>JADMNL010000023.1:434215000-439215000 GCA_016271365.2 Neoceratodus forsteri
TCTTGCAGACAGAGGTGCACACACACACACACACACACACACACCATCATTCTTGTGGACAGAGGCACATGCCTACACACACACACACACACACACAGACACACCATCGTTCTTGCAGACAGAGGCATACCACTTCTGGGGCCACTGCCTGACCTGGCCACCCCCTAATCACCAGCTCACAGGCTCACTCTTGAACCTTAGACACTGGCACATCAGTGCACCGGGCCATGGGGTGCCTCCAGCAATTTTTAGAAAATTCAAGAGGGAGAACTGCAGACATAATCACAGAAAAATTATCCAGTGTTTTTTGATATATACGAATTCCCTTGGAAAGCCATAAGGTGTTTTTTTTGCTAAGTGATAGTCATTAATCATTATGTACAATTAAAAGTATATACTGTATGTAGTAACAAAGCATCCACTGTACATGTTAGTACAGGGTACGTTTAAGATGGTGTATGCTGTAAGATATTGCAAGATATTGTACTGCCCTAGTGCCCTGCAATTTGGAGGAGAAGAAGGCTGTGGTATAGCACTTCACTCATCTGAAAGAATTGGCCCACAAAAACTTCCTGAATATTTTTCATCTTGTCCCACCTCTACCACCCTTAAATCTGCTGCCTATTTCCTTAGGAATGAAGACACATTTAAATGTGTCATGCCTTGACGTAAAAGGGATGTTAGAAAATCTGCCTTCTTCTACTGGATGCCCTACTTCTAGAACAACCTCTTCTGACCGCTTTCCATTTATTCTGCTCCTGTCTCTGACCAAAAGGCCCAGTGACATGAGCTTATTAATTGGATAGATAAAATAGAGAGCTATGATTGGCTAGATCCATCACATGACTGTTTGGCGATATTGCTTAATGCATGGTCAGAGGTCCGGTATTACTCTGTATTACTTGGCTGTTAAAGGTGGAAGAAGGCTGGAGCCCATCAAGACCACCTTCCCTGCACCTGCGGGGAGAGTGTTAAGTCCCACTGCCAATTAAATATATATCCAAGGCATTTTTAAACGACTCCTAGGAACCAATATTGACCAAGTAAGCAGGCAAGGAATCCCACTGTTTGCAGGCTCTGATGGTAAAGAAGTTACTTCTTTTGTTGGTGTTAACCTTAGGGACTTAGAATTGTTTGTTGTGGCATCTAAGGCCATCTGGTTTGGTTGCCCATGCAATGTTGCATTCCTTACTAAGGTGAAGGTCTTACAAGATGTTATAAAGCATCAGTAGATCTCCCCTAATCCTTTGAGTTTGTAGATCATATAGGTTTAGGGCACTTAATCTATTCAGATATGGGAGGGTATTTTATGGGCATAATAAGTTTAGTAGCCCTCCTTTGTACAGACTCCACAATCTGTGGTTCCATGTGATAATGGCAGTCGCGGAATAACGATCGCCATTTGGGTGAGTGTCCATCGCCGAAAATGAATTCTGGCGATGTACACTCATGGCGAACTGCAGGAGGGTGCCCGAGATCTATGGATTTGTTTTTATGTGGGGGCTGTGCCCCCCACACCCCCTGCAGGGGACTTTGCCCTGCACACCTCTACTAAAGGATTCTAACCTAGGGGGGTGGCTGGGGTGTGTGAAAACAAAAAAAACAGACACAGCACAAAACACAAGCTTACCCAGAACCAAACCTGGCACCCTCCCAACCCCAGTCTGCCACCAACTCACCACACCACATGGCTAGCTCAGCAGCCCACCATTGCACTAGACCTCATAAACCCTCCCTCCCCTTTTGCCCATCACATGGCATTGTCCCTCCCTCCTGCATGCGTGTATACATAACAACATCCCATTGCTGTATTCACCTACCACCTCTCCGGTCACCCCCCCCCCCGCCAGGTAGCCCTGTGCACAGGCACCGTGATCGAGTCTCCCTTTTTGAAAATGCTCAATCATGGTTGTCTTGTACACGGGATACCCAATCCATATATCCTTGGCTAGTTAAGGCACCCAAAAGGAAGCAGCACAGACTACGTGCAGTCAGACATAAGTAGTGTATAGTGGCAGAATACAGGCCTTACTCCTATTGACAAAGGCTTTTTTGATCATTGCTAATATTCTGTTGGCTCTAAAGGCTACCTGCCTACATTGATCAGCGTTTGTAAAATCTTTGTTGATGATAACACCTAGGTGAGACTCAGAGTCAGCTGCTTTAATGGGACACCCATTTAGATTATACGCAGAATTTGGATTTCTCTTACCAAAGTGAATAACAGAATATTTTTCAATGTTGAATTCTATTTTATTCACCTTTGCCCACATAGCTATTCGCTTAAAATCCTGTAGGAATGCGTCAATTTTAAATGGAGTGTTTACTTCATAGCTAATCTTTGTAACATCCGCAAATTTCACTAATTTGCAGTGCATGCCCGTACTGATGTCACTAATAAAGATCCCAAATAATACAGGGCCCAGTACAGAGCCCTGATGCACCCCATTGGTGACCTTAATTTTGTTTGATAATGTGCCTGATATACAAACTGGTTGAGTTATGTTAGACAACCATTCAGAGACCCATCTAACTAGATAAGGATTTAGTCCTAGTTGAGCCATTGTATTTACAAGCTGCACATGGAGGGACCTTATCAAATGCTGTTTTGAAATCAAGTAACAGTATGTTAACTGGAATTCCCCTATCCAGACTACTACTGATTCATAAAAGGATATTAGGTTGGCAGTGCAAGATCTTCTCTTAATGAAACCATGCTGGGTCAAATCTCCCAGATTCCTATCACTTATTTCCTTTTCCAGTCTAGATTTTAATAGTTTCTCTAAGCATTTACATACAATCAGGGTGAGACTTATGGGTCTGTAGTTACTTGTTTTATTTCTGTTACTCTTTTTGTACATGGGCACAGCTGTGGCCTTTCTCCAATCTGATGGAATCACCCCAGAGCAGTATGATTTATTAAACAAGATAGTGAGGGGGTACTGTTATTTTGTCAACTGTTTCTTTCAGAAATTTGCTATTAATTAAATCAGGTCCTGTGGAAGAGTTATACTTTAGTTCCTTTAAAACGATAGTAACTTCTTCCTCTGTGATAACATCAAATCTGCCATTGAGTGTAACTGATTGCACTGAGATTTGTTCTGCCATAGAAAATACTGAGTCAAAAAAGGTGTTAAAAGCATTAGAATATCAATTAGCACACTTAATTCTCTCTTATTTTCTATAAAGGGACACTGTCAACCTGTTCTTCATCATATTATTTCTAGTTAAAAATCTACATTTCATGATTGCTTACCTTCTCTAAAGACCTGTCCACTCTCGCAAATTTTGGGTGCTTTAAAACGGTTTAACCTGGTTAAACTGTATTAAAGTCGCTTAACACACTTTGCGTCCACATTTATGTTAATTTTAAAATGTTTTTTAAAACCATGCTATAACCCTGCTGACAAGGTAGTCTTGAACCCGTTTTAAAAAACGTTTTCTGATAAGCTTGGTTTATTTGTAGGTGTGGATGCAAAGCATGTTATAGACCAGTTATGTTTGGTCCTCCGATATCTCAGAACACTCCTGCAGTTCATAACGTGGAAGCAAAAAAGCGGCAATTTCTTGTAGCTGTCACCAAGTGCTGCAAGATGACAGATAGAGCAGTGAGCTGGTCTGAAGATGCAACCAGAATACTAATTGAGTACTGGTCAATGGAGGCTGTTCAAGAGGAACTGAACAGCTATCACCGGAAAAGCAGAATTTATGAACAAATATCTGTTCATCTGGTGGCCAAGGGTCACGACCGGACGGCTAAACAATGCCGCGAGAAAATTGAGCAGCTTAAAGTCCGATATCACAAAGTCAAAGACCGAATTAGATCGTATTCTTGGTACTAGGCCGACATCCGCCCCACCAGTCGTCATTCAGAGCGGGGAATGTGAAGAAGCAGATGATACTGATACTGATGCTGATGCAAACAAGGACGTCACATATGAGGTTCTATATAATGATGGTAATTGTTATATGAAATGTATGCATAAGCAGCACAAAATGTAATGCTCACCTTATCCCAAGATAATCAGCATTGTGGCATTATTGTTTCCCATACGTGCACGCTTCAGCATTATGTACCCCACTCCCCTCTACCTTCAACATACCACTATCAGATGCACTGCATTACATCGTGATATCCACTCTACTGTGGGCAATGTAGTGATGTGATCATGGCAATGAAGTGCAACCATGGAGACATTTGTTGAATTCCAGTGCTCCTTTTTTGTTTTAACAATGTTCTCTCATTACCCTGCTTGCCCTGTTTTCCTATTTATCTGTGTACTGTCTCTGCATGCACAGACTGCTTTGCTGACATTCCACAGCACATGGTTAACTGATTTCTGTATTAAATAATGTACACATTTTCCTTTACCACACTGATAATATTATACTGCTCATTTATTAATAACTGCAGTAGTTTTTAAAAATAAATGTAATGTGTTTGTCAATTAATTTCAGTTTGCAGTTTAGTACTGCACATCTGTCTGCAAAATTGTGACACGGACAACAGGGTCTGTAGTAATTGGTAGCCTAATGCATTTGCCCACTGCCATGTCACAGGATACTTGAGGCTTTAGAAGCATGGGCATATAAATTCTGAACATAAGAACCACACTGCATGCAGTGCAATGCAGACACTGGCATCTTACATGGCTGTCTGAATAACAACATGTATACAGAATCTGTGACACTGTTATGAATATTATTGCATGCAGTGTGGCATGCCTGAGTCCAGTGTGTGGTGTAAGGCTTATATGCATTGAAGCATGCAGTCCCATGTCATTAACCCTCTAATCAATTCCCACCAGTAATAAATGCATCTGTAATCAATATTGCTGAAATTGACAGTGAGCTGGACTTTTGCCTTTACAGAGAATGACACCTCAAATACAAGTGCCAGTACTGACCAGCCACAGAATGATTCTGCAGAACCATTATCAAAGGATAATGTTGAGGCTGAGGAGCCTGGCCCATCTACTTCACAGCCTTCTGTCACTGAACAGCAACGTACACAGAAAAGAACTACTACAGAGCCCCTGACAAATCTGCGAAAGAAAAAGAAAGGGGCGAGGATGCAAAAAATAACTGAATGTGCATTTGAACCCACCAAAAAGATTATCCTTGAGCAGTATGAAAAGCTGTTGCCGCTAGAGAGGGAGACAGCAGCTGCTGATAGGGAAATGGAGGAAAGAGTGCGTAAGCATGAGGCAGAACAAAATGCTGCATTCTTCCAAACCCTGCTTCAAATTCTTGGTCCTCAGTCCAATGTCCAGCATGCTGTATACCTAATGCCACATCAGATGCTGAGTCAGCAATGTTCCATACCAACTCAACATCATAATCAGCAAACACTTTATCAGCAGTCATCCCATGTTGGCATGCAGCAACCCGTCATGAATGTTCTGAGTGGGTGTGGGAACTCAACACAATACACTGGTTATGTGGTTTCAGGCCAAGCTAGAAGCATGACTGAAGAACTTCTGTCTGAAAATATGACTTGGACTGAGCTGTAGACAGCATGTCATGATTTTATTGAAACATGGAAATGTACAGAAATTTTCAATAGTTCTGTGTTAACTTAACTGCATTTGCAATACTTTTTAAATGGAATGTTCAGACCTACAAAACAGTACTGCAGACTAACGAGTTAAGTGTTATGTATGTATTTTAACCAACATGAAATTTTTTTGAACCTTGTTTAAGTTTTTAACAGTTGATAGATGTTTTGAACATCGAAATAATTGTAGGCAAGAGTTATGGTTGCTGGATTACCACAGATTTCTGTGATGAGCGTATTTCTTGCTATTTATCAGACAACTCAACAGTTCAGTGCTGTATCGGTTTGGCAGTCAGTAAATGTTGTGAATGCATTATGCATGTTTGTGCTTGTTTTATGAAAACATTCTCAAGGATGCAGTACAAGGTCAATGTACAATGCATGTGTATATATATATATACATATATATATATATATATATATAAATATAATATATATCTATAACACATAATACATATACACAAAAGCAAGCTCTGGCACCTTGTTGCTAAATATTTGTGAATGATCATTAGGCAGCATGAATTGCTGTTAGCAGCATGGTTAACAAATTTGCTTACAGCTGCTGCTAAGCCTCACATCACATTCTGACATCATGTCATGGGTACTGCCATGTATGCAGCATCACAAAAACACATACGTCATAACATCAGTTCTGCGATGTGAAATGTTGTGCAAGTGCATCTCAGATCAGTGTTGCTTGCCTATTTTGTGCTGCAACAGTCATGTCATCAGTGAACAGTACTTCTTGGTCCGCTTGATGGTTGTTGTCATGCTCGTCCAACTCCATCCATGTTTCAATAAATTGCTCACTCTTTCTCTCACATATATTGTGGAGGACACAGCAGGCTGATATCACTAGTGGCACATTGTCAATTTGGAAGTCATTTCATTTTAGAAGGCAACGCCATCTCCCCTTTAACCTTCCAAAGGCACACTCCACCATCATGCGAGCCTTACTAAGTCGGTAGTTAAATTGACGTTTGAAAGTGTCGTCATAGTCAGGGTATGGTTTCAAGAGCCAGGGTAACAGATGGTATGCTGGGTCACCAAGTATTACAACTGGAATGTGAACATTTTGAATAACCCTTGTTATTGCAGGAGACAGGGCACCATTCTGTCCCCTATCAAACAATGCACTCTTTTTAAATACGCGTGCATTGTGGACCTTTCCCAGCCATCCAACATTGATGTCCATAAATTGATATTTATGGTCCACCAAAGCCTGCATGACAATTGAATAAAAACATTTTCTGTTGTAATATTCAGTGGCATTGAATGGTGGGCAGATTATAGGCAAATGCATGCCATCCACTGCGCCACCACAATTAGGAAGCCCCCAGTCCTGGTCAAAGCCAGAGATTACATCTTCAACATGTTGCATGGTTATTATTCTGGGCATTAGTACTTTTACTATCGCTGTACATACTTCAAGCACAATTAGGCCCACGGTGGATCTGCCAACTCCAAACAGATGGCTTAGAGTATGATATTCTATGTTTGTAGCTAGCCGCCACAATGCAATGGCCACCCTTTTCTCTACCTTGATTGCTTGACGGAGCCTGGTATTTCTGCGTTCTATCATAGGGCCTATTTCATGACAAATGGAATGGAATGTTGCTTTTGACATATGGAAATTTGATAGCCATTGCTCATGGCTCCATGTAGTTATAACAATTTCTTCCCACCACTTGTCATTTCTATCCACGACCCACACTGAACGAGTCACTGAACTTGTCATGTCTGCAGCTGCAATCAGATTGTGAGCATAGCACAAGCTTTGCAGCAAGGTTACTGTCAGCAGCGCAAATGACCTTTATCTCCTCAACCTGGCTAGACGAATCATGCAAATCTTGTTTCGGACAATTCTTTTCCGCACAATGAAACGAAACGCAGCAAGGATTAAGGCCAGTCTCACAGTGCTGCTCAACATTATTCCTACTGCAACACCTACACAGATGTCCCCCGATATACGCTGTGCTGCACTGTTGGTGTGCAGAACATCAGATATGAAGCTTGTGTTGTATGTTCTTGATCTGTAACAAGAAATTGGTTGGCTTAAAAAAAGATGTTCAACACACACTAAAATGAACGGCGTTCAGTATTATTGAAATATTGGTAAGCTATGCATCGAGTACAAAACAGGCTGTCAGAGATTCTCCAATATTATTTGCCATCATAATACTATCAAGTTAGCATGGAAAATCCAGACAGAGCCCAGACCTGTAGCTAAAAAAAAAAAAAAGACAATGCTGATCCAGTGAATTTGGGATTGGGAGAAGAGTGTTGGGCATAATAAGAACATGCCAACTAACTCCAGCAAAAGAGAGAAGGAACTGCATCTACAAAACTGTGATGGAAAATCTGTCTTACAACAAAGTCAGGTGACAGACTACAAGCCAGGCCATTGCGTGACCAATCGGTAATAAAAAAACTAATGCAAAGGTGCCCAATTTTATGTGGACACTAGCGATCACCCATACATAGCTGCAACAACTGCTTACTGTCACTTCTAGGTCTGTGCCATTAGCCTTTATAAATAGTAACAAACTCAGTTGTCACCATGCGGGGAGTAAAACTGGAATCAGGATGGAAGTTGCACACAATGCCATATACAAAACATGCTGATCATGGTCACTTGAGATTACTGATACCCTGGCTAATACTACGAGTGCAGGGAGGCAATAGGGGTGTTCCGAGTCTGCAAACATGTCAGAGGGAGTAATACATATGTATGACACGACATTAAACAATGAAAAGCAACCACAATAGCCTTAACCAAGGATCCCTGTGCGGTTTGTGCCACCACATGCTTGGGTTAGTAGCTTCTGATTACCTCATCAAACAAGCTCCCATGTTTAACAACTCAAAAATGACGCTGATAATGACAGGGAGCTCACAGGGCAATTGTAAACAAAGAGATGCATTATGGGTAATCCAAGAATTCTGGGGTACAGGTATTCGTCGAGCATGACATGAGTCACCAAACACGGACTAACTATTGCAAATGTGGCCAGGATACCATTGCAGAAACCATTTTTGAGCACAGTACTACTTGATAGTGTGGACGCTGTGGCAGGGTAGGCTTAAAAATGTTTTTGATAACATTTTAAAAAACGTTAAGCTAGTGTGGACAGGGCTTAAAATTCATTAATGTTGCTGTTTGTTTTGTCTGTCTCCTTGTTTAGTAGAACTGAAATGCATGCTAATGTATGTTTATAAACAACCTTGTCTTGTTTACAATCCTGGATCTGTTCTTACTGTATACTTCCTGAGCATTAGAAACACCCCCGAGCAGTGCAGTCACTCCTGAAGCAGCAGCCTCCTAAACTCCCACTGCATCTTGAGGGGTTAGACTGTGTTCTGGGTGTTCTCAAGTCCAGGAAAGATGCAGCTGGAGCTGATCAAGGAATAAAAATGAACCTGTTTTTGTGTGGTAACACCAGTATGGTGTGCAGTCTGTTTTTCACTTTTTTTTTTTAACGTTATGTTTATTGTTTTGTCTTAAACATAAAAGTCCATATTACAGTAGTCAGACATCAAATTGTCATTACATAAAAAATATAGTTAAAGACAGAATCTCTCAGGCTAGACATATGATTTACAAAAATCAGGGGTATATCAACATTGGTCCAAACTGAAAATATGTCTCAAAAGCTGCACTACTACAAGAGAAGTGACCACTCCAAATAATAATGTCCAAAAGAAGAGGAATTCAACTTCCTACGTTGATTAGGTCACTGTACCGAACAACAGTTATAATCAAGATCTTAGTGTGCCCTCTCACACTCTTACAACTTTCATAACCAAATGAATTACATACATTGCCCAAATTGAGATATAGGTAACAAAACCATATTGATTAGCAGGAACATAAAACCCTGTCCCCCTATTAAACAATCTTATGCTAGGAAGGCAAAGAACCTTCCTTAGTAACAACTCAATTAAGTTGGGAACCTTTTAGAATCTTTTTAGGCAGTCCATGAAAACGTTTTAAGCTCTCATAAGAATTAACTTTTGTAGTTGGCATCTTAGAAAACTTCTCTAACAAAAAAAAAACAACTGTCACACGAGTCCTCTAATATTACCCCCTTCAAGTGTCCTCAGTTTCTGACTCTTGATCCAAGTCTGAGCGAGCTGCAGCTTCAGAAGCCTCGAATTCCCTCTGTATTTGCTGCACACGTTTGCCTGCTTCTTCTGGGTCAGAGAATTGAAAGGTACGACCGCCATAAAAAAATCCTCAGGTGCTCTGGCAGCATCAGTGAGTGGGCCACCCCTAAACTCCTGAGTGTGGCTCGAACCCCATCGAATTTCTTTCTGTGGGCCCTTGTGGCATATGATAAGTCTGGAAAGCAGTGTAAGGTGTGACCTTCAAAATTTAATCTTTCTGCATTTCGAGCAGCTTGGAGTATTTGCTCTTTCATAGTTGCGCTCGCCGTTACCAGCAGAACTGTACAAGGCAAGTCCTTCTGTGCCCCGGCTGATCATGGTGAAATCCTATATGCCTTTAATAAATGTACCCCCAAGTTCTTGTCAAGCTGCAATGCCGAAGGGAGCCAGGATTGTAAAAAGAAGAGAAGGTCTGGATTCTCCGATCCCTCTGGCAGCCCGATTATTCTAACGTTCGGTGCTCTATTGGCATTTTCCAATGCCTCCAGTTGATATTTCAGTTGTGCATTCTCTTGGGTAAGTTTAGCTGATGTAGAGAGGGCTCTGATCACTTGGCTTTCAGCTGAAGAAGTGGTTTTAACTGCCGCTTCGATCTTCATGTCTTGCTCTCCCAATCTCTGCAAAACAGATTCCACCTTGTTGTCGATGGCCTGCATGGCCGCCTGCAGGGCTTTCCAGGGCGGTTCGCCAGAGCTGCTAGCAGGTACATTGAGTGGGGACTGTTGATCTGTTGGAACCTGTATTTTTGCTCCTCCCGGGCCACTTTTGTTTGTGCGACCCATCCTTAGTTTTGGAATTTAAGGCTTCAGGAAGATTTCAGGAATTCAAAGATGCCAAGTAGATAACAGTAGCTTCTATATTATTCAGATTATTTATATATTTAGTTATTCCAGCTTCAGAGCTCAAGGGAACCACATCTGCTCAGTAGTAGTGCTCGATAGCACCCCCCTTTCACTTTTTTAAAGAAAAAAAGAGTCAGAATCAAACTACCAGCTACATTAACAATCTTCACAGAATGTTGGCAATTATAAAATGTGTTTTTTAAACTAGGGACACTTTGGGACCTAGGGGGGTTGACAGTGTCCCTTTATTGGCCTAAATTAATAGTTTGTTTTATTTTGAATTATTTCTAATATAGGCAAAAAAGACTTTAGGGTCTTTATTAACAGTCAGCTTACATTCAGTTTTATTTCTTTCCACCCTGATCACTTGTTTAGATTTTCTCAATTCCCTTTTGTATATGTATTTGTTATGATCACTCAGGTCTTTTTATAATTACTAAATGGCCTTTCCTTTTTTTATTTTTCTATTTTTTGGACTTTACCTGTCAACCAGGGTGGAATTTTTCCCCTAGAGTTGCAGATTTTCTTTTTTGGGATGAATGTCTCTTCCATGTTATTAATAACAATTTTAATGAAAGCCCAACATTCCTCGGTTGTACAGTCATCAAGGACATATTTCCAGCCAATGGACATTAATATTTTACGTATGTCCCTATAATTCCCTACATTATATTGGTATTGGTGACAGGATATCTTAGTAGCCGGATGTTGTTTATTAACACAGAACATGATGCTATTGTGGTCACTATTTATCAGAGGAGGAAGAATAGTTACATTTGATATCTCTATAGGTATGTTTGTTAGAGCAGCATCCAAGATATTATTACCTCTTGTTGGTTCTGATATTAATTGTTCTAACCCAGCCTCTACTGTTGCATCCAGGATTACAGCTTCATTGTAGATCTAAGTACAGGGGGGTTATCTAACCCCTGGAGCACTGCTGACCTCTTAAACAAGATGAAAGCCAGAGATAATCTTTGGCACCTTGTGCAGGCCACAGGTAAACCAGATGATAAGCAGCACTATAGAGGAGCTAGAAATGCATGTACACAGGAAATCCGCAAGACCAAAATCGGCCACTTTCAAAATGAACTAAAAATCAAGGACCTTGCTGGTAAGCCAAGTAAGGCAGCACCCACTATGCTAGTAGTTAATAACACCCCTGTACAAGACCCCAATATCTATTGCTGATGCCTTTAACGTAGCCTTTACAGATCTAAGCCAGGTACTTCCACCCAGCTTCCTGGACAATCCAACACTAGTGCCCCCCTAAACACCCCTTCTATTTTAGAAGAATCACACTCACTGAAGCCAAAAAATATCTGCTTAGGGTACTAGGCAAAACCAGATACAGTAGTGACACCCTTGATATGAAACTACTATACCTATCAGTGGATGTCATGCTCAAACCCCTAACCACCATTCTGAACCTGTCACTGTCCCTAAGGCAGTTCCCCAAACAGTGGGAAGCTGCCGTTGTCACACCAATGCACAAAAGTGGGGACAGATCACTAGTTTCAAACTACTGCCCTATCTCGATACTCCCACCTTTATCCAAAGTCCTAGAGAGAGAGAGAGAGAGAGAGAGAGTAGTGACTGACCAACTGACAGAATTCCTTACCAAGTACAACATTCAATGCCCACAACAACATGGTTTCCGTCAAGCCCATAGTGCTACCACAGCCCTTCTGGAATACACAGATTATATCCACAAAGCCTTGGATTGCGGTCATATAGCTGGGTCAATTTACATTGACCTGGCCATGGCTTTTGATACTGTTAATCACTCTCTTCTCCTAAACTCCTTCCCTTCCCTAGGCCTCTCCTCTGCTGTTACTAACTGGTTCAGAAGCTTCCTTGATACCAGAACACAACAGGTGAAAATAAATTATTCCCTTTCAAGTAGTCTCCCTGTCTGCTCTGGTGTCCCACAAGGTTCCATCCTTGGGCCCTTACTTTTCAGCCTTTTCCTAAATACTCTACCCAAAGCCTGTAATGGCAACCTCATCCTCTACGTGGATGATGCTGCTCTCTTCTCTAGCCACACAGACCTCCACCCACTCACCAGTGATCTTCAGCTCAATTTCTCAAAAGTAGAATCCTGGTTTGCCAACCACAAACTGTTAATGAATTATAAAAAGACAAAAACAATGCCATTTACAAGCCCCCAAAACAAATACAAATCAGCATGCCTTACCATCTGTAACAACCTAAATCAACCCCTGGAAATGGTGCATGAATTCAAATACCTAGTTATTAAACTAGATAGCTCATTATCATATGCCCTGCATATCAATCATATCTCCAAGATGGTAAACAGTCAGATTGGGGTCCTCTACATGCATAGGCACTGTCTCACACCTGTGGCCTTACAAATAGCAGTCACCGACTCTATCCTGCCCGTCATAGATTATGGTCTGATAATCTACAGTGCTGCTTCTGAGACCTCCCTCAAGAGGTTGATTATCTCACTAAATAAGGCTTGCAGGTTGATAACTGGTGCTGATAAACACACACATACCTGTGACCTATATCTGCAAACTGAATGGCTTCACCTACATGGTAGAATAAAATAGCAAACCTGCCTCTTTGCAAAAAAAATATGCCTCACCTTAACTTCTTCCTCCACCCAGCCCCTGCTCCTGCCTACGGCAAATCAACGCCATACTCGTAGTGCTGCTAAACAGTCTTTTCTTATTCCTTGCTGCTGGACCTCACAAGCCTAGTGTACTTTCAGTTACAGAATGCCAATTTGGTTGAATAATCTACCCATAGAAGTCCTCTCTGTACCCAAGTTTGGCACTTTCAAATCCAAACTTCGTGGGCACCTTGCAACACTAAGTAAATGTGACTGTACCCTCTAGTCTTCCCTGCTGCTCCCCATTGCCCCTTGTTTGCCTAGCTGCTACCACCCCTACCTCCTACCTTTCCCCTCTAATGACTACCTCCATTACCTCACCTCTTCCCTCCCTCCTCCTTCCTCCCTCTTCCACGCTCCCTGTTACTTTCTCCTCCTGCTGCTGTCATTACCTCTTGATTAGCTCTTAGTCGGACAAAGTCTGCTATACTGTGGACTACTCTATAGTAATATTATTATGTTTTATAGTTGTCAGATTGTCATCCTACTGTAACATTTTGTACCCCGTCAGTAGTATAAGTTCATATATCTCGTCAAATGTTAAATTTCAGCCAATCAGCGCGTGCCACGTCATTTGACAGGTGGGCGTGGCCTAAAATGGACCAATCAGAATCACCTTATGTAGGCAAAGAGTCCCCTCCTAAAATGGGCTAGCCCGCCCTTGGCAGGAAATGACATGCATTCGAGACCTGTGTCCCGCCCTTGCACAGGAAATGACCCAACAACACCATTTTGTAAGTGTCTTACGCCCTCCTTCTCGTAGACTCCTCGATCCCCTGCCAGACCATCCTGGCTGGAACCCGAGTCCCACCATGCTAGCTTGAACTCCTGCGTCCCTCCTTTCTCCTGCACCCCACCATCCTGGCTGGAACCCCTGTCCCCCGCCCCTCCTTCGTCGTACACTCCTCGATCCCCTGCCAGACCATCCTGGCTGGAACCCGAGTCCCACCATGCTGAGGTTGAACTCCTGCATCCCCTCCTTTCTCTTGCACCCCCACCAGCCTGGCTCAAACCCCTGTCCCCCACCCCTCATTCTCGTACACTCCTCGATCCCCTGCCAGACCATCCTGTCTCGAACCCGAGTCCCTACCGTGCTAGGTTGAACTCCTCGTCCCTCCTTTCTCCTGAACCCCACCAGCCTGGCTCGAACCCCTGTCCCTCTTCACCACTGTGCTCCTCCCACCCAAAAAATCAGTTAGTGTTTATGTAGTGGTGTGTGCCCCTGTAGGCCTATTGTATAACTGCAGGGGCATGTGTGTGTTTTGATTAGGGATATTTTCAGAAAGAAGTATCTAGGAGGAAACCTGATCGTGCAGAGGTTTCACAGATCTGTGGAGACCCCACCCCGAGGGAAATTCATATGCCTGCATGAGTACCCCTTTTTTCTGTTTTTGTAACAGTATACAAAATTATTTAACATGCATCTGCAGGACTGTGTCAAACTTGCATCAAAAGGATAGCTTTATGTAAACGCATGTAACATTTATAAGCTAAAATGGGGGACCTCTGTGTAAATAAGATGGTTCAGCAGTTTTCTCTGGATAGCATTGCAACAATCGCTAAAAACTAATTATTTATACTTCTGTCATGAATTAGAAAGAATAAAACTATATAAGAAAAAAGGAATACACATACCTATAGTTCACCCCCCTCAGCTCTGTGTAGTATCAAGGAGAAGGCTGAAATGAAATGTGTGTGATATTTATAATGTTTTGAAAAAGGGGAGTGGGGGGCTACAACAGATGTACCTCTGACACGTTACCATGTATAGTATGATGGGGTGTGGTGATGGTTTTACCAAGGGGCAGTCCATCTTACTAAGCATTATATAAACCCTGCATTTGAAGCCAGAAGGCACAGCTTTTGAGAGATTTCTCAGATTCTGTTTTAGAGACTTGGAGCAGATTATCAAAAACATCAAGCAAGAAGATGGCAAGCGCTTCTCATTTCAACATCCCTGTAACAGGTCAGATTGTCATACCACCCAATGAAAATTCAACCTCCCTGTAACAAGCCAGATTGTCACACCACCTAATGAAAAGTCTGGAGATGAAAAGCCAAGCAAGAAGATGGCTAGCGGGGCTAGCCCAAGCCAAGTATGTGTACTACGTGAGGTGTAACAGAATGCCCACACACGAGTCTTGTTGAGTGGAAGAGTGTCTGACATAAAAAGAAATTCGCTGAACAGTTTGGTGAATCAGAAAATCCTAAACCGACTGTCCTTCTGAAGAGACACCACTGCAAGACCTTGAAGAGTTGCTGGGGTGTGAATCTGATCAGAAAAAAAGTTACTATGAAACCAAAACAGAGAGTGACAAGAAGGGGAGCCAGAGGCGATGGTCAGTGAGACACTGCCAAAAAGCATCAGAGAAAGTTGTGAAAAGAAATGCAAGACAGAGCCAAAAGGACACTCTGACCAAGAGGGTGATGATGATGATAATGCAGCCACAAGCAGTCAGGCCCAGGCTAAGAAAAGAAAGAGAAAAATGAAGAAAAGAGTTGCCTTGATGAGGTAAATGCATTTTAACATATAAAAAAAATGTGAGTGGTTACATGGCATAACTGAGGAGATATGAGTTAGCAGTGAACTAAATCTTACCTATAATGAGTCAGAGGACCAATGCTGTTTTTTGTTTTGCTTTAATAGACTGAAGGATTTGCGATGGAGCATGATCATATTGGAGCATGGTTCTCGACTTCACAAATCTACTGCTCAGAACTGTCTTTGCTGTGTGAAAGATACAAATTGGTTGATAATGAGATGTGTGAGAACCAGTATGTTAGAAATACAGAGAGCATAGAATGTTTCAAAATGTCACAGAACAGGCTGTGATCACACACAACCTCTTCTTCTACTGAGATTAGACAGGGGACCCATGTGAAAAATCAGGCCTTAGTAGTAACCCCCAAACTGACAACGATATGTATTGTAAGTACATTATGTACTCATATCATCCATGGTCAATTGCTTCAGTGATACAGAGGGTAATACATTGTGAATTGGTTGATTCCTGTCCTGGGTGTGAGATAGATGATCCGAGTCAGAAAACCATTCATGTGTCTCTGATGACTTAAGGTCTAAAGAAGCATACAGAAATGTTTCTGAAGCCATAATAAAGGGCAGCTCATGCCTGTGATCTTGGCAATCGCTATGAAGCATCAGGGTTAAATATGACCAATTGTACCCTGAAACTATAAGTCATGTTTTAAATGATGTGAGAAATCTGATGACCCATGTGGTTAGTTATGCAAATGTTACAGCAGACAGACAGGTGAAATTAAAAGATGCCTGCCGTCTGGTCAGCAAAGGCTCCTTTAAAAAATTTCTAAAGAAATTCAGGAACACTGTTTATATTGTAAAAATTACTCCAACACCTGCCCCTACCCCTCCCCAAATTACTACATGGAAACATTTCAGTACCAAAATGTGTCATATTTTATTTTTACAGATAATCATGTGGAATGCAAGTACAGAGAGAGATCAAGGTTTATGTATCTGATCCTAAGCCATTACTGTCATCCATCACTGTTTGGTTCACCTCAATATGACATTTGCCTTTGTGAGATACATGCAGCCTATGAACTGATGATGTTGCCCTTCCAGAAGTATGGAGGATACAGATAAATATATAAATGAATCTGTGTTACCACTTGTAGAAAATGTTAAAGTGATTGCCGATATATTCATGGAAGATGATGAATGTCTTTGTGGACTTTATATCATAGTCGCGCATCTATGTGTGTACTACAAAGCAGAAAAACCTTGTGATATTGTGCATATTGTTAACCTGGCTTCTCTGCTTGCTGAAATAATCCACTGGTCAAAAAGGACCCTTTAAAAATGATATAAGGAAATTCAGGAACACTGTTTTCATTGTTAAAACATCCCCACCCCACCCAAAACTGCTACTTGTTACCATTTAATATTGTTCGTATTGTTACCCTGGCTTTTACCACTTGCTAAATGTATGTTTTTTCCAGAGTATACAACGATGGAAACACCCTGTCAGTGCATCCAGAGGCTTATTACCAACTAGTCAGACACAAAGCTAAACAACCTGGTTTAAATCTACCTACAGGACAAGCACCGTCTGTACTTTTAGAGACATGCCAAGGTCTTTTGATGGTCTCCCAGAGGACCCCAAAAGGAAACTGTGGATTATTTTAAGGATGAGGGGCTACTCTTGAGGAAGCAAAGTTTAAAATTGCTATAGAGTTTATGCATAACCCTTATGATGTAATACACTTTTGTGGTTTTATCTGTACTGCTGTTGACTTTTAGTGTTTAGTTTGCAGAACAGAGGTCTGAGTCTGACATCATAAATTTTCTTCTTTTATCGCTTTTCTTGTGTTTCATAAACCAGATTTAGCATATGCTTTTCCTAAATAGTGTATTATAATGTACTTTCAGATGGAGCGATACTGGCATGCTTCCAATATTCAGACAGTCTTGATGTCTACAATGTACCGTGTGATAAAGGACATTTTAAAGGAACCTATATACTTTGAAAGCAGCCTGCATTAAATGTCTGCTCTGAAGATGCTGCTGCTTCACTGGCAGAAAACACTGACTCTGATTAAAGAGTTGCCACCCTTGTATGGAGACTCTATGTTGACGTAATGGAAAACAATAACCGTGAGAGCAGTATGCAAGGTGAATGTCATTTAGATGTAACAGAATGTCTTCAAAATCAGCCTTATTATTTTGAGTGGTGTATGGCATATGTGTGTATGTATTGTGCATACCTCATCACTAAGGGTGAAGTGGACGATGCCAATGCTTGTGTAAAACATGCAGCTCAAAGTTGCTGTTTAGGTATTGTAAGCGTGTAAAATTGAAAGTAGAAAACAAAATTATTATATAATCTGTTGCATGCTTACCATGTGTTATGCCTTTGTATGTAGAACCTATATGCATTAGTTGATGTATTATAAAGTAAATATTCAAATACTGTTATGACGTGTATTTATAAATAAAATATAATCATGCATTGCCCTTTGTGGTTGTCATAGTGTTATGCCTTTTGTATGTAGAACCTATATGCATTAGTTGGATGTATTATAAAGTAAATATTCAAATACTGTTATGACGTGTGTATTTATAAATAAAATATAATCATGCATTGCCCTTTGTGGTTGTCATAGTGTATGCCTTTTGTATGTAGAACCTATATGCATTAGTTGATGTATTATAAAGTAAATATTCAAATACTGTTATGGCGTGTGTATTTATAAATAAAATATAATCATGCATTGCACTTTGTGGTTGTCATAGTGTTTTTAAAAGAACAAAAAGCACATATTTATTTTTACTGGTGACAAGAGTTTTGCTAGCTAGCAGATGTGTCGGGTGTTGACGAAGGATGAATGATCACCTGTTCCAGAATATATATTTTAATGCAAAAAAAAGTGGGTATTTTCACAGGGTGACTCAGCTGTATAGGCTGCAAAAAACTTGATAAAGAGGTCACCAGGAAAGGTGTTGCAGAATGGCTTATGAGCAGGAGCCCTATTCATTACACAAAAGCAGCCAGAGTCCGATTTAAGAGAAATCCTGTCATTGTTTCTGACATAGACAGACAATGGCAAGCTGATTTAGTGGATATGAGTCAATATGCAAAGTACAATAATGGGTTTAAGTACATACTGACGTGCATCGATGTGCTGTCCAAGTATGCCTGGGTAGTTTATAAGGCACACTTTGGCCGCTGCAGGTATATCACTACCATCCGCTTCAGTGATTTTGCAAACCAGGTAAAGAAGTGTGTTGTTTAGATCCAAATAGTCTTCACCAGTCCCTGCTATATAAAATTCAATCGGTGAGTTTTCTGAAAGGGCAGCCAGAGGGGTATCTCTACATAAATGCTTTTTCAATGCTTGTCTGTGTGGGAGAAACGGCAAACAAGTCAAGTTCTGATTTTGTGCATTCTTCAGAACCACAGTGCAAAGCCATGTTTTTTAGAACAGGTCTCTGCTTTTTTATGACCCTCAAAGATCCTTTTGCCTTTGAGCGTTTCTTTATGTGAAGTTTTGCGTTTTGAAACACCTCTTTTAAAGTAGCCGGGGGCCGATGAGGAAGCGAAGGGTGTACTCGCTTTCTCTTTACCTCTCTTGAATACAATCAGCCCTGAGCCACCCTGAGTAGGCTTATCACCCCCTGACATCTTTTGAGCGACAGCACTAGTCACATGCCCCACAACATCCTTTGCAACATTTTTAGCAGCTGTCTGTAGATGTGGTTTTGCAATTTCAAACCCCCTTCTTAAAAAATGGAACTGCTTTTCTGAACAGACTACGAAATATCCCTCCTATACCAGAACCATACATAGTAGGAAGTCCATGAAAGCCTGGCAGACCGTATCCTGCCTGTGCCTTGTAATAGCTTCTGTACAAGGCAGGTCCCCATAATGTCGAACAATCACCATCCTTGTTTAAATTTTAGAGCACTCTCTGGGGCGAAAATGCAACTTCACGATCACCTTTCCAAATCAAAATGGTACAGGTTCATTTTGATCATTCTTTATTCAATACTGACTGTATCGATCTGATGTTTACTGACTGTTTGATAATGGGTTTATCGTAGGTCACGGTCACTATCTCATTGTCTTGGCTCCTGACGGTACGCATCTCAGAAAGGCACTAGACTGTCACCCACTATTTCATATGTGATAATGTCAGTGTATATATATAATGTGTAAAAGCCCCCATTAATATCTGGAGGGTTCTTTGCTAGATTCTTTCCTACACCTACCTCGAGTCTGCTAAAACCCAAAAGGTACTGTAACTGCCCATGCATAAACAAAATACATTTGATGTCACTGTCAACGCTTATTTCTCTCCCGACGGTTTGTTGTTCCAAAACCACTGGCAGTTCATTTACTTCAAATATGCTTTTATTAATTTGAGCAATAACACCAGCCATGTTAGGATAATAGCCCGATGGATTTTAAATGCTGCTGACTCAGTAAAGGGTCCAGTTGGTGGTGTTTTACTGTGGGCTACGTTTAGAGGCTGATAGAGCATACTGAACCTGTTTTTCTGTGCAGGCACATTGTCCCAGGTATGAGGGTACTGAATTTCTGCTAAGCCCACTTCCCATTCACCAGGTAGTTCAAGCGTTTGTGGTAACTTTACAGTAAAAGTGGATATAGTATTGTTGGGGAAAATGTTGTGCGATGCATTGCTGGGCAATGTGATATAAAATCCATTTTTGAGCATTTTAAGCCTTATCTGCTTCTAATGTCCTGAACCTGTGTTGCCTCAACTCAGCTATTAAATTTATCAGGCCACCCTCTCCACTTTACCAGATACCAAGTTTTTCTGCCACGCTTTTTCTCCTTCAGGATTTTCGCACCCTGTACACGGTCCTCATCAGGTTCAATTTTTGCAGCTCTCTCGTAAAAGTACCTTTAATGTCTTCCCCCTGATAGTCTTTTAGCTTATAGGTGGGCCTCTGTGTCTTTAAGACCTCCATCACAATAAATATCTCATCTGTGTATGTCTGTTCATATCCCTTTTCAAACACTCCTTTTAGCTTAGATAGTCTCACGTGATCATCTTTCTGAAGGGTACCCTTTTGTTTTTTGCCAAGAACAGAATTACCGTATAGGATCTTCCATACACCCAGGGCATTGGAAGGGTTAACATCCACAGGTCTGTGTTTAATGCTTCTGTGATAAGTATGGTTATAGCTGTGCACCAGGTCTGACAACACATCTGTATATTTCCAAGTATTCTATAAAGTAACGCTACATGCGTGACTTCAGTGTCCTATTAAATCTTTCTACAATGCTGGCCTTAACTTCATTATTCATCACACAATGGTGTATTTATTTTGTTTTAATAGGTTCTTTAAGGAAGCATTTAGAAACTCTTTACCCTGATCAGTCTGCAACTTCTGAGGTGTGCGTCCACTTTTAAAATAGTTTTAAAGGCTTGCATCACTGCCCTGCCTGATTTGTCTCTTAAAGTCACTACCCAGGCATACTTGGACAGCACATCGATGCCGTCAGTATGTACTTAAACCCATTATTGTACTTTGCATATTGACTCATATCCACTAAATCAGCTTGCCATTGTCTGTCTATGCAGAAACAATGACAGTTTCTCTTCATCGGACTCTGGCTGCTTTGTGTAAATGAATAGGGCTCCTGCTTCGCAAGCCATTCTGCAACACCTTCCTGGTGACCTCTTTATCAAGTTTTTGCAGCCTTATACAGCTGAGTCACCCTGTGAAACTACCCACTTTTTTTGCATTAAAATATATATTCTGGAACAGGTGATCATTCATCTCCTTTCGTCAACACCCCGACACATCTGCTAGCTAGCAAAACTCTTGTCACCAGTAAAATAAAGTATGTGCTCTTTTTGTTCTTTTAAAAACACTATGACAACCACAAAGTGCAATGCATGATTATATTTTATTTATAAATACACACGTCATAACAGTATTTGAATATTTACTTTATAATACATCAACTAATGCATATAGGTTCTACATACAAAAGGCATAACACTATGACAACCACAAAGGGCAATGCATGATTATATTTTATTTATAAATACACACGTCATAACAGTATTTGAATATTTATTTTATAATACATCAACTAATGCATATAGGTTCTACATACAAAAGGCATAACACTATGACAACCACAAAGGGCAATGCATGATTATATTTTATTTATAAATACACACGTCATAACAGTATTTGAATATTTACTTTATAATACATCAACTAATGCATATAGGTTCTACATACAAAAGGCATAACACATGGTAAGCATGCAACAGATTATATAATAATTTTGTTTTTCTACTCTTCAATTTTTACACGCTTCACAATACCCCGAAACAGCAACTTTTGAGCTGCATGTTTTACACAAGCATTGGCATCGTCACTTCACCCTTAGTGATGAGGTATGCACATACATACACACATATGCCATACACCACTCAAAATAACAAGGCTGATTTTGAAGACATTCTGTTACATCTAAAATGACATTCACCTTGCATACTGCTCTCTGGTTATTGTTTTCCATTACGTCAACATAGAGTCTCCATACAAGGGTGACAACTCTTTAATCAGAGTCAGTGTGTTTTCTGCCAGTGAAGCAGCAGCATCTTCAAAGCAGACATTTAATGCAGGCTGCTTTCCAAAGTATATAGGTTCCTTTAAAATGTCCTTTATCACACGGTACATTGTAGACATCAAGACTGTCTGGAATATTGGAAGCATGCCAGTACGTTCCATCTGAAAGTACATTATAATACACTATTTAGGAAAAGCATATGCTAAATCTGGTTTATGAAACACAAGAAAAGCGATAAAAAGCAAAATTTATGATGTCAGACTCAGACCCCCGTTCTGCAAACTAAACACTAAAAGTCAACAGCAGTACAGATAAAACCACAAAAGTGTATTACATCATAAGGGTTATGCATAAACTCTATAGCAATTTTAAACATTGCTTCCTCAAAGTAGCCCCTCATCCTTAAAATAATCCACAGTTTCCTTTTGGGGTCCCTCTGGGAGACCATCAAAAGACCTAGCATGTCTCTAAAAGTACAGGCGGTGCTTGTCCTGTAGGTAGATTTAAACCAGGTTGTTTAGCTTTGTGTCTGACTAGTTGGTAAATAAGCCTCTGGATGCACTGACAGGGTGTTTCCATCGTTGTATACTCTGGAAAAAACATACATTTAGCAAGTGGTAAAAGCCAGGGTAACAATATGAACAATATTAAAATGGTAACAAGTAGCAGTTTTGGGGT
Organism: Neoceratodus forsteri; assembly: GCA_016271365.2. Taxonomy (NCBI): domain Eukaryota; kingdom Metazoa; phylum Chordata; order Ceratodontiformes; family Ceratodontidae; genus Neoceratodus; species Neoceratodus forsteri. The sequence continues at coordinate 434,237,981 of JADMNL010000023.1, forward strand.
GGGGGTGGGGGGTGTTTTAACAATGAAAACAGTGTTCCTGAATTTCCTTATATCATTTTTTAAAGGGTCCTTTTTGACCAGTGGATTATTTCAGCAAGCAGAGAAGCCAGGTTAACAACACGCACAATATCACAAGGTTTTTCTGCTTTGTAGTACACACACACACGGCTATGACGACTCATGATATAAAGTCCACAAAGACATTCATCGTCTTCCATGAATATATCGGCAATCACTTTAACATTTTCTACAAGTGGTAACACAGATTCATTTATATTTATCTGTACCTCCCATACTTCTGGAAGGGCAAACATCATCAGTTCATAGGCTGCATGTATCTCACAAAGGCAAATGTCATATTGAGGTGAACCAAACAGTGATGGATGACAGTAATGGCTTAGGATCAGATACATAAACCTTTGGATTCTCTCTGTACTTGCATTCCGCATGATTATCTGTAAAAAATAAAATATGACACATTTTGGTACTGAAATGTTTCCATGTAGTAATTTGGGGGGGGTAGGGGCAGGTGTTGGGGTAATTTTTTTACAATATAAACAGTGTTCCTGAATTTCTTTTTAGAAATTTTTTAAAGGAGCTTTGCTGACCAGACGGCAGGCATCTTTTTAATTTCACCGTCTGTCTGCTTAACATTTGCATAACTAACCACATGGGGTCATCAGATTTTCTCACATCATTTAAAACATGACTTATAGTTTCCAGGGTACAATTGGTCATATTTAACCCCTGATGCTTCATAGCGATTGCCAAGATCATGGGCATGAGCTGCCCTATATGTATGGCTTCAGAAACATTTCTGTATGCTTCTTTAGACCTTAAGTCATCAAGGACACATGAATGGTTTTTCTGACTCGGATCATCTATCTCACACCCAGGACAGGAATCAACCAATTCACAATGTATTACCCTCTGTATCACTGAAGCAATTGCACCATGGATGGTATGATACATAATGTACTTACAATACATATCGTTGTCAGTTTTGGGGGGTTTACTACTAAGGCCTGATTTTTCACATGAGGTCCCCTGTCTAATCTCAGTAGAAGAAGAGGGTTGTGTGGTGATCACAGCCTGTTCTGTGACATTTTGAAACATTCTATCGCTCTCTGTATTTCTAACATACTGGTTCTCACACATCTCATTAACAACCACATTTGTATCTTTCACACAGCAAAGACAGTCGAGCAGTAGATTTGTGGAAAGTCGAGAATCCATGCTGTCGAATATGACTGCTGCTCCTCCTGCAAATCCTTCAGTCTATTAAAGTAAAACAAAAACAGCATTGGTCCTCTGACTCATTATAGGTAAGATTTAGTTCTACTGCTAACTCATCTCCCTCAGTTATGCCATGTAACCACTCACATTTTTTATATGTTAAAATGCATTTACCTCATCAAGGCAACTCTTTCTTCATTTTTCTCATCTTTCTCTTTCTTAGCCTGGGCCTGACTGCTTGTGGCTGCATTATCATCATCATCACCCTCTTGGTCAGAGTGCCCTCTTGGCTCTGTCTTGCATTTCTTTTCACAACTTTCTCTGATGCTTTTTTGGCAGTGTCTCACTGACATCATCTCTAGCTCCCCTTCTTGTCACTCTCTGTTTTGGTTTCATAGTAACTTCTTTTCTGCATCAGATTCACACCCAGCAACTCTTCAAGGTCTTGCAGTGGTGTCTCTTCAGAAGGACAGTCAGGTTTAGGATTTTCTGATTCACCAAACTGTTCAGCGAGTTTCTTTTTATGTCAGACACTCTTCCACTCAATAAGACTTGTGTGGGGCATTCGTTTTCACACCTCACGTAGTACACATACGTTGGCTTGGGTTGTGGGGCCCCGACAGCTATCTTCTTGCTTGGCTTTTCATCTCCAGACTTTTCATTAGGTGGTGTGACAATCTGGCTTGTGACAGGGAGGTTGAATTTTTCATTGGGTGGTATGACAATCTGACCTGTTACAGGGATGTTGAAATGAGAAGCGCTTGCCATCTTCTTGCTTGATGTTTTTGATAATCTGCTCCAAGTCTCTAAAACAGAATCTGAGAAATCTCTCAAAAGCTGTGCCTTCTGGCTTCAAATGCAGGGTTTATATAACGCTTAGCAAGATGGACTGCCCCTTGGTAAAACCATCACCACACCCCATCATACTATACATGGTAACGTGTCAGAGGTACATCTGTTGTAGCCCCCACCCCCTTTTTCAAAACATTATAAATATCACACACATTTCATTTCAGCCTTCTCCTTGATACTACACAGAGCTGAGGGGTGAACTATAGGTATGTGTATTCCTTTTTTCTTATATAGTTTTATTCTTTCTAATTCATGACAAAAGTATAAATAATTAGTTTTTAGCGATTGTTGCAATGCTATCCAGAGAAAACTGCTGAACCATCTTATTTACACAGAGGTCCCCCGTTTTAGCTTATAAATGTTACATGCGTTTACATAAAGCTATCCTTTTGATGCAAGTTTGACACAGTCCTACAGATGCATGTTAAATAATTTTGTATACTGTTACAAAAACAGAAAAAGGGGTACTCACACAGGCATATGAATTTCCCTCGGGGTGGGGGTCTCCACACAGATCTGTGAAACCTCTGCACGATCAGGTTCCCTCCTAGATACTTCTTTCTGAAAATATCCTAATCAAAAAACACACACATGCCCCTGCAGTTATACAATAGGCCTACAGGGGGCACACACCACTACATAAACACTAACTGATTTTTTGGGGTGGGAGGAGCACAGTGGTAAAGAGGGACAGGGGTTCAAGCCAGGCTGGTGGGGGTGCAGGAGAAAGGAGGGGACGCAGGAGTTCAACCTAGCATGGTAGGGACTCGGGTTCGAGACAGGATGGTCTGGCAGGGGATCGAGGAGTGTACGAGAATGAGGGGTGGGGACAGGGGTTCGAGCCAGGCTGGTGGGGGTGCAGGAGAAAGGAGGGGACGCAGGAGTTCAACCTAGCATGGTGGGACTCGGGTTCCAGCCAGGATGGTCTGGCAGGGGATCGAGGAGTGTACGAGAAGGAGGGGCGGGGGACAGGGGTTCGGGCCAGGATGGTGGGGGTGCAGGAGAAAGGAGGGACGCAGGAGTTCAGGCTAGCATGGTGGGACTCGGGTTCCAGCCAGGATGGTCTGGTAGGGGATCGAGGAGTGTACGAGAAGGAGGGGCGTAAGACGCTTACAAAATGGTGTTGTTAGGTCATTTCCTGCGCAAGGGGCGGGACACGGGTTCGAATCGTGTCATTTCCCTGCATGCTAAGGGGCGGGCTACGCATTTTAGGGAGGGACTTCCGGTTTAACAAGGGGTGATTCTGATTGGTCCATTTTAGGCCACGCCCACCTGTCAAATGACGTGGCACGTGATGATCGGCTGAAATTTAACATTTGACGAGATATATGAACTTATACTACTCCCGTCTTTTCAATTTGTAACATCTCTGTATTCCACTGGTTTTTGATTCTCTGCATTGTTATTTACCTACTGTTAGTTCACCTATATACAACATTGTCTCTCCCTTGATGTGGAACCTTTGTAAAAGAACCCCTGGTTCAAAGGTATTTGTAATCCTAGTAATGAATAAATAAATAAATAAATTGTATGTTGATGCTTTCAACGAATCTTACTGGATACCTGGGAGGTTTAGATTGCCCAAAATAACTAGGTTATCATATTCAGATATTTCTGAGATGGTAGAACATAATTCTTGGTCACAGCTACTACCAGCAGATGGAGGTATGTAGAAGGTACCCATTATGAGATTGTTACCACTGGGAGATTTAATGTGAATGCAAACCCCTTCAACCATTTCTGAATTAAATCCATATTCAGCAGACTCTAATGTATTTTTAACATACATGCAGACTGCCCTCCTCTTTTGTTTATCCTATTTCTTTTACAGAGAGAAAAGCCAAGGATGGTATTACACCAATCAGATGTACATTATTTTCCTACCATGTTTCACAGATAGCTACTATATTTAGATCATGTCGGTATATAATTGTTTGAAGTTTGCTGCTCTTTATCAGGTTTAGGCTTCTTGCATTAGTTGTAAAAACCCTTAGTCCCTTAATGATCTTTCTCTTTTTACATATTGTCTTTAAGACCCATTTTATAAAAGCAACAACTCATGCCAGGGTGTGTGTTAATCTATAATCAAGGCACTTCCCAGGTGGCTAAATGCTGTCTGCCTGTGGCCTTGTGCCCTCACAATGTACTTGGGGCATGCTGCGTGTTATTACTTATGTACCACTACTGTGCATACCACAGCTATTCTTGACCTATGTTTGCAACTGCACCCTTGTTCCTGTAGTGCTTGCTGTCAGTGGTACCTTTGTTGATGAATGCTCATTGGTTATTTAAAAAAAAAAATTATGTTGTTTTGGGCGTTAATGTTTTGTAATATTTTCTCTTTCCTTGTAACTTTTCCCTCCATATTGTATTCCTCCCTTCCTTTCTCCCTCCCTGAGACACCTAAACATGAGCTAAGTAGCTCAGTGTGTCCTCCTGATCCAAAATAAATGAAAAAAATGAATGTACTTGGATTAACCTTTGCAATGTAAGTACTTCACTTTACTCACTGTATTTGTCCATATAATGCAGTACTGAAGTACAAACACTCAAAGGGTAGGCTAATAGGGTTGAACAAACAATAGCATCTGGGGGATTGAATTATGGCATTTCTAGGTTTGAAATCTTTGAATTAAGCAGGCAATGTACCTCTAACTCTGGTATGCTCTCTTAATGTGTAGGACAATAACCACATGCTGTTAAACCTTCTTGAAATGCTTCAAGAGAACCCGCTTAAAAAAGTAACACTCTCTCATTAATGTACTGGTTTCAGTTCAGAAATATCATAGCTCGTCTTCCAGGTATTGATGTTTTTAATGTAGTTTTGTTGACTAGGAAAGGATGACAAAGATGATAGAGGGGTAGCAGGGGTGCAGCTATCAGTAAAGGTTGCAGAACCTAAACATGTACTTGCTATGGGACAGGAGAAGGGGCATGACTGAGACATATAAAATGAGGATTCAATGGAGTGGCATGGATACGAGTAAGTTTTGATTGATTGCACTGTATTCCCTAATGCTTATGATAAAATGGCAAGGAAAATTCCTGGACTTTAATTTTTTTTCTATTTTTTTTTTATTATTTCGTAACCAGATAAGGACCACTGGGCACAAGTGCCTGTTTTCAGGGGCAACTCGGGAGCACTGGGTAGATTAAGAGACTTGCTTTGAGTCACACAGTATGCAAGTGGAGGTCGTGGGAATCAAATCCAGTTCATGGATGTACAAAGCTCATTCACAGATTGTTACTCTAACTTGTAGGCTATACTGCCAGTCCACTTTCTGGTCAATGCTGACCTGCAGCAGTGATGTTATCCCAGCAGATTATGCCTATTCAAAATACAACTAAAATGTGCTTTAAAATGTATTTTTTCACCTTTTTTTCATTTTTTTTCACTAGCAAGCCATTTTATAATTGCAATAATGCTCTCCAGGGTGTGTGTTGTGGGGATAACATTACTTCTCGGGTGTTGGGTGCACGCGGCATGTGGTCTTGTGCCCAAACACGCAAGGCATGATGTTATCTGAGCACGATACATGCTCTGTTGTGCATTGTTGCTTAAGTAACATAGATACATACTGTACTCCAGACAGTTTAGGACACATAAGGAGTTTCCTCCATTAAGTCTGTCCTGCACTCACTTTCTACCTAGACTGACAAGCTGTCTGACTGAATTTCAGCACACTGGGGATTGCCTTTGTTTCTGATGATGACTTCTGTTCCATGTGTTCTTGAAACTTGAGATGAGTCTACAGGTCACACTGGGAGATGAACAACGTGTTGCTCAGTGTGCCTTCTTGGTGAAACATTTCAGTAAAATGCACTACTTCCTCTGGCAGCCTGCTCAATCTCTCCCCCACTATCTCAGTAAAGAAGAACTTTCTCACATTCTGTTTAAACCCCCTGAACAATTTTATTCCTTCCACATTCTGGAAGGTTATCCATGCCCTGTTCTCCCCTCCACCCACTCCCCATCTCCTGTCCTAAAAATTGGCACCCGTACAGTTGAAGACCCTCCCTCAGTGGCTGCTGAATTCAACAATTACTTCACTACTTGTGCCTCCTCCCTTCATGCATCTCTTCCTTGCGTTGCTTCCGGAGACTCTACACTTCCCCCCCATGCCCCCCTTCACCCCCCAAGTCAACAATGTGCTTCTCATTTAAGCCCGTACTCCTGGATGACACCTTAAGTGCATTACTTGCTCTGAACCCTTTCAAGGGAAATAGCCCTGTCGGCCTTGACCCCAAGTTACTCCACCTTTCTGAATACTCTATTGCTTCTCCTTTGACTAATCTTCTGAACCTTTTCTTTTTTCACTCCACAGTGCCTGATGCTTGGAAGTCTGCTACTGTGATCCCCCTCCCTAAAGGCGGGGACACCTCCAACCCTTGCAACTTTCACCCCATCTCCCTACTCCCCACTCTGGCTAAACTTCAGGAGCACCTGGCCCTGGAACAACTCTCCTCCTTCCTTGACTCAAATTACTTTTTCACCCCTTTCCAGTCTGGGTTTTGCAAAAACCACTCCACCACCACCACCTCCCTCCTTTGGCTCACTGACTCCATTCTCTCAGGCATGGATCAGGGATGCATCACCTCTTCCATCTTTGTCAACTTAGCCAAAGCCTTCGACACTGTCTCCTACTCCCTTCTCCTCAGCAAGCTATCTGTGGCTGGCCTCTCTGACTCAGCCACCAGCTGGTTCCAGTCCTACCTTGTAGGCCGGTCTCAGTCCATCAGAGTCGGCAACTCCCTCTCCCCTCCTCTCCCAATCGACACTGGTGTCCCCCAGAGCTCAGTACTTTTTCCTATATTATTTTCTGTTTTCCTGAATGACCTCCCTAATGCCTGCACATCTTCATGTATACACACACATACACAGACAATACTGTGTTATTCTCCTCCAGGAACTCCCTCTCCAAGGTTGCCACCAGTCTTTAGCTGAATTTTAACAATGTCCAACACTGGTTTAAGGCAAACCAACTCTCCATGAATGTCAAAAAAACTGTATCAATGACCTTCGGCTCCAGACACAAACTGGCCAGGCTGGATTCCATTCCCACCTTCCACACCCTCTCTGGCTCAATGCTTGACGATGTAGCCACATTTAAGTACCTTGGATTATGGCCAGACAAGAATCTTGACTTTGAGGTACACATTAATGTCATCCACAATAAATTACTCCCTAGACTCGGTGCTCTGTACAGACACCGCAGCTGCCTCCCACAGCAAGCCAGGAGGGAAATCATCAAAAAAGATGATTCTCCCTGTCCTTGATTTTGGGGACATAGTCTACAGTTCCACCCCTAAAACCACCCTATCCAGATGGGACACTCTCTTCAATTCCTTCTGCTGCTACATTCTTGGCTGCCCCCCCATGTACTCATCACTGTGACCTTTACTCCTTGCTTTCCTTTCCCTATCTCCATGCCAGGTGTATGTCACACATTGCTAATTTAGTTGGGAAGTTCTGGCTCAGTTCTCTGATGCCCTATTTGTCCTCCCTCTTATCAACCCCCCTGCTATCCTGCTATACCCTCCATACCTCCACCCCCAGAACCCTCACCCTCCCACCCCAGCGCACTTCGTCAGGCCGCTCCACCTTCTCATATAAGTTTACCGATATCTGGAACTCCCTCCCCCTAGAAATTTGCTTTGCACAATGCCGCCACTCACTTTCACTTCTTCTCTGTAAACACACTGTTCATTTCTCTAACTGCACCTAATACCCCTCTCTCTCAAGTAACTGCCCATTGCCTCCCCCTGTCAACCCCTCATCCCCCCTTGCCACCCTCTCTTCCTTCCCCCCATGCCCACTCTCTCCATCTCTAAGTTACCTCTAACTGGAGCCTCTTGCACCCTACTTCCCCACCTCCTACCCCCACTACACCCCCCGCCCCCTCTCTTCTCCATTTCTGCTGGGTCCTGTTTCCTTGCAGGGTTCTCAGCATCCTGAAAAGGATTAGTTCTTGGCCTGCCTCTTCCCCTAACCTTCTTTCTCCTCCTTTTCTGTTGGGTCCTGTCCTCTTGTTGGGTTCTCAGCATCCTGAAGGGGATTAGTCTTGGCTTGCCCCTCCTCTCTCCCCTCCTCCCTTCCTCCGCCTCCTCCCCCATCCTTCCCCCACCTCCACCACCTCTTGTGTTACAACTCCCAGTCTTCTAAATTCTTATTAGCACTTAGTAACCTTTTTAGATCTAATTAGCATTTAGTAATCCCTGTGCTCAGCCTGCTACTTTTTGTTCTCTATCTGGCCGACACCTTATGGGTTATCTATTCCTGGATTGCTACTGTATATGTTATGACTGCATATTGTTTTGTTTACCCCACTATGTCTCACCCTATGTTTCTAACTTTCTACTTTGGTATCTAACATTTTCTTCTACATAATGCTGTCTGCTGCCTAGGATTGAAATGTACTGTATTGTATTAGTACCTCACTTTATGTATTTAAATTGCACTGTATTTTATTAAGATTTTGCTTATCCCCCCCATTATGTAACCCCTTCCCCCAGGATGATTCTGGAAATGAGCTGTTTACAGCTCATGTTGTCTTTCCTGGTGAAAGCCTTTCAAATAAATAAATAAATAATCTCAAGTTGTGCCTCCTAGAGCTTCCCTGACTCCATAATTTGAATAACATACTTGTATCCACCATGTTGAATCCTTGTAATATGTTTGACATGCCCCCCACCTCATCTGCCTTCTAATGAGTGCATATTTAGGTTCTCAACCTTTCCTAGTAGCCATTCCTCTGTTGCCTCTGTACCATCTTTGTCATCATTCACTGTATCCTCTCTATTGTATCACTGTCCAGAACTGCACACAGTACTCCAGGTGTGGCCTGACCAGTGACCAGTACAATGGCAAGACAGCTGTCTTGCTGTGACGTAAGAATCTCTGTCTGATACATTCCAGTACCCTTTGTGCCTTCCCACAGGCATTTTGTTATCTTGCTAGATGGTTTCAGGCCACTATGTATAATGACTCCCAGGTCTGTTTCCTCTTTATAACATGGATTCCTGAAAACATGGAACCCTATTGGTCCACTCGGGTTGCATGGCTATGCATTAACCCCCAATACAGGCACAGTTGATGTGAGAAGTCCTGGTGGCATGATCCCTGCTAACAACCCACACTTGTTTACTGTGTAGGCAGAGCAACAGTGAGCGGCAGCCATTTAATCCCCTGCTAACACTGAGTAGTGAGAGGGAGACTGTGCCGCTCCACCATGCTGTCCCTAGCAGCTTGTCTTGCCCACCCACTCACCCACCCCATGGATCACTGGGTACTGCACAGTGAGTGGCAGAGGGGAGGGAATACCTCTCTGTCTGCCAAAGGTCTGTCATTGGTGTCTTTGTGCCCTCAGGTCTGTGTGTGTGTGAGAGAGAGAGTTTGCCATCTTCGTACTGTTGCTTCACACACCATCAAGCTCCTGTGGTATGAATCTGTGCTTTTGGTGCTGTAGCCAATAACAGCTGGAATATCCCGCCACTGCATGTTGGAGTGCGAGCAGTAGGCAGTGAGTGCATGAGTGGCCGCCTGTCCTGTGTTGTGGGCCTCCGCCCCTCCCCCCACAATCTGTGACAGCATGAACCACTGTCACTGTGTGTCTGTACTGTAGCTGAAAGTAGTAGAGAGAAAGATAGAGAAACATGCTATAGGCTGCATCGCATTCGCTATACCGTGACAGCCCATAATGGTTATAGGTACCCATGTTATCATAAGAGAGAAACAGGTGTGGATAAGGCCCCCCCAAGGCATTACTGAGGAAAATACACAATTTGCACTGCAATGTGTGTGACTTGCAGCTGTTCATCCCAGATTTGTGGCACCTTCAGTACTGTTCCCTGGTGACCCTGCACAGCGATACACAGTGAGGTAGTCCCAGTGACCCAGCACAGTGAGAGACAGTGAGGTAGTTCCAATGCAGAGAGCGAAGAAACAGTGTTGTCCATGGTGGCTACCGTAAGTGCTCCTGCACCTCCACTCTCCCGCTGCAACAACGGGACAGACACAGAGAGAGAGTGGCAGCAAGAGTGGCACTTGTTCCACAGCTGCAATTGCTGGGCGGCGAGTACTGTGATTTCCATTTGTCTCTGTCTATCTGTTGCTGTGTACACTTCTATTGCCCAGGACAGCAGACAGAGGAACAGCATGCAGGTCAACCACCCACACCGATAGAGAGAACTGCACAGGGTGAGAAGGAATGGGTGACATTATGCAGATTTGTTCTGACAGGGAGTGTGCTGTGTGAAAATGTGTGCCATAGCTTGCAAGAAAGTGTCCAACTCATGTAACCCTGAGAGAGAGAGAGAGAGAGAGAGAGAGAGAGAGAGTAAGTAGCGAACGGCACGTACAGAGGGTCAGTGGCAGCACAGACACAGGGTGACCAATGCCATGGAGATGTACTGGAGTGTGAGTCGGGACATCTCTGTTCTGTCTTTCTGTACGAGCCACGGAGGGGGTGGCATAGCAGGACAGTCACAGAGAGAGAGAGAGAGAGAGAGACAGAGAGACAGAATAACATACAGAGCTACATTTCTTTTGTTTGTATAAGGTGATGGGCACTGTCTATCTCTGTCTGTGTCATCAGATGCTCCATTCAAGGGACAGATTTTGTGTGTGTTGCTGTCTTTCTCTATGTCTGTCACAAACTTGTAGTTATGCTCAGAGACAGAGACACATACAGAGACTGAGACAGTGAGCAGGTCCAATGTGCAGGCAACAGCACCACTCGCTCCTGCAAGGTACAGAGACAGCAATCTGTTTTGTTGTTTTTCCCACGGTATTCTGAGCAGCTCAGAACTGCATGTGTTTTTTTTGGGGGGGAGGGGGCATGGCGTGGCAACTGTCGGCAAATGTTTTATGCACACCACATGTCATGAATCATGTAAGTGCTGTATTTCTGACATTTGTACATGTATAAAACCAGTGACATATGGTTTATTTGTGAGGGACTATTTTGTGTGGTGGCAGGATACACTCCCTTTTTTGCTCTTTACAGAGGGAGAAACACCCTTTATGTTGTTTTCTCCATGTGTTGATATTATCCCATGTTATAAGTGCAATAACCCACTCAAGGGTGTACTGTTATTGGGGATTAACGCACACCTGGGTGCGTGAGGACACTCAGCCTGCGGCCTTGTGCCTCACAACGCACTCGGCTGTATGTTAATCCCCAATAACAGCACATCCTGTTGTGGGTTATTGCTTACTTAATGGCTTCCACCTTTACCCTATTAATGGTGAAGTCCATCTGTTTTTTTTTTTTGCCTACAGTATATACCTATATACATCAACTCACACTTTTTGGCACACAATTTGAGTTGCTGTGTGGCTGCTTCTGTGTTATCAGTGAGTAGGCCAAGCTTGAAATAAGAGACCTTGTCTAAATTACCAGTAAACATGTTAAACTGAGCCAAGTACTGTACCAACCCCTGTGGAACACCACTAGTGACTCTGTTTACATGAGATGGTTTTCCATTCAGGATTACCCTCTGAGTGCTACCCATAAGGCAGCTGCCTGTCCATTTAGTAACCTTATCCCTCAGCCCAGTTTGCCTTTTCTGTGTGATGAGTTTAACTCTTACTAAATTCTAGATGAAGAATGTCTATTGATGGGTATTTATCCACCATTTGTGTTACCGTTTTAAACAAGTCAGTCATGTTAGTTTGGCATGACCAACCCACTGGGGACCCATGTTGATACAGAAACATAGACAATGACAGCAGAAAAAGACCACTGGTCCATCCGGTCTGCCCATAAACCCTAACAAATCCAGAACCTATTGCCCATACAGGGTTCTAACCCACACTATCCACCCCTATGCAGCTTGACCCACCGCTGTCATCCTGAGCAACCACTAAGCCCTTCACTCTGTCCCAGTCACACCTGAAACCATTGATAGCTTTGGCATCCACCACATCAACTGGCAGTTTGTTCCACAGCTCCACCACCCTTTTTGTAAAATAAAACTTTCTCACTTCCCTCTTGAATCTCCCCTGTCAGTTTGCACTCATGCACCTGTGTTCTTGATTGGCTTGAAGGTCTCTATCATCTCTATCTGTGGGAGCAGAGGGATCATTCTCAACAGAGGGGGATTTTGTCCCACCCACCATCCCCGGCCCTGACCTCTATTAAATGGTCAAGGTGGGAGGAGCCAAAGTAGCAGAGCAGCAAGGGGCCAAGGGCTGGAGATCAACAGTAGGTGCTGCCTTCTAGGGGATGGAGCTGAATGCTACCTGGACTTGGGGACACTGGATGAATGCAGATGGTGAGTCAGTCTGTTACTATTTTGGTTAAAAGGGGTGGCTGAATGCAGTTGGGAAGTCAGACTGTTACTATTTTTTTACAGGGGGTGGGGGAGAGAGTATGGCATCTTGAGCTGTATCTTAAAGTAGGGTTGCATTCTTAACTTTGTCACTGTCCTGTGAGTTTATTCTTTTGTTTGGGGAGCAGGGATAGTAAGATAGCACAACAAGTACTGGTAAGTTTATGTTCATTGATAATGCTGTATTCATTCGCATTGCCCCTTCCTGTTGGTTAAGACTGCTTAAGCATGGGTAGAATAGTGGGCTGTAATGGATGTGGGGTGGCAGTTTGGATGAACATTTTATGGAAGCTTGGAGAGTTTCCAATCTGTCACAGGCTAAGAAGGCTCGAGAGCAGGCGGTGAGGTGGCGTGGGAGGGAGTTGGAGAGGATGGGGGGGAGGTGGGCTGCTGGAGTAAGTGGGCCACCCTAGAGGGCAACATGAGGGTACCCCAGGGGAGGAGCTTCGGATCAAGGGAGAAGATGGGAAGGAGGTGCAGGAGCAAACCAAACAGGAGTCCAGGCTCTATAGGAAGGGCCATGGTAGGGAGGAAAGGGCCGATGCACAGCAAAGCAGAGGGGGCAAGTAATAGGTTTGTGGTCCTGGCGTTATTAGTGGAGAAGGGAGGGGGAAGGACAGCCAGGAGGGGGCAGGAGAGGGATTGGGAGGAAGGAACAAGGGACAGTACTAAGTCAGAGGAGGGAGACAAGGGTAATGGGATGAGGGGAACAGCTAGAAGGAAGGACAAAGGGAGTAGAGAGGAAGGAGAAAGGAACAGAGAAGATGGGAGGAGGATGGGATAAGCGGGGGAAGGGGTCCAGGGAGGTTGGGAGTAGAGATGCAGCGAAGTTAAATTCCACCCATGAAGTGGACGTGAAGTAGCCCACTTTGTGTTACTCCCCAGCTCCGTGAAGTGCCCATTGAGAAGAAGAAGAAGAATCTGCATTTATATAGTGCTTTTCATACATCCAAAGCGCTTTACAAGCCATGCTAGACTGGTAGTGAAGTGACTGAATGTGTAGTGGCAGCCATATCGCACATCATCACCCACACACAGCCTGGATAATTGTATGAACCAATTTATGGGAAGGGGAATGTTGGTCAGGACACTGGGAATGTTCCCTACTCTTTGCGAAGAGTGCCCTGGGTTCTTTTACTTCCACCTGGACACCTAGCAGGACAACACCAGAATGGGCAGACGGGACCTTGGTTTAATGTCTCATCTGAAGGATGGGACACCCCAGCAGTACAGCACCCCCCAATACTGCACTCGGATGCCAGCGATTTTTAGGTGCAAGTCCAATCCTGGTGTGGGACGAGAACCCACAACCTTCTGGCCCAGAGGCGGATGTGCTACCAACTGAGCCACGCTAGAGAACCACTACCTCACCATTTTGCCTTGTAATAATGATGATAATGACTTTGTGCTGCTCACTCTGTCTTACTTCGCTTTACAGGTGGAGTGAGAATTTGCAGGCAGCCCACACACATCACATGGTTTACACAGTCTAGGTCACATGCTTCAGGCAGGCAGGAAGTGAATCATTGGATGGCACAGGCATGACCTCATAAACAGCACTGGAAACATGATTCTGATGCTGATGAAGAATTGTCGCAGAATCATGTTCAACCAATGTGGGGATGGAAATAGGGATGTCGGGGAGTGTGACATCTACTACACTCTGACTCACGGTCACGCCTTTAGACTCCACAATATTTAGGAAACTGGTTAACTTGTTGCCATTGGCATAGGTTGAACATAGGGCAATACTCATGCCTTCAGCAATTTCACTACCACCAGTGGGGGCAACAGCATCTGCAACCATGACTGAAGCTACTGATTGTGCTGTGAAAAACAGTCAGAGAAATCCCTTTACTGGCATCAACTATGCACTTCTGATGCATACTACTACCACGCCCATGGCCACTCTTGCCACTGGCAGCAGTGCCATTGACAGAAGCATCTTTGCATGTACATTTCTTTGCAGGCATTTTTTGGGATTGCCCAGAAAATTCACAAGAAATTGAGATTTCTAACATTTGTGGTGGATGGGAAGCCAAAAAACAACAACTGTGGCTTGCAGATGGAGATTGGGCACTAAACAGATGCAAATGCACAGACATATTAAGATTGTGCTGCACACTCAAGAGATGCAGATGCAAAGGCTCAACAACACCTTAACCAGTGCTCACAAATCCAAAACTGGAAAAGAATACCTTTTGCTGGTTTGGGGGTAGTGCACTGCAGTAATAGTCCACTACCAAGATACCACAAAGCAGTACAAAATAACGCAGATGGATAACAGGTTCACAGTGCTGCAATTACTGTATGGCACAATAAAATGTGTCTGACTTGATGGCACGCGTTGCACACACACTCACACACACTACAGGTAATGCGCAATTTTGAGACTGAAGAGACTTCCAAGTTTCTTTTACAGCGGTAGCCCTCTCTTTAGTCTAAAGATTTAGAAATTATTGGTTTCTGCTTTATTTTTACCAATATTAGATTATGGTGATACAATTTATAAAAATGCAAAAAAATCATTGCTGTGTTCTTTGGATGTCCTCTTTAATAGTGCGTTGAGATTTATAACAGACCTTCCATTTAGAACTCACTGTTGTGTGTTATATCAAAATTCAGGTCTCACTTCATTATTTAATAGGAGAGACTATCATTGGAATTTACTTGTGTATAAGTTTGTGCTACAGTTATTGCCTATTTTTTTGTTAAACATACTGCAAATAAGAACACAGAATCAATATAATTTAAGATCTTCTGTCCGTAAAGGTTTTTCTAAATCTAGAACTAGAAAAAAATTTGGTGATAAAACTATTTCAAATTTAGTGCCTAAAACTTGGGAACAAATATCTAAAAGATTGAAATGCACAGTATTGCTACCATTTAATCATTTTAAGCCTTTTTAATGACTTTATATAGTAAACACTGTAATTGTTATGGTTAAATTATTGATATTTGGGTTTGTGCTATAACTTCAATTAATCAATATTATATTGAAACTGAAATTGTGTATGTATGTCTGTCTTGTGATGTTATGTTAAATGTTGGATTCAATTGCAAAAGAGATAATTTTATCTCAATTTGAAATCCAATAAAGTTTGAAGTTTGAAATTGAAAACTTCAGTAATATAACCAAATATTTTAAACAAACTGAAATCATGCACTGCACCACAAAAATCAGCAAAAAAAATTCTGAAAATATTACTGTGTGTACATAAGCATAGTTATACAACAAAAATATAACCAAACCAGTTAGAAAGGCTGCCTTTCTCCCAATTACGCTACCTCCACCAGAGACATACTACTCCCCCCAAGCACACTTCAACAGTGTCTGTCAGTAACATTCAAAATCCACACAAAAACAATAAAACTCAATGATATGAGCACAGGAGGGGTTCCTACAATCAATATACTAAATTTTGAAAAATAAATGGCTCAAAAAGGCTTTTTGAACTGTTTTTAGAGGGTTTGAATCTCAGAGTTCTGAGAGCAAACTGTCTCCAGCTACCACTATACACACACTACACAGAACTGAGGCTGTGCTGAACAATCTAGAGCCCATGTGACCTGCAATCCTATGAATCACTGCAAAATTTGCCTTAGAGCTCACAAACAAGGCGAAGTAATGCGAAGAACATTGAAATCAATGTACTTCGCATTAAAATTGGTGCGGAAATGGTTGGGGAAAGGTGGAGTATCGTGAAGTCAGTACTTCCAATGGACTTCACGATAATGATTGGAAGGCGGAGAACTCCACTTCACATTGCGGATTACTGCGCGGAATTCACTTTAATACGTGAATTGCTCCACATAGCGGATTTTGGCCACTCTACCTGCCTCTAGTTGGGAGGGTAGTGGAGGATGGTGGGGGGGGACAGACCAGGGGTGGTGGGGAGGGAGTAACAGGAGGGAAGGGTAGAGAAACAAAGGTGGCGGACTCCAGAGATGGGTACCATGGCAGTAAGGTGGGAGCAGGAACAAGGAAGGATGAGGTGGGATACTAGTGCTGGGGGATTCTATACTGAAAGAGATAAGATGGGTCAGTAAGGGGGAAAGACACAGTCATATATGGGTAAAGGTGCTTACCTGGGTTAATGGTGGGCAGGGCAGAGCAGGGCAGTCAATTCTGAAGTGTGCAAGAAGGGGTAGGAGGAAACCGAATCTTGTAGTGCATATGGGTATGAATGACCTGGCAGGGGAAATGGTGGAAGTGGTGAGGGAGAGGTTTGAGGAGCTGGGTAGGGTGTATGAGGAATTGGCAGCCTTCTCAGAGGTTCTTCCAGTTCGGTGCACAAGTACGGTGAGAAAAGGGAGGATTGGGGAGTTCAACACATGGCTGGGGGAATGGTGTCACTCCAAGAGGTACAGGTTAGTGGGGGGCTGGGGATGAACCTGGAACAACAATGATCTATATGCAGGAGATAGGCTGCACTTGAACGGGAGGGGAAGGGATTATTAAAACAGGGGATAGAGGGGTACATAGAGGCAAAGGTGAGTTTAAACTAGGTGGGGGGTGGCAAGTAGACAGCTGGTAGGCAGGGTCCCCAGAGAGGGAAGCCCGACGGGCTTACCCCCAGGACAACAGGGGAGTAGTTGGGGTAGAGGCATGGGAGGGACGGAGGAAACCCAGGGTAAGATAAGGAAGGATACAGGATGGAGGGTGGTCACTTTGAATGCTAGGAGCCTAGGTAATAAATTAGTTGAGTTGCAGGCTCTCTTGACAGTGAGGAGGGTTTACATTGCGGTCATCACAGAAATGTGGGCTACCCAGTACCAGGACAGGGATATGATGATCCCAGGGTACAAAATATTCATGAAGGATAGGGCTAAAGTGAAGGGAGGGGCATGGCAATCTATGTATGGGAAGGGATAATGTGTACAAGGGAGAAGGGGGAGGACGATAGGACAGAGGCACTATGGATGCAGCTTCAGGACTTGAGAGGTAGGACACCGAAGATGGGGATAGTATACAGACCTCCAGCACAAGAGGGGAGCCTGTACAGAGGGCTAGTTGAACAAATCAGAAGGGTCTGTAGAAAGAGGAGCACTGTGGTGGTGGGGGACTTCAACCTACTTGGTGTGGAGTGGAGTACTTCAGCCACCACGAGTGCGAGGGAGCAGGTCTTGCTAGAGGCACTTCAGAACAGTTTGCTGGAGCAGTTGGTCAATGAGTCTACTAGACTGGATAGGACTCTGGACCTGGTACTTTCAAATGTGGAGGCTGTAAGGGATCTGGGGGTGGAGGACCCTCTGGCTGGGAGTGACCACCACTCAGTGTGGTTCATGCTTAATATGAGTAGGGCAACAGGGGGTACAGAAACAAGGGTGATTGATTTTAAGGGGGCAGACTTTAATAGGACGGGGGAGATTTTGAATAAGTACCTGGCAGGCATTTGTCAGGACATGGATGCTAGTCAAAAGTGGGAGATTTTTAAAAGGGGTCTGCCAGAGGCCACTGGGGTGGGTACAAAGGCACAGAGTGAGAAGGGAAGGGCAAAGAAGCCAAGTTGGTTGACTCGGGAGGTTGTGGAGCCGGTAAGGGCCAAGAGGATGGTATTGGAAATTCAAGAAATCGGGGTTGAGAAGGAAGAGTATTTGAAGAAGTCCAGGAAGTTACCAGGCTAGTCAGAGCGGCCAAGGCCTCAAGAGAATTGAGACTGGCACAGGGTATGGGAATGGAGAAAAGGACTTTTCAGATACATTAGAGAAGAAGGAAGAACAAAGACCAGATTGTGAGGATTAAGAAGGACAGAGGGTGAGTGGAGAAGGTGGGGAACAGGCAGAGGCATTAAATGAATATTTCTGCTCTGTGTTATGGAGGAGAAAAGGTGGGCAGATACCCCAAGAAGGGGGGCAGGGTGGGTAGTGGGGGGGTGACCGACGTAGGGATTATGGAGGAAAGGGTTCTGGAAGGATTGAGGGCATTAAGGGTGGACAAAGCACTGGGATCAGATGTCATCCACCCTAGGGTGCTCAGAGAACTGGCGCAGATCCTGGTGAGGACACTGACTGACCTGTTCAATCCCTCCCTGGACACAGGAAGCATGCCACAGGACTGGAGGATGGACCATGTGGTGCCCATCCACAAAAGTGGCCCCAGGGATGAGCCGGGCAACTACAGGCCAGTGAGCCTCACATCAATTATGGGAAAGCTCATGGAGACAATCCTAAAGGAGCAGCTGGTGACCTTCTTGGAGGTCAATGGTCTCCAGGATGGTTATCAACATGGGTTTGTCTCCGGCAGATCCTGCCAGACAAATCTAATTTGAGTATTATGACTGGGTGACCAGGGAACTGGACAAAGGCCATGCGGTGGATGTCCTGTACCTGGACTTCAGCAAGGCCTTTGATTCCATACCGCATGTGAGGCTTGGAAGGGGGAGCTGGAATACATGGGGTAGGAACAAAGATGGTAAATTTGATCGCTAACTGACTGGTTGGAAGGCAGCAGAGAGTGGTGGTGGTGGTGGTGGTGGGGGCTCTCATCTCCAAAGGAAGCGACAAGTGGGGTGCCACAGGGATTGGTGCTGGGACCAGTGCTGTTTGGGATATTCATAGCTGATATCTCACAGGGGGTCTGAAGTAGGATCAGTCTGTTCGTGGATGATGCAAAGATGGGAGCAGTGGTAGATGACATCGAAGCTGGGAGGAGGCTGCAGGAGGACCTGAATAAACTACAGTAGTGATCAGTAACTTCACAGCTGGGGTTCAATGCCAAGAAATGCGAGGTGCTGCAATTCAGAGCTAGGAACCCAGGAAGGAGCTATCAGCTGGGAGTGGTACAGCTGGAAGGTAGTGTAGAAGAAAAGGATCCGGGGGTGATTATTATGGGCAGCATGAGCAACTTGGCTCAGTGCAGGAAGGCAGTGGCAAAAGTCAATAGGATGCTAGGGTGTATAGCTAGGGGAATCTCCTCAAGGAATAGGGATGTGATCCTTCCACTGTACAAGACTCTGGTCAGGCCTCACCTGGAGTACTGCGTGCAGTACTGGCACCTGTTCATGAAGAAGGACATCAAGTTGTTGGAGGGGGTGCAGTGTAGGGTGACAAATATGATCCAGGGATTTGAGTGGAAGTTCTACGAGGAGAGATTAGCAGAGCTGAACATGTACTCCCTGGAGGAAAGGAGGGATATGGTCAAAACACTTAAATACCTCAAGGGGAAAATATAAGATTAACACAGCAGAGGTTTTCAGGCTTAGACAGGGGAGGGATACAAGAGGGCATCAGTTGAGGTTGGAGGGTGGAAGATTCAGGAGGCAAATCAGGAGGCGTTTCTTCACAGAAACCATGGTGGACATATGGAATGCTTTGCCCGAGGTGGTGGTATCCTGTAGAAAGTTGGGTGGCTTTAAAAGGGGTTGGGATAGGGTAAGGGGAAGGATTATGATGAAGAGGGGTGGGGAACGTGGGGCAACTGCAAGTTGAGGGGCTAGCTGCACAGTCGAGCAGACTCGATAGACTGTAAGGCCTGCTGCTGCTGGCGTTTTCATATGTTCGCATGTTCGTATCATATCTCTCCTCTCTTCCTTGATCTCCATCAAGTATGTGTTCGTGCCTTGAGCCAATCCTTATAAGATCTGCCCTACTGGCCCTGAATCATTTTGGTCACCCTATGTTGCACTGTCTCCAGTCTGACCTACCTCATCCTTTCTGCTGTCAATACCTCTTTCTATTCACTCAGCATCCTGTTTGCCTTACTATAGGCTTTGCTACATTGGTTTGATTTCTTTAGGGAGTCACTGACGACACCTGGTCCACTTTCCTCAGAGGCTGTGCACAACTTTACCCCCCCCCCCCCATCCAGTACTCTGTCCTCAGGATCTTGTTCCCTAGGTGCATCACCTTGCACTTTTGGCATTGAATTTCAACTGCCAAGCCTTTTATCACATCCCTGACATCTGCAAGTCTCTCTGCAATTCCATACTCCCTCCTTGCTGTCTACCTTGCCACACAGCTTTGTGTCATCAACAAGGAGACACATCTTGTCCTAGATTCCTTCTTCCATGTCACCAACAAACATATTGAAAATGATTGGACCCAGGATATGTGATGTAGGCTGTCTAGGAATTGTATATTTGTCTGGAGTATTGACTATCAGTTTTCTTTGCTGACAGCCGACTGAATCTTGAATGTGGTCCTGATAGCTCCTGACTGGTCTTGTATGGCTCATCTTGCTTTCACTTCCTATATGCCCTGTGTTGTCTTCACCTGCCTTCCTCACATGTCCTGTGATCCATAGTGGTGTACTGTGTTTCTCTGACATACTTCACACACAGGTGATTGGCTTCAACTATTGCATTCCATGTTTTCTCTCATTTATTTTCTATCCCCTGAACTTTCTGCATGTCCCTGGGGCACATAACTAGTATGGTTTTCATTTTACTGCAGCCCACCTTCTTGAAAGTAATATAATATTAGTATAGTTTGTAATTGCAGCTAACATTGCATTTAACATGGACTAAGATTAGTGGGTTAAGAAGCTACTGTAGTGCAAGAAAAGTAGGGCTTTCTTTGCAACTGAACATTCCTTTAGTGAATGGCCTTATTACATGCCGTTTTTACTGGTCTTCAGTTTACTATCTTCTGACACAGCCAAAGTGAGAACAAGGAAGATCTGATTACTTGAGTGGAGGCTAGAAATGTTCAAAGTGCAATTTAAGACATAAATTAAATACATACTGGATAGCAAAGTACAACGTTCCTGACAAAATAATGTGCAATATTACCAAAAATCAGAAAAAAAATTATAAAGATATCACACATCTTTTTTTTTTTTTTCATTTAGCTCTTTGATCCCTGTTGCCTCCTCCCGCCAACTGGCAATGGGGACGCATAGGTATTTTACTGGTTTTCTCCCCGATCCCCCCAGAGGTCCCGGCATGCAGCCGTGTGAGCGTGTGGAGGCACATTACACACCTCGTGGCGCCAGCTCAGTCACCTTTCCACCTCCCATAACTGTTTTTGCCACCCCTCTCTGCCTATGCTACCCACCAGACCTCCACCTGGTGGGAGCGGAACTATGGGGGGGCGCTAACCACCCTCATTGCCCTTGGGAGAGGAGAGCTGCCCATTGGCATGCTTGACCCTGCTCTGTCCTCCCCCCAACACCGGCATCCCGATGACCCGAGATTGTTCCCGAACCTGGGTCGCTGGCGTAGTGCG
Organism: Neoceratodus forsteri; assembly: GCA_016271365.2. Taxonomy (NCBI): domain Eukaryota; kingdom Metazoa; phylum Chordata; order Ceratodontiformes; family Ceratodontidae; genus Neoceratodus; species Neoceratodus forsteri. The sequence continues at coordinate 434,259,569 of JADMNL010000023.1, forward strand.
GCGTCCAGTGCCTCAACCCTCAGCACCCCATCACACATCTTTTATAATAATTCAGAAAAATATTATATTAATAAAGTAATTTTGACAGTGATATAAGGAAATAGCCTAGATTTTACAGTATCAATATGAAAAACATTTAATAATACTACCATTAAAAAAAGTAAAAAACATGTTTTGATATACATTTTTTGCCCACATATATATTGATATACTTTGTATAGACAAGTATTGATGCATAAATACTGTTTTATTATGATAATTTCATATTGATCTGACTTCAAACTTTCATTTAAAAAATTAGGTTTCTAGCCATAATGGTTGAAAAGATGACCTTTTGAAAGATAATTTCTTTGTAATAACTGGGGCACATTTTTCTCATAGGAGAAGATAGTCATAATTTGCCGTTATAACCTGTGGGTTACAATGGCGAACATGCACCAGCTTCTCTTCAGCCCCGCTCATGCTCAGTAACTTGCACAGCTCTTTCTCATGCTGTCATTCGGCATTTCCTACGAGTAAAGAAAAACAGCCATACAAGTAAAAATCTGTAGAATATCTAGCACTCACCCTCACCTAATATTTTCCTGCAGTCAGGGCATTTTTACTCTTCCTCTCGCTGGCTACTGTGACCATCTCCATTCCAACAGAACTTTTGAACCCTGGCCTTCACCCTAATTTACACATCACCATGACAATGAGGAGCCGGACCTTATAAAAAATATTTTGAACAATAGCTACAGACATTGTAACAGTTTTTAAACACGTTTGCTGAAAATTAAAATAGTTTCATGGTCTAAGTTTATTGTTTACTGCAGCTGTAACTATCTACGGGTTTCAGTGCAGGAAGGAAGCCGCGCCTGCTCCCATTCTGACACTGAGACACTCATTAAGTTAAAGCAAACTATTTTTTGCCAAAGACACCTTTCAAAACAGTATGCCTCACTTTATTCACTTTCTTAATTATTGTGTCACAGGCTGTAATAAAAAAAGCAAAACCAAGATTTTTTGAAATATAGTCCTTTTATTTAACAAAATCTGGTTGGAGAAAAAAAATTCCCAGCAATTACATAAAACAACACATGGGGAGGTAGTGCAAAACTTGACTTTAATGCACACCCTCAGGGTGGGATGCTTAGATAAATCCCTTAGGGCTTTGCTCTCGGGATTTATGCAGCATCCCACCCCTCGGGTGTGCATTAACATCTCGACATGCACTCCCCCCATGTATATATAATGGGCTAACTTTGGAATCATTATGTCCAGGAGCATGACAGTGTTTTTAAATGAAAGCTGGAGTCAGCTATGTTGGTATATAAATAAGTCCTGTTAATGCATCTTCCATATATCAATATACGGTCACAGCCAAAAATATGGTCAAGTATTTCATGAAATTTCTGTGATATTTCTAGAGAAATCTCCTGCTTTCTACAGTTCCACAGTAAGGCCAGCAAAGAGAATCTCTTCAGAAATTTTGTGAAATATCTGGAAATATCTGACCATGTCTCTGGCTACTACTGTATATAAAAACCTAAAATATTTTACAGATCCTGTTAATAATCATCAGAAGATTGGAGAGTTTGTTCAGTAACAGAACAAAAATTATTTGTTCTAGTTTAAGGTATTCAAAAACTCAAATTACTTTCTTTGAGGGTGAAAAAAACATGGTCGCCATTCTTTGGCCTACATGACATTCCCTCCTGCTCATAAGCACTTCATTGAGAAGCTATGGAAGTGTGCATGAGTGCGAGGAAAATTGATGGGGTCAAATTTCGACAGACACATTTTTCATGTATGAGGGAAGTGTTCTGTGTAACTTTTTGAATACTTTAAATAAATCACAGAGAACAAAAAAAAGTAAAATATGCATCGGGTACCCCTTTTATGTCCCTGTGGCTTTAATATGCACTAACTACATTGTTGTTGTTTCCTTTGTCAGTTGTTTATGCTTGCCCTCTTAGACCTGATTTGCCCCTTCTGTAATGGGTCTCTCCAGCTCCATCACCCACCTTTTGTAGGACTTAACTCTCTCTGCAGGGCCTCCCCTGGATTATCCCTCCATGGAGAGGCCAATGGGGGTGGACACTCCCCTTGGGAGCACAACTGAGGTGTGGAGGGGGCTTAGTCAGTGGTACATGACCTGCGATGGACCTGAGGCACTGTACGGCTGTGGTTGGGGATTTTCCTTCAGAGGGGGTTTTTGCCATTGTGGGCCTCAAAATGTGCACACTTGTGTCCATGGAGGCACACAACCCTGTATCAGGATCAAGGATGGGCCCTTCCATAAGGTTGAATATCCCAACTGGGCTGACATCCAGCCTCTTTTGGGTATTAGAAAAGCAGCTGTCCTTGAGACTTTTTTTTTGTCCCGCTCCCCTGAACCTCCATTCAGAGGTCAGCTCTGCCCTGCCTGCCATCCCCTCATGCCCAGGCTTACTCCCCAGGGGTGGAGCCACTGGGTGGGCTCCCCCTCCCAATGGACACTGTTGGCAAGCCCTGGCTTACCTCCCGGTTGAGGCCATGGGGCAGGACCCCACCAGCCAGTTTGATGATGGCAGTGGAGATGGTGACAGAGCAGGGCATCTCATGCCTCGGGGCCATTTTGTTTTTTCCACAAATGCTGGATCTGTGCAATGATGTCCAGTGTCCACCTCTCCCCCCCAAGTAACCAAACTGGCTGAAGTGGTACCCCCCAGCCTCCACCAGGGGTCTGTAAAGTGCCGGGCACTCTTCTCCCCTCCCCCTGGAGAAGGAGAGCAGTCCCCAGGAAGCTCAATCCTTCTCCCCCGGCTGGCCCTCCGACTTCCGAGTCCATCATTGAACACGGAATGTTGGCACCACAAGCAGATGCCTTGCCGCTGTGCTGGTGGTCAGGCCTGTTCTTGGGACTTTAAGTTCTGTCTCCCCAGCCACCCCTCGAGTGACCTGAGTTTGTTGCACAGCCTGGGTCACTGGCCTAGGAGTGGTAGTTGTACCATCCACTCTGTAACTATGGTGCAATTAATACAACATGCTTACATTCTTAACATCTTATCAAGAGTCAGTTAACAAATCCTGTAGGTATTTACTCCATAACCATTAATACATGTTGATATTGTGTAAATCCTTTCATCATACTAACAAGTACCCACTGATGTAATACATTCTTACAGACAAGTTAGTAAGAAGTACTTCCTCCAAATCATTTTCTGTACTTTTCAATAAACATTGTTGGCAGGTGCCTCAGTGCTGTCTTACAGTTTTTCATACTGTATAGACCTTAGAGAGTTTGCTATAGAAATGTAATAGAATACGCTTTTGATAAGTTTTGATAGTTACTGATTCTACTTCATCTGATGGTAAAACCTATTTTAAACACAAAAAAGACTTGACATAACACTTTAATTTTCCACTGAACAACAGTAATGCGTTTTAGAGTCTTGTATGTTAATTTCTTTTTAAGTAGCTGCACTTTTCGACTACCACTTGAATTTAATTAATGCACTGAGGGAATATTCGGTTTTCAAAATGGAGAAATGCTTTCTATCATTGTTCTTTTTTTAACTACTTGATAAAACTTTTAAATAAAATACTTGGTTTTGTTCTGCATATGCAATAGGGAGGAAAGTAGAGTGTAACTCTTCTGCAGTGAAGAACAGTTTATAGTGTCCTGCTGTAGTTCTATAAATAGGTTATAAGCAATGCACTGAAGACTCAAAATGTGCAAGTTGCTGTATCTGCAACAGTGAGGGGTGCAAGACCTTTGGTTCAAGTAAAGTGTCAATGTGATTCAGTTTGTAGCACATCTGCTTTTGGCCAGATGGTCATGGGTTCTAGTCCCACACTGGGATAAGGCTCATGCCATAAATTCCAGTACTTAAGTGCAGTACTAGAAGGATGCTGTACTGTTGGTGTTCACCATCTTTCAGATGACACGTTAAACCAAGGTCTCTTCTGACAATCTCTGGTGTTGCCCTAGTGGGTGCTCAGGTGGAATTAAAAGAAACCAAGGCAATCTCAAGAGTAGCTATTCCCCAATGTCCTGACCCCTTACCAAAAAACCAGTTCATGCAATTGTCCATGGCTGTGTGTAGGAACTGATGTGTGAAAATGCTGTCAATACATGTTTACATTCACTTCACTACCGATCTCTCATTGCTTGTAAAGTGCTTTGGGATGCAACGTGTATGAAAAATGCTATATAAATACTAATCCTTTTACTAAGTTTCGAAAGTACTTGATCCCTTGACAAATGGTGATAAACTGTTTATTTTGAATCATTCAATTGCATATTTCATTCACATCACATCACATCACGTCACGTCACGTCACGTCACGTCGCGTCACATCACATCACATCACATCACATCACATCACACCACAGTGTAACTTTCTTTCAGTTTTTTGTACAAAGAGCTGTTTCTAGTGAGTTGCACTGCTTGTCTTAGTACAGTACAGGGCATTTGCTATGTCATTTTGAAAGTTACTTCCTGATTGGTTAATTATTCTGTTATAATTCATGGATTCAACTAAATAAGTAACAGAAAACAGTTGCCGAAACATTTTCTAATTCACAGTAGTGACATTAAAACATTTTGTAATTGGCTAGTGTAACATTACTACTGTGAATTATGTGTGTTCCATCCATAACTCAGAAAGCGAAAGTTCTGAGCCATTAAATTGCTGATAATTCTATTCTCAAAAAACTCATCTGACAAACTATTCAATTTATTTTAATTGTATAGCTGCATTTTAAGCCTGATTTTCATTGCTCTCCTAATCTATAGCATTATAAAAAATAACAAATGGTTTTATTTGAACTATAAGGTAGCACAGTTCGGGAATACCAGTGACATCATAAATAACCCCAGATGATGTCCGCTTTGGACCTCGTACAGGTGGTTTCCTCTGCAGCCTATGAACATAGAAACATAGAACATAGAATTTGTCAGCAGATAAGGACCGCTAGACCCACCCAGTCTGCTCATTTTTTCTTACCTATAGCATCTGCACAGACCCTAATTGATCTCTTGCTCTTTCTCTCTTCCTCCTTCCTTTCCACTAAGATTCTCGTATGCCGACCCCATGCATTCTTGAACCCCATCACTGTTTTCGGCCCCGCCACCTGTGCTGGAAGGCTGTTTCAGGAATCTACCACTCTATCTGTGAAGAAGTAGTTCCTCACATCTCTTAAATTTACCCCCCTTCCAACTAGCATGTCCCCTTGTTTTTGAGCTCCTTTTTACGTTCGCTTGCGCACATTCGCAAGGAACATTTTGGGAGAGTAGCACACTTTGGAGGTGTGCCTCTCCCTTGCAATCCACTGCTCAGTTGAGCAGGCGTGGCGATCCTGCACCAATGGTGCGGGAGCTGTGTATGACAGTGGTGGTCTTTGCTTCAAAGAAAACCACCGCTGTCATACAGAGCACTGCATCACGCCGCCCCCCGCGTCACGCTGCCCCGTCCCCGCATCACGCTGCCCCCCCAAAGCTTTGGTGCCACGCTTGGAGCCCACTCCAGCGTGGCAAACATCCCGCGCTGTTTGCCGACGGGGGTGCCCAATCCCCTGTCGACTCCTCAGCCCCCTCCAGCCATCTTCTGCCAAGCTGGGAGCCCACCCCAGCATGGCAAACATCCCGCATCGACAATTGTAAAAAAAAGAAAACCTGTAAATTAAAAACCGACCCATGCAGTCTTCCTGCCCCCCTCCCACAACCCGCACCCACCCACTGCGCACCCTGCCTCCCTACACCCCCCACCCCATACTTACCTCCAGAGCTCGGGCGGACGATCTTCAGTGGACCGGGAACACGTCTGCACTCTCTTCAAAGCCGACGCAAACTGAGGAAATACCGGTTAGCTGTATAATGGGCTAGATAGGGGTTTTTCAACTTTGTGCATATCTCAGGCATTTTTTGGAATTTTTGCACCAAATTTTCAACTTGGGGTTTTTGGGACCCCTTCTCATGAATGATGTCACTGTCATGGCGTTATTCAGGCACAAAGGGTGATTTTGCAGTCAGTGTGCAGTCACTGCGTGAAATCACCCTTTGGGCCAGAATAACACCATGACAGTGACATCATTCATGAGAAGGGGTCCCAAAAACCCCATGTTGAAAATTTGGTGCAAAAATTCTCAAAAATGACTGTTTTACTAGCGTGCGTTGCGCAGTTCCTACGCAGGCTCGTAAGTTCGCGAATTTTCAATATTTTCACTCCAGATTTTCAACATTGCCATTTTACCACACCTCCTTATGAGCAGTACAGCTGTCATTTTTCACATCCTACCCAAAACGTGTTTCTGCCCATGTAGTGCACAATGGCGCAGTTGGTGTGCAAAATCAATGTATGTGATGCATTAAGAAAATCCTGATGACACTGTTCACTAGCAGAGGTCTTAAAATGGCTATGTTGAAAATTTGGTGAAAAAATTCCTAAAAATGACTGTTTTACGAGCGTGCGTTGTGCAGTTCCTACGCACACTCGTAGGTTTGCAAATTTTCAATATTTCCACTCCAGATTTTCAACATTGCCATTTTACCACACCTACTTATGAGTAGTACAGCTGTCATTTTCACATCTCACCCAAAACGTGTTTCTGCCCATGTAGCGCACAATGGCACAGTCGCTGTGCAAACTCAGTGTATGGGACACATTAAGAAAATCACAGTGTCACTGTTCATGAGCAGAGATCTTAAAATGGCTATGTTGAAAATTTGGTGAACAAATTCCTTAAAAATAACTGTTTTATGAGCGTGCTGCAGTTCCTACGCATGCTCGTAGTTTACGAATTTTCAATATTTTCACTCCAGATTTTCAACATTGCCATTTTACCACACCTCCTTACGAGCAGTACAGCTGTCATTTTTCACATCCTGCCCAAAACATGTTTCCACCCATGTAGTGCACAATGGCGCAGTCGGTGTGCACAATCAATGTATGGGACACAGTAAGACACTCACAGTGACACTGTTCATTAGCAGAGGTTTTAAAATGCCAATGTTGAAAATTTGGTGAAAAAATTCCTAACAATGACTGTTTTACAAGCGTGCATTGCACAGTTCCCATGCACGCTCGTAGGTTTGCGAATTTTCAATATTTCCACTCCAGATTTTCGACATTGCCATTTACCACACTTCCTTATGAGCAGTACAGCTGTCATTTTTCACATCCTGCTCAAAACGTGTTTCCGCCTATGTAGCGCACAATGGGGGTAACAAAAAGGTCATGCTGAAAATTTATTGTGCAAATACCAGCAATCGCAAAGGGCATTAGGGTAAAGCACCATACGTGCCAAACACCACTACAAATACCTGCAAACGAACGTTCGGCATTGACAAATGCTTGTTTTTTATCTGAAAAACACTTCCCTCCTGTACCTTATTTACCCCTCTGAGGTATTTGAAGGTCTTTATTGTATCCCACCTCTCCCTCTTCTCTTCCAGTGTGTACATATTGAAGTCATTTAGTCTCTTGTCATAGGGCTTTTGGTGCAGACCCTGCATCATTTTAATTGCCCTCCTCTTGACTGCCTCCACTCTGTCTATGTTCTTCCAGAGATGTGGTTTCTAGAACTGGACACAGTACTCTAGATGGGGTCTTACCAGTGATCTATACAGGGGCAACACCACTTCCCTCTTTCTGCTTGTGATGCCCCTCCCTATGTACCCCAGCATCCCACTAGTCCTCCCAACTGCCTTGTCACACTGCCTGATCACCTGTAGGTCATCCAATATGATTACCCCCTGGACTCTTTCTTGGTTTGTGGTCATCAATACCACTCCACCTATGTTGTACTCTGCCCCTGGGTTTCTTTGCCCAAAGTGCATTATTTTTCACTTTTTCATGTTAAAACCCAGCTGCCATATTCGCGACCACTTCTCAAGTTTTCTCAGATCTCTGTTTATCCTTTGCACCCCTCCTGGAGTGTCCACCCTATTACAAATGTTGGTGTCATCTGCAAAGAGGCATATCTTCCCTTCCAGTTGCTCTGTAACATCACTTATAAACACATTAAAGAGGACCAGTCCCAGCACTGATCCCTGAGGCACCCTGCTGATCACCCTCCCTTCCTCAGCATGAACCCCTTCACCAGCCTTTGTCACTTATCCCCTAATCAATTTCTTACCCACTTTATCATCTTTGGACCCACTCCTGAGCTACACAGCCTGATTACTAGTCTCCTATGTGGAACGGTGTAAAAAGCCTTACTGAAGTTTAGATAGGCCATGCACACTGCTCCACCCTGATATGATTCCCTGGTCACCCAGTCAAAAAAATCTGTCAGATTAATTTTCAAAAATATGGGACTTCAGAGGAGCTGACTTTGATAAGATGGCCAACAGAGTTAAGCTAGCCCTGGCAAAAAGAAATACAGGTGAGGGGGTACAGGCAAAGTGGGCAAGCATTAAGGATGCAATACTTGAAGCAACATCCCATTGTGTTAGTGAGAAAAGGAAGTGCAAAAGAAGAAGGAAACCACTTTGTTTCTCAAACACAGTAGCAGAAAAGGTCAGAGCCAAAAGGCTGGCCTTCAGGAAATATAAGGGAACGCAGCAGGATGAAGATAGGGAGGCATACCAAACTTCCCTAAGGGAAGCAGGGAAGGCAGTAAGACAGGCAAAGGCCCAAACTGAGGAAACACTAGCACAAACAGTAAAAGAAGGTTACAAGATTTTTTATAGATACATTAGTGAAAGGAGAAAGTCCAGAGGGGGTATTGCTAAGATCAAAGGGGATAAGGGTGTATGTGAGCAAGAGGACCATGTAAAAGCATCTATCCTAAATAGATACTTCTGCTCAGTATTTACTGAAGAGAAGGTAGGGCAGGGCCCACAGCTCTACACAATGGACACAGGGGGGAGGAGATATGCACTAGTCCCTTCACAAAAGAAAAGGTCCTACAAGAGCTTGATAAGCTCAGGGTGGACAAGGCAATGGGACCTGATGGCATACATCCCAGGGTACTAAAGGAGCTAAGGGTGGAACTAGCAGAGCCATTATCAGAACTGTTTAGTGAGTATCTGAACACAGGAGAGGTCCAAGAAGACTGGAGAAGGGCTCATGTGATCCCGCTCCACAAGAGTGGTAGCAGGGAGGAGGCAGGAAGCTACAGACCAGTCAGTCTTACCTCAGTAGTGAGCAAGATTATGGAGGGACTCCTTAAGGAAAGGATTGTGCAACACCTGGAGCACAGGATCCAAGACAGCATGGGTTTACAAAAGGAAGGTCCTGTCAAACTAATCTGATAGATTTCTTTGACTGGGTAACCAGAGTGGTGGACCAAGGGGGAGCAGTTGATGTCACCTACCTTGACTTCAGCAAAGCTTTCGATACTGTTCCACATAGAAGATTGATTAATAAGCTGGGATGGCTCGGGGTGGGTCAGATGTTGGTCAACTGGGTGGCAAACTGGTTGACAGGCAGAAAACAGAGAGTGGTGGTAAACAGTATACAGTCAGAAGAGATGCAAGTTACAAGTGGGGTACCTCAGGGATCAGTCCTGGGGCCAGTCCTCTTCAATATCTTCATCAGTGACATTGCAGATGGACTGGAGGGTAAGATTTGTCTGTTTGCAGATGACACCAAGATCTGCAACACAGTAGATGATCCAGATGGTGTGGGCAGAATGAGAAGAGATCAGGATAAACTAGCAAAATGGTTGGAAGAGTGGCAACTGGGGTTTAATGCAAAGAAGTGCAAGATCATGCACATAGGGAAGAGAAACCCTGAAGCCACCTATAGGCTGGGAGGGGAGTTGCTGGCAGGCACAAGGGAAGACAGAGGCTTGGGCGTCATCGTCACCGATGATCTGAAATCATCCAAGCAGACCTCTAAAGCAGTAGGTAAGGCTAGAGGGATGTTGGGGTGTATTAGTAGGGGTATCACAAGTTGGAAGAGGGATGTAATAATCCCTCTTTACAAGACACTGGTTAGGACCCATCTGGAGTACTGTGTGCAGTACTGGAGGCCACACCTTCACAAGGACATTAACCAAATTGAGGCAGTCCGGAGAAGGGCAACCAAAATGGTGCAGGGTCTGCATCAGAAAACATATGAGGACAGATTAACTGAACTCAATATGTATACCCTAGAGCAAAGGAGGGAGAGAGGTGATATGATTGAAACATTGAAACACCTTAAGGGCATTAACAAGGTGAAAGAGTCTAACATGTCTCATTGTAAGAAAAATAGCAGGACAAGAGGACACAGCATGAGATTAGAGGGAGGCTGATTAAGGGGTAATGTGAGGAGGTTCTTTTTCACATAAAGGGTGGTGGATGCATGGAACGGCCTACCTCAGGAAGTGGTGGCTATGAATACAGTGCAGGGCTTCAAACAGGCATGGGATAGGCATAATAGAGCAATATAGATGAGTATGAATACATAGGCCATTGACAGAGCAAAGGCCTACGGCACATTCATAAGGTTGAAAAATAAATGGGCAGACTGGATGGGCCTTGCGGTCCTTATCTGCTGTCAACTTCTATGTTTCTATGTTTCTATGACACCCCCCATGAATCCATAGTGCCTTGGGTCTTGTAACTCATTGGATTCAAGATATTCCACAGTCCTTTCCTGAAGCAGTGATTCCATTAACTTTCCCACCTCCGATGTCAGGCTAACTGGTCTATAATTGCCAGCCTCCTCCCTACTACTACTTATGTGAAGTGGTACTAAATCTGCCCTCTTCCAGTCCTCTGGAACCACTCCTTTTTATGGTGAACTGTTAAATATAACTGTAATAGGTGCAGGTAGTACCTCCCTGAGCTCCTGCAGTACCCTTGAATGCACCCCATCTGGCCCCATTGTTTTGTCCACCTTTAGATTAGCGAGTCCCTTCATGGCTCTGTCCTCCAAAAACAGACTAGTGTCCACCTCCCCCAAAGTTACTGTTACTTTTTTGTGGCCCCTTCCCTTTTTCCTCTGTGAACACTGAACATAAGTATTTGTTCAGGATGTCTGCCTTTTCCTGGTCCCACTCTGCACAGTCCCCCTCTTCACTTTTTAACCATACAATCCCACCCCTTGTTTTCCTCTTTTCACCTACATACTTGAAACATTTCTTATCCCCTTGTTTTGCCCCCTGGGCTATTCTCTCTTCAGTTTGCACCTTTGTGGTCCTTACTGCTTTCCCTACTTCTCATGATTCCCCTGATACACCTCCCTATCCCTCTCCTCCCTCTGTGTCTCCTTATACCTTCTAAATGCTACCCTTTCAGCCTTTACTTTTTCAGTCACCTCTTTTGAGAACCACAGTGGTCTAATTTTCTCTTGCTTTTGCTCACTTGTTTGATGCAGAGGTTTGTTGCTTTCACTATGCTCCCTTTTAGCTTTGCCCACTGATCCTTCACCCAACCCAGGTCATTCCCCCTGTCAAGTCATACCTGAGGCATTCACCCATCTTTATAAAATGTGCCCTCCTAAAGTCCAGGGCCCTCACCTTTGTGTAGTTTGATTTGCAGCTACCCTTATATTGAACCACACTGTACGGTGATCGCTGGTCCCTAGGTGGCCTTCCACCATGACACTTTCCCTGTTAGTAAGTACCAGTTCAGCATTGCTCCATCACGACTGGGTTCACTGACTAATTGCCTGAGGAATGCCCCCTGGAGTGAGTCCAGGATGTCACTGCTTCTAGCTGAAGCTGCTGCTGGTAGGCTCCAATCAACATCTGGCAGACTGAAATCCCCCACCAGCAACACCTCCCCCTTTTCTGCCATCTTGCCAATAGCTTCCACCAGCACCTTAGCTAATTCCTCTCCCCTGTGCTGTAGGTCTGTAAATCACATCAGTGCAAATAATGGCTCTGGCTCCATTCCTCATCTCCAGGGTGACCCACAGTACGTCTGATCCCCCGTATTCCCTTTATCTCTGCTGATTTTGTGCTTTACCTCACATAAAGCACCATAACCCCTTCTTTCCTTCCCGCCATATCCTTCCTGAGCAGAGTATAGCCTGACATGGCCATGTCCCCATCATGGGTATCAGTGCACCATGACTTGGTAATGGCCACCATATCCAAGCTGGCTTCTGCCATGATGGCCTCTAGATCTGGATTCTTATTTCCTAGACTTCAGTCATTCACACACATGGCCTTCCAGATGTTGTTATCACTCTGCTTGTTATCCCAATATAATATGTTTCCTCCCTCCTCCCCCACTTCTCTTTTCAGTGCTTCTGTTCCCATTCCTTTTCATTTCTATCACCCTGATTCCTTTATTATTTGCACCCTGGGGGTTCCTTTCCCTTTGAGTTCTCCCTATGCTCTACTTCAGGCAGTGGGGAGTGGGGCAGTTTCAGCCTCTCCGATTCCTTCCACCACCCCCATTGGCTAGTTTAAATGTTCATCAAAGTAATATTCAAACCGGCCACCGAGGAATGCGGTTCCCCTCCTGAATGGATACAGGCCATCATCTCTGTATAGGCTCTATCCCTCCTGGTGGATCCCCAGTCCTTAATGTAGCCAAACACATCCTCTCTGCACCATTCCATCAAACGTGAGTTGAATCTCCTTGTGTGGAGATCCCTCTCCCCCCCTCTTCTTAGACAGGTAGCACCTTAGTGAAAGCCACTGAGTGTGCTACCTGTCTAAAACCTCTACCCAGCTCCCTAAACTTCCCCTGCACTATCCCAGCCCTGTCTCTAGCCAGATCTTTGGTCCCCAGATGGACAATGACATCCTGCTCCCCCTTCCATTCTGCTGCCCTAGCAATCCCCAGGCTCCGCCTCCCATCCCTCTGGGCTGGGGCGCCGCATAGGCACCTGAACTCTCTCTCTATCCCCCCTTCTATTCCCAAATCTATCCTCTTCACAATTGAGTTCCACAGCTGAGGCTGCTTTCTCTTCCTCTGGGATCCTCTACTACCCTCCTTGGGGTCTCCACTATGGAGGACCCCCACATCCTCCCTGGCCACTACCATTGGTGCTTCCTCCAGGCAGTTCTGCCCCACCACAGTGGCATAGGAATTTTGTAGTGGTTGAGGAATGTGCCTCTGGCCCACCACCTCCACCCTTTAGAGCCCACCACAGTTCAACTGTTCCTCCTCCCTGGAATCATCTGATGTAACAGTGGCAGATATTGTGGCCCCTGGGTGGGGGAAGAGGTCCCCAAATCTTAGCCAACTTGGCTTGAAGTCTAGCGACCTTCTCCCTCAACCCAGAGAAGTGCATGCAGATGGGGCAGCACTGCAATCTCCAGAGGTCACTCTGAAAACTGTCCCCCACAGCCACTACACTGCAACATTCCCAGCATTCCCAATTCCTACTTTCCCTTTCTTACTTGGAAATACTTACATACCCTTGCCCTTGCTAGGGTGTTTCTAGTTTTTCCCTTTTGTTGTTTGTTATGCTCCTTGTACACCTACCATAGACTGGGTGTTGCTCCTATTCCCCGACCACACCTTTGACCTGGTCTTCATGTCGGGACTTGAAATTACCAGTGAGTGGGTTGATCTAATAGCTTGATTGAATCATTTTGCTGTGAACTTCCAGTTTGGGTCCCTGCATGTTTTACCGCCATTGGAGAGGGTTCAGTAGTGCCCTCATCAGAAGCAGATTCCAGACAAATTTTGCAATATGCTGGCCATAGAGTCATAGAAGTAGCCAGCAGATAAGGACCATGTGGCCCACCTAGTCTGCCCAAGAAGCCCCCCAGGTAGCATCCATCTACTGGGGAGCCCTTAAACATATCCCTCCCATCGCCAGTATAGCCATATACTTCTCCCAAGCGTGCTTGAACTGCTTGATCATTGCCATTTCCATCACCTCCTCTGACAAACTATTCCAGTCATTCACCACTATCTCAGTGAAGAAGAACTTCCTCACATTCCCCTGGACCCTGCCCCCCAACAGTTTCACACTGTGCCCTCTAGTGTTAGATGCTCTGCCCCACTGAAACAGACTTTCCACCTGTACCTTATTAATCCCCTTCAAATATTTAACATTTTTAATCCTATCACCCCTTCTTCTCCTGTCCTCCTGGGAGTACAGATTTAATTCCCCAAGTCTCTCCTCATAGGACATCCCCTGCATACCCAGCATCATCCTGGTAGCCCTCCTCTGCACTGCTTCCAGTCTGTCCTTGTCCCTGCAGAGATAGGGCCTCCAAAACTACACACCGTACTTGAGGAGGGTATGCCAACCATATGGTGAAACCTACATGGTGAAATCCAGCACAGTGACAATCTTGACAAGATTCGAGATTGTTGCTGTGAGGGACCTGAGGGCGACAATTCGCCCTTTTGCCGTGTGTTGCCCCCCCCTCCAAATCAACTACGACTCAGAGTTGATAATCAATAGTAGCTGGGGTGCGGGGGGTTCGGGAATGCAGCCCCCCAAGAGAAACACACTGGTGTTGGACAGGTGAAAGTTCACCTGTCAGCATTGGGGATATTGCTATGCTGAACGTTGACAACAGTGTTGTCGACTCGGCATAGGTAAACCATTGAGGTGCGTTGTACTAGTGATACATACAGGGAGAGAAGCACCTCTCTCCTCCTGCTGGTGGTCCCCTTTCGTATGCACCTGAGCATTTGATTTGCTTTTCCCACCACTACCCCACACTGCTTGGCCACCTTGAGGTCACTGGTAATAATTACTCTCAGGTCTCTCTCCTCCCCCATAGTGTCCAGCTCCTCCCACCCAAGTAAGTATTTTGCACCCGGATTTCTGTTCCTCAGGTGCATGATTTTACATTTCTTGGTATTAAACCTCAGTTGCCACCTCCTGGACCACTCCTCCAATTTCCCTAGGTCAGCCCTCATCCCCCCACCACATATATCCACCCTGTTGCTGAGTTCTACGTCATTTGCAAACAGGCATACTCTCCCCCCAAACCTTCTGTAATATCGCTGACATAGACATTAAAAAGCACTGGTCCCAACACAGACCCCTGTGGCACCTCACTGGTCATCCTTCCCTCCTTTGAGCACACTCCATTCACCACCACCCTCTGACTCCTATCCCTAAGCCAATTTCCCACCCATTTCTCTGTCTTGGTCCCCACCCTGAGGCTCCCCAGCTTCATTCCCACCTCCTGTGTGGGCTGGTAACAAAGACCTTACTGACGTCTAGATAAGCCACATACACCACCCTGCCCTGGTCTACCACCCTTGTTACCTCATCAAAGAATTCAGTCAAGTTGGTCTGGCATGACCTACCCCTGGTGAACCCATGTTGTCTCTGGTTTTGCAGCCCACTGGCTTCCAGGTAATCCTCAGTCCTTTCCTTGACTAGTGTCTCCATTACCTTGGCCATTGTCGAGGCAAGGCTTATTGGCCTGTAGTTCCCTGGATCCTCCCTATTTTCCCCCCTTATGTATCAGAACCATGTCTGCCATTTTCCAGTCACTTGGTGCCTCCCCTGTATCCAGTGATCTGTTGTACAGGACAGTCAGGGGAACAGTCAGAAGCTCCCTGAGCTCCCGCACCAACCTGGGGTGCACTGCATCAGGCCCCATGGCCCTGTTGGTGTGCTGACACAAGGTCGACACCACCATAACGTACACCAGCTCAGTGACAGAAATCACCTGTCTGTGGCGAGTTGCAGTGCTGGTGCGCAGAAGACACCGGTAATGTGTTTCCCGGTCCAGTGTCTCCCCCCCCCCCCGGTCCAACTCCAACTCAGAGTTAGAATCCCAGAGACTGGGGGTTCATGGGGAGAGCCCCCCCAATAGAAAGCACCAATATCCCCAAAGCTACAATGCCAACAGTCGGCATGGTAGCTGTCGCTGTGGGGGATGTCGGTGCTAGCACTGTCAAAGTGCTATAGTAAAACCGACCCTGTCCACCCTGAACTTGCCCAGTTCTCTAGGGGCTCTGTCCACAGTGAAGGGACTAGTGTCCACCCCTTGGCCCTTGGATTCACACTCATGGCTCATGGGCTCATGACCCTCCTCTTCCTCTACTGGCCCCTGGGTGGGGACATCTATGGCATGTTGGCTGACTGCATGGAAGGTGTTGATGTGGCTGTGGAGGGCTATAATAGAAACATATACAATGACAGCAGAAAACTACAGACTGTCCATCCAGTCTGTTCATGGTTCCCTATCTAACCCCATGACCTACTGTCCATACAGGGTACTAAGACCCTTTCAACCACTGTTGACACCCTCATGCCCCTTCATGTCTGCCCACTGGTCTCCCATCATAGCGCACCAGGATGTGATAATGAACTGTGGTGGTTGAAGAAATTAGGGAGGAAATTGGAGTGAACCTGGTTGAGATCTTGTCCAATGGAGGACAGCTTGGCTCTGAGAGCCTATTTTAGGGTTCAGAGGTCAATCGCCCACAAGAAGATAGAGTTCCTGTCAGGGAGAAACAGATCATTCCAGTTCTTTTGCACATTAGACAACTTTCACATCTTCTCTATCTGTAGGCAATGGGGGTGGTTTCCACAATAAAGTGCAAGGAATTTGGTGCTTTACTCCTCAACACACTCTCCTCCATCAGAACAGCAATCTTCCAGGTGGGCATCACTCCCAACCATGGGTGACATGGTTTGCATCAAGTCCCTCCTATACTCTGGACTGAGTTTCAGCCTGTCTTGGATCAGGAGCTATCACAGGTGATGTCTCCTCTGCAACATGCCTGCTGTATCCTGGTTCAGGGCTCAATGTACCTGTTGGTGGATTGCTGGTAGGCCATGGTTTCTATGGCAGACAGGATAATCTGAGATTCCTTAGGTGAGGGTTCTTTCCCAGCCACACTGAAGAATGCAGTCATGGTCCCTGTCCTTAAGAAACCATCTTTGGCGTGGCTGCCTGATGGTCAGCGGAAGCACCACGTGCTTCCGTGTAGACGACCTGGGTTTGGAAGAGGACTCGGGAAGTCGATCAGATGGTTGGGGGGGCTGGGTAAGCACTGCTGCACAGCAGCACATCCAGCCAGTGGAGGGAGATGCCCTGGTTCTGGTGCTGTAGTGACCCCTGCAGTGAGCCAAGGGAGCTTGGTTCCCCCATAGGACATCACTACGTGCGACCGAGGTAACGTGTATGGGGACACATGCCTCTGCCAAGGAGTCGGGCTGGGGGATGTCGAGGGAGGAAACCAGAAAGCCTATGTGTAGTAGAGGCCATGAATGATGACTCCAGCACCCTTGGATCTTTCCCATATGGATCTCTGTCAGATGGATGGTGGGGGAGTGCCGGTTGGGACTAGGGGATGCCAAATTGAAAAAGCCTGAAGCAGGCTGAGTTGGCTCTGGTTACCAAAAAACTCAATAAAAAAAAAAAGAAACCAGCTTTGGGTGTGGAAGTCCTGGCTAACCTGGCTAATAACAGATTAAGGTCAAACCTTCCCTTTTTAGGAAAGATAATTGAGAAGATGGTTGCATTACAGTTGGAGATGCACCTGGTTTATAATGGTATCTATGAGCCATTCCCATTCCCAGGACGAGGTTGAAAACAGCCAGTGACAGAGCATTTAGTATCGCTGGCCCCATTCTGTGGAATTCACTCCCACCATCTGTATGGGAGGCCCCTTAGGTTGAGGTATTCAAAACCTGCCTAAAGACCCACTTGTTTAGTCAGGCCTTCCCAGACTTTTTGTATTAGATCTTGCCCTGGGTTGGCTCCTTTTTCCTTTTTTTCTTTTAAGCTACATTTCATTTAACTACAGTTTTTAATCTGTGTTTTATTTATTTCTCTGCATTATTTACTTACATTGTTGTTGTAATTTTATTGTATTTATGAATAGTTATTTTGACTTGTACGGCACCAGAGCCTCCGGGATTGGGCGCCTGGAAAAATAAAACCTGCCTTGCCTTGCCTGCTTCTCCAAACTACTCCACATCATTCCAAAGTCGGTTCTTGATCCTTTTCAGTTGCTACCCCCTATTCTGGAATTCATCACCTACTGTTCTTCGCTCTTCTGCCTCATTAAATCAATGTAAACATAACGTTAAGTCGTACTTATTGTCATTGGAAGTCTGCAAATGTTTTGTCTAATTTTGTTTTATGTGTAACCCCTAGATGGCGCTATCCCAGGGGCTACTACCCCTGCCTGATTTGCCACTAACAGGTTGAGGGGCCTGGATCCAATGGTGGGTGCCTCCACCCAGAGGTCAGGGTTTGCAATAGTTAAACTAACTTGGTCACAGCCCTCTGGGACACTGCAACCCCCCTTTCTTCCCACTAGTGGCCCACACAATATATCAGAATTACCTTCACAGTATACACTCTCTACCCCAGGTCTGGTTCCGCACTGGGACTCCTGTGAAATGAGATACAGTGCAACAATCACAGTACAGTACTTTAACATAGACAAATACCTCAGGCAGTATAACTTTGCTGAAACAAGCAGCTCTGATTTATTTAGGGGATATAACAAGGAACAGGGAAATCAGGTTAATCAGCTTATCACTCTAATAATCTATCTATGGCTCTGTGCACAGGCCTATCCCTATCAGTTACTGTCCCTGGGTACCCAAGCCCTAGTGGCTAGTCCAAACCGTGGCAGCTGGTAGGGGCCCTTTCACACAGAGAAAGGAGAATTAAACAGTCAGCAGTACAGTAATTCCATTTGGATTTAATGTGGCAATTCAACAGGAGCGACCCTGAATTAGTACTCACGACCTCCAAATAAGATAGGGTCCTTCAATGTCAGCAGGGCTCACTTGAGGTACACAAACCTCTTCACACATCCATATAAAAGAAAGCACTATACCAGGCAGGCTGCATCTGTATCCCGATCGCAATTACTGCACAATACCAGGGAGAACACACAGCAGATTCAGTTCCTGACAGACCGAGTGTAATTTTCAGCAGTTCCTCCAGTCTTCTACAGGGTGAGCCTGGTTTCTACTCTTCAGAGATCCTTTGATTCTTTTCACAGGACGGATTCAGTCCTAACAAGCTGCAGACCGGAACTCTGGGCCTTACACACGTTTTTTTGACTAAAACTGCACACTGAAAAAGCACAGGGCTCCTTCCTTCTTCACTGCCAAAGCTCAACTGAAACTCCAACCGACAAAACCGGGCACTTCCTTTGAGTTCCTCCCAGTTCTTGACTGGATTGGCTGTCACTCACAATAGACTGCTGCTGTTGGTCCAAAAAAGGCACTGAAGTCTAAACTACATCTCCCAGAGTCACTGCCCATACAATCCTCTTGTGGCTGGCTCAGATTATGAGTCCAAGTTCTGATTCGTCCAAGGCACCATTTTAGAGCTAGCTTACCCCACACTGATTGGTCCAGTTCAGCAGTTCAAAACTAGAATGGGGAACTAGCAGACACAGTTCTGACTGCAAAGAAAGCAGGTTAGACAAACTGTAATTTCATTATTACTCTAAATAATTTCTGGCAAACAGTTACATCTTTCAGATAGGTTCCTTTGCACTCCTAGTGACTGCAAAATGAAGTGAATTGGCAGCAGCTTGAGTGGTACTCAATCAAAGAAACACACAGTCCCCCATACAAACTAATTATGTCTGCAAGCAGACAGCTCTTAAAGAGACAGTACCAGAGGTTCTAAAAACACTCACTGATAAATGGCTTAAATGCCAAACACCATTCAGGCTTGGAGCATTCAAGCAAGCTCCTGGAAGTCTTTTGGGAACCCCCATTTGCAGGGGGGTTACATTATGTATTAATTATGTTTGTTTGTTCTGTCACGTTTCTTGTTTATTGTCAGGACGAGCCTGAAAATGGACTAGTTCCAGTGCTCTTACACGGTTAACAAGATTTATTAAAAAAAAAAAAAAAAAAATCAAAGAAAAAGTGTCAAACACTCCAAGACTGCAGGTAATCAAGGGTGTTTTAGTAAACCAAACAAAAGTACGTTTCACCTTATTGGCTACTTGCTTGACAGGCACCCTTTTTTATGTGACTGTGATTGATCAATGTCTATCCAAGTTGAGTGACAGAACAGCTGCCAGAAGGCTGAGCCTCAGTCTGGGTAAGATGTAGCTGCTGCTCATAGATTTAGGATCTTAGAAAACAGTAATGTAGAGAAATGGTGACATTATACCTTCTTTGGGAGGCAACCTCCTCAGAAATGTGGACTGGGCTACAAAATCTAGGGGCCATAGTGGACAGCAAAGTGTCACTTAAAGTGCAGGTGGCAGCTGTTGTCTGCTGCGGATTTTTCCATCGTAGAAAATATCGCCTGGCTGAAGCCCTATGTTCAGTATGAAGAGCTGGTGACTATGGTGCACGCCTTCATGGCACTATAATGTAATGTTCAGGCTAAATATGATGCTTTCTGAAGGCTCGATGTGCTGCCTCCAGCTTGAATGGAATGCTGATGCCAGGCTGATATTTGGTAGAAGCACTTTTCATCATATCACTCCTGTGCTGTGTGATCTGCACAAGCTCCTGGTTAAATGGCATGCCCCCTTCAAGATTTGCTTGTTGGTTTTCAAGTCCCTGCATAATCTGGATACTGGCTGCATTAAAAACCCTTCTGCAGCCCTATACTCCAGATCGCCCTCTCCATTCTGCCGGAGAGAACTCTTCAGAGGTCCCTTGGCTCCATCTAAAGTCCTCTGGTGACAGAGGCATTGAAATGGCAGCTCTCCATTTGCAGAACTCCCTTCCATTTCATCTCTGACATAGCTCCCCAGTGGAGGCCTTTGAAAAGGCTTTAAAACACACTTATTGTCTCTGGCATTTTACAAACTCTGCTAATTGCCTTATTTCACCCTATGTGTTTTATGTTTTACATTTTTAATTGTGGTTATTTGTTTGTGTTTGCTTTATGCCTTTTATGTGTAACCCCTAGATGGCGCTATCCCAGGGGCTACTACCCCTGCCTGATTTTCCACTAACAGGTTGAGGGGCCTGGATCCGATGGCGGGTGCCTCCACCCAGAGGTCAGGGTTTGCAATAGTTGAATTAACTTGGTCACAGCCCTCTGGGACACTGCAACCCCCCTTTCTTCCCACTAGTGGCCCACACAGTATATCAGAATTACCTTCACAGTATACACTTACCCTCAGGACTGGTTCAGGCACTGGGACCCCTGTAAAATAAGGAGATACAGTGCAACAATCACAGTACAATACTTTAACATAGACAAATACCTCAGGCAGTATAACTTTGCTGAAGCAAGCAGCTCTGATTTATTTAGGGGATATAACAAGGACAGGGGAAATCAGGTTAATTAGCTTATCACTACTCATCTACTTGTGGCTCTGTGCAGGCCTATCCCTACCAGTTACTGTCCCTGGGTACCCAAGCCCTAGTGGCTAGTCCAAAACCGTGGCAGCTGGTAGGGGCCCTTTCATTACAGAGAAAAGAAAAATTAGTTAAACAGTCAGCAGTACAGTAATTCCATTTGGATTCAATGTGGCAATTCAACAAGGAGCGACTCTGAATTAGTACTCACGACCTCCAAACAAGATAGGGTCCTTCAATGTCAGCAGGGCTACTCTTGAGCTCCACGAGACTCCTCACACATTTATATGGCAAACTGCCACATGCAAAAGTCCTTTAATGGCAGCAGGATTCACTTGAGCTACACAAGCCTCCTCACACATTTATATGGTAAAAAGAAAGTACTATACCAGGCAGGCTGCTTCTCTATCCCGATCGCAATTACTGCACAATACCCGGGAGAACACACAGCAGATTCAGTTCCTGACAGACTGAGTGCAATTCAGCAATTTCTCCAGTCTTCTACAGGGTGAGCCTGGTTTCTACTCTTCAGATATCCTTTGATTCTCTTCACAGGACGGATTCAGTCCTAACAAGCAGTTACACAAGCTGCAGACCGGAACTCTGGGCCTTACACACGTTTTCCGACTAAAACTGCACACTGAAAAAGCACAGGGCTCCTTCCCTCTTCACTGCCAGAGCTCAACTGAAACTCCAGCAGACAAAACCGGGCACTTCCTTTGAGTTCCTCCCAGTTCTTGGCTGGATTGGCTGTCACTCACAATAGACTGCCCCTGTTGGTCCAAAAAGGCGCCGAAGTCTAAACTACATCTCCCAGAGTCACTGCCCATACAATCCTCTTGTGGCTGGCTCAGATTATGAGTCCAAGTTCTGATTCGTCCAAGGCAGCATTTTAGAGCTACCTTAACCCACACTGATTGGTCCAGTTCAGCAGTTCAAAACTAGAATGGGGAACTAGGCAAACACAGTTCTGATTGCAAAGAAAGCAGGTTAGACAAACTGTAATTTCATTATTACTCTAAATGATTTCTGGCAAACAGTTACATCTTTCAGAAAGGTTCCCTTTGCACTCCTAGTGACTGCAAAAATGGAGTGACTTGGCAGCAGCTCGAGTGGTACTCAAGCAGAGAAGCACACAGTCCCCCCACACAAACTAATTATGTCTGCAAGCAGACAGCTCTTAAAGAGACAGTACGAGAGGCTCTAAAAACACTCACTGATAAATGGCTTAAACGCCAAACACCATTCAGGCTTGGAGCATTCAAGCAAGCTCCTGGAAGTCTTTTGGGAACCCCCATTTGCAGGGGGGTTACATATGTATAGTTCCAGAGTCCCGCAGGGATGGAGGGGCTTTATAAATAAAAATGAGTTGCTTGCTTGCGTGCATGAGCGAAGCATTAACTAGCTCATAATTCATAGCTAGCCATCATTCAATCTACAGTGCAGACGTTTCAGGCCATGCTGAAACCCATTTAAAATTCCTCCTATGCATGGTGTATATTATTTTAGTCCAGTTATTTTCAGTATCATAATTAAATGAATGTATATTAGCTGGCCTGGTAGGACAGCAGTAGCACTATTGCTTGCTTAGCAGGTGACCTAGGTTCAGAAAGAAACTCTGGTATTTGGTTTGGGTTATTGTGGCCTTATGTTCCACAGTATCATTCAGAATCTGCACCAGCATGGCAGAAATGTGCACCAGCTCAGTGGATGCAGTTGGAGAGTGTCCAGACAATGCAGCCATGATGCTAAAACCAGAAAGTAAGTTGATCTGAAGGTTGTTGCTAATGCTGTTCTGTGGCTTGAAGCAGACTGCAGTTAGGCCACAGTTATGATAACGGGGAAGTCTGAGGGAGTGAAAACTTAATGTCAGTCTCGGCAACGGTAGCACTAATCTGCACAAAAAGAAGTTTGCTGGGTAGTGCAGGTGGTATTACATCAGATGTAAGTAATGCATTATTCAACATTTTAGAAGTATAAAACAGTCAATATCTGATGTTATTCATCAGTATTTTAGATTATCCAACATCGATAAAGTCCATCCTCCTAAAGTCCAGGACCAGTGTCTATGTCAACAGCCTTTGTGCCTTTAGGGCTACTATATATCAAATTGTACTGTGCTGTGGTTATTAGATCCTAACAGATCTTCCATGGTTAATCCCCTGGTGCTATCTCACTTGGTCAGAACTAGATCAAGTATGGTCCCATCCCTAGTCTCACCTCTACAGGTTGAGTTAGGAAGCAGTCTTACAGGTGTCCTTCAGTGCCTGGTTTCTGGTGCTCAGTTCCACTGGGATGCTCTATTCTGCATCTGATATGTTAGTCTCCTAACAGGGTGACTTCCTCTTCAGCTGCTGCCCTCCTGATATCTTTGGCTACATTCCTGTCCTCCTTCTCTGACTGACTAGAGGGCCTGTAGATTACTCCTATGTGGATAACCTTTCCCTCATCCACCTTAAGCTGCACCCACAGTTATCCCACTATCACCGCATATACATGGAGCATCATGTACCATGTAACTTGTGCAGTAGCGTAGATCTCCCAAGCCCTATGTATATGCAGTGTCAGGAAGCAACTGGGTAAAGACTTATGTGGTAAAGATACCTGGATAATGGTGTAATTATCCAGTAACTACAATGATGTAAACAAAACTCTGCAGTGCCCGAGAAGAATCCACCACACATCGGGTGAACATGTACATAAGCATCAAGAAGTTACCGGGTAAGTTGGGGGTTTCAGTACAGTGGCGGATCACCTTTAAAGCCGGTCTTTTGACTTTTAAAGCCCTACATGGACTGGGCCCAGACTACTTGAAAGAGCTCCTGGTTCCTAACCGCCCTGGCCGATCGCTCCACTCAGCTGACGAGGGGTTGCTAGAGATCCCAAGGGTGTGTTTAAAATCTTCAGGGGCCTGGGCATTTATGTTTGCAGCCCCTACCCTCTGGAATTCTCTACCCTGTCGGTTATGGGAGTGCGTGACCATGGAGGGATTTAAACAGGCCTTGAAAACTTATTTGTGGAGGCAAGCTTTTGGTAGTTAATTTCTTTCTGACTATATTAGTTGTTTTATTGCTGTTTTATATTTTTAGGACACTGAGCTGCATGATGTGTTTTAAACTTTGTTCAGTGCCTTGGTTTTTGAAAGTCGCCATAAAAATAAAGCTTATTATTATTATTATTCCCCAACATCACGTTGCCTGGTAACACCTAGTCCCATGTATATGTAACGTATGCCCCTGCCTCCAGTCTCCTTATTCTCCATCACTCAGATACCTTCTGTAGCGCACTGAGCAAACTCCCCCCTCCCCTTTTCCCTGTTCCTCCTGAATATCACATTGCCTGGGATTGCCTGCGGGTCGCGAGGGCTACGGACTTCTTGCTCTCCCCCTGAGCCTCCTTGATGGTCAAGAGAGCCTGCTGCCTCTCCAGGACAGGAAGACTTGAACATGGAACCCCCACCCCACCCCGAAGCCAGAAGAGCGGGTCGCGAGGGCAACGGACTTCTCGCTCTCCCCCTGAGCCTCCTTGATGGTCGAGAGAGCCTGCTGCGCTCTCCCAGGACAGGAAGACTTGAACATCGGAACCCCCACCCCACCCCGAAGCCAGAAGGAGGGGTCGCGAGGGTACGGACTTCTTGCTCTCCCCTGAGCCTCTTTGGTGGTCGAGAGAGCCTGCTGCGCTCTCCCAGGACAGGAAGACTTGAACATCGGAACCCCCCACCCCACCCCCGAAGCCAGAAGGTACGGCGTTTGCTGGGAGCCTGGACTCAGCTCCTTTGTCCATCCTTTTTGAATTTTGGCACCTCTTTCAGCGGAGGCCCTGAGGCGAGCACCACGCTGCTCTGCTCTGCCGTGGTTCTTAAAGGCAGTGCAGTCAGTGTTGCACTATAGATAGTTTTTTTTTTTTTTTGTATTATTTTTCTGCATCTGCTGCGTCTATTTGAACGAGTAATTAGCTGCTTGTTGGTCGAGTGGAGCCCTTCCCTTTAATGCCTACTGCTGGATTTTGACTGAACATTGTATGGAAGCTGCTAAACTGAGTGTCTAGTGAAGGCTAAGGTTCTCTTATATCAGTCTCTAGACCTGGGACAAGTCAGCGACAGGCTGATGCACATAGCAGGGGAGATAAAGCTAGGGAAATATATCCAACTTAGGGTACCGAGAGCTTGCTGCTAAACCGAGTCTCGTGTCTCAGGTCAAAGCACTCAGTCTACTCGGGGGCCATTTTAACAGCTGAATTTACATCTCGCTTTTTTACCTGTTAATGCACACTCTATGTATTTCTGTAGCATTGCAACCCATTACCACCCTGCACACTGCTCTTACCTGTAAACTGCTCCGCCCCTCCTGCTGCACATATATTTCCTAACCTCTCCTTTCTCCTTCCAGAAGCGGGTCGCGAGGGCTACGGACTTCTCGCTCTCCCCCTGAGCCTCCTTGATGGTCGAAGAGCCTGCTGCGCTCCCAGGACAGGAAGACTTGAACATCGGAACCCCCACCCCACCCCGAAGCCAGAAGGTGCAGGCGTTCGCTTGGAACCTGGATTCAGCTCCTTTGTCCATCCTTTTTGAATTTTGGCGCCTCTTTCAGCGGAGGCCCTGAGGCGAGCGCCGCACTGCTCTGCTCTGCCGTGGTTCTTGCCCCGCCGCCCCCACCACCACCCTTGGTCAGCTCTCAGATTTATAGGCTGCTGGCAGGTCAGATGACGCTGCCAAAACCTATCAGCCGACTTTCAGGTCTGCAGGTTATCACCTCTCACCAGCAGAGGCCGCCAGCCCAATCCTACCGCTCTGCTCTAGCATTCTCCTATTTCAAACATGCATTTTCTTATAGTAGCAGTGCTTGCCACAGTTATGCCCCTCTCCTCACTACCCCAGGCAAACCTGCCTTCTTGCAACCCTGCTCCTAGCATTTGTCTCTCCACTTCTCCACTTTTCCCTCTCCCCCAACCCTTCCAACCCCCATGGGCTGGCTATTCCACAAATCCACCCCATCGTGGTGCATAAGCCCCTCAATTATACCACTGTCCTTTTCCATGAGGTTACCTGTCCTAAGTAACCTAAGTGCTGGTGCCCCTCCCCAAGCGACACACCTGCCCAGATCCAGACGCAAGCCAAGACTTACATGGCACACGCCTCTAGATATCTCACCTTGTTACTCCTCATGTCAGGTGACATAGAAACTAACCCACGCCAATATCCCAGCACAACCACGAGCTCCTACAAGGAATTAGCATACTCCATCTGAATATCCATGAGCCTACTAAAAAAAATATCTGAGCTGCAAGTCACCATCCAAACACTCAAGCCAGACATCTGCATCATATCTGAGACTTGGCTCAAACCTCACCATACGGATGCCTCAATAACCATCCCGGGGTATACTGCAATCAGACAGGACCGCCTAGGCCCTAAGAAAGGCGGAGGCATAGACATGTATATGGCTACCAATCTTAATTTCACTCCTGTCCAAATCAGCAGCCCATCTCCCCAGACTGAATCTACAATGATTAAACTCCTGCTGCCACACTCCTCCCCGGTATACGTTGCGGGCATCTACTCCGACCCGGCTACTCCTGGTGATACCATCATCAGTCATCTAGCTGCCCTAAAAACTCTGGCTGCCACAGGCGTAACCCACATCCTAGGTGACACAAATCATAACTGGCTCGCACCTGCATGTATGAAAATACGCAACAGTGTCAAAGCCGTTAACCTCTCCCAACTAATTGAACAGCCCATGCGCCTCAATCCCGCAACAAGCAACCACTCCCTCCTGGACTGGGCTCTCACCTCCCACCCACACAGAATAATCAGGGCTGCCATCCTCCCAGACTCCTTGAGTGATCACCACATGATCTATATGTCAAGGAAAGTGCACAGACTTACTAACCACCTCCCTCCTAGGCTGATCCTCACCAGAGCCTACAAATCCCTTCGTCTCCAATCACTCCTGGATGATTTCATACTTGCCGACTGGTCCTTTATCAATCTAGCGTCCTCAATTGACCATGCTTTTGATAGGTTTAGAAAGCAGTTCCTCAACATATGGGACTATCATGCCCCCAAGAAAGAAAAGAGTCAGGATTTCCACCTCCCTGGATATCAGCAGACATAATTGGCAAATGCCTAGCTAGGGATCAGGCCTGGAAAAATCACAGGAGACTTCAATCCCTACATCTCTGCAACACTACCGCACCCTCGAAACAATTGCACAAAAGCCATAAGACAGGCAAAAACTACTATTTCCATGACACCTCACCAAAAATCTTAGCCATCCCTCCAAATTCTGGAAACCGTTAAAGCCCTGTTCTCTCCCCGGCCCAGACTCCTCCCCACCCTAAACCTTCAGAACAACATCTTATCAACCCCCAGCGAAGTTGCATCCACTTTCAACTCCTTCTTCGCTACAAGCGCCAAATCTCTCCTAGACAACTTACAGCCTTGCGCAGCCGCCAACAACCACCCTGCCATACCCCAGCTGCCCCCAAGCACGCCCAGCTTCTCCTTCCGGGCCGGTCTCCCCCGCAGAAGTCTTCGCTGCTCTACGCTCCCTCGATCCAAACAAAGGCAAGTGCCCACAAGGCCTGGACGCCAAACTCCTCTGCCTATCTGCCCCTGCCATTGCCTCCCCCCTTGCAGACCTACTAAACCTCTCCTTCGCTATGGCGAAAATTCCAGGTGCCTGGAAGGAAGCAGTAATCATCCCCCTACCTAAAGGGGGCGACCCATCTGAACCGGGAAACTACCATCCTATCTCCCTCTTACCGGCCCTGGCCAAGCTGCAAGAGCAGCTCGTACTCACCCCAAATAACACAGTTCCTCGACTCCACCTCTTTCTTCACTCCATTCCAGTCGGGTTTTCGCAAAAATCACTCCGCCATCACAACCTTGCTAAGGCTCACTAACGATATCTCCTTGGGCATGGACAAAGGCCTTGTCACCTCTGCTATTTTTATTGACCTGGCCAAAGCCTTTGATACTGTGTCCCACACTAAACTCCTCTCAAAATTGCAACAAGCAGGCCTCTCCCAACCTGCCTCTAACTGGTTCCAAGCCTACCTGTCAGGCAGAGTGCAGGCCGTAAAAATTGGCCCTCACATCTCCTCCCAACTACCAGTGAACATGGGGGTTCCCCAGGGTTCAGTCCTGGGTCCCCTACTTTTCTCTATACTCTTAAACGATCTGCCTCAAGTCTGTTCTAACTCAGCGCTACAAATGTACGCGGATGATACAGTACTGTACACCTCTGGCCCCCCTACCGATGTCACATTTGCATCTCTACAACGGGATTTTGATGCCGGACAAACATGGCTCAGGTCCAACCAGCTTATCCTAAATGCCAAGAAAACCGTCTCCATAACCTTCGGCACCCATCCCAAGTTATCCCGCCCAGCAGCCCCCCCTGTCTTCCACACCCTGGATGGCTCAAACGTAGATTCCTGCACCTCCTTCAGGTACCTAGGGATATGGCTAGATCAACACCTCAATTTTCATGCCTACATCGAATCACTGCAGAGAAAACTTCACCCTAGGTTAGGAACTCTGTATCGTCACAAAGGCTCCCTTCCCACCTACGTTAGACGGGAGATAGTCCTCAAAATGATCCTTCCCATCTTTGACTACGGGGACGTGGTCTACAGCGGTGCCCCCCCATCCACATTGGCTGGACTGACCCTCTATCACTGCTCTGCCATTACGCCTTGACCGCCTCCCACCACCCATCACTGCGACCTGTACAGTGCCCTGGCCTTCCCATCCTTAGAGTCTCGGCGTAAACAACATTGCACTAACCTTATCTACAAGTACTGGTCAAACACCCTCCCCCTCTACCTCAGCAGTGCTCTATCTGCCCAACCTACCCCGGCCTACCGGCTCAGAGCTTATGATCAGAAAAAGCTCCATGTACCTTTCATGCACACCTCTAAGGGCCAAATGGCCTTCATGCACCGTCTGCCAAAACTATGGAATGAGCTACCT
Organism: Neoceratodus forsteri; assembly: GCA_016271365.2. NCBI lineage: Eukaryota > Metazoa > Chordata > Ceratodontiformes > Ceratodontidae > Neoceratodus > Neoceratodus forsteri. The sequence continues at coordinate 434,288,637 of JADMNL010000023.1, forward strand.
GCAGACATCAGGCATTCAGACTCCCACTGGGCTCTCAAACCACTCCTGAGGTCCTACTACTCTGCTGCTTGTAATTGCTACCTGAAGACCTAGTTGCCAAATAATAATATTTTCCTCTGAACCGCTGTCTGTTGTCTTCCCACGCTGTGCACTTTAACTATGACTATGACTACTGTTAGCCACTCTAGACTATGTAACACTGATGTACTGTGTTTTACTGCTTTACTGTATCGAATGTACTGTGTTTTACTGATTACTGTATCTGTTGTCTGACCTATGTAACCCCAGGTCGCATCTGGAAACGAGCGGTCCCCGCTCAGAATGCTTATCTGGTAAATCTCTTAAATAAATAAATAAATAAATAAATGAGGTCCCACTCTTTGTTGGGTGATGCCCATGTATCAATCACGGCCATTCCCAGGTAAATCGGTAAATAATCATTTTTTGAAGGTCAGCCATGACTGATCATTGTTATTCATCAATTGTTACCATATGTTCATCAAGGGAGATCGTGATCTAAGATAATCATCTAGATTATGATTCAATCATCAAACATGCAACTTTCAAATCACCAAGTGATGATTATTGATTGTTTGTAGGATTAAATCAGCAGAATGTTTTTTGATGCTCTGTAGATGATCAAGTGATGATCATTGATGAGCACTAATACATTATATTACTTCTGTATTGTAAATCACATGAATAATACTTAAAGTTTTATTTGTTACTAATATGAAAATATGAATGTCAAATATCAGCAAAAGCAAATGAACTATAATGTAAATCATATGAAATCAAGTTTCAATCACTTTAGAAAGTGTATATGTAATTTTAGGAATAATATACACATTTGCATACAAAATTTGCATATTTAAAAAGTGCCATTTATGGACCAAAACAATGGTACTTTATTTTTCAATTTAGTATACTTTATTGAGGTTATAACAGCAAATATACAAACAAGCAGGTAACAGCTGACTCATTACATAAATCAGTATGTAAGAAGAAAACACAGGAAACAGTAATCCCGATCTGAACAGCAATAGCAGTTACATAAAACAATAATAACAAACATGACAAACATCCCCCCCCACCTTCCCCCATCCAAACCCCCCTCAACCGCCCAGAGCACAATAAGGAGTGATGTCACAATAGAGATGAAAGCACAACATGCAAAATAAAGAGGGAAATATGGGAGCTTATTGCCCCAACTGGCTGGCTTTTTGCCCTCCCGGTACTGGACTCAGCTCTTAGATATTAAGCCAGTGAATTAATTTGGGCTGCCTCTGTTCAAACACTCTGGAACTAGTAAAGAAATAAATTTGTTTTTCTCTCCCTCTTGCAGCTGAAGTCCTGCACTTACAGGGTTCCTTTATCCCTGCAAGTGCAGTCTTCAGTTTCAGTGCGCCAAGCTGTGCTTTATAGCTTCCCCTCTACTGATTTTTCCCTTTGCTTCTACCTGCAATCATTTTTTTTGTATTGTGTTTAACCTGTCACCTCAGTTACTGTGTCAATGTTAATTAATGTACAGAATTTAGAGTCAGGATTCAGAGTTTAAGATTTCTTAGCTGAATGTCTACATAAGATATGGAATTGTCGTATTTTAATCCAGTGCAGCTACCATTTTAATTTCTCCCTTAGTTGCCCCCCCCAACCCCACTGTTTTACAAATCTCAGTTACAGAGCTGGTGCCTATCTGTCTGCTTCTTGACCCATTATTGGTCCCTCTTTTAGTAAATTACAGCTCTTTTGTCTCTGTGCTAATTTTAGTTTCATTCCCACCCCTTTGGAGGGCAATAAATCCCTGTTCTGTCCCTTTTCCAACAGGCGTCCTTGTAGCCCAATGGGCTACCTAACGCACCCGTGGTTCACCTCCTACATGCCTGGATGCCAGTCTGTGCCTCTCAGCACCAAGGAGCCTGCTGCCACCAGCCCCCTGGAATCAGGCATCAGGTATGGCCTATACACAGCCCTAGCCTCGCTGGCTGCTGCTCCAGCTGCCAAATTTTTCGCCCAACCCTAACCCCCCAGGCCACCCTTAAATACACTTAAGCTCCTCCCTTCCCTACCCCATCCTGCCCCATTGGCTCCCAGTACTAGTGCTCTGAGTTTAAAGCTTTCTGACTCCCCACCCCCTTTGCTGATCTTTGTTGATCCTGTCCTCCTCTTAAAGGCATCTTCACTATAAGACACTTTCTCCTTAAAGCCCTGCTCTCTGTTTCCCTGGCTGTGGTTTTATAGCACTAGATAGTACTGTTTCATTAGCTATTGTAATAAATCCAAGAGATGGCTTCTGCAGCCCCCCTTCTCCTCATTGGCTACATCCTGCTTCTGACAGAGGAGCCAATTTTGGACCCCAGGAAAGACTCATCCTGCCTGAATACTCCTATAGGACTGGAAATAAGCCCAACGGTGTCTGCCACCCATTTAACTTCCTCAAAAGGCAGTAATCCTTACACATTTCCAACCCTTCACACCTCCTACTGCTCAACATTCTCAAGCAGACCCTTTACCCTCTCTGCTAGGGTAGTATTATCTGCTCTGATCAACTTCCGCTGCCCACCAAACTCTCGCACCGCTCCCCTTGATAGTGTCCAAGGCAAACAACCAAACAAAGCCTTCCTAAGCAATGGGCAGGATCACACACTTGACTTACCCTTCTCCAAAATAATGTGGAATGCAATCCAACATCCGGCCCCAACTTCAAGGTGCTCTGAGACCACCTCTGGTAATCCCACTATGGCACCCCTCTGCTATCCCACAAGAGCAGGGAATGCAGTGAAACATATGTCCGCTATCCTGCTGGCTCAGCTGAATATGCTGATAGTCACCACAAAAGTGAAAAATAAAATAGCCAACTCCCACAGCAAGTCTTATCTAATGAAACATTTAAAGCTACAAGCTCTTAGAATTGCCTGGCTACTCCTTCTACTCTTGGGGACTGCTCACCCAAACCCTGGACCTAGAACTTGTGCCTCAATACCACCAACAGACCACAAGGCTGGTGCAATAACTATTGCATCTCTTAACATATGCAGCTGGCTAGCAAAATTTGATGCTCTCTAGGTATGAATGGCCCAACATAAACCAGATGTCATCTCAGTTGTGGGGACCTGGCTCACTCCTAGAACACCTGACTCTGCTATCCAGCTTGAGGGCTACATAACTTTCAGGGTGGACAGGCGAGGGAAATGAGGGGGAGGATGTGTCATTTATGTTAATGACTCAGTTCAGTGCAGGGCACTCCCCATCCCACCCCAGGGTGGAAGATCACAAATTCTCTCCATCCAGGTTCAACTTGGATCAGGGGAAACGTGTTTAACTATAATCTCAGTGTACATACCCCCGAAAGATTAAGAGGCTGGTTTCAAACTACAGTAGCACTTGATTATTTATCTAGTAATTGCCATCAATCTGAAATCATAATGTTAGGGGACTTTAATATAAATTGGTTATCCCCAGATGCTGCACCTTATCATAGACATGGTCCAACTCGTTCAGTCCCCCACTCGTGTAAACTATCGCACCGGTTCAAGTACTCTCATAGACTGGGTACTAAACAACTGGCCACAAAGAATAATTAGAACCACTATGCTAGCCAGCTCTATCAGTGACCACTTGCCAGTCTTATGCTCCTGGACAAACAAGACCCTGAACCCCCCCCAAAAATGATAACCTCCAGAATTATAAAAGATGGACATCTTGCCTCACTAAAATCCTGCCTCCACCAGCTAGACTGGGAGGGGGTCTATGCTGCCCCCAACGTGAATACTGCTCGAGTGCTTTATCGACAAGTTTAACATGGCCTGCAACATCTTTGTCCCTCTAAAAATGAGGAAAATCAAAGGAAATCATGGATCACACCACAGCTCCTTGAGCTCATGGGGGTCAGGGATGACCTGTGGCATAGGGCTAAGAGCACTGGGTCCCCCTCTGATACACAGAAATACAAAGCAGTACATAATAAATGGACTCAAGCCATCCGCCTTGCAAAAAGATCTCACTTTAAAAGTTAACTGGACAACTCTTGGTGCGACAGCTGCAGATTCTGGGACAATATAAAAACTCTAACAGACAGAGCAACTAAATCACCACCATCACAAATAAACTTTGAGGGTGCAATTACCCAGGATCCCAAAACTGTCGCAGATGGCTTCAACAAGGCCTTCACAGACCTTAGTGGGGTTCTTCCTCCAGGCTATCTCCGACCTGTGCCTAGCTCCGCCATTAGTTGTACCAACATCTTTCCAACACACACAGAACCGCCCTTCTACCTGAAGGTAATCTCTACAACTGAGTCAAAAAAATTACTTGGAAAAAGTTCTCGGGAACATTAGATCCAGCGGAGACTCACTTGACCTAAAGATTGTGGCTCTCACCCTGGATGTGTTACTCTCCCCTCTAACCTGGATCCTAAATCTCTCACTAACCACTGGCATTTTCCCTCAGTGCTGGAAAGCTGCAGTGGTCACCCCGATCTTTAAAAGTGGGGACAGAACCTGTCTGGCCAACTACAGGCCAATCACAATTCTGCCCCCCCTCCAAGGCACTAGAGAGGATAGTATATGATCAGTTAGGTACGTACCTTGATAAGTACAACCTTCAATGCCAGGAAACAGCATGGCTTTCAGAAGGCACATAGTACTTCAATGGCATTGGTTGAGTTTACCGGTCATATCCATGAGGCACTTGACCGGGGGTTCTTGGTGGGGGCCACTTTCATCAACCTCACCAAGGCCTTCGACATGGTCAACCATGACTTGCTTCTCACACAGCTCTCTAACATTGGTATATCCTCTGTCTCTCTAGGCTGGTTCCAGAGTTACCTCTCTAATAGGACCCCACAGGTCAAGATTCTTGACGTTCTATCTGACCATCGGCATGTCAACACAGGGGTACCCCAAGGTTCCATTTTAGGGCCCCCCTGCTGTTCAGCCTGTTTCTAAATGAACTCCCCAAAGTCTGCCAGAATAAGATCCTTCTACTGTACATGCAGATGATGCTGTTCTCTACACATGTCACTCTACTCCGGAAGAGCTGGAAAAAGGCAAGCAAGATGACTTTACTGCTGTGGAAAAATGGTTCCTTCAGTCCAAGTTCTTGCTCAACTACACCAAGACTAAAACAATGTTGTCTGCCTCCCATCAAAACCGTCATAAATCACATTACCTCAATATCTACAATAACAAGTTTGATACACTCAAAATGATCACCACCTTTGAGTACCTTGGTGTCTACCTTGACAGCTCTTTCTCCTACAGCCAGCACATAGACCATGTTGCCAAGGCAGTTAGTGCCAGACTAGGTCAGCTCTACCGGCCTGGGCAGTGCCTCACCGAAAGTGCCATCAAGCTTGCAGTTAACAGCTCCATGCTCTCTATCATAGATTATGGACTGGTAGTCTATGGAGCCGGTACCGATACAGCACTTAGGCAAATCAAGATTGTCTTAAACAAAGCCTGCAGACTAGTCCTGGGTGTGGACCGTTTAACTCACACTTGTGAACTATACTCAAGCACTGGTTGGTTAAACCTGAATAGCAGGATTCAGTACCAAGTCTGTCTATTAGCTAAAAATCCACCCTCGGTCTTGCTCCTCCTAGAGTGAGGCAACTGCTAAGAAACTCCACTTCCTCCAGACTAACTAGGGGGTTGAGTAAAGCTGCCTTCATTATCCCATTCTGGCGGACCTCACTAGGGCAACGGTCCTTCAAATACAGGACCCCCTGCTGGCTAAATTCCCTTAACTCTGAGCTGATTGAGGAAACGAAACTACGCCCATTTAAGGCCAAGCTGCTGCAGTACCTGGCGACTCTTAGTAACTGCGACTGCATCACCTTTGGCTAATCCTACTGTTATTGATAGCTTATCTGTCCTGCATAGCACCCGTCTCCCCCCAACTTCCTCCCCTGCTTGGTGTGACCCCACTGAGCACCTACATCCACGTCCCCTGTTTATCCCCCCCAGCCTTCCTGCTTTCTCTTCACAAATATTAATCCCCAATATTCTCCCCTCCCCGGTTTCCCTCACTTCACCCCTCCACTTTAAAAACCTTTCCTTATCCCTCTCTCCCCCCACATTACCCAGCCCTGCCTATCATCTACTTATGTAACCCTGGGTAGATACCAATATCCAATTCCCACCCCTCTGACTACTCAACCCAATTATCCTGTCACTCCCTTTGTCTCTTCCCCAACCCTCCTCCTGCTCTCATCTATTATGTCCTCCCCTACTTTGGTCACCACCACTTCTGACCCTCCATAACTCTACCTGCATGATCTAAAGCTCAGCTACCACTATAAATTGTTTGTCTACCATAGGTATGCTCTTAGTGCTGTTGCAATAAAGTTGACCTCTCCTACCTGATGTATTTTGATTGTACTTGCTTGAATCTGTATCTGTATGTACCATATTGTACTTGCCTGCTGTATATACCACTATCTGTTTTGTAATGTCTACGTACCTTGTCTATTGCCTTACGATGTGGAACCTTGGTAAACGAGCTTTTAGCTCAAAGGTGTTATCTGAGATTCCAATAAATAAATAAATAAAAACTGGTGAGGTATCCGTCCATGCCTCCCAATCTAGCCAGAACCCCCTTAGGAGCCTGTAATACAGGTAGGAGGGCTGACAAGGGACCCCATCTCCTCATAAAGCCCTCCTGATGAGCCTGCTGGTGGGCAATATGCTTCTCTGTTTCAAGAACTTGGAGTACTTCCAAGTGCTATTCTTTAAAGGGGAGAACTGAGTCATCCAACCAGTGTTGGACAAAGATTAATTTAGCAACACTCAAAATCAAGGATGTAAAAGCCTTGCGGCAACCGACCATATCCTTTGGGAAATGGCCCAGCAGACAGATCTGCGGGGTAAAATAGGGAGCCAGAAACAGAAGCATATCCAAAGAGTCCTGGACTGCTTGCCAGAATGGAGCTACCAGTGAACAATCTCAAAGAACGTGTTTCAAAGTCCCCCTCGGAACACCCACACTGAATATAGGTTAGGGATATGGACCTGCTCATCCTATAAAGCCTGGAGGGGGTAAAATATAAATTATGTAGGATATGATATTGTAAGAAACAAAGTCGGTCCTGCTTGACATATTTATACAAATGCTGCCAGACCTGCCACCATGCTCTCTCTTCCTGGTCAAGCCCCAATTCTTGTTGCCAGTGAAAGCAAATCCCTTTGGGGCTTCTCAAATCCCACTTCTGTAGCAATTCGTAAAATTTGGAAATGGGATGGGAATGAGCTGCGGTATCTATAAGAGTTTACAACAAGGGACTGGTATCCCCTTGCCATGGCGGAGGCCCCAAAAAGAAAGAAATTGCCCTAACCAGCTGCAGATGTTTAAAGGAAGTGATAGGTGGGTATTTTAAATCGGTTCTGGATTTCGCTGGCAGGGATAAGCATACCATCGTTAAGTATGGAGGCCACCGAAACCCATTGAAGTGGTGGGCAGAAATTAAGGGGTATAGGACGGTTTGCTATATGAAAGTGTGGATTACCTACAAGCAGTTGGGAGATATATTTACTAGGATCAAAATCCAGGTGAGAACAGATCTGGCAGAGGGCTTTAGGGGACCAAAGCATAGGGGAGGACCAAAGCGGTTTGGGAAGGTCGGATGGCTTGGAATACAGTAAACTGCCTAAGGTAATACCATGCAGTTGACATAGCCGCTGTTCTAAAGAGAGCCATAAAGGGTAATATGAGCAATCGTGGAGGTGTTGGTGTGGAACCCCATTGAAACAGTTTACTACAGTGAATGGCACAATAGTATACAGTAGGAACTAACTGGGCACACTCAGGCCCCCCAAGCTCCTTCTGAATGGTAAGTTTGTAATAGGCCCTATGGGCGGCCTTTTTGTTCTAAAGAAAATCAGAGCGATAGCTCTGAAGATATGAAAAACAAATTTTTGGGAGATAGGGGCCAACTATTCCCAGTGGGTATAACATCTGGGGTAATATATTAATTTTTATCCCATTCACTCACCCCCACAGGGAGAGGGGAAGAGATCTCCATCTCTGGAGGTTTAACTTAATACCTTGACATAATGGGGAGAGATTATGCTTAGCCAACCCAGATATAGATCTGGAAATATTAATCCCTAAATAGGTGAGCACCTTAGGTTCCCAGGAAAGACCAAGCTCATCTACCCAGTGTCGGGTAATTTATTTTTTTTAAATAAATTTGCCTTGACAGTATTAGATTGCAGACTGTTAGGCAAGGTTTTGAGCACAAACTAGGTACTTGCAGGAGCTCACCACAGCCATACAAAGAACAACTGAGTGGAGCTGTATAAACCAATTTGAGCCTTCATAACACTAGTAAGAACTGAGGTGTCAAAGTATAATTGAAAGTAATGTGTTTGTATAGATGTATCATAACTGATAATTCCAATAAAGATTTAAACAGAAGACAAGATCAAGTTAAAAAGTTTTGAAAAAATATAAATTAATTTTTACTAATTTATTGCAGTAATGTTGACCATGGGCAGTCGTGAAAAGTCATAATGATACGAGATCTTCATTAATCACATTCACCATTTCCATTAACATCATGGTTTTTGATTGATGACCTTTTAACGTTCATGTTTAATCATTGTTAGTCATGATCACAGTGATGGTTTTGAAGCTTGAATATAATCTTTAACAGTAACTGATAATGATTATTTATGATACATCATTATAAAATCATCTTTTTTAGATGGGATATGTCTTGGCTGCCATCTGCTGCCATGGCCTGGCAATCATTTATTTTCTTACCAAGGCATCTGACGTTTGAGCATGCTACCCTCCAGGAATGCTGCCTGCTGTCAGTCCCCCAACCTTTGGTCACACCTAGTTTATTTGGGTTCTTTGATATACTTCTATCTGAATCCTTCCTCTATCTGTTTTGGTTCTCTCTCACTCTAGTGTGTGTCCTTGCTCTGTTCTCCATCTATGTTACCCCCAGCTTCTAGTATATCCCCTTTCTGATCAGGAGTGCTTACTAGGTCTCCCTTAATTGGGCATGCCCACTGAGTGACCCTAGCTTAAGCCTCCCCCCCCCCCGACTAGATTAACTGCCTGTGATGAAGGCCTCAGACCTCTGGCCCAGTCCCAATGCCATCTGGTTTAAGTAGGCCTTTATCCCACCAAAATGCCCAGTCTCTTAGAAAGTGAGACCACCCTTCGGGGACCCCCCTTTAAACAATAATTAAACTGGAAGATTTTCAGCTTCCTTTGTTCTCCCATCCTGTGTATTGTGAGACCCTTGGAGAAGATCGCAGTACTAACCAATCACTAGAGCCTTGCCCCTAATGTTCTGAAACTGCTGTTAAACTACCCCAATTGCTTCTCTGCCAGTTCATTCATCCCAACATGGACAATTACCTCTGACCGCCCCCCACCTCCCTAACTAACCCTTCTATGTTATGGAGTACCCTATCTGCTGTTGTCCCTGGTAGACAGACACTACCCTCTCCCCCTTCCATTGGTCCAAATTGAGAGTCCCCTTTACCAACTCACCACCTTACTATAGTGAGTCATTTGCTCTCAGTGACAGCAGTGGCCCAGGGCACTAACTAACTTGCCAAGTTGCCCAAACGTGCACACACTTCTTGTCCCTGCTTAGCTACCAAACCTCACTAGCAGCCAGCACCAGTGCCAAACCTTGGGTAACCCCAGACATCAAACAGTCCAGCATCTGGAGCAACTGACATACATAGGTTTTGGTGTAGCTAGGCCTCCTCCTCACTGCATAATTTTCCCATGTCAGTCAGGGAGGGTCATACGAGAACACTCAGTTAGGACAGGAGAAGTGTGATGGATGTGCCAGGCTTTGGTTTTGTTTGTTTTGCTCCATTGGGTTAAGTGGGTCTGTTTGGGTCACACAGAGGTCCAGTTTGAGTGAGGTGGGGGATTCCTCAGGGGCAGTGTGACTGGATGGCACTGGCTGTGAGTTGGGCCTGGCACTTGTGCTAGGTATATAGAAGGGGGCATCAAGTGAGTGCACATCTGTGTAACCTGGCGGGTTGGGCAGTGGCCCAGGCTACTGCTGTCACTGGGAATGATTGATTCACTCTAGCAAAGTGGTGGGTTGAAGGGTCTCTCAGTTTGGACTTATGGAGGATGATGGACCTGGCTTGTTGGATCAGAGGGATGGCAGTGCAAAAGGACCCTCATTGCCACCGGATCTCACCTCACCAGATGCCAGATGGAGGCAGGACCCCCCCCCCGACTGGCCACATCCCAGTAGCAGTCATCAGAAGGTAGGAGAGTGGGGAGACAAAAGGTTGGGGGAAGTGGGAGGTCAGGCAAGGTCCTATTGTGTTTTAAACTTTTGTGTCACAGTACACCAGGTGGGGGGTGGTTTTACAAGTATACAGGATCAATATAGTATTGGAAATGGATTCAAATTCTGATTCCAGACTGGGTTTTCTGAAATCAGATTTTTGAACTTCAATACCAAAATTCTGAAATCTGAGAAAAGGCCCAGAATCTGATGACTCTGATTCCATTCTGCGGATTCCAAGCAATCCTACCATGGACTCTTGGTTTCATCACCACATCTGTGAACTGTAGCTCCTAATGGGAGTGGTGATTTCTTGCTCACCATTGATACTAAGATATGGCATTTTTGACATGTATGCTTCTCATTGGAGAGAGGTACAGTATCATGAAATAGCATCCGTGTTGACAATATGTGATATTTGTTGAGTAATCTAAAGGCTTGCGAACACTAAGTGTTAATAAACACGCTCTTGTTTAATTGCGAGTGGAAATCTGTAGGCCCTTTTACAGTAAACTTAATACGGGTGAGCAGAAATTTGATAGAGCTGTAGGATGCGCGGAAAGTTGAAAAGTAAACTTGGAGACTGTTGTTTAAAGAAAAGTTAAGTCAGTTGCTATGCAGTGTCATGAGTGCCCATCCAGGGAAGTAAGAGCCGTCACTCAGTGTGCATACAAGACTTTGTAATTACTGAGAGACAGACAACATTAAGAACCACTATACGTACAGTATAATATGCCGAGGTGCAGAACCTATAGGTCTTTAAAGCACAGTGTACCAACAACTATTACCATCATGAACCCAAGGCTTTTGCTGATAGGCCAGACTAGCTAAATCTGTTGTGCTAGTCCTTAGACCACCCTTGGGGGGAGGCATCTAAGTATTGGAGGAGGCAATATGGCATAGTGGTTAAGAGCATTGAGATGCAAACCTGGAGACCTGGGTTTGAATCCCATCAGCCTCCACTTGCATACTATGCGACCCTGAGCAAGTCACTTAACTTCCTTGTGCTCCCAGGTCGCACCTGGAAACAAGCTCTGGCTTAGTGTGCCTTTACTGGTTAAACAATTTCCCTTTCCCCCTCTTCCCCAAGTAAAGGGGAAAAAGATGGAAAACTTCAAAAGCACAGCCCAGTGGTAAGTTTCGCAGCATTTTCTTAATTAAGGAATAAACAGACTTGAATTTCCCAACATTTCCCAACAGCCAAAGCTCATAGGAAGCAGTGTTTTAACCATAGTGTTCCCTTTATCTGCCCTACACTCACAGTTAGGCCTTCCTCAGGACTGGCACTAGCAGACTTATAATTTTTTTTATGCAGCTGTTTGAAGACTGCCACCTACATCTTCCATGAGGCCCTTATGCCAAAAGCCTCCCAGCCCTATCTGCCACTACTGTCGAGGTAAGTGGGGATACACATGGTGTGGGCCCCAGAGTACCAGGGACCAACTTACAGGTTGCCTGAAAGACATATGGATTTTTTTTCCATCCCCCTAAGCCCTTTCAGCCCTCCACATGGCGTGGTGCCCCCTCAGGCCATGCACTCATGCAACAGCATCCATGCAAAAGAGGCCCACGCTCTGACACACAGCAGGGACCGCAGCCATGGTGGAATCACAGCACCATTCCTCACTGGCTGGGAGTGCTGCCATTGGCAGCACCACCCTCACCCCCTTGACTGCCCATCTCAGATCCCAACTCTGTTTCTGAACATGGTCTGTGGCACAGGAGGATGACATGCTGCCTTCTGGGCCATTGAACAGCCCTAGAATACTTATTTTTACATTTATTGGTCCTATCTTGGTGGTTCGCAGGCCCCCAACCCACACCCAGACTCAAATTACTACCTGGGATCCAGCCTCCCTAACCCCATTCCTACATGATGCTGCAACACCAGCTCCATCCCCACTGGCTCTCATTGGTCCCGTCACAGGTTTGTGACACCCTACCACCTGCCTTAACAATTCTACAGGCAGGGGGTGTTGCTAAATCCTGCAGTCAGGATTAACAAAGGTCAGCATGCTTTGGGAATGGCCCTGTGAGTCATTTGAATGGCAGTCACAAAGTGGTTAGCAATCTTGCAGTGAAGGTGCATGACTCCTGTTGTGCAGTGCACTATGGGGAGCAAGTTAAAGTACTAGCACTATAGTATGTGGTAACTGCAGCCACTTAGCAACAGTTCCTTTGCACTGAGTATGGGGCCCAGGATCTTTGTCCTGCAGAGTTCATTTGCTTCTAATTTTTACAGCTGCATAGAGTCAAAGCTATGCTGATCTATAGCTATCAGAATAAAAGGTCTGACCAGAATTCCTAATGCAGCACAGCTATGTTACAGCAGAGTAGAACTGAAGCACAACTTCCTGTAAATCTGTCTGTGTGCTCCCCATTCACTAAAATGTGTTTTCTTCTTCTCCTCCCCCTCCACAGGTGCAGTATTTTCTTGTGTTAAAGGGGGACAGTCTTCTGTCTAGGTGCTATAATTAATTGGCTAGTATACCACATGATGTAATTGGCAGGGAATGGTCAGCCAGAGTGATGAGTGCCTTTTCATTGATGGCAGTGCAACATCGGCCAGTCATTGGGCAGTGTGTGATGCTAGTAAGGGGTCCGGGGCCATGGTAGCCAGGGGGACCTCAGTTGACTTTAAATATTGAAACAGGCTAATTCCAATTGGTTCGTTTTATAAGTTATTTAAACATGTTTTTATGAAGATGCTGATCCACTGTAAATCATGCTGGCAAGGTTAATATGTTCAAACCACCATTGTGAAATGATACATTATACATATTACCCTCCATGCCATTCTATAGAACCCTAACCTGTGTTATAACAAAGTGAGCTGTTCTGCAGAATGCTAAATTCAAATTATTATTTGACTGACTGAACACAATAAACTTATGATTTCTTTTACTTATCATGCTCTAAAAAAATCATGACAGTCCTCAAACATTGCTTTCCACTGACTTAGTTACATTGTCTATGGCTGTGGAAATTGCTGCTCCCAAGGTTATTAGTTTTACTGGCCTATTCTAAGTGGAAAACACATTTTTCAAATAACTGCTGAAGATCTGATGTAACAATGACCTGATCTTACCGTCCACATAGAACACAGTGCCCTCCTGTCTTAACTCTTTGAATAAATCAGTTGCTTTCAAAAAGTTGCTATGACTATATACCCAACTACTCTACTGTTGTTGCTGCTGCTAGACTTCTCTAAACACTATGTGGAAGTCATTACTTCCAACCGTGCGTATATTGTTAGATAAAGTTTGTGGCTGTGCTCCCATAGTTACTCTGTTTAAGCTCCTTGCCAGCAAAAGAAGGGAAGCATCACAGGGGCTCAGTTTTGCAAGTTCTTGATGGGGGACACATTAAACAAGCTGTAACATGCAGTACAATCTTCAGGTTGATGCAATTCAATTTAGTGTAACTGTTTCATCAAGTTCAGCTAGAATTCCATTTTTTTGCTGGCAAGGAGCTTAAATGGAGTAACAAAGGAAGCACAGCCATGAACTTAATCTAACAATATATATGTGACTGGAAGTAATGGCTTCCACATAGTGTTTAGAGAATTCTAACACTAGCAAAAGCAGTAGCATAGTTGGGTACATGGTCATAGGAACTTTTTGAAAGCAAGTGAATTATTAAAAGTGTTAAGGCAGGAGGGCAGTGTGTTCTGTGTGGATGGTAAGGTTGGGTCATTGTCACATCAAGTCATAGGAATGTTACCAGCAGTTATCTGAACAATTATGTCTGTGGAAAGTAACGTTTGTGGACTGTCATAAAGTTCTTTAGAGCATGACAAGTAAAGGGAATCAAGAGTTCCAAGTGTTCAGTCAATCAAATAATAGTATTAACTTAACAGTCTGCAGAACAGCTCACTTTGTTTTAACACAGGTTAGGATTCTATAGAATGGCACAGAGGGTAAAATGTATGATGTATCTTATTACAATGATGGTTTGAATATATTAACCTTGCTAACATGATTTGCAATGCATAAGCATCTTCATAAAATCATGTTTAAATAACTTCTAAAAGCAATTAATTGGAATTTAGCCTGTTTCAGTAAAGTCAACCATTCCTCTTCCCTCCCCCCTTTTTTACGGCTGCATAGTGTCAGAGCTAAGCTGATGTATTGCTATCAGAAGAAGGGATCTGACTGGAATTCTTAATGCAGCACAGCTGGGAAAGGGACCTTGGTTGACTTTATTGAAACAGGCTAAATTCCAATTAATTAGTTTTAGTAGTTATTTAAACATGTTTTTATGAAGATGCTGATGCGATGCAAATCATGCTAACAAGGTTAGTATATTCAAGCAATCATTATGAAATTTTACATTGTACATTTTACCCTTCATGCCCATTCTACAGAATCCTAACCTGTATTAAAACAAAGCGAGCTGTTCTGCAGAATGCTAAATTCAAATTACTATCTGACTGGCAGAGCACTCTGAACTCATGATTCCTTTTACTTACCATTAGCACAAAACGTGAAACTGTCCTTATCAAGTTACTGCATTAGCAGCTGTAGTGGCTCTGACCAGAGTTTGTTATTCTTTGGCAGAACTTATTATTTCAGTGCTTTTGACAACACAAACTATTTTTGTGGAAATTACTGTGATGCCACCAATTAATTATTATAGCCAAGACCACTAGTTTATAATGTTTGCCTATTAAACAAATGGAACTGTGAGAAACCAATTGGTCCAACTTGCCAGAGTTTTGAAAACCCACTTGGTCTTTGGCACATGAAATGCTGAAAACACAGGTTGACAAAATCCATGAATTCCCACATTTTAAAACTGGATTTTTACTCTTTCAGCTGCCATGATCATGACCTCAGGGAATAATGATCACAGGAAGGTAAACTCCTAGGGACAAAGATCTTTTGTCAGTTACTTTTTATGCAAATTGATAAGACAGACAAGTACTGAATGGTACTGTGTGACATTCTATTTGTTTCAAAATAATTGCACTTATATAATTCCTCATAAAGATCTATAGTTGAAAAATCAGTTCTAACTTCATTTTCTGTTTTCAGCATGCATTTAAAAAGCAGCTAACATGTTCAGGACAGGCAAGGTACACCAGGGTTCTACCTGCCCCAATGTCTAAATAAGCAGTTTTTAAATTTTCTTTGAAAAGGAATGAATGAATGACAGAAAGAATTAAAAGCCATTGCCAGACCTGCTCAAATTCAATATGCTACGGAGTCTTAACCTGTAGCTCTATCCTTAAAACAGCATTTTGATGATCCTAAGTGAGGGACATGGCTACAGTCCAATGAAAAAAAATCAGACTTTTCAATACTGCATGATTGCCACATTTCAGCTTTCACCCTTGTACAGCAGCTCAGCTTTATTACAAATAATTATGCATAATTGACAAAAACTGCTACTTGTTTTAATTTAAATGCTACATGTCTTGCTGTAAGCTGAATTGGATACTGGGTCAATACAGCACAAGAAAGACAATGCGGTATTAACTGCACTGTGTAGAGAGTGTATGGATTTACAGCAACAGGGGTATAATAGCAGTAGGGAATTACCGCCACCCCGACACTGTACGCTTTTCTTGAGAGGGTTCAAGTTACCTTGTGCTGGGTGCCTGGTCGGGCCACTCTCATGGTGGAGTGGTTAAGGCACCAGCACACAGTGGAATGGGAGATCTAGGACTGTGGTGCGGTTCCCCCCCCCCCGGTCTCTCCATGCTACAACTTTTTGTGCCTTTTTTTAAATAAGCAAAGTTTTCCCCCCTCCGGAGTTTCTCCCTGTCCCTTAAGTCCATATGCCCCCAGTGTTTGTTATATAAATTCCTGGGGGTGTGGGAGCAAAGCCCCCTACAAAAAAACAAGGAATCCTATTGTTTGTAAGGGCATGCGCTGTTCGTGACGTGTCGTTGTTCTACCGGATGTTATGGCAGCACACACCCTTTTGCTTGCAGCATTGATTGTCATGCAATTTTAGTTTTAGGCAACATGACCCCATGCTACTAAATTGATATTTATATTGTGTCCATGATAGATAACCTGCATATATGTATATATACACTATATATATATATATATCTTTTGCACGTGGCACCTGTTTGTAATTTATTATGATCCTTCTTACCCCTCCCCCTGTTTCACCTGAAAGAGAATGAATAGTGAATTTTGATGCATAGTGTTTCTTCCTGGTCAAATATTTTAAATAAATACACAAATCAATAAATAAATGTAACACAAGATCTGAAACTCTGCAATGGATAACTGCTGCTATGCCCCTGTTTAACATCCTGAAACCCCCTTGGAAACAATAGTTGTTGTACCCAAATGGGGCTATCGTAATGAAAAAATTATTTAATAAAATGATATTATGCAAGCCATCAAACATATCCATGGACTATGGACAGCCACTAGAAACTGCAACTTACCCACAACAGAATCTCACATCTGCTATTGCTGCTTCTCTGTATACTCCTTTCAGCCACTGAAATGCCACTTTCATGTAATACACTGTGAAAATGTCTGCAGTTTTCTAATATGCTGGATACCACTGAAAATGAGATCTGTTCAGCTGTGCTGCTATGTGAAAAAATCTAAATTAACAAACTTACTCACAGGTTGCATCTTTAAATGAGATTACAGATTATCTCTGTATGTTTACCTGATAAAAAATGTATATAAAAATATTACTACTACAGCTACTAAATATTCTCTCCTTAGGCTTGAAAATTCTAGAATTTCTCACTTATTAATTAAATATTTTTCAATCTCACCAAATTTGTTTCTACATGTCTGACTTGCACTAATTCTCTTCACAGTTTGTAAATTCCTATGACTGCAAGTCTGAGCAGTCAGTTGGCCACTGGCTCATCTAGTGGCACTACTTCTCACTGTATACTTTTTACTTGTCTGTCTATACTGTATATACATGTTATATTTATTTTTGAAGTTGTTTTTATCCATTTTGTACTGTACCTACACTATTGCTGCCTATTTATGAAAAGTACTTGGACACCTTTTCAGCCTGTGCACTACTAGGTTTTATTCTGTACAGTAATTTTTTATTATACCTATAATGAAAATAAATTAACAAATAATAATAATAATAATAAACTACAGTTAATGTTCACAAAATCTAGTCAGAACAAATCCCACCTGTACATTTCAGCTAGTTTAACCATTTCAAAAAGCATAGCTGTTTTAGCTATGAAAACAATGTAACAAATAGCATGCAAGCAATGAAACAGTTCTTTAGATATATCTGAGAGAAAAGGAAGATGAGAGGGGGAATTATTCTGCTTATAGAGGGGGGAAGAGTAACAGAGGATGGTGAGCAGAAGGCAGCTGTTCTAAATGACTACTTTTACTTTGTGTTCACAGTAGAGGATGGTGGGGCCCATGCCTGAAGGCACCATAAAGGCTGCTGCAAGAGGCATGCCAGAAACAAGGCAGGTGGTGTTTATTGGAGAAAGGGTCAGACCAGGGCTAGCAGCCCTATAAGTAGATAAGGCTCCTGGTCTGGATGTGCTGTACCTAAGGGTGCTCAGGGAAGTGGCATTGGAACTGGCTAAACCCCAGGCAGGCTATTCAATAGCTCCCTACAGTCAGGGACTGTTTTGGAAGATTGGAGAGTAGCAGACGATGTTCCACTACACAAGTAAGGGGACAACGAGCCAGTGGGAAACTACAGAACTGTTACTCTTCCCTCCATAGCAGGCAAACTAATAGAGACACTAGTCAAACTGATGCTAGTGGACTAGTGAACTACCTGAGAGAAATAGACTCCAATATGCTAAGCAGCACAGGTTCATGTCAGGAAGGTCTTGTCAGACCAACCTGATAGTGCTCTTTGACTGGGTAACTAGGGCAGTGGACAAGGGACAAGCATTGGATTTTCTCTATACTGACTTCAGCAAGGCATTCAACTCTGTGCCACATAGAAGGTTGCTGAAGAAGTCAGAGGAACTGGGAACAGTGAAGGATCTAGTTAGATGGGTGGGAAGCTGGCAGTGGGGAAGACAGCAGAGGGTTGGGGAAAATGGGATTAAGTCAGGAGAAAGGGAAGTCATGATTGGGGTGCAACAGGGTTCAGTCCTGAGGCCAGTCCTCTTTAATATATTCATCAGTGACATAAGAAAAGGAATACAAGGCAAGATATGTCTCTTTACTGATGGCACTAAGTTCTGTAACATGGTAGACAGTGAGGAAGATGTTTGGGAGCTGCAGAAGGACCTGCAAACTTTACAGTGGTGGTCCAAAGTTTGTCAGTTGAAATTCAATGCCAAAAATTGCAAGGTGATGCATATAGGCAAGGCAAAATTTATTTAAAAAACACCCAATCCCGGAGGCTCTGGGCGCTGTACAAACAATAAACACAGCTTCAGAAAATAGAATCATTTAAATACAAAATAGTTAATAACCCAGCATAATACAACAACATATTTAAAATTAATAATCAACCAGATCAATAAATAACCATTCATAGGGATGGGAAGGTTAAGTTGCAAACTGCCACTGAGGAAAGGGACCTGGTAGTCATCATACATGACTCCCTAAAACCAGGATGTTGGATGTATTGGGAGGAGGTTTGACAGGAGGAGAGATAAGGTAATACTGCCTCTCTGTAGATGACTGCCAAGGCCACATCTGGAATATGGTACCAAGTTCTGGAGCCCCCACCTAACAAAAGACAAAGATGTGGCTAGAGATGGGACAGTGTAGGTTAACCAAAATGATTCAGGGCCATCAGGGCGGATCCTATGATGCTCATCTTCAATAGCAAGTAGCTCCAAATAATATCAGGTAGAACATTTTACTCATTTTTAAAAGTTGTTCACTATTACTTTATAGTTCTGAAATGTTTTTCTTTTTTTATGTGTTCATTAGGGGGCCTTCTACCTAACTGTACTGGGTGTGATACCAAAGCAGTGCTTTACTTGGAAGCAGACATATTCAGTTATGTTCATCCCATTATATCATTGACATGTGACGACTGCTATTTACTGCATGTAACTTTATTCTGTAAACCACTGTTATATTGTGTTCTTTTGTTATCTGTATTGCACCTGTATGTTACCACTGTTGTATCTTATACTGTAACCATGTGTACCCTTCCTGTGATGAGGTGCCTTTGAAAATGAGTCCCTGACTCAAAGGTTGTAAACGTAACTTTCAAAAATAAATAAATATATAAATAGAAATACATCACAGGCCCTGTTGCCTGATTAGTATTGCATGTCAAAACTTGCCAAGCAAGCAGCAGAAGAGTGGCTCTTTGGTTACTAGTGGTGTCACAGCCAGTGAGGTCACAATGCTGATGATGTATAGGGAGGAATAGAACTCACTATGTCAGCTTCCAGGTAGAATTATTGTTCCACATATCACACCTAGTACAGTCAGGTAGGAAATCTTCTAAATAGAAAAACTGAAAAGAAAAAAATTCTTCAGATATAAGAAGTGATAGCTGACTACTACTGCAAATTACTCTTAGTTCAAGACAGTACAGTAGATCTTTAAGACCCTGAACATGTACTTGCTGGAGACCGGAAGAGAGAAGGGAGATATGATAATGACCTTCAAGTTCCTGAAAGGAATGAACAAGGTAGATTGTGATGAAATATTTAGCAGGACTGATGAATCAAGAACATAGGGACAAGAGTGGAAGCTAGCAGGGGGAGAGTCAGAAGGGATGTGCAGCGCATGCCCTGATTTTTTTTTGGCACCAGTATCTTTGCCAGAATATTATATTGCATTGTATGGTAGGCAGCCCTGTTTTCATTTCCATTTCATGGTGCCACAAAGTTTTAAAAAATCACCATTTCAAAAAGGGAATTATTTTTCTCTAGTGGTGAGTAGCAAAGACAGCTATGGATGTGAGCAGCTTTGTTTTGCAGAGAGAGAGAGAGAGAGAGAGAGAGAGAGAGAGGTTGATTCATGTAACAGCTTACCAGCAGAGGTGGTGGGTACAAGAACCATTAATTGTTTCAAACATGGCTGGGACTCTGTTAAAGGCTTAACAGTTACAGTTTTGCAGGAGGAAAACAATAGGCTAGGGGGCAAGGGGGGGTATGTGACAGCACCGACCCTGACTAGATATTAAGTTCTGGGGAAAGACAGTGTAAAACAGGGTGGAGTGGATGAACCAATGTTCTTTTTCTGCTAACATTTCCTATGTTTCCATGTAATGAATGGTAATCAGTTTTGAGCACATAAAAGAAAATAGGGGCCAAGGCCCTTTAAAGAGGGGACAGGTAGGTACACTACTAGTTGCAGTTATCTTAAAGTGTAAAGGCAAACAAAAGAAAGTTTTGAACATAGAGCAAGTATAGATGCAATCAAAGT
Organism: Neoceratodus forsteri; assembly: GCA_016271365.2. Lineage (NCBI taxonomy): Eukaryota > Metazoa > Chordata > Ceratodontiformes > Ceratodontidae > Neoceratodus > Neoceratodus forsteri. The sequence continues at coordinate 434,309,232 of JADMNL010000023.1, forward strand.
GTAAATGACATTTTTAAAATGGAATTGAGCATTTATTTAAAGTAGTTTAAAAAACCAAACATATCATTTTTTTCTATTGCATCATCTAGACAAAAAATACATTTATATTATTTAGATTATATGGTTGGAAAGGGAGTTATCTGATTGGATGACTGCATTCTAAACAGGTTAGGTAGTTGGCAAAAAAGCCTCATTTACAGTAAAATGATTAGAATTTAAGCACGAAAACATTCTTTTAAAAAAGATTAGTTAAATAATTGCGCAACTCTCTAGCTAACTCACTGAGGTTTCACTGCCCTCTACTGCTTTAATGAGGCCCCCCTGGACAAAGCAGCAGAGGCTAGTGCTGCAAAACATTGGGGAGTTAGCTTAACTCAGGCAAGCATTATATTTTATGTATTGTTGTGTAATAAGTTTTTTACTGGAGCAACATGCTATGTAGTTACCGTATCTCTGTTGATTTATCCAGTGAAACTTTAATAGAGTGTGCTGTTTTTTTCTTTGAATTCTATAGTTTGGGTTTGTACCCATAACAGAAGCACCGGGCAAGTAGCAGTGCATTTTTTGTTCTTTTGCTGTAGTGTAATAACAGTATTGAGGCACTTCAGGGGTTGAACCACATTGATCAATACAACCTTATGGACAAATGGCACTGAGTGTCACTGATACATCATGATTCCTCTAGCGTAACATTAACTGAGGATAACCCAACTCCTGGATTTTGTCTTGATACTTAATAGATACCATATGCAAATGCCTTATTTTCTTCTATACTATTGTATACAAAAACAGTTGCCTATTTTCAAGGAATCACTCACAATGCAGGGCAGTTGCTTATTAATTTTTTTTATTCTTTGGTAACTGAATAATCCACTAGGTACAAGTGCCTGTTTTCAGGGATGACTTGAGAGCACTGGGGAGGATAAGTGGCTTTCTCAGAGTCACACAGTATACATGTGCAGGTTGTGGGAAACAATCCCAGGTTTGCTGGATGTACTAGGCTCATTCACAACTCGTCACTTGAACCTCTAGACTATACTGCCAGGCCCAGTGTTTACATGCCTGCATTCATAAAGTCCCTTTTCAGCACCTGTGGAAGGTGCTGGACTGACTGTGCTAGATACTGAAGTTCTATATTGATCTAGAGGACAGGTATGGCAATGGCAATAGCAGGGCAAGCATCCTTACCCTTTCCCACCAGTGTACCTCAACCCTGTCATGGAGGAACCACCATGTGGGTGAGGGGTATTTAAGCTATTTGGGTCCCCAATCAACTTCTTTAAAACAGACCATTTTCCATTAGACAGGCCTAGAATTTACATATACAGTATGTTTTCTAGTCTCTCTTTGAGGCTTACCCAGAACCCACGGCAATATCATCCATTCTACAACAGTTGGCGGTGGTCCCTGCATGTGTAGATCAGTCCTGACGATGTGTTGAGAAGCCAGTAGAAGCAGGAACAGGAAGGTTAGGTAAGAGGCTGTGTGGCAGATGAACTTAATGAATGGATTCTTGATGAACTTTCCCAGCCTGCTCTTGGGTGTGATCAGGTACACCAAGGAAAATGCTGGAAACAACAGTCCAATGGTTATACAAGTCATGAGCTTCACTGCCCAGTGACGGCGCCTCCAGCCTGGGAAACCATCATACCAAAGTGTAGCGAGTAGCTGCTGGCAGTTAGGCTGAGCAACAAACTGAAAAACAAACACACACAAAGTTACAACAATTAGAGTCATGTCTGAAGCAACAACAGCTTGACACAGCCTGCTAATAAAAAGCTGTGTCTCAGGCAAGATATGCTTAAAGGGTTTGAATCCAGACAACAACCTAGCTGCAGCATTCTGGACCAGCTGCTGGTGATGCACCAACTTATCAGCTAATCCTATATACAGAGTATTATAGCAGTCAAGCTTCAATGTGACAAAGGTATGCACTAGTGTAACCAAGTCCTCATGGTGTAGCTAAGCAATAAGACATGATGGGGTGTGCATTATGCTGATCTAACCAAATGCATGGGGTGTAGTAAGGAATGACACTAAAGGAGGATTGTCTATAGCTCCTGGAAGTGCAGTTAGATCAGTATAATGGGCACCCTAGAATGTCTTATTGCATTTATAAAATGGCTAAAATATTAATAAAACTATATTGCAACACTGAAGAACAGCAAAAAGACATAGACATTTTGGTAGAAATGCATTAAGGAATGGGAGTCAGATTTACTTGTTAAAATAAAACACATTACACCTATATTTTATTATCTACCAAAAATCTATAAAAAAAACAAACTGATCTTCCAGGTAGACCCATCATTCCAGGAATAGCATCACAATAAGAACCATTATAAAATATTTGGATTTTTTTTAGTAGATCACTAGTACACGAAACAAAGAGTTATTTGAAAGACACAAATGTAATAATACACATCCTCAGTGAATGAAATACCACTGAAAGAAATTTAGAAGGCTGTCTTCTTTTCACATTTGACATGGTAGACCATTACATGTGCATCCCCTACTCTGAAGACCTGGATGCCTTTTCAAGCTTCCTTTGTATGATGAACATATCTGGAAAACCACGGAGAGGGTTTTTACTGGCATTAATCTATTTGGTTTTAAATAGAAACTATTTCAAATACGAAAACAGACACCTTTTTATACAAATACAAGGAACAGCCATAGGCACCAACAAGGCACCTTCATATATGAATATTGCCGGGGAGAATTTGAAGACAAATTTGTATACAATAAAGGAAATTAATTTAAACATCAACTTAAACTTTGTCAAAGATTTATTGATGATAGTATTGTAGTGTGGGAAGGAAGGGAGGAAATGCTGCTCGAGTTTCATACATTTTTGAATAATGCCACAGATTACTTGAAATTTACATTGAGCCATAACCCTTTCGGTATACCATTTCTAGACATAAACATTGGTAAAATAGGGGACATTGTGACAACCAGACTGTACAGAAAACCAACAAGACAAAACACCCTGTTACATTCTACATCATATCATTCTTACCATATAAAGAGTATTATTCCTTATGTACAGTTTGTGAGAATAAAAAGGAACTGTACAACAGAAGACAGCTACACCATTATAGCAGAGGATCTGGAGAGATGTTTTGAGCAAGGGGCTACAGAAACCAACCAATTAAAGAAGCAAGAGAAAAAAGTGATGTTGCTCTAAGGGAAGACCTGCTATGTTAAAAACAGAAAAGACCTGAATCTGATAAAATTGTGTAATCAACAACTTTTGGAAACATTTTGGACCATTAAATAATGTAATCTATAAGAATGGGTTTATTTTACAATCCACAACTGCAGGATAAGAGCTGTTTAAGGACAGGCCTCTTATCACCCCAAAAAGATGTCAGACTTTGAAAGACGGGTTATGTCACTCAGTACATAGAATACCAATACATTTTTGGATGACATTAAAGTTAAAGGCAATTTCAGACATGGAAATTGCAGTTTCTATGACAATACGTACAAGCTGAAACATATTTGAAATGTTGCAGGTAATAAAGCCATAGAAATTAGGGACTTCATAACATTCAAAATTGATTATGTTACCAATATGTTTAAGTGCCAGTGCAACTTAAGTTATACCAGAAAGACAAAAAGAGAGCCCAGGATGTGGATCTCTGAGCACATAGGCATGATTAGAAGGGGTGATATGAATTCATCTGTTGCAAGATATTTTAAAATGTTCAGTTGCAGCCTACCTTCACTTAAATTCTTTGGACTGGAGAGAGTCCTAGAACCTAGTTGAGGGTGAGACTGGGATAGACAATTAATGGTACAGGAAGTGTACTAGATACTTGGATTTAAATCATCCCCCCCCAAAAAATGATGGGCTTAATGAAGACATCGACTGACAGCCCCTATTATAAACTGAATAGACCGTGTACAAAAGAATGAGTTAAATGATATGGTTCATGTACCCTGTATATAAAACATTTGTTATAGTAATGAGCTCAAAGAAACAATGATGTTTGAAGGAAAAATTCTTAAATAATACCCATAACAATAGACTGTTGAGAAGAAAACATTTGCGAATTGATTCTTACGAACATACAAACAAAACAAGACGATGTAAGAAACCACTATGGTTCTCAAAGGAAGTGGCAGTGAAGGTTCAAGAGAAAAAGAAAGCATTCAGGAAGTACAAGGAATCGCAGCAGGAGCAGGACAGAGAACTGTATCAGTTAAAGCAAAAGGAGGCTGGGAAGGCAGTCAGAACAGCAAAGGCCCAAACTGAGGAAAAGATAGCCAACTCAGTTAAGAAGGAATAAAACCTTTTATAGGTACATCAGGGAGCAAAGGAAGACCAAGGGAGGGATAGTGAGGCTTAATAAAGGGAGGGAGGGTGGGCAGAGGGAGAATGTGAAAAGGCAGAGATACTAAACAAATATTTTGCTCAGTATTTACAAAGGAAGAGGGTACATAAAACAAACAGTAGTAACACTCTGGATACAGAAGTTGATACCAGCCCATTTACAGAAGAAAGGGTTCTGAAAGAACTCTTAAAACTGAAGGTGGACAAAGCAATGGGGCCTGATGGGATTCATCCCAGAATTCTAAAAGAACTAAGGGTAGAACTAGTGACACCACTGACTACCCTCTTTAACAAATCATGGGAGGTTGGGGTGGTACCCGAGGACTGGAGGAGGGCAGATGTGATTCCTTCACAAAAGTGGGAGCAAGGCAGAAGCAGGAAACTATAGACCTGTTAGTTTAACCTCAGTGATAGGGAAAATGATGGAATCACTTCTAAAGGAAAGAATTGTCGTGTATCTAGAGGCCAGAAGGGCACAGGACCCTAGGCAGCATGGATTCACAGCGGGAAGGTCATGCCAGACGAATCTGATAGATTTCTTTGACTGGGTGACCAAAGTAGTAGATCAGGGAGGGGCTGTGGACATGGCCTACCTAGACTTTAGCAAGGCATTTGACACAGTCCCACACAAAAGATTAATATATAAGTTAGCCAGCCTGGGAGTGGGTCCCAAGATGACAGCCTGGGTAAAGAATTGGCTGGAGAATAGGACACAGAGAGTAATAGTAAATGGAGTCCACTCAGAAGAAAGGAGGGTTACTAGCGGGGTACCGAGGGTTCAGTATTAGGACCAGTCCTCTTCAATGTCTTTATAAGCGACATTGCAGAAGGACTGGAAGAAAAATATGTCTCTTTGCAGATGACACTAAGATCTGCAACAGAGTTGATGCACAAGGGTGGGGTGGAAAGGATGAGAAGGGACTTGGCAAGGTTAGAGGAATGGTCAAATGTATGGCAGCTTAGATTAAATGCTAAGAAGTGCAAGGTAATGCACCTGGGAAACAAAAACCCAGGGGAAGAGTACACAATGGGGGTGAGATACTAACAACAACAAAAATGGAAAGGGACCTGGGGGTAGTCATATCAGATGACCTAAAGGTGGGCAAGCAATGTGAGAAGGCAGCAAGGAGGGCTGGGGGGATACTGGGATGCATAGGCAGAGGCATCACCAGTAGAAAACAGGAAGTTATTATCCCTCTGTACAGACAGCTGGTGAGACCCCATCTGGAGTACTGTGTGCAGTTCTGGAGACCCAATCTCCGCAAAGACATAGACAGGATGGAAGCTGTCCAGAGGAGGGCAACTAAAATGGTGCAGGGTCTGCACCGGAGGACATATGAAGAGCGACTTAAGGAGCTTAATATGTATAGCCTCGAGGAAAGGAGGGAGAGGGGGACATGATAGAAACTTTCAAGTACCTCAAGGGAATCAACAAAGTCCAAGAGGGTAGCATCTTTCAAAAAAAGAGGTGTGCAAGAACAAGAGGGCACAATTTGAAGATGGGGGCGGCTCAGAGGTAATTTAAGGAAGTATTTTTTCACAGAGAGGGTTGTGGATGCATGGAATGGCCTTCCGGAGGAGGTTGTGGAGTCAAAATCAGTGGTGGAATTCAAGCATGCATGGGATAGTCATAAGGCAATTCTGGGGGGTTGGGGTAGGAAGAAGTAGGCTGCTGGTTAACTAGGATCTGCAGCTTATCCAGTAGGTAGGGAAATGGGCAGACTGGGTGGGCCAAGCGGTCCTTATCTGCCATCAAATTCTATGTTTCTATGTTTCTAACATACGAAGAAGCCAGCATAATAAGGCAAATTGGTCTCTCTGGTCTGCTCATATTGCAGGGTCCACAGCTTAAGTTACTGCCCCTGCCCCCATCCTACCATCCTTTCCATCTGCCTCACCCTTGATCCTTACTTTCCCCCTCAGTCTATCCCATCACAGGGGAGGGATTGGGGAACATGGTGACATCATTGAGTCTGAGCATTGATTGGATGCTCAGTGTGTTGATGGTTACTATGACTGCAGCTTTCTCTCTGAAGTACACTGCGCAGGGGTGCTGTGGTGATGTCACCATAACTGAATACTGAGTCTGGGAAAAGACAAAAGGGACTCAGAATAGTGGTGTTTTGAGAACGTCACTCCAACTGGATAAACTCCACTCCACTGGGTAAAATGGGAGCCACGGAGCTCTGCCTCACTGGGAAGTGAATCTAAAGGAATTTCCCTCATCTATAGCAAGTGCAAATGGGACCTAAAAACTAAAGCAGTTTTTTTGCTTATCCTAACCAAAAATAAAAGAAAGGTGGAAAATTAATGTGCAGTTGAGAAATGACAGAACAATTAACTGCACCTTTTTAAGAAAAAAGGTATGTCATGCTGTGATTTTTATTTCAAAATAAGATGAAAGATTAAACAATTAGGCAGGAAAGCAATATACAGTTATGCTATTCAAAAACGAATTGAGGATTAAAAGTTTTGAACAAGAAAAGCCTTTGTACTGCAGTATTATGAGGTACTGAGTGGATAACCAACTGGCAAAATTCTAGGAATTTATTTGAAGTCAGAAATGTTTCACACATTCATAACAAAACGAGGAGGAAAGAGTAAAAAACTGATGTGTTTGTTCGTTACAGAGAACTGCAGTAAGGGATGGTTCTTCATTTACTGTAGGTACTGTAAGGACTGTAGGCTTGCAAATAATAGAAAAGTAATAAAAAAATAAAAGGACAATCAGAATTTATGTATTTGTTATCTAGGTGAGGAATTGATCAGAACTATTTTAAAAACAGTGTTTTAAGACTTTACACTGAAGCCATTATACCAGAATGTAAAGGAAGTATTGTTATTTTAGAGCAATTTATTTTGGTCATTAATAGGATGGAATTCAAAATATGATAACTCCTTGTTACCATGATCCATGTAAAATTGTGATACATGTTTTCTTTAAAATAATTTTTAGAACATTGTCCCGATGAAGCAAATGTGTGTGCATTGCAGTGTTGACATAAAATGAATTTGGGTTTGTGTGAATTGATGGCAAGTCAACAAATATAAAGAAAAAATGAAAACTGGTGAAAAAACAGTTACTGTCCAGATGAGGGTAGTGTTTTTTTTTTCCCAAATTGGTGTTTATGCTTCCAGCAGCCGTCAGCTTGTGTTAGCCATCCGTACCAGGCATCAACAGTTCCTTTGGGGCCATCCACCACTTTCCACTTTATGTACAAGAACAAGGGGGCACAATTTAAAGATAGAGGGGGGACAGCTCAGAGGTAATGCGAGGAAGTATTTTTTCATGGAGAGGGTTGTGGATGCATGGAACAGCCTCCCTGAGGAGGTCGTGGAGTCAAGGACAGTGGGGGAATTCAAGAATGCATGGGACAGACATAAGGCAGTCCTAGTGGGGGGTAGGAGGAAGTAAGCTGTTGGTTAACTAGGATCTGCAGCTTATCTGTTAGGTAGGAAAATGGGCAGACTAGGTGGGCCAAGCAGTCCTTATCTGCCGTCAAATTCTATGTTTCTATGTTTCCCAGCAGGACCATTGGAGCTGGCCTGAGGACGTCATCCAGCTGCTGCCTCCACCTTTTCTGCTTTTATTTTCCCCTTACTCCCCAGAGCCCCAAACAAGGTTGGATGTGTGCGTGGAGGCATGCATGCCTTGGCTTGGCTGACTCCACTCCTCCCACCCTTGGTCTAGCGCCCAACTACCTCTCTGCTTGCACCACTGTTCCACCTCCATGTGGTGGTGGTCTTAGGCCAAGAGAGCTGACCTCCCAAATCTGGGAGAGGAGAGCTGCCTGGCAGTCACTCAATTCATTCCAGCCCTCCCCCCAGCTGACCCCCAGTGACCTGTGCTCATTCCCGAACATGGGCCGCTGGTGTGGTAAGGTGCCCAGTGCCTCAGCCCTCAGTGCCACCAGGCTGACTTGATAAGGGTAGCGTTTTGATCTGATGCTTGTGTTTGGACTGGACTCCTCCCAGTATCTTTTTTACTTTACAGGGTCAAGGGGCCATCCAGGTCACCAATGGACTTTGTTTAAAGTGAGCACTGAAATGTGTTGCAACCGTCCTCTCGATCTCCTGCCCCCCAACAAGCAAGGTTTAGGACAGGCTAGTAATTTCCCATGATGCAACGGTCTAAAGATGGCTTTTGAGGAGAAGTTTCATGACCACCCTCTTTGAGGAAGAGGGGGAAACATTCCTCCTCAAAAACACAGAACCAGTCAACCAAACCAGCCTGGCAACAATTGGACCCAGGACCTCCTGACAGTTTACCAACAGTCAGGTTAGGGGGCTAGGTCACAGGAACAGCAAGCTGGGCATAGCCCAGTGATTACTCTGACTATATCCTCATGGGACACTAGGTGAAATTTCTCTAAGACCATGGAGAGCCACTGGATACCAAAGGATCAGCTCTGCTGGCCTCAATAGGTCACTTGCAGAGATCCCTGCCTGAATAGAATATATTCTGTCCAAGGAAAAACTGACAAACTGCTCACCCTTAACTGCTGAATCCTCACACCAGGACTGCAGACAGCAGTTTATTACATTTTAAAAAGAAAACATTTTTCATGAAGGTCTGTGGTAGAAATAATTAGAGCCTAAGGGTTAAAATAACACCATTAAAGTATTGTGGACTTGAGTGCTAAAGAAAGAAGCAGCAGTAAAAACAAGCATGTTGACATAGCCTTAGGGCACAACTCATAGCACAGTTACTATTGCTAGTATATAATAAAAATAAAGCAACCAATATTTTCAACTCCCACTGATCTTTAAAATATGATTATTTTATTCTTTTCATAAATCAAAGAAACTATATAAAGATAATTTTTCCACCACAGGAGGAAATTGGTGTTGCTGTACAGTGGTTAGAAATTATAATGCAGAACTAGGAACCTAGAGATCCAAGATCTGATTGCAGCAATAGCCCCTTACTCACCGTGTGACCCTGAGCATGTCATTTGTCACTTAACCTCTCTCTCTCTCTCTCTATATCTGAGCTCTTATGCAGTTTGTACACTGGGGAAGATAAGGGGATGATAGTGATGTGTGTTGACACTAGGCCCTGTATACATACAAGCATGATGGACAGTTAAAGGGAAGGCAGATGTCAGAATTCAATACATATCACTAACCATAATCTCAACTGTTCTCACATTACAGGTGATGTCCAGTATGACCATAACTACAGTTTAATTTAGATAAACAGATTATTAATTGTAACAATTTATTTTATATATACTATCCTGGAATATTGAGGGGTTGACAAATATATTGCCTGATTCTGAGATTATTGAATTTCTGACAAAGTACTGTATAATATCACATGTTTACGAGAAACATGGTGGTACAATCATTTTCCACCCATGATTCCAGGGTATATATCCCTTATTTATGTATATCTAAGAAGAATAAGGTAAGAAAAGGACAACCTGGCTTAGCCATATTTTTGAAAACAAATTTAAATTTTCAAATAAATGCTCTTGATCATAATCTGTTTTTTCTAGAAACCCTTAGAATTCAAAATAGTAAAGTGAAACTGATTATATTAGATGTTTATTCTCCTCCAAGAACTGGTAAATTGTATGCTTTTATGTTTTGGACTCAGCCGTCAGATATTCTGAAAGATCTTCTCACTAGGTATGAGTTCTATTCCTTCTTAGTTTTTGGATATTTCAATTCTAGATTTACCATACACTTAGTAAATGAAGCTCAATACAACATAAGATTTACTATGGTTAATCCAAGAATTAAAATAATTAGAAGTTCCAAGGATAGTAAATACAACCAACAGGGCCAATTATCAAGCAGTATAATGACAGGCTTGGATCTATTTTTGCTGAGAGGGTGTACCCCAGGTGACCCACATGGGGATTTTACCTATATGGGACCAATGGAATCCTCAGTCATTGACTTGACATGGGTTAATCAGGCTGCCATGGAAAGAGTGACAGATCTAACAGCACTGGATCATCCAGAATCCTCACATTCACCTATATTGGTAACTTTTAACTTTTTAAGTAACAGCACAATACCAATTCAATCCATTTTGGAGGAAGTTACAGTTGAAATAATCAATTCTAAAAGAATATGCTGGCAAAGTTATAGCATAAACAGATTTTTCACAATACTCAATACTGATAGTTTTATAACTTTGAGAAATGACATAATATTTACTCAAGGAAAAGTTACTGCAACCAATATAGAAAAATGGTAGGAAATTAATAATCTTCTAAGACACATGTTTAGAATTAATTTTGTGAAACAATTTAAAAATACTATTTGGTTTAATGGGATTTGCGGGGCTGCTAAGCAGGATCTTAATAGATTGTTGAGATTCACAAGAAGGCATAGAATGAAAGGAAATTTACAAACTTTAAATAAGAACCAGAAGGATTACATGAAAATTCTAGAAATTGAGAAAGCAAAAATATCATATTAAAATGTGGAATAAACTAAGAAATGCAATTATAGAAAAATAATAAAAGCTTTCTGGACATTGTTTTCAGTTGGGTATGCACAATATTCTTCATGGATAAAGGCTTACATTACCCCTTTGACCTGGGAGAATAATTTTCCGGCCCTGTATTTTTCATTTATTCAAATATTACTTTGAGGTTCAAATACCTGTAGAGGCTCACCTGTCGGATCCCCTCCTCCTAACCTACTTGTGTTTATCTCCCTTCCACTGCTTTATATGCCAATCTCATCCATTCATTTTCTCCGCCATTCCCTTCTGTTCCCTGCTCATAAGGCATCACCAATTTCATTATCAATGTGTTACCACTCTAGGTACCGGTCTGTGTTATCTAAAAGTGCATTGACTGTCTGAGTAAGTTTAGCCTCATACTAGTTCCCGTCACCTCTCCATATAGGATGCTACTCTTCTGTAACCTGTAGTGCACATTATCTTATTTTGAATACTGTAATGAATGATCTTGTATTCTGTACACTACAGTGAACATTTCTTACCCTGTAAGAGCATAAGCTCGTAACCCTCATGTTTATTATACGCATATTGTATGCTTGATCTGTACTTGTTTATGTATATATTGTTCTGCACCTTATATAAAATCTAGTATATGTATGCATATGTCTAGAAATGTATGTACTTATGAGTTTATGTAATTCTATTGTGTACTTTACTGTCCAGGTCCACCTCAAAAATGAGTTTTCTCAACGGTGTTTCACCTGGTTAAATAAAGATTTGATTGATTGATTGATTTATAGAAGGACAAAGACCCCCAGCATATGATGAACTTAAAGCTTATTTACGTTCTCAGATCTCTCCAAGACCTGTGTATATTTTTCTTCTGACAAAATAATATTCACACTCACTACAACCAGATCTAATAAAGCTCCTGGCCCTGATAAAATTTTTGCAGAGATTTACAAAACATTTCCAGATTGGCGGACACCTATTTTTTTGAACTTATTCAACAGATTTATTTAAGGTGAGAACTTTCCTGATAGTTGGAAAGGCAGTAAACTATATATATATATATATATATATATATATATATATATACCATTTTTAAAAGGGCCAGGTTAAGGACCCAGCTAGGTATAGGTCAATTAACTTAATGCATCTCAAAAGATATTTTGCAAAATTGTTTTACAGAGATTGGAAGCTTGGATTCAAGAACACCATAGATTCATAGATTCATATTCACAGATTATACGAGTTTGAGGGACAAACCCATGATAAAACTCACTGTCATTTAACTAACGACGGTAAAGATATTTCTTATAGCCCATGTATTGGTCAAGTAGGTATTTGAATCGATCTATGTTATCACTTGTTACCACCTCTACTGGCAGTGAGTTCCAGATTTGCGGTACTCTCTGTGTTACAAAGTTCTTCCTACGTAGAGTTCTGCAGATTTCAGCATGCAGCTTTAAATTATGCAATCTGGTACAAGCAATTGAGGTCTGTCTCATTAAACAATTAGAGTCAAAGAGAATTTCATCCTTAAAAGCTTTATACACTCAACAGAGTTCTCCCCTAATAATTCTATATTCCAATGCGAATAGGCCTATCTTCATACTCAATGTGACCGTGATTTTTAATATTTTTTGTCATCTTATGGTGTACAGATTCATGTGTTTTTTTATCACATATTGATGTCAGTGAACAAAAAGGGGCACAGTAGTCCATGTTTGACCTAATTAGACTTGTGTATAGAAGTACTAAAACCTCAGGCTCTCGACTCTTAATATTTTTAAATATACACCTAAGGATGCCTTGACACTTTTTGGTAATTAAATTTGTGTGAGTACTAAATTTTAGGTTGTTGGTTACGGTAACACCAAGATCTTTTTCAGTTGTTGTGGCTTGTAGTTCAGTGTTATTTATATAGTACCTCACCTGTTTGTTTTTATTTCTGAGATGCATTACCTTGCATTTATTTATCTTGAACTCAAGTTTATTATTGGTTGCCCAGGTATAGAGATCATTTAAGTTTTTCTGTAAGGATTCAACAGCAGTGTCGTTATTTATGATGCATCCTAGTTTGCTATTGTTTGCATACTTCATTATCCATATACCATTATCTGTTTGCATATTTGCCACTGTATGTTAAATAAAGTTGGTCCAAGCACGGATCCCTGTGGGACTCCACTGGTCACATACCTCCAGTCAGATTCATACCCCTTTAATACCACTCTTTGTTGCTTTTCCAACCATGAATGTATCCACTTTATAATCTGTGGATGTAATTTAAATCTGGTAAGTTGCTCTATCAAGATCTTATGTGACACAGTGTCAAATGCCTTCCCATAGTTCAGAAAAATCACATCCACAGGAAATCCATTATCCAGGGCCTTACTGACTGGTTCAAAAAAACTTATCAAGTTTGTCATACATGATTTTCCCTGGGTAATGCCATGTTGTGATACATCAGTACTTTCTGTGTCATGAAGATGGTCAATAATTTTGTGTTGTAATACCCTTTCCATCGGTTTACCTATAGAAGATGTTAAACTTATTGGCCAGTAATTGCTGATGTTATTTTTAGCTCCTTTTTTATAAATTGGAATGATGTTGGCAAATGTCCATTCATTTGGAGCAATTCTTTCTTTTATCGATGTATTAAACAGAAGTGTTAATATTACAACTAGTTCGCTGGAGAGATGTTTTATAAACAAGGATGGAATTCCGTCAGTTCCAGAGGCAGTACTTAGTTTTGTTTTTTTTAATGGCTGACTGTATATCACGCTCTATGAATATGATAGGTTGTTCAATAGTATCCAAGTCATCCACTCCAAATTTTTTTCTTGTTTTAAATATACTAGTAAAGTATTGATTAAATTCCTTAGCTATTTGTTTTTCATCCTACTCCTACATGATTACCTCTAAGTGAACCAATGTAGTTATAGAATTGTTTTTTTTTATTATTGGAGGTATCTTTTACAAATTTTATTTCTAGATTTTTGTTTGCAAGTCTGATTAGTTTTTTTGTATTGTTAGAGATGTGTTTAAATTTATGCCATGACTGATTATTGGGATTCTTTCTATACTTTCGAAAGGCTTTCTTTTTCTTTCTAATATTTCTTTTAATTTTGGTGTTCCACCATAAAGGAACTCTCTTTTTCTTATTGTTATATTTGGTGCACCTCAGTAACCAGTATCTATGCAGTGATTCATTTTTTGTTTGATAGCCTCCCAAATGTCATTAACTGCCAGGTCACTTAGTTCCTTTTGCCAATCCCAATTGGAAAGGAAATGTTTAATCTTTCTGTAGTCTGCTTTATTAAAGGTTTTGATAGTGGAATGACCAGTTACGTTGGTATTTATGTTAGAGAAGCTCCAGGAAACTACACAATGATCACTATCTCTGAGGGGGTTCCTGAATCACAGGGCTGAGATCATAGTTTTTGATATTTGTAAATATTAAATCCAATATATTTTCTTTCCTTGTTGGTTTGTCCACAGTTTGTTCCAGATCATTTAGGACTGTAAATTGGATTGATTTATTTTCCCAGATGTTATTTGCACTTAGTGTAGTCCAACATATATTAGGTAAGTTAAAGTCTCCTAATAGAATAAAGTCATCTTTGATGTTCATAGTCTCTAGAGTAGCAAAAAAGATGTCATTAGCTGTGACGTTTAGATTAGGTGCCCACTAACCTACTGCTATTGTTAATGGGGTTAGTAGTGAGTTTATTTTTACCCAGATCACTTCACTAAGTGGCTTCCCGCTATCTATTTTGCAGTATTTTAAGTTATTTTCAATAAATAGTGCTACACCACTGCCTTTTTTTGTTGGACGGTTTTTAAGGACTGCCGAATATTTATTAGGTGAGTCTCAGAATGGCTTCAGGCACAAGTATGCCAGGGTTCAACACTGTTATGTCTCATCACATTTAATCTATAAATATACTATAATAAAACAGACCAACTATATTGCTGCTTTGTGGATCTTAAAGTGGCAGTCAACAGTATTAATTGAAAGTTGTTATGGCAAAAATTAAGTCTTTTAGATATTGACCCATTTTTTGGATATTTTGATAACACTCCATTTTAATACCCGGACACAAGTTAAATATAATCAATACACAAATCTAACTTCCAAAAATGTAAAAGATTTAGGTGTCAGGCAAGGTTGCATACTAGCTCCAACCCTCTTTAACCTATACATTAATTCTATTATTATACAGTTACATAACTCAAATTTTCATTCTCCCAAAATATTCAGTAATATCATTAATTGTCTTGCTTATGCAGATGATATTGTTTTAAGGGAAGACAGTCATTATATGAACCCTCCCACCCCCAAAAGCTATACCCCCCAATTAAGCTTTTTGCACAGCAAAAAAAAAAAAAAAAGAAAATTCTGCGGTTTACCTACTTTATTTTAATTTTGTAAAGTCCGTGATCCCCAAGCATGGCAGACACTGTATAGTTCATTTCATCTGATGGTGCAGTGCTGCACCATCAGATGAAATGGAACCACACAGTGTCCACCATGTTTGGAGACCATAGACTTTACAAAATTATAAAATAAAATAAAATAGAAAACCGGAGAAAGAATGTTTTCTTCTGCAAAAAGCTTAATCAGGGGGTAGAGCTTTCGCGGGTGGGAAGGTTCATATAATGATTGTTTTCCTTTGATATCTACATCTTTTCTCAGTTTTCAAACGAAAATGAATCATTTCTTTAATCTATGCAAAGACAATACCTTGGTTATAAATAGAGAAAAAATAAATTGGTTGTCTTTGGAAATTGTACCAGGAAAATGCCAAAACTTAAAGTGGGAATTGACACAATTGGAACAGAGAATCACTATGACTATTTGGGTCTTCATTTCTCTGATGATTTTCTTTGGACTAAGCATCTAAAAGTATTAGAAACTAAAATGACTGCTGCATTCAGTGCATTTAAGAGATTTAGTTGTAAAATAGGAAAAGGTACTATTAAGGGTTTACTTACTACTGTTAATGCAAAAATCAAAACACGTATTTTATATGCAGCAGAATATGGGGCACTACCAATATACAGTATCTATGCTGGAGAGTGTTCTGAACAAGATACACTGCTATGTATTGTCTGTACCTAATTCTGTCCCTGCAGAGATTTTAAGAGTTGAAAACAGGCAAGTTTTCCATTTCTACTTTAGTAATGGAGAGAACCCTAAACTTTTAGTTTGGTCATCTTCTATTATCGGAAGAAAGACTCACCAGAGAAGGTCTCGAAGAAGAAATCACTTATATACAGAAAGGATTTCTTTGTCCCTCTATTAGAATCATCAGAAAACAGTTGTTTTCATTAGTTTTGGGACTTTATTTCATGAAATATATATTAAAATCTTTTTACGAGATCAAAAATAAAATTAAGAAAAGAGTTCTGGAAGTTACAATTTGACAGGATTTTTCTCGGATCTGTTCCCTAAAGTTTTATAGTTGGTATAAGCTACTTAAAGTCTCCCATCATCGTGAGTATTATTTGACTCATTTATCTAACCACTTACACAGCAGAATAGTCTCAAGATAGCTGGCCCGGTGGCACTGAGGGTTGAGGTGCTGGATGGCACACTTTGCATGTACCAGCAGCACGGTTCAGAATGAGCCCGAGTTGTTAGGGGTCAGCAGGGGGGAAGGCAAGGAGTGGGACTGAGCTGCCAAGAGGTGGATGTCCTCTCCCGGGGGGGGATGAGGGGTTCACCTGGCTCTTGGCTGCCACCTGGTGGAGGATGGGTGGCAGTTTGGGCAATGGAGAGCCCGGTGACAGTCAGTAGTGGGGTGGAAGGGGCCAAGATGGTACCTGGCATGTATGTGTGCCTCCATGCACATGCACTACTGTGTCTGCCGGGGTTCTGGGATTGGGGAGAAAATGCAAAATTGCAAGTAAAAAAAGAAAATAGTCTCAAGATTTAGGATTAAATTGAATGAAACTAACTATATATCTTTAAATAAAATTGATTAGGGATAAAGTCCTAATATTGTAAATTTGAAAACCAAGTGGAAGATGATTTAAAAAACATGACTTTATTGTGCCCTTTATATAACACTAAAAGACCTCATTGGTTTGGATCTGTCCTGTCCTGTCCAACTGCAACACTACACCAGATTCAATAATGTTCTGTTTGTATAATACGTTACTCATGATCTTATAATTTTGAATAGACTGGCTGGATGCTTAACATCTCTGAAATTATAAAATATTGTTACTTTTTGTGATTATTATGATATTGTTTCTGTATTCGAGAGCATAAGATGTGTTTTACCCTTTTTTCCATTATTTGGCTTTTTCTTCCAAAATTATGGAATGTATTGAGATTATGGAATTAAATACTTTTCCAGGGGTGTAGGTAATCAGACCTGAACCTGGATAAGTTCTGTTTAATTCTGTTTATAGGACAGCTAAAGGACAAACCCTCTTGGACTCTCTCTCTTTGGAAATACAACTCAAATAAAAATCTACTATGTGTACTTTCCCTGCCTAGAATTATCACAATAGAATCATGATCTATATTAGATATATCAATATAAATATTACAACACTGGAGAACTGTCTTCCCTATGAGCTTACATTATGTGCTTTGGAAAAGTCTTGGAACCCTTGTATACTAGGAAAAGATGTTTTAGTCTATTTTTAATACATTTATTTCTGATATTGATTTAATATCAATATCTTCAATAGCTTAATCTGGTTCACTATGTCAGTTTGCCTCTGTATCCTCCCTCTCTCCACTGGGACAAGGCTGAAAATAGGCAGAATTGCCTAGTCCTCCTTTCCCAGTCAACAAAAACTAAATAAATATAGTAGGAAATCTAAAAGATTCATTGAAATACATTCAAGGTATTCTTTTGGAAAATGGAAATGTTTTACTTGGAAATGCTTTATCCTGATAAATAATATATCTTGGATATGTGAATAAGATCATTTACTCTGTCTTTGATACAGATATAATTTAATATTGATCCAATGTAATAGGAAACTAAAGTTTTGTGTTAGAAATTCTATATTCAGGGGATTCTTCTCAAAAATATAGAAATATTTTATCGTGGAATATAATCTAGTTTGGATATGTGACTTTTTATTTTTGTTGTTCATAATGTAATGACTATTGTTGATCAATAAACTTTGAAACTGAAAGAGGTGATGCCCTTCATTGTACCCCTCAGAATTACTCAGCCCCTCCTGGAAAAAGTGCTGCCCACATAAAGAAGTTGCCATTGGCTCTGACTTCAAAGCACACATTCTTAATACTTTAGAACTGAAAATCAGAATGAGACCTTGAACAAGCAAAAGCACTCATTTCACCAATGCTCTAGGCATGTGCCCCTCTGTAGTAAATTGCATATCCCATATTTTAAAGGCTATTGTCTATCTTTCCCCCATTTAAAGTGAGTTTGCCACATTTCAGGGATAAAAGGTTGAGTGGTGGTGTATGTTAGTAACTAACTATAGTACTGGTAGGATGGATAAAAAGGGATTCAGTTCAGAGGGCATACACAAGTATCTTTGAGCTGGGGTCAGGTTGGAAGGCATCTAAATGGATCTTTGAGCTGGGGTTCTGTTGGGAGGGCACCTACATGGCTCTTTGAGCTGGGGTTCAGATGGGAAGGAACCTACATGGATCTTTGAGGTTCAGATGGGAGGGCATCTACATGGATCTCTGAGCTGGGGTTCAGATGGGAAGGAACCTACATTGATCTTTGAACTGGGGTTCAGATGGGAAGCACCTACATGGGTCCTTGAGTTGGGGTTCAGATGGAAGGGCACCTACATGGATCTGGGCTGGGGTTCAGATGGAAGGACATTTACCTAGATCTTTGAGCTGGGGTTCAGATGGGAGGGCACTTACCTAGATCTTTGAGCTGAGGTTCAGATGGGAGTACACCTACAAGGATCTCTGAGCTGGGGTTCAGGTGGGAGGGCATCTACTTGGATCTTTGATTTGGGTTCAGGTGTGAGAGCATCTACAAGGATCCTTTTGTTTTCCATAGAAGTATTTCTTGGCCTGGTCACATTCGATGCCTCTTCCAGCCCCATCACCAACCTTCTCATGGACTTACAGGTTATCTGCCACTTATTCAGGACTGTTGTGGGTGGCCAGCTGCATCAGTTGTGCAAGAACTTGTGGTAGTGCCAGCTAGGATGGCCAGCATTTTCCTCCTAACCTCCTATGTTTTTTCCCCATGGTTCCAGTGCACAATGTGGCACATGTGTGGCAGGTATCTGGTGGCAACCCAACTCTATTTTGATGCACCCAGCTGTACCTTTTACTTGTCTCCAACAAGTAACAGTCACACTGTGGGAGAAGCAGTCCCCCCCTTCCCCAGGAAGAATAACTGTCCTTGAGAAGCTCGAGCATTCTTCCCCCAGCCAGCCCTTGATGACCTGTGCTTGTTCCCGAACAAAGGTCGCCAGTGCTATGAGTGGTAATGGTACTGCTGCACTGATGGGCTGGCTCCTACAAGGATCTTTGAGCTGGGGTTCAGGGGAGAGGCCAACAATGTGGATATTTGAGCTGCGGTTCAGGTGTGGGGGACATCTACATGGATCTTTAAACGGTTCAGATGGGAGTGCAACTACATGGATCTTTGAGCTGGGGTGAGGTAGGAGGGAAACTATATGGATCTCTGAGCTAGGGTGCAGGTGGGAGGGCATCTACATGGATCTGAGCTGGGGTTCAGATGTGAGGGCATTTACCTAGATCTTTGAGCTGGGGTTCAGATGGGAGGGCACTTACCTAGATCTTTGAGCTGAGGTTCAGATGGGAGTACAACTACATGGATCTCTGAGCAGGGGTTCAGGTGGGAGGGCATCTACTTGGATCTTTGATTTGGGTTCAGGTGTGAGAGCATCTACAAGGATCTTTTTGTTTTCCATAGAAATATTTCTTGGCCCGGTCACATCAGATGGCACCACCAGCCCCATCACCAACCTTCTCATGGACTTACAGGTTATCTGCCACTTATTCAGGACTGTTGTGGTAGGCAGCCAGCTGCAACGGTTGTGCGAGAACTTGTGGTAGTGCCAGCTAGGATGGTCAGCATTTTCCTCCTAACTGCCTATGTTTTTTCCCCATGGTGCCAGTGTGCAATGTAGCACATGTGTGACAGGCATCTGGTGGCAACCCCAACTCATTTTGATGCACCCAGCTGTACCTCTGACTTGTCTCCACCAAGTGACAGTCACACTGTGGGAGAAGCAGTCCCCCCTTCCCAAGGAAGAATAACTGTCCCTTGGAAGCTTGAGCATTCTTCCCTCAACCAGCCCTTGATGACCTGTGCTTGTTCCCAAACAAAGGTCACCAGTGCTATGAGTGGTAACGGTACTGCTGCACTGATTGGCTGGCTCCTACAAGTATCTTTGAGCTGGGGTTCAGGGGAGAGGCCAACAACATGGATATTTGAGCTGGGGTTCAGGTGTTGGGGGCATCTACATGGACCTTTAAATGGTTCAGATGGGAGTGCAACTACATGGATCTTTGAGCTGGGGTGAGGTAGGAGGGAAACTACATGGATCTCTGAGCTAGGGTGCGGGTGGGAGGGCATCTACATGGATCTTTGAGCTACTCAAGCAGAATGCAATAGCCTTTACAAGAAAGGAAGACTGGTATTTCTTGGTGTTTCTAAGGAGAGTATTAATTTATTGATTGATTGATTTAATGTTCTCATCAAGAAGTATAAGGTAAGCTGCAAAAGCAGCTCATCTCTAGATGCATCTTGGGGAAGATAACGGGGGAGAAAACTGAGCAAAAGCATTCTTACATCAGGATAGCTACAGTACATACAGTAATGTAAAATGTTGTTCAGAAGATACATTTGCTAAAGGATCATTAAATACACTGAAACCGTTACACAATTATTTTTTTTTTTTGCTTAGGGAAAAAATCTAGGGACCTGGGCTTTGTAAAGCCTTGCCTCTGTTTTGGCAGGTCATCTTGTTGCTCTGATCCCAGAGTGAATGTGGACATGTCTGCTGGGGGAGATGACACTCCCCCTCCTGCCCTGCTGCCGGGAGGGGGAGTGATCTGTGGGGGAATGAGCTCTCGGTTCCGAGAAAGGTTAAGGGATGATCACTGAGGGCAGGGACAGGGCTGATAGCTGCCCAGGTCTGATAAGGGAGGATAAAAACCTTAGTGGAAAGAAAGAAACAGTTACCATGGAGTATCATACAAAAACAGCAATCAAGATATGTGTGCGAGAAAGGAACAAACAATTTGAAAGTTGATAAAGCATTTTAGGGGTGCACCATGCTAGATATTAGTACAGCATTCACCTGTGCCACCGCTAGCATAAGTAAGCAATAATACCCGACAGGGTGGGCATTAGTGGGAAATACTGGACCGCCAAGGGGCATAATGAGGCCCGATGCCACAGGCGGAGGGCCTTATAGCCCCTGGAAGGTCTGTTATTTCCCAATAATGCCCACCCTGGAGGGTATTATTGCACTTAGAAAATGGGCCACTATAACACATCTGTTTTTTTTAAAAATACTTTTTATGTTTATATGTTAAAACTCTTGGCTTTTTGAGTTGTTTTGTAATAAAATAGTTCCTCCGCCTTTACCTAGGGACTTCATCCTAAGTTGTACCTTTTGGGCTGGTTTCCATGGTTACCTCCCCCCCGACACACACAAGTTAAAATCCTTTTGTTTTGTTTTACTATATATTTTTTTTTTATATTTATTCATTCATTTTAAATTATCCATCAAGTAATTTATTCACTCACCGGATAATCTGGCCAAGGAGTGGCGGTGACAGTCGGGTGACCTGGGAGCAAAAGACAGTAGTTTTGTGTTGTTAATTTGATGGCCATTCATTCTGTTACCACAATTGAGAAGCACTTGCTGAACACGGTAGGAAAGAAAAACATTGAGCTGCAGTCATTTAGATTGATGGCGGGTGGGCATTCATATTAGAGATGGGGAAGGAACATTTCATCCATACCAGCTGACTACTCACTGCAAATGCTGCCACCGAGCTGCTCCCGATTCTTCCCCTGTACAGTTTATTCAAATTTAATCCCTCTCACTGACACAAACAAAAACAGACAAAAAAATAAGTAACTGTCAGGGGAAACAGCACTTCAGCAGCTCAGACAGCTCCTTAGGGTGGCATGTGGAAAACTGCCGTTATTTGTGAATCCCCCCTTCCCTGCGCATGTCTGGACAGAAAGTGAAAAAGGATTTGAGTAAGATGAGAGAAAAAAAAGTCACAACAGAAAAGGATCCTTCCCCCCCCCCAGGTCACCGTTGTCTCCTCTGGGGCACCAGAATTTTGCATGGTTTCCATGGTGAACTTCTGATTCCCTGCTATCTGCTCTAGGGGGATTGGAAGTAACCGCTTTTTTTTTTTAAGTTTCCTGGTCCTCGCTGCCTGCCCTGAGGACCAGGACTGAGTTATTGCTGTTTTCTTTTTTCCGGGAAGTGTGAAGAGGAGCGGTACATGGGGAAAGAGCTGGAGCAGCGTGTGGAGAGAGAGAGAGAGAGAGAGAGAGAGCCAGCCCAGAGCAGCATGTGGAAACTAAGGGAGATGGAGGAGCCCCAAAATACAGCAGGTACTGCTGTGTTTCGTACTGTGAGATGGATGATTATTATTTAAGTAGGGTACTGGGGACACAGGCGGCAAACTACTGAGAAGGGGCATAGGTGCTCTGAATGTCTCACTCACGTAACCTTGCCACCAGTCACTTTTGTGTTACGAGCTTCTATCAGGCGGTTTTCCCTCTGAATTGAATTTCTTTTTTTAATAAATCAGGCTAGGTTTTGGGGATAGGGCACTGGAGTTGTGGGCAGGGTTGTGCGTGTGTGTCTGTGTGCCTAGTTGGTCTTTCCTGCTGCTTGAGCGGGCAGAAAATGGCGGCAATTTTAAATTTCAATTACGTGGTTTTAGCCAGTCAGGAAGCAGGGTGGGCACTAGGATTCTTCAGTGGGTAAAGGGGTACTTGTGCTGGAACTTTTTATTTGCTGGGCGTCTATTGAAAGTTAATGTACCCCCCCTGGCAGAGGTACCAGCCAATCAGAGCTCAGCAAATAAAAAGCCCATTTTCTAAACAGCTATACAGTGAAGTAGCACCATCTGCCTCTAAGGCCAGAAAACAGTGGTTGTTTTAGCCTAATATGAGTTTATAAATGGAAGATTTTAAATTTTTCTGTTGAAGTGCTACCCTCTTGACAAATTTCCCTTAAAATTCTAGATCTGTTCCATGCGTATCTCCCACATATTTTGTGGTTTCCATGGGGACCATAAAGTCTGCAGATGCAGTAGGGTCCCAACTGTGGTGGTGGTGATGGTGGGGGTATGCGTCTCTCATTAATTGGAAAAAAAAGGGAGCATTCCGGAGAAAAGTTTAGTCCTGTCTTGAAGCAGATATACACTTCCCTCTATCGTATTCAGTTCTGCTCATATAAACTGAAGTCGCTGAGTAGGCTCCAAGTGGGACTTTTTTATATTCAGTTGGAAACACCCCTTTCTTAAAAATCAGTGTCATTATTTGATCCTGACTATTTGCACTTGGTTCCCTGTAATACCTCACCACAATCTGTCATCTAAGTGTGGATGGAGAGAGATTTCTTGCCTGTGAAGTGCTGCTGCCACCACGGACAGGCATTTTGTAAACACCATTTGTGCTGACATCAAAGGGTATATTCTGAATGGATATTGGGTCTGGTTAATACCTGGATTGTTAGAACTTTATGTACCTGGACTACTGGGATGTGGAAATATGCATTCTTTAAGTCCAGTGAACATATACAATCCCTTTGATAAAATAAATGATAAAAAATGCATCTTTAGATCTATGGGTGGTGTGAGAGACTTTTTGTCTTACTGACAGCATTCTGGACTTAAGCATGCCTATTGAAGCATCTGATATCTACAAATTGTTGCTAATATACCTATTTTTTTAGCTGTGAGACATGTAACTCCTACACAGCCTGAGACGTAAGTAGTTGTGAAATTCCAATTTTAAACTGCTGTTGTTGCAATATAGACATACCTTACAGCTGTCAGGGGTTGGATTTGGTTTGAGCAGGGCTAATGAGGCAGAATGTTGACCGTGTTCTCTGTCTGTCTCTACCTATCACAGGTTAAGCCTCTTGCAAACTTAAAATTACTTTTTACTTGCCGAGGAATCCCCTCAGATAACCTTTGTGTTACTTGTTTAGGGAATGTGGCTGTGGTAGCCATTTCACTAAACAGGTTTGTGATCTGTTTTTCAGAAGAATACAGAACACAAGTTGAGATAGATGTTGGCTCAATGACAAATTTAGCTACCGCAAACATTTTAAAATGTTAAGAGTACATACAGTATCTGTATTTGGCACTGCTGAACCTTAGAATATGCATTTTATTTAGAACCTGGAGAGACCATTTACTCTGCATTAATAAATCTGTTACCAACACAATATTTTGTCCACTGGTTTCCTTTAAAGGGGAAGTAAACATTGCTGGGATCACTCAAATTGTGAAAGCCCTTGAAAAGATATTTCAAATGAGTCACTGAACTTCCTTGTAGGTATCAGGAGTCCTGAGATATGACTATCTAATCAGTTTGTAAATCAAAACCAAGGCAGCAGTCATTTTAAAACAGAATGTGATGTCACTGAGGGGCAACCTGCATGTTGTTAATTACAGCTTGCCCCTCAGTGACATCACTGTTGGCCTCATAATTCAATGAAATGGCTGTTGCCTTATTTTGATTTACAGATGATTTAGGTATTCATACCTCAAGACTCCTGACACCTACAGGTAAGCCCTATACCTCATTTGAAAGATTTTTTTATGGGTTTTCAAAATTTGAGTGACTCCTGCAATGTTTACTTCCCCTTTAAAGTGCTCTGGTACTGACTCTTCCCCATTTACTTTTAGGTTTTAATTTTGATGTAGATTCCAGATATGGAAGTCTTGCCTCTGATTTTTAAATCTGGTAGTCATATCTGCACATTTAATCTACAACAGCATTGTAGTGCCTTTTTGAATTACTTTTCATGGCAACTAGAAATTGTGCATTCGTGCTCCAACATTGGGACTTGTATTCTCAGCCTTAGTGTGTTCATTCCATAGAGAGAAACATTAATTTAATGTTGACTCCAGTCATTGGAAACCAAAAAGATTGTATTGCTGTCTTTATCATGTTTGTGTTTTCAAGGCAGCTGCAAACTAAGTACAGTATTCAAGCCCAGTAACTGGGACTTGCATTTCAGTCTTAAATGTGTGCACTCAGAGGACTGAATTACTAATTTTATGTTGACCCCAGTCATTGAGAACTGAAAAGGCTGTTGCTATGTTATCATATATTTATTTTTGAGTTTTATAAAATAATTATGTTCTCATTTCCAAAAGGAAAATACATACATACATAATACTATATATATTAATATAAAGACACCACTAGTCCAATTCAACCTGAGAAAGAGAGGTGGAAAGAAAGAGAAAGGAAAAAACCCCAAAGATTAGACAAATTGACATAACAGTTGCAATATATGTTAACATCCCTTATCCAATACACGTAATTTTGAATAAAACAACATTCCCCCCTTTCAAAATACCAATGTATACAATCTAAGTGCAAACAAAGGAAAGTAATTAACATAAGTATCATAATAAGCCCTTTCACAGTCTTACACAGCCTTCCCCAATCCATAAACCCTTTTTAACCATAACCTAAAAAATCCATTTTGTCCATGTTGTCCAAAATATCCTGGTCCGATGATGTTGGAGATTCAAGTCTCTTGTGCAGAGTACTGTGAGTGTAAAAATGTAACAAGCTGATCAACATCGAAAAAAATAAATGATTTCCCGTCTTTAATGATTTTAGCCAATTGGAACGTGAGCGCTGTTTTCTGGCATGCTCCGACTGGCCGAAACCCTCTCCTTCAATTCTTCTGCTTTCTCTGCACTAAAAATGGCTCTTCAATGCCACTAGCCATTGAAATGTTCTAAATCATTGTTCACAAAAGAGTATAATCCTGTAAAACTGTGTTACCTGCATAATTTAAAGTGCTACAGCCTTTCTTGAAAATTTCCTTTCTTGGGGACCAGACTTGGTGCCCAAACTAACAGCTCTCTTTGTTCTGCCTAATCTGTCCCCTGCTGTGCTGTCTGCCCTTTCGTCCTGTGGCCTGCATTTAACTCCTCGTCCTCTAGCTATCCTCACAGCACCTTGGACCCCCTCCACAGGGCTCCCCAGCTCCGCTGCCACTCCCCGGATGGCCGGCTCCTCTCAGGCCACTGCCTGAGACCTCCAGCCTGGATCCCAGACCAGCAGAATGCAGCTCCCTACTGCCAAGTGCTACTCCTGCCGGGCGCTGTGCGCCCAGCCCCACCCACCCTAGCTCAACACTTTGCTTTATAGGGTAGAGTGATCATGAGGTCTTGTAAATTACTAAGTATTGACTTTCCCATTTGCAGCCTATACCATGACACCACTAGGGGCTCTATAACTGCTTAGTCCTGCTGACATATCTCTTTAGTCTTACACAAATTCACTGCCTACTCAGGCTGTAAATCATGCCCAGTCTCTGCACCCTGCTACAGCAGCTTATCCTCCTCACAATCTTTTGCCATGCCCATACTCCCAGATGTCAACAGGCTCCACAGCTGCCAATGTACCCTGGCATGCATCTACACTATGAGCCCTACTGTGTTTTATTTATTTATTTCAGCATCAGTTTACAAACTTTGAGCCAGAGGCTCATTTCCAAAGGTACCTCGTCACATTGAGGACAAATGCATTACATTACAGGCTTGTGGTACTGGTCACTACTTCCTGATTGCTAAGGGAGCCTGGTCCGCTCACTGGCTCATACTACCACCGAGTTGGTGGCTGACATTGGAGACCCGCTACCTCTGCCCCAACAAGATCCTTCACTCTAAACCACCTGAACTCCCAGTGTCCTGCACACAGTCTATGTATAGGAAGAAAAATAGCAGTCTTTGTAAAAAGTTGTGTGACTACCGGCAAATTGCACACTACCTCCTATTGCTCAGGGCTGGGGATGTGCACCCAAACCCTGGCCCATCAAGTCCACATCACCCCCTAAAAAGACCAGGACATGGAACAATCAAAACTGCATCAATAAACATTTGAAGCCTCTCAAGCAAGCTGGACCAACTTCAAGCCTGGACCGCTCAGCACAACCCTGACATCCTGTCGGTAGTTGAAACCTGGCTGTCATCTAAGATCTCTGATAATGAAGTTGCCCTCCCTGGCTTCAACGTTTTCAGGCTTGACAGGGCTTCCAAGAGAGGGGGTGGCTGTGCCACCTACGTCAAGGACACTATCAAAGGTCTTGCCCTCCCCCAGGTAGATCTTGGGCCCCATGCCCAGGCCCTAGCAGTTAAAGCCATACTTGGGGCACAAAACAAACCCCTAACTATCGTCTCTGTCTACGTTCCCCCTAATGAACACAAAAGGGGCTTCAAGGGTATTGTTGACTTCATCCATGGCCTGCCCACTAACTCTGAGACCATCTTACTAAGGGACTTTAACATCAACTGGCCCTCGCCAGATGCATGCACATACAGGGATGATATCTCAGCAGTTCATCTCACCTAGCTTGTCTCCTCTCCTACTAGGGTTAATTACAAATTAGAAAATGGGCTTTTTATTTGCTGAGCTCTGATTGGCTGGTACCCACATTAACTTTCAATAGATGCCCAGCAAATAAAAAGTTCCAGCACAAGTGCCCCTTTACCCACTGAAGAATCCTAGTGCCCACCCTGCTTCCTGACTGGCTAAAACCACATAATTGAAATTTAAAATTGCCACCATTTTCTGCCCTCGCTAAGCAACAGGAAAGACCAACTAGGCACACAGACACACACGCACAACCCTGCCCACAACTCCAGTGCCCTATCCCCAAAACCTAGCCTGATTTATGAAAAAAAAGAAATTCAATTCAGAGGGAAAAACCGTCGGGATAGAAGCTCGTAACACAAAAGTGACTGGTGGCAAGGTTACGTGAGTGAGACATTCAGAGCACCTATGCCCCTTCTCAGTAGTTTGCCGCCTGTGTCCCCAGTACCCTACTTAAATAATAATCATCCATCTTACAGTACGAAACACAGCAGTACCTGCTGTATTTTGGGGCTCCTCCATCTCCCTTAGTTTCCACACGCTGCTCTGGGCTGGCTCTCTCTCTCTCTCCACAAGCTGCTCCGACTCTTTCCCATGTACCGCTCCTCTTCACACTTCCCGAAAAACTGCAATAACTCAGTCCAGTCCCTCAGGGCAGGCAGCGAGACCAAACTTAAAAAAAAAGTGGTTACCTCAATCCCCTAGAGCAGATAGTGGGGAATCAGAAGTTCGCCATGGAAACCATGCAAAATTCTGGTGCCCCAGAGGAGACAACGGTGACCTGGGGGGAAAAAAAAGGATCCTTTTCTGTTGTGACTTCTTTTTTTTTCTCTCACCTTACTCGAATCCTTTTCACTTTCTGTCCAGACATGCACGGGGGGAGGGGGGAATTCACGAATAATGGCAGTATTCCCCATGCCACCCTAAGGAGCTGTCTGAGCTGCTGAAGTGCTGTTTCCCCTGACAGTTAATTATTTTTTTGTCTGTTTTTGTTTGTGGCAGTGAGAGGGATTACATTTGAATAAACTGTACAGGGGAAGAATCGGGAGCAGCTCGGTGGCGGCATTTGCAGTGAGTAGTCGGCTGGTATGGACAAAATGTTCCCTCCCCGTCTCTAATATGAATGCCCACCCACCATCAATCTAAATGGCTTCAGCTCAATGTTTTTCTTTCCTACCGTGTTCAGCGAGTGCTTCTCAATTGCGGTAACAGTACGAATGGCCATCAAATTAACAACACAAAACTACTGTCTTTTGCTCCCAGGTCACCCGACTGTCACCGCCACTCCTTGGCCAGATTATCCGGTGAGTGAATAAATTACTTGACGGATAATTTAAAATGAATGAATAAATATAAAAAAAAAAAAATATATAGTAAAACAAAACAAAAGGATTTTAACTTGTGTGTGTGGGGGGGGAGGGGAGGTAACCATGGAAACCAGCCCAAAAGATACAACTTAGGATGAAGTACCTAGGTAAAGGCGGAGGAACTATTTTATTACAAAACAACTCAAAAAGCCAAGAGTTTTAACATATAAACATAAAAAGTATTTTTTTAAAAACAGATGTGTTACAGTGGCCCATTTTCTAAGTGCAATAATACCTTCCAGGGTGGGCATTATTGGGAAATACTGGACCTTCCAGGGGCTATAAGGCCCTCCGCCTGCAGCGTCGGGCCACATTACACCCCTTGGTGGTCCGGTATTTCCCAATAATGCCCACCCTGTTGGGTATTATTGCTTACACAGGCACCAGCACTCTCATAGACTGGATACTCTCAATCAACCCAGAATGACTTACCAATGTGACAGTGCACCCTGATGCTATTAGTGACCACTCCCCAGTCTCGTGTAACTGGTCAAACAAATTCCTCAAGCCACCTCCACGCTTCACCTTCAGTAGGGTACTAAAGCATGGGCATCTTCAGTCCCTGAAACATGATCTTGCCACCTCCAACTGGTCACAAATTAACCATGCTACTGACGTTAATACTGCATTGGACTATTTCATAAAACAATTCACGCAAGTCTGTGACATGCATGCACCTCACAAAAAGGTCAAAGCAAGGGGGGTTCAGTTAACCCATGGTTATCAGCTGACCTTATAAGCAAACTGAAAAAGCGCGATCACCTATGGCACCTTGCCAGAGAGTCGGGTAAACCTACAGATGTACTAGCCTACAAGCAAGCCAGAAATGCCTGCACCCAGGAAATACACCAGACCAAATCAAAACACCACAAGGAGTCACTCACTGCCTCCTGGGATGACGGAAAAAACTTTTGGGCCAACTTGAAGGAAGTCTTAGGTAAGGATGTGAAATCAGCACCGAACCTAATCAATATACAGGGAACACCTACCCAGGATGCACTCACCTTAGCCAACGCCTTCAATGAAGCGTTCTCGGACCTCTCTGGGACACTCTCCCCAGACTTCTTTGATGACCCTCCACACTCAAACATCTCTACTACTGATGCTCATCCTCACTCAGCCCCTCATTTTTACTTCAAGAAACTTACCACCTCACAAGTCAGGAAATACCTTCTCAAAGTGCTCAGGAAAACGAGACAAAGTGCAGACACACTGGACCTCACACTGGTTGCCCTCACTATTGATGAAATTTTCCTTCCCATAACCAAGATCCTGAACATGTCGCTCTACCACTCGCAATTCCCACAGCTGTGGAAATCGGCCATTATGACTCCTGTGTACAAAAATGGAGATAGGGTATCGCTGTCAAACTACAGAACCATCTCAATTCTGTCACCGCTCTTCGAAGTGCTAGAACGTATAGTGGCTGACCAGCTGGTCAAATATCTTGTAAAATACTCAATCCAATGCCCAGCGCAGCATGGTTTCCATAAAGGTCACAGTACCTCCACAGCACTACTTGAACTCACTGGGTTTATTCACTGGTCCCTGGACCAAGGAACCCTAGCAGGGGCAGTATTCATTGACCTCTCAAAGGTCTTCAACACTGTCCACCACTCCCTCTTCTTAAACCAATTGACCTCCATTGGCCTCTCTGCAAAATCAACCCTCTGGTTCAAAAGCTACCTAGGACAACGTACACAAAGAGCTAAAATAAACAATGTCCTCTCCGATTATCTGCCTATAAAATCTGGGGTCCCACAAGGCTCTATATTGGGACTGCTCATTCAGCATCTTTCTCAACAACCTACCATGCCACTGCCCACAGCAGATGCTACTCTATACAGATGATGCGGTAATCTTCTCAAACTGCCCAGACCCAGAGAATCTTGAGTGCAAGCTGCAACATAGCTTTGGGATTGCTGAAGAATGGTTCCAGGACCACAAACCTATCCTAAACAGTAAAAAAACCAAAACCATGATGTTCTGCAGCACTCGAAGCAAATACAAGTCATACGCTCCCAACATTAGTACATGATCTGGAACTCTTCTCGAACATACCCAGCACTTTAAATATTTTGGGGTCACACTTGACAGCAGCCTGGTCTATGACCAGCACATCAGCAATGTGGCTAGGACTGTCAACTACAAAATTGGTCTCCTCCACAGGCACAGGCACTGTCTCACCTCAGACGCTCTTAGACTAGCGATCAACAGCTCCGTCCTCTCTGTCATAGACTATGGTTCGGTCATCTATGGTGCTGCTAGTCCCACCACCCTCCACAGAATATTGGTAGCACTGAACAAGGCCTGCAGGCTGCTCACAGGAGCTGAGCGTCTCACCCATACCTGTGACCTCTATGCACAAATGGGCTAGCTCCAACTTAGTGGGAGGTTACGCTTCCAAACCTGCCTGCTGGGAAAAAAAAGGTGCTACTAGGAATTCTACCCCATGGCACAGCAAACCTACTTCAGCTACACTGCAGCAACACACAATTGACAAGAACTGCTAGCACTCACCTCTGCCATGTTCCTCATCTTTGAACAGTGCAGATTCTGCGCTCCTTTGCCTACAGAGCACCCCTCTGGTATAATACCCTCAGCCAGGACATCTCCGCTCAACATACTCTGGGCCCTTTCAAGAGACTGCTACGCCAGCAGCTTTCCGCATCCAGCACCTGTGATGTTATCACTAGTCCCTCTGCCTCAGGGCTCTGACCTACCTATACGTGGGTCCCACCATGGCATGCCCAGGCCATCTCTACCACCCCCTACCACCCCCTACCTCCACTTGGTGGCTCAAAACTCTGCTTGGCCACCTGCCTCATGCATCCACCCGTTATGTCTCTCTTGACAAGGTCCGTGACTGCAGCAACTCCACTTCCCACCCTACCCTCCCCCATCATCTCTCAGCCCCTCTTCCTACTGCCTACTTCTTCTCCACTAACTGCTGCCTCAGTGAACTGACTCCAACCTTCTACTACCGGCAACTATTCTCTCCTATAACTTACTGTAAACGCATCCTATGGGTGTCTTACCCTCTATAGTTTTTTTTGCTTGTTTGTTCATTTAACCTGCTTGAATAATTCATTGTAATTATTGCAAATATTGTACATGTTTTATACTCCATGTTGTTTGAACACTTGTAATGCTGTCTTCCCTCCTATTGACATGGAACCTTTGTAAAAGAGCTGTTAGCTCAAAGGTGTTTAATCCTAGATCCTAATAAATAAATAAAATAAACTTTTGCAGGTGACAACAAAAAGAACTGTGCGCTCATCTCCAGGATCTCCTTATGGTACACCAAAAACATCCTGCAACATTGCTGTGTGGAAAAACAACAGTCCGGATAGTTGTAATATTTGCATTCATTGTACTCCAAAGAGCCTCTAAGTTTGGATAATTTAATGATGTAGGGCCAGATTCTAGAAGACATATGTCTGGCATAACCGCTCTTGCACCAAAAAGAATGGCGCAAGTAGCAAATTACGCCAGCAGTTGCGACAAACGGTATTCTACAAAGTGGCCTGCGACATGCAGCAGGCTACTTGCGCCAAAGTGGACTTATGCCAGCAGATACGCTGGAAACCCCCTGTGACATGGTGCTAGTGGGTTTATGGCAGCAGTTGCGCCTTATTCTGAAAGGGCAGCAACAAAGTCCCCAATGGAGCTATTCTAGAACAACCCCTGGAGGACATCCGTCAAAGTACAGTTACATCAGCTTTTAGCTGGTGTAAGTGTACTTACGCCTTCTGGTGGTTATGTGGATCTGCCAGTGGCCAGCCCCGACCACCTGTGGCAGCCCCCCATGCCCCGTACCTCCTATACTGCGGCAGCCCTGCAGGGCTGCAGTGTCCCCCCATCCCTAAACCCCAAAATTGATAGTGCTCTGCAGGGCCCCAGTGCCCCACACCCCAATCCCCTGATTGCTTATTGCCCCGCAGGGCAGCAGAGCCCCCAACCCAGATCCCCTGACATAACATTGCCCCACAGGGCATCTGTGTCCCCCTGACCCATTCCTGGACCTGAACCCCCGGTCCCTTCTGTGCCATGCCATGTACAGTAGCCACACATACTCCACACTCCCTGGTGGTGTAGTGGCCCCCAACCCCCCACCCAGCAGTGCCAGTCCACCCTGCACCCCCAGCCATCCCCAGCCGACTGGCATTGCCCACCTCTCACCACCATGGCCAGCCACCGACTGAGCTCTATAGGAGTGCTACCATATATATGCGCTCATAAATGACTGTACAGTCAGTCATTCATGAGCGCATATATACAGTCCATTGAGTGCTGTGACTTGCAACATGCCCATCAGGTACGCCATTCGTTTGGTGTACCATCCGCATGTCGCAAGTTGCAGGACTTAGCCACGGAAACCCTGCCCCTTCTAGAATTGGGTGCAGGGTCCTTGTCATAACTGCGACTGGTGCAAGTCACCTTTGGCAGAGTCTTGCGCCACTCTTTTAGAATCTGGCCCATAGTCTTCATCTAAGTCAAATCCAAAAGTGGCCAAAATTGTATTTTTATTTTGACCAGTCTCTTGCTTCTGCTGCCTCATTAATCTAAAAGCTCTAGCAATCAAAGGGGGAATTTTCTGTGGTAAATCAAATGTTTTTACTAAAATATCTTTCACTAGCTCCCTTGTGTTAATGAAGTCGGAATCAAAATGGTCTGGAATCCCCAGTATACGGATGTTCTTGTATCTTAACATGTTCTCTGCATTCTCTAGCTTTCTTTGTATATTGTAATTTTCTTTCATTAATGCAGCACGATTTGCTTCTATTGAGCTAATTTTGCTTTCATGCTTTGTAAACATATTTGTATGCTCTGCCACTATCTTCTTCGTTACTACCACATCCTCTTTAGCCTGGTTAATTTCAGTCTATAAAAACTCTGTCTTCTTTAGAAGCGCATCACAATGCCTATTACTCTTCTCTGTCCATGTAAGGATTTTATCCAGAGTTTTTCCAAGTTTATCCATAATGTAGCTGTCAGCTTCTCCGTAATTATCATGGTCTTCTGGTGAATGCAAAGAGGGGTTGAGCTGCTCTGAATGTTGTGTGAGCTGTAGATGCAATTGCCCATTTTGCTCTCTCATCCCTTGAGACCTCTTAGCAGGGGTTCCTGAAGTTATCCTAGTAACTGCCAACGGGGGAGCCGGTGAAGCAATACCCACACTGCCCGCCCCATACTCCGGGCTGAGTTGGGCTGGGAGAAAGCGCTGATCCAGCGGGGCTGATCTTGGTGAGACAAACTCAGGGGCTGCAACTGCAACGCCACCTCTACCTTTTCGCTGATCCATACAGTAGTAGCCACAGACATTGCCAGCTATTTCCAGATATTTCGCAAAATTTCTAAAGAGTTTCTTTCTGCTGCCCCTACTGTAGAAATGGAGAAAGCATTAGATACATCTGGAAATATCACAGAAATTTCAGGAAATAGTTGGCAGTGTCTATGGCTGCTACTGTAGCACCACAAAAATAAAAGGTAAACCTGAAGGAGCATCTAATGCGGTTCTTATTTTAGTCGTTATTGGCAGAAAATAGCGAAGAAATGCTGACTAACTCGACAATTTTGAACTCCGAGGTCACAGAGTGAAGCACCTAGTCAACCGCTATGCCAGCCATCTTGTCCCTCCCACATAGCTGTTGCTATTTTATGATTATACAATTTTTTTATTTTGAAATTACTGTTTTTCTGCCTTCCAGCCTGCCATCCCTGACCCTTCAGGGGCCTCAAGGTAGACATCCCTCTACCTTCCACCCTGCCCATATGACCCCCGGATCCCCATGGAGCTTCGGTTTACCCCCCGAGCGGGGATGGGGCAGAGCCCCCTTATCCTTCTCCTTATAGGGAGGAGAAGAAGCACTGTGGGTAAATTTGGAGACCGGCAATAGCACCACAATACGCATAGGGGTTGTATACAGACTCCCTTCTCAGGGGGAGGAAATGGACAAGGAAATGATAGAAAGTATACTTAGAATGGCAGAAAAGGGGAGATATTGCTGATGGGTGATCTGAATATGCCAGATGTTAACTGGAGTGCAGTTGCAGCAGCCACTTCTAAGAGTGGGGTTATTCTAGATGCCCTACAGAGGCATGCCTTAGACAACTAGTATTGGAGCCCACTCGAGAGGAGCAATCTTAGACCTGGTTCTCTCAAATGGAGATGAAGAGAGGATCACAGATGTAGAAGTGGGTAGCCATCTGGGAACTAGCGACCATCGAACAGTATGGTTCACAATAAACACAGCAATAGAGTCAAGCCATACAAAGACAAAGGTACTGGATTTTAGGAGGGCTGACTTTGTCAAAATGGGTGAGTGCCTAAGGAGTGCACTAGCAAATGGACAGGAAGGAGGGGTGGAAGAACAATGGAGAATAATAAAAACTGCCATCACAGAGGTATCAAGCCTTTGTATAAAGCAAATAAACAAAATGAAACAAAGTAAGAAACCACTATGGTTCTCAAAGGAAGTGGCAGTGAAGGTTCAAGAGAAAAAGAAAGCATTCAGGAAGTACAAGGAATCACAGAAGGAACAGGACAGAGAACTGTATCAGTTAAAGCAAAAGGAAGCTGGGAAGGCAGTCAGAACAGCAAAGGCCCAAACTGAGGAAAAGATAGCCAACTCAGTTAAGAAGGGATAAAACCTTTATAGGTACATCAGGAGGCGAAGGAAGACCAAGGGAGGATAGTGAGGCTTAATAAAGGGAGGGAGGGTGGGCAGAGGGTGACTGTGAAAAGGCAGAATACTAAACAAATATTTTTGCTCAGTATTTACAAAGGAAGAGGTACCTAAAACAAACAGTAGAAACACTCTGGATACAGAAGTTGATACCAGCCATTTACAGAAGAAAGGGTTCTGAAAGAACTCTTAAAACTGAAGGTGGACAAAGCAATGGGGCCTGATGGGATTCATCCCAGAATTCTAAAAGAGCTAAGGGTAGAACTAGTGACACCACTGACTAAACTCTTTAACAAATCATGGGAGGATGGGGTGGTACCCGAGGACTGGAGGAGGGCAGATGTGATTCCCTTCACAAAAGTGGGAGCAAGGCAGAAGCAGGAAACTAAGACCTGTTAGTTTAACCTCAGTGGTAGGGAAAATGATGGAATCACTTCAGAGGAAAAGAATTGTTAAATATCTAGAGGCCAGAGGGCACAGGACCCAAGGCAGCATGGATTCAGCGGAAGGTCATGCCAGACAAATCTGATAGATTTCTTTGACTGGGTGACCAAAGTAGTTGATCAGGAGGTGCTGTGGACATGGTCTACCTAGACTTTAGCAAGGCATTTGACACAGTCCCACACAAAGATTAATATACAAGTTAGCCAGCCTGGGAGTGGGTCCCAAGATGACAGCCTGGGTAAAGAATTGGCTGGAGAATAGGACACAGAGAGTAATAGTAAATGGAGTCCACCTGAAAAAGGGGGTTAGTAGTGGGTACTGCAGGGTTCAGTATTAGGACCAGTCCTCTTCAATGTCTTTATAAGTGACATTGCAGAGGGACTGGAAGGAAAAGTATGTCTCTTTGCAGATGACACAAAGATCTGCAACAGAGTTGATGCACAAGGTGGGTGGAAAGGATGAGAAGGAACTTGGCAAGTTAGAGGAATGATCAAATGTATGGCAGCTTAGATTCAATGCTAAGAAGTGCAAGGTAATGCACCGGTAAACAAAAACCCAGGGAAGAGTACACAATGGGGGTGAGATACTAACAACAACAAAATGGAAAGGGACCTGGGGGTAGTCATATCAGATGACCTAAAGGTGGGCAAGCAATGTGAGAGGGCAGCAAGGAGGCTGGGGGATACTGGGATGCATAGGGAGAGGCATCACCAGTAGAAAACAGGAAGTTATTATCCCTCTGTACAGACAGCTAGTGAGACCCCATCTGGAGTACTGCGTGCAGTGCTGGAGACCCAATCTCCACAAAGACATAGACAGGATGGAAGCTGTCCAGAGGAGGGCAACTAAAATGGTGCAGGGTCTGCACGGAAGACATATGAAGAGAGACTTAAGGAGCTTAATATGTATAGCCTCGAGGAAAGGAGGAGAGGGGACATGATAGAAACTTTCAAGTACCTCAAGGGAATCAACAAAGTCCAAGAGGTAGCATCTTTCAAAAAGAGGTATGCAAGAACAAGGGGCACAATTTGAAGATAGAAGGGGGGCAGCTCAGAGGTAATTTAAGGAAGTATTTTTTCACAGAGAGGGTGGTGGATGTATGGAACGGCCTTCCAGAGGAGGTTGTGGAGTCACAAACAGTGGTGGAATTCAAGCATGCCTGGGACAGTCATAAGGCAATTCTAGGGGGTGGGGGTAGGAAGAAGTAGGCTGCTGGTTAACTAGGATCTGCAGCTTATCCATCAGGTAGGGAAATGGGCAGGCTGGGTGGGCCAAGCGGTCCTTATCTGCCGTCAAATTCTATGTTTCTATGTATCCCATCAATCAACTTTCGTCGGTCTGGGGCCATCGGGCGGGCGAAGACACATCGAGGGCACGTCTCCAGAGGCTCCGTCTTCCCGGGGACGACAGGCATTTTTTACTTTTTCTCCCACCCCTACAGCATAGAACCCCTGACATCACACTGTATAGTGGCCACCCTCCCGCTAACATTAGGGGCTTGCAGTACTCCGAGCCTCCGCTCAGAGTCAGACAAGTGTTCGGGCTGTGGCCTCAACCATCCCCGGAGTAGGCGAGCTGTCATGGGATGCTCAAGCCTAACTCCCCCCGGCCAACCCACCAGCTACCCGAATCTGCTTCCGAACCCGGGTCACCGGCGTGGAGCGAGGTGTGGTATCCAGCGCCTCAACCCTCAGCACCACTGGGCTGGCTCTATGATTATACAATTTGCTTCAATCCTGTCACAGTTATGAAAAGAAATGACAAAAAATTTCCCTTTAAAAAACTGTTAATTCAAAAATGATTTTTTATTTCCAAATTAACTATAATGCTGATACATCCCTTTACTTTATATGGGAGGCTTTTAAGTCGTAGATACGTGTTTTGCTATTTGGTAGGAGTTCAGGACTTCCTAAGACTTCCTGTCCAATTAGAGGCCACTTTGGAAGCTCACTGAATGAAGGCCATGTGACCCAGCATTCACAGAAGTTTCAAGCAGGAGAGACAGACAACTTGAGCTGCTGCAGAAGAAAAAATCTATTTCCATCCACTTGTTAAAACTAGACAAAAATCAGAAATCGTGATAGCTTTTTGTTCCCTCTCTAAATCCCCAGCTAAAGAAAGTCAGTTTTTACACTATATGATGAAAATTAGGGGCCTGATTCCAAGACATATCCCCCATTGCACAGTGCGACTTGCACCAACACAGATGGCTTAAGTCACACATCACACCATAGGCTCTGCTGGCTGGGATTTCAAGAGGTGGCCTGCGCCATGGTGTGGGTGGCCTTCGTCTAGGGTGACCTATGTCCCCAAGGACCCTAAGGCATGGCAGAAAGGGGGGGTTACAGCAGCAGCTGCACCCAATTCTGAAGGGGCAGTTGCTGTAACCCCCCAACACCATTCCAAGAGATCCTACGGCAGTGTGGGTTAGACCAGCAAATAGCTGATGTAAGGGGCTTCTGTCCTGCCCAAATGCCCAATGCCTCTCCGCAGTGCCCCGACCCACACACTGCTGTGCCACACAGCCCCCCCTCCATACTGCAACCCCCCCTACACCCCGGCAATACGGGGTTCCACCCGGTGGCACCCAGGACTGTGATATGCCAATGCCACCCCACAGTGCCAGTGCCATTCTACCAATACCTCCCCATGGCCCACTTGGGCTTGTGGGCATGTCTTCGGGCTTGGGGCTCGGGGTGAGGCTGAACCCTGTCATTGGGCTTGTCAGTGGCTTGTGGCACCCAGGTCAGGTGTGCTCTTCCTGTGGTGTAACCCAGGAGATGCCACAAGTCACAGGGCATAGGTGCTGGGGACCCTGCCTGTTCTGGAATCTGGCACAGGGTCCCCAGTGTAGTGGCGTAAGTTGCAACTCGTATCTACCAGCGAGTTGCGCCATACGTCTCAGAATCGAGCCCCAGGCTTTTAAGAAAGGGGAAATAAAAGGACTGTTTACTGGAGCACAATGAAGTTAAGTGACTTACTCTGGGTCCTCTTGCATACTGTGTTACCCTGAGCAAGTCACTTAACTTCCTTCTGCTCCCAGGTCACACCTGGAAACAAACTTCAGCTTAGTGTGCCTTTCCTGGTTAAACAATTTCACCTTTCCCCCTTCCCTCCTATTTACTGAGACAGACAGGCAGGCAGGCCCCAACAGTACACATATACACACACACACACACACACACACACACACACACACACACACAGATACATAGACACATAGACACTGTTGGCAGATAAGGGCCTACGGCCCACCCAGTCTGCCCATTTGAGCTTGTAAGTTTAGTTTATGTTTTCCTAGAAATCTGTTGCCCCTCCTTACCCCTGACTTCCAGAATTCCCTTACGTCTATCCCATGCATTCTTAAATCCAATGATTGTTTCAGTCCCGAATACTTCCTTTGGCAGGGTGTTCCACCTGTCCACCACCCGTTCTGTGAAGAACTTCTTCCTCATGTTTCCTCTGAATCGCCCTCCCTCCAACTTCATCCCATGCCCTCTTGTCTTGGAACATCCTTTTTGCTGAAAATAGTGTATTCCTGAACCCTGTTCCTTCCTGTAAGATACTTGTATGTCTCTATCATATCCCCTCTATCCCACCTCTCCTCCAGGGAGTACATATTCAAGGCCTTCAACCTGTCCTCATAGGACTTGTGATGCAATCCATGCACCATCTTTGTTGCCTTCCTCTGAACCTTCTCTACCCTATGTCCTTACGTAGGTAAGGTCTCCAGAACTGTACACTGTACTGCAGGTGGGGCCTCGCTAGTGTCTTGTATAGTGGAATTATGACCTCCCTTTTCCTGCTGGTGATGCCCCTGCCTATACATCCCAGCATCCTATTTGCTTTACCTGCTGCCTTGTCACACTGCTTCCCTACCTTGAGGTCATCAGAGATGATAACCCCAAGGTCCCTTTTCCTCTTGGTGCATGCTGTGTCCTTACCCCCCAACTGATATGTTGTTCCAGGGTTTTTGTGCCCCATATGCATTATCTTGCACTTCTTTGCATTGTGTGTGTGTACTGTGCTAAAACCAAACAAGATTTAAAGTTGCAGTGTAGTGTATTTTAATTGAAGATTAACAGCTTAAGGAAGTAAGGAAGGTTTTGTAGGGCTTTATTTTGATTAGAAATTTAAAGTTTTTGTACTTTAGTTGTCTGGAACAAAGAACAAGGCAAGTAGTCTAACTGAAGTGCAATTAGCTGCTAGGGACCTTTTTTCTATTGTTATTCATGGCTTGGCTTCTTGCCTAAGAAATAATTTAAGAAATATATGCTTTTTTTGAGAATTAATCAGGCAATAGGTGATTTGAAACCTTTTATTGGACCAACAGATATTTACAAAAAATCCTTAAACTTTCAAACCTACATAGTTCTTCATCAGAAGAAAGTGATAATTTCCTTCTGATGAAGAACTATGTAGGTTTGAAAACTTAAGGATTTTTTGTAAATCTCTGTGGGCTCAATAAAAGGTATCAAATCACCTATTTTGTGCATCTTGTACAAGGACCAATACGGCAACAAACAATGTTCGACTATAGTGAGTGAGACTTGTCAGCTCACAATCGCTGCAGTGACTTGAGTGACGTGATTTCATAATTACTATAATTTAGATATACTATCACAAACCCTTCTGTGAGGAACCCATGCTTGGGTCCCACCATGGTCACTCAAGCAAGGGCGAGTGCACCATAGCTGCTGCTGGTAGGGCAGGACTAGTCAGCTGACTCCCACTGCTTCAATTAGCTACTCTTCTGTTCTGGGTGTGTGCATGGATGTGCACTCAAGACATATGTTTCTAAGTTTGTGGCTACGTGCCCAGGAAGAAATAATAATAATAATATATATATATATATATATATATGTATGTGTGTGTGTGTGTGTGTGTGTGTGTGTATATATATATATATATATATATATATATATATATGTGTGTGTGTGTGTGTATATGTGTGTGTGTATTGTTTTTCTGATAATTAGTCAGATTTGACTATTGGTGTGTGAGGCTTGTCAGCTCAACATTGCTGCAGTAACTTGAGTGACTGAATTTCTTAATAAATATAAATTTAATATCACACATCCCTTGTGAGGAACCCAGGCTTGGGTCCCTCCACAGCTAGTCAAGCAGGTGCGAGTGCACTGTAGCTGGTAGAGTGGACTAGTCAGTTGACTCCCACCACTTTAGTTAGCTGCTTTTCTGTTCTGTGTGTGTGCTTGGCTATGCTCTCAAGATTTTTTTTCTAATTTTATAGCTTTTTTGGTTTGAAGAAATTTAAAAAACATTCTTTATCTGAGAAAATTTGTGGCTTTCTGCCTAAGAAGAAATTAAAAAAATGTTTTCTTCCAAGAAAATTTGTGATTTTCTGCCCCAATTAAAAAAATAAGTTTTGTTTTTATTCTGAGTAAGTATGTGGTGTTGTGCTTAAGATTAAATAAAAAAAAAAATTCCTGAGAATTTACTAGTCAGGCTTGACTATATATGAATGAGACTAGTCAGCTCAGCATTTCTGCAGTGGCTTGAGTGACTATGGTTCATAATGATTTGAATTGAATACATCTTCTTGTGAGGAATACTACTATGGCAGACAGAGGACAGGGTACCTCAAAACATAGTTGGTCGAGCAGCCCCAGCAAAGCTGAAGCAGGTATAGAGCAGCAGGCAGCAGGAGAGGGTGAGCATACTGCAGATCGATGCTCAGGGTGTATTCTCCATACAAAATTATGTTACCCTATCAAAGCCTACAGCCTTCACCAGCATCAGTATGACATTGGCTGACAACAGGGAAAAAAGCAAAAGTACTATTCAAAGTGCTAGTAGTGCTACTAGGAGG
This sequence comes from Neoceratodus forsteri, assembly GCA_016271365.2. NCBI lineage: Eukaryota > Metazoa > Chordata > Ceratodontiformes > Ceratodontidae > Neoceratodus > Neoceratodus forsteri. The sequence goes on from JADMNL010000023.1 coordinate 434,350,932, forward strand.
ACATTAACTGCCACTGATACTACTAATGTGAACGTGTCCTCTTCATTCCTTGCCACCACCACCAGTACCATCAGAATGAGAACATCCTCCTTAATAACTACCACTGCTCTGATCCACCAGCCATCCACTGCGGCTACTAGCGTATCAACTTCTGCTGCAAAAGTGGCCCTACCAGCCATTCCTACCACTGTCACAGCCCACTCCTGAGACTGTGCTGCAGACCACTCCTGCCACTGTGATTGAGACATTAATGTTCTGGACTGATATTTGTGGATTTAAAGAGAAAAAAAATGAACAACTGGATATTGGACATGCACTACTATTTTGAATAAGTTGATTTAAAGACCTGGACAAACATCCACATAGAAAGGCTGACACAAATATAACTGTTAATATCAAATATGTCTATCTATTATAAGTTGCTGTATAAACCTACAGTACATCAAATTCTCCCTGCTGGTACAGTATATTTTCTCATATATTTATGTATTACCTTGAATATACTCAATAAAATATTATATACGCGATAAAATATTTAAAAAAATTAAAGCCTGTTTATAACTACAAACTTACTCAAGATAAAAGCTGGGACTCAGGAGAAACAATTGAGGCAACCTTTCTCTGCCCTACGCAAGAAAATAATCTGCTACTGGAAGGCTGGCTGGTTTGTGGCCAGCACAGTGCAGAATGTATCTTCATTTCAAATTCTGGAGCTCACCAATGAGCAGGCTAGAAGTACTACTTTGACTGTATGTATCATATCCGAGTTGTTAGAAACTACACCTGAACACTACATTTTACAATGCCAGCATGGCATAGCATATCACTACAACTTTCAAATTCACACGAGCATGCCTGCACATTGCTTAATGCCTGTTTATTTTGTTTTGTGTGCTTTTTTACTCTGTCTAAACTGACACTACTGGTCCAGTGCAGATCCAGACCACTACCTAATGATCTTGCGTCCAATATGGGACAAGTCAGCATTTTCTAACTTTTTTGAAATGCAGATATGCTACTGGGAGAACAAGCAGAGAATGAGTTTCCTCAGAGAATGTCAAATGACTACCCTGTCTTTTTAGTAGAATCAATCTAAGGCTGTAGGACAGAAAACCATGAGTCTGGGTAGGATTTTCACAAGTGGTCTCAAGATGTTGTATCTAAACAGGATAGGAAAAAGCTGTATCTGAAGCCGGACTTCATTATTCCCCATACACATTAATTTCCAAATGCCCAATTTTCCATCGTTTGGATACAGATTCCTTTGCATCCATATTGGTGTTACAGTATAGAGACAGACCTTGTCAGTCTGAGAAAAAGGTTAAGCACACTATAATAAAACAGAGAGGCAGAATCTTCTCCAAACTGAAACAACTTTCCAGCACCAATTAGCAGGGGTATAGGAAGTGATCCCACAGCAGGATATGATATTTGGGGCTTCCTAATTAAAATGAAAAGAAGTGGTTTCAAGGCAAGCTTTTTGTAGACAGTTTTTCCTTTCATAAACTCTAACTTGCATCCAAACAATGAACAGTGGTTACTGTGTCCAGAGAAAACATTAGGATGCAGGCCAGCTCTGTTTGGCAGTGTCAGTGGCTCAGTAGGTAGCACACTCGCCTCTGAGGCTGGGTGATCAGAGGGCTGTGGGTTCAGTTCCCACATCTGGCACTTGGGTTAATATCCCAGTACTGACACTGTAGTGCAGCATGAGAGAGGTGCTGCACTTCTGAGGTGCTGTCTTTCAGATCAGACGTTAAACTGAGGTCCCATCTGCCTAGATTGTAGTTCAGGTGGATGTTAAAGATCCCATGGCACTTATCGAAAAGAGTAGGGGAATTTTCCTGGTGTCCTGGCCAAATTTCCCTCATTCACTATAAATACCACCAACAGCTTAATCTGGTTCAAGGTCAGTTGGCATTCATCTGTATCCCCCTCCCCCGGGTTGTGCCTGAAAATAGGCAGGATTTGTCTAGTGCACTTACCCGGTCAATAAATAAAATAAAATAAGGCCCTTGGACAATACGGATGTAAGCAGTTTTGGATGCAAGTGAGCCTTCTTAAGCTCTGAAAGTGAGCATGTCTCCTGTCCATTATGGAGCCTGGGAAATCTTGTACTGTATGTGCTGGGCCTTGTCTTATCAGTGAAATACTAGTCTTGATTTACAATAGCAACCTTGATAATTTAATAATTGTTTTCAGTCCTCAGCTCTTGGCATGACAGCACAATCTGAGTAATGTTTGCAGCCCTTGTACCAAGTTTCAGTGACTTGTTTACAAAAAAGGTCAGGCAATTATGCTCAGGATGCACGTTTGTTGGGAGATATAGGCACGTCTCCAGTGTCTGTGCTAAGGCATGAGGCTACACACCCTGTGCTCCTCAGCACACGCTAGAGGAAGGCCTACATTTTCAAATCAACACAGCATCCTGCAGTGCCTTATTGCACTTCTAAAATAGCCTGGTATTAAAGAGCCTGTCTAAAATAATGTAGTACCCTGCATCTGTGAGTATGTATAGTTGTGGCAGGTGACCTGGTTCATCTAGTCTGACAGTAGTATTTTCAGTACCCATCTTCACCAACACAGACTGTTTTCAGGGCTTATAGTGGAAAACATTTGCCTTGAGATGAAATAAAAGTAGTAGTAGGAAGTTAAAGAACTGACACCCGTATTTTCACTCTTCAAAGTGCCACTAGTGACTCGAATAAGCTTTTTCAAGGGAATGTTTTTTTTTTCTATTTTAAAAAAATAAATATACAATGAACAAGTTTTAGAAATCAAATGTTATCTATTTCAAAAATACAGGCATAAACCTGTTTCAATTATATTTTCTCAACTCACCAATGTTGTATATCAGGTCTCAAAAGGCAGTGTTTCTGCACTTGGGACACGCTGTAAGGGAATCAGTTTGCCACTCTAGCACTCCTGCATTCTGGACAGTTTGTGGCTTCCCTGCTCTTTCCTTTGGAAGAGCTGTATTGGTGATGTGGGGGCACGTCCATGGAGGGACGCACCCTTATCTGCAGGTGAATGCAAAAAGATCAACAAGTGTTCGCTAAAACTTAGTGAACATATACCTCCCATGGAAAATGCTTCAGCCATACTTAGGTGCAGTCTGTAATGGCTTAAATGGATTACATACCTGAAAGCTAGCTCATCTGTGAGCCCTTATCATACTATGAAAAATGCAGCCCAGCCCTGTTATGGACAAAAGCCCCATGGACAATATGAATGTAAACAATTCTGGATGCAAATGAGCCTTCTTAAGTTTTGAACTTAAGCGTCTCTGGCTAGAAGCAAACGTTCTCAATTACCTCCTCTATTAGGGGGTAGTACTCTTTCAAGGACAAACAGACCTTAAAAGCAGAACTGTAATGGTTCTCAGAAATTAAATGTCTTGTGACACTCAAACATTGGTATCTACATCTAATATCTGATTTATGCTCACTTAAATGCTGTCATAAGAGATGGTTGGTTTTGTCTGCATAGATCTTATCACATGGGCACCTGAGAACATAAACCATATATGTGGATGCACATATAATATGCTGAACAATTTTAATAGATTCATTATTTTGTGGGTAACTGTCCTGCTGAGTCTTTACTGAGTTGGAGCACTGGGTTCAATTTCCACATGGGTAAATGCCTAGTGGAGGTGGTCCAAAGGAAAAAAACTCTTTCTATGTGGTCCAGAATGAGGCCAAATGGACTAGTTTGTCCTTGAGGGTGGAACTACATCTCAACACTATTAAGGAAGGGTTCCCTAAAGGTCACTCTACTTTGTGTTGTAGCAGAAAGAATGTTCCAGTTTCATCTGATTATGTTTCCTACTTTTTGGAAACCCTCAAAAAAAGGAGTAGAAAATACTGTCTTATCTTGTACATGAGTATTTATTCTGCCCACTGTTCTCAAGAGTTCATTTCTATTGTGTTTTGGCCCTATCAGCTTGATGTTTTAAAAGTGGTGCTGGGTACTCCTGTTCCATAAATCTACTTGTCATGTTCTCCAGTTCTTGTTCAAAGTCAGACTGAGTGGTGCAGTTCCCACGTGCCCTCAGAAGCTGACCGTAAGGGATATTACTGGTCAGTTTCTTTGGGTGGCAAATGTCCCTACATAAAAGCATGTTTCTGCTATGCTTCTGGCACAATCTGGTCCCCAAATCATTATTTTACATACAGAGTTCTAAGTCCAAAAATGGAATTTTAGATGCATGAAAATCCGGCATGAACTTTCTATTTGGGATGCAATTGTTCAGGAACCTGTGAAAGTCCATCAGTGACTCAGGGGAACCTCTCCATAAAAACAACAAGTCATTAATGTAACGTTTGCAAACTACTAAGTTGTGAAACCATAAATTAACAGTCTTGCCATGAATGAACTGGCTCTCAAAGTTATATATGTAAATGCTGGCGTACAGTGAGGCCATGGTAGACTCTATCGCCATTCCCTTAATATTTTTTTATATCAGAATTTTATTCAATATAATAGTAATGCATCACATCACATCATTTAATATAAAAAAGGATACAAAAAAATGGTACACAACTTTTTTTGCTTATTCAGCATTTGTAGGGACATTCCATTGACTTCTTAATTATATAATACATTCAGTCATTGCATTATAAAACTCATATTTATGCTGTGTTTAATAAACGTCCTAGTCCCTTACTGGCAATGGTATTTACCTTATATTTAAGATAAACTATATTAACCTTTCACGTTTATATTTAATTCATATTATCGTGATGTCTTCCTTAATACTTCTAACTTAATACCTTATGATCTATAACTATAAAGTATATCAACAGGTAAAATATATATATATATATATATCCTTATTATATCTCATTAATTAAAGTGCATAGAATCTACTATTCCTTCTTTGTTTACTGCATACAGTTTTGTACTGGAACTAATAAGACATTTATGAAGTTCCGTATATTGAGTTTGTTATAACTTTAATAGTGGGGGGAAAGGCTCTTCAGCTTCTCTCCATGACGTTCATATATGTCATCCATGGTGTCATCTAAACAATATGCTAATTTCTCAAATAGCATAGTGTCACATAAAATATTCCACCATTGTTCTGTTTTTAATTGGGGCAGAAAGTGTGAATTCCATTTTTCTAAGAGTAATCCTTTTGTGGCCATAGTTCCTACACTAAAGATGTTGTCTTGAACTGGAATCATTGTAATAGTATTAGTATTTTTAAAAATGAGCATATTAAAATTTAAGGGAAGCGCAATTCCTAATATTAACCATTGCTGTGCCGTGGACTAATTTATAAGTCCAAAATTCCTATACATTCTAATTCTGTTGGCAGCCTAAGGGTTAATTCTAGTAAATTTCTTGAAGAATCCCACCAATTTAGGATTTTTAGGACATTTCCATAAACCATAGGTTAGATCCCCTTGCTGACCACACAAGTACCAACATGCATCATTTAAGCAATAAGGTATGACAGGGTGTTGGTTGTACTAGGTCTAGCCCCAGGTCAGGAGCATTGTAAGGCACAAAGCAAAGACAAGTGCCTTAAGCCTCTGGCTGTGGGGTAAACCTGGTACAACCAACATCCCTGAAGTGCCTTATTGCTTGCATTTAAACAAACACTATAAATGTTTTAAAAGCCGCAAAAATAATGTAAAATAGTCCCTCCACAGACGTTTTTAACTTGTCAGTCATCTGTCTTTCTATACATGCAATACACTGTGTGGATCTTTACCATGGACTAGAAGAATTCAAAGCTCTGCATTATTGCTATAGTAGAATGACCCCTGCCTCCCATCACATGCAAATGGAATGGTAACATGGAATACAGGAGTTCAAAATTCTTCATAGTTCAACTGGCATACACACACACAGACACACACACACACATAAGCCTCAAGAGGAGCCAGAACCTCAATTTTATCTGTTGCCGGGTAAGGAGCAGGGAGTTCGCTGGCAAACTAGTAGGGATAGGAGGGGGATTTTTCATGGTCATTAATGAAACAGCAGCAATGGAAGCTCTGAATTGACTTGTTTTTTTTTAATTTATGTATGTGTGTAAGGAGGGACTCATCATAAGTGTAAGTAATGTTAAAGTATTTACTTACTTTTGTTAATTTAATGGACTTTTATTTTAGGGCCTATTTGAAGTTTTTTTATATACGTATATGATCACCACATGAACTTGAGTGCCTCAGTGGTACCTCGAGGTATACCTCAGCACTTCCCAACTTTCATAAGATCACCACTGTATGACTAAAAGTGGCAGCCATGTTTGTGATGGAAACTAGGAAGTAAGTGGCTTATGATTTCTGGATGTGAGTTGTCCTGGTTAGCTGGGACTTGTTTGTAGCCATTGGTAGTGGTCTATTAAGGCCTATTAAGACTGTAGCTAGAACCAAGTCTCGTCCAATCAGGAGGCAGGAATTTCCCTACCCATGTTATATTATCTGTTTTATTCATTTATGATATCTGAACTCTGGTGAAGAATCTTCTGTCTATTACCTGTCTCTGTATTGTTTTATATTTTGCAGACACATAATTTGTGTTAGCTTTTGTTCTTAAGATTACTAGTTGTTGGGTTAAATGAATGTTTGCTTCTGATGTCAATTTTTATTTACTTTATTTCTACTGTCTTCTTTGGTTGTAATTATTACTTTATAACTTTTTGCTAATAATTTCTCCATTCCTTTACTAACATTTTCCTTTTTTTTTATAAAGAGGGAAGTAGAATCTTTAGCTGATACAGGAAATAGTTCTGATATTTTATTACATTTCTTTTGGAGGGCATGATAAGAAATGTAATTGACTGTATGAGTTCCAGCCATCTTGCCATACAGCTCTTTATATGTTGGAAATTTGCCTTTACATAATAAATCCTTTCATTTATGAATATTGATCTTCTTGAAATGTTTGGAGTTTATGTTTTTTCTCTCCCCATATTTCTTTATTTCTTCAAATATCTAATAAAAGCCATGGTATTTCCAAGTTTAGTAGCTTTCTCATTACCTTTTCAATAATACTGAATCATAATAAAAAAACACTCCTTCCTCTCTTAAACCTTTTAAATCAAAGAAAATGTTTCTTATGTCCACCTCTCCCTTATAATTAATTTATAATACCTTTTGGTATATTTCCTGTTCCACAGCATTTAAGAAACTTTATTCCTACAGGTTCTGACTATATGGGACTCCATGTGAATCTGGGGATCTGGGCAGCCCAGTCCTTCTGTGTTACTTGGAGTAGTTAATATAGATCAAGCAAGTCTAGGCTTTCCTCCTCACCATAAAAACTTTGTAGAAATGTTCTTAACTTCACTGTTCCAGGAGGCAGTATAGCGCAGTGGTTTAAGGCTCTGAGCCGCAAACCTGGAGACCTGGGTTTGAATCCCACAGACCCCACTTGCATACTGTGGGACCCTGAGCAAGCCACTTAATTTCCCTCTGCTCCCAGGCTGCACCTGTAAACAAGCTTTCAGCTTAGTGTGCCACTCCTGGTTAAACAATTTGAGAATAAAAAACAACTAAAGGTGACCCAAGAATGTTTTGCATAACATTAATAAAATGTGCATAGCCATCATTTTTAAGGTATGCACTCTACCCCACAGTGATAATCAGAAATTCTGCCAATTTTCTAACAACTGTTTCAGTTTTTGTTTTGCATTGTTAAAAATTAATTTTTATATTAGGGGTGGGATTCTAGAAGCTTAGCACAAGTCACCGTCAAAGGCAACTTGCGCCAAATGCAGTTGCGACATGGACCCTGAACCCTATTCTAGAAGGGGCAGGTTCCTCACAGCCAAGTCCTGCAACTTGTGATATGCCTAAGGGAACGTGAAATACAGGGTGTACATGAGAGGCATGTTGCAAGTCGCAGCCATCCCACGGTTGGGCGCAAATGCCCCCCAATGCCTGAAAACCCATGGGGCTGTGGGACCCTAGTCCCATTCCCCCAATCCATAAGCCCCACAGGGCTGCAATGTCCCTCTCCAGCCCTGACTCCACACTAGTGCCTCGCAGGGCATTTCTTACTCCCCCAGCCCTTGATCCCCCAGAGTACTAGCTCCGCAGGGTGGCTCTGTCACCCCCCACCCCATGGAAACATAGAATTTGATGGCAGATAAGGACCACTTGGCCCACCCAGTCTGACCATTTCTCTACCTAATGGATAAGCTGCAGATCCTAGTTAACCAACAGCCTACTTCCTCCTACCCCAACCCCTAGAATTACCTTATGTCTCTTCCACACATTCTTGAATTCACCCACTGTTTTTGACTCCACAGCCTCCACAGGAAGGCCATTCCATGCATTCACAACCTTCTCCATGAAAAAATACTTCCTCACATTACCTCTGAGCCCATCCCCCTTCTATCTTCAAACTGTGCCCCCTTGTTCTTGCACATCTCTTTTTCTGAAAGATGCTACCCTTTCAGAAAAAGAAGCACAGGTCCCTGCAGTGCCACAAACCATTACATTAATCATCACCCATACACTCTGGTAGCCTAGTGGCCCCCCCCAAACCCTCCACTCAGCAGTGCCAATACACCCTGCACCCCCCTGACCCATCCCCAGCTGGCGACTGGCATAGCCCTCCTCTAACCACCAAGGCCAACTGCCAACTGAGTTCTGAAGGAGCACTTACTGTATAGATGCACTCAGAAATGATTGAGTATTCATTCATTCATTTCTGAGCATGTCTATACAGTAAGCATTCCTTCAGAACTCAGTTGGCAGCTGGCCATGGTGGTGAGAGGAGGGCTGTGCCAGTTGCTGGCTGGGGATGGGTCGGGGTATGGGGTGTTTGACACTGCTTTTGGGGGGCTGCTAGACTACCAGGGTGTATGGGGTGATGTTTAATGTAACAGTTTGTGGCACTGCAGCGACCTGTGCTTTGGCGGTGGGAACTGGATCCTGGGGAAGGGGCTGAGCTGCTCTGTGGGGCTTATAGTGGTGTGGGGTTCAGGGGCATGATGTGTGTGGGTGCACTGCAGGGCATTTATGGGCAGGGGTTCGGGGCTGGGGTGAAAGATGCCCAGCTGGGCACCTCTGCTATGGGGGATCGGGGGCTGGGGGGTTGTGAGATGCCCTATGGGGCAACAACAGGGGTGTTCTGGGCATGGGGGCACATCGTGGAGTGGGTGCAGTGAGTCTACAGAACCCCCAGAGTGCATATGTACAGTTACGCCAGCTAAATGCTGGTGTAACTTACATTGATGGTTCTCCTCCAGGGGTTCTTGTAGAATCCCGACATTGGAGACTTTGTTGCTGCCTGACTAGAATAGGGTGCAACTTCTGCCATAAACCCCCTAGCACTATGTTGCAGGTAGTTTAGGGCATAACTGTGGGTGTAACTCTACGTTGATGCAAGTGGGTCGCAGGCCACTTTATAAAATACCAAACATTGCAGCTGCTGGCGTAACTTGCTACTTGCACCATTCTTTTTGGCGTAAGTGCGGTTACGCCAGGCGTAACTATTCCAGAATTGGGCCCTAGATCTGTGATCATTAGTTAAAGTTATTCTGAAAAATTTAACTGATGTTTCTATTTTAAATTTTATTTCAAATATTCCAAGTTATCTACAGGACACTAGGAATGTGTTACTCCTGTTCGATGATTTAAATGCAAGGGATATGGATTTCACGGACGTACTTCTGGCCAGTATGGACGTGACTCATTTATACACTTCCATACCACATAATGAAGGGCTGGCTGTTCTGGAAACAGTTCTTGACCTCAGAAATGCTTATGACCTTCCACCTACCAGCTTTTTGTTGGTGTGAACAACTGTAATCCAAATCTAATGTTTGCATCAGATTTCCGCACATCCAAGATTCCATTTTTGGACTAGGAAATCTATCTTGAGAATAATTATGTACTACCAATTTGTGTCATAAACCTACAGAGAGGAACATGCTTTTATGTGGGGATAGTTACCACCCTCAGAAACTGACCAGTAGTATCCCCTACAGTCAGTTTCTGAGGGCATGTAGGAACTGCACCACTTAATCTGACTTTGAACAAGAACTGGAGAACATGATATGCTGATATATGGAACGGGGGTACCCAACACCAATTTTAAAACATCAAACTGATAGTGCCAAAACAAAGACCAGAAACAAACTCTAGAGAACAGTGTGCAGAAGACATATTTACGTACAAGACAGGACAATCTTTTCTACCCAATTTTTTTGAGGGTTTCCAAAAAGTAGAAAAATAATCAGAAGAAACTAGAACATTCTTTCTGTTACAACACAGAGTAGAGAGACCTTATGGGAACCTCCCTTAATAGTGGTGAGACATAATTCCAACCTCAGAGACAAAATGGTCCATTTGGACCTCAAACTGGACCACACAGAAAGAGTTTTTTCCTTTGGAGCACTTCCACTGGACATTTACCCATGTGGAAATGGTGCCCAGCTCTCCAACTCTGTAAAGACTGAGCAGGTCAGCAGTCCACACAAAAATTAGTTTATTTATTTAAAGCTTTGGATTATATAACCTTTGAGCTAATAACTCTTTTACAAAGGTTCCATGTCAGAATACATGATACACACAGTCACAGTTGGGTACATAGGATTCTGTAGTACAACTTAACATAAATAGCTAATACTAAGTTTAAAGTAGGTTAATATGCAGTAAGCCTTAGGCTTTGTCATAATAACAGTTTGCTATACATCCATAGAGACTATAAAACCTGTATATTGATGTGTGGGGTGTAACATGTGGGACAGTGGGATTCCCAGGTGGGTAGTGGAAATAGAGAGTCAGAGGTATGGGATTCCTTAGAAGGTAGAGTAACTAGAGAGTCAGTAGTAGGGAGGAAGACTGGTGGTATCAATGATAGGGAAGTAGATTATTTGTGGTGAATGAGTGGAAAAAGAGAATGGGGGTTATGGGGTAGGGAATTGGCTGCAGGGAGGGTTGAGGGGTTGATAGGGCAATGTAGGTTAGGTGAGGGCCGTGCTAGCTTAGTGCTGTAATTGCTTACATATGAACATATGAAGAAGCCAGCAGAAGAAGGCCATTTGGTTTATCAAGTCTGCTCATATTGCAGGGTCCACAGCTTGAGCTAATGTCCCTGCCCCCCCACTCCTCCCATCCTCCCTACCCATGATCCTTACCTTCCCCATGCCTATCCCAGCCTCTCTTAAGGCTGCCCACTGTCTTCAATGAGATGCCTCTGTCTGCAGTGCATTCCAAGTGTCCACCACCCTCTCTGTGAAGAAGTGCTTCCTGACCTCCCTCCTAAACCTCCCACCTTAAGACTGTGCCCCCCCCATGTTATGGTTGCCACTCAGCTTAAAGAGACTCTCCTTATCAACCTTATTTACTTTCCGTACTCTTGATGGGACTTTACTTGAGGACACCTCATCCTTCAGATACATTGGGTTTGGTTAGACCAACACCTCAACTTCTCTGTACACATTGACGCCATCCTTGCCCCCCCCCAAGCTCAGGGCCTTGTTCAGGAACCACAGTTGCATCCCTGCTGTGGCTAGGTGTGAGCTTGTCCAGAAGATGATCCTTCTCATTTTTGACTACTGCAACGCAGTCTATGGTGCAACTCCTAGGTCTGTTACGCTTGGGTTATGCCCCCTAGCAACCCACATACACCTCACATATACCTTACACTGTATTCCTGGTCTGTTATACTGTGATACTGCTATTTTGCACTAATATATAGAATTAGGCACTCATCATATAAGCATGCGTGCCAGGAATGTGCTTTGTTGCTCATATATACTAATATTTACATCCTTTCATAGGATTATATCATGCATGACTATTATACCTCATTATAATGCATTATGTTTGTCTTTTACATACATTCCATATATAATCTACCTAATTACTGATATGCTGACTCTGAGGGATCATCAGTGATTATTGCATACTTATATTCTCATATAATTATATGTAGTGTGTGTTTTACACTCAGGCAGATATGCCACATGTAATAGAGCCCTGTCAGCACTTCTCTTTGTCTCATTAGAGAGAAATCCTTTGTTATGTCTTATATTATACATAAGCAAGAAATGCCATGTGTAGTTTGAACCCATCAGCATTTCTTTTGTCCAAGCTATAATGCAAACAGAAGCATATTATTTGTCTCATACGATACTCATTAATAATTCTGTCTCCTAAGTCATCATCCAATGGAGAATGACTTAGGACCAATACATATCGTTTCTCATATCTGTAACTATGAGGTAATCTCTATTGCTATGCTGTTATCTGTAGTATTTAGCCTTCCGCAACCCAGTTCCACGGGGAGAAAGAACAAAGTCTTGGAGAACTTGAGATCCTACAATCCTGGAGATTATTTACATTCTTCAGGAGAGTGGTAAGAAACCCATCTGCCTTGTGATTTTCTTTGTCACATGCTTGGCATAAGTAGTCTAATAAACATTCATTAGTACTCTTACTTGTTTGTGAATGTTTCTTGGCAGACTCCAAAGACATAAGAATCTGTATTATTATTATTTACCCTACACACCAAGAGTGTTTAGGCAACAGGTCCTCCCTGACAAGATTGGACACTCCCTTCAACTCCTTCTGCTACTTTGCCCTTGATGCTCCCTCTTGCACCCACCACTGTGACCTCTATTGAGCCCTTTCCTTTCTCTCCCGTACAAACAGACGCCTCTCACACTGCACTAAGTTCACAGCTAAACACTGGCTGGGTGAAATCCCTTCCTATCTCTCCTCCCTTATTTATAACACCCCCTCCTCCTTCTCACTCCCTCAGATCTACTGACACTCGCACTCTAACTATCCCCCAGCGCTCCACCCTCTCCAGCCAGTCTGGGTACTCTCACCATTTCCCTAAAATATGGAACTCTGTACCTCCCCCAATCCAACACTCCTCCACCCTCTATTCCATCAACACTGTCATCTCCAACTATCTTGCACCTAACTATGCCTGTTATGACCCACCTAAATTTCATTCATCTTGCTCCTTACAGTTTGTTCCCTTTCGGAATTTACCCAATGCCTCTGTTGACTCTATTGCCTTTACTGATCCTAGACCTTCCAAGGTGCTAGTTCTCATACCTTTCTCCCTTCCCTTTCTCTCTCCCCTTTTTTCCTAGCCTTCACACTCTCCTTGCATGGTTCTCAGCATCCTAAAGGGGTCCTATAGTGCCTAGGCTTGCCACCTTTTCTTCTTCCATCTACCAATCCTTGGCCTTCCAGGTCTCTTGCAGGGTCCCCAACATCCTGGTGGGTTCTTTGGATCAGGCCTTGACACCTCCCAGGTGTTATTTCTCATTCCCTTCTCTCACTATCCCTCTATAATTACAATGCCTAACTGCAGGAGGGTTTAAAATTGCCTGAACTTCCCTGCTCTCTTGCAGGGTTCATCGCATCCTGAAGGGTTCTCTTTTTGGGTCAGGCCTTATTTCCCCTCCTAGGTGTTAATCACACTTACTTCCTCTCTCTCTCCCTCTCTCTCTAAAACCTACTCCAGTCCCCTGTCCCTTGCAGGGTTCCCTGCATTCTGAAGGGGTCCTCTCCGGGACATGACTCTGCACTATCTGTCATCTCATCTTCTCTCTCCTTCACCCCAAGCTGCCAGATCCTGGGCCACCTCCCCAGCTTTTACAGATCTTTCTGTAGGTCCTGTATCCCTTCAGCTGTGTCCATGCTCCCGCAGAGCTTGGTGTCATCTGCGAATAGGTACATTTTGTCCATAATGCCATCCCCAATGTCATTGATGAAGACATTGGACAACACCGGCCCCAGCATCGAGCCCTGCGGGACCCCACTGGTTACCTCTCTGGTGCCAGATAACTCTCCCCCTACAACCACCCTCTAGGTTCTGTCCCTCAGCCAGTTTTCCATCCATCTGACCATCTTCTCCCCAACCCTGAGATCCAACAATTTCCTGATCAACCTTTTGTGGGGCACAGAGTCAAAGGCTTTGCTGAAATCAAGATAGAGGATGTCTACTGCTTGGCCCCGGTCTACTGTCTTAGTGACACAGTCAAAGAAGTTAATCAGATCAGAGATTTGTTAAATAGCTGTGTGATAAGAGCTATAAGTTCATCCAGGGTGAGGGTTACTAGTTTCATGTCGATAGAGTCACTTACAACCCTAGTTTTTTCTAGTACTCTTTTAATGTATTTTTTGGTGTCAATAGTAGTTATCTGTTTAAAGTAGAATGGAGCAGTTCAGTTTTATGGGGTTGTTTGTATTCTGGGGATTTATCATCTCTCTGGTTGTCTGTTCTGGGATGAAGTTTGGGGGGAGGATCCTACTGAGGTCTGCGAATGAGGAGTTGAATATATCTGCTATGACCAGAGGATTCTGTGTGGTTACCCCATTGTTGTTTAGCATGGTGGGCTGTGCTTTATTGTCTTTACCAGTTATATCCTTTAATTTGGCCCAGAATTGTTTCCCATTACCCCAATGGTTCTCGTACGATTCCCTGTAGTAATTGGCTTTAGCTGATCTGATTTCATTTGTGCATCTGTTTCTGGCAGCCTTATAATTTTGGAGGTCCACTGGCCTACCCGTTTTTTTAGCTCTGTGCCAAAGATGATCCCTAGTGTGCTATTAAAATTCTATAACATATCCCATGTGCATCTACACATGCAGTTTATGCTCTCAGGCGCCCATGTGATAAGATATATGTGGGAAAAAACAACTGTCCCTTACAACAGAATATAAGTGAGCACAACTCAAATGTTAGAAGCTGCTCTCTAAGTTCAAGTGTCACGAGACATTTCAATTTCTGAGAATCATCAAATGTATGCTTTGAGGTTTGTAGGCCTCAAGAGAGACAGTTCCACCCCCTAATAGAAGAGACAACTGGGAACATTTGCTTCTAACCAGAGATGCTTACTGGATAGACAGATTTGACAGTTTCAGTAAAAGATAAGATTTTAATGAGGAATGGGACTTTGGTCCTATCCTCTAACTTAGCTTTCTTCCCACCTTAAAACCCTTATCCCACTCCTCACAAACACCCCTTCCCCACTCCAGTATTTTCTTAAAAATGGGTTTGCAGTTTCATGTCTTTTAATTGTGAGCATATTCCATGACCCCCTGAGCTGGTTCCTTGACCTCCTCCCAGTGTAAGAGAAGCCAGCTGTTAGAATGAATTTTCCACTGTATTATGAAGCATGAATGATTCCAACATTCTGTTTTACACTTTATTATTAAGATTACATTGCTTTATTTGCAATCGTTCATTGCACTGTATTGTACTGTATTGAATTACATTATTTTCATGATATTGGTAGTACTTGTCTGTACATGGACATCCATGAAGGGTCTGGAGGTCTAGCACTTTAGTTTTTATTTATAACCCCCTTTTTGAAAGGTGACCTCCCTGGACTCGCTTTATGGTCACTTTTTTCATACTACAATAAGGGCTCACAAATGAACTAGCTTTAAGGTATGTAAGCCTTAAGCCATTACAGACTGCACTTAAGGATAGCTGAAGCGTTTTCCATGTGAAGTGTGTGTTCATTAAGGTTTACTGAACACTCATTGGTCTATTTGCAGTCACATGCAGATAAGGGAATGTCCCTCCATGAACATGACCCCACAAGACCAATGTAGCTCTTCAAAAGGAAATAGCAGGGAAGCCACAAACTAGCTAGCTAACACCCTGGCTTAAATGCAGGGCCACTTGAGTGGCAAACTGATTTCCTTACAGCACATTTCAAGTGCAGGACCACTGTCTTTTAAAACATGATACACAGCAATGTTTGATGAGTTGAGAAAATGTAACTGAAATAGGTTTATAACTGTATTTTTTTTCATCCTGTATTTTTCCACCTACCTCCCCTCGGCAACCCACTTTTGACCACCCCTCCAGCCCCATCACCTGGCTCCTATGAGACTTACCTTAATGCCAATGTCCTCTGTCA
The DNA here is from genome assembly GCA_016271365.2 of Neoceratodus forsteri. Lineage (NCBI taxonomy): Eukaryota > Metazoa > Chordata > Ceratodontiformes > Ceratodontidae > Neoceratodus > Neoceratodus forsteri. Next base: position 434,366,794 of record JADMNL010000023.1, read on the forward strand.
CAGGATGTGAAGTAGGTACTTGGCCACTGGTGGGGAGTCTGAGAGGGGCAATCGTCATTCGTTGCTGAGGGTGTTTTTTCCACAAATTTTATCCCCTCATATCACCGGAGCCCCAGTGCAAGGAGGTGCATGTGCTTGGAGGCACGCACACTGCCTTGGCCTGAATGGCTCTGCTTCCGCCACCTAGCCTAATACCTAGCCCCCCTGCATTGCCTGTACTACCATCATGCCTCCACATGGTGGTAGTCAAAGGCCAGGAGGGCTCACCTCCCCAATCTGGCAGAGGAGAGCTGCCATGCAGCTTCTCAATTCTCATCCAGACCCCCCCCCAGTCAAACCCCAGCAACCCCTGCTCATCACTGAACATGGGTTGCTGGTGTGGCAGGAGGTAAGGCACCAGAGCCTCAGCCCTCCATGCCACTGGGCCATTATACCTGTATTTTTGACACAGATAACATTTGGTTTCTAAAACTTGTTCTTTGTATGTGTGTGTGTGTATGTGTGCATGTATGTGTGTGTGTGTGTATATATATATATATATATATACAGTATATATATATATATCTCTAGAGGATAATGTATGGGATAGGATTACTAAACACGCTGTAATCACTTCGAGAGGTTACCATTTCAACATAGTAAACCTCAAGAACAAAGCTTGAGAGGTTTACCATTGCCATGGTAACTTTGAGACGCAATTACAGTGAGGTTACCAATCTGACCCCATACATTATCTTTTATAGTGTATGGGATCTCCCCCCCAATGATTAAACTTAGGTGGCGACACTAAAACATGCTAAAAACAACTTAAAATATTGTCGCTTTAAAATGAGTCCTGGATGAGAAATTCGGTTGATCAGATGATGACACGTGGTGTCAGGTTGGTTGCTGGGAAATGTCAGTGCATCTACATCGCTTGCAATCAGTGGGACAGAGGAGCACATCGGGCCTGCTTTTCAGGAGAAGAATCTACAGGTATCTATAATGGGGCAGACAAAAAGCATTTTTAATATCACAATACTCGCACAAGAAATTGGGCTACTATGTGGAGGGTGGGTGGAGGCCATCGAAAGCGGTAGTTCCTGCAAGCGTTAACTGCCAGCGTGGAATACCAATTTGAAATGCTTGCAGGGACTAGTGATCGCCATTCTAGCAAAGGAATCCTGTTCAGTGCTGGCATTCCATCTTGTAAACTCATTGCTATGATGTACTTAAGAGAGGTTCATCACTGACATCATAGCAATGAGATTACAAGAAAATAATGTGTTTGCTTTCCATACATAACAATCGTCTCCCATACATTATATATATATATATATATTTTTTTTAAACAGAAAAAAACTCTCCCTAAAAAACTTATTGTTCATAAGCGAAGCATTTGGGACTCTCTAATGTCACCTTGAAAAAGTGAAAACAAATGCAGCATATTGAGATTTACATCTGACATTGCTGTGGGTATCAGTTCCTGAACTTCCTATTGATTTTGTGTTCTGTAGAACTGAACCTGGCAAAGGTCTGGCTGGGAAGCCAGATTTGTGAGACTGGAGGCAACCCTTTGCTTTTGGATGAATAAAAGTGACCTACAGTGAGATATATTTTTTATTTTATTTATTTAGTTTTTGTTGACTGGGTAAGTGCACTAGACAAATCCTGCCTATTTTCAGGCACAACCCGGGGGAGGGGGATATAGATGAATGCCAACTAACTTTGAACTAGATTAAGCTGTTGGTGGTATTTTTAGCGAATGAGGGAAATTTGGCCAGGACACCGGAGAAATTCCCATACTCTTTTCGATAAGTGCCATGGGATCTGTAACATCCACCTGAACTACCACCAATCCAGGCAGATGGGACCTCGGTTTAGCGTTTCATCTGAAAGACGGCACCTCAGAAGTGCAGCACACCTCTCATGCTACACTACAGTGTCAGTACTGGGATATTAACCCAAGTGCCAGATGTGGGAACTGAACCCACAGCCCTCTGATCTCCCGGCCTCAGAGGCGAGTGTGCTGCCTACTGAGCCACTGACACTGTTTTATATAGATATGAGTATACATTGATAAGCTCCTGTCCAGTCTGCTATTATGGTCTATGTAGCATCACCCAGTGATGCTAAGCAGATCACACACACACCGACATCCAGTGGTATTCCTGGTGTTATGGGAGGGCACTGTCTGAGCATCTAGGGCACTGTGGTTAGTATCCCTCCCCCATCACTGATAGATGGCTCTTGGAGGGGCAGAAGACTACCATATCATATCATGTCTTTGGTCTGTAAGGTACAGGGTAGGGTGGGGCATGTTGGTGCTGGGATAAGATGGTTTTGGGTGGGAGCCATAGGAGAGGCTGGCACAACAACCAGATAATATGCTCACTAAACATATAAGATTAAATCTACCTTTACCCCACAATCATGGATCTAGGACTGGGGCTCGGGGGTTGATAACAAGAAAAGGACTGTTGCCTTTTGCTAATTATGGGAGTGGGTTGGGTTAGTACAGTATATAGAGCAAGTGCTATTAGAAACATAGTGTCACTGGCCTGGTGGCACTGAGGGTTGAGGCGCTGGATGCCACACCTTGCACCATGTCAGCTACCTGGGTTCGGGAGCGGACTTGGGCCACCGTGGGTCGGCCGGGGGAGAACAGCTGAACGTCTGATGACAGCTTGCCTTCTCCGGGGGAGGGTGGGAATCTCACTCGGTGAGCAGTGACCCCTGGCAGAGGCTGGGGGCACGACAGCCCGTCGGCACCTCAAGGGTTTGGTTGGTCACAGGCAGAGGCCTGTGGACCTATCACCTCTAGAGGCTGTACCATTGAGGGGGAGGACACTGCAGAAGTCAGCACTTTCGCCTTGATGTCAGGGCATGCAACATCCTCATAGAACAGGGAACATCCCCTCCAGAGCTGGGAAGACGGAGTGCTGAGCCTGGTCCCAATATGCCGACGTCTGCCTGCAGTCCAGGTGACCTGACGCAATTACAAGATTTGGGGTATCCTGCCCCGCCCTAACCCCAACCGGGGGGTAATCCATGACCGGATGGAGGAATCAGGGATGACAGGTAGGATGTTGGCAGGGACGGGCTTAATTGGTGACTCCTGATGGGGCGGCTCTGGCAGGGATGCAGGAGGGATAAATAGAAATTTCAAAAAAAAAAAAAAAGAAACACAGTGTCAGGTGGGGAGGAGCTGGACAGATGACAGGTGTTATTTAGGAGGTATGATCAGGGAGGGGCATACGGTGTGAAATGACCAGGGGGTGGTCACTGGATTACGCTGGTCATCTGGGAGAGGTGAAAAAGCTTTTGAAAGCCTTTTTTGTGGAACCTACTGTATTTTAGATAAAATACTGAATAAAGAATAATTAATATTTTTGGGACCGAGTACAAGTAATCACCAAGTGTTCACAAGAAGTTTCTTGAACATATCTATTGACTAGGGTGTTGGTCAGTGCTCTCTGGAATTGTTACTTCAGTGTCTGAATGAATCTACTTTCGGCAAGAATCATCCACCAGTCTCCTGATTTGATAAGTGTGCTCTTTTGTACTTTTCTGGCTATGGAATCCACTGCTTGCATGTAGCATAATATTGGTCTCTGAATCTTAAGAATGGCATGCTGCCTGAAACAAATTAATCAGCAGACTGGAACAAATTCCAAACCTTTCTGTCTGTCTGTCATGTGTCGATCATATGTACTGTATTTTTATGGGAAAACCTACTTACTTCTTGGCTATTTTAAAATGTAAAAATGATTTTGCCCTTAGAGGGATTAACATTTTGGCAAATGAATAAGGAGACCATGCTAATGTGCTGTAAATGACATTAATTTCATACTATTGGAATTAAATTTTCATGCATGTCATGCATAAATGTATCGTAATTACCTCCCTTCTGTCTTTTAAATTAATGACTAGGGCCTGTGGTGTTTTGAAATTCTTAGCATGCGTTCCATCCACACACAAAACTACTCCCGTGCTGGCGAGACAGGAGGGCTTGAACACAGCTCAGTGTTTCTGAGCCTTTAGATTAAAAAAACCAAAAATATGCTTTGAAAGCCACCTTGGGGCACTTCTTAATCTCAGCAGTATAACTGATTCTGCCTTTCCAGCATGTGAAAAAAAAAACTAATTTACTTAGCATGGTCTGTGAGAATGCATCAAAAATAAGCATACAAGCTGCTATAAATTTGAATTCTCTGTTCTGTCCCCTTAAAAAAGCACCATGCTATGTTGTTTATGGTCTGTTTGTTTTCTGTTGTGTGTCACGAAGCATTCACAGCTTCATTCCAAGACAGAAGGAAAGTTAGGCGAATGACAAATCATCCCAACTAAAGTGCTGACTCGGATTTCTGACACTTGAGAGGCACCAATTATGTTGTGATTACTGCAAAGGGGGAAAAGAAAAAAAAAGAACAGCCTTCAGGATTAGAGTTGACTGCAGTAGTTCTCTTCAAGTTGGATGTTACCAGTCATTTTACTTCAGACTCACAACGCGGACCTTATATAACGAAGGCAGCTTAGAGAATCAAGCAGATCACAACTCCATTTGATGTCTTGAGGACCAAACAATCATGCTGTACACAACAGGATGTGTGGATATGCTGTAATAACTGTATGGCGCAATGAGGTTGTGAGGAACAAGGCAAAGCCAAGTGCTTTTAGCCGCATGGAAAGGGGGGTTAGTATATCATAACTGCAGACCCTGTTATGTGTTATCTCACTTATATAATGTACTGAACAGATTCAGAAGTTGAAAGGAAAATATATTTTTAGTCACCTATACAGCTGTGCAGTAATAATTGTAGTCATGCAACTGGAACCCACTGGTATCAGTACAGGGCTTCTCTTACCCATTTTATGAAATCTATTAAATGTACAGCACCATTAGCTCTGTTGACCACTGATTGCACCAGAGTGGAGCATATTTCCTTTCACTTTCATTATGTTCTCTTTCTCTCTTTTTCTTCTAACTTTCTGGGAGGCTGTGCTTCATATAACAGAGTCCCTACCCCCTCCGACACAAAAGGACAAGAAGAAAAGTAAGGGATTTAGTTATGTGTAGTACCTTTGAGTTGCACTGAATTATTCTTGACTTAAAGCATTTTTCCAGTATCTGGGAAACCTTTTTATAATAAAATATTTAGACACAGTTTCGCCTGTATTTCATTAAGTTGATGTATTTATGCCCCCCATTCTGTATTCCTATTTGCATGCAAACAGGGTCCTTTTGTCTCTGACTTAATCTGTTCTGCTGCATCTCCCCCAACTCTTCCTGCTGTAGTCATATTCCTCCTTAAAAAGAGTACTACAGTCAAAATTTTCAAACACATGCAGTATGTTGTGTAGAGTGCTTTGATTTGTGTGTTTAGTGCTTGTGAGTCCTTCCCTTTGTTCAGATGTTTTTTTCTCAATTTGCTTACTAGTTTTATGTCCTTTCCTACTAGTTGTATGGCCTCTGGGAGTCTTCATATTACCATGGTTTATTTCTCTTCTTTTTTCCTGCAATACCTCTTGTCCTATAACAGTTATGTATCTGGGACCATAGATCCAGCAAGTACTGATTTACAATCAATTTTTGAGCAGAACTGCTGTTATTTTCCTTATGCAGTGGGCACTGAAGCCTACATTTACTGCTTAGCAATCACTTGAGGTCTAACTGAGTGGATATTCTCTAAGAAAACAGCTAGAGTCTTTACTAATTTAGCATTGGCAACTTAGGGTAATTTGTGTGCTTTTTATGGCTGGGTATAGTTTGATAAAATTAAAAGATTTAAAAGCAAAACATCTAAAGAGCTACTGAAGCCTTAAAGAAAACCTTACAAAACATAATAATTAGGTACAATTTTGCTTGCATTCCATTTATATTTTATATATTTTTCCTCCTCATACTTTATTACAGTACTAAAGAAATGTGTATGAATATATGATTGTTGTCCCTTCATTTATTTTGTGTTCATCTGCCTCTGTAGATTACTCCCTACTCCAAGTCACAATCATCTGTTGTGACATCACAATCTGTTGCCATGGAAGTAACTATGAGGTCACACGCAGTGCTCTATGCCCTCAGGTATGGAGAAAGTAGCAGGAATAGATAAATACCCCTTTTACACTTCCCTCTGTGCAGTGCATCAACCCTTGCATTCTGGTTGATGCGCTGCAAAGTATCCTTTGTGGACACTCACCACATCAGGTTAATTGTCACTCCACTCCCTTTTCTGTGATGGTCAAATTGTGGGGACGCATACTGCATTGAGCGCATCATCCTACAGTGCAAATTGTTGATGTGCTCAGTCCACTACAGTCCAGTATTTCTGAGCACAGGTGGATGCCCAGCCCACCTAGCATGGACACTCCTCTTGGCGCCATCCGCAGCGCTCAGCCATCGGGATGTGAAAACCGAATTTTGATGGCTTACAACAGAATGCAGCAGAATGGCAGCGGAGCATAAGTAAAGCGCCCCTGCAGTGTAAACAGGGCTGAACTCTTCAGGAGTAAAGATCATGTTTTCATGCAGATGACCTCACTAATAAATAATGGGGAGGAGAAATGCAGAACTAATAGGAAATATAAGCTGGATGATGTCTAAATATTATGTTTGGTTAAAGTTCTCCTAAACACGTCTTCAGCAATTTAATCCTGCTGGCTAGACCGGGACAGACATATAGAAAACAAAAATATTGAATCAGAGTTATTTAGCTGAGGCCAGGACATCAAGTTCCTATCTTTAGAGTACTGCTGCAGTAGTTTCCCCCAATGAATCAGTGGTCACAGACACATCACTGTCACATGAGACAGGAGGCATTGTAGGACAAAGAAGAGCAATAAACCATGCTAACATGGAGATCCCCAGAGGCTATAAAACTAGTAGGGAAATTTAGAAAAAAACTCTTAATAGCAAACAAAGGGAAGGATACACCAGGACTAAACACACAAACCAAAACACTCTGTACAACATGTGTCTTTATAAATATTGACTGCATTACTCCTTTAATGAGAACCCATCATTTGCACAGTAGTGAATTGTGATGTTACAGACAGGTCTGTGACTTCAGTGTGAAGGCCAGTGAAGAAGGAGGCTGAATTGAAATCGGGGGTGGGGGTCAAAGAAAATATTTTCATACAAATTTCATCAGTAATTAACAATGCGGGTACACGAATACAGAGAAGTAATGAAATACAAGTTGAATTCTGCCAGCACATTATATTTTAAAATATTTTACTGTATATTTGGAAAAACTTTACAAACAATGAATTAAGACTCACTAATTGTGAAAAAGGTTAAGGGAGGCAATATCACCTAGTGGTTTGAGGCATCAAAGAACTGGGGACCCATGCTGGAATTTTATAAACTTTGTTACTTACTGAGTGACTCTGAACAAGTCACTTACTGTCCCTCTCCTTGATTCTTCCCTTTTTTGTTCTTTAACTAACCATCACGACTATTAATTTGTGCTGAATGGCTGCGGCCATCTGTTCATGGATTGTAAAGTGCCTTGGGATACAGTGTGCATGCAAGGCATTATATTAGATGGTTTAAAAGTGCAGTGTGTCTGTTTGGATTTTAATTTGTCCCTTTGTTTCACATGAATTGTCACAAATCCTGACTTTTTTTGCAAATGGATGGATTGCTCAAAAAATGGGTGCTGAACTTTGGATGCAAGTGTGAAGACACAGGAGTGGCTGGATCATACATTTGTATCTGTGTTGGCCTGCTTTAAAATGCCTATGACTGATGCATTTTATTCTGTTAACCCTCTGTCACTGAAGTTACCCTTCTTGGCCTGGCCACCTCCCATCACCATTCTTCCCTTCTTTGTCTCTTAGCCACTTTCCATGCAGTTTACATGGTCTATTCCTCCTTTTTCCTCTGTCCTCCATAGTGGATGCCATCAGGGGTTGAGGCAGCTCCTTCCTCTATTCCTCAAAAGTGTAAGACAGTGAGCAGTCCGGGTGGTGGGACCTAAGAGTACCAGTGTCATGTTGCTGAACCACTGAGGTTTTTCTCCTCTCATTATACCCACCCATCAGGAGGCCAGCAGCAAAAGCGCCAAGTGTGTGTCCACATGCGGACATGTGCCTGCACATGCAAGTGTGTGCCTGCATATGGGGCCAGCTAGTGTCCTTTCTCCTACGAACCTGCTTCATCTGCACTGCCCCCTGTGATCACCAGGCAGCAGTATAGCAGTGCAGCCTGCATCCCACTTCCCTGGATGAAGAGACCATCCTCATGGACACTTGATCCCTCCCCCGACTGACCCTGTAATGTCCTGGAGTCATTCCCAAATCCGGGTGGTGGGTATTATGGGTGGCACCACTGCTGCTTGCCAAGAGACTGGCCCAAGCTGCTGAATTTTAAGTAGAATCAAGATAAGACGAAGAAGCATTAGCATTTATAGAGTGCTTTTCATATACACTGCATCCCAAAGCACTCTATACAAGCCATGAGAGACTGGTTTTAAGTGACTGTAAAAGTGTAGTGGCAGCCATTTTGCACATAAGCACCCACACACAGCAAAGCTTCAGGGTAACACCTCATAGTTAAAGAACCTGGAGTTCAAAGGCAGACCACATCTTAATGCTCTGGATAAGAGCAGACCTCCAACTCATATGTGGACCTCATGGAGCCTCTCCATTGCTGGGCCACTGTCCAAGAGTTTTGCACATGTACTTTTTTGTCAGACTAGCAGGGCCACCATAATCTGTGTAATCTGTAAGCAGCCTTCATTCTTAAAATGAAAGACTACTTAAAACAAGATCTGTGCTAATCTTAGAGGGTCCCATCATAAAATTATATAGACGAGGAATCAACTTGGCCAATCCATTTAAAAAGATCAACTACCCTCAGATCATAATGACAGCAGTATAGTTTTCCAGAAGAGCTGAATGGCTGCAAAATGGTGGCTCAGATGAATGATTTGCTCACAGCAAATGTCAATTTCCTATTTGTGCTGGAGTTCTGATCCACTAATTATCTGCTATAAATTCAGTCATATGTTTGCTACTCAGTATCCCTCAAAAAAACATTCTGATATTTATTGTTTTAGCATTTATTGACCAGGTGAGAACACGAGACAACATCAAGCCTATTTTCAGGTATGACCTAGGAGGTTACACAATAAGCAAATTACCAGGAAAACATATCAATAAGAAATAAGCATTTGTCAACGGCGAATGTTGTCGCGCTGGCATTGGCAGTGGTGGAGCTAGAAACGCATAAGAGGAATGGCAGTGAAGTATTGAAGTGACACCAACCCCACCCCCACCCTGTAGAAAGCGACAGGCATTGGGGTGTGCCTTTGGGTCATCAGCTATAATGCTCATGCCATTGTACCTCACCCTACCCTGTAGACACTGACAAGTGTTGTGGTGTGCTTTGGGGTCTTTGGACATTATACTTACCCCATTCCATAAGGAAATATGCTGACGTGGGTGCAGTATAGCAGTGTGGGGTGAAGTTTGTGGCCGGACAGTGCAAGACACACCACGATGCCTGCCAGTGGCTGCAGGGTGGGTGTAGGGGGTGGAATGGTGTGAGCATTACATCCGATGATCCCAAGTCACAGCCCCGACGCCTGTCAGTCCGTACCGGGTGGGGTGCTACAGTTGGAAACCTTAACACCGTAGATGTGTAGTGGTAGTTTCACTCCACATTTTCAACATGGGCTGCTTGTCAGGCCACCTCATGAAAAGCAGCAAAATCACTTTGTTAGCTGAAATGTGGTTTTGCACAGGGGCTGTGCCATTTAGCGACAGAGGGACGAAAACACAGTTTTGGGCAGGATGTGGAGAATGATAACTGTATTGTTCATGAGGAGGCATAAAAAATGGCAACGTTGAAAATCTGGAGTGGCAATATGAAATATTGGTGAAGCAATGAACATGCATACAAACTGAGCAACAGACGTCCGCAACCCAAATATTTGTGGGAGTGTTTTAGGCACATTTTCAACATAGGTATTTTGGGACCTCCCCTCACGAACAGTGGTGCTGTAATTTTGTTAATGTGTCCCAAAAGGTGATTTCCCACAGCAAGCACGCCATTGTGCGTCACAGTTGTGGAAACGAGTTTTGGGCAGGCTGTGAAAAATGGCAGCTATACTGTTGATAAGGAGGTGTGCACAAATGCCAGTGGTGAAAATCTGGCATGAAAATATTGCAAATTTACGAAGTTACAAGGCTGCTTGGAAACTGTGCAACGCACGCTTGCCGCACAGTCATTTTATGGACTTTTGCCACCAAATTGTCAATATAGGCATTTTAGGACCTCTGCTCATGAACGGTGTCATCGTCATTTCCTCAAACTGTCCCGAAAACTGATTTCGCACAGCGACCATGCAATTCTGCGCTGGATGTGTGAAAACACATTTCAGCCAGGATATGTAAAATGACAGCTGTACTGTTCATAAGTAAGTGTGGAAAAATGCCAATTTTGAACATCTGGAGTGAAAATATTACAAATGCACAAAGTCACAAGCATGTGTGCAAACTGCGCAACGCACACTCATAAAACACTAATTTTATGGACGTTTGGCCCCAAATTTTCAACATAGGCATTTTAGGACCTCTGCTAATGAACAATGTCACTGTCATTTTCATAATGTGTCTCAAACATGGACTTTCCACAGTGACCGGGCTATTCTGCGTCGGAACTACAAAAACACATTTTGGTCAGGATGTGAAAAATGACAGCTGTACTGTTCATAAGGAGGTGCAGAACAATGCCAATGTTGAAAATCTGGAGTGAAAATATTATAAATTCGTGAACTTATGAGCATGCGTGCAAACTGCACAACACACGCTCATAACACAGTCATGTTATGGAGTATCGTCAACAAACTTTCAGCATAGTCACTTTAGGATTTCTGCTCATGAACAGTGTAACTGTCATTTTTGTAATTTGTCCTGAACACTGATTTCCCACATCGACCGTGTTATTCTGCACTGGAAGCGCAAAAACACATTTCAGGCAGGATGTGAAAAATGACAGCTGTATGGTTCACAAGAAGGTGTGGAAAAATGCCAGTGCTGAACATGTGGTGTGAAAATATTGCAAATTCGCTAAGTTACGAGTGTGCGTAGCAACTGCGCAACGCATGCTTGTAAAACAGTCATTTTTTGGATTTTTCCCACCAAATTTGCAACATAGCCTTCTTGAGAGCCCCCCTCATGAACACTGGCACTGTCATTTGTTCCTTGCTCCCAAAAGGTGATTCCATGCAGTGACTGCAAAATCACCTTTCAGGACCAAATAACGTCATGACAGTGTAAGAATTCACGAGGAGGGGTCCCAAAAACCCCACGTTGAAAATTTGGTGCCAAAATTCAAAAAAATGCCTGAGATATGCATCAAAGTTGAAAAACCCCTATTTATTCTGTTATACTGCTTACTGGCATTTCCTTAGTTTGCGGTCAGCTTTGAAGAGTGCAGATGTGTTCCTGGTCCACCGAAGATCATTGCGCCAGGCTCCGCAGGTAAGTATGGGGTGAGGGGATGTGGGGAGGCAGGGTGCGCAGAGGGTGGAGTGCGGTTATGGGAGGGAGACTACGAGGACTGTTTTTGTGTTACAGGATTAAAAAACAAAACATCGCGGGACTTTTTTTCTCTCGGGATTTGGCATGCTGGGGTGGGCTCCCAGCGTGTCACTAACTGTTTAGAAGTGCTGCAGCCGATGGGGATTGGGCACCTCGTCGGCCCACACAACAAAGGGGGTTAATTTATGCTGATGGGGATTGGGCACCCCGCTGGCACACAAGGAAAGCGGAAGAGCCGAGGGGATTAGACACCCTCGCATATAACAAATGGGGAGTGCTTTATGCCAACGGGGAGTGGGTTCCCCCATCGGCACATACATTGGGGCCACGGTAATCCGGCAGGGGGATTGGGTACCCCCGAAGTCGGCAGTTCGGTGGCCGCCATGTTTATAATGTGGCTGAGCATGTCAGGAGGTCCGCTGCATCTGACAAGCTTTTGCTCGGATTGCAGCGGACCTTTCCTTAGATGTGCTCACCACATTATGTATGCATGGTGTGGCACCAGCATGTAGGCTGATTGGGGAATGAGGGACGCACCTACTGATACATGCCCTGCATTCGCTGAACAGTGACCACACCTCCAAATCTGCACTACCACAAGATATTGGCTGCACAAGTGTGCCAACATAAAAAGGGAATGAACAATGGAATACAATTAAGCAATAAACCATGAGAGGGTGTGGGTTATGGGGGGATTTACCATGGCTGACATAGTTTGGCCATGAGGCCATAGGCCGAGTGGTCAAATCCTTGCCAGCCTTGGTAAATCCTCCCATAACCCACACCCTCGAGTGGGTTATTTTGATTGTACCATGAGTGAAGTATATAATTGATTTAAACTATAATGGGGTTTGTTACAAATAGCCTTACACAGTAAAGAAATAGTCCTGGCCAAGCTGGTATCAGGAGGACTGTGGAGTTTGAGTTCTGTACTGTGGGTGAATGTGATGTTGTGGTCGGGTGAATGGCTGTTGGATTCGAGTGGTGTCAGCAGGCTGATGAACCAGAGGGACAGGAGCCGCAGGACTGGTTTGTTGAAATAAGTGCTCTACGACTTGACTACTGTTTTCCGGTTTGGTTTCAGGAAGAGACTGAAAGATTTCTTCAATTTTGGCCAGGCCAATCAGCTTCCATGATGTATCCGTTGCTTTTTTCCTAAACTGTTAGCTACGCGATGGAGGTTAGTGGCAACAAAGATGGTGGCTACATGGGCACAGAGAGGGCATCAGAGGGTTTTTAAAACATGTTGGCATGAGACTGTGGCAGACTGGAACCTCTTGCAGTGGTTATCGGGGGATTAACAACAGGGGTGCCAGCTAAGGGAGGTGACTGGTTGTTTTTTCTTGATCATGGTATAATCTTTAACAAGTAGTGCAATAACCAAGGACGTTACAAAAAACAATAATACAGTTCAAACTATGATCATAACTAAAAATATGATCCAATACAAAAATGATGATAGAATATAAGTTGTAGTAGGCAGTGCAATAACAGCTGGCAGGGATAGACAGCACAGTAACATAATGAAATCACCTGCAAGTACAATTAGAGTTTTCCGTTAAGTAATTCCAGAAGGATCATGTAAACTCAGAGTTAGAAAAGGAGCTATGAACAAGCAATCGAAGAGTTTCAAAGCCTAAGAGCAGTGACAGTAAAGGCCCAATTCCCCCAAACTAGTATAAGTTTTGGGGATAACAAGAAAGAACTTGTCATGGGACCTGAGAGAATATGAAAAATGGGAGAATTGAAGACGAGACACAAGAGGTGCAGGGGAGCCATGCCTCATTAGTTTGTTGGTAAAACATCCCACTGCCAACAGGTAACTATTTGAAGGAGATAACCACCCAAGTTTGCTTTAGGGCTCACGGTGGCGAGTCAGGCAAAGACAGGACAAATATTACATATGTTGTTATATTTACTGTCCCACTTAGACAATAGGGACTTAGGTGTGTGGGTGAAGGAGATACACCAATAAGGTAGGGTAGAAAGAAGGCAAGGACTAGGCAGGCAGCCAGTTTCAGAATATGCATTACTTGGTATGCCATGCCAAGCACTGCATTTACTGCCCTGCAGATATTCAGGATGTGCAGGGAAACATCAAGGGGGGAGAATCCAGAGTAACTCCTAAATATTTAAGGGAGGGCACTCCTTTAAGTGGGATACCATCAATGCAATTAAGGGACACTGATTCTGAGTAGGTTCTAATTTTGGCTGGAGATCCAAACAGAGTGGACTAGGTTTTCTTATTTATCAGAAGACGTTTATTGTTCACAAGCCATTTTTGCATTTTATGTAAATCAGCATTGAGTTGGGAATTAATGTGACTTGCGTTTTTAGAACTAGAGAGAAGTACAAAATCATGAGCATGTAGTGCAGAACTACGCAAAGTAACTACACTGAGAATACTTTTGATGAACATGGAAAAGAGGATTGGACCTAATATAGCGGGCTATGAGGGACACCAAGTTTAAAAGAAACTGGGTCCGATAAGGACCTTTCAGATTTAACTACTTGTTGCCAGTTAGTCATATAATGCTTAAGCCATACAACTATGTGTGTAGATAAGCCCAGGGCTTCTAAGCTTAGAACACAGTGGGTGGCATATCGTCACTACAGCAATAACTTTACCATGGCCGACACTACAGCGACAACAGCGCAAGCTTGCTGTAGTGCCAGCGAGGGACCCTGGCACTGCTTTCTGGGGGTATTGCACCCCCTCTCCGAAGCAACTCCGACTTGGAGTTAATTAATTAAGTAGTAGAAGGTGCAGGGGATAGACCCCCCCACATGGGGGGTTCTGGGGGCAAAGCCCCCGAAGAACACACAGTCCGAAGTGACTCTCTTTATGCTGACCGCATTAAGTGACTCCCTTTATGTCGACCGCAAAGGAGTCGCTGTAACGTCGGTTGACAACAAAATTTATTTTTTTTTATTTTTATTTATTAGCATATCAGAATTACTACCTTTGAGTCAGAGACTCCTTTACAAAGGCTCCATGTCAGATAATAAACAGTGTACAAAAACATAAAACAGATGACAGACTGTGACCATACAGCATATGAAATTACAGAACATGGCAGGCAAAGTCAGACATAGGTTACAATCATGGGGGGTAAATCTTTGGCTGAGATTAGACAACAGTTACAGTCTTGAGGGTAAGGCATTGGTGGAGGTTAAGCAGGATTAAACAGTAGTTATCAAGCAGGACAGGTGCACAAAGGAACACTAGTCCTTCGTCAGGATAATAAGTGGTAGGTGGCATATGATGATAATGGGAGGGCTAGAAGCTGTCACATGCCAAAGGGGAACATAGGGGTTAGCTAGAGGCAATCACAGGCCCCAGTAGAGCATAAATGTTTCCTTAGGAGGAGTTTGAAGCGTCCAAGTTTTTTTTCAGAGGTGATGTCACTGGGAAGTGCATTCATCCATGGGGGAGCACTGTAGTGGAAGGTTCTCTGGCCCAAGGTAGTTCTGCAGTGGGGAACCAGGAAAGGGGATTTGGAGGAGCTGCGCGTGGCTTTCAGTAGGGTGCAGGTAGCAAAAGGAGTGTGAGGCGGGGGGCAAGACCGTTGGTGATTTTTTTGGTAAGGAGGCATGTCTGGTACCTAAGCCTCCCATCGAAATCTAGCCAGTTGGTAAGACTATGCAGAGAGCAGGTGTGTGTCAACTGATCACAACTGGTAACAAGGCAGCAGGCTTTATTTAGGGATACCCTGATTCTGCGGAAGGTGGTGCTATCAGCCGTCCCATAGACCAAGATCCCGTAGTCAATAAGGGACAAGATAGAGGAGGAGACAGCTGCAGGGCCTCCGGTGGAAGACAGTGCTTGTACCAGTGGAGCAGGCCAATTTTGGTATTGACAGCAGAACTAAGGAGGTGAATATGCTCATGATAGGTGAGAACAGAGTCTAGGGTAACACTGAGATATTTAAAGACGTTAACCTACTCTAGTGATATCAGTTGGGAATTAAGGATTTGCATTGGGAGGCCTTTTTTCTTGTTCTGGATGTGCGTAAACATCATTGCTTTGTTTTTTTTGTAGTTTAGCACCGGCCGGTGCTCAGTGAACTATGACTCCACTTATTTGAATGAGTAGAAACAAAGAAACTTAGAAATTGTCTGCAGATAAGGACCGCTAGGCCCATCCAGTCTGCCTGTAGGCCCCATACATTGTATGTGACTACTGACCCTATGTGATGTATGGCTTTTCATCACTCCCTTCCCTCTCAAGCTTCCCTCGTGCCTGTCCCAGGCATGCTTAAACCCCTCCACTGTGCTTGCCCCCATTACCTCCTGTGGCAGACTATTCTGAGCATTGGCTACCCATTCTGTGTAGAAAAACCTCCTCGCATTACCTCTTAATCTACCCCCTTCCAATTTCATATTGTGCCCCCTTGTTCTAGTACTTTTTCTATATTGGAAAAGGTCCCCCACTTGCATCTTGTTTATGCCCTTGAGGTACTTGAAAGTTTCAATCATGTCTCCCCGCTGTCTCCTCTCCTCTAGTGAGTACATATTGAGGTCCCTTAGTCTCTCCTCATATGTTTTGTGGTGCAAGCCCTGCACCATCTTTGTTGCCCTTTTCTGGATAGTTTCCACCTTATCTATGTCCTTGCACAGGTGTGGTCTCCAGAACTGTATGCAGTACTCCAGGTGAGGCCTTACCAATGTTTTATACAATGGCATCACCACCTCCTGCCTCCTGCTAGTGATACCCCTGCCTATGCACCCCAGCATACCACTGGCCCTCCCTGCCACTTTTGTGCACTGCTTTGATACCTTAAGGTCATCAGAGATGATAACCCCTAGGTCCCTTTCCTCTTTGGTGACAGTCAGCTCCTCCTTCCCCAGCCTGTAGCACTCCCCAGGCTTCTCTCTAGCCAGGTGCATTATTTTGCACTTCTTTGTATTGAACCTCAGTTGCCACATCTCAGACCATCTTTCAAGCTTCTCCAGGTCCCTCTTCATTTTCCGCATTCCTTCTGGAGTATCTACCCTGTTGCAGATCTTGGTGTCATCTGCAAACAAACAGACCTTTCCTTCCATCCCCTCTGCAATGTCACTAATGAAGACATTGAACAGGACTGGTCCTAGTACTGATCGCTGTGGTACTCCACTTGTCACCCCCCTCTCCCCAGAGTGTGCCCCATTTACCACCACCCTCTGTCTCCTGTCTGTTAAACAGTTCCTAACCCAGTTTACCACCTTGCCTCCCACACCCAGACTGCCCATCTTGTTAATCAGCCTTCTATGTGGGATGGTGTTGAAGGCTTTGCTGAAATCTAGGTAGGCAATGTCTACTGCCCCTCCCTGATTTATTTCCCTAGTCACCCAATCAAAAAAATCTATTAGATTCCTTTGACATGACCTTTCTGCTGTGAATCCATATTGCCTCATATCCTGAGCACCACTGGATTCCAGATGTGCCACTATCCTTTCTTTCAACAGTGTCTCCATGATCTTTCCCAAAACTGAGATGAGGCTGACTGGCCTGTAGTTCCCTGCCTCCTCCCTACTGACACTTTTGTGCAGTGAGACTACATGAGTCCTCGTCCAGTCCTCTGGAGTGACACCTGTATTGAGTGATTCTGTGAACAGGGCCACCAGAGGTGTTGCTAGTTCCCATCACAGCTCCTTTAATATCCTTGGGCGGATGCCGTCTGGTCCCATGGCCTTATCCACCTTCAGCTTTGTGAGTTCTTCCAGAACTCTGTCCACTGTGAATGGACTGGTGTCCACTTCCCCTTCCCATTGCCTCTGCAACCCAACTGTGGTTCTTGACCCTTCCCCTCCTTAGCGAATACTGAGCAGAAGTATTTAAGTATTTCTGCCTTGTCCAGATCCCTCTCCTTACACTCTCCCTTCTCCCCTTTGAGCCTCACAATCCCACCCGTTGTTTTCTTCTTTCACTGATGTACCTATAAAATGCCTTATCCCCTTTGTTTACAGACTGTGCTAAACCCTCTTTTGTCTGCACCGTCGCCCTCCTAACAGCCTTCCCTGCTTCCCTTAAACATTCAAGGTACACCTCCCTGCCCTCCTCCCTTTGGCTCCCCTTATATTTCTTGAAACTCAGCCTTTTAGCCCTTTGTCCCCCACCTCTTTGGAGAACCATAGTGGTTTCCTTCTTCTTTTGCCTTTGGCCACTGTCCTAACGCATTGATTTGTTATATCCACTAGGGCTCCTTTCAGTTTCTCCCATTGTTCTTCCACCCCCTCTATTACCTCTCCCTTCCCCAGGACTGATTGTATACATCTATCCATTTCAGTGAAATCCGCCCTCCTGAAATCTAATACTCTTGCCCTTGTTTGACTTAATTGAGTCCATGTCTCCATGCTGAACCACACCATGTGGTGGTAACTGGACCCCAGCTGCCCATCCACCTGTATTTCTTCAGCTCTGTTCCCATTGGTTCATACCAGGTCCAGAATTGACTCGTCCCTGGTTGGCTCATGCACCAGGAGGGATTCCAGGATGGCTGTGCTTCTGGCTGAAGCAGCCACCTGGGTGGCACAATCCATGTCCGGCATACAGAAATCCCCCAGTAGCAGGATTTCGCCTTTAGCTGCCATGTCATGTATGTTCTCCACTAGTTCCCTGTGTACTTCCTTCCCCTGTGCCAGAGGTCTGTAGATCACCCCTGAACATATTGCTGTTCCATTCCCTGGCTACAGGGTAACCCACATTACCTTGGCTTCCCCCTGTCTTTCCTAAACTTCTTTAGCCTACCTTGGCTTCCCCCTGTCTTTCCTGAACTTCTTTAGCCTTTATACCATCTCTGATGTACAGGGACACTCCCCCACCCTTTTTACTCTTCCTGTCTCTGCTGAACAGTGTATAGCCTGGTACATTGACTTCCCAGTCATAATTAGCACAGTACCATGTCTCTGTTATTGCTGCTATGTAAAGGTCTGCATCTGTCGACAAGGCCTCCAGGTCTGGAACCTTATTTCCTAGGCTACAGGCATTCGTTATCATGACCTTCAATGTTCGTTTGTTTTTTGCCACTTAATAAGCTTTATTAGACATATCCAATCCAACACATACATTTTAAATAATGTTGCATTGAGCTTTTCAATGACAATGCAAGAACAAAAAAAAAGAATTAGAAATAATACTAAAGAAACAAAACAAGCAAAAAAGGAAGAAAAAAGAAGGAGAAAACAAAACAAAACAAAAAAGCCCAAAAATCAACTCTAATCCCCCTTCCTCTCCCATCCCCCCTCTACCCCCTCCATCCCCCTCCTCCCCACCCACCCTCCACCATTCAACCACCGCACCCTTCAGGACTTCATATCTTAAAAATGTCAATATTATTATCAATTAATACATTTCAATTGATTATCCATATTTGCATGTGTTTTTTCAGTTACATCAAGAGGAGTTGGAGCCATGACTCTTCGCACCTTCTCCCACCTCTCAGCTACGTAGGCTGTGAGTTGCTCCCACTTCTCGCTGAAGGATCCTAAGGAATGGTACTGTAAGCCTATCGCTTTTTCCACATTAATAGCATTATACATTTCTGTAATCCATTCTCCCAAAGAGGGTAAATTTTCTTTTATCCAATACCTCATTATAAGGAGCAATGCCACAGCCGATATTAAAGTCAAATAATATTTGAATTTACTTGGAATAGCCACTGAGAGGTGGCCCAACACACATATCTCAATGGTAAAATAACTGTTTCCCCCAAACAATGGGCTACAAAACTCTTTCATTTCCGACCAAAAGCCTTGGATCTTAGGACAAGCCCAGCTCATATGGCTAAGCGTACCCGGCTCCTGAGTACATTTTGGGCATACTGAAGAATATTGTCTCTCTATCAAATTTCTTTTAACCGGAGTAACATACAAATTATGTAATATGTTGAATCTTATAAATCGGAGCCTGTCCTGCTTAATAAACTTATAATTATTGCACCATATTACTTCCCATTGCACCAAGTCATAAGACAGATTCATGGCCATCTGCCAACATGGGGCTATAGATCTTACGTCCTTATCAACCATAGAACTCATTTTTCTATATAAACTGGCTATTGGCCTAGGTCGAGTGGCTATTTCTGCCATTTCTGTGAAAACTCTATCTGTCTTTGAGAACCAAGGGGGTTTATTCAATGCCTTAACTATACATTGTTTAATCTGGAGAAATTTAAATCTTGGCAGTGTCTGAAGTTGAAAGGTCTGCTTAAACTGTGAGGATGACATAAAACCTCTTTCTGTCATTATCTTGGATAGCTTTGTCGCACCCCAATCTCTCCAAAAATCTTGAGTGATAACTTTGCCATCTATTGTCAAATTTAAATGATTAAAGATGGGTTGCCCCAAATCAGAAGTGTGGCTTAAGTTCAGGTTATTGCACAGTTGATTGTGGGCTCTCACGGACCATGCTATTGGCGTATTCCTCAAATTCTGTGGAATTTTCTTGCTCCGTATGAAGAGCAGGGATGCTAATGCTATCTTATATTTAACTGTTAAATATCTCTCTATTTGTAACCAGGCCAGCTTAGAGCTCTTGTTACTTTGTGGATTTATCCAATGAAAATACTTACTACCCTGAAAGGCCAAGTAACAGAGAAATAAGTTGGGGATACTAAGACCCCCCCCCGCTCCTTTGGTCTTTTTAACTTCTGAATGGCTCTTCTTGGTTTCTTTCCCTGCCATAAAAAGTCAGACCACATCCCATCCACCCTTTTAAACCAACTCAGCGGAAAAGCCAAGTTCAACATTGATAATGGGTACATCAGCCGAGGGAAAATAACCATTTTGAGTATATTTACCCTTCCCCAAAGATACAGAGATAGATTTTGCCATCTCTTCAGATCTTGTTGCATTTGCAAAATTACCGGATCTAAATTTAAAGCTTTTAATTTCCCTAAGTCCTTGGGGATTTCTATACCTAAAAAGGAAATTGACTTGGGAGCCCAGCATAATCCTAATTCCTCTACCATGGCCTTGGTACAGGTAGGGGTTAATGCTAATACAGCTGTTCTGGTTAGATTCAATTTATAACCTGATAACTCACTAAAATTTTGTATAATATCCAAGGCCGATTGCAGTGATGGATGCCAACATGATAAATGCAGGAGAATATCGTCAGCGAACATAGATATTGTATATTCCTCTGTTCCTCTCCTTATTCCCCTGACTGATTTTGAAGCTTTTATTTTCAGGGCTAGTGGCTCAATATATAAATTAAATAACATTGTGGACAGAGGACACCCCTGTCTTGTACCTCTAGTCAACCGACAGATGTCAGAAATGGCTCCGTTACAAAGCACCCTTGCTGATGGGGAATGATAAAGTATATCTACCCATCGAATGAAGTCAGCAGGAATACTGTAGCTAGGCAATAGGTCAAATAAAAACTCCCAGTTGACTCTGTCAAAAGCTTTTTCCGTGTCCAGGGACACCAACACCATATCAGTGTGGGAATCCCCGGACGTGGACACCAAGTGACAGATTTTCCTGAAAAGGTCACTCGAATATCTCCCCGCAACAAAACCTGCCTGCTCTGGCCCTATCAAAGCATCCCAGACCTGTTTTAGCCTGTGTGCCAAAACACTTGCCAACAATTTAACTTCCATGTTAAGTAAAGAAATAGGTCTGTAATTACCAGGACTTGAGGGATCTTTTCCCGGCTTCGGTAATACTACTATTCTGGCTTCAAATATGGTGGATTCTTTTAAAGGAGCCTCAAATAAGTAATTAAATAATTCCTGCAAATAAAGAGCTAACTCCTTTTTAAAAGTTTTGTAGAAGGCCGGAGGAAAGCCGTCAGGACCTGGGGCTTTGCCCGCTGGTAATCTGTCTATTGCATCTAATATTTCCTGTATTTTCATGTTACCTACCAGGCAGTTCTGTTCTATATTTAACTTTGGCAATATCAAGTCTTTTAAAAATTCCTCCAATTTATTTACATATTCTCTCTGCCTTTCTGAAGCTGTATATAAGTCCTGGTAATAGTCCCTGAATATCCTAGCAATTGCCGAGGGGTTCGAAGTGAGTTGTCCTGTGTCTTTATCTTTTAATGCTGATACCCACCTTGCCTTCCTCTGTTGCTTGAGTCAGTTTGCTAATAATCTTCCTGCCTTCTCTCCATACCCTATATAATTGAATTTCCACTTTGCATTGGTCCTTGTATTAACATTTAATATATGAGAGGCATATTTCGCCCTAAGTGCTTGAAGTTCTCCCCATACCTGTTCCTCTGAATCAGTTCCAAGCAATTTTTCCAAATTGTATATACGCTCCAACCACCCCTCTACTTCCTGTGTCCTTTGACGTTTCCTGACTTTGGCCATTTGTATCAATTCCCCCCCTCCACGTATCTTTTAGGGCGTCCCATAGGACATCTATTTCTTGGATAGATGTATAATTGTTTTTCCAAGTAACTTCTATAAACTCCCTTATCCTTTCTACCCAGTTCTCCTCTAACAATAGTTGGGTGTTTAATGACCATGATCTAGATGCCTTCTTATATTGGGAAAATCTCACCTTCAGCCAAATCGGAGAGTGGTCCGACAAAACCCTTGGGTATATCCTCACATCCTCTACCTCTGTTAGAGCAAAGGTGTTAATAAGAAAACAATCTATTCTTGAAAGCACCTTATGTGGTGCTGAGTAGAAGGTATACTCATGCACCTTTGGATTTCTAAGCCTCCAAGGGTCTGAGAGACCTGAATTTAACATCAGCTCTCTGAGCACCCTCTGTGCTGGCATAAGGCCCACTTGTTTGCTATACGATCTGTCCATATCATTTACATATACCAAATTCCAATCTCCTCCAAGGAGACATGGCGTATTGGGCACTCCCGCTATTATGGCCTCTATTGGTGGAAAAAATTCAGGGGTGTCCTGATTCGGCCCATAAATAGACCCTAACATCACATCAATCCCAGCTAAACTCCCATGTACAAAAACAAATCTCCCCGGGTCATGTCACTTTTCAATTTCTTTAAATGGCACAGATTTGTGAATTAAAATAGCCACTCCCGGCTTTCTATGGTTGTTTCCAGCCCCGAATACCTGTCCCACCCACGCTTTACATAATTGATTTAATTTCTCTGTCGTTACATGTGTCTCCTGCAACATGATGATGTGGGGCTGATATCTCTTAAGGTGTCACAATATAACATATTTTTTTGTGTTATCCTTCCCCCCTTTGATATTCCAAGATATTACTTTCCAACTCCCCATATTTCTACCTTTTGTTTTCCTTTCGTATTAATTGAGATATATATCTGAGTCCTGAATAGGATTACACTTTTCACTATAGTAACTTCCTGCCTCACTCCCTTTCTCCCTCCCCTCCCCCTCCCCCATACCTTAATTCCTCTTTCCTCCTGCTTATCTACCCAGGACAAATGCCCACTCCCTAACACTCTATCCGCCATGCCCCAGAAAGAGCAACCCTGCTATGGTCTCCATAGCATCTGATAAACCATAACACCAACGAATTCTTTCTAAAAATAAACTACAAGCAACGATCCAGATGCTGAGGTATTTCTGCTTAATATTATCTTATCTTCCCTATAATTCTATCCCATCCCCTCTATCTCCCACTTTGCCAGCTTTCTCTGCCTCCTCTAGCCCTCTAACCTTCTATCCCCTTTGCTATAAACTACAGAGAGCTAATTCTGCGTTGTTAACCCCTTTTCTACCTGGATTCCCCTACTCAAACACCAACAACAGCTCATAGTATTTATAACAAACTTCTCTGGGGCTGTCTGTTAATTTCACAGTAGCTCCTCATTTTCCTGAAAAGTAATGCCACTTTTTTATGTTTCTATACACTTTTTAATAATCCTCCTAAAGGCTGCAGTGACCATTTGCAGCCACACAGTGTCACCCCTTAACCACTTTTCCCCTTTTAAGCCTTTTTGCCAACCATACTGATAATCGAGAAAAGAACTGATATCCTCCATCACCAAAATTTAAATCCCCCAGGACGAAACCTCCCGCTCTCCTCCCCAACTACCCCAGTCTCTGTTTCTTTGTAAAGAAAAAAAAAGTTCGCTTCATTCTTCTTTTTATCCTGTGTTGCCTTCCTTTGAATATGAGGATGCAGTGACCATCTTGACTTCCCAACCGACTAATTCAAATCAGTCCTATACGAAAGCTAAATCCAGTCTTATTTCTCGTCCAGAATACCCCTATCCTTTATTCGTTGCCAAGATCTGCCTTAATCAGTCCCCTTTACCAAATAATTGAGGGAGCCGGATCGTCAGATCCGCCATTGCTTGTTCTGCTGATTCATAGCGCTGAACCCCAGACTGCAAGGAAACTTCTAGTTGGGCTGGATATAAAGTTCTTTGGTGTATTTTAGCAGCCCAAAGCTTAGATTGGATTGGGTGGTAGGCTGCTTGCTCCTGCCTTACTTTATAGGTCAAATCTGGGACCATTCTCAAGCGCTTCCCTTCCCATCCAATCCTTTCGGCTTTTCTGGCTGCTTTTAAGATGTGATCTCTGTCCAGATAGTTAAGCACTTTGAATATTAACAGTCTTGGTGGATTATTTGGCTATGGTTTTGGCCTAATCACTCTATGTGCGTGTTCTATAACATAAATGGGCCTGTTTGGCAAAGGGCCCGCGATCCTCACACAGAGCTTTTGCATGAAGGCAATGACGTTGCCACCTTCCTCACCTTCTGGAAGGCCTAGGAGTACTAGGTTATTGCGCCTAGATCTCCCTTCCAGGTCGTCAATTTTTATTTCCATTCTTTTAATTGTTTTCTTCAAGTCCACGTTATCCGCCTCCAGTTTTACTACGTGGTCTTCTACCGATGCAATTCTGGCTTCTGCATCCCCTATCCGCGTGCCCAGTCCCCGACAATGAGCCTTTCCACTCTTTAAACTCCGCTTTTAGGGTAAATAATGCAGATTTGATAGTGCTGATGTCTTCCTGCATTTGATTGTATGCCGAATGCTGTGTATTTGTTATTTTTTCCGATTCCAGAGAAGTGCTTATGCGGGGCCTTTTGGCTTCTAGCCCCATCGCGACTTCCTCTTCTCGGTCTTCCGATGGCTCCGACATACTGTCTTTATCTCTGCCTCCTGTACTACTAATTACTCCCTTCAGTACCTTTTCAATTCAGGGAAGGTAAGCTCTGCTTTTACTTTAATTCTTGGCAGAAAAAAATGATTTATAATTATAGTAGTGAGCGGAGCTGCAACACACTGCTGCTACTCTCTCCAGGGCATCACGTGATCTCATGACCTTCCATGTTTTACAGTCTGCCCTCCCTCTGCTTTTGTTCTCCCTCTCCAGTGTCTTCCCCCCAACCCAGTTTCCTTTCCTATGTGCTCTTGCCCCCCCATATCACTCGTTATACATTCTTCCCCTGCCTGCCCCATCCTGCCTGCTTTAGCTATTCCTGTAGTTAACATCTGTTCCTGCATGCTCCGATGGGGGGGTTCCTACACCTCCTGACCCTCCTGGCTCTCACCCCTTGGCCAGTTTAAATGCTCAGAGTTGAAGCATTTAAACTTCTCACAAAGGACCAAGGTCCCCTTCTTGGACAGATGCAGGCCATCCTCCTTATATAAGCTCACATCTGCCAGGTCATGCCCCAGTCTCCTATACGGCCAAAACCCTCCCTTCCACACCAGTCCTTCAACCAGGAGTTGAAGGTACAGATGCTGAGTGCCCTAGCTTGCCCTGTGCCCTGGATAGGTAGCACCTCTGAGAATGAGATGGAGCGTGCTATCTGTTTCAGGTTCCCCCCAGCTTCCTGAAATCCTTCTGGACTCTGGCTAACTCCAGCCTTCTCCTGGCCAGGTTATTGGTCCCCAGGTGGACAATGACATCCAGCTGCTCCCTCCTAGCTATTGCCATAGTGATCCTATGGATACGCTTCCCATCCCTCCACACAGCGCTTCCTGTGAGGCACTTGACCTCTCTCTCGCTCCCCTGCAGGGGTGTCCCTAACTCCACTTCCTGAACAATAGAGTCCCCTACTAGGAGAAGCTTCCCCCTCCTCTAGGGTCACCTGCATCCCTTCCCTGGGGCTCCATCCTGGAGGACCCTCCCATACTCCCTGGTCCCAGCCTCTGGTTCCTGAGTGGGGCTTTCCCATTCCTCCAAAACAGTGTAGGAGTTGCTAAGCAGGACTGATTGGGGGATGTGCTTTTGACCCCCCTCCATCACCCTCCCTGAGCCCACCGTAGTCCAATCATTCCTCTTCTCTGGCATCCTTTGAGGTACAGGCTGTGGACCCAGTGGTCTCTGAGTGGGGGTGGATGCCGCCTTCAGCTTGGCCACTTCTGCTTGGAGACAGGCTACCTCCTCCCTCAGCCCAGAGAGGTGCCTGCAGACAGGGCAGCATTTCAGCCTCCAGAATGTCTCCCTGAAGACAGCTGCTCTGCAACCACTGCACTGCACCACTCCCATCACGTTTCCCTCTTCAATCAACTGCCTGCTTAAGATGGCTATTTGTTATCCCCCAAATATTTGTTTTTATTTCTTTTGTTTTTTGTTGTGCTTTCTCTTTTTGCTACTTTCTGTATGGATGCAGGATGTTGCAAGGCCCTATGGGACCCACCCTATAAATGTAGGGCTCACCTTGGGGTGGGTGAGAGGGTGGGACTACACCACAGGCTGTGTCCAAAAACAATGAGCCAAGGAGTCATCTGGCAGTGGCTCCTCACTCCACTCACCATGGTTCCAAATAGAGCCAATTACAAACACAGAGCCACAAACGTATCAGCTAGAATCCCTCAATCCCGCCCACACTAAATGGGAAAGTACACAGAAATGGCAGTTAAGAAAAGACCTCAAATTCAATTACAAACACACAGTCACAAACTCACCAGCTAGAATTCTTCCCTCCTGCCCCAACTAAATGAAGATTGTTGGAGGATCTGCTGTAGCAGGGTGGGGTCTCTGTGTAGGTGGAGAAGAGTACCACATCATCAGTGTATAAGAGCAATTTCCCAGAGCAGGCCTTAGGAAGGGGGATGAGAAATAGACTGACTAGAAGGGGGGCCCAGGATGGGTCCCTGGGGCACGCCTGATTTGACAGGGAGACAAGTGGAGAGAGTGTTATTTATCTTGACCTGCTGAGACCTGCCAGTTAGGTAGCCAGAAAACCAATTGACGACATCAAGGGAGAGTTCAGTGAGGGTGAGGGCTGATAGCAGGAAGGAGTGGCTAACAGTGTCAAAGGCTTTTGACAGATCCACAAATACTGACCCAGCCAGACACCCACTGTCAAGGGCCAAGTGGATAGCAGTGGTAAATTCCAAAAGTGCCAAGGTGGTGCTGTGCCCTTTTCAAAAACCATGTTGTTCCTGGCAGAGAAGGTCATATTTAATGAGATGGTCAGTGAGCTGGTCAGAGACGATTTTCTCCAGGGCCTCAGAGAGTGGGGGAAGTACAGAAATGGGGCGGTAGTTCCCCGGAGTGGTGCGATTGCCACTTTTGAGGATGGGGGTGATGACAGCAGTTTTCCATTTGGGGGAGAATTTACCTAGGCAGAGGGAGCGATTTAGAATGCTGGTTGGGGGGATTTCATCCAGTGTTAAGTGCAGTATTTTAAGATTCAAGGTATCGCTGCTGTAGTGAGACTTATTTAAAGCTTTTAAGAGATAGGGCTTTGCCTCCCACTGGATGACAGTTTTGAAATGAAGGGGGGGTGATTGGGGGGTGGGGGTATGATATGGGGATCAAAAAATTTAGGAAGGAGTACACTACTGAGGTCCAAGAAGGTGGAGTTTAGGGTGTCAGCAATGAGTTTGGGGTCAGTGGAAATACAGCTGTTGATGTTGAGTTGAGGGGGGAGCAGATACAGATTTCCCACTGAGGTCCTTCAGGGTATCCCAAAACTTGTGGCCTGAGCCCCAGGAGGAGTTGAGGGATGCCCTGAAGTATTCAGCTTTGGCTTTTTGTATGCCCCAGCAACAATTATTCCTTGCTGCCTGGTAGCGCTATCAGACAGTTTGCCAGATTCAAGGGTGAGGTGCCAGAGGGTGTCTTTATGATGCATTTGGTCCAGTAGAGCCTGAGAGATGCAGGTGGTGTCTGGGCCTTTTACAACACATTTGGAGAAGGGGACAAATATGTCGCAGGCTGAGTTAAATGAGCGAATGAAGTAGTCGAGAGCCGAGTCAATGTCTGGGACATCATCAAGGGGGACCAGTCCCAGTAGGCTAGGTGGTATTTTACTTGCCTAGTTTACCAGGTTTGAGACGGTGCTGGAGTACAGTTTTAGGCGCCATTTTTTTTACCTTACAGGACCAGTTACAGAGCACAGGTGAGTGGTCACTCAGAGCATTTGTGAGCACACAGACACCAGCGATCTTATTAGGGTGGTTGGTGAGTACAAGGTCAAGTAGGGTGGAGGATCCATTTTTAGGATTTCTGCAGGTGGGGGATGTAACAGCTTGTTAAAGGTCCATAGCGGCTATAGCATCCTTAAGGGAGGCAGCTATGTTAGATTGCCAAGTGATGTTGAAATCCTCCAGTGCAATGAGCTCTGCCTTGGTAGGCAGGAGAGAAGGGTGGTTAAGGACAGACTGGATTGCAGGTTTTTGGTTCCGAGAGGGGATGTATAAGAAGGTAATGAAGAAGGGGGCCCTAGCCGAGCCAGTAGTAATTTTCAGGGAGAGTGCTTGGGCACCATGTTCCAGTTTGGCTGGTGGGAGTGTGTGACCTTGCAAGGAGTCACAGAGATAGATTGCACAGACCCCAGTGTGTTTCCCACATCTATCATCATGGAAGATAGAGTGCCCAGTAATAGATACAGCCGAGTCAGGGGTATCCTTAGACTGCCAGGTTTCAACAACGGAGAGAATGTCGGGCTGGTGCTGGGCAATCCATACCTGAAGGTATCACATTTTTTATGCAGGCTGCAAATATTGATGGATGCAATACAGAGTCCATCAGCAGCAAGACAGTTTGAGTTGCGGGGCGGAAAAAGGACTGGGATTAAGGTGTATGTTCCCTGACATCAGTAATAGGAGTAGAATGGTCCCGAGAATGGTATACTTAAGTTGCTTTCAAGGGCCAGCACCACGGTGAGAGAGACGGATTGGCTTCGAGCAGACAACCGGGATGAGGAGGCCTCACAGGAGGGGTGTGGCAAAGTAGAGGGGGGGGGCCAGGGAAAGGCGGAAATGGAGAGGTCAAGTTTATGGAGGGGTTGGGAAATGGGGCAGGAGAGAGCATCAGTAAAGGTAGTATGGATATAAGGGGTGTGGCTAGTGGGGAGAAAGGAGGTGGTCTGATCACTGGTGTTTGGGTGCAGGGTGGGGGTGATCATGGTGAGGAGAATTATGAAGAGAGAGAGAGGAAGTAGGTAGGAGGGTTGCAGACAACTGATGATGCCATACTTGATCTTTGTAGCAGTGGACTGGGCAACATGGGAAGGAGCTGATAGTATGGAGTGAGGCAAGGATAAGTAATACCAATGGACACTCAAAAGCAGAGCAGTCTACCTGGTGCAGTAGTAGTGCCACGGACTGGGGTGCAGAAGGTGCTGGGTTCAATACTGGTGTGGGTAGCTTTGCCTAGGCATGCAGGGAAGTGTGGAAGTGACAGGAAGTCAAAAGGGGATGCATAGGAGGAGAGCAGTGCAAGACCGGCAGGAGAAGACGAAAGTGGAGATGAGGAGGGTGCAACACTGACTCCTGGTGACCGAGAAGTATAACCTGCTAAGGAGAAAACAGGCACTTGGAAAAAATAAGGACCTGATCACGTGACCTGATGAGGTCAATAAATTAAGGGATGCCCGAGGGTGGCTGGGGTGGGTGGGGCAGTTGACGCAAAATTGTCGACCGACTGTCATAGATCCCAGGAGGCTATAGTCAACCAGGTCAAATACCTTTGATAGGTCAATAAAGACTTTGGGTGAAAAGTGTGGATACAGAACCTGGGTTAGGAGCCAGATCACCTGTTAATGAGAGGTGTAGCAGTACAAGCCATAATGAAAATAAATAGGAACACTCCTTTTAACGGCTGGCAGGCAATAAGACTTGTCCTCAGTGTACTGCACAAAGGAAAGGAGGAGCTTCCAGTTGAGAGCCTGGTTACATGCAACTGATGTGAGCAACTGCAAATAATGTTTGAGAAGGTGAAGTCATGATAGGGGTAGGCAGAGGAAGGAACTCCTGGGGGGTTAGGAGTATGTAATCAGGCAACCTGACATAGGCAAAGAGTAGTCACAATACTCAGCATTAGAAGCATTTTAGCAAAGACAGTTGTGCAATAAAGCTGGTTAAAGAAGCTGATGCAGAACAAACAGCTGCAACACAGCTAAATAGCACACACCGTGGAGACCGCTAGAGTAGTGGAGCTGCACTACTAAACCTAAGGTAATGTATCACCCAGATAAGGGAGGTTGCTAGGGAAATGACAATTGGCATGACTGCCTGAAGCTATGCACCTCCCAGATAGGGAGGACCAACAAACATAACATTAGAAACCACCCAGATAGGGAAGATAAGCAGACTTCGTTAGGCAATATCCAGATGGGTGAGGACCAGCAGATATAAAAATCAGGCACCACACAGGGGAGGGAGGCAACTACATACGTTAGACAACACAGCTAACATGAAATTTAGTAGCATGCTTGCAGCCAGAATACAGGCATTAATCCAACATAAAACAGTGGCAACATTAGTTTAAGCAGCAGCATCTCATAATGGTAGTAAAAATGGTAACAGCCAATATGCCATATACCAAAAGCAGTGTATTGCAAGCTTACGTGTAACAATACCTCTCAGGGCTTATAATACGCCAGTTATACTTTGATTGCATGGTGAGCAGGATGCACACTGTTTGGACAGTGTGGCTGGCCACTGGCTGACTTCACAGCTAAGGCCCACAGTGCGATGCCTTTAAATTCCTGTCCCTTATCGCTGGTCTTTAGCATGGAGGCCGGCTAGGCAAGACGGCCTTTTAAAGGGAGAAGAAACCATGCACACTTCTTGAATGAAGCTGCCTGATTGGCGGGAGTCAGAACTGGGGGTATGGTTTTCTGTGCTGGCCCACTGGGGCCTCATGAGTCTTTAACAGGGCCTTAGGAGGTGACGATTGGTGAGGGGAGAGGTGGCAGGTATTTCTAGGCTGATCCTCTTAACCCCTGTTGCTCATCTAATGGATGGTAGGTTTAAGAATAATTTTTAAATCCTTAAGTAAAGAAAACCATGAAACTTACAAACCACAATAGTCAGGGTCCAGTGTGGTAGACTTAATGGGAGGGAGAAGACCCAATAAAAGAAACTCAGTTCAGTAGGTAGGAGGAACAGTCTACTACTGATCAACTCTTTCAGCTTAATATGAAATACTGCCAGCTATGCGGTGCTGAGGGCTGAGGCACTGGACACCTTACCTCGCACTATGCCAGCGACCTGTGTTCAGGAATGAGCACGGGCCACTGGGGGTTGACAGGGTTGGAGAAGGACTGAGCATCTGGAGGACTACTCTCCTTCTCTGGGGAGGGGGGACATCAGTGGTCGGTGCATGGCTGGCCCCTAGTGGAGACTGGGGGCAGTATGCCAATGTTGCAGGAAGAGGGGTGGGAGGGGGCAGATGCCGGGAAGAGCGCGGGTGAACATGTGTGCACTCCTCCCACTGGCATCATTGCATGCCCCTCCCCACAGGGGATAACCACCACAAGAAACAAATTCTCAGCAGCATGAAGGCTGCCCCGACGGTGTCATCATGGTTGCACACAAGTCAGCTCCTGGGTAAGCACCCGCTGCGATGCAGCCAGAGGGGGTTGTGACAGGGAGGTCTGAGCTCTGTCCACGACTGGGGCAGCGGCCATGATGGTTGGCTGGAGTGGGAGGGGAGGAACCAAAGGCACAACCTCCTCCCAGTCGAGGAAAGTAAAATAAATAAAACTAATATGAAATACAGTATTACTGATAAAATATACTTTTCCTTTAGAGAAATGAATCATATTTTACTTACACGTCTGCCAGACTGAGTGCCACCTAATTTTCTTTAATATACTTTCAGAGGTCAAATACTTCCTTCACCTTTGTTTTGGAAGTTTCTACCTTATTTCTGGAAGTCAAGCACTGTACTTCGCAGATGGAGTTAAAGGAATACTACAACCTCGTATCTTGTAAATTTCTCAGGTACAATGAGATTCCAACAACCAGAAAATGGAGACCCCCAGAAGAGTTACAGGGACTAGTATGAACAGTGAAAATAAACTAAAGCAAACACATATATTTCCAACAGCTACATGAAGAGTGTTGCCTGTAGACAAGGAAACAAATAACCTTACAAGATATGAGGGTGTAGTACTCCTTTAACTGAAGCCATGGAGGCTACCATCCTCTAGTAAGTGAGAAGATCATGCCCATTCATTCCTTGACCTCGTGTGAGACTGCTAACAAAGGTGTCATTTATGATGGTGGCTTTAAGAAGTGGCTACCTGTTCACTGGGAACTGGATTGAGGCCACCACAATTCACGCATGCACTGCCTAACAGCCTTCAAGTGGTATTGGTTCTTGGCCTACAAGCCTGATGGAGACAGTATTGTCAACTGTACAGTTGCAGCCATAGATACGGTCAGACATTTCCAGATATTTCGTGATATCTCTAAAAAGATTATCTCTGGTGGGCCATAGTGGTACTGCAGGCAGGGAATTTCTCCAGTGATATCACAGAAATTTCAAGAACTATCTGACTTTGTCTATGGCTGCAACTGTAATGATACTGAGGAAGTGTTTTTTATTGTGTATAAAAAAAGGGAGTCTATACGAATTAGTGCTATCTAGAAGTAGAAGCGCTGAATAACAGGCAAAAGCAATACAGCCATCTAGTGGTTAATGAAATAACAAGCATGAAAGTCATAGGCAAACCCTAACCTCCCAGCTGGAGGAACTTGCTTTCAGCCAAATAGTAAGGGCTGCTACCTTCAGAACTAAGGAATCAGGAGTAATTCCAAGCCATGGCTGGAGGGGCCTCTGGCCCGAAGTGAGGGGACACACATTATAGTTTCCAGATCAACAGTTACAGCTCTCATAATTTGTTACTCTGCCTCCAGTTCTAAAATGAACATTAACATGAAGTAGGTAGCCCAGTTTATGGACCACTTCCAGTACAGTATTGTTAGGTAGTTCAGCTCAACTGTAATGCTGAGTCACAGCAAAATGGTATTCATGTGCCGAACATACCATTCAATGGATCAGGTTTATTTTTCCCTGTATGGGACTGCTAAACAAAAATTCTTCACAGAAAAGGAAAAAAAGAATAGACTGTAATCTATATCTGTGTATAACCATAAAAAATATGCTGTACTCTGCTTCAGAAGCATGGTAGATTAGTGGTTAAAGAAGAGAACTGTGCACCTGGAGACATAAGCTTGAATCCGTCACTCAACTTATATACTGTATGATCCTGAGCAAGTCACTTAACCTCTCTGTATTTCACATCACATCCTCTCTCCATCTTTTGTTCTTTTTCTGTCTCTACATTACTTAATCCCTCTAAGCTGTCCTTAGCTTTCCTCAGTCTCACAAAACCTCTATGTATGCACCTAAAGGCTTCTACCAGCTGTTCATGGATTGTAAAGCACTTTGGGATATAACATGTATACCAGCCATTTTTATAGATCGAAAAGACTTTCCTTTTTCCCCCCTCTGTGATAGCAATAACCCACAACAGGGTGCCCAGTAAGGGAGCTCTTACTGCATGCCCCATTTGTGCTATATTCAACCAGCTGGGATACTATGCCAACATCTAGCTTACTGCACATACAGGAGTGGAGGTTATTACATATAAAACGGCTTGTAGCACAGAAAAAATACAGTGGTTAAATTGAGCAGGAGCCCACTGGAACTCGGTTGCACGACCTCTTAAAAAATTGTATGACAGTTCCACTGCCCCTGTCATCTCCATGTACTACTATAGAGTGGTCTGCTATCTAGAAATGACAGTTCCAGTTAGAAATCTAGATGTAACAGTTACCCCACCTTAACATTTCCAGTTTAACCACTAGAAAAATGGGCAAAAATGACAGCTGTAAATAAAGCAAGTTTCTAACTTGCCTGGTCACTTCAACAAATGGGACTTGGCTCCAGGGGAACATACGTTGAATGAACAAATAAACAAGCAAAATAAACAAAACAAACAAATACAGTGGCGTGAAAAAGTATTTGCCCCCTTCCTGATTTTCTCTATTATTGCATATTTGTCACACTGGATGTTTTCAGGTCTTTAGAGAAAATGTAATATTAGATAAAGGGAACCTGAGTGAACAAATAACACTTGTTTTTTTTTTTAATTTCACTTATTTAATGAAAAAAAGTTAACCAACACCAACTGGCACTGTGTGAAAAAGTAATTGCCCCCTTACACTTAATAACTGGTTATGCCACATTTAGCTGCAATGACTGCAACCAAACACTTCCTATAATTCAATATCAGTCTTTCACATCGCTGTGGAGGAATTTTAACCCACTCTTCCTCGCAGAACTGCTTTAATTCAGTAACATTTGGTAGGTTTCGAGCATGAACTGCTCGTTTCAGGTCCTGCCACAGCATCTCTATTAGGTTTCAGTCTGGACTTTGACTAGACCCTCCAAAACTTTAATTTTACTTCTTTTTAGCCATTCTGATGTGGACTTGCTTTTGTGTTTTGGATCATTGTCTTGCTGCATGACCCAACTACGCTTCAGCTTCAGCTGACGGAAGGATGACTGGACATTCTCCTTAAGAATTTTCTGGTACAGAGCAGAATTCATGGTTCCTTTAATTATGGCAAGTCATCCAGGTCCTTAGCAGCAAAAGCATCCCACACCATCACACTACCACCACCATGTTTGACTGTTGGTATGGTGTTCTTACTGTTGAATGCTGTGTTTGCTTACGCGAGACATTATGGGATCCATGTTGTCCAAAAGTTCCACTTTGGACTCATCTGTCCATAGAACATTTTCCCAAAAGGCTTGTGGATCATCCAGGTGCTTCTTGGCAAATGAGAGAGCATTTATGTTCTTCTTGGTTAGCAGTGGTTTCGCCTTGCTACTCTCCACATGAAGCCCATTTTGCCCAGTCTCTTTCTGATTGTGGAGTCATGAACACTGACCTTAGCTGAGGCAAGAGTAGCCTGCAGTTCTTTGGATGTTGTTTTAGGATCCTTTGAGACTTCTTGGATGATTTTACACTGTGCCCTTGGAGTAATTTTGGCAGGCCGCCACTCCTGGGAAGGTTCACTACTGTTCCAAGTGTTCTCCATTTGGAGATTATGGCTCTTACTGTGGTTCGATGGAGTCCCAGAGCCTTAGAAATATCTTTGTAACCCTTTCCAGACTGATGAGGGCAACAAATTTTTCTGATCTTTTCAGGAACTTCCTTTGATCATGGCATAATGTGCTTGTTGAATCTTTGTGCTGGCAACGTGACTCTGATGGTAAGGGCCAAAATAAGTGAGGTTTATATTGAGCAGGGCTGGCTGTAATCAAGCCTGGCTGTGTTCAATCAGCTGACTCTAATTATCCTTTAATTGGGTTGATTTAACTAGGGGCAATTACTTTTTCACACAGTGCCAGTTGGTGTTGGTTAACTTTTTTCATTAAATAAATGAAATAAGTAAAAAAAAAAAGTGTTATTTGTTCACTCAGGTTCCCTTTATCTAATATTATATTTTGTCTAAAGACCTGAAAACATCCAGTGTGACAAATATGCAATAATAGAGAAAATCAGGAAGGGGGCAAATACTTTTTCACGCCACTGTATGTAATAAGAGAAATAATGAACAAACAAATGAATAAATAAATTTGTGATTAGAGAAGTAACAAGCAAACAATCAAACTAACAAATATGTGATAAGAGAAGTCATATTGCATGACCATGTAATCTATTTAGCATACCAGAACCCACCACTTATTTATGCCATCTTAAAACCTGGATTTTCTTAATGTTTGTTGTTTCAAAACACCATGTTTGCCGAGCTGAAAAGTCACTAATTTTTTAAGAATTTTTCCAGACACACTATAGAGCAGTTTCCAGTTACCAAACCTAAAAGTGATTTTCTGATTTAGCTGATAGCAGCTACCACTCACATATTGTGGTAGCTTCCCTCAGCGATAATTATTCATGCCTGGTTTGAAGAACAAATACTAGCCCATGTGACACTTGGCCATCTGGTTATGATTATTGTATGATGATATTGGTATTATAAATACATGGTCTGTGTATGACCTTTAAGTGTATGAGAGATTTGGCCTTTAAATTACAAAGTGTCAGTAGCTGAAACCACAGGATGTAATAAAACAGACCAGAAGGAAACAGTTAATTGGAACATCCTCTAGAAAACAGTTTATTGCCTGCTGCTGTTTCATGTTGGAAACTAAATATGAGTTTTATGACATCAGGGAAAGGCCGTCATTAGGCTGATTCCTGTTGGCTTTGTAACACCTCGGTGCCAGTGTGGGAAGTTCAAAGGAAAAATGTGTAATCAAGGAGTCATATATAGAAAATGTCTTTTTTACTTCTGATGTCACATTATTCAACATACCTCCTGGTAGGAAATCATGTTTACAACTGTATATTCTAAAAGGAGGAGCTAGATGACTCATCAAGTGGGTGTGGAAATAGAGTTGAAAATGTATCAATGTATCTGAAATGTGAGATATCATCTTGGGCTCTGAAAGCAGAAACATCTAACTTTAAACGCACTTACAGAGGTAATACATTAGACAGAAAAGATCTTAATGTATTGTGGTAGGAGTCTTGTTCTGTAACTTTTTCCCCATGTTCTTTTGAGATTGTAAGCTCTTGATATTTGTTCTGTATTTTATCTTACTTATTTTCATATTTTTTATAAAATACAATTTTCTTAAGATACTGCCTGTGTCTTCCCAGTTTTTTTTTGCATGTGGAGTGCCTGTATTTTTAAGTCTGACAACTGTTTAAAAAGGCTTGATGGTGTTACTGAGCTTGGAGAAAGGTAAGAATATACCTAAGATCTCTTATAGAGTTTAAAGGGTTCATTTTGGATACCTGGTTAGGTGCCCTTAGGCAGAAGATATATTGCATCCCCCCTGAAGAGAATATTATCTGAGCCTGTACATTTGTGTATGCTAGCATAAGGTTCACAGTTTGAATCCCTCCAAAACTTGAAGCTAACAGGTAATTTGGACCCAAAAGCAGACAGAAGGGTTATCCTGTCTGTTATCTGTTCACACTATTTCACCCTGAGGTTGGCGCTGTGGGAGCAGAGGGCCTGACCTGTGGAGTGCGTTTGTGACATGTCTGTGACAGCCCATACCTTAGTAATTTCACTCATAATTTCTTCATAGAGCTATGCAGCATGATCAGTTCTGGTGACACGCCCCCACGCCCAAGCACGTAATGATGTATGACCAGGGAGACTGTGGGGGTGCACCCCCATTGAAATGAATGGGGCTCAATTTCTCTTCCATTTTTAAGCTAAAGAATGGTCACTTAGAGATTAAGGAAGGTCATCGCTTGACTAACAAGGGCTTTGTTAGTCGGCGGTGACATCGTGTCTCTACCTGTCCATTCTTTAGCTTAAAAATGAAAAAATCAAGCCCCATTTATTTCCTAAGAACCACCTTCCGTGTGCTCCTGTCTGCGTCATTATGTGTAATATGAGGAGCATGTCACTACATGACTTGGGGCATTCAGAATTGATCAGATTGCATAGCTCTATGAAGAAAGTACGAGTGAAATAACTATAGTATGGGCTAGTATTTATTCTTCAAACCAGGCTGGAATAACTATCGCTGACTGCAGCTACCACAATATGTGAGTAGCTTCCTTATGTCGGAGACTTCCTTTAATTAATCTCTACAGTGACAAATAAACAAACAAAAAAAACTCAAGATTGATCCCTTTGTTTCACTGTTCTGTATTGCCTCGTTGGAGCATTGTGATGGCAATGGTCAGTCCTGAACTGCTGTACATCTGACTTCTGTGATTTTAGAAATCTCCATATTACACTGAGCACATTACTATGTTGAACAAATTATTTGTATTGAACAAAATGGGTTCCACCACTTTATATCGTCGGCAATGCTGCTGACATCCACGACAGGAACAATGCCAACTGTTGGCTTTGCTCCCGTTGGGAGAAAGTCTTTTTCTGCAGGGGGTTTCATCCCTGTAACCCCCAAGCGCAGGGTGTGCCCCCCGCACTCCCATCTCTAAATCTACAACTCCGAGTTAGAGTTGTTTTGGGGGTGGGGGCGGAACACTGGGAGTCGCGGTGCCATTGTACAGCGCACCACCACAGTGACTTGCCGAGATTCAGTGCTGTGGTGGTGTTTGCTGTGAAATTGTCTCTGTGTTGATGGTACATCAACAAAATGTTGCTTGTACCTCCATTCCCACATACATGAATAATCTGATGCCCACTCCAGACCACCTCATAAACATTCCTTTGCACTATAACGTTGTAGACAGTGCACTTTTGTTTTAAGCAGTAGGGCAGGGCAGGGAATTAATTGTTTTGGGATTTATCTGTCCATCTTGTGGTGGGGGGGAGATTCAGGAAGGATTTGTAAAAGTTTTACTTTATGGAAAGAGTGGGTGAGCTGTGGAACAGCCTACTGGCAGAGGTGGGGGGCGCAAAAACCACAAATGGGTTCAAGCATGGCAGCAGCATACCCTAGTGGTTAGAGTGCAGTACAGTGAACGTGGAAACCTAGGTTCAAATTCCACTAGAGCCACTTTCTAACATTGTGTCTCTCAACAACTCATTTAAAACTCCCAGTACTCTGGTTCACCCTGCTGTAAAATAGGTAGAAACATCCCTGTAGAGGAGAAGAAGGAATTACAAACATAGGAATAGAGATATATCATCAGATGAGAAGGTTAAAATTGTGGGGGAATGGCTACATTTTGTAATGAACATTGTAAACCAACCCAGACAGATCTTATAAAAACAAAATGGACATAGGGAAGGGAAACCCACAGACACTATTGTTCAATTTAACGTCTTTAATGAGTTTACCATCAGTTTAAACAGTTAAAATTGATTTTACTTTGCTATGCAATGGACTCAGTGTAATTGGTCTTTAGAGTTTAATCTATACCTAATATTCTGTATGGGCATATGGTATATTGCTGTATTAACTGATTGTGCTTTTCAATAAAACTTGAATTTACAAAAAAAGAGAGACGATGCATCTCGACTGACTTATCCTCCCAGTTCAATAAACAGTATTATACAATGGCAAGAACATTTCCCGAATTCTGATTGGTCAGTCTGGGGCTGGACCCGTGATGTTATCCCAGCATAACATCACAGCTCTAGTCTCAGCACTGTGAATCCATTTGGCTGCCCACCATGACCATTACTTACTCTCTTTTTGCATCTCCTCTTAAGAAACAAAAATATTTTTCCACACTAATAAAAACATTCTTTAAAATTATTTTTCATTTTATATATAACAACAAGCCATTGTATAATAGGAATAATGCCCTCCAGGGTGGGTGTTATGCTGGGATAACATCCCTTCTCAGGTGTTGGACGCCCTCAGCCAGTGGCCTCGGGCCCAACCACCCAAGGCGGGATGTTATCCTAGCATAAAACCCACCCTGTCAGGCATTATTCCTTTAATAACAAAAACTGGTGCTGGCCAAAGACTCGGGGATAGCGTGTTGTGCTCTGATGCAGGCAACCAAAGTGTGGGAGTGAACCGGGGTCATCTGCAAATGGGCAACCAGAAGGGGGAGGAGGAGGGTTGGGAGCTGCTGCCAGATGTGCTTTTCTGACTAAGGTTAAGCAGCGCAGATTCCGCTGCAACTCCCTGAAGTGGGCAAAGCAGGTTCCCCTTCACTCTCCAGGGGAAACTGCAGTCTCTCAAGGTCAGCAAAGGACGTGGCAGTGTGCCAAGGGTGGTGGTGTGAACCTGAAGCTAAAGAGGACAAAACACATCCTGAACTATCAGAATGGTGGTCTGTGGGACAGTCAGGTCTACACTGCATCACACTGAAAAGCATTGCACAAATGTTGCTGTGCAAGTGGTGTCAGGGCTGGAAGATTACTAGTGACCTGAGGAGTGTGATATGCCAGGGGATAAATTCCCAGATTTAAAAAAAAAAGATAAAACAATACCTTGTAAATTACTTGTAAAGCAGCAGTGTTTGTTAGAAAAAAACTTTCAGAATATATATTTTTTTAGCAAAAATGTTTTTCTGACATCCTTAGATTCAACCTCACTCAGTGTATTTTTAATTTCATCAGATATTTTTAAAACATCTTTTATAATCAATTTTGAAATTAATTACTCAAGTTATAAAAGTTGACCTCCAACTGTGATTTTTAAAGATCTCATCTGTTAAGATTACCTGTTGAATGTTCTTACTAGATTCATACTGTGGATGTATTAGGGTTCTATGTCATAATGGCAATTGCGGAATAGCAGTCGTCATTTGGGCAAGTGTACATCGCCGAAAATGAATTACGGTGATGTACACGTGCAGGAACCAGAAAACCGGTAACTGGTTTTCAGTCCCCACACCTCCTGCCCTACTTAAGAATTCTCAACTCTCTGGGGGGTGCATGTCGAGGTGTAAAACCTAAAAAACAATGAAACCATGACCTGGCCTTAGATCGCGCCAGCAGAAGTGGTGAGTTTTTTTTTTATGGGGGGCAAAAACTTCTAAAAGTCCTGCTTTTCCTCATAAATCCCAAATCAATAGGCTGGGGGTCTGGGGGCAGCCTAGGCCCCCAGAAGCTATCAGGTTTTTGATGCATTCTGGTGCATTTTAAGGGTCATTTTGGCACTGTTTGGCTGCTTTTTAAGCCTTGTTTGACTTGTTACAAAGCAACTACCATCCCAATCAAAATAACTACATTTTTGTTTTCTTTAAACAAATTGTCAAATTTAAAGCAACTTCTTGATTAGTATCAAGGAGCAGAAACCGCAAACATCTCTTATCCAGAAAATTCAGCCATAAAATGTTCACATTGGGAACCATATTGCACATACTGTAGGGTTTACAAATGCTGTTAAAAAAAATACAGTATAAGGGAAGTGACCACTGTGCAGATAAAATATGTTACCACTGTTTATTATTTCTTTTGTTTATCTGTGTCTCAAGTTAAATTATGGCTACTGGCTAGCCAGAGTAAAAGACAACCTTATGTAGCAGCAATCAAACAGTCCCTGACCACTGACCACAGCCGCTTGGCTAAAAAACAAATACTGCAATATAAATAATACATACAGTATTCATAATGAAGGTCAGAGGCCACTCCAAATAAATGCTAGCATTGACCTCTGGCCTTTATCATGACTATATATTTATCATTATTGTGTTATACAGATCATACTAGTATGGTACAGCAACTGCTACAACCCAGAGCTATTCAAACAATAAGAGATAGAGAATAATGTACCTCCAAGCGTGAGGTAGTACAAGCTGGTATTCCACACCTCAAATATTGGTCTCTCAAAGAAGGTAGCAAGACAAGGTTTGTTCATAATGTCTTTTAGGGTACAATACAACCAAATGGAACATGAAACCTCATAACACTTTGTTCAGAGATTACCAAATAAACAAACACATGAACTTAAAATGCAAATCTCTCACAAAGTACACAATATTTATTCAGTGCACTGCAACCCAGTTTCATTTACTTTCCTGTTAATATTTAAAACCATTATTTCCAACATTGGAGGCAGTATAGCTATGGGGGGGGGGGGTAACTCTACTTATGGGGTTGAAATGTCCAGTACTTTTGGTACTGTAGCGTGGTTAGTGATTTACAGTGTTGCTCACACATTTTCAGAGAGGACTGCATTACTGTGTCCTTCCTTGTGACAGAATGTGTGAATCTGTGAAACTTCTTTTGTTACACATTTTATCAGAATGTATGGTCACAGTAACAAAGTGCTCTCTGGGTGTTCTGCTGACCTATCTGTCCCTTGGCTCAGCCTCAAGACACACTGTGTCCCTGACAGGCACCTCTTGCACTGTACCCCCTTCTCTCTCCACATTTTGCTTTAGCTCACTCCCCTGCTCTCTCCCTCCCTCCCACCCTGTTTTCTCTCTTCTGCTGCTTTCACAGCTTTTGAATCCATGTGTTATATGACCCACCGCCTTGGCATGTCAAGCAGCTTGCCAGCTTTCTCCATTCAATACTCTTCATTCTGAAATATTATTATTCCCCCTTTCCTCCCTTCCGTCCTGTACTTCTTCACATTTTTTAAAATACTTCTTTTCTGTGATCATTAATGTCCTAGCAGTGCAGCTAGCTGCCAGAACAAACAACTCAATGACTCATCTCAGAGTCTGAGATTTTAAATATACCCTACCAGTCCATGAGAGCAAATTGAGCAGCCAGCCATCCTCCATCTGCATTTGGATCCAAATCACCCCCCCCCCCGCCAGCCAGCCAGACCCCACCATGCATAACTTAATAAAAAGGCTACATCATGGCCCAACTCATCCCAACTAACTGACTGACTACATTTTTTTGTATTCAGTATTTGCCTTGGTTGGGATTTACTTGAAGGAATGTTTACTTTTCTCAGGGTCCCTCACCTCAGCTTCACTCAGGCAGCAGCACTTCACCAGCCAGTAGGTTGGTCTGTCACTACAGCAGCACAGCAGGCTCTCATTGTGGCTAGGCTTTTCCCCTGGCCTCTATCTGTTCTGGCTCTTCTCCCTTCCAACGGTGAGTCCCGATGGCAGCCTACTCTAACCACAACCACTCTTGTCTTCTCCCGTGGTACAGTGGGTCTTGCAGCCTGTCGCTGTGGCCCAGTGCTGGAGCCAGCCCCAACATGACTCTCCCACTCCTCTCCTCAGCTGGTCAGCTCTCTTATTCCTTCCTGGTGGTCCTGGTGGCTGGTGTTCTGGATGGGCAACTCGGGAGGAGGAAAATGATTAGCAGACCAGCGAGTCAGCGACCGAGGAGAAATCCTTAAATTGTCAGCAACGGTGGGTCACTCATGGACTGACGCCTAACTGGACGGGACACCACACCATCAATGAATGTGCACTATTGTGCTCTCTTCCCGATGACAGGCAAGAAATGGCGCCATAACAGGTTTCAGCTTGTGCCAGCATGCATGCAACTGTGGCTGCAGTGTTCTGTGATTGGCTGCAAAATGCACGTTGCTGTGGTTACGGCAGGCTTGCAGCCAATTGGAAACTGGGACATTCAGGATAAATGTCGGGAGTAGGACAATTTAAAATCTGCACTGCATAGTAGTTCTCGTAGCCCCACCTTGCTTCTCCTTGGTCACAGCCAAGTCCAGGACCAGTCCAAGTGCAAAAAAATCCCAAAAACTGCAAACAAGCAAAGTCAGAAAGTCCCGGTCTCTTTGCTCAGGGGGAGCAGCTTGCCCCCCTGCCCCCCCTGTAATCTACGCCACTGGTGCCCAGAATCAAACCCGGCACCCTCCCAACCCCAGCCTGCAACCTACCCAGCAAGCCACACAGCCAGCTCAGCAGCCGACCGCTGCACTACACCCCACATACTCTCCCTCCCCTTCCACCCATCATGCGACGTGGTGCCTCCTCCCGTGTGTGTGTGTGTGTATATATAGCGACATCCTGTCACTGTACTTGCTTACCCCTGTATCTGGTTGCTACCTTGCCATGCAGCCCAGAACACAGGTGTCGTGATTGTCACCCTTTTTGAAAGCGCTCAATCGTGGTCGCCGTGTTCACTGGATACCATGTATTAGGATGGTGCTATCACATGTTTCTGATGGGGAACAGCACAACACCACACCAAGATGCATAATTTTTGCAGCTGCATAGCTGAAGAGCTATTCTGACATGTTGTGAACAAAAGAAGAAAAGTAAGGGGGTCTGACCCAAATTCCTAACACAGCACAGCTGTGTTCGGTGTTCTTATGTTGAGTGGAGTTGAAGCACAACTTCCTGGAAATCTCTCTGAGTCCTCCTCACTCAGTAAAAAGTGTTTTCTTCTTCTCCCTTCATCCTCCACTGCACTATTTTCTTGCTCTAGCTCTCACTTCTTGTTCCAATCATTGCAAGCCAGCAGCCAGCGAGCAACTGAGATGCAGTTCCCCATGTCATGACTGTGAATTGGGACCCACAATTACAGCTAAAATTAGCATAATGTTTCACAGTTTTTGCAGGTCATGTATTAAAAACAATGGATACATTCTGTTTCTGACTGTGCATTGTTTTGCTGGTTGCATTGTTTGGCTATCTGGTCTTGAGGCAGGCTTCTTTTGTTGATTTTTTAAGTCTGTAGTTAGTGCCCATTCATGTTGCACATGATGTGAATGCCAGTTACTCTTGCTGTACTAAATGTGAACTCACATTTTCATCTGGCTTGCTATACACGGCTGTTGCTGCTCCACTCTGAGCGTTGTGTGAGCAGTGCGATAAACACATCTGCCTTACTGCTGCTGAGCAGCACTTACTCATCACACTGAGCAGCACGGACTTTCCCTGATCATTTCAGAGTTGGAGGAGGTTGCATGCAAAACAATCACTTCACCTAGTCCAGCAAACAACTTCTGTTTTAATAAAACAACAGAAAAGCAGAACAGGGACTTCCCGGGCATTGATTTTGCTTTAGCTACACATGTCAGAGAGAGAGAGGAGTATGATAAGCAGTAGCCACTGCTCTGTTCCACTCTGCTATTAGGAATGGCAAGCTAACTTCTAGGGTCCAGAATGGTTGTGCGACTGAATCGAAACACTGATAATAAAGAAGAGGAAGCACTGAAATACATAGGAGGAAGAAGAGGGGAGAAGGAGAGGAGGAGGATACAAAAACAGAGGGGGGCGATGCAAGCCTGGAAATAAGTGGCCTAGATGGATGAAGTGAGCAAGGAAACTTTATGGATTTGACAAATACAACCTTGTCAGTTTTCAGCTCCCTCCACACATATGTATATACAAGCATCTGTCAATTTTCATGCACATTCTCTGCAAGTGCCATAGTTGGGGAGTTGATCCTGATAACCTGAAATACTATCGTCCCCCCACCACATCATCCACCAGCATGCAACAGGAGCTCCCAGAGTTGGGGGAGGAGGCACAGGGGGAGGAATTGGCTGGTAAAGAGAAACCAGTAGCAGATGGAAAAAAAAAAAGAAAAAGAAGATGAAAGAGGGAAAACTGCAAATTAACTGCATCAGGATGTGAATTTCACCTCAAAAGAGCACTTCAGTCTCCTCTTTCTGTGATTTATTGTTATTTTGGGGGAGGCACTGATCGTAAGGACTGCCTGCTGGACCCATTGTTCCTTACTCCTTGGGTTCATCTCTGGTCTGACAGTTCTGTAGGTGTACGTCAGGGAGGTGCTGAGACTGGAGTCAAGTGGCAGGCAGCAGCATGCGAGGGGTAGGTCAGGCACTCCCGATTGTAATGCTATGTGAGGGTGTGTGTAAGCCCCCTACCCCAAGACCTGCCACTCTGGGGCCACCTGTTGCTTTGCAAACTCTGGGGCTTGGGCAGGGTGGCAAGCTTACTTTTTACAGACCTAGATGGTGTAGTGTTGCTGCTGGCCCATG
Organism: Neoceratodus forsteri; assembly: GCA_016271365.2. Taxonomy (NCBI): domain Eukaryota; kingdom Metazoa; phylum Chordata; order Ceratodontiformes; family Ceratodontidae; genus Neoceratodus; species Neoceratodus forsteri. Next base: position 434,411,761 of record JADMNL010000023.1, read on the forward strand.
GCTCACCTCCTTGTAATGCTTGGCAATCACATAACTCTCATTCCCCACTCTTACAGTACTTTTATGCTCACTTGCCAGCCAGAGGGGCTGATTTCCAGATGAGACTGCTCCAAAAGTGTCAGTTGGGATCAATGACTTGACACAATACATCCCGGTGGTTCAATGATGAACTTGGTCTGAACAGTTATCTGTAATGTTCTTAAGTTTCTCTGTTCATAGGAATCTGAGCTAGCCAATTTCAACTTAGGCACTGCTACTGCTTTTTATATGAAACATGCTAATTTTGTAAGCTTATATCTATTTGTATTATTTGGTGTGGTATCTATTTATGTGTATTTATTCTAGTTAGCATTAGTTTTTGTAACACATACGGGTGAGGGTTATAAAGGTTATAGAAGTGAAGATATGTGCCCAAAGCAGGTCTCCATGGAGATGAGAGCAGGATAAAAATCTACCTCAGGTGCACCTGGCTAGCACTGAGGAAGGGGTCACATTACTTTGAAATGTCAGCATGTCTGTTGGTTTGTCTGATGCCAGGTCGGCATGGTACCTGTTCCACAAACCAGCCCCTAGCCTGGAAAGGATGCGGTTTGCCATGATTTTGCTGATGTAACACTGTTTTGAGGACTTAGCATGGGCAAGAGATACTGTATGCTTCAGTGTGTGTGTCTGGAGGTGCTCACAAAGGCTTGGATTAGGCAACTGAGCCAAGAAGCACAGGGAAAGCTTAATGTAAAATAAGTGTCCGGAGGTGGGCTCGAACCTGTGGAATACGTAATTTAGCTGGGAAGAAACTGAGCTGAGGAAGACAGAAGAAGCTACAAATCAGACTTTAACATCTTGTTCATAAGCCAAATGCTACACTTCTTGTTGCAAAGCCTCTTTGAAGTAATGCTGCCAACTTGTTTTTGGCTTTAACATCTCGTTTATAAGCCAAATGCTACATTTCTTATTGCAAGACCACTTTGAAGTAATGCTGCCAACTTGTTTTTTTTTATAGTTATGGTCCACAATTATTAGTTCATTAAAGTAACACTCAATGGGTAAACAATGACAGGGAATGCTTAGTCCTAGTGGTATAAACTCCTACTGAACTGACATACTGTAGTTATAGTTAACTGAACTTCTTGTTAATGTTTACATAACTTATTATTGCAAATTAATAATTGTATGAACTCCACTCTCAGTGAAAAATACTCCTTTGGGCTGTTTCAGCTTCTAGGGAGTTTTGTCCAAATCACTTACCCTGCTGCCACCACCTGGTTATACCAGGAACATACATCTGTCCTGCTCAGGGACTTGGAAGATCAAACACAGTAATATTGGTAGAGTGCACTTTGGATGGCACACCTTAAACAGAGAATGTTCACTTTGCCAGCAGAAATGTTAAATTTACATTTCCAATAAGGATGTTCAGCCACTGGTTTTAGAATAAAAATATATACTATTATAATGCTTCAAGATATTACAAACAGAAGATATACAGCAAACAAAAAGATACACACACTTACAGGAAAGGAAAATAAAGCAGTTTAAACAGATAGATGACTTACAGAAAAAACTCACAATTTAGTTGCACACTAGGATCCATATTTACCTGCCAGCTAACTTGAAAGAAACATTCACTAAGCCTGTTCTTTCCTCACCAGGATAAGCTAGCTGTGAAAGCAGGGCCTTCCTTTTTCTGGGGACACTCAGCAAGAGACAGACCCCAGGTCATCTATAAAGGGTGAGGAAAGACAGAGAGAGCAAGTTGCCATTACTGTCTTCTATTTATGTACTCAGGCAGTAGGATGAAACCTCTCACTGAAGAGACAGCCCTCTTCAGTATTCCCCACCCATGTGAGTGTGGTGTGTGTGTGTGGTTACATTTGCTAAGCCAAATTGCCCTTTCTCACCTAGCAACACCCTCACTGCATGACTGCACCTCTAAAACCTATCCCCAAGGTTTAATGACATCCCCTTGTCTTATTGTCTGAGTGTGAGAACCCTGTCCTTGCAAGCGTCCTCACATTCTTTTATTACCTTATTTCCTAGCTGGCTCAGATGCCTCTGTGGGAAAAGTGATACCATCGCACCTAGCAGCTGTTTCCACTGCAGATTTCCCAGGATTGCTGCTGGGACATGTGGCCGTAACTTTATTTTATCTGCTTAATGCCATTCCAATCATAGAAATAACTTATATGAGAATAATCAGAAAAGAAAATAATTACAATAACAAAAAGGAGATTACATTAGCATGGTCACATTCCTGTCAGATCTCCTCTCCTCGGAAAATGAAGGCATGTCTCTTTTGGGCAACCCGTAAGAGGTACTGCCATTCATGTAAGAACTAGGAAGTGCCTAAGTTATCATGCCATGCACTTAGCCCATTTCAAACAACCTATCTGCACTGGTATTTTGTGAACACTGTAGTGCTGGATGGTCATGTTATATGACTGCAATACCAAACTCCAGTACAGTAATTCTGTTTTATGCCCCCTAGTCCTATGGAGTCGGGGCAGGTCCTGCTGAACCCCCCTTCCCTCGGTACCTTGTAAGAAAACTATCACAGTGGCACTTGAGTCTCAGTGTCCATATGGTGTTTGGCCATTGTGGTGTACCCTGGTTCTCCTATGAACCTTTCCCCAAATGCTCACAGCACCCTCCTCATCTCCTCTGCCTGGGCTGGTGTCAGCTGCTCAGAGAGAGTGAGGTTATCCACTGAGGATTCCTCCTGTGCCTCCCAGAGGAGGTCCACTAGTGGATCAGCCTCACTGTCCAATTCTGGGGTGCTGCACACAGCAAGGACCATTTCTTCCCTATCATAGTTGGGCTTTATCATATTAACATCACACTCTCTGCCTGCACTTTCTGTTAGGTAGTTCTGCCACTTAATTGACCTCAGTCACCTTCCTGACTATAGAGAATGGGCCTTCCCATGCTGCCTACAGTTTATTTTGTTGGACTGGGACAAGTACCATCACTAGTTGTCTGACTTTGTACTCCCGAGCTCTGACCCCACAGTTGTACCAGGCTTTCTGCTGCTGTTGTGCTGTGGCTAAATGCATCTGGGCGAGGCTCAAGAGCTTCTTAAGCCAGGCCCTGAGGTTCAGGATGCACTCCACAACAGCTTCCCCTTCGGAGGCAAGGTCACCCTCCCTTTCATCCCTAACTAAATCTAGGTACACCCTCACCCTGTGACCAAACAGGAGTTTTAAGGGTGTGAACCTTGTGGATTCCCATGAGACCTCCTTGTAAGAAAACAGGAGATGGGTCAAATACTTTTCCACTCTCTCTCTTGTACTGATCAGCAAATGTCCTGAGTCTAGTTTTCAGGGACCCATTGAACCGCTCAACCAGGCCATTAGTTTAGGGATGATAGGGTGGGGCATGGAGCTGTTTCAGCCCACACTTCTCTCACAGACTAGTCATGAGTAACAACATGAAATTTATCCCCTGATCTGACAAAATGTCCTGGGGAAGTACTACTCAGCCAAAGATTCCCAGGAGTTCATTCACCACTTTCTCTGCCTCAGTGGAGGACATAGCCACTGCCTGAGGGTACCTGGTTGCTTAATCCAGTACGTACCTTTTGCCTATGTGACTTGGGGTGCTCAGGGGCCCCACTCTGTCCACTGATACCCTCTTGAAGGGTTAATCAGTAATAGGCAGGGGCATCAAAGCTGCCTCAGCCTTGTCCCCCACCTTTCCTGTCCTCTGACACTGTGGGCAAGTCCAACAGCAATTTGTCACATCTAGGTACATACTAGGCCAAAATAAATTGTTGGTGAGTTGCCTTTTTGTGCCACTAATAGTCAGGTGGCCTGAAAAAGGGATGTCATGGGCCAGAGCCAAAAGCTACTTGCGGTAAGCCTGAGGGATTACCAACTGCCGGAGTACCTTTCCCTCTAGCTCCTCTGTGGTATACACTTCCTGTACAACAGCCCATTCTCCTAGTAAACTATCTTTTTACTACTCCCTTTAGAATCATCAGCACTACTGGCTATCTCTCTCAGTTTTTGTAGGGACAGATCAATCAGCTGAGCTTTGCCCAGCTACTCCTGTCTGACCCTCCCCAGTTCCCCTTTTGAAGGAAATCTGCCTACGGCTGAGATCTCCTCAGTTTGCAGCTGGGGCTCAGGACTGCTACTCCTAGCTAGTCCTTTAACTACATGACCTGCTTTCTCAGCTGCTGAGGAAGGGATTAGCACAGGCTACGTAGTTCCCTTCCTTCCCTCAGGATTGTGTCCTTTTGCCTGACTGTGGGTAGAAACACACACCAAGGTTTCCCTGTGGTCAAAATCATTCCCCATTACCACATCCACAGGGAGATCAGGAACAACTCCCACCTCCTGTATCCTAGGGCCACCATCCCAGGTCAGGAAGACCCAAGCCATTGGTACTTGGACCATTGGACCTGTGAATCCCCAAATCTTGGAAAATTGCCCATGCAGAATCTGCTCTGCCTGGATTAGAACCTGCCTCACCATGGAGATGGAAGCACCAGTTTCCCTCAATCCCTGTGTTACAGATGCATTAGCTAGGACATGGTGCATATGTATGGAGGAGTTAGATGGTATTTCATTCTGTGAGCAGTCTACTAGCTGCTCAGTACTGTCATGATCACCGACTCCCCAGGTTTTTGTCATTAGTTCATATTTTTAGGGCAGTCACATGACAGGTGATCCACTTTCTGGCAAATACAGCATTTCTTTGCCCCTGGCTCCTTGTTGCCTTTAAAGCTGGTGGGTTGTGTTTTGGGCTTGGATGCAGGATGGTTTGCTTTCAGCTGCCCTCCCTAGGTCTTCCCTGAAACCACGTGCTGTCCCCCCATTGTTTCTACTATAGCGTATGTGTTCTGCTGGCCACATAAAGATCAGCACTTTCTGCTGCCTCCTTCGTTGAACTGCATGCCCATACCAGCAACCACATGCACAGATCCTCAGGTACAACTTCAAGAAATTGTTCTCTTACAAACGTCTTTTATTTGCTTCACAGTTCTAGCTTTGGCCTCATCCACCCAGTGGCCTAGATAGGTACACATCTGAACATACAATTCTACATAGCTATCTCCTAGGCCCTTTCTTAACTCCCTGAATTTTCATCTACAAGCCGTAGGAATTAGCTCAGAATGTTTCAGTAATGCCTTATAGACGTTATCATAGTCCATACAGTCCTTCTCATCCATTCTAGCAATTGCATGCAAAACACGACCAATAAGCAAGGGTGCAAGGTGGGTCATCCATGAAGCACTGTCCAGTTTAAACAGCAAACATGCCCTCTCAAATGTTTTTTAAAAAAAATCAAGTTCATCCCCTTCCCAGTGCCGAGGAAACATTTTAGAATTAATTGTTGTTTCATAGGTGTGACCCCTCCATCATCATCTACTGTTTGTTACAGTGCTTTCTGGTGCAATATCACCATCTCTTTTCTCGAGCTGGCATTCCTTCTCTCTTTCTGCTTGTTCCTTCTCTCTCTTTTCACTTGTTCCTTCTCTATTTCCTTATCTCTTGCTTCTTGTATGAGAACCTCATGCTGATGTTGCTGCTCTCTCTCCTGTTGCATCAGTATTTTGTGCTGGTGTACTTTCTCTCTTTTCTCAGCCTCCAACCATAATTTCTCCCTCTCAGCCTCAAGCCTTGCCCCCTGGAGTTCTGCCTCTTTCTACATAAGCTCTGTTTTCAGGAGATCAAGCTGATTATGAGACGCTGCTGCACCAGTTCTTGGCTAAGGTTTGGGCTGCATTGCTTCACTAGTTCGTGGCTCGAGGTCCAACTTTGGCTTAGCCTCTGTGACCTCAGCCTTGCTACTTTGGTCATCTTTGTCAGTGACCATCTGCTCCAACTGCATTTGGTTATACTCCTCAGTGACTACCTGCCTCCCATGCATTTGGTCATGTTCCTCCAGTGCTTCTATTAGTCTGTCTATGGTCAGGCTGTCATAGACAAGCCCTCTCCCTTTGCACAGCTCATGGATCTGAGGCACATGAAATTTTACGTACGTTAAGGAGATCATGCTAACTACACTGCACTAAGCCGTGTTTCTAGAAATGAAAAGAATAGTAGTAAGAGATGTAATTTTTGTATATCCTGATTTGTGACTGTTAAGGTAACTTTTCTACTGGCAATCTTGTTTTTGTGTGTGCCAGGTAAGACTTTTACCTCTCTCTGAGTTTCTAGTTGCACCAGAAAAGCACACTGTCCACAAATTCTGGCTTTAGATTTGTTCACAAATCCCAATACTCTGCCACCAGTTTGTGACAAAAACTCTTTTGGGCTCTACCAGCTTCTAAGGAGTTTTTCCTGAGTCATTTCTCCTACTGCTCCACCTAGTTATACCAGGAGAATACCTCTGTCCTGCTCATTGACTTGGAAGGTCAAACACAGTAATATTTGGTAGAGTGCACTTCAGATGGCAGACATTAAACACAGACTTTTCACTTTTCCAGCAGAAATATTAAATTTACTTCTGAAATAAGGATGCTTAGCCACTGTTTCTATAAAAAATAGATCTTTACTATTATAATGCCTCAATATATTATAAACAGGATATGTACAGCAAACAAAAAGATATACACATTTATAGGAAAGGAAAATAAAGCAGTTTAATCAGATAATGGCATATGGGAAAAACTCACAACATAGTCTCACACTAAGATCTATAGTTACCTGCCAGCTAACTTGAAAGAAACATTCACTAAGCGTACTCTTTCTTCACCCAGAGAAGCTAGCTAAGAAAGCTGGGCTCTCCTTCCTCTAGGGACACTTACCAAGAGACACACCCCAGGTCCTCTTCAAAGGGTACAGGAAGTCACAGAGTGAGCTGTGGTTACTCATCTTCCACTTATGTACTCAGGAAAGTAAGATGTGACCTTTTTCTGGAGTGACAGCCCTCTTCAGTATTTCCCACCCATGTGAGTGCATGGTGCATGTGTGTGTGTGTGTGTGTGAGATTACATCTGCCAGGCTGAATTGCCCTTTCCCACAACATCTTCACTGCATGATCACACCTCTGAACCTATCCCTAATGTTCTATGACATCCTCTGTTCTTGTTGTCTAAGTGTGGGAACCCCATCCTTGCATGCTCCCTCCCATTCTTTTATTACTTTGTTTCTGAACTGCTCGGATGTCTCTGTGGGAAAAATTATACTATCGCACCTGGGTGCTGTTTCCACTGAATGTTTCCCAGGTATAGGTCATTAGTTAGACCACACCTGGAGTACTGCGTGCAGTACTGGCGCCCGTATCTGAAGAGGGACATTAAGTTACTGGAGGAGGTACAGCGCAGGGCAACAAAGATGATCAAGGGGCTGGGGGACTTATCATACGAGAGGAGGTTGAAGGAGTTGAACATGTACTCACTGGAGGAGAGGAGGGATGGGGTGACATGATTGAAACTTTTAAATACATGAAAGGAATAAACAAGATGGGTACAGAGGGGCTGTTCAAAGTAAGGGAAGGGAGGGCCACCAGGGGCCATGATATGAGACTGGAGGGAGGAAGGTTCAGGAGGGAGATGAGGAGACACTTTTTTACAGAGAGGGTGGTGGCTGGGTGGAATGCATTACCTGCAGAAGTGGTATGCAGTAGAACAGTGGACTGCTTCAAAAGGGGATGGGACAGGACAAGGGGGAGGGTTAATGAAGGGGAAGGGTGGAAGGGAGGAGCAGCTGCAGAATAAGGGGTGCTAGCTGCACATTCGAGCAGACTTGATAGACCTCTAGGCCTTTATCTGCTGGCAAATTTTGTATGTTTGTATTGTTACTGGGACATGTGACCTGAACTTCGCTTTGTCCACTCCATACCATTCCAATCATAAAAATAAGATACGAGAATAAGCAGAAAAGAAAATAGTTACAAAGGAGATTATATTAACATGGTCCCATTCTTGCTTGTCACACTCTCCCTCCGGGTAATTGTCAATAAACACTACTTTTTATTTAATGTGATCTGATCTGATCTGATTTTGAAAGTTCATACATTGTTCTGATTAGGCAGAACCACAGAGTCTGTCCATTGACATTAATTTTTTTTATTTTTTGGTAGCCAGGTAAGGCCGACGTGCCTGTGTTACAATAATATTACAGCCTAATCTGGTTCTTATATAGTAATCATACCACAAAAAATAAATCCCTTACAGCCCACCCTAGGCAATCAATAGAGCCACTGGCTATACCCCAAAAACTCCTCTCCCCCTCTTGCCCCTGCTACATGACACAAGACAGCAAGTCAATACACATGTCTGCCAGAAATTACTATAGCTGGTCTAACATAAGGCTTGGGATGTGTTACCCACTGCTATGGCGCTTTGCTGTGCAAACCATGGACAGCAAGAGATTCAGGGGCATATCAACTGGCCTACCATTAGCTCTCACAGGCCAAAATGATTTTGTGACAATTTTCATGCAACCAATATTGTTAAGAGAAGTGTTCTCTTAGCTTTCTATACAGTGTTGCTAAACCAGCATTTTACTTATGCTTTTATATTCAGGATGCAGTGCATAGTGTGTTGTGGCACAGCACAAACTCACTGTGGAGAGGGACTAGGCATAGTCCGTTAGTACACATCTCACAGGTGGAATACACAAACATGCGTTATGGAAGAAGGAAGTCACGTGGGCACTCCTGATGCTGTTTGCACATACAGTGTAAGAGATGGTGCTACACACAACCTCACTCATGCCGGTGAACCCTGTAAAATTTATCTTATGGAACATTAAAGGCATTCACTCTCCAGTTAAAAGGAGAAAAATACCGGATAACCTATGAATGATGGGTACCAGTATTTCTTTTCTTCAGGAAACTCACTTGGTACAAAAAGAGAGAGATAAGCTCAAAATGGGATGGGTTGCACTGGTCCACAGCAGCACCATCACTTCTAAGCAGCTCCTTCACTTCTGAAAGTTTTGGAGTAGCCATATTGATACATAATGGGTGGACTTTAAACAACATGAAGTGCTCAAGGACCAAGAAGGCAGATTTATAATTCTAAAAGGGGAACTAGTGGGAAAAGCAATTACTCTGCAACATACATGCTCCTGACTCTCCACACCCAGATATTTTCCCATTCTCTGGCTCAACGTCTCACTGAAGTGGCACAAGGACATCTCATAATAGTGGGAGATGTGGACACCATCCTTGATGGTTTTCTGGACAGGAATAAAGCCCCGTCAGGCCCAGGAATGCAAGCATCTACTGCACTGCAATTACTGGTCACACAATTGGGACAAGTTGATATCTGGAGAATGGTACACCCTCAGGAAAGGGAATACTGATTCTTCTCACACCCACATCAGGACTATACTAGAGTAGATCTTTGGCTAAAACAGTAAAATATGACTTCGGACATTGTAGACTCAGAGATCAGGAGATCAGTCAAATCCTCATCTCAGACTATGCCCCAGTAAGTATTACATGGATGCCACCAGGAACATTCAAGCCTAGTAAGACTATCTGGAGGCTGAATGTCAGCCTACTTAAAGATGCATCCTTTCGGGTTGAGCTAGTAAGGGACATATAACACTTCCTAGAAACAAATAAAACTGGAGAAACCTCAGAGATGGCCAGAGGGTAAGCTCTGAAAGCTTTCATGAGAGGTAGGCTTATTTGCTGTGCCTCTTTCTTAAAGAAAAAAAAATGCAACAAAGAGGTTGAAACCCTCCAGGACAAACTCAAAACATTGGAAAGAGCCTACTGGGCTGACCCTGCCAACCAAACAGGTCTACTCCAAGAAATGATGGGCAATAGATACAAAATCAATGTCCACCAGATTCAGAAAGCAGAATATGTGTTGTTGATGACCAGCAAACTTTCTTGGGGGCTTGGAGAGAAACCTGGACACCCTGTGGCATATCAGCTAAAAAGGACGTAAGACAGAACAAAGATCCTAGTAGAGACTGGCGAATTTCGCAGTTACGATATAACATGACATAAAACAAAATCAGGTGAAAATAACAATATAAACAAGCAATAAGACATGACGAGGTGTGGGTCTTCTCCTGATATGCACCTGGGCGTGCTCTTATCAGGAGATAACCCACACCTCAGAGTGTCTTATTGCACTTATAAAATGGGTTCCCCAAGTCACTATTTATGGAAAAAAATAAAAAATAAAAAGAGGGAAAACATTTTAAGAATTTGAGCTTTTAAAACATAAACTTGTAAAATAGTCCCTTTGTTTAGGTACTTACTATGCCCCCCATTCCCCCAGCAGACAAACAGACATAATGATTAGGTTGTTTTGTCTGGATATACTTTTAATTCCCCTTTGTGTTCGTCCTGTTCAGATACTATTAATTGTTTACAGTGCTTCCCGTTTAAACATAATGTTAATGTTGCACTGCTGCAGCGACCGGCTGCTTTGAGAGCGAGTACAGGGCTTTTGGTTTTGTGTGTGTCTGCTTGTAACTGTACAAATTCAGGAAGACACAAACAGTTTTTAATTATTTTTTTATTTATAGATTATTTTATTATACTGTAGTGTTTGGCTGACTATTGATACGAGCGGCTTGGCTGTTTTGGAACGAGCATGTCCCATAGTGGCCACCGTATAGAGCTGTTTCTGGGTTGTGTTTTTTTTTTCAAGTTTCTTTACTGTGTGGTGCCGTGATAGTGTGGACAAATATAAGCAGTTTCTGTTTGATGGAAACATTATTGATACACTTTATAGTGAATGTTTCAAGCAGAGTTTGTGAAGGGGACGGGGTAACGAGAGTGGCGGCAGCATGCTGTGAATGGAAAAGATGTCGACATTGAGCGCTTCTTGCTTTAACGGTGTCAGTGAGGTATTACATTTTTTTTTATGTGAGGGAGAAAAAAGGTCTGGATGAATTTGTTACAGTGTTTTTGTGCCTAAAGAGAGACAGACAGGCTACTGTTGCTTGCTGCCTGCTGTTACAGCGCTGCAATGTTTACTGTTGGTGCTGCTCATTGTGTGGCTAATTTTTAGAAACAGTTCGTAGCGCTGGTAGGTTAGTGATTTGTGGTTGTTGTGAGGTCGCTCAGGGAAGAATAGTGCCGGTTGGCATAGATACATGCTGATAAGGACATGGCTGAAACGTCCTTTCAGCCAATCAAATTGAGACTTTTTTAAACCCATTTTATAAAACAAAATAATTCATGCACAGCAAACCAATGTAAAAATAAAAAGATGTAGGGTCTGATTCACAAAGCTCCCCTGGATGGGGTCTGCACCACAAAGAATGGTGGAAGGTGCAACTTACGCCAAAAGATGCACCAGGAGCGATTCACAAAGGCAGCCTACATCAAACGCAGACTGCCTGCACTAAAGGTTGTGCCAGCCTTGCGCTGCAAAATGGGTTGCGACATGGCACTAGGGAGCTTGCGGCAGATGCAGGCTGCCATATCCCCCAATATGGTATTCACAACACCCTCCCAATGCACACAGTTCTAAGTACTATTAGATGAGCCAGGGCTGGTCTAAGGGTACTTAGATGTTAGTCCCTATGAGGGTTTTGATATTTGCAGCAATGTGCCACAGTCCCTCCAAGCCCTAATACCAATTAATGAATTAAAAAAAATCCCTGGTGCTCTAGCAGACCCCCAATCAGCCTCGATCCCAAGAAAAAACATCCTTGGTGTTCTAGTGGACCCCTGATCTGCCCCAATTCCAGTTAATAAATAAAGAAATTCAACCTTGGTGGTATAGTGGAGCCCCAATCAGCCCTGATGCCAGTTAATAAATAAAAACAAAACAACCCTGGTGGTCCAGTGCCCCCCCGGCAGGCAGTGCCCCACCCCCCCGTCCCATCCCAGAGCTGACATCTGGCACAGCCCTCCACTCTTCACCGTGGCTAGGCACTGACTGAGCTGTCAATTAGCATGCTGTAAGGAGCAAAGCTGTGTCATGTGATCATGGGGGAGGAGGATGAGGAGCACCATACTTGAAAACACCAGCTGCACCGGAGAATCAGGCACTTTTTATGAGTAATCAGTTAACAAAACACTTGATTTAATAGGGTGCATGCAGGGGGGGGATCTGTGAGGTGAAGCCCCGATCCATGCAGCGGTAGGAGCTTCACCGCTGCCAGTACAATTTCTTTAAAGAAAGTAAATAAACAGTTATGCAGTCACATCAGCAATTTGTCCTCTCTAGCCCCATCAGTTAAAAGTAGTCTCAGGCACCAGTATGTATGTATGTTCCTAAAGATCTTTAGAGACCTCCCTGATAACAATTACTGGGTACCCCACTGTAGAATGGATGTCGTCCCTGCTGGGCCACTGGCACAGCGTAGTGCTACCACTCATGGTGCTGATGACCTGGGATCGAACTTGATCTCAGGAGTCGGAGGGCTGGCTGGGGGAGGAAGACTGTGCATCCCATAGATTGCCCTTCTCCTCTGGTGTGGAGGATGGGAAAGTCACTGGTGCAGTTCTAACCCCTTGCAGCAGCCAGGTGTTCAACTGCTAGGACTGTCTTGAGTTGGGGGGCATGCCAGACATACGGCATACGTTCCACTTACGTCATTGCATGCTACATCCCCCTGGGGAAGAAATATGGAGGAAAAATCCCAACTGGCTGGATGATGCCTCCTTCCTCGCAGGCTCCGCACCTGTCTACCAGGCTCACCAGTTGCACTCCAGTTACAACTCCTCCCAGGATTAGGGCCAGTCCTGGGGGGTCTTGCCACAGGAGGTAAGCTGTGAGGCACTGTAGATCAGTTGGCAAGTTCTAGAGATGCTGGGGTGACGGAGCTGGGGGAGTGGTTAGGCTGAAAGGGGCTGGCTGGCAGAAGAGGAAAAAAGCAAATTTAAAAACCAAAAAACAAGAATGTATGTCATCCCAAGGAAAAATTAATGCACAGTTACAGTGTTAATTGTTTAAGTGATTGCTATTTGTAATTAAAATATGACTTCTGTGGCCACAACTGGCTTTGTGCCTTGGTTAGTCCCCAAATTCACACAGTCTGAGCCTGGGGTATCCAGGGCTCTAACAGGTACAGCTGTCTAACTAACTGAATGGTGTTGCATAGCTAAGGCCCTGTTTAATTACGCATGGGTTGCAGACCTCACAGGTTCTTAAAAATGGTAGGTGTAGGTTTTTCAGAATATGAATGTTGTGTCTCTGCTGCTTGATGCTGGTGCACAGATGTCACTGTAAAATGAAGGGCTTACAGGAATTAGCTATGGTGGTATCTCCACAGCCTTGCTGGTGTTCAACCCACAAGGAAACTTTTCTCTTCACCTTTGGTAGGGGCCACCTCCTTATAATCTGCCCCCTGGACTTCCATGACAAACAGGCTGGTGGCTGGAAGTGGTAACAGTCAGCATCCTCTCTGTGATCTCAGGACTGACTGGAACACTCCAACTCAGGTGTAGGCCTGAAAGCTTCACTTTGCGGGTAGTTGCTAACAACCCCCCAGGTGGGAAACGGTCTCTTGTAGGAAAACCTGACCAAACTCCAAACACATCTGGGCTTCCTCCACCCTGTCCTAAACTGGAGCTGTTCTTCCTTTCCACAATGTATGTATATGCACACACACACAAGTCTATGACATACCCGCCCCTCACAGGTCTCGAATAGCCTGGTTCTGCTCACACAAATCTGCTTCCTGGCAGATCCCCTGAACTGTGCAGAACAACAACCTTTTGTAAACCATTTGTCTTAGTCTCTGATTGGTCAGTCTTTGCAGAGGAGGTAGGCTGTCTGATGCAACCTATTTTCTGATTGTCACGATGTACCAGAGCAAACTTGTACTACCTACATGTAGAGAGCATGCCCTGATTGTGAGGCTCTTCTGCCTCTCAGCTAGCTGTCAGGTTTCTAACTGCTGGAGTCCTTAACCATTCTTTGAGAAAGGATGCTGCTTTCATCAGAAACGCGTCAGGTGATGTGCGCTTTTATGCCTTAATGAAATCTTTTTTTATATGAGACCTGTGCCTTTGTAAGTCTTTCAGAGGTTGGTGAGTGCTGGACTTTTTGTTAAGTGTCCTCAACCATTCTCTCCCAGCGTTCCATTGTAGGCTGCATTGCCCTCCGTCCTTGGTGCCTTACAGCACAATTGGCTGCTTCCTGCTCCTTAACCCTTTTTCTGAAAGCCTGTTGGGTCAAGGGGCCCCTGCACAGCTGCAGGCTTGATTGCTTACATTACTGTTTGGTCTACTGGAGGCAGCTCCTACTCTCGTGTATGGCAGAACATTGTTCCACCTCGATTTCCATCTCTACCGAAATTCTGTTCTACCACAGCTGAAAGATCATGGAACGCTGTTCAACCGTTCTGTGGCAGAACAACATTCCAGTAGGTTTAGAAAGCACATGAGCCACACACGGATTTTTTTAAAAATCAGAGTCAACAGCTTGGGTGACAGAAGCTGCAGGATTAAGCCAAGGTAAATGACACAGCACAATGCAGATGCAGGATCAACCAGATAAAAAAATGGAGGATCAACCAGATATATGCAATTATAAAGAAAAATGAATGCAGGATCAACCAGATGTCCGTGACCTCGCTAAGCGAAAATACTGCCACCATTTCTTTCCCTTGAAAATCTCTCCCACACCCGATAAACAACCAATGGGAGTGTGCGCTGCTGAGGTAGGGATGTTTAGTCCCTAGCAACTGCACAGCTCATGGTAGCAACCAGCCCTAACTCCCAAAATATGACTGGACCCCAAATAATTTATTTTTTATATCTAAAAAATAATAACATTGCTCAAAGCTTATTAAATTATTTTGAGGGGGAACTATACACTATAAAAAATATTGAATGGGCAACCCTATGCACAATCAGTGTGTTCTGCCACCTAGGGGCTCTAATTCCCCAGGAGCTCTCAAGCTTCACTCTTGAGTTCAGAGGGAATCAGTACCCCTCTATGGCAGAACACACTGGTTGTGCATTGTTGCCCATCAAGTATTCTCTGTGTTGCTCACAATATGCCCAGTGGAACAAGCTAATGCAAAGATGTCCCTCCAACAATCTGCTGCCCCCCACACTGGAGCTTGAGATTGGATGAAGAGTACAGTGTCTAGAAATGGTAGTCCTGGGAGTGCCCCAGAGAGTCCGAATTAATCCCCAGACCCTGGGGAATAGTCTAAACAGGGATATGGTGAGTAAGCAGCTTTCTGATTTTTACGACTGCATGGTGATGTCACAGTGCTGATGTATTGCAATCACATAACAAAAGAAGGGGATGTGGAAGCATGTGACCAGATACCTAGACTGTGTCCTTCCACAGTGGAATCGAAGTACATGTGGTCCTGGTCATTTACCACAGTGCTGTTCACCAATATTTCAAAAGAAAAAACATGGTGTACAACTTGTTTATAACAGCTTTAACATTATGCTGATAGAATTGTATAGTCCTGCACTTTGATAGTAATAGTGTGGTTGTCAAAAAGGGATATAACAGCATAGATTTCTGCAGTTCCTCTATTACCCTCTCATCTGAGACTCTAGGTTACTACTGGGTTGTCGTACAATAGCACGTGTTTTTACAACTGATATTGTATGATACTGCATGTTTTTATAACTGATAACACACATTCTTTTTACACAACAGTGTATTTACAGTATAATGCTTTGTTATTGCGATATAATAAAGCACTCTTTCAAATTAAGTTTTTTAGTTAGTTTTTAATCTTTTAATTTCTTCCTTTTTCTCCAACACATGAACTTTGCAAGAACACTTTTGCTACAGCACAGTCAACTAGCTCTGCCATGCACTAGCACTGTACTTTGTTGTATTATGTCATAGCGGTATGTTGACTGTACGGCGACAGCATTACAGTGAACATGTCGATGCCGACAACATCAACAGTTCACTGTAATGGTCTGCCTGAGACCACGGCACTCTGTCTCCCAGTGCTGCACCCCTTCCATGATTTAACTCCGACTCGGAGTTAGAATCCTATAGATCGGGGCGTGCGAGGCAGAGCCCCCCACATGGGGGATTCAGGAGACAAAATGACCGGGGTCTCCTGCTGGAATTATGCCAATCACAACTTGTGGTCAACATGATTCCATTGCTGTGATGTTGGTCGACAACTTAGTTGTTGAACCAGCATCATAGAGCCTGCTGTAGCACTGAGTATCAACTAGCTCTTGCATGCACTAGCACTGTACTTTGTTGTACTATGTCGTAGCGGTATGCCGACTGTATGGCGACACCATTACAGCAAACACGTCGATGCCGACAACATCAACAGTTCACTGTAATGGTCCACGGGAGACCACGGCACTCTGTCTCCCGGTCCTGCACCCCCTCCCTGATTTAACTCCATAGCACTGAGTATCAACTAGCTCTGCCATGCACTAACATACTAACATGCCAGCTGAATAGGCCTAAAGGTCTCTCAAGTCTGCTCGATTTTCAGCACTTACACTGTGGGCCGATTTTGGTGTCCCCCCCTTCCCCTTGGGTTATACTGTCCCCAGTCCCAGATGTTCCTCCTGTATTGGGCCTGGTCAGATTTACCCTCCCCCTGTACCTGTCCCATCCCCTCTTAAACCCATCCACAGTCTCCACCTCTACCAGCTCCCTGGGCAGTGCATTCCATGACTCCACCACCCTTTCAGTGATATAACATCTCTTCCTCTCCCCTCTGAGCCTGTCCCCATCCAGCTTACACCCATGACCTCTTGTTGCCCCACCCTCCTTCCTTTGGAGCACCCTGACTAGGCCTCCTTTATTGATCCCTTTCATGTACTTAAAGACCTCTATCATGTCCCTGCGTCCCTCCTCTCCTCCAGGGTGTACATGTCTAGCTCCTTGAGCCTCTCCTCATAGGTCCTCTCCCCCAGACCCCATATCATTTTGGTTGCCTTCCTTTGGACCCTCTCTAGCACTGTACTTTGTTGTACTATGCTGTAGCACCGACTATCAACTAGCTCTGCTATGCACTAGCACTGATCACCAAGCTTCAAGGTTTTACAATTTCAGGAATAAAAAAAATAAGTAAAATAACTACTGTCACTGCATGCATGGAGCATATTTGTAGACTAGTGATTTTGCCTTTTGCTGTCCAGACAGGAGAGAGAAACTGGAGCTGCAAAAGAGAAAGACTGAGAAATCAGAGTTCAGCCATGAGTTGGGTAAATTGGGGGCTCAGGACTTTACTAAGAGTTGGGAGTAGACCACTGCTTACCTTTCAGCATTTCAATAAGAGAGTGTCCAAACAGTAGAGAGAATTGAGGACAGTAAAACAGACAGACAGGGACAGTAGAGAGAATCAGCAGAAGCAAAACAGCCAGACAGGGACTGGAGAGTTCAGCTGTGGGGTGGGCAAATTGGAACTCAGGACTTTACAGAGAGTCAGGAATAGACCACTGCTTACCTTTCAGCAATTCAGTAACACAGTGCCTGAACAGTAGGGAGAATCAGAGCTGCAGAACAGCCAGACTGGGACAGTAGAGAGAATCGGGGACTGCAAAACAACAAGATAGGGATAGTAGAGAGAAATAAATGCAGCCAAAAAGCCAGATGGAGACAAGAGATTTCAGCTTCGGGATGGGTGAATGGGGAGCTCAGGACCAGGAAGTGAATCTAGAATGGCCGTGTTTCAGATATTGTTTCAGAATAGATGTTTGGCTCACAGCATGAATGAAGCCTTTCAAATACCACTTTTTTTTTAGAACAGCTTTAACATTATGCTGACTGAATTGTACAGTCCTTCTCTTTGATAGTAATGATGGGGTTGTCAATAATGGGTATAACAGCATAGATTTCTGCAGTTCCTCTATCACCATCTCATCCGAGAATAGACATTACTACTGGGTTATTGTACAATATCGCATGTTTCTACAAACGATATGGTAGGATATTGCATGTTTTTACAACTGATAATACACATCCTTTTCACACAAGGGTGTATTTATAATGCTTTTAAATGAAATTGTGAGTCTTACTGTACATTGTACAGTTATTAATTGGAGTACACTCCAATAGCACATGACTCATATATAAAAATATGAAGACATTGGTTGTATTTAGAGGATAAATATCCAACTGGCATCATTGTCAAACATGGGAGTTCATACGATCTCAGTTGATAATGGAATAAAATAAAGGTACATAGGGTTTCAGTGCTGTGGTCACAAACTGCTAATTGCACTCTGTCCTGGACCGTGGGGATCCTGGAGAGTAGACAGTTGAATATTTGTTTACGGGTGCATTTTTATTATACTGCCTCTGATTAAATCTGTCAAATGAATAACATTATTAAATATATTTGTCATTGATTTTTAAAGAGGACTAACAATAATCAAAAAAAGACAGTGTCCAATACCAAGAAGTGCTGTCTTACACCATGGTACAATGGACTCAGTCTGTGTTGAACTACTTGTGAACAGGATTAAACCCAGAAATAAGAATGAAATATTGCATTTGCAATACTGGTTATTACGAAACAGTGTCCACACTTCTAAATTTTAAAAATCAATGGCAAACAGATAATTTTATTCATTTGACAGGCTTCATCACAAGCAGTGTGGTAAAAATTTACCTGTAAACAAATATTCAGCTGTCTGCTGTGGTTAGTATTTGTTTACTTTACATACTTAACTCTCCATTAGTGACTCCAATTGAAACTGTCAGTTCCGATATTTTTCTCTGAGTCAGCTAGGTTTAGACAGCTTCTGACATCAATGCAAGTCAAACAGACTTGCCGGTCATTTCATTTTTTATAAGCTTATTTATTGACTGCCACATCTCCAAACATAGTTTAGTAGGTAGATGTCCGATCGCTATCATCTTGCTCAGCTGTTCAACATTGACAATGGATGTTACCGTACTATAATTCTCAGTGTGTTGTCAACTCGACTGTTGGTAAATGCGCACAAATACACATTCAGGAATTTTTCTCTGTGTGTTGGTGTGACGGGCCGTTCCATGAGTCCACCTTTGTTATTTGTGTTTGGTTGGAGGGCCGGATTTTCCATCTTGCATAAATAAGCAGTGTAGGTGTGAGTGAATGGGCTAGACGGGTCTGAGTAAGTCAGCATTTAACCACCAAAAAAAAATAAATCCTATCTACCAGCATGAAGCAGTTCAGCCATGCTCATCACTTGTTATTTGCTTGCTGCTGCAGCATTGTTGCTGCCAAGGCAAAGTTTCACACAGTAAGAATAGGATTTTTATTATCTCAGTACTTCTTGTGGGGTAACATCGGGAAGTGATAAAGTGGCAATACCATCTTCCTCTTCTTGCTAGAGATACCCATCCTATGCACCACAGCATCACAGTAACTCAACTATGCCTGACCCCTTCCATTTCTAGCACTGTTGTCAGTTTGCTGCAACTGTAATGATGTAAGGGAATTTTGTAATGTGTGCATGGGACAATTAAAAAAAAAATACATATGACAGTCTAACTTAGAAAATCTTATGCACTTAAAAAGTTATAAAAGCAGGCTTTTGTGGGGCGATAGTGATCAGTTGCCTGCTCCTATCTTGTCCACACATAGTGACTATGTTATTTGGATTAAGCTGGCATAACGACCCCTCCCCCCCCCAAAAAAACAGGCTGACTCCAACAACAGCATGGCACCCAGCGCACAATTTTACATTAATGGAGTGTGTGTAATAATATATGATTACCATCAAATAAGTTGACAACAAGGTTAAAAAATAAAACAACTATAAAATGCTATATACTACTAATTTTCTTTTCATATGATTGCTTTAATTTGGGACGTTATTAGCTAGCAGCCTGCAAGAACCCTAACCCTCCACCTGCTGTTTTCTGATGCAGTCATCAAATTGTTTCTAATGTAATGAAAACTCTCTATCATTATATGAACAGGTTCAATCCTCAGTAATTCTCCAAGGGTCTTTGTGAACATCATGAAATAATTGTATGATTTTTGAAATAATAAAACTCCTGTTCTTACTGTGTGAAACTTTGCCTTGGAAGCACAAATGTTGCAGCAGCAAGCAAAGCACTTCACAAGTGGCGAGCATGATTGAACTGCTTCGTGCTGTCACATAGGAATGCTTTTTTTAAAACACTGACTTACACAGATCCCCCCCTTTATTCAGACCTACCCGATTTATTTCCACAAGCTGGAAAATCACCCCTCCCCTACCAAACACACAAACAGCAAAGGTAGACTCACATAACTGCCCAACAGCCCAACGTGCATGTGCATGTGCACGTGCACACACACACACACACACACACACACACACCCACACACGTATCCGGAATGTGTCTTAGTGTGTGTAACACGTGTCTATGTCTTCTGTTAGCACCCTTTGCAAACTGTGTGAGAGGCCTTTTGGCACCATGCAATTCTGCTTAAAGTTGGACCAGCATAACATTCTGTGGTGATTTGCATATGCAGCCCATGATGCTTTGCATTGTGTGGGCATGTGTGATTTTGTATTTTAGTGTGTATTTACCAGTAACTGAGTTGACAACACCACACTAAGAAATGTAAAACATTCCGTTTTGAATGCTGAACTACTCTATAAGACAATATTGCTCGGATGTCTACTTTTTGAACTATGTTTGGAGTCGTGACAGTCAACAAATGAGCGTATAAGCAAACGTAATCGAGGACCAGCTGTGTGAGATAGTGCTTGAAATTAGAGAAGCACAGCTGCAGACTGTGACGCCTAAAATTGAAAAAGGCTTTGATTCAATGTATTTCTATAAAAACTAAGTCAGTCAACAGACCCCAGTGACTGCAAATATACTGGTATGTCCAGAATTCTGTGTAGACTCTCAAGGCTGTCACAAGCATGCAGGTAAGGCATAGCTCCTTCATTGATGTCAGAAGCTATCTAACCCAAGCAGACTCTGAGAAAAATCTCTGAACTGCCAATTTCAATCGGAGTCAGTAATGGGCAGTTAAATATACAAATTACACAAAAAAATAACCACAGTAGACAGTTGAATATTTGTTTACAGGTAAATTTGTATTACACTGCTTGTGATGAAACCTGTCAAATGAATAAAAGTATTTATGTTTGCCACTGATCTTGAAATATTTTTCCTGTAACAGTTATGCTCTGTGAGGATACTCCAATACGAACAACAGCACATGTGGTGCTGCAACAGCTTTTTAATGTGTGTCCAGAAATGGCGGTGCGTCTACAATACCGAAACTAAAATAACTCACCACACACTCTATCTGATTTGGTTACCATTACTATGGCCCCACTAAGCAACCACTATTGTTAAGAAGCACTGGGAAGTTTGTCACTGAATAACATGCTTAGTGTGTTTTTCTATTACATTGTTAAACAGTGATTACATGAAGATATTCCATGTTAGCATATGATCCATACATTTAAAATGATATGCTTTTTCCATACTGAGTGACATGACAAAACAACATTTATGCTTTTTGCAAGAGAATGGTGCTTGCAAAGGAACCTACCGTAACATATTTTTAATTGTACGAGTGTTGTAAACTGTATATTTTTATGTATATCAATATTTTCCTGCATCATGTGTTTTTATCTTACATTGCAATGACCTAAGGTCGAGCAAGTAAAGATTTGAAACTGAAACATGTCACTCCAAAATCAGTCTGATTCGGAGATACCATCTGTGGTGCTAGTAAATGATACAGCAGCCACCCAATGATCGGTGTGGCATGGGAGTATAACCCGAGTGCTGGTATACAAGCAGTGACCCCCCACTTACAGTAGTAGCACTGAATTAGTCAAGAGATTTTTAAGGAGTTTTAAAAATTCCTATTGAGAATTGTGAAACCTTTTGTTAGGGATTTTGTTTTGTTTGCTAGGGTGTTCACTGCTACCCGAAGAGGGTGATCTCATCTGATAGTGTAGTTGAAAATCTACCAGATGGCACTTAATTACTGGAATAGGAACTGGCCTCTTTCTGTAGGTATATTAAAAAGGATTTTAGAGGATTTTTTCACTAAATTTTGTGAAGGATAAATAAGGAATCTCACTAAATTGCTTGACAAATTTGGCGCTACTATGGTATATGATCATTCCATCTCTGGTGTATGTATGGTGCCAGGAAAATTACAGTAACTATCCCCCCTCCCATATTAGGTAGCTGTCACCCTCCATGCCCCACCTAGTGTTCAATCCCATCCCCAAGTTCTCGATTTCCACTCTAACTCTGAAAATATTGGTTGACTAAGATCTATTGCTTGTTACTAGTCCTCAGCTGGCGCAATACATCTAAACACAGGGCCTTTCTCTGATTGTAACTCAGGTGATTAGTTTGTGGAAGGGGGCCATGAATAGAGAAACCAAAATGCGTTCTGGTTCATGTATTATGGGCAGTTGAACTAGTCCATGCTCCCCTTCCATGAACTGATTGGCAATTTACAATCAGAGAAGGAAGTCCATGTTTAGATTTAGAATCGGTGCTCAGTAACCTATACCTGTTAACAGGTGTTCTATAAGGTGAGTGTGGGGCATGGGCTTGGGTTAGCTGCAGTACTGCACAGTGGGAGAGACAAGGGTTGGGAACATCTGTTGATTATCTGGGGGTGTTCAGCTATATATTTTACCAGCGAGAGATGGACTCCTGGTGCCTGTCTGGTCATGACTGAGGGAGTCACTATACAGTACAGTATATTTAAACTGATGCTAAGCTCATGGTTCCAAACAGGTCATTATGGCATCTCTGATGCCACACTATTACGTTTTGCATTACAGCAGTACGTGTGTGCCAGTGTTATCAGTTGTCAATCCTTCAAAGAGATACCACCTCCTTGAGAAGCAGGTCTCACTGCCAGAGGTTTCATACTATACTAAAATCAATTCTTAATTTTAGATAGCTTTTTATATCTTACTCGATCATTTCCATATGTGTGTGTGTGTTTGTGGGGGTGGGGTGTCACAATTATATATCTCATTTGGTGTTATAGCCTGTAACCAGTTTGCTTGGAAAGCACCACAACTTCCATTATTTTTTGTTTTTCTTTTACAAGGGAATTGCTTTATTTCCAATGAGGGCATTGCTTCCTATCAGTACCATAACATGTGACAGATGTGCATTCTGGCAAAGCATTTCAATCGCAAATAGTAATAGATGGGATTATTTTATTCGACTCTAGGTTTGCCAGCAAATACAAAAGTTTATATCAGGGTGGGAAGTGTAGGAAAAAAATAATATAGTGAGAAAAATATTTGCAGTGCTTGTGTCTGTTCTGTACTTAGTGTAATTTTGTGACTAGTACTTAATCCTCTCACAGTGTGGCAATGAGAAGATATGGAGTTGAAGTCCACCCCTCCCCCCCAAAGTTCTAACAGTTGCATAAAAAACAGATCAAGATCAGTTCGTAAGACACACTGAACTAAAGGGAAACTCCACCGCCACCACCCAGCCAAAATAAAAATTGACACAGCTGCCCACACAGCTAATTTAATATTCTAATGAGGAAATTTAAAAGATTCAAATTGTTAATTAAAGTGTGGCCCTTGTTATTGGAAACAGCTCTGATCCTACCCAAAAACAGTATGCAGGTTAAAAATATTTCTGAGTATGCATGCCGGGCAGGGACAAAACAGTCATACATATAAACAATCTGCTAAACACTAGTACTGGGGAGACAAAAAACATCTGTTCACTGATATTAATGGATAGCTTCACAAGAACATAAATACACGTAAATGAATACTACTGGAAAATAGAAAATCATACATAATTAAAACAATGAGAGGACAAGAAAGAATTAACAGCAGTACATAGTGGTTGAAAATAACAAGACACTGAATGAATGCAATAGGATGGAAAATAAATATTAGATAATTAGTACTGAATATGAAGCATTGTCTAAACGGAATAGTTCAGTTTTGTTCATGAACACCTGTGTGTTTTTTTAAGATAGCAGTGTATGAGTATTGGTCCAGAGTGTGTGCGTGTTGCTGGGTGATGCAAATATGCTTACTAACAGTAATACTTGGCTATGCAAGAATTGAGACTAGTGATAAGGAAACTATGTACAGACACATAAAAAAAATCAAGCAAAAAGTTGGTTAATGGTACTGTAAGGCTGAAAGCAATGCTAGATATCAGCTGAAGAAATTGTGTCATTGAATGCAGAGAGGCATATGTATGATAAATACCAATTATTAGCTATCTTATATTGTGCAAGAAGTATTTGATAGGTGAAATATTCAGATTTCAAACATACAGCTTTAAGAACAGAGATACTTTAGAAACTTTTTGAGATGAGACAGAGAGAGAGAGAGAGAGAGAGAGAGAGAGAGAGAGAGAGGGGGAGAAAATCACATCTATCCCCTGCTCTTGATAAAGATAAAGAAATCCACAGCCTGTATCTACTCACTGTGATGGTTGTATCCTGCAATCCCTTGCTAGCACATCACCTGAATGCAAAAGTTGACTGGAAAAAAAGCAAATTTACTAAAACCTGAAAAGAAGATCCAGTACTGGAATAAATGTGCTATAGTCCCTCTTCTTTCCAAGGATGTTGATACCAATAAAGTGCTCCCTCCCCCCAAATTTGGGCCAGGAGGTGACACTATCTCTGCTCTCTTGTGAGGAACATGCAAGACTGTAAAACGTAGGTCTTTTCATATAAATTTACTTTATTGAATAACTCATTGTGAAGCACAGAGGGTTACTATCCAATTGACCTATTTGTTGTGACCAGCACTCTAAAATGTACAGCACAGCTCTGAAGGTGTTATGTAAAGCATAATTAACAAAACTGGGTGAGGTGTGGCCCATTCCTTAATGAGACATGGAGGTGAGATGGTAGATTGCATGATCATGGCGAATATGCTCTCCGGAAGCTCAGGAGGAGGCACTTGCATAAGAAGCTTTATGGGCATATTAACATAGCCTACAACTGGAGTTAATAGCAGGTTATATGAGTTCTACTGGTAAAATAAGATGCAATTGATCATCGCAAGCATTCACGGTATGTGAAAGAAGACGGTCAAATGTCTATGATCTGTAGAATCAATAGCTTCAGCCACCTGTTATTTTATACTGAATGACATATTGTGCCATCAGTCTCTTTCAAACATTAATCAATTGATGAGGTCCTTTTCAAAGTGTCCGTGTAGAATAAAAGCTAGAGTTACACTCAATAACACACACATTCTTGGTGATCAATATGATTTCCAGTGTCCGGGGCTTCAAATTCATCAGTTACAATTGTAACCCTGGCACCATTATACCAAGGGCTACTACTTCTACCTGCTTCCCTGATGGTAGGTTGAGGGGCCTGGATTCATTATCGGGGGGTCACTATTGTGTCACTACCAGTAGTAAAACTACAATTATGGTGCTGTCACGCAGAGTAATTGTTTAGTGGGTTAGATCTTAAACTGATACAGCCCTCTGGGAAGCTATACCTACCCACAGCCCCACCTAGTGACCCCACACTTGAAATTACAATAACCACCTTGCTTTGCATTCAATTCACAATTAATGGAGAGCGCTAATAATATGCTAACAGTGACCACTTACCAAACAGGGTCTGGAACTCTGCATTCACCCTGTGCACCTGTGAAGAGCAGTTACCAGCAATAACACAAAACCTTTCAGTTGTTTACATTAAACCAGCACTCAGTAATAATATGCTCAAGGACCAGATTAACATTTAAACAACAAACATATTTATTTAGGGGTTTAAATAAGGGGTATGGGATGCAAATTAAAACTTGATCAATTGGCACTTATGGTTTCAGCAGTAGTTTGACTTTGTAAAAACATTCAACCAAATGCATTAACCCCTTTAGACTGTAGAGTTAACCTCAATGGGTACCCAGGATACGCCACGTTGCAGGCCTGAGGCGGTGCCGTGGGTTGACCGGCGTCACAGCTGGTTGAGGCCTTTAAACAAAGAAAATGGTCAAGGCTTTAATTTGTACTTGGCTGTAGGAATCATAAAACACCTTTTTGAAAACCAGAAATGTGTAATCCCCAGGCCCAACGGCCTGCAAAAAAAGTCTAAACCAAAGTGCAGACTTGAAAGGCAAATCAGTTGGAACAAACAGATTAATTGGTGTTACAGGGTAAAACCCTGTAGTACTCACTAAACCTTGGACCTCTGGATCTGGCTGATTTCCAGGATGGCTCCCCTTGAGGCAGGATATGGTTGCAGGCTGCAGGACTTCGTCCTTTCTGGCAAGGACCACAATACAGGAACTGGAGCTAAGGCCACAACCTGCGATGAACTTCACTGCAGGAGCTGATTCCCTTCTCTGGTCATCTAGAAGCTTGGCTTTTACAGGCAGCAACAGTCTATCAGGCAAATTACTTGGCATCACTAGTTCAGCTCGAATACAGTTCAGTAAAAGGCCGCTCAGCTTACTCACTTGCAAACTGCAGTCCTGGAAATGTAAGCTGGCACACAGCAATTCAGATCTCCCTCTGGCAAACTGGCTGGAGACCATTTCAGTGACCACAGGCATTAAGTTCAGGTGCAGTCCCTGAAGCAAAAACAGCTGGTCACTGAAATGCAGATTTGGGCTCTTTCAGCAACTCTGACCCCAATTTCCATCTGGCATTTTACTGAGGAATTCTCCCTTTCTGGAGGATTGCAGGTTGTTCTGGAGACTTGACATCCCCAAGACTTACTCACCAGTGGGTTTGGCCAAGAAGAGGCAAAGTGGGCCTCCCCCCAAATTCCCCGAGCTGCAGGGAGCCTACTTTCCCTTCAGGAGCTCCAGCTAGACACACTCGAGCTGCTCCATGGACTGACTCTGGACTCCCATGATTTGAACAGTCCCTCCTTTTATAAAGAGAAAATTTCCTGTAATCCACGTGGCTGTCTAGGCTGATAATCACAGTCCCAGTCGTTTAATTGGACAGCATTTTTGTGCCTAGTTTTGTCCCTGCTTATTCCCCACAAGTCTATAGCACTGTCCTAGAAGTCCTTTGGCTAAATCCTGACCACTGATTGGTTGATGGGGGAGTACAACAATTCGTTCCCGACAATTAGCTCTAGCTAAATACGCTTCCGACAATTCGCTCCCACGTCATCCCGCTCCCAAGACAACCCGCCCCGGGACAATTCACTCCCATGATTTTAAGAGACCTGTACTTTAGTGAACTTTAATGAACTAACGAGTAATTTGTT
Organism: Neoceratodus forsteri; assembly: GCA_016271365.2. Classification (NCBI taxonomy): domain Eukaryota; kingdom Metazoa; phylum Chordata; order Ceratodontiformes; family Ceratodontidae; genus Neoceratodus; species Neoceratodus forsteri. Next base: position 434,438,745 of record JADMNL010000023.1, read on the forward strand.
CATTATGGGTCAGCAGCAGCTACTGTCCGACTCTGCAGATGAAGGAATTAAACCAATGTCAAAAGACAAAAGGTCTCTTACTTCCTATGGCAAATTACAGTGTTACCAGTTACTGCTTTCACTATGTACCCTATTCAGCAATACTAAATAGAGCTAGAGAGCTAGTCAGGGATGCTTTTTTACAGACATATGGGTAGTTACAATGCTTGGGAGGTGGGATTCGGATCACCTGACCTAGAACCTTACCACCTGTATGAATTGCTGAATGTGGGACAGGGGTACACATTGCTCTGGCACTGCTAACTTCTTCTACATAAGAGAAAGGCAGAGGCTCTTCATGTGGAGTGAACTTTTGCGGTCAGCAGTTAGTGTTCAGTGGTGGTTTGTGACCAGCTTTCAGTCCCTGATGCTGAAAATGTTGAATTTTCTCCGATAGAAAAGGGGTTAGAAGGATCAGCTTTCAGTCCCTCAGTCTCTCAGAATAGCCCTGGGATTAATATTAAAAATGCTGAAAATGTTGAATTTCCCCAATAGAAAAGGGTTAGAAGGAGACTCTCTCATAATATTTAGGCTTTTGAGAGTTACTGGTATGTGCTCGAGCTGAAGAGGCTTTCAGAAGGAAAGTAGAAAAAACAAAGAAAAGTGTGTGGTTCTGGACATGTTTATTTTTTTCCTTTATGAAGGGAAAAGGGAACAGATCTTGGACTTAGATCTGGACTTGAACTTGGGGTGATATTTTTTTTTGTATTACATGTGCCTTCTCCGTTTTTGTACTTTTCTCATGAATGCAATGTGGGAGTGTATTGACAGGAGCGGGTTTGCAAGGGAGCGGGTTTGCAAGGGAATGAATTGTCGAGAGCGTATTTAGAGGGAGCAAATTGTCATGTACCCGTTGATAGGCACAAAGATGGTGGCTGCATATACAGTCTGTGGCAGTCTATTTATTGTCCCCAGATATAATGTCCTGGTGCAGCCAGGGAAATTAATTTTATTAGCTAATGTCCCCACAGTTAGTTAGGCCCAACAGTGCCCTCTTGCACACATTTATTTATTTATTTATATATATATATTTTGCCCCCACACTGTCACTGCCGCCAAAATAGTCTGCTCCTAGGCGGCAGGCAGCTCCTCATCAATATGCATGCAGAGCTCATTAATATTCATGAGCCCCGCTTATGCCTGTGTTTAAAACTTTCATTTTTTTATTCTTCTGGGCCTTTTCCCCAACTTCTTCCAGGTCACCGGTCCTCATTTAGTATCATAGGGGCACCAAGACTGAGAGACACTCTCCCACATGACCACAAACTGAGCGGTCGGTAAGAATAAAGTGGCACAGGGCACATGCGCGAGTGCCAGTGGTACAAACATGCTGTCAGCTTGCAGTTCAATTTTTAAGCCTGAGCTGGGCTAAACAATGTTACTAGGGCTGTTTGGGGGAAACAAAGGGAAGCTTGTGGCACTGGGGGAATGACCATGCAGCAGGAAGTGCCACGGAGGAAATTCAAATGCCAGCAGCAGCAGGAGAACACCTGGAAGTGCAATAAGGTAAGCTCCATGGGGGGGGGGTTACACTCTCCCCTGCCTAAGAAAGCCTGGCATCTATGCCAAGTCTACAAGTAGACTGGTAACCATTAAACATATTACTAGATTTTACTAAAGATACAGTACACTTATACTGGTATACCTTTTAACTAATACCCTATTGTAAGCAAATATATCTGAATGAAAATTCTTTCTATAACATCCTAACCAGGTATATGGTAACTATTTTAAAAGGTAGCATTCTATCAATTTAGTCAATTTAGTCTTATTTAGCATTTGGACATCCTATATGTAAAGCATTGTCATGACGTTGTGAATTCACTTGGCATATATCGGCAGTTTAGAGTCACATTTTTAGTAAAGTTATTTACCACATTTTATTAGAGCATTTCACCGTATTCCCCTCTTTTTACCTCTATATCCCTCATTATGCTGAATGAGCACCTTAGCTTAGATGGAGGCTTTGGTTTGGGTGGAGGCAGTGAACACAATTTTAGGCAAGGGATTGGGCATGACATAGATCCCTTTATGTGCAACATTCATGAGCAAGTTAACAGGCTGTCCTAGGGTGTCATACGTGAGCTTTAAGATTGGTTTTACCAATCTTGCTGAGCAATGTGGCAAAGTTGGCACTGACATTTGCACTTCTGCTACAGCATTCAGGGTGACCAGTCCCAGATCATTGTCCACCACTGAAACAGCTTAAGAAAAAATGGGCTCCACTGCTCTTTCTTGTTGTTCAGAACTAGTTTCAAGCTCTTTAACTTCGGTATCACTGTCACTCTCTAGTTCTTGAACAACACTGCTTTCAATAGCATGAAACAGTTCCCTTAACCCACTTAGCTCAGCTACATTTTCATGGTCACTTAGAGGTTGATTACTTGTTTCATTGTGTTCAGGTTCACTGACTGCAGTTAATTCCACCAGAGAAAGGGATCCAGCATCTTCAAGATCTACACTGTGAGCATCACTTTCTGAAAGTTCAGACACAATTGATAAATTGGAATTTTTTAACACAGCTGGAGGTTCTGAGTCATCACTGTAGTTAACTGAGGAAAATACCTGGAACACTTTTTTAAGTTCAATAGATGGGTAGAAGACAGTACAGAATTCACTTACCTCATCACCTTCAGACTCAGCATTTTCGGAATCTATAGTGTTTGCAGAATTGGAAACATTACTGTCAAGGGCAACAGGATAGGAAGCAGAAGTTTGCTGATTTTGTTGCTTGGCCTTAGTAACACACCTAGTTACAGAATGCTTAAGAGCTTCAATCTCTTGAACGTTATTGACTATTATTTGGCCGATAGATAAAGGTAATTTCTGTGAATGGTTTTGACAGCACGAGGGTCCCCTTCTGGACGCACTTCATACACAGGCAAGTCATTCAGTTTACAGACTACTATATATGGGATGTGACTCCAGCGGTTGGCTATTTTGTGTTTACCTGGAGGGCCAAAGTTTCTCATTAGTATTTTGTCACCTGGTTGGAGCTCTTGGGCCTTAACATGTTTGTCATGGTGAGTTTTGTTAGCCAGGTTTTTCTTTGTTGACATAGTATTTGCAAGCTAATAGGTATGGTATAGTTGGGCTTTTAACTGTTTGACATACTGGAGGTACAGTGGCGTGAAAAAGTATTTGCCCCCTTCCTGATTTTCTCTATTATTGCATATTTGTCACACTGGATGTTTTCAGGTCTTTAGAGAAAATGTAATATTAGATAAAGGGAACCTGAGTGAACAAATAACACTTGTTTTTTTTTTTAATTTCACTTATTTAATGAAAAAAAGTTAACCAACACCAACTGGCACTGTGTGAAAAAGTAATTGCCCCCTTACACTTAATAACTGGTTATGCCACATTTAGCTGCAATGACTGCAACCAAACACTTCCTATAATTCAAAATCAGTCTTTCACATCGCTGTGGAGGAATTTTAACCCACTCTTCCTCGCAGAACTGCTTTAATTCAGTAACATTTGGTAGGTTTTCGAGCATGACCTGCTGGTTTCAGGTCCTGCCACAGCATCTCTATTGGGTTTAAGTCTGGACTTTGACTAGGCCACTCCAAAACTTTAATTTTACTTCTTTTTAGCCATTCTGATGTGGACTTGCTTTTGTGTTTTGGATCATTGTCTTGCTGCATGGCCCAACTACGCTTCAGCTTCAGCTGACGGAAGGGACATTCTCCTTAAGAATTTTCTGGTACAGAGCAGAATTCATGGTTTCTTTAATTATGGCAAGTCATCCAGGTCCTTAGGCAGCAAAGCATCCCACACCATCACACTACCACCACCATGTTTGACTGTTGGTATGGTGTTCTTACTGTGGAATGCTGTGTTTGCTTTACGCTGAGACATTATGGGATCCATGTCATCCAAAAGTTCCACTTTGGACTCATCTGTCCATAGAACATTTTCCAAAAGGCTTGTGGATCATCCAGGTGCTTCTTGGCAAATGAGAGGCGAGCATTTATGTTCTTCTTGGTTAGCAGTGGTTTCATGTACTACTCTCATAGGCCATTTGCCCAGTCTCTTTCTGATTGTGGAGTGCGTGAACACTGACCTTAGCTGAGGCAAGAGAAGCCTGCAGTTCTTTGGATGTTGTTTTAGGATCTTGAGACTTCCTGAATGATTTTACGCTGCGCCCTTGGAGTAATTTTGGCAGGCCGCCCACTCCTGGGAAGATTCACTACTCTTCCAAGTGTTCTCCATTTGGAGATTATGGCTCTCACTGTGGTTCGATGGAGTCCCAGGCCTTAGAAATAGCTTTGTAACCCTTTCCAGACTGATAGAGGGCAACAAATTTTTCTGATCTTTTCAGGAACTTTCTTTGATCATGGCATAATGTGCTTGTTGAATCTTTGTGCTGGCAACGTGACTCTGATGGTAAGGGCAAAATAAGTGAGATTTATATTGAGCAGGGCTGGCTGTAATCAAGCCTGGCTGTGTTCAATCAGCTGACTCTAATTATCCTTTAATTGGGTTGATTTAACTAGGGGCAATTACTTTTTCACACAGTGCCTGTTGGTGTTGGTTAACTTTTTTCATTAAATAAATGAAATAAGTTAAAAAAAAAGTGTTATTTGTTCACTCAGGTTCCCTTTATCTAATATTATATTTTGTCTAAAGACCTGAAAACATCCAGTGTGACAAATATGCAATAATAGAGAAAATCAGGAAGGGGGCAAATACTTTTTCATGCCACTGTAGTTTTCTGACTGGACACCATCAGGAGACACTCTAAAACAAACATCCTTAGGGAGGCGAACTTCTCTGCCAAACATAAGATGGTATGGTGAAAAACCAGTAGCATCATTCTTTGTACAATTATAGGCATGGACAAGTGTGCTTATTTATTGGCTCCACTTTGGCTTATCTTTAAGTTGCAGGGTGCCCAGCATATCAAGCAAAGTTTGGTTAAACCTTTCTGGTTGCAGGTCTCCTTGTGGATGATACAGGGTTGTTCTAGATTTTCTTACACCCCATTGGGACAACAGTTCTTTAATAAGTTTGCTTTTGAAATCCCAGCCTTGATCTAAATGGATACACTGGAGGCACCGAAATGCACAAAAAACGTTTCAATGAGAACTTTGGCAACAGTTGAGGCCTTTTGGTCTTTAGTTGGATAGGCCTGCACATACCTCGTGACGTGATCTGTGACTACTAGCACGTTAGCAATACCTTTTGAATCTGACTCCAAACTAAGAAAATTGATACAGATGAGTTTCATTGGTGAACTTCTTGTAATATTGACCAGAGGGGCTGCTCTCCGTGGTGGAGCTTTGCACTGGACACCTACTGCAGGTTTTAACATATTGCTCAATGTCTATGCCCATCTTAGGCCAGTAGAAGCATGGACAGGCTAGATCAATAGTTCTTTCACTACTCAGGTGTCCCATTTGATCCTGCAAGGCTTTTAAGACAACATTTTTGAACTTAGATGGCAATACTAGCTGTTTTCTTACAATTTCACCTTGGGCTGTCAGTAAGCTCTCTGTACAATAGCTGTTCTTGAAGCTTGAGTTTAGGCCCTTCTCAAAGAAGTAAAGCAGTTTTGGGGTCACTGGACTGTATTTTGGAGACATTTTCCCCCTTTCTTAAAGCATTGACTTTGGTCTGATCATTGGATCATAGTACTGCTCTTTTCGGATATCAGTTGACGTTAGCTGTGGTAAAAAACTTAAATCCAAAGCTGCAAGATTACAGTAGGCAACTAGTGTATAAGTCTCTGGGGGTTCCAAGCAATCTGCCAGACAGTTTACAGTTTACAGCTTCAGAGGACAGAGTTTCTTCCTGATCAAACTTGTGGCATAGCGCTTTTACAGATTGCTTAGAAATATGCACCCACTGTTGGTCAGAGGCAGGTCTTTGTGAAAGAGCATCGGCATCGATGTGATTCAAGCCTGGTCGGTACTCCATTACATAATCATATGTTGCCAGAGCGGAAAGCCAACTGTGGCCAGTAGCATATCATTTGGCTGTTGTTTGGACATATGGTAATGGATTGTTATTGGTTTTGAACAAGACTGAAGCGCCATGCATGTATTTGAGAAATTGGTCAACTATTGCCCACTTGAGAGCAAGAAAGTCTAATTTATGTACGGGACAGTCCTTTTCTGAGGGGTGTCAGACTTCTACTAGCAAAAGCTACTGGACACAATCATTCCAGGTATTCTTGATAAAGTACTGTTCCAAGGCCACTCAGACTGGCATTTGTATGCAATACATAAGGCTTTGACTGTTCAACATACTGTAGAAGAGTATAGGAGTGTGAGTTAATCTATATATTATTTCTTCAAAAGCAGTGTCACAATCTGGAGTCCATCTCTGTCCAAATGGCTCATTGGGTCTGATATAGGTTTTTACAGTCTCTTTGTCAGAACCTTTCTTAAACTTTTTGTGAGCAGGTGGGTACCCTTGAGTTAACTTTAATAGGAGGTGGATCACCTTGGTATAGTCCTTGACAAATCTGCGGTAACAGCCGCAGAATCCAAGAAACCTTTGAAGTTCTTTTAAGTTGTTGGGCTTTGGCCAGCTGGTTAATGCTTCCACTTTACTGGCATCTATTTGTATGCCTTCTGATGACACAATGTGGCCCACATATTCGACAGAGCTCTGGAAAAACTGGCATTTGTCAATGGATAATTTTAGACTGAATTCCTCAAGCCTGTCCAACACTTTGAATAAGTGAGCCTCATGCTCCTCGAGAGTTTTGCCAAGGACTATGACATCATCAGGGTAGATGAGACATTCCAAGAGATTCATATCTCCCACAGCTCGCTCCATTAGTCGTTCAAATGTTGCTGTTGCACCTGATATGCCTTGGGACATGCAAAGGAACTCAGAAACCCAAGGGACAAATGAATGCAGTTTTTTTCCCTGTCCTCAGGAGCCATTGGGATTTGATAGTATCCGCTTCAGAGGCTGAGGATGGAGAACCACTTCCTCCCATTCAGACAGTCCAGGGCATCCTGTATGCATGGCAATGTATTCTGATCAGGCACAGTTCTTTTGTTAAGGGTTCTGTAATCAACACACATATGGATAGAGCCATTCCTTTTCCACATCACAACAATTGGGGAGGTTTATGGGCTGCATGACTCTTGTATGATGCCAGCCACTAACATCTCTTGTAGGTGACATCTGACATCATTTATGTCAGCAGGAGCTAGACATCTAGACCGCTAACTGAAGGGTCTGACATCGTGCAGGCGAATGTGGTGTTCAACCCCCAAGACACACTCAACATCCCATTCCTTGAGGGAGAATACTTTGTTTCACTGAGCCAGCTTTTTACTGATCCTGGTTCTCCAGCTTTTTGGGATGGGTGACTCTCCAAAATCAAACATGTCAGGTGATACCTCACATCCTTTTTCAGTTTTACACTTGGATGGGCACACAGCAGTGTCAGCATAGTAAACTTTAGCCAGGGTGCATCCTCCGTGTACTGTAATGTCTGTCTGTAACATTTTGTATCCGCACCACCACTCTTCGGGCATAAGCATGTGCCCAGACCATAAGCACACTGGGCTTAATCAGCATTCCTTCAGGTAACTTTCCCTCATTTGGGGCATGCAGCATCAACATTTTATTAGTCACATCTTTTAGCAGCCGCACTTCATCACTGATACTGCATTCTGCATTTGGAGGCAACTTGATAGCAGCAGGGTCTTTTTTCCAGACCATCCCAACAGGTTCATCTTTATCATTCACTTTGGGGTGCATTTGTTTCTCCTAGGCCTTTTGGATCAGGGCATGAACATGCATGGCTCTTCCTGTCTTTTTCTTCTGCCTTTCTTTACATAGCTGGGCCAGGCATCCAATCATGTGTGCACTGGTACCAACCAGTACAATGATACCATCGTAAAGTCCAGTAGAAGGGCAGGCTAGAGCTAGCATCTCCACAGAATCTCCAGCAAAAGCCACAGAGGATGAAAAAGAAAGCCATACTTTTAAGTAACTGAGATATGGATTCGACTTTTCACTTACCCCCAAACATGCAGTCCATCGAGAGGTTTTAGAGGGTGGTCAGATAAATGCTGCTCATATCAGTCTTAGAAAATTATTCTGACTTGAGACCCTCTAGAAAATTATTGTGACTTGAGACCCTCTGTCTAAAACTGCTTGAGCTGGGATCCCGTCTATATGTACAGTGGTATCCACTGAAGGGCCTACCAACTTGGACCAGTCCAGAGGAACATTAGCAGGAACTTGGACAGACAACCTATCCACAAAGAAACTGGATTTGGGATTGTGTTACCCTCCACTGTGATCATTTCCTGCATCCCTCTTTTTGCCTTCGAGAGCTCCCCTTGTAGTCTGTTGACCACTTTTTCCTAGGTCTTTTTGAGACAGACATTCCTTTTTCATATGTTCATCTTTTCCACAATTGTGGCAAATTACACTTTCTTTGGTCTGCTTTGTCTGAAACATTGCATTACGAGCTGGTCTCCATTCACAGCTAGGGGGTTGGGTGGAGAACACATTTGGTGCTGGAGCGGGAGCACTGACAACAGAAAGTCTTGGTTTGACCTCCACTTTCTGCGGTGTCAAAGGTGGTGCAATACATCTCAGAAATTCTCTTAGTGTAGCAGTCAATTCACTTATTTCAGTCTTTGATCTGCCATCGGCAGGGGGTGCCTGAGCGTGCACCCCCACTCCCATAGTAGATGTGCTCTGAGAGGGGTTGGGGTCTTTACCCACAGAAGCAACCTTTGTAGGGGCAGTAGCTTTAATTTCCCTGAATTCTCTCAGCAGCTTGGCTCATGGTGGGGTATCTTTTACAGTCTCTGAGTGCTCATCCGGCACTTTGTTCTGCCCTTGAATTTTACCCATATGATCATCCTCCATAACCTGAGTTGCAGCAGCAGATATGTACGGAGGCCCCCAGGGTGGCCTCCTTTGCTCGACCCCCCCCCGAATTTCTTTCATCAGTTCCTCATATGGAGGAGGCAAGTTTTGCCGGTCTGCCAGCCATAACTTAAGCAACAATAATTTGGAAAATGGAGCTGACTTAAGTATTTGGTCCAACCTAGTTTGATCTAGCTTGTCTGGAGTCACACTACCTTTTCTAAGGCATTTCTGTAAGGTTTTTTCAAGCCAGGGTACATACACAGACAAGGGCTCCCCTTGGCATTGATGAGTTGTTTTAACCCTCCACCAGAGATCCTAGTCTGAGTCTGGGCTTCAAAATACATTTTCCAAAGCAGCCAAATAGTCCTGTGCAGTTGCCCCTGGGTTATTAGCCAGCTTGGCATGGATAGTAGTCAGAGCAGGACCTTGGAGACTTTCGCTCAAACTTTTTCTCCTCTCTGCCTTGGAACTTTGCCATTCGGGCACTAGGGGACACCATAGTCTATCCATATCTCCCAATCATCTTCCCCATTAGGTGTGAGTAGAATGACAGAAAACACTCACAGCCTGCGGTAAGAGTTGTGACTAACTGTGGGCACAAGTGTCGGTGTTGACACTGGTGTTGACACGGGAGCTGGTGTAAGGGCAGGTCCCAGAACTGGCATAGGCATCTGGGAAGGGACACCCCCAGGTGGCATGAATAACTTTTTAAAGTCCTCGAGGGTTTTGCCCTCATCCAGCAACAACTTGGCAAACTTTTCCTCAAAGGTCTCAGATAAGGGTGGGAGCTCATTTTCTGAGAGATCTTCATTATGTTTAGTTACCACCAGCCAGGCAGCTGGGGACCCAGCAACAGCAATAGTTTTGGGCATTTTAGTGCTGTCCATGGGATTGCTACACCCCACTAAAGCCTTAGAGTTTGGGCAGTCAGGTCAGCATGTCGACTTACCACTACAGCTTTTCCCAGATATTAAATTTTTGAAAGTACTCTCTCTATAGTCTCTTTATTAATGCCCAGGGGTATATCTAGTATTAACAAGGCATTTTGGGGGTCGATTTAATGTCCCATGCACCATCCAACCAAATGATGCACAGCCATTTCTTCAGTGCTACCTATTAAATTTCTAGTTGCAATTTTTGACATTGGCCGCTAGGGGTCGCTAATTTCAGCAGTGCCTCCAAAGATATAACCCTGGTGCCATTATACCAAGGGATACTACCCATGCCTTCTTCCCTGATGGCACGTTGAGGGACCTGGGTTCGTTATCGGGGGTCACTATGGAGTCACTACCAGTAGAAAAACTACAATTATGGTGCCTCCACCCAGAATAATTATCTAGTGGGTTAGATCTCAAAATGATACAGCCATCTGGGAAGCTATACCTACCCACAGCTCCACCTAGTGGCCCCACACTTGAAATTACAGTAACCACCTTGCTTTGCATTGAATTCACAATTAATGGAGCGTGCTAATAATGTGCTAACAGTGACCACTTACCAAACAGGGTCTGGAACTCTGCATTCACTCTGTGCACCTGTAAAGAGCAGTTACCAGCAATAACACAAAATCTTTCAGTTGTTTGCATTAAACACTCAGTGATAATATGCTCATGGATCAGATTAATATTTAAACAACAAACATATTTATTTAGGGGTTTAAATAAGGGGTAAGGGATGCAAATTAAAACTTGATCAATTGGCACTTTTGGTTTTAACAGTAGTTTGACTTCGTAAAAACATTCAGTCAAATGCATTGACCCCTTTGGACAGTCCAGTTAACCTCACTGGGTACCCAGGATACGCTACATTGCAGGCGTCACAGTTGGTTGGGGCCCTTAAAAAAAGAAAATGGTTAAAGCTTAATTTTTATACTTTGCTGTGGTAATCATAAAACATCTTTTTGAAACCCAGAAATTTGTAATCCCCAGGCCCAATGGCCTACAAAGAAAGTCTAAACAAAAGTGCAGATTTGAAAGGCAAATCAGTTGGAACAAACAGATTAATTGGGGTTGCAGGGTAAAACCCTGAGGTATTCACTGAACCTTGGACCTCCGGATCAGGGCTGATTTCTAGGATGGCTCTCCTCAAGGCAGGATGTGGCTGCAGAACTTCGTTCTTTCTGGCAAGGACCAGGATACAGGGACCGGAGCTTGCATGACTCATCCCCTCATCTTGGTGTAGCCCCCAAGGATGGCCGCAACCCATGACGAACTTCTCTGCAGGAGCTGATTCCCTTCTCTGGTTGTCTAGCAGCTTGGCTTTTACAGGTAGCAACAGTCTAACAGGCAAATTACTTGGCATCACTAGTTCAGCTCGAATACAGTTCGGTAATAGGCCGCTCAGCTTACTCACTTGCAAACTGCAGTCCTGGAAATGTAAGCTGGCACACAGCAATTCAGATCTCCCTCTGGCAAACTGGCTGGAGACAGGCATTAAGTTCAGGTGCAGTTAATGAGGCAAAAACTGCTGGTCACCGAAATGCAGATTTGGGCTCTTTCAGCAACTCTGACCCCAATTTCAATCTGACAATTTACTGAGGAATTCTTCTTTTCTTGAGGATTGCAGGTTGTTCTGGAGACTTGACAGCCCCAAGACTTACTCAGCAGTGGTTTTGGCTGAGAAGAGGAAAAGCAGGCCTTTCCCCAAATTCCCCGAGCCACAGGGAGCATCCTTTCCCTTCAGGAGCTCCAGCCACACACACTTGAGCTGCCCCACAGACAGACTCTGGACTCCCCTGATTCAAACATTCCCTCTTTTTATAAAAAGATAATTTCCTGTAATCTGATTGGCTGTCCAGGCTGATAATCACAGTCCCAGTCCTTTATTTGGACAGCATTTTGGCACCTACAGTAGATTTGTCCCTGCTTATTCCCCACAAGTCTCTGGCACTGTCCCAGAAGTCTCTTGGCTAAATTCTGGCCGCTGATTGGTTGGCAGGCACAAAGATGGTGGCTGTATATACAGTCTGTGGTAGTCTGTTTATTGTTCCCAGATATAACATCCTGGTGCTCTCAGGGAAATTACTTTTATTAGCCAATGTCCTCACAGTCAGTTAGCCCCAACAGTGCCCTCTTGCACACATTTATTTATTTATAAATATATTTTGCCTCCCTACGCTGTCGCTGCCACCGAAATACTGTGCCCCAGGTGGCAGGCAGCTCCTCATCAATATGCATATGAGGCTCATTAATATTCATGAGCCCTGCTTATGCCCATGTTTAAAACTTTTATTTTTTATTCTTCTGGGGCTTTTCCCCAACTTCTCCCAGGTCGCCGGTCCTCATTTAGTATCACAGGGGCACCGAGACTGAGAGACACTCTCCCGAATGACTGCAAGCCGAGCGGTCGGTAAAAACAAAGTGCTGCAGGGTGCATGCATGAGTGTCGCTGGCACAAACATGCCGGCAGCTCGCAGTTCAATTTTTAAGCCTGAGCTGGGCTAAACAATTTACTGGGGCTGTTTGGGGGAAATAAGAAGAAGCTTGTGTCACCGGGGAATGACCATGCAGCAGGAGGTGCTGCGGAGGAAACAGGGATGCCAGTAGCAATGGGAGAACACCCGGAGGTGCAATAAGGTAATTCCCATTTGGGGGGCATTACACAATTAACAGACATCAGAAATAATCCTTTAGACTCGAATCCCCCTGAAATGGAACTTGCATCTTCATTTGAAATGTCATACACTTACTTTATATCAGCAAAATGTTTGAAAGCTAGTCTCTGCAGTTTGACAAAGCAGAAAAAAACTGGAAAGGAAAATTGTATACATGTCAAGGCTTTCAAAACATTCATAAAACATACCAAACACCAACATAGATCTGATTGTAGGTAATAAAATTAGGCCGATAATGATACAATAATCCACCCTTTCCTCTATATATAATGAATCGGTCAAAATGGCGGACTGGTTGGAAATTAGAAATGATTTATCCCCCAGCACGTTCTGTAAAACAAGAGAATTCATGAAAATAAAAAGGAACTTTAACAGTCATGGAGGTGGCGACAGCACTTTTCACGTCACCCAAGCAGAACAAAACTGAGTGATATGGCTTGTGATGACATCAATGATTCGCCATCCCGCCGGCACAGCGGCAAGGTGTCCACTTGCGACACAAATACTTCAGGTTCAGGAATGGACTCAGGGTGTCAGAAGGCTGACCAGGGGCAGGAGGATTAAGCATCCGAGGGACAGCTCTCAACCTCCAGGGGGAAGGGTGGGTGAGTGTCTGGCGTGCGTCTGACCTCTGGCAGAGGCCGGAGGTTGTAGCAAACTGGTGCTGAATCATTGGCAGGTAGGCCAGACATTAACACTTTGGGCATCCTCTTACCGTTGCATGCCACACCTTCCCAGGGGTCAGAAAATGGGAAAAGTCTGCCGACAGCATGACGTCTGCCCTTCATGGCCCAGACCCCGCGTTGCGGACTGCAACCCCTCGCTCCCATCAGTACCAATTTGTGTCCATCTGGGACTTAGTTGCCTGATGCGGGTCAGTTGGATTGGTGGGGAGCAAGGAAAAAAAGAGGACATCAATGATTCACAATTTGATATCCTGAGATTTATTAAATACTGATCTTTTAAATCAACTGACTATTGGGAGTATGTGCCAAAGATGGCTAGTGTATTACTTTTTAGTAAACCACATGTATAACTCTGTGATAAGAAGACTATGATAAAAAATTGAAAAAATATCCTTTTTTTTACATTTGGCTTTATAGCTTCCCTTGAGAGAATATGAGGGTCATGTCTTGGTGTCACCCTACCCTTCTAAAATACATTATTTCCCACTTTGTCTTATTGTAGACCAGCAATTGCAATTAAATGTACATTTGAGAGTAAATGAATAAATATAAAAACTAACAGGATGTGTATTCAGTCTGAGTTCAGAGGCATCCTTTTTTTGATGTTTGTGATTAGAAAAAGTAAAACCCCTTTCTAGGCTTGGGCTCACTTTTAAAATATTAAAACAAGCATGGAATTTAAACAAAACTCATGAGACGTGTTATTTTGTGATCAGTGTCTAATTTATATTCCACAGGCAACTAAGAAGTAAAAAAAACGACTAAAATATAAAAATATTGGCACCTGATCTTTAATCTTCACTAGAACATGGAAACACAGAAATATCATTTTATGGTAGATAAGGGCCATCTGATCTACCAAGTTTGCCCATTTTTCCTAACCTACTGTATATTCTCACCACAAACCCTACTTGATCTATCTTTCTCTCTCTCCTCTTCTATCTCCTATGATTCCCTTGTGCCTATTCCATGCATTTTTAAACCCTTTCACCCCAACCGCCTCTGCTGGGAGGCTGTTCCAGGAATCCACCACCCTTTCTGTGAAGAAGTACACTACTTTCTCACATCTCTCCTGCCCCCTTCCAAGTTAATATAATGTTCTCTTGTTCTTCGGCACCTTTTTTTTTTTAAAAAATATTTCCTTACTGTACCTTATTTACCCCTGTGAAACATTTAAAGGTCTCTATCATATCCCCCTCTCTCTCCTCTCTTCCAGGGTGTACATTAATTTAATTTCATTAATTTTTTTTATACTGGAAAATCTTAATGAGCAAAGAAGCTTTTTCATAAGTGCCCAGTGGAGTGAACAGTCAGCAGGTTACAAATGAACATAATGACATTTGAGAAAGCAGGAGACTATTATAATCAGAGTGTACTAGAAGCAGTTACACAAGTGCAGGGACAGTTACAATACGAGTCAGAAACAGTTGCAAATGGTTTGGGATGATAATACTGAGAACAGGCTTGTTTGAAACTGGAGATGTATGTCATTTCACTAAGAGAAGTGCACAGATTGTTGTACTAGGAAGTGGCCCTGTAGGTAAGAGATATTTGTCCTAGGCTGCTATACATTCTAGGGTTATAGAAGGAATGGCTCTCAGCTGATCTTGTGACTCTGTTTTTTACTAGTTCCAAGATTTCTTAGATGCTTGAAGGGGGCAAGAACTAATGCTGCTTTCTGCAGAAATACTGTACAAGTGCAAAGAGTTTAATATAAAGGTCCAGGGAGAGAGAGAGAGAGAGACACGAGTTGCAGAGGAGAGAAGGTGGCAGTAGAGAATGTGAGATGGAAGATTAGTTTGGAATCTAGAGATCATGTTATAGAGTACCCTAACCTTGGACAGAACAGACTCACTAGCGGAGGAATAACTTAGAAAACCATACTCAGTCAGTGGCAATAGAAGACCATTTGATAACATTTTCTGAGAGTCAGCTGTGATATATTTTTTACCTCTGTGTAGCACACCCAGCTACTGGTGAAGTTTTTTTTAAAATGTATGCAACATGGGGTTAAAAGGAAAGTGAATTGTTCAGGATGATACCCAGATATCGGAATTTGACTATCTCTATTTGCTCACCAAGGAGTTCGACAGGATAAGGGTGCCGAGGCAAGGTTTAAGTGGTCCTGAGAAAAGCATTGCTTTAGTTTTTTGTGTTAAGTACCAGTTTGTGATGGTTAAACCAGCTCTCCATGGAGGAGAGGTCAAATTGGAGGATTTTGTTAATACTGTTGATGTCCTTGCCCTCACTGAACATCACTGCATTGTCAGCATAGAGGGCCATGCTAGTGTGGGGGCAGTCTGCTGATACTGAGTTTATAAAAAGAGAAAATAGGAGAGGCCCCAGGATAGATCCCTAAGGAAACCACACAGGTAGCCATGACCGGGTCAGAGAGGGAGTTGTGGATTTTTGTCCTCTGTGCCCTGTTGCCCAAGTAGCTGTTGAACCAAACCACGGCCACGGCGTTGGGGAGAAGCCCAGCTTCACCAAAGTATCAAGCAGAAGTGGATGGTCAACAAGGTTGAATGCATGGTGAAGTCAACGAATATGCAGCCAAGATAATTTCCTGTGTCCAGGGCACTGAAGACAAAATTTGTGAATCTCATCAGGGCAGTCTTAGTGTTGTGTACTTTTTAGAAGCCATACTATGCAGGAGTGATTGGGTCATATTCTGTTAGGTATTCCAGTGACTGGTTGAAGAGTGTGCACTCCAACAGTTTGGAGAAGACATGGAGGAGGAGGAGTGAAATGGGTCTGTAGTTGGAAGACAGGGTCTTGGAGACCAGACTTGTGAAGAGGTCTGACAACTGCCAGCTTCCAGATGTCTGAAAGACTTCAAATCAGAGGGAGAAATTAAAGAGCTTCATGATTTGTGCAGCAAGGACCTCCCTTCCAAGTTTTATGAAAAGGCAGTCAAGACTGACAGGACCAGTGAGGGGTTAGGGGTTGTATTTTGTAATGTATTTAAGTACTTAATTTTTGAGCAGAAACCTAAAATAAAACCTTTTGTGCAAGCTAGATTAGGGGAGATTGGAGCCTATCAGCGACGGGGAGGTTGGGTTTTGAGCAATCCTGTATTTGGAGAGGTCCCCAAATTGACTGTTGAAGTGGTTGGCTATTTCACAGGGGTTATTAACCAAGCTACCAATGACCTCAAGGGTAAAGGAATCTCCAGCAAGATTCAATCAATCAATCAATCAATCAAATCTTTATTTATTCAGGCGATCATCATTGAGCAAGGCTCATTTACAAGATGGACCTGATAAGGTCAAGGTTCGAGTTGATGCACAGCAATTACATCACATACTTATGAGACAGTTATACATACAGAAAAAAAGAAAATGTTATTTATAACACAATAATTTACAGCGAATTCACATGTTAAAGCTTGGCAAGAGAAAGTTAAACTAACATCTACAATATGTACAGTACATATATATCACAATGAGGGCCATGACAGTCACTCACATAATGAGTACAAGGATGATGAAGGGAATATTGGGTGCCATATACTGGCGGTGTCTGGCTGGAAGGAATATGCCATATGTGATTGGAATATGGTTTTGTGGGATGACTATTCTATCTCTAGCGGTAGCAACTGCATTTCTCTGTGAAGAAGGCTGTACAGTGCTGCTTGAAGGATGTAAATGGAATGATAATGGATAGTTTTAGGGATTTTTGTAGGGTGTTCCATGTTATGGCTAGAGAATAGCTGATTGCTGCCCTCCCTATTTTGGTGTTGACTTTGGGCAATTTGAGCAGGATGATATTGTTGCTTCTTAGGGCATAGGAGCTGGGAGTGGTCAGGTTGAAGCAGTCCAGGATATAGCTTGGGAGTTTTTTGATAAAGCTCTGTAGATCCATAGAGCTGCATTTCTGCTCCTCCTGACATGAAGGAACCCCATCCAATTGCATCATAGAGAGACAATGGTGAGTATTATATGGCAGGTCTGTAATGAACCTTATTGCTCTATGGTATAAGGTATCCAACTTTTGAAGGTAGGGAGTGGGGCAGTGACTATAGAGGAAGTCTGCATAGTCAATGACTGATAGAAATATGGCCTGGACTAATCTCATCTTTGAATCTCTATTAAGGAAGGGGTTTTAATCTGTAGAGGAGGCCAAGCCTTAGAAGCGCTTTTCAGCAGTTGTTCTAGTTGCTGAGTAAAGTCAAGTCTGTTGTCAATCCACACACCTAGGTATTTGAAATTTTCAACATACTCCAGATTTTCTCCAAGTATAGTGCATAGCTGGGGAGACTGATTGAAGAGATGTGTTGGTGGAGTTTGGGTTGTGAACATCATTGCTTTGGTTTTCTTTGCATTTGTAGAAGCTTTTCTCGAGAAGCTGATGTTGTAACAGGAGAATTCTGCTTGTAGTTTCATGAGCAACTTTAGGTGAAGGGTTGCTGACATACAGTACAGTGTCATCAGCAAAGAGATGTACTGAGGACTTGGTAAGGGTTGAATCAATTTTATTTATATAAATGGCAAAAGGATAGGACCCAGAATAGAGCCTTGGGGGACTCCTCTTGACAGTGGTCTTAATGGGAGAGGTCACCTTCAGCTTTTACTGCTGTGATCTACCGGAGAGGTAACATCTGAACCACTTAAGGGAGGATGGATCTAGGCCAATGGAGTGTAGGGATGAGGTAGCAGTTCATGGTCCACAGTGTCAGATGCTTTGCTCAGGTCTAGGAATACTGCACAGACATTGTTCTTTTATCCAGTTCGGTTTGCCAATCATTGGTGACCTTGGCTAATGCAGTGATAGTGCTATGTTTGGCCCTGAATCCAGATTGAGCTGGATTTAATAGATTAACATTGTCCAGATATTCCTTAACTGAATACTCACTAATTTCTCCAGCATCTTGGATAACACAGGTAGGATGGAAATGGGCCTGTAGTTATTAAGATCCATAGGGTCCCTGATTTTAGAAGGGAACCACTTGGGCTGTCTTCCACAGCGTGGAATAGAGCCAGAGTTTAGGGAAAGGATAAAGAGGTGAGTTAGGGGGACTGCAAGCACATGACACGCAATCTTTAGAAAGAATGGGTCCAGAAGATCTGCTCCTGCACTTTTTTTGGTATCTAGATGCCATAATAGATCCTCAACTTGTTTCAACAGTATAGGTTTGAAGCTAAAGGAGGAGTCAACTCTTTGTTCACCAGTATAGTGGGAGCTTAAATGATCCCTTAATAGGTTAGCTGGGGAGGAGTCAAAGGCAAGGCCAGCTGTTGTGAAGTGGTTGTTGAATGCATCCAGGATTTCCAATGTGCCAGTAATGGGGCCATAGTTACTGTGTAATTGGGTTGGAAAGGGGTTGTTAACATCCTGGCCCATCATACCCTTGATGGTGCCCCAAAATCTAGCAGTATTATGGTAGGAGGAGTCGAGCTGGGCCAGGTAGTAGGCAGCCTTTGCATCCCTAACTTTCCCAGTGCATTTATTCCTGGCTTTCCTAAAGATCATCCAGTCCATGATATTAGTTTTTCTTGCTACTTTCCAAAGTTTATCTCTTTCCAGCAGTGCAGCTTTGAGGTCAGCTGAAAACCAGCGACAGGATTTGTTTTTTATTCGGATACTAGAGATTGGGGCATGGTTGTTAAGGGCATTTAATATAATGCTATTTAGCACCTGCTGAGCTTTTTCTACAGAATGTGCAAGATAGAACTTTTGCCAGTGTGGACAGTAGGCTAGATCATGCAGATATCCTTCAATATTGATGTTTTTCTTGGATCTCCTCATGAGGAATTTTGCAGGATCTGTTTTAATGCTGTTGGATCTTACCCCTGCGATGGGGCAGTGGTCACTTATGTCGCATAGAAGCACTCCAGCATGTGTGAATAGATGTGGTTTACTCACTAGCATGATGTCAAGTAGAGTACTGTTACTACTGTTCCTTGCATTTAGTCTTGTTGGTTGATTAATTAACTGTGTGAGCCCATAGGTGTCACAGAATGATACCAGAGGTGTAGCTGCCTGGGTGAGCCAGTTGAAATTCAGGTCCCTATGATAATGACTTCTTCAGTACAGGACTTGACCAGGTTTCCCAGGTGGGATAAGAGCTTGTGTTCAGCAGAGGGGTCTGTAGCATCAATTAAATGGAAAGCTGCTGTATTGGGAGAGAGACTTTTAGAGATAGACACTCAAATTCCTTGGGCATAGATGTTGCAGCAGTACAGGATACAACTAAACCAGCTTTTACATATATGGCTACTCCGCCTCCCCTTGTTTGGCGATCAGCTCTGAATAGCTGATAGGTAGGTTAACTTCCCTGTCCATTGTGGTGGTCTTGAGCCATGTCTCAGTTATCACAAGAAAGTCTGCAAGGTATGGGCACCAGGCTTGTAGCAATGTAAATTTTTCAACAGACTGCATACATTAATATGCAGGAAACTGAGGCCTTTAATTGAGGATAGGTCTGATGGAGAGGTGATGCTTTCAAGAGGTCCAGGGTTGATTTCTACATTACCAATACAGAGCAATAGGAAGATCAGTAATTTCATAAGGGCTGCCAGTGATAGGAGAGGGGCTGTCTTTGGTCCTCCTTTTTTTTCCATTGCCACTCTTTGTTTTGGGTGCTCCTGTGGATTTAAGGTAGTGTGTCGGGATACCAATTAGCAGTTTGATGACTAGGCTTAGTGGGGATCTATATACCCAGTAGTGGGGCCTTGGCTGAGACATATATGTGGTGATATGTGTAACTTTATGGTGATTGTACCACTGTAGTCAATGCAGCGATGGCAAGACATATATGAGGGTATGGGTGTCAGCCACGGGGGATGTTCCAGAGAAACTAGGCGGGTTGACCACTTTAGATTGTAAAATGGGGTCATCTTCATTGTGGAACCCTATGGCTGATAGTGTCAGGAGTATCAGTAGCAAGCTCCCCATTCTGAGGGGGATATTGATAGTTGGCAATAGGGAGTAGCAAAGTTGCTGATTGGTTGGATCAGCAAGCTGGTGTGACTCTCTGTTGGTTTAGAAAAGTGATGTGGGCGGAAGAGATTTCAGTGAGAAGATGCCTATAAATTAACACAAGAGGGGGAAGAGCGGGTGGGCAAAAATTCTAGCCTTTCCCGACTGCTCCTCGCTATTCCTCCCGGCCTTGTAGTTCCCAAGTTGGCTAGGTGCAGCCGACCGCCCGCTGGCGGAGCGAAGCCCTGTGCTCAGCTGGAAGGTTGTGGGGCTGGAAGGAAGCAGGCTGGAGAGAGACAGAGGAGGGTGCAGCAATTAATAAGGGCAGTAGCAAGCCTTTTTCTGAGCATCACTGACCAAATCTGCACTACAAAGGACTGTGGGGGGGGGGTCCTGTGGCACCTCAGGTTCTGGCCCACCTTACATATTCAGACAAGGAGCTGCAATTACCTTAAAGAGCAGTAAAATGGTAATTTCCCCTTACAATACAGTAGTGGATAACAGCACTTTTTTGATGATTTACACGTATAAAACTAGAAGGAGAGTGGCGCCTCAGCGTCTGGCCCACTGCTGCTAACAGAGTCCAGCAGAATTCAACAGAATCAACAACAGTTGCTCTCTATAGATGTCTCACCAGAGTGGAAGCAGCTCTTCTGGGAAACTTGCAGTACAACACCAGGGGAAGAGTAAAAGACAAAAAGAAAAACAAATTTTCAAGATTGTCCCCGGTAAGATCTTTAAAAACCTGCCAGGCATTTTTAGAGCACGTACATTTAGTTTCTTGTCGTACTTTGAAATAGGAGGACTTGGTATTTCTGACTAGGGGTTTGCACTTATTCCTGGCTATTTTATATTCTAACAGGTCTCCTGGGATTACTGGACACTTTTTTTACTTTTCTGTTTATGCTCCCCCCGCTTCCACTTCCTCAGGAGTCACCTACAGTGTTTGTCCCTGGTCACTCTTACCTGGAGTCGGTGGTAGTTCCCCCATACAGCCTTGGTTCCCCCCCAGGTGAGGGATGAGGTGGGGCCTGCATACCCCAAACATTTTCCTTTTGTCAGGGCACCAGTCCAATACAGGCAGGGGAGCATGATGGATCTGTGCCTGGGTGCTCCATCTCTGGGAGAGCAGGGAGCCATTTTTCCTTGTTCTGTGGATGTGATGTGTGCCCCGACATCAAGGCATGCCCACCAATATCCATCATGTCTCCCCCTCTCTACATGGCTGGGTGCTTGCTGTAACCCAGGCCTCCACCTGGGTCCAGTCAAGTGCCAAGCCTCAACTCCCCCTCCCTCTCTCCCCGGAGAAGGCGAGAGGTCTCTTGGACGCTCAGCCTCCTCCCCAAGCTGGCCCTCTGACTCCCTGGGCAAGTTTTCGAACCCAGGTCACCAGTGTTGTGAGTGGTAGTGCTACCACTGTGCAGGCGGGCCGGATTACCGGACATTTTATATCTTTTCCAAATTTTGTGCTGGAGTTTCAACTTGCTGAGGATATCTGCATTTAACCACCCAGCCTTGCTACCTCTAGTTCTCATATGTTTAAAGGGGGCAACCTGATCGAAGATGTTTGTCATGGTCCTGCAAATGTCTTCATAGGCTATGTTAAGGTCAGTGATGTTGACCAATCATCTGATTTCTGTTTGTTAAGGCAGAGTTTGCTGTTGAATTGTTTCACATTTCTAGTCTGGATGTATACTGGAGAATGATGGGCCTTTTTGGCAGACCAGCTACAGAAGATCAGGCAGTGATCACTGAAATCATCAGAGAGTGTGCTTACAGATAGGACCCTAGATGGATTGGAGACTGTTAGCCAGCCCAGGGTTGTCTGAGCACCCATTTTATAGCTGACATGGGTGGGAGTGCTTATGAACTGTCGTAGTCTGAGCTCTTGGAAAACTGGCAGGAATATGTTACTTGGTTTTGTGGACCAGTTTAGATTAAAGTCACCCATAAGGATCCACTCTTTGTGACTATGGATAGACCTACTAAATTTCGGGATCACTCTGGAGCCTTCTTCAGTGTAGCCAGGGGGAATGTAAATGATGGACAGTGTGAGGGTTTTTGTGTCCCCTAGTAGTAGGACAATGGCAAGGAAGTCACAATTCAGAGATTCAGTGGAACAACAGCATTCTTTAGCTAGGAATTTATCCAAGACTAGGAACAGGCAACCCCCCCCCTTTTCTGACTTTACTGCCCTTGTGGAATAATTTATAGTTCTCAATAGTTGCCTCTTTATCAGAGATGGCATCAGTTAGCCAGGATTTGGTGAGGGCTATGACATCAAAGTTGTGGAGAGCTACCCAGGCCTTAAACTCTTGGTTCTTGGCTGGGATACTTCTGATATTGAGGTGCACTATTTTCTGGCCATGGTCTTTTTGTTTGGGTGTGTTGCCTGTTGGGTGTGGGATGATGGGTCCAGAGTTTGGGTGTATCCCTCCAGAGATCAGTAATAGAAGGGACACAATCCTTTGAAGCCTGGCTAATCTGTGGGCATTAAGCAGCCTAGCTGGGGATGTTTTAGAAGGTTTAAATTTGTGCAAGGAGTATGATAAGGGGTTAAAGCCAGTATATGGTAGGGTTAATTCAGTTTGGACCCCCTTATATGTGGAGGAAACAAGGCAGTTAAATGGGTCAGCAAAGCAGGATTCTTGTTCAGATAGAATGCCTGGTTGTCTTGGGTTGGCCATGATGGTGGAGGCAGATACTGACCTGTTACCCTCCCTGCCCATGTATGGGATGCCTACCAAGCTTAGTCATAGAACTGTTTGGTATATTGATGATTATACTAATTCTGGAGGGTGGCTTTTTTAGTTTTAAAAAGCCTGACAAGCAGGTGGCAGGTGGACCAGTGAGGGGGATGTGTCTTTTAAGGAAAGAAACAGTAGAAAAAGAAAGGATAAAGTGAAGGAGGGAAGGTGTCATGAAATGAACCCTGGGTTGGGTGGAAAACCATGATGTGAGAAACTAAGCTCCTATTGTCAAGGTCCTTTAGTCTCTCCTGCTGCGGCGTTTGATGCAGACCTTGCATCATTTTAGTTGCCCTCTTTTGCCCTCCTCTGGACCTCCAGCAGCTTAATTTCGTTCAATGTCAGTTGGTTTCCAGCTGTATCCCCCTCTCCCTAGGATGAGGCTGACAATTGGCAGAATTGTTTAGTCCTCTTTTTCTGGTAACCAAAAACTAAATAAATAAAGTTCAAAAATCAGAATTTGCCATTGGAAATCAGTGTTACGGTCATCATACATTTGCTGGTATTTTGGATTTTTTTTGTTATAGCATTTGAGAAAAGTGTAAATGTGTAAAGTCTATAAACTGGTATGATGGTGTAGGATGATGTGGAAAGATTTGTTATGGGGGTGGGGAGTATAAAGTTTAGTTAGTTTTAAAAAATATTTAACTTTAACCTAAAAGTTTTCTTATGATTATGTGCAGCTACCTATTTAGTCCAATGGGTTCTCAGGACACTAAGGCATATTGGGAAAATTAATGCATTATTGGGAGCATTGCTCTACTTACTTAATACACACTGATATGTAAAATGTTCTATAGGTACAGTGCTCTGCAGCCCCTATCAAGTGACTATGTTAGCTGCCATAGTGGCTCTGACCAGAGTTTGTTTGCTGTGTAACTGATATCTGGTTCATTGATAGTGGGCACATCCAGTGTAGTTTTTCAGAGGTCTACCAGTTTGACTGGGATTTCTGCGCTGCTCCAGAAAAAAAGGAAAAAAAATAACTTTGTTTCCCCTTCAGTCAGTGATGGTCTTGCCACCCCTGCTAGCACATAACTGTCTTGCTGTTAAGAACCATAAATAACTTAGTTGGCTACCTATTCCAAGAGTTACAGTTTCTCATGTCCTTCCAGTTCAGCAAATCATGTCACCTTCTGTTTTTACCATTTGATTCCTCTTACACAAGCATGATACTGTAGCAGCTGAACAACTTACATCTTTACTTAGCAGATGGGTTGTTCACACAAATCACCAAAAGGACAAGGCATCTCGGTCCAGAGTAGCACAACCTGCTCTTTCCTTCACTCTCCCCTCCCATAATTAAACTGCTGACTGCCAACTCCAATCATTAAAATTATATTATTATTTCTTTACTCATGTTCCATCTCCAGCTTTTTAAAACAATTTTTTTTTGTGGCTGAGCTGCACACCACTGCTTTTGCCAGATATGACAGTTATAATATGAGACACTATAATATGCAATGGACGTCTGAGATTCATAGCCATTCCATTTGACATTCAGGGGTCTTAAGGTCTTCTAAAAGTAGTTTTAGTTTGCAATGAATCTATCCCTCACAGCCTTCCTGTGATGTAGGAGCTCAGTTTTAGTGAGGTCCTGCTTCTAGCCAATTTTGTAGGTGGAAGATGGAACCATAAAGTTCAAGTGTTTGAGTTATCCTTCATTTAACTAGAAAATCCAATTGGGATTCTTGGAAGATAGACGTGGCCAAGAGGCCACAAGACATACTATAATAGAATCAGCTTCAGATACACAAAGATAACAGTTATTACACCAGACTTAGTTTTTTAATAAAATGTAGGTCTCAGGAAAACTGGGTTTTATGTGCATGTGAAGATTGTTACAAGCCTAAGGTGCAGGGTGACTGAAACATTTTTAACTGGTTTTTCTCCCTGCTTGGTTGCCCACCTCCTACTCACAGTCAGCCATTTTGATCCCCTGCCCACTGGCCTCACAGGAACTTCATTACTACCTCTGGCACAGAGCTTTCCCAAAAGACTCACTCAGTGGGTAAGCCCCCCATGGGCCCCTAGCACCCTTATGTGCCCAGGCTTTTTGACTGCAACTTTTGGGAAACCATATGGAGAGGAGGTGGGGATTGTACACTGGGCCTGATGGCATGTGGGAATAGGTGGTTTTATCTGCCAACCAAGTTTTTATTTTCCATTTTAAGTTTTATTCACCACCCACACTTGTGGAAATCATATGCCACTCACTGACGGGGAAGGGGTGACTTTGTGCAGTTACCCACAACATCATCTTAAGTTGCCTAAACCCACCACAGGGAGGTATCTAAGTAGCAAAGAGTCTAATGGCCTCCTTCTGGCATCTAAAAGCACTGCCTCCATTCCTCCAGCTCAGGGTTGTAGGATGGGTTTGTGGCATATCCAAGGTTGTCTATAATGGAGCACAGCATGTTACCCCCCCCAATCCACCCACATCAGTGGACCAGACTAAAATGTCTTTCTTTCAGACTGTAGTGTAACCTCAGGTACTGCTACAAAATACATCACTGACAGTGATCTGAGATGAGGAGAACTGATAATAGTGATCAAGGCACTGTCTCAAGGTCACCCACTGAGACAGTGGCCAGCAAGGTAGTCATACAAAAATAAATTAGTGAGTGAGAGGAACAGATACATATATTCACACAGACCACCCCCTGGCAAAAGAAGGGTAAGACTTTTAATGTCTGTTATTTTACCTAATTCTTGTGACATGGAACCTTTGTAAATGAGTCTCTGACTCAAAGGTATTTCCGATTCTTCAATAAATAAATAAATAAATGTAGTTATATTATTTGTGTCAGCATGACTCAGTTGGTTGCACATCTGCCTCTGGGCCAAAATGTCATGGGTTCTAGTCCCACACCAGAACTGGGTTCATACCATACATGCTGACACCCAAGTACAGTACTAAAGGGATAGTGTGCCGTTGGGGTGCATTTGGATAAAATGTTAAGCCAAGGTCCCATCTGCCTTCTCTGGTGTCTGTGCAGGTGAACATCAAAGACCCATGTCACTTCTCAAAAGAGAGGACGTTTTTATTTAAAAGAAAATATCAAACAGGAACATTCATCAAAAACAAAAACATCTAGATCTATATGGCACACTGTACACAGAAAAAAATTACACCACAAGAAACTGAGAGTACTTAGTTCCCCAAAACAAAGATAACAAACATAAAGTATATTTATTTAATGTCTACACAACTCATGATCACCCTTGTACCCCACTAGAAAGAATAGTGCTCATGTGTAAACAAACCTTACATCCCGTGTACATTCTGGAAGAAACAAAACACCCCAAAAATCCTCTGCACTCCAAAATCAAGCTCTCCAATACAATTGTCCTATAACTTTGCAAAGATAGATGCAGGTAGAGTGTTCCTTTCTCAAGAGCTAATTGTCATCATGTCATACTCTATCAGACCAAGCAACAGTTGAATTAGAATGTCTTTCTGTTGCATTACATACTGACAGTGTCGCTGTCATATCCACCACTTAACACATGTAAAGAAAACATTCAGGGTGCTACTGATCCATTGTGCAAAAGAGTAGGGGAGTTTTTATTAAAAAGAAAAATACATACAAACACAAACAACGAAAACGTAATCACAAACCAGCCATCATGCTCCCCGTAATAATCACAAGAAATAAAAGAACACAAATAAATATAACAAGGGAACCAAAAAAAAACAACAATGAAAATAAGAAAAGAAGAACAAATCCTCCTAAAAAACCCTCACTGTAGTTTCACCTCCCAGGGAAACATAAAAAGCAAACAATCACTAAGAAGAATCCTGGAACCTGTGTAGAAGATACGCCAGATCTACAACCATACTACATTTTCCCATAAAGATGAAAAATGTTGCTCAGGCAGCCAGATGTACTCCAAATCTCAGACCAATCTAACTTCTTTAATGACATTAAGAAGTAAGACATCCATTGGAACTATTTTTCATTGAAAAAGGAAGGAGCACCTGGATTGCCAGATGCATCACTTCAAACTAGCCATAATTATACAGAAGATACTACAGTCCCAGGAGGATCACAAGTTTGAAAAGGAACCAAATAAAAAATGAAACTGTCATAAGTCTTCAAAGAAAATGTATTTATTTATAAATGCAGGAGGCTTCCAGAACCCTATTAGTTCTGTCCAAAAATTTTGAATATAAGGACAAGAAAAAACAACAAATGGTACATTGACTCAAGTTCTTGCCTTCAAGAGTCCAACAAAGTTTGTCTGCAGTGCTTTTGTGCTTTTTTTCATGGGTACACAACCAGACTAGATCTCTCATAACTGTAGATTTAGGTATTTAATGTATCTGGTTTGCACTAATTTCTTCCCCAGGGAGAGAAAAAAGGACGTTAAATCCCTTTTAAAATCTTTCCACCAGTCAATAGGACAATCATGCAGGATAAAAGTTTACCTTTTGTCTGGTAAAAAATGGCCTTATTTAGTGCAAACACTTTCATTTTCTAAAAGGTAAGTGTTCAGCCTCAGGGGGCAAGGATGAAATGATTTCGGCAACTGGATTTTGAAGGCTACCTCGATGAGCCTTTGGTCAGAGGTCTCAATAGGAACTATCCTATTTCAGGAAACGGTTAACCATGGCGAACTAAACTGGTAATCAATTTGGTAGGTAATTTGCCCTTATAAAAAATATGCTCCCCCTTCCATCCCTGTTGGCAGGCAACATCTACAAATCAGCTGTGGAAAGTACCTCATGAATACAATTCATGCCACAAAAAAACTTGGAAGGATGTGCACCTCTATCAGGCAGAGCTAGTCCCTAATTAAAATTGCTTCTAAAGAGTATCCTCTTGGTGATATATAAAAAAGGTTGTCTAAGCTTAAACAGCTCCACCCCATAAGCCTTCAGGGTGGGATATTCAAAGCAGTTCATGGTGCAACAGGGTTACACCTGCACAACATTAGAAATCGCCCAAGTGATATTCAGTGGCAGCAACTGCACAGCACAAGTGGCCGTAATGCTTGTCGCAATGGTAATGCATGTATGCGCCAAGTGCGGGGTGTAGACACGAGTAAGTGGTGCAGTGCGATATTCAAATCCGGACAAATGGCACAAGCGTGGAGCAAACGGGAAATGCACAGCGCACACTTGTGCCTATAAAAAGAGGGAGCAAGCAGGGGAAGGACACCTGCGCCAGAGGGGAGCAGGAGAGAGGGAGATAGAGTGGCCAGGCAGAACAGCAGGAGAGGTGCAAGAGAGGGACAGAGGCAGTGAGGGAGTGTGTGAGTGTGTGTGTGTGTGAGAGACAGTTGGGCAGGCAACTGCCAGAGTGTGTGCCTGTGACACCCGACTCAGAAGGGGCCGCACAGGTGCCTAGACAGGTGGGAGGTGGAGGCCACAGCCCATAGGCCGCCAGCCAGGGTCAGGATACACAGGTGTGTACCAAGCACAAACACACACGGTGCAGCACACAGCCGGGGCCAGTGGAGTCAGCCACCTGGGGGGACAGGACAGCAGAGGCCATGGTCAGTGCCATAGTCCAGATGGAGGCGGTAATGAGGGATGTGGGGAGGCAGGAGACAATGCGGTGCAGCCATGGAAGGGCCTGTCGGCATTACGCCTGGAACAGGTGTTACCGTGCCCGCACCACCTTCGAACAATACAGCGATACAGAGATTGTGGGCTGGTATCACCTGAACCGGGTGATTCTGAGGCAGCTATGTGAGCTGTGCAGTGAGGAGATGCAGGCACCCACTAGACGGAGCCACGCCCTGATGGTGGAGGCTAAAGTCACAGCTGTCATGTGCCTGTTCACCATGGGCAACTTCTAGAGACCAACATGGGACACCACAGGCATAACCCAGTCTGCCACATCATGTCTCCTAACGCAGTTCCTCAATGCACTGCTGCCACATGCTGTGGAATACATCCACTTCCCCAGCACACAGGCAGGGCGTATAGCGAACATGCAGGAGTTCCACAGGGTAGCACATGTGCCTGGTGTGCTAGGGGCCATCGACTGCACCCATGTTGGCATTCACATGCCACCTGGCCTATAGGGGGTAGCCTACATCAACAGAAAGGGCTACCCCAGTATCAACTGCCAGGTGGTGTGCGATGCCAGGAGGTGCATAATAAATGTCTGTGCCACACACCCTGGCGGAGCACACGATGCCTTCATCTGGCACAGCTTGGCACTTTGCCACAGGTTTGAGAGTGAGGACATCCCCACTGGCCACCTAATAGGTGAGTATGCTGGGACCATGGGCAGCCTGGCACAACAGGGCAAGGGGTGGGGGCTGCCAGGGTAGGAGCACTGCAGTGTGCAGCTGGGAAAGAAGGGGGTTGCAGCAACAAAATCCACCATGCTAACCATCCCTCTCTCCACACAGGTGAAAGTGGCTACCCACTCTGGCCCTCGCTGCTCACCCCATACTGGCGCCCATCGACCCCTGCGGAGGAGTGATACAATGAGGCACATGCCAGCACATGGAACATCATCGAGCATGTGTTTAGGCTGCTGAAGGCACAGTTCTGTCGCTTGTCCAGGTCTGGTGGTGCCCTACAGTACAACCCCTCAAAGGTCTGCGGCCTATTCCTGGCCTGCTGTATACTGCATAACATGGCCACCGACCATGGGATAGCTGTCGAGGTCAAAGAGGGGAACAGCAGTGGGGACATCGTGGTGGCCAGGCCATGTGGTGGTGGGCAGCCCCCCTGGGTGAAGGGAACCCTGGCTGAACAGGATGGCCCAGCAGCACCAGGACACGATCGCAGAGGAGCACTACAGTGCACACAGGTAGGTGAACATGCACCCATGCATGGAATGGCAACTGTGGCACAGCGCACAGGCATGTGTGGGCAGGCCCTGTGATAGGAACAGATGGAGGGGGGCATGGGCAGGCGTGGAGCGGACCCCATGGCAACACAGATTACAGCACATCACACCCCCCACGCCCCCACACACACACATATACACAGGCACCCGCCATTTGCACTTTCGGATGCTGGGCACCCGCGCAGGCTGGGACGCTGAACACCGTGGCACAGTGGCAGTTGGTACCGTGCTGGCATCATCATGCATATGCCACACAGCCAGCGGCCGGGCAGGTGCGTATACGGCCTGTGTGCATCGCACAACACGGATGCCATGTTCTTGATATGTATGCACACACACACACACACACACACACACACACACACACACACACCACCAATGTGCACACTGGGTGGCGGCAGCAGACTGCGGACAAGGAGGTGGGCAGATCAGGGCCGCAGTGTGGTTGCACGGCCATCACGGACACATGGATGGCCATGCCACGGCTGCCCAGCAGACCCAGGCTGTGCGACAGCCACAGGGGGTGTCTGTGACAATCCTCCAGGGGTGTTACTCCGGGACAGCAACCGGGTCCTTGCAGGGGTCTGCAGGCTCCTGAACATGCCCACCCAGGGTGTGCACAGAATGCCCCCAGCAGAATCCAGCATCGACACTGAGGGGGTCACTCAATGCCGTGTCTCAGGGGTGAAGAATGCACTTCATGGGGTCTGCGGCAGCTGGCCATACACCATGGTGGACAGTGGTGCTAGGCCGACCGTGACCGCAGCAGTAAGCTGATCCAGGGCTGTGGTCATGTCCTCCAGCAGTTGACTGTTGTTGGCCAGGAGCTGTGCAAAGTCCTGGTCATGCTGCTCTACAGCCTGGCGCATCTTGGCGTGGAGTCCACACACCCCTGCCATGAGCAGCACCTGTTGCTCCATGGAGGCCCGCAGCAGACAGGTGTGCTCGGGCAAGGAGTCAGCGCCCAGGTGTGCCTGGGCAATGCTCCGACCCACGGGTGGCGTACGACCTCACTGCCCAGCCCCCCGCTCAGGTGGGCGCTGCACAGCAGGGTCCTCTTGGGGCTGCACAATCTCCGGGGCACTGTCGGCAGTCACTGCACCCAGCCCCCCAATGTCCCCATCCATCAACTGCTTCCGCCCCTCCGGCCGCTGTGCACCATGCAGCACCTGTGTGGGTGCACCACCATCGCCACCACCATGGTGCTGCCTGCCACCAGGGGACTGCCTGCACTGCTGGAGTGGGTGAGTGGTATGGGCGCCTCCCCCTCGATGGCAACACCGCTATCCAGGATGATGGTCACATCTTCATCAGTGTCGGACCCCGGCCCAATCTGTGTCTCTGTATACTGACCGCCATGGCTGGTGTCCTGCTGGAACACAGCCAGGGCCTTGTCCGCCACCACACAACGGGCATCCGTCCAGACAGCGATGTCATGATGCAGCCTATCTGGCCCCTGGACAACGGTGGAGGTGGAAAGTCGGTCCTCCAGGGCCAGGCTCGCCACCATGGTGAGCACCACCATCCCTGCCACTGCATGCTGGCACTCTGGTGCTGAAAGAGAATACAGTCACATTAATGCCGCTGTCACTCAAGCCGCTCCCCCCTCCACCACCATCCTGCTCCAGATGCTGCTGTACCTACCATGCAGTGATGGGCTCCCAACTGTTTGGAAGCCGCCACCAGGCACCCCCTCGATGGCGCTATGCCACATGGTGGCCCCCACTATCTCCTCCTGCAGCGTCAGCTGTGGCACATCAGGCTGACCACTGCCTGTCGCTGCATGTGCTGCCCGTATGGCAGCCACCTTTTCCTTAATTCTGCACCTGTCAGTGCCAACCTTTTTCTTGCACTCCTGCGCAGACCACTGATGGCTGCCCTGCTGATTCACAACCCCCCCAACTCCTCCCATGCTGTGGTCCTGGCCCGTGGGGTGCCTGTCGCGCCACTCTGCAGAGGCTCCCAGTTGAGGTACGCCTCAAACAGGGCATTCGTCTCTCCTCTTGTAAAGTTTGGCCTATGTTTTCCATGCAGGCACACGCTCCTCACCATCTTTGCAATCGGTCATGATGCGTCCTGTGGGCAATGACATGTGGTCAGTGACTGCTACAACCCACACCACATGCCTATTCCACTGTCCCGTCATTCCCCTCATCGTTGCAACCTACCTCTGAAGGATGCAATACCGGTCCATGTCTGGTGCTGTCCCGTGGCACCTTTATAGCGCATCGCATGCAAATGAGTGGATGCGCAACTGTAATGAGATGCAAATGCCCCTGATGCGCCACGGATTGGCTGATGAGCTGATTTGCATATGCTGGCTGAATATCATGATCTTGCACCATGCGCAATGGACTTGTGCATGCTCAAGTCGTGGTGCAACATTGTGACGTGTGCAGTACACCCATCAGTACGCATGCGCAAACTGCTGGTGCCTATGCTACCAGAGCAGCATACACTCACTGCACAATACACGTTACGGCGCTTGGCCACTATTGAGCATGTGGTGCTCGGGTGCTATGCGGCCTATGGCACCTGGGTGCCATGGGGCTGATGGCGCACTGGCATCATGGGGCAAACAGCGTGTGTACGCCATTAGCCCCATGGTGCCTGGGTGCTGTTGGTTCATAGCCCGTGGCATCCACATGCCCCTATTGCGCACCATGCATGGCGATCCCAATTGCGCAGTCACACATGGTGCACATGCTGACCCTTGACCCCAGGCATGCCCTTTGCCCCTCAGTGACCCCAGCACCACATGCCAGTGTGGCCTGGCACGTGTCGCGCAACCTCGGGGGATGCGCAATTGCCATTGTCAGCGCATCTCCGTGCGAGGCGCACATCCCCAGCACGTGGAGCTCATGCGCTACTGGGTGCCATTTTGACTTGCTCTACAGCACTAATGCAATGCCACGCTGCAGTACCCAGATCGAGCTGGTCAACCTTGTGGCTCTGGTGGAGCCCCACACAGGTACACTGTTTGGCCAGGTGCCCCTTGACAGGCCACGGACAGAGGTGTGACAGGAGGTGGCGGATGAGCTGGAGCAGGCCACTGGTGTCCAGCACATCAGTGAACAGTGTCACCACTGCTATGGGGACATGCAGTGGAGGGACCCAGACAGGCTCCAGGCACATGTCCGGAGGGGTGCCGTGCCACATCAGGTAGGTGTGCATTACTCATGTCTGTGACTGTCCAGTGTTCTGTGGGTCTGGCAGGGTGACACATCATGCTGAGGGGAGGTGCTGGGGCTGCACGCCCTGTGGCCTGGGGCAGTGCAACATGTGTGCGCTGTGACACCACGCTGCGGCTGGGCTGGGCTGGGGAGCACACTGTGCTGGGGGAGGGCATATGGTGATGCCAGATACTGATGTGTTCTTCTTAATGTTTCCATCCTAGGCCCTGAGGACCGGAGGAGAGCTCGACTGGCTGGTGCTGTGGGTGGTCCAGGTAGGGCCACCCCAGGGGGACCTTCACAGAGTGCAGGCCACGGGGGCAGTGCTGCAGGACCGGTGCATGGTGTGCCACGGTGTGCAGGTAGGCACATTTACATGCTACATTGTTGTGCAGGGTGGGCAGTGGGGGTGGGGTGGGCCACGGCCTCCTGTGCACATGACCATTGCCACTGTGTGCTGCATGCGGTGTCAGTTGCACCATGCTGTGGCTATCGTACATGTGTTTGGCTGCTGCAGGTGGGCTGGGGGGCATCCGGCTGCCAGCTGTGCCGCTGCCATCCTGCCACTGTACCATGTCACCTGCCTGCCACGGTGGCGGTGGGTGGACCATGGTCCATGTTGGTGTGCAGTGTTCTGCATGGCTGTGGTATGCCAGGTTGGCAGCACATGTAGGTGCACCCACTGTGGGTGGCTGGATGCCATCACAGGGGCGCGTGTCACCACTGTCTGCTGCGCACGGTGGGTGGGCTGGGGTGTTCCAGACACACACTGATACCATGTACCCTCCTTTGTCCTAGGTGTCCATTGGCCTGCTGTCAACACCCGCCTCCTGAGGCGTATCCTGGAGGTTACCACTGCCACGCTGTGGGTGGCGAGGATGCTGCAGAGGTCCTTCCGCAGGCAACAGTGCCAGGCAGTGGTGGGGCAAGGCCA
This sequence comes from Neoceratodus forsteri, assembly GCA_016271365.2. Lineage (NCBI taxonomy): Eukaryota > Metazoa > Chordata > Ceratodontiformes > Ceratodontidae > Neoceratodus > Neoceratodus forsteri. The sequence goes on from JADMNL010000023.1 coordinate 434,472,529, forward strand.
CCCTTAGGGCCTGTTGGCCTGCGACCCTTGTACATCCCTGTTCCCCCCTTCTCTTGCCCTCCCTTGACCCCTTGTCTAGCCCTGACCCTTTCCCCTTCCCTCCCTTCCCTGGCTTAGCCATTTTGTACATAGCTTCCCCATTCCTTGTTCCCTGTCCCCTGTTCCTTGTATATATGTATATAGTTGTGTTTTATTTCCATTATTAATACATTTATTATGGTTAACCATTGGTGTCTGCATCTGATTTGTGGCTGGCGTATGGAGCAATGCTGCAGTGGTGTGCATGGTGGCTGTGTGGTGCACCTGGGGTGGCCAGAGGGGTGGGCCTGGTGGTGTTCACCCATTGGTCAGTGGCTGTGCCCTGTGGTGGCCGTAGGCTGTTTGTTCTGATTGTGTGGCTTGTGCATTGTGTGCTGTTTGCCTGTGTGTTGCCAGTTGTGGTCCAGGTGGCATGCTGCATGCCTTCCTTTGGGGGGTTGCCAGTGGTTGTTCACCAATGGCCATTGGTGCCACCCTATCTCTGTGCACCACTATGGTGCACGTGGGTGGGGGCCTGTTGCATCCCCATGCACACTGGGTGGTGTTCCGTCATGTGCTTGCCGTGCCTCACTCCTGGCACCCTCGGCACCCTGGTGGTGGCACATTCCACACCAGTGGCATGCTCCTTGCTGTGCCTGTTGCCGGTCCATATATGTCCTGGTGCATGCACCTTGGCCCCTTTTGCATCCCTGGTTGCACTATTGCACAGGTTGGGTTGCTCTCTGGTGCAGCCCTGGCTATGCTATGGTGCATCTGTGCGATATTCAGCCATGTTGTGCTGGCGCATGCCACCCAGTGCAACCTTTGAATATCATGCTCAGTGTCCCATGGTGCAGTGGCGTTGTGCTGTGCAGGTCTTGCGCCAGCCTCTGGCACATTTCTGAATATCCCACCCACAGTGTAAACAAATACATAGATTCAGCAGACACAACAACTAATGCTCGTAAGGTTACAGACACATCCCCGATGTTGCCAGTAGTTTAACTGTATAATTAGTCCCCTTTCCCTGGTGGCATAGTGGCCCCCCACCCGATCCTCGATGTCACTGACAGTTTAATTATACACATATTCCCCTTTCCTTGGTGGCATAGTGACACCCCCCAATCCCTGATGTCGATGGTAGTTTAAATATACAACAATTCCCCCTTCCCTGGTGGTCTAGTGGCCCCCCACCCCAGCAGGTAGTGCTCACCACTCTGCTGCTCCATTTCAAATGCTGAGCCGGCAACCAGCACAGCCCTCCTCTCTCCACCATGGGGGCTGCCAACTGACCTGTCCCTGAGTGCATACTATACAGTAGACACTCAGGGACAAGTTGTTCGGAAACCAGCCATGGAGGTGAGAGGAGGGCTGTGCCAGTTGCTGGCTTGGGGTTTGGGATGGGGAGTGGAGTGGTGGGCACTAACTGCCAGGTGGGGGGGCCACTAGACCACCAGTGAAGGGGAATTGTATAATTAAACTACTGGCGACATCTGGGATGGGGTCACAATGCCACCAGGAAAGCTGAATATGTGTGTAATTAAACTGCCAGCGACATTGACGATTGGGGTGGGGGGAGAGAGAAAGGGGAATAACTGTATAGTTAAACTGCCAGCAACAACAGGGATCAGGGTGGGGGGGTCCACTATGCCACCAGGGAAAGGGGAATTGTTGTATAATTAAACTACCAGTGACACTGGGGATCAGGGCAATGGGGGCACTATTCCATCAGGGGAAAAAGGAATATTTGTATAATTACATTGCCTGCAACATCGAGGATCAAGGTGGGGGTCCACTATGCCACCAGAGAAAGGGGAATATTTGTATAAATATACCACCGGAGACATCGGGGATCAGGGCGGGAAGGGGGCCACTATGCCACCAGGGAAAGGGGAATATTTGTATAAATACACTACCAGTGACATCAGGGATCGGGGATCAGGGCAGGGAGGGGGGCCATTATGCCACGAGGGAAAGGGAAATAACTGTATAATTAAACTGCTAGCCACTTTGGGGATTGGGGGGCAGCATTAGGTCTCCAGGACAGGGCTCTTTATTAATTATTGACTTACCTGGTGACACTGGGGATTGGGGGCCACTAGATCACCAAGGCTATGTAGGGGGATCGGGGCTTGGGACAGTGGACTTTGGCACATGCTATTTGTATTGTTTTATTTAACGTTGGTAACCAGGAACTGCACAATGAGTGAGGGCTGGTTTCAGGGTGCCGCAAGGTGCTACACTCTTCCAGAGGGATATGTCTAAGTACCCTTAGACCAGCCCTGGCCGATCTAAGGGTACTTAGAAATTCTCCCTCTGGGAGACTTTTGTGAATCCCACTTTTGGGGATATGGTAGCCTGCATTTGCCACAAGAACCCTAGCATCATGCCGCAGCCCATTTTGTGGGGCGTGGCTGGTGCAGGTCCCCTTTGGCACATGCAGCCTGTGTTTGACACAGGCTGCTTTTTGTGAATAGCTCAGGGGGCATTTTATGACACAAGGTGCCACTTGCACCATTTATGTTTGATGCAGGCACCTTGTGCCATTCTCAGGGCTTTGAGAATTGAGCCCGATTTCTTCACAGATGTATAGCGTGTTTGCAAGCCCCTCCCACTTAACTCACACCTTTGCTACTAATTCTGTACCACTTCTGATATGCAGGGAAAAGTCAGAACTGCCTATAGCTCTGTCTGGTACCTGTCTGGTACTATGGATATATCCCTGCTAGTATCATATCCTAAAGAGGTAACAGACATTAACTTGAGTTACTGATTCTGCACCATTGCTGATACTAAGGTAAAGTTGGAAATGCCTATGGCTCTTTCTGGTACCTATTTGTTAAATATTAATAACTATAGACATAACCCTACCAGTATTGTATCACAGATATGTGTCAGATATTGAGCTGAGTTAAGCTTTCAGGCATGACAGGATGTGCTTTGTGTTGGGATAGTTGCACGCCTCAGGTGGACTGAAGTACAAGGCCAAATGCTGAGTGCTTCCCCCATGCAAGAAGTAACATTATCTGTGCAGAAAGAACACCCTGGAGAACCTTACTGTGCTTATGAAGTGGGTTCATTATGATTGTATAGATACACATTTTTTTGAACAATGTTTAATGTAAATAAAGGTTAAACAAAAGCTAAAAGAAAAGGAGAAAAATAAACAAATAGTTCTACTGAGCCTTTGTAATTTTGCTGTTTTGTTAGTAGATGTCATATGCTGCATTTTTTTTAATACTAGTAAGTGAATTGAGGTGAATTTACACAGCTGTGTCTGCTTAATGCAAACAGGTCAGTGAGGTCACAGATCTTTTCCATAGCTGGTACACTAGGTTCTGAGTTCCTTGGCCAATCAGGTGTCTGGATTTGTTATGCCCATTGTGTAATTAAAAATACAGTACCTGTACAAATGTCCCTTTAATGTGGTTGTCTGTCCACATGGGGAATATTGTATTGTTTTTCCAACCCCACAATAAAAAAAAAAAAAAACATTGAAGAACTTCCTTAAACCCGCTTGCCTGCCCTGCAGGGCCTGACCTTCCTAGCTAAGGAATCCAAGTGTGTCCATGCAGAGGTTTCTCAGCTACAAAGAGCCAACTCAGCAAAGGCCTTGAGGAGTCCTGCCAGCCTTGGATTACTGGCTGCCAAGGTTGCGGGATCTTTAGAGTCACAGTTTTTCTGCCTCATGGAAATGATTATTAGGCGGAAGTTAAGAATAATCTGGGCCAGGTTTACAGACGTGAGTAGGGATGATTTCCTTGCAACTTGCACGAAGGTGGTGTGGATGGTTGACTTAGAACATAAAGGGGTTGACCCAGCAGTGCGGTGGAACAACATCAGACTGGTACCTGGAAGGCATAGGTTTGATTGGAAACTGCAGAATCCCATGCAATGACCAGCTGGGGGCTACGTTTGTCATGGAGGAGAGGGCCGCTACTCTCAAGAAGAGAGGGCATAGGCTGTCCAGCACTATAAAACATCTCGAATCAAACAAGCAATCCGATTTGTCAAAACTGCACAAATGACTGGCCTGGTAGCCCACCAGTGGTGCTACTGCCTGCTACGTCAATGACCCACATTCTGGAATGAGCACCCATCAATGAGGGTCAGCCAGAGGAGGAAAGATTAAGCATCCCAGGGACTACTCTCAATCCTTGGGGGAGTGGGGACACTGTTCCTACTGTGGGACTGCCACCTGCTGGAGGTCAGGCAGCAGCACAGCTAGGAGCACAAGAAAGTGAGGGGTCATCACTGGACACCTTGCATGCATGTGTGCCCTAGCATGCATGTGCACTTGCCTCATTGCATGCCGCCACCCCTTGGGAGAAAACAGGAGATTGGTGGAAAAAGAAAGACTGTTTCATGCTGGCACCCCTTGCAGGCTCTTGCACAACTGACGTGGAAGGCCATCCACCACTCTGTGGTCCAAAGTAAGTGGTGGATAATCAGAAAGACTATGAGGAGGTTGGGGGTTGCCATTTGGCATATACAGTGTGAGCAAAAGCTTGAGTTACAAAAAATGGTCACATGACCATGCATTGTTTTCACATTCAAAATGGCAGTGCAAAAAGAAAGAGCATGACTGGCTTAACAGCATCATGTGACTGAGCAGTAAGATTTGTCCTACTGCACTGCTTGGTCACAATCAAATTTTAAATGTCTTTTTTAGACTTTTTTTCAGCCTAAAAGTAACATTTTATAAGCACAGCAACCCACACCAGGGTTTACATGTAGACAGATCATACCACATTTCCCAGGTGGAATAGAAGAGCTTGGCTGTGCCATGTGCTTCACATCCACCAGTGGGGTTGGGAGGGGCGGTAGGATCTGTTTACAACACACCCTATTGTGGATTGTTCCTTAATTCAAAATGAGAAATGATGACTCTCTGGTAGTTTCCCTACTTTCTAAATGTAGTATACTCCAAAAGATGGAATATTATGTGTATTTTCTTTCTGAAAACATTGCTTGGCAATACTGCACTATACTGATAAGGGAGATGTTTCTGCCTAGTACTGTATTAATTTGACTGTTTGCAGGCTTCTGCATTGGATCCCTCATCACGGAGTGCTACGGACTGTGTACATGTATTTGCACTGTGTTGAAGTCAGTATAAATAATCTCAATTAGAAAAAGGGTTGAAAGAATCCTGGTCTCTGATTGGCTGAGCCCCTTACCTATGGGTACATTTATGTGCCAACAGAGACCGGGTGAAAGCATGTCCCATGCCAACCTGCCTCAGCACAAAATCACTGTGCCACACAGAATTTTAAAAAGCTAAATAGCAGACATCTTTTTCCCTGTTACTGAGTGAGCTTGCAAACCCCAACTGCACTCTCAGTATAGATGTGGTACAAACTGCTATTTATGTCTCATGCATTATGCCCTTCTCGCTACACAGAATGACAGAACTCACTTTTTTTTAAATGTGAGTGTTACAGGCAGAGTGTGGTGGATCTGCTGTTGGTGGAAGATTGTTTCCCTAAGACCTGGTCTTTGACCAGTTTCTCCTCGAGTCCACTAATATTCTTTTTACCTCAAATTTCACTTGAGTGGTGCTCCATGGTGGCATGGTGTTGGAACAGTAAATCTACATTTAAGTGTGAAGTGCAAGACAAAAACTAACTGAAGGAAAGAAGCTGGTCCCAGACCAGGTCGTAGGGGAATAATTTACCTGGAGTGCATCTGGTGTCCCAACTTCATACTGTCACTCCACCCCCCCCCCCAACTCAGCCTTGGTTTTCACCTATGAACGAAGCAATAGCAGTCACACACGTAACAAAAAAGTAACCATAGCCCTGCCAATGAAAGTGAGTGGTGAGTGGGTGAGAAGGGAAGCCATCTGTATAACTGGCATCCACGTGAAGCATGAGTGAATAATGCTGTGCCACACGTGTCAGTACTATAAATAACAATTAGTGCTTAGACACCACAGCTCTCACCTCAGATGTCTGGCCTAATCACAATCACTCACAATTGCACAACTGGCACCATTTATATAAACAAAGGAAACAGAAACACAAATACTGGTATTTACCAAACTGCTACTTGTGGATGTGGCGGAGGGGAAGGGGAGAATCAAGTGAAAGGCAAAACTAGTTGTACTGAAAACAAAAGCCTTCTACTCAGCACAGTGCTCTCCGTTGGCAATGTGCCAGCAGAAGGACTACTTTACCTCACATCTTTTTTTCCAAAGATTTAAACACTATTTTTTTATGAAACATTTTTTTTTTTTTTTTATCTTAAATAAAACCCCATTTTCTAAGCACAATAATACCCTCCATGGTGGGTGATATCAAGCTGTTCCAGACCATCCAGGAGCTATAAGGCCCTCTGCCTGCAGTGTCAGATCTCATTATACCCCTGGCCGGTCTGGTATAGCCCATTACTGCCCACCCTCCCGGGTATTATTGCTTACATGGAATAGCCCTCCCAGCAATAAAACTAATCCCAGCTAACTGAGGGAAAAATAAAGACTCAAGCAACACTTCCTCGCACTTGTCTTAACCATCCTCTAACTGCCGTATATGCAGTATTGTTGTATCATATATAAATATCTTTGTAACTATTGTGATATAATTCCTATTACAACATGTGTAAGAAAAATTGAGTGTTCTGACACCAGTACAACCAGGTAATTATGTACCCATAATTACACGCCTGCACCTCTTTCAAGCTGACAACCTTCGTACCTAAGGTATCACTCACTACTCTAATGAGGGCAGACACTGCAGGAGCCCTTTCTTACTGGATATGCTAAACTCCTGCTCGCTCTTGTCTCCACAGGGGGTCCCTTGCAGAGACTGCATGACCATCATGAACGATCCTTCTGAAGTTGTTAAAAACAAGCATTTGTCAATGCCGAATGTTTGCTTGCTGGCATTGGCATTGGTAGTGTAGAAGTTACAGAGCTGCATAATAGGAATAGCAGTGAAGTATTGAACTGAAGCCAACCCCACCACCACCCTGCAGAGAGTGACAAGCATTGGGGTGTGCCTTTGGGTCATCAGGCATAACGGCCACGCCATTTCACCACACCCTACCCTGCAGACACTGACAAGTGTCACGGTGTGCCTTGGGGTCTTTGGCCCTTATGCGCACCCCATTCCATCAGGACATACGGTGAGATGGGTGCGGTATAGGAGAATGAGGTGAACTTTGGGGCCAAAGAGTCCAAGGCATACCTCGATGCCTCTCACTGGCTGCAGGGTGTGGAATGGTATGAGCATTACAGGCAAGAATCCCAAGTCACACCCCTGATGCCTGTCATTCTCTACAGGGTGGGGCGTTATGGATGGAAACCCTAACACCTCAGGCATTCGTTGGTATTTTCACTCCAAATTTTCAACATGGTTTTTTTGTGACCCCCACCTGATGAACAGTGGCAATATCAGTTTGTTAGCTGAAAGCTGCTTATGCACAGCGACTATGGCATTTAGCACCACAGGTGCAAAAACACATTCCGAACAGGATGTGAAAAATGACAGCTGTACTGTTCATGGGGAGGTGTAAAAAATGGCAATGTTGCAAATCTGCAGTAAAAATATAAAAAAAAACTGGTGAAGTCATGAGCGTGCATAGAAATTGTGCAACGCACACCCGTAATTAATTAGTTTGGGCATTTTTTACAACAGATTGTCAACACAGGCATTTTGGGACCTCCGATCATGAACAGTGTCACTGTGATTTTCTTTATCTGTCCTGAACAATGATTTCCCACAGCGACCATGCATCTCTGCGCTGAAAGTGTGAAAACACATTTCGGCCATGTTGTGAAAAATGACAGCTGTACTGTTCATAAGGAAATGTGGAAAAATGACACTGGTGAAAATCTGGACTGAAAATATTACAGTCATGAACTTACGAGGGTGCCTGGAAACTGCACAATGCTCACTCGTAACACAGTCATTTTATGGACTTTTGTCACCAAATTTTCAACATAGCCATTTTAAGACCTCTGCTTATGAAAAGTGTAACTGTGATTTTCTTAATCTGTCCCAAACATTGCTTTCGCACACCGATTGCACCATTGTACGCTACATGTGCGGAAACACATTTTGGGTGACATGTGAGAAATGGCAGCTGTACTGTTCATAAGAAAGTGTAATAAAATGGCAATGTTGAAAATCTGGAGTGAAAATATTGAAAATTCGCAAACTTAAGAGCGTGCGTAGGAACTGCGCAATGCACGTCAGAAACAGTCATTTTAGAATGTTTTCACCAAATTTCCAACATAGCCATTTTAAGACCTCTGCTGATGAACAGTGTCACTGTGATTTTCTTAATGTGTTCCATACGTTGATTTCGCGACAATCGACTGGCCATCGTGCCATGAAGTGAAACACGTTTTGGGCAAGATGTGAAAAATGAAAGCTGTACTGCTTATAAGGAGGTGTGGTAAAATGGCAATGTTGAAAATCTGGAGTGAAAATATTGAAAATTCACAAACTTACGAGCATTCATAGGAACTGCGCAATGCACGCTCGTAAAACAGTCATTTTTAGGAATTTTTCCACCAAATTTCAACATAGGCTTTTTGAGAGCCCACCTTATGAACAGTGACAGTGTCATTTTGTTACTCAGTCCCGAAAGGTGATTTCACGCAGTGACTGCGAAATCACCATTTGGGCCAGACTAACGCCATGACAGTGAGAGCATTCATGAGAAGGGGTCCCAAAAACCCCATGTTGAAAATTTGGTGCAAAAATTCCAAAAAATGCCTGAGATATGCTGCAAAGTTGGAAAAAACCCTATCTATCCCATTATACAGCTTACCGGCATTTTCTCAGTTCGCGGTTGGCTTTGAAGAGTGCAGAAGTGTTCCCGGTCCACCGAAGATCGACCCACCGGAGTCCGGAGGTAAGTATGGGGTGAGGGGGATGTGGGGAGGCAGGGTACGCAGTGGGTGGGCGCGGATGGGGGCAGAGACAGTGAGGGACCGTCTTTTGTGTTTCAGGTTTTTTTTTTTTAAAAAAGGACGACGACGCGGGATGTTTGTCACTCTGGGGTGGGCTCCCAGCGTGGCACAAGGATGGCTGTTTGGGGGGGCATGGAGCCGATGGGGATTGGGCACCCTGTCAGTAGCAGCATCTGTTGCCCAAGCTGGGGTGGGCTCCCGGCGTTTGCCCTGTACTCTCTGGGCGGAACAGTGGAGCCGGCCGGGATTGGGCACCCTCAGCCGGCTATACGACAGGTAGCCATGCTGGGGTGGGCACCCAGCGTGGCACATGTAGAACTCTGTTTGGGGGAGCGCAGCACAGCTGACGGGGAATTTGGCACCCCTGTCGGCTATACAGTGTGTGCGTGGGGGGGTGAGCACGCAGTATGCGCACGGTGTGTGTGTGTGTGTAGGGAGCGCACGTGAGCAGGCGATATCTTATTGCTGCTCACTGAAGCGTAGCTCCCCCTTTCAACTGTACTCCACTGCATTTTTGACTGCTGTCATAGACAGCTCCAGTAGCCATTGGAGAACTGCGGCTGTGCCTGCAAACACACTGACTGAATTGGAAGAGGGCTGTCACACCTCCGAAAACTCTGATGATGGCACTATGTTTCTTGCACATGTGTGCAAGCAAACATAAAAAGACAGCTCCCACCTCAGTCCTAGGAACAGGAAGAGTTGGGGACATTGAAGGAGCCATGCTATTGGGGGAGCTGTGTCATCTGGGACAGGAACTATTTGTTTTATGTTAGGTCATGGCTCCCCATCCAGATAACTTTTTACTTTATAATGTGTAAAAAAAATCAGTTGGCGTGATTTTTATTAAACATGTTATAAGTGCAATGAAACACTCCAGGGATGTGTGACTGTAGTCAATAATCACACTTCTCTCTTGGATGTTTAAAGGCACTCAGCACAAGTGCATTGTGTCTAACAGTATCCTTGAGAGTAGGGTTGCCACCTATCCAGTTTTTGATTGGATAATCCGTTTTTTAGGGTCCTTATCTGGTCATCCAGTTTTGATTAAATGCAGTCCGGTTTTTGGGCCATTTTGAGTGCTCACATACTCTTAAAACTGATGTGTCAAATCATTCACTGTTTTGGCTGCATTGCATGTCCGGGTTACAAAGAAATTCTGATGTTACAGTCATTCATACCTGCCTTTGTTCGTAAAACCAGTCTGTCTGGGAGGTGTAAAGTATGGCCATTAAGATCATTAGCAGTAAACAAGGCCCCTGGAATTCTGTGGTTCTGCGGTTGCGGAATTTGCCGCAGAATTTGCATCATGCTGCAGAATATATGTAGTGCCGCAGAATTCATTGTTTTTGGTGAATTTTCATATAAATATACCGTTTTTCCATAGTGTCAGGCTTTCTTTCCCACCTCGTTTATCCTGAAGCCCCTCCTCTATGCTCAGCATATGATGTCACAGATGACATTACATCATATTTAGCCAATGGCAGGACTGCATTCTGCCAGAGAAATGAATAAATCATGCCGCAGAAATCAGAAAATGTTGCTGCAGAAGTCAAGGAGCCCTGCCGCAGAAATCAGAAAATTCTGCCGCAGAACACCAGGGGCCCTGGCAGTAAATTAACCTAATCTTTTCCACTCTGAATTTTAAGTATGGTATTTTACTGTTTTGACAGGAAACAGCTTTTACACCTTTATATGCTCTTATGCGTTTCTTTTTGTTTGTCCTATATTCTGGTATGATTTAGATCCATTTTTGTTAAATTAATAATCTAACTTTTATTGCCTTTATCACTACATTTGCTCTAATTTTTTGTATTACCTAAACATTCCATGATATTAGCTATACTTTTACAGGTTATTCAAATAAACAGCATGGAATGGTGTATCTGAAATTGTGAAATGTCTTAGAAATAAGAAAAGAAACAGCAGTAGCTGCTGAGGTAAAGGGGAACACAGTGCAGTATAAAAGGTGCCACAAGCATCGATAATTAAGTAATAAAAAATTGGTCAAAGCATCAGAATACATGACTGACATGGAAAGGAAACTAGGAGAGTGTTTAACAGAGGGATGAGCAATAAGCTGTGAATGAGCTTGGCACATCCAGCAGACCTGAGTTTGATTCCCACAACCTCCACTTGCATACTGCATGACCCTGGGCAAGTCACTAACCTTCCTGTGCTCCTGCGTCACTCCTGTAAAATGGGCTATGTGGCCTATGGGAGTTAACCTGGTTGTCAAAGAATAAAAATAAATAACTGAATAAGTAAATCAAATAAACAACAGTATAAAATTGATTTTCTATCACTAGTAATGTCTATTCCAACATTACAAATGGCTTTGGAGGAGGAGCGATATACTCGCCAGTCATAAAATGGGGTGGAGCCAGAGGCGGAGTTTGTGGTGTGGTTTAGCATCTGGTTTTTACCTCATCCGAAGGTGGTGACTCTACTTGAGAGGTATGTGATTATTGACCCATAATATCTTAAATATAAGTTATAAACATGCTATAAGTGCAATATAACACTCCAGGAATTTGTGATTATGGTCAATAATCATACTTTTCTCTTGAGTGTTTAAAGGCACTCAGTGAAATTGCCTCATTCCTAACAACACCTCCGAAAGTCATGTGATTATTGACCCATAATCACATACTCTGTTGTACTTTATTACATATTTATACAACAACATACAAGAATTAAGAAATTTGATTGGCTGAAAGCCATTATGAATCCACTGATATACTAACAGTTCATAAACTTTCCAGTTAAAGACCTCATAACATAAACAATAAACCACTACACTACCATTCTCTTCAGAGGAACTTTCCTTAGATAGCTAAGAATTACAGCATCCCAGGCATTCTTAAGGTAAACATTTTTAACCTGTTGACATAAAGTTAAAAGATGGAACTATTTCTTCTCCAATAGATTCTATTGAACTGAAAATTATGACTGTTTCAAGTCATTATATTTCCTCTAAATAAATAATACATGACAGGCATGGTATATCATGGGATATCATCCCTTCCTGGGTGAATGAGTCACTTGACTTGTGCCCTTGTGGCATTGCACCTGATACATGATGAGATCCCACAATATACCAGACCCTGTCAGGTATTATTGTTTAATTAAAACACACTGAATTGTGATGTATAATCGTTGTTGTTCTTTATTTATGATTATCAGCTAAGATACACAAGCTATACAGATGCCTATGTTCTGGTATGACATGACAAAGTTATTGAAACATTCTGAAACAATTACAGTATCATCAACATGTAAACAGTATAAAGAAACAATATCAGCATATTCATATTATGTGCATATTGCTGTTATTCACTACATCCTTTGCCCTACTTATCCTTTCCCTCTTCCCTTTCCCTAATGCCCCCACCTTGGGCAACAACTGAAACTGAGTCTTTTTGATTTCTGTATGCCTACCTGGTTAAATACATCTCTGATATATATATGTAAAGAATTGAATGTTTGTGGGCAGACCACTAAAGTCATATATTTTAATGCTTTGTATGTTTGGGGAGGATAATTATTTAATTTTGGACACAGCTCTTATTTTGTAGGAAATGTTGCATTTTCTGAAATGCAATCAAATAAAACTATCTGTCCTCAGGTGTCAGCCATCCTAAGGAGATCAAGGGCCATATTGTCTGAAGAGTTTCTCCAGTTCTATACCAGTGAGAAATGGGTTACTCGGATTGTGTCATATTCAATCTGGAGCATTATTCATGGTTGGCTAGCTCCCACTATCCATATCTATGGAGACAGACCCAGATAATGGATGATTTCACTGGGTAGTCCTGAGCAATCCAAACAATCTGACTGAATAACGACCTGCTATAAACCTGGTTATCTGAGCCAGACAATCCATTGCAGGACATGAATGGCACATACCTGGGCAATCTGGTGTACACCATGGATTATTCAAGTAACTCTAGTGCTTAAGGCAATAAAACATTTCTTGAAAATAGGACCCAAAGAGTGTGTCTGGTCTGAATCCATTCTGCTGATGGTATTGTTGAGCAGGCAAAGAGGGAAGGGAGGGGAAGGTTGCTGGAGACCAGTTAGGGTCTGTGGGAAATAGACTAAGTATGGACTATCTATACAGACTGGGTGTACCAAGTGGTCATTTTCTGCCAACAAATTCTGTGTTTCTATATGTCAAGAAGTAAGCCCATAATCCAACTGGAAGTTTCTTGACATGTGGTTGAAGGACTGGGCTTGGAGCAAAAATAATTTTAAAGATTGATATTCATCATCATCATCATGCTTTATGTATGGTATTTGAGGTTCGTCTGACCATGATAAGTGGTCATTGTGTGTTCAATTTATTCAATCTTACCCAGTTACCAAAGAATAAAAAAAATGTATTTTCAGTTGAAAAGCTTTTCAATGTGTTTTTATTATGAAGAGTTAACTTCTGTTTGACGTCACTGCTCTGTTTTGAGAGCAGCAGAGGCCACTGTTATGTCATCAGGCACTGGTCAAGCTACTTTCCCATTGGTATAGGGGTCATTCATGATATGTCTAAAGTAGAAATAAATACCAAGAATAGATTTAGGTTAATTTTGAATGCTTCAGTGGCTAAAATAATTTATTTGTAAGGTTTGACTTTGTCCAGCATCCTATAAATATGGGCTATGCCATGGGTGAACTACAAATATAAACATTTATTTTATCTGTAGGTTTTTATTTCTATGACTTCATAAGTAACACTATACTGTGTTCCCCTCTTCCCCCTCCTCCAGGACACACTGTGAGATAAGCAACTTGTTGCTCAGTGTGTTTTTCCTGGTGAAACTCTTAAATAAATAAATAAATAAATACAGTAAGAGAGGAACACGTGAAGTATACAGAGGTAAAACTCTGCAGATAAATCTAAATGTGATAGTTTAGTTAGCCCATTACATATGATACTTATATAATGACAGATCCAGAAGCAAATGGTTTGATACCTTTTATTGGACCAACATACAGTAGATGTTACGAAAAGAACAAAGTGCTTTAGCTTTCGGACCAACCAAGTCCTTCCTCGGAAGCTTATGACAGTCACCCAGGAAATCACATAGTATTAACACCCAGATCATGCATAAAAAAACAGAAATCATTTTCATTGGTTTAAAATACTCATTTAAACCATTACTGAAGTTTGCATCAGAGAAACTAGATAGCACCCGTTTGCCTTTAGCTGAAGAGCCTTTCAAGGTCAAATGTCACCAGAATAAGATAAAAACACTTTGAGCAGAGAGCTCCACTCTATGTTAGTCCAATAAAAGGTATCAAACCATTTGCTTCTGGATCTGTTCTTACAAGGACCAATACAACAACTAAATAATTTATATAATGACAGTGATTCTCTAGCAAGGTAGCCCTAGGTGCTCAGATCTTAGTATTTTATTAAAACAATAATTTTTAAAACCTGGATTTTGGACTTTTTCCCCTCTCACAATTGATCAATCTGCTGTTGCCAAGCACATTCACATGAACACATTGAAATGAAGAATTGAAAACATTCCAAATAAGTTCTAGTAAAGACTTACATAATTTAGAAATTCTGACAGGTGTTGTGAAATATGATGAGGCACCTGGAGTTTTTATTTAGTTGTAAATGTTGACCAGAAAAACTAGGCTAAGCTATGAGACCTTGCTTCCGGGTGCGTCCTGAGGGGTGGCTTACATGGCCCTGCTTTTTTGTTTGTTTATTAATGGGGAAATGTTGGCCATGGTAATGGGGAAACTCTCATAGTCTTCATCGGTAAGTTCCCTGGGATCTTTTACTTCTACCTGGACAGTGACCAGATATGGGCAGAAGGGACCTCAGTTTAGTGTCTCATTCAAGTAATGGGGAGATATCTCTTATGAATGAGGTACTTGGTGTAATTCCTAAAACTGACACTAGTGTTGTATGATGGGGGTGGTGCACTGTTGTGATGCCATCCTTCAGATGAGACAGTAACCCAATTGTCTTTCTGCCCATATCTGGTCACTGTTCACTGAAAGATCCATTGGCACTTATCAAAGAAGAGCTGGGGAGTTTTCCAGGTTTTCTACAATTGGGGAGAACATAAACAGAATCAAATAAATTCTTCTGTAAAAACCTGCAGGAAGGCATATGTACTGAATGCTCTTTAATGACCAACTGAATGTTCTCATTGAACTGTAGGTACTGTGCATACTCTATGTATTGAATGAATTTCAGCCATTTAGTCAATTAACAGTAGCTGTTTGTTTATATTAGCAAAATGTCCTTGTGTTTCATAAACCAATTATTACACTTGCCTTAATAGTATAATCAGAATAATTTTTACTAGTACCTCCAAGTCTGATTACACATTCATGGCTACGCCACTCATGAGTAAACAGGCTTGGACATATTTATGAAAATAAATCTGATTATTCAAACAGAGCAAGTATAATAATCCCTGTTTTTCTGGCATTTTTTCTCAGTCATTGAACAAAAAAGCATACATAATAAACATCACATTAACACAAGATGTATTAAAACAACTATAGCAGCAAACTGTCACCCTCTGGCTAGAAAACATCACACTTCACACAGTTCAGAAAAGGCATTCTCCCCTTCCTACAGAAGCAAAGGGACTATTATCTGCATTAATATAAAGGAATAGACATGTATAGTATGTTAAGGGTTCGCTGCACCCGTGTACAAGAATCATAAATAGTATCTCAAGTTTCTACCCCTCCTCGAATCGTCTATAAGAAATTTATCATGCATAGCAAAGTTATAGTGATTTTGCAGTGGTGACTGCAGTCATGACTACAAGGGTTAAGGCTTGCAAGATGCAGAGACAGCTGATCCTTTCTTTGTGCTCTTCAGTGTTGTATTCACTAAATAGACTTGGTAATGTAGTTCAGCAAGGCAGAACCAAACTCACTCTGTCTAAACAGGCAATTCAGCATCCCAGCTGCTGTCTGCCATGCTGACAAGATGTGCTCACACAAGTCACAGTGTGTCTACTTTCAGCACAGAGACATCTACTTTGAAATGTCTTGACCTTTTATTCTTGCCAGTATTTACAAAATTGATATTACCTTCTGGCCTTACTGGGTCAAGAACCGGGTTTGTAATTAGACTGTAGCAAGATCAGCCCTCCATCCTATTAGGCTAGACAATTGGTTTCAATCTAGTCTAGTAGGGTATCTCGTGAATACAGCAACTCAATTTCAGGGAATCAATTTGGGTGATGTGAAAATAGCCACTGCAAAATGGGTTATTTGCTCTTAATAGCACTCTATAACTTCAGCACTTTTGTTTCCGTAGGGAGTAGTTCATTTATAGAGTATATAGGGCTTTGTTCATCAGGCTAGTTTCAAGCTGGCTGTCTGGTGTAGTGATTACAGTCACCACCTCTGTGGTTGTGGGATCTGGGTTCTGGACTGGCTGTGGGGGATACTTTTTTTTTTTGGTTGTTGTTTAAGATTTTTTTTTCTTTCCATGTTTGAACTCCTGTTCCCTGCTCTCCTGACTTTGTTTCCCCCCACCTGCAGGTTGCCCCCCCCAACTTTCTCCCCCTGCCAAATTGTGTCTCCCTATGTGCCCCCCTCCCGGGTTTCCCCTGTCCCCATTGTCATCACCTCCCCAGTGATGATTATATTAGGCATGGAGGTGCGGGGGTCAGGGGGTGAAGCCCCCGAAAAGGCGATGTGTGTAGGGGGGTATAGCCTCCCACATAAAAAGTAGGTATACATTACCCCGTAGAGGGACTAAGCATCTGTCGCCATTTCTCCAGCAGCTGTTGTGCTAATTGCCATTTTGTTTTTTGGCGATGTGCACTCACTA
Source organism: Neoceratodus forsteri (assembly GCA_016271365.2). NCBI lineage: Eukaryota > Metazoa > Chordata > Ceratodontiformes > Ceratodontidae > Neoceratodus > Neoceratodus forsteri. Next base: position 434,489,283 of record JADMNL010000023.1, read on the forward strand.
ATTTTGTCAGCGATGTTTTGTAGGTACTGTTATCACATAAAACAGTCTAGTAGCATTCTGACCTATCGTGCTGTTTCCTTGCATGCTCTGCCTGAGGGGTATGGGACTCAAGCTTAAAAACTGGTTGCCAACTGTACATTTTTTGTGTCTAATGCCAGCTTATAGAATTCCCTTCCATAAAAGCAGTTCATGTTACTGTGAAAATCTTAAACCTACCCTGTACCTTTTTAATCAGCTGTAGGTTGTCCTCTTTGTCACTTCTTGTAAGATGCCCTTTTTTCCCCTCACCTGTGTCTGCTTTACCGATTAAAAGGAGAGGTCTGGTAAATATAGTTGTCCCCAGGGTTTCTTTAGTACTGTTAGCCATGTCTTTGAACACTCACTTTTTAGCATCACATTTCTTTTGACTAAGATGCACAAGTACGTAACAAAAGTGTCTCCCTGCCCTTATGGGACACTAGGGACATGGGGGCTATCTCCAGGGCACAAAATATAAGCTCTAACATGATGAACATAGAAAGGAATGTGGTGGCTGGCCAGCCTGGCCTGCTGGCATGGTGGGTTGAGATGTCGTGCACCCTACCTCCTGTCATGCTGGCGACCTGTGTTCGGGAATGAGTACAGGTTGTTGGGGGTTGGCAGGTTCAGAGATGATCTAGCATCCCAGAGACAGCTCTACTCTCTCGGGCTGGCCTGGTAGTAAAGGTGAGAGCGACTCAAAAGGAGGGGCTGAGGTGATGTAGAATGAGTGCACTTCCATGCACATGTCCTGGCACCGCAGCATGAGGGAGGGACAGGAAAAGTGGAAATCTGGGGGCCAGGTCTTCCTGAAACCCTACCCATGTCCCAGTGGTCTGCCATGCCACTCCAATCCTGGAACTGATCTGGATATGTCTTGGGGGGGGGCTTCCCCCTTCTACCCTGCTGCAGTGATTCAGATTCAAATACAGATATTCTTTATTAAATGCATATATAAAATCTGATTGTTACATGTGATAAAAAAAGACATGCCATTCAAAACATAGAATTAGACACAGCACACACCATCCATAATATTGCACCAGAATATACAGTACATGGAAGTGTCAGCTAGACTACAGATAAATGCTCTTGCAAATTTTGCCATAACAAAAAGAACTGGTTTGGTTTCACAGTAAAGTAGTTTATGTTTTAACACATCAGTGGAATCAAACATATCAATTCAATTGAATTGTTTTTTATTTGATGGACAAGTTAAAATTGCCATTACAAATGTATCACAGTTCACTTAAAAATGGTATATACAGAAAAAGATAAAAAATGTATAAATTACAAAAATGTGTCACATTTTGTATTATACAATTTGTTAGTACTATCCCTAAACTGTTTCATACATTGCATTACCTATTCTCTTTTTTATTAACAGTGTTATTGCACAGTTTCTCTTCTTATGATTATATATATTGCATAACACAGTTCTTTATTACCTGGTCTTAATTATATTACACATTCCCCTGTTGTTCCAATCAATAATGTTACTAAGAGGATACAGCTATTTCATTCTTTCCCCCTTAAATTTTGCACATTCCCACAGTACATGCTTTAATGTCAATCTAACTTTTGCAGAACAGGAATAACAGGCAATACCTAGCATACATTCAACTCCACCATCCCCCAGATTTACACAGGATATTGAGTCAAAATCTGGGTAGAGCTTTCCTGTCCATAGCATTATCCATGAATCGTAAATAATGAGATTCATACAGCAAAACAGTTGCCTCACTGTACTTCTTGAGAGCAGAAACATTCAAGAGAACTGCCCTATACTTGGTATTATAATAGTCATGTAATCTCAAAGACACACTATTCACAGAATTAGGATGAACTATTACTGCCGATTCAGACCAAACACATTCTAATCCCTGTCTCATTATCAGATCATTTAGTTTACCAAACCATGTTTTGTGAGAATTTAATTTTATTGGAAAGCTAAAGCCTGTCGTTCAAGGGGGCGGTGAAACTGGCCATGCCCCCATTCGGACCATTTAAGGGCCGCTCTCCCCACTCCACACATGAGCATTTATTTCCTTGCGACTGGAAGCACCACCCGTCCTTGCTTCCCTCCCTGTTTCTCCTCTGTTTTTGCTTTCACCCATGTTTCTGCAGCCACCTCCGGCTGCTGGCTTGATCTCCTGCTGCCCGGTCCTGTCCCACTTCTGTTTGCTTCCCCCCTGTCCAGTCTCCCCATGCTACCTCTTCCCTGTACCTTTTTGTTCTCTGTCCTGGTGGTTGCCTGTCTCTGCTTCTCCCACCCAGCTTGGGCTGGTCTCCGCTCCTTGCCTCTCCCTTTCTTTGGAGCTTTGCACCCTGTCACTTCCTGAACGCTGCTCCATTGCCCCCCCCCCCGCTGCATCAGGGATGTGCCATCTCCCACAGCGCTTGAACTTCCAGTCCTCCTGGTGGGCTGGGTCTGCTCACTCCCTGCTCCTTCACTCACTTGTCTCCCTGTCTGCCTTTCGTGTACTCTTTTGGGGTTTCCTCCTCTTCTGAATGGCTTCCCTGCTTCTGGAGTCTGATGTCCTCCTCCAGGTACAGGACTTCTGCATCATTACCATTTTTGTTTACTTCTCTCTCAACTCCGGCAGTGCTGCCTGGTGACCTCCCCAAAACCTGCTTAATGGGACAGAGGGGATTACTATACATTCCTTGCTTTTTACCTCCCTGCTGCCTCTGGGCCTATTTCCACAGTACTCGTGTGTTCTCAAGTTGTTGGCCCTGCCTGTATCTTCCCTGTTACTAGCCTGGATTGCCTGCTATTTACTGTACTCCATGGGCATCTTGGCTTAGCTGCAGCTTCTAGTATTTATTTGACCTATTTAATTAGCTGCTTGGTGTGGTGGTGCCCTGTTTGTGGCGTCTTTGTTTCTCCTATGGTGGGGGACTGAATTGTCACAGCAGGCATCACAACCCAAGGCAGTGGGAGCAGCTTCATAATTGTTGTATATTTTATCAGTCACTGGCTCACCTGGCCTCCTACTGCTGCCCCGCATAGCCTTTATAGCACAACGCAATCAGAAATTCCTGGCAACTCTCTACCTAAAGGCAGCTGGCTTTTACCATCCCTTCCCTACTATTACGCACCTGGTTTACACAGTCATCCCAGCCTTCCTGTCCCTCTTGAACTACCAGTAATGCCCTTCCCTTCCATTATTTTCAGCATATCATGTTTACTTGCTTTGAATCACATTTTCTACCATCCTGGCTTTGCAGCCTCCTCCTACTTACCCTGCTTCACTGCTTCATCCTCTTCAACCATCGGCCTCGAGCTTCGTCCGACCTTGCCATTCTCTCCCTCATAACATACAATTCAAGTCACTCCTAATTTGGCTTCCTAATGGACCTAGTCGGCATGCATTCCTGTGGTTTACAAATGCTATTTGCCTTAACTAGACCCGTGAGAGGGTCCACAGTGCTCAGTCTGACCTAAGTACATGTCTCTCCATGTCTGCTATCACCCTTCATGACCCATGTGCGGGTCCCATGCTGCATTACGACTAACTCATGCTTCATTATGTCTACCTTCTCCACCTTTCAGAGACATGCCGATTGTATCCATTACTTCCAGGACTCAGGGCTAGCCCTGAGGCCAATGGTCTCTCTCTGCACCCCAGAGTCCGCATCTTGAGCATGCAAAGCTTGGGATGGGGTCCTTCTCACCTGGCCCATAGTTGGGAATGTCCTCGCTCTGGGTGGACCTTCAGTCATCAGCCATACCAATGGCACCTCTCAATGTAGCATTTAAGACTTCAGCAGTGAAGGGGTGTGGCTCTCACTGGAAGGGCTCCTTTAGCTGCCTGAGTGGGTTCAGAGGCACCCTTTAAAGCTATTCTCCCTACAACTACCTCTGGTTAACCTGGTTTGTTCTTAGATCAGTAGGCTGGCTAAGTACCTTGGTGGCTGCTACTCTCCTCCTCCTGCCTTCGAGGTTGGCACCAAGATGCCCCGGTGTTGCACAAAATTGCAATTCCCCTGGATTGGTCTACTAAATTGCAGTAGCAGAGCCGTCACTAAACAAAACTGTCCCAAAGCCTGGAGGGAAGGTGAACTAGGCCTTGGATCCCCAGAGGTTTCCTCCTCAAAGGGCTTTTTTCCTCTCCTCCGTGCCAATGGTCATAGTACTAGATAGGCATAGTTGTAGTCTCTAGGTCACTTAGTTAGGTTCCGCTGTTGGATGGAGTTAGGTGGCTGCCCCATAATTTTCCTTTCTCCCCCTTTGGCTGTTCTCTTTCTCTTTAGGAAGCCAGGCCTTCACGCCTTACAATCAGACCTCTGAGTGGGTCACTATTCACCTGGCATTTCCTGCCTACTCTACTCCAACAATGCAACCAACTGAACCCATGTTACCAACCAATCTACGTGCAGGTCTTTGACCCTAATAAGTGTTCACCACCTTGTATGCTTTGCTCAACACTCTTTCTGGGCTTCTTCCTAAGGTACGTTTAGCCAAGGGAATCACTCCCGCGGCACCTCTAGTGGTGGAACCATCCTCTAGGGTTCCTTGTCTTCGTAGCCCTACAGGGTGGTATTTCCCATGAAGAGAGAGGTGAATAGCCAACGATTATCTGTGTCACACAAGCATGAAACCAGTTGCACATGCACAATGAATTGGAAGCTAAAGCCTGTAGTTCAAGTGGGCAGTGCAACTGGCCACGACCCAGTTCGGACCATTTAAGGGCCGCTCCCCCCACTCCACACATGAGAGTTTTTTCCTTGCTCTTCCATCCACCCCTCTTCCTCCAGTGGCACGCCTTTCTCTCCCATGGGCTTCTTCCTAAGATACCTTTAGCCAAGAGAATCACTCCCATGGCACCTCTAGGGGTGGAACCCTCCTTTAGGGTTCCTTGCCTCCGTACCCCTACAGGGCAGTATATCCCATGGATAGAGAGGCGAACAAGCAAAGATTATCTACATTACACATGCACGAAATGTCTTGGCAACCTCCACTCTGAAAGAGCTTCTGATTCCTTACCACCCCGAGCGATTACTCCGCTAAACTGGCATGGGGTTGCTAGAGATTCCAAGAGTTTGTTTGAAATCTTCTGGAGCCCTGGCATTTATGCATGCGGCCCCTTCTCTTTGGAATTCTCTACCCTACCTGTTACGTGAGTGCGTGACTGTGGAGGTTTTAAACGAGCCTTAAAAACCCATATATGGAACCAGGCATTTGGTGATTAACTGTTTTAATTTTAATGTTTTTGGATGTTTGTGCACTAACTGATTTGCTGCAATTTGTACAAATATTGCTTGTTTTTAAACCTGTTCAGTGCCTTGGTTTTGGAAAGGTGCCTTACAAATAAAGTTCTATTATTTTATTTTTATTTATAGATAGGATTTTACTCTAATATTTAATGGCCCTTATATGAGCTTGGAATTCCAAAGCAGGAATTTTAGCTTCAGTTCTAAGAAGAGTGGACGGAGCATCCCTTGGCAGTCCCAGTACAGATCGCAGAAAATAATTTTGTGTTTGTTTAAGCTCCAGTAAGGGTGTCTGCAAGCCCCACGCTTCTGCACCATACAAAGGTTGTGCATTAACCTTTGCCGTAAATGCCTGCTTTGAAGCTGTGAAAGAATTATTTGCAACATTATCTGCAAATCTAAAGATTGAGTTCGATGAAATCTGAGCGTTTTTTTTTTTCCAAATGTTTTTGCCAGCTTATTTTTCTATCTAGGATCATGTCCAAATAACAGTAGTGATCAACCTCAGTGAAGGACACATTATTCTCACACCATGGTTGTGGTTTGAATTGTTTCCCATTTACAACCATAATTTTGGCCTTATCAATTTTGAGCTCTAGGCCAATCTTATTCAAATGAGACATTACTGCTGACAATGCTCTCTTTAACCCCAAAGGGGTTCTAGAAATCAACACTGTCCCATCTGCATATATTGTTTAACCTCAGTACAAGAGATATTATATATGTCTCAATATATAAATTAAATAACAATGGTGTGAGCAGACACCCCCCTGCTTGATGCCTTTCTTAATATCAATAGAATCAGAGCAGTTTCCATTATTAGATACTTTGACAACAGCTGTAGTATCTAAATGTATCATTGTCAATATTGCTAATAACCATTTGGGAATATTTAAATCTATTGATACATTCTGCAAAACATTCCGATTTACATTATCAAATGCAGCCTTAATGTCAAGAAAGGCCAAATACAGTTTATAGAGCCATTCTTTTTACCTTTGACATACTTTTACACAATATATAGAAAAATAAAGAGTTGCTCAACTGTAACACATTGTTTCCTGAATGCAACCTGAAATGGTGAGAGCAAATCATTTTCTTTGACCCCACTCTCGAAAATTTTATTTATTTTTTATTTTAGTCTTTGGTAACCGGGTAACCCCAAAGGGAATTTATAATATAAGCCATGTGTAAATCTTCATACCGTTACATAATAGTGAGATTGGGTGATAACATCTAGGATCAGTTATATCACCTTTATAATGTATGGTGGAACGTTGGTAATGTTTGAAAATCATCCTTTACTATGTTTGTTACACCACCAACGTGACGTAGCAGTGTTGTTAACCCATCAATGGTACATAACATCGATGGCATAACAAACTGGAACTGACAGTCACAGGTGTTACCAAGGCAGCACAGGCGTCCACGCACTGGAAAATTCTGTTCAAACCACGTAAAACAGCCATCACAGCACTTTTACACAACTTCCCCTCCCATGGTCTAGAAGCTCTGAATTGTCTTTGCCATTAATACTGTGCCAATACCTGCTTCTAAATGTTTGTTTTGTCTTCCTTTTATATTCTGTCCCCGTTTCTCGCACATAGCACTGGCAAAACTCCATGAGGAAAAATATTCGCACAGCAAGTCATGGCGCAACCCAACAAATGTTTTACGACTAGGTTGTTTGATTGTCTTGTGTCACATGATCCATTCTGTCACATGATCCATTCTGTCATAAGTGAACTTTGTGGGTTTTTTTTAGAAATGTCACGGTTGTTACGTTAAGTTGCGTTTAAAAAATTAAAGTTGCTTCCAGTTTCCTGGCTGAAGGGGCCATTTCTGTATGTTAAATAAATGTTTTTTTTCTTCACACGAAACTGACTTGTCTCGTTGTCATCTGCATAAGGTAAAAGGCTGAATCCTATTTAAGCTGCTGTATTTTACCGTCTCCAATTTGTCAACAGCGATGCCCAAACACTATAAAAGACAACGTATGGGCATCGATGATTAACCACACTATGCTATCATCTCTTGGTTACCTTGGCAACCATGGTGAACCTCTTGAGCTGCACTCTTGAGGTTAATCAAAGTTGCCAAGGTAACCACTCAATGCAGCATAGTGTGGTTAACCATCGATGGCCATACATTAGCCTCTATTTTAAACACAGGGACAATTATAGCACTGTTCCATATACAGTATTAGGCAAAATCAAATTATTATTGATTGTTGAAAAAGTGGTGTCAGAACTTCTGCCCACCCATCTGGATTTGCTTGAAATAACTCCACCTTTACCTCATCTGTACCAGGGGCTTTGTTTTTTCTTGATCAAGAATTAAGGCCATAACTAAGTTTTTACTGTACTACCTGGAGGCCAGTTTTCTAACCCCTCCCAAGTAATGGTTCAGTCTAACTAAATTATCTGATGATTCGTGAACAGCTGCCATGCCCTCTTTGATATCATGGAGCTCTGTATAAGGGTTAACCCAAGCCAGTGCATTTATAGGTGGGTTAACATCTTTTGCCCTGTTATCTTTGCCATACACCACCATTTCCCAGAACTTCTTTGAGTCTTTGTTTAGAATTCCTTGTTGAAGTTCCACCAACTGTTCAGACATATATTTTTGTTTCTTATTTTTGATTAATTGCCTGCATTCCTTTTTACGTTGGTTGCTAATGTGCAAACCAATGTATTGTGGTAATATGGGATTTCGGGGGTGTGTCACTACTGAGCCCATTGCAGTTCGCAGAACCAGGGGCTCGGCAGGCTACCCCAATGCACTCGCTGTGGTCCTAACACAACTTTCTGCTTGGTGGGCTGACCGGTCATGTATTTAAAAGGACCGAAGCCGCTGTAATCCAAGAGGGCTTCAGCCCTTTGATTTGCATGACCGTTCAGCCCACCAAGACATGGAGCAATTTGTGTCCCTTAGGTTCCACAATGAAAGCCCAGGCCCAGTAATGTTTGTCTTGGCTTACTAAGCTCTGGAGGGAAAAAATCCTACTTAAGCCACTATTTGCATTGACAGGAACAGGACAGTCTTTCCTGATTCCTGACTAATTCCATGTGACTCTGGCAAGGGTGGCTACCGATTGCTCCTACCGACCCCATTATGTGTTGGCCTTGATTGGGGGGTCCGGTAGAGCATAACAGAATCATTCCTATCCCTAAAAAAAGAAAAACTTTTCCCGTCTTTATTTTTTTTTTAACACTGTAAAAAAGAAAATTGTCCCTTGTCATCTCCACAGTCCCCTCTCCCCTTGATTGAGGGTTCAGTAGAACATAACAGAAACATTCCTGTCCCTAAAAAAAAGAAAACCATCCCCAATGTCTTTATTTTTTTAACCCTGTAAAAAAGAAAATGGTCCCTTGTCATCTCCCCAATCCCCCTTCCCCCATCTCAACCCTCCATCTGTGCACCCACCTCCCCGCACCCCCTTACCCATACTGACCACCGGGGGTCAAGCGCTGTCATCTTTTCTGGACCGGGACATGTCTGCACTCTTCAAAACCGAACCTCAAGCTGAAAAATCAAGGTAAGCACTGTATAAGGGCTGTCAATAGCGATTTCAACATATGTTGATATCTCAGCCATTTATTGAGATTTTTGTACCAAATTTTCAACATGGGGTTCTTGGGACCCCACTTCATGAATACTGTCTCTGTCATTTCATTACTCGGTCCTGAAAGGTGATTTCATAGGTGCTGCATGGAATCACCTTTTGGGACCAATTAACAAAACGACAGTGCCACTGTTCATGAGGTGGGGTCCCAAAAAGCCTATGTTGAAAATCTGGTGTAAAAATACCAAAAAATGTCCGCGTTACGTGCGCGCGTTGAACATTTTATATGCACCCACATAGCTTTGGTTATTTTTAATATTTTGACTCCAAATTTTCAACATAGCCATTGTTTCATACCACCTCATGAACAGTAAAGCTGTCACTTTTCACATCCTGCCCCAAATGTATTTTCGCACATGTGACATGGAATGGTGCAATCGCTGCGTGAAATCACCTTTCGGGATAGTACTGAAATGATAGTGTGACTGTTCATGAGGTGGGGTCTCAAAAAGCCCATGTTGAAATTTTGGAGCAAAAATGCTAACAAACTCCCAAGTTACATGCTCTCATTTCAATTTTCCTACGCGTGAGTGTAACATGGTCAATTTTTAGTATTATCACTCCAAATTTTCAACATAGCTATTTTTCCACACTGCCTCATGAACAGTACAGCTGTCATTTCTCACATTCTGCCCAAAACATGTTCTTGCACTTGTGGCGTAGAATGGCGCAATTGCTGAGTGAAACCGCCTTTCGGGTTTGAATAACAAAATAATAGCACCGCTGTTCATGAGGTGGTGTCCAAAAGGCCAGGTTGAAGATTTGGAGCAAAAATATCAACAAAAGACAGAGTTATGCACAGTCGTTAAATTTTCCTATGCACGTGCGTAACTTTGTCAATTTTTTATATTTTGACTCCAAATTTTCAACCTAGCCATTTCTTCACACAACCTCATGAACAGTTCAGCTGTCATTTCACACATCCTGCCCAAAATAAGTTTCTGCACCTGTGGCATGGAATGGCGTTTTGCCATGGATTAAGAAATTTTCACCTCATTTTTATGAGGTATGGTGATAAGAAGACTATGTTGAAAATTTGGGTTCAAAATGTGAACAAATTACAAGGAGAGCATAGGCAAGAGTGTCACCAGCAGAAGGAGGGAGGTAGTGATGCTGTTATATAAAATTCTGGTCAGGACTTGTGTCAGATGAATCTGATTTTGACTGATTGACAAAGGAAGTTAAGTGAGGGGGCATGGCCGTCGCCTACCTCAAGTTTCAGCAAGGTCTTCGACACCGTCTCACATAAGAGGCTTGTTAACAAGACTGGTAGTCTGGGCATGGTAGACAAGGTAGTGAACTGGGTTAGGAACTGACTAACAGACAGGAGACAGAGGATGGTGGTAAATAGGGTACAATCTTGGGAGGGGGAGTGACCAGTGTGGTACCGCAGGAATCAATCCTTGGGACAGTCCTGTTCAATGTCTTCATTAGTGACATTGCAGAGGGGCTGGAAGGAAAGGACTGCCTGTTTGCATTTGACACCAAGATCTGCAACAGGATGGATACTCCGGAAGGGGTGGGGAACATGAGAAAGGACCTAGGCAAATTTGAGAAATGGTCTGAGGAGTGGCAAATGAGGTTTAAATCAAAGAAGTGCAAAATTTTGCTCCTGGGTCATAGAAACCCTGGGGAGAGCTACAGAATGGGGGGCAGTTGCTGACAGTCACCAAGAAACAAAGGGACCTGGGGGTTATAATTTCATATGACTTGAAAATGTCAAAGCAGACTACAAAGGCAGCAGGGAGGGCCAGTGGCATGCTGAGGTGCATAAGCAGGGGTATCACCAGCAGAAGGAGGGAGGTAGTGATGACGTTATATAAAACCCTGGCTAGGCCTTACATGGAGTACTGTGAGCACTTCTGGAGGTTGCACCTTTGAAAGGGCATAAACAGGCTGGAGACAGTCCAGAGAAGGGTGACTAAGATGGTACAGGGCTTGCACCACAAAACAAACGAGCAGAGATTAAGGGACCGCAATATGTACTTGCTGGAGGAGAGGAAGTAGACAGGAGACATGATAGAGACTTTCAAGTACCTCAAGGGGATAAACAAGGTGCAGGAGAAATACATCTTCCAGTACAGGAGGAGTACAAGAATAAGGGGGCAGGACATGAACTAGGAAGGTGGCAGGCTAAGAGGGAATATGAGGATGCTTTTCTTCACAGAAAGGGTGGTAGACACAGAATGGTCTGCCGCAGGAGGTGGTGGGAGCGAGTACTGTGGTGAGAGTTAAACATGCATGGGACAGACATGGGTAAACCATGGAGGTACAGCTGAGAGAGGGTCAGAAGCCGTAGTCAAGTACATGGCTTACGGTCAGACTGGATTGGCCTAGTGGTCCTTATCTGCCAACAATTTATATGTTTCAACCTCTAGCAAAGCAGTGTGATAAGGCAGTAGAAAAGGCTAGTAGGATGCTGGGGTGCACAGGGAGGGGTATCGCCAGTGGAAAAAGGGAGGTAGTGTTACCCCTATATAGATCAATGATGAGGCCACATCTGGGGCACTGCTGCAATGTCGTAGGTTTTGTGGGTATGCAGACTAGACTTGCCATTGGCCTTTTTCAGAAAAACATCACATTGTTTAACAAGCAACCAATGTTCAGAAACATAGAAATATAGAAACATAGAATTTGACGGCAGATAAGGACCGCTTGGCCCACCCAGTCTGCCCATTTCCCTACCTGATGGATAAGCTGCAGGTCCTAGTTAACCAGCAGCCTACTTCTTCCTACCCCCAACCCCTAGAATTGCCTTATGACTGTCCCATGCATGCTTGAATTCCACCACTGTTTTTGACTCCACAACCTCCTCTGGAAGGCCGTTCCATTCATCCACAACCCTCTCTGTGAAAAAATACTTCCTTAAATTACCTCTGAGCCACCCCCCTTCTATCTTCAAATTGTGCCCCCTTGTTCTTGCACACCTCTTTTTTTGAAAGATGCTACCCTCTTGGACTTTGTTGATTCCCTTGAGGTACTTGAAAGTTTCTATCATGTCTCCCCTCTGCCTCCTTTCCTCGAGGCTATACATATTCAGCATTGACAAATGCTTGTTTAGCTCTTTGGCAGCTCTCATTGTAGCTATATTTCGTGATTTCATGGACAATTTACCAGTTTTATAAATGACATTCAGTTATGCACATTCCTTATCAAACCATGCATTTTTTGCCTCAACCTAGTATATTTAAGGGATCCTTGTGATGACCTTAAAGAGCACATCACATTTACTATTATCTTTTCGTAAGCCCCACAAATCTTCCTACCCCCTAGTGTATTGGAACAATCAAGATCTGTTACAGCAAGCAGTTTATGTTTGAAATCCATAACAACATTACTATTCAGTGCATGATTCACCTCCTTTGTAGTTATATTCCCCTTTATTTTTGTAATGTTTTGTGCAACACAGTCTACTTTCAGTGTTCCCAAGACATGGGAAGAAACAGCCCTTAAACTGGTTTTAATTTTAGCACCCTCTGAATTCTTCCACCCCAGATTTAAAGTTAATAGTAATGGAAAATGGCCACTTTCCCATAGTTGAATTATATTTGTACTCATGACTTGATGAAAATGATATATGTCGATACTCAGAATATCAGGGGAAATACTCTCTGTAGTTGTCAAGAATGTTATTCCCCCCTCATAATGACACGGAACTCTACCATTTAATATTCCCATGCTAGTACATAGAAACATAGAATCTGTTGACAGATAAAGACCTGATGGCCCACCTAGTCTGCCCTATTTTCCCTACCTGTAGTGTCGCCACAGGCCCTACTCGGTCTCTGCTCTTACAACCGCCCCCCCCCCACTAAGATCCCTCTGTGTCTATTCTATGCGTTCTTGAACTCTGTCAACATTTCTGCCCCCACCACCTCTGCTGGTAAGTTGTTCCATGCGTCCACCACTCTCTGTGAAGAAGTACTTTCTCACATTTCCTCTGAGCCTCTCCCCTTCTAACTTCATAGCATGACCCCTTGTCCTTGAGCATCTCCTCCTGTGGAAAATGCTTCCCTCCTGTACCTTGCTTTTTTCTGTGAGGTATTTAAATGTCTCTATCATATCCTTTTCCCCCTCCTTTTCTCCAGGGAGTACATGTTAAGTTCCTTGAGCCTTATCCATAGGGCTTTTGATGCAGGCCATGCACCATTTTGGTTGCCCTCCTTTGTACTGCCTCCACCCTCTCTATGTCTTTACAGAGGTGGGACCTCCAGAGCTGTACATAGTACTCGAGGTGCAGCCTAACCAGTGATCTGTATAGGAGCATTATTACCTCCTTCCTTCGGCTAGGGATTCCCCTTGCTATGCAACCCAGCATCCTTCCAGCCTTCCCCACTGCTGTCACACTGCTTTGCTACCTTCAGAAATGATCACCCCCAGGTCCCTTTCCCATGTTATAACTGTTAATATCTCTCTTCCCTGTTGGTATGTTGCCCCCAAGTTCTTATGCCCCAAGTGCATTATTTTGTACTTCTTTGCATTAAAACCCAGCTGCCAAGCCCTTGACAATTTTTTCAACTTTTCTAGATTGCTTCTCATTTTTTTCCACTTCTCCCAGTGTGTCTACTCTGTTGCAGAGTTTTGTGTCATCTGCAAACAGGCATACTTTCCCATCTAGCCCTTCTGCAATGTCACAGATGAAGACATTGAAGAGGACCAGTCCTAGTACAGATTCCAGTGATACTCCACTGGTCACTTTGCCTACTCCGGAGTGACTACTGTTTACCACCACCCTGTGACTCCTATTGCCCAGCCAATTTTTCACCCATTTTACTACCTTAGGACCTACTCCTAGGCTTCCCAGCTTGTTTAACAGACTTCTGTGTGGAACGGTGTTAAAGGCCTTGCTGAAATCCAGGTAGGCCACATCCACCGCTCCCCCTTGATCCACTTCCCTGGTCACCCAATCAAAGAACTCAATAAGGTTTGTCTGGCAGGACCTGTGCCTTGTGAACCCATGCTGCCTCTGATCCTGCAAGTTATTGCTAAGTAGGTATTCCCCAATGCTTTCCTTTAATAGTGTTTCCATTACCTTCCTACCACCAATGCCAGGCTGGCTGGCCTGTAATTTCCTGCCTCCTCCCTGTTTCTACTTTTATGGAGTGGGACTACTGTACATCTGCCCTCTTCCAGTCCAACGGTACCATCCCTGCTTTTAATTACATGTTGAAAAGGGCTGTCAGAGGTGCAACTAGCTCCTCTTTCAGTTCTCTCAATATTCTGGAGTGCACCCCATCTGGCCCCATTGCTTTGTCTACTTCTATCTTTGATAGTTCCCTAAGCACTCTTTCTTTTGTAAATGGTTTTGAGTCCACTTCCTGTCCCTTTACCCTTTACTTTGGGCTGCACTTAGGATTGTTCTCCCTCTGTCATTAACTTTTGTATCAACTCTTTTTCTAATTGGTATCTGAAATACATCATCAATGCCCCCAAAATTATTTTTATTTTCTTGTTATCAACCAAAGTGTGCATTCACGTCCCCCCAAATAATTTATTTATTAATTAATTTATTTATTAAACTCTAGGATTGCAATTACCTTTGAGCAGAGACTGCTCGTTTACAAAGGTTCCACGTCAAAGGATGGCGATAACATACAACAAAGGTAGACATGGTAAAAGTAATAATATACAGAATAACTAGTACATCAAATAGTTCAATCAGTTGCAGAAGAACAACCACAAGCTAGTTTCTAACAGGATTCTTGGTGAAGACAGTATACTCGGCAGGAAAAGTCAGTTGGAAGCCGGCCGAAAGGTGCCTTTGTCAGACAAGGATGAAAAGAGTGAGGGGAACAAGGACCAGTGGCCATATCAATGAGTGAGTCCGAAAAGAGGGGATGGGAGGGTAAGGGGGGGGCAAAAGGGTGAGAGGAATTGGGCTGGAGCCCAGAAAGAAAGGCTAGTGTGTCCAGTTATAGCTACAGCTAGGGTAGAGGGTGGAGACCATTTCTTAGGTGAGGTAGACACAAATAGATGGTGGTGACCATTGCTTAGGGGAGGCAGTCACAAGTTGAGGTAGAGGGGAGGAATAGCTGCAGTTGCCTTTTAAAGCGGTTTAGCGTTGCAGCAGCAAGAGTCTCTTTGTTAAGGATGTTGAACCACTGAGGAGCCCTGTGCATGAAAGATCTCTGGCCCAGCGAGGTCCTGTGCCTGGGGACATGGAAAGTCTGGTATAGAGAACTGCGAGTTGACTGGGTGCTGCTGTTGGTAGTAAGGAGACTTGCAACACCTGTTGGCATTAGTCCAAGAAGAGCTTTTTTGGCTATCAGACAGGTCTGGTATTGTATTCTGCTAATGAAAGGTAGCCAACCAGTCTTGGCATAAAGGTCACCGGTGTGCGTTAGGCAATCAGCCACTGTGAGAAGTCTACAGGCCTTGTTAAGTGTCACTGATATTCTCCTAAGTGCAGTGGGGGAGGTTGAGCCATAGATGACTAGCCCATAGTCGACAATGGAGGTAACAGAGCTGTGGATGGCCAGTCTTAGGGCTTCAGGGGTCATGCAGTGTTTATACTTGTGGAGCAGGCCAAGATGTATGTTGGCAGACTTAGCAACCATCACAATGTGCTGATGGTAGGAGAGTGAGCTGTCCAGGGTGATGCCAAGGTATTTGAACTCATGAACCTGCTCAAGTGTGGTCCCCCCTTGATCATTGATGATGAGGGGTAGAGGTTTATACATACTACGAGCATTGCAGAAAGTCATGACTTTTGTCTTACTATAATTCAAGACAAGTTTGTGAGAGCCAAACAATTTTTCCACTAGCCTGAAATCACGTTGTAGTTGACTCTCAAGTAGATTAAAGTCCCGGTTGCTAGAAAAGAGGACCACATCATCTGAGTAGAGTAGTATCCTCTGTTGGCAGATGCCAGGGAGGTGGTTTAGGAAAAGAGAAAATAGTAAAGGGCCCAGTATAGACCCTCGAGGGACACCTGAGAGGACTGCTTTTTCATCTGAGGAGACACCAGAAATTTTAACACTTTGAACTTTCTCCCTGAGGTAGCTGGCAAACCAGAGCATTGCATCCTTGGAAAGCCCAAGAGCAGTCAGTTGTCTGAGTAGGAGGGGGTGATTAACTGTATCAAAGGCCTTTGTCAGGTCAATGAATATAGCACCCCCACAAAGTCCTTGGTCCAGGGCATCGTGGATGTAACCGGTGAATTCCAGCAGGGCCGTGGTGGTACTATGCCCTTTGCAGAAGCCATGCTGCTCAGGGCACTGAATATTATGTTTTTCCAGGAATTCTACAAGCTGGTCAGAGACTATATGTTCAAGTGCTTTGGACAGTGGGGGGAGGATGGAGATGGGCCTGTAATTGGTGTGCAGTGACTTGTCACCACTTTTATGCACAGGTGTGATGGAAGCCTTTTTCCAGAGTGATGGGAATTGGCCATACCTTAGGGAGAGGTTGAAAATCTTAGTCAGGGGTTCAATGATATAATCTCGGACTAATGAAAGCCGAGAGTCACCACTATATCCAGTTTTGCTGATAACCTTGCAAATATATGTTCTGGCAGAGTGCATTGGGATCCTTTTGAAGAAGAACTGCGGGGATGGGTGAGCTTGTGATGCAGCAGTGGGGGGGGGGGTAAGTGGTAGGAACGTCAAAGAAACCAGGTGGGAGGACACTGCTTAGGCTGGAGAAAGCATTGATGAACGTGTTGGTGATGATATCCAGGTCTGACGCTGGAGTACCATCAATGTTGAGCATGGTAGGTGGAGACTTGGTTTCTTTGCCAGAGAGGTCCTTAATGTTGTTCCAGAATTTTTTCCCATCCCCCCACGAGTTTGAGAGTGCTTCTCTATACTATTTGCTTTTAGCCATCCTTATGGCATGGGTGTAGCGATTTCTTGCTTGCTTGTATTTTTGAATATCCGCTTGGGCAGCTGTGGCTCGAGCACAGTGCCAGAGGTGATCCCTCTGTTTGAAACGTGTGATAAGCTCAGTGTCAATCCATGGGTTTGATCTACCTTTAACCTTCACTTTTTTATTGGTGCATGGCTATCACATGCCTCAGTGAAATGGGTAATAAACAGATCAAGAGTTTTGTTTACATCCTTGAGTGAGTCTACACATGACCAATCTATTCTACTTAGGTGGGATTTTAGTAGGTGTAAGTGCCCCTTCTTGAGTACTCTGGTGTATATTATTTTCGGTGGGGGCTTTATGTAGTTATTAGCCCAGGTGCAGATAACAGGTGAATGGTCATTTAAGGAGTCAGGGAGTACAGACACCATTGATATTCGTTCAGGGTCGTTGGCCAGTATCCAGTCTATAAGGGTGAAAGTCCCTGTCCTGTAGTTATACCTGGTCGGAGAAGGGACCAGCTGTGTGAATTGTTGAGCTGTAACTGCATCTTTGTAGAAGCAGGCCTCCAGTGCAAGCCAGTTGATGTTAAAATCACCCAAGATGATGGACTCGGAGTTATGGAACAGACCCTTGAGACATTCCATGACATTATTGAAGCCATTGGCCAGGTCCTTTGGGGGGATGTAAACAGAGACTATTGTAAGGTTTTTGTTGTGGGCCCCAAGGAGTACTTTGATAGCAAGGACCTGAGATGGTGATCCTGGTCTAAGAAGTGGGATGACATGTCCCATGAGAGCATCTCTCAAGTAGATGGCGCAACCACCACACTGCTTAGAGCTTCTGTCCTGCCTAAAAATCGTGTATCCAGGGATAGCAACTGTACTGTCAGGGATCTTTGGATTCAGCCAGGTTTCAATGACTGAGAGGATGTCAGGGTTGTTATGGGAAATCCAAGTTTGGAGGGTGTCAAGTTTACTGAGGAGACTGCATATATTGATGGACGCCAAGGTTAATGACCCCAACTTCCAGTTCTGACGATAGGTGGCCGATCCAGGTGGGCCTGGGTTAGGGTGAATGTTACCGGAGAGGAGCAGAAGCAGTAGGAGAAATCTCAAGAGGGAGGTCTGAAGAAATTTGAGGGCTTGCTTGTTTGATATCCGTCTGCGTGCCTGGATGTTGTGGTACTGGTACGAGCCTGGTTTATTACAGAGAGCTACAAGTATATAAATACTCCCCTGGGTGCTATAACATTGGTGCTTCAGAGTGGAGCTAGTGTGCCACATAGTGGAGCTGAAAGGCACTAAGTTATTAAACTGAACCCTAGTAGTCATTCCCAATGTGTAATGCAGATCAGGTGCAGGTATTAGCTGGCCTTGAGAGTGAGAGGTAGTCTTCATATGTTGGTTGGGGCAGTGCAGCACAGCCATCACTAAGAAGAGCAGTGCTGGGTGCAGGTTATAGGCAGCCATATCGAGGAGAATGCGGGAGACACAGTTAGACTAAGAGAGGGCACTGAATTGAGAATGAAAGAAGCAATTATTAGAACGCTGGGGAAGTCAGCAGAGACAAGTAGGATGGGTGAGTTGGAGAGTACTGCTCCTGATAGGTGGGGTAGTCCAGGTGTGAGGGGCAACAGTGTATTTAAAGGAGGCCTGGGGGGGGTGGGGGTGAGACAAAAAACTGGTCAGAGAGGTGACCCGACAGGAAGAATTTGGCAGCAGATCTTGGGGGCACCAATGGCTGAGAAGCTAGATCTGTGCTGTTAACAATAATAATGAGCATGTCAGGGTATTCATTAAGAATCTGGAGAATAATAATGCTGCAGGTGGAAATCTTTGGGGGAACAAGCTTTTGGACCTGGAGAGAGGAAGGGATGACCACCAGGTATGGGGACAGGGCTGATAGTTGCCCAGGTCTGCCAAAGAGGGAAAAAAACTTTGTGAAAAAAAGAAAGAAATATTGCATCATATAAACAGATTTGGAAACAAAAACAAATGGCAGGGAGCAACATCAGAGGTTGAAAAAGCATGCATAATGAAACATATTAATACATCTTTGAAAGAGGCCAGCCCAGTGGCGTGAAGGGCTGAGGTGCTGCAAAGCACCTTACCTCCTGCCACACTGGTGACCCGGGTTTGGGAACTGACTTGGGTCGTTGGGGGTTGGCTGGGGAGGCAGAGGATTGTGCATCCAAGGGACTGCTCTCCTCTCCTGGGGAGGGTTGGCTTGTTCTCCCAGCCTCAGCTGCCCCCTGGTGGAGGCCTATGGGTAGAGCAGGTCAGGGACGCAAAGTATGGGAGGGAACTGCGGGGAACGTAGGACAGGTGTGCCTCCACACGCAAGTCCTACACTCCATAGGAGGGGTGTGACAGAAAAAGCAGAAAATGGACATCAGGGGGCTTCATGAAGCCCTGCCTAGCTGGCACTGTGCCCATGCCACCGTTTGATGAGTGACCTGGTCTTCCTTAGACTTGCTGTACTACCGTGGATGGCCCTCCCTCCTCGGGGTCGCCACAAGAGGGGAACTCATGGGGAGACTTCAGACCAGGTGCTTACTTGGAGAAGTGGAGATCCAGCCTGGGGAGGCTGGGGATCAGGCTGATGCAGCTGCACCTGGACATAGAAGGATAAAAACCTATATACTCTAGAAACAAAAATCTTTTGACATGAACTGTTACAAAATGGCCAGTGTTGTGATGTGACTGATTCTGGTAATTAGTGCTGACCATTGATGATATGAAGGGGATGTGCAATAGCCTGAGTCAAAAATGTATCTCCAAGTGCGACGGGGTAGGACCATAACTCATGAGTTGCAGAGTCACACATGAATTATGAAGGTCTGGCTCCATCACAAGTGATGATAAACTGCATATTCTGAGTCAGACGATTGTGTATTCGGTTTATACAACATCGGTTTACTACATATTACTTTTAAATCAAGTCTGTGTGTGTGTGTATGTGGTTCAGTGGGGACGAGCAACTAACCACACCCCTAATCAGGCCATTAAAGGTCACTCCTCTCAGTTGCTCCTCAGATCGCTTTCTTGTTTCAGCTGGAGGCTTCGTCGGCCACTTCCTTGACTGCTTCCCCTGTTCCTCATTGCCTCTCCTATCTCTGCTGTTTTTGCTGCCTGGATGGTTCTGCTGGGCTCCTCCTGCTCCTACCTTGGTCGCCCCACCATTTGTTCCCCTCCCCGCTGCTCCTCTCGTCTTTCTCCCTCCATGTACCTTCTTCATTTGCTGCTCGTCCTCATCCAGTTTTCCTTGGGCTTTTCTTTTCTGCCTCCGGCCACTGCTCCATTTTCAGTGCTGGTGCCTGAATGTGATGTTACCTGCTGACTCGACTATGCTTCTCCGTTCTTCTCTTTGCATCGCAGCTGCCATCTGTCTTGCATGACCTTCGCTCCTGTCCATTTCTTCCATTCTGCCGCACTTCTCGTTGTTCCTCCCGACCAGTGCTCCCTCATTTCCTCCATCCAGATGGTCCCACTTGCAAGCCCCCTGAGCCCCTGCCTGCTCCTCTGCAGTTGCCTTGCACTACCCTCTGCTTCTCGCATTGCCCGCTTTGCTCCGATGCTCCTCCGTTGGTGCGCTGCTGTATCCCCTGTACCCAGACTTGCCTGTGCATCCACCTGGCCGCATTGCTGCAATATTTCCTTCTTGTCTACCACTCACTCTACAGATTGAGTACACCTCCTTGCTTGGTCCCCACCCTGTTTGATTGCAGTACACGGGGACAGCATCCATTTACAGCACCTGACATGTATGTGTCAATCATATTTCTTTCTATTGTTTTGCCTCTGTCAGGACTTATATATCTCTTCATTATTCTATTGCTGTGCATTTGCTCCTCAACCTATCTGCCCAGCCTCGGCTGCTGGTGCTGCCTCTATTTGTGCCCTCCCTTTCTCTAGCTTTGTTTGCTGCCTCCCCCTAGCTCCTCATTGTTGCCCTTTCTTTTTGGGCTCTCCATGCTCAGCCTGCTGACCCTTTTGCCGCAGTACTCTGGTTGTTTGTTCCCTTGGCTCTTAAAGCATCTCCTACCTGCCGGCCCGGTGGCGCTGAGGGTTGAGGCGCTGGACGCCACACCTCACGCTCGCCCGGCGACCGGGTTCGAGGAGCGGACTCGGGTGGCGGGGGTCCGGCGGGGAGAGGAGGATCGAGCGTCCCAGCGGATGCTCTCCTCCTCAGGGTAGGTTACCAAGGCGCATTGCGCTCTGCATTCTTCCATAGCGGTGGAAGCACCGGCAGAGGAAAGGTGAGGCGGCTTAAACTGTGTCGGGCGGGAGGGCGTCGCGGTAGCATGAGGGTCTCTGCGCGTAAGCACGCTACCACTCGGGCGTCACGTCCCTAGCGCAAGCGTCCTGGGGAGTGGGGACGTCAGGGGAAGAAAACCGGAAAAAAACCTCCGGCAGCCCTAGATGAAGTCCGCCCTAAGTCCACCCGGACCACCTACAGGACAGACCCCAATGTGCGAGGAGAGGAGGATGGGCACTCTAGGGGCAGATCCCTAAGGTAGGTACCGGGGGACATGAGCGGACGGAAGGAGGGGGCACCGGAGGCAGTAAGGAGGGATAAAGATGAAAATAAAAAAAAAAAAAAAAAAAAGCATCTCCTACCTGCCATTATACCTAGTTTACTCCTAATACTTCATATATCTCCTGTCAGCTATGGGCTTCACACGGCCATTCATTGTTTCATCCACTCGTGCAATTCAATCCACTCCTAATTTGGCTTATTAATGGACAGAGTTGGCATGCACTCCTGTGGTTACTAATTGCAATCTACCTCCTCTGGACCCACATTGGGTCTCCTTCACTCAATTTGATCTCCATGTAGGCCCGCTTGTCCCTCATTGACTATCCAAGCACACCCCTCATATGGGTCTCATGCTACCTCAACTCTACCTTCTCTCCACTCAGAGATGTGCCTCCATGGCTCAGGGCTAGCCTGTAGCCAACAGTCTCATTCTGCATCCACAAAGTCTGCATCTATAGCATGTGAAACTTGGAGCGGGGTCCTTTTCATCTGGCCCATATTGGGAATGTCTTCACACCAGGCAGACCTTCAGTCATCACCCATACTGGCGACACCTCTAAATGTAGCATTTATGACTCAGCTGCAAGAGGTGGGGCTCTCACCAGCAGGGCCCCTTTAGCTGCTCAAGTGGGTTCAGAGGCACCCTTTGCATTATTCTCCCTTCAATCGCCTCTGGTTCATCTGGTCTGTTTTGTAGGCTTGTGTAGGTCAGCTGAGTACCTCTGCGGTTGTTTCCCTCCTCCTTTGCTTTTGGGCGTCTAGTTGCAGAGATGTCGCTTGCAACCCTCAAAGGCTTTCCTGTTAGAAGGACAGAGTGAGAGCTTCCTCCAAATTGGGATGTGTTCCACTTTCCTCAATCTGGACTCTAAAGTATAGTAGCAGAGCCATCACTAACCAAAATGTCATTCAGCCTGGAGGGAAGGCGACCTAGGTCTTGGATCCCCAGAGGTTTCCTCCTCAAAGGGTTTTTTTCCGCTCCTCTGTGCCAATGGTCATAATACTGAGATAGGGTTAGTACTTCCATAGGTTCCGCTGTTGGCTGGAGGCGGATGGTGGTCCCATGGCTGTTCCCTCTCTCCTTAGGAAGTCATCCACTTGTGCCGCTTCCAACCCATGACCTTGTGCTTCCTCCAAACCTTTCTGCAGGCCACTATTCCTTCATTATCTCATGCTACTCTACTCCAGCTCCCATACTTCTCTGCCTACTGACCTACATCCAGGTCTTTCCTATCGATTGCATTCCTCACCTCTCAGCACTGCTCGACACTCTTTAGGTGCACCCTTTTTGGGCTCCTTCCTAAGCTACTTTTAGCAAAGGGAATCATTACTGCAGCACCTTTAGGAGTGTAACCCTTCTCTAGGGTTCCTCACCTTCGTACTCTTACAGGGTGGTATATCCTATGGATAGAAAGGCGAACAGCCACAGTGTATTCAAGTCGCACAAGCATAACCACATAACAAGTGGCGTAAACCCATTGAATTATTTCTCTTGGATTTAAACTGCTGGCAATAATGCTGCACCAGTGTTCCCATTCATGCATAAATGTGCATGAATCATGTAAAAATTAAGAAATTCACACTCATTTATGTGTGGAGAGGGCACACTGCATGCAAAGGACTGTATACAGGCATGTACGCTGTTAGTACATGCACAGTACAGTGCACACTGCCCCTTTAATTGCGACTGTGCTCCCCCTCACTTCTGCCTAGTCACCTCTTATGGCCAGCTCCTATTGGCTGCATCAATTTCCCCCTGCCACTACAGCAAGTTAAGTTGGCGCCGGTGGTGTTATACCTAAGGCTGGATCGAGGAGCCATGGGGCCGTGGGATACACGTGTTGATGGCTGTGTCGATCGGAAGAGTTGGTTGGTGCAAAGAAGCTCAGTACCAGGAGACAGAGAGCAGGTCAAGATTATTCTGTGAAGACCTTCCTGAGTCCCGTCCTTGACTTGCAGCACGCATGGATCCCGGGGACAACAGGCAGGTATGGGACATAACTGTAGGCCTCCTCCCAGGAGAGCGAGAGAAGGTGAATGTGCCGCAGCCCAGCCCTAGAGTGTGCCCTATACTCCCACCTGTAAGCCTGGCCATCAAAAATTAATTTAATTGAATTGTCCGCTGCTCCTGTAAAACTAAGAAGTAGGTTCTATGTGTTTGTTTTTAAGGTTAGCCAGTAGGCGATTGTATTCTATATCCCCGGTTTCCCTTCCACTGTGGCTGAGTTGTGGCCTGGACTTGCGATTATATGTAGACACCGACTCGCCGAGTGAAAGGTGTGGATCAGAAATTAAATTGAATCATTCATTAGTGGCACAAACGGGGGGGGGAGGGGGTCAGAATGTGGCTGGTGCTTTCCTGGCCTTGGTTCATTAATTTGTTTGTTTTCTGCCAGCAAAATAATTTACTTGCAGTTTTCCATCGTGACCAAATTGTGGTCGGGGCTCTGGGAGGGGTGAAACTCAGAGGTGAAGAGAGAGGAATCGGTGGCATATCTAGGGATGGGGTGATCAGCAATAGTTTGTAGCTTGTGGTTCTAAAGAAATGTATGGAGTTGCTGCTGAGGGTAGGGGGTTGCAGCAGAACCACATGGTATAGACAGAATATAATAGTCACTTCATCATGCAGTTACTATTGTGTATTAGTTAAGTGCAGCAATGGGCATACAGTGTACAAGGTATTATATAGTGGACTGGAGCCCCCTGTCAGTGCTTCAGTTGCTACGCCAGAATGGTTTTAGCATGTGCCACTGCCGTGCCATGTATTAAAATGGCTGCTGGTGGCTACTACTGATTTTGCACACCGACTCCCTATTTTTTGCACTGTGTTACTGTTGCTTTACTAACTTGCCAGTCACCTGTCTAGTGCAGTTCAGATTTACTAAACCAGCTTGGCTGGCATGGATACCATTGCCTACATTTTCTGTTAGTTTACTTGGAAGTTAATACAGTAATATGCTCTCTCTGTCTCTGTGCTGTGCCATTTTCTTGTCTGTCTGCCTTAATTTTTTAACTATATAAGTATAAATTACTGTCTTTTTTTTCTTGAACCAATTTTGCCTGACTTGAGGTTATTTAATTTCTACTGCCTAGAATATTTTTTAGCTTAAGCTACTGCTGCTACACAGCACTACTAGTCTTATCTGTGCTTTTATTATGATTATGTAGAACTAGTAAATACAATTTGAGAGACAATCAATAAAATAAAGTAAGAAAGTTCAGGGAGTGACTTAAACAAAAAAGGTGCCCTGCTTGTGTTGTTCAAACACCTTTAAAACTTATACATACCTCCTGAAAATGTTTAAAAGAGTACAGTCAGTGTACCCTCAAAACTCATTTTGTACCACTGAACATTTTTTAAAAGGGTGCACTGTACCCTCTGTTACATAGCTGTGGTGGGAACACTGTGCTGCACAGGGCTATTCTGGTACCAGTTGGCATAGCGAAAGCTGCTCTCTGATTGGTTCAGTAGTTACTTGTGATGTAACCAGCCTTCGAGATACCAGCTGTGACACACATAACTTGCAAGATCAGCTAACATGTTATCTTTTAAAATGGATGCCAAGATAACAAGTTTACCTTGCATGACTTATTTTTAGTCATGTTGTATAAACTGAGATATCATCACAGGCCAAAGATTCCTATCATAGGTTCAACTGATAAACATAAACCACTCTAGTTTGGCACACATGACTGATAAATGTCACCAGAACCCCTTGATAAAATGACACCCATATTATGTAGTGGAAGGTGTCCTGGGTAAATACATTGTAAAATAAATCAATAAAATAAAAATGTGAGGCATGTAATGCATTTCTTTTGTAAACTGTACTTTATTAATTTCAACAATTAAAAACAGACATACAGTACAGAAGGACATAGATGTGATGCTATTTGTAGATACAGTTTAGAGCTATTAAAAGTCATTTAACCATTCTGTATTATTCATTACTCACATTCATTGTTTACTTTCTCATATAGTACTGGTTACATGCTTGTTTCATTATGCTGCACAGGGGACAGATGGTGCTGCCTTGTGTTCTCCGAATCATCTGGTTGTACTGTGAAATATTGGAACTGACAGGATTGTTGGAGGTATCAGACCCATATTAACAGACACATGTAGAAACTTACATACAAGAGAAAACTGCAGGCTCTATAGTTATATGTCCTCTAAGGTGGCCAAGGAGCAGAGGCTGCTGGTCAGCTTCCAGGATGTGTTCTTAACACAGCATGTGATGGAGCGCACAAGGGAGGGGCATGTCCTGGACGTGGTTCTGGCAGATGGGGATCTGGTAAGGGACCTGGTTGTAGAGGACCCCCTGACTGGGAGCGACCACAATACTGTCTGGTTTCAAATAAGCATGGGGGGTGAGATCTAGGACACTGGCAGTGGACTTCAGGGGGGCAGACTTTGTGGGCATGGGAAATATTCTCAAGGATCACTTGAAGGGGATTACATCAATGACAAGTGTGGAAAGGAGATGGGAGGTCATAAAGCGGGACTTCATGAGGCAGTCAGGATCTGCGCTAAGTTGAAACGTGAGGGCAAGGTCACATAAACCATGCTGGTGGTCCAGTGAGGTACAGGTAGTGGTCAGAGAAAGAAGCGCCTACAAAAATATAAAACAACAAGAGGGATAGGGATAAGGAAATGTACCATCTTGCATCTAGAAAAGTCACCGGATGGTGAGGGAGCAAAGTCCAGTAAGAGCAGCAGCTGGCACAGGGATACATGGAGGAAAAGGGTTCTTCTGGTACATTGGGGGCGGAGAAAACTAAGGGCCATCTCAGCAGATTGAGATCAGAAGGAGGGTGGTGGAAGGCGAGGACCAGGCAGAGGTATTTAACTGAGTACTTTGCCTCTGTGTTCACTAGGGAGGGATGGGACATCTACAAAGTAAGGCACGAAGGGATAGAAGTGTCAGTGAGTGGGATCAGGGAGCAACAGAAATGGAGCAAGAGGAGGAGAGGTACCCCAGGGTGTCACATCTGGATGAGGATAAAAGGCCAGTAAGGTGGAGGGACGGATGATGCTATCTCCACCAAAGGGTGTAGTTAGCCCTCAAGGCCCTAAGAAAGACAAATCTCCTGGGCGGATGGCATTCATCCAAAAGTACTATAAATTGGTGGACATAATGGCTGCACCCTGGCGGAGCTCTTCAACAGGTCACTTGAGACAGGGAGGGTACCTAGGGATTGGCGAGAGGCACATGTGGTGCCAATCCATAAAGGGGGATCGAGGGAAGTACCAGGTAACTATAGACCCATCAGTTTGACCTCGGTGGTGGGAAAATTAATGGAGAGTATACTAAAGGAACGATTGGGGGTGTACTTGGAGGAGGTGGGAGGTCTGCATAGTCGGCAACATGGGTTTGTGCCAGGTAGATCATGTCAAACCAATCTTGTGGAGTTCTACGAATGGGTGACATCAGAACTGGACAGAGGAAAGCCTGTGGATGTATTATTCTTGGACTTCAGCAAGGCGTTTGACTCTGTCCCCAACAATGGTCTGGTGGAGAAACTGATGGGGTTAGGAGTAGGCCCTTTGATGGTCAGATGGATTGAAAACTGGCTAGTTGGACGCACCCAGAGAGTAGAGGTCTGTGGGGAGCTCTCGAACCCTAGAGAGGTTGGTAGTGGGGTACCGCAGGGCTCGGTCCTGGGTCTGATCCTGTTTAATGCATACATATCGGACATCAGGGAGGGTATAGGGTGTGAAATGAGTCTCTTCGTGGATGACTCCAAGATGGGAGCAGTAGTTGAGGGAGAAGAGGGGAGGTTGGCCCTGCAAGGGGACCTGGACACCCTGGAAAGCTGGGCTCACACATGGAAATTAAATTTCAATATCACCAAGTGCAAGGTGTTGCATCTTGGTCGGCTCCTAAACACAGGTACACCCTGTGAGTGGAGCGCTGGAGGCCTCAATAGGGAAAAAGACCTAAGGGTCATGGTGGATGCATGTATGAATAACTCTGAGCAGTGCAGGAGTGGCTAGCAAGGCAAACAGGATGTTGGGATGCATAGTGAGAATCACCTCTAGGAGCAAGGAAGTGATTCTGCCGCTGTACAATGGACTGGTTAGACCACACCTTGAGTACTGTGTACAGTACTGGAGACCACACTTGAAGAGGGACATACAGCTCCTGGAGAGGGTACAGAGGAGGGCAACTAAGATGATACGAGGGCTAGGGGATTTGGCGTATGAGGACAGACTTGAGGAGCTCTGCCTGTTTTCATTGGAGGAGAGGAGAGACAGGGGGACATGATTGAGGTCTTCAAGTACCTCAAGGAATAAATAGGGTAACATGGAGGGATCTTTCGACTAAAGCAGGGAGGTATCACCAGAGGGCATGGTTTGAAGTTGGAAGGTGGAAGGGTGAGGGGAAAGAGGAGGAGGTTTTTTACTGAGAGGGTGGTGGACCCTTGGAATGCACTGCCTGGTGAGCTGGTTCAGAGATCCACAGTGGAGGGCTTCAAGAGAGGGTGGGACAGACACAGAAAGTGGATGTATCAGATGATGGCCTATCCCAGGGGGGTGGGGATGGATGATAGGGATTTCTGGAGCACAAGGGAGGAGAGGGCCTCAGCACCCAAATAAGGATCTGAGGTTCGAGCAGACTCGATAGATCGTAAGGCCTAATCTGCTGGCAAATAGTATGTTAGTATATATTTTGTGAGTTTGTGACTGGGAAACACGCCTCATGGGTAGACATGCCCCCCCACCCCCTCCCCTCATTTTTAATGATCTCCCAATCCAAGCTTATAGGGAAACCATTCCAACACCCATTAGCCTCTGGCCTATTAGAATCAGGTGGATGAGGGGGAGGGGGGACAGGAAAGGGCAGGGGGCCCTGGGGCACCAGCACTTTCTAAATTGCTTCTTGAGATGCATTTGTCCAGATGTGTGGTTGGCCAGCTGGCAAAGTGGGGTCTTTACTCATCATATAGTGGGTCCATGCAACCCATCTATCCTGGAATGGTGGAGTATGCTCACTGAATGAGAATGTTATGTGTTCCATTTCATATCTTATTGACAATGTCCCTCCATTCTATTATGGTGGGGACATCTGGTATAAGTCATTTCCTTGTGATAACCTTTTGGTAAGCCATGATGAAAATGCCCAATATGTATTGTGTATGTGGGGCTGTATATTCCTCAGGTATTGAAGACGTATGTAAAGGGTATTGTCTAAAACTATTCTACTAGCAGTTGCTTCCTCGATTTTGGTTGCTGCTGCCTCCAGTAATGGCCTGATGGTCAGGCAGTTCCACATTACGCGAGTGTGCGTAGCTCTGTTAGCAGCACTTCCTCACCAGCAGTGGGCATCTGTCCCCATGGCAAAGTGGGATGTTATTACTGGGGTCTGGGAAAATCATATCAGTTGTTTTCAGGTATATTCATGCCAAATGTGCGATGAGGTCACTCTGGAGACCTGCTGATGTGCCTTGTGCTAGTCCTCTTCTTCTATTATCAGATCTGTTTCAACTGTCCAGTGTTGTGCAGTGTGCATGGTGGAGTTAATCTGTGTCTGTTGTAGGGAAGCACATATTCAGGAGATTAAGTGGGCTGCCCTCCTCCCCTTAGGAACTGCAGCATGGCTGTATGAGCTGTGGCCATTTGGCAAAATCCCTGATCTTGGGCGGTAGTACTGGGAGGTAGCTGTGGACCTGTAGATACAGTATCTGTAGAAGCTGGGCTGTTATAGAGCATATATTCCTGAAGATATTGAAAGGACATCACTGTCCCTTCTTGAAGGAGCTGATGCAGACTCAAGACATCTAGCCTCACCAGCAGGAAGTCCTCTGGCTGTGTTATGGGACAGAGGACCATAAGCCACTTCTTCAGTGAGATATGTTGAGTAATCCAGTCTTCTGATTTCAGTGTGGCTGTTATCCATCTGTTAAGCTGCATCAAATTATTAATGCCCTTGTTAGGATATATTAGAAGGCAGGTGCATTGGGGTTCTGCTAACAGAGCTTGCTCTATTTCTATTCATTGCACCTGGGGGTTTGGGAGGTGCTAGATCCAAACTGTGCTGATTTGCACTGCTGCATGGTATAGTCTGAAGTCAGGCAGTGCTAGGCTCCCCCTCTGTCCTTCGGCATCATCAGTGTTTTTAGCTGTACTCTAGGGTCTCTTTTCCATCCAGACATACCCGGGATATGAGTTTATTCCACGTTTTCTAGTCTGTGTCCCCTAACTTTAGTGTGTGTGTGTGTGTGGGGGGGGGTTCTTAAATAAATATAGTATATGGGGAATGTGACCATTCTCACAGAGACAATCCTCTGAATGACCGCAGGGGTAGAGTGCTACACCGATGGAAGCCTTCCTCCATTTGTCTTGTGGTGGGTATGTAGGTTTTTGGTTAAGTTAATCCCCAGATATTTCATGGTAGTCAAATTCCACCTAAAAAGAACTTTGTCTTTGAGTGTGTGTGAGGGTTGGAAGTTATATGCTAGTACCTCCTTTTCCAGGTATTGATTTTATACCCAGAGACCTCACTAAAACTCTCCAGGATCTCAAAAATCACAGGTAAGGAGCGTCCAAGGTCTCTGAGATGTAATAGGACATCATCTACATATAATGCTAGTCTGCATGCTCTGCCTTCTAATTCCACTTTTCTAATTTGCATGGTGTGGTGAATGATCTGCACCAGCGGTTCTATGTATAGTGCAAAGGGGGAGGGGAAGCAAGTAGGCACCTGTACTGCACTCCTTGCGCCAGCTGAAAACAGAAGGAGACATCGCCACTCGCTTTGACTGTTGCTTGTAGGTTTGAATATTGGTTCTGCATTTGGCCTGTATTGATGGTGGGAATGCAAATTGTTCCACTACTTGGAAAACATAGGGCCAAGAGATGTGGTCAAAAGCTTTCTCTGCATCTAGGCTTATCAAAATGGAAGGCAATTTTTCTGCATTTGCTAAGCTATAACCTGTAAAGTTTTCCTAATGTCCGATGTTTATCATGTCCTCACAAACCCTGTTTAATTGTTTTGAATGAGGTTCAGTAGTAGCTTGTCTATTCAACTTGCCAGAATAACTGGGAAGCTATTATAACCTGTGTTTAGCATGGAGATAGGTCAATATGAGCTACATTCTGATGGATGCTTTCCTGGCTTGAAGATCACTGACACAGTGGCATATATCTATGTATCTGGTATAAGTTCCCACTCCAGGACCTCATTAAAGACCTAGAACATGTGGGGGAGACAGTCTTCCCATAAGATCTTATAAAATTCTATGGGTTAGTCATCTAGCCAGGGCAACTTTTGATTCTTAGCCTTCTGCAGGGAAAGTAGTATTTTATCAGCTGTGACTGGGGAAGCCACCTCCTCCTGCTGCTCTACTGGTAGCTTGGGCAGTGTGACTCCTCTGAAAAGGGACTGAATATTCCTCTGGGGGGAGAACCTTCCAGAATGTACAGCATTCTGTAATATGTTCTGAACATGCCTGTCAGCTCAGAGACCTTAAGGAGTATTGTGCCATTAGAGGGCTGATGGATATCAGCTATCATTGCCTTAGCCCTTTGGTGCCTGAATTGTAAGGCGAAGAGCTTTGTGTCTCATGGGACTACCTTGCTATATCTTTGCCTCAGGTATGTTAGCACCATTTCTGTCTGCTGTTGACAGTACTCATCAAGGTCTTTCTTGGTTTTGTTTAAGAGAGGCAAGATGGAACTTATGAACAAGTTGCAAGAAATGTAGGGTGTCTACTAACCACTGCCTATGGGCCTTCTCTTGCTCTTCATTTGGGTGGCATTCACAATTATATGCCCACAGTGGACTTTTTTAGTCATGCTCCATATCATTGGTTACAATGGCTATGTATGTCTGATATTCTGTATTATTTTGGCTGCTTGTTTCAGTATCATGTCCTGGAAATCAGGTGACTTCAAGTGAAATGTATTGAGCCACCATTCCTCTCCTATTTCCCATTTGGTTTATTACTATGGAATGATCCAAAAAGGTTATGTCCTGTCATCGAGGCACAGGTCAGGAAGCATAGGAGAACCAGGGACAGTTGTAAAATTTGCAACAAGAGTTTTATTAGTAACAGTAAAACAAAAAAAAATTGTTCAGAATAACTATTTACAATAGCAGTTGAAACATAGAAAACAAAGTACTTTTTTCTTCTCAATTTCCAATCTCAGTCTCTCAGTCTCTGTGTCTCTTTTGCAAAACAATGTAGCTTCTTTTTATGTCTTTGCAACCCCAGCTCGTTAAGAAAACATCATGCTTCTTACACAGTGTTCATGTAAGTTTCAACAAGTGCAGCAAAAAGAACATTGTGACCCAGAACTGACCGCTTGCTTGCAGCTTCTCAGAGAGTTTGCAAAGAGGTTAACCCTTTGAGTTCCAAACAGCTTTTTGCAATCATTTCAACAGTAAAACTATATACATTTCTAAATAAAGGGATCGCAGTATCAGTTACATTTCCACATAATGATTCACATATATTTTTATACCTGCAGGTATGCAAGGGGGGAGAGAATACATAACAGCAAGAGAAGGTAGAGAGATAGCGAGAGGCAGAGAATTGCAAGACCATTGGGGTGATCAAGTCCTAGGTCTCACAAGAAAATTTGGTTGCTCAACCAGACAGAGAAGCCACAAAAAAGGAGAGAATAGAACAGATCCTTGCATTTAAATTATTCCTCCATAAAAACTGGGACAGGGCCTTATTCAATCCTTTCACATACCCCCTTCCTTAAGAGGGAACCTGTTTTACAAAAACAGGTTTCCAAAACTTTCTAGTAATTCTCATCTAACATAAGCATATAACCTTTCCAGTTCTATGCATATGCAGCATAGCAAACAAAAAAGTTTCAACTCATACATTTTTTTTCAACTTTCAGAATTCTCAATTCCTGATCCATATCTAGACAGAAAATCAGCATTGACATTCTCATTTCCAGATTTGTGCATCACTTTAAATTTAAATGGTTGTACTGCCAGGTACCACCGTATGATTCTAGAATTTTTATCCTTCATTTGGTTAAGCCAACAGAGGGGATTGCAATCTGTTACAAGTACAAAGTCAGCTCCTAGTAAATAAAACTTAAAGGCCTCCATGGCCCACTTTGCTGCAAGACATTCTGTTTCAATGGTGGAGTATCTTTTCTCTCTGTCATGCAATTTCCTACTTATGTATAGAATAGGATGTTCTGTCTCATCTAAATTTTGACTCAGAACTGAACCAAGGCCTACCTCTGATGCATCTGTTTGTAACAAAAATGGTTTCTGAAAGACTGGGCTTCTTAAAACAGGGGCTGAACAGAATGCAGCCTTGATGGTTTGAAAAGCCTCAATACACTCTGGGATCCATTTCACATTACTCGGGTACCGTTTCTTTGTGAATTCAGTGAGAGGTGTAGCTAACTCAGCAAAGCTGGGAACAAATCTCTGATAATAACCAGCCAGCCCTAAAAATGATCTGACATGTTTCTTGGTTTTGGGGACAGGGCTGCTAGCTACAGCAACCTCTGGCTTGACTTCTCCATTTCCCAAAACATAGCCCAAATATCTGGTTTCCTGCATGCCCAATGCACACTTAGTAGGATTAATTGTCAGACCTGCCTTTTTGATCAATTATATAACTGTTCTTAGGTTTCCAAGTGTTTTTTACAGTCTGGACTGTACACCACAACATCATCCAGGTATGCAGCACAATAACCAGTGAGAGGGGATAAAATTACATCCTTGTACTGCTGGAATGTAGCGGGAGCACCATGTAAACCAAACGGCATGGTAGTGAACTGACAGAATCCTATAGGAGTGGCAAAAGCAGTCTTGTTTCTGGATTCTTTAGCTAGGGGGATTTGCCAGTAACCCTTGGTGAGATCAAGGGTACTGGTATACTTTGCACTCCCCAGTCTGTCCACCAAATCATCTATTCTGGACATAGGATAACTGTCAAATTCTGACACTTGATTAAATTTCCTAAAATCAAGGCATATTCTTATACCCCCTTGTTTTTTGTTTATAATCACCATTGGTGATGACCAAGCACTTCTCGACTCTTCCATGATACCCAATTCTTTCATTTTTTGTATTTCCTTAACCACGTCAGCTCTTAACTGCTCTGGTAATCTGTATATTTTTTGTCTAATAGGGTGAGTATTCTTTGTCACTATTACATGCTCGACTTCTTTTGCTTGGCCCATTACTGTCAAATGTCTTTAGCAAGTTACAAATTTCTGCAGTTTGTTCGGAGGTTAAGGAAACATTCACCTTGACAGCATCCGCAGTTACAGTTTGTTCTAGTCTATCATAAGCTACAGCAATATCTTCTTTATCAGTTTCTAGTAAAACTAGCAAAGCAGCTTTTGGTGTTTTTTCAATCCATTTCTTGAGGAGGTTACCATGGTATATCTTAGTAGGATTTCAATCTCATACTTAACTGTGCCAGTACGTCTAAGCACTTTATAAGGCCCTTACCACTTCATTAGCAGTTTATTTTCTGTAGTGGGTAACAGTAGCAAGACCTTTTCACCTGGCTCAAAAACATTTCCTTTTACCCCATGGTCATACTGTACCTTCTGCTGGTTTGGGTCCTCTTTCTGATTACTATGGGCAATTTCAACATATTTTGCCAGCTTCTTTCTCAGGGCACACATATAAGATGTAATAGATTGTTTCTGATGGGGGTTATCTTCCCATGTTTGTTTTATTACATCTAGTGGCCCTCTATGTTGCCTACCATATAGCATTTCAAATGGTGAAAAACCTGTTGATGCTTGTGGCACTTCTCTGTAAGCAAAAAGCAGATAAGGTAAGTATTGGTCCTAGTCTTTCCCTTCCCCCTTTACAAACCTTTTTAACATGCATTTTAGGGTTTGATTAAAATGCTCAACAAGACCGTCTGTTTGAGGGTGATAAGGGGAGGTTCTTACATAGATACATAGATGTTGTCAGCAGATAAGGGCCTTGTGGCCCATCAGTCTGCCCTATCCCTCTTTGTAATGCTTAAGGTACCCTAGATGCTACAAGCCCCTTCCCTTTCACCCCGATCTTGATAATTCCCATGTGCCTATCCCACACATTCTTGAATCCCTGAACTGTGGCCACTCTCACCACTTCCTGGGGAACACTGTTCCATCTCTCCACCACCCTTTCAGTGAAGTAGAATTTCCTCACATTCCCTCTAAGTTTTCCACCTTTTAGCCTCATGCTGTGCCCCCTTGTTCTGCTATTTCCCTTCATGTGAAAGATGCTACCCTCTGGTACCATGTTGATCCCCTTTAGAGATTTGAAGGTTTCTATCATGTTCCCCCCCCCTCCTTTCCTCCAGGGAACACATATTTAGAGCTCTGAGTCTCTCCTCATATGACTTAAGCTGCATCCCCGACACCATTTTTGTCACTCTCCTCTCTATCGTCTCCAACCTGTCTATGTCTTTTGGGAGATGGTGCCTCCAGAATTGAACATAATATTCCACATGAGGCCTTATTAGGGAGTTGTACAATGGTACCACCACTTCCCTCCTTCTACTTGTTCTACCCTATGCACCCAAGCATTCTGTTAGCCTTTCCAACTGCTTTGCTGCACTGCTTAGCCACTTTGAGGTTGTCTTCTATGACTGCCTCAAGATCCCTTTTCTCTGTGGTGGCTTCCAGTGTTACCCCGTCTAGTTCATACTCAGCCTTAGGATTCCCTCTCCCTAGGTGCATAATCTTGCTCTTTCTTGCACTGAAACCCAACTGCCAGTCCTTAGACCAGTTTTCTAGCCTGTTCAGATCTCTCCTCACTTTTTCTATACCTTCCTGTGTATCTACCCTGTTACATAGCTTTGTATCATCTGCAAACAGGCTAACCCTCCCTTCTAGACCCTCTGCAATATTGCTTATGAAGTCACCGAAGAGCACTGGTCCCAGCACTGATCCCTGGGATGCACCACTTGTTACCCATCCCTCCTGTGAGCTAACTCCATTTACCACCACTTTTTGTGTTCTGTTACTCAACCAGTTTCTAACCCACATGACCACCTCTGTCCCCACCCCCAGATTTGCCAGCTTGTGGATTAGTTTCCTGTGTGGGACTGTGTCAAAGGGCTTCCTGAAGTCCAGATAGGCCACATCTACTGCTCTGCCCTGGTCTATTTCCTTTGTCACCCACTCGAGAAAATCAATCAAGTTGGTCTGGCATGACCTCCCTGTAGTGAATCCATGTTGCCTTGGGTCCAGCAGCCCCCTTGTCTCTAGGTAGTCCACTAGCCTTTCCTTAAGCAGGGTTTCCATCATTTTACCTACTATAGAGGTCAAACTGACTGGGTGGTAGTTTTCTGCCTCCTCCTTGTTACCACTTTTATGCAAGGGTACCACTTGTGCCCTCCTCCGCTCCTCTGGAATCATGCCTTTTTCTAGTGATACACTGAACAGCTTAGCCAGAGGTTTAGCCAGTTCCTTCCGGAGCTCCTTTAGGATCCTCTGGTGTATCCCATTGGGCCCTATAGTTTTATCCATCCTAAGCTGTTCTAGTGCTCTTTTTACTTTGTCCTCTGAAAAAGGTCTAATGTCCACACCTTCTCCCTCTTTGCCCTTCTCCATTAATGGGGACCTTCTCCATTTGTCTTCTTCCATGAATACGGAGCAGAAGTATTTGTTGAGGATGGTCACCTTGTTAATGTCTTTCTCCACTATCCTGCCTCCCTCTTCCCTAAGTCTCACAATCCCTCCCCCATCTTCCTTATCTCGCTAATATACCTAAAGAATGCCTTCCCTCCTTCCTTCACTGATTTAGCTAGCTTTTCCTTGGTTTTGACCTTTGCTGCCCTTACTGCCTTGTTCGCTTTCTTTCATTTTTCCAAGTATTCTTGCCTGTCCTCCTTGCTTTGTGTTGCCTTGTACCTCGGAAATTCCATCTTTCCTCTTACAAGCTCTGCTGCTCCCCTCAAGAACCACAATGGTTTCCTCTTTCTTTTGCTCTTGCTGCAGGGCCTGGCACAATGGTGTACTACCTGGTGCAGGGCTTCCCTTATCTTATCCCACTGTTCTACTACCCCCTTATGTCATCGTATCCCTGCATAGCCTTCCTGAATTTGTCCTTCATCTTACCGAAGTCTGTCCTCCTGAAATCCAGGATTCTAGTCCTTGTGTGGCTAGTCTCCTGTGACATCCTTATGGTGAACCCCACAGCTCTATGATCACTAGTCCCTAAGGCCTCCCCCACTGTGACTTCCTTTATCCTGTCCCCATTGCTTAGGACAAGATCCAGAACTGCATTCTCCCTTGTAGGCTCCCTCACTAGCTGTGTGAGACCTGCCCCTTGCAGGGATTGCAGGAATCCCTTACTCCTGGCTGAGGCTGCCGTCGGGATGCTCCACTCCCTATCTGTCAAGTTGAAGTCACCCATCAGCAGCAATTTACCATTTGTTGCCATGTTTTCTATAGTCTCCAGCAGTTCTCTGTCTACATCCTCTGCCTGCCCTGGGGGCCTGTATATCACTTCCGTTCTAAATACTGTTCCCCTTCCCACTTCCAGAGTTATCCACAGTGCCTCTGCTTCCCCCTTGTCTTGTGGGACTGTTGTTTTTATCCCTTCCCTGATGTACAGTGCCACCCCTCCCCCTTCTTGCCTTCTCTGTCCCATCTGTGCAGCGTGTACCCTGAAATGGCTAGCTCCCAGGCATGGTTGCTGTTGCACCATGTCTCTGTGACTGCCATGGTATCCAGGTCCTCAGAGACCAATAATGCTACAAGTTCCAGGATTTTGTTACCCAGACTGCGGGCATTGGTGCACATAGCCTTCCAATCACAGCCTCCCCTCTCTGTTATAACTCCAGTATCATCCCCCTTATTCTTTGTCTGTCCCTCCTGTACTTTATATGAGGTCCCTCCTTTTTTACCTATGGCCACTCCTTGCTCATGGCCATGCCTGTTTCCTTTAGTCTGATGTTGGAGGGTTCCCTTCCATTCGCTGATCCCCTTACCTTTGTATCTTTCTGCTGCATTCTCATTAGGTCTGCTGGCAGTGGTACCTAGTAGTCAGCTCCTTCAGTAATGCAACACCAAAATTACTACTGTACTCTGATCAGCAATAATCTCTTTTGGTATGCCCACCCTGCTGAAAATTTTGGCAAGCTCTGCTGCCACTTCTGGGGATGTGACAGTACGCATAGGAACAGCCTCTGGGTATCGAGTAGCATAGTCACATATTACCAAAATGAATCAATTTCCCTTTTCACTTTTGTCTAAAGGGCCAACCACATCCACTGCAATTATCTCAAAAGGCACATCTATCAATGGTAGGGGCACCTTGTCTTTTTTAGTCACTGGGGCTACTTTCTGACACTCGGCACAAGAACTGCAATAGGTAGCAACATCTTCATGAATTCCAGGCCAGTAAATTCTGTACAGCAATCTGGCAAGGGTGCGATCCCTCCATGAGTGACCAGCCATAGGGCTATCATGTGCTATCTGTAACAACTCAGATCTACTGTATACTTTTGTGGTATAACCAATTGTTCTGTCTGGTTCTGTGTCTGAGATTTAACCCAAACTCTGTACAGTAGCCCATTAAATTTTTTAAACATAGGTTCACCCTGTTTTGATTTCACCCCCAGCTGCTTAAAATAACCCTGGAGAGAAACATTGTTAGCTTATTCTGAAAGAAAATCACAAATAGTTATCAGTTTAGTTTCAGCATTTTCATATGTTAATCATTTTTGTCCATCAGTCTTTTGTTGTCACTGTTTCTTCAGGTGTCTTCTTTCTTTCCTGGACTTCTAGATCTTGGAGCTGTGCTCAAACAAGTCTGAATCAAAATCAGCGAAAGGAAGAGTCCCCACCATTCGAGATTTTCTTTGCCTGAGCTCTTGTCACCACAGCTTCTGAAACATCAGGATTTACTCCCTCTTTGATTAACTCAGTAAATCCTGGAAAGTAATTTCCAATAATCACAGGTACAGGTAACTTAGGTGCTACCCCCACTTTCATTTGGTGTGACACTCCATTAATAGTCAGAGTCACTTGGCTGGTGGGATAGTATCGAGTGTCCCCATGGATGCAGATGACACCAGTACCTGGTCCTTTTGGACAATGTTTTCCTAGCACTTCGATATGTACTAGGGTCTGTCTGCTTCCCAAATCTATAAGTCCCTCCACAGTCTTATCACCCACCTTCACATCTGTTAAGTACTTGCCCCAATTTGCTAAGGACAAATCTGCTCCAGTGTCACTCTTCTTACTACGGCAATTTCTTGCACTATGACCTGGCTTATTACAGTTATAGTAAATAAAGTCTTTGGGTGCAGATTGTTTACCCCCACCAGAGTTCTTATCTGACTTGGAGTTTAAATGGGAAAAAGAATGTCATACCGGTGCTTGGCTGTTACCTCACATCTGTCTGACCATTTGGTAGTCTTCAGCCAAAGAAAACAGCCTTTTCACCACTTTCTAGTTGGTGTTCTTTTACCCAAAGCTGCACATCTGAAAGCAGGATGTTGATGAATTGCTCCATTGCAAATGTGTCGATGATCTATGGGACTGTTTTGCCCTCTAGTTGGAAACATTTTATCAGGAGTTCTCTGAGTCGATGAAAGGCTTCTCGAGGATTGTCGACTGAGTTGTACTTCAGAAACCGAAATCTCTGCCTGTAGGTCTCGCCTGAGATGTCATACTTTTTCAGGATTTCACTTTTCACCAGGTCATAGTTTTCTGACTGTGCAGTGTCCATATTGCTGTAAGCAAGTTGGGCTTTCCCTGTCAGGTAAGGTACCAGTCTGATTGCCCATTGCTGCTTTGGCCTCTGGCAGGCTGCGGCAACCTTTTCAAAAGTTGTGAGGTATGCTTCAATATCATCCGAGGGACACAGCTTTGTAAGTTCAATGTATTTTAATTTGTTAGTGTCCTGTTGCTCTGCTGGACCAGTGCCAGATCCTCCAGCTTTGATAACTTGCAAGGCATTCATCCATTGCTGCATCTCTTCTCTTCTTTGCTGATTCTGTTGCTGCATCTCTTCTTTTCTTTGCTGTTTGAGTTGTTGCATTTCTTCTTTTCTCTGTGTTTCTAAACACTGAATCTTTTTCCCTCTGCTTCTTGGTCTCTTTTTGTTGTATTGCTCACCATTTGAAAAAGGTAGTCAGGTTTTCAGGTTCTGTCACTGCTTGTTCTTTTTCTATAACTGGTGCTAGCTGTACAGTCTCAGCTTGGACTTCTGTCTGCTAGTTTGGCTGCCATTCTCCTGGTAACCACTCCTGGGCTTGCTGCTGCAGAATCCATACCTTTCTTCTATGCTTCCCTGGTATCAGGTCTAGTACCCACGCACAAAACTCCTGACTTAGAGTATGCACAGTGTAAATCCCACTTAGGCTGACACCATCTGTTGTTGAGGCACAGGTCAGGAAGCATAGGAAAACCAAGAGCATTTGTAAAATTTGCAGCAAGAGTTTTATTACTAACAGTAAAATAAAAAAAAATGTTCAGAATAACTATTTACAATGGCAGTAGAAACATAGAAAACAAAGTCCTTTTGCTTCTCAATTTCCAATCTCAGTCTCTCAGTCTCTGTGTCTCTTTTGCAAAACATTGCAGCTCCTTTTTATAAGTCTTTGCAACCCCCGCTCGTTAAGAAAACAGCAGGCTTCTCACACAGCGTTCTTGTGAGTTTTAACAAGTGAAGCAAAAAGAACACTGTGACCCAGAACTGACCTCTTGCTTACAGCTTCTCAGAGAGTTTGCAAACAGGTTAACCTCTTGAGTTCCAAACAGTTTTTTGCAATCATTTCAACAGTAAAACTATATACATTTCTAAAAAAGGGATCCCAGTATCAGTTACATTTCCACATAATTCACATATATTTTTATACCTGGAGATATGCAAAGAAACATAGAAACATAGAATTTGACAGCAGATAAGGACCGCTTGGCCCACCCAGTCTGCCCATTTTCCTACCTAACAGATAAGCTGCAGATACTAGTTAACCAACAGTTTACTTCCTCCTACCCCCCACTAGGACTGCCTTATGTCTGTCCCATGCATTCTTGAATTCCCCCACTGTTCTTGACTCCATGACATCCTCAGGGAGGCTGTTCCATGCATCCACAACCCTCTCTGTGAAAAAATACTTCCTCACATTACCTCTGAGCCGTCCCCCCATTATCTTCAAATTGTGCTCCCTTGTTCTTGCACATCTCTTTTTCTGAAAGATGCTACCCTCTTGGACTTTGATGATTCCCTTGAGGTACTTGAATGTTTCTGTCATGTCCCCTCTCTCCCTTCTTTCCTCAATGGTATACATAATTAAGCTCCTTTAATCTTTCTTCATATGTCTTCTCGTGCAGACTCTGCACCATTTTAGTTTCCCTCCTCTGGACAGCCTCCACTCTGTCTATGTCTTTGTGGAGATGGGGTCTCCAGAACTGCACACAGTACTCCAGATGGGGTCTCACCAACTGTCTGTACAGAGGGATAACAAGGGGAGAAAACACAGAACAGCAAGAGAAGGTAGAGAGATAGTGAGAGGCAGAGGATTGCAAGACCATCAGGGTGCTCAAGTCCTAGGTCTCACAAGAATATTTGTTTGCACAACTGACAGAGAAGAGGACAAAAGAGAGAAGACAAACAAGCATTTGTCAATGCTGAATGTTGGCTTGCTGGCACTGGCATTGCTAGTGCAGGAATTAGAAATGTAAAATAGGAATGGCAGTGAAGTACTGACATAACGTCAATCCCCCCCCCGCAGAGACTGAAAGGTGTTGGGAGTGTGGATTTGGGTAGGCCATAACGCTTATACCATTCCACCTCACCCCACCCCACCCTGCAGAGAGCCACAGGTGTCAGGGTGTGCACTGGGGTCTTTGGATGAGTGCAATATCGGAGAATGGGGTGAATATTAGGGTGACAGAACCCAAGTTGCACCTCAATGCCTGTCAGTGGCTGTAGGGTGGGGGTACAATTCTGCAATCATTATGGCTGATGAACTCAAGTTACATCCCCAATGCCTGTCAGGCTTTACAGGGTGGGTGTGACGCCAACCTATCCCCACTGGTGACGGAACTAAAAATGGAGTATGACAGATGGAAACCATTACAATTAACACTGGCTGAAAAAATGTCCACCCTTAAAATGGTTACAGCTCTGAAACTCTTCATGTGCTGTCCCACATCCAAGTTGTTCTTCCCTTAGAGGACACATCCAACTACAGCACCTTCCCTGAGCTACTGAAGCAAACTGCACAAGTAGCTAAGCACTGTTCCATGCCCTAGGGGAACCTATCACACTTTGGGATAACCCATTCATCATGGTAGACAGTGAAAGTCTCCAGTGACAAGCTTAGATGATCAACAGTCTGCTATGTCTCAAGGACATCCTAGCACCACAGGCATCTTTGGTAGGCACCCTTCAAGCATTGCAGCAAATCCCCCAAGGCTGGACTCTGGTTGAATCTAGCAACATGGCAGGCCCTAAATAAACGTGTATCTGGTAAAATCTATGAAGGTGTCTGTAGTTACATTCCTATCCAACCCGCACAAGCCAAGCCAAAATGGAAATCCACCCAGACCCCTGAACAGAACTAGGGAAAATGCTGGACATTCTGCAATTACAGCCTTCAAGGATGCATGTAGTAGCCTCATCCAGAATAAAATTCCACATTCCTGGTACAGAACCCCATCAGTGCTGCACCAGCTAACTCTGTCACCCACAGATAAATCCAAGAGATGTGGAGAACCTGGTGGTGACCAATTCCATATCTTCTGGCAATGCCCAGCCATTCAAGCCCTCTGGGACAAGGTTTGCAACCTGGGCACTGATGTACTAGCCACTGTAGTATCATGTTCAGGGTTGCTTCTAAAATTAGAGATCACATTTGCAGTCCTACCCATAACAACTACTGGCCACAGGTCGCTGGCATTACTGAGTATGTATGTATTCAGGCCAAAATGCTTCTCCTCTGTAGGTGGTGATTGCAGAGACTACCCTCACACCAAGAGTTGACATCCACCTTCTCACAGGTAGCTACCCTTGACTGGCTCTCCCATTTAGCATGGACTCCCTGTCGAAATGTCAAGCCTTCTGGTCACGTACTGTCAATCTCTAGTGCCCAGGAAAAGAAAAGGCTGACCTTCCTGCTTTCTCTACACCCAGACTATTGGTCTCATTCTAACTAGGGTTCTGTATAGTTCACTATATTACCTGTGTATACTTACCGTCTTCACATCGTTATACTACCTCTGAGTTCTTGAAGTTACATTGCATGAACTATCACAAGTAAAGAGAGTGTGCACAAGGATTGTGGTGCTCATCCAGAGAAACATAAACAGTAGTACAAAAACTGTGGCACCCACACTATATACTGGACACTGGAGCTTCAAGAAGGTAAACTTTAATATTTTAAATGCTACATCAGACAGCCTGACATGTTTCAGATAAAGCCTTTGATAAAGGACTTATGAAATCCGAAACACTTCAGACTGTCTGATGTAGCATTTTAAAAATTAAAGTTTACCTTCTGGAAGCTCCGATGTCCAGTATATAGTGAGGGTGTGAGTGCCACAGTTTTTGTACTACTATTGCATGAAATACTGTAGAACTAATTTTAATCGCGCTCCGTTTATTTTCGCTATATTCACCAATTTAATACATCAGCGAATTCAAACGGACAGCGATTATAATATGAAATGATATCCCAATACATCACGCGTTAAAAGCCACAATGGAGCTGCTAAACTACCCTGATTATTAGCCATTAGCGCCATTACTGCACAAAACCAAAAATAAAGAACATCACAGCAGGCTTTTTGTTTTTTAACTACCTGCTATCTGACATCAGATCACCCTCGATTATACTCGATCACCTAGTCAGTTTTTTTCAGGCTATAAACTGCATACTGCTGTATGTCAGCAGTTTCAACTTTCCTACTTCGGGGAGGGGGTGTGGGTGTACAGTGAACACATGCAGAGGCTTACAGTAGTTTAATTATCAGTTTAACATTTATTCAAGACAAAAAAATTAAATAAATACAGTAAAGTCATGGTAACAAAAAAAAAAGCAAACCCATGGTGTGTGGTGTCATACTCTGTTAGAAGACACACGCAGGCTCATACAAAACACTAGAACTGACTGACTGACTGACTTACTTTAAAACAGTCTGGAATGCAGGAAGTGTCAGTCAGTCATTCTGATACTGGATCAACAAAATGAGTTAAATGATTGCAGCCAACTTCCTGACAGTGTAGACAGTGCATACAGTGAGACTGCATTTTACAATACCACTGATGCGCTAATACAAATGGACGCGAATATGTGAGAGCTGTAGCGATCGTGAATTCTGGCAACTGCGAATTCAATCGGTTCTACAGTATGTTGTATATTATGACTAGTTTAATATTATCTTTTTGTTAGATAATACTCTGGCATATAAAGACGGCCACCCTTTATATACTGTGGGAAAAACCTACTGGCCTCATGTCCTTGAACACTGATTCTTTAACTGAACAATATATCAATAACGATGCCTTCCTTTGTACATTTTGATGTCATCTGCAATATATGGAATACTGAAGTATAGACATATGTTTATAAAAGTTATGCCAATAAAAAAGATTAACTTCTAAAAAGAATGCATCTTCTGGCTTACAAGGCAGTGAACAGTTGCAAAAATGCTTAAAGTACTTCTTGTGGTCATGGGGTCTTTGTGCCTTGCGTAATGGGTGGTGGGGGTGTAATGGAAACAGTGTACAGCACATCATGGCTTTGTAGTATATCGGTGCCATAATTAACAAGGCCTTCCCCTTTGTTTGAGCTGTTACAATGACCTGTGCAAAAGGTCAGGTGAAAAGTTAATACCCCCCTTTGTACTTAGACAAAGGGGTGTAACTCATGAGTTATGTGAAAAAACATAATGGCTTGCACAGTGGCGCTGAGGGCTGAGGTGCTAGATGCCTTACCTCATGCTTTGCCGGTGACCTGGATTCGGGAACGACCTTGGGTCATCAGGGAGTCAGCGTGGGGGGGGGTGAGATTGAGCAGCCGCTAGACAGCTGTCCTCTCCCAGAGTGGTTGTCTGCCCCCATAGCTCCGCTCCCACTGGGTGGAGGTCTGGTGGGAAGCATAGGCAGGAAGGGATGGCGATGATCACCTGGATGGGGCCGGAAGGGGCGAGCTGGGCTGCGTGCGCCCTCCCGCATAAGTCACGCGCCACATGCGGGGTCCCAGGAGTGGGAAAACGGACAAAAATGAAAAAAATACTACAAAAAAGGAAAACAAACAAAAAAAACAATGCCCTCCAGGGTGTAACTCACGAGGTAAGTAAAAAAACATAATACCTTCCCTTCAATGTGGATAGCCTTTGATATGTTTGCAATGATCCAGTGCTAGTTTCTTGCAAATTAGCTGTCCATTTAGCCAAGAAAATGGTCTCAATGACCTTTGACACCAGGTAGAGGCTTGCCAGGCTAACTCCTCTCCCCCTCCTTCTATACCCTTATTGGCAGAGTGATTAAGGATGTCTCCTCCTTTTAATACTTTGGGGTTTGGTTGGACTGTCACCTTGATTTCTCAATATATGTGGAAGCCATCCACCAGAAGTTCCACTTTAAACATGGTGCGCTTTAC
This sequence comes from Neoceratodus forsteri, assembly GCA_016271365.2. Taxonomy (NCBI): domain Eukaryota; kingdom Metazoa; phylum Chordata; order Ceratodontiformes; family Ceratodontidae; genus Neoceratodus; species Neoceratodus forsteri. The sequence goes on from JADMNL010000023.1 coordinate 434,534,044, forward strand.
AGGAAGAAAGTAAGTGTCCTACTTTCTGCCACAGACAGTGTTTCAATTATGACATTCCCTGTTTTCAATTATTGTGACATTGTATACAGTGTCGCTCCCAAGTCCACCCTAGCTGGACTGGGCACACTCTTTTTCCCACATTGCCTTACACTGTCCTCCTCACACCCACCACTGCTCCCTGTACTCCTCCCTCGCCCTCTCTCTCACCTCCTTTGATGCCAGGCGGCTCAACCATCGTGCTTGCTTTAACTCCAAATTCAGACTTGGCTCCCTTCCCTCATACCTTGCCTCTCTCCTCTCATCTCCCCACCACCCCATTCTCTTTTCTCAGCACTTACTTTCATTCCATTTCCCTTCCTCAAATGAAATCCACTGCAGATCAAGCTAGCTGCCTTATCCTTTAATTTCTCTGTTGTCTGTTCCTCCTTTTTCCTGACCATCCCCTCTGCCTCTTCTCTCTACTCCCTCAGGTCTCTCCTCAGTGACTTCATAACACACTCCTGCAATTGTTCCTGACCCTGTGTCATGAGCTGCTGTCCACCACCCTCCAGCGACTGCTCTCCCACACTCTGAATTTGCAGTAGTGCATTCCACCCCATACCGACCCTCCCCTATTTACAGTTACAGTATTGTTCTTACTCTACTTTATAATGCCTTTTACACATTTGCAATTTTATTAAACCTAATGTTCCTTATTGTATTGTGTGTCTGTGCACCTGGTATTTACCTATTGCATAAATGTTAATTTATTATACTTATTGCATAGTTATTTATCTTCTGTATCGGCCCCCCCCACCCGACACATCAGGAAGTACGTAGTTATTAGCTCAGTTTGATTTTTCCTTTTAAAACTTTTGAAATAAATAAATAAAACGAATTGGTGTATACAAATTACAAACACAATTAATTGCACTGTATTTTGATGACTTGCAATCTGGAGTCCCCCATCACTACCACCATCACCATTCCTGTACACTGGCAGCAACAACAAAACGAAGAAGTCAGACCCTGTGCTTTTCAGCTGGCCCATCAGCACAGCTCTAGCACTACTGCTTGCTACCCCGATGACCCTGGTTCTGAAGTGAGCCCAAGTCATTGGGGGCTGGCCAGGGGGAGGAGCATCGAGCAGCCCAGAGGATGCACTTCTCCTCCATGAAGGGAGGGCAGCCTGCTCTGGGGTGCTGCTGCCACCTGGGTGACCACAGCTGGCAGTGCACTCAGAAGCAGCTTAGTGGGTAAGGTGGGAGGGAGAGATGTCAATGGTTGACATGCACCACACGCTGGTCTGTGTGCTTACATCACACCCCTGGTCAGCATATCAGGGAAAGGAGAAAAACAGGAGGAAAATGGCAGGCCCAGGGTACAATGATGGACCGCTCTCCCACAGGCTCCACACTGGCAATGTGGCAGTCCTCCCAGAGAACCACATCCATGATGTAGTAGTTGAGACCCTGCCACACCCACGATGGGGAGCGGGGGTAAGTCATGGGCAGACATGGGAGGAGATGTAAACCAACAAGATGCCAGGTGTCAGAGCTGTGATTGGTCAAGGAGGGGGCACAGCCTGCCAATGGAGGAGAAAAAGAAAATCCTTCACTTTTTGACAATGCTATTCTATTATCCACCTTTTGGGCATGCTGAAGATGCTGACATGCCAAACTACAACTGAACCCTCTCTATCCCCTTTCTGTCAGGCCGAGATCTTGACAGAGCAGCATGTCAGACCACAAATGAACATTTTTCCGATCTGCCAACATGTCTGCATCTCAGCAGAGCAGCATGTGGCCATGGGCTCCAACCACGAGGCGAGGTGGGGAGACATATTCAGTTGTGCTCTAGCATAATGGTACACTGCTCTGCTGAGAGAGAGGGGGGGGAGAGAAAAAGACTGGCATGCTGAAAATGGGTTGTTGATGGTACAGATATATTTTAGCATGTTAGCATCCTTGTAATCAAAAAGGTAGAGAACTTTTGATTAAAAAAAATAATCTGACTTGACTTATTTCCAGTTAGTGTGCATGTATTCTGGATCACTGCAGTCATATGTGTGTGTGTGTGTGGGGGGCACTTGATTGTTTCTCTCTGCTAAGACTGATTAAAAAAATAATAATAATTTGACCTTGGTGCCATTTCTAGTCAGAGTGTCTGAAATGGAGGAGTGCTTGTGCTCTGAATCCCTGATGCTGGAGGGCTCTGAACTGCTGCTGATGTGCATGAAAAGGGAGTTTGTACTCTGGAATGATGCCCTGCTCTGCCGACCAGCAGCTTTCTGCCTCCTGATCTTAGTGCGAGTGTGTCTGCATTGGACTTCACATGCTGCACATTCAGGCTGCTGCAGCTGAGACACAAGGCACTATACTGCGATTAAATATTTTCGGCAACACTGCTGATTTGCAAAGCAAGATATCATACCTAAGCAACCCCTCCTTTCAACACACACACACCCCAACAGGGATCCTAAGCCTCTCAGCAACAATGATCCAGAGCTAGCATCCTCCTTCATGCGCACTGTCTGGAAAGGATACAAAAATAAAATTCTAGTTCTTTAATCAATACAGTCCAAGCGATCCCGAGCCCCCCCCTTCAGCGACAGTGATGTAGAGCACATTTCACCCTTTCATGGACAGTGACTCGAAATAAAAACAGTGACGTTCTTTTTTTTAATACACACAGTTCAGTTCCCTACATCAAAGCACACATTCCCCCTGCACACTAAGTAGAAATAAAAACAACAGTGAAATATAGGCTGTTGAGCGTGTCAATTTCAGTTGAGTGTATCATTTCAGTTTAAACCTAACAGGCTACTTTTCCATTAGCTCCTTATCTTTGGCCACCACTAGAGGTTGCCGGTTGTTTCTTCCACAATATTTCAGTACGCATGCCCTGATGCTCTCTGCTGCTCTAGACAGCTTAATTTCTTCCCACTTTTTCAAGCTGCTCTCTCTCCTGGCTCCTCTATGGTGCACAAACTTCTGGTCCATCTAGTAACCGGTCTCTTCTCCCTTGCTAAGCTCTCACTACCACCCAGTCCCTATTGCAGCATCACACCATATCACTCCCCTGGTGATTTCACTTTCTCGAACATGCTGGTTAGACCAGCTATCAACCCAGATCTAACTCCTCTACTCATCTCTAGATTCATTAGCTATCTACTGGCCTGCTACCTAGATCACAGACTCCGCTTCAATATTACCACGGTATCTCACATTTCATACCGAAAACTCTGGAATCTATTACTACTCGCAATTCTGATGGCAGGGGATGTTAAACAAAACCCAGGTCCTACGCACCCTCAGTCATGTTACAGTACCCACTGGGTCACTACCGGGGGTCTACGTATAGCTCACCTAAACATTAGGAGCCTCACATGCAACTTTACTGAGCTGGAGGCTTGGGTCTCCACCCATAACCCTGATATTTTGTGCCTCTCTGGAACATGGCTCAAGCTCTCCATCCCAGACTCTATTTGCTTGTTATCTAACTATAGCCTTATCAGGAATGACAGGCGACCACCAAAGGGGGAGGGGGGGTTGCGCTGTTTTACAAAACTCATCTTAACATCACGCATACTGACATACCCCAATCCTCTGCCTGCGAGTCTCTACATGCTCTCCTCCATTTGGGCGCAAAAAACCTACATATAGCAGTTGCCTATAACCCACCCCTGGGAGGTCTATCAGCCTTCCTAAATATACTAGAGGACTCAGTAAAACTAGCAGGTCATAATGAACTGCTTATTTTAGGGGACATGAACCTAAACTGGATGGGTCAAATGCAGAGCCACCTTTTATCTGCAATCCAGAAGTTTAGCCTACATCAAGTCTTCACTGAGCCCACAAGGATCTCCCCTGGCAAAACAACAAGTACATTGCTAGACTGGGTGCTAACAAACAGAACAGACAGGATAGTGGATGCTGGCACACTACCTGACACTAGATCAGATCACTCCCCCATTTACTGTATTTGGCAACACTCCAACTCCCGGTCCTTGCCCCCACGCTACATTACTTTTAGGAACTATGCTGATCTGAATCGGGCCCAATTCCTGTACGATATCTCATCCACAGACTGGTCCTACCTTTTCCAGTCCTGTGATGTAGAGACTGCCCTAAACCACTTCTTAGAACACTTTTGTTCTATCCAGGACAAACATACATCCCTAATGACCCGACGCGCATGCTCCACACCTACAAAATGGCTGCACAAGGATCTACTTGTGACCCTACATGCCAGAGACAAATGCTGGAAGCGTTTCAGGAAAACTGTCCTTGCTGCTGACTACCACTCCTACAGGACCCAGAGAAGTGACTGCAAAAAATGAATCAGACAGGCTAAAACGCCTATTGCAAGGGGCTCCTGATGGAAGCCACAGGTGTCTCCAGAAAATTTTGGTCTCACATAAAATCGTCCCCAGGTAAAAAAACAAACCAAGCTGGCGGATGATATGATCATTAATGGAGCTCACTGTGACAGCCCAAAAACCATAGCAGAGGCTTTCAACACTAAATTCTCCGACCTGTCAAGCTACATCTCGGTCTTCTTGAATAACTAATCTCTACCCACCCTCCCCCCTACCACAGAACCTACCCCTCATTTCTATTTCAAAGCAATATCTAAATCCGACGTTCAGGACCTGCTTGACACCATTCTGGATACTACCAGAGTCGGCTCCGATGGGCTTGAACCCAAACCCCTCAAACTTGCTGCACCATTTATTGCCCAGCCACTATCTAGGATCTTTACCCTATCTCTCTGCCACAGCGTAGTCCCTGACATATGGAAAATTGCTTGTGTCACCCCGATCTATAAGAAGGGTGACAAATGAGATATGTCCAACTATCAACCTATAGCTATACTCTCGGTCCTAAGTAAGATCCTGGAAAAACTAGTATCTAGACAAGTCACTGACTTTTTGTCTAAACATGACCTTCTCTTACCCACCCAGTACGGCTTTCGTAAGGGTCATAGCACCTCCACTGCCCTGCTTCACCTAACAAATGGCACCCTAACTGCAATGGACAAAGGGCACCTCACGGGAGCTGTTTTTATTGACCTAACGAAGGCTTTTTACCTTATTGATCATCCCATTCTGTTCGACAGACTACTAGCTCTCAGTTTCTCTCACAATGCAACTGCCTGGTTTAAAAGCTATCTGTCTAACAGGACTCAGCTTGTCAGGTTCAACTCTGCGCTATCAAACCCAACGACTATCAACATAGGTGTTCCCCAGGGATCTATATTAGGACGGCTTCTCTTCTCAATTTTCATTAACAACATCTCCCTGAATACCCCTGACTGTTTGGCTATCCTCTATGCAGATGACCTGGTCCTTTACTGCAGTGATATAACTATACAAAATATAAACCATACCCTCACTACTGCATTTAAGTCCACCCAATCCTGGCTCCTCCACCACAAGCTAATCTTGAATACCGACAAAATGCATACCATGCTGTTCGGCTCCACGATCAAACTAAACAAAATCCGTGACAAACTGGCTGTCTTTGGTCTGGATGGCGCTGTCCTTGCACCAGTGCGCTCCTTCAAGTGCCTAGGTGTACTCCTGATAAAAATCTCAGCTTTGGACAACATATAACGTCCACCTGCAAATCAGTAAACGCCAGGCTGGGAGCAGCTTATAAAACTAGCACTGTTTTTACACAGTTAGCAAGACTCGCAGTTGCCCAAGGGATCCTGCTCCCATCTCTATCCTACAGGGTAACCACATATCTTAATGCACCCAAAACTCTCCTTAAAGAATGGGACACAACCTACAACAGGATATGCCTCTACGCATCTGCCTCTCCCTGGTCTAAACACCACTGTAATCTCTATGCTGATCTGAACTGGCTCCCTCCTGTTTAGGCTCGAACCCTTGCACTTGGCTCTCTGGCAGACAATATCATTAGAGCTGGTTCCCCAATCACACTGACATCTCTACTCACTCCTCTGACCTCCTCCCATGGACTTCAATCAGCCGATAAGTCACTGCTGCAAATACCCAAATGTAAATCAAACAAAGGAGCGCTTGCTTTCTCTCATTCTGTGCCCAAACTCTGGAACTCCCTGCCTCTTGAGGCCCGTTTAGCCCCCAATCATGCCCTGTTCAAACGAAGGTATCGCTCCTTCCTCTTCAGTCAGACGTCCTGTTCCTGCTTCAAGCCACCCTGAATCTCAGCCCACTCTCACCATTAACCCAAGCCACCTAAACCGATTGCCTCCCTCTAGTAGGTTTGACTTCCCTGTGCACTTAAGTATCTCAGCCTGTCTGTACAGCAGCTACCCTTAGCAATAAACTATCAGCTGAATACTATTTCTCTCACTGTCTCTCACAATGTATTGTAACTACCGAACCTCAATCTTCCCCAATTAAGTGATTGTACACCTTGTTGTTAAGCTTTCTTACCCACCTTGTATCTGTAAAACCTTGTTTAGCCTGTTAGCACTATGTCTCTACCCCAAATCAATTTTTATTCTATTTGCTGCACCCTGCTTACCTATTAGTGATTGTAAAACCTTGCCTCAATGTTGACTTTTACCTAATTGTATAACCTCGTTTTGCTTTATCTGTATTTTGTCTTTACCCAAATCAATTGTATTTTCCATTGTTCACCTCTGCCTATTGTAAATCTCCCAGGTCACGCCTGAAAATAGTCATGCCTTGGCTAATGGCACCTACCTGCTAAACAAAAACTAAATAAAATAAATAAATTATTTTTTTTTTAAATAAATACAGTCCACCTAAGTTTTCAAAATAGTGGCATCTGTCTGTATTTAATGGAAAACAGTGGAAAAGCCACAGCTTTTCCCAGCCACTACAAAAATGCCTGATTAGGGCTTTTGGACAGTAATGAAATGTTTTAAAATTACCTCCAAGTGATGTAAAAAAAATAAATAAATTGAAGTGTTATTTTACTTCGCGTCTGAGTGCATGAAGTGGTGTCAGCAGCTTCTGATTCATGACTCAAAATAAGAATAACAGTCGTGTTTTTTTTTAATAAATATAGATTTCAAAATACTACATCCACAGCATCCGTCTCCCCCCCCCAATTCAAGCTCACTGACTCAGTATACGCAAATTATTGTCAAATTCTTTTTTTTTTTTCTTTTAATAAATACAGCCAGGTTCCTACCTGCCAAGGATGTGGACAGTCTACAACCCTTTTCTGGCACATAACGTAGGCATAAACCATACCAGGGTGGCATTCAAGAGCAAACCTGAACACTTCACCTGGCTTACTGGCATGCCAGAACAGCTTTCAACCCGTAGAACATTAAAATAGGTTAGGAAGGTTTTCAAATATATTGCATTGTTATAATTTAGCTAAACACTAAAACAAGAAAAACAGGTTCCTGAGAATATATATTCACAATGTACCAGAGCCTCATGTCTCTCATCTGCAGCAGCCACAGGACCTGATCCTTAAAATGATCCCGGTCCCTGCACACATGTGGAGGGCCAGGAAAAGCCGCAGAGTGAACCTTAAGTGCATGATGTGCACCACTGGGGCACACCACGGTATCTACAACATACAGGATAGTGTATGGGTAGCCATACACTATAAGGCTATTCTTCTACCAAGTGGCTACAATGCGAACTGATGATCTCGAGAGCAAAGCTCGAGAGGTCTCCAAGTCAGCATTGTATCTACAAAGTATAAGAATAGCCAAGTAGTGTATGGGTAACCACACACTGTTCTACATAGTGTATGGTGACTGAAAAACAGAAAAAAAACTTTCATTTTTTCCACAGTTTTAATCAGTTCTTTTGACACCCTCGATTCACAACTGCCACTGCCCTGCACACTTGTGTGCCACTCTCACAAGGCTAGAGATGAATCACAATGCCTGTTGTAGTCCCTTGTATTATGATGCCATCCCTAACACAGAATGAAAAGTCATTCTGCATTAGTGAGGACATCACTATTGCAGCAGAACAACTTTTTGCAATATATGGATTTCCATACACAGCCGCATTCCACCGTACACTATATGGAGTGTATGTCCCCTCCACACCCAGTCCCACCATCTCACATTGCTATGAGGTCGGGCAAGGGGGGGGAGTAGGTGTGGGCCCAATCCATAGAAGGATGCATGTCATGCAGATTGTCAGTGGTCTGGGAAGAGACTAGGATACCGACAGCTTGCAATAGCGCTTAGGTGTCCCCTCCAACCAGCCTCCAGATCTCTCATGGAGCCCGATGAACAAGCAGATGCACCTGCAGCCTCTGCGCTGCTAGGGAGGGCTGGGGAAGCCTACCTCCACTAGCAGACCAGAATGGGAATTTGAATGAATGCTTTTGTTCCAGACCCAGTCCATCCACCCTAATGCCCTAAGTGATGAAACGATTTAATATGGAAATAGTGTGTAGGATTTCCTAGGTCTGTCTGTGAAGTATCCATTGTTGGCATGCCAACTTCCTGGTTTACTGACTGACTTTCAGTTACAGTCTTCTAGCACTCCAGCATTTTGGTGGAGCGGTGGGCGATTGTACAGATTATTGGAACACCGCAGCACGTGCGCCAGTGCAACACCACAAACCCATTCCCCACCCCCAACCGTGCTCCAGCACCTGAGAATGCAGCAAGCCGACATAGACTATAACAACCCCCACTACTCTGTTTTAAGAAGAACCCATTCAGCAGTTGTTAGGAAGATGAAACTCCAGTCCCTGTCACCTATATGTCGTGCTTCTCAGTTGCTATGCAACAGATAAATCTCGTATATCAGGGATTGTGTTGATGATTTAATTAAGCTGGAAGGCTGCAACTTTTCTTTTAATTCTACCCGACCCATTACTCGCTCAGCTACCTTTGAAAATTTAATAAATCAGTGTGATATGCAGTGCAACCCACAGAGGTACTGCATCTTGTAATGTCAGAAGTAAAGAAAAAAACAAACAGCAGACGTGCGTAAAGCTGGCACTATGGAACTCGATGTCTTCCTCAGAAATGGTTTTCCCATTTTTCAATGAGATAGGGACTTTGGCCTGAGCTATGACGGGCTTGTAGAAATTAGAAGCAGAAACCAACTGCTGTGCGAAACCAGGTGCCTAACCGGCTAATGGTAAGAGGGAGGGAGGTTGAGGAGCTGCTTAGATAGTACTGTCTGGTAGTGCAACTTTGACAGAGTTAGCCTAGTTTCTTGTAAGAACCAGTCAGGTGAGAAGAGAGCAAGCTCCTTAAAGTTGTAGTATTTAATCGTTAGTCCCTCACATGAAGAAAGGAGCTGTACATGTTTAAAAGTTTTTTCTTTGTTAAATATTTCGTTTTCATGCTATGCCTCTTGTGTGGCCATGCTCAACAGCAGTTTAGTTCACAATCCACCAGCGCAGTAAAGAGTGTATCTGCTTTTGAGTGACGAATACAAAATGTTTTTTTTAATGGTAACTCTGGAAGGAAATCAAGAAGAACTAGCAGTCTACTAGCACTTCCAGGAACCTTTCAATGTACCACTGTGCAGCTGCATCCTGTATGAAAATATTTTTATTTTGTGTAATGTGAATTTTAGCTCAAACGTGCTCTCAGCCAAACTCCTCGCAACACTTGGCAATACAGCAGCGGCCATGCTAAATATCTACAAATTGAAACAGAACGTATTGCTGTTGGAGCTTTTGTCTTAAAAGGCTTACTGTACCTTGTATTTTTTTGTCTGCAGACTTGATGTGCAATGTTTCACCAGGAAAAACACATCAGGAAGCGTGTCATCTGTGCTGCTGCATGACGAGCTTGTCTCTGATTGCAGCGGCACTTTTCTTACAAGTTGTGTCCACTTTGCATTATGTGTGTGTCAGCGCTAGCATGCTGGCTAATTGGTGAATGAGGGACACACCTACTTAAGTGTGCCCTGCATTTGCCAACACTGACACACTTCTGAAATATGCTACTAGCACAAGATGTTGCCTGCGCATGTGCAAGCCAACATAAAAAGGAGAGAATAGAACAGATCCTTGCATTTAAACTTTTTCTCCATAACAACTGGGACAGGGCCATATTTAATCCTGTCACATGTCCCCATTGGCACAGTCCCTCACCTTGTGTAGATCTTCCATCATGGTGAGACAATAATCAATGCTTGAATAAGTGTGGTGGGTGGCTGAGTAGTGTGTCTAGTCTCTGTGGTTGCCATGGAGGTTTCTCCAAGTATCTACCCAGCCTAACAACTCTAGCCATCTCTTAAAATAATTCTGTCCCAGAGTCTGTCTGTGTGGCCTGGTGCTGGAGGTGTCCAGACTCTGGACACTAGGGAATTAAAATCTGCTACCAAAATCAGTGTCCCAGATACAGTGGGGACTATGAGGTCCAGCAACCATTATATCAGGGGTGTGTCTACACTGGGGGAGGTGCAGGCTACATATTGTGACCTTTATGTTGTTCAGGTAGGCCTGGATTAACACTAGACAGCCCTCCTTGTTGGTTACTACCATGTTTTCAACAAAGTTTGTGGACCTCAGTATTAGAATTACTACAAACCATTGTCTGCCTGGGGGCATCAATGAGGAGTATATTTGTGGAAAGGCAAACTTTCCTAGCTTTTTATGTTCCATCAGTAACATGTGCATATCCTGTAGGCATACCACATCTGTTGGTTTTTTAGATTTGTGCCAAGACCCTAGGTCTCTTCACCGGTTTGGACAAACCAAACTGTTTACATTTACTGAGTATAGTGTGTGCAATTTGGACATCATCATCACAATATTGTTATACCTGGCTAGGCTCATCCCACCCCCCTGGTGCCCCACTCCCCACCCTAGTCTTCAACCTGAAGCCTTCAGCACCATTTAGCACAGAACATAAACACCAACTGAGGGAACACAATAACACAGTTAAACTCCTACCAACAGTGTAGGGTAGAGAATGTGTACCCTTGCACACTCTAACCAGGAGCATGAGTAGGGGAAAACAATTGTTGATGACAGTGACTTCCAGATCAGGTAGTCTGAGCCAGCCCAAAGCAGGTATCTGGAACCTGCTGTAAGATGGAATACTTAGGTGAGGGTTCTCTGATAGCCGTTGCTATCTGTGGTTGAGTTCAAGGGTTGGGACATCAAAATGGCCCACTGATCATGCATTTCTGTTGTAATTCTGGTTCTTAGAAGACCAGTTGGCTGTAGGCGGTACCCTCCCACCCAGGAGTTACTTGTAATCCTTGCTGGTGTCAACTCCCCACAGTTTTCCTTTGATCCTTCTTGTGTTTCCAGGGAGGCTGAATTCTCTTGGCATTTGGTGGGGGCAGACAAGGGTGTTTAATCCATTACACATTAACGGTTTTCTGCCTCAGGTCACAAGAAGCATTGGGGGGCAGTGCTGTTGTTCTGATCCTCTTTGTGCTGCTGGGGCATGAGCCTGTGTGCAAGTGGCCAGTTATAAGCCTTGGCCTTGGTCTTTCCCTCTCCTCCCATGTTACTATGCCCAGGATTCCTGGCACAGGCATTCAGGCAACTGTTAGGCAAGTGTAGCGGTCAAGTCTGGTCAGGTGAGTTTGTTTCTCCCCCTTCCCTTTGCTTCAGGCCACACTGTAAGCAATCTCACAGTTACCTCTTGTATATTCATTTTTAAGCTTGCACACTGAAGGATAAAGGTGCTGCAATAATCATGTAGTCCTTTGTAATGTCCTTCTCGCAGGCAGTATTGTTAAGTTCTGATGCCCAATCTTTTTTGGCTTCAAGCCTTATCCACAGAGGTTTGGTTGGCTCAGCTGTCCAAGCTGCCATCCCCCCTTCAGTAGGCTGCACCCCCCCCCCGAGTCTGTTCACCTTTTATTCTTACCTTCTCAATACTGGCCTGAATGTAGGGATCCCAACCTGAGATGCTTCACCAGATTGCTGGGTAAGGGAGGCCATAGGTCTGATTCTTCTACTCATCTTCTAGATCAACAGTACCTCTAAAGTGATCTGGTGCTGTGCAGTATGAGGCCTCACAGGGGGATGGCACTACACAAGGATGCCTCTACTGCTATTGCTCCCAGCCAGGACCAAACATTGCCCCTCTGCCTCCATGTGGCCCAGCTAGCACTCCCTTCTTGGTGCTGCTGGCATGGATTGAGCTGATGCCTGGGCGGCCATCTTCTAAGCTGGGCCCACTTTCTCACTTATGCTCAGTTTGATTAGCACTAGGCCCTGGGTGAGGTCAGTATGTCACTTTTGTTCAGCCTAGTGAGGAGGTACTAAGGCAGACCTTGGTGCTGCATGTTCTGGCCTCATTTCCATTGGGGCAGCACTCAGATATCACCCTATGGATATGAGGTGAGGGAAAACTGAGAAGTAACAGTTTACCTGGGGGGGGGGCGCTCAAGGTGAACTTCCTAGAGGGGGTAAAGAATCTTAGGGAAACCTCAGTTGTGTTTTAAAGGGTCCATTCAATTTTTCTGGCTTCCTCTGTGGCTTGGGAAGTGAAGGAGCAGTGTCAGCACTTGCTTTGGGTTGCTGTAAGGATCCGTGGTAACAGGCAGTGCTCTTCAGAGTTTCTTCAGTGTGTTTTTTCTTTTGGGCAGAAGATTGGGACTTATGTTGACATACTTATGAGGCCAATTTCACCACAAGGGTAAATGTAAGGAGTCGTTCTGGGAACTGTGGCATGGTGACCCACTGGACTGCTGTCTGGTATGACTGGTGCCCATCTGGAGGAGGACTACTAGTTTGGATGGGTAAGGAGTCCTGAACATTATTTGTTTTTCTCTGTGCTTTCATTGGGGTTCCAAAGCTCTGTGTACTCATTTCATCTCAAGTGTCTATTCTGGGGGGATACCCAGTGTGTTATGAAACAGCTGTCATGAAAATTGTTGAAGGTTTGTTCTCTCGCACCCTCCAGGATATTGCAGATATGAAGATTGTTCCTTCTATTTCTGTACTCCGCACCCTCTGCCCTGGCCTGTAAGTCGTGGATTGCAGAGTGCAGCTGAATGAGGGCCCACTCCGTCATGTTCAGTCACTGGTATATTGCCATGGCCTGTTCTTCAGCAGTAGTCTGCCTTTTGTCAAGTTTGTCGATATCCATCTTGAGAGCCTTAATGGTTAGATATTGCTCTTTTCTGAAGTCTTTCACCTCCTGCAAGATTGTGTAAAGTTGTTTTTGTAAGGCCATCTGTGAGGTTGTTTGCTGGGCATGTCAACAAAACCATGTGCTGGAGGAGGCCTGCAAGCTGCACTGTCGTAATTGCCTTCCTCTTATCCCTCATCATCGAGTGATTCCACTGGGGACGCCACCCTTCTGGTACCTGGCATGTTCAAACTGTTCTCCCTTAATGAGTTAGTATAATTATTTGTTGTTTTGGATGCGATTTAGGAGATTTTGCTGGTGGTGGTGGCAGAGCTCTCGGACTAGGCAGCCATCCTGTCGGTGACATCGCCAAAAGTCCCAGTAGTGTATTCCTTATGCAGATTTATGTCAGGGATCTTGAGACATGGATAAACCACATCTCCCCCTTATAACCCCCCCCACCCCACACACACACACACCGCCGAGTGCACCTAGAAATGAGCTCTGGCTCAATGTGTCTTGTCCTGGATAACAATTTTAAAAAAATCCATAAAAAATAAAATAAAAAAAAGTCAAATAATAGTGGAAATAGTGGATGTCTAGCTATGTTTTAGAAAACTGTATTCAATTGTACAAAGATAATAACTACTGAGTGTCCTGGAATTTACAGCTATTATTTATTTATTTATTTAGCTTTTGTTTACCGGGTAAGTATACTAGACAAGTAGTATGCCTATTTTCAGGAACAACCCGGGAGAGCACAAAACATACAGTATACATACATGGCAACATTGTATAAGGACAGATACCAAAAGGTACTAGAGGACGCAAGTGGTTTTTCCCCATGGCTACAGGTGATCAGACCTCCTGATTTTGCTGACATTTTGCATTTGAAAGCTGAAATAGCTTGGCTTAGGCAAGATTGTTTTTTATGTTATGCGTTCTCTTCATTTCTTTTAAATATTTGTTTATTGAGAATATATCACACTTGCTTACAATGCATTGAGACATATCTTGTACAATCAGTAAGCACTGGTGAAATAAATTCCATAGGTTACTGAGTCCACAAGGCCCAAACGCATATCCATGTGTCCTTTGATGTAACTGTATCAGTTCATCACTTGTCCAAGAGGTTAGAAATGTGTCATATCCTTCTGATTTCTGTCTAACTGATTAGAAACAAAAGGGCTTATCCAATGCAAAAATTGATACTTCATTGATAATTCAGCCCACAACCAAGTGGTCAAGTCCTTGGCTTAAGGTGATAAATAGAATAATGGATAGTACAGTGTGTATTACAAGGTTGTAATACCATATTGAGGATTGTGTATGGTCACCCATACACAACAAGCCTGTGTATGACTCGAGAGGTTGACGTTGCAACCAGAGACCTCGAAGTGCAGCTTGAGTAGTTCACTGTTGCCAAGGCAACCTCAAGAGTCATACACAGGCTTGTTCAGATAGGTGACCATACACAATCTTTCACAGTGTATGGTCACCATTAAAAAGCCCGTAAATAAAGAGTGTCACCTGCTCACCCCCGTTGAGCTCCCACTCTTACTTTTCCGATTATTTGTTGAAACTCAGTTCAATGTCCCACTTTCTCTTATCGGGGCAGATGCTCTTCCTCAAACTTTCTGTTCCCACCGGCGCAGCCCGACTGTTCATCACACCAGGATCACCATTACTGAAAACCTTTAAAAAAAGGAAAGAAAGCATCTTCCAACGATCTCCAATGCCTTTCGGTTTGTCTCAGTCAGCAGTCAGAGCCACAGAGTCACAGAGTCACGCACGCCACAGAGTTCCATCTTGTTGTGCTGCAGTAGTGATGTAGCTAGTGCAGCACAACAACGTCCTGACGTTACAACTGCAGCATAACAATGCTGTTCCAGTAATCAATTTTCATACACAACAACGCTCTACCATACACTATAAAGAGGTTCTGGGATCATGGGTACCTCAAGAGCGAAGCTTGATAGGTTCCTACGTCACCAGAGCCTCAAGAAGGTATTTAACCTTTGTGACAAACACTCTCCTTTCTGTTACTGTTATGTTACTTTCTGTAACATATGGAGCTGATACAAAATATTGCGGCTCTGAATTGTTTTCTCACTATCCTATGACAATGGTCGCGCGATCACTGCACTGAGCACTCGCTTGCTCCAACCACACTCTGTGAACTTCTACTCATTCCACAGTGCCTTTGGTCATCAGCTTCACTAGCCAGTCACATTTTTTAGTTGGTTTCAAGAGCTGAGTGAAGGCAGGATCAACCAGATAATTCTTTAAATGTAAAAAAAAAAAAAAATCATAGTGCCAAAATTATGACGGCTACTCTTTACTCTTGCTAAATGAGAGACAGCTGTCATGTTTTCCAAACTGTTCTGCTCTCCCATAGACAAAAAGTGGCGAACCATAAAGCATGCTTTAAGAATGGTCATGTCGCATTACTAGCAACCACACTTGGCACCATAGCAATGAGCTCTACAGTGTGAGACAGTCATGTGATAAGCTGTTCTGGATCTCCGATAACACAATCGCTCTCAGAGCTTCGAATGATAGTATTACAGGCTCTGAATAATAGTATTACAGCATAGAAATGATAGTAGTCTCACTTTTGAGAAGTGGTTTTACCAGGATATTTTTGTATACTTTACTATCATATTATTTTCATGTATCCACATATTAGAGAACAGTAATACACCATTGTTTTAAGATACCACTGTCACAACTCCTGGGGGTGAAAAGAAGGAACCAAAACTTACCTCCAGTCGAACAAGGAGTGTTTTGCATATAAGTTGGCATGGTTTCGCATGGCGTCATGGATAATAATAAAAATTACTCAGGTGATTTTATAAAAGCATAAGCAAAATACAATACAATAAAATAAAGGTGCAGTCCTCATAATGTGTCATGTATTGTTTGTGTTAACAAGTTATTCTAAATGAGAATGTCTTCTGTCTTTTTGTAATAAAAAAGGGGGGTGCATCTGGTGATGAATTTGTCTTTTATAACCCTAAGAAGTGCTGTGATGGTCTCCATCTCCCTGATCTGATTGCAAATATTGTAACATCTCTGTGATGGCAAGGGGTTCTGGGGTTAGCCATTATCTGTAATGGCTTTCAGTCCAGCTGCTGAAATGATATTTTTTGTCCCCTTTATGAACCCCTTTCGGGGGGATGTCCAAGGAACACATTTTGAAACTTTGGTGGGGGACATAATTTCAGCATATTCTGGGTCAATTTGTAGACTTCTACCCAGTATTGAGCAAGTTCTGGGCAGGCCTGACAAATAGTTACATAGTTACATAGTAGTTGTCAGCAGAAAAGGACCTACTGGTCCATCAAGTCTGCCTTGTTTTGATTTGCACCTACTTCAGTAGAGTAGGTCCTGCTAGAGCCGTGTCTGTAGTTTCCTTCTGTCCTACTGTCACCTCTGTGCCTATCCCGTGCATGTTTGAAAACATTCACAGTGTTTGCGTGTACCATTTCCTCTGGTAGCCTGTTCCATGGATCAACTACTCCTTCTGTGAAGTAGTAATTCCTCACGTTGCCTCTAAGCCTCCCCCTTCGAGCCTCATAGCTTGACCCCTCATCCTAGTGCTCTTCTTTTTCTGCAGAAAGCTGCTCTCCCCATCATTATTAATCCCCTTGGCATATTTGAATGTCTCTCTATTATGTCCCACCTCTCCCTTCTTACTTCCAGTGAGTACATGTTTAGCTCCCTGAGCCTGTCCTCATAGCTTTTCTGATGCATGTCCTGGACCATTTTGGTAGCCCTTCTCTGCACTGCCTCCACTTGGTCGGTGTCCTTTCTGAGATGGGGCCTCCAGAACTGGACACAGTGCTTGAGACGGGGTCTCACCAGTGATTTATAAGTAAGATTACCTCCTGTTTTCTACTTGTTATTCCTCTCCCAATGCAGCCCAACCTGCTTGTCTTACCCACTGCCTTCCCACATTGACTTCCCACTTTGAGGTCATCTATGATGATGACTCCTAGGTACCTTTCCTGCTGAGTTGTTGCTACCTCCTCTCCACCTAGTTGGTATGTTGCCCTTGGGTTCTTCTACCCCATATGCATGACCTTACACTTTTTGGCATTAAATCCCAGCTGCCAGACCCTTGACCATTCCTTCAGTTATTTTGTCACCTCTCATTCTGTCTACTCCCTCCTGGGTGTTGACCCTGTTGCAGATCTTTGTGTCATCTGTGAATAGGCATACTTTACCTTCTAGTCCATCTGCAATGTCTCTGATGAAGACATTGAACAGCAATGGCCCCGGACTGATCCCTGTGGTACCCCACTTGTCACCTTTCCCTCCTCTGATCTCATCCCATTTACTACTACCCACTGGCTCCTGTTGCTAAGCCAGTTCTGCACCCACTTTGCCACTTTTGTCACCACCCCTAGTCTGGTCAGCTTGTTAACTAACCTCCTGTGTGGGACAGTGTCAAAGGCCTTCCTGAAATCCAGGTAGGCCACATCCACTGCTCCCCACTTGTTCTCAACTTGTGTCACCCAGTTGAACAACTTGATAAGGTTAGTTTGGCATGATCTCCCACCTGTGAAGCCATGCTGTCTTGGATCCTGCAACTTATTGCTGGTCAGATACTCTGCCATCCTTTCTTTTATTAATGTTTCCATTACCTTCCCCACCAACAATGTCAGGCTCACTGGCCTGTAGATGGAAACCTGGTTCACAGAGAACCATGGTTGGGACATGGCTATCTGGGGCTACCACCTGTACAGAAGGGACAAGAAGGGTAGGAAAGGGGGTGAGGTACGCATTATATGTCTGGGAAGAAATCATGGCTACAGTGATTCAGGGGATCCAGGCTGCATCAGAAGCACTATGGGTAACAGCTGAGACAGGATATGGGGCAGCCATTAGGATAGGAGTAATCTACAGGCCCCCATTGCAAGGGGATATTTGAGACAAGGAAATGATGGAGACATTCCAAAAAATGACAGACAAGGCAAGACAATAATAGTAGGGGATTTTAACTTGCCAGACATAAACTGGAAATCTTGTACAGAATCTTCATCAGGAGGAAGAGACTTTGTAATGTCTCTGCAGGGTGCAGGGCTGAGGCAGCTTGTGGAAACTCCTACCAGAGGTGAAGCTGTCCTGGACTTGGTTTTAACTAACAGTGACAGGGTAAAGGAGGTAGAGGTGGAGTGCCACTTAGGAAATATCGACCACCGCATGGTGAGATTTACTGTAAAGTAAACACTAGTGAAAATAATCATTCCAAGATCAGGGTTTTAGATTTCAGAAAATCAGACTTTCAGAAAATGAGAGATAGCATGGCAGAGAGTCTTAGATACAGGGAAGAGAAAGGAGTAGACAAAATGTGGGAGTATCTCAAAGGAGCTATCACAGAGGTAACTGAACAGTGCATCAGAAGGGTGAGATAGGCAAATAAGAAAAGGAAACCCCTCTGGTCCTCCAGGGAGGTGGCTACAATTGTATGGGAGGAAAAAGAAGGTGTACACAAAGTTTAGGGTGTCAATGAAAGATGAGAATAAGGAAGACTATAAGGTAGCACAGAGGGAAGCTGGTAAGGCAATAGGGAAGGCTAAAGCCCTGACTGAACTGAGGATTGTGCAGTGGGTAAAGGAGAGCGATAAAGCCTTCTTAAGATACATAAGGTAAAAGAGAAAAACCAAGGGGGGGGGGGATAGTTAGACTAGCAGATACTGGAGGGAAACTGGTAGAAAAAGACTGCAAGAAGGCAAAAGTCTTAAACCAGTACTTCTGTTCTGTGTTTATGAAAGAGAACGCAGGGGATAGGTCAAGCCTGCATAGCAGCAACACTCAAGGACTGGGGGTTGACACAAGCCCCCTTCACAGAGGCTCAAGTGTTGGAAGCTTTAAATAAACTAAGTGGACAAGGCCATGGGACCAAATGGGATTCACCCTAGAGTTCTCATGGAGCTGGGGAGTGTACTAGTAGCACCCCTAGCAGAACTATTCATTAAGTAACTACAGTGGGACCATATCAGAGGATTGGAAAAAGACAATAATGGTCCTGCTTCACAAAGAAGGGAGCAGGGAGAAGGCTGGCAATTACCGTCCAGTAAGCCTCACGTCGGTGGTAGGGAGGCTCATGGAGACACTACCCAAACAGAGAATCATAATGTATCTGGAATCCAGTGGGCAGCAAGACCCAAACCAGCATGGGTTCAAGGCAGGTAGGTCTTGTCAAACTAACCTGGTCAACTTCTTTGACTGGGTTATAGGGATAGTAGGTCAGGGAGCGGCGGTAGATGTTGACTATCTGGACTTTAGCAAAGCCTTCGACTTTGTTCCATACAGAAGGCTGGTAAGGAAGCCGGACCACATGGGTTGGGCAGGGAGGTGGTTGAGTGGGTAGTAACTGGCTGAGAGTAAGAACACAGAGGGTTCAGGTAAACAGGGCATTTTCAGCTGAGAGGGAGGTGACCAGCGGGGTACCACAGGGCTCGGTACTGGGTCCCCTACTCTTCAATGTATTCATAGCAGACATTGCAAATGGGCTGAAAGGTAAAGTGTGTCTATTTGCTGATGACACCAAGATTTGCAATAGAGTGGACTCACCTGAGGGTGTGAGGAGTATGACTTTAGACTTGAAGAAACTGGAGGAGTGGTCAGAAACATGGCAGCTGAAATTCAATGCCAAAAAATGCAAAGTCATGCACTTAGGCAGAACAATCCCAAAGAGGATTACTACCTGGGAGGAGAGAAGCTAGCCTTCACCAGCCAGGAGAGGGACCTAGGGGTCATTATATCAGAAGAATTGAAAGTGGGCAAACAGTGCGAAAAGGCGGCACTAAAGGCAAGTGGCATGCTGGGCTGCATGGGGAGGGGAATCAGGAGTCACAGAAAGGAGGTGGTGCTACAACTCTACAGGGTGTTGGTGTGTCCCACATGGAGTACTGTGTATAGTACTGGAGAATGCACCTCAAAAGGGACATAGAATCAAAACGGTGCAGAGGAGGGCCATGAAAATGATTCAGGGACTGCACCATATGGCATACAAGGACAGGCTGAGGGAACTCAGCATGTACTCACTGGAAAAAAAGAGGAGGGAGAGGGGTGACATGATTGAGACTTTTAAATATATGAGGGGTACAAATAAGGTTAACGTTCAGGAGTTTTTCCAATTGAAAGAGAGTGGGAGAATGAGAGGGCATGAAATGAGGCTGAAGGGAGAGAGGTTCTGGAGTAATACAAGGAAGTTCTTCTTTACAGAGAGGGTGGTGGACCCATGGAATAGTCTACCCAAGGAGGTACTGGGGGCCAAAATGGCAAGCAAGTTCAAGAACGCATGGGATAGACATAAAGGTAACATACAGAAAGGCAAAGGAGAGGAGGAGGAATAGCACCAGGTAGGTTCTTGGGCAGACTAAATGGACCTTGCAATCCCCGTCTGCCGTCACTTTCTATGTTTCCTGCCTTCTCCCTGATCCCATTTTTGTGGATTTGTACCACATCTTCTCTCCTCCAATCCCCTGGTATTACCCTTGTTTCCAAGGATTGATTAAACAGGGCTGCCAGGGGAGCAGCCAGTTCCTTCTTTAGTTCTTTAAATATCCTTGGGTGCACCCCTTCAGGACCCATAGCCTTATCCACCCTTAAGTTTTACAGTTCCCTGAGTATTCTGTCCTCCATAAAGGAGCTTGTGTCTACCCTTCCACTGGGTATCCCATATTCCTTCATCTGTGGACCATTTCCCTCCCCTTCTTCGAGAATATGGAACAAAAATATTTGTTCAGTATGTCTGCCTTCTTCTGGTCCTCCTCCTCCTCCTCACTCTCTCCCCCCTCCCCATGATTCTCACTATTCCTTCCGTGTTCTTCCTCCTTTCACCGACGTATCTGAAAATTTTTTTATCCCCCTGCTTCACAGTTTTTGCCAAGTTCTCCTCTGTTAGTGCTTTAGCTTCCCTAATCTCTTTTGCTGCCTCTTTTCTTTTATACCTGTACTCCTCCCTGTCCTGTTTCCCCTGTGTTGTTTTGTACTGTCTGAATTAAAGTTTTTGCCCTTACAGCTTCTGCTACTTTCTGGGAGAACCAAAGTGGTCTCTTCTTCCTTTTGTCCTTTGATACTAAATACAAAGACTTACAGCATCCTCTAAGGCCTTTTTTATTCTTGCCCAGCTTTCCTGTACCCCTCCCCAGTTTGTGTCCTTTCCGAGCCCTGCTGACCCCTTCCCCCATTTCCCCAAAGTCTACCCTCCTAAAATCTAGGACCTTTGTTTAAGTGTGAAATGCTTCCTGCTCTAGTCTTACCATGAAGTGTACTGTTTTGTGATTGCTAGTACTAAGGTGATCCCCCACTGTGACTCTTGTTATACTGTCTTTGTTTGATAGTACCAGCTCCAGCATAGTGCCCTCCCATGTAGGTTCCTCTATGAGTTGCCTTAGCATATGGGGTCCTATGCACTAAAGGGTGTAAAGTCCACATGATATGTGTATCTTGCCTGTGGTGCTCTGTACCCGTGGATAGGAACGCGCTGGCCAGTATTCACTATCACTGGCCACCTGTCTTCAGTGCCGCCCCCCCCGACATGCAGCCATACATTGCTGGATCGGGGCTGCCCAGGGAGCAGAGTGTGGGATCCAGGCAGGCATCGCATCAGATGCATGTCCTGGGTACCAGAGTGGATCTCTTATGCAGGCATGGTACCCCGAGGAATTAAAAGGACACCATCCACTCCTGTCAAGTGTACAAGCAGAGGAATGGTCATAGGAGCATCAGTGTAGAGTATGGTAGTGACATACGGCCCCAAACCCACATCTCTATTAAGATGGGTGCATGTGAGAGGGCACATGCCACCCGGTACTGGTGGTAGCAGTCTGACACCAGGCATATATGCCCATCGCAGCTGATGGTCAGTCACAGGCCACCAGCCCAACTGGCACAGGTGTGCCAGCCCCCCCCTCCATGCTGCCCTATTCCATCCGACCCTAGGAAAGGCAGTCAATTGCCCAGATTGCGAACCATGTGACTGAGGCACACTGCTTTCCCTCCTGCCATGAACACAGGGGCAAATCATGTATTCCCCCCATCCCCAATCCTATTGTAATGTAGGAGTCATCCTTCCTTGGTGGTCTAGTGGCCCCCCCCATACCGGGACCCCTGATATGGTATGATCATTCTTACCCTGGTGACTAGCAGACCCCCCCCTACCAAAACAGGTATCTCCCCACCACCCCACTCCCTCCACCTATCTCCAAGCCAGTGCTGGGCACTGCCCTCCACTCTCCATCATGGATAGCCACTGACTGAGATGTCAATGAGTGAGTACTGTAACAGATGATTGTACAGTACTCACTCATTGACATCTCAGTTGGTTGCTGCTCATGGTGGAAAGTGGAGGGCTGTGCCAGTCGCCAGCTCTGGGACAGGAAGGGGGGACAGGGTGGGGGTCCACTAGCTACCAGGATAGGAATAATCATACCATACCAGGGGTTTGGGGATGGGGGGCCACTAGAACACCAGGAAAGGATAGCTCTTACATTGCAAGGGGATTGTGGATGGGGGGATGCTTAGATGCCTGTGAGACTGCCCCTGTAGGGGATGATCCTGGTGGCTGTGGTGCCGCAGTGTATGGTGTGTGGGTTGGCCCCATAACCCAGTTACTGCAGGGCCCCCCATGCCATTAATCCCACACCAAAGTGCACTGTACTCCGTACCTTTGTGAATTGCATGGAATGCAGGCATGCCTGTGACACTCCCCCTGGATCGAACATGGCATGTTGCTTTCCATGCAGCAGGAGATCCAATGCATATCTGCTGGCGCAGAGATTGGTGAATGCTGCTGGGGATCCATGGGACTCCCATTGCATGGCTTTCACATGTAGGATTGCCTATGTCTCTGAGATACATGGTGAGTAGGCTTAGTGCATAGGGCTCATGGTTAGGGGACCCCTACCCCTCCACAAAGTCTTCAAGATTTGTTCATACCAGCACTGGAGAAATGTTTAGATGCTAAGGGAGTGGGAAAAACCTGGCCATGATTTTCCATTTGAATTCCCCCACAAGAAGAGGCAGCTGTAATCTTATGGATGCTCCCCAGATTTGTCACAATTGTCAGGCTCTGTTTGAATGTGACCCTCTGCTTCCCATTTATTTATTTAGTTTTTGTTAACCGGGTAGGTACACTAGACAGCATAGCTGCCTATTTTCAGGTACGACCCAGGAGATTACAACAAAGGGTACATAGACAATAGTAGATACAAGAAAACATCATGGGACAAGTAGAAGTCACACATAATATACTTATACAACATTTTCAGCAAATTACAGTACATTTGCAGTAATCTATATGTAGTAACAAAACAGAAATGTAAGTGCAAATAACTAACAGTCATAAGTCATACAACTCGTGAGTAAGTGCTAGAAGAGAGGAAATTACAAGTTTTCCAGGCAGGTTTGAGAGTAGTAGAGGTTGGAGCCAGTAGGCAACTAGGAGGAACCAGTACAGGAGTGGGTGGGTAGAGGACAGGAGCAGGGTTCAGAGCTTAGAAGAGCCATACAAAGCTCCTGTTTGAAGCTGTGTGGAGAAGAGGAGATTCTTAGACTCAGTGGAAGGGAGTTCCATAGTTTAGGGGCTCAGCTAAAGGAAGCATTCTCTCCCATTTTGGTTTTACATCTCGGATGGACAAGAAGGGATTTGTCAGCTGATCTCATTGGGTAGGCAGAGGTCACAGGTTTGAGAAGTAGAGCCAGTTTGTCAGGTGTCTGGGAGGAGATTATAGTCTTTATAAAACAGTAGGAAGTAAACTGTCGGAAGGCTGAAGGGGTAAACCCTCCCAGAGTGGAGTATAGTGTGCATCGGTGAGTAAGTTTGGGCAAAGACAAAGCAAAACGACAAATGCTGTTGTAGCAGACATCCCACTTTCAGAGGAGCCCTCCAGTAGTTGCCGGAAAGGCTATTAACCCATAAGCCAATTTGGGTCTCAGGATCCCCTGTGCAATGGCCATCCTCGCCGTGGATGTTAGGGTATATCTCACCTTATATGCCAGTCCAAGTTGAATATTGATGGATTTAATAACTGAGGCTAGATGCAGGTCAAAATCCAAGGCGGGATCAAGGGTTACTTCTAGGTATTTAAAAGAGGTAACTGTGTTAGGGGAGAGCCATCAAGCACTCTGATACTTAATGGCTGTGTGCAGGACCAAATTTTTGAACCTGAACCGAAGAGCATAGTCACTGTTTTATTTTTACTTAAGACAAGCTTGTTTTGCAATAGCCAGCTCTGAAAGGTATTGAAGTTACTATTGAGAGTCAGGTTGATCTCTGAGAGGTTTGAGGAGGATGAGTAAAGAACAAGATTGTCTGTATATAGCAGACCTGAGCAAGCACCAGTGAGCGGTGGGATGTCATTTATGAAGATTGTAAACAGGAGAGGACCAAGAATCGAACCTTGGGGCACTCCGATCCAAGTAGGAGCAAGAGGGGACTTAGCACCTCTGATCTGGACAAATTGTTGCCACTTTGAAAGATAATTTTGGAACCAGGTGGTGGCAGAGGGTGAGAAGCCTAGGGATGACAACTTTGATAGGAGTAGTGGGTGGTCAACTAAATCAAACACTTTTGTAAGATCAACAAAAGTAGACCAAGTGAGAGAGCCTTTGTCCATAGCGAGTCTGACATCATTTGTAAACTGTATGAGAGCAGTAGATGTACTGTGCCCATGTCGGAAACCATGTTGGTCAGGTTTGTGTTTTGCCCACAACTACCATTATCACCCCTGCTGTAAGCAGCAGACATAATAAAGAAATATGTTGTGATCTGG
Source organism: Neoceratodus forsteri (assembly GCA_016271365.2). NCBI lineage: Eukaryota > Metazoa > Chordata > Ceratodontiformes > Ceratodontidae > Neoceratodus > Neoceratodus forsteri. The sequence continues at coordinate 434,558,811 of JADMNL010000023.1, forward strand.
GGTCTGAACAGGCTGCTTCCCATGTGTGAGAAGTTGTGGTGGGAGGCACTCAGAGCAGTGCGAGTTACTTCATTATTAAAAAAGCTTCTGAGTTGGAGAAATCTAAACGTGTGTTTAATGATAGTCTCTTTGTAAAGAGTGAACATATTTAAACACTTTCCCATTCCAGAACTGCAAGACCACTTGAAGCCCCCTTCTGCTTCACAATTTGTAAGTACTGCCCAGTGTGGCCAGAGTGAGTCTTGGTACATGTGCCATGAGTATGAAAGCCCATGTGAGTGCTGAGGCGGGGCCTGCACTGTTCTTTTGATGTGTGTCCAGATCTGCAGTGTAGTTTTATTACAGGGGTTAATTACTGTACTAAGAAAGTTTGGGGTGGTCATCTGTGGCAAACATCAAGGGAGAGTTCTGCTGAGAGAGAAATGTTCCATCTGAACCCAACCTGTGTCTTCGTTGTCTCTTAAAATGTCCAGCAGGGAGGACTTTCGGCTATATCATATTACTGCTTGAAGTCTGGAACTCCCAATCCTCCACCGTCTTTCCATCTAGTCAGGAGTTCCCACTTAATTCTAGACTTTTTAGCATTCCATATGAATTTACTAAGGGCTTTGTGTAGTTCTTTCCACTTTTTGGGGGGGTTATCCAAGCCAGAAAGTGACAAAAATGAACACAAATCATGTCAGAATATTCATGTTTATCATGTCTGTGCAGATGGAAAAGGAGAAGGGGATCTCCTGCCATCTGTTTAAATCAGCACAGTCTCAGCACAGGCTGCCTCCATTATTTGAAAGTAATTTACTTGGGGTAACGTGTGAAGATTCATGTGAATTTGTGCTACTAAGTATTTTGTATTATCGTTTACCCATTTATATGGAATTATGGCCTTCGCTTATGGAGTTATGGTAGCACTAATTCATTTTTTGTATTAATATTTTATTAGTTTCAAAAACACAAAAAAATACAATACAATGATCATTAGATTATTGGATACAAAGTCATCGATAAAAGCAAAGAAACATTAACAGGTTACCAGAAGGTTACAGAAACCATAACTTACTCAATCAGGCTAATAAAACAGTAATTTAAGGACTGAGATCGAGTGACAAAGCCATAGCATGCAATAAAATGAAAACACACAACCTTACAAAGCAGGTGAAGGAAACATACAGGATGTCACACTACCAATTCTAACAAGCATTTGTCAATGCCGAATGTTGTCTTGCTGGCATTGGCATTGGTAGTGCAGGAGTTAGTGATGCATAATAGGAATGGCAGTGAAGTACTAACTGATGCCAACCCCACCCCCACCCTGCAGAGACTGACAGGCGTTGGGGTGTGCCTTTGGGTCATCAGCTATAACGCTCATGCCATTTTACCTCGCCCAACCCTGTAGACACTGACAAGTGTCGTGGTGTGCTTTGGGGTTTTTGGGCCATACACTTGCCCCATTCCATAATGAAATATGCTGAGATAGGTGCAGTATAGGAGAATGGGGTGAACTTTAGACCAGAACACTCCAAGGCACACCTCGATGCCTCTCACTGGCTGCAGGGTGTGGGTGGGGGTGGAATGGCATGAGCATTACAGCCAATGATCCCAAGTCACACCACTGATGCCTGTCAATTTCTACAGGGTAGGGTGTTACAGTTGGAAACCCTAACGTCGTAGACGTTTGTTAGTATTTTCACTCCAAATTTTCAACAGAGGCTTTTTGTGACCCTTCCTCATGAAGAGCGGCACAGTTGGATAGCTGAAAGGTGGTTTTGCACAGCGGCTATGCCATTTGGTGACACAGGGAGGAAACCACATTTTGGGCAGGATGTGAAAAATAACAACTGTATTGTTCATGAGGAAGTGTAAAAAAATGGCAAAGTTGAAAAATCTGGAGTGAAAATATGAAAAATTGGTGAAGTCATGAGCATGCATAGAAACTGCACAACACACGTCCGTAACCCAATTATTTGGGGGATTTTTTTTTTGCCACCTTTTCAACATAGGCATTTTGGGACCACCCCTCATGAACAAGTGGTGCTGTGATTTTGTTAATCTGTCCCAAAAGTTGATTCCCACAGCGACCATGCCATTGTGTGCCACAGGTGCGGAAACACATTTTGGGCAGGCTGTGAAAAATGACAGCTGTACTGTTCATAAGGAGGTGTGAAAAAATGCCAGTGTTGAAAATCTGGCATGAAAATATTGCAAATTTGTGACGTCACAATGGTGCATGGAAACTGCGCAACACACGCTTGTAACAGTCATTTTATGGACTTTCATCACCAAATTTTCAACATAGGCATTTTAGGACCTCTGCTCATGAACAGTGTCACCGTCATTTTCTCAAACTGTCCCGAAAACTGATTTTGTACAGCGACCGTGCTATTCTGCTCCGGACGTGTGAAAACACATTTTGGCCAGGATATGTAAAATGACAGCTGTACTGTTCACAAGGAGGTGTGTAAAAATGCTAAAGTTGAAAATCTGGAGTGAAAATATTACAAATTCACGAAGTTACGAGCATGTGTGGAAACTGCGCAATGCACGCTCATAAAACAGCCATTATTTGGATTTTATTTCACCAAATTTGCAACATAGGCTTTATGAGAGCCACACTTATGAACAGTGGCACTGTCGTTTCATTAATCAGTCCCAAAAGGTGATTCCACGCAGTGACCAATAAATCACCTTTCAGGACCGAATAATGCCATGTCAGTGACTGAATTCATGAGGACTGGTCCCAATAACCCCATGTTGAAAATTTGATGCCAAAATTCCCCAAAATGCCCGACATATGCACCAAAGTTGAAATAACCCTATTTATACCATTATACAACTTATCAGCATTTCTTCAGTCTGCGGTCGGCTTTGAAAGTGCAGGCGTTTTCCGGTCACAAAGATCATCGTGCCTGCTCAGGGTAAGTATGGGGGGTGGGGAGGCAGGGTACTGGAAGGTGGGTGTGGGGTGGGGGAGGGCCACGGAATCTACGAGGGACCGTTTTCTGGTCTGCAGGTTGTGAAGAAACAAAACACTGTGGGACCATTTTATTTTACAGGGCATTTGGCATGCTGGGGTGGGTTCCAGCATACCACCTGAGTGTTTTTGGGGGATTCTGCAGCCAGAGGGATTGGGCACCCCGTTGGCTTACAGCAAATGGGGGACATTATGCCGACAGAGAGTGGCTCCCCTATTGGCAAATTAAACTGGGAAAGGGGACATGATGCCGAGGGGGTTGGGCACCCTCAGTCATGCTTTAAATTGGTGATTATGTCAAGGGTGGGCTCCCCCATCGGCAAATGAAGTGGGTTGGGGCATGCTGACAGGGGGATTGGGCACCCCTGAAGTCAGCTGTCCATGTGGCAGCAGTCAGCGGCGCCATGTTTATTGAAGGGCTTCACCAGGAAAGGCATGTAGGGAGGGCATGTTTTGGTGCAGCTGCATGACGAGCTTGGCTGTCATTGCAGTGGACCTTTTCTTAGATGTGCTCACCACATTATGTATTCCTGGTATGGTGCCTGCATGCTGGCTTATTGGGGAATGAGGGACGCACCTACTGATGCATGCCCTGCATTCGACCAACAGTGACCGCACCTCCAAATCTGCTACTAATGCAATATGTTGGCTGGCGTGCAAGCGTGAGCCAACATAAAAAGGGGGCCCATGTATCAAGAAACTCAGATTACTGATTGAGCAGGAGGTGACAAAGTCTCTCATTTTGTGCTAGAACTGACATATTATCAGACCACTTGGACAGAGAGGGCACAGCCTGTTCTTTCCACTTAGAATGCAAAAGCCTCTTAAGGGCCAAGGTTGCTGACAGAATCCAGTTAATCTGAGTTTTTTGAAGTGGAACTTGTTGTGAGGAAAGCCCCAATACAAAAGTCAGAGGAGACAACAAGATCTTAGACCCTGTAACCATGTCACAGATCTCATGGATTTGTTCCCATGGCTGATACACCTGAGGACTGCTGCTCCACAACATGTAGGAGATCAGCGTGAGGTTCATTGCACTTCCAGCATTTACCCCAGGGCAGAAATCCATTTTCTCCAATCTGCTCGGGGAATAATAATATTAATGTAAAATTTTGTACTGTATAGTTCTCCCCTGAATCTCTTTGAAAGCTTGATGATCATTTCTCCAGGCAGAATCCCAGTCTTCTGAGGAGATATTCAAGCCAAGAGCAGATTCCCATTTAGATTTTGCATTCTCATTGTGAACAGAACTATCAGTGTTACTGCACACTAACTTGTATAGTTTTGATAACCCCGCTGTTGCAGCTATCTGCTTCACAAATTGGAGTCCAATCCTGCCCACTGCTAGGTAGCACCAAATTGGGGTCTAGAATGGTATCAGTCGAGGCTTTCCTAAGTTGCTGATAGGTCACAAAATGAAACTTAGGTAGATTAAACTCTTGACTGAGCTCCTGGAACAACTTTAGTACCCCTGAACTGTGATCGGTTAAGTCACCCACACTGGAAATGCCCCATCTGAACCAATCAGTATTTTGCAATACTCTGCCTCCCCATCTGTATATTAGGGTTAGACCACAAACCTTTCAGATGCAAAGGTGATATGTCTATTGATAATTTGGGTTGGAGAAACTTGATTGCTTTTACCGAGCAGAGAAAACAAGGATTAGAAGTATAAAAACTTAGACTCATTTTGAATAAAAAATCAGATGGTTTCCCTGATTTGCATAGCTGGCATTCCACCTCAAACCAAAGAGGAGAATCAGTAGACGGGGGGAAAAGGTAAAATACAACTTGTTTAAAAAGAAATGCTAGCTGATATGTTTCCCACCTAGGAAGTCCAAAGCTATCTTGGGACCAATGGGACCTGAGTTTTGAAAGGGATAGTCTGGGTGCTGTGGAGCCCCACAGGAAACTTCTAACCATAGATGTAATCTTCTTAAATTTAGAGGCACCAAATACTAATGGGATATTTTGGAATAGATAAAAAGGTTTGGGGGCCATCATCATTTTGATGGAATTAATTTTCCCCTCCAGGGACAAGGATAACTTAGCCCATTTCCCCAGGTCATCCTTTACTTCCTTCAACAAAGGATCCAGGTTAATACCCACTATAGTGTGAATACTGCTCAGAAATCTAAGTCCTAGGTACATAAGAGAGTCTGTCTTCCAGCACTCTTTTGTTCAGTCCACCTCCATCAAATACCAACAACACCTGTGTTTTTTTCCAATTAACTGAAAGTCCTGAGAAGCCAGCACTAATTAATAAAGGTTAATAATGTTTCAGTGTTGGAGGCATTAAAGGAAAACATAGGATAATGCAGAAAGGGCAGCAGTTGCTACAGAAATGCCTGATTAGGGCTTTTGGCATTAAAGAAAATGTTTTCATTATGTTTTATGTATGTCAGTTCAGTTTGAAAGACCTGCGCCGACTATCATGACAGCTGAGCTGGCTGTGGCCATCTTGCGCACACCAGGCAGCTTCCAGCATATGCAGTATGCTAATGAGGGCTACCAACTAATGGCATTCACTAAAAATACCACCAACAGCTTAATCTGGTTCAAGGTCAGTTGGCATTCATCTGTATCCCCCTCCCCCGGGTCGTGCCTGAAAATAGGCAGAATTTGTCTAGTGCACTTGCCCGGTCAACAAAAACTAAATAAAATAAAATAAATAAAAGCATACCCCGGGCACCATAAGCTGCCTGGTATGCACAAGATGGCTGCAGCCGGCTCGACTGACATGACACAGTCGGTGCGGGTCTTTCAAATGGAAATAACATGTGAAAGGTAATAAAAAAAATTCCTTTAACACCAAACGCACTAATCAGGTGTTTCTGCAGCAGCTGCTGCCCTTTTTTCATCATCCCATGTTTTCCTTTAACTTTGAAGGCAGAAAGTTTTCCATAAGTTGTCTAGAAGTTTCAGAAAGTGTGGCATGGATTGTAGGGAGTTTCCCATATACACCAAAGTTTCATCTGCCTATAAGGATATGTGGTGTTCTTGCCCTGCCAGCATTATTCCCTACAGTTCTCTGCTTTTTCAGGGGGCTGCTGCTAGAGGCTTGATGCTGAGCACGAAGAGCAGTGGTGACAAAGAACACCCCGTCTTGTTCCCCTGCAGATAGGGAAGGAGTCTGAGAAAGTACCATTAACTCTAATTCTGGCTGTTGGGTTGGAATACAGCACAGACAGCCATTGCTGAAACCCCATGCTGTTGAGGACTTCCAGAAGAAAATGCCAATTAAGGCAATCAAACGTCTTCTCCTCATCTATTAGGAATGCCACTGGAGTGTCCCATAGGTGCCGGCGGGCATACTTAGTGTACTTTACTGTGAGTACAGTAAAATCTGGAAAATCCAGAGGCAATGTGAGTCTCAGGCCAGGTCAACAAACACAAACAGAGCCTGATGTACCTGAAGAACAGTTTTTCTCCTCCTTGGACGCTTTGGTGTGAGTTTGTGAATAATCTTTGAAAGATGTGCGGATGCTAAACTTAGAGGCCATGATTGCATGAGTGCCCTGACTGAGTATGTATGCATGAGTGCTGGTGTGAATGGACCTCTATAAGGCTGGCTACCTTGATATGGCACAGAGGTGTATCACAATGTATCCAAAACATTGTAACTAAAAGCCAGCCAACTTCTGCCAGATTGGTAATGTGTTCGATAAAATGAAATGCTGCTTACTACATATTGCAGACCAAAATAGAAGTAGGGCAATGTTTGTGTGGCAGGGCAACACATCTTTTGGTTTGTGTTTACGGGGGGGGGAAGGGGGCAACAATTCCACCAACTCTCGAGTACAAGTTTAAAATTCCTAGCAACACCTCTGGAGTGTCCTGAAAATTTTTGGTGCTGACAGGATGTTCAGTAGTCTCCTGATTGTTAGTTGTGAATCTTTGTGGGATATATCCTGTCTGATCTGGGTGTGTTAGTTTTGTCACCACCTTTTGCACCCGTGAAGCCAGAAACATAGAAACATGGAAACTGATGGCAGATGAGGACCGCTAGACCCATCCAGTCTGCCCATATTCCCTATCTGCATCAACGGCCACTAACCCTACTCGGTTATCGACTTTAGCCTCTCCTTCCCAACTCTAGGGTTCCCTTATGCCTATCCCAGGCATGTTTGAATACCTCCACTGTGCTAGCTCCCGCCAACTCCTCATGTTCCCTGCCAGGTTCTGTTCACGTCATGACCTGAGAGACGCAACAGCTCGTGGCATGCTCAGCTGAGACAGAACTTTTCTGTAGTAAACGGATGATGGCATAAGTGTTAAAAACAAGTAGAAATGTGCAACTTTTTAAAAACAGACACTGAGGCTTTGATTAGCATATAAAACATTATTAAAACAAGTGATTAAAATGTGACTGTAAAAATCGGAATTATGGCAAACAGCTATATTTGCCATTGATCTTTCAGACTCCACACTAAAGAGTTGAAGTATTGATCTGATAGTTTTTAAATCATCATACTTACAAGCTGTGTTCCCCTGGTGTAGGGACCAGAATAAATCCATTTGTAGCTGTGTGGATTCACAATGAGAGCTGAGTAAGCTGTAGGAAGCATCCCTCCATTTCTACCTGAATGTAAAATGGCAGGGGTGGGGTCATGATTAAAACTGCACATTTTGACTAGAATTACTCATTCCACTTTAATCAAATAGCATTTTAGCAACTGACAAAAATGCAAACAAGTCAACTCTAAATTGTTATAGTTTCTTGGGCGGTTATTTGGAATCGTGCTTGTATGGTATTGGAATAAATGTTACCTTGTTCCACGTTTACCTTTTTTGCATGCCCGGCCAAACAACTTATCTGCCACTGTGCAACTCTAGTAAAAGTTTCAGGGAGATGCACAGCACAGTGGTACATCAGTAAACAATACTGAAGTTACAGACTTTATTTAGTAAAGGAAACTACATATGTTTTATGAAATAAGGACCTTACGTATGTTTTAAGCACCCTCAGCACTAATTGCTCAGGGGAGGGTAAGTCAATAGCTAAAGATCACCCAGAACATACTGGTGGGATTCAAACCTCGGTGCCCAGATTCAAAGCTATACACAGCCAGGCAACAATGCCACATATTAAACATCACTGCATTAAGTGTACACTGTATTGATACACTTCTTTAGGGAATACATCTAGTATAAATCTAGATACCTTTAACTGAGCAAAACAGATATTATTTTAATCATTTATAGGTTCCATGAGGCAAATCTGCTGGCACTCACTTTAAGATGGGCTGCTGTCTGCTGTTTCAATAAATCCATTGCTACCTGCAGTATGCACATGATTTTTATTTATTTATTTACTAATTATATAATAGCTAGGATGCAGCCACCATCAGTAACATCACTGTGCGGCTGTATTGGCTCTGACCAAAACTTGTTTCCTCACCTGTGACTTGGGCATTTGAATTTGGGGATGCCTGGATTGAGGCATTATTGGTGGCTGCTCCAACTGACAGGGGTCCCCCCATAAAAACAGAGCTTTAAAAGAAAAGTATTTTTCTTACTTGATTGTTCTGATCTATTTGGATTTGTTTTCTATTAATCTCCAGCATTCCCTTGTATATGCTGGTCCGCAAAAACAAACATACAGACTAACTAACTAACTAACTAATTAACTAATAGCTAACTAACTAAAATATCCCTTAATCACACCTCTCTACTGTCCCTCATTGGGAGGGATGGCCCTCATTTTGACACTCTGAAGCCCTCTTTCCCATATGGAGTAAGCACTGTCACACATTACACATTGGCAGTTTATTATTTTTTTCCTACTCCTTTCCCCTGGTCAGCCCTCCTTTGGAAGAGTGCCCCAGACCCATCACCGCGACATCCACTTGGACTTACCTGCCACCATCTTCCCCCTGGGCCTCCCCCAAGAGGTTGGCAGGGTCCCCCCCACTGCAGAATGGACCCAGTTGTGGCAGTGTGCTTAGCTGGTTGGGTGCGGGGTCTGCGGGCACTCTTCCTCATTCTGCCACTGGCGCTTCCTCCTGTTTTTCTCCCCCTGGAGATGTGACATGCAATGACATCATGGTACATGCCATGCACTCCTGCATGACGTGCACTGATGTCTGCCACATCCCCGATCAGTCTTGGCACCAAGCTACCTTTATCCTGTCTTCTGCCAGGGGTCAGGCAAGTTGTGGGCTCAGCACCCCTCCCCCCTGAGGAAGAGAGCGGTCCTGCAGGCACACGATTCTCCTCTTCCCCCTGGCTGACCCTTCCACAGTGCGGATTCACTCTGGAAACGAGGCTGTCAGTGTCACAAGTGGTAGCACTATTGCTTTGATGGTGGGCCAACTGTATGTTTGGCAGCTTAAAGAGGACAGAAAATTATTTCTAAATGGCAGCTGTCTTTAATATTTCTATTTAGAAAAACTATATTTACATTTCTTTGTTTTCAGGGAATTTGGGGTCTGGAAATGATCAATATTTAATTGCACCTAAATAAAAGTTGATGTGAATAACTGTGTTTGGCATTGTTTTCTTTTTATGGGTGGTATTTGCTGTAGTTCTCTTCATGGAACCAAGAATGTTGAGTTTTTACTATGTCTGGGCTGGTATGTACAGAAATCTGTGCACTGTTCTGAGAGATTAATAGGTCTGGCTTAGGTGTATGTACACAAAATGTGACAAAGGCAAAATTTCTGGTTATGGAAAGAATTAACATATTTCCCACAAAATGAAAAAAATACAAAATATGTATTTTTACATTACATTTGTTAAGGTGCAATTGAATATAGGATGAAAAGGGGGAACAGACAGGTAAAAAAAACAATATTCCACCCCCCTCAAACACACACACACACAGAGTATCTCAGAGTGGGTCTTGATGGACCATTTCCTTGTTCATTTTATTCCTTTTGGAAAATCAAAGCTCAAAATGGGGAGCAGGTTTCAGAAACGGCTTCTAATGGGTTTTGGCAAGGCTTCAACTGAGCTAGTTATAGTGCAGAAAGTTTCCAAATTGAATTTTTTTTATTAGCCTTCAAAGAAGAATTACTACGTTCGAGCAAAGCAATCATACAACAGGAATGATTCAGCGCTAGACCCGCATTACTTAGTGTGGTCACGCAGGTCCAGCAGCATACTGGTTTGCAGCAGGGTAACTGTAAATATGACAGCTTTCCTTAAGAAAGATGACAGTTAAAAATGACCTGTCTTCTTTATTTACATTTCCTTAGTAACCTTGTACCCATATGTCCTCTCAACTGCAGGCATGTCACACCTCCTGACTGTCATACTGAAACTCTAATTTCACTTTATTGCCAGAGTATGACTAGAGCCCGCACAGAGCACACCAGGGACAATCTGGCTACAAGAAATGTCACTGGACTCCAGAAGGCAGAGCATTGCTTTACAAATGACTCTGGTTCCTACTAAATCATTTCTTGTTTTGTATACTTTTTTTTAGCACAGCTGCAAATTAAGCTGCAGCACCAAGGTTCCACTATCAGTGTAGAATGTGAAACCTAGTGAGGCAGATGGTGATTAGCCGAGCAGAGTGCATGTGTGTGTGTGTGTGTGTGTGTGTGTGTGTGTGTAGGAGTTCTACTTGGGGAGGTGCTCGCTGTGCACTTTGTTTACACCTAGGGAAGACTGAAATGCAGCATCTTGTTTTTAATGGGGGTCCTGCTTCTATGCCATTGTACAGATGGGTTACTGTAGCACAGGGAGATCAAGTGATTTGATCAAAGTCACATAGTGAGTCAGTGGCCATGCTGGGATTTGAACTTGTGATTTTTCCCTTCAGTGCTCTAAGTGTAACCCCCTCCTGGTGAGGGGCTTACCTGGACTGCTGCTAAGGTTTCAAGTGGGAACTGTTGTTGGTGCTGCAGTGACTGGCTCTCTCTCACTCGCTCGTGTGTGTGATGTAGTGACAGTGTATGCAGCAGCATGACTGTTGACACCTCCTGCACTTTTTCTTGTGTCTGTGACCATGTGTCTTCAGTCCTGGTCCACCAATTCTGGCAGAGAGGACTGGGGACACCAGAGTCATGGTTCTGCTTTGGCACCTCCTGCCCCTGCCATGCAAAACCCACTGCAAGAGCGGGAGTGCATGCTGTGGGACTCCTCCCCAGTGCAGCCAGCTCTGTGGACTCTGTCAGCATGACCGACCACATACTCAGTGCTCACAAGGCCACCACCCATCAGCTGGGTAGCAGCTCAGGAGGGCTGCAACAGAACACTGGGGCCAGTGCATAATTTGGGGGCAAGAAAATCAATGAAACAAAGAATTTTGGAGCAAAGGCTGCACAGAACCTATTATCCAATCAGAGGGCTAGAAGCCCTAGCAAAAAGAGGTGTGTATTATGGGAGGATGATGCAATCGGAGTCTCCCACATGGACTGGCAGACTATAAGTGCCAATCAGAGGGTAGGACAGGGAAGAAGGATGGATGGACAGCTCTGCTTGTCCACAATAAGACACAGAATGGACAGAAAGCAGTTCTGGGCCCACAAGGAGCTCAGGCAGTATTGAAAGGGACACTGAGGTGTTCAGACCTGCAGCTGGTGCGATCAAGTGAGAGTTCTAGCCAGGCCAGCCATCCTTTCAGCCCTCACCAGGGTTTACTTAATAAGCTCCAAGTCTATGTCAGAGGAGCATCAGGGAGAAGGAATTGTGAGAGTGTGAGCCTGTGGGCATTTGTTGTGTTCCAAAGCTGCTGAGCTGTATTAAGAGGAGACACAGACCTGCATCCTACCCAGGTTGCTCTGGAACCAGGTAAGGAGCCTGCTAGCTCTTATCTAGTGGGGTGGATTGGGGAACAGGGAACCACAGGCTGGATGCCTAAGTGCAGGTGTACTCTTGATCCATAGGGGAGTCAGACTGTGAGGGTCGCTCCTGGGGTCTGGACTCATTACGAACTGGGAAGCTGCTGTGTAGAGCTCCTATGACTGAGAGTTGCGCCAGAAAGGCTATATCCTGAGAGGTGTGAGCCAGAAGAGCTGTGCCGCTGCAGAGTGTTTGAGTGAGTCCAAAGCTCCTGATTGTTGCCTAACCTGCTGCTGTGTGCTGTTCCCCAACTTGACTTGAACTGCTGCATTCATTGGTCATGTCAATGCTGACATTGCTGGCTGCAGCTTATACAGTTTTGGTTTTCAAGCCTTCTAGTTTGGAATTTCAAGTTCTCTGAATAGTACTAGCACACTATGGCCTGTTGGGGACATAAATTGCAAGCTTGCTAACTTACATCAAGTGCCCCAGGTAAAGAACCCAGGCAATGTAGCTCCCAGGCCTCCACTGGGACTCAAGTGTAAATCCTGGGTACCCAGAATAATTTGGTATTTGTGTCATACTTGAAACAATAGTTATATTACTGGTACCAGTTAAAGAGTTTACCGCACCCTTCATAAAATAATTTATTTTCTGTGCCCCTTGATTGGATGGAACTTTCCTCAAACTGAGTGGGATCTCAGAGGGGGTAGAAACCCCCAGTACAGTGGCTTTTATGGTGCATTGTTATAGGTTGGGAGTGCTAAAGGTGACTTGCAACTATGTAACCTTTTCTTCCTTTCCAGCTGCCAGACCGGTTTTCTTAAATAAAAATACTGTTAGTTTTTTGAATTTTACTTCTGTGTATGTGCTCAGTTTGTACAATCTGATTGAAGTGTTTATTGGTGAAGGTAACAACTGTCTTCGTGGTCCCCAGGAGGTTTTCCAGTTCAGTGTGGGAAGGTACTGCATCCCAGAGGGTGGTGCAGCACACAACATCTGGTCAACTTATTCTCTCTGGATGGAGGCACTGCACTATATATAGGTATTAAGTGTTCTGGGAAGAACCCCCTATCACAGCAGAAAGAAAACAAACCCAAACCCCTCAACGCAGTTGGCCGTGTGTGGTCACCAGGCAGGGGTGTGAACCCAGATATGGCGTCTCAGGGGTCACATATTGGTAGCACTGCTGGGATCTCCTGTTTAACATCTGGACACACTTGGGGTGTTTTCAGAGACTTTTTGCCATTGAGTGCCCAAAACAATTTCTGTGAAAATAAAAATGGCTTTTCAAGAGGTAGTGGACTGGTATGTGTTTGAGGAAAGTACTCCTGGAAAAGAATGTGTCTAAGGAGTGGGGCAAGGGGTCCATCTTGGAAGTGTCGGAGGATGTCTGAAAGATTGTGGGAACCTGAAATTCAGAGAGTGACTAGAAGTGAGAAGGACTTAGGGTCATTGAATTTATGGTGACACTTGATTAGTCTCATGAGATCTTGGTGATGATAAGCAAAGGAAGTCCTGCTAGTCCAAAACCTCCTTCACCACACCTGCACTCTAGGGGGGATTTCAAGACCAAACTAGTACTTTTGCTGGCTAGTGAAGGGAATATATTTAAGCATGTGGAGACCTTGTTGTGTCCCTGGGCAACCTCTGAAGAGTCTGGGCTAGCTCACCCTGCTGGCTCAGACCATTGCCAACATCAAACATTTTTTTCTGGCACCATCTCCACCCCACTGGAAAATATAATTATGAAACTTAAATTAACTATGCTGTACTAATGCTACATGAATGGCAATGCACCAAGGCGGGAAAATGCAAAAGACTGGCAGAGAGCTTGAAAGGGCCAGCATACGATGCCATCCAGTCCTTGAGTGCCACAGATCCAGAGGCCCAGGCAGATGAATACTGAAAGTGTACCACAGAGGAGGTATAGAGCCCAAATATCTGAAAAAGGTGAGACTAGAACAAGTGTGGAAGGCAGCCCGAGTTTCAGAGTTACTGTTGTTAAGTTACATTTAAAAGAGAGACTGGTTTCTCTCCCTCTACTACCGTATCCTGCTGTGGGAGGTTAGAGAGACTGAAGAACAAAGTGAACAGTGGGGACCCCCACCTGCTTCCATTGCCAGTGCCCAAGTGGCAGACAGTGAGGGTTCCCGTGATGTCACAGAGCTCCAGAGACTGAAAAAAATGTGTGATAGTACAACCTGGCATGACTAGTCCACCCCCTAGGGAGTTTGAGCCCTTGATCTCTAACACTTCTGTGTCAAGTAGTGTTGTGGTAACTGCCTCGCGCACTAGAGTGTGAGCCTCAAATGCAGTCTCACTGGAGGAAGTCCATACTCAATGGACTGAGCTAAAGAAAATGATGGGAGAATCCATGAACCATCAAGCCCTGCAATCACCTAGGACCCCTGCCCAGAAAGGGGAGCTCCCATTAAAGGAGAACTGCACTGAATCTAGAAGTCACTTTTCACAGCAGACGCTGCTTTTTTAATACTAATTCAAATTCAATTATTTCTCTAGCTATACAGGCTTTTTAGTTGTCCTAGTGGTTGTTTCTGATTTCTATGCTGCTAGTAAGAACAATGTTAGAACTGTATGATGTGCATTATGTCCATGTTCTACTCTTCTATTGTTGGCACAATACACCTGTGTTCTGCTTCAGAACTCTGGTTGTTTGGGACATAAACTATAGCACACAGTTCTAAAATGGTATTTACCATCAGACTGCAAGACAGAAACAATCACTGAGGATACTAAATGGTCTGTGTAGATGGAACAATAACAGAATTTGAACCAATACTTACAACCCAGCCTCTACTGGGAAAAATGACTTAGAGGTTCAGCACAGTTCTCCTTTAAACTCTCCTGTTGGAACCTCTTGACAGTCAGCACATAGAAGTGATTTTATTGCTATTGTTGTGGGAAGGATGGGCATATCCAACATTAGTGTCAGTCAGAAAGCAACTTTCTGGGGTTTGCAGACAGGCTAATCTGAGAGAAATTGGCCACAAGCACCGTCAGACCTTTAAACATCATCGGGCCCCAGCAGAGGAGCACTCTGGTGCCCTGGGAACAAGTTGCTCACCAACTACCATTACTAAAGCTACTTTCTTTGTCAACCCCAATGCTTCAGATACTAAAGCTTAAATGTGAAGGAGCTGGGATGAGGTTGTGGATCCTACTGCAGAAGTGGAAGCTCGAGTGGATGGACTGCTCGCCTGAGTACTCCTGGACAGTGGCTCCCAAGTCACCATAGCGTTCAAAGACTATTATGATAAGTATCTGTCTCTCAAAAAGTTGGAGCCCTGGGAAGGCACAGATGCGCAGGGTATCAATGAAGCTTCATATCCTCATCTGGATCTTATTTGTATCTGGATCTCCTTCCCGGTGGACACTGCTGGAACTCCTACTAATGTGGAGATATCTGCTCTGGTGTGCCCACAGACAAATACCGTATGTATGAAAAGATCCCTGTTATCACTGAACCAGAGCCCATCTGTTCTACCACCTGGGTCAGTTGTGCAAAGAGTTCTAAGCCTAACAAGGAAAAGTTCCATTGCTCCTCCATGGACTTGTTAGACAAGCTTATGCTCGTAAAGCCACTGTCCTATCTGAGGACAAATCTGTGAGCATTGTTTGGGGGCAGAGACTGATCACAAGTGGTGTTTCCTGTCAAAGCACAGTGTACCATCAAGGGAGTAGTGGGCCTCAAGGGATCCTGTCACAGTCAGCTGCTGATGTTGTATGGCCCAGAGGAAGCCAGTTTTCCACAGGAGCTTGTAGTCAAACCTAGAATACTGCCAGCTAAAGCTCATGCCTATGTCAGATAAGTAACAGTTCATGTGACAAATGTAACTGACTGACCAGTGACCATCCGGAGGGGGCAGACCCTCACTACAGTGTATTGTGCTGATCTGGCAGTACAGCCACAAAAGGGAGATAATCCTACTCCAGGACAATTAGACCCAACATTGTATGAGTTTGGAGACCACCCTTTGCCTGCAGAGTGTCGGAACAGAATTCAAAAGAGGTTGGCACAGCAAACAGAAGTTTTCACACTGAAGGAATGGGATGTTGGGTGTGCCAAGGTTGTGCAGCACCGCATTCAGGACATGGATGAGAGGCCTTTTCAGGAAAGGGTCAATACAACTGGCCTAGACTGACATAGATGATGTCCAGAAGCACTTGCAGAAGATGTTGGCCGGTGGCATCATTCAAGGATCTAGGAGTCCCTATGCATCACCAACTGTAGTTGTCAGAAAGAAGAGTCAGGCTGTCAGAATGTGTGTGGACTACCAGACTCTAAACAACAAAACTGTACCCGACAAATACACTATGCCACAAGTCCAAGATGCCCTGGATTGTCTGAATGGAAGTCAATGGTTCAGTGTGATGGATTGAGATCTGGCTACTAGCAAATTCCCATGGCCAAGCAGGATCAAGAAAAGACTGTGTTTATCTGACCCCAAGAGATCTATGAGTTCCTTTGAATGCTGTAGGGGATCTCAGTGGTGCCAGCCACCTTCCAATGACTGATGGAGAAAGCAATGGGGGACATAAACCAGTCTGAATGGCTTGTGTACCTTGATGACATTATCATATTTGGGAAAACCCTGGAAGAACATGAAGCCCGTCTGTTCCAAATTTTTGACAGGCTAGAAATGTATGGCCTCGTGCTGTCAATTGACAAGTGCCAGTTCTTCAGACTTTGGTCAAGTATGTAGGTCACATTGTGTCCCAAAATGGCATCCGTACCAATCCCGACTATGTTCAGGCAGTCACAAACATGCCAAACCCTGGCTGAGATAACTGCAGTTTCTTGTAATTCTTCAGCTAATACCGCAGTTTCATTAAGGACTACACCAAGATCATCAAGCCTCTGCAGGATCTAACCCAAGACTATCCTCCTGCAAACCAGAAAAACAAGTGGGTGCAACAGTCCACTCCTGAAAAAGTTTACTAGAGAGTGCATGAACCGTTTGGCCCCAGATGGACTCGAGCTTGTGATGAAATATTTGAAGAGATAATCAGACAGTTGACCAATGCCCCCATGCTGGCCTATGCAGACACCAGCAAGTCATATGTGCTGCACACAGATGCCAGTCTCAGTGGTTTGGGAGCAGTGTTACATCAAGAACAACCACAAAGACTCTGGCCAGTAGATTATGTCAGTGGCAGTTTGTCACCTTCAGAAAGATATTATCTGGTCCACAAGCTGGAGTTTTGGCACCCAACTGGGCAATTGTTGATCAGTTCCACAAGTACCTGTATGGAGCCCATACCACAGTCCACACTGATAACAACCCTCTCACCTATATGCAAATAATAGCAAAATTGGATGCTGCAGACTACCACTTGTTGTCAGCCCTATCAACATGCGATTACTGTGTGGAATATCTCCTGGGAAAAAGCAACATTGACGATGACGTCCTATCCAGAAGATCCCACCCAGGGGTGCCTGGGTCAGAATGGATCTGAATACTAGAGACTGCCATTCAAGCTTTGTACAAAAGATATTATCTAGAAGAATTGCCAAAGTCCATTGAACCACCGTGCCTGGTTGACAGTTTGGTCCCATTAAATGTGACTGAAATAGAACAAAAAGACCAAAGTAAAAAAAAGAGCCTAAAGTCCTTTTAGATGCAGTGCACTTGTGTTACTAGTGTGGTATGTCCTATTTTCGGCTTCTGCTTCACCTTGTGGTACTGTATCTGAAAGAAGCAGAAAGCCGACTAAGCGTTTGCTCTATTTGGTACCAGCCACCATCCTCAGAACACAAGAATGTAAACATAGTCACTCAGGCAGTTGTGGCGGGTGTCAAGTATCCCAGTCTCATGAAATCCTTGTATGATGTCTGCTCATCTTCCTTGCAAGGAGGTGATCGCAGTCTCCATCCACCGAGCATGGTGTTCTTTTAGGTTTAACAGTCAGAGATCGGATGTTAAACTGTCAGTGCCTCCTGCTACCAACCTCTCTATCACAATGCCTGCGTACCAATTGGTGAATTTTCTCTTGAGTAGGTCCTTGAAAATTTTATTTACACTGACATCCAAAGGCTGTAGTGAGTCAGTGCAAGATGCCGGCACATAGATTGGAATGATGTTTAGCTCTTCCAAGTGCAGGAGCACATTTCCAGTAGTATGTGCTCGATACAGATCTAAAACAAGTAAGGATTCTGGTCTGTGGGCAATGACAGCTCAGAAGTGATGCACTTGATATAGGGTACCAACACATTATCAATAAAATCAATGGTCGTGACTTCATTGGCCCAGTGATTTTCAGAATGAGTTACACTCCACTCATTGGGAAATATATGCTTAGGGTGTGACACAGCAGTTTTGCACTTATAGATGAGTTGCGGAGGGAGTAAATCACCATCAAGGCAACAGGCAAGGACAACAGAAATTTGTCTTCTATCCCCTAATCCAGTCACCTGTACCTGTTTTGACCCTGTCGCCTCCATCGTCCATTCAGATAGAGGAATCATATTGACTCCTGTTTCATCCAAGTTTATGACCATGGTGGGATCAGCTCTTGGGCACAAGCAGTGGCTATATGTAAAAAGAAAAGCGGCCTGCTGGCCCGGTGGCGCTGAGGGTTGAGGTGTTGGACGCCACATCTCGCGCCATGCCGGTGACCCGGGTTCAGGAACAGACTCGCGCCACCGGGGGCTGGCAGGGGGAAGGAAGGATTGAGCATCCTGCGACAGCCCTATTCCTTCGGGGTGGGTGAGGGATATGTGCCATGCTGCAGTGACACCCAGCGGAGGCTGGGTGTTCGGCAAGGTGTGGGCATCTACATGGGGGGAGAGCCGACGGACGTCTGCACGTCAGTGCATTGACGTCATTGCACATCTAGCTCTTCAGTGGGCAAAAACTAAGAAAAAATAAAGGGTGTCTCTGCCTCTATGAAGCCCTCCCTGGGCTTTAATTAGCCTCTGTTGTTGGATCCCCCAACCAGATATTGGTTCCGTGGGCTGGATAAGGGACCAGTTACGCGGCCCCACCCTCTGGGGGGAAAGCCGGGGGATCACGGTAGAGACAGTGAAGTACTAGGATCTGTGTGTCAGCAGGTGCAGAATTTTGTGTAATGTTGGGGCCAGTAGGTAAGTCCTGTGTGGGTTCTCGAGCTGTCTCCAAGATCAGCCCCTCTGCTGTTTGTCTATTGATCATACCCTGTATCACTTTCTGATTTGGTACTGGAGCCCCCTGAGTTGCCTTAATGCAGGCTGTCTCACTGGCTAATATACTTTATGGAGCAACATTTGCCAATGTTCCTTCTACCCCCGAGACACCAAAGGAACCGTTAGGCCCTCGGGAATCAGGGTGCATAGCTGCATTACAGTGCAACACAATTGCAGGGCCATTAGTACTAGCACTTACCCTGCATGTCTCTTGTTGCTCGTTTTGCAGAATCTCCATTGATGTGTGCGGTGATATCTCTTCCGCAGCCATCTCAAGGCATTGAGTGCCTGCTGTCTGTGATGAACTGCTCACAAAATCCACCTCTGGATCAGGTATCCAGAAGCCAGTATCACTGCGTGTCCATCTGGAGTTCATAAGTGCAGACTCAGGGGACCAGTCAGCTGGAAAATCCATCGGAGTACTGGTATGGAAGTCCTCTTTGATTCTATCTCTAGGAGTAGTCACTTTCGATGAGCTAGCAGACCTGGATTGAAGGGGTTTCAATTTTGGTTTTGTTTCTAGTGTTTTTTCCCATTTTCCTCCATTTAAACTCTTTGTTAGTAAAGTCCTGTTGCTTTTGACAATATATATATCTTCCTCTTGTGCCATTTATTTAACCAACTGTTGCCGTTTTTCTTTTATATTAAATTCCAGACGTCTTTCTTCCAATCATGTTTCTTTCACTGAACATTTCATATCAGACTGTGTTTTATCCTCAGACACCCCCAGTTCCATAAGTTCTGGTCTTGAAACACCTCCGTAGTTCTCCTCAACCACAGCAATATCACTCAAAACCTCCACACTAATCGCTACAGCAGAGACGATTTCGCACACTTGTTGCTTCACCACCGACTCAGCAGCTTCTGAATCCTCCATGGCAAGGAACGGGCCGACAGTGCCCACTTCCCCAGAGTAGGGAATCTCCCTGGTGCCCTGGCCAAATTTCCCCTCATTCATTAAAAATGCCACCAACAACTTAATCTGGTTCAAAGTCAGATGGCATTCATCTGTATCCCCCTCCCCAGGGTCGTGCCTGAAAATAGGCAGAATCTGTCTAGTGCACTTACCTGGTCAACAAAAACTACCTAAATAAAGAAGTTCTGGGCTCTCAAGGAGCTCAGGGCAATCTTGAAAGAGACACTAAGGTGTTCAGACATGTGGTTTGAGTGGCCTAGGCAGGTATCCTTTGAGTCCTCACCAGGGTTGCTTTAGTAAACTCTGAGTCTATGTCAGACAAGCATCAGGGAGAAGAAATTGCTGAGAGTGTGAGCGTGTAGGCCATTGCAGCATTTCAAAGCTGCTGAGCTGTACTGAGAGGAGATAGGAACCTGCATCCTACCCATGCTGCTTCAGAGCCAGATAAGGTGCTTGCTAGCCCATATCTAGTGGGATGGATTGAGGAACAGGAAGCCACAGGCTGGATGCCTAAATCCAGGTGTACTCTTGATCCATAGGGGAGTCAGACTATGGAGGTCACTCCTGGGGTCCTTTGGACCTGGGAAGCTGCTGTGTAGAGCTTCTGTGACTGAGAGTTGAGCCAGAAGGGCTATATCCTGAGGTGTGTGAGCCAGAAGGACTGTGCTGCTACAGAGCACTCGAGAGAGTCTGAAGCTCCTGACTGTTGCCTAACTTACTACTGCGTGCTGTTCCCCAACTCAACTGAACTGCTGCATCTGTGAGTCACATGAGTGCTGGCACTGAAGGCTGTGTTTTTGTGCTCTTCTAACTTTGGATTAGAATTTTGGTTTTCAAGCTTTCTTGTTCGGAATTTCAAGTTCTCTGAATTCCACCACTATGGTCTGTTGGGTGGTGGTAGTAGTGGTGGTGGTGGTGGGGGTTAAATTGCATGCTTGCTAACTTTTGTCAAATGCACCACTGAAAGAACCTGGGCAATGTAACTCACAGGCCTGCACTGGGACTGTAGTGTAATTCCTCGGTACCCAGAGCCATTTGGTATTTTTGTCATACTTAATATTGTAGTTCTTTTACTGGTACCAGTTAAAGAGGTTACCAAACTCTGTGTAAAATAATAAAATAATGATTGCGTAGGTGTTTCCTCAAACTGTGTAGGACCTGAGAGGGTGGCACAGATCCACAGTACAGTGGCTCTTAGGGTGCATTGCTATAAGTTGAGTCAAGTGTGCTCAGGGTGACTTGCAACTGCTTAACCTTTTCTTCTCTTCCAGTTGCCAGGCTGGTGTTCTTAATAAAAGCACTGTTAATTGTTTGAATTTTGCTTCTGTGCGTGTGTGTTCAATTTGTACAATCTGATTGAAGTGTTTATTGGTGACGGTAGCAACTGTCTTCATGGTCCCCAGAGGTGGTCCAGTTCAGTGTAGGGAGGTGGGTAGGCACTGCATCCCAGAGGGTGGTACTGCACACAACATTTGGCCCACGGCACTAGGTTAGAATCACGCATGTCACAACAGCGCGGTCCAGAAGAGCGCCATTAAAAGCGCCGCTCACCACAACAGCACCAGCCAAAAACATCGACCGCAAGAACAGCGGCGTTGGTAGCGATCCCCAAGGACACGGACCACTACCATAAAATAACACGCAGATTTTGCTCCCCGAACCCCCTCCATCTATATATAATCATCTCTGGGGGTGGAGGCAACACGGGTAAGGGGTGAAACTTTGGGGGAGTGTTGAGGAGGGGAAGGGGAATGGCACAGATTTCTGTTTTTGAGGGGGACTGTGCCCCCCTGCACCTCCCATCATGTGGGGACTTTTCCCTGAACCCCCCAACTATATATAATCATCTCCGGGGGGAGGCAACACGGGTAAGGGGTGAAACCTTGGGGGGCATTGTGGGGGGAAGGGAATGGAGCAGGAGGGGCAGACACAGTATCCCCACACACTTGGATGGGGGAGAAACAAACAACAAAAAAAAACAAACAGTGCTAGCATAAAAAAAAAAAAAAGGATGCATACTTCTTGGAACTGGGAATCAAACCCCAGCCCACCAGCATTCTTCTACCCTCCACTGCCTATGGAACTACCTTCTGCACCACAGCAGCTGCTCAGTAGAACCTCTCCCAGCATAGGCTTTATCCCTTTCTCCTTCTCCCCACCCTCATGACTGCAATACAGCCACAGGAATAATGCTAACCTGATCTATGGCATTCTATTCCTATCACTGTATTGCACAGTGCTATTCTGACCACGTGGTTTAAAACTGCGTTATTCAGGATTCGCTATTATAACTGGTTGCCTTGGCCCACTTACCAGTATTCTTACTGGGTTGAGGCACTGCACTATTTTTTACCTATTCTAAGACTCCCCCCCCCGTCACAGGAGAAAAACAAACCCAAACCCCCTCAGCCCTGTGGGCTCTGTTCGGTCACCAGGCAGGGGTGTGAACCCAGACGTGGCATTACGGTGGTCACATAAGCACTAGACCACACTGCCTTTTCTAATCACCATGTCATTGAATGTAAGAAGAAGAAGAATCAGCATTTATATGGAGCTTTTCATATGCATTGTCTTCCAAAGTGCTCTACAAGTAATGAGAGACAGGTGGTGAAGTGACTATGAACATGAAGCCATTTTGCACATAAACACCCACACAGAGCTTTGGACAATTGTTGCACGAACCAGTTTTATGGGAAAGGAAATGTTGGCCAGGACAGCAGGGCAAATCTCATACTCTTGCAAAAAGTGCCTTTTGTTCTATTATTTTCACCTGGTTATCCACCAGAGCAGCACAAGAGAGGGACAAAAAAAGGCCTTGGCCTAATGTCTCACATGAAGGACAGCACACGCCGCCACTTCAGTGTCCCCTTACCATGGGTGCCAGCATTTATGGTATAAGCCCAATCTCAATGTGGGACTAGAATCTATAACCTTGTGGTTCAGAGAAGGATATACTACCAACTGAGCCAAGGTGACATTGTGTAGATAAGGTTCTAACTGAATCTCCCCCAGTAATCAAGGCATGGAGCAGTAGTGACGAGCATGTACAATGATGCTACATCTGATTTGTTTCTTTGTAGACTTTTATGAGAGCCACCATGCACTACTGCTGTCTCAGGCCATTTACATGACAGCATCCTTAGTATTATTCTGCTAATTCACTTTTTATTTGTGTTATATGATTATGAAGAGCAAAAGGACACTGATGTGTGAGTGATGCACTTGACAGACTTACCAGTCAGTCTACCATAATATCATAAATGAAGACTGCTCTGCCCGTCCCACCCAATGACATGTGCTGCATGCTAATCTAGTCACATACGTAAGCCACCCATGTTCTGGGGCTTGCTATTAGTTACCCTTTCTTGCCCCCTGGGCTGGCACTTTAGGTTGGTTGGGCTTAATTGGTGCCCACCCTTTGGGGTGTGGCAGTCCTCATTGGCAGGAAACATATTTTGGGCTTGGGAGGAGGGAGGGAGGCTGGCGGGTAGAGACGATCTTAGTGGGGTTGGGGTTTGAACCCCTGGCCTGGGGGAAGTTGTGGCTTGCTCTCCGTGGTGCAGTACCAGCACTCAGTCTTGGGTGGTGTGCAGGGATGTGGCCAGTGGGGTGGGACCCTGAATGGAGAAGGAGCTGTTGCCTGGAGGAAATGTGTCGTCCTGCCCCATGTTCCGCGGTACCGAGGCGAGTTCAGGTCCTGTTCATTTTGAGGATCAGCAGGCAGTGGGTACATGGCAGTGATGAGAGCACTGCTGTGTTGCCTTTCTGGTGGTGGCAGCCCTGGGGGGCCATTACCCATGTGGCATGCTGCCTCAGGTGAGTGGCCTGCTTGTAGTTGAGTTGCTGGGTCCACCTTCCCCGGTTTAGTACAGAGGTCTGGGGGTAAAGGTGTTGAGACCCGAGTTCTGTGGCAGGAAAGGTTTGGAAAGTAATGGGGCCAGCTGTAGTTTGAGACCTCCCTGATTCGAAGGTAGTCTGTGGGCCTGGTTGATCCAGTAGCTGCCAGGCCGTTGTGTACCTGGGGGCATGTTTCAGAGACCCCCGGTGATTCAGTGGTAGGCCTTGGTCAAGTTATTGTGCCACAGTTGAATCATAGAATCATAGAAACTTGACAGAAGAAAAGGACCATACCGCCCACCTAGTCTGCCCTCCCCCAACAACTCCATCTCCTGCCAGCCCCCGCCTCCCCGATACTCAGCCCCATATGCTTGACCCATGCCCTCTTGAATTCTTCCACTGATTTAGCCCCCACCACTCTGTCTGGTAGTCTGTTCCAGGGCTCCACCACCCTCTCTGTGAAAAAATGCCCTCTCACATTGCCCCTGTATCTTTTTCCTTGCAGTCTGAGGCTGTGCCCTCTAGTTCTGACCCCCTCCTTCCTCTTAAGTAAACCCTCTTCTCCCAATTTATTGAGCCCCTTTACACATTTAAAAGTTTCAATCATGTCTTCCCTTTCCCTTCTTGTCTCCAGCATGTACAGATCCATCTCCTTACACTTCTGCTCGTATGACTTTCCCTGCATACCCTGCACCATCTTGGTTGCCCTTCTCTGAACCCTCTCCAATGCATCTATGTCCTTTTCTTCTTCAATTGTTTAACCAGGAGTATCACACTAAGCTGAAAGCTTCTTTACAGGTGCGAATCCTTGCGAATATGTGGCCTCCAGAGCTGAACCACATACTCCAGGTGCAGCCTCACCATGGCTTTGTAAAGGGGCATTATTACCTCCCTCCTGCTAGTAATGCCCCTGCCTACGCATGCCAACATTCCACTGGCCTTTCCTGCCTCTGCTACATTAGATTCTACCCAAGTCTGAGGAGACTATGATTCCCAGATCCTTCTCCTGTTCTGTTACTTTGATTTCCTCCCCACCTAGGGTGTACCCTACTCTTCTGATCCTACTCCCCAAGTGCATCACAGCACACTTCTTGGCATTAAATTTCAGCTTCCATGTCCCAGATCATTTTTCGAGCATCTTTAAGTCCTTCCTCATGTCCTGCACCCCCTTGGGGTGTTCATCCTATTGCACATTTTCGTATCATCAGCAAATAGGCACACCCTCCCCCTCAAACCCTCCACAATATCACTAATGTAGATGTTGAAGAGAATATGACCCAAAACTGACCCCTGTGGCACCCCACTCTTCACCCTCGCTGTCCTAGAGTGCACCCTGTTTAGCACCACCCTTTGAGTTCTTCCTGCCAGCCAGGCCTCCACCCAGCTTGTTATTTTCCCACCCACCCCAGGCTTTCCATCTTGCTCACCAGCCTCCAATGGGGGACAGTGTCAAAGGCCTTACTGAAGTCCAAATAGGCCACGTCCACCGCCACCCCCCGGTCAATCACCTGAGTCACCCAAAAAACTGAATTAGGTTTGTCTGGCAAGATTTCCCCTTCATGAAGTCATGCTGTCTGCTGTTCTGCAAGCCACTCTCCTCCAGGTAATCCACCACCCTCTCCTTGATTAATGCCTCCATTAACTTCCCCACCACTGACGTGAGGCTGACAGGTGGGTAGTTCCCATTCACCTCCTTACTACCTCCCTTGTATAAAGGCACTACGTCCACCCTCTTCCAGTCCTCAAGCATTCTCCCCATATCCAGGGACAAGTTGAAGAGCCTTGTCAAGGGTGCGGTCAACTCCTCCTCCTTTAATTCCCTGATCACCCCGGGGTGTAACCTGTCAGGACCCATTGCCTTGTCCATCCTTAATCTATCTAGCTCTGCCCTATCCCTATAAACAGTGAATGGGCTCAGATCCACCCATTTGCCCTCCTTCCCCTTTGGATTTAGCTCAGGTCCCCCTACCATCCTCCTTCTCCATGAATACCGAACTAAAGTATTTATTTAATAACTCTGCTTTTCCATAGTCCCTTTCCAATTGTATTCCTCCCTCCCTCCTCAGCCTAGTAATTCTCTGCCTTGCCCTTCTCCTCTCCCTCACATATCTGAAAAAGGTTTCATCCCCCCTTTTGGCCTTTTTATGCTATTTTTTCCTCAGTATCTAGTTTTGTCCTTCTGATCTTCTTCCCTATCAGACTCCTCTTTTCCTTATACTCTTCCTTATCTTCCTCGCTGAGTATCCTCCTAATTATTCTGAATGCCCTCTTCCTTTTCCTGACTGCCCCCACAACCTCCTTTGTAAACCAAAGTGGTCTCCTCCCCCACTTGCTCTTCCTAACCTTTTTGTGCACATTTCCATGGCTTGCAGTACCCCTTCCTTGATGGCCTCCCATATCTCCTCCACTGCCCCTATATTCTCCATACCCTCCATTGTCTCCCTTACTATCCTTCTCATCTTGTCAAAGTCTGTGCGTCTGAAGTCCATGACTGTAGTACTGGTTTTACTTGTCTTCCTCCCTGCCCTGACCCTGAACATTACCGTGCTGTGGTCGCTGGTGCCCAGGGCTTCCCCCACCTGCACCTCCTCCACACTCTCCCCGTTTGTCAGGACCACATCCAGCAGGTTGTTGCCCCGTGTCAGCTCCCTGACTAGCTGTTGAAGGAATACCCCCTGCAGCGCAGCTAGTATTTCCCTGCTCCTTGATGATGCTGCACCCAGGATTTCCCAGTCTACATCTGGGAGGTTTAGGTCCCCCACCCAGCAGTAGTTCTCCTTTTAGGGCTAGCCTTGTGACTGCCTGACTTAACTGTTGTTCACCCTCCTCCCCTTGCGTAGGTGGCCTGTATACCACCCACACTCACAAGGACTCCCCCGTCCTCCTACCTAGCATTACCCACAGTAGCTTAGTCTCCCCATCCTCCTCTTGTCCTTCAGTTACACTTATGCCATCCTTCATGTATAACGCAACTTCCACGCCTTCTTAACCTCCCTATCCCTTCTGAACAGTCTGTAACCTGGGACAGCTGTTTCCCAAGTGTGCAGCTCTGTCCACCAGGTCTCGTTTATTGCTACTATATCTAGTCCTTCATCCCCCATGGTGGCCTCCAAGTCCACCATCTTATTTGCCAAGCTGTAGTGGGAAAATCTGAGCCACTCGGCTCTTCAAGCTGGTGGAGCCCATTTCTTGGCCTGCCTAGGCCTAAGTTTTGTACCATAGCTTTGTGCTGGCATTAATACCTTTTTGCTCTTTGTGCTTGCTTGTTTGTGCCTCCAGCCCCATACAGCTGTAATTATTTTATTCATTTTAAATTAATTAAAATGTTTTTATTCTTTTAATTCTGGGTGTCTATCATCAACTTGCTCCGCTGTCTTTTCTAACCTGCTTTATCCCTGCAGTAAGTCTGCTAGCCCTGCCTGCTTGCTGTGTTCCATCCCAAGCTAGAAGACTGCCTGCCTGTTCATCACCTTCTAGAGGTAAAAGACTGCCGGCATCTTGTATTCTCCAGTTGAATCTATTCAAATAAGGGTAAGCTGAGCAGTTTATTTTTGCTATCTGGGATCTACAGTATGTCTGGTTCTTGGCTTGTGCCCTCCTCTGCTTTACCACCAGGACCCCTAGACACTCAGAAAGAGGTTACAAACATAGTGGCTCATCCGGGATCCCTTTTCTACTGCTCTGCCAGACTGGGTAGCCACACGGGGCAGTCATGGGGTCTACTGTAATGAAATTACATCATTTATGGGGGTTGCCATGTTAGGCCAAGTTGTTGCACTTTGTTGGTGTCATCTCAGACAAGTTGGTGCTGTATATTAATGAGTTTGTGCCCACGTGGCATGGTATGGCTGTGGTGATTGGCTGGGAGGCAGTCTAACCTTTTTGAAAGTACTATTGAGACCGTCATTTTATCCAGTGATTGGTGGAGGTTGGAAGTGTGAGAGATCACTATAGAGGAGAAAATGCCTACTGAGGAACCCCAGGCACTGGTCCCTGCCTCTCCACTCTCCTGGCTTTGGAAGACTGCTGGTCATTGAACTGCAGAGGAGCATTGCATGTGCTACAGCTATCAAGGAGTGGGTATTGTGTGCCTGCCGTTATACCCTGCCTGTGCCAGGGGGGCCCCTTCTGGGTTGTATGACCTCCCCCCCTATACAAACCTCTGGACCTGTCCTTCTCTGCCATCAGTGGGTTCCGCCTCCTTATTATTGATGAGAAGTCAGGACTTATGGGATGAGACCAAGGCAGCTATTCTCCCTGTGGAGCATTCCGCTCCTGATCCAGATGTGGTGGTCGAGTCAGTGGAAGAAGATGATCTCTATGGTGGGGAAGGGCAAAGACATCTGCTCAGTCCTTCTCTACCACCATCTGCTGGCCCTCCCTGTGGCAGAGGGAGAAGGCGTGGAATATGTTCAAAACCTGCTGACCCCCCTGGGACCAGGGGGTCAGCCTGTACTTCTTCGTCTGGCAGCGGTGGTAAGGGTGATGCCATTGGTGAAGAGGCTCCTAGCAAAGTCGAGTCTGTGTTAGCGGAGGGCTCCATAGAGAAAAGTGGGGCAGAATATTTGGAACCCCCAGTTTTGCCCCCTGGCCAGCCTCCGCACAGCTACATATTTGCTGACCAGGACATTTACCGTGCCATCCCTCAGCCATACCAAAGGCTGGTATTGACTCTTCCTGATACCATCCCTTGCCTGCCAGCAATTAGCAAATCAATTAGAGTGAAAATGGATGGCTTGTTAAGCACAGACCCCCGAATGTTTGCTACTGAAATGGAGTTTGGCTGGAGCCAGGAAAAGCTTGCTGGACCAGCATAAGGGAGTTGCCCGTATGATCGTAGGTTGAATGCTAGATAAGGTGGAGGATCCACCTAGAGTACCCACAAGCTGACTACCACAATATGTCAGAGGGTCTATGGGACATTGTGGAAAAAAGGAATGATTGGGTGTTCAGAGGGATGGTACAAAAGTTGCAGATGCATAACAATGAGACCGAACCTCCTCAGAGTAGTTGATTCCGCTAACACAGACTCGACTTTGCTAGGAGCCCCCACGGGCAGCAGTCACGATCCAGCCATAGCACCTCTACAGTGCAAGGAGCCTGATCCACCCCCTTCCCCCAAAGAGATAGATAAGGTACGACGCTTGAAAAATTGCCACGATTTCTCTGGCTGTGCGAACGCTGAACTGGATCATCACTTGCAATTTGCTGTTTTCAATTTCGGCGCCTTCTCAGGGTAGCGCTA
Organism: Neoceratodus forsteri; assembly: GCA_016271365.2. NCBI lineage: Eukaryota > Metazoa > Chordata > Ceratodontiformes > Ceratodontidae > Neoceratodus > Neoceratodus forsteri. The sequence continues at coordinate 434,587,693 of JADMNL010000023.1, forward strand.
TTGGCTCCACGCCTGTGTAGAGCTCCCTGATTGGCTGGTCTCACTCACCTGAGACAGGAGCACCCGAGACGTGTGGCCCAATGTAAGCCTGCATCCCTGTACTTGGCTCCCAGTTTATATATTTTAATTTAGCCTGTTCTGCTCGGCCTGTGTGAAGTAACCTACCATTCCCCCTGCCCTCAGCTTCTCTCTAACTGTATATGCACTGATTCAGTGCTAGCTCTGCAAACTTCCCCTTGATTTTTCCCCAATTAAGCCTTCACTCTGTACACTGCCTTGAACTGAGTTTGTAAAAAAGTTTTACTGGCTTTGTTAATATATATTTTTTTGAATCCTATTTAAGACTGTACTGGGTTTACATGCTTACTGCTATGGACTTAGTTAGAAAATTCAATGAATTGTAAAATCTGTGTAGCCTCTGTCTTGAGCCCACTGCTCCTACTCCTGACCTTCACTCTCAATCATCCTCCCTTGTCCCCCTGTCCTCCTCTGTCTCTGTTCTGTCCCTCCTGCCCTCCCCCATCAGTCTGTTCTTTTGTGCTTGTTTTGGATTCCCGAGTTAGCCGGCACCTTGCCTCTGTCTGAGGCTGCCCCCTGACTTTGTCTTTCAAGTTGGTGCTCAGCTCTCTTTGTGTGTCTCTGTTTAGACATCCCCCCATCTGCTCCTATTTAATCTGCTGTCTCCTTCCTTACAGTTGCCACTTGCTCGCATGGGCAGCGGTCACGATCTAGCCATAGCACCTCTACAGTGCAAGGAGCCTGATCCACCCACCCCCCAAAGAGATAGATAAGGTACGATGCTTGAAAAATTGCCACGATTTCTCTGGGCTGTGCGAACACTGAACCGGATCATCACTTGCAATTTGCTGTTTTCAATTTTGGTGCCTTCTCAGGATAGCGCTATTGGCTCCACGCCTGTGTAGAGCTCCCTGATTGGCTGGTCTCACTCACTTGAGACAGGAGCACCTGAGACGTGTGGCTTAATGTAAGCCTTCATCCCTGTACTCGGCTCCTAATTTATATATTTTAATTTAGCCTGTTCTGCTCGGCCTGTGTAAAGTAACTTACCATTCCCCCCTGCTGCAGTTTCTCTCCAACTGTATGTGCACTGATTCAGTGCTAGCTCTGCAAACTTCCCCTTGATTTTTTGTCCCACCCCCATCCCCTCCCAGTCCTCCTTTAAATGCACACAGTCTCCCCCACTCCTATCTGATGTTTCAATTTATTGGTTACCTACTATCAACAACTGCAATTCCTCCTATCTCCTTTTTGCAACTAAGCCTTCTAGCAGCTTTATCTCATTCTGTCTTGCTGAGGCATACCACTTTGGTACTTTAGGTTTGCTTATTGCTCACTAGCATATCCTGTCTTGCTAAGGCAGTTGATTTAGGTCAGGTGATCTCTCTAGTACTTAGTCTGCTCCAGAGTAGTAGCTACGGAATTTGCTTCAAAGCCTCTCTGCCCCTAGTACTACTCTACAGTCAGGTGAACTCTTTTCTTATTAGCCTCACTAGGAGCTGTACTTAATGATTATTGCTTCAGGCTCCACTGCCTATAGTAGTATTCTGCAGGGATTAAGAAATTCTCCTCCATTTAGAATCCCTTCTCTTGCCTGCACTTGTAGTGCCCATTGGGTGATAGTCTCATAATGAGGGCATATTACCTACTTCTATGCTTGTCTCTGCTCATCTTACATGTATTGGACCCGAACGTGAATCAAAAATAACTCCTGGAGTGAGAATGGCTCTTTACATTGTCCGACTCGGAATTTTCCTATTAAGTAGAAGAACTTGTATGTGCTCTAACTTCCCCTAGCACGCTGCTGGTCCTTCACCTGCACCAGCATACAGGAACTCTCCTAGAGCCTGCCCACAGGGCTACACCACCTTCTGCATACTCCTGCCTACTCCCATTGACTCTCTCGGTCCGGGTATTATTGCATGCAGCATCAGGAAAACTGGGAACTAGCCTTAAAACTCCCTATACTGCCGCAGACAAATCACATAACTCAAAGAAGACTCAGCCACCCATACTTCTCCTAGTACTCTGCAGAAAACTCTTGTTCCTGCTTTTACTATGCTCAGAAATGTTGAGCTAATCCAGGCCCTCTGGCAATTCATGGAATCTCCAGCAGAGCTACAAAGCCTCAAGGGGCTTACATTCTTGCATGTTAATGTATGTAACCTATTAAAAAAAATCACTTCTGTTCAGGCCTGGGTATGTCATACTGCTCAAGATGTTCTGGTGATTATGGAGTCCTAGCTCCAACCAGCGACCAGTAACAATGAAGTTAACATCCCCTCCTACTCTTTGTATAGAGCCGACAGGCAAACCAGAGGTGGTGGGGTAGCTATTTACATCAAGAATAAATTCCCTGCTTCCATAATTGACTCAACCTCTGTCCCAAAAGAATTCAAAAGCTTTTCATTAAAGATTGAAATTGCTACTGGTGTCTCATTATGTATAATAGGATGCTACAGACCCCCATCAGGTGGGCTACAGTTGTTAAAACATCTCGGAAACATCCTGGGTTCGGCATCTTCAGAGTGTATCATACTAGGGGACTTCAACTTAGATTGGCTCTCCAGTGCATCCACCCCACTTAAAATGTTCTGTGATTCCCTTGGGTTGTCACTGCCAATAAACGAACCTACTCATCCTAACAAGCTCAACCCTAATAACACTACTGTCTTGGATATCATTTTAATTAACAAACCCCATTTATTCTCCCATGCTGGCGTCTTTTTCTCTGATATTAGCAACCATTGCTTCATCGCGTGTGTAAGATCCACTCTTAAATCCACAACTGCACCAAAATTCTCCTTTAAAAGATGCACACGCAACTTTGATCTCCATGGATATATAACAGAACTAAGAGACTCCATGCGATGGTAAGACTTCTATCTAGCCAAGTCCCTGACTACGGCTTATGATATTTTCTCAGAAATTGTGCTAGGGGCTCTCAACAAGTATGCTCCCATAGTAAAAGTTTGTGCCAGAAACAAATCCTGTCGGTGGTTTACAGAAGACCTGAAAGATGCTTTGTGGAGTAGGGAATGTACTCTGGAGAACTGCTAGGAAAACTAATTTAATAAATGACTGGAATTCTTTCCGAGGGCGAGGAACCTCTGCACCAAAATGGTCAGAAGAAAAGCTAATTTCTACCACTCTCAGCTGAGAGTTCCTCAAGAAATGCCTCAAATTCTGGAGGACTATCAAAGACATTGACGGTCACACCACTGTAAATTCCTACCTACTAAATTATTGATCAACAATACTGCCATCTCCGACAGACCGCTTCATCCCAGATGCTCTCAATAATCATTTTGCCACTGCAGGGCTAGCCTTTGACCTCTCTCCCGTGAATATCCTCCACCAACAACTTAGATTGGATACACAAGAAAAACCCATTCCCAGTCCACCCTTCTCTCTGCTGCCTACCTCCCTGAAGGAAGTCGAAGATCTTCTCCTTCAGCTGGACACTAGGAAAAGTGCTGGGGCCGATCTTATTGATCCATACTTCTTAAAGGTCAGCTACCGTGTCCTCACAGTCCCAATTACTCATCTCTTCAACTTATCCTTGTCCCAGGGTGACCTACGCCATTTGGAAAATGTACTTTTGGTCCCTTTGTTTAAGTCAGGAGATCCTAGTGACCCCAATAACTACAGGACAATCTCTCTACTTCCAATCCTGTCAAAGATGCTGGAGAAATAGTGAACTCCCAGCTGAGTACCTGGAATCAGAAAATTGCTCAACCCATTACAATCTGGTTTAGAGCACAGCACAGTACAATTCTGCTCTAGCTAAGGTGACAAATGACTGGCAGTTTGAATTAGACAAAAACTTTGTCTTCGCGCAGTTTCTTGGACCTAAGCTGTATGCTCGATACTGCTGGATCACAGACTGCTTCTGTCGCCCCTCTGAACATTGGTTTGGGATTCCCTTCCCAAAATGGTTCTCCAACTACCTCTCAGGACGACTTCAACAAGTAAAGGCAGAAGGGGAATTTTTTCCACCAAAACCCCTATTGAGGGGTGTACCACAAGGTTCCATTCTTGGTCCCTTGCACTTCACCATTTATATTAACAATGTAGATGCCCCCATCAAAGAATCACAAATACACCTATTTGCGGATGATACGGTACGCTATGCTAGTAGCCCCACACCTGAAGTGGCCTGTAAAGCCTTTCAAAATGAATTTAATCTGCTGCAACATTAGCTTATAAACCAGAAACTGCTCTTAAATGCAAAACAAAACACAAAGCAATGTTCCTCTCGGCCTTTCAAAATGCAATAAATCCTGCAATTGCTGGGACACTCCGGCAGATCACTACCATTCTAGGTGAGCGGTTGACTACGCATCAAAGCTCAGTACCTGGGGTCTGTTAGACCATAGACTTACTTTCACAGATCACTTAGAAGAACTGGCAAAGAAACTTAGACAAAGACTTGGTCTGTTCTTTAAGATTAATAATCTCCTCACAAGAGACGCTAAACTGAAACTGGTTCAAACTACCTTTCTTTCCCTATTGGATTACGCAGACTTTCTATATAGTCAGAGACCTGCAGGCACCCTAGCCAAACTCGATACGCTTTATCACAGAGCCATAAGATTTATCACGGGTCTTCCATACTCAACCCACCACTGTGCATTGTACACGGCAGTGGGATGGTCATCCCTTGCTTACAGACGGCAAAAAAATGCTGTGGTTTGGACATACAAAGCTATCTCAAGTAAACTGCCCCAGTATATCTCCGTCTGTTTACCTTTGTGCACTCTGGGAAAGTATGCCCTGAGAAGCACCTCATGTATCTACCTTTATGCTTACAAAGCAAAATCTCTCATTGGCAGAGCAGCCATCAGCTTTGTGCTCCCTCAACTGTGGAACAAGCTGCAAAAAACTTTGAAATTAACTCCCCTCATCAGCCTAGTAGCTTTTAAATCTCTATATCTACATCATAATAAGGAGTCCTGTGCTTGTCTACCCTAAATAGTGACTCCTATAAGTCCAAGCACACTCTAATTACTACTGTTAAAAGGCTGATCACATCTATAATCGACTCTTCCCTCTCCCCCTTTTTCTACCCCCATATCTGTCCCTTCCACATGCCTTTCACCCTGGTTCCAGCTCTAAATTCTCCATACCGTATCACCATATATCTTTTTATATTAGGTTTTATTTGTGTTCGGTGCACCTAATATGTATATTTCTTTACTTTTATGAAAAATTGTGTCCTACCCAAAACTAGCTGTATCTTCTGTTCCAAACATATACTAATGTCAATGCTACCTGCTGATACTTTGTATATACTGTATTATTGTATCTCACTTTATTTGTATTATTACTATTTTCTTGTGTGTTGCATCCCATGTATATTGTCCCTTGTTCCTTGTTAACAAACCCAGGTCCACCTTGAAAATGAGCTTGCTCAATGGTGATCGCCTGGTTAAATAAAGACTTTGATTGATTGATTGATTCATTCATTGCGCCAGGTCCCTGTGTCATTCTGCGGCCAGGCTCATCTGACCTTATTCAAACACTATGCCCCAGTGCAGGACATGGCGAGTAGTCAGATGAAACATTATGTTATTTCTGTGGACTCCTTCTGCACCGAAATGACTAAACCTGACCCCAATTTCTACCACCCCCCGGGGGTGGATCTTTCATCTAAGAGAGGTACTTTAATGAATTTTGTGTGCTGCCAGGACTGTTCCAACATTGAGTTCCTTGTGGCTGCTTATACTCCTTGTTGGTGTTGATGCTGGTTCCTGAAAAGAAAGAAAGTGTACCCAGAAGCCTTGCCTAAAGTCATCGTGCCTCTGGCGTGGGACTTTTTGGATTGTACTTCTGTGCCAGTAATAGTTTGATGAGGCAGTGTTTGGTCACTGGAAAGGACTGTGGTTCATGAAAAGAGAAAGAAAAAAAAAGGGACTGAATGGTTTTTGAACAATCTTGCTACCGCTATGGTTATATTGGTATAAGTGTGGCTGTAACTGGGTAGTGGGCTATGTTGGTGTGTGTGAGTGAGTGCATATCTGGGTGGTGTGTGTGGTGCGAATGCCATTATGGTGTTTAGTTTGGGCTATAAAGTTTATAGGGAAAAAAAATGTTGCTGTTCAAATGTTGTCCTGGCAGGCTTTCTTTTTGATTCTGCAGTTTGTTTGAGGTGTTTAGGATGGCTGCAGGAGTAAATGGGCTCCATCTGCTATTTTGGGGTTAGTAGGTTCCCTCGAGTTTCTGATCAGCATGCCTATGGGTAGACGGTGACGAGAGAGAGAGAGAGAGCACATATCCAGTCTGGTACCTGACCCATAGTTGGGTTGGGTGCCCCATTCCCCGGAGGAGAATGGATTTAAAGGGGGTGAGTGTATGCCCCCCATGTGGAGTGTATGACTCCCTCAGATGCCTCGGTTTCTCTCCCGGCCCCCTTGCATGGTTCACCAGCTACCTCTCTGCCAGAACTCAGTGTGTAAAAATCAATAGCACCCTACCTGACACATGAACTGTCTGCTCTGGGGTTCCCAGGGCTCCATTTTAGGCTCTCTCCTCTTCAATTTCTACCTCAACTCCCTTCCCTCGGCCTGCCCAAATAAGATCCTCCTCTACGTGGATGACGCTGTGCTCTTCGCCTCTGACCACAATCCTAACACAATCTGGGACACCCTCCAACAAGCTTTTGATAGAGTTGAGCATTGGTTCACATCACAAAGGCTAGTCCTGAACCTAAAAAAGACCAAAGCTATGCTCTTCTCGCATTGCCAAAGCAAAGCCAGTGGTGCCCCTCTTGCGATACTGCCTAGCACACCAAACCCCATTCAGCAGGTTTCCTCCTACAAGTATTTGGGCATTACCTTTGATTCGGCACTCTCCTTCCATTCCCATATCAATGCCCTTTCTGATGCCACCAATGTCAGGATTGGACTGTTATACCACCATAGGGACTGCCCACCACAAGAGGCCCTTAGATTGGCAATCACCTACTTTGTACTGTCGCTAATCGACTATGGGCTGCCTAGCTATGCTGCAGCTGACAACACTGCGCTTGCAAGAATCCAGCTCTCTATAAACAAGGCCTGCAGGCTAATGCTGGGAGCCCCTAGGTGCACCCATATTTGCCTGCTGTACTCCACCACCAACTTGCTCAACCTTGAAGAAAGACTCCACTTCCAAACCTGCCTTCTTGTAAAAAAGATCCTGCTAGAGCTCTCCTCACCCCCAGGGTCACCACCTCCCTGCAGCGTGCCTCCCCCTCAGACTCCACCCACAGCACTGTCAAAACCTCCCTTATTGTCCCCAGGGTAAGGACCTCTATGGCCCAGAGATCCCTTTGCTATCGGGCTCCCTCCTGGTTCAATTCCCTCCCAGCCAACATTACTGACTCCACCAAGCTTGGTCCTTTCAAGGTCTCCCTCAGAAGCCATCTGACAAACACTCGCTGCTGCAACTGTACATAATCCCTTACCTGCTCCTTACCCTCACCCCTAGGCTGGGTCTGCCCTGTCTACTTTTGCTGTATATGCCTGGGGTCTTAGGCAACATCTGCTGACTAATGTAATAAAATATCTTTGGTTGCTACCTGACGTGGTACTCGTGCACCTATATTATGACTACTGTGATCTACCTATTGCCAAGCTTGTACCGCCACTGAATGCCTGTAACACTGGTTGCTTTTTTAATCTAAATGTTATGTACTGTACTGTTTTGTTTGCTGTGATGTATTGCTCTCTTGATGAGGTGCCTTTGTAAATGAGTCTTTGACTCAAAGGTCTGTAAACCGATGATCTAATAAATAAATAAATGTTCTGGGGCTTACTATTAGTTACTCTCTCTCGTCCCCTGGGCCTGGGCTTTAGGTGGGTAGGGCTTCATTGGTGTTTGTCCTTTGGGTGTGGCAGTCCTCATTGGCAGGATATAAATTTTGGGCTTGGAAGGAGCAAGGGAGGCTGGCAGGAACCGATTACCTCAGTGGGGCTGGGGTTCGAACCCCCGACCTGGGGAATGTTGCAGCCTGTTTTCCGTGGAGCTGTACTGGCACTCAGTCTTGGGAGGTATGTAGGGATGCATCCAGTAGGATTGGACCCCATATGGAGAAGGAGCTGTGGCCTGGAGGAAAGGTGTCAGCCTGCCCCATGCTCCGCAGTACCAAACAGGTTTGGGTCCTGTCCATTTTGAGGATCAGCAGTCAGTGGGGATGCAGAAGTGGTGAGAGCACTGCTGTGTGGCTTTCCAGTGGTGGCAGCACCGGGGGGCCATTACCCATGTGGTATGCTGCCTCAGGTGCGTGGTCTGCCAGTAGTGAGGTTGCTGGGTCCACCTCCCCCAGTTTAGTACAGAGGTCCGGGGGTAGATGTGGTGTTCCAGTGTCGAGGCCTGAGTTCTGCAGCAGGAAAAGTTTGGAAAGTGATGAGTCTTGCTGTAGTTTGATACCTCCCTGTTTTGGAGGTGGTCGGTGGACCAGGTTGATCCAGTAGTTGCCAAACTGTTGTGTCCTGGGGGGCGTGTTTCAGAGAACCCCGGTGGTTCAGTGGAAGGCCTTGGTCAAGTTATTGTGCCACAGTAGAAATCTGAGTCTCTTGGCTCTTTGAGCTGGTGGAGCCCATTTCTCGGCCTGCCTAGGCTTAAGTTTTGGGCCTCAGCTTCCTGCTGCCGTTAATACCTTTTTGCTCCTTGTGCTTGCTTGTTTGTGCCTCCAGCCACATGGAGCTGTAATTGTTATTTTATTTATTTTAAATTAATTAAAATGGTTTTATTCTTTTAATTCCAAGTGCCTCTCATGAACTTGCCCTGCTGTCTGTTCTAACCTGGTTTGCTGCTGCAGTAAGTTTGCTAGTCTGGGTCCACCACGTCTCGTTGAAAAACATTTTGCTGACATTGATTATGGCACCGGAAAAATACTGCCTGGCATTACAGTGCCTCACATTTCACTCCTCGGAAATACAGTGCTAAAGCACCCTCCTGGGAAACAGTTGTTCCCCTCACCCCGTACTTTAAATCTCTAACTCCCGAGTGGGGGGCATGACCATGGGGCAAAAGGTGACATGAAATCATGGTCACAGGTTGCCCCTCTCAGTGTTGGCACATGGGAGTCGCTGTAATTACGGTGACAAATTTATGTCGCCCTCCTAACTGGATACCTGCTAGCCCCACCTGCTTGCTCTGTTCCATCCTGAGCTAGAAGATGGCCTGCCTGTTTGGCACCTTCTGGAGATAAAAGACTGCCGGCATCTTGTATTCTCCAGTTGAATCTCTTCAAGTAAAGGTAGACTGAGCAGATTATTTTTGCTACCTCTGATCTATGTCTGGTTCTTGGCATGTGCCCCCCCCCACACACTTTACCACCAGGACCTCTAGACATTCGGAGGGATGGTTACATATAATTGACTGTATTGGCATGAGGATTGCACACTGTGGGTTAGTGAGGGGGAACCATACTAGCTAGCCTGTATTTTGGACTTCTATGAATATCCAAAAATGGTGGACAGGGGGCTGGTGGGGGAACTGCTCACTAATTGTATAGTGGGGACTGGGTGGGCAAGCGGAGATTGTGTAAAAAGACCAAGTCAGCTCCTGGCACAGTGCCAGCAGATGGCAATATTTTGTTTGCACTGATCAGTCTCAGGGAGAACAGGGTAGGGGCTAGTGGGCCGTAAATGACTGAGCTGGTGGGGTCCAGCTAGACCATGGATACCAAAATAGTTATTTCAGGATAGGCCCAAAACTGTTCTGAAAATTTGCCGGTGTGTAGGTCTACCATGGATAAGGAGCACAAACACTGCATTTTTCCCCTATCCAAGCAATTCAATTCAGTAGGCATAATTATTTGAAATCCCGATGTTTGCATGCCTACAGCTCAACCACCATTTGGGCTACAGTAGGCACCAGAACACTGATCTGAACATATTAAAATGCTGTTAAGTTTGGCATTGTCAAAGTGTTTTTAAGTAGGGGCAGGATAAAACTATGAAACATTATAAGTGTTACAATGCTTTTTCTTTGTTTAAAGAAAATAGTAAAGATTTTAAACCTGAAACTTTCAGTTTAGTTCGATCCTGTCTCAAAGGTGGTGTGAAATTAATGCCAGCCCACTAGGGCAGTGTTAGTGCTACTGTTTGTGACGCTGATGGACCAGGTTCAGAAGCATGCTTGGGAGTCAGAGGGCCAGCTGGAAGGAGGATGACTGAGCATCTGAGGGACTGCTCTCCTCCTTGGGGGTGGAGGGACATGGAGTCTTGTGCAGACCAGGGGTAGGGTAGGCTGGTGCAATCAACACACACTGGAGGTGCAGCAGCCATCAGTGTACATTGTGGGGGAACATGTGGAATGCGTTCATTATGGCATTGCACAGCCACATCTCCTGAGGAGACAGCAAGGAGGGAAAATGGCATCTGTCCAGCAGGATGACATTGGTCTCTCACAGGCCCTGCATGTAGCTAGCCAGACACAGTCTGTGCAGAACTGGATCTATTAAAACAGTGGGTTTTGGGACCCTGCCAACCCCACCAGGGAGGGGTGGCAAGCCCTGGGGGTAGGCAGTGGATGAGGTAAGTCCTAGTGGATGCTGGAGTGATAGGGCTGGGGCGATCAGGGAATGACGGCTGGTTGGGGCAGGAGAGAATCAGAGTAAAAAAAAGTGAAATCAGAACTCAAGCTGGCTACATACATGTATGTCAAGTGGATCCTCTCAACTCTCGACTATGCCAACATAGTCTACAGTGCAGCCCCAGTCTCTCCCCTCGCCAAGCTGGATGTCCTGTTCCATGTCTTCTGTAGGTTTGCCTCCAACTCCCCCCTCTAACCCACCACTGTGATCTTTACTCCTCCCTCTCTCTCCAGCCTTTTGCTCAGAGGCGCTTCTCTCACTGTTCCACCTTCATAGCCAAATACTGGTTCGGATCTCTTCCATCCTACCTCTCCTCTCTTCTCACTCCCACCTCTCCCTCCCTCTACAACTCAAGGTCAAACTGTGCCTGCACCTTCTCCCTCCCTTGCGCTTACTCCAATGCTGGCAAACTCTCTTTCTCTTATAGATTTCCTTCTCAATGGAACAGCTTCTCCATCCAAACTCGCCTCTCTCTCTCTCCCTCCTTCCCTACTCTCAAACAATTGCTCAGACCCACCCCTCTTACCTCCTGCACCTGCACCTCTTCCTAGTCCCCACAAATTTCAGCATGATCATGTCTCCCACTTTGCTGAGCACCTTTGTAAATACCAAAATTTTGTACAATGTTGTTTACCACTGTAAATACCTATCACTGTAACCCGTTTTGATATATTTTGTACCTCTGTAAGTTTATTGCACTTGTAAATCTCTTGCACTTTTTTTTCCCTCTTCTTTGTACCCTCTACATTTGTACTCAATGCCCATGTTTATAGTTTTCAGTCTACTGTATTATCAGTTGTTGCCATGACTCATGTACCCTTCCCCTTGGTCGCATCTGGAAATGAGCTTAGGTTCATGATGCCTTTCCTGGTTATCAACTTTTAAATTAATAAATAAATGTATGCAACTTTTCACTCTTTTTTTCATAAGATGGCTTTTATGCACCCATAATCACATCCTGGCGATTATAGGTATGTGCACACAGCCGGCAGTCAGCACCCCCACAGCTCTTCCATGTGGCACCGGGAACCCATATACTGATGTCACTCACAGCCCATATTGAAGAGTGCAACACTAATAACCCACCCCTGGTGTTGCTAAAGTGTCTCCGACCTTTCCAACTTGCAACTGCCATACTGGCATTTGATCATCACTGTCACTCAAGAGACCCCCCCCCCCGCCAATGATTGTGAGACTAGGAATCTGATCCTGGTGTTGTTTAAGACCCCCCCCTTGACCCCCTCCCTGCACTTCCAACTGATTGTGACACTGGAAGCAAATTTCCCAGTGTTGTTCAAGATCTCCCACCCCGACTGGGAAACTGGAAGCAAATTTCCATTGTCGCTCTAGACCCCTTACACTGATTGCGGCACCAAGAGCCCATCCTCATTTAAACCAAAGACATCAGCCACTAGTCTCATGCCACAGCTTATACTGGTATGAATGAAGGCATGTTCTGTTGTGGGTTATTTTGTCCATATGTCAGCCTGGATAAGAATACTGGGGCTACAGTATCTGTGGATGGAGATCTGGAGTGGATAATGCCCCATCTGGAGAGCTGTACTATTAAGTCTTTTCAGCTGAAGCTTACAGAAATCAGTCAGCAAGCAGTTATTGCTTTCCTGAATACTAATACTGTTAATTCAAGCCAGGTACACTTCAGTGGGAAAGTCAATCCATTAGTGAGTCTCCTGAATGTTGGAAGAGGTAACAAAGTCTAATCAGTGTCAGTATGTACCATGCTAAAACTACACCATGTTCTCCCATTGCACTGTCATCCTTTGGGTAGACTCATCTCGATAATTACTGTATGTCATAGCTTTTGCCTGTTGTGCTATGACTCTGTGGGAGGCCCCACAGACCAAATTTCTCATGATATATTTGGTGACATAATAGATAATGTTCGGAGCAAACCACGGTTTAAGAAGAAATATTATCTTATCACAATATTTGCACAACATATGCCCAAAAATCTCAAAACATCAAAGCAGTCCATCCCTGTTACAATATGTCAAAGTCAACACATTGTTATGCAATTATAACCATCTGAATTACATCCCACTACTTTTTAAAGAAAAGAATACCATTTGGTTATTTCACAAGTGTTTTTTTAAATGTTTTAGAAGTCTGGGAGTAAAAATAATTAGACACTAATGACATCAAGGAGGACATTTATGAACCATCCACAAAATACTTTGAAAGCCCATGAAAAAGGTATTGGGCTTACCTGTAACCGGCAGCAATCTGGAGATATATATGACTAGTTTGCCCCATATTGATACTACTTTGCTATAATTTGTAAGAACCTTGTGATAGCACTAAGGGTGAAACAGTACCTATTCACACTGTAGTTGGGCATGGCTTACCCTGGTTGACATCTCAAGATTCTAAAATGGTGCCAGTGTAGCATCAATATATGGCAGACTTAGTCAGTGATATTACTGGACTGCTACCAGTTACAGATAAGCCTAACACCTCATTTAAAAGTGTTTCAAATAAGCTTTTAAAGTATGGCCATGCTATCTGTTAACACTAAAACAAAACAGGAGTTTAGTTTTCTGTGGTGCCTTTAATACACATTGTATCCCAAAGCATTTTATAAACCAGGAACAGCTGAAGCAGGCTAAGCTGTGCACAGGGAGGTTGTGTGCAGCTGCAACTTAGGATCGCTAGCTGCACACTCCAGCAGACGTTAATAGACCAGGAGGTCTGTTTCTGCTGGCACATTTGTATGTTCGTATATGCGTTACTGATGGAGGTTAAGAATAGAGGGGGACAGACAGAAAGAGACAGAGAAGGTTAAGCACAGAGAGTTAAGTGCATGCCCTTGGAGATCACTCTTATGGTTGTACAAGTGGTCTCATACACATTCTTTTTTTTTTTTTTTTACTTTCTTATTTATCCTCCTGCCTACCTCCGGTGCCCACTCCTTCCGCCTGCTCATGTCCCCCGATTCACCTACCTTAGGGATCTGCCCCTAGAGTGCCTCCTCCTCTTCACCTCGCACAGTGGGGTCTGTCCTGTAGGTCCGGGTGGACCTGGAGCGGCCTTCATCTAGGGCTGCCGGAGGGGTTTTTCCGGTATTCTCCCCCTTGCATCCCACTCCCTCTGGGACGTCAGCGCTTGGGACGTACGTCCCGAGTGGTAGCGTGCTGACGCATGCAAACCCTCATGCGCCGCGATGTCCCGGCTCCGACGAGCGAAGCCGCCTCCATCCCTTCCCAATGCCGGTGCTTCCACCGGCTATGGAAGATGCCAGAAGCTGGCGCTCTTGGTAACCCGCCCTGAGGGAGGAGAGCATCCATGGACGCTGATCCTCCCTCTCCCACCGACCCGGCCGCCCGAGTCCGCTCTCGAACCCGGGCCACCGGTGTAGAGCGAGGTGTGGCGTCCAGCGCCTCAACCCTCAGCGCCACCGGGCCAGCTCATACACATTCTTATGGCACGAGATCCACATACCAAAGGTGAGCAGTTCTGATACATTTAGAATGCGAGACCTAGAGTGGTCTCAGAGGATGTATTAATATATTGTTGATCAAGGGTGATCAATAATATATTAAACATTTTAAAATTCTCCCACGAATATGCCTGTTTCCAATGCTTCTGCACCTGAGACACTCTTTACTAAATAAGAGTATCTCATGCTCCGGGGACAGAAGCGCTCTGCCTAGTCGACAACACTCCCTTTACTCATAATGATTTTCTCAAGATCACAGTACCATTAAGTGGCAGTGGTAGGATTCAGTCTGGGTCTGCAGGTTTTGAGCTCTGTGGTCTAATGTAACCACTAGGTTACACTGCCTTCTATCTGCTCTGAGTAATGACCTCTCAGGTTGCAATAGTTAAAGGTTTTTCTGTATATAAAGGAAAAGACAGGCACTCAGCTTCTTCATGCTGTATACTGCTGCTAATCAAAGGAAGGTGAGATGCTCTGTTGAATGCTGTGCAAATACTGTAACCTTTATGCCTGTAGACTTACAAACTGCGAGCAAGAAGTGGGACCACAAAAATTGGAGCTCAGCAAAGATTTAAAGTTTTGCTCTCTGTAGAATCGCTTATGAGAGGGAAATATTAAATGGTACTGTATTTTTAACCTTACAGTGCTGGGTATGTGTTATGCTGCCTACCACAGGAGCGTGTTAATCTATACAGTTGATGCATCTAAGCATGGGTGGGACAGAGTCATGGGACTCGGGTAGAAGACTCCGAATGAGCGGTGGATTAGGAGTAGCCTGTGCTTCATATAAGCAAATCGAAGTCTTGTAAGTACAAGACTGGTAACATGACTGACATAGGGACCGAGAAGACAGGATGGACCAATTGTCTTAATTTGCTTGTAAAATGTTATGATTCTGTTCCTGGCATATGAAACATAACAAAATGCAATTGTTTTCTTATTTTATTAATGCGTGACATAACGTAGGCAGGTGGCAAAATGTGGCACAATCCAACTGCTTTCATACTTTAATCACACTGAGTGCAGTTGTGGGCCAAAAGGGCCAGCACAATGTGACAGTATGTCCCTTTGAAATGATCCTTACCACTATGTGTTCACAATGACAATGATTTATTAAAAAAAATGGACTGGTGTTTAAATTTCCATTAGCTTGCAAGATGGGTACATAGGGCTCCGGTCACTGGGCAAGATGGTTTATGGCCCAGAGGTGAACTCATCCTGTGATCTCTGGATTAATATGTTCCTGCTTTAACCCTCTGTCCCATTTGCTCAGAGCTGTTAATATTTTCATAACTATGACTATCCTACTTCTACTGCTTTCCCAATATTTCTGACTTTCCTCAACTGCAGCAGCAGTCCCTCTGTGCAGGTTTGTCAGATTATGGAATCAATAGTTCTTAACTCCCCCCCTCATATATTCAGATTGAAGCTACAGTATAATACAGATTGAAAGGCATGAATAATGTAAAATTATATGTTTTGCTACAGCGAAGTAGAAAATAAGTGATAAGAAACAGAGTAAAAACAGCTCAGTCCTATATCTGATGCACAGCAAAAATGGATATACAACAGTCATTACCCATGACAAAATCACAACTTATCACAAAAAACATGCAACATGCGCTGGCCTGGTAATGCAGTGGTAGTACCTCAACTCACAGTGCCAGTGAAGGTCTGGTAAAGGTGGATGACAGGGGCTGGGAGTGCCAGCAAATGGAGATGAGCTGGGCAGTGCAAGGAGATTAACAGAGAATGGAAGTGCCATGATGCTTAGCAGTGGGCAAATGCTCTGGCACACTACCAACCCAGGATTACACCTCGAGACTGAGGCATCAGGAGTGGAAGCTTGCAGGAAGTGTTCAGAGCATCCTTAGGATGCACTCCAGCTGGGTGGAGCAGGGGGAGGGGTTAGTCCACACCACTAAAGTAGCAGTTCCTGATGATGGCATCATTGGCAGAGTGGGTAACCAAACACTGCCAGACATACTCCCAGAATGATACAAGAAATTGCTCTCTTCAGTTCAAGACTGAGTACACTAGTGAAAAATCAAATGGAGACATCCAACCAACTTTTTAAAGCTGGATTAACTAATCCAATCACTACACAACAAAATGCAATAAGTACAGAGAAACATAATGAAACACAGTTATTATCTTGTAACCTCTTACAAACCTCTGATGTCCCCAGGGTGCACCATAAAAAAAGACCTAGGGAGGAGGATGATCTTACCAGTGTTGAAAATATATGGTGTCAAGTCCAAATAATAAAGCCGCTGAAAAGGGTAGAAACGCTATGAAATTTGATGCAGTAATTAATCATTTTGACCCACTTAGAGATCCTATTGAGGAAGATAATTTACCCACAACCGACCCAGTAACAACATAGAGAATAATGGTTGGGGATCGGGTGATAACCACGCTGTAATCACCTCGAGTGGTTGCTAGGGCAACATGGTAAACCTTGAGAGCGCAGCTTGAGAGATTTACTGTAGCCCTAGTAACCACAAGAGGTGATTTCAGTGTGGTTGTCACCCGATCCCCAGCCATCATCTTTTATAGTGTATGGTCAAAAAAACACTGTTTGCATTCTATGTGTGAGAATTATGGAACTCTGGTGCATTCTTTTTTGTTATGCCACTGTTTGGAAGTTCCGGAGTGTGGTTAACAACTTTTAAAATTCTAAACAATGCATAACAAAGCTGTGTGACTACTGATTATGGTGGTTAATAGGACTTACCATACATTATATTATCACCTACACACAATAGCCCTGAGTTAATAACTTCAGAGTTAGGCCAGAATCCTATTTCAGTTCAGGATCTGCAAAGCACAACAGCTAATCTTATGGAGCTGGAGGAAAACAATGTATCTGAACCCAAACAAATATATGTTTTAGGAGATTCTAATATAAAGCAACTAGATCGACCAATATGTGAACCAAAAAAATGGAATCAAACTGTTTCCTGATTCAGGGGCACCAAGATTAAAGACATAACTAAAATGAC
Source organism: Neoceratodus forsteri (assembly GCA_016271365.2). Lineage (NCBI taxonomy): Eukaryota > Metazoa > Chordata > Ceratodontiformes > Ceratodontidae > Neoceratodus > Neoceratodus forsteri. The sequence continues at coordinate 434,604,758 of JADMNL010000023.1, forward strand.
TAGACAGATCCTTACTAACAGTGGTGAAACACCTTTAGTCATTATACATGCGGGGGTTAATAATATCATAAACCAGAATATGCAGAGCATTGAGGAAGAATATGTTGGACTAACTAGCATCCTGACTGAGCTAGAGTGTCAAATTGCTCTGTCTGAAATCCTCCCTGTACCCAGAGCTGACCCTCACTTAGAAAACAAAATCAAACAAATCAATAACTGGTCACGTCTCTGGTGTGATAAGCAGGATATTGGCTGTATAACATGCTGGGAAGAGTTTGTGGACAGAAGAGACCTGATATGTAGAGATGGTTTGCACCCCAGCAGAACTGGTGTGATTCTTCTGGGGAAACATATTAACGATTACATCACTAAGTCTTTAAACTAAAGTATAGGTGGTAGGGGAGTAAAAGACACCATCTTGGCACATGTAAATCGGAGCCAGAATCAGCCCTTACAACTAATCTTTTACACCCTCCAGCTAATAATATTAGCAGTAATAGCACCTCACAGATACCTAATAACAACCTCCAGACAAAATTAGTTCTGAGATCAACATTTTACTCCTTAATGCTAGGAGCTTAAGAAACAAAATGGGTGTACTTCATAGTTTGTTACTCAAAGAAAAAATTGATATATGTGGGGTGACTGAGAGTTGGTTTCAAAACTCTGACTGGGACCAGGACATTCAGGGTTATACATCCTTACTTAAGAATCGTACACACTGTAAGGGAGGCGGTATCGCCTTGTATATTAGTGATAATTTAAAGTGTCATGAGATTAACAATACTGTAACCCCTGAGGCAGATACTGAGACTATTTGGGCCAAAATTCAAACTACCACCAATTGGCTAACCATAGGATTATGCTATCACCCGCGCAATCTAGATGCCATGGCAAATGAAGTATTTATGAAAACCACTGAGAATATTACAACCAAAGATGATTTAATCATAATGGGAGACTTCATTTTACCAAATATCTGTGGGCATTCATTTCAAGGGAAAGGTTTTCTCGAAACCAGATTTATAAATACTGTAATCCAGCTTGATTTAGAACAATTAGTTATGGAGCCTACCAGAAACAGTTCCACTCTGGACTTGATATTAACAAATATTAAAGACCTTGGGGATCCACCTAACATTTTAGCTCCACTAGGGGATAGTGACCATACTATGATTCTATGGTCTCTGAAAAGATAGTCTATCATCACTAAAGGAATTACAAAAATAAAAAAAATGTAATAAAGCAAACTACAGCAAAATAAAAAAAAATGATCATCTTGGAATTGGGAAACAACTTTAAAAAATCAAGACAGTGAAGGTATGTGGGCACTTATCAGGGATAAAATAAAATACTGTATCCAACAATGGGTACCAGCATATAGAAACTATAGCAATAATAAAAAAAATACCAATGTGGCTAAATACAAAAATCAAATGACAAATAAAAAATAAGAAAAGGGCTTATAACAAATATAAAAAACACCCTACAACTGACAGCTGGCAAAAGTTTAAAACAAAGGCCAAATCAACTAAGATGGCTATGAAAAATGCAAAGAGGAACCTAGAATTAAATTTGGCAACATTAACCAAAGACAACAAAAAAAGGTTCTATAATTATGGTGGCTCCATTAAAGGTAATTCTCCTAAAATTGGCCCTCTCCTAATAAATCAAGAAATAATTACTGGTGAGCAGAAAATAGCAGAAGAATTAAACAATTACTTTAATAGTGTTTATAAAATTAAAGATAAAGGGTGGGATATTCAAAAGGGTTGCGCCATGCGCAACAGGGTTGCGCATGCTCAAGTCCTACATTGCGCCATTCTGCGATATTCAGCAGGAGGCAGTTGCGCCACTGAAAACAGGTTGAGCAACAACGCAATGCAAATGAATGCATGCTCAACAGGAGGGGGAGGAACCATGCATAAACTGCACAGCCCGATATTCAGTCGGGCTGTGCAGAGGAGACCAATGTGGCTAACTTCAACCTGCGCCTGCACAACCGAGCCAAAAAGGCTTAGTTGAGGGCCACCCACAGGTGAGCTGCTGTATTGCAGGGCGCAACACAGCAGCTGCCACCGTGGCTGGCCCCCAACTCAGTCCCTTGCCCCCCACCAGCCCGATTGCGGGCATCAATATGGCCCACCCGTTCACATCCTTGGTGGTCCAGTGGACCATAATGCCCGATCGCAGGCAGAATGTGAAAACAACCCCCGCCCAAACATCTCTAATGCCCGATCGCGGGCAGAATGTGAAACAACCCCCGTCAAACATCTTCCCCTAATACCCGATCGTGGGCAGAATGTGAAACAACCCCACCCGCCTAAACATCTCCTAATGCCCGATCGCAGGCAGAATGTGAAAACAACCCCCGCCCAAACATCTCTAATGCCCGATTGCGGGCAGAATGTAGACAACCCGCGCCCAAACATCTCCCTAATGCCCGATTGCGGGCAGAATGTAAAGACCCCCAACCGAATATCTCCATGTGGTCCAGTGGACCATAATGCCCGATCGCGGGCAGAATGTATAGTGACAACCCCAGTGCCCAATCGCGGGCAGAATGTAAAAGACCCCCCAACCTGAATATCTCCTGGTGGTCCAGTGGACTGTAATGCCGATCCGCGGGCAGAATGTATAACAACAACCTCCCCAAACATCTCCCTGGTGTCTAGTGTCCCCCACCCACCCACCCACGAAGCCCCACCACCCGCTCCCCCCTGGCAGCGGGCGGGCGGCAGCATCCCACCGCCCTGCCGCCCCGCGCCCGCCGACTGACTGTCCGGTAGGGCTGCGCGCCCGATGGTGCAGAGCTAGAGCCAATGGGCGTGCAGCCATACCATATGACAGTCAGATTTGTGAATAATGTTCATTCACAAATCTGGACTGTCATAATATACGTTATGGGCTGCACGCCCGTGGCTCTAACTCTGCAACTCAAGCGTCTGCCCAGTGATCGGCTCGGCGTGGCGAGTGAGATGCTGCTGCCGGCTGCGAGGAGGCGGTGGTGGGCCGTGGTGGTGCAGGGGTGGTAGACACCAGAAAGATGTTTGAGGGGCTCGTGTCATACATTCTGCCGCGATCAACGTACTGGACCACAGGAGGCAATGTCGGTGGGGGGCCCATTCTGCCGTGATCGCACTGAGGGACACGCATTCTGCCGCAATCGACGTGCGATCACTGGACCCGAGAAGAATCCGAGATGAGGTCTCCCATTCTGCCAGCGATCGGCAACTGAGGGTTGCCATTCTGCCCGTGCGACGGGCACTAAAGGTTGTCACTATACATTCTGCCAGCGATCGAGATGATGTGTGGGGGTTCTTTCACGTTCTGCCCGCGATCGGGCATTAGGGAAATGTTTGAGGCGGGGGTTGTTTCACATTCTGCCCGCGATCAACGTAAGGAAGATGTTTGGGGGTTCTTTCACGTTCTGCCCGGCGTTTGGGCTGCAGGGTGCGTCGGTCCCGATGGCTGCTGCCTGGCGAGGCGGCCAGGCGCAGAATCTCGGGATCGGCGCACCTACATGCTAATGGCATGCAAATGGGGCCATAATCAGATGCAAATGGCCCCCTGCCTGCATGAATTATGGCCCCATTTGCATGTCACCTTTTGAATATCGGAATTGCGCATGGCGCCATAATGGTACTGCGCCACCTTGAGTTGAATGCTCCACTCTGACAACTTGCTGGTGGCGCAATGTCCACTGCGCCATGCACAGTGGCTGTGGCTGAGGGTGATATTCAAGGAGTTGCTCAATAGCGCAACTCCTTTGAATATCACCCCGGCCACACCCCTGCGCAACTATTTTGAGCAGCACAAGGGCTTGCGCCTCAGAATGGCGCAGTTTGAATATCCGGGCCAAAATACATCTAGTTAATCTTCTAACCACCAGTAATCCAGATGTATTTACTTCATTGGATATCATGTCTACCATAAAATCTATTAGTAATAATTCCTCTGTAGGACCTGGCAATATTCCTTCTACATTTCTAAAAAAAACTGACTTGTCTGGGATGTTATCTTTGCTGTTTATTACCTCTATCAGGGAAGGTACTGTACCAAAAGACTGGAAGACAGCTACTGTGATTCCCATACACACACAGGGTAATAAGCACAACCTTGCTAATTATAGACCCATTAGCCTGACTTCCTGTATTGGGAAACTAATGGAGAGGTTACTTCTCCAGAAAATTATTTTACACATTCAGAATATAGATAACATGGACATAACACAATATGGTTTCACTCAAGGCAGATCTTGCCAAAACAACCTGATACATTTTTTTGAGTCAGTCAGCAGTGCTCTTGATAATGGTTTACCACTAGATGTAATATTTTTGGACTACGAAAAGGCCTTTGATACCGTTTCACATGGAATATTGTTAGAACAACTTATTAGGATCAATTTACATCCAAATATTGCCAAATGGATTGATTCCTGGTTAAGGGACAGAGAACAGTGTGTTACTATCAAAGGACACACGTTCAACTTAACAAAAGTTACCAGTGGGGTGCCCCAGGGATCAGTCCTGGGGCCTGTATTATTCAACATCATGATATCTACTATGTAAACTTCCAGTGAGGTCTAGATAAATAAGTATATGGATGACAGTAAAACTGGTTGCATCACAAATGATATATAATCAATCTAGGTTCCACAAAATAATCTTGATCAACTGGCATCATGGGCTAAATAGAATAAAATGACTTTCAATTCTGCTAAATTTAAGGTAATGCATTTTGGTAAAAACAATAAACCAGCCCAATATGCACTAATACCCAACTACAAGTAGTTACAACAGAACTTGAGTGTCAAAATCACAAATTATATGACATTTAATACTCACATAAATAAAACAATTAAAAGCGTTTTGGAATTACAGCCTGTATATTGAAACATATTAAAAGTCATACAGCTGATGTTATTATTCCTCTTTTCTCTAGTATGGTAAGATCTTAAATTAATTATTGTGTCCCCTTTTGTGGTCCTACATCTACTGGTACAAAAACAATGATGGAACAAGTTCAGAGAATAATGACTAAAAACATGTATAATTTACAAAATCATACATAAGAAGAAAGATTGACTAACCTGGGGCTCGTTTCCCTTGAGTATACATCTTTGAGGGCAGACCTCTGCTTAACTTATAGTACAGTTAAAGACCCGGCTCTATTTGAAACATTATGCTTTCAAAGAAAACCAACTGATAAAATCACAAGATCTCATAAATTAAAACTTCAAATAAATATTAATCATACTACAAAGAGAAATAATTTCATAACACAAAGAATTCCATCAGTTTGGAACACATTACCAGAGTCTGTTGTGACCAGTGCCAATACTGAGCAGTTAAAGAAAAACCTGGATCAATATATGGGTAATAGAACATTCCTTTCCCACCATTAGGTATTGGTGGCAGTGAGTTCACTAAGGGTTCTGCCCTCGAGCTCGTATACTCCCATGAACCTATAAACCTATGAATGCCACCGTGTGTCCTTACTCATCAGATGGAGGCAGGCACCAGAAATTAGGAAAAAATCTGTGTGCAGTTGTATGATGCCAGGCACTCTCAGACACCACCAGACCCAACTGCCCACCTCTCCACTGGGCAAGAGTTCTTGCAAGGTATTGGTGCCCCTCCATAGCCCTGCCATGGAGAGAAGCCATGGAGAGTTGGAATGGGTAAGAGATGGGGATGGAGAGGGTTGGGAGGGTGTTGGCCAGAGGCAGAGGTGGGCAGAGCTGGTGACAAGGGTGAGAAACAATATGCGTAACAAGAAATATGCAACATCTTTTTTCAAAGATTTTTTCTTAAATGAGTCCTCAGCCCTAAACTGCTTACAACAAGTTCATAAAGGCTTGAATTCTTAATATGTAAAGTAAGAACGAGATAAATTAGAAGATAGCAAAAAACAGCCAGAAATGCATAATGCAGGGCCCTGAGATGGATTTTGATATTTAATATCACTGAAAACTTTTCTCAGCCAGACACCCAACATCTAATAAAACCCTTCCTTCAGCGGTTTCACACAAAAACTGAAACCATTTCCCTAAAAAATGTTTGTTTTTGGACACACAAGTTTTACAAAAGCTGAGAAAAGCTAGGAGTCCATGGATTATCATGCACTGTAATGGTCTATGCTTTTTGAAGAGTTGTAAGCTTATACAGATCTAGCAAATCCACAGTGACGGTCTACGAGGGAGGGCCCCTTTAATTTCATTTACACATTGCCAATACTGTTTTAAAATCATATGTTACCTATTTGAAATTATGTCTTTTTAGTCTAGTGGTTGCAAGGGGTGTAGGCATGATTGCCACGTGTGGTACACTGTCCGTGCTGCCATCCACTCCCCCTAGTGACCACATCTACTGGCTCATGCTGTTCTGCTCATGCAGACCAGTGAGCACTCCCCACCAAATTTTCCACAGCCATGTTAACAGAAATAGAAGGCCAATCCCAACTTATTTTATAAATGCATCAGTCAGGCAAGCCCATTTTGTGTTTTACAGGTCAAATCAGGCAAAATGATATTATATGTTGTGCCCAGTGTAATAATTTTAAGCAGCAGTGCAATGAAAAATTATTTTCCAAAAAGCTAGTTTTTGTTTTCTTGATCCTAACACTTGCAAGGTCTACAGTGCAACTTCTATGACAAATGTGGCCGCCGTCTTTTTTTCTTGAGAAAAAACTAAATTAAGACATATAAAATAAACACATTTTGCTGGAACTAGAACATTTTACTACCAAATACAACTAAAAGATACTCAGAATCTTTTATAGTGTAAAAAGGTTAGGGTCATGTTTTTTGCCTAATTTCATTGCACTGCTGGTTTAAAAGACAGAGAACCTCAGTGCAAAAGCACTGAAGCAAAGGTTACCTTGGAAGGACATAGGCAAAAGAAGCCAAGTTTCAAAGGAATACAAAATTGCACATAGCCCCCATGAAAAGGACTGTGGGTAGTGTATGCAAACCACCAAGAAAGAAAGCCGACTTGGCTTTCAGCAGGACTATATGGTGCCAAAGGGCCTCACAAACAGTCTGCAAGGGCTTTAAATAACAGACCATGGGCATATATTTGCCCTTGTTAGGCTTCATCAGTGTGCGAAAGCAATTAATCAGCCTGGGTGGGTGGGTGGGGGAGGATCAGCCTGATGATACCAATGATTTGAGTCATGGTGAGCCCAAAATAGGAAAGCAATTTAACCCTTTTGCTGCCAGGGGTATTTTACACTTCTGTGCCAGGCAATTTTTGGTATTTTTACACTATATTATATAACATTAATATTTGCCCTTCAAGAACAAGCTCAAAAACCATGAATGTTTTTTTATTGTCAGACTTGGACCTTTAAGTTTTGTCGATATCTGGTCATGTGATGATGAAACACTGCCTGAACAGTAAACAAAATGCTATTTCTACTCAAAAATGTTGTAGAAAAGACCATAGAAAACTTATTATTTGACTTAGACCCATTGGAAACTATATGTTGCTGAACCACTCTATACATGTACTATATAAACAACCAAAAAATATTTTGTACAGGCAGAAACATATTACAGCAGTAGTACTCTATTAAATTTCCTAACAAATAAAAGGTGAGAAAATGTTACGTGCACCTTTGATTTCATTATAGTTTTTTCTATGTGAAAACCAGGTTACATATAAAGACTGTATTTGAAACTCTACTAATTATGCAAAAGTTTGTAAATTACTCCCACTGACCTAGATTTGCAAGGTGCATATTGCTTTGTGCTAATTTCACAATTTTTATTTTGAATGCAAACCGGTTGATATTTTGAGTAGGCTAAAAAGCTGTCACTGTAAATAACCATATAAAGGCTCGTATGTTTGAAATCTACAGCACCACTCCTGTCTATCAAGACTGACAGTATACAGTGTATATATTTGTGTATTTATCTAAAATAATTATTGCCTTAATAATGAGTTTCCAAAACTGATGTGTGCCATTTTGGATTAACCACCGTACCTCTCCTGTACTGGGTTGCACATATACATGTATTTTCCCAAAAAATTAGGGATGGGCGGACTGGTCTGAGAAAAATCAGACCCTCCCCCAGATCTTGCAATATCCATCAGACTTGGATAGATCAGAATTCTGGCTGCTAGTGCTTTGCAGTACAAAAATATCTCTCCCATTTATTAAAAAAAACACAATTCCCCTCTCCCATCTGCCAAACACCCCTCTGGATCCCACAACAACAAAAATGCTATTTTATTTATTTTTTCCTCTTGCCTGTTGCTCATGGTAGCTATATGCTCTCTCACGCAGAAATTCAAGAGCGTGTGCACATGCTTGCAGTGTGAGAGAGCAAGTGCGGAAGCAACCAGCCTCAGAACCAGGAGGGAGGCAACAGCATGGCAGCAGCGCACAGTGAATCTCCCTACTCAAGCACTGTACTGGCTGGCATTTATTGTGTTATTATATGTATACCCCTAGACAGTGCAATGGTAGCAACAGCACGGAGAATTGCAGTGGCACAGTGGGCATGATCCAACGTGTGCGGTAGGGTGGGTCTCAACAGATGGAAAGGGGAGGGGAGGGGAGGACTGTGTCAGTGGGTGTTCATTTTTTTCTGAGACTCTGTGGGTGGGTATCAGCAGATGGGAGGGAGTATTCATTTGTTTCTGGGACTGTGTGGGTGAGTATCAGCAGATGGAAGGGAATATTCATTTATTTATGGGACTGTGTTAGTGGGTATCAGCAGATGGGAAGGGGTCAAGGGGACGGGTATTCATTTTATTCTTCTGGGACATGTTGAGTGGGAATCAGCAGGGGGAAGGGGCATTCATTTTATTCTGGGATAGGGTGGGTGGATATCAATAGATTGGAGGAGGGAATAGGGTGTTCATTCTGGGAGAAGGTGGGCATTATCAGGTGGGAGGTTGAAGTGGGGTATTCATTCTACAAAACAGGGTGGGTAGGGCATCACAGAAAGGAGGAGGAGGCGTGGTAATGGATGTTTATTCACCTGGTAAAGGTGATTGTGTTAGTTGACATCCATGGCACTCCAGGCATTACATCATGGGGTTTTAGCCCACCTGATAGGCTAGTGATGCACATGACCTAGGATCAAATTTTGAGTACACCTAGGTCCCAGAAGCCCCTGCTCATCAGTTCGAATCTTCCACAGCTGAAAATAAGGTTAGTAACCACCACAATGCATAAAGTAATAACACGTCTTGAGATATTTTTCTACCAATCCAGCCCGCAAGGGCTCTTTATTTCCTATTAATACAATTCTAATTCTCGGTCTTGTAAGAGACTGACATGAGACATCCTGGATGCCTTAGCAATGAACCACAAAACGGTAACCCTATAATGGATAGGTCTCTTCTGCGACTCTGATCATTCTGAAGGGAGGGACATGGAGTGCCATGGATGTCAACTAACACAATCACCTTTACCAGGTGAGTAAACACCCATTGTGTTGAGTCGACATCCATGGCACTCCAGGCATTACATCATGGGTGATTAAACAGCAGTACTATACTCCAAGGGAGGGACAGTGCTCTAAGAGTGAGAGAGGGGAGCTGGCAGCTGAGAGAACCTGAGTAGCGAAGGGAGTCTGTACTTTGTACAGGTAGTCCAATCTATAGTGTTGGACAAAGGTATGAATGGTGGTCCACGTCGCTGCCTTGCAAATGTCCTCTGTGGACACATTGGCTCTCTCCACCCATGAGGTGGACATTGCCCTGGTAGAATGAGCTTTAATGCCTTCTGGGGGAGAGTAAGGCTCTTCACCTTGTAAGCTTCCTGAATGGTTCTCTTTAGCCAACTGGCAATAATAGACTTTGATGCTGCCCTACCCTGTCTCTGCCCCTTTGATACAACGAACAGTCTGTCTGTTTTGCGTATGGACTGTGTTCTAGAAATGTAAGTAGCTAGTGTGCCCCTCATGTCTAAGTGGTGTGGGATGATGATGCCCTCCAGCTGGGAGTCATCGGGAAAGGTCAGCCATTCAATGGGTTGCTCCCTGTGAAACACGGACACGATTTTAGGCTGAAAAGTCGAGACCGACCGTAGGAGAACCCCCCCCCCCATGTGAAGATGGTGTTGGTTCCCTACATGACAGTGCCCCCAGTTCACTAATCCTCATGGCTGAACATATTGCCATGAGGAAGCAGGTCTTCAGGCCTGCCCAGAAAAGATCTATTTCGTGAACTGGCTCGAAGGGTGCTGCACTGAGGGCATTCAGGACTAGGGATAGGTCTCATGGAGCTATGAGTGGTCGCACTCTGGGTCACAACACTTCTACCGCTCTGAGGAACTGTACAGCATCCAGATGAGCTCCCGGGCTTTGCTGGCCTATGGGACTGAGGGCAGCGCCTATAGCAGCTAGCTGTACCAAGTGAAGAATGGGATAATAATAATAATAATAAAATTTATTTGATTAAGCACCTTTCAAATTTCAAAGTGCTGTACAGTATTCATAAAACAAAACACATGTACAAATACATGCAATATAAAATCAGAACAATACAGGAAATGCCTTCCCCCATAAAAAAGTCTTAAGTGCCTGCTTAAAACTTCCCACTGTCCTGCACTCCCGGTGCTGACGGGGCAGAGAATTCCAGAGGGTAGGTGCCGCAAACCCAAAGACACGTGCACCAGATGACTTTAAATTAACCCTCGGAATCTCCAGCAACCCCTCATCAGCCGAGCGGAACTGTCGCAAAGGGTTGTAAGGAACCAGGAACTCTTTCAAATAATCGGGACCCAATCCGTGTAGGGCTTTGTAAGTCAATAGACCTACTTTAAAGGTGATCCGCCACTGTATTGGCAGCCAGTGCAGAGCACGCAGCACAGGGGTAATATGTGATATTCTAGATGCCCCAGTCAACAAACATGCTGCCGCGTTCTGCACTAGCTGTAAGTGGTGGATATCAACCTCAGGAAGCCCTAGGTAAAGGGAGTTGCAATAATCAAGGTGCGATGTCACAAAGGCATGGACCAAAACAGGCAGGTCACTGGATGGAACAAGGTGCCTAATCCTGGCAATGTTCCTAAAATGGAAAAAGGCCAGCTTAACGATGCCGATACCTGATGTCGAAGAGTCAGACCATTGTCAAGCACCACTCCCAGGTTACGCACCCGTTCAGAGGTGAAATCTGGGAGAACCTATGGGAACCCCACTCACTCTGTTGTCTGCAACCCCCCACCCAGCCCGACTCCCCTCTACAAGCAATCCCCAGCCTGACAACGTTGATAAATAAAAGCAGGCAGGGGGGAGAGGAGAAAGGGCAGCGGGCACGGAGAGCGGAGGCCAAATAGCACAGGACAGGAGGGGCAAGCAGGCACATTTCAACAACACTATTAAAATAATGGGAAAGTACAAAACTCCAAATATCCCAAATCACAAGGCGATAATGTAAACAGAATTAAAAACCCCAAAACATAAACAACTTAAATATCCATCCTAACCATAATAAATCAAATAAACTACAGATAAACTACCCCCTCCTACTATAAGATAACCTTCTAACCCTGGAAGAAAAAATAAAAATAAAAAATAAAACAATAACACAATCCCCTCTCACAGGATAAAATAAAACATCAAAATATAAAATAACTCTGTCTCCCACAGCCCTCTCACAGCCAAGGAGGGGGAAGAATAATAAAACAACCCCCTCTCACAGGATATTCAAAGCAAACAAACAAACAAACATAAATTTCCCCCAGCCCTCCCACAGCTGAGGAAAGAAAGAAAGAAAAAGTAATAACAAGGCTCACTAGTACTCTCACTACTAGGGAACCAAAATAATTAAAAAAATCAGGGAAAAAGGCATCCAATAGTAGGAGCAGCCATAATAATCCAAATAATCCTACGTGAAATAAACCCAATGTCAAGTCCGATGAAGCAGAATAGATGTTTCCAACATACAAAAATATTCAGTCTCAATGGATATCCTATGAAGGGAATAAAAATCTACAAAAAAACAAACAAACAAAAAATAGAAGTAAATACAGGCCAGACCGATGGAAAGCAAGGGCTCCCCCACCTCACCCCCAACCTGCCTTATCAGGTCCAGTTATACCCCCAAGGACCTGCAGCCACAAATATCCCAAGGTCACGCCAAGAGGACCAACCCAAGGATAAGTTAGGAGCCCCCAATCCCTAGCTCCCTAGGAAGAGCAGAGCAGCTCCCGCTCGGTCCCAGGTGACAACAAGTCCAGGCACCAATATGGGGGCAAGACCCACAACCAAGCCACTATACCGCCCTTCTTATGGACTGGAAAAATATATAAAACGTAAGGAAGAAAAAGGGGCACTGATCAGCAAATCAATCCCCCACTCATGATATTCTAGGCACCACGATTAGTCTCTGCAGCCAGTTTCCAGATTTAAAGTCATCACAGGAGATCCCAAATCAGACTCTTCTTTATCCAACAGAAATAAAATATATCCACTTGACCAAAATGTAACAGGAATTCATAGGACTGACAGGAATTTGCATATTCGTGCAGGGTGGCTGGTGGCAGATGGAAAGGGCAGGATGTACATACTCAGGAAGTGTGGGTGCCAGTGTATGGAAGGGGAAATTAAGTGTGTGCTGCATATTGGGGGGAGGGTGTCATCAGATGGGACAGTCTGCGGATATGCATAATTACTGGGTCAGAATGGAGGAGTGATACCATGTCCTGGCCCACACGGAGGGTATGAAACACAGTGGATAACCTATAAGCAAAAAATAAGGGCACAGAATGGAGTCAGAAACAGGCCAACACACTTGGGTAGAAAAAACTACTTTATTAGCTATTTTTATTGCTTTTGTGATTGTTCTCAGGTATTACCATTAATATTCTTAAGGTCCAGATTTGAATCAGGATCAATCAGAACATATCAGGGCTCTGATATACAGTAGATCTTGGTCCTGATAATAAGGGTCAGGACCTTTTCCGGTCCACCCATCCCTACAAAAAATAGACAAAATGCCCCATTTCTAAGTTGGTCTGTTCCAAACCTAAGCAACTATATGAAACTGTGCAGGATAATCTAAATAAATGTGGTGCTAATGAGAGAAGCTGAAAATACCATGGCTCAGATATTCAGACTGCGCAGGGCAGTGGCGCAAGCCTGGGTGCAGTGCAACTGGGCCAGGACGAGGTGATATTCACCGTTGAACATGGCATGGAACATGCATGCGCTGTGGCACTGTGCCAATGCAAGCCACAGATAGGGAGCACGGGGATGCACCAGTGCAAACGCAGTTGTGCTGGGCGCATCACCCACGATATTCAGTGGAGGGCATGCAAATGAGGCCATAAGATATGCAAGGTGCAAATGGGGCCATTTGCATGTCATTATGGCTCCATTTGCATGCCTTGCGCAGGGCAGCCGGCGAATTGCACCTGGTGCCCTACACAGAATGATGTGTGAAGAGGGTGTTCCAGGGCATCCCGCACCCTATAGCCGAGATTGTTGTACATTGCAGTAGAACAAACCCTGGTAGTCTAGCGGTAACCCTCTCACTTCATGGCCCCAATTGCCGGTAAAGGTACCTGAACACATTCCCTGGTAGTCAAGTGGTACCCCCCCCCCGGTTCCCCGATCACCGGTGACAGTACCCTAACACAGTCCCTGGTAGACTAGTGGTCCCCCCGCCTCAGCCCTGATCATGGTGAAGCGCAGTAAGACACTTCCCTGGTGATCAAGTGGCAGCCTCCACACCCACACAGGACCCTTGCCCCCTGCTCCCCCCATCATCAGCGGGTGGCTGCAACCCCATTCACATATTTGGGACTGTCTAGTACAGTATGCCCTGCAAGCCCATTGGTCCACACTGTGGGCCAATGGGCACAGCTCTCTATACCTGTCATTTAACAGGAGGCTGGGTGGTGTGTGGGCAGGTTGCAGCAGGCCGCTGACCTCGGCGGGGGTGGGCAAGGGTCCTGTGTGGGTGGGAGGGTGGGGGGTGCCACTGGATCACCAGGGAAGTGTCTTACTGTGCTTCACCATGATCGGGGCTGGTGAGGGCCCACTAGTCTACCAGGGACTGTGTTAGGGTATTCTCACGGCAATCAGGAAACAGAGGTGGGGTACCACTAGACTACCAGGAGATCTGAGTGCTTGTGGATGGTGTTCTGGGTGGGGGTGGCCACCCACAGTTGGCGGCTGTATTGCACCCTGCAAGCCTGGCAGCCCAGCAATGGGTGGCCAGGGTTCATTCCCACTATTCATGGGATCAACTTTGAGCCCCTCTATGTGGCGCAATGCAGGTTTGCACCACCATATGCACTGCACATCCTGGGCTGAATATCGGGATGTGCCGCATATGTATGGGCACACCCCTGCATCTGTGCCGCATACCATTACATTGCACCCCCACGCATCAGGATTTGCACTGTGCTGGGCAGCCCTTTCAATATCCTGCCGGAGCACAATGCAGGGTTGCACCGACGCAACCCCTTTGAATATGCCGCCCTATAAGTATACATTTTATTCCAGTTGCTGTTGTCACAAACAAATACTCTGTGGCTGTGGAGCTCTAATACAATAAAGTGCAGAAGAACCAATACAAAACTATGCATTTGTAGATTCTATAGAGCATACCCATTCCATAGGTACCACATTTATGTACCTTTACCACAGATGTCTGGCAGAAATAGGCCCTAAAGACATAAGGTGCTTTGTTTAGTCTGCAGGGGATATATATGAGTCCATAATGAAAAATGCACAAACATTGCTCCTCTGGTCTGTAGAAGCCCAGAATATCATGTTATTACAGAAAAATCATATATTTTCTGAATCAACACAAAATACCAGTTCTAAACATGGGTAACACAGCTGACTAGCCAAGTGTTGCTACCCATTATTCTTTACATCTGTTGCAAGTACTATATGAAAAATAATTGAACTTTGCATAGTTTTCACATTTTATCAAAGCAAACACCAATGTAAAATAAGTGGCAGGTACCAAAACAATCCATTTTTGGATTCTAAAGAGGGCACTGTTTACAGCAGTACCACACTTATTTACCTTTACCACAGAGATCTGGCCAAAATAAGCCCTTAACCTGTAGGGCGGCACGTGTATTTTAAAGGGAAAAATGTGGGCTATAATGGAACATGTACAACATTGATGTTCTGACCTGTAGACATTCAGGACACCATGGTACCATAGGACGAGTATGTATTTCCTGACACTGCACAAATTACTGGTTTTAAACATGGGTAACAATGCCTGCTACCAAGTGTTTGCTACCCATAATCCTCTATATTTGGTATAACTCTGAAAAATATTGGAAATCTGCACACACTTCAGCAAATCAAAAGTCTATGTAACATAGACTGATTCTGTAGAGAGAACCAGTTACACTGGTACCACATTTATGTACCCATACCACAAAACTCAAGTAGAAATATGCCCCAAATGTGACAGGCACTAAGTGTATTTGAAAGGGGAAAATGTGAGCTCATAATGGAAAATGCACAGCATTGATTCTCTGACCTGTAGACACTCGGGAAACTATGGCACCAGAGGAAAAGTATATATTTTCTGAATCTACACAAATATGGGTAACCTTGCCCGCTACCCAAATGTTTTCTACCCATAATCCTCCTCAGCATTTGGTACAAATATGATAAATAATGGAAATTTGCATAATTTTCACAATTTAGCAAATCAAAAGTGCATGTAACCTAGACAGCTGCTACACAAACACCACAGTTCTGGATTCTACAAAAAGTACCAGTTACACTAGTACCATATTTATTTCCCTTTGCTACAGAGGTCTGGTAGAAATAAGCCCTAAACATATAGATTGCTAAATGTATTTTAAAGAGAAAACATTTAGGTCTATAATAGAAAATGCCCAGCATTGATTCTTTAGCCTGGAGACATTTAGGACAGTATGGTACCATAGGAAAAGGAAAAATATATATTTTCTGGAACCACATGCAATACTGGATTTAAACTTGGGTAACATTGCCTGCTACCCAAATGTCTGTTACCCATAAATATCTTCTACCTTTGGTAAAACTATGAAAAATAATGGAAACTTGCAACATTTTCACACTTTGGCAAACCAGATGTTCATGTAATATAGGCTACCGGTACACAAACACTACCTTTGTGGACTGCAGGGGGAGTACCAGTATGACATATATGAACCTTTACCACAGAGATCAGCTAGAACTAAACCCTAAACCTATAGGGTGCAAAACGTATTTTCTAATATGGAAAAATGTGGGATCATAATGGAAAACACACAGCATTATTCTCTGGCCTTTGTACCTTCAGGGCACTATGGTACCATACAAAAAGTATATCTTTTCTGCATCTTGCACAAAATGCTGCTACTAAATGTGGGTAACATTGTCTGCTATCCAAATGTTTTCACCTATAATCCTTCTCACCATTTGGTACAACTATGAAAAATAATGGAAACTTGCATAATTTTCACACTTTAGTAAACCAAAAGTGAATGCAATATAGGAGCTGGTACGCAAGCACCACATATATGGATTCTACAAGGTATACTGGTTACACTGATACCACTCTCATGTACCTTTACCACAGAGCTCTGTTAAAAATAAGCCCTAAACATTCAGAGTGTTAAGCATGGTTTAAATGGGGACAATTTGTGTCCACAATGGAAAATGCCCAGCATTGTTTCTCTGGCCTATATACATTCAGGACACTACAGTCCCATAGGCAAAGTATATGCTTTCTGAAATTGCACAAAATACTGGTTTTAAGCATGAGTAAAATTACCTACTACCCAAATATTTGCTACCCAAAATCCTCTTCTACATTTGTTATAGGATTGAAAAATGATGGAAATTTGCATACAATTCACACTTTAGCAAACCTACTATCTATATAAAATAGGATGCAGGTATATGTGCACCCCATTGTTGGATTCTAGAGAGAGCACGGGTTGCAATGCTAACAAATGTATGTACCTTTATGAAAGAGTCTGGAAGGAATAAGCCCTAGCCACATAGGTTGCTAAGTGCATTTTAAATCCCTGGTAAATGAAGTGATAGCAGGTTTGGAGCATGTTATGTCAAGAATTCTTTAATAGGGGTGCAAGGTTTTGGTACCTACACACTTAGTATACCCTGGAAAAGCCCATCATGGGATGACTATGTACTTGTAAAATGAGACAACAAGACAATTAGGTTGAAAAATGCAAACTATGGGCCCTATGCACAGTGCCAACATGCCGCAGAAACCAGGCACGTTGGTATTGCTACACATTAATGCCACACTGTAGCCTCCTGAGGACCCCCCATGGCATTCACAAATGGGGCACAAGTGAGTTACATGCCCGATCCCCCGTCTGTGAGGACAGCAATGCACCGGGGGGCAGGCGGCATGCCAGCACTACGCACTATGCACTAAGGTGAGTAGTGCTGTCTGTGGGGGTGCGGAGGAGGGTGCTTTTTACTCCTATTCATGCCAGTGAGCTCGCACAATCCCAGCCAGTCCAGGATGGCAGTGGCAGCCCTCCACCCCAACAGCAACATCCCACATGCTGCCGTGCTGCGCACACATGCAGTGGCGCCCCAACCCCATCTGAACTGCAGTGGCAAACCCCCATGCCACACACTGGCACCATGTCCCCATCCATGTAATACCTCCCTCAATCTCAGCCCTGCCACTCCCCCGTGGCATCAATGGCACCCCCCATCTGTCTCTGGCCAGTTTGGTGCCATGGCTCGGGATGGCTGGCAGCACTACCCTCCAAACACCTCCACAGTTGCTGGCCAGCTGACATTCTCAGGAGTGTGCAGCCAATGCATGCATTGCCATGGAAGGGATCCATTGTGGGACCCGGGATGGACATCTGATTGGATGCCCACCTGGGTTTGCATCTCCGCTCAGGCTACCCTGCACAAACCTGTGTATGGGGGGGAGGAGGGGCAAGGCCACAGACAAGTGGCCAGCAGTCATGAATGCCACAAGGTTCACATCTGTTTGCAGGTGTGGAGCTCCGTGGGTGGGATACGCACCTCTGGCATGTATTTCCCACCCCCATGTGCATAGAGCCTATTTTTTTTTTTCAGTATTTGTATCTGTGGAGCCTATTTCAATAGAGGATTGTGGGTAGCAAAGACTTGGTGAGGAGGCCTTCTCACACATCCTTGATGTCCTCATTTTGTAACCTTTAAAACAATCTGTATTGTTCCCTGGTTATGTAATGCTTTGAGGTGTTCTGGGGATGGGATATGCTGGCAGGAAGGTGTTGCATTACAAAGCTTAATACACAGGCATACAGTAACATGTAGGCTTGAACAGAATTCCATGTCGAGGTTGAAGGTATTTGGCACCTGTTTTGCCAGAATGCTCTGAAAAAAATGAAAAATAGTGTGATTTTGCCCATGTGGTATAAAGTAATGAGGCATGTAAGTTGACAAAGATAGAACATCGCACTTTTTCTGTTATTTACATTATTGTGCATAATTTATGGGATGATTGGTAGCAGATCTTTGGATGTGGATATTACCCATGTCTGGAACTCTATTTTCTGCAGTTTCAGAAAAGAGATACTTTTCCTATAATGACCTATTATCCTTGATTTCTACAGGCCAGAGAAGTAATACTGAGCACTTAACATTCTGGACACACTTAGAACCTTAAAACACATTTTACAGTTGTATACGACTCCTGTCCACCTTTGCTGAGATAGGTAAATTATTAATCTGCCCTCCAAAGGTTTATAACATAACATGGGGCAGCCATGGCCTACTTTTCCTAAACAGGATGATTGAGCGTACAATATTCTATCAATTATAAACCATTGCCTGAGGTTCCCTGAACAAAGTTTTGTGTGAGCTCAGATGGGTCAAATAATAACTTGCCCTGATATGTTTTAAACCTAAAAAGTGACAGGCTTGGCATTCTTCTCCCACATAGAATGAGCATTTGTACCAGCCGTTAGTCATTCCAGTAAATGAGCTTGATGTGGTATTTCTCAAATAATCCTCCAAACACAGGCCTGGCTGTATGAGACGTTGAGGACAGTAATATCTTGAGTTTCTCCTGATGCCTTTTTTTTTCATAGCAGACTGTCTTTTTGGGGAGTCTAGCCTTCCTTTCAGTATGTGGGATTGTTCTACAGCAGTACTGGTCAGCCTGGCTGGCTACACCCTCCTTTCTTCCCATTTTAGGTTTCAAAGTTTGTACATTTTACTGTAATTCTGTAATGGGCACATTTCAGGGGAAAGTACTGCTTAAATATTATTCTTGAACATCAGAAGGGACTCATCCTGAATAAATATCCCATGCTCACCGATCGTACTTCCCTTAAATCTATGTGACTCATTAGAGACTACTCAACCACAAGAGAAGTCTAGCTACTCTAGCCTTAAAAGTAATCTTAAAAAATCAAGCACGCTTGTCTCAGGAGGCTAACAATGAATGGTGGTAACATTTAAAGACACCCTACTATCTGAAAAATGGGTTACACTATTGAAGACTTGGTCGATAAAGATATGGGTAGTGGCTCATGGAGGCAATTAACAGAATTACTACCTCAATTAATGAACCTGTCAATACTAACTTGACCGAGAATGATGTTATACTGGTATACCTTGTACAGATCATGTATGTCTTCTATTTGTACTCCTGCGAGAACCCTTGAAACTTTGTCTCTTCTTAATTATACCTATGTTGAATATTTCTGTTTGACTTATGATAAAAACAATAAAGATTATATATTTAAAAAAAAGCAGAAGAGGCTCATCCACTGAGATGTTTTGGGAAGGGGGTGTACAGCTCAGAAAACTCTAGCAGGGTGTCAGGCTCAGATTGTGCATCAGGCCTGAACAGAACATTGTGCTCAAGCTGGGTGTCACCCTCAGGTAAAGAAAGCATTACCCTTGGAAAGAATATCTGGCTCAGGTAGAGTTACGTATCAGGTAGGGAGGGCATCAAGCAGTACAGTGCAGAGCCATCGTGATGGTCCATGGCCTAGGGGACAAAACCTACAATGAGAGGCTGCAGGACTTGAACACATACACCCTTGAGAAGAGGAAGGAAAGTGGTTACATGATCAAGACGTGCAAGTACCTGCATGGGGTAAATAATAAAATAAGGTGGACGCCAAGGAACGTTTCTCCTTGAGCTCATATACAGAGGTGAGGGGGAACATTAATACTTGTGTGTGTGTGTGTGGGGGGGATTTAAAAGGAATGTCCACAAGGACTTTTTCATGGAAAGAGTAGTAGACAAGTGGAACAAGCTGCCAGAGAAGGTGGTACAAGCCAGATCTGTGTGAGGCTTCAAGCCGGGATGGGACAGGCACAAGGGATTAGTCAGAAGAAGGGTGTGCAGAAACAAAGTGGAGAAACACCCCTCCCAGGGCTAGTGCAGAGTAGTTAGGTAGGGTGGGCAGACTGGATGGGCCAACATGTTTTTTTCTCTTCCATTATTGCCTATGTATCTATATAAGCTCAGGCATGGCATTAGACCTGAGCAGGGAGTCAGGCTCGGACAGGAGGTTATGCTCAGGCAGGGTATCAGGTTTGAGTAGGGTATTAGGCTCTGGCAGGTAGTCATGCTTAGGCAGGGTATCATGCTCAGGTCCATAGGGTGTCATACTTTGGCAAATACCTACACTTACATTTTTGGGGCTGGGGCTCTTGCTCTGTTTCAGGTTGTGGCAAATGCTTGCACTTTTTTCTTTATTTTTATAACTGTCTTTATCCTGCATTTCTGTATTATATACAATACACTACACGTATTCACCCAGTAGCAAGTTCATGTTTAACCTCTCTGCAATGCCACACAATCACTTTGTTCTTTTAATTTCCCTGTGCAGCTAAAATGCAAGCAGTGTTTTCTTGTCCCACGGATATGATAGCACCTTTGGATTGTTTGTATGAAAGGCAATCTATGAAACCAAAGATTTGGCCTAGTGGTTAAAGTGCACTGGTGAAAACCTGTAGCTCCAAGTTTAGATCCCATCAATCTCCCAGCTGGATAAACAGAGAAAAGTGGACCTGAGCCCATGTCACACTAGTCCCACTTTCTCAGTGTTACTCTTCCTACAGTGGCACCACTACTCTCTCTCTCTTCTCTTTTATTTCATTGTACTATTTTGGGCTAGGAAAGGTACACTGAGCCAAAGCTCAGTTTCAGATGCATTGTTGGAGCACAGAAAAGTTAAGTGACTTGCTCAGGGTCAAACAGTGTGCAGGTGGTAGCTGTGGGATTCAAACCCTGGTCTTCAGGTTTGCAGTTCAGTGTTACTCTATTTATGCTCCTAAGCACCATCCCTACAGCCTTCCTCTCCAGTTCCCCCCTGTCCTATCACCCATTCTCCCGCTGACTTTACCATCACTCTAATTTCTGCATGGCCTTCCCCTCATGTTGGTGGCAGCTGGACTCACTCTCTCTGCTGCAGCTCAGGATCCAACTCCAGAAGGGCAACATCACCGGTACTGGGCCTGCAAGAGGCAGATTCATTATCCTTTGGATTTACAGTGCTTTTTTACTGATCTCCCTGGGACACAGGCTTTCTAGGGCGTGTAAGCTCACAGACGTAAGTGTATGGCGCATGTCACAGCCGGCACTACTCTGACCATCATGCTGCTTCAGATGCACTACCACCTGTGGTCACCCAGCGGGCAGCACAGCACTGGAGTTAATTACTGTCCCTCTCTGAAGGAGAAGAGCGTCCGGTGGGGCACTCAGTCCTTCTCCCCTTGGCTGACCTCCAACAACCAAGGCTCGTTTTCAAACCCAGGTCTCCAGCTTCATGAGTGGTGTCACTGCTGCTGGACCGACGGGTTTGCTGCAGCTCAGTGCGCTTACCCACTATGCTACACTGCCTCCCTGGATTACAAAGTGCCTAGGATAAATGAAAGGCACTATGCAAAATTAGAATTCCTATAAACACCCCTAAAACAGTTTATAAAAAGAAATCAATGGCATTCTGAAAAAAAAAAAAATAGCAAAAATGTTTAAATGCACAGATAAGCAGAGTCTGATAAAAAAGAAAAGAGAAACAAAATCAACTTTTTGAAATAAATAGTTATCAAAACTGGCACCAAAACACTACAACAGTCTCTTAGGACAACTAGTTCTTTAGTTTGCTACTTTCAGCATCTGTTCATTGCTTTACTCCTTTGTCTGCCCTTCTACACTGTCTCCAAAAAAACATATCTTTATGTCCATGCACTTTAGTGTTCTGTGCCCTACACTGTATGGCACAGGCACTAAAGGGGTTAAAAGCAAGAACACCGAAAAAGCCAGGAACAAAGGTTACCCTGGAACGTCATCAGCAAGAAGTGCTGTCATGAGTGTCTGGATATTTTGCTGCACAGTCATTGCATCTCACAATACAATATTATGTGTCACACCCATATGTTCTCTTTACTGTTGCAGCCTTTATAACCGAGTCTTTATATACTTATTATAAACCTGCTGGAAGCAGGGTGTGGAATACTGCATTTTGATTGGTTCATTAGTGATCCTTAACCCACTGGTAATAGAACACTTGCATAAACAGAACATCAGGAGTGCTTCTTGCTATGGGAATTATCATTCGGCACACACATCTTTACAACAGTTTTTTAATTAAAATAATGTTTTCGTTCAACAATATTTTAATTTAAAATCTATTCTGGGAAGTTTGTAATAGCAAGAAGTCTGGTGGACTGCTTTTCTGTCCCAATAGGGAGGATCTGTCAGCCCCGATGTTGACTGCTACCAGGTGGAGGCCTTGTGGTGGTGCAGGCTGGGGTGGCACGTAATAGAGAGGGGCCCTGTCTGGCATGATGCATTCATGCCTACACATGGAACACACCACAGCCTGTCTGGGGTGGGGGGTAGAGACTCCAGTAAGCGGAGGTGGTGAGAACTAATGAAGCCCTGCCATCCTTCCCACAGATTGTGTCACTAGCCAAACACATGAAATCTGGATTATGAGCACGGGGGGGGGAGATGGCCCTCCCTCCTGGTCTCACCATGGGGGGAAGCCACAGGGGAACTCTGTTGGATCTGTGTGGTAGGCACCAGTCAATGGAGATAGGGACAGGGCTGATAGAACCTTCTGCACAGCCCCCATGGGAAAAAAGGCTTGATGGAAAAAAAATAGGTAAGAGAAACCAAGACTTCTGATTGGTTAGAAGCAATCACAAGACTGTGCATTATTTCACCACAACAGCACAGGACTGAAATACTTAATGCTCAAACCTCATCAGTCAGTGTTTCAACTAAAAATCAGAAGTACCATTTTGTACTCACAATAAGGCACTCCAGGGTGCGTGTACTTGTGGGATAATGGCACTATTCTGGGGTGTAAGGCACTCTGCATTGCCTTGTGCCTCACTTCCTGAGGGATGCAGTTATGCCTCAATAATGCACATCCTGTCAAACCTTTTTTGCCTTTTTTTCAAGTTTGATAAAACCACACCATAGAAATATGATTCCTTTTTCCTGGTTACCACATTTTTCAAGTCTTTCTCACCACCTACCTCCTTTTGATGATACTTTATTGCTAGTTTCAACTTGGCCAGATCGTGGCACTTTTGGGGATCAAGCTCCTCACTCTGGTCATCCCTGTGATTGAGGATAATTTCCAGTTCTCTGGAGCTCCGTGCCTGGTCCAGGAGGTCTTTGGCAAAAAGTTTACACTGCTGTGAAAGCTCCTCATACTCCGCCTTAAACTCGTTCTCCACTTTACTCAGTTCCTTCAGCTCCCAGCCGAGCCGGAAGGCTGTCAGGATGGGGTCCTCACTGGATAAGGCAATCAAAGATGGGCTTGCCAGGGCTTTGTAGATGTTAAGCCTTGACCGCGAGTGCCTCAAGCTATCGACCTCGGAACTAGAGACACATTCAACACAGTTGCACCGGATTTGGTGTGGGCGAGGTATCGTCACACGTCTCTGTACCAGTAGTTTGATGATCTCGTAGTTGTTGGTGTGAGCAGCCAGCATGATTGGGGTGATGTCGGGGGTAAATTCTGAGAACTGGGTGTCCATCATTAGTGAAGGGACCTAAAGAGAAGAAAAAAGCAGCAACAGTGATGAGTAGGAAGTGACAGGACTTGCCTAGGGTCACAGTGAAGAAATCAAAATTAATCAGAAGACAATAACATACTGTTAGGCACACAGAGGCAAACCTGGGCAGTTTTTTAATCTTTAGTTTCAAAGAGGATTTCCTAGCGAGAAAAGGGCACCAATGGCAGGGCAGAAAAAAAGGGAATCTAGATTCACATCCTTCTCTATGCAGACGATGCTGTCATTTACTCCACCCACAAGGACCCTTACCTCCTTCAACACAACTTGGTTTCTCTGCAATCAAAAACTGGTTTGGTAAGCATAAATTAGTCCTCAACTACAAGAAAACCAAGTCCATGCTTTTCAGCAGTTCTCACAACAAACACAGGTCCCAACACCCTCTTGATCACCAATGGCTTTGGTGCAGCACTCGAACAGGTTCGTTCATTCAAATACCTTGGAGTCACTATTGACAGTAATCTATCATATAGCACCCACATTTAAAATGTCTTGAAAGCTGCAAACTCTCGCATCAGCCTTCTCTACAGGCATAGGCTATGTGTTACCACTAATGCCTTAAGGATCGCAGTGCAGAGCTCAATGGCTTCTCTAATTGATTATGGCCTCATCATCTATGGCTCAGCCTCAGCCTCCACCCTTAGGCGTGTATCCTTGACCCTTAACAAAGCATGCAGGCTCATCACTGGCTCCCAACGCCTCACCCACACCTGTGATCTATACGCTCAAACTGGTTGGCTCCAATTGTCTAATCGCATCAAGTATCTGACCTGATTAATGGCAAAAAAAATAACAATGGGCTTAGCGCCACCCCCCCCCCCAGGTGGCCAAGCACTTTTCCGCAGGGCGCAGAATCCTCGCCCCACCAGGGGCACAGAATCACAGCTTCTGCACATTCCATGATGCCGTTCCACACAGGGGCAAAGGTTCTTCGCTCACAGAGCTCCCAGCTGGCTCAATGGCCTCGGCAATGACATCTCCTTCCTGCCTAAGCTAGGCCCCTTCAAATATAACCTCTGCCTCCTACTCTCTGCCACCAGCTCCTGTGATTGTCTGGCTTAACCGGCTTCATCTAATTAATGCTCTTACTTACCTCCCGTTCACCTCCACTACCGCATCCCCTCTCCCTTCCTATCTTCTTCCCCCTCCCCCTTTTGCACGTTCTTGTTCCTGACAATTGCCACTGTCTGCACCTGTACCATAGTAATGTATGTTTGTAACTGTTTGGAATTGACTATAATCTGTATTGCAATCCGCCATCCCAAATTACATTACTCTTTCCAGTTGTCCAGTTTCTAACTGTCTTGTCTACTTTTGTCCATCATCTCACGTGGAACCTTTGTAAAAAAGCCTGTGGCTCAAAGGTACTTGTAATCCTAGATTGAAATAAAAAAATAAATAAAAGAAAACATGCAGACAATTGCAGCTCTGGAAATGATAAACAGCTGGGACATAGGTAGGGTGCAGAGACCATTTAGGTGACAATTCCGTATTACTGTATATTGTCCACTGCTGTATGTATCAGTGCTGGACTCAATTTGAGCATACGTTTTTTCATAAGGCCGAGTCTCAAGCTGCCACTGTGTGACATTTCAGCTCTCATTCATAAGGAACTCGGACTGAGAAGTTGGTACTACTGCACATGAATGTTTCCACTCCTTGCTCACAGTATGAGCATTGCATCAAACACTTTGTTTTCAGAGCACTTCAGTTTTACTGTACACACTGGAGTTTATGAGCTGTGGTGCTCTTATCACCCATTAAAAAGCCTAAGCGTCACTTGGGCCCAGATGATAATGTAATAATCAGATGTCTTTTGAATGATATTATCATGCCTGGCAAGTCGCAGATGTTCACATAATGTAGTTATGGATCTATTTACTTAAGTGCACACCACATACTCATCATAGCTGCTATATCTGCTTACACTGTTATCAACAGTCATGCTGAGTTAATCATTGCAGACCACTGTAGCTGTTTTACTAGGAAGTGACAGCAAACTAGGACTGAACCAATGGTCCAAGGTGCCCTGGTGGGGTATACTGTCAACACAGCACTACAATAATAGTGCAGTAAAATGCGCATTGTGGAAATAGCATGGGCAACAATGGCTACGTGGACACAACAGCATGGGTGAAATGTGTGCTGTGGTGATTTATTCCCCCTGAGTTGCCGCCCCTTCC
Organism: Neoceratodus forsteri; assembly: GCA_016271365.2. Taxonomy (NCBI): domain Eukaryota; kingdom Metazoa; phylum Chordata; order Ceratodontiformes; family Ceratodontidae; genus Neoceratodus; species Neoceratodus forsteri. The sequence goes on from JADMNL010000023.1 coordinate 434,630,936, forward strand.
AAAGTTGTACTAGTAAATCCACCCTGAGTGATTCGTCCCCTACCCAAGTTACGCTCCCCATAGTGGTAACAGTAAATCGCACCCCCATGTGATTCGTCCCCCCCGACTTGCCTCCCACCCCCACAGTTGTAATACTAAATTTCTGCGCTGTCATTAGTGATCGCGCTATTTGTGAAGCACAGTTTTTGGTGTCGCCATTTTCTCTGCACCATTATTGACTGCACTGTCTTTTTTTTTAGCAGACTTGTCGTAGACCCACCTGGTGGACAATACAGGAGATCATTGTTCAAGGGTGAACCCGGGGAGGATTTTTACTTTCTGGAAGATTTCAGTTAATGAGGCTATCAGCTTTGTCTTTTGTGGGAGAGCACTAAATATCTAGAGTAACAGTATCTCCCCCCAGCTGGGTGACCTAAGGGACACCATTATTGTCACTTATCTTGACTTCTCAGTCAGAGAAGGTGCAGTCAGGTTGGTCAACATATGTGGGGGACTGGATTATCAGTGGCTCATTTCAGAAAAAGCCACTGCTATGCACTGTAGCAGAATGCATTTTTATCCCCTTCAGTGATGGCACCAAGTATATTTTGCCTATCTTTAGTGAGCACTAACACACATCAGATTGTAGAATAGGTTATGTGTTAGCACAGTGTGTTTTTGGTTGGTGAGAAACAAGGAACCCCACAAATGTATAATGGTGTCTCCTTCCATTCTTTATAGGTTCTACACACTACTGTTCTTGAAAACTGCTTCCTTGGTATGCTACCTCTGAGTATACAAAATGCCTGGTTTCCATTGAAGTATCTCAGTGTGTGTCTTGATAGCAGGCTTAACTTTTCTGCTCATATTAATGCCACTCATGCTAAACTCCATCTCAAGCTTGGTGCCCTGTATCATAATAAAGACTGCCTGTCCTCACATATTCTCAGGGACCGGGAACTGGTTACCAAAGTGGTGCTACCAGTCTTTGACTAGGGATGTGGTATGTTACCTCTCCTTCCTCTTCCTTTGCCAGACCAGAACCCGCTGCAATGTCTTCTGTCATTTTGCCACAAACTCACCCCTTGTACCCATCATTGCACTCTCTCTCTACTCTTTCTTCTCTATCCTCCCTCTTGCCTCTTGTTGCCCTCATCACTGTGCTTCTTTCATTGCTAAATACTGGTTTGAGGCACTGCCCCCATACCTATCCACTCTCATCACCCCAATCCATCTGCCCCATGCTCCCTTTGCTCCAGGGGATCCCTGCACTTTCCATCCCAACCCTCCCCTCAGCTGGGCAGTCCAGCCCTTCTCCTGTCATTTCCCCTCCTCTGGGACTTCCCCCCTTCTGCCATCCACCTCTCACCAGCTTCCCCAACCCCCTTAAGCATCAGCTTGAACCTCATCACTCCTGCACCTCTCAGCGCCCTACGTGACCTACCTTTTTCTCTTTCCTCCCCAGTTCTTGCCCCCTCCCTTGGGGTCACTTTTATGCCTCCCATGTCTCTGCACTGAAATGCTGCTACCAGTTGATAGATTTTGTTACGGTGGGTCATGCTCCAGATAACTGTTTTTTGGGAATTTTGCACTCTTGCCATTTTGCACTAGTTTTGTTTGCACCTTATTTGTATGTAATCATCTATTCCATTGTATTTACGTGATATTTTCCTCTCCCCTCTCCCCCCAGGTTGCACCTGGAAATGAGGCTTGGCTCAGTGTACCTTTCTTGGTTACCAATTTTATATAAATAAATACATTTTCCTTATTTAGGGTCTCTTTTTATTTAGAGTTGTTTTTTTTCGCACAATATTCCTTTTTAATCACTTATCGGTTTCCAGAACCATGTACCATCATCTGAGCAGATGTTCTACATAGAAAGTTTCATTGTAGGCTTCAGCTCAGCTGATATCACTGGGTTTTGAAACTCCAAAATAAATAAAAAATTAATATTTGGCATGAAAAAGACAGCAATAACTAGGTACCCAAAATAAAAACAAAAAAAACAGCAACATTTGAATCGCAATGCAAACATATTAGCGACCATAATGTTGTTTGCAATCATCCCTTCACTACTTTAGAAACTGGTACTGGAGGCCAAACATCTGGTACAATATTGAGAATTTCTTCTTTTATGTATAAGAAAAAAGGACGTACTGCACTTTAAAAACTGTAGTGACAGTGCTTTCCCACACTTTTACAAATCACCACTTTTACATCTGGAAAATGTTCCCCTGAGATCCCCTGAAAGGCTGTCTTGTATACCCTGGGAAAATTGACAGCGACATCAGTTGAGTTCTGGCCTTGTTCAGCCATGCGTGTTAAGAAAACACATTAATGTGAGATAAATCATTCTCGGCTGTAAACAAAATGCCACTTCTGATACACTCTGGTGTTCCAGGTCTTCATCCCCCCCCCCCCCCAAACAGTCTCTAGAAACTCTGAAAAAAAAAAAAGAAATCCCTCATAACTTCATGACTTTGTAAACATGGAAACCCTTTTGAACATTAATAAAAATAGAAAGGAAGAGAATAGACTTGTGATTTATAAAGCACCTTTCAGACACACTCTAGCTCAATGTGCTTGTAAGCCAATGAATACTAACTGTGCAGTGTATAACAACATTCACATAGGCAATTGCCAAAGCTGTCTTACCTAAATAAGAAACTGTGGGCAGAACCCTGGTTATCCACGACCACTTTTTAAAAGTGGCATGACCTCTTAAAGGTCCAGCGGAACAAAGAGCACACTGACAAAATAACACCAGTAGATCAAATGCTGCAAGTGAGGAGGCAATATGCACATCACAAAGGGTGTAAACTGCAAGGTGCAAGATATGAGGAGTCCAAAGACAGACAGCCCTGGCCCTTCATGGAACACTTCCATTAGGAGGGCCTTGCACCTTACACCTTTCAGCCTTTTGAAATGGGGTAACATATTAATAAATTCTCTCTGCACTTGCAGCCTTTGATCTACTGGTGTTAGTTGGTCAGTGCATTCTTTGTGCTGCTGTACCTTGATGCTCTGTCGGTAGTGTGGGATTCTGAGATGCACCAAAGTAAAGATCTGTCTTTTGTAAGCACATCCTCTCGGCAGTGCACCATCTCTTAAATGTCCACCAGGACAGCTGCCTGAGACAGACAGAAAGGACCCTGGTTTAACATCTTATCTGAAGGATGGCCCTCAGTGACTGTGGCATTTAGACGTACAATACTTACATCTTTGTGCAGTGGTCCACGTACCTCATCTAAGACTCAGCTGGTGTATCAGTATTGGCTTTTGCCCAAACCCCCAACCCGCAGTGGACTGGGGCTTGATGGCCTGCCTCTGACCTATTCTTGACCTTGCCTTCTGTGGATTGTACAACAGAACTAAAACTCTGCGCAATATCTTGCCATTAGAAACCAGCAAGGGCTAAAGGGATGAAATGATTTTTCTCCGTGATTTAGTATTGCTCTCAGCTGAGAATTCTATTTGGCTGTATATGATAAGTTAGCTCATTTTATCTGCAGAAAAAGACTACTGTGCATTGTAGATGACCCTGTTTACAGAGGTTTTTTGGTTTCTAGCAGGAAATTCTCAGTTTGCATCACCAAACCTCAGTTACACAAAATCCCTCACAGACTTAAACGCTATATACCTTCCCCTTTTTAACTTTCTGTCTATTAACCCTTTGAGAACTGAATATGTGTGAACGTATACAGATTCTGGACGTATATATACGTCCACATAGAAACATAGATTTTGACGGCAGATAAGGACCGCTTGGCCCACCCAGTCTGCCCATTTCCCTACCTATTGGATAAGCTGCAGATCCTAGTTAACCAGCAGCCTACTTCTTCCTACCCCCACCCCCTAGAATTGCCTTATGACTGTCCCATGCATGCTTGAATTCCACCACTGTTTTTGACTCACACCTCCTCCGGAGGCCATTCCATGCATCCACAACCTCTCTGTGAAAAATACTTCCTTAAATTACCTCTGAGCCGCCCCTTCTAACTTCACATTGTGCCCTTGTTCTTGCACACCTCTTTTTGAAAGATGCTACCCTCTTGGACTTTGTTGATTCCCTTGAGATACTTGAACATTTCTATCATGTCCCCTCTCTCTCCTTTCCTCGAGGCTATACATATTCAGCTCCTTAAGTCTCTCTTCATGTCTTCGGTGCAGACCCTGCACCATTTGGATGCCCTCCTCTGGACAGCCTCCATCCTGTCTATATCCTTCTGAGTGGGTCTCCAGAACTGCACGCAGTACTCAGATGGGTCTCACCAACTGTCTGTACAGAGGATAATAACTTGCTGTTTCTGCTGGTGATGCCTCTCCTATGCATCCCAGTATCCCCCAGCCCTCCTTGCTGCCCTCTCACATTGCTTTCCCACCTTTAGGTCATCTGATATGACTACCCCAGGTCCTTTCCATTTTGTTGTTGTTAGTATCTCACCCCATTGTGTACTCTTCCCTGGGTTTTTGTTTCCCAGGTGCATTACCTTGCACTTCTTAGCATTGAATCTAAGCTGCCATACATTTGACCATTCCTCTAACTTGCCAAGTCCTTCTCATCCTTTCCACCCCACCTTGTGCATCAACTCTGTTGCAGATCTTTGTGTCATCTGCAAAGGGCATACTTTTCCTTCCAGTCCCTCTGCAATATCGCTTATAAAGACATTGAGAGGACTGGTCCTATACTGAACCCTGTGGTACCCACTAGTAACCCCCTTTTTCAGAGTGGACTCCATTTACTATTACTCTCTGTGTCCTATTCTACAGCCAATTCTTTACCCAGGCTGTCATCTTGGGACCCACTCCCAGGCTGGCTAACTTGTATATTAATCTTTTGTGTGGGACTGTGTCAAATGCCTTGCTGAAGTCTAGGTAGGCCATGTCCACAGCCCCTCCTGATCTACTACTTTGGTCACCCAGTCAAAAATCTATCAGATTTGTCTGGCATGACCTTCCGCTGTGAATCCATGCTGCCTTGGGTCCTAGCCCCTCTGGCCTCTAGATACTCAACAATTCTTTCCTTCAGAGTGATTCCATCATTTTCCCTACCACTGAGGTTAAACTAACAGGTCTGTAGTTTTCTGCTTCTGCCTTGCTCCCACTTTTGTGAAGGGAATCACATCTGCCCTTCTCCAGTCCTCGGTACCACCCCATCCTCCCATGATTTGTTAAGAGGTAGTCAGTGGTGTCACTAGTTCTACCCTTAGTTCTTTTAAATTCTGGGATGAATCCCATCAAGCCCCATTGCTTTGTCACCTTCAGTTTTAAGAGTTCTTTCAGAACCCTTTCTTCTGTAAATGGGCTGGTATCAACTTCTGTATCCAGAGTGTTTCTACTGTTTGTTTTAGGTACCTCCCCCACTTCCTTTGTAAATACTGAGCAGAAATATTTGTTTAGTATCTCTGCCTTTTCACAGTCACCCTCTGCCCACCCTCCCTCCTCTTTATTAAGCCTCACTAGCCCTCCCTTGGTCTTTCTTCGCTCCCTGATGTAGCTATAAAAGGTTTTATCCACCTTCTTAACAGAGTTGGCTATCTTTTCCTCGGTTTGGGCCTTTGCTGTTCTGACTGCCTTCCCAGCTTCCTTTTGCTTTAACTGATACAGTTCCCTGTCCTGCTCCTTCTGTGATTCCTTGTACTTCCTGAATGCTTTCTTTTTCTCTTGAACCTTCACTGCCACTTCCTTTGAGAACCATAGTGGTTTCTTACATCGTTTTGTTTTGTTAATTTGCTTCACACAAAGGCTTGTTACCTCTGTGGTGGCAGTTTTATTATTCCCATTGTTCTTCCACCCCCTTCTGCCCATTTGCTAGTGCATTCCTTAGGCACTCACCCATTTGTAAAGTCAGCCCTCCTAAAGTCCAGTACTTTTGCCTTTGTATGGCTTGACTCTATTGCTGTGTTTATTGTGAACCATACTGTTCGATGGTCGCTAGTTCCCAGATGGCTACCCACTTCTGCATCTGTGATCCTCTCTTCATCTCCATTTGAGAGAACCAGGTCTAAGATTGCTCCCTTTCAGTGGGCTCCAATACTAGTTGTCTAAGGCATGCCCCTTGTAGGGCATCTAGAATAACCCCACTCTTTGAAGTGGCTGCTGCAACTGCATTCCAGTTAACATCTGGCATATTCAGATCACCCATCAGCAATATCTCCCTTTTTCTGCCATTCTAAGTATTCTTTCTATCATTTCCTTGTCCATTTCCTCCCCTGAGAAGGTCTGTATCTAACCCTGTGCGGATTTGTGGTGCCATTGCGGTTTCCAAATTTACCCACAGTGCTTCTTCTCCTCCCTGTTTTCCCTTTTGTTCTGTTGCCTTGATTCCTTCCCTTATGTAAAGAGCTACTCCTCCTCCTCTTTTACCCTCCCTGTCCCTCCGGTAGATAGTGTAACCTGGTATGTTTATGTCCCAGTCATGGTTTTGTGTGTACCATGTTTCTGTGACTGCCACTATATCCAGATGTTCCTCCTCCATCAAGGCCACTAATTCAGAAAGCTTGTTATTCAGACTACGGGCATTGGTACTCATTGCACTCCATTTTTTGATGGCTTTACCTTCTTTTGCAGCATCCCCCACTGACCTGTCTACTTCAGTCTTTTTCTCATTTAGTACCCTGTTTTGTAGGGAGAGGCTGGGATTTTCTTGCTGTTTATCAGTGCCTCCCCCCTTGACTAGTTTAAAAGCTTGCCAATGAAGCCTTTAAACCGATTGCTCAAAAGACTTGTTCCCTTCCTGGACAGATGAAGACCATCCTGCCAGTATAGGCTGGTGTCCCTCCAGGTGGAACCCCAGTCCCCAATGAAGCCAAACCCCTGTGCCCCACACCATTTTTTCAACCATTCATTAAACTGCATGGTGCAAAGTACCCTCGCTTCACTCACACCATTGACAGGCAGCACCTCAGAGAAGGATATTGTGTGTGCTACTTGTCTTAGGCCCCTCCCCAATTCTACAAAGTCCTTCTGCACTGCTCTAATCTCATGATTAGCCAAGTCATTTGTCCCTAGGTGGACAATGATGTCCAGCTCAGATTGCCGTGCAGCTGTTCTCATGATCCTGAGGATGCGCTTCCTGTCTCTCCAAGCCATGGCACCAGGCAGGCACCTTACTTCAGTTTTCCCTGCTCCCCCCAGTTCTATCCCCCTAATAATTGAGTCCCCCACCAGGAGCTGCTTCCTTTCCTTGTGGTGTCCTCTGCCTCCTTCCCGTGGGCCTCCCTTGTGACAGTTGTCCTCAGCCTCCTTAATCTCCTCTGCAGGTGCATCCATAGGGGAGCTATGCTCCCCCAGAATGGTGTATGGATTGAGGTGTGGAACAACTGACTGGGTATGCCTCTGTTCCACCATCCTCACCCTCCCTGAGCCCACTGTGGTCCAACTGCTGTGCTTTCTTCGCAACCTCTGAGGTAGTGGTGGTGGCTCTGGTGCTCCCTGGATGGGGGAGGTTCCCTTCCTACCGTCCAGTGTGGCCTGGGGGAAGGTCCCCTTACTACTGTCCAGTGTGGCCTAAAGATGGGCAACTTCCTCCCTCAGGGCAGAGAGTTATCTGCAAATAGGGCACATCTCAGCCTCCAGAAACACTCCCGGAACACTGCTCCCCACAGCCATTACATTGCTTTCTCCCCCACATTTTTTTTTTGTGTGTGTGTGATTGGTTTGTAATATAGAAATATATATATATTTATATTATACAATGTGTATGCTTATATTGTCAGTGCAGTGTGCTAGAGAGGTTATGACAGTGATACGCACCTTGCACTCTTGAGGAAATGATGTCAGAACCCCAGGTATAAAGGAACTATTTCCAGGGGTGGGTGGGGTGAAGGGTGCACAGTCTTAAGTTGAAATTCTGTCATGAAACAAATTCCTGAGCACGTCTCAGATAAAGTAAATAAGCAATGTCATAACAGCACAATTTGACATGGCTCCTGTCATATGATGGATAGAGGGCATAAAAAATAAAACAACTTGAAATCAATAAAACAACAGAAACCATGCAGTTATGCATACAGTAATCAGTTTTATTAAAAAAAAATAACAAAATAACAAAAGTCTTAAACCAGCATCATAACCTAGTTTTGAATGCTCATTTAGTAACAAAAAACAAAATATGCAGTCTGTATTGATTGCTTTTAGCAAACACCCGTCAAACTACACATCATAAAATCTTTGGAGATTGAGCATTTGCTCTAGCTGGTCCAGTTCTGTGGAACAGGCTCCCCAGGTCATTGAGGAAGGACCCCTCAGTGGAGGTCTTGGAGGGTTTTGGCACCCTTTAACTAATTTGTTTTTTGCTGCCATCCTCCTGCTTTCTTTTGCATCTCTTACTGTGACTTTTATATATATATATTTATTTATTAATTTTAATTAATGTCAGTGTTAATGTCTGAATTATTTATTTTGATTATGTTAATTCTATTACATAGAATTACATAGAAACTGTTGATAGATAAGGGCTGTTTTGCCCAACCAGTCTGCCCATGTTTCCCCACCTAACATAATACCGCAGACCCTACTTGGTCTCTGGCTTTGCTCCCATTCTAACCTAAAAAAAATCCTTCATGTTTATCCCATGCATTCTTGAAACTCACTACAGTTTTTGCTTTGATCACCTCTGCTGGAAGTCTATTCCAGGCATTCACCACTTTTTCTGTGAAGAAGTACTTTCTAACATTTCCCCTGAATCTACCTCCCTCCAGTTCATAGCATGTCCCTTTGTTCTTGAGCATCTTTTATTCTGAAAAATGCTTTCCTCTAGCACCCTATTTATACCCATGAGGCATTTGAAAGTCTCTATCATATCTCTTCTCTCCCTCCTTTCCTCTAGTCTCTGAGGAAGGACTTGGTTGTTCCATAAGTGTAGACATTATTTTCTTTTTGTAACATCTATGTTTGTCCAATAAAAGGTATCAAACCATTTGCTTCTGGATCTGTCCTTTCCTCTAGAGTATACATGCTGAGGTCCTTTAGCCTCTCCTCATAGGGCTTCTGATGCAGGCCCAACACCATTTTAGTTGCTCTCCTCTGGACTGCCTCTGCTCTTTCTATGTCCTTACAGAGATGTGGCCTCCAGCACCGAACACAGTGCTCCAGGTGAGATTTCACCAACATTTTATACAACGTATAATTACCACCTTCTTCCTGCTGGTGATGCCCCTCCCTATGCACCCCAGCATCCCCATAGATCTCTCCACTGCCCCAGCATGCTGCTTGGCCACCTTGAGAACATCAGAAATGATTACTCCTAGGTCCCTTTCCTGCTTGAATGTCGACAGTACCCCTCATCATGTACTCTGCCCCAGGGTTTCTGTTCCCCAAGTGCATGACCTTGCACTTCTTCATATTAAATCTCAGTTGCCACACTTTTGACCACTCTTCCAGGTTTCTGAGATCAGTGATCATTTGTTCCACCCCTCCTGGAATGTCTACCCTATTACATATCTTTGCGTCATCAGCAAAAAGGCATACGTTCCCTTCCAAACTCTCTGTAATGTCACTAATCAAGACAATAAAGAGGACAGGACCTAGTACCAATTATCTATGCATATATTGTACAGCATTACGAGCACCAGGAATGGGTACTTAAGAAATAAAGACTACTACTAAAATAAAATATATAGAATTATACGGGTAGCCATACACAACAAGGCCGTGTTTCCATTGAAGCAGTGGTTGAGAGGACAGTATATGGACCTTGAGAGCAACAGGCCCACGCAGTCATCAAAGCCCTGACATGGAAACACATGCTGAATTGTGCATAGTTGCCCCATGTTTTATTTTCTATAGTATTTTATACAATGGCAAGAAAAAAAATCCTGTCCTTTGATTCTCAGTGAGGCTTAGAGACAATGACCCGCTGGGTCAGGAATGGACTCGGGTTGCTCGAGGACCGGTGGGGAGAGAAAGGATTGAGCATTCCAAGGCAGCTCTCCTTCCTTGGGGAAGGGAGTTAGTGTGGTGCACTGCTTGCCTGCCCCCGGGCAGCAGCTGGGTGACAGCATATGTGACGCCACTGTGTAGGGAAGGGGAACCCAAGTTCAGGATGCAGAGGGTGTCTCTGTGGAGGAGGAGCTTGCACATTGCTGCCACTGCATGTCCGTGGGCCCCAGGGCACAAATCAGGCAGTAAACAACCCTAGACGGCAGGATGAAGCCCAACCCTCCATATACCCCAAACCAGTGACTGGGCACACACAAGAAGTCCTGTGATAGAGGACACCGGTTTAAATTAAGTTCCGGGGAAGCCGGGTGACGGGGCTGAGGGGGTCGGTTGGAAGGGGGCAGCCGGGGCGACTAGGAGATAAAGTGATTATGGAATAAAGAAAGGTAGTAAACCGAATAAGAAATTGGTTAGGGGATATGTGACAGATGGTGGTGGTAAATGGAGTTCATGCCAAGGAAGGAAGGTTGACCAGCAGGGTGCCTCAGGGATCAGTGCTGGGACTGGTCCTCTTTAATGCTTTATAAGTGACACTGCAGAGGAGCTGGAAGGAAAGGTTTGCCTTTTTGCGGATGACATTAAAATCTGCAATAGGGTAGAAACTCCAGAGGTGGGGGGGGGGGAAGGATGAGCAGAGACCTGAGAAAACTAGAGGAGTGGTCAGGGGTATGGCAGCTGGGTTGCAGTGCGAAAAGTGCAAAATAATGCACTTATGGTACAGAAACCCAGAGGCAGAGTTTAAAATGGGTGGAGTGGTACTGACAACCACCAAGCAGGAAAGAGATCTGGGGGTAATCATATCAGATTACCTAAAGGTAGCCACGCGGTGCAACAAGGTGGTTGGGATGGCTAGTGGGATGCTGGGGTGCACAGGGAGGGGTTTCACCAGCAGACAGAAGGAGGTGTTGCTTCTGTATAGATTGCTGGTAAGACCCCATCTCCAGAAGGGCATAGACAGAGTGGAGGTGGTCCAGAGGAGGGCAACTGAAATGGTGGAGCGTCTGCATCAAAAGGCCTATGAGGAGAGACTAAAGGACCTCAATATATACACCCTGGAAGAGAGGAGGGAGACGGGGGATATCATAGAGCTCTTTAAATACCTCACAAAGGTACATAAGGTACAGGAAGGAAGTATTTTAAGCAGGAAAGGTACTAAAGAACAAGGGGACATGCTATGAAGCTGGAGGGGGTAGATTCAGGAGAAATGTGAGGAAGTACTTCTTCACAGAAGGAGAGGTGGATTCCCAGAACAGCCTTCCAGAAGAAGTGGTTGGGGTGAAAATGGTGGTGAGGTTATCTGCCATCAACTTCAGTGTTTCGCTACCATGCGTCATGACTGAGAGTGGGTCTCCCCCATGTGTACCTGTGCTAAACACACCTGAAGCTGACATTTTGTTGCTTACATGTATCTTTTTTTTTTACTCTTTTGGTAACCAGGTATGGCCCACTAGGCACAAGTGCCTATTTTTGGGGGGGACCCGGAGCACTGGGTGGTTAAGTGACTTGCTCAGAGTCACACAGTATGCAAGTGGAGGTTGTGGGAATCAAACCCAGGGCTGCTGGATGTGCCAAACTCATTCACAGCTCGTTACTCTAACCTCTAGGCTATACTGCCAGAGCTGGTCTTACATGTGACTTACTGTAGATGCATGCACTGTACACATTACAATGTTGGCTTCAGGTATATTTCGTATGGGAATATGTGGTTGAATAGAGCTTTGAAGAAACAAATGCAAAAGCTTCATTTAGAAACGCTAATGCATTGGTGTGTTTGGCGAGCTGGTTCTGCAAGAAGCTGTGCCATTTCCAGTGACAGACACCTGCATTAAGTGAACGTTCTGCTGGTATTTGATACACTGTACAAGCTTTATGCTGGGACAATTACTGCAATGGAACCGAAATGCAGCAATTACACAAAGGACAATATATTAAAAGTCAGATTACCAGTGAATCTTCTTAAAGATGTCCCCTACAGTATACATGACTGCCTTGGTAAAGCCAACAATACCATGCTATGTCATGCTTTGTGTCTTTAAATTCAAGGTAGGGGGTGTATCGAGAGGCCCTTTAATCATTCAGACCAGCAAATGTCTTCAAGGTGAACCATTTCTTTCTAAAATCTGCTACTGTGGGCTCAGACATAATCTCATCATACAGTATGATCAGAAACTACCTTCAGGAACTACAAGACCAGGAAGAAAACACACTGGTGTGCAAATGAGGTCAATAACAGCACTTTACAGCAGATTGGGAAGTACAAAGCAGCCCCATCAGCAAGTGTTCTGCTTGGCTGGGCACACTGCAGTTTAAAAGGGCGATATGGTGAAGAATACCAACTAGAAACTAGGCTTCAGGAGAATGCGCCTGGTATTATGCAGGCCAAACTTGACGGGTAACATTTCTTATAATGGTACACTACTTTGTTTTCCAGGCTATCCAATTACAGATCAAGCAGCCGTGGTCTCATGATAGAAGATTGTTTGCTTTTTCATGCCACTATGCCAAAGAATTACAGCACTATCGGACACATACTGTAACTTGATGAAAGGAACTCCATCTCATCATAAGCTGTTAATATATCAAAAGATAAGAGAAGTGTAGGACATGACTGGACATAATTGGACAACTAATGGAGGATAATTTAGGAAGGCTACTCAGAAATATTACTGCAATGGAAAGAGAGGTGGATTTGTGGAACAGATGGCCCATTAAGGTAGTATGTGCTGAAACAGTCAAAGGCACAGTATTCAATGGGTAGCCTGTTTCACGTGCAAATTGTGTTGAGCTACATGTGCCATATTCAACTTTGCTTGCACGATAGATAGGGGAGAAGCACGGTGGCAAGATAGGAATAATCAAAACAGCTGCCCCATATGGCTCTATTGATTTTAATGAGGGGTTTTCTTGGTATCTCCGTTCGGGGCCCTATATGCCCATGATGGGCTTCTACTAGCCCCAAGCTACGTAAAGATGTGGATCAGGGCAAGTACAGGAAGACTTCAAGTCTCTAAGTCCCTGACCACAAACTTTGTAGTCCAACTTTGGGATCAACTCGCAGCAACTGGCCAAAGTCCAATCTCCCTGGTTGTCAAGGCCCTGAATGGCTCCAGCTACCTTTAAATATCTGGGTGACTGGCAGGATCATCATCTCCGCTTCTCCTTCCATGTCAATGCTGCTGATAAGAAATTCCACTCGAACCGTACTATACTCCAAAGGAACAAAGTCCGTATCTTCTCTCTGACACCCAGCGTACTGTTATGAACATGATCCTTTTGGCTTTTGATTCTGGGGGTGTGGTGTATAGTGTTGCCCACAAATCCGTGCTTGCTAGCCTGGAAACCTCTTTCATTCCTTCTGTCACTTTGCCTTTGACTACCCTCTCCGCACTTATTGCTGGTCCTTTTACTCCTCCCTCACTCCCCTCTCTTGAAGGTAGACACCTTTCCCATTGTATAATACCCCAAAGTAAGGTGCCCCAGTAAAGGTATCCTAGCCCTGGTGCCTAGAGTATAAGGTGGTAAGGGGGGGCAAATCTAGTGGCAGGGGATCCATAAAGTAAACTGCTTGCCTACAGTTTTAAAATCTTTTTTTGTTTGTCTTCAGCAGCCTTTGCCCAGTCTAGCAAAATGGCATGAAGCTGTTCCCCCATTGTTAGGGACTCAGCATCCCAAAAGCTGGGAGGAGGGGGGCTTCAGAATTGTGGCCAGTAACAGCTGTTAGTGTGGATGAGTTGTTTGGCCATCACGAGAAGAGTGTGTTCTGGGAACGCATTCAGGAGCTCTGAGAAAGAGAAAAAGAGAAGAGCAACCTGGCCTGAGGGAGAGAGGGGATGCAGGGCAATAGTGCTAAGAAAAGGGATTACCTAATGTCCTCCTCTCATCCCTCTATCCATCAGTCAAGTACCCAGTGTTGTGGCGGTCCCAGTAGTGTTATTGAGCTGTAGAAATCAGCAGTCAGCCAGCCATGGTGTGGGCCCTGTTTAGCCCCTTTTGTTATTTTATTGGTAAAAAAACAAACTTCGGTCCCTCAGTGGTGGCATTTTCAAGTGCTACTGCATCATCATGAGGAGAGTAAGTGCGGGGGCAGAGCAAGCAGCCCAGCAAGGCCCCCAGAAGATTTCCTACAGCTGCCAGCAGTCTGCAGCTGGAGTTCACCACTCTTCCTCCTTCAATCACTTCTCACCGAGTTAGGGCGGTGAGTCGGTGACAGTACCATTTAGCAGGTGCTGACTGCCTGAACTGTTATTTAGTAAAAAAAAAAAAGGAAAGAGATTTTTTGGCCCCATGCCAAGGGTGCAGCAAAGCCATCCACAGCCACGGGTCTGAGTAAGGACCTGGAATAAGGGAGGCCCCAAGGGCAGGTTTTATTTAAATTTATTTAAACTAGGCTTTAGCCAGGAGCATAGGGGAGGGGTGGACCCTATACAAACTAAGCTTCCGGGGGCAGAGGGCAGGGCAGATCCTATCTGTATTAAATAGTAAAAAGGCTCTAGCCAGGAACCAGCGGCAGGGCAAAGCCCTAATTTATAGTTAGGTTAGCCCAGGTGGGTTATTGAATAAGTGTTAGCAAGCCCAACATTGTTTTTTTAATTTATTTTAATAAATAAGCAACAAGTGAGCCAGTTAGGGAAAAGCAAGCCCCAATTGACAACGGCTGATGCCCCAGGAAGATAAGGGTGGGCTAGTAGCCATGTGCTCACCAGCAGCCAAAGCCACGGGCTAGTGTTTGAAAAGTGTAAAATTCTGCTAATTTAAGTGCATTGTGTATAGGCTCCAGCCAGGAGTAAGGGGAAGGGAGTGAACCATCCAGTTAGCTACTCTGGCAGCACAGTTGCTTTGGCCCTAGCCAAGGGCTAGTAACCTGCAATTTTAAGTGTGTAACTGACCCATAGCCCCCCTAGCAAGGGAGGGACAGCTAGTGTGGGATCCTAGCACATAGGCTAGTTGGACTAACCTCAACCGAAAGAATGGAATTACTGTAAATCCAAACAAATGCCTATGGGGAGGGAGGACGTAGCCTATGGCCCCCATGTAGCTAGGTATAGTCAGCATTTAGTCAGATTTCCCCTTACTTAGTATCTGTCATAGTGCAAATGGTGTATAAAATGACTGTGATAAACATTTCAAAGTGATGATGCTGAACTTAATGAAAACTGTGTGAAGGGCAAAACTGTATTTGGTTCGAGATTATATTTAAAGGGACAGTGCCCAAAGTTAATGCATGCTCTGAGACTGTGTAATTGCCCTTTATGAACCAAATTTGCCCCACTTGCCTTGAGTTTGCCCTGTTTACTCCAGAGTCTGTTTGTATTGACCTAAAACTGCCCTGCATGCTATTGAACTGCCCTGCATATTATTGAACTACCCTACTTATTGTTAAATACCCTTTGGAAAGTTGCTTGATCAAAGATTGCCAATACCAGCAACCACCAACTAAAAATCAGTCCATGTGACTAAATTGCACTTCTGCCTAACTGCATGCTCACAAATTCTCATGCATGACCCAAAGACTGTATCAGCCATCTGCATCCTGACAATTTGGGCCTGGCCGTCAGTGTAGGAATAGCATAGTCAGCTAAGGAACTCCCTGACGCTTGCTTTCATCAGATTCCTTGGACCAACCCCTCCCTAACAGTAAGCTAGGTAGTACAAGGAACCATATTGGTTCACAGATAGGGATTTGACGCCCAGTGGGTTGGGGTTTTTGTTGCAGGTCTTCCACTTTCCAGAGGTTCTTCAGCAAAGGTGTTCCAGTTCTTCAGTTCATCAAATCTTTAGTGCTTCAAGTCTTTCCCTGGGTCAGTGGCAACAGCCCGGACGTGTTCCAGTTCCTTATTTCAACAAATCTTCAGCTCTTAAAGTCTTTCCCAGGGTTAGTGGTGATAGCCCAGAGGTGGTCCAGTTCTTTAGTTTGACAAATCTTAATCATTTCAAGTCTTTCCCAGGGTCAGTGGTGATGACTCAGAAGCTCTTCAGTTTGCAGCAATCGTTTGGAATACAAATTTCCTGCTCTTTCCCAGAGTCCATTGTCATGCTCTGGTGGATCACTGTGGAATATAACAATGTTCGGTTCACTTATATCACTGGGTTTGTCGACACCCAGTGGCCAAGTTCTTTGCCTCACCTGCTCTACAAGCTGGCCAACGGAAAGCACGTGTGCAGAGGTTTCTTGTTTGGCATTCCTTTACAACACCCATCTATGGCACCCAACAATTCTAAATGTACTCTGGGGTTCGAAATTGTGCAAGTTGTTTAAATGTTACAATCATAGAGGTTTTGTAATAGAGCTTAGTCCACTTTGCTAGTAATATAGTAGTGATCTTAGTAACTATAGTATCAGTAGTGATCTTAAGTAGTTTAGTAGTGTTAATAGCAGTGTCTGATGGTGAGAGTAATTGGTTATCCACAAGGCCACTGATTTATGGTGATTAAAAGAATGAAACTCCATTTTCAAGACTTCAGATTCCGGAATTGCACCGGTGATTGTTACTCTAAATCCTGGATTTTACCAGGATTCTGCTGTCATTCATTTAGTAGGTGTATAAATAATCAGAATAAAAGAAGGCTTAATATACAGAGCATATTGAAAATAGTACAGGAAGAAGAATCAGCATTTATATAGCATTTTTCATACACAGTATCCCAAAGTGATTTACAAGCAATGCTAGACTGGTAGTGAAGTGACTGAATGTGTGATGGCAGCCATATCACACATCATTACCCACACACAGCCTGGATAATTGAATGAACCAGTTTATGGGAAGGGGAATGTTGGCCAGGACACCGGGAATGTTCCCTGCTCTTTGCGAAGAGTGCCCTGGGTTCTTTTACTTCCACCTGGACAACACCAGGATGGGCAGAAGGGACCTCAGTTTAACGTCTCATCCGAAGGACGGCACACCTCAGCAGTACAGCACCCCCCAATACTGCACTCAGATGCCAGCAATTTTTAGATGCAAATCCAACCCCTGTGTAGGACAAGAACCCATGACCTTCTGGTCTAGAGGCAGATGTGCTACCAACTGAGCCACGCTGACACCTTAAGCAATTAGAAGAAAAACACAAGTTTTGTAGATTTACTGATCTGGTATAAAGTACCAGATTCCATGAAATCGTTGTTTTTACTGGTGTTCAGGCAGCCCTAATTCTGGAATTTTACTGGGTTTTCCAGTAAAAAATGAAAACTGGTGGCCTTGGTTATCACCCTTTTCTCCTATTCTAAATTTTGTGGTCAGTTGCTTAATAAACTGGTCCTTTTCCTGAGTTATGTCTTCTGCCTCTCTTTTGTGGTGAAACTTCCATAATGCAGCCAAATAGTCAAAGAATTGCCTTACTCATAAGTTGGTTTATCCTTTTTTCACCCAAGAGACAGACTCTCACCCTCTGTTCTCAGCTCACTACACCAAGCATAATCGACAGGATATGTGTGTCAGACAGGCTGGTTCATCTCTCTCATCACCGACCAACTCAAAAGAAAGCCTTGACTCACTTCAGTTGTGCCTCCTTATCTCCAAATTCAGGTTTGGGACACTTCTGTAACTCAGCTCCCTCCTCTCCTGTCTACTTTCATTCTTCCTAGCACTTCAGAACTCCAGCCCTGTTCCTTCTCACGTCCCTGTGCTAAATCCTCTATGGCCAGGTTGCTTTCTTGTTCAGTTGTCCCTGATGTTGGACTAGCCTCCCCTTCCTTGCCTACTTCTCCTGCTCTCCCTCTGTCCTGAAGACCTGACATCATAACCACTTCAGTCATATCCATTCCAGCACTTAACCCCCCCACCTTAATTCTCTTTCCACGCCTCCTCCTTCCTCCAACCCCTTCCATCCTATAGGTTCTAATCTATAACCATGTCCTCTGGATTCAGCAATTCCAAAGCCAAGGAATTTTCTGCAGAACTTGCATCATGTTGTAGAATGTAAGTAGTGCAGTGGCATTCATTGTTCCTGGGGATTTTTCATTCAAATGTATAGTTTTTCCTTAGTACTTGCCTCACTTCTCCTCCTTGTTTTTCATGAAGCCTCTCCTCTATGTACTATATATGATGTCCTCAGTGACATCTCATCCTGTTTTAACCAGTAAGAAGACAGCATTCTGCCAGAGTAATAAACCATTCATGCCACAGGAATGAACACATTCTTCTGTTGAATTCCATGGTTCTTGCTGCAGAAACCAAGACTGAATTACCAAAGAGAACAAGATGCCATTCCTATAACTCACATCCACTCCCTTTGTCCCTCTGCGTTTTTGCCTCCATAGCTCAAGTCTCAGCAAATGTTTGCTGGTTCGCTATTATGTCATAGGCTTACTGCATCCTTGCTGCGGCTTTATCGTATCCTTTGCTCTTTGCACTATTACACTGGTCATGCGCTGTTTTGAATTTGCTCCGTATTTAAAAACTAAACATTTGTACAACAGGACTGGGGTAAAAATGACAAGATAAAAGTGATGTCCTGGCTGGTGACAATAGTATCAGTAAGATATCAAAAGTATACCGTCATAGTGGAATACTAAACAAATCAGAAGACAGCTTTCACAGTGCTGATGACATCACAACTGCCTAATGTAGCACTGAAACCAGTGGTTGGAATCGAAGAGAGATACAGATAAATCTTCAAACTGCAGCTTTAAAAGTGAAACCAGTAACTTGATGTTGCATATATTGAATATGTCATGGCCTGACTGAAAATATACATTTATTTGGTTTTTGATACCCAGATAAGTGCACTAGACAATAATATGCCTATTTTTTATTGCAGCCCGTACAGTATATCATCACTTGTGTGGGGACAGGACTTTTATAAATCACTCATGGGTGGCTGTGCAACTTGTAAGTTTTGGCCCTGCCCCCTCACACTTAAAAATGACTTTCATATTTTGGGTCAGAAAATCTCATATCCCCTATACAGTACATGTACAGTTACTGTGTCTTTTATGGTTATGAGTGTCTTTTTGAGTTCTGTGGGTCACAGAACTGCAAACAAAATTCCCTTATAACCAGAAGAGACACTGGAATTGTACATATAAACATATTAAGGATCATGTTCTCTGCATTGCTGGCACATCGTCAGATCTGCTGCTCATAACAATGGTGGTGTGGGTCCAAGATCAAGCCCAGGATGCTGGAGTGCCAGCCAGGAAGCAGGATCCCATGTCCCAGAGGATGGTTGTTTCCTTCAGGAAGGGAGGGTCATTGTATAGTTAAGCAATAACGCACAACAGGGTGTGTGTTGTGCTGAGTGATTAGGCACGAGGCCACAGGCCGAGTGCAACTAATCACCCCAGAAGTGACATTATCCCAGCACAGCACACACCCTGGAGTGCATTATTGCTATTATACAATGGCTCGCTTGAGAAAATAAAAAAAAAAATTTAAAAATATATCTTTATTTAAGTTTTTTTTATTAATTTTTTGTATGTGGAGGTATACTTTTTAACTAAAAAGTCCAATTTCTATTCTGTTCAGTAGGTGGTGCTATTGCTAGTTAGCTACTTTTTCTTTGCTGTCCCTGCCCATTCTTTGTATAGAAACATGTTTTCTTTTCTGTTGTAGTCTGTCCCCCGGTCTACTGCTCCTCCGATGTAATCGAGTTCATCTAGTTTTCTTTGTTTTTTTCCATAAGAAACCATGTTGTGAAGGAAGCATGAGTTGTGGAGACTTTCTAATTTCTGTGAATGGTAAGTGATGTTCACTCATGGAGCAGCTGTTGGGATGGGTGAGGTTTTGGGTCTGCATCAGGTGTTGGGAGACGACGCTACGAGGAACATGGCCAAAATTAGTTACGTTTGCCACTTTCGGAACCAGCCACTATCTGCTGTTTCCTGACACAACAGCTGATCTCATGCTCTGTTGTGACGCTCTGCCTGTGTGATCAAAAGTGAAGCGGATGCTACGGAGCTGTATGATAAGTAAAAAAAAAAGAAAGTGACGTTTTCTTTAGGGAATGGTCAGTGCTGGGGGAGTGTTAAGAGGAGGTATCTTACTTTTAGTTGTGAAGGAGTCGGGACTCAGGAGCTAGTAATGCAGGTTGCGAGCAGGTGAAGCGAGCAGCAGAGCAGAGATCACTTATGTAGTCTGCGTGGAGTAATTTTTATGCTGGTTGATGTGGTTGTTTGTTTGCTGGGACTAGAGCTGTGATGTTGTGCTGGGATAACATCATGGATCCAGTCCCAGAGTGACCAATGGGAGCCCAGGATTTTTTTTTGCCATTGTATAATCTGCAATATCGCCACCATGGTGATCACAGGTGACAGTGCAGCAGAGGTACTGCAGGAAGAAGGATGTGATCCAGGCACTGCATTGGCATGCTCTGCAGGCAAGCAGGTGGAGCTCATTGCAAGTAGGTGTTCTGGAGCTGGGAGTAACACAGAAAAATCCCCAGAAGTTTGTGGGATGGTGTAAGGGTTCTCTCAATTCCCACCACAGTGAGGGGCTGCCCTCACCACAGAGTCTCCCACAAGGAAAGCAACTGCAACCAGGTCAGGCCAGCCTGGGAGGCAACAAGGAGGTAAGTGCCAAAGAAGATGCAGATGGGAACAACAAACACCACACTCACCACATGTAATAACTGTGACCAAGGCCAATGACGGGAACGTCCTAAAAGTATTGCTGCAAAAGACAATGTGAATGAAGTGCATTTTGAAACAATACATTGGGGCATTGCCTTCATTTGTCTCGGCCACAGTGATTATGTGTAGTGAGTGTGGTGTTCGCTTGTTGTTCTGGTTCATGGTAAGGGCTGGCTGCCCTGATACCACACCTATGCCCAGCACTTGAGCATGCGTCTGCGCTCCTGTTTGGCTTTGAAGCTGCAGATGGGGCTGGGAGGTAGAACAGCTGAATGGGATAAAATGTACTGTATACAATAAAAATAAAAACAATCATGTTTTCATGATTTCTGTTCTAATAACACAGAACTTAAATTTAAAATCAAATTGTTTAACTTTGGCTGCCCTGTTGTGTTGAGCCTGTGACGCAGGTTTGGGAGTGGAACTGGGATGCCAGTACTTGGGCAGCCAGCTAGGAGAGATGTCATTCAGGCCAGTGTGTTCCAGCTGGGGTCAGACTTGTGGCATGTTCAGCCACAGCAGAGACCCCTGATGGTGGGCTGGAGAGCTTGCTCCCTTATCAGAGGGACACTGTGTATGCATGAGTTGACTTCTGTGTCAACGCTACCACAGGGTGGTGGGAGGACAAGTGGGAGAAAAAAGCAGGAAAACCCATGGCACCATCTGGTTGACAGTCACCGGTGCTCTCTGTCCTGCTTTCAGAAGATGTTCACCAGGACAATGGTAAGAGTAGGGGAAGACTGGGCTGAGAGAGTGCCAGGGCAACAGATCTCAACTCAAAGTCCGGAAGGATGATGACCAGAAGATAAAAAGCTATTTTTTTTGAATTGTGGAATCTGACTGTATGAAAATCAAAAAGCTATCTGTTTTTTCTTCTTTTGAGGAAACAAATCTATATAGTTATAATCCCCTACATACAAACTGGGATAACCATATATTGAATATATGCATTCATTTCATATTTGTTCTATTTTTATATTATGCAAATAATTCGACTCTGTGTATTTCTTATTTTGAAGTTTGACATGGAGTGTATCAATATAGACATTAATTACTGTGACCTATCAGTGCAATATTTATTGAAAATCTATAAGTAAAAAATGTAAAAAAGACTATAAAAAATAAAAAGCTTTGAAGTCAGCATAAAAAGCTTTACCAAAAAGAAAGGTTTTACTTTGCATAAAATTGAGAAGCCTCTGTGTGGGAAATGGGCTTTGCTAACTGAACTTAGAACTTCTGAATTTTGGCACAGTTGCCATGAGAAACCTATTTATGGTCATGGAAGTATCAGGAATGCTTAGAAATAAAACATACTGATTGGCTAAAAATGATGCAAAAGTTTTTAATGCCAGCGACATCTGCTTAGTACTTTATTTTAATTTATTTTACAATTTTTGGCCAGGAAAGACACATTTAGCCACAGCTTGTTTCCAGATGCATTTTAGGAGCACAAGTAAGTTAAGTGACTTGCTCATGGTCACATGGTAGGCAAGTGGTGGCTCTGGGATTCAAACCCTGTTCTCCAGGTTTGCAGCTCAGTGCTCTTAACAACTACACAATACTGCCTTCCACTGTGCCAGTACTGAATAATTACATTTCATTTTGATAGACATGTAAAAAAATCTTACTTGTGGGATGACATTAGTCATGTAAGATAATGTGCTTCAATAGCTATTCTTTCCCATTTGTTAAGATCTTTATTCCTTGTGACAGAATTTAAGTAGTTCTATTGAACCTTCTGACTTCAATTTAAAGACAGTAGTACAAAAATAAAAAGAGCTTTACAAAAATCAAACCTCCTTGCTTGTGTCATTTGTGCTCGGGCATCGAGAACCATACCAGCTATGTCATTTAAATTGTCGTTAAAAGCTTGTGGCCGCCTCTCGGGGCCTCACAGTGTTAAACTGCCCTGCTTTATTGTTCTGGTTTCATTATCCTGCTTCCTTCTGAATGACATACTAGTAGAGGCTATGCCATGCAGGCCCAGGATTTCCCATAATAGTCTTTCAAGGTTATATTAAAGAGCTAGTGTACTGCTTGAAATTAATAGATTTAAAATCCGTCAACATTACCTTTTATATTGGAGGTATTTTTTCTTTTCCCTTTGGCTAATTAGAAGATTGTTTACTTGGTGTTGGTAAGTGTGATGTGTGGGGCAGCACTCTGCCTGGCAGCTGACATACCTAACTCTATTCCCCCCATTACATCATCAAAATTGTCACTTCGCTGACTGCAGCATCACTGCTGTTTAGGAACAGCCAGGCAGTAGCTGCCAGGTCAGTCGCCTGTGATGTCACTGTCAGTGAAATCACAGTGCTGATGATGTAGTGGGGAGCACAGAGATAGAGATGTCAGCTGTCACGCTAAGAGCCGTTTCATATGTCCAGCACAATATTATCACATAGAAGACTTTTTAATGAGCAAAAGGAAAAAGAAAATTATTTCAAAAATAAAAAGTTACAGCTGCCTCCTTCTTAAAATTTTTATTTTATTCCTGTCTGCCTGTTTTGGTTTCACTAGCTCTTTAATCTTTAGCTTGAGAACTTGGAGATCAAAATCTGCAAGCAGAATACAAGGGTCAGATTTTCAAATGTGGAAAAATTACGCATGTGTGGAAAATAGGTTATTGCAAGACAAGAGAGGATTTTCTTGCACAACTACAATTGTTTCCTCATGTGCTCAGTTTTCAAAAAGGTTGCCTTTCATAGCTATGGAAATATACTACAGTATATAGTGTTATGCTAGAACACTATTCTGCATGGAAATCCATGCCCAGACCAGCACTGTTGTGCTGCAGTAGCTACATCACTTTCTTTGTTGTACTACACTAGCCACATAGCTACTGCAGCACAATACAGAACGCCTTTGCGCATGCACGTTCCGTGATCCTGTGCTCCCCTTGAAATGGCTGCAGTGGTGAGAGCTGGCCTGGAAAGTGAGCAGTGATGACAAACCAGAAAAGTAAGGACACTGACTGTAATTTATGAGTGCCCATACACTATAAAAGACTGTGTGAGAGCTCATACACAAGGATATTTTTAACTCTTGAGGTTTCCATGGTAATGAGACCTCTTGAGCTGAACTCTCGAGGTCCCTGTTACTACGGAAACCTCTCTAGTGAAAAATGTCCTTGTTGTGTATGAACGCTCATACACTGTCCTCTATGTTTAGTATTACCTGGTGTAGTATTTGTTCTGCAGTTGAGGGGAAAAATGAAAATGTTGCCCATGCTGAAAACAGCATTTTTGCAGGTGCAGGGATTTTTCCCATACCAGGGAGTTTTGCAGATGGACTAAGTCCTTGAGGGATGTCAGGCCCTTTGAAAATTGGGCCCCAGGGGCCCTATATTCAAATGTTTGCCTCTGTGCAAATCCCAGTTTGTGTGGAAGCCCCATATTCAAAAGCCTGGTTAGCACAGGCAAACAGGCATTGCGCCCAGATAAACAGTGAAGGGGTGTGCAGGGCAAAAGTATGCAAATCAGGGGGCAGGGACCTGAATATTGGTGCAGTCCAATATTCAGAGTATTTGCTCTGTGCAAAGGTACTTTTCATGGTCCCCTTGTGCAGAGAAAATACTGCTGACATAACCCTCGTCTTAATCCGGCACAGCTCTAGTGGTTGCCGAAGGAAGAGCGTTGGCCCCCGACCCCAAACACGGTAGTCTCTGGTGCTCAGTGATGCCCTACTCTCCGACCCCACATCCACACATATGTGTGAATGTCCCCAGCATCTAGTTCCCTTCAATCCCACGTCCACATGTTTGTTTAAACATCCACATATTTGTTTTAATGTCCCGGCATCTAGTGGTGCCCCCCCCCCCAATCCCACTCCTGGTATCAGACTCAAATTTCCATAGTGTTCAGGGGTCCCTCCCCCCAACCGATCCCTGTCCCAAGGTGAAAATGAAAATAGATGTACAAATAGCACATTCCCTGGTATCCAGTTGTCCCACCCCGCCTAGTCCCCATCCCGAGATAACATGTTACAAAAAGATGTACAAAGAGTGAATTCCCTGGTGACCAGTGGTCCTCTCCCCCACCTGATCCCCATCCTAGTACTGGGAAAGCCCCCCCCCAGTTTGTCAATGTGACAGCCTGCCCTCCTGGCCATAAGCAAAGTCTGTCCAGCTCCTCTCGCCACACCAAAGCCCCATCCTCCATCCCAAACTGTGCACAGCAGTGGCCCCCCCAGCAAAGAAAATGGTGGTGGCTAGTGGCCCCCTCCCACCCGTGGCACTGACAACCCTCCCCACCCCCATTCTCACACCTGCATGTCCAATTACTGCATGGTTAGATGGTAGGTGACACTGCCCTTCACATGCTACCTCAGCACCTGCTGTCAAGACTGATGATGGGAGCACACTTGTATTTATATGGTCCCTAATAAGCAGCATGCTGCCATCATCAGTTGGATGGCAGGCGCCAAGGTGGAGTGTGGATGGCAGTGTTGCTTGCCATCTGTGACCATGGCACCAACATGCTGGGACGGGGTTGGGGGTTGGGTTGTTGGTGCTGAGGGTGGGAGGGTGGCCACTATCCACCACTGTTGTGTGGGCTGAGGGGGCGCTGCTGTGCACAGCTTGGGATAGGGATGGGGCTTTGGCTTTGCAGGCAGACTGTCACTGTGGGGGAAGGGGAACATTGACAATCTGTGGGAGGGGCTTTTCCAGTACCAGGGAATTTGCTATTTGTACATCTTTTTGTAATATGTTACCTCGGGATGGGGATCGGGTGGGAGGAGGGACCCCTGTACACCAGGGAAATTTGAGTCTGATACTGAGAGTGGGATTGGAGGGGGACACCACTAGAGACCAGGGACAGGGGTTTTCAGGATGGGAGAGGAATTGAAGGAGGGGGAACCACTGGCACCAGGGACATCTCACTGTGTCAGGGCAATTGGAAGGGCTGCGGCGGGCGAACTAGCCTCACTCCTCATGCTAACTGCATGCCCAATGGTCTCATTTGCATGGGTGGTTTTGAATAGTGCAGATTTTGCCTTGGCACAAGCCATTGCAGTACCCTATTTTGGGGGTGATATCGGGCGGTGCTAAGTGACTTAACACCTGGGTGCAAATACCCTATATTCAGAGAGATAGCACTGTGCACTATCCCTATGAATATAGCCATTTTGTGCACACGCACTATCACAAAGCACAGAGCAAGCTTTTGTGCTCTGCTTTGCGCATTTTTAGATACCGGGCCCCAGATCTTCTGGGATTCTTATAAAGTGCAAACCTGAAGTTAACCCCAACCCTCCCCCCCAAAAAACTTCAGAGATTACTTCAGCAGTATGCTAGTCATCATGTTGTTTTTTGTTAGTAATAATGTATTTCTGATTAAAAACATTAATGTGCCATTTTTATTTTTCATTATGAAATGGGCATGAAAAATCCAGAAACCTGATTTGACAAAGAGCTCAGAACACAGTGCTGTTATTCCAGCTGTTATTCCAGCACAACGGCACTGGGAAGAGATCTGTCCCATCTCCGACCACATTACAAACAGATTCAATTTACTGGCACAAGTTAAGCACACAAATGCCCATACCAAGCATGGCTGCCTTCACATCAATTCATGACTGTACTTAAATAAAATGTACCATAGCATCCCACCCAAACAAACAGACCCAGCCTCTGTTAAACTATTAGATTGCGCAGTCAGCCAGCTCTGTATTTTTTATTTGCTGCTCTTTGCTCATAGGCTTTGCCTGCTCTATTCAATAACTCATGGCACCTGTCTCTTGGCTGCCCTGCTTGTAGCTGCCACATGAAAACAGTGCTCCAGACATCTCCACTCTCTTCCCAACTTAATTTTTATGTTGGTGCACTAGCGCAGCCAACATCTTGTGGCAGTGGGGATTTGGAGGCAGGGCCACTATTGGGCGAATGTAGGGCATGCATCAGTAGGTGCGCCCCTCATTCCCCAATCAGCCTGCATGCCGGCACCACACCATGCATACATAATGTGGCGAGCACATCTAAGAAAAGGTCCGCTGCAATCCGATGAAAGCTCATCAGATGCAGCAGGCCTTCCCTGGATGTGCTCGCCAACATTATGAGCATGGCCAAACTGTCGACTTAGGGGGTGCCCAATCCCACATAAAGCACCCCTCCATTTGTTATATGCTGAGGGGGGTGCCCAATCCCCCTCGGCTCTTACCCCCCCACTTTGCTTGAGTGTCGATGGGGGAGCCCACTCCCTGTCAGCATAATGAACCCCCCCCATTGTTAAATGCCAAGGGGGTGCCCAATCTCCTCGGCTCAGCCCCCAAGCTTTCTTTGTGGGCCGACGGGGGTGCCCAATCCCTGTCAGCATAAATTCCTCCTCCCCCTGTGTTGTGTGCCGACGAGGGTGCCCAATCCCCCGTCAGCTACAGAACCCCCCAAACAGTTAGGTGGCATGCTGGGAGCCCACCCAGTGTGCCAAACCCCATAAAAAAAAACTGTCCCGCGATGTTTTTTTTTATTTTTACCTGTAAAACGAAAACTGTCCCCTCGTAGTCTCCTGGCCCCACCCACACCACCCTCTGGGCACCCTGCCTCCACACACCCCTCACCCCATTCTTACCTCCAGAGCTCGGCACGATGATCTTTTGGTGGACCAGGAGCACGCCTGCACTCTTCAAAGCCGATCCTAACTGAAGAAATGCTGGTAAGCTGTATAATGGAATAAATAGGGTTTTCAACTTTGGTGCATATCTCAGGCATTTTTGGGAATTTTGGCCCCAAATTTTCAACATGGGGTTTTGGGACCTCTCCTCATGAATTCTGTCACTGTCATGGCCAAAGTTATTCAAATTCCCAAAGGTGATTTCCGCAGTCACTGCGCGGAATCACCTTTTGGGACTGAGTAATGAAATGACAGTGCCACTGTTCATGAGGGGGGCTCTCAAAAGCTTATGTTGCAAATTTCAGGAAAATCCAAAAATGACTGTTTTATGAGTGTGGTTGAGTTGTTACGCAAGACAAAATATGTTAGCTTAATTTGCAATATTTCATGCCAGATTCTCAACATTGGCATTTTACCACATCTTCTTGTGAACCATGCAGCTGTCATTTTTCACATCCTGGCCGAAATGTGTTTTCGCACTTTCGGTGCGAATAGCGCGATTGCTGTGGGAAATCAGTGTTCGGGACACATTACAAAAATAACAGTGACACTGTTCATGAGCAGAGGTCCTAGGATACCTGTGTTGAAAATTTGGTGACAATACTCCATTAAATGACTGTGTTACAAGCGTGCGATGCGCAGCTTGCATGCACGCTCATAAGTTTGTGAACTTGTAATATTTTCCCCCCAGATTTTCAACAGTGCCATTGTTCTGCACCTCCTAATGAACACTACAGCTGTCATTTTTCACATCCTGACCAAACTCTGTTTTTGCAGTTCTGGCGCAGAATAGCGCCGTCGCTGTGGAAAGTCCATGTTCGAGACACATTATTAAAATGACAGTGACACTGTTCATTAGCAGATGTCCTAAAATATCTATGTTGAAAATTTGGGGATGAAAGTCAATAAAATGGATGTTTTATGAGTGTGCGTTGTGCAGTTTGCACGCATGCTCATGACTCTGTGAATTTGTAATAGTTTCTCTCCAGCTGTTCATCATTGGCATTTTTCTACACCTCCTTATGGACAGTATAGCTGGCTGAAATGTGTTTTCACACATCCAGCGCAGAATTGCACGGTCGCTGTGCAAAATCAGTTTTCAGGGTAGCTTGAGGAAATGATGGTGACACTGTTTATGAGCAGAGGTCCTAAAATGCCTATGTTGAAAATTTGGTGCCGAAAGTCCATAAAATGACTGTGTTGCAAGCGTGCATTGCGCAGTTTCTGCGTCCCCTTGTAACTTCATAAATCTGAAATATTTTCATGCCACATTTTCATCACTGGCATTTGTGCACACCTCCTTGTCAACTGTCCAGCTGCCATTTCTCACAGCCTGCCCAAAACACGTTTCCGCAGCTGTGGTGCACAATAGCGTGCTCGCTGTGGAAAATCACCTTTTGGGACACATTCACAAAATCACAGTGCTATGCATCTCTAGCTCCGTCACTGCCAATGCCAGCACGACAACATTTGGCATTGACAAATGCTTGTTTACTTTGTGAAAACAAATGAACTTACCACCAATCATGGGTCCTCTCACAAGCCCCCATTTCAATGGGCTTACGCAACTTAGTGAGGAGTTATGCTTGTGCAACCTTAACAGACTAAAGATATTTGAATGAATGTGCTGTTGATTGTCGTAGGTGAATACTTTGGTCGTTTGCACTTTCTGTTCCACGGGGATTTACCACACTGTTGGGGTACAGTGAAGGCAAAGGAACCCTCTTAAGGAGGGTTCTACCCCTAGATGTGCTACAGGAACATAATTCCTTTAGGCTAAAGGTACTTTAGGAAGGATCCCCAAAAAATACTGAGCAGCAAGTAGTGACCACAGATCCTGATTGAGGACCAATTGATGGTAACTAGTGATGATTGGAAACAGAGACTCATTGAGCAATGAAATGACTGACAGATATCAGAACTTACAGAAAAAGAGGCATGACTTCTGTAAGAAGAAAGGGAATGACAAAATGGGAGGAGGGCCACCATCCAACCCAACTCACAGTGGAAACCTGGGTAGACATTATACTAATATAAATGTATGACATAATGGACCACCTGTTGCAGAGACTACTTAACTTATATGACCTTCAACATGGAGGAGAGGGAAAAACCCCTTATGAGGGGCTAACTTCTGGGGATCCAAGGCCTTGATCACCTTCCCTCCAAGCTTGGGATAAATTAGTGTGGCTCAGTTACTGTAATTTAGAAACCCAATTCAAGGAGAAGATTTTTTTAAAGGAAGAGCTCTCACTTTATCTCTCTAATGGAAAGCTGTAGGGGTGCTGTAAGCCGATCTCTGCAGCTAAAGAGGTTCCCCCAAGGGAGGCCCACCCCTACATGGCAGGAGGAGGAGGAGGAGAGCAACATCTGCTGAAATGCACTCACCAGGCCTCCAAAAGGAAATCCTAGAAAGGAATCCAATCCCTTGAGGGGTAAGGCATAAGAGTTGAGCTCTTGAAGAGCTGGGACTTGGAGCTGAATGATCTTCACCCTTGAGTGGCAGAGCAAGGGAGGTAGATGAATCTTAGGTGGCTGTAGCGGGAATAGCATTCAAAGGTGCTGCCAACATGGTCTGCACAGCTAAAAGAGCTCCCCTGGACTTAGAGGCCTCTCCCTCCAGCAGCTGAAGTCTTGAATGCTACATCAGGAGGTGCTGCCGAGTTGATCTGCATGGCTAAAGCATCCCCTGGAGCATAGGACATTCTAATCCAAAGGGCAGAAAGAGAAGGACCCCACCTGAGGGACCCATCCTTAAGATGCGTACTTCAAGGGGGCAGAGTGAGCCCATCAGCTTAAAGGGCAGGAGCTATGGAAGCCATGCTATGGTTGTGGCTGATATGCATCTAAATGTAGGGGTAGTGGAAGGCCGATGGTGAAGCCTGATGGCCATGATCATGTGGTAAAAATGAAACATTGGTAAGGCTGAACGGCTGATTAAGACATTGAATGACAACTAGGACACTAGACTGAATGATACGAGCTTGGACTGAATGATGAATGTATGCCAATCAGTTCCATAAGGGAAGTTAGTGTTAGTTGCTGATGCACTGCAAGTTAGGTAGGCTAAGGCAGTAGAAACAACAAATGAAACTGCTAGGGCAAGCAGGAGCATATGGGAACCAAAAACTAGGAAGCAGTAGCTGCTGAAGTGAGCAACAGCAGAACCCAATGGGGGTGGCTTCCTGGCTAGGAGCCAGGTGTAAACATTTAAGGATTGTAGCTGAACTGAGAGATTGCAAAAGGTATGGAAAAACAGAAAATGGGAGCCTGAATAGCACAAGTCAAAAGAAAATGACACACTCGGAAAACTAGAAGGCCCAAAAAGAACCAAAACATAAAGAAACACAAGGTAGATGAAAACAAGAGTGCTGTAGGAATAGATTTCATTTTTATTTTATGTAAAATTTGGTAACTGGGAAAGGCACACTGAGCCGAGGCTCATTTCCAGGTGTGACCCAGGGTAGGGGAACATATGAGTATACAGTAACTACAAATCAGTCAAAAGTACACAATTAATACAAGTCATATTACAGAATACAAGAGCAATAGCAGTAAGGTACATCTTATTTCAGGGAAAAAAATATAATCATTAAACAGATAATGGTATCAAGAACAACTTTAGGCGTTGGATGGACAAGTAACCAATTTGGATAAGCACCCTGACTATTTTTAGCAGGTAGAGGACTATGTTCTGCACCAGGGCATGGAGGTGGGGTTGGGTGAAGAGAGGTAAGCTGCGAAGCTCAGACATCAATTTGGGGCAGCCCGCCTGGATAGCACGGGGGGGGGGTTAGAGAGCACTGTTTGGGGGGAAGAAGTCTGAGAAGGCTTTTGGCAGAAGAGAAGGAGGATGATAGGTGAAGGTCAGAGGGAAGTTTATTCCAGTTTAGTGGGAGATGGTAACAGAAGATGGATTGGCCAGCAGCAGAATGGGGACGAGTGATAGAGAAGGTGCGAGGGTCTCTGTGGCATAGGGAGTATGTTGAAGTGGGTTCCTGGGTGAGGCGGGAGGAGAGGTGGGGGAAGGGTCCCGAACCAGAACTTAGTGACAAGGGAGGTGCAGTGAACCATCCTTCTGTGAGATAATGGAGCAAGAGAGAGAGGGCAGAGTAGAGAAGACAGTGGTGAGTAAGGTGAGGGTAGGCAGTAGCAAAATGGCAAAAGAATTTAGGAGTGTATCCAGTTTGGAGAGGGACATGACTGAAGCCATGCCATAGACCACATCGGAATAATCAAAGACAAGAAGAATCATTTTAAATACCGTCTCCCAACAGGTGGGGAGAGGAAGACTATCTTTGTGGTGATCGAGGACAGCTAGCTTTGGTCTGAATTTACACAGATGGCGTCAATGTGGGTTGTGAAATTGAGGTGGTTATCCAGCCAGACCCCCTAGATATTTAAAAGTTGAGACCATCTTTAAGGGGGAGCCATCCAAGTGGAGAAAATTGGGGGGGACTGGTGGTTGGCCAGTTTCTGCCTAGAGCTGAACATTATGGCTACCATTTTTTGGTGTGTTTAGTTTCAGTTGATTGGACTGAAACCAAGACTGCACTCTGTTGAAGTCTTGCTGGAGCAGGGATTGCACACAGGTGGATGAGGGACTGGAGGTACAAATGACAGTGTTGTCTGTGTACATATGCATGTTGGAGGTGTTGCAGATGGAGGGGAAGTCATTAATAAATGAGGAGAACAGGATGGAGTTAATGATAGAGCCTTGAAGAAGCCCAGTTAGGATTGGAAGAGGGGAAGAAAGTCCATCTCCTATCTGGACAGATTGCTGCCTTTCGTGTAGGTAGGAGTTGAACCAGTTGACAATTGGATCAGTGAGGCCAGCAGATTTAAGTTTATATAGCAGGAGGGGGTTGGAGACTGAATCAAATGCCTTTGCAAGGTCTATGAAGATGGCAGCTGTGATATGGCTCTGATCCATTGCTGAGAAAATCGAGTCAGTGACTTGCAGCAAGGAGAATATGGTCAAGTGCTGTTTACTAAGCCCAGACTGCATGCACTGGTTAGAGAAGGTTGTTTGTGGCAAGGTACTCAGACAGCCTGGTATGATTGAGTGACTCCTGGAGTCTGGCAAGGGAGGAGAGCAGAGGAGAGATATAGGTCAGTAGTTCCTGGGAGTAGAAGGGTCACCACCCTTATGTAGAGGTAACATTTTGGCATATTTCCAGGCTTCAGGGATGGTGGAGGTTGAGAGGGAGAGGTTAAGGATGTGAGCAAGGGGGTGGGGCGGCTATGGCAGGGGCAAATATATGGAGAGGCCTAGGGTGGAGACTGTCTGGGCTGAATTTAACTGGATTAAGGGCAGTGAGAGCCATAAAAACTTCATGGGGGGGTGACTAGAGGGAAGAGAAACTCGATAGGTGGTGAGGATGCGTCAGCATGGATGGGAAGGGATTCGGGAAGGAAAGGAGAGGGGTTTTCAGGGAATGTGCAAGTGACAAAGAACTTATTGAAAATCTGAGCTACCATGGAGAGGGTTAGAGACAGGGGAGCCATCGATTTTGAGGATTGAGGAAGCCTGTTGAGCAGGGGGATCAAGGAGAGCATGTAACACTTTCCAGAAAGATGCAGGAGAGGTTTGACCTTGTTGCAGGTGGGACCTAAAATATTTAGTCTTCGAAAGGTGGCCAGCTTTATTGTAATTATTTCTCAGTGCTCTGTAAGATTATAGGTCTGCCTGGGTTAAGGACCCCTTGTAGTGTTTCCAGGTTATGTCCCTGCATTTGGCCAGTATGTCTGCCATGATCCAGGGATGATGGTGCTGTTTTACCCCGGCTTTCTTTAAAGGGGCGTGGTGGTTCCAAAGTGTGTAAGTAAGCTAGAGAAGGTGGATAGGGCAGAGTCTACATCAACAGCTGAATAAGTGGGCTGCCAGTCTGACTGGTAGAGATCTTGAAGCAGGGTTGCTGTGTCCAGAGAATGGAGGGGGCGGGTTCAGATGTATTTAGGGACAGCGGGGAGGGAGTGTATCTTATGTACGCAGTAGGTGATGCAGTGATCACTGACAGCATCCGATAGGATGCCTGCTGTAGTGATGCGGTGGGGGTTGGAGGATGAGACCCAGTCAAGCATGGTGTGGTTTTGAAAGTGAGGGTTTATATAGGTGGGTTTGAGGATCAGCTGAGTGAGGTTTAGCACCTCGATCCTGAGGAGGGTGGGTTTGGTGGAAGGGGCATGCCAGTCTAGGTTGAAATCACCTAGAAGCAAGAGTTCTCCATTGGCTGCATGAGAGGAAATCAAAGAGATGGTGGTAACTAGGGAGTCAGCTGAGGTTTTAGGTGGAGCATAGAGTGCACCAGTGTAGAATGGGGACAAAGAAGGGAGGTCTAGAAGAGCAATGATAAGTTCATGAGAGAAGGGACATGAGTATTTAAAAGTGATGGAGCAGGAGAGAGACTGTCTGGTGTACAAAGCAGGGTTTTAAATAATTGATTAGCAGTTTTTTTCTTGGGACTACACTAACTGTACGGAAAGTATTTATATAGATTTTCTAGAAGTGCTATGTTTGTTTAACAAAGTGAGGCAAGAGCTATGCATTTTCACAAAGATTTAGCACTTTTATGAGCAAAACGCTAATCAATTTTTAGAGTTAAATAAATCCCTGCAAAGCTACACCACCACCACGCTTACTGCAATCTTGATGGAATAGACTGAAGTTGGACAGAGAGAGAGCAGCGTCAGGAATTTTGGTGGATAGCCATGTTTCGGGTAACACAGAGACTGTCATGGGGGTGCTGGGTAGTCCATACTTTCAGGGCATCCATCTTGGGAAGGAAGCTTCCAACATTAAGGTGAAAAATGTGAAGTTTCTTGGGCAGGAGGGAGGGAGGAAGTAGAGTTATGTAGAGTGCCTGGGTACGGTGCGGCTGAGACAGAAGGGGTTGTGGGAGGGCCAGGGGTTGTGTTGGACATCACTGGATAGTAGCAGGAAGAGTAGGAAAAGGGACAGGTGAGGAGGGTACTTGTGCCTTCTAGGGTTGTGAGAGGAAGAAAGGGTGGAGGGGTTAGTGCAGTAAAGCAGGGCCTCTAGGTTTAGGAGTCAAGAAGGGAGCAGCACAAGGTGGATAAGGAGAGTATTGAGGGGCG
This sequence comes from Neoceratodus forsteri, assembly GCA_016271365.2. Lineage (NCBI taxonomy): Eukaryota > Metazoa > Chordata > Ceratodontiformes > Ceratodontidae > Neoceratodus > Neoceratodus forsteri. The sequence goes on from JADMNL010000023.1 coordinate 434,665,127, forward strand.
GGGGAGTATGAGAAGGGAGAGGAGTGCACAGAGGGGAGGGGGAAAAGAGGTATGCAACAGTGGGCATTGAGGAGGAGAGGAGGAAGGTAACAGTAAGCAAGGGTGGGAGGAGAAGGAGGGGTAGGAAAGGGAAAGAGGCAGGGCGTTGCCAGCTGGGGTTCGTCAGATTCGAGCGACCCCCTCATGAGGCCTCCATTTTTTTTTTTGTGTGTGTGTGCCTTTAAATCCCCCTGCCACACTGCTGCCAGCAGACACACTGCGTGCCTTACAGTTCTGCTCTGCTCCTTCCCCCATCATCCTGCCTCTGTCATGATTGAGCAAGTCAGAATGCAACCGATGTCCTCAAGTCACGATGATAGGTACAGCATGAGAACAGCACAATTGAGCCGTGGCCTGAGAGTGTGGGTACAACATGAGAACAGCGCAGAACTGAGCTGCGACCTGAAAGTGCACCATAATGGCAATTGACAGACAATGAAGTGGACTGGCTGCGTGAAGATGAAGTATATATGGAGAGCAAGGAACCAACTGGTAAGCCTTTCCAGATTGCTGTCCCAAAAAAAGACACTATCCTCTGACGGTCACTGACAAATGGATAGAGCATTTCACTCATAAGTATTGTTTGACACCTCTGTGAATTCATGTCTATTGCCGGGCTACCAAAACATTTCCAACTGGGTCAGAATGTCGCACGGCCCAATGGCCAGACATGTATACACAGAAGTGTCCTCCCCTGGCAGCACTCCTCGTGAGTGAAGGAAAGAGGCTGGGGTGTCATAAGCTCAGGGGCAAAAATTTACATACTGTATCTTGGATAGCCCAGCCCACACATGAGGCAATATCTCCTATTCAGTGTGGTCCAAGTTTTACATATTGTATAAAGTAACACAGGATAACACAGCTGAGATTACATCTTGTTTTCACAGAGTCATGCTTTCTCACATTCTACAGAGCATTTTCGACAGTAGATAAGCTGAGGTGATTGGTTTCATTTGAATTTTTTTTCTTTTTCATAACCTGATAGGTCACTGAGCTAAAAAAAGGAAATTTTCAGGGAAGACCAATGAAATGACAACATAAAAATACAAAAAATAAATAAGAAACAGTGAAATATAATAAGATCATGTACAATTATATATGTTGTATGCTAATAGGTAAGATCTGTGCAACTGTTTAAAATTTGGCAGAGACAGAGAAGGCAGAACTGACAATAGCAGTGTATTAAAGAGCTCTATGAAGCAAAGATCTTTAAAAATGAGTAATGTGCATATGTGGTACAGAAAAATAAGTTGCAAAGGCTGACCTGGTACTGACTTGAAAAACTTGAGACAACTGTACCATCCTCAAAGCAACATTTTTATGTTGCTTGCACGCATGTGCAAGAAACATAGTGCCATAATTGGAGATTTCGGAGGTGTGTCACCTCCTCCTCCAATTCAGTCAGTGTGCTGGCAGGCGCGGCCCCTGTAAGCCAATGCATTTTGGAGCTGTGTATGACACGCTCCAAAATGCAGTGGCATACAGTTGAAAGAGGAGCTACGCTTCCAGTGAGCACCGATAAGATATCGGCGTCACGGCTTCCCCCGGCAGGCGCAAGGTTCTCGCACCAACTGTATAGCCGACAAGCTCAACCTCATTGGCTGAGCTGCATCCCCTACCCCCCCAGTAGTAGGTGCCACGCGGGAGCCAACCCCACCACAACCCGCACTCCAGCGCCACGCGCACTCCAGCCTCCCACACCCCCATACCCCATACTTACCTCCCGACTCCGCGCCGACGATCTTCGTGGACCGGAACACGCTCGCACTCTTCAAAGCCGACCGCGAACTGAGGAAATGCCGGTAAGCTGTATAATGGGCTAGATAGGGGTTTCAACTTTATTGCATATCTCAGGCATTTTAGAATTTTACACCGTTGCGCATAGGGTTTTGGGACCCCTTCTCATGAATGATGTCACTGTCATGGCGTTATTCGGGCCCGAAGGGTGATTTCGCACAGTGACTGTGAAATCACCTTTCAGGCCTGAATACTGCCACAACAGTGACATCATTCATGAGAAGGGGTCCCAAAAACCCCATGTTGAAAATTTGGTGCCAGAATTCAAAAAAATGACTGTTTTACGAGCGTGCATTGCGCAGTTCCTACGCAGGCTCGTAAGTTCGCGAAATTTCAATATTTTCACTCCAGATTTTCAACATTGTCATTTTATCACACCTTCTTATGAGTAGTATAGCTGTCATTTTTCACATCTCACCCAAAATGTGTTTCCGACCATGTAGTGCAGAATGGCGCAGTCGGTGTGTGAAATCAATGTAGGACAAATTAAGAAAATCATAGTGACACTGTTCATGAGCAGAGGTCTTAAAATGGCTATGTTGAAAATTTGGTGAAAAATTCATAAAAATGACTGTTTCTGACGTCGTTACACAGTTCCACGCATTCCTACCGTAGGTTTGCGAATTTTCAATATTTCCACTACAGATTTTTCCAACATTGCCATTTTACCACACCTCCTATGAGCAGTACAGCTGTCATTTTTCACATCCTGCCCAAAATGTGTTTCCGCCATGTAGCATAAATGGCGCAGTCGGTGTGCAAACTCAATGTATGGGCACATTAACAAAATCACAGTGTCACTGTTCATTAGCAGAGGTCTTAAAATGGCTATGTTGAAAATTTGGTGAAAAAATTCCTAAAAATGACTGTTTTACGAGCGTGCGTTGCGCAGTTCCTATGCACGCTCGTAAGTTCGCAGATTTTCAATATTTGCACTCCAATGACTTCCAAATACCTAAACAGCACATAGAAGCAAGCAACATTCGGCATTGACAAATGCTTGTTTTTAAGAGTCCTCCAGCCTGGTAATAAAAAAGATGCTCAACAGAGGGCCATTGAAAAAGCAAATTAGATACAGTGATGGGTGTGGGCAAGTATTTGAGTGGCAAAGTGATCCGACTTGTTTTATAATATTATAACTTTTGTCAGATCTCATTTTTAGTGGGGTCCTGCCTTAAACCATTTTAAAACTGTAGCTACACATCTTAAGAGGGGTCCTGATTTTATTCATTTTTACACAGTATTTTCCAAGGACAGTCCAGCCCAGATGAATTGCGATACAACAACTTGTTTTCAGTGGGGTCCTGCTGTTATCCATTTTTACAGTGTATGTACCCAGAAAAACTCAGCAGCAATGCAATATCTCATATCTTGTTTTTAGCAGGGTGCAGATTTTACCTATTTTTTACTGCATTCACCCAAGACTGCTCAGGTGAGTATTTGTTTTCAGTGGGGTCCTGCCCTCACAAATTGTTTTATACTTTCTATTTAGGCCACCATTTCTCCTGATCCAGATTCTCCTTCCACCTGCTGAAGCATTTTTGCCTGCAGCAGGAGTCTCCTGAGAGTCCAATCCAACTTTAGACCGTGCTCAAAAACCTCTCCAGACTCTCGACTGTAGTCTACAACTTGTCTCCTGTGGGTGGGACCTTCCAATCCCCCAAGCCTAGAGGAGAATCTGAATTTGATCTTGAGGTCTGGGGAAGGAGCCAGTAAAGTGTGGGAGGAGTCTTCGGGGCCCTGCTGTGGTGTGGGGTGGTGACTTCATCTGCTTATATCTGCTGTGGTATTTTTATTCAGCTGTAGCCCTTCCTTATTCCTCCCCAGGGTGCGATCCTGTGGAGCAAACCAGCTAACCATCCAGCTGGGCCATTAGAATGGTGGGTGAGCCTCACACTATCTTTGGAAATCCTTTGCTAGACATGCTTTGACTGTATGACACCCCCACATAACTCACCAGGTGAACAAGCACATGGGAATGTAAGACCACTGAGGAGGGAAGCATGCATTTTCCACATGACATACCCTCCCACTGGGTCACCAAAGGGCAGTTGTGCAGCAGACAAAGGTGCCCTCCCACTGCAGAGCAAAAGGGGCTAAAGATAAATGCCAGAATCCTGCCTCTCCTGTCGGCTCCAGACATCCCGCCTCAGGCATAAACCCAGGCAGTCAAGATAGCAAGCAGTTATGCTACCACTTTGCTTGCCAGACAGCTTTCACTCATGTTACATTATACAGTAGTTATCCAAGGGTGTGCTGCATGGCTGATATGCAATACCTCATTTTCAGTGGCTCCCTGCTTCTACCTATCATACTCTATTCAGATTAGCATACCTGAGATGCACTATATCTTGTTTTCAGTGGGGTCTGGATTTTACTATCTTTTACAGTGCATTTACTAAGGATGGCCCCAGTGGGATGTAACATCTTATTTTCGTGGAATCCTATCGTAATCCATTTTGAGTTCAGCATGCACTGCAGACTCCTTGGGAGGGTAAACTTTGAGGGGTGTGACACTGTTCGTCCAATGCAGAGTCCTCTGCATGGGCTCGGCACAGTATCACACCAATCCTCGGTCAGGCTGACCTTGACGCTGTTTTGCCTGGCAGTGGTTCGTACATGAAAAGAAAAGCTGTGCCAATCAGAGCTGGCTTTTTCCTTTCATCTGCAGGTCACTGCAGAGCAAACAACTGTTTGTGTTGCGACGAAGATTCTCCCACCCATGCGGAGCAGGCCACAGCCTAAGCTCCATATGGGCTGGGAGAACTGAGTGCCCAAAGGCACTTTTACTGTAAGGAGGGTTGCTGTAGGGGGAAGAGCCTTAGGTCCGCTAAGTTAGCACACCTTCTGATTGGTTGTGGCATCGATACGGGGTGCAGCTTGTTAGGGGTGGCATGGTGAAATGCCGTAACTGCTGGGAGCCAGAAACTAAGGAAGAATTCTGTGCCTGTTCTGAGAGAGAGAGAGAGAGAGAGAGAGAGGGAGGGAGGGAGGGAGAGAGAGAGAGGAGAGAGAGACAGAGAAAGAGAGAGAGAGAGAGAGAGAGAAAATTTGACTGAACACCGCAACCCATAAAAGAATGAGTCAGCAATGAGAGATGTGCTGTAAGTCGGGAGTCTGCTGGGAATGAAGTCAGGGGAGAGAAAAGAGACGGAATGAACAGAGCAGATTCAGAAGCCAGTGGAGACTCAGGCTGGGCTAGCGCAGTCTGGTAGTGATGTACTCCTTGGGATCTGGCTTTGTTTACTACCGGTCCCGAGTACTGCATCCCCAGCCTACATCATGTTCCCAACTCAAAAGTTAAGGTATGTGCAAAATGAATATTGTGGAACACAGTGTTAGTATTCTGGCAGGTGTCCAGAAAGCAAAAAAGTGGTGCTAAATCAAGAACCAGCACTCAGTAAGATAAATTATCAAAAGTTTTTACTGTTTCCACAAGTGCTTACAATGTTCACAGAATTGTGTAACCCCTGCAAATGGGGGTTCCCAAAAGACTTCAGGAGCTTGCTTGAATGCTCCAAGCCTGAATGGTGTTTGGCATTTAAGCCATTTATCAGTGAGTGTTTTAGAGCCTCTGGTACTGTCTTTAAGAGCTGTCTGCTTGCAGACATAATTAGTTTGTATGGGGGACTGTGTGCTTCTCTGAGTACCACTCGAGCTGCTGCCAATTCACTTAATTTTTGCAGTCACTAGAGTGCAAAGGAACCTATCTGAAAGATGTAACTGTTTACCAGAAATTATTTAGAGTAATAATGAAATTACAGTTTGTCTAACCTGCTTTCTTTGCAGTCAGAACTGTGTCTGCTAGTTCCCCATTCTAGTTTTGAACTGCTGAACTGGACCAATCAGTGTGGGGTAAGCTAGCTCTAAAATGGTGCCTTGGACGAATCAGAACTTGGACTCATAATCTGAGCCAGCCACAAGAGGATTGTATGGGCAGTGACTCTGGGAGATGTAGTTTAGACTTCAGTGCCTTTTGGACCAACAGCAGCAGTCTATTGTGAGTGACAGCCAATCCAGTCAAGAACTGGGAGGAACTCAAAGGAAGTGCCCGTTTTTGTCGGTTGGAGTTCAGTTGAGCTTTGGCAGTGAAGAAGGAAGGAGCCCTGTGCTTTTTCAGTGTGCAGTTTTAGTCAAAACGGTGTAAGGCCCAGAGTTCGTCTGCAGCTTGTGTAACAGCTTGTTAGGACTGAATCCGCCCCTGAAAGAATCAAAGGATCTCTGAAGAGTAGAAACCAGGCTCACCCTGTAGAAGACTGGAAGAATTGCTGAAAATTGCACTCGGTCTGTCAGGAACTGAATCTGCTGTGTGTTCTCCCGGTATTGTGCAGTAATTGCGATCGGGATACAGATGCAGCCTGCCTGGTATAGTACTTTCTTTTATATGGATGTGTGAAGAGGTTTGTGTACCTCAAGTGAGCCCTGCTGACATTGAAGGACCCTATCTTATTTGGAGGTCGGAGTACTAATTCAGGGTTGCTCCTCGTTGAATTGCCACATTAAATCCAAATGGAATTACTGTACTGCTGACTGTTTAATTCTCCTTCTCTGTGTGAAAGGGCCCCTACCAGCTGCCACGGTTTGGACTAGCCACTAGGCTTGGGTACCCAGGGACAGTAACTGATAGGGATAGGCCTGTGCACAGAGCCATAGGTAGATTATTAGAGTGATAAGCTAATTAACCTGATTTCCCTGTCCTTGTTATATCCCCTAAATAAATCAGAGCTGCTTGTTTCAGCAAAGTTATACTGCCTGAGGTATTTGGTCTATGTTAAAGTACTGTACTGTGATTGTTGCACTGTATCTCATTTCACAGGAGGTCCCAGTGCCGAACCAGACCTGGGGGTAAGTGTATACTGTGAAGGTAATTCTGATATATTGTGTGGGCCACTAGTGGGAAGAAAGGGGGTTGCAGTGTCCCAGAGGGCTGTGACCAAGTTAGTTTAACTATTGCAAACCCTGACCTCTGGGTGGAGGCACCCGCCTTGGATCCAGGCCCCTCAACCTGTTAGTGGCAAATCAGGCAGGGGTAGTAGCCCCTGGATAGCGCCATCTAGGGGTTACATCTTGGAGGCTCACCGCTGGGATTGGTGTCCTCTAGTGGCCATATTTACTAACCACTGTTAAGAAAAAATGGGTACCCGACAGAAGTGGCTGTGCAATCGCTGGTGGAGTGGTGTACTGGGGAGGAGATCGACCTCAAAATGCGTTATGCTATCCTGGACATCCCTGGGTATCAACACGGACACTGTGCAGGAGTACTTTCAAGGTGGAAGTTTACAAAACCCTGTGGTGGTGGGTCGGCATGCTAATCTGCTCACCCACACTTTCCTGGCCCTAGTAGAGTTTAAGGATCCCATAGATAGCTCCAAAGTGCCACAGACCATTACCCCAGAGGGAGCCCTCACTGCTTGGAGAGTGATAACTAAGGACAGTAAAGACCTGGGGAATCAGCCCCACCACTATCTGAAACTTTTGAGGAGAAATTTGCTGAATGGTTGCTGGGAGAGGGGAAAACTGTGGAGGACTTGAAGAAACTATTCTTGCCACCTGGGGGTGTTCCTCCCCCAACACCCTCTCCTGCTCCAGTGCCCTTAATGGTGGCTGAACCAATGCAGACTCCTATTTCTGCACCTGCCATTAGTCACGACTCTTACCGAAGGTTGAGGATCTTCTCTGGCACCCTCCCACCCCAAGGGAGGATGACCAGGAGACCTGGATAGACTATGTTGCCCCCAAATTGCTAGAATGGCAATGCTCGGAGGTGAAAAGCGAAAGAGGTTAGGTGAGAGCCTCCGGTCCTGCCCTGGCTACCATCCGTGCTAAGCGGGCCAGTAACCCTGAGGCGACTGCACAGGCCTATCTTGAGGCCTTGGAGATGTGTATGGAGCCCAGATTCTGATGAGGACCTATGGTGAGAGTAAGAGATGCACAACAGTACAAGGGAGTTGTTGTCTGTGTATGTATCTCGGCTGAAAATTGTTGCAAGAATGCTTCAGAAAAGGTAGTTTGCCAGCCGATTGAACTGGACCGAATCTAGGCTGGACAGGATCCCTTAAGTCTGCCCCCTTCTCAGAACTGCTGCTGTTTCTCAGTTACACCTGGCAGATCGACTGGAATCCCCACCTCCTGTGATGAGTTAATGAGAGAAATTCGAGGAGTTGAGAAAAATACGCCTGGAGGACCTGCACCAATAGCTGCGGCCACGTAATCGAGTGACTGAGGGTGACCCATCAAGTGAAGTTCAGGGGCAGAGGTTGGCAGTCAATGAGTGCTCTGACAAGGAAAGATATGTCACAATGGGCTAACTGTTGAGAGAGATCCGGAATTCAAAACAGTCCTTTATGAAGGCCACGCCTGCAAGTATCGGGCCTGACCTAGCATCCGACTGTATCTGGTTGGGGTGGGGTACCCACCCATGTATCTCCTGCTGATAACAGCTCTGAACTCGATTCCTTTGACCATGGAAGTGGAGAAACTGACAAGATGTTCCAAATGCTTATCACGTCACGAGACAGAGATGGCACCAAGGTTTCCAGTTAGTAATACCCCGCCCCTGGCTCCCAGTGTGGCGCTCGCCAGCTCAAACTCCAAAAGTATGTTTTGCTATAATTGTGGGAAAGATGGGCACATGAAAGGGAATGCCAGTCCCCAAAAGACACTGACAAAGTTGCATATTATAGGCTACAAGGAGAGCTTCGGAGAAGAAATCAGTGGTTAAGAGGTGCACACATGATCCCAGTGAGGGCACCAAAAATGCTAATTCACGCCCTTGTGGCAAGGTCAGTTGCCCAGGCCCACCTACCGCCTCCAGACTGGTCCAGAATAGTGGGTCCCTCCATGGAGACCATCAGTAAAGGAACGAGTGTCTACAAGAGTTATATTAGACAGTGGGTTCCAAGACAATTATGTTCCAAGATTGGTATCAGAAGCATTTGTCAGACGTACTCTTACAACCATTAGAAGGACATGTATGGGGTTAAGTGAGAAAGGCCTACCCCTATTCCGGGTATATCGGAATTTGGCTATCTTTCCCCACCTCCGTGTAGCTGGAGTGGCGAATGAAGTAGAGACCCTAGCCTTAGTGTGTCCCCCACTGACTGTATGATGGTGTCCCTTGTTGATTGGAACAAATGCTCATATGTTCGGAAGGCTGGCACAGTTGTGTTATGAAAAACAGGGTCAAAGACTAGTAGAGCTTTAAGAGTTCCGCTTTAATTAAGAAGGCCTATGAGGCACAGAGAGATGCTGAAAAACAGAACCAGAGGAACCGGTCGGAATTGTGGGCGAAGAAGATCCTGAGTCTCTCGATCCTGGCGCCAAATGCCCAGTGTACCTTACTGGAGAGAACCAGATCAGAAAGGATGTTAAGAATAAAATATTAATGTTGGATGCACCAGGCGATGGAAGAAATTGCCAGAGGGACTGCTGGTCAAGCTTAGTATTTTGCCCGCTAGAGCCATGCTTATGCCAGAAGGGTAATGGTCCAAGTTCATAATGTGTCTGAAAGAGACATTCGTAAACAGAGGTTGCATCCTGGCTAATGTGCATTGTGCAGACACTTAGTGCTACCCAGCAGCAAGAGTTCAAGGAAGAATGACAGAGTGAACGCCTGACTTGTTTGATTTCGCCACCCCGCTGCCAGCTGAATGGAAAGCGAAGATCAGTGAGAAGCTTGCCCAGAGAGACCAGGTGTTTTCTTTAAAGGAATGGGATGTAGATGCGTGCAAGGAGCTGAGCACAATATCCCGGCTGCATGACGGAAGACCATTTCGTGAGAGGTCTCGACGCCTGGCACCTGCTGACATAGATGATGTGAGGCGGCATCTGCAAGAGATGTTAGCTGCTGGTGTAATACAAGAATCCAGAAGCCCTATGCTTCCCATTGTGATAGTGAGGAAAAAGAATGAAACAGTAAGGATGTGTGTGATTATCGCACCTAAACCGGCGGACTATCCCTGATCAGTACACAATGCCCCGCATTCAGGATGCTTTTGGACTGCCTAAACGGGAGCAAGTGGTTCTCTGTGCTGGATCTCCGCAGTGGGTACTATCAGATCCCGATGGCCCCAGAGGACCGTGAAAAGACAGCCTTTATCTGTCCGCTGGCTTCTATGAATTCATGAGGATGCCTCAAGGGATTTCAGGTGCCCCAGCCACTTTTCAACGATTGATGGGCGTGCAGTGGGGACATGAACTTACTAGAGTGCCTGGTATACCTAGATGATGTTATTGTGTTTGGCAGCTCACTGGAGGAACATGAGAGCAGATTATTTAAGGTATTGACTCGACTGAGGACTTTGGCCTTAAACTGTCCATTGATAAGTGTCAATTTTTTCAAACATCAGTAAAGTATGTGGGACACATAGTATCCACCGAGGGAATAGAGAGACCTGGGCCAAAATAAGTTGAGGCCTTGACCACCTGGCCACAGCCCAAAAAATCTAAAAGAACTGCAAAGATTCTGGGATTCTGTGGTTATTATCGGTCGCTTTATCAAGGACTATTCAAGAGTGATCCGCCTTTACTTAACCTTACTCAAGGGTATCCCCCAACCCACAAAAAATACCAAAAGTCAGCGTCCTCAAGACTGAAAGAGTGTATTTTCATCCGAGTGAAGTATTTGGGGCCCGCTGGACCCCTTATTGTGAGACTGCTTTCATGAGATCATATATCAACTTACCCATGCTCCAGTGCTGGCCTATGCCGATCCAAGAAAACCTTACGTCCTGCACACTGATGCTAGCTTGCAAGGGTTGGGGGCTGTGTTGTACCAAGAGTACGAGAATGGCCTGAGACCAGTGGCCTTTGCCGGTAGAAGCCTGACCCCATCCGAAAAGAACTATCCTGTACATATATTAGAGTTCCTAGCTTTGAAGTGGGCTATTGTTGACCAATTCCATGAGTACTTGTATGGGGCTAAATACTAGTAAAACTGACACAATCCTTTGACCTATGTGCAGACCTCAGCTAAGTTGGATGCCAATCATCATAGGTGGTTTCTGCATTATCTACATATGACTATGCTCAAGCACGAAAGCAGGTCTGAACCACATAGATGCTGATGCTCTCCCGGAGGCCTGTTCCCCAGAATGATTGGGTCTGATTGGCAGAACTTGACATTCGGCACTCTACTTTTAGTTTGACAGGTGGGGAACAATGTCCACGGACTTAGTGGACTGCATGGTGGATTGCTTGGGAGTTCTGAGAATTGCAGTAGGCTACCTGTTGCTTATTGCCACTTTTCTGCAATAGACATTGCGCAATTCTGCCTCAGCTGGACAATAATGACAGTATTCATGGGTCAACTCCGCGATCCCATGATCAAAGCAGCTTAGAAGCCTCTATGCAGGAAAAAGATGTGTCCAAATTACGCTCACTGATTTGAGAACTGCACTGTTATACAAAGAAGGTCCCAAAGTTGAAACTGATCACAAACTGTTATACAGAGAAACAGTAGACAGAGGGGACAAGTAGACAAACAACAACTAGTGCTGCCCACTGCCTTCGAGACTCAGTACTGAGGTCCTTGCACAACCACATGGGGCACCTGGTATAGACAGAACACTTGACTTGGTGAGATCCAGATTCTATTGGCCTAAGATGGAGGCTGATGTGGAGCAACACATCTGAACTTGTGGTTGCTGCCATAGAGGAAAAGCTTTTGCCCAGAGTGGCTGCCCCCTTGTTAACATCACCACCAGTGCACCCATGGAGCTGGTCTGTATTGATTTTCTAAGTTTGGAGTCAGATCAAAGAAATATCAGTAATGTGCTGGTGGTCACTGACCATTTCACGAGATATGCCCAGCTTTCCCCACCAAAGACCAGAAAGCATCCAGTCAGGCCAAAGTACTTGTAGAAAACTTTTATTCACTATGGGCTCCACAAAGAACTATTCTGATCAAGGGAGACTTTGAGAGTCGCCTGATCAAAGAGATTTCTTTCTGTGGGGAGTGCGAAAGTCCAGAACCACTCCTTACCACCCCAGGGGACCCACAGCCTGAACGCTTCAACCGCACTTTGCTAGATATACTGTTAGGCACCCTGCACCCAAGCGGACAAGCCTCAGATGGAGCTACCAAATTGGCATCCCTGGTACATGCTTATAACTGCACCAAAAGTGATGCCACTGGATTCTCCCCACCGCCTCTTGATGTTTGAAGAGAAGCTCGACTACCAGTAGATGTGTGTTTTGGGGTCTCCTGATGGGGTTCAGGCTGACAACTATTTTACAGTATGTGCAAAAGTTAAAGGCCCAGCTAACTCATGCGTACCAACTGGCTCAAACCATGGCTGCCAAAAGAAATCTGGGCAACAAAGAAAGGTATGATAAAAGGTGAAAGCACAGTGAACTCCAGGAGGGAGATCGGTATTGCTAAGAAATCTGGGATTGCATGGCAAGCACAAGATTGCTGACATAGATGGCACCATCTCCCTCACATTGTAGTAGGCAAACTAGGTGATCTGCCAGTGTACAAAGTAAGGCCTGAGAATAATTCAAAAGATGTAAAAACAATGCATAGAATCATTTACTGCCCATTGGACAAATCTTAATTGAGTCTGAGCCCTTGAAGATGCCCCTCTGGACCAGTGACTAGAGCTGCTGCTAAGAAAAAGATCAAGAAAGTCTGCACTTACAGAAGCAAAGTTAAAGTGTTCCCCTCCACAAGTCCCAGTTGAGCATGACTGTCAGTCCATATCGGAAGAAAGTGAGAGTGACTTGAATACTATCCTTCTTACGAACTGGGTCAATTGTTGTTTGAGGCAATCCCCTGTCAATACTGGACAAAGCTGGGCTCTTGGACTGCTTTAAGCCCCCAGTTTCATCCTCGGGCCAATGCTCCCAGAAAGTGAAGTGCAAAGCATCAGATCAGATGAAATGGAATCATTGTGCATGGTTGAACTGTTTGAGCTTTCAGGGAGGAAAATGATAGATTGGGGCAGACTGGTGATACACTCGTACAACAAGAGTATTTTGAGTGCCCTGACAGTCCACTGCCAGTGTCCGAAAGCTCCATGCGAGCCAAATGTTGTGGACTCAGAAACTGTAACTCCTGGAGCTGAAAAGTGCCCCAGTTCTAGCCTCTCACCCCCATGGAGACTCCCTGACAAGTGTGGACAATGCTGAAAATGAGGCTCAGAGTGCAGAGACTGTAACAGTTCCCCCAGAAAGACTGGTCGAGCTGTAAAGCCTGTGGTGCACCTCAGTTATGATTCCCTTGGGAGGCCTGTGGATTTGCCTTCTCAATGTTGTCCATAAAGGAGTGTATGTGTCCCCGAGCTCACTGCCCAAACTGAGCATCAGTGCTAACTCCAAGTTACTTGTGTTGCCTCTTCATGGTGCCCTTGCCCCATCCAGCCCCAAGGTAACTGATAGGAGCGGCCCCTCTTCAGGTTTCATGTACAAGAGGTAATAACTTGAGTTATGGTACAATGTATGTAATATCGTGTAAAGAGTGACGACTGCAATGTTTCAGAAATGTGTTCTTGGTAAAATGATATATTGACTGATGATTACATGCAGCAGCCTAATGCAAATGTATATGGTTGCAGTTGAAACTTATGGGTACTTGCTTGACGCGGACGCCGAGCTTTCCCAGGCCAGGAAGGGTGTAACCCCTGCAAATGGGGGTTCCCAAAGACTTCCAGGAGCTTGCTTGAATGCTCCAAGCCTGAATGGTGTTTGGCATTTAAGCCATTTATCAGTGAGTGTTTTAGAGCCTCTGGTACTGTCTTTAAGAGCTGTCTGCTTGCAGACATAATTAGTTTGTATGGGGGACTGTGTGCTTCTCTGAGTACCACCTGAGCTGCTGCCAATTCACTTAATTTTGCAGTCACTAGAGTGCAAAGGAACCTATCTGAAAGATGTAACTGTTTACCAGAAATTATTTAGAGTAATAATGAAATTACAGTTTGTCTAACCTGCTTTCTTTGCAGTCAGAACTGTGTCTGCTAGTTCCCATTCTAGTTTTGAACTGCTGAACTGGACCAATCAGTGTGGGGTAAGCTAGCTCTAAAATGGTGCCTTGGACGAATCAGAACTTGGACTCATAATCTGAGCCAGCCACAAGAGGATTGTATGGGCAGTGACTCTGGGAGATGTAGTTTAGACTTCAGTGCCTTTTGGACCAACAGCAGCAGTCTATTGTGAGTGACAGCCAATCCAGTCAAGAACTGGGAGGAACTCAAAGGAAGTGCCCGGTTTTGTCGGTTGGAGTTCAGTTGAGCTTTGGCAGTGAAGAAGGAAGGAGCCCTGTGCTTTTTCAGTGTGCAGTTTAGTCAAAAACGCGTGTAAGGCCCAGAGTTCCGTCTGCAGCTTGTGTAACAGCTTGTTAGGACTGAATCCGTCCCTGTGAAAGAATCAAAGGATCTCTGAAGAGTAGAAACCAGGCTCACCCTGTAGAAGACTGGAAGAATTGCTGAAAATTGCACTCGGTCTGTCAGGAACTGAATCTGCTGTGTGTTCTCCGGTATTGTGCAGTAATTGCGATCGATACAGATGCAGCCTGCCTGGTATAGTACTTTCTTTTATATGGATGTGAAGAGGTTTGTGTACTTCAAGTGAGCCCTGCTGACATTGAAGGACCCTATCTTATTTGGAGGTCGAGTACTAATTCAGGGTTGCTCCCTGTTGAATTGCCACATTAAATCCAAATGGAATTACTGTACTGCTGACTGTTTAATTCTCCTTTCTGTGTGAAAGGGCCCCTACCAGCTGCCACGGGTTTGACTAGCCACTAGGGCTTGGAACCTGGGACAGTAACTGATAGGGATAGGCCTGTGCACAGAGCCATAGGTAGATTATTAGAGTGATAAGCTAATTAACCTGATTTCCCTGTCCTTGTTATATCCCCAAATAAATCAGAGCTGCTTGTTTCAGCAAAGTTATACTGCCTGAGGTATTTGTCTATGTTAAAGTACTGTACTGTGATTGTTGCACTGTATCTCATTTCACAGGAGGTCCCAGTGCCGGAACCAGACCTGGGGTAAGTGTATACTGTGAAGGTAATTCTGATATATTGTGTGGGCCACTAGTGGGAAGAAAGGGTTGCAGTGTCCCAGAGGGCTGTGACCAAGTTAGTTTAACTATTGCAACCCTGACCTTGGGTGAGGCACCCGCCATTGGATCCAGGCCCTCAACCTGTTAGTGGCAAATCAGGCAGGGTAGTAGCCCCTGGGATAGCGCCATCTAGGTTACAATTGCAAGTAGGAAAACCTAGTAGTTGCTACTGTGAACGCTTGTAAGCACGGTGGAAACAGTAAAAAACTTTTGATAATTTATCTTACTGAGTGCTGATTCTTGATTTGTGCAACGCTTTTGCTTTCTGGATATATGTAGGTGAAGGTGGCCACCTTGCTTGTAGTGCAGCATCAGCCTAAAACATGCAGAATCATGGTAAAACTCTGTTTGGATTGTTATTCTGGCAGGTGAACTTAATTTAGTCAAGTCGCAGTGAGTAGATTTTCCGACGAGTTTGTACATGCTTGCTGGCTCATTCTTGTGATGAAAATTGGCCAAATTTGCGTGGCAGCAGTTAGAAAAAAAAAAACACTCACTGTCTTCAAAGTACTAGTATACCCCAGCCCAATTCAGTCTGCTTCAGTAAAGTGTGGTAACAGTGATGTTAACTGTGTTTTTTTAAAAGATCTGTTGATGGCAGAGGTACCATAGGAATACTATTTATTGAGTGAACTGGGCAATATGTCTAGCATTTGTGTTTTTTCCCAGGGATAAACTGTTGTTTCCTCAGATGCTTCCAGTGCAACCTTAAGTTTCTCAGTGTCTGTGTTGCTGTGTTTGCAATTTGCTGCTGTCTGCTGGATTTGGGGGCTTGTTGCTGTGGCTGGCGTTTTCTTTCCCAGTTCTAAAAGATTAAAGGGAGGTTGCAGTCTGTTGAACTATGGAGAAAAACTGAGTTTCTCATCATTTTTTGCTGGGCTAGTGAAAATCATGGCAGGTCAGTGGATTTTCCAGTCACTCAGCCCTGCGGGCTGGTGGCTGAAAAAGTTAGTTTCAAGCCTCACTGTATGTGCGATCCGATCATGCTGGCTGGGGGAGGAGCTCTCGCCTGCCTCCTCTATATCCCTGTCGCACTGGCGGACCCCTCCCTCCACCTGCCAACATCAGGGTGCTCAATCCTGTGTGGTCTGTATCCCAAACCCCATATCCTTAATGTGGCACACTGGGAGCCCACCCCAGTGTGCTAAACCTGTTGTGATGTTTTCCCACACCGAGATGCCCACTCCCGTGTCAGATACATCACCCCACATAAACTCGATCAAGGGTGGCTGTTCCCTGGGTCAGCATTGATCCCCTTGAACCCCAGTACTCTGGTACACTGGGAGCCCACCCCAGTGTGCCAACATCCATAGTTTTCCTGTAAAAAGAAAACAGACCCACAAAGTCGTTATCTTTTTAAACCTGAAAAGACAGGAAATGGTCCTCGCATTGCTGCCAGCCCTCCCCAACCCACACCCTCCTCTGCGCACTCCAGCTACCTGCACCCTCACCCATGCTTACCTCGCGGAGGTCAGGAGCAGCAATCTTCTGTAGACCGGAAACATGTCTGCACTCTTCAAAAGCCGACCACAAACTGAGGAAATAATTGTAAGTGCTATCATGGCAGTAAATGGGGGTTTTCAATTTAGGTTGATATCTCAGCCTTTTTGGGAGTTTTGGTTCCTAATTTTCAACATGGGGTTCTTGGGACCCCACCTCATGAACACAGTCACTGTCATTTAGTTTCTCAGTCCCGAAAGGTGATTTTGCGGTCACTGCATGGAATCACCTTTCAGGACCAATTAAGAAAATGACAGTGCCACTGTTCATGAGGTGGGGTCCAAAAAGCCCTTGTTGCAAATTTGGTGAAAATACTCCCAAAAATGACTGCATTACGAGTGTCCATTGTGCAGTATGTACGAATGCTCCAAATGTCATCAATTTTTAAGATTTTCAATCCATATTTCCAGCATTGCCATTTTTCCACACTCCCTTATGAAGAGTACAGCTGTCATTTTTTTGTATCCTTCCCAAAATGTGTTTTTGCACCTGTAGCTGAGAACGGAGTGGTTGTGCAATCAACTTTCGAACAGATTAACGAAATTCCAGTACCACTGTTCATGAGGGGAGGTCCCAAAGGCCATGTTGAAAATTGGTGAAAACATTCAAAAAATGACATGCTACGAGCATGCATTGCACAGTTTCTACACACACTTGTAACTTTGCCACTTTTTCATATTTTCACTTCAGATTTTCAGCATTTCCATTTATTCACACCTCCTCATGAAAAGTACAGCTGCCATTTTTCACATCCTGCCCGAAATGTGTTTTTGCGCCTGTGGCACCGACTGGCACACTCGCTGTGCGAAATCACCTTTGGGGATTGAGTAACAAGATGATAATGGCACTGTTCATGAGGTAATGTCACAAAAAGCTCATGTTGAAAATTTGGAGCAAAAATACCAACAAACACCCAGGGCAGTAGGGTTTCCAACTGTAATGCCCACCCTTAAAATGCAAGACAGAAGAATATAGAGAGAAACATATGGGAGGCATGTACAAGAGCAATACCAGCATCGAACTCTCAGCATTGACAAATGCTTGTTTATATTGTGACTGCTTATTCTTTAAGTCATAAGAGCATCAATGTTTACACTCGCTGTTCCGGCAGCTACAGTTTAAATCCTTTTGGATGTAAAACACAAGTTTTAATCTATGTATGGTGTTCTTAAAATGTATGTTTTTATTATATTTTTATATGCGATAAGTTGCATTTGCCTTCACATGCACTGCTAGTGTGTTTTACGCATACTTTGTGTTGCCATTATACATAGATACATACATACATAGACAGTGTCGGCAGATAAGGGCCTATGGCCCACCCAGTCTGCCCATTTAAGTTTGTAAATTCAGTTTATGTTTTCCAGGAAGTCTGTTGCCCCTTACCCCTGATCTCCAGAATTCCTTTATGTCTATCCCATGCGTTCTTAAATCCCGTGATTGTTTCAGCCCCCACCACTTCCTCTGGCAGGGTGTTCCACTTGTCCACCACCCGTTCTGTGAAGAAATTCTTCCTCACGCTTCCTCTGAATCATCCTCCTCCAACTTCATCCCATGCCCTAGTCCTGGAACATCTTTTTCGCTAAAATAGTGCATTCCTGCACCTGTTCCTCCCTGTAAGATACTTGTATGTCTCTATCATATCCCCTCTCTCCTCCTCTCCTCCAGGGAGTACATGTTCAGTGCCTTCAACCTGTCCTCATAGGACTTGTGATGCAATCCATGCACCATCTTTGTTGCCTCCTCTGAACCTTCTCTACCCTGTCTATGTCCTTACGTAGGTAAGGTCTCCAGAACTGCACAGTGTACTCCAGGTGCGGCCTCACTAGTGTCTTGTATAGTGGAATTATGACCTCCTTTTCCTGCTGGTGATGCCCCTGCCTATGCATCCCAGCATCCTATTTGCTTTACCTGCTGCCTTGTCACACTGTTTCCTGCCTTGAGGTCATCAGAGATGATAACTCCAAGATCCCTTTCCTGCTTGGTGCATGCTATATCCTCACCCCCAACTGATATATTGTGCCAGGGTTTTGTGCCCCATATGCATTATCTTGCACTACCTTGCATTGAATTTCAACTGCCATACCCCTGACCATTCTTCAAGTTTCTGCAGGTCCTTCTCGTTCTGTCTACACCCTCTGGTGTGTCTACTCTGTTACAGAGCTTTGTGTCATCAGCGAACAGTGAAATTCTGCCTCTAGGTCCCAAGAATGTCACTGATGAAGATATTGAATAGTACCGGTCCCAGCACTGATCCCTGTGGTACCCCACTGGTCACTCTTCCTCTGTGGAGTGACAGCCATTTACCACCACCCTCTGTGTCCTGCTGCCCAGCCAGTTACCTACCCACCGCACTACTGTCCTGCCTACACCCATATTCCCCAGTTTGTGCAATAGTCTTCTATGTGGCACAGTGTCAAAGGCCTTGCTGAAGTCCAGATAGGCCATGTCCACTGCCCTCCCTGATCCACCTCCCTAGTCACCCAGTCAAAAAATTCAATGAGGTTGGTCTGACATGACCTTCCCCTGGTGAAACCATGCTGCCTTGGGTCCTGTAGTCCATTGACAACCAGATGTTCCACCAATCTCTCCTTCAGTAGTGCTTCCATGATCTTCCCACTACCGAGGTGAGGCTGACTGGTCTGTAGTTCCCCGCCTCTTTGTTCCCACTTTTGTATAAGGGACTACATCTGCTATCCTCCAGTCTTTGGGTACCTCCTGTTTCTAGTGATCAGCTAAACAGGATAGCAAGAGGTTCAGCCACCACCTCTCTTAGTTCTTTAGGACCCTGGGGTGCACCCATCTGGCCCCATTGCTTTATCAATTTTATTACTTCCAGTTCCTTCAGGACCCTTTTCTGTAAAGGGACTTGTGTCCATTTCTGCACCATTCTCACCCCTTGTACTCCATTCAGACCCATTACCCTCCTCTTCCTCAGTAAAGACTGAGCAGAAATACCTGTTCAATATGTCAGCTTTACTGTTGTCATCCTCCACACAGCCCCCATCCTCCCCTTCAGTCTCACTATCCCTCCCTTTGCCTTTCTTTTTCACTTATGTACCTGTAAAGGTTTTGTCCCCCACCCACTGATTTTGCAATGTGTTCTTCTGTCTGAGCTTTGGCTTCCTTACTGGCCTCCCTGCCTCCCTTTGCTTCTCCTGGTACTTCTCCCTATCCCTTCTGCCTGTGTCTTTTGTATTGCCTGAATGCAATCTTTTTGGCTTTCACTTTCTTTGCTACCTCTTTGAAAACCATAATGGTCTCCTCTTCCTTTCCTCTGCTAACCTGCTTAATACATAATTCTGTTGCTCTTGTAATCCCATTTTAAATACTTCCCACTGTTCCTCAACCCTGATTCCTGCCCCTGTCCCTTAATGCCTCTTTCAAGTATCTCCCATTTTCTCAAAGTTTGCCCCTAAAATCCAGGATACGTTGTTTTGTGTGGTTTGGTTCTGCTCTTTCTGTGATTTCAAACCACAGTGACTGGTGGTCACTGTTCCTCAGGTGCTCCCCACTCTTCCCCCATCACACTGTCCCTGTTTGTGAGCACAAGGTCCAGTATTGCCTTCTGCCGAGTTGGTTCCATGACCAGTTGCTTGAGGAAGGCACCCTGAAGAGAGTCCAGGATAAACTGCTCCTAGTTGATGCTGCTGCTGGGATGCTCCAGTCCACGTCTGGAATACTGAAGTTCCAACCAGTACTACCTCACTTTGTCTGCCATCCTCTGGATGGCTAGCATCAGCTCCCTATCTGTTTCTTCCTCCTGGGCTGGTGGTCTATAGACCACACCTGTGCGGATGGCTGGCCCCATTTTCCTTTCCAGCTTAACCCACAGTATCTCTCCCCCATTTTGTTCCTCCTGGATCTCTGTGGCCCTTATGTCATTTTTCACATACAGTGCCACTCCTCCTCCCTTCCTGCCTGCCCTGTCTCTTCTGAATATGTTGTAGCCAGGTATGGCCAACTCCCAGTCGTGGTTATCATTACACCAGGTTTCAGTGATGGCCACAATGTCCAGGTCTGACTGCACCATGACAGCCTCCAGATCTTCCATCTTGTTGCTAAGGCTCCTGGCATTTGCACACATGACTTTCCATGATTTGACCTCCTAGACTGTTTCGCTGTTCTACTCCAGCCCTTCCTTGGTTGTTCTTATCCCTGGTTCACCTTGTTGTCTGCCCTTCTGCTGAATTTTGCCCCTGTTCTGCCTATCCACCTCCTGGGCGCTTAATCTCCATCTTTTGCACTTGGCTAACCTCCACATCCTTTCCTTCCATTTCTCTGCAATTCTATTTGTTGTCCCTGTTTGGCAGTGTGGCATATGAGTTCTTGAGTGGAATAGGATTTGGGATGTGTCTGCCTGACTGGTCTAACCTCCTGAGCCCACTGTCATCCAAGTACTCCTGCTCTCTGCATCCTTGAGGCAGCTGCATTGGACTGAGTGGTCTCTGGATAGGGGTGATGGTACTCCTGACCCAGTTTACTTCCACTCTGAGTCTGGCTACCTCATCCCGCAGCCCAGAAAGATGCATGCAGATAGATTATGTCTGTGTAGTCCTTGGCATTAGGTGGGTGGACATTGACATTGGCTGATGTCATCTGGTACTTTTGTACTTAAACCCTCGGATCTGTATACAAGGGCAGAAGTGTCATGAGTGCAGGGACAGCCACCCTACCTAAGTAAATGACCACCGCTGTCAGTAAGATTAGTCTGTGATGCCTTACAGGGACAGATCATACTTACTGAGGCTCTTGACTGTGCCATGTGGCCCATATCACCTCAAGTCTGTCCCTGATTAGGAGGGACTTTACTCATTTTACCCTTAAAATTGCTGTGTCCCTTCTCCATCCCTTATAGAAAAGGTGCTGCCCACACAGATAATGTGCTATGTGCTATATAAAGCAAAAAGTCATAATATTCTAAGATGCAAAATCAAATACAAGTAAACACCATGGTTTTTCACATTATTCTAAGCGTGTTTCTATGTTTGGGATTTTAAATTTAGTGTTCTTCTATTTTGAGCATTTGTGTCCTCATTTCAGTGACAAAAGGTTCAGAGGTATAACCTGCCTTATGGATTTTAGACGCCTGGTGCAAAATGAACAGTGAAAAGTTGTCAATGTGCCAGTTACCTGTTGTGTGTAATTTTTGTAAAGGTTTATTTTGTGTATGCAGATGCAGTCTTCTTTTTTAAGATGATGCAATACCAAACCACTGCATTGGTGCATTGTATAAAATAATTGTATACATTATCAACAAAGCCAGAGAAGCAAATACATTTGCTCATGTTTTATGCAGTAGTTCCCTGCCCCTTTCCCCACCCGCCACCTCAGGCAATGTTGGGCAAATAGGGATTACTTGGGGATTTCAGCATCTTATCTGTTTCAGGTCAGGGAGTGTGGACCCTGAGATTTCATGCTGTTTCATACCTCCATCCCTCACGCATTTTATTTTTATAAAACCCTACTATTCCCAGAGGTTGTGGGGTTACTTTGACTACTGAATTAGGGGATTGTGGCTCAGCCAGCCAGATAATGATGATACCTTTCCTTAGGGCAAGGGGTGGAGGGGAGCTCAGATATGAGTTATTTAGTTTCAAAATAAGCCCCCAAATGCACCACAGAGCATCTAGGACCCCAGGTCTTCTGGGGTCCTGGCGGCCCCCAGACCACCGGCCTTTTTTAAGTGTCACAGACTCTGAGAAAAGACCCCCCCTTGCAAAAATGTTGGCAATGGCCCTGGAGAGGGGGGCAGCTGTGGGGCAGTAGGTAGAGGAGTAAGCAGAAAAGTGGTAGAGAAGAGCAGGGGAAGTAGATAGAATGGAAGGAAGGAGGGTAAAGACATGATGAGGGAGAGAAGGAGCAGATAAAAATAAGTACAGGTTAGACTTCTAAAGGAACAAAGGCAGTCCAGGGGAAAAAAAAGCTAGGCACTGAGTAGAGCTAATAGGCAGAAAATGGTGAGGAAGCTGTAACACCCACTAGGCAGCAGGGTCTGATCTGGAGCTGGAGAGTCCATAAATAGGTGAATTTCCTATATAAGAGCTAACAATTACAGCTAGGCAGGAGGGTCAATCTGGAGCTGAGGAGTACTGCAGGCTAAATTGCCTGCAATAGACTAGTAGCCAGGTGCAGCTAGTTTGGGAAGGGATGATCAAATGGGAGAAGATATAAAATGGGGCCCCAGGGTGGGTGGGAGGCTGAGATGACTGAGAGAAGCACAAACTGCAGCCAGGAAGGTAGAAAGCAAAATACCGACCTTGAAAGCTGGAGAGGCACAAACCAAGCAGAAAGTCCAAAATCACAAAGGAAAAGTGGGATGCAAATACTGGGAGAAAGGGGTGGTGGTGGCAGAGCCTCCGCTGCAGCAAAGAAACAGTGCTCTGAGTGAGGCTGGAGGGAGTTGACTGAAATAGCTCAGGCAGGAGGTGTGGCAGTTGCTCCCATCCTTTGAATTGCATGCATAACCTTTGAATAGAGCTTAGTAATTTGCCACCAATTGTTTCCTTTGATTGTGACACTTTACAAAGCCCAGAGCAGCCTTTCAAACGGTTCCAGCAAACTGACAAAGAAAGAATGCAAAACAAATAGTGGCCCTCAAACTGACAAACATGGATGCCATCTTCAGCAAACTGCTACCCAACGTTGCTGCTCGTGGTTCCCAAACCAGTGAATAGGGCACTTGCTAAAGTACAGTATACCTGACCCAAACAAATTTCATGCTGTTTAGTAAAGCTGCCACCTGTCCTCACTATTTCTCTTCGCCACTGCTAATTTATTTATTTTTGCCAATTTAAATGATACAATTTAAAACACTTATCTACTTATGGGAATGAACCATTTCATAATCACAATAAGGCAGTCCAGGGTGTACTTTGTGCTGAATAATGGCACTTTGGGTGGTAGAAGCACTCTGCCTTCAGCATTATCCCAGCACAAAGCACACCCTGACGTGCCTTATTGCATAATTGTCTTTCATTCCTGAACTGAGGTACATGATTCTGAAAAGTTCCACTCCTTGCAATGCCCCTTGAAAATGACAATCATCTTGGTGGGGTGCAGTGCAGCTACCATCACACTAGGAATCAACACCTGGAGAATACATGCCAAGAGACGCCTTTTACATCCGCAATTCCAAGGCCAACAAGGGAAGGGGCTCTGCTGGATCTGGTACTCACCAACAGTGAGAAGATTAAAAATGTAGCAGTACTGGAATCAGTCTGTTCCAGTGACCACAGAAAAGTGGCACTGTAGGTCCTGATAGTGGCCACCAACGAGGCAAATATAGTAATGGTATGGGATTCCAAAAAAGCAGATTTTGGCAAGATGAGGGAACAGCTGCAAAAAAGTCCAAGGAGTACAGAGCAAGTGGAGGCGGCAGAGGAATAGTGAGAAGAATATAAGAAAGAAATAATGGAAGGGCAGAAGTTTAATCATTAAGGTTTCAAAGAGAAATGGTGAGGTTCACTGTGGTTCACGGCAGAAGTAAAGATGGTGATAAGAGCCAAACAGAGAGCATTCCAAAGGTACAAGTGAAGACAGTGGGAGGAGGATAGGGAGAAGTACCTGGAGGCAGAAATATAGCCACTAGGAAAGTGATGGAGGCTAAGACAGAGACAGAACTCCATCTGGCAAAGGGAATGCAGCAAGGGAAAATGGAATTGTTGTTACTGTAAAATGTTTAATTCAAATTCATACAGAATGAAAAAGAATAAAGGATAAACTCCACTGAGTTAAGAACTCATTTCCAAGGAGGTCCATTAATAAACATACACTGCTAGTTCCAGACGTGGTTACAGTTATTAAATATTTAGATATAAAACACACCTAACAAACATACATGTAATTACATCACAACAAAATATAAAGACCAAAAGAACAAGCACCAATCAATTATCAAAACCATATACAGGAAAATTTTAACAATTCAGACTTAGGAAAACACAACAAATATCCCTAATTCTATCAACCTGATGCCTATTTCATAGAATGTAGGCTATGACAGGAGTTATCTTATTGTTTTATTTTATAACACACACCCTATCCATAGCTCAATAGTATGGCTAATTATTCAATTGCTACATTCTGATTCATTGGCAACATTGTTTTGGACTATATTTAAGTTTGTCATATCAATTTTAAACACCCCAGGGTTAAGGCCACCAGCATCTCTCATTTCCGAATTCCAAATCTTAGATCCCCTACTTAAATGTGGAGGCTCTACCAACTCTAAATTACATTTTGAATAACATAGTGTATCCTTTGAAGATCACAAAGCCCTCCTTAATTATCTTACAACAAACATATCCAGAATATACCTAGGTAGCTTCTGTCTCCCTATTTTTCCCATAAAGTTTACCAAATGGAGATTTCTCCTATCTTCCAAACACCACCAATCTAATGTCCTATACAAATTGCAATGATGTGTGTTTCTGGGGCATCGAGGATGAAGCAGGCAATTTGATACATCCAGGAGAAGTGTAAGGTCAAAGGTGGTATTGTGAGACTGAAGAGCAAGGAAGGATGGGAGGAGGGACAAAGGAAAAGCAGAGATACTGAACAAATATAAGGGTTGGGGGCTGGGGTTGGTGAAGGTGGCTAGTCAGGTGTGAAAGCAGAAAAGGAATATAAAAAAATCCTGTTGGAGACAGACAGTAAGGTAAGAAGCAGAGGAGCCAGAAGCATACAGCAGTGTCATCGGCAAACATGTGAATGGATGCAGAGAAACAGGTGGTAGGGAGGTCATTTAGGAATGGTGAAGAGTATGGGCCCAGGACAGAATGCTGGGGAACACCTGAGCAGATAGGAAGTGGGGGAGGGAGGGATGCCACCACTACAGACAGCTTGTGTGACCTGCCCTCTAGGTAGGCACGGAATCAGTCGATTGAGGAGGCAGAGTCCTGCTGCCTTAACCTTGTCCTGGAACAGGGCGTGTGACACAGTGTCAAAGGCTTTGGCCAAGTTGACAAAGATGGAAGACATAATCTGCCCCTGGTCCATACTGTACTTGATGGAGTCAATGAACTGGAGAAGGGAGGTAGATGTGAGTAGGGCCCTGAAGCCAGACTGGAAAACAATAAGAAAGGAGGGGAGCTGAGGAAATGAGTAAGCTGTGAGAGGATATATGAACATACACACAACATATGAAATTGCCAGCAGAAAAAGGCTCACAGGTTTAGTAAGTCTGCCCAATTGTACAGCTCTCAGTTTAAAGCTATACACTGTCCTCAGTTTGATTAACTCCTCTGGCAGTGCTCTCCATCCCACCACCACTCTCTGTGAAGTAATGCCTCCTCATTTCCCTCCTGAACCTTCCCCTTCCAACTTCAGACTGTGCCCCCTAGCACTCTCACCCCTTTATGGAAATAATCCTCCCTCTGACTTTGATTATGCCTTTCAAGTACTTGAAGGTCTCTATCATGTCCCCCTTTTCCTTCTCTCCAGTGAGTAAATGTTGAGCCCTCAATCTTTCCTCATAAGGCAACCTCCTAGTCCCATAATCATTTTTGTAGTTCCTACGCCAGCCCCTCCAGTAATCTTACATCCTTCTTGAGGTATGGGCACCAGAACTGACCATAGTACTCCAAGTGCGGCCTCATCAGTGATCTATACAAGGGCAGGATGATCTCCACCTTTCTAGAGGTGATCCTTTGGCAGTACACCTCAGCATTTGATCTGCCCTTGCTACCGCCTCTCCTATACTGTGCTGATACCTTCATGTCCCCTGTGACTAGTACTCCCAGGTAAGACTTGGTTTGCAAAGGAGCCTCAAAAAATTAAATGCAATTCCACACGTGTAATTGTTTGATTCCTTTTTATTTTCATATCCCCTACATTTCGCTTCAAAGAGCTTGATCATGGGGAATTGAATCTGTTAAAAGATAATAAGTATTTTATATATTTTCCTAAATACTTTTACTATGTATTTCATATTTTTATATTCCATTATGTGTAGTAGTGGCATTACCATATTCACTGAAATAATCTTTTTCTTCTACTCGTAGTTTAGTTTTTAAATCAGCTACCTGTGAACATACGGCGTAATTGCATTTCAAGTTGCCCAGCAGTTTTTGTTTTAAATATTATACCTTCCACTAACACCATGTGCTCCAAAAACAGAGTTATGTGACATAGGAGCTGAACCTAACTCCCCTTATCAGATGCCTTTATCTCACCAAGAAACTTATATTTTGTACCCAGTAGGACAATTCTTTCTATTTTTGTCCCCTCAAATGTTGTGGCACAGTCTGCAATATATATTGTAAAGCGATTTTAGTTCTATAGTCAAATTACTCTTTCATTGAGATTTTTGCTAACTAATTAATTGAAATGAGTTTTCCATACCTTATTTTTTGGTTTGCAGTATCCAAAATGTTCCTCTAATGGCACCAAGATGCCACCGCTCAGTGAGATAAAGCCCTTCTTCTCGAGCCCGTTTGTAAAGAATCATGGTGGTGATGCATCTTCACCTGTACTTCTTGCGATGCGAGAGCTGTTGCTAAGCAGCAATACACTCTGCCATGGCAGAGATGGTTCCTCACAAACGGGCTCTAGTCCTGTTTGGAGCACACGCAGTGTTGTTTTAAAATATTTAACACCATCATCTGAAACTTCTCCATCCACAATCGAGTTGCAAAGAGGGTGCAGCCTCATGCCCTATGTTATATTTTACCACCCTGTACATAATTACATTCATTGCTGCTTTCATATAAGTAACACAAAGGGTATTGGGGTGGGGGAAGGATCAGGAAGAAAAATTGTATACATACTTCTCCAGTCATATTTTCAGTGATTTTACATTCATTTGAATATCCATAGTTATTTTAATTAAATTCAAAGGACACTGTCCAGATCAACATGATTTTCCAATATTTACATTATACATAATCCTTCATATGATTCCTTAGCTGTAATATCATTCAGCTAGGTACAAGTCTGCCACTTACTTTCTATGTTCATCCCTATCTTTGGATAAAATGTTCGTAGATTAAATATCCATTTCATTTCAGTTCTTTCAAGTGTTTGTTTAAAGTTGCCTCCCCTTGTTGAAGGTGTCTACTTCTAAGCCCCAGAATCTCGGTGAAGCTCCTGTATGACCCTCACTATTAAAATGTTGCACCACTGGAGATTGTTCATCCCTATTCCTAATATCCCTTTGTGGTCTAAGATGCATTTCTTTAAGGGTCTTTTGTCTGTCCCACATACAGTCGATCACACGGACATTGAATTATATAGACTACACCTTCAGTTGTGCAGTCAATTTGGTCCTTAATTTCAAAACTTTGATTAAAGAAGGGGTGTTGGAATATCTGTTTTTTACTGGTGTGGTTACAAACCGAACACTGTCCACATGCAATCATACCAGGCTGTAATGGACCCAAAAGGAGCTGTCCCCTTTTCACTGTTTCCCATTTAAACTGGGATTTTGCCAGTCTATCTTTAAAATTCTTCACCATCTTTGCTGCTATGATTGGTTTATTATTGATTCTGCAAGGCCAAAATTTGAGGTTGTCAGTGGACACCAAATGCCAAGTTTTGTTAACAATTTTCCTTATCTCTCCCATTTTATGGTTATACTGTATTGCTAACATGACTCTTCACTTCAGGTCTCATGTTCTTCTTTTGTAAAAGCTGTTGTCTACTTTTCTTCTATTCTATAACTCACTTTCTGAAGTACCTTTTCTATACTCTATTTTAAATCTCTGGATCATTTCTTGTTTATTTCTTATAAAGTCCTCCTGTTTACTACAATTTCTCTTAACCTCAGATCAATTATGTAGTAAGGTATACTGTCCTTAAGTCTGGGCTCATGATAGCTTTTACTATATAACAAGGTATTTCAATCTGTGTCTTTCCTATACATAGTAGTATGGAATTCACCATTCTCAAATCTAACAAGCAAGTCCAAGTATGATATACTGTGAGGATCATATTTCATTACAAAATTCAAGTTCTCTTCCTAAGTGTTAAGTTCATTAGAAAAGCTGTACAGTTCTTCTACTGTTCCTATCCATAAGCACAATGCATCGTCTATATATCGATACCATCTCAAAATCTTATTTTTATACACATTTACATCTCCATTCAATACATTTTCCATCTCAAAACTATGCATATACGAAGTTCGTATAGGCTGGCTAATAGTGCTACCCATGGCTGTATCTCTATCTAGTTGACAAAATTGCCCATTAAATTCAAAATAGTTATGTTCTAAGATGAACAAAGCTAGTTCTTTTAATAGCTCAGTATGCATTCTCTTATCTTTGCCACGTTCATTTAACATTTTCCCCATATTTATTACTCCCTCCCTATGTGGGATCAAAGTATACAAGTCCGATACATCGAAGGTCACCAATAAAACCTGAGATATTGCAGTTATGGACATGGTCTCAAGTGTTTGCATAATGTCCATTGAGTCTCTAATGTAAGTAGTGGTTTTCTCAATCAACGGATTTGGATAACAATTTATGTATTGAGACACAGGGTCAAAGATAGAGTCAATACCTAACACTGTCAGCCTATCTGGAGGATTGCTTAAATTTGTATGCACTTTTGGCAAGCTATAAAACATGGGTATTTTTGGATAGTCTTTAGTTAAAATGTCCATTTCCCACTCTTGTAGCCATTGCATGTCCACAAACTCTGTCAACATTTCTTTTATCTGGTTCTGTAAAGATTGCCGTGGGTTTATGGTAGTTTTGTGAATTATGTAATATTCTAAACACATGTTCTTATATTGCTCTGTGTCTTGTAATGCAATACTCCCACCCTTATATGCCAGTTTTATCATAATATTTTCATCCCAACTTAAACCTGTATTACATGACTCTGTTGGGTGGTCAAATTTCTATGTTTGGGCAGTAGTTGTTCTTTATTCTTATATAGAGACTTAGGGCCCTATATTCAAAACTTGCTAGGGCTAAATTAGCACTGCATGGCATGCTAAATTAGCCCAGACCCAATAGCCCGCTTATATTCAAAAGGGACAGCCCTGGTGCTAAACCTGCTGACTATAGCATGCCAAGCCAGCTGGGCAATCTGGACTGGGAGTACAGCACAAACATAGCATGGGAACAAGACTGCTCTGAATATAGCAACCAGAAAGTGCACACCACAACAGTAGCCAAGTTCACAGTGATGTGAAGGAAGGTAGAGGTGAACTATGTGGCCAATGCGTGTGCCAGTAAATGCATGGACTCAATGCAGCTGCAAGCAGTGCATGTGAAAGTACATTGTGCAAAATGTACAATAGTTCTGAAATGTTTGCACGGCGCTACATGTTTGCGCTGGTTTAGTATGGAGATAAGCTGCTTGCCCGCACAATCATGTTTGCCCGGTGCTAAACTTTGTTATATTCAAATGTGACATGCAAATGAGCCTACTTAGGTAGTCTGTGGGCAAACATCCCAATCAGCATCTCATTATAACCTGTTTTGCATGCAGTTTGCCCAGCATTACTGCAGGGTCCACAGCTCCACCTGTAGGTCAGTCTGGAAGTACAGGGGCTGGCTGGGTCTGCCCATAGCTCCACATGTAGGTCAGTCTGGGAGTGCATGATGGTAGCTGCAGGCTACATTTATACAGTACAGCATAGCATATCATGCCCCAGGGGACTACATAACACAGGCACAGGTGGTGGTGCTGCATACATCTGTCATACTGTAGGTCATGCACAGTGCACAGCAGACACTACAGTAGCAAGGGGCCAGTAGTGTGAGGGACACAGCAATGCCTATGGTGTGCAGGGAAGTGATGGCCACTGCACTGTACACAGTGACAGGCTCAAATTGCAGGTGTTTACTGACAGTGGACATTACTGTTATGCTGTTGTGCAACCCGCAGATGCCACACCACTGGCATGGGATGCTCACATTGACATATACACAGTGGCTGTGTGTGCTGTGGTGTCTGTACAGATGTGCAGTATGTGGCTGGGGGGCACATATGATCAGACAGGCACACTGATGTTGGGGTATTCCCAACACTGGCCCATGTGCACTGCATGATGTGTCCCAGCCTGGTGTCCACACTCAGTCATTGCTGCAGCTTGGCCATTTGTGCATCCTCTCCTCAAAATCCTTAATGCCCACAGTTTTGCATGTGTGCTGACATCTGTTGGTTTCCACAAAGGGGTGGTCCGCAGGTGTGTGCTGTTTGGCCCACTGCCATGGTGTCCACTGGGAGCCATGTCATCACGTACTGCCAGCATGGCTGGACTGGTGGCAGATGATGGCATCATAGTGATGCCATCAGTGAGCAGCATGTTTCTGCTATGTCTGGCTTATTTCTATTATCATACTTATTGGTTAGGGTCATGCAAAGCCACGCAAAAGTCACACAAACGCCACACAGAGCCACAAAGATATGCAAAGCTGGCTTGCCCAGGGTTAAGACTACCATTTCCTGGGCAGTAATCTGTACCACGCAATGTGTTGAGCTAATGTTGCTATGCACTGAATATAGCATTGGCTGACATGCCCCTCAGTTAGCCCCTTGCATACGCTGTGAGTTTGCCCAGTACTAATGTAGTTTGCACGGCTATTTGACCTTTTGAATATAGCGGACCTGGCAGGCAACTCGTAAGTTAAACCTGCACAAACGGTTTGTGCCCAGTGAAAAGTTTTGAATCTCTGGCCCATAATCTCCTTTTTAGCACCTTGCAAACATCTCTATGCCATGGTTATGGCCTACAGGAGGTGAGTATGTAGACTTAGGGTGGGATATTCAGAAGGGTTGCGCATGGCGCAACACAGTTGCACCATGCGCAACCCACTGATGCACCTCAGCGCGATATTCAAAAGGGGAATGTGCCTGGCACAAATCCCGATGCGCCAGACCGCATCAGTAATGTATGTGGCTCAAGTGGGGAGACGTGCCCATGCATGCTCCACACATCCCGATATTCAGCCCAGGATGTGCTGAGCCCATGCAGGCACAACCCCTACTTGCACTGCACACAGTTGATCCAAAAAAAAAGGAGCAACAGCTGGCCACCCACAGGTGAGCTGCCATATAGCAGGGCGCAACACGGCAGCTGCCAGCTGTGGGTGGCCATCCGAGCTCCGGCGGCACCTTAGTGGCAATGCTCCCCATGCCCGATCGTGTGCATTAGTATTGTAATAAAGCTCCTATATCCCTGGTGGTCCAGTGGACCGCCTCCCAGCCTGATCACGGCATATGTCAATAAAACGTCTTATTTCCTGGTGGTCCAGTGCTTCAATCGATCGCTGGCATATGCATTGTAAATTGAGGCTTTGGAGGTCCAGTGCTTCAGCCTGACGGTGTAGCAGGTTTTAATATTGAACAATCATCTGTGGTGTCAGTGGATCGCCACCGCCTGACGCAGGTGTCAGTACTAATAGACAAACCATCCATTCTTGGTGGTCCAGCGGTACTTCTCCCTCCTCCCGCCCACTGAGCCCCACCCCCGCCTTCCTCGTCAGCGGCGCGGCGCAGCTCCCCACCCTGCATGCCGCCCCACCACCCGACCGACTGATCTCAGATGAGCCAATGGGCATGTAGTACGTGCGTATCTACACAGACCAGATATGTGAATGGATCCATTCATATTTCTGGACGGACTGTGGAGGTTGCACGCCCATTGGCTCACGCCAGGACCAATGGGCATACAGTCCACTGTGGCGGAGTCAGTCGGCAGGTGGCGGGCGGCAAACAGGTGGGAGCTGCTCTTGCTGCTGACCGAGGGGAGCGGGTGGTGGGCTCAGTGGGTGGGTGGAGGGGTCCCTGACCACCAGGGATGGCTTTGGTTTGTCATATTGTATTACTGATGCCCACGATCGGGCTAAGAGCAGTCCACTGGACCACCAGGATATTGGCATTTTAATATTAGTACATATGCCGCAATCAGGCTGTGAGTGGTCCACTGGACCACCAGGGATTTTGGACCTTTCATTTTATTACATATGCCCGCGATCGGGTGGTGGGGACTTTGCTGCTTGTGCAGGGGGCGTCAGTCCCCGACGGCAGCCTGGCAGGGTGCCAGGCGGTCGACCGGGACTGACCTGCATGCAAATGAAGAGTAATGACATGCAAATGGCCCCATTTGCACCTTTGCATGCATTATGGCCCCAATTGCATGTACACTTTTGAATATCCACAGTTGATGCGCCCTAGCGCGTAGCAGCGCGAAACAACGGCTAAGCGCATCCCCCTGCTCTCTGCCACTTCTGCGCTTGGTGCAGTGCCACTGCACCATGCACAATGCAGTGGGTTATGGAGCGAGTATTCAACGGTGCTGAGCCATGGCACAGCACCATTGAATATCACTCTGTCAGCGCCTGGCACATCTCAGTTGCGCTGCACCCAGGCTTGCACCACAGCCTGGCGAGTCTGAATATCCCACCCTAAATGTTTAAGGTCTGCTTCACTTGTCTTTGTTCCACATTCATAGGCTGTTCTGTGAAAACATATTTTTAATATCAAAGTAAGAAAAACCTTTGCAAGTCCACTTCTAACTCAAATAAGTTAAAAGGCTGAGTTGGTGCAAAGGACAAACCTAGTCCAAAACTTGAATTTCTTGTTCTGTTAATTTTCTTTACTTAAATAAAAAATTGGAATCACCTATGGGTCTCCTTGTGCCCTCGTTTGTCTTGTGTTGTATAATTCTGCCTTATTATCCTTCCAACTGTCCTTCCTTGTACCAGACCCCCCCAACCCCTTCGAAAACCCAATGATGTTCTATTGTAAGATCTCACAATGCCTTGATTTCTTAGTTCATATCTCGGGCCTACTTTATTGTCAGTCAAGCAACTAGGTTCCTGTGAGTTTCCAGTGTGTTGATATTCTTCCTGGGGGGGCACATATGACTCCCTTGTATAACTATTGTCACTGTCAGTGCTACAGTGACCGAGAGCTCCTGCCACTCTTGAGGACCAACCTTTCTTAAATCTGTTGCAACAGTTCTTCTATTTCTAAGCATAATCTATCCTTTATTATTTATAGTCCATAAGGTTGGCCACCTGTGGGCACCCCTCCTCCCTTGACTATGCTACAGTGTCCTCTTTAAGTTTCCTTCTCTCTCAGGTCCCTCGACAGGGAGGTTATTGTGGTGACTTCAGAGTATATGTAAAACAGGTTGTGTTTATTGTTGTTGGATTTAGTATGTAATAGCACTATATTTATAAAATACCGTGATGTATATACTTCATGTTTATGAAAACTGTAATGTTGAAAATACCATGGCACTAGGTGTTTTTGTTAATGGTAAAAGTACTAGATGACTATTATAAAACCAAGCTAGTTGTCTACAACTTGTTTTTTTTTTCTTTTGGGCCCCACTACCCAAGCAAATGGGGCCTGCATAGGGGTGGTGGCTACATCTCAACTAGTGAAAATATGCCATTGCAGAAGGTTATTTCTTGTATTTTGAATAAACATCACACAGAGATTGTGTGTTGAACCTGAAGTTCGGTGTCTGGTCCATCTGTTATCCTACAACCCTCACAGACTTGGTGTCAGCCGTGGGATAACTTGCTGGAAGCATCTGGACTGGCTGAAGAGGGACGTTTTCTGGTGGATATCACCCAGATATCCAAGGTGGACCAATGCACCAGGAGTTGCTGGAGAAGAAAGTCTGTGGAGTTCGGCCCAGAATCATGGCTGACAGATGGAGAGAAGCTGCTGCCAGGACTAGACCTGAGAGCTCAGAGGAAGGCCAAGCCTGAAGAAGATGGAGAGATGCAGGTCGAGGCAGACTGGAGGTGTGAGAGACAACACCCCAGAGGTGGAGACCCTGATGAGGATGGTCCACTGGACCAGTGGGCAATGGCTGGAAGCAGACCGACTACATAGACAGGCAAAACACTGGTGCCAGGTACTCGAGAGGTTCCTGCTAGAGAGCTTGGACAAAGAGTCAGAGGAGGATTTTTCTTAGGCTCAGTTTGAGGAGGATCCCCTGACTGAGCTGGATATTCCTTTGTTTCCTGTGTTCCCAGGATGTTACTTTGTTGGAGGTCGGAGATGCAAGTATGGAACTTGAATGTGAGACCCAGGTAAGACTGTGCCTAGTGATATTGTGCTGGGGTTGAAGACTCCAAGCAAGCAAGCAAGAAGAAGCCTATGAGGCTGAAGGGACTTTTTCTTGTATTGATGCAGCTAACTAACAGTATTGACTGGGGTATACTGCATGCTAAAAATACTAATATTCTCAAACTGTTACAGTATGTTAAAGTTAAGGAGGGTAGAGCTCATTTAAAAAATTGTCACCCTTGGAAAAAAGGAAACTCTCACATAGGTTACAAGGTGTTAGATGGTAACAGATGTCTGAAAATAGCACAGTGATTAAAAGGATGTTTACTAAGACACCCCAGAGTTAAAAGGTTTAGGAACCTGCTGTTTAACATTGCAGGGTATTAAACATGAGAGGTTCCTTGGGGTCCTGTAGGTTTCTGTTGAGACCTGCCTGGGGATAAGATGACCAAGGATTTGGGGTCATATGTTATAAAAGGTTGAAACAGGAGAGTAGAAACTACTATTGCTCCTTCCATATTCCTGCAGCCATTTGTGTAAGACAGAGGGGTCAAGTTAGTTGCAGGCAAGGCCAGAGGTGGCTCTGCAATGGTCCCTTTCTGTAGGCAAAAGTGTAGTACGTTTGGTCAGGAGGTGGGCCTGATGTCAAAGAAAGAGGTACCCAAGGGCAGACAAGGAGTCTGAGGGGTATGTGTGTTTTATTCTTTCTGAGTGAAAACCTACAAAGGAGAAGTGGGTTGAAATGGATTGGAACCTGTGCTGGGGTAGCACATTGAGTGTCTACACTCAGGTGTCTGTATCTGTAACAAGTGAAATGAATCAAGAGTCATAGTGGGTTTATGTAGAGAGATTGAACCTAGGAATGGGCCCCTGCTTAAAACTGACTTGTCTGGTGGGGTTGGAGCAGGTAGTTACCCACCCCAGAGAAAGTCTTTCTATGGTACTGGACTTTACAGCCGTCCAGATTTTTGGTTAAGAAATATAACAGACTTTCCCTAAAAGGAGATGAGAAGATACCGTTAGTCTCTGTAGAGAAATGTGTTTATGCCTCAGGGTAAAGAATGATTATATCCACCATGTTTATGATAGAATGTTTATCATTAATAGGGACCCTGAGACAGAGCTTTTGAAGATGGATGGTGGAAACTCCATCCCTTCCTGGGACAGGAATGTGGTATGCAGTCTGCAATAACTGCTTCCCTCTTAAGGTGGGGGATATGTGACTGGGAGCTCCTGCCACTCTTGAGAAATGACCTTTTCTTAAATCTGTTGCAACAGTTCTTCTATTTCTAAGCCTAATCTATCCTTTATTATTTCTAGTCCATAAGGTTGGCCACCTGTGGGCACCCCCTTCTCCCTCCCTTGACTATGCTACAGTGTCCTCTTTAAGTTTCCTTTTCCCTCTAAGGTCCTTGTACAGGGAGGTTATTGTGGTGACTTCAGAGTATATGTAAAACAGGTTGTGTTTATTGTTGTTGGATTTAGTATGTAATAGCATTATGTTACTGTATAAAATACCATGATGTATATACTTTATGTTTATGAAACCTGTACTGTTGAAAATACCATGGCACTAGGTGTTTTTGATAATGGTAAAAAGTACTGGGTGACTATTATAGAAACTAAGCTAGTTGTGTCATTTAAAATGCATGTATATTGTTGTAAACTCAAGCCAGAAATGTCATGGTGATTTAGATATATCCCATAATGCATTGCATTATGGAAGTATGTATGATGTTGCATTTCTTTGAAACTTGATTTGTTGCCAATGCCCTTTGGGGTAACACTTCTTTCAGTGATTCTGCATTGAGATTCTTTGTCTATAACTTGTTTTGTTTTTTTTCTTTTTGGGCCCCCACTACCCAAGCAAATGGGGCCTGCATAGGGGTGGTGGCTACATCTCAACTAGTGAATTAGATCAGAGATCAGTGTCAGTAGATGCTGTCTAAGTGCAGAGAAAGGACATTCATAATCTGTTGCTGCAAACTGATGTACTGAAGAAGAAATATGCCATTGCAGAAGGTTATTTCTTGTATTTTGAATAAAAAACACACAGAGATTGTGTGTTGAACCTGAAGTTTGGTGTCTGGTCCATCTGTTATCCCACAACCCCCCACAGCCACTTTCAATATTATATTGATTTTGCCTTCTTTTATTAAATTGTTTGTAGGTATGCACCTTATTTTCTTTATAATCATTAGTATCTCTAATGAACTTTTTAATTTGTTGCTGTTTAAGATGTTCCTCATATTCCATTAATTTTTTCTTTATTTCTTCCAAGTTTCTTGATAGCTTCTCCGCTTCTATTTTAAGTTTTAGAGCTTCTTCCACTTTGTTAGCTTCTTCTGTTAATGTTTGTCTCTCATCAATAATTGCCTCTATGAGGGCATATATAAAATCACAACTAACACGATTTCATATGCCAGCCCATTTCATAAATACTTTCAATGTGTTTATTCCTATGTTAGGTTCAACGGCAATTCTAAGACCTCTAGGAATTCTACTGTGCTCCAAATATTGTGTAAGAGTGAGACCATGCCACTCCAGTCTTGTGTGTCTAAGTTTTAAATTCTCTATTTTCTGTGCTTAAATTTTCGGTGTTTTCCCCATCTGCGTGGACATATCCCTATTGCCTCTCATTGCTTCAAAGAGCTGTTTCCTTTTATGTTCAAAGAAAGTTAGAAGTGTAGTGTGCTTTGCACACTACTTCCTATATATTGGAAAGCTGCCTTACTGGTGTCCTGGGGACTCATATTATTCAGTGACTAGTGCACTCCACAGACTGTTAAACGGTTAGCATAGTGTCCAATTCCATGTTCACAGTGAACATGTATACATATGATTATTAAACAATTTTGAGGACCAACATCCTTAAGAAACATGCCTGCCTTCAGATGCACATTCTAAATGCAGTCTATTAGAAACAAATGGGTAATGGTCCTTATACAGAGCTATAATCTCCCTTCTGGCTCCAGAGGGCCTAAATCCACAAAAGACTCGGTTTTGGAAGGAGCCTCAAAAAAGCAATAAATGCAATTCCACACGTGTAATTCAGTTTGATTCTTTTTATTTTCATGTCCCCACGCTTCGCCCAATAGAGCTTGTTCATGGGGAATTGAATCTGTTAAAAGATAATATGGTGTTTTATATATTTTCATAAACATTTTACTATGTATTTCATATTTTTATATTCCATTATATGTAGTAGTGACATTACCATATTCACTGAAATAATCTTTTCTTCTACTGTAGTTTACAATTTTTAAATCAGCTGCCTGTGAACATACAACACAATTGCATTTTAAGTTGCTCAGCAGCTTTTGTTTTAAATATTATACCTTCCATCAACACCCTGTGCTCCAAAAACAGAGTTATTGTGACATACTGTAGGTGCTGAACCTAACTCCCTTACCAGAGGCCTTTATCTCACCAAGAAACTTATATTTTGTACCCAGTAGGACAACTCTCTTTCTATGTTTGTCCTCTCGAATGCTGCGGCACAGCCTGCAATATATATTGTAAAGCGATTTTAGTTCTATAGCCAAATTACTCTTTCTTTTAGATCTTTGATAACTAATTCATTGAAACAAGTTTTCCATACCTTATTTTTTGGTTTGCAGTATCCAAAATGTTCCTCTAATGGTGCCAAGATGCCACCGCTCAGTGAGATAACACCCTTCCTCTCGAGCCCATTTGTAAAGAACCGCGGTAGTGACGCATCTCCACCTTTACTTCTCGTGCCATTAGTACAAAATACAAGTTTCTCTGTGAGATAAAGGCCTCGGGTAAGGGTGGAGTTACTGGCCTTGGCTTGGATGTTTCCCCCCTTAACAACTACCCTATGTTGTCTGCCCTGTAGCCAGCACTCAACCCACCCCACCAGTTTCTCCCCACCCCATGTCCCTCAGCATGCTCAGTAACCTCCACATGTGGCACTGAGTTGAAAGCCTTGCTGAATTCCAGATACAGGACATCCACAGCATGGCCTTTGTCAGCTGCCCTAGTGTCCCAGTCAAAGAAGTTCAGTAGGTTAGTCTGGCATGATCTTTCTGAGACAAATCCATGCTATTTCTTGTCCTGTAGACCATTACTATCGAGAAAGGTTATCAACCTCTCCTTCAGAATGGTCTCCTTTAACTTCCCTACTACAGAAGTCAAGCTCACCGGTCGGTATTGCCTGCTTCTCCTTGGGTCCACTCTGTGTAGAGGGGCACCACATGGGCCATCCTCCAGTCTCTGGGCACATTCCATGTCTCCAAGGAGGTGTTGAACAGGTCTGTCAGAGGGCCTGCCAACACCTCTGCTAGTTCCTTCAGGACCCTTGGATGTATATGATCTGTCCCATTGCCTTGTCCACCTGCAAGGCTGTAAGGCCCTTCAGAACTCTATCCTTGATGACCCTATCTATAATTCTGCCTCTCACACTTGGCCCATTTCCCTTATGGTATTGGCCATCCTTTCTTTCATGAACACTGAGCAGAAGTTCTTGTTGAGTGCCTCTGCCTGGTCTTCCCTTTTCTGCCCATCTCCCTCCCTTTGATTCTAACAAAGTCATCCCTACACTTCCTCTTCTCCCTCATGTATTGAAATAACCCCTTTTCCCCCTCTTTGATCCCCTGAGCTAATTTCAGCTCCTTTGCTGCCTTGGCTACCTTGACTGCCTGCACACCTCCCTAGATGCTTTTGTGAACACCTCCCTATCCTCCTCACACCCAGATTTTTTGAACTTAATGAAGGCCAGTCTTTTTTCCCTCACCTTCCCCTCCACTTCCTTGCTGAGCCAACTAGATTTTTTTGACTTGGACTGCTTACTTTGAGACTTGGCACACATGTTCATGGCCTCATTCAGTCCTTTCTTAATGGCTGACCACTTCTGTTCAGCATCCATCCCTGGGATAACACCAGCTAAATACCCTCTAGGATGCTGCCCATTCTGATAAAATCTGCCTTCCTGAAGTCTAACACTCTGTCCTGGTCTTAGCTGATCCTCCCTCCCTGTGTTGAGGATGAACAACACTGAGCAGTGGTCACTTCCTGCAAGAGGGTCTTGTACTACCACATCCTAGACTTGGTCACCATTGGTTAGCACAATGGCCAGTATGTTTCCTCCCTGGTAGGCAATCACTCCTGCACTAGGAAGCTGTCATGGATAGCCTCCAGCGGTACCTGTTCACTGGTGTGTATTGTAGTTACTGCCTGCCAGTCAACCTCATGTAGCTGGAAGTCTCCACTATAACTGTACTCCCCTTGCCACTGTCCTTCCTGGATTTTCTCCCAGCTCCCCTATTCACCTCCTCATTTTGTGAGGGTGGTCTTCACACCACCCTCATCCTGAGTTTCTTTCTTTTGGAGCTTTGGAGACAATACACATATGGCTTCTGGCTCCCTCTTCCTCCTCCCTGGTACAGTATCCTCCCTAACATAAATAGCCACCCCTTCCCTCTTCCCCTTCCTCCTTCTCAGTCCCTGCGGCACATTGTATCCTGGGTTTGCGAAACCCCAGTCATGATATTGGGTGGCCCAGGTTTCTGAGATGGCAGCAATATCTACCTCTCCTTCTGCCATCAATGCCTGGAACTCTGCCACCTTGTTTGCCAAGCTCCTTGCATTCAGGGATACAACAGTCCACCTTGTGTCCTGCCTCTCCTCTCTCCATCCTTTCCTCTTACACTTCCACCTTGGTAACTTCCCTCATTCTCTTCCCTCCTTTCTGGGGGTGAGGCCTTCTGGTTTCCCCTGGAAGGTAACTCCCTTTTGCTGTCTGACTCAGCTTCCCCTCCTCAGTTTAAATCTAATTTTTTTATGTAATTCTCCTGCCCCTGTTTCAACATCCATGTACCCTCAATTTTGAGATGCAGCCTATCCTTGGAATAAAGCCCTTATTATTCCATGTCTCTCCCCACTCCCCTAAAACCCCATACCCCATTTCCACACACCACCCCATCAGCCACCTATTCAACTCCTGTATTGTTCTTGGAGCTTGGCCAGAGTGGGGAGGAGAGAAATGGGATGGAAGTTTCCAGGAGAGGAAGGATCACCCCTTTTTGGGACAGGGATGATAGTAGCTCATTTCCAGACATCCAGGACAGAGGCAGAGCAGAAGGAGAGGTTAAGGAGGGTAATAGGGAAGGGGGTGTCTGGTTCAGAGAGGAGAGCTAGAGATCAAGGCCATCTGGGCCCATAGCCCCCAAAAATGTTTGTGAGCATGACATAGAGGATTGTGTATAGGCATCCATACACAACAAGCCTGTATATGAATACTGAGGTTTCAGGGGCAACCAGGAACCTCAAGAGATCTCCTGGTTGCCATGTAAACCTCGAGATGCATACACAGGCTTGTCTGTCTATGGATGCCCATACACAATCTTTTATAGTGTATGGACACCAGTACACAATTAAGAAACTAAAAAAGCCTTATTTGAGTGCTTCAAAATATAATTTATTCAACACGGACATGTTCGTCAACTAAACTAGAATTTCCCTTTGAACTGATTTACCTATAAGCAAACTTGTAACTGACTCCCAAAACAGTTTACAGTCAATGTTTAAATTCAAAAGAACATTCTTACTTTCTAGTTGAGCTGTCAGATCACCAAATCATTTCTGAGAAGAAACAATTAGCATTTATTTGACTTGCAGGCAGGCTGAGTGGGGGGGTTGGGTCCCATGCCTCTGTTGTAGTGCTGTGTGCCTGTCTGTTACTACCACACATTGTTACTACCAAAACTAGACACACAGCACTAGTGACTACAGCAGCAGCAGTTTCTTTTGCTGCTTCTTTTTTTTTTTTGTTAACGGCAGTTTCGGGCATGATCGCCAACACATCTAGATGAGAGTGGCCATATGGCAGCATTTCAATTTGTTGTGCTGCATTAGTGACGTCCTCAGTGCAGCACAACATCACAGCATTGCTACTGGAGCACAACAAGGAAAGTCTAGGCACGGATTTCCATGCACAGCATCATTTTACTATATACCAATGTCTGTCACTTTCTTGCTTGAAAGATTTTTATTTCGTATGATAGCACATGTCCCAATATTTTGCCAAATATCTTTGGCTTCTTCAGAATTCCACATTATACAACTAAATATAAAATATGCACAATATTAAGAAACCACTCAAATATCACAAATAAAAGGCCAATCAGTTTATGTAAGTTATTCTGTGGTCTTGTAACATTTACAGACCGGCTTTATTTAGTTTTATATTGTCTTCATTTGCAATTTTGTTATATGTAATTTAATCTGCAACAAAGATACAGCCATTTATAAGTAGAGATGTTGCAAAATTAATTTTTGTGGGTGAAATTCCCTTGAAACCTGCAATTTTGTATATACAAAATATTTTATGTAATTCAGCCTATCTGGCTAAATATTTAGTAAGTGGGTGAAGTCTGTACTTTCACCTACGAAATGTAAAATTTCAATTAAAATAGCAAAATTTCACCCGCAAGTAGCAAATTTTGCCATTTCGAGGGTAAAATTTCATACTCCATGGGTGAAATTCTGAATTTCACCTCCATGAAAAATTTTGCAAAGCAGCCGAATTATGCGAAATATTTCGTGTAACGAAATTTGACAATTTCGCACATAGTTCACAAACTACAATTCATTGCTACTGTAACTCTTCTTCAGAGCAGTGTTAAGTAACCAAACCTAATGAGCACGTCCCTGCATAATGTACAGTACATAACTGATAGTCTTTTATTTGAGTTATTTAATTGAGTTTATTAATATTGCATGTATTTTGTTATATAATGCAGACTCCTGTAGAAACCAAAATATGTTTGATGAATATTGGGGCATGCACTATCATATGTGAAATAAAAATCTTTGCAAGCAAGAAAGTGACAGATACTGGTTTATTGCTCCCCCCCAAAACGTTTTGTTTTCAGCTGTGAAGGTATCAGGGGGCTGGCTGCAGGTGAAGAGCAGTCCAAAGACATTACCATTTCCTGTAGTCATCCCTGTTTGGGACTGGAAGCACATCAGGGCTCATACCCTTGTAGGGGTCAAGAGCTAGAAGGGCCTTAAGAGAGGCAGAGGGAGTGGTACGAGAGAAGGAAAAGGAGTGTGAGGAAACACAGGAACAGTGATGGTGGGGGGGGAGGGAG
The DNA here is from genome assembly GCA_016271365.2 of Neoceratodus forsteri. Taxonomy (NCBI): domain Eukaryota; kingdom Metazoa; phylum Chordata; order Ceratodontiformes; family Ceratodontidae; genus Neoceratodus; species Neoceratodus forsteri. The sequence goes on from JADMNL010000023.1 coordinate 434,707,627, forward strand.
GAGAGAAAGGTGGTGAAGAAGGAGTTGAAGGAAGAAGCAATAGCAGCAGGGTCAGTATTGTGAGAGGTGCCAACATTCAGGACAGGAGAGGAGGACTGGGTCAAGGGGGACAAGCGTACTATTATTGTACTGTAAATCATTGTAGTGTTCTGTTTTGTACTGAATTTTTACTTGTTTGTGCTAAGCACCTGGGTCATCCATGGAAATGGGCACTTGTGCTCAGTGGACCTATCTGGTTAACAAAAATAAACAAACAAAGAAGAGTGAGTGGATAACTTTCTAGAACTTGGAGGGGTGATCAAGGTTAATGGGGAGTTTTCAGAGGTAAGGAAAGTAACAAGCAGAGTACCTCAGGGGTCGGTGCTGGGCATCATCTTTTCTAATGTATTCATTTGGGACACAGGGAAAGGCATCATGAGCAAGCTCGGCCTCTTTGCAGATAACACAAAGATCTGCACAAGGGTGGACACGGAGGAAGGGATAAGGAACTCAAGGAAGATCTTGCAGGCTAAGAAAACCATGGCAATCAAGTGGCATGGGAACGGCATGGTGGCAAAGATATCACTTATCATTTCTGCCAAAACAATCCGATTCTGGTTTTCTGCAAACTCTAAAACTTAACTCCCCATTATGGGCTTGTATTGAACACCAAATAGTGACCCCACATAAACAATCAGACTTTCTGTTTTTAAAAATACCCCAACATGTATCATCCCACCTATGCTTCAAAGGATCCGTCTGGGCAATTAAAATATTAAAAGAAAATCATAAATTGGAAATGTCCCCATCTAAATTGATCCTTCTTTAGAACAGTCCTGATTTAAAGCTAGACACTGACACAATTAACATAGATACTTGGCAAAATGCCTCCATTAAAACTATTGGAGACCTTATAGATGACAAGACTGACACCTTATACTCATTTGAACAAATCAGATGAAACTTTGACTTACATAAGTTCATTTCCAGTAGCTACCTTCAAATTAGAGATTGCAGTAGAAAAACTACATTACCAGACAATTATTCTAATCCAAAATAACCAAAATGGGACCAATCGTTCAAACTAGTTAATCTTACTAAAGGTTCAGGTATCGTATACAGATAACTGATGGATATAGAGGAGCCATTAAACTCAGATACCAGAATTAAATGGGAAACAGATCTAAGCAAAAAACTGCAGAGTCTTTGTCCAAACTATGGTCAATGGCATATAGCTCCTTTGAGGATGTACAAGGATGACTTGGTTCATTAAAATACTGCATTATTATTATTACTACCATAACCCAGCAAGACTGAAATCAACGGACTGTTAAAGGCTGGGTTGTGTTGTAGATGTAATGCTAACCAATGCTTGCCATCGCTATACTCTGGGCTGTCCTAGGGTATGTTCTACTGGATTTGTGATATTTGCTCAAATGTCATTTCTTTTAAGTTGCCATTTCACCCAGAACTATGGATTTCAGGGAATATTACTGTATGTTAATTCCTACAGTGACGTTTCACCAAAAAAACATGGATTTTCCTAGCTTCATTGTGTCTGAAACTCATTCTAAGCAAATAGAAAAATAAGGAACCTACTCTTATGGAAGACTTGTGGCGTAATACAGATTCACTTGCTCAAAATGAAGCAATAAGTTACTCATTATTGGAGAAAAATTATCTTTTTGATAAGACATGGACTCCATTTATGGATCCCCTGAAATCCAGATGGTTGAACATTCTCTGCAACAGTGCTTGTGCTGAAGACAGCACTCATCTCCTGTATTCATTAGGACTATAGTATCACACAAAAACACACTAGTTGATTTTGTGTGCCTCCATTCTTCTTTATTGTGCAAAACAAGCAAGCGTACCTCTGACGAAGCTCTGGGGGGCAGAGTGAAACGCTAGATGGGGGTTAGTGATGGCATGAGCCACCACACCAGAGTTACCAGGAAAAGTTGCTGTTGATGTTGCACTCCTTGCTTGTTTTGCATGATAAAGAAATGCATTTTTGCAAAAAAAAAAAAAAAACTATTTTGTTTCCATGTCAACAGACAACTATTTTCCTGTAGCTGTTGGGGATATATGTAATTGCTTTAGTTTGTTTTCACAATTCATGCTAGTCCCCAGTACTATCTTAGGGGTCTCCATTTTATGGTTGTTGTTGTAATTTCATTGTCCATGAGAGCTGAGGTGTGAGCTTATGAGAGCAGAAATCAGTGGACCCCAAAATGTTTGTGTATCCCAGTTCATAGCCTAGGTCACAGAAAGTTGTACTACAGTAATGACCTCACTACTATGGAACAGTAACTTTCTAACCTTTTGCCATTTCAAATTCAGCACATGCTGCACTGCTGAGCCTTCAACACACACACACACCATAACAAGGAAGAAGGCCTTTTTTTTGCTATACAAGTGAGAAAAGGGACAAGAAGGAGGGGATGGTTAGGCTTAAGAAAGGAGAGGAGTGGATGGAGAAGAACGGGGATAAGTAGAGATATTAAATGAATACTTCTGTTTCATCTTCACCAGGGAGAAGGATGGACCAGTGGCTTCAGGAGGGAGAAGAGGAGTTGGGGGGGGGGATCATGGATGTAGTGATAGAGGGGGATAGAGTGAAAGAGGGGCTACTAGCATTGAAGGTGGACAAATCACCATGCCCATATGGAGTACATCCAAGGCTACTGAGGAAACCAGCAGAGGAGCTTGCAGGGCCACTGGCTGGCTTATTCAGTAGTTTACTGGAGTTGGGTGTGGTGCTGCAGGACTGAAGAACAGCACATGTGGTGGCTCTCCACAAGAGCAGCCTCAAGGATGACCCAGAGAATTACAGACCAGTCAGTCTGACCTCAATGATGTGCAAGCTCATGGAGACAATACTTAAGGAAAGGTTGGTAGAATATCTAGAAGTGCATGTTCCCCAGGATGTGAGGCAGCACAGGTTTATAGGGGTGAGATCATGTAAACAAAATCTGATTGACTTCTTTGACTGGTTCAGTAAGACAGTAGAAAGGGACCAAGCAGTAGACATCCTCTGCTGGATTTCAGCAAGGCCTTTGCCTCTGTACCCTACAAGAGGTTCATCAGGAAGTTGGCAGATCTCAGGGTTGGGGAGAAGATGACCAGATGGGTGGGTAACTGGCTGAGGGACAGAACCCAGAAGGTGGTGGTGGTGGTGGGGGAGTTATCTAGCACCAGAGAGGTAACTTGTGGGGTACCGCAGGGTTCAGTGCTAGAACTGGTATTGTTCAGTGTCTTCATCAATAACATTGGGTATGGCATTAAGGGAACACTGTGTCTATTCACAGATGACACCAAGTTCTGTGGGAGGGTGGACATAGCTGAAGGGATACAGGACCTACAGGACAATCTGAAAAAGATTGAGAGGTGGCATGGGATCTGGAAGCTTGGCTTTAATGTCAAGAAATGCAAAGTTATGACCATTGTAGGCAAGAATCCCAGGATGGAGTACTACTTGGGAGGGGTCCGGGTATCTCCAATGGAAGAGGAGAAGGACCTGGGAGTGATGACACTAGCAACCTGAAGCAATCCATGAAGTGCAAGAAAGCAGCAGCAAGGGCAAACAAGGTGTTTGGGTGCATAGCTAAATGGATCAACAATAGGAGAGAGGAGGTTATACTTCCCTTGTATAGGTCACTGGTGAGGCTGTATCTCGAGGATGGAGTTCTATACTAGAGTCCACACCTCAGAAAGGACATTAAACTGCTGGAGACAATACAGAGGAGGGCTACAAAGATGATTATGGATCAGCAAGGTAAGGCATATGTGGAGATGTTGAGGGCATTAAACATGTGCTCCCTGGAGGACAGGATAAGGAGGAGGGACATGACTGAGACCTTCAAGTACATGAAAGGGACAAATAAGGAGGGTTCTTCAAACTATGTGGCTGTGATTATAGGAGTGGAAATAGTCTTAAGCTGGGGGGAAGGTTTAGGAGGGAGATCATGAGGCACTTTCTCATGGAGAGGGTGATGGCCAATAGGAATGCTGTGCCTGGGCTCATGGAAGATGGTGGGCAGCTATAAGAGGCTGGGATAGACATAGAGGAAATGTAAGGGTCAAGGATGGGGAGGATGGAAAGGATGGGAGGAGTGGGGAAGGGGCAGGATCAGTAACTAAGTCTGTGGACCCTGCAATATGAGCAGACTAGCTAGACAAATTGGCTTTGTTCTGCTGGCTTCTTCGTACGCTTGTATAATAAATGTTCTCATTTTTCTGTAATTTATAAAACATGGTGTATGGGGGGAACTCAGAAATGTTTCTATTTTTAGGATATACTATAGAAAAATAACAGACTTGTTCAGGGTCATCCAGTACAAGTGGCAATCGTGGGTTTCAAACCTAGCTCTGCTGGGGCTCCAGGTTTACAGCCTTGTACTCTAATTTCTATGCTATACTGCTGCCCTACTGAAGTATATGTAAAAGCATGATACACAATATTAATAAGTGGAGCTGAGTTTATAAGTAATGGTGTGTTTGTGGATCACAAATCTTTAAATCCTAAGTTGGAATTTGTTTTCTTCTTTTTTTATAGGCACCAGACGAAGTTTGTGGTCTACTGTCATAATCCAAATGTTTTTTTCATTAATACATATGGTATAGTAGTCATACTCCATTGGCATTATTCATGTGGTTCAGTTGTGAAATGTAGTATTCAACGTTGGCAAAGTGATATCAGGATTGTTTTAGTACTGTCCAGAGTTCTGTGCAGAGATGAGATGCTACCCCACTTTCCTTCTTGAGGTGTCCTGTGTTACATTATTATAATGTATGATAGAACGTTATTATGTATAGAAATCAACCAATTTATATCGTTGTTATGCTATCGATGTGAAGACACGATGTTGTTATGCCATCGTGAGTATGTCACATCGATAGTATAACAACATAGACCGCATTCGCGCGTGCATGTTCTGTATACTGCAAGTTGTTTGTTCAAGCACGAACAGTGAATGGAACTCCAAACGGCCGTGGCTTCACTCTCAAGGTTTACATGGTCACTGTGGTAACCTCTTGATGGTTAACAGGCTGGTTACTGATAGATGACCATACATTATCCTGTTTGTTTTCCACAAAGATAATTATTTTTGTTACAGAGATAAGAAACATCAGCCATACAGAATACACCCACAAGGAATACAGCTGAGTCTACCACTAGGATAAACACAAGTGGTTACACAATCGCTGGGTGTCACTTCTGTAACAGTCGATAAACTGGAACTCTGTCTTTACTTGGCAATAGATAGTCCATAGAACTACAATAAACAGCCACTTTCCCATAAATGAGTCACCATTGATTCATGGAGTTCCTTAAGTAGTTGTTTATCTATTTTTGGTGTATTTGGGCACAGTATTTTATTCTCAATTCTAATCTGGAACTTCTGATGTGCTAGTCATTTGAGGAGGGGCACTCAATGAAGTTCACATTAGTTACAGGGTAAAGATACCTGATGCATTCAAGGGCAGCCATAGGCTGTTTTATGTTCGGTGGCCACTTCTTGTGTATATTTATTTGTGTAAGTTGGCCTCCTTGAAATTGAAATCCCATCTGAATTTCTTCCTTGCAGTCCTGGTCCTGATATACATAATGGGCCTGATTCAGGAATGGGCTTAGAGCAACGCAAGGGACTTGTGTTGGAAGGTCGGTCGCAAGGGCTGACCTGTGGTGATCAGTGTAACAACTGAAATTCACAAAGAGTGCCAGCCGCAACCTCTGATGCAAGTCCCTTGCATCAGCCACACCACATTAGACCAGCTTCCCCCTAGTATAACTGAGTGCCAGTGGGGAAGCCAGTTTATGGGGCTTGCGCCAAAGCTTTGGCGCAAGCTGCCGTAAACTGAAGAAATTGCCCCAACTGTGCCAAACGTTGATGAATTGGGCTCAGTTGTGGAGGATGCATTTGGTGCAGTTGCACCAATGATCAGGTTGATGCAGGGCTTGATGCTAGCCCTGTGACATCCTTCTTGAATCTGGACCATTGACTGAAGCACTAATCTGCATGCCTAATCTAATCTATTAATTTGCAATATTAGTGTGTCTGCTCCTAGCTGATTGCAACGAGGGTTGACAAATCCAACATATACACCTCCAAGTGTGTTGAATGATAATAAAGAGACAGCCTGAAGATTGCCACAAATGTGTAATCCTACTAACTTGTTTATTGTCTGTCTCCCGATCATGTTTGTAGCACCCCTGACAATTGACAATCTCTCTCTCTCTCTTATGTGCCTCCCAGTCCTGTTACTGACCTATTTGATCTAGTCTATGTTCTTATAATGTTGTTCACCTTGCTGCAGCCTCTAAAAATATCCCTCCTGAACTGTTTCTCTCTGTCCATTATCATAACAATTACAGTATGTTGCTCTCGCCCCACAATCACCAGATGCCTGTATTCGTATATTACAAAAAATGTCTTCCGTAGGGATCTATGTCTCTAGCCATTTGTGTCTCATCTTTATCTAATATGTCAACTATTTAAACAAGTCTCCAAAAACTAATTACCCTGCTAGTGATGAACTGCAGGTGGTGAAATTAATGACAAGGAGGGAAAAGAAAAAACTAGAGTTCCGCATTGTACACGTAAAAGATAATCAAAAATCTTTTTATAGTTATATCAATCAAAACAAAACACCTCAAAGGCAATATGTTCCATAATTGACAATGGAATTAGTAAAGAGGATCCTACAGAGATAGCTAACTTGTTTAATATATATTTTTGTTCAGTTTTTGGAAAACACAAAAAATGTGAATTGGAATCTAACTTGTTTGAAGAGGATAGAGAGTATTTATTACCTTGAGAGGTTGAAAACTCACTGGGTTAAATTAGAACTAATACCTCTTCAGGCCCCAACGATATCCATCCTAGGCTGCTTAGTGAAATAGTAGTAGTTTTGAGTTCCCCTCACTACCCTTTTTAACAACCCCCTAAATAGTGGTGATATCCCGTGTGATTGGAGGAGTGCTATAGTCATTCCACTCTGTAAGAAAGGCAGCAGAAATAGTGTGACTAATTTTAGGCCTATTAGTCTTAATTCTCTAGTATGTAAAACTTTGGAAAGATGAATTAAAACATGTTTTGAAGAAGAATCTGATTGTATGGTACTAAGGAATTGGACTCAGCATGGCTTCACTAAGAGTTGATCATGCAAAGCCAACTTGGTTGCATTCTATGAAAAAGTTAGTAGGAGCCTGGATCCTGGTATCCCCATGGATGTCATTCTCTTGGACTTTGGCAAGGCTTTTGACATGGTCCTACACAAAGAATTAGTGGAAAAACTAATAAACTTGGGATTTAGTACTTATTTGGTGAGATGGGTCAGGAACTATCTGACAGAATGAAAACATCATGTAAGGATCGGCAGCTATTATTCGGAGGATAGTACAGTGAACAGTGGGGCTCTGCAAGGTTCAGTGCTTAGACCAATTCTTTTTAGTCTGTTTATTGGTGATATGCACCATAATAAAATTTGTGGACGACAGTAAATTAAGTGAGGAAGTCAGTAATATCATTCAATATTAATCATTAGTAAATGACGATTTTTGGATTTTTGTTCTCCGTTCTGGTTTTCATTCTTGAAAGATGACATCAAGATGGTTGAATGTGTGCAGAGCCGCATAACTAAACTGATACCCAGGCTTAAAAATTTAACATATGAGCAACGACTGAGAGACTGGCCTCTTTATTTTAAAGTATAGACGGTTGAAAGGCAACCCATTGTTGCTTTTCAATATACTTTAGAACTCTGAACTTAAGTCACAGTGCAGGATCACCTTTTGTGAAAGATCCTTCAACCTTAGATTTCACAGCACACAACTCAAGATAACAAAAGCAAACACCAACAAAAGGGAAAACTATCTTACTATTAGGGCACCTTGAATCTGGAACTCACTCCCACAATATGTAGTTGATATAACTTCCTTTAATTTATTTAAGATAGAGCTTGACAGGCGTTTAATACTTTCCTACTGGTAAACTAATGTACCCACTAGGAGTGTGAGGCAGTACCGATAGGTCTATGGACTTCTACTGTCTTATTTAATGGAGTAACAGAGTAGTGTCCATCCTGACATGTAAATCTGTCTTCTTCCTCCCGGGATCAGTTAAATACTTACAACATTTTTTTAAAGTGAAGTCAGCAAACAAATGGCTAGAGACATAGGCCCCAATATTAAGATGGTTATTAAGGGTGCTAACATGAATAACACCATGCTAACTGGGTGTAGCGCATCCAGCCAAGGTGGGGGCAATACTTAAAGGGGCCCACTACATGGTGCCCAGTGGATAGTGTGATCAAGCTACATATACCACTGCATCCATGCAAATGAGAGTACTCTCTTGCATACAAGGTGAAGTGGTATATCTATTGGATTTTGACAGTGCTAAAAGCTGCTGAAGCAGTGCTATATACCCTTTCCAAAACACTGCTTTTATCAATGCACACAGTGGTGCACAACCACCCACTCTCTGAAAGCACTGGTGCCTGAGACATCCTCCCCCACCCGCACTGATATATTGTAGAGCTATGCCCTAGTAATAGTGCCCCCCCAAACTGATCTCTAATGAAACAGTGACATTCCCTGGTAGTCCAGTAGTAACCCCCTCTGGCCCCAGTTTCCAATGGAATAGGGAAATTCCCTTGTAGTTCAGTGGTATCCTTTCTCCCACCTAATCCCTGATGAAATAGTGAAATTCCCAGGTAGTTAAGTGGTGCCTCCTCTTACCACAGTCCCCATTATACAATGTCATAGCTCCCTCCTCTCCTTGGCCCACCCACAAAGCACCCATCATCCCCATTTGGCACTGACTCACCCTGCAACAATCTGTTCAGGACCATGTTCAGAGCCATAGATGATGACTGGCACAGATCCTCTTCTCACCGCCTTGGTCGGCCATTGTCTGAATGACAGGATCTGAGCATGCACATACTTTACAAACAGCTGTTCAGGAGCGATATCTTTTAAAGGACAAAATTAGTGAACAGCATTATGAAAAAAGGGACAGCAAATTAAGAAGTAGCAAGCTTCATACTATCATATAATTAGCATTTGGGTCTTATACACACAGGGGTGTACCACAATCAACCGTTTTTACACACTGTTATTTCAAAAATAAGAATGCATTAGCTGGATTATTTCATTACAGTGACTGCAGAATTAGCTGGTTTGCAAGTGTAGCCCAGTTGCTGTCATATTGATCCAGATGGAAAACATAATAATGCCGTTCCTTTTAGATTGCTTACACATGAAGAAGCAAGCACTGTATGGGTTTGGAAATTTCTTGCATTTCTTATGTTTCACTAAGTTGCAATTCTTGTGCAGCGTCTCTTTGCAAGAGCGTCTACTATGCTACCAAGGTTTTGCATTAACAGAAGTTACATACACTTAGTGATTCAGTATTCTGAGCTAAACCTGTAACTGGAAGGGGGTAAAACAGAATAAATCTATTGAAGGGAATACTGTTTGTCACACACGGTATTGCAATGCATAGTCAGAGATGATGGGGAACACGGAATTGTTACGAGTAGTGAGCTCCTTATTGACATAAATGAGAAGGAGAGGGATGGATACTGGCTGGGGAATGGAGGATACAGATATAATTTTGATACAAATCACATGAGACATAAATAATGTACTGGAGGCATGGATGCAAAACTGATTTTTCACCACAGACCGTACTGTTTACCAACTGGAGGGATAAATAGGACTAAAAAGGCAACAGCTAGATGGCAACAAGGTTGGAATTTGGGATATTATGCCACACCACATCTCACCTATTTGGTCATATTTTCTTATTAAATCTTGTAATTAAATGCAAAATGTGTTGGATATGTAGCAGTCTCATTCAATATAATATGATAGTTTCGCACTGAGTTTTTTAGTCATATTCTAGTAAACACTTCTGGAAATACCTTCTTATGAAACTTATACTGACAACCATGTCTGAGACTTCTATTTATTCAACCCATTTAACTCCGAATACAGCTCTTAGGTTGCATTTGTACTGCAAGCACCTACAGCTCCCTTTAAGTGGCTGATTAAGCTGCAACCCCTTTGGTGACAGCCAGGGCTAATGCAGTGAGCTATACCATTAGCAGCTAGGACTGCAGCTCCATGACAAGTGTAAGAGATCTGAATTATGTCACATATTTGTGTGCTAGTGATTGCATAAGACAAACAGAGTGACTCCTGTATTAACTCTCTTGAGCTGGGTGACATTTCATCTGTTGCTGGCCATGGCAATAAAGCTACTTGCTTGTCCCCACAAAATTATTATTATTTATACCTCAATATTTGCATTCTCACTCATAAACATATCTCAAATCAAACTGTCTTTCATCCCCCATCCATCTTCCTCCAAGTGATCTTAGGCGATGACCAGCACAGCCCTCATCTGTCCTCCATGACCGGCTGCAGTCTAAATCCCATTATATGAAAGAGCTGTCTTTTACATAAAGGGTTCAAACAGTAACTTGGGGAGGGGCTTTGCTGGTCACTGACAATGATTGTGTGGATTATGGGGGGGGGCTGGCAGATACTGTAGTATTTATTGATCTTTGGTAGGTGCGATAGAAGGGGTGGGAACTAAATACTGTAGTTCTTTTTTGTAATGTATTTATTTTATTTATTTCCATTTTAACAGAAAAGTGGAATGGATCAAAATGATCCATTTTCAGAAGTACCTGGCTGGGGATAAGGTTTACACAGAAAACAGAAGGAAAACAATAGAGTTTTGAGGGATGGAGGCAGGTGGTCCTCATCGGATCCAGGGAACTTGTGGGCTGCTAACTACAGCTTCAACATGGTGGCCACGCTGGGCCATCTGTAAAGACTGTGAGCTGTTGTTTTAAATGTATTTGTTTATTGTTTTGTTGTTATTATTTTTTATTGGGATATCATTTTTGTTATATTTGAAAATCCAAGTAAAATTGGTAGTATACAAGGAAGAGCTGGTTTTCAGTGCCTTATCTCAGTGTCGGCACCATTCTGTTGTATATTATAATATCGAGGTGTTGTGGCATTGTGTTCTTGCTGACCACCATACCATCTACTATACCGTTTTTGCCCATAGATCTATGTGATATACAGAGTGGGACATTTTTTGACTTGCCTAGAGGTCTGAAGCAAGGGAGAATGCTGTGGAGAAGTGGAAGTGGACCCAGCTAATTGGTATTGACTGGGTCAGTGGAGTGACTCTGCAGGAAGGAATTGCTGCCGAGCGGTGTGAGAGTTTGGAGGAGCCTGGGTCAGAGGAGCGCTATGAAGGAAAAGAGTGAAGGAGGTTTGAAGGAGTTAGACTGTGAGGCATTTTTGATTGGTAGGGCTGACGGATCTGTGAGGCAATTTGGGGGAGTATCCAGTGGAGGTGGTCATCGGAGGGTGGCTACTCTCTGCTGGAGAGAACCGGTGGAATTGCAGCTGGACGGTGGTAACTGCCACTGGGGAGTCTCTGCATAGTCCTACTGACCTGTGGGGTAAAACTAACAAAAGTGGCCATGGACAGTGGGTGGTGTGAGCTGAAGTGGTGTGTAAACTCTGTCCTGTGAGATCTGCTCCCTGGAGGCTCGGCTTTGTGAGTGCCCTGGCTGGAACATTCAATGGGAAGTCTGCATTTAGAAGCTGGTGTTTTGTGCAGTAGTGGAACTGCTTTTATTCTGAACTTGTAAAGAAAAATAATAAAAGGAACAGTGAATGTTGTAGCGTGAGAGCCCTCATAATTTTGTTGTTTAGGGCTGCAGAGGTGAGAGCTCTTCAGCTTTTTAATGAAAGACATTTTGGACAAAATTATTTGCTAAATTTTTCAGATGGATTAGTACTACTTGAGCACTTTGTTGATTTAAATTAGAGTCCTGTCTGGTTCTTCTGAGGATTCCTGACAATTTTATTTTGCTGTATTTGTAATTGTATGCTGTGTGGATGGAGGTTTGCATGTTTGAGTGCATGGTGGAATGGAAAGTTGTGTGATAGTTGAATTATATTGTTGAAGGGGTTGTGTATGGGGTATTGGGGGTATTTATAATTTTGGGCTATTACTGAAGTTATAGGTATTGTAAGATTACTTGTGATTGGTTGCTGGAATGTGTTTGGGACAGGGGCCCTTGAGGTGCAGCTACTCGGGGGAGCACTTCTGTGACTTCCATCCCTTCGTGCTCCTAGCACTTTCAATGGAGACCTACAGGAGATGCAGTGCCTTAGGGATTGCTTGGGGGGGTATGTGGTGGTGTGACCCGAGTGGCTGCTGGGGTGTCTGGGATGGTGGTGAGGCCAAGGAGATGTGCTGGGGCGAAATGGGAACTTGAAAGTGGGTTGCCTTATTTTGTTCCCATACTGAAGGGCTCCACTGTGGGTTGCAGACAGATGGCTGGTCCAGCCAGCACGCCTCATCCTACTTGGGTTGTGTTATGTAATGCCAGATAAAGAAGGAACAAGAAGGCCATACTGGCAGACTTGATATCTTCTGTTGACCTGGCATGTATCACTGAGACCTGGCTGGATGATAATGCCGCCCCCATTTTGGAGGTGGTGGTTCTAGCTAGGTACTCCATGATACATAACCGAGGGAAGATCGCAGGGGTGGGGTGGGGTAGCAATTTTTTTTTTCAAATCTAGCCTGAACCACATGGTGCTACCTGTGTGTCAGATGAGGTCTTTTGAGTGTGTGGCCGCATGAGGTGGTGTAGGTGCAGGCTTTAGGGTTCTCATACTCTATCATCCTCCTGGGTCTGATGGAGACTTTTTGTGAGAGGTCTATGAGCTCAACACTGGCCTGGTTTTGGAGTCTCCAAGGTGGTTGGTCCTGGGGGACTTCAATGCCTGGGTCGATGGTGGGCTTTCGGGTTTTGAAAATGACCTCCTGAGGAGTATGGGGGCCCTGGGTCTGATACAAAATGTAACAACTGCCACACATTTGGATGGCCACACACTGGACCTTGTCTTTTCTTTGGGTTTAGAGATAAATGACCTCAGGGTGGATCTGGTGAGTTGGTCAGACCATAGCACCATGGGGTTCATGCTTAGTGCACCCCCCTTAGATGTTCCTGCCCCTGTGGAGATGGTCTGGTACTGCCCATTAAGAGGAGTTTCCTCTATGGGACTATTGGCAGTGCTGGACCTATTGAGTGTTGGGGAGGTGTGTGCAATTGGGATGGAGGAGGCAGTGGCAGCCTATAATAGGACTGTGACTGCAGCCTTCAATTCCATCACACCCATTCGTGTCCACTCTTTGTCTACTCACCAAAGACCTCCATGGTTTGATGAGGAACTCCGGCATCTAAAGACTAAGGGGTGAAGATTAGAGAGGTGTTGGAAGAGATCCAGCCTAGAGGGGGACAAATTAGCCCTGAAGCTGCATTATGCAGACTATCAGGGGGCAATCTCCCATAAGAAGGTGGAATTTCTGTCTAGAGAAATTGCTGCGGTGAGGAACAGACTGGCTCAGCTCTTCCATGTGGTAGATGGGCTATTACATCCTGCCTGTCTCCATGTGTGTGGGGGGGGAGGTTCTAGCATTAAGTCCAAAGAGCTGGCTCTGATCTTCGCTGACAATGTGTCCTCCATCAGGGACGTAGTCTCCTCGAACATCTCTCAAAAGGGAAGTGGGGTCCAGCCTGAATTGTGTCAAAACACTCCTTCTGTCTGGGCTGAATTTGAGCAGGTTGAGGTGGAGGTGGTGGTGGAGATAAAGTTGAAGTTGCGGCCAACCCGATGTGATCTGGACCCAGGTCCAACATGACTTTTAGTTAGTTATTTGGATCTGATTGCACCTGTTGTTGCTGGGGTTGTCTGGAGTTCATTGAGGAGTGGAGTTTTCCCACTGGCTTTGATGGAGGCTTTGATTAAGCCTCTTTTGGAAAAACCCTTGCTGGACCTGGACTGCCTCAACTACAGGCCAGTCTCAAACCTTGCATTTTTAGGGAAGGTTATTGAAAAAGTGGTGGCCATTCAACTTGAAAGACATCTTGCCTCCTCCTTTACCTATGAGTCTTTCCAATCTGGTTTCTGGGTGGGGCATAGTACAGAGACTGCACTGGTGAGGGTGCTAAATGATCTCCTGATGGCTAGGGATAGGAGAGATTGTACCGTCTTGGTCCTCCTAGACCTCTCCACGGCATTTGATACTGTGGACCACGAGGTGCTGCTTGACCATCTGCGGTTCTACTGTGGCCTGTCTGGTAATGTTATCAACTGGTTCAGGTCATACCTGATGGACAGAGTGTAAAGAGTGATGATGGGGTTAGCCTCATTGTCCCCAAAGCCTCTGTGCTGCGGGATTCTGCAGGGATCGGTCTTGTCACCCTTGTTGTTCATGGTATACATGCTGCCATTAGGGGACATTATCAGGTGGTACGGCTTGGGTTTTTACTGCTATGCAGATGATACCCAGCTGTACATGTCCTGTGCACCTGATTCCCAGGTTTCAGTCTCTGTATTTAACAGCTGCCTCAATTAGATACAGTTGTGGATGACTCGTAACTGGCTTAGACTTAACCCAGACAAGACTGAGGTACTGGTGGTGGATCCTGGTCATTGGGGTAGAGGAGGAGGTATGGGGCTATTGCCTGGCCCTGTGCTAGGGTGATTCCTCTTGTCCCTTCTACTCAGATGAAGGATTTGGGCAAGATCCTGGATACTGGCCTGACTCTGTATGCCCATGTGTTGGCTGTGGTTAAGAGTGTTTTTTTCATCTCTGGAACACAACCCGAATTCAATCCCTGATTCTACCTCAGGACCAAACCACACTGGTGCATGTTTTTGTCATTACCAGGTTCGATTACTGCAGTGCCCTGTACCTAGGGTTATCAGGAGGCAACCTTCGCAGGCTACAGCTGATGCAGAATGTGGCAGCAAGATTCTTAATGTAGGTGGCAAGATGCTAACATATCACTCCAGTCCTCCACGAGCTGCACTGACTGCCAGTCAGGTGGAGGATTGCCTCCAAGGTAGGGCTTCTTACCTACAAGATCCTACATGGAAGGGGACCTAGCTATCTGCAAGATCTCCTTGTCCCCTATCACCCAACCTGGGCTCTCTGTTCTGCAGGGGGAGGCCTCCTGGTGGTTTCCAGAGCCAGGCTGCCTCATTCGGGGGGGGGGGGCATTCTTAGTAGCCATGCCTACCTTGTGGAATGCCCTGCCAAGTTGTCTATGGGAGGATCCCTCAGTGGAAGCCTTTAAAAAGGGCCTAAAAACTTTTTTGTTCCAACAAACATTTATGAATTGTTGATATATTTTTAGATTTATTAAGATAGATAGTGATTTTAATGCTCTCAGTGTTTTAAAAGGTCTGATGGTGTATATGAATTGAGATTTGTTGTTCTGTGATTTATTATTGTATTTTATGAACTGTATAACTCTCAGATTCTCAGGAAATGGGCACTTTATAAATAAAGTATCTATCTATCTATTACAAAATATTTAAAAAAACATTTAAAAGCAAAAATAGACAATATAAGATGGAATGAGCTAATGAAATATGTGTAAATGAACATAGCACTTCGATTTTGGATGATGAAATGGGATAATGGGGGTGGTAAGTGTGACGGTTGGCCAGCTGGTTATGATTGTTGTATGAGATTTGTAATATAAAAATATAGTAGGTGATTGTCTCACATAAGACAGGCTGTGCTTATGGGTGCCCCCCCCCCAGGATTCAGAGAAGCTAAAGGACATATTAACCTGAAACCAGGCAGTAATTAAAAGATCAGAGAGACTTAATTAAGGGTCTCCTGTTTTTCTGTCTTAATTAGAACTGACCCAGCTGCCAGGATATATGGCTTGTAAAGTTTTATGATACCTATAGGAAGGACATTTTATACCAATCTGGTGTGAAACGTTGTAAAACCTTCTGATATGCCTTGGGAATAGGAACTACACCAGATCAAAGAGAAAATGTTTAATTATGGGGTCATATTTAGGAAGTGGAGTTTTTGCTGATTTCACATTATTTAATATACCTCATGATAGGACATCCTGTTTGTAGTTTTTTTATATTCCAAAAGGAGGAGCTAGATGACTCACAGAAGGGGTGTGTAGAGATACAGTTTAAGCTAATACTGGTGTCTGATCTTTGTTGTCATATCTTTTTGGGTTCTTAAGAAACAAGATCTAACTATAAGCACTATAGAGGTAATACATTAGATAGAAAAAGTCTAACTGTATTGCAGTAGAAGTTTTTGTGTTGTACTTTGCCTGTGTTCTTATAAGTGATTGTATGCTCTTTGATATATTGTTCTGTGTTTACATTTTTCATGGTTTTATCATCTTTAAATAAAGTACCCTTTATTTTGAAAGACTGCCTGGGTCTGCCAGTTCTTTTTTGCATGTGATGTATAGAGGGTTAAGTCTGACAAAAAACTGTTCAGAAGCTTGATGGTGTTACTAAACTGGGAAAAGGTAAGAATACACCTAAGGTCTTTTATAGAGTTTTAAAGGGTTTATTTTGGATACCTGGTTAGGTGTCCTTAGGCGAAAGATATATTGCATTCTCCCCAAAGAGAATATTATCTGAGCTTGTACATTTGGGTACACTAGCATAAGGTTTACAGTTTGACTCCCCCCAGAACTTGAGACTAAAGGTGGTTCGGATCCAAAAGCAGACATGAGGGTTACCCTGTCTGTTACCTGTTCACATTACTGCACTTGGAGGTTGGCACTGTGGGAGTAGAGGGCCTGAACTGTTGAGTGTGTTTGTGACAGATTTGGTTAGCAGTGGTGTGATAAAATTGGTAACACAAGCTTTAACTGTTCAGTGTGTCAGCTTAATACTGTACAGCTCACTTGCAAAATAAGGCAGTGATTTATTTTTAAAAAAGGAAACAGAACTATATCATTTTGCTTACAGTCAAGTTCCTACCTGTTTTATTTTTTTTTCTAAAGTGCAAGTTAGAGTAGCCATAGTTAGGGAAGAAGATGTCTTTCAACTACAGTGGGTACACTGCAGACTACTTGAGGCAGTTGTGCCAGGACAGAGGAGTCCTGCATGAGGTGAGAACCTCCAAGCAGAACCTCATGGATGCCCTGATGGCAGGAGATGCCCAGAGCATTGAGTCATAGACTGTGACTGTAAAGGACCAAACCTTGGGTGTGGAGGGGCTAGCAGCCAGTGCAGTGTCCAGATCTGGTGAGAAGGGCAGCAGGGCCAGTGCAAGTGAAGGGCCACAGCAGCAGTGGAAGGTCACCAGCATTCTGAAGCCAGAAGTAATCAGGCTGCAGACTGAGTTATGCAGAATGGAGCTGGAGTTCCAGAGAGATGCTGAGTGAGAGAAATGAGCCACAGAGGAGAAGAGGGAGCGAGAACAGTGAGAAGCTGACCGTGAAGCGCGTGAGTGCCAGTGAGCCACAGAGGAGAAGAGAGAGCGAGAACAGTGAGAAACTGAATGTGAACAGTGAGAAGCAGACTGTGAGGAGCATGAGCATCAGAGGTGACATGAACTGGAGAAGCTATGACTCCAACCACCAGCACCAGAGCAGGTAAGTGGCTTGGGTTTAACTGGAACTACAGGGCTGGGTTACAAATTGAATTCCAAATTGATAGCTGAATTTAAAGAGGGGGAAGATATGGATGCCTTTTTAAATTCCTTTGAAAAGTTTGTATTCAGGCAAATATTCCTAGAGGGTCCTAGAGCTTTTAGCTATCCTTGCTACTTACCAGGAAAGCTCGGGATGTACTGGTCAAATGGACAATGGGGACAGTAATGACTACAGCAAACATAACGCTGTACTTCTAAAAAAGTTTGATTTAACTGCAGAAGCATACAGAGATAAACTCTGTAAGCTCAGGAGAAGCCCTGACATGAACTACAAGGAGCTAGCCATGAAACGTCAATGTTTAAAACATTGGTGGGAGGGAATTGAAACAAACTCTGTAGATAAAATTGAAAATGCTATTTTGTTAGAACAGTGTTTTTGGGCATGCCCACCAGAGCTGAAAACCTGGCTGGAGGACCGAGATCCCAAAACAGTGCAAGAGGCTGCTGAACTCTCGGACCACTATGCCAAGAACAGACCTACTCTGAGAGCAAATGGGGTTGGTGTGGCAGTGCAGAAAGGGAAAAGCACACCTTCAGGGCAGCTAAAACCCTCACTGCCTCCACTGAAACCAGTTAGCCCCAGGTTTCAAAGAAAAGATTTCTCTGAGAAAAGAAATGAATGTTGGGTTTGTAAAGAAACTGGGCATATTGACAGACAGTGTCCCAAAAGGGTAAGCAATACGCAATATGAGTCTAGGAAAGAAGTGGGTTATTTGTGTGTCCCTGGAAGCATGCCTCTGAACATAAGGGAAAACATGCACCCAGTCATGGTGAATGGTGTACGGACTCAAGGGTTAAGAGACACAGGGGCATCCCTGATGTTGGTAAAAGGGGATCTGATAGAGCCTGGTCAGCTTATACCCAAAGAATTTGTAACTATACAAGACTTCACCAGTGAGGAGAAAACATTGCCACTTGTTAGTGTTCTCCTAGACTGGGGTGAAACTGGCAGAACTGTGCAACAGGTGGCTATAGCCAAAACTTTAGCAGTTGATTTCATCCTTTGGCAACAATCTCAAACAGGGGATGGTGTGTGCAGTCATCCATAGCCAAGTGGCAAGGGAAAATTGTAGTTCCCTGGACCCCACAGAAGCCATTGTGGAAACCACTGGGAAGCTGGTTCCCTGGTCTGTGTCTCCTGATATGGAGACTAATGAAAAGGGAGTAGAAATTTCCCCAGTAGTAGCTAACTACACAGCTATGGAGGGTTACTCTGAAGAGGGAGGGATGACCCATTGTCAGAGGATTAGGGATGACAGTGATCCTGAGTGCCCTGACGCTACTGCTAGGGACCCTAGTTTAGAGACTGAAGGGGACCTGTCCCATGCCTTGGGACTGTGTAAGGAGTTTGCAGCTGCTCAGAAAAGTGACCCTAGTCTAGAGAAGCTGAGGGCTTGGGCAGACTCTGATGGAGCACAGGGAGGTGACGTAAACATAAAGTTTATTGGGAAAATGGACTGATGTATATTCAGGCTGTGAAGACAGAGGGAGGGGTGATAGGCAGGCAGCTTGTTGTTCCCCAGGGGTACCGTGAGCAGTTGCTCAAGACTGCACACAATATTCCCTTGTCTGGTCATCTGGGAATCATGCGCACTATGCAGTGGTTGGCTCAGAATTTCTATTGGCCCAACTTTACCCAGCAGGTGAAGGAGTACTGCAGGTTTTGTCACCAGTGCCAAGAAATAGTGAAGGTGGGTAAGAAAACCCAAGCTGCCCTAATTCCATTGCCCATAGTGAAGGAGCCATTCCAGAGGGTGGAAATGGATGTTGTGGGGCCTTCAAATACCCCCAGCTCCTCCGGGAAGAGGTTCATCCTGACTGTGGTGGATTATGCCACCTGGCATCCAGAGGCAGTCACCCTATCCTCACTGAGGACAGACAAAGTGACAGATGCCTTACTTGGAATTTTCTCCCGTGTTGGGTTTCTGCAGGAGGTTATCACCGATCAAGGGGATTCCTTCATGTTGGACCTGATGAAATGTTTGTGGGAGAAGTGTGGGATGGTGCAGAGGTGCACAACACCTTATCACCCACAAGCCAATGGACTTGTGGAAAGATTTAACAGTACCCTGAAGCCAATGCTCCAAGCATTTGCTGAACAGCATGGGAGGGACTGGGAGAAATACCTTCCCTACCTGTTGTTTGCATACAGGGTGGTGCACCAAGAAACAACAGGATTTTCCCCCTTTGAGCTCTTATGTGGACACTGGGTACGTGGGCCCCTAGATTTGATCTGGGAGGACTGGAAAGGCAAGCATGCCACCCAGGGAACTCCCATAGTGGATTACATCCTTAGGTTTATGGAAAGGCTGAAGGAGCTTATGGGGATAGTCCAGAGAAACCTGGCAGCTGCCCAACAGAAATAAAAAGTGTGGTACAACTGCAGAGCCAGAGCTTGCTTGTACACGGTGGGTCAGGAAGTCATGGTCCTTATCACGGTCCTGAAAGACAAGCTGCAGACTGAGTAGGCAGGACTGTACAAAGTAGTTAGAAAGGTAAATGATGTGAACTATATCATAGAATTACCTGACAGAAGACATAAAGAAAGAATGTACCATGTCAACATGATGAAGCCATATGCTAATAGGGCTGACATGGTATTTGCAGTATGCAGTCCTGGGGAAGGGACAGATGAAGGAGACCCCCTTTTGGACTTGCTGGAAGAAAGCAAGTGGGAGTCCTCTGTGGAGGCAGTTAAATTGTCACCCCAGATGGCCTCGGACAAGATCCAGGAAGTAAGGGAGGTTTTAGCAGACTTTGCCCCACTGTTTAGCACCAAGCCTGGACTAACCACCTTAGCAGCGCATGATGTGGAGACAGGGACACAGATGCCCATATGGCGGACAGCATATCAGGTGTCAGAGGTTGTCCAAAAGGACATTAGGAGGGAGGTGGAGGAATGCTGGATTTAGGGGTAATCCAGAGATCCCACAGCCCCTGGGCCTCACCCGTGGTCCTTGTGCCCAAACCAGATGGCTCAACTTGTTTCTGTGTGGACTGTCATGGACTGAATGCAGTCACAAAGTTAGACACCCACCCAATGCCCCAGACGGATGAACTCCTGGATAAGTTGGGAGGGGCGACCTACCTTACGACTATTGACCTGACCAAGGGGTATTGGCAGGTAGAGTTAACTGACAGAGCTAGGGAGAGGTCAGCCTTCATCACTCTGATAGGCTTATTTGAATTTAAAGTAATGCCTTTCGGAATAAAGAATGCCCTGGCCACTTTCCAAAGGATGGTGAACCAGGTGTTAAATGGTGCTGAGGAGTACTCTGTGGCATACCTGGATGACATTGCCATATTTAGTGCCAGCTGGGAGGAACACCTATCCCACCTTAGGGAAGTGCTGAGCAGGATACAGAGGGCTGGGCTCACTGTCAAAGTTGAGAAGTGCCAGGTAGCCATGGCTGAAGTGGCATACCTCAGACATGTTGTAGGCCAGTGACAGCTCCATCCTAACCAAGTAAAAATAGAGCTGATCAAGGCATGGCCCAGACCAGAAATGCAGAAGCAGGTCAGGAGTTTTCTAGGGACAGCAGGGTACTATAGGAAATTTGTACCCAATTACAGTGCCCTGGCTGCTCCCCTATCTGACCTTGTGAAGAAAAAGATGCCTAAGAAAATTACCTGGGAACCAGCCTGTCAAAAAGCCTTTACCAGACTGAAGGTGGTACTGTGCAGTGCTTCTGAATTGACAAGTCCTGACTATAGCAGACCCTTTCTAGTCCAGACTGATGCCTCAGATGTGGGTATTGGGGCAGTACTGAATTAGACATCCAACCAAGGGAAAGATCACCCTGTAGTGTAAATGAGTAAAAAGATAATTCCCTGGGAGCAGGCTTACTCCACTGTAGAAAAAGAGTGTCTTGCCATAGTGTGGGCCCTAAAGAAATTATAGCCACACTTATATGGGCAGCATTTTGAGGTACAAACGGACCACAACCCACTGGTTTGGCTGACCCAAATGGGAAAAACTAATGGTTGACTATTGAGATGGAGTCTTGCCTTGCAAGGGTATGACAAGACAATCTTACATAGGGCTGGAGCGACCAATCAGAATGTAGATGGCTCATTGCGTCCATATGAGGAGTGAACTGATTTGGAAAACTCATCCCACACAGGGGACAGAGCCCCCAAATTAAATCTAGGTGGGAGGGAATGTGATGCTTGGCCAGCTGGTTATGATTGTTGTATGAGATTTGTAATATTAAAATATAGTAGGTGATTGTCTCACATAAGACAGACTGCGCTTATGGGTGCCCCCCCCCCGGTTTCAGAGAAGCTACAGGATATATTAACCTGAAACCAGGAGGTAATTAAAATACCAGAGAGACTTAATTAAGGGTCTTCTGTTTTTCTGTCTTAATTAGAACTGACCCAGCTGCCAGGATATAGGGCTCGTAAAGTTTTATGATACCTATAGGAAGAACATTTTATACCAACCTGGTGTGAAAAGTTGTAAAGCCTTTTGATATGCCTTGGGAATAGGAGCTACACCAGATCAAAGAGAAAATGTTTAAGTAAGAAGTCATATTTAGGAAGTGGAGTTTTTGATGATTTCTCATTATTTAATATACCTCCTGATAGGACATCCTGTTTGTAATTTCTTTTATATTCTAAAAAGAGGAGTTAGATGACTCACAGAAGAGTGTGTGTAGAGACACAGTTTAAAGTAATACTGGTGTCTGATATTTGTTGTCATCTTTTTGGGCTCTTAAGAAACAAGATCTAACTATAAGCACTATAGAGGTAATACATTAGAAAGAGAAAGTCTAACTGTATTGTGGTAGGAGTTTTTGTGTTGTACTTTGCCCTTGTTCTTTTAAATGATTGTAAGTTCTTTGATATATTGTTCTGTGTTTACATTTTTCATGCTTTTATCATCTTTAAGTAAAGTATCCTTTATTTTGAAAGACTGCCTGGATCTGCCAATTCTTTTTTGCATGTGATGTGTAGAGGGTTAAGACTGACAAAAGACTGTTCAGAAGCTCGATGGTGTTACTAAACTAGGAAAAGGTAAGAATATACTGTACATAAAGTCTTTTATAGAGTTTTATAGGGTAAATTTTGGATACCTGGTTAGATGCCCTTAGGCGAAAGATATATTGCATCCCCCCAAAGAGAATGTTATCTGAGCCTGTACATTTGGGTATGCTAGTTTAAGGTTCACAGTTTGAATCTCCCCAGAACCTGAGACTAAAGGTGATTCGGACCTAAAAGCAGACATGAGGGTTACCCTGTCTGTTACCTGTTCACATTACTGTACTTGAAGGTTGGCACTGTGGGAGCAGAGGGCCTGGCCTGCTGAGTGCGTTTGTGACAGTAAGGACATATGAGCAAATGTTTGTCATAGGGCATACCAAATTCTTTTTTTCTCAGAATTAAATACATAATTTTGGAGAATTATTTTTAAATTATGTTGTACCATGAAGAAGTGTTTTACCAGGAAACATTAGCTTACCTATGGGTCATGTGTCATATTTTCAAATAAAATACAATATTTCACATTAAATGCTGATTGAGTGGGTCTATTACTCCAAGTACCTGAAAGCATTTAAGGTGAGTTGGAAAAGTTACCTCCCTGTTCTCTTTTTTGGGGATAGTGAGGTCACACTGGGCTGGGTTGTCCTTGAACAGGTATTCAACCAGGAGGCCAGCACCTATAATAGGAATAAACCACCATAACCAGCAATGAACCAAATCAATTACATTAGATGAAGAAGAAAAATAAACAGAGATAGAACCACTAATATATAAATGAACTAACAGAATACTAGAATACTGTAAAATCTGTATGATTGTAAGTAATATTGAACTTTGACTACAATATTTAACTTTTACGAACCATAGATGACCTAAACAAGTAAGAGTTTTGTTGCCCTGAATAATAAGTAAAACTGTGGAATGGAAAAATGTAATAACCTTCATAATTTTACAGATGATAGATCACTACCATTAACGTTACCTAAGCAGATGAAGAAACAATTTTTAATGGTATCAAAAGTAACAAGCATTTGTCAATGCCTAACGTTCGCTTGCAGGTATTTGCAGTGGTGTTTGGCACATATGGTGCTTTACCCTAATGCCCCGTGCGATTGCTGGTATTTGCACAATAAATTTTCAGCATGACCTTTTTGTTACCCCCATTGTGTGCTACATGGGCGGAAACACGTTTTGGGCAGGATGTGAAAAATGACAGCTGTACTGCTCATAAGGAAGTGTGGTAAAATGGCAATGTGAAAAATCTGGAGTGGAAATATTGAAAATTCGCAAACCTACGAGCATGCGTGGGAACTGTGCAACGCACGCTCATAAAACAGTCATTGTTAGGAATTTCTTTCACCAAATTTTCAACATTGGCATTTTAAAACCTCTGCTAATGAACAGTGTCACTGTGATTTTCTTAATGTGTCCCATACATTGAGTTACTTTTCGACTAAACCATTATGTGTTACATGGTAGGCAAACATTTTAGGCAGGATGTGAAAATGACAGCTGTACTGCTCATGAAGAGTGTGGTAAAATGGCAATGTTGAAAATCTGGAGGAAAATATTGAAAATTCGCAAACTTACGAGCGTGCATAGGAGCTGCGTAATGAACACTCGTAAAACAGTCATTTTTAGGAATTTTTTCACCAAATTTTCAACACAGCCATTTTAAGACCTCTGCTCATGATCAGTATCACTGTGATTTTCTTAATGTGTCCCATACATTGAGTTCGCATACCGACTGCGCCATTGTGCGCTACTTGGACAGAAACACATTTTGGGTGAGATGTGAAAAATGACAGCTGTACTACTCATAAGAAGGTGTGGTAAAATGGCAATATTGAAAATCTGGAGTGGAAATATTGAAAATTCGCAAACCTACGAGCGTGCGTAGGAACTGCACAATGCACGCTCGTAAAACAGTCATTTTTAGGAATTATTTCACCAAATTTTCAACATAGCCATTTTAAGATCTCTGCTAATGAACAGTGTCACCATGATTTTCTTAATGTGTCCCATACATTGATTTCGCACACTGACTGCGCCATTGTGCGCTACATGGGCGGAAACATGTTTTGGGCAGGATGTGAAAAATGACAGCTGTACTGCTCATAAGGCATAATAAAATGGCAATGTTGAAAAATCTGAGTGAAAGTATTGAAAATTAGCGAACTTCGAACCTGTGTAGGAACTGCATAGCACTCTAGTAAAACAGTCTTTTTGGAATTTTTGCAACAATTTTCAACATAAGGTTTTTGGGACCCTTCTCATGAATGATGTCACTGTCATGGCGTTATTCAGGCCCAAAGGGTGATTTCATGCAGTGACTGCGAAATCACCGCCGAACCGAATATGCATGTCAGCTGTCATCAGAAGAAGGTCCCAAAACCCATGTTAAAAATTTGCGCAAAAATTCAAAATTCCCTGAGATATGCAATAAAGTTGAAACCCCCTATCTAGCCCATTATACAGCTTACCGGCATTTCCTCAGTTCACGGTCGGCTTTGAAGAGTGCAGACGTGTTCCCCGTCCACCGAAGATCATCGCGACCGAGCTCCGGGTTAGTAAGGGGTGGGGGTGTGGGGTGTGGGGAGGCAGGGTGCGAGGGGTGGGTGAGGTTGTGGAGGGGGCGGAGACCAAGTGGGATGGTTTTTAATTTACAGTTTTTTTTTTGCTAAATTGACGCTGGATGTTTGCCACGCTAGTGGCCTCAGCGTGGCAGAAGATGGCTGGGGGGCAGAGGAGCCGATGGGGATTGAGCACCCCGTCGGCTGACAATGCGGGACGCTTTGCCACACTGGGTGGGCTCCCAGCCTGGCAGAAGATGGCTGGGCTGAGGAGCCGACGGGGATTGGGCACCCTGTCGGCTGACAACGTGGGACGTTTGCCACACTGGAGTGGGCTCCCAGCATGGCAGAAGATGGCTGAGGGGGCCAAGGAGCTGACGGGGGATTGGGCACCCCCCGTTGGCAAACAACGCGGGACATTTGCCACACTGGGGTGGGCTCCCAGCATGGCACCAAAGCTTTGGGGGGGCAGCGTGACCGGGGGGGTGGCGTGACGCGGTGCTCTGTATGACAGCGGTGGTTTTCTTTGAAACGAAGACCACCACTGTCATACACAGCTCCTGCACCCATTGGTGCAGGACCGCCACACCTGCTCAACTGAGCAGTGGATTGCAAGGGAGAGGCACACCTCCAAAGTGTGCTACTCTCCCAAAACGTTCCTTGCGCATGCACGCAAGCGAACATAAAAACCAGTGGTCAGGGCACCTTGGCACTAAGAGTATTGTAAATAAAATGGAACAACTAAAATTTAGAGACATTAGATTGGAGTGGCATATGTTGCTCCTCATAGAATATGTAAAGCAAAAGTGAATTCCCAGAGGATGTTGGATATTGGTGGAGCCTCTGCCAAATCCAAGGGTTGTGACTGAAAAAAATATCTGCAGCACCAGGCTGTGCACTAGAGAAAGAGTAATGTGCTCTGGGATGGTCTAGTATCCAGTTGCCTTGATGGCGCAGCTGACAGCGCAACTGGAATAGTATTCTGGGTGGCCTTGGTTCAAGTTCCAGCTGAAGCACTTACTTCTGTTTTTCTGCTGTTTCTATGAAATCAAGGGTTCACTATACTCACATTGGAAAAACAGTGGGATGGAGCAATGAACCACTATTCTAAAGGCGTCATGCTCATCCTGATAGAAACTTTGACAGTGGAAGCAGGAAATCTGACAGAAAAAAAAAAAAAAACAACCCTGAGAAAGCAATATAAAGAAAAAGTATGCAAAACAGAATATGAAGAGACTTGAAATAGAGCACAAAAAGAATAGAAGAGTACAAGGATGATATAAGAAATCAGAAATTTTAAATGTTCAAGAGAGATTTGTAAGGTTATAGAGGCAGTAAAGTCCACAATTGATCTAGAGGGGGACAAACAAAATATACATAGAAAACAAGTTAATCAATAAGGCATGACAGTGGGTACGTTACGATGTGATAATGGCCCACCTCAGGTGGGTTGAAGCACGAGGTGAAGCTGAGTGCTTCCACCATCCAAGAAGCGCCGTTAGCCCTCCATAACGCACTTCAAGGAGGGCCTTATTGTTATTATGAAATGGGTCCTTTTTAGTAAATTGGATGTATTTTTTAAACATATTTTTGTTGAGCTACTTTCAGCTGGACCATTGTGCTGGGGTAACAGCCCAAATAAAAGGACCTCTTGCTAATCAGGAGCCAGCTCTACCCGTTTCATAATGTAATGTATAGACTCAGACACAGATAACCCTTAAGCACCAAGAGGGATTCAGAAAGAGAAGACTATAGAGACAAAAATAGAGGACATTTTTAGGGAGAGGTGGATGTTGGGGTAGACCAAGGAAAAGAGGCACAGGCTGATACCAGGCCCTATGAGAGAAAGCTACATGACAGACTACACCCCAGTTGAGAGGGCATTGGGTCAGACAAGAACAAGAGACCAAGAAATAAAGGAAGAGACCTAGACACAGAAAGAGGATTAGAACAGGGACTAGAACGCAAGAAAGAATGAGAAACAGCACTTAATCTTAGGTTATCATTTTGCCCCCATGATAAATATAATCACCTTCATTTAAAGTTAGTTATGCAGTGATTATTCAAAAAATTGATCTTAAGATATTTTTTCTCCTCAAGAACAATGGACATTACAGTATCTGCAGGTACCAGGAAACAAACTTTGATTAAAGCCTTAGAATATAATAGTCTTATTTTGCCCCCCTTCCCGCTGGATGAATATCAGCTAATATTGGGACTTACATAAAGCTGGTTGAGAAAGACCATGAATGGTGACTAAAAAGGGAATAGCAGACAGACACAGCAAGTATACTCTCATAGCAGCAGAATTTGGTGCCCTAAGATCCCTAGAAAATTATCCTAAAATAGTGATTAAAAAAGCAGACAGAGAAGGGGGTAGCTGCACAAAAAGGAATGTTTAAAACGACTTACTGAGATTATAAACTACAGGCTACTAAAGAGTAACCTGGCAATAGAAATAAGTACTGAGATAAGGATGATACTTGATGAAGGCCTACATCAAGGGTTTTTTCATCAGAATGGGAAAGGGCAGCCCTTTTTAAAAGTACTCCACTGACTATTATATACATTACTGAAAATACATAAGAATACTTCAGAACAGCCAGGCAGAATGATAGTGGCAGGGATAGGCTCTATTTTATAGCCTTTTCAATATATATTTTTATCTTTAGATATATATATATATATTTATATATATATATATGTATATACACACACCACGTTATACAGTCACTTGTAAAGGATACTAAATCCTATTTTTTTAAAAACACCGCACACACACCACACTCTTCTGCACTGACAGACTGGGAAAGCGGGGTGGGGGCTGTGCCATATACATTAAAGACACCCTAAATCTCCACCTCTCCCTTCCCCCCAGCTTGAGCATGGCACTCAGGCACTTACCATAAAAGCTACCACTAGTACCTCAGCTGCCTCACTGTACATTACCATGGCCTACATCCCCCCAGGACCCAAAAACAAGCCTCACACTCCCTCTTGAACTACCTCTCACAACTTCCATCAAATCGTGACAGTATCATCATGGATGATTTCAATATTAATTGGTCCTCTAAGGATGCCACCCACTTTCAGGACTCCACTGCTGCACTGGATCTGACACAGGTAGTCAATAACCGACCTGCCATAACCCCACCACTGGCTCTTCAACCTCACTTGACCTAATTTTCAGGAATCACCCAAATAGGATCTCTTCGGTTACGGTACTCCCCAACACACTCACCGACCACTCCCCAGTCCTTTTCACCTGGGCCTGCAAAACCCCCAAACGCCCCCCTGAAGTTTATTTACCATCGTATTCTAAAACATTGCAAACTAAAGCAACTAAAGTCCCATCTCAAATGGTGGGACTGGTCCTCTGTACTTCTGGCACCAGATGTTGACACAGCCCTCAACCTTTTCATGCTAGCCTTTAACACGGCCTGTGATAAGTTTGCCCCCTCACCAAATCTCTAATCAAAGGCAACCCACCCCCCTGGATCTCTCGGCAACTCCAGATATAATGCGCAACCGTGATGCCCTCTGGCAGACTGCCATAGACACAGGCAGGCCAGCTGACAGGCAAAGATACTGTGAGGCTAGGAACAAATGCAACTGGGCCATACATAAGGCCAAAGCTTCCCACTACCAATCGTCTCTCACATCCTTCAGGGGCTCTGGCTGACAATTCTGGAACAACATCAGAGAGAGCTCAGTGGGAAGACCAGGACCCCATCCCCCCATGCTGCTCGAAGTCAATGGGACTGCCACCTCAGATCCCAAGCACATTGCGGATGCCCTCAATCACTCTTTCTCAGATTTAAGTCACATCCTTCCTACCAACTTCTTTGACAACCCCGCCTCCCCCCCATCCTCCCCACCTCCTTTTGCCCCCTTTCACCTCAAGACTATATCCCCTCAGGAAGCGGAACTGTACATTCTAAAAACTATAGGCAACTCTAGGTTCAGTAGTGACTCACTGGACCTCAAACTGCTCCATCTCCCCCTCCAGGAAGTACTTAGCCCACTCACATGCATCCTCGGTCAGTTCCCCACCCACTGGAAAGCTGCCTCCATTACCCCTATACATAAAGGCGAAGATACCACTACTACCGGAAATTACCGGCCCATATCCATCCTCCCCCCTCTCTCCAAGGCCATGGAATGGATAGTGTCAGACCAGCTCATGGAATATCTCTCCAAATATAATATCCTCTGTATGGAACAACACAGATTCTGCAAGGGGGCACAGCACTAACACAGCCCTACTGGAATTCTCTTCTCACATTCACTCTGCCCTTGACAAAGGACAATTGGCTGAAGCAATCTTTGTGGACCTATTGAAGGCCTTTGACACCATCAATCATGGCCTCCTTTTAGCCACTCTCCCTACACTTGGTCTCTCCCAGGACTCCTTACACTGGTTCGCTGACTACCTCTTGGGCCAGTCTCAGTGGGTTAAAATTGGGGACACCCTCTCCACAAACCTTGCTGTCAGGTCTTGGGTTCCACAGGGGTCCAACTTGGGCCCCTTCCTTTTTAGCCTCTACTTAAATTCTCTCTCCTCAGCATGCTCTGGTAATCTACTACTTTATGCAGACTATGCTGTCCTCTTCACGTCACACTCTAATCCCTCAACCCTTCAAAACTCCCTTCAAACTGCCTTCTCAGAAGCAGAGCAATGTTTTCTCTAATCAGAGACTGGTGCTAAACTACAAGAAAACTAAGGTCATGACCTTTGCACATCACCAAAACCCCCTTAGACTTGAAGGCCTCACCATCCTCAATGCCAATATGACTCCTCTGGAACAAGCTGACACCTTCAAATACCTCAGCATCACACTGGACTCCTCCTTTACTTTCCTCCAGCACATCCACCTATCCTCCGCAGCAATCAACACCAGAATTGGTTTACTGTACCATTACAAGCACTGCCTAAACCCTGATGCTCTCTAGCTCGCGGCCTCTTCCTCCATTCTCACTCTCTCTCTCTCTCTCTCTCCTTGACTATGGGATACTAATCTATGCGCGGCAGCAGACACCACCTCCCTCAGCAGGCTAACAGTGTCCCTAAATAAAGCCTGTCACCTTGACCTTGGGTGTGACCATACCACGCACACATGCACCCTGTATAGCTCGCTTGGATGGCTCAACTTCGATAATAGATTAAAATTCCAAACCTGCCTTATGGCCAAAAGAATTGACATTGACCTGGCCCTCCCCTGGATTGGAGGCACTAATCAAGCCTGCATTTGCCATCAGAAGTACCTGCAGCTCCACCAGATCCCTGTTCCAAGTCCCCAGGGGCCGTACCTCCCTCTTCCAGCACTCCTTTCAGTACCGTGCCCCTTGCTGGACTAATGCTCTTCCCTGTGCAGTTGTCTCCAGCAGAAGATTTGGAGCATTCAAGACTGCCTTAAAGGAGCATCTTCACACAGCCAGTCCCTGTGACTGTTTTTAACCTCCCACTCCCCCCCACTTTCCTCGACAAGGGACCTCCTACCGCCTCCCCCTCCTCCTGCCTACCCCCCCGGGTTGTCCGAGGATGACCATATGACCATCATATTTCCCACTAGCTTAGTCTTAGATTCCGATATATGAAACTTTGAATGCACCTTGTTTTAATTAAATATTTATTCCATCACCTCTGTTGAAAATCAAAATGCCTGTACCACAAAGTATGTAGTCTTATGTTGCCTGTCTGCTGTTTTATGCCTTGTAATACTGTATAATGATATTTGCTGTAAATCACATATTCTGATGTTATAACTGTCTCTGTTACTGTTGTCTCTTAACATTTCTGACATGGAACCTTTGTAAATGAGTCCCTGACTCAAAGGTAATTTCCAATTGATTTCAATAAATATAATAAATAAATTAGAAATAATTGAAAGTGTCAACAACAAAGAATGTGGACACAGACCTTACATTAGATGTAAACTTTACACCCATATACCACATGCAGGGGGTTTAGATGCCCTTACATGGGAGGATATTGAATGAATGTGTAACAGCAGAACTACCTCCAAATGAATACACTGTAAAACTGTCAGCATTAGGACTACATAAAGATTTATTTAAATTTGAGGACACATTTTTCATGCAAATAAAAGGTATTGTATTGGTTCCAGCATGGCACCTAGCTATGCAAACATATGTATGAGCTAAGAACATTTCCCAGAAAAATATTATTAATTGAATATGCTTTATTAACATCTTACTCATTTAGACTGGATCAGCTGAGACACTAAAGGAATTCCACAAATATATAAATCAGGCAACAGATCGCTTAAACTTTGTAATACACATGCATACAATGGAGACAGTATTCTTGGTCACTTCTTGCATTACAGTAGTGCATGCAAAGTTAAAAACATTAGAAACAACTGTTCCAGTAATGTGGAGGGCTGAGCAGTCAGTGGATACCTTATCTGTTGCCACGCTGGTGACTCAGATTTGGGAATGGACCTGTGTCACTCGGGGGGCTGGCAGGGTGATGGAGGAGTTAGAGTCCCAAGGGCAGCTCCTCTCTCTTAGGGAGGGGGAATTCTGAATCCTGCCACTTGTCTGCCACCTGACAGAAGCTGGGGGAGCAGTGCTGGTGGGACCAGAAAGTGTGTGTGTCTGTATGTGGGGGTGTGCAGATGCAGAATGAACTACTAGCTGCACACTTGAGCAGACTAGATAGACCGTATGGCATATATCTGCTGGCATTATCACATGTTCATATGTGTGTTCCTATGCTTGTTCATGTATAGGCACATCACACGCAGATGCCCAGGGAGAAAACTGAGGAAAAAGCCCCAGCTCACTCATCATCCCCCAAAGGCACTGCATGATCCTACATGGCTAGCCACCTGTCAAATATGGCTCTGTGTAAGTGGTGGTTAACCCACATGTCCACAAGACAGGTCAATGAAGGGACTGGGAGGATGCTGTTGAGACTGGGGAAGCCATGAAAAGAAATACAATTAGAAGAAAAAAACATCAGAAACATCTCAAAAGGGGAAAATGAACAAAATATAGATTGCATTACCTGCCAAACATCACCTGTGGTATATGGGATAAAATATCCGTATGATCATTTACATAGTGAAGACTGCCAGACAATAAGATAAAACCAATGTGGCAAACTACAGACCCATCAGTCTCACATCTCTATGTGGTAAGTTATTGGAAAAATTATTAAAGCAGATGCTGGAACTTGAAACCCAAATCATGGGTTTCAATTCAATTCAATTTTTATTTTACCAGGAATACACCATTGAGCGGACTCTTTACAAAGTGGTCCTGGTTGGACACAACAGAATAAGGCAATACAAGTACAAATAATAAGTGCAATACAATAGATGTCACATTTATACAATGTTACTGTCAAATACAATACAAACACTGAATATTCTTAACAGTGTAGATCTAGGTATGCTACAAAACAGCAATACAATACGATATGTGCATTAACGTTCTTGAAATATAGTTTTGGAAGCAGGGAGAAGGGAGGTGAGAACAAGAAGAACACGTGACCTACAACGTGACCTAAAACAGACCGAGCGTAGGCTCTGATTGCTGTTTGGGATAAGTGCTGTATGGGATATGTGCTGTATGGGATAAGTGCTGTATGGATGGTGCAACACTGAAAAAGATTCCTCAGGAAATTATAGTGAGTGATTAAGAATAAGAGTTACAATTATCCTGCAACGATTGGCTCAGCAGGGATTTGAAGGTATGCAGAACAACAATTTGTGTGAGTTCTAAGGACTTTTGAAGGGTATTCCACACAGTAGGGAGACTGACTGATGATGGAGTTTAGAAGACAGTTCACAGCATGGGTACAGGAGAGGTCTGTCATGTACAACCAACCTTATAACCTTTTATAATATAATCAGTACAAGTATCGACAATGGGAAACCAGTTGATGTGTTCCTTCTGGACCTTAGGAAGGCATTCGACACAGTGCCCCACAACGTAGTAATCATAAAACTAAGAAATATGGGATTTAGCTCACATATAGTAAGGTGGATTGAAAATTGGCTTACAGATCATAAACAACAGGTCAGAATAAATGGACACCTGTCAAAATGAGGGCATCGTCAGCAATGGCGTGCCCCAAGGGTCGGTGCTGGGACCAATGCTTTTTGGACTCTATATAAGTGATATGAATTCAAACATAAGTAACTCACTTAACAAATTTGCAGATGATACCAAGCTTGGAGGGGAGGCAGATACCCTTGACAAATATAAATCTCAGACACAAGACTTAAAATCTATTCAGGACTGGGCTACACAGAATGGACTGAAATTTAATCCACAAAAGTGCACAGTGCTATACTTTGGTAAAAATAACCCAAAACTTCCATATTGCCTAAATGGTGTGCAACTACATTAATTAGATAAACAGAGGGTTCTAGAAATCATAGTTAACCCTTAGGCTGCCAACAGAATTGGAATATATAGGTATTTTGGACTGATTTATCAGTCCGCAGTCATGCAAGGGTTAATAATGGGCTTACGTCTTTCGACCACTGTACCCAAGTACTAAAAACCACAAACAGACTAATAAGCTCTATTCAGTGCACATTTGTCTCTAGGAATACCCAGTGTATAATGCAATTGTATAAAACCTACATAATACTGCACTTGGACTTTGGATCCCCATTTTGGAACCCCCTACTTAAAAAGTTATATTGCATTAATCGAGAGGACTCAGAGGAGAGTGACCAAACTAATACATGGAATGAAAGACCTGAACTACAAGGATAGATTGGCTTCACTGGGCCTGTTCAGCTTGGAGGAGAGAAGAAGGCGGGGGACCTTCTATTATTGTTCAATATTTTGAATAATCCTGAACATATGACTCAATGTGACCTAGGATTCAATAATAGATCTGCTTACATAAGGTCCCATAATAAACAATTGCTGCTCCCAAGGGCCAGCACTAATAAGAGAAATAATTATTTTACAATAATATCAGCCCATTTGTGGAATAAACTTCCAGATGAACTAGTAAACAAAGCTTCATTTAGTAGTTTTAAATTAGGGCTTGATGAGTACATTTTGACATCAAGAGCAACACAATATACCCACTAGAAGTGAGAGACATTCTAATGGGCCTTTGTCCTTTTTTATCTTATCAAACCAAGTAACTAAGTAACTAAGAGTACGGATCATGGAACACAAAAGTGTGATTAGAAGACAGGACCTCACATCCACCATAGCTAGGCATGTTCTAGACAAAAGGCATCAAATGCCTTTGCTTAGATTTTTTGGGAATAGAAAGACTTAGAGAACCAAAATGAGGGGGACAAGTTTGAGAAAAAAATCCTCACTAGGTAAGCCTTTGGGATTAGTGAGTTCAACGCAATGCATCTAAAACATGGGATGAATGAAGAAACAGAATGTGTCCCAATATTATAAAAGGATAAATAGTCCGTTATGCAGCCCCCCAGCTGACTGTATATAATATTGTATTTACTTGTATTTATTTGTTAGTGCAAAGAAATTCAACATCTTATTTAGATCCTTAGGACGTATTACCATTGCATTCTTCTTGTCATCCAAGAAAAACAGACTTTATTTGGTGCCACCTATAGTAGATTGGTAGAGATCTGGGGCGTACCCTTTTTGCCTCCATTTTGGGCAATGTGTTTTGCCCTGATCCCAATGAAGTTTACCATGGCAGATTGCTGTGACCTGGCAGTGCTGTGGCCCCTTCCATGCAGGAGTCATCCTAACACTCACATTGTCCCCTAGCAATGGAAACAGTTTTAGCATGTTCCCAGGTGTTTACGCTGCAGATTTCAACAAAATAATTGCCAGGTGAGCCAAGAAAACACCTGCAAAAACAGAGTAAGAAAGTTTGTCAATGACACTAAAATGCAGTTTAAACTGAGCTGCGACAAAAATACTCTACTTCTAACCTAGATTTATCAGTAATAGCCTAAGAATCAAACTCAGCCAGAGAAAGCAGCCCGGTGAGACAGTTTAAAGACATAATCAGGGTGAGTGCAGAGAATGAACATTTCACTGAAAACTGGCATTTAGAATAGCAGCAAAATGTAGCTATGTAACTGGAGGGTGAGGCAGGAGTATATACCAAATGTTAGGACCATGGCAAAGAAATTACATTTTCTTCCAGCATTAACAAAATGTGACAAAATATAGAAAAAAATATATAAAATTATAAGAATGGTGCTTATTATAGTCTTTTACCCTCACAATAGGAAAACAGATGTAAGAATTGAAAAGGATTGCCACAATGCACTCACTTTATTAATTTATGATTTATAAAAAGGGAAATAGAAAGGGGTGTGGGTATTTGTGTTAAAAATGTACTAAAAACAAACAATTTTGCTGTTTCAAGCCCAGTAATAAGTGTTAAGATCTTTTGTTTAAAATGCACATTAATAAGGTGCAAATATAATGAAAGAAATTGGATAAATATTTATTATGGTTTATCATTAAAAAATTACCTTTATACATATAATTTTGACAAATAATGTTTTGATTTCTTGTTACCTTGAAGATGATTCATTATGAAACATTAGTTTACATAGGTGTCGTGTCATCTTTTAACATAAAACAGAATATTTTGCATAAATCCCTGGAGTAATGGATCTATTATTCAAAAAAACTGAAAAAAGGAAAACAGAAAAAGGAAAACCCCAAAGAGACATGCCAAGTGGAAGTGGAAGCATGTTTAACAGGAAAAGGACATACTGAGTATCCATAATTGCATGAGACCATTAAACGGGATGGCGGTCTGAATGGTTTTGAGAGCTGCATTCATATAGGACCACAAGAGCAATTCATACCTTTACATATAAGTATGACACAAAAGAGAACAGGAAGGTAAGAGGTCCAGACTTATTACTCAACAGAGTGAAATGAAACTAAAGAGTGGCCGAAAATAAACATAGTACCATAACATGGTAGCTTAGTAATTTAGGGCTAGAAAAGACTCGAGGTACATTATGAAAAAGCCTACAGTGTATAGCTGCAGTCTAGGCTTTGTCTGTGGGCACAGCTCTGAGTGGCACCTGGGCTGACAGGAAGGTAGATAGATAGCACCCAGTCAGGGGTGAGGGGTAGTCAGGTAGGGAGGAAGATGTTCCTTTGGGGGCCGGTGACATCTAGACTATAAAAGTAATAGCACCTGAGAGGTTCTTCCTCTCTTTGCTCCTCTTTCTATGGTCAGAAGGCTTTCCCTTCAGACAGAAGGATCCAGGCAGACAAGAGGGGTAAGAACATGACCTCTTTAAGTTGGTCTGGAATATGTGGCAATTTGGATGTGTAGTGGGGTTACCTTTGAGGAGCTTTGCATTGAAACTGTGCATGGGAGAAATCAGGGCCAGACCCTGAGCATGCTTGCATCCCCCCTCCCTGTCTTCTGATCAGGAACATTCCCCATCCCCCCCCCAAAAAATACAGGTTACCTGGTGTGGTCGAGGGTGTATTTGGTCGATGGGTGACGTTTGTTCTCCTCCACGCTGTGCACCTACACTGTTTTGTTGTGGGCATATTTCAAAGTTGTAGGACATTACCTGGTGCAGTCTGGGGCAGAGTTGCTCCATGGGAGTTGGGGAAGAGCGTTGATCAGCACATGGCCACCAGCTTAATATGGTGGCTCCAAAGCCAGGCCATGTGGCCACGTCGTCCCTCTACCAGCAAGCTACATTTGCCTCCCCATCTGCTTAGTGACTCAACTGCACCAATGGTCTCTGGTCTCAGTCTAGCACAATATCCAAGCAGCAGCAGGTGCAGGTTCAGCACTATATCGCTTCACAAGCAGTGATGAAATAAATATGTTGTGCAAACACTAAGGAAACAAAGCCTAGGAGTCAGACCGAGAGAGAAACCAACAACACGGCTAAAGAGGGCTCATGAAAATGGGTCAGGTAAATATTTACATGTTTATGTGCATTGGCAGGGAGTTCTTTTGCACACAGAAGAGTTTCAGTTAAATCCATTTTCTTTTATTAAGATGAGATATGTCAATAATTTCATAATCATTACACATTATTAAGACTGTATCGACTTATGCTGGTCACAAAACAGCCTGGATTTGCAGGCTAATTTTCAGCAGGGCATTGTGTAGCTAACTACTTAAGCTAAAATACATAGTACAAGGCTAGACAATTTAAGTGTACACATTTTCTAATATTCTGCTATTATTACACAAGTTATTATTTTTTGTCACTCCTACCTTAAAGCTTTTTAGGAGCTAATTGCAAGGGGCAACTTGATCAATAAAATCACACTTTCATACCTAACTTTCGGGAAAACCAGACTAAAATGTACAGCACCAGTCCCTCACAGGGCTAAACTGAGAGAGAAACAGATTGAACATAAGCTCTTGGGGCTACATTTGTCATGGGAATGTAATAAAAATAAGCTCTTGTCAGGGCTTCTTTTTTCTAAGGAATCAGACAAAACCTTTAACAAGCCTTTAAGGCAAAACTTTAGGACAACTAGATATTAAAAACAACTTTTGAGGGCTGATTGTTCTTGGTGAAGCAGATTAAAAATACACTCTTGTTGGAGCTTATTTTTTGGGGTACTAGGCAAAATATTTAACAGGCCTTTAGGTCCCAGTTTTTGGGAGAAGGGCATCAGCGTGCCTGTTAGTTACCACTTCAGTTGCCAACCAGTGTTGTGACTGGTGCTGTGGCATGCTGTCCATGGCAGCTAGTTCTCCCAAAGGTTGGTTACTATATGCTTAAGCATGTATATCTATCTACATATATATATATATATATATATTTTTTTTTTTGTTTTTTGGTTTTTCATTTAATCAGATATATCTATGCAGATAGTATAACACATGATAGGGGACCTCCTCATGTTGTGGTGCAGTGGTGCAGTAGTGCTGTGCACTGATGGCTAGTTATCCCAAGGACTAGCTGCTGTTAAAGTACTTGTGCATATTTTCCTTACTTATTATGCAAACAGCAGTATGTGTTATTACATTATTATGCAGTAATAGTATTATTATATAGTTGCATTCACACAGACAAATGTCCACTGCTTTCCACAGTATCCTGTTCAAGTGCCACAGTTACTGTTACAGCAAACAAATACTACTAATTCTGCAGGTCTTCTCCTGCCGGCAGCTCCAGTGTGGTTGCTGTACATGCTGCAGATCTGAACACATTCGTATTCATGAACAGCTATCTAGGTTTACATTTACCCACAGCTTAGTGCCATGCATTTACCAGGAAGTCACTCCCTGCATTGGAAATGCACTAACGGAGGCAGAGTGCAGGGTTGTACACTTTCATATCAGACATTTGGACACGCACATCAACACATGGACCTTGGTCTTTCACTAACCACTTACTGAATGAACAGTGGGTCACTCACTGTCTCATAGTCACAACAGTCTAATCTGACAGTAACAGGGAAATGGCCTGCTCAGGGACGGTGCTGTGGATGGGAAAGACACTGACATTAACATATATAACACCTTAGACAAACTGTGGGAAGAATGTATACTTATACAATAAATGGATTACAGGTAGGAATGACAGTGACAGATAATGGTTCTAACTTGAAAAGTCTTGGCTGTTGCAGTGACAATGATGGCAGGGCTGAAAGAGTATGTCCAGTGCTTTGTACACACATTGCATTTAGTTGTTCCCCTCAGTCTCCTCTTCTTTGCTGGTTGAAAGAGGAGAAAATGCATCATGTTTCCTCCTTGACTGCATTTATTTAAAACTCCACAGTTGTTGCTGGGTTCTTCAATATCCTGTGCTACACTGCCCCTGAAAACTCTGTTGATGACCCCCATACAAATGAATTCTCATTTGAGTCTTTTGAGAGAGATTATTTTTGGCGTTGTATATGGATCTGAAATGTGTCAGGTGACTCTGGGCGTCCATTTTTCTGTATCTTCTGACACGTAATAAAGAATGCATGGATGAGTAGTAACTTGTAGAGCTTTGGTGTCTATTTTTAATATCGGTGGTGAGTGCCCAGTTATTTTGATTAGTGGTATATATGTATACAGTTGCTTTACAGCAAATAAAAACAGTATTGACAAGTTAAATACTTGAAATACATAATATATGTATATGGATGCAATATAATTAATAACACATATGAATGTTACAGCACAATACACGCATATGAAAATATAAAAATATTTTTACGAACATATGAACATACAAAACTGCCAGCAGAAGCAGACAATAGACCTACCAAAGTCTGCTCAAATGTGCAGCTAGCACCCCTAGATTGAAGCTGCCCCAGCCCCCTTCCCCATCTTCAGGACATTCTCAGCAGTATTCCCCCAGTTCTCAGCACTATTCACCAAGACCCTCCCTTGTTCCCTTTCCAGGGACACTGATTTACTGGGATTGAGAAAGGGCAAATTCCATTTTGCACATTGTGAAAAATGGTATTGTCAACTGTGTCTGCTAAGCCAAAATCCAGTTTTACTGGTGTTTGGTTTTGTGTACTTTATTTAACAATTTGTAACTCTGGTAACACGCATTTTAGCAATTTTGACCTCTACTATTGCACATCCTTTCATCCTTGTACCAGTTTAAAGTTATTTTAGGTACAAGATGTGATGGCAGAAGCAGCACTAAAGCCCCCATACCTAAGGTGTGATGGAAGCAAACTATGGCCCCTATCCCTCAGGTGTGATGACAGCACCAACAGCACTATGGCCCCCATCCCTCTGGTGTGATGGCAGCAACAACAGCACTATGGTCCCCCTTCCTCAGGCGTGATGGAAGCAGCAGCACTGCAGCCCCCATCCCTTAGGTGTGATGGCAGCAGTACTACATTCCCCATCCCTTAGGTGTGATGGCAGTATCAGCACTATGGGCCCCATCCCTCAGGTGGGATGGCAGCAGTACTACATTCCCCATCCACCAGTGGTGATGGCAGAAGCACTACGGCCCCCGCACCTCAGGTGTGATGGCAGTAGCAACAATGCAGTCCACATCCCTCAGGGGGTGATGGCAGTAGTGACAGCACTATGATCCCCTTT
Source organism: Neoceratodus forsteri (assembly GCA_016271365.2). Lineage (NCBI taxonomy): Eukaryota > Metazoa > Chordata > Ceratodontiformes > Ceratodontidae > Neoceratodus > Neoceratodus forsteri. The sequence goes on from JADMNL010000023.1 coordinate 434,747,706, forward strand.
CTTCAACACCCACACCTCACATGCACAAGTTACAAATTACTTAGTCTATTTGCTTGTTAGAACTCAGATGTGAATTAATCTGAACCACCAACACTAAGGTGGACCACCTTTGTTTTTCTCTGTCTGTCATTTAACTGCCTGAACCGGATTTCTGCCTGTGGCACCACTGACCAGGGTTTGGGAACAGACCTAGGTGTTGAAGGGCCTGCTGGGGGAGTGTTAGGACTTGAGTGTCCAACGATCACTCACCTTCTCCTGGGAGGGAGGTGGGGTAATGGCTCAATAGTTGCTGGCCCCTGGTGGAGGCCAGAGGCATGGCAATATGTCAGCCTTCACTGCAGGAGGAAGCATGATGGATGTCGGCTTGTGCCTTGATATCATGTGGCCTGTCATGCTCCCAAGAAAATGGGAAAACACACGCTGTCCAACCAGAGGACAGCAGCTGGCCCATCCATAAGCCCAAAGCCCCAGACACATGTGTCTTTCTGACCCCTTCAGTACCCCGGATACACAAGAAGCTCTTTGGGGTGATTCTTCTCCCCCAGTGGCCTCCCACAGGGGTAGGGGCCCACCTGATGAAGAGTTACTTTGCGTTACCTGGTAGCATGACAATAAGGGGCAGTGGATGGTGGTCAGGACTCAGCAGCGGTGGTAGGGGTCCTTAGCAGGCCTGAAGGAGTGGATGGCCAGGGTGTAGGAGGAGCAAAAAAAACCTGCCTGAATTTGCTTCTTTGAAATAAAGTGTCTTCACCTAAAAAATTCACAAGTGATTAGTGGAGGACCTTCTGATGGAAAATCATGCATCTCACAAACATGTGGGTGCTTTTTTGTCCCTTGGTCTCCATGAAAAGGGTGTCTCTTGGTTTTCATGTCTGAGCTCAGATGTGAATTGAGCACCAATCTGCCCACCAGCATCATACAGCCTCTGGGGTCTTACCTTCTGTCTGTCACTGAATGTGCTTTCAAAATCCACTGACCAAGCATAAGTACACAACATTTAAGATTTGCTTTTTGTTGAAGAGGTCTATCAGAATACTTTTTGTTGTCGCAGAGACTGAAGCAGCAGGTGGGAGAAAAGGTGCAAATGATCCCATTCACCTAAATTGGGTGCTAACTGTGAAGTCTTTTTGTAAGTAGTAAGGCAGTTTCTTCCTTGTGAACATACTTTCATTCAGACTAGTTTTCAGTCAAACAACTGAGGATTTTGGATGACCATGCTGATTATAAACTTGAATAAGCTAGTTGGTAACAGTGATCCTGTGCTTAGCAATCTACAACCTAGATGCTCACATGCAAAGAATACAATAAAAACCTGACTAAAGTCTAAAAACAAGCTTATAAAACACATAAAATGTATCTGAACATTTATCTTTACCTATACAAAATAATTGCAGCCTGAGTAAAACTCAAGTAAATTACATGGTACCCCGACTACTATATGATGTAGTAAATATACATTGGTATTTCTTTATATTCTTTATAAACCGGGTAAGGCCCACTAGGCAGAGCTTCCTGTTTTCAGGGGTGACCCAGGAGCACCGGGGAGGTTAAGTGACTTTGCTCAGAGTCACAAAGTATGCAAGTGGAGGTTGTGGGAATCAAATGAGGGTAGGGAGGCAGTTGATAGGATGGATAGGGAATTGGCTCTCTGAGTGAACTTGGAGGGTGGTAGTTGGGGGGGCTAGCCTCATCTCCAAGGTGGGTTATGAGTGGGGTGCTCCAGGGTTCAGTGCTGGGGCCACTCCTATTCAACGCCTATGTATCAGTCATAAGGAAGGGGATCAAGAGTAAAATGAGTCTGTTTGCAAACGACTCAAAGTTGGGTGCCGTGGTGGATGAGGAGGAGGGGAGAGTGCCCCTGCAGGAGGACTTGGAAGCTGTGGAAAGGTGGTTGAGAAAATGGAAACTAAATTTCAATGTGAGGAAATGCAAGGTGCTGCACCTGGGAGTCAGAAATCCAGGTCAGCGTATACCCTAGGAGTGGGAGGAGACATAATACAGGTCACAGAGGGTGAGAAGGATCTGGGGGTAGTGGTAGCTGTCAAAATGAACAACTCAGAGACCTGTAGGAGGGCAGCAGCAAGGACAAATAGGATTCTGGGGTGCATCACCAGGGGGATTACCTCGAGAAAGGCGGAAGTGATCCTTCCCCTGTACAACTTCTTGGTCAGTCCACACTTCGAGTATTGTGTACAGTTTTGGAGACCACACTTAAAGAGGAATATTGCACTCCTAGAGAGGGTCCAAAGGAGGGCAATCAAAGTGGCTGGGGGAGAGGACTTATGAGGAGAGGCTCAAGGAGCTCAACATGTATACCCTGGAGGAGAGGAGGGACGAGGGGGATATGATAGAGGTCTTCAAGTGCATAAAAGGGATTAATAAAGGGGGTCCAGTCAGGGTGCTACAGAAGAAGGAGGTGGGGGCAACAAGAGCACATGGGTGTAAGCTGGAAAGGGGCAGGCTCAGAGGGGAGAGGAGGAGGAGGAGGAGGAGGAGGTGTTATTTCACTTAAAGGTGGTGGAGCCATGGAATGCGCTGCCCAGGGAGCTGGTGGAGGCGGAGACTGTGGACGGATTTAAGAGGGGATGGGACAGGTACAGGGGGAGGGTAAGTCTGACCAGGCCCAATACAGGTGGACCACCAGGGACTGGGGACAGTATGACCCAAGGGGGAGGGGGGAAACACCGAAATTGGCCCCCAGTGTGGGTGCTGAAAAATCGAGCAGACCCGAAAGACCGTTAGGCCTTTTCTGCTGGCTTTTTAGTATGTTAGTATGTAAACCCAAATCTGCTGAATGTACCCAGTTCAATCACTGTTTGTTACTCTAACCACTAGGCTATGCTGCCACCCATAACAACACCCATATATAATGTGTCAATCTATGATATTAATATATGATTTCAATAATAGTGCACAGTACCTACAGTGCAAATTATGAACATTAAACACTTTACAACATTTTACTAAAAACTGAATTATTTGCCACTCCATCTGCTTATTTTTTCTTACACCAAAGTGGGTGAATAGTTGACAGAGCACTGTAAATAGCCTGCAGTAGCGCTACTGCTTGCAATGCCAGCGGCCAGGGTCGGAAGCAATCTTGGGTTGCTAGAGATCTGGCATGGGGAGTAAGATCGAGCACCTGGGGGCTGCTCTCCTCCTCCTCCTCCGGAAATGGTGGGCTGCAGGTCCCACTGCTCTACTGCCACCTGGGTGACCATAGGTGGTGGTGGTGCAATGGGGCTACAGAGCAATTGGGAGGAGAGTAGGCTAGCCAGGATCTGGAGCAGTGGCATGTCTCTATGTGCCCTACCTCCTTGGATCCACTCAAGTGCTGGTGCCCCTCTGGGACAGAGACTAGAAAACCTGTAACAATCTTCATAATCAGGCTCCATGAGGGTCCTACTAGGCTGCCCAACATATGCTAAGAGACTGTGGAGGGGTGGCCTGTGGTCCCCTCCCTTCCCACCTGAGGGGGTACAACCCAGGCAGGATGGGGGCAGGCTCACAGAAGCTTGGGGTGAAGCTAGGGGATATCCAGCCTAGAGATCTCTGAAAAGTGGAGACTGATGCTGTGAGAAGGGGCATAGAAAGACAAAAAAAAAAAATAAATAAAAAGATGTTGAAATCTTAGGGATTCTGTGCAGTGAAGTGCAATTTCCATTAAACACCGGTACAAGAATTCAAAATTGGCAAACCAAGCAGGATTCCATGATTTTTACCGGTGTTACCGGTAAAAACAGAAAACCAGGGTCCTTGTCCTTTTCCCATGCCCTGTTAAAACTTCCCACCATCTTACATGATAGCACCCCCTCTGATAGGGTGTTCCACTTTGAAACCACCCTCTCCATGAAGTAAAGTCTCCTCATCTCTCTCCTAAATCTTCCACCCTCTAATCTTAGCCTGTGCCCACTTGTGTCCCTACCTTTCCTCAGTTTGAACAACCCATCAGCACCAGCTTTGTTTATACCCTTTAAATACTTGAATGTTTCAATCATATCCCCCATCCCTCCTCTCACCCAGGGTGTACATATTCAACTCACATAGCCTGTCCATGTAGGCTTTGCCCTCCATCCCCCAAAACATTTTTGTTGCCCTCTGCTGCACCCCCTCCAGCAGTTTAATGTCCTTCTTCAGATACGGATGCCAGTACTGCACACAGTACTCCAAGTGCAGCCTGACCAATGACCTGTAGAGGGGCAGGATCACTTCCCTATGCCTGGATGAGAATCCCCTTGCAATACACCCCAGCATCTTATTAGCCTTAGCTGCAGCTTTCCTGCATTGAGCAGAGTTGTTCATGCTCACTGTTATCAAAATCCCAAGGTCCTTCTCTTCCTCAGTGTCCCACAGCCTCACCCTACCCAACCAATAGTCTCTATTTGTGTTCTTTGCCCCAAAGTGCATAACCATGCATTTCTTCACATTGAAGCCCAGCTGCCACCTCTCTGACCACTCTTCCAGTTTGGTTAGGTCCCCTTGTAGTTGTTTCCACCCATTCACTTCATCAACTACCACCCCCATGTTAGTATCATCTGCGAACAGACTAATCCTGCTCCCAACTCCATGTAAGATATCTGAAATGAATAGCCCAAACATCACCGGACCCAGCACAGAGCCCTGAGGTACTCCACTTGTCACTGGCCTAGGTGCTGAGAGTCCCCCCCAAACACAACCTGTTGCTGCCTTTCCCTCAGACAGTTCCCTATCCAGTTTGTCAGTTTCTTCCCCACCCCTATGGAAGTCAGTTTCCCCCCTAGCCGTCCATGAGGCACTGAATCAAAGACCTTGCTGAAGTCCAAGAATAGAATGTCCACAGCGTGATGCTTATCCAGCTGTCTTGTAGCCCAGTCATAATATTCTATTAAATTGGTATGACAAGACACCCCCGAGATAACCCCATGTTGACGCCCATCCTGGAGTTCATCTCCCTCCAGAAATGCCACCAGTCTCTCTTCAGTATTGCCTCCATAGGTTTACCCACTATGGACGTTAGACAGACAGGTCAGTAGTTTCCTGGTTTGTCCTGTGAGCCACTTTTGTGAATGAGCACCACATGGGCCACCCTCCGGTTCTGGAGCACATAACCCATGCCCAGGGAGGTGCTGAACAGGTCTACCAGTGGCCTGGCCAACACCCTCTGCCATCTCCCTTAGCACCCTGGGGTGAATACCATCAGGACCTTGTGCATTGTCCACCCTTAGTGCTCTCAGACCCTCTAACACTCTATTCTCCTCAATCTGTCCATCCGTCATCCTCTCCCCCACCGGCCCCACCTACCCCATCTACGGAGGTAGTGGACCACCCTTCTCCTGAGTGAACATGGAACAAAAGTATTCATTCAGTGCTTCTGCTTGTTCTGCTCCCTTTTCCACCCACTCCACACCCCTCTTTATCCTCACTATGTTGTCTCTGCACTTCCTTTTTTCCCCTCACGTATTGAAAAAAGTATTTTTCCCCTCCCTTAAAGCCCTGAGCTAAGCTTAGATATCATTAGTGAAAGGAGAAAGTCCAGAGGGGGTATTGCTAAGCTTAATGGAGAAAAGGGAGCATGTGAGGAGGAGGACCCTGTAAAGGCATCTATCCTAAATAGATACTTTTGCTCAGTATTTACTGAAGAGAAGGTAGGGCAGGGCCCACAGCTCAGCATCATGGACACAGGGGGGAGGGAGGTGAGCACTACTCCCTTCACAAAGAAAGGGTCCTACAAGAGCTTGCTAAGCTCAGGGTGGATAAGGCAATGGGACCTGATGGCATACATCCCAGGGTACTTAAGGAGCTAAAGGAGGAACTAGGAGCCACTAGCAGAATTGTTTAGTGAGTCTCTGAGCACAGGAGAGGTCCCAGAAGACTGGAGAAGGGCTCATGTGATCCCGCTCCACAAGAGTGGTAGCAGGGAGGAGGCGGGGAACTACAGACCGGTCAGTCTTACTTCAGTAGTGGGCAAGATTATGGAGGCACTCCTTAAGGAAAGGATAGTGCAACACCTGGAATCCATAGGGGCACAGGATCCAAGACAGCATGGGTTTACAAAAGGAAGGTCCTGTCAAACTAATCTCATAGATTTCTTTGACTGGGTAACCAGAGTGGTGGACCAAGGGGGAGCAGTTGATGTCGCCTACCTTGACTTCAGCAAAGCTTTTGACACTGTTCCACATAGAAGATTGATAAATAAGCTGGGTAGGCTCGGGGTGGGTCAGAAGTTGGTCAACTGGGTGGCAAACTGGTTGACGGGCAGAAAACAGAGAGTGGTGGTAAATGGTATACAGTCAGAAGAGATGCAAGTCACAAGTGGGTACCTCAGGGATCAGTCCTGGGGCCAGTCCTCTTCAACATCTTCATTAGTGACCTTGCAGATGGACTAGAGGGTAAGGCTTGTCTGTTTGCAGATGACACCAAGATCTGCAACAGAGTAGATGATCCAGATGGGGTGGACAGAATGAGAAGAGATCTGGATAAACTAGCAGAATGGTCAGAAAAGTGGCAACTGGGATTTAATGCAAAGAAGTGCAAAATCATGCACATAGGGAAGAGAAACCCTGAAGCCACCTATAGGCTGGGAGGGGAGTTGCTAGCAGTCACAAAGGAAGAAAGAGACTTGGGCATCATCATCACTTGTTAACCTAAAATCATCCAAGCAGACCTCTAAAGCAGTAGGTAAGGCTAGGGGGTGTTAGGGTGTATTAGTAGGGGTATCACAAGTCGTAAGAGGGAGGTAATAATCCCTCTGTACAAGACACTGGTTAGGCCCCATCTGGAGTACTGCGTGCAGTATTGGAGGCCACACCTTCACAAGGACATTAATCAAATTGAGGCAGTCCAGAGAAGGGCAACCAAATGGTGCAGGGACTGCATCAGAAGACATATGAGGACAGATTAACGGAGCTCAACATGTATACCCTTGAGCAGAGGAGGGAGAGAGGTGATATGATCGGGCATTCAAACATCTTAAGGGCATAAACAAGGTGAAAGAGTCTAACATGTTTAAATATAAGAAAAATAGCAGGACAAGAGGACACAGCATGAGATTAGAGGAGGCCGATTAAGGGAATGTGAGGAAATTCTTTTCACAGAAAGGGTGGTAGATGCATGGAATGGCTTACCACAAGAAGTGGTGGCTATGAATACAGTGCAGGGCTTCAAACAGGCATGGGACAGGCATAAGGGAGCAATACAAATGACTATGAATAGATAGGCCACTGACAGAGCAAAGGCTGATGGCACATTTATAAGGTAGAAAAAGAAATGGGCAGACTGGATGGGCCTTGCGGTCCTTATCTGCCGTCAACTTCTATGTTTCTATGGAGGCTTTAGCTTCCCTCATCCACTTGGTAACCTCCTTGGACCAACTCTCATATGCCTCTCTGTCCCTTCCCACCCATCCTCCTCAATCTCTGGAACACAGCCTTCTTTGCCCTCACTCCCTCCATCACGCTGATGTTCAGCCAGCTTGGCATCTTGGCTCTGTTCTTCTTGCTTTAGGTCCTGGTGCAAGTCTCCGTAGCCTCTGCTATCCCAATTTTAATAATATCCCACTTTTGCTGTGCATCCATCTCTGGTCTAATCCCTGCTAATCACCCCTGCAGTATTTCTTACATCTTCCCGAAATCTACCAACCTGAAGTCCACCACCCTTGTTACTGAGCCCCCAATCTCCTTACCCAAAATGAGTGTGAACCACACCAATTGGTGGTCGCTTCCAGCTAGTGGGTCCTCCAGCCTTATTTCCCTCACAACCTCCCCATTTAACAGTACCAGGTCCAGCATGTTACCTAACCAAGTTAGCCCTCTGATCAGCTCTGTCAGAATATCATCCTGAAATGCATCCAGGAGTACCTGCTCCCTGGCACTGGAGGTGGCTGGGGTACTTTAAGCCACCCCCGACAGACTGAAATCCCCCACAAGCACCACATTCCCCTTTCTACAAACTCACCTAATCTGCTCTGCTAACTCCTTTTCCAGCTCCTCAGACTGGGCAGGTGGTCTGTACACCATCCCCAGCCTCAGCTTTCTACCTTTGGCGTCCAAGAGCTGCATCTACAGTGCCTCAGCCCTCCCTTCCTCCCCCTCATCTCTCATGCATCCGATCCCATCCCTCACACACACAGTGCCACCCCTCCCCCCCTCCTGACCCCTAGATTCTTCCTGTAAATTCTATACCTTGGGATTGCCAGATCCCAATCCTGGTGTTAGGTGGCCCAAGTCTCAGTTATAGCTGCGATGTCCACCCTTCCCTCAGCCAAGAGTGGCTGAAGCTCAGCTATTTTGTTACCCAGGCTCCTCGCATTTGGGGAGACTGTCCTTGACCCATTCCCATCCATCCCCCCATGGCCCCTTGGACTGCCCCCTATCCTTCTGAGATCCCCTTCCTTTGCATCCACTGTTTTTCTTTGGGGGACAGTTCATTCGGCACCCCATTCTGGTGACCCTGCATGCTGGCTGCACACACTCTCCTCCCCTGTATATAATTTAAATACCCCCTTGAAACTAAATATTCCTTGAACTTACTCTTTAATGCCCCCTTACCCACCGCACTCAGGTGTAAACCAGCCTTTGTGTACAGTTTCCTGTTATTTTGTGTCTCCCCCAATCCTCTTACCAGCCTATACTCTTGTGAGTTACACCTCTCCCTCAGCCAGGAGTTCAACTCCACTGTCCTTACCCTTCTTGCACTGCTACCCCTTGGAACCAGTAGCACCTCCGGGGAGGCCACAGAGCTCCCAATGTCTTAGCATAACTTTCCCAGTTCCTCAAATCTCCCCTTTACCTCCTTCACTGTGCAGCCCCCCAGATCATTAGTGCCTACATGTACCACCACTTGATGCTTCTTCCTTCCCCCCAACACACTTAATCAGAGCCTGCCCTGACCTGTCAGCTTTCATGGCCGGTACTTGTTCCACCCATATCCAATTGTGTCTTTCATCCTTTCCCCCCAACTGATCCCCTTCAGGATAGAATCCCCTGTCACTATAGCCCCTCCTTTTCCATGCCACCCTCTGGTTACACCCTCCTTCCATCCCCATCCCTGTCATTGTCATCGACCCTTCCACGTCCAGCAGCTCTTGGACCCAAATCCCCTAACACTACGATTCCACCCCATTCTCCCTCTGCTTCCTTCATTTCCTCCCAACCCCTCCTACTCCTTGCTCCTTCTACCTTCTGCACTTTGTTCCCTCCATCTGCCCTTATTCTTCCTCCCTTGTCAGTACTCCCTCTTCTGTACATTTTTTCCCAACACCCCCCATTTGCTCTTCCATACTCCCTCCTCCTCCTGCTGTACTTTTTCCCGTCAATACTACTGGATGCTCCTCCTCTGCCCCTCCCTCGCCTGTCATCTCAGTCAATGGTCAATACCTGTTTGAGCCTGTTGTGTATCCAAGATCAAGCCCACTGGCACCCATTGTGCCACTGTCTCCTACACTGGTACCACCACCCAGAACCACGTGTGGTCTGCACTCTCCAGCCCTGTCCCTTCCTTCATCCTGCCTCTTGTACCCTGCCCAGCTGCCTTCTGTGCTTCTCCTTTCCATCCCTCTTCCTGGCCAAGACATACCCCCCCCCATAGGCAAGACAATTCTCCCTTTAGTTGTGATGGCCCCTCCTACAGTTTCCCCTAGCCTTTGGCAAATTGGGCACTCCCCCAGGCTCCACAGGGTGCTCATGAATATTGCCACTCCACAGTTATACCCCACTATCCTCCCACTTCATATTCCCCAGCTCTCTCCCTCCACTGATCCCCCACCCCTTATGCTGCCACTGACCCTCCCCCTGGTGTGCCCCCCTACTCTGCCCCCTCCACCAACTTCCACCCTCCTTTCACGTGATCCATTCCCTCCTCCTACTGCTGTGTGTCCCCAGGGTTCCACGTTCCCAAGTATGGGACAATGTTACCCCTAACTAAAACTTTCATTATGCCCAGTATCCCACCGTCCCACAGGTAATTCTCGGGAGCCTTTCCCCTTTCCAAGCCTAAACTTAAAGCTGAACCAAAGGTTAAACAGCGCTAAACAAACAATCCCACAACACTTCTTATATAGCTCAAGAGAAGTTACAGGTCTCCCCCTCCCTGGTGCAGCACAGCTTGTTCAGATCAGAGCTACAGTTACTTAACCAGTCTGAAGTTGAGCCACAGTCCCTTTTACTCATTAAAATTCATTTTCCTACTTTAATATACTGCGTTATTTTATATTATACAATGGAGTAAATGGAAAGTGCCAACTCCTGCATTTTCGTTGGTTGACTGGCACCTTTTTAGCGTGGTAAATCCTCCAGTGTACTCACTGGAAAAGGTGCCAGCCAACTGAATCTCCTGCCACCGTACACATATCACTGCTGTCAGCCAACTTCAAGCAAACCGTCATCATTTTCAAACGCCGCTTACACTACATACCTGAGCTAAATTAAAAAATAAAAAGAACACCTCATTCCATGTAACTCACACTGAGCTCAAGAACATATTTACTAAAGAAAATGAGCCATTCAACACTAAAATGTTACTCGATAAAACAGTTTCACATCCTCAGTTGTCACCTCAAACTCCTACTGCAGTGGGAAATATGGGTGTAGTAGATGCTGATTGGGCAGCCCCACTTAGCACAAATATCCATGCTCAATTTTTTCCTTCTATATGCCCTCTGGAGCCGCCACACTTTCATCTCTCACATGCCACTACCCCACCGCTTCACTCACTTGTGGGACATGATACAGAGGGATGGGGGCTTCACCTACCTAGCAACAAGGAACTTTTTTAGCGGAGCAATAAAATGAAAAAAAATCATTAAAAACAAACGAAAACTATTTCTATATTTTTTCTTACCAAAAAGGGGCTATTGTATAATAGCAATATACCCCTCCAGGAAGTGGGTATATGGGTGGATTTATCACTTCTGGTGTGGTTAAGTAGCTTGGCTGTGCCTCATGACCGAACCACACCAGGTGTGGTAAATCCACCAATATACCCACTCCCTGCTGGGCTATATTGCTTAAATCACAGTCAGAGAGCTCTTTGATGTATTGTTGCTGATGCTGCACATTGTATATCTCTTACCAAAATGGTTAGTCAAAATAGTCAAAAATTGGCATACAGATGAGTGCTAATAGAACACCAAGAGGAAGGAGGTGCTATTAGAACTATACTGTTCTACTGGACCAAAGAACTAGAACCCTTGTACTGGGAACTTCAATTTAGAGTAAAAACAAAAAAAAGTGTGTCTGTCTGAGCTGGGTGAAGGAATTGTTATCTGTGCAGTTAGCTAGGTGAAGAAACAAACTGTTAATTAGGGGGAGTGGCTTAGAGAGAAGGAAGCCAAGTGTTTGCATTTAAAAACTGATCTAGATAGCTTGTGGCAGAGAACAGCAAGAGGAATGAGGTGATGTTAGAACTATACTACTGTACTGGGAATATATTGCCCTCCATCCTTCCCTGCCACCCTTAGCTGGTTCTACTTTTATAGGCACAGGATTTGACTAACAACAGGAACTTCCTGTTTGGGAGCAGGAAGGGAGTGATCACAGATGCACAAAAGAATCACCATCCTAGAAGGAAAAGAGTAGCTCTCCATCACCCTCTAGCTGCTATAGATCTGACTCTGAGCAAGTAAGGAGACTACTGAGGAATATAGGAACTTACTGTCCCTGAACAGGAACATCAGGAGCTTTAAGGGCACGGAGGCAGTAGGAAAGTAGGGAAAAAAATATATATTAAAAAAATAATAAATAAAATAAACAGAGAGAGGAAAGAGTAAGTATATAAAACAACAGTTAAGGGACCACAAATAAAGACATGATGGGTGTGGTGCAGTGCAGTGGCTGTGGAGCAGCAGTCTTCTGGGAGACGTTCTGGAGGATGCGGTGTTGTCTCATCTTCAGGCACCTCTCCAGGCTGGGGAGGAGGTTGCTCATCTCTAGGCTGAGTTGTCCAGGATTTGCGGGACCCCCTTTCCCACCCAGGGACCACCAGGGCCACCGCCGCTGCCTCAGAGGTTGCCAAGAAAGAGGAGCAGTTGGACAACAGTGGGCTCAGGGAAGGTGAGGGTGGTGGAAGAGAGGCATATCCTTCCAGTTGTGCTTCTCCACAATTCATATGCCATTCTGGCAGAGTGTGGTTCTTCTATGGAGGTACCCATAGTGGAGACCAAGGAAGATGCTGGGAACCTCCACAAAGGAGACCCACAGGAGGGTGGCATGGGACCCTACAGGGGAAGGAAAAAAACTCCTGGTGGGGGACTCCATTATTAGGAGGGTAGAACTGGGGGAGGGAGGGTAGAGGGTGGTAAGGTGCCTGCCTGGCACCATGGCTTGGAGGGAGAGGGAGCGAATTCTTAGGATTGCGAGAGCAGCTGCATGGGGGTTGGAAGTCATTGTCCACCTAGGGACAAATTACCTGGCTGGGAAAAGGGATCAGGGCAGTGCAGGAGGAGTTTGTGGAGTTGGGGAGTGGCCTTAGACAAGTAGCATGCACGGTAACCTTTTCAGAGGTGCTGCCTGTCTATGGGTGAGGTAAGGGTATGCCACACCATGGAATTCAATCAGTGGTTGAAAAACTGGTGCTCCACCTGGAAAGATGCAGGCCTATACTGGTGCAATGGTCTGCATCTGTCCAGGAGGGGATTCAGGATCCTAGGTGATGGGTTTAAATGCTTCATTAGCAAACATTTAAACTAGCCAAGGGGGAGGAACTGAAAAGGAGAAGGAAAATCCTAGCCCCCCCCCTCAAAATCAGGGTAGTTAGTGAGGTAAACACCAAGATAGAGCAGTTAATAGGGAGAAGAGCAGGGGTAAATGGAGAAAAAGACAAAGGCAGCAAGGACAGGGATGGGGCAAAAAGGAATAAGGCCATCAAAAAATGGAGGGTAATGAGTACCAATGCCCGTAGTCCAGGTAAAAAGCTCCCTGAACTGGTGGCCTCTGAATACAGAGAATTATGTACAGGCAACCATATACAAAAAAGGTGTGTTTCCATTGAAGGGGTGATATGACAGCTTCTGAACCTTGTGATCAAAGCTCGAAAGGTCCATGCTGAAATGGAAGGTAATGAATATCAATGCCCATAGTCTGGGCAACAAGCTCCCATAACTGGTGGCCTTGATGGAAGAGGGATGCCTGGATATCGTGGCAGTCACAGAAACATGGTACACAGAGAACCATAACTGGGATGTCAACATACCAGGATATGCAATCCACAGGAGGGACAGGGAGGGTAGAAGAGGAGGACGAGTACCTCTCTATGTAAGGGAAGGGATCAAAGAGATGGAACTAAAGGGTAAACAGGGAGGACAGGAGGCACTGTGGGTCACCCTGGAGACTGGAAATGGCACCACAATCTGTATATACTGTATGTGTGTGTGTGTGTATATATATATATATATATATATATATATATAAAGTGTGTGTGTGTGTGTGTGTTGGGGTGATATACAGATATATACAAAAAAACCCTTTAAAGCAGCAATATTTGTTAGTCAGCAAAATATTTCATAATATCTTTTTTTGCAGATTTCTTTTTTATCTTCCTTAGATTCATCCTCAGTGTAGTTTTAGTTTTCTTGGATATTGAGAAAACAGCTTTTATAACTAATTAATAACTCACATCATTAAAGATGGATACCACTCACAATTTTTAAAACTCTCTTCCACTCAGGTTACCTGTTGAATGTACATGCTAGACTTATAATGTGGATGTATTAGGATTGTGTTAGGATGGTGTTGCCACCTGTTTCTGATGGTAAAAAGCACAACACTGTACCAAGATATTTAATTTCTTTAAGGTGGGTATGGCATGGGAGTGGGAACTTTCACAAACTTCAAAATCCTGTAACTTTGGTTCCGGAATAAAATAAAATGAAAACAAAAACGGGTATCTTAATATTTTTGCTAGGAAAACGTCACTGCTGAAAAAAAAACATGGTGTCCAACAAATACTGCTGCTTTAAAAGGTTAAAATGATGGAAGGAAGGCAGAAAGTAGAAACATTGATTTACTCAAAATGATTTACAGGCTTTGGAGCAGGTTTTTTCTTTTGGGGAGGCACTGGTACTATGCTGTTTGATTCTGATTTTGGTCACTTACCAGTAGCACTCCTACAAAATGTAAGAAAAAACATTAAATAAAAGTGATTAAATCTCAGTGAAGTAGCCAGTGTTGAGCCTGATAAACCCTTAACACAGTATCAAAGAACAGGAGAGGTGTGGCATTCTTCTCCTAATTAGAAAACTCTCTAATGGCTACCTACCAGCCTCTTATAGGGCAGCACACAATATATTTTTTCCCCAGGAGAGACCCTAAGCTGAAAACTTGTTTATAGGTGCATCCTGGGAGCACAAGGAAGTTAAATGACTTGCTCAGGGTCACACAGTATGCATGTGGGGGCTGTCAGATTGAAACCCAGGTCTTCAGGTTTGCAGCTTAGAGCCTTAAACCACTGCACTATACTGCCTCCCAATATAAACAAGCATTTGTGTAACAGGGTTTTTAAAGAGCCCCTGTTGTTGTTGGGACAACTCTGAAAAACATAATCTGCAGATACGTTTAGTTTATCTGCCATCATTATATTTGTTTATTACTAAGGACATTTTCATGGAAAGAGGATATATGCCCTATTTGCCCTGGCTGCTTGCCTACTTCTGCAGTCATAGTTCTATTTATGACATCCCAATCTGTTGTTGTTGTTGCGATAATTATGATGTCATGTGTAGACAAGCAGCCAAAGGGAATAATGTCCAAGGGGCAGTAATCTTGTTTTTATGTCACATCTCTCAATAATAAAGAAAAAGGGCAAAGAATTTCAAAAATATAGTTGTGGCTGAGTGGCATAAAGGGTAAAAGCACAGAATTGTAAAACAGTGGATTGCAGGTTCAGCTCCTCTTGGGGCCACAAACAATATTGTCTAAGGAAATCTGAGCTACAGTAAAGTTGTAGTTGGGTCAGTGATGTTAAAGGTTGAGGTGCTGGGTGCCTCATCTTCTGCCACACCAGTGACCTGGAGTTGGGAATGGACCAAGGTCACTCAGGGACTGGCAAGGGGAAGGAGGATTTAAGGTTTATCGACAGATCTCCTCCTTCAGGGTGGGGGAATAATGTGTACTGCTGCTTGGCTGCCACCTAGTGGAGTGTAGGTGGTACTGCAGTGATCACCAGAATTGAAAGTCGGAGGTGGGCGTTGAAAGCGTGCACTGTTTTTATGGTCTACGTGTGTGACATTGCATGCTGCCCACTCTGACTCAAGGGGAGTAATGAGTGGAAAAGAACCCCTGTCTGAAGGATGATGCTACAACCCTGAGGGCACAGCACTACCACCACCATCCATGGCACTCACTCACACAAGGTAAGATGTAGATGGGATAAGTCCTGAAGGTGGGATGAAGGGGCTGGGAATCAACAATAGAAGGGGGCTTATGGGGAGGGCAGGAGGATAAAGTGCATATGAAGCAAAAAAAAAAAGATTGCAAAATATTTGAACAATAAACTGATTTGTGTCTGACTCTCACATTTGTTAAAGTTATCCAACTGGTATCAGGAGCTCTTTAAATGGAACATAAAAAACAAGTAATTTAAAGGGACACTGTCAGCTTTTTGAGATAATTTCTGGTCACGTGTGACCAGTTTACCTCTTGCATCAGAATTAGCAAAGTAACTGCTTCTAATGCCCCCAAAAATTCTAGATAATGTGTTTTCATGAAGTTTTAAGCATTTTCAGTATTAAGCTTGGGCCAAACGTTTTACCTTAGATCTCGTTGAACTACAGCCACCGAAAGCCTCATGATCCTGTGAATGCACATATGTGAATAGTGCAATGCTGCTCACTAAACTAGTTCTTGAGCACTTTTAAATTTCTGAAGGTGATGTGAACCAAGGATACTGTCCATAAGAATGGGAGACTCTGTACATGAAGATGTTACTCTCACATGAAAAAGAGCACTTGACATGCACCAAATAAATAAATAAATAAATAAAAATTGCAATTGAAAAACTGAGCTGAGATACTGGGCATGCACAGCAGCGCTCATCGTTGATGTGCACACTTGGGATCTCGGATCAGTTTTCAGTTGTGCTTTTTTTATACTTCCTGCTCATTTGTATTTCAGAGTGGCATCTTCATGTACAAAATCGCAAACTCTTACAGACACTACCCTTGGTCCATATCATCTTCAATCTAAAATTTAAAAGTGCACATGAACGAGTTTAGTGAGCAGAATGGCACCTTTTATAGATGTGCATTCACAGGATCATGAGGCTTCTGGTGGCTTTAGTTTCATGAGATCTAAGGTAAAACTTTTAGCCCAAGCTTAATACTGAATATGGCTTAAAACATTATGAAAACATATTATCTGACATCTTGGGGCATTCAAAGAATTTTCTTTGCTAATTCTGATGCAAGAGGCAAACTGTTCACGTGTGACCAGAAACTACTTGAAAAAGCTGACAGTGACCCTTTAAATCATTAATTGCTGGTGCTTTTTGTTCATTATTGACATGCTGTTAACATATTTGAAGCTATTATATTTACATTCCGCATGTTGTTTTTTCCCCCCAGCTCTGTTTAGTGCTTTCAAATATATGCTTCATGTCTGTAACTAGGGAAATACACACACACACACACACACACACACACACACACACACATGTAAGGCTTGATGTTTATCTTCAATGCCTGATGATGGCTTCTAGCTGGCTAATGGGCAGAAAACCACTGTGATTGATGGGGCATTCTCCTTTGAACTGTAAGAAGTCTACATCCATCAGCTAGCAGAACATTGTCATCATCAGCCTTTTCAGCACTGGCTTTTGAGAGGCAAGTCTACATTTCTACATCCATTGGCTTATACTGCACACAACTACACAGCCACCTACACTACAGTGCCAATATGTTTGTTTTGCACATACACACAAGCAAACATAAAAATGCAGCCAGAGAGTGGTTTCCCCACAAGAAAAGAGAGAAAGCAGTGGGACCTCAGCTCACATTGGCATGATCAAATTTGAAAGTGTAAGTAGATACCTGACCTATGATGGGTTCACCTTATTGACAGCGGCCAGGCTAATCCTCACTCAAGACAAGTCAACTTTATTTTTTAAAGCACCTATCCAAACCAAGGTGCTGTACATAAAACCAATTACAGCAGGTATAAATAGGATTAAAACAGGAACAATAAAACAAGTTTTCCATATTTTGGGAAGGCTAAATTAAATAAATAGTTTTTTTTTCAGCTGAATGATGCAACCAAGTACCCCTTTAAAGTATTAAAATGATGGCATGAAAAAAGAAAGTAAGAACACTGAATTACTCTACATAATTTACAGGCTTTGGAGTGGCTTTTTCCTTGGTGGGGGGAGCACTGGTACTATAGTTGTGGGTGAACTCTGATTGAAATTAATCGGTATTTCATGTGATATATCATGATATATCTGGACAGTCTGCTCTGCATTATATCACTGGCTGCCCCTGTATATCAGGTAAATTAAACTCTCTCCATAATCACTATCAGACCTTTACAAGCTGATATTATCCCATAAGTGATTATGATTAAAGCCAGCAGTCTAGTCAAGGACTCTATAAGACACTTTCAGTAATATTTGCCTCTAATTCCCTCAGTTAATTCTACCAGTAAGGATCACATTTCCCTTTTTATTTCCTTAGCATCCTGTCTTTATGATTTTATGACACAAAAAACTTCATATTTTCTTAAGTGGTTTATTTATTTGTTGTTATGGACCTTGGCACTCAGCAGAGGAACTATTGCTAATGGTGGACTTCTGGGAACCTAGGGAACAAGATGTCTATCTACTTCTCCTAGGCATTTTACTACAGTTCAGCAGTGTTGTTCTGCATTCCTTCCTGCCAACTCCCAGCATTAAAGCTGGAATTCAATGAACACCATAGTCTGATTTTAAGAACTTGTGCAATGACATGGTTTCAGAGAGCTGTCATCAAAAGACTGCTGTTTACAATTTTATTGACTACTTTGACTTCTTTGGCATTTTTGATGTCCTTCTGGCATGCCACTCAGGGTACATAAAATATAAATGGATAACAACTCCATGTCCAACATTTACAACAGCAATTCCCATTACACTCAGTACTCAATGTTCTGCAAAACAATGCCTTAAGGGTAGAGAAAGGGAAAAAGAAAAATTAATTCACTTCAAAAAGAAAACAGCCTTGGTGACAGGTACATTTCACTGGGTCGCTTGTTCTAGCTGCTGTGGGCATATTCTGCAGAGGAACAAGCCATGGCAGTACAGGATCTATGGACCTCTAATCTGCCAATACCAGCAGCCATTTGTGGATGGCAAGGCTGATGGGGAGCCAAGAGTTCAATAAGAAAGACCGGACTCACACCAGTAATTTATTTTTAACCAGTAGACACATTATAGAATTCCACCAGTAACTGAATGGTAGTCAGTACAGCATGTGCACAGTTTGTAAATAGAAACAAAGACAATGTCAGTAGAGAGAAAACATTGGTCCATCTGTTCTGCTGAGTTTTTCCCTCCCTGACCCCATGACCTATTGTCTAGATGCAGTTTTTGGCCTTGCTTCTCCCCTTGTTCCCTGTCTTATGGTTACACCCCTAAATAACTTTAAGTCCTTTACTCTGTCTGTGCTTGAACCAATCACTTGTAACACACAGGGGAACATCTACCAGCAAGCTAGGGGCTGAAATGCAAGTCTGAATTCCTGGCCACCCTGTGACTCATAAGGGAATATTGTGAATGAAGCTGAACACCACTGGGATATGAGAACCAGAAAAAAGCTTGAACTGGTGTCCCCAAGGATGCAGAGAAGAGTGCTAAGCAATGTCCGACTCAGGATCAATGTTTTAACCATTAGGTTATTATCAGGAAATATCCACAAAGACTGAAGTAGGCATATGCTTCTGGCACTGTTCAACACTCACCCCTAAAAGTTTAAGAGCACCAGTCTAATCTGAAAAAGACCCAATCGTCTAAACATGGATTCTAACATTATTTACTACTTTCATCATGTAATTAAAATAACCCTTTTGTTTTAATTGCAATGCATACTGACACAGTATTGTGTTATTTTTGTGGCTCAGACAGTAGCCCTCTCACCGCTGAGCCAAAAGGTATTGCATTCAAGTCCTACATTGGGCTAATACCCACTCCCAGTGCAGGCATTACAGTTCAGTACTGGAGATGAAAGTTGCTTTATTGCATGTTCTGTACTTTGGGTGAGAATTGCCATTCTGCAAAGTATTGTAGCAAAATAGGTATTATAAGATGGTCCCCTCCTCCACTATTTATTTATTCCCAAAGTATTACCAGGAAAGGCATGCTGTGCTGGAAATAGCTTGTTTCCAGAGGCATCCTGGGGGGAGACAGAGGGGGAGGGGAAAGGGAGTACAGGTTCAAAAAAGAATAAGATTAATTTAAAAATAAATAAAGCATATGACAAAGTACAATTAAATCCAGACAAGAAACAGTTCTGCGTAATCAGCACTAGAAGACAGTAATACATAGCACTAACTTGCAGTCTAGGAGCAGTAAGGGAAAGGGGAAATTGTTTAACTAGGAAAGGCACACTAAGCTGAAGTGTGTTTCCAGGTGTGACCTGGGAGCACAAGGAAGTTAAGTGACTTGCTCAGGGTCACACAGTATGCAAGTGGGGGCTCTGGGATTCAAACCCAGGTCTCCAGCTTTGCAGCTCAGAGCCCTAGACCCCAGCAATATATTACCTCCTAAAGGGCCTATAGATATAAATAATAACTAATGATGGGGTGTGCACTGTGCTGACATAAATACACACCTAGAGGCATAATAAGGTATGAGGAGGAAGGCAGAGTGCCTTCAGCTCCTGCAAGTGCATTTATCTCAGCACAATGCACATCCCCAGAGAGTATTATTGTGCTTATAAAATTTATTTCTAATTTTAAAATAAGCTTCTTTATTAGAATATACATTTTTTAAGATGAAAAGTTGAAATAACCATGTGTCTTTTTACCTAAAACAGCTTTGACCCCAAATCTATTCAAAATAGATGGCTTCTGCCTATCAGGACTAGGCTGAAGTTATTGGGTTGCTTTAGGTCTGTTGAACTAATGCAGATTCCATAGCTGTAGTTTTTGTAGTTCCTCAGCTCCCTCAGTAATTGCATTTAAAAAAAAAAGAAGTTAATATTCAAGGGAGAGTTTGTTTTTTTCTCTTTTTTAAGCCCAAGGTTGGTTTTAAATATAGACATGAAAAAGAGACTGATGTGTTGCGAGATATTGGGGTTCGAGTGTTCATTGAGAGAGAATGTGAAAGGTGCTGCGAGTGTGAACATTTGGAGTGGGTATTTCTCAGTTTATTTTTATAAATGTGATTAATTATTGTACAGCTGTGGTAATAAAGAGGGAAGTACATTTTTGCACATGGGAAGGGCAATTGCTAAACATTAAATTTACAGACAATACTACCACAAGAAACATGAAGGAAGGGCAGCTCCAAACCACTTCAGTGCCTGCTGGTATTCAACTTGGTAATGGAAAAACAAAAAACAGCTCATTTTCATCTGCTGGATATAAACTACAGCCACTTATTACCTTTCTGTCCCATGCCTTTTTGCACTATGTTGTGCTCCTGTTTCCTCTTTTGGGTCACTCAGAAGACCTGGCTAGTCCTACTAGATTTGTTTAGCAGCAGTGAAACCTCAAGTGAGAGAGACTCTCGTAATCTGGAGGTTATTCAGCACTATAGTATCCTGTTAGCATGTGGCGGCAGTGATGCAGTATTGTTTAAATAGTAACAGAGCACTAAAAGGGGAGGGACTGTATTAGCATATGATGGGTGTTTCACTGTTTTATCAGTGTTTTGGGCTAGCATTAAACTGGGGTAGATTTTTATCTTGCTTTTGCCAAGGAACAAATGACTGCCAAATTCTTTGTTTTTGGAATGTTGGCTGAAAGATTGATTAGTGATGAGGTTAAATACCAGGATTACCATGCATTGTGCTGTATTAATACATGATCAGGTAACTGGTTTTAGCCAGTAAAAATTACAGGATTTTAATGCCCATTTTATAGCTGCATTTAGTGCATAAAGGGGCCAGGAAAGGGTCAGGGGCATTTTAAGGTGTAAATAGAGAAAGCATGAAAAAGCACCCACTGGGGTATGCTGGGTATGGGGGTGAGGGCAACTGTGAAATGTCTGCTGGACTGCAGTTGGGTCTACAGGACCCCGGGGGGGGGGGCATCCGTAAGTTACACTAGATAAATGCTAGTGTAACTTATGTTGCTGGTTCTCCTCCAGGGGTTCTTGTAGAATCCTGACATTGGGGACTTTGTTGCTGCCCTTCTGGAATGGGGCGCATCAGCTGCCATAAACCCCCTAGCACCATGTCGCAGGGGGTTTACAGTGAAACTGCCGGCATAACAGCTGTTCAGCACAAGTGGCCTGTGCCATGTCACAGACCGCATTGTAGAATCGCGCATGTCACAACTGCTGGCATAAGTTGCTACATATGCCATTCTGTTTGGCGCAAGTGCTGTTACGCCACGTGTAACTGTACTAGAATCGGGGCCATCTTGTATAAGTATGAGATGTATTGTTTATGAGTGCTTCTTTTTTTATGTGCATTTTTAGATTATCCTAAGATGTAGGTGAATGTAGCGGCTAATTCAAGGAAACCATAAAGGTTCAGCCCTCTACAATTGTCCTACGACCAGATACATTCCTGTTACATGCCCATCACTATTCATGGAGCACCAGATCTTTTTTCAGTAACCTCTGGTATACAATGAAATAATATGGAAATATTTGATGGACTGTAGCGTCAATATCATCTTACTGATGCTTTTATGTGTTTTAAATTGCTTTTGGCTTTAGTATATGTATATTATTGTTTATTTTTAAATCACTTCACACTATTTGCTTTTAATTGCACATTAGATATTACTGTGACTTTAAGACAGCAGCAGTATAAAATAAGTAACATGCAGACATCACACTATCCTTTGAGAAAGCGCCAGGGGGTGTGAAATGCATTAGAAGACATTTGCATCTGCCTGTGAGAGGAGGGAGAGGCATTTTGTGAAAGGAGATACCGCTGTAAGATGGCTGCTATGCACCGAACTGCACTTTAAATAAAGTGAAGCACTGCTGTTTACACACTCAAGAAGGCTGGCTGACTCCTTTTCATTTTTTACTAAATGTACTGGCAAGAAAGACTGATAAACCAACACTCTGTGTGAGTGTCTCAGTTAAGAGGGACTGTAACTGTTGGCAGGTACGTCTATTCACTCTGACTGCTCATTCAACTTTTGAGCACAGGACTGCAGACCCAGGTGTGCCTCCACACATCTCCATTGCCAAGTCATGAAAGAGGCATTTGAGAGAGAGTAGAGGGAGAAGTTGGTGCAAATAGCAGGAGGCAATGAAGACCAGGGCTTAGGAAATCTGAACGAGAAAATAGATGGACCAGCAGAGGATTCTACATGGGGGGGGGTGTAGAACAACAGCCTGAGTTGCAGAGGGAGTACACAGAAGCAAAGAGACAAGATAGGAGGGAGCTAAGTTAATGGGGGGGGGGGCAAATCAGAATTTGGAGATAAGGAGGAACAGAGAGAGAGGTGCCTGGCATCAAGAGATGGGAGTGAAAGGGAGAAATGGAGGGAACAGTGGTGAGGCAGTCAAGAGCAGGGTTTGAACTAGCACTAGAAATACAGTCCCTTCTCCCCTGCATCTGGCCAGGGAGAAAAAGGCCTTCACCCCCTTGGTGGGGAGTGGAAAGAGTGGGCTGGTGCTGGGGCAGGGGAGAGATGAGGAAGGCTACCCACAGGGTGGGGCAATGATGACCCAGTCTAGGAGGGGAAAGGGCCAAGGGGAGCTTTTAAAGCCCCTGCATAGCTAGGAGCTCCCTTGTTCTCTCCTGGATTCATCAGAGGTAAGAAATACATAGATTTAAAGCAGCATTGCAATGAAAATGGGCTAACATTTGACCACACCTTTTTTCTTTCTACTTAATGCCAGATGTCTTCCAATTTATTTTGGTGAAGAAATTTTCAGTTTCTGTTATCATTTAAAAATTTTATGAAAGTTTTAAAATGATTATTTCTGAAGAAAAAAGATGTACGTCTCATTTTTGCACAGAAATAATATTGAGGACCTGAGTAGTATATGAATCTAGACAAAAATGCAAATACACAGTGTAGGAAGCATCCAGAAATCCCAAATCAACAGTTCTTCCAATATTTTTCATTCATAACCATAGCAGAAAATTAACTTTTTGAAATAACTTTTTTCATTGAACTGCAATATGCTAACAAATGAGCAAATGAGGGCAATGATAAGAAGTGTACCGGGGGGCAGCCAGTCAAGCAGATCTTGAGAAATGGTTAGCAGAGTTTCATAATTTTTGCCAGCACTTTTTGCTAGGCAGCCCTAGAACAGAGCATAGGCCTATTCAGCTATTGGAACTGGAAAATGAACACCCACAAACAGAAAGGGCATAAGGTTTGGCTAGACTACAATGAAGATTTTTAATGGTGGATGCAATACAACCCAGGCAGAAATTGGGATACTCTGGATATGCCCTCACAGGAGGACACCATGATGAGAACTAGCTTAAGAAACACAGACAGTGGGCTGCCAGTATGGGTCTCTAAGTCTGGATGTAGACCTGAGCATGTCAATCATCATGACCGTTGTGCTATAGGTACAATAAAGATAACTGTAGTCAGGATAATTACAATTACAAGCATGAATGTTTAGCACTCAGTGCTGGGGGTGTGGGATAGGGGCAACTCTTTCAAAGTAAAGAGGATATTTTAGGAAGAAATGAAATGCAGAAAGTGGCAATGCTGATAAGGGTAGATCAGCATAACTCTTGGCTACTGAAATACCAAAAATGGCTGATGGCTAGGGCTTTGGTTGCAGGATTTACAAAAGGGGTTAGGATTTCTTATGATGGCCTTCAGCAAAGGTTGGAGGCTGATTACATAAATCCATGAGGGACAGACCAGAGGTGAAACTACAAAAAGAGAACCTTGGGTAGCATCATGGGCCCTCGTGACCACTCCCTTCTGCCTAGGTTGAGGGTTTCCCATTGGCCTAGTGACCACCAAAGCCCCTGGGAATATAGGAAGATTAATCATTTATCCTACCTGGAAGGGTAGTCATTGCATGATCTATTGATCCTAGGTTCATGCCAGTCTCATATGCGACCCTAAAGCTGTGGAGAGAGTGAAGGGATGTGGCCTTGGGGCACTCATGGCAAAAGCAGATATTGATTTCAACTTTCGATTGTTACCTGTCAATGAGCTGGACCAGGAGTTTGGGGCATGAATGTAGAAGAAGAATATTATTTCAACAAATTCTTTCCAATGGTGAGCTCCCTAGTGTAGTCCATTTTTGAATATTTTAATACATTCTTACAATGGGGGGGTGCACACTAATCGGGCAAGTAAGGAGTGGTCCAGACAACTCCCTGTTCATTGGTTCAGTCTGGCAGGTTGTTGTGAGAAGCTGCTGTGGATATTTCAAAGGGCATGTGAGGCATTAGGGGTCCCACTAGCAAAGGATAAGACTAAAGACCCCAAGATGATAATTTTATTCTTGGGCATTGAAAATGATTCTTTGAAGGTGGAGTGTCTGCTGCCTTGAGGGAGTCACTGAGGCGTGTCATGGGGATCAAGAATGTGACACTAAGACAGCTGCAGTAGTTGACTGGGCACATGAACTTTGCATGCAAGGTCGTTACAATGGGATGGACATTTTTGTAGCTCTTAGCCAGAGCATGGTTGGGGTGACTACACCTAATCACCAGATTTGAGTCATGAAAATCATGTGGCAGAACCTTGTTCTCTGGTAGCCTTTTCTGGAATAATACAATGGGGTGCCAATATGAGTTCTCAGCACAGGCATAGAGCTCTATGTGGATGCCTTGGGAGTCAACTCTTTGGGTTGTACTTAAGGGTCTAGTATACCAAGGCTTGGCCTAGCTTTGGGTTGCAGCAGGTATAGCTAAGAATATAATTGTGCTGTAATTTTCCCAATTGTGGTGGCACTAATCATCTGGGAAGAAAAGCATAGGCACAGGAGGGTGGTATTTAGGATAGATAATATAGGGGTAATACATTCAAGAAATGGTCAGTTAGGGTTGAAGGGTCCATTGGGGAATCTGAGCAGGGTAGCTGTGTGCAGATGCTTGTAGCTGAACATACAGTTCACTGCAAAACATGTCCCAGGGGTCGACAATGGAATTACTGATACCTTATATCATTTTCAGTGGCAGAAGTTTAGAGCTTTGGTGCCAACACTGGAAGAACAGCCACACTGGGTACTACAGTATCTGTGGAACCTTGGGATTCCACAAACTGGTAGCTGATCAGCAATTCCAATGGATAGTGCACACAATTCCTTCCTTGCTTGCTTGCTTCCTTCCTTCCTTCCTTCCTTCCTTCCTTCCTTCCTTCCTTCCTTCCTTCCTTCCTTCCTTCCTTCCTTCCTTCCTTCCTTCCTTCCTTCCTTCCTTCCCTCCTCCCTCTTCTTCCTTTCTTTCTGGAAAGACATACTGAGCCAGTATCAGTTCACTTCCAGATTTATCCTGGGGTAGGAGAAGAGAAGAGAAGAAGAGGGAAGAGATTACAGAATAAAAAGTAGAAGCAGGGAGGAGGCAGGAAACTATAGGCTGGTCAGCCTCACCTCAGTAGTGGGCAAGATTATGGAGGTGCTGCTTAAGGAAAGGATTGTGGAACACTTGGAATCTAGCAGAGCACAGGACCCAGGTAGCATGGATTCACAGTAACCCGATAGACTTTTTTGACTAGGTGATGAAGGAGATGGATCAGGAGGGAGCGGTGGATATCACCTACCTCAATTTCAGTAAGGCCTTTGACACTGTTCCACGTAGAAGACTAGTTAACAAGTTGGGTAGCCTGGGGTGGGCCACAAAGTGGAGAACTGGGTTAACAACTTGCTGAGGGACAGAAAGCAGAGGGTGGTGGTAAATGGGATCCAGTCTGAAGAAAAGGGGGTGACCAGTGGGGTGCATCAAGGATCATTTCTGGGACCAGTCCTCTTTAATGTCTTTATTAGGTACATTGCTGAAGGGCTGGAGGGAAGGTTTGCCTATTTGCAGATGACACCAAGATCTGGAACAGGGTAGGACGCTCCACAGGGGGTGAGGATGGACACAGGAAAGCTGGAAGAATGGCCAAAAGTGTGGCAGCTGAAATGTAATGCCAAGAAGTGCAAAATCATGCACCTGGGGTGTAGAAACCCTGCAGACAGTTATATGATTGGGGGGGGGAACTAACGGTTACCAGGAAAGAAAGGGATTTAGGGATAATCATCTCAGATGACCTAAAGGTGGCCAAACAGTGTTACCAAGGCAGTAGGAAGGGCAAGTGGCATGTTGGGGTGCATAGGAAGGGGTATCACTAGAAGAAGAAGGGAGGTAGTAATGCCACTGTACAAAACGTTGGTAAGGCCTCATCTGGAATAAGCAGTACAGTTCTGGAGGCTGCATCTTTGCAAAGACGAGGACAGGGCGAAGGTGGTTCAAAGAATGGCAACTAAGATGGTAAGGGGCTTGCACCAGAAGTCATAAGAGCAGGGACAGAAAGACCTCAATAAGTATGCACTGGAGGAGAGGTGGGAGTGGGGAGACATGATTGAAACCTTCAAGTATCTTGGGGTTTGAACAAGGTCCAGGTGGGTGACATCTTTCAGCATAGGAGATGTATGAAGATGAGGGGGCATGATATGAAATTAGAATAGTGCAGGATAAGGGGGAATGTGAGGAAGTTTTTCCTCACAGAGAGAGTGGTGGATGCTTGAAATAGCCTATCCCAGGAGGTGGTGGGAGCTAGTATGGTGGGGGATTTCAAACATATGGAATAGGCATAAGGGAACCCTAGGGGTGGGAAAGAGAGGTGACAAGCCAATGACCAAGCAGGATCAGCAGCCACTGATGCAGGAAGGGAATATGGGCAGACTAGGTGGGCCTAGTGGCCCTTATATGCTGACAATGACTATGTTACTATGCATCAGTACGTTATGTACAGCAATTTGTGGAAATGGCAAAAGAACAAATACATAGAAATCAACATATAAAAAAAAAAAAGGAACCGGGGACTGACTAAAATGCTCGGGAAAATGGGAAGTATAGAAGTTAGTGATTGGGAAGGAGGGAATACAGAAGTCATGGACCAGAGCTCTGAGAGCAGGACAGGAAGGAGCAGAGTGAATAGAAGGGGGAAGAGAACCCCAAAGTTAAGGGAAATGAAATCAGAAGGCAGCCTGACCAACAGTAGATTTCATTTTAAGGGAAAGTAAAAGAGTGACAGCAAGCATTGTAAAGAGAATAAGAGGATGAAGAGGCAAGATATGAGGGGAGAGAGCCAAACCAACATTTGTAGATAATGGAAACAGTTGGTATGGTGCCTGGCATCAAGAGAGAGGAGGAAATGGAAGAATACAGGGTACAGTGATGTGTATATGTTGGTTTATCAAGGGAAAAGCAACACAAGTGAAACAGAGGGTCCAGTTTAGGTGAAGTGAATTCTGAAGCAGCACTATCAACAATGTCTCTGCAGTCAAAAATAGGCAGACTCATCTTAGTGAGGATTTCTCTGCATGCAGGAAGCGGAGTGCTTCTCTTATTTCTGTGTAGCGCTCCAAGCTTGGGGTGAAGCTTCTTGTGGATAGCATCCACATGAACAGAAAAATCTCAGTGGCAATTAAGCCAAACCCTGTGATGTTTGAAGAGAAAACATCTTCAATAGTAGCACCATCATGTGGTGACCTTTGTCTGGTGTATGGTGCATTTATTAACCAGGACTTTTGGGATTGCCTGGGTTTGCAATGTAAGGACTTGCACTACTGTATGATATTAGGTGTCACATTGTGCAGTTAAAGGGAGATACTAGCCACACAAAATGAAGGGCTGCTTGGTTTAACCAGAGAGTGGTCACTTTATGGAATTCTGTTCCACCTGAGATTGTGGGGAGTAGGAGTATGCCCAAATTCAAATTGAAACTGGTTGCTTTTGGTATCAAGAATAATATAGTAGGTTACTCACTTTAGGTACGGGCGGGCTGTCATAGGCAATGCCTTACTTGGCTTGTACTATACCTATGAAACCTATGGTCAAGGGTATAAAAGGTAGGGAGGAGAATGGCTCTAGCAAGTCTCTACCTAGTGCGAAAAGTCATAGAGACTGTTTTCTTAGCATTGAGGGATAATTGATTTTCATGGAACCAAAGATGGATATTGTTAAAATCCATTTGGATTTGGTTCATGAGATCAGGGGCAGGGGAGCCAGAGGAAAAGAGAACTGTTTCATCTGCATACATATGAACTGACACAGAGGAACAGGCTTTGGGGGAGGTCATTTAGAAAAAGTGGAGAAAATAATTGGGCCCAAGACAGACCTTTGGGGATGCCTGAGCTGATGGGGTTGGAAGGGAGTCACCAATGTGGAGAGTTTGTAACCTTCCTTCAATGTAGGAATGGAATCACTCAACTGAGGATTCTGAGAGTCTAACTGTCTTAAGGTTAAGAATGTGATGGGCTACAGTGTGGAAAGCTTTGGCTAAGTCAACAAAAATAGCTGAGGTGACAAGGTTCTGATCCATGCCAGAGATGTAGAGATGGACATGCTGTGGAGGGGTGGAGCACTTTGTTCAAGTCAGGGCAGAGAAGGGTGGTTGGAGCACTGTCCAATCTGCACTGACCCTGAAAGACCAGCTGTGCCACTTCATTGTAGTCTCAAAGGAGTACAGCATGACCCTGGGAGCAGTGGGGCCATATTTGGTGGGTATGGTGTGGCTTCCTACGGCACCAGGGCTTGGGAAGCAACCTAAGCTTTTAGACTGTGGATGGTATTGGAAGGGCAGAGCTGGGGCTCCATGAGAAATGGACACCAGGCACCCCTTGAGTCCACATCTATTGGAAGCAGTTTAGGAAACTATCGATGTGGTGTTTTGGTTATGCTATAAAACCTTAATGTTTTGCACAACCTTTCTGTTCACCTTCTGTGGGGTCTTCCAGGTCTCAGAACTTGCAGCCAGGGCAAAGTCTACTCCACAGACTTCGGGTCTGCAAATAATTACCATAGTAATAACTATGGAGGGGGGGTCTTTATACTCTCAGCTAGTTAGGCCGAGTGTGCTGGTGTAATATTCAAGCCCTGGAAGGGGGACGATTGGCTGGTGGTCTGGGGCATTTCAGGTTATGTAGCAGCATGCCCAGCCAGGGGAAAGGTCTTCTTCAGGCACAAGGATTAATCTTCTCTTACACAGTACCAGTTTCACCATATGCTCATCAGGGCCCTGAAGATAGCAGGGATCACCCAGGAGAGTATGGGACACATTCCTTAAAGATAGTTGCAGCTATGACCACTACGGCATGCGGGATGATGGACAGCAAGATTCAGGCACTGGGGCAGTGGAAATCATGGGCATTTAACAGATATGTTTGGTTACACTTATGCCATGCCACTTCTAATGTAAGAACCACATGTCCTCTTTCATATCCTGCAGAAGGGTTGATTGAGACGTTCCATCTGAGATCATTGCTTCCCAGGTGAATTAGCAACAAATCTGGGGGACCCCATGATGCTCTGTCTCTTGTTTATCTAATATCAAGCAGGCCCAGCACACATGGCTCCAAAGATTTGGTTACGCAGGCACCCTACATGCACAGGGTGGAACAGAGGAAGCTGCTGTGGGGGTGGGGGTGGGGAGGAGGGCATGGACTTTTTTCTCGAGCCAGAAGAAGCCCAGATCAAATTGCTTGGTCAGTGGGGCATGCAGTTTAGGGACCTGCTCCTCAGTCTTGCAGCCCAAGAGCATCTTGGTGTCCCCCAGATTTGTTGCTAATTCACCTAGGAAGCAATGATCTCAGATGGAATGTCTCAATCAACCCTTCTGCAGGATATGAAAGAGGACATGTGATTCCTACAGTAGAAGTGGCATGGCACAACTCTGGTGTGGTCATATATATGTCCAAAGCCGGCGGACCAGATGGGTGCCCTATTTAAGTATAAGTCAGTGTATAATTTGGGGAGGTGGCGGGCACTCTTCAGATGCAAAGAAATTTAGTTAGTCTGAATATAGCAGCCACACATGTTTCTAAAATTTGAAAATTCTTCTTGGTTTTATTGCTTATTCTAAACAGAACACACCCCACAAGAGCCCAATGTTTCATCCAATGTTGGACTTCTTCAGGGAAGAAGGTTTGTGGTTTAAAAACATGCAAAATATACAGTATTGTTCATCTTACATTTTAATCTATTTTAATTTCACCCTTCAACATCTCATACCCTTTCTGTGAGGTACTTCATTCCAAGCAATCCGGTATCAGACCTATTTCATCGGTATTATCTCTGTCAAGTGGCTAACCCAACATCTGCATGAATTCATATTCCATTAACACCAAAAATACACCCCTATCAGTCTCATTGTGACCTCTTAATCTATCAAGCTCCTTTCAAAAACGTGTTTCGTGCAAGCCAGTGACATCAGTGATCTAAATAATAGTGTATGGAGTTTTTCTATTTCTTACTTTTTTTATTTTTGATGGGTATTACTATATTATTTATAAGAAATAACTCTCATGTACAGAAACATGTATTGTTTGCATTTTGCTCATGGCTATAATAAATGACTTCTCGTTGTGTTTTAATTCTTTTTTGTTATTTTCTCCAAAACTTAAAAATGTATAAATTTCACTGGGTCTGCAGTAAAACTGCACACAAATTACATAGCATCTTAATATAGTTTTTTTATTAATTAATGTTTATTCATAGTCCTTGTTTTACCTCTTTTTACTCAGTCTCTAAATTATCAGTATGAGCCATAGTCTTAATATTTTCAGTCTGTGACCTAAAAGTGATCAGAACAAAATGTTTTATTTTTTCTGTTCATTATTATATATATATATTGCAATGTGCTCAGTGCAGTTACTTCTCATATAATGCAAAATCATACCTCTATATGGAATTCATTTCCAGGCAATAAGATATTGTTTTGGTACAATGTATCCTAAGTACAAAATATTCACATGTTCTTAGCCAATATTTCTTAAAAATACTATAAAGTATCTCTGTTTTATTAGCAGATAGCTTCAAGAAGTATCTGCTTACCACTCTTTCAGAGCATTCTCCACACTGGCAGCATCCCTGGTGTACTGCAGTGAATGCTGCAAAGCTTTGACTTTATGTAGCATATACATTGTCCTGGGCTGAGGGAAGCTTGGGCATGCAGAACTGTGTATTGAACCCATCCCTTCCAACACAGTCTGAGGGCAATGCACAGCTGCTGCTGAGCAACAGCAGGCACACTAGTGGAGACGAGCACATGAATGTTATGATGTCACCAGCTGATGAGGTCATATGTTCCTGTGTGATGATTGGTGGAGCCACAGCTTCCCCTCAGCCCATGAAAGCCCTGGAGACAGAACCTATGCAAATTTTCGAATTAGGAATGTAGGTTGAAACTCTGTAACCATGTTCCACTCTGGACATTGCTCAGATCTGTTTCCTAACCAGAGTGGGGTGGCAGCTAGCAAAACTAGCAAAAAGGCTACCCCCCAAAATTTACATTATATGTGTAACATTGGTGCTATATGTGGATCTTGTCACCTTTATCGTTAGTTAACATATACAGTGCATTCTACTGTACATGTTAACTAATGATAAAGATGACAAGATCTACATATAGCACTAGTGTTACACACATATAATGTAAGGCTCCATAGGGACTGAATACTGAAGATGACATGACTCGCTAAGATGACGTCATTGTGCTGCAGGTTCTCAGCAGCCTCAGGCTCCAATCAGCATGGTAGTAGGAACATTTTTCTTGATTTTTGGCATTGTTAAAAAAGTCACCGAAAAGCTGTTAGACACCCGATTTTAAGGTACTTACTTTTATTTTTCAAAACCTCTCCCTGTCTGCTCTGCTTCCATGGGAGGTTTTCTGAACACTAAGCCCCATCAAAAAAGTGTTTAGGTGGCCTTTACACACCTTGAGGACTCCTTTGAGAGACCCAATCCTAAAATTCTAACTTCTTAAAGGAAAGCTGTCTTTATCAGTAACACCTCACCCCCCTCAAAACTTTACTCCCCCGCCCCGATTAGGCTTTTCTGCTAGGAAGAAAAAAACATTTTACAGGGTAACTTTATTTTACTTTGGAAAAGTCCATGGTCCCCAAACATGGCAGACGGTGTGCGGCTCCATTTGAAAGTCTGGCGCGGCACTGCTCCCCTCAATATTGAGGCAAGCGGTGTGGCACCACACTTTCACACTAGCTGTGTCTTCCCAACAGAGTGCAGGACAGAAAGGTTGGCCACCTCTCTGACCTGGCTGTAAGATAAGAGCATGGCTTCAGGTCAGCTTGCCTGGAATGTGCTCCAGGCCATTGGTCTGAGCTTCCCTGACTTGGCCACCATGGAAGATCAGCTTACAGGATTGGTCCACTGGCCACGGGGCAAGTCTCCTCCCAGTGAAAGCCAGGAGGGCAGGTACACAAATCAAATTTAGCGTCTCTGTTTGTTTATTTTTTCATATTCTGTTTACTCTCCTTGGGGCCATGGCAAGGGAGGCTCCCTTCTGCTGGCTGCTTCCACCCCCCTTCCACCATCCTACACCTCTCCAGATGTACCGGTAGTGGGGGCACCCCCACAGATTTGCCTCCTGTGGCCGGGTCAGCAGAAGGAGGTCCAACACCTCCCCATGCTCATAATCCAGTTTCCCCACTCCAGGCATCCCTGCTGATGCGACGAGCGGCACTGTGGCCAACAGGTGTCACATGCCCTTGCTGTGCCCATCCTGTTTCCTCCAGTTATCTCCCTTAGTTCCCCAGGGCTGCAGAAGTGCAGTAGCGCACATGTGTGGAGGCTCGTGTGCATGCCAGATTTAGCAGTCCACACTCCACCCACTCTGGCCTAGCACCTAGTCCCCCTTCTGCATGACACTGCCACAGAGCCTCCACTTGGTGGCAGCCAAGCACTGGGAAGACCAACTTTGCCTACACATGAGAGGAGAGGAGAGCTGCCTGCCGGACATTTGATCCTTCTCCCATCCCCCCCCACAGGGCTGACCCCCAGCAACCCGAGCTCTTTCACGGACTTGGGTCATTGGTGTGGGAGAGGTAAGGCACTAAGCATCTCAGCACTGCACCACTGGTCTGGCTTTCTCTATGTTTTTTAATCCTGCAGTAGTGCTGAAAGTTACTGTCTCAAAACTGTAGGCTTTTCAAAACACAGATATTGAGTAAAAATACTCACAGCAATTTAGTAGGAGAGGCTTACTAATCACACACTGTCACTCCACAAGCACCATCTTGGTCCGTTCCCATCTCACAGTCCCCTGATACCATAATCAGTTTCTAATCAACAACATTGTAAAATTGAGGTCATATGTGCATCTTAAGTGAAATGGCAGCCTAATTCCTCAGCTTTGGGTCAATCCACTAGAATCTCAGGCCATCCACTGTCTTCTAACTAAAAGCGGGTTATTTTCTCACTTGGGCAGTGTTGGCACATTTCAAGGCTGCCAAACAAACCATTTTTGGCACACCTAGCACTTCAGCAAAATGAAGGAAGGACAATGAAATTTGGCTTCCTACCTCTCTCCTGGCAGCCAATACGGCGATTACTCCAAGCTCCCATACCTCCTCTGCAGCTGATTCACACCCACCGCAGCTAGCAGCATTTCTTGAGAAGATCACCACAAGTGTGGAGGAAATTCAGATCACTGGCAGAAAAACGCAAGCTTTGATAGAGAATTTAAAGGGTTTAGTTACCCGCACTGAGACTCAGCTGTCGGCGAGCTCGGACACACAAAGCAATCGTGCAGTGCAATTGCAGACAGCAGATGGGCAGATTTAATGGCTGTCGCCAAAGTTTGAAGACTTAGAAAGGAGACAGTGCCAAAACAGCCTCTATATTTTAGATCTACATGTTCCTCTGGTCAAATCTTCCTGTATGGTTCCATCTTGAGCCTAACATCTATGACTTCAAGATTGGCAGGGTCCAGCAGAGCAGATGTGCTAAGCCAGCCACCTCCTCTGCTAAACCTCGACCCCTGATCTTCCACTTACTGTGCTACTAGGATAAGAACATTATCATGAAGGCAGCCAGGGAAATCCAAGAAATCATAGTCTCCAGCACCAAGATCTCCTTCTACCTGGATTACCCAGTGAGCATGCGACAAAGGAGACAAGCATTTGAAAAAATAAAACAGGTCCTCCGGAATCGAGGACTTAAATATTCTTTGCTGTACCTGGCTATACTTGCTGTTCATTTCCATGGCTATTAGCGTACCTTTCAGTCTCCTGAAGAGGCTGACTCCTTCTTTCAATCCCAGCTGGGATCCACCTGATCCTCACTACCCCCTAGCAGTGAAGTCCCGGAGGAGACAGAGCACATGGAACTCGCTCCTTTTGCCCAGCAACATGCGTTGACCTGATTGCTGCATAAGCCCTGCTTCTGAGAGTACAGTGGGACTAGTGGTTTAGTGACTGGGAGTGAAAGCAATCAGCAAGTTGTCCTGCTAAGAGTAACTTTTTAGACTTTGACCTAATAGGGGTGTACTGAACATCACAAGATCAAATCCCCATAAACAAAAAAACAGCGTAGCAATCAATACCAGAAGAAAAAGCCGTGTGCTGAAATGAGGTTGGTAAAAACACTGACTGAAACAACAATAGCGTACACCATAGAAAACAATGGGACAGTTTGTTTTTGTGGGGGGCTCTGCCACCCACATCCCCTAGACTTAAATAATCAACTCTGAGGGGTGTGGACTTCTGGGATGGGATGGGAAGAAACTCAGAAGGAGGGAAAATTTATTTTTTCAACAATAAAAAATTTGCAACACCAGGAGGGGGTGGGAACTGAACTGTGGTCCCAGGTCTCTAACGCTGCCATGTGCTGGTGCCTTAGCCACTCCACCATGGGAGCAGCTCGTCCAGGCATCGCATCAATGGCAACTCGATCACTTCTTCAATTCAGCGCACAGTGACGGGGTAGCGGTAACTCACTATCGCTATTATACCCCTGCTGCTCTAAATGTTTTCGCGCTTTACACAGCACAGTTCTTGCTGCGCTATTTTAGCAGCAGCATATTGACCTAGTACCATATTGAACTGCTAAGTTATACCACCACCTGTCTCCCCGGTACCTAATAATGCTTTCCTGGGCTCACTATTAAGGCCATGTCTTGTTGAGACCTAGGGACTGCTCCACTTGCTCAGTGCTGAGCATGCCTTCTGCACTTTCTGAGCACCTCACTCCCACCGGCTCTGCTGAGGACACAGAAGCAGGATGCATTTGCCACAAACCCCAGGTTATTGGGTATCCTTGAGCTATGTTTCAATGGCTTATGCGGCCAGTATAGTGTTATGCTTGTGCAACTGTGTTACTTAGGTTTTGGCCGATCACACTCTCTATTCCAGAGGAATTACCACCCTGTAGGGTACCAAAGGCAAAGAACCCTCGAAGAGGGTTCCACCCCTAAAGGTGCCATGGGTTGATTCCCTTGGCTGAAGGTACCTTAGGAAAGTAGAGAGGTGTCGCCGCTAGAGGAGGAGGGGAGGATGGTGGAGCAATGAGAAAGTGCTTCAGAAGTGTGGTAGTTTAGTCCACCCCTCCCCCCCAGAACTTGTGGAATCACATTAGGACATCCCTTCTTATCTATCCCTATCTTTATAATCTACTGCAGTAGCACCTTCTTCTTAAGGTCTCTCTTGACTGTTCCTTCACCTTTCTACTCTGAGGGGGTGGCCGCCCTATCAGAGTTTCTCTGTCTATTCTGCCCCACTATGTTTCTTTTCCTGTCCATGGTGATGATAAGGTGGAGGTTAGGATATGCCTCCTGTCTTAAAGAAATATGGCTCTAGGCTTGGTGGGCCAGATAAAGAAATATGGTGAACTCCCACTTTGTCCTAGTAAAAAGGCTATTGTGCATATAAATGGTCTGTTCTAGAAACCCAGAGACTATGGACTAGACCAGGTAGTAAAGAGTAAAATGTTACTGGGATGCCAGTAAAATGTTTTAAAAATATTACTCTTAGTAATAACGGCAGAGTGCCCTTTTCTTAAAATATGGGAAGTGCCTTACAGATGAGAAGAAAATATTCCTCACGTCTCCAAGGCTAGCCACAAAGGGAGACTGAGGAATAAAACCTCTAGCTACAGGTTTGTGTATTTGTACCACAGAGTACAAAAGTAGTATTTGACTTGAGAAATGCAAGCCAGATATTAAATGGGGCCCATTCTCCTGTTAAAAGCAGACCATGTAGGAGAATGAGGGCCACAATAAAGACACAAGAGAGGGCTAAGGAAACGTCACATAAACATAAAGTTTGCCTGTACTGCCTGATTAAACGAGGAGACTACAGTACTTTTCAAACCCTCTTCAATGTATTTATCTGTTTTTCTATGCCTGAAGATTAAATAAAACCTTTTAAAAACCTTGCAAGGAACACAAGGAACAGAATTAAGTAGGTTTACATTGATGAGGAAAACCCAAGGCCCTTACCTGTTCCTTTCTTAACTGCTGTATTCTGGTAATTTCTTAGGAGCCAGCAGGCCCAAACCAGACAGCTTTTATAGGGCTCTGTCAATCTATGACATCACATAAAGGGAGGTGCTAAACTCTTAAGTAGCTCTTTTGTATTACTCTCTAATATCTGGGGCAAAAAATTATAAATACATTTTAGTTGAATGATATTGTTGAGATACCACATAGTTTAAGGGCCATGGTCATGCTGATCCCCTGAAAATGTATGTACTAGTACAGAATTTTATGTATTAGCATTAGAGTGGATCAGCTGACCTGATAAGAATCTGAACTGTTGCTATAAAGGCCCTCCTGAACATACATGATCAGTCAAGCCTTGAGTGGTGTACTGAGAGGACGTACAGGTAGAGTCGAACATAGACGATTGTAGAAAAAATAGCTGTAATTAACTTTCTACTCTGTGGCAGCACTTGTTAGGGTAGAACAGTGCTGAAATTTAGATCTGAAGTTGTAAAGATCTGTTTTCTTTATTTTTTTAATTTTATTTGGAGTTAACTTTATTTTGTTGAAATTTCATGAAGAAATAAAATTCACACAATGCCAACTGTGTGTTTTAAACCGTAACCATCCGTGTCAGTGTTGTCAATTCCCACACCCTTCCACGAGAAGGAGACTGAGAGGAACTGCTTATATAGGTCGGGAAATGGGAGTGGCTAGCTGCTTGTCCATTGAAATACAAGCCTAACCTTCCAATTCAATGTCCTACATGGCCAGTATAGTGTTATGCTTGTGCAACTGTGTTACTTAGGTTTTGGCCGTTCGTACTCTCTATTCCAGAGGAATTATCGTCCTGTAGGGGTACCAAAGGCAAGGAATCCTCAAAGAGGGTTCCACCCCAAAAGGTGCCGTAGGTTAATTAGGTAACTTAGGAAGATCCCCCAAAAAGAATGTAGCAGTAGCACCAAAGACAGAAACAATCAGGCCATAAGGCACAGGAGTAGAATGACAACAATGCAGCTTAATGATATGAGGTAGACAGATAACAAAATAGATAAATGCTTAGGATATATTGATAATCGAAAGGGAACCTCCTAAGGAGAGAGGGAACAACAGGGACAACATCCACCTCCATCCAACAGCGGACCCTACCAAAAAGAACTAAGGAACACTAACTACACTAACTAACTGTTATGACCTGAGGCACGGAGGAGAGAGAAAAAAAACCTTTGAGGAGGAAATCTCTGGGGATCCAAGGCCTAGGTCACCTTCCTTCCAGGCTTGGGATACTTTGTTTAGTGACCACTCTGCTGCTGCGATTTGGAAACCCAATTAAAGGAAGGTGGAAAATATTTCAAATTTTTTCAATTTGGAGGAAAGCTCTCACTCAATCCATCTAATGGGAATGCCGTGGAAGGTTGCGAGCGATACTCTACAACATCGGACAATCAAGGTGGGAGGAGGAGGGCAATGACTGCTGAGGCACTCACCTGGCCTATTCACCCTAAACACAAACCAGGTGAACCAGAGGCAATCATGGGGAGAACAGCTTGAAGGGTGCCTCTGAGCCCACTGGGGCAGCTAAAGGGGCACCCGTGAGAGCCCCACCCCTTCACTGCTGAGTCTTAAATTCTACAACTTGAGGTGCCATTGGCATGGTTGATGACTCAAGGTCTACCTGGAGCGAGGACATTCCCAGCTATGGGCCAGGTAAGAAGGACCACACCCCGAGTTTTGCATGCTCAAGATGTGGACTAGTGGTATAGAGCGAGACCGTCAGCACAAGGGGGGGGGACCCTGTGCCAGAGAAACTCTAGGAAGAGGTTGGCATGCCTGATATATCCACATAGGTATTTCTGACATAGGTGCATTGTTTTTATTTATTTATTTTGTTCATTTCTGTTTGTTCAGTTCTTTCTGTTCATTTCTTTTCATTAGTTTCATTTGTTTATTTCTTTTGTGTATTCATTTATTTAGCATACTGAAGTTGTTTATTTAGTTTGCTGAAGTTATTCAGCTTGCAGAAGCTATTGCGAACATAAGATAAGCCAAGGTGAGCCAACCAAGTCTAGAGGGAGCCAATTAGAAGGTGACGTAATACTCTGCGGATTTTAGCAGCAGATACAAGATTAGAATATGAGGCAATAAGCCACACGGGGCCATGACCCCTCACCAAGACCCCCCAGTCCCTTGCCGTAGGAAAAACAAGGAAGTCATGGAGAAGCACCTGAACCCACATGCAGCATTTAAAACTAGTTTACAGCACTGGCAGTGGCCAAATCTGACCTCCAGAATATAATAAAGCAGCATGGGAGTAAATGCAATGTCCATTAATAAGCAGCAAGGAAGTTCAGCTTGGGGGGGGGAGATAATAATCGGAATGAACAGGGAACAATGGAGAGAAGCAATATGCTGAACCAACAACAATGGCTTTCTTGGTATTAGTGTAGGAAGCACAGTTTAGTTCCAAGGGCAATGCATAGAAAACAGCAGTAATACTTGCAGCAATATATTCATGTATTATTGCAGGATTGATTTCTATGGACTTGATTACAGAGAAGGCCTGAATCAGGTGAAAACAATTAAGTGAAATACATGAGTACTGGTAGCAAATAACATGAGCTCCTGGATAGCAATTCACAAGGAGTTTAGACAAAAGCCGCCCCAAAGAGAAGGCAAAACAAGACATGGAACTACAGAGGAACAGGAAACAACCACACAGAGAAGCACACAGCCGGAGGCAAATACAAACCAAGCAGAAAGACAAGAAGTCCAGCAGAAAACAAGCAGAATTGGGGGAGGGGGGGCCCAGCAGGCCCCAGCGAGCAACAAAGGACAGACAGACAGAACCTCCGGCTGCAAAGAAAAAGTGCTTCACAATGAGGCTGAGAGGAACTGCTTATATAGCTCAGGAAGTGGGAGTGGCTGGCTGCTTGTCCATTGAAATACAGGCCTAGCCTTCCCAAAAAACAAAGGTTTTCTACTGGATTTTTTGACTGTGGTTTACAGCACTTGTACTTTACAGAAATGTTTATTTTCCCTTGTTACTGTTGGCTGAGGGGAAGTTACTCAGTGGATTGCAATACATTAACTTAGCCACTCTTCTGGACCTGGGTCACTCGGGGCTCAGCTGGAGGGAGGAGGATTGAACATCTCACAGCATGCTCTCCTCCTCCTTGTCCAGTGAAGGAGGTTGGCTGGCTCTGCTGCGATACTGCCACCTAGATGGCCACAGGTGGCAGTGCAGACAGAGCCACTGGGGGAGGGATGGTGCCTTGTGACTGAGATGCATGCGCTTGAGTGCGTCCCTTTCAGTCTTTGCCCGCTGGGTGCCTGTCATTGAGGCACAGGTCAGAAAGCATCAGAAAGACCAACCCGCTGGTGCAGGGACAGGGTGCCAACCTGTGGCACCTATGACCTGGGTTCGGGAGGGCCAGCCAGGGGAGAAGGATTGAGTGTCCCACGACTGCTCTCCTTCTCTAGTGGGGAGGGTGGATAGTGTGTTCAATGCACTATGGACACCTGGCGGAGACCAGGTGCACCACAGCACCAATGCCAGCATGTCGGGGTGGGGCAGATGCTGGTCATCATTGCACGTCCCCACCCCCGTACACGGGGAAAAACATCTACACAGCTGGCTACCTTTGTGAAGCCTGCCTCTGGTTTCAATTAGCCTCCTGGCTGGCTATCTCAGTTAGTTACCAGGATCATGGCACTATACAGGGCTGGTGCCATGACCCCACCCCCTGGGGGTAAGCCAGGGGTTCAGGGAAGAGTGCAGGCAAAAATGGAGGTGGGAGCGAGGAGGTCCATAACTGGCAGATGAACGGCGGCCAGCTGTGGGGAAAACGCATAGTAAATAAAAAAAAAAGAAAGCATTGGAAAACCAGGAGCAGTTATAAAATTTGCAAGTAGTGTTTTATTAAAATCAATAACAGTAAATAAAACATAAAAAATTGTTCAGTATAACTATTTTAAAAGGCTGTACGGAGAAAACAAAATCCTTAGTCTGAGGGTATCTCTAATTCCAAGTTTCAGTCTCTAAAGCAAAAATTGCTGCTCTTTTTATAACTGGTCTTTGTCTGATAATTATCTTCTTCATCCTAAGCTCGTTAAGGAGACATCCTGTTTTTCACAAAATGTTCTTGTCAGTTTCTTTGTGGAGCCGGCTTGCAAATAGAACAGTTCCCCAAGCTGGCCTCCTGCTGACAGCTCTGCAAAAAAGTTTGTAAACAAGCCTGAGAGGATCTCAAACTGCACCTCAGGTTAACCCCTTAAATTCCAAAATAGCTTTTTGCAATTATTTCAACAGTATACAGTATCTATACACATTTTCATATTCACATTTGGCTCCCCATGAACCTAGTTGGGATGTGCTCCTGTTTATAAAAATTACTAAATTGAATGAATTTGTATGGAAAAAAGATGGATGTATTATGAAAAATGGAAAAAAAAGGAAATAAGAGATGTTTTTTCCTCCAATAAGTGCAATATTTAGTGTTGGCTATACGTAAGATAATGCATATTGAGGGAGCATTGAGTATAAAAGTAATTGAGGCTCTCCTTAATTGCTCCTGCTAGTATTTTACACAGCTCTTCCAGTTAGACTGGGATAAAAGAATTGAAAAAAATCATAATGTTATCAAGTTGCAGTACTAGAATAATTATTTAGTAAATTAATTAATGGTAATTAGCTGTTAGCAGTAGGAAATGTTTGTAATGTCTTTTAGTGTTGGTTCTAGCACTTAATCACAATTTGTATGTATTAAATTATGGTGCTTTTGGTATTTAATTATGCACTTGCACTTTAAATGTATAACGTGTTCACAGGAAGTTAAAGTTGGCTATTGTTTAAGGATACAAACACCAGGGGATATTATCTTTGAGAAAGCCCATGATTGGGTGAAACATGAGGAGATTTGGTTGTGTCTATATACTTTTGAATTTGCTGCTGCTGCTTGAGTAAAAGGCTTTGAATAACTATCAGCCTCGGGTCTTAAATGTGGAGGTGTGTGGAGAGTGCCGTGACTGGATTTGACAAACAAGGTATTTTTTAGTCACTGAGCACTCAGGGCCCTTGTGCGACTCTATCTATGAAGTCTACTTCTCATGTTAGCTTGTCTGTTGAACTAAACACATCCTTGCCTGTTCCCTGTTACAATGAAGTCCACATGCTGGAACAATAGCTCTCTGTTGTACCTCTAAACCTTGTCTTACTAGGGTGCTCTGTCTCCCATTTTCACTCTCCCCCCAGGACTAATATATTGATCATTGATTTGATCAATTTTGAGTACTTTTAGAATAATTACATGTAATTATTTATATGCTCCCCCTCGGAGGGGAGTACACATTTGCCTACCTTACACTGCTGCTGTTACGCCCCCTCACACCTGTATAGCATGTAGGACCTACTCTTACTTCAGCTGTTCCCCTGCCTCTGTTTCCCTCACCCTCACCACATGGAATGCAGCACAAACAGAAGATGCACCTTCGGCACCTGTGTTTTGGTTATATTTGTATTACTGTGGTGCATCACATGTAGATGTACCAGGCAATGAAACAGCGACAACTTTGCCATTTAGCAGGTCGTGCCCATACCTGCCACTAGGCAAGACCAGGAATGCTTAGTGACCTGTATTGTTCTTCTGATCATCTTTGCAGTACAGTTTTTGGCCTTGTATTCATTCAATGCCATACTTATGTATGTACACTGTTTTCTAGTGCTTATCCAGTTGTTCTGCTGTATACTTGTACTTTAAAAAGAAAATTCAATAGCAACTTTTATGAAAAAAAAACAAACAACAACAACATTGTAATAGCATAAACAGAGGACTGTGACTTTATTGGAGGCCAAAACTGAGGAAGCAAATGAAGTCTGGGACACAACGATCCAGTTTTCATGCATGCGACTTCAGCAGTAATGAAACGGTAGGTAAATACAGAAAATTAAAGAACTATAAGCAGAATTCTGTATGATTATTATCTTTTAGAAGTTTTTCTGAATACTGGAAAACTACTCTAAGTTTTTCTGCCGAAAAGGGGCAAATGAGGTCCTATTAGATGTACCATAACATTGCTTTAATCTGTAGGTAAATCCTCCTCATTATGTGTATATGCTCCAGAATATAGCACATCTGCTACTTTAAGCTCTTTTCTAGGCATGTACCCAACATTCATTTGATATTTTTGTAGCAACCAACCAATCTTGCAGCCATAGTGGGGGACTTATAAATGTTTTTTTGTTTCTGAAAATAAACTCTGAAAGGGTTTATGATTAGTTTCTACAGTCACTTCTTTTCCATATCTGTGTTATGGTGAAAAATTAATCCAGCCAAAGGCAATACCCAGCATTCCCATCTCAATGTGCATAGTTACAGTATGTTGTGCTGTTGCTAGTGCCTTACATGCATATGCAATAGGAGAACCCTTTAGAAGAAACACCACC
Organism: Neoceratodus forsteri; assembly: GCA_016271365.2. NCBI lineage: Eukaryota > Metazoa > Chordata > Ceratodontiformes > Ceratodontidae > Neoceratodus > Neoceratodus forsteri. The sequence continues at coordinate 434,790,615 of JADMNL010000023.1, forward strand.
CCTAACCACGTGCAGCTTGCACCCACTGACAATGTAACCTGTTTTTTTTTTCACATGCAAGTATTTTACACCTGGGGCTTTCCTTATCAGCTCTTTCTCTCTTTCATATGCAAAGTCATGTACTGGCATCCAAGAAAATGTTTCCTGTCTCTCTAGTAGCTATCTCAGAGGAGTAATAACAGTTGACATATGGGGAGCAAACTCTCCTATGTACTGTACTGTATGTAAACAGTCCCAGAAACCTTTACAGATCTGCCTTGTTGTTTGGCTTACCCATTTCAGCTATTACTGCTATTTTATTGTCATCTGGTTTCAGGCCTTCTTTTGTCAAAATACAGTCCAGGTATTTTAATTCAGTGAACACTAGTTTGCATTTGTTCATGCTCAGCTTTAAGAGTTTTGTCACATCTTTATAACACTCTCATGAGCCTCTCAATAAGCTCTTTCCTTATAGTTCCCCAGAACAGTTTATAATCTGCAGTATATAGCATTCTGCACCATATATATCCTCAAATGTCTGCAGTAGCACACTCGTACCCCTGAGGTGCTAAACAGATTCAAAGCAACCTGTGTCTTCCAAATGGTGCTCTGCTCTGAACCTATAAAACTGTGATCTTTCCTACTCTAACTGAATTTGACAAGAGCCACTGCTAGCATTCCAGTGCTGCAAATAGAGCAGATTTACTAAACCTGCCAGCAGCTATTTCAACAGTTGGCAGTTAGTAATACTCTCTTTTGCTTGTTTTTTTCCACCATGTACCTGGGATCTACTGTAGACAAATCTGTATCTCATATTTCCAGGTTTATCGACTATTACAGTTGGAATTACCCACTATATATGTTCCTGCACTTCTTCTATCACTTACAACTTCATAATTTGGTTTAACTCATTTTCCACTTTTTCTCTTAATGCCAGTGGAACTTTGAGTGAGGAATGTACTACAGTGCCACGTTAGCCTTTATTTTTATAGTGTGTTTTCCAAGGAAGTAACCAAGTCCTTTAAACACATCCTAGGGCTCTGTACTGTAAATATAACATTGCTAGAATCATATTCTTGTTTTACCATATGTACTAAGTTTAGACTTTTCACTGCTGGTAGGCCTAATATTGCCTGTGAAGTTGTGAGTCAAATTCTGCAACTTCAAATATTAAAGCCAGTTATAAAATGGGTAGGAGAAATACTGTACTGTGATTGGTGGAATCCAGTCACATGACCATGCTGTTATCCTAGCACAACAGCACAGGTAAGAAATGTGTAACCTTCTGAACATCATTACTCGGTCCTAAAATAAAAAAAATCAGGGAAGCCATTTTACAATCGCAATAAGGCATTCTAAGGTGTGCATAATTTAGGGATAATGGCACTTCTCAGGTGTGTAAAGCCCTCGGCTTCATGTCAGGCTTCACTTCCTGAGGTGTGCCATTACCCCATAATAACACACATCCTGTCATGCTTTATTGCTTAATTTTCTATCCTTATATACCCAATCCAAGTTGCACTTGACACCCACATGCAGTTTTTTTCCCTGAAAAGGTTATTAGTCTAAGACCGTAGCTTTTATTATTTAGTTGTTTAGTTTTTCTTGACTAGGATAAGAGGGCTAGATAATACTGCCTATTTTCAGCCTTGTCCCAGGGTGAGGGTGGAGTGTGGTGGGGGATGCAGATGCAAACCAACTGACATCGAACTACATTAAGGTGTTGGTGGTATTTTTGTATGGTATGGTATGGTAAAATGTTATTCTTATTCATATCACTATGAACAGGAACAGGTAAACTCCATTGAGTTTAAACTCATTTTCAAGGAGGCCCAACCTAAAATCTAATACAATTACAAATAGACATTTTACAAATGGATACTAACATCAGAGTCTAGCAGCAGTAACAGATAGACAAAACATTTACCAAATAAACAACATACATATACAGTACATAACATAACTGTACACTACTATGCATAAAACACATAATAACAATATTTGTTCATCCAATAATAATACACAATCCTACTAGAAGTATAGAAAACACTACATCAGAACTTCCAATTTCTTTATAGTCCCCAAGTGTTAACTTAAAGAGCCTGTGCTAGATTCACAACTAGCAACATACAATTTACTCATCTAAAAAAGAGAGTAACTCCCCCTCGGCTATTGTTTACAACAGATTCTTAATCTTTGCATAAATCCATAAACCAATTTTTTATCAGCCTTGGATTTACAGGAGCATCCATATCTCTCAATTCCAAGGGCAGTGTAATCCAAATTCTAGGCCCCTACATAGGGGAGATGATCTACCCACAAGTGTATTGCATTTAGGGACAGTGTGCCCTGCACCACAAGAGGATCTTAGCCCCTTTCTTTGTTCCCTGAGTACAAACATATTCAAGATGTAACTGGGCATTCGTTTCCTTTTTATTTTGCCCACCAAGACTGCTACATGTAAACTTCTCCTATCTTTCAAACACCACCAATTTGAAGCTCTATATACTGTACGTCGCAATGGTGAGTGTTCCTGGGGGCATCGAGGATGAAGCGGGCAAGCCTGTTATATATACATCATGTCCAGCATTGCCAGCTCCATCCCCGAGGCCCCCCCATACACCAAGTCCCCATAATATATCACCGGTAGAACCATGGTTTCCACTATGCTGCATCTTATCTCCTCTGTTGTGTAATGCTTTAATTTTTAGAGCATTCCCAATTTTCTACTAAGATTTCCCAATAGACAGTCCAAATGCTTATCCCATTTTAATTTACAACCCAGCCATACCCCTAAATATTTATAACTGGTTACCTGCTGTACTTTCTCTCCCTCCTTAGTCCTAATATCCAATGCCATGTATGGTCTTGTAGAACTCCTAAAGTGCACCACCTGTGTCTTCTTTACATTTAAAATCAAGTTCAAGGAAGCAAAAAGTGTCTGCAGCTCAGAAAAAACAAGTTGAAGTTTGGTGTTAATGCCATCCAAGGAACTACCCTCCACATTAATCAGAGTATCATCAGCATATATGTGGTATCTAATATCAGGATCACTAAATGTTATTCCGTTTATGAAAATATTAAAAAGTAGGGGGCCCAGGATGGAACCCTGAGGTACCCCCACCTTAATTGGGAGAACTGTAGATTTTAATTCACCAATTTCCACCATTTGTTCCCTGTAAACAAGATAGGAACTAAACCATTTTTGTTCTGACCCTATTCCATATCCATATCCCTGAGCCTGGACAAGAGGATGTCATGGTTCACAGTGTCAAAAGCCTTAGATAAATCAATAAAAATGGCCCCCACAGAGTTCCGCCAGTCCAGACGCTTTTGGATATCCCCCACCACTTTCAACAAAGTTGTCTGTGTACTATGCTTTTATTGAAAGCCAGACTGGTACTGTTCAACAAATCACCCCCTCTCCAAATAACTCTTTAACTGTCTGGAAACCAACTTTTCCATTATCTTAGAAACTTGGGGAAGCAAGGAAATGGGTTTGAAATTATCAATCTCCATCCTTGAACTTCCTTTATGAACTGGCACAATTCCAGCTAATGTCCATCCTTCAGGGTATTTTTCTGTTGTAAGTGAATAATTAAACAGGTTGGCCAATGGATGTGCAATACAAGGTGCTGCGTACTTCAACAACTTGCTAGGGATGTTGTCTAGGCCCTTTGCTTTAGCAACATCCATAATTAACAGTTTATGTCTAAATTCATCCACAGTAATGTGGACGAAGGAAAAAACATTATGCCAATAAGCCCATAAATCTATTTTCCTCATCCTTACTACCCATACTAATTACTTGCATAGGAATATAATTTTGAGTCTGCACTCCTATGCTATTAAAATATTTATTAAACAAATTAAAAAATTTTATGCTAACAGGTACTGATTGCCCCTCACACTCAATTATTTTTATTTGTTGACTATTCTTATTCCCCATAAGGTTTGAGACTATACCCCAAAACTGCCTTGGATTACATTTATAGTTCAAATGGAGTTTTCCCTTAAAGTACTCCTGTTTTGCCCTTCTGAGTTCTTTGGTGTACTGATTTCTTAGCTGTCTATAAGACAGCCAATCAACAGTCAAACCAGATTGTTTAGCTCTTACCCAGCCTTTATTCCTTGCTTTTTTTAATTTATGCAAATAAACATTATATCATTTGGCATTTGCAACCCTGACCTTCCTACATCTTAAAGGGGCATGGAAATTACAAATGTTTAAGAACTCCTGTTGAAAATATGACCAGACCCCGGAGGCATCTGGGATCAATTTCATTCTATCCCAACTCCTGCTTTCAAAATTCACCATAAACTTCACATAATCAAAGTTTTAAAGTTTCTCCAAGTAACAAAAGAAGGATTATGTGGGACCTTCATATCTTTGCATGTAGCAAAAATAACCTGATGATCTGAGAAAGCTTCTGCCAGAACCCCTCTTTTCCCATAAAAGTCTGGACAATTTGTGAATATAAGATCCAGGGTTGTGGCTGTTTCATGTTTAATCTAGTTGGGTCCTCTATTATTTGAACAAGGCCTAAAACCTCATGTAGTTCAGTCAGGGGATGCCTAGGATTTATCTGGGCCCAATTCACATTAAAATCACCCAACAAAATAATTTTGTGTGTTTCCCTATATCCCATGCAATAATCTTGCAATTTAAAAAAAAAAATCTCATTCTTAACTTTAGGTGGTTTGTAAATTCCTATCAAAAAAAGTGATTTTGTATACGGGAATTTTATTGCGATAGGTAACGTTTCTAGGCCTCCATCCACAGCAATATCGTCAATCTCCCCTAACTCCAGCATAGAGCACACATAGATTAGGATACCTCCATCTTTCTTGTTTGTATCCTTTCTAAACATTTGGTACTGCTCCAGTTCTATGATGAAATTACTGACTCTTTGGCTTACTAACATACTAAAAATGCTAGCAGAATAGGCCTAATGGTCTCTCGAGTCTGCTCGACTTTCAGCCCCCTCACTGACGGCTGATTTTGGTTTCCCCCCCTCCTCCTTGGGTTATACTGTCCCCAGTCCCAGCTGCTCCATCTGTATTGGGCCTGGTCAGATTTACCCTCCCCCGTACCTGTCCCATCCCCTCTTAAACCCGTCCACAGTCTCCACCTCTACCAGCTTCCTGGGCAGTGCATTCCATGGCTCCACCACCCTTTCAGTGAAATAACATCTCCTCCTCTCCCCTCTGAGCCTACCCCCTTCCAACTGACACCCGTGACCTCTTGTTGCCCCACCCTCCTTCCTTTGGAGCACCCTGACTGGGCCTTCTTTACTGATTCCTTTCATGTACTTAAAGGCCTCTATCATGTCCCCCCATTCCTCCTCTCCTTCAGGGTGTACATGTTGAGCTCCTTGAGCCTCTCCTCATAGGTCCCCCCCAGGCCACAGATCATTTTGGTTGCCCTTCTTTGAACCCTCTCTAGGAGTGCAATGTCTCTCTTTAAATGTGGCCTCCAAAACTGTACACAATACTCGAGGTGTGGCCTAACCAAGCAGTTGTACAGTGGAAGGATCACTTCTGCCTTTCTGGAGGTAATCCACCTTGCGATGCACCACAGCATCCTATTTTCCCTTGCCGCTGCCCTCCTACAGGTCTCTGAGTTGTTCATTTTGACATCTACCAGTTCCCCCAGGTTCCTCTCACCCTCCATGACTTGAATCATGTCTCCTCCCAGGGTATACACCTGGCCTGGATTTCTGACCCCCAGGTGCAGAACCTTGCACTTCTCTGCATTGAATTTTAGTTTCCATTTTCCCAACCACCTTTCCAGAACCTCCAGGTCCTCCTGCAAGGCCACCATCCCCTCCTCCCCATCCACCACTGCACCCAGCTTTGAGACATCTGCAAAGAGACTCATCTCACTCCTGATCCCCCTCCTGATGTCTGAGATATAGGCGTTGAACAGGAGTGGCCCCAGCACTTAAGCATGTCTCCGTAATAACAATAATCTGGGGTTGATGTTCCCTCACCCAGTCTTTTATAAGGTCAAGTTTCCCCATTATACCTCTGGCATTAAAGTGCACTATATTTAATTCTCCCTTAAGATACTCATCTTCATCTCAGGTATCAGGAAAATCTGGGCCTGGATTGGGATGTACATCACCGCAGGTCATCAGGTGTAATATCAGCAAATGCCTAAACAAAATTAACAACCTTCTAATAGTTTTTCCCTGGGGCCTGTAGGCCCAACATATGAACCTATGCATTTTTTGAACAGCCCTGGATAACGGCCCACACAGTGGTCGATGACGGGCCTCCAACAACTGGCTCATCCTAATATAACTGTTAAAACTAGAAAGCGTGATCATTGTGGGACTAATCCATACATCCTCCCCCATGAATGGCCTCCATCCTTGATCATCCATGCCCATATTCATTATGGGCATGGGTATATCACCAGGCTTCATATTAGCAGGCCCCACAGTCAAACTAAGTATGGACTCCCCCAAACCAAAACCAGCATCAGGGCAACAGTACTCTTCATATTTAATTTAAAATTATACATAAGCTACCATACAATGTATACCCTACCTCTCACCCAGCCCATCAATATGTATCTACACCCAAATCATATATTTCCTCCCAGTAGTCTACCACAGTAGACTCACATGGGTGACTCACGCCACTCCTGCATGTGCCACTCACACATGCAGCTGCTCCATGGCAGCCACTAGTGTGGCTGCACTTTTGAAGTTGAAAGTCTCCACCCCAAGTGACCTAACCTGCTGGACCACCAAGTAACCCCACCGCTTACTGGGCCGATAGACTGTAGAAACAAAGCAGGCAGGTGATGGTGAATGTTCTTGGGGCACAGCGAAGAACTGAATGTCAGTGCCTCGTAGAGTCGAAAGCAGGAGACAGCAGCAAAGTCAATTGGCAGCATGGGGCACAGATAATGCTGTTTATGCAGTGAGCAGTGATGTGTAAACAGGCTGTATAAATTCTCTAGCGCGGCTGCACTTTTGAAGTTGAAAGTCTCTCCCCCTGAGTGACCTGACTGCTGGACCACCCAATATCCCCCCACTTACTGGACTGGTAGACTGTAGTAACAAGGCAGGCAGGTGCCAGTGAATGTCCTTGGGGCACAGTGAAGAGCTGAATGTCAGCACCTCATAGAGCCAAAAGCAGGAGACAACAACAAAGTCAATTGGCAGCACAGGACACAGATAACGCTGTTTCTGCAATGAACTATGATGTTTAAACAGGATGTGTAAGTTCTCTAGCATGACTGCACTTTTGAAGTTGGAGGTCTCCATACCTGAGCCACCTGGACCCCCCCCCCCCACTTACTGGGCCAGTAGACTGTAGAAACAAAGCAGGCAGGTGATGGTGACTGTCCTCAGGGCACAGCGAACAACTGAATGTCGGTGCCTCGTACAGCCAAAAGAAGGAGACAGCAGCAAAGTTAACTGGCAGCACGGGACACAGATAATGCTGTTTTTGCAGTGAGCTGTGATGTTTAAACAGGCTGTGAATGGGTGAATTGGGTCAGGACACCAGGGAAATTCCCAAACTCTTCTGGGGAGGAGTTGCTGACCAGCCAGTTGGCAAAGAGGGCAGATAGCAGTGATGGAGGAGAAGAAGGTGTTCTTGCAGGTGAGCCAATCTCCCTCCCTCCCTGCAAATGGAAATAAGGAGGTATTTAAAGTAGAGATGGTTATGGAAAAAGTCTCTGCATTACACAGTGAGGCAGAGCAGAGTTCGGACATGGAAATGTTGGAAGCTGAATCGGTAATGGAAGAAGAAAGGAAATTAAAAGCAGCTATGAGAGAAAGACAGTTACCTGTTGCCTTAATGGCTGAAGAGGAGGCAAGATATGAAAAAAAAAGAAGTCTACTGCTGGCTGAACAGCAACAGAAAAAGTTGTGCTAAGTACCTGCAAGAGGTGAGGAGGCAGATGGGCTGTCAGCAGCTAACACTGATGACGTGTCTTGACAGCAGAGCTGCACTGTCAACAACAGTGCAACAGAAGTCTCCTAGTACCTCAATGGGGAAGAAAACAGTAAGAGCAGTACAGACACCCTTCTTAGAAGAGAAAAAAACCTACTGTTAAAAGTACTAAGGTGTACACAAGAGTAAAGGGAGGCCCAGCAAAAGCTGGTAGACAGCTGGGCTTACGTTACCGGTCACATATTTTCATGGCAGAAGAAGGAAGCTTATAGTCAGTGGAAAAAAGCATTTCTGGATGCAAGGTGGTTTAAATATACCGTGGGAAAATGGCAGTCAAATCCTGAATATTCCACACAGTGGGTCAGCATGGTGCCTTCTCGGGGCAGGATGTCAGTAGATGAACTGAATAACCAACAGAGTGCCGAGAAGACTGACATTTTGACTCCAGAAGTTTAGGTAAACAAACAAAAACCTTGATACATCAGGTACTGATATTATACAAACAAAAATCATTTCAGTTAATAAGAGTGGGGAAAAGACTGGCAACAATTCTATGGCTGCACTATATACTGCTACTATTACACAAAACATTAATGATACAAACAATAGGGAGGCAAAGGCACAAAATGCAAGACCGTTAGAGACAAATGATAAGCTGTATCACATCAGGATGCCAACAACGAAGACAGTCAGCCACAAGTAAGTTACAAAATTAATAAGGCAAGGCTGTTATTAATGAAGTGATTCCAAATATTGAAGTTTTGCAAGATGTAAATGTGGTCTGACCCTAGGTATCAGCTAGAAATGCCTTTGAAAATGTCCCGCTGAGCACAGAGCATACTGAAGAAAGTAATCTCCATACAGAACAGAACAGTGAGACAGAAAGTTCATAAGCCTCCTCTGCAGGGGAAGGGCCTAGCAGCTCTCATACACGTCCTTCATGGGGAAGGGGAGTAGAACACAATATGGAGTGGAGTGGGAGTCTGGTAATAATCCGAATGAAGTTCATATACATAGTACGCAGCATCAGGAGTCTGCTCAACAAACTTGGCAGCATTTTCAGGCTAGGGATACATTTTCTTCTGTACCTACCTCTGGCCAAGGAAGAAATGCAGTTTGTTTATTTATTTAGTTTTTGATAACTAGGTAAGTACGCCGAACAGCAATGTGCCTATTTTCAGGTATGACCCAGGAGACTACATTTCACAAGCATAGTCACGAATAACAGTTTACATAAATGTTTCCTCAAGGGCAGATTACAGTTCTGAAAACACAGCATAGCGATAACAGTGCACTAGAACAGTTAAGTGCGGGAAACAGTTTTTTTTTTTTTTTTTTACAAGTAGTTGTACAACAGCTGTAGGGAGAAGAGACCCTGGAGACAATGGTTTACACTGAGTAGGACAGATTTGGGGACACCCAGAGAGTAGCCATGCACATCTGGATTATTCCTTCAGGCAGTAGGGCAGAGAGTGTCTGTGGGTGTATAATCTGGTTGTTCTGGATCACATATAGATAAGAGCAGTGGCAGAGGTTAGCTTAGTTACAGTCAGTCAACAGGGTATTAGAGGCCGTATGGGGAGTAGTAGAGCATCATCTATGTAGAGACATCGGGGTTGGGGACTGTAGAGCTGTGTGATAGAAATCGGGTGTGTAGGCAGTAGTTGTGTTTGGGAGGCTATGGGTCATGGGGGTTGGAAGCACTTGCAGGTCATGGATTACGATATAGAGGTGGCATAGAGGATATACTATGGTATCCCTAAACTCAGTATCCTGAGTCTCAGGATACCAACTCCACTGGACTGAAATCCATGCTACCGAATCAATCAGATTCCTCAAAAATATGATTTCAGGCATCTGATTGCCAAATACTAAATGCAATTTGGGGGGCTCTGCCCCCCTGTAACTAAAATAACTAACTCCGAGGTGAGCAGACCTTGGAGTTACAAAATGAATTCTACGGGGTATACACTTTAAAATCTACAGGACACAACGAGGATAGAACCCGCGCCTCCCAGAGTACACTGGCCGAGCTGCCAGTGGTTTAGTCCTCAGCACCACTGGGGCAGCTCAGCCAGCCTCCTGATTCCACCAGTATTTGAACCCGACCAACAGGGGTAAGGTAGCAAGCCATTGCATCTGCTACCTTAACCCTGTAAATGTCCGTCTGGCTTCCTACTGCCGGGATGCTCACTATCTGGATACTGAACCTGTCAGGCAGTCAGTGTTGGGATAGTGAGTCTCGGCAAAGCATAAGGGTACCTGCATGGATGATTTACCAGACAGACAATATGTGGGCACAATTCTGTTGACAGATTCTAGAACATTCCTTAATGTTCTTAGGGTTCTTTGGAACAATGGACACTTTTATATGCTTGGTTATCTACCACTTAATTGTTTGTACTATTTCACGTATGGTACTCTAGTCTCATATTGTTGTATTTATATGTCTTGCTTGATACTTATAGGGGTTGTTGTGGCAACATTTGGGGGAAGGGGCTTTCTTCAGGGACCTGGGTCTTTTTCCTTTTTTTTTTGTTTTTTGGTTGTTGCTTATTGTTGTTGTTGTTGTTTACTATTTTCACTGTGTTTATTGTTGGAGTTTCATTCTTTAAAATTAATAAGGTATATTATATATACAGTATAAAAAAGATTCTATAACATTCTATATAACAGAAATATATGCATTGATTCATATACCAGAAGATGTGATATTTGACGTTTGCTTTAACACTATGGCCCAGTTAGAAAGATTTTTGAAGAAATGTAATGTAATGAAATACTCAAAATTATACATAGCATTCCAATCAATCCCATTGACAAAACCCACAATAAAGACTGTAAATATTTTATTTGAAAATGATGGTGTTACTGTGTTCAGCATCAAATATTGGCTGACTCAGAGATTTGAGGTTTTGGGCTCACCTGACCCAATAATTGACAATGAACAAATATGGACGGGGCGGGGGGGGTAGAAGTTTAGAGTTAAACTTCACCACAAAGACACTGGCATTCAACATCTTCCCAGTTATTTTGCCATTGGAAGAGATACCGTGCATGATTTCTATGCTGGACAACCAAAAACATGCTTTAAATGTGGATCATTTGACAATCTCAATAAAGTTTGTGACCAAGTTCATTGTAACTTTTGTCTAAATTATGGACATATTGGAATTCACTGCCCAAATGAACTAAGATGTAACTTGTGCGAAGAAATTGGTCAAATCAAGAGGATTTGTTATCCAGTGCATAAAAAGCTGGCATTACACAAAGACAAAGAATTGCAGAGCAGAAGGAAGCACAGCATCCCAGGTCGATGCCTCCTCAACAGGAGGTGCAATCTGAGGTTACAGATCCCCCACTCTCTCATCCAATGGAACCTCCTTTGCAAGCAGAAATACCAGCTTCCATGGTTAGGGAGGAACCTCAGTCCCAGGATGCTAACCCTCAAGTGGCTACAGAAGAAATAAGGAGAGGCAAAAATGCCACTGAGGGAGAGACACAGACGGACACACAAACAGAGGCTACCACTTCAGAAACTGTAGCAAACACTCGATTGGAAGATGACATTATGCCAGCCCCTGAACTGATGGTGGTGATGAGAAAAAAGGGCCCCAAAACAAATCAGCCAAAATAAAAAATAATACGAACGGAAGTTTCAGAACCAGACATCACATTGGCAAATAAATCTGAGTTGATCCATTCAAACCATGGGGAGTCTGATGTCACAATAGACTCTGAGGCATCCTCTATAAGGTCCTCACAAAGAATGGCCTCTTCTGATACAGAAAAAGATTCTGCTAAGTTTCCACTCTAAAGGAGAAGAAAAATAGAACTGATAGCTGAACAATGAGCAGAAAGCAGCTTCTAAATCTGATATAATTTTCATTGAAAGAATTCTACCTGTCAATATTTCTTTTCACCTCTCCAAATGACTAACAACATGAACATGGCTACAGGCAATGCAAATAGTATTAAACATCCAAAAAGAAGATTACTTTTGTTTACACTATTAAAAGATCTCCCTTTTGATAATATTTTAGTATAAGAAATAGTGCTGTGCGGAATACGGAATTCTGCCGTCAGAATTAGCACAAAATGCCCATTCTGCCAGTGGAATTTCCACAAGAATTTCACTGGCTCTTCAGCGTAATTCTGCCTACTGTGATCCGTGGTATATTATTCCACAGAAAATGAAATTTTTCCACAGAAAATTAGTCTGCAACAATTTCTGCAGAAAATATTGAGATCCACAGATTAATATTCCGCAGAACAGCAGTTTTTCTGCGGAAAATCGTTCTGTAACCATTTTCTACTGTGGAATTTCACCATTCTATTTGTGGTGAAATTTGGCTGAATTTTGGAAATTCCACGGAATTTTGTTCCGCCAGAATTTGAAAATTCCACACAACAAAACTAATATTTCTGACATTATTTAGGCAAAACACTTATGGTATTTGGGTTCATCTTTTTGATAATCTGGGAGAGGAAAAATGTGGTGGAGTGGGAATTCTATTTAGAGGCTTTGATTATCAAGTAATAAGATTGGTAGACATTGAAGCTAGGAGAGCTATGCTACTTGATATTTTCTATCAGCCAGATAAGCTATATGTTGTTAATCTCTATGCTCCTCAGAGGAAGAAAGGAAGAGTGGATTTGTTTGGATTAAAACAATCTTTCTTGCATATGTCTAGGAAAGCAATATTGGGGATGATTTTAACTGTTCTCTTCACAGATGTTCAGGGTACACAAACAAATAAACTATTCTGGGATTCAAATTTTTTGTTCAAAATGATATCAGATGCAGGGCTTAAAGATGTATATAGACTATGCCACCAGGTGGCAGGTACACATACTATAAAACGTGACTGGCCACAAGAATTGATTTTCTGTTCATATCAGCAAATTTGGAAGATAACAAAGTTAACTTTATACCCCTGCAGAAGTCAGATCATTTAATCTTGGGGGATTTTTGGGGGGAGGACAGTGGATATCAAACAGGCAAAGGTGTGGGCAAATTAAATAAGTTATTAGAAGACCCAGCTTCAAAGGATGGGGCAAAATACTTTCTGTTAGCCAGATGAACTGTAGCATACCTATATGATGATATAGGAGTTTGGTCGGCTAAGACAAAAAAAAAGAGCTGAAAAGTCTGTTTCAGACTTTAGCAAAAAAAAAAAAAAGAAAAGGACAGATTATATTAGATATTTATCACAAAGATTGCATTTTTTGACCTCATTTTCTATAGCCCAGGAAGCTTTGGGTAACTATAGTGACCAAATAAATAATACAAAACAAGACATGCTGAAATTGCAGTACAATAGAGCCACGTCATTGTTCATGGAGCATAGGAGTGGTACTCAGTAAATCTGGTTCTCGTAATATGTTTGATAGCTGTAGAGAATGAGTAAAGAAATAAATGAAATCACTGGAAGATATGAATGGACACATAACTTATAGTAAGGAAGGGATTTTGAAGATTATTGAAGAATATGATCTACTACAATTTGATACAATAGATATGACATTGTAGGACCCACCAGAATTTTTCAGTAAGTTATCAATACCCAGGATACTGTATCTGAAGCTGAAATGAATACTCTACAGGAACCAATTACCATAGAGGAATTATTTTAGGCATTAAGACTCTTTCAAATGATACTGCCCCAGTATAGATGGTCTAACAATATAATTTTATAAAGCATTTATTCTGGAAGTATTGGTAATATTACATATGGTTTTTAATTGGATACTACTTGAGGGATCTCCTGAAGACTCATTTGGAGTGGCCCTATACATTTTTTACATAAAAAAGGGACTCATACTTATATTAGGAATTGGCCAGCACTGCGTCTGTTAAATAATGATTTAAACACATTAATGAAAATCTTATGTAAAAAAATGGCAGTAGCGGCTCAACATCTTACATCACCAGCTCAATCTTGCTTATTTCCAGGTATTACTATTAATGATAATTTACTATAAATGAGAGAGACTGTGGAACAAGAAGAGCTGCCACAGATCTTCAGCCACAGCTGGTGGCACAAGACTGCTGTAGAGGGTCATGAGGAGAGCTTTGCCAGACTTCACCCCTCCCCCCAACGATTGCTACATCAGATGACAGGATCGACTGGGAGCCAGTTTCTAGGCCACTCTCCTCTGCCTCCACTAATCACAGGAGGGGAGGTGGCTGTAGCAGGAAAACTTTATTATTTAAAACTCTGCTCTCTGTTTCCCTTCTGCCGCAGATCTTCAGCCACAGCCAGTGGCAGAGGACAACTGTAGGTGTCATGAGGAGGGCATTGCCAGACTTCACTCCACCCCCAACCCGTGATTGCTGCATCAGACGATCAGGACTGACTGGCTTCCATGCCACTCTCCCCTGCCTCCACCAATCAATGCAGGGGAGGCTGCCCCCTTTGCCCGTTATATTCCAGACTCCATCTACAAGCAGACCTCTATGTAGCAGCCCGATGTGTTAAAGGCCACGTAATAAGGGCATCTACCATGGACGTCAGCCATAGTAATGACTGTTGGCTGGAGATGCTGCTCAAGATCATAAAGAAAGCTCAAAAACTACACTTCTGGGTTCGTGATCAAGCCAAGAGGTGTCTTAGGAAATCTGGATACACTATCAACACAGGACAACTAAAAATGGAACTTATCAAATATATTTAAAGTGGACCAGGTATTGTTCTTAATGGAATGTTAAGTTGCTCTATGCCAGTAAATTGTGCATGGGTGTACCTAATGCTGCCACCCCAGCCAGAACAGTAATCCACTAGGCTAAGCACTTTACTGTGCCTGTAAGTCTTGCACAGATTATAGTTGTACTGCCCAATGCTAATATAGAAACAGAGTTGCTTATGTACTGGCTCCTGATCTAATGTACACTTAAGTTAGATATATTCAGAATGAATCAGTTGTTGTGTTTTCTAAGGCAGGGCAATTGTTAACATATTGCTTTTCCTGAATTGTGCCTGCTAGACTAGCAGTACATTGTTATTAATGCAGCTTATACAACTGCTATGCTCAAGGGGTGTTCATCTTATCTACAGATAGAACCAACTGATAGACTCTTCTGCTATATTAGATAAACATCCATTTTTGTCTCTATCTGCCTTGGACTAATTTCAATATGATGTGGTTGCTGCAGTACTAACCCTCCTCAGCTTCTTATAGTTCCCACCACCCCCAACCATATAAATCATACACATATTAGTTTATCTCAGTAGAAACTCACAAAAATACCTAACTCTCAATGGAGTCAAAGCACCACAGATCTGTCTATCAAGCTATGCACCCAGCTATGATTAGGGCAATCCTAATAGTTTTCAACTCCAACTCTAAGAAACCACACAATTCCACTCCTTTAACTATATGTAATAGCAGCGCCAAGAGAAAACCTTAACATCAGAGGCTTACATACACAAATCACCATGCATCCAAAAGTATTACCCTCATTCTACTACTATGTTCAGGTAATGTAGAGGTAAACCCAGGTCCCCTCTTCCAGGTGCACTCCCCTACAGATTTTGCCTCTCTTAAACAATTTAAAATAATGTCACTAAATATGCACAGCCTGTTAAACAAATTGGATGTGACAGAAATTTGGGATATACACATCAAACTGGATGTATTTGTACTCACAGAAACCTAGCTAAGTGATTCTGTGCCTTCGCAGATTTTAGCCATCCCCTCTTACAATCTATAAAGACTGGACAGGCCTACCAGGAGTGGGGTGGAGCCTTATATATCCATGAAAAATATCAGGCAGACAAAATCAGCTCTCTCCCAGTGGCTAACAAATTTGAATGTGTGATGGTAAAAATAGCTCTATCATGAAATGAAGCATTAAAAATAATAGGATGCTACAGGTCACCAGAGGGTGGTTGTGAACTCTTTAAACACAGAAGTAATTTGGTAAGTTTCTGCCCAAACAAATGCCTCACAGTGGGTGTGGTGGAGTTAGGCTACACCCTCGGCTGTGACTGATGGATCACTTTTCTATCTCCTTATTTCCTAGTTACAGTTAATGCTTTTCTTCTTTTTCCCCCTACCCTAGGTTGGCCACCTAGTGTAGCTCTTTACTGTCCCTACTAAACTTCCTACTAGTTCTCTCTTTTCATTCTATTTCCATTTCCATCCATCCAGTCATTGGAATGATGCCAAACACCCGAGAAAGGTGTTGTGTAAAGTACATAAGTGCATTTTGTGTACAAAAAGCACGAAGGCTATTTTAAATAGGAATGAATATAGTTAGTAAAGCTTTTTTAAAGAAAAAGGATTCAGAAGTCATATAAAACAATAATAATATCATGATTAATACAATTATAAGAAATCCTTAAGGTATTTTCATAAATTCACGCTATAAACCTGTTACTGTATATGGTTCTATGTATAAAAGAGCTTAGTCACTGTGGATCACAGATATGGAAAGTCAATATCTGGATATATATACACTGTACCTTTAACTGAACCAGGAAATCCCCTGACACAATTCCCTCCCCTTGGTTTTGAAACATGTCCAGACATGTAAGGGTTCAGTCAGGTGACCCTACCAAAAATATATAAAAACCTTTGCACAGCGTTTACTTCAGTTCAGTCTAGTAGAGTTCAGTCTTGAGAGTGAAGGAGAGAGATGCTACTGCAGACAAGCTGTTGAATGCAGATGAGAAGGGTCTTAGGAGCTCTAGAATCCAGGACTGTATTGTGTGAGAAACAGGGACAAGCAACAGGGAAGATGCCATGGTGGTTGAATGGACTTTCCCATGTTTTGAACCCCCTGTGATATAGTATGAAATGTATGAAACATGTAATGTTTAAAATGAATATAGCGTTAAGGCTGGTGCTGAATACAGTCAGTTGAGGGTACCAGAATGGTGTAAGGCTTGAAAGGAAACCCCTGGTATATTACAAATAAGGGATGAAAGGAAACAATGTGTTAAAATGGGGTTAGACCTGGGTACAACTCACCCCAGAGAAAGTTGTGGCATAGGCCTGCACGGCTGCCCTGATAGATGGGTACGGAGGAAGCTCAAAGTCGGCATAAAAGTGCTGTGTATTACTTCCTCTTTTTTAATGTAATGATGAGGTTACAATAGTGGATGTACAGGGCTGAAATGATGCCAAGTGATGGGTATGGAGGAAGCTCGAAGTCAGCATAAAACTGCTGTGTATTACACTTCCTCTTTTTAATGTAATGATGTAGGTACGATAGTGGGTACACAGGGCTGAAACGATGCCAAGTGATGGGTAAGAAGGAAGCTCGAAGTCAGCATAAAACTGCTGTGTATTGCTTCCTTTTTTTAATGTACTGATGAAGGTATGATAGTTGTTGCACAGGATTTTGAAACGATGCCAAGGGATGTATTCTGAAACGATGCCAAGTGATGGGTGCTGAAACAATGCCAAGTGATAGGTGCTGAAACAATGCCAAGTGATGTGTGCTGAAACGATGTTAAATGATGGTTGAGGTTTAAGTCCAGAATTTAAAGCAGTAACAAATCAAGATGTTAATACCTTACCTTGAAGCAATGACAGGCCTCAGAGAAGGTCCTCTGGAACAATGATTTGAAGATGCAGAACGTGATAGGGGAAGTGAGCCTTAAGGTTTTTTGGATCTTATTCCAGAGCGTAGGAAAAGTGAAGCTTATTGAGGCTCTACCAAAGTGCATTTTAACTTTAGGGATATTCAGAGATAAGATGGTAAGACTTCTGAGAGAATAAGCACTAGGGATGCAGGGAGTGAGGCATCTTGTGATGTACTGAGGTAATTTATGAGTGATTGCCTTATATGTCCATAGAATAGCATTCTTTTGCCTCCTGAAGCTAAGGGAGCTCCAGTCTAAGGAAAAATAGAGGATGCAGTAGTGCGTGTCATAAAGGGCATCCAAAATTAACCTGAGGGCTCTGTGGTATAGGGTATCAAGCTTGGAGAGAGCTGTGCTAGTGCTATGGCCATATAGGAAGTCAGGGAGAGGCAAGAAGGTAGCTTGGACTAGGAGTTTTCTAGCCTCCTGGTTTAGTGAGTGCTTGATCCTGAAGAAAATACCTAGCCTTTGACGCAGTTTCTTAGTGAGTTCTTCAATGTGATCAGTGAAGGACAATTTGTAGTCAATCCAGACCGCCAGGTATTTGAATTGTTCCATGAACTCCAGGGCTTCTCCCAAAATGGTGCTTATGTGAGGAACCTTATCTGGGTTTTTTTTTTGAGATGAGGGGCCAGTGGAGAGAAAATCAAGGACTTAGTTTTTTTGGCATTGAGCAGGAGTTTCAAGGTGAGTAGATTTTTTTGGAGGATGTCAAAATCATTCCAGAGGTTCAAAATGGCTTGATCCAGAGTTGATCTGTCAATGTATAGCACTGTATCATCAGCGAAGAGATGGATACTAGATGACTTTAGGCCAGTGTCGATTTGATTAATATAAATAGCAAAGAGAAGTGGACCAAGTATGGATCCTTGGGGGACACCACTAAAGAGTATTTTTTTTGGTGTTAGGTCTCCTTCAGCCTTGACCTGCTGCTCTCTGTCCACAAGATAGTTTGCAAACCAACTCTGGGCCAGGTTGTCCACCCCAACTTTCTTCAGAGTCACTAGGAGTAAATTGTGGTCCACTGTGTCGAAAGCCTTGCTAAGGTCCAGAAACAAGGTGCATATATATTGCTTGTTATCAAGTGCGGACTGACAGTCATTTATAACCTTGGCAAGGGCAGTGGAGGTACTATGCATTGGACAGAAACTGGATTGAATTGGGTTTAGTAAATTAAAACTTTCCAGATGAGATCTGAGCTGTTCATTTATTACCTTCTCCAATAGTTTTGATAAGGCTGGGAACAAGGAGATTGGGCGGTAATTATTTAGGCCGCAGGGATCCCCTGATTTGAATACAGGGATGACATGGGCCATCTTCCAGACCTTGGGGAGGGAGCCCTGATTGAAAGACAAATTGAAAAGGTGGGTAATGGGGGGGGGCAAAATATAGTAGGCCAGCTTTAGGAAGAAAGGCTCAATCATATCCGCGCTCACACATTTCTTGGTATCAAGTTGAAGAAAGAGATCCTTAACCTATTTGACAGTGACCGGACAGAAGGAGAAAGAGTAGTAAGGGTCAACAGATTCCAGATCATGGCAATCAGATGACTGACTAAGGAACTATGCCCTGATGGCATTTGCTGGGGAGGTATCAAAAGCCATCCCTGCTGTGGCAAAGTGATTGTAAGGAGGTCAAGGATCTCATTTTTATTTGTAGTGTGGGTACCACCAGTTGAAATGTTGTGGGGAAGTGTGCCAGCGCTGTTACAGCCTTCTACATCCCTTAAAGTTTTCCAAAACTTAGCAGCAGAGTTAGTGGATGCGTTAAGCTCAGAGCGGAAATAACTAGACTTCACAGCTCTGATAGTTTTTGTGCAGAAATTCCTTGCAGTTCGGAAAGCAGACCAGTCTGTGGCCAATTTAGGCTTTCTGGCTCTTTTCCAAAGAGCATCCCTATGCCATAAGGCAGTCTTCAGGTTATCCATGAACCAGGGACAGGATTTTCTTTTGGTTCTGCTTTTGATGACTGGGGCATGGAGGTCTAGGGTTCCGGTGAGTATTTCATGAAGCACCTCATGTGCCTCTTCCACAGAAGATGCGAGGTAAAATTTCTGCCAGTTAGCATACTGGAGGTCACAGAGAAAATCATCTGGGCAGAAGTTCGTTTACATCTCTTGTGGATGTATTTGGAAGAAGAGGTTTGGAGTCACGCTGACCTTATGCATGCAATGGCACAGTGGTTGTTGACGTTAAAGAATACACCTGAGCGGAGGAAGAGGTGAGGCTTGCTTACAAAGATTAGGTCAAAAAGGGAACTACATTCTAGGTTTTTGGTGTTTGGGTGGGTAGCTTCATTAATGATCTGGGGAAGTCCGTGGGCATCACAGAATTCTTTCAATGGTAAGGAGACTGGAGAGAGCCAGTCAAGGTTGAGGTCACAGTTATGGATACTTCTGATGAGGTGGTAGCTAGTATGTCACTTAGGTGTTTGAGCAGAGAGTGGCTAGCTGAGGGGGGCCTATAGCACCCACTAATGCAGACAGAGGTTGATTTGGCTGGTTGAATTATTAGCGTGGGTGAAAGTTTCAACCAACCCCCATTCTACTGTTTTGGTAGAATATTTATGACTGAGAGGAGGTTCTTAAAAAACAGTATAGTTTTGAGAACAGTTTTTTTCTTAGGGTGGAAGGTGTGTGGCGGAGTTAGGCTACACCCACGGCTGTGACTGATGGACCACTTTTCTATCTCCTTATTTCCTAGCTACAGTTAACGCTTTTCTTCTTTTTCCCCCTACCCTAGGTTGGCCACCTAGCGTAGCTCTTTACTGTCCCTACTAAACTTCCTACTAGTTCTCTCTTTTCATTCTATTTTCATTTCCATCCATCCATTCCCTAGAATGATGCCAAACACCCAACAGTTATAAGAAATCCTTAAGGTATTTTCATAAATTCACATTATAAACCTGTTACTGTATAAGGTTCTATGTATAAAAGAGCTTAGTCACTGTGGATTAGAGAGCTAGAAAGTCAATATCAGTGGATATATACACTGTACCTTTACTGAACCAAGAAATCCCCTGGCACAATCCCCTTCCCCTTGGTTTTGAAACATGTCTAGACATGTAAGGGCTCAGTCAGGTGACCCTACCAAAAGATATAAAAACCTCTGCACAGAGTTTACTTCAGTTCAGTCTTGAGAGTGAAGGAGAGAGGTGCTACTGCAGACAAGCTGTTGAATGCAGATGAGAAAGGTCTTAGGAGCTCTAGAATCCAGGATTGTATTGTGTAAGAAACTACTGAAGTTAAGTAGTGATTTTCATTGCAATTTTTGTTTATTTTCTTTTATTATTTTTCAAACTTGTGGAAAATAAATATCACACTAAGGTGTGTTTTAAACCTGTAAATTTGCCTTGTCTGAAGTTTATTACCTCACGCTGTGACAGTGGGTGATCTAAACCTGGACTGACTCACAAGTAACTCTAACAACCTAAAAAAATGTGCGAAGACCTAGGATTTACTCAATTAATACCGTAACCAACTACACCTACCCCAAGCAACCCTGACAATGCTTCCCTAATAGATCTAATCCTAACCAACAGGTCAAATAAATACATCCATTCTGCAATCTTTCAAAATGACCTAAGTGATCTTAACATAGTCACTTGCTCTACAGGTATAACAACTCCTCTAACCCAGCTCAAATTGTTCGTCGAAAGACACCAGGCTACTTTTAATGTTATGAACTACCTAAATTATTTGGCTCTACTAAACTGGCAAACATTTTACCTGGCCCCCACAGTTCACAAAGCGACTGAAATTTTCAACAGACTGTTACTGTGAGTCATTGATAAGCATGCTCCCTTCATCCTGCCCTTGGTTCACCAAGGAGTTGAAAGAGGCCTTACGCAACAGGGATCGACTTTTGAAAACTGCCAGGTGCACAAAACTAGATTCAGATTGGGTCAGATTCAAACAGGCAAGAAACTACTGCACCAAACTAATCAGGGCAGCAAAAGCTAGCTACTACGTAAACTCCCTGAACAACAGCAAACGCGATGCTGTGAAATCTTTGAATATATTCAAATCCGTTGAAAGCTCCTTGCTTGCCCCCACCCTTCCTCAAAAAATCTTAATCAATGGCAACCTAATAACTGATAAACAAATTATTCTGGAGGAAACTTACTCCCACTTAGCTTCAACTAGATAGGCATTCGATAGGTCCCCGGCTGCATCATACCTTATCCTCCTGCAGGAGGACAACACACTGGGTAGTCTTACTACCAGCCGTTTCAACTTCCAACCCATCACCTACAAACAAGTGGAACAGCTCCTGCTAGGGCTAGACACTAAACAAAAGTGCAGGTGCTGGTGGCCTGGACTCCCTTTTCCTCAAAACCTGTTTCATGCTTTTTATAGCACCCATAACACATCTATTCAACTTGTCACTCACCAGTAAGGACATACCACAAATCTGGAAGACAGCCCACATCATTCCACTCTTCAGATCAGGTGATGCTAGTATCCTCAATAACTACATGACCATATCCATCCTTCCAGTATTAGCTAAACTCCTAGAAAAACTTGTCAACACTCAGATAAGAGACTTCCTGGAACAGTCTAACATTATATAACACCCTTCAGTCTGGTTCAGACCTAAACCCAGTACTGCCTCTGCTCTGGTGAAAGTTTCTGATGACTGGATACAAGCTATTGACCAAAAATATATTACAGAGCTATCTTTCTCAATCTCAGTAAGGCATTTGACACTGTCGACCACAACACACTGCTTCAAAAACTAACATAGGATTAGGTGCTGCCCCGTTGCAGTAGTTCTCTAGCTATCTATCAGACTGGGTTCAGCATTTAAAAGTAAAAGGCCTTTACTCTACCTGCACCCCCTTCCTTAGGGGTGTCCCCCAGGGCTCAATATTAGGTCCACTAATCTTTATGTGAGATCATCACTGATACCAAACTACACTTTTATGCAGATGATACCACCCCTTACATCTTTAGGCCCAACATCACCGTGGTCTGCTCTGACTTTCAAAGGGATTTAGATAAACTCCAACACAATCTCTTTCAGTCTAAGCTGCTATTAAATGCATCAGAATCTAAGGTCATGTTCCTTACGTCATGACACATAGCTCTGCAATTTGTATCTGCCCTAGTCATTACTACTCTATTAGGCAACACTCTTGAAGCAGTGGAAAATTACAAATATCTTGGAGTCTGAATCGACAACAAACTATAATTTGCCACCCATATGGAGGCATGTAAGACATTGCATATCAGACTTGGATTCTACATTAGAAACAGGTGCTGCTTACTGTATGATGCATGCAAGCAGTTGGTCCAGGCCACCTTATTGCCGATAATTGACTACACTGGCATGATATACTGTCTCGCTTCAACCACATACTTCGCCAAATTAGATGTACTCTACCACAGAGCACTCAGGTTCATTACAGGGTTAGGGCCCAGGACCCACCATTGTTCTTTGTATGCTGTAGTTGGCCAGCCCTCACTAGCTACCAGATGACTTCTGAACTTGTACACCTGGGCATACAAAATATTCCTAAAAGATCTCCCAGGGTATATCACCTAGCCATTTTATTCATCAAGTAGCAACTACTCACACAGGAAAAACAATTTCCTATTGTTGGACATTCCAAAACACGCTACACTGATAGGGAACTCTGCAATTAGTCGATTTATCCTTAATGCATGGAACTCGCTCCAAGTGTATCTAAAACTCAGCTTGCTGGTCAGATCTAGCACCTTTAAAAAGCTCATTGAGAAACTATACACTTCAACCTGCTTGTGAGTCTAGCCTCTTCTGGTTCTTACTGACTGGTTATTAACTGTATGGTGCAGTTCCTCGCAGCGCTGTGGCAAACAAACTTACTAGTTGCACTTGCAACTTGTGTAGATACCCAGCCAAATCTGGTACACTTTATATTTCAGTATATAACCTTCGAGTTGTGTACCTAGTGAACTTACTCTTATTGAGAAACTATGTTTTATATACTGTATCTCTGTACACTGTATCACTGTTTCTAATTATTGTAATGCTGTCCTACCCAAGACCTCCTTGTAAATAAGCGTGCTCAATGGAGCCTTTTCCTGGTGAAATAAATAAAATGAAATGAATGAATGAAAATAAATAAAGGATTATGTCCTGCCTCTCGACCAGGAAAAAGCATTCAACTGGGTGTCACAATCATACTGGTTTCGAGTGTTTGACTTTTATGGCTTACCTCCCTTATTTTGTACTTGGATATACAGAATAATGTATGGGGTGGTGAGCATTATGAGAATTTAATGCACACCGATTAATCTCATAGGTTTTTTTTTTTATTGTCTTCATATATTGGAACTGAATCTAGCTTTCTTGGGTAAATACTTGGGCTTTTCCTTTTATTTCCAAATGGAATTTGGGATTTACTAAAATGAAAAAAAAAAAAAACCCTGGATACTCCAGGCATTGATGGCAGACACTGAGGTGACTCTTGTGGCCATCACGGAAACATGGGCCACAGATGAAGATGACTAGGAGATGATGATCCCTGGGTATTCACTTTTCATAATGGATAGAAGAACTGGTAGGGGAGTTACCCTTTTTGTCAAGGAGGACATTAAAGTGGCAGATGATGGGTGCATTAGGGGTAACAGTGGGAGGCTGTCAGTATGGGTGCAATTCACAGCAGCATCAGGCAGGAAAGTATGCTTGGGGTGATCTATTGGCCTTCAGGGCAAGGGGAAGAAAGGAACAGAGAACTCAGGGAGGAACTTGAAAGAGGGTAGCAAAGGGGGTAGTAATGGTGGTTGGAGATCTGAACCTGCTAGGCATCGACTGGGAAATCCCAGAGGCCAAGTGAGCCAGGAATCAGGCACTGCTGGCTCCTTCCAAGACTGTCTACTGGTGCAGCTAGGCAGACCGCAATCCTTGATGTGGTGCTCACCAACTCGGTGATGGTGGGTGCTGTGGGAGTAGAAGAATCGCTAGGGAACAGCGACAATAACTCAGATCGATTTGAATTGCCCCTTGGGGCCAGCAAGCCACAATTGAGAACAAAGTCATTGACTTTAGAAGGGCAGACTTCGACAGGTTGAATGAACTAGTCAGGGGAAAGTTAAGCAGGTTGGAAGAGAGATGGGGGCAATTAAGGGAGCCATCCTTGAGGCATCGAAGGCATGCAGAAGAACAGTAACAAAGAAAACAGGTCTAAGATAACTCAGTGATTCTCACAAGGGTTAGGGAAGTGGTAAGGACCAAGAAGAAGGCCTCTATAAATACAAGGAAAAGCAGGGGGAGGCAGAAAGGGAGGATTATCTACCTGTACAGACAAATAGGGAGGCAAAGGGGGCCAATAGGGAGGCAAAATCAGACACTGAGCTACGTATTGTGGAGAGGGTCAAGAATGGAGCAAAAGAGTTTTTCAGATACATTAGCAGAAAAAGGGAAAAAGGGGGTAATCACACAGCTAGTTAAGGGGGCAGGGTGACAGAGAAGGATGGGCCAAAAGCTGCCATCCTGAATGACTACTTTTGATCAGTATTCACTAAGGAGGACTGCGGGTCCATGTCAGACAGTGGCATCAAAGTGGCCGCTAAGAGCCGGCCCGGTGGCGCTGGACACCACACCTCGAGCCACGCCGGCGACCCGGGTTTGAGGAATGGACTCAGGTCGGCGGGGGTCAGCCGGGAGAGGGAGGATTGGCGTCCCAGGATGCTCTCCTCCCTCAGGAGAGATACCAGGGGTGCAATTTGCACTGACTCCTTGAGAGGCCGGTGGGAACCACGGGCTCTCGAGACTGGACGGCTCCGTTCACAGAGTCGGGGAGGGGGGACACTGTCGGGCGCGTGAGAGAGACGCACGTCACCTCTCTGGACGTACGTCCCTGCGCCGGCGTCCCAGGGGGCGGGGTTGAGGGGAGCACAGGAAAAATGGATAAGCCTCTCGGTGGTCCTAGATGACGATGGCTCCACCCAGGACCACCAATTCTGGGACAGACCCCGCTGTGCAGATAGGAGGGAGGAGAAGAAGCACTCTAGGGGCAGATCCTGGAGCAGTGGCCCAGAGGAATGAGCAGTCTGAAGGAGTGGACACTGAGGTAGGAAGGCAGGGATAAATAACAGAGTAAAGTGGCCGCTAAGGAGTCCCAGAAATTAGACAACCATTGCTGACCAGTGAAAGGGTCCTGAAAAGGCTGGCAGCCCTTAAGATAAACAAGGCCCCAGGACCAGATGGGTTGCATCCAAGGATACTTAGGGAATTAGCAGCGGAGCTGGCTGAACCACTGGCTGCTCCGTTCAACAGCTCACTTAGGTCTGGGGAAGTTCCAAGGGATTGAAAGGTGGTGGACATTGTACCGCTTCATAAGGGAGGGGATAAGGAGCAATAAGGGAACTATAGGCCTGTCAATCTGACCTCTTGCAGGGAAGCTGATGGAATCACTGATCAAAGAGGACCTTGTAGACTACCTGGAAAGCAATGGACTCCAGGATAGTAAACAGCGTGGTTTCATGGCAGAAAGGTCTTGTTAGACTAACCTGATATTTTTTTTGACTGGGTGACAAAGGAATTAGACAAGACCACAATGTGGATCTGCCATACTTTGACTTCAGCAAGGCTTTTGATTCAGTACCACACAAAAGATTGCTCAAGAAGATGGAAGACCTGGGTGGGTAATTGGCTAGAAAAGAGGCAGCAGAGGGTGGTGGTGAATGGAGTTAAATCAGAGGAGAGGGAGGTTACAAGCAGGATTCTACAGGGATCTGTCCTGTTTCTGGTCCTCTTCAACATGTTCATTAGTGACATTGGAGAAGGAATCTGAAACAGATTGTGTCTCTTTGCAGATGACACTAAACTATGTGGGAGGGTGGATAGTGAAGAGGGTATAAGGGAAATTCAGAGAAACCTACAAGAGCTAGAGGGATGTTCAAATGTCTGGCAGTTAAAATTTAATGTCAAAATGTTCAATGTAATGTATCTAGGGATGAAGAACCCCAAGACAGAGCACTGAATGGGTAGGGAGAAACTTAGTACAGCATCTAAGGAATGGGATCTGGGAGTTATAGTAGTAGCCAGAGTCATGGTCAGATATTTCCAGATATTTTGTGAAATTTCTGAAGAGTTTCTCTCTGATGCCCATATTGTGGAACTGTAGAAAGCAGAATATTTCTCTAGAAATATCACAGAAATGTCAGGAAATATCTGACCATGTCTTTGGCATTGACTGTATAATCAGTAACTCAAACAAACAAGCCAGTGCATCAAGGCCTATAGCAAGGCTAACAGGATGCTGGGATGTATTGGGAGGGGTACTGATAGTAGAAGAAAAGATGTAATATTTCTCCTTTACAGATCCCTGGTGAGACCTCACTTGGAGTACTTCACCCAGTTCTGGAGTCCTCACCTCAGAAAGGACAAAGATAGGTTGAAGCTAGAACAGTGCAGAGTAACAAAAATGATTCAGGGTCAGCAGGGTAGATCCTATGAGTGGCTCCTCAAGGCACTAAATATGTACTTACTGGAAACTAGAAGGGAGAGGGGAGATATGATAGAGACCTTCAAGTTCCTCAAAGGAATTAACAAAGTGAACTGCAGGACATTATTTAGCCTGAATGCCAACTCGTAGTCATATGGACATGAGTGGAAATTAACTAGAGGGAGGTTCAGGAGGGACTTGAGGAAGTACTTCTTTAAAGAAAGGGTGGTGAAACCTTGGAACAGTCTGTCAGTCAAGGTGGTGGGTGCAAAAACAGGAGATTCAAGCAGGGCTTGGATAGAATAAAGGGAATAGTGGTTGCCTGGGACAACAAGACCAGGGAGGACAATGGGGAGAGGATGGGAAAGGTTAGTACCCTGGAGGAACAATAGGTTCTGGGGGAAGTTCCAGGGATTATAGAGAATTTGGGTAGACTGGATGGATCTCTGGTCTTTTTCTGTCATCATTGTCTATGTTTCCATGATACCCAGGGTATGTTATTCAATTGTTAGAAAAATTAAGACAATGGAAACTTGCTAGAATACAAATGGCAACTTCTACGAGAATGCAAATATATGTAAATATTCAAACCCAGGATTATGGAGCAACATCAGAATATACAGGAGTTTCTCAGCAGAATTATAAAAAAATAGACACTTATTTGGTAGATAAACAGATTCCTCCTAGAATGTGGGACATAATAAGGCTGTGTTGTCTTGGACGATTGGCAGTGAAGGGTAATGCCAAACATAAAAGTTTAAGTGGGGACATGCCCTAGAGAGGCATGTTCCAGGCAAATTGAAACTATGGAACATTTAAGCAGTAAACCACGTCAGGGTGTGGGTTAAGGGTGGGATTTACTACGTGGCGTGGTTTGCGGCTGAGTGGCCAAATCCAGGCCAACCGTGGTAAATCCCACCATTACCCACACCCTGGAGTGGTTTATTGCAATTATACTATGGGTTGGTATAGATTTTAAGTAAGGAAGTTTTTTTAACAACTACTTTTTTAGATATATTAATATTTTATTGCTAATATTCCTATGCCTAAAAAAAAATAGTCCATGCACTGTATGTGCTTAAGTTAATTTTTTTTTTTTTTTGAGGGCACCAGTCAAAAAAAATGTTTACAGCCCAGTGGGTCTGTTTCTGAGTGGCTTGCTCATGTCTTTGGAGCCCTAAGTTTACCAGTTTCTCAGATGTGATGTTTTCATGATGTGTCCGTTTTTTACCTTTTGGATTAGATGGGCCTGCTAAGTTGCTGATGACTGAGAAGTTTGACTGTGAAGGAGTGGGGTTTGCGATGTAGGGGATGGATGGGGCATGGCTGGCACATCGGTGTTTTGCTGCTTGGGAGTTGGTGATGGAACTACCAGACTGGAAGGTAAGTGTTCAACATTTGGCTGACTGCTTTCAAGAGAACGAATAATTTTGTCCTGTTCCGTGGGGTTGATCAAGTCAAATGTTGCCTCCATGAGTTGAATTTACCTTTTTATTTTCCATAACGGCTGAAGTGTGCTAAGCGAGCATACAAGATGGCGGTCACACGGAGTGAAATTTGTGGCCACAGTGATTTGCAGTTTGTGGTTTTGGGGGGCACGAGCTTCAAGCTGGCTGGCACCTCTTTCATGGGTGATTGCAGGATTTATACCAGCTCGGTGGTGCCAGCCAGCCAATCAGAAGGTGCCATTTTTCAATTGTATTTGTGACCATGGTATAATTTCTTTTAACCTGCCCATTTGTGCAATCTTTCTGGAAGGTGGTGGCAGCCAGATGGGAGGATAGGTGCTGGAACAATCTATCTTATGAGGACATTATTATAGGTTCCATAAATTCAGGGAATAAATATGACCAAAGCACTATACAATTAGTAATTAACTTATTAAATTGTTTTTGTGTACGGCAGGACAAGTGCAGATTATTATTTCAACAACAATCTCTGAATCAAATTGCATTTATTTTAGTGATAGAAAAAGAATTACAATCTATATGTTAGGGAGAGTTCTTGGATGACACAGAGTAAGTTGAAAAGTAAATGGAAGAATATTTTCTGCATTACTATGAACTAAACAGTGGTAACATACAGGTAGAAACCTAGAAACATAGAATTTGATGGCAGATAAGGACTGTTTGGCTCATCTAGTCTGCCCATGTTCCCTACCTACTGTCACACTGGAGACCCTACTTGATCTCCGGCTTTACCGTACAAAGTACGAGGTGGGCAGTTTTTATTTTCTTTATTTTATAGGAGGAAGACTAAATGGCTTGGTTGTTGTTTATCATTAGTTATTACAATATAATATGATTTAGCTGATGTTAGTATAATTTGATTATTGCTGATGTCTGTTACATTCTGTATTGTTGATCTCTTTTTTTACCTAATAAAAAAGCATTCTACTCTTCCCGAAGGGGGACCTGTCTGCTTCCTGCCAGGGAAAGGGAGAAATGCCTGCAGGCATGGAGGAGACATCTATGGCATCCTGGGTGGTGGTGCTTGCTTCCCTCTGTCACGCACCCACTCCTGGGGGCATGGTCCACTGCACTCACAGTGCCCACCCCTAAGTGCAATCTGTGACTGGGTGGAACAGGAATACCCTCCCTGTGTCCTTCTAGAGTGCTTGCTGAGTTCACAACTGAACACTCACCATGAGGGCCCAGGGCTTCCTCTCTAATCTGGGTAAGGGTAAAATACAGTCCTGAGTCTGTAGCCAGGTAAGAACCCGCCCTGGTTGCTTTTCTGAGGGAAGGACCCAGGTGTTATAAACACTTCAGGGCTATCCTCAGAACCCTGATTGTGTCTTCTTTGCCAGGTGGTGCAGGAACCTATTGTAGTTTGAACTCCACAGACCCCTCCCAAGACCCTGTGTATTTCTCCTACTTAGGCACCCAGATTCCCTTCCAGGATCTAAGTGTTTGGTAGTGATGGTGGCACCTTAGCATTAAACAGGCTATCACAGATTGAAAAAAATATTCCCACCTTTACACACACACAACAAAATTACTTCCAGTCAGTTATTAGAAGCAAGTGCTTTTACTAGTACTTAAATAATTATCATATAAGACTTACAAACAAAAGATTCAGAAATATGGTCACAGAATAACAAAAAACAAAGTTGGACAAAATACAAAACACACTGTGAAATTTTACTGTCTAGTTTCTACCTTGTCTGTGGAGAATCAGAAGTCCAGAAAATAAATTAAGTCTGCAAAATCCCAGTTCTTCTTGCAGCCACTGGTCCTCCATGTAGGTATACCCCTCTGACAGCAACATTTCGATGTGATCGACACTACAGCGACTACAGAGCCAGGTCGCTGTAGTGTCGGTGCTGGATGCCGGCACTATATTCTGGGGATCTTGCACCCCCTCCCCTAATCAGCTATGACTCAGAGTTGATTATATTTAGTGGGGGGATGTGAGGGGCAGAGACCCCCACATGGGGGGTTTGGGGGGATGAAGCCCCCTGAAGAAAACATATTGGTAAGTGAGAAACCGTATGTTGACTGCAAGTGCGGTCGACATGACGGTTTTGCTGTACAGTCGTTAGACAAATGTTTTGTCGATGAACAATCATAGATCCCTCAGTGTGTGCTTGGCAGACAGGCTCTGTTTGTCAGGAAAAGTGTCTTCTGCAAAATGCCCCGAGTTTCTGTTTTAAGAAGCCTTAAATACTAGGGCTGGGTGGACTGTTCTATGGGAGATCTGGACCCCCAGATCGAACCTGCAATCCAAGGACCCTGATAAATATGGACTTTACCATAAAAGTCCGGTTCCAGATCCATGGAGATGCCATTTCTGTGATTTTGTTGTCTGTTGCCATGGGGATTCTGTCGGCACATACACGTGGCTGGCATCATCCAATCAGGCAACAGAAGGTTATGTGATGCACTTATGGTATATAACCACATTGAGTGCACAATACGGCCCCAGACGAGCAAGGAGGACCAGAGGAGCAAGAGCTGCACTCAGCAGAGCCAGGCAGCCAGCAGAGAGAGTCACCAAACAAAAGTGACAAAATCCCAAAAAAGTGTCAGTAATATATGAGCTGGAGGGGACAGAAGAGAAGAAATTAGGGATAGTGAGATAAAAGAGGGGGAAAGAAACCGATCGTCGGGGGTGGGTGAAGGTAGGTCAGGGAGTTGGGACTGGGGAGATAGTGGTGGCCTGGGTGGCTGTTGTGGGGGGGATGCAAACTAAGGCAGTGTGGCAGTACAGTGTGACTGTATGTATAAGCAAGGGCAGGCTGGCAAAATCGTTGACTTGTGCCATTCCAGATCCAAAGGAGAAAGAAGAGACTACTGGGAGCCCAAGAGAGATTTTACAGTTACAGAAAATCCCAAATGAAAGTTTTTTTTCTTTTCTTGGCCTCAAACAGAGTAGCTGACTGTGTATGTGAGAAAAAGCAGGCTGACAAAATCTTTGACTTGTGCCATTCCTGATTTAGAGTAAAGAAGGAGAGACTACTGGGGGCTCAAGAGAGATTTTACAGTTACAGAAAATCCCAAATGAAAGCTTTTTTCTTTTCTTGGCCTCAGACAGTGTAGCAGTGTGTACATGAGAAAGGGCAGACTGGCAAAATCTTTGATTTGTGCCATTCCAGATCCAGAGGAGAGAGGGAGGAAGAGAGAGAGAGAGAGAGACTACTGGGGGCCCAAGAGTTACAGAAAATCCCAAATGAAAGTTTTTTTCTTTTCTTGGCTTCAAACAGAGTAGCTGACTGTGTATGTGAGAAAGAGCAGGCTGGCAAAATCTTTGACTTGTGCCATTCCTGGTCCAGCATAGAGAGGGATAGACTACTGGGGGTTGAAGAGAAATTTAACAGTTACATAAAATCACAAATTTATTTTCCTGGCTTCAGTGTGGCTGTGTATACAGGGCAAGGGCAGCAGGGTGGCAAAATAAATCTTTGACTTTTGCCATCCAGTCACGAATCACAGTCACTTGTTAGCGCTCATTCACAATCTCATCCAGAGGGGTGAAGGAGAGACTACAGGGGGGCTGACAATAAATGTAACTGTCCCAGAAATCCCAAATAAAAATTTTTTTCCTGGCTCAGTGTGGCTGTGTTTACAGGGCAAGGGCCGCAGGGTGGCAAAATAAATCTATTACTTGTGATATCCAGAGGGGGGAGAGAGAGAGAGAGAGAGAGAGAGAGAGAATAGAACATGCCTCTGGGAGGCGCATAATAAAAGAGATCATGTGGACCAGGCAGAAAATGATTTTTACATCAATCATGCACAGTGTGATGGGCCAAAAAAGGATGAGGAGCGACGTCAGAAACCTTACATCCCACCTAAAGGACCTGCAGGGGGAGATGCTGGTTGACCTTCCAGAACCAGAGATAGACATAGATCTTGTACAATTAGAGGATGCTGCCCTCCTCACAAGGAAATGTGGAGTCACCACCCTTGCCTCTGGTAGGATCTCCCCCCCAGGAGGATCTGGGTATCAAAAAACACAGTACTGGGGACTTACTAGTGGATGATTTGGATATGGCTACAAAACCCTCAGAACCAACAATGTCCAGTATCCCAGGCACACCCTCTACTAGTACTACTGAAGGACCGAAGACTGTAGTAGACTCTGCTCTAGGAGCGTTGGTTGTGACTCTAGATGAACAGTCAAACCACGGACATGCCCCCACCTTCTACTCCTCTCATGGCCTGCCTACAAGTTGTCAAAGATGCAGAGGATGAGAGGACAACCTAAACTGAAAGTAACTAGGAGAGAAGACATGCCCCTGTGGAACACATCTGAGATCCTAAGAAAAAGGAAAGACTGGAAAGATATGGAAGAAGAGTCTGCTGATTCCTCTGTGTCCTCCTCATAGCAAGACCCCTCTTCTGAGGCTGGGGAAGTCCTCTGTATATCCAAAGAACAAAGAAAAGGAAGCCTAGAGGGAAGGGGGAATGGAAGAATAAGTGATGTTGGCTTGGCATCCCTTTCTTTTATTCCAAGGGTCTATGGGGGGGTCCACAATTTTACTGTCAGGACAGTAAATGTCAATACCTTAAAGAATAAAAGGAGACTTGCAGCATTTGTGGGGTTGCTACAGAAAATGCAGTGTGAGACCATATTCCTTCAGAATTCCAGATTACATACGTGTGGGAAGTTTGTACATCTCAAAACTTATGGTTCCATGGCCCATCATTTTGATCCATGGGGAGGACAGGTGTTCTGGGGTAGAAATGTTATTGACCATAGAAATGTGTCTTTTATTTGTTTGATGGATTTGGTTCCTTGGAGACTTTTACTCCCTGACAGTAAGGTCAGTGAGCCACAGCCCCACCTGACCAATATCTATGCTTCTCAATTAAAGGCAGTGAAGCACGACCTTTTTAAGCTGGTACAACCATATTTGTACACTACTAAAGGGGTGATTTGTGGTGGTGATTTTAACTTCGCACTGATCCCCTCACAGCGCCAACAGTGACAGAATGAATGTTATTGTGACACGCATTGTTTACAAGTGGTTATTACAGAGGCTGGATTAGTACTGTAGATGCTGCATGCCAATATGGAAGTCAGGGAGATCATACTTTTTAAAAAGTAAATTGTCTTCCAGAACTGACTACATTTTTAGCTCCCCCTGGTTAGGTGAGGCTCAGGTCCAGACCAGGCTATCTGCTATTTCCGACTGCGGGCTAGTGAGAGTTCACTTTGGTTCTGATTCCCATCAGAAAAATGGTCCTGGCACTTGGAGACTGAACTTGAAACTTTTTGGAGCAGGAATGTGTGGGCAAAAAGCTGCATTACGTAACTGTGGCAAAAAAAAAAATCGACTTGAATTTTATGATTTTCACGTTAATTGGTGGGAGGAGGTAAAATCAGAATTAAAATGCTTTTTCCCAGTTCCATGTGATAATGGCGATCGCGGAAAGGTGATCACTGTTAGGGCAAGTGTACATCGGTGAAAATCAATTTCATCGAAGTACACTCGCGACGCAGAGCAAAAGGGCTCCAAAAACAGCTACTTTTGTTTATGCAGGGGGCTGTGCCCTTTGCACCCTCCCACTAAAGGATTCTCAACTCCGGGGGGGGGGGTGAAAACAAAAAAAAGGGAAATCCCAGACCAGCGCAAAAATACCAACGTGCCCAGAATCGAACCCGGCAGCCTTCCAATCCTAGCCTGCCATGAACCCACCATGCCACATGGCTAGCTCAGCAGCCCACTGCCACGCTACACCTCACAAACCCTCTCTCCCTTTCTGCCAGTCGCACAGCATGCTCGCTCCCCCCGCGCACGTGTACATATAGTGACAGGATGTCGCTATATTTGTATTTGCTCTCCCTGTCCATTACTCCTGTGAACAGGCGTCGTTATTGAGCTGCCCTTTTTGAAGGCACTCAGTAGCGGATGCCTTTATCACAGGATATCCTCTTTCCCCTCCCAAGGAAAAAACTAGCTAATGATAAAAATCTTTGTTATTTACACCAGAGACAGCAGTTGCAGAGGTTGCTGTCTTTGTCTGTCACTACAGAACAAGATTTTTCTCCTCATTTGGCTGCATTGAAAAAAGATATGGTCATGTTCCAATATCAGAGACTCACTTCTTTAGTAATTGAACAGAAATATACAGTAATACTAGAGGGATGAAGTTCCACACCAATCTGTTTCCTACTGGGTCATAATGTTGCACGCTTAATAGAGTACAACATTATGGCTAACCCGGTACAGCGCAGTATGCTACTGCTACTAGTGCAATACCGTGTATACTGCTATACATGGTATTGCACCAGTAGCGCTTTCCCAGGCAGAGGATAAGGCCTCTGCTGAGAGCAGGTTCCAACAAGCAGCTGCTATGGCTCACAGGACTGAGTCACAGCAGTAGGAACCCAGGTGCTGCTTCTGGGTCTGGGTTTGATTCCTGGTCCCAGAAACTTTTATTTTTTTACGACTTGTGCGCTCCTCGAGTTGGACCCCCCTGGAGTTGAGAATCTTTAGTGGGAGGGGTCCGGGGGGCACAGCCCCCTGTAATGGGGATGTGTGGGGGGGTGGAGCCCCCCCACAGAAAAAAGACTTATGCTTCATGGCAGAAATCGCGCTGTACTGGCAGCACGATTTTGCTGCTATGCGGCATAATGTCTTGCGACATTATGACCCCATGCTAATCTGTCTGATGACTGCAAAGGCAGGTTAGAAGACTGGTCATTTGCTCAGTTGTCAGATGAGGCTAGCAGTCTCCTGTCAGACACTAAGAAGCAGCTGGCCTTTACTGGTAGACATGTTCAGGTGACATTTGGTGCCCCCCAGAAGCCAGTAATCCCTGTTCCTGAGTTTTTATCTGATGTTCACATTCCAGGCATTCCTAATGACAGTGCGGACATATAACAGAGGGATATTACCCCAGGGGAGGTTTTAATGGCATGAAGTTCTCTCTCAACTGGATCAGCCTCAGGTCTGGATGGCCTTCCAGGACAGTTATACAAACTTATTGGAGAGCAGCTCCAGATTAAATTGGACTTAGTTTTCAGTTATATTCTTGACTTAGAAACTATGGGTCAGAGCTTGTCAAAAGGATTTTTGATTTACTTGCATAAAAAAGGGGGTGAAGTCAGATATTCCCAGTTGGAGACCTATCAGTCTCCTTAATTCAGATTTAAAAATACTATGATTTTGACTTCCAGATGGACGCATGTGGCCCACTCCTGATCGACACCTCTGAAGCCTGCAGAATCCCAGACCACATGATTGAGGATAACATCCATGTCCTCAAAGAAGTAGTGGAATGGGGTAATCAGGGTGAGATCTCAGGCCATCTCCTGGCCTTTGACCAGGAGGAGGCCTTTGCCCACATATCACATACTTGTGTCTTTCAAGTTCTGGGGCATTCTAGTACTCTGGAAAAATTTCTAGTATGGATTCAGCGTTGTACACTTCAGCTCATATGCTTCCCACTTCCCATGGGTGACTGGGGGCCCCTGTCTCTGTGTTAAGAGGGGGGAGACAGGGTTGTTCCCTTAGCTCATTGTTGTATGTTTTTGCTGTAGATCCTTAAATTCGGAAAATTAATAAACTACACGCACTTCGGTATATTACAACTTAGTATGACTTGACTTTCCCTCCTGTATTGACATATGCAGATGACACCTGTTTACAGACCCCAGGCTCAAACTCTGTACCAGGAAATTTTTTTGCCCATCATTTGTTTATCTTCTAAGCTGCCCCAGCAGCGCCTTTCTTATTGATCTCACCGCTCTATCACCTGACTTCTCTGAGACTTACCTTCACACTGTTGTCTTTTGCTACAGGACTGTGGAGGGTGCACAGTTACTGGTGCAGGGCTTGCAAGGAGTTGGCCCTCACCCCGCAGCTGAGGTGGTTTCCCACCTGGTTTCTCCCTGGGCCCACAGGATGTGCAATGGTTGCACTGTGTGAGCTCTGCCACCATGGAGATGCCCCCGGTGTCCTGAATGTGGCTTCCCTTCCCTTCTGTTGACATCGCATGTGCTGCAACCCAGCTGCCACTGGGTGGCAGGCAGACAGTGAGTCACAGAAACCACCCCCCAACCACGAGGGAGGAGAACGGTCCTATGGATGCTCAGCCTCTCTTACCTGGCCAACCTCCGAGTGACCTGAATCCGTTTCCGGATCTGGGCTGCAGGTGTGGCAGGAGGTAAGGCACACGGTGCCTCAGCCATCCACGCCACTGAGCCGGCCCATATCAGGAATTTTTTAATACTTTGGAAGATTGCTCGCTTGGAAAAGAACAGAGAGGTAACACTGAGAATGGTTCAATGCTAAAATATCAATGCAAAAGGAAGCAGTGAGCACCTGAACCAAGGACCCCTATAAAAATTATTTTATTCACAAAATGCAGGTGCTAAGCAAATGCTGAACTACTGGCTCATATCCGGTTTGGTACACAAGTGGGTAGACCAGAAAAAACTCTTAAGTTTCACCTAGCTGACTGCCGAGCTTCCTCATAGATAGCTAGTGCAAACATCGGGCCCTAAGCATGACCTCGGCGTGGGTACATGTCAAAGGCATGCATCTAACTGCACTGCCCCACACCTACAGACAGGTCCACACTGGCCAGTATTCACCATTGCCAGGTACCTATCCACGGTCTCACCCCCCTTCCCGGTGTGCAGTGGTGCAGGAGAGGAGCATGGCAGTGTGGGAGTGGATCCCCTGCTGCACTCATGCAGGGGATCCTGGGATGGCATGTACCCCAACAGGGAATAAATACTGGGCATTTGCCTGAAAGGCCACCCAGAGACCTCTCAGGTAGCCCAGTTGGCTGGGTCAGCCATGTGCAGGTGGCACCCATTGCTGCCTTGCCCTTCCAGTAACCATTGGGGGAGCATGTAAATATTTACATTAAGGTCCCTCCTTGTGCAGCATTTTCTGCCCCAGCACGGTGTGCAATGCTGTCGTGAATGCGCACAGTGCGAGCACACCCCTTAGCACACCCACAGATCGCCTGTGGTGCATAGCTGCCTGGGCAGCCAGGGGATCCGGTGTGTTAACACAACTGTGGTGAATGCCTCCTGGGGTGCACAGATCACCACTGCATGGCATTTGGGCATGGGAATGCCTACGTACTGCCCTTATGCGGTGTGTTGGCATTTGTGCATAGGTCCCATTGTGCTTCCTTTTACAGGTATATAGAATAAAGCTAACCTCATACACATTAAATACACACACCTGTGAGGTGATTTAAATGACAACAAACACAGAGCTGAATTAGCCAAGGCAAAAACTTGTTTAAAGGGACAGTTCATAGATATTTAGCATAATAATGAATGTAAATATTTAACTTCATGCATTACACATAAAGCATAGGAATCATAGGATTGTACAGAGCTAAGGACTTTCGTCCAATGTAATCACCAGTTGTTTATTTCTCAGACTTTATAATATTGGTCTAATTTATGTTAAAATGTATTTGTGGTTTTACTTCCTACTACTTCTAGGGGTAGTCTGTGCCACTCATGGACTACCCTCTGGTCGAACCAGTTCTTGTTCTTACCAAGTTAGACGGCTAGCTGTCAGTTGTAGGGGATGAGACTGAGTTGTGTGCACATTTTCAGAGGCTTGTAGGCCTAGGGCATCCCACAAATCATTGTTACCCCACGCCCTGTACACTAGGCACATATCCCCTCTCTTTCTCCTGTACTCCAATGGGTACAGGTTCAGTTCACTCAGCCTAGTCTTGTAGTTTTTCCCTGTCATGTTGTTTATTTCCCTTGCTGCCCTCTTCTGAACTCTCTCCAACATTGTTATGTCCCCCTTTTTGTAGGGCAGCCAGACCTGGGCCCCATATTCCAGGACTGGTCTCACAAGGGATCTATACAATGGCAAAATAACCTCCCTACTTCTGGCCTCTTATGTGTCTGAAAATGGAGTTTAGGATTCTGTTTCCTTTCTGTGTGAGGTACCTGCAGTGTGCTGAAAATTTCATATCTTGTGACACAAGAATGCCCAAATCTGTCTCCTCCACCGTCACTCTTAGGGGTTCGTTATCCAAAGAAATGTGTGTTACATGGATTATCTTTTCTGAGATGCATTATAGTGCATTTGTCTTGATTTAGTGACAGTTTTGAGGCCATAGTCCACCTTGAGACGTGATTTAAAAAGGTTTGTATTGGAATGTTGTCTTTTTTGTTTTTATCAACTACTGCCCCTAGTCTGCAGTCATCAGTAAATTTATATAGCCACACATCCCTGATATCATACTGTAGTGTTGACACATAAAGGTTAAAGAGACAGGGTCCCAGCACCGAGCCCTGGGGCACCCTGCTAGTCACCTCTGCCCAGTCTGATAGTGAATCCTTTATGCTGACCCTCTGTCTTCTGTCTCTTAACCAATCTTGTACCCATAGAATAACTGGGTGTTGAATACCCATGCTTACCATGGTTGTCAGTATTTCTGCATGGGAGGGTTTGTCGAAGGCCTACGAGAAGTCTAGGTACAATATGTCCACTGATTTGCCATCATCAAGTTCCCTCGCTATTCTATCATAAAATCCTAGCATGTTTGTCTGGCAAGACCTTCCCTTAGTAAATTCATACTGGATGATGTCATTCAATTGGTTTTGATTGATAGCTTCCAGAACATAATCTTTTGGGATGGCTTCAAGTATCTTTGAAGGGATCGAGGTGAGACTAACTGGCCTATAGTTAGATGGATCACTTCTATTCCCCTCTTTGTATATGGGAATGACTGTTGCCCTCCTCCAGTGGTCCACTACTTCAACTCTATCGAGTGATTCTTGAAAGATATAAGATAAAGGCGGTGCTAGCTGTATACTTAGTTCTTTAAGAACCCTAAGATGTAAGCCATCTGGGCCTAGTAATTTATGGCATATTCAAACAAGAAAGATATCCCATTATAAAAATGCAGAAAAATCCAGGCTATCATTTAAACCCTTACCTTCCCTCACTTTTAATTCAAACATTTAGAACCCTTTCCATTATCCAGTCTTATGCTCCAGACTGCCACCTCGAGGTTCCACCGAAACTTTTTCTAGTCCCACAAACTCAATAGAGTGTACAGTGTTGTG
Source organism: Neoceratodus forsteri (assembly GCA_016271365.2). Classification (NCBI taxonomy): domain Eukaryota; kingdom Metazoa; phylum Chordata; order Ceratodontiformes; family Ceratodontidae; genus Neoceratodus; species Neoceratodus forsteri. Next base: position 434,830,040 of record JADMNL010000023.1, read on the forward strand.
ATTACTTTGCACATGTTGGAGTATAGCACATGACATGTCATCCCCCCCCCAATGCATGAATATGTTCCCCCATCCTGACTCGAAATTCCCTTGTGGTTCTGCTTATATAATAGTAGCCACAGGAACATTCAAGCATATACACAGCTGCAGAAGTATTGCACGAAATCAGATCCCCAATTTCATATATTTTACCAGAAACTGGGTCAGTATATGTCTTGGTCTCCCTTATATATGGACACAACTTGCATTCCCCACATCATTTTGTACCGCTAGGTGGCCAAACTGACGGCAAAGTATTTAGTGGGGTTTTTCATGGGCAGAAACAACTTCACAACTTTATCCCTGAAGGTGGGAGCACACCTAAATATTAATCTGGGACCCCTCCCCCCAGCATCAGCACATAATTTCTCATCCATTCGTAGAAATCCTCCGTCTTTAGTTAACATGTCCCTCAACTGATCAGCTTGTACACTGTAGTTCATGACAAACCCACAGTGCCTTTATATTTTTGATGAATGGTCCTGTCTCTGTTTAGGAGTAAGTGTTTCACTGCTTTCCATATTGTCTACTTCTGCCACTGCCTGACTAATACTTGCATTGCCATATCCCCGCTGTTTAAAATGCTCTATGTGAGCACGTTTATGGGCATTATAGTTCTCTCTTCTGTTGCAATTTCTCAATGTGTGAATCAGTTGCCCCTTAGGGATGTTATTTGAAATGTGTCTAAGGTGGCAACTGCTCGCCAGGAGGAGACTGTTACGATCAGTAGGCTTGGAAGACAAAGATGTTGCCACATTACAAGTACCAGTCTTGAACATTTTTAAATCCAAGAAGGTAATTTCACTCCTGCTGACAGCAGCTTTGAAGTGCAAATGTATGCTGGTACTATGCAACCAATCAACAAATTCATGAAAGGAATCCTGGGTCCCCTTCCATAGGATACGTGTATCGTCTATAAAATGACACTACAAATCCAAAAATTGATTCAGTGGCATATGCAGCCAGTATGATGTTATGCTTGTGCAACTGTGTTATTTGATTTTGGCCATTCACCCTCTATTCCAGAGGAATTACCACCCTGTAGGGGTACCGAAGACAAGGAGCCCTCAAAGAGGGTTCTACCCCTAGAGGTGCAGCGGGATGATTCTCTTGGCTAAAAGTACCTTAGGAAGGATCCTAAGGAGAGAGAAAATGCTGCTAGAGGAGGAGGGGAGGATAGTGGGGTAAAGAAAAAATGCTTGAGAGAGAGGCTCAGAGGAACTGCTTATATAGGACAGGAATTGGGAGTGGCTGGCTGCTTGTCCACTGAACTACATGCATAGCCTTCCAATTCAGTGGCCTATGCAGCCACTATGATGTTATGCTTGTGCAACCGTGTTAACTGTGTTATTTGATTTTGGCCGTTTGCACTCTATTCCAGAGGAATTACCACCCTGTAGGGGTACTGAAGGCAAGGAACCCTCAAAGAAGGATCCACCCCTAGAGGTGCCGTGGGACAATTCCCTTGGCTAAAAGTACCTTAGGAAGGATCCCCAAAAAGAAATGTAGTAGTACAAAGCATGTTAGCAATCAGTAGTCATGAGGTATAGTAGTAGATAAGGCAACAGGCAGCTTGACAAGTTAATGTAATGAGATGCACAGGTTAGCACTGGCATGAGTACGATGGATTGCGATGGAGATTGAGGGGACCTCCTAAGGAGAGAGGGAATGGCAAGTAGGGACACCATCCACCTCCATCCAACAGCAGAACCTACCTAAAAGAACTAGGGAACACTAACTATGGCTAACTAATGGTTATGATCTGAGGCACGGAGGAGAGAAAAAAACCCTTTGAGGAGGAAATGTCTGGGAATCCAAGGCCTAGGTCACCTTCCTTCCAGGCTTGGGATGTTTATTTTGTGATGGCTCTGCTGCTGCAATTTAGAAACCCAATAAAAGGGGGGTGGAAAATATTCCAGTTTAGAGGAAAGCTCTCACTCAATCCCTCTTACGAGAATGTTGTGGAAGGTTGCAGAGTGATCTGCAACACTGGGGGCAACCAAGGCGGGAGGAGGAGGAGAGAAATAACTGCCGAGGCACTCATCTGACCTACTCGCCCTAAAAACAAACCAGGTGAACCAGAGGCAGTTGTAAGGAGAATGCAGAGAAGGTGCCTTGCTAGCAGAATACTACAGCCAAAGAAGATCACTGTAACTACCCTTCATAGCTAGTCTTAAATTCTACACCAGGAGTTGCCATCAAGTCTCGAACGGCTAAAGCCAGGCCCAGAGCGAGGGCATTCCCAGCTATGGGCCAGGTGAGAAGGACCCTGCCCCAAGTCAAGCACGCTCAAGATGTGGACTTTATAAATGCAGAGAGAGACCGTCAGCTGCAGGAAGACCCTGCACCAGGAATGGTATGGCTGGCATGCCCCAGAAAACTGAAGAGGAGCTGAATGAGCATTGACAGCTGGGACCTCACAGAGGTCAGATGGTAGTAGTGAGCATTGAGCAATGATTGTGTAAGCAATGGGTGGACCTGCATGTAGGCCAGTAAGCAGAGTAGCAATGGTTGGACCTGCACGTAGGTCAGAGAAGAAGCAAATATGGATAGTGGGGCAAGCCAGTCAGGCATTCAAGGAAGCCAATGAAGGTGAAAAATACTCTGAGGATTTTAGAGGGCAGAGGCAGGATTGGAACATAAAGTAAGTATGCCACACGGGGCCATGACTCCCCCAACAGCTCCAAGTCCCCTGCCATAGGGAAAACAAGAAAGTGATGGAAGACGCAGAGGTCCATATGCAGATATTAAAACTAGTTTACAGCATCAGTGGTAGCTTAGCTGACCTCCACATTATAATAGCAGTGTACAAACATGGAGAGCAGCATATGTACCGAGTAACTATGAGTTGTAGGAGTAGCAAATCAATGAACATAGACTTGAGGGGGGCAATGCTCTGAAAGCAGCAATTGCTAGGCAGTGCGGTAAAAACAACAACGAGGTATGTGGTATGAGTTAAGGAAGCAGGAGTGAACTGCATGGGCTAGGGTTCAGAGTGAGCCTGAACCAGGTGAAAATAATTAAGGTGCACAGCATGAAGAGCAGCTATGTGGTGTGAGTTGAAACACACAGATAATGATTGCAGTTGCAGTGTAAATAGGAGCTAGTAGCATGAGCTCTGGGTTAGCAATATACAAGGAGTTTAGAAACAGAAACCCCCCAAAAAGAAAGCAAAACAAAAGATACACAAACACAGAAGAACAGGGGACAAGCATCATAATAAGCACACAACTGGAGGCAAAATACAAACCAAAGCAGGAGACAGACAACAGGGTCCAGCAGAAACAAGCAGAAGCCAAAACAGAATGGCGGGGGGCAGCCAGCAGCAAAGGACAGACCGACAGAGCCTCCGGCTACAAAGAAAAAATGCTTCAGAGAGAGGTTCAGAGGAACTGCTTATATAGGACAGGAAGTGGGAGTGGCTGGCTGCTTATCCACTGAACTACAGGCATAGCCTTCCAAAAGTAAGAATTTGTGGCTGTGCAATAGACAACTTCTTGTTCCCATTTGCCAACATATAAGTTGACATAGTTCGGGGCCAGTGTTTCTTCCATGGTTGTCCCGATGATTTGCTTGTAATATGTATTCTGAAACAAAAATATGTTAGAATTGAGGACTAAATCACCTAACTTTACTAAATAACATGTTGGTACCTTCTGTGATCCATCTCTATGGTCTAAAAAATATGCCAAAGCTGTCAATCCACCATCACATGTAACATTTGTATATTTTCATTGACTATGTTTTTTGCATCAGGGCTTCATCGGCCACCATCTCTTCCATGTCTAAAGTGACAAAATGCCAGTGATCCTGCATATCTAAAGTCTTCACAAGATTTATGACTTGCATGGAATCTTTAAGATATGATGGTAAGGTTTGAACTAATAGCTGTAAAAACCCATTCACAAAATTAGACAAAGGCTCAGTAAGCCACCCCCCGGCTTGATATGATGGGATGTCTGGGAGAGTTAGCTTGGTCCTTAAGTAACTTTGGAAGTATGTAAATTGTCGGAACTATAGGGTTCAGGTACAGTTAATGCCTAAACTCAAATTCTGTAATGTGCCAATAAAATAAACCCTCCTTCAAAACATCTTCAACAGCAGCCTTTAACTCTTGTGTATTGTTATAGGAGAGTTCCTGATAAAAAGGCTGATTAGACAACTGCCTCAAAATTTCGGCAATGTATTTAGTAGTGTCCTTTGTAACGACTGTGCCACCTTTATCAGTGCTTTTGATAATGATGTCAGTATCAGTCGCCAGATTATCTAGTACTGCTCATTCTTTTTTAATGCAGTTTTGAAAAACATGAGGTTTGGGTGCAGCCATTAGATCTTGTAAATCATTTTCTCACACTTATTTTTACAAAAATAGACATGGCAGGGCTAAACGCAGGAGAATATTTAGAACAAGATTTCATATTTATAGAGGGACAAGTGGATACAATCACATTCTCTGAATTTAAATCAGTAGTCTGTCCATATTTAGGTGCAGTCCCATAAATAGATTTTAAAGACAATTTATGTGCAAAACGTTGTAGATCAATCACTGTGTTGAAGTGGTTCAAATCTGAAGTCATAGAAAAAGAAAGTCCCTTATTCAGAACCGCTTCATTTCATCAGTCAATGGCATACTTGAGAGGTTAACAACAGAGGGTGTGGGTCTGGGTTCCACCTGGTTTACCTCCTGTATCCCGCATGTGCAAGAAACATAGTGCCATCATCCGAGTTTTCGGAGGTATGGCACCCCTCTTCCAATTCAGTCAGTGTGTTTGCAGGCGTGGCCCCAGTTCTCCAAAGAAGGCTGAAGCTGTCTATGACAGCAGTTGAAAATGCGGTGCTGTACAGTTGAAAGGGAGAGCTCCGCTTCAGTAGGCAGTGCTCCCCCCCCCACACACGCATATTAATGTGGAATGTGCACAGAAAACAGATCGAGCTCCCCCATGCTCCTCCTCGATAGTCTATTTACATTTCTACTATATATTTAGAATATATTTATATTTCACTGAGTGAAAGGGAGCAGCTGCCGTACTGCTACCTGCAGGGAGAGACAAAGAGACAGCAGTTAATGTGTGGCAGGATGTAACCCACGTCTGTGTGTCATCTCTCTCAGGAGTTACAGTGCCATCTCTCCCTGTACTCCTTCTTTGTCAAGAGAGCTGCCCATGTTTGATCCCCGTCCCATCATCTGCCAAATCTGTGTGCTACTGAGATCCCATCTCTGTCCCTCCCCTAGCCACCATCAGAGCCAAGACAGGTTGAGGAGTCATCCTGAACTAGTTGTCTTCAGAGGTGTACTGCCTTCAGAAACAAAAGTGTGTCCTGAGGGACATTCACACAGTAGCTGTGTTATTTCCATGCAGTAGCACTATGTATATCCCTCAACTGTGCTCCAGGGGAAGTGGTTTCACCCCGTATGCCCAGAGAGGCTGCTCACCGGAGAGAGAGAGAGAGAGAGAGAGAGAGAGAGAGAGAGAGCAAGCATGGGACAGAGAAAGGCTGTATTCTTTTCCCCATCCCCGATACTCCGTGCAGAGTGTGCCACTACACATCCACTAGAGAGATGTGTCACTGGTCCTGTGTGAGGAGCCACAGCGCAGAATGGCAACTGCCAATGATGGGCACAGCTTTGGATTCTTTTTCAAATACACAGTGAGTTTTAGGGAAGATTTGTCAGGATTTTGGTTGGCAGTTAAATAGACCCGACGGTGAGCCACAAGTCTGGTCGGATAGATGTCGGACAATCATACTAGACCCAACAGCAGTCATTGTCCCACAGCAGAATTCTTTGGCCCATGCCCACTCCTACAAAAATGTAGAAACTGAGGTTGCGGTCTGGTTTTCTGCACCTCATTGCCCCTTTGGCCGCCTACCCAGCTGTTGCAGGAGAGCGAGAGAAAAAAAAAACAGCAATGGTGAGCAGATTGTCACCGTTCTGTGTCGGGTTCCCCCACTCTGCACAACACTAAGAGCACTGAGCAGATGCACCGAGGGAGCCACAGACAGTGAGTGACTGGGACAGTTCATACACTGTCCTCTGTCTGTGCTGATTGCCCTTCTGTCCCATAGCTACTTGTGCACCGAGATTGTGGCTGGCTGGTGACGTGTGAGAGAAGACACACAGAACAAGTGGTGAAGCAGTCGTGGTGGGTCTCTCTCTCTCTCTCATCTCATCTCCTGTTGGTTCCTCTGAAGGTTGCCCTGTGTCAGTGTGCTCTGAGGGTAATAAATGCTGTGGAAATAACCGCGGAATTAATGGATGACCACAGAATTTGCGGTCAACCACGGACATTTCAGAGGATCGACAATCATGAAAAACAGTGAAACTGTAAACCATTTTAAAAAAAAGTACTAATCACCAAGAAATTCAGTTTTTTTTAATGAGCCCCTGGCATCGCTGCCTGCCCCGCCATACCTGTCAATTTCCCACCCACTTCTATCCCTCCCTTTATTGCAACCTTCCGTTGCAAAGCCCAAGCAAAATAAATACTCAGATGCTGGTATTGCACCTGGCAATGACATTCCTCCATATCCTCTGTCCCCTGAGTTTCCTTCCAATTTCTTTTTTTAGCATTATTTATAAGTTTTTTCATATATCAACAAACATACAAAAAACATAACGCATCAATCAGACATTATATACAAAGCTTGACAGTACATTGCATGCTTTCAATTAACCATGTGGATATCCTTAGGTTTTTAAAAAAAAATAAAATATCTTAATTAATTTATTTCTTGGGTACATAGTCATGGCTAAAGGAGAAATGCAAAGGCTAATCAATGAATTATTTCAGGGGGAGTAAGCCTAGCAGTCCAAATCTTACCCTAAGGAACAAAATCAGGCCTCAACAATGAGATATACAGTACCCATCTTCTCCATATTATTTCAAACCATGCCTGTTTCTTGTTTATAATTGCTGTCAGGGATTCCATCCTGTAGATGGACACATTATATCCTGCTAGTGTGTTCTGGTTACAGGATCCTAGGTCAACCATTTTTTTGTGATAGCTTTTTGGGCTGCAAGGATGCAGATCCTTAGCAATCTTTTTGAGTTTGGATCCCTGCACTCAGGAGGAAACTCAGAGAAGAAAAACAAATTGGGGGGAATGATCAAGGACTGAGTAAAGATATTCCTCAGAGCTTCTTGTAGAGTCTGAATATAGTGTCCTAATCTGGGACAGTGCCACATAATATGGGCTAGGGCTGCTGGGGAATGTCCACATCCCCTCCAACAAGCAGGAGGGCTGGTGGGCTGGAATTTTGCCTGGATTGTGGACGTCCTAAAATATCTGTGTGTGTGACTTTCCATGAAAACTCTTTCCAGCTAATAGCTTCTGTTCCCCAGTGAATGCAGCCCAGGGGTCTGTCCCATGTTTCCTCAAGGAGAGTTTCCTTCCAATTTCATTCCTATCTCCTTTCCTTCACACAGAGTATGTGCCCCGCTCTGACTAAATTGTGCGTCCATCTCATTCTTTTTCATAGTTTTTTTTACTGCATATACAACATATGCCGAATATGCATTTTACAATCACTGTACTGTTCATAAAATATGCTGCAACTAACTGCACCATGGGAAAAAATACACACCTTTGCCTCTTCCTTACTTTTGGGTTTCATCGGTGCTGCAAATACACAGTGTGTATTTTTGCTATGGTAACATCACTTCATTTAGTTGTGGCCATAACAACGGCATATTCTCTTCTAGATAAAAATAAATCCCCAGGTGTACAGTTTTCAAGGCACTGGGGAATGTTTTACTTTGTATTTCACTTTAAAACTGCACAGTGACTATGGGTATGAGGTTAGCAGAAATCAAACCCATAAGGGCAGCAAAGCACAAAATGAGCTAGGCATTGGTGAATTAGTGCACAGTGCCGACAAAGGTGAATGAGGTGCAACATGCGTTTCCATACAAGCCCCAAATAGAGGTGTCCCCGAGATCCAAGTCAAGAGCTGCAGTTACTAGCGCTGCCAAGAGTCTCACAAACTATCTGAGTGATGTCACTTGCAGATAGCACAGGTCAATACATATAAACTAAGTTATTTATAAAAGATATTTAAATGATTTACACCAGAAAAGCTGAAAACCATTCTTAAATGTCCACCCCATACCCACCACCCCTCATGCACCTTAAAAATTAAATCTTTACACTGTCTATGTAACCAAAATGAATATTCTAACACTTGCTTTTCCTGAATTAATTTTTGCTTATACAGACAGTGTGAAGGTTTGTTGTGTCCCTGTCCTGGCTGGCACCCGGCCACAGTAAACCGATACCCCCTTCCCTTGCTGGGACCCTGGGCTGAGCTAAGTCCTGCTGCAATCAGGAAAATTAAACTTTTAACCAAAGCCTCTGTGGCTCTCCTTGTAAAATAATTCAGCCCAGGAGGATGTTAACAAAAAAAAAAAAAATTCCCTAAGTGTCCCGAGCAGGGAGTATGCTGGCAAGGAGTGGAGGTTATTTTTTAATTTTGACCTTGGAGTGGGTTTGATCCCCCGCAGAGCCAGGCAGGCTTCAGTACAAATTGTAATCTTTTTTGTTTCCCACCAACAAAGGAACTGAGCGCTGAAATACAGAAATTTACATAAAAAGAAAACTAATCACATCCCCTCCTAGCTGGTACCATCCCCGCCAGTGACATCACTTTCCAGTTTATTTTTGGCTGAAATACTTTAAAAATTGCAATGCCATCCTGACCAGAGACCACCACAAGCAGAAATTATTTAACTCAGTTTGAGCCCCTCCCTGACTCCCGTGCTCAATCCAATTGCTGGTTACCCAGAGAGGCTTCAGTTCAATTAAAATGCTATGAAAATATTTTTTGTTTCCAATCCAGCTCTGGGCCAGGTGTCAGGACAGGATAGGGCAAAACAGGGGCACACCAAATATGCACGCTACATGGTACTTGCAACATTAATTCAGTAATGGCAACATTCCAAAAATTCATAACAGAGTTCATATTGGCTGAAAACTGCATGAGGACGTGTGTCCCTGTTTTGCCCTATAATGGCTGGCACCCCGCCAGAGTAAAGAGCTTTCCCCACCCCCATTTTTACCTTTTACTTACTTGAAGCCCCTCCTTGACTCTCTGGGGCTAGATGCAGTTGCTGGATTTCAAACCAAACAAAATTGTTACATTATATGTGTGCGTGTGTGTGTGTGTGTGTGTGTGTGTGTGTACGCACTTCCAGCTACAAACATTCCATGCTGTGGCGGGGGGTCCTTTCTATGGCATTGCTGTGTGTATGCTTAATGTGATCAAAATTGTTTGATTGTAGTTAAAAAACAACAAAGTTATGAGGCTACATTGAAGTTTGCGATTGTAGGCTCATAACTTTAACACCCCTGCCACATACACCATGCAAGGAAACATTCGGCATTGACAAATGGCAATGTGCAATCTAATGTTCCTACTTAAAGACACACATCGGCTCAAATATTCTTTTCATATGTTCACATGTATTACATTCACATTATAGGTTGCCTATAGATAGATAATTACACATTAAAAAAACTTCCAAGGTAATCATACACCAGGATTTAAAACCTGTTACTAAGAATACTGGATGGGCAACTATGTACAACCAGTGTGTTCTGCCACAGAGGGGTTCTGATTCCATCTGAAGAGCAAAGCGCTGTCAAGGTCCATGGGAATCAGGACCCTGAGGTGACAGAACACACTGGTTAAGCATAAAGTTGCTCATCCTGTATTTTTTATAGTGTATTGTAAATCTCTCCCACTTCCTCCCTCTGCTGCTGTCTTCCCTGTTCCCTCATTCTCCGGCTGAACATATACGTTCCTGATTTTGCAACAGCACCTCTGAACAGCAGGAGGAAAAGCCGGTGAGAGAGAAGGGTTTGTAGGTACACCGAAGTGCTGCACTGACAGCTTGCAGGAGGAAAAAGCAAGAGCTGCTTTGATTGTAGTGGTGGGTGACTGTAGATGAGGAGAACAGAAGGAGAGCTACCTGCAAAGTCTGCAGCACACAGGTATAGGAGTCGCTGCACACTCCGCCATCGAACCAGAAGAGAAACCACTGCAGAGGTCACTGCCAGTCAGAGGCTGCTATTACTCAAGACCCTGCTCCAACCAGATGGATCTTTCTAGTGGTTAAGTCTAAGGGCCCTCGCTCTGGGCACAGAGACGCAACTGGCCACTGTCGCCAGGCCATGATTGGCACCTGCCCCGGTTAGCTCTGAACACACAGCCCGGCACCACAACAGTCAGGCGGTTGGTGGATTGTTGCGGCCAAGTCCCCTGCATCCCAGTGCAGCCTTGGCTCTGCGAGTAGCTGGGAGTGATGGTGGATCGATCCCAGCAGGCAGGGAGATGCTCTCCAGGGCTCAGCGCTTTCCTGCTTCCATCACCAGGGCACCAGATAGCCATTGTAGAATCACCCTGGGATCAAAGCGAGACACACAGGCACTGAGATGGAGAAGATACATTCAGAACCCCTGACCATGGCACCAAACTACTGTCGCCTCCCTGGCATCCTGACAGAGGCATCCTGTGACCCTCACTCCAAACCCTGGCTTGGGCAGACAGGCTCTCCTGCACCAACCTGGCCAACTCCTCCATGGCTTTCCTGTTGAAAAAGAAGCTTACATTCCAGACCACTTTCACCCTGGAGGAGCTGAATGCTGTTCCATTTATCAATGCAGTGCTGTTCTGTAAGATCAGGCTGTTGGACTGCAGACACTTCACAGACTTCACAGACCTGTCATCCAGGTAAGGACTCTTACCCCCCTTCGGTCTATGTATTCTTTCCTTTTACCACCCTCCTCCCCATGCATTCCCTCCCTGTACCCCTCTTTTACCCCACACAGTTAACACTGCCACTGCATTAACCTGTACAAACTAAAATGGTCCCTGTCATTTCCTGGTCCCCTCCCCTCACCCACACTCTGTGCACTCATGCCCCTTCTGCCTCCTCTTAAGCCCCATAGCCTTAGGGCATAAATTAATAAAAAGAACTGCTGCGACAGAGGTGATCAGAAGGGAGGACAGGAGGCGCTTTCTAACATATCTCCTCCACCTTCCACCTGGCTTCATTTGTGCCCCCCTGCCTCCTCTTAAGCCCCATAGGGCATACATTAATTAAAAAACAAACTGCTGCCGGAGCGGTGATCAGGAAGGTGGGGATGAGGTGCTTTCATTACATGCCTCTTCTACCTCCCACTGGCTCACACCTTTCCCTGTCTTCCGCCCTGTGGAGTAGGCCACAACCTAAGCTCCATATGGGCTTGGAGTTCTAGAGCACCAGCAGGCACTTTCAGTACAGCGGTGTCACGCTATTGGAAGGCTGCCCAGCACTCCAACTTGCTCCTCTGCTGCCACCACAAATAAATCCCCCCATCACTGTGTACACCATAACTAGGGCTCAGAGAAGCCCCTCTTAGATCCAGGAAGGGTTTAAAGTTTATTTTAACATAAATGCTGGCCTTAGAACATCGGGGCTAGTCCAGTAGGCCACCAGGGCTATCTTTATGTTGTACCCCCCCCTTTACAGGGCATTTCCAAGCCCTACTGACCACCAATAGTACTTTTATTTCTACAGAAGGGCTACTAACCTCCAGTAGCCCACTTGGGCTACTAAATAAATTACTGGCCACTCGACCACCACTAGGGGCAAAAGGGTCTCAGCTGAGCCTCCCCTTTCCCTAACCTCAGTCCCTTTTCTCTCCTTCTGGTTTCTTACTGCTTTTTTGATCTAACTAACCTATTTCTCTTCTATTTCTGCAGGTCTGATCAAACGAGGGCTTCTACCTTACTCAGGTAAGTATTACTTTTATTTCTATCCTATCCCTTCTGCCCTGCTGGTCCCCTAACAGCTGTGGATCATTTGTGGCTGTTTTTATGTTTTTTTTTACAGGTACCGTGGCGTCACCGCTTTGGACATCTACCCAGGCACCCTGCGGCAGGTTAAGTCCCTTTATTTAACCTTACTTTGGGTGAGCTGACTGCAACGGGTGTCCATGTCTATTACAGCCACCTGTGTTGTTGTTTCTCTGTCCTGGGAGCTTTCTGCTTGTGGCCGGTGAGGACTTTGGGAAGGCTTGGCAGAGCAGTAAGTTCACTAACCCTTCTACTTCTGTAATTGTTTGAGACATGCAAAGTTAACAGGGCGATGTAACCATGCCCACACACATTCCATACTTATGTTCAGGTGTTCTGCTCAGGCAGATGTCCATGGAAACATAAACACAGATTGCATGTGTTATGACACAAATTTTCAGCATAGCCATTTCTTCACAGCACCTCATGACTATGACAACTGTCATTTTTCAACTGTGTTCTCGTAGCATCCTGAAAGGTGATTTCACAGTCACTGCACTAAACCACCTTTTGGGCAGAAACTGAACATTTTCTCCACCATTGCTCATGAAGCGGGGTCATAAGAAGGCTATATTGAACATGTGGCAAAACAACAATAAAGTTATCAGGCTATGTTGCATTTTGCTAACACAGGCTCATAACTTTAATACACCCCTGACACATACACCATGCAAGCAAACATTCGGCATTGACAAATGCTTATTTTTCTTGGAACACACAGTGATTGAAATCTGATTCTCCTCACACTGCATCTCTGCAGAGGAGCTGATTGCCTTGTAGTTTTTTTTTGGGGGGGAGTTTATGGAGGAGCTAATGGTCTCACTGTTTGGAGAGGTTGTGGAGTTGTTTGATCTAAAAAACATCTGGATTGCTGTCTGTGTCACTAGGACCAGATATATAGTCAAGAACTGTGACCTCCTCATTAGGATTATTATTCTTTAAAATCATCTTTGGTGTTGTGACATCATGTTTTTTACTCCAATTAAACACAATCCCTAATTTCCAGCCCTGTTTGTCCCTTGTAAACTTCTTTTGCTTAGCTTGTTTAATTTTTGCATCATATCTAGAGATCTTATCAAAAAAATATTTTTTTTTGATCTATTGAACTCTTCAGAATTTGTTACCCTTTTCAATTTTTGTTCTTTCTCCTCAATATCTTATTCCCTTCCCAGAGTAGCATGATCTAAGATTTCATGGAGTGAAGTTCAACATCTTCCATAAGGTCAAACCAGTCCTTCATAAACAGTTGGTCAACGGTGCCATAATCTAGCAATATGAGGACACGGAGGCACTGGGGAACTTTCTTGACATCCAGGAAAGCTTCTAATGTTATTTTATGCCATTGCATTTTCTGGCCCTTTAAAACAAGCTTCTCTAATGTTCAATAGACAGCTTTTCTATGTTCTTGTATGGTCACTTCTTCTGATACCTCATTTGTAAACACAGAAGTGGATTGCCACAGGCCCAGATAAAACAATAAAGTCTCAGCGAAGCTAGCAACAGTACTGGAACTGCCCACTGTGGGTCTGTCTATCCTGACATCATATTTTTCCTTTTTTAGTCTTCGGTAACCAAGTAAGGCCCACTAGGCACAAGTGCTTGTTTTCAGGGGTGGCCTGGGAACACTGGGCGGTTAAGTGATTTGCTCAGAATCACCCAGTATGCAGGTGGAGACTGTGAAAATCAAACCCAGGTCTGATCTGCTGGATGTACCAAGCTCATTCATAGCTTGTTACTCTAACCTCTAGGCTATACTGCCAGCCTCATATGAACTGAAGTCAGGTCCCGTGCATATAACGAATGGAAACAAGGACTGAAAACAGAACTGAGCTAGGGCCACACCAGTTACTGCAAACCTGTGCACTTTTCAGTTTGGAACCCTTTACTGTATTATCCAAGTACACCCCATGTGCAACTTAAGGAAAAGAGCAGAATAGGGTGCTAACACTAAAACATCAATGCAAAAAGAAGTGCGCTCTCGAATCAAGGACCAGTATAAAAAATATTTTATTCAAAAAGTGCAGGTGCTAAGCAAATGCTGAACTACTGGCTCATAACCATTTTGGTACACAAGCGGGTAGACCAGAAAAAACTCATGTATCGCCCAGCCGACTACTGAGCTTCCTCAGAGATAGCTAGTGCAAACATTGTCCTTCCTTTTATACAAAATACAGTTAACCTCATGCACATTAAATACACACACCTGTGTGGTGATTTAAATGACAATGAACACAAAGCTGAATTAGCACAGGCACACACATATTTACAGAGACAGTTCATAAATATTTAGCATAATAATGAATGTAAATATTTAACTTCATTCATTATACATAAAACATGGCATATACAAACAAGAAAGATATTCCATAATAAAAATGCAGATAAATCTAGGCTATAATTTAAGCCCTTACCCTCCTTCTCTTTTAATTCAAATATCCAGAACCCTTCCAGTTGTCCAGTCTTACACTCCAGACTGCCACCTCAGGGTCCCACTGAAACCTTTTCTAGTCCCACAAACTTAATGGAGTATACTGTGTTGTGATGACTTCTCACGGACTACAGCATATGACATGTCATTTTTCCCCAACACACAAATAGGTTCCCCCATCCTGACTCATAATTCCCTTGTGGTTCTAACTATATAATAATGGCCACAGGAGCATTCAAGCATATACTGTACACAGCCCCAGAAGTACTGCACAAAGTCAAATCCTCAATTTCATATATTTTACCAGAAACTGGGTTAGCAAATGTCTTGGTCTCCTTTGTGTATGGAAAAAACTTGCATTTCCCACATCATTTTGTGCCGCTAGGGGGCTGAGCTAACCACTTACTGTATACTGGTCCTTGGTTTGGGTGCTGACTTCTTCTCTTCTTTGTAAAGATCTCTTTCTTACAGCAGGAACCAGAGTAAATTTGCAGAAGAGCAAGGGGATGGCTCTAGGGGCTTTGAAAGACCATTGCCCAACTGTTGTTTCAGGTGTATTTGTGGCTTAAGGATCACGTAGGATTCTAGGAATAACATTCAATCCAGGTGATATGGCATCACTGAACTGGGAAGCCAAATTAGTGACTGCAGAACACAAGATATGTGCCTGGAACAAAGGGTCTATGACCAAAGCAAAAACAGCTTTATGGTAAATATGTTTTTATTCCCCGTTGTTTTTTGTATCTTAGTTTTGTCTCCCCTCCTTACAATTCGGAGGCCAAACTGTATAGTGTGTTTTTCTAGCTGTTATGGGAAGTTGGCTTAACCCGATTAAATAGGTACTCACATACATATAGACTTCTAAAAGAAGGGGGACTTGGGATGAGCGATCAGATAGTCTTTTCCTACTGCATGTTCATTGCACAGTTTCTTACACTTGTGTTGATGAAGTCACGGGCCCATGGGGCTCTTTCTGGGAAGGTCTGGTGTCCCTTGCTTTTGAACATTGATCAATCAATCAATTTTTGTTTTGTCAGCTGAGAAACACCATTGAGAAGACTAATTTACAACGTGATCATAGAGTACACAGATACACAGGATAACAATAAAACATGAAAGGAGGTGAGGTAGATTAAACAGTTGAACAAAAAATATAAAAGGAGCAGGGAAATACATAGAAGTAAAGGTAGTAAGAACACAGTAAATCATCAGATACATACCACTGAGAAATGCATAGTAATACAGATATTAAAAACACTTGAGAATTATCTACCACATACTAAGCAAACAAACAGCTGGATAAGTGCTAGTCAGTGATATGGCTCAATAATAGTAGGCAATCACTCAAGGGACGTAAACATAAGCAGCATTATAGAGTGGGGTAGTAAGCATGGTAAATACTGACCAAAGGAGATGGCAGATGAGGAGGAGGGTGAGGTTAGAGGTGTGGGAGACCTGGAGAGACCAGTACAAGAGGACAGCAGAAGAGGGAAGTGGGGTAAGAAGCAAGGGCCAGAGATATGGGGATAAGGGGAGGTGGTCTACTGTAGCGGCTTGAAGCCTGTGGCTAATCAACAAAGGACACAGGCATTTGAAAAGCATAAGCAGAACAAGGTACAGGAGGGGGGCAGGTTAGGAGAAGCAAGAGCAAATTTCCTTAAGGGAGTAGCTCAGCAGAGTCTTAAAAGCAGACAGCTCAGCTAGCTTAGGGAGTTTTAGCACACTTCGTAAGTTGTTCCAGAGAGAGAGAGGAAAGGGCATGGCTTATGGAGGCTACACCATGATGTGTTCTGACTCTAGGGGTGTCGAGCATGAGGTAGGAGTGTCTACCAAGTGAATATGGTCCTTCAGCAAGGACAAAAAGATCAGTGATATATTTGGGAAGCTTGTTGGTAAGGGCTCTGAAAGTCCAAAGTGCAGTGTTTTTTATTCACTTTGTCTTCAGCGACTGCCACCCAAGTTGGGCGTAGAGAGCACAGTGATGTGTATTGTAGGGAGGGTTGGTAATTGGCCGGATGACGCTGTGGTACAGGGTATCCAGCTTTGCTAGGAGAGCCATTGGGCAGTGTCCATATATGAAGTCTGCATAGTCTATCAGCGAAAAAAAGATAGACTGCACAAGTCCTAATTTTGCATCATAATTTAGGAGATAATTAATGCAAAAGAGGAAGCCTAGCCTTTGCTTTAATATTTTGGATAACTCTTCTAGGTGGATGGAGAAGGAAAGTTTGTGGTCAAGCCAAAGGCCTGTCCCCTTTGCCCCGATGTCTTTGTTATTTCCTGTGTCATTTTGTGGTCCTTCACCATTTCCCCTTGAACCCTTCAGTTCCCCTTCCCCCACCTGCAATCCCCCTCCTCCTCCTCCTTCTCTATAGTATACCCTCTGGTATGTCCTTCCTGTCCTGAATACCCTTGTTGTCCTGGCTTATACCAGGTGATGTATGTACTTATATTGTCTGCTATCTACTGATATTAATTATCCACATACCTATGTTAATTCCACCCAGATATTGTTGTGTACATGTTGCCTACATTGTGTGAATACTCCGAACTGTTGTAAGCCTATGTGAGTCACTTTTCTAGTTACCTTAAAATTGGTAGTGTAAACTTTTGTTTGATTGTATATAAATGTATTGTACTTTGACCTTGTTCTACCCAGGTCCATCTTGTATATGAGCCTTGCTCAATGGTGTTTGCCTGGATAAATAAGGGATATGCAGCGGTTCAGTGTGTGATAATGCATTTATCTGGTACAGTTTCCAGTGACCTCAAGTAACCTCAAGAGTGCCGAAGGCATGAGTGAGAGTTACGAGAGGTCACTGGAAACTGTACAAAATAAATGCATTATCACACACTGAACTGCTGCATATTCCATTTATGCAACAGGTTTAGATGTTGTGTGAACATTTTGATTTTGGTAGGTGTAAATAATTTGTCAAAAAATGGAAAAGAAAATTGAATTTTATGCTGTTTTTTGCTAATTATAAAAAAACAAAATGGTATCTATAAATGAAACACCACTCATTTTGTAGATATTTTTGAGCTGAACATTTTTCGTGCTAACAGTACCATGCTATCATTTTTTGTTTTAAAGTTATTTGTTTGTCAAAAAAGTGAACAAAAAATTACATTTTCTTCTGTTTTCTTGCTAATCATATACAATATACAGGGTTTATATAAATGAAACAGTACTCATTTTGTAGATAATTTTGTGCTGAACAATTTTCGTGCTCACAGTACCATGTTATCTTTTTTCGTTTTTAAGTTATTGACATTTAAATATGGTTAGTACTGCTTCTGAGGCCGAACATTCTAAATGAATTCTGAAGAGAACTGTGTAGATAAATAAGCTACTGATGTAGTTACTGTGTGGATAAATGGGTGATGATGTAGTTAATATGTGGATAAATAAATTTATTACCATAGTAGTGAAGATAAATGGTTTTATTCTACAGTTTTTATCCTGACCCCTGTTGCATAAATAATGATTTTGATTGATTGATTGATATTTAAATTTATCCACAATTTCAAGTGACTCCCCCAGCAGAGTCCAGATCTGGAGATTACAGGCTGCAAAAACGGTAGCCACTGTGCATGTGTAATTAGACAGAAACACAGCTTTTGTTTTTTTTGCATTGAGAAGCAGTTTCAAGTGGAGGAGTTTGTTATGAAGAATGTTGAAATCATGTTGTAGGTCTGTACATGCAAGTTTAAGTGAGTGGTTGGTGACATAGCGCACGGTGTCATCCGCAAAGTGGTGGACACTGGCTGTGTTGAGTCGAGAGTTAATATTGCTAATGTAAATGGCAAAGAGCAGTGGCCCCAGTATTAAGCCTTGCAGGACACCTCTTAACAAGTGTTTTAGGGGAAGTAGCAATTGTTGCTGCCTTCCAATGAGGTAACTGTTAAACCATTTTACTGCTGTAGTGTCGAGCCCAATGTAAGCTAGCATGGCGAGGAGTATGTTGTGATCTGCCGTGTCCATTGCCTTACTCAGATCCAGGAATAATGTACAGGCATGTTTTTTGGCATCCAGTGTGATTTGCCAATCGTTCATCACTTTTGCCAATGCGGAAGTTGTGCTGTGGTTCTGTCCAAAGTCAGACTGTAATGGGTTTAGGATATCATGTGATTCAAGAAATTCCCTTAGCTGGGTATTAACAACTTTCTCTAGGAGTTTAGATAAGATTGATAGCAGGGATATAGGCCAATAATTGCTGAGGTTGCATGGGTCACCAGATTTGAAGAGTAGAATGACATGCGCTATCTTCCATTGTTGCGGAATGGCACCTTGGGAGAGGGACAGATTAAACAGATGGATAATGGGGGCAGACAGCTGACTGTAGCACAGTTTTAGAAAGAAGCATTCAATTTGGTCTGCACCAGTGCTTTTTTTTGTGTCCAGGGCCAGTAGGAGGTCTTCAACCTGCTTATATGAAACTGGGCTAAAAGAAAATTTATCCAGACACATAGGGGCAGAAGCTAGGGAAGAGGGGGCTGAGCCATCCAGCTGGGTGAGTAGTTTGTATGCGGGGAAGCTGTCGAAGTTTAGTCCGGCGGTAGCAAAGTGGTTGTTTAGCTGCGCTAGGATGTCATGTTCATTGGTTAGAGTGATGTGGCCATGAACAATTTTGGTGGGAAGGTGAGGCATGACAATGACCCTCAACATCTCTCAGTAGTTGCCAGAACTTGGTCGCCTTATTTTTTGATGACTCTAAGGCATGTGGGAAGAAAGTGGTGCTGGCTTTGGTGCCCGCACGTTCAAGTGTCTCCCTGTTTTTTTGGGTTCCTGTCTAGGTAAACTGAAACACTGGAACCTTTTTTGGGTTCCTGTCTAGGTAAACTGAAACACTGGAATCTTTCTTTTCTGCAAATTGTATCTCTGTCAATTGGTAAATTATATGATTATATTACTTCTGTGTGTTTTACCAAACTCATTTTTGTTACAGCTGAGTGCAGGTCTTGCCTTGTACAATTGTCAAACAGCTTATTAATAAAAGAATCCCTCCCAAAATGAAGGACTTCATCTGGATGCTTACACTCAGAAAGCTACAAGTAATGTGGAATCATGTGCACAAGAGTGCAAATCAAAGGCTATGTCTTTGTGACACTTGTGTGGCCAAGAGGTAGAATCAATGGAACATTTATTTTTCCTGTGCCCCAATATTAAAGATGTTTGGGCGATTTGGGGTACATGTTGCGAGCAGGAACTCTTTGCATCCACCCCTTATGCCAACCCAATGCATTGTTCTTTTTAGAAGGATTGGTCTCTCTAAGACTACAGCACATTGCATGTTATTATGTGTTTCATCAAGTTGTGGATATGCAAGCAGGATGCTTGTATTTATTCCAACAAACATTGACCCCCTGCATGTGTTATTGGATAATATCACCAATGAACTAAGAATGGTGTATGATCAGTAACATGCTTAATTATCAAGGCCACAGTAGGAGGATTTCACAAAAATATCACCAACAGCTTAATCTGGTTCAAGGTCAGTTGGCATTCAACTGTATCCCCCTCCCCCGGGTCGTGCCTGAAAATAGGCAGAATTTGTCTAGTGCACTTACCCGATCAAGAAAAACTAAATTTGTGGTGGAATGTTTCATGGTCATAACTACACTGTCTTTTTTTTCTGTATCTTTTGCCTACTTTTGTGCTTTTGGTACTACTAATCTGAGAGATGTCCCAGTACAATGGTAATTAGTTCTGTTTTGTCTCATATGATATTATTTTCTTTAGGATTATTGTGGTGGGGGAGAGGAGGTTTTTTCTTTCTGTTTTTCCCCTTTTTAACCCAGTATTGTCTTATGTACCCGATAGTTGATTGTAACTGTAATATGTTTTCTTCAATAAAAAAACACCACTAGTCTTTTTGAGAAGTGCAATGGAATCTATAACGTTTGCCTGAATAACCGCTAGGAAAGGCAGACAGGACCTTGGCTTAACATCTTGTCCAAAGGATGGCAGACCTTGACAATGTAACATCCCTTTATTACTGCACTCAGGTGCCAGTGTTCATAGTATGTGCCCAATCCCAGTGTGGGGCAAGAACCCATGATCTTCTGGCCCAGCAGTGGATTTACTACCAACTGAGCCAGGCTGACACTTAGAGTGGTTTTACCCATTTCAAAGCATAGTGCAGTCCAGCAGATATATCACTTGCCTGTGTCACTGTTTATTGTCATTTACTAGTCACTCCATACATCCTTTACAGCGTCCCAGGTCTGCATGCCTGTGATCAAGTCTTGCGCGTCCTCCCTAATTTCTTTTTTAAAGGCAATTATTCTCTTACTCTTCTCATTCCCACTGCTGGCATTGAACATTTTATAAAGATGTTTAATTACTTTTCCTGTCACAGTCCCTGCACTGCTATCCAAAAGCAGACATTTTCTTACTGCATAGCACTGTCCACATCTGTAACAGATTTTAGTTGAAATAGCTTACATGTTTTTCTTTACCTCTTGTTTGCAGAGCTTTGATGGTCTTTTTGTGTCACAGCATAAACATATCTGTCTTTTTCTCTGAATCCTTACGTTTGTTTTTTCTTTAATTTCATTCGCTCTACAAATATCTATGGCAAATTCAAGAATTAAAATCTGTCACTTGTAATAATCTGATATGAAACTGGTCCGATGCTATACCGCATACAATACTGTCTTTTCCTAGTAATTCACACAGCTCTCCAAACTGTCATGACTTGGATGCCATTTATAAATCAATTACATATTGTTCTATTGAGTCAAACTTTTTTCTGGGTTCTTGTGAAAAATGTGTGCCTTTATATGTAACATTTTCTTGCGCACAGTACAATTCAATCTTGTACAATGAAAATGACTTTATCTGATTCTCCGTCAAACTGAAAAGTATTAAATACTTTTGAGCATTTTTTTTCAACTACAGTACAGAACGAAACAAAACTGCACACTATGATTCATCTTGTCTTTCTTCACAAATCTCTATAAGACACACTTGAAAACACTGCTTCCATTTTCTCCAGTTTTCTGCTAAGGTTCCAGCAAAGCTCGATTTTCCTGTAGGCTTCAACTTGTCCAGTTTCCTTATGTTTATTCAAACACCATGCAATGACACCAGTTGGGTAATTAGGAAACAAATAGACTGGTGCAAGATTCAATTCAAAATGCTTTCTCCAGATTTTATAAGCAGTTCATGGGGCTAAACACATTCCAGTATTCAGGCTCCCTGACCACATGGTCACCGAACAGCTCTAAAGTCTTGGTGAATAGCTCCCCCAGACGACTGCACAAGTAGCTTGCGTTCCTACAGAAAGGACTCACTTTCTCATGGAGGGATGATGCTTGGAGGACAGCCTATTAACAACTTACCCAGAAATCAGAGACATGGAGCAGAAAGAAGCCTGATATGCCACAGCTGTGCGCAGGCCACTCTCATTCTCTAAACACTGAGACATACTGTAGGACTTTGAGGAAGGTTATGGAGTTTCCAGTGGCACATACTGTATGTTTGGTGTGTGTGTGTGTGGGGGGGACTGGTCCAGGGAGTTGGCAGGATATATAGCTACAGAACTCCTGACTCCATTGATAAAACAGTGGTGTCATGGGTAGACAAACTGTCAGGGCAGATAAAGTCTTAGACAGTGATCCAGTTTTTATGCAGATATTCTAGGTAATCAAGAAAAGGATAGAAAACAACTACATATAAATTAACATATGTTAAAACATATCTAAATATTACATTTTTCAAAGCTTACCAACAATGTCAGGGGGTACTTAAAAGATACCCACTAATGGGAGATGTACAATCGCTATATTTAATGTTTTTATTCTGGTAATCCCATTCAAGCTGCAAAAATTCACAAAAGGTTATAAGTAAAAATTGATTCAATAGGCTGGTTATACTTACTGTATATTCCATATATATGGGACACACAATGGCTTAACTCCAAATATGCCATCTATCTTCATGGTTTAGGCAGCAGGACAATGAACAATGAGTGGCCAGGCCATGAATGAGTTCAGTAAGTTCTGCCCCCTCACAAGTGGTCCAATTTATACAACGTATGTTTTTGTTACTTATACTTTATGCCATCTTCCAGTCTCTGGCATCCATCTCCCTCAGGAGCTCCCATGGCACATCTGAACTCCCTGCACCTCCTACCTCCAGACACCTGGTCTTCATGGAGCCTTGGTTTATCCCTCCAGTGGAGCCAGGGTGAGAATATTACCCCCAACATTTCTGGTGTGTTAGGTGGTGTTGCACCAGTTGTGCAGGACCTGGATATACCATGGTCCATTGTCATGGATGCCAGAGTCATTTTCCTGATATCTTCAAGCTCATCTGGAATGTGGCATAATGGGGGGAAGTGCAGTGTGCACGATGGCACACCGGTTGTGTGCCTAGCCATCATTGCCTCTTTCTTTCAGCCTAACACTGTGCTGCCACCAGTGGTCAGGCAGGTTGGTAGCATTGCAGCACAGTCAGCGATCTTCCCAATGTAACCCCTCTGTGGGGGGTTACCTTATTTGCCCCATTTCTCCTGCTTGTCTCCCATTTGCCTCCAGTGCGCTTTGGTGTCCTTCCATTTCCCCTGGTGCTCACCCCACCAGCCTGAGCCCTGATGTGCTCTTAAGCACCGGTCCACCCCTGCTTTTCTTGCAGGCTCTGGGTAGGGGCCAGAGGAGTTGAATCATGAGCTGCTGCGTTCCTCTCTGCTCTCTGGAGCAGGCGGATTGCTCCTGCACGTGCAATGGTGTGCCTTTGGTTTGTGCCACAGTTTACAGCACAGCGGCAGCCTCCTGTGCTCTCCAGATCCCCGATGGCAGTAAGGGGACTGGAGACTGCAAGCAGGTGCAAGAGGAGCCGCCAAACATTTTAAATAAAGAGTGCCAGCAGGTGCTGGGTTTCCCAGCCTCATGAATAATAATGAGGATGGTATCAATATTAATAAGGAGCATGTCTGCTGCCTGGTGACTGTACATTTCAGCAGCAGCGACAGGCTTGGGGTGCAACTGAAATATTAAATACTGTGGTCGTTTTCCAGGCACAGCGTCTATCATAAAGCAGTGGGGTATTTATAAATAAAAAGCATTTCTCCTGGCAGCTCCAGACGTTTAAAGTTGGGACACTGTACAGACTGCTTGGGGACTGTGTTAACAGCAGCCATGTTTGCAGCCTTTGACCTTACAGCAGCCAGTGGGAATTTTAGAATTTCGGGCAAAGACTTTTGGAACTATGCCAAAGACTTGTGGGGGGAAAAAGCAGGGACAAATGTTGGCACCTAAATGAGGATCTTATCAGGCACTGAGGAAGCCTAATGAAAATTCATTTTTGAGACAGACTGTTGAACCAGCCAATGAGGAGCTGCCCAAAGCTCTCAAAAACCCCAGAGACTTTTCAGTCCGGGTTCAGTTCAGTGTGAGCCCCTCCACAGGGAGGGAGCTCTGGCCCTTTGCCAATGAGAATGTGTCTGAGTCAGTTCAGCGGGGATCCCCTCCATGGGGAGGGGGAAGGGCTCTGGCCCCTGCTAAGAGAAATGTGGCTGCAAGGAATTGAAGTTGGTGGTCTGGGGGTTGCCAGATATTTGTCCCCTAGGGCTGGCATTTGCCTTCCCACATCTGAGAAGATACTGTGGGAGAACTCTGAATTTAACTTCAGCTATGAGAGAGCTCCACAAATTCCTGCCTGCAGTTGTGAGAGGGCTGCAAGAATGCTTCTGCCTCTGCAGTGAGAGTGCTGATGAGTCATGTGACTTCAGCTGATATGAAAGCAGCATGCTAATTCTGAGTGAGTAAACTTCGACTTAATGTGCAAGTAACTTATATGTCTGCACCCTACGTTTGATCAGTGCCAAGGACAGGGTGGACATTTGTTTGAATGACCGTGGATAGTCCGGAGATTAGAAATGCCTGATGTGACTGTTTAAGAGTGCCTACAGAAATGGAAGGGAAGTATCCTGAAGTTGGAACTTTGCCTAAAATTTCCTGTGAGGTCTTTGCAAATGTTCTAATTGGGGCTGCAAATGCCAGCTGACCAAAAGGAACTGTGCTGTGCAATTTGGCTTGTGAGAAGCCAGTATCTGTGCTTTTGAGAAGCGTCTGTGAAAGGAACTTGCTGACCAGTAAAGTATCTTAAGTGGTTGGGAGTGATGCTCAAAGTCCCATCACTTGTTGGTGGAGAGCCATGCCTCAAACTCTGTTTCTGCAAAGAATTTGCCTACTAATTGAGACTGTGCCAGAGTTTAGGTCCTCCCTAGCCCAAGGGGATGCAACCACATTTAAGACTGTATCCTGTGTGTTAAAAGGACCATGTCTGCTACTCTGGCAGAATAGTTGAAATGCATAAAATGAGTGAAAGCAACTGAATGCCTAACTTTGAAAGAGAGACTGTCTTGGATCAGCTGGGAGTCAGCCTGGTAATGTGCCAGCCAAGGCACTGCCATATGCACTTCCCCCAAGGGGCGTAGCCTAGACATGGGGGTCTGAGGCATGCTGGCCCTGGTCCCAGCCTGGTCTGTTTCCAGAATATTCCAGAGATGTGACTTCGAGCCCAGAGAAAGGGGTGTCTTCAAAGAAGCTGAGAAAGTTCCAGCCTGCAAGCTGCAAGAGCCTGGTAAAAGAGGGGTCAGCCAAAGCTCCTGCCTACACCTCAGCTGAAGCTACTGCATGAATTGTGTCTACCTGATATTTGCCTGAAAGAACTTTTCTGCACCTGATAATGACTACAGAACCATGAGTACACAGATGCAGTTCTGCAACCCAGAAGGGAACTGTAAATAATTGTTTGTGTTTGCCAAGTTCAGTACTTGCAGCCCAAGCTAACCACGTGAGGGAAATATCTACAGAGTTACAGTCTAAAATGTGTCCCAGGAATAAAGAATACTAATTTGATTTTCTTTGAAGGGCCCCAACTCCGGCTAACCAGTTGCATCAGTAACAGGCCTGCAACAATAGTTTAGGACTGGGTACCCAGAGGTTTAGAATTGTGGTGTTGTAATACAGACTGGGGACTGGTACCAGTGTGAGCATACAATATGTGTCTAAGATCTATGCAGCTAGATAGCTAGGGAATGGTCTAAGCCCTGAATCCATCAGAAGGTTGGTGGGTGGCCAGAAATCGAAACGTCTGAATTTAAAATGCAAAATGATTATTTTTTGTTGCAGATCATCGGATTCCAGTCTAAGTGTTGATTTACCTGATGCTAATCAAAGCTGTGTGTTTAACCTCTTCATCCATTTTACCCTTTCCTAACCCTCTTACCCTTGTAAATAAATTGTTGGATAACTGTTTTTTAGACATCTGGTGGGTGAGCATATTATTAGAGTAAGTCTTTCATTCCAAAATATGTGTTTGGGGTTTTGCTTAATGTTAATCCATGTATGGGGTGACAATATGCTATTGTGGGTGGGTACAGCATCCCAAAGGGCTGCACCAAGACCCACTGAAAGTATACTCTGGGTGAAGGCACTGTACAATAATGTTATCTATGGGCAGGAACCAGTTTAATATCAGAAATATTCAAAAGAAAGGGTCAAAAGAAAGGGTCCTACAAGAGCTTGCTAAGCTCAGGGTGGATAAGGCAATGGGACCTGATGGCATACATCCCAGGGTACTTAAGGAGCTAAAGGAGGAACTAGCAGAGCCATTAGCAGAATTGTTTAGTGAGTCTCTGAGCACAGGAGAGGTCCCAGAAGACTGGAGAAGGGCTCATGTGATCCCGCCCACAAGAGTGGTAGCAGGGAGGAGGCGGGAACTACAGACCGGCAGTCTTACCTCAGTAGTGGGCAAGATTATGGAGGCACTTAAGGAAAGGATAGTGCAACACCTGGAATCCATAGGGGCACAGGATCCAAGACAGCATGGGTTTACAAAGGAAGGTCCTGTCAAACTAATCTCATAGATTTCTTTGACTGGGTAACCAGAGTGGTGGACCAAGGGGAGCAGTTGATGTTGCCTACCTTGACTTCAGCAAAGCTTTTGACACTGTTCCACATAGAAGATTGATAAATAAGCTGGCAGGCCCTGGGGTGGGTCAGAAGTTGGTCAAATGGGTGGCAAACTGGTTGACGGGCAGAAAACAGAGAGTGGTGGTAAATGGTATACAGTCAGAAGAGATGCAAGTCACAAGTGGGGTACCTCAGGGATCAAGTCCGGGGCTAGTCCTCTTCAACATCTTCATTAGTGACCTTGCAGATGGACTAGAGGGTAAGGCTTGTCTGTTTGCAGATGACACCAAGATCTGCAACAGAGTAGATGATCCAGATGGGGTGGGCAGAATGAGAAGAGATCTGGATAAACTAGCAGAATGGTCAGAAGAGTGGCAACTGGGATTTAATGCAAAGAAGTGCAAAATCATGCACATAGGGAAGAGAAACCCGAAGCTACCTATAGGCTGGGAGGAGTTGCTAGTGTCACAAAGGAAGAAAGAGACTTGGGCATCATCATCACTGATGACCTAAAATCATCCAAGCAGACCTCTAAAGCAGTAGGTAAGGCTAGGGGGTGTTAGGGTGTATTAGTAGGGTATCACAAGTCGTAAGAGGGAGGTAATAATCCCTCTGTACAAGACACTGGTTAGGCCTCATCTGGAGTACTAGCGTGCAGTATTGGAGGCCACACCTTCACAAGGACATTAACAAATTGAGGCAGTCCAGAGAAGGGCAACCAAAATGGTGCAGGGACTGCATCAGAAGACATATGAGGACAGATTAATGGAGCTCAATATGTATACCCTTGAGAAAGGAGGGAGAGAGGTGATATGATCGAGGCATTCAAACACCTTAAGGGCATAAACAAGGTGAAAGAGTCTCAACATGTTTAAATACAAGAAAATAGCAGGACAAGAGGACACAGCATGAGATTAGAGGAGGCCGATTAAGGGGAATGTGAGGAAATTTTTTCACAGAAAGGGTGGTGGATGCATGGAATGGCTTACTACAAGAAGTGGTGGCTATGAATACAGTGCAGGGCTTCAAACAGGCATGGATAGGCATAAGGAGCAATACAAATGACTATGAATAGATAGGTCACTGACAGAGCAAAACCTATGGCACATTTATAAGGTAGAAAAGAAATGTATGGATCGAGGCTCATGGTCCTTATCTGCTGTCAACTTCTATGTTTCTATGTTAAATAGGAACCCAGGCCCCTCAACCTTAGTTAGGCCTACAAGGCAGGGTAGTAGCCCAAAGGGACATGGCATCTGGGTTACACCAACAGGAGAAGAGTATCCTATAGGATGCTCTATCCACATCCCCCAACCAGCTGGCCCTCCCAATAACCCCAGCTCATTCCCAAACCTGCGTCCCCAGTCGCTCAAGCAGTAGCCCCACTGTTGCACCAACAGGTCAGCTCCTATACAATGTATTTTAACTTGTAAATCTTTGCACAGTATTGACAGAACTGCACAGCACCTGCGGTTCATTTAAAATCCTCATGCAGTTTTACTCTTACCAGCCTCTTCTTCAAGCGTAAAATATTTTAAAATGCAAATATACGTTGTATAAACTGGACATGTAATCTGCACCCATCGGATACGGAATTTATCTTCATTTACGGTCAGTGACTGCTTGTTCCCTCAAGAGTGGCAAATCCATTAATGAGGGTCAAGAGGTCACTGACCACTCATAAATATAAATTCCATATCTCATGGATGCATGTCACACATCCCCTATATCTTCATTTAGACTTTATCATTGGTTAAAATAAATCATTTATAAATAAATTCTTTATTTGAAGGGTTTGAATCTCACCCCATTGTACAAATATGCATGTTAAAAACATGCAGTCATGTTCTGAATTGTAGGTTTTTTAAGGGGTACATAATAGATAATATTTGTTAAATCTGCTTTAAATTTGCTTAAAGTTGAACCAGTATAATATTCTGTGGTGATTTGCATATGCAGCCCATGATGCCTTGCATTGTGGGGGCATGTGTGATTTTGTATTTCTTATATTTGTTAATGCCTTGGATTGGACATGTTTTATTCTGGCTTTTCCCTGTGATTTTTTTTTAATAGGAAAAAACTGGTGAGTGGGTACTGAACAAGTAAATACTCAACAGTATCCTCCTCATAGTTTAGAAAAAACAAACTCCTGAATTACTGTGTCTAGGTTTGGATGTGTTTAAGCTGCATGAGTTACAACAGACAATTTTGCATGATAAATTAGGTGTTCTTGGACTATTCACTAAAAATACCACCAACAGCTTAATCTGGTTCACGGTCAGCTGGCATTCATTTGTATCCCCCTCCCCCGGGTCGTGCCTGAAAATAGGCAGGATTTGTCTAGTGCACTTACCCGGTCAACAAAAACTAAATAAAAAAAAAAATATGTATAGGAATTCTGAAATCAATCAATCAATTCTGAATCCTCAGGAAAAAAGGATTTCAGTTTTGTGTTTTAATCAGTTATTATAAAATGGGCTGGAAATGTCCTGCTTCCCATGTGTAAATGCCTAATGAATGCATAGTTGGAAAACGTTCAGGGAGTTGGTTTTGGAATATAGACAAAATCACATGCAGACTTCAAGAGCCATTTCACTTATACCTGATTTCCATCACAAACATGGCTGCTACCTTTACTTAATCAAAAAATTAAAGTAGGCCCTAAAAAAATGACTTCTAATAACAAAAATAAATAAATAATCCAAATGTACTTTCCGTCATGATCCCCTCCTTAAACACTATTCACAGTTTTAGGCTGTGTTCACACTACAGCACGGTAACAGGGTTTAAACACAGTTTTTGAAAAATGGATTACAATGTGTGCAAGCGCAAACCATGCTAGGGCACTTTAAAATGGTTTAAGCTGCTTAAACCATTTTAAATACCCTAGTCTGAACAAGGCCCTAGTCTCTGGTGTTTCTTTAGTGTCCAAGAAAAATTCCCCCTACCTATTCTTACCAGCTTACTAGGCAAATCCAGGGGCATCAGTAGGATTCTAAAAGTTGGGGGGCACATGCCCCCATCAGTGACTTCAGCCAAAAAGGAGGGTCCAGGGGGAGTTGTCCCCCATAATAAATTTTGAAGAATTTGGTGCCAAATGGTGCATTTTATAAGCATTTTCTATGAAATCTACAGCAAGACAAGCACAGGGATTTTGTAACTGAAATCCTGAAAGTGCTGGGCAAACAACAAACCCTGCCTGTTTACTTTTTTTCTGGGGTTATATCCCAAGTCTGTAAGCAACCAAGTAATTCGTGATGGTACTAGGCAAATAAAAAACCCTGCCTTTTTTTCTGACACTCTATACCATACCCCTCAACCTTTTGTCCCCCAAATGTGGAACATTGCCTCTCAAAATGTGGAACAAATGAACAAAATGTGGAACACTAATTAAATATTTACCTAAGAAGCTCAGAACACTGTTAAAATGTTTGCATTTATGTTCAGAAAGTCTATTATCAATTGAATAATATATTTTTTGCATCATGTACTATTGATTTTTGCTTTCAAATGTTAATACTAAATGTGGGACAAGTCCTCACAATGTGGAACAAGGAGTTTTTGTAAAGTAAAATGAGGAACGTTCCTCGTAATGTGGTACAGTTGAGAGGTATGCTCTATACCCCAAGACCGTGAGCAATTAAGTAATTACTGACAGTAGTGGGCAAACTGACAACAAACCCTGCCGGTTTACTTATTTCTGGGATATATCGCAAGGCTTTAAGTAACCAAATAATTTGTGATGGATGGTAGTAGGCAAATAAAAAAAACCTGCCTTTTTATTCTGAGGCTGTGTACCCCAAGACCGGGGCTATCAAGTAATTACTGACAGTGGTGGGCAAACAGACCCTGCCTTTTTTCTGGGCCTATATCTCAAGGCTGCAGGCAATCAACTGTTTTTTTTCTGGGACTACGCCAAGGCTGTAGCAAATCAAAATAATTTTTTTCTGGCCTGGGGCTACCTCAACTGAGGCTGTAGACAAACAATTAGTGATGAACCTGATGGTACTAGGCAAGGAATTAAAAAAATACACTGCAGCAGCAGCTCTTCAGGGCAGGCTGCTCAGCTCCTGTTGCTACACTCACTGTCTAACTCCCTAGCCACTAAAGCAGTTTCTTCTCCATCTCTTTATCCAACCACCAGATTCACCAATATTGGTATTTTTTTTTTTTGCACACTGACTGCACATATATGAAAATTACGTACCTACCGTAATTCTTGATCTTTCTGTGTATCTTCACTATTCATCACTATTGGGTTCGGCTCTGGAGCTAGGACCCCGTAGGAGACTTTTTTTTTATCCTATGGGTGGAGTCAATGCAGAGGCGGTATGCTCTTGGGGCGACATTCTACGTGCTTTCGCGGGTTGGCCGTCAACTGATGATGACTCATGCTTGTCTCAGTTCTGAGATGCCGGCGAGAGAGGAGAGAAAAAAGGAGGGGAAGGGTGGGGCAAAGGGATAGACAAAAGAAAAGGATACAATAACAAAACAGAGAAATAAACAACAACAAGGACAGACAAGAGAGAGGAACAGCATAAGGGATTGGGAGAGGGGCCCCAATCTCTGGAGAAAGATGTAAGGATGGGAGAGGGAGAGAAGAAAGAGAAAAGAAATGGGGGAAGGAAGGACTCTGCTCCAGATTGAAGCAGACCAGGACCTTTAGAAAAATAAAACATAAAAACATAGACTCCGATGGCAGACAAGGGTCGCTTGGTCCACCCAGTATGCCCGTTAGAGGGAGAAGGTTTTAAACACTGACAGGCTGCCAGTAGGCAGAAGGCTAGGACTGCTTGGCAAGCAGCAGACAGCCCCATCACAGCTAACAGATTTAGGGAAAAATATAGAGGTCAACAGGTAGACCAGAAGTGTGTCCCCCCTCCACTAAACCAAGGAGAAAAACTCCAAAAAGGAGGGGAGACAACCCCTAAAAATTTAAAGGAAGGGATTAGTCCCAAGGGGACATTCAAAATAAAGATAATAAAGGGTCTTGAGAGGGGGGCCCCAGAAGTCTCCCAGTCTCTCCACTCCTACCCCAGACTTCTTTGGGGTGGGGTTCGAGCCAAGGGTGACGAAGGGAGAGAGAGAGGGAGAGAGAAGAGGCCCACCTTACAGGAAAGGACTCCTCCCTGCATGTGTCTAGGAGCTCCCTCCCTCCTGACCACAAGGGAAAGGAGAGAGAGAAGGGAGTTGGAACAACAGGGAGACACACAGGGGGGGGGTGCCCAGAGACTGAGGCCCAAGGGGGAAGGTGGGTGGGATTTAGTGATGAATGGTGAAGATACACAGAAAGATCAAGAATTATGGTAGTTACGTAATTTTCATATCTTATCTGTGTCAATCTTCACCATTCATCGATATTGGGTGAATACCGAGCCCCCCGAAGGGGGCCTAATACGTCCCTAAGGGACAAAGTCCCTTATCCTCCAGTGGGGGAGACACCAGAGGGGAGAACCCGTACAGGCCTGGAGAGGCCTGTGACTGGTCTGGGTGAGATGGGTAATTCCCAGTGGGAAAGGGAAGGCATCCAGAAAGCCACCATCTCACCCTACGGGAGAAAAGGTGGGTTCTCCGGAAGATGGAGGAAATCACCCTACACCGGGCCAAGGGTGACAACCGGGATAGACAAAGCCATGCCGTCTGCCTAGCGAAGATCGCTGTCCCTACAATCCTGGAGGAAACCTTGTTGGCATTGTAAGACGCCCTTGCCTGGTGCCTTGCAAGCTCCAGACCTTGATCAGAGAGGGTGATGGCTTGCCTGGTTTCCTCCATGTCAGACATAGAGGCTAGATGTTGTCCTAGCCTGGACCACAAGAACCTGTCATAGGAAGCATAGTGGGTCTGATATAAAGCTACAGAAAGGAGAATCCGTGCCAAATAGGACATCCTTCTCTCCCAGAAATCAAAATCCGCAGAGTCTGAGTCTGGGGGTTGGTCATGGTGTGGGGTGCAAAGCCCTGAAGGGGTATCCAGACATGCACCATCTGCAGCACCACCCAAGCCCTCGGCATCGAAAGCATCACCGGAGCCAAGGGCAGTACCGATAGGCAGTGCAAAGGACAGTGTTGGCCTGGGCCCACAGGCCCCAAAACTCAACACTGGGGGAGCCTTTGCTTCCAAAGAAGAGATTGCCAATGCAGTGCCTCTCTCCTGGCCCCCGAGAGGGCCTGATTGGGCCTCCTGCACCATGAAAGAAGCTTCCACCAAGGCAAGGCTGAAACTGGTGGAAGCCCCCTCCTCCACGAGATGAATAGGACTGGGAAGGGACCCGGAGGAAGGGTCGAGAGTCATGACCTCGGCCTGCAGACTGCGAACCTGCCCCCCAAAAGTCGGCAGTGCACATCAGACTTTAAATGCGCGCATCTCTCGACCTTGGCCATCCATAGAGAAAGAGGCATCACAGTCGTTAATGTCATGGGCCGGGCCAAGGCAGGAAAGATAGCGGTCATGCTGGTCTGTGATGGAGTAAAGGCAGCCACAGAGACACCAACACATAGGTGACCACCCTGCCTTCGACAATTTCTTGTCCCCGGGATAAGGCATGACTGAACGATAAATAAATACAAACACAGTACTCGACACCGCTAAACAAAAGAATGGTCTTACTGGGTACCAAAGAAGTGACGTTGAGCAGGAGGCAAAGCAGAACCGAGAAGAAAACATGAACTAGCCGCAAGAACTAGGCCGCAGAAACTAGGTTGAAAAATGTAGTTGATTGTAGTCTCCTCACAAGGTCCTCACTCAATGACGGGAGAAGAAGAATTGAGGTGAGGGCAGAGTTGACAGCAGTTAACGGCCAAACCACGAGCGCCACGTATAATGTCGGCCTTGAGGGTAGTGCCGCCCCTGCATCGACTCCGCCCCTAGGAAAAAAATCAGTCTCCTGCGGGGTCCTAGCACTGGAGCTGAACCCAATAGTGAGGAGTGGTGAAGATTGACACAGATAAGATCTACACAGTAACTACTAACTGCAGGGCAGGGGTCTGCTCAGCCACTCAGCTTGTGGCTCCTGATGCTCTCTGATGAGTCTCTAGAGTCCCTGGCCTCTTCCTTCCCTCCTCACCAGCTCCAGTAATTCCAGACTCTCAGCCCTCTCCCCTCTTAGCCTCCCGCCTGAGCCTCCCTCCTTATATTTTAGTATATTCTGTCAGATCAGATGTGTTTTAACTTTTTTTCCAGATGAAAAGATTCAGATTTGTAAGTAACACAAGGAGGAGGTTGACTGAGCAATGTTATAATAGTCGCTGTCAGTCATTCTCTCTCCTCCCAAGACACACTACTAGTTCTGTTCCACCAATGCCATTCACTTCAGTTCTCATGCTGCAGTGCTGCTCAAATGAAAATGATGACCACGCTCTACAGCACAGCATAAAGAAGTCATCCAACACCACCTCCAGCCCTACACCTTATCCAATCAAAGCTATTGCCACCCACATGGACACACTTGATCAGAGCAGGCATAAGTCATTCTTATCTTTGACTTCTTCAAGCCATCGACATCTGACCATGGTGGTGCCCGACCTCCAGGCCCTGCGTGATGACTTAACCAGTCCTCCTCCTCCTCCTCCTCCTCCTCCTCCTCTGTTCCATGTGATCAGACTGAGAACGAGCTCAAAGTTATCGGGGTTGGGTGGCTGCAGTGGTGAGCCAGCAACTTGGCAATCGGCATCAATCAGAGAGACTTCTCTGCTGCCTGGGAGGGAGGGAGGGAGGTAGGAGGGTCCAAGGGTCAGCTGGGGTGGGGGGGCGGAGCAGAGTCAGTACTCGACTGGGCTCAGGGCTGGATAAGTGACCATCGGGGCTTAAGCTAGGGCTGCCACTGCTACTGATGAAGCCCTATAAATTTAAAAAGTAAGGCTGGGTGAAAAGAGTGGGGAGGCACCAGCATAAACTGAGGGGGCTCATGTCCCATTTTTTGGCCTAATGACACCCCTGGTCAAATCTCTGTTGCTCACCTTGCCACAGATAAAACTAAGGGTTTGGCTCAAATTGAGGCTTTCTGTTTTGGTTTGTGTGTGTATATGTGTGAGGGGTCCATTCTATCAATGGTCTGAA
The DNA here is from genome assembly GCA_016271365.2 of Neoceratodus forsteri. Lineage (NCBI taxonomy): Eukaryota > Metazoa > Chordata > Ceratodontiformes > Ceratodontidae > Neoceratodus > Neoceratodus forsteri. The sequence goes on from JADMNL010000023.1 coordinate 434,864,323, forward strand.
CTGAATATTGAATTCTTCCAGGTCATGGCATTCGTAAATTCCAGGTTCATTTCTCATGTAGAATGTTAGAGAGGTTATTTTCTCTCTCTTTTTAAAAAAAAAATGTTATTTTTTATTGAGCAAGGCGGATCTTAAGAAGACGTAATGAAAAGGAAAAAAAACCTAAGGAAAAGATGCAAGAATTGAAATAAACAGTAGTCCTGTTACAGCAGCAGAGTACTGCAAACCCAGTTTTGTTAAAAATAGAGGTATCTCAATCTAGTAATACTATACAAGAGCATTAATCACACTTAGTTATGAGGATTCTTTGGAACCCCTCAGGATCCCCTGACTGGTATCATGGGAGAAATTAGTTATCCATTGACATCATATACAGGACCCAACTTTACCATTTAATCTCAAATTAGGGCAGTCAGCTATGCAATGATGCCATTAACAGTTCTATGGAGTAAAATGTTTTTATGAATCTGGCACCAAGCATACACTGTAGGTGGCTGCTGTAGCCTCCATAGTCATGTAATAGCTTATTTGGCTGCCAAAATATATAGAAAAAAGGGAACATCACAAAACCCTTTGGCCCGAGGAAAAAATTACGAGAAGTAGCATCATTGGAGATATAAGTTCAGCTGTATAGGACAACCTGCAGAATTGTTTAGTAATCTCCTCCCAAAATGAAGTGAGAATGGGACATGACCAAAAATTTCTGGTCAGCTTTAGCATTGCCACGATTTCTCCCACAGTGACTATATATTGGGGGGTGCACAATTTTGGGAGAACAACTGGAGAACAAAAGAAGCAATTTCTACATTTCCATGCAAATTCTATCCAAGGTGTAGCTGAGGAAACATTAAGGGAGTGGGGAGTGTATTTTAGCCAGGTCGGATAAGAGATCAGGCAGATAATTCTGTACTCCAAGCAGCCAAAATCAAATGTGTGGAGTCTCCTAGGAAATCCTGCGGCCCCCTAAACATATAGCTAATCAGGTGCTGCCAGGTCTTTCACTGGATAGCATCCATGAGCAATCTGAGGAGATTAGGGATAGGGTCTGTGACAGGGGTTTTTACTTCTTCTTTATATAAAAGGAAGGTCTTTACTTGCAAGTAACGGAAATGTTCTCAACCTGTTAAGCTGAATTGTGTCTAAAACTGCTGGAATGGAATGACCCCCTGCATATCTAGAAACTGAAAAATGAAAGAAACACTGAGGAGATGCCACCAATGGAAGGTATGATCAGTTTGAGCAGGGAGACGGTCTGATTCAGTTCCGAGGAGTATGCGGAAATATAAACCCATTGAGAGGGGCGGAAGGTTCTGAATCCTGAACCACAGCCATAGGATCTGAGTCTCTAAGTCTGAAAAATCAGTTAAGTTAGGAGTTGCTTCAGGCTCTAAAAGAAACAAAACAATTTTCCAATATCAAACCATTAAGGACAAATTTGATCTGTTTTCATAAAGCGTTCAATTGCTGCTTTAGCCGAGTATAAACTAAATGGAGATGAGCAGCCCTGGTGTAATTCAGTAAGTCTGGAAGATTCACTCCTCCAGACCTAGTGGGAAGTTATAGAATAGGAAAGCAGATTCTGGGACATTGTCCATCTCAGATGAAGTGCAAGATCATTTTGTTCTAGGAGGTAAAATAACAGGGTGTGGGCATCATGGGTAAAGTTTGCAATAAATATAAAATACAGGGTAGAATATTTATTCTAACCACTTCTACTCTGGAAAGGAAAAGGAAGATGCAGTTGACCCTAACAAAAAGTACCCTGGGTCAATGTTAGGATGAGGGGATCATAATCTAAAAGTTCAAGATTAGACAGATGTATGGGATCTGGATCCCCAGGTATTTAAGCCTGGTAATTCTCCATTTCAATGGAAACAGTGCCAAAAGGGGTGCCGAGCAACAATAATTTAGGAGTGATAACTTCAGTTTTGTGGATATTTAAGGTGAAACCAGGCAGAGCCCCAAAAGTATGAATTAAATACCAGGCTGCAGGAATGGAGGCACCTAGGGTAAGAACAATGTTTTTTTTTTTCATTCTTTGGTAACTGGGTCAGGCCCACTAGGCACAAGTGCCTGTTTTCAGGGGTGACCCAGGAGCACTGGGTGGTTAAGTGACTTGTTCTGAGTCACACAATATGCAAGTGGAGGTTGCCGGAATCAAACCCAGGTCTGCGAATGTACCACACTCATTCACAGCTCATTACTCTAACCTCTAGGTTATACTGCCAGCTCAATGTTGTTAGCATAGAAAAAGATCTTATAGCTGGCGTCCCCCAATGTGATCCCTTCAACTACCGCTGTCTGACAAAGGGCCACTACCAGAGGGTCAATATATAAAACAAATACCAGGGGCAACAAGAGGTATCCTGCCAGGTGCCTTGCTGAAGGGCAATAGGAGATGTCAGAGATCCATTAGCCCGAATATATGTCTGGGTGGCCTGATAGAGGTTTTGAAGTTACGTCAGAAATGGGAGAGGAAGGCCAAAGGCAGAGAGGGTGCCCCAAAGGAAACTCCAGAACTCCCTGTCAAATGCTTTTTTCAGCATCTAAGCTGCCACAGGGGTGGATAGTTGCTCAATATATTCAATAGCAACAGCACCCCTCCTAATATCATCCATTGTGTATCTACGGCAGATGAAGCAGGACTGGTCAAGGTGAATGTGAAATAGGAGGAGATGTTCTAGTCTCTTGGCCCAAATAGACATGAATAATTTACAATCAACATTTAAAATCGAAATGTGATGATATGAGTAGGGACAACTGGGATCTTTACTAGTGCTGTGTGGAATGTGGAATTCCACTGGTGGAATTAGCACAGAATGGCCATTCCACTGGCAGAATTTCCACCAGAATTTCACTGGTTCTTTAACAGAATTCTGCCTACTGTTATCCGACGAACAATATTCTGCGGAAGAGCAATTTTGCCGCTGAAAATAATTCCGCAACAATTTCTGTGGAAAATACTGAGATCCATGGAATAATATTCCACAGAACAGCATTTTTCTGTGGAAAATTATTCTGCAACTATTTTCTACCATGGACCATTCTGTTTGTGGTGAAATTTGGTAGAATTTCAGCAGAATTTTGAAAATTCAGCAGAATTTCGTTCTGCCGGAATTTGAAAATTCCGCACAGCACTAATCTTTACCCACTTTCAGAATGGCCAAATGTGTTGCATAAGACCAAGACAGAGGAGGAGAATCACCCTGCTGGACTGCATGGAACATAGAGAGATGTGGGAGCACAGGATTAGAGAAAGACTGGTACCAGTGTCACTCGACTGGATATCTGTCCGGACCTCAGCATTTAAGATTTTTCGCATCCCGTAAGGAAGACTGCAGTTCTGCCAACTGGATTGGTGCAAGAAGAAAGTCCTTCTGTGCTTGTGATAAAGAGGGAAGGGAGAGATTAGCTAGGATGGCAGTGATACTAGTAGGTTCTGAAAAATGGTTTCTGTATATAAAGTTTTGTAGTATGATCAAAATGAGTCAAGAATCCCCTGGGTGTCTTGTATCAATCGACCAGTATACAGGTCCTTAATTTGGAGAACACAGGAGGCCTTCTTTTATGCCCTAAGTCCACTGAGGGGCTAGTTTCTCTATGGTGTAAAAATACTTTTTAAAATTACTATAAAAAGCTATTTTTAACCTAAAACTCTCCATTCACTTACTGTTAGATTTTTATTTATAATTGGAATAAGACACTTCAGGATGTGGTTTGTTGTGTTATGACCACACTTCTTATTGAGGGCACTCAGTGATGTCTTATTCCTCACACAAAACCAAGGCAGGCCACTATACCACAACAGTGCACATCCTGTCACGTCTTTTTGCTTAAATAAAATGTCTGCATTTTTGTGCTGCACCACTAAAACTGGTTGACTGAATGCAATGATTTTAGTCCTGCAAATGTAACTGGCACAGTGCTGTTTTTTAACTTATACATGCTCTCTCCTCTGGTGGGCTTGGGTCCTCCTTCAGCCCCTCCACAAGCTCCGATTCCAGCACTCTAAAGCAGTGTGACTAGTTCCAGCATCATTGGCTGATCGCCCTCCATTTATTTCCAGATTTAGCCCTTCAGGTGGAATGGTCACGAGGTAGGTGGTGGAGCAGAAGAATCAGGGGCCAGGTGGTCTACAGGTTCAAGATTATGTGGGAGGGCATAGAAGCATCATCTGCCCAAACTGCACAGATTTCTGCTCTTTTCCTCATGCACTTTCACATTGGTGAGTGGCCTGCAGTGACTTTAACATGTCTCACTTTTTGTTCCTTCTCAGTGGCGATCTATGACAGCTTGCAGATAGAATTTAAAATAACATTTTCATTTGCCAGATAAAACCATTGAACCATTGCACAAATGAATAGTAATCTTTCTCTGAAGAGATTTAAGAGCAAAAGCAAACAAATTGATTTTTTGGAACCCCTGTGCGACTACCCTAGGACAATTATGTGGTAGAGCCATGACCCTGTGCTTCTCAGCTTATTATGGGATGCAAGGGAGAAGTCTCTAGCTCATTCCCTTCATAACATCCCTGCTGATGCCAGCCCTGAGATGCAGGAAACCTTTACATCATGCCTCAAATGGGCAAAAGAGTTAGACCTAGCATTACTGCAGGATGGAATTAAAAATGTATATTTGCACACCTTTAATAAAATTGAGTCAGTTTTGCACACTTTTGCAGACTAGAACAGTGTGTGTAAAATGGAGACTATTGGTTCAAACTGCAAACTTTTTTAAAAATTTGCAGTTTAGAATTTGTGCTATTTGCTGAAACTGCCCGTGTTTAAGAACTCCCATACTTAAAAAATAAATGATTGGGGGAAATGGCACTATTTTTTTTTAATCTTTTTTCTACCTCCTCAGCAGAGCAGCCCCCACGATCTCCAGCTGCGGCCCCTACTTAAGGCCCGGTCGTGCTTACCAGACCACTGAACCCGTACCCCAATGGGCCAGCCATTATTCCTCTCGCACCTCATTGGATACATGCCCTCTCAGGTCACTTCTGGGGGTGCAACGGCATGACCATCAGCCGCGAAGATCGCTCTCTGTAATTTCCACTTTTTTCTGCCTTATGGAGAGCCGGCGGTGCAATGGCGTCCGAGCACGTAGTGCTGACACCTGCCACGCTCCCCTCCTCTATTTTGCATGCTACTGTAGTGTGGCTGGCCTCCACCAATTGCCACTACAGAGCGATGCGAGCCCCATTACCCACCCCAGGGAGAGAAGAGCAGTTGTCGGATGCTCGATCCTCCCTCTCCCCTGCCAACCCCCGGTAACCCGGATCCATTCTCGAACCCGGGTCGCCGGTGTAGCGTGAGGTGTGGTATCCAGTGCCTCAACTCTCAGCACCACCGGTCCGGCAGGAAATGGCACTATTTGAATAAAAAAGCATTGGTGGAATCATGCCAGATTCTGGCACAATTTCACCAAAACAGCACAAATGGGAAATTGACAATTTCACGAGCATTATAAATTGTTTGTGCAGCACTACATAGAATAGGGCTGTGAATCCCTTCCAACATAGTTTGCCTCAACTGGACACGAAGGGGCACATGTGCACTGGAAGTACCCATCTACCCTTCTTGAGGCAGGAGTCATACAGGATGTATACCTGCCTTGCATCTGTCAATCAAGTCACAGCATCTTGGGCAGGGGGCATGAATTTGGCTTACTGATACAGAAAATGGTCACTTAACCTCTGCACTGTAGAGCAAGCTACCATGTTATAATTAATGGGTCTCCCCTTTTGCCATTGAGAGACCGTGGCATAATTTGCCGTTATAAAGGAGCGTTTATAACAGCAAACACGCGCACGGTTCTCCTCCCTCTGCGCATGCGCCTACAGCAGCGTCTCCCTTCCTGGCTCGCACTTCCTTCTTACAACAGAGCCACAAAATAAACACGGTGGTGAGTACATTTAAATAAAAAAATCAAAATGAGAACTAGTTTTACAGATGGGGGACTTTGAACATTTTTAAAAAAAAAATATGTGAAGCCGACGAAAACTGAAAAGCCAACCGGACGTAAAATCAAGTGGAGCGTACTCGTAGCCACACCGAAACTGCTGATATTTTATATAATTGCTGTGGAAAAAGAGGAGACCCAGCAATTATATAAAGTAAAATATGGGGTAGTGTGTTTAATCTCAGGTTTACAGTTAGATGCTTTTAGACAAACCGAGCCGCCCGGGTTTATGTAGCATCTAACCCCTCGGGTGTGTGTAAACTCTCGTTATGCACACCACCCCGTACTTTATTCTATATGTTCTTTATGTCGATAACTTGATGCAAACACCTTATTAGAAAGCAATAACCAAGTACTCAGTGTGGGAGGGGAAGGGAGAGTTGAGCTGTGTCCGACACATGGCTGCCACACACACACACAGAAATACAGGCAAGCAAACACTTTCTTTGGCAGGCTGTTGTTTACGTAGGTCTCACAACCTAAAGTTAGCGCTAGGTGCTGGCAAAAAATATCAAAATAATTGTTGTAAGCAACAGAACTCAATTAAACAACAATCTCCCAAATTTCTAATTTCTGGTCATTCCATCCTTTAGTACTGTACCATGGACATTCAGAAGAAAACAGGATCTTTAGTCCTTAGACCTCAGCCGCTCCTGATACTTATGACTTCAGCTAGAGAATAGCAGCACTCTGCAGAGTCTGTCACTGTGGGAATCTATTTGCAGAAGTGATCAACCCAGAGTCTGTCGCTGGCTTCAAAGATAGGTAGGATAGGCACAGGTGAATTATTCAAACAAGAGGGGAAAAAGAGAGAGAGTGGGTAGTCGAAGGAAGGGGATGAGTAGACAAAGGAGGGGTGTTGAAATATAGCTAGGACCATTGGTAGACTATGTCTAGTCCAGCAATGGGCTATGTGTGGATGCAGGCAGGTACTAAGCACATTCGATGGGCAGTTGATCTTTTTTTGGCCATTGACACCCATATGTCTATGCATGTTTGATGCCACAGATGGGATTTGACCTCAGCTGGAGAATAAGCATTGATGCTAAGAAGCAGATGAACTGTAAATGCTACTGGGCAATGATCATGTTTTGATGTGCATAATGAATAATGGAACAAACTGAAATACTAATATTTTTGTTGCTGTATATAGTTAAGCTCTGCTGATGCTACAAAACATTGTTTCCTGTTGACTGGAATCTGAATGTAGGTAGAAAAAAATGTTTAGGCAAGTAACAGAATGTAGATTTCAGTGTTGTTATAATCGTTTTTACCTGCTTTTCTCCACTTGGCTTTCTGTGATTTAGCAGCAGCTCCACAGCTCCAACCACTTCCTTCCGTAGTGCATATAAAAGTGCGTCCCCGACGTACACATTATGATTCAACAGAAGCTCCATGATTTCCAGGTTCTCGTTTTCTATGGCTATTAAAAGTGCACTGCGGCCTAGTGGATCGATACAGTTAATGTTGATGTTATAGTAAATCTCCGCCTCTTCCAAAGCATGTTTGACACTGGCATAGTCCCCCTTCTCAACAGCAATCAAGAATGCTTTCTCCTCTAGTGAAAGCTCGGCCTCTGCTCTTACGATCTGCAGTGGAATCCGGTCTCTGTATGGTGAGTAGTTCTTTTTTTTGTAGTACAACTGGGCCATGGTTCATAGTGATATCAAAACCTAATTGAGAAAAGACAACACTAGTTATTTGAGGGAAGGCATATGGAACAAACTGTCTGTGTTCAAAGTATAGGGTATTCCTGAACAGAAAACTGCCATATGGATACTTTCTAAAATGAAGAAACACTAAACAAATTGTATGTTAGTCATATGAGCACTTTGATGTGGAGGAACATGGGCCAGAGAGGTAACAAAAGGGGTGCATTCATGATTATGACTCTACAGTATAAAGCAAGTCATGGGACAGTACAATGCTTTAACCCCAGAAATGCCATGACAGTGCTACTTTCTTAGTCACAAGGACATCAAGAAATCTGTGCTACCTCTAGCACAAATTTAATAAGAACATAAACACTGTTTCTTTACATCTGTTAACGTAATTGGAATATTGGACCTAAGTGACATCGGAGTCACACCTCAGTATACTGTTTTGTGTATCTGTGTTTTAAAATAGTCACTAAGTTTCCTTATTCGGGGTCCCTTGTTCATACTGTTCTTCCAACCCAATCTTCATTTTATAATTACCTATTAGTACAGTAACACAGTTACATATGCTGAGTGGGAGCCTAGAGTACAGCTTTGCATGTAGCGTTTACAGTCAACTAATGTCACCGGCTTACAGAACAAGTACAGTAATTCAGAGTGAACAGTGCATGTGAAAAACGTAGCCTTAGCAATGGACTCGATAAGGAAAAAAAAAAACATGACGTTTTCAAAACAAACACATAAAACAACACACTTTGGGTATCAAACAGACTTCACGCATGACCAAATTTCCAGTCATAATAAAACGTGTAAAAAACACACTAATTATGTTCCCTTTGACATCGATGAATAAATTAATCCATGTGGAAAGAATGAGCCATACCTTCTCTCTGATATTTGGTCTGATGAAGGAATGTGTTATTTATCAGATTATATTTAACACTTCATTTGGAGAACCAGGCCTCCACAGCCTCTCATTGATGTTTCCACATGAGTAGAGTTAGGGTATCTGGATTTGCAAAAAAGATGTAATTTGCATTTTGAAAATACTTCCCTGAAGTTACATAGAAACATAGAATTTGATGGCAGATAAGGACCGCTTGGCCCACCTAGTCTGCCCATTTTCCTACCTAATGGATAAGCTGCAGATCCTAGCTAACCAACAGCCTACTTCCTCCTACTCCTACTAGAATTGCCTTATGTCTGTCCCATGCCATCTTGAATTCCTCCACTGTTTTTGGCTCCATGACCTCCTCAGGGAGGCTGTTCCATGCATCCACAACCCTCTCCATGAAAAAATACTTCCTCACATTACCTCCCAGCTGTCCCCCCTCTATCTCCAAATTGTGCCCCTTTGTTCTTGCACATCTCTTTTTCTGAAATATGCTACCCTCTTGGACTTTGCTGATTCTCTTGAGGTACTTGAAAGTTTCTATTATGTCCCCCCTCTCCCTCCTTTCCTCGAGGGTATACATATTAAGCTCCTTTAGTCTCTCTTCGTATGTCTTCTGGAGCAGACCCTGCACCATTTTGGTTGGCCTCCTCTGTACAGCCTCCACCCTGTCTATGTCTTTGCAGAGACTGGGTCTCCAGAACAGCACGCAGTACTCCAGATTGGGTCTCATCAACTATCTGTACAGAGGTATAACAACTTCCTGTTTTCTACTGGCGAGGCCTTTTCCTATGCATCCCAGTAACCCCCCAGCCCTCCTTAGTCCCTTCTCACATTGCTTGCCCACATTTAGGTCATCTGCTATAACTACCCCCAGGTCCCTTTCCATTTTTGTTGTCAGTCTCTCACCCCCCATTGTGAACTCTTCCCCTGGGTTTTTGTTTCCCAGGTGCATTACTTTGCACTTCTTTGCATTGAATCTAAGCTGCCATACATTTGACCATTCCTCCAGCCTTGCCAGGTCCCTTCTCATCCCACCTTGTGTATCAACCCTGTTGCAGACCTTTGTGTCGTCTGCAAAGAGACATACTTTTCCTTCCAGTCCCTCTGCAATGTCACTTATAAAGACATTAAAAAAAGGAACAGCCCCAGTACTGAACCCTGCAGTACCCCACTAGTAACCCCTTTTCTTCACTGTGGACTCCATTTACTATTACCGTCTGTGTCCTGTTGTCCAGCCAATGTTTTACCCAGGCTGTCACACTGGGACCCACTCTCAGGCTGGCTAATTTGTTTATTAATCTTTTGTGCGGGACTGTGTCAAATGCCTTGCTAAAGTCTAGGAAGGCGATGTCCACAGCCCCCTCCCTGGTCTACTACTTTGGTCACCCAGTCAAAGAAATCAATTAGATTCATCTGACATGACCTTCCTGCTGTGACTCCATGATGCCTTGGGTCCTGTGCCCCACTGGCCTCGAGGTACTCAACAGTTCTTTCCTTCAGAAGTGATTCCATCATTTTCCCTACCACTGAGGACAAACTAACAGGTCTGTAGTTTCCTGCCTCTGTCTTGCTCCCACTTTTGTGAATAAAAATCACATCTGCCCTCCTCCAGTCCTCAGGTACCACACCATCCTCCCATGATTTGTTAAAAAGGGTAGTCTATGGTGTTACTAGTTCTCCCCTTAGTTCTTTTAGAATTCTGGGGTGAATCCCATCAGGCCCCATTGCTCTGTCCACCTTCAGTTTTAGGAGTTTTTTCAGAACCCTTTCTTCAGTGAAAGGACTGATATCAACCCAACCCCCCCCATCCAGAGTGCTTCTATTGACTGGATTAGGTACCTCCCCTTCCTTTGTGAATACTGAGCAGGAGTATTCATTCAGTATCCCTGCTTTTTCACTGTCCCTCTTTTGTGCACATACAAGAGCATGTCCTTTTATACGGATCTTTTTATTTGACAATTTATTTACCTAGTATGACCCAACTGCCTGACACAGACACGTTTGGTTTGATACCTGGTTAAGCAGACTGGCTTAGAGCTGTATTTCTTGAAGACAAAAGACACTTGTTATTAAAATGGAGGATAGCTAGTTCTCCTTTATTAGTGGAGTGGAGAACTGCTATTAATCAGCTGCCTTCTTTTGAAAGAAAGTCACCTGTCAGTTAATAAATTATACATCTATAATAAAAAAGAGAGGCGGTATCTTTATTCTCATTTATGTGCAGCTTTATGATCTTCAGGAATTTTCCCAAGTCTCAGTTACCCTTGGTTATGAATAGCGTCTATCGTCTTTGCAGTACTTAGTTTTGACATTTCTTCCTACATGACAGAGGCAAAAATGAGTTACAGCCTTTGGTTTCATGGCTCTGTTTTGACATCTCTTTTTTTGCATTCTTTATTTATGCCTCCTACTTCCAACCTGGCCGCCCCTCCTCCTGGCAGCTAAGTCCTCATCCTCCACCGTTCCCCTGTTCTGCCTCTCGTCTTCCCCGCTGCCGACTGTCCCAATGTATCCCTTCATCAGAGGGGCCCCCCTACTCACGGCAGGGATCTGGGAGGGGACATCAAAGTGCCTTATCAGCACCCCCTTGCATCTTGGTCAGTGTAGGGGTAGACTTAGGGGGCTTCCTGGCTTCATGGCTGGCACAGGTGGCCATTTTCCTGTTTTCTGTTGCCCCCCTGCCCCCTGGAAAGCAAGCTGTGGCATCCTTGTTTCTTGTGCAGGCGGCATGTGGTCACCCACGTCGCAAAGCGCAAGGCTGAATCCAGCCACAAGGAGCCGCTCCAGGGCGTTGCCCTCTAAAACCCTCCCCCTGGGAGGAGAGCATCCAAGGGACACTCTTGAGCCCTCCTTGCTGGCCTCCACTCCTGATGTCCTGAGCTCGGGTGTGAACCAGGGTCACCAGCATGCCAGGCAATCCACTATCGCCTGGTGCCACGGAACTGGCTGGTTTGACATCTCTGACCAGGTCAATATGGTTCAGTTGCTTTCTTCCAATGAGGTTCAGGTATATATTTATGTTATGCATGGATGCATATCAAATTACTGCAATCAATGCATGTACATGAAGTGTATAGTACTCTAGGACACTGTTTACATAATATTGCAAGTCTATGTGTACTGTATTGCATGTGCTGTGTATTTGTAGTGCACCAAGGTTGGGGCCCTTCTGCAACCTAAGGAAGCAGACTAGGGCAGCAATATGCATGTGTGCTAGGGGCCCAGTGAACAGAAAAGATGAACGCATTTTTACCCATAGGCTCTGCTGTGCATAGTAAGTCCCCACTAAATCCCTGAAAGTCACTGTGCCCAAACCCCTGATAGCCATTGCACAGACCCCTAGTAGCAATTGCAGCCAATACGCCCCAACCCCCGTAACAGCCTAAGCTGGGGCTGCACTTAAAAATATATATTTTTTTTTAATTTAGGGACACATTTTTCTTGCTCTCCATGTCCCACTGCCTGCTTATACTAAGCGCTGCAGGAGCAGGCAGCATGAGGATAGGCACTACCTCTGAGGCCTCAGTCCTAGCCCAATGAGCAGCCACTATGCAAAGCCAGTGGCCGCTTGAGCCCTGGGTTTGAAAACAGATTCCCATGCCAATCTGAAATGGCAGTGAGACCATTGGGGCAGTCATAGAATGTGTGTGAGAGAGTCTGGATTGAGCAAAACAGGACACAAGGGTGACAGAGACCTGAGAGGATTACCTTTCAGGATTGAAGTGGTCCCATTGGCCTGTCTGGTGTCCCTCTTCTGGTCAGCTATTCCGATGGCTGTGGGCGAGCTACAGCAATGGAATGTTTGGCAGTCATTAGAAGGCAGCAGCAACAGCAGTATTTCATGGTTTCCCTTCCTTCCCCAGTCCATCCGCATCATCAGGCAGCCAAGCCATCTGGCCACACTCCCTTCCCTCTCAGCAATGAACCAGGCAGCGGTGGTGAGTGGACGGTGGTGTAGTAGGGTGCTGCCATTGTCTGTCACAGGCAGTGCTTAGTAAATGTAAAATGTGCCATTTGGCACCTGTTCTGCAACCGAGGCCACAGGGATGGGAGGTGCATCCAGAGTGAACCACCCATGGAGGTGACACAAAGCTAGCTACAGGTCTGAGGAAGAAAAAGATAGCATTCCAGAAGTATAAGGAAACACAGAAGGAGCAGGACAGAGAGCTGTACCAGTTAAGGCAGAAAGAAGCAGGGAGGTAAGTCAGAATAGCAAAGGCCCAAACTGAGGAAAAGATAGCCAACTCAGTTAAGAAAGGGGATAAAACCTTTTATAGGTACATCAGCGAGCGTAGAAAGACAAAGGAGGGATAGGAGGCTGAATAGAATAAACGGTGGGTGGGCAGAGGGGACAGTGAAAAGCAGGAATACTGAACGAATATTTCTGCTCAGTATTCACAAAAGAGGAGGGGAAGTGCTTAATCCAATTAACAGAAGCACTCTTGATAGGGGGCTATCCCAGTCCTTTCACAGAAGAAAGGGTTCTGCAAGAACTCCTAAAACTGAAGGTGGACAAAGCAATGGGTCCTGATGGAATTCACCCCAGAATTCTAAAAGAATTAAGGAAGGAACTAGTGAAACCACTGGCTACTCTTTTAATAAATCATGGAGGATGGTGTGGTACCCAAGGACTGGAGGAAGGTGGATGTGATTCCCTTCACAAAGTGGGACCAAGACAGAGGCAGGAAACTACAGACCTGTCAGTCTGACCTCTGTGGTAGGGAAAGTGATGGAGTCACTCTGAAGGAAAGAATAGTTGAGTACCTAGAGGTCAGTGGAGCACAGGATCCAAGGCAGCATGGGTTCACAGTGGAAGGTCATGTCAGACAAATCTAATAGATTTCTTTGACTGGGTGACCAAAGTAGTAGACCAGGGAGGGGCTGTGGACATGGCCTACCTAGACTTTAGCAAGGCATTTGACACAGTCCCACATACAAGATTATTAGTCAAATTAACCAGCCTGGGAGTGGGTCCCAGGGTGGTAGCCTGGGTAAAACATTGGCTGGACAACAGGACACAGAAGGTAATTGTAAATGAAGTCCACTCTGAAGAAAGGGCGGTTACTAGTGGGGTACCGCAGGGTTCAGTATTGGGTCCAGTCCTTTTTAATGTCTTCATCAGTGGCATTGCAGAGGGACTGGAAGGAAAAGTATGCCTTTTTGCAGATGACACAAAGATCTGCAACAGGGTTGATACACAAGGAGGCGTGGAAAGGATGAAAAGGGACTTGGCAAGGTTGGAGGAATGGCCTGACGTATGGCAGCTAGGATTCAATGCAAAAAAGTGCAAAATAATGCACCTGGGAAACAAGAACCCAGGGGAAGAATACACAATGGGTGGGAGGTAGTAACAACAACAAAACAGGAAAGGGACCTGGGGGTAATCATATCAGATGACCTTAAGGTTAGCAAGCAATGTGAGAAGGCAGTAGGGAGGGCTGGGGTATACTGGGATGTATAGGGAGGAGGCAGCAGAAACAGGAAGTTGTTATCCCTCTGTACAGACAGTTGGTGAGACCCCATCTGGAATACTGTGTCCAGTTCTGAGACCCCATCTCCTCAAGGACATAGACAGGATAGAGGCAGTCCAGAGGAGAGCAACTAAAATGGTGCAGGGTCTGCAAGAGAAGCCGTGATGAGGAGAGACTAAAGGAGCTTAATATGTATACCCTTGAGGAAAGAAGGGAGAGGGGACATGATAGAAACTTTCAAGTACCTCAAGGAATCAACAAAGTCCAAGAGGGTAGCATCTTTCAGAAAAAGGACTTGCAAGAACAAGGGACACAATTTAAAGATAGAGGGAGGGCGGTTCAGGGCAATGTGGAGGAAGTATTATTTCACAGAGAGGGTAGTGGATGCATGGAACAGCCTTCCTGAGGAAGTTGTGGAGTCTAAAACTGTGGGAGAATTCAAGAATGCATGGACAGACATAAGGCAATTCTTGTGGGGGCAGGAAGATATGGGCTGTTGGTTAAATAGGATCTGAGGCCTATCCTGTAGGTAAGGAAATGGGCAGACTAGATGGGCCTAGCGGTCCTTATCTGCCGTCAAAGTCTATGTTTCTATGTTTCTATGTTTCTATGAGGGAACGTAACAGAAACAGTAGGCCAGTTGGTCATGGCAAAAGGTGTGCCCAACACATATTCATTAACTGACTGGCTCACTAAGAAAGCAATAATACCCAACAGGGTGGGCAGTATTGGGAAATATCGGACTGCCCAGGGGTGTAATGAGGCCCAACGTGGCAGGCGGAGGGCCTTATACCCCTGGAAGGTCCAGTATTTTCCAATACTGCCCACCCTGGATAGTATTACTGCACTTAGAAAATGGCCCAAATGTGGCTTTTTTTTATGTTAAAAAAAATATCCAGGAAACTATAAAAAAAATTATAAAAATTATTGTATAGATTTTTTGGGTGCAAAATAGTCCCTGACATTTGAAAATGGCAGTGCCACTAAAGGGCACTGCTCCCCTTTATGGTTGGTTGGTTGAGTGTGGAAACTTTTTCTCCTATAGACACCAGGGACACTCGTTTTTCCTTCTTTCCATGTAGACACCTTTCAGTTGCCCCCCCCCACCCCCAAGTCAGGCAGACAGGCATTTTTGTTTTACCCCGAGTGTGCGAATCATTTCTATGAGAGTCCGTGAAGGAGTGGTTGAAGAGACAATTCAGCAGTGTTACGCTTGCTCCACGAACACTGTTTTTCCTTCTTTTCATGGAGACACTTTTCAGTCACTCCCCCACACACAGTCAGGCATAGAGGCAGTTTTTTTTCCACAAGTGTGCAAATCCTTTATATGAGTGTCCATGAGGGAGTGTGCTAAGAGACACTGCAGCAGTGTCCTGCTCACTCCATGATGTAAGGAGGGATGCATTAATGAGTTTCTCTCATGGTGATGGAAATGTGCTGTGTGGGTACGGCACTTATAGGAATGGCTAGCTTCCTTTCTCAATATGGACTTATTTTCGGTAACAGCTAGGAGCACTGTGTCCGAGGATGAAACGGTAACATTTCTTTTGTAATGGAGTGTTGTTTTTTTGGGGGGGGAAGGGCTGTCACTGCAGTTTGTGTTTTTTTTCCTCTGTTTGGGGAACCCTGCGGGACAGGCCTTCGGTTGTTGGAATGGGGGAGACTTGAGAGAACAAAATGGTGGCTAAGGAGTTTGAATGGTAGCATGTGAGGTGGGCACCTGAATCACGGCGCTGTCTGAAACGGCGACGTGATATGGGCGAAAGCCCAAAAGGCAAAGGGGCAGGAAGGGTGACCGGAAGTGGTGGGGTGGGCAACCCTAGCGACAGGACGTCGCTACGTGCACGCGTGCGTGGGGAGGGGGACCAAGCACGGCAAGCACAGCCTGGGAGGGGGCAGAGGGGATGTAGGTGGTGGCACTGCAGTCAGCTGCTGAGCTGTGCCATGGTGTCGGGGGTTGGCCTCTGCTTGCCATGCTAGGGTTCCGGGTTTGGGTCTGGGTCCGGCCGCTACTGTGCTTTTCTTGCGCCCGGCCCAAAATCTTATTTTTTACTTACACCCCCACATGCACCCCCCGAGTTGAGAACTTTATAGGGGGGTGCGGGGCTGAAGCCCCGCATGTGGGGGTGGCAAGCAAGTATTTTTAGTCCCCGGCGCCAAGATTGTCAGGGTGGCGAAATTGTTTTCGCTGCCCTGATGTCGCTCTTCTGTGGGTCGCCCTTTCGCGATCACCCAGATCACATAGAACCAGTTTGAACATTTGGGGTGCTCAGTGATACTGTCAGTGATGGGGCACCCCGAATTGGCTCTTCTTTTCCACGGGTGTCTATCAGAAAATAGATGTCCAGGTTGTAACTGCTTTTAACCACAATCAGGTTTCAGAATATATTCTAGCCATTTTCTAAAATAAAATAATTGACTGCTTTTAGTCTCTAAATGTCACTAAATGTGTTAGTGGAACTGAAAGAGCATGATGCCCACAAAAAGCTCCTCATATTTCCATATGATAATTAGTGATACCACTTTGTTCAATGTACTTGTTCAACCCATTTGTAAACAAGTTGTTTGTGTGCTGTACAGTCTTTATTTATGTGTGTTTATAATTCTGGTCGCCCAGGAAAATGGGCCTTGGCCCATGGTCTTACCAGATTTTAAATAAACAAAACAAAACAAACATATGTCCTTGGTTTTGCTTAGTACAATTTCATTTGGTAATCCATTCCACAAACTGACCACTCTTTTTGTAAAGAAATATTTCCTCTTGATCGACCTAAACCTAGTCACCTTAAGCTGTAAATGGTGTCCTCTTTTAATTGCGTTAGTATTTTTAAATTCCAAGTTCAGATGATTTCTGAGTGTGTTGTCATGCAAAGGATCATACAACAATAAGAGATCGCCTCTTTTTCTCCTAACCTCCAAGGAGTGCAAATGTAATTGATCAAGTCTCTCAATATACTGTAGGTCTTTTAAATCTTTTATTAATGTTGTCATTATATGCTGGAGCTTTTCATGCATAGTGTAACCAATTTTATTTTATGTGAATAAACTCATCAAATTAGTTTTAATGCAACTTATACGGCAATGTATCTATATCTGTATCTGTATTAGTGTCTGTGGCGGAGTTAGACTACACCCTCAGATGTGACTGATGGACCACTTTTCTATCTCCTTATTTCCTAGCAACCGTTAACACTTTTCTCTTTGCTTTTCTTCTCCCCCCCCACCCTAGGTTAGCCACCTAGCGTAGCTCTTTACTTTCCCTACTGGACTTCCTACTAGTTCTCTCTTTTCAGTCTATTTTCATTTCCATCCATCCAGTCCCTAGAATGATGTCAAACACCCAGAAAGGTGGCTCTCAGCATGTCACAATGCTTAAGATGTCAGTTGCTATATGTAAGTAATAAGCCATGACAGGGTGTACATTATAGTATTTTAATGCACGCCCCAGGGGTGTAGTATGACATGAGGCCGAAGACCGAGTGTCCTTAAACCACTGGGAAGTGCATTAAAATTCTATGATGCCCATCCTGTAGGGGCTTATTACACTTATAAAGTGGCTCTAAGTAAGCTTTTTTAAGGAGGAAAATTAAATCTGGTACCTGACCACGCGTTTGTAGAGATTTAATGCATGGTCAGATGATGTCGTTCAGCCAATGACATTTCTAGATTTTTTCTTGCCATTTTATATATGTTTTTAAAAAACTGAGGACAGTAAATTGCAAAAAAAACTGCTATTGCATCTACTGAGTTTGAAGCACAAAGTGTACAAAGCAGGGAAATAAAAAACGATATTTAAAAGTCCCTGCAACCTTGGAAAATTGGTGGTGTGGTGTTCTTTGGGGTTTGTACGATCATGTGACAAAGTACTGGCATTACCCTGATACCGGCACTGTCTTGTCACACAAGGTAAATTACACAGCAATGCTTATATAGAGGGTTCTGAAATTAGGGTAACACTAACACCATGTTTCATGATCGTTCAAAGCCCAGAGAACACCACACCACCAATTCACCAAGGTTCCCAAGACTTTTGACACTAACTTTTCATTTCCCTACTTTGTATGCTTTGTGTGTCAACTCTAATAGATGCAGTAACATAAGGTTTTTTATATGTGTGTGTATATATATGTGTATTTATAAAATAGGCAAAGGATTTTGAACAATTTGATTGGTTGTAGCCATGCATTAGAAGCATCTAATGCATGGCCAAAAACTAGTCCTGCCAACAAGGATGCAGTACATGGTCAAAATCCTTGTGCCATTAGAAATTTCAGAAATGAAACAGATGCCATTTTCCCCCTATAGTAGCCACTGATGGTGAAAAAGTAAATCTCAACAGTTCCTCTTTTTTTTTTTAAATACGACTACATATGAATGTTTGTATTTTATTTATACACAAATAGTGCCTTTATTTTTTTCAGATTTCAGCTATAGTTCCCTTATCTTTCGATATCATTCCCACCTGTTTGGCTGCCTGTTTAAATAGCTGGAAACCCCGTTCCCATGACCCCTTGTGCTATGCGCCATCCAGTTTAACCTGCTGCTGCTCAGCTGGGCTTACTCCCCACTTGCACCTCCCAGAAACTGGACTCAGTTAAATAAGCATGTAGAAATAAATGTTGCTCTAAAGTAACTTTGCCCGTGTGTGTGGAGGGGGATATGGGGTGTGAGGTAACTATGACAACCATGAAGCATCTCTACTCCTGTGTACCACGCACCCACCTGTCACCCAAATCTACTGTCAACAAGAGGAGCACATGCTGTAGATTAGCAGCTCATCTATTTTTTTACAATTTGCATACCACACAATGCTCAGCGTGCGTCTCTTTCCTCCTACCTGACCAGCTGTCTGTTTGCTGAGGTGGTCCACTCTCTGAGCTGCCCGCCCGCTCTCTAGCACCTCACAGACAGGGCCGGTATGAGATAAAAAAAATACAGCTACTAGTGGGGAGGCAGGGTGCCATGCTGAAAGCATAAAATAATCCTGTTTAACTCCTGAACTCTCGAATTTATTTGCACTGTTGGTTCCCAATAGTATCATATCACACAACTCCTCAGTTACTTCTCACAAAAATGCAGCAAGAGAACTACTAAAATTGCCAACTCTTGCAGCCAATATCAATAATGACTGACTGGCAATACTAATACTGATGTAATGATGCAGAAATGATTGCATGTGTGTTGGGGGGCTCTACAAATCATTAAAAAAATACAGCTATGTTGGCCCCAACAGGACATAAAAGCTAAGGCAAAAACAAAACAAAAATCAAGTTCATGTAGGCAGAGGGACTATTTTATGAAAAACTAAGCTAAACTTGTAATATTTACAATGTAAAACATATATTGTTTTATTCCAAATACATTTTTTTTTGAAAGTCCATTTTACAAGTACAATAAGACATTCCAGAAATGTGCATTCCTATGCCCCCGGCTGTGTGTTAGAACTGTCTAATGCACACATCGTTGTGTCTGATTGCTTACATATTTTACACTGTTTTACAGTTAGGAGGACTGAAACATAGAAACATAGAATTTTTCATCAGATAAGGACTGTTTGGCCCACCTAGTCTGCCCAGTTTGTCCCTGCCTATGCTGTCATCACAGACCATACCTGATCTCAGGCTACTTCCCCCTCCCTCTGCTTTTCTACTAAGATTACTGTCCCATGCATGCTTGAAACCCTCCACTGTTTTTGTGCCCCCCTCCTCTGCTGGAAGACCGTTCTAGGTGTCCACCACTCTTTCAGTGAAGAAGTGCCTCCTCATATCCTACGTAAATTTCCCCAATTCCAGCTTCATTCTATGCTCTCTTGTCCTGGTGACCTTCTCTGTTGAAAAATACTCCCCTCCTGTACTTTGTTCGACCCTATGAGGTACATATAGGTCTCTATCATGTCCCCCCTTCCCCTTCTCTCTTCCAGAGTGTACATATTAAGATACCTGAGTCTCTTCTCATAGGGCTCATGATTCAACCACTGCACCATTTTAGTTGCTCTCCTCCGGATAGCCTTTACCCTGTCTATATCCTTTCTGAGGTGTGATTCCCAGAACTAGACGCAATGCTCCAGGTGGGGTATCACCAATTGTCAATGCAGTGGTAACTTCTCACCTTCTGCTGGTAATTCCCCTCCCTATGCACCCTCAGCATCCTGCTGGCACTGCCTACTACCATATCGCACTGCCCAGACACTTTGAGGTCATCGGATATAATAACTCCAAGGTCTCTTTCCTGCCTTGTGACTGTTATTACCTCTCTCCCCATTGCATACACCCTGTCTGGGTTTCTATGCCCTATGTGCATGATTTTGCACTTTTTTGCATTGAAACTCAGCTGCCATATTCTCAACCACTCCTTGAGTTCTGAGGTCCCTAGTCATTCTCTTCACCGTCTCCAGACTATCTAGCCTATTTCAGATCTTGTTGTCATCTGCAAAGAGGCATACCTTTCCTTCCCTTCCCTTCACTTCACTTCACTTCACTTCGCTTCCAGCTCTTCTGAAGTGTCACTTATAAAGACATTGAAGAGGACTGGTCCCAGCACTGAGCCCTGAAGTACCCTGCTAGTCATTCTCCCCTCATTAGAGTAAGTGCTGTTTACCACCATCCTCTGTCTCCTCTCCATCAACCAGTTCCATACCCAGTTTACCACCTTGGGTCCTACCCCCAAACTGCCCAGTTTCCTTATAAGTCTCCTATGTAGTATATGTTGAAGGCCTTGATGAAGTCTAAATAGGCTTGATCTATTTCCTGGGTCACCTAGTCAAAGAAATTGATCAGATTTGTCTGATGCAACCTACCCCCATGGATCTACGTTGTCTCAGGTCTTTCAACATGCTGGATTCAAGATACTCCACTAGCCTTTCTTTCATTAGTGTTTCCATTAACTTTCCCAATACTGATGTTAGACTAACTGGCCTATAGTTGCCAGCCTTCTACCTTCTCTCACTATATGAAGCAGGACTACATTTGCCCTCCTCAGCTCTCTGCAACATCTCCTGTTTCCAGTGAGTTGCTGAATAGTGGTATCTGAGATGCAGTCGGTACCTCCCTGAACTCACTCAGCACCCTTCTACTGTATGTACACCTTCTGGCCCCATAGCCTTATCCACTTTCAGATTTGCAAGACTTCTAAGCAGTCTTTCATCTGTAAATGAACTTGTGTCCACCTCCTTTCAGTGTTCCTGCTGCCTTCATGTGCTCCATTCCCCCCCCTCTCTCTCCACTGTGAAGACTGAGCAGAAGTATCTGTTCAGGATATCTGCTTTGCCCTGATCCTCATCTACACAATCTTTCCCTGCCCTTCTTTACCTCACAGTCCCTCCTCTTGTCTTTCTCCTATTGCTTATGTAGCTAAAAAAAGGTCTTGTCCCATTTAAGAACCCCTTTGGCTGTCCTTTCCTCCATCTGCTCCTTAGTGCCCTCACTGCTGATCCCTGCTTCCTTCTGCTTCTCCTTGTACACCTTGCTATCCTTTACCTGTGTCTCACTGTACCTCCTAAATGCCACCCCTTTAGCTTTTACCTTCGCAGTCGCTTCCCTTGAGAACCATAGTGGTCTCTCTTTCCTCCCATTTTTGCCCACCTCTTTCGCACACAAGTTTGTTGCCTTCAGTATGCCATCCCTAATTTGGCCCACTGTTTTTCCACCCCACCCAGGCAGTCCCCTCCCCCATTAGGTGATCTCTGAGGCATTCGCCCATTTTTTTTTTAACCTGCCCTCCTGAAGTCCAGGACCTTCATCCTTGTGTAGTTTGTCTCTGCACCCATCCTTATGTTTAACCACACTGTAGTGTGATCACTGGTCCCCAGGTGACATCCCACATTGATGTCTGCAATACTGCCCCTGTTTGTGTGCATCAGGTCTGGTATTGCTCCATCTCAAGTGGGCTCTCTGACTAGTTGTCATAGAAATGCCCCCTGTAAGAAGTCCAGGAAGGCCCTGCTTCTAGCTGAGGCCATGACTGGGATGCTCCACTCTACACTGGACAGATTGAAGTCCCCTACCAGAAGCACCTGCCCCTTTAATGTCTTTGTGCTGATGGCTTCCCCCAGTGCCTTCTCCAGTTCTTTCCCTTCTGTCAGAAGCCTGCATATTACCCCAGTGTGAATAGTGGCTCCTCTCACCAAGGTGACCCACAGCACCTCCAACCCATACTTTGCCCCAGGTTCCCCTGCACTTCCATTGCTTTGATACCCTCCCTCACATACAGCACAACTTCTCAACCCTTCCTCCTCTCTCTATCCTTCCTGAACTGAGTGTAGCTTGGTATGGCCATGTCCCAGTAATAGTTCTTTGTGCACCATGACTCAATAATGGCCACAAGACCCAGGTCTGCCTCAGCCATGGTAGCCCACAGCTCTGGAATTTTATTTCTAAGACTCCATGTGTTGGCACGCATGGCTCTCCACACCTTGCTTCCACTCTGCCTGCAACCCCACTTCCCCACCTTCTTGCCTTTGATTCCACTTGAAACTTCCCTCCCTCCCTCCCTCTCTCCCTCTCCCTCACTACTCTTTTCACACCTTGCCTCCTCAACACCACCCTTTCCACCTCTTCTGTTCTTGACTCCCTTACCCTATTTCCTTTAACTTGTGCCCTGTGGGAGTTTCATCTCCATTGGGTCCACTCTTCCTGTTGCTTCAGTATATGGAGGGAAAGTTAATGCCTCATTTTGTATTACTGCCTCTCTGTCAGCTAGTTTAAATAGTAACAACTAAACCTTCCAGTGGGGACTGTGCTGCTCTCCACAGACAGATGCAGATCCTCACCTATGTATAGACCCATATCCTTTCAGATCACTCCACAGTCCCCCAATGAAGCTGAACCCCTTCCCCCCCGCACCATTCTTTCACACAAGTGTTGAAGCACCCAATGCAGAGTACCCTATCCTTCCCTTGGTCATTGACAAGTAGCATCTTGGTGAATGTCACCATTCATGCTACTTGCCTTAGACCCCTCCCCAGACAAGGTGGTCCCTTGGTGTGGCAAGACATCCTTTGGACCCTAGCCAGCTCAGCACAGAGACCAGTGACCTCTGCTCTCAACACAGAAAGGTGCATGCAGATAGGATCCAGAATGTCTCCCAGAAAACTGCAGCTCCACAGCCACTGAACTGCACCACTCCCATGTCTGCTAATATTGATCTATCCCTTCTGTTTTCCGAATGTAACTTGCACCTACTGTCTCTTCCTTCTACTTGCTCCTTTCCCAGCTACAGCCACTATTGGGATCTACTTTTTACACTTTTCCCTAGATAGGGTGTTACCTGCTTTCCCTTTAAATCATTTCTATTTCAAGGTAAAGCTCTTCTTGTACCCACCTGCCTTTCTATTCATCCATTTTGCTAGCTATTCCTACTGTCCTTCTTGAACTTCCACTTCACTCTACCCCAGATAGCGTGCCTCCTATACTCCTCCCTATAGCTGTTTTTTGCCTGCTTTTTGCCCTGCAATTATCCACAAACCCACCACCAGCAGCTACCTATGCAGTTTAACGGTAAGTGTGTTCTGATCTTTAGAGTACCTTACCTTTCTCTGTCAGTCTGGCACAGCCCCTCTGCTTACCTACAGTCATCTGTGGATGCCTTACATGCCATAGGATATCTGTTCCACTCACGCACTGGAATACAATTGTGATTGGACACACTGGGCAAAGAAGTCTTTAGTAGTGCTCTTGTTAGAAGGCACTAAGCTTCTGGCAGCTGCACCACCCAATCATACATCTGATTCACAGGGCTTTCTGAATCCACTTAGCTCCAAGATTAATCTCCTGAGCTAGGTTCCCCGGACTGCCAGTTATAAATTTAAAGATAAGTCCCAAAGTGCCCCAAATATTGACTACAAATCTCTTTTTCTGCACTCATTCCTTCTCTGTAATTAACCCCCCATTTCACCAAACATCTTGGAGGGGTTGCCTAAAGGCTTTTGTGAACTGTTTGTGACCTGTAAAATACTTTAGGAATACAGAATATATTAACAGTACTTATGTGGGCTCCCTACGTACAGTATTAGTGAGGATAAGTGAGGAAAGGGACGGCCTGTGTGACTATAGGCCTATGAGTTTGACATCAATAGTGGGAAAGGTTCTGGAACCATCACCCTATCCTCTCCTCCTTTAGTGCTTTGTTGCCCAACTCCCCACAACTACTCCTATAACTCTCCACAAGAGGTCACTGTTCCTGCTTTTCACGTGGATACACAGTTTAGCTTAGCTGCCTGTTCCCAGTACAAAGCTCAGTACCTGTCTTTGCCTCTGTCCATTTCTTCCCCTTCCTTCCCATCCTCTAAAGCTGTCTGCAACCCCTGTCATGACACCCTTCGAATGCTCCCTTCCCCAGCTTTTGTCCCCTGGTCTCTATTTGCCGTGCCTCTCCCTATCACATCTTATGTCCCTAATCTCCTTACTTCTTCTTTCACGGGATATCGACACCAATCCCTGACCCCACAAGTACCTTCCCCTGCATGGAATAACAGTAAAGTCCTGTGCATTGCATAAATGCACATCCAAAGCCTCAGACACAAGCTCCCTGAGATCAAGGTGTGGACGCGTCACTATAGCCCTGCTGTGCTTGCAATCTCTGAGACCTGGTTGAAGCCATATATCCCCTCACATAAGATAACTATTCCTGGCTACACAACCTTTCAAAATGATCAGCCCTCTAAATGTGGTGGTGGCGTACTGTACTTGTCTATGCCAAATCTTCCTTCTCTGTGACTAAATTCCTACCGCCCCCTGTGATTTTTCTGTGGAATCAGTCTACATCTTTATAGTATTTGGGCAAGTGAAAAAATTACTTACTGGATGCATCTATAGCCATCCCAGCGCACCCTGCTCAACCATTACCTCTCTTCGCCTCCTGAACCGCTCTTCTGCCTGCTGATTTGGTTTTATATGGTGACTTTAACTGCAACTAGCTAGGCTCTGGGCTGTGTTCTGTTCATAATGCCCTATCTGATTTACATCTTTCCCAGCTCATTTGTGATCCTACCAGGCTTAACAATAAATCTGGTCACCATACTCATCTTGACAGGGTTCTTATTAACAACCCCCGGCACATTAAAGTCTCTGGCATTCTGCCTGTTGCCTTGAGTGATCACTCCCCCACCTTTTGTGTCTGGAGGAATAACTTCCCAAATCCACCTCCCAAAATGGTGCTCTCTAGGGATATGACCTTGTTCTGTCCCCAAAGCTTCCTAACCTCTCTCTCGCAAGTCAACTGGTCCCCAGTCAACAGTCTACCTGATGTTCACCTGGCCCTAAAATACTTTACTAGCATCTTCAATTCTATAGTCAATCAACATGCACCCTTGGTTAAGTGAGGGTCCAAGGGGGCTTCTGCCCCTGGGCTGTCCAAGGATCTAAGAGCTCTCATGACTGCACGTGATGCTGCATGGAAGGTATACAAGAGTTCTGGCATGCCATCTGACTGGCAGGCCTACAAACACCTTCATAACCAATGTACAGTAAGTCCCGGATCCACTCGGCCAAACGTACATACCTGCATACCCTCCAAACTAATAACCTCTCTAACCCCAAAGAATTCTGGGGACAGATAAACTCCCTACTTAAGGGAAAATTTGCTTCCTCACCCCATAACATGCTCCTTAATGGCTCCAAGATCACTGGCCCTGTCTCAACTGCTACAGAATTTAATTTAGCCTTCATTGATCTATCTAAATATAAGACCTCCTTACTGTCACATGCTCCACAGTCACCCTCCCCAACTTCCACTGATTGTAGTCCATCCTTCCACCTTAAATTGGCCACCCAGAAAGAGGTCCTGATCACCTCAACAGCACCAAGGACACCTCTTCAGCTGGGTTTGACACTTCAGAACCATGTTTTCTTAAACTGGGTGCCCCTGCCATTGCCCCTCCTATGTGCAATCTGATCTACAAGTCCTTTTGCTCAAGTTCCATGCCCAGTAAATGGAAAGCTGCAATAGTCATCCCAATACACAAGAATGGTCAAAATTCCTTGTTTGAAAACTATCGTACCATCTCTACCCTTTGCCCCCTTGCTAAAATTCAAGAAAAAATAATTAATGCCCAGCTTCAATCTTACCTTGAGTTGAATAACCCTCTCTCCACGTTCCAGCATGGCTTCCAAAAATCACATAGTACCCACACTGCCCTCATCACTGTTACATCTGACATCCTTAGCAGTATGGACAAAGGCCTTGTGACTGGTGCAATATTTGTTGACCTCTGTGACAGAGCTGAATAAGGCCCTGCCCCTTTTGTTATCCAGAAAGAGTTTAAATGCAAGGGTCAGTTCTATCCTCTCCTTTTCTGTCTCTTCTCTGTCTGGTTGTGCAACCACATTTTCTCCTAGGAACTGATCACTCGGATGGCTTTGCAATTCTCTGTCTCTTGCTATCTCTCTGCCTTCAGCAGTAGAGTCAAGCCATACAAAGGCAAAGGTCCTGGACTTTAGGAGGGCTGACTTTGCCAAAATGGGTGAGTGCTTAAGGAATGTACTAGCAAATGGGCAGGAAGGAGGGGTGGAAGAACACTGGGGAATAATCAAAACTGCCATCGCTAAGGCAACAAGCCTTTGTGTGAAGCAAATAAACAAAACAAAATGATGTAAAAAACCACCATAGTTCTCAAAGGAGGTGGCAGGGAAGGTTAGGGAGAAAAAGATAGCATTCAGGAAGTACAAGGAATCACAGAAGGAGGAGGAGGACAGAGAACTGCATCAGTTAAAGCAAAAGGAAGCAAGGAAGGAAGTCAGAACAGCAAAGGCCCAAACAGAGGAAAGGATAGCCAACTCAGTTAAGAAGGGGGATTGAACCTTGTATAGGTACATCAGGGAGCAAAGGAAGACCAAGGGAGGGATAGTAATGCTTAATAAAGGGGAAGGGGTGAGCAGAGGGTGACTTTGAAAAGGCAGAGACAATAAACAAATATTTTTGCTCAGTATTCACAAGTGAAGAAGGGGAGGTACCTAAACCAAACAACAGAAACACTCTGGATAGGGGGATTGATACCAGCTCATTCACAGAAGAAAGAGTTCTAAAAGAACTCTTAAAAATGAAGGTGGACAAAGCAATGGGGCCTGATGGGATTCATCCCAGAATTCTAAAAGATCTAAGGGTAGAACTAGTGACATCACTGACTACCCTCTTTAACAAATCATGGGAGGATGGGGTGGTACCTGAGGACTGGAGGAGGGCAGATGTTATTTCGCTTCACAAAAGTGGAAGCAGAGCAGAGGCAGGAAACTACAGACCTGTTAGTTTGACCTCAGTGATAGGGAAAATTATGTAATCACTTCTGAAGGAGAGAATTGTTGAGTACCTAGAGGCCAGAGGGGCACAGGACCCAAGGCAGCATGGATTCACAGTGGGTAGGTCATGTCAGACAAATCTAATAGATTTCTTTGACTGGGTGACCAAAGCAGTAGATCAGGGAGGGGGCTGTGGACATGGCCTACCTAGACTTTAGCAAGGCATTTGACACAGTCTCACACAAAAGATTAATATACAAGTTAGCCAGCCTGGGTAAATAATTGGCTGGAGAACAGGACACAGAGGGTAATAGTAAACAGAGTCCACTCTGAAAAAAGGGGGCTTACTAGTGGGGTACTGCAGGGTTCAGTTCTAGGACCGGTCCTCTTCAATGTCTTTATAAGTGACATTGCAGAGGGACTGGGAAGGAAAAGTATGTCTCTTTGCAAATGACACAAAGATCTGCAACAGGGTTGATACACAAGGTGGGGTGGAAAGGATGAGAAGGGACTTGGCAAGGTTGGAGGAATGGTCAAATGTATGGCAGCTTAGATTCAATGCTAAGAAGTGCAAAGTAATGCACCAGGGAAACAAAAACCCAGGGGAAGAGTACGCTATGGGGGGGTGAGATACTAACAACAACAAAAATGGAAAGGGACATGGGGGTAGTCATATCAGATGATCTAAAGGTGGGCAAGCAATGTGAGAAGACAGTAAGGAGGGCTGGGGGATACTGGGATGTATAAGAAGAGGCATCACCAGTAGAAAACAGGAAGTTGTTATCCCTCTGTACAGACAGCTGGTGAGACCCCATCTGGAGTACTACATGCAGTTATGGAGACCCAATCTCCACAAGGACATAAACAGGATGGAGGCAGTCCAGAGGAGGGCAACTAAAATGGTGCACGGTCTGCACCAGAAGGCATATGAAGAGAGAGACTTAAGGAGCTTAATATGTATACCCTTGAGGGAAAGGAGGGACAGGGGGACATGATAGAAACTTTCAAGTACCTCAAGGGAAACAACAAAATCCAAGAGGGTAGCATCTTTTAGAAAAAGAGATGTGCAAGAACAAGGGGGCAAAATTTGAAGATGGAAGGTGGACAGCTCAGAGGTAATATGAGGAAGTATTTTTTCACAGAGAGGGTGGTGGATGCATGGAACAGCCTTCCTGAGGAGGTTGTGGAGTCAAAAACAGTGGGGAAATTCAAGAATGCATGGGACAGATGTAAGGCAATTCTAGGGGTTGGGGGTAGGAGGAAGTAGGCTGTTGGTTAACTAAGATCTGCAGCTTATCCATTAGGTAGGGAAATGGGCAGACTGGGTGGGCCAAGCAGCCCTTATCTGCCGTCAAATTATATGTTTCCCTTGCTATTTCTGTCTTTTCTTCCCCCTTGCTTATCTGTGGGTATAAAAAGGTATCACGTAATTTGAGCGATGGAAAAACAGCAACAGCAATTTGATCATGGGCATTTTGGTGATTACAAGTACAGTGCCCGTACATATGGGTGAGCACCGAAACAGTGACAGATACTTCCCCTCCTGAGGTGCTACAACCTCAGAGTTGGTTATTATAGTTAGGAGGTGTGGGGGCAAAACCCCAGCATAGGGGTGTGGGGACAAAGCCCCCATGCATATATTTGTAAAATTTTTGCTTTTTGCACTCAGCCATATGTACAGGTGCTGTACTTGTAATTGCCAAAGTGCCCGTACCCAAATTGTGGTCGCTCTTTAATATGTGCTGTAATCACATGGAACTGTATAAAAATATGTGTAAATTTTTATGTGGAAATGTCCCTTTAACTGTGTATAGTTATACTGTTGAAATTAAAACCTGCAGCCAAACTAGCCATCGCCAGGGGTCTCCTCCTACACGCTCTGATCTACTGTGCTCCCATCCTACCCATGGCGCATAAACCCACACTACAAAAATGGGATGTCACTTTCAACAATATATGCAGGTGTGCCTCAAAAGCCCCCAGACTTAAACATCACTGCCAACTGTATAAAGACCCGGCTGGCCTCTCCCCTCTGCCACCAGATTCATACTACCTGGGCTGCCTTTGCGACTCCATCATTAGACTCCAACAGACCAGCATCCCTAACTGAACTGCTTCAGCCAGCCCTCCCTTCACGTGAGCTGAGATCCTCAGACAAATCCCTACTAAAATCCCCGCTGCCGCACCTCCAAAGGGTCTGGAGCGCTTTGGGTACACAGCCCCTCAAGTGTGGAACCTCCTGCCACTCGATCTTAGACTGACATCTTCCCACGATCTCTTTAAGCGCAAGCTACGTGAACACCTGCTTTCCACGGACCAGTGTGCCTGTTATGACCCTACCTGAGCTTGTCCTGCCAACCTCTCTCTCTTGCCCCACCACTCCCTCCTCCCTACTCCTTACCCTATTTTACTTACAACATTAACACTGTGATATATGTCTCTGCCCATATGCACTTCATTTCGAGTTCAAAACTCCAACCTCGAAGCCTACTTGCACTTGTCTAAAGTATGTAATTTTGTTGTAAGTTACTGCACCTTGACTACTGCATTGTTTACCTGTTATTGCTGTTTGCACTATTGTACCTGTTACTGCTGCTTACTAAAATGTTTGTACTGACAATCTATGGGTACCAGGTACTGGTGTAGCCAATGCCTAAGCGCCTCCCAATGGACCCTTTTCAGGGTACTTCTCTCTACTTGCACTTGTCTAGAGTGTGTAATTTTGTTGTAAGTTACCGCGCTTGACTACTGCATTGTTAACCTGTTATTGCTGTCTGCACTGCTCTCGTGTTACTGCTGCTTACTGGAATGTTTGTACTGATGATCTAGGGGTCTCAGGTACTGGCGCAGCCAATGCCTAAGCGCCCCCAATGGACCTGCCTCTACTCCTATTGCCCTGGACCTCCACAGCCCCCACCCCGCCTGAACACCGCTTCTGCCCAGATACAGTTCCACAACCCCAGACATTAGCCGCACCATCAGCCACTGAAACCGCCTCACCCGCCTGCATCTACCCCGACCCCCGCTATCTTTAGCCTCCCCCGCCCGCCTACGCCTCCACGATCCTGGGCTCCTCTAGTAGGCTCCTGCCGCTAAAACCGCTCACCCGCCACTTTCACCCCCGTATTCTCACACTCATCGATCTGTCCAGCCTGCGTACGGTTTCCATGGACACGGTCTCATCCCTCAGCCCCCTGCCGCCATTCCAGCTATATCCCCCTAACACTGACCTTTCACTTCTACACCTCCCAGTTAGACCCATTTGCTCTTAACCTCTGCAGCCCCCCCCGACTACCCCAACTGAGCACCGACTCCCCTGCCCAGGAACAGTACCACAACCCCGGATACTTGCCGCACCTTCCAGCCGCTGATGGTGCTCCCCCGCCATACCTCACCCTGAACCCCGCCATCCTAATCTCACCTGCCAACGGTTCCATGAACTGGGCTCTCTTGAGTGGTTCTGTTGCTAAAGCCGCCTGCGTGGCCGCCTCACCTCTGATCCCTCCCTCTCAGCTCTCTCTAGTCAAGACGGTTCCATGGACTCGGTCTCTTCCTGTAGCCTTTCACCGCTTATGCCACCATACCCCTCACCCAGACGTATTCTGTAAGCCCCCTGCCCCGTCCAAATGTTCCCACTTCACTCCTCCTCTGGCCGATGCCTATCATGTCCTTTCCTGCCCTGTTTTCGTGCCGCCTTACCCCTCTATAGCCCCACTGCAGGTGGTGTCTCCCTGCCTCCAGCTCTGCCTGACCTACTCTCTCCCCCACCTCGACCATGTACCACCACCATCCATTCACGCCCCCACACCCAGACCCCTGCCCTGCTCTCCTTCATCCTTGCTACCTTTTAACCACTTAGCCGCAAGGTTTCCTTCCCGATCCCCCTTTTACCTGCTCACCCAGTTCCCTCCCCATTCTCTCCCCTCTCCTGACCCACCTGTCCTTTGGACCTGCCCTGTATACCTTTACCCGCTCACTAAATGCTACCTGTACACTGTAAATCTGCTGTTTTTCTCTTGACCTGTTGATTGTCTCTGAAGCTGTACTTCTTTATTACCTTTTACTGAAAACTGTTCTCTGTATTGTTACTGCGTCCCTGTATTATGTAAATGAACTCTGTATTGTTACTGTACCTCCTGGGTCGTGCCTGAAAATAGTCGCCTGTTTGGCTAGCGCACCTACCCGGTAAACAAAAACTAAATAAAATAAAAATAAAATTGCAAAAAGCTATTTGGAACTCAAGGAGTTAACCTGAGATGCAGTTTTTAAGCCCTTTGAGAGCTGTCAACACGAGGTCAGTTTTGCGATACCATGAACTGTTTTGCTGCACCTGCAAGGAACTAAACTGACAAGAACGTTCTGTAAACTTACAAGAATATTCTGTGAGAAGCAGTCTGTCTTAACGAGTTCCCAGACAAAGACTTATAAAAAGACCAGAAATTATTTTGCTAGAGAGACAAGGAGAGTGAGAGACTGAGAGACTGAAACTTGGAATTTAAAAGATACCCTCGGAAGAAGTACTGTACTTTGTTTTCTCTGTTTGTACTGCCTTTGTAAATAGTTATACTGAGCAAATGTATTATTTTTTATTTTGCTGTTATTAATAATAATAAAATGCTATTTGTGAATTTTGAAACGGCTCCTGGTTTTCCTATGCTTCCTGACCTGTGCCTCAATGACAGATGGTGTCAGACTAAGTAGGATTTATGCCGTGCATGCTCTTAGCCAGGAGTTTTGTACATGGGTTCTAGACCTAGTACTAGGGAAGCATAGCAGAAAGGTATAGATTCTGCAGCAGCAAGTCCAGGAGTCATTACCAGAAGAATGGCAGCCAAACTAGAAGCAGAAACAAAAGTCCACACTGAGACTGTTCAGCCAGAACCAGAAATGGGAAAAGAAGAACAAGCAGTGACAGAACCTGAAAGCCTAACTGCCTTTTTCCAATGGTGGGCTATACAACAAAAAGAGAAGTAGAAACAGAGAAAAGAAGAGATGCAGTGACAGGAGCAGCAGAGAAACGAAGAGATGCAGTGATTGGAGCAGCGATGGCTGGATGCCTCGCAAGCTATCAAAGCTGGAGGATCTGGCATTGGTCCAGCAGAGCAACAAGACACAAATAATTTAAAATATATTAAACTTATGAAGTTGTGCCCATCGGATGATATTGCAGCATACCTGACAACTTTTGAAAAGGTTGCTGCAGCCTGCCAATGGCCAAAGCAGCAATGGGCAATCAGACTGGTACCTTACCTGACATGGAAAGCCCGACTTGCCTACAGCAATATGGACACTGCACAGTCAGAAAACTATGACCTGGTGAAAAGTGAGGCCCTTAAAAGATATGACATATCAGGAGAGAACTACAGGCAGAGATTTTGGTCTCTGAACTACCACTCAGTCGACAATCCTCGAGAAGCCTTCACCCGACTCAAAGAACTCCTTATGAAATGGCTTCAACCAGAGGGCAAAACACTCCCACAGATCAGCAAAACATTTGCAATGGAGCAGTTCATCAACATCCTTCCCACAGACATACAGCTTTGGGTATCAGAAAACTGACCAGAAAGTGGGGAAAAGGCTGTTTTTTTTGTTGAAAACTACCAAATGGCCAGACAGATGCCACAGCAGTAAGGTAACAGCCAAGCACCAGTAAGACAGTTTTTTCCCTATTTAGACTCCAAGTCTGAAAATAACTCTGGTGGGGGTAACAAAGCTGCACCCAAAGACTTCATTTGCTATAACTGTAATAAGCCAGGTTAACTGGTCTGAACTATTCTGTGAGATGAATACTGATGACTGCTGGAATCTTCTCAAAAATATTCTTCTAGAACATGTCATTATATATTCCATTACATAAAATAAACAACAGGAAGGGGAACATTCCACAATGGCTAACGACAAATGTTAACAAGCAAATAAAAAAAAAGGAAAAAGCTTACCAGAGAATGAAAAAGAACATTAGCCAAGAAACCATCGCTTCATATAAATCAGAAGTAAAAATAACAAACAAAGACCCTTATTAAAACTGAAAGGAAAAAATGGAATTTAAACTTTCGGTGTCTTAACGGCTGTTAAGGCATTTTTTTCATATGTAAATACAAATAAAAGAACCAATAATCCTATTTCTAGTTATAAAAAATGGTATAGAAATTATCAACAAGGTGGAAGTTGCCAATACAGTACTTTTAATGAATATTTTGGATCAGTTTTTTCAGATAAGGATCCAAATATTGAGCCCATCCTGACTACGGTTCAGTTCACTGAAATTACTTCAGAAGAAATCAAATCTGCAATCTTAACTCTTAAAAATAACTCTTCACCAGGTTCGGATAATTTAAATATCTACCTTAGCAAACAAACAATGGATCAACTTTTATACCCATTAATTATTATTTTTAACAAATCTCTAAAATCAGGGGAAATCCCTGTAGACTGGTGCATGGCCATAGTGGTCCCTATCCACAAAAAGGCAACAAAAAATGAATTGAAAACTACCAGCCAATATGCCTTATGTCAACTGGATGTAAACTTCTGCAAAAACTTCTTAACAGCCAACTGGATAATGAAATAGAAAAACTAGGTATTCCGGATACATAACGGTACGGATTTCTTAGGGGCAGATTATGCACTACTAACTTGATTACTTTTTATGAATCAGTTAGTGCCAGCATAGACAGGGGTATACCAGTTGACATTATTTATCTTGATTTCAAAAAGGCATTTGACCTGGTCCCCCATAATCTTCTAATTAATAAAATGATCAAACTAGGATTTAATTGTTATGCAATCAATTGGGTTTGTAACTGATTGTATAACAGATCCCAAAAGGTTAAAATATGTGATATTGTTTCTTCTGAGATGGCAGTGACCAGTGGGGTACCCCAGGCATCTGTGCTTGGGCCCACCTTATTCAGAATGTATATCAGTGACCTGCACCGGGGGTTATTAACAATATTACCAAGTTCGCAGATGATACAAAAATATCTGCAGAAGTTGACACAGCAGATAAAATATTACAACTACAAAGGGATTTAACAACAATCGAAAAATGGGCTTCTAACAATAAAATGTCTTTCAATATGGATAAATGTACAGTAATTCATCTAGGAACTAAAAATGTTACTTCCCTCTACACACTCAATGGTAAAACCATCAAACCAGTTATTACAGAAAAAGACTGGGCATTACTATCAATGGTTTGTTTTCAGCAAGGGACCACTGTAGAAAAACTGCACAGACTGGTAACCATATCTTAACATCAATTAAAAGGGCTTTCATATCTAGAAATGAACATTACATTCTCCCCCTTTATAAATCATTCATTCACCCTTACACAGATTATGCTGTTTCTTTTGGGGCACCTTATTTAAAAAAAGGATATAAAACTAATTGAAAGCATGCAGAGAAGAACAACTAAATGTATACCTCGGGTAAAACATTTACCTTATGAGGAACGATTAAGCTCCCTTAGCCTTTATGACCTAAAACTAAGAATGGACTGTCATGGAGACTTATTGCTCCTATTTAAAATTTTGGGAGATGAGTCACTTATGAAAGCCATTAACATCATAATGGCTGTTAAAACAGATAACCTGAAGTGCCATAACAGACAAATACAGATCCCCAAAGTATTAACTTTGAAACGGCAGCATTACTTTTCCATAAGAGCTACCACATTATGGAATTCTCTACCCCATCATCTTGTAAACATATTGGGCTGGATATTCAAACTGCGCCATTCTGAGGCGTAAGCCCTTGCGCTGTGCAAAATAGTTGCGCAGGGGTGTGGCCGGGGCGATATTCAAAGGAGTCTAGCTATTGAGCAACTCCTTGAATATCACCCAACCACAACCACTGTGCATGGCGCAGTGGAACTTGCACCACCGCTGAAGTTGTCAGAGTGGAGCATTCAACTTGCGGTGGTGCAAGTACCATTGCGCCATGCGCAAATCAATGAGCATTCAAAAGGTGACATGCAAATGGGGCCATAATTCATACAAGGCGCAGGGGTGCCATTTGCATCTGATTATGGCCCCATTTGCTGCCATTAGGAGGAGCGCCCGATCCTGAGGACTTGCACCTGGCGCCCTGCCAGGCAGCAGCCGTCGGGGACCGACGCACCCTGCAGCCCGATCGCGGGCAGCAATGTGGCTCCCCCACTTCCTCCCGTACATATCCCTGGTGGTCCAGTGGACCGAAATGCCCGATGGAGGGTGGTATGTTTAATAACTCCCCCCCCCGTTCACATCCCTGGTGGTCCCAGTGACGAAATGCCCAACGGGCAGAAAGTAAACTGAACCCCCAACATCTCCCTTTGGCCCTATCACAGGCAGAAAGTAACTGAACCCCCGAATTACCTTTGTGCCCGACTGCAATTGAACCTCAAATATCTTTTGGTGGTTGCATTCACTGCTCATTTTCTCTGCAGCGCCGGTGTATTGACTGTTTCTGCCACCAGTCGCCCGCCACTGACCGTCGGCTGCACGCCCATTGCGTATAAGAGCTAATGGCATGCAGTTTATATTAATGATAGTTCAGATTTGTGAATGAATGTTCATTCACAAATCTGACTGTCATGCGTAGGCGGCCTGCACACCCATTGGCTCTTGCTCTGCACCACTGGCGTGCAGGCCCCACCGGCAGTCAGGTCGGCGGGCGCGGGTGGCAGGCGGTGGATGCCGCCCCGCCAGCTGCCGGGGAGCGGGTGGTGGGGCTTCATGGGTGGGTGGGGTGGGGAGACACTAGCCACCAGGGAGATGTTTGGGGGTTCAGTTTACTTTCTGCCCGCATCGGGCATTTCGGTCCACTGGACCACCAGGGATGTGAACGGGAGGGGGGGGAGCCACATTGATGCCCGCGATCGGGCTGGTGGGGAGTACACTATGCCCGCGATCGGGCTGGGGGGGCACAGGGACTGAGTTGGGGGCCAGCCACAGGTGGCAGCTGCTGTGTTGTGCCCTGCAATACAGCAGCTCACCTGTGGGTGGCCCTCGACTTAAGCCTTTTTGGCTCAAAGTCCTGCAGGCGCAGGTTGGGGGTTGCGCCTGCACAACTCTGCACAGCCCGGCTGAATATCGGGCTGTGCAGTTTATGCATGGTTCCTCCCCCTCCAGTTGAGCATGCATTCATTTGCATTGTGCTGTTGCTCAGCCTGTTTTCAGTGGCGCAACTGCCTCCTGCTGAATATCGCAGAATGGTGCAATTTAGGACTTGCGCATGCGCAACCCTTTTGAATATCTGGCCCATTTTGTTTTAATTCATTTAAAACAGACCTGGATAAATACATCCTAGGATAGCTTATAATACACCCTACAATGTGTAGGGAAGGTGGTCTAGATGGGCCTAGTGTCTCCTTCAACCTTTACAAATACCGAGTAGTAATGAGTAAATTGCAAGAAATTGCCGTAGTAAGAAGAGTGACACTGGAGCAGATTTGTCCTTAGCAAATTGGGGCAAGTACTTAACAGATGTCAAGGTGGGAGATAAGACTGTGAAAGGAATTATTGATTCAGGAAGCAGACAGACCCTAGTGCATATTGAAGTGCTGGGAAAGCAATGTCCAAGAGGACCAGCTACTGGTGTCATTTGCATTCATGGGGACACTTGATACTATCCCATCACTCAAGTGACTCTGAATATTAAGGGTGTGTCGCACCAAATGAAAGTGGGGGTAGTACCCAAGTTACCTGTACCTGTGATTATTGGAAATGACTGTTCAGGATTTACTGAGTTAATCACATAGGAACTGAAAACTGCAGTTTCAGCAGCAGCAGCAGTGGTAATGAGCACAGGCAAAGAAAATCTCAGATGGCGGAGCCACTTTTCCTTTCGATGACTTTGCTGTGGACTTGTTTGAGCCCAGCTCCAAGATCCAGAAGTCCAGGAAAGAAAGATGATGCCTGAAGAAACAGTGGCAACAAAAGACTGATGGATATAAGGGGTTAACATATGAAAATGATGAAACTAAACTGATCACTGATTGTGATTTTCTTTCAGAACAAGCTAACAATGTTTTTCTCTAGGGTTATTTTAAGCAGCTTGGGGTGAAACCAAAACATGGTAAACCTATATTTAAAAAATGTAATGGGCTACTGTGCAGAGTTTGGTTTAAACCTCAGATACAGGACCAGCTAGAACAATTGATTATACCACAAAAGTATAGTTCTGAGTTGTCACAGATAGCACATGATAGTCCTATGGCTGGTCACTTGGGGAGGAATCGCACCCTTGCCAGATAGTTGTACAGATTTTACTGGCCTGGATTTCATGAAGATGTTGTTACCTATTGTAGTTCTTGTGCTGAGTATCAGAAAGTAGCCCCTGTGACTAAAAAAGGCAAGATGCCTCTGGTGCCCCTATCCTTGCTAGATGTGCCTTTTGAGAGAATTGCAATGGATGTGATTGGCTCCTTAGACAAAAGTAAAAAGGGTAATTGATTCATTTTGGTGGTATGTGACTATGCTACTCGATACCCAGAGGCAGTTCCAATGCATACTGTCACAGTCCTAAAAATGGCAACAGAGCTTGCCAACATTTTCAGCAGGGTGGGCATGCCAAAAGAGATTATTACTGATCAGGGTAGTAATTTTGGTGCTGCATTACTGAAGGAGCTGTACTGACTACTAGGTATCACTACCATAAGAACCTCCCCATATCACCCTTAGACAGTCTTGCTGAGCATTTTAATCCAACCCTAAAATGCATGTTAAAAAGGTTTATAAAAGGGGGAAGGGAAAGACTGGGACCAATACTTATCTTACCTGCTTTTTGCTTACAGAGAAGTGCCACAGACATCAATAGGTTTTTCACCATTTGAAATGCTGTATGGTAGACAACCTAGAGGGCCACTAGATGTAATAAAAGGAACATGGGAAGATAACCCCAGTCAGAAACAATCTATTATATCTTATATGTGTGCCCTGAGACTGAAGCTGGCAAAACATATTGAAATTGCCCATAGTAATCAGGAAAAGGCCCTAAACTAGCAGAAGGTGTATTATGACCATGGTGTAAAAGAAAACGTTTTTGAGCCAGGTGAAAAGGTCTTGCTACTGTTACCCACTACAGAAAATAAACTGGTTAATGAAGTGGCAAGAACCCTATAAGGTTCTTAAACGTACTGGCAAAGTTAACTATGAGATTGAGACCCCTGATAGGAAAAATCCTGCTAAAATACACCACGCTAACCTCCTCAAGAAATTGGTTGAAAAAACACTAAAAGCTGTTTTGTTGGTTTTACCAGAAACTGATAAAGAAGATAATGATGTAGCTTATGATAGACTAGAACAAACTGTAACTGCTGATGCTGTAAAGGTGAATGTTCCCTTAACCTCTGAACAAACTGCAGAAATTTGTAACTTGCTAAAGACATTTAACAATGCTTTTACCACAGTACCAGGCCAAGCAAAAGGGGTCGAGCACATAATAGTGACAAGGAATGCTCGCCCTTTAGACAAAAGACATGCAGATTACCAGAGCAGTTAAGAGCAAATGTGTTTGAGGAAATATAAAACATGAAAGAATTGGGTATCATAGAAGAGTCGAGAAGTGCTTGGTCATCACCGATGGTGACTGTAAATAAAAAAGAAGTGGGTATAAGAATCTGCCTTGATTTTAGGAAACTTAATCAAGTGTCAGAATTTGACAGTTATCCTATGCCCAGAATAGATGATTTGGTGGACAGACTGGGGAGTGCCAAGTATATCAGTACCCTCAATCTCACCAAAGGTTCCTGGCAAATCCCTTTAGCCAAAGAATACAGAGACAAAAATGCATTTGCCACTCGTATAGGATTCTATCAGTTCACCACCATGGTGTTTGGTTTACATGGCGTACCTGCTTCATGGATGTAATTTTATCACCTCACACTGGTTGTTGTGCTGCATACCTGGATGATGTCGTGGTGTACAGTCAAGACTGGAAAAACCACCTGGAACACCTATGAGCAGTTATCCAATTGATCAAAAAGGCAGGTCTGACAATTAATTCTACCAAGTGTGCATTGGGCATGCAGGAAACCAGATATTAGGGCTATGTTTCCGGAAATGGAGAAGTCAAGCCAGAGGTTTCCAAGATAGAAGCTGTAGCTAACATCCCTGTCCACAAAACCAAAAAACATATCAGATCATTTTAGGGCTAGCTGGTTATTATCTGAGATTTGTTCCCAGCTTTGCTGAGCTAGCTATTCCCCTCACTGAACTCACAAAGAAACGGTTCCTGAATAACGTGAAATGTGCCCCAGAATGTGACAAGGCTTTTCAGTACATTAAGGTTACATTATGTTCAGCCCCTTTTTTAAGAAGCCCAGCCTTTGAGAAACAATTTCTGTTACAGACTGATGCATCAGAGGTAGGCCTAGGTGCAGTCTTGAGTCAGCATATAGATGGGAAATAAATTCTATTCTGTACATAAGCAGGAAATTGCGCGACAGAGATAAAAGGTGCTCCACCATTGAAAAGGAATGCCTTGCGGCAAAGTGGGCCATGGAGTCCCTTAAGTTTTACTTACTATGAGTTGACTTTGTACATGTAACAGCTCACACTCCTCTCTGTTGGCTTAACCAAATGAAGGATAAAAATTCTAGAATCATACGGTGGTACCTGGCATTACAGTCATTTAAATTTAAAGTGATGCACAAATCTCGGAAAGAGAATGTCAATGCTGATTTTCTGTCAAGATATGGATCAGGAATTGAGAATTCCAAAGGTTGAAAAAATATGAGTTGAAACTTCTCTGTTTGCTGTGCTGCATATGCACTGAACTGTAAAGGTTTTAAGCTAATGTTAGGCGGGAATTTAATAGACCGTTTTGGAAACCTGTTTTTTGCAAAACAGGTTCCCTCTTAAAGAGGGAGGTATGTGACAGGGCTGAATAAGGCCCTGCCCTATTTGTTATGCAGAGAGAATTTAAATGCCTCTTTTCTGTCTCTTCTCTGTCTGGTTGTGCAACCAAATGTTCTCATGAGACCTAGGAACTGATCACTCCAAAGGTTTTGCAATTCTCCGCCTCTTGCTATCTCTCTGCCTTCCCTTGCTATTTCTGTCTTTTCTTCCCCCTTGCATATCTGTGGGTATAAAAACATATGTGAATCTTTATGTGGAAATGTCACTGATACTGGGATCCCTTTGTTTAAAACTGTATATA
The DNA here is from genome assembly GCA_016271365.2 of Neoceratodus forsteri. Lineage (NCBI taxonomy): Eukaryota > Metazoa > Chordata > Ceratodontiformes > Ceratodontidae > Neoceratodus > Neoceratodus forsteri. Next base: position 434,904,683 of record JADMNL010000023.1, read on the forward strand.
GTTATACTGTTAAAATGGTTGCAAAAAGCTTTTTGGAACTCAAAGGGTCAACTTGAGATACAGTTGTTAAGCCCTTTGCAGAGTTGTCAACAAGACTTCAGTTTTGGGACATCAAGTACGATTTTGCTGCACCTGCAAGGAATGAAACTGACAAGAACATTCTGTAAACTTACAAGAACGTTCTGTGAGAAGCAGGCTCCCTGAACGAGTTCCCAGACAAAGACTTCTAAAAAGAGCAACAATGCTTTTGCTAGAGAGACAAGGAGGATGAGAGATTGAGAGACTGAAATTTGGAATTAAGAGATACCATTAGAAGAAAGACTTTGTTTTCTTTCTTTGTACTGCCTTTGCAGATAGTCATACTGAACACATTTTTATTTTTTATTTTGCTGTTTTTAATAATAATAAAATGCTATTTGTGAATTTTGAAACTGTTCCTGGTTTCCTATAATTTTTCACCTGTGCCTCGATGACAACCTCACCAATGCTTTTGTCCTTGTTAATCATACTCTACTGTTGCATGTTGGACTTGACACCCTAGCTCTGAAATGGCTCACAAACTACCTTGCTGGCCATACTCAGTGTGTGAAATGGGCCGGCCAGACTTCCTTTTTCAGTGCCATAAAGGATGGGGTCCCACAGGACTCTAGTCTCAGTCCACTCCTGTTCTCCTGATTTATCAATGAGCTCCAGCAGCATTGTGGGGGTGCATCAATTCAATTATGTGCCGATGATGCCATCCTCTACCGGTCCTCCTCTGACCATGCCATGTTAAACCATCTTCTCCAGCAGGATTTCCTGAACCTTAGGACTTGGTTTCTTAATAACCTACTGGTGCTTAATACTAAGGAAAATAAATCTATGCTCTTCTTCCATCGGAACCCCAAGCCTCCCACCCTGCCCCTACTGTTAATCTACACCTCTTAGGGTGACCCCTTGAAATGGTTCAATTCTTTAAATATCTGGACTTGACTTTGGACTCCCACCTCACCTTTAACACCCATGTTTCCTCAGTGGTCAAGACCCTCCATCAGAAGCTTGGAATGCTGTACCACCTCAAGCCCTATCTTATGCCTGCCTCTTACTTTTTCATTGCCTTCTCCTCCCTACTTCCGATTATCTCCTACAGTGCCCCAATCCTCCACTCCACTCCACTCCACTCAGGTCTCTCTCCTTAATAAGCTAAATGCCAGAGATCACCACTGCACTATTCTTGGCTCACTGGACTGGCCTTCTTTTGAAGCCAGGCTGCAATTCCCCACCCTCTGCCTGACTTTCAAATGTGTGCATACTTACACTCCTCCTGGCCTCCTGCCCATCATTCAATGTAAACACATAACTATACCTTTACGGTCTAATGGCTTACCTTTGCTCTCTATCCTTAAACCCCGTCTAGCAGTGGGTTGGTGTACCTTCGCCTTCTCAGGTCCCTCTCTTTGGAACTCTCTTGCCTCCACTGTCATGACCTGTGTCTCTATTCACCTGTTCAAGTGTTCTCTCAAATCTCACCTTGCCTCCACTCAGCTGTGTACCTGCTCCTGTTGACTGTTCCCCTTATCTCTCATCACTCTCCTCGCTCTCGCGCCCTCTTTCTGGGTTTCTTACCTGAACCTCCTTATCCTCCCTTTATTTTCTGTGCTGTGCTCTGGTGCTATACAAGTTGCACTTTGATTGTCTAGTTGGTCTCAGTTGTAAATTGTTTCTCACTGTGCCTGTATACTCTGCATTCCGTTATACCTAATTGTATGCATACTTTGCTTAGTTACCGTTCTCTGACTTTTATCCCTAAACCAGTTTTGAAGATGTAACTTGATTTACTGCCTGTGTGATGTTTTGCTTTGTTTACTATGTATGTTTTTGTAAAAGTGTCTGCATACACTTACCATATGCTGTTATTTATTGTATCACTGTTCTTTCTTTTGTAACCCTTTTCCCCGGGTTGCCCCTGAAAAATGGACATTCCATCTCAGTGGGCTTACCCGGTTACCAAAATTCAAATAAATAAATAAATCATCAAGAAGCTGATAGTAGACTCACTGGAAGAAAATGGAGTCATGGGCAAAAATGAGCACGGGTTTACAAAGAGGAGGTTATGTCAAACTCATCTGACTTATTTAGCACAGTGATGCAGATAGTAGATATTAAGCAGGCAGCAGATGTCTTATACCTTCAGTTTAGTAAAGTCTTGGATTCGCTGTCTCCTAGAATACTAAACCAAACAATGGGAGGGATTAGGAATTGGAAGTTAACTAACTCAGTGAATTGGCAACAGGTTGTCTGACAGGACCCAGAGAGTTGTCCAAAATGAAAAACTCTCAGATGTCATGAAATTTACAAGTGGTATGCTCCGGGGGCTGGTGCTGGGACTGGTACTGTTCAATATGTTTATAAGAGACATAGTGGAATTGTATGGGAAAGTGAATCTACTGTATCTGCAGATGACTCAAGGCTATGCGGAATGGTAGACAATGATGATGGGATAAACAACACGAAGGGAGATGTAAAAAGACTTGAACAGTGGTCAGGTACATGACAATTAAGAACCCCTGACAGAAGAAAGGGATCTAGATGTAATAATAAACAGCAGTATACATCTTCTTCTCACTGTGTGAAACCATATGAAAAGCCATATAGGCGACTAGAGTATATAAGATGTAGCTTCACCAGCCTACACAAGGATATGATCTTATTATTATTATTTAGCTTTTGTTTACCTGGTAGGGTACACTAGGCATACCTGTACATATGACTATTTTCAGTAACAACCTGGGAGAGTACAGTTAGAACATTTTTTGGTAAATTTGGAGCATACAGAATAACATATTGGACACATTTATAAGGCAACTAGCAATGTAACAAGAATAATACAGTATTACATGTAAACTAGGGTAACCAAAGAGCAAGTTGAGGGTAGACAATATCAGTAAGTGTTGCCACTATACAAGTTGATGGTTAGGCTGCACCTGGAGTACTCCGAACAATTTTGGAACCCTCATCTGAAAAATGAAAAAGTAATGCTGGAAAATATCCTATGTAAGGCAACAAAAAGTATTTATGATTAACAGGTATCCATAGTGGCAGGAGAGTCTACACATGTATCTATTGGAGAATAGGAGGGAGAGGTGGGGGCATGATAGAAACTTACATATACATACAATGGCATAACTAAGTAGAGAGGGTAATTTCAAGAGTGAGATAAAACAGTATTTCTTTATGGAAAGGGTTGTGGACAAATAGAACAAGCTGTTCAAAGATATAGTCAATGCCATTACAATCTCGGGGTCCAGACCCAATGGTATAGCTACAGGGAGTAATTAGAAACAAGAAGGATAACGAGAACACTCAGAGCTCTTGATGGATTGAATAAACCTAGATAAGTTAAAGAAGCAGTGCAATTAAAAAATGTTTTTTTTTTGTTCCAAAATGCTAGTTTCAGCTGCAGTTAATAAAAATATTAACATATCTATAATATCTACTTTTCTAGGTACCTCCTATGCTGTGCACCATAAGTTATTTTTATTTTCTTGATCCTAACCCATACCAGGTCTACACTGGCATTTGTAAGCTAAATGTGATGCCCATCTTTTTTCTTGAGGGAAAAAAAAAGAAAAATTAAAATATTTATAAAATACTCCGATTAGTGCGGAACTAAAAATATGTTACTACTAAATAAAACCAGAAGATGCTTGAAATCTTTTATAGTGAAAAAAAAAGGTAGGGACAATTTTTTTTTTTTTTGCCCAATTTCATTGCACTGCTGCTTTAAACAGGACAGCAGAGACTCACATCTTTATCTGTCATCAACCATCTACAGTATGCACAGTATCTGTATGTAATGCCACCTTCCTTTCCTTCCTGTGCGCTATCCATGGGACCAGTCTAAGGCCTACACTGACACTGTTTCGGAGGTGGCTAAATAAAAGACAGTAAGGGCCACTGCTTTACTTTCCATGCTTCCATTGATCATCTAAACCTTGCCATTTATTCTCTAATGAATTTGGAAAGTCTTGCAACTAGAGGAACATATTTTTCCAAGAAGTTAACAGTTTTGGAATGGCTCTTGCCATTCTTCATAGCAACATCATTAGAGGCAATGACAGGTAGGGTTCAAATGACCTCTAAATGCCTCCTGGACTCATCTACATGAAACTACAATGAAGAACCAAGCCTTTGTTCAGCAGGATGTTTTATGAGTACAGAAACTATAGCACTTGTTGTCCATGTAGCACTGGGACTCTTCACCAGCAATTTCTTCTCATTTCTTTTAAAACAGGCATGCAGCATTGTATTTTGTTTCATTTTTTTCCTGTGATTAAAATAAGAAGCAGGAAATTTAAGTCAGGTTCTTGGGAAGCTAGATTTTTATTGTTCACCATGCTAATGTAACCAGGGCTCAGAATTAATGATATTTTGCATGCTAAATTTATTGTGTATGTCTGTATTTTATTGTAACTAGATTGCATATTGTATTTTAGTTGAAAACTTTGTACAGCCTGTATTTCTTACATTAACCATGTGGTATCCTGCATGTGGTGTCATGTATAGTTTTTTTTTCCTGTTATTTCTCTGTTTGGTATATTTTGTATTTTGTTTTACTGCTTTGCACACACTTCTTACTGTATTGCCATGGTCACACCCGGACATGAGCCTTGAATCAGTGTGCATTTCCCAGTTACCAACTTCTAAATCAATATTAGATTTTTATGGCCAGTTCATCAGCTCATTGGCAGTGGTGCTACCTAAAACACTGGTGACCTGGGCTTGGCGAATAAGCTTGTGATGTTGGGAGCTGGCTGAGTGGAGGAACTTGCTTGTGGGGGGGACTGAGCATCCCACAGGATGCTCTCCTCCTCTGGGGAAGGAGGGTGCCATGGCCCACTCCAAAACCACCACCACCACCACCAGAGTCTCTGACCATAGGTGGAGGTGCAGTACAATAATCTTAGGCAATGGGCATGGCAATGGGCTGATGTAGCACACATGTCCATATACTACATAAGAATGTATACCGTTATAACATCGACATGGGGACATTGGATCCCCGACATTGAAAATCTGATGTTGATGGACTTTGCATCAATGAAGATTTCTTGTCGATGTGGATTTCTCATTAATGATGGGGGATGCAACTAACTCCACTGTCTGTGTGACGTGGAGTTAGATTCCTAAAGTAGGGGGAGTGCAGGGGCCCCAGCCCCCTACATGGAGTGGTGCTGGGTGGAGTGTGGCTGTCAGTGTCAGCGTGTTGCATAATGGTGTCGAGATGCATTGGTGTTGGCGATGTCAGTGGGATCACATCGATGTAGGGGATGTCATCGGGATTTCTGTCACTGCGGCTTGGTAGAACCATGTAAGAATGGGTGAAGTGGAAAAAAATTGGCTTCATGAATGAATTTGTAAATTCACTGAATTCACAATGTTTTGAACTGGGAAGTTGCCATTTTTTCACTACATTTACCAAAGTTCACCAAAAAAATGCCACATTCACAAAATGTAACAATTTTAGCAAAACTGAAGTTCCTATGGTCCATGGAAACATCGAGAATCTTCACAAATGGCCCATTTCAGCTACTTCAGGGCCTCTTTGCCAGCAAAGTTTAAATTCACAACATTTCTAACTCTATATCAATGACCATGGGGATGGGTCAGGGAGAAAAGTAAAACACCAGTCCCATAGAAACCACAGCGATACAACAGGATCAGATCAGTGCAGCACTGCAACAACGAAGGTGGCTTACCGCCACAAAAGTAATGTTCTAAACCACACACCAGTGCACACACACACACAAGAAATTCAAAGAAGCAGGTTTGATATCCAAAATCCTTTAGTGAATTAGCAGGATGCTTCAAGAATAAATTGCTTTCAGTTGCAACCTTCAAAGACTTATCTCAGTGATCCTGTCCCCTAGTGCCTCGACTCTCACGAGTCTTCATTGGGAGTGAGGCTGAGTGAGGAGAGTACAACATCTATACTAAGCTTATTACATAATTAATTCATGACATCATTTATAATTGCATTTCTTTCAACCTTTTGGTGCATGATGGAGCCTTAGTAAAATGCTGTTTAAAAAGTTTATAATCAAAGTTAAATCTTATTTTCTAGATTTTTTAGTTAGAAACTTTAAAGAAAAATAATTATGTCCCAAGAAACTGTTTTATACAAAACATTAAAATAATAAACTACAGAACTAAGACAAAAACACAGAAACACTGGGGTGATTGTTACGAAGGCAGATACAATCATTGTTCCACATTTCATTTTTTCTGGGTAGGTTGGAGTGTTCCCAGGCACAGTACCATATCCATTCATAACATTCCTGAAAAGAGAACAAAGAGATCAAGCTTTAATAAGTAAAACAGAGAGCTGGATAGCTTTACAGAAAAAAGGGCACTTCAGTGTTATGTCACAATTATTATTTCATTTTTTCTTTAAAAAGGGTTATATGTCCCATTTCTCATTGAGGCCGTTTGCCTTGACACTGTTTAATTTGAAAATCCACATACTTTCTTTTTCAAGCCATGTGTTAGGTCTCTCACCTCCTAATTTTGGGGTTGGTACCCACTCCAATCCCATAAATCTTAGATCATCAGATTTTTAGTTGTTTAATTGGGCAAAGTGAGTGCCCACAGGAGTGTCTTGCCTTTTGTTTATGATAGACTTCATGTGTTCTTGTATACGTTGTTTAAGAGGTCTCATGGTTTTACCTACATACACCAAAACACAACTAAACCAGTCTTTCTTGATACTGGATTCACATCAATAGTCCGTCCTAAAGAAGGGTCTGAGTTTCATTCCTACCCCTGCAGTGAATGACTTGAAAGTGTTTGTTGACCTTAACAAATTTTTCAGAAAATTGCATTTGAAAATACTTTTCCACAAAAATCAAGGGACTGAAATGAAATGAAATGTCAGTAGTGACACAGATATGGCTTACACTCTGGAAAATGAAATGGTCCAGCTTGAAGATTTGAATCTAATTTTACAAGAAATTGAACTGATGGAAAATGACTCTGACACTAACATAAACCTTGGTGGTGAAGAGAATGAAATTGAAGAAACTTTGGGTTCTAGCCCCACCTAAGCCCCTGAAAGCATGGATACTACTCTGCAAATGTTAGAGGGTTAATTGTTTGAGAATGAACAAGACCTTATGACCTCCCAGGTAAGAACTGATAATGGTCAGTTAACAGCTAGCAGAGATTTTAAAAAATTAAGGAAAGCGCTGTTTAAACCAAATTCAGAATTCTGTCCTAAAACCCTTAACAATGTTATTTTTGCATATGAAAAAGTTGTATCGACAAATTAGTGAATTATTGCAGAAATGTGATATAACACGGAAACAGAACTTATCCAGCTGTGAAAGGGTAGCGCTGGAGAGACTAATGAAAGATGATACAGTGGTCATTAAACCTGTGGACAAGGGTAGAAACATTGTCATACTAGATAAAACTCTATATAGAGAAACAGTGATAACATTACTTAATGACACTGAGAGTTATAGCAGACTACTGGCAGATCCTACATCACAATATAGAAAAGACTTGCACACTGTTGATAAAGGCTGTAGAGAAGGGGGATATATTAGAATATGAGTATGTTTTTTTTTTGTGGAGAGAATACCCAGTTGTGTCTGGGTTCTATATTCTTCCCAAAATACATAAAAAACAAGATATACCTGGAGACCAATAGTGTCTGGGGAAGGTTCTTTAACTCAGAACCTAGGAAAGTTTGCAGATTTTTTTCTACAACAAGCTGTAATTAATCTGAAATCCTACATAATAGACACCACAGATCTCCTTGGAAAACTAAAAGACATCAAATGGGAGGGAGATTTTAGTTGGTTAGGAATAGATGTAGAGTCACTATACACGTCAATAAATCATGAACAGGGCTTAGCAGCAAACAGTTTTTTTTTTCTGAAGCAATAAAAATGAGCAGAAGCTGTACCAACAGAATTAATTTTGAACTCACTTGAGTTCATTCTGACTCACAATGTCTTTGAATTTGAAGGTACCTATTGTAAACAAAAAAGAGGCACTGCAATGGGTGTAGCCATGGCACCTTGTCATGTCAATCTGTTCCTTGGTTATTGGGAAGATGCAGTCATCTTTGACAAAGACATCAATCCATACTATGAGCACATAAAGCACTGGTACTGCTTTATAGATGACATTATATGCATCTAGAAGGGGAGACAGGGATAAAATACTCTAATTTATGAGATGGCTGAAAGAAAACATGCTGAACCTGAAATTCACTTACACAAGTGACATGATAACATTGGATTTTCTTGATTTAAATCTATTTATAGAAAATACAGGAGATAATGAATTCAGAATTAACACCAAAACCTTTAGAAAACAAACAGCCACCAACTCGATATTACACTTCAATAGTGCCCACCTCCCAAGTTTGAAAAGGTCAATACCATACAGTCTGATGTTACATTTAAAGAGAAACTGTAGTACGACTCAGGATTTTGAAGTGCAGGTAAATGAACTCATTGGAAGATTCAGACTGAGAGGATTTTGATAGTGACCTACTTGAGTCATTAAAGAAAAAAGTGGAGACTCTGGATAGAAATTAACTTTTAAAGAAACACGAACCTCATTTCAGTGAGAACATTCCATGCACTTTTGTAACAGAATACAATAATGTAGCGGGCCAGATTGGTAACATCAAAACAGAAACTGGCCCATTCTGTTCAGTGACAAATTGGTAGGCAGTGCAGTGGGTACCACTCCTCATGTTTCTGTCAGTAGGGCCAATAATCTAAAGGACAAATTAGTTCAAAGCAGACTACAGGAATCCACTTTTAGTGACAGTCAGACGTGGCCACCAAAAAGACGTGTAGGTTTTCACAAATGCAAAAGATGCAACATATGAAATTATGCTTTTATCAGTTCTGAGTTTGATCACCCTAGGACTCATGACTGTAAGGTTACCATCAGAGAACTAATAACATGTGACATCAGTTATGTTGTTTATGTACTCTGATGTAGTTGTGATTTGGTGTATATAGGTAAAACTGTGAAACCTCTTAACGTATACAAGAACATGTGAGGTCTATCATATAGACAAAAGGCAAGGCAATCCTGTGGGCACTCACTTTGCCCAATTTCATGACTCAAAACCTGATGATCTAAGATTTATGGGATTGGAGTGGGTACCACCCACCAAATTAGGAGGTGACAGACCTAACACACTACTTAAAAAAGAAAGTATGTGGATTTTCAAATTAAACAGTGTCAAGCCAAACAGCCTTAATTGAGAAATGGGACATAAAACCCTTCTTAAAGAAAAAATGAATTAATAATTGTGACACAACACTGAAATGACATTTTTTTCTGTAAAGCCATCCAGTTCTCTGTTTTACTTATTCAAGCTTGATCTCTGTATTCTCTTTTCAGGAATGTTATCAATGGATGTGGCACAGTACCTGGGAACACTCCAACCTACCCGTAAAAAATGAAATTTAGAGCAGTGATTGTATCTGCCTTGGTAACAATCACCCCAGTGTTTCTGTGTTTTTGTCTTAATTTTGTTGTTTATTATTTTAATGTTTTGTATAAAACAGTTTCTTGGGACATATTTATTGTTCTTTAAAGTTTCTAACTAAAAAAATCTAGAAAATAAGATTTTCATTTGATTATAATCTCTTTAAACAGCATAAAATATATGGTGGAACGTTGTTATGTGATGATTTTTATCTTTTCCTCATGTTGTTATGCCATTGATGTGACGTGATGAAGTTGTTAACCCATCAATAATTCGTCACATCGATGGCATAACAAAAAAGGAATTAACACACGTGTAAAATTCCAACAGCAGCACTGCTACCGCGCGAATCAAAATCACCACAATTGTCATATTCGCAATCAGCATAAACCCAAAAGCACACACAAAGAAAATGGCAGCAGCAACAAGTTTAATGTAACCCCCCCATGTGTCCATACAATCACCATTCGTTCATGTAAACTGAAATGCTAACCAGTTGTCCTTTTTTCTTGTTTTGTCTCCAGTTTCCCCATAGGTACAGTATGAAGGAAACAAGGCTGATTGGATGCCACATGACATGCGGCCCCGATACCTGTTTTTTGCTCTTCTCATTAATTTTAGCGAGATAAGAAACATAGAAACACAGAATTTGACGGCAGATAAGGACCGCTTGGCCCACCCAGTCTGCCCATTTCCCTACCTAATGGATAAGCTGCAGATCCTAGTTAACCAGCAGCCTACTTCTTTCTACTCCCACCCCCTAGAATTGCCTTATGACTGTCCCATGCATGCTTGAGACTTCAGCCACTATTTTGACTCGACAACCTCCTCCAAAGGCCATTCCATGCATCCACAACCCTCTCTGTGAAAAAATACTTCCTTAAATTACCTCAGACCCCCCCCATCTTCAAATTGTGCCCCTTGTTCTTGCACACCTCTTTTTTGAAAGATGCTACCCTCTTGGACTTTGTTGATTCCCTTGACGTACTTGAAAGTTTCTATCATGTCCCCCCTCTCCCTCCTTTCCTCGAGGCTATACATATTAAGCTCCTTTAGTCTCTCTTCATATGTCTTCCGGTGCAGACCCTGCACCATTTTAGTTGCCCTCCTCTGGACAGCTTCCATCTTGTCTGTGTCCTTGCGGAGATTGGGTCTCCAGAACTGCACACAGTACTCCAGATGGGGGTTCACCAGTTGTCTGTACAGAGGGATAACAACTTCCTGTTTTCTACTGGTGATGCCTCTACCTATGCATCCCAGTATCCCCAACCCTCCTACTGCCCTCTCACATTGCTTGCCCACCTTTAAGTCATCTGATGACTACCCCCAGGTCCCTTTCCATTTTGTTGTTGTTAGTATCTCACCCCCCATTGTGTACTCTTCCCCTGGGTTTTTGTTTCCCAGGTGCATTACCTTGCACTTCTTAGCATTAAATCTAAGCTGCCATACATTTGACCATTCCTCTAACCTTGTCAAGTCCCTTCTTACCCTTTCCACACCCCCCTTGTGCATCAACTCTGTTGCAGATCTTTGTGTCATCTGCAATGAGACATACTTTTCCTTTAGCAGTCCCTCTGCAATGTTGCTTATAAAGACATTGAAGAGCACCGATCCTAATACTGAACCCTGCGGCACCCCACTAGTAACCCCGTTTTCTTCAGAGTGGACTACATTTACTATTACCCTCTGTGTCCTATTCTCATGCCAATTCTTTACCCAAGCTATCATCTTGGGACCCACTCCCAGGCTGGCTAACTTGTATATTAATCTTTTGTGTGGGACTGAGTCAAATGCCTTGCTAAAGTCTAGGTAGGACATGTCCACAGCCCCTCCCTGATCTACTACTTTGGTCACCCAGTCAAAGAAATCTATTAGATTCATCTGGCATGACCTTCCCACTGTGAATCCATGCTGCCTTGGGTCCTGTGCCCCTCTGGCCTCTAGTTTTTTTTTTTAACTCTATTGTTGTAAAGCTACCACGATGTTATGAAATGTACACTGCTGTTAATAGTCAGAATAAAATTAAACGTGAAATGAGTGACACAATCCTGTTCTCATCTGTATAAGGTAAGCTAACCACTGCTGTACTAAATGTGTAACTCATCTTTTTCAGATACACATGATGCCCATACACTATAAAAGACAATGTATGGGCATCAATGAACACCAACACTAAGTGAGCCTCTCATGGTTTCCCTGGCAACCAAGGTCTATCTGAAGTTTCGTTCTTGAGGTTTACTTGGGTTGCCAGGGAAACCACTCGAGGCTCACATAGCGTTGTTGTTCATTGATGCCCACACATTATACTCTATTTTACTAAGGCTTCATCATGCACCAAAAGGTTGAAAGAAATGTAATTACAAATGATGTCATGAATTAGTTATGTAATGAGCTTAGTATATATGTTGTACTCTTCTCACTCAGCTTCACCCCCAATGAAGACTAGCGAGAGTCAAGGAGCTAGGGGACAGCGTCACTGAGATAAGTCTTTGAAGGTTGCGACTGTAAGCAATTTATTCTTGAAGTATCCTGCTAATTCACTAAAGGATTATGGATATCAAACCTGCTTCTTTGAATTTCTTGTGTGTGTGCACTGTTGTGTGGTTTAGAAAAGTAAAACATCAGGAGTGTAGCAGTATGTTTCTGGGCTCTCTTGGGTCCCAACATAGTGACTGGTCTCATCTTAAAGAGCACCTCAGCTGGAAGGATAACATCCCTCGTAAAGGACTCCTGTCTGGCCTGGAAGGCCCGATTATGGGAGTAAACTGTGGAGGAGGGTAAGTGTCAGATAGCCTGTCTGATTAAGCTGGAGTAGTTCAGGGGAAGGAGACAGCATCAGTGAGTAGGGACATAAATTGTAAATAAGAAATGCTAGATTTCTAGCAGATATATAATTTTTGGCAAGCTATTCCAACTGAAATACAGTACTATTTTAATATTTAATAAAATGTTTTGAATATCAATGTTTCTTCAGCACAGTCTGGACATATTATTCATCTTTTCCTCTCCTGACTCCACATACCAGGTGTACCTAACCGCTAGGGATAGAGCATCACCAGCAAAAGCAATGTTGTTTCCACAGTCAGGGGCCAGATTTTCAGCTCTCAGTCCCACTCTGCAGCGGCTGGTGCAGAATGAATTCTCTGCACCTGCAGACTTTATTACTTTCAACCCATGCTCCGCATGGGTTGCAGGTACAGCTGTGGGAGAAGTTATGCCTGGTCCTACCAGGTATAACATTTCGGTCAAGCTGCACCAGAAAAATGGAGGCAAGCTGCCATAAATTGGGGAGCTAGTTGTAAATCAGATCCTGGTTTGAAAATGTGGTGTGAGCAGAAAAAAATGGCTCCACAAGGGAAGCCCCTCTTGCGGCAGTTTTTCCTGCGCCAATTTCAGGGGGAACTGAAAATCTGGACCCAGAAGCATCATCGTGTAACCTTTGGGACAGTCCTGAAAACAAGCTAATAAAACATAGTATCACTGTCCAGAGGTACGGAACCCCAAACTGAACAGCCATGTGAAGGAACCAGACTTGGATAACCCCTCACTGAGCAGCAGATACACCCCTTTCCAGTTTGGTCCCTGCAGTTACCAGTCATGGTCTATGAATTTGGTGGCAACAGATGGGCTAATCTTATTTGTTTGGTTAATTGCCAGTTGTGGCACAGAATGTATAGTAATTTCTTTTTCTGTTTTCTTTCTGTGATTATTAAACTATGTGATGGGTGGGAAACTGCTCTAGGGCATTGTTCTGCCCAACAGGGCCTTCTGTTAAAAGGTAAACACTCCTGAGACTGGCCATTTAATTCTGACTGTGGGGATGCCGAGCTATCTGGGATACTGGAAGTTGCAAAAAGGCTTTCTGATCCTCTAGACAGCATGCACAAAGAGCATAGTTCAGCTGATGGACATCCAAACTGGAATCTCATCATATTTCTGCTTCTTAATGTGATTGTTTAGTTTGATTTGTCTGTATTGTTTTCTGATGAGTTTTACACCTGGTTGCATATTTTCTTTTGTACAACAAGTCCCCCATGAAAATGGGTTCATACACATTTTAAAATGTTTAAATAAATTAATGTAACCCCTGGGCTGCGCCACTCCCCAGTGTTACACCCCTGCCTACTACCCTGGACATAGGCTAAGGGGTTTGGGTTCGCTATCTTATAACATTTTTTAAAACCTTTGCACAGTGCCTCCACTCAGGGTGCTTTACGTGGGTAAGATGGTGCTGGGTGTAGCCCCCTGAGCTGCTACACCACCCACAATGACCAATTACCTTCCCCAGACATGCCCCAATACACAGCTCCCCACATTTTAACATTTTGAATTAAAGGCTCTCTCTAATAATATGCTCACACAGGATTTCAAACAACAACAAGATATTTATTTCAGGGGTAATAAAGGAGCTAGGAAAGGGAAACAGGAGGAGTAGAGGTTATCTTACCATATTTACACATGTACAGAGGTTATTTTGGATTTTGTTGGTGAACCCTCCAGCTGGGTGGCTACATATTAACAGGCAGACATAAATCACATTTTACCATTCAACTTAAGACATCCAGAGCCCTGGCTATCTAGCTGCTGATAAATCAGATGTTAAACATAATTATTAATATTACCCACCCTGGTACCAGTCCCAGATACAGCAGAAACCCTGCAACCTCATACCATACTGGTTAAACAGATACCACAGTCCAAGATGTTGCAGGCCTGATGGAGTTGCAGCAGGTTGAGGTGGCCGGCTATTAATTTGAGGGTGGGGGCAACTTGGAAACAGATTTTTGTAAAGCAGCAAATTACTATTTACAACCACAGCAGGGACTGCCCTGCACTTTAGCAGACAAAGCAGGGATTGCCCTGCACTTGCAGACAAATCAGGGATTGCCCTGCACTTGCAGACTTCCGAACATTCCAGAATAAACTATGTGGATCTTACATCCAGAACATTCAGCACAATATTTGAAAGTCCCATCCAAAGCAATAAGGGTGATACTTTTGTCAAGCATCCTATATGCAATTCAAATACGGTCACATCCAGTACTTTATATACCAAAACGCATCCATCCACAGTAAGTTGGCATCGATACTTTCATCAAGCATCCCATACTTTAGTTTCAGGCAGTCACACCCAGTACATTCTATATACCAGGAACATTATCCACAAGCGGAGTCCTATCCAGCATGTCTAGCCATTTAACACTTATACCAAGCGCTCTTAGACAAAAATTCTGTGCAGACACAGGGACATTCTCTTTAAGGTATCTTAGACGTTAATATGCTCTAGGGCCTCCTGTCTCATGAAGTGGCAAGCGCGTCTTGGCAGACAGCTCCATGATCATAGGACTCTAACCCATAGCTACACATTTATATGATTCACTAAGCCCAGCATCTTGCTGCACCTGCAACTTAGACATTTGGGCCACAGACAAGATGCATCCATTACTTGAACTAGGCAGTCTGTTATGGGGTTAGTAGCCCAGACTGATGACTTCAATACTTCACACTTAACAGCACACATTTCTTAATGGGGCATGGAACCCCCAAAGAGTACTTGCTTAGCTTCTCCCTCCCACCTGGGGGGTACGAGGGTACTCACTCAGGTCCTCCACGGGTCTCATCTGCAATCGAAGGCATCCTGAAGACTTCTTCAGCTCTCTCACCACTGAGGTACTTGGTCAGCACTCTTACCACTGCATGATGTCATCTGGTCTGGTCAGCGCTCTCACCACTGCTGGACATCTGATTCTTTGGTCCATATCTTTCCCTGACATGGGAGAGAAGGCTAGCCTCTGGAGGACAGTACACTGGCAACTTCCAGACTAGCTGTTGCAGAAAACACAATTACTGTAACTAGTTAACTGTTAACTGAAGAAAATAACAAATGCCCTCTGAAGGCTGAAAGGGCTTGAATTAAGTGGCCCAGGCCTGATGGCATGGCTGGAGTCTGAGCCCCTCCCCCATGGGAGGCTCCCAGCAGGCTGGAGCCTGCTCTGCTGCTCTCTCTCCAAATCTCTCTCTGAATCTCCAGACAAACTGGCAACATTGTCTCTTTATAGAGCTCCTAGCTCGACTCCTGATTGGTAGCAGGGATGGGGTGACATGTCTCCAAGTTGCTGAAGGACCTGTCAATCAGACCACTTAAGGCACAATTGGGTTGTGGAATTTGCGCCTAAAATAATGTCCCTGTAAGCCCTCATAAGCACTTGGGTGCTTACCCATAAGATGCAGTGAATGTCCCACAAGTCCGGGCTTTCTATTGCTGGCAATGGCTGCTTAACCCACTGTCCCTTATAGCAGATTAGATACCGTCCTGAATAATGTCGTGGTGCAGCTAGAAAGAAGTAATTATTTGGCCCACAGTTTTATAGCTTAAAGGCTGTACTTGCAGTCACTGCACAGATGAAAAACATGGCTCTTTTACTTTTCCTGTCGTTACTGCACTTGTGCAAGCTCCCCTTGCAGCAGCTGACAGGCTGACACACAGAGTCCCAGATACTGGAATTGCCAGGGAAACAGTACTCATTTTAACTTTAAACACTTTTCCCCACATACAGTATATTCCCAACAAGCAGCAATAGTTCCATTATTTAAAACATTTTAATTCTTTACTTTTCGGCTGGAGCTGAACATAGCTACCCTGGAGGCAGCCAGACACACTGTTATGCATTATTCAGATGACCGGGGCCCTGCACAAGCATACTCAAATGAGCCCCCGGTCAGAACTCCCTTAATTCCCATCTGAGCAGTCCCCCAACAGGTTGTCCGTAGTCACCGGGTCCCAAATAGGTGGAAGGGATCCCGGGACCTACGGCACAGTCCCTGAGGCGACCCCAAAACAAGCGGCTCCACATCAAAGGCCTTTTGCACGCCAACGTGACTCTCGCTGCCCTGGAGGCAGCGCTTTTGCAGCAGGAGCCCGTGGTCAGCAGTTTAAGCCCCAAGGGGCTGGATTTTCATTTGACTGCAAGCTGGGGCACACACGAGGGCAAACAGGACCTGGGAAGCCAGAAAAATTAGAGGCCAAGTCAGGAGAAGCCCGAGAGACAGTGGTAGAAGGGCAGAACAAACTGGGCTAAGGTAAACCCAGACTGGCATTTCTAGGAACCTCTCTTTGCAAGGGGGTTACATTAAAAAATGAAATTAGCCTGAGAAGAGATCATTCATTTGAATTTATTCCAACTAGGATAACCCTATGAGATGCAGCATCTTGCTTTTATGGTGGTCCTGGAAAATTCAGCAGCAGCCAACAGGTTAAGATAGTCCAACAGGAATAGCTGCATACAGGATAAAATATGCAAGTTAAAAAAAGCAACAACAACAGTAAAGGTAAACACATCCAAACAGTAACCAACTCAAGCTAACAAAGTGGGGATTAACCTGTTTAAATGTGAATAGCTGCTCGGGCATGACTTACCCAGTTGGGATTGGAAAACACAGATGTCAGACAATAATGTAGAAACCAGGTGGGCAATCATATACTCTCCAAAGGACTTATGTGTGCTAAGGGCCCAAAAGTATAACAGTAAGGGTACCTAATCACTGTAGCTATCAATCAGAGTTATCAAAAGTACCAAAGTCAGATAGACGGCTTACCTATTGTACAGCCAAAAAGGGACTGAGAGTGTCGCAAATACCTGCCTAAACAATCTCAAGAAGGGCAAGGTGCTTATTAGAGCAGAGAAAAGGAAGTTAGAATAAAGGTTTGCTAATGGCAAGAAAGGGCAATTTCAAGGAATGGGTTAGATACATTACTACAATCAGGAATTCCGATGGACTTGTGGGCTTGTTGACTATAATAATTATTCTGTTAATACAGAACTAGAGGTGGCTGAATTAAGCATTCAGTGAATACATCAGTTCAGTGTTTAATAGTGTTGGTTTAACAACTAGGGTTTTGGTATCCATCCTCAATGAAACCATGACCGATGAGATAATTGACCTTAATTCCTTCACATAGCATATATATGAGTTGAAATGCTCTATGTTTAACCTTATTCAAAATGGCCACCTCAAACTGAATGAGTTAACAACAAATATTATAAAGGACAAACTTATAAAGCTCAACTGTTGTACAGTATACTGTGATACGGGGCACTAGGAAGTGGGCACCTGCTGAAACGGTCACCTACTTTCGGCTAGTGCCCCGACGGCTGGGGTGTGGGGTTGGCAACTGGATGAGGTGGGTTGAAAAAAGGTGACAGAATGTCATGCATGTATATGGGGTGGGGATGGGAGTGAGCCCGCTGAACGTGGGGTGGGAGGGTATGTGAGGGGTGGTGCCACAGGTTTCCAGCACGCTGGCATCGTGGCATCATGGCATGATGGGCTAGGTGCTGGCCTGGGGTTGCGGGGATGCAGGGTTCGGGACCGGGCGCTGGTAGTTTTTGTTGTGCCCAGCCCAAGACAGTGTTTTTATTTTTGTAAAGAGATGCCCCCCAACATGCACCCCCTGGGTTGAGAATCCTAATTTAGGGGGGCTGGGAGGGTTTTATTGTGCAGGTTCCTTGCTTTGGAATTTTTACATTGCTGAAATTGAATTTTGGTGATGTGGGGTTGTGATAAGGGCACTCAGCATGCCGAATTCACCCTTATCACATAGAACCCTTTTGTACATCTGCTGGACCGGATGAGCTGCACCAATGGTTACTAAAATAGCTGGCAAAACCAGTAGCTGTACCTAAATAGTACATTATTACACAATCTTCATAACTGCAGAGGTCCACAGTGACTGGAAGGAGGTGGGTGTAGTGCCTATTTTTAAGCAAGGGGGCAAGGAATGTATCATGTAACTACAGGCCTATCAGTCTAATTTTGGAGTTTATTAATAAGGAACTGATTGAGCACCATCACAATATAAACTGGACAAACAGAAAATGGTCAGCATGGATTCTCAAAAGGTAGATCTACTTAACAAACCTTATCAAATTCTAGAAACCTGATTGTAGATCATGAGACAAGAACACCCCTGTAGGTGGTATATTCTTGGATTTCAGCAAGGCATTTTATACAGTGCCCCATACAAACGTGTTCGATAAATTCCACTGGATAGGATTGGAGAAAACATATGTAAATAGAAGAACTGAGATAGGTTAAAAATCCAAGGAAAGTGAGCATCTAATAAGAGGTCACAAACTCTAACTGAAAGGTCAGCTTTTTAGAGGGGCGAGAAGGACATGTTACTATATACAGAGGGTAATGAGAAATTGGAAGTCTCCCAGCAGGGAAAGCTGACTGCAAGAAATTTGAAAACTTCAAGCAGGCCCTTGTTAAGCACATAAACAGGGTCATCTGAACAGTAATTTCCACTAAGGGGTGAGGGGTGGTCCCAGTGGGCACCCTCTGCCTTCTTCTATCCCTAGCACCATAGTATTCCCCATTAATGTACAATAGTACGGTCTGTAAGAAGTTGAGCTAGACAAACAAAAGCTGGATGCTCAGCCAGTGTGGCTGGGTACTCATAAACCAACAATTCCAGAACAAGAAAAGACCGAACACAGCTCTTTAGTTTCCAAAAGTGATATTTAGTCAGTGCAGAAGTGCAGAATTAGCAATTCCCAACACCTGACTGTAAGATGGATGAGCCCCAAGTAGCGCTAGGCCAGATTAAGTTGTTTTCTCATCTAACTGAAAGGGGTCTGGTCCAGCATCATAGTTAAACAAAATAGTGGCTGTGGATACTACATTACCCATTCTGGCATTGTGGGAGCTCAAGGCACCCTATAACTGGAAATAGACAAGGGAGGAGCACTCTCTCTCTCTTCTCTCATAGGATTAGGCTATATTCAAAGGAAGTGCTGTATGACCACTGTCTGTAACAAAGAGAACAAGTCTCTGAATTTGTGTGTGAAATCCTCTTGGGAAAGTGGAGTCCTACGAGGAAAGTCTTTTTTTTCCAAGTAAAGATCTGTGTAGCACAAGAAACATAGAAACATAGAAATTGGCGGCAGATAAGGACCGCAAGGCCCATCCAGTCTACCCATTTCTTCTTCTACCTTATGAATGTGCCATTGGCCTTTACTCTGTCAATGGCCTATCTATTCATACACATCTGTATTGCTCCCTTATGCCTATCCCATGCCTGCTTGAAGCCCTGCACTGTATTCATATCCACCACTTCCTGAGGTAGGCCATTCCATGCATCAACCACCCTTTCTGTGAAAAAGAACTTCCTCACATTACCCCTTGATTGGCCTCCCTCTAATCTCATGATGTGTCCTACTGTCCTGCTATTTTTTTTATATTGAAACATGTTAGACTCTTTCACCTTGTTAATGCCCCTAAGGTGTTTGAATGTTTCGATCATATCACCTCTCTCCCTCCTTTGCTCTAGGGTATACATATTGAGCTCCATTAATCTATCTTCATATGTTTTCTGATGCAGCCCCTGAACCATTTTGGTTGCCCTTCTCTGGACTGCCTCAATTTGGTTAATGTCCTTGTGAAGGTGTGGCCTCCAGTACTGCATGCAGTACTCCAGATGGGGCCTAACCAGTGTTTTGTAAAGAGGGATTATTACCTCCCTCTTCTGACTTGTGATACCCCTAGCCTTACCTACTGCTTTAGTGGTCTGTTTGGATGATTTCAGGTCATCGGTGATGGTGATGCCCAAGTCTCTTTCTTTCCTTGTGACTGCCAGCAGCTCTCCTCCCAGCCTATAGGTGGCTTCAGGGTTTTTCTTCCCTATGTGCATGATCTTGGACTTACTTGCATTAAACCCCAGTTGCCACTCTTCCAACCATTTTGCTAGTTTATCCAGATCTCTTCTCATTCTGCCCAAACCATCTGGATCATCTACTCTGTGGCAGATCTCGGTGTCATCTGCAAATAGACAAACCTTACCCTCCAGTCCATCTGCAATGTCACTGATGAAGATATTGAAGAGGACTGGCCAAAGGACTGATCCCTGAGGTACCCCACTTGTGACTTGCATCTCTTCTGACTGTATACCATTTACCGCCACTCTCTGTTTTCTGCCCATTAACCAGTTTGCCACCCAGTTGACCATCATTTGACCCACCCCAAGCCTACCCAGCTTATTAATCAATCTTCTATGTGGAACAGTACCGAAAGCTTTGCTGAAGTCAAGGTAGGCAACATCAACTGCTCCCCCTTGGTCCACCACTCTGGTTACCCAGTCAAAGAAATCTATGAGATTAGTTTGATAGGACCTTCCTTTTGTAAACCCATGCTGTCTTGGATCCTGTGCTTCTATGGATTCCAGGTGTTGCACTATCCTTTCCTTAAGGAGTGTCTCCATAATCTTGCCCACTACTGAAGTAAGACTGACTGGTCTGTTGTTCCCTGCCTCCTCCCTGCTACTAGTCTTGTGGAGTGGGATCACATGAGCCCTTCTCCAGTCTTCTGGGACCTCTCCTGTACTCAGAGACTCACTAAACAGCTCTGATAATGGCTCTGCTAGTTCCACCCTTAGCTCCTTTATTACCCTGGGATGTATGCCATCAGGTCCCATTGCCTTGTCCACCCTGAGCTTATCGAGCTCTTGTAGGACCCTTTCTTTTGTGAAGAGACTAGTGCACACCTCCTCCCTCCCTCCCTCCTGTGTCCATGGTGCTGAGCTGTGAGCCCTGCCCTACCTTCTGTTCAGTAAATACTGAGCAGAGATATCTATTTAGGATAGATGCCTTTACATGGTCCTCCTCCTCACATGTCCCCTTATCCCTTTTGATCTTAGCAATACCCCCTCTAGACTTTCTCCTTTCACAAATGTATATATAGAAAGTCTTGTCCCCGTCTTTTACTGTTTGTGCTAGTGTTTCCTCGGTTTGGGCCTTTGCCTGCCTTACTGCCTTCCCTGCTTCCCTTAGGGAAGTTTGGTATGCCTACCTATCTTTATCCTGCTGAGTTCCTTATATTTTCCTGTAGGCCAGCCTTTGGCTCTGACCTTTCTGCTACTGTTTTGAGAAACCAAAGTGGTTTCCTTCTTCCTTTGCACTTCCTTTTCTCTCTAACGCAATGGGATTTTGCTTCAAGTAATGCATCCTTAATGCTTGCCTACTTTGCCTGTACCCCCTCACCTGTATTTCTTTTTGCCAGGGCTAGCTTAACTCTGTTGGCCATCTTATTAAAGTCAGCTCCTCTGAAGTCCCATATTTTTGCCTTGGAATGGGATGATTTAGTCTTTATACTTTAGTCCTTGCATTTTCCTATGATGTAATACTCTTTATTTTGATTTTCATAATGGGCTATACATTTCCCATTAGTTGTCTGTATGTGTTTTAAATTGTGTAAATATTAATATCTTATTTTTAAAATACCTATTACTGTATTGAGAGTTTAAACAGGTACAGCTGTGCCAGTCATGATGCAACCCTGTACCTTGCGGTATTACTGCAAAATGCTGTAGGGAAAGGTGTAATTCAATGGCAATTAAGCCCTTTTGCCATGCAGTATTTTGTGACATGTCATTTACTGCAAGTTACTGCATTCCATTCTGTATAGGTAATTTATTTTATTGGTTATTATATGATCTACCTCTGAGGACATGTACTAAATACAAGTGTTACTGATTCTAGTATAGAAAAACTGTGACAGAGCGCATGGACTGATCTAGGGTTCCAAGTTGAGAGGCCTTGCACTTTGTGAGCAAGGGCCTAAAGTAGATGAGACGGGAACAGCCCTATATAAGTTTATAACCATGCTGGTGGCAGCCTTAATGAAGTGAAGCTATTTTTCAAGAAGAGTAGGGATGTGTGAAGTTGCCAAATTTTGCTATGCAAAATATTTCACAAAATATGGCCGCTTCACGAAATTATTTGAGGAAGCAAAATGCAGAATTTC
The DNA here is from genome assembly GCA_016271365.2 of Neoceratodus forsteri. Lineage (NCBI taxonomy): Eukaryota > Metazoa > Chordata > Ceratodontiformes > Ceratodontidae > Neoceratodus > Neoceratodus forsteri. The sequence continues at coordinate 434,926,983 of JADMNL010000023.1, forward strand.
GCCAATGGATGGCGAAGTTTCACCTGTGAAACAGTGAAATTCACCACCCACAGGTGAAATATTGACATTTCAGGCAAATGTTTGCATTTAGCAGGTGAATTTTGCACTTTTGCAACCCACAAAATATTTCATGGAATGGACAAATTTCACTAAATATTTTGTGCAGTGAAATTGCCGTCTTCGCTGGAATTTTACCGGTAAAATTTAATTTTGCAACATCTCTAAACAAGAGTAGTCTGTTATACCAATTAAATCTGATTCCTATTGCATATACTCATATATAGCTTATATTTACAGATGAGTGGATGTACCTTTTTGCATTGTAAATTTTAGAAAAATTAAGTTACAATTTTGTATCCCAAAATTGGCTGCAGAAATGTGTTTTACTGGCCAGAATGTAATTTAATGATTAAGTTAAACAGTGGCTTCACATTGGTTGAGGCCATTTCTAATAGTGACAATCAATCGCAATATCTAAATCCCGGCTTGCCTTCCTCACCTGTTATCTTTCTTCCCTCCTCTTCCACTCACTCTCCGAATCTTACTCTCGCAAATCTGACAAGCTCCTTTAGAATTCTTTTTTTTTTTAAATACTGCAGGGAAAGTGTATATTTCCTACACATTTCATCTTTCTTGGAATAAATCCCCCCCTCCCAGTCACTCATCTTCCTCTTTTTTACTCTGAAAGCCTTCATGTGTGACTTCGTGGCCCACTCCAGTCCCTGCTCATAGTTCCCCCAATTTCTTATGCCCCCTTCCCTTGAAATCTCCTGTATCCACTGCCATGCAGTCTGCCTACTCCTGTCCCTCACCATATATCTCACTCTGATTGTCACTACTGTCAGTTTGCAACTTAACAGTAGAATTGGTTTCCACTTGCTGCACTACAATATTTCTTTGCACATTGCTTCTGTATTTTCTTTAGAAAATGTTAGAACTATTTTCCATTTTTGTCATTTGTATTTTTATCCCATACCCCCACCCCCACCCCAGGTTGCACCTGCATATGAGCTCTGGCTTAGTATGCATTTTTGACCAGACAGTTAAATCAATCAATCAATCAATTAATCTATATATACATGCATAGTTAGAAACAATGTATTTGCCTTCCAAAATCAATTAAGGATTCATTATGTAATACAGTAGCTATAAGGCACTCCAGAGACTTGTTTCATTGACTATATCATCACCCCTCAAGTGGTTAGAGGCACTCAGCTGTGCACCTGAGGGATGGCAATATTCACAACAAATCCCATGCTGGTGTGCCTCATTGCTTAATTATCATTAATTGCTTCTAAATATAGGAAAACTGGCCTTCAGATGGTTTGCCTAAACTTAATGGAATAAACGTCAGGCCACCTCAAACTGATTTCAATTGTGAGTTTAAGCACCGTTGAATCTCTGATCGATCCCAACTGCTCTGATAATTGTACCTGCACCTAGTATGTTGCTACTGCTATTGATCTATTTTGGAGTGCTGCTTTATCTTTTTATTTTTTATATTATGTCTGAGATTACGTTTTTACCTCTGTTCTGTACCTGTTATTTTTGCTATGATGTAGTAGACTACATACTATTATAATTCATATTATTCCTCAATCTGTACACTTATCACCACTGTGTTTTTTCCATTTGTACTGTCCTGTCCTAACCAGGACCTTCTTGCAAATCAGCTTTGCTCAGTTTAACTAATCCCGCTAAAACAAATAAAATGAAATGAAGTGAAAATCATTACTGTTTTAGTGCTTAACTATCCTACCTCTCAGAGGTTTTATTTTCTGGTTGCATTTTGTTGCTGCTTTTTTGACCCTATGGAAAACTGGAGTTAGAGTTGCAAGACCAGATTTAGGATTTTGGTATGTTTCTTCCTACATCATGCTTTATGTGTCAGTTTTGATCCCTGGCAACCACAAGGAAACATTAAGTTTCAGGACACACATTGCCTCATTTTCAAGCTCTGAGCTTTCCTAGCCACATAAAAAGAGTTACTGTAGCCTTGGATCAAAAGGTTGTCTCTGGTGGTTCTCTTCGTAGACTGCAGCCAGTGCAAAACGCTGCTGCCCGGCTTTTGACCGGGCAAAGTAAATTTTGTCATATCAAGCCTGTATTGCGTGAATTGCACTGGCTGCCTGTCAGATGGAGAGTACTCTTCAAGGTGGGTCTTCTCACCTATAAGGCCCTACACAGGCAGGGCCCTGGTTACCTGTCAGTTCTCCTGGTACATTCTTCCTCTACCCGTAATCTCCGCTCTTCTAGTGGCGGCCTCCTAACTGTTCCAAGAGCGAGATTAAAATCTGCAGGCGACCGAGCTTTTAGTGTTGCCGCTCCCGCTCTTTGGAACTCCTTACCAACTGTAGTTAGGGAGGCCCCCACTATAACTGCCTTTAAGGTCCGCCTGAAGACTTTCCTATTTCTGCAAGTGTTTGGGGTGTAATGCTGATTATCTGTATGTATTAATTTTAATCTATATATCTATGCGGTATGACATGCTGTAAAGTTTTGTGTGGCGCCCAGAGCCTCTGGGATTGGGCGTCTTTTTAAATAAATTTGCCTTTGCCTTTGCCTTTGTCTCACATTTACCAATAATCAACTTCATTAGGAGTGGGCTGATACTTGTTCAGAGATGTGCAGTATCACAGTAGTACATGTAACATTTCACTGTGGCAGTTGTAGAGCTGAGAGAACCTCTCAGAGTCCTACTTCCTAAAGTTGTCACATTGATTCCAGCAAAGTATAAATCTTTTAGTCTGTTTGATATGAAAAATAGGCACCTAAGCAACCATAAGTGAAAGAGACACCTAAAAACACAGTCACGTCCCATGATTTACCAGCTCCTAGCCCTCCTTCCCTGTAGATTTAAATGGGTGGTGGCATCTAGCCCCTCTGAATCAAGTTGCACCCCCGTTGCTTTTTGCCCAATTATGGGCATATGTGGTTTTTACAGTATGTTCTTTCTGTAGGTGCTCAACCACTGCCTTCCTTGTCAGAGATCTCCCAATCCTTGCCAATGCTGGGATGCTTCCCAGTGCTAGCCCAACCTGCTGCTGTTCCCTCTGGCAGGCCGGGTCCAGAAAATGATGCTGTTTTCACCATCACCCTCCACCATAATGCTACCCTGCCACTATTTGCTACAGATGTCTGGATTGCATGGTGGGGCCCCATCTGATGGTTCCCCCAAGGGGTATAGTACCCTGTCTCTATCTGACCTGGAGGACTGGGTCCTGGTAATACTACCACCTCCATACAAGAGCCCTCCCTCAGAATATGCAGCACTATCTTGTGGCTGCCCTGAAAAATACTTATATGTACCAGAATTTGACAGGGCAGCTATAAAGTGACATTTACACTGAGGGAGTATTCTTTTTAGTGGAGGCAGGGGTAGATCTGGGGGTCAGCCTGTCAAAGCCAGATGAGGCTGGTCAGGGCAGCACTGGGGCTTTCAAAAAACCCCCTCCCCATGCCATCCTAACACAACAGCAGAGCTAGAGAGGTAGCACTCTATGAGGAAGGGTGATTGACTGGCTCACCCCCCCCACACTGTTTCAATTCTGCCATGTTCTTCTGCTTGCTCTGTCACTCCATTCTCCTGTGGTTCTGCAGATGAGTTGGAGTGGTAGTGCTGAGGGGCAGAGCCAAACAAAACACTGTGCTTCCAATTGGAAATCTCTGAGCCAGTAACCAGTCAGAATAGATCCACAATAACATGTGGACAGGGAGAAGAGTGTGTGCCCTTAGCTTTATATAGTGTGTACAACATCATCTTTTTCAATAAAAACAAATCCCCTATCCAAACATACCCTACTCATGAGCCAAACAGGGTCTCCAACCACATGCTTTTGTTTTGCCTCCCCCCAAAAAAACAACAGCTGTATTCTGTTGGGAGTGAGGGGTATAATATAACTTCTGTTCAAGGACATTTATTTATTTATTGAATTTTGTTGACTCAGTAGGCCCACTGAGACTAGAAGTCCCTTTTTCAGTGGCAACCGGGGGAAGGGGGGGGGGATACAGATGGTAACCAACTGAAACTGAACCAGATTAAGCTGTTGGTGATATTTTTAGAGAATGGGGGAAATTTGGCCAGGACACTGGGGAAATTCCCCTACTCAAAGGTGGAGGGAGCTGCTGCCCAGATGGCTGCGATCCACAGATCTCCCTCCCTGCAGGTCCAGCTATGGAGATCAAACCTAATGTAATTTTGTAAATTGAAACAGAAGAACAGAGTCCTGTTCTACTGAATGGAAATGCTTCCGAAATTAAGCATTCAACGTAATGGCTACATCAAGTTATTTCTACAAATAGTATGCTGGTGGAAACTGTGCTACAACAGGATGCTTCTTGGTAGGAGAATGCAGCATCCATGGATGAAGATTTGGTCGATACCCCTGTTTTGCTTCCACAACAAGCCCTCCTTGAATCCGATTTGATGCAAATTGTCCCAAATTCAGCCTCTGTTCCAGCACTCCCTAAGGCCTGCATCTCAAACAGAACCTCTCCTGATGGCTCTGGCATTGCAGACAGCTCGCATACCATGATGAGTCATGGCCCAGCTGAGTGTGATTCACTGTCATCAAAGGAAATGCCGCTAGCTGTCTCTTCTCTGACTCAATCTGTCAACACAGATGCCATACAGAACTCCGAATCAAAAACTACTACACAAGCCTCCTCGGACGTAAGTACTGGTATGCCTACAAGTTCTATGGAAAATGTAAAGGCAGCTACTGCCTTAGGGCTCTGTAAGGGGAGGGCGGGAAAGCCAAAGTGACTGTGTTTCTCATGTCCCTCCAGCTCTACCCAGAGCACTGGAAACCTCCTTGAAAAATGTAGGATGGAAAAAACAAGAATCAGGGAAATGGCTCCCCGACCCTACACATAGTCTTATTCCAGGGATTTCAACTACCTCTGACACTATATCTACAGCTGAAATGCAGGTTCAGCATAAAGAGAGGCCTCCCTTTGTGACTGATTTGGATTTAGACTTACATGCTGAGGATGTTATCCATGACCCCACCACCATCTCCTAAATGGATCAGAATAACTGCATCCACAGATTCAGACACAGATAAACCTCACCAGCCCACTTGGGGAGAAAGAATGGATACTAGTGCATCCCCCCAGCATCTGAGACTGCACAAAACACTTGCGCCCAGTTCAGATGCAGCGATCACTTTTTTCAGCAACCTCCACCTACCCAGAGATGCAGTGATGTACACCTACAATACCCTGAAGGTCTGGAACTAACCGCAGACAGAATCTATATAGGCAAAACCCTTATAAAAGAATCTATGGGGTCTTTTGGCAACTAAATCTATGCACTTATACATGCCTCTGGTGACACCCTCTATGACATCAGCTTTAAAACTCCCCAGGGCCTAGACCATTTTTGGTCCAAATATGACAATTTATGCTACTCTGCATTATGGTTGCCCTTCAGAGCAGTACCACTAACCAAACCCACCATTAAAAATGTGACTATGTTATTCCAAAATGAAATTATTGCAGTCCATGATAGCACACATTGGTTGCAACAATGCTGTGAGGTTTTAGGGGTACCTCAGCCTATTTTTTACACTGAACATCTATGGACTGGGGGGTCAGGACCGAGGTCACTGTTTTTACCCAGGTCAACCTAAGACATGTTTTAAGTGTGGGTCATATGCCCATTTAAGTTCAGCATGTGACAAAGTGAAATGTTCAGCCTGCTTGGAATATGGTCATATTAATGCAGTTTGTCCCACAGGGGTAAAGTGTAATTTATGTGATGAATCAGGCCATTCATACCACTCCTGCCCTTGGGCAACCCATAATCAAGCTGATAGGCCTGATCAGGCCTCAATGCTTCTCAAGGCCCCCAAAAAAGATATTGAAGCTGCTTGACCCCCACCTGGGGCAAGTAACATAGAGCTCAACGCTAATCCTCAAGTGGTAGAAATTTTGGACCCACGACAGGCCTTGATTTCAGATCCAGTAACCCTTCCTGGATTCTCAGTTATCACAGAGCCTCAGCTCACTCATCCAGATCCCAGTGAAACTAACATTCCCCCTGCTGGGGTATCTGGAGAAGGAACTCCCTCTTCTCAAAATTCCTTACCCGGAATCTCAAACCATGTTGCTGCCAGTTGCCCCTGAGATTGCTGTGCCACCCCCTGAGCTAACAGTAGTTACAAAAAAGCGATCCATGAGGCAGTCCCATTCTAAATCTAAGATGTCTAAACCAGCTACCTCTCCTCCTAATATCCCTACCTCCAATAAATTTGAGGTTTTAGCTCCCAGAGGTAGACATCTGGAACAAGGGGATGACACTGACTCCTCTTCCACAGTCTCATCACAGGACGTCCATACATTGGACTCTGAGGAACAGACCCCTTCTACTGCAGCAGCTGCTACCCGTAGGAAGGGGCGCCTAGGCACCCGACCTAGGCGTAGTACTCGATTGAGTGCTCCCACATAAATTTTTTTTAATGGTCCCACGTCATGCTCCATTATCCATAGCCTCTACTAATGTGAATAGCATTAAAAATGCTAAATGCTGTTTAATAACTTTTCCTGTGCTTCATGATTTACAAACTGATATTTGTTTTTTGCAAGATATAAGACTTAATACAGTATCTCTGGTTACTATGACACAGAAAATGTGGTGTTGGGGGCCTTCTTATTTTATGTTTGGGTTGGAAGCATGTGATGGGGTTGGGGTTCTATTCAAGGGGTCAGACTTTCGGATAACCAGGATTATTGACATCGTTCCTGGTCGAGCTCTACTAATAGATTTCACTAGATTTCAAACAGCCTGGAGAGCCATTAACATATATGCCCCCGAAACAAAAAAAAGTCAGAGTAGACTTATTCAACAGTATAAAACCATACCTCTTTACTACAAAACATATCCTATGGGCAGGAGATTTTAATTGTGTGCTCTCTGCTGCAGACAGAGGGGCACACACCTCCAAATAATTTTCTGATACTACATGTTTACAGCAGATAATCCACACTGCAGGTTTGCAGGATTCTTATAGAACTTTGCACAAACAGGGAGGTTACACATATTTTAGAGGTCATCTTGCAATCCGTATTGATTTCCTACTAATATCTAAATGCCTTTTTGTACATACAGCCACCACCTGTCCTTTAGAGACCTCAGATCATGTGATCCTAAACTTCTCTCTTGGTCTCATAGAACAGGCCCCATTAGGGAAGAGTTACTGGAAATTAAATAAAACATTATTAGATGACAAAGACCTTTGTGAACAACTACGTGACTTATTTCAAGCATGAATGTTGGTAGCTGGTCTGACAGAAGATATGTGTGCATGGTGGCTAGAAACAAAAAATATGATTAAGGCCCATATTACACAATTCACTGCTACACCAGCTTCCTCCCAGTACAAAAAATACCTTACTTTGAGAGGACACCTGACGAAATGATGTTCCCTAATTCATTTAGGACATAAAGGTTTTGCTACAAAGATCACACAAATAAAGCAAGATATGGAAAGGATACAATATACAAGGGCTAAGTCCCTGCTAATGGAACATAGAGTTTGTACACCTGGAAAAATTGTAAGTGGAGATATTTTCTCAAGTTGCAAGAATAGATTTCAAGACAGAACAATGACCTCATTATATACCTCAGATGGGAATCTAGTACACTGTACCCCAGGGATGCTACGTGAGGTACACTCCCATCTCAGAAATTTATATATGGTCATGCCCTCAGAATTGATTGCATGTTCCAGGTATTTAGACACACTAAACATTGATTCCAAACCTGAACATATGAGGACCACTATGACAAATCCTGTTACGAAAGAAGAAATAAATCAAGCAATTACCTCATTAAAAAATAATACGGTGCCAGGGATAGACAGACTCCCCTCAGAATTTTACAAAATTTTTAAAACAGAACTAATTGAAATTTTATTTGTGGTCCTCAATTGGATCCTAGCAGCAGATTCATTTGATTTCCATTTTTGTATTTCTATTCAAATTTTTATGCACAAAAAAAATGGTAGATCTGATCTCAATAACTGGAGACCTCTAAGTATTTTAAACACAGATTTTAAAATATTATTAAAATTATTAATGTCCCACCTTGCTAAAGCAGCCCCTTACTTAATATCCATGGCACAGACTTGCACAGTACCAGGCTGCAATATTTCGGAAAATCTTCTCCTGATAAGGGAAGTGGTAGAACAAGGAAAGGAGGAAAAATTGCATGGATACCTTATATCCCTAGATCAGGAGAAGGTCTTTGATAAAATATTTCATTCCTTCCCAAATTCAGTCCTACATGCATATGGGATATCATATGCCTTCTGTACCTGGTTAATGAACATCTATGACAGAGCCACACCACTCCCTTTAGTAAATGGGTATTTGGGGTCCTATATACCAATCCAAAAGAGGGTATGTTCGGGATGCCCCATGAGCCCCTTACTGTATATCTTTTGTCTAGATCCTATATTAAGAAAAATTCAAGCAGATAACATGATTACAGGTCTCCAACATCTCCAAAGAAATATAGAAATAAAAATATCTGCTTATGCAGATAATGTCTGCTTGTTCATAGCACAATCTAACTCTGGAAAGAGACCTATGACACAATTTCAGGATTATGTAGAAGTAGCAGGAATATCTCTGAATGTGCAGAAATGTCAGGGGTATATATTGAGTACTTCTACAATGCTACAAACAGATATTGCAGGTATCTCAATCTCCTCAGAGCCTATTAAGATATTAGTGATTAAGTATGGCCGTGGGATAATAGCCTGTTAAATTGGGAAGAGAAACCAGAACTGGGAAAAGAAAAATGTTCTGTATGGAAACAATGGCAACAGACAAAACAAAAGAAGATTCTTCTGATCAAAACATTTTTACTACCTTTTTAAACATTTTTAAGTATAGTTTACCCCATCCCAACACAGTGTGAAGTTACCCTTCTTAGTCTGGTATTTCAAATTATATGGGGGAGTAGACTAAATCCTATCAATGAAGCAAGGAGGTTTAAACCTCATCAACCCCATTGTGTTTTATTTTAGTAATTTCTTGAAGCACAACATGGTGGATAATACAGTACCTTCAACAGCAATATGGGTAGTATTTGCTACACATTGGCTATCCCCTTTTATTTCTTTTTGGAAAACACATGCCTTAATACCTCCATGTTTTAAAACTTTCCCTCTCTTTTTTAAACCAGTAGTGCTAAAACTATGCAAATGGAAAGTGGAACCTCTTCAAGTTATCTTTGTTTCCAGGCCCATTATACTGTATATATATATATATATGTATGTATATGTATATATCTATATCTATATCTATATCTATCTATATATATATATATATATATATACTGTATATATATGAAATGGTACCATCTCAGGCTTTTTCTTGTCAACCAGTCTTCAAAGGCGTTGGTGCACAACATAACAACAAGGTCCTGTTATCATTACAAAAGAATAGGATCCCACTGAGAATGTGGGATATAACATGGTTAAGTTGTCATGGACGCTTACAAGTCAACGGTAATGCAAAACACAAACAGCAAACTGAACATATGTGTCCAAGGCACACATGTGGGTTGGCAGAAGAATCCATGGAACATTTCTTCACCATGTGTCCTTTTGTGATATCCTTTTGGTCAGAATTAACACAACGATGGAACCCGGCACTACGGTATACTCCTTCCTATGAAGAAATAGTAGGAGGCTTTATTCAGAACTCTACACCTTTGGAAACTGGCACAGTTAGAGTTATTGTTTCAATCATTACATTTTTACTATGGCAAACAAGATGTAAACTCCTCTTGCAACAGTTAGAAATACCTCTAAAATCTGTGGTCTTGAATGTTGAATCCTTGGTACAAACACAATGTGAATATGAAAGAATGCATATATCAATGTCAGTATGGTGTCAAAGATGGCGTGCAATACTTTTTTTAAAGGAGAGTATTGGATAAATATAACTGTACAGAGGCTCACATATAGGAGAACATTATTATCTGCATTAGACATATTTTTTTGTTATTGTTTCTCCTATAATTTTCACCTTTTGTTTTTGCATATTTTTGTATGTCTTGATTTGTATCATAATTTATGTTGATACTTTTCCTTTGTTATTTCTTTTGGTTTTGATGGGCATTGTACTTATTCCTTGCAATAAAAAAATTCCTGTACTCTTTTCGAGAAGTGCCATGGGATCTATAACATCCACCTGAACTACCACCAGAACAGGCAGATAGGAACTCGGTTTAATGTCTCATCTGAAAGACGGAACCTCAGGAGTGCAGCATCCCCCTCATGCTACACTGCAGTGTCAGTATTGGGATATTAACCTAAGTACCTGGTGTGGGGATAGAACCACAGCCTTCTGATCTCCTGGCCTCATCAATAATGTACACCCCATCCCTTTGTCCTCCAAAGCTTTTTTTATTTCTTTAGAGTTTAAAGAAGATTAACAAGGTATGGCAATGAACAACTGAAAACAGGCCACATGCCATGTAGCAACTTTGCTTGTTCAGTGACATGACCCCCATAAGTTTTAGCTAATGTTCTCAAGAAGCAGCTTTTTAAAACTAAGCAAAGCAATTATGCATACAAATATTCACACCATGCATGTCTCTTTTGTGCCAGTTCTTGTAACACACTCAAAGGGTGTCAAGCTAACCAGCACATCTAGCAACGTGTCAAGGCCTAATAACACAGGGGCCATTTTTGTCTCCACATGCCCTACTGTGCCTCTGTCCTTATTCCCATTATCTGCCATAGTGATGCTCCTGGCAACTGGCGTGGGGCTGCAGTGACATTGCATTCTTCTTCAGAGTGGGAGGAAGCACCCTCTCTGTCTTTAATCCCATCCAGACCCAGAGAGGTGGTTGTCACATCCAGAATTCTTAGCCCAACTAGTGTGGGTAGAAATTAAGCTGTGGTCTCTCTGCAGTAGGTTCTGTCTCATTAGTGGCTGTGGTATAATTCCAATTGGGAATTGCTGGGTTTACAGTTTTTCATTTTTCTTTTGTTTTTCCAGGTAAGTGATCTGGGAAAGTTCCAAATCCAGCCATACCTGAGTGCAACACAAAAGACAGTACAATTACAGAAAAAGAGATAACTAACAGTATAAGTCTAATTAAATAAGCATGAGGCAAAGGTGCACTCTGATTGGCTGTGGCGCTGCTCATTAATCCTCTGGCAATTTATTTATTTATTTGTTAACTGGGTGGGTGCACTGATCCTAGAGACTGTTTTTAGGCATGACCTGGGCCATTGAGATAGCATACCAAAACATGGTACAAGAAACATGGCACATCAAAACATGGTACAAGAAACATAATCAGGTACAAGTAGACATCAAACATGGTACAAGAAAGATGTTTAGGTACAGTAGGTACAATTAGATTAGCATACTTAGTACAAAAGTAAAGCATGACATGATGATAGTACACACAATTGAAAGATCAAAGTGGCACAAAGCAGAGTTGGCTCGCAATAAGACATCAAGTACAGCACCAATACTTTTGCAGATACATAGTCAGAGAAAAATAAATTTACTGGTATGTCTCACAGAACCACAATGCAAGCATTCAGACAAACCAAAAACTTAAAACTCCTGCAATAATGATAATAAGTTAACAAAAATGGACTTATAATAGCAATAACAACCTCAGAGTTGGACATTTCCATGGGAATAAATAAGTGTCTGGGGTTAATTACCCATGGTTGTGCCTCAGGCCACCAACAGTCCCCAGGCAATCATTAAGCCCCAGGAAATGACCATCTCTTTGGTTGTTATTGCTTGAATAAAGTTAGATACTGTACTTTCAGATTTACAAATTGCACTTAGCATATTATCCACCTGAGGTCACAATGCACTCTGCTTGTGACCACAGGTCATTTCCATTGAACTGGATTGTTATGTTACAACAGATAATTATAACTTTAAGTAGGGAATGAGCTGCTGGGACATACAGTATGCAGGCAGTATAGCCTGGAGGTTAGAGTAATGAGCTGTGAATAAGCAACATCTAGCACACCAGGGTTTGATTCCTACAGCCTCCATTTGCATACTGTGTGACTCTGAGCAAGTCACTTAACCACCCGGTACTCCCAAGTCGCTCTTGAAAAAAGGCAGTTGTGCCTAGTGGGTCTTACCTAGTCATCAAATAAATAAATACTCTAAGGGATAAAGGTCTTGTGTTTGTGTGAAAATTACCTCATTAATGAACATTAGACAATGGGGCTTAAGTCAGCCCATTTGGCACAGGTACAAACTAGTCCCTCAACCCAGAGATTATTTACATTCATTAACACATTGCAAATCACTACACCCAAGAAATCCAACTGTCACTACAACACCACCACCTACTGGCCAAAGCATAAATAGCAGTATTTTTCTTTTAGCAGTTACACTTACACATTAAAAACAACTATTAAAAATCAGAAAAAAAAATTGTTTGAAATTCATGAAAAATGTTCCATTGCATAATCATAATAACACACTCCAGGGTGAGGGATTTATGATATATTGATATATCACAACTCCTTTGGTGCATAAGGCACTTATCCTGTGGCTGCATGTTTCATTATTCACCAGAAGCGTGGCAATATTCCACCATATCTATGTCCCACACCCTGTCATGTATTATTGCTTAATTCTGAACTGTATCTTAAGAATAAAGAAACCTAGTTGGCTATCAGCATTCTTTACCAGTGGCGTTATTACCAGTAACACACTTGCAAAAATGAGTCCCTCCTGCCAGAGCTCCTTTACATCCATTAACACACTGGAAATCACTACTCATGTTGCTGGCCAGAAATATGTCAGCAACCTGACACAGCCACCCCTCACAGTAAAGTAGCTTGCTGACTCCCTGTCACCCACCTGTCACATTCAAATTTAAAACACAGTATCCCCAACATCCCCAGCTGTTGCTCCCACCCCATATACATCAAATCAAAGCTGCTGTGCGGCTAATAAATGAACAAATCCAAAGTGAGTACACCCTGATGGTGCCAAGTGCAAATGTGACAGTGGAAGTTTTCAATCCCTAACACACGAACACTGGGACAAAGGCAGCTGCATGCCACAAAGACTCACTGATTGATGCATATGTGCAAAACCTGACAGCCAGCCATTTTTGACCACCCCACGCATGCCAAATAATTGTCGTCATGCAGCTCAAACATAAACCCTAATTTCAGCCACCAGCTGCACACATTTAAAATGAAAACCGAAAGGCGGCTAAAGTATGCTAGTTCTTTTACCTACGAAATGTATCACTATGATCATTAAGCTCACCGTTGATCTGTACTTCCCCTCACCAATAAACTGAAAGGAAAAGCCAAACAGGACTTTCTACAGCCAGTCTCTCCAGCACTGTTATCCTCCTTACTTGAAGGGCAGACAGACCTAAACTGAAAATAAATGAAAACTAAATGCATGAAAGTAAAATGGAAGCAGAAGTCTCTCCAGCACTGGTATCCTCCTCAGTTTGGGGGGAACGCTGATGGATGTGCTACAGTATAAAAATAGTTGCCATATTGGTTCTTGCAAGAACAGATCCAGGAACAAATGGTTTGATACATTTTATTGGACCAACATAGATGTAACAAAAGAAAACAGTGCTTAAGCTTTCTGACCAACCAAGTCCTTCCTCGAACTTCAGAGGAAGGACTTGGTTGGTCTGAAAGCTTAAGCACTGTTTTCTTTTGTTACATCTATGTTGGTCCAATAAAATCTATCAAACCATTTGTTTCTAACGTATAAAGGAACTCAATGTAAAGTATGCTTTCCCAGGTACCTACTACCAACAAACAGCAAAAAACCAAAAACAAAACAAACAAAAAAAACACCCCTTGTTTTATTAAGTTGCACACCTGCTCATACATAACAAGCTTAAAATATTTCAAAACCTGTTTTTTTTTACTTTTAATTAATAAATAAGTAACCTAGTACATAACAGGAATACTACACACTAGGGTGTGAGGGTGGGCTATCACCACTCTTGGGTACAGAACTATGCACCTGGTTTGTGGTGATATCTCACACTCTGTCATGTTTTTTCCTTAAATAGCATATGGTTAGGTCTTACTATAAATGAAAATCAACTAACTCAATTTTCTTGTTGTACTAGAGCTGCAAAGTTGGTGTAGTAGCACAGTTCAAAGGTCAAACTTATAGTAGTATAGTTCAAAGGTAAAAAATACTTGTAGTACAGTTCAGAGGTCAAAATCAGTTTTTATGCTCTTCAACAAATCTATCTACAGAAAACTGCTTCTTTAGCCACTGTTGCTTTCTCTAATTCAGTTGTGAATGTAAAACATTAAGTGAAAGTCTATCCAAATGTCAGTTTGGTGTCTGTATGCTTCTTGAAATCCTAGAACCATATACTATAAAAGAATAAAATATGGGCAACAGTGTACTACTATGCACTAGAATGGTGCAGGGTCTGCATCATAAGCCCTACAAGGAAACACTAAAGGATCTCAATATGTATACCCTAGAACAGAGGAGGGGGAGGGAGGGGGAATATGATAGAGACTTATAAATATCTCATGGGGGTAAACAAGGTACAGGAGGAAAGAACAAGTGGACATGCTATGAAGCTGGAGGAGGGTAGATTCAGGACAGATGTGAAGAAGTACTTCTTCACAGAAAGAGTGGTGGATTCCTGGAACAGCCTTCCAGTGGAGGTAGTGGGAGAGAAAACAGTGGTGGGGTTCAAAAATGCATGGGATAAGCACAAGGGAATTATAGTGGAAAGGAAAGGGGGGGGGAGGGAGAAAGAGCTGTAGATTGGGTACAGTCTGTGGTAATAGTATAGGCTGGGAAGAATGGCCAGACTGGAGTGACCAGGCGGTCCTTGTCTGTCATCAAACTCTGTGCTTCTGTGTTTCTATGTGGCCTCCCAGAACTGTACACAGTATTCTAGGTGAGGTCTTTCCAGTGATCCATACAGAAGCAATACCACCTCCCTTGATTTGATGGTGATACCCCTTCCTATGCACCCCAGCATCTCACTAGCCTTCCCAACTGCCTTGTTAAACTGCCTGGCCACCGTTAGGTTATAAGAGAGTATTATCCCTAGGTCTGTCTCCTGCTTGGTGATCATCAATAAGCTATAACACTCCCTCCATTTTGTGCTCTGCCCCTGAGTTTCCGTGCCCAAGTACATTATTTTGCACTGTTTCAAATTGAAACCGCTTTACTCTTGATCACTCCTCAAGTTTTCTCAGGTCTCTGCACATCCTTTCAACCCTGTCTGGAATATCCACCCTATATCAGATTTTGTTGTCATCTGCAATGAGGCAGACCTTCCCCTTCAGCTCCTCTGCAATGTCATTTATAAAAATATTAAAGAGGACTGGTCCCAGCACTGATCCCTTCTAAGCTACCCAGCTTGCATACAAGTCTCCTAAGTGGAACAGTGTCAAATGCCTTACTATCAGATTCATTTGACATGACCTTGAGACAGGGGGCAACTGCCACTCTTGAGGACTGACCTTTTCTTAAAAGTGTTGCAACAGTTCTTGCGTTTCTTAGACTAATCTATTCTTTACAATTTCTAATCCATAAGGTTGGCCACCTATGGGCACCCCCCTTCCCTTTCTTGACTATGTTATGGTGTCCTCTTTAATTTTCCTTTTCCCTCTCAGGTCCTCATACAGGGAGGTTATTGTGGTGACCTCCAAGTGTATGTAAAACAGGCCGTGTTTACTGTTGTTGGATTTAGTATGTAATAGCACTATGTCATAAAATACCTTGATATATATATATATATATATATATATATATATATATATACCTTATGTTTATGAAACCTGTAAATGTTGAAAATACCATGGTACTAGGTGTTTTTGATAATAGTAAAAAGTACTAGGTGATTGTTTCAGAAATTAAGTTAGTTGTGCTGTTTAAAATGCATGTAAATTGCTGTAAACTGATCAAGTCTAAATGGCATGGTGATTTGCATATATCCAATGATGCTTTGCATTAAGGAAGAAGGCATGATGTTGTATTTCTTTGAAACTTGATTTGTTGTCAAAGCCCTTTGGGGTAACCTTTCATTCAATGAGTCTGCTTTGAGGTTCTTTGTCTATAACTTGTTTTTTTTTTTTCTTTTTGGGCCCCCACTATCCAAGCATACAGGGCCCACATACGGGTGGAGGTTTCCTCTCAACTGGTAAGTTGGATCAGAGATCAGTGTCAATAGGTGCTGGCTAAGTGCAGAGAAAGGACATTCATAATCTGTTGCTGCAAACTGAGGTGCTGAAGAAAGAATATGGCATTGCAGAAGTTTATTTCCTGTATTTTGAATAAATATCACACAGAAATTGTGTGTTGAACCTGAAGTTTGGTGTCTGGTCCATCTGTTATCCCACAACCCCTCCACAGACCTCCTGCCAAAACCCATGCTGCCTTGGGTTTTATATCCCACTGGATATACTACTGTTCTCTCCTTCAGCAGTGATGTCATTAACTTTCCCACCACTGAAGTCAGGCTGGCTGGCTTATAATTGCCATCCTCCTCCCTGCTGCCACTTTTGTGAAATAGGACTACATCTGCCCTCCTCCAGTCCTCCTGAACCACTCCTGTTTCCAGTGAGCTGTTAAATAAGACTGTCAGAGGCACAGCCAGTACCCCCCTGAGCTCCCTCAATACCTGAGGATGTACCCCATCTGTTCAAATTGCTTTGATACTTTCAGATTAGCGAGTCCCTTCAGGACTCTCTCCTTCAAAAAAGGGCTAGTGTCCACCTGACTCCCTATAGAACTCCTGTTACTTTTTTGTTGTCTCTCCCCTTCCTCCACTGTGAACACCGAACAAAAGTATTTATTCAGGATGTCTGCCTTTTCATGGTCCCCCTCTGCTGAGTCCCCTCGTCCCTTTTTACCATTGCGATCCCTCCCCTGGTCTTCTTCTTTTCACTTACATACCTAAAAAAATTTATTTTCCCCATTTGTTACCACTTGGGCTATTCTCTCTTCAGTTTGCCTTCACACTCCTTACTACTTTCCTTGCTTCTCCCTGCTTTCCTGATACAACTCCCTATCTTCCTCCCTCTGTGTCTCCTTATGTCTTCTGCTTGCTACTATTCTAGCCTTTTCTTTTTCAGCCACTTCTTTCTAGAACCACAGTAGCCTCCTTTTCCTCATACTTTTTCTCACCTGCTTGATGCAGAGGTTTGTTACGTACACTATGCTCCCTTTCAGCTTTGCCCACTGTTCCTACACTCCGCTCAGCTCACCTCCCCTTGCCAGGTCATCCCTGAGGATTCACCCATTTTTCTAAAATCTGAATTCCAGGACCCTCATCCTTGTGTGGTTCAATTCTGCAGCCATCCTTATACTGAACCACACTGTAAAGTGATCACTAGTCCCCAGGTGACCTCCCACCTTGATGTCTGCAACACTGTTCCTGTTAGTGAGTACCAGGTCCAGTACTGCCCCATGATGAGTGCATTCACTGACTAGTTGCCTGAGGAATGCCCCCTGGAGGCAGTCCAGGATGCCTCTGCTTATAATTGAATCTGCAGCTGGGAGGCTCCAATATACATCCAGCAGATTGAAGTCTCCCACCAGCAGCACCTCCCCTTTTCTGCCATCATGCCAGTGGCTTCCACCAGTGCCTTTTAAATGCCTCCCCCTATGATGGAGATCTGTATATCACACCAGTATGAATAGTGGCACCGTTCCCCTTCACCAGGTGACCAACAAGTTGTGAAGCATAGTCCAGATGCAGACACATGCTCTGTATAATGGAGCTATCACTGAAGGATCCCTTGATCTACTATTTCTCCGAATGGCCCAATATCTTTTGTTTGCTTTAGCTATGGCTTCATTTGTTTGTTTAGTGTTAACCTAAATAGTCAGAAATAGCCATCTCTATGTCTTTTTCATTTGTTGTAACCACCAATTGTTTTCCACACAGAAAATAAGAATAATTTTTACTTGTTCCTAAATGCATCACCTTACACTTATCATGACTGAGGTTCATTTCCCACTCCAAAGCCTAAGCAGAAATATAGTCTAAGTCTTCATGAAGGTTGGGTACATCAGTAAGGGTTTCACAAGGGGCTCCGATTTTGGAGTCATCTGTGTACCTGGCAGACCAGCATGTTAGATGCTTAGTAAGATCCACAATGGAAATGTTAAATATTAATGGTCCAAGTACTGAGCCTTGTGGAAGTCTATCTGACATAATATAGCTATGTGATTGGTATCCATTTACCACCACCCTTGGTGACCTATCATCCAGCCAACTTGATATCTAACATATTAAGGTAAAATTGTAAGATTAGACTGTGGGCTTCATAGCCCACTACCCTGGGGCAGTGGTAACCCTCTGTGCTAAAAGTATAAATTTTAATATGCTCCGTAAAGTTTGGGAAGGAATCATAACTCTGGCTGAGCTGCCAGCTAGCCAATCCCTTCCCACTTCCTAGTCTGCCCACTCCTCCCCCGCGCTCATCCGTATTGTGACGTTTAACCAGGGAGGCAGCGGGGATACTCCCTATACAAGTCTATGGGGCTAATTTTTCAGAACAATTTTACAAATGTTAGACTACCTGTTGAGAAAATGAAAGCCACTGCTCAACTAATAGGAACCCTATTAGTTGAGTGCTGGCTGCCTCAGGGTAGCGGGCTGTGAACCCGAAAATCTTACAAATACGAAATCACACCTTTACTTTAACTAATGATTAATGTTAGTATGGTTTAGTTTTTCAATAACAGCCCAATGCGGCACCATTTCAAATGCTTTGCTGAAATCTAAGTATATCATGTTGCATGGAACTTTTTCATCAAGATGGAAGCTGATTTTCTTGTAGAAGCATAATAGGTTTGTTGTGCATGACCTGCCTTTATTAATACCCTCCAACATTTTGCATATGATTGGTGTAAGACTAATAGGTCTGTAATTACTAACACTATATTTGTCATCTTTTTTGAATAGAGGTATCATTTTAGTTGTCTTCCATTCGTGAAGGCTACATCCAGTATTTATGGACTTTTCAAACTGGCATTTTAAGAAGACATAGTAAGTGACTTGCCATAGTCTTGTTCATGTGGCCAGACAGCTTATATGGACCAGGGAAGGAGTCAATCTCCACATTCTTAATTTTGTTATTTATTTCCTCAGTTGTTATTTCAATATTTTGATCTTCTCCCTTGTCAATGTTCTCTGTGGATCAAACTTTTGGGGAAAATAGTTCACAAAAATATTTATTAAATGCATTTGTCATCACTTCAGGTTTGTTAATGTTTGAATTATTAACAAGATGGCCCACCTTACACTGTATTTTTTTTAAAGAAATTTCTATAGTCAAGAAAGGGTTTGCTATTGTATTTAGAGTCATTTCTTGCTCATTTATATTCCTGTCAAGTTTTGCCTTTTTTATTGCTTGTTTGCATTTTCTTTGAGTTTTTTTGAATGCTTCCCAATTATCTTCTGATTTATCTGACGCTTATGCTTTATAAAGTTTATTCATTTTCTTAATAAGACCTTTTATTTTTTCTAGATAACCATTCAGGTCTCAGTTTGGTATTGTTAAGTTGTTTAATTTTTGGGATATGCGTAATGCTCAATGAAAGTATTATGCTCTTAAGTGTAGACCACATGCTTTCAGCATCTTTTTTGTAAAATAATTCAATTCATTTTAGATATTTATTTTATTTAATTTTATTTGTTTTACCGAGAGATAGTCCATTGTTTATTTCTGGAATATTTCCCTCGTTATATAGGAAAGTTTCTGTCACACCCTAATACTGGTAATACTGTCTATGTACAGTATCTCAGATTTAACCATAATGTGGTTGTTGTTGTTGTTGCAAGGAGGTGGACCCATTTTGCAATTACTAATATTTTATAGTTTCCGTAGCCAGAACAATATTCACCATATTTGACCCTCTTGTTGGCTCAGAGATATAATGCAAGATATGTGGTTGTTCACACATAGCTAAAAGCAAGTTTTTCTGGTGCAGATGATGCAGAATTTGTGACCCAGTTCATATCAGCTAAGTTCATGTCACCAACGAAGATACAGTAACTTCACCCAGCATACATGCAGAATCAATTTCAGCTATAATATCAGCTGTCATATTATTTGGGGTATCTGGGGGATAAAAGCAGAGCCCTATGATAGGAAAATCACTAGAGAAAGCAATGATTTTGACCCACAATGTTTTGGTAAGTGCTGATTTTTCTTATTTTATCGGTGACATTCAATGTTCCAAAATTTAATATATAGGGCAATGCCCTCTCCCTTCTTTTAGATGGTACAAATGGGAGATAAATTGGTGAAAAGTAAGATAAAATGTACAAGATAGACATAGCTTGTTTTTTTTAATCAAAGGGAATAGCCTCTCTCCTTGACTCCCTCGGTGGAAACATACAGATGCATTTGACTCTGCTTGTGCATCACCTTCACTCTGCACTCATCGATGCTCGCTGGGGGGCTTTTAGGAAGCCAGACAAGAAATACGGTTGTGCAAATTCCAGTTCAGCATTTGTGCAAAACCTGAGTTTTTAAAGTATAAAAAGGGCTTGAACTAGCCCACTACACAAATGCAGCTAAAACATACATTAAAATAGTCACTCTGGACCCTGCCCAACAGTATGTGAGGATCAGACATAGTAACTGAATTGTGAATCCTCTTGCCTCCCTGCAGTCTTTTCCTCAGCTGCACAAAGTGGTTCCCACACTCAAGATTGTCCTTAATCCCTACACACAAACAGGAGAGAAGATATATTTTTGCTTGACTTTCTTATATTTTCCTAACATGATACACTTAGCACACAGTGATAGAGGGCTTAGAGGTAGAAAAGCTGCTGTAGGGCAGCCCCTGACAGCAGTTTGCCTAGAATTTCAAGTCGGAGAGATTCCCTCTTTAATAACATACAAACAGCTACAGTATAGTAGTACATAATTTGTGCAAAACCAATAGCAGACATCCTAAACATCAATATTAACGAATGTATAGTTGTCTATAAGTCAAATGTTTACTGCCAGAAATAGGCACTATAGAATGGGGACTTGACTTATATGCAAGGTCAACCTATCTGTGGGTGTTTTACCAGCCTGTAGAGGGCTATGGTTGACTTATCCATAAGTTTTTTATTGCAATGCTTGAAAAGATGGTCTATCCAAACATCTCCCCTCCACTCAACTACAGAATACCTTTAAATAGGCAGGCAAAAGGAGGCAGTATAGCGCAGTGGTCTAAGGCTCTGAGCTGCAATTCTGGTGATATCCAGCAGACCAGACCTGGGTTTGAATCTCACAGCTTCCACTTGCATACTGTGTGGTCAAGTCACTTAACCTTCTTGTGCTCCCTGGTTGATCCTGTAAAAAAGCTTTCAGCTTAGTGTGTTATACCTGGTTAAACAACAAAATAAAAAAATATATAGAATGAGGCTGATGCCTTTTCTGCATTTGCTAATGTGACTTGAAATCAACATTTTAGTGACTAAGAGAAGCTATATCAAAGACTAGTTATAACTGTTCCATCAAAGATGCTGAAAAGGCCAAACACTGTGCAACTGGAGTTCAGTAATTCTGAGGTCAACTTATCTGTGAGGTATATCTAAAATACTGCTAAAATCACACGAGAATGGGGGTTGACTTATAAATGAGGTCAACGTATATGCAAGGTTGACCTGTATGTGAGTATATACAGTAATTACAAAACACTAAAGGTCAACTTATATGTGAGGTCGACTTATACATGTGTATATACAGTAATTATAAAATATGAAGACTTTATAGAAAGAATGTGGCCGCTACCTTGGAATTAATTAATGAAATGTTAGGGTAAAAACAGAAGACAGAAGAGGGCTCATTATCTATAGTGTCTGGTATTTTATCTGTTTGTAATTTTTTTTTAACCAGGAAAGGCATGCTAAACTGAGACAGCTTTTTCCCAGGTGTGTCCTGTGGGTGCATGGGTTACATGGACCTGTTTCTATTGATGGGGGAGTCTTTGGCCATGACACTGTGACATCCCCCCTACACTTGTTCGATAAGTGCCATCATGGAATCTTTTACTTACACCGGGACAGTTACCAGAGATGGGTAGGAGGGACTTTGGTTTAACATCTCACTCGAAGGATGATTTAACTGGCTCCTTAGATACTGCCAGTAAATTTCATAATTTGTTTGACACTTTTTCCCAATATTTGCCTAGTGATCCTGTAGACTCCATCAACTCTGCAGATCCCCTGAGTGATTTGACTACTTCAGATTTTAAGACTCAAACTGTGGGAACAAATTTTTATTTTAAAATACTTTCTGTCTCTGAATTTACGGACTATTTACTTAGGATGCACCCAACATCTTTGGTTGGTCCAGCTGATTTGGATTGTTGTTTAATTAAATGTTCTGCTGATATTATTGTCCCTCCCCTCAAATACATATTCAGTCTCTCCCTCTGTCACAGCCAGTTTCCCTTAGTTTGGAAATGGGCAGTGATAATTCCTATTCCTAAGTCTGGGGACAAATGCAGGGCTCAAAACTGTCATCCCATTTAACTTTTGATTCCTCTTGCCAAAGTACTTGAGTGTATCATGTTCAACCAACTGCTTGGTCACCTGGTTGGGCATGGCACTTTGACCTCTCCTCAACAGAGTTTTAATCCAGGCCATAGTACTTCAACGGCCTTGGTTGGGTTCACACAGGCAGTCCATAAGGGACTTTATACTGCAGCCATCTTTGTGGACCTCCAAGGCCTTTGATTTAGTTAATCATTAACTACTGTTGCCTTCTTTTCTTAAGCTTGGTCTTTCAAATGACATGGTTTCCTGGTTTCAAGATTATTTGTGTGTAAGAACTCGGTGTACAAAAATTGCCAAAGTTATTTCTCTGGCGGGTTCCAGTTTGCTCAGGAGTCCCCGTGGGTTCCATTTTGAGGTCCCTGCTGTTCAGTTTGCTTTTGAACTCTCTTCCCTAAGTGTGTAGCAGATCTAATATTCTGCTACATTCTGATGATACAGTCATTTTTTAAACATGTTCGAGCATTGCTGATCTAAACTCCATTATATAAGTCGATTTTGATAATATGAAGAAATGGTTTTATCATCATAAACTGGTGTTAAACACATCCAAAACTAAATCCATGATATTTTTTAACCAACATAAACAGCATGTTTCTTTACCATTGTTTTGTTTTGTACTTCATGTTTATTGCGTTTCACAAATAAACAATAAGATACAGGTTCCATATGCAAGACATCAAAAAGAGATACAGGAGCCATCCAGTGGAACAGGATTACATAGTCTAAGCACATAATGTTATGTATATCGGGGGTGGGTGGGAAACAAGTAATATTTGCAACCAATATACATTTTCGAGTAGCTAGGAACAGGCAAGGAGAGTCAGTCCAAGTTAGTCCAAACAGGAAAATCTAGCCCTCAACAACCAATGTTGATACGACCCCATTTCAAACATATTAAAACATCCCAGAATGTTTAATACCCCCATAACTACTGCATCCATACAGAAACTATCAGAGAGTCATAAAACATTTGTTAAAACTTAAAAAAAAAACAGTGACAGCATTAGAGGCTATTAAGGTGACTAGCCATGAAACAGAAAATACATGTCCCATCCATAAACTTCTTGTAGAGGGATCAGAGCCCACTAAGTTCAAAATATCCAATAATGCTGGGAGCTTCTATTTCAATAATACAGTCATTAAACATGAGCCATGCACCCTCTTCTCATTCAAGTAACATGGTAAAGATACAGAAGCCATAAAGTAAGGCCAGAACAGCGGTGTAAAAGTAAAAGTTCAGAAGAAAAGTCTTCAGGGACACCGCACATATATCCTATTCAGCAGCTTCCAAGTCCCGCATCTTACCACTCTCAAGTGTCCTCATCTTCACAACTCTGGGCCACCATCGAGGCAACCTTGGATGCTTCAAATTCTTTTTGAATCTGCTTGGGGGGATGCTGTTGAGCACACCCACAGAGTAGTCATGTCTCTCTTTTGCCATTGGTTACATTATCAACATTCGAGGGAGCTCCCATAGAGCAAATTTCAGTTTTTAAATATTTGAACGTACCCTGGACAGCACATTTGAAGCCCACATTGACAATATAATCAAAACAGTTCACATCAGACTGGATGCATTGTTTAGGCTTATCTCTCTTTTCCCCTCCTCTAGAAGGCTGCTGGCACAGAGTTTTTTGTCACCAGTTTTGGACTATGGCTTACTATTTTATTTTTTGAGGTGATGCCGTCCAGGGTAAGAACTCTATACAACAGAATCTCTTGTTTTGCTTCACAGCTCTCTCCATGCAGTCACCTCTGTGAGTGCTTCAAGACCCTCAATTGGATTTCCCTTGATCAAAGGTTTTACAATATGCTGGGCATCCAGGTCAAAAAAAATCCCTTGGCCTGGTTTCTCTTTCATTTACTAGCATTTTGCCTGTTCAAGAGTAGTATGTCATACTAGGTCCAGTTGCATTTGTTTTCTTTCCCTTTTATGCAAACAACTAAAGGAAAAAAAAAGAGTGCACACACAACCATAGAACCTTGGTAAAATTAAAGAAACATAGAGACATAGGCCCAGATATTCAAAAGGGTTGCGCATACGCAAGTCCTACATTGCGCCATTCTGCGATTTTCAGCAGGAGGCAGTTGCGCCACTGAAAACAGGTTGAGCAACAGCGCAATGCAAATGAATGCATGCTCAACAGGAGGGGGAGGATCCATGCATAAACTGCGCAACCCGATATTCAGTCGGGTTGTGCAGAGTTGTGCATGCGCAACCCCCAACCTGCGCCTGCACAACTTTGAGCCAAAAAAAAAGGGATCAGTTGAGGGCCACCACAGGTGAGCTGCTGTATTGCAGGGCGCAACACAGCAGCTGCCACCCGTGGCTGGCCCCAACTCAGTCCCTGTGCCCCCACCAGCCCGATCGCGGCAGTATGTATCCAGACACCCCCAAACATCTCCCGATGCCCGATCGCGGGCAGTATCATCAAGACACCTCCCCAAACAGCTCACAATGCCCGAGTCGCGGGCGGTATGTATGAATACACTCCCCCCAACAATCTCCCGATGCCCGATCGTGGAGCAGTATGTGAATACACTCCCCCCCAAACAGCTCGATGCCGATCACGGACAGAATGTGAAACAACCCCCAGTGCCCGATCGCGGGCAGAATGTAAAAGCCACCTAACTCGAATATCTCCTGGTGGTCCAGTGGACCGTAATGTCGATCGCGGGCAGAATGTCAAGTTACAACCCCCAAACATCTCCCTGGTGTCTAGTGTCCCCACCCCACCCACTCACGAAGCCCTCCACCCCCGCCTCCCCGCAGCCGTGGTGGTAGTATCCCACCCACCTGCCGCCTGCTGCTCGCTGACTGACTGTCCGTAGGGCTGCACACCCATTGGTGCAGAGCTAGAGCCAGTGGGCGTGCAGCCCATACCGTATATGACAGTCCAGATTTGTGAATGGTGGAGGGGCTTCGTGGTGGGTGGGGTGGGGGACACTAGACACCAGGGAGATGTTTGGGGGTTGTAACTTGACATTCTGCCCGCGATCGGCATTACGTCCACTGGACCACCAGGAGATATTCGGGTTGGGGAGGGGGCTTTTTACATTCTGTCCACGATCGGCACTGGGGCGGGTTGTTTCACCGCTCTGCCTGTGATCGGGCATTGGGAGATTGTGGGGGAGGTGTATTCATACATACTGCCCGCGATTGACATCGAACGGGTTGTTTCATGCTCTTCCCGTGATTGGGCATCGGGAGATTGTGGGGGTGGTGTATCACATACTGCCCGCGATCGGGCATCGAGCTGTTTGGGGGAGGTATTCATACATACTGCCCGCGATCGGCATCGGGAGATTGTGGGGGAGTGTATTCATACATACTGCCTGGGCGATCATGGTAGGGTGTGCGGTCCTCGATGGCTGCTGCCTGGCAGGGTGGCCAGGCAAGTCCTCGATCGGGCGCACTTACATGCTAATGGCATGCAAATGAGGCTATAAATAGATGCAAATGGCCCCTGTGCCTTGCATGAATTATGGCCCCATTTGCATGTCACCTTTGAATATCTGAAATTTGCGCATGGCGCAATGGTACTTGCGCCACCGCAAGTTTAATGCTCAACTCTGACAACTTCATGTATGCCAGTTCCACTATGCCTATGCACAGTGGCTGGGGGGTGATATTCAAAGGAGTTGCTCAATAGCGCAACTCCTTTGAATATCACCCCGGCCACACCCCTGCGCAACTATTTTGAGCAGCGCAAGGGCTTGAGTCTCAGAATGGCGCAGTTTGAATATCCGGGCCATAGTATTTGTTGGCAGATAAGAACCGCTTGGCCCACCTAGTCTGCCCATTTTTCCCTGCCTATAGTATCACCACAGATCCTACTTGATTTAAAAGTTTATTAAGTGCTCACATCAGGTGCTCGACGTCCCTTTGTAGCACCAAAAAAGGCTTCAGCAGGGTGCCCGAAGTTCTGTGGTAGTGTGTATGTGTGTACTCTTCCATGGTAGTGTGTGTGTACTTCTTTTTTTGTTCCTGCTTTACAGTGTTTTCACATAAGGGTAAACCTTTGAATGGCTTGAGGTGTGTGGATTTCATTGTTTTCAATAAACAACTAAAGGGCAATGTTCATTGATTTTCAAAATTCAAAAATTCTTTAACTCTTTACCTCAGTCAATTATATATGCTAGATCATTAGCTTCATTTAAGGGTGCTTTCAAAATGTATAGTTTAGACAAATTGGGGTGTGATTCTTTTATATGTTTTATGTTGTATATTTGTATTATTGTTTTGCTTACTCTTTGTGTATCTGGTTGACGATGTAAATGGGTTATGCAGCTCATAGACTTACTAGAGCATAAACAAATAAACTAAAGTAAGCATAGAACTGGATGGCAGCAGAGGATAGAAGGTCCATGGAGTCTTCTGTTCCTATATTACCTCACCCCATCGACCTACTATACTGGTGGTCTGTTACCCTCCTTCCCCACTTGCTCAGTCCTCCAACCTGTGTTGCCCATCCCCTTGGGGACTATGAGGATATACCATTGCTGCATTGAAACCCCAATGGCAAAGACCACCACAGTGACAGGATTAGGCCAAAATCCGCCTGTCGCTGTGATGGTCTCCCATGGTCAGGGGATTGCCTCACATGGTGTTTCGCCCCCCACCTGGTCGGAGTTGGAATCCTAGAGACTGAGGGTGTGTGTGGGGGGGGTTCTAGGGGCACAGTCCCTTGATGGAAACAGGAGGCATCCCTGACACTGCATTGCCGACACTCGGCAATGCGGGTCTCGCTGTCGGAGATGTCTCCATAACCGTTGTTGCTGCAGCATGGTAAAACTGACTGAGTCCCCATGTCCTGTCCAAACTGTGTCTGAACTCATTAAGGGTAGTTGCCCCACCATGTCTACTGGTAACCTGTTTCATGGTTTCACCACCCTCTCAGTGAGGTAGAACTTCCTCACAATTCACTTGAACTTGCCCTCCACCAACCTCCAGTCATGTCTGCTAGTGACTTCATCCCAATTTCTTACAAGTAGATCATTGCTAGTCACCTCATTTATATCCCTCAGAAACTTATATGTTTCAGTCATGCCCTCCTGCTCCTGCCTGAGCTCAAGTGAGTGCATACTAAGGACTTTCAGCTGATCCTCACAAAATCTGACCTGAAGGCCTTGGATCATCCTGTTGGTCCTTCTTTGTACCAGCTCTAGTCTGCCAATGTCGTTCCTCTGGTGAGGGCTCCAGAACTGAGCACAGTATTCCAGGTGAGGCCTCCTCAAGGATCTGTACACTCACTTCTCCTACTGTCAAAACCCCTCCATATACACCCCTACATCCTCAACACCTTATTTTAAGCTTTGTTGCAGTGACTTGTTTGCTTGATGGAGTCACTAATTATGACCCCCAGATCCACCTTCTCTGTTGAAGTGGCCAGTCCAACTCCTCCTATCCAGTATTCTGTGCATGGATTTTGTCTCCATGAGTGCATGACCTTGCACTTCTTGACATTAACTCTCAACTGCCAGACCTTAGACTATCTCTCTCGTTTTTCAAAGCACAAAGTCAGGCACTTACCACCTCCATATGGATATGCCCCACTCTGGAGACATATAAATTATAAAATATGCATAATGTCGTCTGTCAGCACTGAATGAATGTTTTTATTTAATAATTTATATATCTCCAGACTGGTGCATATCTGTATGGAAGTGGTGAGTGCATGACTTTGTGCTTTGTAACTGTAGTTGAATTGTCATGAGCACCCCATCCCAGTTCGATTCCTTTTGGTGAACTGATAATCTGTCTAGTTTCTCTAGGTCCTTCTGGAGCTCCTGCACCCCTGTCTTATGGTCTACCTTGCCTCATAGCTTTGTGTCATCAGCAAAGAAACACAACTTTACCTGGATACCTTTCCTTATGTCACTTATGAACATATTAGACAGGCCATATTTCAGAACCAATCCATGTGGCACTCCACTTGTGACCTCCCTGTCCCACACTTTAGCCATGTTCACCACTGCCTTCTGTTGCCTTCCCTCAAGTGAACATCCTCTGCCCCAAACTATCGCTGCTGTACTACCAAGCCCTCCAACTTCTTCATCAGTCTCCTGTGTGGCACCGAATCGAAGGCCTTGTTGAAGTCAAGGTAGAGCAAATCTACCACCTGTCTTCTGTCAATATCCTTGGTGAACAATTTGAAACACAGTATCAGATTGGTTTGGCATGGTGTCCTTGACACAAACTCACGCTGCATGTTGTCTTGTAGTCCATTGTCCTCTAAATAGTCTACCAATCTTTCCTTTGCTATTGTCTCCATCAGCTTACCCACAGTGGAGGTAAGGCTGACAGGCCTATAGTTGCCCTGATCCTCCCTGTCCCCCCCTTATGGAGTGGTACTACATTGGTGGATCTCCAATCCACAGTATCACTCTGGAGTTCAGTGAGTCATCAAATAGACTGAAGGTACCACCAATTCTGTGGCTAGTTCCCTAAATACCCATGGGTGAAGGCCAATCGGCCTTGGTGCCTTGTCTACCCTGACACAATTCTAGACCCTTTTTACCCTGTCAACAAAGAGTTGTACTCTGCCCATTTCTTGACCCCCCCCAAGTGGTGACCTTGATGCCATTATCTGACAGGGACCATTGTTCTGTACCATGAATACCAAGCAGAAGTAACTGTTTTGGGACATTTGCCTTCTGCTTGTCATCTTACAGTACCCTCCTCCCTCAGCTAGCCTGTCCCTCTCTGTTTTCCTTTTTTTCCTTATTGTACCTAAAACAAATATTTCTCCCCCACTTTTTACTTCCACAGCAATCTGTAGCTCCGTGTCTGTCTTTGTCCTCCTGTCCTCCACTCTTGCCTCTGTGAGTTTAGCCTGATAATCCTGTCAGGCTTCCTCCCCCATATTTATCTTGTACTCAGTGAAGGTCCTTCTTTTTGTCATCCCAGCCTCCCTCACAGCTTTCAAGAACCAAATTGACCTTTTGTACCTGTTTCTTTTTGAGATCTTCCTTGCAAAAGATTTGGTTGCTTACAAAAGCGCCCACTTAATTCTACATTACCATTCCACCACCCCGCCTCAGTCTGGTCTACTCTTGTCAATCTTTTCCTAACTAGTTCCCACATCTTCTCAAAGTCTGCATGTTTGAGGTCCAGAACTACTGTCTTTGGGAAGGGTCCAATGTGCCCCCCCAACCAGTCTGACCAGCACAGTGTTGTGGTCACTAGACCTCAGCTGTTCCCTGACAGTCACCCCACCATCTCTGAATTGGCCAGTACCACATTAAGCATGGCATCCTGTCATGTGGGATCCTAGACTAGCTGCACCAGTAAACAGTACTGATGAGTATTTAGCAGTGCCTGACTCCTGGTGTGCCTTGCTGCCAGGATATCCCAGTCTATATCCTGCTGGTTCAGGTGCCCTACAAATATCAGATCCCCTTTTGTGGATCCCTTTCTGATTTCTCCCCCAACTTTCTCTGCCATGGCGGTCTGTAGAGCACCCTTTTACCAACAGCTGTTGTCAGCTGCATCCAGTTTGATTCCACTTACCCCTTCCCCTACTTTTTTACATTCTCATCCTCTGTCACCTCAGTACCTTCCTTAATGTGTAGGGCTACATCCCTCCTTTACCCTTGCCCCCCTCTCTCCCCCTTAAGGTATACCCCAACCTGCTAGATCCCAATCATTGTTACTACTGCTGCAAGTCTCCATGACAGCCAGTAAGTCTGACTTACTCTCTGACACCAATGTTTGCAGTTTACTGATCTTTTTGTTTAAACCTCTAGAAATGTAATTAATTAGTTCATGTCATATTTTAGCAGCCACTAGCTAGCAGTTTCACTGGATGGAGTATTACCTGGTTAATGTTCTATTCTTGAAGCCTATACACCACTGAGAAGTGGTGTAGAAGTTCCTTTATGAATTGTTGCCATGTTGTTGGGGTTACAGAGAGGTCCATTAGCATTCTTCAACACACCTCCTTTCACAGCCAGACTTATGCATCTTTCCTGAACCCTGCTCTTAGATGGCTATGCAGGTGACCAGTTTGGCAGAGGTCATGTCAGAGTGCAACCATGATCCAAGGCATGCGTGAGGCAACTTCAACTTGGCAGTTGGCAGGGTATACATATTACAGAAGTTTGAACCCCTACTGTAACTATGTACCTCTCAGGTGTAGAGTTTTCTGGGTCTTGGAGGGGCACCACTGTTGAATGCTGGACCAAGGCCCAGATTTCCTACTTGCCACAAGCTTGGGGAATAGGGATGGCCATGACCACACTAATCTGTCTGACTTCTATGGGATATGACAGGCCTGGCTGGGGAGTGAATATTGAATGGTCCTCTGCTGTGGAGCTTTGGATCCAGTTTGTAGCTACACCTGGCTTCCAGTCTAAAGCCTTGTGCCCTGCACAGTTCTGTCCTCTAGCTTCTCCTACCTCTTGCTGTCCTCCACACATGTATAGGGTAACTGGGGTCTGTGAATGCCACCAGTATGCAACCCAGATTGGAGAATCTTCATGGTGCAGGGCTCTATTGGCCTGCAGGGGATACTGGAGGACTCCAGACCCATGCAAGTAGAGAAGTGGTACATCAAGGATTTAACATACATTTCACTATACTACTGCTACACCACTTGCGTGACTGAGCGACAGCAGTTACTCAGGGTTAGATATGGCTATGTAGTTTTTAAATCAGTGTCCCTCTCATTTCCAATGCTTTTTAATTAACAAGGGGTGTTTGGGCGAAGCCCTCAAACTCAAATACATTGATTAAAAAAAACAACCAAACATTGCCTTACTAATTCAGTATCATGAGGGACCGTCATGATTTCATTTTTCCCTTGACGTGGATGGCAGCATAGTGTAGCCAAGATACTGGTGTAAGTAGGTCCAGAGTCCTCCAGTGTTGCTGCCTGCCACATGCCAATTGTGCATATCTCAGAGACACCCCATGGTGTATATGACCTAGAGAATTTACATTTTGGTTTTCCACAAAGATTTATCCCTGGACTTTTTAAATTGCAGTTTTGAAAAATCATCTTCTTGACATTTTAGGCATGTTCTGTATTAATATATACACTGACAATACTGCAGTTATCTTTTTGTTTAATACAGACAATTTTATAGGTACAGTCCCTGGAATACATTTGACCTTCAAGCATGTTTCACATTGTTTTCTGAGATATACGATGGTAATGAATGACAAAAAATGTCCTGGCTATTGTCTTGGTATGAATCATATAAAATCTAAAGCAGTGATCATCACCTTTGATGGTTTCTTCCATAGTTTAGATAACAAGACTCTTACTACTGTGAGACTGTGAGGGAGATCAGATAGAACTTTAGGCAGATTGCTGCCCTTTCTAGCACATCTTAGACAGAGCAATGGTAGAAAAATGTGCAAGGCTAAGTTGTCTTGAGAGAGACAAGAATTGCCTGAGCTGCATGAATGGACATGGAAAGGATTAGAAAGCAAATGTTTCTCCCATTATTTGATTACAGGGACCCAGACGATAGACTAGCAAGCACAGATGTGTTGTCTAAATTAGATACATTGTTTAATAAATTGACTAAAGGTTCATTCTCTCATGTCATTTGTGTTACTCAGTACTGTGTTTCTTTTCAAAAATTAGATTGGATTTCTCTGAGGTCAGGGAGAAGGAAATCAATTGGCTGAAGCTTGTGCTCAAAAGTGTTAATGGTCTTACAATTCCCTACCTGTCTAATCACTTAATAGCCCAAGTACTGAATATTGCCATAGAGATATCAGCCACGTGAACTTAAAGTGCTCTTGGGCACTACTGGAACAGTATCACAAACTGCAATATTTAGACATAATACATCTTATATATCATAGATTTTCTGTTATTATCCTTCCTTTCTTTATCATTAAGGACAATGGGCCTGATACACTAAAAGGCAGGTAATATGCGCCTGAGGCATGTACCCCACTCGCCTATCAATGTGGCCCTGGACAGGAGCAGGGTAAGTGGTATGAACTACCGCTAGCACCCATGGGGTGCCTGTCCGTGGCCATGCCCCCATGGCATGCATGGTCATGCAGGTGGTTGGGGCAGAGCCGTGAACCCAGGTGGCCATCCAATTGGATGGTCATACCGGGTCCGTGAGCGGATCCCTTGTGCCCTTTGGGAGGGTGCAGGGAGTAGGGGAAAGCTGCGTATAGCGGCACTTTGGACACACCTTCAGGAAGTCACCCAAGCCGCTGCCCTAACCCTCCCCTGCAGCATAGTGGGCTGGAGCAACACAGTGGTCAGGTTCCCGGTACCGCTGTGCCTGGCAGCCATCGTTCACAGGGTGCACACCGGGTTATGCCAAGTCTGGGCAGGTGTACCTGGCACCCCCTCTGCCTGGCACTACGTGGCTTAGTCAATGTGGCATAATGCAGACACACCCCCTGACGTGCCCCCGGCGCAGACGTCCCTGAGGGCTTAGGAGGCAGGCATGTAAGTGCCTTGTGCTGCACTTTTGTGCCCTTGTTGAATGCCGCCAGGGGTCTGTGGGACCGTCGCTGCATGGCATTCACTCATGTAGTTGCCTATGCACCTCGGATACATGGCATGTAGGCAACATTTGTGTTAGTGAATCAGGCCCATTGGGAGGAAGATGAATCTAGCTAGAACTCCCCCACAAATGGAGGCTGGAAACAAACAAATTAGGCAGGAATGTACTGTCAAGACTGAGACTAAAGTAGGGCAGGGGATAGCAGGCAGGGAGTACAAAAAGGGGTGCTGCAGGCAGCATAGGACATAGGGGATTGGGGGGTCAGGGAGAACTCCTGACTCATAGTAAAAAACATTTAGGGGGTACCTGGAAGGGGATCTGCCTCAAGGCTAGGAGCCTGGGCAACAACATTTGAGTTACAGGCAATGGTAGCAAATACTGTACTAAGATGGACCTTGTTGCCATCACAGAAACCTGGGCCATGGACAACAGTGATTGGAACCTCACAATACCGGGGTACTCACTATTCTGGAGAAACAGAAAGGGATATAAGGGGAGTGTAGCCCTTTACGTCCATGAGGGTACTGAAGCAGTGGAAGATAGGGAAATCAAGAGTGGAATGGAGGAAGTTGAGTTGCTGTGGATGTAGCTCACAGCAGCATTGGGCAAACAACTACACCTGGGGGTGCTGTACAGATGTCCAGGACAAAGAGAGGGAAGGGACAAAGAGCTAAGGGAGAAAATAAATAGAGAGGAAGGAAGGAAAGGGGGAGGTAGTGGTAGTTAGAGATTTAAACCTGCCATATGTAGACTGGGGGTGTTCCAGTAGCAAAGAGCTCTAGAAGTCAAACTGTGTTGGAAACCTTTCAGCACTGTCAGCTGGCCCAACTGGTAAATGAACCTATCAGATAGGGATCCATTTTGGATGTGGTTCTCACATATTCAGAAGCAGTAATGGCAGTAAGAGTAGGGGAACCTCTAAAGAACAGTGACCATTATTCCATCTGTTTGAGTTGACCCTGCGGCTGAAAGAACACACTCAAGGATGGAGATCCTGGACTTTAAGGGGGCAAAGTTTGACAAAAAAGAGAATGCTTGTGTGGGATAAACTAACCAAAGTGAGGGATATAGTAAGTGTGGAAGAAATGTGGGAGTTTATAAAAGAGGCCATCCTCGAGGCATCAAAACTATGTGTGAAGTCAGTTGAGAAAACAAATAAATAAGTTCAAGAGACCCATATGGTTCTCAACAAAGGTTAGGGACATGGTCAGTCCTAAAAGAAAAGCATTCTATAGGTTTAAAAGGAGTCAAGGGGAGGAAGAGTGGGAGGAATATATTACATAATAGGGAAGCAAGGAGGGCAGTAAGGGAGGCAAAGGCTGACACAGAGCTGTGGGTTGCTGAAGGGATCAAATCTGGAGAAAAACATTTCTTCAGTTACATTAGGGAAAAGAGAAAGAAGGCGGGGGGATTGTTAGGTATGTAGACGAGGGAAGGGTAATTGAGGATCATGGGCAGAAAGCAGCTGTTCTTAACAATTACTTTTGCTCCATTTTCATCAGGGAGGATGTGGGCCCCCTACCCAAAAGTGCCATCAATGCAGCCACTAGGGGGATCCCAAAGATGGAAACTCCAGTATTCACTAGGGTAAGGGGCTGGAAGGGGCTGGCAGCTCTCAAGATTGACAAGACCCCAGGTCCAGATGGGATGCATCCGAGAGTGCTATGGGAGTTGGCAGAAGAACTGGCTGATCCTCCAGCATATCTGTTCAACAGCCCACTGCAGGCGGGGGTGGTACCTAGAGACTGGAGAGTGGCCGACGTGGTTCCACTCCATAAGGGGGATAAGGAACAGGCAGGAAACTATAGGCTGGTTAGTATCACATCTATTGTGGGAAAGCTGATGAAGATTCTAGTCAAGCAGGATCTTGTTGACTACTTGGAGAACAGTCTCCGGATAGTAAGCAGCAGGGGTTCATAGCACAGAGGTCCTGCCAGACCACCCTTATCGTCTTCTTTGACTTGGTAACAAGGGAGCTGGATAGGGGTCATGCAGTGCATCTTCTTTACTTTGATTTCAGTAAGACATTTGATTCAGTGTTGCATAGGCACCTGCTGAAGAAGACAGAGGACTTTGGGACAGCAAGGGATATAGTCAGATGGGTGGGAAACTGACTAAAGGGTATGCAACAGAGGGTCATTTCAATAGAGTTAAGTCAGTGGAGGGGGAAGTCACAAGTTGGGTACCACAGGGATCGGTCCTGGGCCTGTTACTATCAGCATGTTCATTAGTGACACTGGTGAAGGAATCCAGAGTCAGCTTGCCCTCTTTGCTGATGACACTAAACTTTGTGGAAGGGTGGATAGCATTGAGGGAGTTAAGGGATTTCAGCATGACCGCCAAAGGCTGGAGAAATGGTCAAATGTGTGGCAACTGAAGTTCAATGCAAAGAAGTGTAAGGTAATGCACCCGGGGGAAAAGGAACCACCATACAGAGTACTGGCTAAATGGGGTTAAACTTAGTACTGTACCACTTTAGAAGTGGGAGACCTCGAAGTCACCCTAAAGCAGTCCAGCCAGTGCAACAAAGTCTACAGCAAAGCAAGCAGAATGTTGGGGTATATAGGGAGGGGTATAGATAGTAGAAGAAAGGAGGTAATTGTGGCCCTTTATCGATTCTTGGTAAGGCCACACCTGGAATACTGTGTCAGTTCTAGAGACCTTACCTCAGAAAGGATTAGGGCAGGTTGGAGGTGGTGTGAAGAAGGGTGATTAAGATGGTACAGGGCCTGCAGGAGGACTCCTATGAGAAGCATCTGAAAGCACTGAACATGTACTTGCTGGAGGCCAGAAGGGAGAGGGGAATATGACTGAGACTTTCAAGTTCCAGAAGGGCATAAACAAAGTGTACCACACAGAGCTATTTAATAGGAGCACCAGCTCAGCAATACGTGGGCATGAATGGAAACTGAATGGGGGCTTCAGGAAGGACTTGAGGAAGTACTACTTTACCAAGAGGTTGATGGAGCCATAGAACAGTCTGACTGCTGAGGCAGTGGGTGCCAAGACTGTGGAGGGCTTCAAGTATGGGTTGGCAGAGTAAGGGCACAAAATAAATTACCTGTACCTCTGCTGCAAGTACGGGGGTTGAGAAGGATGAGCTGAAGGGGGGTAAGTCCCTGCATTGACACTAGATCGCGGACAACTTTGGGCTGACTGGATGGACCCTTGGCCTTTTTCTGCCATTATGGTCTGTGTATCTATGTTTCTACTTTAGCATCATATGAAATCTTTGTCCATTTTGTATTATCTGGAGTTACAATGTTCTACATCTGAAGACACAATTCTCTACTTCATCATATACTCCTTTCAACAGCATCACATTAGCAATAGCTTTCCTGGAAAACAATCTTCAATAAATCAGTGCAAATACCCTCATTAATGAGTAACATTAATGTTTAGCAGTGTCAGTGGCTCAGTAGGTAGCACACTCACCTCTGAGGCTGGGAGATCAGAGGGCTGTGGGTTCAGTTCCCACATCTGGCACTTGCGTTAATATCCCAGTACTGACACTGTAGTGCAGCATGAGAGGGGTGCTGCACTTCTGAGGTGCTGTGTTTCAGATGAGACGTTAAACCGAGGTCCCATCTGCCTGGATTGGTGGTAGTTCAGGTGGATGTTAAAGATCCCATGGCACTTATTGAAAAGAGTAGGGGAATTTCCCCGGTGTCCTGGCCAAATTTTCCTCATTCACTAAAAATACCACCAACAGCTTAATCTGGTTCAAGGTCAGTTGACATTCATCTGTATTCCCCCGGTCGTGCCTGAAAATAGGCAGGATTTGTCTAGTGCACTTACCTGTTCAAAATAAACAATGAGGAAAAGATATATAGTAAACAGAAAGGAAGTAGGGGTGACATGGGAAACTACAAGCCAGTGAGTCTGACCTTTGTTAGAGGCAACATCTGAGATAATCAATGACAGAATAGAGCAGCACTCAGTAAATGTAGTTTCATAAAAGACTGCATAGGTTCCCAAACAATAGGTCACTCTAAACTAATTTTGTGGGCCTTCTTGATGGGGTAACCAAGGAGCTAGACAAATGGAAGATATTATATATTCAAAGTTTATCAAGGTGTTCAGTATGGTACCTCATGAGATGCTACCATACAAAATAAGAGCGCATGGAACTGGGAGTTGGAAGGTGGGACATTATAAGGTGGATTAGAAACCGGATAAGTAGTTGGAAGTAATGGGTGATGCTCTAGATGAGCCCATCTGGATGGTGGAGGGAGATCAGTAGTTGGTTACAGCAGTGCTTGTTCATGGGATCACTCCAGTTTAGCTTTGTAAATGATTTCGATAAAGGAGTCACAAGGTGCATGACCAGCTCTGCAGATAACACAAATATTGGTGCCTATGCACAAAAGTGTGGATTGCCTGTGTGCCATGTATCAGGTGTGTAAAGGCAACCCTAAACTGGAATGATGCACAGCGGAGGTCCAGCAGACCCCCAGTGGCATTCACAGCAGATGCACAAGCCCCTTTCATACATGTTCCCCAGCTAATCCTCCAACTATGAGCTATGGGCTGTCTGTGGGCATATGAGGGTGTGTGCCCGCTCTCCATGGCATTCACTATGGTGTGGAGTGTTGGGCGAGGGGGGCACAAGTTGTGTGAGGGGAGACTCTGCTCTAACTGTTATGCACCCCCACCAAAGATATCTGCTGGCTCTGGAAGGACATGAAATCCCCCAACCATGATGCCCCAGCAAACCTAGCTGTATGGTAGGGCTGGGGGCAACCATTCAGGCACTCACCCATACCCTAAAGATTCCTGGGATCCACGCCTGCCCAGAATCCCCTGATTGTGCAGAACACTGGATCCACTACAGGACCCTGGACAGGCATCTGATTGTATGCCCTGACTGTGCCCCCACACTCCACTACCATGGCTTGTGGATGCTCACAATACTGAATACTGCACACCCTGAGCCTGTCCAGGGCCACATAGCTATGGAAGCTGGTTATGCTCATATCACGTGTATCCACGCCCCTTTGTGCATAGGTCTGCAGTTTGAGAGTGGTGAACTATGAGGGTGGAGGGTTAAAAACTGGAAGAAGATGAACTGTAATGTGAAAAATTGCAAGGAATTACAACTAGCTCCAAAGACAAGGGTATGAAATGTAAATTAATAGGTAAGAATCCAGCGGTAACACCCAGGCAAGAGACTTGGTATGTGTTGGGGGGACTAATAATAAACTGACAGATGAAGTGGTCCCAGCAGTGAGTGACTACTGTAAGCAAGGTGATCTGTATGCTTTGTGGGGGAAAAAAAGAGAAGTCATGAGAGGTGTGTAGGAAGAGGCAGTATTATCACTATACAGACCACTAGTGAGGCTGCATTTAAAATATTGTGCAAACTGCTTTTTTCTATTGCTATTTGGCCTGGACCACCACCTATACCTTTCTTTGGTTTCCCTGCCATTTCCCAGCACTGACTGCCATTTCCCCCTGCTGTTCTAGGTGGTAGAGATTCACATAGTGTGAAGCCTGAGGACCGTGAGAAATGTCACACTTGGTGGATATGGCACACAGGTTTTTTTTGTTTTCTCCCCTGGATTGGTCTCTCCCTCCATCACAGACATCTGGTGTAGCCTCTGTCAGCCTTGGACACAGTAGGGTGTAACCCCCCCCCGCAAATGGGGGTTCCCAAAAAGTCTTCCAGGAGCTTGCTTGAATGCTCCAAGCCTGAATGGTGTTTGGCGTTTAAGCCATTTATCTGTGAGTGCTTTTAGAGCCTCTGGTACTGTCTCTTTAAGAGCTGCCTGCTTGCAGACATAATTAGTTTCTATGGGGGGACTGTGTGTTTCCCTGCTTGAGTCCCACTCGAGCTGCTGCCAAATCGCTTCATTTCTGTTGTCACTAAGTGGGCAGAGTGAGCACTTTTCAAAGATGTAACTGTTTGCCAGAAATCATTTAGAGTAATAACAAAAATACAGTTTGTCTAACCTGCTTTTCTTTGCAGTCAGAATTGTGTTTGCCTAGCCCTCCATTCTGGTTGAACTGCTGAACTGGACCAATCAGTATGGGGGGGACCTTGGGAATGGAGCCTGCTGCTGGCAAATCAGAACTTGGACTCTCATTGTGGAGCCAGCCACCTACATACTGCAGGGCCAATGCTTCTGGGAATTGTAGTTTGGACTTCGGCACCTTTTTGCACTAACAGGGGGAGTCTGATTGTGAGTGACAGCCAAGCCAGCCAACTGAACTGGGAGGAACGCAAAGGAAATGCCCGGCTCTGTCTACTGGAAAGATGATATCAGTTTGGGCAGTGGAGAAACAAGGAGCTGTGTGCTTCTTCGGTGTGTAGTTTTAGCGCGGGAATCACGTGTAAGGCTCTAAGTTTTAGTCTGCAACTTGTGCAAACACCTGTTCGGAATGAATCCAACCTGTGAAGAGAATCAAGGAGATGAAGAGTAGTAGAAACCAGGCTCACCCTGTAGAAGACTGAAGAAATTGCTGAATCGCGCTCGGTCTGTTAGGAACTGAATCTGCTGTGTGTTCCCCCGGATATTGTGCAGTAATTGCGATCAGGATAGAGAAGCAGCCTGCCTGGTATAGTGCTTTCCTTTTACATATAAATGTGTGTAGTGCTTGTGGGGAATCGCGTTTCAAATCCCCTGTACAGTGAATTGAGTACATGAAGCTAGAAGTAAACCTCAGCTTAATCCAGACTACATCCATTTGCTCTAAACTGCAGTGGGGTCCAGTCACAAGGACCTTGTCCATATGGTCTGCTCCTCCTAGCAATCCAGGGCAATCTGCCTTCCATCCAGTTCCCAGCACTGAGTTTGTGCGTACAAAGCAGGGTAGCTCCCTGCCATCTGTTTATCAAATTGTAAGTGTGTAATCTAATTGTTGTTTGTTTTTTTTCATTTCTTCATGAACTGAGCCAACTGGCTCCGGATTACAATTTGGGTATTGTGCCAGTGTTTTTCCATCACAGGGCCCCAACCAACTGCACCGATCCTGGCTACCCCCCCCCCATCCTGGGTACCCAGTGAAAGTGACAATTTGGGACTCTGAATATGCGCACAGTACTGTGATTATTAATGTGTTTAACCTAATTAACCTGATTTCCCCCTGTCCTTGTTACAGCTCCTTAAATAAATCAGATCTGTTTGTTTCAGCAAAGTTACACTGACTGAGGTATTCGTTTATGTTAAAGTATTGTACTGTGGCTTTTGCACTGTGTCATCTTGTTTTACAGGGGTCCCCAGAGTCCAGTCGACAGAGCCAGTCCTGGAGGTAAGTGTACATTGTGAAGATATTCTTGATGCATTGTGTGGGCCACTAGTGGGAAGAAAGGGGGGGGTTACAGTGTCCCAGAGGGCTGTGACCAAGCTAGTTTAACTACTGCAAACCCTGACCTCTGGGTGGAGGCACTCGCCATTGGACCTAGGCCCCTCAACCTGTCAGTAGTCAGTCAGGCAGGGGTAGTAGCCCTTGGGATAATGCCACCTGGTGGTTACAAGTGCACCCTGGGCATGCACCACACTTCGCAAGACAGCCCTGGTTCACTGCAAGGGATCACTACTGTGCCAGAGCTGGGCTCTCTGCCTCCCCAGCTGGCTCGCGCTCCCTTTAGGAGCACTCCCCAGCCTAGCTGCCTGACCTGAGCTGAACTGGGCTCACTTCCAAACCCAGGTTTCTGGTATGGAAGTGTGAAGCACTTCCGCTGAGCCATTGGGTGGCCCTCTGTGCACACTTTTGGGTGTCCATGACACCAACAAATATTTCACAGGTAAGGAAGAAACAGTATAGGGGCTACACATCTGACTGGAGGGTTAGAGGGACTAAGCTATAAAGCAATACTTGATCACTTAGGAATAGTTATATGGAAGAAGAGAGAAAGGTAAGGGGAACATATAGCAGTGTGTCAGATTTTAAAAGTAATTGATAAAATGGATCAGGGAAGCTTTTAAAACTAGTACAGGATAGTAGAATAATGGAACAAAACTAAGGCTCTGAGGGGTAGCATTAGAGAAAAGTCAGGAAACATTTTTTTTTCACTCAAAGGGCGGTGAGCCTGTGACATGCTGCCAGATGAGGCTACAGAAGCAGGGAATATGGGTTATTTTAAAATTAGGCTATGTAAGTTTTTATTAAAACAGAATATCACTGGACATGACAAAGTATGAACAATCAAGGGGAGCACACAGTTTTTTTATTTAATTTATTTCAATCTAGGATTACAAGTTTCCAGTCAGATTCTGAAATAACATGGTTGCGGCTGCCATGAGAGTTGGGGATGAACTGAACGGGCTGCTGATGGGTTGGACTGTTGTGTTCGCCACTTGTGAGATATCATGATATCACTGGACTCTCGTAAAGATAAATATGATATCTTCAGTCAGGCCATGTCATATCCCCTATACTGTAGATCTATCTATCTATCTATCTATCTATCTATCTATCTATCTATCTATCTATCTATCTATCTATCTATCTGTCTATCTATGTGTATATATATATATATTCATTGCAAAAAACTTTCATTAACACATCAGTTAGGGTTGTTACTAAAGTGACAAAAGCAGGGAAATTGGTAGTTAGGGTTTCCAACCCTAACAACCTACCCCAGCCCTGCAGAGACTGACAGGTGTTGGGGTGTGTGCTTTGAAGTCATCAGCCCTAATGATCACCCCATTTTATAAGTAAATAAGCTGAGATGGGCACAGCATAGACAAATGGTGTGAGCGTTAGGGCTCATGACTCCAAGGTACCCCCCCAGACACCTGTCAGTCTCTGCAGGGTGGGGGTGGGGTGTTAGGGTTGGAACCCTAACACCCAATTTCCCTGCTTTTGTCGCTTTAGTAACAACCCTAACTGATGCATTAACAAAGTTTTTTGAAATTAATGTCCTTACTTTTTCAGATAGTATAATCATATCCTTATTTGTCTGTGGGAGCACAGAGCCCTCCGAGCCGTGTGCTCCCATCCCTCC
Organism: Neoceratodus forsteri; assembly: GCA_016271365.2. Classification (NCBI taxonomy): domain Eukaryota; kingdom Metazoa; phylum Chordata; order Ceratodontiformes; family Ceratodontidae; genus Neoceratodus; species Neoceratodus forsteri. Next base: position 434,968,958 of record JADMNL010000023.1, read on the forward strand.
ATACATACATATATGTATGCAGCTGCGGAAGCACAGGGCCGCTGGGCCCTGAACTTCCATTCATAGGTCAACAGTGACCAAACTGTCAGCATAGCCACCTTATTATCCCACCTCATTAGCCCGGTACAGAAAAAGTTTCAATCCACACCAATGCTATGTTGAAAATCTGGCATCAGAATATTTAAAATTTCCAAAGTTACAAGCAGGTGTACCGAAATTGCAACAAATGGTCATAATGTTGGCATTTTTAAATATTTTGACCCCAAATTTTGAACTAGTTTTCTTATGACCCCACCTCATAAACCACATAGGTGAAAATGTTCAGATCTGTGGCTAAATGCCATTGCACACCACAGGTGCAAAAACACATTTCTGGCAGGGTGTGAAAAACGACAGCTGTACTGTTTATGAGGTGGTGTGAAAACATGGCTATGCTGAAAATCGAAAGTCAAAATATTAAAAATTACCAAAGTTATACATGTGCGTACAAACATTTCAACGAACACGTGTAAATTCTGCTATTTTTAGGAAATAAATGTTTCACCAAATTTTCAGCATGGGCTTTTTGTGACCCCCACCTCATGAACACTGGCACTGTCATTTTGTTAATCAGTCCTGAAAGGTGATTTCACACAGCGACCGCGGAATTACCTTCTGGGCCCGATTAATAAAAAGGCAGTGACAGTGTTTATGAGTCCCAAAAAGCCCATGTTGAAAGCTTGGTGAAAAAATACCCACAAAAGCTAAAGATATCGACATAAGTTCAAAATGCCACTGAAATACATTATACGGCACTTACCTTCATTCCTCAGTTTGTGGTTTGGCTTTGAAGAGTACAGACGTGTCCTGGTCCACAGAAGATAATAGCCCAGGATCTCTGGTGGTAAGTATAAGGTAAGGGGGGGTGAGGGGTGGTGGGTGCTCAGGGGAGGGTCGGATGGGGAGGGAGTCAGCCACGATGAAGAGGGATCGTTTTCTTTATTTCAGCTTGTAGCAAAAATTAAAGTCATTGTGGGACAGTTTTCTTTTTTTAGGTAAAAAATACATTAATGCTATTAGGGTACACTGGGAATGGGCTCCCCCCATGTCCCACACTATTTGAGGGGGATAACAATACATTAAAAGTATTTGGGGACACTGGGAGTGGGCTTCCCAGTGTCCCACACTGTTGGGGGGGTAATAAATTACAGGTATTTTGGGACACTGAAAGTGGGCTTCCCAGTGTCCAACGCTGCTGGGGGGGGGGACTTGTGAATGCCGACAGGAGGATTGGCCATGTCGGCAATAATTATAACAACAACGGGCGTGTCACGGGGAGAGGCATCCAACACCAAGGTGGTTATCCCAGTGTCGGATTATTACCATGATAAAAATATGAAGGGGGATGGCAATCGGAGGTGCCACTAGACACCAGAGAAAGGGTGGCTCACATGAACAACTGCAGCTGGCAGCATGGGTTCCATCTGCAACTGCAGACTAGTAGTCAAGAAAATCCCGCTGTTCTCATACAGAGAACACAGGGAAGTGCTCCTCTCGCCAACACAGCCACTGATTTTGGGTCACAGAAAACCTCTTTCAAGCAATAATTAAAAAAAAATAAACCTCAGAATGTAGCTAAATGGGTGCTGTTTACCTATATTCTCATGTTTATGTTTTAAAATTCATTCATTGTTTTTCTGTTTTACTTGTTTTGCTTGTCTCCCTAAGTGGAGAAACAAAATGGCTGATGCACAAAAAAGGATGTTGTTCCTGCAACAAGGGATGACCCTATCTGTGAAAAGGAATTCCTGTCTGTGAAAAGGGTTCTCTCCTGAGACATAGAATCCATTTTCGTGTGGCTCCTGTGACATAGAATCAATTTTAGTGTGGGACATTATTTTTTCCCATAAGAAATAATGGGAAATTGAAAATTGAATAACATTTGAACAGAGTAATCTTTTTTCATCAAACCTTCAAAAGGCTTCTCAGAATAACCAGAAGGGGAAGGGATCAGATCAATTCCAGTACAGTAGCTTCTTCTTGCTGCTTTTACATTGTTCTTGTGGATTTTACTTGGTAGTAGGTTATTTTTTTTCTTTCTTACTACTTCTAAGGGGCTAGCAGGGTATTGTTTTGGGGCTGTTGGAATTTTGAAACCTATTTTGGTGCTGTAAGCGGGCTCATTTGTTTTGCTGTTTCACTGTGTAGAAGGCTGAATTTGCCTTACTTCTTTAAAGGGGCCAGCAGGGAACTATTTTGGAGCTGTTGAAACTTTGAAATCTATTTTGGTGTGCTTTGAGTGGGGGCTGTCATTCCTTTACATTGGAGGCCTATTTTTATGCTTTCTTCTGATTTCAAATCTATTTGGTGTGATTTTATTGGGGCTCTTTCTTTGAACTGAAAACCTATATCTTCTAATTTCAAAACTATTTTGGTGTGTTGTTGGTGAGGCTGTTTGAATTGGAGACCTGTTTGTTTTGATATCAAACCTATTTTTTGTGTTTTGAGTAGAATTGTGATTGTTTTTTGCTGGCTGCACTAGCTACAAAGTTTAGTGCATAGTAGGGGAAGGGTGCTAATGGTCTGACCAGGAGCCTCAGCTACCTGATTATTTCTGGAAGGCACAGTCTGGTCCCAGCCTCCCTGCCCCTCAACCTGCCCACCCCAGGTCCATGATTTCCTTTATACTGGAGGTTCTGACAACATTTCCCCAAAAGGGCAAAGGACGTGCACCTGTCATAGCAGAAGCAGACATCCAGGAAAGGAACAGCAGTGAGTGAAGAGGTGACTGCTTTCTCAGTGGAAGGGAAGTAACTGCATAACAAGGAGTTTTCATTGTTACTTGTTTGCATTGGTATTTTCTTTGTGGAAAGGAAGGGTAGGAGTTTGAAGAAGGCTGTGCAATAGTTGCTTAAAGTCTCTTTTTGGGTGTGGACAGGAGGGATATGAATGTAAAAAGCAGTTACTCAATCTATCTAGAAGTTTATGGCAAAGGGGGTAAGGGAAATTAAGAAAAGGAGAAGAATGTTTTGCACTGATAGGGAGGGAGAGGGGAGACTTGGGGGAGTGTTTGGTATCCTTCTTCTGGAAGGGGGGGTTGCTGATGGGCAGTGAGAGCAATGGATAGGGTGATAGGCTGCAACAACTGCTGTGCACCAATCTTTCTGAAAATTGTCTGGAGGGTGGGGGGATGTTTAGTGTGCAACCACATAAAGAAACTTAGAAAGGAGATTGAGGGTCTGCAGGAGGAACTAAGACAGGCAAGGCAGACTGGAGGTGGTTATAGCCCAATACTGGAGGGATGGAGGAGGGGCAATGAGGAAGGATAATCTGAGCCAACAGTGGCGAGGAAAGGGTCAGAAGAAGGGAAGCGGAGACAAAGGGGCCCAGGCCAAGAAGAATGGTCTCTGGGGAAACCAGGTCAGGAGACAAAAGACAAATGGAAAGAGGAGATAAGGACTTGTGAGGGGAGGAGGAAAAGTGGCAACAATCATGGAGTGGAAAGGAGGGAACAGGTTACTATGAGGAGAGAGGAAGTGGATATTGGTGAAGGGTCTTCAGAAAATTGTTTTGCAGTGCTACAGGGGAATGAGGAGGAGGGAGGTGATGAAATTGGAGGAGTAACTGATAAATGGCTGGACCAAACTGGAGTGGGGGGAAGTTCTGCTGGGGTAATTACAGCAGGGGCAGAAGGAGGAAATACTGTGCAGGAGGAAGAAGAGGAGCCTGGAATGAGAGATGGAGAGGAATGGAAGCAAGCAGGGAGTAAGAGGGGTGGAATCTTGTACTGGGGGACTCAATACTAAGAGGAGTCAGGTGGGATAGCAAAGGGGAGAGGCATAGTCGCACTTGGGTGGAGGCCATGCCAGGAATGACAGCGGAAAGGGTGGGACAATCTGTTCTGAAATATGCTAGAAGGGGTAGGGACAAGCCTCATTTAATTATAAGGGATACCATTGACCTTGTGTTGGCAAATGGGGAGTTTGTGAGGGAAATTAGGGTGGAAGAACTGCTGTCAGGGAGTGACCACCACTCAGTATGGCTCACATTGGATATAGGCTAGGAAGGAGTGGAATCTGGCACGAGTGCTGGACTTCAGGAGGGCCAACTTTGGGAGGATGGGGGAAGTGGTAAAAGGGTACCTGGCCAGAATTCAGCCTAGTATGGGCACTAACCAGAGATGGGAGCTCATAAAGCTGGGGATAGTGGAGGCAGCCAGAACCTGCAGCAAGGCCCTGAGCAAGAAGGCTAGGGCTAAGAAACTGAGCTGGGTGAGCAAGGAGGTCATGGAAAAGGTAAGGAGGAAAAGAGTTGCCTTTTGGAGTTATAAGAAAACAGGGAGGGGGAGGACAGAGAGGAGTACCTGAAGGAATCGAAGGAAGTGACAAGGGCAGTAACGGGAGCCAAGGCATCTACGAAGCTCAGGCTGGCACAAGGCATTAAGAAGGGGGAGAAGGACTTCTTTAGGTACATCAGGGAGAAAGGGAACTGTAAGGACCATGTAATAAGGATTAGGAAGGAGGGGGGTTGGGTGGAAGCAAGGTGCGATAAGGCAGAAGCGCCAAATGATTACTTCGGCTCGGTATTTACTAAGGAGAAGAGGGGTGTGATACCCAAGGGGAAAGGAATGGCAGAAACAGGGGGGTTGGGGTGACAGATGGGGAAATCATGGAGGGGAGAGTTCTGGAGGGTTTGAAGGCATTGAGGGTGGACAAGGCGCCAGGCCCAGACGGCATCCACCCCAGCGTACTGAAGGAGCTGGCAGAGTTCATTGTGGGACCTTTGGCAGACCTATTTAATGCCTCACTACACTCAGGGTGTGTAGCTCAGGATAGAAGGATGGCTCATGTGGTGCCCCTCTACAAGAGTGACCCCAAGGATCAACCGGGGAACTATTGACCAGTGAGCCTCACATCCATCATGGGTAAGCTGATGCAGACTATCCTGAAGGAGAGGCTAGTGTCCCTCCTGGAGGCCAAATGATTATAGGAGAGCAGACAGCATGGCTTCATATGTGGCAGATCCTGCCAAACCAACCTGGTGGAGTTCTATGACTGGGCAACTAGGCAACTGGATAAGGGTCATGCAGTGGATGTCCTGTATCAGGACTTCAGTAAGGCTTTCGACTCAGTGCCACATGAAAGGCTGGGAAGTAAGTTACAAGGCACAGGGGCAGGTGCAAAACTGGTGAGATGGGTAGGAAACTGGCTTCAGGGAAGGCAACAGAGGGTGGTGGTGAGTGGAGAGCTCTCATCCCCAAGGGTAGTGAAGAGCGATGTTCCACAGGGCTCAGTGTTGGGACCAGTGTTGTTTGGCATATTCATTGCAGACATATCATTGGACATCACAAGCAAGATCAGTCTGTTTACTGATGATACCAAGATGGGAGCAGTGGTGGATGACCTAGGGGGATGGCAGGGATTGCAGGATGATCTGGCAAAGCTGGAAACCTGGTCAGATACCTGGGAACTGGGGTTAATGCCAAAAAGTGTAAGGTGCTGCATTTTGGGGTGAAGAACCCAAGGAGGAGTTACCAGCTGGGGGAGTGTAGATAGCCCAGACAGAGGAGGAAGAGAAGGATCTGGGTGTGCTCATTACAGGGTCAATGAACAACTCAGCACTATGTAGGAAGGCAGCTGCAAAGGTCAACAAAATGCTGGGTTGCATTGCAAGGGGTATATCCTCGAGGAGGGAGGAGGTGATTCAGCCACTGTATAGGTCATTAGTTAGACCGCACCTGGAGTACTGCGTGCAGTACTGGTGCCCATATCTGAAGAGGGACATTAAGTTACAGGAGGGGGTGCAATACAGGGTGAAAAAGATGATCAAGGGGTGGGGGACTTATCATACAAGAGAAGGCCGAGGGAGTTGAACATGTACTCGCTGGAGGAGAGGAGGGACAGAGGAGACATGATTGAAACCTTTAAGTACATGAAAGAAATAAACAAGACAGGTACAGAGAGGCTGTTCAAAGTAAGGGAGGGGAGGGACACCCAGAGCCATGATATGAGTCTGGAGGAAGGAAGATTCAGGAGGGAGATGAGAAGACACATTTTTACAGAGAGGGTGGTAGCTGAGTGGAATGTGTTACCTGCATAAGTGGTCTGCAGAAGAACAGTGGACTGCTTCAAAAGGGGCAGGGACAGGGCAAGGGGGAAGGTCAATGGAGGGGCAGCTGCAGAATAAGGGGTGCTAGTTGCACATTCAAGCAGACTTGATAGACCTCTAGGCCTTTATCTGCTGGCAAATTTCATATGTTCATATGTTTGTAGGCACATCTGAGAGGCAAACCCTTTCTATCCTCAAAATGTCAGACCATAACGTGCAGCAGTTTCTGAGATACAGGTGGACAAAAAAAGCACAAAACTTTCTGTATTTTCAACACTCTGTATCTCTGAAACCACAAAACAAATTGAACAAAATTTGCCATATAAAGAGACCTGCCCCTAGTGATTATGCTTGCTGAATGTCATGCAAATCAGTTGAACTATTACAAAGTTATTAAGCTCCAAACATTGGCCTTTAACATTAAACACCATCATCAACCCTAACTATACTGGCGCTACCAACCCGGGACAACTGATTTTATTATTTTAGTGTCTTGTGTCCCTTTTCCCTCCTCAGGAATCCCCCCCCCCAGGTTTCTCCCTGTCCCCGAGTTTCATCTCCCTCAGAGTTAGTTATTTTAATAGATGTTGTTTCCGATAACAAGGGGTTGGGAGCATAGCCCCCCACAAATATACAATTTTGTATAGTTTGCCGTGGTTTGAAAGGTAGCACTTGCTGTTTTTGTTGCAGTCAGTGTTTTGCTGAGCGCTTCCTTTCATTTTGCCATTTTGCTTGCATGGCTTTCGACTGTGTTGTCAATGTCGGTGACATTATGACTCCATGCCCACCACAGCCACTGAACTACATGGTTGAAATGCAATGAATGCACTCTGCAGTAGTCTAGTGGCTATGTTGCATGGCTATAAAATAGAAAACATGAGATCTAACCATGGCAGAGACTTACTTTGCATGAAAAAAACTAAACTCCATCGCACCACCAGCACATACATGGCAATAGCTTGCTGTTCAGAACAGAATAAAGTGCCAGTTAAAGTGCATATTTATTGTGAGAAAGCAGCCAGAACAAATGCCACAACTTCCCAATGCTTTGCCTTGCTCAACGTCTTCATCGGGGGTGTGGTCAGCAGCATTACACAGTTCACTTTTAAACCAAGATCAGCCAATACGATTTTAACAGCAATCAATACAAACTATCAATTGCCTTGGTTAATTACTGTGTCAGTTTTACCTTTAAAGGGGAGACACTACTTTAGCTCACTCCTCTTTATCTTTTGTCAGAACAAACAATTAAAGTGTTCACTAGTGTATAAAAGTGGTCTTTACCAGCTCTCATTTTAATTCGATTTTTAAATCAGCCTGTGCAAAGAAGCTTTCCCTCAGAGGAATACAAATATTTATGTTGAACTGTGCTCAACGTATGAAAATAAATATACAAGATATCAAAAAGGCTTTTACATTACAAGCTTCCTAAAAAACAGAATGTCACTGACTGGAACATTTTGTGCTACCTTTACAATCAGACCCCATTCCAATAGAAGGAGCAGTTATAACAACCCATATGTGTAAAATGCACCAGTGCGAATGTGATTTTGTGTGACAAGCAGATCCCTTATTGGCTGGTATACCTCTGGATGATTAAGAAGTTCTTATAAGACATATTCTGAACCATTCAGCCTCACCTAATGGATTAGATTGGCAGAAACGGTGCACTGCTTGTCTACCAAGTAGAATTTGTGCTTTCTGTAGTGTGCCCTCTAGTGTTTTAAATATACACTTGAAGAGAAGGTCATTTTGTGAGATTGTTACCAAAAGGATGCAGTTGCAAGTACAGTTGCAGCAACTGACATGGTCAGATATTTCCAAATGTTTCTGTGCTATCTCTAGAGGAATTAATTGCCTACCTGCCGTACCACTGCAGGGCCACCAAAGAGAATCTCTTTAGAAATATCGCAGAATATCTGGAAATATCTGACCATGTCTTTTGCTGCAGTTGTAGAATGAGAAAGCAAATGGCTGCAATAAAAGAGCTGCCCAATACGTATTTTATTTTATGATTGTGGTATACTGTCTAAACGCTGGATGCAAAACATATAGCCTCTCCCCTTTTAAATGAGTTGTGTCTCTTTACTGAAAGCTGTGGTCCTTACTCAATGACTTAACATAAACTTGACAGGTCTTCGGGGAGGTGCTGAGGCTAAGCAAAGATGGCATGCTATATCTGTGATGAGACAATAAGGGGGAAGTGAATATAATAAGTAGTAGCATCTTTATTAACCATTCAGCTTGTAAGGCTATTATGGTATAAAAAATTCATTTGACAAGTACAGAAAAATTATCTCAATCCTAACAGAAATATAGAAACGAAAAATAGTAAAACATGTAGACAATATTATTGCACTTTCTTATTTTTAAGCACACATATGAACAATTAGCTAACTTCGACAACAGTTTCGGAGTCACTGCTGAAAAGTGAATTAAGCTATCTGTCATCAAATATATTTGGCAGAGGATCCCTCTCATTCTTTCTTGTACCAAAGATGCAGTAGGTTAATGTGTTCAAGGTCTTCTTTTACACGAAGACCACAGTTGCCATTTTGATTCCACAAAAGACTGAAGGAATCCCTTTTCCCAAATCTTGATTTTGTAACATTCCCATAATATGTTGCAAACCCATAATTACTGAAAGTGTTCCCATTGTCAGGATTTTTGATAATGGTCAGATATTTCTTGAACTCAAGCGGTGTTTTAATTTCACTGAGCCAGGAGCCATACCATTTGGTACTAATACAAGACATAACCAGATGTTTGTCAGTGTTTTCTTCACAGATTGGTTTGTTGTCAGCTCTTTTTGGTTGTTAGAGTATGAGGGGCTAACCATAAATTTGTGAGACCTATTTCATTGAATGTTTTTTTTTTCTACAGAATGCAGCCAACATAGAAACATAGAAACATAGACTTTGTTGGCAGATAAGGACCGCTTGGCCCACCTAGTCTACCCATTTCCCTACCTATTGGATAAGCTGCAGATCCTAGTTAACCAACAGCCTACTTCTTCCTATCCACACCAGAATTGCCTTATGTCTGTCCCATGCATTATTGAATTCCCCCATTGTTTTTGACCCCACCACTTCCTCAGGAAGGCCATTCCATGCATCTACCACCCTCTCTGTGAAAAAATACTTCCTTACATTGCCCCTGAGCCGTCCCCCCTCTATCTTCAGGTTGTGTCCCCTTATTTTTGCACATCTTAAAGAGGGGCATTGAACTCCTGGAGAGGGTCCAGAGGAGGGCAACCAAAATGATTTAGGGCTTGGGAGATAGGACCTACGGAGAGAGGTTCGAAAAGCTAAATATGTACACATTGGAAGAGAGAAGGGACCAGGGGGACATGATAGAGGTTTTCAGGTACATGAAGGGGGTAAATAGGGGAGGAGCAGTTGGGGTGCTTCAGAGGAAGGAGGGGGGCAACTAGAGGGCATGGGTGGAAGCTGGAGGCGGGGAGATTCAGGGGAGAAAGGAGGAGGTGCTACTTCACTGAGAGGGTGGTGGAGCCATGGAATGCACTGCCCAGGGGGCTGGTGGAGGCAGAGACAGTGATGGGGTTCAGTAGGGGGTGGGACAGGGACAGGTACAGGGGAAGGGTTCTGGAAGCAAAATCCAGTGCAGCGAGAATATCGGGAACTGGGAAGGGAGAAGCCAGAGAGGGCGAGGAGGGCAACAAGGTCAGCTCCTACAGTGGGGGCTGACCAAACGAGCAGACACGAAAGACCGTTGGGCCTATTCTGCTATCATTTTAGTATGTTAGCATCTCTTTTTCTGAAAGATGCTACCCTCTTGGACTTTGTTGATTCCCTTGAACCAAGGCCTTGTATTACTAGTTTCCTTTAAGCCATTTTTTTTATTTTGGCACTTCTTAGGTAGTCTGTTAGTCTCATATTTAGAGATTGTTATACAACATGTTAATAACCTGATTTTTGCCATTTCAGAAACTGGCATTTGACCTAATTCAGATCTGACTGTAGGTGCTAGAACAGAAAAAGGAAGACCCAACTTTGATCAATACAAGCAGTTTAATATTTTATCTAAAGAAGGATTTTCATGCCCGCTGCTGGCACAGCAGTAGAACTGCTGCTCATGGCACTGACAACCCAAGTTCGGAAGCGAGCCTGGAGTGTCAGAGGGCTGGCTGGGGAAAGTAGGATGAGTGTCCCAGGGACAGACCTCCACCTCTTTGGGGGAGGGATGGTGGTGTCTAGCATTTGAGTGACACCAAGGCAGAATCATAAGTAAAGGGGATGGCAGCAGCAGACATCTGTGGGGTACTGTATGCATTGGAGCATGCATGCCCACATGCTGATGTCTGGGAAACCAACATGAGGTAAAACCCTGTATGGCAGCCATTCATGATGCCCTATGGCCTCCGCTGAATGACACTGGGAAGCATAAGTCTTGGGCGGACAATTAAGTGGATCTCAGTCTCTCCCTCAGGAGCCCCTCCATAGGAGGCAAGCTATGGGATGTCTGACCTATGCCACTACTGGGGGATGCTTGTGAGAAGTGAGTGGGGACAAAGTTTAGTTATTTATTTATTTTTCGTCAACTTGGTAAGTGCACTAGACAAATTCTTGCCTATTTTCAGGCACAACCCGGGGGGAAGGGAATACATATGAATGCCAACTGATCTTGAACTAGATTAAGCTGTTGGTGGTATTTTAGTGAATGGGGGGGGATCTGGCCAGGGCACCAGGAAAATTCCCCTACTCTTTTCGAGAAGTGCCGAGATCGTTAACATCCACCTGAACTACCAAAGGAACAGGCAGATGGGACCTCAGTTTATCGTCTCGTCCAAAAGCTGGCACCTCAGGACTGCAGCACTCCCCTCATGCTGTACTGCAGTGTCAGTACTGGGATATTAACCCAAGTGCCTGGTGTGGGAATAGAACCCACAGCCTTCTGATCTCTTAGCCTCAGAGGTGAGTGCGCTACCTGCTGAGCCACTGACACTACCACCAGCAGCCAGAGCCAAAATAGAGTTAGAAAAAAGAATGATTTTCAGGTAGTCCATATATTTCAGCAGCATACGAAATCTGGACTCTAACTTTGCATTTAATACCTATGCAGATGATTTCACAGAATTATATATATATATATATATATATATATATAATTAAACCTTCTGATTCCCATTAATCTGTTCTGAATCTTTCTAGTAATGGTGTCAAAGTGTGAATTCCACAATTGCTTGAAAATGATAATCCAAAGTAGATATATGAATTTATACTTACAGAAACATAGAGACTCACATATTCAAAGGAGATGCACAGTGCATCCCAGAAAATGTGCGGAAGTATGATATTCAAAAGGGAGTGATGTGTCACACATTTCTGAATGTGCGATTATGCAGATATAATGTATGCAGTGCAGAAAAAAGGGGGTGGGCACTTGAATATGCTGCATAAGTGTATATTCAGCCAATGTGTGGCGCATGTGTTGTGCATCACAAAACTGTGCCACACAAAGTTAGGAAGGTAAAGGGATGGCCTCTATCGGCTAGTCACTCATAGGCAGGCTGCAGAACTGCAGACAGGTGACCCTGAGACGGCCCTCGGAGGTGCACCAGGATGTGCTCCAGGCACCCACACACAGCAGTCATGCCAGGACGGTAGTATCCAAAGCTACAGCCTCTCTGTGCTAGCATGCTGGACACCTGCTGGGTGCTGCTAGGTGACACCACCGGCACTGCCCAGTCACCCACACCCTTCACCACACCCAGGTCAGGGATGCCCAGCTGCCACATGCTAGTCGAGTGCCCCCCTAGCACACTAATGGTGTAGACAGCTACAATGCAGCACATGTACCAGGTGCCACAGCCTGCACCCATATGGCTGTTAGATTGCCACTCATTGGAGGCATGTGCCCATGGTGGCGTCTGTGACAATGGTGAGCAGGATGCATGGTGGTAATGGCAGCAGCATGGCATGGGTCAGGGACAGCCCAGTGGCACAGACCCATGGTGCAACACCATAGGTGCACACAGCATGCCTGTGCCAGTCCCATGCCACCAGGAACCACATACATGTCACTGATTCTATCCCTGCAGTGTGATAATGCTACAGGGGCCCAGGGTTTGGGTCACTGTGGTGTACTGGTGGTGGACAGTGCACAACTGTGAGCAGCATGGGGCAGTGGTGGCACCACCTGCAGTCTGGAGGTGGCAAGGCATGCTCCAAGGACACCGGACCCTTTCAGTGTTGTGTTTGTTGCCACCCAGGGCACGGACATGGCCATGGGTAGTAGCACTGCAAACCTCTCAACTGTCACACAGTACAAGGTACAGCACTCATATTATCACTCAGACATCCTCTGACGCACATAGAATGGGTGACATTACGCACCAGCCACTGGGACTGTTATGCAGAAATGTATGATAATATGAGATTATCAGCACACAGTAGCAACGTTGGTGCACTTATTTTCCACAGTCTTCCGAGCTTGCGCTGTCACGTTTGCTGCTGTTCACTCATTCTGACCAGTTGTCACATACCTTGACACACATTTGGGTGCTAAGGGGCTGGGAGTATGTAGAATTGTACTCCGGCCAATGCAGTCCACCCACAAACACCAATGCACTCTCACCTGCCTGCTAGGCTGCAGTACCTCCTGATCACCTTTGTGGAGTAGTGGTGGTGCTGCCCTGTAATGCTGGAACTGTGCAGGCCAATGGTATGCAAATGGCCTGAATACATTCCAGTAATGAGATGTAAATGTGCTGTTTGGGCGCTGACTGTGCATTGAGGCCATTTGCATACCCTGGCTGAATATTACAAATCTGCGTGCTAGGCAAGAGGCTTTGCATCGCACACTTCTTTTTGCTCTGCACTGGGCTCTGGGCACATGCCGTGCTTTGCATTTCCCACTGCATGATCGTGCATGTTCAGAATATTCAGCTGCACATGGACAATCACATATTATGGCGCAACTTCTGAATATACCATTATTTTGTGCTGGTGCAGTTGAGTTGCACAGCACAAGCACTTGCATGATGCAGACCGCCACTTTTGTATATGGGGCCCCAGAATTTGCTGGCAGAAAAAGCCCACTTAATCCATCAGTTCTGTCACTCCTACCTATCTGTCTGTCTTATCCATATATCCATCTATCTATCTATCTATCTATCTATCTATCTATCTATCTATCTATCTATCTATCTGTCTATGTAGTGTGTATGGAAGAAGCATTTTCTTCATGGATTTTCATCCTAAGCAGAATGCTGTTGTACCACAGTGCAAAGGTCATGGAATGTGGTTGTACCCTTCTTTGGTACAACATCATTCTACACAGGTGAACACAATTTCTGCCCGACTAGCTCTAATGAAAGCAGAACTAAAAAAAATACCACGCTCCCAACAGTTTCTCCAAAATGAACACAATGTGGACCTTTGGAAGCCTGCTCTGTTTCCAACAAAAGGTTATAAAATTAAACATTAATATGGATGTTAACTTACTTCATCTTATTAAAAAAATAATCTATTTCTCTGTATTAGCTGTCACTCACAATAGACAGCAGGAGAACAGCCGAAAATGAGAATGGGACACAACAGCTTAAACACTTAAAAAAAAATCCTCTATTTTTGATCTGCATCCACTATAAAAATATTGGTTGGGCAAAACCATGCACAACCAGCCTATGATGCCACCTCGAGGTGCAGATGACAATGGACCTGTGGAACTTTGCTCTCATGGTGTGTTGTAATGTGAACCTCTTGGTGGCAGTGCAGGCTGGCTGCGCATGGTTGCCCAACCAGTATTGTCTATATCTATCTATCTGTCTAATCATAGAATGTAAGCACCCCAGTGACTCTTTACATCTTCTCTCCCCCTGCCCTGTTTTTGTACGAACCCTTTCTTTCTTCAGTCTATTCCTCCCTTCCACCACCACCCTTTCCATACAAAATTATTTCTGGTAATTCTTTTATATCCCCCTTTGTAAATTTTCCATTTTTCTATTTCCAATATACCATTTACTGTATATTTCAGAGGTTTCCTTCCCACAGCCATGGCTTTCGTTTTCTCTTCATTAGTTACTAATTTTTTTGTAAAGATATTTGGTTTCCACTGCAAACCACTTTGTGAAGGCAAGCCTAAGATCAGCTCATCAGCCAAGCAAGTATGCTACATCTTTTTGCCTAGGCTGAGTGGAATTCAACATCTTAAAGACTGTTTAGGAGTGCATTGACAAATAAATACTGAACAGTGTTGATGTTAAGGTGCAGCCTTGCTTAATGACCCTGTTTCTTGGAGAACAAGTTGTGAAATCACGCTTTAGTGAACGTCTCATTATGTTGCTTGCACGCATGTGCAAGAAACATAGTGCCATCATCGGAGATTTCGGAGGTGTGTCACCTCCTCCTCCAATTCAGTCAGTGAGCTGGCAGGCGTTGTCAGAAGTATCGCATTTTGGAGCTGCTCATGACACGCCCAAAATGCAGTGGCATACAGTTGAAAGGGGAGCTACGCTCAGTGAGCACCGAGAAGAAGCATAGCTCCCCCACACATACAGGCGCACGTACCCGCACGTAGTGTAGTCGACGGGTGCCAATCCCGCTGGCTGAGCTGCGCCGCTTCCCCTCAGAGTTGGTGCCACGCTGGGAGCCCACCCCAGCATGGCAATTAGTCCTTGCGACGGGGTGCCTAATCCCCATCGGCTGAACGCTCCCCTGTTCTTGTGCCACGCTGGGAGCCCACCCCAGCGTGGGCAAACGGTCCCACTGACGCCTTTTTTACCTGTAAACAAAAATGGTCCCGAGCGCATCTCCCGACCCCCCACAACCCGCACCACCCACTGCACACCCAGCTCCCCACACCTCCCCTCACCCCATACTGAGGAAAATGTCGGTAAGCTGTATAATGGGCCAGATGGGGGTTCAACTTATTGCATATCTCAGGCATTTTTGGAATTTTCACCAAATTTCAACATGGGGTTTTAGGACCTTCTCATGAATGATGTCACTGCATGGTGTTATTCCGGCCTGAAGGGTGATTTCACGGAGTGTTCGTGCAGTGACTGAAAAATCACCCTTCAGGCCCAATTACCACCATGACAGTGACATCATTCATGAGAAGGGGTCCCAAAAACCCCATGTTGAAAATTTGGTCCAAAAATTCCAAAAAATGACTGTTTTACGAGTGTGCTTTGCGCAGTTCCTACGCAGGCTCGTAAGTTCGCGAAATTTTGATATTTTCACTCCAGATTTTCAACATTGCCATTTTACCACACCTCCTTATAAGCAGTACAGCTGTCATTTTTCACATCCTGCCCAAAACGTGTTTCTGTCCATGTAGCGCACAATGGCGCAGTCGGTGTGCAAACTCAATGTATGGGACACATTAACAAATTCACACTGACACTGTTCATGAGCAGAGGTCTTAAAATGGCTATGTTGAACATTTTGTGAAAAATTTCCTAACAATGACTGTTTTACGAGCGTGCGTTGCGCAGTTCCTACGCACGCTCGTAAGTTCGTAATGACTTCCAAATACCTAAATAGCACATAGAAGCAAGCAACATTCGGCATTGACAAATGCTTGTTTTAGACTAAGTTTGGTCCTGAAGGATAGCCAAAGTGTTGATTAACTTCTTATCATCCCCGGTTCCCTTCACTAAGTTCCATGACATTTCTTGTGATGTGGAGTGAAATGCTCCCTTTAAGTCAATACATGCTAGGAAGATCTTCTGTTTATGAATTTAGACATATTTCTGAAAGAAATGCTGTACAGTATAACAGTGGCTTATTGCACAGTGTTTATTTTAGAAACCAGCTTGGTTATTACTAATTTATTTAAAAGTTTTACCAGGAAGGCATGCTCAGTAGACTACTGCTCGATTCCAGATGCGTCCTGGGGAAGAGGGTAGAGGAGAGTACAATAGAAACAGTGTGCAATAGTAGCAAAACAAGCATACAGAATATTGCAATACAGTAGGGTTGACACAACAAGGTAGTACAAAAGGGCATCTTTTAGTATACATCTGAACAGGAGGCAACTATACAGAACATTGGCTTGCAGTTGATGTTTAGACACAGCAGTAAAGAGCAAAAGTACATCACTTAATATACATACTAATGAGAGGACTAGATTCAGGTGACCGAAATGCTTCTTAGGCACATAAACAGGTGGAAGAGAAGTGTGCATTAATAAGGTTGTTGAGGTGCTGGCTGGGGGAGGTGTGGTGAATGTCCACAGGGAGGGAGTTACACAGTTTTGGCATGTAGTAGCTAAAGGCTGCTTTTCCCGCTGTGGTGGACTTATATGGGACCGACAAGGATAGGGAGTCAAGATTCCTGAGTGGGTAGCTGGGGGGGGTAGGAGATGTTAGGAGTGAGGTGAGGTAGGGTGGCAGTGACTTGGTCCAGAACTTGGCCATAAATCTAACACTGTGAGATTGCCTCTGATCCTGGAGCAAGGGGAGTTCCAGGGATTGGTAGAGGGTGCAGTGGTGGATAGTAGGAGAACAGTCCGGAGCAAAATGGCAGAATGAGTGGAAGAGTGGGTACAGTCTGGCTAGGGAGAGCTTAGGAGCAGCACTGTAGACTACATCACCATAGTCGAGTATGGGGAGAATAATTTTCTACACAACTGCACGGCGCGCCTGCAGCAGGATGCAACCACGGTTGCAGTATAAGGTGCCCAGTTGGGGGTGAAGCTTTTTGTGGATGGCTTCAATGTACGAAGAAAAGTTGAGGTGCTGCTCAAGCCAGACCCCAAGATATCTAAAGGAGGAGCAGGCTTCCAGAGAAGTCCCATCAAGGGTGTGGAGGGTGGGAAGGGAGATGAGCCGAGATAGTCTCTGCCTCATGCCAAAGGTCATGGCATTTAAAAAAAGCTGATTAGAGTGAAACCAGAGCTGAATATTATTAAAGTCCTGCTGTAGTCTGGTCTCCACATCAGAGGAAGAGGGTCCAGATGTATACAGTACCGTGTCATCCGCATACATGTGAATGGATGTGTGTGGGCAAGCTGAAGGCAGGTCATTTAGGAAGATGGAGAACAAGAGCAGGCCAAGGACTGAGGCTTTGGGGACACCAGCAGTAACAGGTAGGGGAGCAGAGGTGGAGTTGCCAACTCGGACTGACTGGGACCGACCCACCGGATAGGAGTGGAACCAGCTGGTAGCCTTGCTAGAGAGACCAGCATGGGAGAGGTTGGTCAGGAGGAGAGAGTGTGAGACAGTGTTAAAAGCCTTTGCTAGGGCGATGAAAATGGCTGCGGTGATATGGTCTTTATCCATCCCAGTGAGGATGTGGTTGGTGAGTCTTAGGAGAGAGATGGTGGTGGAGTGAGACCTCCTAAAACCAGACTGGTAAGGTGAGAAGAAGGAGGTGGAGTCGAGGAAGGAGGAGAGTTGCATTAGGAGTATGTGCTCCTGGAGTTTAGCTAGTATAGGGAGGAGGGAGATCGGGAGATAGTTGCTGGGGGAGGAGGGATCACCACCATTAGGGAGGTGGATGATCATGGCATGCTTCCAATCAGTGGGGATAGAAGCAAGTGGGAAGGATTTGTTGAAAAGTGAAGCCAGAGGGGTGGCTATGGCAGGAGCCAACAGGTACAGCATTTCTGAGTCTAGATCCATTGGGCATTTACCATTGGAAGGATTTAGGTAGAGTAAGACCTTAGGAACTTCAGCATGGGTAACCTTTCAAAAGGAGAAGGAGGAGGGAGAAGGGGCATCCCGGGCAGGGGGTGCAGTGGGATTGCATTGAGCGGGGGTGGTGGATAAAAGTGATGAGATACAGTTTGTGAAGGAGTTGAATTCATCTGCCACTGCCAGGTGTTCCGAGATGGTGATGAGGACAAGGGTGGGGGGCTGTGACGGTGGGGCGAAGAGTGATTTAACCACCCTCCAGAATTTGGCAGGATGATTTATGTTTGTATTGAAATAGGATTTGAAATAACTGGCTTTAGCCCATCTGATTTGACTTGTACAGGCATTGCAAAGTGAGTGGTACCATTGATAGTCCACAGGGGAGCCAGAGCTTTTGTAGGCCTTCCAGGCCTGTTCCCTAGCTCTGAAGTGGGCCAGTATGTCAGCAGTGATCCAGGGCAGGTGGGCACTCCTCACCCATGTCTTTCTAAGTGGGGCATGTTTGTCCTAAGCTGTGAGGAACCTGGACCTGAAGTACTCCAGGGCTGGGTCTGTAGATGTAGCCTGGGAGATGGGCGACCAGTCGGTATTTGCCAGGTCATTCAGGAGTGTAACTAGGTCTAGGGATTTGTAGGATCTTGTCAGGAGGGTTTTGGGTGGTGGTGCCTTGGGCCAAAATATTTTTCTTACCAAATAAATCATGTGATGGTCACTTAAAGAGTTCGATAAGAGACCTGAGGCATAAACCCTGTGTGGGTGCGTGGTATGGGACCAATGCAGCAGAGTGTGGTTGTGGGATTTATGATTCAAGCATGTGGGTTCTGTGATCTGTTATGAGAGGTTTAGTGAGTATTGTTGTATTCCTGAGTTTACCAATGTTCTTTTCCATTTTATATTATTTTTGGAAATATTTTTTGATATGACCTATATATTCACCTATGGCTTCAAGCTTACCCAAATTGATTTTTAGCTCTATATTTATTTGTCTGAATAATGGAGTTTACTATTCTATTTATTCCTATTGTTCAGTGCCTTGATAATTGAAAGGCACTTTATAAATAAAGCTTATTATTATTATTATTATTGTTATTATTATTATTATTATGGTCAGTGGCCTTTTACTGGTCTATTTGGATCCCTCTTTCATGTGTACTGGTAATATTAAATGTCCTTTATATTCAGTTGGTATTTATCTACCTTTTAGTATTTGATTAAAGAAGAAGGTGAACACAGGAACCCACCAATCTGCCATAATTTTACAAATGCCAATGGGAATGTTGTCAATACTTGACACTTTATTTAATTTAAATGATGTGACAGCCTCTTCTAGAGTGCCTCTCTTTTATCAATAATTGTATTTATTTGCCTTCTATTGTTTTCAAATAATGTGGTAATTTTGTCTTCATGAATTTTCTCATAAAATAATATACAAGCCAGTTTTCATGTATAACATGTGCTTCAATATTTGTCCTCCAGTTATCTGTATCTCTAGCTACCAATGTATAGAAGTGTTTAGTATCATTTGTATTTATTGCAATTAATAACTGTCTCCATAACCTTTCTTCATGTTTTTACTGTTTTAACACATGTGCATATTGTCTTTTTTCTATTGAATTACCCAGTGTTTTCCCTAATTCATGAACTGTCTAGTTTTCCCTACATTTATGTGATCCATTTTTGCTATGCTACTTTCCCTCTCAAAACAAGTATCGTTAGCAATACATAACTCTTTGTATATAACCAGTATTATTTTGTTAAATGTATTCTTTAAAGTCTCATTTGATGATTTTGTGCAAGTACTAGAAGAAATATGAGGTGATCCTTCCAGTTGCAATTTTTTAATAAACGTACTTCTCTATGCTGATGATTCAGTCATTTATTCCAAAAGCACTGCCCTTGACAGCCTTATCACTTGTGACAGGGTTAAATAAGACCCTGCCCAATTTATTATGCAGAAATAGTTAAAAGCAAGGATCTGATCTATCCTCTCCTTTTCTGTCTCTTGTCTGATTGCACAATCACATTTTCTTGTGAGATATACTGTAGGAACTGATCATTTTGGAGTCTCATGATCCTCCCTCTCCCACTGTCTCCCTGCCTTCACTTGTTGTTTCTTGCTGTTTCTATCTTTTCAGCCCCCTTTCTTATCTATGGATATAAAAATATACGTGGATCTTTATGTGAAACTGGGGTTTCTTGTTTGAAAATGTATATAGTTATATTGTTGAAATGATTGCAAAAAGCTATTTGAAACTTGGGGGTTAACCATGAGATGCAGTTTGCCCTCCACAAGCTGATTTGCAGAGCTGTCAGCAGGAGACAAGCTTGGGACACAGTGTTCTATTTGCAAGCCTCCTCAGGAACGAATCTGACAAGAAGTCTGATACATTTTGTGAGAAACATTATGTCTCTTAATGAGCTCAGGATGTAGAAATTAATTGCCAGGCTAAGACTTCTTATAAAATGACAGCACTCTTTTGTGTTAGAGAGAGAGAGAGAGACTGAAATTTAGAATTAGAGATACTCTCAGAAGAACATTGTTTTGCCTGAACTGCCTGTAAAAGAGCTATCTTGCACTATTTTATTTTTTATTTTATTGTCCATTGATAATAAAATATTATTACTTGTGAATTTAATAACTGCTCCTGGTTTGCCTATGCTTCCTGACCTGTGCCTTGATGATAGGTGGTGTCAGACTAAGTGGGATTTAGACCGTAGAAACTCTAAGCCAGTAGTTTTGTGCATGGGTACTAGACCTGGTATCAGGGAAGCATAGAAAGAAGGTATGGATTCTGCAACAGCAAGCCCAGGAGTGATTGCCAAAAGAATGGTAGACAAACTAGAAGCAGAAACAAATGTCCTACCTGAGACTGTGCAGCCAGATCCAGTGACTAAAGAAAAATAACAGGCAGAGAAAGAACTTGAAAGCATGCCTGCTTCTTCAAATGGTGGGCCATACAACAAAGAGAGACAGAGAAGCAGAGAAAAGAACAGATGCAGTGACAGGAGCAGTGATGGCTGGGTGCCTTGCACACTATCAAAGCTGGAGGATCTGGCACAGGTCCCGCAGAGCAACAAAACACAAACAACTTAAAAGACATTGAACTTACAAAGTTGTGTCCTTCAGATAATTTCAAAGCATACAGTACCTGACAACTTTTGAAAGGATTGCTGAAGCCTGCCAGTGGCCAAAGCAACAATGGACAATCCGGCTGGTACCTTGCCTGACAGGTAAAGCCCAACTTGCCTACAGCAATATGGACAGTGCAAAGTCAGACAACTACTGTATGGCCTTGTCAAAAGAGAAATCCTGAAAAGATATGACACCTCAGGAGAGAGTACATGCTAAGATTCTGGTTTCTAAAGTACCAATCTGTTGACAATCATTGAGAAGTCTTCACCTGACTAGAGAATGCCTCATTAAATAGTTCCGACCAGAGTGCAAAATGTTCCCACAGAGCATTGACATTTACAATGGAACAGTTCATCAATATCCTGTCTATAGATGTGCAGATTTGGGTAAAAGAACACTGACCAGAAAGTGGGGAAAAGGATGTTTCTTTGGCTAAGGACTATTAGACGGTAAGAGTGATGGTCTTGTTGAGCATTTTAATCAAACCCTAAAATGCATGTTAAAAAGGTTTGTAAAAGGGGGAAGAGAAAGACTGGGACTAATACTTACCTTACCTGTTTTTTGCTTGCAGAGAAGTGCCACAAGCCTTAACAGGCTTTTCACCATTTGAAATGTTGTATGGTAGACAACCTAGAGGGCCACTAGATGTAATAAAAGAAACATGGGAAGATAAGCCCACTCAGAAAAAAAAATCTATTACATCCTATATGTGTGCCCTGAAAAAGAAACTGGCAAAATATGTTAAAATTGCCCATAGTAATTAGGAAGAGACCCCAAACCAGCAGAACGTGTATTATGACTATGGGGTAAAAGAAAATGTTTTTGAGCTGGGTGAAAAGGTCTTGCTACTGTTACCCACTACAGACAATAAACTGTTAATGAAGTGACAAGGGCCTTATAAAGTGCTTACAGTAGATGTACTGCAGTTAACCATGGCAGAGAGTCCCCTGCTAGGAAAAATCCTATCAAGATACACCATGCTAACCTCCTGAAGAAATGGGTTGAAAAAACATCAAAGGCTGCTTTATTAGTTTTACCAGAAATCTCTGGTGAAGATATTGATATAACTTATGACAGACTGTAACAGACTGTAACTTATGATGATGAAAAGTTGGATGTTTCCTTAACCTCTGAACAAATAGCAGACATTCGTAACTTGGTAAAAACATTTAGCAGTACTTTTACCACAGTGCCAGGCCAAGCAAAAAGGGTTGAGCATGTAATAGTGTCATGAATGCTCTCCCTATCAGACAAAAGACAGAGAGATTGCCAGAGTGGTTAAGAGGAGATGTGGTTAAGGAAATACAAAAAATGAAACAATTGGATATCATATTAGAATCAAGAACTGCTTGGTCATCACCAATGGTGATTGTAAATAAAAAAGGAGGTGCAAGAATCTGGCTTGATTTTAGGAAACTTAATCAAGTATCCCAATTTGACAGTTATCCTATGCCCAGGATAGATGATTTGGTGGACAGATTGGGAAGTGCCAAGCACATCAGTGCCCTCGATCTCATCAAGGGTTACTGGCAAATTCCCCTAGCTAAAGAATCCAGAGACAAAACTGCATTTGCCACACCTGTTGGATTCTATCAGTTCACCACCATACCATTTGGTTTACATGGTGCACCCACTACATTTCAGCAGTGTACAGATGCAATCTTAGTTACTTTCACTGATTATTGTGCTGCTTACCTGGACGATGTCATGGTGTACAGTCCAGACTGGAAAAGCCACCTGGAACACCTATGAACAGTTATACCATGTATCAAAAAGGCAGGTCTGACCATTAATCCTACCAAATGTGCATTGGGAATGCAGGAAACCAGATATTTGGGATATCTTCTGGGAAATGGAGAAGTAAAGCTAGAGATTTGTAAGATACAGGCTGTAGCTAACAGTCCTGTCTCTAAAACAAAGAAACATGTCAGGTCATTTTTAAGGCTGGCTGGTTGCTACTGGACATTCATTCCCAACTTTGCCCAGTTAGCTACCCACCTCATAAAACTTACAAAAAAAATGGTGACTGAATAATGTGGGATGATTCCCAAAGTGTGATGAAGCTTTTCAGGCTATCAATGCTGCATTATGTTCAGCCACTGTTTTAAGAAGTCCAGACTTTGAGAAACAATTTTTGTTACTGACAGATGTATCCGAAGTAGGCCTAGGTGCAGTTTCGAGTCAGAACATAGGAGGGAAGGAACATCCCATTCTACATATCAGTAGGAAATTGCACAACAGAGAGAAAAGGTACTTCACTGAAAAGGAATGCATTGCAGCAAAGGGGGTCATGAAGTCCCCTTAGTTTTGTTTGCCTGGAGCTGACTTTTTTACTTATAACCTATCACTATCCTCTCTGTTGGCTTAATCAAATGAAAGATATAATTTCCAGAATCAGAAGGTGGTACCTGGCACTAATGCCATTTAAATTTAAAGTGATGCATAAATCTGGAAAATATAACATCAGTGCTGATTTTCTGTAAAGACATGGATCAGGAATTGAGAATTCCGAAGGTTAAGAAAAATGTGTGGGTTTAAACTTAACTGTTTGCTGTATTGGTTGTTATGGAAAAAGGGATACCGTATATTGGCAGAACTGTAAAGGTTATAATGTAATGTCAGAAGAGAATTAAAAGAAAGTTTTGGAAACCTTTTTTTTTATAACTGGTTCCCTCATGGGGGAGTGGGTATGTGACAGGGTTGAATAAGACCCTGTTATGCAGAAATAGTTAAAAGCAAGGATCTATTCTATCCTGTCCTTTTCTGTCTGCTGTCTGTCTGACTGTGCAATCACATTTTCTTGTGAAACCTGGGAACTGATCACTCTGACAATCTCTGGATTCTCCCCTTCCCGCTATCTCTGTGCCTTTACTCGCTGTTTCTTGCTGTTTCTATCTTTTCTTCCTCCTTCCTTGTCTGTGGTTATAAAACTATATGTGCATCTTTATGAGAAACTCGGTTGTCTGGTTTGAAAATGTATATAGTTATATTGTTGAAATGATTGTAAAAAGCTATTCAGAACTCAGGGGGCTAACCCTGAGATGCAGTTTGGCCTCCATAAGCTGATTTGTAGAGCTATCAACAGGAGGTCAGCTTGGGACACAGCGTACTATTCACAAGCTTGCTCAGGAAAACTAACAAGAAATCTGATACATTTTATGAGAAACAGGATGTCTCTTAATGAGCTCAGGATGCAGAAATTAATTACCAGGAAAAGACTTCTTATAAAAAGAGAACAATCTTTTGTTGGAGAGAGAGAGAGAGAGATTAAAACTTAGAATTAGAAATACCCTCAGAGGTAGGACTTTGTTTTGTTTGAACTGCCTGTAAAAGAGTGGTCCTGCACAATTTTATGTTTTTATTTTATTGATAATAATAAAATGCTACTTCTGCATTTTATTACTGCTCCTGGTTTACCTATGCTTTTTGACTTGTGCCTCGATGACACTGCTGCTCTTCAAAGTAACTTTAGGTCACTGGAAAGCTGGTTCTTCAACAACAATCTGGTACTCAATTACAAAACAACAAAGACCATGATCTCATTTCTTGCCTTCTACAGAAGAGGAAAATTCTACCCTTTAACATCTGAAACAGCCAAGGGCAAAATCTTGGACAGGTAGTGACATTCAAATACCTTGGAGTAACTCTGGATAGCACCTTTTCGTTTGCTCCCCCCATGTTTTTTTTAATTTTTTTTACCTTTTGTTTTACCAGGAGGGACACACTAAGCTGAAAGCTTGTTTACAGGTGCAACCTGGGAGCACAAGGAAGTTAAGTGACTTGCTCAGGGTCACACTGTATGCAAGTGAGAGCTGTGGGATTCAAACCCAGGTCTCCAGGTTTGCAGCTCAGAGCCTTAAACCACTGCACTGTACCGCCTCCTTATATGTTGACAGTCTGGTGGCCATACAGTAGTCAACAGAAGACTGGTTGCCCTGTTCCGTAACCAGAACAATCTTACTGGGGATGCTAGATGCCTTATTGTGGTCAGTTCCATTCTATCATTTATAGATAATCTCCTCCATGTCTATGCATCTGCCTGTGACATGGTGCTAAACAGAGTAAAGCTGGTCTGTAATGGTTCCATGTCGCCGCAGCGACAGGAAATTTACCAACCGATACTACAGTGATGGCACAATGCCACCAATTAGCATTGTGCTGTCGCTGTACAAAAGTGCATTTTTTGCTCAGCCCCCACACCCCCCACACTTTAGATAGTCAACTCCCAGTGGGAGTTGGTTTGGGGGAGGGGCGAACTCCCCAGATACAGCAGCATCATGAAACCAGCAGGCCATCACAGTGAACTGTCGATTTTGTCGCTCTGATGGTCTTCGCTGTGTTCCCATTACTGTTGGAATGGTATACCATCTGTAATAAGGTGTGCTGCTTTATATTTATATTGAAACATAGAATTTGATGACAGATAAGGACTACCTGACCAATCCAGTCTGCCTATTCCTCTCGACCTACATTATTACTGCAGACCATACCCACTCTATAGCTCTTTCTCCCTTCCCTTTTCCTTTCCTCTGTGATTGCCTTGTGCTTAGCCCATGCATTCTTGAACCCCATCACTGATTTTGCCCCTCCCACCTCTGCTGGAAGACTGTTCTAGGAATTCACCACTCTTTCTGTAAAGAAATACTTCCTCACATCTTTCCTGAATCTACCCCCCCAGCTTAATAGCATGTCCCCTTGTTCTTGAACACCTTTTCTTCTGAAAATACTTCTCTCCTGTACCTTATTTGTACCTGTGAAGTATTTAAAGGTCTCTATTATATCTCTCATCCATCCTCTGTTCCAGGGTGTACATACTGAGGTATTTTATTCTCTCATCTTAGGGCTTTTAATGTAGACCTTGCACAATTTTAGTTGCCCTCCTCTGGACTGCCTCCACTCTGTCTATGGCCTTCCGGAGATGTGCTCCCCAGAATGGGACACAATATTCTAGGTGGGGTCTTACCAATGATCTATACAGAGGCGATACCATCTCCCTCTTTGTGCTGATGATACCCCTCTTTATGCATCCTTGCATCCCATGAGCCCTCCAGACTGCCTTGTTGCATTGGCTGGCCACCTTTAGGTCATCTAATATGATTACCTCAGGTCTCTTTCCTGCTTACTGGTTACCAATACCACTCCATCCATTTTGTACTCCTCTCCTAAGTTTCTGTGCTCTAAGTGCATTATTTTGCACTTTTTTGCATTGAAATCCACATTGAAACTAGCTGCCATACCCTTGATAACTCCTTTAGTTTTCTCTTATCTCTGCTCATCCTTTCCAGCCCCCTGGGGTGTCCACCCTATTGCAAATGTTGGTGTCATCTGCAAAGATGCAGACCTTGTCTTCCAGCTTCTTGGAAATATCATTTATAGAGACATTAAAGAGACCATCCAAGCACTGATCCCTATGGCACCCTGCTGGTATTTAGTGCAGATAACGACACTCATAGTTGTACCCATTACGCACTCACTACCTGGTTAGCTTTACTCAGTAGGATAAAGCTGCAGACATGTCTGTTGACCAAAAAGGTACTCCTCAGCCTGACATCTCCTACTTTAACAAATTACTTCTGCTCCATCTCCAACCAATACAACACCGGGAACATGACCAGAAATGCCCTTAAACCTCATTTCAGGTGTTCTCAGCTGTGCAAGCAGCAATTTGCTGTCAGGGTCAGTAACTGGTTAAACAAACTGCATGATACACTGCAGGATCTCCCCAAGTTTAATCAATTTAAGAGATCTTTGCAATTTGCCTTTGCATTCCAATGCAATTGTAACCAATAAACTGTTTTATTCAGTTTCTCTCTGTGTATAACTTATGACTTTTTATACAATGATCTATATGAATTTTTTTCAAAGCTGTATGTAATTGTTCTATTATAAGTACTTTGAGTCTGACTTGATTGCATTTCCTCTGGAACTGCTTACTGTACTTGTAATTTTTTTTGAGACTATGTATTTGACATGGAACCTGTGTAAATGAGCACTTGTCCTGAAAAGTAATCTCTGAAGTTTTCAATAAATAAATACATAATAGTTCATTATCTTTCCTATTATTATTCCCCAACATCTAACTTTTTTTTATTGTTAATCATGGTAGTTTCTGGTTGTTTACTCATTTGATCTTCTTGGTTTGCATAAATTGGTTGTACATGATTTCCAAAATAATTGCCAGATTGTTCTTTGAGCAGATTGTCAATATTTAAACTTTCAGTGACTCCAGTTCCAGGAATATCTATCAAAATATAATTAGCTAAAGAGGATTCCATTGGTCTTAAATGTGTAATTTCACCATTTCTATCCACTTCAGTTCTATCATTCAATAAAAAAAGATTATTTACCAATTATAATTTATTTTGTTTTAATTTTCATTCAACTTTTCACCCTGAGTTTTTTTTATCCTTATATTCTTATTAACAAGGTTTGGGCATTACAATCCCTATTTCTAACAATGTCTGTTCTATCATTCAATAAAAAAAATAATTATTATTTACCAATTATAGTTTATTTTTTCATTTTCATTTAACTTTCTATCCTGAGAGTTTATTTTTAATCAGTATGTTCTTATTAACAAAAATCAGGTATTGCAATCCCTAAAATCCAAAGCAGAATTGCAGTGACCTATCCTTAAACTGAAGTGTCCAAGTATTATTGTGATTCTGGGCAGTTGTTTTTAATTTCTTTTCTTTATTTATCTGTCCATTTCAGTCCAAATTTGGATAATATAATATTTGGAGTTTGTGTATGGTATATATATATATATATATTGGTGATGGCAGACTGATTTACAAGAGCTTATGACAGTATAGCAAGAACATTATTTATTCTGTATATGATGCTGTCAAGTACCAGGCCCTTTGAGTATGAGTTGAACATTGAACTCCCTCCTGCACAACATCCACGTTTATGCATTTTCATTCCTTTAATATTTAAAATGATAAAACCCTTAATTTTTAATTCATCATCAAACAGCCATGTTTCATAAATTACTAGAATATTAAATTGTTTAATGTAGCCCATAAATGATTCATTTGGTAATTTATTCATGAGTTCTGCAATATTCCAGCTCATATTTTTTAACGTGCTGTTATAGCTCTGATTGCCTTTAAATATTATTAGCCATCTGTACTATGGAAGGCTGACTGGTACCATTCAATAGTCATTCATACTTGCTAAAGGATATATTTGTTGTTGCTATAGTAGGTACACTATTAGTTATTAATTTGACAGTTGTAAGATTTTAATTCTGCTAATTGTTGCATGGCACTGATTTTGAAACAGCAGGCAAATGTGTCCTATTAACTCTAGAGATTCTCAATTGATTGAGCTTGGGACTCTCAGAATTTTTTTTTGCTAAAATTATATATCTGATAAATCTAACAATCTGTCCCATTCCATTTAGGCCTTCATACCAGTAATCCTCTATTATTCCTTTACTTCCAAGTTTGATCCTCAACATATTTGATAACAAACTGCATACAGTTTCCATTAGGTACCAGTTGGATATAAATGTATGAATAAAAGTGCTAAATATCTGTTTGAGTTATTGTATAAAATGGTAATTTCATAAAAATGATTGAACATTACCAAATACACAGCAAGAAAGGATCAGTGTATAAAACAGGAACATAAGACTTGCATGGCACAAAAAGAGGGAAAGGGGAAATTGTTTAACCAGCAAAGGCACATGAAGCCAAAACTTGTTTCCAGGTGTGACCTTGGAGCACAAGGAAGTTAAGTGACTTGTTCAGGGCCACACATTATGCAAGTGGGGCTGTGGGATTCAAACCCAGTTCTTTAGGTTTGCAGCTCAGTGCCGTATATCACAGCCCTATACTGGCTCCAGGGATATGATTTTTAAAAGTCATAAAATGGAAGCAAATCCAAGTTGCATCAATGTCAGGAATCTTCCTGGTACGTATACATAGATACATAGACAGTGTCGGCAGATAAGGGCCTATGGCCCACCCAGTCTGCCCATTTGAGCTTGTAAGTTCAGTTTATGTTTTCCTAGAAGTCTGTTGCCCCTTACCCCTGACCTCCAGAATTCCTTTATGTCTATCCCATGCATTCTTAAATCCTGTGATTGTTTCAGCCACCACTACTTCCTCTGGAAGGGTGTTCCACTTGTCCACCACCTGTTCTGTGAAGAAATTCTTCCTCAAGTTTCCTCTGAATCATCCTCTCTCCAACTTCATCCCATGCCCTCTAGTCCTGGAACATCTTTTTCACTTAAAAATAGTGTATTCCTGCACCCTTTTCCTCCCTGTAAGATACTTGTATGTCTCTATCATATCCTCTCTCCCCTCCTCCTCCAGGGAGTACATGTTCAGTTCCTTCAACCTGTCCTCATAGGACCTGTGATGCAATCCATGCACCATCTTTGTTGCCCTCCTCTGAACCGTCTCTACCCTGTCTATGTCCTTACATAGGTAAGGTCTCCAGAACTGTACACTGTACTCCAGGTGGGGCCTCACTAGTGTCTTGTATAGTGGAATTACGACCTCCCTTTTCCTGCTGGTGATGCCCCTGCCTATGCATCCCAGCATCTTATTTGATTTACCTGCTGCCTTGTCACACTGTTTCCCTACCTTGGGGTCATCAGATATGATAACCCCAAGATCCCTTTCCTGCTTGGTGCATGCTATATCCTCATCCCCAACTGATATATTGTGCCAGGTTTTTGTGCCCCATATGCATTATCTTGCACTTCTTGCATTGAATTTCAACTGCCAAACCCCTGACCATTCTTCAAGTTTCTGCAGGTCCCTTCTCATTCTGTCTACACCCTCTGGTGTGTCTACTCTGTTACAGAGCTTGTCATCAGCAACAGTGAAATTCTGCCTTCTAGGTCCCAAGCAATGTCACTGATGAAGATGTTGAATAGGACCGTCCCAGCACTGATCTCTGTGGTACCCCACTGGTCACTCTTCCTCTGTGGAGTGACAGCCATTTACCACCACCTCTGTGTCCTGCCACCCAGCCAGTTATCTACGCACCACACAACTGTCCTGCCCACACCCATATTCCCCAGTTTGTGTAATAGTCTTCTATGTGGCACAGTGTCAAAGGCCCTGCTGAAGTCCAGATAGGCCATGTCCACTGCCCTCCACTGATCCACCTCCCTAGTCACCCAGTCAAAAAATTAAATGAGGTTGGTCTGACATGACCTCCCTCTGGTGAAACCATGCTGCCTTGGGTCCTGTAGTCCATTGACAACCAGATGTTCCACCAATCTCCTTCAGTAGTGCTTCCATGATCTTCCCACTACCGAGGTGAGGCTGACTGATCTGTAGTTCCCCTTCCTCTTTGTTCCCACTTTGTATAAGGAGACTACATCTGCTGTCCTCCAGTCTTTGGTACCTCCTGTTTCCAGTGATTGGCTAAACAGGATAGCCAGAGGTTCAGCCACCACCTCTTAGTTCTTTAGGACCCTGGGGTGCACCCCATCTGGCCCCATTGCTTTATCAACTCTTATTACTTCCAGTTCCTTGAGGACCCTTTCTCAGAAGGGACTTGTGTTCATTTCTGCACCATTCTCACCCCTTGTACTCCTTCAGACCCATTACCTCCTCTTCCTCAGTAAAGACTGAGCAGAAATACCTGTTCAATATGTCAGCTTTACTGTTGTCATCCTCCACGTGGCCTCTATCCTCCCCTTCAGTCTCACTATCCTCCCTTTGCCTTTTCTTTTTTCACTTATGTACCTGTAAAAGGTTCTGTCCCATCTACCCACTGATTTTGCAATGTATTCTTCTGTCTGAGCTTGCTTCCTTAATGTCCTCCTGCCTCCCTTTGCTTCTCCTGTACTTCTCCCTATCCCCTTCTGCCTGTGTCTTTTGTATTGCCTGAATGCATCCTTTGGCTTTCACTTTCATTGCTACCCTTGGAAACCATAATGGTCTCCTCTTCCTTTTCCTCTTGCTAACCTGCTTAATGCATAATTCTGTTGCTCTTGCAATCCCCATTTTAAATACTGCCCACTGTTCCTCAACCCATGATTCCTGTCCCATTCCCCTTAATTCCTCTTTCAAGTATCTCCACATTTTCCCAAAGTCTGCCCCCCTAAAATCCAGATACGTGTTTTTGTGTGGTTTGGTTCTGCTCTTTCTGTGATTTCAAACCACAATGACTGGTGGTCACTGTTCCCCAGGTGCTCTCCCACTGTTACCCCCATCACACTGTCCTTGTTTGTGAGCACAAGGTCCAGTATTGCCTTCTGCCGAGTTGGTTCTGTGACCAGTTGCTTGAGGAAGGCACCCTGAAGGGAGTCCAGGATAAATCTGCTCCTAGTTGATGCTGCTGCTGGGATGCTCCAGTCCACGTCTGGAATATTGAAGTCTCCAACCAGTACTACCTCATTCTTGTCTGCCATCCTTTGGATGGCTAGAATCAGCTCCTATCTGTTTCTTCCTCCTGGGCTGGTGGTCTATAGACCACCTCTGTGGATGGCTGGACCCATTTTCCTTTCAAGCTTAACCCACAGTATCTCTCCCCCATTTTGTTCTTCCTGGATCTCTGTGGCCCTTATGTCATTTTTCACATACAGTGCCACTCCTCCTCCCTTTCTACCTGCTCTGTCTCTTCTGAATATGTTGTAGCCAGGTATTGCCATCTCCCAGTTGTGGTTATCATTACACCAGGTTTCAGTGATGGCCACAATGTCCAGACCACATTCTATCTTATTGGAGCTATTTTAAAAAGTGTGTCTTTCCTGCAGAATTTCAAGGTGTTTTATGGTACTCTACATACAATTTCCAATTGAAAAATGCTAGACATAGGTGTAAATGATAGACCAGAAGGATACATGTGGTCTGCTTATAGTGTCCTGGCACATCTACAGTATATATCTGAGTGTTGCAAACTGGGCTTAAGTTAGAATTTTAAAAATGTCTTAGCTTTGAAAATTGGACATTGAGACAATTTGATCTAATGTCCAAATTAGTACACAATCAAAAACTGTATCTTGGTAAAGGTATCCCCCCACCCCCCGGGTGTATATTGAGTTTGTCTTCTGCCATCCAGACAGATGTAACATTCATTATTATGTGAAATATTTTATTTATTTATTTTATTCTTCAGTAACTAGGTAAGGCCCACTAGGCACAGGTTCCTGTTTTCAGGGGCAACCTGGGAGCACTGGGGAGGTTAAGTGACTTGCTCTGAGTCACATAGTATACAAGTGGAGGTTGTGAGAATAAAACCCAGGTCTATTTGATGGATGTACCAAGCTCATTCACAGCTTGTTACTCTAACATCTAGACTATACTGCCATCCCCTTAACTTCTGTCTTTGTTTAATAGGATGTCCAACTAGTACATCTGATAGATTTTTTTCTATAAGTTTATTAGTCTGGTTGGAGAGCCTCAAATGGATATAAGAGTGCCGTCTCATGTGTTCTTAAGAGAGAACTGCGAACAGAAGGTGAGCAGTTCTGGCTTCCTAAGGACACAAGAGGCAACTATTATATCCATAAGAAGCCTTCCAACCAGGCCTATAAATCTACTATAGAGCAATCAATGTTTTTAAATTACATTTTCTTAAAAATGTCGATGGTGTGAGAGGCCAGTAAGAAGCCTATTAACGTGACTCAGCATGTGAAACACTCATGCAGACATAAGGATGTCTCACATGCTACTAAAGGAAGTACTTTGATTGGTCAGGTTAGGAACAACACATGAGACTCTCGAGATCCATGATATAAAGAAGAAAACCACTAGTGGCAAATGCCTTTGGAAACATGAGGCTCAAGGATTCAAAATATGTCTCTCATTCATGAGATTTCTGATGTCAGGTATAGTATGCTCCATGTGACCCTGACCTTCCTTTCCCAAATGAGTTAAATGCTATACCCAGTAACATTATTCTCCATGAGGAACTAATCAAACTGGAATTTGTTTTAACACCCCACACTTATACCCTTCCTTTTAATGCATATTCCATAGGTTTACCACTATCTGTATCAAAAAAATGCCTCCTTACATTTCCTCAAATGTAATCCCATCTTTATTGTTGGCTATGTCCTCTAGTTGTATTGCCCTAAACAAGAAACATGACTTTCAATTAAATTAACAGACACCATTTTTGTTTAATATCGTATAACTAAACATATATTTACTGTTTACTTAATTTCAAACTCTCACCCTTTTTTAAACTACATTGGCTGTTTTTTTAGAAGCAAATAGTAACCCCTGTTACATGTCATAACATTTTTATGGAACACTATTTTTGGAATGGCAGATAACATTGACAGTATAAGCATCTGCCTGGTGTCACATCCCTTCTTTGCATGGCCCAATATGCTTGGCTGCTGTATATGAAAGCAATGCTTCTCTGGGACCTAGTGTAGTGTTTCTTTACAGTGATGACACTGGAGCACTTTCAGACAGCAGTAGTAAGAGCGGAACACATCGGTCCAGTCATCTCTGTCTCTGCCATGAGTAACGCTGGTGTCTCCGAAACTGATAGGGATATGAATCTGTGTTAGCTAGAACTTACAGCAACTGCAACTTTAGTTTATTTACCATTCCCCCTTCCCACACTGAGAAATGTGTGGAAACAAAACCTGCTTTGCCAGAAGAAGTCAGGTGCTATTGTAATGGCTTTGGTTAAAGTGTCAAAAGGAAATCTTTGAAAAAACCTAATATTTAGACAAAATAACACTTCTGATTCTAATATTTCCTTATTACCGCCTCCTGTTCTTTAATACAGTGGACATCTGAATGAAAATATTATTCTCTGTCATACGATCCTCATTTGCTCTAGCTGCATGGCTATAGTTGACATCATAATCCTCTCTTGTGACATCATAATTTGGCATGGGAGGACCATCTCTTTGTCAGATCAGGACCCCCCAACCGGTCTGCCTCAGATCAACTCTGGAGATCAGAGTCATTTTCATCTGTGACTTGACTCTGATTTGACAGTGTCTAGACCATTGTCCAAGTTCTGAACTTCCAGTGACCCAGTTCTGAGCCTGTCCAGATAGTGATATGAGGGATTCTGGGGCATTAGTCAGTGAACCCACTTGCGATGTGGCAATACTGGACATGGTACTCACTAACAGGGACAGTGTTGCAGATGTCAAGGTGGGAGGCCACTTGGGGACCAGTGATCACCGTACAGAGGGGGACCAGGATCCTAAGAGATAGGTTTAAATGCTTCATTGGCAAGCATTTAAACTAGCCAAGGGGGAGGCATTGAAAATGAGCAGGGAAATCCTAGCCCTCCAAAATAAAATCACGGTAGTAAGTGAGGTAAACACCAAGATAGAGATATGGATAAGGAGAAGGGCAGGGGTAAAGAGAGAAAATGACAAAGGTAATAAGGACAGGAATGGGGCAAAAAGGGGTAAGACCATCAAGAAATGGAGGGTAATAAGTACCAATGCTGTAGTCTGGGCAACAAGCTCCCTGAACTGGTGGCCTTGATGGAAGAGGGATGCCGGGATATCATAGCAGTCACAGAAACATAGTACACAGAGAACCGTGACTGAGATGTTAACATACCAGGGTATATAACCTACAGGAGAGACAGAGAGGGTAGAAGAGAGGGAGGAATAGCTCTCTATGTAAGGGAAGGGATAAAAGCAATGGAACAAAAGAGTAAACAGGGAGGAGAGGAGGCACTGTGGGTCAGCTTAGAGACTGGAAATGGCACCACAGTCTGCACAGGGGTTGTATACAGACCCCCATGTCAGGTGGAGGGAATGGACAAGGATATGATAGAAGGCATCCTTAGGATGGCAGAGAAAGGGGAGATACTGTTGATGGGGGACCTTAATATGCCAGATGTTAACTGGATCACCTTTGCTGCAGCCACATCCAAGAGCAGGGCCATTCTCGATGCCCTACAGGTGGCATGCCTCAGACAGCTAGTTTTGGAACCCACTCATGAGGCAGCAATCTTAGGGGACAGTGAGAGGATCTCAGATCTAGAAGGTGGTAGCCATCTGGGAACAAGTGATCACCAAACAGTGTGGTTCATGATAAACTCAGCTACAGAGTCAAGCCATACAAAAGTGAGGGTACTGGACTTCAGGAGGGTTGACTTTAGCAAGATGGGAGAGTGCCTTAGAAAAGCACTAGCAAACAGGCTAGAAGGAGGGGTGGAGCAACAATGTGGAAACATCAAAACTGCCATCACAGAGACAATAAACCTTTGTGTGAAGCAAATAAACAAATCAAAATGAAAGAAAATGCCACAATTTTTCTCAAAAGAGGTGGCGGGGAAGGTTTGGGAGAAAAAGATATCTTTTAGAAAGTATAAGAAAACACAGAAGGAGCAGGACAGAGAACTGTAACAGTTAAGGCAAAAGGAAGCAGGGAGGGAAGTCAGAATAGCAAAGGCCCAAATTGAGGAAAAGATAGCCAACTCGGTTGAGAAAGGGGATACAACCTTTTATAGGTACATCAGGGAGCGTAGAAAGACAACAGGAGGGATAGTGAGGCTGAATAGAAAAGACAGTGTTTGGGCAGAGAGGAATAGTGAAAAAGCAGGGATACTGAACAAATACTTCTGCTCAGTATTCACAAAAGAGGAGGAGGGGGAAATGCCTAATTCAATTAACAGAAGCACTCTGGATAGGGGGGTTGACTCCAGTTCTTTCATAGAAGAAAGGGTTCTGAAAGAGCTCCTAAAACTGAAGGTGGACAAAGCAATGGGGCCTGACAGAATTCACCCCAGAATTCTAAAAGAATTAAAGGGAGAACTAGTGACACCACTGACTACCCTTTTTAACAAATCATAGGAGGATGGTGTAGCACCTGAGGACTGGAGGAAGGCGGATGTGATTTCCCTTCACAAAAGTGGGAGCAAGACAGAGGCAGGAAACTACAGACCTGTCAGTTTGACCTCTGTGGTAGGGAAAGCGATGGAATCATGTCTGAAGGACAGAATTGTTGAGTACCTAGAGGCCAGTGGGGCACAGGACCCAAGGCAGCATGGGTTCACAGTGGGAAGGCCATGTCAGACAAATCTAATTGATTTCTTTGACTGGGTGACCAAAGTAGTAGACCAGGGAGGGGCTGTGGACATGACCTACCTAGACTTTAGCAAGGCATTTGAAATAGTCCCACACAAAAGATTAATAATCAAATTAACCAGCCTGGGAGTGGGTCCCGGGGTGGTAGCCTGGATAAAACATTGGCTGGACAGCAGGACACAGAAGGTAATTTTAAATGAAGAAAGAGGAGTTACTAGTAGGGTACCGCAGGGTTCAGTACTGGGTCCAGTCCTTTTTAATATCTTTATAAGTGATATTGCAGAAGGACTGGAAGGAAAAGTATGCCTCTTTGCAGAAGACACAAGGATCTGCAACAGGGCTGATACAAAAGGAGGCGTGGAAAGAATGAGAAGGGACTTGGCAAGGTTGGAGGAATGGTAGCTTGGATTCAATGAAAAGAAGTGCAAAATAATGCACCTGGGAAACAAAAACCCAGGGGAAGATTACACAATGGAGGGGGGGGAGGAGGTAGTAACAACAACAAAAATGGAAAGGGACCTGGGAGTAATCATATCAGATGACCTTAAGGTTAGCAAGCAATGTGAGAAGGCAATAGGGAGGGCTCCGGGGATACTGGGATGTATAGGGAGAGGTATCACCAGCAGAAAACAGGAAGCTGTTATCCCTCTGTACAGACAGTTGGTGAGACCCCATCTGGAGTACTGTGTACAGTTTTGAAGACCCCATCTCTGCAAGGACATAGGCAGAATGGAGGCAGTCGAGAGGAGGGCAATTAAAATGGTGCAGGGTCGGCAAGAGAAACCTTACGAGGAGAGACTAAAGGAGCTTAATATGTATACCCTTGAGGAAAGGAGGGAGAGTGGGGACATGATAGAAACATTTAAGTACCTCAGTGGAATCAACAAAGTACAAGAAGGTAGCATATTTCAGAAAAAGAGGTGTGCAAGAACAAGGAGACACAACTTGAAGATACAGGGAGGATGGCTCAGGGGCAATGTGATGAAGTATTGTTTCACAGAGAGGGTAGTGGACACATGGAACAGCCTTCCTGAGGTGGTTGTGGGGTCTAAAACTGTGGGAGAATTCAAGAATGCATGGGACAGACATAAGGCAATTCTTGTGGGGGGTAGGAAGAAATAGACTGTTGGTTAACTAGGATCTGCAGCTTATCCTGTAGGTAGGGAAATGGGCAGACTAGGTGGGCTAAATGGTCCTTATTTACCGTCAAAGTCTATGTTTCTATGTGTGGTTCAGTATAAGAATGGCTGTGGAATTGAACCACACAAGGGCGAAGGTCCTGGACTTCTGGAAGGCAGATTTTAAAAAGATGGGTGAATGCCTCAGGGATGACCCAGCAGGGGTGGGTGACCTGGCTGGGGTGGAGGAACTGTAGGTGAAGATAAAAGGGAGTACAGTAAAGCCAACAAACCTCTGTGTCAAACAAGTGAGCAAAAGCAAGATGAAAAAGAGACCGCTATGGTTCTTGATAAAGGTGGCTGAAAAGGTAAAAGCTAAAAGGGTAGCATTCAGAAGGTACAAGGAGATGGAGAAGGAGGAGGATACAGAGATGTATTGGGGGAAGCAGGGAAAGCAGTAAAGAGTGCAAAGGCACAAACTGAAGAGAGAATAGCCAGGAGGTAACAAAAGGGGACAAGACATTTTTTAGACATGTAATTGAAAAGAAGAAAACCAGTGGTGTGATTGTAAGGTTAAAAAGGGAAAGGGGGGGGGGCGCTGTGCAGAGGGGGACCAGGAAAAGTCAGACATACTGAACAAATACTTCTGATCAGTGTTCACAGAGGAAAGAGAAGAGAAGGGGCCACAAAAAAGTAACAAAAACTTTGGCGGGAGGGAGGGAGGTGGACAGTAGTCCTTTTTTGGAGGCAAGACTCCTAAAGGGACTTGCTAATCTGAAGGTGAACAAAGCAATAGGGTCAGATGGGCTGCATCCAATGGTACTGAGGGAGCTTAGGGAAATACTAGCTGCACCTCTGACAGTTCTATTTAACAGCTCACTGGAAACAGAAGTGGTTCCGGAGGACTGGAGGAGGGCAGATGTACACAAAAGTAGTAGCTGGGAGGAGGCTGGCAATTATAGGCCAGTCAGCCTGACCTCGGTGGTGGGAAAGTTCATGGAATCACTACTGAAGGAAAGTATTGTGGAATACCTTGAATCCAGTGGTTACAAGACCCAGGGCAGCATGTTTTCACAGGAAGGAGGTCATGTCAAACGAATCTGATAGATTTTTTTGACTGGGTGATTAAGGGACTAGATCAGGATGGAGCGGTGGATGTGGCCTACCTAGATTTCATTAAGACATTCAACACCATTCCACACAGGAGACTAGTAAGCAAGCTGGGTAGCTTAGGAGTGGATCCAAAGGTGGTAAACTGGATAAGAAATTGGTTGGGGATAGGCAACAGAGGGTGGTGGTAAACAGAGTTCACTCCAAGAAAGGGAGGGTGACCAGCAAGGTGCCTCAAGGGTCAGTGCTGGGACCGGTCCTCTTTAATGTCTTTATAAGAGTACTGGGTCATTATAGCATGAACAAAACCGTGCATGGAATATTGTGCTGTAGGAAGCGTGAATGATTCAATAGTAACAGGGGTTGTTTCAGCATGCGGTAAATTCCGCTACCCCATGTTGCCGTAGGCTGCCATTAGGGAAGGTGAAGGATGCTGCCAGGGCAGTGCCTGGCTGAGCCACTCCTGTTGTGAAGTGGCTAGTGTACCAGCCTTTGGTGGTGTCGGGAACCTGGGACTGTGGTTTGATTCTCCCCAGGTCCCACTAAAATGCAGCTTTTTTAAAAAAAAAAAAAACATAAAGTTCTCCGGTCTGAGTTTTCTTTGTTCCCCAAAGTCTATGACCCCCTGGAGTTGATCATAATAAGTCTGGAGGGTGTGGAGGGCCAAGCCCTCCACATCAGGGTGTGTGTGGGATGAAGCCCCCTGCAGAAAGAAAGACAGTTGCTGTGTTTTCAACACTGTGCACTCTAGTTGTTTCGATCAGGATTTTGTCCTGACACTGTTAGAGCACACACCGTTGTGTCTGCAGCATTCTTTGTTTGCATGGTTTTGTCCATGATATTACAACCCCATGTCCTTTATAAATGACATTGCAGAGGAGCTGGAAGGGAAGGTCTGCCTCTTCATGGATGACACCAAAATCGCCAATAGGGTTTACACTTCAGGGGTGGTGGAAAGGATGAGCAGAGACCTCAGTAAACTAGATGAGTTATCAAGGGTATGGCAGGTGGTGGGTTTCAATGTGAAAAAGTGCAAAATAATGCACTTAGGGTGCAGAAACCTAGGGGTGGAGTACAAAATAGGTGGAGTGGTGCTGATGATGACCAAGCAGGAAAGAGACTTGGGGGTAATTATATCAGATGACCTAAAAGTGGCCAGGCTGTGTGACAAGGCAGTAGGGATGGCGAGTGGGATGCTGGGGTGCATTCTGAAAGGGTAACAGCTGAGTGGAGTGCGGAAACAATGGCGTCGTACAGGTGGGCGAGGCAACAACGGCATGTGCCGAAGGAGCGAATGCACAGAGCGGCCGAACGATGATACATGAGCGAAGCACACAGCAGGACTGCATGGGCAAACCCCCGTGACAGGACACTGAGCGCAGCGACCCAGACAGAGTGAGAGGCAGTAGAGCAAGCACAAGAAGGACACTACGGCCACACACCTGAGCCCCTAACCCATGGCACAGTGGCAGCACACCCTGGCACAACAACACTGCCAATGCACCGATGAAGCCCAGGCCCCCCCCCCACCACAGCACACTGGTTACTCATCAGAGTAGGGTGAAGGACCAGCACAAACACCCAGGGACAGCACAGACCAAGAGGTGGGGGCTGATCGGCGACTGCCAGATATACAGCCCAGACAGGAAAAGGCAGCAACGGGCAGTAGTGGGTGGTGGGAGCAGACCACAGACAAAAGGGGGACCGGGCACGGTGGAGGCAGGACCACCATCCGGGAATAAGGATGTCAGTCAGATACATCTAGAGCCAACAGGGCAAACTGCTAGCCATCTATAATAGCTACATCTATAGGAAGTACAAAGCCGGGCCAGAGAAGGTGCATTGGCACTGTGCAGAGGCACGACGGTATAGCTGCCTCGTCTGCATGCACACCCTGGATGACACTGTGGTTGCCACCCTACGGGAGCATAACCATGCTCCTGATGCAGCAGACGTCAGTGTGAGCACCGGGTCTTGGGGTCACTGTGAGACAGAGCACATGAGTCGCTGGACAGTGCATCACAGGTGGTCACGGCGAGCATGTTGGGGATACCTGCGGTCATTGTGGGTCGCCTACCAGGGGTACACCTACTGCGATAGACTGTGCAGCGCATGCGGCATGTAGCACCGGGGTGGCCCACCACACCAGCCATGGTCACCGACCTCGCCATACTGACCAAATTTACCTTGACGGGGGAAGGGGTCCGGTTTCTGCTCCATGACAGTGGCCAGGACTGGGACCGGCTGGTGATATACACCAGCGACCATGGTCTGCAGCAGCTGCTGCAATGCCCAGACTGGTTCATGGACAGCACCTTCAGGGCATGTCTGACACTGTTTGGGCAGCTCTACACCATCCATGCTGTCCAGTCAGGCGCAGCCCTGCCGGCTGTCAGCGCCCTCACCTGCACCAGGAGGACCCAGACATACAGTTGCCTACTGGGCCAGCTACGGCACCACCGTCCGACACTTGCCCCCACCACCGTGCTGATTGATTTTGAGCATGCCAGCTGGTGCACACTGTTCAACACCTTTCCAGACACCAACATAAGGGGCTGTTTCTTCTACCACTCGCATGCCATCTGGCGCAAGATCCAACAGTGCTCAGATGTGCTGCACCAGTACTCCATGGACCCAGACCTTGCCCTGCACCTCCGGATGCTGCTGGCATTGGTATTCATGCCACCCAGTGATGTGCCAGTGGTATTTCAGGAGATGCAAGCCTGGTCGTACATGGTGCAGCACAAGGAGCTGCTGCAGCCTGTCATGGACTATTATGAAGACACCTGGATCGGTCGCCCCCAGTGCCCGCTCGGCGCGTCGTAGGGCAACGTTCCCAATCAAGCAGTGGAACTGCCATGCTGTGACCATCCAGGGGCTGGCCAGGATGAACAATGCA
This sequence comes from Neoceratodus forsteri, assembly GCA_016271365.2. Lineage (NCBI taxonomy): Eukaryota > Metazoa > Chordata > Ceratodontiformes > Ceratodontidae > Neoceratodus > Neoceratodus forsteri. The sequence continues at coordinate 435,009,896 of JADMNL010000023.1, forward strand.
GTGGAGGGATGGCACGGAGCATTCAACACCAGGCTTGGTGCCTGCCACCCCAGTATCTGGAGACTGCTGCAGTGCCTCCATGAAGAGGAGCGGATGACAGTGGTCCGCTCTGAGCAGCTCATCTCAGCGGTGGATATCCCTCAGAGCCAGCATTGCTATAGGGACCTGAATGCCTGTGTTGCCACTGTTGTCACTGAATATGCGACCTGGAGCCACTACTACTACCTCCGTGGGCTGGTACACAACTTCACCTTCCACGTGTGACCAGCCACGGCCATGTGGTGGGAGCGCCCTGTGCCCTGCCACCCATGGACCACCTCCTGACACTGCCATCACGCCATGGGTTATGGACTGGCTCCTTGCCCAGCAGTCGAGTGGTGCCACCCAGTACGGGCACCCGCTCCCCCTTCTCTCTTCTCCCTAGTTGCTCTTTTGATGCTCACTCCCCTCGCTGTCACCCATTGTGCTTTCGCCTGTCCGGTACATTCACCTTGTGCATGCCTTCGCTACCACTGTGTGCTCACCCCTCCCATGGTCACCCACTGTCGGTCACTCTGTGCGGACTAGCGCATAAGGAGTCACCCACATCACATGAATCCTAGGGAGAGGTATCACAATCAGAAAGAGGCAGATGGTGCTGCCTCTGTATAGATCGCTGGTAAGACCCCACCTAGAGTATTGTGTCCAGTTCTGGAGACCATACCTCCAGAAGGTCATAGACAAAGTGGAAGCAGTCCACAGGAGGGCAATTAAAATGGTGCAGAGTCTTCATCAAAGCCCTATGAGGAGAGACTAAAGGACCTCAATATGTAGACCCTGGAACAGAGGAGGAGAGGGGAGGTATGATGGAGACCTTTAAATACCTGACAGGGATAAATAAGGTACAGGAGGGGAGTACTTTTCTGAAGAATAGGTGCTCAAGAACAAGAGGACATGCTATGAAGCTGGAGAGGATAGATTCAGGGAAAATGGGAGGAAGCACTTCTTCAGAGAAAGTGATCGATTCCAGGAACAGGCTCCCAGCAGAGGTGGTGGGGGCCAAAACAGTGGCGGGGTTCAAGAATGCATGGGATAAAGCACAAAGGAATTACTGCAGAAAGGAAGGGGAGGGAGAAAATGCTGTAGCTTAAACACAGTCTGATGTAACAGTGTCGGTAGGGAGAAATGGGCAGACTGGATGGGCCAAGCAGTCCTTATCTGCTGTCAGATTCTATGATTCTATGTTTATTCCTGTTAAAAATGTGAAATTAATTAAAAAAAATATTAAATAACTATTTCAAAGATAAAGTGACATAAGGAAAAAGGCTTGTTATGGTGGCGTAAGGACAATCTAATTCTGTCATTTGGCCTGGAGCAGATCTGCCTCTGACCCACAAAATGGTGATCTAACTTCTGTGATAGAATTTATTTATTTATTTAAGCGTTTAACCACAAAGGCATACTGAGCAGGCTACTGCTTGATTCCAGACGCGTCCTGGGGGAATTCCATAGTTGCGTCCGAAAAACGGATGTGATTCCCACAGTTGCAGCAGAAATTGCCATAAACTGCAGGAATGGTTGGAAATGTGTCCAAGAGTGTAAATAAGGCACAGTCATTTGTACACATTCTGTGGATGCAGCATGCATTCAGAATACAGATGCAAGTGCTGTGTTCACGTCTTTGAAAATCCTGCCCATTGTGTTTTACAAAATATTTTACACTGAGAGCATGGTACTGGCATACATGTTACAGTGGAGTAAATACTACCTCTTTCCTACTGTACTATTACAATGGTGACTGTACGGGCATGGATTTTAATATATATATATATATATATATATATGGAATACAGGGTGGTAAGACCCATAACTCACAAGTGGCGAAGCCACGAGTTAGTTATAGAGGTCTTACCACTCATGTGTGGAGATAAATGTGTTGTTCTACTACAGTCCATTATGTATTTGATATATACCACACCATTTGCAGTGTTTGTACTGGTGTTTTACTTTGTTTTAGCTTAAAACTGTCTTTCTTTCCATTGTAAGTTCCCTATCTGGCCCATTGTTCTCTGTGTTCCATTTCCAGACTCTAAGTGGAAATAACATGTTCTAAGTTGTATAAATGGTGTTCTAAATCATATAAATGGTGTTCCAAGTTATATAAATGTTGTTCTAAGTGAAAATAAATATTTATCCCAGAATAACATGATTTATTTACCCAATTTATTCACCACTGCTGGTATATATATATATATATATATATATATATATATATATATATATATATATATATATATATATATATATATATATATATATATATATATTTATACTATCGTGTTTTGGGATAAATGACAGTATAAAACTAATATCTCTCCCCTGTGAAGATAACATGTTATCTCAATGTTCCTATACGTCATACATATATCTTCACATTCCTATCATCCATCGCTTCTGCAGTTACTAAAATTAGAACACCTTCCACCGTAACTCTAAATGCCAATTTCAGCACTTTCAGAGAAACACTCAGACCCACTGTACATCCATGCTGACATACCTCTGTCAGACACTTCCCAAATGAAGCGTCTATTCTCCTCATTATCACCACACAAAGAAAGAAAAAGATTATAAGGCACACGTCTTTTTACTTACGAACGTCAAGTCCTCTGCTAAAATACCCCATTCCTCTCGAGCATTCGCGAGAGCCTCACTTCATGCACTACGCATATCTCTCAAGATAGCAACAGTTCAATCTAACCAAATACCTTCCTCCTCCATTCACAAAATTCGCAACCACCGAATTCAACCAAACAAATTAACTGCCTAATTCAGCAACCCTACACTTCTCACCATAACATTTACTGCAGAGCATTCCTCTCGATCTTACCACTGGTTAACCTCACGATCGTGGAACTGAACTGAAACCAAAACTAAAAAGTAATTTACCAGCACGAGACACAACCCACCTCTTTCACCATAGCTACCACACATTTCTCAGCTGTACAAATCAATATAATCCCACGAGGACACTTCATCTCTCCATTCACCGCGTAAAGAAGAACTGCAAACAAAACGCTGTCGCTACACTAACAGTCTCGTCCCCAGTAAAACGGCTGGAACTTCACAAGAAACCCGTCGGAAAGTGCACTCGCTCTCATTAATGTAAAACAGCAACTAAAAAACGTAAAAAAATAAATACTCCAGTACAATGGACGTCTCATTTGAACTACAATTTAACACAGTCCCAATTATACAAACTCAGTCAGAACAGACAACTGCTTCATCAGAAATGAATAACAGCATACAGCTGAACCAAACTATGGAACCTGATAAGAAACCTTCAGCATCTTGTTCAAAACAACAGATAAGTCAAATAATTATCCTACAATAGATGCCTCAGTATTAAACTTCATTGTAGAACAAGAAAACAAAATACCTCAGAAACAAATTATGACATCTTAACTATGCAAAAGCATATTACTGACACTTACTCAGACAACAGAAACTTAGAAAACATAGAACCAATTACATTAAATACCTACTTATCAAAGTTTTTCATTAATGCTAAAAAAAAAATGGACAGCCTTATGAACCAATAAGCCTAAGAGCAATGTACCAAAGCATAGAAAGGTACCTCAGAAGTAAAAATTACAGTCATTCTCTAGGAAAAGACAAAGAATTCGAGATAACTAGACAAGCACTGGCAGCAAAACAAAAACACCTCAAATCTCAAGGCAAAGGATGTAAGGCAAATGCATCTGATCACCTCTCAGATGCTATGATTGATAAACTCTATTCTGAAAAACAACTAGGACCTCATTCTGCTGCATCACTTATAAACACACTATGGCTCATTTGCTGACATATTTTGGCATAAGAGGATCAACAGAAATAAGACAGCTAAAATGGGGAGATATTACAAAAAATATTGATGAAAATGGAACCCAATATATTCAATATTCCACTGAACGTCAAACAAAAACTCGCTCTGGACTCAACATAAGAGACACCAGAAAAATTAAACCAAGGGCATATGAGAACACAGAAAATCTCACTAGATGCCCTGTGGCAACATACACCTTATATTCCAGCCAGCGGCCTGACTCCTGCATGAACCCTGATGATCCCTTCTTCTTAGCAGTAAACAACAACACAGAACTCTACACAGGACTAGGAGCAATAAAGTGGTTCAAAAATCAGCCAATAGGAATAAACAAAATATCTACTATAGTAAAAACAATGATTGCCAATGCCAGTATAACAACAGAACAAAAATTAACTAACCATAGTGCACGTAAGCATGTCGTACAAAAACTAAATGACAGTGGAATACAGGCCACCGAAATAATGCAAATTACTGGACATAAATCTGTACGAAGCATTAATGACTACTCCCATATAAATGAAAATCAACAAAAACGTATTTCAGATATATTAAGTGGAGTTAATATTGACACTTTCCATAAAGAAGACCGCCAAGAACAACTACAAATGACACAACACTCATCCAATGTAAGCAATGCATGGGACGGATACTTCTTCCAACCAGCTTTACATGCAACAAATATCAACTTCCACTTCCACAATGGTAAACATATATTTTCTTTCTGTACTAAAATACCACAAATACATAAAATATATAACATTAACTCATCACACCACAACAACCAACACACAGCACAAACAATAAAATCACACTCTAATCATTACCTCACAAATAACAAAAAAAGTTCATAGTATGCCTACTGTTTTCTTTTTCTGTTCCCCCAACAGAAACAATCAACAAACACCCCGAAAAGACGTCTACAAGTTATATCAAGTGACTCAGACTCGGACTAGGTCTGTATACAAATTGCACACTCAAATTGCACTACACTTTACATGCAGCATATGTTACTTACAAGCAATTTATAACATTCACCACAATCAAACTACCACAACTAACAATGTATTTTCTTTCTTTCTTTCTTTTTCAGAAATAAATACCAGCACTCCAGAAGATATATAACACCACAAGACCAGAACAACCAGCAAACAACATCACCAAATGAAGAAGAACACCCAGCAACTACTGCCACCAGTGGACCAAAACAGGAAATACGTAAAAACAGCACAGACTTCTTGACATTCATCAGATCATAATAACATTCTGAGACTCGGAACTAAAGACTGCTGCCATCACTACAGACTTAATAAACAAGAAATACGTAAAGTAACAACAACACCATATTTCCAGACAGCAATAAAGACTTCATATTCTTTTCAATTTAAACTTCTAGAAATTTTACTTTGCATGAAGTTCACAGTCTGCAACCTTAAAAATGACAATGAAACAATAGTTTTCCATCTGTTTATTCATTGCACAAATAAACAAAAATGCATTTCTTTATTAAAAGTTAAACTATTATGCTTATTGACTTACAAAAAATATTTTTCTATGTTACAAAACAGTAACAAAAGTTTATACAGTTACTAAAGAACCACTTAGAAAACTAAAACCTATGTTTTTCAAATACTAACTATACACTGTCAATCACCTGGACATGAAATGGTTAAAATACTGTCACCATTACTAACTTGCTATTTTCTGTATTGTCAAACAGTTAATAAATCTCACACACTTTTATGTCCACCAATTTTCTGCAATAAAAAGCACTTTTTCAAAATAAATACTATCTGGTTCTATTTTTCTTTACATTACACTCACTACAACTATAATAATTACACTTCTAACATACAAATAAACCCAAAACACGTATTGTATAAACAGAACATGACATGGCCCGACTGAAGATATCATATTTATCTTCACTCGAGGCCAGTGACATCAAGATATCTCACTCGTGGCTTCGCCACTCGTGAGATATCATGATATCACTAGCCTCTCGTGAAGATAAATGTGATATCAATCATCTATGTCTATCTATATATTAGTATAGTTAGGGTGAAAAGGCACTTCTATGTTAAAGTCCAAACTCTGAACCTTAATAACTTTGGAGCCATCAATGGATTTGCATGGAATTTGGCATGCATAATCTCTAGGGGTAGGTCTCTTGACCTGATAAATTTTGTGGGAATCTATTGAGTAGTTTCTGAGACATAAAGTGTTGAAAAAACAGAAAAATCTGGATATTTTCACATTCTTTCTACAGCTGAATCTCAAAACATGGCTTTATGTTGTGGGCTGCAATTTTCAGGGTAGAAAGCCTTTGTGTCACAGATGTGCCTTTTGAAGGTTTGGTAAACAAATATCAATTCTTTCAAAAGTTGGCATTTTACTTTTTCCCATTATTTCCTATGGGAAAATTTATGTCAGGCATGAAAAATACTGTTGTTTGTACAATACAGAATTGTGCGCACAATACTAGCTTCTTTTTGCACAGAAGCCTGGTATTGTGCACACAGATCACAGAGGTGTGATCGACTGAGCTGTGTTGCGTCTGCCATCTTGTTTGCCAGCTTAGCGAGAATGTTGAAGTCCCGAACCTTTTTAACACACAAAAAAAAAAAAAAAAAAAAATCAGACAACAGCTAAAGTGGACTCCTTTAGGTGTATTCTGATGTTTTTGGGGTTTTAAGCTGGACCCAAACAATTTTTTTTGTCGGGTGCCAGCTTATACAGAGAACAGCGGCATTGTCTTGACTTCTGCAGCCACCGTTGGAACTCGTGCTGCTGGCTGTAGAGTCAAGGAAGACCCGCAGTTGTTCCCACCGACACGGGGTGCCCAATCCCCGTGTCAGTATGATTCCTCTGCACACACACACACACACACACACACACACACACACACACACATATATTTGGCACACTGGGAGCCCACACCAGTGTGTCCGACATTAGTTAAAAGCCTGTCATAAAAGGAAACTATCCTCTGATGTCTTTTCCTTGATGCAGAATCCGCACCAAAATTTGCGATCATTTCGATGCAGGATCCTGCATCAAACTACTGTGCCCCCTCCACCAACACTGGGCTGCCTAATCCTCATGTTGATGTGTATCCCCCCACCCAGTATTGTGGCACACTGGGAGCCCACCCCAGTGCGCTGATATAGATAAAAACATTTTTAACCCTTTCTGACACTGGGATGCCCACTCTCGGTATCGGATGAGCCCACCCTCCCTCTGCCCACTTTCACTGCCGACGGGGGTGCCCAATCCCCCTGCCAGCATCATGTATGCCCCCGCCAGATTCATGAGGCACACTGGGAGCCCACCCCAGTGTGCCCATATTTATTTTTTAAACAGCTCTCCTGTTAATGTAGAAAATCCAAAGCCTGTCATAAAAGAAAACTGCCCCCCAATGTCTTTTCCTCGATGCAGAATACTGTATCGAAATTTGCAATCATTTTGATGCAGGATCCTGCATCGAATTACTGTGCCCCCTTCACCAACATTGGGGTGCCCAATCCCTAAGTCGATGTATATCCCCCCACCCAGTATTGTGGCACACTGGGAACCCACACCACTGTGCCGATGTAGATCAAAACACTTTTAACACTTTCTGACACCAGAATGCCCACTCCCAGTGTCAGATGACCAGCCCCTTCCTCTGCCCACTTTCACTGCCAATGGGGGTGCCCAGTCCCCCTGTTGGCATCATATATGCCCTGCCCTAGACTCATCAGGCACACTGAGAGACCACCTCAGTGTTCCTATATTTATTTTTAAACAGTTCTCCTGTTAATGTAGAAGAGTGTCCCCCATAGTCTTCTTTTTTTTTAAACCGTGAAAAAAAGAAAATGGTCTATCATCATCTCCTCACTCCCCCCTCCCCACCATTCCTCCCTCTGTGCACCCACCTCCCTGCACCCTTCCTCCCATACTTACCCTCCTTAGGTCGGGATCGGTGATCTTCTCTGGACCGGGACACATCTGCACTCTTCAAAGCTGAACTGTGATCTGAGGAATCAAGGTAAGCCATATAATGGGAGTCAATGGGGGTGGTTTCAACTTATGTTGATATGTCAGTCAACTTTAGGCATTTTTGTACCACATTTTTAACGTTGGGGTCTTGGAACCCCACCTTGTAAACACTGGCACTGTTATTTCATTTCTCGGTCCCAAAATGTGATTTTGTGGTCACTGCACGGAATCACCTTTCAGGACTAATTCATGAAACAACAGTGTCACTGGTCATGAGGTGGGGTCCCAAAAAGCCTGTGTTGCAAGTTTGGTGAAAATATTCCCCAAAATGACTGCTTTACAAGCGTGTGTTGTGCAGTTTCTCTGCACGCTCATAACTTCACCAATTTTTAATATTTTTACTTCACATTTTCAATATTGCCATTTTTTCACACCTCCTTATGAACAGTACAGCTGTCATTTTGCACATCCTGCCCAGAACATATTTTCGCACCTGTGGTGCTGAATGGTGTGGTCACTGTGCGAAATCAACTTTTGGAATGGATGAACAAAATCATAGTTGCACTGTTTATAAGGGGAAATCCCATAATACCTATTTTGAAAATTTGGTGAAAAAAGTCAAATAAATGACCGTGTTACGAGCGTGAATTGCAGTTTCTATGCACTCTTGTAACTTTGCCAATTTTTCTTATTTTCACTCCAGATTTTTAACATTGCCATTTTTCCACACCACTTCATGAACAGTACAGTTGCCATTTTTCAAATCCTACTGAAAATGTTTTTCTGCAGCTGCGGTGCAAAAACGATGTTACTGTTATATGGAATTACATTTTGACTAGGATTTGAAAGTTTGTTATACCGGGTACATGTGGTGAGGTGCTAAGAAGGTTATGTTGAACATGAACGCCTGTTGGTGTGTGGAGGGTGGGGGATGGGGTGGAGTGGTAGGGTGGGACCCTGGGGGGTGTTAGGTTGGAAACCCTAACACCTCATTACCCTGTTTTTATCACTGTGGTATTCACCATAACTGATGAATTAACGTTTTTTGTAAAGTTTATATATATACAGTATATACATATATATATATACTGTATATATATATACTGTATGTATATAAATATATATATATATATATATATAGCACTATGTATTTTTTATCTATAATTTAGCTCCCTTGGCAGATGCTTCACCTCTATCTGGCACTGGTTCCCGACACTGTTGTGCCACAGGACTTCCAACACCATGAGTTTATTCCTTTATGGCAGAACCGTCCCGAAGGATGGTAATGCCCAGGGTACCACTGCGGCAGGAATGCATGGGACTGGTAGCCAAACCAGGAGGTCCTTAGGCATGGGGGGAATTTTTTCTTAGTTGTAGTTTTCCCCAGGAGGGACGCAGCATGCAATGATGCCAAGACGTCAACCCGTGCACCCGCAAGCTGATGTCAGCATCTGCCCGTCCCTCCATCCAGACCTTGGCAGACTCAGGTGACCCTTCTCCCAGGCCACTGCTAGGGGGCCAGGTGTGCACTGAGCACAATAACCCTCCCCCCAAGAGGAGGAAAGCAGTCCCTTGGACGCTCCTCCTCCCCAACCGACCCTCCAGTTTCCTGAGTCTGCTTCTGAACCTGGGTTGCTGGCATCATGAGTGGCTGCACAACCACTGTGCTGATGGGCCAGCCAATATAGAAACATAGAATTTGACAGCAGATAAGGACCGCTTGGCCCACCTAGTCTGCCCATTTTCCTACCTAACAGGTAAGCTGCAGATCCTAGTTAACCCAAGTTACTTCCTTCTACCCCCCACTAGGACTGCCTTATGCCTGTCCCATGCATTCTTGAATTCCCCTACTGTTCTTGACTCCACGACCTCCTCAGGGAGGCTGTTCCATGCATCCACAACCCTCTCTGTGAAAAAATACTTCTTCACATTACCTCTGAGCTGTCCCCCCATTATCTTCAAATTGTGCCCCCTTGTTCTTGCACATCTCTTTTTCTGAAAGATGCTTCCCTCTTGGACTTTGTTGATCCTCTTGAGGTACTTGAAAGTTTCTATCATGTCCCCTCTCTCCCTTCTTTCCTCAAGGGTATACATATTAAGCTGCTTTAGTCTTTCTTCTTATGTCTTCTGGTGCAGATCCTGCACCATTTTGGTTGCCCTCCTCTGGACAGCCTCCACTCTGTCTATGTCTTTGCTGAGATGGGGTCTCCAGAACTGCACACAGTACTCCAGATGGGGTCTCACCAACTGTCTGTACAGAGGGATAACAACTTCCTGTTTTCTACTATTGATGCCTCTTCCTATGCATCCCAGTATCCCCAGCCTTCCTTACTGCCTTCTCACATTGCTTACCCACCTTTAGGTCATCTGATATAATTACCCCCAGGTCCCTTTCCATTTTTACTGTTGTCAGTATCTCACCCCCCATTGTGTACGCTTCCCCTGGGTTTTTATTTCCCATGTGCATTACCTTGCACTTCTTTGCATTGAATCTGAGCTGCCATACATTTGACCATTCCTCCAACCTTGCCAAGTCCCTTCTCATCCTTTCCACTCCATCTTGTGTATCAACCCTGTTGCAGATCTTTGTGTTGTCTGCAAATAGACATACTTTTCCTTCCAGTTCCTAAGCAATGTCACTTATAAAGACATTAAAAAGGACCGGTCCCAGTACTGAACTCTGCGGTACCCCACTAGTAACCCTCCTTTCTTCACTCTGTACTCCATTTACTACTACCCTTTGCGTCCTGTTGTCTAGCCAATTTTTTATCCAGGCTACCATCTTGGGACCCACTCCAAGGCTGGCTAACTTGTGTATTAATTTTTTGTGTGGGACTGTATCAAATGCCTTGCTAAATATATATTTTTTTAACTGGAATGGCACTGATGTGGATGACCATGGGATATCAGCCCTCTGCCAAAAGATAGGCATAGCACGGGTGGCAGCACTAGGGTGAGGCGGGGTTAAAACAAACAGTGGAATAATGGACTGGGGTCAATTCAGTGACACTCAAGCCTCCCCCATGCTCTAATGGCTTTTGTCAACTCTGGCATGCCCCACCCCCACATTGGAATCTTGGAAGTTATGGCCTGCTGGAGGAATGAACCTGCAGGGACGAAAGGCAGTGTTGCTGAAGATGAACTGGGTACTAGACATGGTGTGGGCCCAGAAGCTGGAGTGCAAGGGTTTCAGGTAGGCCTGACTGCAGTCTGGAGAAAGATCGATAAAAATCTATATAAAAACATGAGCCATTGTTGAGAAAAAATAAATTACAGTATGTGATTCCATCAGGCCAATTTGAACATCTTATAATTCTGTGGATGGCAAAATATCTCCATAACCACGGTCACAGGGGACTCCACTTCTGTAGTTCTTCAATTTAATGCAGCAATCCAAAATCTTTAGGGATTATTTGTGCCTGGGTCCATTTAATTGGAAGTGCTGGACTGTAACAACCAGATTAAATACCTACATTGAATTAAAATAATTTCAGTAAAGCACATGTAAGCATATTTGGAACAAAGTGCACAGGTGCACAGAGCCCAGCCTTCTTCAGATTATGTCTTTGTTTATGCAGTCAAAACAACATATAAAGCAGTGCGTTGATTAACATCACTTAAACTGCTGCCCAAAGAGACTGCAAATCACCCTCTGATTTAATTGCTGTTACAGTGAATGCCCAAACAAAATCTGACTCAGTTTTAAATTAAAAGAGTAAGTACTGCAATAACACTGGTAAACAGCACCAAAGCACAAACAAATAATTTATGTGGCTACGCTGGCATGTTACAAAAACATGTCTCTAAAGGGACTTCACAAACAACGTGAAGCATGTAGACAACATACAAAATAAAAACACAAGCACAAGAGCTGAGCTGCAGCAAGTCTTCAGTGTGATGCTGATCCCAATGCAAATAATTATAAGTCATAACACGAACTGCATTCATTGCCTGCTTGTAGAGGATTTCTGCCTTACACACATGAAGCATATGATACAAAAAGCTTTGCAGGACAAAAGAGGTTGCATACTAATCTGTAGCCAAAAGTAGAGCCCAAGATGCCTTGCCCTTAAATTGGGTTAATATTATTATGTCGCATGACATCTCATAGGAGCACTCATAGAATCCAGAAAAAGTGAAAAATGAGGCTCAGTTCCTATTTTACAATATATTCAGCATTTCCTGGCTGGCAGCCACGTCTTCATGAAATGCAGGTAACTGTCTGTTTGCTTGCTTTTATTTTCATCTGGAATATTAACCACAGTATTAGTTTACTGGGTTTCCAGTGTTATCCAGTGAATACAGCTACCATGATTGAACACTTTCAAAAAGGGTGACTCAATCATGGCACCTGTGTTCTGTGCTACCTGGCAGGGTAGTGAGCAGATACAGGGGTAGGCGAGTACAGTGATAGGATGTTGCTGTATATACATGCACGGGGGGGAGGGACCATGCCATGTGATGGGTAGAAGGGGAGGGAGGGTATGTGGGGTGTAGTGTGGTGGTCATCTGCCGAGCTGGCTGTGTGGCATGGTGGGTTGGTGGCAGGCTAGGGTTGGGAGGGTGCAGGGTTCAGTTCTGGATGCAATAGTTTTTTTGCGTAGGTCAGGGTTTTAATTTTTTAAAGCTTTACACCCCCTTGGAGTTGAGAATCCTTAAGTAGGGGTGTGTGGGCGTGCCAGTCGCTGGTTTTCTAGTTGCTGTGAGTTTACATCACCATAATTCATTTTCAGCGATGTATACTCGACCAAATGGTGATTGCTATTCTGCGATTGCCGCTATCACATGGAACCATTTCCAGCTGCAGCTCAAGAGTCGGCAGCTCCCCACATCTAGCAGGGAAACTGATCAGCAAACAATTTGGTAGCTGTGATAACATGCCCATACAAGGAATAAAAAGGGACTGGGGAGTGCCTGGCTTAACCGGAAACCCCAAACCATGGATAGTATACCGGTGGCAGCCAGCCACAAAACATTGAATATATTGTGGTGGAAGTAATAAATTGGAAAAAATATTAAATAAAATAGGAATTGAGCTGCATTTTTAATTTTTTCTTAATACGCACCAAATTTTCACATATTACTTTTATTCAGGTACTGCAAGCTACTGTGGCTAACGGACAAGTGAAACCTAAATGTACTTTTTGTGCATGTAGTTTTTCACTTGTGTGTCAGTCACTTTTGCTTGTAGTACCTCAATAAAAGGAACACGTGCAAACTCCTGGCATGTAACTTCCTTTGTCCAGTAAGGCTGTTTGTATCATAAGTTTTAAACAGTGTTGGAATTGCACTTTATGAGCTTTGGGAGCTAGTGAGCCACATTTTGAGGCTGCCTGTATAGCCCAGAGGTTAGAGTAACATGCTGTGAATGAGCTTGGTACATATAGTAGACCTGGGTTTAATTCCCACAACCTTCATGTGCATACTGTTTGACTCTAAGCAAGCCTCTTAACCTCCTCAGTACTCCTGGTTTGCCCCTGAAAACAGGTACTTGTGACTAGTGGTCCTTACCCGGTTACCAAACAATAAAAAAAAAAATAAGGGCACTCATTTTAAATTGAGCCCCGCTCCCCATTATAAGTCAATGGCAGTGATGCATTAGCTACAAGAGCTCACTTCAGAGCTAGAGGGGCTGAGCCTGGCAAGCCCAACCCCCGTAATTCCAGCACTGGTTTTAAGATGCCCATCAACAATCCTCTACAAAAAGGTGATGAATAGCATTTGTTTTTTGAATTTTACAATATATATAAAATAACCCTTGCAGATGGACAGGCAATGACATTTTTAGTATCCATGCTGCATTTGGACCAGTTTATAAAATATGAAAAAAATAATAATTTGTTAGATTTTGTTTTAAATTCTGCTTGTAATTCTGAGACTGCTCTAGAGAAGATGTAAACCTGTTGTACAGGTAGTACGCAGAAACCTCCCAGGAAGAGTAGAATAAAAAGAGTTTGGTTTTATATACTGACATTCATACAATCTGTATACTGAAGTGCTTTAGAAACTAGGACAAGAGACTATAGTGTTAAGTGCAGAACCTGTGGGGTCAGTGCTGGGTCTGTTACTCTTTAATAGATTTACTAATGAGTTGGAGGGGGAGTCAGCATTCTGCTGCTGATGACACTAAACTGGCCAGAAGGGTAGACATAAAGGTGGGGGTGCACTGCAGGAGGACCAGCACACATTCGAGTCATGGGCTGAGAACTAGGTGTGGCATTTTAATGCAGGGAAATGCAATGTGCTGCACCTAGGGACAAGGACTGCTAGTTGCATATACACCATATTTGGTGCAACTATGGACAGCACAAGCGAGGAAAGGGATCTAGAGATAATTGTGGACAGTACGCTGTGGCCAGATGGGCATGTGCTACGGCAGTCAAGAACGCAAAGGCAAAATAATGCTGAAAACCTATCATTATTTACTGGAAACTGGAGGGTCCCCAGTAGTGAAACTAAGACAAAACTAGGAAAAGGAATTAAATATAAACATAACAGATCAAAAATGGAATGAAATGACTGCAGGAATAAGAAGTTCAATTAACAACAAATTAAATCAAATTCAACATAATGGGCCAGATATTCAAAACTTTGCCCCAGGGCAAAATTAGCACTGCCCAGTGGGCAAACTTAGCCCGGAGCACAGAGCACGCTATATTCAAAAGGAATAGCCCAGGGCAAACAGCTTCCGAATATGGCATGGTAATGAGGCCATGCAAACTGGGCTGGGAGTGCAGGGCAAAATAGCCCTGAATAAGACAGCACTGAATAAAGCAACCAGGAAGTGCAACCCACAACAACAACACAGTACACAGCAACATGAGGGCAGGTACAGACGAACCACGTGGCCAATGTGTGTGCCAGCAAATGCATGGACTCAGTACAGCTGCAGGAAGCAGCAGATGTGAAAGAACAGTGATCAAAACTGTATAATATTCCCGTATTAGCGCCCGCCTTCACACATTAGGCACGGCATTAGCGAAGTAAGCTAAGTTAGCCTGGAGCAAAACACGTTAGCCTCGGCTAAATGTGCCATATTCAAAAGTGCATGCAAATGAGCCTACTTATATAGTCTCTGGGCAAACAACCAGATTAGTATCTCATTATACCCTGATTTGCATGCAGTTTGCCCAGCGTTACTGCAGAGTCCTCAGAGCCACCTGTAGGTCAGTCTGGAAGTACAGGGGCTGACCAGGTCCAACCACAGCTCCACCTGTAGGTCAGTCTGGCAGTGCATGATGATAGCTGCAGGCTACATGTAAACAGTACAGCATAGCATAGTAAATTATACCCCAGGGGACAGGACACCATAGGCACAGGTGGTGGTGGTGCTGCACGCAACTGTCACATTGTAGGGCATGCTACAGTGCACAGCAGAAACTACAGTAGCAAGGGGGCCAGTAGTGCGTGGACACAGCAATGCCTATGGTGTAGGGCAGTGATGATGACTGCACTATACACAGCGAGCGCCCAACCTCGCGGATGTTTTCTGACACTGGACATTACTGTTACGCTGTTGTGTGATCCACAGATGCTGCACCTGTGGCATGGATGCTCACAGTGACATGTACATTTCTGGCTTTGTGGTCTATGGCAGTTGTACAGCTGTGAGGTATGTGGCCGGGGGCATATATTATCCGAAAGGCACACTGGTGTTGGGGTATTCCCAATACTGACCCATGTACACTGCATGATGTGTCCCAGCCTTGTGGCCACACCTGATCAGTAGCACAGCCTCGCCACCCATATATGCTCCCCTCAACATCCTCCATGCCCACAGTGCTGCATGTGTGTGCTGGCATCTGTTGGTGTCCATGGAAGTGTGGTCCACAGGTGTGTGCTGTATGGCCACACTGCCATGCTGTCCACTGGTGGCAGGGTCACCACTTACTGCCTGGCATGGCTGGGACTGGTGACAGATGATGGCATCATTGTGATGCCATCAGTTAGCAAGCATGCTTCCTCTATGTTTGGCTTTATCTACGTGTCATATTTATTTATTAAGTCGCGCAAAACCCGTACTAAACCAGCGCAAACACAGCAAAACCATAATGTTGCGCCAAGCTGATTGCCCAGGATTAAGACCGCTTTTCCTGGGCGTATTGCACCGCCACAGTGTCGCGCTTAAGTCGCCAAGAAACCATAGCGCGGCGCTAGTCGCTGAATATAGCATTACGCCTGTATTCATGTCAGTTTGCCCCTGCATACATTATAATTTTGCCCGGCGCTAATGCAGTTTGCCCGCGTTATTTGGCCTTTTGAATATGGCAGACCTGCGCTAATCCCGCGCTAAACCTGCGCAAATGGTTTTTGCCCAGCGCAAAGTTTTGAATATCTGGCCCAATATCTTTCATAGACTCTATTACACACTACAGCTTCTAAATATAATTTATACTTCTATTTCAGCAGAATGTGATAAATGTGGTCTAATGACTGGGACAATGGAACATGTGATGGCCACCTGCAAGGAAATTGCTCCTTTCTGGGACCACATTATTAATACCTTAAATGAAATCCCCAGATATAAACATAAGCAAGGAAAAAGAACTGTGTATGTTAGGCACTAGTTCTACTCAAATCTCACCCATTGGTAATTTGGAAAAAACTATGAAAATTGCCTTTTTAAATGTGAGGAGATGTACAGCAAGATGGAGGAAATATAAAGAACCACCTACATACAAGTTATGGAAAAATTTGCTGTTGAACTGCATGGGCCTTGAACGTCTCCATCATATAAGTTTGGGCAATGAACAGACATATAACTCTACATGGGAACCAATTCACAGATTATTGATCTTTAATAAACTATAAGAATGGTATTTCGGGGTATAAGATACAGGACTTCCCTCACTTTGCCAGGTTTAGGGGGGATAGGGTAAGGGTAGTGAGGGTAGGGAAGTTAGGTTAGAATGGGTGGAATGGGGTCATGATGACCGATACCATTTTAGCATATGTGGTTTTCCAATAGGGGGTGTATATCCCCTTATTTGGGTGATGTTACTCCATTTGAAAACTAAACCAATGTTTGGTACTATGTCTGAACCCCACACACACAAAAAAGAAAGCAATCACAATGCTGGAATGCATTAGAAAGGGTTTAAGGAGGAGGTCAAGGCAGGTGATCCTCCCTCTCTGCAAGGCATTGGTTAGACCACACCTGAAACACTGCATCCTGTCCTGGTCAACACAGAAAGGACATTAAAAATATCTTTGATGGTCCTGTACAGAACTGCCCAGAGTTAGTGTTTGAGGAGGAAAGAGTTATGGGGCAAGATTGGGCACATTTAAATTATTTACCTGGAAAAGAAAAGGCAGCAAGGGGACATGGTCACGTTTTCTAAATACTAAAAGGAACTGGCAGGGAGGAGTATGTACAGATGTTTGAGCTGGTGAATGCAATTGGAACTAAAAGGCATTCACTCAGACTGAGGGGAAGGGAACAGAAGAATGTTAAAAAAAACATCAGAAAGAATTACTTCATACAAAGGGTGGATAATGTATGGACTAGGTTACCTGATGAGACTGTGGAAGCTTGCACTGTTCAGGCATTCAAAGCAGGACCAAACAGATTCTTGAGGAAGAATGGCATTGAGAGCTACCTGGCATTAGCTGGGGTAACATGATGGTTGTTAAGCGTGGGTATCCGTCAGTACTCAAACTGGGTGCAGTCATTACCATATTGTAGGAGGGTTGGGTATCCGTCAGTACTCAAACTGGGTGTAGTCATTACCATATTGTAGAAGGGGCAGACCAAATGGACCCTAGATCCCTTCTGTAACAATAATACTATGTTACTGTTTTACTGTAAATCTTTATAACATTGCTCTTCTGATATAGTATACAACATTTTAAGCACCCCTCAATGGAATTATGGATTGTAATTCACTGTATCCTTTTGTTTATTCTATACATACAACAAGTAAAGTGTGAAAGATGTGTTTATTGTAAGTACTATATGTGTTACTACAAAACTTCTGTAAAGCATGGAATATATGTTTAAGGACTATATGTGTTATTACAAAACTGCTGTAAAGTATTCAAGATGTGTTTAAGTACTGTATGTGTTATTACAAAACTGTCATAAACAAGATGTGTTTAAGTACTATATATGTTATTACAAAACTGCCATAAACAAGATGTGTTTAAGTACTATATATGTTATTACAAAACTGCCATAAACAAGATGTGTTTAAGTACTATATGTGTTATTACAAAACTGCCATAAACAAGGATGTGCGATTACAAAACTCATGTAAACAAGATGTGTTTAAGTACTGAATGTGTTATTACAAAACTATTGAAAGCAAGAGAGGCCCGATTCTCAAAGCTCCCGGGGCATCGCAAGGGGCTTGTGTCCCAATGATTGGTGCAAGGTGCCCCTTGTGCCAAACAATGCCCCTGGAGTGATTCACAAAGGCAGCCTGTGTCCGCCGCAGGCTACCTGCACCAAATGGGGCTTGTGCCACCTGTGCACCACAAAATGGACTGCGGCAAGGTGCTAGGGGCTTGCAACAGACACAGGCTGCTAAACCTCCTCAAACCATATTCTCAAAACTCACCCAGAAGGCAAATTTCTAAGTACCCTTGGATCAACATGGGCTGGTCTAAGGGTACTTAGAAATTCATCCTCTGGGTGAGTTTTGCACATTGTGGCAATGTGCCGTGGTCCCCCGCCCCAGTCCAATCTCCCGATATAAAAATTAAAATCTCCCTGGTAGTCTAGTGGCTCCCACAGCTCTGATCCTCCATTAAAATACATATATTATCCCTGGTAGTCTAGCGGACCCTCCCCCAGTCCCTATCTCCGGTAATAAGAATGACAAGAACCCTAGTGGTCTAGTGGACAGCCCGAGCCCCGATGCCCCCTTCTATCACCTTTATCTATTCCTGGTGGTCTAGTGAACCCCCACCCTGTAGTGCTCTACCACCCTGCTACCCCACAACCTGTAACAGAGCCGGTGACTGGAACAACTCTCCACTCACCACCACAGCCAGCCACTAACTGATCACTTAATGAGTGTGTACTGCGCATAGTACATGCCCAGTGCTTGACAAGCTGTCAGTCACTGAGTGTGTACTGTAAACAGTACGCACTCATTCAGAGATCAGTCAGTGGCTGGCGGTGGAGGTGAGTGGTGGTTTGTGCCAGTTGCCAGGTCTGTTGTAGGTTGAGGGGGAGTGGGGTGGTAGAGCACTGTGGGGTGAGGGGGGGGATCCACTAGACCACCAGGAATAGATACAGGTGATATAAGGGGGAATCGGTGCTCATGCTGTTTACTAAACCACCAAGGTTCATGTCATTCTTATTACTGGAGATCAGGGCTGGGGAAGGTGCTAGACTACCAGGGATAATGCATTTATCTTAATTGGGGACTGGGGCTGGAGGGGGCTGCTAGAATACCAGGGATAATATATGTATTTTAACAGAGGATCAGGGCTGGGGGGCCGCTAGACTACCAGGGACAATATATATATTTTAAAGGGGATTGGGGCTGGGGGACCACTAGACTACTAGGGATAATATATATATTTAATATGGATCGGGGCTGAGGGAACTGCTAGACTACCAGGGATAATATATATATATACATACATATATATATATATATATATATATATATATATTGAGGATTGAGGCGAGGTGCTTGCCACATGGCACCTGTGCCTGGTGCTAAAGCCTCATGACCAACCCTCAGTTTGCAGCAATCCATCCTGATGCACCTTCTGTTTGGTGCAGGGCCAGATTTGCTGCAAGCCATGGGTCTTTGACGTCAGGACCCTACCCATTAGAGAATTGGGTGCAGGGCCCCGGTGCACCAGCAATCAATGTAAGTTGCCATTGGCGCAGCTTGCGCCGACACTTGAGAATCTGTCCCGATGTGTTTAAGTACTGTATGTGTTATTACCAAACTGCCATAAAGTAAACAAAACATGTTTAAGTAATACATGTGTTACTATAAAACTGCCATAAACAAGATGTGTATAAGTACTGTATGTGTTATTACAGAACTGCCGTAAACAAAACATGTTAAAGTACTGTATGTGTTACTATAAAACTGCCATAAACAAGATGTGTATAAGTACTGTATGTGTTATTACAAAACTGCTATAAACAAAACGTGTTAAAGTACTGCATGTGTTATTACAAAAATGCTGTAAACAAGATGTGTTTAAGCACTATACGTGTTATTACAAAACTGCCGTCTACAAGATGTATTAAAGCACTGTATGTGTTATTACAAAACTGTCATAAACAAGATGTGTTGAATTACTGCATGTCTTATTACAAAACTGCCGTAGACAAAATGTGTTTAATTATTGCATGTGTCATTACAAAACTGCTGCAAAGTATGCAAGATGTGTTTATGTACTATACAGTATGTGTTATTACAAAACTGCCGTAAAGTACACCAGACGCGTTCAAGTACTATATGTGTTATTACAAAACTGCTGTAAAGTATGCAAGATGTGTTTAAGTACTATATGTGTTATTACAAAACTGCCATAAACAAGATGTGTTTAATTACTGCATGTCTTATTACAAAACTGCTGTAAACAAGATCTGTTTAATTATTGCATGTGTCATTACAAAACTGCTGCAAAGTATGCAAGATGTGTTTATGTACTATACAGTATGTGTTATTACAAAACTGCCGTAAAGTACACCAGATGCGTTCAAGTACTATATGTGTTATTACAAAACTGCTGCAAAGTATGCAAGATGTGTTTATATACTATACAGTATGTGTTATTACAAAACTGCCGTAAAGTACACCAGATGCATTCAAGTACTATATGTGTTATTACAAACTGCTGTAAAGTATGCAAGATGTGTTTAAGTACTGTATGTGTTATTACAAAACTGCCGTAAAGTACGCAAGATGTGTTTAAGTACTATATGAATTATAACAAAACTGCTATTTTTGTTGTGCTGTATGTTGATTTGTCTAATACTATCAATCTCTGTAACCATACTTAATTAGCAAAAATATCAAGAGTTTATTATATTATATGGGTAGTGCTTGATATGCGTAAATTGGCCCCTTATAAAAATGCTGTTGTTCACATTCTATGTTTTTCTGCATGTTCTAAAAATGATGTTGTGCACGTTCCAAATCAAATTCAGCTGTGTCCCTGCTTTCACTATCTTCAGCCACTGTTAGCACAGTTGTGCTTCACTCAAACCGAAAGTAAAAGTCATGGCACCTTCGATCTTTAAAAAAAAACATAAGATAACATAAAAAATTAATTAATTCAAAACCATATACCATAAAAAATGAAAATATCGGCAACCATAAAAAACTCACCATGTATTTCCATCTCAGAGTTGAGATAACAGCATGGACCTCTTGAGCTTCCCTCTTGAAGTTTATATGCTGCTATCTCAACCTTTTGATAGGAACATAGGCTCATTGCGTATGGTTGCCCATACATTATTCTTTATGTAATGTCAAAGCAATAAAAATCAAGATTTCTAAGCTCCTCTTACATGTTATGTATGTACAGTAGGGCATATGCAAGGGTCTAACTCAAAATATGCAATTTATCTTCAAGTATGAGGGGCAAAACCGGAAATAAAGAGTGGTGAAGCCACCTGCAAGTTCTGAAAGTCCCCCTCCCCCAAGTGATGATAAGCTGTAGATTTTGAGTTAGGCCGTCACATACAGTATTCGATTTCTTCAACATCAGTTTTCTTGTTATAACTGTTAAATCTGCTGATTGAGCAAAGAATTAACTGTTTCTCTTTGATTTCAACTGCTGGCTACATAAAGCAATCATGATGTCACTAGCGTAGTGAAAGCTGCACTGTGATTGGTTCAGTTTTCCATTGTGATGTACTCAGCTATCAAGACAGAAACTGTGACTTAACCAACTGCAAAGACATAAGGGATTTGTGATGGGGGAGTGTGTGATAAACAATTTATCTGAGTGCTGTTTGACTTCGGGTAACCTCACAAGTAGTGTAAGCCATGAGTGAGTTGCCAGAGGGCAAACATCATAAATATAGATAAATCATTTATCACACACTCTTCCATTGCATATTTCATTTATGCGATAGGGCTGAAGTTTGTTATGAGTGTTTATTTTTGTTTTCACATTGTTTTTTCATTTTATTATATAGGAGTTTGTGAGTTTCTATATTTTAGAAGCGTGCCACTGTTCGCTGGTTGTGCCTGGTTGCCAAGGGCATCATTAAGGATGCAACATCTGGACACTGAATCATAATGTGGATATTGCTGCTGACTGGTGCAGTGAGAAGTTTTTCAAAATTGCAGAAAAAATAGTGGTCATGGTTAGTGAGTGAAATCAGATTGAGCAGGAGCATTGGCAGCTTCAGTTGTCTGTGAATGTGGCAAAAGAAATAAACATTTCTTTGTATTTACGGTGGCTGTGCAGCATGAGGCACTGTGAGGGGGTTGGGTGGCTGGAGAGTTACAGGCAAGTGGGAAAGGTGGAGTAAGCATTCATGAGGGGTAGGAGTGGGTCCGAAATCCATTTGTGAAGAGTGCAGAAAAAGGTACTGTGTTTTCTTCCCCCAGGAGATGGTCATGCTGACAGGCATAACCGTGAGGGTTTGTGATGATTTCTGGGGGTGGGGGAGATGTATTTGCTGAACAGGATGTTTTGTGGGGTCAGAGAGTTGTGAGTGTGTGTGCGTGTGTGTGTGTGTGTGTGTGCGTGCACATGCCCTGTCTGTGTTGAGAGAGACAAGTAGTGCCGGCGGGCAGTTGGGTGCCGGGGGACGCATGATGTAGGAACTATGTATAAATCAGTGATTATATAGCTATTACGTGTATAAATCCAATGTGTATATATACTGCACATATATATATATATATATAGTTGCTCTGATAAATGCATTTATCAGGCTGCATTTATTTCCACCCCAATTGCATAAATCATCATATCTTGAGGTTAGAAACAAAGATATCACTTACTGCATCTTGCCAATGTTACCTCTACTGGTGTATACACAGTACTGTATATTGTGCTTTGGAACTGCAACCAGTAGTAAGTGGAACAACATATGGAGAATACATCATGGGTTGCAGTGGAATAACACATTTATGTCCACTAGTGGAAGATGCAAAACAAGTTAGTTTTGATGGTCTTACCACTCATGTCGGGAGATAAATGCATTACTCTACTGCAAACTGTTATGTATTTGATATATGCATCTTGACAGATCACTCATTCCCACTGCTCCTTATTTTGATATGTTAATTTAGTTGCCCTTTCATCAGTTTCACAATTTAGGGTATGTAACTTACTGTCTGACACTTTTATTCTTAAGCATTATTGTCTTGTTTATTTTGATATACTTATTTCCAGTGTATGTATTTTATACTCTGTTTTGTATCTGTTCTCCTCCTCTCTTCCCTTTCCCACAAGAGGCATCTGGAAACAAGCTGATACCAGTTCAGTACGTCTTTCCTGGTAAAACCTTTGAAATGAAATAACGTACATACATACATACATACATAAACAAATTAATAAATATATATCACAGGAAATCCTTTTGAAATGAAATAACGTACATACATACAGTACATACTGTACATAAACAAACAAATTAATAAATATGTATCACAGGAAATCCCTTTGAAATGAATGGGGATTTCCTGTGCTATATCCAGATATATCACGATATATCACAACTTTTCACTGGCTGCCATTATCATTATGTGGAGTTTTATCTGTAACAATGTGTTTTCTTGGTTTTGGGTTATTGATAATACTTATTTTTAAAAAATGTTTTTTCATTTTTTGGTATTGTCTGACCTAACTTAATTTACATGCGATCTATGATGCTGTATGATACGTGTGAGGATGGACTGCTTTTGAAGCTGTTCTACTGTGTACTTGTTTACTTACTATCTATCTACTTATTTATTTAGCCATTTATTTATTATGTCCATTTTCTTTATTTTGTTGATTATATGTTGATTTGTATGCCTCCTAAAAACAAAAATGCCTTGCTTAGTAAATTCTATAAATTTTAATTTGGAAACAACCTTTGTGCCAAGGCTCATTTTCAGTGGTATCCTATATCTTGTTAAAATCTGGGAACTGCAGATTTCCGTCTGGGATTGTGTAATCTACAGGAAGTTCCAAACAAAAAAAAACATTTGAGAAACCAAAACTCCAATAAGTAATTGGCTTTGGTATGGTGTTTTTTTTTTGTTATTTTTTTAAATTCACACTTATCCTGTCCCCCCACTCTGGATGCAGTTCCCTGCCTCATCAGGTTACTTTTGCCCCACTTGTTCCATCCAGCCACTGGACCATATAGCCAACCTCCCTGATCACGACCCCGAGCTCCAGCAGGACCCTTCACCATGGTTACGCCCCCCCAAGGTGGGGTGCAGGATGTATCAGGACCACTCTGTAAGCATGACGTGCCGGAGTCATGAGGAGGGGTAAACTTTGCTCTGGATGTGGATGTGGATGTGCCGGATCACCATCGTTGGCATCCAAGTAACTTTCGTCTCTGTTTTGTTTCTCTCCAACTGCCAGGTGTAATCATGAATTCATTCTCCTGCAACAATCGGAGTGGCAGGGGCAACATCGTGTGGTCATCCACAATCCCACTGCACTGCTCTTAGGAGGTGTTGCTATAGTATGGTGGGGAATTTCATCCTCCCCTTTTCAGAGGCTGACAGTACTTCTTTCCTAGTGCTCCCACAGATCTAGAGGCTTAGGGTGGGTGGGTGGGCTGGTTCTTGTGAAAATGCTGGTTGCCCACGTAGGACCATGATATGCTCTGCTGGTGACAGCCAGTCATGGTGCCCTAATGTTAATCACTCCTTGTCTGCAGCTTCCTGCTTAGAGTATATTGGAAACTACAATTCCCAGAATGCACTGTACTCATTCTATACATTTTCTTGCTTCAGATGGATCTTTCTAGTATTAGATTTATATGAATAGTACTCTCCTCTGTTTTAAAATGTGTTATTGTTGTCTTATGTTGCATAAGCTTATTCATAATTTATTTATTTGGATTTATTTAGATCTTGATTTTCTGGAATAATTCCTGGGATGATGCCTTGTTTACATGGGAAGTAAAATGTGTCCTGCCTTCTCTTTTATGCCACTTACCTGCTGCTAAGTTTGGCCTTTCTCTTTTTGTAGCCCCTAGCACTTTGTCACTCATTCCGTTGCCCTGAATGATGAGTCTGTCAGTTCTCTGAATGGTAGGGCTGTCACCAACATGCACTTCCAGGACAGCAGTACAGTATCATCTCATGCTACGCAGTTAAAGCTCCTGTCCAGAAAGGTCCTGCCCAGGCAGTGCCACAAAGCAGTTGGGAGGGATAGTGGGATGCTAGGGTACACAGGGAGAGGTATCACTAGCAGAAGGAGGGAGATGGTGCTGCCTCTATACAGATCACTGGTAAGACCTCACCTAGAATACACTGCACATTTATGGAGGCCACATCTCCAGAGGGACATAGACAGAGTGGAGGTGGTCCAGAGGAGGGCAACTAAAATGGTGCAGGGTCTGCTTCAAAAGCCCTATGAGAAGAGACTACATGAACTCAATACTTACACCCCTGGAATGGGGGAGGGGTATGACAGAGACCTTTAAATACCTCAAGGGGATAAATAAGTTACAGGAGGAAATTATTTTTTTAGAAAAAAAGGTGCACAAGAAGAAGGGATCATACTATGGAAGTTGGAGGGGTGGATTCAGGAGACATGTGAGGAAGTACTTCTTCACAGAAAGAGTGGTAGATTCCTGGACCAGCCTACCAGCTGAGGTGGTGGGGACACAAACCGTGATGGAGTTCAAGAATGCATGGGACAGGTATAAGGGAATCTTAGTGGAAAGGAATAGGGGGAGGAAGAAAGAATCAGATATCAGGGAGGGTCTACAAAGATACTGTAGGTAAAGAAAAATGGGCAGACTAGGTGGGCAAATCAGTCCTTATCTTCCAACAGATTCTTTGTTTCTATGTATTCTATGTGCTCATTCCGTGTGCAGTATCATGGCCAGGGAATCACCTACAGCACAGCTATGTCAGCTTTAGTGAAGCGTGTGTGTGTGTGTGTGTATGTGTGTGTGTGTGTGTGTGTGTGTGTGTGTGTGTGTGTGTGTACAATAAGGCCCTCAAATAGCATGAGATGTTGATACTTGTATGGCCCAACAAGGAATCCCAATTTGAAAAATTTGGGGTAGCAGCTGAATGATGCATGGACAACTAACCTCAGAATAAGTAGTGGGGATTGATGAAATACCATTATATGTCTGTCAGTGAACTACTGTATATAAAAGCAGTCTGATTTGTACTATAACCTGGTGAGTGAGTGAATGGTGTCTCTACTATTTTTTTTCTCTTGCACTCACGATGACCCTCTTCTGCCCATCCCTGGTTCCAGCCCCATCACCCTGATTGCATTAAGAGCTAGCTGCTCCTCACATCAGTGTGTTTATTTTCCCTTTAAGGAGATCTGCAGTTTACTGGGACTTCCCATTAAAGTATGTAAAACCACAGTAAAACCACAATTTACCCTCAAACGGTATTCTAAATTTAGAATTTTGGTGTTCTGCCTGTCGTCAAATTTAAAACTAAGAGCCCAGTTCTCAAAGCCCTGAGAATGCTGCAAGCCCCTGGCATGCCAATCATTTGGTGCATGGGGCTACGGCATTCTCCTGGCCAGCAATAAGGATTTTCAATCCCGAGTGCCAAATGCCACAAATTAGTTCAGCTTTTCCCTGGCCTAACTTGTGCCATTCAGGGGACCCTTTTTATAGACTTTGCGCCAAATATTTGTTGCAAGCTGCAATAAACTGAGGAGACTGTTGCAACTGCACTTAACAATATAAAATTATAGTATATGGTTAGGGTTTATTGTGGATGGAAAACGATGGTTTTCCAAATCCTGTTGTAGGACAATTCAAAAGTCAAAAAAGTTGTACTATCGTTCTGACATCATATCGACAGTACAACAACTTTTGCCCCTTGAGCTCCTACCTGATTGGTGGAAACAGGCAGTGTTTAAAAAAATACATTCTAAAATGGTGCATTCAGTTAGCGAGTGGTCGGGCTAGCAGGCAGTTTGGACACAGACTGCCATAATCGGCTCCATGCATCCAAACTCTGAATTTGCAGGGTTTTTTTGTTCATTTTTTTAATCTCTGGCACAGTTACGGTGAAAGTATAGCGGGACCGCAGCGATTAGTACCCTACCGCTTTATTCGGGGACGTGATCGGAACAGCATAACTGCAATGAGGAGGACTAGTATCTTAGGGGAATTGAGCGAGGACCAGTGAAGGAGTGTCAGCGCAAGATATGAACCTTGTCTCCATTTTGGGGGAAACCATATACTATAAAAAAATAGTAGATAGTTGTCTATCCACAACTAAGTCTGTGTTTCCATCTCGGGAGTTGATGATGCCATGGAGACCTATGACATCATCAACTCCCTCGATGGAAACACAGTATTGTTGTGGATAATCAACCATCCACTATTCTATATGTTTGCAGTTGGGACTAAGAAATTTGGCACAGCTGCGCCATAAAATGGCTTTGATGCAGGGCTTGACGTAAGCCCTGCATCAGCCTTTCAAAATTATGCTCTAAGTCTCTAGCCTTGCTCTTTTTAAACATGCCAACATTTTGACTTAACCTTCCAGAAATGCTTTTCAGCACTATGGTTGCCCATGGACACCATTATAAATTAAATATTCCATCTCACCTGTGTTTGTTTGTGATACATAAAATATATTCAATGCATTTTCTGTTGCATTTGAGTTTGCTTTATTTAAGTGCGGATCATTTATAAAATATAATATCTAGAGAACTAGTATAACAAGCATTTGTCAATGCCGAAAGTTTGCTTGCTGGCATTGGCAGTGGTAGTGTAGAAGTTACAGAGGTGCGTAATAGGAATGGCAGTGAAGTACTGAACTGAAGCCAACCCCACCACCACCCTGCAGAGAGTGACAGGCATTGGGGTGTGCATTTGGGTTGTCAGGCATAACGGCCATGCCATTTCACCACACCCCACCCTGCAGACACTGACAAGTGTCACTGTGTTCCTTGTGGTCTTTGACCCTTATGCGCACCCCATTCCATTCGGAAATATGGTGAGATGGGTGCGATATAGGAGAATGGGGTGAAGTTTGGGGCTGAAGAGTCCAAGGCATACCTCGATGCCTCTCACTGACTGCAGGGTGTGGAATGGTATGAGCATCACAGGCAAGAATCCCAAGTCACACCCCTGATGCCTGTCATTCTCTACAGGGTTGGGCGTTATAGTTGGAAACCCTAATACCTCAGGCATTCGTTGGTATTTTCACTCCAAATCTTCAACATGTTTGTTTTGTGACCCCACCTCATGAACAGGGGGAATATCACTTTGTTAGCCGAAAGCTGCTTATGCACAGTGACTACGGCATTTAGCACCACAGGTGCAAAAACATTCCAACAGGATGTAAAATGATAGCTGCACTGTTCATGGGGAGGTGTAAAATGGCAATGTTGCAAATCTGTACTAAAAATATAAAAAAATGGGTGAAGTCAGAAAGCGTATATAGAAACTGTGCAACGCATAACCGTAATATAATTAGGTTGGGGATTTTTACAGCAGATTGTCAACTCAGGCATTTTGGTGCCTCCGATCATGAACAGTGTCACTGTGTTTTTCTTTATCTGTGCGAAACAATGATTTCCCACAGCGACCACGCATCTCTGCACTGAAACTGTGAAAACACACTTCAGCCATGTTGTGAAAAATGGCAGCTGTACTGTTCATAAGGAAGTGTGGAAAAATGTCACTGGTGAAAATCTGGACTGAAAATATTACAAAGTCATGAAGTAACGAGGGTGCGTGGAAACTGTGCAATGCTCACGCGTATCAAAGTCATTTTATGGACTTTTGTCACCAAATTTTCAACGTAGCCATTTTAAGACCTCTGCTCATGAACAGTGTCACTGTGATTTTTTTAATTTGTCTCATACATTGATTTCGCATACCGACTGTGTCATTGTGCGCTACATGGGTGGAAACACATTTTGGGTGAGATTTGAAAAATGACAGCTATACTACTCATAAGAAGGTGGGTAAAATGCAATTTTGAAAATCTGGAGTGAAAATATTTAAAATTCGTGAACTACGAAGGCATAGGAACTGTACATCGACGCAGAAACAGTCAATTTTGATTTTTCACCAAATTTTCAACATAGCCATTTTAAGACCTTTGCTCATGAACATTGTCACTGTGATTTTTAATATATCCCACATTGATTTCGCGACAATCGACTGCCATTGTGTGCTGCATGAACGGAAACACGCTTTTGGTGAGATGTGAAAATGACAGCTGTACTACTCATAAGAAGGTGTGGCAAAATGGCAATGTTGGAAATCTGGAGTAAAATATTGAAAATCACGAACTTACAAGCGTGCATAGGAACTGTACAACGCACGCTCATAAAACAGTCATTTTTTTGAATTTTTCCACCAAATTTTCAACATAGCCATTTTAACACCTCACCTCATGAACAGTGTCACTGTGATTTTCTTAATTTGTCCGGTATATTGATCTCATACACCGACTGCGCCATTGTGCGCTACATGGGCGGAAACACGTTTTGGGTGAGATGTGAAAAATGGCAGCTGTACTGCTCATAAGAAGGTGTGGTAAAATGGCAATGTTGAAAATCTGGAGTGAAAATATTGAATATTCAGTGACCTTACGAGCCATGGAACTGCCGACAACACCCATGTAAACAGTTGGTTTTGAGGAATTTTTACAAAATTTCAACATAGCCATTTTAAGACCTCTGCTCATGAACAGTGTCACTGTGATTTTTCTTAATTTGTCCCATACATTGAATTTGCACACCGACTGCGCCATTGTGCGCTACATGGGCGAAAACATTTTGGGTGAGATGTGAAAATGACAACTGTACTACCTATAAGTAGGGTGTGGTAAAATGGCAATGTTGAAAATCTGGAGTGAAAATATTGAAAATTTAGAACTTACGAGCCTGCGTAGGAACTGCGCAACGCACACTCGTAAAACAGTCATTTTTTGGAATTTTGGCACCAAATTTTCAACTTGAGGTTTTTGGGACCCCTTCTTATGAATGATGTCACTGCCATAGTGTTATTCATGCCTGAAGGGTGATTTCACGCAGTGACTGCGCAGAGACTGCGAAATCACCCTTCGGGCCCGAATAACGCCTTGACAGTGACATCAATCATGAGAAGGGGTCCCAAAAACCCCATGTTGAAAATTTGGTGCCAAAATTCCCAAAGATGCCTGAGATATGCAACAAAGTTGAAACCCCCCTATCTAGCCCATTATACAGCTTACCGGCATTTCCTCAGTTCACGGTCAGCTTTGAAGAGTGCAGACGGTTCCCGGTCCACTGAAGATCGCCGCACGAGTCCGGAGGTAAGTATGGGGTGGGGGTGGGGGAGGCTGGGTGCGCAGGGTGAGTGCGGGTTGTGGGAGGGGCGGGAGACTCGTGGGACCGTTTTTCTTTACAGGTATAAAAAAGCAGACGACGTGGAGACGTTCTCCGCTGGGGTGGGCTCCCAAGCGTGGCTCAAGAAGGGTTGGGTGTGCGTCAGCGCCGGGGATTGGGCACCTCGTCGGCTCACGAATTGCTTGCCACGCAGGGCTCCAGCCGTAGCACTTACTACTTGGGGGTTAGGACAGTGCACCGATGGGGATTGGGCACCCCTTCGCTGTTTCATTGCCACGCCAGTGGGCACCCAGCGGCATTTCAGAAGGGTTTGGGGAGTGGGGGAACGAGCACAGCCGACGGGGATTGGGCACTGCTGGCGAATACAGCGCGGCAGGACGCGACGCCTGCGGATGCCTGTCTGTGGGGAGCTGCGCATGAGCAGCCTTATCTATCGCTGCTCACTCAAGCGTAGTTCTCCTTTCAACTGTGTGCCACTGCATTTTGAGCTTGTCATAGACAGCTCCAGAATGCATTGGCTTACAGGGGCCTCGCCTGCCAACACACTGACTGAATTGGAGGAGGAGGTGACACACCTCCGAAATCTCCGATGATGGCACTATGTTTGTTGCACATGCGAGCAAGCAAACATAAAAAGGAAGAAACTTTAATATTTCTGTTTTGACAAAATGCATGGGCTGTAGATATAAAGTTATGTATCCAAGTGGAATGGAATAACAGTGCAGTGGTGCAACAGGCTGAAGACAGGTCCAGAGAATTTGGCTTCCAGAAATGCTGTTCACTCGGCCTTGATCCCAGTTATAATCATTCTTCATGGTAGTGTAAGATGTAAATGTAAACAATTTTAGCAAGTCCATTTCACACAAGGATACTTATTTAGGGGCCTGTATCAATCCATATGCCTATTCTTATATACATATCCACACAGTTCAAAATGGGATACAGGTTGTACTCCACAAGTCAGCAAGGCCAAATAACACAAAAATGAGAAAGCCCCCACATGGCAGCTAGAATGTGTTGCTTACAAGTAGCCTCAGTATTACAGGCCATATTTCAGTTTTTTGGGGAGCCCTTTTGTTCAAAGCTCCTACTACTATTGACAAGCTCCCAGCTCCACCCTGGCCAACTCACCTCCTTTTCCTCAGTGAGATCCTCAGTTTGAGGCATCTCCCCATCTTTTGGTCTATCTGGACCTGGTGGAGAAGTGGTCAGATAGTCAGGACCCAAGAGTGTCAGTCAGGAGGCCTCATCCTGACATCAGGGCAAGTGATAGAGGAGAACGGTCAGTTCTTGTTCTCCTAAAGCACTCTTCAGCCTTTGACAGCATGGGCAATGGGTTGTTGTTGGATAATCTCAGGAAGCACTGTGGACTTACTGGCACTGTCATCTGCTGATTTGAATCCTTCCTCAGGGATAGAATGCAGAGGCTGTTGATGGGGAATTTCTCCTAACTCCCAAAGCCCCTGCCCTGTGATGTGCCCTAGGGATCAATTCTCTCTTCCATGTTGTTTGCAGTGTATATGCTGGCCCTCGGAGGGCTCATTGTCAGGACAATCTGGGTTTTTATTGTTATGCTGATGATACTTAGTTGTACCTGTCTCTTGCACCAGGGAACCTGGATGCAGTCAAGATACTAAGTTTGTGTTGGCTGAGAATCAGGACTGGATGTTAACAAGCTGGCTGAGACTTAACCTTGCCAAGATGGAAGTACTGGTGATTGAGCCTGGTTGACAGTGGAGTACAGAGGCTTCTGAGGATACTGTGGGCTTAGTGCTCAGTTCCTTTAGTTTCATGGTCTCTGCTAAAGTAAAAACTATGGGGGCTATTCTGGATGAGAGGCTGGAATTTGAGGCTCAGGTGTCGTCTGTAGTCTGGAATGGCTTTTATCTTCTCAGGAATATTACCTGGATCAAAGTCTTAATCCCCACATAAAGACTTGTCCTTACTGGTCCTTACATGCTTTTGTCACGTCTAGACTCAACTATTGTAATGCTTTATACCTCGGGGTGAGTGGAGGTATCCTACAGTGCTTGCAGCTGGTGCAAAACACTTCAGCCAGGTTATTGACAGCCTTCCCAGGTCTTGTTATACAACTCCAGTTTTGCATGAACTGCACTGGCTGCTGGTTAAGTGGCATATCACCTTCAAGGTCGGCCTGCTGACCATTAAGGCCCTATAAATCTGGAATCAAGCATGTTGCTCAGTATGCCTTCCTGGTTAATCTCGTAAATAAATAAATAATGAAACCTGGCCACCTGAGAGACCTGCTGCATGCCCTATTAGACCTCTCCATTCCTCTGATGTACGTCTTCCCAGGGCTAGGATGAAATATTCTGGCATTCAGGTGTTCGCAGGACCTGCCCTGTGGAACAGACTGCTTCGATCTCTTCAGCAGCCCCCCCCCTTGGTGGAGGCTTTTAAGGGGGAGCCTAAAGTCCTTTTTGTTTCAGGAGGCATTAGTTT
The DNA here is from genome assembly GCA_016271365.2 of Neoceratodus forsteri. NCBI lineage: Eukaryota > Metazoa > Chordata > Ceratodontiformes > Ceratodontidae > Neoceratodus > Neoceratodus forsteri. Next base: position 435,042,642 of record JADMNL010000023.1, read on the forward strand.
GGTGTAGTTAGTCCCTGAAATGATGCTGCCATATTGTATTATTTATTTGAGCCATAATACTTTTATTTGGCATTTATTTATTCTGAATGGTTTTAATGATGTTATTGAAGGTGTTTAGTATGTTTTCTGTTATACAGCACTCTGAGCCCAAGGGGTTCTTGACAAATTAATTTTACTTGCTTACTTACTATCAGTGATATTTTTCAGATATCCTCATCATTCTGGATGCTGGCCTGGATCCAAGAGAAGTATATGCCCCACCCTCCCTCATCATGCCACATGTGTGCCTTGGGTTTACAGTGACCCTGTGGAGGAGACACACCACGTGCACATCTGCACTCATTTTCATCCATTTGTGGAGCAGCTATCTTACAGATGGCCTTCAAGAGGCCTAAACCAGAAGCCAATATGTCGGGGGGGGAAGGGTAGGCACCCATCCTGGTACCCCTGGCTACAGAGAAGCACCCCTCTGTGGGGTTGGACAACAAACAGGAGGAGCTGCGGTGCTGATATCAGCTGTTACAGAGATTGAGCAAGACTAGAAATGCACTTTCACCAGAGAGGTGACAGTCCTTGTCTCCCATCAACTGCGACAAGAAAGATTAGATTACTCATTTATTCAAGTGAATCACAAATTCCCTCTACTTGCTTCTGTTGTGCTGCTGAAGGTGGGGGGCCATGGCAGAGGCTGACATTTGAGACTGGGATGTGTATGGGGGCATGAGATGTGTCAGTGCAGTGTAGAGGTGTCTGACTATTGGTAGCGAGACAGTCAAGAGGTGTGTTTAAGAGTGTCTAGCATCCAACTAGCTCATGGGGAAGGGAGTGGATCAACATTTTTTCAAAGGACTCACAGTTAAATAAAAACATACCTCTTGTAGTTTACAGTGGATTTAATGAGGCCACTGTATTTCATTTAGCAACCAGCAGTTTTTGTTTAGAAGCTGTGGCCGCAGACTCGGAGCACTGACCGGAGTATAGCCTGAGCAGTAAAGACAGTGAGCAGAGAATACATTCAGGGCTGGATATTCAAACTGCGCCATTCTGAGGCGCAAGCCCTTGCACTGCGCAAAATAGTTGCGCAGGGGTGTGACCGGGACGATATTCAAAGGAGTTGCGCTATTGAGCAACTCCTTTGAATATCACCCCCCAGCCACAGCCACTGTGCATGGCGCAGTGGAACTTGCTCCACCGCAAGTTGTCAGAGTGGAGCATTCAACTTGCGGTGGCGCACGTACCATTGCGCCATGCGCAAAATCCCGATATTCAAAAGGTGACATGCAAATGGGGCCATAATTCATGCAAGGCACAGGGGGAGCCATTTGCATCTGATTATGGCCCCATTTGCATGCCATTAGCATGTAGGTGCGCTGATCCCCGAGGACTTGCACCTGGCACCCTGCCAGACAGCAGCCGTCGGGGACCGACGCCCCCTGCAGCCCGATCGCGGGCTGCATTAGTTTAAAAACAACCCCCCCAATACATCCCTGGTGGTTCAGTGGACCAAGAAGCCTGATCGCGGGCTGAAGCACTTTAAAATACAACCCCCTCTTCTCCCGAACATAGCCCTGATGGTCCAGTGGACCGAAACTCCCGTTCGCGGGTTGTAAGCAGTAACCCCTCCCCCACATAGCCCTGGTGGTCCAGTGGACCGAAACTCCCGTTCGCGGGATGTATGCAGTAACCCCCAACCCCGAACATAGCCCTGGTGGTCCAGTGGACCGAAACTCCCGATCGCGGGATGTATGCAGTAAATACCCCCAACACATCCCTGGTGCCTAGTGTCCCCCACCCCACCCACCATGAAGCCCCACCACCGCACTCCCCCCGGCGGCGACGGGTGGCAGCATCCACACGCCTGCCACCCCGCCACCCGCCGACTGACTGCGCCAGTGCAGCCCTGGTGTTGCAGAGCAAGAGCCAACGGGCAGCAGCTGACATGCAAGAGCAGTCCAGTTTGTGAATGATTCATTCACAAAACTGACTGTCTTAGAGTGGTATGGGCTGCACGCCATTGGCTCTTGCCTGCACCAATGGGCATGCAGCCCTACCGACAGTCAGTCGGCAGGTGGCGGGGGCAGGTGGATGGGATGCCACCCGCCGGCTGCCAGGGGAGTAGGGTGGTGGGGCTCATGGGTGGGTGGGTGAGGGACAAGGCACCAGGGATGTGTTGGGGGTATTTATTGCTTACATCCCGCGAACGGAGTTTCCGTCCACTGACCACCAGGGCTATGTTCGGGGAAGGGGTTACTGCTTACATCCCGCGAACGTGAGTTTCGGTCCACTGGACCACCAGGGCTATGTTCAGGAGGAGAAGGGGTTGTATTTAAAGTGATACAGCCCGCGATCAGGCTTCTTGGTCCAATGGACCACCAGGGATGTATGGGGGGTTGTTTTGAACTAATGCAGCCCGTGGTTGGGCTGGTGGGGGAACACTTCTGCTGTTGCCCGCGATTGGGCCAGTGGGGGTGGTGGTGGGATTTTCACTCTTTCAGCCCATGATCAGGCTGCAGGGGGCACAGGAGTGGGTTGGGGCCAGCCACAGGTGGCAGCTGCTGTGTTGCGCCTGCAATGCAGCAGCTCACCTGTGGGTGGCCTCGACTTAAGCCTTTTTGGCTCAAAGCTGTGCAGGCGCAGGTTGGGGTTGCGCGCTCAACTCTGCACAGCCCGGCTGAATATCGGACTGTGCAGTTTATGCATGGTTCCTCCTCCAGTTCAGCATGCATTCATTTGCATTGCACTGTTGCTCAGCATGTTTTCTGTGGCACAACTGCCTCCTGCTGAATATCGCAGAATGGAGGTTGACTCATGCTAGGCGAACCCTATTGCATGGCGTAATCCTTTTGAATATCTGGCCCTCAGTGTGTATCCTTTGGTAAGGAGCAGTGAGGAACATACAGACCTGAATTTATTGATGTGAAAATATTGTTTCATTTGATGAATGACTAAACATGTAATTTAAGTCTTTTTACTGACAGAAAGAAAAAAAAGAAAATTTAGAATAACTTCTGTAAATCAGCTTTACTTACTGATTTTAATTGATACAGTCAATGCGCATCATGGTGTTGTGTCCCTATGTATGTACTCTATGGTTGTTGCTTCCCTGGTTGGATTTTATTTTTGCATAGATTGACTACTGCTGTGTGACTATCGCAGAGCACAAAGTGATTGAGAAAAAAAAAAACTCTGTCAGACCAAGTGTAACTTTCGATTTAGTGTGCTTGAAACAATTTCTAGTGTTGACAAATTTTATTCAGTGGGAGTGATTCACCAGACCCTACTTTTGCCATATGGCTTACCAAAAGGACAACTCCCAAATTATACTGCCCTTTCAGATACACCATGTCTTGTTTGGAATTTACTCGTTCATGTATATGCACATTTTCTGGGTTAATAAATTGGGCTTGTGTGCGGCGGAAAGGGCTAAAAATAATTACCATAGTGTTATTGCTTTAAAAAAATTATTTTTAAGTTTTAACTGAGAAGCTTGACTATCTCTGCTATTCACCAGAAGTTATCAGTGACCTCTGCTGCTTGAGTTAGTCCCTCCTTCAAATTCTTATTGATCTCTGGAGTGCAAGCCCCACTTCAGTGCTCAACAATGTCTGGTAGTCCTCCCCACTGAATTCAAGTGACTAGAGTGACATAGGCTGATCCATTGATTGTTGCAGTAATGACTGGAAGTGTGAAAGACAGTGTGAGTTGGCAGCTATGAAGCGGATTTGTATGTCACTTATGAGGGGCTTTAATGGTTTGCTGGTAGCAGTAATGGGGGCCAAGAATGGCTGGTGTGTGTGTGCATGTGAAATGTCAAGATACTTTAAGAAAGTTGGGAAGGGAGCCTGGTTGTGACACAGGGTGGGTGGGGAGCTGAAAGGCTGCAGTTTAGCCACTGGAGAAGAGGTCTCATACTGGGATCAAGAAGGTTGGGGCTGTACGCTAGGGGCTGGGAAGGTTGGCAGTGAGAAAGGCATTGAATTTTGATGACCGGGTAAACCCACTGAGACCACAGGTCTGTATTACAGGGGCGACCCTGTTGGTTATACTGGGACTAGGAAGAATGTGATTGCAGTCATATCTGTATAACTGAGGGTAAGGAAATAGAGAGAGAGAGAGAGAGAGAAAGAGAGAGAGAGAGAAAGTGCAACACTGAGCAGAGGGAATGGCCTTTGGGTGTCTGTGAGCACAGCTAAGCAACATTTTCATCTACAGCAGGCAATCAGGATCTCAGGCAGCCTATTGAAGTGAGCTGCTGCAAAAAGCAATCAAAACAACAATAGTGATGCTTTGCAGGTACGTAAGGTGATTAAGGCATCTATGTTGGGTTATGGCAGCAAATTACATGCAGTCATTAGTGCAGCTGTGGTTACTCCACTCCATTGTACTGGACACCCTCTCATCACCCGCTAAGACTACTGAGCAAGATAAGAACACAAGACATTCTGACATCCCCTGGCCTACTGTGTGGGTAGTAATACAAACAGCAACCTCCACCCATGTATTATTAGGCTCCATAAATGCATACCCAAGTAAGAAGACAAAGTTACAAGCTCAGCAACTTTGGTACAAATTTGTGGAGCATATAAATAAAAAAAAAAATATCACTTACTGTACTGAGTACCTTTATGTTGAGTGTGCCTTGATGTTTGTGTTTGCTTTTGTATGCAACACCCAGTGACCCATTGCAACTCAACGATTCCACCCCATCCCACCCCCTAGAGCTACTTTTCAGACTGGACTCCAGTCAGGGCTGCAAATAAGTCATACACTTAGTGACAGCAAAATACTGGTGGTCACTGTGTGACCTTGTGCAAGTCAGTGAACCTCCCACCGCTCTACATGTTGCATACCAGCAAGGCTGTCAGGACTTGGGGAAATCTGAATAACAACTAGAAATCTTTCTATACATACATAAATGAAAAAAGGGAGTAAGTAAACAGGCAGGACCTCTAGTGGAAGACTGTAGGATTGTGACATCAGAAGGTGAAATAGTTGAGATATTGAACAGATTCTTTTGCAGTGTCTTTTGTGAAAAAGAAAACAGATATATAAATGTGGATCAAATCACTTTTTGCCCTAGAATCTGCATTAAGGACAAGGATAATATCATCAAACGTCTGCAGAAGATAAACCCTAATAAGGCATTTGGTCTGCATGAAATTCATCTGAGATTGGTTAAGCAACTAGATGAGGAAATAGCTGGCTCCATTACCAATATATTTCAGCATTCTCTTCTGAGGAAGTGGTTTACAGATGGAGAGAGGCAAATGTGATACCATTCTATAACAAACTCTGGTCACAGCCAATACAGCTGCAAAATGACATTTTACATGGATTAGGAGCCATCTACAGGGACATTCATCTCACAGACTTGCATTGGTGAGAAATACACTGTCTGAAAACTTCATTTGTTTTTTTAGCTCTTGTTTACTCTATCAAAATAAAAGCGTCTGAATAAAAGTGTGTGATCTGTATATAACGTAGTGTTCATGTCTACATTCATTTAATTAATTTGTAGAACTCTGTTATTATTCATAATGTTAATGGTGCTGAAACACCTAATCTAACCATTTAAAGAAACATTTTGTTATTTGGCAGTTAATAATATTGTTTCTAGAAATCACTCCCAGCAAGGGCAATTGCTGCTGCAGGTACAACTATAAACATTTGGGTACAGACATCACCCCCCTCCTCCCCCCCCCACACACACTCCAAGTTTCAATTTTCTTAACCCCCCACAAAAAAAGAAAAGAAATAGAATTGCAGAGGGGAAGGGGTGATGAACATAATTTTTACACCTTAGATTATGATGTCAGATGCAGTAATTATGTACAAAATTAAATCAGAGCAGATTTTGTTTTTGAACATATTACAGTGCACTGCAAATGTTTATGTCTGAGCACAAGGAGTGATACATTAGGGTTTGGCTACTGCATTCTGAGTAGTGAAAGGGGAAGGGGTGGACAACAGAGAGGTTACTGGTCATTAATGGAGAGGCTGATGTGATCCATGGTGCATGGAGTTTGTGCTGTGTGTAAATCATCCAGAAGTAGAAGTTATAATCAGCCTTTTTCTTCTGCAGGCATGATTAGATGTTGATCTGAAATTGGTATTTCATAATAATTAGTGCCATTTCCATCTCTATCTGTGATGCAACAAAATAATACAGAGATAACAGACTACTGTCTCTTAATATGCTGATAAAACATATGAAAATCTTAAACACTCTAACTCTAGATGTGATCAGCATTCAGAGTGAAATCTGGTAACACGTCAGGTGGTTGACTGAATAACATTGACCCGTCAGAAGGGCAATGGAATAATGGCACCGACAATTTGGGCAACATGGACTTGCACCCTTCCCCGAGTTATGTCCCCCCGCCCCCCGGAGTAGGAATCTATAGTAAGAGGGGTGTGGGGGGCAAAGCCCCCAACAAGGGGGGTGTGGGGGGCAAAGTCCCCGTATAAAAAAAATTTCCCAAATGTCATTGCCCTGGGGGTCTGGCGCCCTTCTGACAGGTTGCCGTTTTTCATTCGCCCATATGATATGGAACCGTGAAATCCTATTCAATGTGTCATTTCACAATTACACTACAAAAGGGACAGAAGTGAGAAGCAGACTAATGAATTGCATTTATAATGCACACAGCACAACTGTACATGATGACAAGTCCAACAATTTGAATCAAATTTACTCCTGCATGTTTTCAGGATGATCTGGACCAAGCAGTGCAGAGATACAGAAATAGTAGGAATAATGCCATGTACGTGAATAATACAGTTTACTTCCAGAGCAGTATAAAACAATTATAAGCATGTACACTGTGCCGTCCTTTCTATGATAATACACCAGTTTACTTACTACTGCCCCCACCCACACACCTGGAAAAGTGGGTGCCAAATTTTATATACTTCTACGGATGCACACTGCCAGTAGGTAGTATTTTAAAACAAGAAACACTCTTTTATATACAGAAACATAAACTTTCAGTTAAAATAATCAGATTACAATGGCAAAAAACAAAACAAACCTACGGGTAGGGAGCATTGCTGTGCACCAATGGCAGGTAAGGGATTCAGTAATCCATTAGCAATTTGTTATTAGACTGATCCATCAGCACAGTTTAAAGATTAACTCAGGGAGCAAGTGTCAGCCTAACCAGATCTGCTGCAGCATTGAACTTAACACAGCACGCTGTCTGCATCGGAGAGTTGACTATTAATTCACTGGGGGGCTGAATTAAAAGCCAGGACCTGGCTGGCCATTTAGACAGGTAGTGTACATTATGAAAGATCATATACCCATTTATTTGGAAGATTTTTGAGTTTCTAGCATGGGGTCCTTCAAAGAGCTGAACTGTGTGCCGCAAAGAAATTTTTTTTAATTGAGTCTGGTCCTACTTTGGTTTGGGAGAAGTGTCTAGGGCATGGCTACATGTGAAAAGTGCATGTGAATGATTGGGAGCCTCAACCTTTCAACCTCTACCATTGTTGTGCATTTTAATTCTTACTGAGCTTATACATTTTAGCATGAAGTGGTAGTTTTTTTCTGCTTTTGTTTGCTTCCCAGGAAAAGGAGTTGGGAAAGAGATCTGTGTTTATTGCTTGAAACAGGAATTATCAAATACTGGAGAAGTAGCCATAGTCCGGTTAGATGAGTGAGTAGTTGAGTAAAAATAAATTCCTCCGTGGCTTGTCTTTGCTGCTGCTGTCACTCTGGGATGTGTAAAACTCCATAGCACTGCCTCACTGTCACTGAAGTTGTCATTTATCTCATCAGTCTTACTGAAATTGTGATGTGCTGCATGTAGTTCCAATTTCTAGAGGTGTCCTTTCTCGTGCAAGCTAGGAGTTTTGGAACACAAATAGGCTAGAGGAAGGAATGCAGTGTTATATGCCATATTAAATTGCTCTGCAAGTTCAGCACACATACAGTATGCAAACTTACTTGATCTGTACCTATAGCAATGAGGGTTGTGGCTCTGCTGCTGAGGGAGGGAGCAGGATGGAGTGCCACTGAGTGGCTCTGTTGCTGGGGAGGGGTGGGACAGAGTTGGATGGAGTGCCAAGTGGTTCTGCTACTGGGGTGAGGGAGTGGAATGAACCTCTTCTTTCTGAGCAGCACTGTCAGCTCTGCTGCTGGCAGATGGGACAGAGTGCTGCCAAGTGGCTCTTCTGCTGGGAAGTTGTGGAACAGAGTGACACCGAGCAGCTCTGCTGCTGGTAGAAGGGGAGAAGGGCTGAGCACTGCTCCACTGTTGGGGTAGGGGAGTGGGAAAGAGTGCCGCTGGTCAGCTCTGTTACTGGAGGAACACGGGGCTGACATCATTTGGCATAAAACTATTGGACAAAGCAGATGTGCCAGCAGGGTACCAAACCCAGAAGTGAACCAGAAGTGAGAATGGAGCATGAAAATAATGCACCGTGGGGTGGTGGTGGGAGGAGGAACATCACTGTGGTCAATGGAGAGGATCACATGTGCTTCAACTCAGCTGTGGAAGAACACAGTCTAGGTATCTAGTCACGTGCTTCCAGAATCCCCTCTCTCTACTATGTAATAGTAATACCTAATGCATACCTCTGCTATGCAGCTGTAAAAAGGGGGATGAAGCCAATCATTAGAATTAGAAACCAATTAGTTTAACCTCAGTGCTGGGCAAGGTTCTCAAAAAAAATTATCAAAGAGGAAATAGAAAAGTTTGTCAAGGAAGATAACATAATGGATCACACCCAGCATGGTTTTACAAAGGGAAGATATCTTGTCAGACACATTTGATAGCCTTTTTTGAGAATATAAGCAAGGTCTTGTACAAAGAACTACCTGTGGATGTTATTTTCCTGGATTACAATGAGTCCTTTGATAAGATGCTACATTAAGAGTTGATATCTAAATTGAAAGAGATAGGCTTAAATCATAGGCTTGTGAGCTGGATAACATTATGGCTTCATGATAGGGGATAAAAAGTAGTCATACAAGGTTGTACATCACAGTAGGATACAGTGATGAGTGGGGTTTCACAGGGTTCTGTACTGGACCCCACATTATTTAACATCTGCATTGAATCAATGCAGTGTAACAGTGGTTTGTGGTTAGTAAAGTTTGCTGATGACGCTCAGTTAGGTTCCATGGTGCATTCAGAAGAGGCAATAAGTAAGTTGAAATCTGAATTAAGAAATCTTGAAAAGTGGGCAAAGTCTCATAAATTAGAATTTAATGTTGATAAATGAGCTGTGATGCATATGGGCAGTGGAAACCCAATGGCTTGGTATTCAACATTTGGAAGGAAATTAGGGAAAGTAAGATGAAAAAGGGATTTAGGAATAATGATGAATGAAGATCATAATTTTAATAAACATGCAAAGGAGACTACACAACAATATTACAGGATGCTGGGCAGTATAGGCAAACGTAATCAGCAGAGATAGCAGGGTGCTAATGCCTCTTTACTGTGCACTTGTGAGGCCTCTGCTGGAGTACAGTTGCCAGTTCTGGTCGCGGCAATCTAGGGGAGAGACAAAACCGATAGAGAGGGTTTAGAGAAAGGCAACAAAGATGGTAACAAATGCAAGGGAGTTGTCATACAAGCAGAGGTTGGCAAATTTCAGCATATTTACCTTGGAGTACAGAAGGCTGAGAGGGGAACTGTGTTTGATATACAAAGCATTTCGGGATATGGATCTATAGGGTTGTTTAGGGTTACAACAGAAGACAATACAATATGATATCCAAACTCATGGGATCACATTGTAAATGAACCTTGGCTAAATTGGGCTATCCTTTTCTGAAATTTATCAGAATAAAACTACTACTACTACTACTACTACTACTACTACATGATCTACAGTTGGAAGGAGAAATTAACAAACACAAACAATGGGGGCATTAAATAACAGAGGGTGGTAATACAATGGAATGAGCTGCCAGCTGAGGTGGTATAGAGTGAAGACACAAAAGAGTTTAAAAGGCTGGATATATACATTAAAGGAAGAAATATAATGGGCTATAACTATTGAAAATGGCAAGCCATAATTGCCTTCCTGGTTTGAACATCTCCTAGGAATCCTTTGAATCCTATGGCACTGCACCAAAACTCAAATGCAGATTGAACTGGAACAGTTTGTTGGTGCCAGATGCTGCCAGAAAGAAAATACCAACCCTGAATAGAACAGTTTTGTATACCAGTCAGCTACATTTCAGTTCTGATGCCACTTTGGGTCCTGTTATAACCTCAATGTCATCCTTGCTGCTCCCCTAAATCTTGCAATGGGGTTCCCATCCCCCACCTACTGGAATCCACTCTGGGCCTCTCCACATTGCGATTACAGGCTGCTGATCCCCCCCCCAACCAGTCCAATCCCCTGGTTACACCAGGAAATTAGCCTTAGCTCAATGTGCCTTTATCGAGTACCAGTTTTAAATAAATACATATACAACGCATACCATTGCTGCAGTGATAGAAAAACAGCGAAGACCATCACAGCGACAGTATCAGCTGTTTGCTGTGATGGTCCACAGGTTTTCTGACACTGCTGTCTCTGGGGAATTCACCCCCTCCCTGAAACAACTCCAACTTGGAGTTGGTAATCTATAGTGCAGGTGGTGCAGGGGAGCAGAGCCTCCTACATGGGGAGTGCAGGAGGCAAAGCTCCCCAACAAAAAAATACTTATTTCCACTGGTGGCACAATGTCTTCTGCCAGCATTGTACCATTGCTGTAATGCCAATCAACAGAATTCCTGTCTATGCAGCTTGGTGGAACCCATAAACAAATGTAGAAACATAGACTTTGACGGCAGATAAAGATCGTTTGGCCCACCCAGTCGGCCCATTTCCCTACTTATTGGATAAGCTGCAAATCCCAGTTTTACCAACAGCCTACTTCCTCCTACCTCCCACTAGAACTGCCTTATGTCTGTCTCATGCATTCCTAAATCTCCCCACTGTTTTTGACCCCAAGACCTCCTCAGGAAGGCCATTCCATGTGTCCGCCACCCTCTTCATGAAAAAATACTTCCTCACATTGCCCCTGAGTCATCCCCCCTCTATCTTCAAATTGTGCCACCTTGTTCTTGCACATCTCTTTTTCTGAAAAATGCTACCCTCTTGGAATTTGCTGATTCCCTTGAGGTACTTGAAAGTTGCAATCATGTCCCCCCCCCACTCTCTGTGTCTCCTTTTTTTGAGGGTATACATATTAAGCTTTTTTAGTCTCTCTTCATATGGCTTCAGGTGCAGACCCTGCACCATTTTAGTTGCCCTCCTCTGGACAGCCTCCATCCTCTCTATGTCCTTGCAGAGATGGGGTCTCCAGAACTGCATGCAGAACTCCAGATGGGGTCTCACCAACTGTTTGTACAGAGGGATAACAACTTCCTGTTTTCTACTGGTGATGCATCTGCCTATGCATCCCATTATTCCCCCAGCCCTCCTTACTTGTCTTCTCACATTGCTTGCCTACCTTTAGGTCATCTGATATGACTACCCCAAGGTCCCTTTCCATTTTTCTTGCCGTTAATATCTCAATCCCCATTGTGTACTCTTCCCTTGGGTTTTTGTTTCCTAGGTTCATTACTTTGCACTTCGTTGCATTGAATTTAAGTTGCCATACATTTGACCATTCCTCCAACCTTGCCAAGTCCCTTCTCATCCTTTCCACCCCCCCTTGTGTATCAGCCCTATTGCAGATCTTTGTGTCATCTGCAAAGAGGCATACTTTTCCGTCCAGTCCCTATGCAATGTCACCTACAAAGACATTAAAGCGGACCGGTCCCAGTACTGAACCCTGCGGTACCCCGCTAGTAACCCCTCTTTCTTCGGAGTGGACTGCATTTACTATTACCCTCTGCGTTCTCTTGTCCGGCCAATTTTTTACCCAGGTTACCACCCTGGGACCCACTTCTCAATCAATCAATCAATCAATCAATCAATCAATCAATCAAATCTTTATTTATCCAGGCGGACACCATTGAGCAAGCTCATTTACAAGGTGGACCTGCGTTAACTAGGCTGGCTAACTTGTTTATTAATCTTTTATGTGGGACTGTGTCAAATGCCTTGTTGAATTCTAGGTAGGCCACTTCTGCAGACCCTTTCTGGTCTACTACTTTGGTCACCCAGTCAAAGAAATCTGTTAGATTCATCTGATGTGACCTTCCCGTTGTGAATCCAAGCTGCCATGGTCCTGTGCCCCACTGGCCTCTAGGTACTCAGCAATTCTTTCTTTCAGAAAAGATTCCATCATTTTTCCTACCACTGAGATCAAACTAACAAGTCTGTAGTTTCCTGCCTCTGCCTTGCTCCCACTTTTATGAGGGGGAATCACATCTACCCTTCTCCAGACCTCAGGTACTACACTCTCCTCCCATGATTTGTTAAAAAGAGTAGTCAGTGGTGCCACTAGTTCTCCCCTTAGTTCTTTTAGAATTCTGGGGTGAATCCTGTCAAACCCCATTGCTTTGTCCACCTTCAATTTTAGGAGTTCTTTCAGGATCCTTTCTTCTGTGAATGGACTGGTATTGACCCCCCTATCCAGTGTGCTTCTATTATTTGGTTTAGGTACCTCCTCCTCCTCTTCTTTTGTGAAACCCCCAAACTTCCTGCTCTCCACAAGACAAATGGCACAGCACACCATCTGAACTGCTTTACACAAATCTCATTGTTTGCCTGCTCAGTTTATGTGACTTTTTCAGATGTTGACTGGACAAGGAGGTGAGAGGGGGCTGTGCCAGCTACCATGGGGTGGGGGTGGGGTTCTGAGTGGCCATTGATCACTGGATATCACAATTTTGCCACATCCAGCAAGAGGTTATCCTGAGTTCTTACTTAACATAAAACTGACTTCCACCACACCAGGTCAGTGGATCAAAAGAAGTGCTGTGCAGACTGCACTCTCTCATGCTGAGGATGGGGGTAGTGGTACCATCCTCACACAGCACTACTCAGTCTCCGTAGTGGCTCCTGTGGTATAATGAGGTGGTGTGGCACTGGACATCCCAGGTGACCACACAATGACCTCCTCTCACCAGGCAATGCAAGTAAATATGTCACATTACATTCTGGTGTGACTGGAGGAGATGGGAGTGTTAAAAGGTTAATTTTATCGGGGGTAGGATACACCTAGTTAGAGGGGGCCTGTAACCTGGCTGCCCTCTCCCCTCATATTTTGGGGAGTGAAGCACTTGTTTGAGTTTTTAATTTGTTACTTATGTTTCTTCCATGTATGCATATATGTATTTAATGTACTGATTATGTTTCTGGTCATACCACATTTTCATATTCTCACATTTGCTTGCTGTCATTTTGAAGCCCCCAGCTGGCTTATATGCCCCTCTCTGGCTCCCAAAACTAGCTCCGATACTGCCCAGAACTGTTGCAGGTCCCCCCCTCCAAGTCAACCGCACGGAGCAGAAAAATTTGGGGTTGGAAAACCCTATACATTTTCTACTATAATCCAGTAAATTACAGCAGTTTGGTGGCCTTTCAGACTCTTCCCCATATGGTACTTCACTTAAAAACATGTGCTATTCTATTTATAATCCAAACTTTTAGTACAATAAATGATGGTGTTAACAGCAGTTATCACCCAAGAAGTACAGTACAGTGATATCATTACAGTTTGATAACAGGCTGAACTGTGGGAGAACATTTTTCATATGTTTCTCTGGGAGCCCCATGAATTGTGGATATAAAATAATAATAATTATAATACAGTAATAATAATCATGAAATTATCAGTTAGGCAAAGTTCTAAAACTCAGAGCACCAATTCAAAAGCATCATGAAGCAAAAATAATGACATGACAGATGTTTTGGGAGTGTGCCATTTGGATTCCTAATTATGAGACAGACCCATAATGCAGTAGTTACCTCTATCAGTATATACTGTTGAACTTCCCTAAAAGCCAATAAAGAAAATTACAGAATGTAAAAATACCACAGTAACTGTGTTAAAGAACATTACACAAACAAGTTATATTTTTAGCACATAAAGGTATAACAAAACTGTATTGGGCCGCCCGCTGACGCAGCGGTAGCACTACTGCTTGATGCTCTGATGACCCCGGTTGGGAAGTGAACTCAGGGTGTCAGAGGGTTGGCTGGGGAAGACTGAGCATCCCTGGGACTTCTGTCCTCCTCCAGGGTTGGAGGGATGCAGAACCCCAGCATATGCCTAACTCCTAGTGGAAGCTCGGGGAAAGGGTGTTTGATGCTACCAGAAGTGTAGGGAGATGCAGCAGCTATTCACACACATCACATGGAAACATGCTGAGCCTGATTTTAAGACAGTTTGTGAATGCCACATGCCCCTGCTGCACCAAACATTTGGTGTAGGGGACTTGCGGCATTCCCCTGGCACCAATCATGATTCCCAATCAGGTGCGCCAAATGCCGCAAGTTAGACCAGCTCCCCCTGGTTTAACTTGCACCATCTGGTGGACCCTTTTCACAGGGCTGGCACCAAATATTTGGTGCAAGCTGCTGTAAATTGTGGAAACTGTCACAACTGTGTCCAATATACTAAAACGGCATAGCTCTGGCAAAGGTGTTTGGTGCAGTTGTGCCAAACCTCGGGGTTGACGCAAGCCCTGCATTAAACCTGTGAAAACTGGGCCGGCTATATGCTTCATGACAACACTGCACATCAGCACTCTTTGGGGAGAACACAGGAAACTCCTGGCCAGCAGTTTGAGACCAGGTCACTTGCAGACCCTGCACCCAGCTAACCAGGCCCTCACCAGCAAAACTGGATCCCACTCGACAGTGGGGGTTAGGAAGCCCCACTGAACTCACCTGGGGACAAGTCCAGGGAGCAGACATGGGCAGGTAGGCCTTGCAGGATGCTGGGTGTCAAGGCTAGGGTGACCTGTGGAAGGGGGCCAGATGGATGGGGAAGATTAACAAAAATACATATACTGTATAGGATAAGTGTTTTCTTGGTGTTACTTTTTACTTTGCCTTGTTTTAAATTGCTGAATGTAGAACAAATTAAGAAATATAGAAAAGTGGCAGCAGAAAAAGACTCATAGTCCATCTTGTCTTATTATTTTTCTTCCTGAGATGTACCAACCTACCCTTGGTCATGATTAGTCTCAATACTACGCTCGTAATTGGTAATATATCCCTTTCCCTTTGCACTGCACTGCTTTCACTGTGTGAGTTTTCATTGATCTCGTATAGCTGCACCATGCTCTTTTGATGCGTGTCACTGTCTTGGCTTTTACCACCCCCTTGACAAGCCTTTCTATCTGTCTATCACCCTTTCTGTAAATAATTACTTTCTTACATCCTTCCTGAATTAACCTCCTCCCCCCCCAACAATTTATAGTAGTGCCTTCTAGTTTAAATCTAAGACTTTGGGCTCAATTTTGAAAGGGCCTGGGAGATAAACACATGCTGTGGCAAATGGCAGCTTGTGTCAAAGCCCGGTGCACCAGGAACCCTGCACCAGATTTTGGTACAGGAAGGGTCCTGGTGCCAAACACCCCATAATTGCTGCAACTGCTCCTGTACACCAAAGGACTGGTGCATGGGAGTGGTCTGACAGAAGCCACTGTCATCCCACCTGTATGTGTAACTGCAGACCAAGATGCCATAGTACAGAAGATTAAAGCATGGCAGCACCCATCACAATTTGTGGAAGGCTGCCAGATCACAAGGAACAGAGGTTAGCTGACACCCACATTGTACAGGGCATAACAGAAGTTGGGAAATATGTTGTGGGGCACACATTGAAAAAGGGAAGAGCAACCCCGGCATGCAGCTTGTACTGAGATAGAGGGGATACATGGATGTGCATACAGCAGGGCAGCGGTGGCTGTGGCACAGGTGTCATCCATTCCACTAGGCAGGGACTGGTGTGACAGGCACCATGGTGAGGTGACAATGGGGATGGTGGACCCCGTGGAGTTGCAAGTTGGCACAGCACAACATTGTGCAGGGTACAGGCAACATTCGACAGGTGATGGACTGGCTGAGATTCACACTGCAGACCATGCTGTAGACCCTCCACACCCCACCTGAAGAGATGTCAGGGGGTCGAACAGACAGAATGCAATTGTCACAGTGGCAAATGTAGCCAATGTGAAGCAGGTGGCACAGGCAATCACCATGACAACAAATAATGCCCCACATTCTGTGCAGGCAGCCTTCCAGCCCTGTGTATTATCAGTCCTATTGGCCCCATATAACATGGTGAAAGTGGGATGGTGCAGCCCTGGTGCTTGGATCCCTACATGTCAAGGGAAATGCCATGAGCTGGGAGATTGACTTAGGAGTGGTCTGCAGCTGTGCAGCACAGGACTCGACGATGGTCAGGACAACAGCCCTGTCCATCCCCACCTGGGGACTGGGTGTGGTAGCCATTGCTGGCTGGCAGGTGCACCGGGTGGTGGGGGTGTACACGAGCACTGTGGCTGGCATGCACTGACAGTGCTATCAGCAGACCTCACTGAGTGGTGTCAGGGTCAGCTGGGACCAGTATGCCAGTCAGGTGCATAGCTGTGGAAGAGCACTACCGGAACCCACAGACCATACTGTCCAACATCAATCAGTTGTACAGGTCTTCTGAGCAGCACCAGCCCCTGAGCTACTTCTTCCCCACATGACTATGCCCTTGCGGACACCTAAGTGCCGATCAGCAGACCCCATCCTCAGCCATATCACGTGCTTTACTTCCCGAGGGACCATACATTTCATTAATGGGTATGGGATCATGGCACTGGTCCACTTTAACCACTTCCCCGGTGGACAGTTGGTGTTATATGGTTGCCCACAAGAGGAGTGTGGCACACCTGGTGCCGTTGGTGGGGGGGCAGTAGTCTACTATCAGGTGCTGAGACCTGTATTAAAAATGCCACTGGGTTCTGCACATAGAGCCTGCAGATGTACCCATGCTGGCACTGTCTACAGTGTGCAGCTGTGATGGGGCATCTGGGGTATAGGAGGTTCCTGGTATATGGGCACTGGGGTGGGCCTGGGCTGGTCAGAGGTGGCCTTACAGCCACTCTGGTTGCATGCCACCATTCTGTACTAGTGGGGCCAGAGCATGTCAAGGTTGGTAGGTGAGACTCCTCCAGAACATCATCCAGTTCATCACAGTCCTTGATTCTGTCACTGCGACCACCTGGGGATGCCATGGACATCCCAAGCAGCGTACGTGTGGGACTGCATCCGTGTCATGTGGTTCCACTGTCTGTTAATGTGCACACAGTGCCCTCGGTTCAGGCACACTTCCCAGCAGGGCACACAGGGCTGTGGGTTTGGACTCAAGTGTTTCCTGCATGATGTGCTGACTCCAGGCATGGGCTGGGGAGTTTGTGCAGATACGTCCTGCCATGGCTGTGCATTCTGCAGTCCCTGTTCAGCACAAAGGTGTCTGTCACATCTGGAAATCCACAGAAAGAGGATGGTACATCCCTTCAGTGGCACACATCCCTATATGACATGGCTCACCCCCTTGTTTGGTGCAGGGCAGGTTCAAGGGCACCCGATTTCAACGCAGCCTGCATTAAAACATCGGGATTGCTGCAGGTTTGACACATGGTGCCCCTTGCATCAATTCTGTTTGACACAACACCTTGCATCAATTTGGGGGCTTTGAAAATCAAGCCCTTTGAATCACACAATACCTTGTTTAATCTTTGGGAATGTTTCAAGTTAATACCTTATCATGGCAACACATTTTTGTTTTCCTACCTTATTGGTTCCTTTGCCTATTATTGTGATTACCTGCTGTAATTTTTCTCAGCTGTACAGGATGCAATTGTAAATGAGGCCTGTGCTCAACTTACTTTCCAAAAGAAAAAAACTGAAATTGTTGCTGATCCCATGCTGTGCTCAAAAAGGGCATGACACTCTGCCCTGACTATCCCTTTCAGATAGTTAACAGTTTTTATCATGTCCCCCAACACAGAGGATAATAAATGAAAGACACTTGTAGCAGAGTTGTAAGTTATAACTCCATCTGAGATGACACTGCAGGCAGATTGGAATGCGGTGTATTCATAATATCTGGATCTTAGCTGTTTATAAGGTAACAGGACCGCCAAGTAATATCTCTTATGGTATAAGAGACTCTGAGCCTGAGGTTTGGGCTAGAGGACTGCAAAGCAAAGCTGACTGAGTGGTTCTGTCTGCCCAAACCTCAGGAAAGGAGTTTCTTATACCATAAGAGACATCCCTTGGAGGCTCTATTAACTTATCATAAATCCCTTGAGATTAGTTTGAGTCATTAATAATAAGTTTAGTCTTTTTTTATAATGTCATTGTGCCATCCTCCACCTGGTGCTGAAGTGGAATGCTCCCTCCTAGCACTCCTGCACAAGAACACACTGTGCAGCGGACAAGAGGTACAGTAGTGCTGCATGCTGATCGGCTGAAATCAAGTACGAGATTTATAATGAATAATATGATATGATATTATAACTGCTGACCACCTATAATAACTGCATTTCCAGTCCTGATAAAATGCTGTAATAAGCAGCAGAATTCCATAATAACTTGACAGTGGGTTATCATGGCATTTTCCTCCTTGTGCTCTCACTTCACTGTATTTGTGTGAGTGTGGTGGCTGTTCAGGGACACGCACTTGCACAAATACAGCTTTTTCTCTGTTGAAACTTTGCACCCGTTATTATAAAAAATAATGCTTGTGCAAAGTTTGTTTTATGAGGATTTTTCACACACCCTCAGTGTGTGATAATCTCACAAATCCCTTGAGCTTCGCTCTCTGGGTTTATGGATTATCACACACCTGGGGTGTGTGAAAAATTCTCATACACATTTCTGCACAGGCATTATTCTCTATGTAACCCTCCTTCCTACCTGCTGAAACCCTCCCTGCCCCAGTCAATATTCCACACACATACTTCAAATGTTTACAAATTTAAATTGTATTCTTTGGGCCTTTTCTCCCACCACATACATACTGCCATCTGCCACCATGCTGCTTTCTTTCACCTTTGCTCACTCCTATGCAGATGCTCAGTGTTGCTAGAAAGCAGAGGATGTGACATGGCAGCAGTAGGCAGGTGTATTGGGCCTAGAGGTATGGCCTGACAATTGCAATCTCACTTTATAAATTCTGAAATCTGTTTATGAAACATTTTTATTGGGGCAGAAAAGGTGTCAGCAGATGGGAGGGGGTGGATTATGGTATTTTTGTGTGCCATGCTGTGGCCATTTCTTTCTTGTGGTGCCAATTTTGACATGTAGGGATGTTTCTGTACAGCTGCTTTTACATCACATCAATAGTACAATAACATTCTGACCTCACATTAGTGGAGTAACTGGGTTTGGAGGCCTTTCTTTCTCTGTGGGGAAAAAGGAACCTAATCCATCCATATATTATATTTGAATAAAATGTATCTGGGCTTCTAGCACAAAACAGAGACAGTGATTTCTTAATTTTTTCAAACAATGTGCGGTGTAATGGTAGAGCAGAATAAAGTCAGGTCCAGATCTTGTAACTTCCAGAAATGCTGTGGAGTGTACTTTTACTTTTCTATCTAAGCCTTTTTATGGCTGTGGGTGGAGCCTACAGCCATCTTGCTGTATGTAGCTGGAAAAATGGAGTACCGTGGAACATATTTTTGGAGTTTTCAATGTATCCTTCTACATCTACAAACCACTATGCCAACTGAAATAAAATACTCCCTTCTTCTGTTTAGAATGTTGGAGACATAACTCCAAGCTGCTTATCAGATGACCATTAGGAAATTGAAACAGCTTGTTAAATATTGGTTGTGTATTAAACTGGAGATTTGTTTACCCCCTTCGGAATGCAACAACTTGCACATTTAAATATTTAGCATTTAAACATTTTCTTGCTACTAGCTTCAGTTGGGCAGGTATTATCTTTCAAGAAAGATTCATACCGCATATATGTCACCCTTTCCCAGCAACAAATTTAAAAAGATTTACACTGTTTTTTTTAACCTGTTAAGACACTATCTGATAAGCACTGTCTCAGACAAATGCCAGGTCTTCTGTGAACTATCCAGGTTAAATATATAGCAATCAACAGGCATTTTTTACTATGCTGTTTTAAGGAAAAAATATATTGAGCTACAGCGCGCGCGCACGCACACACACACACACACACACACACACACTATGGCGCAGTGGTTTAAGGCTCTGAGATGCAAATCTGGAGACCTGGGTTTGAATCCCACAGCCCCCACTTGCATACTGTGTGACCCTGAGCAAGTCACTTAACTTCCTTGTGCTCCCAGGTTGCACCTGCTAACAAGCTTTCAGCTTAGTGTGTCTCACCCGATAAAATAATTGGTAAAAAAAAAAACCATGTACATACCATCCTCATGGCCACAACATTCAAAATAAATACTGCAATCTAATATATTATAAAACAATAAAGACACTATTTGTTTATGTCAGTGAACACAGTGAAGTTCAGTTTACAGTAGATTTCCCTTAACTATTTCTTATCCTATATTTTATATCCAGGTTAGTGCTGGGGAGATGCTACATCTCATGGTCATAGGGATCTTCATTTGCACATTTTTGCACTGTATTTACTCAGGATGTCCCAGATTAGATGCAATATCTTGTTTTCAGTGGGGTTATGATTTTACCATTTTTATAATGTATTTATTCAGGGTAGCCTAGTCCAGATGTAAAATATTGTTTTCAGTGTTTTCTGATTTTACGCAATGCAGCATAATATTGTGTAGATGTAGAACCCCACTGAAAATAAGATGCTATGTCTTCTGTGTACTATCCAGGCTAAATATATAGCAATCAGCAGGCATATTTTAGGAAAACACACTGTAAAAATGTATAAAAGGAAGTCCACATTACAACTGCCCCTCAGCAGATCTGCCTTGTGCAAATTCATCAGAAATAACCAGTAAAAGCATCCCAAAAACTCTCCACAGCCATATCAACTCTGACCAGAATGTGTTCATGCTGGGGTGAGATTTCAAATTAAGCAGTTTCAGAATTTTCAAAGAGGTATTTCACTTAAAGCAGACAGACTTCCCCTTACGCCTGACAAATATACCAAGCTCAGATGCAGCACAGTGAAACTGGCTAACATGGTACAGCAGTGAACTTGACTTCCTCAGGCTGGTGATTATGGAAAGGTTTTCCTCAGCGCAATCGTTCATTAATATTTATAAAGTGAGCACTTTTCTGCTTCCTTTAAATGTGACATGATTCCTCAAACCTAAGGCAGAAAGCAGAAGGCTTTACATGTGACCTTACAAATCAGGTCTCTGGATTTGCAAGCATAGGCCAGAGATTAAATATTTGCACAGTCTCCAGGTCGTCATGTCTCTTCACACCACAAACAGAATACGTGCTCTTCTGATTTCCAATCCTCCACAGGAGATTTCTAAAGACTGATATTTATTGTCTCTAGTTGTGTTTACATATACTGTTTTACCAAGCATCCCTCTGTTGTTTGTCCCAGTTTCTAGGATGAATTCAGATTTGTTATAACAAAAAACAAAACAGGATAATAAGACAGTGACTTGTAATCAGGACTCAGACTTGGGGAGGGATGAAGGGTATGGCATAAAGGCACCTCATCCAGCCTCCATAGAAACATAGAAACACAGGGACTTTGGCAGCACATAAGGACAGCTTGGTCCATCCAGTCTGCCCATTTTTTCCCTGCCTGTAATGTCACTGCAGACCCTACTTCATCTCTGGCTTTCCACGCCCCTTTGCTTTCCAGTAAAATACCCTTATGCATTTCCCATGCATTCTTGAATGCCACCACTGTTTATGCCCCCGCCACCTCTGCTAGAAGACTGTTCTAGGCATCCACCATTCTTTCAGTGAATAAGTACTTCCTCACATCTGTCTTGAATTTACCCCACCAGCTTCTTTGCATGTCCCCTTGATATCATGCATCTTTTCCTCTGAAAAATACTCCCCTCCTGCACCTTATTTACCCCTGTAAGGTCATTCTAGGTCTCTGTCATATCCTCCTCTCCCTCCTCTCTTCCAGGGTATACATATTGAGGCCCTTCAGTCTCTCCACATAGGGTTTCTGATGCAGACCCTGCACTATTTTAGTTGCCCTCCTCTGGACAGTCTCCACTCTATGTCCTTCCAGAGATGTCTCCAGAATTGGACACAGTACTCCAGGTGGGGTTTTACTGGTGATCTATATAGTGTCAACACCACCTCCCTCCTTCTCCTGGTGATACCCTCCCTATGCACTCCAACATCCCACTGGCCCTAACAACTGCCTCACCACCATGAAGTCACCAGATATGATTACCCCCCCAGGTCCCTTTCCTGTTTGGTGACTGTCAGCATCTCTTTTCCCATTGTACCCATATCAGGCTTTCATGTCTGATTGGAGTATACCCCCACTTTTTTCTCCCCAATGTGAACCATACAATGTATTTACTGACTGATTTCAGATATTGCTTATGTACATAGAGTCTTTAATTTAATTTTAATTACAAGTATTGCATTAGGTATTTATGCTTGAATGTATGTTACTTGTGTATGGGTGCCTTCAAAAATGGGCATTTACACCCTTGGGTTCTTACCATGTTAATAAATTTTAAATAAATAAAAAAAAAGCTACTTGTAACGAAGAGATGTTTTGCTTAAAAATCGGTTCTGAGTGATATCAGCAAGTCCGGAATCACAACGGAATTACAGCGATGACTGAAATGGTGACTTTTTGTCCCCCCCCCGCACCCGCCTTACTTATTTATTCAACTCCAAGGTCATAGGACCTTGAGGAAGGGGTAAATCATTTGTCACCATGTTGTCCTAGCTGAACTTCCGTCATCGACATTTGGACTTGCTGTTTTGGAGTCACCAACTTCACGTGCCACCTAAAAATCAAGCTCCTTACAAAAACTTACTAAGTGCGGTATGAACCTTAGCCCAGACATTTTCTGTAATGTATTTCCCTTTTTTAACCCTGTGTGGTTTTTATTCTTTTTATCCTGAGTTTCCCCCTTTGATTTCCTTGGGTCCCCTACACCAAAATTTAAGGTTACTGTGGTTACACTTTTATTCCAGCTAGGAGGACAGTCCGGTGTCTTTCCTCTTGGCAGGTGCCCATGCTGATCCTTGATTGATCAGCAGGGTGGTAGATGAATTTCAGGTGGCCAAATCTGTCTCTTCCTGGTAACTGAGTACCTTACTTCTGCAACAAGTCTTGCTTCCAGTCAGTCTGAGAGCAGGATTCTCAGAATCCCACATGAATCGCTACTGTGTCAACCCTAGAATCTTGTGTTTCATTCATTTGTAGTTTTGGACCAGGAAAAGCACCCTGAGCTGTGACAGCTTGCTTTCAGGTGAACACTGGGGGTGGATTACAGTACATGGAGATCAATACCAAAACAGAGTTGCTCCCCTTGAGTACCATGGCCATGGCCCAGACTAAAGTGCTGTACTACAAAAACCAGAAAAGCCCAGCACTGAGTTACAGCACAAAGAATACAAAAACTACTTGCATCGAACATAAACAAAGCTTTATTACTGAAAATGCCAGGTAATCTGACTCCACAGTCCACCAACCTTTCATGCTGCATCCTTTAGTACTTTCTCAAGTTATACATGCCACATAGTGGATACTGCTTTTATAAAAGATGTCATTTAAAGTGCTAGTGTATATACATGTTTCACTGCCTTTCAGAATATATACAGTACATGTTAGTAGCAATAAAGAGCAGTGATCGAGTGACCCCGATTAACTATCGACCTATCTCCATCCTCCCCCACTCTCTAAGGCCCTTGAAAAAGTAGTTGCCAACCAGCTTGCCGAATACCTGGCCATGCACAATATTCTGTGCCCTGAACAGCATGGCTTTCATGCAGGTCACAGCACCACAACTGCGCTACTTGAATTCTCCAACTTCCTGCACTCCGCTCTTGATGCCGGAAGTCCTGCCGGTGCCATGTTCATTGACCTCTCCAAGGCCTTTAACACGGTTTGCCATCCTCTCCTGCTTGACTACTTCAGATGCATTGGTTTCTCCCCCCAACCCCTTGCATGGTTCACCAGCTACCTCTCTGTCAGAACTCAGTATGTAAAAATCAATAGTACCCTATCTGACACACGATCTGTCCACTCTGAGGTTCCCCAGGGCTCCATTTTAGGCCCTCTCCTCTTCAGTCTCTACCGCAACTCCCTCCCCTTGGCTTGCCCAAGTAAGATCCTCCTCTATGCGGATGATGCTGTGCTCTTCACCGCTGACCCCAACACACTCCAGGTCACCTTCTAACAAGCTTTTGATAGAGCTGAGCATTGGTTCACATCACGAAGGCTAGTCCTGAACCTAAAAAAAGACCAAAGCTATGCTCTTCTTGCATCGCCAAAGCAAAGCCAGTGGTGCCCCTCTCGTGACACTCCCTAGCACACTAAACCCCATTGAGTAGGTTTCCTCCTACAAGTATCTGGGCATTACCTTTGATTCGGCACTCTCCTTCCATTCACATATCAATGCCCTTTCTGCTGCCACCAATGTCAGGATTGGACTGTTATACCGCCATAGGGACTGCCTACCACAAGAGGCCCTTAGATTGGCAATCACCTCCTCTGTCCTGTCGCTAATCGACTATGGGCTGCCTATCTATGCTGCAGCCGACAACTCTGGGCTTGCAAGAATCCAGCTCTCTATAAATAAGGCCTGCAGGCTAATGCTGGGAGCCCTAGGTGCACCCATACATGCCTGCTGTACTCCACCACCAACCTGCTCAACCTTGAAGAAAGACTCCACTTCCAAACCTGCCTTCTTGTAAAAAAGACCCTGCTAGAGCTCTCCCCCTGGGATTACCACCTCCCTGCAGCATGCCTCCCCCTTAGACTCCACCCGTGGCACTGTCAAAACCTCCCTTATTGTCCCCAGGGTAAGGACCTCTATGGCCCAGAGATCCTTTTGCAATTGGGCTCCCTCCTGGCTCAATTCCCTCCCAGCCAATATAGCTGACTCCACTAAGCTTGGTCCTTTCAAGGTCTCCCTCAGAAGCCATCTGACAAGCACTCGCTGCTGCAACTGCACATAATCCCCTACCTGCCCCTTACCGACACCCCTAAGCTGTGTCTGCCCTGTCTACTTTTGCTGTATATACCTGGGGTCTCATGCAACATCTGCTGACTAATGTAATAAAATATCTCTGGTTGCTACCTGATGTGGTACTCGTGTACCTATACAGTATTATGACTACTATGATCTACCTATTACCAAGCGTGTACCACCAGTGAATGCCTGTAACACTGGTTGCTTTTTTAATCTGAGCGTTATGTATGTACTGTTTGTTTGCTGTGATGTATTGCTCTCTTGACAAGGTGCCTTTGTAAATGAGTCTATGACTCAAAGGTCTGTAAACCGATGATCTAATAAATAAATTAAATAAATAGTAACACATAAACAGTGCAATTAAGTGCAAAACTACAAACAGTACATATACTGTATGTGGCCATCTACAAAGGACTAGACACACCTAACAATAGAAAATATAACAAAAATCCATTTTTCTTATAAAACAAAATTGTAGTACTCCAAGGGATTGTGAGTTGCATGCCTGACAAAGTGTTATTTTAATGTTTCTTGACTGGAGGTCATTTGTTTATTTACTTGTTTGTTTGTTAACCAGATTAGCACACTGAGTCAAAGACACTTTTTCAGGTGTGGCCTGGAGCTAACAAAAAGTAGCTGAAGAATGACAAAACATAACAAAAAAAGCAATATAAAGTACAACTTGCAATATGAAGGTTAAAAAAAGAATATTACAATATACCTCACAATTAATTGGTTATACCAATAAGTTTATCAATAAAGCTAGGAGAGAAGTTGAATGCCTGGAAAGGGAACAGCTCATTAACCCAAATTCGCATATGGGTAATAATCAGATGGTAATGACTTGATGATAGAACCCTCCCTTTGGGAGGGCAATACTGTCGCTATGCCCAGTGACAATAACTGTCCCTGACAACTGCTATACCAATATAGTCAACACATATACTCACAACAACTGAGGGACACCCAGAGTAACGCTCAAAAACAACGACAGAATTCTATTACCTTTTATTCTATACATGCAAAGGAGATTAGGTAGATAATAGAGATGTGCTGGCATGTCATCGGTGTGGAATCTGTACTGAGGAATTTAGGGGAAATCTACCCCTGATGGTTATCAGAATGGGTACAAATGTGGTGGATTGAGTTACATGTAGCAATTATAGTACGCTACAGAACAAAACTTCATTGCCTACATTGCCATCTGGTACACATAAATGCAGCAAGTGTAAATACTCCCTGGTGACTAACAAGTCCAAAACTTTCTGTACAAAAGAAGGGGAGAAAGTTCATGATATTGGGACCTCATTGGCTGTGTCATAGTGGGGAGTGATATACATTGCCACTTGTATCTGTGACTTCTTTCATGCAGGAAAAACTAAACGTAGCCTGAAAACTAGAGCAGGCGAATATATCTATAGACACTTTGGATGAGGAAAATGCTTTGGCGTGACATATTAAAAGCAGTCAGGGAGAACACAAGTTCTCATGTCAAGGCACTGAGAAACCCACAATTGGCCCAAGGGGTGAGGGTGGGGAGAGATAGACAACAGCCTGTTATGAAGATAGGCCTTCTGGATTTTTAAGTTAAAGGTAACAGAGCAAGCAGGCGTAAATTACAGACTGAGATAGCCCTGTATTTGAAATTAAGTAAAAGAAATAGATAACTATTGACCCCCCACCACCACCCACACAAGCATACACTGTTCGGACTACTCTTGTGTGGAGTATATATATATATTTGTGCATTTTTTGATTTTGTAGTGGAACTTTTCAAAATAAAATAAAATATACCTCAGTTTTTGTTTGCTCTGACTCCTACACATGGAGTACTTTTAAACAGCATGCAGTAATGACCTCTGTTTTAAAATATTTGCTGACCAAATTTATATTTTTCAAGGACTACAAGTTGATAATCAAATGCACCTATCTTTTGGTGATTTAGCAAGGGGACATATTAATTCCTGTTTATTTTCTTATTCTGGTAGGGCCATGAATGATCTTTACATGGATAAAGACTTCAGTCATTACCTACAAGAGGAATGAGGATATCTCATTACGTAGCACAGTTTGGTTAATGCACTTTTTAATACTGCATTTCAAATGTGGGTGATTATTTTTTCTGTTATTAGGTGTGTCTAGTCTTTCATAAATGGTCACATATATGTATTATTTGCACTTTTGCAGTTAATTGTACTGTACGATGCCAACATGTATGTATTCTAAAATACAGTAAAACACATGTATGCACTACCACTTTAAATGATAACTGCTATACAAGCAGTGTCCCCTATGTGGTGTGTACACTTTGAGAAAGTGCTGACAGTTGCAGCTTAAAACACTGGCAGAATATGGGGTCTGGGTACTTGGTATGTGCAGTAATAAACCTTTTTCTGTGCATGATACTGTACAACTAGGTATTGTATCTTTTGTGCTGTAACTCAGTGCTGGGCTTTTCTGTTTTTGTTTTGTATTACAGTACATGGACCAGTTTTATTGACCAGGGGAATATCGGTCAGGACACAGGGAAACTCCCATATAACTCCCACAACTATATGCTTGAGGATTTTGGAATTATGTATCAGTATTAGTGTTACTCAGATAGTGCTTTTGTGGATCCTGCTGCTGTCTATCACATAGTGCTGGTATCTTACCTTGGATCCTGCTAGATATCCTACCAAAGACAGGTGTAGGATCCTGGGTCGGGTAGTGTTGGATCCTAGTTAGGATCCAGGGATCCTAGGTCAAATAGCTAGGATCTGGGGTCAGATAGCAATGGATTCTAGTTAGGATCCAGGGACCCTAGGCCAGATAGTTAGGATCTGGGGTCAGATAGTGAAGGATCCAAGGGTCGATAGTACTACTATCCTACCACAGCAACTATCTAGCCAAATGGGAGGTATCTGGTGGCATCCTAATTTCTAGGATACTATCTGGGCAACACTGTTCAGTATCAAGGAATTTACCAAATATGAGGCAGGTGACTTATGCTGAATTGGTTTATGGTGCTACTCAAGAGCATTCAAGGTTCATCATTGTTACAACAGTTCAATTACTATATTATGGGCTTGTTTCAAATTTTATTTATAGAGCTGACAAACCTCGTGGGTAGCACAGCAGAAATACATCCTTTATGCCTGCCTTTTGTAGCTGGTAGTGGGTGCAGTGACAGAGGTGAAACTAATGGAGAGACATTCCCTTTCGGACTCTCTCTCTCTCTATGGAACTTTGGCAAAAAATGATGTACTGTAGCTTTCTTGGTAGGCTTGGAGGACTTGGCATATATCTCAGTGCTCTTCAACTGGTATCTCTCTCCTCTCAATAAATGAGGAGTGAGGGAACAAATTTCATGGATTTTATGATCTCTTGCTGATATAAATTTATCTGCCTTTTTTCTGTTAAGGAGTTTTAGATTTGTATGGCATGTATCTATCATGAGGATGAAGAAGTGAAGTGACTCTTGATAAGTCTCATGTTGATGATTGTAGTGTACTGTGTTTTTGATTTTAAGTAAAAAAAAAAAATCACAATTTCTTATAATAAGCACCATGGGATCTTTAACTTCAACCTGGATATCCATCAGAGATGGGCATAAGGGACCACAGTTTAAAGTCTCTTCCCAAGGGTGAACATATGAACATATGAAAATGCCAGCAGCAGCAGGCCTTATGGTCTATTGAGTCTGCTCGATCGTGCAGGTAGCCCCTCAACTTGCAGCTGCCCCACCCTTCCTACCCCTCTTCATCACAACCTCCCTCACCCTGTCCCAACCCCTCTTAAAGCCACCCACTGTTCTACAGGATACCACCTCCTCGGGCAGAGCATTCCACCTGTCCACCACCAAGTTCAGTGAAAAAATGTCTCCTGATTTCCCTCTTGAATCTTCCCCTCTCCAATCTCAGCTGATGCCCTCTCATATCCCTCCCTCTTCTAAGCTGGAAAATCCCTTCTCTAGTAGCCTTATTGATCCCCTTAAGGTACTTGAAGGTTTCAATCATATCCCCTCCTATCTCTCCTCTCCTCTCCTACAGGGAGTACATGTTCAGCTCACCCAATCTATCCCTGTTGAACTTTTCCTCCAATACCTGGATCATCTTGGTTGCCCTATGTTGCACTGCCTCCAACAATTTCATGTCCTTCAGGAATGGGCACCAGTATTGCAAGCAATACTCCAGATGTGGCCTGACCAGAGATCTGTACAAGGGAGGGATCACTTCCCTATTTTTGGAGGAAATTCCCCTTGCTATACACCCCTGCATCCTGCTGGCTTTTGCTGCCACCTTCCTACACTGAGCAGAGTTGTTCATGTTGCCCATTACAAGCACCCCTGGATCCTTTTCCTCTGTGGTGCTTTCCAGCTGCACACCTCCCAGCTGACATCTCCTTCCCTGGTTCCTAGCTCCAAAGTGCAGTACCTTGCACTTCTTGGCATTGAACCCCAGCTGCCATGTTTCTGACCACTCCTGTAGTTTGGTCAGGTCCTCCTGCAGCCCCTTTCACCCTTCGATGTCATCTACTACAGCTCCCATCTTCATATCATCAGCAAACAGACTGATCCTACTCCTGATCCCATGTAAGATATCAGCTATATATCCCAAACAGCACTGGTCCCAGTACCGATCCCTGTGGCACCTGCTCGTCACTTCCCTTGGTGATGACAGTTCTCCCACCATCACCACCACCACCCTTTGCTGCCTTCCATTCAGCCAGTTGACAATCCATCTGGTCATCTTCATTCCCATCCCTGTGTATTCCAGCCCCCCCTCCCAGCCTCCCATGTGGCACGGAATCAAAGGCTTTGCTGAAGTCCAAATACAGGCCATCCACAACATCACCTCTGTCCAGCTCCCTGGTCACCCCATCATAATACTCAATTAGATTTGTCTGGCAGGATCTGCCCGAGACAAAGCCATGTTGTTGGCCATCCTGGAGACCACTGTCCTCCAAAAAGGTCACTAGTCTCTCCTTTAGAATTGTCTCCATGAGCTTCCCCACAACTGATGTGAGGCTCACTGATCTGTAGTTGCCTGGTTCATCCCTAGGGCCACTTTTGTGAATGGGCACCACATGGGCCATCATCCAGTCTTGTGGTACACATCTTGTGTCCAGGGAGGTATTGAACAGGTCAGACAGTGGTCCTGCCAGGATCTCCGTTAGCTCCCTGAGTACCCTAGAGTGAATGCTGTCTGGTCCTGGTGCCTTGTCTACCCTCAGTGCCCTTAACCCTTCCAGAATCCTGTCCTATGTAATTCCTATGTCAGTCACCCCCGCTCCCCCACTACCCACTCCACCCCTCCCTTGGGGTATCTGCCCCCCTTTCTCCTTCATGAACACAGAGCAGAAGTATTCATCTAATGCCTCTGCCTGCTCCACCCCCTTTTCCATCCACCCTCTGGCCTTCCTAATCCTCACAATCTGGTCCTTGTTCTTCCTTCTTTCTCTAATGTATCTGAAGAAGTCCTTTACTCCTTCCTTAATACCATGTGCCAGTCTCAGCTCCCTTGAAGCCTTGGCTGCTCTGACTAGCCTGGTAACCTCCCTGGACTTCTTTGCATACTCATCCTTGTCAACCCCTCCACCCAATGTCTTGAGTTTCCAAAATGCCTTCCTCTTGGCTCTAACCCCCTCCATAACCTCTCAAGTCAACCAGCTGGACTTCTTTGCCCTTCCCTTCTTACGTTGTGTCTTTGTACAAGTTGCAGTCACCTCCACCAGTACTTATGGAGTACTTACGGTGGTACTGTACTTAGAGGGCAAATGTCTGGGTAATTAACACTGCCTTTGAGGTGGAGCCTGGCTGCAAGACAGCACTTTACTGTTCCACTGTCTTACTGTATCTCTCATAACTAACTCCTTTCTCATATGCATTTACCATTCAAACTCTATACTGCCATGGATCACGCGAGTGGAAATGCAACTGAAATATTAAAAAGTTAAAAAAATGTATAAACTACTGTCAAGATTCAAATCTTGCTCTTTTGCTGAGAATACAAGATTTTTGTGGGTACCTGAATTAAAACCACTGATCCTTTCATTATTATCCCAAGACACCTCTGGTGTGCCACTTGGATGAACTGAAATGAACTGCAGATTCTGTGTTCCATTGTGTTACAGATCAACGAAGCAGGTATGACAAGCTACCTAGAAACAGAAACATAGAATTTGTCAGAAGATAAGGACTGCTTGGCCCACCCAGTCTGCCCATTTTGTCCCTGCCTATACTGTCACCACAGATCCTACCTGATCTTCAGCTTCTCCCCCCAGCTTTCCTATTAAGATTCCTTTGTGCCTATCCCATGCATGCTTGAAGCCCCCCACTGTTTTCGCCCCCACCACCTCTGCTGGAAGACTGTTCCAGTTGTTCACCACTCTTTTAGTGAAGAAGTACAGTACTTCCTCATGTTTCTCCTAAATTTCCAGCTTAATTATATGCTCATTTTGTTCTTGTGCATCTTTTCCTTTGAAAAATGCTCCCCTCCTGTACCTTATTCACCACCATGAAGTACTTATAGGTCTCTATCATGTTCCCCCCTTCCAGGGTGTACATACTGAGATCTCTCAGTCTGTCCTCATAGGGCTTGTGATGCAGCCCCAGCACCATTTTAGCTGCCCTCCTCTGGACAGCCCCTACCCTCTGTTCTTCCAGTGATTTGGTTTCCAGAACTGGACATAGTACTCCATCTGGGGACTCACCAATGACTGATACAGTGGTAAGACTACCTCTCTCCTTCAGCTGGTGATTCACCCCCCCCATGCACTCCAGCATCCTGTTGGCTCTGCATACAGCTTTGTTGCAGTGCCTCACCATCTTGAGGTCATCAGATATTATAACCCCAAGGCTCCATTCTTTTTACTGACAATCAATACCTCTTCCCCATTTTATACACTGTCCCTGGGTTTCTAGGTGCATGATTTTGCACTTATTTGCACTGAAATCCAGCTGCCAAGCCACTGACTGCTCAAGTTTTCATAGGTTTCTACCCATTCTCTCTACCCCTCTGGAGTATCTACCCTATTGCAGATTTTGGCATCATCTGCAAAGAGGCATACCTTCTCTTCCTGCTCTTCTGCAATATTGTTTATAAAAACAATGAAGAGGACTGGTCCCATAAAGACAATGAAGAGGACTGGTCCCAGTACTGAGCCCTGAGGTACCTCACTGGTAACTGTCCCCTCATTAGACTGAGTGCAATTTACCACCTCCCTCTGTTGCTTATCCATTAACCAGTTCTGTACCTTTTTTACCACCATTGCCCCCCCAGAAAAAAATTGCCCAATTTTCTCATAAGTCTCCTATGTGGTATGGTTTTGAAGGCCTTGCTGAAGTCTAAGTAGGCCACATCCACCACCCACCCTGTTCTACTTCCCTGGTCATTCTGTCAAATAAGCTGATCAGGTTTGTCTGACATGACCACCACACCCCACACCTCATGAATCTGTGCTGCTTCTGGTCTTGTCAACTGCTGTATTCAAGATACTCCACTATCCTTTATTTTAATAGTATCTCCATTAACTTTTGCACCACTGACATTAGACAGACTGACCTATAGTTGCCAGCCTCTTCCCTGCTGCCACTTTTATGAAGCAGGACTACATATGTCCTCCTCCGCTCCTTTGGAACCACTCCTGTTTCCAGTAAGTTGTTGAATAGGACTGTCAGAGGTGCAGCCAGTACCTCCCTGAGCTCCCTCAGCACCTTTGTATCCTCCTCCTTGTGTGGTTTGTCTTTGCAGCTGTCCATATGTTAAACCACGCTGTTCAGTGATCTCTGGTCCCTAGGTGGAATCACATCTGATGTCTGCAAAACTGCCTCTTTTTTGTAAGCACCAGCTTCAGTATTGCCCCATCTCAAGTGGGCTATCTGACTAACTGCATTGAGTTTAGGATGTCCCTGATTCTAGCCAAGGCCACGGATGGGAGGCTCCAATCTTCATCCGGCAGATTGAAGTTCCTCCCCCACCAGCAACAGCTCCCTCTTTTTTGCTACTGTGCAAATGGCTTCTCCCAGTGCCATATCCAATTCTTCCCCGTGTGTGAGGTGTGTATATCACCTCAGTGCAATTAGTGTCTCCGTCTTCCATCTCCTGGGTGACCCACAGCACCTCCAACCCATCCTTTACCCCTAGATTCCTATGCATTTCCATCATTCTGATACCCTCCCTCACAAATAGCACAACTCCTTCATTCTTTCTTCCCTCCCTGTCTGTCCTGAACTGAGTGTAGCCTGGTATGGTCATGCCCTAGTTTTGGCTCCCTGAGCACCATGACTTAGTAATGCCTGCAACATCCAGGTCTCCCTTTGCTATGATGGCCTCCAGGTCAGGAAGTTATTTACAAGACTACTTGCATTGGCACACATGGCTGTCCACACCTTGCCTACAACTTCCCCTTCCCCTCTTCTGGCCTTTGTTGCCACTTGAAACGTCTCTTTCTCTCCCTCTCCCCTCTCAGTACCCTCTTCATGCCTGGCCTCCTCAACAATTTCCTTTCCACCTCTTCTGGTCTTGTCCCTTTTGTCCCTTATAATGCTTCTGGCTCCCTTTAGCTTGTGCTCAGGGGGACTTTTTTCCCCTCAGGCCCTCCTTTACTGTTGCTTCAATCTGTGTGTGTTTGTGTGTGTGTGTGGGGGGGGCGGGGGTTGCTTATTCCTTCCTTTGTATTACTGCCTCCCCCCTCAGATAGTTTAAATGTTCGTCAAAGTAACATCTAAACCTTCCTCTGAGGACTGCCGGCTCCTTCCCAGATGGATGCAGCCATCATCTCTGTACAGACCCATATCCTTCCAGGTCTACCCCTAATCCCCAGTGAGGATGAACCCCTCTTTGCTGCACTATTCTTTCAACCAGATGTTGCAACTCTTGGTGAGGAGTACTCTATCTTACCTTCAGTAATAGACATCACATCAGCTAATGCCACTGTTCATGCTACTTGCCTTTGGTCCCTCCCCAGTTCCCTGAACTCACAGTGTACTACCCAAGCCCCATCCCTTGCTAGGTCATTTGTCTCCAGGTGGACAATGACATCCATCTCCCCACCATATCCTGTATCTGGAATTAAATTCAGTGCAGTTTCTTTCAGGTAACTTGCATGAAAAGCAGGATACATTCCTTGGAGGCAATTATTGCTACCCATACCTTCCATTACAGGTGGCGCCTCAGTAGTGCAGCACCCCCATGTGTTGTGCTGCAGTGTCAGTATTAAGCATTAGCTCAAGTTCCTGGTGTGGGGCTAAAACCCATCATCTTCTAATCTGCCTGCCCCAAAAGTGAGTGCACAACTAAGTGAGCCACTGACACTTCAACATTTTAACATGTTTCGGCTAATGTAGTTTGTCCAGCTATGGTTCAGTTATTAAGAATTTCAATGTTACAGGAGAGACGGTTTGAAAAATGTAGCTTGAAATATTAATGTAACCCTTTAAACTGAAATGGGGAGGAAGCTGAGTGTTTTTCTCAATGATTATCACTCCATGCTTTATTTATAAATGAACATTAGATTTGATCTATTAATATATCCTCGTAGACCACTGCTATGGTTATAAGAATGGTCTCAGATGCATTCTTAGGATGTCAGAGCTGTGAACCACACACTGAAGTCAGACAGTTCTGATGCTCAAAGAATATACAATAAGGGAGACCATTCTTAGAACTACAATAGTTGTCTCTGAGGACATAGTAATATATTATGGAGTGAGAGTGATTAATAATATATTAAAAATGTTAAAATCCTCCACCCTTCAAAATGTTACCATTTCCATGGCATCTGTGAATGATCCACTATTTGCATTATAAGGGTATTTTTCACACAGGAGAAAGGAGGGTTCTGATTTGCTGCAAGTGTTCTCTTGATCTATAATACAATTAATAAGCAACCTGGAGCTAGATGTAGTGCTGTGTAACTGTGTTTGTAAAATGTGTAACTAACACCAAATTTGGGTGAGCGGTGAGTTCCGCGGAAGATATAAAAGTGATTCTGTCAATCTCTGATGTCTCATATTGTTTTCAGTTTTAGCAGCATATTCTAAGGTCATGTGCTGTAAATTTGTTGATGTAGCTGGCTGTTTTCTGTACATTGTATTTTCTTTTGCTTAGCAAAAATGAAAAAAAAAAATGCTATTGGTGTATTCATATCACTTCTCATTTTATGTGAAATCCTTCATATGTCCTTCCTGAACTTTAGAAACACAGAATATGATGTTAGAAAAAAGGCACAGTGACACACCTAGTCTGCCCAGTCCTGTCTAATACTAAAGTTCAGCAACAAAGCAACATCAAGTGAAAAGACGGCAGTATTTTCTTTCTGATTTCAGTTCTGGCACAGCTATATAGGCAGGAAGACTATAGGAATGCCCACACCCAGGACAGCCACTCATGATGCCGTAGTCTCCTCCCACTGCATTATGTGGGGCTATACTGTGTCAGGTTG
Source organism: Neoceratodus forsteri (assembly GCA_016271365.2). NCBI lineage: Eukaryota > Metazoa > Chordata > Ceratodontiformes > Ceratodontidae > Neoceratodus > Neoceratodus forsteri. The sequence goes on from JADMNL010000023.1 coordinate 435,078,080, forward strand.
TTCCCAAGTTTCAGGAAGGGTGTAGTAGAAGCAGCTCAAGGACTGTAAACAAGAACGTTTTTGTGTGGTAATACATACAGTATACAGAGGGATGACAGTTTTTCACTATTATTAAAGGGGAGTATAACTGCATATGGACCATCCAAGTCTGACAGACCATGAAAAGCACTTTTAAATGAGGCATTGGACCCACCTGGAGAAGCTGGCAGTCTGAAGATATTTCTGTCTAAATTTTTCCTGTCTTAAATCAAGGCAACAGCTATTTCATGGAACCTTGTGACAGAAAGTGATGTCACCATTGAGCAAGCTGTATGTTGTTAAGTACAGCTTATCTCTCTGTGGCATCACTTTCTGTCCCAAGATTCCATGAAGTAGGTGGTGCTTGAAAACACAAGATGGCTACCTGTGTGTTTTAGAGCTCTGCAGCACTGTGTCTCTATTTCTGCTACAGACTTCTGTCAGACTCTCTTTACATAGCTTAACACACCTGAGTAAAACCAAGGGAAGTTGCAGAGAGTAGAGCAGAGTCAACTGAAAATGTCTTATCCTCTAAGGGGATCAGGGAAGCAGGTCAAACAATGGAGCTAGTTGGTTCCCCTTCTGTAGCTAGAGCAATGGGTACCTTGCTGACTCCATTTCCTGATTAAGGCATTAATTCAAAAGCCATTCAGAAATCTATAGTAGTTTCAGTTTAAGCATTGGAGACTGACTTTCACAGTGAAAACAAAATTTCAATGGATAGAATGCGGATTATGCTATGGGATATATCTTCCCAGTGTGCTGCTACAGAGTGAGTGGCTCAGACATTGGAAGACCATCTTGTGGGACTTTACCCCAGGTTACTACCCTCTCTAGAAGAGTCCTGACAGTGGACGGCACAGCGAACACATTGCTCCATGAACAACTTTGGTTTGTTGCTGTGGTGAAAACAATCAGGAATGCGATTCTCATAAAGAGTTTACATTTGCTAAGCCTCACTGTCTCTACCTCTGTGCCAGATCTGATATCTGAAATTGTAAGACTTCTCAGTGCCATCTTTTACTTGAACTTACTCTGTTTATAGACTTTGTTTTCAGACCACTTATCCAACGACAAGATTCTTTAGACAACATTCTTACTTCAAGTTTAAATTCCAAGTTTCGAGTTTATTTAGGGATAGGTAATTGAGCTGAGGCTCATTTGCAATGACACCCTTACATTTTTATTTATTTTTATTTAGTTTTTGTTGACCAAGTAAGTACACTAGACAAATTCTGCCTATTTTCAGGCACGTCCCAGGGGGAGGGGGGATACAGATGAATGCCAACTGACCTTGAACCAGGTTAAGCTGTTGGTGGTATTTTTAGTGAATGGGTGGAAATTTGCCCAGAACACTGGGAAAATTCCCCTTCTCTGCCTGCAGGGGGTGCTGTCACTTCCTGTGGACAGGATGGAGGGACCCAGTTTGCAGCCGGACACAGGAGGAGGAGGAGGAGGAGGAGGAAGTGCTGATGTGGCAGAGGAGGCTGGAGCTCAGGTCTCCACTCCAGCCTGCATTCCTGTGGAGACTGGCACTGCAGAAGATATGAAAATGGTTCAGAATAAGTCAGAGAAACATCAGACTAAGTGCAAGAATACTAGACAGCAGGCGCATACTGAAGGAGAGAAACTGATGGTGAATTCTGCTGCAATCGAGATCGAGTCATCTCGCAGTAAGTTAAAACAAAATGCTAAACTACTGCCTGAATTAGAGTGAGAAGAGTTGCGGATTAAGGAAAAAAAGGCGCAGGTATTGCAAAAATTGAAAAGTGCCGAGAATAGTGACAGCACAGAGGCCTCTCAAGATCATCTGTTACAAGCTCATGTGGTGCAAGTTAAGCAAGCCATGCCTAACCAAACTGAGAAGCTAAGATCAAAGAAAACAGCAACCCTGAAAGGAATGGCCACAATGGGTCGAAAGAGACTTGCCTAAGATGGGTTGAAAGTGGTCAGGATGAGGTAAACAAAGAAACTGGTGACAAAGAAAAGGAAAGTGATATTATTAATGAAAATAATAAAGGGGATCCCCCCAAGAAAAAGATGCTAAAGATGTAGCAAATACAGAAACCTTTGCAAATTACAAAGACACCCCAGAGTGGGTGACTGAGGCCTTGTTGAATGCAGGGTGGAAAAGAACAAAGGATGGGGAGGGCTGGGATCCAAATAGGCCTAGCACCTCTGAGCAACAAGGAAAACCTTTTGAAGAGAATATAGAGATTGCTTCTAAGACCAATGAAAATAAGGAAAAACCTGCTGATATTGCAGAGGATGCAGATATTATGAAAGAATTAACAGAGCAGGAGAGTGAAGATTCCTCTATGGAACTAAAGCAAAAAACTATACCATATGATAAAAATACGAGTGTTGAAGAAAACAGAACAAAAAGAAAAACATGGGGAAAATACACGAGAAAAATTATTTCCAGAACAGCAACTTCAATAGGCAAAAAGGAGAAATGCAGTCAGATTAAGATGTAAAGAGGCAGCTGCAGATGCTCCAGACAGACTGTATATTGGGAGACAATAACTTAAGCAATGTATAAAGTACTACCCATATGAAATTTATGCTTCGATCTATGTACTGGGGAGTGTGGAATACAATATAAGTTTTAAACATCCTGGTGGCCTTGACAGGTTTTGGAAGTTATTTCATCAACTTAAAAATATACCACAATGGATTCAATCTGTTGCAATTCCACTAACAAAACCAGCTTTTAAAATTGTGACTATCCTTTTCAGAAATGAAGGATTTAATGTGAATGATATAACTTTTTGGCTAAAACAGAGAAGTGTTGTCCATGGTCTCCCGGAATCTATTTTAGATGAAGAATGTCTCTGGACTGGGGGGGGGGGTGGAAATATAAAATTACCTTAAAACAAGTGGAAGGTGAGACACAGCATTTGCCCAACTGTTTTTTCTTGGGTAGAGACCATGGTGTTGTTTTTTATGCAGGCCAACCTAGGGCCTGCTTCAAATGTGGAGAGAAAGGTCACCTAAGCAGTGCCTGTGAACAGATAAAATGTAAGTTATGTGGCTCCATAGGGCATCATGGAGCAGATTGCAAAAATAAAATAAAGTGCAGTCTTTGCGAGGAAGAAGGTAATTTCTTTTTATCCTGCCCCTGGGCAGCACATAACAGCCCAGAGCCAGGTGTCACAGCGGAACAAGATGTTTATCTTGCTGTAGCCCAAAAGGAGAAAGGCAAAGAGGATAAAATCATTTATGATACTAGGAATGTAGAACCAGAAGGACAAACGATACTGATAAACTCTAAAGCAAGTACATCAAAAGATTATTCATATGTACATGATCCACCCCTACCTAACAAACCAAGAAAAGGGAGTGGGAGAAAAATGAAAAGGAAATGAGAGATGGAGTGAAAGATAAAGGAAACACGATTAACCAGAAGAAAGGTAAAGAAACACAGGAGGAAAAAAGTGGGGACTCAAACTTCACGATGTTAACTAGGTCAAATAAAAACAGATCTTCCAGCCCAGGCAAGGTGTAACTACAGAGAGAGACAGAGAGACAGAATTGAGCTGACTAACACATATACAATCTTTCAGGACAAAGAACAGGCCTCCATGGAAGAAGACTCTGTTTCATCCTGTATAGAACTATCAGAGGTGGATGAATCTGAAGATGGGGACTAGTCTGACACACAAGTGTCAAAAAAAAGGGAAAAAAAGTGTATTTGAAAGGGCGATATGGTGGAATTGTTAATAAATGCAAAAATTAAAATGCCTAACTGTAAATGTGAATATTATAAAATATAGACATAAAAGACTCACTACTTTTTAGATCCTTGGTGATCTAAAATGTGATGTGGTAATCTTACAAGATACAAGGTTATATACATTAGAGGAGTTAAAACAAGCACAGAAGGATTGGGGTGGGGGGGCCATCACGGTGGTCAATCAGGGAGGAAAAATGTTCGGGGGTAGGGATTGTTTTCTTCTCTAACGAAATTAAAGTTCTAAAAATAGTAGAACTAATTCCAGGGAGGGTGTTTATAATAGATGTGTTACTTAAGAATATAGCAGTTAAAATTATTAATATTTATAATCCACAAGCAAAATCTGAAAGGAATAAAGTAATGGGAACTATAGAACCTTATATTCATACATCCAAGCTAGTTTTATGGGGGGAAGCTTTAATTGTGGATTGGGGTCTGGGGAAGGAGAGCAAGGAAAGAGTTTTGTGATGTCCATAAGCTGAAGGATATTCTAAAAAAGGAGGTTTAGAAGATGTGTATAAAGTAAAGAATAAAACGATAGAACATTAATTTTTTAAAGGGTCTCTTAGCACCAGAATTGACTTTTGGATAATTCCAAGGGAAACGAAGGTGGATGATATTTCAATAGTGCCTATGGAAATTTCTGACCATATGGGGGTGAAATTAGTGTTAGACCTAGGAAAACAAATATTTGGAAAAGGTTATTGGAGGATGAATACTGAGAGGCTTCAAAATGAAAGTTGCCACACTAATATATTAGATCTGCTTTGGGCTAGGGAATCAGTCTGGGGTCTATATGATTCAGTGTTACAATGGTGGGAGAACACAAAAAGGGACATTAAACAATTAATGATAGAAAAATCTCAGAAAATAGAAATGACAATGTGACAGGGTAAACACAACACTGGGGAAAAAGGGGTTAACCCCTTGGATGAGACTGAAGAAATGCAGAAACTGCAACAGGCAAAGGGGGGGGGTGCCTCCACAGGTGTGGCCAATTAGAGTGAGACTGCAAAAAGGTAGAGGAATTCAGCAAGGGAGAGAGAGAAGCTGGAAACTGCTGCCCTGCGAGAGAGAAACCAGAGTTGAAAACCAAAGAGAATATTTAGGTCATAGAGAGAGTCTTTGGAGAAAACAGCTGAAACCTGCTCCTGAGAACTGTCCAGACCATGCCTGGAGCAGAGGATCCTGAAGGAAAGGACTAGTTTAGCCAGGTGGGACAATAACAGTGAGTAGAATACACTGCTGAGAACTGCCTGAAGATAAGGCTAAAGGGGAAACTGTTTGTACTTCAGTTAAGACTGTATCTTGAACAAACTGCTGGCCCACATAGGTGGTGCAAAGATTCCTTTGTCAAGTCAGCCTGAAAGAACTGTTTTATGTTAAACTATATGTTATTTGACCAGGCTGGGGAAGTTGAAATGACGGATTATGATTTTCTGGAGTAACAACTAACATTTGAAACAATAAACGTGCATTGTGTTCTGTGAACCTGAAACACAGTGTGTTGCCTTTCTATACACCATAGGCCAGCTTGTCACAGACAAATTATAAAAAAAAATATTTGAGTCTAAGGGCACAGCTGTATAAGTTAATTACACAGCAAGTAATAAGGTTAATGAATCTGAAAAGATTGAGGAAATAAAAAAATAATGAGAAACTTTCAGTATAATTAAAGTCATTAATTATGGAACAAAAAAGTGGTATGCAGAGTACAAAATTTCAAACTAACCCATTTGATAGTAACAGAGATATGCTGGACAATAAAATAATATATGGTTTAAAAGATGAAACAGGACATTTACATACAGACATAGGGAATATTAAACTCCAAATACAGGAATATTTAAAGGGTACATTTCATAGGAAAAATAGGGAGGTAGAAGGGGTTTTTTTTAGACCCAGTAAATATTCCGAAATTTGGCTTAGAAAAAGCAGTCATTGGTGGGCAAATAAAGGAATATGAGTTAAGGGAGGCAATTAAACAATTAACGACAAATACTGCACCAGGAATAGATGGTCTGCCCAATGTATTCCTTAAAAAATTTTGAAGAACAGTTGGTAAAAATGCTGACAGGTATTTATAATGAACTATATCAAACAGGAATAATGTCTGAGAGCACGAGAACAAGAATTATTTTTTTTGTACAAAAAAGGTGACAAAACTCATATTCAAAACTGGAGGCCTATAAGTTTATTAACATCGGACTATAAAATTCTGGCAAAAATAACAAATAAAAGATTGGTGATATATACAGAACAATTAGTGCTACAAACACAAACACGTGCAATTCCAGGAAAAGATATTAGAAATAATCTTATTTATATCAGGAGAAATAATCAATGCAGTGCAACAGCAAAAATTAGATGGGTATCTTTATATTATAGATCAAGAGACTGCTTCTGATTCCATTCAACATAAGTATATGTGGGATGTTTTGGAAAAATATAACTTCTCCAGTAATTTGAGAAACTTGATAAAAGCTTTATATACAGAAGTCCAGGTGAGGCCTATGATAAATGGGCGCCTAGGGATCCCAATGTATATAAAGAATGGGGTAAGGTAGGGCTGTCCCTTAAGACCCTTATTATATGTTTTATGTTTAGACCCAATGTTAAGGAAACTAGAGGATGATAACAAAATTAAGGTCCTTGGTGGGCAAATAGGGTGCTACAAAAGACATGCATATGTGGATGATGGTATTATATTAGTAAGAGATCAATTGCCTGGGGAAAAAATGTTAGAGATATTCAATCAGAACAAATTATACACGGTATTGGAATAAACTTAGAAAAAAGTAAGATTTATCCATTGGGGTGTGAGTGACAAAAAGATGGGGACTCTGGAGATAGTTCAAGGGGAAATAAACATTTTAGGCATAACATTTGGGGGGGGAAGGTGCAGCAGTAAGCAACTGGGAGAAGAAATACAAAATAACACAACATAAAGTAGGTAGATGGAAGAACTGGAGTATGACTAAAGAAAAAATAATTTATCTTTTAAAAACATTTATAGTTCCAATACTTCTATATGTTGCATATATTTTTCCAGTTCCCCTTCAGATGCAGACTAAAATAGTGGGTGTGTTTTTCCAACTTCTATGGGGTTCAAGGCTTAACCCAATTAAAAGATGTCACACAAATAGACCTATTAAAGAGGGTGGTCTAAATATGATTCAGCCAATTGTTTTCTATTTAAACATCTTTTTCTATGCAAATATAGTACCTATCCTGCAAGGGAAAGAGTCTTTATGGAGTGGGTTAATACAAGGGTGGAAGTGGAAACTGTTAGGAAATATAGGGAAAAAGGGGAACTTTCAGGGAAAACTAGAAATCCCATTACATGGAAACTTGTAGGAAGTATATGACACAGTGGGGTGTAACAATAGATAGGTTACTTAGGCTAAATAAGAAACAAAACTATAAAGATATGGTAGTAAGGAAGTTTTATGAAACTCCTGTATTTAAAGTGGAGGTGGGAATATATGTGGGTAACTTTTTGGAAGTTACTCTGGAAAAGAGAATTCCAAATAAAATGAAAGAGGTAGTATGGTTATGTAGCCACGGGAAATTAAATGTGAAAGGAAACCAAAAACACAAGGGTAGGGATGAAAGGATGTGTACAGTAACAAGTTGTGGCATGATGGAGGAAAGCATGAAACATCTCTTTTTTGATTGTATCTTTATTAAGCCCTTCTGGGAAGCTTTAACAAGTTTTTTGGGAATGGAGATTTTCAAAAAAATGACATAATATATTGATGTATGGACAACTAACAAATGAATGGACAAATGGAATAAAAAGACTTTATATGTAATCTTTGCTATATAGAAATGGGTAATTTGGCAAACAAGATGTCAGAACTTTTTACAGAATAAAGAAATATCTATGCAAGATTTATTGTTTAAAGTCCAAGATGAGATTGAGAAAGTACATCAAATAGAATGTAAAATGTTTGTGGAAGAGGTAGCTAGGGGTTTGTGGAAAGATATAGAAGTTATTGGCTAAAGTGGAGGAGAGGAAACTTGAGTAATTTGTCTTGATATGTTAGAATTCATTGTAAAGTTTGTTTTTGTTTTTAATAAAAACTTCCCCTACTCTTTTCGAGAAGTGCCATGGGATCTTTAACATCCACCTGAACTACCACCAGAACAGGCATATGGGGCCTCGGTTTAGCATCTCATCTGAAAGACGGCACCTCAGGAGTGCAGCACCCCCCTCATACTGCACTGCAGTGTCAGTATTGGGATATTAACCCTACATACAAGCATGTCACTGTTATGGCACGTAAAGTATTTAAATGCTGTACAAAAACACTTTTACAAGGAAATAGCTACACTTAAATACTAGAGGGCAGATTTTTTATAGGGTTGCGCATGACTTGCCAAACCCTTTCATTGTCACAGCTGTGCCATTCCCCTTTGCCACAACTACACCTGATTTTACAATTTCAGGCACAGTTATGACAGTTTACCCACCTTACTGCAGCTTGTGCAAAATCTCGGGTGCAAACTTCATTAAAGTGGCCCCGTTATAGTCATAAACTAGATCACAAAACGATGGTGTAGTGAGCGTCAACTGCCTCAAGAGATAGAAAGTCCCATTAGATTGTCGCAAGCCCAATGCATCATATCTTTGGTGCATCTATGGCTTGTGTCAATCCTGGGCTTTTGAGAATCCGGCCCATACATACAACCATTACTGAATCGATTGAGACTGCTGTCAATCAGACATGTACAATATGATTAATACTGCTGTCAATCAAACATGAACAAGGGTTTGGAGAAACAACTGGGGGAAGCTTCTACTTAAATCTGGGGTAATAAGATTATTTTAAACCTTCCCTTCATTTGTCACACCTTTGGGAGTTGTGATGATAGGAACCATGCTTTTATTTGTCTAGGAGTGCATGATTTTCTTCCCTGTTGGGTCTAAAAGTTAAAGAAGGGAATTCCATTCTTGGTGTACTCAAAAACTAAGGAAGGTCCTGGCTCTTACTGTAGCAGTACATGGGGAAAACAGTTCCAGGAGGCAAGCATCTCTCAAAGATGCATGTTTTTCTCTAATTACTAACCTCTCAGTTAAGTAATCTGAGACTTTGTTCTGTATGCATTTGAGTAAAAATAACATTTTATTCAGTCTGCATCTATCAGTGAGGAATAGCCAGCCTAGATTTTTATATACAGTGTAGCTGTGTCATATGGATCACGTGATCAGCTTTTTTACTATGGAGCAAGTGCAGGACAGCTTCAACATAGAAGGGGTAGAAGAGAAATGGGAAGCAATTAAGGGAGCCCCTCCTCAGAGCACGTAAGCATTACATGAGAACATTAACCAAGAAGAACAGGTTCAAAAGGACACTATGTTTCTCATCCAGGGTCAAGGAAGTAGTAAGGGCCAAGAAGAAGGCCTTCTACAAATTTAAAGAAAATCAGGGAGAGGAAGAATGGGTAGAATACAAACTGAAAAATAGGGAGGCAAAGAGGGAAGTTAGAGAAGCAAAGGCAGGCACAGAGCTGCATACCGTGGAAAGGATTAAGAATGGAGAAAAACAGTTCTTCAGGTATATAAGTGAAAAAAGGAAGAAAAAAGGGGAAACTCTAAGGCTAACCAAGGCAGTTAGGGTGATTGAAGAGGATGGACAAAAGGCCTCCATCCTAAATGATTACTTTTGCTTGGTTTTCACTAAGGAAGACAGTGGGCCTTTGCCAGAAAGAGGCATAAAAGTATTTGCCAAGGGGGCCGCATAGATGGACCAGTCAGCATTCAATAGAGAGAGGGTCCTGAAAGGGCTGACAGCCCCTAAGAGTGATAAGGCACCAGAACCAGATAGATTACATCTGAGGATATTCAGGGTACTGGCAGTGGAACTGACTGATCCCCTGGTAGGACTGTTCCACAGCTCGCTAAGAATAGGGGTAGTCCTGAAGGATTGGAGGGTGGCAGATGTAGTTCTGCTACACAAGGGCGGGGACAAGGGACAGGCAGGGAACTACAGACCTGTCAGTCTTACATCTATTGTGGGAAAGCTTATGAAGGCAGTGATCAAAGAGGACCTTGTGGACTACTTGTAGAGTAATGGTCTCCAGGATAGTAAACAGCATGGATTTGTAGCAAGGATATCTTGTCAGATTAACCTGATAGTTTTCTTTGACTGGGTGACAAGAGAATTAGATAGGGGCCACACTGTGGAATTGTTCCATTTTGATTTCAGTAAGGCTCTTGACTTGGTGCCTCGCAGATGCTTACTGAAAAAAAATGGAGGGTCTGGGGGTGGATAACGCCATAGTTAACTGGGTAAGAAACTGCCTAAAGGGAAGGCAGCAGAGGGTAGTGGTCAGCGGGGTTTGATCAGAGGAGAGGGAGCTCATGAGCATGGGTCCACAAGCATCTGTTTGGGGTCTGAATCGCTTCAACATTTTCATCAGTGATATTGGCGAGAGAAACCAGGGCAGATTATATCTGTTCGCAGGTTACACTAAGCTCTACAGGAGGGCGGATAGTGATGAGGGAATAAAGGAAATGCAGAGGGATGTGCAAAAACTGGAGGGGTTGTCAAGGGGTTGGCAGTTGCAATTCAATGCCAAAAAGTGCAAGGTGACACGCCTGTGGTCCTTTCAACAGTTGGACTGGGGAGGAGGATGGGAGGCTGTTTTTTACATTCCCCCACCTACACAGAAACAGGAATAACAAATAGAATACTGTATTCCTAATATGTTGGACCCCCAAATACAAATATTCATCTGAATATTCAAATTAAAGTAGTCACCCATCCCTAGTGGTCCCTGTTTAAATCTGCCATAATATCTACTTCTTTGTGAGTATGAGATGAATTAGTTAAGATCAAATCCAAAATGGTTGAAGTGGAAGAGCACTTAAGATTGATGTGTGTTGGTTCATTTATTAATTGCTCTAACTCTAATGAAAATGCTACACTACACAGCTGTTGTAACTTTTCTTCACCACCCCAGTATAACTTGAAGTCTCCCATCGGGAGGAGCTTGAGAGAGATTCAGTGAATTTTAATTCTGTTAGTGAAGTGTTAAGGCGGAATGGCAATGCGAAGTAGGGCGAAGTCATTGTTTTTAATGGACTTCGCGTACCTCATTATGATTCTCAGTGATCCACTTGGTGTTTCAGATTTGGTAGGCCCCCCCAACATCACATGGCTTACAGTACTGTAAGTCACATGCAATTTAGCTAGGCAGGAAGAAAGTGAGTCATGCAAGCAGACAATTTTACTTTCTCCTGTGCAGACGGAGAGAGAGTAGTGTGTTTTGTGACTGCTGATACTTTTAGATCAGAGTGAGGAAGAGATTTAAACTTTGATTTAGACCCAACAGCTTTTTTAAAAGCTATATTTGTTTGTCTTTTCTGTACTCTTTTTTTACTTAATTTATTCTTTCTGTAAATTTTATTTTTCTTAACTTTACAATACCTAGTCCTATTGTCAAGGCACTTATGTCTCAACCGATTACGCCACTTATACCAAACTGTTGATTGCTAATTGTGTTACTGTTATCTGAACCTTGTTTTGTATCTGAACTCTATAACTTTATTGTAAATAACCATGTACTTGTGTACCTTGGTTTCTCTGGAATACCGTTCTGTCCTCTAACCAAATGTACTCCCATTTGTTCTACCTCTTTGTCAGTTGAAATATTGGCTATTGCTAAAGTATGTTGTTATCAGTCATGTTTGTTTCTGTATGCATTGATTGTACTGTACCGTCCCGGGTCATGCCTGAAAATAGTCATTTCCATGGCTAGTGCACCTACCCGGTAAACAAAAACTAAATAAATAAATAAAGTAAAGTAGTTATTTGTTTGTCTGTGTGACTTACTATGTGTGTGTGTGTGTTGTGTGACAGTGTGAGTAGTGATTGATCAGACTGAGGGAGCTCAGTAGGAGAGATGGACCAGAGTGAGGGAATGTCTGGGGTGGGGGCAGCTCTAGATGAGTGTGGTAATGGTAAGTGTCATACCACATGCATGTGTGGAGGGCATGGGCACCCATTCCTGTTGGACTGCTCAAAACTTGTGAGTGCACCCCCAGAAGCAGGACCATCACCACCTACTGTCCTGACTCTGAGGCAGTTGAACCACCACCACCACCAAGTCCAGCACCAAGTCCTCTGGTGTAGGATGTGCCTGTTCCCCCGGGTCCAGGTGTGGATCCCATCCCTGTTCAGCACCATGACCAGCCGGCTGCCAGTTCATCTGGCTATCCCCTGCCTATGCCTGGTCCTCACCACACCTCTGTTGTTTGGTAGTTTTTTGGCTGTGTCAGGGGGACAGTAGTGTGACTGCGCCTTATGTGAAGTGGAGGTGCGCCAGGCCCCTAGGGAACTCACCTGGGAACTGGGGGCCAGCACACCCATATGCTCAATCAGCAGCAGTTAGAGTGGCAGGCTGCCACAGAACAGACCATGCCTGTACCTGCTGGCCATTCTGTGGCAGAGGGTGCAGCTGTGCATTGTGACATCCCTAAGAAGAGAAGGGCCACAGCAGCACCTGCTGCTCCACCAGCAGCACCACCACCATCAGCAGGTCAGCCTGTAGAATGTGAGGACCCCAGAGAACTGCGTATAACACAGGCTGACTTGGCAGTTCTCTGGAGTGCTGTTGAGGAGAACAACGAGAGGGTGAGTGCTGTGGAGCAGCAGCTGGATCACATAGAGGGACATCAGTTGCAAATTATGTCCATGCTGGAACTGCTGCTGGATCACCATGGGATCCCACATTAGTTTTTTTTTCTCACACCATGTGCCCCCCCACACCTTCCTTGCTGTGTTATGAAATGTATTCCTCCACCATCCCTGACTCTTGTGTGTAATTATGCCCTTTTTTTGTTGTCTTCCTTATGTGTGACACTTTGTATTTTGAGCAGTGCAAGTATACTGTGCTAAACTGCATGTGTGCAATCAGTCTTCTTTCCATCTGTGTATGTACTGCAGACACTGTCCAACTCCCTGACTTAAAAACAAACATTAATGAGTACAATGGTGGGCTGGTGAAGCATGGAGAGATACTACAAAATGGGCTAACAATACATCCAAGTAACTAGTAAAAAAAATTAATGTTGTGATTCGTGACGTGATCGTAAATCGTGATTTGTGACTGCATTTGTGACCATGATGATGAAGAACGTGAATGCCTACGGCTGTACTTCCCCAGGCTCTGATGATCTGTAGCTTAAAACTCCCAGACTTAAAAACATGTGTCAATGAGTACAATCATGGGGTGGTGAAGCCTGGAGGGATACTATAAAACAGGCTTACAATACATCCAAGTAACTAGAAAAAAAATTAATGTTGTGATTCGTAATGTGAATGATCATGAATCGTGATTTGTGACTGCATTTGTGACTGTGATGATGAAGAATGTGATTTGTATCACGAGTGACTCATGATGATGGTCCTGACTTAAAAATGCATATTAATGAGTACAATGTTCATGCAGAGTTAAGCACCACACCTGTCCAGTACTCTGAAGGGAAGCCAAAGAAACAACTGTGACTTAAGTTACAGATGGAGATTGGGCCCTAAAGAGATGCAAATGCACAGACAGATTAAGATTGCGCTTTGCACCAAAGAGATGTAGACACAAAGGCACAACACCTAACCAGTGCTCACCATCAGAAATTCAAATCTGGAAAAAAATACCTTTGCCAGTTGGGTAGGCCGTGGGGAAGGGTCAGTGCACTGTACTGCTGCAGTAACAGTCACTAGTACTAGTACCAGTAAAGATACCACAAAGAAGTACAAAAATCGCACAGCTACAGTGGATAGCAGCTTCACATTGCTGAAATTATTATGTGGCACAATAAAAGGTGTCTGATTTGATGACATGCATCACACACATACTCATACACACACTAAGTAATGCATAGCAAATTGAAAACTTCAGTAATATAACCACATATTTTAAACAAACTAAAATTATGCACTGCTGCACCACAGCAATCAGCAAAAAATGGCAAGAAATATATCACCAAAACAGAAAGCACTGTCTTTTTCTTCAAGTTAATCTACCTACACCACAGATACACCCCTTCCCCAAAGCACACTTCCACTGTCGCTCAGTACACAAATTGAATGTTGTACATTAACATTCGAAATCCATCCACAAGCAATAAATGCTCGATGATATGAGCACAGGAGGGTTTCCTATAATCGAAGAACTAAAGTTTCAGCAAAAGAAATTACTCAAAAAGGCTTTTTTAACAGCTTTCTGAAGGTTTGAATCACAGAGAGCTCTCAGAGCAGATTGTCTCGTACAGCTTCCTACATGCACTACCCCCAGCTGAGGCTGTGCAGAACAATATAGAGCCCATGTGACCTGAAATCCCATGAATCACTGCAAAATTTGCCTTTGGAGCTTAGAAACAAGGCAAAGTGAGGCAAAGTGGAAGGTGGAGTAATGCAAAGTTATTGTTATCAGTGGACTTCGCATTACCCATTATAATGCGAAGTACTTCGCTTCGCATTCTTGAGGCACTTAGTGGTCGCCTTCACTCCATAAATCACTTAGCGGAGTGAATTGGGGCCACTTCGCCCATCACTACTTGTGAGTCTCAGCAAAGGACAATAAACATTTGGTTAAATCTCCTATTAGGGGCAGAAAAAATAGGTGGTCTGTAGCAGCACACTAAACGCACAGGTTTACTCCCATAAATATTTATTTCTACCCCAATTCTTCTCACATATCACTTGGGACATTCAATTCCTTTCTTCTAGAAACATATTTATTGTGACTATATATACAATAATCCTCCTCCCCTTTTGCTCTTGTTCTGTTTTATTATTCTATAATTTTTGAACCCTATTTGATCATCCCTCGGATATGTAGCCAGGATCCCATCAACATCATGAAACTTGGGCTGTGTTAAAAAGCAACATTTCTTATCAGTTCTGTTTTCGTACAAGGCTTTGTATATTTGTATGCATGACAGCAATCATTTTCTGTTTATATACCTCTTTATCCATATTTACTGATTTACTGATGTTTTAGGGCCTGGATTTGGTCGTATAGCCTCATAAATCAGGATTTATTTCTAACTTTATGTTTATTGCATTATAAAGATCAGCAATTACATACAGTAAAACTCCCATATGGCATCATATTCAGTACAAATAGATCCAATGTAAGCAGGGTAGTACAACCTATACAATATTTCTTATGGATATGTGGGAAATCCAAACGAGTAAAAGTAAAAAAATTGGGTGTCCACATAAGCTGTACTCTACAAGAGTTTTGGCGGTCAATTTGAAAATATAAATAACCAAAAATGAGCAGATTCAACACTCAGTGCTGATGTGACCCAAACTTCAACCATATTTGGTCCATAACATGTGTAGTGAATGTAGGAACAATCTAACACCTCTTAGAGTTACATAATAATTAACAAAGTTAAGACTTAAAACAAACATAGGGCCCCATCCAAGAATAAAGAAATCAGCCAATACCAACAGTAAATTACTTATAGGTAAGCAAACACAGTGAGAATCGTGGGCAATAATTCAACTAGAAACTGAGGTAAGTTGAAAATTCCTTACTAAAAGAAGCACACATTAGAAACATACTTGCTAAACAGTCCCAGAGCAAGTGCCATCTCCAAGTCAGATTGGCACTGGGTTCCTGCGGTCTCAGTTTCGCAGGCTATGGCATTTACTCTTTTACCCACTTCCACAGGAATTCGTGTACTGAAAGGTATGTCCACTGTAGTGAATCTGCAAATGAGCAACATCAGCAAGAAATTAGTAATTCCCAGGCTCTGAAGTCGTGCCAGTACTCCATCAAATTTCTTGTGACGAGCTCTGATTTCATTAAACAAGTCTGGAAAAAGATGAAGTTGCCCCCATTATAGTGAAGAGAGTCAGCAGATTGGGTGGCCTGCAGAAGGTGGTCCTAGACCAATGCGCTAGTGATCACCAAGAGCACCATCCTAGGTAAGTTGCTTCAAGGGCCAGCAGTGCAAGGGGAGCTATCATAAGCTTTACAAAAACTGTTCCGGATAATGTCTGTATTTAAGTGTAGTGCACCTGGGAGCCAGGCTTGTAAGAATCCCAGGAGATCATCTCCTTCACACCGCTTAGGAAAGCCAATGAGATGAACATGGGAAGCCCTACTGCCATTCTCCAGGGCCTCCAACCTGTAATGCAGTTACATATTTTTTGGACCAGTTTAGTCATAGTGGTAATGGTTCAAGAGGCAAGCTTTTCAGCCGCAGCTGCAGTTGTAGAATCAACTTCCAATATAGCATCGTGCTTCACAGACTGTTATAGAATGGACTCCATCTTTAAGTCAATCACCTGCATGGATAGCTGGAGTGCCTTCTGGGGGGGATCCGATTCCAGCAATGGTGTAGGGCTAGTTGCAGCCTGTTGTTTGGCAACTGGTGGATTCTTGGGACTGCTCCCTCCAGCCTTCTGTAAATGCCCCATGGCACAATTTTATATAGTACGGTGCAGCAAACTTCAAGCTTCACTAATCTGTCATTCAGTTCAAATACAAAACTAAAAGTTTTAAGTTGAATTAATTTAAAGCAGCAGTGCAATGAAAATGACATTTGACCCCACCTTTTTTTCTTCCTAATTGATGCCAGATGTCTTCCAGTTTATTTTGGTGGTGAAATTTTCAGTTTTCATTATCATTTAAGAATTTTATGAATGTTTTAAATTAATTCTTTCTCAAGAAAAAAAAAAGATGGCCTTCTCATTTTTGCGTATAAATAATACTGAGGACCCAAGGAGGATAAGAGTCTAGACACAAATGCAAAGGTACAGTACACAGCATAGGAAGCATCCAGAAAACACAGATCAACAGTTGTGCAAATATTTTTCATAACCATAGCAAAAAATTAGCTTTTTGAAATAACTTTTTTCGTTGCACTGCTGCTTTAAAGAACAGCTGATGCCTTTGGGAAAACTCTGGAAAACAATATTTAAACATAATTCTGCTTGCATTTTATACATCTTCTATAGATTTCTCCTCTCCATTATGTATTACTGAAGAAATCCCCATAAAGTCTTTACCCCTTAAAGTTTATTTGCCTCTATAGCTTATTCCCCACTTGAAATGATAAACACAGTCTGTTGCCATGAGAATAATTGTGATGTCACAATCAGAGTATTATGACATCAGGTTGGGAAGAAGCAATAGGAGCTGAATAACTCTCTCAAAGAATAACCATCCAATTTTTATGTATATGGCCTCAGTAATAAATCTTGAGACTTAGAAATACAGAGCTAAGGAGAAATATAAGCGGTTTTGTGGCCAAATATTATGTTTTTCAAAGTCCTTCTTGAAGCATAAGTGGCTCTTTAAATGCTCCTTGAAGTGCAGAGCAGTCCACAAACACGTCTGGTCAGCAGGCGAGCTCAACAGCGCCCCATAGGCTAGGGTGTTGATGGAAGTCTGTGGCTTTACAAACATTTTTACCATTTCTAAACAGTTTTGTTAAAAACCCATCACATTCCCTCCCCTAAGAGAAGCTAATGCTTACTAATTGCACTTACTTTCCATGCTTCAGAGGCCATGCATGTGATATCAACTGTTATACCTCTGGCCGAGAGAAATAGGTTATTGCTATTGGAACATCAGAGGAGAACTTTTCCTTTAGAAGAGCGTGGCTATATTTATATCCTAATTTCTATCTCACTACTGAGCACCATTGGAAACATTTCCTCCCCATTCAGGCAGACTTCAATAAAACGGGAGTGCTGGAAATGTTATTATCCCCCGCAAAGCTCAAGGTGAACTTTCTAGACAAAGACTATTCCTTTTAGGATTCTGATGCAGCACAAGTTTTCTATGACAAAAAAAAAAAAAAAACTAGACTGGCATAAAGTACAAAATGTCATTGGTGCAGTAGAAAGGCTGTTTTCAAGGCATACTGTAATTCTATGTTAAAAGCAGATGTTGGGATAATGACAGGTATTAGAGCTAAACAACATGTATCTGAAAAAGTGGTGATAAAATGTTGTACAGATCAATCTGTGCACTATGCATTAAGGGAAGCAACAAATCAACAGCTAGAAAATCTGGAGCAGGAGGGCATAATTACCCCAGTAGCTTTCTGGGAATGGCTAACACCCATTCTCTGTATCCAAAACCAACAGAAGGGTCAGGAACTGTGGAGATTACAGGGTCACAATATACCTTTGCCTGAATGTGGACTAGTATCAGATTCCTAGATCTCAGCATGTGGTTGCTATGATAGCTGGAAGGAAAAAAATCCACTAAGCTGGACTTATCACATGCCTACCAGCAAGTGGCATCAGATGAAAACATCAAGCCATATATCACCAACAGTACACAGAATGGTTTGTATCAGTTTAATCAGTTGCCCTATGGGGTAGTGCATCTGCTATGTTTCAACGGATTATGGACCAGTTATTACATGGACTAACTTTTGTGATATACTATTGTACCTTAATGATATGTTAATCATGTGACACTACAAAGTCACATTCATAGGCACAATCTGTAAAAACAATTGCATTTTTCAAGACAGTGTAACTTAACTGAGGCATACAATTGATGCTAAAGACATTCACCCTATGAAAGAAAAAACAAAGGCCTTTGCTTAGGCCCCTATACCAACAAATTTAACTGAACTGAGACAATTTTTGGCATTGCTAAATTATTACTGGAAGTTGACACCATAATGAAACCTATTACGCAACTATTACAGAAAGATCAGAAAAGGGTTTGGTTAAAAAATGCCAAGAAGATTTCAAATGGTTAAGAAATAGCTCGGTACTTTCCATGTGTTAGTGCATTTTTATGCTGCGTTGTCTGTTCTTTTGACCTGTTATGCCTCACCAGTTGATGTGGGTGTTAACATTTTTTGTAAATCATCATATGGTATTAGCAAACATGTAGCCTACACATTAAGGATGCTCCAATGCCAAATTTGTATTCGCTAAATGTGACAAAATCTGGCGTTTAAGAAAAGCGGTGAAGCAGGTCCTAAGAAATGTAGCTTCCCTGCTGCATTCCAGTACTTTAATGTCCTGAATCAGCACTTTTTATAGGGATCATGCACTGAGCATGCTCAAATTGCTGACAAGCCACATGACCTGCAGCAGCAAATCAGCGATGCTGGAGATCAAGAAATCCTCACAATGTGCACATTTCAGTGCCAGCTACTGAAGGAGTGCCATTTAGGTGAAAAAGTGTGATGTTTGATCAGAAAACTTTTGAAATCATCAGAGAATCATGCATTATCACTCTAAGCTAATTCTCACTACATTTAAGCATAGTTTCAAGCAGGCGGGCTAATGAAATCATGCTACAGATGGAGATATTGTGAAGTTAAATCAATGAGGGTGGTGTGAAGTGGGAAATCTTTGCCTTTGCAAAGCTTCACAAGGCTCCCATCTTCAGCGACAACATTGTACTTCACAACTTTGATGTGTTTTTCATGGTGAAATGGCACTTTTCCCAGTTATAGCATCGCAAAGTTGTAACTTCACCAGTGAATTTGCATGACGTTGCTGAATAAAGTACTGTTTCGCCTATGGGAAAAACTTCAGTGATGTCTGTCAACTGCACACATCTCTAGCTGCAGAAAAGAGGAGATAGTGCCACAATTGGACTGGCCCACCAGGATACCTGGAAATTTCATAGTGGCCCCTCTCTGTTGGGTACCTGTCCGCCTTCTAAACTCTGAGAGTCTTTGGGTTTAACATCTATATTTTTAATTACATGGGCCTGTAAGTAAATGTAAGATGCAAGCCCAAAGCTAGTGTATCATATTGAGGTGGAATACTGTACTAATAGGAGTGTGTCACCCTGAGCCCTCTCCTATTGATTTTCCAGGTGGGCCCCATGTCAACTTTCCAGGTGGGCCCCCTGTACCCCTGTCCAACCCTGAGTGCACATGTGAGCCTGCACAGGCAGCTGCAGGCTCTGCTGTAGCAGAAGCAGGGCAGAGAGGATTAAGCAGATTGGGAACTGGCGTAAGGGGGACTTTTGAAAGATTTATTTGACACATTTTTTTTAAGAGTACTAGTGGTGTAGAGAGTGCAGAAACCCATATCTATGTTTATATTTTGTTTAATTGTTTTCTCCCTTGAGCAGGAGCATGCAGCAATGAATTAAGCAGACTGTGAAAGGTACAGGGGGAGTTTTAAGGATTTATCTGACAAAAATATTGACTGCTGCTGGTTCAGACACAGAAATCTATCTTGCTCTGCCTGTGAATGAAAACTAGGTGAACTAGACTGCAGCAGTGTGTCACCATGTCTCTCAGTGAGAATCAGGAGGATAGCGTGTCAGAGCAAGGGGACTGTGTGTGTGTGTGTGTCTGCCATCATGTTGTGTAGAAACCATGAAGAAAAAAACTGAGGAAAAAGGGATGTAGACAGAAAGAAAAGAGCATGGGAAGGTTCTACGATGCAAGCTCCATGAAGAACTAGTTCTGTTGCAAGCAGTAGTGATGAAGTAGGAATCAGGTCAGGGACTAGGAGTTGTAGTTGTGGGGCAAGTGATACACTTGAGAGGTGGAGTAGGGCTGGGTATGTGATAGTATGGCCAAAGAAACCATTGTTTATTATTCCCCGGAAGTCCACTGGATTGATCCACTCCTACTGCAAGCAGACTCACTAGGTGATCATCCTGGTGATGAAACCATGCTGAGCAATCCAGAAGCACAGTGGTCTACCCCTCTTCCTCCTTCCAGTGCTTCCAGTTCCCCTACCAGGGATAGGATGGATCAATATTTCTAAAGTTAAGCTCACCCAGTTGGTTTTATATGAACAACATGACAACAGCTGCCACCACAGCCACCTATACATGGTGGTGGACAATACGAGTCTGCTTTGAAACCCTATATGATGCCCCCTACCCACATATCATGCATCTGTAGCAGTACCATCCAGGGAGAGGAGGAAGGCCGGTCAGGGGATTGAATGGCTGAGGGGTAAGGAAAGGAGCACTTGGAGGGGGGACAGGGAGAAGGCAGAAGATCTGAACATGTATTTCTGCTCTGTATTTATGGAAGGGGGGGTAGAGGGCCGGAGTTGGAAAGGAGATGGGGACAGGGATGGTATTGGATCCCTTCACCATAGAGAGAGTTAGGGAGGAATTAGTCAGGGTGAAGGTGGACAAGGCCATGGGACTGGATGGTCTGCATCCAAGAGCGATTTGGGAACTAAGAGAGGAGCTGGCTGCCCCACTGGCAAGGCTGTTCAACCTGTTCCTGGACACAGGTAGGGTGCCGAAGGACTGGAAAAAGGTGATGGTGGTACTGATCCACAAGGGGGGAAGCAGGAAGCTGAGGGAAAACTACAGTACCACCCTGTCAGCCTAACCACGGTGGCCGAGAAGGTCACGGAGGCACTCATTGGTGAAAGCATAATGAAATATCTGGTGCTGAACAATCTGCTGGATGACAGACAGCATGGGCTCACTATGGGCAAGTCAAGCCAGTCCAATTTGATCAAATTTTTCAACTGAGTGATGCAGGTAGTGGACCAGGGTGTGCATGATGGATGTCGCCTATCAGGATTTCAGTAAGGCCTTCGACCCCGCACCCCATAGGAGGCTGGTCAACACATTGGATAGCATGGGGGTAGGGGGCAAAATAACAAGATGGGTGGAAAACTGGTTGGCAGATAGGAGTCAGAGGGTGGTGGTGAATGGGGTGCACTCTGGGATCGAGCAGGTGAGGATTGAAGTTCCCCAGGGATCAGTGTTGGGTCCCCTCCTGTTCAATATCTATGTACAGGACATCACAGAAGGCCTGAAAGGGAAGGTGGCCCTTTTTGCAGATGACGCAGAAATCTGTAATAGTGTTGACTCCCCTGGGGAGGGTTGAGGACATGAGAAGGGACCAGAGAGTACTAGAGGAGTGGGCTGAGATCTGGCAGCTAAAATTCAACATCAAGAAGTGTGCTGCTATGCACCTGGGACACAGGAATCAAAGGGTAGAGTAAATGCTGGGAAGGGAGAGAGGGTGACAGAGGACAAGAGGGATCTGGGGGTAACAGTCTCCAGGAACCTCAAGGTAGGAAACAGTGCTCAAGGGTCGTAGGGAGGGCATATGGGATGCTGGCAAGTATCGGCAGGGTGTTCACCAGCAGGTGTAGGGAGGTCCTGGTGCCCCTGAATCAAGCCCTGGTGAGGTCACACCTCGAGTACGGGGTTCAGTTTTGGAGGCCTTACCTGTGCAAGGATATAGACTTGATTGAAAGAGTTCAGCGAAGGGTGATCAAGATGGTGCAGGTAATGAAGGGCAAACTGTACGAACAGAGATATGAGTAGTTGTGGCTGTATACAATAGAGACCAGGAAGAAGGGGGAAGGGGGGACAAGACCAAGACCTTTAAATACATCAAAGGGATGAGCAAGGGAGGCACAGGGAAGTTATTCCACAGGAATGAAGGAACCATAATAAGGGGGCACAGACTGAGACTCCAGGGGGGCACTTCAGAAGCAATGTGAGAGGTCAGTTTTTCATGGAGAGGGTGGTGGAGAGCTGGAATGGGCTTCTGGAGGAGGAGGTGAACTCAGAGACTGTAGAAGGATTCAGGACCGCTTGAGACAGACACATGGGGCTAATGGGAAGGGGTGGGTGCCTCAAGTTACAGTAGGTTGGGGCAGTGGGGCAAAGGGCAGAGTAGATAGGCCATAAGGTCCTTTTCTGCCATCACCTTCTATGATTCTATAATTCTATGAACCCAATGCTGCTCCTCAGTCATCATCAGATAAGGAAGGTGACAGTCAGTCTGGGTGTAGCGTGGATACTAAAGTTATCTTGTCACCAGAGACATACATACAGTTCTCCTTGGGAGAATGAGGCAGGGCTGGGTTCGGGCAAGGCATTGTGCATACCAACCCCACAGTTCTACAAAAGAAAGTCAGTAGCACCACCAAAACAGCTTACAGGGAGTGCCAGTGAGGAGGATATGAAAGTAGAGCAGTCAAGCTGGGGTATGGGAATGAGGAGGTGGTAGAAGGGAAAGCTCATTAGGTGGGAGAAAAATGACATGGCAAAGTACATGATTCACAAAGACAAAGAGTGAAAGAGGAAGTAGAAGTGTGAGAAGAGGAGAAGCAAGGGCAAGAAGGAAAGACATGAGGAAGCAGACATGCCAGAGTTTTTCTTTCCTTTCTTTACTTTTCCTGCTTTTTTTCTTCTCTTCTCTTCTCCACTTCAGAACAAGAGTTCTCTGTATTCTTATATTTTGACAGATTTTGGAGTTTATAAGTAAGCCAACAAAGACAATTATTCAAATATTATACTTATTCTAATTAGTTAATTATGTAATTAATTCTCATTGCCGGATTAGAATGAATGGTTGCAGATGTCAAAAGCATTCTTTTTTTGTACCAGTTCTGCTTCTTCCAGATCATACTCAGACTAAACTTAAAATCTGAGAGAAATGTTGTATCTATCAATGTGTTTGCTCCATCATAACCTCTGAACACATATTTAACAACTCCAATGTTAAGCACCAACTTTGCTACATAGTATATAGTCACAAAGGCACTGTGATACATAAACTCATCTCTTGGGTGAGCCAGTCTATAGCTTCTGTTTTGAGAAACTCAGGTCATATCCAGAAAAAAAATAACTTTGTTTCTATTTCTTTACTGATTGTAGGATATTATCCCAGTGTGGTTTACTAATAAGTGAACAATTGTCAGCATCTTCACCTCATTATTTTGGTTTGAATTTGAATTACACGCTACCTGGAAATAGAGTGCTTGCTCAGTTTCAATGCTCTCCCTAGATACTAATAACTTCATGGTTGACTGATGTTCTGCAAAATTGCACAGGATTCCATCTGCTGGAATTCTGTGGAATTTTGCAGACTTCTGAATTCCGCAGAATTCTGCTTGAGGTGAAATATGTCATTTTCCTCTGTGAAAAAGCATGAAAAATGCAGAATTCACCAACTGATACGAGATTCCACTACAAATATAAAAATTCAACATTTTTCTCAAAACACATTCCCACAAATTAACAAACCAAAATACAATTAACATTGAATGCACTTTACTTTGAAAAAAAATCCTAGTTCCAATGTAGCATGCCATGGAATTCACCATGAAATTGCATTAAGCTTTTCAGAAGCAGATCTGTGATTCCACCTGAATTCCAACAGCAGAATTCTGCATTCTGGAAAGCACTGCACATGACCATTCTGAGCTTATAAAACTGATCCCACTTTAAATGAGATGTTGCTTTTCAACTGGGTTATCATGGGGTAAATGAGTTTTAAAAACAAAATAATACAAGTGACATCAATTATCCAAACCCTGATTATCCAACTTTCCTGATTCTCCTAACTCTGACATTGTGTCCCGACTCTGGTTTACCTAATGCAGTGAACCCTTGATTATCTGAACTCTTGATTATCTGACAAAATCTGATGTTTCTCAGACAATTTAGATACTCGAGTCTGTACAAATAATAATAAAAAAAATAATAGTCAACTCTCATTACCAGAAAAAGGGTAACAAAGTGATTGGCTTCATAATACCATTGGTCCATCACATAGTGTGATCCAAATTTTAAAACAGCTGCTGTGCAAGGTAGGAATGCATAACGATTTTTGGCTTTACAATATATTCACCAACAGCAGCCCAGCGGAGATGCACCATCTCATTTTCAGTCGGGTTTACTTCCTCCCATTTCTGTAGCTGTGTGGCTTGGAGCAGCCAGGAGCACTAAGAGGCTAAGTAAATTGTCTTCAATCAGACTGTGAGTACTTGGCTCTTTTGAGGTTTGATACAACTGCAAAGGAGTGAGAAGCATTTGAAAATATTTATTTATAAAATGTCAATAGGGCATCATTCAAAGTGTCACCTACTATACCAAACAAATCTCCGTGAGCATTCGGAGCAAGGCGCTCCTTCCTCAGGGAAAATTTTGTATGGGGTTTGAACCTGCGATCTTCTAGCTTTCCAAACTGGTGACCTAACCAGCAGACCATGCTGCCTCTTTCCAGCTTTAATTAAAACCAGGATTCTAACTTAGATCAACAAAGGTTCTAACGTTTTTTCCTTTTTGCATTTGCTTGCGTGCATGCTCAAGGAATGTCTTGAAACAGTACTGGCGTGACCCTACCGGACCAATACATGACAAGCTGTGTATGACAGCAGTTCGGCTGTGCTGGTCTTCACTTCAAACAAAAGGTCCGCTGCAATCAGCGGTGGTAGCGTATGTACAATTAGCATACCAATGTCTTTACGTCTTCAGCACAGCCGAACTGCTGTCATACACAGCTTGGCATGAAATCCTTCCTGCTTCCTCCCTGTGCTAATGTCCTCCCCCTCCCTCGTTATTGTCCTCCCTGGCCCCCACATTGTGTGCCGAGGGGGGTGCCCAATCCCCCTCAGCTCATGTGCCCACCAGCACACTGTGTGGCCAATGAGGGGGTGCCCAGTCCCCCATCAGCTGCAGCCCCCTCAACAACCAACCAGTTGGCATGCTGAGAGCCCACCCCAATGTGCTCATGCCTCCCCCCATGCACACTGTATGGCCAATGGGGGTGCCCAATCCCCGCCGGATCCAGTCCCCCCCAAGCAAACATGTAAGTGGCATGCTGGGAGCCCACTCCAGTGTACCAAAAGCATCCTGCGGCTTCTTTTTGTTTTAACAATTCCTGTGAAAGAAGAAAATGGTCCCTCGGTGAGTCCCTTGTCCCCTCTTCTACCTGCACGCATCCTCTGCACTCCCAGCCTCCCCCCATCCCATACTTACCTCCAGAGTCCAGCGCAATGATCTTTGGTGGACCAGGATCGTCTGCACTCTTCAAAGCCGACCGCGAACTGAGGAAGTGCCGGTAAGCTGTATAATGGCATAAATGTTTTTTTTTCAACTTAGATGGATATCTTGGCCATTTTTTTGACTTTTGGCACTAAATTTTCAACATGGGGTTCTTGGGACCCCTTCTCATGAATTCAATCACTGTCATGGTGTTATTCAGTCTCAAAAGGTGATTTTGCGGTCACTATGAGAATCACCTTTTGGGACCAATTAACAAAACAACAGTGTCAGCGTTCATGAGGTGGGCTCTCAAAAAGCCTATGTTGCAAATTTGATGAAAAAATTCCAAAAAATGACTGTTTTTACAAGTGTGTGTGTTGTGCAGTTTCCACGCAGACTCGTAAGTTTGCGAATTTGTAATATTTTCACTCCAGATTTTCAACATTGGCATTTTTCCACATCTCCTTATGAACAGTATAGCTGTCATTTTTCACATCCTGGCCAAAATGTGTTTTCACACTTCAGGTGTAGAATAGCACGGTTGTTGTGGGAAATCAGTGTTCAGTACAGAGTAAAAAAATCACAGTGACACTGTTCATGAGCAGATGTCCTAAAATGCCTATGTTGAAAATCTGGTGACAAAAGGCCATAAAATGACTGTGTTATGAGCATACATTGCGCACTTTCCATGCACCCTTGTAATTACACGAATTTGTAACATTTTCACTCCAGATTTTCAACATTGTCATCTTTTCATTCCTCCTTATGAACAGTACAGCTGTCATTTTTTACATCCTGCCTGAATTATGTGTTTGCGCATCTGGCACACAATGGCACGGTCTCTGTGGGAAATCAATATTCGGGACACAGTAAAAAAAATCATAGTGACAGTGTTCAAGAGCAGAGGTGACAAAATGCCTATGTTGAATATTTGGTGAAATAATTCCACTGAATAACTGTGTTATTAGCGCGTGTTGTGCAGTTTCCACACAGGCTTGTAACCTTGAACACGGCCAGGGCATTTGAGTTCCTAAGACAGACACTTAAGAAGTATGAGTCTGAAATGTTAATCAGATGCAAGAGTAGTTGCAGAGAGGTACCCTGTTGGGACATGGATGCTAAAGGGACATGGATACAACTGGGGGGAGGGGCCTTCATAAACGTCAAACACCACTGCAAATACCTGCAAGCGAACGTTCGGCATTGACAAATGCTTGTTAATCTTGTTTTCAACTTAGTTCTTTGTCTACACTGGCATGCTAATAAGATTGTTTGTTAGGACCTTTGGTGCCTTGCAGATCTGCATAAGGGACAACCAGCTTAGATTCCTACATGACAATTTGCATATATTACCCATGATGACTTGGAGTGAGGGTGTAGGTGTAAGTTTCTTTAAAATGTGGCTTTATCACCATAGTTCTTTTTGCATATCCCTTACTCCAGTTCTTTTGCATTGAGGTTTATTTCTTTTAAATGACTGTCCTGCATTGGACTCACCATGGCACCTGACCTCTTTTCCTGGACTGAGATAAAGGTAATGCTCAAGACTGCTCCTACATCTCACTGCGACTACATCTGATCCATAGTGGATCTCATTATAATCCTGCCTAGACCTGTTCTCCCTTGCTTCATTCACTGGTGATCAGTTCCTATATCATACAGTGCAATGCATTACATGCTTGTTGTATCTGTATGTCTACTACAATATATTTAACCTACTCTGTATCTGTAAATCCACTACATTATGTTATCTGTATATTTACTACAATATGTTTAAATTATTTATTCTGCACATGTTAAGACTTTCCCTTATCCCCATCCCCAAGTACCATCTGTAAACAAGACCCCCTCCATCTCTACATGCTTAACTAGTAACACTATTTCAGTAAATACATATTTTACTGACGGGTCCTAAACAAGACAAAATGTATCTGTGATTTGTGATTTTCAGTCTCTGCAGACTCTTTATGAGTACTCTTATCACCTTAGAGTTCTGTTTGAAACACATCTAGCCTAAATTATGTCATGTTGATTAGCATATATTACCCACAACTCCTTGTACTGTGGATTTATATGTGACTTCGTTCATCTTTAAAGCTTGACTTTACTCCCAGTGTGTTTTTTTCATAACCATTGCTTCAGTATTTTTGAGTTAAAGTTCTTGACTGTTAAAGTAATTGTGACTTATGAGAAAAAAAATGAAACAATATCTATACCCAATTCAGTTTATATGTTATATTCATTGCAAAAAAAAACACACAAAAAACACAACTCTGTTTAGGCATTAGTTAGAGCTGATGATTAATGCTTTAAAAGTAGGTAAATGCAATGTTAATGTAAACATTCTGATTACTCTTGGTGAGTGTATGGCGGGATGTTCCTCAGGTTTTGAATGATTGCTCAAAGAAGTGTTGGCATTACCCTAATTTCAGCATTGTCTTTTAAGGTACAGATATATTCTTACTTATCAATACTCTGATGGAGGGTGCCAAAGTTAACACCACATTGAACAATCATTCAAAGCCTGAGGTGCACCACGCCACACCCTTACCAAAAGTCAGGGACTTATTTACCCTGGCATTATATTTTCCTACTTTTAAGGCTTTGTGTTTTGACACTAACCAATACCAAAACATAGCTTTTTGCAACAAATTTCAATCCTTTTTTCTTTTTTTTTTCTATTATGTTTAAATACCCTTGGAAGTCGGCAGGCAGGCTCCGACCCTCCCTCAGAGGGCTCGCATCCATCCCAACCCACAACCCCACCATTGAGACCATAGTCAGGGCTTCATAAAGCCTGCCAGCTCCATTTTTCCCCAATTTGTTTTCTCCCACCCATGTCAAGGCCAAGCGTGTGTGCATGTGGAGGCACACGCACAGTTCCGTGACACCCTTCTTTGTGTGCCACACTCCTGCCTGCACTACCCTCAATCCTCCACCTGGGGGCAGTGGGACTATGGGGGATAACAAGATCTCTCCCTGGGAGAGGAGAGCTGCTAGGGGGTGCTCAATCCTGCTCCCTCCCTTCCTCCTGGCCCACCTTCCGATGACCTGGGTCACTGGCATAGCGTGAGGTGTCGCATCTAGCACCTCAACTCTCAGCACCATTCCACCCTTTTTCAAAAGGATATTTAATAATAGATGCATACTAATTTGTACTAACGAAACTGGCATTGTCAATACTTTTAATGACAAGCAGTCCCTGGTGTTCAGTGGCACTCCCCACCCCCCTCCCACCCTGTGGTAAGAAGTCCCTGTAGTCCAGTGGCACCCTTGTGCTAAGCAGTCCCAACTGTCCCATAGCAGTACCTCACTCACTCTAGCCAATACTACCAGTCCCTGCAGTCTAGTAATATCCCCTTCCTCACCCCGTCACTGTGTCAAAGAATTCTAAAAGCTGTTAAAAGTTTTGTTCCATAACTACCAAAAGCCCTACTTTTTTAACAACAATAAAAGAACCTGACAGTTCAGACTTCAGCCTTTACTATTTTTCCATTTTTTTGCAAGTAAAAAAAATGTCTTAAAAACTGTTATCACACTTCAAATAAGTATAATTAAACCTATTTTTTTTTCAATTAAGCTTTTTCTCGCACTGGGTCTGCACGATGGCAGCTCCTGTCCTTGCCATTGAGCTTCTCACAGGTTTACCGGTTATCCGCCACTAACCCAAAGCCATTTAAGGAGGAGGGCCAGCTGTGCTGCTCATGCGACAGTCTGCATGGGTGCCAGCATGGAGCTGCCCACCCTTTTCTGTTTTCTTCCCAAGGTGTGCTGTGTGCAATGATGCAAGCTTGCATGCATGCTGTGGCATGCAATGTGCACCAGATGTCCATCAATGCCCGCTCCTCTCACATGCGCTCCTATCTATGTTGCTGCCTGGCCTCTACTAGGCATCAGTCCCACAACATGAGGCTTGTCCCCCTTCCTTGAGGAAGGATAGGAGTTCCTGGGATGCTCAACCCTTCCTCCACATCCAACCCCCGATGATCCATGCTCATTCCCAAATGTGGGTCACTGGCCTAGCAAGCAGTACCACTACTGCAGTGCTACTGCACCAGCCTAATATGATTATATTTTTGATTAATGATAGCTAAATATAGTATGTGCAGATGCATTTTTCACAGCATTTTTATGCAATTCAATTTTTTTACAGCAACATTTTTTATGCAATTACATTTTTCTGGACTTCATTTTGTTGCACAGGAAAGCACCTTATGGAAAATCATTAAAACAATTCTGTGCAAGTATGGTCAGCATATTTTTAAATAAAGATATCTTTGCCATTTTAACTACTGTGTTCCCAAATATACCAAAAGCTTCACCTTTGGGGCAGGATCTAATGAACCTGAAAATTTCAGGTTTCACATCCCAGCTGTTAACGGTGAGCACAAACTGTGTCTTAAAAATAATATTTTTCAGGAGTTTGTACACACTTTAACTTCAGAACTACTGAACCAATTTTTTATAAATTTAATGGGTTTACAGATCCCGTAGAAAAGGGTGCACATACCAATCATCTAGTCCCTCGGTCAAGAAACTGTTGAGCTATAAGCAGTTGAAAATAGGGGTTTAATATTAAAGTGTTTAGCCAAACCTAAATATAGTGGTGCTGCATCACTGCTATAATATTATCTACATGTATTTTTTTCTTTGTTCTTCTTTCATCAAAGTTCATTATTCAATGTAAGTCATTAGTGCTGTTCCTACAGTCTCGCCTGTATTAAATCCACTCTCATCTGATACAATACCACTAGCTATTTTATCTCCCTGTTATGTATCCATTTTCACCTGATTTATATGCCATTTCAATTTGAGTTGTCTACTGAACCTGCTGTCTATTTCACTATTGTATTGTGCATTCTGTACCATTCTTGACCTATGTAACCCCAGGTCACATCTGGAAACGAGCGGCCCCCGCTCAGTATGCTTATCTGGTAAATCTCTTAAATAAATAAATAAATTAGCAGAGCACACTATCATAGCACAACACATTTACACGAAGACAGATAAACTAACGCTACCTCTTATATACCATTTTGTTATTAAAAAAACAAAACAAAAAACTAAACACAACCTCAAAAAAGAACTTTATTTTTTTCTCAATAAAAGTTTTTATTGGAATAAATAATACACAGTGCATTCATAACATATTCATCATAACATAAACAATACCATTTCCTAAAACATAACTTACATATGAGAAGCTTATCAAATAAGAATGTAATCTTAGTAAATAATCATATCTTTTTAATAACTATCACTTTTAAATTATTCTTCTCACACGTCATCAAAATCACTTAATATGTTTGCATTTGCTTTTTTTTGTCAGTAGATGATAACAGAAATTATTACACCATTAAAAGGAAGAAAGACAGAAAGCAAAAGAAAAAGAAGAGGAAGAAAAGAAGAGAAAGAGCTGACTAAGAAATAAGAGCATCAGACCTGTCTACCCACTAGCTAGGTGAAGCATCCCTTGTTTTCTTCACAAGTTGTTCCACTGAACTAAACCTACTTGTAAATTTATGAGAGGGGATTCAAAATACAATCAGACATCTAAATGTAGTTGTAATGAATAGCTGGATCAGAATATAGTGTAAAATATTCAAAACTTTGTAGAGGAACAGTACTTTTGTTGACTAATATCTAAAGGTGTGAAAACCTAGAGGGTATTGGGTTTGGGTCCAGTTACCTACACCACCAATGTCTTGGAGTAATCTTTAAGATAACAAAAATGCTAAATTATGAGCATATAAAACAAAGTTATTTCTTCAAACCTTCCTATTTGTGAAGATAGCGTTTATGTTTTTTATTAGTAGGTTAATTTGTATGGAAATGGGATCCTTGTTCCCTGGAGTTCATCTGCTTTCGCTGCTTAATCCTTTGCCAAAGTCACTGTCCTTTATTTGTGACATCACAGTTTGTTGTTGGGGAACCAAATATGGGTCTCGATTCTCAAAGGTTGACTCAGGCTTGCGACAAGCCCTACATCAAACCCAGCACTGTGCCGAACACACTGATGCACCTTGTGCTCGATTCTCGAAGGTTGTGTACATTCATGACACTTTACCCCCTTTATGGTGTCTTGCACCAAATATTTGGCACAAACCCCATAAAAAGGTCCCATGACTAATGCAGTTTGACCAGCAAAATGCTGGTCTAACTCACAGCATGTGGCTCATGGGATCGAGAATCCTGACTGCCAGCCAGGAAATGCTACAAGCCCCATACACCATCTGTTCAGCATACCTGGGGCCTTGGCATTCTGACACCTTTGAGAATCGAGCTCATGATGTCAGAAACAAAGAGATTCTGACTTCTGCAAGGGATTCCACAGTCAGCACAGGTTAACTGTGGAGTGACACAGACCAATTTTCCATGTAAATTAACCTAGCAATCAAGAACAAAATGAACAGAAGTACAGAAAATCTATAAAATATGAACAGGAGGAACCGAAAGTGGCCACTTGCTTATGCCACCCCCCTCCCCAGCTGCAGTAACAATTGCAGTGGATAAAAAACTTTATTTAGCACAGGTGTCATCAAATATAATCAGCATGGTGAGACTACCACACAAAGCCCAAAACATTTTGAGTGTCTCATTACATGCGGTGAATAAAGCATATCCATTGCAAGCGTTACTGGGGCTTGTATTTTTTTTGGTATAAGCAAATAATCAGTTTTGGTTTCTGTTATACATCACGTTTACTGTGAATGCTGTTGTCCTTGAGAGGGGCATTTTTGTGTTTGATAAAGCATAAACTGAATTGAGTCTAAATGTTATGTTTGTCAGAGTTTTCAAAAAAGTGACAAACACAGTATAAATAGATTACAGTATTGCACATGCTAACAACATGTGGTGTGCCGATTTCTATCCTAAATTAAAAACTTCTGTACCCCAGTTCAAAGGTCACAGAATGCTCTTGTACCCTTCTGTGGTATAGCAACTTGTTAAATTAGAATGAAATTTCGTGTCGCCTTCCACTTTACTTTATTTTCCCCACACACTGAACCCAGACCCTTCCCTAACAGAAAATCTTATGTTGTTTCATCATCGAAAAAAAAAAAAAGTTCAGCACCTGGGTGATGATGGAACAGATTTAGATTTGCTTTATTGAAAACCATGTATAAAACCATATACCTATAGTTAAAAACATGACAAACAATGTACAGTACATACCGTATCCAAGAAATTGTTGGAACCCTAATGCACTTAATATCCTGTTATTGTAATTTTATACTTGTGTGACTTTTGTC
This sequence comes from Neoceratodus forsteri, assembly GCA_016271365.2. Classification (NCBI taxonomy): domain Eukaryota; kingdom Metazoa; phylum Chordata; order Ceratodontiformes; family Ceratodontidae; genus Neoceratodus; species Neoceratodus forsteri. The sequence continues at coordinate 435,110,810 of JADMNL010000023.1, forward strand.
TTTGATGTGAACAGAGATTTGGCAGCTTGGGCAAAACGAACCACAGATAACAGCACTTTAATTGCATTACAATAACTGGGTGCTGTTTTTTCCCACAGAGAAACCCAGTTATAATTTGTCATTATAACCAGCTGGTTATAACAGCGAACACGCACCAGGTTTTCCTGACTGTAGTTATGTGCATGATGCTTAATTTCATGCTAACTGCACATTTGAAATGTGTACCCTTTCACTCTACTCACTGTTAGATGAAGGACAACTCTAGCCTCACTTGAATCGTGGCCCAAAGCCAAACTTCCACAAAAGACAGTGTTTTCTTCACCTGTCATCCAATTCCAGATTGCAAAAGAAAAAAAAAAAAATCACTAAAAGTTAAAGTGCTTTTGTGGCCCTGTAATGCCACAGCACAGCATGACTGCATGGCTATACCCTGTGTTACCTCAACCACTTCTACTTCTGGGATCCCATTATATTAACGAAAAAAAAAACTGAAATACATAAAAGCAAAAACACAGAAAGCAAACAAAAAGAATGCTTTCTTTACCACTATTGACAGTGTGCTGTACACAGCAGCACCATCTAGTAGCCATAGATTTTTAACACAAAAAATCAAATACTCAAGATGAATAAACAGCACACAGCAATTATATAAAACAATACTTGGGGTGGTGTGTATAACGAGAATTTTATGCACATCCTTGGTGTGGGATGCTGTTATAAACCTCTTAAACTTCCAAGAGTGAAGTTTATGTGGCATCCCACACCTCGGGTGTGTATAAAATTCTCATTATATGCACTACTCCATGTATTATTCTATATATTATTCAACAAATATTGCATAATTGCAGACTTTGAACCAAGATTTCCCCCAAACAAGGTTTGAGCCACTCATCGCCCAGCTTTTTAAGGTCTTCATGCTCAAATAGTTGATGTCCAGTGTGGTTCTTTTGGTTTTACTGTTACAGCTACAGTTAATTTCTACTTTATACAGTTCCCAAGGAATATCATTTGCTGGACCTGCCATGTTCAGTTCAAGTCTTATTTGTGCAATATGTTTATATTGTGTAGGCAATTCACAATAACATAGATATAATTCTCTCTCATTGTTATTTTCAAGGTGCTTGTATAACCGAGGTGTACCCAATGAATTTACTTTAGTGAAATCAATCTATATAGGCACATCCAAAAGTCTAGTTACCATCACCGTCCCACAATCCCAAATAGGGTTGGGACCAAAATGTCTGCTAACACAATTTTTCCTGTGGATGGCATGAGTTTTATGAAACCATGAGTTAAAACATTATGCAAAAGAATGAAACTCTAGAGTTTCTTGCCAGCATCAATGTAAAGGCACACTGTCCCTGTTTTTTAAAATTTTGAATCAGTATTTAAAGGCCCTTGTTACTGCTAAAGTGACCAGTGCCGTTCTATTAGTTTCTGCCCTCAATATTTCGATTGATATAAATTGAGGAACTCCTAGACTTAGTCTAATAAGGAAGTTCTGCATTGGCTTCATTGAAGTAACTAGACTTTCTACCCCCAAAATCTCCACACCATAAATTATTTGTGACTGTACCTTTGCAGAATAGACATCACTCATGACCTTGAATGAGTTAGATGTAAACTTTTTCCCATATAGATCTATGCCAAGTATTGGCTGTCTAGTAGCCATTTTTGTTTTTTCTAGACAGAGAAGAATACAGGGAAAAAACTGAAAGAGGCAGAGAAGGCATTCAGAAGGGCAAACAAAGTGAAAATAGCACAAGATGCTAAGAAGGGAGACAAAACATTCTACAGATTTATAAGGGAGAAAAGAAAAACTAAGGGAGGAATAGTCTGAATAGCAACCAAAGAAGGCAAGATGGCAGTGGGGGATGAGGAATAGGCCAAAGCCCTAAACAGTCCTTCTGCTCTGTCTTCACTATAGAAGACAGTGGCAAAAGTCCCATGCTAGGTCAGACAGGGCATGGTGGTTAGGGATTGGATACAAGCTTCTTTACAAAGGAAAGGGTCCTAGATGAGCTGAATAGACTCAAGATGGACAAGGCCATGGGGTCTGATGGCATACACCCTAGTTTTTTGAAAGAGCTTTATGAGAAACTAGCCACACCACTGGCTGAGCTCTTCAACAAGTCACTAGACAGTGGAGAAATACCTCAAGATTGGAAAAGGGCAATAGTGGTACCCTTGCACAAGAGCGGGAGCAAAGAAGAAACAGGAAATTCAGTTTGACCTCAGTCATAGGGAAAATTGTGGAGTCATTACTAAAAGAGAAGATAGTGGCATACCTGAAAGATACTGGAAATATGGACAAAAGGCAACATGGCTTCACAGCGGGAAGATCTTGTCAAACCAACATGATCGGCTTCTTTGACTGGGTCACCAGAATAGTGGATCACGGAGGGGCAGTGGACATTGTATACTTGGATTTCAGCAAGGTCTTCAACACCATCCTTCACAGAAGGCTAACAAACAAGCTGGAACATACAGGAGTTGGACAAAAGGTAGTTAATTGGATCAGCAACTGGCTAAATGATAGGACCCAGAGAGTGCTAGTAAATGGATCTATGTCAAGGAAAAGTTGGGTAACCAGTGGTAGCCCACAGAGGTCAATGCTAGGACCTATACTATTCAACATCTTTATAGGGGACCTCGCAAATGATTTGAAAGGGAAAGTCTGCCTGTTTGCAAAAGATACTATGCTCTGCAACAGAGCGGAAGGGACAGACAACATGAAAGCTGACCTTAGGAAGTTGGAGGAATGGTCCAGGGCTTGGCAGCTGAAATTTAATGCCATAAAATGTAAGGTAATGCACTTGGGTAGGAGGAACCCAAGAAATAAGTATACACTGCGAGGACACCAACTCGAAGAAACACAGACAGAATGAGATCTCGGCATAGTGATCACTGATAGCTTAAAGGTAGGAAAACAGTGTGAAAAGGCAGCACAGAAAGCAAATGGCTCTTCGATTGTATTAGTAGAGACATTACTAGTAGGAAGAGGGAGGTGATCATGCTGTTCTACAGGTCCTTGGTAAGGATACACTTGGAATACTGCGGTCAGTTCTGGAGACCTCACATCAAAAAGGGCATTGACCATTTTGAGATGGTGCAAAGAAGAGCTACTAAAATGGTGCAGGGTCTACACCATGAGACATATGAGGTGCTACTCAGGGGGCTAAACTTACTCTCCCTCAAGCAAAGAAGAAACAGAGGTGACATGATTGAAACATTTAAGTATGTGAAGGGGATAAACACAACTCAGGCAGGTAATCTATTTTAGCACAACACAACAGCAAGTGCAAGGGGCCATAATTTGAGGTTGGTGGGAGGTAGGTTCAAAGCAACCTCAGGAAGTACTTCTTTACAGAGAGAGTGGTGGAACCTTGGAACACCCTGCCCCAGGACCTGGTAGCATCAAAGCCAATTAGAGATTTCAAACTTGCATGGGATAGGTATTGTAGACAGGTTAGGTTGCAGGCAATGTTGTGGGTGGGGTAGTCTTTTTGGGCAGACTAGATGGATCATGCGGTCCCCATCTGCCAACATTTTTTTTATGTTCTTATGTTCTTGATGGCATTTACAATTACTCTTTGATGAGAGGTATAAACCTAAATATTTATAGTTATCCATTACCTCTATAGTAGAATAATCAATGGACCATTTATGAGTTCTTGATGACTTTTGCCCTAAAACTATTATCTTTGTCTTCTCTATGCTAATATGTAGTCTGATTTTATCTAAGGAATTCTTAATGGTATCATTACCTCTCTGCAAACCATGTGGAGAGCAGGAAATTACTAGGGGGCAATTGGCATGAAAGAGAACATTAATACAGGTGTCTTTGATTTTTGGGTGCACTTGTTAAACTTTTGTCCTGGAATCGAATTATTCACATAAAGATTAAATAATGTTAGCACTATCATGCAACCTTGTTTAATTCTACTATTTGTATTTTATCATTTTTGTTTTCTTACTCGCAACACTGTATCTTACCCTTATCACTGTGTTTAAATACAATAAATGTAGGATGGCTAACAGCCTTGTAGCTATGTTATACTGTTAGTATCCCCAACAGTATTTCTCTATTGATGATGTCAAAAGTGCCTTTTATATCTACCATGGTGACATTTAATGATCCTCTCTTCCATTAACATATTTTTGTATGAGGTAGTCTAAGACGAAGATATTCTAAATTAATGGTCTGTTCCTTGACTCTAGACGGCTTTTCACTCAGGCAGTTATTTTCACTTATCCAAGCATCCAGTTTCTGAAGAAGGTAAATCTTTAGTTTTTTGGGGTCATTTATGTTCCCCTTTTTATAAATGGTAACAAGTTCTTCAGTGATCCAATCCTGAGGTAGTTGGAGGCTGCTATTAATTACTATAAAAAATTCAGGTATATTAGACCACTACTGTACGTTTACCAAAAAATATTTTCTGCAGGCAGAAGATCAATACCTGATGATTTGTTTCACTTTAATCCAGTTATAGATGAGATTCATTCTTGTGGATTAGCAGGATCCCATTCAGTCTGGGATTGCAACGTTCACTCCCTTTTTTGCATGAAGTGCTTTATAATATTGAAACCATGCATCACCTGGTACTGTATTGTTGCTTCAAAGTTATCTTTACTTTTACCTGCTCCAATGGCAAGAAGCTAATAGTCTTGTGTTTACCTCCCCCCTCTTCGTGTCTGTTATCTAGATGTGGTCCCTGCCCATCCCCCTCTTCAGCAAATACCAAACAGAAGTATTTGTTCAGTATTTCTACCTTTTCCTTGTCTCCCTCCCTCCCTTACAATCCCATGTGTCCCCTCTGAGCCTTACAATCACTACCCTGGTTTTTCTTCTTTCACTGATGTACCTATAGAATGTCTTGTCCCCTTTCTTCACTATCTGTGCCAATCTTTCTTCGGTCTGTGCTTTTGCACTCCTTACAACCTTCCCTGCTTCTTTTAGATTCTTTAAGTACATCTCCCTGTCTTCCTCCCTTTGAGACTGCTTATATTTCCTGAAACTCATTCTTTTAGCCCTTATTTTGTCTGCCAACCCCTTCAAGAACCACAGTGGTTTCCTTCTTTTGTTGCCTTTATTTACAATCTGGATGCATTGTTTCATCACCTCATCTATGACTCTCTTCAGATGTTCCAACTGCTCCTCGACTCCCCCTCCTATCTCTCTCCATGCAAGGACCTCTTTGATGCACCTCCTCACATTAGCAAAGTCTGCCCTTCTTAAGTCCAAGAGCTTTGCCTTTGTGTGACTAGTTTATGTCTCTGTTCCCATGCTGAACCACATCATGTGATGGCCGCTGGACCCCAGTTGACCTTCATCCTGGATGTCTGTGACTCTGTTCCCATTGGTCAGTACGAAGTCCAGAACTGCCTTGTCTCTTGTGGGAGCAACCACTAGCTGTCTGAGGCTTGCCCTCTGCAGGGAATCCAGGATGTCATGGCTCCTGGTTGAAGCAGCTGCTGAGATGGTCCAATTCATGTCTGGGATACTGAAATCACCCAGCAGAAATATCCCACCCTTTGCTGCCATCTTGTGAATTTGATCCACTAGATCCCTATACCCTTCCTCCCTCTGCACTGGAGGTCTGTAGATCACCCCTGTGTGGACTGCTGCACCATTGCCTGGCTCAAGGGTGACCCACAGTGCCTCGCCTCCCCCTGTCTCCCCAGGAAGCAGTATAGCATAGTGGTTAAGAGCACTGAGCTGCAAACCTGAAGGCTTGGGTTTGAATCCATCAGCTCCCACTTGCATACTGTGTGACCCTGGGCAAGAAACTTAACTTCCTTGTGCTCCCAGGTTGCACCTGGAAACATGCTCCAGCTCAGTGTGCCTTTTCTGGTTAAACAATTTCCCCTGCATATCTGTTGCTTTTATGCCCTTTCTTACATACAGGACCACTCCCCCATCCCCTTTTTACTCCCCCTATCGCTCCTGAATAGAGCATAACCCAAAAAATTTGAGTCCCAGTCATGATTTGAGGTGTACCAGGTCTCAGTTATTGCCGCTATGTCCAGATCTGCTTCTACTAACAAGGCCTCCAGGTCTGAGATTTTATTTCCCAGGCTGCGGGCATTTGTAACCATGGCCTTCCATGTTTTGGTGCCTGTCCTCCCTCCAATCCTGAGTTTGCCCTCCGGCATCTTTCTTGTCATCTGCCATGATGTCATTTACTGTACTTCCCCTAGCTGTGGGAAAAGTTTGACAACCACAGTAATCACCCTTTGCTCACCCATTTAACACCCTCAGATTTTTTCTTGCAATATATTCCATAAATATGCTTCATTTTGAATTCTGTAATTTATCCTGTGAGTTTCTAGTTGGTATTTCCAGATCCTTATCTAATTTATTTGCTCCAAATTTTATTTTGTAATGTTCTAGTTGCAGATTGAAATCTCACCATGACATAAGCCCCAGGTTCCTTAAAGAGCTACTGATGCCTCAAAGAAAAGTTTGAAAAACACTAAATATTTGCAGTTCAGCTTTGATTCCATATATATTCTTTATATTTCTCCTCCCTGTAATGTATTACTGAGGAAATCAGCATGAATACATGATCTTTACCCCATTGAGTTCATCTGCCTCTATAGTTTACGCCCTATTTCAAGTCATAATTTTCTGTTGTGATATCACAATCGGTTACCATGGGAGTGACTGTGATGTCACAAGCAGTGCATTATCACCTCAAGCAGAGAGAAAGCAACAGGAATTGATGAATTCTTCAGGAGCAACGATCTTGGCTTATTTATTTATTTATTTATTTCAGTTTGGGATTAACACATTTGAGCCAATGGCTTGTTTACAAAGGTTCCATGTCAAACTTAGTATAGAACAGAACAAACAGCAATAACAGTATATACACAGAAATACATTAGCGTACAAAAGATAACTTGATTTCAAGGTTACATTGGTTTCATGCAGATGACCCCAGTAATAAATAATGGTGAGGAGAAATACAGAACTAATGTGAAATATAAGCTGAACTGTGTCTAAATATTATGATTTGTTAACATTCTCTTGAAGGGATCAACTGCTCTTTAATTATAATTGACATTACATGCTTCTCAATTTTGCACAAAATCCCTAGACATTACTGAGCAATATTATTTAGAGGGATATATATATTAAATATATGAAAGGTTTGCCCGAAAGGTGTTCTTATTTTGATCAGGAGGCACTTGTCCATTTCATTTAAAACCATGTTTACATGTATATCCAGGCTTGTATTGACAAGGATTAGTAAGCCCCCTTTGCATCTACTTCAGCGTTTCTCTTTTATTCCCTTGATCTGAAACATAGTACATCCTATCAATGTAGTACAGTCATAATCCTCAATCCAAATCTCCTGTAGGAGTATTATAGATAACTTTTTTTGTACATAATCTGTCCAATTGTTATGCAAAACCTTATTCTTTAAACCCACAATAGTGCAACAAGGAATTGGAATAGGTTTGTTGCTGGATGGCCTACAAGCCCTAGCCTCATTATTAGGCATCACAACTAGAGTATAAAATGTCATATCTGATTACAGTGGTAAGTACTTCACAGTATTCCATAAATAATCCTTTACTTCCATTTCTGTTTCTGTATCCAAGAAATGCTCAGCATCTCTTCTTCTTCTTCTTCTGTCTCTGATATATTCTTCTTTATCCTCATCCCGTTAGGTTGCGCTGAACATCTATGCTCATAATATATTTTATTTATTGTTGTTTTTGTTTGCTCTTTTCTCCACCCTCTACTGCCCTCCTTTATTCTCCACATACAGTACATTACTGCTGTTTTGCTTTCCAGCATTTTTAAACTGTAAAGTACCATTAATATAATGCTACTTGATTTAGGGCATCCTCTTTTTTGAGGAACTCTTAACATTTTTTCCATAGATTTTAGGACAACACCTTTTGCTGGCATAATCCTATATCTACAGAATAGGTGTTTTTTTTTTATGTTGTCCTAACTGATTCTGCCCTTCATGACGCTCTTTAATATGTTGTACACAATGACTTTTAGAAGACATTCAATTCTACTTTGTTCTTGATGTACAGTATATAATGGGCAGTTTTGATGTATAATTCCCTTTGTTCTTATCTTTTATCTTGGGTGAGGGTGGGTTTCTGTTTTTCCAAAACAATAAAAAAAATAAACTGATGATTTCTTGGGAAGAACAAAAGCAACATTTTTCTTTATATTTTATTCTTCAAGCTATATACTATTATGCAAAACAATACCTGGGCAACCATGCACCACATGGCTGTGGTTCCATTCTGGGGTTCTAATGACATCAGAGACTTCTCGAGATTTGCTTATGAGGTCCCTATGATGTCATAAAATGCTGGGCTGTATAGGTAGGGGAAGCAGTAGTAGAATAAAGGAGTTTAGATTACTCTTATTCAGTACAAATCCCTGCTGAGGCTACACTTGGAGTATCGTGTGTAATTACGGAATCCACACTTGAAAAAAAGATAGGTATAGGATTGAGGCAGTGCAGAGAACAGCAACAAAAATGATTCATGGACCACAGGGCAAGTCAAATGAGGAAAGATTATTAGACCTGAATCTGTACACACTGGGCAACAGAAGGGAGAGAGAGGTGACATGACAGAAACAAGTTTTAAATGTAATAAACAAAGTGGCATGCAAGGAGTTAATTAAAATGAAAGCAGACACTAGCACAAGGGGAAATGCTATGAAGGTGGTGGAGGAATGTTCAAGAAAGATGTCAACAAGTATTATTTCACTGAGAGGGTGGTAGAATATTGGAACAAGCTTCCAAAGGAAGTAGTGTATTCTAATTCTGTAAATGAATTTAAGCATACTGTAGATGGGATAGATATATGGGTATTGTGAAAATGAGTGGTGGGGTTAAATATGGAAAATAAATGAATATCCATTATACAATGGCAAGAAACTTTCTAGAAAGTTGGTTGGGCAGCGTGTCCCTGGACTAGTGATGTTATCTGACAATAACATCACTGGATCAACTCCAGGCACAAACGTGATCTCATAACACACATGAAATTTCTCCATTACACAGCACTACAGAAATGAATACAAAACTCATATCACTGAACAGAACCCCTCCATAACCACTCTGTACAGAACCCCAGCCCCCACCAGCCACAACCAACACTGAAGCCATCAGAGATTCACATCCTCCTCCTCCAATCCCTCACTTCTCTGGTGAAGAATTCAGCCACATTTTCTTTTAAAAAAAGAATGTTTTTCTACAGCGCACCACTGCCTGTGGCTAAAGGCTTTTACTATCAGTGCATGCTCGTGTGATCATTTTGGTGAAAAGCTGCTGGCAGTGGTGGTACTTAAAACACAATAGCCTTCTTTTACCACAACTAGTTACCTGCAGTAAAACCCACTTCTGTAGGTTAACTAAAATCTCATGCTTCAATTCCCCTGCTTTGCATCGTGATCTTATCAGCATGTGCACACTCCACACACTGCCAGGCTCCCACATGTAACAGCCACAGTATCAAAAATAGAAAACAGTAGTTTCACGCGGTACACAATGGACCCAGGTGACATGGGGTGGAGGAATCAGATAGAAACACATAAAGAGAAGTGACCTGAAAATTCAGTTGCTGGGGCGGGTTCACTACATTTACATGAGGGCTAAAGCAGATCACAGCTCCATCTACTGGACAAACACAAAAAAGAACTCTTTTTGTTAAATATGCAACTACACAGACAATGCAGACAAAAACTGTTTTAAAAGTGAATTTATTTTATTATTTTTTAATTTTTGTATGAATGAGCCATTGTATAATAGCAATAAGGTACTTCAGGGATATGTGTTACTGTGTAACATTTTCACTTCTCGGGTGTTGAATGCACTCAGACTTCCACCTCATGCTTCAACAACCTGAGGCATGATGTTATTACACAATAACACACAACCTATCATGCCTTAGTGCTTAAATAGGGTACAATTCACAAATTAGAGAAAAATCTGGCAGACTTTATGGGTCATGATGCCTTTATCTGCTGCAAATTCCCTTGCATCCATGTAATACATCATTTGAACCCCCTCAATGAAAACACAGCCTTGGCCAGCAGACCATTCCATGATTCTGTTACTTCTTCTATAAAATAAATAATTTCTCACATCCTTTTAAACCTTCCCCCCACTGACCTCCACTTGTGACCTCTTGTCCCTTCTTCTCTGTTCCTGGTAAATAGCTCCTCAGAGTCCACCTTGTTACATCCTTTCAGCAACGTGAAGGTCTCTACCATATTCCCCCTTTCTTTTTCAGTTTTGAATGCATACATGTTCAATGCTTTTAGTCGAGCTTCATAGGATCTGCTCTCCTCTCCATGAATCGTCTTGGTCATCCTACACTTTATCTTCTCTAGCTTGTCACTGTCCTTGTTTAGGTGGGGGGACTCCAGAACTGAGCACAGTACTCTAGGTGTGGCCTCATCATTGAACTATACAGTGGTAACAGTACCTCCTTCCTACTACTGTTAAAACCTCTCCCAATGAACCCCACCATCTGTTAGCATTGCTGAAGGCCTTTTTACATTGGCTGATTTGTTAAGGGAATCACTAATGATTACGCCTAGGTCCCTTTCCTCTAATGGTGCATCCAGCTTAACCCCCCCCCCCCCATCCAATACGCTGTTCAGGGGGTTTTGTTCCCTAAGTGCATAACTTTGCACTTTTTGGCATTGAACTTCAGCTCAACAAGCTTGACAGAAGCATCAACCAGTGCAATGCACAAATTTCATGATAATGCTCAAGTTGATTTATTGATAATCATTGAAAATCAATAAACCAAATTCAACATTATTGTAAAATTTGTATAGTTCACTGGTTGATTTATCCTTCAAACTTGTTGTGATGTCACTTGCTTCTTTTGACTAATCTCAGTGAACTCAAAAACATTTGGAAGACTTCCCCAGGTATCCCTTTGTGTTTTAGAATTGAATTTCAGCTGCCAGACTTTGGACCAACTTTCTAGGGTACCCGGTTACAAAAGCGCTACCAGAATAGTGTCTCAGTTCACATCACTAGTCTGGTAAGCACTGCCATGGAGAGCGAGGCGGGATTTGCAGCGCCTGCTGTAAGTGCTCCCTTGGTCGCTGTCTGTGGTGCTGAAGACAGATGAGCACCAGGATCCAGTAGGCTGGCCAAGCTGCTCCAGTGGCATGGAGGGCTAGGGCATTGGAGACCAAGGTTCTAATCCTGGTCTCCAACACATTTACTGCAATTGGGACTTAGACTATTTTACATAGGGCCATCGAAACAGTATTCCAAGTCCCCACAATTTTTTACTTTCCCCGTGATCCACTCCCCCTTGAGTTAGAATCCTTTAGTCCAGGGGGGTGGCACAGAGCCCCCCACATCAGTGGGTGTGGGGGGCATAGCCCTCCATAAAAGAAAAATTGGTGCCATCATTCCTGCATACTCCTTGCCAATGCTATTTTTGTCAGTTCTCTTTGGACCCAGTGCCACTGCCTAGCCTTTACAGGTCTCTCTCTACAATTCCCTTATCCCCTCTACATTGTCAGCCATACCACAGAGTTTAGTGTCATCTGTGAATAGACACAACCTTCACTGGATTCCCTCTCCCATGCATTGAGGAACCTATTGAAAAGGTCTGGGCCCAGAACAGATCCCGGTGGTCTTTTCTCTGAAGTGAACCCATTCAGCACAACTCTCTGCTGTCTCCTCACCCAACAGCTTCCTACCCAGTTTACTGTTTCCTTAGCTGTTCCCAGATCCCCCATCTTCTTTGGCAGCCTTCAGTGTGCCTCCATTCTTTCCAGATGAGATGTATACAAAGATCCATTTCTTGTTTCTGTTTATAGCCTTACATTCCTTATCAACTCACAGTTTTTTATGTTTGCACACATGCGCAAGAAACATTATGTGGCAGCTTAGGACAGAAGCAGGTTGTGGAGGCACGGCACTGTGGCAGCCAATGGAGGCACTGTATTTGGGGGCTTGGCACTGGTGCACCAATGGAGGCACAGTGTGATGATGACACTGGTCTCCAAAAGTGCCACCAAGTTGAAACGTTTTCCCTGCAGCAATCAGGGGCAGCCTTGTCATTGCACCGTCAGCCATTCTGTTGCAATGAGGGAGTGACCCATCATTGCTGGGTGGAATGCTGCCTGTTGTAATATTGTTTGTGAATGCGATAGCAAGCCACTGCCATGTTCACAAACAATATTACCCCATGTGCTGAGGCGGTGCCCAATCCCCCTCAGCACCATGTGCCCCCCAAAACAGTTTTTTTTTGCTGATGGGTGGCCCAATCCCTGTTGGCTTCATCCCCCACAGTGTAATTTGACAACAGGGGAGCCCACTCCCCGTCGGCATAAGTTCCCCCTCCAAATGTTGGGTTTGTGCCCAGGGGGTGCCCAATCCTCCTCGGCTCTTGCCCCCCATGTGCCAATGGGGGTACCCCAAAATAAACCACTCGGGTGGCACGCTGGGAGCCAAACCCAGCATGCCAAATGCCCCTGTAAAAAAAAAAATCCTGTGATTTTTTTTTCTCTCCTGTAAAGCATAAAATGATCCTTCGTGGTCTGTCCTGCTCCCTCCCCAAACCCGCACCTACCCTCTGTGCACCCTGCCTCCCCAACCCTCCTCACCCAATACTTACCTCTGGAGCCAGGTGCAATGATCTTCAGTGGACCGGGAACACATCTGCACTCTTCAAAGCCGACCGCAAACTGAGGAAATGCCGGTAAGCTGTAAAATGGCATATATAGGGTTTTTTCCTTTTTTTTTTGAAATTGCAATTTATACCCCCTCAGAGCCGCTCCCTCTGGTGCACCCATGAAGCCCTACCCCTGCCAGCGCTCCTCCTACTCACCGCCAGACCTATCATCTTGCCTTGGAATACCCCCCCGGGCGGGGTCAGGTCGGAGGCTTACCCGAATCTTGGGGACTTGTCCAGGTCCTGGGTAGTGGATGGGCGCTGGCACATTAGGGCTGTGGCTCGGTGCTCCCATCATCAAGGCTCCATGGGGGATCCATTTTCTCCTTTTCTCCCCGCTGCATGCCTACGTGTCACGGCAACCCCTGGCGTCAGCAGCGTTTCCCCCCCCCTTCTCACGGAAGAGATGCCTCTTGAGGCTGATAGGCTGCCAGCCTTCGCCAGCACCGATCACGCCCCCAGAGACTCGGTTTGCTGTCGCTCCCCCCAGTCTCCACCAGGGGTCACCGCTCACCGATGAAAGAACCCTCCCTCCCCCCGGAGACGGCGAGCTGTCGTCGGACGCTCCAGCCTGTCTCCCCCCGGCCGACCCCAGACGATCCGGGCTCGTTCCTGAATATAGGGTTTTTTCAACTTTGGCGCATATCTGAGGCATTTTGTGGAATTTTGGCACCACATTTTCAACATGGAGTTATTGGGCCCCTCCTCATGAATTCAGCCACTGTCATGGCGTTATTCGGTCCCGAAAGGTTATTTTGCATTCACTGCGCGGAATCACCTTTTGGGACTGATTAACAAAATGACAGTGCCAGTGTTCATGAGGTGGGCTCTCAAAAATTCTAAGTTGCAAATTTGGTGGGAAAAATCCCCAAAATGACTGTTTTATTTGCATGCATTGCGCAGTTGCTACGCACACTCATAACTTCACGAATCTGCAATATTTTCACTCCAGATTTTCAACATTGCCATTTTCCACACTTCCTTATGAACAGTACATCTGTCATTTTTCATATCCTGGCCGAAATGTGTTTTCACACTTCTGGCGCAGAATAGCGCTGTCACTGTGGAAAATCAGTGCTCGGTACACATTAAGAAAATAACAGTGACACTGTTCATGAGAAGAGGTCTTAAAATACCTATGTTGAAAATTTTGTGATGAAAGTCCATAAAATGAGTGTGTTACGAGCGTCCATTGCGCAGTTTCCACGCACGCTCGTAACTTCACAAATTTGTTATATTTTCACTACAGATTTTCAACATTGGCATTTTTTGACACCTCCTTATGAACAGTGCAGCTGTCATTTTTCACATCCTGGCTGAAATGTGTTTTCACACTTCCGGCGCAGAATAGTGCGGTCGCTGTAGGAAATCAGTGTTCGGGACACATTAAGAAAATCACAGTGACACTGTTCGTGAGCAGAGGTCCTAAAATGCCAATGTTGAAAATTTTGTGATAAAAGTCCATAAAATGAGTGTGTTATGAGTGCGCATTGCGCAGTTTCTATGCACGCTTGTAACTTTGCAAATTTGTTATATTTTCACTCCAGATTTTCAACATTGACATTTTTCCACACCTCCTTATGAACCTTGCAGCTGTCATTTTTCACATCCAGGCCAAAATATGTTTTTTGTACTTCTGGTACAGAATAGCATGCTTGTTGTGGGATATCAGTGTTCGGGACACATTAAGAAAATCACAGTGACACTGTTCATGAGCAGAGGTCTTAAAATGCCTATGTTAAAAATTTGGTGATGAAAGTCCATAAAATGACTGTGTTAAGCGCGTGCATTGCACAGTTTCCACGTATGCTCGGAAGTGCGAACATTTTTACTATTCCCGCTACAGATTTTCAACATTGCCATCTCTTCACACCTCCTAATGGATGGTACAACTGTCATTCTTCATATCCTGCCCAATCTGTGTTTTTGTATATGTGGTGCAGAATGGCACGGTTGCTGCTGGAACTCAAAGTTTAGGACACATTGACAAAATCACACTGCCACGCTTCATGAGAAGAGGTCCCAAATGCTTTCATGAGGTGGGATCACAAAAAGGCCATGTTGAAAATTTGTAGTGCAAATACTAACAAACGCCCGGGGTGTTAGGGTTTCTAACCCTAACGTCCCACCCTGTACAGACTGACAGGAATCAGGGTGTGCCTTTGGATTGCCGACCTTACTGCTCATGCCATCCCACCCCACCCCCCACCCAGTGACAGGCATTGACATGTACCTTGGATTCTTCGGCCCCAGAGTTCACCCCATTCGCTTATGCTGCACCCATTTCAGCATATGTCCTTATGGAATGGGGTGACTGTAAAGCCAAACACCCCAAAACACACCTCAACATGTGTTGGTGTCTGCAGAATAGAGTGAGGTGACATAGCATGAATGTCATGGGTGATGACCCAAACACTTACCCCAATACCTGTCCATCTCTACAGGATGGAGGTGGGGTTGGCATGAAGTTCAATACTTCACTGCCATTTCTATTCTGCATCTGTCTAACTCCTGCATTTCCAATGCTAATACCAGCAAGCAAACATTCGGCATTGACAAATGCTTGTTGAACTTTCCCTCTGTCTTCTGTCTAGGTGCTTATGATGAATTTAGATTCAAGCAACAATGCCAGTCAAAATGGAAGTGTTCATCACTTTTCAGATGTTTCATTGCTGGTCAGTTTAAAAATTCTGATTTTACTTTCGGTGCCTTTTACAGTTTTCTGATAATTTGAGAATTCACAGGAAATCTGGAAGTGCCCATACCATTTCCTGTTTCTTCACCCTCTCTTTAGCTTGCTCCAATGGACACTAGCAGGTCACATAGAATTTCCCATGTGATTACTGAAATAGGTGTAATTATTTTCAAAACGTGTAGGCGAGTATGGGCACCACTATATATTTTGAGTACCACCACTGGGAGTGGGGCATGCCAGAAACATTAGGCAAAGTAAACAAATGCAGCAGAGTACTGTACCTTTCCCTTTGAATCTAGAATTATACTGGAATCAGCCACTGCCTCCTCTTCTGCTCTCGTCCTTTATCACAGAGTTTGAGTCCTCAGGGGCCAGAAAGAGCAAACTGCTGTGGTGTACTGTTTCAACAGTATGCATGTGCTTGGTCCCAGTCATTCAGATGGGGGCCAGGTGAGGCGATGAGAAAAGAGTCTGCCAGTTGATGTACAACGTGCTGCCTGCCAACATCCCTGGGCTTTATAAGGTGAATCAGGTGCTGGACAGGGGTGGTGTGTGCTGGGTAGCCAGGGATGGGGGTTGCAACCCCCCTCCCTGGTGCCCTAGTTACCCAGTCGACTTCTTCAACTGAGTCATTAGGGCAGTTGACGAAGGCCATACTGTGGATGTCCTGTACCTGGACCTCTGCAAGGCTTTTGACTCTGTGCCACACCAGAGGTTACTGAGCAAGCTGAGGGACCTGGGGGCAGGGGAGAAACTGGTGGCGTGGGTTGGGAGCTGGCATCAGGGCAGACAGCAGAGGATAGTTGTAAGGGGGGGACATCCAAGCCAAGACCCGTAACTAGTGGGGTACTGCAGGGTTCAGTGCTGAGCCCTGTTTTGTTCAATCTCTTGATTGGGGACATTTCAGAGGGGGTCAAGAGTAAGATCAGCCTGTTTGCCAATGACACAAAGATTTGTGCTAAAGTAGACAGTGAGGAAGGAAGGCAGGCACTCGGGGGTGGGATATAGCTAAACTCAAACACTGGTCAGAGGAGTGGCAGTTGAGGTTTAATGCTAAGAAGAGCAAGGTCATGCACCTTGGAGCCAGAAATCCCAGGACCAGCTACTGGTTGGGGGAGTGCAGGTAGCAGCTTCAGAGGAGGAGGAGAAGAGGGACCAGGGGTACTGGTCACAGTGGACATGAAGGTATTGGCACAGTGTAGGAGGTGGCAGCAAGGGCAAATCAGATGCTGGGGTGTATTGCCAGGGGGATCACCTCCAGAAAAGAGGAGGTCACCCTGCCCTTGTACAGATCACTGATGAGGCCATACTTGGAGTACTCTGTGCAGTACTGGTGCCCATATCTCAAGAAGGATGTGAGATTGCTGGAGGAGGTGCAGTGTTGGGTGACAAAAATGATCATAGGGCTAAGGGAGATGCCTTATGAGGAAAGATTGAGGGAGCTCAACATGTACTCACTGGAGGATAGAAGGGAGAAGGAGGACATGATAGAGACCTTAGAATACTTGAAAGGCATAACTAAGGTCAAAACAGGAGGATTGTTCTGCTTAAAGGGGGGAAGGGTCACTAGTGGGCACAGTCTGAGGTTGGAAGAGAAGGTTCAGGAGGAGATGAGGAGGCACTACTTCACAGAGAGAGTGGTGGTGGAATGGAATGCACAGCCGGAGGAGTTAGTTGAACTGAGGACAGAGGATAGCTTTAAGCAGGGATGGTACAGAGTCAGGGGCAGGGTAAGGACAGACAAGAACATAATGAGGGATAGCCCCAGGAGAGGGGATGGAGGGAAGGATAAGGGGGCAGCTGCAGTAATATTAAACTGCAAGCTGCACACTCGGGTAGACTTGATAAACCTGTGAGCCTTTTCTGCCAGCTATTTCGTATGTTCTTGTCGTAACTTGGTAATACAGTGGGAATCAGGGTAAGAAAGAGTACCAATAATCTACCATGGTAGCTGTCAGAATTACACCGGTGATTAGGATAGGAAGGGTGTACCACTAGTCTACTAGGGTAAATGTCAGAGGGCTGTACATTGGCACTGTACAGATTCTTGGTCAGGCCTCATTTGGAGTACTGCATGCAGTTGTGGAGGCTGCACCTAAAAAAGGACATAGACCGTTTGGAGTCTGTGCAGAGACAGGCTACTAAGATGGTACAGGGGCTCCACCATGAACCTTATGGAACAAGGCTCCAGCAGCTTAACCTGTACTCCCTAGAACAAAGGCGCAACAGAGGTGACATGATAGAAATGTTTAAATACCTTAAAGGAATAAACACAGTATTGGCTAAGAGCCTCTTCCAGGAAAATACAGGTACACAGACAAGAGGTCACAGCATGCGCCTTAAGGGAGGTAGATTCAGAAGCAACCTCAGGACGTTCTTCATGGAGAGAGTGGAGGAACCCTAGAACAGCCTGACTGAAGAGGTTGTAGCTGCTAAAACAATAAGGGAGTTCAAGCAAGCTTGGGACAGGCACATTGGAAACCCAAAATGAAGTGGGTAGGGGTAGGAAATTGGGCAGACTAGATGGATCACAAGGTCCCCTTCTGCTGACACATTCTTATGTTCTTATGATAACAGTGGTGCTTGGGGAAGGAGGAGGTCCCACTAAACCATGAGGGTAAATGTAGGTGTAATCCCCTTACAAATGAGGGTTCACAAAAAGTCTTTCTTGAGCTTGCCTAAATGCTCACTGCCAGGCTGGTGTCCTGCATTTTAGCAGTTTAGATGCGATTACCAGAGCCTGTATAGCCTCTGTGTACTGTCTCTTTAAGAGCTGCCTACTTGCAGTTATAAGTAATCTGAGAGGGAGCTCTGTTGAAAGATGTAACTATTTGCTGAAAATCATTTAGTGTGATAATGATAATGTAGTTTGTCCAACCTGCTTTCTTTGTAGCAAGGACTGTTTTGTTTGTCTCCACTATCTTGCTCCTGGACTACAAATTGGACTAATCAGTTCTGGTGGGACCTAAAATGTAGCCAGACCACAGGAGCTGTCTGAAGTCAAAATCTGTAGGAATTGTAGTTTTGAACTTTTTGCGCCTTTTTTACAACTGAAGGGGGAGTTCTTGCTTTGACTGACAGCCAAATCAGCCAACCAAACCTTTTGAATCTTGGGGAAGTCTCGGGCTGCTTGCAGTTTTCAGTTAGTTCTGAGCTGGGAAGTGAAATGAGAAGAGCTCAAGTGTAGTTTGGGTAGCAATCCTGAGTGGATTTGCATGGGGAAAACTGTGAAAGGGTTGAGTTTTTGGCTTGCGTGTCTGCTGCTGCTCCTGAGAGGGAGAGAATAGAATTATTTTGGACTAAATCCAAGTTTGTGTGACTAAAGTAAGCTACTAAAGTGGGCCAGGCTCAACCCGAAGAAGACCGAAGATTTTGCTGAATGCGATTAGCCTGTCAGGAGTTCCAGCTACACCTAAGCTCCTGGTGTGTGCAGAGACTTTGCGATTGTGACCGTGGAGCGCTTTGCCTGGTACAGTAGAATTCCCATACATGTAAACGTGCTATGAGCTGCTAGTGGGTTGTGAGTTAGTTCCCCACTGTGTTCTACTTGCTAGAAGCTGTATCCAGCCCAAAACGGACTGCATCCGAATTTGTCTCCATGCGGTTTGGGCCTTGCCAGACTGGCCCAGCCAGACTACACACTGCACAGAGAAGCCATTGACAAGAGACCTGCATGGGGATCAGCCCCCTGCTCCACACTTGAACAGGAATGACGCCTCTGCGACTCGTGTGGGCCCTGCTTCTCCTGGCATTCCAGATCAACCACCTGCAGTCTCAATTTTCGTCCAGCCTGTGTCCAGTCTTGGGTATCATGAGTAAATACCAGGGTAGCTCCCTGCAACAACAGCTTAATCTGACTGTGTCATCTGATTGTCTTGTTGTTTTGTTTCCTTTACGAACTGAGCCCTCTGGCTCCAGATTACAACTATTGTGTAGTGTACATGTTGTGTTTTCCATCACAGGGCCCCAACCAGCTGCAACCCGGGACAACAGCCCTGGCTAGCCCATCTCTTCGTCACCTGGGTACCCAGAGGTGTGACTGTATGAGGGGACTCAAAGCGCATGCATAACTGCTTAATTGATATAACCTTTAAGCTAATTAACCTGATTTTGCCCCTTCCTTGTTCAAGTCCCCTGAATAAATCAGATCTAACTTTTTCTGCATGTAATCTGACTGTGGTTCCAGTCTGTGCTCAAACTACTGTACTGTTGCTATTTGCTGTGCATAACCTTGTTTTACAGGGGGTCCCCAGGGTTGAGCCAGAGGAACCAGCCCTGGTGGTAAGTGCAAACAGTGTGGGTTCATGTGTGGTATACCAGGGGTATTGTGAAAGTGATTATTGTACAGAGTTCAGGTCACTAGAGGGGAAAGAGGGGGGTTACAGTGTCCCGGAGGGCTGTGCCCAGGTTAGCTTGACCACTACCAACCCTGACCTCCAGGTGGAGGCACCCGTTTCAGAACTCATGCCCCTTAACCTGCTACTAGCCAAGCAGGCAGGGATAGTAGACCTTGGGATAGCACCATCTAGGGGTTACATAAGAATTACAATGGGATCAGGCAGCATGGGGTAACACTAGAATACCAGGGTAAAATTGAGGATTACAATGAGGATTGGGGCACGAGAAAGAAGGGTGTCAATATGTTGCCTGGCACGGGTGCTGCCAGGTAGGAGTGCCACACATAACTGTGTCCATTGATAAGAGTAGGGCTTTGGAAGTGGTAAAAATCACTGCCTCAGCAGCCTTATAGAGCTTCCCAAATCCTCTAAATATACCCCGTGCCCTGTATGCAGAGTGTTCCCTCATTTGCATGGCTGCAGTGGAGAATGCCATCTACTGTGTGTCATGCTATGGGGCCCTTTGAATATGGCCTCTGCTTACTTCAGATGCGCATGTCCAGTTAGTGCAGCACAATGCCTGTTAGTGTGAAGGTAGCCTTCTGAATATTGGTGCCCTGGTGTTTTTATTATGAACATAAATGCCATCTTGTGCATTAACAAGTGCAACCTGAACTGGTCAAAATGTTTGCTTTTTGTGCCTCTCTGCAAGCCGCAAGCACACTCTAAAGTTTCAATCACAGAGCAAAGCATCATGGGTAAGAAGATTCTTGTGCAAGGCAGGCTGACAGGGCAAACAATTTTGAAATATTCATAATGACTGTTTTTTTTTTACATCTCAACAAACCATACGCATACTCTAAAGCCTTGAATCCAAGGCAATGCATTGTGGAGATGCATACTGGTGGGGCCCCTTCTGTTTTTAGTCTTCATCAACAATTTGCCAACAATGTGCAAACCCATACATACTCTTCTGTACGCAGATGATGACGCAGTTCCGTACATGCACAGCAGAGATATCAACAGTGTCAGTGGCTCAGTAGGTAGCACACTTGCCTCTGAGGCTGGGAGATCAGAGGGCTATAGGTTCAGTTCCCACATCTGGCACTTGGGTTAATATCCCAGTACTTACACTGTAGTGCAGCATGAGAGGGGTGCTGCACTTCTGAGGTGCCATGTTTCAGATGAGACGTTAAACCGAGGTCCCATCCGCCTGGATTGGTGGTAGTTCAGGTGGATGTTAAAGATCCCATGGCACTTATCGAAAAGAGTAGGGGAATTTCCCCGGTGTTCTGGCCAAATTTCCTTCATTCCCTAAAATAAAAAATACCACCAACAGCTTAATCTGGTTCAATTTTAGTTGCTTACCATCTCTATCCCCCCCCCCCCGTTGCCCCTGAAAAAGGGACTTCTAGGCTCAGTGGGCTTACCGGGTCAACAAAACAAACTAAATCAATCATATGCTGGGAAACTGCCTCACAAACTTGCAGGCATGGTTTGTTCTAGAAAAAATTGTCCTGAACCTACAGAAAACCCAATCAATGTTGTTTGGTTCTAACTACTAAAAAATGCAGCCCCCAAGTTCTGCTTCAATGCAAATGATGGGAACTGCCTGGAAAAAGCCAGCTGCTTTAAATATCTAGGAGTACACTTCGACTCTACCCTTACCTTCGATGCCCACATTCAAAACACTACCAACCTGCTTCACCAAAGGCTTGGCTCTCTGTACAGAATCTGCAAGTACCTAACGCCCGAATCCAGACATAGAATAGCACAGGAAAATCTGCACCCTATACTGGACTACAGCTCCTTGGTCACTGATGCTGTTAACAAAACTGTGCTACAGAAGAAGCACACTCTCTGTCACAAGATTGCCAGATTTGTAACAGGCAGCGATAGCAAGATGCATCACTGCCTTTCTCTGAACACTTTAAACTGGCTCTCACCAGAGCTCAAATCCAACCTAACAGTCAGCAGATTTATTAAAAGAACTACAGTCGAAAACTTCCCCCATCTGTTTAGCTGAACAACTCGAGTTTGTCAACTAGCCCTTCTCTCAATCCACCTCGAAAAATAACTGAAAAGTTCCCTTTTTTTGATTAAACACTGGACAATGCTCCTTGAGCTACCGCACCTCCTCACTATGGAATACACTCTCCCACCCCATTAGCGAATTGCCAACTCTCTGCTTTCTCAAGCAATCAGAAATAATTGTATCTGTAACTCAATGTCTGTGACTGCTTTGTGTAAGTACCCCTTGTTCATACCCTTATGCATATGCACTCAATTACGGAGGCAGTATAGCACAGTAGGTTAAGGCCCTAAGCTGGAGACGGAGACGTGAGTTTGAATCCCACAGCCACCTAGGTGCATACTGTGTGATCCTGAGCAAGTCACTTAACTTCCTTGTGCTCCCAAGTTGCACCTGAAAACAAGCTTCGGCTTAGCATGCTACTCCTGGTTAAACAATGTTCTCTTTCCCTTAGTATCTGCACTGATCAACTGCCCTTTCTAAGTGCTGCAAGTATGTAATTTTCAATCGATGTGTGTATGTTTCATGTTCTGCAACAAGGACCCAAATTGCTAAGAATCTCTTGCATCTTCTATGCACGCCATGAACGAGAAGTGTTAATAAACAGTTTGTCACAGTTCTAAGAAGCAGAATCAAAACTGGTAGTAAATCATTTGCTGTCATTGTCCCTACGCTTTGGGAACAATTGACAGGGTTGTAGCAGATGCTGAATCGATCCACATGTTTTTTAAAGAGAGAATCAGGGATCATTTTAAAGGGAAACATTTGTGAACAGTGTTCTTCAAAGTTTGAAAGCCCTCTTGTAAATGCACCACTGGGCTTCCCTGCAGCTGGTAGAAGTCCTGGGATATTGATGACTAGAGCTACAGCAAGGGACATAGTCAGATATTGCCTGAAATGTATGTGATATCTCTAGGGAAATTCCCCGCCTGCCTGCAGTATCACTGTTTATGAAATGGGCTTAAGATTTCCAGCCCTCAGACTGGTTCATAGCTGTGTTCTGAAAGTGTTTAGTACATGGCTAAAATCAAGTGCAGGCAGCCAGGACACACAACCAAAAATAAATATTAATGAGCATTTGGAAAAATTGTACATTTTTAGAATGTTAATGACCGCAATTTTGTTTAATTCAATTCAAATGCACAACAAAAATAAAGCTACCAACGGTCCCTATTTTCCCAGGACAGTCCCTATTTTAGGCAGCATGTCCCAGTGTCACCACAAGTTTTGCAAAATGTCACTTTTGTCCTGGTTTTTGCTTACGTGTCCCAGTTGTGTCTCTTTTTTTTGCTGGCTGCTAATCCATGAGTGACAGTCATTTCAGCACCACTGTGGTGCTGCACAGGCTGGACAGCAGTTTGCAACTTCAGTCCCTGCGCCTGTGTTGCACTGCAAGCATGTCAGTGGGAGCACAGTAAAGCATGCTCCTTCCTGTTAGATTAGATTGGGTAGTACTGCAAACAAGCGCATGTGGACGTCTACCTGCTAGCAGCTGAGAGGGACTCCGGACAGAGAAGAGACCGGCAGCAGGGAGCTAAGGTACCTGAACCTGATCAGCAGTAGGGAAGTGTGTGAAAACAATATGCTGTGGTGGTGGGAGTCACTGAAGTGATGTTTGCTCAGCAAATGAGGTGAGTGTAAGTGGGTTGGATGGGACTGTCAGGAGGGACAATACATGCAGCTCGAATGTCTGATCACAATTTAATGCAGGTTTGCTTCTAATGAACTTTCTGTACATCATGGTTTGGAACTTGCTGCAGCAGAATGATGTATTGTTTTGATCTGAATGTTTGTTGCTAGTGTTACTGAGGGGTGGCATGGCCAAAGCAAGCAGCAAAATGTAATTAATTGTGCGCAGTGTCCGTGGGAGTGACACGGTTGGGGGGGAGGGGCGCATGATCAGGATGAACTGTCCCAGTTTTAGACCTCAGAAAGTTGGTAGCTTTAAACAAAAAACAATCAGATACAATCAGATTACAGTGTCATTCTCCTTCAAAAACAACATAACTCATTACAACTTTTAAATTGATTCATATCTCTGATTTGATTTTGACCTAGTTTTCCAGCTGCGATTTTGTCCCCTGCCCACCCATTTGTCTGACCGGTTGCTGGTTTATCCTCCAACCCACCAGCCACTTCCTCCCATTTCT
This sequence comes from Neoceratodus forsteri, assembly GCA_016271365.2. Taxonomy (NCBI): domain Eukaryota; kingdom Metazoa; phylum Chordata; order Ceratodontiformes; family Ceratodontidae; genus Neoceratodus; species Neoceratodus forsteri. Next base: position 435,134,714 of record JADMNL010000023.1, read on the forward strand.
CTCTCTCACGCCCACTAGTTTAGCAGTCTCTAACCTGTATCATTTCTTTGCAGGCACAGTTCCGACTCTCTCACATAGTCATTTATGAAATGCTCTGCCGAGACTGCTGCTGTGTACTTCCGCATCTCCTCTGAGCGCTACGTGCAGCAACGGCATCATGTTGCCCATGCTACCAACCACACAAGTACAACAGAGTAATACACAAATAAATAAATAAAGCATAAACAAGACTTTTTACTGCCATTTCCATACTGGATTTTCAAAATGTGATAGAACAAGTGTGTGTGGAGGTGGGTGGGGGAGAAGGCAGATGAGCTAATGCCATAGCAATCACTTTAGGAAACCTGCAACTATGGATGGCACCTTAGGACAAAACTCCTCAACTAAAAAAAAATACAGTACAAGGATGCAGGCAGAGGAGCTATTTTATTTCAAATAAAGACCAAACATATAAGTTTTTTCTATTTAGTCCGTTGAATTTTAACTTCCTTACACATGAGGATCTAAGGTGCCCATTTCAAAAGTGCAATAATACACTCTGGGGGTGTATGCTAGACACTTCTAGCACACAGCTAGGGGCTGAAGGCACTCGGCCTATGGCCTTGTGCCTTACTACTCCCCTGGCCATGCACTAGAAGTGTCTTGTGCACACCCCATCATGTCTTATTGCTTACAGAACTATCAGGCAGAATTTCTTTAGAAATATCCTAAATATCTGGAATTATCTGATCATGTTTGTTGCTGCAACTTTATGTTTGCCCCATGTTAATACTACACCGCCACCAATTTTAGAACCTTGTGATATCATTTAGGGTGTAGCTGTGCCTAAGCACATTGTAGTTAGGTGCAATTTAACCCTGCATGACATCACAAGAGTCTTAAGATGGTGGCAATGTAATATCAGTACAGGACAGACTTAGTCATTAATAATTCTGGTTTGCAGCCAGATATAGGTACCTGTAAGCATAATACCTCTTTTACAACAGCTTTTCTTAGGTTTCAAAACTATAGTATGATGGACCTTGTTTTATAAATGATCTCCTTTAATAGCCGTCTATGTATCTTGTATCTTGTATCCATTAGTCCTCCCTGATTAATATGTATTTTGTCATATTTCAGTGTTATAATATTTCACTACCTATTTACCCGGGATCCTATTGAAACTGATACTGTGGTTTCCATGGGTTATATCCCAGATACTGGTGCTTAAATAAAATAATTATATCTTTATTTATTGGCCCCATGGTAGAATGGCTAGCATTCTAAAGTCTGAATCCAGTGACCTAAAGTTTTGATGAAGCTGTGAGGCGAGAGTTTAGGAGGGATGTGAGGAAGTACTACTTCACTGAAAGAGTGGTGGACACCTGGAATAGACTGACAGCAGAAGTAGTGGAGGTGAAAAGAGTAGGAGGCTTCAAGCATGCATGGGATAGACAGGAGAACATTAGAAAATGAACAGGGAGAAGGGAGGGTCACAGGAGACCAGTTAAGATCTGTGGAGACAGACGAGATAGGACCATCTGAGCAGACTGGGTGGCCAAGCAGTACTTTTCTGCTGACAAATTCTGTTCCTATATCTGCACACCAAAAGTAAGTTTAGCATTATACCCAGCAGTACATTTTACAAAACAAAAGAGTTAGATTAAATTGGCCCTGTAGCTCAGAGGTTAGAGCCCTGATCTTGAGAGCCAGAAATCATGAGTTCAAACCTAACTAGGGTCTGTACTGTACATTATTTATTTTAAAAGTTTCACCAGGAAAGACATACTAAGCCAAATACAGCTCATTTCCAGATTCGGCCTGGGGGGGGGAAGGGAAGAGGAGACGAATAGCTATACAGAAACAATTTACAAGTGGTACAGGTACAAATTACAACATAATATAACAAGTAGCATTGAGATTGGCCTGACACTGATTATACATGCTAAGCATGGACGCAGCAGAGGATACAAGATAACATAAGTGTAAGAGCATTGAGCAATTTTACCTGCCATGCACATATGTGGAGCAATGGTTGGGAGCTGCTTGTGTCAAAGGTGTATCTTACACAATTCTCTTTTATTTGTGAAAAAGAATAGTTTTCATGTTTCTTAATTTAATATAATGAATAAGTCTGGAATTATAGGTGCCGTTCTCAGGGCAATTGCTAATGCTATATCTCTGATTTTATTTGGTGAACTAAACACCCATTAGTGTTGGACATGGGGCACAACAGTTAGCACATGTTTAGTCAGCATATCTGTTGGTCCCTGCTTATGAAGTGGGAGTGGGGTTGGGGGGGGCTTGATTAAACCTAGTGTTCCTTCTGGCCTTAAATTTCTATGTTGTTCTGTTCTGTTACTATGTTGCCCATTTTTCCCTGAGGTTCTCCTCATCCAACCCCCCCTCCCCATTAACAGAGGCTACCACAGCTGGACCTTGCCCTGCAGCTGTGTGGGTGAGGGACTGCCAATGTGTCTTTGATATTGGCTGTGTGTATTCAGATGTGGCTGGGGGATGTACTGTAAATGTTACCATGGGTGGCTTGTGCCCTCTGTCCTCTGGAGCACTTAGCCCCCAAGGCTCCCAGAGTATGTAGCCTAAGTAACATTGTGACTCTGTGTCACCCAGGTGACAAAGGAGTTTGCCACGGCATACCCCTGAGTCAGTCTCGCATGTCCATATTGAGCCATAAATATCAATCTATAATGAACAAATAAAGAATATGATATGCAAAAGACCCAAAAAGCTGCATCACTGACTCCGTGGTGCTGAGCAGTAGGCCATCCATTCAGAATTATGGCAACCCAAGATTCATGCTATAGTATGAGACTGTTACAGTAGGACTAGAGGCCAGCAGGGAGGATGAGAGAGCCTCCGTGAGGATGCTGTCCTGCCAGTCAAAGCTTGCTTGAGAAGCAGCTCCTGTTGGTGGTATTGTGGTGGTGCACTGGCATGACTGGATGACCACATGCTGTCAGGAGGGTACTCCTGTGAGAGGAGGAATGAAAGAGGGAGGGCAGAAAAATGGAAATGTCTCCCAGCCTGGAATGTTGGATAATAGCTCCCACATGCCCTATGCTAATTGCCCCCCCAGCATGCACTGAAGTCAGCATGTCAGCCACTGCTGCAGTAATGAAGCCCTTTCCCTTTCTGGTGAGAGTGGAGACGCTCCTGCACAGGATACTCTGGACCATGATAGTGGAGCATCTGCAGAGCCTAGAGACTTCTCAGTAGCTAGCAGTAGGTGATTCCGAGGGGTAGAATGGGCGCCAGGAAATCCTCAAGGAGTGGGGTGCAAAAGGAGCTATGGCAGATGTGTACAGTACATCTCTTTCTGGATGTGTACACTGCGTGTCACACACCTCAGGGTGAACCAGAGGTCCAATCATGTACTGCAGGTGTTTACTACCAGATGCCAATGCCCAGCCTCAAAGGATCATACATAACTATTCCAAATGGAGAAATGGTATAAAAATACTGATGTTCATCAGCTCATCTTGCTGTTTTCACCCATATGTGCTCTATCTGTTCCAAAAATATATTTCTAAATGCACCATTTCTATGTGCTACTGACTGCTAAAACTGGCTTCAGAGTGGATGACACAGATTTTTACATTATTTAATATAAAATTATGACAGATCACATGTTCCATACTTTGATAAAACATTCCTGCTATCTTTGTCAGCTAACTGGCTTCTTATTTGCCCAAAGCTCTCTCCAGTAAAGGTTACTAAGCTGATACATGGGCCTGTCCACAGTAAAGGGCTGCTAAGAATGCATCCAACTTTCTGACCAACTACAACATTTAAGCCGGTGCTAATTAAACACAGTTACAGCTCTATCACAAACAATCCTGTTCAGACAAAATAAGTTTTATTTAGAGAAAAATATGGCAAACATGAAAACAAAAATCTGCATTCTTAATAATACATACCAGGTGTAACCCAACTTTTTTTTATTATTATTTTAATATTTTGTTTTCTTATTTGAGTCACCCTGTCCCCCAACCAAAGGTGCAGATCACCCAGATGCCCCTTTCCACAGAGGGATGTGTAGGCAAGTGATTCCATTCATAGCTGACACAAATGGCACTCCATAGTCAGTCATAAATGGTTAAATGAATGCTCTGTGGCTCATACCCTCCCCTTTTTCTCCTGGAGCTGAGTGCGTCATCTCCTTTGTGCACCTGACACATAGCTGACCCCAGCATAGGATTCTATGGATCATATACGACATGAACACTCGACTTCCAGGTAGCAGTGTGATTCTAGCACAGATACAACTTTAACAAGAGTGGTACAAAAGGCACGAGAAACAGTCTGAGTAGGACCATTAAAGTACAGCAATAACACATAAACACAGCAGCGACTACTTAAAGAGCAACTCTCTTTTATAATAAAATGTGTAAAACACTAGATTTACAACAATTTATGTTTGAACTTCATTGTTTTCTAGTTATTTTTTTATTTGTTTTTACTTTCTCTGCTGTTGGTCTACTAAATATTGTAGCTAGTGCAGCAATTATATAACTGAGTCTTTCAAAATGTATCCAACTCTCCACTGCTCACAACACAATTGCTGTTTGTGACATCACAATCTGTTGTCATGGTGAGCACTATGATGTCATAAATAAAGGCACTGTGAGGCTAACAGGTGAGAAGCAAATGTTTTTTAAATTTGTTTACTTTTTGTTAACCCGGTAGGTACTGTACACCAGACAAGAGTGTTGTCTATATTCAGGCATGACCCTGGACAGTTACATACCAGTGGTACAAGAATATACAAACAGGAATAAACAATGGGCATGTTACAGCAAGGTTCTGAATTACAAAGCAATGAATATATAATCTGATGACAGAGATGATAAAGAACAGCAATAGGTTACATAGAGAATAATAGATAGGCAACTGTGTGTTATGGATTTCTTTTACACACCCAAGGGGTATGATGACCCATAAACCTCGAGAGTGAAGCTTGGGAGGTTTAAGAGGTCATCACACCCCGTGAGTGTGTGAAAAAAAAATCCAGAAACACACAGTTGCTTATTTTTTATAATAACTGCTGCAGAGTTTGCTCAGTGTCTCACTCTGTCCCCAATTTACAGACACACACACACACACTGTGCCTGTCACACACACACACAGTGTACTAGGGAAACGTTGTTTTTTTATTAAGAAAAATAATACTGCTGACTGTGAGGAAGCAGTGACATTTGAGTGCTTGGGGTTGGGTAGAAGCCCCGGCGGAAGTGCAACAGTGGATGTTTCAGAGCACACTGGGTCAGGAGAAGCCTCGACCGAAGCGCAACAATGGCAGGATCAACCAGACAGCTTTTTTTAAATTGTTTTCCCCAAAAGGCAGGATTAACAAGAAACAGTGATTGATACAAATTACTTACTGCAGTTGGTCTAGGATTACTTCAAGGACTGGTCTGCCCATCGCGAAGGGAAATTTTAGCCACCATGTTTTTTTTATATTTTCGGCCCCCCCACAGAGGGAGTAAGGGCCAATAATGTGGCAGGCTACACAGAATGACACTGCTAGTGAGAGGAAGTTTAAAGAAATGCGAGTTATTACGGCATTTTGGAGAACCTGAAAACAGGTTGATAAATGGAGTCACCAGTAATTATAATAAAGTAAGTGCTATATATACAAAATACTAGCCAAGCATCCAGAAATACCTTGGGGGTCAGCAAATTCAGCAACAGATGGCAGGTTGAAGCTAGCGATGTAGAGGACACTTAACTGGGGTCGATAAGGAGGAGAAACAACAGGCACATTTACGAGGTGTGAAAGTAAGGAGCTAGTACAACAGTCGAGTAGAGCAAGTGCAGAAGTGGGCCAGTGTGGCGGTTAGGAGAGAGACTTAGGAGTGTCAGGGCAAGAGCAGATGTTAGTCGTACCACCAGAGACACCACCACTAACAGGCCACCACCACTACCTCAGAGGTTGCAAAGAAAGCACAGCAGTTGGACCACAGTGGGCTCAGGGAGGGTGAGGATGGTGGAACAGAGGCACAGCCAGTCAGTTGTTCAACTCCACAATCCATACACCATTCTGGGGGAGCATAGCTCCCCTATGGATACACCCGCAGAGGAGACTAAGGAGGCTGAGGACAACTGTCACAAGGGAGGCCCACAGAAAGGAGGCAGAGGACACCATAAGGAAAGGAAGCAGCTCCTGGTGGGGGACTCAATTATTAGGGGGATAGAATTGGGGGGAACAGGGAAAACTGAAGTAAGGTGCCTGCCTGTTGCCATGGCTTGGAGAGACAGGAAGCGCATCCTCAGGATCACGAGAACAGCTGCACGGGAGTCTGAGCTAGACATCATTGTCCACCTAGGGACAAATGACTTGACTCATCATGAGATTAGAGCAGAGCAGAAGGACTTTGTAAAATTGGGGAAGGGCCTAAGGCAAGTAGCACACACAATATCCTTCTCTGAGGTGCTGCCTGTCAATGGCATGAGTGAGGTGAGGGTACTTTGCACCATGCAGTTTAATAAATGGTTGAAAAAATGGTGTGGAGCACAGGGGTTTGGCTTTATTGGGGACTGGGGTTCCACCTGGAGGGACACCAGCCTATACTGGCAGGATGGTCTGCATCTGTCCAGGAAGGGAACAAGTCTTTTGAGCAATTGGTTTAAATGCTTCATTGGCAAGCTTTTAAACTAGTCAAGGGGGGAGGCACTGATAAGCAGCAGGAAAATCTCAGCCTCTCCCTACAAAACAGGGTACTAAATGAGAAAAAGACAGAGGTAGAAAGGTCAGTGGGGGATGCTGCAAAAGAAGGTAAAGCCATCCAAAAATGGAGAGCAATGAGTACCAATGCCCATAGTCTGAGTAACAAGCTTCCTGAATTAGTGGCCTTGATGGAGGAGGAACATCTGGATATCGTGGCAGTCACAGAAACATGGTACACACAAAACCATGACTGGGACATAAACATACCAGGATACACTATCTACAGGAGGGACAGGGAGGGTAAAAGAGGAAGAGAAGTAACTCTTTACATAAGGAAAGGAATCAAAGCAACAGAACAAAAGGGAAAACAGGGGGGAAGAGAAGAAGCACTGTGGGTAAATTTGGAGACCAGCAATGGCACCACAATCCACACAGGGGTTGTATACAGACCCCCTTCTCAGGGGGAGGAAATGGACAAGGAAATGATAGAAAGAATACTTAGAATGGCAGAAAAAGGGGAGATATTGCTGATGGGTGATCTGAATATGCCAGATGTTAACTGGAGTGCAGTCGCAGCAGCCACTTCGAAGAGTGGGGTTATTCTAGATGCCCTACAGGGGGCATGCCTTAGACAACTAGTATTGGAGCCCACTTGAGAGGGAGCAATCTTAGACCTGGTTCTCTCAAATGGAGATGAAGAGAGGATCACAGATGTAGAAGTGGATAGCCATCTGGGAACTAGCGACCATCGAACGGTATGGTTCACAATAAACACAGCAATAGAGTCAAGCCATACAAAGGCAAAAGTACTGGACTTTAGGAGGGCTGACTTTGCCAGAATGGGTGAGTGCCTAAGGAATGCACTAGGAAATGGGCAGGAAGGAGGGGTGGAAGAACAATGGAGAATAATAAAAACTGCCATCACAGAGGTAACAAGCCTTTGTGTGAAGCAAATAAACAAAACAAAATGATGTAAGAAACCACTATGGTTCTCAAAGGAAGTGGCAGTGAAGGTTCAAGAGAAAAAGAAAGCATTCAGGAAGTACAAGGAATCACAGAAGGAGCAGGACAGAGAACTGTATCAGTTAAAGCAAAAGGAAGCTGGGAAGGCAGTCAGAACAGCAAAGGCCCAAACCGAAGAAAAGATAGCCAACTCAGTTAAGAAGGGGGATAAAACCTTTTATAGGTACATCAGGGAGTGAAGGAAGACCAAGGGAGGGTTAGTGAGGCTTAATAAAGGGGAGGGATGGTGGGCAGAGGGTGACTGTGAAAAGGCAGAGATACTAAACAAATATTTTTGCTCAGTATTTACAAAGGAAGAGGGGGAGGTACCTAAAACAAACAGTAGAAACACTCTGGATACAGAAGTTGATACCAGCCCATTTACAGAAGAAAGGGTTCTGAAAGAACTCTTAAAACTGAAAGTGGGCAAAGCAATGGGGCCTGATGGGATTCATCCCAGAATTCTAAAAGAACTAAGGGTAGAACTAGTGACACCACTGACTACCCTCTTTAACAAATCATGGGAGGATGGGGTGGTACCTGAGGACTGGAGGAGGGCAGATGTGATATCCCCTTCACAAAAGTGGGAGCAAGGCAGAAGCAGGAAACTACAGACCTGTTAGTTTAACCTCAGTGGTAGGGAAAATGATGGAAAGAATTGTTGAGTATCTAGAGGCCAGAGGGGCACAGGACCCAAGGCAGCATGGATTCACAGCGGGAAGGTCATGCCAGACAAATCTGATAGACTTCTTTGACTGGGTGACCAAAGTAGTAGATCAGGGAGGGGCTGTGGACATGGCCTACCTAGACTTTATCAAGGCATTTGACACAGTCCCACAAAAGATTAATATACAAGTTAGCCAGCCTGGGAGTGGGTCCCAAGATGACAGCCTGGGAAAGAATTGGCTGGAGAATAGGACACAGAGAGTAATAGTAAATGGAGTCCACTCTGAAAAAGTGGGGTTAGCTAGTGGGGTACCGAGGGTTCAGTATTAGGACCAGTCCTCTTCATTGTCTTATAGTGTTTACATTGCAGAGGGACTGGAAGGAAAAGTATGTTCTTTGCAGATGACACAAAGATCTGCAACAGAGTTGATGCACAAGGTGGGTGGAAAGGATGAGAATGGACTTGGCAAGGTTAGAGGAATGGTCAAATGTATGGCAGCTTAGATTCAATGCTAAGAAGTGCAAGGTAATGCACCTGGGAAACAAAAACCCAGGGGGAGTACACAATGGGGGATGAGATACTAGCAACAACAAAAATGGAAAGGGACCTGGGGGTAGTCATATCAGATGACCTAAAGGTGGGCAAGCAATGTGAGAAGGCAGCAAGGAGGGCTGGGGGATACTGGGATGCATAGGGAGAGACATCACCAGTAGAAAACAGGAAGTTATTATGCTTCTGTACAGACAGCTGGTGAGACCCTATCTGGAGTACTGCATGCAGTTCTAGAGAACCAATCTCTGCAAAGACATAGACAGGATGGAAGCTGTCCAGAGGAGGGCAACTAAAATGGTGTAGGGTCTGCACCGAAAGACATCTGAAGAGAGACTTAAGGAGCTTAATATGTATAGCCTCAAGGAAAGGAGGGAGAGGGGGGACATGATAGAAACTTACAAGTACCTCAAGGGAATCAACAAAGTCCAAGAGGGAAGCATCTTTCAAAAAAAGAGGTCTGCAAGAACAAGGGGGCACAATTTGAAGATGGGGGGGCGCTCAGAGGTAATTTAAGGAAGTATTTTTTCACAGAGAGGGTTGTGGATGCATGGAACGGCCTTCTGGAGGAGGTTGTGGAGTCAAAAACAGTGGTGGAATTCATGCATGCGTGGGACAGTCATAAGGCAATTCTAGGGGGTTGGGGTAGGAAGAAGTAGGCTGCTGGTTAACTAGGATCTGGAGCTTATCCATTAGGTAGGGGAATGGGCAGACTGGGTGGGCCAAGCGGTCCTTATCTGCCGTCAAAATCTATGTTTCTATGTTGTTGTCAGTTAGGTAGGCACGTAGACCCTTTTTGAAGGCCTGCTGGGATGTTTTCTATACAGACATTTTGGATGGACTACCAAGATGTGCTGCAAATCTTGAAAAGGGACATTGAAAATGAAAAAAAAAATGTGTTCTTCAGTAAATCGAAACAGCTGAAACACTTTTTTTTATGAAAGCACAGGCTGAAGAGTTGTTCTTTAAGACATTGATTCTAGAGCTGTGATATGTTGTGGATGACCAAGTCTCCAAAAACCCATTGTTGGTGTGAAATCAATATATTCACTATGCATTTGACATAGCAAACATAAAAAGAAAGGGCTCACTCAGAGGAATGTTTCCTATGTTTTGACATCAAACAACATAGAATGGTTTTATGCACTGAAAGGAATCTTATGTTTGTTGAAGCCCCCTGTTTAGTTTAATCTAGTGGTACACTGTTTTTGAATGTGATTTAACTGAAACAAAATTATCTTTGTCAGAGAAAAATAATTGAGTTAAGTAGTTTGCACATAATATCGACAAATTGTTGGTAGTATTTTGCCATGGATACGCTCACATTGGTTTCTTACTTGCATTCCTCATTCTTTTTGCATTCTGTTTTTTGGTAATGGGTATTTACTTGTTTTTTTTCCTGCACTCATGCAGAACCCGAATTTGCATTCTCATTTTTATCCACTATAACTTCAATGCTTTTCTTTGCATTTCTAAATCAGAATAGCAATGTGTTTGTCATGATTACAAGTTGGACGTACAAATTGCTCACTGACCCCTGACCTCTAGAATAGTACATATGCATAGCACTAGAAATGCAATACAAATTGTGAAGCTTGATGGTATAAAACTGGCAGCAACTGTGCACCTGTCATGAAACTGGAACAGGGAATTGTGCATTAATTTTATCTCATATTTGTAAGCTAAACTGTCGGGACAACCCATCCAGCAAAGCCAGCCCTAGCATATAGTAATTCATCTGGTTCCTGGTCTGTTCTAATAGCTTTATTTTATGTGGTCCATAAGAATTCAGGAGGGGATTTAATGAGCTTGATATCAGTCAATAAGCCCACCATTCTTGCTACATTAGGTGATGGTCATGCCGTGTTCAAGGAGATCTAGCTGAGGTGAGAGCAATGCAGGGAAATGAAGGCTTGTCTACAGTAAAGTGTTGCCAAAACATTCTGCCTCATGTAACACCCAAATGAATGCTAGGAAATTAAATGACTTCTCAAAGGTTCAATCAAATTTCTTTCCATTAAAAACATAATGAGAACAGAACAAATGAAAATTTCAGGTTCAATAGTGTGTCTTATAGAGTCTTACTGATATTCATAAAATGATTTTGTGATGCTGAGCCATGGAAAACTCCCCTTAGGGTAAGGACTTGTTCCACAAAGGGATATTGACCCTCCCCACAAGTGCGGAGAGCTAGTAAAAGCCACAAAGTTCACCCTCCTTACATGTGGATCACGCTGCAACATCCACGGCATAGGTTAATCTGGCCCTCTAAACCCAATCCCATTCCGGCTGCGCATCTACATGGGTGGTGGGATAGAGGAAGGCTGGGGAGTGTGTTTGAACTCTATACAAACCACAACATGTTTTCCACACTGTGAAAGCTGTGTGCAGAGTGTTAATCATATGTGAGGGAAACCCAGAAATAGCATTTATGCTCCCTCAAAACATGGCCTCCATGGACATGTAGAAGGTGTGATTGCCTCACCCCCTTAACCATGCTTGAAGCTCTCTGAGACCGCATGGTGGAATGTGCAGAATAACATCAGTGTTATATATTTTTTTTAAAATATTACATACCCCATATGAGGATGCAGCAGCCCTTGGGGGACTGCTGAGGGCTGCCATAGCCCACAACTCTCTTCTGTTTGCTGAGCTGGTAATCTGCTCTAGTTCTGACCTGAGTAGCTGATTGGATGCACAGTGTCCAGTTAAATTCTGCCCCTTGTAACACTCCTGGCCCCCATTCAGTCTTTTGTACACCTCGTAGAGAGGGGGTCAGGAGCTGTGGAGTCAGCCATGTGTGACCCAATTAATGGGAATGGTGCTCTGTGCTGGGATATGTGCAATCTGCACATATCCTGGCTGTTTTCTACAATAAATGTTTCCTACAATAAAAGGCCTTGGCATTGCTACCTTGGTGTTGAAGACACCCAGAACTAACCATCTGGGCAACTCCAACATCCACTCAGTGATGAAGTCTGTGATTTCTTGCAAAAAATCGGTCTATTTATTTGTTGGATTTTGTTAACTGGGTAGGCCCACTGAGACTGAGAGTCCCTTTTTCAGAGGCAACCTGGAATTAGTTAACAGGTAACAAAGTAATACAAAACAGCGACTCAGCATAAATAAGATGTCCAGACAGTACAATACAATAATTGTTAGCAAGGTATATACTGTAGCATAAAACATACATACGATAAAGTTAAACAAACAATATAATAATTAAGCAGAAATATCACAGGGGTATAGATAATATAACAATGAGTTAACTTGTCACATTATCGGTAGGAGTTGTATTGGCCCCTCCCCATGTAAAGAGTTTTCACAGACAATTTTTTAAGCTGGATAAAGTCTTACAGTCTCGAGTTTCAGAGGGAAGGTTGTTCCATATTTTGAGAGCAAAGCAGACAAAGGATCTACTACCTGACTTTGATTGAGGAACATCCAGCAGGATACTGGATGAAGAGCAAAAAGTTCTCCTCAGTGGCATAAGTTTTAGAATGTCTTTCAGGCTAGTAGGAAGGGTGCCAAACTCTAGCTTGTGTGTTAGACATAGGGATGGAAATTCTATCTTGCATTCAAGATGGGGCCAATTAAGCATGGAGAAGACTCTGCAGTGATACTTTCTGCAGGAGACACCTGCAGCGAATTGACCAATTTTGTTATATAATCCTTTTAACTTACTGAGCTCCATCTCCCAGACAGAGCATAGCACTGGAGCTCTGTATGATAGCTAGGGTAGGAGGATACTGTTAGCAATGGATAGTCACATGGATGGGGTGAGATAGTCTCTAATCTGGTACTTAAGACCAAGCTTTTGATGAACGAATTTCAACACTTGTTCAGTATGTGGCCTAAAATTTAATTCCTGGTCAAAGTAGATACCAAGGTACTTTGTAGCATCAATTACCTCTATGCAAGAGCTGGCCCAGTGGCACTGAGGGTTGAGGTGCTAGACATGACACCTTGTACCACGCCAGCGACCTGGGTTCGAGACGGACTGGAGAAGATGGGGTCAGCAGGGGAGGGGAGGGAGGGAGGGAGAGGATGTAGCATCCAGAGGACTGCTCTCCTTTCCCTTGGGTGGGATCCTGGGATACCCGGTGTCCTGGCAGCCCCCAATGGAGATCGGGGTACTACAGGGTAACCAGTCAATGCAAGGGGCGGAGTGCAGCAGATGCCAGCAGGGTAGCTGTGTACAGGCATCATGGCATGCTGCAATCCTCTGGAGGAAACAAGTAGAAAATCTCCTCCCTTGGGGATAGGCAAAGGTATCTCTGCCCTGACCACACTCCCAACACTGGGCACTCTCTTCTCCATGCTGTCTTGCTCAGACCTGGCACTCAACACTATAGATCAGTGTCAGTGATTCAGTAGGTAGCACACTTGCCTCTGAGGCTGGGAAATCAGAGGGCTGTGGGTTCAGTTCCCACATCTGGCACTTGGGTTAATATCCCAGTACTGACACTGTAGTGCAGCATGAGAGGGGTGCTGCACTTCTGAGGTGTCGTCTTTCGGATGAGACGTTAAACTGAGGTCCCATCTGCCTGGATTGGTGGTAGTTCAGGTGGATGTTAAAGATTCCATGGCACTTCTCGAAAAGAGTAGGGGAATTTCTCTGGTGTCCTGGCCAAATTTCCCTCATTCACTACAAATACCATCAACAGCTTAATCTGGTTCAAGGTCAGTTGGCATTCATCTGTATCCCCCTCCCCCGGGTTGTGCCTGAAAATAGGCAGGATTTGTCTAGTGCACTTACCCGGTCAACAAAAATGAAATAAATAAATAAATAGATAGAGTGCCCTTGTCAGATAGGCAACCCTCCACCGGGGGAATCAGATCCGGGGATCTGTCAGTATGAGCAAGGAGATGAAAGCATCTCAGGTGGGAGGTAGAGACCAGAGGACAGAGGATGCTGGAGAGAGTTCCCTGTTTGTGGGGCGCGAAACAGAATTAAAAAAAATACCTCTAAGCAAGAGCCAGATGTGGAAGATATGTTAAGTAGATTATATCTATCCCTACCCGACTTCCTGGATCAAACAGCATAGCCTTAGTCTTTTTGGAGCTCAATATCAGTTTATTCCTACCAATCAAGTCTTCAAGTTTCTTAACGTCCTCAGCCAGACCTGCATTTAAAGAAACAAGATCAGAATGACTTTTACACAGCACCACGTCATCCGCGTAAAGGAGCTCCTTAGCACCCCCACGGTTTTCAGGTAGGCCATTAATGACTAATGAGAAGAGCTAAGGGCCAAGTATAGAGCCCCGTGGTACCCCATCTGTGACTGGTCTAAGGGAGGATAAGCAATCTTTCCATTTAACCATTTGCTTCCTGTCAGATAGGTAGATTTTCATTCAAACCCACGGTGCTAAGTTTAGTTCACAGTATTTCATGGTTAACTTTTTTATTTATTTATTTATTAAAATGTTTTGCCAGGAGGGCACACTGAACAACAAGTTGTTTCTCTCACGGTGCGACCTGGGGAGAAGGGGTTACATAGGGTTGTGAATGATGATCAGTTACAATAGTATGTGGGTAGTACAAACAATACAACATTGCAAGATTATGCAACAGTTGGAACACAAGGTATAGTACAATAAATAGTTGTGGAACATTGGGTAAATTACAATACATGTCCAAAATCATACAAAAGAACATATAAATGTACCAAACAGTAATAATGCAACAGAACCATTATAGTGCATGGATGTACCAGGAGCAGGCTCAAGGTAGTACGCAAGTACTGTTAGAGTAAAAAGGACAGGGTAGGTTGTGCACATGGGTGATCCAGAAGGGCAGGGGGAAAAGAGAGGGGGAGAGGCAAGAACTGAATATGAGGAGAAGGGGTAGCCATTTCCTGATTCCCCCTTCAGGATGTGGAGAACTAAGTCAAAGGACTCTGTTAAATCAACAAATATGGTACAGAGCCAGCCTGGTGGAGCTGAGAGCTGAGGCGCTGGATGCCACACCTCGTGTTAAGCTGGTGACCCGGGTTCGGAAGCGAGCCCAGCTGCAGAAGGGTAAAAAGGAGTGGGCTGAGGAAGGAGTGCCCTTGTGGTGCTCTCCTCCCCGGGAGAAGGAGATGGGATGACCTGGCATGCCAGCGACCCCCAGTGGTGACAGGGGGTCGCTGCAGCAAGCTAGGCAGCACAAGAACAGTGTGGCCGATGCAGGCAGGGTTGCCGTGTGCCAGAGCGTCGGGGTGTGCCCATGCCGGGGGGAGGTTTCTTTGAGTACAGAACAGGGAAAACACCGGCTTAGTGAGATAGGTGATAGCACCTGTCCCCCATGCCCTCTGCCAGGTTCTCCTCAGCTGGCCTTCCAGTTCCTCCACCTGGGCCCCACCTGCAGCAGGAGTCTGACTTACAAATGAGCCCAAGAAAGGCAAAAGGGCTACCTTCCCCAGGTGGGTGAAACCAGGGGTGCTGGCTGCACGGGGGGGGGGGGGCGGAGAGGAGGCACAGACTGAGAGATCCACAGACGGGCAGGAAAAAGGACAGGATGCCTGAGAGAGGTTTCATGAACCACGATCGGAGGGAAATAGAGTTAAAAAAAAACAGAGATGGTACCAGCTACAAGACCAGAGTGCATTCCATTAAAGATATCCAAGGTTAGTCGGATCAAGGCAGTGTCAGTGCTATGGTTAGATGCAAACCCATGCTGAGCTGAATGCAAGATGTTATGCATGTCAAGAAACGTTTTTTAACTGATTAAAAGTAAGTCTCTCTTGGATTTTGGCCAGAGGGCAAAGGAGAGAGATGGGTCTATAGTTTTCGATGGATACTTTATCTCCTCCCTTGTGGACAGGCATCACTAAGGCAACCTTCCATGTACCAAGAACCTTGCCTTGAATCACAGATTTATTGAACAGTTCCCTTAATGGGGAGGCTATTATTAGGGCCACTAATTTTAGTAATTTGACTTCCATGTTGTCATATCCAATCGAGGAATCCTCATTTAAACTATTGAGTTGAGGGAGGACATCCTTTCTAGTCATTAATTTTAAATGAAATTTAGAGGGAGATCCTGAGCTATTAATTTGATGAGGGGTAGATGGGGGGCTGAAGAGACTGCAGATACTGAACCTTTGAATCTCTCTAGGTTAATGAAGAAGTCATTAAAAGCAGCAGCCAAGGCAGTTGGTTTTGTGAGTACTGCACCACCATGTGAAATTTCATTTGTTTGGGAATATGAGCGACCCTTTAGGAGACTGGTTACTTGGCTCCAGAAATGTTTGGTGTTGGTGAGGTTCGTACCGTTTAGGCTTCTGACATATTTAATTTTTTCTCTTTTGAGCTAATTTTTACATGTATTTCTAAGTATCCTATAGCTTTGCCAATCACTTGCAAGGTTTATTGATTTGTAAAGCTCCCAAGCCATTTAGGGTAAAGCCCTTTTACCTTTCTCTGGACAAGGAAAAATGCCTGTTGATCATGCTTAGAAAATGTTTGTGGAAGAAGTTAAAAGCCTTTTGCACCATACTGAGCTAGCGAATGGAGCTTTAGTGTACCACAGCAAGGCTATTATGGTATTCAGCTATATTAAACTGAGAAACTTCATGGACAGATATGACTCTGGGTGATGGCCTTGGGACATTGTTTTTCCATACACAAAAACTAGAGAGTGGTCACTCAGGGAGTCAGCAAGTGTATCGAGGGCCTTGATTCTGCCTATTTTGTTTACAAGTTCTTAGTCTAGGAGAGAATGGTTACCACTTTTGTTATTCATCCACGTCAGATTCTTGATAATTTGGTGGAGCTGAGCATCAGCTAGGGAATTCAAGACGAAGCATGGGCCACATTCTAACCAAAAGAGGTTAAAGTTACCAAGTAGGATCATTTCTCCCAGATTTTGTTCAGACAAACAAGACGAGATTACTGCGAGGGCTGCTTTTGCCACATGAAGTGGGGTGATATATTCCACCAGTTAGAATTGGTTTGCTCCCTCCAAGTAAGAATGTAACAATAAATGCTTTTTTGGCATTGGGCTGTAGAACAGCTATTTCAGGCAGGCAGTATAGTGTCACTACACTTAGAGTGCACATGAACTTGCATGGGACAGAGATTGATGTGAAACCATGTTATAAAATAGAGTACATGGGGTAACAGGGATAGTCAGTGGAGGGATCCACTGAACTTCAGGGTGTGGATATAGGTCAGGGAGTGGGATGGGGGGCCACTAGACTACCCAGACTGACCACATTGAAGAAAAAAATAATTTAACTTGCATTGGCCCATGTGGGCTTTATGGTGACAGGCAAGTGGATGGGGGGAATACTATGGCAGTTGCACCAATGACATGAGACTCTTGTCATGAATACCATGAGGTGACATATGCAATGCCATACCTAGACCCCTATAACTGTTACAAGCCAACATATTAGTGGCTGCCACCACATTTATACTCACTAACTTCTGGATTTGCATTTTGACAGCCACAGTGTTTAGCAGTTTCAGTGGTGGCACAACGTGTGCTGCATTGCACCCTTAATCTGCACTGCCACCAACTGTGAATGGATATTGGACCCTTGGAATCTAATTTGGTATATAATATCACAAATATTGTGCTAATAAATTTACTAGCAAACATCTTGCTTTCAATTGCACTTGCCATTCCTAGGTTTTGCAGGATTTTTGTTTGCCAAGTTATTCATAGGTCCTATGCACTAATGGGACGGAGTGGCTATGCGCGTGTATCTGGGGCACACAACCACTCAACACCCCCCCCACGTGAGATGCACTAAGAGGGGTGCACAGCACTCATGCACCTGATCCCCAGCCATGAAGAGTAACGGACCGGGTGGGAGGGGGGTGGGAGGGTCATGACAGCCCTACGTGCCATGCACCAAGGCATGTAGTGCTGGCCACGGGTGTGCTGGTTACACCAGGGAGAACCCTATCATAAGCCCCCATGCACCCCACACAATCATTGGGACTCCGCCAGGACTAGGCAGATTGCCCACCCACCTGGACAGCTACCACGTGCCCCTGCACATGTTGGTGAGGGCCCCCCACACATACACCCCCACAGGGCACCAGGCTATGGATGCTGCTCCCTACTCACCCCAAGAGCACCACTGGCCCACCCCCACCACTGACCCCCATTGCCTTGGGTGGGAGCTGGACATGGGGTACAGCCCCTCCACCTACAGACCCCATCCCCATCCCAGTGCACTGCTCTGATGCCACATCAGAGGGCCAGAGGCTTTGCCCTCCCCTAACCACCACAGCTGCCAGACATTGCTCATCCATGGGGCGTGCTTCCAGTGCATGCCCCACCATGGAAGGGTCCACTGCGTCACCCAGTCTGGGCATCCAATTGGATGCCTGGCTGGACCCATAACCCTTCCCCTGGCTACACTGCGGAGTCCTGCGTGCTGGAAGGGTGGGGCATGGACAGGTGGCCAGCAGTCATGAATGCCACTGGTGTGCACTTGTCTACAGGTGCAGAGCTCCACGGGTGGGTAACGTGCCTCCAGTGCATATTACCTGCCCATTGGTGCCTAGTGCTCTCTGTCTGTATAGCAAGTTTTCATCTGGACTCTCTGACTCACAGTCCTCTTGTTATGACAGCAAGGTGCTCTGCATCTCCACGAACTGTGATGTCACATATCCAGCAGTTGTTAAGTCATCTAGGGACCGTCAGATGTTTGTTTCAATCAATCTTTTCCATGCCCCCCCCAGCTCACCTAATGGCCTCCCCCTAGTCCCATCACCAACCTTCTCATAGAATTATCTGTTATCCGTCACTTTCCCAGGGCCACAGTAGTGATGAGGTGGCCTACCATGCTGGTTATGCAGGGGCCTTCAGGAGTTGCCAGAGCAATGCTGGACCAGGGCTTTTTCCTTCAGCTCCTTGTTTTCTCCTCAAGGGTACCAACGTGTAGTGATGCACACATGTGTGCAGTGGCATACATGTATACTTGACCTCCAGTGGCTGTTTCTCTCCCTGTCTAGGAATTCTTGCTGTGCTGCTGCCTGGTGCGCACCAGATGATAGACAAGAAACCGGACACAGTGCCTCCCCTCCCCAAGGGAGGAAAGTTGTCCTTGGGATACTTAACCCTCCTTCCTCTGGCTGACCCCTAAGTGACCTGAGTCCATTCCAGGACCGGAGTCCCCAGTATAGCAGTGGTATTGGTGCTGCTGTGCTTTGTGGCCTTAGTCAGATGATTTTGAAACAGACAGCGTAATGTGTGCTTCTTAATGGGAAATGTTTTAGAGATTGATTGTGAGACAAAGACAGAAAACTAGTTAAAATAAATCCACATGCAATCACTATAAATTATTGGCTTTAAACATTAGATTTTAGTAGATATGCAATCACTATAAATTAATGGCTTTAACCATTATATTTTAGTAGATACTGGCTCTTTAAGATCTACTCCTATTCTGTTTCACATTATCCATTTTGTTATTATGTAAATGTATGGCATAGTAATAAATCAAATGCTGTGAAAAGTGTAACATTAAGCTGCAACAAGCTGCAACTATTGAAGCATTATGTTGCTGAATTTTAGAAAAATACTGTACCAATATTTTTAACAATGGCACAGAAAACTGGCATGAGGGACTTGTGAAAACAAGTACAATAACAGATGCCTTTAGGAAAACATTGGAAACTGTATGCAATTTAAGTTGCCTTTCCTTTATTTTCTGTTTGTTTCCTCAGGCAAGAAATTGGCACCTTAACAACTAAACACCTAGCATATATACTGTACATATATGAAACTACTTCATTCAAATCTTGGAACTAGAGAATCATATGCTCCTCTGCTACCTCTGTTTGGATGAAGCCACAGATCAAAGTTCCTCCCAGTCAGTCTTCCCCTGGCTTAGATCGGTCAGAGAATTTTTAAAATTAAATTGGACAACGGTATGTGTGGTTAGATTGATATGATAGATAGACAGATAGAGAGATAGATAGCTAGACAGGCAGACAGACAGATGATAGATAATAGCAATAGATAGACAGATAGACAGAGAGACAGATAGGTGGTAGATAGAAAATAGAGATAGATAGATAGACAGACAGACATACAGATAGATGATAGATATATAATAGACATATAACAGTAAACAAAGAAAGAAAGACCATCTATGGGATAATGTAAGGGACATTCCTTGTAATTTGGGACAGCTGAGCAGTATGAGCAGAGGCCTTCTATGGGACAACAAAAGATACATGCCTTATAGGGCTAGTAGTATAGCCTAGAGGTCAGAGGAATGAGGTGTGAACGAGCTTGGTACATCCAGCAGACCAGACCTGAGTTTGATTTGCACAACCTCCACTTGCATACTGTGTGACTCTGAGCAAGTCACTTAACTGCCCAGTGCTTCCAGGTTGCCCCTGAAAACAGGCACTTGTGCCTAGTGGGCCTTACCCAGTTACCAAAGACCAAAAAAACACAAAAAAAAAGTCTTTTTTTTTTATTTATTTTCATCTCGGATTTTTACACCTTTGAGCTAAAAACTCATCTACAGAGGTCCCATGTCATGAAATAAACAATACTGTAGTAACATAGAGAGCAGGACAATTGTTACAAAGTACTGCAACAATTACATACATTAAGTCATACTTGGAATAACATACATTGAGAATAGTGGTACATTATGGGGGCAAAGGGGGTACATAGAGAGGATAGGAGACTAGGAGCTGGCAAAGAGCACTGAGCAACAGGAGTGCTACCCATGGGAAGGGGGACAAGGGGGAGACAGGAGATAAACAGGAGCAAGGGGAGATAGGGGATAAATAGGAGCAAGGGGAGATAGGTGATATAAGGAACAGCCTTCAGGGCCTTGTCAATGGTATGTGGAATAGATGTGGGTACGCAGGTATGGTTGAGGAAGGGGGGGAAAGGCATATGGGGGGAGTTAAAACAAGTTGGGGAGGGAGGTGGGAAGGGGGCAGGGAAGACTGTGGGGAAATGGAGGCAGAGAAGAGGGAAATAAAGAGGGAATAATGTAGGAGAATTGAGCAGTATGGGCAGACACCGTCTATTAGACAACGTAGATGACATGTGTCATAATATGGGAGAGTTGAGCAGTATGGGAAGACTGATCTTTTATGGGAGAACCGAAGGGAAACTCCATGGCTGGCATCCAAGTGCAGTACTGGGGGAGGGAGTGGGGGAGGCTGTACTGCCAGGGTGTATCATCTTCAGATGAGATATTAAACTAAGGTGCTTTCTGCCCTTTTTGATATTTGTTTAGTTGGACATTAAAGGTCCATGGGCACTTTTCAAAAAGAATACTACAAATTGGTTACAATAAGACCCTCTCACCCAAACTAGTATATCAAGGTTCAAATCTTTACTTATGTTCAATTGATACAGTAAATGTACAGTACAAAACAAACATTTCGGAACCTATCCTTCATCAGTGCTGTTATTGTGCTGTAACTATATCCCTTATTCACTTTCTTTGCTTATGCCACCGCTTAATCTTCTTAGGGTTGGTTAACAAATATTTTATCTTCAGCATCTCATTTCCACTGAAGATTCACTCTGTCTCATTTCCTTTGATGTTGTGCTTTTCTGTTTTGTAAAGTGTTTTAATGCTGTGCAGTGCATGGCGTGACCTCCTGAATTCTCTTCAAATGAAGAAAGTGAATAAGGGATGCAGTTACCATTTGTTTGCTCCTACCGTTTGGCTTTTTTGCAGCTCCTGCTACTGCTTTTACTTACTTCCCTTGCTATTGTACCCAGTACTTGTGTTTTTACACAACCCAAAGCTGCCTCCCATGCTACAGGTCTACTTGCTCCACATGCTATCAAGCCTGACGTTTTCACCTGATTCAAGCTCCCTCTGAACCTTGCTATGCAGTTTAATCATGTTTTCCCTGCTCAATCTACCTCCACTGTGGTCATAGCAGTTTTCACAGCATTGTGCTTTTCTCCTTCCATGTTTGTAGAATACAACCACTCATAGCTGATACTATTCCTTGTTTGTACACTGCTGTTTTACTCTGAGGTCAGCTAAAGCTTCTGCTGATGCTGTTAACTACTTTTAATATCAGCATGTGGTTCTTGACCCTTCCATCACTTTCTTGTTTTTCCTATGATGGGGACTGGGAAGTGTTTGAAAAGGGGAGTCATAGCCCCATGTGGCTAATTATTTCTGTTCTAAATCCTGCCTTCACTGCTGAAAATCCTCAGAGTATTTGTTACCTTAATTTGACTTTTAAATGCCTGGCTTGCTTGCCCCACTATTACAGTGCTGCCCCATTTACGTTCATGTCCCACCATTGATACTATGTTTTGCAGACCTATGTGTCAGTCTGAATATTCCTATTGCTTACTGACCTATGTGCAGGTCCAATTATTGTTATGCTTTCCTGAACAGCTACCATGACTTATTGAGCTATGTTCAGATCAATCCCTGATTATGCCATCATTTGCTCACTGCTCCTTGCCATCTGCCCTCTGCAAGGTCTCAGCACTCAATGCTCATTCAGCTCCTCATTAGTCCCTGGGGCTAGCCAGCCATACCATTCTGGCTCAGGACTCCCCTGCAGCTGATGGTCTTGCTCTGCACCTACAGTCCACAGCTTGGGCATGCGAAGCTTGGGGCAGGGTCCTTCTCACCTGGCCCATAGCTGGGAATGTCCTCACTCCAGGTGGACCTTCAGTCATCAACCATACTGATGGCACCCTAAGTTGTAGAAGTTAAGTCTCAGCTTGAAGGGGTGGGGCTCTCATGGGGTCCCCCTTTAGGTGCCCAAGTGGGTTCAGAGGCACCCTTCAATGCTATTCTCTCCATGACTACCTCTGGTTCACCTGGTTTGTGTTTAGGGTGAGTAGGCCAGGTCAATGCCTTGGTGGTTATTGCTCTCCTCCACTCACCTTGGGGGTCGTTGGTTGCAGAGCGCAGCAACTCACAACCCTCCACGGCATTCCTGTTAGAAGTATAGAGTGAGAGCTTTCCTCCAATTGGAATATTTTCCACTTCCCTTTTATTGGGTTTCCAAATTACAGTAGGAGAGCCGTCACTAAATAAAATATCCCAAGCCTGGAGGGAAGGCAACCTTGGATCCCCAGAGATTCCTCCTCAAAGGTTTTTTTTTTCTCTCCTCCATGTCTTAGGTCATAACTGTTAGCACAGTGTTCCCTAGTTCCATAGGCAGGATCTGCTGTTGGATAGAGGGGGATGGTGTCCCTACTACCATTCCCTCTCCCCCTTAGGAAGTTCCCTCATCCCTTTTTGCAACCCATCAAAATCATGCCATCACTACCCTGTTATCCCATTATGTTATCAAGCTGCCTCATGCTTATTTATTACCATGGCTCACAACTTCTGACTGCTTATAAGTTTCTTATTACTTCCTTTTGGGGATCCTTCCCAAGGTACCTTTGGCCAAGGGAAGCATCTTGCTGCACCTCTAGGGATGAAACCCTCTAGAGGGTTCCTTGCCTTTGGTACCACTACAGGGTGGTAATTCCTCCAGAAAAGAGAATGCAAATGGCCAAAACCTAAGTAACACAGTTGCACAAGCATAATACTTACTGGCTGCGTAGGTCATTAACAGGGGATTATGATGTCAGGTGTAGCAAGCAGAAAGAGCAGATAAAGTCTAAGGGACATTAATCATCTTTCATACAACTGTCCTCAGTAATAAAGAAAAAATGGAAAGAATTATAGAAAATATATGAAATATAAATGTAATTGTTTCTAAAATCAAGTTTCAATTGTTTCTAATGGTGTCAAGGGCTCTTTAAATGTTCTGGAATAGAATCTGGGATTATTCTTCCTTCTCCTTTCAGCAAGGTGACATCTGAATCCATGTGCACTATTTCAAATTTCAAAATGTTTAATATTTTCATGTACATTACAGTATAGTCTGTTGTTTTTTTGTTTTTGAGTCCAATATAAGTTAAATACCAATAAACTAGCTGAACCAAACTACAGTATATTTCCTGTTTTTATTGTCACTTTATTCTTTATTACTAAGGAAATTTGTATGGGGACAGAATAATTGTCCTATGAACTTCACATGCTTCTGCTGTTTGTCTACACATTATGTTATTCTCTCCTGCTTGTAACATAATTATTTCCATGGCAACCAATTGTAATTCATAAATAAGGCATTATTACATCACCTTTAGTCAAGCAGCAGAAGCAGATAAAATCTTCAGACAAGGATCAAATTTTCAAGCAGCTGTCCTTAGTTAAAAGAAGGTGTGGGAAATAACTACAGAAAAAGGTGTAACTGATGCAAAATTGAGCTTAAATGTTTTGTTTTTCAGTTTTCACAGGCTTTTTATTGTGTTCTTAAAGTCAGGGGTTTCATTGAGTTTCTTAGAGTTGATAAGAGTCTGTACCATAGTAAAGGTACACAGTAAAGGCATGCTACTACACCGAATCAGGAATTAGCTATCTGCACACAAAGAATTAGTGGTGTGCTTTGTAAGTGTAGAGTATGAGCTTGAGAATGGGTTTACAGATCTTGCTAAAATCATTGGTGCACCATTTTGAATACTGTATAAATAACTAAAAGGGACCAGCTCCCACTGTCCCTTTCTATCCATCCCCCTTACTTTCTCCTGCTATCCCAATATCCTGCTCCCTGCACTTCTCTGAAGCAGGGGTCAACAAATTGTAAAATTAAGTACTTGTCCATCGACATCTGGCTTGACTAAAACTAGTCGTTCTGGTGCTTGAGTTGGTAGTCCAGTTAGAAATAGGAATATTTTAGAGAAACGTAAAAAAAAAAACTAAAGAAAAACATAATGGGCTATATATATTCAAAGGGGTTGCACCTGGTGCAACAGATTGCTCTTTAACCGCGTATCATGAGGTAATATTCAAAGGAGGACTTGTGCAGCACAAGTCTCGATGTGCTGGAACACATTGGAAATGTATGTGATGCATCTGAAGGGGGCGTGCCCATGCATATGCGCCACATCCCAATATTCAGCCTTGGATGTGTGGTGCATCTACTGGCACAACCCCTAGCTTTGCAGCATACTGGAGCACAAAGTTGTGCCAGAAAAAAAGGCTCAAATGCTGGCCACCCACAGGAGGGAGGCTGTGCTACAGGGTGCAATACAGCAGCCGTCAGCCATGGGTGGCCACCGACCCAGCAAGAACACCGTCCACAAGCACCCAAACAGTCCCTGATAGTCTAGTGGTAACCCCCCTCCTTCCCGTAGCCTGATTGTGGTAAAAATGAATCAACGTCAGAACTGGTGTTCTAGTGGTAACCCCCCTCCCTCCCCATAGCCTGATCATGGTAAAAATTAACAAATGACAGCCCTGGTAGCCTAGTGGTAACCCCCGCACTGCCCATAGCCCCAATCGCTGGGGAAATGAGATTGATGTAATCCCTGGTAGTCCAGTGGTATGCCCTCCCTCCTGTAACCCTGATCGCGGGCAACAGTAACTAAGAAACAAGCCCTCGTAGTCTAGTGGCCCCCCCAACCCCCGTAATCCCGATTACAGGTAACATCTACAGATCTGAATCCCTGGTGGTTCTGTGGCACCCCCCAACCCTTCCACCCACACAAGACCCCCTGCCCACCCAGCTCTCCCCCTGTCATTGGCTCATACTGTAAGCTGTCATTCAGCGGGCGGCTGGGTGGTATTTTTTATTTATTTATTTGAGCATCAATTTATAACCTTTGAGCCTGAGGCTCATTTCCAAAGGTACCTCATCACATTGAGGACAAATACATTATATTACAGGCTTATTGTTACATCACAAAGTTTCAAGTTGTAATAAAATGACAAACAATTAAATTGACAGCCATATATATTTACAAATATTTGTAGAGCGAAGGAACCATTCTAGTTACAGTGGTGCCGCTCATGCAAGCATTGTCAGCGTGTGGTGGACTAAGTCACGACTAGTGACAGGTGCAATCACGTGCTTTAAATAGCTGGTCCCGCTGTGCGGTTTTGAAGGTGGAGATAGTAGTGGTGTCAGAGATGGCTGGTGGGAGCGTGTTAAACCAGGCTGGGGCTCTATAACAGAAATATCTCTGGCCATGGCTTGTCCTGGTTCTAGGGATCAGAAGGGTGATTTTGCAGGAGGTTCAGGTATTAATCAAGGGTTTGGCTTGGCGGATGGAAGCTGTCAGCCCAGGGGGAATAGCCCGAGAAAGGTTTTTTTTGTAATGAGGCTGGTTTGGTATTGAAGTCACTCATCCAGATTTAGTAGCCTTGCCAAGTCATATAGCTGACATGTGTGAACCTGGGGGCCTCTGTAATAAGCCTACATGCCTTATTCAGGACAACGCGGATTTTGTTGAGGGCAGTCGAGTCAACCGCACCATAAACAGGTAGGCCGTAGTCCACCAGGGACAGTATCAAGGATGTAACTGCTAGTCGGAGGGCAACGGGGGAAGACAGTTTTTATGGCAGTAGAGGATACCTAGCCACACATTAGTAGCAGAGTCAAGTACCTCAATATGGGTGTGGAAGGAGAGGGCAGTGTCAAAGCTGATCCCAAGGTACTTGTACGAGAGGACTAGTTCAAGGGGTTGCTTGGAGCTGGGAAGGATGTGTAGTGGGAAGTTACTGGTTTTGTTTTGAGGGCAGGCAAAGAGCATTGATTTGTTTTTTCGAGATTGATGACAAGTCGGTGCTCTTTGAACCAGGTTTCTGCATCATTGAAGATGAGTTGTAGGGAGTCCTGGAGGGTGTTGGGGTTGCGATGGGTGGCAAAGTGGATGGCATCATCTGCATACAACAAAATTCTACCAGTGCAAGCACTGGGTAGGGTGTTTAGGTAGATTGAGAAGAGTAGCGGTCCCAGGATGGAGCCCTGGGGGACACCTGAGCAGATGGGACAGGTTGTAGAAAGTGTCCCGTTGATTTTGACACATTGGAGGTGGTCAGATAGGTAGCTTGTGCACCAAGAGATCGGCCCAGTAGATAGGCCAGTATGGGAGAGGGCTTCCAGTAGGAGGGGGTAGGAGACAGTGTCGAAAGCCTTTAAGAGATCTACAAACACTGCACCAGCTAGGGCGCCAGCATCCAGGGAGGAGTGTATGAAATTTGAAAACTCAATTAGTGCCGTACCAATACTGTGCCCTGCCTGGAAGACGTGCTGTTATGGACAGAGGATGTTGTACTTGGTTAGGTACTCAGTGATTTGAGAGGCCACCAGCTTTTCAAGGGCTTTGGAGAGGGGTGGGATGATGGAGATAGGTCTGTAATTCCCTGCATTAGACCTGTCACCACCTTTGTGGATGGGCGTAACTATGGCTGTTTTCCATGCAGTTGGGAATTGCCCCAGGCAGAGGGATTTGTTGAGTAGGGTGGTGAGTGGAGAAAGTACCTGGTCCAGCACCTGATGGAGAATGCTGGGGCCCAGGGAGTCATTGCCGGGACTATTGCTCTTTAAAGCTTTGAGCAGGTGCGGTCTGGCTTCCTGGTCGGTTACCCTGCATAGATGGAAACAAGGCCGTTGGATGACAGGGGCCAGCCAGGAGGGGAGAGGGTTGAAGAAATTACTGAGGAGGACTGAGCTAAGGTCCGTGAAGGTAGTGTTTAGGAATTTGGCTATGCAGGCCGGGTCAGTCGAGGTAGTCCTGTCCATGGTGATCTGGGCTGGGGGGGTGCGGGCACTCCCATTCAATTGTTTAATGTTGTCCCAGAAAGTTTGCGCACACCCCCAGGAGGAGGTGAGTGTGGCCTGGTAATGGTCGGCCTTTGCTTTATGGATAGCCCAGGTGCACTTGTTCCATGCTGCATTATAAGCCTGTCTGTCAGCTACCTGGCCTGTTTCAGTGGCAAGGTGCCATAAGTTATCTCTGTGCTTGAGAAGTTGACGTAGAACTGGGGTAACCCAGGGCGCACTGAGCTTTTTAGTATGTGTTCTGGTAAGGGGTGCATAGAGGTCACAGGCTTTGTTGAAAGTCTGGGAGAAGAAGATGAGAGCTGTGTCTATGTCAGGAGCATGCTGTATGGGTGACCAGTTAATCTGGGCAAGAAGTCATTTGAGACTTTTTAGCCTACCAGGTCTGAGGCACCTGCGGAGTGTAGGTTGGGCTTTAAGTAAGGGGGTTGGGGTCGACCAGTGGAATAGGATCGGGGAGTGATCACTGAGTGAGTCTGGGAGGACCTGGATATCTTGGATTTTTTGGGGGTGGTTTGTGATGATTACATCTAGAAGGGTACTGGTACTTCTCTTGGAGTTTACTCTTGTGGGTTGGGTAAAGAGTTGCATCAGATCCATAGCCATGAAGGTGTCTTGGGTGGTGGAAGAGGAGGCACTGAGCCAGTTCACGTTTAGGTCCCCCACATGGATGTGATCAATCTTGTGTTGGAGCATAGCGAGATAATCGGTTAAGGATAATATCACTGGAATTTAGTGCTTTGGTGGAATGTATGCCATAGTGAGATATAGAGGGCCCCTGGTGGGGTCAGGTATAAGTTTAAGGGTGAGGGCCTGAGCCCCGTTTACAAGAACCAGGGCAGGGAGTGCTAGCCCAGTAAGTGAGTCCCTGGTATAGATAGCACAGCCTCCCCTAGGTTTGCCAACACGATCCTCTCAGTATAGGTTGTATCCAAGTAGTGAGACAAAGTGGTCGGGAGTTGATTTTGACAGCCAGGTTTCTACCAGAGCTATGATATCTGGTTTATGCAGCATGACCCAGCATTGGAAGGAATCAAATTTTTTGAGTATGCTGCATATATTCATGGAGGCTATACGGAGACTGGCGGTCCCTATTGTGGGGCTGGTCTGGTATGCAGGCTGGTATACAGGTGGGTTGCAGACAATTCTCAAAAAATGGTGCAAGTATCAGTTTATGCCAGGAGTTACAACATTCAGTATTCTGCAAAGCAGCCTGTGATGTGTCACAGGCTGCTTGCACCAAAGTGGACTTGCACCACCAGTTATGCCATAACCCCTCCCCCCGTGACATGGCGTTAGGGGGTTTATGGCAGCAGTTGTCCCCTATTCTGGAAGGGCAGCCTCCAAGTACCCAATTTTGCTATTCTAAAACAACCCCTGAAGGACATTGTCAAAGTACAGTTACACCAGCTATTAGCTGGTATAAGTGTACTTTACATCTTCCAGGGGTTGTCCCAATGTACTGCCTGCCCCAATCCCCCAGTATATGCAACCCCCCAGCCCCCAAACAGTAGAAATAGCCCTGCAAGGCTGTTGAACCACCCTGCCCCCAGTCTGCCAAAACCATGTCATAAAAGCCCTGCAGGACTATGGGATCCCCCCAACCCAGTCCCCAAAACTATGTCATAAAAGTCCCACAGGGTCTATGGGATCCCCCTGCCTCAGATCCCCAAGAATGTGTAAAAAAGCCCTGCAGAACTATCAGTCCCCTGCCCCAGTCCCCAATAATGTAAAAAAAAAAAAAGCCATAAAAGCTATTAGACTCCCAAGTCCCAATCCCCATAATGCATTAGTAACAGCCCCACAGGGCTGATCTTACCCCCCAAGCCCCAAGCCCCAAACCCAAGTCCTGGTGGTATTACAGATTGCAGTAAAAAAAAAATCCCCATTATCCCTGGTAGTCTAATGGCCCCTTACCTCTCCACCTGGCAGTGCCAGACCACCTGCTCCCCCCTACTCATCCCCAGCTGGTGACTGGCACAGCCCACCTCTCACCACCCGGCCAGCCACTGACTGAGCTCTGTATAAGCGCATACTACTGTAAATAGCATGCACTCAATGAATGAGCTGTCATTCATTGAGCGTGTACTATTTACAGTAGTACGTGTTCATACAGAGCTCAGTCAGTGGCTGGCTAAGGTGGTGAGAGGTGGGCTGCACCAGTCCCTGGTTGCGGACAGGTGGGGTGGAGCAGGGTGGTCTGGCACTGCTGGATGGGGGAGCCACTAGACTATCAGATTTAATGGGGATATGTTTTTCTTTTTACTACAGTCTGTAATACTGCCAGGACTTGGCTTTGGGGATCAGGGATTGGGGCTGGGGGGGCGAGATCAGCCCTGCTGGGCTGTTACTAATACATTATGGGGATTGGGACTTGGGGGGTCTGATAGCCCTGTGCAGCTTTTTGTACACATTATTGGGGGACTGGGGGCAGGGGAGGGTCTGATAGACCTATGGGGCTTTTCAGGTTTGGGGACTGGGGTTGGGGGTGCACTTGCACACTTCCCGTGTGCATGCCTCAGGCATGCAGCCAACCATTGAGGTACGCCTCCTGTTTGTCATACTTGTACAATTGATGCAAGTCATGGGACTTAGCCGTGGGGACCCTGCCCCTCACAGAATCGGGCACAGTATCCTTGGCGCAGCTGCACCCCTTGCATGTCACAACTTGCGACATGCATAGGGATGTGTCTAGAATCTGGCCCATTGTATCTAATTTAGGGTGGAAAAAGTAAAATACTAATATGTTAAGAATGTGAAATATATTACATTTTTTGTTCAGGAGGTCTGATAAAACCAATCCTCCTTAAGAGGCGGAGACAGGAGAGGACTTACAGTGAAAGGCAGTGAACAAGCAGAACCAGAAAGTGTCCAGGAGAGAGGATTGAGACTGAAAGTAGCAGCAGCAGCACACAGCCAAAGAAAGCACATAAGTCAGAATAGTGAGGAGGAGGAGAAGAACCAGCCGCATCAGCAAAAGAGACAGTCGGAACTGGAGCATCATCATCATCATCAACAGAGACAGGGACAACACAATCTTGAGAAGCAGAAGCAGCAGCAGCAGTAGCATGACTGTGAACATGGCATGTGCCTGGACCAGAGAGGGGTCAATGGTTGATAACAGGATCAGGATCAAAACTTTCTAATGCAGGACCTTCAGCTGCTCTTTGTAGAAGTGACTGGAGTGTTTCATCAGTCAATCTTGTTTTTACTTTGTTTTTTATAAGATTTTGAATGTAAAATACTCTCTCACATTTTGTAGTAGACACACTCATAGCCAATAGCATTTCTATGAGGTCAAGGCTGTGAGCAAGGTGGGCCGGTCTCACTCTCTCAGTAATCTTGAATAGACTTGCAGATATGGCTTATTAACTTCAGATTTTAGTTGTACTTTTAATACAGCATACTCTATTTTTATACTGTCTTTCTGATCTTCAGTGAAAAAGTCATGAAAGTATTCTAACAAATGAGCTAATTCCTTTGTCCCAAATTCTGCAAGTTCTTCTCTGGGCAGATAGAATTTTTTGAAATCTAAATAACTGAACCATTTCAGAGGTACCTATGAGAAATTCTGAAATCTCTGATCTATGTATGCTATAGCTGCATCTATTAAACTTTGCAGTTGTGCATTGATTGTAAAATTTATTTCCGGACAATTGTCTTTGAAGGTGAAAGGAATGAGCCTGTCCTCACTGCTTTGCATTGAAAAGATATAGTTCATGCATTTTTCATTATGATTGTATTGATTTAGAAAGGATGTCATGAATTGTCCAGGCTTTGCTTTTAGCTCCATCAACTGGAGTAGGCAGACCTTGATGAGTTGGGTGACTTCTAATATTAGCAGGTCATCCTTTAGAAATTCAAGTAAAAAATGTTCAATATTGGCAAGAAATCTTGGAGCATAAAAAGAGATTTTACAAATTCTACACTCTGGACATCTCCTAAAAGTGCCTTTGCATTGGCACCATCATCACCAGCACAGCTAGAGCCACGTTCCAGAAGCTGAACTACTGTGGGAGGGTTGAATTGGATAGCATAAAATGAACGAGTCTTACTTGCAAACTAACAAACTTGCTTGACTGCATTGAAATGCACTAGATCTGTGTCTATGACATGTGCTATTTCCTAAAGTTCTTTCAGTTTGTTGGGACTGTAATGGTAACATTTTAAAATGCCTATGACAGTGTTTTCTACTTTATTAACAAAAGGATTTTTTTCATGACATTAAGAACTACCAACTCCATTTTATGAGCTACACAATGCACAGTTATTACAGATGGAACATGTTCTCTTATTTTGCTGTGGTGCCACCAGTATGATCCATCATAACACTGACGCCACCAAGGCTCGCTGAAGTGAGAACCATCCCAGGCTTACTCACATCATTAAGGTCAGAAAAACAGATCAATAGACTTCAATGAAGTGTTAATTGCTTTAAACATGTCTTCCACTTAAAGATGTTCAAGTGGTACAGCTTTTGTTTCCCTCTTCTGTTTCTTCTCCCCCCAGAGGCTGGAAGGTGGACTTCAGCTTTCCCTTCAGGAGGGCTCACAGCCACCCTAGGACTACACTCAGGGACACTGGTTTCCCGGGATTGAGAAAGGGTATATTCCGTTTTGCACATTGTAAAAAACGGTATTGTCACCAGTGTCTGCTAAGCCAAAATCCGGTTTTACCGGTGTTAGGTTCTGTGTACTTTATTTAACAATTTTTAACTCTGCTAACATGCATTTTAGCAATTTTGACCTCCACTGTCACACATCCTTCCAACCTTGTACCAATTTAAAGTTATTTTAGGTACAAGATGTGATGGCGGCAGCAGCAGCAACACTACAGCCCCCGTCCCTAAGGTGTGATGGAAGCAGCACTACGGCCCCCATCCCTCTGGTGTAACAGAAGTAGTAGCACTACGGCCCCCATCCCTTAGCTGTGATGGCAGCAGTACTACAGTCATCATTCCTCATGTGTGATGGCAGTATCAGCACTATGGCCCCCATCCCTCAGGTGGGACGGCAGCAGGCCTACATTCCCCATCCACCAGTGGTGATGGCAGAAGCACTAACACCCCCACCCCTTCAGTGTGATGGCAGTAGTAACAATATAGTACACATCCCTCTGGAGTGATGGCAGTAGTGACAGCACTATGATCCCCCTTTCAACACTCACACCCCACATGCACAAGTTACAAATGACTTGATCTCTTTGCTTGTTAGAACTCAGATGTGAATTAAT
The DNA here is from genome assembly GCA_016271365.2 of Neoceratodus forsteri. Classification (NCBI taxonomy): domain Eukaryota; kingdom Metazoa; phylum Chordata; order Ceratodontiformes; family Ceratodontidae; genus Neoceratodus; species Neoceratodus forsteri. The sequence continues at coordinate 435,167,410 of JADMNL010000023.1, forward strand.
CTGAACCATCACTGCTAAGGTGGACTACCTTTGTTTTTTCCTATCTATAATTTAACTGCCTGAATTGGATATCTGCCTGTGACACTGCTGACCAGGGTTAGGGAACAGACTTGGGTGTTGGAGGGCCAGCTGGTGGGTGAAGGCTTGAGTGTCCAACGACCACTCTCCTTCTCCTGAGAGGGAGGGTGGGTCCATGGCTCAACATTTTCTGGCCCATGGTGGAGGCCAGAGGCATGACAACATGTCAGTCTTCACTGTAGGAGGAGTGTGATGGATGTCGGCTTGTGCCTTGACATCATGTAGCTTGTCAAGCTCCCAAGAAAAATGGGAAAACACTTGCTGGCCAACTGAAGGATGGTTGCTGGTCCTGCCATATACCAGAAGCCCCAGACATGTGTCTGTTCTGACCCGTGACATGCCCAGGATTCACAGGAAGCTCTTTGGGGCAATTCTCCTTCCCTGGTAGCCTCCCACAGGGGTAGGGGCCCAATAAATGAAGGGTTACTTTGGGTTACCTGGTAGCACAGCAGTAAGGGTCAGTGGATAGTGGTCGGACTCAGCAGCGGTGGTAGAGGCCTTGGCAGGCCTGAAGGAGTGGATGGCCAGGGTAGGAGGAGCAAAAAACTGCTTGTATTTACTTTGAAATAAAGTGTTTTCACCTAAAAATCCACAAGTGATTAGTGGAGGACCTTCAAATGGATTCATGCATCTCCCAGACATGTGGATGCTTTTTTTTCTACATGGTGTCCATTAAAAGGTGTATCCCAGTTTTCATGTCTTTGTTCAGATGTGAATTGAGCACTACTCTGCCCACCAGCATCATACAGCCTCTGGGGTCTTACCTTCTGTATATCATTGAATGTGCTTTCAAAATCCACTGGCCAAACATAAGTACTCTTAAATACTTAACATTTGCTTTTTGTTGAAGCAGTCTATCAGAAAACATTTTGTTGTCACAGAGACAGAACCAGCAGGTGGAAGAAAAGGGGCAAATGATCCAATTCACCTAAATGGGGTGCTAACTGTGAAGTCTTTTCATAAGTAGTAAAGCAGTTTCTTCTTTGTGAACATACTTTCATTCAGACTAGTTTTCAAACAACTGAGGATTTTGGATGGTCCTACTGATTATGAACTTGAATAAGTTAGTTGGCAACAGTGATCCTGCATTTAGCAATCTACAACCTAGATGCTTATATGCAAAGAATACAATAAAAACCTGACTAAAATCTAAAAACACGCTTATAAAATGTATCTGAATATTTATCTTTACCTATACAAAATCATTGCAGCCCAAGTAAAACTCAAGTAAATTACATGGTACCCTGACTACTATTCTATGATGTAGTAAACATATATTGGTATTTTTTTTATATTCTTTGTAAAGCAGGTAAGGCCCACTAGGCAGAACTGTCTGTTTTAAGGAGTGACCTAGAAGCACTTGGGAGGTTAAGTGACTTGCTTGGATGCAAGTGGAGGTTGTGGTACTCATACCCAAGTCTGCTGGATGTACCCAGTTCAATCACCATTTGTTACTCTAACCACTAAACATGGGTGGTTAAACTGAATGGTTGATTACACAGAGCAGTGCAGGTGATTTCCTTACTGTTTCTATATGCAGCAAAGCAGAAAGAATGCAAAGCACAGCAGCATTCATTTTAAGATGCTGAAATCTGGGTCGGCACGCTTGCGCTGCAGTAGCACTATTGCTTGCAATGCCAGTGACCCAGGGTCAGAAGCAAACTCGGGTTACTGGAGGTCTGGCCAGGGGAGTAGGATCGAGCACCTGGGGGACTGCTCTCCTCCTGGGAGAGTGGGCTGCAGGTCCTGCTTCTTTACCACCACCGGTGTGACCATGGGTGGTGGTGCAATGGTGCTGCAGAGTGATCAGGAGGGGAGGACGCTAGCCAGGATCTGGAGCAGTGGCATGTCTGTATCTGACCTACCTCCTTGGATCTCTAGTGCTGGTGCCCTCAGGGACAGAGACCAGAAAACCAGGAACAATCACCCCACATTGACCACTGGCAGAAGGGACCCAGGTGCCCCAGACTTCATAACCAGGCTCCATAAGGGACCCACTGGGCTGCCCGACACACACTAAGGGAGTGTGGAGGGGTGACCTAGGGTCCCCTCCCTTCCCACCTGGGGGGGTACAACCCAGGCAGGATTGGGGCAGGCCCACAGGAGCTCCTGAGCATTATCTGGGAATGAAACTAGGGGATACCAATGCTGTGAGAAAGGGACATAGAAAGAGAAAATAAAAAAAATTTAAAAAGATACTGAAATCTTAGAGATTCTGTGCAGTGACATGCAATTTCCGTGAGGCACTGGTACAAGAATTCAAAATCCGCAAACCAAGCAGGATTCCGTGATTGTTACCGGTGTTACCGGTAAAAATGGAAAACCAGGGTCCCTGACTACACTGCTCTCTCATAACCCCCCCAGTGAGTCCCCTGTGGATTTTCCACCATGGCAAGGCCAGGGAGGGGAGGGCCATCCACTCCCCCAATACGATGCACACAATCCAGTTTCCGGGGGTTGAGCTGAGGGTTGGGAATGCAGTCTGGGCCTTATGTAGCTGGCTAGCATTCCCATGTTTTCCATTTTCTCCCCCCCCCATTGCTAGGACATGCACGTCAACACGCACACATGGAGGTGTCCGCATACTGCAGAGTCCAGCGGCACCATCCCATCATTGATGTTTTCCTGGCCATTCTGCTCTCAGGCCTCCACCTGGGGCAGTCATTCATAGGACCACCAAGCCACCCTTCCTGGGAGAGGACAGCTGTCCTCTGGATGCTTGATTCTGTCCCTCCCTGGCCAAGCCCCTGTGACCCATGTTCACCACTGAAAATGGGTTAGCAGTGTGGCAGGAGGTAAGGCGTGATGTCTCAGCCCTCCACACCACCGGGCTGGCCTAATGGTATAGCGTTAATCAAAATAATTGTAACCTGTTTTTTGTGCCTTCCACAAAATGGAGGAAAACTATTTCCCACTCAATTACACTGGCATCAGTACCACCATCTGCAAGAATAGTAACAAATCTGGTATTTCTGACTGTCTGAATCTGGGTTTTAGTCATAACATCTGATATAGCACTGCAGAAGTCTCTTGCTCACTTGTCATTTGCATAATTGCTATCAAAGTTAATTCCATTTTTTTCCTGCAATTTACAAAACTACTCCATATCAGAGAAAGGACATAAATATTTAGCGATGGATTGTGCAGCATTAAATAATCATCTCATTTTGTTTTTTGTGAACTCATCCAGTTGAGCAAATGCATGACATAATGCAGTTTCAGTAATATTAAAGTTAATTGTATGTTGGCTACTGTCATGACTATGCTGCTTTTCACAGATCATATGTGGATTGAATTTCTCATGAGCGTAAACTGATTCAGTTTTTAAAATTATGTGAACCAGTGGCAAGGACATTTGATTTTTTTGAATAAGCAGGAATTGCAAGTGAAGGATGTTTTTCACACACTGAGCAGTAAGTACATTTATTTATGTATTTATTTATTTGTAATGCAGAAGTACCTTTGAATTAGAAGCTCATTTATAAAGGTTCCACGTCAAACATAGAGCTTGAACATACTGTAGGTACAGTACATTAAAACAGGTTCAGAGTACAAGTAGCAATTCAAATCAAGTTACTATAAACAGTTAAACAATTCAGGAATTATAGGCAAAAAAATCACAGAGCATGGTGTAAATGACTGAAACACTATAAAGCATCATGAGCAGCCGGGGAACAGCTTTGTCACATATGTTGATAAAGCTGGGGTTATCTGGAAAGGTTGTGTAGGGAATGGAGGTAGGTTGAATGTTAGAAGATTGGGATGGTGTGAGAAGAGAAATAGTTAAGGATGAAAAAGGATTGGAAGTGTGGTGTTGATGCAGCGAAGGGGAAAGGTGTGTTGGTGGGTGGTATCTAGAATATGATTAGGAGGACTGGCCTTGCTAGTAGTAAAGATAGCAGGCTAAGAGGACCCTCAATTGAAGCATGTAAAGCGCATAGTTGGGGGGAGTAAATTTCTATGGTTAAGTAGTCAAGTAGGGTAGGCCTTCACTAGTACTGCTGAGTGAGGAGAGGGTGGTACCAGCTGGAGTTAGGGGTAAGGGGAGCTGATTTAATATACTACAAATATAGTACAGGGTACTGCATACATAAACAGCTGTTTGCTTATAAATGTGGGCTGGGTTTTGTCCCTGTATATCTAAAGAATAGATTTTTCTTTAGAAGTGTTGAATTGACATTGAGAAATCAAGTTGTTATGGATATGGTTGTCCCCCTTGTAAAATTAAAACGTTCCCAATCTTTATTTAGTAATTATATTCTGATATGCTGGAATAGTCTTCCTTACGAATATAAGCAAAACATTGGTAAGCGCTTATCAACATCCCATCTAAGAAGACACCTGATATCTATACAGGAACCTTGTAATTGTTATTGATGTTCTTTTTCTATGTTTTTGTATTGATGATTGTTGTTTGATTGTATTTATTATGTTGAGTGGTGAAGTGTATTTTGTATTTTTTGTAAAGGTTACCATTGTGAATATGTTTTTTACTCAAATGGTTTTTACCTTGAATAAACAAACAAACAACATTGCCATTTGCTAGGTATAAAACTCAATACATTTTAGTACATAATGCTTTTATCATTGTATCTTAAGCAGGTAAACTGAGTTAGCCAGTGAGGCTGGAACATTCTAGTCCTTTTCTCTTGATCATATTTTTTATCTTTGCTTTTTTTCTCAATGTTGAACATGGTTTCCTCCTCTAAAGCTCATTTTTTAAGTAACTTCAGTGACTGTGATGCCACCACATAACTGCTGGTGTCATTTCAGTTGTCTTAGAAATTGCTATGGATCCACATAATTGATCAGCTGTTACGTCTAATACCACAAATTCAGAACCAGTATTTTGGTTCTTTTCATGATTAGGGCTTTGAGAAAGCACTTTATGTTTTATTCCTGAAGAGGAGGAGTTCAAGGGTTCAAGGGAGATCCAAATGGAAAAAAGAGTAGTTTGCTTTTCTTATTTTTCTGCATATTGTCCCTGTTAAATTGTGCAATATTCTATCAAGTAAATAAAATTATATTTTTTATCTCTGTGTGTTGAGCAATTATTTTATTTAATTATTTATTTATTGAAAAGTTTCACCAGGAAAGACACACTGAACAACAGATTGCTCATCTCACAGTGCATCTTGGGGGGAGGAAGGGGAGCTGATATAATACACAACAAATATAATATAGGGTACCGTATAACATGACATGCAATAGTACTGATGGCTACAGCAGACTGATAAAGAAACATCTCAGACCAACAATTGAAAAAAGGCATTAGGATTTATGTACTTTGAGAGACTAAAGGACTAGTAAGTGCTAGAATGCTTGCGAGTGAGTACCCCAAGGTGCGTAATAGTGCATTTGTTGGCTATCAAGAGAAAGTGGATTAGAAAAGTAGGATAAAGGAAGGGAAGGAGTGGGGGATGGGGAGGGGCAGGTGGGACATATAGCTAGGAGCCATAGGTAGAGGGTAAAATGTATATAAGTGAGTGTGGATAAGGTGGAGTGGCGGTTTAACCACAAGTGCAATTTACTGAGAGGAAGTTGTAAAGTGCTAAGCAAATGGAGTGGGGAGAAGATGAGTGGTGGATCTGTTGTGGAAGAGCATTCCATATTTTTGGGAAGCGGTGAGAGAAGGCAGCCTTATCAACAGTAGTCGACCAACGAGGGACTACCATTAGTCGAGAGTCATAGGATCTAAGGGAGAGGGCAGGGGGTGGCAGAGAGGATAGCGAAGAGGTTAGTTACAGAGGGGGTTATTCAAACCAAAGCTTTGATGCAAATTTAGTGCAATGGAGGTGGTGTTGATTTTCTAGAGATGAGAAAGCGAGGAAGTGGTAGAGATTACAGTAATGAGTGAGAGAGGAGGCATCCAGAGTGAAACGACAGAAGGAGTTAAGAGAGTCCAATCTGGATAGGGAACACTTGGAAGCAGCACTGTAGACTACATCACAGTAGTCAAAAATAGGTAATATAATTTTCTGGATTAGTTCACACTTGCCAGTAGCAGGAGGTAGCTACAGTTCCCGCATAACATGCCAAGCTTGGGGCATAGCTTTTTTAAGAATGGCATCAACATGGCCAGAGAAGTTGAGGTGTTGGTCAAGCCACACCCCAAGGTACCTAAAAGAGGATGCGTCCTCAAGGATTGTCCCATCAAGGGTGTAGATGGATGGTAATGAGGGGAGTCTAGAGAGTCTCTGCCTTGTGCCAAAGGTCATTGAGACAGTCTTCTTAGAATTGAGGGACAGTTGATGGGAGCTGAACCAGAGCTGAATTTGGTTGAAGTCGTGCTGTAGCATGGTAGCCACATCATCTGGGGACTGATCTGAGGTGAAAAGAACCATGTCACCCGCATACATATGGATTGCGGTGGATGATCAGGCAGAGGGGAGGTCATTTAGAAAGGTGGAGAAGAGGATTGGGCCCAGTATGGATCTTTGTGGGACACCAGGGTTAAAGAGGAGGGGAGGGGATATGGAGTCACCAATTTTGACAGATTGAGTCCTGCCTTCCATGTAGGTTCTGAACCAATTTGTGGCAGAGTCAGAGAGGCCGGCCTTGGTGACAGCGTTTATGAGTAGGGTGTGGGAGACAGTGTCAAAAGCCTTAGCTAAGTTGACAAAAATGACTGATGTAATTTGACCATTATTCATCCCTGAGAGGATAGAGTCAGCGAGTCTAATCAGGGAAGTGGTAGTGGAGTGGTTCTTCCAGAACCCAGATTGGAACAGAGTGAAAAAGTTAACGTTGGAGAGATAGGTAGAGAGTTGTGAAAGAACCAGATGTTCTTGAAGCTTAGCCAGAGTAGGGAAAAGTGAAATGGGATGGCAATTGGCAGGGGTGGAAGGACTGTCACCCTTTGGAAGGAGAAGAACAATAGCATGCTTCAAGATAGAGGGGATGGTAGCAGCTATGAAGGAAAGGTTGAGAAGTTCAGATAGAGCAACAGCGATCAAAGGGGCAGATATGTATAACAGTTTAGGGTCCAAGCTTTCAGATGAGCTGCATTTGGGGAAGGGGGTTAGAGCATACAGGTCCACAAGTGTGTCAGTGGGGGTCATTTTGGCAAAGGAGAAGGAGGGGGTGGTGAAGGTAAGTATAGGGGGGATCCACAATCGGGGGACTTGGTAATGTGGATAGAAGAGCAGAGGCACAGGAGGTGAAATAAGAATTAAATTTGGTAGCAACACCCAAGTGATCCACAATGAGAGTGTTGTTGACATTAAGGAGAGGAGTGGGTGGTGAGGAAGGGGGGGCAGAAAAGAGAGTGAACAACATTCTAGAATTTGGATGGTTTATTAATGTTAGTCTAAAAGGTGCAGCAGAAATAGTCAGCTTTAGCTAGGCGATTAGCTTTAGTGCACTGATTTCTCAGAAAGCAGTATGTGTCATAGCCTTGTAGGAGCTTGGATATTTTATGTTTTTCCAGGCTTGGTCTCTGGCTCTATGGCATGCCAAGAGTTCTGGGGTGATCCACGGTAGGTGCATTCCCTTTACCCTAGAGCAACGCAGCAGGGTGTGGTTATTCCAGACCTCCAGAAATATACTGTTGAAGTAGTTGTAGGCTACATCAGTGGAAATTGAGGAGGCATTTTAATCCCAGTTAGTATGAGCCATGTCATGTAGGAATGGTGTGAGGTTTAAGGATTTGTATGAACATCTGTACAGGGTTTTGTGGGGGGCTTTTATCATGTGGATTCTGCGTACCATGAAGGTAGCATGGTGATCACTTAGGGCATCTCGTAGGGTGCCAGTTTTACTAACCCTATGTGGATAGGATGTAAGATACCAGTCTATTAGAGAGTGGTTATTGGATTTATGGCTTAGGCGGGTCGGTTCAGAAATACATTGAGACAAATTTAGAGTGTTAATATCGTTGCGTATTTTGCTTTGAGAGGGGGTTAACCAATTTAGGTTGAAGTCACCCATTATATATACTTCACCTGAACTGGTAAGGGAAACTATGTTGTTAATGAGTTTGGTGGCAACAGAGGGAAGAAGACCTGGGTGACAGTAGACACCCGCGATATATATGGGGATAGAAAATGGAAGGGATATTTTTAGGGTGAGAGCCTCACAGGCTCGTAGAATTGAAGTAGAGAGGGTGGTAGTGAATTGTAAGGTGGTTGAAACATAAATTGCTACTCATCTGCCCCTACTGGCTCAATCCTGCCTGGTTTTAGTGTAGCCAGGGATGGAGAGTGAGGGATCACCTGTTTTCACTTAGCCAAGTTTTGGAAAGAATTATAACATTGGGGGCTAGTCAGGTGACAATGGGCTGCAGTAGATCAAGTTTGAGGAGAAGGCTGCGAATGTTTAGGTTAAGAATTTTCAGGCCACATGGGAGGGAAAGCAGGCTGCTCAGGGATGGAGCATCGGAAGTTGGTCCAGATCCTGTGGTTATCGAGGGGCAGGGTCCATGGTAAGGATTGGTGTCTTCAGAGGAAAGAGCAATAAAGCAATAATCAAGAAATTCATTTTTGCACTTTTATACTAGGGTACCAAGCGACTATGGTGGGAAATAGCTGAGGATTATAGGGTGTGAGGAGGTTGGAATTTTACTTTACACAAGGTGCAGTAGGTGGGTAGGGGTAAGAGTGAAGCACTAGGGTGGATGGTGTAGTGTGACCAGCTAACAGCAGCTGATGTTGAGGTGGCCACAGAATAATTGGATGGAGAGTGGTGTAAATTAAGAGTTAGGGGGACTGTTTGGATAGGTTGAGGACTTGGTGTGAGGGTTGAGGGGAAGGCAAAGAGAAAGGAAAATGAAGAGGAGAAGCTTATTAGCTGTAGGAGACATAACAAACAGTAGTGGTGGGTGAAGTGGGTCCCAATTTGGCCTCAAGTGATCTGCGGAGGAAGGCGACCATTGAGTGCTCCACAATGCAGTTGAGTACTTCACTGCTATCAATGGGCAACGCAAAGTCCATTGAAAACAATGACTTCACATTACTCCACCTTCCCAAACCACTACTCCACCAATTCTTAAGGCGAAGTACATTGAAAACAATGTACTGCGCCTTACTTTGCCTTGTTTTTAAGCTCCAAAGGTGAATTTTGCAGTGATTCATGGGATTTCAGGTCACATGGGCTCTAGATTGTTCTGCACAGCCTCAGATTGGGGTAGTGTGTGTATGAAGCTATAGGAGACTATCTGCTCTGAGAGCTCTGTGATTCAAACCTTCTAAAAGTTGTTAAAAAAGCCTTTTGGGGTCATTTGTTTTGCTGAAACTTTAGTTCATCGATTATAGGAAACCCTCCTGTGCTCATATCATTGAGTGTTTATTGTTTGTGTGTGGATTTTGAATGCTAATGTACAATATTCAGTCTGTGTACTGAGAGACAGTGGAAGTGTGCTTTGGGGAGGGGCATATCTGTGGTGTAGGTAGATTAACTTGAAGAAAAAGACAGTGCTTTCTGTTTTGGTGATATTTTTCTAGTATAACTGTGTTAATGTACACACAGTAATATTTTCAATAATTCTTGCCATTTTTTTGCTGAATGTTGTGGTGCAGCAGTGCATATTTTTAGTTTGTTTAAAATATGTGGTTATATTACTGAAGTTTTCAATTTGCTATGCATTATTTAGTATGTGTGTATGGGTGTGACGCGTGTCATTAAATCAGACACCTTTTATTGTGCCACATAATTTCAGCAACGTTAACCTGCTATCCACTGCAGCTGTGTGATTTTTGTACTTCTTTGTGGTATCTTTACCGGTACTAGTACTAGTGACTGTTACTGCAGCAGTGCAGTACACTGCCCGCCCCTCCGCTGCCCGCCCCAACCGGCAAAGGAATTATTTTCGAGATTTGAATTTCTGGTGGTGAGCACTGGTTAGGTGTTGTGCCTTTGCATCTGCATCTCTTCAGTGTGCAGCACAATCTTAATCTGTCTGTGCATTTGCATCTCTTTAGGGCCAAATCTCCATCTCTAACTTAAGTCACAGTTGTTTCTTTGGCTTCCCTTCAGAGTACTGGACAGGTGTCGTACATAATTCTGCATGAACATTGTACTCCTTAATATGTGTTTTTAAGTCAGGACCATCATCACGAGTCACTCATGATACAAATCACGATCTTCATCATCGTAGTCACAAATCACAATTCATGATCACGTCACGAATCACAACATTAATCTTTTTTAATAGTTACTTAGAAGTACTGTAAGCCTGTTTTGTAGTATCTCTCCATGCTTCACCACCCCACCATTGTACTCATTAATGAGTGTTTTTAAGTTGGGGAGTTTTGTGCCACACCTCATCGGGGCCCGGGGAAGTACAGCTGTAGGTATTCGCGTTTCTTCATCATCACGGTCACAAATCACGATTTACAATTACTTCACGAATCACAACATTCATTTTTATGTTGCTTGCACGCATGTGCAAGAAACATAGTGCCATCATCGGAGATTTCGGAGGTGTGTCACCTCCTCCTCCAATTCAGTCAGTGAGCTGGCAGGCGCGGCCCCTGTAGGCCAATGCATTTTGGAGCTGTCTATGACACGCTCCAAAATGCAGTGGCATACAGTTGAAAGGGGGAGCTACGCTCCAGTGAGCACCGAAGCGCAGCTCCCCCACACGCAGGCATGTGCGCCCCTGCACGCCCTGTGCAGCCGACCGGGTGCCCAATCCCCGCCGGGCGGAGCTGCTGTCGCCCCCTCGCTGGTGCCACGCTGGAGCCCACCCCAGCGTGGGAATCGAGTTGTCGGCCAACGGGGTGCCCAACTCTATCAGCTGAATGGCCCCCTGCCTTGTGCCATGCTGGGAGCCCACCCCAGCATGGCAAACGGTCCCTCAGTCTTTTTTTTTTTTGTTTTAAACCTGTCAAACAAAAACAGTCCCAGGCACGCCTCCCGACCCCTCCCACAACCCACACCCACCCACTGTGCACCCAGCTTCCCCACACCCCCTCACCCCATACCTCCGGACTCCGGTGCGATGATCTTCAGTGTGGACCGGGAACACGTCTGCACTCTTCAAAGCCGACGCGAACTGAGGAAATACCCGATTATGCTGTATAATGGGCTAGATAGAGGGGTTCAACTTTATTGCATATCTCAGGCATTTTGGGAATTTTGCACAGATTTTCAACATGGGTTTAGGACCCTCTCATCAATGATAACATTGTCATGGTGATATACGGGCTCGAATGGTGATTTCGCTCAGTGACTGCGAAATCACCCTTCGGGCCTGAATACCGCCATGACAGTGACATCATTCATGAGAAGGGGTCCCAAAAACCCCATGTTGAAAATTTGGTCCAAAAATTCCAAAAAATGACTGTTTTACGAGCGTGCGTTGCGCAGTTCCTATGCAGGCTCGTAAGTTCGCGAAATTTCAATATTTTTACTACAGATTTTCAACATTGCCATTTTACCACACCTTCTTATCAGTAGTACAGCTGTCATTTTTCACATCTCACCCAAAATGTGTTTCGGCCCTTGTAGCGCACAATGGCGCAGTCAATGTGCGAAATCAATGTATGGGACACATTAGCAAAATCACACTGACACTGTTCATGACCAGAGGTCTTAAAATGGCTATGTTGAACATTTCGTGAAAAATTTCCTAACAATGACTGTTTTACGAGCGTGCGTTGCGCAGTTCCTACGCACGCTCGTAAGTCCGCAAATTTTCAATATTTGCACTCCAATGACTTCCAAATACCTAAACAGCACATAGAAGCAAGCAACATTCGGCATTGACAAATGCTTGTTTTACTAGTTGCTTCGAAGTACTGTAAGCCTGTTTTGTAGTATCTCACAAAGCTTCACTCTCCCACCACTGTACTCACTAATAAGTGTTTTTAAGTCGGGGATTTGGACAGTGTATGTAGTATGTACGCAGACTGGAAAGAAGACTGACTGCATACGTGCAGTTTAGCAAAGTATACTTGCACTGCTCAGAATACAAAGTGTCACGCATACGGAAGACAACAAAAAAGGGCATAATTACATACAAGGGTCAGGGATGATATTGGAATACATTTTATAACACAGCAAGGAAGGTGTGGGGGGCACATGGTGTAAGAAAAAAGAAAACTAATGTGGGATCCCATGGTGATCCAGCAGCAGTTCCAGCATTGACATAATTTGCAACTGATGTCCCTCTAAGCGATCCTGGTGGAGCAGCAGGTAATGCTGTTGCCCTACTCTTCTTAGGGATGCCGCCATGCACAGCTGCACCCTCTGTCACAGAATGGCCAGCAGGTGCAGGCATAGTCCGTTCTGTGGCAGCCTGCCACTCCAACTGGTGGTGATTGAGCATATGGGTGTACTGGATCCCAGTCCCCAGGTGAGTCCCCCAAGGGCCACAGTGCACCTCCACCTCACACAGGCAGCACCTGACCACACTGCTGTCCCTTCCAACACAGTCAAAAAACTGCCACACAACAGAGGTGCGGGGAGAACCAGGCTCAGGCAGGGGAGGGCCAGATGAACTGGCAGCCGACTGGTCACGGTGCTGAACAGGCATGGGATCCTCACCTGGGCCTGGGGGAACAGGCACATCCTGCTCCAGAGGACCTGGTGCTGGACTTGGTGGTGGTGGTTCAACTGCCTCAGAGTCAGGACAGGAGGCGGTGCTGGTCCTGCTTCCGGGGGGGGGGGAGGACAAACAACTAACTACTTATAAAGGTAAGAACTACTTATAAAGGTAAGAAAAATACAATTTACAGAAAGAACAAATTAAGTAAAAAAGAGTACAGAAAAGACAAATAAATGTAGCTTTTAAAAAAGCTGTTGGGTCTAAATCAAAGTTTAATTCTTCTCCTCCTCCTCGCTCCGATGTCAAAGCATCAGCAGTCACAAAACACACTCCTCTCTCTCCGTCTGCACAAGAGAAAGTAAAAGTGTCTGCTTGTATGACTCACTTCCTTCCTGCCTGGCTAAAGATCATGTGGCTTACAGTATTGTAAGCCATGTGATGTGTGTGGGGGGCCTGCCAAATCTGAAACACCAAGTGGATAACTTAGAATCATAATGAGGAACGCGAAGTCCATTAAAACAATGACTTACGCCTTACTGTTGCCATTTCGCTAACGCCAGTAGTAACGACAAGGTGGAGTGAGCACTTTGCATTGCCCACTCCGTGTAGTGGAGTGGCAATGCAAAGTCCCCACTTCGCGTTCACTTCGCCGGCAGAATTTAAATTCGATGCATTTCTACAAACGAGCCAATCGAGCAAGAGTCATGGGAGATTTTGGATGATAAGGAGGGAGGAGGGGAATTAGGTGACAAGCTGGTGGTAGGATTATTATGGGTCAGAGGTGCTGCAAGGGCGTTGCAATGGAACCAAAAGTGGGAAATGTGTACAAGTGGCAGGTAAGGTATTAGAAGTCCCGAGCCATTGTAATGGAAGAAATAAAGTCTGGGTCAAAGAACAGCAGACAGTGTCACACAGGAGAGAAAAACTAGGTCAGATTATGGGAACAGACAGGCACTGTGGAGGGAGGGAACAGTGGTGCAATTAAATTAGGGCAGCCAGTGAGATATGACAGTGAGCAGCAATTGGCCAGGGTTCACTACAAGGTGGAGCTTGAAGCGAAGGTAGTGGATTTAAACAGTGCCAGGGGTGGGGGAGGGAGGGTGGGTGGGACAAATTACTGGGTTCAGAAATAATAATTTTAAGCTGGCTCCGGAACTGAGACCCAGTTGGGGAGCTCAGGCAGTGTCCTGTGTAGGAGAACCAATTGGAGGGAGGCAGCTGGGGTAGTTGGCCAATCAGCTGCAGCAGTGTCTTCTGCGCCAAAATTTTGAAAAAGTACAGTGAATTAGAGGAGGTCCGTACCTGTTATCAGGGAGCCGGCAGTGGTCACAGAGGAAGCGGGCGGCAATGATATTCAGACACCGCACTGTCGAGGAGAAGAACCTGGTTGGGGGGCTTGATGGAATCTGCGAAGAGGGAGAGAGAGCAACAGGGATTAGTTAAGGGGAGCTGAGGACATGCACCCAGTCAGGGGGCTTGATAGAATCTGTGGGGAGGGAGAGAGAGAGAGAGCAAGAGGGATTAGTTAAGGGAGAGAAATCAGAGCAGGGGCGGGGGGAGGAAGCAGACAGAAGAATAGCAGAGGGCCTGAAGAGGCAGAGGGGAATTATCTTAATCGAAGGGCGGTTACAGACAGCAGAGCACAAAGAGAGCAGGAGGCAGGGCAGATCAGGCACCAAGTTCAACAAAGAAGGATTAGGATAATGGCAGGATGCAGGGTGAATGGTCGCCTGCTACAGTTCAGTCGGTAGGGGCAAGAGTAGGAAAGTCAGATAGGCCAAGGGCAAAACTAATCAAGAATACTTAACAGCAGTCTAGTGAAAAACAACAACTCTAAACAGGGTAACTGTACCGACTATTAAGCTGGACTAATGCAGTGATAGCAGACTAACATTTCCTAATTAGCAACAATAAGCAAAAATGAGGAGAGATAGCTAGAGAGAGAGAGAGAGACAGCAATAGTTTACAAATTACTGGGTTCAGAAATGATAATTTACAAGCTGGCTCTGGGAACTGAGAACCGTCTCGGGAGCTCAGGCAGTGTCCCTGTGTAGGAGAACCAATCGGAAGGAGGCAGCTGGGGCAGCCGGCCAATCGGCTGCAGCAGAGTCTTCTGTGCCAAAATTTTGAAAAAGTCTGGTGAATTAGAGGGGGTCCGTACCTGTTAGCAGGGATCCAGCAGTGGTCACAGAGGGAGCGGGCAGCAGGGATGTTCAGGCGATGCACCGCCAAGAAGTGCCCAGTCATGGGGCTTGATGGAATCTGTTAGCAGGGAGCCGGTGGTGGTCATAGAGGGAGCAGGCGGCAGCGATGTTCAGGTGTTGCACCAAGGATGCCAGACTCCATCCCAAATGACCAACTCACTCACAAGATCTATCACCAGTTCTATACATACACACGAATGCACAGATACACACATGCACGCACACACACACACACACACACACACTCACACCAGTTCAGTATGCTCACACTTCACAGTAGTAAAGGTGTGACAGAGAAACACAAAAATGCTCTTTCGCTCACTGCTCTGAGTGACGCCAGCAAGAGTTCTAGTATACTTCTACAAATATACTGAGTTTTTATTTGCTTGAAGGCAAGCTGAAGGAGGAGAACAATTGTTTGAACTGTGACTGCTCTGCTGTGCTTATGCTTACTTTAACATTTGTGAGGTCAGGACACTCAGAGAATAGTGTGGTGGCACTTTGGGTAGCAGCAGGAGGCAAACAAAACTGCAGGACTGGTCCTGCCTCCTTTTTGTACTTTATTAGTGGCAACTGGCAACTGTGTAAATCTGGGTAAAGTCACACACAGCAACATTTATATTCTTTTCCAGCTCCCCCTCCAACTGTAACACATTTGCTTTTTATAAATTGTGATATCATTTTTTCCAACCCTTTACTTTCTGTGTAACAGCACTCCCCCCTTCCACCCCCACACACACACTGCACCACAGCTCATCCCAACACCCAAACTCTTACAGGATTTTGCTTTCTGTTTTCTTTTTACAATTATTCTCAGTCTGTTATTTGTAATGTAGTTGATAGCCTTTAAGTTGCTCCCCACGATCTTACCCCGTGATGACAGTTCTTTTCTTTCCCTTTTTAAAAATATTTTTTCTTTTTTTTTTTTTTTTGCTAGTTTCAATGGGTTTTTGGCTTTTGTTTGCTTTTGATACTTTGCTGCGTCCAGCATCTGACCAACCATCTGTCTGACCTTGGCCTATTTTACACACGCCTTTAAGTTATTCCCCAACCCCCATGATTTCACCCCCCCCACACTGACTTCAGTTCTTTTCCCTTAAAGGGATGCAGTCAATCTGTTTTTCATCATGTTATTTCCAGTTAAAAAGCTACAGTTTATTGATTTTCCTTCTCTAAAATTCATTGATGTTGCTGTTTGTTTTGTCTGTATCCTTGTTTAGTAGAACTGAAATGCATGCAAATGTAGATTTATAAACAACCTTGTTTTGCTTACAGTCCTGGATCTGTTCTTACTGCAGACTTCCTGAGCATTAGAAACACCCCCGAGCAGTGCAGTCACTCATGCAGCAGTAGACTCACAGACTCCCACTGCATCATGAGGAGCTAGACTGTGTTGTGGGTGTTCCCAAGTCCAGGAAAGATGCAGCTGGAGCTGCTCAAGAAATGTAAACAAACTTTGGTTTGTGCGGTAACACCAGTATGGCGGGCAGTCTGTTTTTCACTTTTTTAAAGAAAAATAGAGTCAGAATCAAACTACCAGCTATATCAGCAATCTTTACAGAATGTTGGCAATCACAAAATGTGTTTTTCAAACTAGGGACATTTTGAGACCTAAGGGGGCTGACAGTGTCCCTTTAAACACTTTTTTCTTTCTTTTCTTTTGCTAGTTTTAAATGCTTTTTAATTTTTTTTTAAGAGTCTAGCTGAGCTAAGTCTAGCTTTCACGAGCATCTGCCCCACTATGGTATGGAGTGAAATGTTATGAAGCAAGTGCCGGAGTCTACTCTGTACTGCTTCCAGCTCCTGCTCCTCCCCCACTGCCCTGGCCACTTGCCAGGACTGACAGACAGTCTCTGAGTTGATTTTTGCTCACTCACTTGTCAGTCCTGCTGATGTTGCTGCTGCTGCTGTGATGACTGGGTGGGAAGGGAAGGTTGGAGGTCATGACACTTCTTCCTCCAGGCAGCTGAGCTCTGTGCTCACCCCTGATGCTCCTACATGCCATGGCAGCTCTCCTCTGTCTCCCACATGGTGCTTCTGAAACCTTTAGTGTGCTCACTATGTGATCAGCCAGCCGAGGAAGAAGCAGTTCATGTGGCAGGTGGCATCTAGTGGTCAAGCATTGAAGGGTGCAAGCCCGTGGTTATGTGGGGGAAGAACTCCTCCCCCACATCCTATTTAACCCAAGAAGCACACTACCGCTCTTCTTAGAGCGAGTCGCACTGGGCACTCGCCCCGTGTTGCTGCTGGTCTGCGGCTGCACCCCTTTTCCCCTTGCTTCTGTCTGCTCCCCCGTGTTTGCTTCTTCCCTTTTGCCTTTTGTCTTGTATTCCCCCGCACCTTCTGTGTGGTTTGCTTTTGTTGGGGGGGGGGGTTCTTTCATTCGCCTCTGGTCTTCGCTCACTCTGCATCCTGCCCTTCTCCTGCTGCCACCAGCTCCTCGCAGGCTGCGTTTCTCCGCAGCTGTGGTGGCATCTCTCCCTTCCTTCCAGCAACCATGCCTGCCACAGCGCAGTTTTAAAATCCACCGGCTCACATTCCACTGAGCTTCTAGCTTCGTATTTCAGCTCCTGTCACTCCAGCCTCAGTACTACTGCAGCAACAAGCTAGCGATGGGGGACAACCACACAACCTTTTACCAATCCTCAGATTGCCTTACTTCTACCTCCCTTTACGACCCGTATAAGCATGCTTGCTCCAGGTATATGCCATTACTTTGGCCTTCTATTTTGTCTCGCTTAACTGCGGCTTATTGGGACTGCTATTTTATTAAGTGGCTTGTGCACTTGACAATGGATATCAGGTACCGCGTGAATCTAAACCTTCTCCTCAAATTTGACTATTGGACCATATATCTACCATTATTACCGATTGTTGCCTCACTTGCTAGTTGAGGAAGTGCTAGCACCTTAACCAGTAAACTCCACTCCATCGGAACTTGCCTACTCATTATGCCTTGTCAATCAGCTGCTTATTTCCACATATCAAAGCAAGCTGCCCATGGATGCACCGGACGCTAAGTTTCCCTCCTTGTTCATCACTTCATTTGCATAAGCACTCTGTAGCGACCCACTTGTGGATCCTAGGTTATGCAAGCACTCCTCGTGCTACTCATTCACTCCACTTTTGAACTTCGGAATTTCTAATGCTGCACGCTATTAGCTTGGCCCTCAAACCTGCTTCTCTCACCGCAGCTTTCCCATGAACATAAGACATACCAACTTACAATTCTTCCACTCTTGTTTGGTCAGTGACTATAGTCCTGCTTCCAGCGAAGATGCTGTAACGATAGGCCCATCCTCATATTCCCTCACTACTAACTATTGTATTCTATGTTTGACCTATTCTGCTGTGACTATGGCTCCCTGAAACTGCTATCCATCTACTTAGCTTTCAATCATGGCACTTTGACTTCACTCACTCCGCTACGCACCATCAGCTGCTTCAGACCATTCCACAGAAATCCGATACATCCTATCCTGCAGCTGGATCTAGCCTGGCATGCTTGCCTGCTTGTTTACCCCTTTCTGCCTGGGATGTCTGCTATTTGGGCTACCCTTCACAGCGGCATCTAGCCTACGTAGGGTCTAGTTTGGCTTCTTCCTCCTTTGCCTGGACTACCTGGGGTCTGGCTGTATTCACTGGCCATGCGAGAGCTTAGCCTGGAGTGGCTTTAATGTTCCTTACTATCCTTCAAATTCATCAGTCAGCCCTTAGTGAGCTCCTTGCTCCATGGACGTACATCCGGATTACTTGGACTTCTCCCTCAGTTCCTTGGATGCTTGCCCTTGTCGCTCAGTTGCTGGATTCCTACATCACTCCCGCCAGAACTGGTCAAACTTTCCTGCAGACCCTTTATAATGCTGCAGGCCTCGACTTTCCTTTCGATTAGTGCTACTGCAATGCTTCACACGTGGCCCAGGATTCTGCTGCCATTTTCGGAATTTTACAGTACCATATGCTATTTACATGCTAGCAGTTGGACATTATTTGTGCTTATTTCCACTGCTCTACTATCCCTGAATAAATTATATGCTGTCTGAGATGGGCTCAGGATCTCTTCCAATTACTGGATCAATACAATCTATTCCTTGCTACGATGCTACTATTTCTGCATTCCATGCAGTTCAACATTGCTATTAATCTATCTACAACTGCTCTACAACCTGCCTCGCCAGCAAGGCCGGAGGTTAGCCATCGCATTTTGTCAGACTTGTGCCCCTACGGGTGAGGAGGTTCTTTGTTCCCATATATTAACACACTGTAATCGCCTGCTTCTACTACCTGCCTTCACCCATTGGTCTGGGGGTTTTAACTACTTCCCCTCTACACCTGCCTCACCCAGCTCTAGGCCTGGAGATTCACACATTCTACTGCACTCCTACTTTATGCCATGTCAGCCAGCCCACCCCAGGAGCTCCTTTACTATGGACTCACATCTGGATGTGTATACATTCATCATATACTTTTGGATGCTTTGTTTTGCTGCTTGGCCATATGGAATTACTACTACTATGCTCTTCCAGGACACTCAGTCAAGTTTCTCCTGAAAGCCTTCCCTATCCTGATTTATGCTCTAAGGCTTCTCGGACCCTGAGACTATGTTGCTTCATTTATCCCAGTTTCTTCAGTTATCTCTATCTAGGATTCTTATGCTCTACTGCTCAGGACTTGTCAGACTATTTTTCACTGTTCACTTCAAGCCGAAGCGTCATTCTGGTTTTCAAACGTATATGTCAACATTGCTACGCAAACCTCTAGATCCGCACAACTCTCTGCAATTTCCTTGCTAGTACAATTCTCAAAGCCTTACCTCACCAGCTGATGGATAAGCTGTGCATCTCACCTAGGAATAACTGTCGTGTTCTACTACTGCCAGCAGACCTTCATCGGTCTGGCTGCATCTTCTTGTTCCCTGGAGCTAGCCACCTCTCTCCTTACCTCTCCAGCTGATGGATAACCTGTGCATTTCACCGAGGGACTAGCTGCCACAGTCTATTACTACCAGCAGACCTCCATTGGTCTGGCTGCACTTTTCTGTTATCTGGAGCTATCCGCCTCTTCTTACCGCGCCAGCTGGTGGATAAGCTGCACATCCCACCAGAGGCCTAACTGCCACCTTCTGTTATTGCCAGTGGACCTCCGTAGGTCTGACTGTGCTTTCCTGTTGCCAGGAGCTGGCTGCCTCTCTACTATCTCACCAGCTGCTGGATAAGCTGCGCATCTCACCCAAGGAACTAGCTGCTATGCTCTATTCCGTATCACCTGGCTGCTTTGGTGCATTACTTGCTACTTTCTACCTCATCTCCATAGTTATGCGGTACACCCGAACTTACTTACTTATTGGGCTTGCCCTGTTTTACTTCATGACTGCTTCCTAACCTCACACCAGTGCTTCAGATTTACTTCCCTTTCAGCCTGCCATGATTCCACCTCAGCTCTATGGCCGTTGCCTTCTATATCATTGCCTAGGAATCTGCTCTACTCCTATCATATTTTACTGGACCTGGATTTGTCAGTCAGTAGCCTCGCTGCACACCTTCTACCATACCATGCATCCTACATGTCATCCTTATTTATTGGAGCGCTCCACCACCTGCAGTTCGTTGCTTCAATTCATCTTAACCATGGATTACACTCTACTTCATTCTGGCCTACTCATGGTTTCTTGACCTTGGAGTTTATTACTTGGATGCTGGCTCTATTCACCTGACATGTCACGATTCGATACTTCCAAAGTTCTCAGTTTATCTGGATTGGGTTCTATGACTTTGGGGTTCAGATTAACTGATTAAATTATTTAGGATTACTCTCCTTTAGTATGCCTAGAAGGAGAGGCAGGTCAGTAGCCATGGGTCCTCAGAGGTTTCCCCCTAAGGGGGGTTTTCCTCTCCTGCATGTTACTGATCACACTCTCTGGAGCTGGAGGAGGTGATCACACTGCTACTCATTTCCATTGGGGGTCATCATCATCCTACTCGACTCCTTCTATTGGTCAAATACAGAACAATCGTATGATATTATTTTTTGGGGGGGTCTCATACTATGGAACTATGCATCCTTCCTACGGTGGGATGCAGAGAAAGGCCAAAACAGATATCAAGATATAACAACGACTCATCAGTTCGAACATCTAAGCACCTTGCATATACTATCCAATTCATATGTACTATAATCACTGACTCGTTCATGTCTATGCTGAAGTACCTAAGCACAAATCATTCTATAATACTAGTACCTGGCAAACATTGTCTTACTTACCAGCTGGCCTCTGTATCCTACCATAATCTACATCATCCAGCTACAGTATGTAACATAAGCACTGAGCTATGAACCACACATAATTGAAGGGCGCAAGCCCGTGGTTATGTGGGGGAAGAGCTCCTCCCCCACATCCTATTTAACCCAAGCAGCTCACTACCGCTCTGCTTAGAGCAAGTTGCACTCACTCTCCATCCTCCCCCAACACCTCCTCCTCCTTCTGTGGCACTCTTATCCCACCCGAGGGTGTCTCATACTATAGAACTATGCATTCTTCCTATGGTGGGATGCAGAGAAAGGCCAAAACAAATATCAAGCTATAACAACTACTCATCAGTTCAAACATCTAAGCACCTTGCATATACTATCCAATTCATACGTACTATAATCACTGACTCGTTCATGTCTGTGCTGAAGTACCTAAGCACAAATCATTCTATAATACTAGTACCTGGCAAACATTGTCTTACTTACCAGCTGGCCTCTGTATCCAACCATAATCTACATCAACCAGCTACAGTATGTAACATAAGCACTGAGCTATGAACCACACATAACTGGAGTTAAAAAAAAAGCAGCTCTAAGTTGGTTGCCCACAGGACACCCTAGTGCTACAAAACTGCTTGTCCCTCCACAGAAATGTGTAGCCTGGGACGTCAGACTATGGGATTTGTTGATCCCTGTTCTGAAGTTTGTTCTTTTCTCAGCCCCTCTGGAAAACATTTGCCACTCAATCTTCTTTCTCTGTCCAATTTGCATGTCTCTGGAATATCCTCCCTCTCATCTTTTACCTCTCCCCATCTCTTCCCTTGAACCACTCATGTGTGCTCACCATACCTCCTCTTGCTTCCATTTCCCCACTTTCACTAACTATGCTGCTTATTTTCCTCCTCCTGTCATCTGACCTCCAGTGCCAGTAGCGCTGCCCTTTCACTTTTTACCTTTTTTCCTCTAAGGCTTCCCTCATCAAATGGGTACTGTTTGTTATCTGGTAATAATTACTGGGTTCCATTTTTTTTCAATGGGAAAAATCATGTATTAAATACCGTAACACCTGAGTAGGTATTGCGGCATTTACGTGGTTTCTTCCCATGGATATGTGCTCGAGGCGAGACACCAACACATCTCGAGCTTTACACTGTCCATAAACACTCACCTCCTCAGTGGCCTGAGTAAAATAAAAAAAAAATGTTCAGTAGATTTCAAACCGCTGATGAAACTGAAAGAGAGAACTTTGTAAAAGAGCAAGAAAACCGCAACACCACATGGAAAACACAAAGCGACCTCAAACTGTTTAGGACCTACTTGTCTGAGGTAGGGCAGCCACCTAATTTTGAAACTTTTGAACTTCCACAACTAGACAAACTACCGGCAAATGTCCTATATGTAGCTTTTTAGCTAGACGGCTCAGAATACGAACCAGGCACCATATGAGGCAATCTGAACAGGGAAAAAAATGGAACCCTTCAATTATATACAACAAAATATGGGGTGCAGTGTGTTTCACTCGAATTTAACACACACCCTCATTGTTGGATGGCTATCATAAACCCCTCAGGCTTCGCCCTCGGGGTTTATGTGCCATCAACAACTTCGACTAATAATGTTATATCTTGTAACACACTGCACCCCATACTTTATCCTATATTTCTTAACCTTGCACTCAAATCCCATATGCCTGCTGGCTTGCACGTTTCCACTGTTGCTGATGGGGACTTGTATGATTTGCATATTTTGTACATTCTGTATTTTATTGTAATTCTGTTGCATAGTCTAGCTGAACATTTGTACAACCAGTATTGTTGATTTTAATTTGGTGTTGTCCTGTATAGTTTTTTTTTTGTTTACTGATGTTACTCTGTTTACTTTGTATTTTGTTTTTTGTTTTACTGTGTTGCATACTCCTCCTTTCTGTACTCTCCACAGCCCCTCCCCCACACCACCACCAGAGCCCTTGCACCTACAAACAAGCCTTAGCTCAGTGTGCTTTTTCTAGTTAATAATTTCCATACAGATAAATAAAAAATAACTAAGTTAATAAAATTCAAATGTCAGGCCTTGTTGTGGTGGTGGGTGTGTGTGTGTGGGGGGGGGAAGGGTCGGTGACATTGTGAGTACCAATTACACTGACGTGTTTTCTTTGGGCATGATAACACAAATCTGAAAGTATTCATTTATTACAAATTATTGTCACCCTAATCATTCCTGTTTCAGCCGTTTCTTGAAGGATGGCATTGCCATATGCAAGAACTGACAGTAGTACCTGCAGGGCAATTCTTTGCCCACTTGAAATGTGACACAATTGTGTAGAGGTAGAGGTGGAAGTAGAGTGTTGAACTCAGTTTTTGTGCTGCTTGCCCCCTGCATTTAATTATTATTTGTGTAGTTGCTGTTTAAAATCTGTTTAACATTTTCTGTTGGCACTTCTACTGAAGTAATGGCATGTTTGAAAGTATACTGTGCTTCCATCAGGGACATACAATGTTTGCACTATATATCTTATTTCTTGCTTCAGCAGGGCCGCTGTTGTTACTGTATGGTAGAGATGGTCCTTAATTTTATTTCAATTTTATTGTAATACAGTAGCTGTGATCTGCCATCTCTTACTCTGGGACATCACAGTAAACAAGACTGTCCAACAGAGTTATAGCACATTCTCTGTGTATAAACAGGTATAAATGGGTTTCTTAATTTTAAACTGCTTACTCTTTATAACTAAATGGGGCTTTCACTGCAACAAAGAATGCTAATTCCACATGGGTACATGGTAAACTATCTGCCTATGTGGTTGGTGAGTTACTTCTCATATAGTCTTCCTCATATAGCTCATGGCACTTCCACAGTGTAACTTCTTATATTGTGTTAATGGGAACAATTTTTCTTAATCCTTGTCATGGAGTTGATGTACCACTGTACTTTCTAAGTATCCAAGATATCAGCTTGAAATATTGTAAAGTCCTCTACTGCACCAACACCAGACGAGGGAACACATACACACACACACACACACTGGAATACATATGCCCAAAGCCCTGTCTTTTGACATCATGCTGAAAAGAACAAATCCATTTTTTTTCCTTTTCTTTCTTTTTCCCCCCCAAATGGGTAATTGTACATTGTGTAAGGGCAATGATGACACAGTATGGTGACTGTTTCCATTGAAGAAACTAGTCTTTCATTATTATACTATGGATTCTATGTCTCAACCACATAGAGGAACAACAGAACCTCTGTAGATGGGCAGAATATGTCGGTAGAGAAAAAGGACAGATACGGTAGATACTGTAGACAGACAGACAGACTGAAAGTTGCCACTTCTCGATCTGCATTATTTTCTATAGTATACAATATTTCTTAAAGTCTCATGCTGTCTCCACGTATTGAAAATATAATAAGTATCATGATTCTTTATACAAAGAACTGTGCTTAAGTTCTATAACAAATACACAAGTCGCAGAGGTCACGGATGAGCTGAAGGGCAGTTATAAATCGCAGGAAAAAAAATGTCTCACGGCGCAGCCATAATGGCAGATATCAACCTTTCTTGTGACATCATCATTATTAATGGGTCTTATTTAACAGTCAGTAGGCGGGAATGATCAATGACATGACTCACTAACATATCATGAGGGGCAGACGGGGCATGGACTACAGGGCTAGATTATCAAAACATATGCTCACGGAAAACAAATCCCAAGACAAGATTTACTGAGACCAATTGAGTCCAGCAAATTGAGAAACAGTCATTGAAAACACACATTCACACTCACACCTCTTCCTATTTCGTTTGGCGGCTGCACTATGTATGTTTTGCTGTTTCTCATATGGGGACAGTGAGTACATAGGAAAACGCACTTTGCACCAACTGACTTTTGGTCAGCATTAGTTGAGGTGTATAAACGAATCAGAAAAAAAAAAAACCGATGCAATTCAATCATCATTGCGATTTCTTAAAATGTATCCTCTGTTGTGCCAACTAGTATAAAACATTCTGACTGCATTTATAAAAAAGAATCTGAAGGGATAGGTGTAAGCTGATAATTGTTACATAAAAAAATGATCCCTATGGGGAAAACAGTTCAGAGAGACAAGTCTAAGGTTTAAGTTCCCAGCGGGAAATCTGCATCGCATTTACGTCTATATTGTGACACAGCCAGCAATGCCCGAGAACTCAGCGATTCATATTGCAAGCAACAGTGCACAGTAATGCTAATAATTATTATCATTATTTCCACAACTATCAGTACACCTGCCTTTCCCGTCTCACTGCCCCATTGCTATTCCCATCACATAACGGGCAAACCCCGTATGATCGACAGCAGACTTCTACAGATTGGAATTATAAAAGCATCGAACATGGCGATAGTTTGTGAAAGCCTTCCTTCGATAAACACTGCAGCAGTACCTCACAGGGGGAATTTTGTTTAAAAAATCAGCATCTCAGTTTCTACTCAACAGAAATGGCTCGCCATGCCCTCTCAAGCACAAGAAGAGGGAAGGATTTTTATTCACAGTATATACAATCTGTTGCTTGTAGCACCCGGACTCAGCCTGCAGTTTGAGAGACCTGTAGACATAAATAAAGACTTACCTAATCGGGCACTTTATCCTTTACATTTTTTGTTTGCCTCTGGATTCTTATTGCTTTGCGGTGCAGAACTATTTAGTCTTCCTTTATTATAATCCCCGCGAATTACGTGGAGCAGATCCACATTTCTCTGCCCCTGAACTTCCCCACCATTGCCACCATCAGCACCACCATCAGCGCCACCATCCTCATCATCACCACGACCAACAACAACAGCAAGCAGCAGCGGCTCTCCTTAGAACCCAGAATCACGTCCCCTCTTCAACTGGGAGAAGGGGTCCGGCAGCAGCAGCATGGTTTTGCGCAAAAGCTGCCGAGCTAGAGAGCACCACTTCATCAAGGGGATAGAGAGGACAGCTTCATCACACCAATCGTGCTTCTCGGTACTCGCTTTGCTATCTCCCTGGGGCTCAGTATCCTTGCTTTACCATTCCTGGCGAATGCCACAGATGAAGTTCCCACCTGTCCTTGACAGGAGCGAGGGGCTCCTCTTCCCCGGTTTTGCAAGGTGTTGCTAGAGGAGCAAGGCTTTGGGAGCTGCAACTGTATATTGTGCTTCAACGGAGCATCAGTCAGTCACAGGAGGAGACCCTCAGTTCCCTCCCCCCAGCTCTCTACCTCTCTCTCTTTTCCCCAGCAGCCTCAGTCTCGCACCTTACTCTCCTCAACGGAACGGCAGTGCAAATGGACTACCCAACAAAAAGTGAATCACAGCAAACCTTTCGCTTCTCGATCCAGCCCGTCTCCTTACAGTTTCCTTCACCTTTTCTCATTTCCACTTGCTTGGAAGTCTTCCTTCTATTTGATTACTTTTCTCTGTCTTCACATTGTGCTTCTTTTATCTTTTTTTCTGTTTGCTTCCTTTGCCTGAGAAGCTGCAGTAAGGTTTCTGGCCAGACCGTTTCTGTTGTTTTTGCGCTTCAGTTACCCTGCTACGGTATATTTGCCTGCAGTCACTTTTTTGCCTATTTGATTTTATACACATAAATCCAAGAACGTGTGTGCAGATACTCGTACGTTTGCCTTCGTGCTCCACGTCAAGAAAATTATTTATTTTGCAAGATATTTAACCAGGATAGCCCTACCAAGATGCAACACAGTGGTGTCCTGCTTTTTACCCAGTTTAGCAAGTGGGAGGGCTGTTAGAATCCTTGATAACTGTGCGGTATAAGGAGGGCGATGAAAGCAGCATGCAATGAACTAACGCTAAACACCATACCTGAGAAGTCCGATGATGACGTCATGCTCTGTTGAATTGAACTAAGGTCGCCAGGGATTTGTAGAGAGCAATTATTTTGCGTATAGCCAGCCCACTAACACGTGTACCGTATATGACCTGCACTGGACTGGGGCCACTGTATTGTGCAACTGAACTGGGTCAATACCAGGACTCCCCTTCCCTTGTCTACCTTAAATGACCCTCTAGCTCCCTCCCCTGCAGAAACAAAAGCACAAACGATTCTTCCCCTGAAGTAAATAGATATATCACATTCCATAAAAATTGAAGGTGAAAACGGTAGGAAAAAAAGATGAAGCTAAAAGTCTTGGGACATTCATGTTGGCCATCATTTTAAGTGGCAGGACATTAGCTTAATGTAGTCAGACAAGACTTTAATTAGACCGGGGGAATTTATGACTGTACTAAGAATTCCGGCCTCCATAAGATGTATTGTCTGTTAAACCACTTGATATAAGGGAGGAGGCACTGCTTCTCCCAGAAGATGGGGAATATGGAACATTCTAGCAGTGTGAAGTCAGTGGATATAAAGACAGTATGGGCTTCACATAAGCCTGGCTGGCCATATTTGTACATACCAAGTGAATCACAAGGTACCCTGAAAAGTAGAGTGGACAGAAAACCCATGTACAGTAACCTGGCACATGCACCCCTGCACAGCATTAGTATTCACCTGTGTGTGCATATGTGTGTGTGTGTAGTAGGTGGTGGTGGGGGAGGGGGGCATGATGGACCTAGAGTCCCTTCACACCCTAAATGACTATGTTAGAATGTTACTTTCATTATGTTTAGACTGTAGTAATCATATTGCACACTATGGTTTGGTGGTTTGGGCTTCATCCTATTATAGTATATAGTCTGCCTTTGTTCTTTATAAAAATCAGCCTGCTCAAAAACCTTGCTGTGCACATTCTAAACCATTGTGCACGTTCCAAAGTGCTGCTGTGCACATTCCGAATGGTTGTTCTGCATAGCTCAAAGGCCATGCAATATTTAATTTCTCATTTCTTCCAATCTAGCTACATAGTAACCACCCAGTGAATAAAGTTGCACTTTTTAACTTTCAAAAGTCTGTAAATTTGATTTTGATCATAGAACAGAACAAAGAAATGGCAAGATTTCTTGTTTTCACTTCAGTGGGGGTCTGTCACTCTGGTGTAAAAAAACATATACTCTATAGAGAATAGTGGATGGGCAAGTATGCACAACTGGTTTGTTGTGCCACTGAGGGGTTCTGATTCCCTATGACCTCGAGAGCGAAGCTCGAGAGGTCCGTGGGAATCAGAACCCCGAAGTGGCACAGCAAACAGGTTGGGCATAACATTGTCCATCCATTATTTTTTATAGTGTATGGTGCCTAAGTGAGCATTTAATTCTTTTTTTTTTTACGCTGTAAAAGGAATTCTTTCTAGTACGTTTTTATACGGTATTCGTCAGGTTGCTAAGGTTAGTGCTGTGGTTGTTAGGCACCAAGTGTCCCTTCGTCTGTAGCGTGGTCTGTCATTGGCTGTCAGTTGCCTTTGGGCGGGGATTCCACGAAAAAAAACATGGCGGACGTATTTCTCGCTAAGCGAGAGGAGCGTGAGTGAAATGATTCACCTGTTAATGTGAGTAGTTTAAAATATCTGGTTGATCCTGCATTTTTTTGTAATAGTTTAAAGTATCTGGTCAATCCTGCCTTTTTTCGTGGTGCCCTGTTCGTCATCGGTTCGGTGGATGATCGTGCTGCTGGCTCTGAGTTTTTCTGTGTCTTGTATAGTTTTAAAATGAGCTGAGCGCGTGTAGCCTCTAGAGGCTTTCAAAATGTTGTAGTACAGTGTGGTACAATCACGTTCCATGACCTTTTGAACTGTAGTACTACAACATTTTGAAAGTCACTGAATTCCATACACAACAAGCCCTCACCATACACTATAAAAAATAAAATATGGGCAACCACACAACTTGGCATGTGTTTCCATTTTGGGGTTGAGATGACAGCATGGACCTCTCGAGCTTCGCTCTCGAGGTTCATATGCTGTAATCTCCACCCCTCAGTGTAAACACAGCCTTGTTGTGTATGGTTGCTCATACATTATTCTCTATATTAGTTGTGTAAATATTTCATATAATAAGTACTTCACTATTCCACTGCCTATTTCAAAACTGTTGACTGTCCTCACCTGACTTCACAATTGCTGTTTTTGTGGCATCACCACTTGTTGCCATGGTAAGCGCTGCAGTGCCACTCAGAACAAGTGGGAAATTAAGTCTGACAGTCCTGATGAAAGTCTTTCATGCAGATTTCATGGATGCTGCAAG
The DNA here is from genome assembly GCA_016271365.2 of Neoceratodus forsteri. Taxonomy (NCBI): domain Eukaryota; kingdom Metazoa; phylum Chordata; order Ceratodontiformes; family Ceratodontidae; genus Neoceratodus; species Neoceratodus forsteri. The sequence goes on from JADMNL010000023.1 coordinate 435,196,566, forward strand.
CACACTAGGCAAAAACATATAGCCACACATGGGAAAAACAAACAGAATTTAAAAAAGGATGATTTAAGGTTAATTGTGATAGCTGACCAGAGTATATTTTATGAAATTATACACTGTAGAGAATACCTGGGGCAATTTTCAGAAGTGGAAAAATTGCACAAGTGTGACAAAAAAAAATGCATAAGGGAGGATTCCCTTGCTGAACTGCCATGTTTTGCATCACAAGTATGCACGTTTCTACCAGGTTGTTGTTTTGCTGTCTTTTCCACATTTTACAGCACCTTGCCTTCCATAAATTTTGTTTATGTAGATGCTACACCTAGCAGGTGTAGCATCTGTGCAAAAAATGAAAAAAATGATGCCCTTAGGCGTAGAAAACAAATGAAGAAAATATAATTTTCACTAAAGCAGGGATATTTTCCCCACAATGGTGAGTTGTGTACTGGCATGTAATTCCTGGACCATGCTTGGCCCATCTAAAAACTGGGCCCCTGCTCTGTAAAAGGTCTGCAGGGGTACAACTAGTACATCTATGTGGCACATCTGTGGCAAATCCTTACCCACCAAATACTGTTTTCATTGGCACTGTGGGCCGGATTCATAAAAGGTAACTCAGGATGCAAGGCAACTTACGTCTGAAAAAATTGTGCAAGTAGCACTTGTGTTTTGAGTTACGTCATGGTGGGATTCAAATAGGCAGCCTGCAACATGCTGCAGGCTGCCTGCGCCCAGCTTGATCAATGCGCCATCAACCCCCTTGTGACATGGCATAAGGGGTTTATGGCCGCAGTTACACCCTATTCAAAAAGTGCGGCTGCTACGTCCTCGCATCAGGATTCAGAAACAACCCCCGGTGGACATCCGTCAAAGACCACCTATGCCAGCTATGAGCTGGCATAAGTGTTCTTTGCCATCTACAGGGGGTTGCCACTGTGACCCTGCTATACAGCCCCTGTGGGTTACAGTCCCCCAAGAGCCCTGTTCCCCAAGTATGCCTCCCATTTTGCCTAGATGGGCATACAGAACACCCCCATATGCCCGGACTACCCACACATGGCTAGATCCCCCAAATACCCACTTCCCCCCAAATGCCCACTTCCCCCACATGCCCTGAATCCATGATCTCCCTTAATGTGAATATCCCCCTCCACAGCATGTCCAGTATATTCCTGGTAGTCTAGTGGCCCCACCCCTCCTTTCCAGCAGTGCCAGCACCCTCCTGGCTCCCCCTCACCCCACACCCAGCCGACAACTGGCACAGCCCTCCTCTCACCACCATGGCTGGCCCGACTGAGCACTACGGGGAGCATGTACAGTAATTATAAGCACTCTGTGAATGACAGCCACTGTCAATCATAGAGCATATTAATATTATGCACGTAGTCTCAAGCACAACTCAGTCGAGCATGAAGTCGAAGGTGGAGGAAAGTGGTGGCTGTACTGTCGCCACCACCCACCGTGGTGTGTGTGTGTGTGTGTGTGTGTGTGTGTGTGTGTGTGGTGGGATGGTGGGCTGGCACTGCCAGGTGGGGGGGCACTGGACCACCAGGGAGTTATCCAGCGATGCACTGAGGGATGGGGGATGGCACTTTTGGCGTTGGGGGCACAGACACATGCCATGCTTCCTTCTGTGGGCACTTCTGCCACCCACCTGTCCCATGACTTGTGGTATTCCTGTGGCTGCATCCTTCCTGGGACAGATGCCACAAGCCACAGGACACAGGCGCCAGGACTCTGTCTGGTACTGAATTGGGCACAGGGTCCTGGACGCAGGGGCCATTGCCGCAAGCTGCCATTGTTGCAGTTTGCAGCAAACATTTGTGAATCCAGCCCTGAATATCCTATTTTAAAAAATGGGGCCAATCCATGGTTCATTATTTATGGAAAACACACCCCTAAAAACACAATAACTTTATAATTTTAAAAACATTTTGCACAAGCATATTAGTTGCAACCACCACTTTTAAAGAAGGCTTTTTTCCCTATGTTTCAACAAGTGGTTGTTAGCAGTCCTCTGGAACAACAGCCAAATTTATAACAAGGGTTACCAGATCGATATGTCAGTAATGGTCTTAAAAGGAAATCCCAAAAACACACAACAGAGATGAGCTTTTGAGATTAAACTTATTTTACATCTCAATATGGTAGAAGATGGGATGAACATAGATTTGGGTTTCATGGGACATTACAGGATTTAACATCCACAGGCCTCTTCTTCTTCAGGCTGTCATATTATAGGACTTCAGCACGTGTGTGTGTGTGGTTTTGGGGGGTATGTGAATATGGCAGGTGTGGGTCTTTCTGCCACATTGAGGTAGGCTTCTATTTAGATACATGGAGTCACAGTGTGTTATTACTATTACTTCACACAGACAAGTAAGCATTAATCCATGATGAAGGTGGCATCTAATGGGGAGTTAATGCATGGTTGGGGCCATTTCCGAGTGCCTACAACGACCAGCCATGCATTAACTCCCCATCAGATGCCAACTTTGGAGTGGATTAATGTGCTTGTAACATGGTATGCAGATGACTGTACATGTCAGAGATATCTTTCTAGTGCTGTTATACAATCAGCAATGAGACAAATCAAGTTCTTCACTTGTATTTACTGTTACTTTCAAAACTGTGCAGCAACCTCTCTTACATACATATATGTTTTGGTTTTTTGAATAGTAGTACAATCGTCTATTTCTTAATGACTGGTATAGATTTTGCACAATTTCTAACGGCTGTTCATTTCCTATTGTTCATAGGAGGACCCCGAGGTTGGTCTATTATCAAGCTCCAGTAGCTCTCTGTGTCATTTGCATAGAACTATGGTCATGTGTAATCTGTACTTTTATTGTTTAACTGCTACAAATCTGTTTCTAGTGGTCAGTCAATTCAACTGCTTACATTTCCCCACTGTGTCTTATCTCTTCCCTCTCTGTGCCTGCTGCTGCATAATTAAACTTTTGCCGTGCCATAGACAGAAGTTGTTGGAAATGAAATGGGCTTCGGTTCTTGGTTCTCTACTGTAATGTTTGGGTAGGTTGCATCCCGTCGCCGCTTCTGCAGCAGGTTCCTAATTGTGTCTCTCTCACCTGCTCTCTCTGTACTCTTAATATTTTGATTTGTGGTATGTGGCAACTTCTTTGGCTGATTCTGCCACATAAAGTTAACATTATTCTACTTCTGTCCATTTCTACCTTTCTCCTCTTCCTCATACTACTTTTTTCCCAGTGCCTCTCTCACATTTCTCCTACTCCTGCTCTAGCCTACCTACTTGCTCTTTCAGAACTTGCTGTCTTACTTTTTTACCTTCTCGTTTTTCATACACTGCTCGTTTTCCTCCCGTGGCTACTTGATGTATTTCACAAGCAACAAGGTATTGTCGTCTCATAGTGTCATATTGCTCTTGTACCAGGTGACGCCGTTAAACCTATCACCTTTCTTCCCTACACTGCTACTATTTTTGCCCTGTTACAATGAATATTATACAATGGCAAGAAAGAATACTGGATTCTGATTGGTCAGTGTGTGCCTGAGACAATGATGATATTAGAGTGTAACATCACTGTCATTGATTAACATTAGCTTTGCTTACTGTCATCATAGAGCACCTTTACCTTTTTTTCTCTTCTCTTAAGAAACTCACAAAAAATCTACTAAAAACATTTTTTTAATTTTTTTTTAATTTTGTATCACGATGAGCCATTGTATAATAGCAATAAGGCACTTCAGGGTGTGTGTTATTATGTAACAACGTCACTCCTGGGGTGGTGGAAGCACTTGGCTTCGCCTCGTGCTTTAACCCACCCCAGGAGTGACATTATTACACAGTAACACACACCCTGTCATGCCTTGTTGCTTAATTAATCCCTTCTTACTATTAACCTTCACCAGGGAGTGGGGTTGATTCCATTGCACCATATTCAGATTCCCTAGCCTGTTACTGTACATACAGTAGTGTTGTTATAGATTGTCACATTTTTTAACTCTGAACATATTTGGGTGTGAGATCTCATTTGCATGGGGGTCCTGGACAGCTATATTTACATTAGGCTAATATTGTAGTGATCTGTGGAAATGTACGTGTGTTAGGACTCTTGTCTTACATATACTTTGTATTTGCTTCTAGTTACCTTACCCTGGGGGGTTATTTCATTGTGGTTCTATTCAGAATCCTTGGAGATGTTACTGCGCAGATAGGAGTAAGGTTAAATAGTGTCACATTTTTACTCTGTAGATATTAGGAAACATGATCCCTTTTACTTTTCATGACGAGCTAAATTCCTTTGGGTAACAATTGCAGTGATTAATGTGAATGATGGTGCATTAGGAGTGTGTGTGTGTGTGTGTGTGTGTGTGTGTGTGTGTGTGTGTATCTCCTTAAAACTAGTTATCCCCCCTCATGTTATGGGGGTGTGGGGTGGGGTGTGTGGTGTGTGTGAAGGGGGGGAGAGAATTTAATTTTTATTTCTTATTCAGATTCCTTAGACATTTTTGGTACATCAAGTTGTTATATTATACACTGAGAATTTATTGACACCAATACATATCGGGCTGCATGGTCTTAATTCTTTGGTGGTCCTTGTCAAGTAGTTTTTTGATTGACACTTATATTGTCAGTTTATATTTATATTATAATTTGTAAAGTCCTATTACTACATTATAGGCTTTTGAAGTTTATGGTGCATAATATCTAGCTGGAGAGTATAGCTGGGTAATGGTTTTACATAATTTAATTTATATGCAGTAGAGTTCTTTGTATGTCTTCTGCACTAAGCACCTTTGACCCTGAGACTCTCTCAGTTGAAGGTGACATGGTACTGTTAAGCTTCTCTGACATCATCTTCTGTTTTTCTTAAATGAGTATTTTAAATCAATGGGGATTTTTTCTATTTTTGTCTGCATGATCTGGGTGTTAAAAGTATTGTTTTTTCTAAATAACTGTTATTACGCTTCTGACGAAGGACTTGTTGGTCCAAAAGCTAGAGCACTTTGTTCTTGTTGTTACATCTATGTTGGTCCATTAAAAGGTATCAAATCATCTTGGTCCTTCTCGAACTCTCAGCAGCTTTTGACACTGTGAACCATGAGGTGCTTTTGGAGACCCTGTGGTTTCTTTGTGGACTGTTGAGTACAGTTCTCGAATGGTTTCGATCTTTCCTTGTAGGCAGGTCTCAGAGGGTGGTCACTGGAATTTATTCCTGTGGCACCCTCCCCATGTCCTGCGGGGTGCCACAGGGCTCCATATCGGCACCCATGTTTTTTGCAGTGTGTATGCTGCCATTGGGAGATATCATCTGGCGATATGGCTTGAGTTTTCACTGCTATGCAGATGATACTCAGCTGTATATGTCCTTTGTGCCCAGACAGGTTGATGTGATCTCTATGGTAAATAGTTCCCTCTCTGAGATTAAAGACGGGATGAGCTTGAGTTGGTTGAGACTGAATCCTGATAAGACTGAGGTGTTGGTTGTGGATATGGGCCACCCGGGGGTGGGTTTTGCTGCTGGACACGGGTCAGGCCTATGGCTTGATGGTGCCCAGCTCATTGCCTCAGATTGGGTGCATAACCTAGGTGTGATATTTGATGACGGCCTGACCCTGAAGTCTCAGGTGTTAACCATGGTCAAATCCTCATTTTACAATCTGGGGAATATTGCCCAGGTGAAACACCTGATTCTCCCGGGCGACCTTCCAACATTGGTCCATGCCTTCATTACTACCCATCTTGACTACTGCAATGCCCTCTACCTAGGGCTGTCTGTGGTTGATATCCGCTGCCTGCAGCTAGTGCAGAATGCTGTGGCCTGGCTGTTGACTGGTACCTCTAGGACCAGTCACATTATACCTGTGCTGCGCAAACTGCACTGGCTGCCAGTTCAATGGCGGATCACCTATAAGGTAGGTTTGCTTACCTTTAAAGCCCTACTTGAACAGGGACCTGACTACCTCAAAGATCTCCTGACTCCCTACTCCCCCAATTACCGTCTCCAATCCACCGATGAGGGATTGCTAGAGATTCCCAGGGTTCGTTTTAAAACATCTGGAGCTTGTGCTTTTCCATTTCCAGCACTAACCCTGTGGAACTCTCTACCTCATTGGTTAAGAGAATGCCTGACCATCAGCAGTTTTAAATATATGCTGAAAACATATTTATTTTGTTTGGATTTTCCTGTTTAAGTAATGGATTGATTTTAAATAATTGTTATGCCATCTATTTTTATTCTGTATTTTATACTATGTACAGCGCCTTGATTTGGAAAGGCACTATAAAAATAAAGATTTGCTTGCTTGCTGGCTTGCTTCTGGATCACATCTAATCAGGGCAGTCCTGGGGGATTTGTTAGCCTCGAGATGGAAAACAAGGAAAAATTGAAGTTCTCCAGCACTGAGATGAGAAAAAAAACATCTTAAATTTATTGTATAAACTATATCAATACGACTTAAGTTAAAAAATAGTAAAAGAAGCCAGCTTAATTATTTTTAGAGACATACTGTTAAATGGGGTAGAACTATTCTTTTGCTCTGCTGAAAACACTGTTTTTATATGACATGGCATGATCTGGGCTTTTTTATTAAAGTGGTGCTCCTACTATACTTATAACTTTTTCAGATTCAGTCTATGTCTCATGAAGGTGTGGGCAGAAAGGTTTCTGCTCCCCAAATGTGTTTAATCATTTGTTGTAGGCACCACATTGTGGCCCTGATATTCAGAGTTGTCTGACAGTGCAGTGCAGCCTGTAATGCTGTGCAGAAAATAGCACATGGCCAGCTCTGAACAATGTTCAGCCTGTTAGCAGGCCCTAACAGAGTGCACTAACTAACTGACTATAGGGCTGTGCTGGCACAGCACCAAGTGAAAATGAATGTGGAAGACTTGGCCTAAAGCTGCATATTGGCCACATGATATAGTGTGCCCATACAGGGTGTAACAGTCATGGAATGTCTGTTCCATGAGAAAATGAATTACTGTTCCTGGCCCAGTGGCACAAAGGGTTGAAGCACTGGTTGGCACACCTTGCACCATGCCGGCGACCCCTGTTTGGAGGCAAGCTTGGGTCAGTGGGGGGGCTTAGAGAGGACTGTAGTGGCTGCTGAGCTGTTCTCCTCTCCCAGATGAGGGATGCTAACCACCTTGCTCTCAACTAACACCCAGTGGAGGCTGGATTTCAGATCAAGGGAGGTCTGGGGGACTTACATTGGGAGGGTGGAAGGAGTGTGGTTTCCAGGCCCGCATGCCTGCCACCACGTATGTACACTCACCTATGTGCACCACTGTTCCAGGAGGGATGTGAGAAAATGGAACATGGGGGACCTTGCCAGGCTTAATGAAGTCCTGAAACCAAAACAGGGTGGAATGAGAGCCTCAGAGGACTGGAGCCTGCCTGCCCTGAGCCCCAACAGGAGAAAAACCTATATATAAAAAATAAAAAAGAAAATGATTTACTGGGCGCCTTAGTTGTAGGAAGGTCACCTGATGGGATGTTTGAAGTTGAGGATCTGCCAGGAGGAAAGTAGTCCCTGCAAAGGAAACAGAGAAAGCTATGAGCATATTAGTATTAGTACTGATGTAATCAGCTAAAGTGGAGTGAGTAATTGCATGCCCCTTACCTTCAAGTCCACACATATGTATTGCTAAGTTCAGTAAATAGCCTGTCACCCTATGTAAGGGAAAGTAATGTGTGCAGGGGTGGTAACCATAGGGCTAGGAAATAGGTTGCCTTGGCTAGTGAAATACCCTGGTGGTCTAGCGTATTTAGGGCCAGCCTGGAGCAAAAATTCAGCAAAATGTCTTTTATTAAAAAATAAAGCTTGTGCCTGGCTTAAAATTAATGTTATCAATCTGCTGCTTAGTTAAAGTGGTGCAGAGCGTCAGATGTGCAGCACCGAGCCACCAGAAAGAAAGAGTGAGAAGTTGGAGACCTGAGCCATTACTCCAGAGCATAGTGCTGGTGTGCTGTGGGGAAATCTCCCTGCAGTAGCTGAGGAGCGGATGTGTGAAAATGTGACTCCGGTCACGGAGCAGGCTAAGGCCTGCCGAAGCCGAGTCGTTTGAGAGGGAGATGCCAGTGTGCACCTCTCGCTGGCAGGAGGCCAGATATTTATTTTTAAAATAAACGAAGTAGTTGGCAGGTGGCAAGTGCCAGGAGTTTAGCCATAGAGACTGGCTACTATTGATTTTGTGAATAAAATAATGGGGGCACACAGAACAAATGGGGATGGGCTACCACGTTACATTAGTGCAAGCTAGGTGCCATGTTAGGGTGACAGGAAGGCTGCTCAGGGTGAGGAAAACTGAAGTGTAAATCACTTGAGGAAAAACACAGAAAATCTGCCCATATTAAATAAATAAAAGCCACAGGGGGCTAGATGACAGTCTAAGAGAACACAAGAATGTACACTGTATGCAACACAAATGTTCAGTTATAAAAACGGAGCTGCTAGAAGCTCACTACGGCAATGAGACATGAAGTAGCCTAATTTAAACTGCAGAAAATTTTCAACTTTTTTCTACTTTGTGCAGCCAAGGCATTTAACGTCAGATTTGCACCAGACTTGGCAGGGAGGCAGAGTAAGATGTGCTCTACCAGGGGAAATAGCTTTAAGTGAATAGAAGTGTAGGAAAGAGGGGTCATTAAACTGGGAGGGTGGAGTGACTGTAGTTCAGAATCTGTGCTGCAGGGAGGCAGGGAGGAGGAGGAGGAGGAGCCAGGAGAAGGTGTGTGCTCTCAGGCAGGATGTGTTATAGATGTCCATGGGACAGCCCCAGGGAGGAGTTTAAAACACAGAATTGAACATTTAAATTATCTGGGCTCCAGGCTTATGCAGAGGAGTCATTTAAAAAGGGAACTGGCTTTTTTTCTGTAGCAAATTAATTGGGAAAATCACACAGAAAGCTATTTTTATTCTCACAAAGAAAATAGCTTTAAGCCTTAGCAACTCCAGGTTCCCATTAATCAAATTCTTAAAAAAAATACTGAAGAAAGCTATGAAGTAGAGCTTTCAAATGGGAAAGGTGTGAAAGTGATTATAATTTGTGTTATAGTAATTTATTTATGTTAAAAGTTATATATTAAATACACTGAAATTCAGGTAGACAGAAGAGAGCAGCCTTGACATTTTCAGGGAGGCAGTTGAGATTCAAAATCTAAGATTCCATTGTGGCTTATTCTGCTGCAGAATTCCAAGCTGAAATTCAATTTGATTGGTGCTGTGTGTTGGAACAAGGTTTTGTACACAGAGGCTACATGCATACTGCAGTAACGATTTTGAAACCGTTCTAAAAAGCGGTTTCAAACTCACCACAGTTGCCCGTCCGCACTGGTAGTCACCGTGTTGTAATCCAGTGAAGATGTATCCACATGACAGGTCTGGTAAAGTTTTTAAGAATGGTTCTGTGGCTGCACTGTAGCATGGTTTTCATTTAATTGCATGTGTACACTCATCCACACCACAAGAAAAACATATTTGGTTTGTAACCATGTTTAAAACCAGTTTTAAGCCTAGGTCCCTTACAGAGTTTGAGCATGGTTTTTAAAAACGGTTTAGAACCGTGTTAGGTGTGGACGTAAACTTTGTTTCGACTTCTTAAAATGTTTTAAACCACTTAAAACATTTTAAAAAGTATATTGTGTACAGGGTCTGACCTGTCAAGAGGGAGTCCTGCTGAGGCCTATCAGTTTGATAGGGCCTGGTGGACTAGTCCTCAGTTTAGGGAATAGCCTGTAGACGATCTCCTGCATCCCAGTGTTAGGGTCAGTAGTGCAGTGAGTGAGAGCAGGGACAGTGTAGATACGCCTGCTGCTTCAAGTACCTGTTTTCAACAAGTGACTTCAGCTTCTTCTGACCAGAGTGCAACTGCTTCAGGGATTAAGGTCATCCCTAAGATGAACACCATCTGATCTGCTGCCGACTCCAAAAGGCCCAGGACATCATTTCCTCCAGTTGAGAAGAGAAGTAGTACAGTAACATTTTATTTTCAGCTTTGCACTAGTTCAAGAGGGACACTTGTCTGTATTTGAATTCTGGAATCCTTCTTTTTTCAAGGAGTACTGAAATTTAAAGACTATGGGGGAAGTGTACTGCAAATGCTACTGAGTAAATGCTATGTGATGCAAATTTAATGCTAATGTGAAATGTGTAGAGTTTAACAGCATAGTGTAATAAGTATTTTAAAGTTAAAATACAGTGTTAGATACCAAGGAAAGGAATCAGATAGTATTAAGAGGTGAGTGGGCTGACTGAGGTGGGTAAAGGCCTAGTAGCCACTGCATGCCCTTAAGGCGAAGTAATCCACATGTACAGTGACTAAGGCCAGAGGTGTGGCTTAGTGCTGGGTTAAGTATTAAGTCTTAGGCAAAGGGATGAGTGGGCTGACTGAGGTGGGTATAGGCCTGCCAGCTACTGCACACCCTTAAAAAGAAATTGGTATGTGAAGTGACTGAGGACTGAGGCATGGCCTAATGCTGGGTGAAGTTAAGGTAGCTGGGGGGCTGGTGGGTGGTGAATTAACCTGCAATCTCCAGGGATATTTGGGGTTTAGACCAGTGGGAACATAGAGGATAGTGAATGATTGCTCATACACAACAACAACATTTTTTCACTTAAGAGGTTTCCATGGTAACTGGAGACCTCGAGAGTGCAGCTCGAGAGTTTAAAACTTTTGTTGGTGTGTATGAATGATCATACACTATCTTTTATAGTCTATGGCCACTTGTGTTGTCCTTACCTTTGCATTTGTTTTCCAGCATTTGCCTCCCAGACTATCTCTCACTGCCACGGCCCTTCCCCGAGAATCGAAGGTCTTTAGATCACACATGCATGACCATGTTAGAAGTTGTTATGATTCACTAGCTTCGTAGCTAGTGCAGCATAACAAACTAGCTGACGTAGCTAGTGCAGCATAACAACGTTTTATGAGGGATGGATTTCCATCCCTAACAATGTTCCACCATATACTACATAAAAGTTTACGTTTTAGAGTTATCTGCTAATGCAATGTTTATGCAATGTGAATGTGTTGCTGTTGCCAAATGTTATTGTTTTCTTTTATGCTAACTGTGCATTTAAGTTGGCAGTTCTAGTCCGTAAAACTTACCTTAATTTTCACTTTGATATTGAATCAGGGTCTTGCTTTGAAGTTGTCTGAGTCTCACTTTCCTGTCATCCCTTGGGTCAGTCCAGTGCAGCACCTCTCTCTCTCCCACACAGATCCTGCAGCTGTTCGATTGGGGAGGTAATTTTAAGGGCTCCAATGTGTAAACAGTTCAATGGTTGTGGGTAGGAAGAGAGGTAAAGAACCTAATGGTGGCACAACCCTGATTATTTTTTGTGTAAATGCTGAATCTATCTGATGTATATAGATAGTGACCCCCTATGTGTTACAGTGTTAGATGCCCAGCTTGGTGGCAATGTGGGATACTCATTGTTATAAGACACAGTGCTGGGGGTTCTGTGGGCCATATTCAGCTCAAGCACGAAAATGAGCCCATTGGACATGCATGATGCTTAGGTATCATTTGCATGCCCTTTATGGGCTCATTTGCATTTGCACACTGGGCCCATAATGCCTATGCGGGGTGGAAGCCAAGGGGAATCCCTGTTAGTCTACTGGATTTCTCTCCCTTGATCATCTTTTTTATGTGTATTTCAAATTCTCTGGTAGTCTAGAGGATATACTCCCCCAGTTGCCTCTGTCATAAGTGTATTGTGAATTCCCTGGTGTTTAGTGGACCCCCTTCCCTTACTCGCCCCTTTTATAAGTATATTCTAAATTCTCTGATAGTCTAGTGGATCCCCCCAGTGTCCCTTTCATAAATGTTTTCTGGATTTCCTGTTTTTTAGTGGACCCCTCCCCTGATTGCTCTGGTTCCTGTATATGCCAACGTGCCCATCCCACACAGTGTGCCACCAATTCCTCCTGTCCAAGTGACAATCCGCCCCCACCCACTGAGGAACCCTGCCCAACACTCCCACTCACCCCAGTAACTGGTCATGCAGCCATTTATAATGACCAGTTCAGCCCTCTGCTCACTTCCTTGGCTGGCCACCATCTGACCTGCACAGAGCATGATTGTGAGTGATGTAGAAACAGCTGTGTGTAGGTCAGATGATGGTCAGTCAAGGAGGCTAGCGGAGGGCTTTGCCAGTCACCATTGTTGACTGCACAACTAGAGAAGGATGTGGGGATGGGTGTCCTCAGTTAGTGGGTGGATTGGGGGTGTTACTCAAATGGAGAGGTTGGTGCCACTCGGTGTGGAGGGAGCGCTAGCCCACCAGGAAACAGTGACATACATGAGAACCAGGGCGACTTGGGGGAGGGGATTCACTAGACACCAGGGAATTCAGAATACACTTACGATGGGGAGATTGGGGGGGGTTCCACTAGACTACAAGGAAGTTTGGAATACACTTATAACAGGGCTGATCGGGGGAAGGGGTCTACTAGACACTGTGGCAGTCAGCTGCTGTACAGTCACCCTGCCTTCTGGGGGAGGGCCTGGTGCATAGCCTTAGTGCTGCATTAAGGCCAGGTTTGGGCAGCATTAAACAGGGTTGTGCTGGAGGCTGTTAAGCACAGTCCATAACCTTTGGAATGCACCGCTGTACCATTATACATGAGGGATCCCTCATTTGCATTTAGCACAATCATGCTGCCAGGTCAGTGCAGTGCTCTGGAGGCCCCTGAATATGGCCCCACCCAGAGCCCAAGTGATAAAGTACACCAATGCTTATATTAGACTTTAATGGCATTAGCAGTTTCTGGTGGCATATATAACGCTTCAGTGTGAAGCTTAGAGGTTACAGCACCAAGCTGTGAACTTGGAGACCTGGAGACCTGCAGACCTGGATCTGAAACCCACAGCTACCAGTTGTATACTGCATGACATTGAGCAAGTCACTTAACCTCCCAGTACTCCCGGAATGCACTTTTAAATGAGCTTCAGCTCAATGTGTTCCTCCTGGCAAACATTTTAAATAAATAAATTAACAAAAATAGTTATCACAAGAGCCCTAAGATATTATGATGGTGCTATCATGTAATCACAGTGTATTTCATTTAGTATTTTTAGTTAAATGTCATCTACTGTACCTGTGACTGCTCTGGCGAGGATTTAATTTTACTTGGGGTGGTTGAGGCTGCAGTGACACAGCAACTCATGGTTTACAGCCTTGTTATCAGTGAGTTCCTCTGTCTAAATGTGCCTATAATAACAGTTTTTTGTCAGAGCCGAAATGGCTGCTCAGTGTGATGAGAGCAAGTGGAAGAATACTTGGAGCTCTCCCCACACCAGAATCTGCTGTGTCTAAGATGGCAGCACCAACAGAGCTGCACATGCACGATACTCACACATGCACAGTTTGAGTCAGCACCACCATCTTATGCACGGTGGCTGTCATTTCTGCAGTTTCTTAAGAAAATGTAGTACACAGCAAATGGGGTGTGTTTATGTGGCCTGCAGAGGGGTAGGGCTGCATAAACAGCACCTCAAGGCATCAAAGGCATGCACAAAAACAGTATCAAAGAAAAATAGGTGTAAGAGACCACTATGGTTCTCAGCTAAGGTTAAGATAGTGGGTAAAGTCAAAAAGAGGGCCTTTTAAAAATATAAGGGAAAGCAGGGAGAGGCAGAATGGGAGGAATATCTTGCAAAAAATATGAAGGCAAAGAGGGCCATCAGGGCGGTGAAAGCAGACACAGAGCTATGCATCACGGAGGGGTCAAGAATGGAGAAAAACAGTTTTTAGCTACATTAGTGAGAAAAGGAAAAGGGGGAAATCGCACGACTAGTCGGGGGGGGGTAAGGAGATAGAGGAGGATGGGCAAAATGTCGCCATCCTGAATGACAACTTTGGCTCAGTGTTCACTAAGGAGGAATGTGGGTCCATGCCAGAGAGCAGCATCAAAGTGGCCACAAAGGGAGTCCCAGAAATAAGTCAGCCATTGTTTACTAGTGAAAGGGTTCTGAAAGTGCTCACAGCCCTTAGGATAGATAAGGCCCAGGGTCCAGATAGGTTGCATCCAAGAATGCTTAGGGAATTAGCAGTGGTGTTGGCTGAGACACTGACTGGGATGTTCAACAGCTCACTCAGGTCTGGGGAAGTTCCAAGGGATTGGAAGAAGGCAGACGTTTTGCTGCTACATAAGGGGGTTGATAAGGAACAACCAGGGAATTGTAGGGAATTGTCAGTCTGACCTCTATTGGGGGAAGCTGATGGAATCTCTAATCTAAAAGGACCTCATAGACTACCTAGAAAGAAATGGACTCCAGGGCAGCAAACAACATGGTCTTGTGACAGGAAGGTCTTGTAAGACCAACCTAATAGTTTTCTTTGTCTGAGTGACGAAGGAGATAGACAAGGACCATGCAGTGGACCTGCTGTACTTTGACTTCAGTAAGGCCTTTGATTCAGTACCACACAAAAGATTGCTTAAAAAGATGGAAGACCTGGGTGTGGCTAAACATCTAGTGAACTAGGTGGGTAATTGACTAGTAGGGAGGCAACAGACGGTGGTGGTCAATGAGGTTAAGTCAGAGGAGAGGAAGGTGATGAGTGGGGTTCTACAGGGATCTGTCCTGGATCCAGTCCTCTTCACCATCTTCATTAGTGACACTGGTGAAGGAGTTCAAGGCAGGTTGTGTCTCTTCACAGATGCCACAAAACTATGTGGGAGGGTGGACAGTGAAGTGGAATAAGGTATATGCAGAAGGACCTACAAAAGTTTGAGCAGTGGTCAAAGGTCTTGTTAAAGGTCAACGTTAAAAAGTGCAAGGTAATGCACCAAGGCAAAAAGAACCCAAAAATGGATTACTGTATGGGAGGGGAGAGACTTAGTGCTAAAGATGAGGAATGGGACCTAGGAGTTATCATCAGTAACTCCCTTAAACAAACAAGGCAGTGCAACAAAGCCTAGAGCAAGGCTGACAGGATGCTGGGATGTATCAGGAGGGTACTACTTCCTCTCTACAGTTCCCTAGTGAGGCCACACCTGGAGTACTGTGCCCAGTTCTGGAGTCCTCATCTCAGAAAAGACAAAGATAGATTGGAAACAATGCTGTGTAGAGTGACCAGAATGATTCAGGAAGAGCAATGCAGATCCAATGAGGAGTGCCTCAAGGCACTAAATATGAACTCACTGGAAACCTGAAAGGAGAGGGGGGATATGCTTAACACCTTAACATTCCTCAAAGATATTAATAAAGTGAACCGTGAGGAATTATTTAGTTTGACTACCAGTTCACTGTCACATGAACACGAGTGGAGATTAGCAGGTGGGAGGTTCAGGAGGGACATGAGGATGTACTTCTTTACGGAAAGAGTGGCGGAACCTTGGAACAGTCTGCCAGCCAAGGTGGTGGGAGCAAACACAGTCAGGAGATTCAAGCAGGCCTCGAACAGAAATAAAGAACCGGTAGCCTAGGGCGAGTGGTCCAAGGATGAGAAGGGGGAAGGACCAGAAGTAGCAGTGCCCTGGAGGGATATCAGATTCTAAGGAGGGTTCCAAGAATTTAGGGAACTTTGGTCTTTTTCTGCTATCTTTGTCTATGTTTCTATGTTTCTACGTAAGAGGAGGTAACCATGTGCCACAGCAGCTAGCCTGTGGGCACCAGAGAGAGACTACTTGAGTACAGTCATGAGAGAAAGCCTGTATTAACCCTGCAGACAGTCTGGGAGAAGGCCAGTTAGTACTTCTGCCAGGTACTAGCTAATGCTCCATACTAGGGTTCTGAAGCCTAGACATGGGTGTGAGGTGTGTGGCCCCTGCTGCTTAGACTGGTCTGCACTGCAGAGAAGCAAGAGGAAAAAGCAAGAACGGTCCAGACGATTTTGGACATAGAACTGACAGAGAAGTTAGTACAGCAGAACCGTTAATACTCTCAGGCCTTGCATTCAACTGGGAAGTTTGTATTAAGTTGCCACCAAATCTACAGACTTGGCCAATGGGTCTGGAGTTTGGAGGTTTTGCAGTGCAAGCAATTGCATGGCCTGTGGTGTCTGGGTTAACTGTTCTGCTTGTTTAAAGTGCACCACTGTCAGCCAGCCAGCTACAACATACAAACATACAAAATATGCCAACAGATAAAGGCCTAGAGGTCTATCAAGTCTGCTCAAATGTGCAGCTAGCACCCCTTATTCTGCAGCTGCCCCTCCCATCACCAGACCTGCACTGTTCCTATAGTTGAGTACCAAGTGAAGCACTGGGAGCTCCCTTTAAGGTTTAAGGGTTAAATCTGGTACCAGTGGGTAGTGTCCCCAGTACAGGTGGGCTGGTCATACAAAAGGTTTACAGTCTTGTGTGCTACTGCCCTATCTTGCCTGATGGATGGGTAGACAGTGTCACTGCATGTTTCAAGTGTTTACTGGCCAAGCCTTCATCAGCACCTGAATTCTCTCAATAGTTGCGACTACCCACTGTAACAAATTGACCCCTCTGTGCCCTCTTGTAACCCCCAAGCTTGGCTCCTATTATCCTAGACTTGAGCCTCTGTGCTGAGCACTCTTCCTTCCTTTTCCCTGATGTCAGCATGCACCCCCCGTCAACCCCTACTCTGTATTGACTATGCCACCTTTGACTGCATCAGCCCTACTCTCGCTCTTCTTCCCCATCTTTCCCTCCACTCCAGCCCTTTCCTTTTCCTACACACCTCCCTCTCCTTTTCAACTCCATCCTACTCCCTCTTTTCCTATCTCCCTTCCCCTTTCATCCCTGCCTTACACCGTAGTCCTGCTGCCCACCCCACCCTTCAACTTCTTGCTGTACCACCCACATATCCTTGACTTCTGCCTTTATTTCTTTTCTCTCACTTTCCTCTTCCCTCTTCTACTTGTACTGCATATGTATTTATGCCTACTCTTATGTATTGATGCCTTTTATCCATTTGTATGCAATCCCCCACCAGCCACTTGTTTAACTAGTAAGCACACCTCCCATACTATTTCTGTCTAGGGGAAAAGAGAGGGGTGAGGGTGCAAAATATAACACAGTATTTACAGGACAGCAAAATGACCAGGTCCTGAGGAGATAAACTTTGCTAAAGGCTATGCTAGGTTTGCACTTCTGGAGGGGTACCCAGAAAATCCACTCGGGAAGCAGTAACTAGATTGTCCATACCAGGTTGGGATTCTAGAATGTGGCTTTATTCCAAACTGTTGGTACACAAAAGCAAA
Source organism: Neoceratodus forsteri (assembly GCA_016271365.2). Classification (NCBI taxonomy): domain Eukaryota; kingdom Metazoa; phylum Chordata; order Ceratodontiformes; family Ceratodontidae; genus Neoceratodus; species Neoceratodus forsteri. The sequence goes on from JADMNL010000023.1 coordinate 435,213,732, forward strand.
GATGGACCCCTAAGTGTTTACAGTTTGTGGCACAAAGCAGATGCAGAACAACATCTGTAGAAAACAGAAACTCAAACTTCCCACATAGCATAGGATTTGGAACTCTTTTCAGCGGCACTGCCTAAGTTGAAAACACACATCTTCTAGTGGCAATGGCCACAACAGAGCACACAATTTCTTCTTCTAGTGGCACTGGCCACAACTTACAATATGTTCCTATATGGCATAGGCTTTAAGGTAGGCAATGTGGCAACTGCCCATGACGGAGCACACTGGTGCTCGAATCTAAGACAACCCACACCAGGGGGTAAACATCATCATCAGGCATTGGCCAAGTGACCTGAATAAACAGGCACCCTTACAGAACCTGAAGTGTTGAACTGGTCACTCCAGATGGGGGATTGCCCACCTCTTGTTTCCATGTCCATACCCAGCTATTCTTTCAGAGTTACACCTCAACAGTAAGCAACAGTAGAACTATGCATCTTGGAATGTTTGACACATTCAGCTTTAGAAAACACTACATAGGAGTGTAAGGATAAAGTTCTCTACAATATGCTAAGTCATACCAGGGACTCCACTTTTTGTCAGTCAACTTTATTTATTTATTTGTGATATTCGGAAAGGCCTTTGAGCCAGGGACTCATTTACAAAGGTTCCATGTCATACATAGAAAAAAAAAGGTACAGGGACTCATTTACAAGATTCCACGTTATACATAAAATGGTACCGGGACGAGACTTGAGAATACAGGTTGCAGCACAATTACGGATAAAATTACATTACAATAGCAGTAGTGGTAGATGGTTTAAAACAGTGGCTAGGGTACAAATTCACAGTCCAGGGAGAAAAAATAAATAAGGAAAAAAGAAAATACAGAAAGATTCAGCAGATTTAAGGAAGACATTTTGAGAACAGTCTCAAACAGAACTGGGTGCATGGGTCCCTTTGTCAGAGTGAACACCCCAAAGAAAACAAGGCAGGTACACTTCTCCTTGGAATGCCCAAAGTCAGATTTACTCATGGTTGTACACAAAAGGCAGCTTCAAATGTCCTGGATTAAGACAGGGGATTGCCCCTCGAATCCAACATCAGGAACTCCTACTAGACGGTTTCCACCACTTCAACAAGGCAGGCAAAAGGTTCTCAGACTAGAGTGAGAAAAAGTAGGCTCTCCTCAGAGCCCCACATTGCAGCACTTCACTCCTCCACTGCTCACTGTGCTGCTGCTGGCACATAACTAACTGATAATTCTAAAACTCCCCACTCACAGCTAGCTATTGTGGCTTATGCTGCTGTGAGAGTTCTAAATGACATCACCTCTCTGCTCTCAGCTGAGACCAAGTAAACAGAGAGGGAGCAGGTGGAATCTATTTAACTAGATATTCACCAGCTGCCTTCCCTACCTAGCACTGAGACTGATGGGATTCTAGTAACCCCAGGTAACAGGAGGGTTACACTCACCCCATGCCAGGTAAATGACTGTCCACAGTCATTTTTCTACCCGGCACTAGGCCATCCTGCGGAAAGGAGGTGATCATGCCCTCCCCTACCATGTGCCAGGCACAGGCAGGCAACACTAAAGGCACAGAGGCTGGCTGATGAAACTTCAGCTCCTATCCTACAATCTATCTATGGAAAATCAGTGGCTCAAAGAAAACTGCCTGAAGCATGCTCTAATAGACCAGAACTGAGGCCCCTACTGCAGGTCAGAACCACACCCTGTCTATCCCCCTAGCTCTCTAGGGAAAATCTATCTGACCTGGCTGCCCCTCGGGGAACCTCCCCCAAACCCAGGGTACCTGCAAATAGAAACAAGGAAACAATACATTGCAATGCATTACATTTCCCTCAGACTTCCCCACAATCTCACACCTGTGAAGAAAAACATATTAACACCCTGTTAACCACAAACAATTATAAATTTCTAGGGAAAAAAAGAGGAACTCAGCTGAGCTCCCACATCCTCTTCTTTTCTTCTTCAGGAACACCTGCAAAAGAAGAAAAAACAAAACAACACATTCTGCATACTACACAGTGTCTAAATCTCCACCTGAACACTAGAGAATCCCAAAAATATTTTTCTAGAAAAGTACAAAAGTAAAAAATGGAAAACAGGCATTTATACAACACATTTTGGGGGATAGAATGCCCTAAATGTCCCATACTAGTGAAGGAATGTTGTTCCCCGAAGGAAAGGTCCATAAAAGAGTCTCTCCAGGGCTGGAGCTTGCTGAAGAACAGTTCTGGAACAGGGCAGGGCCTGAAAAGTACTGCAATCCATGGGGAGAGTCTTTGAGGACAATTCAAACAGTCTGTGGTCAGTCTATCAGTGTTAGGTATGTTATGCAAAGTCAGTAAAACAGAAATATGGGTCTTACCAGTTCCTTGAAGACCAAAAATAAAGGATCACCTTAATTCTCAAAGCTGAAGACTCTCTCCCACCAGGCAGCCTCTTTGGATACAGCTGAACTGCTGTCCTCTGAAAAAACAGGCGATGAAACAGGAAAACAACTGAGCTGATGTCATCTTGGAAATCAAATGATGGAACAGGAAAACAGCTGGGTTGATGTCATCTTGGAAATCAGGCAATGAAACAGGAAAAACAGCTGGGTTGATGTCATCTTGGAAATCAGACAATGGAACACGAAAACAGCTGAACTGATGTCATCTGGAAGGCCAGGCAATGGAAATGGGAAAACACTGCTGGGTTGACGAATCTGGATGCACCTGAAGAATCCTCGAATACCAGTAGAGCTGCACCTTCCTCCTTGGATACTGCTGCTGCTGGATGACAGACACTGGCTGCATGGACAGCAGAGCATGGGGGGCATGTTGGGGTGCTTGCCCATACTCTGCACCATTCACGAAAGTGTGGAGTGCTGGGTGCGTGGGTGCACCCTATGCTGGGTAACACCCAGCCATAAGGGATACATCCCCCCAAGGATGCTGCCACTGGCAGCAGTGCAGATGTAGGTAGGAGCACAACAGACCACCCTTGCATGCCACCCCAGCACATGGAGCAGCAGGAAGGGCTGGGGCAGCAGACTGGGCACCCTCTCATGCCGAGCTTGCAGTGCACTTCGCACCCTCTATTGGTTTCTGCACCCCGCGGGTGCAAGTGATCCGTTCACGGACCGGGTCTGGGTATCCCATTTGATGCACGCCCGGTCAGCATAATACCCCTCTGTGCAACTGTGCACTGGGGGTGTGGGGCTGTGGACAGGTGGCCAGCTTTAGTAAATGTCAGTACCAGCACATCTGTCTGTGGGTGCACAGCTCGGCAGGTGGGGTACGTGCATGTTGTGCGTACCTATGCCCCATTAGTGCATAGGGCCCATTGTGTGTTGACAATCTCGGGTACTTCTTTTGGATTGTAATTCACCCCATCCAGTAATCATAAATATATTGCACAATGTCCCAAAATGTAAAATACCAGAATGAATTAGAGCAAAAAGTCTTCATCTGTATAAATACATCTGCTTGGTGGCGTCATCTGGTGATAATGTACAATGTGGGATTTCATTACTTTACCTGTAACACTCTTTGTGCCTGATAAATTTGTTCATGCTATTGTTAGAACGGTGCCTGACAAACATCAGTAACTGGACAGACACCAGTTAGTTGATGTCAAATATGGGGAAAATGGAGTTGCTACTTGTTGGCTAAGATTAGCAGTAATCTACACTGTGGTGTCACCTCAGACTAGACCTTCTTGACAGTGTCCAGATTACGGCAGTTAAGGTTTTGAGCAGCTGGGAGTATCCATGAGCCTTTATGAGAGCCTAATACATTTAAAGAGCAACTGACACCTTCAGGAGAACTTTAACAAAACATTATGTTTAGACATAGTTCAGTCTGTATTTTACATTAGTCCTGTATTACTCCTCCCCATTATTTATTACTGAGGTCATGCTCAAGAACACAGGATCTTTGCTCCTGAACAGTTCATCTATTCCTGTTGCTTTCTCCCTACTTGAGGTCATAATGCACTGCTTGTGACATCACAGCTACTCTCATGGCAACAGATTGTGATGTCACAACAGAGAATCATGACGTGAAGTAGGGAGTAAGCTACAGTATAGATGCAGATGAACTCTGTGGGATAAATATTATATATTCATGCACATTTCCTCAGTAATAAATAATGGGCAGGCGAAATATACAGAATGTAAATTTAATGAAAGCAGAACTGTACCTAATTATTATCTTTTTTAAAGTTTTTATATGGGCTCCCAACCTCTCCTCAGTAGAACTGCTGAAACGAATAATTTCATGAAAATGTCTATTGTCTTTCCCCAGGGTAGATGCTGCCACTAAAACATTGCCACCTGGGTGACCACAGGTGGCAGTACAGCGATGGCACAGTGGGCAGGGGGACCTTAGCTGGACTCAACTCAGGGACATGTGTGTATGTGAGCATGGAGTCCTGAGCATGCCAATATTCCTGACTGGGGCTTTGCTAGCCCCAGGCCTCAGGAGCTTGAGCCCCAGATGTGGGCCCCAAACCTCTCCTCAGTAGAACTGCTGAAACTAATAAATTCATGAAAATGTCTATTGCCTTTCCCCAATATTTCAAGCCTTGATTTCGGGACCTTTTTTGACTCTAATAACAGCTCTGGTCCCAGGGGATGGGGACATTAGAATGATGAAACAAGACTGACTCATGTAGCATAATCCCTGACATGCTCAGGCCCCAAACCTGGCCACCGGCCACTCTGCTGCACTCTGGGGACTTCCTGCTTCCATTAGCTGGAGAAGGTGGGAAGTTGGATCTGCCTCAGTTGGACCCCATCACGGGGTGGGGGTGGGGGCAAACCTGTGAAACTGAAAGCAGCTGCCACTTACCTCAAGCTGCTTTCAATTTCATATGACTTGCCTTTTAGTTTCATTTATAGTTTGTAGTTTGCCATATTTTATTTGATATTTACATAGACACACTCTGCACTTTATCTTTGAATTTTACTGTTTTTCATTTGAATACATTTTTTTCCTGTTTGTCGCTTGTAATTTCCAGTGTTCTCCCACTGTGTTTTTGTTTTCATAAACCTTCATATGTTTAGCACTCTGATCATGGGAAGAACACCATACAAATAAAACACTACTAAAACCACTACTGCTATAGTACCGTGTAATTCTTGCCACCTCCTTTTTTTGTCATTAAGGACATCTATTTTTATTTATTTGTTTGGAAACTGAGGATTGAAAAGGCACACTGAGCCAAGGCTAGTTTCCATGTGTGTCCTGAGGAAGGCGTAACAGTAGGGAGAGCAAGAGCAAAATTTGGCATGATTAATAAATGGAGGTACAATGATGCTAAAGTCTAAAATAAAACACAATGAACCAAAAGAGATAATAAAAATACCTCTAAGATATGAAGTACTTTCACAAAATGATCAGTGAAACACCGGTCTTGCAGAAAGGAGCATAAGGATAGCTATGGGCATGTGGAAGGTGGGGGGTGAACAGTTTTTGTCGGAGGGATCTTAGAGAGAGAGAGAGAGAGAGGTAAGAGGAGGAGAAGCAAATGGGTGCTGGGAGACTGTTCCACATGGAGGGAAGACATACAGAGATGACAGTTTGGTCAACAGAGGACCAACAGTGGGGAACAGAGAAGTTGTAGGAGTCAGGGGAATGGAGCAAATAGTTGGAAAGGGATAAGAGGGAAGACTAGAGAATGGAGTACTGTAAGAGGGGAATGAGGAAATCTAGTACTTGGATGAAAAGGAGGAGCATGAATACAGAAGATTTCCCCATAGGCTTTATACATATTTGCTCTTTGTCTACATCTGAAGTCATATTCCCCTCTTTATGACATCACAATTATTTCCACAGCATCCTAACATGATGCAACAAGCAGCGGATTATGATGACCTCGGATGTAAGCAAAGAGCAGTTGCAGATGAATTCTAAAGTTCAAATATCCTATTTTCATGCAAATGTCCTTATAAAATAAACATTAGTAAAGAATTACAGAAAAACACCTACATGCTAAATTGTAGCTAAATGTTACATTATCACTCTTTCCCCTGAAGAGGTCAGAACATGCAAAACAAGGTCTCAATATACCCATATGATCTACATGAAATGTGACACAAAACAAGCCCTTTCGTGCCACCACAAGACAAGACTGGACAAAAATATACCTCTTAATAGTCCCACAACCCCTCAGAATTGCTCCATCAAACATGGAAAAGGTGCTGTTTGATACAGAGAAGGTGCTGTCTCATGTTATAAACTTAGACTTCAAAGAAGAAATTTACAATATATGATGCTCAGTCAACTCAAAATTAAACTTTGCACATATAAAAGCTTTGGTTTCCACAGTGATCTGAGCTTGTATCTCTTTCTTTGATACGTCCCATATTTTGGGGCCAGTGTCTTACATTTAGCAAGTCAGTGTTTCAAATTTAACTGACTAAAGGTTGAGAGGTGTGAATATGTGATGGCACTTCCCAGTAGAGATCACATTACTTCTTTATCACCCCAATGAGTTTTGACCCCCTTCTAAGCATTAACTAATTCTGTACCAACAGCATGCTTCATCTGAAGTATCTCTAGTTGGAGGATTTGTACAAAGAGAAAGTAACTGGACACATGAAGCTCCAGTCAGCTGGGTGCTGCACCTGGCTAGAACTCAAGGGAGTTGGGCTTAAATTCTACTTAAATTGCATTTACTGATTTATCAGGCAAATATCTGAATTTCCAGTGGCCCAGTTATGGCTAATACCATGCTAAATGACTTCCACATCTATTTGTTAAGTGCTGGCACTGTGCCTACATACTGTGCACTCAGACTGTACTTCTCCATGCCATCATGCTAAATATTGGGACTCCCCTGTCCATCGACACAGAGGCAGGACTTCCACTCGTGTCACTAGCAACCCAAGTTCAGGAACAAGCCAGGGATGTCAGAGACTGGTCAGGGGTGTAGGATCAAGCATCTCAGTGGTAGCTGTCCTCCTCCAGGGAAGGAATTTTGTACTATTAGCAACACTGCCATCAGGTAACCACAACTGGTAGGTCAGCAGAATCTACAGTGCATAACAGGTGGGAAGAGTGTGGATGTATCAGCAAACCTGGCAATGTCAGTAATGAAGGCAAATTGTCTCTGACTGGTTTGATGACATCCAGCTTAGCCCTCACAACTATAGCAGGTCTCATGCTCTCCCAGGACCCTCCTGGCTAAATGAGCTGGTGGCTTGATACTGCTTGCATGCTTCCTGTTGCTGCACTGGATTTTGGCATGACCTTCTACCTCGGGGGAAAATTACTAGGGGGTCCACCATAAGAGGCAAGTTAGGGGAACCTGGAATGGTCAGGACTTCGGAGGTTAGAGTGTCGGGCATGGACTTTGCAGCTGGGCAGTTAGTAGTGTTTGCAAATAAATGCACACTGGTCAGATGTTAGGAGGAAAAACACCAAACAAACAAACAAAATCAAAAATTTAGGACACATTTGCCTGTGCAAAAGTAATAAGTTAAAATTGAATGGACTGTTCACTCAGTATGCATTTAACAAAAAAACCAAAAAAACAAAACAAGCTATTTTGCCCAGCCCATTGGCACTAAAAAAGTGGAAGACCTGGGTTTAAATCCTGAAGCCAAGTTCAGCCCCTGGTTGTTGGAGTTTCTGTAGTTCCAAGGAGGCTGTATACTCTGATTCCAGAAGAAGAGTGATTGCTGTTCCTTCCCAGAAATATCCCATCTAGCCTGGATTGAAGTGGCATTGACAGTATGAGTGAACACATCTTGTTTGCCCTTTTTGACCCAAAGGCTGGATGTGGTAGGCACTGTTATATGTCATGCGAGGTGCCTGGGATCAAAAATGTGCCACTCAAATGGCACGAGATAGCACATCTTACTTTAATCTGGATGACCTGACACTGAGAGTGAATCTGGTACTGTAGTTACAGTACAGTGAATCTGGTACTGTAGTTACAGTACAGTGGCTACAGCAGAAGAAACACAGACCTGTGCACACACGGCACTAACAAGTAGGTATGTACATCACATACACAGAGTTAACTGTTCCCTGCCAAAAGGTTTATTAGGCTTGCAAATGAACTGCGACAACAGAGATCCACCGTGCTTGGAGTTGTGATGTGACTCTTCCTCAAGGGGGCCAACTACAGTATACTAGTACTCTGGGGGCCTGGGCTAGGAAGACCTACCCATGCACATGCATCTCAGTTAAGGGACTAGTGATGCCATGCTCTGCCTTGTCAACCGTGTGATGTGGCAGGGAACTTACTCATCCACAAGGGCTCACTGCATTGCTTGTGAGGATCAAGGGTCAGGAAAAACAGTGTGAAAATGGTGCTTACTAATATGGCACCAATACTCTTGATCCCCATGCCACTGCTCACTCTGCCAGAGGTAAGTATACCATCTGGGACGGATTACCTAAAGATCTCATTATGAGGGGAGCCATGAAGGACAAGAAGTGAGGTCAGGAGCTGAGGCTGGGAGGTCACCATGAGAGAGAAGCCTGAGGCATAGCATTCAACCGGAGGTCAAACACCTTGATTACAAAAATGGGAACAAGATGACATGAGACAATGTAATCTCTCTCTCTCTCTCTCTCTGTGCTCCAGTGACTTGATGGAGGTCTACCAGAAGACTCGGTCTCCCAAATGGATTGACTGAGAGGAAAAGGACCCCACTGGGACAAAAGGATGGAGTAGCAGGAGGTGGCTATGTTGGATGACCAAAAGGGCCACAAGACAGTGTCAATGTGGGCTACCAAGCAATAGTCTGGCAGAAGGTACAGCTACACGTGTCAGAGGAGAAAGAGTAAAATTAATGATTTTACTTTAAAAAATCCATTCTTTGTTGTGATTAGTGAGAAGAACACAAACCTGTGCACTACACGGTAAAGATGAAGTGCTGCTATGCTAATAGTGAGTATAGCTTACCAACACAAAAGAAGTACATCACACATCCAAATTGCAAAAATTAGATCTTTATTAAATCCACATTTAGGAGATGGTTCTCCTGCCACTTCAATAACTCACTGCCTTTTTATCTCCTGATGAAGAGACAGTGAGCCCTTGCAGTGCTGGGCTAACATTCTCATGAATGTGGATTTAATAAATATCAAATTTTTGCAATTTGGATGTGCACTGTACTTCTTTTGTGTTGGTAAAATTTATTGTGGCTAGTGTTGCTCCTTCAGGAAATAGGCCAGAACTGATAAGTTCAAAAGCATGTCCAGGGATGCAAACTGCATTAGAGGATCTAGAAGATGCATGGGAAAGTTACTTTCAAATGACTTGTATCTAGTACAATAAAGAGAGATGGCAAAACTCTGTCTCCATGGTGTGATTTATTTCTTGTTTAAGTCAGTTATTGCCCACATGAGGCTTGAAATTTCATAGAAATCTGCCTAGTCATGAGATGTAGTTGGGCATGTGGTTCTTGTGTTGACACTGCAATCTTTAGGTACTTACAAATCTTATAACAGCTTTAGCTGTTTTTCTTCCTGGTATGTCCCGTTGACCACCAATGGTGGATCAGTGCTTAGTAAAGTAGGTACATCTCTTTTCAGAATTCCTCAGGAAACAAGCCAGACACCAAACCTTGAAGGAAGCAGTGGAGAGCCCTGGTGGACGCATATCGTATAAAGGAATTTAAAAAAAAGTATCTACTTTCCTAAGTACTGGCATAGCAATGATGGCCAACAGGAGATACTAGGAAGAAAAACAGCAAAGGCTGTTAAGATAATAAGATTTATGATTGATAAGATTTATAAATGCTTACAGATTGAAAGACACACCTCATGACTAAGCAGATATGTGTAAAACTTCGAGCCTCATGTGGCCTGTAACTGAAATAAACAAGAAATTAATCACACCATGGAGAGTAAGTTTCATCATTCTCTTCATTGTATTAAATGGATATGCCCACTGAGATGGTGGGAGAAAGGCTACAGTAGATAGGATACGGTTCTTCTTTCTTTCCTGCTTTCTATGTTTGTCATTCCAGATGCTTCTATTTTTGAAAAATCCAATCTAATCTATATTTGATGGATAGTCAGATTATCTTGATCTTAAACAAAGCAGAGCATATTTTGAATAACTCCATCAGATCACTGTTATGCAATCCAATAAAATTATTGTCACTTGCATTAAAAATTTAAAATAGCCTCCATCATCACTCCCCCACTGCCCATGGTGTAAGGTGTCAGTAGCAGTCACAAACTACATCAACCTCAGGTGCAGGGATGGTCGCAGTAGAAGAGGAGACAGTGTATTGCTGCAGTGAGGCAGCCTACAGTCTACAAGGGACCAAATAATAGCTACCTGTCTGGTACCAGGAAGCCCCTCCATACTAATAGGAATGGGTGGGAGGTCAGGACTGGCTGTTGGCAGAAACACAATGTCCCAGGGATTGATCTCCACTGGGGTGGGAGGGCACCCATATCTGCTGCTCTACCATCACCTGGGTGACCTCAAGTGGCAATCCAGCTGGAACTGTGCAAGATGGAGGGAGGACTCAGACAGACTCGGGCATTCAAGGCAAGCTTTGTATACATGCATGTGTCACAGATCCATTTAATTCACCTCCTGAGTTCAGGGAACAGTAATCAGGGAAAACCCCAGAGTGAAGCAATGTAATGCTTACACCCTTGGGACCCAAAAAGCTGACCACACATCCCACCACTGGGAATATGGCTGTCCTACAGAATTATGGCTGGGTATCCAAGGTTCCCGCCATAGAGGGGTAAGTCTGAAGTAAGTGGTGGCAGGGAGTAAGTGACAGAGAAGATGGGATGGTGCTGGAACGTCACTGGGCTGAGATCATAGCTACTTTGGAGTCAGGCACAAAATAAAAAAGAAAGGGATGTAGGGCTTGGAAGAATTTAGATGTGGGCTGTGGGGACCAGGTGGGGTGTGCAGTGTAGGCCTAAGGGTTGCAAAGGGGGAGAGGGGATGCAACTGCTAATGAACCTAGGGGCTCTACTGATGCCTTACACATTGAGTGTTGGGAAGGTATGCAAAATCTGATTCAATCGGACCTGGATCAGAGCCAGAAAACTTTTTTCTACAAGCATTATAATGCGTGAGTGCAAGATAATTTTATTGGATAAGACGCATCTGATCTGATAAAATTGTTTATCCGATAGTCAGATTGAATATATCATTGTTCCATATATCCAATGTCCAAACATCATAATACAATACCCAGGGGAACTGTACCTTGATTTTTAAGATAATAACTGATGCTTAGGGTTCACCATTTCCTCCATGGCACCAGTATTCCCAAACTTCATGGACAGAATACCACCTAAGTAAGGCTGAAACTGTCACTAGTGAGATGTGCCAGTAATTTGGTCCATTGGGTTCTTCACTCAAATAAGCTAAAAGATACTATGTAGCGGCACTGGGTCGTAACATAGGTGACCACAATTTCATCAGCATTAACAGCACAGCAATAATGCCGTCAATTTTATTTTTGCAGAGGGCTTTGCCCCCTAGACCTCCTGGACTTAAAGATTCCCTCTCCAGGGAGAGCGGATCATGGGGCAAGTTAAATTTACGGGGCTATGGAATACTGTTTCCACGGTGCCTTGTAAAAAAAAATCCAAGTCCCGATGTGTACAAAATGATTGGAGACCAGAATTAGAAACCTGGTCTTCACTGCTGCCTGGCCGAGCTGCTGTATGCCCCAGCCTTCCACGCCACAGGAGCAGCTCAGCCAGCCTCCTGGATTCTGCTGCCCTTGTCCTTGGCAGCACCATGGACAGCGACCAGGGGAGCGCATATAGCAAATGGCGTAAATCCCCACTCACTGTCCGTGATAGCACTATACAGACTTGCGCTCTCTTGACTGATGCTATAAATTCAGCACTACTCTAACTGGGTACTCTATAAATCCTGACCAGTTGAAGTACTCCTTTCCCCTATGTGTGTGAGACCCTCTTACTCTGTAAGGCTGTTTGGAAACACATTCAGGTGAGGTTTTGTAATTTTTTAATATATTATTGATCACCCTCAATAATAATATATTAATACTGCTACAGAGACCACTCTTATGGTTGAAAAAGTGGTTTCATGCACATTCTTAGGGTATGAGAACTGCAAACCAACAGAGCGAGCAAGCAAGCAAGCAAGTTTGTATTTATATAAGGTGCCCTTCCAAAGCTCAGGGTGCCTTTACACTTATAACATTAGAATCACCATACATCATAAAACATGTAAAACATACTAAAACAACCATATCAGTTTGAACTCAAAATATCCCTGAAAAGGCCTGGTTAAACAAGTATGTCTTCAGACAATTTTTAAAACCATCTGTGGTCTGGCTATCTCGTATCTGGTGAGGTAGAGAATTCCACAGGGTAGGAGCCACAAAGGCAAAAGATCTTCCTCCCAATGTTTTAAGGGATACCCTGAGAATCTCTAGCAATCCCTCGCCAGAGGAGCGGAGCGAACGGGAGGGACAGTAGGGGTGCAGGACCTCTTTCAGGTAGTAGGGACCCTGCTCGTGTAGGGCCTTATAGGTCAGCAAAGCGACCTTGAAGGTAGTCCGCCACTGTATTGGCAACCAGTGCAACTCACGCAGCATAGGTATAATATGACTAGACCTAGAAGTTCCAGTCGGCAACCTGGCCGTCGCGTTCTGCACTAGTTGCAAGCAGTGGATATCTACCCCTGGTAGCCCTTGGGAGAGGGTGTTGCAATAATCAAGATGACTGGTGACAAAGGCATGGACCAAGGTCAGAAGATCTTTGGGCAGAGCCAGGTGCTTCACCCGGGCTATATTCCTAAGATGGTAGTAGGAAGATCTGACTACGGACGAAACTTGCACCCTCAGGGTCAGGCCTTCATCAAAAACAATGCCCAGGTTCCGCACCTGGCCAGGGGCAATAAGTGGGATTCCACCAAGACTTAATCCTGACAGTTTTCCCACCCATGTCCCTATCATCCTATAACCAGGGTCCACAACCAATACCTCAGTTTTTTCCAAGCAGTTCTGATACTCTAACAATGCATGTGAGACAACTCTTACAACCACAAGAGTGGTCTCTGCAGCAGAATTAGCATACAGCATTCATGCAGTGGTCCTCATAGTTTGAAATCCCATAAAACTCCCTTTTAAATTAGGTTCTAGTCTTAACCGTAGCTAGAAACAGTCCAGATGTGACAACGTCTGATCAATGTAATAGTCTGGATATATGCTGTATATGACTAAGTCTGGTCAATACTGATATTACATTGCCACTATTTTATGGAACTTTGTGATGTCATGCAGATATAAGATTTGCTTAACTACATGCAGATAGGCATAGCTTGTCTTGCATGACATCACAAAGTTTCATAAAATTGTAACAATGTAATATCAGTATTGAACAGGCAGTAATATATTTCTTCGGAGCACTTTCAGTGACAGTACAGGTGAGTCCAACAAATCATTTAACAGAGATTTCTATGGGCTTTCAAATTCTGAGTGCCACTGTGTGCAAATGCTCTCCATTAAGATATACAAACATTATCCTCATAACCTACATCACTGCTGCAGCATTGAACCGATAAGGGACAAAAGCTTCCCAGGTCACATCAACCATATCCTCCAACAGAAAGGTGTCAGGTCATTCACTGTGGTGATGAAATCCTCTTTTTACTTGCGGTTAAGCAGTTGTTCAGAGAACACAATAAAACACAATAAAACCAGTATTTCATGAAAGCTGATGTCACCCTTTGAAAAGATATACCTAACAATACCGTGAATGACAAAGCCTTGCCTACACAGTAAATTACTGCAGTTATAACTATCTGCTGCAAATGCACATGCTGTATTCCAAAGTACCAATCTTCTATATTTTGAATTTGGAGTTGTTAAATCCAAAAAGCACTTGGCTGTGTATTAAATCATTGTAAACTTATTTTAGTAATGTATTTGAGGGTTATTTATGATTAAGCTAACCAAGGATTGGAGCAAGAGACAGAAAGTGGTTATACTGCAGCTTCAGTACAATACTGTATCATTTGCTAGCCTTCTTAGTTTCTTTCCATCTATTCTGATAGGGTCATATCTTTTTTGAAGTCTCAGAGCTGACTGATATAATTCCCTTTCTGCTCTCAGCCTGACTTGCACTATTCATGACTGACCGAACGTTAGCCACCCGTATCTCCATGCTGCAGATGCTAAATCCAAATTCATCTGATATATGCAAGGAATACTGATTTGTGCTTCAAGCACGCATTGTCAACAGGCTGCAAAGCTAAATCTTTCTGTCTGAATTTAGTAGTAAAACTGAAAGAAAACGCAGCTCCAGCATGCCCTTATGAAGGACATTCAGTATTCTTTTTTTTTTTTTTTTTTTTTTTTTATTGCTGATGGGGACAAGGGTGTAGGTTAATACCACTGTGCACATTTGTGTACAGTTTGAGTATATACTTGTCCCAAAACATATGCCTTTTTCTAATCATTATCATTGTAATCTGCAATGGAAGCCCCTGCTGTATTTTGTATTTGATTTTGGCCTCTGAGAAGGGTCTGTGTCTGTGTAATGCTCTATTGTTTAAGATGTGGACATAAGAGGCTATACTGTAAGTGCACAAACTGAGATTAGATGTGATATCTTCTGCAAAAATCTGATTTTGTTTACAAATTCACACACACTGATGCATGGCCCTATATAACAGGGCAGGGCACAGCTGGAGAGAATTATGTATACAAAACTGAAATTCCTGGCTATGCTCCTGGATGAGAATGAATGCCTCTGTCACATCAAGAGAAAGAGACATATGTTGTGCTGTGGGAAGCATTCAATATTTTGTTACCAAAAGAACATTTTATTCACCGAACGATTATCATCCATTTGTACATTGTCTGCAGAACTATTACTGCTACACTGTCTTCATTTTTGTCCACAAAATAATTAATATCCAAATTTTATGGAACCAGGTGAAAATAGAATTGGCACAATAGCGCAGACCAAAACCACACGTCCTTAGTATCATGAACCAGGACAGCGTGACAATGTGTGTACTGTTTGCAGGGGGCTCTTCCCTCCAGCATCCTCCACACTAAATATAACAAACTTGGGGCGGGCAGAAGAGGACACATAGAAATACCAGGAGAGTGCACAGCACACAGATTGCCATTCACTGCAAGGGGTCACACTGTTAAGGATCTGCGTTTTTGTGAGGTTTTGGCCCTTGGCGAGTATCACAGAATCACACAATCACAGAAGGTGACAGCAGAAAAGGACCTCCCTGACCATCTAGTCTGCCCCTTGCCCCCTAGTCCAACCTACTGTATCTTGAGACACCCTCCCCTCCCCTTCCCCTTAGCTCCATGTGTCTGTCCCAAGTGGACTTGAATCCCTCTACAGTCTCTGAATTCACCACCTCCTCCGGAAGCTCATTCCAGTTTCCACCACCTTCTCCATGAAAAATTGACCTCTCACATTGCTCTTGAAGTGTCCCCCCCGGAGTCTCAGTCTGTGCCCCTTGCTATGTTTCCTTCTTTCATGTGGAATAACTCTGCTGGGCCTCCCTTGTTCATCCCTTTGGTATATTTAAAGATCTCGTTCATGTCCGTCCTCTCCCTCCTGGTCTCTATTGTATATAGCCCCAGCTCCTTGCACCTCTGTTTGTATGGCTTGTCCTTCATCCCCTGCACCATCTTGGTCACCCTTCACTGGATCCTTTTGACCGAGTCTATATCTTTGCTCAGGTAAGGCCTCCAAAACCGGACAACATACTCGAGGTGTGGCCTCACCAGGGCTTGAAACAGGGGCACCAGGACCTCCCTACGCCTGCTGGTGATCCCCTGCCAATACATGCCAGCATCCCATACGCTCGACCCACCACCCTTGATCATTGCTTCCCTACAATGAGGTTGCTGGAGACTGTTACTCCCAGATCTCTCTCATCCTCTGACACCCTGACTCTTTCCCCACCTACCATATACTCGGCCCTTTGGTTCCTGTGCCCCAGGTGCATAACAGCACACTTCTTGATCTTGAATTTTAGCTGCCAGGTCTCCACCCACTCCTCCAGTAATCTTATGTCTCTTCTCATGTCCTCCACCCCCCCCCAGGGGAGTCAACTCTATTACAGATTTTCGTGTCATCTGCAAAGAGAGCCACCCTCCCTGTCAGTCCATCTGCAATGTCTAGTACATAGCTATTGAACAGGAGGGCTCCCAGCACTGATCCCTGGGGAACTCCTCTCCTCACCTGTCCAATATCTGAGTATATCCCATTCAAAACCACCCTCTGACTCCTATCCGTCAACCAGTTTTCAGCACAACTTGTTATTTTGATCCCTACTCCAATGCTATCCAATTTGTTGCCAGCCTCCTATGGGGTATGGTGTCAAAGGCCTTACTGAAATCCAGATAGGCCATGTCCACTGCTTTGCCCTGGTCCACTACTTGTATCACGCAGTTGAAATATTAGATCAAATTGGACTGGTATGACCTGGCCCCTAGTGAACCCGTGCTGTCTGTCATCCAGCAGTCCATTCACCTCCAGGTACTTCATTACCCTTTCACCGATGAATGCCTCCGTGACCTTCCCCACCACAGCAGTCAGGCTGATGGGCTGTAGTTTTCCCTCAGCTCCATGCTTCCCTCCTTGTGTATTGGCACCATTGTTGCTTTTTTCCTGTCCTCTGGCACTCTACTGGTGTCCAGGGATAGGTTTAGCAGCCTCTCCAGTGAGGCAGCCAGCTCCTTTTTTAGTTCCCAAATCACCCTTGGGTGCAGACCATCTGGCCCATGGCCTTGTCCACCTTCACCCTGTTTAATTCCTTCCTAACTCTCTCCGTGGTGAAGGAATCAAATACCATCCCCATGCCCCCATCTCCTTTCCAACTCTGGTCCTCTACTACCCCTTTCCTCCGTAAATACAGAGCAGAAATACCTGTTCAGGTCTTCTGCCTTCTCCCTGTCCTCCTCTAAGAGCTTGCCTTCTTCTCCCCTAAGCCTTTCAATATCCTGGCCAGCCTTCCTCTTCTCCCCCATGTATCAAAAAATGTATTTTTCCCTCACCTGGCCTGTTTCTCTATCCTTACTTCTGTGTCCGCCTTAGCCCACCTGATGACCTTTCCCACTAGTCTCCTTGCCTCCCTGTAAGCCTCCCTATCCCCCTCCCCCTGAGTATTCTTGTATCTCCTAAATGCTGTCCACCTACCACCTACTGCCCTTGCAACATCCATACTAAATCAAAGTGGCTTCCTGCTTCTTTCCCCCTTCCTGACACTTTTGATGGATACCTGTGTGGCCTTTTGGATCTGGTCCCTGATAGCTACCCATAGTTCATCTGTGTCACTTATATCCCTAAACCTTCCATCGCCTCTCTCACCAGCCTTCCTAGTTTGTCAAAGTCCGCCCCCTTAAAGTCCACCACCATTGTGCTGGTTCGGGTCCCTGCCCTCCCTGCCCTCTCCTTGAACCTGACAGCCTTGTGATCACTTTTCCCTAGTTTTTCTCCTACCACCACCTCCTCCAAATTCTCCCCATTTGTTAGTACCACATCTAGCAGGTTGCTCCCCCTGGTAGGCTCCCTGACCAGCTGTTTCAGGAACACCCCAGTTAGCCTGTCCACTATCTCCCTACTTCTTGCTGAAGCTGCTTCGGGGATGGTCCATTCCACATCTGGTAAGTTTAGGTTGCCTACCAGTAATGTTTCGCACTTGATAGCCATCCTCTCACTATCCTGCAGCATCACCTTGTCTTGATCTTCTCCCTGTGAGGGTGGTCTATATATGACTCCCAGTCTCAACTATTCTCCCGCACGCCTGCATAACTTCACCATAGAAGTTCCGTAGGCCTGTCGCCCTCCTGTCCTTCCGATGTCTGTATGTCCTCTTTGATGTAAACGGCTGCCTCCCCCCTTCCTGTCCTTCCTAAACAGCCTGAAGCCTGGCATAGCGGTCTTCTACGTGTGGAGATCCAGCCATCATGTTTCAGTTATCACTATGATGTCTAATTTGTCATGCGTAATGATAGCCATCAGTTCCTCCATCTTATATGCCAGGCTCCTAGCATTCACCACCAACCCCTTCCACCAACTTTTGCCCTCCCTTGCTCCCCCCCCTGCCTGCCAGCACCTCGTTCTTCAGTCTTTTCTGGGGGTACCAAGGGTCCCCCAACTCATTCGTGTTTAAATTTAAATTAAATAATTTTTCGAAAAACTCCCCCATCCAACACTTCAGTATGGCTGCCCTCTCTCTTTTAAGGTGTAACCTGTCCACTGAAAAGAGGCTTTCATCTTCCCAAGTTGCCCCCCCCAGTCCCCTATCATCCCATACCCCATCTGCACACACCATTCTGCTAGTCAGCCGTTAAGCTCCCATATCCTTTGCCTCCTCTCAGTGCTGGCTCTCTGTACGTGCAATACCTGTGAGAAGGTTAGAAATTTGAAGTTCAACCTCTTGCAGAATCTAGCTAAGGCCCTAAATCTTGCTTGCACCTCCATGAGACTATTACCTGCCAGGTCGTTAGTCCCCAAGTGGAACACTAGATGTGAATTCCTGTCCTGGTTCCCACCCCATGAGGGAATATGGTGCACAGTTTCCGATAAAGTCATCCCAGGCAAGCATTCAACCCATATCCCTCTTTTACTGCCACCCCACTTGACCCCCTTTAAGACTGAGACACCAACCAGTAGCACCTTGACCACCTCTTCATTCTGGCTTGTCGTGACATTGCCCTCCTCCCCCTTGTCGCCATTGTGTTGTTTACCCTCCCCGTCATAGCTTACCCTGATCCTTCCTCCCCTTCCCCGGGCCCTTGATCTTACCACATGCCTCCTCAGCCACTTTGTCCATATCTTCACTGACTCCCTTCACTCCTACCCCTTCCTGCATCCCCCTGATTCCATCTCAACCACAGTGTCCCCAGTGCCTTCTCTTGCTTTCCCTGTTCACTTCCCCCCCTTCCCCCTGACTCATCTTCCCCAAGCCTCTCTGCTTGCCTATCCCCAGCACATGACTCTCTCTCCACCCTTGTGGCATAGGCATCCCCCTCCCTTCCCAGATTGTTAGGTTTCTCTCCCCAGTGGCTTCCCTGTGCTCCCTCCATACCTGGATGGACCCTTCCTTCTTCCCTTCCCTTTTCCAATATTTCACCCTTCCCTGTTTCACTTGATGTCTCCACCTTTTTCTTACTTAGCTCCAGAGTACTCCCTCTGGCACTCTCTTCTCGCACCCTCCTGGAAAGGTCCCCTCTGTCCATGGTCCACCCACCATGGTCCCACTCCCTGTTCCCTACAACTTCCTCCTCCTGCCCCATCATCTCAGTGAAGCTCCAACACCTATTTGTGCCTAATGTGTATCTATCCCCCCTTTCATTTGCACTGTTATCCACTGTACTCCTGCCTCCTATTCTGGTACCCTCTTCCTCGACCCCCAGCATGGCCTGTTCTCTTCATCCAGTCGTCCTGCTGTTCTCATGCCTTCTGTCTTCCTGAACACCTCCAGTAGCTTTCTTTTCCATATCCCTTCTTGTCCCAAATACTTCCCTTCTCAGCCTTGCCATCTCTGACTCCAGCCTTCTCAGCCTCTGACAAACTGGGCACTCCTCCAACCTCCACAAGGTGCTCATGAACACAGCTGCTATACAGTTATTACACCCACAATCCTTTCCCCACCGCTTCCCCCTCTACCCTGTTCCCCTCCCTCCTTATTCTGCCACTGGCCCCTTCCCTGTTGTTGTGCACTCACTGACCTTTCCACCACCTGCCACTGTATTCCCTCTTGACCTGGTTCACCCCATCCCCTGTGCCCCACGTACACCATGTTCCCTGGTATGTAGCCTCACAGCTCCTTAGCGAAAACCTCAAGGTCTGCTTAGCCACAACCAGATTGGATCTAAAAACCAGTACCCTGGTAAAGTAGTTCCCTACTACAATCTGGCTGTCTCCTAATTGCTTTAAACCTTGTGAATGCAAAAAAAACCCAAAACAAAACAAAAAAATGATCAGGCTGTTGCCTGTGACCTTTAACTCTGTGAACACTTACACATCAATTTTCAATAAACAGCAACAAACCTCTTGCAGCTTACAATCTTTAACCTTGCTAAAGTTACATCAGTCTTCAGTAAATCTCTTACAGCTTGCAATCTTTTACCTTGCTGCAGTAATGCTTTATGCCCCTATACCTGTATTACCTCCTCTCAGACCTTGTATTAGCATCATTATTACAGGACACTTTCAGCCCAACAACATGGCTTACCCCTGCCCTAAGAGCACTCCTGGACCCTTTTACCAGTGCTCCCCTACTTAACCCCCTCTCTCCAGTCACATACAGTACCTTTGTGTGCCCCTCTTCTTTAACCCCCTTGCTCAAGTCACATACAGATCTCTAGTAGGGCGTTCTGCTTCACATTCACATTTGTCAGGATACCTGTGGTGTCACAGACAACCTGGCAGTTGATGCTGTGGTACCCCTTTCAGTTGCAGTACGCATCCTCATTCATGGCCAGTGTCAGGAATGGCATGTGCATGCAGTCTATGGTGCCCACCATGTTTGGAATGCTATACATGTTGTGGAACACCCCCTTTGCTGCCCTGATGTCAGCTGCCATTGCGGGAAACCAGATATGTCGCGCCCGATGTTGCACCAAGGCGTTGGTCACCTGGTGCAGTGCCCATGACACAGAGGACTGGCCCACACCTGTCACATCACCGGTGACCTTCTGGAAGCTGCCAGTGGCATAATACTGAAGGGTGCAACGCACCTTCATCTCCACAGCCATGGCCATGGATTGCCATGTCCGTGGATGGACAACATCCACAATGAGGCCATAGATGTACAGTAGCATGTTGTGATCGACATGGTAGTGCTGGAGGCATTCAATGTACCGCAGGGTGTGTGTGCCTCCAGCCTGGGCCTGAACATGTGTCATCATCGTTGCCTCCCACGGGCATGGTGCTCCGCTATGGTATCCTCCAGGAGGACCATGTGCAGCAATGCGACAGGGCACATGTCCCATAGCTTCAACACTCCACACTCACCAGTATACATGCACCACTGACATGCAGTACCACTGTGTGTGTATGTGGTGCAGGGCAGGCTACGTGGCACACTGGGCAATATGGGCGTGCCATGGTCATGTGCGGTGGGTGTGTCACCATAACGGATGCCACTGTCACATCAGCGACAATGGCGGCAGTGTGTGGTGTACCCAGCAGCATGTGTGGCAGGTGCAGCCTACCAAGGCAGCTGTACCATGTGTCAGCCTCCTGCTATCAGGATGGTGTGCCCATGGGTGCCATCTGGGAGGTTATGTAGCAGAGACACGTAGGTGTTGCGGGACGGGTGTGTGGGTTTGTGTGGGCCACCTGCCTTAGAGTCCTGTGCTGACCTGTTGCATTGTGCTATGTGTTACAGGGGACCAGGAGAGCACCGGCATGTGAGGTCTTGGAGCTGATGGATCTGGGCTCAGGTGGCACGGGACAGGTGGTTGCACCCTGGAGACATCTCCCACATGACATACCCAACTGCTTCTCCCTGCACCAGTCCACAAGGGACATGCTTTACTATGATGATGCCGGTGATTTGTGAGCCATCTGTGCACCACTCCAGGTAAGTGGGGCTGCAGGCTGTTGTGTGTGTGGGGGTATTTGTACACTGTCCACTGGCAGCAACACTATCGCTGACGGTGGCTCCCCTCTTTGTGTTCCTGTTGTTCCAGCATTATTGGGGACTTGTGCAGTGGATTGTACTGGAGGATCAGCCCTTCATCTGTACCACCCCACCCCAGGAGTCATCCATCCCCACCCCCACCTCCACCTCCACCTCTGAGTCAGAGGATTCGGACTAGGTGCTCGTCAGTGGTGAATATGTTGGACTATCGAACGTGACTGCTGTTAGTTTGTTGTGGCCTCTTGTAACCCTCCCTTCCCTGCATTGGCTACTGTGTTTAAAATAGTGATGACGTGTTTTGTATTACATACAAACATACGAATGTGCCAGCAGAGACAGCTCTCCTGGTCTATCAACATCTGCTCGAGTGTGCAGCTAGCTCCCCTAAGTTGCAACTGCCCCACCCCCTTCCCTTTTGTTCACCCTTGACCATTCTGAGCCTCACCCACCCATACTCTCCCCTGTTCTCTGTCGCATGCCCTTTTAAAGCTACCCACAGTTTTGCATGATATCACCCTCTCTGGTATGGTATTCCACTTCGACACCACTCTCTCTGTGAAGTAATGCCTCCTAAACTCCATCTGAAATCTTCCCTCTCTCTTCTTAGCCCATTCTATACTTAGTATTGCACTATTCAGCAGCCATTGGCTCACTCCATTTGTTCAGTAAACATTGTTGGTTATGCAGCCTCTCTGTGTGTGTGTCCCTTATTCAACCTGACACTGTGCTGCATGGGCAGGCATGTGTGTTTGGGGTTGTACTGTGTTGCATAGCATTAGGTAGAGACCAGCACAGACACAGGACATTGCCGTGGGCCTGTCCATACTTTGGCACTACTGTGTACTGGCCTGTGCTGTAGTGGCATGGCATCTTTGTGGGTTGTTCATGGTGCTATGGGCTGGCGTTTGGGCACCATCATACACTGGCACCAGTGACTGCCACCGGCACATGGCGGACATGTGTTGTGCAGTAGTCACCATGCCATGCAGCAACCAGTGCATGTGGTGGCCCGCCTTGCCTCGTGTCCCATGTCATGCTCTCTTTGTGGTGCACTTTGCAGCCCTGCGGTGATGCACCTACATGCACAGGGTTTACGGCTGCCTCCAGGATGCATAAGCCCTCTGTGGGGCCACTATGCATCATACTGATGTAAACTGTGTTGTGCATGCACATACGTGGTACTGTGTGGACGGTCTATGAGGTCATGCCCCTATGTGCCTGTGTATCTCCAGGGGTGCACATGTAAGTGTCACAGATGTGCACAGCGTAATAAGCATGGTTCATGCATGTCACGCAGTCGGTAGATGTGTGGGTTTCCTGCATATCCTGCTGCATGCAGGACTGGAACACTGTGTGTAGGACTGCGTAGCATTTGTGAATAGGGCCCCATTGTGCATTAATATTTGGACTCTCTCCATGGTCACAATAACATCCCATTTGGGAACAAGTTGTTATGGATTGCTAGATGGAAAAAACAACATTAACTTTGTCTTTTTTGAGTTTTTCAGTTTGTTTTGGATCAGCCATATTTGTAATTCTTTTAACTCCCCTTGGAGTCTCATAAAGACATCCTCTGGATTCTTTGCAGATGTGAGTACAACAGTATCATTAGTGTAAATTTTTAATGCTGAATGACTTGCTGTTTCTGGTGCACTGTTTGTAAACAGGACCAACAGCAGGGGACCTAGTATGGACCCCTACAATATACTCCTTACCACCTCTCCAGGCCCCAGAAGTGTATCGTGAACACTCACCATTTGCATATTCTTTTTAAACATAGTTTACTGAGAGACTTCTTGGGACAACACATACATTGCAACAGTACATCACCATAAAAGTTTACATAGGGACAGTGCACTAGTACAGTAAAATGGTGAGAGTTCCTAACAGTTACATCACAGTGAGAGTTCATAGTAGTATGTACAGTACATTGTTTTACAGAACTTCATATACCTAGATTACAATTCGACTATGCTGAATAAAGTCTGACATCCAGTACTGGTTTTATGGTTATGAGAGCACATAATACAAGGTAGAATACACAGTTAGACAAAATAATGGAGGCTATGCATGAAAAAAATAGTTTGCCTATGCACTCCGTATCCTCTATATCAGCTCCCAACATGAGTTCAATAGGAGATTTTTTTGGAGATCCTGGTCAAGCACTCTTTGCATGTGCTCATGTACTTAAAGCCAGAAGGGTGTTACTGTACATTCTCAGTGGCTATGTAGGTAGCACACTCACCTCTGGGGCCAGAAAATTGGATGGTTGTGGGTTTTAGCCCCACAGCAGGCAATTGGGGTAATACCCTTAACTGACACTGTAGTGCAGTACGGGGGTGGGCTGCACTGGTGAGGTACCTGTAGTGATAGGCAGATGCCAGTAAGTTTCTTTAGGCTCTATTTTAATAGCCTTGCACAGCTCAGTAAAGTTCAGTTCAGCACAGCTGAAAACATAGTTTACTGAGAGACTTCACGGGACAACACATACATTGCAACAGTACATCACCACAAAATTTTTCATAGGGACAGTGCACTAGTACAGTAAAATGGTGAGAGTTCCTAACAGTTACATCACAGTGAGAGTTCATAGTAGTATATGCAGTACATTGTTTTACAGAACTTTATATACCTAGATTACAATTCGACTATGCTGAATAATGTCTGACATCCAGTACTGGTTTTATGGTTATGAGAGCACATAATACAAGGTAGAATACACACTTAGACAAAATAATGGAAGCTATGCATGAAAACAATTGTTTGTCTATGCACTCCGTATCTGCTATATCAGCTCCCAACATGAGTTCAATAAGAGATTTATTTGGAGATGTTGCACCTGGGTTATACCCCTATCATCCCACATACACCTCACAGATACCTCACACTGTATTCCTGGTCTGTTATACTGTGATGCTACTATTTTGCACTAACATGTAGATTTTAGGCACCCATCATATAAGCATGAGTGCCAGCAATGTGCTTTGCTGCTAATATTTGCTAATGTTTTCATCCTTCATAGGATTAGATCATGCATGACTATTATACCACACTATAATGCATTATGTTTGTCTTTTACATATATTCCATATATAATCTACCTAATTACTGATATGATGACTCTGAGGGATCATCAGTGATTATTGTATACCTATATTCTCATATAATTAAATGTAGTGTGTGTTTACACTCAGGCAGATATGCCACATGTAATAGAGCCCTGTCAGCACTTCTCTTTGTCACATTAGAGAGAAATCCTTTGTTATGTCTTATATTATACATAGGCAAGAAATGCCACATGCAATAGAGCCCAATCAGCATTTCTTTTGTCCAAACTGAAGCATATTGCTTGTCTCATATGATACTCATTAGTAATTCTGTCTCCTAAGTCATCATCCAATGGAGAATGACTTAAGACCAATACATATTGTTTCTCATATCTATAACTATGAGGAAATCTCTGTTGCTATGCTGTTATCTATAGTATTTAGCCTTCTGCAACCCAGTTCCATGGAGAGAGAGAACAAGATCTTGGAGAACCTAAGATCATAGAAATACTGGAGATTATGTACATTCTTCAGGACAGTGGTGAGAAACCCATCTCCCTTGTGATTTTCTTTGTCACATGCTTGGCATAAGTAATATAATAAACATTTATTAGTATTCTTGCTTGTTTACGAATGTTTCTTGGCAGACTCTGAAGACATAAGTATCTGTATTATTACTATTATTAACCCTACACACTAACAGTGTTTAGGCAACTAAAAATGGTGACTGAGGCAGGACGTTATAAATAAACTATCTGTTTTGGAATCTGAGTATGCTGCTTGCAAGCAGGAAATTAGTTTGAAAAGGGCTTCTCATAAAGAAGGGATAGATGGACTGCAGTCTCAGCTGCAGTCTCTCCATCAAGAAAATGAGTTTCTCTTTAATGACAGAAGCAGCAAAGACCTGTGTGCCTTAAGAGATAATGCTGAAAAGGCAAAACTTAGAAAAAAAGGTTTTCAAATGAATGGTGTTCTGGCTAATAACACTGATTCCTTACATTTTGTAAACAAGGAACTTAGGGATGATAAGTTTGAAGTAATTACTGAAAGAGTTAACATGCTGGTATTTCAACACCAGACCTTGACTGAACAGCATGATTCATTATGTTCTGATTACAGCAGACTTGAAGTGAATGTTTTGAATCTAAACTGTAACACAGTTTCTATTGATAACAGACTAATTTTTCACCATGAGAAAGTCTTGCGAACTGAAGTTAGATTACTGCACAGTGTGCTCGCTCATGCATTTGAGGAGCTGGAATGTAAGAGTAAGGAAAATGCCCAACTTACCACTGTGTGTAGAAACTTGGAGAAACAGGTTATGCATAATTTGTGTGATACCAAATCTGAGGTTGATCATATAAATTGCAAGGCAAAAATGGTGAACTTGCACCATCAGCCAGAGGTATTGGCAGGGCATACTACCTTAATGCTCATAGACCTTGCCTTTTCTGATGTTGAAGAGTTTGATTTTGAACACTCACAGTATGCTGTGGGGTGGACTAGAATAAAGGCTAGCCACTTGTTTTTCTGTGATTCACAAAATGGAGAATTGTTAGAGTCTCAAAATGGGGGACACACATGTCATCAGGTTGCATCCCCATACCATCCCCAAGATGGCCACTTATGGTCATGTGATGATGGTCATAACACAGTAACCCAAGATGCCCATGAGGTAATCCAAAATGGCTTACCACCAAATCATAGAGGTTTGATCATGCAGTCACAGGACCTGTGATTGCTGCCATAACTACACAAAACATATCGGAGGTTTTTGGCATGATTAATAATGTTATCAGTAAGACTAGTGTTACTGAAGGACAGAAGATTCTCATTCAAAATAATGTTGATGTATGTTTGAATGAGGCTGGTACACAATCTGTCATGAAGTCAGTGTCTGATGCTGCAGAAGAAGCAGCTGCTGCTACTGTAGCAATGTTTACTATACTAGAGTGTCCTTGGTTAAGGAACACATTGCTGTTAGCTATGTGAAATGTGAAGATGTGAAATGTAATTTAACATCAACTTTCCCTGAGAAGACTGAACGTACTGCTTTTCCTATGCAGTAAATTAATACTTTAAGCTGTAACATTAAAAACAAAGTTGCTACCATCCAGCAACATTCCAGTGGGGAGACCTACTTTACATTTGATGGGGGAAGGGACAACCCTGATTCTGAAAGACCAGTGGCTGTGATATTTTCAGCATCACAGGCCACATTGGGGGGGGAGGGTTACAGGTTTGATTTCTGAACCTGGGCTGATGGCCGTTTCAGTACTACTTTCTCCACCCCGATGGCTACTGAGCTACAATCCATAGCTGGAGAACTACTCGCAACTTACACACCACTTTTCTCCACTGTGCAGGCACCCCTTATGGTGCCAGCACTGCCTGCACATGATGCAGAACCTCCTCCACCAGTGACACCTGTATCATCCCATACTGTGACTGCAATAGCAGGCACACGCCAGGAACAGTCTGGGTTATTCCCAGCACATGCAATAGCAGACACAAGTCAGAAACAGTCAGCACAAACAATAGCAGGCACTTCTAGTAAGAAGGTGCAAGGTATCCTAATACTGATATCATTGTCTTTTCTTTTGAGATCACTGACCATGGTCCCAGCATTGGTTAATCCTAACCCAGCTTTAGGGTATATTGAAACTGCTACATCAGATATAGCAATCTCTGCAGTTTTAGCCCAAAAATACAATGGACACATAAGACCCATTGCTTATGCATCCCAGATGCTTGTCCCAGTGGAGCCAAAATACAACCTTTGTGAAAGGAATATTTTGGTTACATACTGGGCAGTGAGATACTTTATGTACATCATTGGATATGCACCCATTATGCTACATTCCAATCATTTGCCAACTAACTTTCTGTTGTTAGACAGAGTAAAAGTTGACTCTGTATTCAATGCCAGACTTACACACTGGTCTCCCATTTTACAGGATCATGACATCGCTGTCCTTCCTATCAAAACTTCATTCTCGTTGGCCCATGGCCTACAGTTTAGAGGAGAGACCCATGATTGTTCACTCCAACCCCCTGACCTACCTGTCCCAGGGCCCTTTTTGACAGAACCCCAGAAAGTGTTAAAAGACATCACTGTGTGTCATGTTTTAACTGATGACTCAGCCACACATACCAATGAGGGTCAGATAGTAGGGTTTGGAATTCTTATTACATATCCTAGTGATGACAGAGTGTGTGTGGCTAGTAACTGCATCATCGTATATGTATGATTCACAGGCAATGTTAAAACATGCCTGGCAAGAAAAAAAAATGTAAAGCAGGGAGGTGAGGAATCTCCTTATTACCACAAATGTTTGTGGTTGGTTTAGAGAGCTGATAAGTCCTTGAGTGAAACAGCTTGTGTTAAGAAAGGAATAAGGAGATTTTCCTTATGTAACATGATACCAGCACTCCACGAGAGGGTTAAGTTCTACACGCTTTAAGAAATGGCCTTGATCTAATTACAAAAGTGGTGAAGAAACTGTTTTTTGTTTTATTACAGTTTCTAATTGGGTCTGTTTCTCTCTAAACTGAATTTCTTTGGAGGAAAACAAACTTCCAGAAATACTCTATAGTACTCAAAAGAAGTGGTAGGGAAGGTAAGGGAGAAAAAAATAGCATTCAGGAAGTATAAGGAAACACAGAAAGAGCAGGACAGAGAACTGTACCAGTTAAAGCAGAAGGAAGTGGGGAAGGCAGTAAGAATAGCAAAGGCCCAAACCAAGGAAAAGATAGCCAACTCGGTTAAGAAGGGGGATAAAACCTTTTATAGGTACATTAGGGAGCAAAGAAATACAAAGGCAGGGATTCTGAGGCTGAATAAAGAGGAAGGTGGTTGGGCAGAGAGCGACAATGAAAAAGCAGGGATACTGAATGAATACTTCTGCTCAGTATTCACAATGGAAAAGCAGGGGGAGATACCTAATCCAGTCAATAGAAGCACTCTGGATAGGGGGGTTGATATTAGTCCTTTCACAGAAGAAAGGGTTCTAAAAGAACTTTTAAATCTGAAGGTGGATAAAGCAATGGGGCCTAATGGGATTCACCCCAGAATTCTAAAAGAATTAAGGGAAGAACTAGTAACACCACTGACTACCTTGCGTATCAACCCTGTTGCAGATCTTTGTGTCATCTGCAAAGAGACATACTTTCCTTTCCAGTCCCTCTGCAATGTCACTTATAAAGACATTAAAAAGGACCAGCCCCAGTACTGAATCCCTGGTACCCCACTAGTAACCCCTTTCTTCACTGTAGACTCCATTTACTATTACCCACTGTGTCCTGTTGTCCAGCCAGTGTTTTACCCAGACTACCACCCTGGGACCCACTCCCAGGCTGGCTAATTTGTTTATTAATCTTTTGTGTGGGACTGTGTCAAATGCCTTGCTAAAGTCTAGGTAGGCCATATCCACAGCCCCTCCCTGGTCTATTACTTTGGTCACCCAGTCAAAGAAATCTATTAGATTCATCTGACATGACCTTCCTGCTGTAAATCCATGCTGCTTTGGGTCCTATGCCCAGCTGGCCTCTAGGTACTCAACAATTCTTTCTTTCAGAAGTGATTCCATCATTTTCCCTACCACTGAGGTCAAACTTACAGGTCTGTAGTTTCCTGCTTCTGCCTTGCTCCCACTTTTGTGAAGGGGAATCACATCTGCCCTCCTCCAGTCCTCAGGTACCACCCCATTCTCCCATGATTTGTTAAAAGTGTGGTCAGTGGTGTCACTAGGTTCTCCTCTTGTTCTTTTAGGATTCTGGGGTGAATCCCATCAGGCCCCATTGCTTTGTCCACCTTGAGTTTTAGGAGTTCTTTCAGGACTCTTTCTTCTGTAAATGGACTGGTGTCAACCCCCCTACACAGAGTGATTCTATTCTCTGGTTTAGGTAACTCCTTCTCATCTTCTTTTGTGAATACTGAGCAAAAGTATTCATTCAGTATCTCTGCCTTTTCACTGTCTCTCTCTGCCCACCTCCCCTCTCCCTTATTAATCTTCACTATTCCTCCCTTAACCTTTCTATGCTCCCTAATGTACCTATAAAAGGTTTTATCCCCCTTCTTAACTGACTTGGCTGTTTTTTCCTCGGTTAGGGCCTTTGCTATTCTGACTGCCTTCCCCACTTCTTTCTGCTTTAATTGATACAGTTCCCGGGTGTGCTCCTTCTGTGATGCCTTATACTTTTTGAATGCAGCCTTTTTCTCCTTAACCTTCCCTGCCACCTCTTTTGAGAACCATAGTGTTTTTTTACTCTGCTTTGTTTTCTTTGTCTGTTTCACACAAATGCTTGTTGCCTCTATGGTGGCAGTTTTGATTTTTCTCCATTGTTCTTCCACCCCTTGTTTGTGTACATCACAACACTAACCTGAACAGTTTAAATACAGATTACATTCATACGGTTTGATCACATTATAAGAAGGACCCTCATTTGAGGGCGGTGTATAGATTCCTTAATAAAGGAACTCAGCAATAACTTCCAGAAATAGCTCTTATAAGAAAGTGAAAATGACATTCACCTATCCAGTGATGGCCTACTCATTTGGCATCACTACCGTAACACTCATGAAAAGTTACAGGTAATTCCCGAACACCTGAGAACAGATTTTATATACTATACCAAGTACATGATACTCCTACTGGTGGACACAAGGGAGTCAGTAAAAACCCTAGACAGACTGAAATCCTCTGTCTGATGACCACATATGAGAAATGATGTAGAACACTACATTAGTAACTGTCTGATCTGTGAACATAACAATCCTATACCAGCTAGGAAAAATGCATTGTTACCCCAGAGGCAATCAGGTCCCTGGAACAACATCCAAAGTGACTGCAAATGTCTTGGTAAACCAGTTATTTATCAGGTAGGGCTTTACCTCTAAAAGTAAATTCTGATTACTGGGATCTGGCTTTATAGCCTAAGTAATGTAGGAAATTCTGGATTTGTTATGGGTACAACAAAAGTTTAATATCCCATACCACCCACAGTCATCAGCACAGATGGAATGGGCTAACAGGCAGATCAAAGTTATGTTATCCAAACTTGTTCAGAAAAACCCAAAAGGACTGGGAATGGATTCATTATTGTCTTTACTCCTTATGGCAATAAGAGGGACACCCTCTGCAGGTACACAGCATACCCCATTTTTGAAATCATGACCAGGCGGTCCATGAGAACCGCAGGACATTTACTTCTGGACCTGTGTACTGCCAATGCTGATGGAACATCAGTTAATAAATATGTTAAATATCTCAAACAAGACATCCAAAAGGTACAATTTTTTGCTGCACAGTGTATGGACAAGGCCCAACCCCATTGTAAACAAACTCAGTCCAGCAGTCTACCAAGCTAGACTGCCTCACAATAACAGTCATTGATAAATGGCTACATGCCAATCATATGAACCTGTTTAAAGGAGATTAAATTATTTTTCCATACCCCAGTGGGCGGACTAGTACTAAACTAACTATGTTTTTCTTTTCTCTTTCCTTTTAGGTTCCAGAGAGAGAGATACTTGCTTTTATGCTTATTATTCTTTTTAAAAGTATGGGTCTTCTTACAAGCCCAAACTGCACATCTTATTGCAGATAAGAATCAGTGACCTAAATCTAAACAGCTTGTTGAGGCAGAGTACCTCACAAGCTCACATGATCTAATTGTATCCTGTGGAATTCACACTAAAGTCCTAAAAGACATGTTCATCATCCAGAAGGGTAGTGAGGCCCTACTGAATGTTATGATCATTGCTTTGGATCAATCCTAGCAGCTACACTTGTTCTGGACCCCTGTTTACATTTTGACAATGGTACCTAAAAGGGATTTATAAGTAGGAGTAGGCATGTGAATTGGATACTGCCAAGAGCCATGTAGGAAAAAGTTGTGGTTAGTAACCACACAATACTGTCCTCTCAAATTATATGTGACCTTTGTTGTGCCCTTCATTTGATGAAGCTTGTTGGGCAAGGGAAGGTGCCAGGTGTCCATGGACCCTCGGTTGTTGTTACAGGCTGACCAGTAGTATGAGGTGCCACCCATTGATCTAACTTTGGGTGGTACACCAAAATGCTAGGATGGTCAAACCTTTCCTTATAAATTTCTCCTTCTAAGTGGCCAACCAAATGAACAGAGGCTAACCTGTCAAATATTGTTATATCTTTATCAAATAGTGTAAGAGATAAGGTGAAGATTACAAACATGGTCTCAGGCAGTGTACAGCTTCCTGCTTGTAAATATGTTTCATTGATTACTGCAGGATGGCATGTTACTGATCCAAAAATTCCTAACAGCATTCAAGGGTAAATGGGCACACATTTCCAAACACTGCAGGCTATCCTGACAATTTTGACAATACCACCTTAGCAGGTAACTGTCTTGTAAAAGATCAGGTAGCCTTCCTTTATGAATATCAGACAATAGCCTGGTAATAGTAGTAAGGACATAGGCTCCATAAGCACTTTTTGGACTTCGCTTTCTCATTATTGATTTCCACCACTTCATAGATTTTAGCTTGAGTTTGTTGAAACAATTTAGTGATATTGTAAAGTTTTCTTTTTGTGCTGGGCAGTCAATCTCATGTATCATAGATTTTGTAACATTATCTGCATTTTGATGTTCAAAATAATGCACATGCCTTTTTATGGTCTCTATCTCAGCCCTATGCCATATGGGCATGTCAGATGCAAATAGGCCTGAGATGGTACAAGTAAGTCCTTCCAGATCTCTAACCTATCTGGTATGGAAGACACCATCTTGGGGTCTCCTTTCTTGTGTAGCTATGGGATCTTGGGTTCTAGCATAATATGAAGTTAACATATCCAAAAGCAAAGCATTGTATAATAAAGAAATATTAGAAGAAGCACAAGAATGACTATGTTCAGGCATATCCTAATGAAAATAATTCTAAGTCACAGGAATATGTATAAACTTTCCCAGTATAGAACATCAGTAGCTGTTGCCTGACGAGTGGCAATCACAACTAAAAGCAAAGAAATATAAAACAATGTTACATATGTTCCCACATAAGGCCTCATTGTATTCCATCATATCCCAAAGTAAAGCAAGTTCACAGATTAAAAGCAACATGTTTATGCATAAACTGTATATTAGTCAATGAAGTCCCTAGGATAGAAGTAGCAGTCAAGCTACAGAGCGGGCCCAGTCCCATTTCAGGGCACAGTTCAGTCTCTACAAGAGTCTCTGATGCAAATGAGTGCATAATGTTGCGAGCCAGTATTGGCAGTCTAAGGACCCTCAAAGGAATACTTCTCACCACTTAATGTCCTGGACTTTTGGTTGTTCTTGGCTCTGTAGCAGTTAATTATATAAATGCCTGCATAAGATTTTTGCACTGGATTAATCAACAATAATGCATTGTTTTCATATGGATGTATGTGCACTTGGCAGTGTTGAACAGTAGAGCTGGTGTAAACCTGGTGTCTCCTGTGTATGAGCCAGCAAGGCACTCATAAAAGTTCGTGAGTGTCTGACATCTACTGCCAGCATATCAAGTGTGCCATGGTGGATGGAATGTAAATGACAGGGCAGCAGAACAAAATCTCCTCATATGCTGGCACCACTCACTGGTGCACTGTCACCTGAAATCCTGTGGCTGTCAGCCACTATCACTTAATCTCTGAAAGACAAAATAAACAAAGAGGAGGGCTTTAGCCCACTCCTTCATTGGTATGTTAGTTCTGACCTTTAAACAGTTTCAACTGATTTACATGACATCACTTGTCAGTGGCTACTCACATCTTGTACATTGAGGGGCTACTCTGAACACATACGATGTAGTCCTCTTACTATCTGTGTATATCTTATAGATCTGCCACCACCTAACTGTCTGCATTTTCAAAATGGTTTTGTCTGCCCTGATGGATTCCTATGCAGGTACATCAGGTACTGACAAAAGCAATTGATGGACCTGCATACAGCAGAATTTCAGTCTGGATAACAATTGAAATTTATTTTTTATGCTTTTTAACAGTTAGCCTATAGGAATCAGCAGCTGTTATAAGGCAGTTAGTTAGTTGTCTTGCTTCTATAAGCTGCTTAGGTAAATGGGGTCAGTTTGTTTTTCTGTGAAGCCTGCCACCGATTGTGGCGATAGGGGAGTGGAGAAAGCCCATGCCCCCCCCCCGAGCTCCTTGTTTTGCAAGGAGAATGGTTTGGACATTACCGCTGTTAAAGGAAGTGGTTTTTGGAGTGGGCTTTAACCATTTATTCCATTTAACATAAAATTGACAGACTGCAGAAGTGGCTAGAAAAACAATGTACTGTAATAAAGCAGTATAGACAAAGGATGTGCCATCTAAGGCAGTGAAATTATTATGCTGCCAGACATGTAAAGACTCTGATATGGAGTAGCTAATCAAAGGTTGAGAGTGGTAACCCCCCCCCAGACACAGTGTTATTTCCATACTACAGATCATGTATGCTTAACAACACAGGGGTATCCTGTTCATAATAAAATGTTAAAACCTTAAAATTCTGAAATAAAAAGGCTAGTGTCATACTATGTACTTAATTTCTCTGTTTAATTAAGGCTCTTATTCAAGAGAGGAAAGGGTGTTTGAATTACTACGTACTGGATTCCAGCCAATCACTCCCTCTCAAGTGAAGGCTGACCTCAATTACAACTCAGAAAGTAAATTACAAATGTTTTTTTTTGCTCCTCCCCAACCCCCCTGCCCTTCGGGCTGCCAAGGCCCACTGCCACCATACCTCCTCATCACCATTCACTGCCTCTTCAGTGCCATGATCCCTGGGTTGCCAGACATAACCTTTCATTGGGTGGGCCAGTTCCCCATGGGAGTGGCAACAGGGGGAAGGAGAAATGCTCACAGGCATCTAATGTGCATCTTGGGCTGGCAGGATCAGCATGGACCCTCCGGGCTGCCATTGGACTGGCAACCATCATCCTGGGCAGCTGAGGGTAGATTTTCCACTTTTCCCCCAGCCCACCACCCCTCCCACTAAGGGCTGACTGTGGTGGCATCCTGGGGGCAGGGAGTTCAGCAGCATGTTTAGGCCTTGCACTGCCAAGAACACCACCCCAAGCCACCTCCAAGGGCTGACAGACAGCAGACCTAAGCCCACCCACCAGGGAAGGAAGCATCCAAAGGATGCTGTAAACTCCCTCCCTGTTGGATTACACTCCTGACAACCGGGCTCCAGATGTGAACTCGGGTCACCAGCATGCTGAGTGAACACCTTCACTTGGCACCATGGAGCTGGCATAAATTACAAATTTAACCATTTCTTAGTTTCAGTTCAAGGTACCTTTTTTAGAAATTTGTCCCCCAACCCCAGAGAAGGAGAGTAAAGAAAAATACAAGTGAAAAAAAAAATAA
This sequence comes from Neoceratodus forsteri, assembly GCA_016271365.2. NCBI lineage: Eukaryota > Metazoa > Chordata > Ceratodontiformes > Ceratodontidae > Neoceratodus > Neoceratodus forsteri. Next base: position 435,248,753 of record JADMNL010000023.1, read on the forward strand.
CAAGCAGTATGGTACAAAAAGAAAAACCTGTTACTTAGTTAGACATTGTGTGCCCCCCCCTTATCACTAGGTTCAAACTGGTGATAGGTGCTTGGACTTCATCACTCTTAAGTGGGATGTTCAGTATTCAGATCCCTTCTGGTATATATGATTGGGGTTTAATCACAGTAGTTCATACCACACTGTACTTTTGCATCAAAACACCTGTTTATACTTTTATGAGAAACCTGCATACAAGTATGCCTGTGTAAGCTGATTCCTTCATGTAAGCCTGCATTCTCATGAAACAATACCAAAGCCTCCACCACTGAATATACTCTCTATATTCTGCCTTCTTAAACTTAAACTCCAAATAATCCTCACACATTATCCTTCGCATGCACAAACCCTCATTCTCATACAAACACAATCTTGTCATCAGTTTTATCAAGTACAGCATAATATCTTTGCTTGCCCCATTGTCTGAAAATACGTGTGTGTGTGTGTGTGTGTGTGTGTGTGTGTGTGTGTGTGTGTGTGTGTGTGTTGGGGTGGGCCCTGGCAATGCATTTAATACCCAGACCATCTCCACTGTATTACCCAGAAACTACATTGTTTCTTTTATATAGGCAATTGAAAAAATATCTATAAAAGAAACCTTTTTTATTATTGCTTCCAGGCTGCAAAAGCTGAATAGTGGAAAAGATTTAATCCTTTCCCTGCTTGTTGCTTCTGAACTCCAGACAATAGCCTACCAGTGAAAGACAGACTCATGTGTGTGTGTGTGTGGGGGGGGGATTAGCCTGATTCAACAGACTAAATGGTCCCAGGTACAAAGCAGAATATGGCACAAATATTCAGACCAAAATATCACATAATGCTATTATCAAAATCTTCAGTCTCATTAGAAAATTATTGTTACTATAAAACATACATGTAAGGAATAACTATAAACATCTCTCTCTCTCCCCCCCTCTAGTGCCCATGCTGACTTGGTTGCTTTTTCTCTCAGTAACTGAATAAGATAATATTTTTAAAACGCGCAGTACTTTAACCTTGAATATTTATAAAGCATCACTGATAGGCACAGAGAGAAAAAAAAGAAACATTAACAGCTCGAATTCACCCAAACCCTGTGGTATAACATCTGAGCATTTGTAAAGCACAGAATGACATAACATAAAATTTATAGTACAGTGCAAGCCATTTGAACACGATGGCATGGTGGACTTACAGTCATCTCGTACAGGTGAACCTTGTGTTTTTTTACGGTTGCCATATGTACTGTATGGTATCGGGACAAGAGTGCGCTTCATATGTGACTGTGATTTTTTTCTGGGCAGTGTGCAGGAGGGAGTGTTGAGGAGTGCAAGTGTCTGTGTGTAAAAACGTCATGTTTTTTTTAAAGCAGTGTCTCTTGCGTTGTGTGGTGCTTGCTTCAATGAATTGCTTTGCAGTACTGTACACTTTTAATTGTCACATTCATCACTGAGGAGCTTTAGGTCTGGATCTGTGGTTCACATCTCAGGCAACAAAGAAATCTGTTAGCTTTTTTTGTTTAATTTCTGATATGGTTTGTCAACGAATGACAGGCTGAACATCCAGGAGCCTCTCCCAGCTGTTGATCTTCCCTTTCTGCTGGCACCATCTCATCAAGCAGTATAGACCATCAAAGGAATCAGCTGTGGAGACAGGAGTGTCATTGGAAGTGTCATTTTCTTCTGCACGATCACCTTCACTGTCTGCAGCCATCCCAGCCATCGCAACTACCCCTGCATCAGTCAAGTAGCCTTCTGTCAGCTTGTGGGCATCCATTTCCACAAAATCTGCAAAAGTGGTTCTGTCCATAAAAGATGGGATGGGCATAACTTCAAGAACTGAGGAGGCATCTGATTGCTGACCAGGTGCCTGTCCCTCAAAGCCTGCCTTAAGAAAACAGTTATGTGTGGTGCTGGGCTTGATGCAGGACCATGCCTGATGCAGCATGTAAAGTGCTTCAAGTAAATTTACTTTCTGGGCAATTGCAGCTGCATGAGCACTGCTTCCCTCCTCTGTAGTTTTTATGATTTTTCCAGCCACTAGGGATTGTGGTGCCCTTTCATGTTTTTATCACCCCCATATCAATTGGCTGGAGAATACTGGTGGTGTTGGGGGGAAGAAAGCAAGCATAATGTTTTTCAGCCATCTGCCAAGATCATGGGGGTGAGCGCTGCAGTTGTCCAAAAAAAGTACGATTTTTCTCCGTGATCTGCGCAGCTCACCATCCCAACCCAACAACCACTCTAACAAAATTGCAGATATCATCCATGCATTAGCAGATGCCATATAAGTGACAGGGAGGACTTTTAAATCCTTTGGAAGACACCTTGGATGTTTGCTCTTCCCAATCACTAAAAGCTTCTTCTTTTCAGTCTTGGTTAAATTAGAACAACAAAGCACCAAGATGAGGTCCTTTGCCTTTTTGCTAACTGTCAGCTCAGTGTCCTTTGTTGCATGGCCATGATCAGGATAGCCTCTGAAAAATAGCCCCATCTCATCTGTGTTGAAGACATCCACTTTTCTAAAGCCACTCAATAAACTGTCAAGAATGTCAGTCAACCATGAATCGGCAGTTGTCATATTCACATCTTACTTCTCTCCATGTTCTTTCTTAAAAACAATTTGATGCCTGATTTTCCAACGTAACAGTCAACCACCTGTTAGTTTGAACTGCAAGTGACCCATTTCAGCTGCCAAATCACTTGCTTTTTGCTTCAACATAGGCCCAGAAATCTGAGCGTCCTTTGCCAGTGCGCTCTGAAACCACAACATTAGTGCATCCTCCACTGCAAAGTCTTTGCCCTCCCTCTTTCTTTTTCTGTTTGGATATGAATTTGACTGCCACTCTGCCAGAATAGCATCACAGTTCTTGCTGATGTGTCTGGCTTGGCTCTTGCTAATTTTAAACTGTGCAGCCATGGAGGTCAAGGAACAGGTTGGGTTCTCCAAAGCTTCCAGCACTTTGACTCGATCTGCAAGTGACAGCTCATTATGGGATAAGGAAGTCATACTGACACAGATGCTACAGTTGCTACTGAAACTGCAGGTAAGCTGCCTCATTGATGGGAGCCATTTAAAGAGTTTAGCAGCTCATTACTGTCTAATCGGGTGTAATCTGATCTCATTTATAATACATAGCTGTAGATATTTATTTAACCTCTATCACACATCCCTAAAAGCCAAAGCTATGCTCTGCACTTTTAAAGCAACATGTATTATTGTGTGTGTGCACGTGCGTGTGTGCGTCTGTGTGTGTGTGTATATAGAGAGAAAGGGTGCAAAATAACATTAAAAGGTTTCTAAACTCTGGGTGATCAAACCAGTGTTTAGATGAAATAAAAGATAAGAGATAAGATAAGATATTAAGGGTGGTATCAGGGAAATGAAAACTGCAGCCCAAAATAGAGAAAGTTGAAATGAAAATTGCAGCCCGAAATAGACAAAGTTGAAGTTGAAGTTAAAGGTAAAGGTTATTTGGTATGCTGAACTTTTACCTTCATATTCCTAACCCTTTTCATTTAGAATTTGGTGGTACAGCGGTCCCTCCCTTGACCCAATCACTGTGCTATTATGAAACAACCCTCCTGATCTCTGTATCCCCTGTAGTCTAGTGGTCCCATCCCCAGCCTCAATCTGTATATTACTAAATAATTCCCTGATCCCTGGTAGTCTAGTAGTCTCCCCAGCCCCGATCCGTATATTATTAAAACATTCCCCAATCCTTGGTAGTCTACTGGGACACTTACTCCTCAGCCATGATCCATATATTAATAAAAAAGTCCCTGGTCCCTGGTAGTCAAGTGGTCCTCCAACTCCCCACCCCATGAAGCATTGATCCACCACCCCACACCCTCCCAACCCATCCGGAGCCAGTAATTGGCATGACCCACCTCACATCACACCAGCCAGCCATTGACTGAACTATACAGGAGCACATACATGATTCAGTCCATGCCCATTGGTTGACTGGTCAACCAATGGCTGTGTACTAAATAGTGTATGCATTCCTGTACAGTTCAGTTGGTGCTAGCCGGTGCAGTGTGAGATGGGCTGTGCCAGTCACCGATTCCAGTCAGGTGGGGGGAGTGGGGTGGTGGGTCACTGCCTAATGGGATGGGGAGTGGGGAGCCACTTGACTACCAGGGATTGGGGAATTTCATATTGATATACAGATTGGGGCTGGGGAGGGGGACAACTAGACTACCAGGGAGGATCAGGGAATGTTTTAGTAATATATGGAGCGGAGCTGGGAGGGACCTCTAGACTGCCAGGAATCAGGGAATTTTATATTAATATATGGATTAGGGCTGGGGAGGGGGACCCACTAGGCTACCAGGGATTGGGGAATGTTTTAATAATGTACAGATCGGGGCTGGGGGGGGACTGCTAGACTACCAGGGATAAGGGGATTGGGAGGGTTCTTTTTTTATATTGCCAGTGATCTCAGCTGGGGGGACTGGCCCAGCGCATTCCATGGCAGTGCAAATGGACTAATTGCCCCATTGCACTGTGCATGTGCAGTGGGTTCATCTGCATATTTGGACTAAATATCACCTATGGGGGCTGTGGCACACACTGGGGTGTGCCGCACAGTACCCTTATGGATGGTCATCAGCCCCACACCCTGATTTCACTGCATGGAACATGGTGACCCCCTGATGTGTGTTGCACAACCAGGGTCTGATATTCAAACAGCATGCACAGTCTGTTATGACAGCACAGTCTGGTTGAATATGGCACCAGAGCTGACTGGCCCATTTTTTTTTATGCGGCACACCATTTTGTATGTGCGGCCAGCCAGCTCTGAATATGGGTTCTTATGTTTTGCCATGGTTACCATCATTTCCCAGTTCCTCCAGGCCATGTCTCTAGAACCAAATTGAATATCAGGAGGAGCAGGGGAGTATATTGTGAATCAATATATCACAAATAAATGGTCAAAATAACATCTTACAATACAATAATCACATAAAAATATACCAAATCATACAAACCAATCTAGGAATTGTGAGAAAAGTATAAAAATGAAATATTGTTATGTAAACAGAAAATATAGCAAAATGAAAAATAAACCCTAACCTAATCATGGTCACCACAGATCTAGAGCCAATAACTTATAGCTGGTGACATATTCAGGAGAAGTTTAGCAAAACATAATATTTAAACACAGCCCAGCTTGTATTTCCCATTAGTTCTGTATTCCTCCTCCCCATTGTTTATTATTTAGGTTATTTGCATGAAAACAAGATCTGTGGTCCTGAAGAGTTCATCTATTCAGGAGGGCCAACTTCAGGAGGATGGGGAAAGTAGTTAAAGGGTATCTAGCCAGAATACTAACTAATATGGACACTAACCAAAAGTGGGAGGTCATGAAACTGGGGATTGAGGCAACCAAAACCTGCATCAGGGTCCAGAATAAGAGAGTTAGGACCAAGAAACCCAGCTGGTTGAGCAAGGGGGTCATGGAGAAAGTAAGAAATAAAAGAGCTGCCTTTAGTAGGTTCAACAAAACAGGGAGAAGGGAGGACAGTGAGAATTACCTGAAGGCATTGAAGGAGGTGATGAAGGCAGTAAGGGCAGTCAAGGCATCTTAGGAGCTCAGGCTGGCACAAGGCATCAAGAAGGGGGAGAAGGAATTCTTCAGGTACATCAGGGAGAAACGGAGATGTAGGGACAAAATAGAAAGGATTAGGAGGGATGGGGTGGGTGGAAACAGGGGAAGAGCAGGCAGAAGCACTTAATGACTACTTCTGCTCAGTGTTTACTAAGGAGAAAGGAGGGGTGCTACCAAGGGGGGGTGGGAGGTCAGGCTCGGAAAGGGAGGTGACAGATGGGGGAATCACAGAGGCAGGGTACTAGAGGGCCAGAGGGCATTGAGGGTGGACAAGGCACCAGGGCCAGATGGCATTCACTCCAGGGTACTGAGAAAGCTGGAAGAAATACTGGTGGGGTGCTTGGCAGACCTGATCAATGCCTCCTTGGTCTCAGGAAGTGTACTTCAGGACTGGAGGATGGCTCACGTGGCACCCCTCCATAACAGCAGTCCCAAAACCAAACTGGGAAACTACAGGCCAGTAAGCCTCATATTCATCATGGGAAAATTGATGGGGACAATCCTGAAGGAGCGGCTGGTGTCCCTTCTGGAGACCAATGGGTTGCAGGATGTTAGGCAGCATGAGTTTGTCATGGGCAGATTCTGTCAGACCAACCTGATGGATTACTATGACTGGGTAACTAGACAATTGGACAAAGGCCATGCAGTGGATGTCCTGTTTTTGGACTTCAGTATGGCATTTGACTTGGTGCACATGGGAGGCTGAGTAGTAACCTGGCAGGTACAGGAGCAAGGGTGAAAATGTTGAGATGGGTAGTAAACTGATTACAGGGAAGGCAGCAGAGGGTGGTGGTGGTGGGAGGGGAGCTCTCATCTCTGAGGGCAGTGACAAGTGGAATACCGCAGGACTCAGTGCTGGGACTGGTGTTGTTTGGGTCATTCATATTAGACATCTCAATGGGCATCAAGAGCAAGATCACTTTTTTTGTAGATGACACCAAAATGGGAGCAGTAGAGGATGACCTAGGAGAGTGGCATGGGTTGCAGGATAATCTTTCAAAACTGGATACCTGGTCAGACATCTGGAAGTTGGGGTTCAATGCCAAAAAGTGCAAGGTGCTACATTTCGAGGCAAAAAAAACCCAAGAAGGAGCTATCAAGCTGGGGTCGGGGGTTCAGCTGGCCATGACAGAGGAGGAGAAGGATCTGGGGTGATTATAATGGGCTCAATGAACAACTCAGCACAATGCAGGAAGGCAGCTGCAAAGGCCAACAAAATGCTGGGTTGTATTGCCAGGGGTATATCTTCAAAGAGAAGGGAGGTGATCCTACCGTTGTATAGGTCACTAGTTAGGCCACACCTGGAGTACTGCGTGCAGTACTGGTGCCCATACTTGAAGAGGGACATTAAGTTACTGGAAGGGTGCAGCACAAGGCAACAAAGATGATCCAGGAACTAGGGAACATACCCTACATAAGCAGGCTGAAGGATTTGAATGTGTACTCACTGGAGGAGAGGAGAGATGGGGAATATGATTGAAACCTTCAAGTACATGAAAGTCATAAACAAGACAGGTACAGAGGGACTATTTAAGTTAAGGGGGGATAGGGACACTTGAGGTCACGATCTCATATTGGAGGGGGAAGGCTCAGGAGGGAAATGAGAAGACACTTTTTTACGGAGAGAGTGGTGTCTGGGTGGAATGCATTGCCTACGGAAGTGTATTCCATAGAACAGTGGACTGCTTCAAAAGGGATGCAATAGCATAAGAGGGAGGGTCAGGGGAGGGAGGGAGGGGCAGCTGCAGTATAAGGGTTGCTAGCTGCGCACTTGAGCAGAGTCAATAGACCATAAGGCCTTTATCTGCAGGCAAATTCATAAGTTCATATGTTCATATTCCTGCTGCTTCTCCCTACTTTGAAATTTAAACATTATTGTATTTTCACAAAGACCATGACATGCTCATGTGACAACATCTTAAACCACACAACAGTTACATCATGTCAGGGTCCCCTCCCATCCCACCCCTTGCTTGGCATTAGAGGAAGTTATTAACATCTGAAAACAGTAAATCTGACCATGAATCTAGGCTATGCTAAGAAGGTTCACTATTACCCCTTTCAGGGCTGTTCCTTGAGATGGTTCCTATTGGAGTAGGTATAGGGTATGAAACCTATCCCATATTTTTTATAGTGTGGTAAGGACCCCCATAAACTGGCCTTGAGGTGCTCCGCATGACGATTGAAGAACAGGTCTTGAAGCCACTCAGTGTATGAAATATTGTGCCCATTCAACCAGTGATGTAACATTAGTTTTTTCAATGTTAAGGAGATCATTGCCATGTGGAACCTGCATGTTCGTATTGGAATTGGGGAAAGGTCCCCCAAAAGGCAAACCTATGGGGTAAATAAATCTGCATTTCCCAGCAAGGGATCAGCTCTGGCTTTAATCAAATCCCAAAGTGGCTTTACCAAGGAGCAATCCCAGAATATGTGCTTAAGAGACCCTTCCTCTTGTTAACACCTGGCACAGTTGGATGTAGGAACTCTCCCAATTTTTTGTAATTTGATCAGGGTCCAGTACATATCATGCAATATTTGAAATTGGGTGAGCCTTAATCTGTCCTGAGAAATGTAGGTGTGCAAATCTCTCCAGACAGACTGCCAATAACCTTGTGAGTTGGGGAATTGGTCTGACCAATATCTAGGGTCCTCGTATTGGGTATCCAGTGACCTGGATATAAGCTCAGAGTATAGCCTGGAAACCCCTTTTGGTTTGCCACAAACCTGGCTAAGGGCACAGACCCACTCTTTGTCCACCCCATCTTCTTTCAACCAGGTGGATAGCTGCCCTAAACAATGGTGTAGCTGGAAAACTTTGAAGTTTTGATTTCTGTCTATTACATAGTGAGACATAATAGACAGAGGAGACATGCAGGTTCCATCTGGAAAGAAACCTTGTGGAATACACTTACCCCCTATTCTAAGGTTGGGGTTACCTATCAGTGGTTGGAGGGGATCCTTGGTATGCTTGTAGTGCAGGAAAGTACATAGCTGTATATGCGTATGTATTGACCAATGAATAGTAGAGTTAACTAGTTCACTTGGTACACTTTTAGGGAAATATATAACGAGGCCTGAGGGATAACACCCACCTGCAAAATCATTTCCCTTTCCAAACTCAACCATGTTGGAATATAGGAGCAAGAGGCAGTCTCTTCATTGCTTAGGGCCCACCGCAAATATTTTCTAGCTGACTTGCCAAAAGTACAAACCAAAATTGGGTAATCTTAATCCACCATACTGCTTGGAAGCCATTAGTTTGTTATATGCCCACCTAGGAGATTTTCCAAGCCAGATAAAAGAAGATATGATGGAGTGTATCTTTTTAAACCACACTAAGGGGATCCCACAGTTTAACATACTTAAGGGGTAGAACAGCCTCCGGAGAATGTTCATTTTAACTAAATTAATACGGCCCCATAGCGATATGGTAAAGACTGCCACCTACTAAGATCCTGTTGGATAACACAGAGCAAGGGTCCAAAATCAGTTTCCTCATCGAAATATATTTTCTTTACAGTTGTAGACCCAAGTATTTTATAGTAGTTGGACACCACTGTAACCCAAGAGGGTCCATAGCTTGTCTAGTAGTTAAGGGGAAACACTGTTGTGTTACCCAAGTTGACTTTATAATTTGAAACCTTACTAAATCTCTCTATAATTGTGAAAAACACTTGAAAGGATTGTTCTGGGTTGGACAAGTGCAAGAGAACATCACCTGCATATGCAGGCAGTTTAAATGATTGGGACCCTATTTTTATCCCCGAACCCCTTCATGCCCCCCACAACTGAGATAACAATGGTTCCAGGTAAATATTAAATAAGAGCAGGGACAATGTACAACCTTGCCTGGTGCCCTAATAAAGCTGGAATCTATCGGAGAATACCCCATTACAATAAATACAAGCATGAGGGTTTTGGTATAGAGACAAGACCCAGTTTATGAATTTGGAGGGAAAACCAAATTTGCTCATGGTGGAAAACAAGAACTGCCAATCAACCCTGTCAAATGCCTTCTCTGTGTCCAGGGAGAGCAGGCCAGTCGGGACTTCTGAACCCCTGGACGCAGAGAAGATGTGAGCCAATTTGCAAAAGTGATCAGAGGAGTGCCTGCCCATCATGAATCCTACTTGGTCTGGATGTATAATATACAGCAACACCCTGCTAAGTCTACTGGCCAACAGTTTCACCAACATTTTTATGTCACAGTTCAGAAGGGAGATGGGCCAATAACTGGATACTAACTCTGGGTCCTTTTCTGGTTTATGCAGTACAATTATTAAGACCTCCAACAGGGAGTTATCTAGGGGGTTTCTATTTAAGACCCAGTCAAACAGTCTGGTGAGCCAAGGGCTAAGCTGTTTGCCAAATCTCTTATAAAAATTAGGAGAGAAGCCATCCGGCCCTGGGGCCTTATTGGAGACTAGTGAGGATATAGAAGTCATAATTTCTGCTTTGGTGATAGAGGTATTAGGCTTTCCTGCTGTTCGGGGCTAAGAGTCAGGAGGGGGCGAGGGTCCAAGTACATTCGCACTTGCGAGGGGTTGGGTGGGTGAGACATGTAACTATACAGGTCCTGGTAATATTTTATGAATTCTCCTGTTATCTCATTAGGAGTGAGACGGACAGATCCATCTGCTTGGGACCTGATAGATTTTACAATTCTAGAAGATTCCACTTGTTTGAGCTGCAGAGCTAGAAGATGCCTTGCCTTCTCCCTCTGATCAATGTACTTTGTACCCGTTTTCAGAATGGCAAACTCCGCCCTTTCCCTCAACAGGTTATCGTATTGATCCTGGAGCCCCAGCAACTCCATCCAAATTGTCTCAGGGGTGGTTGGAGATAATGATGTTTCTATCTTACATATGCTGTCCAAAAGAGAGAGGGCCTTTTGTTCCCTAACCCATTTTCTCTGCGAGGCTAATTTAATAAACATCCCCCGAAGAACGCATTTTAGTACACCCCATTCAAAGTCAGGGCGTGCAGTTGAGTTTAGGTTATCCACTGTAAAATATTCTATTTCTTACGTGATGGAATCTATGGTTGATTGATCTTTAAAGATCTGATTATTCAGTTTCCATATTGACTCCTTAGGCAGGTAAACTGAAAGTGATAGGGAACACCAGACCAGTGAGTGGTCCGATATAACCCCAGGCTCTATTTTAGAATCTGTTTTTGACAGAGGAGAATGCTGGTTTCAGAGCAAGAAACAGCAGTCTAGAACTACAGATTTTTTTTTACTGATAAATCACTTCTATCTCAGCAGGAGTCAGTACCTGTTTGGATTAAGCAAACAGATACTTTATTAGAAGAAGGGGCCTCATTTAAGTAAAAAAAAGAAGAAAGTTACTGTGTGTTTCTCTGAGGAAGGGGGCTGTATCAGATAATTTACTGAGTCAGGAGCAGAGGGTGAATCTAATTGGGGGTGTGGCTTAGGAGCTTAGGAGTACAACAGCAGGTGTCTCCAATTACAGCTTCCGGCTGATTTTGACAGAGGAGAACTTTGGTTTCAGAGCAAGAACCAGCAGTCTAGAACTACAGGGTTTTTACTAATTGCCCTCCTTCCCACCCTAAGCCAGTTCTACTTTTATAGCCACTGGATTTGACTGACAACAGGAACTTCCTGTTTGGAAGTAGGAAGGGAAGGATCACTGAGACACATTAGTTTCATCAACCTTGAAGGAACCTAAAAAATAACTCTTCTCCCCCACCCCCGGCTGCTGGAGGTCTGAATCCAAGCATGGAAGAAGGCCACTACTGAAGACTACAGGAAGTTCCTGTCCCAGAACAGGAAGGGTGAGAGTTGTAAGGGCACATAGGCAGTAGGAAAGTAAGTGTAAAAATACATAGAGGGAGGAGACAGCATACAAAGCAACAGGAAAGGGGACACAAAATAAGTCAAGATGGGAGTGGTGCAGTGCAAAGGCTGAGCGGCAGCAGTGTTCTGGGAGACATTCTGGAGGCTGCGATGCTGCCCTGTTTGCAGGCACCTTTCTGGTCTGAGGGAGGAGGTTGCCCATCTCCAGGCTGACCTGGCTATTTGTGAAACCTTTTCCCCCACCCAGGGACCACCAGAGCCACCACCGTTACCTCAGAGGTTGCCAAGAAAGAGGAGTGGTTGGACCAAGGTGGGCTTAGGGAGGGAGAGGGTGGTGGAACAGAAGTGCATCACTCCAGTTATACCTCTCCACAATTCATATGCTGTTCTGGCAAAGAGTGGTTCCTCTATGGAGGCGCCTGCGGTGGAGACTAAGGAGAATGCTGGGAACCTCCTCAAAGGAGACCCACAGGAGGGTGGCATGAGACCCCACAGGGGAAGGAAACAACTCCTGGTGGGGGACTCAGTCATTAGGGTGGTAGAAGTGGGAGAGGAAGGGGATAGGGAGGCAAGGTGCCTGCCTAGTGCCATGGCTCAGAGGGACAGGAAGCGAGTCCTCAGGATCACGGGAGCAGCTGCACGAGGGAGGGAGTTGGTTGTCCTTGTTCACCTAAGGACAAATGGCTGTGAATGGGATCAGAGCAATGCAAGAGGAGTTTGTGGAGTTGGGGAGGAGCCTTAGACAAGTAGCATGTATGGTAACCTTCTCAGAGGTGCTGCCTGTCTATGGCAAGGATGATGTTAGGGTATTCTACACCATGGGATTCAATGAATGGTTGAAAAACTAGTGTGGAGCTCAGGGTTTTGGCTTCACTGGACTGCAGTTGCAGCAGCCACTTCGAAGAGTGGGGTTATTCTAGATGCCCTACAGGGGGCATGCCTTAGACAACTAGTATTGGAGCCCACTCGAGAGGGAGCAATCTTAGACCTGGTTCTCTCAAATGGAGATGAAGTGAGGATCACAGATGTAGAAGTGGGTAGCCATCTGGGAACTAGCGACCATTGAACAGTATGGTTCAGAATAAACACAGCAATAGAGTCAAGCCATACAAAGGCAAAGGTACTGGACTTTAGGAGGGCTGACTTTGCCAAAATGAGTGAGTGCCTAAGGAATGCACTAGCAAATGGGCAGGAAGGAGGGGTGAAGAACAATGGGAATAATAAAACTGCCATCACAGAGGTAACTAGCCTTTGTGTGAAGCAAATAAACAAAATGAAACGATGTAAGAAACACTATGGTTCTCAAAGGAAGTGGCAGTGAAGGTTCAAGAGAAAAGAAAGCTTTCAGGAAGTACAAGGAATCACAGAAGGAGCAGGACAGAGAACTGTATCAGTTAAAGCAAAAGGAAGCTGGGAAGGCAGTCAGAACAGCAAAGGCCCAAACTGAGGAAAAGATAGCCAACCAGTTAAGAAGGGATAAAACCTTTATAGGTACATCAGGAGCCAAGGAAGACCAAGGGAGGGATAGTGAGGCTTAATAAAGGGGGAGGGTGGGAAGAGGGTGACTGTGAAAAGGCAGAGATACTAAACACAATGTTTTGCTCTGTATTTACAAAGGAAGAGGGGAGGTACCTAAAACAAACAGTAGAAACACTCTGGATACAGAAGTTGATACCAGCCCATTTACAGAAGAAAGGGTTCTGAAAGAACTCTTAAAACTGAAGGTGGACAAAGCAATGGGGCCTGATGGGATTCATCCCAGAATTCTAAAAGAACTAAGGGTAGAACTAGTGACACCACTGACTACCCTCTTTAACAAATCATGGGAAGATGGGGTGGCACCCGAGGACTGGAGGAGAGCAGATGTGATTCCCATTCACAAAAGTGGGAGCAAGGCAGAAGCAGGAAACTACAGACCTGTTAGTTTAACCTCAGTGGTAGGGAAAATGATGGAATCACTTCTGAAGGAAAGAATTGTCGAGTATCTAGAGGCCAGAGGGGCACAGGACCCAAGGCAGCATGGATTCACAGTGGAAGGTCATGCCAGACAAATCTGATAGATTTCTTTGACTGGGTGACCAAAGTAGTAGATCAGGGAGGAGCTGTGGACATGGCCTACCTAGATTTTAGCAAGGCATTTGACACAGTCCCACACAAAAGATTAATATACAAGTTAGCTAGCCTGGGAGTGGGTCCCAAGATGACAGCCTGGGCAAAAATTGGCTAGAGAATAGGACACAGAGAGTAATAGTAAATGGAATTCACCTGAAGACAGGGGTTACTAGTGGGTACCACAGAGTTCAGTATTAGATCGGTCCTTCAATGTCTTTATGTTTACATTGCAGAGGGACTGAAGGAAAAGTATGTCTCTTGCAGATGACACAAAGATCTGCAACAGAGTTGCTGCACAAGGTGGGTGGAAAGGATGAAAAGGGACTCGGCAAGGTTAGAGGAATGGTCAAATGTATGGGGCTTAGATTCAGTGCTAAGAAGTGCAAGGTAATGCACCGGAAACAAAACCCAGGGAAGAGTACACAATGGGTGTGAGATACTAACAACAACAAAAATGGAAAGGGACCTGGGTGTAGTCATATCAGATGACCTAAAGGTGGGCAAGCAATGTGAGAGGGCAGCAAGGAGGGTTGGAGGATACTGGGATGCATAGAGAGGCATCACCAGTAGAAAACAGGAAGTTATTATCCCTCTGTACAGACAGATGGTCAGACCCCATCTGAGTACTGTGTGCAGTTCTGGAGACCCAGTCTCGCAAAGACATAGACAGGATGGAAGCTGTCCAGAGGAGGGCACTAAAATGGTGCAGGGTCTGCACCGAAGACATATGAAGAGAGACTTAAGGAGCTTAATATGTATAGCCTCGAGGAAAGGAGGAGAGGGAAGACATGATAGAAACTTTCAGTACCTCAAGGAATCAACAAAGTCCAAGAGGGTAGCATCTTTCAAAAAAGAGGTGTGCAAGAACAAAGGGGCACAATTTGAAGATAGAGGGAGGATGGCTCAGAGGTAATTTAAGGAAGTATTTTTTTTCACAGAGAGGGTTGTGGATGCATGGAACGCCTTCTGGAGGAGGTCGTGGAGTCAAAAACAGTGGTGGAATTCAAGCATGCATGGGACAGTCATAAGGCAATTCTAGGGGGTTGGGGTAGAAAGAAGTAGGCTGCTGGTTAACTAGGATCTGCAGCTTATCCAGTAGGCAGGGAAATGGGCAGACTGGGGGGGCCAAGCGGTCCTTATCTACCGTCAAATTCTGTGTTTCTATGTTTCTATGACTGGGGAGCCACCTGGAGGGATGCAGGCTTATACTGTCATGATGGTCTGCAACTGTCCGGGGAGGGACCAAGATCCTAGGTGACAGGTTTAAATACTTCATTGGCAAGCATTTAAACTAGCCTGGGGGGGGGGCACTGAAAAGGAGCAGGGAAATCCCAGCCTTCCCCCACAAAACACAGTAGTTAGAGAGGTAAACACCAAGGTAGAGAAGTCAGTAGGGAGCAGGACAGAGGTAAATGCAGAAAAAGACAGTAAGGACAGGGATGGGGCTAAAAGGCATAAGACCATAAACAATAAATGGAAGGTGATGAGTACCAATGCCCGCAGTCTGTGCAACAAGCTCTCTGAACTAGTGGACTTGATGGAAGAAGAATGCCTGGATATTGTGGCAGTCACTGAAACATGGTACACAGAGAACCATGACTGGGATGTCAACATACCAGGATACACAGTCTACAGGAGGGACAGGGTGGGTAAAAGAGGAGGAGGAGTAGCTCTCTATATAAGGGAAGGGATTAAAGTACCAGAACTAAACAGTAAACAGGAAGTTGATGAGTCACTATGGGTCACCCTGGAGACAGGAAATGGCACCACAATCTGCATGGAGGTTGTGTACAGACCCCCATCTCAGGGGGAGGAAATGGACAAGGAAATGATAGAAGGCATCCTTAAAATGGCAGAAAAAGGGGAGATATTGTTGATGGGGGAGCTGAATATGCCAGATGTTAATTGGAGTAACTTTGCGGCAGGCACATCCGAGAGCAGGGTCATTCTTGATGCCCTACAGGGGGCATGCCTCAGACAGCTAGTGTTGGAACCCACTTGGGAGGGAGCAGTCTTAGACCTGGTACTCTCAAATGGGGAAGGAGAAAGGATCTCAGATTTAGAAGTGGGTAGCCATCTGTGAACAAGTAACCACCAAACATTGTGGTTCACAATAAACACAGCCATAGAGTCAAGCCAAACAAAAACAAGACTATTGAACTTTAGGAAGGCTGACTTTGGGAAAATGAGAGAGTGCCTCAGAAAAGCACTAGCAAATGGACAAGAAGGAGGGGTAGAGGAACGATGGGGAATAATCAAAACAGTCATTGCAGAGGCAACAAGCCTTTGTGTGAAGCAAATCAACAAAACAAAATGAAGGAAAAAAACACTATGTGTGATGTTGTAGGAATTTAACATACTGATTAGACAGTCCCTAAGATAAATGTAAGAAGCTGATGATTTGTAGACAGCCCCTAGAGTGTGGGTCTATGTGATAATGGCGAACGCCTAAAGGCGATCACTGTTATTGCTCAGTCAGAGTGCCGAAGGCATTTGGCACTCTGACAACCTAGTGCACCATTGTAGCAGGCGCCAGGACATATGCACTGCTTTCTGTGGGGCTGTGCCTCTACACCTTCTTGTGGGTCTGCCCCCAACACCCTAACTTAAGGATTCTCATCTGGGGTGATGTCAGGAGGTGAAAGTAGTAAAATATAAAGGTTTGGGCTGGGTGCAATAAAATTCTCACTAGCACCCATACCTGAACCCGGTACCTGAACCAGCCCAACCATTAACCAATCCCCGACGCCATGATGTAGCTCCACCAGCAACCGCAGCACCACTTCCTACAGCCTCTCCACCCCCTCCCAGCCCACGCTCGCCATGCTTGCTCCCACCCCCCCGCACACGTATGTATAGCAACATCTTGTCACCTAGTTTGCCCACTCCCTCATCTGGTCGCCCTACCTGTTGGTCACTGTGAGTGGATTGTGTGGGGAAGGTGTCACCATAATGGATGGCGCCCTTCCTCATGCACCCACTTAACGGGTTACCCTAGAGTGTGGGGTGTTATGGGAAGTTTGCTTGGCTGGAGCAGTGTGTTTAAGATGGCTGCACAATAAAGATGAGTAAAAACTCATGCTGGTTTCATGATTACTAACAAGCAAAACATGGTGCCAGAAGCAGATATCAAAACCTGAAAAGATGGAAAAGAACATAAAAAAGAACTCTAGAAAAAGACGGTCTGGTGAAAAAACCGAGAGAGAAAAAAAAAGATGGATAAACTAAATCTCCGTCAGGTATACAATTGTCTGGAAATGTAGCTGAAAATTGCAAGAGATTTAAACAAAGGTATAATATGTATTTAATTTCTAGCGGCGCTGAAAGTGAAGATGGCAAAACAAAGGCCTCGATCTTTCTACGTGTAGTTGGGGAAGATGTGCTAGTCATTTACAACAGTTTCCAGTTCAATGATAGTGAAAACATGGATCTTGATGTAATTATGAAAACATTTGAAGAGTACTTTGTACTGAAACAAAATGTAACCTACGAGAGATATAAGTTTTTCACATGTGACAAGAAAAAGGGTGATAGCTTTGATCAGAATTTATCAGAGTTATGTTCACTCTGCAAAATGTGTGAGTTTGGAGATCTGAAAGAATCACTGATTAAGGATAGAATTATATGCAGAATCACAGACAATGGGCTCAGAGAAAGACTGCTTAGAGAGCAAGATTTAACTTTGGACAAAGCTATAAATATGTGTAGAGTTGCTGAAACTACCAAATCACAGGCTAAAGAGCTGAACAAAGAAAATGAGGGCATTGTGCACGCACTAAAGAAGCTTGAGATAAACAAGACATGTTTTTCGAAAACAAAACAGTAGAAGGAACAGCGGCCTAATCGAAAAACATGTGGTAGATGTGGGAATAACCATAACCCCAAAGCTTGTCCTGCCTATTGGAAGTCCTGCAGCAAGTGTGGCAAATATAACCATTTTGCTAAATGCTGCCAAACGAAAAGTCAACAAAATAAAGTTCACACTGTCAAAGAAGATGAGCCGGAAGAGTTCTTTGTAGATTCCGTAAAGCTGTGTGTTTCTGAAAAAAAGGAATGGATTGTACCTTTAACTGTAAAAGAGACTATCATACCATTCAAGCTTGACACAGGAGTACAGGTGAACCTGATTTCATTGCAAGACTATGAAACTCTGCATGTAAAATCTAAAATTCACCCAGCCAAGATAAAAGTAACTGGTTATACAGGAGAGAATATTCCAGTAAAAGGGAGCTGCATGGTAACTCTGAAGCACAAAGGCCAGAAGTTCAAGGTGTTTCTGTTAATTGTAGAGAAGGATGTGCAACCAATTCCAGGCATAAGTGCCTGTGAGAAACTCAATTTAGTGAGAAGAGTGTTTGTAGTGACATCACAAGCTAAAGTTAAATGTGAACCGTTATTTACAGAGTACAATGATGTGTTCAAAGGTCTAGGATGTTTGCCTGGGGAGCACAAAATAAACATAGATGACCAAGTGCCACCCGTAATACACCCCTGCAGGAAAGTGCCATTTGCACTGAGGGACAAACTGAAAGAAGAGCTGCAGATTTCTTCATCTGCTGTATGGGATACTGTCTGCTCCAGAAGTTTACCATAAAAGAATTAATATGATTTTTGAGCACATTCCAGGTGTTGAAACCATGATGGATGACATCATTGTGTGGGGTGCCACAAAAGATGAACATGACTTCAGACTGAGACAAGTGCTGGATCTGACAAGAAAAGCAAATCTTAAACTCAACAAAGAAAAATGAGTTTTGTGTAAAAGCACTGACTTTGAAAGTGATATTGTTACAGATCAGGGCATTAAATCTGACCCTAAGAAAACATCTGCAATAGTGAATATGCAAAAGCCCAGCTGCAAAGATGATGTCAGGAGGTTCTTTGGGATGATTAACTACCTAGGGAAGTTTATCCCTCAACTTTCAGCATGATCAGCCCCACTCAGATGGCTGTTGGAGCAGAAAAATGAATGGATGTGGTCACATGAACAGGAGCAAAGCTGGAAAAATCTGAAGAAGGCTATTACAGAAGAACCAGTGTTAAGATTCTATGATCCTGCTAAAGAAACAAGAATATCAGCTGATGCTTCACAGTTTGGCTTGGGCTCAGTATTTCTGCAAAATTATGAAGGAATCTGGCAACCTGTAGCATATGCTTCCAGAGCCTTGATGAGCACTGAGACAAGGTATGCCCAAATAGAAAAAGAGTTACTAGCAATAACTTACGCTTGTGAGTGATTTCATCAGTATGTGTATGGTCAGGCCTTCACAGTGGAAACAGACCACAAGCTTCTAGTAGTTATACTGGCCAAGTCTCTAAATGATTGTCCAATGAGAGTACAGAGAATGATAATTAGATTACAAAAGTATGATGTTCAGTTGATCTATAGTCCTGAAAAGTACATGTATGCTGCACTCACACTTTCATGTGCTGTAGACAAGAGTGAAAGCCCGGAAAGTCAAACAGACAGAGAAATAAAGGCATATGTTGACATGATCGTGACCTCTCTTCCTGTGTCCAATGAGAGACAAGAGCAGATCAGAAGAGAAACATAGGCAGATAAAACAATGAGAATCCTGAGAAATATCATTTTAAAAGGTTGGCCGAAGGAGAAAAGTGCCTGTCAGTTGTCTATTCATGATTTTTGGATGTGTAGAAGTGACTTATCTTTTGTCAATGACATTATTTTCAAAGGCAACAAATTTGTTATGCCAGGAAAGCTTCGCAAAGAAATGCTACGCCAAATACATGAAAGTCACTTAGGAGAAGAAAAATGCAAGCTAAGAGCCAGAGAAGTAATGTATTGGCTGAGAATGAATCAAGATATTGCCCAGGTAACTGCAACCTGTGAATTGTGTCTCATGTATAGACCAAAGCAGCCAAGCCAGCCATTATGTCCTCATCCAGTGCCAGGCAGACCATATCAGAAAATAGGTGCTGACTTGTTTGATTGTAATGGGAAAACCCATATAGTTGTAACAGATTATTACTCAAATTATCCAGAGGTAGCAACACTGCCTACAACTACCAGTAAAGCCGTAATCACCTGCATGAAGTCAATCTTTGCAAGATATGGTGTTCCAAACGAAGTGTTCACTGATAATGGTCCACAGTTTTCCAGTGCTGAGTTTAAACAGTTCGCCTATGAATGGGAATTCATACACAGTACTTCTAGTCCCAATTTTCCAAAATCAAATGGACTGGCAGAGAGCTCAGTAAAAACTGTGAAGTCTCATGAAGAACACACATGATGGAAAAGAAGATTTTTTACAGAAGCCTACAGTAAAAACTGTGAAGTCTCATGAAGAAAACACATGACTGAAAAGAAGATTTTCACAAAAGTCTACTGATCTACAGAAGTGCACCATTATAGAATGGGCTTTCTCCAACTCAGATGCTTATGGGAAGGAGGATCATGATAAATCTGCCAATACATGAAGAGCCTCTGAAGACCCATGACTCAGAACAGGTGAAACAAAGCAAAGAAACACAAAGGAAAAGCAAAAGCAGTTACATGACAGGAGAGCAAGAAACTTACCTGATTTAAGGCCTGGAGATCAGGTGCACCTTAAAGACTACGACAAAGGAATGTGGCTGCAAAGGGGCACTGTACAAGCACAAATTGCACCAAGGTCATACCAGATTGAAACAGAAAGAGGAACGGAGGTGAGACGGAATCATGTGGATTTAAGACTTCTACCAAAGGTTAAAGATGCCAATTTGAATGAAGTTGACTTACCAACTTTCACAGCAGTCAGTCAAGACAACACCAAAGAGACTGATAGCAAATACGATTTGGAGCAGTGTGCTTCCACTGAAAAGTCACCAGAGAAGGAAGCGAGACCCAAAAGAGAAATTTGACGTCCAAAAAGACTGATTGAAACTTGTTAGATAAGTACAGTGGCGTGAGTGGTAAAGACTCACTAGAGAGTGAAGTACTAGTGACCTCTCCTCTCCTCTTCTCTCAAGATTAGGTTTAGTTTAATTCGAAACCTCAGTTTGTAAGAAATTAAAATAATAATGATAATAATTCAGCCAAGTTACTGTAATCCAGTTTGAAAATAATATAGAACTTTTCTTTAAGTGAGGAAGATGTGATGTTATAGGAATTTAACATACTTATTAGACGGTCCCTAAGGTAAATGTAAGAAGCTGATGATTTGTAGACAGCACCTAGAGTGTGGGGTGTTTTGGGAAGTTTACTTGGCTGGAGCAGTGTGTTTAAGATGGCTGCACAATAAAGATGACTAAAACCTCATGCTGATTTCGTGATTACTAACAAGTAAAACACTATGGTTCTCCAAAGAGTTGGCAGGGACAGTTAAGGAGAAAAGGATAGCATTCAGGAAACATAAGGAAACACAGAAGGAGCAGGACAGAGAACTTTATCAGTTAAAGCAGAAGGAGGCAGGGAAGGCAGTCAGAATAGCAAAGGCACAAACTGAGGAAAAGATAGCCAACCCTGACCCCACCCGAGGCCCTCTCTTCCTCATAGTCTCCTACGTACACCCGAGGAATCAAAACCAAGCGGTCCAGTCCCTCATTGACTATCTCACATCTCTCCCTCACAAAGTGGAGCAAGTCATCCTAGGTGATCTCAATGTTAACTGACTTGCCTCCCCTGCCTCCCATATAAGGGACTCCTTTGTTGCCCTAGATATGTCCCAGTTAGTCACTCAGCCCACCAAATTCATCCACTCTACTGCCACCAGCACTCTCCTAGATGTTGTTATGTCTAACTGCCCCTACAAATCTGGGATGTCACTGTCCTCCCCAACTCTATTAGTGATCACTCCCCAGTCCTCTGTCTGTGGTCATCCTCCACTCTGAAGCCAGTGTCCCAGGCCACTCTATGCCACCGTTTATGCCCCGGTGGCCTCAGAAAATTAAAACAATACCTAGCCCAGCTAGACTGGTCCCCTATCCAGCATGCCCCTGACATTGACTCAGCTCTTGACCACTTCACAAATGCCTTCTGTAAGGCTTGTGACCTTTTCACCCCCTCACCAGGATTCACTCCAAAAAATGCAGTGCCCCATGGATCACCCTACCGCTCCTCCAGAGACTCAAAAACAGAGATAATCTCTGGCACATTGCTGTAGAATCTGGAAAGGCATCTGACAGACAGGCCTACAATGCAGAATGCAATAAGTGCACTTGGGCCATTAGGCAGGCCAAGGCAGAGCACTACCAGACCACCCCCACTTCCACTTGGGGTTCAGCCTGGACCTTCTGGGATAATACGAAAGAGCTAAATGGGAAGTCCCACTCCCCCCCCACCATCTCAGCTGTCCATCAATGGCACCCCCACCAGATATCCACTCCTCATAGCCGATTGCCTTAACACTGCCATCTCTGACCTAAGCTCAGTCCTCTCCTGCAGCTTCTTTAACCCAATCCCCACCTCTCTCCCTCTGGTCCTGCATCACCCACCATTCTGCCTGCACATTCTATCCCCACAAGAAGCCAGGCCACACCTGCTAAAAGCCTTAGGCAGCAATAACCCCAGCAGTGACCCCCTCGACTCCAGGATCCTCTCTATGGTCTTGGACAAAGTTCTAGTCCCCCTGACTGACCTTCTAAACTAGTCTGTATGCCTGGGTCAGTTCCCAAGTGCTTGGAAAACTGATGAAATCACACCCATACATAAGAGTGGGGACCGATCCACCCCCAACAATTACCGGCCCATCTCCATCCTCCTCCCACTCTCTAAAGCCCTTGAAAAAGTGGTGTTGATCCAGCTCTCTGAATACCTAACCAAGTATGACATTATCTGCCCAGAGCAGCATGGTTTCTGCCTAGGACACAGTACAACCACAGCTCTCCTGGAATTCTCCCAACACCTGCATGCTGCTCTCGACTCTGGCAGCCTTGCAGGAGCAGTGTTCATTGACCTCTTCAACGCCTTTGAAACTGTCTGTCATCCCCTTCTACTCGACTCTCTCCACCAACTTGACTTCTCTGGTGGTCCCATTTCCTGGTTCTCTAGCTACCTCTCTGCTAGATCCCAGCATGTCAAGATCAACGGCTCCCTCTCCAGCACTCTTCCTGTTCACTCCGGGGTCCCTCGGGGCTCCATCCTGGGTCCAATACTTTTTAGTCTCTACCTCAACACCCTCCCCAGCTCATGTACCGGTTAAATGCTCCTCTGTGCCAATGATGCAGTCCTCATTGCCTCACATCCCAATCCCACCTCCCTCCAATTATCCCTCTAGAAAGCTTACAACCAAGCTGAAATGTGGTTCGGCGACCGCAGACTGGTCATTAACCTAAAGAAAACCAAATCAATGCTCTTCTCCCACCACCAAAATAAAGCTAAAAATACCCCCCTCATGATTATCCCCAGTACTCTGCACCCGCTAGAACAAGTGACCACATATACAGTAGTGTGAAAAAGTATTTGCTCCCTTCCTGATTTTCTCTATTATTGCATATTTGTCATGCTGGATGTTTTCAGGTCTTTAGACAAAATGTAATATTAGATAAAGGGAACCTGAATGAACAAATAACACTTGTTTTTTTTTTACTTATTTCATTTATTTAATGAAAAAAGTTAACCAACACCAACTGGCACTGTGTGAAAAAGTAATTGCCCTAGTTAAATCAACCCAATTAAAGGGATAATTAGAGTCAGCTGATTGAACACAGCCAGGCTTGATTACAGCCAGCCCTGCTCAATATAAACTCTACTTATTTTGATCCTTACCATCAGAGTCACATTGCCAGCACAAAGATTCAACAAGCACATTATGCCACGATCAAAGGAAGTTCCTGAAAAGATCAGAAAAAGTTGTTGCTATCTATCAGTCTGAAAGGGTTACAAAGCTATTTCTAAGGCTCTGGGACTCCATCGAACTACAGTGAGAGCCATAATTTCCAAATGGAGAACACTTGGAACAGTAGTGAATCTTCCCAGGAGTGACAGCTGCCAAAATTACTCCAAGGGGGCAGCAAAATCATCCAGGAAGTCTCAAAGTATCCTAAAACAACATCCAAAGAACTGCAGGCTTCTCTTGCCTCAGCTAAGGTCAGTGTTCATGACTCCACAATCAGAAAGAGACTGGGCAAAATGGGCTTCATGGGAGAGTAGCAAGGCGGAAACCACTGCTAACCAAGAAGAACATAAATGCTCGTCTCTCATTTGCCAAGAAGACCTGGATGATCCACAAGCCTTTTGGGAAAATGTTCTATGGACAGATGAGTCCAAAGTGGAACTTTTGACGACATGGATCCCTAATGTCTGGCATAAAGCAAACACAGCATTCCACAGTAAGAACATCATACCAACAGTCAAACATGGTGGTGGTAGTGGATGGTGTGGGGATGCTTTGCTGCCTCAGGACCTAGACAACTTGCCATAATTGAAGGAACCATGAATTCTGCCTGTACCAGAAAATTTTAAGGAGAATGTCCGGTCATCCGTCCATCAGCTGAAGCTGAAGCATAGTTGGGTCATGCAGCAAGACAATGATCCAAAACACAAAAGCAAGTCCACATCAGAATGGCTGAAAAGAAGTAAAATTAAAGTTTTGGAGTGGCCTAGTCAAAGTCTAGACCTAAACCACAATAGAGATGCTGTGGGAGGACCTGAAATGAGCAGTTCATTCTGAAAACCTACCAATGTTACTGAATTAAAGCAGTTCTGAGGAAGAGTGGGCTAAAATTCCTCCACAGCGATGTGAAAGACTGATATTGAATTATAGGAAGCGTTTGGTTGCAGTCATTGCAGCTAAAGGTGGCGTAACCAGTTATTAAGTGTAAGGGGCAATTACTTTTCACACAGTGCCAGTTGGTGTTGGTTAACTTTTTTCATTAAATAAATGAAATAAGTAAAAAAAAACAAGTGTTATTTGTTCACTCATGTTCCCTTTATCTAATATTACATTTTGTCTAAAGACCTGAAAACAACCAGTGTGACAAATATGCAATAATAGAGAAAATCAGGAAGGGGGCAAATACTTTTTCACGCCACTGTAAGTACCTAGGCATCATGTTCGATACCACCCTCTCCTTCCACACCCACATTAATTCCCTGTCAGCCACCATTAACTCTCGTATTGGCCTGCTATACCATCACAGGGACTGCCTGCCTCAGGTTGCCCTCAGGCTGGCCATCACCTCCTCCGTCTTGTCCCTCATGGACTATGGCTTGCACATTTACACTGCAGCTGACAACACAGCCCTCTCCAAAATCCGACTTTCCATCAATAAAGCCTGTAGGCTCCTGACCGGTGCCCCCAGCTGAACTCACACCTGTCTTCTCTATACTACCACCAGTCTTCTCAACTTTGAGGAGTGACTGCTCTACCAGACCTGCCTTCTCACTAAGAAATCACTGCTAGGACTCTCCCCCACCCAGGGGTCTCCACCTCCCTACAACAGCCATCTTCGTCCGTCCTCACCCATAGCTCTGTTAAGGGAACTTTCAAGGTGCCCAGAACCAAGACCTCTCTTGCCCAGAGATCCTTCCTCTACTGAGCCCCTACCTGGTTCAACTCCCTCCCTAGCTGCATCTCCAACTTGCCAAAAACTGGCTCCTTCAAAACAGCCCTTTGGAACCATATCTTTAATACCCACTGTTGTAGGTGCAACTAACCCCCTGTTGTAACCTGTGGTTCCATCGACCTTGTCCCTGGCTCAACAACGTCCACTGTACAGCCTCTCCCTCCCCAGACCTACCCTTCCTACTAGGTCCAAACAGGGATGTAACCTCATTGTCTTCTCTGAGGACCTACTATATCCATGAGTGTAACTCACAATTTTGTAACATTATGTAACCTAAGTAACATACAAACTAGTACATTATGTGACCTAAGTGTATCTATGTTAAATGTTCCTTTTACTGCACCTGTAATGTTATCCTCTGTTTTAATCTGCACTGTAATAACTGTCTTGATGTCTGCCCCCCCCCGAGATGAGGTGCCTTTGTAAATGAGTCTCTGACTCAAAGGTTGTAAAAACAATCTGTAATGAATAAAAATGAATAAATGAAAACCTTTTATAGTTACATTAGGGAGCGAAGAAAGACCAAGAGAGGGATACAGAGACTTAACAAAGGGGAGGGAATGTGGGCAGAGGGTGACAGTGAAAAAGCAGGGATACTGAACAAATATTTCTGCTCAGTATTCATAACAGAAGAGGAGGGGGAGGACCTAAACCAAACAAGAGAGAAACTCTGAACAGGGGTTCGATACCAGTCCATTCACAGAAGAAAGGGTTTTGACAGAACTTTTGAAACTGAGGGTGGACAAAGCAATGGGGCCTGATGGGATTCACACAAGAATCCAAAAAGAACTAAGGGTAGAACTAGTGACACCACTGACTACTCTCTTTAACAAATCATGGGAGGATGGGGTGGTACCTGAGGACTGGAGGAGGGCAAATGTGATTCCACTTCACAAAAGTGGGAGCAGAGCAGAGGCAGGAAACTACAGACCAGTTAA
The DNA here is from genome assembly GCA_016271365.2 of Neoceratodus forsteri. Taxonomy (NCBI): domain Eukaryota; kingdom Metazoa; phylum Chordata; order Ceratodontiformes; family Ceratodontidae; genus Neoceratodus; species Neoceratodus forsteri. The sequence goes on from JADMNL010000023.1 coordinate 435,274,761, forward strand.
TCTGACTTCAGTGGTAGGGAAAATGATGGAACCACTTCTGAAGGAAAGAATTGTTGAGTACCTAGAGGCCAGTGGGGCACAGGACCCAAGGCAGCATGGTTTCACAGCAGCAAGGTCATGTCAGATGAACCTAACAGATTTCTTTAACTGGGTGACCAAAGTAGTAGACCAGGGAAGGGCTGTGGATAATGCCTACCTAGATTTTAGCAAGGCATTTGATACAGTCTCACACAAAAGATTAATATACAGGTTAGCCAGCCTTGGAGTGCATCCCAAGGTGGTAGCCTGGATAAACAACTGGCTGGACAACAGGATGCAAAGAGTAATAGTAAACAGAGTCCACAGTGAAGAAAGGAGGGTAACTAGTGGGGTACCACAGGGTTCGGTACTGGGACCAGTCCTCTTTAATGTCTTTGTAAGTGACATTGGAGAGCACCTGTAAGAAAAGGTATGTCTGTTTGCAGATGACACAAATATCTACAACAGGGTTGATACACATGGTGGGGTGGAAAGGATGAAAAGGGACTTGGCAAGGTTGGAGGAATGGTCAAATATGTGGCAGCTCAGATTCAATGTAAAGAAGTGTAAGGTAATGCATCTGGGAAACAAAAACTCAGGGGAAGAGTACACAGTGGGGGGTGAGTTAATAACTACAGCAAAAATCAAAAGAGACCTAGGAGTAATTATATCAGATGACCTAAAGGTGGGCAAGCAATGTGAGAAGGCAGTAAGGAGGGCTGGGGGATACTAGGATGCATAGGGAGAGGCATCAGCAGTAGAAAACAGGAAGTTGTTATCCCTCTGTACAGATAGTTAGTGAGACCCCATTTGGAGTACTGTGTGCAATTCTGGAGACCCCATCTCCGCAAAGACATAGACAGAGTGGAGGCTGTTCAGAGGAGGGCAACTAAAATGGTGCAGCGTCTGCACCAGAAGACATATGAGGAGAGTCTAAAGCAGCTTAATATGTATCCCTTGAGGAAAGGAGGGAGGGGGGGACATGATAGAAACTTTTAAGTATCTCAAGGGAATTAACAAAGTACAGGAGGGTAGCATCTTTCAGAAGAAGGGATGTGCAAGAACAAGGGGGCACAATTTGAAGATGGGGGGACAGCTCAGAGGTAATGCTAGAAATTATTTTTTCACATAGAAGGTTGTGGATGCATGGAACAGCCTTCTTTAGGAGGTTGTGGAGTCAGAAACAGTGGAAGAATTCAAGAATGCATGGGACAGGCATAAGGCAATTCTAGTAGGTGGTAGGAGGAAGTAAATTGTTGATTAACTAGGATCTGCAGCTTATCCATCAGGCAGGGAAACAGGCAAACTAGGTGGGCCAAGCGGTCCTTATCTGCTGTCAAATTCTATGTTTCTGTGTGTCAAAACACCACACAGTAAGCTTTGGCTCACTAGTAAATAAACTATACTAAACTGGGTGACGTGCACATCTGACTTGAAAGTGTATTCCCTTAAAGTAGGGTAGAGGGTACTGCATGGGTCACAGAGCCCCAGGTAGTCAACCAACTCCCTGATTGACCTCTGGGCTTGTGACAGACCTTTCTTTTTAGGCGTGGATTTCTCTATGTACAGGGAAAAGGGAAGGTTCCAGTCTCCCCCCATAATAACAGGAAGGGTGGTAAAAGGAGTCAGGACCTGGAGTAGCTCCATGAAAAATCCCAGAGTGTCAGTATTAGGACCATAAATGCTACCCAATAACACTGATGATCTGTCTAGTAGACCCTTCACAAATATATACCTACCATTTTGGTCTCTATGTGCTCACACGTGAACTGGTTACCTCTCGCTATTAATACAGCCACCCCTCTGCTCTGAGTGTTAAAAACCTGTCCTACATATTGCCATCAGAATATAATTACCATCACTTTCTAGAAGGTGGATTTCTTGTAAAGACGATATATCAACCCAAAGCAGGTGGATGTATTTTATAATCTTATACCTCTTAACCTTGCGACGAGCTCCCCTTATATTCCACGAAAGAACCTTTTTATGAGATGACATATACACTCACTTTTTATAATCAACACAGTAAGTGACATAAAGAGCTTCCCAGATGAAACCGTAGCCTTACCCCATGATGCCAAGCCAAACCCTCCCTCCACCCCACATACCCCTTCATAACTTCTTTCTCCCCCCAAAATGAACAAGACCCCCAATACAACATGAAAACCCCTGCAATGCAAATCGCAATCCACCCCCCTTCCTCCCTCCCAACTGATTCTCATTTTGGCACGTGATGTACCTACAGCATGCAGCATCACTCCCCCACTGCTCCTTCTTCCCTCCATCAACAGACCATGCAGAAAAGAGAAAAAATAAAAACCCCTAGGCTAATTACCACCACCAGGAGGGCTCCCTCACCATTAGAGGGAGGAGGGGCTCCCAGGAACCTGCCCCTTCCCACAATAGGTGGCCCACCCCAGTACAGCACACTCAGAAAGGAGCGGTGTTCCCAGCTCCTAAGAAGAAAAATCAGTGAAGGCACTACACAGCAACCTGGGAGGCAAACACCCCATCCTCATTGCCAGTAATACCTATACCGGCCAACATGGGTGGGGGGTCTAATTGGGCCCATTAAGCAGATGGCTGTGAGGCAACCTCGCGCACATATCAGGAGCTCCTCAACATGGGGGGGAAGGGCTGATCCAGTTGGGAATCCATGACTTAGGCCCCTGGCCAAAGAGATTCTCTTGGAGGGCCTATACCCCAGACAGTGAACTTGGAGCTATTCACATACAGTGCCTCTCCTGGTAAGAGCTAAAGCCATAGGGCACCAAAACAGATGTTAAGCATAGGGAGAGCACAAAAAACCCCATGGTGCTGGCTTATGCATGTGCCTACATTTGAAAATTTAAGCCCAAAATAATCCTGTTAACTAATTTGCCAAAAGTAAAATAAAAAAGAAAGAAATTACACTATATTTTAGTTAAACCATGGGCTCCATACAAGCAACTGAGGAAGTCCCCCTTGAATGTCACATCCTCGTGTGAGAAAATGCTCAATGAAAGAAAAGCTACTAAATACTACACAAGTTAAGTCATGGATTAGCTGCCATTAGCCACTTCCATGCCCTTCAGCCCTTAAACAAATCTGGAAAAGAGTTCTTTAAGGTGTCCTCTGCATGCTTTGGATCTTCAAATGATGCCTGGTTTCCTCTTACCATGACCTGAAGGTGAACTGGATAGCCCATACAGAATCGGACATTAGCAGCCAACAGTTTAGTGATGATGGGATGATAAGATGCCCTCCTCTGCTGGACCGAATGTGGTAGGTCTTGTGTTAGCGGAAGAGTTGTGCCATCCCAATGAACCTCTTGCAATTCTTTTATTTTGGCCATTGCATGCTGTTTTTCTTGGTAATTTAGAAATATGAAGATTAGCAAGTGTAGTGGGGTCCCTGGAGGAGGCATAGGTTGTAGCAGTCTGTGGGCTTGCTCTAGGATGTATGATAATCCAGAAGGTGATGGGTCTGCTACTTTGGCCAGGAACTTTTGGATAAACTGCACTGGGTTTCCCCCTTCTTCTTTCTCTGGGAGCCCAACAAGTACGACATTGTTCCTTCTGCTTCTGCCTTTCAGGTCTTTGACCTTCGCTTCTAGCTTAGCGATGCGGGACCTGGAGGCAGCCATGGCTGGATCTATGGCCTGTAGACGTCTTTCTACTGAAGTGATCCTTGCCTCGTTATCTCCCGTCTGACAGGATAGCTCCTCCACCGCAGATATGACCAATTTGATTTCGGTCTCCACGGAATGAAGCTCCTCCCTGAAGGGACAAAATTCAGCCAAGAATTGCTCAAGAGTTAAGGGTTTTTGCTCTGAGCTGTCTGCAGCCTGCGACTAGGAAGTGTTCTTCTGCGCCTTGGGTTTTTTCAGTGTCTTTTCTGGGGTATGCAGCGGCGTATGGCAGAGTGAGGCCGACCTCATCTCTGCTTTCATTCCATGCACTTTACCAGAGAAATGGGAAGAGTGTCAGGAGCCTGGATACTTCACCTCCCAAATGCTGTTTGAAAACCCTGAGTAAGACTGGCAAAAGTAAGGTTTTTTATGTATTTGTAGAGAGGGGGTAGCGGGATCTCGGAGATAGCTGCTAGAGCATGGGCGGCATCATGTGATCCTGCTTTCTCCCTACCTGAAGTCATAGAGCACTACTTGTGACTTCACAGTTACTCCCATGGCAACAGATTGTGATGTCACAACAGAGGATTATGACTTAAAGTATGTAGTATGGTATAGAGGCAGATGAACTCAAAATGAACTCTGAGTGATAAAGATCATATATTCATACACATTTCCTTAGTAGTAAGTTATTGGGAGGAGAAATATATAAAACCAAAATGGAATGCAAGCAGAATTGTACCTAATTATTATTTTTTTTTTAAGTTTTCTTTGAGGTGTCAGTAGCTCTTTAAGAATATAAATGTGCAGGAAATCCTTTCTATAAAATGAAGAGTTGGGGAATTTTTATTTAAAAAAAAATAAAACAAATCAACTAACAGAACATATACAAAACAGTATTAGACAACAAAAACAATCAAATAAATATCTTCTCTCCACAAAAAAGAAAGAAATATCAGTAATCACCATTGAAAAGAATCTCCCACCAAACAGGGTATAAAGAAAATAAAATAAAATAATATATACAGGCTACTGCAATCCCATATTAAACCCATTTAATTACTTTCACTAGGTAAACCTCCAGAAAAGCTTACAGTAGTGACATATGTGCTAACAACTAAATGCTGAAAAAAAAGAACTTTATAGCTATCCTGTCTTGTCCAAATATGCATGATATCATAATAATGATCATAATCCTTGGCTCTAATATTTCTTAAAAAAAGTCTCCACTAATAGAGTGATGGAAATACGTGTGGTTTAGAGTTGTTGCAAAATGTACTGACATCTGGCTTGACAAAGATAAAACTTAATACAAAAAAAATCACTGTCAGCATACTAGAATTATATGGATTCCACTGCAAAGGTTAATTCCCCAGTATCAAATTCCCATATGCATGTCAATTTAGCATAGGCCATTTCCATCTGTCCTGCTAAAAATGCCCCAAATTGAATCACAAACCCTTATTCTAGGAAAAAATGTTCCTGTGTTTGCACTAGTTGGTCACAGAGTCAGGACACATCCATTCTGATAAAGATTTGTGTTTATATTCCCTTTTACCCCAAGCCATCCATGACTGCTCAACCATGGAACATTCCCTATAATTTGTGGGATCCTTTTATTAGTCAGAACTAATCCAACCTGCTTGTATAGTATAGTATAATATATCTTTTTTTATTGTATATAATCCTTTCTTACTGTGACCTAATATTTTGTACATGGTTTATTGTCTCTGTAATTAGTCTTCCTGAATATTACTGTAATTGCTTTGTACATGTGTTGTTGTCTTCCCAGGGCGACCCTGAAAAAGGTACAGTAATTGTCTCAGTGGTCTTACCCGGTTACCAAAATTTAAAATAAAATAATGAAGAACTGATAGTACTAGTCCAGTTTTAGCTGGGCTACATAATGGAAATTCTATCATACTGATATGTATGGCTTCCATTATACTAAGATATAATTACTGTGTAGAAAGGGTAAGAATAGAATTTTTTGAAACCTTCCAGATCTTCGCTTTATGTAAGCTAGGTACCGCATAAACTGGGGGCTCCAAGGTTGCTACTATTTTCAGAGGGTCTCTATCCCATCTGACTAAATAGGGGCCCAAAGAACATTGTGGCCAGATGTGCCATGGTTAGTAACATTAATCCAACCTGCCTTTATCATAAAATGAAAAAAAAGAAATAGAATAAAAAAACAAACAAAGGGTCTAACATATTCAGTCCACCTGCTGCAGTTTAATGGGAAGGTACATAAAATCTATTTTTATGGGATTTAAGTAGCACCCCATAGCATTTGAAAAAAATACTATAAATTTGTGTCCCTAAAGTAGTGGGGGTACACAAATTGTATATAAGTAAAAAGAGGTAACAAAACCTTTTTTGTTCTCCTTACTGACCCTGGCCGCCTCCTTTCTACTGTCCCCCCCCCCCGGCTCCATCACTTTGGTTCCCCTGGGACTTACCTTCCACCTGTGCCCTCTGTCACAGGGCTAGGCGGTACCTGGCCACTGGATGTAAAGCCACTGGAGGGTTGGTTGTCACCCGTAACCTGGGGTTTCTTCCCTCCATTTTCCTCCCTTCTTAGTTCTGGGACCCTAGGCCAACTGGATGCATGCATAGCATGGAGGCATTGAGTTTGCAGAGACACCCAGTGAAAGCCCCTGCCTCCCAACTGGCCTAGCACCACTTCTCTTGATGGCTTGGCACTGCCACCAAGCCTCCACTCAGAGGCAACCAAGAGCCAAGGAGAAGTTATCTCCCTCCCTGGAAGAGGGAGCTGCCTGATGGCTGCTCATCCAAGCTCCCTCCCTCCCTCCCTCCCTGCCAACCCCTGGCAGCCCAGGCTCGCTTCCTGAACCCAAGCTGCCACGTGGTGCGAAGTGTGGCATCCAGCACCTCAACCCTCAGTGCCACCAGGCTGGCAAAAACTTTTCTGTTTTGTACTTTGGGTTTATTGCATTTTAGAAAGTAAAATACAAAAAAACAGTTCTTAAAAATGTCAGATTTCGAATATTACAGAGGAGCCATCCAATGGTATAGAAAACCATATTCTAACATTTAAGTTATGGACGGGGGAAAACCACTTTTAATGATGTGCATTATCTTTAACTTGGAGATCCTCCAGGATTTCCAAACATTCAATTTTCCTACATAGATCTATTTTATTTGTTCATTTAATGACTGACAAATCTCCAGAATCAAAATAAACTCCTATCATTTTTATTGGAGTGGAGGAAATTTTATTATTTGCCATTGCATCTACTGCCATTGATGAATCCCATAAATACAGGCCCACACTTTTGTCTGTGTTAAGGGTGGGTGAACCGGTTCAGTGAAAATTCCCCCAAACCAGCAGCAGCAGCAATGAGAAGCAAACCACCTCCAAATGTTTTTTACTGTTTGGAACGGTTTGGATAATTCCTTGTTTGCTGCCCAATTCAGTTGGCAGCAACACAAGGAGTCGGAGGGCAATGTGAGACAGACGTGTGGTGCATTGGTGGCATAGGACTGTAGGAGGGAGCAGACAGAGAGCTGTGGCTCCTCATTGGAGCTCTGGAATAAGGAATGAGTGGGACTGATGTGTGACACGGAGGTGGGAGAGAGCTGTAGGAGGGAGCAGACAGAGAGCTATGGATCCTTATTGGAGCTTGGTAACAAGGAACATCCCCATGTTTCTTCTGGTGGCACCTGACTGGGTTGGGCTGGGAGGGTGAACTTGACATGCCAGGTGTTTGCTAGCAGTCTGCTCAGTGTGTGGCAGACAGAGAGAGAAGCATCAGCTTTTCTGCACTGCTCCACGTTGTTCATCATCGTCTGCAGCACAGTGGCTATAAAAAAATAAATAAATTAAAGGATCATCTAGTCATGACTGTCATCCTGAAAATATAAAAAAAATGTATCTAAGAAAAATATTAAGAACTACATTGAACTGAAGAGAAAATCTGTGAGGAAAAAATGGAGAATGGGGAGGGGAGGAGAGGGGCAAGTGAGCCTTACTGACTGAGGCAGCAGGCAGGTAGTCTGAATTTTATTTTTTGTCCTGCAAAAAGAAAAGGCAAAACAAACAAACAAAAAATAATAATCCTTGCTTTGGAAGGACTGTGTCACAAAGGGTTAGGCCAGGTTTGTGACGTGTGACCCCTGAATCTTCAATTTGAGCTCTGACATTGTCTGTGCCAGTGCCACTGTGGGTAGCACTGTCTAGCACCAGCCTTTATAGTTCAGAGGTCCAGTTGGAACCAAAAAAACACAGCAGACCTGTGTCTGAAATTCAGTCAAAATCTGATAGCCACCAGTGCCACTTGCATACTGTATGTGTGACCCCAAACAAGTCAGTCAGCTCTCCTCTCTGTGCTCTGTGGGGCACACCTGCCAAATCTAACTTTTTGGGCCTTATGTGGACTATAAATAAAAAAAAAATAATAATAATCCTTGCTTTAGAGGGACTGTCTTGTAAAGGGTTATGCCAGATTTGTGACCACTGAAACTTCAATCTGAACTCTAGCATTGTCTGTGGGTTCTGGGTACAGGTAGCACCAGCCCTTATAGTTCAGAGGTCCAGTGTGTGAACTGTGAACCAGAATAATATAGCAGACCTGTGTCTGAAGATCAGTTAAATCTGACCACCACCAGTGCCACTTGCATACTGTCTATGCGACCCTGAACAAGTCAGTCAGCTCTCCTACAAGCTTTGGCTCAGAGGGCATTCCATAGACTATAAAAAGTACATAAAAATAAATAATCCTTGCTTTGGAAGAACAGTGTCGTAGAGGGTTAGGCCAGGTTTGTGACCCCTGAATCTTCACTTTGAATGCTAGCATTGTCTGTGGATACCACCAGCCCTTATAGTTTAGAAGTCCAGTGTGATAGCAGACCTGTATCTAAAATTCCAGCCACCAGCACCACTTGCAAACTGCCTGTGTGACCCCAAGCAAGTCAATCAGCTCTCCTCCTCCCTGTTCTTCATGGAGCACACCTACAAGCTTTGGCTCAGTGGGCCTTCCATCACATGGACTATAAATAAAAAAAAAATAAATAAATAGTCCTTGCTTTGGAAGGAAGAGGACTGTGTTGTATAAGGTTAGGCCAGGTTTGTGATCCCTGAATCTTCAATTTGACTCTAACATTGTCTGTGGGTAGCAGCACCAACTCGTATAGTTCCAGTGTGAACTAGTGTGAAGCAGAATAATACAGCAGACCTGTGTTTGAAACTCAGTTAGAGGGAGCAGTAGCAGAACCCTGGTTTCCAAAATTTTAAGAAAACCATTTTAATGTTTAACAAGCATTTGTCAATGCCGAACGTTCACTTGCAGGTATTTGCAGTGGTATTTGGCACTTGGACATGGCTTAAAAAAATCAATGACAAAGAAGTACAAGCATTTGTCAGTGTCGAATGTTGCTTGTTTCTATGTGCTGTTTAGGTATTTGGAAGTCATTGGAGTGCAAATATTGAAAATTCGCGAACTAACGAGTGTGCGTAGGAGCTGCGCAACGCACGCTTGTAAAACAGTCATTTTTAGGAATTTTTCCACCAAATTTTCAACATAGCCATTTTAAGACCTCTGCTCATGAACAGTGTCACTGTGATTTTATTAATGTGTCCCATACATTGATTTCACACACCGACTGTGCCATTGTGCGCTACATGGGCGGAAACACGTTTTGGGCAGGATGTGAAAAATGACAGCTGTACTGCTCATAACCAGGTGTGGCAAAATGGCAATGTTGAAAATCTGGAGTGAAAATATTGAAAATTCGCGAACTTACGAGTGTGCATAGGAACTGCGCAACGCACACTCGTAAAACAGTCATTTTTAGGAATTTTTTCACCACATTTTCAACACAGCCATTTTAAGACCTCTGCTCATGAACAGTGTCACTGTGATTTTCTTAATGTGTCCCATACATTGAGTTAGCATACCCTCGCTGTGTGCGCTACATGCTTGTGAGCTACGTTTTAGATAGGATGTGAAGACTTATTTCTTCTCATGAGGAGGTGTGGTAAAATGGCAATGTTGAAAATCTGGAGTGAAAATATTGAAAATTCAAATGACGAAGGCGCGAGGAACCGCGCAACGCATCGCTTAGTAAAAACAGTCATTTTAGGAATTTTTTCACCAAATTTCAACATAGCCATTTTAAGACCTCTGCTCATGAACAGTGACAGTGTGATTTTCTTAATGTGTCCCATACATTGAGTTCGCACACCGACTGCGCCATTGTGCACTACATGGGCGGAAACACGTTTTGGGCAGGATGTGAAAAATGACAGCTGTACTACTCATGAGTAGGTGTGGTAAAATGGCAATGTTGAAAATCTGTAGTGAAAATATTGAAAATTCGCAAATGTATGAGCGTGTGTAGGAACTGCGTAACGCACACTCATAAAACAGTCATTTTTAGGAATTTTTTCACCACATTTCAACACAGCCATTTTAAGACCTCTTCTCATGAACAGTGTCACTGTGATTTTCTTAATGTGTCCCATACATTGAGTTCGCACACCCACTGCGCCATTGTGCAGCTACATGAGGCAGAAACACATTTTGGGAAGGATGTGAAAAATGACAGCTATACTGCTCATAAGGAGGTGTGGTAAAATGGCAATGTTGAAAATCTGGAGTGAAAATATTGAGAATTCAGTGAACTTACGAGCATGCGTAGGAACTGCGCATAGCGCACACTCGTAAAACAGTCATTTTAGGAATTTTTCACCAAATTTTCAACATAGCCATTTAAGACCCTCTGCTCATGAACAGTGTCACTGTGATTTTCTTAATTTGTCCCATACATTGATTTCGGCTCACTGACTGCGCCATTGTGCTACATGGGGGAAACACATTTTGGGCAGGATGTGAAAATGACAGCTGTACTGCTTATGAGGAGGTGTGGTAAAATGGCAATGTTGAAAATCTGGAGTGAAAATATTGAAAATTCGCGAACTTACGAGCCTGCGTAGGAACTGTGCAATGCACGGTCGTAAAACAGTCATCTTTTGGAAATTTTGCACCAAATGTTCAACATGGGGTTTTTGGGACCCCTTCTCATGAGTGATGTCACTGTCATGGTGTTATTCAGGCCACAAGGGTGATTTCACGCAGTGACTGTGCAGTGAATGCGAAATCACCCTTCGGGCCCGAATAACGCCATGACAGTGACATCATTCATGAGAAGGGGTCCCAAAAACCCCATGTTGAAAATTTCGTGCAAAAATTCCAAAAAATGCCTGAGATATGCAATAAAGTTGAAACCCCCCTATCTAGCCCATTATACAGCTTACCGGCATTTCCTCAGTTCGCGGTCGGCTTTGAAGAGTGCAGATGTGTTCCCGGTCCACCGAAGATCATTGCGCCGAGCTCGGAGGTAAGTTTGGGGTGAGGGGGTGTGGGGAGGCAGGGTGTGCAGTGGGTGGGTGCGGGTTGTGGGAGGGGTCTGGGAGAAGCGCCCGTGGGACCGTTTTCATTTACAGGTTTTAAAAAAAAGACTATGTGAGGACGTTTGCCACGCTGGGGTGGGCTCCCAGCGTGGCAGCAAAGATTTGGGGAGAGGGTGATGTGGTGTTTGTATGACAGCGGTTTTCTTTGAAGAGAAGACCACCGCTGTCATACACAGCACCACGTCCGATTGGTGCAGGACTGCCACGCCTGCTCAATGGAGCAGGGGATTTCAGGGGAGGGGCACACCTCCAAAGTGTCCCATTCTCCCAAGACATTCCTTGCGCATGCACGCAAGCGAACGTAAAAATAGGTACAGGATATATTGTTTGGTAAAGCCAATGGTACTACATAACATGCACTGTTAGAAAACATTTGCCTTCAGGATTTTTCTCTGGTTCTTTATGTACCACTGAATGTTTATTGCTAATTGTTACACCTGATGCTATGCTGAAATAAAGTTTACAAAAAAATAAATCTGACAGCCCCCCCCACCCCGGGCCACTTGCCTACTGTCTGTGTAACTCTGAACAAGTCAGTCAGCTGTACTCCCTGTGCTCCATGGGGCACACTTACAAGCTTCAGCTCAGTGGGCCTTCCATCACATGGACTGTAATTAAAAGAAATAAAAATAAATAATCCTTGCTTTGAAAGGTCTGTGTTGTAGAGGGTTAGGCCAGGGTTTGTGACCCATGAATCCTCAATCTGAACTGTAGCTTTGCCTGTGGGTAGCAGCGTCAACCCTTATAGTAGAGGTCAGAGCACCTGTGTGAACCAGAATACTATAGCAGACCTATATCTGAATTTAAATTCAGTTAAAATCTGACAGTCACCACCACTTACATACTGTCTTTGTGACTGTAACCCTGAACAAGTCACCCAAGAAAGACTGGCATTATGAGTACTCAAAAAAAAAAATTGTAAAACAAAAGCCAGGGGCAAACAAGGAAGTAAATGTAGAAGTTCATTCAGTAGTCCAGAAAGGAGTGGCCCATCAAAAACTAAAGTTCAAGCACCACAGTCTTTTGAAGGGGATGAACTAAATAATGCTGCTACTATCGATGTGCTGAATAACTCTCAAATTGCTGAAACTTTGGCAACTGGGGTTGGACTGTCTATGTCAGAAGGGCTGAGTAGTGCCATAGCAAACAAAGTTTCGAAAGAATCCAAAACATCTACCAGCACATCATGTGAGAACACTGCAAAAACAAAGCGTGTTCCTGTTATACATAGAGAATAAAGGATGGGGAAGTGTGTGTTATGAGAATTTAATGCACACACAAGGTGTGGGATGCCACATAAAGCCTGAGGGCGAAGCCAAAGAGGTTTATTAAAGCATCCCACACCGAGTGTGTGCATTAAATTCTCATATCACACACTTCCCAGTCTTTTATTTTATATAATAACTGGCCATCTATTTATTCCAGCCTGATTCCACAAACACACACACACACACACCCACATATGCTCTTTTTACACTTGGGGTATTTTGTTCATTTTTTTTCTTTTACTTTGTACTCGTTTTTTCCTTTCTTTCTTTTTCAGTTACAATTTGAATGGGATCGTGCTAGATGCCTGTAAAGCCTTGCTCAGTTCCGAAGTGGACGAGAAGCAAGATCTACCAGATAATTGTAGCAGTGATAGTAAAAACGCAGCCATTTCCTGAAGCAGACAAAGAGCAGGGTCAACCAGATAGAGTGTTTTTTTATGTGGAATGTAGGTACAACCAGCTAGACTTTAAAAAAAAAAGTAAAAACAAGGAAAGTTGTGGTGGCTCCTCAGATAGTGAGACCAGGAGCCGACATGTTTACAAAACTGTTAAGCCCACCAGACACAGAAGGAGAGCCAATGAGGGAGCACATATTTTGAAGGACAGTGCACATGAATGCTGTAATAACCAGCCAGTTAACATGGCAAATATAAACTGGCTCAGCCCATAGAGAAAAACTGCTGACCAGTAATTATATAAAGTTAAAGCACTTACACGTACAACTAGCAGTTCAGATTCTTAGTTTGCAACACATGCATATCGAATAACTCAATCTCCAAATAACAGTGCTAGCTCTACTGAATCTGATGATGATGACCATGGTTATGGTGACACTGATGAATGAATGAATGAATTAGCTTGTGAGGCTGACTTTACTATTTCTCATTGTGAAAGGGGCAATATGGTTGAAGAGAGTACTAATACAGTATTAAAAGGGAAATAGAAAAGTTCAAAGGCACAAGCCACAGAAAGTGAAACAGTCTGACAGTAGTGATGGCATTGATGCTGATGCAGAACATTCTGTGATTGTCTCACCTGATGAACTTGCATCCTCCACCGATATGTCTTCCCCAGTTAAACCCAGCCAATCAATCCCTATGAGTTTGTTACTAGACAAAGACGGTCCACCTCTACTGTTTGGAATCATTTTTGCATAAACCCCAAGGATGTTTGCCAAACTATATGTATGCACTGCACTACTTGTGTTAGTAGAGGGAAAAATAAAGGTAATCTTGGAACCACATCAATGATGCAACATCTTATGTGAATTCACCCCGTTGTTATATATGATTCAAACACATAGTCTAACATTGGAGCCTGGAAATATAGCAGGGCTTTCAGTGAACAGGAACACTCTGCTGAAACAGGAGACGGTAATCACCAGTTAAGATCCAAAAGTCCACTTTTGTCTCAAGATAATTTTGTAAAGTCCTCTGTTTTACCAGGCAGGGCATGTAGTACAACACCCCAACTAAATCTACTTTACCCCTGATAAGAAGCAATTGAAGTTAATAGAGGTTTTTGAAAGAAAGTCTAAATATTCATAAAACCATCAGATGATAGTGGCAGTAAATCGTAAAATAACAGAAATGATTGTACTTGATTTGCAGCCATACTCTATTGTGGAAGATGTGGGTTTCCAGAGGCTTATAGAATACTCAGAGCCAAAAAATTTAATCCAAGTAAAAAATACTTTTCAATAACTGCTGTGCCTAGGATGTATGACAGTTTAATACTTCAAGTAAGGCATGCTCTCCGAGAGGCTGAGAACAAGGTATTTCACTTTCCTATCAGCATGTGGACCAGCACTCAAACCATTGCCTATCTTTCTCTTACTGCACACTGGGTCCGTTTTGCAGGTAACTCATCATCCTCACATGCAACTCTGCCTGCTACCCCTACCACTTCAACCACTTCTAGTACCACCACTATCTCTCATGGTTCCCAAAAAACCCTCAGGTTTCAGAAAATGGCAGTTCTCCATGCATCTCCCTTTCAAGACACACACATAGCACAGCACATTCAGCAAGAACTGGAAAGACTAGTTAGTGTTTGGGTCATCTCATAGGGTTTGAAAGTTGTATTTTTGTTGCTGACAATAGTTCAATATTAAAAAAAAACACTTCATGATAGTAACTATGTACATGCTTGCTGTTTTGCACATTGTCTTAACCTAATCGTTTGAAGCTTTCTGAATAATAACTGGCAAGTGTCAATCACTGTGGAAACAGTGCGTCAAGTGCGTGGCCACTTCGACCATTCAGTAAAAGCCCACAACATCCTTGCTGGTATCCAAAAGAACAAAGATCTTCCGCACCACCAGTTTGTTCAGGATATACCAACAAGATGGAATTCAGCTTACTTTATGATTGAACACATCCTTGAGCAAAAGGTAGCTAGCACTGATTTTTAATTTTTTATTTATTTAAAATTTAGTTTCCGAGAAAGGCACATTGAGCTGAGGCTCGTTTCCAGGTGCGACCCGGGTACAAGTGTACACTGAGTTATACAAGAGGTACAATAGTATTTAAGAATACAAGCAGTATGTATAACATCAGAAAAAAAGTACAAACAGTATTACAGAATTCAGGCAGGAAGTACAGCAACAGATAAACAGTACAGGCATTAAACAATTGCAGTATGGTAGAAACAAGTCCTGGAAATTATATGATAGAGAGGTATGAATTCACTTTGGGACCTGCTGTACAGTAATGGCTATAGCAGCCTTCGAGAGTTAGGCCCAAGTAGGGGTGGGCCCCATGGAGCATTTATGGCAGGGATGTGGGGGGAGGAGCCTTAGGAGTTGTTTAACAACTGAAAGGGAGAAGGCCTGTTGAAGGTAAGGTGGTTCAGCCCAGGCAGGATAGTTTTCTGCATGAGTTCACTATGGGTGGAAAGGGGAAGGCTGGCTTTGTGGTGATAGAGAATGGTGAGCTTCAGCTGGAGTTTGGCGCAGATGGCCTCGACATGGGTGGAGAAATTGAGGTGGCTGTCCAGCCATACTCCCAGATACTTGAAGGCAGGGACCAACTCAAGGGGTCAGTTTTCCAGGATGGTGATTGCAGGGGGGGCAGGTAGGGAGGCAAGCTTTTGTCTAGAGCTGAGACCATGGTTACAGTTTTTTTGGCATTGAGTTTAAGCTGGTTCTTCGGGAACCAAGATTGGACTCTGTTGAAGTCATTTTGAAGACTTGAGAGGACACTGTCATGGGAGGAGCCCAAGGCATAAATGACAGTGTCGTCGGTGTACAGGTGCACATTTGAGGAGAGGCAGGCGAAGGGGAGGACATTTATGAAAAGGAGAAGAGGATGGGGCCAGGATGGAGCCTTGGGGACTCCTGAGAGGATGGGTGGGGGGGAGGGTGTCTCCAATATGTATGGACTGCTGTCTTTTCTGGAGGTGAGAGAGGAACCAGTTGATGGCGGGTTGAGCAAGGCCAAAAGAGATAAGTTTTCAGAGCAGCAGGGGGTGGGAGACAGAGTCAAAAGCTTTTGCCAGGTCGATGAAATGATGGTGGTGGTTTGGCTGTTGTCTATGGCAGTGAGGTTAGAGTCAGTAACTAGCAGAAGGGTAGTGACAGTGGAGTGGTGTTTTCTAAATACTGACTGAAAGGGTGAGAGGGAGTTGTTGGGGGAGAGAAAAGTAGACAGTTTTGAGAGCATGAGGGATTCTTGGATTTTTGTGAGGGACGGGAGAAGCGAGATGGGCCTGTAGTTACCTGGCAGGGAGGGGTTGCTGCCTTTGTGAAGAGAAAGGATCTTGGCCCATTTCCAGGCAGAAGGAACTGTGGCTGTGGTGAGCGAGAGGTTGAGCAAGTGTGGTAAGGGTGCAGCTGTGGTCGGGGTGGAGATGCAGAACAATCTGGGGTACATGCCATCAGGGCTGGATTTGGACTGGTTTAGGGAGGTGAGAGCATTGTAGACTTCCAGGGAAGTGAAAGCAGAAAAGTGGAAGCCAGAGGAGGTGGGGGAGGATTTGGAGTAGTCCGGTAGTGGAGGGGGGGAGTTGGGCAGGGCACATGAAACGAAGAACGAGTTTAACAGTTCTGCTACTGAGGCAGGATCTGAGACAGGTTTGCCATCGATGTTTAGGACAGGACAAGTCTGCTTTGAAGTTGGGTTGGTGAGGGAGTTGATCACCTTCCAGAAGGACGCAAGGGGAATTTTGGTTCTGTGTAAGTTGTGCTTTGAAGTAGGAGGACTTGGAATGCCGAATGGCTTTTGTACATTTGTTTCTAAGGTGTTTGTAAGCTTGGAGGTCACAGGTGACAATGGAGGCTTTATATAGCCTCCATGCCTTGTCTCTGGAGTGGCACAAGGCAATGAGGTCAGATGTGATCCAGGAATGATGGTGCCGTTTAATTCTAGCTTTCATGAGGGGAGCGTGGGTGTCCCAGGTACTGTGTAGAATGTCGCAGAAGTGGGATAGGGTGAGGTTCACATCTGTCATGGAAAAGACTGGAGACCAGTCTGCTATTGTTAGGTCATGCTGTAGGGCCAACTCATTTAGGCGGTGTAGGGGGTGAAACCAGATGAATTTGGGAGGATAATGTGGGGAGTGGATTTTGCAGGTGCAATAAGTTATACAGTAGTCACTGAGGGTGTCAGAGAGAATGCCTGAGGTAATCTTGTGTGGGTGGGTGGGTAGATAGAATCCAGTCCAGGAGGGTATGACTTTGAGACCGGTGGTTTAGACGGGTAGGTTCCTGGATTAACTGGGAGAGATTTAGGGCCTCTATCTTAGAGCAGTGGGTTTGGTGGAGGGGGAGGAGAGCCAGTTGAGATTGAAGTCACTTAATAGAATGAGTTCACCATTAGAAGTACTCAAAGAAATTGCCGAGATGACCTTGACAAGGGAGTCAGGCAAGGATTTTGGTGGGGTGTACAAAACTCCAAGATAGAGGGGGGTGGACGATGGAAAGGATAGGTGAGCAACCATGGATTTGTGGGAGGAAGGACAGGATTCTTTGAATATTATGGAGCATGTGATAGAGTGACTGATGTACAATGCTACGCCCCCGCCATGCTTCCCGTGTCCTGGTGGAACAGGATATAGTTAGGGGTGTCGAGAGTGGGGTTGGAGATTCAGGCGGAAAGCCAGGATTCCGTGATGCAAAGTATGTCTGGTTGTTTTTGGGTGGCCCAGATGGTAAGGGCATCAAGTTTGGGAAGGAGGCTCCTAGTGTTGAGGTGAAATATACAGGGGCCCTTGGCGACGGAGTCAGGGAGCAGGGTGGATGGGGGTGTGGAACCCGGCGAGGTTGGTCTGGGCCCTAAGGGCCCTGGGTTTGGATGTATGTCACCAGCCAGGAATAGAAGTAGAAGTGGTAGAAGTGTGAAGGTGATTATAGCATGTACAATGACATTGGGGGAGGGCATTACACTCCATTCTACTCAATGGTCTCTGCTGGAACAATTGTGTTACGAGTGCTTCAAAAGAGGTCAGTGCAGAGAAGGCATTCCTTAGTCAAGTTATTCAACTCATTTTACTTCTTAAAAAAGGTTGGAGAAACTGAGAAACAACTCAGATAAGAATCAATCTGTAGTCAATACCGTGCTTACCAGACTTAGCAATGATGGCAAATTATCAGCCATGATACAGCGCAAAGAGTATAACTTAGCAACATTGCTAGATCCACATTTCCAGAACAGACACCTTAAGGAGTTGAACTGCAGGCAATGTTTGATTGAGGCAGTAGGTGATATTTCATTAGGAAGCAGTACTACAATGACACCATCTAAAATTTCAAAGACTGCTCCAAAAAACAGTACAGAAGCAGACAATGAGGAGGATGGACTCTATGACTGGTGTTCAACAGCGAAACCGTCATGTCAACCGCATATGGGTCGGCAGATGGTTTCCAAGTTGTAACCTTGTTTTCTTTGGGGGGGCTTTGCCCCCGAACCTCCCATGTGGGGGCTGTGCCCCCCACACCTCCCCACTTTAGGTTATCAACTCTGAGTCAGAGCTGATTTCGGGGGGGGGTGAAAATCCCCTGAATGCAGTGCCTGTGTCCAGCGAATGTCTGTACAGTGACCTGGCACTGTAGTCGCTGTACTGATGGTCACTGTAAATGTGTCGCTGTTGGTGTTACATACTGAGGAGGATGACATTTGGTGCCAGCTGCCAGACATTGAAATTCCACAAGGAGAAGATGCATGCTCACTAGTCGGCATGGTAGACACATATCTGTCTGAGCCCAACATTAGTATTAAGGGTGCCCTTTAACTTACTGGAAAAAGAAAAAAAAATCATGATGTCCAAAGCTTGCTATCCTGGCTTGTAAGTACAGTATATTGGATGTCCACCCTCCAGTGTCTGTTCCAAACATTTATTTAGCTCTGCTGGGGATGTTGTAACTGATAAATGAACTAGGTTAACACCAGACAATGTAGAGAAACTAATGTTCTTGAAAGTTAACTTGCCAAACTTTGCCTACATATGTGATGATAATCTTGAAGAAGATGACGCATGACAGCAGTACCTGTGCTGCAGTTGTGGATTAAGTGACAATAACATCAGCTTTAAATTTTCAGACTGAATTGGTTAAAACTGGAAATTTGGGACTTGCCTGTCTTAATTTGACCAAATCATCGTTGTCCTGTGGGAGGGTGAAAGGTGCAGCCAGTACATGGCATTCAACTGGTAGCAAGAGTGGCAGACAAGTCCCTGTTCTTACACAGTTGCTTTCTCATTCTAAGGAGACCATTTAGCTACATGCAGCTGAACTGGATTTATTTAAATGCTGCTAGCTCTGTTTTCCCTCCTGATAGTAATGATAGTAGCAGTGGTGAAGTAATAACTTTTGGGCTGCCTGGTGCTCTTATCTCATGTTGCTTCCTAATAGTGGTACATTCACATTGTGTTCCATTAATGAGAATCATTGCTAAACAAAAGTGGTGCCTGTGACTGAGAAATAAAAATAGTTATACAAACACACTTTCCCCTTCTACAAAAATCAGACTCAGGAGACTGGTTAGAAAAAGAGATCTGGGACTTGCCTACCTTTGGACCAAATCATCGTTGTCCTGGGGATGGGTGGGAGGTGCAGCCAGTACATGACATTGTACTAGTAGCAACTGTGGCAGACAAGTCCCTGTTGTCACAGTCACTTTCTCATTTTAAGAAGATCATTTAGCTAAATGCATCTTAACTGGATTAATTTAAATGCTGCTAGCTTTGTACCCCAGTAGTGGTAGTAGCAGTGGTGAAGTGGTAACTTTTGGACTGCCTGGTGCTCTTCTCCCACATTGCTTCCTAATAGTGGTGTTTTTCGTTCCATACTGAAAGCCGTTGCTAAACAAAAGTGGTGCCTGTGACTGAGAAATAAAATTAGCTATACAAACAAGCACACTATCCCCTTCTACAAAAATCACTCAGGAGACTGGTTACAAAATAAAGATCTGGGGCATTCTTGTCATCACAGTCACTTTCTCATTCTTTTCTCAGCAGTTCTTTTTGGTAAATATGCCTTAACCATATTGATCTCAGTGCTGGTACAGTAGTTCTGTTTTCCCCCTGACTGTAGCAGGCAGGGGTAGTAGCAGTTGTGAAGTGGTAGCTGGCTGATGGGTTGTCTGACTGGCTAATGCTGTTTCTGATTCTCCATTATGGTGGTGGTGTGTTCCTCCTCGTTCATTAATCTTAACTGAAAGACATTCACGGTGGTGCCTGTTGAGAAACAGAAATCACTATTTTTATTAACTATTATACACAGCATTACTTTCTTAAATGTCAGAAACAGAGGAGTAGTTAGAGAGCATTCTGGGAGTTGCCTGCCTTTTGTTTTGACAAAATCACACAGTATGGACGTGGTGGGTGGCTGTCAGTTTAATACTGTACATACACAGGTTTGCTAACTGCTATTATTCTGGTTCACACTGGTGCGGTAGCTACTATGCTACAAGGGCTGGTCAGAATTCTGGGACTTGCCTGCCTTTGGATACAATCATCATCTTCATCACCTTGGAGGCGGGTGCCGGTTGTGAGGTTCAGGGTGTACGTATTACATCACTGGCACTTCCAGTAGGCACATCCACAGTAACAGCATTCACTCTTTCTCATCTCATTTCACTAATCATGCTGTTTATTACTACCAAACAGTGTTTTAATTGCTTTTTTCTACAGATATGGTGATTAAAAACTGTTTAAAATGATTTTTTTTACATAGTTACCATAAAACATAAGTTTCTAAAGGGTTCGGATAACTAGCTGAATCTTTTTTTTTTTTTGCTTATCAGAACCTTTTAGAACCTCAGAACCTTTTGAGGTTCTACCATCACTAGTCTGTGTTGACCTTTAGGGGGCTGTACCAAAATTCCCATTCAAATATGGGATTACCTCAGCTCCATCATACAGTTTATGTATCCATTTCCAAAAAAGTTAAGGAATACCATATTGCTCTAAAACTTCAAATAGAAAAGCATGTGACACTTTAATGAAAGCTTTTTCTTGATCCAGGGAGAGAGCCTACCCTTTCACTTTATCCTTTTTTCCTAGTTCAAATACCTCTCTCAAGCTGTACAAATTATGCTGTGTGATCCTGGCAGGGATTGAGCAAGTCTGTACAGGTTGAGTTAATACAGTTGCAGCTTTTGCAACCATGTACAAAGTAATTTAGATATAATTTTAAGTCTGAATTCATGAAACTGATAAGCCTCCAGTTTTTTAAGTTAGTTTTATCTTGTTTTGTATCAAAAAAATCATAAGAGCCTTACCAAATATGGTATCAGTTGTGAAGAAGAGAGGATATATTTATATACTAGTAATAATTAATCATTTGAAATAAATGAAAAGGTTTTATAAAATCCATTAAGTATACTGTAGATACTTCAAGATGAATCACTTTTTAAAGGAAAGCGGTCATAATGCAAGATACCCCACCTCTGAAAGGCTTACTTCCCGATTAGCAGTTTCGTAAATAAAACACCTTTTTTCAGGTGTTTGAACTTACTTGTTTTTTTATTTTGAAGAAGTCCGGGGCTCCGCAAAATGATGCATGCTGCATACTTCTATTTCAAAGCTAAGTGTGGCGTTGTACCACTCAGCCCCTGCATAATTTCTATTGGTTTTATTGGTGAAACCGCTTAATCGGGGTAAGCCTTTCAGAGTTGGGTATTTAACATTATGACTATTTTCCTTTAAAGAAGAACTTGTATTCAGGATATCTGCCGCACTACATGTAGTTATCAGTTCCTTTTCCTGATCAGCATCGCTCACCATTGGAGCAGGGACAGTAAGAAATGTATTCATATTGGCCTCTATGCATGAAGGGGTGGAGTGGCTATGCGCCGTGCATCTGGGGTGCATAGCCACTCTGCACCCAGTGCACCGACCACATAGCCAGCCTCAGAAATCACCAATGGGGCATGCAGCCCCACTGCCAGATTGCACGGAGGGCAACATGGTCGGGGAGTGCCCAGGTGCATGCCCACACTCTGTGTCAGTCCCAGAGGTGTGGAGTGCTGGGCATGGGGGGGGCGCACCTTACACTGGGTAACACCCAGCCATAAGGGATATGTGCCTCCTGGGAAGCCACTGCCGGCAGTGGTGTGGATGTGGGGGCACTGCAGACCCCCCTACATGCTGCCCCAGCCCATGGATCAGCACAGAGGGCTGGGGCGGGGCGGTGAACCAGGCACCCTCCTGCCCCAAGCTTGTGGTGCACATCATGCCCACCATCTTCATTCCATGCCCCATGGGCACAAGGGATCCACTCGCTGACTGGGCATCCCATTGGATGTGCACCCAGCCTGTGGAACACACCACCATGCACCTGTGTACTGGGGGGGGAGCTGCGGATAGGTGAGTGCCGGTTGTGCATACCAGCATATGCACACCTGTACACTGGTGCGCAGCTATGTGAGCAGAGTATGCATGTGATCCATGTACCCCCGTCCGCATAGTGTATAGGGGCCATTATTAGCAGGGGTGAAAGCAGTACCAAAAGTAGTACACAAAAAAATTCTGTTTCAACCTGAAAAGCATCTCTGGTATTAGTTATTAATTCCCATCCTCCTTTTTAGCTGTTTTAATATCTGTTCTGTTTCTACATGCTGCATAAGGATCACTGGATGGCTGTTTTTGTGCTCCATATTTGAATTCTGTTGCTAGAGAAGCAGCCCTATTATATTGTAATTTAAATATTTCCACTTTTAGGTTATCAGTCTTTGTTTTATATATGCCTTCCTTCTGCCTATTTCAAGAAAGTTTACACAGTTGATTTCTACATCCCAAATACTGAAAATATTCACTCTGTTTATTTTCTGTTTACCGTATTTAACAAAAAGTTGTTTGGTATGTTTTGCATCTACCCACCATGACCAAAGATCATCATAGTAGCAATATACAGATTTTCTAGCTAATAATAGTTGCTGTACTGCAACATGTACTTCTATAAATTCTGAAAGGGAGGTATTCATCCTCAATCTACTATTAGACATAGGAGGTTGAGACATGATATTATGCAGAGAAACAGTACAATCTGAAATAACATGATCAGAAAGTTCAGAGGGAACTAAGTTAAACTATACTGGAATCAGTCGACCCGACACAAGCGACCAGTGGAGCAGACCCAAGGAAAAGACCAGTGTCCGCTCCAGTTAGCAACCCATCATGCCTGTGACCAGGCTCAACACTAGCACCTCTGTCTTGTCCAGGTTGAGTCACAGCCAGCTGGAAGCCATCCAGTCATTGATTTTAACCAAACAGATGTTAAGCACATCAACCGCACCATATGTCCTGGGGCAAATGACAAATATAGCTGGGTGTCATCTGCATAGCAGTGAAACTCCACACTGTATTGTTGAATGATCTCACCTAGGGGCAGCATATACACCGTGACCAGCATTGGCGACAAGATCAAGCCCTGAGGAACTCCACAAGACAGAGGCATTGGAGAGGAGGAGAAACTCCCCATCACTACCTGCTGCACCCTGTGTGAGGGAAAGGACTCAAACCATCTGATGGCAACACCGGTGAGTCCACAAAATTCACAGAGCCGATCAAGAAACACAATGTGGTCCACGGTGTCGAAAGCTGAAGAGAGATCAAGGGGACAAGAATTGACCTGTCTCCTCTATCTCTAGCTCTGAGTAAGTCATTATGCACCCTGATTAGTGCGGTTTCTGTGCTGTGTCTAGCCCAAAAACCTGACTGAAATGGCTCATAGATGTTGAAGGACAGGAGCTGATCCTTGAGCTGCTGTGCTACCAGTTTCTCAACAACCTTGCTCAAAAAAGGCAGGTTGGAGATAGGGCAGTAATTTGCCAAGATGTCTGGGTCGAGGGAAGATTTCTTTAGGAGGGGTCTCATCAGAGCCTCTTTCAGAGAAGCTGGAAACATCTCCTCCACCATCCCCTCCACCATCGAACACCTAGCTAACCCAGCAAACACTGGGCCAACAGCCTCGGCATATCCCATCAAGAAATGCATCAGGGCTGGGTCCAGTTCACAAGATGTATGCTTCAGCTCTAAGATCACCAAACTCACCTTAGACAGCCATCATGGAAACATGGGCCACCCAATACAATGACTGGGACCTATCTGTACCAGGGTACAGGTTATTTCGTAGGGACAGGGTGATTGGGAAAGGAGGGGGGGTGGCACTATATGTGAAGGAAGGACTGACGTGTGTAAGGGAGGAAGGGGAGGAGGGTAGTACAGAGTCACTTTGGATGCAAATCCAGGATTCCAAGAATAGGATTCTTAGAATGGGGGGTGTACAGGCCACCATCTCAGACGGAGGAGTTAGACAGGGAACTAGTGGGACAGATCAGGAGGACCTGCAAGAAGGGTAGTGTGTGGTGATTGTGGGGGACTTCAACATGCCAGGAGTGGACTGGAGCACCCCAACAACCAGGAACAGAAGGGAGCAGTTACTGCTGGATGCCTTCTAGGACAACTTCCTGCTGCAAATGGTCAGCGAACCAACCAGGCTAGGGAATACCCTTGACCTTGTGCTGGCAAATGGGGAATTTGTGAGAGAACTTACAGTGGAGGAACCACTGTCAGGGAGTGACCACCACTCAATATGGCTCACATTGGATATGGGCAAGGAAGGAGTGGAATCTGGCACAAGAGTGCTGGACTTCAAGAGGGCTGACTTTGGGAGGATGGGGGAAGTGGTAAAAGGGTACATGGCCAGAATTCAATCTAGTATGGACACTAACCAAAGGTGGGAGCTCATAAAGCTGGGGATGAGTGGAGCAGCAAACCTGCTGCAAAGCCCAGAGCAAGAGAGTAGGGCTAAGAAACCAAGCTCATTGAGCAAGGAGGTCATGGAAAAGGTAAGGAGGAAAAGAGCTGCCTTTAGGAAGTACAAGAAAACAGGGAGGGGGGAGGACAGGGAGGAGTACTGACAGAATCAAGGAGGTGACAAGGGCAGTAAGGGGAGCCAAAGCATCTACGGAACTCAGGGCTGGCACAAGGCATTAAGAAGGAGAAGGACTTTTAAGCACATCAGGGAGAAAAGGAGCCGTAAGGACCACATAGTAAGGATTAGGAAGGAGGGGATTGGGTGGAAGCAGGTGCATAAGGCAGAAGCACTAAATGAGTACTTCTGCCCAGTATTTACTAAAGAGAAGGGGGGACACCCAAGGTGGGAGAAATGGCAGAAGCAGGGGGGGAAGTGGTGACAGATGGGGAAATCATGGAGGGCAGAGTTCGAGAGGGTTTGAAGGCACTGAGGGTGGACAAGGCGCCAGGCCCAGATGGCATCCACCCCAGGGTACTGAAGGAGCTGGCAGAGGTCCTTGCAGGACCTTTGGCAGACCTATTTAATGCCTCACTACATTCGGGGTGTGTACCTCAGGACTGGAGGATGGCTCATGTGGTGCCCCTCCACAAGTGTGGCCCCAAGGATGAACCGGGAAACTACAGACCAGTGAGCCTCACATCCATCGTGGGTAAGCTAATGGAGACTATCCTGAAGGAGAGGCTGGTGGCCCTCCTAGAGGCCAAAGGACTACAGGACAGCAGACAGCATGGCTTCATACGTGGCAGATCCTGCCAAACCAACCTGGTCGAGTTCTATGACTGGTAATTCAGGCAACTGGACAGGGGCCATGCAGTGGATGTCCTGTATCTGGACTTCAGTAAGGCATTTGACTCGTGCCACATGGAAGGCTGGGAAGGAAGCAGTAGGCACAGGGAGGGTGCAAAGCTGGTGAGATGGGTAGGAAACTGGCTGCAGGGAAGGCAACAGAGGGTGGTGGTGTGTGGGGAGCTCTCACACCCAAGGGCAATGACGAGCAGTGTTCCACAGGCTCAGTGTTGGGACCAGTGTTGTTTTGGGATATTCATTGCAGACATATCATGGGACATCAAGAGCAAGATCAGTCTGTTTGCTGATGGTGCCAAGGTAGGCGTGGTGGTGGATGACCTAGGGGGGATGGCAGGGGTTGCAGGATGATCTGGCAAAGCTTGAAACCTGGTCAGACACCTCGCAACTGTGGTTTAATGCCAAAAAGTGCAAGGTGCTGCATTTTGGGATGAAGAACCCAAGGAGGAGTTACCAGCTAGGGGGAGTGTAGCTAGGCCAGACAGAGGAGGAGAAGGATCTGGGTGTGCTCATTACAGGGTCAATGAACAACTCGGCACAATGTCGGAAGGCAGCTGCAAAGGCCAACAAAATGCTGGGTTGTATTGCAAGGGGTATATCCTCGAGGAGGGAGGAGGTGATTCTGCCACTGTATAGGTCATTAGTTAGACCACACCTGGAGTACTGCGTGCAATACTGGCATCCGTATCTGAAGAGGGAAATTAAGTTACTGGAGGGGGGTGCAGGGTGACAAAGATGATCAAGGGGCTGGGGGACTTATCATACGAGAGGAGGTTGAAGGAGTTGAAGATGTACTCACTGGAGGAGAGGAGAGGAGAGACAGGGGTGACATGATTAAAACCTTTAAATACTTGAAAGGAATAAACAAGATGGGTACAGAGGGGCTGTTCAAAGTAAGGGAGGGGAGGGCCACCAGGGGCCATGATATGAGACTGGAGCGAGGAAGGTTCAGGAGGGAGATGAGGAGACACTTTTTTACAGAGAGGGTGGTGGCTGGGTGGAATGCATTACCTGCAGAAGTGGTATGCAGTAGAACAGTGGACTGCTTCAAATGAGGATGGGACAGGACAAGTGGGAGGGTTAATGAAGGGGAAGGGTGGAAGAGAGGGGCAGCTGCAGAATAAGGGGTGCTAGCTGCACATTCGAGCAGACTTGATAGACCTCTAGGCCTTTATCTGCTGGCAATTTCGTATGTTCGTAGACACCTCCACTGGCCTAAACTCTTCCCAGGCAGGCAGAGTTCCTCTGCTCCCAACAGATCAGAAACTGCGAGGCAAAAGCCTACCTGATGGAAACCCTGCTCGGATAGCCGACACCCTGTCAGAGAAGAACAGAGCAAACTCTTCACACAAAGTTGATGAAAAAGCTTTATTTGACTGAAGACAAACTGGATAAAGAAGCCTGTCCACAGTCCGAAAAAGCTGAGTATGTCTGTTCCTCCCTGCCACAATCTCCCTGGACAGGAACTTTGCCTTTTTATGGGAGATTACCTCCTGGTACTCATGGTAATGGGTATGCAGGACCAATTTGTTGGCATTCAGCTGGGACTTCCGCCAGCAATGCTCCAACTTCTGACCCTTGATCTTCATCACCTTGAGATCGCCGTCAAACAACCGGGCTCTCAAGTGAGAAGATCTGGGTTGTACATGAACTGGTACTACGGCATCCAGAGCTTCAGACACCATTCTTATTATTGTAAGTGGACACTGCCTCCCCGGTGCCAATTGCACAAACCACCTCAACCCTAGATAGATCAGCTACCGCCAAGAGTCCTTCTGGGTCTAATCCCCTTAACGGCGATAGCTAACCATCTCCACAGGGACAGAACTATCGGGGGCCCCAAATGTGAACTTCACAGTGCAGTGATCAGACAAAAAGACCAGCTCAGTCCTGAGGTTATTATCCCCAAGACCCAGCTGGAACACCAGATCGAGTGTGTGACCGTGCTGCTGGGTCACAGAAACAATCGCTTGTGTCAGACCCAGTGAAGACATTAACTGGAGGAGGTTGAGCCACACCGTGTTGCTCTGTGGGGCTGGTTCAGCCCTATTTTTGAAAAGTATGAGTATCTAGGGCATGTGCAAGACCATCTGGAGTAAGAGTTTGAAAGACCTGGTTCATTATCCCTCATACTGGTATGGGCTGCAACATTATTAATTTCAACATTATTGGAGGCATTCCCCCTTCCCTTTTTTTGTTCCACTGATTCAGCACTCTCAATACTCAACTGCTCTGTAAGATTTGCATTTAAATTTATTGATAGAGCACTGGCAGGAAAGGTATGTAAACTTATGTTTTCAGATACTGTTTTGGGGTTTGCAATACTGTGTTGTTCCATATTTTCGGATAATGCGTTGTTTGTTCCTGTTGCCTCTAAGTCAGTATTCATGATGTCACCAGCTGCAGTAGTTTACTGAGGATTTCTCCCAGTGGTGTTTACTGTCTTTGTTTTCAACAAAGCCTGATTCCCACCAGAGCAGGTATTGTTATCAGGATGCTTAGTTGTTTCCAGCAGTAAACCTCTAATAACAGTCAATATTTTTTGAAATTGGCAAAGACATACTTACTGAACCATCTCTCATCCAGGCTTTGATCCTATGGTCATCCTCTCCCAATCATGATCTCGAGGGCACTACCAGATTAGCTCGTAATTGTGAATCCAATAGGCGTGACCAGGAGATGTAACATTTCTGTGGCAAAACTTTCCTATCACCCTTTTGTAGTTCTCCATTCCCAAATGGAATTACCAGCAGTGCCATCGATGCTTCCTGAAAAGTCATCACTTTGTGTCCTAATCAGGGTCTGGTATTCATTTCCAAGATGCTCCTTGTATCCAGCCCGCTTCTTGGATGACTTTCTCTGGCAACCAGGGTGTATTAGTAGGTGAAGCAAGAGGGAACTGAAATGCCTTCACAACGTGATGTCTCGCAGTCAGCAGTCCACTTTGTTCTCTCAGCTGACTATTAGACTGCAGACAGGAATACCTAGCTGAGTATCATTATGCACAGCAACCGGTTAATCACCAGAAGGTCCTGCAGATTCAAATTGCTTTTGCCGCTTTCCAACATTAGCTTGGTGCAGTCTTTGTTCTAAGGAGCTTTTCTTTTATTTCTTTTATTTGTTTAACTTTTCCAGCTGTGCAGTGATAAAAAAAAAGAAATATAAGGACCCTTTTCTTTTATTGTATCTCTCTTCATCCTCTGCCATCATACGTAGCAAACATCTTTTTCTCTATTGCAACTTTGTCTCCAGCTTTCTTTCATCCAACAGAATTTTTACTTGTTCTTGCTCAGAACCTTGTACCTCCATATCTACATTTGGAATTGGTATGGTTATATAGTTTTCTTGCAAACCATAGGCATGGGTCAAGGACCTAGCCCAGCCTGCAGAGAAACACCTCCCTCCTTCACCTCACCAGGATCTGCCATCTTGGACAGTGAGCCAGCAGCATCCCCTACCAAGAGCAGGGGAGTTTCCCTAGTGTCATGGACAACATTCCCGACAATAAAATAGGCCCATGCAACCCACCCCCCAGGACACAACTGGAAAAAAACCATATTAGCTTAGTTTGCCTTTACATGTCAAACATTACAATTAAATACATTTAGGACATGTTAGAGCTATGTGTACAAAGTCCCCTTTCTCTGTTTACACTTAGGGGCACATAGAGTTATTGGAAGATTTGCATCTATGTTATTTAATAGGAATATGATAGGTCCTATACAAGAAATTCAACTGGACCCTCCTTAATCTGTTACCGAGCAAAGATGTGTGCACGTGTTGGATTGCTACATGTCAGGTTTCATTATCCATGTCATACCCCAAGTAATCTCCCCATACTTTTTATGCTTTATTCTGTAAAGTGGGGTGGCTTCTAAGAGCAATTTATGAAAAGCTGTAAAAGCCTTAGTACTGGGTTGTGGATTAACTAATATTTTTTTCCAGTGCAAACAGGCTAAGGCTTACATCTTGGACATATGATTTTAGTTTAAGGCAGGTCAAACAGTCATACAGCAAGATACAATGATGCTCAGTTCATGGATGGTAGTGCTGCCTACAGAAAGATCAGAATGTGGGGAACAACATTAGTGGCTCGCTGAAGAGCAGACAATCAAGAGAGCTGTTATTTTAAAAGTTCAATACCTTTTATTGCGTGAGGTGCAAAATTGAGAGCCGGACATAGCAATACCCCAACGCTTTGCCTCTTTGTCAATGAGGTATCCTCAGGAGGCCCCTTACCTGAAACAGATAAAGACACCTGGATAAAATACACATTCTGATCAAGTTAATTCTGCCTATGAGTTTCCCAGTGCACACAGTCCTTCTTGATACTCACTAATGGGGGACATATATCTCTTTATATAGTAGGCCTAATTTATTGGGGTATTTTAATTCCCAAGTACTTCAGTGAAGTGACCAGTTGTGTTTTAAATGGGTTGTTAGACAGGTAGGTTGTGGATCCCTTACCCAGTGCCAGTACCTCATTTTTGAATCAGTTGATTTTGTGCCCAGTGAAGCCATCATATTCTCTCAGTAATTCATGCAATGCTGGAATACCTACTCTGGATTCCCTCAGGTATAGCAGCAATCATCAGCAAATAAAGCCATTTTATGATGTTTATCTCCAACTTGTAACCCCTGTGTTTGTTGGTTATGGCATATAGCTACTGCTAGGGGCTCCAGGTCTAATACATACAACAAGGTGAATAAGGAGCACCCCTGTCTGGTTCACCTAGTTAGCCTAAAGGGCTTAGGTAGTGACCCATTTACTAATATCTGGTCCTTTGGCTGGTTGCACAAAGTACCCACCCATTGGTCTATGTTTTTCCCAAAGCCCAACCTCTTCAGAGCTTCAGGCATATATCCCCACTCCACGTGGTTGAAAGACATTTTGCCTCTAAGGCCAGTACAGCTGTACACTCTCCAGCCAACTTCCCCATCCATCTCCAGACCACATTTAGGGTATAGTGCACATTATGCTTGCCTTCTCTGCCCTGCACAAACCCAGACTTATCAGCATGAACTAGTGAGGGAAGAACATTCTCCAACCTGCTAGCTATTATTCTTGCCAGGATCTTGTAACTGGCTGTTAAAAGGGAGTAGGCAAGTAGGAGGCATGGAGCGGAAGACCTTTGCTGTGCTTAGGTTGTATAGAGGCCATGGTGTACCACATGGCAAGGAGTATTAGCCCTGTCACCAGACTTTCCACAATCATGTCATGTAATGATTTCCTAAAGTCATTCAAGAAAGTTTTGAAAAACTCAATTGGGAAGACATCAGGCCCTGGGGCTGTCCCTCCCGTTAGGTGCCTAACTGTATTATATATCTCCTCCCAAGTTATATTCTCTTTCAAGTTCTGGGTTTGGGACTGTGTTAAAGGGGAACTGTCATCTACAGGGTTTCTCAATGTCTGAAAACCCATAAGAAGCTAATTTAAATGAGCCATTGTGTTTATCAGTGAGTCTTTGCAGTCCAGATTTATTCATGTGTAAACCAGCCTGTAATTAAGGGCTGGTGGCAGCCATATGTTTTGGACTCCTGACAGGAAATGATGTCACCAAGGGTCTAGGTCCTCCTTTGACTGTGTTTAATCCAACAGATTAAATAGGAGATCATCTGTTTTATTAAGTGTATTTTAAGATGTTATTGCAACACTGGGTGGGATATTCAGAAATGCACCAGAGAGAGGTGCAAGAGGGGCGCAGTTCAACTCCACTGTGCCATGGTGCAATGAGCGCTATATTCAAAGGATGCGCATGACAAGATGCACCTGCGCAACATGGCTGAATTGCAATCAGGGATGTGCAAGGGAGCAAGCCAGAAAGCAAAAAAGCAGCAACCAGGGATGTGCGAGATGCAGTGGTGCATGCACCAGGACACAGATGGAATGGCAACAGGCACAGCAAGGAGCAAGCCACAGGGGTGGGAGGGCCTACCACCAGGGCGCAGAGTGTGCCAGGAGAGAGGCATGACAGGCACACGAAGGTACACTGCCAAGTGTGCATGGGGCAGTGGCATGCCCCTGACCACATGCACCACAATGACACATGGAGGCAGGGTGGCAACAATGGCCACTGGCACACAGGCACCAGCGACCCCCCACAGGGAGGCAAGAGACATGCCACCTGGACCACAACCAGCAAAACACAGGCAAGCAGCACACAAGGCACACACCACATGACCCATACAGCTTTCCAATGGAGGAACACCACCAGGTACAACCCCCAGTCCACCCCAGTCGAACCAAACAGCAGCCAAGCACACCACTGCAGCATGGGTCCACATGTCAGCTTCAAAACAGACACAGACACAGACGGATAACCATGTAAAATTGTATTGAAACAGGTATAAAACAACTATGTACAAATATACAGGTAACAGGGTAAAAGGAACAGTGAATGGGGAGGCCACAAACAAACAGGGAGGCCTGGGAAGGGAGGCAGGGGGACAGGGGTAATAGTGAAACAAGGGAACAAGGGAGGGCAAGGGAGGGGGTCAGGGAAGGGGAACTGAAGCAGGCCAACAGGTCCTATGGCCATCCACACCCCACTGGAGCCTGATGCTGGCATCAGCACTGCCGCCTGTGCAGCGACCGTTCCATCATCCATGCCACCTGGAGCATGGCAGTGGTGACCCATAGGATCTGGCGCAGGAGCCTGGCGTTGACATCAGGGCATTGGACACCTAGGACAAAGGAGGGAACATGGTATAAGTGAAGGTCCAGAACACTGTAGCCCACCCACTGTGCGCAGTGGACATCGGTGACATGTGCCCCTGGGATGGCTTCCAGCCACCCACAGTGTGTGCATCCACATGAGCCACCAACCCGGCAATCCACAGCCATGCAGAACAGTGCACACCAATGCCATCCATGCACCGGACATCACCGCCATGGCATGCAGGTGACATGGAAAAGCAGCAGGATGGCAGTGGCACAGCCTAGACCTGGGTGCACCCACAGCCCACCTGCAGCAGCCACATGCGCATGCAATAGCCACAGCATGGTGCAACAGTCACCACGGGCAGTGCACAGCTGAAGTGGCCATGCACACAGAGAGCCGTGTCCCACCCCCACCCTCGTTACTCACCCTGCACAACATTGTAGCATGAAACTGTGCAGCACTGCCCATGCAGCCTGCATCCTTTACATGGGCCCCTGTGGTGGCCCTCCCTGGCCCGGCCACAGCACTGGCCAGATGCACACTCCTCCATTCTTCAGGGCCTAGGAAGGAAACATGGATAAAGATGCATCAATACCCAGCAACAACACATGCCCTCCTGGCCCAGCATAGTGTGCCACCCTGCCCAGCACAGCATTGGCACAGTGGCACAGGGTGCTCATGGTGCACCACCATGGCCAACAGGACACACAGCTCCAGCCTCCCCAGGCAGCATGGCCTGGCAACATGACTGCCCCATGGACCACTGGTTGGACTTGGACATGGGCATAGTGCACTTACCTGGCCGTGGCACAGCACCCCTCTGGACACGGGCCTGTAGAGACCAGAACCACTCAGGGTCCCTCCCATGCAGGTCCCCATAGCAGTGCCTGCATTGCTCTCCACTGTGCTGTGCAGCCATGGCCTCCTCCAGGCTATCGGTGACCTCCTGCCACACCTCCATCCTTGGCCTGTTCAGGGGCACCTGGCCAAACAAACACCCAGCATGTGGCTCCACAAGGTCCACAAAATTCACCAACTCCACCTGTGTCCAGTTTGGAGCCCTGGCACTGTTATGGCATGGCATGGCTGTATCTCGGTCGGGGAATAAAAATGGCACCCAGTAGTGCATGTGCCACACATGTTGTGGATGTACGCCTGGCACGGTGATGCACTACCAACACCAATCACGCAGCCATGGGGATGTGCGATACAGCAACACAGCACTGGCACATGCTGCAGAGCTCCCAGAGGTGCAAAGAGCAACCGTGGAGTCAAAGGTCAGCATGTGCTCCCTGTGTGACAGCGTCATTGGCCCGCCATGCATGGTACATGGCAAAGGCATGTGGGCACCTCAGTGCATGGGTGCCATGGCACCCATAGCACAAGAGTGCCATCAGTAACATGGTGCCATAGCACCATGGGCACTGTGGTGCCCGGGCACCGTAGGCCATACAGCGCATGAGCACCATATGTACAACAGTGGCCGAGCACTGTAATGCCTGCCGCGCATTGTGCATAAGGTGCGCCAGAGGCGTACATGATGGCAGTGCATGCATGCATACTGCAGGGCCTGTTGCACACGTCACAATGTTGCACCATGACTTGAGCATGCGCAACTCCATTGCGCAATGTGTAACTTCATGATATTCAGCCTGCATATGCAGATTAGCCTATTAGCATACCCACGGTGCATCGGAGGCATTTGCATGTTATTACAGTTGCGCAGACCCTCATTTGCATGCGATGCACTATAAAGGCACAGCGGGACTACACAGGACATGGACCGGTATTGCATCCTAGAGGGGAAAGAGACACGCTGTGGGTCTGTTGGGATGGTGGTATGGGAAGGTGGTGTGGGTATCAGCAGACATTTAACACATGTCTATCTCCACAGGACTGAGCATGACCGATCATGAGGAGGTTGAGGATCATGGGCCTGCATGCAAGCGCAGGCCCAACTTCACCAGGGCAGAGACGGATGCCCTATTTGAGGCATACCTGGTACAGAAGCCTCTGCTGAGTGGCTCGACGGGCACTCCACAGGCCCAGGCAACAGCATGGGAGAGTGTGGCCCTTGCTCTGAACCAGCAGGGCACCCATCAAAGATCTGTGCAGGAGCGCAAGAAAAAGGACAGACAGGAGAAGGATTAAGAAGAAGAATAATCAGCATTTATATAGTGCTTTTCATATATAGTATCCCAAAGTCCTTTACAAGCAATGCTAGACTGGCAGTGAAGTGACTGAATGTTTGGTGGCGGCCATATCGCACATCATCACCCACACACAGCCTGGATAATTGCATGAATCGGTTTATGGGAAGGTGAATGTTGGCCAGGACACCGGGAATGTTCCCCGCTCTTTACGAAGAGTACCCTGGGTTCTTTTACTTCCACCTGGACACCCACCAGGACAACACCAGGATGGGCAGAAGGGACTTTGGTTTAACATCTTATCCGAAGGATGGCACAGCCCAGCAGTACAGCACCCCTCTATACTGCACTCAGATGCCAGCGATTTTTAGGTGCAAGTCCATCCTGGTGTGGGATGAGAACCCATGACCTTCTGGTCCAGAGGCGAATGTACTACCAACTGAGCCACGCTGAGAAGGTGGCAGCCATCCGGGTGGTATGTGCAGCCACAGGCAGTGGACAGCCTGTCGTGCCTCAACTGATGCCACAGGAGTTGGTGGTGGCTACCTTGCAGTGCAGCACCCTTGAGGGCGTGCCTGGAGGAGGCTTCCAGACAGAAGGCAGCCATCACTGCATGGTAGGTATGGCAGCGATGTGGGCAGGGGGCAGGGGTGGGTGACAGCGGCACTAATGTGACTGTGTTCCCTTTCAGCTTCTGAGCACCTGCATGCAGCGGCTGAGGTGGGGGTGTCTGCCATGGGGGCGGTCCTGAACCTGCAGGACTGTCCGTCCTCCTCCACCAGTGTCTGGGGGCCAGATCGCATGCAGCCCAGCACTGCTGTCCATCCAGATGCCCATGGTGAGCTTGCGGATGAGACCCTGGCTGTGTTTCAGCATGATGCCAGGCATGGTGTCCAGTGTGCCAAGACACAGATCGGGGCAGGGTCCGGACCGTTGATGACGAGGCCATCATCTCGGACAGTGCTGTTGTGGTTGCAGGGGAGGCACCCATACCACACAACTGCCATGACAGTGCAGGCGGTGCCCTGGAGGCATTTTCCTACCCACCGGCCACTGCCACTGGCATCGCCATGTGTGCAACTGGTGTGGCACAGACTGGTGGTGGAGGCAGTGGTGGTGGTGGTGCAGCTGCACTGGCACTGCCCTGTGCACAGTGGCCAGAGGGGCAGCAGTGGCGGTTGGACGGTGTCAAAGGGGGGCCGGGTACAGCGCCCGCCAATGGTGCACCGCATAGCAGCCCCAAGAGGGCCCTGCTGTGCAGCACCCACCATCATGTGGGGCTGGGCTGTGGGTTCAGCCACCACCTGTGGGTCAGCACACTGCCCATGTGCCCCAGGGTTATGACCCCTTGGCTGAGCACATCCTTCTTCTACGGGGTCCGTTGAGCAACAGGCGCTGGTGGTGGCAGAGGTGTGAGCACTCTGCGCAGAGCTGCACCAGGCAGCAGAGCGGAGCAACAGGGACTTTGCCCAGCTCCTGGCAGAGAACACATGACTGCGGTTGGACACGGCCGCAGCCATGGATCGGTTCACTGTTGCAGTCGCTGCTGGCCTGTCCCCACTGGCCTGCCAGGTGCGTGGCCATCTACCGCATACCCCACAGAGTGCATTCTCCACCCCTCAGTCACAGCATCGAGTGACCCCCTCTGTGTCGATGCCTGGATCTGCTGTGGGCATTCCAAGCATGCCTGGAGCGGGCATGTTCAGGAGCCTGCAGACACCTGTGAGGACACGGTCGCATTCCCGCAGTGAGACCCCTGGGGGAACATCACAGACACCCCTGTGGCCATTGCACAGCGAGAGTCCACTGGGCAGTCATGGTGGGGCTGTCCACATGTCCGTGGCAGCCATGCAACCGTGCGACATTCCTGAACTGCCCACCTCCCCGTCCGCTGTCTGCTGCTGTCCTGTGTGCACATTGGTGTGGTGTGTGCATGTGCGTGTGCATCTCTTGGACATGGCAGCCATGGTCGATGCCACACATGGGCCTTGTGCACACCCGCATGGCTGCTGGCCACTGTGGCATGTGGATGATGATGCCAGCAAAGTGCTGACTACCACTGTGCACTGGTGCTCAGAGTCTGACACATGTCCAGTGCCCACTTGTGGGCGGGGGCATGATGGGTCTTGTGTGCATGTGCATGTGTGTGTGCGAGTGTGTGTGTGTGGGTGTGTGAGTGGTGTGTGCGGGGCTGTGCTGCGTGCTACCATGGTGTCCAGTCCCATGTCTGTCTGTGCTCCCCTCCTGCCATCCCTGTCATGGAGCCCACCCACGTATGCCTTTATGCTGTGCCATTGACTCCGGGACATGCATGTGGACATGGTCACCTACCTGCATGCTCCATAGTGCTCCTCTGCAATTGTGTCCCAGTGCTGCTGGGCCATCCTGGTCAGCCGCTGCTCCCTTCACCCAGAGGGGGCTGCCCACAACCACCAGGCCTGGCCGCCG
Source organism: Neoceratodus forsteri (assembly GCA_016271365.2). Taxonomy (NCBI): domain Eukaryota; kingdom Metazoa; phylum Chordata; order Ceratodontiformes; family Ceratodontidae; genus Neoceratodus; species Neoceratodus forsteri. The sequence continues at coordinate 435,311,412 of JADMNL010000023.1, forward strand.
CGTCGTCCCCATTGCTGTTCCCCTCATCGACCTCGACAGCTATCCCACAGTCAGTGGCCATGTTGTGCAGTATACAGCAGGCCAGGAATAGGCTGGAGGCCTTTGAGGGGTTGTACTGTAGGGCACCACCAAACTTGTCCAGGCAATGAAACCATGCCTTCAGCAGTTCAAACACCCACTCGATGATATTCCGTGTGCTGGAGTGTGCCTCATTGTATTGCTTCTGCGCTGGGGTCGACTGGTGCCGGTTTAGGGTGAGTAGCCAGGGCCGGAGTGGGTAGCCACTGTCACCTGTGTGTAGAGATGTCTGGTTAGCATGGTGGCCTGTGTTGCTGCACCCCCCTGCCATCCCGCCAACTCCCCCTGGCACCCCTGCCTTTGCATCCCCCATGCCCTGCCCTGTTGTGCCCAGCTGTCCACTTCTGCAGCATACTCACCTACTAGGTGGTCGGTGGGGATGTTCCCACTCTCAAACCTGTGGCACAGTGCTGACTGGTGCCAGATGAAGGCATCGTGTGCTTCAGCAGATGTGTGGCACAGACATTAATTATGCGCCACCTGGCATCGCACACCACCTGGCAGTTGACACTAGGGTAGCCCTTCCTGTTGATGTACACTACCCCCTCGGGGCCAGGTGGTGTATAGATGCTGATGTGGGTGCAGTTGATGGCCTCCAGCATGCCAGGCATACGTGCCACCATGTGGAACTCCTGCATGTTCGCTGTACGCTCTGTCTGTGTGCTGGGGAAATGAATGTATTCCGCAGCATATGGCAGCAGTGTGCTGAGGAATTGTGTGAGGAGCCATGATGCAGCTGACTGGGTTATGCCTGTGGTGTCCCCTGTTGGTCTCTGGAAGGTACCCGTGGTGAGCAGGCACATGACAGCCGTGACCTTTGTCTCCACCGACAGAGTGTGGCTCCATCTTGTGGGTGCCTGCATCTCCTCACTGCACAGCTCACAGAGCTGCCTCAGAATTGTCCAGTTCAGGTGATACCGAGCCACAATCTCTGTGTCACTGTACTGTTTGAAGGTGGTGCAGGCGTGGTACCACCTGCTCCAGGCGTACCACCAACAGGCCCTTCCACGGCCGCACCAGTCTGCAAGTTGCCTCCTTACACCCCTCATTACTGCCTCCATCTGGAAGATGGCACTGGCCATGGCCTGGGTTGTTCTTTCCCCTCGGGTGGCTGTTTCCCCAGGATCCCCCGACTGTGTGTTGCTGACTATGCCCCTGCACTGGGTGCACACCTGTGTTCTGGCTTCCTGGCTGGCAGACTAAGGGCTGTGGCCTCTACCTCCCACATGTCTGGGCCCCTGTGCAGCCCCTCCTATGCTGGGTGCCACAGGCATCCACTGTGGATGTTGCCTCCGACCCTCTCTCACGCCCACACACACTCACACACCAACTCACACTCACAGCCTCTGTCAGTATCACACACCCTGGCCCACACTGTGTGCCATTCCCAGCCTGTCTCTCTCTCTCTGTGGCTCCCCTCCTGCTGTATAACCTGCCCACTCGCTCTCCCTCTATCTGGTTCCCCTCTGGCGCAAGCTTCCTTCCCTTACTTGCTCCCTTTTTTTATGGGCTCAAGTCTGATCCGCACAAGTCCCATTTGCTCCTCACTTGTGCCATCTGGCTGCTGTTGAATATCATGCTGCGCCGCATAGTCATGGTTATGGCCCCTGCACTTGCACATGCATTCATTACCATTGCACATTGGTGCATTGGAACTTGCACTGCACAACTGCTGCCACTGAATATTGCTTTCTGGTGCATTGGTGCAGTTGTGCCGGCGCATCCCTGTTGTGCATTGCACACCTGCTTTGAATATCCGGGCCAATATCTACATTTGTAATAATTGTTTTGTATGTGCATTGAAACTAAAGAGTTATCACCTTTATATTTCAAACTGTAAGTAAAAATAATCCATCTTCAGGATTGCTTTACTGCCAGCTGACCATCAAAAACTACACATCTCAGGGCTGGTTCTATGGTGCCAAAAGAGTACTGGGGCCCCATATCAGGATTTCTAAACCCTGGCTGTGTTCATGTCAGTACAGATTTCTGGGACTGCCACAGCACCAACTTCTGTCTTTTTCTGTTCTCTCTCTTGCAGCCCTTTCTCTTACAATTTCAGGTGTGAACTCAGGTCTACAAGATGCAAATGTGGCTACATACCTACTGGCCTGGCATCACGTGACCAGCCTTGAAATGTGCAGCTTTTAATTATCATCTGGCAGTACAGCCTAGAGGTTAAGCAATGAGCTGTGAACAAGCTTCTTTCATCCAGTAGAATGGGGTTTGAGCATGTGTTAAGATTCTGAAAATATTATACTATTTCTATTCAGATTGGACTTGAAAAGAAAAAAAATAGGACACAATTACTTGTTTATTAATTGCAAAAGCAAAACAAAATAGATGGACAACATTGTTTAAACATGCATAACCTAAAATGCATTATTAAAATATAGAATAATATATGTGTGTGTGTGTAACCAGAATTTTACACATACCTGAGGTGTCGGATGCTACATAAACCATGAGGGTGAAGCCAGAGGAGTTTATAAAAAGCATCTCCAACCGAGTGTGTGTGTATAAAATTATGTTTTACACACACACACACACACACACACACACACTATTTAATTTAATTAATGATGATCATTTTTTCTCTTTCAGCATAGTTCAGTTTGTGCAGCTCTCCTGTCAGAGACAGAGAGACACACACACACATATACACACACACACACACACACACACACACACACACACACACACACTGCCTGTGTCTTCTTTTAGTTTTTCATTTTTCTTTTGTGTTTTCTTTCTTTATTTACATAACAGTGGTAACGGAATTCTGGAAAGTCATGTTTTGTCAGCATAGCTGCGATGTGTAAGATGCGCTAGAAGGGTATGTGTGGCAGGATCAACCAGATTGATTTTTTTTTATTTTCAAGGCAGGATCAACTAGATAGATATTTAAAAATATTTAAAATCTTACTTGTCTTAACAGTGTGTTGCAAAGCTTGAGTGCTGGTACTGGTGCTCGATAATGGAGCTGCCATGTTGGGCAAGAAGTTCAGCTGGCCCACAGTGAAACTATGTACCAGTTAACTTTCTGTGGTGATGTTTGATTGACAGATGCTGATTATAACCTCCCGGTTGTAACCAAACATATCAACTGGGAGGTTGTAACTGGAGATAAAAGTGTCTTTATCTGTATGTAAAAAATGATCACCCTTAATTAATGAGTATTTCTTTTGATGAAGTTAAAAGTATAAGTTTCTTACTGAAATACTTTGGATGGAATGAGATTTTCTACCATAACAATGCCTGAATTCTATTGGATTATTTTTACTAACAGTTTGAAATGTAAAGGTGGTAACTCACTAGTTTCAATTCTCATACAAAACAATTATAAATGTAGAATTGTTGTAATTACAAAATCCCATTCCATCCAAAGTATTTCTTTAGGAAACTGTTATACTTTTAACTTCATCAAAAGAAGTAAAATATCCTTTTAATTATGCATTTCAGACAGGGGGATACTGGGATGCATAGGGAGGGGCATCACAAGTGGAAATAGAGAAGTGGTTATCCCTCTGTACAGACACTTGCTGAGACCCCATCTGGAATACTGCGTGCAGTTTTGGAGACCTCATCTACGCAGGGACATAGACAGGATGGAAGCAGTCCAGAGGCGGGCAACTAAAATGGTACAGGGTCTGCAGCAGAAACCATATGAAGAGAGACTGAGAGAGCTTAATATGTACACCCTTGATGAAAGGAGGGACGGGGGGACATGATAGAAACTTTTAAGTACCTCAAGGAATCAACAAAGTCCAGGAGGTAGCATCTTTCAGAAAAGAGATGTGTAAGAACAAGGGACACAATTTAAAGTTAGAGGGGACGGCTCAGGGGTAATGTGAGGAAATTCTTTTTCACGGAGAGAGTGGTGGATGCATGGAACCGCCATCCTGGAGAGGTTGTGGGGTCTAAAACAGTGTGGGAATTCAAACATGCATGGGACAGACATAAGGCAATTATAGTGGGGGGGTTGCAGGAAGTAGGCTGTTGGTTAACTAGAATCTGCAGCTTATCCAATAGGTAGGGAAATGGGCAGACTGGGTGGGCCAAGTGGTCCTTATCTGCCATCAAACTCTATGTTTCTATGTTTCTATGGTATCCAAGGAGAATAGCATCTGGATATGAGCGACCGTCAAAACGGCGACTCCTAATCAGCTCTATCCTCACAGGTTGCCCTGCAAGGATAGCGACCCTATGCAAAGGTAACCATAGTGGAGGGTGACTGGAAGGGGAGAATAGAGAGGGGAAGGGAAGGGATAGGGAAGAGGGTCTGTCAGGGGGTAGTGTGTCTGCTGCAGCTGAGATAGCCATGTGATGTGGTGGTGAGGGTGGCTAGCTCTGGCAGAGCAAGTACTGGATTTGGGGCTGGAGACTGGGGGAATTTTGCCACTGCAGTTTTTTTCTTGTAGGAATCCAAAGTGTTGCCCCCTCCCTGACCTGCAACCCCTGTAGTTGATAATCCTTTAGCAGGGGGAGGTGTGGGGGGCACGGAGGGTGCAGGCCTCCCACATAAACACTTGGTTTCCTTGCTGAATGTCTGTTCACTGGCATGTGCATATTGCTAATTTGCTTTTTGGTGATATACACTCACCATAATAATGATCTCTGTTTGGTGATCATTATTATGACATGGAACCTTTCAGATTATGCATGTTTTAACAGTGTTGTCCATCTATGTGTTTTGCAATTAATAAACAAGTAATTGTGTCCTGTTTTTTTTTCTTTTCAAGTCAAATCTGGATAGAAAGAGGATAATATTTTTGGAATCATAACTCCTGCTCAGATTGTTTTTACTGTCTTTGTTAAGGAAAGGCACACCAAGCAACAACGTGTTCCTGGGTGTGTTGTGGGAGCACAGGGAGGCCATGATGCCAGGCCAGTAGGTATGTAGCCACATTTGCATCATGTAGACCTGAGTTCACATCCAAAATTGTAAGAGAAAAGGCTGTAAGAGAGGGAATGGAAAAAGACAGAAGTTGGTACTGTGGCAGCCTCAGAAATCTGTACTGACATGTTCTGCTGGCAGTATATCCTAGAGGTTAAAGCAATCCTGAAGATGGATTATTTTTACTAACTGTTCTGAGATATGAAAGTGATAACTCACTAGTTTCAATGCACATACAAAATAATTATTATAGCTGTAGAATGTGTTGTAATAACACCTAAAAAACACACTTAATAAAACAGTTGATTTCCTATTTAACCTGTTGGATTAAATACAGTCAAAGGAGGACCAAGGCCCTCAGTGACATCATTTCCTGTCAGGAGCCCAAAACATATGGCTACCACCAGCCCCTAATTACAGTCTGATTTACATATGAATACCTCTGGACTGCAAAGACTCACAGATAAACACAATGTCTCGCTCAAATTATCTTTTTATGGGCTTTCAGACATTAAGAAATCCTGTAGATGACAGTTCCTCATTAAATACTCCAAGGAGGCCTTCCTGAAGAAAGCATCTAGTTCTTCAGTCGAAGGATGAGCCTCAGAGGTATAGAAATCTTCATAGAACTCCCTGAAGCATTTCCCAGTTTCTGCATCAGTGTGTTTTAGTTCCCCATCTTTGGCTTGTACCTGCACCACATTTTTCACCCCATCCCTTTGCCTTAGTTGCCATGTGAGTCACAGCCACCCTTTTTAATTCAAAGTAATGGCCTGTTTGTGTCTGCAATACTGCATGCTGAATCTTGGTACTACTGAGGGTGTTATACTCTTATTTTAATTTTTGAAGGCTTAAATAGCCAGCCTGTGTTGGGAGAGCCATATGGATTTTTCCACCTCCTTTATGCTTTGTTCCAGTTCAATGAGCCTAGGCTCCTCTGCTTTTTTTTTTGACAGCTGGCACAAGATATTACAACTCTCTGCAAAACTGCTTTCAATACTTCCCAGCTGTTGTTGAAATGGTCTTCTACCTTCTGTTATTAGTTTGCTAGTAATTTATCTGTTCGTTAATAAACTGCCAACATTCTCATTATTTTAAGAAGGAGTGGGTCACATTTCCAAATTTTACTAGTAGCTAGGGTGGCTCACCCAACAAAGTTTACAAACACTGGAGCATGGTCCATTAGGGTAATAGTTCCATGCTGTGCTAAGTTTAGTACTGGTAGCAGGCACTGATATAATAAAGTAGCCTCTACATAGGCATAAGATAAATGCACATGAGAAGAAAATGTGAATTCCCTCCCTGTGGGGTTTAGGTGTCACCAGGCATCAATTAGGATATGCTCTCTCATAAGGTCCAATAATGAATGGGCACTTTTTGAAAGAGGAGGTACCATTGTGGAGAAGCAATCAAGAATCATATCTTTCACACAGTTAAAATAGCCCCCAAGTAGCCAAAGCCTTTTAAAGTTAGTCATGAAAAATTTATGTCCCATCCATGTTCAGTCCATAAATGGAGCCCACTGCTATTTAGATCCAAAATTTATCTGAACCTGGAGAAGGACATACCTCGCCCTTGTATCCATTTGTGATTTTGTCAACACCCCTGGGTATTGTGGCTGCAACCAGATAGCAGCCCTCTGGCCTTAGCAATAAAGCAAGATCTCTACCATTCCTCGTCCCAGTTTTTAGCCATATATGCACCCTCCTTTTCCATTATGTGAATTTCCTGGAACAAAAGAATATCCATTTGTATACCTTGGATTTCCACCTGTACTGTCTACCTTTTGATTGTGGTCTTGAGACCATTAACATTCCAAGACCTGACCTTTAAGTTACCTACCACCTAGCTTACGTAAATTAGGTAATGTATCACTCTGTATTTGATCCTCATAGCCTGTGTTCCCAGAAGCATCATTTTTTAAATTTTAAGTCTGAATCCCCAAACACCTATTGTCCCCCACCCCTTGATGTGGAACAATCCTCCCTCTTCCTTTTCCCCCACAACAGTCCCCATATCCTTGAAAACTCACAACAGATATACAAAAATAATGTAATAAAGTTTGCCACTTCAGGACTGAGTTGGAGTTTGTCTGCATGCCAGTACTGAACATTGTGTCCTGGGTTGTTGCCCTCTAGCCCCTCCGGAAGCCCAATCATCTTTAAATTTTACTGGTGGGCCCAATTTTCTTGTTCTTCAGCTCAGTTGCGGAGGTCAGCGGTCATGTCTTTTAGTTCAGCCAGCTGCTGGGCTAGGTCACTTCCAGTCTCTTCTAACTCTGCCATTGCTTTACTGGGTGTTGGCTCAGCTGCCACAGTGTAGGGGTGGGTGCTGCCTTCAATTGCTGTTTGTTAGGGTTTATGCCAAAACACCTTCAAAGGTCAGGTTTGCCTGTTTCTTCCTACATTTTTATGATGCCATTGAATAGGTAAAAAGGCAAGTTTTATTTGTAAGGCGCCCATTCCCAGAGACTCTGGGTGCCTCAAAGAGATTACAATTAATAAAACAAAAAAGAAACAAATTATGAAACAGTACAATCACATCATACAGTAATAACTAAAATGCTCAAATACTGATAAAAAAGAGAAATTGAAACATAAGGACATAGCAAAATGTTCTATTTCAGCATTCGTCAAAAGCCAGGCCAAAGAGGTGTGCCTTCAACTTCCACTTAAAAACCTCTACCAAGGGGGCCTCTCGGACTGTAGGAGGTAATCCATTCCACAGGGATTGCCCAGAAGTACTAAACACATGATCTCCAGAGGTTTTGAGTCATACCCTGGGAATGGCCAGGAGGCTCCTCGAGGAGCCCCGGAGGGAGCAGGCAGAGATCAGAGAATAGTAGTCTGTAATGAAGTTAAAGAATGCTGGTTTGTTTGAGAGGTTTTAAATTATATTAGTTGTTTTTTACAGCGCATGTGGGGAGCCGAGCTAATGTGTGTCCACCATGGTTGATAGTTGAGCTATGTCCCCCCACCATTTGCATTCTTCCATACAAATAAGACCTGAACCACATTATGGCCACAGACCACACTACATATTATCCATTTATTTGCAGTAACAGGCTGATCCACTGTGTCAAAGGCCTTATTTAGTCCAGAAACACTGCCCCTGGATACATCCGCTCTCAAGGGGGAGCCTGGGAGACATCGTCTGTGAAATCAAGTAAGGCTACTGTAGTGGAATGAAGGGATATAAACCCAGTCTGTGGTAGGGGAAATCAATTCATAATTAGTCAAATACTGATACAATTGTCTATGTACTTCCTTTTCTAGAATTCTGGAAACTATTGACAATAAGGCAATAGGCCTGCAATCATTTACTGAACTAACATCTCCCCTTAAATACGTTGGTAATCCTAGACAATTTCCATCTGATTGGAAAAATACCACTACATAAACTGTGATTAAACAAATTTATTAGTGGTCCTTCAACAGCATCACCAGCTTCATTCAACTACCTTGGTTCAAGCCCATCCATTCCACTAGACTTACTTTGAGAGTTTTTAACTGTTTTTGTATATCTTTCATCTTAATCAACCTAAACCTAAATGGTGACCTTTGTCCCACAGTTAATTTGTTCCACTCTCCTCTTTCACCTACAGTACTGTACATCTCCTATACTAGTTCAGAAAATTTGGTCTCAGGCGATGGCAAGTTTTAAAAAAAAATATTTAACAAATAGGTCATTTCTCTTAAATCTACCACTAAGTTACTATCTGTAGTTAAAGAGTTTAATTGTGTTGCAACTACAGGAGAGTTCAGTTGCTTTATTATTTTCCAATATCTATTTAGATGTTGTACTTGTGCAAACGTCATCTTGTAATATGTGGCCTTAGCTTTTTTTATCATAGTTTTGCACTTATTCCTTAGCTCCTTAAAAGCTATCCAGTTCCTATCCAAGTTTTTTTTCCTTGCTTTTTAGGGCTGCAGTGGGCATAGCCCTGCAGACCTATTGCTTCAGAAAAGCACTCTGGCCACACCTACTTTTCTTGTGAACGCACAACATGATGAAGTGACAAAAGTCACTTCTGAGGTCGCATCTCTGGAACTATGGACTCTCTTGCACTATTTGTTTTTTTACTCCTTGTGGTCTGTGACCACTGAAATCCATAATCCCCCACTGGACCCTCTCTCTCAGGACCTCCACCCCACCCCAAAACAAAACAGTGACACTGGGGGTGCCCAGTCACCCAGTGTTTTGATTACAACTCCTCATTGCCCCTCTTCCAAGTCCATTGTCCATTACTGCTCATACCTCCTTGGAATGTTCAGCACTTGTGCTATCTTTCTAGGGCTTCAGTGGGTGTGGTATCCAAGGCAGCATTCCAGCAGCAGCAATGAGAGAGAGGGAGAACAAGTAAGGGGGAGTGGCAGAATGAGGGAGAGGAAACAGTATCTTTCTAGGGCTTCAGTGGGCATGGTATCCAAGGCAGCATTCCAGCAGCAGCAGGGAGAAAGAGAACAAGTAAGAGGGAGTGGGATAATGAGAGTGAGTGAGCAGCTGTCTGCTCAGTGTCCTGCAGTGTCCCACTGTCCCCTGAACTTATCACAGTTTCCCCTCTCAGGCAAAGCGAGATACACACAGCATCGGCGATATGCAGCACAGACCAGGAGCACAGAATTCATTCTCCCTCTCGCTCTCATCAGCAGCTGTCTGCTCAGCATCCTGCAATCTGGAAGAACACAGAATTCCATGCTTGAACTGTCTCTCTCTCTAGGGCTTCAGTGAGCATGGTATCCAAGGCAGCATTCCAGTAGCAGCAGCAGCTTTTTGTGACTGGCCCCTTCTTATGTTAGTTTCACAACAAAGGAGTTAACTGGACTTTAGCTCTGGGTTAGCAAGTATAGTAGTTTTTCATGTATGTAGGCTCTCTGTTTGTTAAACAATCTCATCACTTCTCTTTTGTTATAAGTAAAACAAAAGAGCAGTGATGGGATACATATAAAATAGCCACCAGTCCTCACAGCATCAGAACTGCCACAGTGTTACTTACTCCTCAATTCCAATGCCAAATACATTGTGTTACTGGTGCTCAGCAGAGAAAGTGACCTACCGCTCATTTTGCTGTTTGTCACAGGGCTCCTGATCAGCAAAATGCGTGTCCACCTACTGCTGTAAGGGTGACTGTGGTTACATAAAAATAACAATGCTTGCCAAGTAATACTAAGGGTAAGTATGGACAGGGTAAAATTAACAATTATTCCAAAGGACTGGGAGCTAAAGCATTGGGAGCTGGTCCCCTCCATACAGTATTATTGTCCCTCATGCAGCTGTCCTGTTGTGCTGCAGTGTTCCGAGGGAGTTCAGTGCAATGTGGCTTAGGACAGATTGGTACAATGAAAAGAGTTACCTGCAGAATTATGTACCACACCAATATGTGTGCTTGCCTGTGCACTATAAGTGTGTTATCTACGGAAGAAAAGAAAGCTAATAAATGTGTGAATATAGACAGAGGCTCCAAGCATTTCAGAATCAGTCCCACTAGTCCATATCCCGTGCCCCTACAGTACAAATGCAAATGTCCTAATGTAAGAAACATAAGTCTTACAAACAGCTATAAATTCCCTAGTGTTACACAGTTCCCCTCTGGATCAGACATCTTGGGATTGCTTATCTAAGTTTTAAACAGTACCTGTGTCTGTCATCACTGCTTTTTAGGGCTTCATGGGCAGAGCCTTGCAGTCTTCTTGCTAGGACAAGGGAAAGAGAATTATAACTGAAGCACTTAGCCAGATTTCATTTGATGGGGGAAAAAATGTAACGAGAAAAGACATTGAAAGAATGTATTGCATTCTTCAGATAAAATGACAGAAGCTAGGGAAGGTGGTCTGCAGCATTAAATAGGGAATTGTGATTGAGACAAATGACACCCCCCATCGCCATACTGACTATTGCTAAGAGTCTGCTGACTGCACCAGCAGACCTCAACCACGTTGGGGAGACAGTACCTTTTTGAAGCAAAGAGTTAACAAATAGACATCAGAGGAAAGATTTGTCAATAAGGAGCAGTTTGACAAGCCTCACAATGTTAGAAAAAAAGTCAACGGGTAAAAAGAAACAGATGTATGTTGAACTAGATAGATGTAAAAAGCCCTATTCAGACTTTTGTTCTCAATGCAGTTTGTACTCCAAGAATGGGCTTCTTGCAGCAGAAAGCAGCTGTGGCTAAACCAAAGTGAAAAACAGCACTCTCATGTAAAGAAATCAAGCTGTAAAATGTCAGTCAATCTCTCTTGTAGACTCCCCCCCCCCAGTGGGGTGGGTCCCCGGCGCACAGCCAGAACATGCGCGGAGGTGACCGTGGCAGCTGCTTTGGTCAGGTGACCTGCACCCAAGGTAGGGACTAGCCCTTTGGCAGCAGCATAGAATCACTGTGCAGTATCCCACCTGTAGAGCAGGAGACAAAATGCAGATTGGAAGCTGTGACACTTACTTTTACCTAGGTGGCTAAAGCATGCACCTTGCCATTAGTTGTTCTCCAAATCATGTCCTACAATACTGCCCTTGCAGAAAGAAGAAGGAAAGTTCCCAACTTCTGTGATCAAACCAATGATAGGGGTCCCACCTCAAAACACAAGTCAAGTGCAGCAGGCAAACTACCATGGGGGCCCCATTTAAAATTCCCACTAGCCATGGCTGAAACACCCCCCCCAATCAGGCTTATTAGTTGGGGGTCATGTATCTTTTCAAACACTTCAAATCTCCCCATATCGGATACCAGGGTCTGGGAGACAAAAGAAAGGAAAGTGGCATCTTAATGCATTTAGGTCAGCTCTTCTCTCCCCAGAAGCAATCAACTGCATTTAGCATCTAATTTAGCAGGTGCAATCATGTCGTAGTTCAGCCTGCCCTGCTCAGATTGCTGAGCCCTGAGTCCATACCAAATGCAGCTCAGGCAGAGAAAAATAAGCAGGAGTGGAAAAAAAATCCTCCATAAACATGTTTGTAACTAGCTGCAAAAGGGAAAATATTGCTTTTTTACATGGAAGTAGAGGGACAGCAACCAGGGAGTAATAGAGCCACAGTCAGAAATCAGAAATAACAGCAGAAGTACTGGCACCTAGTAAAGGCTTCGTATAGTAAAGTGGCTCCACATCACAAGTAAAAATCGTGGATTCAAGCAAAATGTCCCTGCCAAAAAAAAACACAAAAACAAACTGTATTCCTCAGAAGTGTTACAAAAACAAAACTGAGCACTTACAAATCCAGGTGACATCTGTCCAGGGGTTGGGTTTGAGCCTGAGCACTAGTTTTGCTTTGAGTTGATTCTAAACAAGTTGAATGGACTTTTAACTTCGAAAAGTGGATGCTGAGCTTATTTGTAAGTGCTCAACTTTGTGTGCTTTTTATAACACTTCTGACAAATAAAGTTTTTTTTTGCAGGGACATTTTGCTTGAATCCACGTTTTTTTACTTATGATGTGGAGCCACTTTACTATACGAAGCCTTTAGTAGGTGCCGGTACTTCTGCTGTCATTTCTGACTGTGGCTCTATAACTCCCTGGCGGTGGTCCCTCTACTTTCACGTACACAAGCAATGTTTTTCCCGGATGGCTCCATGTTAGCTGCTTATCACCCTGTAACTTGTACCTATTCACAGTAAGAAAAAGTTATGACAGGTAGCAAATTACCACTGTGGGGTATGTTTGACTTTCGTAATAGTAAGATTCAGCAGTATATACTTTCCTTCTTTATCATAACGTAACACCAAAGTCTGAGAAGGTTAAAACCAGTCATTTATATTTTCAGGTTCACCTGAGCTCATTCAGATGGGTTGCAGACAAAAACAAAAAATGAGGTGTGTTTTATTAGGTGTATTCAATACAGCACCAATACAAAAATTATTTCAAAAATGAAATGTTTAAGTAATGGGGGCTAAACGGCTTGAATTTATTGCCCCCTTCCCCCACCATCTAAAATAATTGAAATATATGATTCTTAATAAAATTATATTTTTTTTAGATTTAATTCATCATACGTGAGCTGCAGAAAACATGAAGCTAATAAATGGAATATGGATTAGCAGGTTTGTTCCCATTGACATATAAATGCTCATAGAAAGTGAAAAAAAGGCTATGGTGTGCTATTAACCCACGGTTTGGTCCCATCTTTCTCTCTCTCTCTCTTTAAATAAATGTTACTTTCACAAGATTGCCTGGTGACAGGTAAGAATGTGCAAAGTTTTATGTTTGCTGGTAAACTGCTGTGAATTCAAAGTAAAAAAAAAAAAAAGAAAGATTACAGTGTGCTATTAACTTGCTGTTCAGTCCTAGTGGGAACGGTGTTAAATCTCTCTCTCTCTCTCTCTCTCTCTCTCTCTCTCTCTCTCGCTTGATCTTTTTCTCTGGGTTTGTTTATATCTACTCCTTCACTAATTGCAAAGCAGATAGTTTTACTTGTTATGGGACATTAATCAGGAATTTTGGCAAACTGTTATCTCAGACAAGCTATTGGGTCCCACAGGGGATGGAGTTAAATTTCATGTCCAGCAAATAGCACAGTGATAGTCCTGACTGGCTATTTTAATAGCAGTTTCATGGACTATTTTAATAATTCCATATTGTTTTGTGTGTGTGTTTTCTATGCTAAAAAAGAGCATGTTCATTGATGGTTTCACATAATCTGGTCTTGTTTTGATGGCTCCACAATTAGAGTGAACCTGGACTGATCACTAATTAGGCTGGGCTGTGCTGTCTGTGTTATGATTTGTTGGGCTGTGCTGTGAAGGGAGATGAAATACCACAGGCAAATAGTCATCGATTTAACTGATGATATAAATTCAGGTAGTTTGGTTTGGAAACTATTAATAACACACTGTTTATTAAATCAGTTTGCTATTAATAAACATTGGGTTATTAATAGTTTGCATTGCAAGAGACTTACTTGTAGTATTTTAGACTACTTACCACTGTCAGATTGTGCAAATATTTATAGTAAATGCAATAAATGCTTCTTTAAATTATACATTTGAAGTATGTGTACCATATTTTGCATACAGTGTATGTTGAGGCTCCTTGACTAATGCTGACATTGGGGAAAGATTGGCAAAGAGCCACTTTGTGTCCACAGAACCTCAATCAAAAAATGCAAGATGATTAGGTCAAAAATCAAGTGGATTATTTAGATGCGGGATATGTAACTGACTGACAACAATAGTCTTAACAGAGGTAGAGCTAAATCATCCTGTCACAACATTGGGGTTATTTCTAATGAGCTGTCTGCTGGGTTTTAAACCTACGTTCAAGAAAGGTGACAGAAAAAACTTTTCTTTTTCTAAATAAGTAAAAACCTGTTTTATATTTTAATAACTTAATATACTTCCCAAATATATAATATACTTCCCAAAGACAAATCCATAGATTCAAATTACATCAATTTGGATAAAATGGTCAGGCCCAGCACCACAACAAGGGTATTCTATCAGTTATATTTTCTTGAAACTGTGCTGAGCTTTAGACAGAACTGTCAAAAACAGTGTACACTGACCTCAGTTAAACACAGGTACTATGTCATTGCCATAATATTTAGGGAAAATAAATAATGAGACAAAAATTATTCATAGGATATATTCAGAAACACATGAATTTAAACTCTAAATGAAATGAAAGGTGTCCAGTCTGAGAAAAAAGCAAACAAACCTGTATTGTACTTGGGGATTCACTGACATAAAACCTGTAAGAAATGCTTGTGAGAACTGTGGTACTTTAGTACAGAAGGTTTTATTTGTTGTTTTTTTTTTACAAGTTTATTTACATTGGGTAATACAGCTGAGATGCAGTGTCTCAGTTCCATTGGGGGTCCTGTTGCTACCTATTTCCACAGCTGTGTGAGATGGAGTCCTCAGAGGTTAAACAATTTGTCCAGGGTCACACAGTGAGTAGTTGGTTCTAGCAGGATTTGAACCCTTTATCTCCTAGTTATCAAAGTAGTGCTCTAAACAAAGCAAACAAACCTGTACTGTACTTGGGAATTCACAGACATAAAACTTGTAAGATATGCTTGTGAGAACTGCAGTACTTTTGTACAGGTTTTATTAATTTTTTTTTACAAGTTTATTTACCTTGGGTAACACAGCTGATATGCAACATTTCCATTCCAGTGGGGGTCCTGTTACTACCTATTTCCACAGCAGTGTGAGATGGAGTGCTCAGATCTTAAACAACTTGCCCAGGGTCAGACAATGAGTACTGTAGTTGCCTCTAGTAGAATTTGATCCCTTCATCTCCCAGTTATCAAAGTGGTGCTCTAAACACTAGATAAAATTGACTCTTTAAGTTGATGAAGTAATGATTAAATCAGTGACATTTATTGACAGTGGGAATTTCAAAATACAGTAAAATCCATTTAAATCAATTTGTTTACTTGTTACCAGTATTGTATTTCTTCCATTGCAGATATATCATTCTCAGAGGATGATTCGTGCTTGACAATAGTATTTGGAAGATGTTTACTTGCAAACAAAAAGACCATGGGTAAAACACCAACTTCTCAGGGGAGCAAAAGAATAAGGATTACTTATTCTTCCGAAGTATGAACTTCTTTCTGGGTCTCACAGCTTTTCATCAGGCTAATATAGTTTACTAGTAGCAGAAAGCTCTGTGGATGCAGATGGAGGTCTCTGAATTTCACCAATTATTGCCAGTTGTGCCAATATACAACAAAGACCTTGCATGTTTCTTCTAGAATTCAAAATATGCTAAATATTTAAGTAAAGAACAATAGTCAACGCAAAACAATTAAAAAACTATTTCCTTCTAGTTATATTTTGCCACTATGCCACTGTTGGCCTTCGATTCTGCCAGATCGCAAAGCCCAGATTTCATTTTTTTTCCTGACCAAGCTGCTGTGATACCCAACCAAAGACTGTTCCACTGTTCTCTCTCTCTCTCTCTCTCTCTCTCTCTCTCCGAGCATCCATCACTTACTGCCTCTGTTTTCTGCAAGCCTCACTCTCCCCAAAACAACTGCTCCTCTAATAACATCATTGCTCTCTCTTTCTCTCTCTCTCGCTCTCTCTCTCTCTCGCTCGCTCTGTCTAGTTCACCACTTCAAACAAAATAAAAAAAAAGGCGGGATTCACCTAGCAAATAAACATGAAAAAATAACCCTATGGAGGAAAAAAATCCCAGCAGCTGGACGTAAGGTGCAACTTCTTCAACCATAGTCTATCCTGCAACAAAGCACGATGAGTGCTAAGTATGTCTGAATGTATACAGATTCTGGACATATACAGTATATACGCCTGCAGTTTCCTAAATTAATAGACAGCAGGAGATTATTTCTATGATAATATTAAACCAAAAAATCCCATAAAACAGTTTTTTTTTTTTTGTTTTTTATTCCTTATTTTATGTAATTTTCACATTTTATAATCGCAATAATCCATTCCAGGGTGTGGGTTATGCTGAGATTTATCCATTTCTGGTATATATTTGGTCACTCTACATGTGTCCTGTTGATCAAAGCACAAAAGGTGTAGGTAAATGCCAGCGTAACTTACACCCAGTCCTGGATTATTGCTGAACTGATGTCTATTAACCAATATTTAGGCAACTGTTTGTATCAAAATGATTTGTCTGGGCCACTGGGCTACTGGTTTTCACTAGAAATATTTACACAGGGACACTCAGAGTCATTTCATATGCAGTACATCTCAAAGTTTGACTGTTTATAAGCCACATCTGTGCTTACTTTGTAGGTTCCTGTGCACATCAGCTTAATTTTGTCCCTCTTGTCTTTTTTTTATATTTTGCCGCTATGCCACTTTTGACCTTTCATTCACCTAGATCGCAAAACCCACAGATTTCATCTTTTCCACCTGACCAAGCTACTGTGATACCCGAGCAAAGACAACTCCACTGCTCTCTCTCTCTCTCTCTCTCTCAGCACCCATCACTCTTTCACACTGCCTCAGTTTCTTGCAAGCCTCACTCTCCCAAAACAACTGCTCCTCTAACAACACCGCTGCGTGCGCTTTCTCTCTCTCCCTCTCTCTCTCTCTCTCTCATCACTTCAAACAAAATAAAAAAAAAGGTGGGGCTCACCGAGCAAATAAACATGAAAAAACAACCCTATGGGGGACAAAATCCCAGTAGCTGGACAGAAGGTGTAACTTCTTCAACCATAGTCTATCCAGCAACAAAGAACTATGAGTGCTGAGTATGTCTGAATGCATACAGATCCTGGATAGGCCAGGAGTTGAACATTTCCTCTGCCCTTCTTTGTGAGGCAGTTTCTTAAAAAGGCTATGTTGAACATTTGGTGCAAACGTATCAAAAAACAAATTTTCCATATTTTTACCCCAAATTCCCCACCTGCAGCCCTGTCGGCTCTGGACAGAATTTGTTTCTAAAGGTGATCTCTAATATGCAAGTATTTTAAGACAGTACCATTTACCCAAGGCAGGCTGTGCTATTTTTTTTAATGCTAATAGAAGGGATATGAGTATGCCAGTATATCACCAAAATCCGGAATCAAATTAATAGGTTCCTTTCAATTCTAAACATATTAATCAAAAAATACAGTTTGGTAACACCTTTTGAAAGACCTGGACTTACTAATAATTGATGGTGCAGTAGCAATTTCCAGTTCCTTTCCTGTTCTGCACAATATCTCATGATGGTCTCCCAAAAGTGGGGGGCCAACCTTGCAATCTTGCATCAGCAACTCTGGTGACATAAAAATCAAGGCAATTGTTGTTTTCATGCCACCATTATTGCTGATTCAAGTTGGGGACCTAATTATTTGCAAAATGTTCAAACTCTTGAAAGCATCTCTCAGCTGCTGCCTGTGACAACCTCTCCCTTTTAGCTGTAACTGCTTTTAGAGAGTCATCTGTTTCCTTGTTTTTCCAGCTGCCGCCAGCCTGGTTTCCCAGGACTTCACTTCTCCTTGCACAAGGCTAGGAAGGTCACCATGGGTTAACTTTGGTAGTATGCTCTTCTGATGATGGATGCCAACAGAGATTTCCCTTAGCCAGAGAAAATACCAACATACTAAAATGCCAGCAGAATAGGCCTAACGGTCTTTCGTGTCTGCTCGTTTGGTCAGCCCCCACCCTGGGAGCTGACCTTGCTGCCCCCCCTCTCCCTCTCTGGCTTCTGCCTTCCCAGTCCTGGAAATTCTTGCTGCACTGGTTTTTGCTTCCAGAACCCTTCCCCTGTACCTGTCCCACCCCCTCTTGAACCCCTCCACCAGCCCCCTGGGCAGTGCATTCCATGGCTCCTCCACCCTCTCAGTGAAGTAGCACCTCCTCCTTTCTCCCCTGAATTCCCCCAGCTTCCACCCATGCCCTCTAGTTGCCCCCCCTCCTTCCTTCAGAGCACCCTGACTGCTCCTCCCCTATTTGCCCCTTCATGTACCTGAAGACCTCTATCATGTCCCCCCAGTCCCTTCTCTCTTCCAATATGTACATATTTAGCTCTTCGAGCCTCTCCCCATAGGTCCTATCCCCCAAGCCCCATATCATTTTGGTTGCCCTCCTCTGGACCCTCTCCAGGAGTTCAATGTCTTTCTTTAAATGTGGCCTCCAAAACTGCATGCAGTATTCGAGGTGCGGCCTCACCTAGCAGTTATACAATGGGAGTATCACTTCCCTCCTTCTGGAGATGAGCCCCCTAGTGATGCATCCAAGCATCCTGTTGGCCTTTGCTGCTGCCCTCCTACACATCTCCAAGTTATTCATCTTGACATCCACCACCACCCCCAGGTCCCTCTCAGCCATCGAGACTTGTAGCATGCCCCCCCCCGGTGTACACTTGGCCTGGGTTTCTGGCTCCCAGGCACAGTATCTTGCATTTTCCTGCATTGAACCTCAGCTTCTTCTTTCTAGACCACCTTTCCAGAGCCTCCAGGTCCCCCTGTAGGGCACCCTCCCCTTCTCCCCATCCACCACCGCCCCCAGTTTTGAGTCATCTGCAAAGAGACTCATCTCACTCCTGATACCCTTCCTTATGTCAGACTACCTTACAATTAAGACACAGTCAAGACTGCTATGTAAATAAAAATATTTGACTTTAAGAGTCAGGGTGCAACTCCAGGATATCAACAGTCTAAATGAGAGGAAAACACTTTTACAGGAAAAATAAACAAATGGTTTTAAATAGATATCAGAAGGAAAAACACTAAGGACTGCTTTAATCTCACATAAAAAGTACTTTCCTCAGCTAAGCCCATAAAGAAACTGATATATAAACCTATGCATCACTCCTACACAAACCATAACTGAAGGCAGGCATTTGCTTATCACGGAGGATCCCAGGCAAAAAGCTCTGCTCCACAGTAATTCTCTAAATTTATAGACAAACAAACTGTTTAATGCAGTATTGGTCCTAGTAAGAATGAATCAAGAACAAATGATTTGATACATTTTATTGGACCAACAAGGATGTTACAAAAAGAACAAAGAGCTTTAGTTTTCGGACCAACAAGTCCTTTGGAAGCCTAATGAGAGTTATTTTGAAAATTCCATATTATTAACACTTAGAACATGCAGAAAAAAATAGAAATAACTCTCATTTTTTTAAAACAGGCCTTCAGAGCATAATTAAAGTAACACAATCTCTTACAGAGATACAGTGGTATCCAAAAACGGTGATATCCAGAAAATTAACACTGGTGGCAGAATATTCTGCCACCAGTGTGTTAATTTTCTGGATACCACTGTCACCATCAAGGATGGAACCCTACATACATGTATTTACAGGAAATCAACAGACAGAGATACTTACACAAGAAAAGTAATCACCCGAGTCACACAAAAAAATCTGTCATGTATAGTCAAGCACTTCGGTACCACCATCTGTGTTCAAATGAGGAAGACAAAGATAGACATTTAACTATGTTGAAAAACACCTTTATTGAGCAGGGATACTCTTCCAGAGAAATTGACAGAGCAGTGGAACGTGCTACACAAGTACCAAGAGAACACCTACAGCAATATAATGAAAGGACCACTATTAACTAAGTACCCTTAGTAGTCACATATCATCCTGACCTTGAGCTTATACATAAGATTATTAAGGACCTACACCCAATAATCAGTGAGGATGAAACCCTTAGTTGTATTTTTTGAGAACTGCCACTACTATCTTTTAAACAACCACTCAATTTAGCCAACCAGATTATTAGGATTAAACTTGAACCTGAACAGCGTGCCATGACATCGTATGGCACACAACCCTGTAATACACGCACATGTAAAACTTGTGAGCACATTTTCACTTCAGACTGTGTGGTTACCTCTCAAAACAGACAATTCAGGATGTTGTGTAGTTATACATGTACATCAAGCAAAGTTGTTTATCTTATTCAATGCAGGAAATGTCCTCACACAGAGTATGTGGGGGAGACAAAATGGCAACTCTGCACTAGTATGAATTCACACAGGTATGATATTAATTGGAAGATGACTGACAAACCAGTGGTACAGCACTCCTCTCAGGGTGATCACTCAATCTCAGATATGTCTGTGATGGTCTTGAAAGGACATTTCAACAGTACACAACAGAGACGAGCTTGTAAGATCAGACTTATGTTATTTCTTAGTACGGTGGAAGATGGCGTGAACATTGATGCTGGATATATGACACATTACATGTAAACTTACAAGGCTCTTTACTTCAAAGGATGGACATGCATATTTAAGGCTTTCAGCGAGCCTTGGACTTTGACTCTTATATAATCCCTCTTAACTGGTTATCTACAGGTTGGCCTCTCACATTAGTGCTGTGTGAATGTGTGCGTGTGTGTGTATGTGTGTGTGTATGTCTATGTGTGTGGGTTTGTGAATGTGTTTATGTGTGTGTTGCGGGGGTAGAAGAAGTGTGGCACATTGAATTTTTAGTATGGGTATTTGAGATAGGTGGTTATGTGGGTATAGTGGATGTGAATATTGTGATGATATTGATGTAAACTTATGTTCAGTTACATGACATTATGGTGTCATAGTGGCTACGACTCTGGACTCATATTATAGTGGAAATTTACTTCCTTTTGCTAGTCTTGTAGTTTGAGTATGTACTGTTATGTGTTTACATTCCGTACTTATTAGGACACATTGTCTCATTTACTTGGGGTTCATGACAAGAGTAATTCCTTTTTGGGTAACTATTGTAATGATGGGTGCACTTGATGATGGATTAGGATTCATGTACATATATTTCATTTTAAGTAGTTACTTTCCCGGGGTAATTCCTAAGAATTTTTGTTTAGATTCCATGGACTGTTTCTATATATGTATTATTTTGATTATACACTGACAATTTATTGAAATCTGTACATATCAGGCTGCATAGTCTCAATTTCTTGGGGGTCCTTGACTAGCACTTCTTTGTACCTGGCACTTACACTGACAACTGATATTATGATGTATAAAATCTTGTTACAACAAAGGCTTATGGTTTCTGGAACATAATAGCTTGTTGGGAGTATATTGGGAATATATCTCCAGCCAGTTGTACTTTCATCAGTGTGATACACTTACTCACTTTAGATAGACATCATTTTCATCATTTTATATGCCATGTAAAGATAATTTCTGATGCTGTATTTTTGTGGATCATTTTTTATTATTTTTTAATTGCTTAATGTTACATTTTGGCATGCAGTTGTTTTCTCCAGGGTCATCTTTTGTCATAGGTCATATTCACAAACAGAGTTCTGAGCAGAGTTGAAGCTGGCTTTTACTGGTGTACTGTTACTTCACTCCTTCTGTATGTGTCTTTGGGAGGTTTCTTCACTTGACATATAATTTAGTGAGCAGAGAATCTTAGTGTTTTGTTATCCATTAGACTGATACATGGTATAATATATGTGGGTTGAACTCTCTGCCTGCTGTTATCTCTGGACAATCTTTGACCTTTAAGTTTGGTTCAGCTGAAATCACACTTAAGATATTCAAGCTCTCTAATGTCACTTTAATTATGTTCTGAAGGCCTGTTTTAAACAAATGAGAATTATTTCTGTTTTTTGCTGCATGTTCTAAGTGTTAATAATATGGGATTTTCTAAATAACTCTCATTAGGCTTCCGAAGAAGGACTTGGTGGTCTGAAAGCAAAAGCTCTTTGTTTTTTTTTTTGTAACATCCTTGTTGGTCCAATGAAAGGCATCAGACCATTTGTTCTAGATTCATTCTAAATTTATAGCTAACTTTTGAAAAAAAAGAAATGTTTGAAAAAAGAAATATTTAAAAACTTGATAAAATGCAACTGTACACAGACCTGGAGGAATTATTTAGAATGTTACGAGTGAGAGAATTCTTTCATGATCAAGAGGGCTCATCTGATATAAGTTACAATCACAAAAAGAAGCAGACCCACTTCACTCCACCGAGTGGACATAACCCTAAACTGGACAACTATATAGACAGTTTTAGACGCAGGGTGCAATCACAAATCTCCAGCAAACAGAGAAAAATTCTATAAAACTTCTCACCTTTGGAAAGAAAAGCAATTGGTAACCTACAAAACAATAAAAGCATCACCATTAAGCCTGCTAATAAGGGGAGTGCAGCTGTGATCATGGATATAAACAACTACATACAGGAAGGCTACAAACAACTTTTGGACAACACCTACTACAGGAGGCTGAACTCAGACCCCACAAAGAAATTCATTAAAGAATTAAAACAACTAATTAGCACATGTCCAAAACATACACATAATCAACTGGAAAATCTGATACCAACAAGGCCAGCACTAGGAATCTTCTACATGTTACCAAAAATTCACAGACCTGGAACCCCTGGCAGACCAATTGTATCAGGAATTGGCACATTAATGGAGGGGATTTCTGGACTTATAGAAGGTATACTCAAACCGCTGGTGCAAAATGCAAACAGCTTCGTACAGGATACTACAGACTTTTTAAACCAACTGCACAGTATTGACCAGTTACCACCTGACTCTGTTTTGGTCACAATGGATGTTGAATCCTTATACAGCAACATCCCTCACAGAGATGGCATAATGGCATGCTATGAATACCTGCAAAAAGTCACCACAGACAGCAAATATCCACCAGATGTGATAGCCAAATTTATGGAATACATCCTTACACACAATTATTTCAGCTTCAATACTGATATTTACCTTCACAATATAGAGACGGCTATGGGCACCAGGATGGCACCGTAGTGTGCCAACCTCTTCATGACAGCTCTAGAAGAAAAATTCCTTAGCACACAACATCATAAGCCATTAAAATATTGATATTTTGATGATATCTTTATGATATGGACAGCAGGATAGGAAAACTTAGAACATTTTTTGACAGCATCAGCAAATTCCATCCTTCCTTTAAATTCCAAATAAATTACTCAAAGTGTATGCATTTCCTGGATACCACAGTCACACTAAAACATCGAACACTTTAAACATCTGTGTACAGAAAACCAACAGACAGATGCAGTTACCTTCACAGCTTGAGCTACCATCCCTCGCATACCAAAACATCTATTATACACAGCCAGGCCATCCAGTACCACCGCATTTGTTCAAACCAAGACGACAGGGACAGACAACTTAGTACACTAAAAGAATCTTTCAGGCAGAAGGGATATGAAACAATCACCATTGACAGGAATATCCATTCTGCACTCTATAGGCCTAGGGAAGAACTACTACGGTACAAGCCACAGAGAACATCTGATCGCACACCTCTGATAGTAACCTACAACCCAGAACTGGAAAAACTAAGGAAAATAATTAAAGATCTACAGGCACTACTGTCTGAAGATGAGACTCTAAAAATATATTTCCCACTCCACCAGTGTTTGCCTTCCACCAACCACCAAACCTGAAGCAGAAACTGGTGACTAGCAAACTTTTCACCGAGCTCCAGCTAGGTGACAAAGGTACAAAACCATGCAAAGCACCTCACTGCAAACTATGTACACATATCTCTCCTGAGACACGTGTCATTCGTAATGGAAAAACATTTAAAATCCAAAACTCATATACCCGTTCTTCTAGCAACGTAGTATATATGATACAATGTAGAACATGTGAGGAAGGCTACTATATTGGTGAAACTGGATGGGCACTCAAAACAAGAATGAATTACCATGGATTTACAATTACCCATAAAAATGAAAATACACCAGTAGGGGAACATTTCTCAAGACTATCCCACTCCATCAGAGATTTTACTGTCAGAGTGTTAAAACATAACTTCAAAAACAGTCAGGAATGGCAAACATTTGAACTAAAAATGATATAACATTTTGACACTAAAGAAAAAGGACTTAATAAAGATGTTGGTTTTTTAGCACATTACCAGTGATTATGCTTAGAACAGTGCTTCAGAGTTTCTTTTTAAACCCTCACATCAGCACCCTCTGACTCTTTTAACAGGTACCTTCCAAAGACAATGGTATGTATTTTTTATTTCCTGTCTTGATTTTTTACAAATGTTAATTGATGGTCCAGAGCCAGACTAAAATGAAGCTGCCCTTTGATCTTACAAGTTGAGCTCTTCAACAGAGACACTCCAGTGACAATTAAAGTCTTCCTGTTTTTAAGGAGTACGAATTGGTTGTAATGCTTTGATGTATAAACCACTAGTCTATTTCTTGAATCCACATCCAACCTTTATATCTGTCATGCTGTTCAGTTGTCTCCACTTTGACTTGAGGAAGAGAGTTTTATCTCTTGAAAGCTAGTTTCATAAATAATTTTGTTAGTCCAATAAAAGGTATCACCTGCAACATAGTTGTTTTTTTTTCTCTACATAGCTAACTTTTGAAACTATGTGATGGGTCATCCCTTTGATTTGACCAACCATTTTAAATTCTGCACACGTTTGAATTCTCCTGGCCCCAATCAACTTAAAAAATCTATGGATGTCCAATAAAATCAATTTAACAATTAGTCTGTATTTGAATGGTCCAGTCCTTTCAGAACCTGTGTGTATGTGAATGTGTCCACCCCCTTTGGTCATTCCAGAGATTTATTACCTATTACGCTGTCCAGAGGGATGGCCTGCTAGTGACGTAGAATCCCAGTGGTTTTCCCCTTTGTTGTTAGCAAGCCCAGAGAAAACTCTGGTAAGTTTCAGAAGACCAGAAAAATATTTTTAGTAAATCCAAATGATTAAAGCAGCAGTGCATGTAGGAGGTGTGGGAATGGATGGAAGCAGACACCAGGATCCAAACTCAAAATAGCTTTTATTCAGCAAACAACAAAGAAAACAAACTAGTGAACTATATATGACCAAAGAAATAAAAAGAGGGTTCAAGACAATAATTCAAAGTAAAATCTAATAGCTGATGACCACTAGAAGGCACTAGGGTCTGAGTTAGGGTCAACTCCTTGCTGAGCCCCACAGCCAACTCACATTAAGGATCTAATTATCAAACCTAATCTGAGCCCTAATCTGATCTGATCTCTGTAAAGGCTTTCTTTATACAGAAAGCCGGGATCAGGTGGTGAAGCTAGGCTCCACCGCTCATCCATTGTTACAACAAAATCTTAGCAAACGATGTTTATTTTTATATCTGTACACTTCTGTTGCATGGCTCACTTAGAAATCACATTATATTGTCATTAGCATAACTTTTTAAAACATTAGAAAGGAAATATTCTTGGTTTGGGCAGTTCCATGCTATTCAAGCCCCTCCTACATGTCCTCTGCCCTATTTAAGTAAGAAAGAATGGGCTTGCTGGCTCTGTAGGAGGCTGAGGCAGGAGAGGGCTGATAAGCAGAGGGTAGGCACCAAACCTATACCAAAAGCAAGACCTTTATTTGTACATAGACATTTATGCAGGTAAACCTAAAAATTCCTAACAGTCTGAAGTGCCCCAATTATGTATTGTATTGTTTTACCCAAACCAAACTTTTTAACCAAATGCATTGATTTTGGCAGCTTTATTCTTGTGACTGAAAACAGTAAAAGGCTGCAGCACTAACCAGCACTGCAAAATGCAACCCGCTGCTCTTTGTCTCATGTTTTCTTAGAAACACGGACACAGGGCTCTGCTGGCATTTAAATGAGGAAACCCTTCTGGAAAGAAAGGCAGCCGACAACAAAATTCTGCCTTTTCTACCCCACCAAGCAATATCCAGGGTTTTTCTGCAGTCGCGCTGCAACTGGTGCCTTTCAGCACAGCGCTCTCAGGGTTGTAGCTAGCGACTGGCTTATTTTTGCAGAAATACAAAATTTTGGGACACTGTGCTGCAATACACAACCTTGCAGACTAATGCTACAGCCTGTAAGGTACAATTCTCTTTCACTTTTGTACTTATGGCAAACTGGACTCCCTCACACCACCTCACACGTTCATGAGGGAAATATTTGCGTGATCGTGCAGCCTAATGTGTGGATGTTCGTGAGGAGTCCATGTGTGGTGGACTGGAAACAGGCAAGCGGGCTCATGAAGACCAGAAATAAGTAGATTTCAGGAAGGGACAGGGAGAACATCATACAGGTGGTCTGTCTGTGGGTGAGGAAAAAGGGGGTAAGAACAAGAAGAGTAAAGAGAAAGCAATGAAAATCAGGAAATTGTCTTAGTGTTGTTGCAACAGACTTTAAAGGGTGAAACGAACAGGGTCTCCAGAGTCCTACCACCCTTCCACAGTGCAAAAAATGGTGAACATTTTGACCTATACTTTTTTATTCTATTTTAGATTGCCCCTTATTTACTGACTTGTAAGATACCCTTCTTTTCACAATTTGAGTCTTTTTTAGTACTTTTTTCACATTTGAAATTATAAAAGGAGCGCTTTGATTAATATATTGTAGCTCAGACCAGGTTTTCATCACTATTCCCAGCTGTTTAGAACACATGCTGTTCCATATGGTCAGGGAGCACTACCTGCTGCATGCTAGTTCATTCTAGTCACAACAGAAGTGATTTTAGACAACTGATGTACAAAAACAGCTGAGAACACTGATGAAAACCTGCTCCAAGCCATATTAAAAGGAACGCTCCTTTATTATTTCAGATGTGAAGAAAAGTGCTAAAGCAGACTCAAATTATGGAAAGAAGGGTATCATACAAGTCAGTAGATAAGGGGCAATCTAAAATAGAATAGAAAAGAATAGGTTAACATTTTCACCATTTTCTTGCACTATCACACTGCCCTCTTACCCCATTTCTGTTTGCCTTAAAATTGACGATTAAAATTGTATTTACTTTTCCTATAGCAATATTCAAAAAGTGAGCTAGTTACTCATAAAATAGAGGGTTTTTTTTTTGGGGGGGGGGGGATACACTGTTCCAATAAGGAGCTTGTTTTTTACAACATCAATGAGGATACAATCTATTCCTTTGACCTGGGTAACCTGCTTTAATTTAACTGGGCCAAGACCTTTAAAGAAGCACACCACCTCTTCTACTATTTCTATCTTGAAATCAGCATCTGATATACTGAGGTCCCACCACATCTCAGAAATTCCGAGTATCCTGTTTTGTTTTTCATCAAAACAAATTTTCAATTCGTTCAGTTTATGGATCAGGCTCCTAGCATTAGTGTGAGAAGCCATTATATTATTACCTTCTTTTTATGGGCCAGGGTTCAGTTCGATGTTCCCAGACAAGATTATTGTCAACAATCTCGCACTGGTAGTTAAAGGTTTTAACAGTTAAAGAGCCATAGCTAACCTTCCCCCCACTGTGTCCCCCAGTACATTTTAAAACATTTTGCACGTCTATGTGATTAGTTAGGTACGATAACAAGCTACCACGTGAGAGCCATTTTGGTGTCTGATTACAACAGTCAGACCTGTTTAGATCCAAATCACTGGCAATGGATGCCTTGGCTGTCAGTGTGGCTTGTAATTACACAAATTAACTGGAATACATTCATTCTGAATAGCAGAGTTATACAAATTTTGCAGTACAGACAGTTTCACTTACAATGCTAGAAAGTAAACAAAATGGAACCTGATATAATTTCTAAATTTAAGAAAAACCCTAAAAATACATAAATAAGATCAAACAAAAGTAATAAAAGTAAAATTAAAAAAAAATGCTGATACAGCCTCCCCTCAGCCTCCAGCCTCTGTCTCCCACTGGTGTCCCCTCACATGAGCAGCTGCTCTACGGGGAGCCACTGGAGTGGCTCTACTCTTAAAGCAGCTAGTCCTGCCCCCGCAACCCTCTGTAATCTCACACAGGTGAGTAGGAGCATCTCAGTGAGCTGGTCTGAATGGTGCACTGCTAGCACCTTGGGGGGGGGGTCAGAAGGCAGGTCAGGAGGACCACCAAAAACAGGAAGGCAGTTCAGAAGGCCAGGACTGGGTTGCCAGGTGAGTTTGCTAGTGTTGAACAGCAGCAGTCAATACTGCAGAAATGCAAACAAGCAGCAGCACTGTACAGGAGCACCGAGAAAAGGCAACACACAAAAACATCCCCCCCCCAACATCAGACAGGCAGCATATCTCCCACCCCGTCATAGGCCACCTTGACAGTGACACATGCACTTTGTGAACCTGAAAGTGCAGGCCAGAGACAGTGCAGACAATGTGGCTGTCCACCAGCATGTGAAGGCAAGGCACCATGCAAGGTACCTACATAGTCACATGCAGCTCTAAAGGACCACTACTGTCCCCTTCCCTCTCTAGGGCAGAGACAACATACACATCAGACACACACATGGGCACACATTCACACATGCATGTTGCCATGCACATCAAACACCACTCAGTGGCACACATCATCACAGTGATTTGTGGATAATGTACCACCTCACCCACTTGCAGCCACATTGCACCTGACCAACACCATACACATTCTACACCAGTGTAGTGCCCCAGATGTGGGGACCCTACAGAAACATAGCTGAACCCCCACCCAGAGAACACCATAGAGTACAGCAGGTGTTTAGGAACCCCTTGGGGCCTATCTGTTTTGGGAACACTGTGTGCCAGTATATGGAATGTGGGGAACATAGGGGAGCAAGGTATGTGGTTGGGCGCTCTGCCCACTGCTGCACTTTTCCTGCAGCAGACAGGTCCCCAGGTTACTCCCGCAGCAGTTTGTCCTTTAATGGCCCTGGGAGCATGCTGTTCCCTTGCGAGCCCAAGACTGGGCTGTTTTAAAGATTTTTTACATTTTCCTCTTTTTCTCTCCCTCACTGCTGCTCTTCCACAGAACCCCCTCTCTTGAGCAGGCAACATGATGAAAGAGCAGACCACGCACTGGGACTGCTCTCCCTGCCTAGTGCATGGGCATTTTTTGAAATGAAGAAGGCCATTGTGCTCAAGCTCAAGGTTCAAGCAGTAGAATACTGTGCTTTGAAGAGAGGAGCTCCTGTCCATTGGTGAGGGGATTCAAACTGAACCATTGAGGGCAGTGGACAGCAGTGCAACAGCAACCCAGTAGGCTTACCCAGCAGGCTGAAGTAAGTCTGTGGACTCCAATCCCTCCCTTCACTTAGCAGCAGTAGTCAGTCAGCTCCTTCTGGCACAGTGCTTTTCAGTGGCAGTGGCTACAGAAGCAAGTGACAACTTGCTGCTGTGTGGGCTCTGTTTGGCCCCTTTTTATGTTTTGTGTGTGGAGGACCCCAGTCCCTTGTTGGTGGCTTTGCAGGCCATGCCGCTACATAAGCAGAGTGTGAGGCAGTAGAGCTGGATCGAGGCTGCAGCGGTCTGCTGGAGGATTGTTGGGTGGAGCAGCAAGTCCCACCTCCCAAATCACTGACAGTCAGCAACAGAGCCATCCTCCTACATCCTCCCCAGTCAGAGCTTCACCCCAGTCCAGGGCGGTGAGTTGGCAGCAGTACCACCAGGCAGGTATTGATGCCAGAGAGTTAAAAAATATTTGTTAACAGTGCCTGATGGCATGGGGCAGCAGCTGAGGCTGTGAGCGGTCAGGCAGGCCCTGGGTGAGGGGACCAACCAGAGGGCAGAGTCATGGGCTGTAGGCCCTGGATTTATTAAAGAGAGCTTCTCAGGGGTGGAGCAATGGGTGGGGTAGCCCAACAGCAAGTCAAGCTCCTTTTTTATTTTAAATAACTTGCACCCAGGGTGTTAAACAAGGTGGCCAAGGCTACACTGGTGGGAGTTTTTTTCTCCTTTCCCCACCTCCCTGTCTACAGAGGTGACCAAGAGCTGGAGTGGGCCAGCAGGCCCAGTAAAAGGGGTCCACCCAAAAGGTCAGAATACTAAAGCTCTGCAGGAGCTAGTACAGGGGTTTTGGGCACCCCAAAAGCCTTCTCAGGGCATACTCAAGATAGCTCCACTGAGGCAGATGCCGTGGGGTTAGGGAGTGAACTATTGGATATCTGCTGAAATTGTGCTAGTTGGCTCACAAACTGCACTAAAAGTGACAGTGTACTCTATATAGCAAACTGTCTCCTGAACTGGAATATTGCTCCATTTGCTAACACATGGCCTTCTGAATTGGTATATTACCCCATTTGCTAATGAACTGCCTCCTGAACTGGTATACTGCCCCATTTGTTAACAAATGACCTCCTGAACTGGAATATCACCCCATTTACTAATGAACTACTTCTTTAATTGGTATGTTTCCCATTTGCATAACTAACAGCTTCCTGAACTGGTACATTGTCCCAACTGCCCAACTAACTGCCTCTTGAACTGGGGTATTTCCCATTTGCCTATCAAACTGCTTCCTGAACTGGTGTATTGCTTGGCCTATGTGATGAATGGCATCAAACCTATGGTACCTATTCAGAGAAACTGCTTAACCCTCCTTGCTACCTTGTGAGAAACCACCTCATCACTGGCAATCTTACCCCAATGGCAACACCATTCTATACCCTCTGTATTTGCCTTCAACTTGCCTAGGTGTTACTTCCACCAGAGACTGTTCTTATACCCTTCCGGTGACACCCTTCTATTGGACAACAATGTAGGCAGCCAGTCCAGCTAGTATTAAGGAGATAGTTAGGACAGGCCCCACTCTACTCTGCTAAAGCTATGTCTCTACTCTGCTAAGAAGTAAAGTAAGCATAGGAGCCACCCCAGCTCACTAGAAAGGACCTCCGTAATTCAGCAGGTGGGTTTCTTCTCTTTTTTTATTTTCCTTTTCTTTCAGAACAAGTGTCATCATCTGAAAATCCACATCCTGGACCAGCATCTGAAGGCCAGCTTCCACCTTCTCGTGTCTTCAGTTCTTATTATCCTAGCAGCCCAAGGGAGGGTTTGTGCTGAAGAATCTGTTTCAAACGTCACATCTTCAGTTCTTCTTGTCCTGGCAGCCCAAGGGGGTTATACTGAAGAATCTGTTTCAAATATCACATATTCAGTTCTTCTTGTCCTGGCAGCCTAAGGGAGGGTTTGTGATGAAGAACCTGTTTCAAGCATCGCATCTGTAATTCTTGTCTCAGCAGCCCAAGGAAGGGTTTGTGCTGAAGGATCTCTCCCCAGCTGCAACCTTGTGTCCTTTGACTCAGTAGCCAGAGAGGGAGGGGGGGCTTTTGCCAATGAACCTATGGCCTTTTTACAAGACCTCTCATATTCCAGTGGCCTAAGCAAGGCCCCTTGTTGAAGTGTCAGTTCAGCGTTGCAGCTAGTGTCCCATCTTGGTCCAGGTGCCCATTTATATCTCAGGTCCTTTCAAAATTCCTCCCCATATCTGGATCTCAACTTTAAAGTGACAAGATTTCTGTTCTGAACCAATGCACTGAAAGTACAGGATGGAAGCAGTCCAGAGGGCAACTAAAATGGTGCATGGTCTGCATCAGAAATCATATGAAGAGAGACTGAGAGAGCTTAATATGTATACCCTTGATGAAAGGAGGGACGGGGGACATGATAGAAACATTCAAGTACCTCAAGGGAATCAACAAAGTCCAGGAGGGTAGCATCTTTCAGAAAAAGAGATGTGTAAGAACAAGGGGACACAATTTAAAGATAGAGGGGGGGACGGCTCAGGGGTAATGTGAGGAAATCTTTTTTCATGGAGAGAGTGGTGGATGCGTGGAATTGCCTTCCTGGGGAGGTTGTTGGGGCTAAAACAGTGGGGGAATTCAAACATGCATGGGACAGACACAAGGCAATTGTAGTGGGGGGTGGCAGGAAGTAGGCTGTTGGTTAACTAGAATCTGCAGCTTATCCAGTAGGTAGGGAAATGGGCAGACTGGGTGGGCCAAGTGGTCCTTATCTGCCACCAAAGTCTATGTTTCTATGTTTGTGTTAAAAAAAAAAAAACTACTGTAGGATAGCAGTGGTAGAGGAGGTAGTAAAAGTACTGTATAAATATGCAAATGCAATAATTAGGCAAAGGTGCATCTTGTAGCTTTATTTATTGAATATTCAACTATTTATTGTGTAGATAGTTATTACCTGGCATATCTTTGTTGTTGTTGTTGATACTTGCCTCCATGCCCATTGTCATCCTCCCTGCTGAATAAAGTCCTTGCTTCATTTTACCTCTGATTATGACTCCTGCCTCTTCTTGCCAGGAGTCTCTATCCACCCATCTGGAAACCTGCAGTATCCCTGCACCAAAACACCTGCTTGAGGTGGCACTCATGTCCGTGAGGAAAATTTAGTTCCCTCTTCATGACCCGTCTCACCAGGGCAAGACACCAATCTATGTATGGCTTCTCTCCCAGTTAGTACAGTATACTCTGCACTTCTGAGGCCTCATGCCCAACCACCCGAGATGTGACATTATCCCAGGATGACACACCCTATTGTGTATTATTCAATGACAAGAAAGAATGCAGGGCTCTGATTGGTCAGTCTGGGGCTGGACCCATGATGTTATCCCAGCATAACACCATGGATCTAGTCCCAGCACACACATGACTGCATCAAATGTTAAAAGAATCACTCCACTGGCCATGTACAAGTTGCCCACACTTGACATGCCTGCAATAGAGTTTCCAAGTACTTCCCATTTTTTTTAAGTAAATCCTCCCCTCCCACAGTGCTTTACACACACACACACACACACACACACACACACACACACAAACTGTTTTACTTCCCAATCAAATAGTTGCAGCATATTCCTTTCATGTATTAATAAATTCAAGGACTAAAAGTAAAGCTGTCAGCGTGATTGGCTTCATGCTCCTAGTCAGGTACTGATTTCACTGACTCCACTCGCCACTGCATAAGGAGTGACACATCACCTTAACAGATTTACAGTGCTTTTAATTTAAAGCAGGTTTCACTTTAACTAAAAAAAAAAAAACAAAGAAGAAAGAAAGAAATCTCAGTGAAGCCGCATATTCCCATAAGGTCGTCACTGCAGTCAGCTTCAGCTTTCAGCTCCCCCACCCACCTGCAGAGCACGTGCTTCTGTTCCATACCAAAGATGTTTTTCTTCTTACCACAGATGGTTTCCTTCATTTTCTTGGTTTGCTCTTTCTTCTTCTTGTACAAAACACACATCAGCTGTACTGGGAGAACAACACACAGACCACTAGCGCCACTGCAATATTCGGACTGCGGGGGCAGGGGGTGAGTGGCTTCAGGAAACCACAGCTTGATAAACAGGGCTTTCCAGCTTCACAGTGAATAAAGAAAGCAAAATGGAGACACAGAGACACAGACAGAGAAACAGGCTGAGAAATGTGTGTGTGTGTGGGGGGGGCATATGACCTACTAGGACACAGAACAAGTGTGCAAAATGACGTGAGTGTTTGAGCAGCAGAGCCACAGTGTGTTTCGGGGTGTGAGAGACAGAACAACCATAGGAGCTCCACCTAGTGGCCAAAATAACCAGAACTACTTTTCTTGTCAGTATCCCTACACGTTGAGAAAAATATATATTTTTTTAAATTGTTAATGACTTTTTTCTTTCCTTATTTTTTAACAAACTAGCCATTGTATAATAGGAATAATGCACGACAGGGTGTGTGTTGTGCTGGGATAGCATCACTTCTCAGGTGTTGATGCACTCGGCCTGTGGCCTTGTACCTAACCACCTGAAGCGTGATGTTATCCCAGCACAACAAACACCCTGTCATGCATTATTCCTTTACTATTTACAGTCATTCATGAAGCATCCAGCAACATTAATGCTAGCGGTAAAGTCCGCCCTACATTTTACTTTCTCATGAAAGATGGCGGCCATGCTGGGCTGTGCATCAGAAATTTTTTAGAGGGTCCATGGTTTTTCTTTTTGCGCTCTTTAGATATTTTCTTATGTTTCTGCTCCTTTAAGTGCACTAACTTCCATTTTATTTATTTGTTGTATGGATTTAACTTGTTTTAGTTTTAAGTTTATTTTTGTTTTGACTTGCATTAGTTAGTGGGGAGGTGTAGGTGGGGGAGTGGTAGCGAGGGGAAATAGTGAGCCAGAGATAGGAGCTAGTTTTATTATTTTTAGTTAGTTCCAAGTTAGAGGAGCATCTTAATGGATCCTTACCTGGACGAAGGGGAGAAGGACTGATCTCTGAAGGCATTAGTGGTGCTGCCACCAGTAAAACGGAACTGGAGAATTTACGAGCTTGGACCAACGGAGAAGTCACAGTGAGAGGTCAGCCAGTACAAGCGCTGAGTGGTGGAGACAGCTGGAGGACTGAGAGAACAGAATGTCCCTTGGCTGTCTATGCCTATCGTAGCCAGGAGGCTTCCTGTGGAAGAGAGATCGATAACTGTGGTTGTGGCAGCTCTGACTTTTTTTGTTCAGGAGGATTGCTTTACTTTGCTCAGCCCTTCGGACAGAGGAGTGCCATCCTGTGGAGCAAGTCAGAAAACTGGAGATGTTCACAGGGTCATGAGAAGGCTGTGGACTGTGCCCTGAATCTGGTCTCCATTGGCTAACTCAATCTGCACACCTTATTTCCATTGTTTGTTGGGACTGAACTGAAGCAATATTGGAACTCTGGAGACCTAGGTGAGCAAGAGGCCACGAGAGGACCTGCTGTTTGAATAAGAACTGTGACTGCCCAGTAGCAGCAGTTTGGGGGGGGGTGAGAGCCCCCCATTGCTGTTTTGGTGGTACTGGTGCTCCAGAACTGCTTCTGTGTGTACTGCTTTCTTTCTGCTGCTCTAATGCCACAGAACTGTCCTGGGCTTTTGGCTGGTGGCTGGATCCTTGCTATTTGGGACAGTGTTCTTATAAGAACATTGTGCATTGAGTAACGCTCCTCTGACTTTCGACCCCCTATATAATTATTGTTGATTTTATTGGGTATATTTTAGTTTATTGGCTTGAGGGAGGGGGGAGGTTTGTTAGTTGTAATTTATAGGGTGTTGTCAGAGTGAGTGGAGAGTGTGTGTGTGTGTGTGTGCGTGTGTGTGTGTGTGTTAGTGTGAGTAGTGTATGTGATTGCTTATTACTGATGTGGATTAGAGATTATTGTCATGATTTAATATAAGTAGTAGTAGTAGTAGTTAAAATGTTATTTGTATACAAGATACATGTCATATAAGGTTGATAACCCAGTTTTCAAGACAGACCTGTTATTTGTTTTACATCTAAACACGTACACATAGACTTCTATCTAACACATTCCTTGACAATCCAATAAATTACACATCATTTTAAGACATACTATCTCGATTACAACATTTAAACATAATCTTTAAAGTCATCTACACATGTAAATACTGTAAATTCAATGTCACAAGAATACTCCTTGAAATTTTGTAAAAAATCTGTAGTAGAATTATATTAGAATATTAGAATAGTACAAATAGTATATTTATTAGACATGTGTTTCCTAACTCAGGCCCCTGGGCTCTGTTACTCCCCTTCCATGAACCACCCCTTTTGACCACAGTCCATCAGCAGTGCAGGGAGTTGGGTATTATAAAAAGAGGTGGAAGGGGGGTGGTTTGAAAGGGGAGGAGGTCGGAGAGAGGCTGATTTGGGTGGTGGGGATCAGGACACACCCTGGGATGAGAAGACAGATGGAATGGGGTCCCCCGTGCCTTGTCTCTCTGATCAGTGAGATCTCTGGACCAAGGGGGCAGGTAGCTGAGGGACCAGCCTCCACCTTTCGTCCTCTTTGGGTAGTGTTATGCAATGCCAGGTCGATGGCTAACAAGATCACCATAATGGCAGGGCTTGTGGTGTCAGTCGACTTGGCGTGCATCATGCAGACCTTGCTGGGGCATGCATCCAGCCCTGTGCTGGAGGCGTCTGTCCTGGTCTGTTTTTTCATGGTTAATTGCCTGAGGAAGGAATGCGGGAGGTGGGGTGGCTATATGTTTTAGATCAGAGCTGGGCCTGACAGTGCACCCAATGGGGGACACCAGTTCTTTTGAGTGCATGGCACTGCGTGGGGGTCCCAGAGTGGATTTTAGGATTCTCCTTGTCTACCATCCACCTAGTTGGGACAAGAGTTTCCTGCAAGAGGTGACGGCCTTTGTCACCGAGAGGGTGCTGGAGTCGCCAAGATGGCTCATTCTTGGTGACTTCAACACTGGGGTGGACAATGAGGCTTTGTCTGGTGCCAGGGACTTCCTGTGTAATATGGAGGCCCTTGGCCTTACCCTTGAAACCATGGCTAGGACTCACCACTCTGGACATGAGCTCAATCTGGTGTTCACTCTGGGGCTTGAGATTAGCACCCTTGAGATTGATCCAGTCACTTGGTTGGATCATTGCACCATCAGGTTCAACTTCAGAGCTCTCTCCACAGTGTCGCTTCCCCTGTGGAAATGAAACATAGAAACATAGACTTTGATGGCAGATAAGGACCGCTTGTCCCAGCTAGTCTGCCCATTTCCCTACCTACCAGATAAGCTGCAGATCCTAGTTAACCAACAGCCTATTTCTTCCTTCCCCCCACAAGAATTGCCTTATGTCTGTCCCATGCATTCTTGAATTCCCCCACAGTTTTTGACCCCTTGACCTCCTCAGGAAGGCCATTCCGTGCGTCCACCACCCTCTCTGTGAAAAAATACCTCCTCACATTGCCCCTGAGCCACCCCTCCTCTATCTTCAAATTGTGTCCCCTTGTTCTTACACATCTCTTTTTCTGAAAGATGCTACCCTGTTGGACTTTGTTGATTCCCTTGAGGTACTTAAACGTTTCTATCATGTCCCCCCTCTCCCTCCTTTGCTCGAGGCTATACATATTAAGCTCCTTTAGTCTCTCTTCGTATGGCTTCTGTTGAAGACCTTGCACCATTTTAGTTGCCCTCCTCTGGACTGCCTCCATCCTGTCTATGTCATTGTGGAGATGTGGTCTCCAGAACTGCACGCAGTACTCCAGTTGGAGTCTCACCAACTGTCTGTACAGAAGGATAACAACTTCCTGTTTTCTACTGGTGATGCCTCTCTCTATGCATCCCAGTATCCCCCCAGCAATCCCTACTGCCTTCTCACACTGCTTGCCAATCTTTAGGTCATCTGATATGACTACCCCCTGGTCCCGTTCCATTTTTATTGTTGTTACTACCTTCCCGCCCATTGTATACTCTTCCACTGGATTTTTGTTTCCCATGTGCATTACTTTGCACTTTTTTGCATTGAATCTAAGCTGCCATACTTCTGACCATTCCTCCAACCTTTCCAAGTCCCTTCTCATCCTTTCCACCCCCCTTGTGTATCAACCCTGTTGCAGATCTTTGTGTCATCTGCAAAGAGGCATACTTTTCCTTCCAGTCCTTCTGCAATGTCACTTATAAAGACATTAAAAAAGACTGGACCCAGTACTGAACCCTGCAGTACCCCACTGGTAACTCTCCTTTCTTTGGAGTGGACTCCATTTACCCTTTAAAAGGGTTAAGGCTGGAGGAACTGTTGGTGGAACTGGATATTTTGTCCGTGCTGGAGGTGTGTTGTAGCCTATTATGAGGCTGTCATGGAGGCCTGGGACCATCTGGCACCAGTCCGTGTATGCCTGCTCATTTCACATCTCGACTCACCCTGATTTGATGGTGAGCTGAGGGCACTGAAAACCAGGGTGCAGAGGTTAGAGAGTCATTGGAGAAAGACAAGGACACAGGAGGACAGGCTGGTTCTGATGGCTCATTACGATGAGTATCAGAATGCAATCACCCACAAAAAGGCAGCTTTTATATCTAGGATGATTGCAGCTGGGAAGAATTGACCAGCTCAGCTCTTACAGGTTGTAGACAGGCTGTTACATCCAGCCAGTCTGGAACCCATTACAGCATTTTCAGCTCAAGGATGTGAGGAGTTTGCTCTATTCGTCTCAGGCAGATTGTCCTCTGTTAGGGTTGGGATTTCAATACCATCATCTAACAGTGGTGGACCTCGAATGGGTGGGTGCCTTTGGCCCCCCGAGGAGAATTCCAACTGGTGATGACAGAGGAGGTCTGTGGGGTGATCTTGGGGCTGAAACCAATGTTCTGCGACCTGGACCCAGGCCCGATATGATTACTTGTTGATTACATTGGTGTCTTGGGTCCATTTGTTGCCTAGATTGTCAGGTGTTCCTTGGTGACAGGGGTCTTCCCTGAGTCCTTCAAATAGGCTCTGATGAAGCACCTATTGAAAAAAACATCTTTGGATCCTGACATTCAGGCAAATTACCAGCCTATCTCGAACCTTCCCTTTTTACGGAAGGTTCTTGAGAAGGTGGTCATGGAGCAGCTCGCGAGTCGCCTCAAGAACTTCCAGAATTATGAGTCATTCCAACCCAGGTTTAGAGCTATGCATAGCATGGAGACCACTTTAATATGGGTGTTGAATGACCTGCTCAGGGCAAGGGATAGAGGAGAGCGATTGATTCTCATCCTCCTCAATCTCTCATCAGCATTTGACACTGTGGATCATGGGGTGTTGCTGGACAGGCTGAGGGAATATGTTGGACTCACTGGCAAGGTTATCAGCTGGTTTGAGTTCTTTCTCCAGGACAGGTCCCAGAGGGTGGTGTTGGGGAATTATTCATCAAACCCAATGGACCCGTCCTGTGGAGTGCCCCAAGGCTCTGTCCTCTTCCCCATGTTATTCGAAATATACATGCTGCCCCTGGGTCATGTCATAAGGCAGTATGGGGTAGGTTTTCATTGCTATGCTGATGATACTTAGCTCTACCTGTCCTTCACACTGAAAAGACCTGATGTGGTCAACATGCTGAATAACTGCTTGCCCGAGATCCGGACTTCAACATCGTTGAACTGGTTGATACTCAACTGTGGGAAGACTGTCATATTGGTGGTTGAGATGGGTCGAGGGGGGTGCCCTCTGGAGAAGGTTTAGGGCTCTTTATTGGTCTGACTGAATTTAGAGGCCTCCCCTAAGGTAAGGAATTTGGGCATTGTCCTGGAGAGCGAACTGACGATGCTCAGGTGTCAGCTGCTGTCCGGATTGTTTTTTATCATCTCCATTATATCACCTAAATTAGATCCCTTATCTTCCCTGGTGATCTGGCCACACTAATACATGTGTTTGTCACCTCGAGTCTTGACTACTGTAATGCACTCTACCTCGAGTCAGAGGGGGTACAATGCAGCACCTGCAGCTGCTGCAGAATGCTGTGAGCCGGCTATTGATGGGCCTTTCAAGGTCCAGTCATATTATGCTGGTGTTGCGTGAACTGCACTGGCTGTTGGAGTGCTGGTGCATCTCCTTTAAAATAGATCTTTTGATCTATAAGGCCCTACATGGGTTGGGTCCGGGTTACCTGAAGGAGCTTCTGCATCCCTACACCCCGAGTTGTTCTCTCCATTCAGCAGGAGAAGCCCTCCTGGAGGTCCCAAGAGCAAGGCTAAAATCTTCTGGGGATCAGGCATTCAAAGTGGCTGCCCCAATCCTTTAGAATTCTTTGCCGGGGTACCTCTGGGAGGTGCCCTCCCTGGAGATATTTAAAAGGAATTTAAAATTGTTCCTCTTTCAACAGGCCTTCAGTGTCTGAGAAATATAGTTTAATGTGATGAGCAGTTTGAGCTTT
This sequence comes from Neoceratodus forsteri, assembly GCA_016271365.2. NCBI lineage: Eukaryota > Metazoa > Chordata > Ceratodontiformes > Ceratodontidae > Neoceratodus > Neoceratodus forsteri. The sequence continues at coordinate 435,351,128 of JADMNL010000023.1, forward strand.
GAATAATATGAGTTTTAATGAGTGTTATGTATTGTTACTTCATTTATTGTGCTATGCGTTTTGTGTATTTACCTACGCTATTTGTCTGTTTTATACTCTGTAAGGGTGTTCTGAGCCTACAGGGAAGGGCAGCTGAAATAAATAAAATCTACTACTAGAGGCAATACTAGTGGGATGCCATAATCTTCATAAGGCAGAGGTGGATTGATGATAAGATTTATGCAGATTCCGTTGATCTGACCGTGTCTTCATCAACTGCTACTGCACCATATGTTGCATTATGGAGCCATCAACCTTATGTGTCAAGTTGGGCAACTGACCAGCTATTCAGTCATTACTGTGCAAGTATAACTGCTCTCTACTCTATGTGGGCTCTTGGGAGTGGGGGCCTACATACCTTGGAGCATCTGCATGTTGGAGGGGGTAGACTGCACAGTGGGGCCATTGTATGGGGTACCATATATATGGGTGCCGTGCCCTGGGTAGATTGCACTCTGATGCCATGGTGGCTGTATGGTGTGTTCAGTTATATTGTGTGCAATGCCTGTGTGCCCATCTGTGTAGGGTCATTGACCATGCTTTGACTTACGTGGTCTCATTATTTTGTTGCAGGTATATCAAAGGCCTATATGTCTCATTGTGCTTCAGCATGGTGAAATGGACAGGTCTGATGTTGATCCATGGCCAGTGGAGAGTCTATGGATGAGGGTGAATGGATTGCCATGATTGTGTTTTTCTGTGCAACTGGCCATTGTTGTAATGGTAGCATTTATGCTGTATGTTAGGCTATGTGTGACGTGTATTATCATGGCTCTGCTTATAAGGGGTACATATGGGCATTATTAGCATGTAGCTGAAGGTCATGAATGTGTAATGCTGTGTTTGCAGGAAAGTTGCCCATTACATGACTTGTGTAAACCAGACAGGCAAGGTGGTGATTTTCTGTGCAATGGTCAAGTCATGGAGGGACATGTTTTATATGACGGCATTTAAATGTCAGCCTGTTTGCATGCTTTCTTAGCATGGCACAGTGTCATGGGGATGGCATTACGAACCACAGAGACGGAAAGCACAAATGGATACAGTACATTTATATATACAGGGGAGGTGGCCACCAAAGCACTTGTACACTTCAACTGTTTCAGTAAACCTGTGTTCTGATACTGGAACTTTGTTTAGTGTGGTACCTTGGTGTAATGTGCGGGTACTGCTACTTGAGTGGGCCCTAGAGCTTACGTTATCTCACTAGGGTGGCTGCACAACTAGGTTCACAGCAGGGTGCTAGCTGGTGTAATTCACTTGCAAGGTTGTGTGTGCATTGTGTTATTCTAGTTCATACATTGCAGAGCTATCTGCATGGGACACATTATGTGGACATGCACAAAAAAAGTAGTTCATACCCAGTACTGCTGTACTGCAATGCAATGCAAGGCATACTGCTGCACATGTGTACACCATACTTAAATGGATTTCACAGGTAAACCATTACACACTGTGCATATCACCACTTTCACTGGTGTGCATATAGCCCACTGAATGGTTTGAAATGAAAATGAGTGATTGGTAATAATTAGCAAACAATAAATACATGTATGCAGATTACTATGGCCAAAAAAGACTTGGAAACAAACATGTTTTAGGGCCTTTTCTGGTTCCAATAAGAACATCACCCATTCCTATTTTGAAATAAGAAAAGGTTTTTTAAAAGAAAGTTTGCAGGCAGCATGGCTGGGTTGCAGTTTGCCATGAGAGACCTGGGCTTTCATTCTTGGCCCGGCACATCTTTATGGTGCTACGGGTGTGAGGGTGGGGGGCTCTGAAGCATTCCACCAGATGCTCACCTTTTCTTGGGAGGGAGGGAGGGAGCAATTCCCACTGCACCACTGACATAGGGAAGTGGCAACATCAGTAGAGTAGCATTTGGAAGGCAGGTAGGTGGAGATGAGTAATTTGCTTGGCACCACCCTTTCTGCCTCTACTCCCAGAGGTGGGCAGGGGAAGGATAGGTACAAAATGGAAAATGGGGCAAGGGCTCCCTGGATGATGCCCCTTGTACCCCAGCCTCCTACTTGAGTGGTCCATACTCTAAGACCTCTTGGGTATTCTCATTCCTCCACCACCTAGATGATGGGTTGTGCTCTCCATAGGAGCTATAGGGTAGGCTCACCAAAAGCTAATGGCCATAGTCACTAGATTTGCAAAACTGGCAAGTCATCTGAGACATTTATGTAGAGTACAACCTTTGTTTCTGTTTTGATTATTTTTTTTTACAATTTGTTTAACTAATACAAACCATGTGATTTCAAGCAATCAGCACAGAGAGTCAGTGTACATCTTATCCTGAGTATGGTGGCCTCTTATACAGGAACGCTAGGAGTAGAGCGTTTTACTTCAAAGCCAGGGGAAGGTAGCTTACTTTAGCTGTTGAAATAAAATAAATACTTAAAACCCATTTTAAATTACTCCTGCTAACTTGACTAATAATAAGTTAATAAGGCCCCTTCGAGGTGTCTCTTATGATATAAGAGACTCTTCTTGTGAGGTTTGGGTAGCCAGAACCAATCAGCATCACTTCACAGTTGTTTCACCCACACCTCATGCTAAAAGTCTCTTATACCATAAGAGATACCCTCTGGATGCCCTATAACAAGGCACAGCATCTCATTTACAGTGGGCTCCTACTTTTACCCAATTTTATAGCTGAGAGGGCTAAAGCACAGGGAGGTCAAGTCACTCGCTCAAGGTGACATTGTAGACGAGTAACCTTAGTGGAATCTAAAACTGAGATTTTCTGTCTTACAGTCCATTGCTCTAACCACTTAATACACAGCCTTATACAGATTGAAAGGCAGTTCAATTTTCTACAGCCAAGCACACATTTATGTCAGGGATTTGATGGCCAAATAATTGAATGCTTTGCTCTGCAAGTTTTGGTTTTCTAGTTATTCCTAGAGTAAGAAATGCTGTGTCCCTTGTATTGTTTAAGTCGTGCCTGAAGACACATCTGTTTGAAATGTGCTTTGGACCTAGTGCTGCTGTTTGAATTTTACTGATTTAATTTTTTTATCATTTTTAATCTATTATTTTTATTGCTACAGTTCTAATGTATTGTCTGATTGTGAGGTGTCCAGAGTCCTTCGGAATGGGTACCATATAAATAAAATTACCTTGTCTTGCCAAGAGTGAAGTTGCCAACTTTGAGTGGTGGGTGCGGTGCTTATAGAACCTCATGCTATGGAACTTATCTGCCTAGTTCAATAAGAGGTGTATCTTCTGTTAATATTTTGCTGAAAAGACACAAGGGCACTTTGACTTATTCAAACATTTATTTAGCTTTCATTGATCAAGAAAGGAGGGCTAGACAACACTGTTTATTTTCAGCCTCATGCCTTGGGTGGAGGGGTAGTATGGACTCAAATCACTGAAACATAACTAGATTAAGCTATTTGGGGTAGTTTTGTGAATGGGAGAACTTTGATGAGGACACTGGGAAATTCCTCTACTCTTTTTAAGAAGTGCCATGGGATCTTTAACATCTAATTAAACAACTACAGAACAGGCATACGGTGTCTTGGTTTAAGGTCTCCTCCAAAGGATGGGACATCACAGCAATACAGCAATGCAGCATCCCCTTAGTACTGCACTCATGTGCCAGCATTTATGGTTGGTGCCCAATCCTGCTACGGGACTAGAACCCATGACCGTTTGGACCAGAAGTAATTGAGATTTTGTATTTTATGTCTCATCAGGTCTGTATCTTTTTATTGCTCTTTACTCAGCTGTTGAATAGATATTGTTTGGCACTGTGCGGACTGGTATATGACACCAGTTCTATAGACTGTTATTATTCAACAACTTTCCTTTTATGTCATGGGGGGTTTTGACAGCCAAACTATCAAAAGGCTATTCCACCAAAGTGGTGGTTTTAAAGGGTTATTGTCAACCCCCTTAGGCATCAAAGCATCTGTAGTTTAAAAAACAAACTTTATGACTGGTTACATTCTGTAGAGACTGTTGATGTACTGTAGTTGGTGGTTAAATTCTGATTTTCTTTTTAAAAGAGAAAAACAGACTGCCCACATACTGGTGCTGCCACACAAAAAAATGTGTTTGCTTATGTGCCTTGATCAACTCCCAGTGCATCTTTTCTGGACTTGGGAGCACCCCAACACAGTCTAGACAATCATTGCATTATGCCGTGGGAGGAAAGGAGACTATTGGATTATGAGTGGCTGTACTGCTTGGCAGTGTTCCTAATGTTCAGAACTATTCAATATGAGTGGATCAAGGATTTGAGACAAAAAACATGTGTATAAATATACCATTAGCATGCATTTCAGTTCTACTAAGAAATGAAGCAGATAATACAATCAGCAACATCAATGAATTTTAGAGAAGGTAAGCAATCATAAAATTAAAGTTTTCAACTAGAAATAGCATGATACAAAAATAGGCTGATAGTGCCCCTTTAATGTTCATTCAATGAAGGAAAGGATTTCTCCAGGTTTACTGTCTTTGTTTCTGTGCCAGGAGTTCCCTCAATTTATTAAAAGAGCTTACTTCCAATCTCAGCACTTCCTTACCTTGTGGGAATCATTCTGCTAAAAAAATATCATTTTTTTCACTTAAATGTATTTATTGTAATACAATTGCATAGCCTTGCCCCAGGGCGACACACAAAAAGCTGGCAGCACAAGCAGTAACATATAGAACTAGACAAAAAGTATATTTATTCTGTTACAGAACAAATATTAAAATAGCCCAACAGTTATCCACAGGATTTAATTTTTTAACCCTTTAATGATTTTCTATAGCAATATTTAGAAGTTGTAGTAACACTATAGTCAGTTAAGTTTACCTGTGGATAACTCCTACAATAACCCACTGTCTAGGAAGGGTATTTAGAAAAAAAAACATAATTGAACACTTTTTTAATTTATTTAACCCATGGGTCTGCTGTATAATCATAATGAGGCATTCCAGGACATGGGTAATTGTAGGATTACCCACCTCTCATATGGTTAATTCACATGGCTGCACCTCATGTCACATCACATGAGGTGCAAGTAAATCTTCCTCCAAAATCCTATGCCCTGTCTTGCCTTAATGCTTAATTTATTCATGGGTAAAGACCTTAACTGACCAATCAGGTTACAGGATTTTGCATGCCCATAGTATAACAATATATAAATATAGTGGACCCTATGTTTTCACTTAAAAAACAAGTTCCTAGCCATAACCGCTCCAAATGTAGTCTATTTTTAAAAACAAATATCTTTTAAAAGGTCTAACTTTTGAGCCATTACGGCTATGAATGTAATTTTTAAAATGAAATGCTTGAGTCAGATTACATAGAAACATAGAAACATAGAAGTTGATGGCAGATAAGGACCGCAAGGCCCATCCAGTCTGCCCATTTCTTTTTCTACCTTATAAATGTGCCACCGACCTTTGCTCTGTCAGTGACCTATCTATTCATAGTCATTTGTATTGTTCCCTTATGCCTATCCCATGCCTGTTTGAAGCCCTGCACTGTATTCATAGCCACCACTTCTTGTGGTAAGCCATTCCATGCATCTATCACCCTTTCTGTGAAAAAGAATTTCCTCACATTCCCCCTTAATCGGCCTCCCTCTAATCTCATGCTGTGTCCTCTTGTCCTGCTATTTTTCTTATATTTAAATATGTTAGACTCTTTCACCTTGTTTATGCCCTTAAGGTGTTTAAATGTCTCGATCATATCACCTCTCTCCCTCCTTTGCTCAAGGGTATACATATTGAGCTCCGTTAATCTGTCCTCATATGTCTTCTGATGCAGTCCCTGCACCATTTTGGTTGCCCTTCTCTGGACTGCCTCAATTTGGTTAATGTCCTTGTGAAGGTGTGGCCTCCAATACTGCCGCAGTACTCCAGATGGAGCCTAACCAATGTCTTGTACAGAGGATTATTACCTCCCTCTTTACGACTTGTGATACCCTACTAATACACCCCTAACACCCCCCTAGCCTTACCTACTGCTTTAGGGTCTGCTTGGATGATTTTAGGTCATCAGTGGTGATGATGATGCCCAAGTCTCTTTCTTCCTTTGTGACTGCTAGCAACTCCCCTCCCAGCCTATAAGTGGCTTCAGGGTTTCTCTTCCCTATGTGCATGATTTTGCACTTCTTTGCATTAAATCCCAGTTGCCACTCTTCTGACCATTTTGCTAGTTTATCCAGATCTCTTCTCATTCTGCCCACCCCATCTGGATCATCTACTCTGTTGTAGACCTTGGTGTCATCTGAAAACAGACAAGCCTTACCCTCTAGTCCATCTGCGAGGTCACTAATGAAGATGTTGAATAGGACTGGCCCCAGGACTGACCCCTGAGGTACCCCACTTGTGACTTGCATCTCTTCTGACTGTATACCACTTACCACCACTCTCTGTTTTCTGCCAGTCAACCAGTTTGCCACCCAGTTGACCAACTTCTGACCCACCCCGAGCCTACCCAGCTTATTTATCAATCTTCTATGTGGAACAGTGTCAAAAGCTTTGCTGAAGTCAAGGTAGGCGACATCAACTGCTCCCCTTGGTCCACCACTCTGGTTACCCAGTCAAAGAAATCTATGAGATTAGTTTGACAGGACCTTCCTTTGTAAACCCATGCTGTCTTGGATCCTGTGCCCCTATGGATTCCAGGTGTTGCACTATCTTTTCTTAAGGGTGCCTCCATAATCTTGCCCACTACTGAGGTAAGACTGCCGGTCTGTAGTTCCCGCCTCCTCCCTGCTACCACTCTTGTGGGCGGGATCACATAACCCTTCTCCAGTCTTCTGGGACCTCTCCTGTGCTCAGAGACTCACTAAACAATTCTGCTAATGGCTCTGCTAGTTCCTCCTTTAGCTCTTAAGTACCCTGGGATGTGCCATCAGGTCCCATTGCCTTATCCACCTGAGCCAAGCTCTTGTAGGACCCTTTCTTTTGTGGAGTAGTGCTCACCTCTCCCTGTGTCCATGATGCTGAGCTGTGGGCCCTGCCCTACCTTCTCTTCAGTAAATACTGAGCAAAGTATCTATTTAGGATAGATGCCTTTACAGGTCCTCCTCCTCACATCTCCTTTCTCCATTAAGCTTAGCAATACCCCTCTGGACTTTCTCCTTTCACTAATGTATCTATAGAAAGTCTTGTCACCTTCTTTTCCTGTTACGTGCTAGTGTTTCCTCAGTTTGGGACTTTGCCTGCCTTACTGCCTTACCTGCTTCCCTTAGGGCAGTTTGGTATGCCTCCCTATCTTCATCCCGCTGTGTTCCTTATATTTCCTGAAGGCCAGCCTTTTGGCTCTGACCTTTTCTGCTACTGTATTTGAGAACCAAGTGGTTTCCTTCTTCTTTTGCACTTCCTTTCTGTCTAACACAATGGGATGTTGCTTCAAGTATTGTATCCTTAATGCTTGCCCACTTTGCCTGTACCTCCTCACCTGTGTTTCTTTTTGCCAGAGGCTAGCTTAACTCTGTTGGCCATCTTATCAAAGTCAGCTCCTCTGAAGTCCCATATTTTTGCCTTGGAATGGGATGATTTAGATGTAGTAGCCAACTGAACCATACGATGGCTCACTGCCCTCAGGTAACCTTCTACCTGGAGATCTGTGATTCCTTCTTTGTTAGTCAGTACTAGATCTAGGATAGCCCTGTCTCTTGTGGGTTGCTGTACCAGTTGTTTGAGGCCCTCCCTGCAGGAATCCACTATGAGTCTAGTTCTGGCAGATGTTCCTGCTGGTATTGACCAATCTGTATCTGGCATGTTGAAGTCTCCCATTATCAGAACCTCCCTTTAGCTGTCATGTTTTGTATATCTTCTAACAGTAATGTGTCTATGTCCTCCCTCTGGTCTGGGGCCTGTAGACAACCCCAGTTCTTATGGCTGTCCCATTTCCTGTTTCCAGGGTGACCCACAGTTCTTCTGGCTCCTTATGTGTATTCTGAATTTCTGTAGCTTTGATATTTTCATTAACATACAGGGCCACTCCTCCCCCTTTTGCACCTCGGTCTCTTCTGAACAATACATAGCCAGGTACTGAAGTCTCCCAGGTGTGGTTACTGGTAAACCACGTCTCACTAATTGCTACTAAGTCCAGTTTAGCCTCTGACATTATTGCCTGCAGGTCTGGGATCTTATTTCCCAGGCTGTGAGCATTTGTGTACATGATTTTCCATTGGCCAGATTTTGGTGTGTTAGTTGTTTATATGAATAGGTTATATCAATACAATTTAAAAGTATAAATACAGGTCTGTACATTAATATGTATCAACGTAATCTGTTGGTAATAAACATATCAATATATAGTATATCATATTTATATATAATCATATCATACCAGGGTTGTACCTGAAAATAAGCATTTGATTTCCTAGTGCACCTACACGGTGAACAAAAACTAAATAAATATATCAATACATATTTTTCTTTTCAAAGGTAGAACTGAGATAAGTGTTTTTCATGTCAATAGTGCAAAAAATATAGGCTATTTCCTTAACTTGATATGTAAATTATTATAGCAATATAATAGTTTTATGTATCAATATATAAAAGTTAGACTTTTGTTTTAAAAATATTATTTTCATTTGTTTACCTTTTCTGATGTTTAGTAATACTGCACCTTATATAATTAGGAACAGTGTAGTTTGCACCCCCATATGCACTCATCGTATGGCCTTTATTGCATTGCAAACATTTCCACTCACTTAAGTAACTCCTAATCTTTCTTGCTTAATCAGACTTGCCTGCTAAAGTGTCAGAAGTTAATAATGCATGGGGACTAGTGTATAACAATTTTTTTTAACATACCTAAGGTGTGTGGTGCATCATAAGCCACAGGAGTGAAGCTCAAGTCATTTATGTTGCACATCACTCCAAGGGTGTGTAGACATTATTTCAAGTTACACAAGTCCCCATATTTTATTTTTTTCTAACTGCCTGTTTTGTGTTTTGGAAGCAGTGTATTCTCCTAGGAAGAAAAAGTAAAAGTGGTTTACTAGCTGAATGTGTGTGCTCACTATTACACTGTACATACCTCTCTGACTTAACTATTCTCTTGTCTGATGATTCTCCCCTTACTGCTGTTGACTCCTTCCAATACTTGGGTCTAAATGTTGGTCCTGCCCTTGATTTCACCCTACACATATCTAATGCCTGAAAGTCTGTTAATCTGAAACTAGGACGTGCCTATAGGGTCAAACATTCCCTGGCTTTTGCTGCTAGACTAATTACTACTCAGGTTATTTTATTGCCTAATCTCACTTATGGCCTTATACTTTATTATGAGGTAAGTAAATACAACCTAAATAAATGGAACACCATTTATAATAGCATTTGCCGTTTTGCCTTATCAGTGCCCAGGCTAAGATACCACAGTTCTATGTCAAAACAGCATATCAAAAATAGTGAAGACAATTTAAGCACAGCAATATGAGTGCTGGGAAAGACTGACAGAAAATGTCAGCGAGGCATCAGAAAAGCAAAAAATACCACATAAAAGTTTACAAGAGAGAGGCTTTAGCCCTGAACCCCCCACACCCCCTTACTTAAATATGCATACTTGAAGATGCACTATATACCACACAAAGGTTTCAATGTTCTGATGCCTCTCTGAAGTTTTCAGTCGCTGTCCTTCCCGGTGCTCATATTGCTGGGCTTAAATTGCCTTTGCTATTTTTGATACGCTGTTTTGACATGACACCACTTACAATTGCTCTCCCTGTTTGACTCTAGGATAGATATTTCCAACCTCACATTGGGTATATACCTTAGGCTGTTCCATAGACAAGATTAACAGATCAGCCAAGCCTGCTGCCCTTGCAATAATATTCATTAAACTTGATCAGACTTACATGCTGAGATCTAGTCACCTGTCACTTCTGTCTAGGCCCAAGTGCACTACAAATATGAGTGAGCAGGCCTTTCCCATATTTGCTCATATGCTCTGGAACTCACTTCCACCTAACTTTAGGATCACTCAGTCACATCTAATTTTAAAGGAGGAACTTTGCAAGCTCCTATGGTCCTTCGATAAATGCTTATGTATCTGATGAACTGTACTGCTACTATAATTTGCCTTTTGATTGTCTTTTTCAATTTTACTCAGTAGGTACTCTGCTCATATATTTTTGCACTACAGTATTGTTTGACTTCTACTGCTGATGTATATAAAATTGTGTTTTTGTATCTTTGTGCCACTCTGCTACTGTTATGTGATGTTATACTTCTCCCGGGTCATGTCTTTTTTTGAAATTAAGTCAACTTTATTGAGTTTTCAAATAATAAACACCAACAAGTTACACAGAGCAAGAAAATGTTCAGATAAACCCTGCCCACCTAACCTCCCCCACCACCATCCCACCCCGGAGTGTGCCAGGTGACCAAATAAGACTATGTTCAGAAAATAATAGTGACAGAGATAAAAATGAGAACTTCAGGAGAACCAGAGGGGTATCGAGAATGACTAAGTCAGATATAAAGCATAAAGCTTGCCCCATTTTTTACTGAAGAGATGAAGTCTGTGGTGAGTACTAGCAATCAGGTGTTCTGTCCTTAGACAAAAGGAGAGCTTGTGTTACCACTCTCTGTAAGATATGGCTGAAGAATCTAGCCAATGCTTAAGGACCAGCTTTTTAACTGCCATGGAGATGAGGGCAACATGATATCTCCTCTCCCTAACCCCATTTGGGTATATTCCCCTATGATGCAGATTTCGGGAGTAAAGAGCCCATCCAGCCCTAAAAGAGGGTCAATGCAGTTTTTAATCATGTCCCATAGAGGTAAAAGTTTCTCACAGGATCCGAAAATATGTATGAGGGTACCTTCTGCATTGCCACATCTAGTACAGGAAGAAGAAGAAAGGAGATACATTTTAGCCAATTTGACTGGCGTATAGTACAAGTTGTTTAGAATTTGGCACTGGGTGAGTCTTAACCTATCCTGGGTACTATACAAATACAGATCATTCTAAACTCAAGCTCAATTAAGAGTAGCCTCTTGCATTAGAGCCTCCCATACCTTGGAGCCCTCTAGGTGAGAGGGGTGAAGCGTAGTGAGGAGAAATGTATATAACAGTGCTATACCATGAGACCGCATTGCTAGGTCCTGTATCTGTACCAGCAAAGCCTCCAGCTCTGAGGTTACAGGGAAGAGACAAAAATGGTGCAGTAACAGATGTCACAATTGGAAGATCTTAAAGACATGGAGTGAATCCAGGTGAAGTTTTGCTAAGATTTTGGGGGAAGAAAGTAGGGAGTCTTGAGAGTAGAAGTCAGAGATCCTGGTCCCTTGTAGTTGGGGGAGCCACCCAGGAGAGAGACAGAGTGCAATCCTGAATCATGATATTGGGGTTAAACAGGAGCAGCTGAGTGAAATCTATGGAGGGGGATTTATAGAGGGAAGTGCATAGTTGAGAGAAAACCTTAACCGATGTGCCAATTACTGAATCTCGAATAGCTGCTGGTAAAGCCTTTCAAGGGACAAAGAAGAGAAGAGAAGATGGGGAGAGGTTTGAGGAGAGGAATAGTTGAGCTTCAATCTGTAATCAATGGGGAACATAATCCTATTCAGGGTGGATTTGATGAAGGGAGAGTCATGTTCTGCACTTTTAGAGAAGGCCAGCCCAGTAATAATACAAAAAATTCAGAAGTCTGAGACCTATAGATTCTTTAGACAATCCCAGCTTTAGATAAGAGCATCTAGGAGATTTATGTAACCAAATAAAACAGGATATAAGAGAATGGATGTATTTGAAGAAGGAGAAAGGGAGCCAGACATTTAGCATATTCAAGCGGTAAAAAAGCCTGGGGAATATGTTCATTTTAACAATGTTAATCCAGCCCCATAGGGAAATAGGAAGGGCTTTCCATCTTAGAGTATCTTGTTGAATAACCATTACAAGATCATCAAGGTTGAGTTTCCTCATAAGGAAAGGGTCAGTGGGTAAAAAAAAAATACATAGGTATTTAATGGACTTAGGAGACCAGCACATACCAAACCTGGTAAAGTCAGCACAGTATGTAAAGTGATTCAGGGGAAGAATCTCTGTTTAATTACAGTTCAGCTTATAATTGGAGAATGAACTATATTGATCTATCACTCTAAGGGTTTCTGCAAGGGAAGTAGAGGGATGCGATAGATGTAGAAGGATATCATCCGCATACACCGAGAGATAGTACCATGTCACCTAGAAGTATGCCATGTATGAGAGGGGAAGACTTCAACTGCCTAATTAGGGGCTCTAAGTAAAGTTTGAAAAGAAAGGAAGATAGTGGGCAAACTTGCTTGGTGCCAGAGTAAAGGGGAAAACGAGAAGAGAACACTCCATCACAATAAATCCTAGCAGATGGAGAGGAATAAATGGTTTGCAGCCAGCAGAGAAATAAAGGAGGGAAACCCATCTTCTTAAGAGTAGACCACAAAAAGGCCCAATCCACCCTATCAAATGCTTTTCCATCATCCATGGAAATCAGGGCCATGGGGGGTGGGAGAGACTTTAGCAACCTGAAATATATGGTTCAGTTTACATAAATGATTGGCAAAGGATCTGCCTGGAACAAAACCTATCTGCTCCGGACTAAGAAGATTGGACCAGACTTTCTTAAGTCTCGTAGCTAGAATATTAGAAAGAATTTTAAGGTCACAGTTAAAAAGAGAAATAGGGTGATAATTGGATGGATGTGGGGGGAGTTGTCTGGCTTGAGAAGAACTATGCTCACCTCCCAGACAGAGGGATCCAGGGTGTCAGCTGATAGCATGAAATGGAAAAAATTAAATAAAATAGGAGCTGGTTCTTTAAGAAAGCATTTATAGAAATTAGATGGAAACCCATCTGGCCCTGGGGACTTGTCCAGGGCTAAACTATTGATGGCAGCTTCCACTTCTGACAGAGAAACTGGAGAAGATAACAGAGTCTGACGATGTTCTAGAAGGTGTGGAAGGGAGGTATTCTCTAGATAGGCCTCAGTCTCCTCCTTATTTGGTGGAAATGGATGCTAACTATAAAGGTTCATGTAATAGTGTTTGAAAACTGATACAATGTCTCTGGGTAACATTTTGAGAGAATCATCCTGATCTATAATTGTTTTAACAATTCTAGAGTGCTCAGTTTTCCTCAAATGGAGGGCAAGTAGCCACCCTGCCTTATCCCCCTGTTCAGTGTATGTAGACTGGGTTTTTAAAATGGCATATTCGGCCTTCTCTCTCATGAGGTCAGTGTATTCGTCCCTAAGATACAGTAAGGTAGCCAAGGAGTCTGGAGAAGAGGAGGGAGATAAAGACTGCTCCAGAGATCTTATTTGTTCTAGTAAGGTTCTGGCAGTGAACTCACAGATTCTCTTACACCTAGAGGCAAGGCGAATAAGTTTCCCCCACAGGAAGCATTTCAGGCACACCACTCATGATCCCCCCTTGGGACAGAATTCTGGTTTGACTCAGTATACATTTGGATAAGGATTTTATTTTAGAGACGATAAAGTCGTCCTTAAGGAGTTGGATATTTAGCTTCCAGGTAGTGTCACGCTACTGGCCTAATGAGGGAGTAAGAAAGAGCCAGGCCACTGCATGATTGGAAAGTACCATGGGTTCTAGTCCACTATCACACATTCTGGGTAAAAGAGTTGAACTAATAAGAATATAACCACGTCTAGAAGAAGTGTGGTGAACCGCAGAGTGAAATGAGAAAGAGCGGCTGGAGGGATTAAGGATCCTCCAGGGGTCACACAGACCAAGTAGATCCATGAAATCCCTCAGGGTCTGTTGAGGTCTTGTGACAGTGGAAGGTTCCAATCCTTGCCCAGAATTAGAGGTGTTGGTAAGAGGGGAGCAATTTTGTCAGCTAAATCCATGAAAAAATCAGGGTTCCCCCCTACTGTATCATAAATACTTCCTAGGATCACCTCACTCTGGTCTAGGAGGCCCTTAACCAGGATGAACCTACCTTGTGGGTCCAAAATCATAAGCTCAGCTTGGAAGGATGTGCTTTTCATGAGTAAAATTATAGCATTCTTACTCGAGGTTGAGTCCCCAGCCAAGAACACTTGGTTTATACCCTGCCTGCAAAGCCAGTTTGCTTCTTGGATCAGGAGATGAGTTTCCTGTAGGAAAATAATTTGGGCATGAAGTAGAGCTAAGTGCTTGAAAATCTGGTACCTTTTGAGTTCTCTCTCACTCCCCTGACATTCTGAGTTACCAGTCTAATAGCACGATTAGCCATAGTCATAATAACCAACAAGTATAAAGTAGTAGATACCCAAGTTTTGGCACACTCCCCTCAGTTCCCCCGTCCTCACTCCCCCCCCCAAAACACAATTGGCAATGAACAGAGCCTTAAGATAACAAAAACATAGCGGTCAGAAAAACACCATAGTATAAAATCCTCAGAACAAGTAACTAGCTATTCATCAAAAAGGACATGACACAAATTCCCCTCCCCCTTCCCCAGTATACCCACAAGTGCAAGAGAGAGAGAGACCCATGCAGGCATAGAAGAGTCACACCCCCTTCCCCAACATCCCATAATACCCCTTATATGCAAAGGTATCCCTAACTGACTTTGTATTAACAACCCGAAAAAGACCAGAAATTAGGAAATACCAACCCCATGCAGCCCGGAAAATCCCCCTTTCAGGCTTAGACCCACCCATAGGTAATCTAATCAGGATCAGCCCTGGGGTAGTAGGGGAGAGTGATGGTAAAGTAAGTAGACAGCTACAAAAACACTCCCCTACCTAGGTATGCCTTCTTGACAGTGGGGATTGCCTGGAATACCAATCAATAAAAAGGAGGCATCGGGCTACCCCCCATTAGCCAGAACATAATGGCTGCCAGCCCGCAATATACCTGAACTGCAGGTTACCCTACCCCCCACTGCCCATCCCTTCACCGTATTACCCGTGTCCAGGCACATAACCAAGGGAGCACCCCCTAGGAATAGCTTACTTGGTAATCCATGAGGAGGAATAATTAAAATTGCCTCCACAAACCATTTTTGTATCTGGAGCGTCTGCTACGCCTTAATGATTAACCTGTTAGAGCTGAAAATTGGCATATACATACATAAACACTCCTTTCTGGGTAATCCCTTCCCCTAAGATCTTGACCACCCCCGACCTGTCACCATCACACTGACGTTAATCTAGCAGGAGCGAAGCAAAAGGGGAATAGATAAGGAAAAGGGAAAAGAAGGATCAGCATCAAAAAAAAAAAAGTACTTAAACTTAATTATAGTCAATCACGGCTATTGTAAATGTCTAGAATGTCCTAAATTCAGACCTGGAGTTCTATTAAAGGGGAACATAATTCCACTGGGACCTGGTGCAAACTTAACCACCTCCCCCTGCGCAACACAAACCCACAGTTTGAGTTCCTTGTTTTAGTAAACAAAATTGTAGCTCAGGGTGCTCGATGAAAGGCCAAAGTAGGAGCCCCTGCTGGTTGGAGTACTTCAGGATCCAACTTTCCAGACATCAACTGTGGGGAAAGAACAACCTGTTAGAGCATCAGTGATCTATTAGGGGGAGGCAAGGCATAAACAGTCCACATATCCCAGATAAGAATCAAGAGAAAACAACACTGTTAAGACTGTTAGACACAAGAAAATACTCAGGAAATGACCCAGTCTTCAGGTGTTTTTAAACAGATTGGGCATTTTAGCGGAGAGGTCTTGAGCCGCTTGCTCTGGTAATTCGAATGACATCCATGAACCTGAGATAAGGGCTTGCAGCTAGGCCAGATAGGCCATTTTAAACTTGATGCCAGCTGTAATTAATTTGTGTACTGTCTGCTGAAAGGCTGCAAGCTTCTGGTGTATCTCATACGGTAGGTCTTGAATGAACCTGAGGTGCTTCCCCTCCCAGATCACAGCTTGTAGTTCCCTGACCTTAGTTAAAACATGTTGTTTTTCAAGGTAACTAAGGAATTTCAGAATGATTGGTCTGGGGTGAGCACCTTCAGGTTGTCGAGGATTAAAGGAGCAGTGTGCTCTCTCAATCTGGTAGGCAGCACTGTAGGGAGAAGGACCCGCAATCTTGGCCAGAAGCTTTTGAAGGAAGATGATAATCGCTGGGCCTTCCTCCATCTCTGGTAGCCCAAAAATCAGGATATTGTTACAGCAGCTGCTGTCTTCTATGTTTTCAGACTTTAGCTGTAATTTGGCCAGTTGCTGCTTCAGTTTAACTATTTCAGGATCCACTTTGTCCTGCCAGTGTCCCAAAGACATTGAGCAGACCTCCACACCCCCCATTCTTCAGCCCAGCTCATTCAAATCTGCCCAGAGGGACTTCAATTCAGAGGAAATGTTCAACAAAGTTTCCCTGAAGGAGAGCAGCTCTTGAAGAAAATGATCCTCTGTGAGAGGAATCGCCAACACAGAAAGGCCAGGGTGCTTGGTTGCAGAGGTGCCTTGGGCCTTTGATTTCTTAGAGGTCTTCTCGGGCGTGGTAGGGGGAGTATGGCGGAGTTGGGCCTGCCCCATATCAGCCTCCATGGCGGTGTCACAACACCAATGTTGATCCACAAGAGCGGTAGAAGAGAGCTAGAGGTAGACTTCAACAATTAGGAGCTATATTTGCCAGTTTGCAGTAGTCTTGTCAGGTAAAATTAACAGATGAGCACTGGAGAAGCAAGAGCTCCACAGACAAGCTGCTATCAAGCTGAAACTATCATGTGATCTCCTCCCAGGTCATGCCTGAAAATAGGCATTGTATTGTCTAGAGCACTTAAGAGTAAACTAAAGATAAATAAATACACACACACACACACACACAGGTGTGCATCACAGAGAATTCTAGTACCGGATTCCAGGTTACAATAAACCTCTTATATTAACAAAAATGCAAACATTTAATTTGGAGACAGTATGCTGAGTAAAGGGCTGCTATACTGTAAAGTTTTTTTCCGGGGGCATTAAAAAAAGATGGCTGCTGACTGCTGAGACTGGTGAGATGACCTCTTTGCAGAGGAAATTTTATGCTTTACTGTATTTATTAACATCCTTGATGGTTATATTAGATAAATTCTGAATACAGTTGCAAGCTTTCTAGCCTCAAGTTTTTTCTTCCTGTTTGTGCTTTAGGCTACAGTAAAGGTGGATATCAAGGAGAATGCTGAGGACCCAAGGAAGATGAAGAAAGTGAGCTGGTGATGAGAGTCCCTGTACCATGGAGAATGGAGGAGGACAGCAGTATAATGGGATCCATGGAGGGAACCATCATCAGGAAGCCAAGCAGAGGAATGAAGGAGCAGAGTTGGGAGAGGAACTGAGTGAATAGCTATGGAATCAGGGCATCCTAAGGAAACAGGAGGGTAACGAGCTGTACTGAAGGGTGTTATGTAAAATTTTGGAACTGGCCCTGTTTACTTAATGGCTTGTTGGTGTTCCTGCCCGCTGAACAGACAGTGAGCTGGAGAGCACCCACTAGCAACCTGTCTGCCTTGTTGGCCAGACTTGACGTGGGCCTGTTTATCTTTTTCAGAGATCCTGTGGTGCAGTCCGATTACCATGGTGTTAACAAGGGCTCAGGTCTAGGATTCTCATTCATTTGATCCTATTCTATGGGTGATATTGACTGATGTAGGGTTAACAAATCCGTGTACAATGCAAGTGTTTGTTGCTGAAAAACCAGGAGATTATGCGTTTGATAGTATAGTTGCCACTCTGCAGTGTCTCATGACTATGATTCTTTGATTTTTATTAAGTGCCTTTTCTTGCTTGTTTAGTTCTTTTAAAACCATGGGGGAAATTTATAGGTTTTTATTGGAATGTTGAATACCTGGGTTTGTTGGTGATATAACTGTCATGTGATAGGACAGTTATGTCCTGCTATCAGATGCTAAATTATTAGTCTAGTTTCAGGATTTCAACAAGTAAAAGGAAAAAGCAACCATCAACCAGCCTAATAACAAGCACAATACTGAAGTATAACATGCCACATGTTTTTATTCTCATCATTATTTGGCACTGCAACCAGTGGCAGAGAAAGCAGGAGAAAATACAGAATGACCTTACGTTTCACCCAGTCAACTACTGGGCTTCCTCAGAGTAAACGAATAGCCCCTTTCATACCCCTTTTATACACCATGTGTGTGGTCATATCTATTAAGACAATTAAGAATAATTGTTTACACCTATGTTATCCAAGCTAATTTAAATTACCTAATAGAAAACAGCTTATGTCCCATTGTTCCAACATATATCTTAACCCATCTAAGAATGCAAAAGTTAATGGGCTAGAACAAACAAATGGAGAACCCCACTAATGACAACTTCTAACATTGTTTCTAACATTATTATTCTAATTTCAGACAGTCTTTATGACTATAAAATTTCATCAGAGAGGTTTTTATAAAGAAACACATTCTCATAGCTGTTTAATTTCAAAACCACAGATAAACAAAAAATAAAATCTAAAAAACAGGCTAAACACATCTATAACAATAAGTGTTTCAACCTACACTAAACTGGAGACTTATTAAAAACTGTGCCCTGGAAAAGACAGGGACCTCGTGATGGTGACATCGTTTTAACTAAATCAAATATTCATATTCAAATACAATAATTGGACAACGGGAGAGCTTCTGGATTTTTGAGTTAGGAGCTAGGAAACATTTGGGCCTGAATGACAATATAGATTTGTTGGCTTTTTTGAATAAGTTCAGATGTTAAAACATTTTTTTTAAATAACTAGCTATTGTACTTGGATATGAACATTTGATTTAGTTAAAACAATGTCACCATCATGAGGTCCCTGTCTCTTCCATGGCACAGTTTTTAATAAGTCTCCAGTTTAGTGTAGGTTGAAACACTTATTGTTATAGATGTGCTTAGCCTGTTTTTTTAGATTTTATTTTTTGATTATCTGTGGTTTTGAAATTAAACAGCTATGAGAATGTGTTTCTTTATAAAAACCTCTCTGATGAAATATTATAGTCACAAAGACTGTTTGAAATTAGAACAATAATGTCAGAAACCATGTTAGAAGTTGTCATTAGTGTGGTTCTCCATTTGTTTGTTCTAGCACATTAACTTTTGCATTCTTAGATGGGTTAAGACACATGTTGGAACAATAGGACATAAGCTGTTTTCTATTAGATGATTTAAATTAGATTGGATAACATAGGTGTAGACAATTATTCTTAATTGTCTTAATGTCATATGACCACACACATGGGCCCCGATTCTAGAAGGGTGGCGCAAGTCACCGCCAAACACAACTTGCGCCACTCACAACTGTGACATTAACCCTGCGCCCTATTCTAGAAGGGGCAGGGTCATCACAGCTAAGTTCTGCGACTTGTGACGTGCAGCCAGGTATGCCGAACTGTGAGCACACCTGGCGAGCATGTCGCAAGCCGCAACAGGAGGGCAGTGGGGTCAAGCCCCCGTGCCCCGACCCTGAGTTGCCAGCCACAAATGTGGCATATACCCAGGGAAGCCCTGGTAGTCTAGTGCCCCCATCACTGTGAAACAAATACAATCTCCCATTCCTGGTAGTCTAGTGCCCCGATTAACATAAAATAAATAATGATCTCCTATTCCCTGGTAGTCTAGTGGCCCCCACCCCACCAAGCCATGCCAGTCCACCCAGCACCCCACCCATCCCCAGCCTGGCACTGTGGCAAAATTTTACTCAGGCGGAATTCTGAATTTTGCTTCTGTGAAAAATTTCGCAAAACGAGCAAATTTCACAAAAAATTTCACATAACGAAATTTGCCAATTTTGAATAGAGAACTTAACATAAAATTCCTAGAAAGGGTGATTTTGTACATTTTTCATTATTACTTGCTATGTATTACTAATTCTCAGGTGTTAGACCCACCTGGCCTGTGGTGTCGTGCCAACCACCTGAGGCATGACATTATCCCAGCATGACACACACCCTGTCATACATTATTCCTTTACTTGGAAATGTGAACAAACTGGACGCAATGGTGTCTACTAGATGTTCTAAGAAGAATGGGCCTAAATGTCAGGTTGAGGGGAGTATTGTAACAGGAAAACATTTTAAAAATTGCAGAAAGAAATCTCAGTGGGACAACAACAATGGGGGAATGTTAAAGCAACTTAATTGGCAGCTTTGTTAAAAATAAAGAGACACTTTCAAACAAGTAATGCTAATCTTACAGCTAATATAGATCTCTTAAAGGAGAACATTAACTCTAAAGAGGTGTCCCACCTTATTAAGAAGCCACGTCACCCTTCTGATATGCAACCCCTACCTTTAGCTCTAAAATTGCTCTACTAGTGAACCATTGAGAAAACTATCTCACAGTTTAATTGAAATCTTCAAATCTTTTTAATATATATGCAGAAAGTCAGAATGAGGGAGTTCACATGATTCACTGTTCTAATTTTCCAGAATGTATCTACAATAATTCAGCTGCTAGGTAACAAAAGATACTGATGAATGAGAACCTGCTGTTTGTAAACAGAGAAGCATTTCTGTTTAAAGATTGGCAGCAATTGCTAGTGTCCCTGCTGCCCCCATTACTGGATACCATGAAAACACTATCCAAGGACTGAACTCTCTTAAACCATACTGTCAGTCAAAATCATTTCTGGCATTTATAGGAAAATATTTCATACTATAGTACATGCAATGGATGGTAAGGAGTGAGAATGCAGATTTTGTCCAGAGACATTCAGAATAGTAACTTAGTTTCCCTCCTGAAAGAATATATTTGTCCAGCTTATTTTTGAATTCACTGACAATCATTTCTAGAGGTAGCAAGTTCAAAGGATTTGCTATTCCTGTGGTGAAAAAATGTTTTTGTTTTAGGTATTGAATGTTTTCCCAATTATTTGTAAGAGGGTGGCTTCTGGTGTCACTTTCAGAGTTTCTAAAATCAATACTTAGAAACATAGAAACATAGAAGTTGACAGCGGATAAGGACCGCAAGGCCCATCCAGTCTGCCCATTTATTTTTCTACCTTATAAATGTGCCATCGGCCTTTGCTCTGTCAGTGGCCTATCTATTCATACTTATCTGTATTGCTCCCTTAAGCCTATTCCATGCCTGTTTAAAGCCCTCCACTGTATTCATATCCACCACTTCCTGAGGTAGGCTGTTCCATGCATCCACCACCCTTTCTGTGAAAAAGAACTTCCCTACATTATCCCTTAATGGGCCTCCCTCTAATTTCATGCTGTGTCCTCTTGTCCTACTATTTTTCTTATATTGAAACATGTTAGACGTTTTCATCTTGTTAATGCCTTTAAAGTGTTTGAATGTTTCGATCATATCACCTCTCTCCCTCCTTTGCTCTAGGGTATACATATTGAGCTCCATTAATCTGTCCTCATATGTTTTCTGATGCTGCCCCTGCACCATTTTGGTTGCCCTTCTCTGGACTGCCTCAATTTGGTTAATGTCCTTGTGAAGGTGTGGCCTCCAGTACTGCATGCAGTGTTCCAGATGGGGCCTAACCAGTGTCTTGTAAAGAGGGATTATTACCTCCCTTTTCTGACTTGTGATACCCCTACTAATACACCCTAACATCTCCCTAGCCTTACCTACTGCTTTAGTGGTCTGCTTGGATGATTTCAGGTCATCGGTGATGATGATGCCCAAGTCCCTTTCTTCCCTTGTGACTGCCAGCAACTCCCCTCCCAGCCTATAGGTGGTTTCAGGGTTTCTCTTCCCTGTGTGCATGATCTTGCACTTCTTTGCATTAAACCCAAGTTGCCACTCTTCCGACCATTTTGCTAGTTTATCCAGATCTCTTCTTATTCTGCCCACCCCATCTGGATCATCTGCTCTGTTGCAGATCTTGGTGTCAACTGCAAACAGACAAACTTTACCCTCCAGTCCATCTGCAATGTCACTGATGAAGATATTGACGAGAACTGGCCCCAGGACATATCCCTTAGGTACCCCACTTGTGACTTGCATCTCTTCTAACTGCATACCGTTTACTGCCACTCTCTGTTTTCTGCCAGTCAACCAGTTTGCCACCCAGTTGACCAACTTCTGACCCAACCCCAAGCCTACCCAGCTTATTAATCAGTCTTCTATGTGGAACAGTATCAAATGCTTTGCTGAAGTCAAGGTAGGTGACATCAACTGCCCACCTTGGTCCACCACTCTGGTTACCCAGTCAAAGAAATCTATGAGATTAGTTTGACAAGACCTTCCTTTGTAAACCCATGCTGTCTTGGATCCTGTGCTCCTATGGATTCCAGGTGTTGCACTATCCTTTCCTTGGGGGGGGGGGTGGCGGCTCAGAGGTAATGGAAGGAAGTATTTTTTCATAGAGAGGGTTGTGGATGCATGGAATGGCCTTCTGGAGGAGGTTGTGGAGTCAAAAACAGTGGTTGAATTCAAGCATGCATGGGACAGCCGTAAGGCAATTCTAGGGGGTAGGGGTAGAAAGAAGTAGGCTGCTGGTTAACTAGGATCTGCAGCTTATCCATTAGATAAGGAAATGGGCAGACTGTGTGGGCCAAGCAGTCCTTATCTGCTGTCAAATTCTATGTTTCTATGTAAGGAGTGCCTCCATAATCTGCCCACTACTGAGGTAAGACTGACTGGTTTGTAGTGTCCTGCCTCCTCTGTGCTACCACTCTTGTGGAGTGGTATCACATGAGCCCTTCTCCAGTGTTCTGGGACCTCTTCTGTGCTCAGAGACTCACTAAGCAGTTCTGATAATAGCTCTGCTTGTTCCACCCTTAGCTCCTTTAGTACCCTGGGATGTATGCCATCAGGTCCCATTGCCTTGTCCACCCTGAGCTTATCGAGCTTTTGTAGGACCCTTTCTTTTGTGAAGGGACTAGTGCTCACCTCCCTCCCCTCTGTGTCCATGGTGCTGAGCTGTGGGCCCTGCCCTACCTTCTCTTCAGTAAATACTGAGCTATCTATTTAGGATAAATGCTTTTACATGGTCCTCCTCCTCACACGGCCCCTTCTCTCCTTTGATCTTAGCAATACCCCCTCTGGACTTTCTCCTTTCACTAATGTATCTATAGAAAGTCTTCAATCAATCAATCAATCAATCAAATCAATCAATCAATCAAAATCTTTATTTATCCAGGCAGACATCATTGAGCAATGCTCATTTACGAGATGGACCTGGGTGCAACATAGTGAACATAACAATACAAGGTAGTGCAATTGAGTACAGATATATATTGAAAACAGGTCAACAAGAAACAATGGAACAAAGAAGCCTGTAGCAATTTGAGTCAGAAGTGCAAAAAAGGAGCATGTACATGTATTTAACCTGGGCAGAGTAATGAAGGAGAGGAAAAGAGAAAGAGAGGAGGAGAAGAAGGAAGTAGAGTGAGAAGCAGCATGAGCAGCAGGAAGGCAGAATAGAGAAGAGTGGAGGGAGGATGAGATAAGTAGGGGTGCAGGGGAGAGAACAGATGGGGTAGGAGAAGGGTGTAAACAAGGGGTAGTGGAGGAGACCATTTAGGAAGTGAGAGAGTTGCAAGGAAGAGGGTGCAGAGATAGTCTCAACCAGAGGGTACAAGCAATTTCTACTCTGAAGATGGGAGACTTAGACTGAAGATAAGGTGGGAAGCAAGTCAGGGAAGGGTGGGGAAGGAGATAATGAAATGTCTAGGGCTTGAGTCACCTTCTTTTACTGTTTGTGCTAGTGTTTCTTCAGTTTGGGCCTTTGCCTGCCTTACTGCCTTCCCTGCTTCCTTTAGGGAAGTTTAGTATGCCTACCTATCTTCATCCCACTGTGTTCCCTTATATTTTCTGAAGGCCAGCCTTTTGGCTCTGACCTTTTCTGCTACAGTTTTTGAGAACCAAAGTGGTTTCCTTCTTCTTTTGCACTTCCTTTTCTCTCTAACACAATGGGATGTTGCTTCAAGTATTGTATCCTTAATGCTTGTCCACTTTGCCTGTACCCCCTCACCTGTATTTCCTTTTGCCAGGGCTAGCTTAACTCTGTTGGCCATCTTATCAAAGTCAGCTCCTCTGAAGTCCCATATTTCTTCCTTGGAATGGGATGATTTAGTTGTAGTGGCCAAATTGAACCATACCATGTGATGGTCACTGGCCCCTACATGACCTTCTGCCTGGAGATCTGTGATCCCTTCCCTGTTAGTCAGTACTAGATCTAGGATAGCCCTGTCTCTTGTGGGTTGTTGTACCAGTTGTTTGAGGCCCTCCCCCTGCAGGGAATCCAGCATGTGTCTAGTTCTAGCAGATGTTCCTGCTGATATCGACCAATCTGTAACTGGCATGTTGAAGTCTCTCATTATCAGAACCTCCCCTTTAGCTGTCATGTTTTGTATATCTTTTAACAGTAATGTGTCTATGTCCTCCCCCGGTCTGGGGGCCTGTAGACAACCCCAGTTTTTATGGCTGTCCCATTTTCTGTTTCCAGGGTGACCCACAGATTGTCTGGCTCCTTATGTGTATTCTGAATTTCTGTAGCTTTGATATTTTCTTTGACATACAGGACCACTCCCCCTTTTTGCACTTCAGTCTCTTCTGAACAGTACATAGCCAGGTACTGAAATCTCAGAAGTGTGGTTTCTGGCAAACCACATCTCGCTAATTGCTACTATGTCCAGTTTAGCCTCTGTCATTATTGCCTGCAGGTCTGAGATCTTGTTTCCCAGACTGTGAGCATTTGTGTACATGATTTTCCATTGGCCAGATTTCAGTGTGTTAGTTGTTGGGTGAGGTCTGGCATTTCCCCTGTGTGTCGTATGGGAAGCTGGACCTTTCTCCTTACCTGGTGATGCAAATGAACTGCAAACATGCTGAACTCCTGTTTGACCACTAGCTGAGAGGGGTGGGGTGTTCTTCCCATTCGACGTAGGGGGGTGCTGCACCCTTCTCCCCATTTGCTAGTTTAAATATTCTGCAAAGACATCAAACTTCTGCCCCAATGTACTGACTCCCTCCTTAGTCAGATGCAGTCCATCAAATTTAAAGAACTTTCACTTCCAAAACTGTTGCCAGTTCCCCACAAATTTGTTTTCTTTTTTCCTGGCACCAGCCCTTGAGCCACATGTTTAGCTCCCCTATCTCCCTTTCTCTGACCTTCCATCCATCTGCCCCCCTCTTCCAGACTGGCAGGATCTCAGAGAAGGAGATGCCAGATGAAACGGATGATAGTTTATCACCAAGCCTGGTCAGGTGTTCCTTGGTCTCCACAACTGACTGGCTGGCGAGATCATTAGTCCCTATGTGTGCCAGGACGTCAATGTTTTCTCCAGCTTCCTGAACAATTTTAGCAATGTGGCCAGTGTCTTTCCATGCTGATGTACCTGGGAGACATCTGACCATTACCCCTGGCTAAAGATAGGTATCAACTCCCCCAATCATGGAGTCTCCTATGATCAAAAGGTTTTTGGATTTCCTTTTTGCTTTTTTTGTTTTGGTTCCTGTTTTGGGTGAGTTTTGTTGTGCTAGCTCCTGTGCTGCAGTGTCCTGTGCCCCTTTGCTTGATTTCAGAGATAGAGGCAGATACCTGTTTGTAGTTTTTATATGGTTTGTGGAGGTAATATGTTGGAGAGCACCAAGTGATGGGGCACCCGATTTGCCCCTCCTAACCACCTGCCAACCTCTCGGACCAACTACTCTCTGTGGACAAGGTATAATATATTTCCTCTTGAATATGAAATTTGAGGCACAAAATCTCTGCCCATGCTGCCTGGAGCTGAGCCCTAAGATCTCCAATGGCCCAGCATGTAGGACAGTGTCCTAAATCCTGTAAAACTGTCCTTCTGAAAAGTGTTCCACAGTACCTGCAGTTAATGATATCCATTCCAGATAAGTTGCTGGGTTTATAACCTGGTCAGAATAATTAGAAGGAAGAAAATGAAAGCAACAGTTTGATTTTTTTTTTTTGTATAACTTGTTATAACAAGTTAAATTACTAGTGCCTCTGTAAATGAGGTCACCATGTGGATACCCCACAGATCAGCCCATTCCTGCTTTGCCACAGGAAATGTCACAACTGTGCTACCCTATAAAAGGAGTGTCATGTGGGGTGGTTGGGTATGGAGGTGGGTGGCTGGGCCCTTCCCCTGCCGAAAAAGAAGAACCATGGATGAAAGAAACAAGGAGGTAAGAGCAGAAACAATCAGTCAGCAACAAATGTGGTAACCCTGAAAGCTATTCTATTCAAATTCTGTGTTTCTGAAAGCTTATCCTAATGATACATAAAACTGTAAAACCTGTAAAGCACCACCTGTAATAATTTCACAGAAGATATACCCTTTAAGAAACACTTTGCTACAGAGAAAAAAAGCAGTAACAGAAGCTATACCTTGCAAGAAACTATTTGAATCAGAAGATTACAGCAGTAATCTGTTAGCACACACCTGTAGGCACACCTTGTAATAATGCAGCAGAAGGTATACCCAGCAACAACAATTTGAATCAGAGAAAAATAAAGTAATAAAATGTTAGCAACAAACAGTAACAATCTCTGTGAGTACAAAATAAAAATAACAACACACAATACATCTGCTTAGCCAAAAGAAGTCTTAATCCTTTCCCTTGCCGTAGTAAGGTTCTTTGCTCTTTCCTTTCAAGCAACCTAGAAGGAAAGAGCCCAGGTGAAGCTAGGTGCTTTGGCCAGCAAACCTAGTCTTCCACCTCCAAGATATCAATTAACCTAAACTTTTAACCCTTGTTTCTGTTGGAAGTTACTGACAGTTTGCCAGTTCCACCCCCAGATACACACCTAATCCCCTGGAAGAGCTGTGGGCTGAAAGCAATTAGCTCCTTCAATGTGAGAAGGAGACTGCAATGCCTCTGAGACAAAAAAAACCTTTCAGCAAAAAAAAAAAAATACTGGCAAACAGTAATTTTGCTTATCCTAATGATAAAGGGTCACAAAAATGTAAGCACCACCTGTAATAATTTCACAGAAGATATACCCTGTAAGAAACACTTTGCTACAGAGAAAATAAAGCACTAACAGAAGATATACCTTGCAAAAGACAATTTCAATCAGAAGATTACAGCAGTAATCTGTTAGCACACACCTGTAGGCACACCTTGTAATAATGCAGCAGAAGGTATACCCAGCAACAACAATTTGAATCAGAGAAAAATAAAGCAATAAAATGTTAGCAACAAACAGTAACAATCCCTGTGAGTACAAAATAAAAATAACACACAGTAAATCTGCCTAGCCAAAAGAAGCTTTAATCCTTATCCTTGCTCTGGTAAGGTTCTTTGCTCTGTCCTTTCAAGCAACCTAGAAGGAAAGGGCTCAGGTGAAGCTAGAAGCTAGGTGCCTTGTCCAGCAAACCTAGTCTTCCACCTTAATTCTGTTAAGAGGTGGGGTCATTCATAACATCAAATATGAAGAGAGGGTCTCTTATTCTACTGGATATTTACTGGAATGTGATCTTTCCCATGATATTGATGAGCCCCTCCTTAGTCTATTGAGTGGAAAATTATAATCGAGTAAATAGGAGGGGACTGATCCATTTAACATTTTACACAAATCTCTTCTTAATGCAGAAATTCCTATATCAGAATAAAAATCTTCTAAATTAAATAAAGGCCTACTTCTGGGGCCTGACATTCAAAATATCACATGTTGTACTGCACCTTGCAATTGCCCGGGAACCCGAAGATGGTCTATTCAGTTGAATAGCACACTGGCGCTATTTGACTGAGTATTGGGCCATATCAATGCAGCACTAAGCCAAGTAGTGCTGCCCCAACATGGATCCCAAAGTACGCAGCCAGAGTGGATAGCACTGGAGAGCTATCTGCAATATTCAAAGGGACCCATGCAGATGAGCTCATTGAGCATGCAAGGTGCTATGAGGCCATTTGCATGTACATTATGGGCTCATTTGCATGGATAGCAAGGCAGATTAGCGCAGTGCCACACCCTCAATTGTCCAGTCCCAGACATGTGCAGAAATGTTTGCTTGTGGTCCCCCTCCCTCCGATTGCCAGCATGTGATGATGTTAAAACATCCCTAGTGTGAGTGGTCCCCTATTTCTCTGATCACCA
The DNA here is from genome assembly GCA_016271365.2 of Neoceratodus forsteri. Classification (NCBI taxonomy): domain Eukaryota; kingdom Metazoa; phylum Chordata; order Ceratodontiformes; family Ceratodontidae; genus Neoceratodus; species Neoceratodus forsteri. Next base: position 435,379,090 of record JADMNL010000023.1, read on the forward strand.
GCCTGTAATGATGTTAAAACATCCCTGGTGCTAGTGGTCCCCCCTTCCACTGATTGCTGGCCTGAAGGACAACTGACAACACTCCCTGGTATCTAGTGACCCCCCCTACAGCACTGATGACCCACCCCCATTCACCTTACCATTATCCTCATTGCCATAAGGTGCAGAGGGTGCAGCCCTCTGACACATCCTCAACAAACCATTGTATGTCCAGGCAGGAAGCACACATCTTATTTATAGGACAGGATGACTCTGTCCTATAAAAATGATGCATGCTCCCTGCCTGGACAAACAGCGGCTGGTCAAGGAGGTGTGTGGAGGGCTACACCAGTCGTTGTATGTGCACCCACGGCACTGAGGATACCAGTAAGATGACTGGGGAGTGGGTGTTCAGTGCTGTGTAAGGCCTGCGAGACACCACAGAGGGCTGTCAGTTGTCCAATGGGATGGCGATCAGTGTGGGGGGGAGACCACTAGCAACAGGGATGTTTTAACATCAGTACGGGCTGGCGATTGGGGGGGTCCATCTGCACCAGAGATGTTTTAACATCAGTACAGGCTGGTGATCAGGGGAGGGCATGGACCACAGGGGGCCGGTATGCTCCTCCAGCAGACAACTGGCTAGGTGGCAGCAGTACCTCTGGCAGCTGCTAGGGTTGCCCAGAGTAAGTCGGGGTTGGGTTTGGTGGTATTTGCTCTGCTCAAAAGGAACACGCTAAACCTTTTTGTGTTGTGCAAAACCACTAAATATGGGTTTGTGCAGCTATTCATGGCCACACCCCTCCCCTTGCCCGCCTGCATACATCATCTTTTGTGTGGGCGCTAACCCTTCTTGCCCACACAAAGGCCCCTTTTGAATATGGGGATCCCGGGGAGAGACGCAGTGAAGTTTAAATTCCTTGGTGAAGTGCAGGCAAACTGGCCACTTCATGTTCATTTATGGCTATGCAAAGTCCTCATTATAATGAGCTACTTCATGTTGCCAACTTTGCGTTGACTTTACCTTATTTTTACACAAAGACGAAGTGAGGGATAATGAAACAGCCCACAGATCACATGAGTCACAAACTCACTGTCTGCAGGTCACATACTTCAGGCAGGAAGTTAATCAGCCAGACAGTAAAATAGTTTCACTTTTGCCTTGCCTAGACTTGGTGAAGGATCTTTTGTCTGTAGGAGAGAGAGAGAGTTATATCTTGAATATTTCATTGTATTTAGAGCTTTTTTGGTAGTTTAGTTGTCTATTTGTTGTTTTTAGTTGTGCCCCTTTTGATTTCTTACTCAATGTCCTGATTCCTTAGTTTACGTCTTTTTATTTTTGTATCAGTAATTGATCTTAATAGTGATTTTTTTTTTGTGTGTGTAAAATGGAGAGAGGTGGTTTCATTTCTTCTGGGGCATGCAGAGGACAGAGTGTTGGGCCACGTATGCACAGTGGCATCCCATGTATCAATTGCAGTACTGTATTTAGTGCTGCTAGTAGTGCTCCCCTCCCCTCCCTGAAAGAGGAGGCACTGGTGCGATGCAAGCACCCCAATGGTGGCACCTACCACTACCACCTCACTGCCTGACATGGCCCCTGTGGATCAGCAGCAGCAGCAGCTGGAAGTCATGCAGAAGCCGCAGCAGCAGCAGCAGGTTGTCCCACCAATTGTGCACCAGCAGCAGACCATAACCATATCACCTGGGTTCCCCCCACCTGCACCCGGTCCTCCCCACAGCTGTGTTGTGTGGGAGTTCTTCACTTCACTGTCTAGTGACCCCAGTGTTATGAAGTGCAAGATATGCAATGTGCTTGTGCGTCATGGGCCCAGGGGTAGTCATCTGGGGATGGATGGGCAGCACATGCACCTCGCTAACCACCATAGTGTGGAGTGAGAGACCAAAGTGGCAGAACATGGAGGGAATGCATCTGCTGGGCAACAGGTGGCAGCACAGCCTCCACCTGCATCGGGTGCAAAGCACAGAAGGGCCATGGAGCAAGTGGCTGCTCCAGAAGCTGCACCTGCACATGATGACTCTGGGGGTAGTCATCTGGGGATGGATGGGCAGCACATGCACCTCACTAACCACCACAGTGTGGAGTGGGAGATCAAGGTGACAGAACATGGAGGGAATGTATCTGCTGGGTAACAGGTGGCAGCACAGCCTCCACTTGCATGGGGTGCAAAGTGCAGAAGGGCCAGGGAGCAAGTGGCTCCAGAACCTGCACCTGAACATGATGACTTTGGAGGAAACCCTGCAACAACGCCTGCCACCCAGTCTGATTTGGGTGTTATGTGGAGTGTGATAGACCTTACCAACAGGGTGGAGAACTTTGAGGAGCAGTTGGAATGAATGGAGGGTCACCAATTGCAGATTATGTCCATGCGCTAACTGCTGCTGTCTCACCGCAACCTAGAACCTTAGAGTTTTTGTTTGCTGTACAATTTTCATTTTGTGTTCTGTCTTTCTTTCTCAGTCTTAACCTTGTTTTCCCCAAATTTTTTTTAAAAACACCCCTAAAACCAGTTTAAATAAAGTAACATAAAACAATGCTGTCCTTCCCTTCCATATATTCCTAATCCTAGTTAATAAACTCCATTTATTTTCTTTTTTTTTTGGCAGTAGTGTTTTCTTCCTGTTGTGTTGTTCATGTTAAAGCAGTGGTGCAATAATCTGTCAAAGAGCAGGTGCACACTGTCAGGTACCCAGCCCCCTGCAAACATATATGATAAATGACTTTGTTCAATGTTGATGGTATTAATAATATACCATACCGTCCCATCTGTTGAAGTATGAACAGTCAGTAAGGCTCTCAGTCCCCTATCCGCAGCTTAATAATCCACAGCAATTGCAGTAGAATACATTTCCCAAAAGTTTATTTTACCAGCACACAGATGGAGTTGCCCCTCTCCACATAGCAATCCAAACCTTGTTGCATGGTACCTGCGCTGTGTTAAGGCTGAGGTGGTAAATAATGTTATGTGGAATTTATCCTATTGCAATGATTGTGGATCATTAAACTGTGGACAGTGACTGACAGCCATACTGACTGGTGTTCCTCTTCCAGTCAAACAGTTCTAGCACCCTGAATGTGCACCCACAGAAAACCAGAGGCATTTCCTGAACCTGCTGACATACCACCATGCAGGCAGGCACTCTCGTGTTAATTTTAAAACATTAGAAAATGAATGGTGAGTGTGCACTCACCTGACCTGTATGGGCACAATCTTTCTTTAGCTGTTAGTGCTATTTTTAGCTGCAATTTAGAAAACTTAAAGCGACTGCTGTAGTAAGAGTGTCTGTCACTCCACTCCTGTGATTGCTTTGATTTCTGTAAATTGCAACACTAAGTAGTATGAGACGCTCTAGAAAAATCATGCCCACACATGTCAGTGGAGTGCATACTCCCAAAGTCTCAATTAATTTACTGACATCCAAAAATTAACATTGGTGTGCCTACCTGGGGGTTGTGTCAGCCAGTTTTAGACACTGCTGTATTTTTCTGTGGGTACACATTTGAGGTGCTCTGACTTTGTTACTGGACAGGACTGCATGGTATTATTAATACCCCTCAACACTGGAGCATGTCAGCTATCATATATGTTTGAATGGTGCTGGGTAATAATAATCACCTGACAATGAGCACCTGCTCTTGAACAATTTTGACTCGTACAGTTTTTTTCTACTTTCAATTGTCCCTTACTTACTGACTTGTTTGTATGATACCATTGCCTTTTTCAGATATAAAAGAGCAGCAGTGCTCCTTTTAATCTTGTTTTGAACCATTGTTTTAATCAGTTTACCCAGCTGTTTTTGTACAGCTACTGCCCCGTAATGTAATGGTGGTGCACCATATCCTACTGGATAGCATGGTACTTTGTTATAGTCCCAACAGAAAAGATTTGAAATCATAGATGTACAAAAACCAATGTGAATACTAATGAAAACCTGCCGCAAGTAAGATTAAAAGGAGCACTGTTTGTTATGTCATATGTGAAAAAAACACACTCCAGCAGATGCAAATTGTGAAAATAAGGGTATCATATAGACAAGTCAGTAGATACTGTAAGTACTAGCAATCAAAAATCCCATAGAAAAGTACAAGTACACATTTTCAATTGATCATTGCACTGCTGCGGTAGTTGTCATGCAATATAAGCTTTTGGTTACTGTTGATTGTGTTCTGTTTTCTTAGAATACCCACAACAACCACAATCAAAATACCCCATCATCACACAACACAATTACTGTCCCCGCCCGAAAAAAAAATTACTATGATATGTGAATGTAGCATGCTTATACTGTTATCTGGCTACATCATTCAGCATGTAGTATTATTGTCCCAACTCCAGAAAAAGAATAATCACATGAGAAATTGTGCTGAAAAGTCACACTTATTTCAGGATGCACTGATTAGAGCATACACCAACAGCCACAACTCTGCATGAAGTGTGCCGACTAAAATGACTGCTGTTAAGCTGTCATGAAAAGGCCTGACCTCAGATGAAGAATAATCACATGAGAAAATGAGCTGAAAAGTCACACTTATTTCAGGGTGCGCTGATTAGAGAGTGCACCAACAGCCACAACTCTGCATAAAGTGTGCCGACTAAAATGACTGCTGTTAAGCTGTCATGAAAAGGCCCAACCTCAGATGAAAAATAATCACATGAGAAAATGAGCTGAAAAGTCACACTTATTTCAGGATGCACTGATTAAAGCATATACCAACAGTCACAATTCAGGTGCCTGCTGCTGCTGTTGTACTTCTGTTTCTTGCTGCTGCTGCTGCTGACTGAGTTGATGCACAGTGTGCTGCCAAATGATGACCATTGGGTGAACCATACTGAGATGTTCTGGAGGACCATTAATCTGCTGCACTAATTGAAACATACTGCCCTATGTCATGGATTCATACCACCATTGGTAAGTTACTGTACGTTTCATGTTCATGTTTTTTTCAGAGACCCAGACATTAACTTTATATGTGTGTGTGTGTGTGTGTGTGTGTGTGTATATATATATATATATATATATATATATATATATATATATTATGGTAGCATGCTAGTGGTACCATAGTTAGGGTTGAGGAGCCATTTACATGTTAAATCTAAAACTTTGCACCTTAATAACTTTGCAATTGTTCAATGGATTTGCCTGAAAATTAGAATACATGATCAAGAACCATAGATCTTGGGATATGCCAATTTTTGTACTGTTCAGATATATGGCTGTGGAGTTATTAAGCATGATCTGCACACATGTTTATGCTTTTTTTGAATTCTATGGTCGTCTCTACAGGTCGCACGGTTTGCGCGATCAGTCCGAAATCTCCAGGGAACGTATGGCCAGGGTCCCCGACATGCCCTTTGAAGATTTTGTTAAAAAATATTAAACGGTTCAAAAGTTATTCAAAAAACAAGTTCCCATTTTAAGTCAATGGGAGAAGTTAACAAAAAGTTCGACAGTGTCACAAATGCAGTTTTTACTTTTGCAAATGACCCTTTTACTGTCACAAATCTGCCATTTTGTTTTCAGTTGGTCATCAGAAAAATGCTTGGCATTTAAATTTGGAACCCTCTAGCAACCTAATTATTTTTGTATTCACCTAGTCGGACCCTGAGGATGCTAGGCATGTCTTTATTTTGGGGTAAAACACCCCAGCAATATGTTTTTCAAATTTCTGGAAAAAGTACTTTCACAAAGTACTTTCGAAAGCATGACACTGTCAAATGAATTTGCGAAAGCTTTCGCAAAGTTCGACAGTACTTTTCCAGGCTGCAAAAGAACGATTGGTCTTTTGGGCAGAAATTTGGAGGCAACGCAGCCAACATCACACAGATATGCCTTTCAGTATTTTGGTGAAAAAATATTACAGGGCGGCAAAGTTACGGCACTCCAAAGTTGACACTTTTTCCCATAGGATAACATTACAGCGTCCGACGCATTACAGGAATCCTTTGGCGCCTTGCTGCAAAATACCAGTTTGGTCTTTTGGGCTGAAATTTGGAGGGAAGAAAGCCAACATCCCACAGATGTGCCTTTCAGTGGTTTGGTGAAAAAATATTACAGGAAGCCAAAGTTATGGTACTCTGAACTTCTTTTTTTTCCCATAGGATAACATTACAACATTCGCCGCTCCTTTCAGGGCCTGTATCTCAGAAACGGTGCGAGATACGGACTTTTCGTCAGAAAAATTCTTAGCCCCCAATGCGGACTAAGGACAAAACTAGCCAGTAAAGTCATAAATCATATGACTTTAACATTTTTTTTCTATGTCGTACGGTTCCTGAGATATAAGCAATTTAGTATTCCAACTCCTCATTTTCTGCTCCAAGACACATTATTATGCATACATTCTTTGTACTCACTGTCTTTCTCTATGCAGCTTGTAGGGAAAACCAGCCTGTGCACTTACATTACTGTTACTGTTACCGCTTTCGCTTGCGGTTCCATACCCATTTCACTTTCTGTTCCCGTCTACAGCACCATGTGCGTTACCCTTCACGTTTTCATTTGCGCTTATGTTTGCATTATTTTTACCATTTGTGTCTATAGTACTGTTTCTCTTTCTGTTTTGCTTTATGTCACCATGCACATTACCATTTGTGTTTGCAGGCACCATGTTACTATGTGACAAAGACATCACGTGGCGGAGCACGGAAGGCACAAAGGACCAGCTCCCGCCACCGCGCTCAGGATCACTATTTCTCGTTATCATTCTCAAAAGAAGGGAAATTAGAGGCAAAAACTCTGTTTAATGCATTAGTTAGGGTTGTTCCACAGCAACAAAAGCAAAGAAATTCATTGTTAGGTTGAAAACTATGGACCCCCGCCCCTCTGTCCCCAACTGGCCGGAAGTGCGCGTTTGAGTTGTTGGTCCTAACTCACCCCATTCTCTATACCTCTGCTTCTTTACACATGTGATGGGGTGAGAGTTATGGCGGTGCTCCCAATGCACACCCCGATGCCGGTTGGGGGTGTGGGCAGGGGGGGTCCAAGGGGGGCTTTCAACTCTAACACTGAATTTCCTCACTTTTGTCACTGTGGAACAACCCTAACTAATGCATTAAATTGAGTTTTTTGCCTCTAATATATATATATATATATATATATGTATTTTTTTTTCTCTCACAGGTTATCGAGTCCTATTTTGATTGAGCACATTTTGGCTTGCTGCTGACTTTTGCTCTATGAAAGCTAGTGTCAAGCCATGAAAGGTAAGTATTTTTTTTGGGGGTGGGGTGGGGCATTATTTGAAAACAAGTTTCAATAATGATTTTGTTTTCTTTGTAGGTCTTTTGTGTATCCTCCAGATTCATACAAGTTGTACGTGTTCTGATTTGAAGAAAGTACCAATGGCAGCACACAGCACCTAAATGTTACCTGCAAAGAGATGAAGAAGAAATTATTATGACTTCATTGCACTAAAACATTCTGTTAGAAGTGTGGCTGTTCCTGTCTGTTATATCCAGCTTAAAATACCAAGCATTTAGTAAGCCACTACAACAGCAGCTATCAAGTTTAGTTCATGTGGCATGCACTGGCACACTCTATTAACTTAAGTTACATTACATGGCGTGTTGTTATGATGACCAAGATAAAACTTAGTACAACCATGTTGCGCTAAAGTAAGCCAGTGACAGATGTGCCTGAAAAATATATTATCTGGCCTGTATCTCACCTCCGTTATATGCTTTACACCAGCTTTGAAAAATGAAAGACAAAAAATAACAGATGAAATACGATTGATACTTACTTGAAAATGATATCCTTTAGGTGGTTGTGTGGTACTACAGTACTCTGAGTCCTGTCCTGTTACACTGTTTGAATGTCGAACCTGTGGAAAAAAAATCATTTGCTGGTTTTGGTGGCAAAGTCATCTATAAAATGGTTAAGGAAGCATTCACACAGTTCAAGGAAAAACCATAGTACAACAAATTAGTACATACTCACTGTAAAATAATGATAATACGAAGGATGATGGCATGGGTACTGGTACACATTCCCTGTCTTTCACTCTCATCAAGACAGATGGCTGTGGCTGGCTGCGAGATCGTTCATTGGGTACGGGCACATGTACACATTCTCTGTTTCTCACTCTCATCAAGATGGGTGGCTGTAGCTGGCTGCAGGATCATTCACCGGGCATGGACACATGTACACATTCTCTGTCTCTCACTCCCATCAAGACGGGCGGTTGTGGCTGGCTGCGGGATCGTTCATTGGGTACGGGCACATGTACACATTCTCTGTTTCTCACTCTCATCAAGACAGGAGGCTGTGGCTGGATGTGGGATCATTCATTAGGCATGAGTACAGGTACATATTCTCTGTCTTTCACTCTCATCAAGACAGGTGGCTGTGGTTGGCTGTGGGATCATTCATTGGGCATGGGCAGAGGTACACATTCTCTGTCTCTCACTCTCATCAAGATGGGTGGCTGGATATGGTGCGTTACAGTCTTTGAGTACTCAGGAGGAGGATATCTGTCATTTAATCAGCAGGATTTAAGTGGCTACAAAAACTGGACAGTTGTGTTTATGATGCTGCTGACTGTGTTTGCTAATGACAGCAGTGCACAATCTGTTAACTATGCTTTCAAAATCTACGAATGGGAAGGTAACATAGAATGATGGGTCATTATTTGTGCATATCTGTCATATGGAATGAGAGTCAAGAACACTTTTTCTTTCATAGAAGAAAAAAAAAGGTAACATTACAGAAATGTGACAGCCTTTAAACCCATTACACACTACCAGCACTATCTTCCTTATCCTCCTGATCAAAGAGGAAGCTGCACTCACAATCATCAAGGTCAGAATTGTGCCCACTTGGGAATTCTTTTTCCATGACTGAATCATCAACCTCAATGGTAGACCATTTGACACTGCCACCAGGATGCTCTGCTTCACTCACATCATTAGCACAGCCGTCATCATGATGGGGTACAAACACAGATGTGGTAGTTTGACTTGGTATGTGACCTTGATTCATTTTTATAGATGTCAGCATGCTGACATTTGTGGTTGAGAGGTTAGTACGACGGTCACGCACGAATGCCCCCACAGAACTGAATACCCTCTCCACACTTACATTGGAGGGTGGGCTGGTCAGGTACTTCAGTGCTACTGAAGTCAGTTCCAGCCATTAATTGACCTTACCACTCCATTACAGCAGAGGATCATCAAGTGCTGACAGATGCATGTTTTCTGCCAAATACGTGTCAACCATTCTCTGTGCTGCATGCAGTCCTGATGATGAGTCATCCACCTGTTCACAGGCGTCATCAAGGTCACAGATTCCTATTTGAGACAAGGCACCCAAAAGTGGGTTAATGGCAACCTATTTTGTTGACCTCCCCCTTTGTCCTGCAGCTACCTTACTGGATGAGTTTAATCCACAGTGACCTTCAGTCTTATTTTGATGCAGTTTGGCAAACTTTGCATGTGACTTCTGTGCCCCATGAACCAATTGCACCAGCTGTCCAGTAAGGTTTTGAACCTGATCAGGCCCTCCCTTCAGTAAGGCTGCAATGCCACGTTTGTAGCATGGGTCCAGCACTATTGCTATTCCAAATTCTGCACTTTGCTGAATAGTGGCGATGTGGCGATTGTGGTCGAATATGGTTAGCATGTGTTTAAGTAAAGCACTGCTTGATCTATCTCCAAACACATCAAGGCTAGGCTGCAGATTCAACACAGTCTGCCTCAGCACCCTCAGAAATGGAATGGCTTGACTAATGGATGCAGTGTCACCTCTCACTGCCTGTGTTGCATCTTCAAATGGCCTCAAAATTGATATCACTGAGTCCATGAGGTGCTACTGTTCAGTTGACATAGACATTGATGCCCCTGAACTTTCATGGCTAGTGTGCATCACTAGGTATTCTGAGATGCCTTTTTACTATTCATACAACCACTCTGCTATGTAAAGTGCTGCGTTCCAGCACGTGACAACTTCCAGTGTGAAGCGGTGCTGAGGGAGGATGTTTTGAATCTGCAGCTGCCTAAGTTGGTCACGGACTTTTCCAGAGTGTGCACAGATGTGGCATGCAGCTGTCAGCATTTGCATGATGTCAGGGTGCTGCAGAAACTCCTGTACCACAAGATTTAAACAGCAGGCCATGCAGGGAACCCTCACAGAGTCACAATTGCTGATATATTTAAAGCTGTTTGATCCATTGTCACCAGCTATAAAGTCAGCTTTGAGGGACGGGGGTTCAGCCACTCATCAATTTCTGTCAGTAGCAAGTCTAGCATGATTTCACCTGTGTGGAACCCTGCAACAAGGTGCATTGCAAGTGTAACATGCTGTCTAATTCCCTGAAAGTTGCTACCACGACAGTCTGCCTTATTACACTACTTTCCAATACCACCAGCACAGACAACCCCTGGCACCTGCATCCAATGTGCAGTAATACACAACCCACAGTTTTGCCACTTGTCCACATGTCCATACTTAAGTGAATGTATGGTGAAGAGGAATGTTGAAGGGCATGTTTTTCAGACTCTGTCACAGTCCAGTGTAACTCTGGGACCGCATGGGTAGAAAAGTAGGTCCTGGGTGGGACTTTCCATTTGGGACAGATGCGTGCCGCAAAATGCCAGAGTCCTGAATTTTCCACAAAGGAGAAGGGAAAATGGTTAATTGCCAGCATTTCCATGACAGCAGCATTCAGTTCATGTGACACCACATGATTTGGTGGGTATTTCATGTTCCAGGCAAAAAGACTTGTGCAATGTGGACTGTGTGGTTACCCGTTTTGCATGTGGTGTGCAAAATGACTCTGCTCTGTGAACTGCCATGGGTATGGTGCTTTTGCTGTGTGATGCTAAGTGCTATACAGGGGGCAAGTCAACAAATTATGTTATTTTCCCCATTTTAAGCACAGGGGTTGATGTTGGACTAGAAATACTGTGCAGAACTGCCACTGCTTCTCTGACCACTACTTGACAATTCAAAATCCTCCTCCTCCTCATGCCTATAGTAAGCCACCTACAGAACAAGCTATATGTTAACGCCTTCTGCTAAGCTAGCCATTGCCAGGGGGTTCCTTCTCCCAACCCTAACTTACTGTGCTCCTATCCTGGCTGCTGCCCATAAATCAGCACTACAAAAATGGGACTTCACCTATAATAATTTCTGTTGTTATGCATCGAGGTCCCCTCAGCTCAAGCATTGATGTCAGCTGTATAGTGACCTAGGCTGGCTCTCCCCCTCTGCAACCAGACAATACCATCTCGGTTGTCTATCTGACTCCATAATTAGGCTGGAAACCCCAGCATCACTGGCTGAGCTATTACATCCCGTCATCTCAAACCATGGACTGAGGTCAATAGGCAACTCACTACTAAGGGTACCCAGGTGTCACCACCAAAAGCACCGGGGCCTTTGGTCATGCTGCCACCCAGATGTGGAATATGCTGCCACTGGACCTAAGGCAATCTACGTCCCACTACCACTTTAAAAGTGGGCTACGACGCTACCAAGCTACAGCTGAATGATGTACCTGTTTTGACCCTACCTGACTGTGCCAATGAATCCCTGCCCCACACCTATCTCCACTCTACAATCCAAATCTCCTGCTACCACAACCCCTCTCTCCTCTCCCCTTTCTCTCTCATCTCCCTAAACTCACTTACTTGCTTATGCCTGTTTCTCTCCTGCTTGTTGTACTTTATGTCTACCTGTAGAACCGTGCTCCCACATGGGATAATCCTACATCTGAAGCTGAAGTTACACTGCTATACTCTTACTGTGTTTGCTGTATACTGTGCTGACCAATGCTGTTTTACTGTGCTGACCAATGCTGTTTTACTGTTATCTGTGCCATCACAGCTATTTTAGCTACTTATGCTTCATGCCAAGTACTTTGCTTTACTGTCTAAACACTTTATTGCCTTACAAGCTGTATTGTCTATTGTAAACACCCTCTGTAAGTATTTTCTTGTACTCTCCCAGGTCGTACCTGAAAATAGTCATCAACTGTCTAGTGCACTTACCCGGTAAACAAAAACTAAATAAAAATAGATAAATAAAAATCATCAGGTGTAATTTCATCACTACTACAGACATGGCTACTTGGGCTACTTCAACTCAAGAAAGGGGAGACCATGCTCAATAAGGTGGATGAGAATGAATGCCCCACTATGGCATTAGCTCCCCTCTGATGCTGAATCCACAGTGCCATGTGTCTGCTTTTCAGATGTGTATGCTGGCCCCTGGTGCCCAGATGGTTACCCTTTTTACCGTGCCTCACACATGCTTGGTAAAGCTGGCAGATTGCCACTGTTTCATCTCTTGTATCTTGTTCAAAAATGTCCCAAATGAGGGATTTTGAAGTCTTACTTTTTACATGTGCTTAATGCTGTATATTCGAATCCAATTTTTTAGTGACTGAAATGGAGGTGTACTGAATGAATTCTGTTGTTGGGCAGACTTGGATTCTACCTGACCAGCACAATCTATGACTATTACAGGGTCATCATTATCTACAGGCACAGCTACATCACAACTTTGAGGAGAGGTTGATTTACTAATGGACTGTTTGCACACAGCCACCTTTACTTTCTTTTTCTCCAGTTCACAATTGGGGTCACTAAAATCATCATCCGCATCCACAGTTTCAGTTTGGATGCTGTCTGGTGGAGAACATCTTCCAGCCACAGTCTCATTTTGATTGTCTACTATTGTTTCATCAACATTTGAATCGTTGGATTACCAAAGAATAACCTCAACAGCAATGGAAGCATTACATTGTGACTGTGAGTCTTCACCAGGATTGGAATCATGTTCAACTACTGTGGGGATGGGTACGGGGGTGTGACATCAACTACAGTCTGACTCATGTCTTTAGAGTCCACAATATTTTGGCAAGCTGTTAACTTGTCACAGGTTGAACCTGGGCCAATAATCATGCCATTAGCAACTTCACTTCCACCACCAGCAGAGACGGAGACAGCAGCATCTCCGACCATCATTGAAGCAACTGATTGTGCTGTGAATAACATACTCAGAGAAATCCCTTTACTGCCATCAACTAGGCCCTTATGCTGCATACTACCACACTCATGACCACTCTTGCCACTGGCAGCAGTGCCATGGCCAGATATATCTTTGCATGCATGTCCATTTGTAGGCATTTTTTTGGATTACACACAAAATTAACAACAAATTTAGATTTCTGAACTTTGGGCTGGATGGGAAGCCAAAAAACAACAACTGTGGCTTACAGATGGAGACTATGTCCTAAACAGATACAGACGCACAGACAGATAGGGATTGCACACTCAAGAGATGCAGCCACAAAGGCACAACATCACCTTAACCAGTGGTCACACAAATCAAAAAATGGAAAAATAATACTTTTTGTGTGGGGGGGGGGGCTGCAGTACCAGTCCACTAAGTAGGTAGAATAAAGCAGTAAAAAAATACTGCAGATGGACAAGAGACTCAGAGTGCTGCAATTACAGTGTGGCACAATAAAATGTGTCTGACTTGACAGAGCGCACACATGCACACACACACACACACACACACACACTGCAGGTAATGTGCAGAAAATGTAACAGTTCAGTACACTATCACCAAATCTTTTAAACCAACTGAAAAAATGCACTGCACCACAGCAAACAGAAAAAAATTATCAAACATTTCTACAAGTATTACTGTGTATACATGCACACAGAAATACTAACACACTAGTTACCCAACAACAGTTATAAAGATGGCCTTTTTCACAGTGAATCTCTGTTCACCACAGATACACCCCTCCCCAAAGCACACTTCTACGGTGCCTGTCAGTACAGAGACTGAATGGACTAAATTAATATTTAATATGCACATGAAATCAATAAACGTTCAATGATATCAACACACAAGGGTTTCCTGCAATTGAGGTACGAAATTTTGACACAACATTTTGCGGCAAAAAGGCATTTTTAAAGGTTTTTAGTGTTTGAATCTCAGAACTCTGACAGCAGACTTTCTCTAGCTTTCCACTACACACACCACAATGAACTGAGGCTATGCAAGACAATATAGAGCCCATGTGACTTGCCATCCCATTAATCACTGCAAAATTTGCCTTAGAGAACATTAACAAGGTGAAGTTAATATGAAATCCATTCAAATCAATGGCACTTTGCTTTAAAAATAAGGGGGAAGTTATACACAAAGTGAAGTTAATGTGAAGTCCATTAAAACCAGTGGAACTTCGCTTCTAAAACTAAGGCAAAGTAATATGCTTTGCAATGCGGAGCACTACGTAAATTCTATGTTTATACATGAAATACTTTGCGTAGCGAAGTTTGGGGACTTTGCCCACCACTAATCCCGAGCAAACACTGGTTTGAACAGACAAAGTTCCATTAACACCCACTCAAATGTTTGAATATTGGGCCCCTGGCATTAAAAGCTCAACATACAGTGAATACAAGTTTTAGAGTAGCTGTTATTTGATAGAGAGGAGATGGAAATATTTAGATCATAACTGGCAGTGTTACAGGATCTTACCAAATTTAGCAAAATAAAATTGATGAGTTAGGCAAGAAAATTGATATAAATGAGAGGACTGTCCATTCAGGGAATATGCCTTGATTAATGTTTTTACCAGTTCAGATTAATTCTGATATTGTTATTGCCATTTAGTTAACAATGAAAAAAGATAGAACAGTAAATATATGAAGAAAAAGAAAAGGCAAGTATAACTAATATAAACTTCTGAAGCAACAGTTCAAACTCAAACTCAGGGAAATGATAACTCTAATTCCAGAGTCAAATTAAATGTATTATTATTCCTTCTCAGGATCTACCTATTAGTAATATGAATCCTCAGATTCTGCAAATTCTAATACAAGAAACTTCAGAGGAACAATTATCTCATGCAGCAGCATTGATTGAAACTAGGAAGAGAGTAGAAAGGCAACAGATTAATGCAGATTTTTCTACTTCTAGCAATCCAAGACTGGTGACACAACTAATAAACTTTACATGAGAGATCAGGCAGCACAACAGATATTAATGGATATGTTTGAAATTTCTGTTTATTAGGATGCTATAAATATCTATACATGAGTGTAATTTCTTATCACGCTTTAGACTGATTGGTGGTCCAGAAGATAATGTAGTTTATACCTTTTTTAATTGTAGTTGATTGCATGGGAGAATCCTTCAAAAGCATCAGATCTTTGTGTGTCTGGGAATAAAGTTACCTTTTCATCATATCTCTCATATGGGAGATAATCAGCATAATATTTCAGGTAATGCTGTAACCTTTCAATCCCATTAAAAAAAAATAGTTCATTATAAGACAGAAGACGATGCTTATCGGGACCAAACTTCAAATGCTACACAAGATTATATAACATTATCACTTTTCGCCTCTCAAAATCTAGGAATAAAACAGATGGTGTCATGTGTTATGAGCGAGTATTATTGAACGGATCAATATGAGTGCCAATAATACCGCTTGTATATAGAGTGACTGGTGCAAAAGATCAAGATATGCTGTATAGCAAGTGTAGCAGAGTGCTGTCAAAGCAGGATATAGGAAGGTGTATGGCCAAACCCTGCCAAGCTGGCCATTTGGCATAGTGGCTCAAGTCACCGCCTATGGAGCTGGCAGATCTGGGTCCTGGGGCAGGACACATTTTTTTAATGGTTTGTCATTTCACTTTTTTCTAAGTCCTCTTCCCCCTTCCCGGAGTTGGTAATATTTTATTTGGGGGTGTGTGGTGGGCCTGCCCCCTGCAAAAAAACAATTTTGCTATTGATTTTAGTGAAACACTGAACGACAATTGCTGTTTGCTGCTGTCGATTTTGTGCTGGTCTCCCTTTTGACTTCGGGTGCTGTTTGAGTCACAGTTTGTGTTCCATGAGATAAGGGACTCACCCTTATCACATAAAACCAACCAGATTAATCTTTATTAAGATAAATAATTTCACAGCTTAAAAATAATCTAAAAATCCATATATCATGCTTGCTAAAGTAAAGTTGATCGGTACCACGCTACTGTGCAGTATACGTAATATTCAATGGATACCACAATTACGCACTGCTCAGTATACCACATTACCACACAGCTTTACTGTAGCAAGCACTGTAGGTAGGAACAGTATAGTTACTGCCAAGAGGGTCACAGAAAATTATGCAGAAGATGGTCAGGTGGATATTTTGGTAAGAGATAAATGGTTAGCCACGCAATCATGAGAGAGGTGGAGAAGCTAGATCCATTATGTATCCCCTTAAGATAGCATAGCAATAATATCATCTCAATAATATTGCAGTGAAAATTTCAAAAGGATTTACAGTGACAAAGGTATAATAGCATTGCGGAATTACAGCTACCCCTGTAACTGTATGTAGAGATGGTGAAGGGTGAAGTAGTTGTAGGTGTGGTGCCTGGTCAAGAGCTGCTCCCATGGTGGAGTGGCTAAGGCACTAGCACCTGGAGCAAAGAAGACCTGGAGTCCAAGGTTTGATTCCTGGTATTGGACTTTTTTTTTAAGAAATCCCCTTCCCCTTACTTTCTCTCCATCCCCAAGGTTCACAGCCCCTCGGAGTTGATTATATTAATTCTGGGGTGAGTGGGGGTGGAGCCTCCCACAAAACAATTAATTCCTGATGTGTTTGTATTAGTGTCTGTGTTGTGTCAGGATTTATGCTGGTCGATGTTTTCACCGACCTTTTATTTGTTTTCTATATTTTGGGTTGCAGTGTTGTGTGCTGCTATGTTTTTGCATGTGGGACTATCACCTAGATCCATCCATTAGATATTCACTCCTATGATTAGTATGCATTTTGGGCATCTCCTAGAAAATCCTTATATACTTCTGGGACAATAGCTAGGAAATTGCATCCTCACAGTACTAGTGGCTCAGTAGGTAACATGTCCACCTCTGGGGTTAGAAAAGCAAAAGGTCATGGGTTCTAGTCCCACACCCAGTACTTGGGATAATACTTATAACTAATACTGTCATGCAGTTCTGAGGGCTACTGTACTGTTGAGGTGACATCCTTTGGATGAGATGTTAAGCCAAGGTCCCTTCTGTCCATCTCTGACACCATCTAGGCAGAAGTAAAAGATCCCATGGTATTTATTAAAGAGGAGTAAGGGAGTTTCACCATTGTACTGGTCAAACACTCCCCATCAATAAAAACTAGTCCATGTAACACACACCTCAGGATGCACCTTCAAATAAGCTGTCAAAGCTTAGTGTGCATTTCCTGGTCAAAAGTTACAAATAAATAAAAATATCCAGTGTCTTTTGCAATCTCTGTCTCCAACAGATACATTCTACAAGATCAGAACCAACTATGACTTAGATCCAAATATTTTCAGGTGATAAACAAGCTGAAAGAATATCTAATAAGGGCATGACTTTATAAGTTTTGCCCTTGAATGCATCTGGGCTGTCTACCAAAATCCCTAATAAAGAGTTCATTTAGCTAAATGAAAAAATAAAACATAGTGTGTTTTCAAGAAACCTGGGCTGCTAGCTGTATTGACGCTCCTTTTAATGGCTTTCTGATGTTCCAATTGCCTGCCAGGAAAGAGAAGTATAATGGTAGATTCTTGGGGGATTAATGATTTTGCACCTATGAGTTCATTCGGTCTTTATTATTCATGTACTATTTGACAAATGTATAATCAAGATTTATGTGTCTTTTTCTTGTATAACTTTGCTCACTTTATTAATAAAAACATTACGTTTGAAGAAAATCACAGGTATGATTAAAGTAAGAAATTGCAAGAACAGAAATCATGTTGTTATGTGCATAGATTTGACGAAAGCTGATATTCTGTGTGAAGTTTCAAGTATCTATATTTGTCCATTAAATTCCCAATACTTTAATGGTTATATATAGGATCCTTAACTGAAGAAAAGTTTGATGTGTTCAACAGAGATTTTCTGAGACTAGGATACATGAATGCATAGTTTGGATTTTACAGTAACATTCAAGATCCAGAAATTTACTTCTTAGATATTTCTTATCATGTTTACAAAAGGTTTAGCCAGGAGGAAAATGTATAAAGTATAAATAAGGGAGGAATATGGAGTAACACATTGAATTGCAGGTTTTCTTCAGACAGGAGGGGTTTCTTCACTAGTTTCTTGCACAATATAGCTTCTGTTCTCAACTCTGCAATTATTTATTTCTTAAATCTCCCTTTAGAATGTATGTAGATCTAGAGATTTTGCTACAATCTGAAAATTATCATTTCCCTCCTAGAGTGGAAAAAAAATCTCCTCAAGAGAATGTTTTACTACAAACAAAGGATTAAAATGGACTTGGAATCTAGAAGTTTCCATATAATGGAAGTTGGAGCCCTGTAATATTTCTAACTGATTAATTTACATCAGGAATACACCCTACTTTCCAGTATAACTTACTTCAGAGGATTTTCTAGAAATTAATCCCTTCTGTTTCTAAACCAATTTTAAATCAAAGTACTCTTCATATCTATTTTAAATTTGATCAAATATGTAAATTCGCAAAAAGGAATCTAAATGTACAAATTAGGAAAGTTAAGAAAATTCCCTCCAGACTAAGTCTTCTGAATTTAAATAGGACCCAGAAACCCGGTAAGTGTACCTTTCAAGAGTAAAGGATGAAATTTACAAAACAAAACTGGCAGAAGATGTATGAAGATATAATACGTAATAATATCACTTCATTCTGATCTCTTGTTGTTAACAAGACAAACAACCATTTTCAAAGTTTATTGCTCCAGAAATTTGGTTTCAATATTTTAAAATGATTTTTTTATGATCTGGGGAATATGCAGATCCTTTAATAATGTGTGGTAATTTAACAGATGGAATTATTAGCCCCATCTCTGTAGAAGAAGTACAGTATGCTTCTTGTAGTTAAGGATGGATCCAGGAAATGATCAAATTCAAGCTGAAGCTATCGAGAAGGCAGTATAGCGCAGTGGTCTAAGGTTCTGAACTGCAAATCTGGTGACATCCAGACCTGGGTTTGAATCCCACAGCTTCCACTTGTATACTGTGTGACCTTTAGTAAGTCACTTAACCTTCTTGTGTTCCCTGGTCGCTCCTGTAAAAAAGCTTTCAGCTCAGTGTGCTATACCTGGTTAAACAACTAAATAAAAATCTTTTGAATGTGAATTGGAAAGCTAAATCATTAATGAACTTTTTTTAATTCATTTTATTTTATGAAGTTTTTCTCTGTTTTATGAATTTAGTGCTCCTGAACAGTACCAGATTATCAGCACTGGAACCTGAAGCCCTCTGTTTATCCATAAGATAGATAAAACATGGACAATCACAGTGCAGACTTCCCCACACTGCCTAACCAATGTACCTCAACGTTGTCATGGAGGGAGCAGCATGTAGGTGAGAGGGCAGTTCAGATTCCATGCCCATGCAGTCCTTTGCCTCTTATGTGAGATTTCCAACAGTGGTATCAATTAGTGTCAATTATGTTGGTGGTTTTGTGATGTGGATACCTGCCCACTGGGAATTAAACTGAGACCACCACAACTCATTTCCCAGAGCCCACTGAACAACCCTCAGGTGATATTGGCTTTTGGCCACTATAGACCTGGGCTTGATTTGAACCAGTGACCTAGAGGAGAAAGGCTCATTAACACAGTACCTATTCACTGGGCCATCCTGTCCTTAACTTTTTCAATTTATGTTTTATGTATACATTTTTCCACAGTTCATGGAATGGGAATATTATCATACCCATCCACAAGAAATGAGATCAGGGCAATCCAGTCTCCTATTGACCTATTAGTTTGATAGACATTTCTGCAAAAATATTATCAAAAATTTTTCTGGGAAATCTTGAAAAATGAGATGCTGACTGTAATATACTTTTCAGATTTTAAGCAGGTGTTAGATCTGAATTTTCCACAGCTGACCACTGCTTTATTTTAAATCATATCATTTTTCAAATATAATTAAACTGATAAGCAAAGAGTTTATGCTGCCTTCATAGACCTGACTTCTGCTTTTGTTTCTTCATCACATCTCATTCTAGGGCAGAAATGGTTAGACTTCATATAAATCCAGATCTTCACATTATAATACATTTATATTCTAATACTTGGACTAAAATCAGTTATTCTCAGGATGATTATACATTAAAAAAAAACATTTTCTAACAAAGGCACTAAACAGGTTGTTTTGGCATCCTTGTTATTTTATCGTTACATGAGTAATATTATATTTCACTGGAGTGTAATAATAACAGTGGAACCCTGTTATAAGCACACCCTAAATGCCAGGCAAAAAGGTTCTTATAACCAGGATGTTCTTATAAGAGGGCTTCACGGAAAACAGTTAATATATATGTAAAATCTATGGTTAACAAGTTAAAACTGGGCTCAAACTACCTTTTTGGAGAACTCAAAAGTAGTATAATAGAACTTTTTTATGTATGTATTATTCAGACAATTAGAGTAGCGTTGCAAACTTAATACAGTATCTCACCTAACTAAAAGAATATGCTCTGCCTTCTTCACAGGGCATCTTTCACACATCCATTCACTACTTAAGTGACAGTTAATGAGGAAACTAGATGATAATGATTCAGCCAAGGCTTACCACGCTCAAGAGGTGATAATGACCATCTATCACTATCACCGAAAAAAAGGAACTGTTCTTATAAATGGCCTTTACTGCCATTGAAAATAATGGGCAAAAATTGGGACATCCAAAAAATGTTCTTATAAATGGGATGGTCTTACAACCAATGTTCTTATAAGTGAGCTCCACTGTAGTGACTCTCCAAAAGGCATGGGTATAACTATTCCTACACTTGCATATGGTGATAATACTGCCTTTTTTTTGTTGAACTCTTTTTATCTCCTGCCTCTCTGTAACTCTCTCTGGCAACCCTCACTGGCCGCCACCACGTTACCATCTGCCTGAAGCCCACCCCACTGGGAAATTAGGGACAGACACTCCCCCATCTATTTGATCCATTGACCAGGTCCACCATTGCTGAACTACAGCAGGACAGGGGAATTGGGAGAGCCAGTGGGTTAAGCCTGGTGTTGGGCACGTGGTGATGGGGCACAGAAGGGCACCATTGCCTATCCAGAGAGCAGGGTTTTTTTTTTCTTGTGTGTGTTGCCCCAGAGTGCTGACATGCAATGGCATCTGCACATAGTGTGTGCTGATGCCCACCACTGGTCCACCCCTATTTATGGCACTGCTGTCTACAGTGCCCCTGAGCTCCATTGGGGGCCACTGGTGAGCAGTGCAAACCCCACTACCCACCGCAGGAGAGGAGAGCAGTCCCTCGTATGCTCAATCCTCTCCCTCTCCAGCTTCCCCGAGTCCATTCCCAAACCCAGGTCACCGGCATGGCATGAGGTGTGATGTCCAGTGCCTCAACCCTCAGTGCCACTGGGCTGGCTGATAATACTGCCTTGCATTAATTAATGAAATCCAGTCTTTAAAATCACTTTGAACTATCTTTATACATTCTATATTTCATTAAGACTAAAGGTAAATCTAAGTAAAAATAAAGTAATACAATTTGGTACAAAGTTTTCACCTTATTTTGGAAACTAGATAAATATAGAGCTGATATCATCAAATCTTACGTGTATCTTGGAGTGACTTTTTCCTCAGATCTTAAATGGAAGGGAAATTTTACCATCATAGAAAAAAAACAAAGAAAACAGCTTGAGCAATCTCTAGTCTGCTTGAGGAGTTTTAATGGCATTGGCTTTATGGTGGTAATGCACTTGGATCTTATTAACGTAGCAACATAGTAGAGTAGTTGATCGCAGATAAGGACCTCTAGGCCCACCTAGTCTGCTCGTATTCCCTGCCTGCATCAGCAGCTGCTGACCCTACTTGGTCAATGGATTTTGCCTCTGTTCCCCACATC
Source organism: Neoceratodus forsteri (assembly GCA_016271365.2). Classification (NCBI taxonomy): domain Eukaryota; kingdom Metazoa; phylum Chordata; order Ceratodontiformes; family Ceratodontidae; genus Neoceratodus; species Neoceratodus forsteri. Next base: position 435,400,958 of record JADMNL010000023.1, read on the forward strand.
TAGGGTTCCTTTATGTCTATCCCATGCATGCCTGAATCCCCTATTGTGTTAGCACCCACCACTTCCTGGGGGAGGCTATTCCAAGCATCTACCACCCAGTCCAGGAAGAATAACTTCCTCATATTTCCCCTTATCCTGCCCCTTCCAATTTCATATCATGCCCAAAAATTAGTTTGAGTCCTTGTATAACTCTTGTACTGAAAGATATCACCCACCTGCACTTTGTTCAAGCCTTTAAGATACTTGAAAGGTCTATCATATCCCCCCATTCCCTCCTCTCTTCCAGTGTATAAATATTGAGGTCTTTTAATCTGTCCTCATATGTTTTCTGATGCAAACCCCACACCATCTTGGTCACCCTTCTCTGGACTGCCTCTACAATGTCTATGTCCTTGTGAAGATGCAGCCTCCAGAACTGAACACTGTATTCTAGATGCGGCCTCACCAGCATTTTGTACAATGGCATCACCACTTCCCCTCTTCTGCTAGTGATACCCCTTCCTGCGTACCCCAACATCCCACTAGCCCTCCCTCAGTCTTGTTACACTGTTTGGCCACTTTTAGGTCATCTAAGATGATTATCCCTAAATTCATTTATTCCCTGGTGACTGTCAGCACCCCTCCATCCTGTAGCTCACCACAGGGTTTCTTCACCCCAGGTGCATAATTTTGCACTTCTTTGCATTAAATTTTAATTGCCACACTTTGTACCATTTTTCCAGCTTTCTCAGATACATTCTCATTCTTTTGACCCCCTCTGGAGTGTCTAGTCTGTTGCAGATCTTGGTATCATCTGCAAATAGGCAAACCTTCCCCTCCAGCCCTTAAGCAATGTCACTGATGAACATATTAAAAAGGACTGGCCCCAGGACTGATCCTTGAGGCACCACACTGGTCACCCTCCTTTCCTCAGATTTGATCCTATTTACTACCACCCTCTGTTTCTGTCCCTCACTCAGTTTCTAACGCAGTTTTCCACTTTGTGCCCCACCCCCAGGCTACCTAGCTGGTTCACCAGCCTTCTGTATGGTATGGTGTTGAAGGCCTTGCTAAAGTCATGTTAGGCGATATCCACCGCTCCTCTCTGATCTGCCTCCTTTGTCATCCAGTCAAAAAAGTCAATCAGATTTGTTTAACATGACCTTCCTGCTGTGAATCCATGCTGCCTTGGATCCTGTGCCCCCATGGTTTCCAGGTGTTCTACAATCCTTTCCTTAAGCAGTGCCTCCATAAGCTTACCCACTACTGAGGTGAGGCTGACCCGCCTATAGTTTCCTGCCTCCTCCCTGCTGCCACTCTCATGAAGGGGGACTACATTTGCCCCCTTCCAGTCCTTTGGAACCACCCCTGCATTAAGTGACTCACTAAAAAGGGCCACCAGCGGTGCTGCTAGCACTGTCCATAATCCCCTTAATATCCTGGAGTGTATATCATCTGGTCCCATCATTTTGGCCACCTTCAGTTTTGTGAGTTTAAAAGGACTGATGTTTACCTCTCTCTCCACATTGTTTCACCTGCTTAGTTGTGGTCCCTGTCCCTCCACCTCTACCATGAACACTGAACAGAAGTATTCATTCAGCATTGATGCTTTTTCTAGGTCACCCTCTACACACACCCCTTCCTCCCCTTTGAGCCTTACAATCCCTCCCTCAGCCTTTCTTCTATTGTTAATGTATCTATAAAATGTCTTGTCCCCTCTCTTTACCGTCTGTGCTAATCTCTCCTCTGTTTGTGCCTTCGCGGTCCTAACAGCTTTCCCTGCCTCCCTCTGTCTCTCTCAGTACACCGCCCTATCTTCATTTTTCTGAGCCTCCTTGTATTTTCTGAAAGCCCCCTTTTTTCCCCTCACTTTGTCTGTCATCTCCTTTGTGAATCATAATGGTTTGTTCCTTCTTTTTCCCTTGTTACTCAGTCTAAATCACTGATTTGTTGCCTCCACTATGGCCTCTTTTAGGTGTGCCCACTGCTCCTCAACCTCTCTCTCTGGATCTCTTCTTGCCAGGGCTTCTTTGTTATCTCTCCCCATCCTAGCAATGTCTGCCCTCCTGAAATCCAGGACCCTTATCTTTGCATGGGTCTTCTGTGACATTGTACTGATGTTGAACCACGCTGTATAGTGGTCATTGGACCCTAGCTGCCCGTCCACCCTGATTTCCTTGATCCTGCCTCCATTGGTCAGCACAAGGTCTAAAATCCCCTTGTCCCTTGTGGGCTCCTGAACCAACTGCCTGAGGCCTGCCCCCTGCAAGGATTCTATGATGTCTCAGCTCCTGGCTGAGGCAGCTGCCAGGATGGTCCTGTCCATGTGTGGCATGTTAAAGTCACCCAGTAGCAGTACCTCCTCCTTTGCTGCCATCCAGTGTATTTCCTCCATTATTGCCTGCCCTATGTACCTCCTCCCTGTGTGCCAGAGGCCTGTAGATCACTCCTGTGAAAATTACTGTGCCACTTCCTGGCTCAGGTGTGGCCCACAGTGCCTTGGCCTCCCCCTGTCTACCCTACACTGCCAATGCTTTAATACCTTCTCTGACATAGATGGCCACCCCCCCCTTATCATCCCTATCCCTCCTGTGTAGCGCGTAGCTTGGTACATTTACCTCTCAGTCATGGTTTCCAGTGTACCATCTCTCGGTAATTGCCACTATGTCCAGGTCCACCTCTGCCATCAAGGCTGCCAGGTCTGGGATTTTGTTTCCCAGACTGCGGGCATTTGTATACAGTACATGGCTGTCCAGGTGTTGCAGCCTGTGGCCCTTGCATTTCTACCTCTGCTGGCAGCACCTCTGACAATGTCATGGAGCCTACTACCTCTCCAAGACTTCTAGCCAACCCCCTGAAGTCCTTCTGCACCTGCTGTATGCTCACCTCTTCCCTGGCTAGGTCATTTGTCCCTAGATGGATCATGATCTCCAGTTCCTCCCTCCTTGCTACCTCTGTAGCGATCCTGTGGATTTGACCCCCCTTGGAGCTATGTATCCTGGAAGGCACTTGACCTTCCTCTCCTCCCCGCTACCTGTACCTAGAGCCATTCCTCAGACTATTGAGTCCTCCACTAGGAGTAGCTTTCTATTACTCTGTGGTCTTCTACCTCCCACCCCTTGGTCTCCCTAATGGAGGACCCGCTCATCCTCCCTGGTCTCAACCTTGGGTTCCCTTGTGGGGCTTACTCACTCCTCCAGGACAGCAAAGGAGTTTGTAAGTTGGGCCAGATAGGGATGTGCCTCTGACCCCCTCCCTCAACCTTCCTGAATCCACTATAGTTCAGCCAACCCTCTGCCTGGGAATCTGATGTGGCAGTGTCTGAGGAAATGTGGCCTCTGGGTGGGAACAAAGGCCACAAGTACACCTGCCAGCTTGTCTTGAAGACTGGCAATCTCTGCCCTCAACCCAGAGAGGTGCCTGCATATGGGGCAGCACCACAGTACCCAAAATGTCCTCCTGAAGACTGCAGCCCTGCATCCACTGCACTGTATCACTCCCTACATTTTCCATTTCTGCTCTGCTATTGACCCCCCTTTTAGTCATAGGTAAGCCCTCCTGCTATTTTCTTTCCTTCTCTCATCCACTCCTTTACTTTTCTTCTTCCCTTTTTCTTTCTTTAACCTAGGTACTGTACCACTGAAGAGTTATCCCCTGTGACTTGCCTTTAGTATACCACATTGACCCCTTTAACTGTGCTTCGACCCCTTTAACTGTGCTTAGTCTAAGTCCCCTGTGCTTCCTTTTGGATGCCTATAAAGGCCTATGAACCCTGGGTGGGTGGGATAGGGAGGTGGGCAGGCCTTAGCCATTGGTCCTGCAAAAAAAACCCCCACAACAATCAGCTTAAATTCAGTTAACTGTGGCTACCAAATGAGGACCCCTGTCAACCATTACCTTCTGGTGCTGCTGTTCTTATCTATTTCTTCTCTTCAGCTCCCTGCTCCTGCAAAACAAACAAGGTGCAGCGGGAAAAAGAAAAGAATATCCATAGAAGTGAGCACAGCTCAAAACAGCCAGAAACTTAGCAGCAAACAGAATTCCCTACTTCTGCCCAAACAAAATTGCCAAGTTAACTAAATTCCAGTTAAGAAAACACTCAGCAATTTAAAAAGGTAATCCCCTGAAATCTGATGCCTTCTTTTCCTACTGCTGATGGTACAGACACACCCAGTTAGAAACAGCCAGACACTTATCGGCAAATAGAAGACCCTACTTCTGTCCAAACAAAATGGCTAAGATAACTCTTCTATTAGAGCCGCAAATTATGTATGCCTCAGGAAAATGGATCTGCTCAAAATGTTATGCTATGAATAGAAAAATGACACAATTTTGGAGGTTAATTTTATGTTTCTGTTTTATAATGTTATATTTCTTTAAGGGAGATAAAGCAACTGAAGAAAGCGAATGTCTTATGGCATCTCATCATAAGCATAACAAAATTATATTACATAATAAAAAGTTCCATTACAAATTACTTAATATAAAATATATTTGTATAGAACAGATATATAGCGTAAAGAACTTTAAAATGATTCAGCAATATAAGTACTGTATTGTGGGCCATTAACAGCAAACCATTTCTTTAACTGGTCTGTTGAAAGACTTCAGCACTATTCACTTGGTTTATTTGGCTATGAGTTTATTCCAAGCTAAGGGATGCTGGACATTGAAAGACTGGCCCCTTTTTTCATATTTACACATGGGATTTTAAACAGTAGTTTTACTTCTTCCTCAAGACATTCCCGCATGTCCTGTGAGAGCCAGAATGGATCAAAGTAATATAGCCATCTGTGCACAAACCAGAATTTCCCTACTGGTTGCACTTTCTTAAAATGTCTCCAACTTACTTGCTATATTTTATGTATCAAGAACTTTTGCAGTTTCAAGAAACATGAGTTAACACAGTTTGGCTTCTACAACTGAGGCCAATTCTGGAGAGAGCTGACCGGTAAGCACTAGGCCAACTTGAGGCAATGGGAATTAGCATTAGTCCCTCTATCATACCTTTTCTGAAAAAGAGGTTAATCACCCTAGAGAAACAAAAAGATTTTGACATTCTGGGGAAAACAAAATTTGCTCCTTGGTTAGCAAATGATGAGAAAGTCCATGAACTGTAATTATATCTATCTCAGCTCACAGATCCTTATTTGAGAAAAACATTTATTACAACACTTAGATTTCAGTGTTTTACCTCTAATATATTGAAAGCAAGATACTCCGGCTCCTCTCATGTATCTGAATCCACATAAAGTGGTTGTAGATTAGGGGTCCCTGAAGATACAATTCATGTTGTCTTATTCTGTCCAAGTTACCACAAACAATGGAAAAAATGGTGGTAAAATTTTCTAGCAAAGTCACTAGATCCCCCAAAGAAACAATTATTCATATTGTTATCTGGAAAAGATGTATGGTTAACAGTTAAATGAGCAAGGTTCCTTAAATCTGTAAGAAATATATAAAACATTTTAAATAACTTCCACTATTGCACTGCTATGAACGTTTTAAAAATCTTTGCATTATAATTGTGCAATAAACTGTTAAACACATAAATCATCCTCTGTTTGAAATGTATTGCATTGTTCATTTAGCTGTTTTATTATTGTTTTTAGATGCTATTTTTTAATGACTACTTAAAGTAGAACAAATAAACCTGATACTACTCCTAATTGAAATTACTGTTATACATACTATTAACATATATAGACCCAATGTGCTTCCTCAGATCAATTTGAAGGAGCTATAGGAATTTTATTTACTCATTTATTAAATAATTAATTTATTTAAAATGTTTCATCTTGGAAAGGCACACTTAGCTAGACATGATTTCCAGATGCAACACAGTGGCAAGAATTACAAAAGGAAAAATGATAATGAGGATACAACATTAAAAGTGGTGCTAATTGCAACAGTGAAAATAAAATATACAGTGTAAAAATCACAATTATTAATGTATAAAGGTTAGATAATACCAAATGGAAAACAAATAAAATAAATTAAGTATTGTTTTTACATTAAATCCCCAGGCAAGGAGTTCAATACATCTGGTGTCAGATAGCTAAGTGCTTATTCACAATGCTTTGTTTTTACTTTAGGTGTAACAAATATGCTTATCAACATTATTCCTCTGGTACAGTAACTCCCAAGTTCTGCTTAATCAGTTACAGTATGTAGTTGCATTCAAACTGAAACTGCACCTACACAATCCATCTCCAATACCTTATCATATTTATCTAGCGATTTATTTATTTTAATTTGTTGACTGGGAAATTGGTATGCAGTTATTATCAGGTTTACCAGTTCTAAGGGAAACCTCAAGAAAATTCAGACACTTAAACAGGGTAGACAGAATGATCCTAGTATGGATGACTATGATTCTACGTCATAATGGCAATTGTAGAAAGCCGACCATCATTATGGCGAGGGTACATCGCTGAAAATCAATTTTGACGATGTATATCCCCGGCGCACAGGAAAACAGCGCCAGGGACTTAGAAATTCAATGTTAATGTGGGGAGCTGCACCCACCACACCTTCTCATCCCCTGCACCCCCTACTAAAGGATTCTTAACTCCAGGGGGGGTGCTCATCGGGGGGGTGCACATTCTGGGGAAAAACACAATTTCAGGCTGGGCACACAAAAATATAGGCACGCCCGGAACCTCACCCTCACCCTCACAGCTTTAAGTTGTCACCCACCCACCACGCTATGGGGCCAGCTCTGCAGCCCCATGCCAACCATGCCAGGCTAACCCTCCCTCCCTTCTGTCATGCTCATCCCCCCCCACATGCGCATACATATAGCGATGTCCTGTTCCTATATGTGTGAGCCTCCCCATCCTGTTGCCGTCCTCACACCCTCACCCTGCCCTTCCTATGCTGCAAGTGGGTCGCCATTTTGTTAGGTGCCCACTTGCAGATAGCCCACATCACAGGATACCGATGACTACAGTTCAGCATGCCAAATGTTTTGTGAACATTGCCAAGTCCCCCTGGAATTAAGACTCACCTCTCTGTTCTCAACTATAAAAGTAACAAACCTTTCTTTACCTCCTACACAGAAACACAAAATTTGATGGCAGATAAGGACCACTTGGCACATCCAGTCAACCCATTTCTCCCTACCTACACTATTACTGCAGGCTGTGCACAATCTACAGTTCTTTCTCCCTCTCCCCATTCCTTTCCGTGATGATTTCCTTCTGCCTATCCTATGCATTCTTGAACTCCACCACTGTTTTTGCTCCCACCACCTCCACTGGAAGGCTGTTCCAGGAATCCACCACTCTTTTTGTGAAGAAGTACATCTTCACATCTCTCCTGAATCTACCATCCTCCAGCTACATGTTGTGTCCCCTTGTTCTTGAGCACCTTTTCTTCTGAAAAATACTTCCCTCCTGTGTCCTGTTTACCCCTGTGAGGTATTTGAAGGTCTCTATCAAATCTTCCCTCTCCCCCCTCGATTCCAGAGTGTGCATATTGAGATCCCTTAGTCTCTCCTCATAGGGCTTTTGATACAGACCCTGCACCATTGTAGTTGCTGTCCTCTGGACTGCATCTACCCTGTCTATGTCCTTCCAGAGATGGGGTCTCCAGAACCAGAGACAGTACTCTAGGCGGTGTCTTATCAGCTATATATACATAAGTGGCACCACCTCCCTCTTTCTGCTGGGGATGTCCCTACCTATGCTCCCAAGCATCCCATACGTCCTCTCTCCTGCCTTATTGCACTGCTTCTTACTTAATGAAAAGCTCTGGTTAGCAGTAACAAAAATCAGAGTGTACTAAACATCAGCAAATAAAAGGGACTTGTTCCCCGTGGGCTTACCCACTTGTAGCACAAATAATAATAAATATATACATCAAATAAATCTCAATTATACAACATTACCAAACAAAAATTCATTTCAAACCATGTTCTTACCTAATAAGGATAGAGGGATGAAAACTTAACTCTTGTCTTTTATTGCTCAGTTTGTCCTGATTCTAATCAGGAGCTGAGGTCATAGTCCTTTAATTATGACTTAGAAACATAGACAATGACAACAGAAAAAGACCAAAGATCTATCTCCTCTGCCCAGAGTTTCCAATCTGCCCTGGATCCTATTGTATCTGCCCTGGGACCTATTGCATCTGCCCTGGGACCTATTGCTCATATGTGGTTTTATCCCTCCTAGTCTATCCCGCTAATCTCCTCTCTCCTGCTACTGACATGTGCAACCACCAGACCCTTCACTCTGTCCCAGCCATTCTCGAAACCATTTTCAATCTTGGCACCCACCACTCCACTGGCAGACTGTTCCACAGCTTCATCCTATCTGTAAAATATAACTTCCTCCCAACCCTCTGAAACATTTTACCCTGCCAGTTTCCACTCATAATCTTGGGTTCTTAACTCTTTATTCCTGCTAAATAGTTCCTCGCAATTCAATTTGTTTATTCACTTCAAGAACTTGAAGGTCTCAGTCATATCTCCTCTGTTCACCTGGTCTCCAGTGAGTAAATGCTCAGTGTCTTCAAACAATTTTGATAAGATTTGCCCTGTGGGACCTGAATCGTTTTAGTCACCCTGTGCTGCACTCTCTCCAGCCTGTCCCTGTCCTTCCTTAGGTGACAACTCCAGAACTGAGCACAGTATTCCAGATGTGGCCTCATCAGTGACCCATATTGAAATAGTTGTACCTCTTTTGTTCCTACTGTCAATATCCAATAACCCCAGCATCCTATTAGCCTTACTATAGTCTTGTTATACTGGCTTGATTGTTTGAGGGATTCACTAATGATAACTGCCAGGCCCCTTTCCTCTGCTGTAGTGCTCAGTTTAACCCCTCCCACGCAGTACACTGTCCTATTTTTTTCCCATAGGTTCATTACCTTTCATTTTTTGACATTGAATTTCAGCTACCAAACATTAGACCATCTGTCTAACCTTTGCAGATCTTTCTGCATCTCCTTGATCCCTTCATGACTATCTACCCTACCACAGACCTTTATGCCATCTGCTAAGAGACACAACTTGCCTCACAGCATGTTTTTTATCTATTACTTTAGCTGCCATGCTTCCTTTTTTTTTTTCTGTTTATCCCCCCCCAGCCCCCTCTAGAATATGCAGTTCTGTGTCTGCCTTTTCCTCCGTGACTGTCATCTTTGCTTCCCCGGATTTTATTCTGTACTCTCCCTGTTCATCCTCCCTCTGCTTTTCCTTGTAACTGTTGAAAGCCTTTTTCTTCATATCTATTTCATACTACTTTATAACAATCTCTGGAGCGCCAGGCTGTGATGTTACAAACAGATTATTATAACATTAGTTCCTGGACAGCATCAGGGCAAACTGAATTGTGCAGGGCTAGGGTTATGTTTTTATACATACAGTACGTCTTTATTAATGAAATAATAATAGCTTGAAATCCAATTTTACTTTAGAGTATTGGGTAACTGGGATCTGCTAATCACACCTGGGATTTATATTTACAAGTAAGTGCAGCTCATCTTTAAATAGCAAATTCAACAAGGTTAGAAATATCCACACACCAGCCCAATTCAGTTACAGAAGTAACCTGCAAATCCCAAGTCGATAGTAATTCAAATGACTCATCTTTGTCTTATCAAGGGCCTACTCCAAAGCACTTACTAAACATGAAAATAGTTATAGCAGCAGTGTCCATGACACAAACAAGATCAAACACCAGTATGCATAAACATATCTTGATGGCTTGTAACATTAATTTTTTGTAGCCATGTTTTATTGTCCTTATACTTGTGTTTTGTATCAGTATGTTTCTTGCTCTTGCTCTCTAATGATCTGCATGCTTACCATGTTATGGTATGTGGGTAAGTGCAGTAGGCATTTAAATACCTATTTTCAGTCATGGGGGTGGTACAAGGAGGTACTTTACATCCAAAACACAATGAACAACATGGCAATTTGAGGTTCTACAGTCAAAGATGTAGGTAACAGTAGGTACCTCAGTAGACAACAATGCAGTGCAAATCAAAACACAATCAAGAATGCTGTGCAAATGGGGAAAAGGCAACTTCCATGAAGGGCAGACGTGCTTCCCTTCACCTCTGCACACGATGCCCTTAAAAGTAAGATATTTTTTATATTCTGGACTAAAAAACTACAACTCCAGTAATTTATTCTGTTTAATAACTCCTACCGATCACCCAGTGTTTGCTTCAACTGTTACTGTTACCCATGAAAAACAGCACCAGATGGTGGTGAAAAGAAGGACCCACAAGCTTCAGGGTCTGGTGGTGATGAGACCAGAGGGTCTGCTACCAGCAATGATGTTCTTTGGGCCATGTATGCATTGAGCAAAGGGTTCTACTACTCAACAAGAAAGTCTCAGACTTCCAAAGCAACACAGTCTGCAGGAACACAGCATGAAGCTAAGGAGGCAGGTGGAGCCACACTGAGAGTCTTACCAACATCCCTGGGGCACGTCTGTGAGAACAAGGCCCTTTGATTCTGTCTGGAGCCCCTGGAAAACATTGCCAGTTCCAGCAATCTCTGGATCCTGGGGCTACCGGAGTCCGTGGAGGGTGATTACCCCCAGGACTTCATTTGGGACTGAGTGGCCCATAATTTGAAGCTGGACTCACTTTTAGTACTACAGCTTTAGTACTGCTTAACCCCCATGAAAAAGGCAAGGATTGGGTAATAGCCACTGTACTTTGCTACTCGCTCTGGGGAGCATGCATGAGTGGGACCACACCTGAGAAGCCACTTGCACAATGGGATCGCTAGAAACAAATGATGGAGAAACACTGTCCATCTTGCCTGACCTTATCTTTGCTACACGGGATAGGTGAAAATCCTCTGATGCTGTCTGTAGTAAACTCAGATCCCTTGGCATTAACCATGGACTGCAATACCTGGCAAGGCTGATAATCATATATGTGAGGAAACTCTATGTGTTTTGGGACCCTTAGGAGGCTGGTGAGCATCTGGGCAAAGTAAGCAATGATTTTGGCATGCAGGAGATGGTGCAGGAGACTGAGCATGGTTGATGTTTTGAGATTTGTTCTTTCAACCAAGTCACAGTGAGCAGGGGTCTAGGACAAGTGTGAGTGAGACAATGCTTTCAGTGGGGGGCTATGTGCCCTGAGCTAGAGGAGTACATCTCTTCATATTGGTTATATTTTACATTTTTCCTCTGTACCTCTTTCCCTATGTGAGTGTCTATGTGTGGAGAAGAGCAAAATGGCGCTGTCCATGCAATCAGCTCTCTTGTCACCCCCCCAACTCCAGCAATGATAATATACTCATTATTACATGATGCTATACAATGATTTACTTAGATGGTTTCACACAATCTTCAGTCTTGGAGACTTCTGTATGTTGGGTTCTGAAGTCAATTTGTATTATACAAGTTGTCCATACTTTAAGATTCCCTCTGTTTTCCACTCCCTGTCTGCTCTGGAGTCCCCTAAGGGTGTGTCCTGGGCCCTTTACTCTTCTCAGTTTTCCTATTTGACCTCCCCTTTGTGTGTTCCTCTGTGTCCATCCATATGTATGCAGATTAATCTGTGCTATTTGCTTCTAGCTCCTCTGCTGCTAACCTGACTTTCTCATCTCCAATAGGACTTTGATAGTGTGCAGTACTGGTTCCATAAAAACCTTCTGTCCCTAAACACCAAGAAAACTGTCTCCTTGACCTTTGGCTCCTGACAAAGGCTTCTCAGACTCTCCCCCCCACACCCTTGATGGTGGTATGCTTGTTGATGTGCCTATGTTTAAGTACCTTGAGGTCTTGCTGGACCAGCACCTCAGCTTCTCAAAGCACATTGATGCCATCCATAATCTTCACCCAAATCTGAGTGCACCGTTCAGAAATGAAGCGTGAATCCCTCTCCCCCACAGAGAGCTAGTCACGAAGATGATTCTTCCCATCTTCAACTATGGCAACATTGTCTGCAATGCTGCTTCCTGTACCCCCTCTTCCACTCTTTCTACTGTCTTGCCTTGGACTGCGCCCTTGTACACACTATTGGTCTCGCTACTCCTCCCTCTCCCTCCCTCCCTTCTCTTTCAGCCAGATGCCTCATTCACTGTGCCACCTTCAGCTCCAAATTCTGATTTGGTTCCCTCCTCCCCTATCTCTCTACCCTCCTTTCATTCCCTCCCCTTCCCTCCTCTCCTTCCTTCCTTCCTTCCTTCCTTCCTTCCTTCCTTCCTTCCTTCCTCCCCCTCTCTGGAACTCTGCTTCCCTCTCTCATCCCCCAGGAAAACTTCAAAAGGCCAGCTGCCATCTTGTATCATTTTCCTAAACACTGTTCCTCCCTCTCCCTATCCATCTGCACAGCCTCATCAATCCTTCAGGACCTTGCCACTTCCTCCTGCAACTGATACTGACCCTTGACCCCTGTATTCCTTCTTTCGTGTTGACCCCCCCCTTGTGTTCCCTACTCCAGTGTTGTTGACTTTCCCCTTTGTCTCACCCCGACTGTGAGCACGTTACTCCCATCCCCCAGGCTAATTGTGCCTTTAATATCTATTTTGCTATCTGTATTCCTGAGTATGCCTCCAGCCCTGCCTAGTTAGCTACACCCTGTAGTCTGGGTGGTATTATCTTACTATCATCTCCATTGCTCCCTGTATTGTTTGGCACTTGGTTCTAAATGTGCATATCTCATAACTGACTATGCCCTGATATGTACTGTGTTTAATTGTAATTTATTGTGTGCATTTCTACTGTACTTATTGTATTACTACTGCACCTTACACAATGCATTTTTACTGTTCATCTTGTACTGTTTAGTCCCCTTTCCCATCCCTCCAGAATGTATCTGGAAACAAGCTGTTGCAAACTCAGTATGTCTTTCCTAGGGAAACCTTTGAAATAAATAAATAATAAATAAATACAATACAATACAGTACAGTACAATACAATACAATAAAATAAATGTTGTAGAGCCGCTGTCCTTTGACTCTTCATATCATGTGAGTGTGATGTTGGCTCATGGTTCTACACATTCAGGTGGGCTTGTAAGTCACTTTTTTTGCACTCCCGAATGGTCTTTGTTGAACTAAATGTTGAATAAATCAGTTCTTTCTTTCAAGCTCATATAGTGGGATATGCTTATCTCTAGCATTATTATACATAGAATGGTTGAAATGCATGATCTTGTGCTTAATTGCAAGTGTCTCTTTGTAGTGTGTAAGTAAGCGCATTAAACATGTTTTTTATTAAGATACCTTTATTTTTAGTGGGACCACATGGCTTGTACACACAGTGAATTATGTGATTTGGACAATTGCTGTGTTGATACAAGATCCCTCTTTTGTTGTGGTGGGCAACAGTCCTGGGAAAATTCAAATCTTGGGACTGTCATATCTAATAGACTTTATCTGCGATTCCTTCCTGATGGGATATTAACCAAGACACAAAGACAAAACACCTTAGGGCTGGATATTCAAAAGGGTTGCACCATGCGTAATAGGGTTGCGCCAGTGCAAGTCAGAAAATGCACCATTCTATGATATTCAGCAGGAGGCAGTTGCGCCACTGAAAACATGCTGAGCAACAGCGCAATGATAATGAAGGCATGCGCAACCGAAGGGGCAGGAACCATGCATAAAGGGCGCAGTGCGATGTTCAAAGACTTGCGCAATGCGCAACAGTGGAGTAGACAGAAGTTGCACCATTGCGGAAATGAGCCAAAATAAAAAGGAGCAAGGAAGAGGCGCAAGAACACTACAGGGAAGTCACATGAGGCAGGGGGAGAGACAGGCACAGGAAAGCAGCATGAAAGAGGGCAGGCCAGGGAAACCACACCACAGAAGAGGGGCACAGGAAGGAGTGTGGGGCCACACAAAGCAGAGGCCAGTAGGTGTACCCGGTGCAGGGGAGGTAGCAGTCAGAACAGCGGGGGGAACAAAGCAACAGCTGCTGGGGGGGGAATGCAAGCCAGGGACATGGCCAGTGCCACCTTTCACATGTATGCCATAATGAGGGGGGTGAGAAGGCATGTGGCAGGGGGACGTGGCCGTGGAAGGGTCTGTCGGTGGTATGCCCACCCAACAGGCAGCATCGAGCCCACACCAGCTTTGAGCTGTATACAGATATTGAGATTGTGGGCTGGTACCACCTGAACAGGGCAATACTGAGGCGGCTCTGTAAGCTGTGCAGTGATGTGATGCAGGCACCCACATGACAGAGTCATGCTCTGTCAGTGGAGACAAAGTTCACAGCCTGCATGTGCCTCTCACCATGGGTACCTTCCAGAGACCAACAGGGGACACCACTGGCATAACACAGTTGGCCACTCATGCATCCTCACTCAGTTCCTCAGCGCACTGCTGCCACATGCTGTAGAGTACATCCATTTCCCCAGCACTGCGGCGGAGTGCACAGCAAACATACAGGAGTTCCACAGGGTAGCACGTATGCCTGGCATGCTAGGGGCGATAGACTGCACCCATGTAGCCATACACACACCACCTGGTCCCGAGGGTGCCACCTACATGAACCACAAGGAATATCCCAGTGTCAACTGCCAGGTGGTGTGCAATGCCAGTGGGCGCATCATCAATGTTTGTGCCACGCACCCTGGGGGAGCACATGATTCTTTCATCTGGCACCAGTTGGCACTGTGCCACCGATTTGAGAGTGGGGACATCCCCACAGGTCATCTAGTGGGTGAGTATGTATGTAGAACTGACATATCGTGGGCATGGGGGGGTATGGCCAGAGGTGCCATGGGTGTGGCCCACAGGCCTTGGGGCAGTCTGAAGCTGAACACGACACTAACCTCCACTATCTTCACACAGGTGACAGTGGATACCCACTCCATCCCTGGCTGCTCACACCCTACCGGTGGCCCACAACCCCATCGCAGCAATGCTACAATGAGGCACATGCCACCACACGCAATGTCATTGAGCGGGTGTTCGGGATGCTGAAGGCGCATTTCCATTGCCTAGACTCCTCTGGCGGTGCCCTACAGTATAGCCCCTCAAAGGCCTGTGGGATATTCCTGGCCTGTTGCATCCTGCATGACATGGCCAAAGACTGTGGGATAGCTGCACAGGTTGAAGAGGGGGACAGCAATGTGGATGACGGTGACGCCGGTGACGATGGGGATGGGCAGCCCCCCTTGGCCAATGGGACCCCCGACTGATCTGGCTGGCACAGCTGCACTGGGACACCATCACAGAGGAGCACTTCAGCCAACACAGGTAAGTCATGGTGCCATGTGCAAACACCAGTGGCTAGGGCACAACCCATAGACATGCATGGAAACACACCAGGGGTGCATGCTGGCAAGGGATGTGGCAGGGCACAGAGGCACACACACACACAACCAGGGAGGGGTGAACAGTAACACACCACATGGACAGACACACACACACACACACAAAAGGCACAAAACGTGCACAGGGGTCAGGTGCAAAGCCAAGACGGAAAGTAAACACTAGCAACACACATGTCCACAGGCCACCATGTCCACTGACTGTCCATGTGCATGTGTCAGATGCTGAGCACCATCGCACTTTGGTGTACAGGGCAATGCAGGCATCATCATGCACACGTACCTGTGGACAGCAGCTGGGAGGGTGTGCAGGTGGACCGTGTGTCTGCATGCAGGGCCAGGTACCCACCCGTGCACTGCCCTACGAAACATACAATGCACACAGGGCAGCACCAGACACTGTCCACGCTGGGAGACAGATCAGTCTTGTGGCACAGTGCCATGTCCACCTCGGATGCATAGGTGGCCCCGCCGAGACCCAGCCGCACTGGCAGGCTGACCACAGGCCTCATGGGGTGGCACCGTTGGTCCACCAGGGGTTCCACTGCATGAACACGACAGGAGTCTGCAGCACACCGAACATTCCTGCACCAGGAGAGCTCAGGATGCCCACAGCTGAACACGGCGTCGACAGGGTGGGTGTTGCACGACGCCAGGAATGGGGAGTGTGTAGCGAACTGTGCAGTGTGAGAGATGCATGGGCACCTGACTGTGTGCCCATTGTGGCCATGACAGCGATGAACGCCTGTGTTTGTCTGTCAATGGCAGCAGTCACATCCTCCCGCAAATGGTCAATCCATGACAGGGTCCTATCGGCGTCCCTGCAGCATCGCTCCTCGGCCCACTCCAGAGCCACACACAGTGCCTCCACGGACGTTGCAAGCCGCATCTGCTGCTGGACCGATGCCTTCAGCAGGTGGGTGTGCTCATCAAAGAGGTCGTCTGCCACCTCGGCATCCCGTCCCTCAGGGTATGCAAGGGCCTGATGTTCAGCACCCCTTGAGGGTGGGCACTGCTCACCAGGACCAGGTATGGGCAAGTCCACAGGTGGTGCACAGATGCCACCACTGAACCCTGAACCCCCAGTCCCGGTGGGTGACTGCTGCTGCTGCCCCTCCACCTGCGGTGCTCAAGAAATCAGTTGTTCCACCACTGTGGCCGCAACAGTCCCACTGTCCTGACAAGCCACCAGTGCTGCCCCACTGGTGCTGACAGGCACAGCCTGGGACTGTGCTGACACACTGGCACACACGTCGGCACCAGCCAGGTCCATGGGCATGAGCTGACCTGCTGTGTGTCCATTCCATGGCACACACATTTCACTGCCCATGATGGTCGTGTGTACATCATTGGTGCAGGTCTCTACCCCAGCCACAGCCACAGCATGCTGGCATCCTTGGATGCCAGAACGCTGAGACAGAGGAAGGGCTTCCCCCACACCTGTCTTAACGACATCAGTGTGGACAGCCAGGTGGCCCCACTGTTGCAATGCTCGAGGTAAACCTGTGGAGGTGGATGGTCCCTCCTCCAACTCCAGTTGACTGTCCACAGTGGACAGACCCTCCACTGCTGACTCCTGCAGACGTGCAGGATCTGTAACAGAAAGAAAAGTTACGCTACTGCGTGTGACCTACCCTGCCCCCCCCATAGACAGACCATGACTTACCATGCAGTGATGGGCCACCACCCATCTGGAAGTCACCTCCTGGAACTCCCTCTATGGTACTGCGGTGCATGCTTGCAGCAAGCCTGTCCTCTGCCGGTGTGAGCTGCACCACCTCCGGCTGGCCCCCGCCTGTTGCAGCACGTGCTGCCCTGATGGCAGCAACCTTCTCCTTCACCCTCCTCCTGTCAGTTCCCATCTTCTTCTTACACTCCTGCACGGAGCGCTGGTGGCTGCCGTGCAGGTTGACGGCACGTGCCACCTTCTCCCATGCAGCAGCACAGGCCTGAGGGGTGCCCTGCTGTCCACTGAGCAGTGGCTCCTGATCAAGGTAGGCATCAAAGAGTGCCTCCGTCTCGGCCTTTGTGAAATTGGGCCTCCTCCTCTGCCCACCATCATAGTCCTCCTCACCCAGACCTCACTCGGTCATTATTCAGCCTGTAAGGATGACAGTGGTTACCTGTGACTGTGCAGTACAAAGCATGTCCCTGATACCACAGTCCAGACACCCACACAGCATGCAACTCACCAATAAACAGCAGTAACCGAATATTGCCACTGCAGAACATTGTCTCACCTATATAGCGCAAGTCATACAAATTAGGTGAGGAGCAACTTTAATTAGATGCAAATCACGCTGCTGCGCCTTTGAATAGCTGATCAGATGACTAGCATATGATGGCTGAATATCGCGCTGTTGTGCTTTGCGCAATTGTGTTGAATGTGCTGAGCCAATGGCGCAGTTCTGTGGCATGCATAGTACACCTCACTGCGCATGCCCACGTAGCTTACGCAGGCATCTGCTGCACTGATGATGTGCTGTGGGCGGTAGGCAATGCAGGGCATGGCCACCATTGTGCCAGTGGTGCTATAGCAAGGGTCACTACATGGCGCTGTGGCACAACTACGCGTTAGTTCGCTGTGGCGCTGGCACACAGGCAACCAATCGCACTAGACACATTGTTGTCCGATGGTGCTGTGCGTGGCCTTGTGCCAGAGACCCATGACCCTGTGCCCAACCTTTGCCCTCTTGGTGCCATGCATCCGGCATAGCTGCACCTCTATTGTGCTGTTCGGTATCAGTGTGATAGGGAATGGCGCCGCTGTACCGAGCAGCATTTTCATGTGGGGTACCATGCTGCAGAGTGCCATATTGCCTACTATAGCAGTTGATATGGCATGCAGGAGAGCCCCACAATGGAGTGCCATTGAGTTGGCCAACCTTGAGGCCTTTGTAGAGCCACACTATGGCCCACTATTTGGTAATGAGGCACTGGACAGGGCCAGGACCCAGGTCTGGCAGGAGGTGGCCACTGACCCGGAGGCGGCCACTGGATGCAGGAGGACCTCAGAGCAATGCAGGCACTGTTATGGGGACCTCAGGTGGAGGGAGCCAGAGCTACTTGCCCATCTGTGGTCACATGCCAGGAGGGGCATAGTGCCTCATCCAGGTGGGTGATACATCTACACACTTGTATTATCCATATGGGTAACACTGTCTTATGTGTCCAGCACATAGAGGAGGGATAGTCTAGGGTTGGCTGTGGTGGTGTTTACAAGGTATGGGGTGGGTGGGTCTGGCTGAGTGGGTGGGCACACACATTGGGGCAGGGGGACTTTGCTTTGTGATTGTACTGATGTTTTTCTCTCCTTGTTTCCCCCACAGCCGTGGACGAGTGGCAGCAGATGGGGGAGTGGCAGCGGAGGGAGGAGGATGCAGCGCACAGGAGAGTCAGGGACCAGCACCACCAACATCACCGGCCCGATGAGGGTGAGTGCCATAACACCATGATTACTATTGCATGCTGTGTAACAGCGTGGGTAGCAGGGCATGGCCACCATCCATGGACACCACTGCCATGCATGCGACTTGTGACAGTCAGCACTGTCCAGTGGCACTGCATGTCTGGGAGTGCGTCAATGGTGGTCCATGCATGCACTGGGCACATGGCTGTGGCACTGCCTGCACACCGCATAGCCACGTTACTGTACGGCCTTGATGGTGCTGTGCAGGACATGGGTGGTGGGTGTGTGCAGTGGTCCACATGGCTGTTGCTGCCTGGTTGGGCATGTCTTGTGGACACAGTCACTGTGGGTGGGTGCACACCATCACAGGAGCGTGGCACATGGCTGTATGCCATGCATAATGGGTGGGCTGCAGGGGGATGGACAGTCACACCTATTGACTCTGATCTCTCGTCCTAGGTGAACGGCGACTCCTGCAGATACAGCAGGCTGTTCAAGAGCTGCTGCAGGTGGCAAGGGAGTCCCTGCAGATCTTGAGGGGCATGCACTGGCATGGGGTCAGGAGGAGGAGAAGGCCCAAATGACAGCGCCAAGCGGAGGAGGACCAGGCCGGCCACTGATGTCCCCATGCGCTGCCTAACACCTTCCCTCCTTTGACCAACCCTCACACCCCGCCTTCCCTCTCCCATATGTTTACCCCTGCCCCTACCCACCCCCCACCTTGTTTCTGTTCCTCCCCCATATGTACATAGTTCTGTATATAGTTTTGTTTTATATGTTGCAATATAAATATTTTGATATGAATACTGTGGTGGTCTCTGATTTGCAGCTGGCTATAGGTGCTCAGCTGCAGTGGTGTGCATGGCATCTGGAGTGGTGCAGTCATGGGTATGTGTGTATGTGCGTGGGGAAGTGTCTATGGTGTGGGAGTGGCTATCAGTCAGTGTCTGTGTGTGTGTGTTGTTCCTGTGCATTGGATTATTGTGTGCAGTGGTCCATGGCATGCTCTGTGTCCATTGTGCCCTTGTCAACCCGTCCTTGACCTGTGCAGCTGACACCCTTGCATGTCTGTGGCCTGCAAGGTCTGCTGCCATGTCAGTGGTGGCTGTCCATGCAGGTCATCCACTGTAACCGTCACAATGCTGGGTTGCCTCCTGTCACTGGTGTGGTGCATGTTTGCCTCGGGTGACACTGTGGCCTCCACAGTTGTTGTCCCACCTCCATGCTGTGGCTTGTGTGTGTTGCAGGGGCTGTGCACCACTGTCTGTGACTTGTGCTCCAGGCATATGATGGTGGCATATGGGATCACAGTGCCTGCACAGGGTGGGTGTCACTCCTGTGCCATGGAGGACTGCAGGCTGTGTGTGCTCAGTTTTCATGGGCCCACCCTGGGGGCTTGGTTGCCACACTACTGTGTCCCTGTGTTATTGTCCCCTTGGGTATGGGTGTATGTTAGTCCCTGCACTGTGTTGCATCCAGTGTGATGCATGGTTCCACGCACCACTGTGGGTGTCTGTGCTGGCTGCTGTGGCTAGTGGTGGGTCGGAATGTGTCACTTGTCTACTGTGCAGGGTGCTGTATCAATGGCAGTGGTGTCAGGGGCACGCCCTTTCCCGTGTGGGGTACCTCTTGTGCCGACACATGGTTGGTCTCTCAGCTGTGCCTCAGGGGGATTGTGCATGTTGGCACTGTGTCTGCTATTGTGGCATTGCCGTGTGCTGCCAACCACTGCTGGGTGCTCATGGTGGGGCTGGCTTGTATGGTTCTGTGGTACACGAGGTTGCAGTGTGACAGTGGGGGTGGTGGTATGCATGGGGTTTCCTGCAGTGGTGGTCACTGCTCATGGGGGGTGTCTGGGGGTCATGGTGCAGGGTGTGCTGTGCACTGA
Source organism: Neoceratodus forsteri (assembly GCA_016271365.2). Classification (NCBI taxonomy): domain Eukaryota; kingdom Metazoa; phylum Chordata; order Ceratodontiformes; family Ceratodontidae; genus Neoceratodus; species Neoceratodus forsteri. Next base: position 435,421,492 of record JADMNL010000023.1, read on the forward strand.
GGGGGCTGGTGTGGCACGGGGTGGTCCGCCCTCCTTGTGTGGCAGTCTCAGCTTGCCGGTGGGTGTGCTGGGGCACCATGGCCCAGCTGTGCATTGTTTGCTTGTCCCCATGGGCCGGTGGATATTCCAGCCCTCCCCCAGTTGTGCTGTGCTTGGGGTGTGGGGGTGCAATGTCAGTTCTGCTGTGTGTTCCTGTGCCCATCTGTGGAATGGGTGGTGGGCCCCTACCTCTCTGGTTGTGCAGTTACATTGCTCTGCTGCTTGGTGGCTCCCTGCTTGCGCTATGGCGCCTCTGGGCTGCTCAGCTGGACATCCCTTGTTGCACCATAGCACATCGTATCTGCTCAGCTTCCCCTCCCTAGTTGCGTTATGGCGCAGGTTGTGCGATATTCAGATGTTAGCTGTTGGCCCAATTTGGCTTGCTCTTTTTTTGAATATCGCATCTATTGTGCATGGGCACAATGAACTTGTGCTTGCTCCTGCTATTGCACACTTTTTGGGCGTAGTTTGAATATCCAGCCCTTAGTGTAAGAATTGCTATCTGGTAGCTGTTTATTATTCTCTGTTTGTCGTGGATTAAAGGTTTGCAAGTTATGCTGTTATAAAAGTAATTCTTTGCAAAAATCATAATTAATGCACCAGTTAGGGTAACTTAACAACACAAAAGTAGCGAAATGTGACATTAAGGTTTCCAACCCTAACTCCCCACCCCCATCCCCCAAGCAGCAAAAGGAAAAAGAATAGGGTTTGGAGCATCAGGAGTCATAGCAAATCAGTGGTGGGGTCTTCCTTGGGGTTGTCATCATTAATGGTTCCCCCTTCCCCAGCCCATAGCTTGTAGTCCAAAGCACAAGAAACAGCTCCAAGCCTGTGCCTTATAGTAATACACTCTTCAAAGACAGAGAATTATGTCTCACCACATGTTGCCAACACATTTTATTGTAGCTTTCTTTATGCAGGGCCAGCAGGGAGATCATGTGTAATGTTATTTGCAGAGGGAATGGGCTGGGCATTAGTGTTGACAACCCCAAAGAAGACCCTACCATGGATTCAACAAGACTCCAGTGACCCAAAACTCTAATGTTTTTTTCCTTTTGCTGCTTGGGGTGTGGGGGTGGGAGTTAGGGTTGGAAACCCTAACACCACATTGCGATACTTTGTGGTAAGTTACACCAACTTGTGCATTAACAATGTTTTTTGAAAAGAATTTCCTTTCTTTTTGAGATAGTGAAATTGTATCTTCATTCATGCAGATCTCTTTGGGACCTGCATAAAAAAATGCAGATGCCCTACTCGAAGACAAGACTTTGCTCACCTATAGAAGGGCAGGGTCCTTGCAGGCCCTGTAGTTCTGTGCAATGCCAGATGTGAAGAATTCATGGGGCTGCATAGTGGACTGTGAAAGTGCAGAGCCCTCTGATCCCTGCACTTCTATGTGGCTACAGCTACAGATGCACAGGGCAAAAAGTGCATCTATCAGCCAATGCTCAGGGTCCCCTACCACCCAATGGGGGAGAGGTACAAGGCCTTATACCAAGAGGATAGTTGTCTTCACTATATGGCAGCCAGACCTGTGTGGACAACCCTGCATCTTTCATTCTCTGGCTGGAGGGTGTCACTTAACAGTGCCGTCCTCCCACCCTCACCCCATTCAGCTGGGTCACAGATCTCACCACTGAACTCAGCTCACTAGCACGGGATCACAAAGCATATCCGCTGGGGTCAAGACTGGCACTACACACAAAGTTTGTTAACAATTATGTTTTTTTTAAAATTTGACCCCAGATTTTTAAGATACTCATTTTATGATTCACCTTATAAACATGACATGTACCATTTATAGTATATTGCATGACATTTCATTTTGCACCAGAAGTCTGAAAACACATCTCATCCAGGATTTAAAAAATGACAAGTGTCACATTTATGAGATGGTGTGGAAAAATGGCTATGTTGAAAGTTTGGAGTCAAAATATTTAAATTTAGTGAAGTTATGAGTGAATGTTGAAATACTGCAATGTTCACTCATAACCTAGGCATTTTACCATATGTGTGCACCACATTTTCAGCATAGCCTTCTTATTACCCCACCTCATGAACCTGGTAGGTGAACATTTTTGAATCCTCACCAAAACATCTTTCTGTGCCATCAAAATGACTTTCTGCTCCACCGAAGTGTCATTCTGTGCCACAGGTGTAAAAATATATTTTGGCCAGGATTTGATAAATAACAGCTGTCAAGTTCATGAAGTGGTGTGAAAAAATGGCTATGTTAAAAATTTGGGTCCATGATATTTAAAATTGCCAAAGTTATGAGTGAGTATTAAAACATTTCAAGGTACATGCATCATTTTGCCATTTTTTACATCTTTTGACTCCAAATATTCAGCAGATCCTTCTTATTATACCACCTCATGAACAAGGGTGGTGAAAACTTTCAAATCCCACCCAAAAGGTGATTTTGCCAAGTAACCACAAAATCACATTTTGGGCCTGATTTACATAATTCCACCACCATTGGCTATGAGGCGGAATTCCAAGAAGGCCATATTGAAAATTTGGGGTAACAATATGCAAAAATGACAAAGTTATGCATCAAAGTGAAAAAAAAAACATTGGATTACATTGAACCGCACTTACCTTGGTTTCTCATATTGCAGTTGGTACCTGCAGCAGCAAGACTTGTCTTTAATTGGAGAGTGGATCTTTGCCCTGGGGCATGTTCAGGTGAGAGAGGGTGTGTGGAGTGTGTGTAGGGTGTGTGGGGTGGAGGGTGTTCAGTGGGAGAGCAGGGTAGGGGGTCTAATCGGTGAAGGACCATTTTCTTTTTTTATAGGTTTTGAAAAAAAACATTGAGGGATAGTTTTGTTTTTTACAGGGAACATTAATGCAGGGATGGTGACTGGAGGGTGGAGGTTGCTACTAGATACCAGGGAAAAAAACATACATAAGAAGATGAAGATCAGAGGGTGCGGGGGAGCCACTAAACACCGGGAGAAAAAACATACATAAGGGGGCAGTGATCGGAGGACTGGAGGTGCCACTAGACACCGGGAATAAAAAACATACATAATGGGATAGTGATCAGAGGGTGGGGGTGCCACTAGACACTAGGGGAAACATGAGATTTACAATGGGTCGGTGATCAGAGGGTGAGGGCATCACTAGACACCAGGGAAACATTATGTAAGAATGATTAGAATGAACGGTGGGTGGGCAGAGGGGGACAGTGAAAAAGCAGGAATACTGAACAAATATTTCTGCTCAGTATTCACAAAAGAGGAGGGGGAAGTGCCTAATCCAATTAACAGAAGCACTCTTGATAGGGGGGTCGATCCCAGTCCTTTCACAGAAGAAAGGGTTCTGCAAGAACTCCTAAAACTGAAGGTGGACAAAGCAATGGGTCCTGATGGAATTCACCCCAGAATTCTAAAAGAATTAAGGGAGGAACTAGTGAAACCACTGGCTACTCTTTTTAATAAATCATGGGAGGATGGTGTGGTACCGAGGACTGGAGGAAGGGGATGTATTCCCCTCACAAAAGTGGACCAAGACAGAGGCAGAAAACTACAGACCTGTCAGTCTGACCTCTGTGGTAGGGAAAGTGATGGAGTCACTCTGAAGGAAAGAATAGTTGAGTACCTAGAGGTCAGTGGAGCACAGGATCCAAGGCAACATGGGTTCACAGCGGGAAGGTCATGTCAGACGAATCTAATAGATTTCTTTGACTGGGTGACCAAAGTAGTAGACCAGGGAGGGGCTGTGGACATGGCCTACCTAGACTTTAGCAAGGCATTTGACACAGTCCCACACAAAAGATTGATAGTCAAATTAACCAGCCTGGGAGTGGGTCCCAGGGTGGTAGCCTGGGTAAAACATTGGCTGGACAACAGGACACAGAAGGTAATTGTAAATGGAGCCCACTCTGAAGAAAGGGCGGTTACTAGTGGGGTACCGCAGGGTTCAGTAGTGGGTCCAGTCCTTTTTAATGTCTTCATCAGTGACATTGCAGAGGGACTGGAAGGAAAAGTATGCCTTTTTGCAGATGACACAAAGATCTGCAACAGGGTTGATACACAAGGAGGCGTGGAAAGGATGAAAAGGGATTTAGCAAGGTTGGAGGAATGGTCAGACATATGGCAGCTAGGATTCAATGCAAAAAAGTGCAAAATAATGCACCTGGGAAACAAGAACCCAGGGGAAGAATACACAATGGGTGGGGAGCTAGTAACAACAACAAAACAGGAAAGGGACCTGGGGGTAATCATATCAGATGACCTTAAGGTTAGCAAGCAATGTGAGAAGGCAGTAGGGAGGGCCGGGGGTATACTGGGATGTATAGGGAGAGGCATCAGCAGCAGAAAACAGGAAGTTGTTATCCCTCTGTACAGACAGTTGGTGAGACCCCATCTGGAATACTGTGTCCAGTTCTGGAGACCCCATCTCCGCAAGGACATAGACAGGATAGAGGCAGTCCAGAGGAGGGCAACTAAAATGGTGCAGGGTCTGCAAGAGAAGCCGTATGAGGAGAGACTAAAGGAGCTTAATATGTATACCCTTGAGGAAAGGAAGGAGAGGGGGAAATGATAGAAACTTTCAAGTACCTCAAGGAATCAACAAAGTCCAAGAGGGTAGCATCTTTCAGAAAAAGAGACTTGCAAGAACAAGGGGACACAATTTAAAGATAGAAGGAGGGCGGTTCAGGGGCAATGTGAGGAAGTATTATTTCACAGAGAGGGTAGTGGATGCATGGAACAGCCTTCCTAAGGAAGTTGTGGGGTCTAAAACTGTGGGAGAATTCAAGAATGCATGGGGCAGACATAAGGCAATTCTTGTGGGGGGCAGGAAGATAAACGCTGTTGGTTAACTAGGATCTGCGGCCTATCCTGTAGGTAGGGAAATGGGCAGACTAGATGGGCCTAGCGGTCCTTATCTGCCATCAAAGTCTATGTTTCTATGTTCTATGTTTCTATGGGGCCATCAATCAGAGAGTGGAAGTGCCACTAGACACCAGGGAGGTGTTATGTAAATATGGGGATGGCAGTCAGAAGGTAGGAGGGTGCAACTAGACACCAGAGAAACATTATCCAAGTACAAGGACAGCAATAAGAGAGTGGGGAGGGGTGCCACTAGACACAAGTAAAAAATTATATAAATACGGGTCCGGTAATCAGAGGGTGGGGAAGCCACTAGATACCAGAGAAACATTATGTAAATACAGGGATGGCAATCAGAGGGTAGGGGGCTTCATTAAACACAAGGGAAGGATTATGTAAATATAAGAACAGCGATGGTAGGATGGGGTACCACTAAACACCAGGGAAAGAGTGGTTCACTGCTCTCAGAGCAGCCCACAGCATGAGTTCCAGCTGTGGCTGCAGAATGCAAGAAAATCCCGCTGATCTCAAAAAGAAGAATGCAGGTCAATGGTGCCTCTCATTAAGCTGGGCACCCTGGGTTTTTGGGTGCCTAGAAAAGGTATCTGGCCATTCACTGAAGAAGCAAACATCAGAATCTAGTTAAATGGCTCCTGTTTAGCTATATTCTTGTGTTTTGTTTTTAAATGGCACATTTTTATGTAATTTCCATGCTTATTAGTTCAAGGACAAAAGAAATAAGACGGTCAATCTCACAGCAGAAAAAATGTCCGCTGTGAGAAGCAAGTGGTCAGAAACTAAAAATGGCCCTGTGACACAGAAGGTTTGGCGCTGTATCAGAACATTATCCCAAGAACCCTACTGAGCAAAAACACAAAACTTTAAAGCCTTATAACTCCGGAACTATTTAATATTTTTTCATGAAACCTTTCAAAGGCACTATCTTAATACATTACACCTGTATCCTGAAAGTCTGAGGAAAAAATTCCAATCCATGTATGCTGTAGGTGAGAGCAAAAAATAATCTCAAGTAGTATAGTAAAAATATTAGATATCTACAGAAAAATGACATATGCAGATCTCAGAAACCTTGCAAGCTGCTATCACAAAACCTTCTACAGACTTACACCTTGCTTCCCAGACAACACAAGCAACATTTCAGCCAATTTCATCAAACACTGCCAAAGCTATTAAGATGCAAAGTTAGGGATTTAACATTGAACACCCTACTCATCCCTAACTATAGTGGCGCTACTGCACCCCTACAATAACAAGAATCTCGAGAAAAAAAAGAGTGCTGTGCAAATCAAGTGACACAACCAAGCTGATAGTTGAACATACATATATTCTAAAGCAATCAGCTGGTTTAAATGGCATGATAACCAGGAACAGGAACAAGTGTTCATTTGGAGCAGGCATTCTTTATTAGCAAAGCTGAAGTGATGTTGGTTAGCTAAGCTCTGGATATCTAGAGGTAAGGAGTTCAGTATCTTGCAGTATGAGAGGAGAAAAGCTATAGAACCATTTTGGTGAAATGTATAGGCTTGTGCAGAAGAGATTTAGAAACAGGGGGTAATATAGCATGTCAAGTGAGGAAGTAGGAGTACTACAGTGAATCAACTTTTCCATGAAGCATCTCAGGATAAACTTGCTTGGGCATGGGGAATAACCAGCGTAGACAAGTGCAAAGGGAACTGGAGTCATTGTGGGGGTTTGTTGTGAATGCAAAGTGGCAGATGTTATAATAAGACACATCCCACTTGGACAGATTTGTTTTGCTGGTTTTGAAACAGGCTAGGCTTCCATAGGGGAGGCGGGACATCAGTACACCTAGTACAATGCAAGGTGGGCCATGTATGTCAGGTTCTGATTGACACTGTAGGCTAGCTTCAGTTTGGCATTAACAGTTTCACAGATAGCTATGATGGCAAAGTCAAATGTGGTGACCCCCCCTCCCCCAGATATGTAAACTTGTCAACCACCCCTAGGGCATAATACACTGCTATGTGAAGACCCATGCCACAGAGACTCTTTGAAATCATAATACCTGCATGCCCAGGAAGTTATCTTGTATCATATTTTTAATATATATTTTGCCAAAGCAAATACATAATTATAACATCTTTACTTTTTATGCTTAGATATTGACAAATAAGATCAAAGAACCAGCAGACTCTAAGCTTATATCATGATGGAAATGTATAATTTAAGAATGTGCTTACAGAAACATAAAATGTGATGGCAGAAAATGACTGCTTGGCCCATCCAGTCTGTTCAGATTGTCTCTGCCTAATCTGTCTCTGCCAACCCTAGCTGGTCTCTGGTGACCCTTCCTCCTCCCTGCCTGTTTAGTAGTATTCCCCTATGTCTATTCCATACATACATGCTTGAAGCCCCCTGCTGTTTTCACCTCCACCACTTCCACACAGCCTTCTAAACTCCCCCACCCAGAGTCATTGCATGCCTCTGGTCCTGGTGCTCTTTATCATTTGAAAGAGACTCCCCTCCTGCACCCTATTCTTCCCCGTGACATATCATGTCTCCTCCTGCCATCCTCTCTTCCAGTGTGTACATGTTAAGATCCTGCGGTCTGACCTCATAGGGTTTTTGATGCAACCCCTGCATCCTTTTATTTGCCCTCCTCTGGATTGCCTTACCGTGTCTATGTCCTTTCTAAGGTAACATAGAAACATAGAAACATAGAATTTGACGGCAGATAAGGACCGCTTGGCCCACCCAGTCTGCCCATTTCCCTACCTACTGGATAAGCTGCAGATCCTAGTTAACCAGCAGCCTCCTTCTTCTTACTCCCACACCCTAGAATTGCCTTATGACTGTCCCATGCATGCTTGAATTCCGCCACCGATTTTGACTCCACAACCTCTTCCGGAAGGCCGTTCCATGCATCCACAACCCTCTCTGTGAAAAAATACTTCCTTAAATTACCTCTGAGCTGCCCCCCCCCCATCTTCAAATTGTGCCCTCTTGTTCTTGCACATCTTTTTTGAAAGATGCTACCCTCTTGGACTTTGTTGATTCCCTTGAGGTACTTGAAAGTTTCTATCATGTCCCCCTCTCCCTCCTTTCCTCGAGGCTATACATATTAAGCTCCTTAAGTATCTCTTCATATGTCTTCCGTGTAGACCCTGCACCATTTTAGTTGCCCTCCTCTGACAGCTTCCATCCTGTCTATGTCTTTATGGGAGATTGGGTCTCCAGAACTGCACACAGTACTCCAGATGGGGTCTCACCAGCTGTCTGTACAGAGGATAATAACTTCTTGTTTTCTACTGGTGATGCCTCTCCCTATGCATCCCAGTAACCCCAGCCTTCCTTGCTGCCCTCTCACATTGCTTGCCCACCTTTAGGTCATCTGATATGACTATCCCCAGGTCCCTTCCATTTTTGTTGTTGTTAGTATCTCACCCCATTGTGTACTCTTCCCTGGTTTTTGTTTCAAGGTGCATTACCTTGCACTTCTTAGCATTGAATCTAAGCTGCCATACATTTGACCATTCCTCTAACCTTGCCAAGTCCCTTCTCATCCTTTCCACCCCACCTTGTGCATCAACTCTGTTGCAGATCTTTGTGTCATCTGCAAAGAGACATACTTTTCCTTCCAGTCCTTCTGCAATGTTGCTTATAAAGACATTGAAGAGGACCGGTCCTAATACTGAACCCTGCGGTACCCCACTAGTAACCCTCCTTTCTTCTGAGTGGACTCCATTTACTATTACTCTTTGTGTCCTATTCTCCAGCCAATTCTTTACCCAGGCTGTCATCTTGGGACACACTCCCAGGCTGGCTAACTTGTATATTAATCTTTTGTGGGGACTCGCCAAATGCCTTACAAAGTCTAAGTAGACCATGTCCACAGCCCCTCCCTGATCTACTACTTGGTCACCCAGTCAAAGAAATCTATCAGATTTGTCTGGCATGACCTTCCCGCTGTGAATCCATGCTGCCTAGGGTCCTGTGCCCCTCTGGCCTCTAGATACTCAACAATTCTTTCCTTCAGAAGTGATTCCATCATTTTCCCTATCACTGAGGTTAAACTAACAGGTCTGTAGTTTTCTGCTTCTGCCTTGCTCCCACTTTTGTGAAGGGGAATCACATCTGCCGTCTTCCAGTCCACGGGTACCACCCCATCCTCCCATGATTTGTTAAAAAGGGTAGTCAGTGGTGTCACTAGTTCTACCCTTAGCTGTTTTAGAATTCTGGGATGAATCCCATCAGGCCCCATTGCTTTGTCCACCTTCAGTTTTAAGAGTTCTTTCAGAACCCTTTCTTCTGTAAATGGGCTGGTATCAACTTCTGTATCCAGAGTGTTACTACTGTTTGTTTTATGTACCTCCCCCTCTTCATTTGTAAATACTGAGCAAAAATATTTGTTTAGGATCTCTGCCTTTTCACAGTCTCCTCTGCCCACCTCCTCTCTCCTTTATGAAGCCTCACTATCCCTCCCTTGGTCTTCCTTTTGCTCCTGATGTTCCTATAAAGGTTTTATCCTCCTTCTTAACTGAGTTGGCTATCTTTTCCTCGGTTTGGGCCTTTGCTGTTCTGACTGCCTTCCCAGCCTCCTTTTGCTTTTAACTGATACAGTTCTCTGTCCTGCTCCTTCTGCATTCCTTGTACTTCCTGAATGCTTTCTGTTTCTCTTGAACCTTGACTGCTACTTCCTTTGAGAACCATAGTGGTTTCTTACATTGTCTTGTTTTGTTTATTTGCTTCACACAAAGGCTCGTTACTCTGTGATGGCAGTTTTTATTATTCCCCATTGTTCTTCCACCCCTCCTTCCTGCCCATTTGCTAGTGCATTCCTTAGGCACTCACCCATTTTGGCAAAGTCAGCCCTCCTAAAGTCCAGTACTTTTGTCTTTGTATGGCTTGACTCTATTGCTGTGTTTATTGTGAACCATACTGTTCGATGGTCGCTAGGCCTCCAAAACTGGACACAATACTCCAGGGGGAAGGGACTCACAAGTGAGTGATACATTGGCAACACCACCGAATTTTGCATGCATGTTATTACCAAAACATTAATATTACTACCTTTTTTTGTTATGGAAGGTCAATAAAGTTAGTTTTATTGAACCAATTTGTTAACCGAATCTTTAAACAGAGACTCCCCCTCTGATTGTAATGAGCCTGAGTGAGACTCATTTTTGAACATTATCTTGGAAGTACACAGATTTCCCCCAAAACAGAAAATTAAAAAACATTATTTTTAAAAAATGATTTCCAAAACAAAAACAAATGAAAATGTATTTTAATGGATATACTTTCCTCCTCAACTGGGAATTGTCTGACAGAGACTGCTGTTGTTGTCATCATGCACCACTGCTATGATCAGGTTGCATAACCTCCCCGGTAGTCGATATCAGGGAGCAAGTTCTTCCTCCCTTCTTGGGAATTATCACTTGAGTATAGTATTCAGATTAGATTAGGTATTGCGCTTAATCATGATGTTGGCTGGCTACAGACAACACTGTATCCTATTGAAAATACTGTAATTGGCTTCTGTGTTCTTTGCTTTATAAAAAAAAGAAAATTGACTTCGTTGATGATGTTAGTATCAGGTTTTTCAGACATTCAGTCCTAAAAAATGAATAAAATAATGGCAAGGCGAGGCAATTTTATTTATAAAGCAGCCTTTCCTAAGGGCTCAGGTCTCTTTACAATAAATACATTAGTAAAACTTCAAACAATTAATTAGGCAATGAACAATGAATAGTTAAAACATAAATTCTAGAAATACTTTAAAACAATCTGGGAATTGCTTCACAAAAGATAAGATTTTAAAGACGTTTTAAAGGCCCCTGCCATGTAGGCAGACCTAATGTGTTGTTGCAAAGCATTCCAAAGGGTATGCACCACAGCAAAAAATGCTCTGTCCCCAGATTGTCGCAGCCTGAAGAAAGGAAGAGTCAACTGACCTGCATCTGAAGAGCAGAGGGAGTAAGTTGGGTGGTAAGGCACTAGGAGGTCTGTTAAGTAGTCTGGTCCCAAACCCAGTAGGGTTTTGAATGTTGTCAAGCTTATCTTGAAGGTTATGCACCATTGCATAGGTAGCCAGCACAGTGCATGCAGGACTCGTGAGAAGTGATCCCTACAAGAAGAGACCACAATTGCCCAGGCTGCAGCATTTTGGACTAGCTGCAGGCATTGCAACAAGCCTGCAGATAACCCTAGGTAAAAAATGTTGTAATAGTCAACCCTAGAGGTGACAAAGGTATAAGCTATCAGTACCAGGTCAGCAGGGGCTAGATGAGGTTTAATTCTGATGACATTACAGAGATGGTAAAAGCCAGCCCAGACCACAACTGACACCTGTTTATCAAATGTCAGCTTGCACTCCACGATGACCCCAGCATTCTTAACTGCATCAATAGCTCTGAGTGGTTTATTTATTTAGCTAGTTTTTGTTGCTCAGGACAGGAGCGTTAGCAAATTCTACCTATTTATACCTCATCCTGTAGGGAGAGGAGAACTACAGATGCAAACTGACATACAGAACCACATTGAATGTTGGTGCTATTTTGAATTAATGGGGGAAATTTGGCCAGCACACCAGGAAAATTCCCCTACTCTTCCTGCAGGGGATGCTGTCTGTTTCCTGTGGGAGAAGAGGGAAGTGCCCGGTATGGAGGTTGACAATGGAGTAGAAGACTGAGACAGAGGAGCTAACCTCTTCCTCTGCCCCTGTTTTGCAAGGGGTGAATATGGTTACCAAGGTTACTAATGAAACTGAAAATTTTGAGGACAGCGATGTGGATTTACAAGCTGAAGAAAAGAGCCTTACTGTGGAATTGCAAGACAAATGGTGTTATTTACTGGCAATGTTGGAAGAGGCAAACTTTTTAAAAAGAAAAACAAGTTAGAAGAAAAAAAGAAAGAGTCACTTAGTTAATCTACAAACTAAACCAGGGAAAAAATTTCAGCTAACTACTCTCAATGCTTGCTGTCCCTCCCCATGTAGCATTTCTACCTTGCAGCATCCTGTATGAAACTCTGTTTCAATGCATAACAATATGGAGGAAAACTGAAATCTTGCCATAACTGGTCTCTGGAATGAGTTCTGTCCAAAGCTGGATGGATAAAAAGTTCCTCAGGTGTATGGATTCCCGACCCAGAGATTCCCCTCCTAGGCAACCCCTGAACTGATGACAATGTGGCTGACAGCACAACTAAGCTACTTGGAGATCAAAGAATGCCAGCTGAGGTCCCCATGTGAAGCTTTAGAAATACTGCAGCACCGACAACAGATATGTGTACTAATAGGCTGACCCAGTGGCATGGAGGGTAGACACATCCATGCCTTACCTCCTGCCATGTTGGTGATGGGTTGTCGGGGGTCAACCGAGGAGGAAGAGTATCAGTGCATTGCTCCCATCAAATGACTGCCACCAGGTGGAGGCCTGGTGGCAGGGTGGGTCGGGGAGCAAACAGGAAGGGAGGGTGTTGCACGGTGCCAGCATGTGTGCACCTAGATGGGCACACGCTGACATGCGCATCAGCAAGGGCCAAAGGAAGCAAATGGAAAAAGGAGCTAGTGAGGTCTATGAAACCCCAGCTGTGTGGCCCTGACTCAGCGATCCTTGGTGTACTCTGGATTGTGCTCCGGGGTGGGGGCAGCCCTTCCCTCCCTGTCCCCACCATGGGGGAAAATCCATAGGGGAAGTAATCCGGGAAGAGGCTAAGTCAGGGTTGGGGGGGCTGCCAGGAAAGAACAAGTCCTCTGAAAGAAGGACTGAAGCCATCCTGCTAGTTCCAGGGACAGAAATACAAGAAGAAGAAAAAAAAATATATGTACTAATGATAATATGTGAAAACAGAAGCAGGAATCTTTGCCAGTAGAACTGTCTGGGTGTGAACAACCTAGGGAATCTGGGGTTTGGTAGCTAGGTGAGAGGACACTTGGTATTCGTTCAGATGACAGCACATTGATAAGTCAAAAGAAACTGCATGTGAAGATCCGGTACATGCTCCAACAGTTACACATTCTTTACCTACAGATCCCCTAGCACTAATGCTCACCAACTAGAACAAGAAGATAGTGATATTAATCTTGCAAGACTTTGTTCTGAAATGGTGGGGGGAGGAGGAATTGGAGCATATGGTAACTGATGAGGCCAAACAGTTAAGATCTAATAGAACACAAGCAGCTACAAGTGGAAATTATATCCTGGCTGCCCAATCTAGTAATAGTGAAAGACATTCTCCACAGATTGTGGATACATCTGAGCATCCTAGAGTTTTATCCACTAAGCCTTCTACATCCATACAAACATTTCCTCCACCAGCAAGTGGGGAGAGGGATGAGGGTTCTAGTTGGAGTAGAGAACCTTTGCAGAAACCTGGCCCTTCCAGCTATGCAGGTCTTTTTCATCATCCTGCAGAACCTGCCAAATATAAGAATGCAATTGGTATAAAATACAAATGATGGCTTGTTGAACTGCCAGACAGACTACTGTACATGGGTATACCATCACTACAGCAACAACTTTACCGCGACTGACACTACAGCAACATCAGCGGCAGGTCATTGTAGTGTCGGCGTGAGACCCCGGCACTGCTTTCTGGGGGTATTGCACCCCCTCCCCAAAGCAACTCTGACTTGGAGTTGATTAATATAGTAGTGGGGGTGTGGGTGGAAAAGCCACTTCTGCATAGGGGGGTTCAAGGGAAAAGCCCCTCCCAAAGAAAACGTAGTCTGATGTGACTCCTTTTATGTCAACCGCAAATGCAGTCGACATAATGGAGTCGCTGTAACATCGGTCAACAATGAAATCGACGACCGACTGTCATAGTTCAAGTTCAAGTTCAAGTTCAAGTTTATTGCAGGAAAACTCCATTGAGCAAGCTCATTCACAAGGAGGTCCTGTGACATAAACACTTAAAGTACAAACACAGATAGGTAATAACAGTATATACATGAAATACACGTTACATGATGCAGGCTGGATATACATACAAGGGTACCACACAGGTGACCGCAGGTGGTAAACATTGATATGAGACAGGGAAGCGACTTATAGGTCGCATACTGATAAATGAAACATGATGACTGGTGTGATTAGATTTAATCAAATCAAATCAAATCAAATATACAGTATTTTGGCAGCTAGAACAAACAACAGTCTACAACTGATATGTTAGGGAGGAGAGATTTGATAGAGTAGCAGTGGAGCGTAAGCAAAGATAAAGCCAGGGGTAGAAGGGGAAGGGAAAGCAGTTAATATGACAAATCAATTATACCTTACCAGTGGATAAATATGGCTCACATGGGGAAGGAAGAGACTTAATGACAGTTACAGGTGTCTTTTATTTTGGCTGAACTTAGCGATTTGTAGAAGTTTATTGAAACTGTGCTAGTTAGTTTCAGTACGGTTTGAATTGGTTCCAAATGGAGGGAAGGGCATATGCACAGCACGCTTACTAATGGAGTCCGCTGGCCCTTGGTATGTCAAGCATAATAAAGTCAGATTTTCTTAACGAGTATGCACTATGTGAGATACTAATAAGGGAAGAGAGATGCTTGGCAATTTCTGCAGGAGCAGTTTAAGAGTCCATAGCCCAGCATGGAGCAGGCGTCTAGTAGTAAGGGATGTCCAACCAACAGCTGCATATAAGTCACAGTGGTGCGAACAGTAAGGGGAGTTGGTAATGAACCGTAACGCACGGTGATAAAGGATGTCCAGTTTACTTAGATTTGCAAGAGTGGTGGAGGAATAGATTACATCGCCATAGTCGAGTAGGGGGAGAAAAGTGGCCTGTACAAGCTTGTTTCGAGTTTCAAGGGGGAAAAGGGGCCTATTTCTGTAGAAGAAACCTAACTTCGTTTTTAACCTTCTAGAGACATCTTCGATGTGGTCACTGAAAGATAATTTATTGTCGATCCAGATACCTAGATATTTAAATTTGGTTACAACTTCCAGAGGCTCGTTTAGTGTGGTGACAATGAAGTCTTGGGCAAGAGTATTGGGGGCCTGAGACAGCACTGCGGAGAATATCATCGCTTAGTCTTCTTGGCATTGAGCAGAAGCTTGCCTTTATTAAATTATGCTCAGTTGTGCGAAGTCCGCTTGAAGCACTCCTTGACTTCAGATAACGATGAGCCAGAAGTATACAATACAGTATCATCTGCAAAAGTGCAGATTGGACATAGATATGTTAGCATCTAAGTCATTAATGTACAGAGAAAACAAGATAGGGCCTAAGATGGATCCTTGGGGGACTCCTCTTGCAACTGGCAAGGCAGCAGAAAAAAAGCCTTCCACCTTTACTTTTTGAATCTTCCAGTTAGGTAGCTAGAGAACCACTGGGTGGTATGGTATGTGGCACCCAACTTTGCAAGGCAATTAACTAATAGTTTGTGATCAACAGTATCAAAAGCTTTGCTGAGGTCCAAAAAGACTGCACCAGTTACCTTCTTAGCATCTATAGCAGAGATCCAATCATTGGTTACTTTTGCTAGTGCAGTGATTGTGCTATGATTAGCCTGGAAGCCAGATTGAGCTGGGTTAATGAGAGAGAAGGTTTCCAAGTGAGATTTTAACTGAATATGGATCAGTTTTTCGAGAACTTTAGAAAGGATAGGCAATATGGAGATAGGCCTATAGTTGTTTACATCGCATGGGTCACCAGATTTAAATAGAGGGAGGATATGTGCTGATTTCCAGCAGGACGGCACAGCAGCAGATGTAATGGAAAGATTGAAGATGTGGAGAATTGGGGCAGTGAGATGGGCATAGCCTGACCTTAGGAAAAAGGGTTCCAAGCCATCGCCCCTGCACTTTTTTGGTGTCTAAGTTAAGAAGAGAATCTTCTACTTTTTATAAGTTATCTCACGCAGTTGGAAGGGACTGGGTCCAGGACTAGATGTGAGGAGGGTATGCTGGCTCACCACAGCACCAGCATAAGGTGACGAGTCAAAGTTAATCCAGCTGTGGCAAAGTGGGAGTTAAGTTCCTCCAGGATTAGGGACTTGTTTTCCACAATCTTGCCACTTGCGACTATCTTTGTTGGGACAGAGGGGGCCATGGGCCATCCTTCTATAGCTTTGATAGTCTTCCATATTTTATGAGGGTTACCTTTAGCTTGTTCGAGAGTAGAAATATAATAGTTAGCTTTAGCAGAGCCAAGTTTTTTCACACAGTTATTCCTGGCTGTTCTAAAGGCCTGCCAATCCAAGATTCTTTGAATGTCTAGCTTTAGCCCAGAGCTTATCTCGAGCTATAAGGCTGCCTTGAGATCCGAGGTGAACCAGGGATTAGAATTGTTCTGCACTTACTTTGATGAAAGGGCATGCTTATTTATTATTGTAGTGAGTTTGTCATTAGGATGCAAGCTGCCTTGTTGACATCTTTGGCTAGGTAAAGATCTTGCCATCTGATCATGCTCAGGTCAGATAAAAAGTTTATTGCACTGAATTTGCGAAAGGATCTTTTTGTTATAAAGATGGGTTGCGGCCGGGCCTTAATTTGAGATCTTATGCAAGCAACAATTCCATGATTGCTCGTGTCATTGTGAAACACTGCCAAATGAGATATTTTGGGTGGATGGGTGGTTAGTACCACATCTAGAATGGAACTGTTGGCAGTATTTAGAGTGTTGTTCCTAGTAGGTTCTCTGACTAATTGCCCAAGACCTATCTCGTCACAAAGGGATTTGAGGCCATGTGATTTAGGTGACAGCCAGTCCATATTTAGATCTCCTGGAAATATTGTTTCAGTTTTTGCATCTGCGAACATGGGACTTCAAAAGATTAAGGACTTCATCACCACCAGACGGGGGTCTATAGCCACCTAGGATAGTGACACATTCCGAGGAGGGGAGATGAAGGCTCAGCGAAACTAACTCAAATTCCTTGGCTAGAGATTTGCAACTAATATTGGTGACCAAGTACTTAGATTTGCATAGATAACCACACCCGCCTCTAGACTCTCTATCTGCTCTAAATAAATTGTAGCCCTGCAGTGATATTTGTTGATCAGTGTTAGTCCTTTTAACCACGACTCAGTAATTATGATAAGGTCTGGGTTAACGTGTGCAGCCCAGGCTTGCAGCTGTACAAGTTTTTTAGGCAGGCTTAAAATGTTGACCATCATCATTTTGAGACCTGTGGCCTCAGCAAAATCGATAGGCGAGGTAAGTTGTAGGGGGGGGCCAGGGTTGAGCTCCACATTTCCTGAGCAGAGAAGAAGCAGAAGTATAACTTTCTTTAAGGAGCTTATAAGAATGGAGACTGCTTTTTTATTTCTTTGCGGCAACCCATGTCGTGCTGCGCAAGAGGTGGCACCGTTGTAATGACAGTTGATTGTGATCAATGTAAGTGCTTGGGTAGACATAGGTGAGGACAGTAGCAAAGGGGTGTAGGCTAACCGGGGGGAATAGGCTAAAAGGGGAGAGGAGAATGACAGAGTGTCTGCACGGTAGACTGTTATAACATTAGGTATTGATAAGGTACATTGGAGAACTGAATTGCATTGAGGTACTTTGAATTGCACTGTTTTGCTGAAAACTCTGCACCTTAGAAGCAATAAAAACACAATAAGGAGAGCCATGGTCCCAGATTGAGTGGTCTCGTGATTTGTATTAGTGCAATATTTTCTAGGCAAGAAATTTGCCCACCTAGGTACCCATTTAAAACCTAGATCAGAAAATACAGCAGAAAGGGGAACAAGGAGATCAGGAGCAGCTTAGTTAGTGGCCATCCACCCTTCAGACTCAAGTCCCCTTGTAGCAGAACGGGGAAAGAAGTAGAATGATAATGCAGGCCATATTGCCCACGAAAGAATACGGTGATTTATGTAGAAGACCAAGAATCCCTCTAGTGGCAGGTCTGTATAACCTGCTAATGGAAAACTAGCCACTTAAAAAAAAATCCCTGTATATGTAGAAAAGGTGCTAATTAAGCAGTCTATGAAATATTTTGCTTCTGAAGTTTGTGCACTCATAGATGCTCCTGGACATAGCACATTTGACATCAGTTTTAAAACTGCTAAATCCCTTGAAAGTTTCTGGAACCAATTCCAACTACTTAAAGATACTCCTATATGGACACCATTTATTGCTCTCTCAGTGACCAAGCCTACTTTAAATATGTTACTATACCTTTCAGAAATGAAGGAGTTAATGCAGCAGATATTATTTATTGGCTATAAAAATGTTGTGATATTCAAAATACTCCAGAACCAATTATGGACACTGAGAATCTTTGAACAGGAGGCTGGAAATTCTGAATAGAATTATGACAAACTGATACTGGGATTCAACACCTTCCAAGCAGTTTATTGGGCATGACAGAGATATTTTATTTTTTGCAAGTCAACCTAGGTCCTGCTATAACTGTGGCTCCTTACAACATCTGAGCAGTACCAGTAAGTGCACAAAATATGGACTTTGTGGAGAACTCATACATCCCAGTTTACGCTGCACAAATACCTCCCGTTGTAACCTCTGTAAGGAAGAAGGACACACTTTCTGTTCCTGCCTCTGGGCTGCTCATAACAATTCAGATTTCTTGGAAAAAGATTACTATATTTGATGCAAGCTCAAGAACAGAAATCATTGTGTCATCAATGTCTTCCTTCACCTCAGGAAGTAGTCCCACAAAATACAGGTTTAGAAAACTCAGAGCCACCAGTAGCGAGGCTTCCCCAGAACACCAGCAGTCAGCAGATAGAGCAAATCTTAGTCACTGAATCAAACAATACTCTGTCTACAATTCCTCCTCCAGGGAACACACCAGAATTTGAAATAATGCAAGACAACATACAATGAATGCTTCCCCTGTAGAGCCACATGCTGAGTAAAATAGTACAGAGGGCAATAGTTCTGAAATGCCCCCCAATCCTCCAGAAGATAGCTTCCAACCTGCCTTTAGGAAACTAGGAGAAACAAACTACAACTAAAACTGTCCATACAGAGGAAGAACTTCTGAAGAATAAATTTACACTCTTGCAGCATGAGTGATGGGGTGGGTGGGTACAGAGGGTAAAGAAGACTCTGATACTTCTTCAATAGCATCTTCGATTATTTCTTCACAAAAGGGGTTGTGCTCTGAGGCTGAGAAAGCAGGTTGCCAAATGAAAGCCACAAAGCAGAAAAAGTGGAAAACAAGAACTGATGCCTTGAAGAAGAAATCCTAATGGTGTATTGTTTTCTGCACTTCTGTAACCATTGACCATGTCATCTGACCTACAACTAATGTAAACTTTCCTTAATGCCAACAGCCTCAATAATTTGAAAAGAAGAATGACACAATGCCAGTATAACAGATTAAAATCCCTAGAAATAGAAGAAAAAACATTTGGCACAAAAGGCAAAAGATTCCAAGTAAATATATCCATATGAAAGTTGTGCACAAAGAATACAGCACAAACTCATCACAGGCATCAACAACAGAAATGGTGAACTTGTCACTGATAGAAAAGGAACTGCTCAAATTTCTGATTTCTATATTGTACATACATTTGGCACTGCTTTCCAGGATAATACCCATAAGAATTTATTCTTAACCACGTGAAATATACTCCAAATTTCTGCAGACCGTCAAGTTATTTTTTGACAAGCAATATAACCTAAGAAGAATTGAGTACAGTAGTAAAATCACTTAAAACAGGTATAACACCGGTCACGGCTAGTTTTTCAGGAGAATTATATAAATGGCTACAGGTACGGCACCAAGTATGGATGGTTTTCCAGGAGAATTATATAAATGGCTACAGGTACAGCACTGGGTATGGGTAGTGTTCTAGGAGAACTATATAAATGGCTACAGGCACAGCACTGGGTATGGGTGATTTTCTAGGAAAATTTTTTATAAATGGCTACAGGTACAGCACCAAGTGTGGATGGTTTTCCAGGAGAATTATATAAATGGCTACAGGTACAGCACCAAGTGTGGATAGTTTTACAGGAGAATTATATAAATGGCTACAGATACATCACTAGGTATGGGTGGTTTTCCAGGAGAACTGTATAAATAATTATGGGAATGGATGCCAGAAGAATTGTTGGAACTTCATAATTCCTTTTTGCATGATACTAAATTATCTGCAGAAATGTATAAAGGAGTTGTTGCACCCAGGGGAGCCAGGTCGTGAAGAGGAAATTAAATCTTCCTCATGGGTGCAAGTGCCACCTCAAGCTGGTGTTGTGGAGAGGGGACAAAGTAGGTTCTTTGGTGGGTGGATGGAGGCACCCTGTAAGGAGAGGCAGGAGCTGTACTCAGAGGTCCAATGAAGCAAGGACTTTATTCAGCAGGGTGGATGACAATGGTCATAGAGGCAGGTGTTCAACAATGACAATACGGATATACAAAGTAATACATATATATATATATGCAATAAATAGACAAATAAATATACAATTAATAAAGCTGAAAGGTGCATCTCTACATAGGTATGTACTGTAAATCTACAGCAGCTGCGTGATCCTAAGGTACTGTTACAACCTGGTCAACCAGTGTTAGCCTATGCTCCTGTGTGAACATTAGTTACTTTCAATTTATTGGTTCAGAACAAGAATCAAGTTACTTTAAAGTCTAGGTCCAGATGTGGGAGGATTTTGCAAAGAACTGAGACCTGAATGGGGCACCTTGACCAAGAAGGGGCACTGGTTTCAAAAGAGAAACTGCTACTTTGGTGAGATGCCTCAGTTAGGCCATCAGGACTTAGAAGTTTTGTAAACAAGCCACATGTTCATTGGCAAAAATGTCACCTCTCTTGGGCTGCCGGGACAAGGAACATAAGGTTGCAACTGGGGAAAGATTCTTTGGCACAAACCTTCCCTTGGGTTGCTGGGATAAAAATAACTGAAGATGTGGAGCTTGAAATAGAGTCTTCGGATATGGAAGATGGCACCGGTGAGGAGGGAAAAGTGAGTTGTTGTGGAGGAGCTCTTGCCCATTTTCTCTCTGGAAGTTTTATATGACCCTTGTTTGAGGAATGCCACTAGGAAAGTAATGGTAAATTGTTGAAAACTATAAGTGAGTACGAAGAAATAATTTAACTTCATATCTAGCACTAAGCATTTCATGAAAAAAGGCCAGTGGATCGACTCATCAGCACAGCGGTTGGATTTCCATTTGTGATGCTGGCAACCCGGGTTCAGGAGCAGACTCGGGTCACTGGAGGGCTGGTTGGGGGAGAAGGCTCGAACGTCCCACAACAGCTCACCTTCTCTGGGGGGAGGGAGGGGGCCAAAGCCCTCAACTTGTGTGACCCTGAGTGGAGGCTCGAGGTATGGCAAACCCTGATTGCAGGGAAGGCTGGCCATGATGTGTGGTGGACATCGGCGCGTTGAGCCTAAATGTCAAGGGGTGCACACCACATGTAGGGAGAAAAATTAGAAGGATAACAACCCTCCATCTCTGGGAAGACGGGACACCAGGAGCATGCCATCAATATACCTTCACCCACATCAACCACCTTGCCCAACGAGACAAGTAAGCATTCGGGGTGTACGGGCCCCACCTCATTACCTGCCTGGGGGTATAGCCATGGCTCTATGGGGAGCAGGGTGGCTTGTGGGTGAGGTGACTGGCAGAGTGATGACTCTCAGGTGCTCCCAAAGAGTCAGAGACTGGGGGCGTAAGGAGGAAACATAGAAAGTTTAAAAAAAAAAAAGCCTAGTGGATATGATCACCATATTTTTTTGCTTTCAGGTTGGGCTCCACACCATCTCTCCAGCAGTGTAGCATATTGGAGCAACAGCAAAGAGCAAGGACTGCTAAGCGTACTAAGTGTACTTTGCCCTACCCTGCTACAACAAAGTCCTTTGGGTCAAGTTTAAACAAACAAGAAGAGCAAAATGAGAATAGATGGGATTTAGATGTATTGGAAGCCTCACAGAAGGGGAATACTCTGTAGCAAGAAATGCCTCTCCAAGATTCTCTGGTGGCTACATTAAAACCTCTACTCCAAGAATCTCATATGACCACATTGAAACCACCACGGAGCCCTCTGAACACTCCAGAAATGACAGATTTGAAAACTGCATAACAACAGCCACCACCAGAAATTAAAACAAATACCGAGCTGGGAACAGAATACATATGGAGTAATGAGACATAGAGATGCAGCGAAGTTAAATTCCGCCAGTGAAGTAGGCACGAAGTAGCCCACTTCACATTATTTTCAGGCTACACAAAGAGCCCATTAAAACCACTACTTCGTCACTTCACCTTGTAATAACGCTGATAATGACTTCACGTTTCTCACTCCACCTTACTTCGTTTTAAAGGCGGACTGAGAATTTACAGGCAGCCCACACACATCACATGGCTTACACAGTCTAGGTCACTCCCAGCCTCAATTGTGCAGCAGCAGCCCCTGGCTCCAACAATACCTGGGGCCCCACCAGCCTGTGCCTGGTCCTCCCTGCACCTCATTAGTGTGGGAGTTCTTTACTACACTGCCTGGGGACAGCAGTGTAGTGAAATGTAATCTGTGTATGCCCTCAAAGAAACTCACCTTAGCAGAGGTGGTCAGTGCACCTACCTGTACAACCACCACCGTGTACAGTGGCAGGCCAAGGTTGCAGAACAGGGCAGTAATGCACCTGATGGCCCTGCTGGGGAAGAGGGGGCAGCACAGTGTCCACCTGTGCATGGTAATGTGAAGTGGGGGAGGGCCATGGATCAACCAGCTGCTCCACCACCATAACCTGCAGCAGGTGACAGTGGCAACCCTGTCCAACTACCTGCCACACAGGCCGATTTGGGCCTGATGTGGAGTGAGTTGGAGGCTGTTAACCAACGTCTTGACAACACTGAGTGGCAGGTGGAGGAAATTGAGGGGCACCAGCTACAAATTATGGGGATGCTTCAATTGCTGCTGTCTCATCAGAATGTTGATCATTAGTTTTAGTTTGTTCTTGCATCCACCACCTTCTGTGTGAAAAAATAGTTCCTGACGTTGTCCCATATCTGTCCCCCTCTACTTCAAATTTTGGGCCCTTCTTCATGCACATCTCTTTTTCTGGATGATGCGACCCTCTTCCCTTTTGGTACTTGATAGTTTCTATCATGCCCCCCTTTCCTTGCGATGATATGTGATTTCCTTTAATGTCTCTTCATCTGGCTTCATTCCGGTGCATACCCTTCAACATTTTAGTTGCCTTCTTTTGTACAGTCTCCATCATGTGCATATCCTTGCAGAGATATGCTCTCATCACTGCACACTGTACCTAAGATGAGGTCTTACCAAATATACGTACGTAGAGATAAGAATATCCATTTTTGGACTTCATTTTAATGTGATGGCTCTCAGTGCATCCCAGTATACCCTCAGCCCTCCTTACTGCCTTCTCACATTTCTTGTGTACCTTTAGGTCATCTGACACAGGTCACTGTCCATTTTTGTTCTTGTTAGTCCCCCCCCATTGTGCACTGTTATGTGTATAATGTTAAGTGTGTGTTACGTCTTTCTTTCACATAACCTTGTTTACCTCCCCAAAATGGTAAGAACCATGCCCAAAAACAGCTGAAATAAAATAAAGTACAAAAGTGGTGTCCTTGCCTTCATTGTATTCCTACTTAACAAAGCCAGAAAGCAAGCACTCCAGATGAATAAATGCCAAGAAAAAATGTCCACTGCTGGTGCAGATTTATTGATAGCAAAATAAGCCACACAAATGACTCCTGTACTTCGATGGTTAGGCCTTCATTAGGGGGCCCCTCTAAAATGGTTAACTGGTCAGAAGTGGAACTTGGGGCAGTGATACTCATGCCAGCAGCAACTGCACTAACACCACCAGCAGGGACAACATCATGTCCTCCAACTATCAGTGAAGCAACAGATTGAGCTGTAAAAAAAAACATTGATGGAGAAATCCCTTTACTGACATCAGCTATGTAATTCTGTGTACTACCATGTCCATGGTCAATCTTGCCACTGGCAGCAGTGCCGTGGCCAGAAACAGCTTTGCTTCCATGTCTCTTTGCAGGCACTTTTGGGGATCACCAAGAAAATTCTAAACAGATTTAGATTTATGAACTTTCATTCTGGGCCAGTGGATGGGAAGCCAAAAAAAACCAAAACTGTGGCTTGCAGATGGAAATTGGGCACTAAACAGATGCAAAAGCATGGACAGATTAAAATTGTGCTGTGCACTCAAGAGATGCAGATGCAAAGGCATGACAACACCTTAAGCAGTGCTCACAAGTCACAAATCCAAATCTGGAAAAGAATACCTTTTGCCAGTTGGTGGTGGTGGTGGTGGTGGGGGGGGAGTGCACTGCAGTAACAGTCCACTACAAAAATACCACAAAGCAGTACAAAATAACACAGATGGATAGCAGGTTCACAGTGCTGCAATTACTGTGTGGCACAATAAAATGTGTCTGATTTGATGGCATGCATTGCACACACACTCACACACACACACTCTACAGGTAATGTGCAGCAAATTGGAAACTTCAGTAATATAACCAAATATTTTAAACAAACTGAAATTATGCACTGCACCACAACAATCATCAAAAAATTGTCAAAAATTACTGAAAATATTACAGTGTGTACATGAACACAATTATACAAGAAAAATATAACCAAAACAGAAAGACTGCCTTTCTCCCAGTTAATCTACTTCCACCACAGATATGCTTCTCCCCCAAGCACACTTCAAGTGTCTGTCAGTACACAGACTGAATGTCCTAAATTAACATTCAAAATCCACACACAAACAATAAACACTCGATGATATGAGCACAGAAGGGTTTCCTACAATCGATGTACTGAATTGTGAGCAAACAACATGGCTCAAAAAGGCTTTTTAAACTGTTTTTAGAGGGTTTAAATCTCAGAGCTCTGAGAGAAAACTGTCTCCAGCTACCACTACACACACACTACACAGAACTGAGGCTGTGCTGAACAATCTAGAGCCCATGTGACCTGCAATCCCATGAATCACTGCAAAATTCACCTTGGAGCTCACCAACAAGGTGAAGCGATTTCAGTGTACTTCGCATTAAAATTGGTGTAGAAGTGGTTGTGGAAAGGCAGAGTAACATGAAGTCATTGTTTCCAATGGACTTTGTGATCCTAATTATAAGGCGGAGTACTCCACTATGCATTGCAGATTGCTTCACAGATTCCACCTTAATACGTGAATTGCTTTGTGTAGCAGATTTTGGCCACTTCACCAACTCCTAATGAGACACCAGATAAAATGACGCTGAAGCAAGGGTCGAATGCCAACATCAGACATTTGGAATATACTGTACCACAGCAAAAAGTTCAGCAGCAGCAACAAGGTTTGGAGACAGTTGTTCTGGAGCATCAAGTATCAAACAAACCAGAAAGTCAAAATGAGAAATTACATTTCCAAACCAAAAGAAACAACAAAAGTCTCCAGGTGCAAAGATTTTTCAGAGGGTCAAAGCACACTTGATGAGAATCCAGAGCAGATGAATGTAAAAACAGTGGGTGAAACTAAAGGTATGCTCTTTTTTAGAATATTCCAACCCCCTAAGGCATTTAAAGAGCACAAATTCAAAAGAATCTCACACTCACCACCAAACAATGAAAGCTGCTCACAACTGCTGTAGGCATGCAAACTTTTATTGAGGTGCCAGTAGAAACAATCCACACATCTTAATGTGTTTTGGAATTTCTTCATTTAAAATAAGACAAGCGTTAGGGTTTTTTAGTAAAGATCCTGCTATACAAATTATGCCACAGCAGTCAACAAATAAGAACTCAGAAATGGTAATACCTTCCATAATTATAACAAAGGGGAAGGGGAGATAAATTAATTATCAGAGAATTCAGATTTAGACCAATACAACACAGAACCAGAATCTGAAAGTGATTCAGATGCAGAACCTAATGCAACCAATGAAAAAGGCAATATTTTAACAACAGATTCAGAGGAAGAGAAATCTATACTGGAGTGGGCTAAAACTATTATAAACAAAATCAGAGAGCTTAAAAAATGAAATTGCACCCAACACAGCTGTTAAGGAAGAACTCCAACTATTAAATGAAACAATCTCTGGTCAGAGCCAGTATGGCTGCTATAGTTCTTTAAAGGGACACTGTCAGCTGTTGTCTGACTTTTGTCCCTCATATTAAATAAGAAAGTGTAGAGAGCAAAGAGCATGCAACAAAATGCAAATAGCCGACCACAATTTTGCTTTATACTCTCCACTTTCTCCACTTTTCTGCTTATTATGCTTTCATAGAAATAGAAGACTTTTCCACATTGCATTCTGGAGCTTTATTTATACTTTTGCAGATTTGCAGAAAGGACAGAAAATACAGCTTATCTTACAAATATAAATTTCATAGCAAAACAAAAGAGACCCCCTGTTTGTTTTGTTATTTTTATCTCTTTTTTTTGTATTTTTTTAGGAAACACAAGTAATTACATTTACTGTGCAAGCCAGCAAGATAAAAACAAAAAACAGAGCTTTATCCACAGAGTCCCATAGTTTGTAATGGACATATACAGTATGTTTAGGAAATAAATAAGCCCTAAAAGGAGCCCCAGAGTTTTTTCCTGAGCAGCTTGCTCCTACAAGTTAAAATTTGTTGGGGATATGAAAAAGAAAAACATTGAGCCAACATTTGCATATGCACTATGCAGAAAAAAACTGAGGTGCTTAAAAGAATTATTACAGTTGGCTAAGCATAATGTTTCAGTAGGATAGGTAAGCGAATAAGGCTTCTTGGGCAAAGAGCGTGACAAGTCTGCTGCAGAGGAATCACATCTTAATGAAACAGAGCCAGGCATAGTGTTCCTCTAGCAGAGAGAAAAGAGAAAAAAGGAAAAAAGGTAGGTTAATTTTGGAGGTTTACTAATCAGAAAAAAATCACTGTATACCAGTTCCAGAGATATTGGGGGCTTGTTCAATGAATGTTACATATGTAAATAAGCTTCAGTTTCTCAGCTATGGGTAATCTGCCCCAAAGGGCAGCAGGGGTGGAAAAGGAGGTTCCCATCGGGGCAAAAGACTACTGTATGTACATTTTTATCCATAGCTGTAAAAACTAAATCAATGAAATCTAAATTTACCCATGTTAGCTGTAGAACAGTGGATTCCCTGATGTCTCTACACAGTAAGCAAGCAGACTATTAAGAGTTTAGTGAAGAAGGAAAAGAAACAAAGAACAGGCATTTGTCAAAACTGAATGTTTTCTTGCTGGCATTGGCATTGGTAGTGCAGGAGTTAGAGAGATGCATAATAGAAATGGCAGTGAAGTATGGAACTAAAGCCAACCTCACTCCACCCTGTAGAGACTGACAAGCATTTAAGTGTGCCTTTGGGTCATTGGCTATAATGCTCATGCCATTTCACCTCACCCTGCCCTGCAGACACTGACAAGTGTCGTGTTCGACCTTGGGGTCATCAGACCTTATGCTCACCCCATTGCATAAGGAAATACACTGAGATGGGTGCAGTATAGAAGAATGGGGTGAACTTTGGGGCCGAAGAGTCCAAGGCACACCTCGATGCCTGTCACTGTCTGCAGGGTGGGGGTGGAATGGTGTGAACATTACAGCTGACAATGCCAAGTCACACCCCTGACGCCTGTCAATCTCTACAGGGTGGGGTGTTACAGTTGGAAACCATAATGCCCTAGGCGCAGTTAGAGTTAACTCCAAATTTTCAACATTGGGTGTTTGTGACCCCACCTCATGAACAGTGGCACTATGAGTTTGTTAGCTGAAAGGTGATTTTGCACAGCGACTGTGCCATTTGGCACCACATGTGCAAAAACACATTTTGGCAAGATGTGAAAAATGACAGCTGCACTGTTAATGAGAAGGTGTACAAAAATGGCATTGTTGAAAATCTGGAGTGAAAATTTGAAAAATTGGTGAAGTCATAAGCATGCGTAGAAACTGCACAATGCACACCTATAACACAATTATTTTGCAGATTTTTTAACCACATTTTCAACATAGGCATTTTGGGCATCTGGTCATGAATGGTGTTACTGTGATTTTGTTAATGTGTCCTGAATGTTGATTTTGCATAGCGACCGTGCCATTGTGCGCCACATGTGCAAAAACACATTTTGGGCAGGATGTGAAAAATTACAGCTGTACTGTTCATAAGGAGGTGCGAAAAAATGGCAATGTTGAACATCTGGAGTGAAAATATTAAAAATTGTCAAAGTTACAAGCGTGCTTTGAAACTGCACAACACATGCTCGTAGCACAGTCATTTTTTTTAAATTTTCCACCAGATTTGCAAGATAGGCTTTTTGGGACCCCACCTCATGAACAGTGGCACTGTCATTTTGTTAATCGGTTCCAAAAGGTGATTCCACGCAGTGACCGCGAAATTACCTTTTGGGACCGAGTAACAAGATGACAGTGCATGTGTTCATGAAGTGGGGTCCCAGGCACCCCATGTTGAAAATCTGGAGGCATAATTCAAAAAAAATGACTGAGATATCCACCTAAGTTGAACTCGTGCAGTCGGCTTTGAAGAGTGCAGATGTGTTCCCGCCCCACTGAAGATCACAGCGCTGACCTCCGGAGGTAAGTATGGGGTGAGGGGGAGGTGGGGTGTGCAGAGAGTTGGTGTTGGTTGGGGAGGGGAGGGGACCTGACAGCGAGGGACCATTTTCTTTGTTTCAGATAATAATAAAAAAAAAAAATGAACACCATGGACAGTTTTCTTTCTTTACAGGTGTAAGGAAAATGTTGAGCACACTGGAGTGGGCTCCCAGTGTGCCTCATGACTTTGGGGAAGGTGATGTTGGCCACACTGGAGTTGGCTCCCAGTATGGCACACAATGTGAGTGGGGGTGGGGCAGGGATAGGAACATGCCGATGGCGATCGGCTTCTGAACACAGGAGCATATACTGGGGTTGACTCCCACTGTGCCACACAATCTTGGTGGGATTTAAACATGCCAACAGGGGGGATTGGGCACCCCCGAAGTAGTCTTTCTGGGGATTGTGTGTGGCAGATGGCGGCAGCAGCTGACACCATGTTTATTTAAATGCTTCACCAAGTAATGCTCATTGGGAGGCATGTCATCAGTGCCACTGCATGATGAGCTTGTCTATGATTGCAGCGGCACTTTTCTTAGAAGTTTTGTCCACTTTGCATAATGCTGGTGTCAGCACTAGCATGCTGACTTATTGGGGAATGCGGGACGCACCTACTAAAGCATGCCCTGCATTTGCCAACACAGACACACCTCTGAAATGTGCTACTAGCACAAGACTTTCCTTGCACAAGCGAACACAAAAAGGAGGATTAATAGTGCAGACTGACTAATCAGAGAAAACAAAAAAACAAAAAAACACTGTGGACCAGTTCCAGAGATACTGGTGTGGGGGGGGTGCTCAATGAATTTTACACATGGAACTAATCTGTGGGTCCTCAGCTATGAATAATCTGCTCTAAAGGGAAGCAGGGCAAAAGAACAATCAGAACTATACACATTATCCTCACCTACAGAAACTAAATCAATTAAATTTTAGTTTACCCGTGTTAGATGTAGAAATTTGCATTCCCTGATAATGCTCCAAAGTAAGTGAGCAGACTTTAAAAAGTTTAGTGAAGAAGAAAAAATGGAAAAAAACAACAGCCTTAGAGTGCTGTCTAATTATGGTAGCCAAAGTTAAGCTAAGAGCCAGCAGAAATGGACAGATATGATGTAAAATAACCTGCTGGATTCAGCTAAAGCTGCCACCCAAGGGTTGTAGCTACTGTACTGGCTGAAACCGAAACAGAATTTAACAACCCATATTAGTAAACTGCCCAGTATATTCCCTACAATCCAGTTCAGGATACTAATGAAATACTAATTTAGCCAAGTGAAGAGTAGATAGTGAGCCCCCAGGGCTCCAAACCTGGAAGTGAACTGGAAGTGAGCGCTGAGCTAGAAAATTGTGCATGGGGAGGAGGGTTAACAGCACTGTGGTGAATAGCCAGGAATACATGTACTTCCATTCCACTGTGGAAGGACACAGTCTAGGTATTCAGTCATGTGCCTCCACAGCCCCTTCTTCTGTTATATGCTAGCAGTACATCAGCATGGTGACATCACCATGCAGCCATAAAAATTACACAGATGGCAGCTAAAGTAGAGGATGTAATTATAAGGACTGGTGAAGCTGAGAAAGTATTTCACAGTTGGAAGACAATATGATAACAGCACAGCCATTAAATAAATAACAGGAAGGTGATACAATAGAATTAAAAAATAGAATAGCTCACTATGAATCCAGAGCCAGGAGGAAAAATATCCAGATAGTTGGGTCTCCAGTTCAGTGGGATCAGTAAATGCCTATCACCCAAACAGTGTGAAACAGATTCCTCAGTACAAACTCTCCCTTGGGCTGTCAAAAGACAAGAAGAACTGAAGACATAAAACTTGGAATGGATTCTTTGGCACAAACTCTCCTATGGGCTGCCAGGACGAGAAGAACTGAAGATGTGGAACTTGGAATGGATTCTTTGGCACAAACCCCTTCCTTCAGCTGCTGGGACAAGAAGAATTGAAAACATGAAGTTTGAAACAGATTCATCAGCACAAACCCTCCCACAGGGTACTAGGACAAGAAGAATTGCAGATGTGGAAAAAGAGAAACTGCTCTTCAGATGATGGTCCAGGTTGTTGATCTTCAGACAATGGTTCTGAATGCAGGTCTTTGGATGATGGCACCGAATGCCTGTCCTGAAAAAGGAAAACCTCATCCCACTGCATGACAGAGGCCCTCTGTAGGGAGCCAGGGTAGCTCCTAAGCTTACTTTACTTCTTAACGGAGTAGGGACCTAGCTTTGGCAGAGTAGCGAATGAGGCCTGTCCAAACTATCACCTTAATGCTAGCTGTGTCAGCCACCCCACATTGTCCTTAAATGAAGTGATGTCACTGGTAGGATGTAGAAACAGTCTCTGGTCAAGATTCACCTAGGCAGTTTGTAGGCAATTGCAGAGAGAATAAAATGGCGTTGCTGCTGAAGTAGGATTGCCACCAATGAGTCGATTCAATGCAAGGTAGTCAGGGAGGTTAAGCAATTTCTCAGAATGGGTACCATAGGTTCAAGGCAGTTTTTTAGGCAAACGGCAAGATATAAGTTCAAGAGACAGTTTGTTAGCATCAGTTCACGAGACAGTTCATCAGGCAAGTGGGGCAATATGTCTAAAACATAAAGTTCAATGTGCTTATGCAACTGGATAAGATATGTGATAATGCTTGAGTAACTTGATTACTTTTGTGGCTTTCTGCCTCTCTATCTGTGGGATATACCACCCTGTAGGGGTACAATGCAAGGAACCTTAGAGGAGGGTTCCCCCCCTACAGGTGCAGGAAATAAATGTGTCAGCTAAAGGTAGGTTAGGAAGAAGCCCACGGGTAAGAAAGACAAGCCGCTGGAGGAGGAGGGGTGGATGGTGGCCAATGAAAATGAATCCTTGGAGAGTCCAGGATGAGTGGCATTTTGAGGTCAATGGAGGAGTGACATTATTTTTTTTTTTCTTTTTTTTTTTTTTTTTAGTTGTTTAACCAGGTATAGCGCACTAAGCTGAAAGCTTTTTTACAGGAGCAACCTGGGAGCACAATTATTGCTCTGCCATTGCACCTTGGGCTTAAAGCTCTACCATTCAAAGTGCTTACACAACTAGATAAGATATGTGATAGTGCTTGAGTAACTTGATTACTTTTGTGGCTTTCCACCTCTCTATCCATGAGATTTACCACCCTGTAGGGGTACAACACAAGGAACCCTAGAGGAGGGTTCCCACCTACAGGTGCCGGAAACGAATGTGTCGGCTAAAGGTAGGTTAGGTAGAAGCCCAAAAAGAATACCCAAAGATGTCGAGTATCAAAGAGGTGAGGATGATGGACAAATTCTATGGAGAGAAGGGCTAACTTCCTAAGGAGAGAGGGGAAAGCCGAGCCACCATCTGCTTCCAACCAACAGTGGAGCCTAGCGAACTAATGAGAAGAAAATCACTGACTCTAACTAATATTATGACCACTGGCATAGAGAAGAGGAAAAACCCCCTTTGAGGAGGAAACCTTTGGGGATCCAAGGCCTAGGTCACCTTCCCACCAGGCTGACGACATTTGAATTGAGGATTTATATTTTTAAAAGAAAGGGTTTGGTAACTAGAGAGATACAAGTAGTGAGGATGATGATGGAATATGGAAGATCCCTAAAAGAAAAGCACAGATCGAAGATGGAACATGAGGCTGCATGCAGATTGAATGCGAACATGAGGCAAGATTAATACTGATGGTGATGATCACTGCAGGAGGTCAGAAGGTCAATGAGGCAACATAAGATCGATAATAGGTATGATTGAGTTAGGCAAGGAAGTAGAAATTGAGGTCGATGAGGCTTGATTATGCGATGAGAACAATTAGATCCTGTTGTTGTGATCAATGAGTAGCATCAGACTCAATGAAAGCATGCTGGAAGGAACAATAAAACTAGATGAACCTTGTTGGAACTAAGGAGGGTATGCTCGAATAGTCAAGGTGAGGTAGTAGATCTGGAAGCAAGCATAGGAGGAAGTAAATTAATTTATGAGTCACAGCAGCAAAGGGTATCCAGATGTGCTCACAAGGATATTCCAGATGAGTCAATGAGGAGACCAATAATATTGAAGACCGGCTTGATGGAGTGATGCGTTTGATAGAGCTATGCAAGTGAGCAGACACTGAGGTTGAAGAGGCATTCTTGATTATGCAATGTAAATGATTAGACCCTGAGGTTATAGTCGATGAGGTAAAATGGTATTGAATGATAGGAATGTTAGAGTAAGCAATGTAAATGGATGAGCTTTAAAGTAATGCTGAGTGAAAGATGACTGGATTCATGATATGATTGGACTTATGAACTCGATGCATTCAGCAGGATCGCTGCAGCTGATAGGTGGCATAGGAATTATGTTAGGTATGCCCAAAAAGAATGTCGAGAGCAGGTCAAGAGTGGAGGGAAGCCTGGATAGCTGGAAGTGAACTGGAAGAGGAGGAGATGGGAAAGAACTGAAATGAAACTGGCACAAAGGAAGTACACCAATGAGGCACCTTGAAAAGAGGTAGAGTCCGAGGCTAAGAAGGGAGATCAGGAACCAGAGGCAACTCAGGTGAAGCGATCGAGGATCGAAACTGGATGAGATACGATGAGGAGTGAGTAAAATTGGATAAAGTATGATGATGAGTGAAGCGAAGAGTGGAGGGAAGCTGATGATGACTGAATCCTGAAGAGTAGGTATGAAACTGGAAGAAAAGAAGATGGGAATGAACAGGAACAGAACTTGAACAAAGGTATCAGGCACCAGGGAGCGAGACAAACAAAGAAACTCCTCGAAAGGAGATGGACACCGAGGCCAAGAAAGCGCACCAGGAACCAGAGGATCTGTGAACCAGAGGGCAAGCAGGGGACGGCAATCAAGGAAGTCAAATCTGATGCAGTACGATGAGGAGGGAAACCAAGAGTGGAAAGAATCCATGACAGGCAGGATGAGAATAATTGCTAGGCTGAGGAAGGGAACAGGAATGGATGAGGTACGATGAGAGATAGACGCCATGAATGCAGGAACTGGAAAGTAAAGTATGAGATGACGAAGGACGGTAGGGAGGTCAATAGGGCAGCATAGGACCTAGCTGATGCAAGAGGAGAACTGCACTGGGGCGAGTCAAATTAGGCGGTACACGATCCAGGATAGGCACGGTCAGACGGAGCAATGGAACAGCGCAGACTTGGCAGCAAACCATGCAAAGGCATGCCTAGAGAGGTAGTGAATGAGATGAGCATGTCAAGGCCAAGCATCACTGAGCCAATGGGCTAAGGAAATGAAGGATCATCGATGGTGGATGACAAGGAGCAAGTAGACTCCGTGAAGGAGAAGGCTCTTCAAGGGGGCAGGAAAGCAGACTGGATGAG
The DNA here is from genome assembly GCA_016271365.2 of Neoceratodus forsteri. Lineage (NCBI taxonomy): Eukaryota > Metazoa > Chordata > Ceratodontiformes > Ceratodontidae > Neoceratodus > Neoceratodus forsteri. The sequence continues at coordinate 435,455,242 of JADMNL010000023.1, forward strand.
GTGGTATGGAGGTCCGGGTTGATGGAAGGTTGGATGGAGTCAGCCATGGAAGGCCAGAGAATATGAATGGCAAAGCAAAGGAATGGAGAAATCGTGGCGCAATGAGATAGAAGCCAAGATTGGATCGAGACCAGGGCGGCTGAGTTTGCTGAAAGAGACGAGGAGAGGGAGCAGAATGAGGGCACGCCGTAGTAGGAGTAGTGGATGGGGAAAGAGAGGCAGAAATAAAGAGCCAATGGAAATAGGTGAGTACTGGATGGCGAAGGCGATTAGCTACAGAGGGAACAAGAGCCATGCAAAACACCGGAGATATACAAATTATAATCGGGAGTAAGCGGGTTGGCACTAAGAGTGTGCAGAGCTGTGCAGGGGCCGGAGGAGCCGGGATCACATCCGCTGCCAGTCGGGGTGGCCTGAAACCTGAAGCATAAGTCAATTGAGAGGTACACCTGATTGAGTAAGGTGAGGAAGTAGACGCTGAGGCTGATAAGGCATGAACATGTGATGAGAACGAGTAGACCCGGATATGTGGGTGATGAAAGGTCATCGGATTCAATAGAGTGATGCAAGTAATGAGGCACCTCGAAAGGAGATGTACTCCAAGGCCAAGAAGGCAGGTCTGGAACCAGAGCTTATGCGAACTAGAGGGGTGATATGCTTAAGAGAGCAAGGTGACCAAGTAGACTCCTCAAAAGGAGGTAGATCCGGAATAAATATAGTGATGTGATGAAGGAGGCTCCTTGAAATGAGGTAGAGTCGGAAATGAATGTGAAAGAAACTTGAATGATGGTGGAGAGCCTCCTGCCAACCTATAGCAAGGGGCTACAGATGGGAAGGCATGACCATGAATGGAGACAGAGATGAATCAAGGTTACTGACGCTGCAGGCTAAAGGGAAGCAGCCAAGGCATACCGACTGAGCAAGTGAAAGAGATGAGCAGGTCGAGGCGAGGTATCGTGGAATGTGAGCAAATCGGATGAGAAGGAGTGAAACCATGACTAGAGTAAGTCCGTAAAAGCTGATGAATGAATGGTGCCAGGAAGGGAGGCTCGTTGAGATAAGAAATGGACAATGAGGATCAGAGTCAGGAACCCTATACACACGGAAGGGGGGGGGGCACAGATCGATGAGGTGGCACATAAAGTGTGATCGGTATGTCCAAAAGAAATATCCATTGCTGGGCAGACTAAGTTAATTGGGACGAGAAAAGAACCAGGACGAGGAAGGTAAAATAGGGAATGGATGAGGTACAATGACGGATTGGAGCCATGGAAGCTGGTACCGGAATGGAGGGAATGGAGCTGACAGGGCGGAGTAGGAGGGAGGTGAAGGCAGGGAGCAGAGAAAAACCATTGGGATGTCACAGGGTGGGCAGAACAGCAGACATGAAGTAGGGGCCAAGACAAGGGTCATTGAGCAGAAAAGGCATCAGGGGAGTGATCATCGGGGGGTAAAGGAAAATAAAATAAAACAAAGAAACAGGCAAAATGGGCACCGTGGAATGACCGAGCTGAGAAGGAGAGGAAACATGGGGTAATGAGGAAAGGAGACTGAAGACATGGTACATATGAATAGTTAAATAGGCAAGTCCCAAAATATCGAATGCAGGCCAGAAGGAGGCAGCTGAGGCATACCGATCGAGGGATAGAAAGAGAAGAGCAGGCCGAGGTGGGGCATCAGGGAGAAAAATTGGATTAGGTACGAAGAAGATGGAAGCAGGTTGAGGTGAGGTTTCTTGGACCTAGAGAGCCAAGCTCAAGCAGGAGATGCAATGGAGTAGACCCACATAGAGGCAGATGAGTGAACTATAGAAGTCAGGGCAGGAAAACCTACAGGGATAGCGAAGGCGGTGAATTGTATCAGGTGGGATCTGAATTATACACAGCATGAGTAAGGCATGTCAAACAGGAGACAGGCACATAGCATGGATGGGGAGGAGGAAAAGGAATGACAAAAAGAACTGGAACAGACATGGGAAGCATGTGAAACAATTTACAAACTGCCACCATGGGAGAGAAACACAGAAATGCAAGAAACATGGAAGGTTCCTAGCAATGCAGGGACACCAAAACAGGGAGGCAAGAATGGTCATGTATCAGGCATAGAGGAGCATGGTGTGACAGGGAGCCAACCTGGGAGCATGAGCACAAAATGCCCTGAGAGGAGAATGAACTGCAAGGAAGAGTGGAAGAGCAGAAGATTAGCACCCCCTGGTAGCAGCTGCAACTTGCATTCCACTCCCGTGGGCGGAGCTTGGAAATGGGATAAAGGGGCAAGGTGGTGGTAGCAGGAGAGAGATACAGAATGTAGCGAGGCATTGAAAGACTTACTGGAAAGTGCGAGTGAAGCCAATGGGGAGCAAAGTACATGCAGGTGAGCCGAGCAGGAGCCAGGTAGATTTCTCCTAGGGCGACTCCACACAACAGCCTGCATGGTGTTCACATTCCAGCGGTTCATCCACCAGATGCATGCAGTGTTGTAAGCCAGTGACAGCTAAAGAAGTGGGGCATACAGGGAAATGGGGGGGGGCAAAGCACTAGGAAGGCACCGGGGGAAGGGGACACCAGAGGACAGGCCGGGAGAGAAAAGAGCCACTGGGTCACGGACCACGGAGGAGAGCGAGGTGGCATAGCACACTTCAGAAAGAAAAACTGCAGTGGTGGGGAAGAAACAGGGGAAATATACAAAACTGAAAAGGCAAGCAGGAAAAAATTGACTAGTGCTTACCGAGGACAATAGAAGCTGTCAGGCAGAGGAGACAGCCAGATGGAGTGAACCGGCAGAAGCCGGCGGGGGGGGGGAGCTAAATGGCCACCCGGCTGAGTGCTCGGAAGCTGAAAACATGGAGCAGATCATGGCATGATGAAACCCAATCCAAGGCATGAAAGGCAATAGAAAACAGCATACGAAGCATAACACGGCAGAACAGGATGCCTGACGCTACGCAAGAGCTGAGCAACGAAAACGAATCCTTGGAGAGTCCAGGATGAGTGACGTTTTGAGGTCAATGGAGGAGTGATGTTGTTGCTCTGCCCATTGAACCTCGGGCTTAAAGCCCTCCCATTATGTGTGGGGATTGCAGTTCATATCACAAACGAAGTCACTACTTCAATTTCATTTAAAATATTAATTCTGTTATTCACCCTGACATTTCGCTCATAAATAGTGAACTTTTTCAAAGGGTTTCTTTAGATCTGTAAATTAATACATATATTTTATTACTTATATTTTTAAGCCTTATTAGATATAAACTTTAATTTCATAAGTCAGTTCAAAGTAAATTATTTACCAAGCTATTGCTTTATACTTCTTAATATTCCCTGCTATCCACTGAGATTTTTGTGTACTCTGATATTTAATTGTGAACATAAAACAAATATACAAAAACCTTACCAGTTCTTAATCAGTTAAGTTATTACATCCTGGTGTAGTATAAGCCACTCAGTATATTCCTTTATCACTATTTTAGTTTGTTTTGCCCATTATATTTTGTGGACTTCATATCTTCTGTATGTTTTTTCCCCCAACCAATAGTATATTGAGTACGTGTTTCCGTTTTCCTTCCAACGTCAGTATAATACCCTGAAAACACAAAATGCCACAACTTGCACTGAATTTTGCTTTTTTTGCTTTAAATGTCGTACATCTTCGTTCAACTATACATTCTTTGTTTAAGGTTAAACCAACTTGTTTGAATTACCTCCTTGTGGTGAGTTATACTTTCAGTAGTGTCTTTCTGTGATACCAACTTGGCTTTCTGCCGCCATTTGAAGTGTCCATCACCTTCCCTTCCTTCCTGGGTCCATTTGATGTTTTACTTTGTCATGTGACTTTGCACATGCTCATTACTTCAGAATGCTGTTGCTGAGTAACTGTCAACAGGTGTACCTGATTGCATGGCCGTTTAAAGCAGCAGTGTTCTTATGTGGTTATTTTATCTTATACTTCATTTATAAGCTATCTTTTGACAGTCACTTTAAGAAATCTTTTTTTACAAGATTTGTGACAGATGATCAGATGTTAGGGTTCTTTAGTTGTTGATATTATCAACGGGGACTGCTAGTTTGTAAATCAGACTGGTGGGGCTTCAAAGTGAGACAGCAGAGGGATCCTTTAAGGTTCTGCAGTGGCAGCTGTATTTTTTTTATAATATTTTCATACAATTACACAGTCATGCCTATGTACATAGTTTTCTTTACATTAGGGATGATGTCTCCACAGTTCAAAAGACAGTTTGTTAGCACCAGTTCAGGAAACAGTTCATTAGACAAATGGGGAAATACACCAGTTCAAGAGACAGTTCATTATATCAGGTACACTGTCAATTTAAATGTGATTTGTGAGGCAACTAGCACAATTTCAGCCATTATGCAATGGTTTGTTCCCTACCCCCCACTATACAGTACCTGCCCTGAGGAGCTATCTTGAATGTGCCCTTGGGATGTTTTTGGGGGTACCTGAACCCCTTATACTAGCTCCTGTGGAGTTTTATTATTCTGCCCTGTGGGAGGACCCTTTTGCTGGGCCTGGTTGGCCCACTCCAGTTCTCAGCCACTGCTGTGGGTGGTCTGGAGGTGGTAATAAAGCACTCCCACCCATGCAGCCTCAGCTGCCTTGCTTAGCACACTAGGTGCAAGTCATTTAAAAAACACAAAAAAAACGGATGATCTGCCTTGCTGGCTACTGCTTCTTCTCATGGTGATGCAGCTCCAACTCACCACACTGCCAATGAGAACCATTTATTTATTATTTATTTATTTGAATTTTGATGATCAGGTAGACCCACTGAGACAAGATAGTCCCTTTTTCCGGGGCAACCTGGAATTAGTTACAAGCAGTAGGAGAAAAAATATACAACATTTACAGATGCATTTCAAATATTATACATACAGGTACAAAGGTATTAGTTACATACATTAAGTGATTAAATTGCACAGTATTTACAGCAAGCAATGATACAAACATGGTACATCAAGAGGCAATACAGGTAGGTCATCAAATTGCAGCTTGACTAAGTTGCACAAAATTTACAGAAGCACAGCAGGTAAATAATACACATAAGGTACACAAAAGATACAGTTAAACTAGTTGAAGGTGGTGGTGGAAGGAAACAGGGAGACATAAACTGTCCCCCTGCCCCGCAGACTGAAGTAGTCAGTAGAGAGAACCCTAAGGGATGGACATCCCCAATGATATCTAAAAACAAGAAAACCAAAATGGTAAGAATGAAGAGGGATGGGAATTAAGGTAGAAGGGATAGGGAGAGTAGGCAAAAGGGAATATGGGGGGCTGACAGAAAGCGTGGCAACAGAATTTGTAAGGCCATATATGGAAATGCTAGAAGTCTGGGAAATAAGATCCCAGACCTAGTGGCCATGAAAGCAGAGGCTGACCTGGACATTGTCCCCATTACCAAGTCATGGTGCAGTGAGCATCATGACTGGGATATAGCCATACCAGGCAATACTCTAATCAGGAGGGACAGGGTGGGTAAGAAGGAGGAAGAGTGTTTTTTTACATGGGGGATAGCATTAAAGCTACAGAGATACAGGGAGGGGTGCAGGTACTGTGGGTCACACTAGAGATGGGGAATGGAGCAGCTATTCGCACTGACATGGTCTACAGACCTCCAGCACATGGGGAGGAGATGGATAAGGTTCTGGTAGAAGACGTCCAAAAGATGGAAAATAAGGTGGAGGTGCTGCTGTTGGGGGACTTCAATCTGCCAGATATAGATTGGAGCATCCCAGTTGCAGCTTCAGCTAGACACAGGGACATACTAGACTCCCTGCAAGGGGCATTCCTCAGACAACTAGAAGGACAGCCCACTTATGGGGAAGCAATATTGGACCTTGTTTCACCAATGGGGACAATGTTGCATATTTCCAAGTGGGTGACCACCTGGGGACCAATAATAACTGTACAGTGTGGTTCAATACAAGAACTGTTGCAGAATTGAACCACACAAAAGCCAGGGTCCTGGACTTCAGGAGGACCGACTTTAAAAAGATGGGGGAATCCCTCAGGGATGCCCTGGTGGGGGTGGGAGGACTTGGATGGAGTGGAGGAACAGTGGGTGAAACTAAAAGGGACCATAGTAAAGGCAACAAATCTCTGTGTCAGGCAAGTAAGCAAAAGCAAGAAAAAAAGAGACTGCTATGGTTCTCAAAAGAGGTGGCTGGAAAGGTAAAGGCAAAAAAGTTAGCATTCAGGAGATATAAAGAGACACAGAGGGATGAGGATAGGGATGCGTATCAGGAGAAGCAGTAAAGAAAGGGAACAAGACATTTTTTAGGCATGTAAGCGAAAGGAGAAAGATAATGGGTGGGATTGTAAGACTAAGGAAGGGTGTGTGTGTGAAGAAGGGGAGCAGAAAAAAGTAGACGTCCTGGACATATACTTTTGTTCAGTATTCACAAAGGAAGAGGAGGGTGAGGGAACACAAATAAGGGACAGAAGCATTGATGGAAGGGAGCTGAATACTAGTCCATTTACAGAGGAAAGCATTCTGAATAAACTTGCACATCTGAAAGTGGACAAGGCAATGGGGCCAGACTGGATACAACCAAGGATATTGAAGTAGCTTAGAGAAGTGATTGCCGCACCTCTGACAGTCCTGTTCAATAACTCACTGGAGACGGGAGTGGTTCTGGAGGACTGGAGGAGGGCAGATGTGGTCTTACTTTACAGAAGTGGTAGCAGGAAAGAGGCTGGCAATTATAGGCCAGTTAGCCTGACTTTGATGGTGGGGAAATTAATGGAATCACTACTGAAGGAAAGGATTGTGGAATATCTTGAATCCAGTGGCTTACAGGATCCAAGGCAGCATGGATCCACTGAGGGGAGGTCATGTCAAACAAATCTGATAAATTTCTTTGGTTGGGTTATCAGGGAATTAGATCAATGTGGAGCTGTGGATGTGGCTTATCAATATTTCAGTAAGGCCATTGACACTGTTCCACATTGACTTGTAAACATGCTGAGCAGCATGGGAGTGGATTCCATGGTGGTAAACTGGATGAGAAACTGGTTGGGATCAGGCGACAGAGGGTGATGGTAAATGGAGTTCACTCTGCAGAAGAGAGGGTGACCAATGAGGTGCCACGAGGATCAGTACTGGGACCGATCCTCTTTAATGTCTTTATTAACAATACTGTAGAGTGGCTAGAAGTGGTAGTAAAATATTTTATTCCTGTCTCCATGAACAAGGATAGACTTGATTGAGCTGAGGCTCATTTACAAAGAGGTCCCAACACGCAATTTCAATGATAAAATGTTATAAGTTACAATAATAAATAAAACTTAAACTATACATAGACATATGACCACACTAATCATAGACAATAATAACAGCAGTTAATCAGTCTGACAGCAGACTCTTGGTTGTTTACACTTTTTATCCCACCACCCTTTTATCTCTTTCCATCCATTCTTCTCCCAGAAGATTCTTAGAATAGGAGGTAGATTATTGCATACCATTGCTCTGTTATAAAAAATTAAAACTCTCCCTATCTCAAGGTTATATTTAGGTACCACCATGTCTATACCAAATGCAGATCTTAATGAGCAATGGTTTTGCCCAAAAGCAATATTACCCAATATATACTTTGGTAATTGTCCTCTAATGACCTTATTCATAAATGCTAAATTATGACTATGTCTTTTTTCTGTCAACCTTTGCCACCCCAATGAAGCATACATGTGACAGCTATGCACTAACCTGGGAGCTCCATTTATGTATTGAGCAAGTCTATTATAGCAAGTATCCAGTCTCAATAGTTCCTTCTTGGTTGCAGCTGCAAATAAAATATCCACATAATCAAATATTGGTATAATCATAGTATTGACCACCCTCTTCTTAATTTCTTTAGTCATGCACCACCTAGTCCGATAATGGGCTCCCAGTCGCATACCAATGTTTTTAAGTATGTGTTCTATAGGAACATCTCAGTTCAGTTTACTATCTAGCCACATTCCCAGATATTGATATGACTGTACCTCCTGTATTACAGCTCCCTCAAATGTTTTAATATTTAGCATCCCATAGTCTTCTTTTTTAATATTTTGATTAAATAGCACAAGTTGAGTTTTCTTTTTAATTTTGAACCAATTTTTGATTTTTAAGAAGCATTTGTAGTTCATCAAATACAGTTTGCAACCTGTTCTGAATATGTTCTATTGATGTGTCTAATGTGTAAAATATAGTGCCATCTACATATAAATGGAATGGTGTTAAAGGACCTGAAAAACCTAAACCAGTCACATACATATTAAATAATAATAGGCCCAAAATTGAGCCTTGAGGGAAGCCAGTATTTATTGATAACAATGTAGATGAAAAATTCCCTATTGTTACCATCTGTTGCCTTCCACTAAGATATGATTGAAACCGTTTATTATTGTTTCCTTTTATACCCATTAAGTTTAATCTGGACAGGAGGACATCATAATCCAAGGTATCAAAAGCCTTGAATAGGTCCACAAAAATGGCCCCCACCGTTGTCCTCCTGTCCAGGGCAAACTGCACATCATTCACAACCTTCACCAAAACAGGCAGTTCCATGTTTCAGTCTATATCAAGACTGAAAAATATTTATCCTGTTGTGTGTTTCTAAATAGTTCTTTAGTTGATCTGATCCCAATTTTTAAAAAACCTTTGAAACTTGTAAAAGGAGGGACATCGAATAACAAATTCCCAATTCTGTTTTCAACCCTGATTTAAAAATTGGGCTACTTTAGAGTTCTTCCATACATTTGGGAATTTGTGTAAGCCTAATGACTCATAACAAATTTGTGCTAAAGGAAAAGCTATTACTGGTGATGCATATTTTAATAACTTCGACAGGATATTATCTAGCCCTTTTGCTTTTATGTCTAGTTTTAAAAGTTCTGTCCTCACTGTTTCCACTATAATTTCAGCAAAGGAAAACTGACATGGCCAAGTTAGTTGTTTTTGTTGTAAAATGGAAGGGTTGTTTCTAACTGTATTGAAGTCATCACTACCCATATTAACAACATATCTATTGAATCTATCCACTACTACTTGTGATAAACGAACCGTCTGACCGTCTTTCTTAAAACTACTAGTAATTTGGCTATTACCATTTAAAAGACCTGCCATTTATTTCTAAAATTCTGTAGGATGATGACAACTGTTATTATCGAATTTTCATAAATAATATTTTTGTTTTACCATTTTAATTTCTTTCACATATTGATTGCGTAATTGTCTATATTTATTCCAGTTTTGTACAGTATTTTTCTTCTTATCCTTAGATCAAGTTACATCCCTTTCCTTCCTAAGTTTCATCAGTTCTAGGGTATACCAAGACTCATTATTTTTTTTTTATTTGTTTTCATTTGGGGTACATTTATCACAAATTTAAAAAAAAAAATCACCAGTAAAGAAAGATCAAGCATCGGTTACAAATGGTACCAAATTTATTCTATCCCAAGAAACCTGTTCCATATCTAGCATAAAATTCACAGTCAAAGTTTTTATAGCATCTCCATCTAATAAATGTATCCCTAACCAAGCATTGTGTCTTATTTCTAATACAGTAAATAACCTGATGATCCGAGAATGACTGTGGAAGGACACCACACCTATCATAATTTGATGGAAAATTGGTAAATATCAGGTTCAATACTGATGAAGAATTGGGGTCTTTTGTATTAATTCTAGTTGACTCTTGAATTAGCAGGCTAAGTCCCAAACTCACTTGAAAGTCAACTAATGGGTGCCCTTCTTTTACTGATCACCAATTTGTGTTAAAGTGTCCTATTACTATAATTTCATGGGTGCTCTTAAATTCTTGCATGCAGTCCTGTAGAGAATTAAATACCCCATGATTAACATTTGGGGATGATAGATTCCTGCCACTGCCATTTGTTTTGTGGGTGGTACTTTTAACTCTAACATTAGAAACTCTAGTTCTTCATTGCTTAAATGTGGGCTATCTGTTAAAATTAAGTCTTCCTTTCCATAAGCTAAAATTCCTTCCCCCTTTTTTGTTCTTATCTCTCTGCCATAGTTGGTAACCTGACATACTGATGTGTGTATCATCAATTTTTAAATTTAACCATGACTCTGTAGTTATTATTAAGTCTGGACTATGGCTGTGGAGCCACGTTTTAATCAAATCTATCTTATTCTGAATACTTCTTGCATTAAAGTTAACAATACTGAATCCCTTATGCACAAATATTTCTGAATCAACCTTTTCTGCAGCATTTACTCCAAGATCACTCAGAGGTGGGCCTGAATTTGGGTATACATCTCCACAAATGGTCAAACAAATCAGAAATGCAATTTTTATTACCTTTAAGTGAATGCTTTTTTTTCACTATCCTTGTGTTTAAATTTACTATCAGTCTAATAAATTGAGTAATTTGAGTTATTTGAACCTTGTCAATTATTGATAATGAAGACATCATCTCTAAATCATTTTCAAATCTGTGACTCAGAAGTTTAGACAAGAACATTTTCCTTCATCCAGTCTCTTTTGTCTTTATAGGAGCAGTGGAGTGTCCAGCACTGTAACAACCCGTGGTTTCTATGTTAAAGTTACCAGACAAAGTAAAATTCCCAAATTCCCACCTGATGAGGCAGATGCACACTCATATCAGGCCCTTACAATACATAATTAGACTTCAGTATCAGATGTAGTACAGAGTCAATTGTGTAACTAAAATTGGGACCAAGGCAAGGTAATAAAATTCTAAAATAGTGAATAATTATTAATTTAAGTACAAATGTACCTTATATAGTAGTGCTGATATTATTTAGGGCCCAAGTCTGGCCTAATATTGGATCCACTGCTAACTTACTATTTTATCTAATTTGTACAGATAAAAAACAATTATTTTAACAACTGCTACATCAACTGTGCAGATAAATAGTACACAATTAGCTCAGTTAAGCTCTGTTCATTCTATCTTCTTTCTAAAACTTAACATTTACCTTTTATGTCTAGTTTCAGCCTGGAGTGGCACTTGTACCACTCATGCTTGTGCTACAGTGCTCATGGTTTTATGTGATAACCGAGATCACGAAACCGCGATCACCGTTAGGGTGAGTGTAAATTGCCGAAAACCAAAACAGTGATATACACTCCCAGCGAGGCAACTTGTTCTAAGTATTTATGTGGGGGATTTGCCCCCCTCACCCCCTCACTAAAAATAATCAACTCCAGGGGGGATGCATGTCTGGAAAGGGGACAAACGCAATAAAAAAATTAACACCCGCTCCTATAAAGAGCACAAAATATTGTGCTCCTCCCCATCCCCTGCACCCTCCCCACTGTAGCCAGCCACCTTCACCACCATGCCACACAGCTAGCTCAATAGCTTCTCACCTCACCACCCCTCACATAACTTCCCTCCTCTTCCTCCGGTCTGCGTGTTGCTCTTCCCTTTGCCCTGTCCTTCCCTGTCACTACCCTTTCAGGGTAGTTGACATTGCAGGTGCTGAGACTGAGTCACTCATATTTGAGTTGCTCAGTCTCAGTTGCCATATTAACAGTATACTAGTGCTCATGCTGTAGGACGGCATGGGCTTTTGAACTATACCTGTGCCCCGCCCTTTTGTTGTGGCTCACAGTTATTGGTCCACCACTAGACCCCCTAGTCAGCTGTGAGAAATGAACAAAGGTGCAAACATCTACAGCAGCAATAGTAGGCAAGTTAACAAAGCTCAAATCACTTTCAGTACTGTTAGATGTTTGTCGCAAAGGGAAGGTATGCCTTTTTGCAGATGATACAAAGATCTGCAATAGGGTAGGCACTCCAGGAGGGGTGGAAAAATGTATGAAGATCTAAAAAAGCTTAAGGAATGGTCAGAAGTGTGGCAACTAAGTTTATGTGCTATGTAGTGCAAAATCATGCACTTGGAGTGCAAAAATCTAGGGGCAGAGTACAAGATGGGGGGAATAGTGCTGACAACCACAAAGCAGGAAAGAGACCTGAGGGTTATCATATAACATCACCTAAAGGTGGCCAACCAGTGTGATAAGACAGTGAGGAGAGCTAGTGGGATGCTAGGGTTTCTAGAGAGGGGTATCACCAGCAGAAAGAGTGAGGTGGTGATACAGCTCTATAAATAACTCACCTAGAGTATTGTGTCCCATTCTGGAGATCACATCTCCAGAAGGACATAGATAGAGTAGAGGCAGTCCAGAGGAGGACAACTAAAATGGCACAGGGCCAGCAGCAAAAGGCCTATGAAGAGAGAATAAAGGACCTTGATATGTACACCCTGGAGGGAAGGAGGGAGAGGGGGATATGATAGAGACTTTCAAATACCTCACAGGTATAAATAGGTTACAAGATGGAAGCATTTTTCAGTATAAAATATGCTCAAAAACAAGGGGTCATGCTATGAAGCTGGAGGGGGGGTAGATTCAGGGGAAACATGAGGAAGTACTTCTTCACAGAAAATAGTGGTGGATGCCTGGAACAGCCTCCCAGTGTCATAATGTATCTTTGTTTATGGTATAAAAGGCTGACAAAAAGACTTTGAATGCTGCATAGATTTTCTGTTGTATTAGATTCACATACTTCTCAAATAAATTTTGTAGTACAAAGCAATTGTCCATTGTTAAGAATTTGTCTCTAAAACCCATTTGAAGTGGAGAAAAATCCCCTTGTTTCTGAATTTCTGCTAACAATCTTCTCAGAATAATTTTGGAGAAAATCTTTTGCATTATACCTATAAAGCTAATAGGTATGTAGTTATTGGGCACTGTTTTATCTCATTTTTAAAGCTGGGAATAACCACAGGTCCTCACCATAAATTGGGAATGAAATTGCCCGACACACAGCTGTTGAAAAAGTTTACCAAAACTTTTACCCATGCCTCATCCATACATCTATACACTTCCCCTTGAATCCCATCAGGACCTGGCGCCTTGTTTAATCTTAGCTGTTGCATTGATATTAGGACTTCTTCAGATGTAATCAAATAAATATTTCATTTTATTATATTGGGTTCTAGTGGTTTCTCTTTCTTTGGATCATAGAGAATGTGTGTAAAGAATTGGACCCAAGTATTGTATGCATTGCAATATAGTTCTTGTTCTCTTTAATGAGTCCTTTACAACCACTCACTCACTACCAGGGATCAATACTCTGTTTTGACCAGCGGAAATCATACAAGTCCATTGACTTTTCTGAAAAGTAATTTTTTTATTTTAAGAAATAATTAATAATCCTTTCTAGTTTTTTTAGTATCTCTAATCCATTATTGTGAGTATTTTTCCTATAATTCCTAAGGATTCTGCCAAATTTGTGCTTCTGTACCCTACATTCTTTATCGAACCATCCTGTGTTCCAAGTTGGGTGAGGCCTATGTGTACCTGTCTTATATAGGACACAAATTATAGTGAATTCCATCAATAATATTTCAGAGAAATTCTCAACTAACGTAGGCATAAGACAGAGTTGTATCCTTGCACTTACTATATTTTCCATATATATAAACATACTATTATTAAAATTTGGAGAGTCAAACAGAATCCTCAAAAACTGGTACCACAAATTGTCCAGAATTAGCCTAGGCAGACATGTGGTAACATTGTCTCTAACTCCATCATGATTAAAAAAAAAAACTTAATATACTAGAGAATTTCTCAAAAGATACATGTCATTAAAAATTAATCTGGAAAAAAACCAAAATTATGATCTTTATGGGCAAATTCACTAAATATAAATGGATTATCAATACAATACCAGTAGAAGTAAATATGAATTATCAGTATTTAGGCTTATTATTTTCCCAATCTCTCTTTTTGAAGCCACACTGTGATGCCATGTTAAAAAAGGTAAATAACGCAATCAATGCCTTAAGAAGATCTAATGCAATCAGTGGAGGGGCATCTATTCGACCTAATAAGAACATCTGAAGCAAAATATAATGCACAATTACTGTATGGTGCAGAACTTTGGGATCACAAGTATATAGAACAACTGTGAAAAATGGTCATGCAGATTCTAGGATTGGCACTGGGCTTCCCAAGGACCACTCCTTCATGTTTTGTCCATGCAGAAAGGGCACTTGCCAATTTAAAAGCATTGGCAGAATCTTGGATTCATTTCTGAGTGAAAATTAGTAAATAATCAAAAAAGAGGCTGACAAGAGACTGTTGGAAAGAAAAAATACCTTGGGACCAAGAAGGGTGTTGGAAATCGAACTGACTAATGGCTTTGAAATTTATTTTAAAAACGATGGTTCTTGTGACTCTTTTGGATCTGGCTTCTAGTAACACTGAGATAGCTGAACAATATAAAGCATATATTAAAAAAATGTGCTTGTCAAAAAATACATATATAATGATTTCGAAAAGATATCTATCTCCAAATATGCAAGATGGTACATGATCAATGATTGTGTATATACTGAATGTACAGATATTATTTAGACATTTTGGAAAATCCTCTTCAGTGTAAAATATATGCAAGATTTAGAATATAATTTTTTGAGTCAAATAATTTAACAGCCAGATTCACTAAATCAACAGACCCTACATTAGCAAAATGTTACTAAGGATGGGGGAAAAGAAGATCTATTACACATTATTCTCAGATGCCTTTGGTACAAACAAGCCAGAAATAGATGGTAGCTCCAATTTTCTCTGCAACCATCGGAATTTATGAAAATGAAATGTTGTTGATTTTATTTACTGTTCAGGATGATTTTATAATTAGAAGAGTGACTAATTTCCTTATGTCAATACAAAAAGTTAGGAGAAGGATGGTCAGATTGATTATTTCTTGATAGTTAAACTATTAACTGTATTTCTGCACAGTCAAATGAGATGAATTAACTTATTGTACTGTATTGTATTAAAATATAAAGCTCTTTTTAAATGTTTTTATAATCATATGTATTGTAAAGATCTTTGTTGTACATGATCAAACAATAAAGAATACCACTGATATTGCTATTACTGCTCAGTGGAGGTGGTTGGGGCTAAAACTGTAACGGGATTCAAGAACGCATGGGATAGGCATAAGGAAACTGTAGTCGTTATGAAAGGGAGGGTAAAATCGGAGACCAAATATGGTCTTCAATATTACAGTAGGTAGGTAAAATTGGCACACTGAGTGGTCCAAGTAGTCCTTATCTGCCAACAAAGTCTATGGGCTGGATTTTCCAACAGAGCCCTTGAAATGTGCAATGTGCATCAAATAGGATGTCTGTGTCAAAGAACACTGTGTCTAAGCACCTGCATCAGATTTTCCATGAATGGACAAGAAAATGGCAAAGTCAGATGCAAGGATGCAGTGGCAGCCTGTGGCATAAGAATGACGCATGGGACTATGACGGCCATTGCCTGTACCAGCCTGGAAGTTGAATGGAGAGAATGTCACAGCAAGAAGGAGGTTGTGCATCCAAGGGCAGGAGCAAGGGAGGGAAGGAGGCCAGGGCCACAGAGGTGCCCAGGAGAAGGAGGGAGAGATGGAAGACAGTGGGACAATGAAGTGGAGCAATACCAGGATGGAGGTCGGCAGGTAAGGTGGACAGGAGGAACAAAGGCCACAAACCAGCCACAGTGCACAAGGTGTAGGGGGGCATGGTGCCAGTCATGGACAATGTGGTAGCAGGCCAGCAGTGGGAGATAGGCACAAACAAACTAGTGCACTGAAAAGGGGACAGGTAGAGTGCAGTGCTCAGAAGGCACTGGAGGACAGTGCTGCAGAGGGACCATGTAAAGATGCCTATACAATGGGCATGAGGAGCAGACACACAGCACAGGACAGAATGGAAACGTAGTATATGAGGTCAGCAGGAGGAACCAACAGGCCCACACAGGGGAGAGGCAGTGGCGGTGGAGAAGGGCAGTCCAGGAGAAGGGCTGCAGAGTCAAGCAGTGCCACAGAGGAGGAGGACAACACAGCGGGAGTGGCTGAGGGAAGCACATAGGATGTAGGACAATGGGCAAGGACCCACCAGGCACCTGCACACAGGAGGAAGTCAAACTTCACAAGTGCTGAAACAGAGGTACTAGTGGAGGAGATAGAGGCACAACATATACTGTTGCTGTCCAGGGGAAGAGACAAGGATCTGAGGGACAGGAGGAAACTGGTGTGGGAAGAGGTAGCTACCCGAGTCAATACTGTGATCCTGGGTACTGCACCACTATGTTCAGTATTCTGTTGTGGCTCTCACATATGACCATCATGTTCATGCTGTGGTACCCCTTGCAGTTGATGTACACCTCTGCATCAACTGTTGGTGCCTTGATGGTGATGTGCATGCAGTCAATCACACCTAGCATATGGGGCAGCCATAATATGTTGTAGAATCCCTGCGGTAGGGCATGCTGTGCATGGGCATCCTGTGGATAGGCTATGTAGTCCCTGGAGTGGTGTTCAATTGCCTCCACCACCTGTCTGATGCATTTTGAGACAAAGGACGGACAGATCCCAAGTGTGTCTCCAGCTGGTGTCTGGAAGGTTCCGGTGGCTAGAAACCACAGTCACACTGATCTTCACCTCCACTGATATTTGGCTGCTTCTATGGGTTCAGTGTGTCAGCTGTGTCCTCAGAGCATCACAGAGGTCTGTGATGGCTGTTCTTGGCAGGCGGTATCTGGACAGGCACTGTTCCCCACTGAGGTCCAGGTATGACGTCCTGCTGTTGTACACCCGTGGTGTGTAGTGCTTAAGGACTATTGCCTGTTGCTGTTGTGCTGCTTGGTGTGGCCGTGCTGCAGGGCCCTGCTGTCATTGGCCATGATGCCACCTCCATATGGCCCTCACCATCATTATGACTAGTAGTGCAGCAGCACCTGGCATATTCCCATTGTTCAGGTCCCACAGTTGAGTGTATGCACACCACTGTGTCATTCACCTGACTGAGGACTGCCTCTGCTGTGTGTTGCTATTTATGCTGTGGGGTGCTTAGACCAGCTCTGGCTGGTCTGTCAACTGTGGGGACTTTGTTATCTGCTGCTCTGCTAATGGGTTTTGAAAATTGCAGTTCCCACACTCTGGTTGACTGTGGTTGACGAAGCCATGCCTGCATCTTGTCACATGCAGTTTTGTAGTGCAAGGGCAGTGCAGGCATCTTTGATGCACGGCAGAATACGTTTGATACAGCTACGGGTCAAAAATGAGGTTTGACACAGGCTGTGATGCAGGAGGTCCTTGCATCATGGTACTTTGACGCTGCCGTGCCATGCATCATAGTTCACTGACGCAAGCTACCTTGCATCAGCGCTGCCGGTTGGAAAATCCGGCCCTATGTTTCACTATAAAAAGAGCAATAGGTAATTTGTTACAGTTGCAGGGAGCTGCCACCCAGGAGAGGGCTTTTAGCCTCTTTTTGAACTGTATCTGGATGGAGCAGGTAAGAATCTCATGAGGTAGAGAGTTCCATAGAGTGAGGGCTATAAATTAGAAGGATCTCCTTCTGACTACGTAACGTACCTTGGGGATGTCCAACGGTTGGCTGGCCAAAGATCTTAGAGGCCTTGCATGTTGTTTGCACTGGATTATACCAGCGAGACTGTGGGAGAAGAGTTTCAGTAGCTTAAATGTTAGACAGTACAGGGGATAATTTGTCCTAACCTCAAAAGAGGGCCAACCCAGTACTGCAAACACTACACAATGGTGGTCTCTGGAGTGGGAACCAGCTGCAAAATGCCCAATTCTGTGATTAAAAGTCTTATGTCTGGATAGGACAGATTCATTGTCTCCCGCTTGCAGTGCACCTCCTTTTTTCCTCCATGGCTTAACCCACATGGTGGGGTGACAGGGATCTCACAACCTGCTGAACATGCATCCGGTTCAGGAGGTGCCTGCCATTTGTGGGAGTGGCACCTGTGGAGGTCAGCATTCATCCAGCCGCACCCAGGACATTTTCTCCTCCTGGTTTTTCTCTCTCCTCCCACCCTGAGGTGGAACATGTTGGTTCTGATAATGACCAAGCTGTGCATGTTACCGCCCACTGCATGCCAGCTGACTACTCCACCCCATCCCTACATATGGGACTCTGGTGTTCCGACACCCAGCCACCGCTAGGTGTCAGAGATACGCTGGCCTCCATGTCCCTCCTTCCCCAGGAGAGGAGAGGAGAGCTGTCCTCTGGATGCTCAATCCTCTCCCACACCAGCCGACCCCCAGTGACCAGCTTGCACCATGAACACGGATCGCCAGCATGGCATGAGGTAAGGCATGATGCCTCTGCCCTGCTCCCCACTGGACCAACTGGCTTTGTTTTTTTTTTAGAGTTTAGTACAAGTTTGTTTTTCAGGAAGGTGAAAGTCATTTTACAAGTGGTTGCTAATCCAGTTTATGTCATCAGAGGATCTATATAAGATAGCATGATCTGCATACAGTTGGACTGTGGCAGAACCACAGTTAAGAGGCAAGTAATTTCTGAATAAGGATGGGGGGGCAAGGATAGAATCTTGGAGTATCCCATCCCTTATCAACCTAAGAGCAGAGGTATAGCACAGCCATTTTAAGCTGTTTCCACCCAGACAAGTAGGTTTTGAACCAGCAGCAGGAATGGCCATCTAGGCCTGTTCCCCTTAGTTTAGACAGTAATAGGTCATGACTGACCAGGTCAAACACCTTTGTTGAGTCAACAAAGATTGCCCCCATAGCCATACCTAAGTCCATGGTATTAAGAATATCTGAGGTTACACGTATCAGGGCTGTGTTGGTGCCATGGTTTTTGTGAAAATCATGGTGGACATTGGTCAGAGAATGACTGTGCTCAAGGAAAACTTGGAGTTGGTCATACAGTAGTCTCTCCTGGATTTTAGCCATACTGGGTCAATATGTTGTACGCTTAGTAGTGTACGACATGAGTACTAAACTGAAATAGCGCTGTACATGAGAGCGAGAGGGTGCAATACTGTGAATGCTGCTCTGCGCGTCGCGTTACTGCACCCTCTCACTGTCCCAGGCAGAGGATAAGAACTCTGCCAGGATGGGCTTCTGCTGAGCAGCTGCCATGACTCTACGAGATGAGCCACTGGCAGCAGGGAATGCAGGCAGAGCGTTTGGGGCCAGGTTCGATTCCAGGTCCCAGACGCAAGTAAATGTTTTTCTTTTCCACACTTTGTGTGATTTTACTTTAACCCCCCCTCCGGAGTTAAGAATCCTTATTGGGTGGGTTCAGGGTGCAGCCCCCCATAACAGGGGTGTGGGCGGCAGAGCACCCCGCAAAAATAAACATGCTGCATGCAAGAAATTGAGCTGTATTGGCAGTGCACTTTTTGCATGCGGCATAATGTCTTGCGGCATTTTGACCCCTTGCCAATTTTAGCAACTGTGAAGTGAAGAGAAGAGAAGAGAGATTGGTCTATATTTCTCAATACATACTAAGGTACATACTAAGGTGTAACGAGCTAACAAGGTGAAAAGGCCCACTGGCACCCCCTATCCATCTATCCATAATAAGACAGTGTGTTTCCATCTAAAATATAGGAGTCTAACCTATTTTTGAATTGTTGTTTACCTTTGTTAATTATAATTTCTAGTAGGGGTTTATTCCTCAGGTTTACTATACTTTGGGTATAGAAAGTTTTTCTCTTGGTGGTGTTAAATTTTCTGGGTCTTAACTGTAGCAAGTGTCCCCTAGTGCCCTTTTGATAATTTTTGAATTCCAAACACAATTCACTTAGTAAATAGTCATCCTGCATAATATCATAACACAAAGGTAAGTCCCTCCTATTCTTCTGGTCTCCAGTGATATCAAATTGAGTCTTTGCATTCATTCGCTATAGGATAGTCATTTTTTTTGTGTGTTAATTTAGTAGCCTGTCTTTGAACTCTCTCAATCCCATCTATAGTTCCTCTGGCAATAGGATCCCACACAGGGCTACCATAGTCCAGTATTGGTCTAACATATGACCTGTACAAAGGCATTATCACCTGTTCATTTCTACTCTTGAAATTTATTTTTATTATCCAAAGCAACCTTTTAGCTTTAACAATCTATGTCTCACAATGAGACAAACAAGTCAAGTTTTGATTTATTATTATTCATAAATCTATTTCTTCTTGTGATTCCCTAAGAGGGGATCCATCTAAAAAGTATGTGTCCATTTGGTTATGGTTACCCAAATGCATGACACAAAACTTTTCCTTGTTAAAGCTCATCTTCCATGTCTCTGCCCATAAAACTATATCATTTATGTTATTTTGCAATGTGGCTCTGTCTTCATTGCTGTTTACAATGCTTGCGAGTTTTGTGTTGTCTGTGTATTTGTTAACCCAGCAGGTTATGTGCTTTCCCATATCTGCTATAAATATTTAAAATAACAATAGCCACAGGGCAGAACTCTGTGGCACCCCATTCATCACATCCCTTGGGTCAGAGTAATAACCACTGATACACACTTTCTAAGTTCTACCACTCAGCCACCCCTGTATCCACTGAACTATTCTGTAATCCAGGTCCACGTTTATTAATTTCTGAATTTTAGCTTTATATGCGACCTTGTCAAAAGCCTTCAAGAAGTCCAGATATATGTATTCCACCACCATGCACCCATCCAGTGCCTCTGCTATCTTTTCATAGGAACACAGGAGATTTGTTATACACAATCTGTTTGTGGTAAAACCATGCTGCTCTGTGTCCTGAGTCCCATGTATCTTTTAATTATTTTATTTCTCAAAATTTTGTTATGCTGTACCTGCAATGTTGTTTTTTTCATGTTGTAATCCTCCCAGGTCGTGACTGAAAATAATCATTTTATGGCTAGCTCACCCATCTGGTAAACAAAAAACAAATAAAATAAATAAACAATGTTCGGTAATCATATCTTTTAGTTAAGATTCCAGTATCTTCCCAGGCACAGATGTAAGGCTAATAGGCCTGTAGTTTTTACAGTCAGCCTTACGTCCCTTCTTTTGTACAAGTATCACTGTAGCAGATGACCAATCTGCTGGAACTTCAGTTTTTTTGTAATGCTGATGGGAATAACTTTTTTAACGGTACAGATATGTGGGGTGCTAGGAGTTTTAGCAGTCTTGGGGATATGTTATCTGGTCCTGCCAAGTGTATCTTTTTTAGCGTAGTGATTTTATTTGTGATGTCAACTTCAGATATTTCTATTCTAGGTAAGCTGTTAGTTTGCATAGTTCCAGTATATGGGTCTGCTTTAGAAAACAGAGTTGCAAGGTATGTATTAAACACTTTTGCCATTTCTGTTGGGTTGTCCATAACCTGATTGATGTTATTGAACACAGGCCATTTTTGGAGTTTCTTAGAGAGTTTACATATCTGTAAAATGTCTTCATATTATATCTGTTTTTATTTTTAGCCAGACTACTGTAAATTCAATGTTTTGTTTAGTTCTTTTGATTTTGGTCTTACATTTCTTTAGGGCATCCTTATATCTTAACCAGCTAGTTTCTGCTTAGTCTATAGTATATGCATCATAAAGTGAATGTTTCTTCCTTATTACACTGTAGTTTTGTTTAAGCTGTTTGTAAGCCATTTTGGTTTAACACCCCTGGTATTATATTTTTGTATGTGTTTATCACATATTCTAAATATGCATCTTTTGTTTATTTATTTCCCACATTTCACTGGTAGTTTTATTACTTGGCTCAGCATTCCAGTCAAATTTTTGTAATTCTTCATGAATGAGGGTTTGATTAGCAGAATAATAGTTATAATTTCTCCCTGCAACCCTTGTTTATAACAATACATTCACGGAAAGAAAAGAAAATACTGTTACGGTCACTATTTCTAAGTAGAGCATTAATTTCACAGTCTATGTCATTTATTTCATTGGTACTTAATACTATATCCAAAGTGTTATCTCCACGAGTGGGAGATTTTACGTGCTGCTTTAGTCCAGGTTGTTCTGTGATTCTTTGGAATTCTTTACTTTGGTGTTTAGTGGCTTCCATCATTTCCTAACTAAAGTCATTGAAGTTCACGTCACCCAACAAGATTACTTCCCCAATTCACAGGCATTCTCAAGTACCAAACTTATTGCCTTCAATACCTCATTGTTTGTCTTTGGCAGTTTGTAACACATACCTATTGTATCATGTTTCTCCCCATTTTCATGATTTGTGTCCATAATGTGTGTATTACTGCCACTGGAATATATTTTTTTCTGAGATGTTTATAGACTGTATCTTAGATATATATGCTGACTCAGTCAAGTCTTTTGCCCCCTTTATGGTTAGGAACCACAAGAGTCACTTTCCACTTCTCAGGGACAGTGCCCAAAATGAGAGATTTATTAATTAGGTGCATGATAGAGGTGGCAATTATTTGTGCAGCAATTTTGAGGAACTTGGGTTCCAAGGGTATGGAAACCAGGGGTGCCTTCACCTTTTATACCCTTGAGATGCTGGAGAACTTCCTTCCTGGTTACAAATTTTTAAAATTTTTTACATGATCTGTTTCTACCTCCTCTGACATATGCAGTCATCCACTCCTTCAGGTGGCCAGTCTTGCCATTGTCCCTTCACTGGCCCACCACCCAACTGCTCCTATGCCCCATTGTTCTCAATGTATCCCTTCATCGAGGGGGACCCCCCTTACCCATGGGGGCTTTGGGATGGGAGACCAGAGTGCACATAGCACTCCTTGATATCTTGGCCAGGTGTGGACATGCAGCCTGGAGGCATCACGGCTGAGAGGTATGGGGAGGAGGGGCCGCCATCATCCAGATGGCATGCGTGCCATTTTCACACTTTTTTTCCATTTCCCAATACTGTGCCACTCTTGTAGTGCCCCCAGTCTCCACTGGGACCACTACAGAGTGAGGCTACCCGCCTGACCCACCTCAGGAGAGGAGAGCAGTCCTCCGGATGCTTAGTCCTCTCCTTCCTCTGCAGGGCCCCAGTTCCCCAAGTCCATTCCTGAACCCTGGTCACTGGCATGGCATGAGGTAAGGCGTCCAGCACCTCAGCCCTCTGCACCACTGGACTAGCCCTGGTTATTAATTTAAAGTGGAATTTAGGTTGGAGCACCAGGTCAGGTGGCTAATAAGGAGGCACAGAGCTATCAGAGCTGCCCCTTAAGGGGGTCTTAAGCCAATCTAAATCTGTGAAAAAGTTATTAAACCCACAGGCAATGGTTAGGGGGTCAGATAAAACTAGCCCATTGGTGGACATTTCCCTGTAGAAAATGTTGGACCTGCCCTTTAGTAGCAAGTTTATTTGGGACCAAAAATTCTTAGGATCGGACAGATTTCTAATCTGTAGGGACTTAAGGTATGTACTTTTAGTATTCTGAAAGAAAAGATGGTACAGACTGGATCCTGGGATGTGCAGTGCCTCAGGCAGATACAGGATCAAAGGAGCAATTAGAGAGAGCCCAGCACCTGTTTCTCTGTGAGTTATAATTAACATGTTGATTCCCCAATGAAAGATCCAAGGACAAGGCAGAAGCTTGCATTGAAACTTAACTTTATTGTTGCAATATTAAAATGTTATAAAAAATTCAGGCAGCTTCACAGAAATACAACAAACCAAAAGTCCAAGAATCCAATCCATTGTTAACACTCATATACCTTGTTCTAAAACCTCATAGACAGTCCAGAGAGGACCTTGGTCTAACATCTCATCAGAATGACAACACCTCAGGAGTGCAGCCCCCAACCCCCATGTTGCGTTACAGTGCCAGTATTGGGATTTATCCCAAGTTCCCAGTTTTGGGCTAAAACCCACAATCTTCCAATCTTCTGGCCTCAGAGGTGAGTGTGCAACCTGCTGAGCCACTGACTCTGACAGCCCAGTGAAGGAAGCAATGTCAATCCACTCATCACCACTGGTCCCTGCCTGTTTGGCTTGACAGTCATGACCTCTGTCTTACCCAGGTTGAGACATAGCCAGTTTGAGGCCATCCAGTAGCTTACTTCAGCCAAACACCTCTCCAACACAGAATCTACATTATAACCACCAGAAGTGCCAGACAGGTAAAGCTCTGTATCATCTGCACAGCAGTGAAACTCAACACCATACCATCTAACAATCTCACAGAATGGTAACATATACACTGAAAATCAACAGGGGAGCAAGGATTGAGTCTTGAGGAATGTCACAGGAGGGCATTGAAGCCCTGGAAATAAAACTTCCAAGGGCCACCTGCAGTGTTCTCCGAGTTATGTAAGATTCAATACAGCTCAGTACAGTGCTGGTGATTCCCACATGATTCCACAGGCAATCCAAAAGCATACCATGGTCAACAGCAAATGTTTTCTGTACAGAAATTTTAGATGGACTACCAAGATAGCTGTAAATCTTGGAAAGGAACATTGACAAACATTTGTCAATGCCGCATGTTTGCTTGCTGGTATTAGCATTGGTAGTGCAGGAGTCAGAGAGATTTATACTAGGAATGGCAATGAAGTATTGAAGTATTGAAGTAACGGCAACTCCCACCCCCACCCTGCAGAAACTGACAGGCGTTGGGGGTGCCTTTGGGTCGTAGGCCATAACACTCATGCCATTCCACCTTGCCTCATCCTTCAGACACCGACAGGTGTTGCAGAGTGCCTTGAGGTCTTCGGCCATTACACTCACCGTATTCCATAAGGAAATAAGCTGAGATGGGTGTAGTTTAGGAGAATGAGGTGAACGTTAGGGCTGAAGACCCCAAGACACACCTCATTTCCTGTCAGTGGCTGCAGGGTGGGGGTGGAATGGGCTGAGCGTTACGGCTGATGACCCCAAGTCACACCCCCGACACCTGTCAGTCCACAATGGATGGGTGTTATGGTTGGAAACCCTAATGCCCCATGTGTTTGTTGGTATTTTTGTCCCATGTTGAAAATTTAGTACCAAAACTCCAAAAATTGACTGATATCTCAACCTAAATTGAAAACCCCCCATTGACTGCCATTATAGGGCTTACTGTCATTTCGTCAGTTCCCGGTTGGTCTGTGAAGAGTGCAGACATGTTCCCCATCCTCAGAAGATCACTGCTCCTGACCTCCAGAGGTAAGTATGGGTGAGGGGGATGTGGGGAGGTGGGGTAGGCAGAGGGAGGGTGCGGGATGGGGGAGGGGGACTGGCAGGGACAATGAAGGACTCTCTTCAGATTTTTAAAACAAATACGTCGTGGGACTGTTTTCTTTTTAACATGTGAAATATTAAAAATGGAGTTCAGCACACTGGGGTGTCTCCCAGTGTGCTAGAGTATGGGAGGGGGGGATCAATACTGACCCAGGGACTGGGCACCCCAAGGTCGGCTGAGAACATAGGGGCATGGGGGGCACACATCTGACACTGGGAGTGGGCATCCTGGTGTTGGAAACATCAAAGAAGTATTTTATGGCACACTGGGGTGAGCTTCCAGTGTGTCACATTAATGGGGGGAAGGGGATGCATGCTGACATGGGGATTGAGCACCCCGATGTCGGCAGGGGACAGAGAATGGAAGGTGCGTGGCAGGCAGCAGCAGCAGTGGGAGGGAGCTAATTTGTTGTCCTGCTGTGTGACTGGTTGGGAGGGAGGGGGCACTGCCACTTCAATGATGAAACTGCCCCTGATTGCAGCGGCAGATTTCTTTCAAGTGCTGCTGTTGCTCTGAAACTGCTGTCATCGGCAGCTTCAGCATTAATCAGTGGCTGACAGGCGTGCATTTGCTGGATTGGCCACAACACTGCCACACCTCTGCAATGCTCTTCTACCTCTATATGTTTCTTGTGCGCTGTGTACACAAGTAAACATAAAAATGAAAACAATGTATTCTCTAGTAAATTGTAACAGCTGAAACATTTTATTTACGCTTTTATTTATGAAGGCACATGTGAAGTGCAGAGTTGCTCTGTCATGGGGCAACAGCAAAGTACGATGGTGAACAGATGTCATTCTGGGGTTGTAAATATTAGAAGGGGAGTCCCACCGGTATCCATTCTGGGTCCCCTTTTATTTACAATAAATTTGAGGGGGTTGTGGAGCTGCGTGGGAGGTGTAGACTATGAGCTACATACTGATGATACTGTAGTCTACAGCTCCAAAGTTTCAACTAGGGAAGTTCAGCTGAAATTGCAAGGAATGTTTGATAAACTCAGAATTTCTTTAAGTTGTTCCATTAGAAACTGAACTCTATTAAAACTAATGTGATGTTGATTGGGTCATCTAAGAAACGGAATGACCCTGTTAACTGTACATTAGCTATTTATATGTCGGAAGGTACAAAATTGGAACAAATAGAGGGTTACAAGTATTTGGGTAGATTATGCTGATATTGTGTATGGGTATGGTATGAATGATTAGCCTTCAAAATTAGATGTACTACACAAAAGGAAGGCACAATTTGTGCTAAATGGTTCTTATGGCACACATAGATGTATACTATATAACGAGCTGGGCTGGACTTCTCTATATGAAAGGCAACTGTTACATAAAATGCTGTTTGTATTGAAAAGTATCCGGGAAGATGTTCCTGATTACTTGGCAGACTGTTTAGAACATAGGTAGTGTAAAGGTTCCTTAAGAAATTCAAACCTACTAGAGCTGGTAATCCCAAGGTCCAATACATCGAGGGCTACTTATTTTTATAGCGATATGATACCTTATGAATGGAACTGTTTGCCAGCTAGATTTTGCTTTGCAGCTATAAAAGTTTGTTTTTTGTCTATCATCGCTTATGGTGAGAAATGTAGCCATCTTACAGTAGGGGTCACCTAAAGATAAGATGTGGAAATAGGATTTTACATACAAATTACAGTATGTTGTATGTTAGGTCATTGTGTTATTGTATTTTAAGTCTCTGTAAACTGTTTATTTATATATTTTATTGTAATTTGTACTTTTATGGTGGGACATCATTGTAAATGAGCTTGTTCAATGAATTTATCCAAATAAACAAACCTGAAACTTGAACTTTGATGAAGGCAGTCTCCATGCTGTCATGAGATCAAAAACCTGACTGGAGAGGTTCATAAATGTTAAACTTTTCCAGGAATTCAGCATGTTGCTCAAGCACCACATTCTCAATAATCTTCCACAAAAAAGGAAGATAAGACAGGTCTGTAATTCCCCATTACATCAGGGTTCAAGGAAGGTTTTTGAAAAAGGGGCCTTACCACTGCCAATTTAAAGGCAGATGGGAAATCACTTCCCTCAAGGAACACCTGATGACCAGGGAGATAATGGAACCCCAATCCTCCTGGCAACCTTAAAGTAGCCAGATAGGACCAGGATCTGGCAAACAGCTGGTGGGACTAATAGATGGAGAACGATCAAGTTTTATGTGTAACCAAAAACCCAAGATGGAATTATAGCCATGTTATTAATCTTTCCCATTTTGCTATTGTTTGCAGTATATGGATCCAAGTAGTTTTAAATCTAAATACCAATGGTACTAAAGGCAGCAAAGAAGGTCTGTTAAGTGCAAAATCATTACGCAGACAGATGGAAGCCTGCCAGGCTTTCAATGGCAGTGAAAGTGGAAGTGGCTTGTGAGACTGGGGTTGGAAACATAGGGTACATCGTGGATTTCTTTAAAATAATATCATTAAGTGATATTTAAGTCTTTAAAAAAAGATGATCACCAAAAAAAATGCAACTGTGAATATTTTTTCTGTAAAAAAAGATAGACACTTATAGTACAGTATATTAATTAAGTTTACTGGTACCATCCTTACAGCTCTCAGTGTGGTAATAATAACCATTACCTCATTTTAGCACTAATCATGGTTCAGTCAAGACATAAATACTACAGTATGAGTCACATTAAAGTCGATCACACCAGCAAGTTGCTTTAGCATTTATCAATGAACTGCATAATTGTTGCTAGACTGCGTGCAAAGCCCTGCAGAAACTGCTGCACAGTCACTTTAAAAATTAATGCCAAGCCAATTCATTGGCAGGACAGTTTGATGTGAATTGCACTGCTGCTATAAATACAGTAGTACTTAGAGTATGAGTAATGAAAATGACACAATTTCTTTCATAAGCTACATTCTGTGTTTCAGAGCTCTGTTTGCCAATTTATGGAAGTGCCAAGTCCTACAGGAAACAGGGAGGTGCTTTAGAAGAACAGCAGTATGTTGGACATATACAATATACAAGAAGGGAAATAATTTCCAGTTTCTATGGTTGTTGTGGATCTTTTCAAACCACACACATGCACTATAAAGATGCAAACCCAGACTACAGCACCATGAGTATGCAAATCTGTGAGTTTGTGAGTGTGTGTGTGTGTATGTGTGTATGTGTGTGTGTGTGTGTGTGTGTGTGTGTGGATGGGTTGGGGTAGGCTCAATACAGGATGGTCCAATCAATACTGAATTCTGCTAAACATGGCATTGCACAGAACAGTTTGAAAAAAAAGAGCTTTTACTTCTGTTTCATCTCAAGCCAAAAGCAACAAACTGCAGATCGGTGCTTCATCCTGTTAAAACAATTAAGTACACCTCGGTGCAATTACTGAAGGGCTCTGTCTGAAAAAGACCATATGCAGGATTTTCAAAAGGATCCACCCAAGATACACCTGCTCCTATTTTTAAAGCTGAAATGCATCCAGACCTGCTAGACCATCCATTGATGACCTAACAGCATCCAAAGTTTGCATCCAAAACCAGACACAAGTGGTCCAAACTGGAGGTAATTCGCAATGGTGTAAATTTTCTGCCACAAATTGTGATTTGTTTTTGTTGTAAATGGATACAGCTTCTGAAAAGACTGCCGAGATGCAAAAGGAGTACTGCAGATACAGGCACTCATTAATTTGCAGTTGTGTCCAATCCTTTTCAAAATCCCCTTCCCATATCTGCCAACAAGTACACTCAGACAAAGCATCCCATGCAGGCAGCACACCAGAGAGGCAGTTTGGAGGAAGAGCAGTATATGGGATGCATAAACTGTACAATGAGATAGATCTTTGCTAAGTCTCTACATGATTTTAACTTGAGATGTACCACTGATAATGTACTGTGATGCCAATCCCCTGGAATCTTGGCTTCTCTCTAATAGCCCTATTTCCCTCCTCCCATCCCTAGCCAAACCTTAGAAGTCTCTAGTCTACACTAGGATCACTGATTTCTTCACTGCCACCAACACCTCTCCAGCCCTACTACATCCTCCTTACTGCGGGTCACAAACTCCATCCTCTCATGCATGGATCTTGGTCACATCACTGTCATAATTTTCATTGATCTGGCAAAGGCTTTTGATTCAGTGTCCCACTCAGTCCTTCTAGGCAAACTACACTCAGTTGGCCTAGCAGTGTCAGCAGCGAACTGGTTCAGCTCTTACCTCACGAACAGGCATCAGTCAGTTCTGGTGGACTCTGCCCTATCATCTCCTCTCCCTATCCTTGCTGGGGTCCCCCAAGGGTCCATCCTGGGCCCTATCCTTTTCTCTACCTTCATCTATGACCTCCCCTCAGTTTGCTCACACATCCAAATCCACATGTACACTGGTGACGCAGTCATCTACACCTCTGGCCCCTCATTCCCTGATGTGGTGGCCCCTCTCCAGCAAGATTTTAATAATGTACTAACTTGGTTCCAGGCTAACCAACTGCAGGTCAATACTAAGAAAATGGTCTCTATGACCTTTAGGACAAGACAAAAACTTGCAACACTCCTGTCCCCACCACTCCCCTGTTTTCACCACCCCAGATGGCTCCCCTCTCGAAGCTGTCTCAGCTTTCAAATGTCTTAGGGCCTGGATAGACAACAAGCTTGATTTCTCAATTCATATAAACACCATGCACTATAACTCTGCCCAAAACTTGGAGTAATGTACCAAAACAAGGAATGCATCTCTCTTTCCATTTGTCAATAACCGATTACCAAAACAATCCTCCCTGTGCTTGATTACGTTGACATTGACTATGGAACCACCCTGCTTCTTCCCTCTAACCAAACTAGACACCCTCCTAAATGCCTTTTGCCATTTCACCACAAACCCCCCTTTCTGCAATCACCATTGCACCCTCTACTCCTTCCCAGTTTTTAAGTGCCTATTCAGATGTACTTCTACTGTTTTCTGCCACTGCCCTTAATCTGCTCCCTCAGTATAGTTCTGATTTATTTGCACTCAGGCTATCTATTCATATATACAGTATACTAGACAAAGAACCTCTGTGCGCAAACACTGAGGCAAGGGTTACCCCAAAGGGCATTTGGCTGGGAAGCCAAGTTTCAAGAAAATA
This sequence comes from Neoceratodus forsteri, assembly GCA_016271365.2. Taxonomy (NCBI): domain Eukaryota; kingdom Metazoa; phylum Chordata; order Ceratodontiformes; family Ceratodontidae; genus Neoceratodus; species Neoceratodus forsteri. Next base: position 435,485,336 of record JADMNL010000023.1, read on the forward strand.
CAAAATCACACATGCTCCCACAATGCAAAGCATCATGGGCTGCATATGCAAATCACCACAGAATGTTATGCTGGTCCAACTTTAAGCAGAATTGCATGGTGCCGAAAGGCCTCTCACACAGTTTGCAAAGGGTGCTAACCGAAGACATAGACACGTGTTTAGTCCTACCAGGACTCATCAGTATGCCTCGTCTGTTTGACACCCCAGTGGAATGGACCAGCTACCCTTAAGGCAGTGTGCCTTGGATATATTGTGGTGAACCCATTAAAATAAAAAACTGTTTAAAAGACAAAGAACCTCTGTACGCAAACACTGAGGCAAGGGTTACCCCAAAGGGCATTTGGCTGGGAAGCCAAGTTTCAAGAAAATACAAAATCACACATGCCCCCACAATGCAAAGCATCATGGGCTGCATATGCAAATCACCACAGAATGTTATGCTGGTCCAACTTTAAGCAGAATTGCATGGTGCCGAAAGGCCTCTCACACAGTTTGCAAAGGGTGCTAACAGAAGACATAGACACGTGTTTCGTCCTACCAGGACTCATCAGTACAGTATACTATTGTGAAGTTCCTACTCTACCTGTATAACTGCAACATGTGCTTGGAAACTGGCTGCATTTTTTAACTCGTTTTCTCATTCTGTATATAATTCCTATTACCCAATTCCCCCTGGGTCACACATGGAAATAAGCCTCAGATCAGTATGCCTTTCCAGGTTACCAACATTTTAAATAAATAAAAAAATGTTGACATCTTTTGGCTATGCATTAAAGTTTCAAGATCAAGTGCTATTAGCAACCCCGATATGCCGCCCCCCCTTCTGTGATCTTGTCTCTCAAATTCTGTGCCGAAGCTGTTGAAATCCATTTGTTCTGAGAGTCAAATCACCAGCTGTGTCAAAATAATCTCTGAAGATACTGTACCTGCTTAATTCATATATCTGTTCATGAACCTAAACTTGGGATCCTGTTCTGAGGGTATTTCTCTTTTTTTTATTTATTTATTTATTGAACTCTATGGGGCCAGATATTCAAAAGAGTTGAGCCATGTGCAATAGGGTTGTGCCTGAGCAAGTCCGAAATTGCGCCATTCTGCGATATTCAGCAAGAGGCAGTTGCGCCCCCAAAATCATGTTGAGCAACAGTGCAATGATAATGAAGGCATGCACAACCGAAGGGGGAGGAACCATGCATAAATGGCGCAGTGCGATATTCAACAACTTGCGCCATGCACAATAGGGGAACAAGCGGAAGTTGCGCCATAGCGGAAATTAGCCAAAATAAAAAGGAGCAAGGGAGAGGCACAAGAACGCTACAGGGAAACCACATGTGTCAGAAGCATAGGCAGACAAACAGGGTAGGAGGCACAAACAGGGCAGGTCAGGGAAAGGGCACTCTGAACAGCCAGGCACAGGGAAGGTGTGGGGAGCCACACAGCACAGAGGCCAGCACAGGCAGATGTTCCTGGTGCAGGGGAAGTAGTAGCCAGGACAGCAGGGGGAATACAGCAACAGCTGCTGGGGGGGGTGAACACAAGCCAGGGACATGGCCAATGCCACCTTCCAGATGGAGGCCATTATGAGGGGGGTGAGAAGGTGGGCATCAGGGGGCATGGCCGTGGAAGGGCTCGTCGGCGGTATGCCCGCAACAGACAGTACCGAGCCCACACCAGTTTTGAGCTGTACACTGATACTGAGATTGTGGGCTGGTACCACCTGAATAGGGTAATTCTGAGGCGGCTCTGTGAGCTGTGCAGTGATGTGATGCAGGCACCCACACGACAGAGCCATGCTCTGTCAGTGGAGACTAAGGTAACAGCCTGCATGTGCTTGCTCGCCACGGGTACCTTCCAGAGACCAGCTGGGGACACCACAGGCATAACCCCCAGTTGGCCACATCATGCCACCTCACCCAGTTCCTCAGCGCACTGCTGCCACATGCTGCGGAGTACATCCATTTCCCCAGCACACTGGCGGAGCGCACAGCAAACATACAGGAGTTCCACGGGGCAGCATGTATGCCTGGCATGCTAGGGGCAATAGACTGCACACATGTGGCCATACGCACACCACCTGGCCCCGAGGGGGCTGCATACATAAATCACAAGGGCTATGCCAGCATTAACTGCCAGGTGGTGTGTGATGCCATGGGGGCGCATAATCAATGTCTGTGCCATGCACCATGGGAGAGCACATGATTCGTTCATCTGGCACCAGTCAGCACTGTGCCACAGATTTGAGAGTGGGGACATCCCCACTGGACACCTAGTTGGTGAGTATGCAAACCACATGGACAATCATAGGGCCTGGGGGGGCATGGCCAGAGGTGACATGGGTAGTGGCCTACATGACCTGGGGCAGGGTGATGCTGATCACCAAACTAACCTCTGCCCTCTACACACAGGTGACAGTGGATACCCACTCCATCCCTGGCTGCTCACACCCTACCGGCGTCCCGCGACCCCATCGCAGCAACGCTACAATGAGGCACATGCCACCACACGTAATGTCATCGAGTGGGTGTTCGGGATGATGAAGACATGTTTCTGTTGCCTGGACACCTCTGGCGGTGCCATATAGTACAGCCCCTCAAAGGCCTGCGGGCTATTCCTGGCCTGTTGCATCCTGCACAACACAGCCAATGAATGTGGGATAGCCGTACAGGTGGAAGAGGGGGACAGCGATGTGGACAATGGGGACACCAGTGACGATGGTGATGTGCAACCCCCCTTGGCTGATGGGAGCCCCGACTGATCCAGCTGGCACAGCTGCACCGGGACACAATCACGGAGGAGCAAATCAGCCAACCCAGGTAAGTCATGGGACCATGTGCAACCACCAGTGGCTAAGGCACAACCCACAAACATGCATGGACACACCAGGGGTGCATGCCATCAAGAGAAGTGGCAGGGCACAGAAGCACACACACAACCAGGGATGGGTGAGGCTGAACATGCCACGTGGATGGACACACACACACACACACACACACACACACATGCACACACACAATGCACCAAACCTGCACAGAGGGCAGGAGGCACACTGACCCTGAACGCCAACCCTAGCAACACACGTGTCCACAGGCCACCATGCCCACTGCCTGTCCATGTGCATGTGTCAGATGCTGAGCACCACTGCACATTGGTGTACAGCACAATGCAGGCATCATCATGCACATGCAACTATGGATAGCAGCCAGGAGGGTGTGCAGGTGGACTGTGTGTCCACATGCAATGCTGGGTACCCACCCGTGCACTGCCCACTGAAACACACAATGCACACAGGGCAGCACCAGACAGTAGCCGTGCTGGGAGACAGGTCAGTCACGTGACACAGTGCCCCGGCCACCACGGATGCATGGGCAGCCCCAACGAGACCCACCAGCACTGACAGGCTGACCACTGGCCTCATGGGGTGGCACAGATGGTCCCCCAGGGGTTCCACTGCGTGAACGTGACTGTGCTCATGCAGGGGTCAGCAGCACACCGAACATGCCTGCACCAGGACTGCTCGGGATGCCCACAGCTGAACCCGGTGTCGACAGGGTGGGAGTCGTATGACGCTGGGAATGGGAGGTGGATAGTGCACTGTGTGGTGTCTGTGATGCATGGGCACCTGACTGTGTGCCCATTGTGGCCATGACAGCAGTGAATGCCTGTGCATGCCTGTCAATGCAGCAGTCACATCCTCCCGCAAATGGTCCATCCCTGCCAGGATCAGTGTGGTGTCCCTGCTGCGACCCTCCTCTGCCCACTCCAGAGCCACACGCAGTGCATCCACGGACATCGCAAGCCGCATCTGCTGCCAGACCGATGCTTGCAGTAGGCAGGTGTGCTCATCCAAGAGGGCATCAGCCTCCTCGGCATCCTGTCCCTCAGGGTGTGCATGGCTCCAATGATCAGCACCCCCTGAGGGTGGGTGCTGCGCACCAGGACCAGGTCTGGGCATGTCCACAGGTGGTGCACAGATGCTGTCACTGAACCCTGTATCCCCAAGCCCATTGGGCAACTGCTGATGCTGCCCCTCTGGCTGCCACTCCCCAGGGCTCAGTGGTGCTGCCACAGTGGCTGCAAGAGTCCCACTGTCCTGAACAGACACCAGTGCTTCCCCACTGGTGCTGACAGGCACAGGCTGGGACTGTGCTGACACACAGGCCTCCATGGCAGCACCACCCACAGCCATGGGTACAAATTGCCTTGCTGTGTGGCCATCCTGTGGCACACACGTGTCACTGCCCATGATGGTAGCGTCATCATCACCGGTGACGGACTCTGCACCGGCCATAGTCACAGCATGCTGGCATCCGTGGACACCAGCATGCTAGAACACAGGCAGGACTTCCTCCACACCTGTTACAATGATATCAGTGTGGACAGCCAGGTGGCCCCACTGTCGCATTGCTCCACGTATATCTGTGGAGGTTTTAGCCCTCCTCCAACTCCAGCTGACTGTCTCCAGTGGACAGGCACACCACTGCTGACCCATGCAGATGCTCAGGATCTGTAAGGGAAAGCAAAGTCGCGTTACTGCATGTGATCTACCCTGCCCCCCCATAGATAGACCATGACTTACCATGCAGTGATGGGCCACCACCCGTCTAGAAGCCACCACCCAGAACACCCTCAATGGCACTGCGCTGCATGCTTCCAGCAAGCCTCTCCTCCTGTGGGGTCAGCTGTACCACCTCTGGCTGTCCCCCACCTGTTGCAGCACATGCTGCCCTGATGGCAGCCACCTTCTCCTTTATCCTCCTCCTGTCCGTGCCCATCTTTTTTGTACACTCCTGCACGGAGCGCTGGTGGCTGCCATGCAGGTTCACAGCATGTACCACTTCCTCCCATGCAGCAGCACTGGCTTGAGGTGTTCCCCGCCGTCCACTGAGAAGTGGCTCCTGGTCTAGGTAGGTCTTGAGCAGGGCCTCGGTTTCGGCCTTTGTAAAGTTCGGCCTCCTCCCACCACTGTGTTCCTCCTCTCCAACAACGTGCTCGGTCATTATGTAGCCTATAAGAATGGCAGTTGTTACCTGTGACTGTGCAGTCCCATGCATGTCCCTAAATCCACAGTCCACACTCCCAAACAGCATGCAACTCACCAATAGACTGCAGTAACTGACTATGGCCACTGCAGCACAATGTCACACTTTTATAGTGCAACCCATGCAAATGAGGCAAGGAGCAACTTTAAGTAGATACAAATTGCAGTGCTGCGCCATTGAATGGCTGAATAGATGATTTACATATGACGGCTGAATATCGCGCTGTTGTGCTTTGCGCAATTGTGTTGGCCGTGCTGAGCCAATGGCGCAGTTCTGTGACATACATAGTACACACCTCACTACACATGCCCAGGTTGCTGACTCAGGCATCTGCCACACTGATGATGTGCAGTGCGCGGTAGGCAATGCAAGGAATGGCCACCATTGTGCCAGTGGCGTATAGCAATGGTCACTACATGGTGCTGTTGCACTGGGCCATCATAAGTGCAATGGGCCAACTGCACGGTAGACCGCTATGGCGCTGGCACACAGGCAGCCAATCGCGCTACATGCATTGTGTTCCAATGGCACTGTGTGTGGCCATGCGCCAGAGACCCTTGACCCTATGCCTGACCTTTGCCCTCTAGGCACCATGCTTCAGGCATGGGTGCACCTCTATCGCGCTATTCGGTAACAGCGCGATAGGGAATGGCAGCGCTGTACCACACAGCATCTGCATGTAGGGAGCCGAGCTGCAGAGCGCCATATTGCCAACTAGAAGTGAGGAGAATAGCATGCAGAAGGGCAGCCCAGTGGTCTGCAATTGAACTTGCAAATCTAGTGGCCATTGTGGAGCCACACCATGGGCCTCTCTTTGGGGAGGCGCCCCTGGACAGGGCCAGGACCCAGGTGTGGCAGGAGGTGGCCACTGCCCGGGAGGAGGCCCCTGGCTGAGGGAGGAGTGCAGAGCAGTGCAGGCACCAATACGAGAGCCTGTGGAGGAGGGAGATGGAGCTACTGGCATGACTGTGGGCACGTGCCAGGAGGGGCATGGTGCCACGGCCAGGTAGGGGTTCCGTCAACACACTTTTATCGTCCATATGGGTAACAGTGTTGTATGTGTCCAACACATAGGGGAGAGGAACCATCTGGGGTTGGCTGTGGTGGTGTTCACAGGGGTGTGGGGTGGGTGGGTCTGGCTGGGTGGTAGGGCACACACCTGGGGGCAGGGTGACTTTGCTTCGGGATTGTACTGATGTTCCTCTCTTCTTGTTTGCCCCATAGGCCCGGAAGAATGCCACCGTGCGAGAGAGGAGCGGTGGAGGGAGGAAGATAGTGCAGCCAGGCAGGGCGAGGGCCATCACCGTCCACCTGACCGGCCCGATGAGGGTGAGTGCCATACATCCATGATTACTACTGCATGCTGTGTGACAGGGTGGGCAGTGGGGCATGGCCACCATACGTCGACACCACTGCCATGCACGCAACTTGTTACAGTCAACATTGTCCACTGGCAATGCATGTCTGGGAGTGCATCAATGGTGCTCCATGCATGCACCATGTACATGGCTGTGCCATTGCCTTTGCACCACATAGCCATGTCACTAAACGGCCACGGTGGTGCTGTGCGTGACTTGGCTGGTGGGTGTGTGCAGCATTCCACATGGCTGTATGCGCCTGGGTGGGCAGGTCCTGTGGACGTGATCACTGCTGGTGGTCACACACCACCACAGTGGTATGTCCCACGGCCGTATGCCATGCACAGTGGGCTGGCTGTATGGGGTTGTGCATTCACGCCTATTGACTGTGCTCCCTTGTCCTAGGTACCCGCCATCTTCATGAGATACGGGAGGCACTGTGGGAGATATTGGTGATTGCACGGTCATTGCTGGACATCCTGAGATGATTGGATGAGACCAGGGTACTGAGGAGGCACAGGGCCTGGAGGAGCCAGAGCAGGGAGAGGTGCTCCCGCTAGTGATGGATGGCTCACAGTATTCCCCTACCCCCCCTAGACCCACCCTCATACCCCTCCTTCCTCATCCCATTTGTCCATCCCTGCCATCTACCCACCCCCACCTTGTTTGTGGCCCCCCAACCTTGTATATAGTTCCAATGTTATATTCTATATAGTTTGTATTATTGTAAATAGTGGATTGTTATATTTTTTTTTTCAATAGATTTAATTTTGATATGAATACTGTTGTGGTCTCTGATTTGCAGTGGGCTATAGGTGCTTAGCTGCAGTGGTGTGCATGGTGTCAGGGGTGGTGCGGTCATGGGTGTGTGAGTGTCAGTGTGGAGGTGACTATGGTGTGGGGGTAGATATCAGTCAGTGTCTGTGGTGTGTGTGTTATTTCCTGTGCACTGGCTGACTGTGTGCAGTGGGCCATGGTGCATGCTCTGTGTCCATGGCGCACCCATTGGCCCATCCATGGCCTGTGCAGCTGACACACATGCACGTCTGTGACCTGCACAGCCCGCTGGCATGTCAGTGGTGGCAGTCCCTGCAGGGCAGCTACTGTACCCATCACATTGCTGGGTTGCCTCCTGTCACTGGTGTGGTGCATGCCTGGCTTGGGTGGCACTGTGGGCACCACAGTCGTTGTCCCACCTACATGCTGTGCCTTGTGTGTGTTGCAGGGGATGTGCCCCACTGTCTGTGACTTGTGCTCCGGGTGACTGATGGTGGTGTACGGGTCCACAGTGCCTGCACAGGGTGGCTGGCACTCCAGTGCCATGGAGGACTGCAGGTTGTGTGTACACAGTTTACATGGACCCACAATGGGGGCTTGGTTACCCCACCACTGCGTCCCTGTGTTGTTGTGCCCTTGGGTATGGGTGGGAATCTGTCCATACACTGTGTGGCATCCGGTGTGGTGCATGCTTCCACGCACCACTGTGGGTGGCTGTGCTGGCTGTTGTGACCAGTGGTGGGTCGGGGTGTGTCACTGGACTACAGTGCAGGGTGCTGTACCACTGGTGGTGGTGCCAAGGGCACGCCCTGTCCCGTGTGGGATACCTCTTGTGCCGACACATGGTTGGTCTCTCAGCAGTACCTTGGGGGGGACTGTGCATGGTGGCACTGTGTCTGCCATTGTTGCATTGCTGTGTGCTGCCACCCGCTGATGGGTGCTCATGGTGGGGCTGGCTTGCATGGTCTCTGGTGGCACAGGGTTGCAGTGTCACAGTGGGGTGGTGGCATGCATGGGGTTTCCTGCAGTGGTGGTCACTGCTCATGGGGGGTGTCTGGGGGTCACGGTGCAGGGTGTGCTGTGCACTGGGGGGTATGGTGTGGCACGGGATGGTCAGCCCTCCTTGTGTGCCAGTCACAGCTTGCCAGTAGGTGTGATGGGGCACTGTGGCCCAGCTGTGGGTTGTTTGCTTGTCTCCATGGGCCACTGGTTATTCCGGCTCAACACCAGTTGTGCAGTGCATGGGGTGTGGGAGGACAATGTCTGTTCTGCTGTGTGTTCCTGTGTCCATCTGTGGCATGGGTGGTGGGCCACTACCTCCTTGGTTGTGCAGTTACATTGCTCTGCTGCTGGGGGGCGTCCCTGGTTACACTATGGTGCCTCTGGACTGCTCAGCTGAACATCCCTTGTTGCGTTATGGTGCATCAGTTCTGCTCAGCTTCCCCTCCCTAGTTGCACTATGCCACAGGTGGTGCGATATTCAGTCGTCAGCTGTAGGCGCAGTTTGGCCTGCTCCGTTTTTGAATATCATGTCTCTTGTGCATGGGCCCAATAGACTTGCACTTGCTCCTGCTATTGCGCACTTTTTGGGCGCAGTTTGAATATCTGTCCCTCGGATTATAAGTACCTTTGAGCAAGGACTGCTCATTTACAAAGGTTCCACATCAGAGGAGGTGGATAACATACATACAAAGGTAAACAATGATTAACAGTCTTAACACATATTACAGTTACAAATTGTTGCTTGATTTCAGAGGGCAGCTTAAATAAGGTTTCAGAGTAGCAAGAGCCAAGAAAGAAACTATAGGAAGGATAGATTGTGTGTGCAAGGTAGTGGGGAAACAGGAGGAGGTGCCTTTGTCGGAGTGAGGGGTGGAACGGTGAGGTGTAAGCGGAATTATGGGAGGAGGGGCAGATGCCTATAGGGTGCAGTAGTGGAGGGAGGTGGCATGAAGAACTGGCGAAGGGCAGGAGTGAGGCGGTGGGGGGGCAAGGGTGGGGCAGGAGGGCAGTTGCCATGAGGCAGTTATCTGTTAGAAGATACTGGTCATAGTTTCAAGTCAGCCAGGGAGATGGAGAGCCTGAATTAGGAGGGGCACATTGCGAGGTTGAGGTGAGATAGTGTCGGAGATTCCTTTTGAAGGGTTCTAGCAAAACAGGCACCAGAGAAAGTGCTTCGTTGTTGAGGGTGTTGTGCCACTGCATTGCCCTGTGCGTAAATGCCCGCTGGCCCATTGTGATCCTGCACCTGGGAACCTGGAAGATTGACTGTTGGGAGCTACGTGTATGCCGGGTACTGTTGTGGGTGGTAAGGATCTTTTCAACCCCTGGAGGCATGAGCCACGAGGAGTACCTTTTTGGATAGCAGGCAGGTCTGGTATTGAATTTGACTGTATGAAGGGAGCCAACCTGCCTGGGCATACAGGTCACAGGTGTGTATTTGACGTGAAGCACTCGTTAGTAGTCTGCAGGCTTTGTTGAGCGATACTGAGATCCTGCGGAGGGAGGTTGTAGAGGCAGACCCATAGATTGCAAGACCGTAGTCTATGATGGCAAGACCGTAGTCTATGATGGAAGTGACAGAGCTGTGAATAGCCATTCTACAGGCATCTGTAGTCATACAGTGCTTGTGCTTGTGCAGTATGCCAGTTCTTATATTGGCAGCCTTTGCAACATTGTCTATGTGTTGAGCATAGGAGAGGGCACTGTTCAGAGTAATGCCAAGGTACTTGAACTCAGAAACATGTTTGAGTGAAGTCCCTGAGTGGTTCTTGATGGAAAGGGGAAGAGATTTAAACTTGGTCCTTGCATGACAGAATGTCATGACTTTAGTTTTGCTGTGGTTCAGGACAAGTTTATGTGTACTCAGCCAATCTTCAACATGCTTAAAGTCTAGCTGCAGCTGGTCTGCCAGGAGTTTGGCATCATGGTGGCTTGTGAACAGGACTGCATCATCTGCGTGTAGTAGAATGTTTTTCTGGCAGATGCTAGGGAGGTTGTTCAGAAACAGGGAGAAGAGTAGGGGTCCCAGTAATGACCCCTGTGGGACTCCAGAGAGGATCTGCTTTTCATCTGAGATGACACCGGCAATCCTAACGTGTTGGATCTTATCTCCATGGTAGCTAGCAAATCATTGCAGTGCGTCATTGGAGAGCCTAATAGTAGACAATTGCCTTAGTAGGAGTGGATGATTTACGGTGTCAAATGCCTTCGTTAGGTCAATAAATACTGCCCCCATGTTCCCTTGGTTAAGCGTGGCATGGATGAAACTTGTAAATTCCAGCAGAGCCATGGTGGTGCTATGCCCCTTTCTGAAGCCATGCTGCTCTGGGCATTGAACTTCATACTTATCTAGGAATTCGACTAACTGGTCCGAGACGATACGTTCCAGGGCTTTAGATGGGGGGGAAGGGAGAGGAGTGAAATTGGCCTGTAGTTGGTGTGTAGGGCCCTATCTCTGCTTTTATATACAGGTGTGATGGTGGCCAGTTTCCAAAGTGAGGGGACTTGCCCTAGTCTAAGGGAGAGGTTGAAGATCTTTGTTATGTGTTCAAGGATTACTTCTAGGACCAGCGAGATCAGCTTCAGGTCAAAGGAGTCACCACTATACCCGGTTTTGCAGATGGTCTTGCTGATATAGGTTCTGGCTACATGTGTTGGGATCTCTTTAAAGAAGAACTGCGGACTTGTGTGTACCTGCAGTGCGGTGTTTTGGGGTGTGGTGGGTGAAGGGGTATCAAAGAAGTTTGGTGGAAGGACACTGCCAAGGTTGGAGAATGCACTATTGAAAGTATTGGAAATTGCGTCATGGTCAGGTGTTGGTATTCCATCGATATTGAGCATAGTAGGTTGTGTCTTTGGATCCTTGCCCAAGAGTTCTTTCAGGTTATTCCAGAAGTTTTTACTGTTACCCCAAGAGTTGGTTGGCGACTCCTTGAAGTATTTGCTTTTAGCATTCCGAATCGCTCGAGTGCAGTCGTTTCTGGCAGCTTTATATTTTTGTACGTTCCATTGTGTAGGCGTTGCTTGAGCACAGTACCAGAGGTGGTCCCTGTGTTTGAGCTGTGCCACTAGCTCTGCAGTTAACCATGGGTTTGCCCTTCCTTTGATCTTGATCTTTTTTAGGGGAGCATAGATATCACAGGCCGCAGTGAAATGGTTGATGAACAGGTCCAACGCTTTATTGACATCCTTGGCTGTATCGAGTGGTGCCCAGTCCAGGTTGCATAGGTGGGACTTTAGCAGCTGGAGATGCCCCTGCTTGAGTACCCTGGTGTGTAATTGCTTTGGATGGGGCTTGGTGAGTTTGTTAGCCCAGGAGCAGATGACAGGTGGGTGGTCATTTATTGAGTCAGGGAGTACTGAGACCTGAGAGATTCATTTGGGGTGTTTAGACAGAATCCAGTCTAGAAGGGTGAACATCCCAGTTCTATAGTTGCACTTGGTGGCGGCAGGGACAAGCTGTGTGAGGTGTTGTGCTGAGACAGCATCCTTATACACACAGGCCTCAGGCAAGAGCCAGTTTATGTTGAAATCGCCTAAAATAATTATCTCCGACTTGTGGTGCAGGCTTCTTAGAAAATCCACCAGTTTGCTCCTTTGGAGGTAAGTAAACAGAGGCTAAAGTTAGTCCCTTATTGTGGGCCCCGAGTAGAACTTTAATGGTGAGAATCCGAGATGTGGAGCCTTGGAGAGGGGTGGGAATGATGTGTCTCATAAATGTGTCCCTTAGGTAGATGGCACAGCCCCCATCTCATTTCGCAGGCCTGCCCTGTCGGAATATATAATAGCTGGGGATTGAAACTGCAGTGTCTGGGATCCTGGTGTTTAGCCATGTTTCGACTACAGAGAGGATATCAGGCTTGTGTTGCATTATCCATGTTTGGAGGTTATCCAGCTTGTTAATGAGGCTACAGGCATTTATGGAGGCAATGGTAAGGGACCCTTCCCTCCAGTTCTGGGGATATGCAGTCTGACTAGCTGGTCCTGGGTTAGGGTGAACATTACCAGAGAGCAGAAGAAACATAAGGATGATTCTCAGGAGATAGGCTTTGAGCATATTGCATAACATCTTGTTTGTTATTCGTCTGTGCCTCCTGATGCCAGTGGGCTGTGTGTGTGTCCGGTTTGATTGTGGGTTGCTAGCATTTGATGGAGGTACAGAAGGGGGCTATCTGCATTAAGTTTAAGAAGGAATCCAATGTGCCATATTGGGGTGCAGGGAACCAAGGCATTGTCATTATGCGGACCTGTTGTCATTCCTGGTGTGTAGTGCATGTCATCTGGAGGAGCTTGCTGTAGGAGAGGTTGATTCGGGGTGGAAACAGGGAAACATGGGCAGTGCAGTACAATCACTACCGCTATTATCAGTGACTTAATAGGCCAGTTTGGGCAGGGCATTATCACTTTCCTGTGTGAGTGCAGTAACTGTTGAGGGCAGCACTAGCTGCAGTGAGTGCGATCTGCTTGTGAGGAGAAGAAGTGGCTAAGCAGCAGGGGCAGACCCAATGGGAGGAGATTTCCCAGAGTGGGAGGGGTGAGAGAGTATTTAAAGGTGGCCTGAGAGGGGGTGAGGTGTGTGGAAAGAAAATACCCAGTATGGGAAAAGCTAGGAGAGCTAGAAAGATGTAGAGAAAAGTTATTGATTAATAATCTTAACATACTTCCTTGTGCTTTTTCTCATTCTCACTTTGTTTCTTCTCTTCTCGGTCTTTTTTCTTAGTGCTATAATTTGGTGTATTTGTATTATTCAATTCACTGCATTTGCTGCTTTGTTATTTTTTCTATAACTTGATGAATACTTTGACTGTGTCTATTGGAATTGTAGTATGTCTGCACCCATTTGAATGTATACTTAAGCAATAAACCACTCCAGGGTCTGGGCTATACTGCGATTTACCCACACCTGGTGTGGTTCAGTCACTCGGCCTGTGGCCTCGTGACCAAATCCACACCAGAAGTGGGTACATCCCAGCTTAACCCACACCCTGGAGTGATTTATTGTGACTATACAACGTGTAAAATAAAGAAAAGAGGAACATTTTAGGTGTCAAACTTTTTAAAACAAAGGTTTTTGAATAAAATAAAAGAGATATGCGTCCACAGGAAAAAAATAGTCCTGGGTTGTTAGGTAAAATATGGAAGGGCCCTCACCTGAAGTGCACACTCACAAACATATACACACACACACACACACACACACACACACACACACACACACACACACTTAGACTGATGGCAAGCTGCTGTTTGTAGATTCTAAGGTTTTTTACTGTGTATTTTTTTTACATCAGACGTATCTGTTATTTGAGCAACCTGACATGCAGACTGCTGTCATTCAGTGCCTGGGGAATGGGGAGTCTGAGGTACATTATTTTTAATTGAAATGGGACTGTGAGCTCCCTTTTTAATACAAATGGGGGAGAGAAAGCAGTAAAGGCTGCTTGACAACAGTGTTTTTTTTAGTAATGGAAAAGCTTCTTGTTAAGATCTGGTTGGGAGGAGAGAGAGAGAGAGAGAGAGAGAGAGAGAGAGAAAGAGAGGGAGAGAGAGAGAGAGACTGCCGGGGTCCCGGATCAGTTGCTTTGGTGAGTCTGGTGCGCATGCGTGTCCTTCATTTTAATTCAAATGGGGGGGAGAGAAACATAGGAACACAGAAACATAGAATGTGATGGTAGATAATGACCGCTTGGCCCACCTAGTCTGCCCATTTCCCTACCTAACAGATAAGCTGCAGATCCTAGTTAACCAACAGCCTACTTCCTCCTACCCCCAACTAAAATTGCCTTATGTCTGTCCCATGCATTCTTGAATTCCCCCACTGTTTTTGAGTCTACAACCTCCTCAGGAAGGCTGTTCCATGTATCCACAACCCTCTCTGTGAAGAAATACTTCCTCACATTACCTCTCAGCCATTCCCCCTCTATCTTCAAATTGTGCCCCTTTGTTTTTGCACATCTCTTTTTCTGAAAGATGCTACCCTCTTGGACTTTGTTGATTCCCTTGCGGTATTTGAAAGTTTCTATCATGTCCCCCCTCTCTCTCCTTTCCTCAAGGCTATACATCTTTAGTTTCTTTAGTCTTTCTTCACATGTCTTCTGATGCAGACCCTGCACCATTTTGGTTGCCCTCCTCTGGACAGCCTCCACCCTGTCTATGTCTTTGCGGAGATGGGGTCTCCAGAACTGTACACAGTACTCCAGATGTGGTCTAACCAACTGCCTGTACAGAGGGCCAACAACTTCTTGTTTTCTACTGGTGATGCCTCTCCCTATGCATCCCAGTATCCCCCCAGCCCTCCTTACTGCCTTCTCACATTGCTGGCCTACCTTTAGGTCATCTGATATGACTCCCCCCCGTCCCTTTCCATTTTGTTGTTGTCAGTATCTCACCCCATTGTGTACTCTTTCCCTGGGTTTTGTTTCCCAGGTGCATTACTTTGCACTTCTTTGCATTGAATCTAAGCTGCACATTTGACCATTCCTCCAACCTTGCCAAGTCCCTTTTCATCCTTTCCACCACACCTTGTGTATCAACCCTGTTGCAGATCTTTGTGTCATCTGCAAAGAGACATACTTTCCCTTCCAGTCCCTCTGCAATGTCACTTATAAAGACATTAAAAAGGACCGGCCCAGTACTGAACCCTGCGGTACCCCACTAGCAACCCTCCTTTCTTCACTGTGGACTCCATTTACTATTGCAAAGAATGCTGTGTCAGAAGTGGGATTTGAACCCATGCCTCCATTTGGAGACCAGAATACCTGTTGTCAAGGGAAGAATTTTCTTCTTGAGTCTGGTGCCTTAGATGACTTGGCCATCCTGAGAGAGCAGTAAAGGCAGCATGACAACAGTGTTTTTTTTTAAATGGAAAAAGTGTCTTTCTATGATCAGGCAGGGGGAAGAGGGAGAGACTGCTGGTGTCCCTGATTGGTTCCTTCTGAGAGTCTGATGCGCATGTGTGTCATTTGTGGGCATGTCCCCAAAACACTGCTGCCAAGTTTGTTAAATCTGTAGCATGTGTTGCTTTCCTCTGTCCTCTCTCTCTTGGTCCCTGGAATAGTGGAGAGGGCCCAAGGTCAGAGGATTCCGTATGGCAACTGCTGGGGATGTAACATGATGGTTGTGTGAGAGGTGAGGTTGTCCTTTTCTGCTTATGGGTTTGTGGTGGGTTTAGTGGTTCCACTTTTAGTGAGGCTCAGTGTCTGTGGTGTTGACAGCAAGAGGAGGGCTAGCTTACAGGATGTGTTTCAGGAGAGTTTGGAGAGGTATTTTTTAACTGCTGACAGGGGCTGCAGATACGACAATGCATCTGACTCCACAGTGACAGTGGCAGTGAGGTCCTCAGCCGTTTAGCGGGGATTCATCATGGTGGTTTGCGGCTGTGGACTTTGGGGGTTGGATGAATTTTAGAGACGCGGCTGACTGGCACCTTTTTCCATTGGTATATCACAGGATTTACCAGCTCTGAAAGATGCCAGTCAGCCAATCAGATTGCTGGATTCTCAGATCCCATTGTATAATATAGTTTATATTGTTAGTATTTTGATGATTTGCTGCCTACTGTAAACTCCCAGGTCATGGCTCAGAATAGGCAGTTACATTGTCTAGTGCAATTCTGTGGTAAACAAAAACTAACTAAATAAATATACTGTAGGTGCAACCCTTAAAACCTGGGACTATCAGACCCTTGTCTGCTCTATGGGTAATTATTTTCTGCTGTTGCCATGAAAATGTTTGTACTGTTCATAACATATATTTATGTATTCATATAGGACTAGCACTTTTTGTACCCTGCTTTACCAAAGGACCCCCAATGAAAATTAGATATGGTATCTCATGGGGCCATTCTATGATCTAATTACTCACATTTCAAATATGTAAATATTACTCTGCAAATTGGCATATTGGACTGTTCAGAGCATGGCATTGCCACACTCCTGAAAGCAATTATGTATCCAAGCAGAGGTAGGAGCAGCCCTAACCTCCTCATTTGTGCAAAGATGCACCTTCAAAACATCTTTTTTAGTGCAAAAGTACTTCCTTTATTCAGTCAATATCACAGCTTCATGTTAATTTAAAGTGAATGACAGAATAAGACCCCACCACGTCAGCCGACCTAACGTTTTGAGCCTGACAAAACATGTAGGCGTGAAATGTTAGGTTGGCGTCTGTGGTGGGGTCTTTGTCCATCATAAACATCTACTTAATGTGACGCTGTGATATTACATCGAATAAAGGAAGTACTCTGAGCACAAGGAGATGCTTTGACATTGTATCTTTGTACAGATGAGGAAATTAATGACATTAACAATGCATGCCATTATCAGAATGGCGTGCATATGAAAACTCAGCACTGGGATGTAATAAAAAAACACACTAACACAGCCTTTTGGTAAATTGGTACAATTTTGTTTTTGGTAAAAAATATTAGTTCACTAGTATAGCATAGTGGTTAAGAGCACTGAGCTGCAAATCTGAAGATCTGGGTTTGAGTCCCACAGCCACCACTTGCACACTGTGTGACTGTGAGCACAAAGTCACTTAACTTCCCTGTGCTCCTAGGATGCACTTGGAAACAAGCCCCGGCTCAACATGCCTCTCCTGGCCAAAAATTGTAAAAATAAATAAAATAATAAAGCAAAGTTTATAATATGTTGCCATTGATCTTTTCATCTAATATTTACACAAAATTCAATGTATATTTAATTAGAGATCAACTGTAGTTCAATGTGAGAACAGCAGAAGAGTCAAACCACACAAAAGCAATGGTCCTGGATTTCAGGTGGGACAACTTTGCAAAGATGGGGAATGTCTTATGAAATCACTGGCAGCGAAGGAGAAAAATTGGGGGGGGGAGGTGGAGGAACAATGGGAGAATCTTAAGGGAGCCATAGCAGAGGCAATAAGCCATTACATTAGGCAAGTAAGAAAAACAAGGAGAAAGAAAAAAAACACTATGGTTCTCAAACGAAGTGGCCGGGAAGCTAAGAGTGAAAAGGGTGGCATTCAGGAGGTACAAGGAAACACAGAGGGAAGAAGACAGTGAACTGTATGTAGAAAAACAGAGGGGGTCGAGGAAAGCAGTCAGGAGTGCAAAGGTGCAAACAGAAGGAAAAAATTGCCCAGGCAAAAACAAACGGGGACAAGAACTTTTTCAGGTATGTTACTGAAAGAAAAAAAGACTAGGAGTGGGATTGTTGGACTAAAAAGGGAAGTAGGGAAGTGTGCAGAGGGGGACCTTAAAAACTGAACATGTATTTTGTTTCAGTATTCATAGAGGAAAGGGAAGGAGAGGGACCAAAGTTAGGCAATGGAAGCACCACTGGGAGGGAGGTGAACAGCAGCCCATTTAAGGAGGAGAGAGTCTTGAAGGAACTTGCTAATCTGAAAGTGGACAAGGCAATGGAGCCAGACGAGATACATCTCAGAGTATTAAGAGAACTCAGGGAGGTGCTGCCAGTACCACTGACAGCCCTGTTCAACAGTTTGATGGAAACAGGTGTGGTACCAAAGGACTGGAGGAGGGTAAGTGTAGTCCTTCTCCACAAACGTGGGAGCAGGGAGGAGGCTGGCAACAATAGGCCAGTCAGCCTGACCTCAGTGGTGGAGACACTAATGGAATCACTACTAAAAGAAAGGTTTGTGCCAATCCAGCAGAGCACAGGATCCAAGGCAGCATGGATTCACAGTGGGAAGATCTTGTTAAACAGATCTGATAGATTTCTTTGGCTGGGTGACTAGGGAGGTGGTTAATGGAGGGGCAGTGAATGTGGCCTACCTGGATTTCAGCAAGGCGTTTGACACTGTCACACATAGGAGGCTAGTAAACAAGCTGGGGTGCCTGGAAGTGGATCCCAGGGTGGTAAACTGGGTCACAAAAATGGACTAAATGATAGGACGCAGTGTGGTGGTAAATGGACTTCAATCCAAAGAGAGGAAGTGACCAGCAGGGTCCTTCAGGGATCACTGCTGGGCCATTCCTCTTTATTGTCTTTATAAGTGACATTGCAGATGAGCGGGAAGGGAAGGTGTGTGTCTTTGCAGATGACATGAAGATCTGCAACAGGGTTGACACTCCAGCAGGGGTAGAGAAAATGAGAATGGACCCAAACAAGCTTGAGGAGTGATCAAGGGTGTGGCAGCTAAGCTTCTATCAAAGAAGTGCAAGATCATGCACTTGGGGCACAGAAATACAGGGGAGGAGTACATGATGGGGGGGGGTACTGACAGCCACCAAACAGGAAAGGGATCTGGGAGTAATTATGTCCGATGATCTAAAGGTTACCAAGCAATGTGAGAAGGCTGTGAGGATAGCCAGTGGAATGCTGGGGTGCAAAAGGAGAGGTATCTCCAGCAAGAGGAAGGAGGCAGTGATGCCACTGTATAGAACATTGGTGAGACCTCATCTAGAGTACTGTGTCCAGTTCTGGAGGTGGCATCTCCTGAAGGACATATACAGAGTAGAAGCAGTTCAGAGAAGGGCAACAAAAATAGTGCAGGTGCTGCACCAAAAGTCATGTGAGGGGAGACTAGAAGATCTCAATATGTATTCCATGGAGGAGAGAAGTGAGAGGGGGGATTTGATAGAGACTTTCAAATACCTCAAGGGTGTACATAAGGTAAAAGACGGTGGCATCTTTGAAAAAAAAAAAAGATGCTCAAGAACAAGGGGCCATGATATGAAGATAGAAGGGGGTAGACGTAGGGGTAATGTGGGAAAGTATTTTTTCACAGAAAGGGTTGTGGATCCATGGCATAGCCTCCCGGCCGAGGTTGTAGGGGCAAAAACGGAATTCAAAAACACATAGGGTAGGTGCAAGTGGCACCAAAGGTGACTTGCACCAAACGCTGTTGCGCCAGGGACCCTGCAACTGATTCTCTATTGAGCAGGGTCCCCTTGTTTAAAGTCCCACGACATTGCCAGACTTACAGGCACACCAAATAGAGGTGTACCTGAGCAGTTGCCCACAAGTCTGCAGTATGGCAAAGGAGATGAGTGCCCACCTACCCCTGTCCCAAAGCCTGAAATGCCCCCAAGCCTCGATCCCTGGGTGTTTAAAGCCCCACAGGGCTAATCATACCCCCAAACCCCGATCCCCAATGTATATTTAAACACAGGCTAATCATGCCCCCCTACCCTGATCCCCAATGTATTTATTAAAGCCCTGCAGAATTATACCCTCCCAATCCCAGATTGCCAGCCTGCCTGCAAATGGCAAGTGTTGTAAAGACAAAAATTCATAACCTGTTATCCCTGGTAGTCTAGTGGGCCCCACCCCCACCCGACAGTGCCAGTCCACCCCACTCCCTGACCCATAGCCAGCATGTACTACTGTATATAGACAGCTCATTCATTGAGCATGTACTATATATAGTAATACGTGCTCAGAAGGAGCTCAGTCGGTGGCTGGCCATGGAGGTAAGAGGTGGGCTGTGCCAGTCACTGACTGGCTACGGGTCGGGGGAGTGGACTGGCACTACTGTGTGGGGGTGGGGGGCCACTAGACTATCAGGGATAATGGGTTATGAATTTTTGTTTTTACAACATTAGCCATTTGTGGGCAGGCGGGCGATTGGGGATCAGGGCTTGGGGGGCATGATTAGCCCTGTGGGGCATTAACACATACATTGGGGGATCTGGGCTGGGGGTGTATGTTTAGCCCTGTAGGGTTTCTTTATGGATTAACAGGATCGGGTCATGGGGGGTTACACTTGATCTTAGCCAAAAGGCCAAGAAGCGATTGCTAGCCCTGTAGGGCTTGTTATAGCATATTTTGGGGCTCGGGGCATGGGGGAGGGGTTCTAGCCCTGCTGGGCTTTTGCCACACATCTTTTGAGGATTGGGGGCATGGAGGATTCAATAGCCCTGTGGGGCTTATTCCACTGCTTGGGGGATTGGGGCATGTGGCACATTATGCAACCCCCGGTGGACACAAAGTACACTTACACCAGCTATTAGCTGGCGTAAATGTACTTTGATGGATGTCCTCTGGGGGTTGTTTTAGAATTGCAAATTTGGGATCTGGCAGCCACCCTTCCTGAATTGGGTGCAACTGCTGCCGTAAACCCCCTTGCACCATGTCGCAGGAGGTTTATGGCATAACTGGTGGCATGAGTCCACTTTGGCACAGCAGGCTGCTTTGCAGAATTGCAAATGTTGCAACTCCTGGCATAAAGTGGTACTTGCACTATTTTTTTGGGCGCAAGTCACTTTACACCAGGCGTAACCCTTTCTAGAATTGGGCCCATGGGACAGACATAAAGTAACTCTAGCAAAAGGAATGAGAGGGCAAACTGCAGATCATTTAGGATCTGCGTTATATGAAACAGGTAGGGAAAATGGGCAGACTAGGTGGGCCAAGCAGTCCTTACCTGTCATCACGTTCTATGTTTTTATGTTTTATAACTAACGCCTCAGAAAGAACTTCAAAAACCATTATATTCAAAGAAAATTCAAATTATATTTTGTTTTTCTTTAGATGACACGTCTCTTCCCCTAGTCCTTATCGTTGAAGATATTTGCATGAAAAGAGGTACTTTGTTCCAAGGAGTTGCTATGCTCCATTATTAAAAGGGTCTGAGAAATAGAGTTTTCTGATTGGCTGCAAGCATACTATCAATCTTATGTTAATCTTTTATTAACATACATATAGAATTTAATCACAGGCTGAACAAGGTTTAAGATTGTTTAAAAAACTTGTTTTATTATAATCGCAATAAGGCACTTCTGGGGATTATGTTAATAGTTAATCACTCTCTATGGGCATGTGGCACTTGGCTATGCCTTGTGCAACATTGCATTCCTAGAGGGTGATTAAGAGACCATTAACATAACCCCTGATCATGCCTTATTGCTTAAGTGTCATAGTGTCCAATTGTGGTAATAATCTCCTGATAGCTATTTCAGAGTCATTTTTGTGGCAGCAGTTTGGGGTGTCACAAGCAGAGGATTATGGCTGCAAATGGGAATGAAGTAGCTGGAGTGGATAAACTGCAAGTGACAAAGAACTTGTTTTCACGCAAATATGCTTAGTAATAAAGAATGGAGAGAAGAGATCTATAAAAGTATATTAGTTATACAGTATAATATATTAAATAAATGTTGAACTGCAGTATGTCTGAATGATAATTGAAACCCATTTAATCTTATTTTATATCACACTATCAGCGCTGCAGTCTCATTAGTTCAAATCAATGTTTATGACTGATCAGCAGGCAGGTAACATCTTTTTCACGGAACTAGGGAAAAGATGATAATGCAATGCCTAATCTGGTTCAGTCTGGGGTGATAATTTAATTGCTGTCAATGGGTGAACCAGGGTAGCAAGGGGTTGGGATTGTATTGAAACTTCAGCTTCATGTCCACAGCCTGTCTGTCTTCAGAAATGCAATTTTTCACTTGGCTTCCCTCACTGTCCTCAAAGGCAAGGTCCCCATAGACAGCTTCCTCCACTAAAGACAGCTCCATGCTTTCAAGCTCGTCACCTCAGCAGGGCCTTCCTGCTCATAAACTGGGTGGGGGGGATGTCCCCCCAAAATTCCCATCCATATAGTACTTTTTTGCCTGATAAAGGCTGTGATGCTGAAATTTAGTATTTCCACTAGACTAATTTTCAATTGTGTGCCTTCCCCCATAAATTCTGTTAACATGATGTCTCCACTGTCAAGTGTCAAGCTTATGTGCCAAGCATCTGACATCAAATCCGTGGACAAGTTCTAGTGCATTTGGGACCCCTCAGGCTGTGTGTGTGTGTCTCTTTACACACCTTCCTTGTCTACCTTGTGTACTGCAGTGCTGTCCATCTGTGTTGACCAGTTCTTTCACTCAACAACAGTTGAATGAAGAAAAAAGGTTAGTTTCCATCATACATTTCTTGGAGAAGCTAGACCTAAACAAGATATTGGTCATCAGTCTTGCTACTAGAAGCTGCAGTATTTTTCACTGTAAACATATTTTCATGCCATGACACACATCTGCAAATATAACTGAAATATTTTTAAAGGATCATGTTTTAAATGTTTTTTCAGAGACAACACTTGCTGTTTAATATCTGTACTTATTTCCCCTTATTGCTTTTTATAATTAAGGACATCTAAATGAAAGTAGGACATCTGCCCCTCTGATTTTAATAGCTCCACTGGCTTGTCCCTCTGATAAAGAGTAATATGCTTATGTCATCACATTTGGTTGCTTTGGGAATTAGTGCAATTTCATAAACAGAGGATTTTGACTTAAAGGGGGAATCAGGAAGAACAGATAGGAGTACAGCACAGAGACCCTGTTTTCATTCAAATGTCCACCTAAGTAATAAAGAATGAGAGGAGATAAATAGAGAAGCAATGTTATATAAAACAGAACTTACAGCAACATAAAAAAATTCCCACAGACTAGAAAATCACTCAAAGGACCACATAGCACTCAAACTGAGTAGATGTGATCCCTGTTGCTCTGGTCCACATTACCTCTTTTAATATGGTAGGTTGGTTCTAAAATTGTCTATGGCAATGTGAGGATGTTGCTGAGCACCTAAAGAGCAGGCCCCCAATTTTCAAAGGGCCCAGAATCATGCCTATTAGTAGTGTGTGTGTGTGTGTGTTGGGAGGGGGGAGAAGATGGTGTTCCCACACCAGGTTGCACATGGGACCTAGTCCCTGGGGCCAGTCTCAGCCCTTTGAAACTCACACCCTAGATCTCCACTTCAGTACATCATTTCAGAAACATAATCCATTTAGTTATTAGAGTTAACCAGAAAACACCTTTTTTGAAAATGCAGTCATTTTCCCAGGTTATGCAGTACATTTTGCCTACCTTTCCAAGAAAACTGTATAAACCACTTTCACTGGGATTTCCTGACTTCATAATGCACTAGTTAGGACCTCACAGGGCTCACTAGAACAACAGACTGTGATGTCACAAACACAGTAATAGTGAGATCAATTAAGGACGCTCAGACATGCTTTGAAGCCGACAGTGGGCTTAATACTTGTTAACATGAAAGATTTAACAGGCTGATCATAGCACAAAGCCAAAAACTTAGAAAACATTAAAGAGAAATGACACAGCAATGAACCAGAAGGATTTTAAATATTATATTTTAGCAGATATCGGCTTGTTCGTGGCTGCTTCATCTGCCTGTATACAGCTACTGCACTACCAATGTCTTACTCATTAGTTGGCTAAGTGCTTTAAAGAGCAGCTGACACCTTCAGGAGAACTTTAACAAAACATAACATTTAGACACTGTTCAGCTTGTATTTCACATTTGTTTTATATTCCTCCTCCCCATTATCTATTATTAAGGTCATATGCATGAAAACAGGATTTTTGATACTGAAGAGTTCATCTGTTCCTGTTGCTGTGTCCCTACCTGAAGTCATAATGGTCGGCTTCTTGCATCACAGTTACTCCCATGGCAACATACTGTGATGTCACAACAAAGGATTATGACTTAAAGCAGGAAGAAAGCTGTAGAGGCAAATTAACTTTAAAGTAACTCTAAGGGATAAAGCTCATCTATTCACTAGTGCTGTGTGGAATGCAGAATTCTGCCAGTGGAATTAGTGTGGAATGGCCATTCCACAGCTGGAATTTCCACCAGAATTTCACTGTTTCTTCAGTGGAATTCTACCTACTGAGATCTGCGGAATAGAAAAGCAATTTTTCTGTGGAAAATTATTCCGCAACAGTTTCCATGGAAAATATTGAGATCCGCTGAATAATATTCAGCGGAACAGCATTTTTTCATGGAAAATATTTCCGCAACTATTTTTTTCCATGGACTTTCACCATTCTGTTTGTGGCAAAATCTGGAATTTCGGCAGAATTTTGAAAATTCAGAGGAATTTCATTCCGCTGGAATTTGAAAATTCTGCACAACTTCACGCAAATGTCCTCAGTAATAAATAATGGGGAGGAGAAATATAGAATATATATGGGGTGCAAGTAGAATTTTACCTAATTATTATGTTTTTCATTAATACAGCATGTGTGAGAAAGAAGCACAATTCATCCTCTATTCCATTCCGTTCTGTTCTGTTCTGTTCCATTCCATTCCATTGCATTTTGGCCAGCAATTGGTGGGGGTGGGGGGACCACTAGACCCAAGGAATTTCATTAAAATATATACTTTTTTGCCAGCAATCAGCGTGGGGGGGACCACTAGACACCGGGGATTTGGGGGATCCAACATGTGTAAAATTTTCTTTCTTTGTTTTTTTCTTAAGTGCAATTTGCAGTTAAAAAACCCAAAAGCAAGTCGAAGTTATAAATGGTGAATTCTCATTAAACCGGGCAACTTTGCATACTGATTTACGGAGGTGAATTTGGCGACTTCACCAAAAATTTGCCAGTGAAGTAAAACTTTGCTGCATCTCTAATGCTGTCATCTCAACCCCAAAATGGAAACACATGCTGGGCTGTGTGTCACTGCCCATATTTTATTTTATTTAAATTTGTTTAACAGTGCTTGCACCCAAACAAACACAGCATTGGGAAGATGCCAGATGGGCATGTCTGCTTTTTTTAAACCGAGAAGTAAACACAGATTTAAGATTTAAGAATGCATGGGATAGACATAAAGGAATTCTAGAGGTCAGGGGTAAGGGGAAATAGACTTATAGGAAAACAAACTGAACTTACAAGCTCAAATGGGCAGACTAGGTGGGCCATAGGCCCTTATCTGCCGACACTGTCTATGTATCTATGTATCTATGAGATAGACACTCAGAGATTGGAACACTGGGATTTAAAATAGTGGTACACCATATGCTTTCTACAGGAAGCTACATCACTCTCCAGGAATGATAGACTATTTAAATTTATTTAAATTGGGACAGACATAAGGCAATTTTTGTGGGGGGTAGGAAGAAATAGGCTGTTAGTTAAATAGGATCTGCAGCTTATCCTCTAGGTAGGGAAATGGGCAGACTAGGTGGGCCAAGCGGTCCTTATCTGCCATCAAAGTATACGTTTTTATGTTTCTATGTTTATATAGTATATGGTTTTGTACACAGGAGTCACAGAAATGTTCCCTTCCCAATGTAAAAGCAAAAGAAAACAAACAAACAAAAAATTGTCATTTCTTTGTTCTGTTCTAAGGTCAAAACTAAATGTACAGACCTTTACAAATTAAAAGGTACAGATTTGGGCACTGGATGGTTCGTAATGGTACTGGGTCTTAACAGCTCACCAAGAAGAGAGCTGCTACAACTGCTATGTGCAAAGCACAAAAGGCTTTAGAGCGACAAGGATATAACAGTGACATGAATGTATCACTACTCCCAGACACTCTCCATGGAAGAGGAAGTGCATGTAAGCACTGCCGGTCAGGTGCTCGGTCGAGATGCTCCCATGGTGGAGTGGCTACAGCACCTGACCCTATAGTGGGTGGGTTGGGAGGATGAAGGCTTGATTCCCTGGTAGGGAATCTTTTTATTTTATGATTTTAGGTGTGCTGTGGACAAGTGCAGATAGGGTTTTCCTCTTTCCCCTTTGTCCACACCCCCTTGGAGTTGGTTATTATAGTTCTTGGGGTGTAGGGGCTGTGGGGGGGGCTAAGCCCCCTGCAAAACCAAAAGACCGTTCAGGTGTGCAGCAATTGTGTTGTGATCAGCATTATGTGCCACTGTTGTGTTGCCATAAGCTGCTGTTAGTGCGCAGTGTTTATGTGCACGCTTTCGTCTGTGACATTATGACCCCATGCTGTTAGTAATCAGTTACCTGTTGGATGAATGAGGAATTTAACATTTTTGGACCTTTGAACTGTGCTGAACAACTGCTCGGAATGTGCACAACAACACTTTGGAATGCACACAACAGTTTAGAATGTGCACAACAAGGATTTTGAGTGGGCTAATTTTTATGCAAAACAAAGGCTAACCATATGCTACAGAGATTTCCCACCAACCCTCCTTCTCAGGTTATTCAGTGATTCCCTTAGTAAGTAGAAATATCTCCAGGCTTTCATTGGAGGTCTGTATCAGGTCCACTGTCTCCAGTGGTAGGCTGATCATAGGTTCACCACCCACTGGAAGAAGAAGCACCTCGTGTAAAGCTTCCTGTTGCTCCCGTTATATTCATCATAAAACACAGTTTTCAGTTACACAAAGCAATACACATTATTTAACAGTGCTTGCATCCAAACAAACACAGCATTGGGAAGATGCCAGATGGGCATTTCTGCTTTTTTTAAACTGAGAAGTAAACACAGAGATAGGCACTCAGAGATTGGAACACTGGGATTTAAAATAATGGTACACCATATGCTTTCTACAGGAAGTTACATCACTCTCCAGGAATGACAGTCTGCAAATGTATCAAGCAAGCATTTTTTCATAAACTGTTATTCTTTTTTTAAGAGGCATTTTTAATAACTTCTGCTGTGAAAATTTATCTTTCTAGTAAGTTAGCAATACTTCAGGTCAGCCAGTTCCTGAAATGTACAAGGGTTTATGAAATACTAAAACATTTAACCAAAGTTTCTTGCTGCTAGACTCCCTTCTCCTCCTAAAAAAAATCAAGGGATGTAGCTGTAGGATTGGAACCTGTGGTAACTGAGCTAGTGCACAGGACTACCCAAGAGGGTTCATACTGAGTTTGAAGCTTTTTGGGGGGCATATGATAGGGAGAGAACAAGACAACAAACAGATTTTGGATTCTACTCTTTTCCTGTATCCTAAGAAGGATCCGATGTGCCACTTGCTTTGCAAACTGCCTCTTTCAAGCTGATAATGACAGTACTAAATGTAAGTTAGTGCTGAAAGCATTATCGAAAAAGGCAAAACTCTGAATTGTCTTCTCACCTTCAAATATTTTTATTAAAAATTTCCATCTTTCTTAATTCATTCAAGTACCAATGTTTCAAGACCTTCGATAATGTCTCTTCTTAGAATGGCTATAACGTAATTTATAAAATATCAACATTTTAATATTAACATATTCACAATAACATTTTTTGATTATCTTTACTTTACAGAGAGGATCAGTTATTACATTTTTATAGGAATGGAAAAATATTGTAGTAGTGTAGAATTAGTATTATTTTACAAAGTACAGGCCAAGGCCCCTCAAGTTTGTTTGTCACCAGCTTAGCGGTTGAGGTTACTGTTGTTTTCCATGTATATATCAAACTTATTTTTAAATCTATGAAGGGATTTGCTATCTTCCACCTCACTCGGTGATTTATTCCAGACTTTAACCACCCTTTGGGTGAACCAGTGACCTCTTTTTTCTGTCCTGTATAACTCCCCTTTTAGCTGGTATTTGTGTCTTCTTAAGGTTGTATCACATTTATTCTTTTGAATGCACAACCATTCAAATAAGTTTCTGTCCCCTATTGCCTTATATAAAAGGATCATGTCCCCTCTTATTCTCCTTGTCTCCAATGAAAATAACTTAATTTCCTTCAATCTGTTCCCATACTCCATCCCTCTGATGTTGTAGACCATCCTGGTTGTCCTCTGCTGGACTGCCTCCAATCTAGTCACAGCTTCCTTTTTATATGGACACCAGAACTGCACATTGTACTCTAAGTGAGGCCTTATCAAAGATGCAAACAGTGGTACCATCACTTTCCTAGTCCCTACTCACAAAGTTCCTTGTTATACATGATAGTAGTCTATTTCCATTTTTACGAGTGCACGGGCGGAGCCATGCTGACTTATTGCTGTGAAGTAGGAGAGAGATGGGACTGTGAAAGCACATCAATGGATATCAAGACAGTCCTCATCCACTGAGTGCTTTGGCTGGACATGAAACACAATCAGTCCACCTTTTGTCCATATGTGATGGTGCCTGGTATTTGTCTTCTCCCTCCTCCGCCCCTGCCTGGAGTACATCACACTATTTCATTGCTAGAATGTGAGTTTCAGTTACATACTGTGACTATCACTTCATCTTAAGCCATTTTAGACCCATTTTTATCTGGCAGGGGAAAGTGGTTTCTTTGCTAAAGAGTTTAACACTTGGGGAAAAATGCACACAGATGTTTATTCTCAATGTCTCAACACTGAATATATAAAACACTGCGCTGCTGACATGTCTCTCGTGATTTATAATACGGAACATCAGGTTTAACACACACTGCAAGCTGAGGGGACGCACTGGCAGTTTTTTCCACTTTATTTGTGACCAGTGAAGTATTCTAATCAGGCATGCTTCAGCATCATCTGATTTGTTAGCTGTGCTAATTTCAAATACAAATTCCTGTACAGGAACATGCTCATTCATTGACAGCTCATTGGGCGGGCCGGCCGTGGAGGATAAAGGAGGGCTGCACCTGTCCGCCCACTCTGGGGTTTAGATGGGGATGGGAGTGGGTGGTGGGACACCTGCCAGGGTGGGGTGGGGGGTCACTAGACCACCAGGGATGGGAATGATTAATGGGATAGGAGATTGGGGAAGGAAAGGCCGGGTGAACTTGTGACTTGTGATTATACTACCATGCATTTTTTGGTAAAAGTACTACAGATGGAGATGGGGGTACTATTACTATACACTTGGGGGTGGAGTGGAGTGAAGGGAGGGACCACTAGCCACCAGAGCATCAGGACATTTGGGCTGTGTGGGCACTGTTGGGGGGGGGGTCACTATTTATAAAGAAACATTTTTTTAAGTCAGGTGGTTAGCAGGTGGTCCAGTGGAAGGGAATGCTAACCACCAGGGATAGGGATATGTGTGGTGTTTTCATGTGGGGTGGGTGGGGAGGGACTACTAGCCACCAGGAATTAATTTGGTTATTGGGAACTTGGGAAGCTAATTAACAGAGGGCAGAATTTCCACAAAAGTTCAGAAATGGATTTCTAAACTTTTGAGGAAGTGAAAGTCTGACTTTTGTTTCAATTCCGCTGGCAAAATTTTTTTTTCGCACAGCCGTTATGTGGATAGCCATTCTCCCTGCTGGAAAAAAAAAAACTAAAAAAAACCACTCAGGCTTATTGGAAAATACTATGTGCAAATGTTTTAATTAATCTTATATTATGGTTTGTGATGCTATAAGTTTTTTTTTGTTGTTGTTGTCCCCATGTCGGACCTGAAGAAGAATTTGTCCAGTGTCCCTACCTGGTTAACAAATAAATAAATAATTAAGGAATACAAATATAAGACTCATACAATTTATTTGCCCACACTTACACACAGACAGCTGACCATGCCTTCCATGCTAATCTGTGCACTGATGTACAGTAGCTGAACTTCTGGTCAGCTGAATCCTGTCATGACACAGCTGTACAGTCCGTGGCTCTTTCTGAAGCTTCAGATTGAGAGCTGCAGACTGTAGACAGCTGATCCTAATATTGTGTTAGGGGTTAACATCATCAGTACATTACACTTCCATTAAAACAAGCTGCCTGACTTATCCCCTCATCATCCAGTTTGCTTCCGGCCACTGGCATTGTAACATGTAGGCATGCACAGTACTCTGCACTTATGCACTGCTACCCCCACCAAAGTACTGGCATGCGTGCAATTGCATCATCTATTTTAACTATTGTGCTCGCCGTACCCGCTGCAGTGCTGGGTGGAGTATCCAGGAAGCAGTATAGCCGCAGGTGTGTGAACCACATTGAGACTGTTTAGTACAGCTTGAACTATAAGAGGAGATATTCACCTAGATAGTCTGCCATCATCATATTAGGCCAGAATGACAACAAAGTGCCCACAAACCTGCCGTAGCTTCAGAACTCGATCAAGCGGGACCCACGCTCGTACACTGAGGAAGTTGGCAGTCTTCCTGTTGTCAGACCAGCCATCATGCTGCACACTGCTGCTACTGTGTCCTGGGAGCCAGGGATGGGAGGAGACTTTAATGTTTGATGGGAACCACAGGTGGATGATCCAAGTAGAATTTTGTTAGCCCCTGATATTGATAATGGGGCTGGGGTTGCAGTTCTCAAGAATACTTCTGGATCTCAGTACTGTATAAAGGAAGATTAGTTGGAATGACAGCAAAATTAGAGCTCTTAAAAGTATGTTCCCTTATTAGTTATAAAATGAAGATCAACTTCCCCAGAGTGTAAACAATTTTCATTCAGCTCTGGTGTCAGATGTAGTGTAAAGAAATCAGAGGGGTATTTTTACAGAGTGCATGCAGCACTGCAGCAAGGTCTGGCCTAGAGGTCAAAGCACAGAATTTATTATCAGGCTATCAATGTTCAAATCCCACCAGAGCCAAGGATGAGCCAAGCTAAGCTGCAAGCTAAATGTCTCATTATCTTTGGTGTCCTGCTCTGTCCAGAGTTACAGGTATGTGGAGGGAAACATGGATAGGTTAAATGGCTTGCTCAGGGTGACACATGATGCCAGTGTCTGTCGTGTCATTTATACTGTTATAAAAGTGGCCATTAAAATCATGTATCCTAATTGGTTTAAGTACACCACATGACCATTGATAATTTATTTCTGACAGCCACACACCCTGCACTATATATTTTTTCTATCAAATAAAATCCCATTTTATAAGTGGAAAGCCACACTCTATGTTATGTGATCATAAAGGAATATTGCACTTCTTGGTTGATTGCAGTACTCTGTGTTTGAAAAAAAAAAAATTGTTTATTTATTGAATTTTATTGACCGGGTGAACCCAGTGGGCCTCAAGGATGCATAACAACCTACTCAGAGTCTTGTCTCTACCCAAATGGCCTGCCATAGGGACATCGTGTGCCAGAGATATTAACTGCTCCCTATATTGGGTTGGAACTGTCAATTGTTCTGTTACTGACCCTGTCCTAGGATGTTTACACTCCCTATATAATAGTTGGTCATTAAGAACATAT
This sequence comes from Neoceratodus forsteri, assembly GCA_016271365.2. Lineage (NCBI taxonomy): Eukaryota > Metazoa > Chordata > Ceratodontiformes > Ceratodontidae > Neoceratodus > Neoceratodus forsteri. The sequence goes on from JADMNL010000023.1 coordinate 435,516,282, forward strand.
CTGGGATATTCTCCCTTGTCATTAGTGGTTACCACCTGTGAAAAACAAGGTTGTAAAGATGCATCAGTACTTTGTTCTTTCAAGAATACATTATGCTCATTTTGTTTGTCCATAACAGAGGTAATGTCCTTTTTACAGTTCCACAACATCTTTTCCTGTTTTCTTCTACCTCTTGTCTTTTGGTCCTTCCCGGGACTGGAAAAAATATCCACTTCAAAAGGGAACATTTGTAGTATAGTTGGTGTGTGTTGGCTTTGGGCTCGAGTAGTGACAGCAGCTAACTCACCAGTGTTAGGCAGGAGTGAATCAAAGTCAACGTAGTCATGTCCAATTACCATAGGCACAGGGAGATTAGGGACCAAACCAACTGCCAGTTGTAGCTGCCGCCCATGCACCTTCAGGGTGACATATTGCATTGGATAAGTGTGAATGTCCCCATGATTGCATGTGACACTTGTATTTATAGTTTTGCCCTTTGGCAGCAAAGATGCTTGCACTAGTGTTTGCTTACTGCCAGAATCTATGAGGGCAGACAACTCTTATCCATTTATATGGACAGGTACCATATAGTGACCCCAGTTGGCTAGGGCTAGGTGGGAATGTTACTTCTTTTTACGAGGGCAGAATCTAGCAATATGCCCCTTCTCTTGACAGATATGGCAGATAATGTCCATGTTCTGGCCCCTACCAGCTTGTTAGACCCTATAATGCTAGTATTCACAATGCCCCCAGGTTTTATAGGAGTCTCAGTAGTAGTAGGTGCAGAAAGTCTTACCGTGGGTGAGGGTCCTCGAGTCCCAGAATAGGTTTTTGGTCGGGAGCTTCTGGCTGATATATAGTCCTCGGCTAGATTAATGGCCTTCTGTGATGTTTCGGGACGATGTTTTCTGACCCACATCTGTGTTTCCCATGGCAATAGTTTGATAAACTGTTCCATAATGATAGCCTCCATTACTTGTTTGATGGTCTTGCAGCAGTCTTGGGAAGAAAAGGGGGGTCTTCAGAGGACAGTAACTCAGACCCTGCCACACTGAGGATGTGTGCAGTTTTTCATTTTGTCAAAAAATGCAGCAAGTTGGGGTCTTAAAAAGCATAAAAACACACACATTGGGACACACTCTATAAAACCTGCATGTTTCATGTTTGAAATCATTCTAGTTTTTTAGTTATAGGTCAGGAAAAATTGTTTTAATTTATATAAGTTTTATGTTCTTTGCACCTCTGTAATTGTGCCCCAGTTAGACCAATTGCAACAATAGTTTGGAGATCTTGAGATACTGGCACAAACCCTGCACCTTCCAAATTTCAAGTAAATCAGTTGAATGGCACCAGAGTTACTAAGGTGCAAAATCTGGGTTTAACATTAAAGTGCGTACTCTACCCTAATAGTGTATACAGGCATGACTGTCTGTGTAATATATAGTAGGATCCATTGAAAAGTAACAGATGATGTGGTATTGGAATGAATTTGTAAACAATAGAATTAGAATAATTAGTACTAACTAGTGGTGGGCGAAGTGCCTATACTTGGCAACGCATAGTATTTTGCGTATAACCTGAATTTCGCATTATACTCCGCAAAGCAAAGTGAATAACTACACATTCCAAAGTAATGCAAAGTTCCCATTGTTCTCTATGGACTTCGTGTTACTTTGCCTTGTATTTTGGCTCCCTAAAGTGAATTTTGCAGTGATTCATGGGACGTACGGTCACATGGTCTCTGTATTGTTTTGCACAGCCTCAGTTTGCTCTCAGAGCTCTGAGATTCAAACCCTCTTAAAACCTTTAAAAACACTTTTTTGCCACAAAATTTTGTGACAAAATTTAGTAGATCGATTGTAGTAAACCCATATGTTGTTATACCATCGAGCATTTATTGATTTTTTGTGAATACTGAATGTTAATTTCGTTGATTCAGTCTCTGTACTGACAGACACTGTAGAAGTGTGCTTTGGGGGAGGAGCGGGTATGTGGTGTAGAAGAGAGATTAGTGAGAAAGGCAGGTTTTCCAGCTGTTGTTGGCTATTGTTTTATTATTTTTGTATTCTTGTAGACACAGTACGACGTAACTGAATTGTTTATACATATTTTCAGATTGCTGAGAAGTTTTTCAGTCTTTTTCCAGGACTGTCTGTGTTGTACATACTTCACTGAACAGTTAAAGTTTCTGTGCCTGACCTTTAATCTGTGTGCGTGCTGCCTCTCATTTGATATGCATGTCATTGCATCACTGCAATAGCAGTACTCTGAATCTGTAATCCTGTCTTCAATATATTTCCCTGCTTCTGTGTAGTTAGGTACTGCATCTCCCATCCCCCCATCAAAACAAGGTATTGTTTTGTGAGTGTCTGCTTTTTGAACACTGGATCAGGATTCCAGGACAAGTATTTTGTTGTGTCTGTGCGACTGCAATTACTATTTTTCTTCCCAGCATACCGCAAGTGCTGAAATATCAAGTTACTGTAAATTGTCTGTGTTATCTAAAAAAATGCCCGCAAAGAGACGGTCAGGCAAAGCAGTTTCTGTATGTGGCGCTGATGCCAAGACCAATATTAGCAGTGGTTGTTGTGGTGAAGATGTCAGGTTCATCAGTGGGCACCGAGGCTAGCAGTGTTAAGAGTGGTTGTGGCTGTGGTAGTATGCAGCATAACGGCAAGGTAGTAGTTGGTGCAAGTAAAGGGATTTCTCTATGTTTTTCACAGTGAAATCAGTCCCTTCAGTGCTGGTTGGAGAGGGTGTTGTCCCTGCTGTTAGAAAAGTTAGTGAGGGCATGATTGATAACAGCATGAGTTTTGCTACAAGTTTGACCCTGTTAAACTTATCATGTGGGCAAAATGTAGTTGAATCCGCAGACTTGAATGCAGCTGATGTCCCACTTCCCACTCCCGACAGTACTTGAACATGATTTTGATCATGATGATAGGTCACAGTCTCATGTTTCCACTGATGTTGAGATTAGGCCATCCAAACATTCAGACATTGACGAAAAAAGTGTGGCTGCACAGGCTGATAATATTGAGGCCGCTGTTGAACTGGGAATATCTCCAAAGGAGTACAGTATCCAAAGTGAATTAGGGGATGATGATTCTAATGATGATGCTAGCGACCCCATTTGGAAACTAGAAAAAAAGAAAGTTAAGATGGCTGTTTCTAAACAGTCTGTTAGTCTCGCCCCCCCAAAGTTCTGCTGTAGCTGTGTCTGTTGATGACCCTGAATTAATAGTCATAGATTGTGATGTTCAGTCAAAGTCAAATTGTGCAGAACCACAGAACTCATGAATTACAGCCCCCATTTCATCACCACAAAAAGTGCAGTTACATATGCAGCAGCAGCACCACCAGCAGTGACATGTGACGGGTAGGGCATCGAGATCCCTTGTTTGGGATTTTTTTGTACAAGATGGCGACAATGAAACAGTGGCAAGCTGCCAGCTTTGTCAAGTGCGTGTGAAGCGTGGTAAAAAGGGTAGCCATTTGGGCACTGGGGGCCAGCATATTCATCTGAAGGGTAGGCACATGGCATTGTGGACTCAGCACCAGAGGGCAGCTAATGCCGTAGTTGGGCATTCACACTCAGCCACGTTAGTGAGTATGGTATCCCTTTCCTTCACTGTATGTAGCCATGTTGGTAAAAGTGGTTAAATAACACTGGAGGATTACTACAGGCATGAGGAGGAGGATGATTTGATGGAATGTTCAAGCAATGGTCAGAGTAGCAGTGGTGGTCCATGTAGTAATTCTACCACATCAACCCCAGTGCTTAAAACACAGAAAATACCAGCATGTATTGGCTTTTGACCTGTGCACCCACCATCACATGTCCAAGGTAGCCCGCCAACGTCGGTTAGTAGAGTACAGCTATGTAGTATGCCATGTCTAGAGCAACAAACAATGCAGCCCATGTTGGACAGCCTTTTTGCAGGCAACAGTAAATACACACCCAATCATGCAGTTGCACGTGAACTCAATGCTACCATAGTGGAAATGCTGGCAATTGACCATTTGACATTTTCCTTTGTGGAGAATGCGGGCTTCTGTCCCTTTGTGGAATGTGCATGTCTTAAATGAAAGGTCCTGTCCCAGACATACTTTCCCACCCATGTTGCCCTGAGTTATATGGGATAGTGACTGAGTCTGTGAGACATGCCCTTCGTCATTCTGCCTCACCTCACATTCACTTAAGCATGGGTATGTGGACAAGTGGCAAAACTGCTGGTAGTTCCTATCTGTATATTACTACACAGTGGGAGCAGCTACCTGGTGTTGTTTGTGATTGTGGGATGGGAAAGCAGTGTAATAAGTCAGACTGTAGTGGTGGTAGCAGCCTTCAGGGCATTATACATCATGCCACGCTTGCAATGCATAGTGTAACAGGGTCGCATACAGGCGAACACATGTCAGACTTGCTACTGACAGAAACTGATGAGTGGATGCACCCCCTGTCCCTAAAAGCTGGCTTCATAGCTTGTGATAATGGATCAAATGTTGTGAAATGTATCAGCAATGGTGGGTTTGTGAAGGTTCCCTGCGTGGTCCACTGCCTAAATCTGGTGGTACAGGAGTTTCTGCAGTACCCTGAAATAAAGCAAATGCTGACTACTGCATGCCGCATCTGTGCCCAACTTGCTTGCTCTGGAAAGGCTGATGACTGACAGATTCAAAACAGCCTCCCTCAGCACCACCTGAGGCTTGAAGTTATCATGAGATGGAACTTGACACTTTACATGGCAGAGCATTTGTACGAGCAGTACAAAGCAGTCAACGAGTACCTATTTATGTACACTAGCAGTGACAGTTCAGTGGCCTCAATGTCTATGACAAGTGAGCAATGGTGACTCATGGACTCAGTAATAATAATTCTAAGACTGTTTGAACATGCCACGCAGGCAGTGAGTGGTGACACTGTATCTGTTAGTCAAGCCATTCCACTTCTCCGGGTGCTGAGGAAGACTTTGTTGACTCTGCAGCCTAGGTTTGATGTTGCTGGAGATAGGTCAAGCACTGCATTGCTGAAAAACATGATTACTATATTAGACAAAAATTTACACATTGCCACTATTCAGCAATCTCCCGAATTTGGAATAGTAACAATGCAGGATCCACGCTACAAACGTGGCATTGCATCCATACTGGAGTGAGGGCAAGATCAGGTTCACAAACTGACTGGACAGCTGGTCTAATTGGTTCATGGGACACAGAAGTCACATGCACAGTTATACAAATCACAGTGCAACAGGGGTGAAGGTCACTGTGTACCAAGTACATCCAGTAAGGTGGCTGAGGGTAAGGAGTGGTGTCAGCAAAACAGGTGTCCATTAACCCACTTTGAGGTGCGTTATCCCAAGTTGAAATTTGTGACCTAGATGAATTTTGTGAACAGGTGGACGACTCATCCAGAATGCATGCATCACAGAGCATGGTTGAGGCCTATTTGGCAGAAAACAGGCATCTGACAATAATGGATGATCCTTTGGTGTACTGGACTGGCAAGATGAATGAATGGCCAGCGTTGACATCAGTAGCAGTGAAGTATCTGACACGCCCACCCTCCATTGTCAGTGTGGAGAGGATATTTAGTTCTGTGGGGGTCATAGTGCATGACCGTCATACTAACGTATCACCGACAAATGTCAGCATGCTGACATTTATCAAAATGAATGAAAGTCACATACCAGGTTGGAGAAGCACATCTCTCTTTGTACCCATTCATGATGCTGGTGTTGCTGCTGCTGGTGGTGTTGATGCAGACCATCCTTGTGGAAGCATCAAACGCTGTACCACTGATGTTGATGATACGGCCATGGAAAAAGAATTTCCAAGTGGGTACAACTCCGATCTTGAGGATTGTGAGGGCTGCTTCATCTTTGATGATGATGCGGAGGATGTTGGTGGTAGCGCATAATGGCAAGATTACCATGGTGACAGCTTTCTCAGTGCTGTAATGTTGTTTTTTGAATAACCAAAAGACAACAGTGGCCTTCGCTGTCATATGACAACTGACAATACATGACATGTCATTATATTTTTACTTCCCCTTTATTGATTTGGATGGCATAGTTCACATAAAGTGCGCAGTCATTATTACCTGCAGTTAACCCCGTGTCTTGAAAGTGAGACTGATAGAGACATTTTACCTGTGCCAAGCTATGACCCCGCAACCAGCAACAACCACCATGCTTCTGGAAAGTGACAGAGAGACAGATTCTACCTATGCCCAGCTATGACCCCACAGCCAGCAACAACCACCATGCTTCTGGAAAAGTGACAGAGATACAGATGCTGTCTGTGCTCAGCAATGACCCTGCAGCCAGCAACAACCACCCTGCTTCTGGAAAGTAACAGAGAGACAGATTCTACCAGTGCCCAGCTTGACCCTGCAGCCAGTAACAGCCACCAGGCTTCTTATCAGTGATTTACAATAAGTATGTACCAATGCCATATAGTATTTTTTTCATTTGAACTGTGGTGTCTGTCATTCCTATACCTGGGCAAAGATGACACTGTCAACAAATACCGGCAACTGATTTTCATTTTGTTTTCACAGGTTACAGACTGTGTAAAATGGCAGTACTACAGTAATCCTACCACCGGAGGGATCACATTGACAGGTAAGTATCCGTGTTCTTTCATATTCCTATTTAGATTTTAATTTGTGTGGCCCAGGTGTAAAGCATTCACTGGCAGTGACATACAGAATGCAGGTCACATAATACATTTGTTATTCACAGATAGGAGGAGTACTTCATTATGCCACGGTTGTAAAATTGTGTTATCCTGGTCCAGAAAGCATGTGATGTCATGTAACTTAACACAGTGGGCCACTGCGTCACACTCAGTAAACGTGGAACTTTTTTGTACGTGGTTTACTACATTAATAATAAGTGGGTATTTGACGCTGGATACGGGGCTCTTACTAATAGCTTGAAATTTTAAGCTGGATGTGGTGTTTACTATTAGCATTGTATTTAAAGCTGTATATACAGTATAACAGAAGACAGGAACCGTCATGCTGTGACGTGGATGTGGTAGAAACAATGAAGTCCTCATAAATTCTGCTTCATCTCTTTTCAGATAAAATTGTGGTGCTGTACACTGCCGTGGGTGATATCTTTTGCTCTGAAGAAGGATAACACTTATGATGATTCGCTGAAGACTGTAAAGATGACAAAAACATTAATGAACAACTTTTTCAAATGCCCCCCCAAAAGAAAAATATATACTTACCTTTCAATGGTTGACATAGTATCTGTGCAGCCAAAGTCAGCAGCCATCTGAAAGTGGGGGACCACTGGCAGTGTGCCTATGACCTGAAAAAAAAAAAAAATAAATAAATAAATTATTGTATTTCTGTGAACCACAGCAGCCCCCCCACCCAAAGAAAATTTAAATGTTACAGTACCACATTAGGTTTCAGACTTATAACATATGTGTTCCTTGCATGTTGATGTGATTTGATCATCATGCCCACCACAGTATAATATCAACAAGGTTCCCTGAAAAGGAACAAAATGACAGACTGCTTACAACACAGAACAAGAATATATCAGAATTAACTGGATGTGTCTATGGGAAAAACATTTACAATGGCACGCACAAGAACTCACCATTAGTATGAATGCACACACCAGGGGCAGCATGTGTTGGTGAGGCAGCATTTAGGGCATTTTAATCTTTATCTGTGCTTTGAATTCAATTACATCAGCTGGAGAACAGCAGCAAGTGGCGCCACAAGGCAATGCTTTCACTTAACACACTGTGACACATTTCTGGCATTTTGTTATTGATTTGGAGTTTTCATGATATGCAGGGACACTGGTTTTCCGTTTTCACAGAGGAACAGGAAAAAATGTGGATTCCTGCTTGGCCCGCAGATTTTCGGTGCCAAAGCAGAACTAGCATTTGTTCACGGAGTTGCCATGATCTTGGTCTTCAAAAGGAGAAGCAAAGTGTGCAGTCTGCCTTCTTCCTGGTTCTCCTGCTGATCTAGAATTGTTGCTGTTGTCCCTCTATGCTGACCTTCTCTTAAACGTGAACATTTGGCTGGAGTTCTGTGTAGCAAGTGCAAAAAATGTTTAAACGAGAGCTATAGCAATATTCTGTGATGATCTAGCCTGTGTTTTGTGAAATGTAGGTTGTTAGAAAGGGCGCTGCATTGATATCAAAAGTAATGCCAGTAGATTGATCCATTTTTAATTTTAAATATTTTAATCCAGCTGTTTAGGAATATCTACAGTACATTCACTTAATTCAGTTGCTTACAATATATAATGCAGATGAGTGCTGAAGATGAGTTAATATGGGTTGGAATATTGCAACGAATGGCTGAGAGTTAAAATCCTGACCCTTACCCGAATTCAGCCCACTGCCGCCCATTTAGAAAAATAAATTATGATTGTCCACTATTCTTTACTGAGGATGAGTAGCATGACAATTTTCCATGGAAAGCTCTCAAGTCATATACAGTAAATGTTTATATGCGGTACTACTGTTAATGCTAATCTCATCATCATTATTGATAGAGCTGTACGCGGCCTCACTCCAACTAAGTGTTTATTTTTTTAATTATAATTTGTCTCCAAACAGGCAGCAGTGGGCTGTATTTGGGCATGAGTCGGTATTTTAACATTCAGCCAGATTCATTGCAATCTGTATATTCCGCCCAGTGCTGATTCATTGTCGGGATTCATCTGCATTATGCTGGTTGTAAGCAACTGAAGCAAAATTAGTCAGTATGCATGCATTTCTAATGTGAATGTGCTGTGGACAATCCGTTCTGCTTTTCTCTTAATAAAATCTAATTCATCAGATCATCCATCCCGTAGGACTTGTGACGCAGCACCGATTCCTCAGCCAGGTAACTTCTGTTTTACAGTATATTGTAGTCTCCTGCCCTAAAATGGTTTTCTCTTCTACAGATTCCTTTGTTGGTTTGTGAGATTACTTTGTCGGTTTGTGTCCCTTTCTGCTCCTACTAATCTCAGTATTAAACATGGTGGTACAGACTGTATTTTATTTACTGCTTTAAAGGTCAACATATCTCTCAAAATATCTGTCAGTCTAATGAGCATTTGTACTAAGAGATGCTGTTTTAGCTGTCCTGTGACGTCTGTTAGCCTGTGAGGTCCTGCATTGCATCTAGTTTATTTTTTATTGTATATATTGCGTATATATAACGAATGCCTAAGTGCCAGCTACAGCGCCAGGTGATCCAAAGGACTGAACTCTAATAGTAGCCTAGGTAGGAAGGGAAGGGAGATTACAGTGTACTGTAATGTAAAGAACAGCAGCTTAGTTATGTTATGTGGTAACTGCTGTGGTTTGAGCAAGTTGTGCTGGTCAAAATAATGCTGCATAAAACATGTACAGTAAAACTGCACCTTTCAGCACCAGTGGGCTATGGTGGTGAGATCGGGGACTGTACCCTGATCTTGGAGTGTTTGCTGACTATGTGTCTTGGGGGAGGCTGTCCATGTTTATGGGGCTGAGAGTACTGTTAGTTGTTTGTGGCTGGGGGGTATGGAGTCTGTGTTTGGGTGGGTACACTGGTTGTGTTGGTGGGGTGTTGATACTGGCTGTGGTGGTTGGTTGGGGACACTGGCTAGTGTGGTGGTGTGGTGGGTATTGATTGGTCTTGTGGTGGTTTGTTGTGTCTTGGGGATGCTGTCCATGTCAGTGGGGCAAGTGGTACTGTTGCTGGGTCAGTGGTTTGTGTTTGTGATGGTGGGTAAACTGGTTGTATTTGTGTATAGGTGACACCGGCCATGGTGGTGGTATGTGGAGACTGTATGTTTGGTGGTATTGGGTGGTTTGCTGGCTGTGTACCTCGGGGATACTGTCCATGTTGGTGGGGCAGGGGGGACTGTTAGTTGTTTGTGGCTGGGGAGATTGGCCATGCTGGTCCTTTGGGGTGGGGCCGTACTGGTGACATGGGAAAGGTGGCTATACTGGCAGGGTAGAGACAGTGGCTATGCTGGCCTGCTGGGGTAGGGAGAGTAGCAGTGCTGGCCTGATGGGGTGAAGAGAGTGGCCAAGCTGGTCCATCGAGGTGTGGAGAATGTCAGTGCTGGCACAGGGTTGGGAGAGTGGCTGGCCTAGTCCGGGGTGGGGAGCGTGACTGTGCTTGTCCGCTGGGGTGGGAAAAGTGGTGGGGCTTGTCTGTCCTGGTGGGGAGAGTGGCCAGTCTGGTCTGTCGAGGTGGGGATAGTGGTCAGGCTGGTCAGTTCGGGTGGGGTGAGTGGCCGTGCTGGTCCTGGGGGGAGGGAGAGTGGCCGGGCTAGTCCAGTATGGGGAAAGTGGCCATGCTTGTCTACCAGGGTGAGGTGAGTGGCCTGGTTGGTTGGTTATGGTGAGACGAGTGGGCTGGCTGGTAGGTTATGGTGGGGAGGGTGGCCGGGCTGGTCCATCATCGTGGGGAGAGTGGCCATGCTGATCCGGGGTGAGGACAGGGGCTGGATTAGTCCGGGGTGGGGAGAGTGGCCATGCTTGTCTGCCGGGGTGGGGAGAGTGGCCTTACAGATTTGTTGTGGTGGGGAGAGTGGCTGGGCTGGTCCATCGGGGTGGGGAGAGTGGTCAGGCTAGTCCAACAGAGTGGGCAGAGTAGCCAGGCTGGTTGGTTATGGTAAGGCAAGTGGCCAGGCTGGTTGGTCATAGTGAGGTGAGTGGCCAGGCTGGTTAGTCATGGTGGGGCAAGTGGCTGGGCTGGTCCATCGGGGAGGGGAGAGTGACTGGGCTGGTCCATCGTGGTGGGGAAAGTGGCCGGGCTTGTCAGTTGTGGTAGGGATAGTGGACGTGTTTGTCCGGTGGGGGTGGGGAGTGGGCATGTTTCTCCACTGAGGTGGGGAGAGTGGCTCTGCAGGTGTGGTGGGGAATGCTTGTTCATTTGCTAACTGTTCTGTCGTCATGCACATTAGCCTGGTTCTGGTGTGCTGCTGTGCTAACCTGCCTTGCCAGGTTTGTGCTCCTAACCTCCTCTACAGTCTTCCTTGTGCTGCTGGCCTGCCCATTCTGCTTCTTTGTGCTGCTGCTGACCTGATGCACTGTAATCTGCTGCCACAGGACAACTGCCTTTTTAATTGCCAGTCATCATCTGGTAAGTGTGTGTGTTTTTTTTTTTTTTATAGTTCTTATTTTGATGTTTGAATGGGGAAGATTGTCAGTGGATGGATGTGCTGGGTGGTCTGAAAAAATGCTGAAAAAATGGTTCTGGCCTCTTTGTGAGGGAGGGGAGAACAGGCATACTGGCGCTGAACCATTTTTTCCAGCGTGCATGCCAGGCTTCTGGGTCCGTGCCACGCTCTGGTGGTTGTTTGTTGATGGTCGGCAGGCGGACGGGCTGGGTGGACTGGTTCACATGCTGGGAAAAATGGTTCTGGCCTCGGAGGGAGGGGTGAACAGGCATAGTGGTGCAGAACCATTTTTTCCAGCATGCATGCCAGGCTGCTGGGTCCATGCCATGCTCTGGTGGTTGTTTGTTGATGGTCGGCAGGCGGATGGGCTGGGCGGACTGGTTCACATGCTGGGAAAAATGGTTCTGGCCTCAGAGGGAGGGGTGAACAGGCATACTGGCACTGAACCATTTTTTCCAGCATGCATGCCAGGCTGCCAGGTCCATGCCACGCTCTGGTGGTTGTTTGTTGATGGTCGGCAGGCATACGGGCTGGGCGGACTGGTTCACATGCTGGGAAAAATGGTTCTGGCCTCAGAGGAAGGGTGGGGTGAATAGGCATACTGGCGCAGAACCATTTTTTCCAGCATGCATGCCAGGCTGCCGGGTCCATGCTATGCTCTGGTGGCTGGTTGTTTGATGGTCGGCAGGCGGACGGGCTGGGCGGACTGGTTCACATGCTGGGAAAAATGGTTCTGGCCTTGGAGGAAGGGAGGGGTGAAAAGGCATACTGGCACAGAACCATTTTTTCCAGCATGCATGCCAGGCTGCCGGGTCTGTGCTATGCTCTGGTGGTTGGTTGTTTGATGGTTGGCAGGCAGATGGGCTGGACGGACTGGTTCACATGCTGGGAAAAATGGTTCTGGCCTCGGAGGGAGGGGTGAACTAGCATACTGGTGCAGAACCATTTTTTCCAGCATGCATGCCAGGCTGCCGGGTCCGTGCCACGTTCTGGTGTTTTATATTTTGTTGGTTGTACTCTCCATGAAAGAAATACAGTACAAAATGTGTATAAAATGTGTCATTATCTTTGTGTGCCTGGGGTGCCGGTGGGGGGACACCGACCTAGATGATGTTCATTCAGAGTGGGGAGAGTTGTCGGTCCATCGTGGTGTGGAAAGTGGCAGTGCTTGTCCACCGGGGTGGGGCGAGAGTCTGTGCCAGTCCGTTGTGGTTTGCAGGGAATGTGTCTTCTTATGTGCATGTGTGTAAGTGTGTGTGTGTGTGTGTGTGTGTGCGTGCGTGCATGTCTGTCTGTGTGCGTGCGTGTGTGTGTGTTTGTCTGTGTGCATGTGTGCCTGCGTGTCTGTGCATGTGTGTGTGTGTGTGTATGTCTGTGTGCATATGTGTCTGTGTGCATGTGTGCCTGCGTTCTGTGCATGTCTGTGCATGCGTGTGTCTGTGTCTGTGTGCATGTGTGTCTGTGTGCATGCATGCATGTCTGTGTGCGTGTGTGCCTGCATGTCTGTGCATGTCTGTGCATGCATGTGTGTGTGTGTCTGTGTGCATGTGTGTCTGTCTGTGTGCGTGCGTGCATGTCTGTCTCTGTGAGTGTGCCTATGTGTCTGTGCATGCATGTGTATGTGCTTCTGTCTGTGTGCTTGTCTGTCTGTGTGCGTGCATGCCTGCGTGTCTGTGCCCATCTGTTTGTCTGTGCATGCATGTATGTGTGTCTGTGTGCGTGTCTGTCTGTGTGCGTGCGTGTGTGCCTGCGTATCTGTGCATGTCTGTGTGTCTGTGCATGCGAGTGTGTGTGTGTGTGTGTGTGTGTGTGCATGTAGAATAATAGAGACACAGTCAGACAAAATAACTTTATTAAGCCACTTCAAAACTGTCAACTGCAGACTTTCCTCCTTGGTTTGCTAGATCAATTCTGGAGGATGTAGGCATTGGATTACCTAGGGGGTAAACAAAGACAAGATGATAAACTGTATAACTGCATGTTAATAATAATCTTACCACTTTAAAGTTGGACTTTTGCAGGAATGTCTAATGGAAATTTTTGGAAGTGTTGGAGAACTACAGAGAATTGATAAGTTCTTAAAGGTGAACTACCAGCAGAGGTGAAGCCTTGACCACTGTACGGATTGGGGCCTCACCTCTCTGGTTCCCCTTCCCCTGCAGGCACTATATTAAAAAATAATCTTTGCACCTGAGTGATCACTCAAACTGGTGATTGGGTGCAAAGATAAATTTATTTCTGTTGACTGGGGGGGTGGGGATAGGAGAGATGAAGCCATGAGCTGCGCAGTGGTTATGGGTGGCTTTACCTCTGCTGGTGGAACACCTTTCATGAGTTTGAGCTCCGACATGAAAACTAAGAGGCTCCATTTTCATGAGGACAAGTTAGAAAGTGCTCAATTTATTGTGGGTGCAATTCCTGATTGGTTTATTGTTTGGTACAGATTGTTGATCTCTCCATTAGCATCCTCAATCCTCATTAATCAGTTTTGGATTTGTTTTAATTGGATGCACTTTGTTTACATATAAACCAATCCAGGCAGCTAGATGTTATGGACTGAACCGACAAAGTCCACCTTGGCATCTGGTGATTCGGCTTAATTCACGTCTAAGCTCTGGCAAGCTTTGGTACATGGCATTGGGTGAGTACCGTCATTCTGCCTCCGCTGCCATTATGCCTTAGGGGTGGGGGCTGCACTTGCTGCCGTCATGCCTGAGGGGTGGTGCTGCACTTGCTGCCGTCATGCCTGAGGGGTGGGGGCTGCACTTACTGCCGTCACGCCTGAGGGGTGGGGGCTGCACTTGCTGCCATCATGCCTGAGGGGTTGGGGCTGTACTTGCTGCCATCATGCCTGAGGGGTGGGGGCTGCACCTGCTGCTGCCATGCCCGAGGGGTGGGGGCTACAGTGCTGCTGCTGTCTAACCTGAAGACTCATCGAAAGACTGCTGTTTCCATCTTGCTGGGAGTCTGATTGTGAAGTCTTCATGAACACCATGCCTGTGCACTGCTGCAAATTCATGCTGATGTTGAACCACCTGCCAACACTGCTACCAGCACCTCATGCAGTCATGCTTATTCCTTTGCGCCATTCTTCAAGTAAGTAGGTGTGGGTGTTGGTGGCAAGCTGTGATTGGAAAATGCATTGATGAGGATGAGGATGTGGATGATGCTCTTTCTAACAGTTATGCTATGTGTACATTTTTCTGTGGGCCACATGTAAACATTTCAATTATGATTTCAGGCCTTGAAGTGCTGTTGAATGTGATCTGCTGCAAGTCTATCCAAGACCACTGTAAAAGGTACAGTTTGCTTTCTTTTTGCCCACTAGTGGGTCTTCCATGCTAAAATTATGAATGCTTTGTTGGTGTTGCAGAATTATTCCTTACTATGTTTTTTTTTTTTTGGTAGGTCAATCTGTGAAAGTGGTGTTAGTGATCTGCTGCTTTGCCGCTTTTAGTTCTTTGAAAATATCGCATCACTACACCATCAAGATGGAAACACCACCACCACCACGAAAGATTGACAAAATCTCCAGCATTACTGTGAAAGACCGTGCACTACAGTTCAAGGCAATGGGAATATATGAAGATGGAGGGAAAATGTTCTGCTGGTTTTGTGCCCATCCAGTGGACCACATCTGGAAGGATACCATTGTAGACCACTGCAACAGCAAGAAGCATTTAAAAAGCATGAGCCAGAAAGAGAAAAGTGAGAACAGACAGGTGACATTACAAACGAGTTTCAACGCCACCACTTCTACTGCTGCTTCAAGGGAAGAAATAGTTCTCGACACGTTGAGGGCTTGGTGTGGGACAATATTCCAATTGAGAAACTTAATCAACCCTGCCTCAGAGACTGGATGGGAAAATATATTAAGAGCATAGTTGCACTTCCAAAGGCAGACACTCTCCGTCAGAACTACCTGCCAAAACTGCAGAATAAGATGGAGGAGTCAATTTGCCAACAAGTGAAAGGAAAGAGCATCACAGTAATGTGTGATAAATACACAGATTCAGATGCTCAGTGTGTTCTGAACATTGTTTTTGTTATTGATGGTGGTAACTCCTACATTGCAAATACCATGGAGTTGGTCGCAGTGAACCATTCAACTGTTGTGCAAGCTGTTTTAAAAACTCTGCAGAAATATGAGGTAGAGATGGAACAAGTTGTGGGGTTTGTCACTGACAATGCCAGATACATGATTAAATGTTTCAATGATGCATTACAGGGAGTTATTGGGGACCATGTCATCCATGTCGGTTGCTGGGCACATGTCCTGTCACTTGTAGGTGACACATGG
Source organism: Neoceratodus forsteri (assembly GCA_016271365.2). Taxonomy (NCBI): domain Eukaryota; kingdom Metazoa; phylum Chordata; order Ceratodontiformes; family Ceratodontidae; genus Neoceratodus; species Neoceratodus forsteri. The sequence goes on from JADMNL010000023.1 coordinate 435,531,708, forward strand.
ATCGGCCATTTTGAGTTGGTGAACAAACTGGTCACGCAGATTAAATATGTGTTCCAGCAGTCCCCAAAATGAAAAAGGGAATTCCTAGCATTCCTCACAGAGGTGGGGGTGGAGAACAACACTTTACCTCCTGTCCCAGTACTGACACGCTGGAACACATGGTTTGAGGCTGTGAAATACCATGCCACCCACTTGCAATAGTTACAAGATTTCTTGCAGGAAGACCAGAGTGATGCGAATTCAATGAAATCGCTACGCAACTTATTTACCGAATGGATGGGAGAGCTCCAAATTCAGACTACATTTATTGCAGAAAATAGTATGGACATAATAGAGACAATACACATGCTGCAATTGAAAGATAAACCACTGGCAGTGTCTATCTATGATACACTAATGGCAATCAAGAACAGATTTGAGGCTGGTATGTTAAAGACAGATGGCTTTGGAGAGAAAACTGATGAGCAGCTTCATCAGCTTAGAGGCTGGGCCAAGCAGGATCAAATTTTGGTATTTCAAAAAAGCTTTCAGTGTAGTGCTAAACAAACTCGGCAAGCATATGGGGTCAAATCCTTCGCTACAGTTTTTCAAGGCATGTTGCATACTAGACCCATTCAATCTGCCTAAACTGAACAAGGACTACAATCAATATGCAGAGGACATTCCAATGTTTGGACTTCACAACACAGCAGCTTTGAAAAAGGATTGGGATCTCTACATAAGACAAGACCTCGGTGACTTGCCAGAAAAGTTGGACTTTGATCTGGGTCAGTACTGGAAGGCTGTGGAGCCTCAGCTACCAATGCTGGCTATAGCTGCCCAGCAGACAATTTGGGTCCCAGTGTCCAGTGCTGATGTGGAAAAGTAATTTTCTGTATATGGTCAGATCCATACGGATCAAAGCAGAAACCTGCGGGTGGACAATTTGTGATTGTTTTCAATGTTGATGTTCAATAAATAGGGTACTTTATGTATTAGTTGCCACTGCTTAGCTCCCTTTTATTTGAAGTCAGTGTGACATTGCTGGATTCTGATATTTTGTTTCATATTCTTTAGTGTGCAGTACTGTTTTGTTTTTGTTAGTTTACAATTTAATTGAACATTTTGTTAGGGCTTTAGACTAATTGATTCTTTTGCATAGTTTACTTTGTTTTACATTTTGCACATTTTAATGTATGTGGAATTTAGTCCAAAATGTAAGTTTTCTCTACTGTTTCTGCACTTTTACTATTTTTATATACATTTTAAATGATATTTCTTACAGCATTTGGTTTATCCTCATCGTATTTAATTTTTTGCTGATTATAAATTTTGCACATTTAATGTATATGCTTTTGTACTGTTTCTACTTTTTGCACTACTTTCTGCACATTTATAAACAGTATTTTATTTAATTTAGCTTGTCTCTTTTTATTTAATTACCTGGTGACATGAAAAGGCATACAGAGCCAGCATTGGCAATGCCTTATGCTCTTTTCTATAATGTAGCATTGACACACAGTAAAAAATAATGGTACATTCAGCCAGGATTTATTTAGGTGTGGTGGCATACTTGTAGTGTTTTTTTTTTATTTTCCAGGGCTAACTGTATTCACTGTGTAGGAGGGAGCTGGATGTATTGGTGGTGCTGCCACCATCACCCCTGAGGGAAGGAGGCCATAGTGTTGATGCACTGCCATCACACCTGAGGGATGGGGAATGTAGTACTGTTGCTGTCACACGTGTGGGATGGGAGACTGCAGTGCTGCTGCTTCTGTCACACCAGGGGGCAGGAAGCCGTAGTGTTGTTGCTACTACTGAACCTGAAGGATGGGAGCCATAGTGCTGCTGCTGCCATCACATCTTGTACCTACAATAACTTTAATTGGTACAAGGATGGATAGATGTATAATAGTGGAGGTAACAATTGCTAAAATGCATGTTAACACAGTTAAAAATTGTTAAATAAAGTGCACAAAACAAAACACCGGTAAAAACGGATTTTGACTTGGTAGACACTGGTGGCAATATAGGTTTTTACTATGTGCAAAACGGAATTCGCCCATTCGCAATCACGGTAAACCAGTGTCCCTGATGAGATGAAATCAGCAGGAAAAGAGCAGCAACAGCAGCAAGTGGCGTCACAAGGCAATGCTGTCACTTAAAACACTGTGATGCATTTCTGACATTTTATTTTTTATCTGGGCTTTTCATGAAATTAAATCGGCAGGACATTCATACACAAGACAGCACATTTTTGGAAGCAGGGGCATGGTTGGTTGGGTAATGGTATTGTGATAACTGCGCTGGTGCTTTAACTAAATGTTCAGAAAGCTAACAAGTATTTTCCTACTTGTTACTTAATTTGCTTTATTTTATACATGACTGATGGTCTGGAAAATGGCAGACGCTGCGTGCTTTCATTAAAGAATGAAACTGTTGTGCCGTAATGCACGCTGCAATACAAGTGTTTGCAGAAGACCTTTTGGAGACCCAAGATTTAATTACAGGAAAGCACGCAGTGTCTGCAAACTTGGTGACCACAAGACCTATTACATAAAATACAGTAATGAGTAGGAACTTAAAAATTTCTATTACTGAAAGCATAGTGGGGGGCATTAGCGAGAGGTGGAGAATCTGATTTACTATTCTGAGGCTCAACAAATACAGGATTAACAAAATTAACATCACAAAGAAAACATGAACTGAACATAAATGTCATGCTAGTTGTAAGAAAAATAAATATGGCTTAAGAAAATAAATAAAAGCAGATATTTATTTCTTTGGGGGGAAATGTTGTTAATCTTGTTTTTCTTGATTTTGATTCTTGACCCTCATAATGGTAAATCTGATTCACCTCCTCCCCCAAATGTTCCACCACCCCATGCCATTATGCTTTCTGCAATACTAATTATTTTGTTGTTACTAGTCATTACTTAATTTTATGTAATAATAAGTCATGTGGTTGTCAACTCTACGGACAATGCGTACTTTCAGCGCAGTTGAAACTGTGCAGCCCAAAAGCCATTTTCAAGACTGTTTTATTGCAGTGTGCATAATGGCACAACACCTGTAATGAAAGCATGCAGTATCCACCATTTTTCAAACCATCACTCATGTACGACATGTACGAAAAAACGCAAATAAAACATTACATGAACATAAACTACATAGTCAGTCTGCATCAAAAGAAAAATATTAAGTAAGAAAAAAAAAATTAAAAGCAGAGGAGATATTTGGGGGGTTTAAATTTATATCCAAAATAATTTTATAAGGGGCCAGTGGAGGCATTTGCTGACCACCACTGAAATTATGCAGCAAACTGATTATCTCTTTGTTCTGCCCCTTGATACTAGAGAGATGCTGCATGGCTGCCTACACCACCATTTTCACAGCCTCTACCTCTACCCACAGCACAGCCAGGTCCACCATGGTCACAGGATGCTGTAATGGGTCTTCCTCCGAGGGGGCAGCTGCTGGACCCTCCACCTCTGCTGATGGTATTTACCTGCACCATCACTGATGCTCAGGCAGATGAGGTTCTTCTGCCACAGCTGCAGGAGTGGCTGCTACTTCCTGCAGCTTAGCCTCCCACTCAACCCAGTGGTGAAAAGCTAGGTGGGTTCGCTGACCACCGGTTCTGAGGTGCGACTCTTGTGCCCCCAATGGACCAGCATGTTGCACAATTTGCAATGCACAACAGTGGGGTCCCCAGGGAGGTTCGTAAAGAACTCCCACATGGGAGAGCTCCATGCAGGGCCCAGTACATGAGGTGGTGGGGGCACTGGATGCCACCTGCTGTGCTGCCAGTGGTGGTGGAGCAACAACCTGCTGCAGTTGCTGCTCATCCTGCTGCTGTGCATCCTGCTGCTGCTGCTCCTCCTCCTCCAGCTGCTGCTGTACCTCCTGCTGCTGCTCATGGTGGAGGACCTCTGCTGCAGAGCTGGCTGTGCCTGAAGTTGAGGGCACCAAACTGGCCCTGTTTAATCTAACTGGGCCGACAAGGATGCCCCACATCCGTGGCCCCCACTGGCCACCACTTTGCCTGCCACGCCCACGATCCATCAAAAAGAACTTCACAAAGAAAAAAAAACTAGTACAAGTACTAGTAAATTAACTGTACCGAAAACAAAATACACCAGTGTCCTGTTTATTACCAACTCCGCCCTCTCAAACTACAACTCAAAGTGAACCCGAAGTGGCCAATGCAAAGTCCATTAAGGCAAATTTTGACTTTTTGATGGAAATTTCGCATAGTGATCCGCGAACTCGAAGTTGTCCACTTCGGGTTCACTACGCTAGCGAATTTAAAGTTTGCTGCATCTCTAGTGCTAGCATTCTTAGATTAATAAGAACTGAATATGTGGTATTTTGTTCTAAACAAAATCAGTAATTGAGTCAAACCAAATGAACATTGAGAAATCCTCAAACAGTTTAATCTACTGAGGAAATTAAGAGACTGATCCTCTCTGTAGAGTAAAGATAATAGAATGTTTTTTCTTTATTGTGCATATATCAATAATATTAATATATTGATGTTTTGTAAATTATTTTATAGCCATTATAACCCTGAAGAAGAGACATTATTGGAGTTCTCAAAACGTTGGTACTCATATGAATTAAGATGGCTGGAAGCTTGGAATAAAAACGTATTGAGGGTGAGAAGATGAGTGTTCGGAGTTTTGTCTTATTTGTATTGGATCGCCGTAGAATAGACTTTTCACAACCTATGAGGACACTAATAGGGATCAAGGCCATTCAGGGTTTTGCATTGTTTTTTTTTAAACATTATCAGCCATTAAAGAGTTTGTCAGGATGGTAGCACAGCCATAACATTACCACTCATTCAGTTGGTGATTGGAGTTTGGAAGTGAGCTCAAGTTGTGGGGGGTCAGCGGACAGAAGGAGTACTGAGCATCCTGAGGACTGCTATCTTCCTTCAGAAAGGGAGGAGTGCATGTCCTGTCATTTGACTGTCAGCTAGTATAGTCTGAGTGGCAGCATAACCTTGAGAAATGACAGCACGGGGACAGACCAAGCACACATGAGTGTGCACCTTTGTGCATCATTGGCAGCATCGACCTTGGGGATACTATGTCTGATGGCCTAAAAGTGGGGGTGGGGGCAGTGTGACATAGCAGTATGCAGGGCCATCAGGATGCTGGAGTGCATAGGGAGGGGAATCACCAGCAGAGCGAGAGAGGTGGTGTAACCACTGTATTGATCATTGCTGAGACCCCACAAGAGGTGGTGTAACCACTGTATTGATCATTGGTGAGACCCCACTTGGAGTGCTGTGTCCAGTTCTAGAGACCAAATCCCAGGAAGGACATTGATAGGGTAAATGTTGTCCAGAGGAGGGTAACTAATATGGCGCAAGGGTGCACCAGATTCCCTATGAGGAGAGACTAAAGGACCTCAGTATATACACCTTGGAAGACAGGAGAGAGAGACAGAGGACATGATAGAGACACCAAGTACCTCACGGATGTAAACAAGGTGCAGGAAGGAAATATTTTTCAGATCAGAAGGTGCACCAAGACAAGAGGGCATGCAATGAAGTTGGAAGGGGGCACATTTAGAAGGTATGAAAAGAAGTGCTTCACTGAAAGAGTGGTAGATGCCTGGAACAGTCTTCCAGCAGAGCTGTTGGGAGCAAAAACTGTGAAGGGCTTCAAACATGCATGGGATAGGCACAAAAGAATTTTAGTAGGAATGAGGGGGAGTAGCCAGAGATCAGGAAGGGTCTGCAGTGGCAATACAGGTAGGGACAATCTGGGCCGACTGGGTGGGCCAAGTGGTCTTTATCTGCTGACTAATTCTATCTTTCCATGTTTCGTCTTACAGTAGAGAGAGAAATGGGAAAAATGTCTGCCAGCTGGGAAGATGCACCGTTCTTTAATAAAAAGTGGTACACTCATGCAGTTTGTGCTGCCAATAAGGGCCAAATACTGAGACTAATGGAAAAGAAACTAGGCACTATAGCCATAATAACTTGCTCAAAAAATCATTTATTTGATAAATTCACCATGCAGTACGAACAAAGCCAGTAGCAGCCAGCCTGTTCCCCAACTCTTCTGCTCATACTGAGCCTTTACTGGGGGATGTGGCTACATAGTCATTCTCTCTGTAGGTATTAAAAATCACAGCGTGTAACTGATTGGATGGTGAAAAACCATCTCAAGGATAAGCAATCAACTAGGAAGTGGCCATGTTAATTTCATTTTAAATTTTTTTCGATTGTATTGATTATTGTATTAGTGCTGTGATGCCATAGGAACAGGAAACATAAATATACATATCAATCACGTAAGTACAACATAAATAAATAAAAAGGTCTGCAAAATGAGACTGGTAGAGCAAATAGTGTACATCAGCTTGAACTGATAAGAAGAAAAAACTATCAAATAGCAATTACTAATGTTATATTACCACTGCAAATGCAGGAAAGGAGTCACTTAGGAAAAAGCAAAGTTCATGAATACATGACTTAATACAATTACTGAGCAAATGAATTATATAAAATGTCCAAAAGGTCCAGATATTTATATAAGCAAAATGCCAAGTCCATATCATCTGATTCCAATGATTCTTAAAATAAATGAAAGAAAGTGAGTATGTTTAGTATCAGGTCTCATGTAGTGCTCACATAAACTACAGCTGTACTGATGGAATGATCATTTGATAGCAGAAACACAGAATAATCAAATTCCTCATTCAGTACCTTAATTGGGGGGCCCCAACAAAAAAAATCCATCTCTCTTCTTTCTGTACAAGGATGTCATTCCTGTCACCCCATCTATAGGGCACACGTTCAATAATGCAGAACTACGCCAACGTGATGCTCCATTTATGAGAGTTGAAAAAGTGTTGCCACACTGGCATGTTACAGTTGCCTGTCTACATGTCTCTGTCAGATGTTCTAAGATATACTTTCTCTGACTGTTCTGATAATCGTTCAAATGCAGATTCATAGGTAATGGCAGATAATCAGATAAACTACAAAACTGGTGTAACAAGATAAAAACTATCTGGTTGTAACAGAAATGTTTAGCTGTTCATTTTCAAATGTTTCACAGTTTATACCATACCTGCATGCTGTACAGTGCCCGTAAACAACAAATCCCTTGGGAGGTGGGGGCAACCACGTGCAATAAGTGCCAATCTCTGGTTTGAGGTGACTATGTGTTACCAGGTCCTTACGAGTTCTTCCTCTGCTGTATGTTATTCTTGGCATGTTTGAAAAAAGATACTACAATGTGTAAGTAATGACCAGTTAGCCGACACAATGTTCCTAACTTTAGGGACCAGAGCAGTATATTCTGGAACAAAAGGAGAGGGAGCTTTCATCGCCTGCTTTGTGAGTCTTAGGGGTCAAAAGAGTATTTTTATTAGCTGATAATGCTTCTGTCAAAGCTAAAGTAAGTTCAATATTGATGCCTTGTAACCCCTGTTAATAAACTGCTCATATATTTCTTTGGATTGTAACTGACAACCAATTTTCTGTGAGCAATTAACAAGTAACAAGAATTGCCTGAAAGGTGTGGAAGAAACCAGAGAAGGGGATAGAGACTGGTAGCATATAAGTTGGTGTTACCCCCTGGGGATTGGTGGTACCCCCTGGTGGCAATATGTTCACTATATTTTGCTGTGAGCAAGATGACACTGCCTCACCACCCAAAGCCATAGTCTTGTTCTATCTCCTCCTGGCTCCTGAGTTGGCTCCTGGGCTTCACCCTTACTATGGGTGGTTGGATATAGGGGTGGAGCTGCCATGGAGGCTGAGGGGCCAAAGCAGTGGTGTGTAAGGGTGGCCTGAGAGTCCTAGGAAGTCCAGGTAAGAAGAATCTTTGAAGGATGGGCAGGTGGTGCAGGCAGTGACCAAAGGAGGTTTTGGATGGAGGTGCCAAAAGGGGGAAAAGAACTGGGGAAAAAACAGTTAAGATTAGTGTGCTCGTTACAGTATGTGCTGTGCTAATTGAGCACAGGAGATGTACAACATAAATAAAATGCCATCCATGTGATGGCCCATCAGTTTTATTGTATCAAGAATTGGCAGGCGGGTATTTGGGTGGTCAGTTAGGTGGGAATAGTGCTGCTTAGGGCAGTGCTTCCCACTGGAGCGAGAGAGACTGGCAGAACATGCAACTGCGGCAGTGACTCTCAGCCGCAGGCATTGGAGCTTGCTCCTCCATCAGGGGGAAGCTGTGTGTGCACAAGCAGTCCTACAAGGTCATGCACACTGCCCCCAGGCGGTACGAGGGCTTAAGGGAGAAAATGGCAGAAACCGTGGCGTTATCAGGATTAAGGTCACTGGCATTCTCATGCTTGCAATGCCAGGACATCCACAAGACAGCTTGGTCAGGATAGTGGCAGGCAAGGCTGCGAGGGTGCTAGGCATAGTGCTCCAACCCAAGAATAAGGAAGATGACACCAGATGAGAAGCAATGAGTCTAAAAAATGTCAGATACAAACATGAATGATGTTTCATTGGTTTGGCTGGGCATTAAGAGTGGAGGGCCCGCTGTATTGGGAATGCTGCTGCTTATGGCTGGCTTTGTATAGATCTGCATACAGTGCACTTACTGTACAGAGATGCTGCTGTCTGGTCTCAGCCCCGTAACTTTGCAAAAGCTAGCAAGCTGAACAATGTGTGCATTTGGCTTAGGAGTTCATGCTACCTATGGAATTACTGTATCTCCATGATCTTATCCACAGTGTTTCTTTGTCTGCAGTGGTGGCAGCACATTAATAGAGTATATAGATGTGACAGCCAGGATGCAACACAGAAATGCTGCAGAATATTACAGAATGCTTCAGTTTATGAGGAATCTGCAGTCTGCAGAAGCATGAGGAGCCTTAACAGACACAGAATTCTATGGTATTGTACTACAGTAGTGACAAAAGACATAACTACTGTGGTACAACAGCATCTGTCGGTGTATGGATTACCATATGCAATAACACTGGACCATACACTATAGCCTTGTTGTGCATTGTTGCCCTAGCATTCTTTTCTTTGTTATATACTGTCATGCCATATCCGAACTGCTGATACTGCATGTTCCCCAATCTATCAACATGAGTCCCTGCATGCTTCCATTGCAATCTTCCCATTCTTACAATAGATGTCTTCACCACTCAGAACAGGTTCCCAGTCTCCCGATAGTACCAGATGCAATCTCCCTTATCTCTGGATGCAATTCCACCCCTTAAGGTCTCATAATACAATTCCTCCTTTCTTGTGCAAGTTATAGAAACACAGAACCATAAATGATTACAGGCAGAAAAAGACAATGGGATCATCCTATCTGCTCTCGCCCTACGGAGCAGCTTGAGATTCACCTCGCGGACTTCAAGATTTACTGAAATGCGCCAAGGATTGATTCGATTGTCTTGTCTTAATATTAGAAATCAGATTTTCAAAGTACATCCACTAGGTGGTGTCAGTTCTTTTCCTATTTGGCTACTTTGTTGTTCCTTCCACCATAATGCAGCGTCAGGAGGCACGATTCAAGAAAGGAAACCAGTTTATTGAACAATGGACCACAGGGTAGGGAACAGGAGAAAAGGGGTACAAGAGCATTCAGTTCTACCTCTAATATGTTACTAGTGTCCTGAGGCCTTATACTAAGACTCCAATCTCCTGTATGAGGAGAACTGTAAGAGAAGGAATTGTACAGACTCTTCAATTGTTTTGTATGCAGATGATGCAGTGTTATATGTCTCAAATAGTAACATCAATATGGTCAAACTAAATGTAGAGAATGAGTTTAAGAAATTGACTGGCTGGTTATCTAAAAATCAACTTGTGTTAAATAAGAAGAAAACAAAGGGAATGTTGTTCTGCTCTTCTCAAAAATATAACAAGTTAAAGGAACCCTTTATAATAAAGGCAAACGATGACTTTCAAATTGAAATTGTATCTGAGTTTAGATATTTAGATGTAATTTTGGACAGTCATATGAGCGTTCAGGCCCATATTGATAACGTAACTAAACAGTTGCATAGAAAAGTTGGAACCCTGTATACTGTAAGAGATTATTTAATTGATGACACTAGAAAGATTATAGCCATGGCTTGTTTAATGCCAGTACTGGACTATGGAAGTCTGATTTGGGGAGGTGCCTCAGATAGAATTATGAAACAGAGAATCACCTTATACAATTCAATATGTAGATTTGCACTTTGTGCCAAGTCCAGGGAACACCACTGCAGCCTGCATAATCGTCTGGGGTGGTTATCATTGGAAAACAGGGACATTCTACAGATGTCCTGTTTTGTTTATAAAACAATCCACTGTTCAAAATTCCATCCTATGTATAATTTATACCAGCAGAGAGCAGTAACAAGAACCTTGCAGTCTCAAAATTCGATTTTTTAGTAGTCTTTATTTGTAAAACTGCTAAATATCAAAAATCTTTTAAACAAAGCACATTAAAAATGTGGAATGATATGCCTGTTGAACTGCAACAAACAGCAAGTTTTTGTCAGTTCAAATCTTCCTTAAAGGGACCCTGTCAACCCCATTTAGGTCTCAAAGTGTCCCTAGTTTAAAAAACACATTTTATGATTGCCAACTTTCTGTAAAGATTGCTGATGTAGCTGGTAGTTTGATTCTGAGTTTCTTTCTTAGAAAAAGTGAAAAAGAGACTACCCACCATACTGGTGTTACTACACAAACACAGGTTTGTTTACATTCCTTGATCAGCTTCTTTCCTGGAATTAGGAACAGCCACAACACAGTCTAGCCACTTGTGACATAGTGGGAGTTTAGGAGGCTACTGCCTCATGAGTGACTGCACTATTTGGGTGTGTTTCTTTTTTTCTTTTTATCGTATTTCTTTTTTTTTATATTCCTCCTATAGCCTGACCTGCGATCATCCAGCCACTGCTTCTCTTCCCTGAGCAACCCGTAGGCTGATCCACACACCACCTGGCATATGCTGCTGTACCTTTGAAAGGGACCCCCAATCCCCACGACAGGCTGGGAACCAATACCTGACTGTGACCATGCACGACAGGCCTCAACGGGCGAGGAAGTTGTGTCAATTAAGCTTCCCAGTCAGTTGCTGCCATTTTCATTTTTCCTCCTTAGACCCCCTGGAGTGCAGACGTGCAGTGATGTCTGAGGCACAATGTGCCAATGTCCGCTGCACTCCACCCCTGATCGCACCAGCTCTAGTAGTGCCCCTGATTGTCACCAGGGGCCGCTGCAGAGTGGTGGGAACCCTCAACCCTACCCGGGATAGGAGAGCAGTCCTCTGGATGCTTGATCCTATCCCCCCCACCGACCCCGGACAACCCGGGCGCATTTCCAAACCCGGGTCACCAGCATGGTACAAGGTGTGGCATCCAGTGCCTCAACCCTCTGCACCAGTGAGCCAGCTTGGGTGTGTTTCTAATGCTCAGGAAGTATGCAGTAAGAACAGATCCAGGATTGTAAACAAAAACAAAGTTGTTTATAAATAAATATATATATATTGCCATGCATTTCAGTACTACTAAACAAGGAAGACAGACAAAACAAACAGCAACATCAATCAATTTTAGAGAAGGTAAACAATCATAAAATGTGAGTTTTTATCTAGAAATGATATGAAGAAAAACAGGTTGACAGTGTCTCTTTAAGGAAAATGCTTTATTCCAGGCCTGTTTGTATTTGCACATGATTTTGTATTGTTCTAATTCTTGTCAGCCTCTTGTTGTTAGTTTTTATGTGCTGTTTTTATCTAATGTGTAAATTGATTGTAATGGTATCTCCTGGTTATTGTATTAGTCATTTCACTTTTATGTATTGATGTTCTCGAGAGTCTTTTTACCCTCACCTGGTCAAGCCTGTAAAAAGGCCATGTGACCCAGTTGCTTTTTTACCCAGTTATCAAATAAAAATGAAATAAAATGAAGGAATTGGCTGTAACAATTATGCTATAAAAGCACCCTATTTCTACGCCTTGTAAGAGGGTGACTCTATAATAAAACTAGCAAGACTATTAATTGGCTGTAACAGCTACACTGTAAGAGCATCCTATTTCTAATCCCTGTTCAGAACCTTCTAAGTTGACCCTGACGTGCACCTCTAGCTATTACCTGGAGCATTCCACACTATTAATCACTCTACATACTATAGCAAGAGTCTGTAGGTATGACGAATGGCAGTTCATGAACAATTGGATTTTCTCTGTCAACGAGAAGAAAATATAATAAAAGGAAGTGTTGTGACAAGAATAAACTCGACTGGCTGTCCAGTGCAATTCTGAGAACCTTTTGGAAACTAGGGGAATGCAGAGAGGATTTTTAACAGACCACGAGTTTCTCTGCAACACTCCTCCTCTCTAGGGTCACCAGAATCCAAGAACAGGTACCAAGATTTCTTTGGCTAAGAACCCACTGAGGGCCACCAGAACTGAAACACACAAAATCAATTTGCAATTCACTTCTGGACTGCCCGATGAAGGAGACATTGCAAACCACCTTGCCACAGCCCACTTCTGAACTGCCAGGTGAAGAATTCGATGCAGATCACCCTGCCAGAGCCCACTTCTGGATTGCTGGGTGATGAAGATAGAGGAGATCACCCTGCCACAGCCCTCTTCTGGACTGCTGGGTGAAGAAGACTATGCAGACCCCACAGGAAGCAGGAGTCCAGATGAAGAAGTCTCTGGACATTGGAGAATGACAGTGTTCTGAGCTCCAAGGATGGATGAGCCAAGGGCACACACAAAACAACAAACAGTATGACAAAGTTCGGGGCTCCAAAGCCAGAGGAGCCAAGGACCCATGTAGGACAACAAAATAGGACATCACTCAAAGAACTGGAACAGACGATCCAGATGGTACTCTGATGTGGACGACAAAATAAGAAAACGAACGGCAGATTCTACACTGGCCCAAGCCGTACATTGGGAACTGTCAGAGGAAAACAACAAACATGACATTGCAAAGTATGAATATAGCTTGGTTCTTTTCTTCAGGCTGATTCTGGAGTACACTTGTGAAATCTCCTTTCCAGGGCTGCTGGGGACTGATTCTAAGTGTACTGGTGAAATGTCTCTGAAGAATTGCTGAATTCTGATGTGAACCCACATGAGTGCAATGGCTCTGAGGGATTGATGAAGACTGATTCAAATGCACAGTGGCACAAGATGCTGGCTTTATGTAATTAAAAGTCACAGTTCCAATAACCATGCACAGTATCACAATCTCAGAATGTATAGATCGCAGTAAATAACAGGTATTTGGTTGCTTCTGCCTGGTCCCCATGTAGCTGAAGCCCCTGCTATCTGTGGATCTAACTACAGTGGGTTCTCTGACTGAATGGGCTGTCCTGCTACTGTGGGTACACTGGCAAGTGAAAGTTAGCTGGCCTCCTTAGACTGTGGGTACTTTATTTAGGTGGGACCTTCATAGCTGTGCTAGGCCTCAATTAAACCACTGGCATACCGGGACTGAGTAGCTAAACCCCTAACAAACATGGGTTTATATTATATGGCTAGCTAACCCCTTGACAAGTGATAAGCCTTGTGTGATTGGGTCCCTTTAAATACAGTGGGCCTAACTTGCTCTTTAAATAACTTGTTAGGCCTGGCTTGCTGGGTCCCCTTTTACTGTTCTGGGTGTTACCCCTTTAAACAACTTAGGCATTGCCCCTTTAAACTATTTTTGGGCTTTCTCTGCTGGGCACCCTTTTGGACTACCTTGTGCCTGGTTGCCCTTCTAAGTACACTGGTCCTATGTCGCTGGGCCCCTTTTCTGTTGTGCCTATGTGGACGGGCCTCTTTAATATTGGACCTATGTGGCTGGGCCTCTTTACTCCTGGGCCTAGTTGCCCTTTCAAATGGTTAAGGCCCTCTTGGCTAGGCCTCCTTTAAATCTCTGGGCCTTTGGTGACTGGGCCCCCTTTAAATATCTTTGGGCCTGCTCTGCCCTCAAAGCGCTGGGCCTACTGGCTTGTTGGGCGCCCTTTAAATATTTTTGGGCCTGCCTTGCCCCTTTATGTCTCTCTCAGGCCTGAACAAGGCCTTTGTGTCACTCTCCTCTCTATTCCCATTTTCTAATGAATATTCATATATTTTCTCCAGGGTCCAATGTCTGGAGATCAGCCCCTGGGCATTACCACGCCCCCGCTAAATATTAAGTTATTCAAATCAGGCCCTTCAGTCTTCCCCGCGGCTCTGAACCAATTCCTTTTCTTTTTGTGCCTAGTGCTATCTTTAAAAAAAATAAAATAAAACTGTTACTTCAGTTGTGGCAGTCAGCACATTACAGGCATGCCACCACCAACTTACCGCCCCAGCCCGGGATGAAGAAGAAAGTCAGGAAGTGGGAGGTGCTACTGGCAGAGGGAGGGCTGTCAGGCAGGAAACCAGGCAAACAGGGGACCTTGCAGGGCTTCCGATACTGCTGGATGGCTCTTCTCTGCACTGGAGGATGCGGCAATGATGTGGACATCGCCAAGGAACAGGTACCAAACTACTAAATATTTTAAAATAAACCAGGGCACCAAGCCCTTTTCAGAGGAGACAAGATGTTTCTTTGCATTTCTGGGCATCCGATGACTCTTTGGACTGTACGTCTTGACAAGCAGGCAGTACTCAGTGACTGGAGGCACCCAAGGCATACAGGAAAGCCCCCAGGGACAGCTTCAGCCCTCCTGGTAAGCTGTTTTTGTCCTCCACGCTTTCTGTGTCCTCTCTCCTCCACAGTCACCACGATTCTCTCCTAACAACTTTATTTTTTTTAAACAGCAACACTCTGAGCTCTGGTTCTGGAATGCTGTGCATATGCAGCTCAGCACACCATTCTGTACTGGGCACACTTTTTACTTTTGCCATGTGCTGACATAGTAGCCTAGCTTGGCGTTATTCTTAAGTCTGTAGTTTGGGTACCTTTGCTGGGGTACACTGGGGAGACTGGGGACTTCTTGGGAACTGCTGGAGAACCCCAGCTTTGAGGTATTACATTATGAGCCTCTCCAGTCCATATTTAGGGCTGTGCACAGCATGGAGACTGCATTAGTATGGGTGTAGAATGATCTGCTTAGGGCAAGGGATAGGGGAGAACAATCTATTCTCGTCCTCCTCGCCCGCTCATCAGTGTTTGACACTGTGGATCATGGGTTGTTGTTGGACAGACTAAGGGAGTACATTGAGCTCACCAGCAAGGTCATTGGCTTGTTTGAATTCTTCCTCCAGGACAGGACCCAGAGTGTGGTATTGAGGAATTATTCCTCAGACCCAGTGGTCCTGTCCTGTGGAGTACCCCAAGATTCTGTCCTCTCTCCCATGTTATTCACAGTGTATATGCTACCCCTGGGTGAGGTCATCAGGCTGTATGAGCTTGGGTTTCATTGCTATGCTGATGACACCCAGGTCTGTCTTTCGCACCAGGAAGAACAGATGTGGTTGATGTGCTGAACACGTGCTTGGCCGAGATACAGTCTTGGATGTTGTTGAACTAGCTGGGACTCAACCCAGGAAAGACTGAAGTTTTGGTGGTGGAGCCAGGTTTGAGGTGGGGAGTGGAGGCTATGGGGAGGATTTGGGGCTTAATGTCAGGACATCCAAACTGGAGACCTCAACCAAGGTGAAAAGTCTGGGTATCGTTATGGACAATTAGCTGACACTGGATGCCTAGGCGTCAGCGGTTGTCCAGAACTGATTTACCATCTCTGGAATGTTGCCCGGATAAAATCCCTTGTCCCTCCTGAAGATCTAGCCACATTGATACACACATTTGTCACCTCGAGGCTAGGCTACTGTAACTCTCTCTACCTCGGGGTCAAGGGGTGTGTGCTATGGAACTTACAGCTGCTGCAGAATGCAGTGGCTCAGCTATTGACAGGTATTCCGAGAGAGTGTCACACTTTGTTGGTGCTGCATGAACTGTACTGACTGCCGGTGTGTTGGCACATCTCCTTTAAAATAGGTCTACTGACCTATAAAGACCTATACAGGCCAGGTCAGGGTTACCTGGCAGTGCTGCTGCATCCCTAGAGCCCCTGTCACTCTCTCTGGTCAGCAAGGGAAGGCCTCCTGGAGGTGCTCAGGATGAGACTGAAATCATCTGGGATAGGTCTTTTTGAGGTGGTGGAACCGATCCTCTGGAACGCGTTACCTGGATACCTGAGGGAGGCCCCTTCTGTTGAGACTTTTAAAAGAGGATTTTCTGTTGAGACTTTTAAAAAAGGATTAAAAACTTTTTTATTCCACCAAGCCTTTGGGGATTAACAGAATAAAGAGTCTAATTATTACTTTTGCTGAGAGTATAGGGAACATAGTTATAGAGGGAATTAATTATTTATTTTATTTATAATTTTAACGGGCTGGCAGTATAGCCTT
Source organism: Neoceratodus forsteri (assembly GCA_016271365.2). NCBI lineage: Eukaryota > Metazoa > Chordata > Ceratodontiformes > Ceratodontidae > Neoceratodus > Neoceratodus forsteri. The sequence goes on from JADMNL010000023.1 coordinate 435,548,027, forward strand.
GTGGTTAGAGGAATGAGGTGTGAACAAGCTTGATACATCCAGCAGACTAGACTTGAGTTTGATTCTCACAACCTCCACGTGCATACTGTATGACTCTGAGCAAGTCACATAACTGCCCAGTGCTCCTAGGTCGCCCCTGAAAACAGCCATTTCTGCCTAGTAGGTCTTAACCGGTTACCAAAGACTAAAAATAAATAAAAATAATGATGTTAGATGTATTATTTGAATTATTATGATGTTTTATGATGTCTTTTGTGGAAAGGCACCCTAAGCCTTCAGGGAAGAGTGCCTTAAATAAATAAAATCTACTACTATTACATATTGCTGCACAGTCTATTGCTGGGTGGTCTTAGTCTGAGCATCCTATAAGAAGCTCAATCTATTCTGCAGGTTTATCCCTCCCATCCCCCTTGCCCAACTGCTTTCAGACCCTTATGCCTGTGTCACCCTGCCTTAAATTCGGTCACTGTCTCTGACTCAACCACTCCCCTTAGCCAACTATTTCACTTGCTTACCACCTTCTCTGTAAAGAAATGTTTCTTGGCTTTTTTCCTGAGCCTACCTCAGGTGCAATTTATATTTACGTCTCTAAGTAAAGCAAGTCTCTTTGCTGCAGTTGAGCAGCTACTGACAGTCCACTCTGTTGATCCTCTTGAGGTGCTTAAAAAATTTGTTTCCATCATATACCACTTTTCGTTTTTGCCTCAAGCAAATACATATTCAGCAAGCTCAACTTGTCATCATAAGTCTATCCTTGATGCCATATAATTTTGGTAGCCCTCCTCTGCCCTGATTTAAGGTAATCTCTGTTTTTCTTTAGATGAGGGTTCCAAAACTGTTCTTAGTACTCCATGTGTGGCCTTACCTGGGATCTGTAGAGAGATGGGATCACCTCCTGCCTCCTACTGGTGAAACCCCTGCTATTGCAGTCTAGCATTCTGTTGACTTTGGTATATGCCTTATTGCATTGGGTTGATGCCTTGAGGCTCTCACTAATGATTACCCCAAGGTCCTTTTTCTCCATTATTTTAACCCATTCTGACACCTCCTATCCAATACTCTGTTCGGGGTACTTTTGCCAATATGCATTATCTTGCATTTCTTTTTCACATTTCATTTGAGCTGCCCGACATTGGACTATTTCTCTAGCCTCTCCATGCCCCTTTGCATTGCCTGATTCCCTCCTTTGTATCCACCCTGCCACATATATTTGTGTCATCTGTAAATAAGCTCATCTACCCCATGATGCTTCTCTTATGTCACAGATGAACAAATTGAAGAGTACCAATCACAGGACTGAACCCTGTGGTATCCCACTGACCCAGTGTTATCCCATTCCTCACCTTCTTAACTCCTGAGTAAGTGAGCTACTGATGTAAGTCCCCCTGTCTATGTCATCCCTGGTGTTCAGTGATCCCCTCTACCACTCTACATGTTTTTCTCTCCTCTAGCACCTCATCTCTCTGGTTTGCACTGCTGTGAGCAGTTGCATTGAGTTACCAGCTGCTTTTAAAAAATATGCCAATAACTCAGGGTGACTCCTGCAGCCTGCAACCCAGGTAACAAGGGTCATAGTGTTGTAAGATGAGCCACCTAGGCCATTATCACATGGGCTGAGATCAATTATGGTCCCTGTATTTCTTCCCTGAAGCTTGCAAACAACTCTGGGTTTGCAAACTTAGTGAGCTGCCTCTATGGGGCTACAGACTTCGCATGGGTGTAAGTGGTTTTTATGGCCACTTTGCACAAGAATTTAGTTGCAAGCTGATACAGCACATTAAGATAAATAATAAAGAAAGACAGGTCATCTGTTACCTCCTTCATTATGATGTCTCCAGTAGTGAGAGTCATAGCATGATTACTTATTCCATGTTCCCTCTACAGTATGGAAAAGCATAGTCTAGGCAGCCAAGATGATTTCAAGGCTCAAGACTCTAAGTTACGAGGGAAGGTTGTAAAACAATTGCATGTTTTCTCAGTGGAAAAGTGGAGACTTTGGAGTTGCCTATTGAAGTGTTTACGCTCATAAAGGGAATTTGTTTACAGTGTGGCCACTGCCACATACAAAAATAGCGCCCGATACTGGAAAAGCCACATTCATCTGGTGCGGCTTAAAACAAAGATATCTAGCCATTGCATGCCATAACATACAATGGTGTTTAAGGTGACAGTGGCTAGCACTGTATTTATTTAGGGCCAAAGGACTGAGACAGTAAGGGTACAGGCAATTGTGGGAGTAGGGAGGGTAATTACCATCAGAGTGTTGTACAGGCCACCAGCACAGAGGCAAGAGACAGACAAGTTGTGAGATAAACAGAGTGGTGGAACTTGGGGAGATAATAATATTTGGGGATTTCAATTTTTAGGATGTAGACTGGAGCACTCCAATAGCAGTGGTATCCTGTGAAAAGAGGGAAGTAATTTGAGCGAAGCAATAATAACTAGTACAAAATAGCAACTGTGTTTTCAGTGAGATGGGTGTAATAGCGCATGGTGTATTCAGCGAAGTAGTGAGGTAGTGCAATGTAAGCCTGCTGATATTGAAGTTGGCTGTTTTGTGCTGGCAACTTTTGGTACTCTGTAGCTTAGTGGTTAGAGTCACTGGCTGTGTGTCTGCTTTCTAGCTATAGCAGACCTGGGTTCAATGACTGTGATTCGTGGTGTTTTTTTTTTTCCTTTTAATTTCTGTTTTTCTTTTTCTTTTTACATGTTGCACTGTGGTTTGTGACTCCCCCTAGTTGTGTTCCCTCCCAGAGTAGGAATATAATATCTACCCCCTCCTGACTTTGTTCACCTCCCCAAGTTGCATCCCCTCCTGAATAGGAATATATAATGTACCCCCCTCCCAACTTTTTTCCCCTCCCTGAGTTGCATTCCTCCCAGAGTAGGAATATATAGTTTGCTTCCCTGAGTTTCTTCCCCTCCCTGAATTGTGCCCCCTGAGTTAGTTTAATTAATCTGCCCCCTCTTGAATTCCCACCCCCATGCCGTTGTTCCATTTGTGGTTGTTCACGGTTGTCTGAGGTTGTTGTTACTGACAGTCGCTATTGTTGTTGGCACTGTTGTTGATGCGCTCTTTTTGTATTCACTGCTATGTTTTTGCTGATTTCACATGAAACCAATAGCAACAAGGGTAAGTAGCCAGACCCTGGTGAAAAGGATGCAGGACGTATTTCTGAGCCAGAGGATCATGGATCCCAGTTGGAAAGGGGTCATATTAAATCTAGTCCTGCCAAGCAGAGCAGGCACAGGGGGGGTAATGATGAGGGAATCCCTGGGTTCAGTTGATAACAGAACCATGTGGGCTGAGATGAAGATTAAAGCTTGATCTCCAAGACTAAGCTCCTGGACTTTAGAAGGGCAAGTATTGGGAGGAAGAGAGAGATGTTGGGGGATATACTAGGAAAAGTGGAGGAGGCAGTAGGAATAGAGAGAAATTGGAATCTGATTAAAAGAAGAGTACTGGAAGTGACAGATCACTGTGAATAATGGTGAAGAATAAAAATCACTATGGTTCTCAAAAAGCGCTGCGGAGACAGTAAGGGTAAAAAGGAAAGCATTTATTAGGTATAAAAGAGATCAAACTAAGGAAGACAGGTGATACCAAGAACAAAACTAGAGTGGCAAACAGGGCAGTAAGATAGGTAGAGGTGATGGCAGAACTAAGGCTAGTGGAAGGAGTTAGGGAATAGGTACTGGGTCATAACAGCACAAGGATAAGAGTGCTGCATTTGCCACACGATAAGAACCGCTAAAGGATTTAGAGCGACAGGGGTATAATAGTAGTAGGGAATTATGGTTACCCTTGTTGCTCTCAGGCGTAAAAGTGAAGGGATCAAATAGTCATGTGGTCTGTTGCCTTGCCGAGCCACTCCTGTGGTGGAGTGGCTAAAGCACCAGCACATGGTGGGAGTCGAGACCTGCGAGTGTGGTCCAGTTCCCTCCAGGTCTCCTGTCGTTCCTGCTTTTTGCAGCAATTTTTTTTAAATTAAGTTTTCCTTCCTCTCGAGTTTCTCCCCATCCCTTAAGTCCCCCGGAGTTAGTTATATGAAGTCCGGGGTGTGTGGGAGTGAAGCTCTCCCCCTGTTGAGGTGTGGGGAGCAAAGACCCCTGCAAAAAAAACAAAAATCCTATTGCTATGTATGGTATGCACTGTTTTGTCAGGTCGGTGTTTTTCTCTGACCTTGTTTCTGTATACTCAATTGTGCTTGAGGCATTGATTGTAGATGCTATTTTAGTTGCGCTGTTATGACCCCATGCCTAGGTAAGGTGATAAGGCATTTGTTCATTATATACAAGAGCAAGTCAAAATCAAGGCATGAGCATTCAGATTAAAAAGTGTGAGGAATGGGTAGAGGATTAGAGGATAAGACAAATCTACTGAATGATTATTTCTGTTCAGCATTCATGGGGAGGACAAGAGCCCTCTGCCAGAGTGTAGCAGAGCAGTGAGCAGGGCATCACTAGCTGGTGTCAACAAAGAGCTCACAATTGAGGAGAAAGTACTGATGGGACATGAAGCAATGAACTCAATGGGCCCAGATGGGTTACAACTGAAGGTGCTAAGGGAAATGGAACAGGTCCTGGCATTTCCCAATCTCTTTAACAGCTCTTTGGAGATGGGGGAAGTGCTGGAGGATTGGAGGACAGTAATTGTGGTCCCCCTACATAAAGGTGGGAGCCAGGAGGGGGCAGGCATCTATGGACCAGTCAGTTTCACATCTATAGTTTGGAAACTACTGGAATCTGTAATTAAGGAAAGGACAGTGGAGTTCCTGGAAGCCAGTGGTCTGCAGGATTCCAGACAGCATGGATATACCAGTGAAATGTCATGCCAAATGAACCTGCTTGAATTCTTCAATCAGGTGACAAAGGCCATGGATAGGAGTCAGGCAGCTGATGGCCTGTACTTAGGCTGCAGCAAAGCTTTTGACTCAGTCCCCCATGGGAGACTGATAAAGAAGTTGGGCAACCAGGGAGTAGGGGGACAAGATTACATCGTGAGTGAAAACTTGGTTTAGTGGGAGGACTCAGAGGTTGGTCCTAAACGGAGAACCCTCAGGGGAAAAGAAAGTCATGAGTGGAGTACACCAGGGATTGGTCCTATGACCGGTTCTTGTCAACGTACATATATATTTTTTTTTTATTTTCTTTATTGTGGAGTAATAATCATTACACAGTAAAATACATTTTCTGTTTACATTCAATTTTACATGACAGTGTTGACTTCATTACAATAAGCATTTTATTTCTATTTGTTGTGTGAAGTCTGTTATTTGCTTTGTTTCGCTACCTGTCTGATTTATGTTTTCCACCTTGTTGTATGTTTAGTTCAAGCTGAACTTTTTTAAAAGACTGCATCAGCAGGAGTCGCCGGAGGTCATGAGGGGTATCTGAAGCAGTAGCCCTCCCCCGCCTCCCTGAGTTGTCGCAATCAAGTCCCGACTGCATCAGGTAGATGCCGCTTGCAATGTTTGGCCCAGCTCAGCGATCTCTGTATTTTTGAATCTCTGCTGTTTGGTGCCTTTTTCTTAGAACTTTAAGCTGAGTTTTACTGCAATTGATTTTAAATCCCCACACATGTGGAGATAGGTTATAAGTACTATGTAAATCCTAAACTGTTGTAATTTGATAGCACAGTGTTGATTACTTTAAGATATATTGTTATAATTCTAGAGCTACTTTTACTCAGGGCCAAGGAGGTTACTTTACTCTCTGAAATGACCAAACTGCTATAATTTTACTAAGAGCCCACCCAGTCTCCTTAATTTTGAAACTGCCTTATTTTATTTTGAAAGTGCAAGGCCAGCAGCATGGTGCTTATTAAATCCTGCTCTCCCACCCGGTCTCCTAAATTTCTAACTTGCTCCATTTAAATCTGAAAGTGCAAGGTTCAGTAGCAACTTCCCCCCTTGACCCTCCCCCCAGGTACTTAGTATATATAGAAACTCACCGTCCCTTCTCTTATCTCTCCACAGCAGGAGTTGCCGGAGGTGGTGAGGGGTATCTGAAGCAGTAGCCCTCCCCCCCCCCCTAGTTGTCACAATCAAGTCCCAACTGCATCAGGTAGATGCCGCTTGCAATGTTCGCCCAGCTGAGCGGATCTCTGTATTTTTGGACCCCACCGATGCAGGCGTCAGCTCCCCATCACCCCACCACCACCACCCTTGGTGGACTCGCTCATATAGATGAGTAAACCCCAAACCCCCGCCTTGTAATTTTTTTACCAATCAGCCAGTTTTCCTATCTGCAGGTTATACCTGCCCATCACTAGGAGCACTTTTCCATACTTTGCCCTGCTTTTAATTACTAATACAACAGGAGTTATCGTAAGCTCCACCGTGCTCCTGTGCACCCTTATTATTCTCACTCTCCTACTCCTCATTACATCCCATCCTCCCTCTCCCAATCTAGGAAAGTGGGTCACTACGAAAACACCCCACCCCCAGTCAACCCCCAGTGGAACTCCCCGCTCTTTCTCACCATCCCTAACCTGCACTTGAGCAGCATGTGGTTACAAGCCCTGGCTAGCACCCAGCTGCCCCCCCCGCACAGCCCCAATAATATAAATATTAACCTCACCATCTCCACCCTCCCCCTCAAATGGCATAACCCCAGGCAAATGACACTATGGAGCACCCCTTTCACATGCCAATCTCCGACAGTATCCCCACCACCGTGCCTTCCCCTCTTTCCCAACTTCTTCCTCTTATCAGCACTCCATATCCTGAAACTCCCAATTCCCACCATGGGGTACCCTCAGCATACATACCATCGCCTATACACCCAATTAAGCTACTGTCGTCTCAGGTCACTCATCCTCCTTCTCCTCCTGTCGGGCAATGTCCACCCTAACCCGGGCCCTCAGAATACTCCCATGATCCACCCAGCATCAGTCCGTGAGCTCTGCATTGCCTCAATCAACATCTGCAGCCTACAAAAAAAATGGGACTCCTTTCAAGGGTGGGTACTCCAACACCACCCTGACATCAAAGCTCTAAGCGAAACCTGGCTCCCACCCACGGTTCCTGACTCTGCAGTAAACCTCCCTGGGTATCTCCTCTTTTGATCAGATAGGGTGGGTAAATGAGGGGGTGGTTGTGCTCTCTACCTTAAGGACTCGCTCCCAGTCCAAGTACTCCCTCAGCCACACCTAACATCGAGGGCCCAGGCTCTTACCCTAAAATTAACCCTAGGCAAGTCTACTTCCCCTCTCATTCTCACCTCGGCCTACATTCCTCCCCGGGACCAGAAACAAGCCTTCCAGTACATTCTGTCCCATCTCTTCACTTTCCCCATTTATTATGAGAAAATAATTATGGGAGATTTCAACATAAATTGGCTGGCCAAGACAGCCACACCGTTCGTCGACGAAGCCGCAGGGCTCAATCTCACCCAGGTAGTCACTGCCCCCACCCGGGTAAACGCCCATACTGGGACATCCTCCCTCCTAGATCTAGTCTTCACTAACCACCCCCACAGAATAACCAACACCTTGGTTCTCTCTGATGCACTTAGTGACCACTCCCCGGTACTTTTCACCTAGTCCAGCTCTGCCCCCAAAGCTCCCCCCCTAAAATTAACTCTCTACATAAACTTAGGCCTGGTAAACTAGCCCAACTCAAGGCCTACCTCAGAGACTGGGATTGAACACCCCTAGCCAATACCCTCGACCCAGATCATGCGCTTGATCTATTTATCAACACTTTCAACACAGCCTGTGATAAGTTCGCGCCCTAACCAAAAGGATGTCCAAAGACAACCATGCCCCCTGGTTCTCGGACCATCTCTCAGGCATGCTGCATCATCGTGATGCCCTCTGGCACTTAACTAATGAAACCCAATGGCCTAAGGACAGACAATGGTACAGGGAGGCCCATAACAAATGCACATGGGCCATTCACACCGCCAAAGCAGAAGACTATAAAGAAACCTTAACCTCCATCTGGGGCTCCGGGTGAAAATTTTGGAACAATATTAAGGAACTCTGTGGCAAATCTACTAATCTCCCCCCAGACCAAATACTAATCAACGGTAACCTCTCCTCAGATCCCCTCAGTATAGCCTTGGCCTTAAACTCCTCCTTCACTGATCTCAACCATGTCCTCCCCCCTAACTTCTTCGACCTGCTGCCTGCCCTTACACATCCCCCTCCACCCCATGCTCCACCCTTCTACTTATGCATCCTTGGCCCTGAGACTGCCAAACCCTAAATTGCCAATGCCCTTAACCACTCACATTTTAGTAGTGATTCTTTTGACCTGAGACTTCTCCATCTCACCCTCCTGGAACTCTTTACCCCACTCACCCATATTCTCAACCTCTCCCTCTGTCAGGTGAAATTTCCTTCACGATGGAAATCGGCCTTCATCACCCCCATTCATAAGAGTGGGGACTGCACCATCTCTAACAACTACCGCCCCATCTCCATTCTACCCCCTCTATCTAAAGCATTAGAGTGCATAGTCACTGATCAACTTACTGACCACCTTACTAAATACATCATCCTATGCAACCAGCAACACGGATTCCGTAAGGGACATAGTACCACCACCGCCCTCCTTGAATTTACCTGTCATGTCCACTCTGCCTTGGATCGTGGCCACATCACAGGAGCCACCTTCGTGGACCTCTCAAAGGCATTTGATACCGTCAACCATGGCCTCTTACTGAACACACTTGCCTATAGTGGCATCTCAAATGATGCCTTCAACTGGTTCACCAGCTATCTCTCTGATAGAACACAGCTGGTCATGGTAGGCACTGTCCTATCCCCTAGCCTCCCTATCTGCTCCGGGGTCCCACTGAGTTCCATTCTTGGGACCCTGCTATTCTGCCTTTACCTAAACTCCCTCCCATCGGCCTGCCCCAGCAGCCTGCTCCTATATGCGGATGATGCCGTCCTGTTTGCTTCAGATCCAGACCTCCTTAAGCTCCACCAATCACTGCTGCACTCTCTATGTGAAACTGAACACTGGCTCACCAGCCAGCACCTAATTATTAACTACAATAAGACTAAGGTCATGATCTTCTCCCATCCCCAGAACCCACTAAAGAGCCTGTGCCCCCAATTTCTAAACTGTAAATCAAACCCCCCTTGAACAATTGGACACCTTTAAATACCTAGGGATCACTCTAGACTCTGCCCTCAACTTTAAACAACATGTTCTGCTCTTATCCACTGCCCTTAACTCCAGACTAGGCGTACTTTATCGGTACAAACACTGCCTCACCTCTGAGGCCCTACAGCTCACCATAAACACCTCTGTCCTCTCTCTGCTGTACTATAGCATCCTCATCTATAGTGCTGCTCCCACCTCTGCCCTCAATAGTCTCCAGCTCGTTCTAAACAAGGCCTGCCGCCTCATCCTCGGATGTGATCGCCTCACCCACACCTGCTCCCTCTACAGTTCTACAAACTGGCTAAACTTAGACAACAGAATCAAGTACCACACCTGCCTAATTGACCAAAAAGATAGCTCAAGGCCTCACCCCCCCGCCCCAAACAAAATTATTTTCCCTGTATTACCTGTCAGAACCACCCGTAACGTGAATACTCAGTTACTTTGGGTACCCCGTTGCCGGACCTCCCAATTCCAAAGAACCTTCAATTTCAAAGTCTCCTCCTGGACAAACGCGCTCCCAAGTCTAATAACCGACAAATTAAGAATAGGTCCTTTTAAATCCAGGCCAAGGAAACACCTCCAGACCTATGTGACTGCCCTGACCCCCCCCCCGAAGACCTAGACCAGCACCTTGCCAGTCTCCAGACCTAATTCTTCGAACTGCTAAGCTGACAAACAGTCTCTCTGCTTTTTTTATTGGTTGTGCTGTAACATTGTAGTCATGTGATCCGTGCCTATTTCAGTCACTTTCTGTATCAAGTTGTGTATCCTATTCTGTGACGTGTTGTAATGCTTTTAAATCTGTAAGTAATGTCATCCCTGTACCTCTCTATGTATGACGTGGAACCTTTGTAAATGACTCTTTGACTCAAAGGTCTTTCTGAATATTTCAATAAATAAAAAAGGAACAGACAACAAAAAAATTAAGGAAAGAAACAATCGACTCACTACTAAACTAACATAACTACAGAGAGCTCTGCATCTTTATTCTACTTAAGCTTGCTTTCCAGGATCCTTGTGCTTTGGGATTTCCACCATTTAACAACGATGTGCTTTCTGGAGTAACAGCTCTCCAATTCTTTAGTAATGTTTCCCTCTAGACGTACTTATTCCTCATGATCAATAACCTTCTGTCTAGTATCTGTCTCTTCAGTATTTTCCCTTATTCGGCTGTTTCGACTTTCTATTTCTGTCTGCACTACTCATTTAGTCCATCTGTCTACAAATTTTCTTGTCCTGTACTTTAACACATAAGTTAACCTCTCTATTTCCTGTATGGCTCTCTATTTGTCTCCACTCCTGCTTGTCTGGGGGAGTGGGATTATGCCATTTCTTCATTACAGCCTTACTGGTCGCTGCTACCAGTATTGCCCACAGGTATCTGTTATTTGCTCCACTTATTTCTTTAGGTGGGAGGCCAAGTATTAGATGTTGTATGGATAGGGGAGTTGAATACTGGAACAATGTCTGTATTTCTTTCCCCACTTCTCTTATAAATGTCTGTATTGTTGGGCATGTAAAAAATATATGTGTATGAGTGGCCCTCTGTTCCCCGAACTGTCTCCAGTAACTCCCTCCCCCCCCCATTGTGCTTTCACATGTGGGATTATAAAATACTTAGTCCGGATCCTCCATGCAAATTCCCACCATCCAGGGGATGAGGTGGTCTGGGCCACCACCTGCCAAATGATCTCCCACTCCTTCTTTGACAGGTGAAACCCCACTTCCTCCTCCCATTTTTTAATGATATGATCCACTGCGTCTTCCCTGTTAGATGCAAGATAATCATATATATATATGTATATATCTGAGAGATGGCTCCCTTAGATTTATTATTATTTATTAGTTGTTCAGTGCTTATTTCTCCTTCGCCTACCGCCTGAATGGTTTGTGATTTTCTTATTTGTGTTTGTACATAATTTTGAATCTGTAGATATTGAAATCCATCAGTTTCTAGCCAATTGTATTTCCTTTTACATTCTTCAAACCTTAATAATTCCCTTCCTGCATTATTTGGTTAATAGTTTGAAAGCCTTTCTTAGTCTGTTGTTTAAATCAGGCATCTATTTTCCCAGGTTGGAACTCTACACTGTGTGCTAACTAGCTATGTTGCCACCTATCTTTCTATATTCTGTGGTGTTTATGGAGTGTTTCCAGGGCCTTTAGTGTTACTTTCATAGCTGTGTACAATTGCTCCTGTTCTGATTGTGGCACCCTATCCCCCAGAAGTATTGCCTCAGGTTTTCTGTCTGTAATCTGTTTTTCTTCCATCTCTCGCCAATGGACTGGCATCTGTGATGCCCCCCACTGAAATGCCCATCTCATTTGGGCAGCTAGCCAGTACCCTTCTAAGTCTGGGACCGCCCACCTCCCCATTTCTTCCAGGTCTATAATACCCATCCTCTTATTCATGGCCTTTTATTTGCCTATATAAATTTAAGTAGTTGTTGTTGGGTATCTTTAAATCATTGTTTCGAGAGTGCCACTGGTGCACACTGAAAGAGGTACAAAAGGAGTGGGAGTATATTCATCTTGGTAGTTTGATTCCTGTCATGCTGTGGCAGGGGTAGTATTTCCCATCTTTTAATGTTCTCTTTTATTTTTTACAGGAAGGGAAGATAATTATCTTGATGTATGTGTTGATTTGAATTACATTGGGTTATTCTCAGGTGCTTTAAATTTGTTAAGGCCCATCTCATTTGGTACTTCCATTTAATTTGGTTCGAGGGGATGAAGTTAAAAGTTAGGATTTCTGTTTTTTCCTGATTTAATGTATAGCTGGATATTGTTGTGAATTCTGATATCCGAGCCATCAGTTTGGGGATGGATTTGTTTGGGTTGGCTAGGAACATTAGGACAGCATCTGCGTGCAGGCCTATTTTCTGCTCTCCCTGTCCCAGTGTTATCCCTTCCATTTTCTTGTCCTGTCTAAGATGTTGGGCCAAGGGGTCTATATATAATGCAAAAAGTAAGGGTGAAAACTTATTAACATATTTGTGATATAGGGGAAGGGGTTCAGGGAAATATATGCCTCCTCACAGATGACACCAAGAAGTCTGGAAGACTGGACACCGCGGAGGTAATAAGGGCCATAAAGAAAGACAGGAAAAGCTAAAGAGGTAGTCCAGGGTGTGACAGCTGAAATGTGAAAATGCAAGGTTGGCACGTAGGGGCCAAGATCCTAAGAACATAGTATAGGATGAATGGGTGGTAGTGTAGGGCCCATCAGAGGAGAGAGACCTGAGGTGTCAATAATGAGCTGACTGGTACAACATAAATGAGAAAAAGACTGAAATACCAGTGGGACAGCAGTTCTCTTAATCTGATCACTCCATCTTACGCTCTCTGTCCCAGTTCTCAAAGGACACTGAACAAGAAATGTGAGCTTCTGAGCTTAAATTTATTAATCCTCTGAACATTAAAAACAATAGTCTCAAAAGAGACATCCATTTTCTGGCTCATTACAAATTTTAACTGACAAGTGCATTTTCTTTTAATTTATGTGCATTTGCATACCCTGTCTACTAAAGAGTATGTGGTTGTGCTCTGATATACTAACACCTTGGGTGTGTTGTGAGGCATGAGGCAGCAGGCCAAGTGTGTTCAACCACCCAAAGCATGCATATATCAGAACACGACCGCACATCTTGTAGCAGACTGTCTATCTTACAAAATGTTCAGAAGTTTCTGAAGAATGAAAAGAAGTGCAGGTAAGTGGTTGTAATGGAATAATGCACAGTAATGTGATGTGTTTCATCCAATGAAGAGACTGGATTTTCACAGATTTTTCTTACCCATTTTATTAATAGAGATAGATAGATAGATAGATAGATAGATAGATAGATAGATAGATAGATAGATAGATAGATAAGTAGACGGATAATCTCTCACATTTACTTTTTTCTCCATATGCATTACCATGGTTTCATTACTATGTTTGCAAATACATTTTAATCTGCATGAACTGTATTCTTATGTGTATGTGTTTATGCAGCATGCCTCTGTAGCAAAATTTATCTCCCTATCTATAGAAGTTGACGGCAGATAAGGACCGCAAGGTCCATCCAGTCTGCCCATTTCTTTTTGTACCTTATAAATGTGCCATCGCTCTTTGCTCTGTCAATGGCCTATCTATTCATACTTATCTGTATTGCTTCCTTATGCCTATCCCATGCCTGTTTGAAGCCCTGCGCTGTATTCATATCCACCACTTCCTGAGGTAGGCCGTCCCATGCATCCACCACCCTTTCTGTGAAAAAGAACTTCCTCACATCACCCTTTAATCGGCCTCCCTCTAATTTCATGCTGTGTCCTCTTGTCCTGCTATTGTTCTTATATTGAAACATGTTAGTCTCTTTCACCTTGTTAATGCCCTTAAGATGTTTGAATGTTTCGATTATATCACCTCTCTCCCTCCTTTGCTCCAGGGTATGCATATTGAGCTCTATTAATCTGTCCTCATATGTTTTCTGATGCAGTCCCTGCACCATTTTGGTTGCCCTTCACTGGACTGCTTCAATTTGGTTAATGTCCTTGTGAAGGTGTGGCCTCCAGTACTGCACGCAGTACTCCAGATGGGGCCTAACCAGCGTCTTGTAAAGAGGGATTGTTACCTCCCTCTTCCAACTTGTGATACTCCTACTAATATACCCTAACATCCCCCTAGCCTTACCTACTGCTTTAGTGGTCTGCTTGGATGATTTCAGGTCATCGGTGATGATGATGTCCAAGTCTCTTTCTTCCCTTGTGACTGCCAGAAACTCCCCTCCCAGCCTATAGGTGGCTTCAGGGTTTCTCTTCCCTATGTGCATGATCTTGCACTTCTTTCATTAAACCCCAGTTGCCACTCTTCAGACCATTTTGCTAGTTTATCCAGATCTCTTCTCATTCTGCCCACCCCATCTGGATAATCTACTCTGTTGCAGATCTTGGTGTCATCTGCAAATAGACAAACCTTACCCTCCAGTCCATCTGCAATGTCACTGATGAAGATATTGAAGAAGACTGGCACCAGGACTGATCCCTGAGGTTCCCCACTTGTGACTTGCATCTCTTCTGACTGTATATCATTTACCACCACTCTCTGTTTTCTGCCCGTCAACCAGTTTGCCACCCAGCTGACCTACTTCTCACCCAACCCGAGCCTACCCAGCTTATTAATCAATCTTCTATGTGGAACAGTATCGAAAGCTTTACTGAAGTCAAGGTAGGCAACATCAACTGCTCCCCCTTGGTTCACCACTCTGGTTACCCAGTCAAAGAAATCTATGAGATTAGTTTGATAGGACCTTCCTTTTGTAAACCAATGCTGTCTTGGATCCTGTGCTCCTATGGATTCCAGGTGTTGCACTATCCTTTCCTTAAGGAGTGCCTCCATAATCTTGCCCACTACTGAGATAAGACTGACTGGTCTGTAGTTCCCTGCCTCCTCCCTGCTACCACTCTTGTGGAGCGGGATCACATGAGCCCTTCTCCAGTCTTCTGGGGCCTGTCCTATGCTCAGAGACTCACTAAACAGTTCTGACAATGGCTCTGCTAGTTCCACCCTTAACGCCTTTAGTATCCTGGAATGTATGCCATCAGGTCCCATTGCCTTGTCCACCCATGAGCTTATCAAGGTCTTGTAGGACCCTTTCTTTTGTGAAGGGAGTAGTACTCACCTCCCTCCCCCCTGTGTCCATGGTGCTGACCTGTGGGCCCTGCCCTACCTTCTCTTCAGTAAATACTGAGCAGAAGTATTTATTTAGGATAGATGCTTTTACATGGTCCTCCTCCTCACATACCCCTTATCTCCTTTTCCTCTTAGCAATACCCCCTCTGTACTTTCTCCTTTCACTAATGTAGCTATAGAAAGTCTTGTCACCTTATTTTACTGTTTGTGCTAGTGTTTCCTTGGTTTGGGCCTTTGCCTGCCTTACTGCCTTCCCTGCTTCCCTTAGGGAAGTTTGGTATGCTTCCCTATCGTCATCCCGCTGCATTCTGTTATATTTCCTGAAGGCCAGCTTTTTGGCTCTATCTATCTATCTATCTATCTATCTATCTATCTATCTATCACACTCTCAGCTCACAAAACAGGGAATGGCCTGGCCCCCTTCTCTTCCATGTTCACAGCTGTTTGTGACAGTCATGCACCAATCAAGAGATCCAGAGTCCAGGTGCACCATTTGCCCTGGATCACATGAGACATAATTGAACTATTTCAATTAAGAAATGCAGCCTGGGCTAGATATAAACATAGAGCTCTAACCTCAGACAGGAAATCCTTCACCTTACTCCACAAGTATTGCACCAAGGTCACATGCCAGGTCAAGGCTGACTACTTCCAAGACAAGCTTGTGTGTAATGGCTCAGATCCACCCAAGTTTTGGAAAATGATCTGTAGTCTCCTCAGTTCTCCCTTACCTACTGGTGGGTCCCAGTCTATCCCTGGATGTCTGTTTTTCCACTGAGGAGCTTAACTGGCACTTCAGTGAAAGCCCCAGGGCTCTTATTCCCCAAACCCCATTGCTAACCAGTGTCCTTTTCCTCCATCTGGCAACGTCACTTCCAGGGGATTTCAGCTGATTACATAAATAAGGAGCTATCAGTGCTAAATACAGCCTTCAACTATGGAGCAGACAGCATGTCTCCAAAACTTCTTGCCCTCAGGGCCCCTGCCATAGCTGCCCCACATTGCCCACATTTTCAATCAATCCCTATACTCCAGCTGATTCCCCCACAGTTGAAAGCATGCCATGGTTGTCCCTATTCACAAAGGTAGTTCTATGGATATGCTCACCAACTATCACCTGTTATCCCTTCTTCCCATCTTTTCCAAGGCACTTTAGAGGCTTGTAAGCAGGCAACTCTCCAGCTTCTATTGTAGCTCTGGCTTTCTGACCTCTTAACAATCTGGCTTCTGACCTAATCATTCCACCTCTACCTCCGTCCTTGGAGTCATTGACTATATTCACTCAGACATGAACAAGAGGAAGGGCATAGGGGCCATGTTCGTAGAACTCACCTAGTCCCTTGACCCCAGTGATCACTGTTTGCTCCTGAACAAGCTAGCAGCTGGTTCAATCCTACCTGTCTAACTGAACCCAATCAAGCTAGGTACAATCACATCTCCATCCCTCCTGGTCACACTTGGGGTTCCCCAAGGCTCAGTACTGGGAGCTCTCCTCTTCACAGTCTTCATCAATGACCTCTTGTTGGCCTATCAAATTGTAACATCCACATATATGCTGATGATACAATCTAAACATTTGACCTTTCTACCACTGCAAAGGGACTGCATAACTGTGCAAAAGTGGTTTCAAGTAAACTGCCTAGCCATGAACCTTGCGTAAACAGTCTCCATGCTGTTTGGCTCTAGGCAGTGGCTAAACTCCCCCACCTGTCATGCTGGACCTATGTACACTTCAGGGTGACTTCCTAGACTCCATACCCACCTACAAAAACCTAGATCTTCTCCTGGTCCAACACCTTGACTACTCTGGGCATGTAACACATGTGGTAGCCAAACGTTTTGCAAAACCTGGAATCCTTTACAAGGTAAACAGCCATGTGCTGCTAATTACCTAGAAACAGGTGATTGAATAAACAATTCTACCTCTGCTGGACTATGGGGATATTGCCTACTCTTGAGCTCCCCCCCCTCTACCCTAACTAAACTCACCACCTTGTTTAGTGCCCTGTGCATATTTGCTCTGGCCTGCCCCCACTGTATTTTAACATTCTTAAATTTAACTTTCTTTTATCTTAAACACCTCTAGGAGGTATAGGCAACATATTATTCCAGTGTACACCTCACATGAGAGGCTTTCTGTACTATCATGCTGTATCTATAGCAGGCAGCAGGTACCCTACACTTTGATCTCTCTGTGTGTGAGAGGCTAAGTCCGTGGCGACAGCAGCTTCATTTTTGGTTTTTAAATGTTTTTTAAATGCTCAACAGTAAATCCTCACTACTATTTTGTCCTTTTAATGACTAGATACTTGATAAAAAAGGGTTTCTAACTTTTAAAATTATAAGTTCAACACAGAGTAACCAGAAATACCGGACTGGCACTTCCTGTGGGCCATAAAGAAAAAGCTAGCCCCAGCAAGTGGAGGTGAGTGCTGGTCTGCCAGCATCCACTGAGGGAGCAGAGGGAGGGGGCCAGGAATGTTGCATTGTAAATAAACATTGTAATCATTTACTATATAAAGTCTCACTACTTACCATAATGAATCCGACAGAGGCTATATTAGAGCATCTAGTAAAAGAAGGATCCCCGTTTAAATGTCAACAGTGTAAAATGTTTACACCATTCTAAGCAAATATACTTGTAACAACCAACAAATGTGTTAAATGTTCTGCTCATGACACACTTGTTAGAGAAATAAAAGATCTCAATAAAGAATTAAAAAACACAATGAAGATGGTTAGCGTGGAAAACTTTATGCAGAACATTGACAAAGAACCACTTGAAAAACCATACAATAGGAGGAAGCGTACCCAGGAACAGGAAGACTCCAATCCTATTTCAAGTACAACAAATCAAAACAAAACAATTGTACCCATGAAGGAAGCAGTAGTAGTAATGCTTCTGAAGAAGTGCTCTCTTGACCTGAACTGTCTGGCCAACTACAGACTGGTCTCTGACCTGCTCTTTGTGGGTAAGGTTATTGAGAAGGTGGTGGTCGTACAACTGGAAACCCATTTAACATCTCACAGCATCTACGATCCTCTCCAGTCTGGTTTCTGTAATAGGTATAGTACAGAG
Organism: Neoceratodus forsteri; assembly: GCA_016271365.2. Lineage (NCBI taxonomy): Eukaryota > Metazoa > Chordata > Ceratodontiformes > Ceratodontidae > Neoceratodus > Neoceratodus forsteri. Next base: position 435,565,902 of record JADMNL010000023.1, read on the forward strand.
ACTGCCCTGTTTTGGGTACTTAATGATCTTCTGATGGCGAGAGATCGAGGGAGCCGTTCCATCTTGGTTCTCCTTGATCTCTCAGCAGCGTTTGACACTGTGGACCATGGGGTGCTCTTGGAGCACCTGCTGTTTTTATGTGGATTGTCTGGGACAGTCCTTTACTGGTTTTGATCTTTCCTTTACAAGCAGGACCCAGAGGGTAGTGTCAGGGATTTATTCCTCTGCACCTCTCCCCCTGTCTTGTGGGGTACCACAGGGCTCCATTTTGTCCCCATGTTATTCGCAGTGTACATGCTGCCATTAGAGGACATTATTAGGTTGTATGGGCTAAGTTTTCACTGCTATGCAGATGACACTCTGCTCTACATGTCCTTTGTGCCCAGTCAGGATGGAGTAATCTTGGCCTTCATCAACTGCCTTTCAGAAATTCAGAACTGGATGAGTTCCAACTGGGTGATATTGAACCCTGATAAGACTGAGGTTTTGGTGGTAGAGCCAGGTCACTATAGCATGGAGGGGCCAGTGGGCCAGCTTACCGGACTTCGGCTCTGGTCTGTCCTGCTGCCTACCTCCAACCATGTGCGGAATCTGGGCATGGGGTTAGACGGCAGCCTGTCACTAAAACAACAGGTGTCGGCCGTTGTCAAGACCTCTTTTTACCATCTGAGGAATATTGCCCAGATAAAGTACCTGATCCTACCTAGCGATATGCCAACCCTAGTTCATGTCTTTGTAACCTCCTGCCTTGACTGTTGCAATGCCTTATACTTAGGGCTACTGGGGGTTGATATCCCCTGATTGCAGCTAGTGCAGAATGCAGCTGCCAGGCTGTTGACTGGCTTATCAAAATCTAGCCATATCATGCCTGTGCTCTGCTATCTGCACTGGCTGCCGGTAAATTGGTGGATCACCTTCAAGGTCAGATTACTGACTTACAAAGCCTTACAGGGACAGGGACCCAGTTACCTGCAAGATCCCCTTGTCCCTTAACATCCCCTCTGCTGGCTCCGCTCCACTGGTGAGGGATTACTATAGGTTCCCAGGGTCCATTTGAAGACATCGGGAGCTTGCTCTTTAGCCTATGTGGCACCGACCCTGTGGAACACTCTACCTCATCAAAAAAGAGTGTGCCAGACCACCAAGAGCTTTAAGTCAGAATTAAAACCTTCCTTTTTACCCAGGCATTCCCTTCTAAGGTCTAGTACATAGAATACAGTAACTGTTTGACATCTAGATTATTTTATTAAGATCTTAACTGTCATTTTAAATATTTTTTAAATTTTGTACAGCACTTTGATCTTTTGTAATTATGCTATATAAATAAATGGTGATTGATTGAGAGATCCAGATCAGCATGGTTTTCGGGAGGGTAGAAGCACAACTACTAACCTTATATGCTTCTACAAAAAAGTAAGCAACCTTCTAGACAATTCTGTTCCATGTGACACTGCATACAGAGTGGCCAATATGAAAGGCTCACTTCTCCATGTAATTATTACTTTGTGTTGTCATTCTACCTTAACACGAAGTAAGGTGAAGTGACAACAATATTGGCAGCCCCACACACACACACAGTCACCAGAATTAATGTGCATCCCCAAAATGCTGCTGTCTTGTGTCCAGAAAACTTCCCAGTGCTGACAAAGTGAAATGAGAGTGTAACAAGAAATGCAAAGTCTCCCAGAATTAATGGTGCTCTCAGTCATGTGTGCAGTGGTCACACACAGTCACCAGAATTAATGTGCATCCTAAAAATGCTACTGTCTTGTGTCCAGAAAATTCCTCAGTGCTGACGAAGTGAAATGAGATCGTAACAAGAAATGCAAAGTCTCCCAAATTAATGGTGCTCTCAGTCATGTGTGCAGTGGTCACACACAGTCACCAGAATTAATGTGCACACCCAAAATGCTACTGTCTTGTGTCCAGAAAATTCCCAGTGCTGATGAAGTGAAATTTATTTGTTTATTTGTTTGTTTATTTATTTATTTCATAATTTGGATTTACAACCTTTGAGTCAAAGACTCATTTATAAAGGCACCTCGTCGCAGGAAAGGTAGACAACAATTGGTGGTGGAGTACAACAATGGAGAACATTACAGGTGAGATACAATAAAAGAACACACAAAGCAATTCTAGTAATACAAAGGTGTACAAAGGCTTCAATTAGTTACAATTAGTCTAGTATATAAATAATAAGGTACCGCTAGGGGGTATAGGGAGTGATACCTGGGGGGAAGGGGTGGTTGCTGGGGGAGAAGGCAGTCCAGAAGGACATTGTCTGTAAATTGGGCAAGGCAGAGCTCTAGATATGGGCCAGTCAGGGGCATTTACAGCTCCAAGCATCAGTGAGGTGGTTTCAGAGGGCGATTTTGAAGGGGACGATTTTGGGGATGTTTGTGATATGAGTGGGGAGGGAGTTGTACCAAGAGGGGGCTCTGTGGTGGAATGATCTTTGAGTGAGAGAGGTCCTGGCTCTCAGGACCTGGAAGGTGGCTTTGGTTGCGCTTCAGGTGGCGACAGAGTGGAAGGCCAATTTTAGGGATGCAGCAACCCCCGGGGGGGACAGCCCAAGTAGTGATTTTTTTTGCCAGTATACAGGTGTGGTAGTGCAGGCACTCATCAAAGGTGAGTAAGTTCGAGGAGGAGTAGAGCTGGCAAGTGTGCATTCTGCTTGGGGCACCGGTCAGGAATCTGCAAGCCTTGTTGATCGAGGTCTGGACTTTGGTGAGGGTGGTGGGGTCAGCAGCCACATAGATAGGGAGCCCGTAATTGACCAATGACAGGATGGAGGAGGTCATAGCCAGTTGGAGGGCATTCTGAGGGAGGCAGTCTTTGTGGCGGTAGAGGAGTCCATTCTGAGTGTTTACGGCAGTGGACAGGGAATTAAGATGAGAGTGGAAAGAGAGAGCCGAGTTGAAGGTGATGCCCAGATATTTGTATGTAGACACCTGTTCAAGGGGGTGTAGGGTGTTGGGGGAGGATGAGAAGGGGGCATTTCTGGAGTTACTCTGGAGGTGGGCAAAAGCATAGATTTTGTCTTTTTGAGATTCAGAACTAGACGATGGTTGAGGAACCATTTTTCAGCTTGGCTGAAAGTGAGTTGCAGAGAGTTCTGGAGGGTGATGGGGTCGGGGTGGGAGGTGACGAGAACCGCATTGTCAGCATATAGGAGCATACTGCCTGAGCAGGAGCTAGGAAGGGTGTTTAGAAAGAGACTGAGCAATGTGGGGCCCAGGATGGAACCCTGGGGGACACCTGAGTGAACAGGTAGGGCAGCTGATAGGGTACCGTTTATCTTGACCCATTGGGATCTGGCATGGAGGTAACTGGAGAACCAGGCAAGGGGGCCAGATGAGAAGCCTAGTTGATGGAGGGAGTCAAGCAATAGGGGGTGACACACAGTGTCAAAGGCCTTAGATAGGTCAATGAACACTGCCCCAGCAACATCCCCAGAGTCAAGTGCAGAGTGTATTTACTGTGAGAACTATAGGAGAGCTGTGGTGGTGCTGTGTCCAGGGTGGAAGCCATGCTGTTCTGGACATAGTATGCTCTATTTGGTTAGATATTGCATGAGTTGGGTGGGTACTATTTTTCCAGGGCTTTAGAGAGTGGGGGGAGGATGGAGATTGGTCTGTAGTTATTTGGTAATGTGCGATCTCCATTCTTATGAATTGGGGTAATTTCAGCTGATTTCCAGGCACTTGGAAATTGACCGAGGCACAGAGACTGGTTTAACAGGTCAGTGAGAGAGGCTAGCATGACATCTAGAGTTAGATGGAGAATCCTGGAGTCAATGTGGTCACAGCTGGGGTTGTGGCTGGACAGGGCTTTTAGTAGGAGTGGTTTGGCTTCATGAGGAGATATGTCTGGAGGAGAAATGAGGCGATTCTAGGGTGGGGGGTTGAGGTAGGGATAGGGTCAAAAAGTGGACAGGAAGGACTGCGCTTAGGTCAGAGAAAGCCGTGTTGAGGCAGTCAGCATATGTGGGGTCAGTGGTAATAGTGCCGTTGACAGATATCTGAGAGGGGGGGGAGCAAGTTTTTCCATTGAGCTCCTTAATATTATCCCAGAATGCACGCACAGAGCCCCAGGAGGAGGCCAGGGTGGTTTGGTAGTATTTGGACTTGGCTTGTCTTATGGCCCAGGTGCATTGGTTACGAGTGGAATTATAGGCCTGTCTGTCCACTGTCCTGCCTGACTCGACCGCAACATGCCAGAGGTTGTCTCGCTGCCTCAGTTGTTGAATAAGGGGAGGGAAAATCCAGGCGGCATTATGTCTTTTGGAGCGGGTACTGGTAAAGGGGACAAAGAGGTCACAGGCCTTGCAGAAGGCTCTGGTGAGGTAGGCTAGCGCAGTGTCTATATCAGTCGCGAGTGAGCTTGGGGACCAGTCAAGTTGGGCTAGGTACTGCTTCAGTTTACTGAGGCCCCCTGGGCCAAAGTAGTGGTGGGAGGTGACTTCGCGGGTTGGTTTTTGCGTGGGGGTGGACCAGAAACAGAAGAAAGGGGAATGGTCACTGAGGGAGTTAGCAAGGACATTAACAGTCTTGATTTTGTGGGGGCAGTTGAAAAGTATTATGTCAAGGAGGGAGCTGGTGCCACTTGACTGGTTAAATCTGGTAGGAAGAGTGACTAACTGAGCTACGTCAAGGGCAGTGAAGGAGTCCTTTATGTTTGCAGCAGTGGAGCCTAGCCAGTTGACATTGAGGTCACCTAGGATAAGCTGCTCAGCTTTGTGGGGCAGGGTAGAGAGATAGTAAGGGAGCGTATTGCTGGTCCTTGGACCCGTGGGGGTATGTATGTAGTGGTAAGATAGAGAGGGCCCCTGCCTGGGTCAAGGGAGACTTTTAAGGTGATCGCTTGGATACCATGACCGAGCTTGGGGGCAGGGAGAGCATGACTAAGAAGGGAGTCACACAAGTAGACTGCACATCTGCCAACATGCTTACCAACTCGATCCTCTCAGAACAAGGTGAAACCAGGGAGGGAGACAGCTGAGTCAGCGGTTGATGCAGAGAGCCAGGTCTCCACTATGGCAATAATGTTGGGCCTGTGTTGTGCGACCCAGCACTGGAGTGCAGCAGTTTTATTTGGGAGACTGCAGATGTTCATTGAGGCAATGCGAAGGCCACACCCAGCAGGGTGCGAGAGGGGGGTAGAAGACCCAGGACCAGGGTTGGGGTTGACGTTCCCGGAGAGCAGAAGAAGTAAGGTGATAAGTCTGAGGAGTGGGCTGTGGCAGTTGGGGTTGATACATTTGAGCTGATAAAATCTGGGGAACAGAGTGTGTGATGTGCCAGATACGATAGGAGCTCCTAGTGGCAGCTGCATATAACCTGCTAATAGAGGAGTAGACACAGAAAATGTCACTGCTACCAGGGAATATAGCCCTCTAGTGGCAAGAGGATAGAATCTGCCAATGAAAAAGTCAACAGTTAAAAAAAAAACAAAATGACTGTAAGGATTAAACATATTATTAAACCCTGGCACATAAATTCAACTAGAGAGACAGAGGGAGATGCAGTAGTTAGAGATGTGTTCAGCAGGAGATAGTGTGGGCCACTTGGAAATCAGCTTCCACTGGTACCAAATCCAAAAGTCAGGGCTAGTACCTTGCAGTATCAGCTGAGCTGTAACTCACTGAGGATTTCTGAACCACTGTTTAGGTTCAAGAAATTGAGGGGTCCCTGGCCTAGTCAAAGCTCACTGGATCCCTTGCAGTATCAGCTGAGCTGTAGCTCACGGAGGATTTCTGAACCACTGTTTAGATTCAAGAAATTGAGGGGTCCCTGGCCTAGTCAAGGCTCACTGGATGCCTTGCAGTATCAGCTGAGCTGTAGCTCACGGAGGATTTCTGAACCAGTGTTTAGGTTCAATAAATTGAGGGGTTCCTGGCCTAGTCAAGGCTTGCTGGATCCCTTGCAGTATCAGCTGAGCTGTAGCTCATGGAAGATTTCTGAACCACTGTTTAGGTTCAAGAAATTGAGGGGTTCCTGGCCTAGTCAAGGCTCGCTGGAATGAGAGCATAACAAGAAATACAAAGTCTCCCAGAATTAATGGTGCACTGCAAATGCACAGACAGATTAAGATTGTGCTACACACTCAAGAGATGAGACGCAAAGGCATAACAACACCTAACCAGTGCTCACAAGTCACAAATCCAAGTCTGGAAAAGAATACCTTTTCCCGGTTGGGGGGAGGGGATAGTGCATGGCAGTAACAGTCCACTACCAGTAAAGATACCACAAAGCAGTACAAAAAATTCATGCAGGTGAGGTGAATAGCAGGTTAACACTGCTGCAATTGCTCTGTGGCACAATAAAAGGTGTCTGATTTGATGGCATGCATCGCACAGACACTGACACACACACTACAAGAAATGCGAAGCTAATTGAAAACCTTTAGTAGTATAACCAAATGTTTTAAACAAATTGAAATTATACACTCTTGCACCACAACAATCAGCAAAAAAATGTCAAGAATTACTGAAAATATTACTGTGTGTACATTAACACAGTTATACAAGAAAAATATAACCAAAACAGAAAGACTGCCTTTATCTCCTAGTTAATCTACCTATAACACAGATACACCCCTCCCCCAAAGTGTCTGTCAGTACACAGACTGCATGTTCTAAATTGACATTCAAAGTCCACACACAAACAATAAACACTCGATGATATGAGCACAGGAGGGTTTCCTACAAATGATGTACTAAATTTTGAGAAAAAAAAAATTACTCAAAAAGGCTTTTTTAACAGCTTTTAGAGGTTTTGAATCGCAGCGCTCTGACAGCAAACTGCCTTCAGCTACCAGTACACACACACTAACCAGAACTGAGGCTGTGCAGAACAATCTAGAGCCCATGTGACCTGCAATCCCATGAATCACTGCAGAATTCACTTGGAGCTCAATTACAAGGCGAAGTGATGTGAAGTACACTGATTTCAATGTACTTCGCCTTAAAATTGGTGGAGAAGTGGTTTGGGGAAGCCAGAATAATGCAAGGTCATTGGTTTCAATGGACTTCACTTTCCTCATTATGACACGAAGTACTCCGCTTCATGTTGCCGATTACTTTGCGGATTCCACATTACTCCACGAATCACTTTGTGGAGCGAATTTTGGCCACTTTGCCCACCACTACCTTGGAGGAACAGTAGATTCCAGGGAAGGTTCCAGGGATCATAGGGAGTATGGGCAGACTGGATGGACCTCTGGTCTTTTTCTGCCATCATTATCTATGTTTTTATTTAAAAAATGTGATTCATCTGAGGCTGCTGGCAGCTTGATTTTGGTAAGTGCCACATTCATGACCATTTTCTTTGCCTTACATGAACTGCTGTTTTCTAGTTGCATGTAAAAACATAAAAAAAAACAGCAGATAAAGACCTCACAGACTATCCAGTCTGCCTAAGCATGTCTAATTTGAACAGCTCACTGTTGTCCACCTTGTTTATGCCATGGAGGTGCCTGAAGGTCTCAATCATGGTACCCATCTTTCTCCTGCCCTCTAGTTTGTCCATATTTAGAGCCTCCAGGCCCTTCTCATAGGACTGTCCCAGTAGCCCCTGTATCATTTTGGTGACTCATCTGTGCACTTCATCACACTTGTCCCTGTTCTTCCTCTAGTGTGGGTTCCACAATTGCTGTGCCACTGTTCCAGGCAACAACAAAAACAATAATTCCTGAAAGGAGGCTTACTGCAAAGAACCTCTTACTTGCAGGTAAGTCTAATTAAAGCAGCAGTATTTGTACATCACCACGTAGCTTTTCAGCAATAATGTTTTTCTTGCAAAAACTTCAGTATTCAGCAGTATATGAAGAAAGGCTTGACTCCTTAATATAATCCAGTTACATCATCTTTATTAGTAATTTCCACCAATGAAAAACATTTGGTGATGCTGGACCACATAAGGAATGGGGGGAAAGCTCTTTAAATATTGCTTACTGAAGCTCCACAAGAAATGATATTTCTGGCTGTTACTTAAGCTTTGCTACAGCAAAATTGTCCTCTTAGATGCCACATGTAACTGATAACATAACTTGCAATCCAATAGCTTGCTTTTGGAGTAACACATGCTATTCTCTGGGAGCGACCATCTTCTGGCCATCAGAATCCGTCAAATCTCAGTATTCCCTTTTTTTTTGTTTTCTTTCATTCCCAAATGAAGCCATGGGATTTTGAAGTTTCTTAAAAAGTTCCCATCCCTGTGCCATGCCTGCCATGAAACAATCAGCTTGGCATAGTGGTGGGTTGTTTACCATCAGAAGCATGTGGTAGCACCATCCTGATACAGCCACAGTATAAGTCTAGCATCTACATTCAATAGGTAACCTTAGCATAGGAGGCTTTTAAAAATTGCACATGGTGATTATCTTTAATAATCTAAGTAAATAATTACAATATGAGCTTTAAAAGCTGTTTTGAAAATATCTGTGAAAATTAAAACACACAGAAAAAATTAAAACAAAATTAAAACAAACAAATCTAAGGATAGGTGTACTACATTTTTGCTGATAAACAATTTTATTACTTTTTTTGCCAAATAAAAATACTGCTACTTTAACTGTTGGTTTTTGAAGAATACCTCGATTGGTGCTACTTGTCACAGTTAATCACAATTGGCAGCATACGAAGACTGCCAGAAGAAGAAGGCCCAGTAATCCATCAAGTCTGCTCTTGTTGTGAAGTCCTCTATGGCTTTTAAGGCTCCACCCCCTCCCCAACTGCTACTTCCCACTTCCTGCCTACCTTCTTTGAAGCCACAATGCCATCGTGCACAGACTATAGAGAGGCGTGAGCCAAACAATAGACTACGAAGCAAGACAAACAAGCCACACTGCCTGCACTTTCAAGAAAATAAGGCACAAGTCATAATAGAGTGCCAAATGAAGCAGCAGCAGGACTTTATTTTCAGAGAGACCCTGGTGAGTCACAAACACTCAGTGGTTATTAAAGGCTCCACCCCCTCCCCAAATGCTACTTCCCACTTCCCTCCTACCCATCTTTGACCCTAACCTTCCCCTTTACCCTATCCCACCCTCTTTTGAAGCTGTCCACTGTCTCCAGGAAGACCACCACCTCAGGGAGTTCATTCCACCATGCATCCACTCTCTCTGTGAAGAAATGCCTGCTGATCTCTCTGCTGAACCTTCCTCCTGCCAGTTTAAGGCAATGCTTCCTCATAGTTTTGCTTATACTAAGACTGAAGAGGCCCTCAGTTTTCACCTTATGTCTGTTTTAATGAAAATTTGAGTCCTTTTATTGCCAACAGTAAGAGCAGAACACTGTTGGACAAAAATTCCCCCCACAATTTTAATTTTGAAGCCATCCATTCTTTATTACTGAAGACATTTTCATTTAAAAAGAAAAGTATTTCTTTAAACTTCATTCATGTTGCTTATCTTGTCTTGAGCTCATATTCTTTGCTTATGACATCACAACCTGTTGCCACTAACACCTTTCTGACATCACAAGCCAAGGAGTATGACTGCAAAGTAGCATGGACTTAAGATGTCTAAGTGGCAAAGGGCCTGTTCTTATGCAAATATCTTCATAAATAAGGGCATGAATGTTCTGAAATTCAAATTTTGGGGACATGATGCCAGCAGTACCTTTTTTACAGAAACCTGGAACATTATATTAATAGAAAACGACAATAATAGCATCTGCATGGTATTAAACATGTTAAGGTGCAACTGATGGGATTTAATGGGCACTGAGGGCAGCTTGCTTGACCTTTAACAATTTTCCAGAATTAATGTTAATTATGTCTAATTAAATATTCAGGAGCCTAGCAAAGATCCTGATTGGCTACTGGATTGGTCATTAATGTGTTAGAATTTACCAGTCCAGCTGCCAACTGACACTGTGCAGCATGCATGCATAAGACATGCTTGTGCTTCATGGCTGACGCCACACCACTAAAATCAAAAAGGTAAGCAAAAAAAACTAAATTCAGAAGTTGTTATTGAAAATTAGACTTATAATCAGATTAACAACCTTGAAGTCTGTCATTTCATTGGATTAATGACCAGCTGGAGGGAGGAGTACCTCAATTGTACCTTTGGATATCCATTCCCCCTACTGGTTGTTAATCCATTGGAAATTACTGGTGTCATAGAATCAAAGAGTCATAGAACTTGATGGCAGAAAAGGACCCCACAGCCCATGACCCATTCAGTCTGCCTCTTCCCCCCCTGCTAATCTTTCCCTGACTTCTCAGTCGATATTTCTTAACTATGTCACTGTCACCAGGTGGAGTGGAGTTAGCATACAAGCTCTACTTCTGACACTGAGACTGGCAGGAAGAGAGTGTTGCCAAAATGAGACATTCTGCTTTTGGGGAGGGAGGGCACTAGTCCCCCAACATTTGTGCTGGTTGATCAATGAGCAACTGGAGAAAGGGTGTAACTATGGTGAACCCAGTTGTTGGCATGGGGTACAAAGGGAAAAGGGACTAAATGGTAGAAAACAAAAAGAAAACAAAGGAACTTATGAGTCTTCACATTTTAAAGTGAACAAATGAATTCAAATATTTCAACCAAGTCAGTTTTATTTCATTTCCTACTTTTGGCCATGTAAATAGTTCCAGAATTGTGTTCGTTAAAGTCCTGATTCCATCCGACAACATCCCAGCACAACACGTGGAAACTGCTGTGCTGTTCAAGTTGAAATTCTTTTTTCTTTTCTCTCTTCACCGGCCAGGCACTCCTTCATGCTGAATCCCCTGGCCCCATCACTCAGTTTCTCTTGAGCTTACCTTCCAACTCCACCTTCTACTTGCATCACTCTGTTTTTGACAGGGGGCAGTGGGTGAGGCCTCGCACTGCACGGACCAGATTCCAGATTGAAGGAAAGCCACATTGATGATGTGGGGCCTGCAGGGAGCTAGTATTCATTCTGCCTTGCTGGAACTTTCTGCTTTTCTGAACCCATCCCTCAGGATGCAGGTGGCATGGCTCCACATGCATACGCACGTGACCATGCTTAGCGCAGCACCAACCTGCATCCCTCCATGCCACCATGACACCACTGCCATCTGTCATCACCCACGTGGCAGTAGGCAGTGGAACTGGCAGCCCTCCCTCCTTCCCTGAAGGAGGAGCGTATCCCCTGGGATGCTTGATCCTCCTCCCCAGCCAGCCCCTGAAGACCTGTGCTCATTCCCGAACGCAGCTCGCCAACATCACAAGTGATAGCGCTACCACTGCACTGAGGGATTGCGCAAGTTGACATTCTTTTGATGCAGGGGTAAAAGTAAGAACTCGCTGTTTGAGGATAACACAAATTCCATATTGCTTATGAAACAATTGTTGGTGTGTTAATCCTGGTGTCTGGAGGGGCATCTCCCCCAAGCACTATAAACCAATTCTATACCTGGGTAACTATCTTCGGTAATGTGTGCAAATCCATTTAAATTAATTTGCCAAAGCAGCAATTACTGCACTGTGAGGTGCATTACAAATATAAACATGCATTATTAAGCAGATTGCTAAAAATAATATATGCTGTTTTGGTTAAACAATGGAGTCAAAAACTTCATAACCACTGAGAAGGTAAAAATATGTTGCACTGTGATGAGTTCAGAAGGGAGACTAGAAGTGATAGTATAAAAACCTGCCACCAATTTGGGAAAGAAAATGTTCATTTCTGTAAGAAGTTGAAGAGCACAGTCTTAGTTATTTCTGTTATGACCTCATGTTCTTGGCCTAATGAAACACAGCAGGAATTAGATAAAAGCAGACGTGATGTATTTTAATTACTAGCTCTAAAGGCATTATGGAACAATGAGTTACATAATGGTGAATTGAAACACAGTATATCTTCGGGATAAATATTTTAATTCCTTAAAAACTGGACATAAAGCATATCAGCCTTTTTATTTAGATTTTATTTGTATGTGCTATGCTACTATAGACCTCAGCAGCATGCACTGCAAGGTCCAGTGCTGGTATGAAGAGCTGATCACAAAAATATTATAGTTATCACATCTGTCATGCAGTAAAAAAAAAAGACTTGGGAGGGGTCCTAGTACATAGTCACTAGGAAAAGGGTTACACTACTAAGGAGAAGTGAGGTTCTCTAATAGCGGAGAAAAAACACACACAATTTCAACAGGGATGGAGAGATACATGTGGGGAGTGGTGCAATGCACTGGCTGGGGGGCCGCAATCTTTTGGGACACATTCTGGAGGCTGCGATGCTGCCCTATTTGCAGACACCTCTCTGCTCTGAGGGAAGAGGTTGCCTGTTTCCAGGCTGACCTGGCAAGGAGTAGGATAACCTCCTACCCCACCCAGGACCTGGCAGGGGATTGGGAAACCTCCTCCCCCACCCAGGGACCACCAGGGCTGCTTCCGCTGCCTCAGAGGTTGCCAAGAATAAGGAGCGGTTGGACTACAGTGGGCTCAGGGAGGGTGATTCACATGTCATTCTGGCGGAGAGTTGTTCCTCTATGGAGGCACCCACAGTAGAGACCAAGGAGGATTCTGGGAACATCCACAAGGGAGATCCACAGGAGAGTGGCATGGGGCCCCACAGGGGAAGGAAACAGTTTCTGGTAGGGGCTGCAAATGTTAAGGGGATAGAACTGGGGGAGGAAGGGGACAGGGAGGTAAGGTTGGCCTTGGCCAGGCAGTGGAGAGCCCTCACTATTTCTAGCCTACAGGCTCCTCACCTCCCTCGGTTACCATATAGTTGCACTGGACTATGAATGCGTTGTATTATGTATAAGACAAGGCCTCCCTGAGGTGACTTACTACCAGCTCATATCATGAATTGCTTTAGCTACCAATTGTATAGGTCTTAACTGCTCATTAGGTAAATATGTCGATAGCTCTGCCCAGTTTTAGCTACCAAATGTATAGGCATTAACCCGTGCTCATTGTATTTATACTCTATGATTGCTCACCCACATTTATTCTATGTACAGTATGTACTGTATGAATGTCTATGTTTTATTCTGAGGTGGAGCCTTTGGAAATGAGTCTATAACTCAAATGGTTGTAATTCCGATTTCCTAAATAAATAAATAAATAAATAAATAAGGTGCCTGTCTGGCGCCATGGCCTGGAGGAACAGGAAGTGAATCTTCAGGATAGCGGGAGCAGCTGCACAGGAGAGGTAGCTGGATGTCATTGTCCACCTAGGGATAAATGACCTAGCTGGGAATGGGATCAGAGTTGTGCAGGAGTTTGTGAAGTTGGGGAGGGGCCTTTGACAAGTAGCATGCACGGTAACCTTCTCAAAGGTGCTGCCTGTCTATGGCATGGGTGAGACTAGGGTACTCTGTACCCTGGGATTCAATGAATGGTTGAAAAACTGGTGCAGAGCACAGGGTTTTGACTTCATTGGGCATGGGGGGGCAGCTGGAGGGATACAGGCCTATACTGACACAATGGTCTGTATCTGTTGGGCAGGAGAACCAGGACCCTAGGTGATAGGTTTAAATGCTTAATTGGTAAGCTTTTAAGCTGCACCCTTGGCCATTAAATGCCCCTGGGCTGCACTGCGGTCGATGCTGAGGTTCATTGTGGGTATTGTGTGCCAGGTGTGGCCGGCCCAGTGGGATGGGCTTGGGACAGCAGGGCTGTGGCCATGCCAGAGATGGATCATGGGGAGTAACAGTGGTGACCAGCCCTATGGTATTGACTGGGGACGGCAGGGCGATGGCTGTGCCAGAGGTGGGGGTCATGAGGTGGCTGTGTCAGGGGCTGTGGGGAGCTGTACTACTTTGACCATACTGCCACATAGGACAGTGGCTTGGCTCCAGTGGAATGGGGACATGCAGGGGTGGACAACCCCTCCTTGTCTTGAGTGGGCTCAAGTTGCCCCATCTCCTGATGAATGTCTCATAATCATCATTATTATCCACTTCACCCTCTTCGCTGGTGTCCATCAGCAGATGCATACAGGTAGGTGACAGGGGCAACTGCACTGAGATAGACCTGGAGCATCTTCCACTATGTCCGGTATGACATGAGCTGTTGATAGAGGACAGGAGAGTTGTGTAGCAATGTACCGTACAGAACTGTATGCTGGCTGAGGCAGCATGCAGGCTTAGCATACGGTGATACAACATCCATGCTGGTTGTGCAGTGCACCACCTATACCCATAGTGGCTGTTTACGCGGCACACACCCCTACACTAGTGAGCACACACCCCATCACCAGTGAGCACACATCCCAGCGCCAGTGGGCACACACCCTGGTGCACACATCCAGGCAAAAGTGAACACACACACACCCTCACCAGGGAGTATGCATCCCAGTACCAGCGAGCACATAGGCAACAACACATGAGACACAACAGTGGAGTTCCACACATATGGCTACACACCAGAAAACATAGAGACAGTAGTGTAGTGCACACTAATGTGTCACACAGCACTGGTGTATGCATGCATCCATACTGTGTATACCGACACATGGCCAACGGGACAATGCACAGTCAGTCACTCACAGGGCTGGGCTGGTCCCAACTGGCTCTCATAGTCAACTCCAAGCACTCCAATCACCACCATAGGTGTAAAATGGAGGTTATTACCTCCTCTGCTGGATCCAGAGTACATGCAGCTGCCAATGCCCATGGATCCCTGCCTGTCTCATGGATCTCCCTTCATTGCATCGACAGGACCTTCTTCATCCACCTCTTCATGTCTCTGAAGTACTCCCACATAGCCTTGATGGGACTGTTCTGCCTGCCGATGGCATTGACCACATCAGCGATCTCTAACCAGGCCTGCTGTACCTGAGCATTCGTGGCTTGCCTCCAGGACAAGACCTCCTCCCTGGCCATGCAGGCCTCTACCAGTGCCTGCGACTCCTCCTCAGAGAAGTGGTGAGTCCAAGTCCTCCATGACAGCTGCTGGATAGGGGATCAGAATATAGGTACATAGGTAATGCAGACAGCGGGGAGCCTAAAGCCCATCAGGCTTGTCTGACAATTTCTCAACTATAAAGCCTTCCAAACTCTCCCTCTTTTAAGAAATTGTCCAACCTCTATTTAATGATATTCATATTTTCACTAGTAACTACTGCCACAGGCAAACTGTTCCACTGATGGACCACCCTTTGAGTGAACCAATGTCCTCTCCTTTCAGTCTTAAAATGCTTGGCCTGCAGCTGGAATTTATGCCCTCGTTTTCCTAATAATAGTCCTTAGTTTCAAACACAATTTCTCATATCCTCACATTTTAAAGCTTTATACACAGTAATAAGATTCCCCTTAGTAGTCTCTTCTCCAATGAATACAGTCCCTGGCTTAATCTCTGTTCATATTATTGATTATCCAAACCCTTCACCATTTTTGTAGCCCTCCTCTGGACTCTTTCCAGTTTTTTGATGCCCCCCACATCTTGGGGTGACCAGAACTGGCCACAGTATTATAAATGTGGTCTCACCAATGCCCTATATTATAGATAACACCATGTCTCTACCTCTACTCTCTATACTCTTTCTTATACATCCCATTATCTTGTTACATTTTGTGATAGTCTCATTACAATGTTTAGTCAATTTTAAATTGTCAGTTGTAGTTATTCACAGATCTCTTTCAATTTCAGTAACTTTGAGGACTGTATTCCCTAGTCTGTATTCTACCTTAATATTTTTATGGCCCAAGTGCATTACCACACACTCATCTAGACTAAAGCTCATTTTGTACTTAATTAACCATTAATGTACTGTAGTCCATCCAATTCACTCTGCAATTACCTGAACATGGAATACAAACAGTAGAACACAGATGAAAGATAAATTCGAGCGAGGTCCTCACCTCCCCTGTCAGGGACACATAGATGTCCCATCAATGCATGCTCTACCAGAGACGGAAGCCTGTCTGACACAGGCCTGCCCATGTGCAGACACAATCATAGTCAAGGTCACAGACAGACAGGTGCTGAAATGTACAGGTGCCCAAAGGAACTCAGGGCAGCCACCTCCTAAGCATGTATGTGAGGGTGCCACAACCTCTGTTGTCATGCACCATTGACTACAATGGGAGAGAGATCCTCCTCCTAGCCATGACAACACCATAGAAACATAGAAGTTGACGGCAGATAAGGACCGCAAGGCCCATCCAGTCTGCCCATTTTTTCTGCCTTATGAATGTGCCATAGGCCTTTACTCTGTCGATGTCCTATCTATTCATACTCATCTGTATTGCTCCCTTATGCCTATCTCATGCCTGTTTGAAGCCCAGTACTGTATTCATATCCATTACTTCCTGAGGTAGGCCATTCCATGCATCCACCAATCTTTCGGTGAAAAAGAACTTCCTCACATTACCCGTTAATCAGCCTCCCTCTAATCTCATGCTGTGTTCTCTTGTCCTGCTATTTTATTTATATTGAAACATGTTAGACTCTTTCACCTTGTTAATGCCCTTAAGATGTTTGAATGTTTCAATCATATCACCTCTCTTCCTTCTTTGCTCTAGACTATACATATTGAGCTCCGTTAATCTGTCCTCACATGTTTTCTGATGCAGTCCCTAAACCATTTTGTTTGCCCTTCTCTGGACTGCCTCCATTTTGTTAATGTCCTTGTGCAGGTGCGGCTTCCAGTACTGCGCGCAGTACTCCAGATGGGGCCTAACCAGTGTCTTGTAAAGAGGGATTATTACCTCCCTCTTACAACTTACGATACCCCTACTAATAAACCTCAACATCCCTCTAGCCTTACCTACTGCTTTAGTGGTCTGCTTGGATGATTTCAGGTCATCTGTGATGATGATGCCCAAGTCTCTTTCTTCCCTTGTGATTGCCAACAACTCCCCTCCCGACCTATAGATGGCTTCAGGGTTTCTCTTCCCTATGTGCATGATCTTGCACTTCTTTGCGTTAAACCCCAGTTGCCACTCTTCTGACCATTTTGCCAGTTTATCCAGATCTCTTCTCATTCTGTCCATCCCATCTGGATAATCTACTCTGTTGCAGATCTTGGTGTCATCGGCAAACAGATAAACCTTACAGTCCAGCCCATCTGCAATGTCACTGATGAAGATATTAAAGAGGACTGGCCCCTGGACTGATCCCTGAGGTACCTCACTTGTGACTTGCGTCTCTTCTGACTGTATATCATTTAACGCCACTCTCTGTTTTCTGCCTGCCAACCACTTTGCCACACAGTTGACCAATGTCTGACCCACCCTGAGCTTACCCAGCTTATTAATCAATCTTCTATGTGGAACAGTATCAAAAGCTTTGCTGAAGTCAAGAAAGGTGACATTAACTGCACCCCCTTTGTACCAAGAGATGTAGATGTGAGATTTCCACCACCTAGATACATAGAATTTGTCTGCAGATTAGGACTGCTTGACCCATCTAGTCTGCCCATTTCCTGCCTATCTCATACATTGCAAATTGTAGATGATCTGTGGCTTACCCTCTTTTCCTTGTCTCTAGGATTCCCTTATATCTATCCCACGCATGTTTGAATTCCTTCACTGTTTTTACCCCAACCACCTCTGCAAGGAGGCTGTTCCAAGCATCTGCCACCCTTTCTGTAAAAAAGTACTTCTTTACATTACCCCTGATTCTCACATGTCGTAACCCCTAGTTCTTGAGCATCCCCTTCTCTGAAAGATGTTACCCTCTTGCACCATATTTATACCACTGATGTATTTAAATGTCTCCATCATATACCCCCTCTCTCTTCACATCTCCATTGAATACATATTTAGCTGTATTAGCCTCTCCTCATACGACTTCTGGTGCAATGCCTGCACCATTTTTGTCACCCTTCTCTGGACTGCTTCTACTCTGTCTATGTCCTTTCTAAGATGCAGCCTCCAGAACTGGACACAGTATTCCAGATGAGGTTTCACCAATGATCTATACAGTGGCATCACCACCTCCTTTTTTCTGCTGGTGATGCCTCTCCCTGTCCTCTCCAGCATCCCGATGGTGCTCCTAACCGCCTTCTCACACTGTCCGGCCATTTTTAAGCCATCCATTATAATCACCCCAGATCTCTTTCTTGTTTTGTGGTCAACAGTACCCCTCACCACTATTGAATACTCCTCCCTCAGGTTCCCGCACCCTAAGTGCATAATTTTGCACTTCATTGCATTGATACAGGTAGAGCCATCCATACATTACAACAAAACTGGGTCTTTGCAAGGGTCTTTGCAAGCCCAATGACCTGCACAGGTTCTGTATTAGGGAAAGCCCTTTACTTAGGGTGGGACCAGCATCTGCTATGATGGAGAGTGCCTTCAGGCAGCTCTGCATCTTATACAAGTGTTGTGGTGACTGGGGCACAATACATCAGGTGTCCAACCATGTACAATGCCGCTGCACTAGCATGTTACCAAGTCTTCTGCACACAGTGCTGCATGATGGTCCCAGCCATATACAATTTTGCTGTGTGCCTGAGCCCCTTCCGTGCTTCCACCTTGGATGGCTCATGGATGTCTGTGTCCTCCACACCAGTGTTTGCCTGTGTGAGGGATGTCTGGTCGCTGGGTGTGGAGTGTGTGGGTGTGATTCTTAGCCATTTGAGCCATTATACTGCCTATCAGGTTCTGGCTTGGTGCTGCTGTTTCATGTGGTGCGTTCCTACATCTGGCATGCCTGCCCGCTGGCATATGTCTCTTTCACAGCTCAGTCATGCTCCATTGTGACATGGCACACCCATTGTATATGTAATCCTCTACTGTATGGGTCAGCTGTGCTGTTTCTGTTATGCCACACACATTCCATTGCAGCTATTTGACTCCCTCCACACATGTGTGGCATGGTAGCTCATGTGCTGGCTGGTTATACTTTTGTTGTACATGTTAGACCACTCCTGTGTCCCTCGTCCTGTGTGCACAGCTGGATGAGTTCAGTGTATTTTTATACATAGATGTCCATAGGAATGCCAGTGGTAGGAAGGATGCTGTGCTATGGGAGGGACGGGGTGACCTTCTGCACAGGATGATCCAAATGCAGAGAATCCTAATAATGTGGGCTAGAGGACACCAACTAGATCATCAGGGACATAGCTGCAGCTCTACAGGAGCCGAAAAAACCACCACCACCAACACCCTTGGCTTGGGCTAGGAACTGGCTAACAGACAGGAGACAGAGGGTGGCTGTAAATGGGCTACAATATGGGGAGAGGGGGTGACTGGTAGGGTACCACAGGGATCAGTACTAGGACCAGTCCTGTTCAATGTCTTCATTATTGACATTACAGAGGGTCTGGAAGGAAAGGTCTGCCTGTTTGCAGGTGACACCAAGATCTGCAACAGGGTGGATACTCCAGAAGGGGTGCAGAAAATGAAGAGGGACTTGGAGAAGCTTGAAAGATGGTCAGAGATGTGGCAACCGAAGTTCAATGCAAAGAAGTGCAAAATAATGCACCTGTGTAGAGGTAATCCTGGGAAGAGCTACAGGTTGGGGGGAGAGGAGGAGCTGAGCTGACTGTCACCAAAGAGGAAAGGGACCTAGGGATTATTATCTCTGATGACTTTAAGGTATCAAAGCAGTGCAGAAAGGCAACAGGAAGGGCCAGTGGCATGCTGGGGTGCATAGGCAGGGGTATCAATAGCAGGAAGAGGGAAGTGGTGATGCCATTGTATAAAACATTGGTAAGGCCTCACCTGGAGTACTGCGTGCAGTTCTGGAGGCCACACCTATGCAAGGACATAGATAAGGAGGAGGAGACTATCCAGAGAAGGGCAACAAAGATGGCGCAGGGATTGCATCACAAAACATATGAGGAGAAACTAAGGAACCTCAATCTTTACTCATTGGAGGACAGGAGACAGCGGGGGGACATGATTGAAACTTTGAAGTACCTCAAGGGCATAAACAAGGTTCAGATGGGGGACCTTTTCCAATGGAGAAAAAATACTAGAACAATGGTCACAATATGAAATTAGAAGGGGGTAGATTAAGAGGCAATGTGAGGAAGTTTTCTACACAGAAAGGGTAGTTGACACTTGGAATAGTCTGCCACAGGAGGTAGTGGGGGAAAGCACAGTGGAGGGGTTTAAGCATGCCTGGGACAGGCACAAAGGAAGCTTGAGAGGGGAAGGGAGAGGAGGGAGTGATGAAAAGCCATTGATGACATAGGGTCAGTGGCCACATACTATGTATAGGGCCTACAGGCAGACTGCTGACAATTTCTATGTTTCATGCTACAGCCTCTTGAGAGCATGGACTATGACAGGTGTCCATTTTCTTCATTATTCACAGGCATGTGCTTTTTTTCCTTTTGTTCCTTCCCTTCCTGGCACTGGCTGATGCACTTGTTTTTATCTATTGGATATAGTAAAGCTTACTGTTTGTACCTACAATATGCTGCTATGTTGTGTGTATTTCATTGGTGGCCAACTCACATCCACTACTGCCCCCTGTGTTCAGCGCTATCCTCAGAGCTATGTTCAGTGCTGCACACATGCATTGTGATGCGCCAGTGCATTTCATTTGTGTGATGTGCAATCGGCTCTATATTCATATTCTATAGAGCCTCCATCATGCCTCTTAATATACTGTACCTCGATTGGGGACCTGCATAAGAACAGCACTAGTGTGCATTTCTGAATATTGAGCCCTTCATGAGTGTAGGCCATAATGTCACTGCTTTAAAATATTATGGTGCTGAACGGGTGCCTAAAACTCTACAGGGAAGGCATTTGGGACTAGCACTGGGCTACATTTCTAGAACTCTTGCAAAATTACTTGAAATCACTGATTTCGCTATCTTGCAATTTTTGCAAAATTAAGTCAAAACCCTGGGCAATTTCACTTCCTTTTTATTCTGAAAGAGTAAATCTTTCCCCAAATAGTGTATTTTCAAAATTGTGTGTTCTTAAAAAATGTGCAACTTCAGTAAACAGCACTCTTTTCCCCCAAATTGAATTTTTTTAAATTGAGAATTCTTACAAATGTGCATTTTCAGCAAATAATACCACAGGGTAAGCATAAACTTTCAAAAGTGCACATTGTTATAGACCTTAATCTGCAAAATTGCGCAATTTCACTTATTTTGTGCAAAATGCTACACAGTACTATATACTGTGATCAGTTCATGAAACAGCGTGAAATTATGTGAACATGGCAAAAATTGTACAGAACGGATTTTTAAAATTTTGCCCAGCACTAATCGGGACAATCATTTGCTATATAGAGAGCTATGGTGGATCCACAGGGTAGGCACACTCCAGAAGGAACAATGAGTGAATGAGGAGGAGAATGGGACTGCGTTTTGGACTGCTTTGTTTACACAACATGGTATAAATGATTCTCTGATTATTGTTACCTCTAGTAGAAGTCAATGAGTTTTGACCAATGAATCTGTAATTTAGTGGTTGTATATACTTGCCTACAGTTTTTTATTATTCTAACTTTTTCTTTATGTAAAAATCCCTATTTGAAACTCACCATTCAATAATTATTGATGAAAGATATCATTAGCACAGGCCGGCCCGGTGGTGCTGGCGCTGAGGGTTGAGGCACTGGATGCCACACCTCACACCATGCAGGTGACCTGGGTTCGGGAATGGACTCGGGCCACTGGGGGTTGGCAGGGGAGGGAAGGGATCAAGCATCCAGAGGACTGCTCTCCTTTCCCTGGGAGGGATCCAGGCCTAGCACCGCTCCTTGGTGGCTTCTGGTGGAATCAGGGGCAGTGCCAGGAAAATGCAGTGCGAAAAGATGAGGGGGTGAATAGGTGGCAGATGTTGGCACGCCAGTGCCATGGACATCATTGCATGTCTGCACTGCAGGGGGCAACCATCATGGGAAAACCCTCAGTGGACCAGGGAGGTGATGAAGGCTCCTGGGATCAAGCCCACATCCCCAGTGTTGGACCATCTCTCCTCCAGTTCCCCTTGGCTCTCATTCAGGACTGACCCTCTAATCGCAAAAACGCTGCCAGGTAGGTGGGTGGGCCCCTTTCCCGGGAGGGTGATCTGGGGGGCTGGAAGGTCCTGGGTGGGAGTCCCGTGGAGAGAGGTTGGTCTCAGGTGGGGAGTAGAGATTGGTCAAGCGGGCACCTCTGAGAGATGCCCTGGCCAACCGAGTGCAAAAAAAAAAAAAAATAGAATTGAAGAAAAAAAAAAGATATCATTAGCACCACCCACACATATGCTCTAAGTTTTTGATAGCACTTCTTCTTAACCTAAGGTCTTAGAATCAATTTGATCTCTTGTCACCCCCAGGGAATGCAGGGACACCCCCTGAGGATTTTCATTCTTTTGTTATATCCACCTATTTCTTCCCCCAACCCATAGTCCCTTCTCTCTACCCACCTCACAGCTTCCCCACCACTCTCTTCCCCATTTATCCTTCTCTTTCAGCTCCACAATGAAAGGCAAAAGAGGTTGCCCTATTGAAGGGCAGCCCAGGTTGTCAATGGCATCTCTGGGATTAGCTGGAAGGAAGAAGGAAAGGGACAGGGGATGGGAGAGGTTAGGTACAGGCCTGGGGGAGGTGGATGACATCACAAAGGGGTGGAGGATTGAGGTCACAAAAGGAGGTGGGACCAGGGGAGGGGAGTGGAATGATTGACAACCTGCAGGATTGGGGGGAAAGGATCTCAGGGGAGGAGCTATGGAGGGGTAGAAAAAATGCTGCAGAGGGAGAAATCCCTCTTTCTACTGCATTTGCTGGTTTAAGCAATTTCCTCACCCTCCTGAATGAAACACAGGAGGAGGAAGGTACAATGAACATGGTTATCAGTGAAGGGTTGCCAGTTTGAGGGCAACAGAAACCCATTGAGGGGTCAGGATGAAGTTGCTGGATGAGAGCAACAGTTGGGTCAGGAAAAGAAGAAAAAAGGGGGCCCAGCCAGATGGGGGTATGGTAAGGCAGGGGAGCACCCCTATGGGGTAGTCACCAAGGGGGACAGGGCTGGGGGGCCAGGTGAGATACCTAAACCCAGAAAGAAAAGGAAGGAATGAAGGGGCATTGGGTCCTTCCACCCAGGCTGAGAAGATGAAGTGCCCAGATATATGTTGAATAAATGAGTGACTTGTAAATAAAGAGAGAACCCCCTGGGGAATGTGGATGTAAATATGTACGATGCTGGTATTTGGGATTTTAATGTGTTACATGGAATTTATGATTATCTACCTCAATAAACTTCAAATATTTTGAACCATTTTAAACGGGTGTGGGTGTGGCTGATTTCGGGGGGGGGGGTCCATTTGACAAGGGGAAATTGTTTAACCAGGAAAGGCACACTAAGCCAGAATTTGCTTCCAGGTGTGACCTAGGAGCACAAGGAAGTTAAGTGACTTGCTTAGGGTCACACAGTATGCAAGTGGGGGCTGATGGGATTCAAACCCAGGTCTCCAGGTTTGCAACTCACTACCTTTAACCACTATGGTCTATTTTGTAATCAAATTATATAAACCTGAAATTAACTCTAGCATTTCTTAAAGTTTTTTTTTTTTATTTTTATAAAGCCATATGTCTGTTACTA
Organism: Neoceratodus forsteri; assembly: GCA_016271365.2. Classification (NCBI taxonomy): domain Eukaryota; kingdom Metazoa; phylum Chordata; order Ceratodontiformes; family Ceratodontidae; genus Neoceratodus; species Neoceratodus forsteri. The sequence continues at coordinate 435,589,330 of JADMNL010000023.1, forward strand.
AAAAAATTAGAAACTAGTCTTCTTTTTCATGGTCCATAGAACAGTTAGACAGGGAGACAGATGAATGACATTGACAATCTGCTGGTTTGTGGATAACTCCTAGTCTCATCTTTTCCCACAGCTGTGCTGTTTGTCACTACCAGTTACAGACGGGTGAGCACATCTGCAGATGGGCAAAACATTTTTGTGTACTCCCGCTTCCGCATCAGTATCTAAGCCATTTCATGACTTAGAGCGAACCACACAACACTCCTGTCTCAGCCCAGGAGCCAGCTGCATCCCTCCACCTCGGAACCCTTGAATCTCTGGTGAATTTCTCACTTTATTACAGGATCTCCTATCTAAAGCAAAATTAATTATGGGGATAGTGTTGCTTGGCTTACAAGAGATTTCAATTTGATTGAGTGACATAATGCACATGATACTGTTTTAAATCTCAAGAACTGCTAAAAATGTGATTTATATAGGTGAACTGTAGTTTTTTTTTTTAATTGTACCAATATAGGGACTCTAATATTTTTCTAAAAAAACTGTATACATGTTTGCAGCCTTTGAGAGCAAATAAAGGAAAGGGAAGGAAAGGGGAAATTGTTTAAGGAAAGGAACACTAAGTCGAAGCTTGTTTTCAGGTGCGTCTTGGGAGCATAAGGAAGTAAAGTGACTTGCTCAGGGTCACACAGTATGCAGGTGGGGGCTGTGGAATTCAAACCCAGGTCTCCAGGTTTGCAGCTCAGTGCCCTTAACCACTGCACTATACTGCCTCCCAAAATGAATATTCAGGATTGAGGGATGGCCAAATAAGTTGCAGCGTTTGATAGAGAAACAGAAAAGTTTTAGTGTTATCATGAGAGAAGGGACTTTTAGACATTCAATTATCATGTTATCAGAATACACATTTTAAAAAAATAAAATACATGCTATCGATTTCTTTGTCATTCAGTTTCTATGGCAGAACTGAGTTGTTTCCTACACAGTGTACGACTATAGTATGCCTCAGAACTTCTGAAGTTGGTGGGGTGTAAAACTTAAATAGGAAGTAATACAATTTCTTTTTGAACCAGTTTGGTAGTGTTTAGTGGTGTACTTTTCAATTATTTTTATTTTTTTATATTTGGCCACTACCTCGGTAACAGTAGTGGCTTGAGGCCTTGAAATGTCAGCTTCACTTTGGTGCTGGTGAAAAAATAAAAAAAAACCAAAAACATTTTGGAAAACCAAGATGGTTAAACCTACTGTTTTTTGAAGACTTTGATGACTTCTGCAACCTCAAAGTGTTCCTCCACATATACTTTATCTTTCCTTGGAAGAGGAGTGGGCAGTCTGAAACCCATCATGTTCTTGTAGAAATACTTTGCAAGACAATAGCCATACAAAGTAAAAGTATAAGCATTTTAAATTTGATTATTGATTAGTGTTTAAGTTATGAGAGGTGTGGACTTATATATAGCATATATATTCAATTCATTCTAATGTCAATAAAACCAAAATATTGGTGGGCTAATGTTACTTTCTGTTTTCCTTATCCAGCTGGTCACGCTCTCCTTCAGCTCTCTACAAACCCTTGATCCCATATCTACTTGAGTGACTGCCTCTGGCCCCCAGATACCCACTACTTGCCCGTTCCTATACTTGGAGTGAGGGGGAGGTCCGGACACCCAGACTGAATGTGGAGATTGTAGAAGTGGTTTGATTGCCACAATTGTTCCAGCTGTTTTTCATACCATTTATATCCTACCCTGCCATACTGGGGCAGAGCCTGGGACTGGCAACCTGTCTTGTCCATCAGAAGTGGGCAGGGATCGGGTTTACTCACCACACTATGACTATCACTCACACAGGACTAGACATATGATGCCACCTCATCATATGGTATGGCAGTGGCAGGATTCTCTCCTTCATATGGAGTTTCTTGCCTACATGACTCCCTCCGCCCGGGCCATCACAGGGCAGTTGTGAAAGAGCAGGACCCACTCCTCCCCCTTCCTGAGGCAGAAAGCAAGGCCTTGTACACTTGATGTATGATAGTCTTGCCTCGTGACTTGAATCCAGTTGCCATTATAATATGCCGCATCACTTGCCATATGACACTCGAGTAGTCACTTAAAGATGTGTATTTCAATTGCAGCCTCTCAATGTAACTGTTTATCCTCAATATGTTTTTAATATATGTCTTACTTTTTAATGCAGCCCTGTCCAGTTAATAACCCCAAGAAGACTTTGTTCTTTGTGGCTGCTAAATACCCTTATCAGCCTTTAAGTAGCCTTTCTGCCAGGAACAGTGATGCGGGTATTTGCAATAAACTACCCCCCTAATGGTCCTCATTACGTTACTATACCAACAACAAGGGAAAGATCACATAGGCATAACTTTATTACTGGCCTCATGTCAATTTACAGATAACATTATCCATTAGGTATACTGTACTAGCATTTCATGGAAACTGTAGTCCTAGAAAATACTGGAGTAACCTCACGAAAATAACCGGGAAAGATTCTAAACTGGCACCTCCCATACTGAACATAGAAGGCACCATTACTCTAGACCCCTTAACCATAGCTAATACATTTAACTCTGCTTTCACAGACCTTAGTCATGTGCTCCCCTCAAATTTCTTTGATACCACATCTGACACAGATCGTAATCTTCAACTGGAAAAGAAACTGGTACATCCACCATTCTATTTTAAATCAGTGAGTGAGCATGAAGCTGAAAAATACATGCTGAAGGTACTCGGGAGAATCAGATCCAGTGGGGATTCACTTGATCTTAAACTCATAGCCCTTACACTGGATGAAGTTCTGTCCCCTCTGACCAATATTTTAAACCATTTCCTCATGCTGTCCCTATTCCCCCTAAAGTGGAAATCTGCCTTAGTGACCCCTGTCCATAAAAGTAGAGACAGGGCACTACATGGAAACTACAGGACTATCTCCATTCTTCCCCCTCTTTCCAAAGTCCTCAAAGGAATTGTGGCTGATCAACTGGTAGAATACCTGGAGAAATACAACTTACAATGCCCCCAGCAGCACGGTTTTAGAAAAGGGCACAGTACCACCACTGCCCTGCTCAAATTCATGACCTGTAGCCATCATGCACTGGACCAAGGCCAACTTGTAGGCACCACCTATATTGACCTTTCCAAGGCATTTGATACAGTCAACCATACTTTACTTGACTGATCAACTAACTGACGAGCTATCTAATGACACCACAAGATGGTTTAATAGTTACCTCTGTGACTACTCGCAACAGGTGAGGATTGGAGATGTTCTCTCATCTAAACAACCTGTTCAATCAGGTGTCCCCCAAGGGTCAGTTCTAGGTTCCCTACTTTTCATCATTTTTTTAAACAAGCTCCCTGCCTCTTCCCAAGACCAAATCCTTCTGTATGCGGATATTGTGATAATTTTCACCAGCAACTCTGATCCCTCACTTGTGGAGAACCAGCTTCAAAACAGCTTTGCGAGTGCTGAGGCCTGGTTCAATTTGCAAAAGCTCATATTAAACTACAAAAAAACAAAGACAATATTATTTCATAGCTCGCACAGCAAGCACAAAGCCCGACAACTAACAGTCAGAAACTGCGCGGGTGTTCCTCTTGAGCAGATGCAGTCGTTCAAGTACCTAGGTGTGACATTAGACAGCACCCTATCTTTTGCCAATCATATTGACAATATTGCCAAAGCTGTGAATATCCATATCAGTCTACTATACAAGCATAAGCACTGTCTGATTACTGAAGCCCTTAATCTGACAGTCCAAATCTCGGTAGTCTCTATCATCAATTATGGGCTTAGTATCTATGGATCTACTGCTGATACTGCTCTTCATCGTATTGATATATCTCTTCACAAAGCCTGCCGACTCCTCACTGGTGTGGCGCACCTCACAACCACCTGTGACATTTTCAGTATGTTCAGGCTAACTGGCTCCAGTTAAAGGGCAGAATCTCCTATCAAACCTGCCTATTAGCAAAGAAAGTCTCCCTTGGTCTCATGCCCTCAGGGGTTCTGAAGACCCTTAGTCCTTACTGCAGCACTCACCATATGAGAAGCTCTGAAAACCAAACTTTCTTAGTGCCCCACTGTCATACCTCCCAAGATCAGCAGTCGTTTGCTGTCAGAGCTCCTATGTGGTATAACTCACTCCACTGTGATGTCGCCAACACTGCCACCCTAGGCCTCTTCAAACGTAAACTATGGTGACTCCTTGTGGCTAACGCCACCTGTGATTGCTTCAATTGATTCGGGCATATGCCTGCTCCCTGCAGCTTACATCTCCTACCAGCATTCCTAATCCTTACCTTCTCCCCACCCCTCATCCTTCAGCTTCCCCTCACTTCATATTCCTTTCTAATTTTCCTTATACTTCAGATACGCCTTTCCCCCTTATTTTCAACTCTCCTCCCCCCCACTTTCCCATTACCATATACATTTGTATGACCCCTGACTCCATCTCTCTTTTCACCCTAATGCTGCAACTCCCCCTCTTTCCTCTCCACGCCACTCCCCCTCTCACCTAATCGATCCCTCAAACCCAATATCTTTCTTTCCTTCCTTGACAATGCCTTTGTGTTGCATTTCTCAAGTATACTGTAAAAAGTATGCTTTTGTACTAGTAAGTTTTCATTTTAAACTCTAGTTTATTAGACACCAGGCCAGGCCTACATTGTCCAATTGCCTGTATAAGTTTTATTAGCTCATTTTAATTTTTATACCCAGACAATGCCTGGGGCTGCATTTTCTCTTTATGTTCTGTTAGAAAGTTATGCTCTAGTAGAGATAGATTTTATTATTGTAGCTCTAGTTATTAGTATCTAGTCCAGGCATACCTTGAACAATTGCCTGTGGTTACTGCATCCACTCATTTATGAATCTGCATTTATTTGTCTTCATGTAATATCTGTACTGTACCTGTCTATGTACCATGATGTGGAACCTATGTAAAAGAGCTCTTAGCTCAAAGATGTTAATCCAAGAATTTAATAAATAAGTAAATAAATAAAATAGATACACAGAGCTCTAAGTTGTCCAGAAATTGTATGATTTTAGCACTGTCATTATAAGTATTATATTTATTGATAAAGAAAGGACAAAAAAAACAGTGTGGCTTTTGGACTGGTCCATCATGGGGCCACCCTACCCACAATTTGTGCATTTCTGGCATGTGCAGATGATTCCCCTGATCCTGAGCCACACTTGACAGGATCCTCAGCCCCTAGGTGCCCTGTCCATGTGTATGGCACATCAAATGGGGCAGGGGACATTTGGAGAAAGAAAAGCTGGGATATACTAAGCTTTCAGCATGAAGCAGGGGTCCACCAGAGAGTGGATCCGCTGGTGTGCACAAGCAGGGGATTGTGGGATATGGAAGTTTGCTTAGACTGCCAGATCCCCTTACAATAATACTGTAGATTAAAAAAACCCTCCTACCCTCCCAGCCCTCAATGCCATATTGAAGTGCTGGGGGCAGCAGGTGTGTGTGTATATATGTGTGTGTGTGTGTGTGTGTGTGTGTGTGGTGGTAGTGGGGCATTTGGGATCCACTGCATATTATGGCGTCTGGCCTGCTGTTGTACAAGACTTACAACTAGGCTCTTCTTTCACGATCTGATACTCTTTTGTAGGTTATGCAGTGTAGCATCATGCTTTGCACGATCATGGAGAGTAGCCGTGCCTGCTTGATGGATCCTAACCTGACCACCACATTGAGCCACAGATTGGGTCAGGTGTTTTCATTTGCATAATGAATGTGCAGAGACCTCTGCATCTATGGAGAGTGGCCTCTGTGTCCTTTCAAACCCTACGCACCTGTGTAGGGCATTGCTGAGTGGGGCCCTAATTTTGCTGCATTTGTCAGTTGCAAGAAACAGCCATACTGCAGCACTGGGAAGTAGCATGCTAGTGCAATAACACACCACACCAGTGTAGGCATGGGAGTCCTCTGGTGCTTCAGTGTCTCTGTTCAAATCTAAGCTCTCTCTCTTTAGCAAAGCTGGACTCAGAGTTCATGAGAGCTACAGGGTGTTTCTAGGTCCAGAAGTGTTGTGCAAAGGTGTCATGCTCCATAGAGTGCCACTCCCAAAGAGAGGGAAAAAATAAAACAAAAGCAGTGGCCAAAACACAATTGGGCTAGTACTAGTGTTAATACAGAGTGGTGCCCACTGATAGGCTGTGTCATGTCCTGACATGCCGACCAGTAACTCCCGGTGAACTATGATTAATCCAATCAACTTGATGAGTTTTGAACAACAGCAGTTCCTAGTGTTCTAAATTGCTGAGACAAGTGGGGCTGTGACAATGGTATCAGGATAGCTTTAGTTATAATGGAGACAGTCACTGAGCACCACTACAACTGCAAGAGGGAGTTAGCAATGGCAAGACAGTCCTGTGCTTCCCATCGGGTGGCACTGATCATTTGTGCTGCAAGCAGCTTGAAGAGGAAGGTAAGGGTGATAGGGAGAAACAAGAAAAAAATAAAGACTGAGCAAACACATGCCTCATTTCACAGCAGCATAATCCTTTTCTAGGAGTGTTTTATCACCCAATAATGAAGATGGTCTAAATTTTTAAGTTCAAAAATCCCAAAGAAGTTAAGACAATCTCTATAACAGTGAGCCAGATACAGTACACTAATCAAATGGATTTTTTTAAATTAATTTATTTTCTACAAATTCCTGGGCATCTTGCATTTACATAACATTATGAGATTTTGTGGTGTCCAAAGCCACTTAATCAACTCTGGAGGGCCTGTGTAGAAGTATAGACACAGGATGAGATGTTACATGATACTGTACACTTTACATATAAATTACTTAATTGTGTTTTATAGATGAGAATCAAACATATCCGCTAATCTTTTATCTCACTGTCTTTTGCACCCATTCATAATCCTTTTACATATCATCCTAGTCTGTAAATATTCATAATGTTTCCAATGATTTTTCAACTGGGAGACTGGATTTGCACAACAAAAAGCTCTCATTTTCCAATAATACATGAACGAACAGCAGCAAATAAAGCCTAAAGATATCCAATCTTTACAGGCTGTTAGCACATTATTTATGATTTACAAAAAAGGTAGAATGAAGTGAACAGGAATCTCCTATCCATATTTTAATTTTAGTGTGCTTTGAAATTCACAGGAACAACTTTAAAATGCCTTAGGTCGGTCATGGTAAAATGGCAGATTTCAAGGATGGCCTAAACTACATTTATACAAAAAGGAAAACATACTACAAGGTTTTTAGGGAGTGTTTCAACTTTTTATTAATAAATAGCACAGGTTTTCTTAATTAACAGCCTCTGGGAGTAATTGTTTTTTACAATTCATAGCATGACATTTTTAACACCAAGAACCGAAATTATCAGTAAAGTATGGTTGCAGAATGCAGATTTGGAAAATGTTTACAGTAACACAACAGGATTCAAAGGATTTTAAAGGAGATGTATATATTTTATTTTATGGAAGTCATAATTTCCATTAAACATGATTTAAATGACTTCCGGTGGGGAGGAGTCAAGAAGGCAGCTTAACTTGAGCAGCTCCGTCGGCTCCTGCATCATTCTTGTAACATGGCACAAATGATAGAACACTGAAAAATTGGCCAAATTGTGTCACCTGGTACAATAGCAACACAGCATTATGGCACGATAATGCTGTGTTGCTTGTGAAATTCAGAAATTAGCTACAGGGGAGAAACGAGCACTGCACAAAAAGAGTTTAGGGAAAAAATGAGAGGGAGCAAGTTTTCTGATAGGAAAGTAGGTAGGCAGGATGGGTAGTAGGAAAAGTAGGCGGGAGACACAGAGAGAAAGAAATGGCATACGAGAGAGAGAGAGAGTTTTGCAGAGCAGGAGGCTTTGAGAGCAGAAACAGCAGAAAATGGGGCAAGAGCAGCGATTGGACAAGCAACAAGCACAGAGCGCACACCAGGGGGAGAGAGAATGGGATGAGGAACCTGTGGGAAAAGCAGGGAGCGAGACCCTGGACCATGGAAAATAGCATAGAGTTGGACACCAACGAACCAGAAACGCATATAATTTTGAGCCGTTTGCGGTATATGGCGCCATTAACTTTAATCATGCCAGAATATCGATGGACATGGAGGAGAACAAATAGAGCAGCATATGGACATGACGGTAATAGAACCAGGAGCGTGAAGACGACCCTCTCAGGTAAACAGCAAGATTTCATAGCAGTAAGCAGGTAACACCGCATGCAAATAAGAAACAGAGCCTGAAGCCGATGAAGCACAAGTCGCAACTTGGGGTCCTCCTGAGCATGATAACCAATGAACAGCCACCAGAAATATGAAAAAAACTCACAGTAATCGTTAAGCCATGCATTTCTGTACTTAGCTGCAAAAGGATTCCGATGACACATATGTATATAACAGAGCGTGACATTAACCTCTGAAAATAACAATAAACTTTACTTTGTAACTGCAATTGTGTGATTGATTCATTGATTACAGCACTATACACTCATGTCTGACACCCGTAGTAATATGCACACCCTGTTACAAGTGCATTAATCCATGACAAAGGTGGCATCTAATGGGGAATTAATGCATGGTTGGGCTGTGGTAGGCACTCGTCACAACAGTCCCAACCATGCATTAATTCCCCATTAGATGCCACCTTCATCATGGATTAATGCTTACATTAATGCTCCTGAGGCAGTACTTTACGGAAAGGGTGCATTTTTCTTTTGGAAGCCCTGGGAAATAAGAAGGTTTGCCTTGTTTCACAGATTTGGCCCCTTTTGTGGCAGTTTTGGCTGAGTGTGTCACAGTGGTGGAAGGCTGGGACTATTTTTTTTTTTTTATGGCAACATTGGAGAATCTGACCAGGGTCTGTACAGATGATCTATCAGACATAAGGGCAATGCTTCAGTCCCTGGTCCAGGATATCCCCAATATTAAGGTGTCAGAGAGTTCTCTGGAATGCCATCTCGATGAGGCTGAATAGTGCATTGCTGGGACTGAGCTTTACTGTATGCAGGTGGATTCTTCAAATGCCTGGCAAGATGGCCAAATCATGCAATTGGAACGGCAGTACAGGCCCTCACCATGAAGGTTGATGACCTCGAAAATCGGGGTTATCAGAACAAGATCAGGATTGTGGGTCACCCTGAGGGCACTGAGGGAGACTCCCTGGGAGTTTTCTCCAGTTATTTTTCCCTCTACTGTTAGCCTTTGACTGGTGCCGCCCACTGGAAATAGATGGGGGTGCACTGTTTTCTGGGTCCCTGGCCCCAAAGAGAATCTCTTTCCTACCTGATCTTTGTGTATTTCCTTAGATTTATGGTGAAGGAACAAATTCTTCATGTGGTTAGGGAGTGGGGACCACTTAATTGGAATGGCCATCTAGTACATATATTCCAAGACTTCTCTAAGGATCTTGCTGAACGCCAGAAAGCATTTGCCCCCATAAAGAGACTGCTGGCAGAGTGGCATGTGAAGTTTGCTTTGAAGTATCCTGCAGTCCTGACTGTTCTGTGGCAAGGGGCCTGGCATTGTTTTGAGACCCCAGGAGTGGCAGAAAACTTTGTGAAAACCATGGGGAGCCAGTTTGGTTTGAACAATGCGGATCCTACTTAGAACCAGGATGTGCGGCATAGATCAGTGATCATCCTAATGGATAGCATGCTGGGGGAATTTGTGGAGGGGCTGTGGGCAGCTGGTCATACCCAAAGCAGCAGAGGTAACAAAGGAAGAGCTCCTCTGTATCAGATTCTCAACCTGTCAATGTCGGAGGGGATTCGAAATTGCAGGGGACTTAGAAATGGTCCCACTCTACCTCTTCTCCTCTTAAGACTGATGGCTGTACCACCCCGGTCTCTAAGTATTCATGGCTCTTTCTTGGTCCCTGAGTAGAGAGTGAAAAGATAGAGTGGGCTGATTTCCAGGAGGAGGAAATGGTGCAGGCATCTCAAGTGGCAGCGGAGCCTTTGAATGTATTGCCACATGCTGTGGTGGCCTCCTCGGATTCTTCTTCGATTCAGGATTCTGGTGTGACATGCAATGCAGAACTCCAGAGACCATCAGCTGCAAGTATCCCTATTGGTGTGGGAACTGTAGAAATGGCTCCTGCCTGATGCTCCTAACTCAAGATCTGTAGGAGAGCTATACTCACTGTAGTGTGGACTAGTTCGTTAAGAATGTTTATTGATTGGTCATAGACCATTACAATATTATAAATTGTAGTTTTTTTTTTTAACCAATTATTTTACCAGGTGAGACACACTAAGCTGAAAGCTTGTTTGCAGGTGCAACCTGGGAGCACAAGGAAGTTAAGTGACTTGCTCAGGGTCACACTGTATGCACCTAGGTGGCTGTGGGATTCAAACCTAGGTCTCCAGATTTGCAGCTCAGAACCTTAACCCACTGCGCCATACTGCCTCCTCAATGCACAGAGACATGTTGCAATAATGAACAAAAAGATACAATCAATTCAGTATCAGAAGACAATATTACATATAAATAAATAAATAAATAAACATATTTCAATACAAAAACATTTAAAAATAAATCAGTGCAATTTTCAGCAATAGATAAAAACAGTGCAATTACAGGCCATGTCTATCAAAATACTCTTGCACCCTACTTTTGCAAGAATTAGATCTGAAAACAGCAAACACAGTACCCTATTGATAAATGGGTTTCAGAGAAAAAGTTTGTTTTTGTTTAGCTTTGATCCTTGATATTGCCCCTAAGTACCCTGTAGTTTTTTAAATTATATTTAAATTATATTTAAACCCTGGCACAATATATCAGTTGGGGGGTGAGGATATAGCATGCACCAAGCAGGAAAGGGATCTTGGAGTTATCATCTCTGATGACCTCAAGGCAGGGAAACAGTGTGACAAGGCAGCAGGTAAAGCAAATAGGATGCTGGGATGCATAGGCAGGGGCATCACCAGCAGGAAAAGGGAGGTCATAATTCCACTATACAAGACACTAGTGAAGCCAGCACCTGGGTACACTGTGCAGTTCTGGAGACCCACCTACGTAGGACATAGACAGGGTAGAGAAGGTTCAGAGGAGGGCAACAAAGATGGTGCATGGATTGCATCACAAGTCCTATGAGGACAGGTTGAAGGCACTGAACATGTACTCCCTGGAGGAAGGAGGGAGAGAGGGATATGATAGAGACATCAAGTATCTTACAGGGAGGAACAGGGTGCAGGAATGCACTATTTTTAAGCGAAAAGATGTTCCAGGACTAGAGGCATGGGATGAAGTTGGAGGAGGGGCGATTCAGAGGAAACGTGAGGAAGAATTTATTCACAGAACGGGTGGTGGACAAGTGGAACACCCTGCCAGAGGAAGTGGTGGGGGCTGAAACAATCACGGGATTTAAGAATGCATGGGATAGACATAAAGGAATTCTGGAGGTCAGGGGTAAGGGGCAACAGACTTCCTGGAAAACATAAACTGAACTTACAAACTTAAATGGGCAGACTGGGTGGGCCATAGGCCCTTATCTGCCGACACTGTCTATGTATCTATGTATGTATCTATATAATTGTCATTTGTAGTAAAGAGAATATTCAGTAAGAGAGCCAGATTAGTCTTCACAATATTATTCCAGATTGGAGATAACCGGACGTTCCTTGATTTTTCATACCAGGGACAGATCATGATTACAAGATACAGGTCTTCTTTACAATCATTGGTACATGAACAGTTAGTAGAACTGACATTACAGGCTTTATTATACCTGGACAGAAGGACATTGCTTGGAAACATTTCCAGTCTATACCTAGTAAAAAGCTGTCTCTGTTTCAGATTAGTTAGTACATCCAAGTACTCTCTATAGTGAAAAAGAACATCCTTAGAGCAAACTCATGGGGCTATTTTTAAGTTTGAAATAGATTGTAAGGCCAATGTTTTATAATAGTTTATAATTTTCTTTGTGATATAGGATTTGTATTTGAGACTAATGACTATATTTTTCGTACATGTATTTCCTTAAGAAAGCTAAACCTGTAGTTTCCAACATGACATGAAGCCCTAAGATCCATTTAGACTTCACACATCTTATTTCTTCCCAAAAATACTTTTCCCTCAGTGCAAGAGCCGGTAACCTGTTACAATCAAGGGACAATAGTTTGATCCAGTAGTTCACTTTCCTACTTTGTAAATATGCTAAAGGTCTGACTGGACCTATCTCTGCTCACAGTAGTGCTGCAGGAATAGAATTATTCGGATCAAGACAAGATCTCAATAATTTGTGTAATGGAGTTTCAAGCATCTGGAAATGATCAGAATCCCAAATTTCTGTATGGTTTGAGCATAATATTTTGCCTTAACTGCAGTAATTAATGGCTTGACAGAGTTACCCTCATATTTATGATTGAACTACCTTAATGACTTTGCAGTTTGTTTTAATTTAGGTAGCAGAGAGTTAACATGTTTAGTCCATTTCCTATCATATGATAGATGTAGGCCCAAGCAGACATACAGTAGGTTTTCACAGTACTGAATTTATTCTCTCCTATCATCCACTCTCTGTTAACTTTATTAGAACCCATAATCATGACCTGACTTTTTCTTTTGTTAATAATAAGTTTGTGTTTAACAGCATAATCATTCAAAAGGTCAATATTCTCCTGTAGTCCTCCTTGTGACAGTGACAATAAGACAAGATCATCTGCATATGCAAGTACAGGGCATATTTTTTTTTATGTTTTGTGAGTTTGATGATGAACATTCTAGTGAAGGTAACAAATTATTAATATATTAAAATTATTAAAGTAGGGGCCAGCACGCAGCCTTGTTTAACCCCATGATTTGTCATAAGTGAAAAAAAATGTGTCCAGTTGTTCCTATTTTAACCTGGGCCCAAGTGTTAGAATACAATTATACAATGGCAAGAAAATTTCCTGGAATCTTTTTTTTGGGGGGGCCCTGACTCCACCTACTGCTCCGCCATCTCCAGGCTTCCCCCCCTGGGTGGGGCTGCTGGGTGGGAGACACCTCCTTGGGAACATGGGTTGTGAAGCTCTGCCTTTCCCCCCAGGATGGGCTCATGGGAGCAGAATCCCCCAGTGGACAATGGTCTGAGTGGGGATCAGCAGTAGAGTGGGATCATCGTTGAGGCTGAGATTTTTCAGTAGATTTTCTCCTTGGGGACGGGGACGAGCAATGATGCCAGCATCAGCCCCGGCCCCTGAAACATAAGGTGCCAGCTGCACGGGACCCCCAGCCTCTGCCAGGGGTCCTCATTGCGCTGGACACTTTTCCCCCCTTCCCCCTCGGAGAGGAAGAGAAGTCCATAGGACACTCAATCCTTCTCCCCCAGCCGGCCCTCTGACTCCCGGGTCCATTCCCAAACCTGGGATGTTGGCGTCACAGACGGATGCCTTGCCAATGCACTGGCAGGCTGGCTACATTTCCTGGATTCTGATTGTCAGTGGGTGCTTGTTGCAGTGAGGTTATCTGAGTACAACCTCACAGCATCAAGTCCAAACATACAGATGATTGCATAGCAGAATAAATAACCAGTCACAATATCTTTTACTAAGAAAGTTTGATGTCTTGCAATTCAAGTACAGAAGCAGAAGTTTAGTTTCATACAAAAAAAAGTATTTATTTATATTGTGACCCCCATGGCTAAACCATTTCATAGTTAGTCAGAAAACAAGTGTCAGAACATCTCCTTTATAGTGTGGGAACACCTCTTTTATAGTATCAGTTTTATAGTTTTATTAGTTTTATTGTTTTATGAAGAAACACACCACATATGAAAGCACTGCATCATGGGTATGCAAATTACCTACTTACCTGGTGTTGCATAACACACTACAGTGATGCCAGACAACTGATTATTTGCATGCCCATGATGCAGTGCTTTCACATGGTGAGTGTTTCCTCAAAAACAAAAATGTAAAAATTAAACTGTACAACTGATACTATAAAATAGATGTCCCTACACATAAAAGGGGTGTTCTAGTACTTGTTCTCTGCCTAATAGCCATCTACTGTATATATATGTTCATTTTGGTCCCCTCAATATTACTAAATAAGAGTCATTGTATAATAGCAATAATGCACACCACAGTGTGAGTTGTGCTGGGATAAACTCACTTCTTGGGTGCTGGATGCATGCAGCCTCTGGTCTTGTGCCCAATCACTCCAGGTGTGAGGTTACCCCAGCATGACTCACACCCTGCCATGCATTATTGCTTAAATAATAACCAGCTTCCCCTTTTCCCATAGGGAAACCGTGGTGTAATTTGCCGTTATAAAGGAGTGTTTATAATGGCAAATAAGCGCACAGTTTCCCTTGCTGTGAGCATGCTCATGCAGCAGTGCCACCAGTCAAGACCGCTCACCACTTCCATCTCTCCCAAAACAGCACCACTAGAAGAACTTGGTGGTAAGTTCTTTTATTTTTCCCCTGATACAGTGAAAACCTCACAAAGCAGGACAAAAAAAAAAAAGAATGTTTTAAAATATGCCGATTCAAATTGGCACCGGACAAAAATGAAACCGCACCATGGATGCACCAGAAGCTCTTTATTTTATATAATTGTTGAGGCTAAAAAGGGAAACCCAGCAATTATATAAAATTAAAAAATGGGTCAGGGTGTGTGTCAAACTTGATTTTACACACACCCTCATTGTGGGATGCTTTTCACAAACCTCTCGGGGTTTATGTAGCATCCCACAACTCGGGTGTGTGTAAAATCTCGTTACACACCCGATTCATATGTTATTCTCTCTTTCTCTAATGATAGCAATAAGTTTTACATCAGTGCCCCATTCCCTCATTATTGACCACAAAGTGGATTGTGAGAGGGTATCAAAAGCAGAGCTGAAGTCAGTAAAAGCAAGGAATAGTTTCTGCTTACATAACTTTATGTATTTTTCCAAAAGATGGGACAAAATAAAACAAATGTCTGTAGTAGAGTAGCTGGCATGAAAACCAGCCTGATATTCAGAAAGACCTCCCAGTAATTTAATTTGCTCTAACAGTTCGGACGGTACTATTTTGGAAAATATTTTCTCATAGTTGTCCCAAAGGGAAATGGGCCTATACAACTTGGGGTCTGACTTGTGCCCCTTTTTATGGATTTAAATTATTATAGCCCCTTTCCATGTATCAGGAGAATTCAGCTCTTTGACATAACGATTGAAAAGTGGCGTAAGAATAGAAGCCCAATGTGCAGGAAAATCAAGAAATATTTCTGCTGGGATCTGATTAGGACCCGGAGCTTTATGTTTTTTCATAGTGGCTATAACATAATATACATCAGAGTACCAATACAATGTAAATTGTGACATATCAGATCCTATACAGGGATATACATCTGAATGGCTTGGATAAAAAAAAGGTCAGGGTAATATTTTTGCCATATATCTAAAATGATATAGCAATCTATGTATTGTTAAAAATTATTAATTCCCTGAGCAACCATCTGCCAATAGGCCTGGTGGTCTTTATTATTGATGGCCTTGATCATCTTTTCCCACTGTGAGTTGTGATAGCTTAATTGTTGCTCTTTCAATAATTTTGAATAAACTAATCTAGCTTGATTCAGTAGCTTGAATGTCCTGCAAGGTTACTACTTCTGGTCTGCCTAACCAGCTGATTTAACTGTTTTTTTGACCTGACAACATCCTTTATCAAACCATGTGTTGGAAGTATCCCTATGGATTTTGTTATTTACCAGAAGAAGCTCCTTAATAGTTCCTACACGCATTTCCAATTGCTTAACTGGACTAAGACCATTTTGTAAAATGTGATCAGAACTGGAAAAAAAAAATCAGAAAGTATACTCCTGATTTTGCTGCTATAGGTATAGTTCCATTTAACCCTAACATTATTCCTTATCTCCAAGCCGTCAGAGTAGTAAGCCAAAGTTTTCATGTTTAATAATTTATGTTGTAAGGTTAGGGGAAGTGATCACTATCAGACCTAGGGAGTATTTCAAAGGAAACTCAGATATCCATGCTATCATTTCCAAAAATACAGTCAATAACTGAAGGGCCAGATTTGTTGTAACACATTAAATTACCCACAGAGTCACCTCTTAGTCTTCCATTAAGTGGAATAAAATTGTATGGTGCTATGATATTTATAAGCTCAGCACCTCTTTTATTTGTTTTTAAGTCTAACGAGACTCTAGGGAACTTAAAAGCATTCTCAAAGTGCCAGTTCTGTACATCATCATCTGAAAAGCCATCATAGTTACCTATTCCAGCATTAAAATCACCACACATTAAACATTTTTCACATGCAGTTGTGTCCCATGTCTTATAGATGTTTCCCAAATGTTAGGATCCAAAAATTTAGGATTACAATAAGGTATTTAAGCATTGATAAGACAAAATTCAAAAGAGCTTAGTTTTATATAGAAAGCCTCTGAGAAATAGTTTAAAAATAATAAATCCACTGTTAAATCTTTAATGATCTTAATCCAAGTAACAAGATCACCAGAAAGCCTACCAAAGTTAGATTGCTTTTTACCAGGGATTTGAAAGGTAGAATAAATAGTGTGGGGCTAACCTTTTCTCTTTTTTCCACAGGCTGCCCTGGCTGGACCCTCATTGCAGGGTGGACTGAAATTTGATTTAGACTCTATGTAATTTTGTTCTCACACTGGCTGGTTCTATATGTTTGGTTTATGGGCTGGGGAGGGTTCCATTTCATGTCTGCACTACATTCATTCTGAGGGGTTATGGATATGCCATGGGGTTACAGTATGGCCCAGGGTGGGGGGGGGCTTTGTTTTTTAGAGCTTTGTAAGTGCCTAGACTTAGGGGGGTAAGTGGTACTTTTGGGCTGGAGGGGAGTAGGATTGCTGTCTGTTTCTATGGTTGGAGTGCGTGGACAGATGGTAATGGAAGACACTTTGGTCTGTGCACTCTACACCTAATAAGTAGGTAGTTTAGGATCCATGCCTCTTCTCTAGCAGAGGCATTGGGAGCATAGGCGGAAGGGGTCTGCCAGTCCTTCATACCACCCCTCTTGCTTGGAGTTTGGGGGGAAGGGGGAGGGGTGAGTTGGGGATTTTTTATATTGTTTTCTACATTTTCAAGGAAGGTGTGTGGGAGGGTGAGTATGGTGGGGGAGGGTGGTGAGGTTTTACCTGTTGTTTGGGCTACTTTTGATGGGTTGTTATTTCTGGTTTTATGGGTGCTTGTTACTGTTGTTGCTGGGTTACCATTTTTTCTCTTAACGCTGTTTGGATTTCAAGGCGGTCTTAATATGTGGGGTATGATGGATGTTGGCATATGGGGTGGGTTGCCTACCATCAAGGGGTGTACGGTGTTGATTGTATTTCATAGATCTCATTTCTAGTTGTCTATGGTATGGTATAGTTGACATTTATAATGTGGAATGTACAAGGTTTAAATATCCCTATTAAGTGGAAGAAGGTTCTTACCTGCCTTAAATTGTGTAATAGTGATATCATTTTTCTACAGGAGACCCATTTATTAAAAAAAGATACAGTCTTACTGAAGAGAGATTGGGTGGGGAGAGCCTATTCAAGCTCTTTTAGCTCTAAGAAAAGATGGTCTCCATTTTGATAAAACGTGGTTGTCCTCTGGTTGTAGATGACTGGGAATTTGATACAGAGGTTAGATGGTTGTTGGTTTTGGGTAGGGTGGAAATGACTCCTTTACTATTGGTTAACATCTATGGTCCTAATTCTGACACTCTGGATTTTTTCTCCTAGTTGGTGCAACATATTTTAGATCAATATACTCCATGTATGGTGCTCCCACTGGGGGAGGGGTTGGATAGTAATTTTGTTATGGACCTGGTAGTGGATAGGTCCCCTTTGGAGAAAGGGGTCCCCTTGCATCAGAGGTCCCGGGTAATCTTATCCCATTTCTGTGAGGAATTCCAGCTAGCAGGTTGCTACAGAGTTTTTATCCTACCCTTAAAGGATTTACTTTTCACTCCCAGAGGTTCCAGTCCTATAGCCATCTGGACTATTTTCTTTGCAGTTCAGCTATTTTGTCAGACATCTTGGTGGTGAATTATATGTTGATATTTTTATCGAACCATGCCCCCGTTTCCTTTACTTGGGAACCCTGACAGTCCCTGATGAAGTCTCCATGTTGCCATTTTAATCCTGACTTGTTGTATTTGAAGGACTTTCATGAGTGGTTGGTGGGAGAGATGGATTTTTAATTTTTGACTAATTCTTCCCCAGAGAAATCACCATTTGTGGTGTGGGATGTGTTTAAGGCCTTCCTCCGGAGAAGAATTCTTTTGTATTTTTCCCATGTTAATAAGCATGGGAAGGTGAAGGTGGAGAGACTGATGGGAAGACTCTGACAATTGAAGCAGGAGACTTATAACTGTTCATCTGTCCCTGAGTGAACAAGTCCAGGGTTTACTCAATTGTAAAGATCAGTTGAACATGATATTTCAATAGACGGCTCATAGGGTTTTGCTTTTTACTAAGCATGCCTATTGGGAGTTGGGGGAGAAGGCTAGTCGGTTCTAGCCTATAGGTTAAAGAAAATAGTGATGGAGGCTCAAGTTCCTTATTTTCATGATGGGAAGGGAGAAGTGGTATCTACAGTGGTGGCTGTAGCTGATCAATTTAGGGATTTTTACTCTAGGTTGCATATGTCATCAGTAAACCCCTCCCAAGCTGATTATGACACCTTCTTTGGGTACTGTACACTACTTAGGTTGGGGATGGACTTAACATCACCATTAGAGGCCGAAATTTCCTTACAGGAGGTACAACAGACTATTGAATCCTTGGCTATGGGCAAGGCACCGGGCCTAGATAGGCTTAGTTTGAATTTTTATCAGGCCTTTGAATTGCAGTTAGCCGGTATCTGGTTATTATAGTGCAACCACAACAGCATGAGTAAAAATAGCGCATACAATTAAGTGCACGTCAAAAATATCGCCAGTCAAAATATCGCTATTCCAGAACAGCGTGATGGTTACTAGCTGTTTCTTAAACAAACTTGTCCTGACAGTGCAATAAAATTCTGCAGCCAACCAAAGCTCCACAGATTCACAGCCCCATCAACACAGCACAGCACTACTTCTACTGACTGTCCTTGTATCTTCCTCACAGCTCCGTCAACACAGCACAGCACTACTTCTACTGACTGCCCTTCTTGTATCTTCCTCACAGCTCCGTCAACACAACACAGCACTACTTCTACTGACTGTCCTTGTATCTTCCTCACAGCTCCGTCAACACAGCACAGCACTACTTCTACTGACTGCCCTTCTTGTATCTTCCTCACAGCTCCGCCAACACAGCACAGCACAGCACTACTTCTACTGACTGTCCTTCTTGTATCTTCCTCACATGCCACTGCTTCAAAACAGGCTGTATGAGAGGGAGAGGGAGAGGGAGAGCAATAGGCAGCACAGCTTGAGGTCCTAAAAGACGGGCACAAGTTCTTTACTTCAAGACAGGTCATAGGAGGGGAAGAGCAATCAGCAGCACAGCTTGAGGTCCTATCCATCAGATGTGGGACTGGCACACTGGTAGTTTAATGATACCCTCCTCTTAGCCCTAATCCTGTTATGCAATGACATACCCCCCATGGCCCACACACTCAGTTTGATGTGTGTTACCACTCGCTGGTTGCTATGTGCTGCAAGGGAGGGTGGGGGTGGAACTAGATGCTGGGTGAAAGGTGTGCAGGGACCATTGATGTGCTTTTTTTACAAGCATTAACATACGCTGTTTAGTGCAGCCGTTATTTTGCCGCTACGCTATTTTGATGTGGCGCTTTAAAGTATGCGCTCATAAGTTCCGCGCTAGTGCGGTTGCGCTGTTTTAACATTGAACTCAGTTAGCCCCTAGGCTGCTTGACCTGTTTAGAGAAATAGGGGAGGTGGGCTCCTTACCTGACTCTAGGAAAGATGCAATTGTTACTGTGCTGCCAAAACCTGGGAGAGATCCCAATAGATGTGCCAACTATCAACCCATTTCCCTATAAAATGCTGCTTGCAAAATCTTGGCAAAGATTCTTGCCATGTGTTTGGAGACAGTAATGGGATCCCTGATAAGTAATGTGCAATCCGGTTTCATGCAGGGACGGCAGGGCAGTGACAATTTGTGGGTAGTCATAGATTTAATGGAAGTGGTGGTTCAGGGTCTGGAGTCAGTGGCCATGGTGGGGTTGGATGCTGAAAAGGCTTTCGACTCTGTCGAATGGTGTTACTGGCATTTTGTGTTGACCAAATTTGGCCTGGGCCCTAAGTTTGGTCAATGGATTACTTGCCTATATTCAGATCCCTGGGCAAGGGTGCGGGTGAGTGGAACTTTGTCAGCACCCTTTTTGCTCTTTCGTGGTATGCAGCAGGGTTGGCCCCTCAGCCTGCTGTTGTTTCTACTGGTGGTGGAGCCGTTAAATCTAGCATTGTCTCAGAATCCTGGTATTTATGGGATCACTGTGGGGAAGAAATCTTTTTCCACCTTACTTTATGCAGACAACCTCCTTTTGTTGCTGTCGAGAGTCGAGACCTCTCTGCTGATGGCATGGGAAGTCATCGACTCCTTCAGCGTGATATCAGGATTGCGTATTAATTGAGATAAAACTGAGCTTTTACCCCTCTGCAAAGCTGATAGGTCCTGGGCCCAGCTGGGGTCACATATCCTGAAGTGGTCCCTGGAGGGGGTGCAGTATCTGGGGATGTATGTGTCTCTGCAGTGGGAGGAGATGATTTCTAGCAATTTAAAGGCAGTGAGGGAGCAGGTGAAAGTGGACCCTCAATGGTGGAAAAAAATTCATTTATCTCTTGCTGGCAAAATTGCTACCCTAAAAATTGTGTTTTTTCCTCATGTTTTATAAGTTGTGCAATTTGCCCATAATCTTACTTCAGCACTATTGAGTTTGGTTGGATAGTTGTGGGCAGACTTCATTTGGGAGGGTGCCACCCCCCACTTTAGTAGGAGAACATTAAGGGCACCTGGGTTGGTGGGCGGCTGGAATTTTCCATGAATATGGGCTTATCTTCTTTGCCAGGGAGTGAAGCAAACACTGAACTGGATTTGGAATCACTCTGAGACTGCGCCGTTGTGGGTGGAGATTGAACAAGAATGGCTGGGGAATGCTTTGCTGGGGCTACTTTTGAAACCTGGGTGCCTCTGTAGATTGAACTTATCTGCTCCAAAGCTTTTCTTGTGGTGGGCTTGGGGTCACTTTTTTAAAGTCCTGGGTTTTGATGCTACTTATTTTGATAGATGGGAACTGGTATGGAGTAACCCTGGCATACTGGATTTGGGATGTCCCTGTCAGGTGGAGTTCTTGGTTGGATGGGAGGTGCATAGGCTGGGGGACTTAATGGTTGATGGGCGGGGCCCCTTGATGACTTTTCAGGAGTTACATGCTATGTATAATCTCCCATAGGGAGAGTTTTGGTGCTGTCTCCAGCTTAGGCATGCCCTTTTGTTTGTGACCTTGCAGGGCTATGGGGTTAAGGTGACTGATTTTACAACTCAGCTGGGGAAATTGAATAAACTGCCCAAGGGTCATATTAGTTTTCTCAACAAGGAATTTCAGAAGTTCTTCCTTCCAAATTGAGACTCCCAGAGATTGAAATAGCAACAGGAGATGAATGGGGACCTAGAACAGGAAGGGTGGAATAGGTGCTGGGCAGCTGCACACTCTTTGTCTCCCGACCCCAGGCTACAGCTGATACAGAAGAAAACTTTAGGGAAGTGGCATCGTACCCTGGTTCAGTTAGTACATTTGGGGTTGATTGCTTCGCATCTGTGTTGGCAATGTAATTCAGCATCTGGATCCATCTTTTATATCTTGTGGGACTGTGCCCCTCTCCAGCCCTGGTGGGCCACTATATTTATACAGTTAGAAAGGGTGCTAGGAGTTTCTGTTCCAAAGTCCCTGTTTTTTGGGGTTCTGAGGGACCCGGGTTTCTTGGATTGCTGTATTGGTGGCTACTCCAATTTTTTGTTTGCTGCTGCCTTGGAAGCCAAGCGCCTACTTCTTATGCATTGGCAGTCTCAATTGCTACTGCTGATTGAGAAGTGTAGTAAAAACTGTTGCTTTTTACCAGATTATGTATAGAAGACATAAGGCTATCTCTTAATTTCATACAGCCTGGGATAGGTGGGTACTATTCTTAGGTACTGATCATGGGGATTTAATAGGGCTTGCTTCTACAGTTTAATGTTCTTAGGATAAGGATGTTTTTTTAATGGTAGGCAAGAGGTGGTGGGGGTAAATGCCAGCATCTCTGGGATTGAACAGTTTTTTGTGAGTGTTATACAGTTGTATGGGTTGACACTTATTCCTGTTCTTGGTTCTTACAATGGCAAGAAAGAATCTTGGACTGTGATTGGTCAGTTTGGGGCTGAACCCATGGCGTTATCCCAGCATGATGCCACAGCTCTACTGTCATCATGATTGCCACTCCTCCTCTTAAGAAACAAAAATATTTTTCCACACTAATAATAACATTCTTTAAAATTAATTTTTTATTTTATATATAACAATGAGCCATTGTATAATAGGAATAATGCACTCCAGGGTGTGTGTCATTTGGGATAACGCCATGCCTAGGGTATTGGATGCACTCGCCCGCCCTGCGCCCAACCCCCAGGTGCATATATCCCAGCACGCACACATATACCCTGTCGTGCATTATTCCTTTATTAGCGATGCTGGATGGATTTGTATTATTTTCAATGTACTGCATTTTTCAATAAAATCTTCCAATACAAAAAAATACATGTTTTAAATGGGACCCTACTAATGACCATTCCAACAGAACAGTATTATAAGGGCACAGTAGTACCTCTATATTTAGGGTTGAACAGGACTTTCTATGTTAATCCTAAAATTTTGCACTTTTATAACTTGGCAACCATTCAATGGATTTGCATGAAATTTTGCATGCACAGTCTTGTGGGGATAGGTCTTATGGCGTGCCAACTTTTGTTCCAGTTGGATGTGTGGATATCATGATGCAGATAGTGAAAAAACATACAAAATTGCAGTTTTTTGCTGTTTTTTTTGCCATCACATAGCGCCCAGACGGTTTGGGATTTTGGTCTGACCTTTTCATTAGAAAGGGCTTGGCTCAGAAGGATCGCTCATGGTGGTTTGGTGAAAAAATATTAATTAGTTCCAAAATTATTCAAGTTTAAAAATTCGGGATCTGAGCATGCTCAGTAAGCACTTCAAAATAGCCGTATAAAGTATTCGCACGAGGGGTCCTTTTTATGAGGGAATTTTTTTTTTTTCGTGAGCCAACATCTTGTTTTTCCTTTTTCCCTAAAAACTGACATTTTGAAAACCACACAAATGACATTCTGGAGAGTGAACAACACATGTGGCTTGCTTTTTTGGGACCCCCCTAGGTGGATTCTGCACTTCTGTGTTGCAGAAATGCCCATGAAATGCTGTTTTTTAAGATTAAAAATCTTTTTTCCTGACTCATGATACAAAAAAGAATCTTTTTTCGTATCATGAGTCATGAAAAAAGATCCTTTTTCATGAAGGGAAAATACTTTTGGCTTAGCCAGCATCTTTTCACTGGTGTCTAGTGTCACCCTTCACCCTCCGATCGATGGGCTCTACGATGCTGCAGCAACAGCATAGTTCTCGACATCTGGCACAGCAACAGGCATAATGCTGACAGTCAGCATTGTGCCGTCAGGATTAAAGTGTTTTTTGTGGGGGCTTTGCCCACGCACCCCCATGAGGGGGGCTGTGCCCCCCACACCCTCCCTTCTTTAAATAAAAAACTCCAAGTCAGAGTTGTTTCAGGGTGGGGCGAAACACTGGGAGAAACAACATACAATGGGACCATTACAGTGACCTGGCGATATTTGTCGCTGTATTGGTGTTCGCTGTGATAGTTTTATTATGCTGATGGTATACGCAATCAATGTCCCCCAATAAGGCTATATTTCCTTGATGTCTAGTGATGACCCCCACCCTCCAATAGCCATCCCCATAATTAATCAATATTTCTCTGGTGTCTAGTGGCACCCCCCACCCTAAGATGGCCGTCCCCATAATAAATCAATATTTCCCTGGTGTCTAGTGGCACCATCCCACCGACTGATTGCCATCCCCCATAATAAACCAATTTTTACCTGGTGTCTAGTGGCACCCACCACCATCTGATTGCAGTCATTATTATAAAGCAATATTTCGCTGGTGTCTAGTGGCACCCCCACCCTCCGATTGCTGTCCACATAGTGAACCAATTTTTCCCTGGTGTCTAGTAGAACCCCTCAACCTCCAATCCCCATTCCCAGTGAAATTCTTCTTTCCCTTGTGTCTAGTGGCACCACCCCACACCCTTCCATAGCCCTGCACTCTGTAATAAAGAAAATTATTTTTTAACCTGTAAAAAAGGAAATAGCCCATTGTTGATCCGACCCCCCATGCCAACCTCCCACTCAGCACCACCATTTCACACACACCCAGATCCCCCCCACATGCACCCTTACTCACCTGAACATGTCCCATGGTGAAGATCCACTCTGGAATGGGAGACATGTCTTGCTGCTGGAACCAGTGACTGCAATATTAGAAACTAAGGTCAATGCAGTTAAGTCTATTTCAATGGGGGTTTCAACTCTGGTGCATAACTTTGTCACTTTTAAAGATTTTTTTCTGTCCATTGTTTATCCTCTGCGATGGGTGGTGGTCCGGTGTGACTGAGCCAGCTTGACTCCGTGGTCACTCAAGGCACCCTCCCTTCTCATGCCTCAGCAGACCACCAGAGCCGGCATGGGGGCTTTATCCAGCCATGGACTCTAATTTGCCTCTGTTTTTCTCCCCTATTACCTGAGGCCCCAGAACACGATTGCCCATGCATGTGGAGACACCCATGTGCACCGTGGCTCAGGTTATGGTCCCTTCCACCCTCCAAGCCTGTTTCCAGGTCCCCCCCTCTGGCATGGCACAGCCACCTAGCCTCCACTGGGTGGCAGCCAAGTGCCAGGGAAACCCCACATCCCTCCCTGAGGAGGAGAGCTGCCTGCAGACTGCATAGTCCACTCCTCCCCCTTCCCCGACTGACTCCTAGCATCCCGAGCCCATACCCAAACCTGGGTTGCCGGTGTGGCATGAGGTGTGGCATACAGTGCCTCAACCCTCAGCACCACTGGGCCAGCTTAACTTTTAAAGATTTTGACATCCAGTTTTCAACATACCCTTTTTGAGACACATCCTCATGAACAGTGCTGGTGTCAATTCACAGATCCTGCCTGAAAGGTGATTTTGTGGTCAATTGGCAGGATTTCAACACTTCCATCATTTCCATCATACTTGTTCATGAAGTGGGATCATAAGATGGGTATGTTGAAAATTTGGGGTCAAAATATGCAAAAATGGCACAGTTGTGCACATTAGTTGACATTTCTCTACGCTCACTTGTAACTTTCTTAATTTTCACCCTTTCACCCCAAATTTTCACCATAGCCATTTCTTTACACCACCTCATGAATGCGACAGCTGACATTTTTTGAATGTTGCTAAAAGTGTCTTTTCATGCCTCTGGCACGGAATGACGCTGAGGTGGTTGAGATTTCACAATTTGTACTGCTGGATTCATGATATGGGGTAATAAGAAGGCCATCTTGGTATCTTGGTATGATTAAGACAAAAGCAGGCCATTGGCCCATTGAGATTGTCTCCCACTATGCAGTGGGTCATTGTGTTCTCCTTAAGTGCAGGATGTATTTGTCTAGTTCTTTCCTGAATTTATAAAATGTAGTTTGATTCATCACAAATAGGGGTAGTAAGATTTCAATTTCTAGCTGCCCTGAAGGAGAAGTAATGCATGCTTTTATTTGTATTTGCACACTGCAATAATAATTGCTTACTATGTGATCTTAAGTGAAATATTCTATTAGTGTATTTTAACCCCAGGTTCACCATCAAGTTATCATTTTGCAATACTTTAAACAAAAACAATAGGTCACCCCTGAATCTTCTCTCTTTAAGGCTAAATAACCCAAGTGTTTCCATTCTATTCTCATATCATAGGTTAGCCATACCGTGTTAGCCTTCTTTGAGGGCTCTCAAGTAGTTTCCCATCTTTTATTAAGTAGGGACACCAAAAGGGGGAACCATAATAATAATGGGGAATTATGAAAGTTTTATAGATCTGTAGTATACACTGTGGGTCCCTAGTAACAAATGATCTGTTTATGGCTCTAGTCAAATAAATAGCCTTCCTAGCCACCAGCATGCAGTGGTCTGTAGGAGATAATGTGTCATTTATGGTTACACCCAGATCTTTTTCTTTGTAAACATATTCAAGTGGGGTCCCATCCATGTGGTATGCATATTTGGGATTATTCTTACTGAAGTGAGTTACGACACATTTCTTTGGGTTGAACATCATTTTGTTTCTTTTGGCCCAATCTAAAATAAAGGCTAAATCACCATATAATTTATTGTACTGTTCAGCTGAGTCTACTTGTCCCCCTATTTTGGTATCATCAGCAAATTTAACTATTTGACAGCTGGATTGTGTTCCCATGTCACTGATGAATAGTCCAAATAATACCAGCCCCAGAACTGACTCCTGGGGTACACCACTACTAATACATCCTTCACTGGATAGTTCTCCATGAACATGAACTCTGTGTTCTATTCATCAGCCAATTCTTTTATCCATACAGCAATATAAGTATTTATATCCATGTCAAAAAGTTTAGTAATCAGGGAATCATGTGGCACAGTATCGAATGCTTTTCCCAAATCTAGCATTACAACATCATATCATTTTCCCCATCAATAGCCCTGCTGATGTGTTTGTAAAAGGACATAAGATTAGTGTTACACGAGAGCCCTTTAGTAAAACAGATGCTGGGAGATATCATGCAAAATAAAGTCTGTTCATTTCAGTTATTATTAATTGTTGTAATAGTCTCTCCATTATTTTACAGCAAATGGAGGTTAGACTGATGGTCTATAGTTACCCACCATTCTTCTGCTGCCTTTCTTATGGATAGGTACCACTTCAGCTTTAGTCTAATCCATTGGAATGACACCGCTCCTTATGGATTCATTACATACAAACATACGAACATACACAGGTGCCAGTAGAACAGACCTACTGGTCTATCAATGTCTGCTTGATTGTGCAGCTAGCTCCCTAGCAGGCAGCTGCCCTCCACCATCCCCCTTGACCTCCCATTGTTGTTTCCTTCCCCCAACCTTACCCAGCCCTGTACCCTGTCCCAAGTGTTCTTAAAGCCACCCACGTGTTTGCTTGCTATCACCCCTTCTGGTAGTGCATTCCACCTTGCAACTACTCTCTCTGAGAAGTAATGCCCCCTCATCTCCCTCCTGAATCTTTCTCCCTCTATTCTTAGCCCACGCCCCCTAGTTTCCCTCCTGCTCCTTAGTTTCAACACCCCTTCTGCCACCCCTTGTTGATACCCTTCAGGTGCTTGAAGGTCTCGATCATGTCCCCCCTCTCCCACCTCTCCTCCAGTACATACATATTCAATTCTTTTAGTCTCATCTCATAGTCCATTTCCTCCATCCCCTGAATCATTCTCATTGCCCTCCTCTACACTCCATCCAGCAGCTTGACGTCCCACCTCAGGTACAGCCTCCAGAACTGTACACAGTACTTCAATTGCAGCCTGACCAGTGCCCTGTAGAGGGACATGATCACCTCCCTGCATCTGTATGTGAATCTCTGTACTATGCACCCTAGCATCATGTATGCTTTTGGCGCTGCTTTCCTGCACTGGGTAGTATTGTTCATGCTTGCTGTTATCAATACCTCTAGGTCTTTTTCCTCCTCAGTGATCCCCAGCCTTATCCCCCCCCCCAGCCAGTATGCTGTCCTTGGGTTCCTAGCCCCAAAATGCAGTGGCTTGCATTTCTTTGCGTTGAACCCCAGCAGCTACTTCCCAGACCATTCCTCCAGCTTGGTCAAGTCCCTCCATAGTTGTATCCATCCCTTTTCTTCGTCTACTACTGCACCCATTTTGGTGTCATCGGCAAACAGGCTAATCCTGCTCCCCACCCCATGTGCAGTGTATGAGATGAATAGCCTGAACAGCTCTGGACCCAGCACCAAGCCCTGTGGCACCCTGCTCATCACAGGTCTAGGCTCCGAGACCCCCCCCAACACTCTCTGTAGCCTGTCCCGCAGCCAGTTTGAGATCCAACATGCCATCTTTATCCCCATCCCTGCCCCTGCCAACTTCACCCCTAGTCACCCATGAGGCACTGAATCAAAGGCCTTGCTGAAATCCAAGTACAGCAAATCCACCACATGGCCCCATCCAGCTCCCTCATCACGTGGTCATAGTGCTGTATAAGATTGGCTTGGCAAGATCTCTCTGAGATGAACCCATGCTTCCTCCCGTCCTGCAGGTTATTGCACTCCAGAAATGGCACTAATCTTTTTTTTAGTATTGTCTCCATGAGCTTTCCCACTATGGACATTAGACTGACTGGCCTATAGTTCCCTGGCTCATCCCTTGGACTGCTTTTATGTAACAGTATCACATAGGCCATCTTCCAGTCCTGAGGCACTTCCCCTGTTTCCAGGGAGATACTGAACAGGTCCATCAGTGGTTCTGCTAGAACCTCTGCCATCTCCCACAGCACCCTGGGGTGGTTACCATCTGACCCCGGTGCTTTATTCACCTTCAGCGCCCTCAACCCTTCCAAAACTCTGCCACCCTCTATCCTGCCATCTGTTACCACACCCCCCATCCACCCTTCCTCCCAACCATGGTGGCAATGGACCCCCCCTTGTGGACACTGAGCAGAAGTACTCATTTAGTGCTTCTGCTTGTTCCTTCCCCTTTTCCAACCACTCATCCTCCTTTTTATCCTAACTATACTGTCCCTGCACTTCCCTTTCTCCCTGATGTATCTAAAAAAGTCTTTCTCCCTCCCTTTTATTCCCTGTACTAATCTGAGTTCCCTTGTGGCTTTTGTACCCCTTACCCTCTTGGTCACCTCTTTAGACCATTTGGTGTACTTATCTCTGTCCTCCTCCCTCCTTGTCCTTCTGAACTTCAGGTATGCCACTCTTTTTGCCCTCATCACCTCCCTGTTCAGCCAGCATGGTCTCTTTACCCTACACTTCTTACTCCTTAACCTGGTGCAGGTTTCTGTCACCTCTCTGATTCCTTCTTTTATGTCCCATTTCTGCACTGTCCCCATCTCCTGCTTTATTCCCTCGAGTCTTCCCTTCAGCAAATCCCTTATTCTTCCAAAGCCTGCCTTCCTGAAATCCACCACCTTTGTTGCTGATCCCTCTGGCTCCCTGCTCATTGTAATGTTAAACCACACCATTTGATGATTGCTGTCAGCTAATGGGTCTTCCACCCTTATATCCCCTCACTGCCTCACTGTTAGATAGTACCAGGTCCAGTGTGTTCCCTAGTCTGGTGGGTTCAGCAACCAGCTGTGTCTGGACCCCCACTCAGAACGTGTCCAGGAGGACCATCTCTCTAGCTCTGAAGGTGACTGGCATGGTCCTGTCCACCCCCGGCAGGTTGATATTGCTGACTATGACCACCTTCCCCCCCTACATACACTACTTATTTGTTCCACCAGTTCCCTGTCCCTTTCCACTGTCTGGGATGGTGGCCTATACACCACCCCAAACCTCGACTTCCTTTCCCTGGAGTCCAGGAGCTGTAACCACACTGTCTCCATTCCCCTCTCTTCCCCTTCATCCCTTGTACATTTGATCCACTCCCTCACATAGACAGCCACCCCTCCCCTCCCCTTCCCTCAGTCCTTCCTGTACAGTCTAAACCCTGGGATTGCCAGATCCCAGTCCCAGTGCTCTGTGGCCCCACATTTCTGTGATGGCCGGTGATGTCCACCCCTTCTACAGCCAAGAGCATTTGTAGCTCCACCGCCTTGTTGCCTAGGCTTCTCGCATTCACAGAGACCACCCTCCACTCAGTCACTCTCCCCTCCATTTCCAGGTCCCCTTCCCCACCCTGCCTCTTCCATACAAAACCTCCTGGTACTTTTCTACTAGCTTGGGGGGTAGGCACACACAGTCCCTGGGTACCTTGCCTACCGTCTGAACCCCCACCACCCCATAGCTAGTTTAAACACACTTTTGTTGCTATAAACCCCTGCATCTTCTGCTTTAATACCCCTTTCCTCCCCACTTAGGTGCAGCCTATCCCCTGCATATAGTTCATTATTATCCCAGGTCTGTTCCCATACCCCTTTGATCTACACCACTCCTCCAGCCAAACATTGAATTCCTTAATCCTCTCCTTCCTCATTGTGCTTGCACAGGGTACTGGGAGCACCTCTGAAAAGGTGACCGTCTCCCCTACCTCCTTACACAGCATTCCCAGTTCTCCAAACCTTTCCTTCAGCACCACCACAGACTCCCCCACCAGGTCATTTGTCTCCATGTGCAGCACTATGTGCAGTCTCCCCTTCCCCTCCTCACACACCTTAGAGTTGCTTGTCCCACACTATTTGCCCTTAGACCTGGTATGGCTTCCACCCATATGCGACTATGCCATTCCACTCTACTGCCCATCTGATTATCTTAAGTATGGAGTCCCCTACCACTAACACACCCCCTTCCTCCCTTGCTACACTTAAGCCCCCCTTCCCCCATTCCTGGAATCTCTTTCTCCAAGATCTCTGCTCATGCTTCCAGTGCCCCCATCCACCCTTCCCTTTCCCCCTGCTTGCAGCCCCTTCCATCCCCCGTGCCCCTGCCCTGCTGCTACCGTGCCTCCTTTGTGACCCTTCACCAATCTACTTGTTATTATATTGTATCATATTTGTGATATAAATATATGTTTCTTTGAATTTCTGCTTGGAAAATATGACAGTCAGCACAAGAGCATTATGGGACCTGGGATTTTAAAAGTGTGATAAGGAGAGATTGCACTCTCAATGACCCAGTGGAAAATCTAATTAAGAGCTTCCCTTTAGATACCAGGTTGTAACAGATTGTAAAACACCCATTTATTGTAAATAGAGGAAAACTGGTCATAAAACAGGCTGCATTTTATGACCTATTAGGAGAAAAGCAACTTCTGACAGATACTAGTTACATTTCTCACCACTAGGAGAAATAGCTGTCAGGAACTTCCCTTGAAGATCAAAGGGGCAATTCTGACCTGCCATAAAGCAAGCTCACTATTAAAAAATATATATATATATATATATATATATATATATTTTTTTTTTGTGGATGCTTAGCAATATGCAGATGTCTGAGACTAATTTGGAAGGCAGGAAGAGAGTGACCTCACAGCCAGCATCACCACTGAGCTGTGACCTCTCTCATTGATGTTGTCAAAGCTGAGAGAAGATTGTGCTTTTTGATTCTGGACTCCTGACAGTACACATTCTGCAGAAGCAGTTCTTCCAAAGAGGTAATTCAACCAACACTATTTGCCAATTGAAAGTAGGGTAGGATTTATACTCAGTAATAAGCCAGTTTTGTTTAAATTGTCCATTTAATTTGTATGACTGTACACTCAATGTTATATGTTCTGTGCTTTGTATTTCATCTACTATTTTTAAATCTAGTAAACTTTGTTTTTCTTGAAATCCTGCTGGAGCCTTTTCCTAATTTTTGAATGTGAATGCTGGGACAGTGTTGATAATTCTGACAGAACTGTTAAACGCTTACAGTGTGATGTCATATGCACCAAGGTAACAAAAGTACCTAGGTCTCAACTGAGTCAAAAGGGGGATTGTGAACCAAGTTGGGTGCCCACTGGATTAAGTATTACACTGCATTTCCCCAAAGAGGGTGTGATATTTGATCCTGTTAACTGGGCGTGCTAGCAAAAAAGGGTTCATATTTGACCCCAGGACTCGAGACTGGTAGTTATTCGGATCCAAAACAGACAGGAGGGTTACCCTGTTTGTCTCCTGTTCACATATTGTACTTCGAGGTTTGGCACTGTTGAAGCAAAGGACCTGACCACTGGAGTGCATTTGTGACATCCCTCATCACCGTTATGGCTCTTCCCCCCCCATAGCCCATTGGACTCCCACCACACAATCCCCCCATTGTACCCTCCCCCTCCTGCCTCTCTTCCTCTCTCTCCTCCTCCCTATCCAGTGTCAACAGTGCATCAAACATGTTCCCCCTTCTTTTTTGGCTTGCAGACTCTCTGCTCTCCTGTCCTGCATCCCTTCCCTCCTGGTAGACCTGACTTTCATCCATCCCTCATTGCTGGACTTCCTGTCCCTAATGATGCCCACCACACCTTCCCCCTTCCCCTGACCCATTGTTCCCCTTCCCCTGACCCTTTGCCCCCACATGCCATGTCTGTGTAATACTTCCATCTTCCCCTGTCCCCAATTCTGTTCTCCATTCGCTCCCCCTTTGAGTCCCCTCCTAATCATCCTCACCTCCTCCTCTAGCCTGTTTAACCTGTGACTTATTGGGCATAACCCCAGCCTCCACAATACATTCATCCATACTGCTGCACTGCACCCATTGCATCCCACAATTCTCCCCATGTTAACACCACCTGGCCCACTTTTTACTGGTGTGTCCCTGACCAGCTGCTCTTCAACAGATTATGCCCAACCATTGATGGCACCTTTTTGCTGGTGCAACCCTGCCCAAAGCCCTAACAAAGCTCCCTGAATGGTCTAGAACCACAGCTTGGAAATATCAACTGCCCTACACATCAACTCTGCATTATGGCATCACATTACAGTATTAGCTTTTTATTTCATGTCAGAGCACACTCTGTGTGCTTGGTCAACTGTAACCCCCTGCCCTTTTAGAGACTCCTCCCTCAAACTTGTTGCCACAAATTGAACAATACAGTCAGGGGGAGTGCCAGGGATTTAGCCATGTTTTAAAAAAAATCTTTGGTGGAGTTCTTCAGGTCTAGGTGAAGTATTAAGTTTAATTTGTTCAAGTATTTCTAAAGTCTGTTTAGTGGTAAATTTGTCAGGGAGTGAACTATTGTTGGGTAATATATTATTGGAGCTTGAACTTGCATTAAAAACAGAGACAAAGTAGGCATTAAGCAACTGTGCCATTACCTTGAGTTCTGTTGTATCAGTGGCATTATATGCTAGGGGACCTATACCTGGAGATGATAATTTATTGTTGTTTTTATATAAGTAGTAGAAGGCAATATTGTTATCCTTTGATGCTGCTAGTCTACGTTCAAGATTAGATCTTTCTTTCCTAATCATATATTGACAGTTTCATTGCTGTTGTCCTACAAATGGACCCTGTGCTTTCAAATAAACATACACATATGCATCTATAGAGGGATGGAAGCACAGGGCCTGGAGGGTCCTTCACTCCATCAATCTCATAAGGATATGATTACACTATCTAAAAAAGTATGGATGGATGGCAGTGTAAGACCCAGAGGACCCTATGCTTCAACAGGAAAATAAGGATATGATTATACTATCACAAAAAGTAAGGAAATTCTTTGAACCCCCCCCCCACATTAATGCAACATGTAGGGTTCAGGCTAAAGCAAAAAAAGTAGGGAAGTATGGCTTTAGGGTTTCAAACCCTAAAACCCCAACTCCACCCCTAAAACAAATCGGGGCAGAGTCTTCCTAAGGATTGTCATCACTAAAACTCACCCCATTCTATACACTGCAGAAACATGCACACCTAGTGGGGTGTTCTGCAAAATTCTGCAGCAGAGTTATTGCAGGAAATGAAACAGTTTTAATGAGAGTTAATCCATTTTGTCATGCAAGAAACTGTGACACCACACTTCATCCTGATGAGCTCCACTCAGTGTTTCTTAAGGGTTGTAAATTGCATACTTCCCTATTTTTAGAAGTGTACTCTTGTAATTGGAGCAACTGCAGTTTGAGGTGGGTTGAAAGCTAGATATACTTTCTCAAGGGTTGCAAACTATATACCTCCCTGTTTTAAAGATGTATTCCCTTGTATTTTGGATGGGGCTAAAAATCATCACCATGGCCAACATTCAAAAATCTGCCACTTATGTTAAAATTGAACAATGTATCCATAAATCCCTTGCTACTTTGTTTGCAAGCCTTAGTACTCATAAAAACCACACAACTTCAAGCAGAAGAAATACATTTAAATGCTGTTGGAGTAAAACTATACTAGATTATCAACTGGAACAAATTGGTTATGCCCTGGCCTAACGTTTGTAAGCTTAAACTTCATCAGGGGATTAACTCTTTTTCTAATACTTGCGTTAGTGAGTGGAGATATTGAGACTAATCCTGGACCACCACAACAGACTAGTACTGTTAAAATAGTCCATGACAATGCTAGAAGCTTAGTTGGGCAAATGGGTACCATTTGAACATTGGATAAACAGAGGGGATTATGATGTTGTGGGAGTTTCAGAAACATGGCTCACAAAAAAACATTTAGATGCAGAGATTTCTATAGGAAATGATGAACTACTTGGATATGATAGACCACATAGAGGGGGAGAGGTGGCATTATACATTAAAAGTAATTTAGGGCAAACAGCAGTGCTCTTTTCTGGAAACATTGAAGGCGTTGAGATGATTTTAATACATATTTTAAGTAAAAAATGTGCATTGGGTAGTTTGTTCCCATCCTAAAGTAAAGATCACAGCTTTTGAAACACTGTTCCTGAAAATGGCAACATTAATTGGACAAAAGGAGACAATTTTATTCAGAGATTTCTGTGCAGCATGGGGAGTGGCTAGACACCTTAAACATGAGACTGAATTTCAATCTCTAGGTTTAACAGAGATTATAAATACTCCAACATGCAAACGTATCCACTCAAGCAATGGAAATATCCTAAATCTAATTTTCATTACCAGGGGCATAAGCCACTGAATCATAAGGTAGGGACACCCAATTTAGGGGATTACTGCTATATATAATGTAAAGTAGAATGCAGTTATGAAAAAGTAAATTTAACAAAAGCCAAATTTACCAGACTTCAAACACTTTAATAGACTGTTTTTTCAACAACAGGGCAAACAAACAGGGAACATATAAATGTAATACCAGATGTGGATTTAACAGTTAGGAACTTCACAAGAACATATGTGGAGATATGTAATAAAATGCCCCATTTAAAAAAGTAAAAGAGAGAGATCAACACCATCCATGGGTAGAAGAACAGAATCAAAAAATGAGTTAGATGGAAGGATAGGGTATGGAAAAAGGCAAATTAAACCTTGAAAGCTGAGGACTGGCAATTGTTTAAAAAAATTAGAAATAAATGCAAAAATATGATTAAAAGACACTACCAAAATAAATAAATAAATCAAACAAAAAACCCTGCCCAATATTAAAAACTAATAAAATAAAAACACCAAAGAAGCAGAGCACACACCAACCTCTTAAAGAATAACAAGGGCACATGTCCTTTAATAGATAAAAATACTTTTAATTAGATAAAAAAACACCACACAGCCTGATGCTTTTCAGATTACATCCTTTATCAAAGTCCTTTGATAG
This sequence comes from Neoceratodus forsteri, assembly GCA_016271365.2. NCBI lineage: Eukaryota > Metazoa > Chordata > Ceratodontiformes > Ceratodontidae > Neoceratodus > Neoceratodus forsteri. Next base: position 435,624,715 of record JADMNL010000023.1, read on the forward strand.
GTTGGTGTGTGCTCTGCTTGTTTGGTATTTTATAATTTGTTTAGTGGGATACAACACCATCCAGTGCTTACTCCTTAATGTTTTCAAACTAGTAAAACAACTTGAGGTAAATACAAACAAAGAAACAGAAATAAATGTACAGGATGAGAAGGATATAGAAATGACAACTCACCAAATTGCAAACAGCTTAAATCACTACTTCTGCTATCTACCATACATAAATACAAAATGCTCAGTAGATGACAACATAAATACACAGGGAGCTCTAAACAAAGAAATACAACCTGATAACAAATTACCACAATTTTATTTTTGAGCTATAAAATCGTATGACGTTTACAAACAAATTATTAAATTCATAAAAGGCCACTGGTTTAGCTCAAGTAGAAATACAATTCTTAAAACACTTAGTAGAACAAATAACTCTAACTTTGTCTAGCTTATTTAATGCTAGCCTACAATAAAGGACTTTTTCTGACTTCTGGAAAAACTCTGAAATCATACCAATTTTCAAGGGAAGGGCTAGGGATAATCTGACAAATTACCACCCAATAGCCCTGCTGTCCACCATCTTAAAGATATTTGAAAGATTGGCATGGGTTCAAATATATGAATACCTTGAAAAATATAAACTGTTATCCAACTGCCAGACTGGTTTTAGGGTGAGAAGGTCGATGGACACCACCCTGGCAGACTTCAATGACACAGTCTCAAATGGATTGGAGTTGAGGGAGTCTGTTAGCGTGATGTTTGTCAACCTCTCAAAAGCCTTCAATTTTGTTGACTATAATGGTTTGGCTCTTTCTCATTGGCATGTCAGATCAAGTAAAAACATGGATGCTTTCTTTTCTAACAGAGCACACACAGCAGGTCTGTGTGGGCAGTACATTGTCAGAAAGAGAGGGGATTTTTAGGGGTGTACGCCCGGGTTCGATCTTGGGCCCCTTTTTGTTTTTAAACTACATAAATCCTTTGACACAACTGATAGAAAGATGTAACATAGAAACATGGAATTTGATGGCAGATAAGGACCGCTTGGCCCATCTAGTCTGCTCATTTCCCTACCTAATGGATAAGCTGCAGATCCTAGTTGACCAATAGCCTATTTAAGATCTATTTATATGCTGATTATATGGCCTTAATAGGAAGAGCAAAAGATAAAACAGAAGTACAAAATATACTGCAGTCTGACTTTGACAATCTACAGCACTAGCTACAAGACTCAAAAATGATTTTGAGCAGGAAAAAAACACCAGTTATGTTGTTCAACACAAAATGCACGACACATGTACAAAATAATGGCTTGGACATATATACCTTAGATAAACATAAACTGGAAGAGGTAGCTTCTTATAAGTACCTGGGAGTGCAAATAGATAATAAGCTTACCTTGAGGAACATGTGACCAGTGCCATGGGTAAAGCCAATATCAGACTGGGGGCTCTCTAAATGAGAGTTTCAATATTACCTAAAGAAACTAGAAATAGGTTTATATAGCAACTACTCCTCCCTGTACTGGAATATGGCAGTATAACATACCAACAAGCCACAAAGACCCTGCTAAATAAGTTGGATAAAACTTATTATAGGATGGCTAGATTTGTCCTAAAATGCCAATATAACCCACATCTCTGTGGTCTTCTGTAACAGCTCAAATGGGACTCCTTTGAAACTCAAAGGAAAAAAGCGGACGGGGCTAAAAGCGTATGTAGAGTTTGGTGGTGGAAATCTGAATAAAGCCAAAAATGTACAGAACTCAAATAATAAGCACAATTTAAGGAAACTAAAATATAGGTGTCAAATTATCCCTTTTGTGTACAATGTATACAGTAAGATGCAAAGAAGGTATTACCTCTCAAAAATATGGAATGAATTAGATCCTGAGGTCCACAATGCAAAAATGTAGTACAATTTAAAGTGGGAATTGATATAGTGTGGAAAGATAAGTGTCTGCTTAGGATAGTAAATAGGAACTCTTTATGCAGGGGGTTGGGAGGGTGGGATGGTTGTACATTTGTTTGTCTTTTATGTAATCCTTGATGTTTTGGATCTATTTTATATTATATTTATCATATCTATGTCTAACTAACATTTGTATGTTTTCAGTTAAAAACCTAGGTTTATTATATGTTAAACAATGTTGTCTTTAATGTTTATTTGTTATGTGGAACCAATATCAATTTCTGTATGCAACCTATCCATGTAACTGCTTGCTTAAAAATGACAACTTTGTAAAACAGGACCTTACAGTCCTAAAAGTTATTCCCTGTCAAAAAATAAAGGTTTCATCTATCTGTCTATCACTACAAATTTCAGTAAGGTTTTCAACACTATTCCACATAGGACACTAGTAAGCAAGCTGGGTAGCTTAGGATTGGGTCCAATGCGGCAAACTGGGTAAGAATTTTGTTAGTGTATAGGCAGCAGAGGGTGGTAGTAAATGGAGTTCACTCCGAGGAAGTGAGGGTGACCAGTGGGGTGCCTCAGGGATCAGTGCAGGGACTGGTTCTCTTTAATATCTTTGTAAATGATATTGCAGAGGAGCTGAATGGGAAGGTCTGCCTCTTTGTTGACAATGTAAAAATCTGTAATAGGATGGACACTGCAGAGGGGATTGAAAGGATGAATAGCGACCTGAGAAAACTTGAGGACTGGTTAAGGGTATGCCAGCTGAGTTCCAGCGCAAAAATGTGCAAAATAATACACTTAGGGCACAGAAACCCAGGGGCAGAGTACAGAATGGGAGAAGTGCTACCAGACAGGGAAGAAACCTGAGATAATCATATCAGATGACCTAAAGGTGGACAGGCAGTGCAACAATGCAGTTGGGAGGGGGATGCTGGCGTGCATTGGGAGAGGTATCACCAGCAGAAAGTGTGAGGTGGTGTTGCCTCTATATAGGATGTTGGTAAGACCCCACCTGGAGTGCTGTATCCAGTTTTGCAGACCACATCTATGGAAGGACAAAGAAAGAGAGGAGGCAGTCCAGAGGTGGGCAACTAAAATGGTGCAGGGTGTGCATCAGAAACCCTATGAGGAGAAACTAAAGGACCTCAGTATGTACACCCTGGAAGAGTGGAGGGCAGGGGATATGATAGAGAGCTTTAAATAACTCACAGGAGCAAATAAGGAACAGCAGGGAAGTATTTTTCAGAAAAAAGGTGCTCAAGAACAAGGGGACATGCTATGAAGCTGGAAGGGGGTAGATTCAGGAGGAATGTGAGGAAGTACTTCTTCATGGAGAGCATGGTGGATTCCTGAATCAGCCTTCCAGCGGAGGTGGTGGGGGCAAAAAAAGTGGCGGATTCAAGAATGCATGGGATAGGCATATGGAACCTTGGGGGATGGAGGGGTGGTAGAATGGGCTGGAGATCAATACAGTCTGTGGTAGTGGTGTGCAAATACATAAACAGTGCATTCATTGAATATTCGACAAATACAGCTGGGGTATTTGGGTATTTGACTGTATTCAGGTATTCAAGTATGCTGATATTCAACCATAATGTAGTACATGCATTAAAAATGCTGTAGATATGAAAACACACCCCAAAATAGACAAGTGAGATGATTTCTGCTCAGCATGATGTGGATTCAGACAGCAGAGGTGTAGTTTAAAAGAAAACACCAGTTACCTTTGTGCGCTTTCCTGCCAGTACATATTTATGTCCCTGACTATTACTTCTGTGTAAATAGATATATTTCCTAACAGTATGTTTGGTATTAAAAGTTCAGTTTCAAAAAAGTGCTCAAAAATATCTGTTTAGCTAGGCTGCCAGCTGCCAGCATCCATCTTGTGGGAGATGCTTGCTCCCTCACCCAGGGTACGATAATATGCCTCTACTGGCCAATGCACTTAGTTGGCTGGGGCACATAAGCATAACCTGAGCATGGGAGCAAGTGGCTCCCATGAGATGGCTGCAAGCAGCCTTGCTAAATGGAAGTTTTCAAGAACTTTTTAAAACTTAAGTTTTAATGCCCAAATGGTAAAAATGCAGTTAGAAAAAATATTTTGTTACACAGAAATGCTGATTGGGGGCATATGCACTGATTAGAGAATGCATAAATGTGACCTGTGTTTTCCTTTAACAGATTCGGCATTTTAATTTATATGTTCTGTTCTATCTGATAGGTGTACCCCCCACAAAAAAAAATAACAAAAAATGAAGAGAACATCTGTTTTGGAGACAATGAGGGAAGTAACAAAGCAAAGAGTTGCACAGCATGCAGAGTAAGGAATTAAAAATGAAAGACTACAGTAGGTTTGTTTTGGAGACAGGAAAGCAAAGCTGAGTTGCACAGTGGAGTAAATATTCAGACTTTCATACTTTTTCATTTTTTAATTTTTTTAAGCTTTTTCATTTTTATGTTTACTTGCACGCATGTGCAAGAAACATAGTGCCATCATATGACTTTTTGTAGGTGTGCCACTCCCTCTTCCAATGCCGTGATCCCTTTTGCAGGTGCGACCATACTATACCAATGAATGGCTGAGCTGTCTATGACAGCCATTCAAATGCAGTGGCGTGCAGTTGAAAGTAAACCACCGCTACAATCAGCGGTGGTTACGTGTACCCAATTTGCATATTGCCGTCAACTGACGCCGATTCAACAAGCAGTTACAGTAACGGTAGCTAAGCTGTAAGCCATGTATGCAACACTTGAGAGTTCGAATCCACACTTTATCACTGTAAATAGTTTCCTTGGATGAGTGAAACACACTCTCCATCACCCCGTTCCCAGTCCTTTGGCAACTGTCTCAGCCCACTGTTTACTCCTCAGTCAATATTCTTACGGCAGAAGTGTGTTGTTTGTCACCACGCATAGAGTAATGAGTCATCAAGTGGTTCCTGACTCCCCACCCTACTCTCTTCTTCTGTATTGTTTTTTAATAATTAAAGCAACAGGGCAGCGAATATCCATAGAAAAAAATAAAAAGGAAGGGTAGTCTCTAACCTCAGTGTCAGTCTGAAATCCCCTCAAAGAAATGGTTAGTGATCGGCAGCTTCCTTTGAAGGTTTACGGCTCAGCTCCTCACTCCTCCCATGGTCGACTTGTCTGTGGGGGTTGGGGTCAGAAGAAGAGGAAGTTGAAGTGGCTCGGCAGTCATTTTGTAAGAGGTCCCTGTGCCACAGGACAAATGTGTGCTCCTCACCCCACTGCTATATTATCCCTTACTAGGTGGGGGAGATAAAGAATAGGTGACATGCTAGCTGCACATCCCCCTCTGAAGCAAGTGTATTCAAGCACTTACAAACTGTATTTGTGCTCACCAGCCCTAGCATCAGTTTAAAAAAAGGTCAAGAGAGCAAAGAATGCCAGGGGCTCCAGCCGAAGGCAGCTTAAGTGAAAACTGATGCTGGTAGGTAAGCTCCTGACACAGAAGTGGGTGAGTGGATACATGTGTGTGTGTTTTCCTTTGTTTGTTTGTTGTTTTGAGAACTACTACAGAGCAAGACAATAGGGTAGAGAATCTGGTCACACTGTTTTATGGACAACAACAATATTGGCGCTTTATGATGAGTGGACGATCGAGAGTAAAGACGGGATGATGGAGAGTGTTTCACTTGCTTATTATATCTGCAGTACTAAACTAAATATGCATCAGCAGTACTAAAGTAAATATCCCCAACCCTTTCTATTCCTTTTCCTTGCAAGAAAAAAATCACTACTACTTGCGTAGTATTGCTAACTGGTATAATATCGATCCAACTGGCTCCTATCATCAAATCCCACATAGTTAGCAAAATAGAAGAAACCAAACTCTTCACCCCTAATCATTTCCTCATGTACCTCGAGCACCAATGAAAATGAGCACACAAATCCAGGAGGTAATTATATAACAGCAGTGTTCTAGTCCATGATGTGCGATCATCAGAACCCAAGATCAGGACTGGAAGGTATAGTTAGTATTTAATGAAGAAGCCACCTCCATTTCCTCTATTTTTTACGTTTCATCCAGGATAGCCCAGCCGAGGTGCAATATCTCATTCACAGTGGGGTCATGCTTCTGCCCATTTATTGTATCCTCTTTCACTTTTCCCCACTCACACCTTGAACTGAATCCTGGCACTACATGTCATTCCTGGTTACCAATCTTCAACAAAAACAATACAATAAAATGACTTGCAGGTTCAGCGCAGTTCTTATTTAACACCGAACAAAACAATGCATACAGGTGGATATGAATACAAATTGATAGTTTGTGAAGCAGACATATTTTCCCATCACAGACCCTGATACAGTATGTAGTGAAGAAATTAAGTTATCCACCATTTATGTACAGAGGGAATGGGCATGAATCCTTGAATAATGTCATAGTAATATATTAAATTATGATGCAGGAGATTACACCTTCCATCTTGACATCATTTTAGAAAGTGCCCTTCCAGATATGTGTTTGGGTAATTGCCCTTGCCTAGTGCAACTATTATGCAGAAACCTAGTTTTAAAATACATGTAGTTGTTACTTTGTATGGGAAACACAGTTAAAAAACACTTGAAAGTTTAATCCACTGTTAAACTGATAGTTTATAAAGTTCTGATATCATATTTGTCTTTCTGATTTTAATTTGACAGAAGGACGACCCTGAAAATAAAATTGAACCCTATTATCAATATCTTTTATCAGTGTGAGAAAATGTTTGGAGCCATGCTTTAAGTGGAACCTGCCCCGGGAATCTGCTGATTGCCTCACTGTTTACTGCAAATGAAAGCTGAAAAGCCCTGTGAGCTAAAATAATCAGTATACAATGTCTTTATCCTACCCTTCGGTTCATTTTAAATCTCGATGGAAAAACGGACTTATTTCTGCCCTAAAACTGTATGTACTGTATGTAACGGTTATTAAATTGATCTGCTAGTATTCGAGTATTGTAAAGTAGTATGAATTATGTTCACAAGATGTCACTCCACCACAGTGCAATGTAAACAACCGCCTCTTAATTATGCAGCCACGCTAATTACAGCCCTTTAAAAAGTAAACAAACGCTCCTGTTAAAACGGTATAAAATTCCTGAGCATTTCTTGGTGCCAACCCAGAAAGTGAAATCAGGAATTATTTTATTCAGCCTTAACTTTCGGGTAAGAGTAGTGGTAGCATTATGTTTTTATGCTCTCCTCCCCGCAGTTAGTCTGTGGATGCCCCTACCATTTTGAATCCTCTGTCACTGACAAACAGGTCTATACTGTGACAATTAACTTTCTTGTACTATGGTGTTATTTTAGAAGTTTCTATCTGCCACAGTGTGCTGTTTTAACAGGGCACAGTGTACACATCATGATGGGGGTGGCACAGGGAATCTCAACCCCCATATCTCTGAAAATAGCCCCTACAACTCATACAACACTATCATTTACTTAGACTGGGAAGGGGATTATTTTAAAAGTAGGGACCCCACAGCCTGCGAAGGCCTTAAAGTGTAATCTCAACAATGACACTGAGTGAAATAAATTTAAAACATGTAAAAAGAGCGTTGACGTATTCTAGCTCTGGCTGGACCCTCTATAGGAGAAGTGGTTTCCCAAAAGCTGCAGGGGCTGAAGGTGCCCAAGGCCAGCTGTGGATATGAATTAAATAATCAGTCAGATAGCCAAGAGCAGCCTGGAAAATGTCCCTGCCAATGGATTGTTTGCAGACCTGTAATCCATTTGATAAGAGCAGTGCAACACACCAGAATGCGTGCTATCATTTGGGATAACCACTTCTTGGGTGGTTGAAGGCACCTGGCTAAGCTTCGTGCTTTACCTTGCCCCCGAGGTATGGCATTATCTCATGGTAGCACACACCCTGTCGTGTAGTGTTGCTTAATTATGGATAAAGTAAAGAAATTACAAACATACACTTACGTGTCATAGGATGGTACAGGATAAAACCTGTTGTCTAGAATTATTTTGTACAGTAGGTGACCTACCAAGCTTCTTACCTTCAGCTGCTGGGGGGAAGGGCTCATGTCTCTACCAGATAAGTCACCCACTTGCATGTCCATGGTGTGGGGGGCAGCCACTGGATGGAACTTGTTCAGGTAGTAGATATCCAATCAGATACCAAAATCCATCTAAGAATGGATCATTGTCCTACGCAGGATAAAACATTCTCAGATGCAGTAGGAGGAATGGTACAGTATTCACTTCACAGTGGGGAGTAGGGATGGCTGCATGTCACCTGTGGCAAACTACTGTCTCTGCATACCAGTACACTGCAGAATGCCAGAGAGCTGGGGACACCAGTATCCCATGATGTAACACAGTTCTTTGTGGAGTTTGGGAGACCATAGCTAATACAGGACCCCAAGGCCTCATTGCTTATGTCACCACATGTTGGCCCAAACCACTGTCAATTACTAAAGAATGTTAGGAAGCCAAAGCAATTGGAAAAATTGGTAAAAATATGGAAAGACTTTGGCAAAAGGTAAAGCAAAATTACTCTTATGACTGGTTAATGCGTAGAAAATGTATGAATTTGTGCACAAATGTAGTTTGTAAGTTAAACCCAAATTGCTGTTGTAATGAAGGACTGAAAATATGCATACATACATAATACATACTGTGTATTCATGTTTAGGAGAGGAAGAAAACCATTGGTGCACAGAGTTCCTCCTGCCCACCTGTTCAGTAGGAATATCCTGCCACCCCCTTTTATTCAAAGTACTTGTCAAGTTTGAGCTTGAAAGGTATTACAGTACCAGATATATAAAAGTTTTGCACTTGTTTTGTTAAGCAGTTCCTCGTGAAGTTTATCTTTAACCGTCCCGCTTGCAACGAACATGTGTCTCTTTATCCTTTTATCCTTGTGCATCTTAAAGATCTGCCATTGGTCTGATGGTGTCATCTCTTTCATATACTTGAACACTATAATTGTGTTTCCCAAGTTTTGCCTTTTTTCATGGAGCACAGTTCCAGTTCTGCCACTCAGCCATCATGGCCCATGTTTTCCAGGCCCTTGAATATCTTGGTCACCTTCTCTGTACAATCTGCTTTGAGCCAATATGCCCTATTTACATATTGGGGTAATGGGACTTGGAAAGAGGTAACCCAGCACTCTTGAATGGATAACAGAAGATAATCCAATTACACAAAGTATCAAAATTTCCTGGTTTGCATGCTTTTAAATTTCCTACTCAAATCTGGTTGCTGAATTGGAATGGAGAGAATTCCATTTAAAACCAGATTCCATTTTGCATGTAAACGAGCTGTGTGTGCATATGCAGGGGATGGTTTTGCTGTGGACATTGCCACCTTGTGGGCGGGAGCGTGCCTGGCCTCATGTGTCATCATTGCACATCCACACTGTTATGGAGCATCTCAAAGAAAAAAATCCTGTGCCACTGCAGCGTGATGCCAAATCCCCAGCAAGTGCCACTTCACCAGGTCTCCCGAGGACTGCCTACAGTGGGATTAGCATCTTGGTCCTCCCTCCCACTAGGATGTTGGAGAGAGCTCCACCCTGGAAGGCAAGCCATGGTCTCCCAGCGGGCAGGTAAGTCCTGGGGTCAGGGGGTGAAACTGGTAGGGGTCCACAGGGTAGATACGGGGTATATCCCCACCTCCCAGAGGGGAATAAACAGAATTAAAAAAATATATGCATGAAGGGAAAATTTATAAACAGGCTGCGGGACATTGCACTCCCTTTATATAACTACAGTGCATGGTCAGGCCCCACCTTAAATACAGTGTACAATTCTGGTCCCCCTATCTGAGGAAATATATTTATTGCACTGCTCTGGACCCCAGCCAATGCTAGGGGTCAGAATATTGCCGACTGCGTGCCCATCCCCAAAGGAGGAGAGAGCTATCTATCAGACGTTCTATCCCGCTCTCCCTGACTGACCCCCAAAGCTCCGGGCTTGTTTCCAAACCCAGGTCATTAGTGCTGCACATGGTAGTATTGCTACTTGTAAAAGCAGGCTGTTTCTCTTCATGCATTTCACTTTTCCTACTAGTTGCTGCCCTCACACTGCTGCTGCACTCATTTAAAGTTGCTGCTGATCAGTACTCCCAGATCTTTTTCCTTGGTTTCAGTAACCTCTATGCCATTCAAATAGTATCTTGCCTTCTTTATATTCCTTTCTGACTGCCTTGCCTTTCTCAGCATTGAAATTTACCTGCAATTTTGCCACCCACATATCTGGCGCACAATGGTACGGTTACTTTGCGAAATCAATGTTCAGGACAGATTATCAAAATCAAAGTTACAGTGTTCATAAGGAAAGGTCCCAAAAAGCCCATGTTGCAAATCTGGTGATCAAATTAAAAAAATGACTGCGTTACCAGCATGCGTTGCACAGTTTCTATGCATGCTCGTAACTGGAATGGGGTGAGCATAAGGGCGGAAGACACCAAGGCACACCATGACACCTGTCTGTGTCTGCAGGGTGGGGTAGGATGAGGTGGAATGGTGTCAGTTTTATGCTCGATGATCCAAAGCTACACCCCCAATGCCTGTCGGTATCTGCAAGGTGGGGTGGGGGTTGGCATTAGCTCAATACTTCACTGCCATTCCTATTATGTAGCTCTCTAATTCTTGCAGTACCAATGCCAATTCTAGCAAGCAAACATTCAGCACTGACAAATGTGTGTTATATTTGTTTTATCTTTACTTTTTTTTAAATTCTTCATACTGTTATTTTGATCACTGTCTGGCACAATAAGAAGTACGTTTTGTAACCTAGTGCCTGGCTATACCAGGATAGAAGTCACACTGCAAAATAAATAACTAAATTAATAAATAATAGAAAAGATTTTCAGTAATTTCCAACATCACTGTCATTTTAACAGCAGCAGTGGTCATAAAGCCATAAGATCAGTCAAAATGCCAAGTGGGAAGCACAACCACATCTGACATCATTATTTCAGAATCTTTGTCAGTAAAAGCAAGAGCAGAGATCAGGAAGCTGTAAGTACAATATAGTAGTCAATTCAATATTCAGAGCTGGCAGGCAGTGACAGCACATTATCAGGCTGTGACTAGTGCACCCTATTCACATAAAAGAATCAAGCAGATGCATATTGAACTTAATAAAAAGCAGCTACTGCACCTGCTCAGGCTGCAAATGGGAGCGATGTGACTGAACAACATCTCCTGCAGTGCTGAAGAAGTGCTCTGAGGGTATGTTTGTCAGGAGGCACACACGATATATACGTGATTAGCAGTGTCAGTGGCTCAGTAGGTAGCACACTCACCTCTGAGGCTGTGAGATCAGAAAGTTGTGGGTTTAGTTCCCACATATGGCACTTGGAATAATATCCCAGTATTGACACTGTAGCGCAGCATGAGTGGGGTGCTGCACTTCTGAGGTGCCGTCTTTCGGATGAGACGTTAAACCGAGGTCCCATCTGCCTGGATTGGTGGTAGTTCAGGTGGATGTTAAAGATCCTGTGGCATTTATCAAAAAGAGTAGGGGAAATTTTATTGAAAACACATATACAGAAAACATGGTCACAATCATAAAGCAATAAAAAAAATAGTCAAAAGGAAAAAATTGAAAATCACTCAAATAACAGAAAAAAAAACTCAGTGATATGACATAGTATAAAGGCATGTTAAAGGGGAAAAAAGTAAAAGAAAATCAAACACAACCCTCTCATTTATACTTGAGAAAGTAACTAAAACCCTTGTACCAGTGCATCACCAGTTGTGAAGAATACAACTTGTGATCTCTCAAAAAAATTCAACCTAATTCAGTTGAAACTAAATTACTCAGACAGTCATATGACATTCTCTGTTGTTGTAGTACCCATTGGCATCTTGCTTGCCATAAATAAAATGTAATACAACAGAAAAAGAGTACAAGAGTATCTGGATGGTAAAATCTCAATTTTCTGTCATATTTCCCAAGGACCAGACTGTCATAGGTTAAACTTTGAAGCCAACTCATCTTCCATTTGACAGCTAAATATTTCCACAATGCTGTCACATATGAACACTCCAAAAGAAAATGTTCCATAGCTACAGTCACCGCTATACATTCCATATATGGGCAATTTCTTTTTTCTAAAATTTTGTGTTTAGCATTCCCTCTTATGTTTAATTTACCATAGGCCGTAAGCCATAGATTCTCAAACATTTTATGGGGGACCCTGGATTAGTAAGCTGTCTAAGGAGAAAAGGATTATCAGCTGTAGGACAATTTTTAAACTTGGTTCTAAAGGACATATTTTGGACATAATGTCTTGATATAATAGTTTATTGACGTTAGTCAAAATGGCAGTTTTTGTCACACCCCATTTATACAATTTTTGTGCAGCCGGTTTAAAATATGGGGGAATATGAATTCGGGGTTGCAGTTTAGGTGCCAAATGTGTCCACATTTGTAAATATCTATCTAACGATTGTCTTGACCAAGAATTATGAACATTTGGAGTGACAGTAAAAGCCGTCTGTACTGTCTGTTTAAAAAATAATGTATGTGAAAAAAACAACAGGATCTATCATACCAAGGCCTCCTTCTTTGATCCCCAAATATGTATAACACCTCTTAATCGGGTTTAATTTACTACCCCATAACATTTGAAAGAATATGCTATAAAGTCTAGTCTCATATTGTACCGGTAAAGGGAAAATCATGGCCACATACTGTAACAGTGGAAGAATAAATTTTTTTAGAATCGCAATTCTTTTCACTTTAGAAAGCTTCCACTGTTTCCACCTACTTATCTTAGTCTCTGCTTTAAGAATTGACTTTTCCCAGTTTTCTTCAGGTAGATTATGTGACCCAAAAATAATGCCTAATACCTCAATTGGTTCATGTGAAATGGATATGCCAGCTACCAAAACAGGATCCGAAACCCCAGGTCCTATAAAAAGCCCTCTGTTTTTAGTTACATTCAATTTAGCATTGGACACCAGCTGGTAGTGACAAAGTGCCTCAAAAAAAACCAAAAACAAAACTTGAGCTGTATCGAAAAAGAAACCACAAATATCATCCGCATACGCCTGAATATATAAAGGCTCCGGGATACCAGAGCCTGAGAGACCCAACCATTTAGGTTGTGCCATGACATGTCTGAGCAAAGGATCAAGCGAGAAAACATACAATAGAGGGCTTAAAGGGCATCCCTGTCAGACTCCTAAATGTACCTCGAACCAACCTGTCCCCTAAGAAAAGGTCATTAAAAATTTAGAATAGAGCAACTTCAATTGTGTAATGCAAGCTGATGGAATCTTATATGCTTTTAGGATCAAAAACAGGTAAGGATGATAGACTCTGTCAAAAGCCTTTTCTTGGTCTGCAGTAACTACACACCCTGGTAATCCCAGTAGATTACAATGTTCTATTACATCTCAAAGAATCATCAGTGCATGCTGAATTCTCCTCTCTGGAAGCCCACAATACTGTTGGGGAGAGATTACCATAGAAGCATATCTCTGAAGATGGTTATTTAGAATATGAGCCAAAATGTTATAGTCTGTATTTAATAGAACAATAGGCCTCCAATTCGTTATACTAGATTTGTCTCTCTTTTTGTAGAGGTAAAGTAACAAACCTTCTGTAAAGGAAGAAGGAATTGAATTAGAACTGAAAAAATATGCATGCACTATTTCTAGGCCAGTTGCAATCTGTTGACAGAAGGATTTATAGAATAAATGGGGGATACCATCTAACCCAAGTGTGGTATTGTTAGGCAATGAATTAATAGCCTGTAAAATTTATGACTTAGTAATAGGGACTTGTAGGTTTGTAAGCTCAGTCGGAATGTCAGGGATATGCACTGACTGTAAGAATGACTGAATGTCACTTTCTTGTATAGGAATATGTAGTTGAAGAGAGTCATAGTGCTTCTTTATTAACTCTTCAAACCCTTCTAATGCACTAACCCTTGTCCCCTCTGAGGAGATTAAAAAATCCATGTTCATTCTGTCTCAAATAGTTTTACATGCTGAAAAGGGGTCTCCTACTGGTGTCTTTTGGGTGCCATGGTGCAGCATTGCCTGAAGTATCTTAGCTCTGTCTCATTGATACATGGTCATTTCATGTTTCACAGCAGCAATTTGAGGTGTGTAATCTTGTGTGGAAATATTAGCTCGAGTATACAATCTTTGCTACTGTTGCTGAAGAGATAAATATTTTTAAAAATTATTATTTCCCCAAGATTTACCATACTTCATAAACCAAGCTTTAATGTCTTGTTTCGTATCGATCCACCAGTCCCCTTTATCAGTGTATAAAAACTCTACCGATAATCTAGCTGATATTAAAGCAGCAATGTCTTGAAGAACTATCGGATCAGATAAAACAGAGGTATTAAGTTTCCACCTACCAGTCTTAGCTGGATGGCTAACCATTTGAATAAAAGATAGTGTTAACATAAGGTGGTCCGAAAATTCAACCGGAGTAATGGATAAAGCCACCTTTGGGAGATTCAGGGAAATAAACACGTAATCAATAGTAGTTGTATATTTATTCTTAATAAAAGTAAATGTTGGGCCTTTTATATGATACTCATGGCAATTTATTAAGTCAGCTGTGCCAACCATATGTGCCAAAGCATCTATCTGAATTACAATATACTTTTTTTCCTTCTTCCTTTTTCCGTTTTTTATTTTGGACAATGCTACAATTAAAATCTCCACGGAGGAAAACTTTATAACTTGTAACTAAAAAAGGCTGGATTAATTGCATATGGCAAACCTTCTCTGCTTTTTTTTGTGAGTTGTAGACATTAATAAATTGACAATCAATTCTTTCCAGACACCATCCAAAATGAAAACCCTCCCTGGAACCAGATCTATCAATTTACATAAAGTAAATGAATAAGAATGAAACAAGATTCCCACCCCATCAGCAACTTCCAGGCCAAAGGACCAATAGGAAGGTCCCCAAACCCATTCTTTCTTAAAATTCCAGATATGTTCTTCTGTGTATATCCAAGTCTCCTGAAGCAGACTAATATCTAATTTTGCATCATGTAGATACTGAAAAACTGCCTGTCTTCTGACTGGATTTAATAAGCTATGAACATTTACTGACCCCAAAGTGCCAAAAGCCATACATTTAATTTTAGAAAAAGGGATCTAAAATGAATCAGCTATTTTTTTTCTTTTTTTCCTTTTCTTCTCCTTATATGCCCCTTGCTCCATTGAGCAAGGCCCCTGTTCCATAACGGATTTTTGGGAGTCAGAATCGCCTACCTCCATTTCAGAATCTCCCCAGGACGTAAATAAGGCAGAGTAAGAATTCTTTGTTTCCACCGGGGGAAGGGGAAGGAAGAGATATTGGGGACATTGGGGGTTGGGGTTTTGGGGGGGTTGAGATGGAGGGTCAGGAGGTATTGTCTTCCGAAATGTAGAAGACCTTCTACGAGGTAAAGGATCCTGAGTAGATTGACCATGTTTTCCTTCCTCTCCCTAGATCGGGTCAGTATAACATATTGGGGTCAATGATTCTGGGATCAAAGATGGACTCAGTTTAGAAAGCAGCATTGCTGGTAGTACTACCGGGTCCTCTGGTAGCAAGGTTAGATCAACAACCTTAGGCTCGAGGAGAGGAGGAGTGGGGGTTGGGGGGGCTGACTGAGGCACAACATCTGCATTCTCTGAGTCTTGTGCTTGCTGGATAAGAAGTTCAGGAGTGCCACATGACGCTTTGTTCCGAGCTGCCCATGGGCAATCCCCAAACACATGGCCGTATTCTTCGCAAAAAATCACATCTTGTGTGATTAGCGCACTGCATTGTAATATGACCTATTTCCCCGCAGTTATTGCATCTAGGCCTATCACATGAACTCGAGAGATGGGTCCGAGAGCCACATTTGTAGCATGCTCATGGTTGTCTTGCACAAAAACATGCACCCTGATCTCTGCCTAGTAAAAGGGAATTTGGAATATGTTCAATGCCAGTTTCATTTTGTCTGAGCTTTACCTTGTATTTTCAACTACACATCCAAAAAAATTCACTATCGAGTATGGCCTCAGGTCCCCCCAGCACCTCACACTTCTGTGAAATCCAGTAAGTAATATCGTCTATGTGTACTCCTTCATTTCTAAACATTACGGTGACATATTTCACAAGGGGTTTTGTTAAGGGGATTACTATGACAGGAGTCCATATGGGGGAAAATTTAACCTGCCCGTATCTCTCCCAAAACAAGTCTAATGCATATGCTGTTCAAAAACTTACATCAAAATTATCCTCCCCTGAAATATTAACAAAAGCAAAAACATCTCAAGGAGTAAAATATAACGAGTCTTTCAAAAGAAGCTTTCCAATGTAATGCCTGTCAGGCCTATCTGTTAAAATCCATTTGTAACAAATGTGTACTGCATTCCTTCTGGGTGCTGCTTCTTTTTTTACTTTAGAGAATAAATCAGATAATAATGGTTTATTATCAGTGTCTGTAGTCATAGTGTCTTGTTGCAATAAATTACGTTCCCCAACATGAGGTACATGAGTTTGTAAAGGCGGAAATTCCTGTGAAAGTTTTAAACCCCCCCCCGGGAGAGTTGTGGAGGGATTCAAATCTGTAGATGCAGTAATAACTTCTTTCTTTATCTGAGGAAGGTCACCATGTGTAGGTTGTTCTAAGCCATGTGCCTTCCATTCTGGAGAGGCCTGTAATAAAGGAAATGGAGAATCCCAATTTGGGTCAGTCATCCAAATGCCTCTTGAGGATTGTTGCCAACTAGCCCCTTGCAAAGCCTTCTGTGGAGTCCATGGATCACATGGAGATGTAATCTCATTTTGGGCAGTAGGTGGCGCTGTGGCTGAAGACTTGATACCTTGTTTAGTGAGCTGTTTGTTAGTAGCATCAAATACAGCCATTTTCATCATAACCTGGGTATTAGATATTGGATTCTGGGCAGATTTAGTAAAGGTAAAGTCAGTAGTCCCCATTTGATAATTTGGCTTAGTTTGATACACAACAGGTTGTGAAGGGCCCATACTTTGTGGTTGTTTAAAAACAAAACCAGCTGATCGGGAAAGTGTAGCAACAGGATCCTGTTTCTCCAAAGCCGCTGTTTTAGTTGAAACTACATTAGCGTCCGCACCAGTCTACATTTTTCAGCTTCTGAAGCCAGAGCCAAATCAGGAACAAAAATGATTCTAGGCTTTTGGCACACACTGCCTTCAGTGTCTAAACTGCCAGCCTTTAAAGTTTTCTCCATAGCATAACTCAAAACTGACTCACCCGGCCCCGTCGGGGCGTTGGCTTCAGCTGTTTCCTGCAAGCATTCAACAGGCCGGGTGTCAGTGCCGACAGGGGAAGCTGAAACTGAATTTAGCGCTGCAGGGCGCTCGCTCTCCATTCCATTGCTCATTTCTTCCGAGGCCACTGTATTCGCTATTTCTTGAGATTTTTCCTCCAAATTGCGAAGCAATGCAGAATCTTTATCCACACAAGAAGGGTTGCTTAGGTCTTCAGCAGAAGTATAGACATCAGTGACATCCTCATCCGAATCAAAACTGGGTATATTTTTTTTCTTGATTTTTAGCCTCTGGCTTGTCCATGAAATTAGAGGAGGCCTGCTCTCCCTTCACAAGCACATCTGCACTCTCCAGCTCTCCAGCCCAAGTAGCCATTCTGCAGATGGATGGCAGGTCCCCCTACAGTCCAGTAGGGGATTTCCCCGGTGTCTTGGCCAAATTTCCCTCATTCACTAAAAATACCACCAACAGTTTCATCTGGTTCAAGGTCAGTTGGCACTCATCTGACTCACCCTCCCCCGGGTCATGTCTGAAAATTGGCAGGATTTGTCTAGTGCACTTACCAGGTCATCACAAACTAAATAAATAAATAACGAAATATTCACATGCTACCTGGGACAAAGCAGGGCATGATTGCTTTTTGGGCGTTCCAGTAGGCAACAGGATCAACATTAAAGTCCACAATCAGCTCATCCAAGTAAGTAGTGAGCATCTGCTCAGCATAGTAAGCCCTTCAATGAGTTCTTTGATGGGTTCTGGAAACAAGTCCATAATGCTGTGCTCCTGGAAACTGTTCATGGTTGACATCAGGAGATGGATAGCTGGAATGACCTGACTCAGTGAAGCTGTATTGGAGCTTAGGTCATGGGTACATTTCTCATAGACAGGCAGAACCTGGACCATGCCCTCAATGATGCTCAAATCCTGGTGTAGCAGTACCCCATGTCAGATGTGAAAAGATCACACCTTAGGTTCTTTGCATGGTATGCTGGACAAATAAAGTTACAACAAGTAGAAGTAATAAAAGAGGTTTATTACAATACTCATGTCATAACAAGTGAAGCAAAACAATCACAAGGGAGCCGATTTCCCACCATTCCTCGAGTATGGTCTCTTTCTCTCCGAGTAGCTGGTGTGCATGCAATTATATATGACTGATAAGAGTACAGTTATAGATATGATAAACATACAGCATTGGATAAGGCATGTAAATAAGACAGCTCCCTAGGGCAATTACAAAAGAAATAAGGAAGACTCTCTGAACAAAGGAAACTCATAGCAACCAGTTATCTGTTCTTATTTCCAGACAGTGAGTCTGGAAATGCTTGCAACATAATCATAGAAGCACATAAAGTGTCACAATAGTGGAAAACTACAGAATATGAGTGATTAGGAGTATAAAGAATATATGGCAGAAACATATCTTATAGGTAAATGCATTACAGACAAATATGAGCATAGCAAATATTATAAAAGAACACTAATATAAGTAATAAAACAAGACAAAACATTATAAGACTGTGGTAAGGCACTAATACTTGTAAGTATATAAGGTTGTGGTTACATGTGGGTCAGTTGGTGGTATATAACTCAGACATAACACCCACCAACATCCTGCTCGATGGATAACTCACATAGAACACACTTCTGTTCCAGCAAACAATGCAACATATGAAATGTGCTGTTTCATCACGTACCGACATCTTAGATTAGCCAATGGTAAACCAAGCTGGTCCAGAACAGGTTGTAGCTCTCTGGTTGCCTTAGCAGAATGATGGAAATGGCTGCAGATGTCTATTGAAGTATCAACAATATGAGAAGCACCCGCACTGCTCTGGAGAGCACCAGTGACCACAAGAGTCAATGTATAATCAAAGCAGCAGATTCACTCAAAGTGACCACTGCAAACAGCTTTTATCATGTTCCTCCCATTATCTGTAATGAACCCAACATGTGATCTTTTGTGCTACACTAGGAATCAAACATTTCTTGCACAAATGTAAAAATACTAACACCGGTGTGTTCACTTGGACTGCAACACTAAGGAGAACACACAGCTAGTGTGATGGAGTATTGCTACAGCCAAGGTCAGAGGAACAAGAGGAGGAGGAGGAGGAGGAGGAGGAGGTGTGAACAGCAGTTATGCCATCATGTGCTGCTGGTGTAGGTGAACACCAGTGTCCTGTAAGTGAGAGATATGTATGTAGCTGGTTTGCACTGGTCAATGGATCAGATGTGCAGTGGAAAATCCTGCCCACAGCCTGGTTCAGCAATTTCTCCACCTGACTGCAGCATACCTCATAGACATTCAGCACGAATGTGCAAGAAAAAGTAGTTTGTGATGGGATGTGGTTCCGAGGTTGCAACATATTTAGAAGTCTATGGAATCCAGCATCATCAACAGAAGAATAAAATTGCAGATCCACTGCAGTCATCTCACCTATGAGCTGTGTGATCAGAACAGCTGTGGGGTGAGCTGGCAAGAACTTTATGCGGACCTTAAATGCTTTATTTATTTTGAGAGTAGGCTTTTGAAATGGCATGGCCTTGCTCCTGGCCCTGGCTCCAGAGTGGACAAATGCATGTGATTTATGCTGTTGTGGGGAAGGGGAGGCACCATGAGCAGCATATCTGCTATCTCACCATCTGAACTGGTTTGTGGTGGACTTGGTGTTGTGCCTGTCAAAGTACTTGAGCAAGGATTGGAAACAAGATTTTGCTGGTGTTTGCTGGTGTTCGGTCATTTTCTGACTGTCTCTGCTACCATTATAGACCTACTATCTGAAGGACCTTCTCATTTCCGCTGTCTTGACCTACCCCCCTCTGCTCCTCCTCTAGGGGCCTCCTCGCAATTCCCAGGATGAGATTAAAAACATCTGGCAGCAGAGCATTTAACGTCACCACTCCCGTCCTGTGGAATTTACTTATACCAGCTGTTAGGAAGGCCCCATTCTGTGGAGGTTTTTAAAGCCCGCCTCAAGGCCTTCCTGTATAATCAGGCCTTCCCAGATTCTGTACTATAGTCCTTGCTGTTTTAGAAATTTTGTTAGGCTAGTATTGCCTTTCAGGCACTGGTTTCCATTGCCTAAGTTACTATATATATTTATTGTGTTTATTTTTGATATATTGTTATGTTCTGGTTTATTTTGAATGTATAGTATTTATTCTTGTTTAAATGTTCGGCACCCAGAGCCTCCAGGATAGGCGTCTCTTAAATAAAATTTGCCATTATAGGGAACTGGGGAGTGCTCTTAAAGAGGTGGCATGCTCAGAGCTTTTGCTGAGGTGCTGCCTGTCTGTAACAGGGAAAAGGAGAGACTTCTCCATACCAGGACCTTCACCTCATGGCTGAGGGAGTGGTGCAGAGAGGAGGGGATCAGATACTTTGGGGAATGGGGATCCACTTGGCAGGACAGGAGCCTATATAGGACTGATGGCCCGCATCCATCTGAGAGGGAACATCAGTCCTCAGTGAACAGTTTAAATGTTACTTCAATGTGCATTTAAACTAACCGATGGGGGTGACGGAAGGAATAGGGGGAGGCAGAAACTGTCACCCCCATGAGCTGAAATGTAGAGTGCAGATTCAGTGCAACCAGGACATCAGGTGCTGTTGATGTGCTTAATGGGTGCCTGGTCGAGATCCAAGACTGGATGTTATTTAGCTGGCTGAGACTTAATCCAGAGAAAACTGAAGTCCTATTGATTGAGCTATGGGGAAGGGGGTGGCAGCCACCAGGAGAGAAACATATCTCAGCCCTCTGGGCTCTCAGCTGCTACTAAATTAAAGAATCTGGGAGTCATACTGGACTAGGGCCTGACAGTGGGGCTCAAGTGTTGGCAGTAGTCCGGAATGGCTTTTTCCAGCAGAATATCCACCAGATTAAATCCCTTATCCCTCTTGGTGACCTGGTCACACTGGTACTTGCATTTGGGACCTCCAGGTTAGACTACTGTAATGCTCTCTTCCTTGGGATTAGCAGAGGTACACTGTGGGGTTCTATATGATTAGAGCGAGTCTAAAATGGTGACAACAATAACAGAGAGTGCACATCACCAAAAACCAAAACAGCAATGTGCACTACAGTGAAAAGCAGAAACAGCGACAAGTCCTTACTTTCTCTCTGGGGGAGGATATTCACTTACTTTTTATGTGGGGGGGCTACACCCCTTTGCGTCCCCTGTACCCCCCCATTTATTATATAATCAGCACCGGGGGGGTTGATAATGGGGGAGAGGGGAAAACTTAGGAGGTGGGGCTACCTCGCAGAGGACTGAAGTTGACAGGGGTAGAACGTGGGGGAGGCAACCTGTGGGTGGGGAGCACAGTCAGGATGGTGGGGGGTTCAGGAATACAGCAACCCAAACTTATAATAATGAAATTCCACTAAACAAAAAAACAAATAAATCTCACAGCCAGTCTCAAACCTGGGTCTGCCACACATAGCTGCACACAGAGGCACTGTTCCTACCCTCTGAGTCATGCTGCCAGCTGAAATCTGACCTTACAAATTACTGCCTACATAACTCATACCTTGCAAAACATCGTTGACATTTACTGTCCCCATTTAATCCAGGTTGCTCAATTTACATTTGCTATTTATGACTCGCCCATATTGACTCGCTTAAATTGACTTACTTTTTTCACAGGATACCCACTGGGGCATCTGCTACTGCTGTAGAATGCAGCTGACCATTTAGTTACAGGCCTTTCTGCATTGTGCCATATCTCTCCAGTGTTGTGTGATCTGCACTGGCTATCAGTGAAGTGGCATATCTCTTTTAAAGTGAGTTTGTTAACCTACAAAGCCCTACACAGGTTGCACCTGGACTACCTGGCTGAGCTCCTGCATCTGGACATCCCCACTTACTCACTCTGCTCCACCAGGGTGGGCCTTCTGGCAGTTCTGAGGTCCAGACTAAAGACTTATGGGGACCGGGCTTTAGAGGTAGCAGGCCCAATTCTCTGCACAGAGCCTTGAGGAATGCACCCTCAGTGGAGGCCCTTAAGAGGGGCTTCAAGACATATTTATTTCAGCAAGCATTTGGGGAGTATTAGTAACTTTTACCCCTGAGAACATCCTACATTGTTAAATTATTTTTTTTTTGGCTTACTGTTTTAGCTAATATATGTATAATTATTTACCTGTTCTTTATTGCTGTGTTTTTAAAGTGGATGGGTTATATGTACTTGTGGTTCTATGTACTGCCCTTTGTATTGCAATGGCACCCTGATCCTCCAGGAATGGGCACCATAAATAAATAAAGACTACTACTACTACTACTACTACTACTGAATACTACTACTACTACTGAACTACTACTACTATTACTACTACTGAACTACTACTACTACTGAACTACTACTACTACTACTACAGTACAGTGAGGAGATTCCAAAAGGGGAGAAACTCCCTAGGTTGCAAATAAGTAAAGGAAGCAGGATGATAGTAATGGAGAGGAAGAGGAACAATACCATTAAAAAGAGAGGGGGAAAGGAGTTTGTTAAAAAGGAAAAAGAGGGGGTAACAGGCAGATTAACAATATCTGGAAGGCCATGTGTGAGAATGCTAGAAGTCTAGGAAATAAGATTTCAGACCTAGAGGCCATAATGGCAGTGGCCAACCTGGATATAGTGGCCATTACTGAGTCATGGTGCATTGAAAACCATGACTGGGACATGGCCATACCAAGATACACTCTGTTCAGGAAGGACAGGGTGTGAAGAAAAGGAGGGTGTGTGTTGCTTTATGTAAAGAAAAGCATACAAGCAGCAAAGATAGAGGGAATACAGGGGTAGGCTGAGTTACTGTGGAATACCCTGAAAAAAGGGAACAGAGCCACTATTCACACTTTTGTGATCTATAGACCTCCAGTATACAGAGAGGAGTTAGATAAAGTGCCAGTAGAAGCCATTTGCAAGACGGCGGGGGGGGGGTGCTGCTGATGGGGGATTTCACTCTCCTGGATGTAGATTGGAGCATCTCAGCTGTGGTTTAACATAGAAGCAGGGGCATCCTGGACTCACTGCAAGAGGCATTTTTTAAGGCAGCTAAAGTAATCAGCGAACCCACATGTGATGGGGCAATACTGGACCTCTTACTTATTAATAGGAACAGTGTTGCAGATGTCAAGGTACGAGATCACCTGGGGACCAGTGATCACCATACAGTGTGGTTCAATATAAGGACAGCTACAGAATTGAACCACACAAGGGTTAGGGTCCTGGATTTCAGGAGGGCAGATTTTTATAAAGATGGGTGAAGGCCTCATGGAAGAACTGACATGGGGGAAAGACTTAGGTGGGGTGGAGGAACAGTGGGCAAAACTAAAAGGGGGCATAGTGAGGGCAACAAAGATATGTGTCAAGTAAGTAAGTAAGAGCAAGAAGAAAAAGAGCCTGCTATGGTTCTCAAAAGAGGTAGCTGAAAAAGTTAAGATAGAACATGTAACAATCAGAAGATATACAAGGAAGCACAGAGGGAGGAAGATAAGGAGGTGTATCAAGAGAAACAGAGAAGCAAGAAAAGCAGTAAGGGGAGCAAAGTCACATACCGAAGAGAAAATAGCTCAAACGGTAATGAAAACAGACATTTTTTAGGTATGTAAGTAAAAAGAGAATGACCAGGGGAGGGATTGTAAGGTTGAAAAGGGATGAGAGGATAGTGTGGTGAGGGACCAGGAAGAGTCAGAAATCCTGAACAAATATTTTTGCTCAGTGTTCACAGTGGAGGGAGAAGGGGATGGGCCACAAAAAAGTAGCAGGATCTCTGATGGAATAGAAGTGAATGTTAGTCTTTTTTCAGAGGAGAAAAGAGACTTGCTAATCTGAAAGTGGACAAGGCAATGGGACCAGATGGGATACATCCTGTGGTATTGAGAGAGTACAGACAGGTACCAGCTGCACCTCTGACAGTACTAATTAACAGCTCAAGTCAAAACAGGAGTGGTTCCAGAGGACTGGAAGAGGGCAGATGTAGTCCCAATTCATAAAAGTGGTAGCAGGGAGGAGGCTGGCAATTATAAATCAGGTAGCCTAACATTGGTGGTGGGAAAGTTAATGGAATCACTACTGGAGAAGGAGATAGTGGAATATATTGAATTAAATGGGCTGTAAGACCCGAGACAACATGGATTCACAGGAGGAAGGACTTGTCTAATGAATCTGATAGATTTCTTTGATTGAGAGACCAAGAATTAGATCAGGGTGGAGCAGTGGATGTGGCCTACCTAGACTTCAGGATGGCATTCAACTCAGTTCCACACAGAAGACTATTAAGCAAGCTGAGTAACCTAGGAGTGGGTCAAAAAGTTGTGAACGGGGTAAGAAATTGGTTAGGGGATAGGTGGCAGAGGGTGGTAGTAAACAGAGTTCCCTTCAAGGAGGGGAGGGTGATCAGTGGGGTGCCTCAGGGATTGGTGCTGAGACTGGCCTTCTTTAATGTCTTTATAAGTGACATTGCAGACTCTGCCTATTTGCAGATGGCACCAAAATCTGTAATAGAGTGGATAGTTCAGGGTGTGTGTGGAAAGAATGAGCAGACATCTGAGTGAACTTGAGGAGTGGTCACAATTATGGCAGCTGGGCTTTAATGAGAAAAAGAGCAAAATAATGCACTTGGGGCACAGAAACCCAGGGGCAGAGTACAAAATGGGTGGAGTGTTATTGACAACCACCAAGCAGGAGAGAGATCGGGAGGTAATAATCTCTGATGACCTACAAGTGGCCAGGCAATGCGACAGAGCAGTTGGGAGGGCTAGTGGGATGCTGGGGTGCTTAGGGAGAGGTATTACCTGTAGAAGGAGGGAGGTTGTATGTCTCCATACAGATCACTGGTAAGACCTCACATAGAACACTGTGTCCAGTTCTGGAGGCCACATCTCCAGAAGGATATAGACAGAGTGGAGGCAGTCCACAGGAGAGCAACTAAAATGGTGTAGAGTCTGCATCACAAGCCTTATGATGAGAGACTGAAGAAAATCAATATTTATACCCTGGAAGAGAGAAGGAAGAGGGGAGATATGATAGAAACCTTTAAATACCTCATGGGGTTACATAGTATTTTTCAGACTAAAAGATGCCCAAGAACAAAGGGACATGCTGTGAAGCTGAAGGGTGGTAGATTCAGGAGAAATGCGAGGAAGATTTTCACAGAAGGGGTGGTGGATTCGTGGAATAGCCTGCCAGATCAGGTGACGGGGGCAAAACAGTGATGGGGTTCAAGAATGCATGGGATATACTGTACATAAGGGGATCTTAGTAAAAGAAATGGGGAGGGAAAAAGAGTCAGAAATCAAGTAGGGTCTACAGTGATACTGAAGGTAGGGTAAAATGGGCAGGCTGGGTTGGCCAAGTGGTCCTTATGCGCCAACAAATTCTATGTTTCTATGTAGTAGTTGATAGCGTCCACCAGGAGCCAGGGGATGAATATGGAAATACATTACAGCTCCTCTCTCAGATGGGAATCATCCCTGCGAGAACAGTAAGTTTTGGACCTATCTTTTAAAAGGTGACATTCTCTACAAAAGGTACCAGTGAAATTCTCAAAGTGAGAAGCTGTTATTACTGTACATGTTCATCAGAGTTAGTGGATTAACTAGTCACATGCACGTCTAGTATTTTATGTAGGCAAAACAACCAGGAAATTGAAAGTACATATTGGGGAGCACTTGGGGGGAACTAAGAAGAATGCTTAAGAAAATGTCCTGGCCCAGCATATAGCAAAGAAGGGGAGCGGCCACATTTCAAATTTCAGGGATGGCAGCATGTATCACTGGGTCCTAGGTGTGGAGATTTGAACAATATTTTGCTGAAAAGATGGTCTTATTGCCAATAATGAATGCAAGTCACAAATTTATGTATTTATTTATTAGAATTTTGGTGACTGGCTAAGCCCGCTGAGACAGAATGTCCATTTTTCAGGGGCGTCCCAGGGGAGGGTACAAAAGGGAAGTACAGAAATACAAAGACATGTTGCATAAGATAAGTGTAAAATAACACTTTTACAATAGATACAGCTATGAAAATTAAACCAGAGCATAAGTAAATTACAACACAACTTAGGCAAAAAAGCATATAAAACCACCAAGCTTGAAACAAATCTATCAGTTGAGGCCTTTTATAAGGGTAGAAAAGTTAATTTCTTTAATGTTCATGTTGGGGCAGAAATGCTGTCTGGTTTTAGGTTCAGAGTCAAAGAAATGAATTAATATGTCCTTCCAAGTCAAAAAGACATTAAAAATGAACTAATATGTCACCATTTAATTGGCACATCTAACCTCTTGATCCATGGAGTACAGTATTAGGATTTATTTTCGCCACCTACCCAACTTTCGGTCCAACTGTATCCTTCCACCCCAACCCTTCCTCCCCCTTTCCTTATCCTTCCCCCCCTAGATCCTTGCCCCCCACTCAACCCCTTTAAAGACCGTGTCCTCCTCCTTCCCCCTTTCTTTCCAACACACTCCCTTCCCTTTCCAATCCCCTGAAAACCCACAACCTCCCTTCCTCCTCCCTCCACTCCACAACCCCCCTCCCCTTCTGTCCCTCTCCCGTCTCCTAATCTCACATTCAAAACCATTGTTCCCTTCCCTCTCTTTTCCTTTCACTCCCCTACCTCATTTTCCTTTTCTGTTTTTTTTTTTTTTATTTTGTCCCTGTGAGGTATTTAAAACACCTACTGACTGGACAATATCTAACTTTTAGTAAGGTTTTTTAGATGAGAAGAACAATTAAAAATGCCTCACATAAGCTTGCAGTTGCTGACTGGTATTCTAATTGACACAAATGCACATTCATCAGGGCATTTTCATTACTGCATTTTATCTGTGAAAAGAAAATAACTTTTTGCACTTTATATATTATTGCCCAAATAGTATTGTTTGCAGCAATTGATTAGCACTGTCACTTTAAATCTGAGAGTATAACTACAGAATACCATTAAATGGCAGCAGTAGTTGAAAAGTGTTTGAGCAATACAAAACGCGGGACATGAGGTTGCAGTGGCTAGTTGCTTTTTGTTTGGATTTCTAATAAGGATCTTTATCTGATGAGCAACTTCTGTTCCATGTTTGTTGACAGGGTACAGTGACCAGCTCTTTTGTAAGTACTGTCTGTTATTATGCTGTGGAACCACCCAGCACTTTGGTGACAGCCTTGTTGAACTGTTTTAATAGTGCCAGGCATAATTTGCTAGACCATGCTGCTGCTTCATGGAGTACAGTCATATTTCTCCACTTCCTAGAGCCCCTTACCTTATTGCCCCAAAGGACTAGGTAGTTAAATCATCTGTGGCCCAATGATCTGTCCCTGTCAGTCCAGTGGACCACCCCATTCACTCACTATTTCCTGTAAGACTCTATCATTCACACCTATCCCGCCCGGGCCCTATTTCACTGAAAAAAACTTCTCAGCTGGAACATCTCACACAAAAGCCCTTCTTCTCTGTCCCCTCTAGTTCTGCATGCAGCACAACAATCCCCCTTTTATCTTCTGTCTGTATTAGTTCTGCAGGCAGGGATGGCTGCTTGAAGCTGTGATTGGTATTTTGTGAGGCCTGCCATGGGGACATCTGCATAGTGGCAACTGCCCCTTTTCCTCACAGTTACTAACATTGTTTAACTGTGCACGGAAAGCTTGCAGTCCCTATTATATCTCGATGGGAAGGGATGGTAACAGCTGGAATGTCAGTGGTCGCAGTGACCACTCAATGCTAGTCACTGCAACTGAGCATAGGGCAGTCGGAGTCATAAAAGTCATCTCTCTGTTATGTATTAAGTTTGGTGCAGGACCACCATAGAGAAAAGTATAGAACAAAAAAACATTTATACAGATGGTCTGTGTACTGTTAGTATTGTATACTGTACCTGATACAGACTGCTTGGCCTTCTGGCACCAGTAAGGAATTAGGATGAGAAAATGTACAATCTGTTCTCCAAACACTGGTTCAACAGACCCCCAGAAGACACAGAAAACATTGGGACTGCAAAGGTGACCTCACAACAGATGGCTAAGTGGCAGCTTCTCAAGTACCTTCTCCTTGTCTTTCCAACAGCCAACCGCCCTTTAGACTCAAAACAGTCCCTTTTACTCTCCTATTGAGGTCTGTTGGCTTCTACTCATTACCCCAAATATAGCTCAAATAGGCCCTAAAATCAAACACTGAACCACATATCCCTTAAAACTGTGGACCACGCACTGACACAAAAAGCAAATCTTACAAACACAGATATTGGTAATTAGATTTGGCATCAACACTTTCATACTCTGGTGAAACACTTTAAATCAATCAATCAGTCAGTGAATCAATCAATAGTCCCAGTGATTCATGGGAGGAATTTACATATTCCTTGTAACTGGGGACTGCTTGGTTGCTATAGCAACCAAAACTGGTGCTTAACTGCCCCCATTTCCTGAATGTCTCCCTTTTTCTCTGAGTAAGCCTCGTTTCTTTTTCAAGTGTTTATTGTTTTCCACATAACCTTTTCTTCCTAACCCCATTGTGCCAAACTTAGTTTGATTGGGTGACCTCCCAACCCCAACCGCACTGGCTAGTGGCCATAGCTGTTCGTGCAACAGTACTAGTAGCTGTCATTTGGACAGGCCATGGTGGTATTTACCCTTTAGTTGTCTCCCCTATTCTCACACCTCTCCAGCAGTGCTAGCCTAGTGCCTTTATGGCCTTGCTGGAGTCACAGCTTCCCCTGCAGATAAATATGTTAATATCCTCCCACAGTTGGGGACATGCTATCACTAGTGGCACCCTCCCATAGTTGGGGAAGTGCTATCACTAGTGGCACCCTCCTAAATGCAGACACCCACTTACCGATGACCAAGGCTTACTTTAGAACCTGGATCCCCTGATTGCTAGCATAATATATATTAATATGTCCCCTGGAGACTCTCATTGCGGGATGAGAGTGGTTTCACAAACATTCTTGTCAAGACAGAACCGCGAAGTGAAGCTGAACTGTTCTGGCTTGAGCGGAATGCAAGTGAAACCACTCTTATCTGCAATGAGTGGCAATGATGAACGTATTAATATATTATAGATCGAGGGAGTGCTCAATGTTTTTTTTTTTAAAAAAGTCCTGAAATCTGCCTATTTCCAGGGCATCTGTGTGTGAGATACTTCACAGTAGAAGACAGTCTCATGAGCAGGGGGAAAGGAATGCTCTGACTGTTCAGGAGAGCTCCCTCGATCTATAATGCACTACCATTGGGCCATCATGGTGCTGTTTCAAATGCTTATTTTTATTTTACTTCTCCTTGATTTTCTGTGGAACATGTCATACTGCCTGCCTTGCCAGCAGCTCCAGAGACAGCCGAGTGCCTTTTTCAGCTCCAAGTGGATAAAGTGTCCAGTGGCAACATTGTCTACCATGTCAATGGTCCAAGGGAGTGTGAGGAAATCAGCATGACCTCCTTCAAAGAGGCTGCCAGCACTGCCTGCCCTGCCTGTAGTCCATCACATGCAGTAAGGGACAGGGAGGGAAAGGGTCTCCTCTGTCCTCTTTCAATTCTGTCAGGGTTCATTGCCACTGCCTTTCTACCAGTGGTTAAGCTGCATGTCCCTATCATTGACTGGATGCCCCTTTTGTGCTACCAACTGCAGTACTTTTTGTGGGTAGCTCTTTTGACACTGTCTCTGAAAACACTATAAACTCCTGCCCTGCTGTGTTGCCTCACAAACATACAGTCTGCTACTGGCAGTTTTTACAGGCCACAGCCTGCAACAAGATAGGTCTCCTAAATCCCTAAAAAAGTTGGGCCTAGGCCCAGGCCTTCAGAGGAATCCAGCCAGTGGGTGGTAGATGTCCAATACAATCATTTACCAGCCTAGCAAAACCACCACCAGGGGTTTCAACACAAAGTGGAATTACCTGCACCCATCCCTAGACAGGTTTTGGATTTATTTCCAGTCACTGTCAAGAGACAGCCTTTATCAAAATATTTTGATATTTTGCAGGGAGATAATAATTGACCTCCCTTACCTCCCAAATCTCCCTGGACAGGTTGCCAGCCTGCCATGCCGGCCAGGAATGGCACTTCATTTCCTCAAAGATGGATGTTCTGCAACAGGCTGACCAAGCATGCCGACAAAGTCAGGAATTTGATTCCATGTACTTCTGGTACCCCACTAATATCCCCATGCTGCTGGCCAGGAGTGCTTCTCCAAGAAAGGCAAGTAGCTAACCTGCTTTTTTTTATATACATACATAGATAAAGTATGTATTCCATGCATACATACTGTATGTATCTATGTATGTATATAAAAAAAGCAGGCTGGCTACTTGCCTTTCTTGGAGAAGCACCCCTGGCCAGCTGCATGGGGGTAGCAGTGGGGTACCAGGAGCACATGGAATCAAATTTCTGACTTTGTTGTAATGCTTGGTCAGCTTGTTGCAGAACATCCATTTCTGAGGGGATGAAGTGCCATTCCTGGCCGGTCTGGCTGGCTGGCAACCTGTCAAGGTTAGACCTTGCGATTCTATGGTGTCCAGGGAGATTTGGGAGGTAAAGGAGGTCTATTATTACCTCCTTGCAAAATATCAAAATATTATGAAAAGGGCTCTCTCCTGACAGTGACTGGAAATATATATATATATATATATATATAATTATTCTTTGGTAACTGAGTAAGGGGTTCTATGCATAAGTGCCTGTTTAGATATACTGTATATGTGTGTGAATGTATATACATACATATATATATATATATATATATATAGAGCTATATATATATATATATACCTATGTATTTTATACTGGTGCAATCGTGCCAGTATAGTTAGGGTTCGGTAGGCAGTTTAATATTAAACCCCAAATTTTGCACCTTAATAACTTTGCAACTGTTCAACAGATTTGCACAAAATTTGGAATGTGCAGTCTCATGTGGTAGATCTCTTGATTTGCCAAGTTGCATTTCGATCGGGCATGCAGTTTTTGTGCAGTGAAGCGCCCATAGATGTATTTTTCACTACCTTTTTTGCACATTTTTTGCTGATTTTTGCCCATCATGCTGTGGCCACACTGTTTGGTATTTTGGTCTGGTATTTTCAAGGTAGAAAAAGGTTTGGTCAAAGAACAATCCAGCATTGGTGTGGTGAAAAAATATTAATCTGTTCCAAAGTTATTTAATTTTAAATTTTCAGTTTCTGAGCATGCTCAGTTCAGTCTAAGATTTATATGTATGTTTTGCGAAAGGGGGACTGGACTCATAATTAAGGGTTTTGTCATCTTGCAAAAGGGGATTTATAAAATCCCTGTTCGTGAGGAAAAATTCCCCTTTCGCGAGCCGCCACCTTGTTTTTATTTTTTCCTCCAAATAAAATGTTGTAGCTTGCCCCAGGGCTGACTTCTTTTGCAAATGAAGCATGGATTTTGTTCAGGGCAACACTCTCTACAAACCCATGCCTTTAGCTTCCTTAGTTTTGGTCAAATAATGGCTGTTTTATATTTTGAAATTCTTCATTAATGACTCACTTCCGATCCTCTTTTGCGAGCTGACAAAATCCCCTTTTGCGAGTTGATCCCCTGTCACAAGCTAACAAAATCCTTGATTGCCACTTAGCAACCAGATGGCCCTATTTCGTGAACAAGGATCGGCTCACGAAAGGGGATTTTGTCAGCTCATGAAAGAGGATTGGCTCACGAAAGGGGATTTTGTCAGCTCATGAAAGGGGATTGGTCTTTTGAATGCCCTTTCACAATCTGACAAAATCCCCTTTTGTAAGCTGACAAAATCCCCTTTCACGAGCCGATCCCCTTCTACGAGCTGACAAAACCTTTCATCGTCATTTCCCGACCAGATGACCCTTCTCTCGAACAAGGATTGGCTTGCGAAAGGTGATTTTGACACCACGTGAAAGGGGATCAACTTGCAAAAGGGGATTTTGACACCTCGCAAAAGGAAACTGTTTTTTTAATTCCTCATTTGCGAGCTGACTAAATCCCCATTCACGAGTTGTCAAAATCCCCTTTCGCAAGCCATTCCCCTTTCGTGAGCTGACAAAATCCTTGATTGCGACTTCCAGACCAGATGGCCAAAATCTGATGATCAAGGATTTCTCACAAATGGCGATTTTGACAGCTTGTGACTGGGGATTGACCTCGAGAACGGGGATTTTGCCACCTCAAGAACTAGGAATTAAAAAAAATTGACAGTGCACTGTAAAAAACAGTTTGTTCTTTTGGCTTGAAATTTGCAGGGTATTAAGGGAGTGTCCCAGAAATGTGAATTATGCTGTTTAGGTATAAAAAAAGTTAATTGGTTTCATAGATATACCATCATGAAGTTGAGATTTTTAACATAGGATAATATTGTGGCACCCACAGTGACTTTCAGTGCCCATATCTCGGAAACGATGCAAGATACGGATTTTTCACCACCCACAGCTAAGCATGTGTGAAGGTTTCGAAGTCATGATTACAACTGCAGTGGAATTTTTTTCATAGCTTGTACAGTTACTGAGATATTGGCAAATTAGTGTTACAAGGGTTCCTTTTCAGCCCTATGGGGCTACTGTTTGGCTCAGTTGTTATGTGTAAGTGGGAGTGCAAGTCTCGGAGGGCCTGTGCTTCCACAGACACTTATTGTAATGCACAAAAGCACAAATGGGCAGCTTGGTGGGAGCGTGAGGCCCAGAAGGGCCATGCTCCCACCAACTGCCTCTACTACCAGTTACATTACACTTTCTCAATTGCAAAAAACTTTGTTAATGCATCAGTTAGGATTGAAGCAATAAAAGTAGGGAAATGAGATGTTAGGGTTGAGCCCCTTACCCCCACCCTACCACTTCACCCCCCATCTTCCACACACCAACAGGCATCGGGGTGTGCCATTGGGTCATTAGGACTACCTCTCATCCCTTTCTTCTATTCTGTACCATGTCAGCCTCTTTACATATGGAATGGGGTGAGTTGGGCTTAATGACAGAATGGCACACCCTGATGCCTGTTAGTGTGTGGAGGATAGTGGGTGGGGTGGGGGTTGAGCTCAACCTAATGTCTTATTTCCCTACTTTTGTCACTTCAACCCTAACTGATGCATTAACAAAGTTTTTTTGCAATGAATATCTCTATCTATCTATCTATCTATCTATCTATCTATCTATCTATCTATCTGTAATAAGCCATGACATAATATGCATTACAGGATTTTAATGCATGCCCCAGGGGCATGCTAAGGCATGAGGCTAAAGGCCAAGTGTCCTTACGGCCCTGGGAAGTGCATTAAAATCCTTTAATGCACACCCTGGAGTGGCTTATCACAGTTATAAAATGTGCCACCAAAATGTAGTTTGATTTACTCTTATAGGGATTAAAACATATTTACTATTTTCAAAAGAGTGTACAATACAGTACTTCTAAAACATCTAAAAACTGAAAAAAGTAGTCCCCATTAATGCAGAAAATAGCATATTTCAGCAACAGGTTAATTAGTACAGTGCTTTGCAGTAAAAGTATTTATAGTAGAGTTGGTTGAAAATAAATATTTTCTCTGTAACATGTAAATTATCATATAAATGCACTGTAACATCTGTACATTTGGAAAAATAAACAGTGTTTAAAACTTCATTTTCATTGCACTGCAGTTATATAGTTGCATTGAAGGCAACCTTATCTTTATTTCTGTTTTTTACTTATGTGTTGTGGTCTAGTACATAAAAGGAAAACTACTATAGGATTGAGGTGAAAGGTTAGTTAAAAAAAACAAAACTTTAAACCAGTCAAGTTACCTTTTTTTGGTGGGGAATGGAGTAGACGTCATTTGAAAACACCTATATATGATTCAAATGTACATGCTTTTATAAACAACTGGAATGTATCTGAACAATTTGGGTCTTCATCTGCCTATGTAACAGTGTTTTCCCACCTTTTATCTTTGTTTATAAAGTATTACTGTATTGCCTACTTCATCCTGTTTTTTTTTCTGTTTTTCCTCACATTCAAGACATAGAAAGTTCAGCATGGAATGTTTACCATGGAATACAAGGATTCACAATTCTGTTCAGTTCCACAGGCAGGATGTTCCTCTTCTAACATACTGTACACACACACACAAAACAAAGGCCTGTTTTACAACCAGAGACTCAATTATCTCCCTTTCAGGGCCAGCAGAAGAGATTTCTCTGATGAGCAGTTAAAGATAGAAAGGGGATTTTTCACTGTTAGTAAAGAAACAGTTGTAATGAAAGAAAAAATTACTCACCTTAGTAATTATGTTTCTTTTAATAGAGTCTTGCTGTATTCTGACTATTGCAGTTAGCCCCAGCACTCAAACTGCCCCTGAGAGTAGAGGGTTAATTTCTATGCAGAGCATAGAACATTGAGCTCGAGCTCGGTTCAGACCTCTGTCTGCTGCACTTTGAATTGCAACTGTCAGATTCTTACATGCTAATACTAACATGTGGAAATTGTAAAATTTTTACTAGCCAAATGGCAACCAAATATTTTGGATCCCCAAAAGACTCAAGTCAAGAAATCCAAAATCAAAAACCAGGTAGTGAACAACTTAAGACTGTTAAATAAATAATATAACCCACTCCCCCTCTCTAAAAGGAGGGAGTACCCAAATGCACCCCTGGGGTGCAACACTGCACCCACCAGCCCACTCCCAAAAACAGGTTCTGAGAGGGAGGTAGGTCAGAATACAGCAAGACTCCATTAGAAGAAACATAATTACTAAGGTGAGTAATTTTTTCTGCAAACAACATGAAGTCTTGCTGTATTCTGATTATTGCAGACTACCAAGCAGTACCTCCATGGAGGAGGGAATCGAACCTACCTTGGGAATAGGCTCTGCAGTACTGCTGTACCAAACCGAGCATCACTCCTAGCCTGGATGTCCAGGGAGTAATGCTTGGTAAATGTATGGACTGTTTTCCAGGTGGCTGCTTTACATATCTCTAGCAAAGGAATATCCCTGGCCGCAGCCAGGGAAGCAGCTGTACCTCTAGTCAAATGAGCCCACAGGCCTGAGGGAGGTATTTTGCCTAGCTTCTCATAGCAGAATTGAATACAAGAGACAATCCACCTGGCAACAGTTATCTTAGTGGCAGGTTTGCCCTTACCCACTTCCCCATAAGTGAGAAACAACTGAAGGGAGTCAAATCTGTGAGCCTTAGTACACTCAATGTAGTAACTAAGGGCTCTTTTAACATCCAAACTGTGTAAACTTCTTTCTCCTGAAGAAAACTGATCAGTGAAGAACACAGGGAGAGACATAGATTGGTTCAGATGAAAATCTGAAACCACTTCAGGTAAAAACCTCCTATTAGTTCTAAGGACCACCTTATCTCTATGGAATGAGAAAATCAGGCTCCACTGACAGAGCTTGCAATTCACTGACACTGCAGAGTATAATAGCTACCAGGAACACAGTTTTCCAAGTCAAGTACTTAAGCTCTGCTGAAGACAAAGGCTCAAAAGGTGGTCGCATAAGCTGAGCAATGCAAACATTAAGATCCCAAGCAGGGGTAGGATCCCTAAAGTGGGGATTGGTATGAAGCAATCCCTTGAAAAATTTACAGAATACAGGGTGAGATGACAGTGAGGAAGGCTTTCCCGCTGACAGACAAGCAGAAACAGCTGACAAATGTACTTTGAGAGTAGCTGGTCTGAGGCCTAGGCCATTAAGATGAACCATATAATCCAGAACTGTAGACAATTCAGCAGTGTTTGGGGATATATGCTTCTTGGAACACCAAATGCTGAATCTTTTCCATTTGGAGTTCTAAGTTTTTCTGGAGGCAGGCTTTTGAGAGGCTTTGAGAATATCCAGAACCCCTTGGGACAGATGCAAACCTGCATACTCTAACTCTTCATGAGCCATGCCTTGAGATTTAGAGACCGAAGATTGGGGTACCAAATCCTCCCCTGAGAGGAGGTTAACAGGTTGTAATTCTTGGAAAGAGACAGGGGAAGATGGACTACTAGGGGCAGCAACAGGGGGTACCAAGGCTGCCTGGCCCAGTCTGGAGCAATCAGAATCACTTTGCAAGGTTGTGACCTTACCTTGACCAGAACCTTGAACAGTAGAGGAAAGGGAAGGAAGGCATATAGAAATTTCCCTTCCCAGTTCAAAATCAGAGCATTCAGAGAGCTGAGCTCAAGACTGGGGGTCTGCAACAAAACAGAGGAAGTTGGTGATTGTCTGGGGTTGCAAAGAGATCTATCTCTGGAGTGCCCCACCTTGAAAAAAATCACTTTCAAGACTGGAGGGTCCAGGGATCATTTGTGATGGCCCTGGGAGATCCTGCTCAATGCATCTGCTAGCATACTGTCCTTCCCTGGAAGGTGGACTGCTATCAGAGAGGTCTGCAGAGAATAAACTAGGGACCACAATTTCATGGCTTCCATGCACAAGCCCATGGACCGAGTGCCTCCCTGCTTGTTGATGTGCCACATGGTGGTGGTGGTGTTGTCTGTCTTGACCTGAACCACCTTGTTCTGCACTGACTGAGAGAAAGCTTGCAGGGCCAGAAAGACCACCCTGAGTTCCAAGAGATTGATATGAAGAAGGGATTCCTGAGGGGACCACAGTCCCTGGGCTGTGAGAGGCCCCAGATGGGCTCCCCACCCCAATAGAGAAGCATCAGTGGTTAGGACCACAGAGTGAGACTGAGTGATGAATGGGACTCCTTGCCTGAGGTTGCCCTGATCCTGCCACCATTGGAGAGCCTGGATCAGAGTCTGGGTCACTGGAACTAGTTTGTTTAGAGAATCTTTCTTCTGAGACCAAAAGGCCCTCAGGTGAAACTGAATGTCCTTCATCTGAAATCTGGCCCCTTGGACCACTGCTGTAGAAGCTGCCATGTGGCCCAGAAGTTGAAGGAAGTGCCTTGCTGGCCGAGAGACCAAAAAGGTGGAATGAAGAAGCCAGCTCTACAATAGCCCTTGCCCATTCCAGGGGAAGAAAAGCTCTTGCTTTGGCTGTATCCAACTCTGCCCCTATGAAGGTGAGGAGCTGTACAGGCTCGAGAACTGACTTGGGAAGACTGAGAAGGAATCCTAGGGAAGTGAGCACTTGCTGAGTCACATGAAGGTCTGACTTGACTTGGTCTGGGGACTGACCCACAATGAGCCAGTCGTCCAGGTATGGAAATATTTTTCCTTCTTAAAAAGACCACTACTACTGCTAAGCATTTTGTGAATACCCTTGGAGCTGATGTCAGGCCGAAAGGGCATAGCATTGAACTGATAATGGCCTGTAGGCAATTCGAACCTGAGGCACTTTCTGTGGGAGCACCTGATGGGAATGTGAAAGTAGGCATCTTTTAAGTCCAGGGAGTCTAGCCAGTCCCCTGGCCTTAGCGATGGAAGGATCATTCCCAGAGTCACGATTTTGAATTTTGGTTTTAAAAGATGTTTGTTCAGGTATCTTAAGTCTAGATGGGTCACCACTCCCCTGTCTTTTTTGGGGTAAGGAAGTACCTGGAGTATAGACCTTTGCCCCTGTGCAATGTAGGAACTCTCTCTACAGCCTTTAGAACCAGTACAGATGAAACCTCTGTCTCTAGGGCAATGGTTTTGGAGATGCTTGCAGGTAGAAAAGATCTGGCCCTCAGCTTTGGAAATTTCTTGAAGCTGAGAACCAGCCCCTGGCTTACCACCTCCAGGACCCACTTGTCTGAGGTAACAGACATCCAGTCCTGGATGAAGTAAACCAGCCTGCCTCCTATAGGAATGGGGGAGTCAACCAGGGCTGACACATCAGGGTGTCTGCTTGGCAGGAGCCTTAGGTTGAGATATGGATGCAGCCCTGCTCATCCCCCTTCTGCCTCTCCCTCTGAAGAACCCCCTCTGAGGAAAGGGAGAAGAGGCCTGTGCTTGGTAGAAAGGCCTATGAAAAGGCTTGCCCCTGCCCCTAGCTTGCTGCCTTTGAGGAGTTGCCTGCCTTTCCTTGGCCTGTGCACACCTATAGGTGGTCCTATACTCATCCATCTTTTTCATGTAATTCTCTGTCTGCTCCCCAAACAAAGAATTGCCCACCACAGGGAAATCCATGGCCTTAGCCTGGGTATCCTGTGAAAGACTAGAACATCTGAGACAAGCCATTCCGAAGAGCCACAGATGTAGCCATAACTCTAGATAACACATCATTGGAGTCCACAGCAGCATGGAACTGTACCTTAGATGCCTCAATCCCATCAGCAGCCACCCCCTCCAGCTCTGAGGCTAGCTGGGGGAAGGCCTGCTTAGCCAGTGCCAGTACAGTGTCCCACCTGGACTTCTGGTACCTGGCTGCATAGGCCATATAATTAGCCTGCCTGAGTCCCAAGGTAGATGCCATGTACTGTTTCTTTGCCATGGCATCCAGCTTCCTAGAATCCTTATCAGGGGTGTGTGAAGCCAAGGGTATATTAGCCTTATCACAGGCTGCAGCCTGCACAACCCCAACATGGCTGCATTGTTGATACAAGTATTCTGTACCTGAACCTGATAAGGTGTACCTTTCTTCCATCCTTCTGTCGACAGGAGGTACAGAATTTGGAGTTTTTAAAATCTTTTGTGTCTGTTTCCCAAAAGACTTATGAAGGGGAATAGACAGTCTCATGGACTTTGGGATGTCCATCATCTCCACATAATCAGGTTCCTCTTGCTCCTCTACAGCTTCTTCCACAGGGAGCTGGAGGGTTTCTGCCACTTTCCTGTAAAACATGTAATGGGAAGGGGACTCAGAAAGCCTAGGATGGAAAACACCAGAAGGCCTGCCTGGGGAGATGTCCTGTTCAATGGGCTCAACCAGACCTCCCACAATATCATCATCGTCATCATTATAATCTTCATCCCCCTCCAAATCCGGTTCATAGAAATCTTCAGGGGCATAATCATGAACCAGAGGAACCGACCGAACCAAGCGACTGCCAGAAGGCGCTGGATCCAGGCTGGAACGAGGCGTACAATTCTACAATCCTTATCGCATTGGAAATCTCTTTGGTGGTCGGAAATTGGGTCTCTGGATCCAAACCGGCCAATTTTTCGTTTCTTTTTCTTTTTGTAGGAACCGATCCCTCAGGATCAGCTTTCCTCTTGCCTGAAGAAGTATCGCCCTGGTCAGAGGGCACTTCCTCAGGTTTGATCGGAACCAAACCGAGCTGGCCATCCGGGTCAGTGGACTTCACTGCCTCCTTATCCCTGAGCCTACCTAATCTTTTTTCCAGGGTAGACTTGGGGAAATTTTTACAGACTTGGCAGTCTGAATTGAGGTGGTCAAACCCCAGACAATCAACACAGGTGGTGTGGGGATCGGCCTTAGCAAAGACCTCCCCACACACACTGCAGTGTTGAAACCCAGTGGGCCCGGTTTTTCTTTTGGGTTTCTCAGATGTAGCCATCCTAACCACAAACTTACCCTTTTTATGGCAAACAACCAAGCAAGACACCCTAATCGGTTTCTAACTGTGTCACGGGTATTGGAAAAAACCACAAGAAAATGCATTTTTTTTTAAACCGATAAGGACCGGTAACCACACTCTAAGTTTAAAAACAAAGACAGAATAAATCACTAAACAGCCAGTTCAGCTGAACTGGTCAAAAAATCAATTTTTACAGTTTCCACATGTTTACTATGTCCAGTTCACTACCTAGTACTTACTGTACCACAGAAAGAGATCTGAACCGAAACTTGTGAAAAAAAAAATCGGTAAAACTGAGGACTTTAACCAACTTCGAACTGTGACCAAAGGATAAATCTCTGGAGCGGCCGTTCAGTTAGGCAGAGTAAAGAATCTGACAGTTGCGCTTCAAAGTGCAGCAGACAGAGGTTTGAACCGAGCTCGAGCTCAACGTTCTATGCTCTGCATAGAAATTATCCCTCTACTCTCCGGGGCAGTTTGAGTGCTGGGGCTAACTGCAATAGTCATAATACAGCAAGACTTCATGTTGTTTGAAACTATAAATAATACTTAAAGTTTCTAATTTGTTTATGTGTGTAAGGAGAGTGTGATGATCAAGGAAAAAAACATTTAATTAATTTGTTTTATTTTTTATTTAAGGTAGTTTTATTTTTAGGGTCCAGCAGAAGGTTTTTACAGTGTAAAGGTAGCAGCCATGCTAGTGCTGGAAGATCAGTTCTGGTTGCAGGAGGACTGATTTGCTCATTGTGTGATGTGCTTTAGGATCAGGATAACTGTGCATATATAGAAATGTAATGTATGGTCAGCTGATGTCTCTTAGCCAATGAGATTTCTAGAAATTTTCTTGCCATTTGTAAATATTTTTATAAAATGTGTCTAAAAATCAAAGAACTTTAATTGGTTAAAACCAGTCATGACTGTTCAATATTAGTGCATAATGCATTGTCATCCTGGTCCTAAACCACATCACAAGATGAGCAAATCAGTCCTCCTACAACCAGAGTTAGATTTCATCAGTCCCCCTACAACCAGAATAGATTTTCCATCACAAACATGGCTTCTACCTTCACAGAGTAAAAAATCTTCAAGTAGGCCCTAAAAATAAAACTACCTTAAATAAAAAATAAAACAAATTAATCAAATGTTATTTCCCTGATTATCACACACTAGTACTTAAATACATAAACAAATTAGAAACATTAAGTATTGTTCATAGTTTTCATTACAACTGTTTCTTTGCTGGCTATGAAAAATCCTCCTTCTGTCTTTAACTGCTCATTAGGGAAATCTTTTCTCCTTTCCCTGACAGAGAGATAATTGAGTCTGTGGCTCTAGAAAAGGGCTTTGGGGTGTGTGTGTGTGTGTGTGTGTGTGTGTGTGTGTGTATACAGTATGTTAGAAAAGGAACATTCTGCC
The DNA here is from genome assembly GCA_016271365.2 of Neoceratodus forsteri. NCBI lineage: Eukaryota > Metazoa > Chordata > Ceratodontiformes > Ceratodontidae > Neoceratodus > Neoceratodus forsteri. Next base: position 435,665,634 of record JADMNL010000023.1, read on the forward strand.
AGTGGAACTGAGCAGAATGTTGAATCCCTGTATTCCATGGAAAACATTCCATGATAAAGGTTCCATATCTTGAATGTGGGGAAAGACAGAGTGAAAAAAACAGGATGAAGAATTTGCCTGTTATGCTCCAAATTTCTGGAACTCACTTCCTGTAACCCTACGCCAATCTGTATCTCACAACTCCTTTAAGAAAGAACGTCAACATTATCTCCTCTCCTCCCCTCCTACACATGCTCCTGCTTCAAACCACCCTAGCCCACACCCTCTAACCCTGCCCTCCACTTGTTGTAATTAAGGAGCCTAGGGCCCACCCCTGTTCAGTGAAACTCTCCTCAACTTTTGCCTGGTAGCTATCGCTCCCACTGCTCCCCATTTCCTTACTTACCTGCACAGTTACCTAGTCGGAAAATTTGACCTTAATGTATTATCTTGTGTAAATATTTTTTCTGCACTTTGTCTTCCTACCTCAATCTCCTAATTGACCTGATTGTATCCTGTCTCCATTAACTAAAATGCTTAAATGCTTACTTCTGGCCTAATGGCCCAAATACTTTGTCACATTGCTGCTGATATGTAATTGTACTATGTATCATGTTGTTCCTGTACTTTGCACTATGTATCATTGTTCTTGTAAGTTTGTCTCTGTACTCTCCTGGGTTGTGCCTGAAAATAGTCTTTCTGGCTAGTGCACCTACCTGGTAAACAAAAACTAAAAAAAAAAATAATAATACTTCATAAACAAAGAGCAAAAGTGGGAAACACAGTTACACAGGCGGAGGCAGATCCAAACTGCTGAAATACATTCCTGAAGTTTATAAAATCACATACATTTGAATCATACTTGGGTATTCTTTAAGTGAAATCTATCACCCCCACACCAACAAAAGGCAACCTGGCAGGTTTAAAGTTTTGAACACATTTCCATTAAGAAACAGTACTTGTATTGATTTAAAATGCATGGTAACACTTTTTTTTTCTTATAAAAATGCATGCCACACACAGTTTTCACTATGTTTTATGTTTTTAGCTAACCCCACAGTTACCAGAATGGGGACTATGTTTTGTATTCAGAGCTAAAATGGAAGCATATTTCAATAAAATGTCCATTGTTGTCTTTTTAAAATACTTTTTTTATTTCCATTCATTTTAAGCCATATATTTAAATTCCATTTTATAAGAGCAATAAGACACTCTAAGGGTGTGCCATTATGGTGAAATAATCACACTTCTTAGGTGCATTTAATGGCACTCAGCTGCACCTTGTGCATAACAACACACCTGAGAAATGCAATTATTTCAGCATAATGCACACCTTGTGATATCTTATTGCATATATATATATATATATATATATATATATATATATATATATGTGTGTGTGTGTGTAAGCAATAAGGCATGATGGAGTGTGCATGGAACACATTTTACCGTATGGCCAGGGGTGTAATAAGGCCCGAGGCTGAAGGCCGAGTGACTTTAGTCACAGGCCATGCGGTAAAATGAGTTCCACGCACATCCCAGAGTGCCTTATTGCGCTTATAAAATGGGCTCCTTTTTTAAAAACCTTTTACAGTTGGGAAAAGCATGTTTATATATAGAAACAATAGATTTACTTGTGTGTATTTATGATAAAATAGTCCTTCCACCCACTGCAAATGATGTCCTTGATGATGATGTCATTACATTATTGCCTACTTTCTTCTTCCTGTTTTTTTCCCACATTCAAGATATCGTAGAATATCATATCAAGATTCAAAATATTATAGCATGTTTACCATGGAATACATGGATTCAAAATTCTGCTCAGTTCCACTGTCAGAGTGTTTCTTTCCTAACACTCTGTACACACAGACAACAAATGCCTTTGTTACAGACAGAGACTCAATTATCTCATTGTCTGGGCAAGAAGAAAACAGTTCCCTGATGAGCAGGTAAAGACAGAAGGGGGAATTTTCACTGTCAGCAAAGAAACAGTTGTAGTGAAAACTATAAACAATACTTACTGCTTCTAATTTGTTTATGTATGTAAGGAGAGTGTGATGATCAAGGAAACTACAGTTAATTAATTTGTTTTATTTTATATTTAAGGTAGTTTTATTTTTAGGGCCCAGATTAAGCTTTTTTACAGTGTAAAGGTAGCATCCATGTTTGTGGTGGAAGATCAGTTCTGGTTGTAGGGGGCTAACTGAAATGCCTGTGTTCCAAATTCCCATTGATCTGGGTTCCACGCTCTTCACAGTCCTTTTTTTAGCCATGTGTAAACCATATTTTATACATAAATAAGAGCCAATCAGATTACATGATTTTACTCTCCCATTTTATATATCTATCTCTATCTATATTTAGCTATCTCTATCTATATATATATCTATCTCTATCTATACATCTATCTCTATCTCTCTAATATCTATCTCTCTATCTCTCTCTCTCTCTCTCTATCTCTGTCTCTGTCTCTCTCTCTCTCTAACTCTCTATCTCTATCTCTATATATTATGCTTTGGTAATCACATAAGGCCCACTAGGAACAAGTGCCTGTTTCAGGGGTGACCCAGGAGTACGTGGGAGGGTGGCGGTTAAGTGACTTTCTCAGAATCAAACAGTATGTAAGTGGAGGTTGTGGGAATCAAACCAAGATCTGCTGCATGTACCAAGCTCATTTGCAGCTTGTTACTCTAACCTCTAGGCTGTACTGCCAGCATATATCTCTATATAACAATATCTGTGTCCGTGTCCATGTCTGTGTCTATATCTATATCTGGAAGAGAGCTGTGACATAGAGATAATGCATTTGAACTAATGCTTCCCCTGACCATTCTTTTAAGGGGGAACAAAAATGTAAATGTAACCCCTTTGTTACCCGGGGTTACTAGAATCCCAGTAAGACCTAGTGGTAGGCAGGGAAGGCAGCTTGTGAAACTCCAGTTAAATGGGTTTCACACTGTCTCACTCTGTCCTCAGTCACAGCTGAGACTTGAGAGATGACATCATAATAGAACTGTCGCAGCTGCATGAGCCACATTTGGAATCTTCAGCTCAGAGTAAGTTTAGAACCTTGGGAATTCAAAGTTAGTCTTCAGTTTGTCCTTAAGCAAACAAGAAGGACACCAGTAGTTGTCTGTTTACCCCCCTCCTCTGGGGGGTGAGGAAAAGTTCTTTGTGGGTTCCAGGGGCAATCCCCTTCTCCCACCCTGGGAAGAAAGCTGCCTGTTTTAATTTAAGTTCAGTCTGTTCATGTATAACAGCAAAGGTTACAGTTTTTCACCTGTGGGGCACCTGCAATGAATGGGTCAGTGTTTGGCCCCATTGGAAGGGGCAAACAGCTTCTTTTCTTCAGTTGGATTTCAAGTATTGGGGACTGCTATTTGGGAGGACTATGTCAACTAGGACAAACAAATAGAGCAGTCATCTGTTTAAAGTGTTAATGGATTTAAAGTTCACTGTAGAGGGGGTGCTTCAGGTCATCCACCGTCAATCTACATTTTAAAGTCTAAAGTTCTGTGTGTCCAGAGAAATGGCCGGGTATGGGCTGTGGGAGCTGGAGGTGGGAAAAACCCCCATCTTTAGTAACCAGGTCCACCTCTACGGATTTCTTCTGTGTTTTTGCTACTTGCCTCATGCGCTTGGCCAGTGATGGGGTGGGTACCCAGACGTGGGTCGCAACTTGAAAATCTCTCTAGGAGTCGCAGACTCTAAGTGGTGTGGGGAGCCACAGGATGGGAAAATTACTCCTTGTTGGATGGGAGTCTCCTTGTTGGATGGGAGTTTCGAATTGGAAGTACGAAAACAAAATCTCTCTAGGAGTCACAGACTTCAAGTGGTGTGGGGAGCCACAGTTTGGGAGCCTTCTTGTTTGATGGGATGTCTTTCCAAGTAGAGTTTGGGTTCATTCGCCAAGTGGACCGTCAGTCGAGTGGCCGGCAGGGGAGCTGGGCCAGTCGGGCTGTGTATCCAATGTGCATGCAAAGTCCGGGCTGAGTGCCTGGTGGGTCCAAAGCCAGACAACTGTTGTATTGTGTTCATTCCTCAAATGGACCACTGTGTTTAACCTCTAATCTGCATTACAGTTACATAGCCCTGTGGGGGACCACACAGTGCTTTGTTTATGTTCAGTGAGTTAATAAATAAAGCCACACTGAAAAATCCCAATTCTGGTTCTGGACATTACAGTTATTGCTTCCTGTAGTTGGATTTACTTGGGTGCCCTTGTGCAGAGTAGCCAAACCTAGGTCTCTTGTGCTGGGTAACCTCATCCTTCCCCGAACCTGTAGATACCATATGTATATCCATGTTACAAAAATGGGACATAGGGGTTACATCAACATGGGGAGAGGTAGTTCCATGTGTACTCTCCCCTCCTGCCCCTTCCCCAAAATTTCACTGTACTATTTGTAAGGCCCCTTTTTCTTTAATGGGGGACCAAGGTTACTTTTTTTGGGGGGGAATAAACTTAATTTTAAAAAGTTATACTTAAAAAAATACAATGGTCACTGTTTCTGCAGCTATAATCATGTGTAGTTGGTAGGGACTTTTATTTATTGTTAGTTCTTGGATTGCAAACACTTTGAGCTAAGAGTTCATTTACATAGGTTCCACGTTGGCTTGACACAACAACAGAACATACAGGCATACTGTGTATTAAAAATAAAGACAATAAGTATATAAATTTAAAAAAGTAACAGAACATTTCAACACGAGCATTCAAGTAAACAATTATACTTAGTGGAATTTGTGGGTTATAGTAAGGACATTAGGATTTCGTGGATGCACAGTGAATGGAAAAAGTGCCAATAGGAGGGGGGCAGATAGTAGAAGGAGGAAATAAACTGATAGAGTGTATCCCCCAAAGAGGTTTTGTCCAGTACAGGGGTGAGATGGAAAGGGTAGGGGACTTTTTGATAATTGTGCAAAAAGCCTTAAAAAAATCATCCCTCGCAGAGCATATGCATTAGTGAAAATGATCTATGTTTAACCTAATTCAAAATGGCCATCTCAAGCTGAATGCCGAAGGAATTAATGAGGCACAATCAGATACTTTCATGGTTACAAATCTTTGTGTTATAAGTACAGCAGATGTTTATAGCTACACAAGCACTCCATATTCACAGAGCTGCAACCCACAAACCTAGCATTTTGAAAATGCCTAACTTCTAAACTTCTCATGTTTAGAAAGTTGCTGCTGGTGTACCTCAAGAATCTCAGTAGCTGTCTAGGCGGCACTGCTCATTGTCTTACACTTCCCAAACCCTGTTCGCGACCAGTAGATTTGCACTAGACAAAGGTCCATTGTCCCCCTTTTGCCCTCACCCTCTTGTAACTGTGACCAGGGGATTACCTATACCTGATATTAAGACAATCCTGAATCTTCTGTGTAACCACTGAGCACGTAAATGTTCGCACCCTGATGTGTAATCATTTACCACACTGTACTGCACTGCAGCCTAAGCACTTCATATCCTAATGGTATTAAGGGAGCACGATGAAATATAGACTGATTAATGAGCAACAGTGGTATCACCTAGAAACATAGAATTAGTCAGTAGAAAAGAACCACAAGGCCTATCCAGTCTACCCTAACCCTACCTACCCTTGTGGTGGTAAGTGACCCTATGTGGTTTCAGCTTCCTCCAAGCTGTCCAAGCAGTTCTTCCTTTCAATGATATCCTTGCACCTGTCTCAAACATGCTTGAATCCCATCACTGTCTCTGCCCATCTCCATAATTAACCCATTCTATCTGTCTACCACCCCTTCCTTGAAGAAAAGCTTTCTTACCTTACTCTTGAATCTTTCACCTACTAAATTCATTGTGTTCCCTCTTCTAACTACATTTGTACTCAACCTAAAAAGCTCCACGCACACCACTGTGTTTATCACTGGGAGGTATTTAATGGTCTCTGTCATGTTCCCCCTGGTGCTCTTATTCTCTAAGGAGTACATGATGAGACCCTTCACCTTTCCTTGTTGGGCTTCCTTGCTGCCTTGTATCATCTTGGTTGCCCTCCTCTGCACAGCTTCTACCCTGTCAATGTCCTTTTAACTCATTTGCTTCTGGTGGCCATTTTGGGTTGGATCCAGCAGTGGATGGTTCCGATGCCATATGGTGTCTATGGTAACAAAGGAGTTAAAGGGTGAGAGCTCCAGTACTCAGTTTGAGGTCGAACCAATGACTTGTAAGGTAGGAGTACATCCTTTCTCCATCTGTTTGCTACCTCCCTCCCTATGGTGTCTATCATTCTGCTTGTTCTTCCTACAGCCCCTGAATACTGTGTGACTGCTTTCAGATCATCTGTAATCATAACCCCAAGGTCCCTTTCCTCTGAGGTACATACCATGACCTTCCCTCCCATCATTAGTGGTGGGCGAAGTGGGCTCAATCCGCTCCGCAGAGCGATTCGCAGAGCAAAGGTGGATTCGAGGAGTGCTCCACAATGTGAAGCGGAGCACTTCGCGTTGTAATGAGGAACACAAAGTCCATTGAAAGCAATGACTTCATATTACTCCACCTCCCCAGACCACTACTCTGCCAAATTTAAGGCGAAGTGCATTGCAGGCAGTGCACTTCGCCTTGTTTTTGAGCTCGAAAGGCGAATTTTGCAGTGATTCATGGGATTTCAGGTCACATGGGCTCTATATTGATCTGCACAGGCTCAGTTCAGGGTAGTATGAGTAGGAAGGAGTAGGAGACAGTGTACTCTGATAGCTGTCTGTGATAGGAATCTTGTAAAAACGGTTCAAAAAGCATTTTTGCGTTTTTATCTTGAGATCCAACTTTAGTTCATCGATTGTAGGAAACCCTCCTGTACTCATATCACTGAGCGTTTTTGTTTTAGTGTGGATTTTGAATGTTAATTTACAACATTGAGTGTGTGTGGTGAAAGACAGTGAAAGTGTTCTTTGGGGGAGGGGCGTATCTGTGGTGTAGGTAGATTTAAGTTGGAGAAATAGTGATTTCTTTGTTTTTTGGTTATATTTTTGTTATATAACTGACTGTTAATGCACACACAGTAATATTGTCAGTAATAGTAGAAATGTTCTTGCTGTTTGTTGTGTGGATGTGGTGCAGCAGTTCATAAGTTCAGGTTGTTTACATTACAAATTTACAATACGTAACATGGCATAGTACTGAACTTTTGCATTTGCTACGCATTCCTCGTTCAGCATTGTACACAAACTGTTCTGTGTGTGAGTGTGTGTGCAGTGTTGCATGCATCAAATAATACACCTTTTATTGTGCCACAGACTAGTGTAATTGCAGGCGCAGTGTGAACTGCTATCCACTGCAGCTGCCTGATTTTGTACTGCGATTGTGGCATCTGTTCTTAGTTTTGCTGCTTGTAGTGCTGTAAAAATCAGCACTGTCTGCATTCAGTGCTCCCCACCCCATGTTCAAAAGGTATTTTTTACCAGATTGGATTGTTTTTGTGACCTCATCAACACCACCGGTTACTGAAGTTGTTTTAATTCCGTGACAGTCTCAGAGTAGTCTCTTATCTGTTGCGGAAGCCACAGTTTATTTGGCTTCACATCCAGCGTCCCTCCAATCAGAGAGTGAACGTATCAAAATCTGAATTTGGTTATAATATTTGTGATTGATCCCCCAAAATGCCTGCAAAGAGATGTGCAAGCAAATCTGTTTCTCGCCATGGCAATGTTGGCAGTAAGATGGTCTGTGGGCGTGGTAGTAGTACGCAGACACAGAAGTGCATTGCTGATGTGAAGAGTATTTCTCCTGCAATGTTTTTTACAACCCAATCAGTAGCTTCACTCATAGTTGGAGGAGATGATGTTTTCCCAGCCAGTGGTGTTAGTGTTACTGGTGTTAGTGGTGGTGGAGGTAGTATTAGTATTGTTGCATCAAGTTCTAATTCCGACCAGTGTACCGTATTCAAAAATATTGAGTGTGAAGCAGTGCAAGTGAGTGGCAGCGTAGATGATGTCATACTTCCCAGTAACATCCCAGTAACTGAACCTGAGGATTCTGATAATCATGTCAATGATAGCATACAATGTGATATTCCGTCCACCGTGGCACTTAATGTCATGCATTTTCCATGCAGTGATTCACTGTGTGGTGAAAAAATATCAGGTGATGGTGGTGTAGATGCTGATGATGAATGTGATGATGCTGATGATGATGATGATGTTGCTGTTGTTGCAACATGCAGTCCACATGCTAGCATCCAAGCAGAAGATGTGGATGTGTGTGACATTGATGAATATGATGATGATGTAATTGACCCCAGTTGGGAACCGGAGAAAAAGAAATTCAAAGTGGCTGTGGCTGAGTCTGTTTGCAGGAATCCCCCAGTAAAAACTTGTGATCTACCAGTTTTAGTTGATGATGATGACCCACTAATCAATATGATAGGTAGTTGTGGTGGTCAGTTGCAGTCCAGGTGTGCAGTGCCCCAAACATCACGTGTCCCCCCCACTTCAGTGCTTAAAATAATGGACTTAAATAAGCCACATCATGGACATGTTAAGAGCAGAGCATCACAATCTCTTGCTTGGGATTTTTTTGTTCAAGATGCAAATGATGATTCAGTTGCAATCTGCTAGGTTTGCCATGTGCATGTGAGTCGAAGTAAAAATTGGAGCCATCTGGGCACAGGAGGACAGCATACTCATCTTAAGAATAGGCACTTGGCACTGTGGACCCAGCACAAGCTGGCAGCTAATATGACAGTGGTGCATTCACCCACGTCACTGGCAACCATAGCCAGCATGTTATTCCCTTCCATGACTGTTAAGCCCAGTAGAAAATTAAACGTGTGCAGTAGTGCAGCAATAAGAGCAGAGGATTACTACAGGCATGATGAGGCGGAGGACATAATGACTTTGAAATGTTGTCCAGTGCTGGTGAGAGTAGCAGTTTTTGTGGTGGTGGTGGTGAATGCAGTATGTCTAGTGCAAGTGGTACATCAACCCGGTTGGCAAATCTGGCAAAATAACAGCAATTCTGGGTTTGTCATCATCACCTGTGCAACCGTCTTCATCAAATGTCCACACTCCACCCCCTGCCAATGGCATTCATCACAGAGCACAACCATTTGTGATCAACACACCCTGTGTAAAATGTTTAAGTCAGCCCACGTTACAGAGTGTTTTTGCACATATGCTGAAGTACCCCTGAAACATACAGTGTCACGTGAACTCAATGCTGCTGTAGCCGAAATGCTGGCAATTGATCTTTTGCCCTTCTCCTTTGTGGAAAATTCTGGGTTCCAGTAGTTTGCTGCACGTGCCTGTCCAAAATGGAAAGTCCCATCCAGGACATACTTTTCTACCCATGCTATCCCCGAGTTGTTCCGCAGTGTGTCCGACTCAGTAAGACATGTCCTTCAACATTCCTCCTCTCCATTCATCCATTTAAGAATGGATATGTGGACAAGTGGAAAAACAGCAGAGAGTTCATATTTGTGTATAACTGCACACTGGGCACAGGTGCCGGGAGTTGTTTGTGATGTTGGTAGTGTGAATAATCAGTGCAGTAAGGTGGATTGTCATGGTAGCAATCTTCTAGGAATTCGACAGCATGCAACGATTGGTATGTGCAATGTGACCTGTTCACACACTGGTGAGAACATGTTGAACGTGGTACTGACTGAAATTGACAGATGGCTAAACCCTCTGTCCCTGAGAGCTGGGTTCATAGCAAGTCAAAATGGGTCAAATGTGGTGAAATGCATCATGAATGGTGTTTTTTTTCGTGTTCCATGCATGGCCCACTGTTTAAATCTTGTGGTTCAGGAGTTTCTGCAGCACCCTGATACAATGGAAGGAAATGCTGACTATTGCACGATGTATCTGCTCTCACTTTTCAAGATCTGGAAAGGCCCGTGACCAGCTGCAGCAGTTGCAGATACAAAACAGCCTGCCTCAGCACCGCTTGAAGCTGGAAGTTGTCACCCAATGGAACTCCACTTTATACATGGCAGAGAGGTTGTATGAACAATATAAAGCCTTCTCAGAATATCTTGTTATGCACACTAGCTGCGACAGTTCTGGGGCCTCCATGTCTATGACAACTGAACAGTGGCTCCTCATGGACTCTGTAATAACAATTTTACGGTCTTTTGAACATGCCACACAGGCAGTGAATGGTGAGTCTGCCTCCAATAGCCTATCAATTCCACTGTTTCAGGTGCTGAGGCAGACATTGGTGAATGTATAGTATAACCTTGATGTTGCTGGAGATGGTGGTAGCAGTATGTTGCTGCAACACATGCTGACAGTATTCAACCCAAATCGACACGTTGAGACCACTCAGAGTAGTGACAACTTTGCTATAGCAACAATGTTGGACCCATGATACAAACGTGGAATTGCATCAGTACTGGAGGGAGGGCCTGAACAGGTAAAAAATATCAGTGGTCAACTGGTGCGCTTGGTTCATGGGGCACAGAAGTCACGTGCCAAGGTCAGCAAACCTCAGCAGCATAATCTGGCTGAAGGTGTACCTGGAGGACCAGCAAGCATATCCTGCAAGAGGAAGGGACTACAGTTCCAGGTGGTCTATCATCAAAGTGGCTGGCATCAACCTGCTTTGGGAGGCTTTGTCCAAAGTGAGTATTTGTGAAATAAATGATTCGGGAGAACAGGATGGTGCATCAACAATTGGACTTAGTGCAACACAGAGAATGGTTGAGTCATATTTGTCTGAAAACAGGCATCTGACAATAACTGAAGATCCTTTTTTTGTACTGGAGTGGAAAGGTCAGTGAATGGCCTGAGCTGACTGCAGTGGCACTGAAGTACCTCACATGCCCACCTTCCAGTGTAAGTGTTGAGAGGGTATTCAGCTCAGCAGGTGCAATAGTCAGGGATCATCAGACATACCTGTCTCCTGCAAATGTTAGTTTGCTAACATTCATTAAAATGAATGAGAGGCACATACCAGCACAGACTGCAACCTCGGTATTCATACCCAGGCCTAGTCATGGTGGTCTTGCTGATGTGGAAATGGGGAATTCTGGTGGCACTGGCAGTGGCTGCCTGAAACGGCCCACCACTGACGTAGATGATGACACAATGGAGAAATAATTTCCCAGTGGTCAGACTTCAGACATCGATGACTGTGAGGGCAGCTTTCCTTATGAGGATGATGATGTGGTTAATGTTGGCAGGTTTTAACTGAAGTTTTTAAAAGGCGGTGTGCCCCCCCAGACCATCACCACCGGGACTGATGTTAGCCACTGCCACCACTGCCACCATGAGTCTGTCTGCCCCCTGAACTATCACCACCATTGGGACTGATGTTAGCCACTGCCACCACTTCCACCATGAGTCTGTCTGCCCCCGGACCACCACCACTGGGACCGATGTTAGCCACTGCCACCACTGCCACCATGAGTCTGTCTGCGCCCTGAACCACCACCACCACTGGGACTGATGTTAGCCATTGCCACCATGAGTCTGTCTGTCTGACCCCCGGACCACCACCACCGGGACTGATATTAGCCACTGCCACCATGAGTCTGTCTGCCCTCCAGACCACCACCACCACCGGAACTGATGTTAGCCACTGCCACCATGAGTCTGTCTGACCCCCAGACCACCACCACTGGGACTGATGTTAGCCACTGCCACCACTACCACCATGAGTCTGTCTGACCCCTGGACCACCACCACCGGGACCGATGTTAGCCACTGCCACCACTGCCACCATGAGTCTGTCTGCCCCTGAACCATCACCACCATTGGGACTGATGTTAGCCACTGCCACCACTTCCACCATGAGTCTGTCTGCCCCCGGACCACCACCACCACCACCGGGACTGATGTTAGCCACTGCCACCATGAGTCTGTCTGACCCCCGGACCACCACCACCGGGACTGATGTTAGCCACTGCCACCACTGCCACCATAAGTCTGTCTGCACCCCGAACCACCACCACCACTGGGACTGATGTTAGCCATTGCCACCATGAGTCTGTCTGTCTGACCCCCGGACCACCACCACCGGGACTGATGTTAGCCACTGCCACCATGAGTCTGTCTGACCCCTGGACCACCACCACTGGGACTGATGTTAGCCACTGCCACCACTGCCACCATGAGTCTGTCTGCCCCCCGGACCACCACCACCACCAGGACTGATGTTAGCCACTGCCACCATAAGTCTGTCTGACCCCCAGACCACCACCACCGGGACTGATGTTAGCCACTGCCACCACTGTCACCATGAGTCTGTCTGCCCCCAAACCACCACCACCACCACCGGGACTGATGTTAGCCACTGCCACCATGAGTCTGTCTGACCCCTGGATGACCACCACTGGGACTGATGTTAGCCACTGCCACTACTGCCACCATGAGTCTGTCTGCCCCCTGGACCACCACCACTGGGACTGATGTTAGCCACTGCCACCATGAGTCTGTCTGCCCCCCAGACCACTACCACCACAGGGACTGATGTTAGCCACTGCCACCATGAGTCTGTCTGCCCCCGAACCACCACCACCACCGGGACTGATGTTAGCCACTGCCACCATGAGTCTGTCTGACCCTGGACCACCACCACCGGGACTGATGTTAGCTACTGCCACCACTGCCACCATGAGTCTGTCTTCCCCCCGAACCACCACCACCACCACCGGGACTGATGTTAGCCATTGCCACCATGAGTCTGTCTGACCCCCAAACCACCACCACCACCATGACCGATGTTAGCTACTGCCACCATGAGTTTGTCTGCCCCCCGGACCACCACCATCGGGACTAATTTTAGCCACTGCCACCATGAGTCTGTCTGCCCCCTGAACCACCACCACCACTGGGACTGTTGTTAGCCACTGCCACCATGAGTTTGTCTGACCCCCAGACCACCACCAACAGGACTGATGTTAGACACTGCCACCATGAGTCTGTCTTCCCCCCGGACTACCACCACCACTGGGACTGATGTTAGCCACTGCCACTGTGAGTCTGTCTGACCCCCGGACCACCTCCACTGGAACTGATGTTAGCCACTGCAACCGTGAGTCTGTCTGACCCCCAGACCACCAGCATTGGGACTGATGTTAGCCACTGTCACCACTGAGCCTGAGTCTGTCCAGACCACCACATCCATCAGTCAGAGACACAAAGCTTCTTAATATTTAAACCATAAAGTGAGTATGTGTACTCATGTTTGTTATGCTGCCTCACTTCCTTTAGTTGTATGTTTTGTTTTCAGTAGCTTTTCAGAGCCGCAATGGTAAAACATATCGGTACACTTCTTTTGTTTCTTTACAGGGTAACAAAAAGGCTTCATTGTTAGAACTAGTTGGAAATGGTACTGTAAAGCAAAATTGCATAGAGAGAGGAAGCATGTAGTATCCATGTGAAATCCATTCTGGTAAATATGAAGATTTTTTCATCTGTTTCATTGTTTTGTAAAGACTGCAGCAAATATTGCACACAGGTTGTAAAAGTTGACAAGATGTGGTTTGAAATGTAACTTGACTTTAGATTGAGATTTGAGAACCAGGGAGGGACACATAACAATTAAGTTGTAAGAAGTCATTCATTTCTTTTTTTAGGAAACTTCCAGATGCTTTGTTGTTCTGTCAAAGTGGTCTTATCCAAAAAAGTTCTTCAACATCAGGCACCCCCCTTCCCCGAGCTTGGGCACACATGCAACATGCAGAAGTCATTTCATTAGATGACCATGACCATCCTAACACAACTGGACTCCAGAAGAATGCTGATGAAATCTGTGAAGAAGTAACAAAATAAGAAACCGTTAGAGACAAACCTGCAAATATGATTCCCCCCACACAAAAAAAAGACTTACCTTCATGTGCTTGAGAGTTTTCCGTTTCCAATTTCAGTGCAAAAAATTCTCATTGAGCACTGGAATGTGCATACCAACAGTTTCTGTGTGACCTGTGATGCAGAACAATGCCATGAGTACATGTCCATGTCAACCCCCCTCCTCACCTACAAAATACACAACACAACCATATATATATATATACACTCACCAAGGCTACTATTAGTGTACAGCCAAAGGGCACCCTTCAATCCAGTTGAGATGCTCTCATTGCATTTGCTGGAATCGTCTCGCAGAACACATTGGACCAGCAACACAATGCTCAAAGTCATCATTTTATACTGGGGTATGTGCTGAAACACTCTCATTCCACTGTGTTAACACTTGTCAATTTTCTGCATACAAGCAGGATGCATTTTGGGCTGGTAGAAAAAATCTGTGGACTCTGTGCCACCACTGCATGCATGACTGAGTGCGCCATTAATTCTGGGGGACTTTGTATGTGCTGAAACAGTCTCATTCCATTGTGTTAACACTTGTCAATATTCTGCACACAAGCAGGATGCATTTTGGGCCTGCAGAAAAAATCTGGGACTCTGTGCCACTTTTGTGTGTTCTGTGATTGTTGCTGTGAGCTCATGATGTCATGCTGACATTTTTACAATTAAAGCAGCATTGCAAGAATGTCCTCACAGTTTTGAACTGTACTTTTTTATGCTACTTTACATTGCCACAGCCACCATTAGTTACCTCCAAGTCGTGACTTGAATGATACGATTCTTTTCACAATTTATGTCTGCTTTACTTACTTGACTACTTTTTTCATGTATGAAAAAAAAAAATGAGCATGCCTCCCAATATTGTTCGGACCAGGTTTGTATTTATTTTCAGCTGCTTTTCAATAACTATTGTTCTGTGGTGTCATAAAACACTGCTTGATGTATCACTGTTAATTAACAACAGAAGTGATATATAACAACTAATTGATGTAATGGAGAAAAGCAGAGGAAAACAATGACAAAGACCTGGTCAGCACCAATTTAAAAGGAATGCTCCTTTCATTATTTCATACATGAAAAAAGATAGTACAGCAGACTCAACTACTGCAAATTCTCGTATCATTCCAGTCAGTCAGGATGTAAGTAAAGGAAGTTGTAACATAGTATTAAAAAATATAGGTCAGAGTTATCAACAGATTGTTGCGCTGCTGCTTTACAGAGATTCACCACATTGCATAGTTATGGTGATGCATATAAATTAATATGTGGGGGCATTACCCCCACTGGAATATTTCTTGCTCCACAGAGTACAATATATTTCTGTGAAAACCGCCCATAATTTCATTACAGTGAGTCACGTGATGGAGGAATTACTGATCAGAAAAGCCACCCACATTCTACCCCCCTTTCTCAGCAACGTTAGGACATGATGCAAGGGGGAACGCAGGTGCATGCTCCACTATAGTAAATGTCCGGCAGCTATCCCAATGTTTCCTTATGTTATAACGTTGACTTTGTGATGAAATGTGGGAGTGTTTCCACTAACAAGGCTCTTCTTACTGGAAACGTGCCCACACGTTTCACCACAAACTGACCATTATAACATAAAGAAAAATTTGGAAACCTGCCGGACAATCGGATATTCACTGTAAGGAGCATGCACACACGCTGTCCCTGCCATCACATCCTAACGTTGCTCAGAAGGGACGCAGAATGTGGGCAGATTTTCAGAATGGGAATTCCTCCATCACGTGACACACTGTAATGAAATTACGGGTGGTTTTCACAAAAATGCATTGCACTATATGGTGCAAGAAAGATTCCCCTGGAAGGGAAAATGTGTATGATTAAACAACAATAAAGAGAAAACACACAAAAACAGTACAATACAGTAGTGGGGTTGGGGGGCAGAAAACAATTCCCTCACTTACTGTGGCGTGGGATGCCGTTGTGGTCCAGCAGCAGGTGCAGCATTGAAACTATTTGCTGCTGCTGCTGTTCTTCTACTCTGTTCACCTGCTGCTGCAAAGCACTGAACCGCTCATTATTTCTTCAAGCACTGCCCACACCAGACCGATGTCAGACTGTGTTGCAGGGACTGTGACAGGGTCCACTGCAGCAGGGAATCCAGGTAGTGGGGATGGTGGTGGACAGGGTGGTGCTGGTGGATGTGGTGGCAGTGGTTGTGGAGCAGCTGCTGTAGTAGCCCTCCTACTACTATGACAGTGACTGCAAGGCAAAACTCCCACCCCAGCAGCACTCTCAGCCACTGCCATGGAAGGGTCAGCAGGTGGATGCCTGGCCCCTTCCGTGTCTGCCTGCCACTCTGCCCTGTGGTGGTTCAGCATGTGGGTGCACTGGGCACCGGTCCCCAAATGTGTCCCACGGGGGCCACGGTGCACCAGCACACCACACACATGGCACACCACCACTGTGGTATCTCCCCCCACACAGTTAAAAAAACTCTCACACTTCGTGACCACTTCGCAGGTGGATTAAAAATTTGCTGCATCTCTACCCATCATGTATTCGACAAGTTGACAAGTTTTCACTGTTACCCATTTTTAATATTTTATAACTACTGGTTAACAGAACATTGATCAGTGGGTAGTGCCGAAGCCATTCATAAATGAAAGTACATTTGTACTGTAGCTGTTGTGTCTCATGCTTGGTGTTATAGTATATGTAAGAGCAAGGCAGTTCTCCTTTAGACTTACTCAATGTGTGTAATGGTGTATTTTAGGTCCTGGATTGGGGTTACAATTAACCCTAACCAGTAATTTTAATGAGATATTGCATGGGCCCATCCCACCATAGAAACATAGAAATATAGACTTTGATGCCAGTTAAGGACAGCTTGGCCCTCCCAGTCTGCCCATTTCCCCTACCTATTGGATAAGCTGCAGATCCTAGTTCACCAACAGTGTGCTTCTTCCTACCCCCCACCAGAACTGCCATATGTCTGTCCCATACATTCTTGAATTCCCCCACTATTTTTGACCCCACAACTGCCTCAGGAAGGCCATTCCATACGCGCGCACTACCCTCTCCATGAAAAAATACCTCCTCACGTTGACCCTGAGCTGTCTCCCATAATCTTCAAATTATGCCCCCTTGTTCTTGCACATCTCTTTTTCCTGAAAGATGCTACCCTGTTGACTTTGTTGATTCCCTTGAGGTACTTGAAAGTTTCTATCATGTCCCCCCTCTCCCTCCTTTCCTTTAGGGTATACATATTAAGCTCCTTTAATCTCTCTTTGTATGGCTTCTGGTGCAAACCCTCCACCATTTTAGTTGCCCTCCTCTGGACTGCCTCCATCCTATCTATGTTCATGCATGCAGTACTCCAGATGGGGTCTCACCAGCTGTCTGTACAGAGGGATAATAACTTCCTGTTTTCTACTGGTGATGCCTCTCCCTATGCATCCCAGTATCCCCCCAGCCCTCCTTGCTACCCTCTCACATTGCTTGCCTACCTTTATGTCATCTGATATGACTACCCCCAGGTCCCTTTCCATTTTTGTTGTTGTTAGTAACCCCCATTGTGTACTCTTCCCCATGTTTTTTTTTCCCAGGTGCATTACTTTGTACCTCTTTGCATTGAATCTAAGCTGCTATACTTTTGGCTATTCCTCTAATCTTGTCAAGTCCCTTCTCATCCTTTTCACCCCCCCCTTGTGTATCAACCCTGCTGCAGATCTTTGTGTCGTCTGCAAAAGAGGCATACTTTTCCTTCCAGTCCCTCTGCAATGTCACTTATAAAGACATTAAAAAGGACCGGTCCCAGTACTGAACCCTGCGGTACCCCACTAGTAACCTCACTTTCTTCGGAGTGGACTCCTTTTACTATTACCCTCTGTATCCTGTTGTTCAGCCAATTTTTTACCCAGGCTACAGCCCTGGGACCCACTCCCAGGCTAGCTAACTTGTTTATTAATCTTTTTTGTGGGACTGTGTCAAATGCCTTGCTAAAGTCTAGGTAGGCCATGTCCACAGTCCCTCCCTGTTCTACTACTTTGGTCACCAAGTCAAAGAAATCTATGAGATTCATCTCACATGACCTTCCCACTGTGAATCCATGCTGCTTTGGCTCTTGTGCCCTGCTGGCCTCTAGATACTTAGCAATTCTTTCTTTCAGAAGTGATTCCATCATTTTTCCTACCACTGAGGTCAAACTAACAGGTCTGTAGTTTCCTACCTCTGCTTTGCTCCCTCTTTTGTGAAGGGGAATCACAGTTGCCCTCCTCCAGTCCCTCAGGTACCACACCATCATCCCATGATTTGTTGAAAAGGGTAGTCAGTGCTGTCACTAGTTCTCCCCTTAGTTCTTTTATAATTCTGGAGTGAATCACATCAGGCTCCATTGCTGTGTCCACCTTAAGTTTTAGGCATTCCTTCAGGACACTTTCTTCTGTGAAAGGACTGGTATCGATCCCCTGATCCACTGTGCTTCTATTGATTGGTTTAGGTACCTCCCCTCCTCTTTTTTTGTGAATACTGATCAGAAGTATTTGTGCAGTATCCCTGCCTTTTCACTGTCACCCTCTGCCCACCCACCTCCACTTTATTAAGCCTCAATATCCCTCCCTTGGTCTTTCTCCACTCCCTAATATAACTATAAAAAGTTTCATCCTCCTTCTTAACTGAGTTGGCTGTCTTTTTCTTGGTTTGGGCCTTTGGTATTCTGACTGCCTTCCCAGCTTCCTTCTGCTTTAACTGTAAGATGCAAATGTAAAACAAAAAAATAAATGTTTAATTAAATAAAATCCTGCTCCAAACTCTGGCAATCTGCAAAGATTGGAGAAAAATGGACAGGAAGCATTGCACTGTGCATGGACATGTCTACCAGCTCAAAGTGGAACCAAATCAAATGGTATACAATGAAGATTTTCATTCACAAGGGTGCGGGGTACACATATATGGAATCCAAACAAACAGAAGACAGGAATAAATAAATGCCTTAGCTGGGATTTGATTTATGTTGAAGGTTCACAGAGCCATTTTCATAAGAAATCCAATAAAAAAAATCACAGCTGGTGTCAACAAAACTCATCTATAGTGCACAGTTTGACCTTTTGGAAACCCATACCCTCAATATACTTATAGTGTATGGGAGATGGCAATTATGCACTGAATTCAATTGAATCCTAGTGTTGTTGTTGTTGTACCATCGGTGTGACATCAATGGTTGTTGTACCATCTTGAGTACATAACATCAATGGTACAACAACATGGAACACCAGCATGCGCTGCTGCTTTCATATGCGATCGTGGCACCGGAGTTAAAAAATGGCACTTAAAAAAATGTATAAGAAAAACTTATTGTTATTTGGTTTCTTTTACTTTGGACAGGTGGTTTTGGACAGCTGAGAGAGAGAGAGAGAGTGGAGAAAGTTGGCATGCTGCGATTCTAAGTAAGAGTAGACTGTTACTTTTTCTTGGGGGGGGGAGATGGAAACTGCAAACCAGAATAGTCCAGCACACTTCAGCCTGTAATGAGATAAATCCAGGTCCAGACACAGAAATAAGCAAGTAAAAGGATTTATTACATTCTACAGAACGAGAGGACCAACAGGCAAACAAAACAAAACAAAGCGCTAACGTGCCCCAGAGCTTCGACTCACTAATGAGTCTTCATCAGGGGGTCTCATACGATCTCTGTGCTAAATAGTTGCCTCTCTGAGTTGGTCAAGACTGAATCTGGATAAGACTGAGGTGTTGGTTGTGGATCCAGGTCACCTGGGGGCAGGTTTTGGGGCTGGGCACATGTCGGGCCTGTGTCTTGGTAGTATCCAACTCATTAGCTCAGATCGGGTACGTAACCTGGGTGTTATGTTTGATGATGGCTTGACCCTGAAGTCTCAGGTGTCAGCTGTGGTTACATCATCATTTTACCATCTGAGGAATATCACCCAGGTGAAATACCTGATTCCACTGGGTGACCTTCTAACATTTGTCCACGCCTTCATCACCACCTGTCTTGACTACTGCAATACCCTCTACTTAAGGCTGTCTGGGGTTGATATCCACCACTTGCAGCTGGTGCAGAATGCTGCAGCCAGGCTGTTGGCTGATACTTCTAGGACCAGTCATATTATGCCTGTGCTGTGTGAACTGCACTGGCTGCCAGTTCAGTGGTGGATCACCTATAAGGTAGGCTTGCTTACCTTTAAAGCCCTACATGAACAGGGACCCAACTACCTGAAAGATCTCCTGACTCCCTACTCCCCCAATCGCCCTCTCCTATCGGCTGACAAGGGGTTGCTAGAGATTCCCAGGGTTTGTCTTAAAACATCTGGAGCTCATGCTTTCTCATTTGCAGCACCAACCCTGTGAAATTCTCTACCTCATCGGTTAAGAGAATGCCTGACCATTAGTTTTAAATCCATGTTAAAAATGTATTTATTTTCTTTGGCCTTCCCTGTTTAATTGGTTAATTACTTGACTGTTTTAAATAATTTATAACATTATTCATTTTATCATGCTTTTATTATGTAAAGTGCCTTGATTTCGAAAGGCGTTATATAAATAAAGTTTTTCTTGCTTGCTTGCTATGGGTGATTTCAATATATTTTGCCAGCTTCTTTCTCAGGGCACACATATAAGATGTAATAGATTGTTTCTGATGGGGGCTATCTTCCCCTGTTTCTTTTTTTACATCTAGTGGCCCTCTAGGTTGTCTACCATACAGCATATAAAATGGTGAAAAACCTATTGATGTCTGTGGCACTTCTCTGTAAGCAAAAAGCAGGTAAGGTAAGTATTGGTCCCAGTCTTTCTCTTCCCCTTTTGCAAACCTTTTTAACATGTGTTTTTTTTTTTGTATAATCTTTTTATTGATTTTAAAGTTGCAACAAGTACAACAAAGACATTACACAAGTACAGACATACAAATGCATTTCATAATTGATTGGTGTTACAGTCACTGATTAAGTTTCTCCACAATTACTCCTCAACTCTTTCTGACAGTGTGAAGATATGATAAAATAATATAAAATAAGGCATGGATATGAATAAGCAGCATTTTAGGGTTTGATTAAAATGCTCAACAAGAACATCTGTCTGAGGGTGATAAGGGGAGGTTCTTATAGCAGTGATATCTAGTAGTCGGTACAGCTCCTTCAGTAATGCAGCACCAAAATTAGTATCCTGATCAGTAATAATCTGTTTTGGGATGCCCACCCATGCTGTAAAGAGACTGGAATAGGGAGGGGCCATGTGGTTCACTCGGGTTGGGGTGCCCCATGCACGGCGGTTGGTGTGGGGATTGAGGTATGGGGATGTAGAAGGTGCCCTGGGACTAGATGGGTTCTGAAGAGAGGCCAGATGCATTTGGTTCCCATCACTAGGGTTCCTGCCAGACTGAATGGGCAGGTAGCTAGAGGGGCTGCTCTGTCCACCAATCCCCTGAGGGCAGTGCTTTGCAATGCCAGGTCGGTCAGAAACAAGACTGCAATTATTGCGGACTTGGTTTCTTCAGCCGATCTGGCTTGCATTATGGAGACCTGGATTGGTGATGATGCTGGCCCAGTTTTAGAGGGTGCGGTCCCGTCCAGATATACCATGGTGCACTGCCCCAGAGTGGAATGCAGGGGTTGGGTAGCCATCTGTTTTAGATCTGAACTAGGCTTCACCCTGTACCCAGTGAGAGCACCACATTCATTTGAATGTGTGGCCATCCGTGGGGGCCCTAGTGCAGCTGCCTGATTCTTTTGATCTATCACCCCTCTGGGGCAGTGGGAGACTTTCTGCAGGAGGTGGCCGATTTCATGGTCAGTGAGACATTGGAGGCCCCCAGATGTTTAGTGCTGGGGGACTTCAATATCTGGGCTAATGATGAATCTTCCCAGCTTGGTTCCAGCTTCCTCCAGATGATGTCTTCCTTGGGCTTTGCATAGCGTGTTTCCTCCATAATGCATTTGGGTGGCCACATGGTGGATCTGGTGTTCTCATTGGGTCTTGAGATTAATAGTCTCAAGATTGATAGGCTCATTTGGTCCGACCATTATATGGTGAAGTTCTTGTTCGGGGCCCCTCTGCTAGCCCTCCCCCTGCAGAGATGGTCAGTTATTGCCCTTTGAGGGGGTTGACCCCTGAGAGTTATTTGGTGATGGCTGACCTATCTAGTGTGGATAGTGCATACGATGGGGGTGTGAGCATGGCAGTGGATGCCTATAATAAGGCACTTGCTGGTGCGTTTGACTCCCTCACACCAGTCCATGTACGACCCAGGTCTTCTCATCTGAGATTCCCTTGGTATGATGGGGAGCTCAAGGGGATGAAGACCTTGGGTCTGAGATTAGAGCACTGCTGGTGGAAGTCTTGCCTGGAGGTGGACAAACTGGCCCTGTGTGCACACTGTGGTGCATGCCAGGGAGCAATCAACCGTAAGAAGGCAGAATTCCTGTCCATGGAGATTGCTGCTGGGAGGAAATGACCAACTATGCTCTTTCGGACTGTGGACAGGCTTCCCATCCTTCCTGTCTACAGCTGAAGGTCGCTTTTTCAAATGCACAGTGCGAAGAGTTTGCTTAATTCCTCTCGGACAGGGTGTCTGCCATCAGGCAGGAGGTTCTGCCAGTGGGTCAGAATTTGGTCGACAGTGGTCACTGTGGGTGACTGGAGAGCTCTCCACCTGGTTGGGGTGAGTTTAGACTGGTGGAGGTGGCTGAGATCATTGAGATGGCCTCCAAGCTTTGGCACACCTATTGTGAACTGGACCCAGTGCCAACTCGTTTCTTAATAAGATGTGTCGACTCCGTTGGCCCGGTGTTTGCCTCAATTGTCCGGTGCTCCTTGTCAGAGGGCATCTTTCCTGATGTCTTGAAGGAGGCATTGGTGAGACCCCTTCTGAGAAAAAACATTGTTGGACCCTGAGATCAAGGCAAATTACAGTCCTATCTCCAATCTTCCATTCTTGGGTAAGATTGTGGAGAAAGTGGTGGCACTTCAGCTTGAGGAGCATCTCATGGCCCATGATCTATATGAGCCACTCCAGTCTGGGTTTCATGCAAGGCATAGCACAGAAACTGCACTGGTTCAGGTGCATAATGACCTCCTCAGTGCTAGAGATTGAGAGGAAGGGATAATTCTTGTTCTCCATGATCTCTCTTCAGCATTTGATACGGTTGACCATTGAGTGCTGATTGACTGCCTAAGGGAATTCTGCGGATTTGCCGGCATGGTCATCTGCTGGTTTGAATCTTTTCTATTTAACAGGAGGCAGAGGGTAGTGATGGGGAATTTCTCTTCCTCCCCTGGCCACCTGTTATGCGGGGTTCCCCAGGGTTTGGTCTTATTGCCAATGTTGTTCTCCATATATATGCTGCCCCTGGGACAGAGCATTAGTAAATACAGTCTGTATTTTCTTTGCTATGCCGATGATACCCAGCTGTATCTTTCCTTTGCCCCGGAACATCGTGCGCAGTGTAAGTGCTTAATAGCTGTCTCATGGAAATCAATGACTGGATCGCCTCCAGCTGGTTGAGACTGAACCTTGATAAGACAGAGGTACTGGTAGTGGAGTAGAACAGAGGGCGTGATAGGTTGACCTCTGGTGCAGAGACAGGGCTTTTTCTCCGCTCTGTACCATTGAAGGCCTCCTCTAGGGTGCGGCATCTGGGCATTATTCTTGACAGTGGATTGACACTGGAGTATTAGGTGTCTTCCACTGTCTGTACTAGTTTTTAGTATCAGAGGACTATCACCAGGATAAAGCCCTAGTTCCGCCGCTGGACCTTCCCACCTTGGTACATGCCTTCGTGACCTCCAGGCTGGACTACTGTAATGCACTCTATCTTGGGGTCTCTGGGGGTACCCTGCGCCAACTGCAGCTGGTGCAGAATGCGGCAGCAAGGCTGCTTACAGGACAGTCTAAGTACTGTCACATTACCCCGGTGCTGCGTCTACTGCACTGACTGCCAGTTAGGTGGAGGGTCCTCTTTAAGGTAGGTTTACTCACCTTTAAGGCCCTACATGGCCTGGGCCCTGGTTACCTGAAGGACCTTCTCAGTCCTGCTGTCTCGATCCGCTCCCTCCACTCCTCCTCTAGGGGCCTTCTTGTGATTCCCAGGACAAGGTTAAGAACAGCAGGCGACAGAGCATTTAGTGTCGCTGCTCCCATCCTGTGGAATTCACTGACTCCAGCTGTTAGAGAAGCCCCTTCTGTGGAGATATTTAAGGCCCACCTCAAGGCCTTCTTGTATAATCAGGCCTTCCCAGACTGAACTGTATAGCTACTGCTTCTTTTTAGAATCTCTGTTTAGGTTAGTTCTGGCCTTTTAATATTTGTCATTGTTTAAATTAATGTTTATTCAAATTTTGGTTCTGTTTGAGATATCGTTATATATTATATTTTATTGTGTATAATATTGGTCTTTATTGTTCGGCACCCAGAGTCTCCAGGATTGGTTTCTTTTAAATAAAATTTGCCTTTTCTTGCCTTGCCACCCTGCTGAAAATTTTGGCTAGCTCTGCTGCAACTTTCATGGCTGTGACAGTACACATAGGAACAGCCTCTGCATATCGAGTAGCATTCCCTTTTTACTTTTGTCTAAAGCACCAACCACATCCATTGCAACTCTATGATGCTGGTTTGACAACTATGTTATCGACCGACATCACAGCGATGAAATTATGTCGACTGCAAGTTACGGTTGACATCATTCTAGCAGAAAACCCTGGTAATTTTTCCATCGGGGGCTTCACACCCCCAACCCCCCATATGGGGGGCTCTTCCCCTGCACCCCTCAATCTAATAGATTCCAACTCTGAGTCGGAGTTGATTCAGTGAGGTGGTGCAGGACCGGGAGACAGAATGCCGGGGTCTCAGGTGGACCATTATAGCGAACTGTTGATGATGTCGGCATCGACGTGTTCACTGTAATGGTGTAGCTACTTTCTGACACGCAGCACAAAAACTGCAATATCATAGAATCGTAGAATCATAGAAGCTTGACGGTAGGAAAGGACCGTATCAGCCCATCTAGTCTGCCCTTTTTTTTCTTACACTTCCCCCTACCTGTCAGCTTCGCCCTCCCCCCGATACTCAGCCCCATATGCTTGTCCCATGCCCTCTTGAATTCTTCCACTGATTTAGCCCCCACCATTCCATCTGGTAGTCTGTTCCAGAGCTCCACCCCCACCTCTCTGTGAAGAAATGCCCTCTAACATTGCCTCTGTATCTTTTTTCTTGCAGTCTGAAGTTGACCCCTCCTTCCTCTTAAGTAAACAGTCTTCTCCCACTTTATTGAGCCCCTTTACATATTTAAAAGTTTCAGTCATGTCTCCCCTTTCCATCCTTGTCTCCAGCGTGTACAGATCCAGATTCTTACACCTCTGCTCATATGACTTTCCCTGAATACCCTGCACCATTTTGGTTAACCTTCTCAGAACCCTCTCCAGTGTATCTATATGCTTGCGGAGATGAGGCCTCCAGAACTGAACCCCATACTCCAGGTGCGGCCTCACCATGGCTTTGTAAAGGGGCATTATTACCTTCCTCTTTCTGCTAGTAATGCCCCTGCCTATGCATGCCAAAATTCCATTGGCCTTTCCCGCCATCCGGCTACATTGGATTCCTACCTTAAGGTTCGAGGAGACTATGATCCCCAGATCCCTCTCCCGTTCTGTTACTTTAATTTCCTCCCTCCTAGGATGTACCCTGCTCTTCTGTTCCTACTCCCCAGGTGCATCACAGTGCACTTCTTGGTATTAAATTTCAGCTGCCACATCCCAGATCATTTTGCAAGCATCTTTAAGTCCTCCATCATGTCCTCCACCCCCTCTGGGGTGTCCACCCTATTGCATATTTTCATATCATGAGCAAATAGGCACATCCTCCCCCTCAAACCCTCAGCAATATCACTGATGTAGATGTTGAAGAGAAGTGGACCCAAAACCGACCCCTGTGGCACTCCACTCTTCACCCTCGCTGTCCAGGAGAACACCCCATTGAGCACCACCCTTTGAGTTCTTCCTGACAGCCAGGCCTCCACCCAGCTTGTTATTTTCGCACCCAACCCGACTTTCCATCTTGCTCAACAGCCTCCTATAAGCAATAGGTAGCAACATCTTCATGAATTCCAGGCCAGTAAAATCTGTACAGCAATCTGGAAAGGGTGCGATCCCTCCCTGAGTGACCAGCCATAAGACTATCATGTGCTATCTGTAACAACTCAGATCTATACTTTTATGGTATAACCAATTGTTCTATCTGGTTCTGTGTCTGAGGTTTAACCCAAATTCTGTACAGCAGCCCATTAAATTTTTTAAACATAGGTTCACCCTGTTTTGGTTTCACCCCCATCTGCTTAAAATACCCCTGGAGAGAAACATCGTTAACTTGTTCTGAAAGAAAATCACAATCAGTGATCAGTTTAGTTTCAGCATTTTCATATGTTAGCCCCTTATGTCCATCATTCTTCTGTTGCCACTGTTTCTTCAGGCGTCGTCTTTCTTTCTTGGACTTCTGGATCTTGGAGCTGCGCTCAAACAAGTCCAAATCATAATCAGTGAAAGGAAAAGAGTCCTCACCATCTGAGAGTTTCTTTGCCTGAGCTCTTGTCACCACAGTTGCTGAAACATCAGGATTTATTCACTCTTTGATTAACTCAGTAAATCCTGGAAAGTCATTTCCAATAATTACAGGTACAGGTAACTTAGGTACTGCCCCCACTTTCATTTGAAGCGACACCCCACTAATAGTCAGAGTCACTTGGGTGGTGGAATAGTATCGAGTGTCCCCATGGATGCAGATGACACCAGTACCCGGTCCTTTTGGAAATTGTTTTCCTAGCACTTCAATATGTACTTGGGTCTGTCTGCTTCCCTTCACAGTCTTATCTCTCACCTTCACATCTGTTAAGTACTTGCCCCAATTTGCTAAGAACAAATCTGCTCCAGTGTCTCTCTTCTTAGTACAGCAATTTTTTGCAATATGACTTGGCTTATTACAGTTATAGCAAATAAAATCTTTGGGCATAGATTCGTTACCCCCACCGGAGCAGCATGGGTTCTGGGTGGGGCACAGCACCATCACAGCTTTGCTGGAATTTACAGGCTTCATCCACCAAGCTTTAGACCAAGGCCAGCTAGTGGGGGCTGCATTTATTGACCTAGCAAAAGTATTTTATATGGTGCATTATACGCTCCTGCTTGAGCAGCCAACCGACACCAGACTCTCCAGATGCAGTTCAGTGGTTCAACAGCTATTTCTGCAATTGCTCACAGCAGGTTAAGATTGGGGACGTCATCTCTGATAGCAGGCCGGTCCACTCAAGGGTTCCACAAGGGTCAGTTCTGGGGCCCCTAATGTTCAGCATTTTTCTAAACAAACTTCCAGGCTCCTGCCCTAGTCATATGCTCCTGTACACTGATGACACGGTCATTTTCACCAGCAATCCTCACCCCGAGCACCTACAAGCAAACCTCCAACTTGATTTCTCCTCCACTGAAGCTTGGTTTAAAGAACACAGACTAGTACTAAACAATAAAAAACAAAGACCATGATCTGCTCCAGCTCCCTTAGTAAGCATAAGGCCTTCCCCCATCTGTCAAAAATAACAGTGGTGATGCAGTGGATCTTGTACAGCACTTTAAGTACCTGGGTATCACAATTGACTCCACCCTGTCCTACATCCAGCACATAGACAATACCACAAAGGCCATCAGTTCCAGAATCTGGATACTCTACTGTCACAAACACAGTCTTAAACGAAGCCCTTAACCTGGCCATCAATAGTTCAGTTGTCTCCCTCATTGATTATGGCCTGGCCATATATGGGTTGGCAATGGAAACTGCCCTCCGCCGCATCTCTTTGCCACTAAATAAGGCCTGCCACCCCCTTACAGGTGTTGCAAGACTCACACACATCTGAGAACTCTATGCTTGGGCAGGTTGAAGAACAGAATTAAATACCAAACCTGCCTACTTGCCAAAAAAGCCTCACTAAATCTGCTGCCACCAGGAGTTCAGAACCTACTCACAGGACACGTGAGTGCTAGGGTGACAAGAAGCTCCAACAGTCAAATCTTTTGCGAACCTAGATGCTGCACTGCATTGGAACAATGTGCATTCACCTACTGTGCACCCCAATGGATCAATGCTCTACCGCCTGCAATCTTTGGAGTAGCAACTATTGGTGCCTTCAAGCATAAGCTTCATCACCTCATTGCTGAGGACAACTGTGACTGCTTCATCTAACTTTTGGTGTATACAAGCAAAGTCTTTGTCAGCACCTCATTATCAAGGACACCTGTGACTGCATCCGCTTACCCCCTAAGATAGTAATCACCTGCTGCACTTAGACGCATTTCTTGACCCAGGGGGCACCTCCCAACCTCAGCACTTCACTGATCCCCACCCCGACCCTACCTACCCCCACCACATCTCATGGCACACCCCTCCCTCCCCTCTCTTCCTCCATTCCTCCACTATGTCACCTTTGTCTGTTACCTTCTCTGTGTCTATCGTCTCCAGTGTGTTCAAACTCATGGATGCAGACATACATTGTACAATGCCTCAGCAGTGTCTACTTATGTGAATCAACTGTAACTTACTGTACCATCTCTGTAAATGTATAAATTGTTGTTCTCTGCTATTTTCTGTTTAACTGATGTGGAACCTACAAAACAGCATCCGCTCACAGAAGTTATTCAAGAACTCAATAAATAAAAAATTAAAAAATAAAAGAGTTCTAATCAGACTTGTAGTTTAAATGGGAAAAAGGGCCAGCCTGGTGGTGCTGAGGGTTGAGGCGCTGGACGCCACACCTTGGTCTACGCCGGTGACCCGGGTTTGGGAACGGACCCGGGTCAGCGGGGGTCGGCTGGGAGAGAGGGAGGATTGAGCATCCCAACGGATGCTCTCCTCCTTCTGGGGTGGGATACCAGGGGTGCAATATGCACCCGACATCCTCAGAGAGCCGGTGGGAACACGGGCTATCGAGGGGGCTGGCGGCTCCGTTTCACGGAGTCGGGGAAGGGAGATGCTACTGGGCACTTGAGAGAGATGTGTGTCAGCACGTCACATCTCTGGACATACGTCCTTGCGCCAGCATCTCAGGGGGCTGGGAAAGGGGACCATAGAAAAATGGATAAACCCCCTCGGTGGTCCTAGATGACGACCGTTCCACCTAGACCACCAATATCAGGACAGACCCCACTGTGCAGGACAGAAGGTGGAAGAAGCACTCTAGGGGCAGATTCTGGAATGGTGGGCTGGAGTGCATGAGCAGTCTGAAGGAGTGGACATCGAGGGTAGGAAGGAGGGATAAATAGAAGAGTTAAAAAAAAATGGTAAAAAGAATGTCTTAGCAGTGCTTGGCTGTTACCTCGCTGCTGTGGCATCTGTCTGGCCATTTGATAGTCTTTGATCAAAGAAACAGTCTTTTCCCCACTTTCTGGCCAGTGTTTTTTCACCCAAAGCTACACATGTGTAGGCAGGATGTTGATGAACTGCTACATTGCAAATGTGTCGATGATCTGTGGAACTGTTTTTCCCTTTGGTTGGAGACATTTTATTATGAGTTCTCTGAGTCAGGTGAAGGCTTCTTGAGGATTGTCGACTGAGTTGTACTTCAGAGACCGAGGTCTCTGCCTGTAGGTCTCTCTTGAGGTCTCATACCTTTTCAGGATTTCGCTTTTCAGCAGGTCATAGTTTTCTGACTGTGCAGTGTCCATATTGCTGTAAGCAAGGTGGGCTTTCACTGTCAGGTAAGGTACCAATCTGATTGCCCATTGGTGCTTTGGCCACTGGCATGCTGTGGCAACCCTTTCAAAAGTTGTCAGGTATGCTTCGATATCATCTGAGGGACACAACTTTGTAAGTTTAATGTATTTCAAGTTGCCTGTGTCCTATTGCTCATCTGGATCTTTGCCAGATCCTCTGCCTTTGATAGCTTGCAAGGCATCCAGCCATAATTGTTGCTATCACTGCATCTCTTCTCTCCTCTGTTTCTCTGTCTCTTTTTGTTGTATAGCCCACCATTTAAAAAAGGCAGTCAGGCTTTCAGGCTCTGTCACTGACTGCTCTTTTTCTATAACTGGTGCTATTTGTACAGTCTCAGTTTGGACTTCTATCTCTGCTAGTTTGGCTGTAATTCTCCTGGTAACCACTCCTGGGCTTGCTGTTGCAGAATCCATACCTTTCTTCTATGCTTCCCTTGTACCAGCTCTGGTACCCATGCACAAAATTCCTGGCTTACAGTATGCACTGCGTAAATCCCACTTAGGCTGACACCATCTGTCATCGAGGCACAGGTCAGGAAGCGTAGGAAAACCAGGAGCAGTTGTAAAATTTGCAACAAGAGTTTTATTATTAATAACAGTAAAATAAAACAAGCATTTGTCAATGCCAAATATTGTCTTGCTGGCATTGGCATTGGTCATGCAGGAATTAGAGAGATGCATAATAGGAATGGCAGTGAAGTACTGATCTGACTCCAACCCCACCCCCACCCTGCAGAGACTGACAGGCATTGGAGTGTGCTTTGGGTCATCGGCCAGAACGCTCTCACCATTTCACCTCACCCTGCCCTGAAGACACTGACAAGTGTCACAGTGTGCCTTGGGGTCTTCGCACCTTACGCTCATCCCATTCCATAAGGAAATACATTGAGATGGGTGCAGTATGGGAGAATGAGGTGAATTTTG
The DNA here is from genome assembly GCA_016271365.2 of Neoceratodus forsteri. Classification (NCBI taxonomy): domain Eukaryota; kingdom Metazoa; phylum Chordata; order Ceratodontiformes; family Ceratodontidae; genus Neoceratodus; species Neoceratodus forsteri. The sequence goes on from JADMNL010000023.1 coordinate 435,696,040, forward strand.
GGGCTGAAGTCTCCAAGGCACACCTCAATGCCTGTCACTGGCTGCAGGGTGGAGGTGGGGGTGAAATGGCATGAGCATTACAGCTAACGATCCTAAGTCACACCCCTGACGCCTGTCAGTCTCTACAGGGTGGTGTCTTATGGTTAGAAACCCTAACTCCCAGACGTTTGTTGGTATTTTCACTCCAGATTTTCAACATGAGCTTTTTGTGACCCTACCTCATGAACAGTGGCACTATCAGTTCATTAGCTGAAAGGTGATTTTGCACAGCAGCTGCGTCATTTGGTGTCACAGATGCAAAAACACATTTTGGGCAGGATGTGAAAAGTGACAACTGTACTGTTCATGATGAGGTGTAAAAAAATAACAATGCTGAAAATCTGGAGTGAAAATATGAAAAATTGGTGAAATCACAAGCATACATAGAAACTGTGCAATGCATGCCAGTAAGGCAATTATTTTAGCGATTTTTTTTACCGCATTTTCAACATAGGCATTTTGGGACCTCCCCTCATGAACAGTGGCACTATGAGTTTGTTAGTCTGTCCCAAAAGTTGATTTACCACAGCGACCGTGCCACTATGTTCCACAGGTGTGAAAACACATTTTGGGCAGGATGTGAAAAATGATAGCTCTACTGTTCATAAGGAGGTGTGGAAAAATGGCAATGTTGAAAATCTGGAGTGAAAATATTAAAAATTGTAGAAGTTATGAGTGTGCATGGAAAATGCACAACACACGCTCATAACACAGTCATTTTTTGGAATTTTTTCACCAAATTTGCAACATGGGCTTTTTGGGACCACACCTTGTGAACAGTGGCACTGTCATTTCATTAATCTGTCCTAAAAGGTGATTCCGTGCAGTGGTCGCAAAATCACCTTTTCGGGACCAAGTAATGAGATGACAGTGCATGTTTTCATGTGGTGGGCTCCCAAGAACCCCATGTTGAAAATCTGGTACCAAAATTCCCAAAAATGGCTGCGATATCTACCTAAGTTGAAACCTCTATTGCCTGCCATTATAAAGCTTACTGCATTTTGTTCGGTTCCCCGGTCACTTTTGAAGTGTTCAGACATGTTCCCACGCCACAGAAGATAGCAGTGCTACCCCTATGGAGGTAAGTATAGGGTGAGGGGGGTGCAGCGAGGTGGCATGCACAGAGGGTGGGTGCAGGTTGGGGAGAGGGCGTGGTGGGATGATAAGGGACTGGTTTTTTTTACAGGTAAAAAATGATTTTAGTTGAAGGTTTTCTTTATTTACAGGTTAAAAAAATGATTTTGGGCACACTAGAGTGGGCTGCCAGTGTGCCACGAGTTTGGAGGGGGGACATGATGCCAGTGGGGACTGGGAACCCCTATTGGCAAAGAAAGTGTGTGTGTGTGTGGGGGGGCATGATGCCAATGGGGATTGGGCACCCCATTGGCAAACAAATTGATCTGGGGAGGACATGCCGACACGGGGATTGGGCATCCCTGATGTCGGCTTTGTGGGGATTGTGTGGCAGGTGGCAGGAGCCACCATATTTATTGGAAAATTTCACCAGGAAAGGCACGTAATGGAGCCTTTTCATCTGACTCTCCAATGAGGAAACTGCACCTCATTGGAGTGACAGATTCCTTTCACCTCCATGGCTCTCTTTGAAACTGCTGTCATCACCAGCATACTCACTGATTGGTGGCCAAGGGACACACAAACTAAAGCATCCCCTGCATTGGCCACAACATTGACACACCTCTAAAAGTGCTACTACCACAGGATGTTGCTTGCACATGCACAAGCCAACATAAAAAATAAAATTGTTCAGAATAACTATTTACAATGACAGTAGAAACATAGAAAACAGAGTTCTTCTGAAATTTTTCTTCTCAATTTCCAATCTCAGTCTCTGTCTCTCTCTTTTTTTGCAAACCATTGCAGCTCCTTTTTATAAGTCTGTGCAGGAGCTCATTAAGAAAATAGTAATCTTCTCACACAGTGTTCTTGTAAGTTTCCAATGTTCTTGTCAGTTTCAGCAGGTACATCAAAAAGAACATCGTGACCCAGAACTGACCTCTTGTTTACATCTTGTGCAATGGGATTTAGCATCCAGCATTCTCAGGTTAACGCCTTGAGTTCCAAATAGCTTTGCAATTATTTCAACAGTATAACTGCAGTATATACAGTTTTAAACAAAGGGATCACAGTATCAGTTACATTTCCACAAAATAATTCACATATGTCACCAGCAGATATGGAAGGGGGAGAAAAAACAGAACAGCAAATGAGGGTAGAGAGAGATAGCAAGAGGCAGAGAATTGCAAGACCATTGGGGTGATCAAGTCCTAGGTCTCAAAAGAAAATCTGATTGTGCAACCAGACAGAGAAGAGACAGAAAAGGAGAGAATAGAACAGATCCTTGCATTTAAACTCCTTCTCCATAACAACTGGGACAGGGCCATATTCAACCCTGTCACACATATGCTGCCATCTCACCACCAAAGAGTGGTGGATCCCACATTAGGCCACCTGCCTATATAACATTTCACACATTTACAGACATACTTTGTCAAAGGCCTTTTATAAAACATGTCTATAAAGGTGCAAAATGAAAGGCAGGCTGATGGCCTAATGTGAGGGCTGCCATGCTTTTGCACTCTGGCACTTTGAATAAAAGTAGATTGCTGATTACACCTATCTAGAACTGTAGGTGAGTAGCATTAAATCATGAAATTGACATTGGTACATTGTAAGTGCCCAATCCCTATTGGCATCATGTTCCCCCACACACACACTTTCTTTGCCAATGGGGGTTCCCAATCCCCGTTGGCATCATGTCCCACCCCCAAACTCGTGGCACACTGGGAGCCTGCTCCAGTGTGCCCAAAATTATTTTTTTAACCTGTAAATAAAGAAAACCTTCAACTAAACTTCACTAGGAAGTGAAAAAAGACCAAGGGGGGATACAGAGACTTAATAAAGGGGAGGGAATGTGGGCAGAGGGTGACAGTGAAAAAGCAGGGATACTGAATGAACATTTCTGATCAGTATTCACAACAGATGAGGAGGGGAGATGTCTAAACCAAACAAGGGAGAAACTCTGAATGGGGGGGGGGGTCGATACCAGTCCATTCACAGAAGAAAGGGTTTTGAAAGAACTCTTGAAACTGAGGGTGGACAAAGCAATGGGGCCTGATGGGATTCACCCAAGAATACTAAAAGAACTAAGGGTAGAATGAGTAACATCACTGACTACTCTCTTTAACAAATCATGGGAGGATGGAGTGGTACCTGAGGATTGGAGGAGAGCAAATGTGATTCCACTTCACAAAAGTGGGAGCAGGGCAGAGGCAGGAAACTACAGACCAATTAGTTTGACTTCAGTGGTAGGGAAAATGATGGAATCACTTCTGAAGGAAAGAATTGTTGAGTACCTAGAGACCAGTGGGGCACAGGACCCAAGGCAGCATGGTTTCACCTAGGAAGGTCATGTCAGATGAACCTAATAGATTTCTTTGACTGGGTGACCAAAGTAGTAGACCAGGGAGGGGCTGTGGATATGGTCTACCTAGATTTTAGCAAGGCATTTGACACAGTCTCACGCAAAGGATTAATATACAAGTTAGCCAGCCTTGGAGTGGGTCCCAAGGTGGTAGCCTGGATAAAAAACTGGCTGGGCAACAGGACGCAAAGGGTAATAGTAAATGGAGTCCACAGTGAAGAAAGGAGGGTAACTAGTGGGGTACCACAGGGTTCGGTACTGGGACTGGTCCTCTTTAATATCTTTATAACTGACATTGGAGAGCACCTGGAAGGAAAGGTATGTCTCTTTGCAGATGACACAAAGATCTGCAACATGCTTGATACACAAGGTGGGATGGAAATAATGAAAAGGGACTTGGCAAGGTTGGAGGAATGGTCAAATACGTGGCAGCTTAGATTCAATGCAAAGAAATGAAAGGTAATGCATCTGGGAAACAAAAACCCAGGGGAAGAGTACACAGTGGGGGGGGGGGCATGTTAATAACAACAACAAAAATTGAAAGAGACCTAGTAGTAATTATATCAGATGACCTAAAGGTGGGCAAGCAATGTGAAAAGGCAGTAAAGAGGTCTGGGGGGATACTGGGATGCATAGGGAGAGGCATCAACAGTAGAAAACAGGAAGTTGTTATCCCTCTCTACAGACAGTTAGTGAGACCCCATCTGGAGTACTGTGTGCAATTCTGGAGACCCCATCTCCGCAAAGACATAGACAGAGTGGAGGCTGTTCAGAGGAGGGCGACCAAAATGGTGCAAGGTCTGCACCAGAAGACATACGAGGAGAGACTAAAGCAGCTTAATATGTATACCCTTAAGGAAAGGAGGGAGAGGGGGGACATGATAGAAACTTTCAAGTATTTCAAGGGAATTAACAAGGTACAAGAGGGTGGTATCTTTCAGAAGAAGAGATATGCAAGAACAACGGGGCACAATTTGAAGATAATGGGGGGACGGCTCAGAGGTAATGTTAGAAATTATTTTTTCACAGAGAGGGTTGTGGATGCATGAAACAGCCTTCCTGAGGAGGTTGTGGAGTCAGAAACAGTGGGAGAATTCAAGAATGCATGGAACAGGCATAAGGCAATTCTAGTGGGGGCAGGAGGAAGTAAGCTGTTGATTAACTAGAATCTGCAGCTTATCCATCAGGTAGGAAAATGGGCAGACTGGGTGGGCCAAGCGGTCCTTATCTGCCATCAAATTCTATGTTTCTATGTTTCTCTAGCTTTTGTTGGATGTGTTTGCTGGCAGCACCCACACTCCTCTCAGCACAATCTTGTTTTTTGCTGCTTAAAGAGGTGAAGTTGAATGCCTTTTTATACCCCTAGGGTTAGGTAACTAGAGGTAACCTAACCCTTGGAATGCATTGATTTCTAATGTTAGGCTACAATAAAACCTTTTTTTTAAGTTGTGGTTTTCTGATTAGAATTCTAATTGTTTTGTTGTACATGTGATTTTCCAGCAGTTCACCTAACCCTTTTGAATGCTTGTGTACCAATCAGAATACAAATTTTAAACCACTGCTTTATAGCACTGGCCCTAGTGATCCCAAGGTCCTGAGTGAATCTCCTTGGTAGGGCCCCATATCAGGAGTCAGAAAGGCCCAAGAAACAGCCTTATCCCTGTGGTGACCTCCTCATATCTTCCAGTTCAACTAGTTTTTTTTTTGTATAGTACTTTTGCACTTTGCTTGAATTAGACTATAACCACTAAGAGATGAGGAGATAAACACAGCAGCAATAAATTCTTGAGAAATTTGGACTGAGACACAAAGGACCAGGAAGAAGGGAGGTCAACTGAACAGCTGAAGCATTTTGGGGGACCCTCTGCTCCTGGGACCCTGTGCAGATGCACAGTTCACACCGTGCTAAGACCAGCTCAGCAGAATATAAAAAACAGTCTAGATATGGTAATAGTACGATGTCTGCCTGGTAGGCAATGTAGTCAAGTAGTTAGAGTGCAGAGCTGTGAATCCTGGAGACCAAGGCTTGTGTCCCACTAAAGCCACTTACTAACTGCTTGATCTTGGGAAAGTCCTAATCTTCCTGTGCTTAACCTCCTTACCATCTGTCTCTATGCATAACCTCTCTCTGTGAATGCCTAACAGTGACTGCTATTCTTCAAGGCTTGTAAAATGCTTTGGGATACAATGTGCAAGAAAGGTGCTACAGTATATAAAAGTATATAAAAGTCTTTTCCTATCTTGTGGCAAATGCTGCAGCCATTATACCCTTAGCAACACCCCTTCTCACAGATCGACATATAACTATGAACAATTGCATTACAATCTTGTTTTAGTGTGAACACAAAAGTTGGGCAGCACAGCAAGGGACTGATTTTCAATGGCCTGAAAACTGCATACATGTGGCAGGAAACATTCATGGTATACATGACAGGTAGCACTAGATCTCTTTCATAGTAACTTAGCACTCTTGCCTCCTACCCCTCCCCCCACATCCCCTCACCCCCTCCACCCTTCCTTCCCCCTCCCCTTGCCCTACCTCTCCTCACATCCTCCACTTCCAGCCCTCTCTCTTACTCTTCCCAGCCTACCCTCCCACATCCCTTCCTACACCCTGTGCCCTGTTAGTCTTGACAAAGCTTGCTGGCCAATATCAATGTACTGTATGCATTTTCCTGTGCCTGAAACTGATTAGCATAATGTGTCTCTCTTGTTTTACATTGATTGTCCATTATGATTTTGTACTTCCTATTTACACTGTATTGTGCAGTACTTTACTGTCCCGTTTAATCGTTGTCCTTTCTTCTAAATTGGAACCTTTGTAAAAGAGCTCTTAGCTCAAAGGTATATGTAATCCGAGACCTAAATAAATAAATAAATACACATTCATGGAGGGGGATCCTGTTGCTCTCCTGCGATTCCTTCACAATGCATACAATTTCCAGAGAGGTGTCCAGGAACAACACGTGGGCAGAGCAGAAAAATTGGCACACCAGTGGAGGTACTGCTCAAACTAGCAGTGTGTCTATTGGTTGTAGTGCAGATATTTCTTTTCATGCACAGGCAAACTGTACTCCTTTCAGGCCATTACAAATTGGGCCCCAGGGCTTTCCCTAACACACTGCGAATAGTGTCACAGGAACAATAAAATGCCCAACTTAGCAGCCACCAGAAATCATGTAGACATCCCCTAAACAATGGGGGATATAATAAGTGACTAGCAGTTCCCCAAAATCTTAACAACTACTGTACTTTGAAATGTTGACCCCAGAGTAAAAAAAGATTAATCATTAGGGGGAAGAGACAAAAAGGAGACAAAAAGAACTAAAGATCACTTCCTTTCTGATGAAAAGCTAGTCTCAAAAAGTCAGCTTTCTGTTTTATGCTTTTTGAGAATCTTCCTTCAAACAGTCATACTGTCCCTTCTGGGTCATTTTGTGTCTTGTACTTCATTGCTTAGGCAGCCTGCCTTACCTTGTGCATTTTACCCGTATTCACAAATGAAAAACACTAGCACCTCATCTATTGTGGGGAGAGGAGGATGCTTAGATGCATGACGCAGACTTCTGATATCTTTCTCTGTTCATTTTTTTACTGTCTTCCCTACAAGACTTCTTCATTAGGCACCAGGCAACCTTCCAGTTCCCTCAACCCCCTTTCTTGTGGCAGCTAGCCCCCACTGTCTTCTACCTGTGGCTGGGCCATCAGTAGAGAAGGATGCCTTAACCTGAAGTGATATATCCAGCATCACCAAGGTGAGGCACAGTCCTCAAAGTACTGGCCATCATCCCAGGACCTAGGTAGTTTTTACTCTGCATGTCACCCCACATCTCTCAGTGGTCTGTTGCCACTGAGGTCACTGAAGTGCACACATATAATAGCATGCCAAGGAGGAGTTGGTCAGGGTCCTCACCCACCCTATGGTAAGGTGCTGTGGTTACTGTAAATGCTGGGCCACCAGGGTTTCACAAAAGCACTGAGGTAACCCACCTACCCTCTCCTGCAGTTTGAGAGTGCTTGTGAAGGTACTCCATCAACCGCCTTCTGGCTCACAGCCATGACCTAGATCTAGCAGTTGAACCTGGGGACACCGGCCTGACAAGTAGCTTCACAGTTTCTGTTCTTTCAATCTAGGCTAACCATTTGATTGCTAATTTATTTGGTGTGAGATTCCTATTCTAAATCCCATAGTTCCTGTGTTTATTCCAGAATGGGTGATATGCCCCATAAAAGTTGCAAACTGCTGGTTGGTAATGTTTTTTTTTTGAGGGAGGGGATGACATTTTTATTACATTAGAAGTGGAACATCTTCACTCTGTCTCTGAGGCCTTAGACACATATTCCCAGCAAATATTCCTCCCTGAATCTAAAGGAGCCCTGATCAGTCAGGAAAGCCAAATAAATCTATGGAAAGCAGATTCTTCGTGAAGAAGAGGTCTGGTTGTCTGCTGAGTATTGCTTCCTTAGAGTGGCATCATTTATAATAGCTTGGTAAATTGATTTGTTTTGCTATTTGTCTTTATTGTCCAGTTCATTGGCTGACATGTCCTTGAGAGGAGTAATGATAATATGTTTCTACGAGGCCTCTTAATTGCAATAACATGGCACATCGATTTATTGGAGCAATACTTAATAATAAAAATTTAATTATTATCAGCCTGTGCTCAGCTGTAACTTACATATTACACTCATTCAAACTTGGCTGCTTGTAGGAATAAATCTTAACATTCAAAATGGTAAAAATGAAGCCTTTTAGCTTTTTAATTTCTTAGTAGCTGCTAACTAATGTAATTAATTTAAATTCAAAATGCTGTTTTGGCCAAAGTTCAAATCTTAATGCAATAATGATAATTCTCTGGTGGTGTCCCTAGATAAAAAAATTATCTGGCAGCAACCATGGACATGTTTTATATTATCTCCTTAAAATAACCCTATTTCTTTGCAATAATCCAATATAGCTGTGACTCTCTTTTCTTAAATGGATGGATAGTTAAAAGACTGTTCCACAGGAATAAGTGGGGAAAGGGGTAAACACCTGTACTTCCTTTGAGTTCAATAAAGTTTGTTAATTACTTTGAAAGAGCGAGAGAGAGAGAGGGAGAGGCGGTGTTTGTTTTTCATCAAAGAGACCTTCCATTTCTGTCAAACATGCCTACTTCCTAATAAATATTCAACATATTTGCCTACAATAATTTATTTAGTGCTAGTTCCATTAGGGGCAAATGCAGCCAGCCAGCTTGGACTATGAATTGAAAAAAGGTGTCCATAATTCATCACCTTCAGGAACAGAAATTACCCTGCTGCCTTTCAGCACCACATTTTAAGCAGACAGCTCCGTCTGGCCATATAACTGTTGCCTCGTGCTGTGCACTGCTTCCTCAGAGTGCAGCAACTGTGAATAATCAGTGGATTTGCGACACAAAGCAGCAGGAGGGTCAGCATTCAGCAGGGCTTTGCCAAGTCATTTCAAGGTCTCCAGTGACTGTATTGTGGCTTAGTTAAATTGCTTTCCATCCAACTCAACTGTATTTCCAAGAAGGATAGTAACGCAAATAATGCAGTTTCTGTTACATTATTATATTTTCTTACTTTATATTTTTCCCACCTTTCCTATTTGGCAAGGCTCTCCTTCACTCATCCAAAAGCTAGGCATCTCATGCTAACTGGGGGTGCTTGCCACCACTGAGCACAAATACATATTACCTGTCCCCATGTGTACTGTCCCTGAATTTACATAGATATCAAATACATGTAAAACTAGAAGGGGACATCAAGTGACTTTGGTGTTTCCTGTCTTTTACTTTCCTAATGTTAGTGGTGTGGAATAACATGCATATAGTGATGGAGAACCCCAGGAATATGACATGACATCCACTTTATTGTTATATATAGTCAGTCTCTATAGAGCTTACTCCTACACATAGGGCTAGCCAGTCAAGAGGAGAGCAGGCCAGAACTTCTTGACATGGGGGGGGGGGGCCCAGAGGTCCTGGTGCTGCAACTGGGTTGGGTGAGCATAGCAACAAGATTTTGCCTCTGGCAGAAGCTATGTATCCCAACCATTCTGACTATGCAGAACTGCAGGATCCCCCCCCACTTTCCCAAAGACAGGAGGCATCTGATATGGATGCTTAACACTGGCTCTGCCACCTGATGTGGGACTGCCTGAGCTTGGGATACAAACCCATTGGGAAGCACCAATACTTGAAAGGTTTCACCGGTGGTTCAGTGGGTGGCTACCACACTCCACTCTCTGCCCTAAATAGGCCACACACTCACACACCTCCACTGCCTAGTGTTTTCCATGTTACTCCTACCTTGGTGCTGCCTCCAGATTCTCTGTTTCCTCTGCCATTTTGTTTTGTGCCTCTCTCCTTGTGTCTCCTTACTCCTTGTCTGTTTTGCCTCTGTCTGTTGCTCCTTGTTTTGCTGTGTGTGCTCCCTTTGCTGCTGGTGTTGTACTTTATGTTGCCTGCTTGTTTTCTTTGTTTTCTTCCTGGTTCTGTTTGCTGTGTTCTACATAGATACATAGACAGTGTCGGCAGATAAGGGCCTATGGCTCACCCAGTCTGCCCATTGGAGCTTGTAAGTTCAGTTTATGTTTTCCTAGAAGTCTGTTGCCCCTTACCCCTGACCTCCAGAATTCCTTTATGTCTATCCCATGCATTCTTAAATCCTGTGATTGTTTCAGCCCCCACCACTTCCTCTGGTAGGGTGTTCCACTTGTCCACCACCCGTTCTGTGAAGAAATTCTTCCTCACATTTCTTCTGAATCATCCTCCCTCCAACTTCAACCCATGCCCTCTAGTCCTGGAACATCTTATTCGCTTAAAAATAGTGTATTCCTGCACCCTGTTCCTCCCTGTAAGATACTTGTATGTCTCTATCATATCCCTCTCTCCCTCCTCTCCTCCAGGGAGTACATGTTCAGTTCCTTCAACCTGTCCTCATAGGACTTGTGATGCAATCCATGTACCATCTTTGTTGCCCTCCTCTGAACCTTCTCTAACCTGTCTATGTCCTTACGTAGGTAAGGTCTCCAGAACTGTACACTGTACTCCATGTGGGGCCTCACTATTGTCTTGTATAGTAGAATTATGACCTCCCTTTTCCTGCTTGTGATGCCCCTGCCTATGCATCCCAGCATCCTATTTGCTTTACCTGCTGCCTTGTCACACTGTTTCCCTACCTTGAGGTCATCACAGATGATAACCCCAAGATCCTTTTCCTGCTTGGTGCATGCTATATCCTCACCCCCCAACTGATACATTGTGCCAGGGTTTTTGTGCCCCATATGCATTATCTTGCACTTCTTTGCATTGAATTTCAACTGCCAAACCCCTGACCATTCTTCAAGTTTCTGCAGGTCCCTTCTCATTCTGTCTACACCCTCTGCTGTGTCTACTCTGCTACAGAGCTTTGTGTCATCAGCGAACAGTGAAATTCTGCCTTTTAGGTCCTGCGCAATGTCACTGATGAAGATGTTGAATAGGACCTGTCCCAGCACTGATCCCTGTGGTACCCCACTGGTCACTCTTCCCTCTGTGGAGTGACAGCCATTTACCACCACACTCTGTGTCCTGCCGCCCAGCCAGTTACCTACCCACCACACTACTGTCCTGCCCACACCCATATTCCCCAGTTTGTGTAATAGTCTTCTATGTGGCACAGTGTCAAAGGCCTTGCTGAAGTCCAGATAGGCCATGTCCACTGCCCTCCCCTGATCCACCTCCCTAGTCACCCAGTCAAAAAATTCAATGAGGTTGGTCTGACATGACCTCCCCCTGGTGAAACCATGCTGCCTTGGGTCCTGTAGTCCATTGACAACCAGATGTTCCACCAATCTCTCCTTCAGTAGTGCTTCCATGATCTTTCCCACTACTGAGGTGAGGCTGACTGGTCTGTAGTTCCCCGCTTCCTCTTTGTTCCCACTTTTGTATAAAGGGACTACATCTGCTGTCCTCCAGTCTTTGGGTACCTCCCCTGTTTCCAGTGATTGGCTAAACAGGATAGCCAGAGGTTCAGCCACCACCTCTCTTAATTATTTAAGGACCCTGGGGTGCACCCCATCTGGCCCCATTGCTTTATCAACTCTTATTACTTCCAGTTCCATCAGGACCCTTTCTCGTGTAAAGGGACTTGTGTCCATTTCTGCACCATTCTCACCCCTTGTACTCCCTTCAGACCCATTACCCTCCTCTTCCTCAGTAAAGACTGAGCAGAAATACCTGTTCAATATGTCAGCTTTACTGTTGTCATCCTCCATGCGGCCCCATCCTCCCCTTCAGTCTCATTATCCTCCCTCCTTTGCCTTTCTTTTTCACTTATGTACCTGTAAAAGGTTGTGTCCCTCTACCCACTGATTTTGCAATATGTTCTTCTGTCTGAGCTTTTTCTTTACTGACCTCCCTGCCTCCTTTGCTTCTCCTGGTACTTCTCCCTATCCCCTTCTGCCTGTGTCTTTTGTATTGCCTGAATGCAATCTTTTTGGCTTTCACTTTCTTTGCTACCTCTTTGGAAACCATAATGGTCTCCTCTTCCTTTTCCTCTTGCTAACCTGCTTAATGCATAATTCTGTTGCCTTTGTAATCCCCATTTTAAATACTGCCCACTGTTTCTCAACCCCCGATTCCTGCCCCATTCCCCTTAATGCCTCTTTCAAGTAGCTCCCCATTTTCCCAAAGTCTGCCCCCCTAAAATCCAGGATACGTGTTTTTGTGTGGTTTGGTTCTGCTCTTTCGATTTCAAACCACAGTGACTGGTGGTCACTGTTCCCCAGGTGCTCCCCTACTGTTACCCCCATCACACTGTCCCTGTTTGTGAGCACAATGTCCAGTATTGCCTTCTACCGAGTTGGTTCCATGACCAGTTGCTTGAGGAAGGCACCCTGAAGGGAGTCCAGGATAAATCTGCTCCTAGTTGATGCTGCTGCTGGGATGCTCCAGTCCACATCTGGAATATTGAAGTCTCCAACCAGTACTACCTCACCCTTGTCTGCCATCCTTTGGATGGCTAGCATCAGCTCCCTATCTGTTTCTTCCTCCTGGGCTGGTGGTCTATAGACCCTTTCCAATTTTCTGCATTTCATTTCTGTTCTACTGTCTTGCTCTTTCTCTCTCTCTCTCTCTCTCTCTCTCTCTCTCTCTTTCTGGTCCTTTTTCTGCTGCAACTTCTCTGCCCTTCCATTCTTTGTGTATTTCTACCCATGCTACTTGTAGTTTGTAGCTTGCTGCTGCTTATCTGTCCCTCTTTTATGTGCCTTTGGAGTCTTATTTCTTCTTCCTTTCAGGTCTCCTTTCCCATTCTAGTTCCCAGCCTCCTGATTTCCTCTGCTGGCCAACTGTCTTTTTTCTCTGGGAGAGCCAGCCACAGCTTTCTTTCCTTCAGTTTCTGGTTTTGGATATCTACCTTGCAGTCTTTACTTTTATACCCTGCTGCTCCTGGTTGGTTACTCTCTTTTTTGTTCATCATGTTCAGGTGTTCCAATGGCATTGCTCTCCTTCTGGATCTTCTATGACATGCTCTGGTGGGTGCCAGATTCAGAGACCTTTCATTTGTTTAATAGTTCTTTGTTGACTTTGTTGTTTCTTTAGTTCCTATCACTGCTGGAATAAGCAACATAGTGGTAGTGCAATGGTCTTTAGAAGCACAGCTGTGCAGCTGTGTGACTAGCCTAGCCTGTACTTGGAACCAGGTCTCAACTCAGAGCACTGCTTGGGACAACAGGGGTTATCCACCCTTAGCAGCTGCCTCTTTGGGACAAGCTCAACTACCCAAGCTCCACTCAGACTCATTTAATCCTCATGTAATCCTTTTCAATTACCAGCATCGAGCCTCATGGTCACTCACTCCATCAATTCAAACTCAGAGGACATGAATTCCTGGCTGTCCACAATCCAATAAATTATTCACAGGAAACCTCCCCAAAATCTTAGTTCTGCATTCAGAAATGGTCTTTTCCCAAGCTGATGTCTGCACAGCGAGTATTGAAGGTCCATTATTTCTTCCTCTGCCAGAAAGAAGAAACTGTTTGATTTGTACTGTATCTTGCAGCATTAACAGCAAAATCAGCCTCACCTTCGCCACCAGTACCTGCTTCTACCAATAGCAACACCAGTACCTGTTCCTACCACCACCAGTGCCTACTCCTACCACTACCACTACCTGCTCCTACCACCATCAGTACCTACTCCTACTACCACTCCTGCATTATTTTAGTTTGATAAGCAATGGGTTATCTTTCTTCAAGTGGGTTCAGCAATAGCTTGATTTAATTCCAGAGTGGCATCCTGCAGTCCATGCTTTCTGGTCTACAGTCAAATCTGGGTTCTTAATTTTTTTCTTACTTTTTTTTTTATTTATTCATTTGTTAACCAGGCAAATGACACTGGACCAAAGGCCCTTTTTCAGGTCCGACCCAGAGCAGCAATACAAAACTACAAAAATGAACAAAAGAAACAATACACACACTATTACATACATTAAGTATTACAAACACATTGATACTTCAACAAAAGAAATTCCATCATTTTTTTCTTAAAACCAACAACTGAAGCAGCCTGTTGAATAATCAAAGGAAGAGCATTCCAATAAATGTGGGCAGAAATAGAAAAAGCACGAGAAGCAATTTTCAGTTTGGACAATTCAGTAACTAATGTAATACCAGCAGATGAGTGCAAACTGGGAGGAACATTTCTAACATTAATTAAACCACTGAGTGAAAATTTAAACCCTAAAAACACACTTTTGAAAATCATACAGCAAAAGAAGTATTCTATTCTTGCAAAGGGGGACAACCAACCCAATTTAGAGTACATCAGATAATGATGTAATCGAGGGGATTGTAACAAAACAAAACAACAAATATTATTATAGAACACCTTCAGAAGTTGCAATTCCCTACTACCCAACCCCAAATAAATATGCGAAACATAATCATAAAGTGGTAACAAAAAACCAACCACTACAGACTTCCTAACTTCAAAGGAAAAATAATCCTTATATTTATAAAGCAAACCTAATCTTTGATTTATTGTACGGGTAACTGAACTAACTTGAAAAGAATACGTCAAACTGGGATCTAACAAAACACCAAGATATTTAAAAAGAAAAACCTGTTCAATAACCTGTCCATTTTGATCAAATAAATTTAAAGTTGGATTTGAACTTAATCAATCAATCAATCAATCAATCAATCAATCAATATCTTCATTTATCCAGGCGGGCACCATTGAGCAAGCTGATTTACAAGGTGGACCTGCAGTCCTACAGTAATAATAATACAGAAAGACAAGTTACAATAGTACAAACAGTAAAAATAGCTGCTATTATAGTAAAAATGCACATTTGCAGGTAGTATACATTGAACATAGATCTACAAGGAGTCGTGTATAACAAACTTGTGCTGGATCCAAGCCCAAAAACTGTGCATTTTATAGTGGGAAATGTTAGGGAGAGGGTAGGCATACCAGATAGAAGATATCAAGCGCATAATGAAGGGAGAGGTGGGAAATAGGGGCGCAAGTGAAGCGGACCCAATTATTAGAGCAGAGTGAGGGGCTGGGAGGGTGGAGGACCATACAAAAGGCGAGGAAACGATTTTTGCCCCAAAACGCGTCGACATATGGAGGAGAAAAGCTGCTGTTGTACTAAATGCAAGAGGAGGAATATAGTAGCAGGGGCATAACTGGGAGGGTCCTGGAGGTTGGGGCAGAGGGAGATGTTGGATGGACGAGGGACCGAATATTTTTTGGGGCGAAAGATGATAATTATCCCCAAGTGTGGTAGCATGTGCTATAATCAGGCTGCAGCTGTTCAAAGCATCAAAGAATAAGATATGGGAGTTCAGCAATAAATCCTGTGGATCTGTTGGTGGGCATGCTAGAGGCAGAGGCACACATTTCAGCTGGGGGGGTCGGCTTTTGTGGGCCGCCGTTTGAGGGAAGGAGGTTAGTTAGTGTCTAGTAAAGCAGCTGCAAATTCTGTAATGTCATCATGGTAAAAGCCTTTTTGAACAAAAGGGTACTTACTGGGGTTTTCAGCTTAAGTATGTTTTGGGTTTTATTCCATATTGATGGGAGTGCAAATCCAAAGGTGACTCTCCTGACTCGTGTGAGTGCCCTGGGTATATTTAGCAGGAGTTGTGAGCAGCTTCTAAGGGAATAATTCCTTGGGCACAATTGGAGACAGACAGTCGATGATGTATTGAGGGAGTTTGCCACTGAGGGCTCTAAGTGTCCAGAGTGCTGCATTAAAGTTGCGCTTATAGTGAAGAGAGGTCCAACCTGTGGTGGCAAATAATGCGCAATGATTGGTAGAGAAGGGGAGGTCGGTCATGAAGCCTATAGCTCTGTGGTAGAGCGTATCCAATTTTCCAATACAGGAAGCCACACAGCTACTGAATATGAAGTCTGCGTAGTCAATTAAGGACAGGAACATGGCTTGGACTAGTCGTTTCTTTGCGTCTGCTGTAAGAAGTCTTCTTATCCTGTAAAAAAGGCCAAGTCTTTGCCTTAATTTTTTCAGCAAGTCTTCCAGGTGGTCAGTGAAGGAGAGTTTACAGTTGATCCAGACCCCAAGATATCTGAATTTCAGAACGTACTCTAAGCACTCTACCAGCATTGTGGTTATTGGGGGGAGAGAGTCAGTAGCGCTTGTGTAGTTTGCGGGAGAAAATAACATGGCTTTAGTTTTCTTAGCATTTAATAGCAATTTTTTATTAATTAGTTGGAGTTGCAGGAGGTTGAAATCTTTTTGTAGGTCAGTACAAGCTTCTTTTGGTGTGGGACGACTCAGGTACAGCACTGTGTCATCTGCGAATAAGTGAATACTGGCATTCTTGATTCCCTCATCAATGTTGTTGATATACACTGCAAAGAGGAGGGGACCTAATATGGATCCCTGAGGGATACATCTTTGTAAGAGTTTTAGGGCAGATAGTTTGGCATCTGCTTTCACCTGCTGGTATCTGTCTGTCAGATATTCAGAGAACCAGTTTAGAGAAGTAACATCCAATTCTAGTGTTTTTAGCGAGTCGAGGAGCAGGTCGTGGTTGACTGTGTCGAATGCTTTGCTGAGGTCAAGAAACACAGCACATACTGACTTTTTATGCTCCAACTCCAGTTGCCAGTCATCATCAACATTCCATTAGTCCTAAAAACCATAGACTTCATTTCAACTGAATTTAAAACTAATGAATTCTCTATAAACCATGAACAAACTCTCCCAAAAATCACAACTTAAGACAGTAGATATTTCCTCAGTAGAATTCCCCTGACAGTAAATTATCAAATCATCAGCATACAGAATAGATTGACATTTCAAACTAATAGTAGGGAGTTCATTTAAAAACAGAGAAAACAACAAGGGGCGTAATATGGACCCCTGAGGGACACCACAATCAATCAAGGACACCTTTGAGGAATGACAGCCAACATTAACAAATTGTAAACGATTTTTCAAATAATCCCTTTACCAAGCCACTGCAGATCCAGAAAAAACAAAAATCCCTAACTTTTGACAAATTTAATCATGTTCTAATAAATCAAAAACCTTGGTCAGGTACACAAACACCGCCCCAGTCATATGGCCTTTATCAAAGCCCCTTAGGGCAGTGTTTGTGAACCCGACTAAGGCAGTACCAGTCCCATACTTTTTTCAAAAGCCATGATGATATGGCTTCCAGGTCTTCCTGTCCATATTCCTAGTCCAATATTGATTCTTGCTTCACCCTCCAGCCTGTTTTGTCATGCCAACAGACATCATTGCTTCTTGCTTAACCTCCTGAATTGATTCAACAACCAACAGCAACCCTGTCAGGTGAATTGTCTGTGCATTCTCAACTTGATCTTGTTAATCAGATCTGGTGGTGCTTCTGTGCTTACCACTGATCTTCTAACAATACTGCTATTTATCTATTGAGAGTTAAATCAAAAGCATCCTGAGCAGGACTGCCACCCACAGCGTAATGGCTACTTAACTTGAGAGGCTCTCTACACCCACCGTAGAAAAACCCTCTGACTGGTGAATTAACTACACAAATCCACATAAAAACGAAGGGGAAGAGGGGAAATAAAATAAAAGAGCTGGTACCTGTACAAAATCCAGAAGAGATGGCTGAAGATGCAGAAGATACATTTCAGAGGCCTCAGACTCAGAAATTGCTCCATCACTTGAGACGGCCCCATCTACATGGGATTGGTGAAGACAGGCCATGTGCCTAAAAGTAAAAATAAAGAAGTCTGGCTGGACACTATTTATCAGGAGATCCTGTCCTTTCATGCAGAAATTAAGCAACTACAGTGGCAGCCACAGACATTGCCAGCTATTTTCTGAAATTTCTGTGATATTTATGGATAAATCTCCTGCTTTCTGCATTTCCACAGTAGAGGCAGCAGAGAGAAACTCTTGAGAAATTTTGAGAAATATCTGGAAATAGCTGGCAATGCCTGTGGCTACTACTGTATATGGAGAACTCTGTAAGGATGTCATGCAGCTAGAACAGTGGGTTGATGATACGGAGTGTCAGGTAACCACCACGGAAAATCGTGTAGATGATTTAGAGGGCCTATTGCAATGCCTCCAAGATTAGCAAGAACTTCTAGATGCCAGGCAAGAGGACACCGAAAACCGGGCCCACTGGAAAAACATACGACTATACTGTATACCGGAGGGCTCTGAAGGCTCAGATATCAAAGACTTTGTGGCCACCTTGCTCCAGACTGCCCTGGAACTTGCACTGGACATCCAGCTGGACCTTGAAAGGGTCCATAAAGTCTTGTCGCAGAAACGCACGTCTGCAACTATAAGCCTCTGATCCATAATTGTTTGCTTTCAAAGTTATGCGACTAAGTAGCAAATACTTCTAAAGGCCTTGAGCAAGCAAAAAATATTTTATGGACAGACCTGTTTTTATTTAGATCATGATTATGCTGCAAATACCATGAGGTTCCGCAGAGCATATCTGCTCTTACTCCCGGTGCTGAAGATCAAGGGACACAAGTTTACAACCCCATACCCTGCACGACTGGTGGTGATGCTCCAGGATGCCAAGAAGGAATTTTCCTCAGCACAGGAAGCCAGAGAAGAGCTCTCTAGATTAGGCCTGCAATTCCTGGACCATCCAGCCATGGCATCGGGCCCTGATGCCCACCCTTCAAGATGGTAGACACCTCCTACCACAGCACAGAAGCAGAAGTTCGAAAGAGGCAACAAGCAGAACCCAAGGCAAGCTTTGGCGATCTTCAGAAGAACAGAAACCTCCAAGACAACCTGAAGAGAGACTGATCTGGTGACTTTGAAGGCTTTGTTTGCTGGCAGGTAACTGAAGAGATTGGTTTTGGGGGGGGTTGAGAGGCGTAGCTGTAACTTGATGGGGCCTCCATGGGCACACGCATGGTCAGCCCTGACTCTAGGCTGCACGATTAACGTATACTGCCCTCTAATAACTGGGCAAAGTACGGTCATTTGCCAAGGCAGAACTGTATGTGCACTCTTGCCTCCCCTCCAACCCTCTCATCTCCTAGGTACTGGGCTGCAAACTTCATTTACCTGATCATTCAGATTTGGAGAATCCGCTTAAAACTAATTGCAGAAGTTTCATCCCAGCTGTGTGAGACTTTTGCGCAATACTGTATCGAAGTCTTCACATGCATAGCGGATACTCTGAGTGAGGGAGCCTCTGAGGACTTTCTTTGTCAATTGGTTTGATCAACTTTACCTTGTTTTCACCCGCATTTATCTATTTTACCATCTCAGATTGTGGCAGTAGGCAAAGGCAAAATGCTAAAACATTTAGCAAATGGGGACCTGCCCAAATGCTTTACATGGCTCTGGCTTGGCAAAGTTTTGATCTTTGTGACTTAAGGGGTTGCAGCATATGGAAATAACTTTATACAAAGTCCTGCAGGATTTATTTGCGTTGCTCCATTTAAAACTTGTTTGGACTGTACCCTGTTTCTGCCCACTATTAAGTTCTGACACTCGTATGCCGAAGACAGGAATCCACGATGGGGGGGGGAGGGGTAAGCTTAGTCACTATATTAATAAATAGCTGCCTCATGAAAATGACTGATGGCTATAGACCATGGACTGCATAGACTGCATGATGTAATGCTACTAATAGGTGAGGAGATTAACCACATCCGAAGGGACTTTTCTGTTTGTGGAGTTATAATACTGTTCAGTACCTGACTGCATATGTTTCTGTAAAGCCCTATACCCCCACTTCCCACTGCCATTACTATGGAGGAACAATTACTCTTTGTGGACGTCACAGCCTCTAGTGGGGCCGTGCATGTGGAATGGTTCTATCGTGCCCCTCCTGGGGTGGCTGGGGAGGGAACCGGTGGGGGATGAGGGAGGAAAATGGCTTGGCCTGCAAAATATGGGGACATGGCCTGGAGCAGTAGCACTCCAAATTGGGGGTCCAGCTAAACTTCTATTAATATTAACCTTTGACCCACCCAGCTTAGGAGAGTTTTTGCTAGGTGGGTACACTCCAGACGCAGTGATTGATCTGGCATTTAAGAAGAAGAAGAATCAGCATTTATATAGTGCTTTTTATACACAATGTATCCCAAAGCACTTTACAAGAAATGCTAGACTGGTAGTGAAGTGACTGAAAGTGTAGTGTAGTGGTGGCCATATCACACATCAACACCACACACAGCCTGGACAATTGCATGAACCAGTTTATGAGAAGAGGAATGTTAGCCAGGACACTGGGAATGTTCCCTACTCTTTGCGAAGAGTGCCCTGGGTTCTTTTACTTCCACCTGGACACCCACCAGGACAGCACCAGGATGGGTAGAAGGGACCTCAGTTTAACGTCCCATCTGAAGGATGGCACACCCCTGCAGTACAGCACCCCTCAATACTGCACTCGGATGCCAGCATTTTAGGTGCAAGTCCAATCCCGGTGTGGGACGAGAACCCTTGACCTTCTGGTCCAGAGGTAGATGTGCTACCAACTGAGCCACGCTGACACCTACTGTTAACTGTTAGATTCAGTTCTGTAGGGAAACAGCGAGTGGGGGGGGGGTGAGTAGCCCTACTGACAATTAACATAAACAGCTCATTCCCTGGCTTATCCATCCCTTACCTGTTTTTCTTTTTTATCTCCTTCAAATATTTGTTTGGGGCCAGTTTGGTGCCAGGGAGGCCCCGGGGGGCTACAGGCACCAGATGCTCCTCCGCCCCTGAATGGTCAGATGCTAGTCTTTTCTTCCCTTCAGCAGGAAAGGGAAAGTTCAGTACTACCTCCCACACCTTGGAAGTCCGTGTTAGGTTGCTTTATATACAGACATGTCACTGCGACTCGATTAATATTGATAATCCATAACAATGCTGTTTTAGACCATTAAATAGTATACTGTTATTATGGTTATATGGTTCTTGTTGGGCCCTGTTGGCCATGCTTTTTTACATGCTTGCATCATTACACTATCTTCAATTAGCTCATATGTGGAAATGAAACTTTGAAATTAATATACCTAAATATGTTAATATCAAATCACAAATAGTCAAGGCTCAGAAGGTTATGGGGATAGAATTCGAGCTGCAATATTTTAATCTGCACTTTATTGGACCTAACTTACATTTAGAAGCTCTTAGCAGCTCGAAACTTGTCGAGGTGTTTAGGTTATGTTGGATCACATTCTGGGAACCTACGTTCAATCCTTTTAAATCTGCTATCTTTCTCCTCTCCCATTTCTGGTCTTTTTTTTCTTTACTGAGGGTGGGGCCGCCTCCTATCACCTTCACAGTCATATATATTTATGATGGCTAACATATCCTTGGTTCTTTCCCTGAATGTAAATGGGATACATAATCCCATCAAACGCTCTAGGCTTTTACAGTTTCTTAAAAAAGACAAGCTGGTTCTGATTTATTTGCAAGAAACACGCCTATCCTCCACAGAGCATGACAAATTTCAAGATCTGGGGTGTCAAACTGTACCAGCCTCATCACATGGTTGGGGTAAGAAATGGGGGACCACTGTATTGATTCCTGGGGGGGGGGTCCAATTTACACTCCAAGATCAAATTGCTGGCCCAGACGGGTGTTATATAATAGCTACTGGGTGACTTTTTTCCTCCCAGGTGACTTTGGCCTCAGTATACATCCCATGGGCTCCACAAAGGTGATAGCACAAATAATTTTTGAGGACCTGCCTGCTCTCGATCTTACAAGGGCAACTAATCATGGAGGAAGACCTCAATGTAACCTTAGATCCCGCCCTGGATGCCCCCCCACTATCTAGACATAGGGCCACTCCTCTTCAAAAGTGTCTCCGCTCTACACTGTCCTCATTGGGCCTGATAGACCTATGGAGACATTTGTATCCCATCATAAAAGCATATACCTACAACTCCCCAAAAACAAATACTGTAGCTCTTCTAGATTGCACTGTTTTATAGGTACCGTCGAACATTTAGATTCCATACAAGATATCTATTATGGAGCGACAATTCTTTCTAATCATTCCCTGATATATACTAAGCTAGAGTTAGGAAAACCTACCCAGAAATCTTTTTGGCATCTGAATTTAATGCCCTTATGTGATCCTGAATTCTGTCAATTGGTTAAGGATGCTACCCCTAGAATACTAGCTGACAATGCTTCCCTATGGATTATGCCTACAATGTGTTGGAACACCCTCAACGTAATATTAAGGGGAGAAATTATAAGATACTCCACCTCAAAAAAAAGGAAAACAGGACACCATTAATAACATGCTCCAAGACCAGCTTCGGACTCTCCAGAGTTTCCTATACCAGGGAGACACCTCGGTGAAACCTCAGCTAGAACTGATTAAACAGGAAATACAAAAGCTAATTGACCAGAAAATTGAACAGCAATTGCTTTACCTAAACCTTCATTATTATGAGGGGGGAATGAGAGGAGCCCGAAACTGGCCCGAAGACTTCAGGGAGCAAAACAGAAAACCAACATTATTAATCTGTTTGACCTGAAAGATGGTCATCTTTTATACAACCCAGGAGACATTAGACAGGTGATGGCTCAGTACTATGAGGAGTTATATACTGATAACACCCAACCTTCGCCTTCATGACTAGAACACTGTTTAAGCAACTTGCCTGTCCCTAAACTGACCAAAGCACAAGCTCAGACCCTGCTGGCCCCAATTACAAAAGAAGGGATAACTGTTATCCTCAATAACGCCAAGATATTAAAGGCACTGGGTCCGGATGGCTATCTGGTTGAGTTTTACAAAACATTCTGCAGTACTTTTCTCCCACTCCTGGTACCAGCTTTCACTGCCATCCAAAAGGGAAAACAGCCTCCCGCTTCATGGGGGTATGCAGAGATAGCCGCATTTCCTAAGCCACAGAAAGATCCGAGATACCCGGCCTCATACCACCCCATTTCAATGTTGAATTATGGCTATAAATTATTTATGTCTATGTTAGCACACAGAGTAGACATGCTACTTCCACTACTAGTGGATGCAGACCAAGTAGGCTTCATTAGAAAGCGCCAATCGCACGATGCAGTCCGCTGTGCCCTGCTTTTAACAGAATATGCCTCCCAGAGAAAGATTCCCTTGGTCCTTCTCAGCTTAGACACTGAAAAGTCCTTCGACAGGATGGCCTCGCTATTTCTCTGGGCCACCCTAGTGCATTTTGGATTCCCAGACAAATTTTGTTACACAACTGTGAAATGTTTGCCAATCCCCCATGGCTTATCTTAAATTAGATGGCTCACTTTCTAACCCATTCCCATTGTTGAGAGGAACCAGACAGGGGTGCTCCATGTCACCCCTTCTATTCACCCTATACCTAGAACCCCTAGCTTTAGCCATTAGAAGCCAACCCTCTATTGAAGGCTTACCCATTGGGGGGCGTTTACACAAGATAACATTATATGCCGACGATATACTGCTGACATTATCTTCTCCCAGCACTTCTATCCTGGCAGTATGGGAACAAATAGAACATTTTGGCAGACTGGCAGGATATAAGCTAAATGGCCACAAGACAGAAGTTTTAATGTAAAACTACCCCATCCCGATTAAAGTGCCAATACCCATTTAGGTGGAATAGGGTAGAAATGCAGTACTTGGGTATCAGATTACCAAGAAACCTGATTCATTTGGAGTTGGTGAATTATGAGCCCCTCACCCAGTAAATAGCGGCTGACTTAACCCGCTGGACACGAAAACTACTGGGATTTTTGCACAGAATTGAAACTATCCAGCAAAATGTATTGCCACAAATTCTCTTCTTTTCTACAAACTCGCCCCATCATGCTGACCAAAATATACTTCCAAGCATGAGATAGATTAATTTCCCACTTTGTATGGAAAGGTAAGCCCCCCAGGGTGAGACATAATATTCTACAACTTCCCAGAGATAAAGGAGAAATAAACCTACCGAACCTGTCTGCTTATGTTCAAGCCTCACAAATAGGTATTGTGCTACTGTAAGTTGGCTTGCAATAACATATCAGGCCCATTGGAAATCAATTGAGTAAATTCTCAATTTGACCTACATCCATACTAGGCAGCACTGGGAGAAGAGCTACTTGTTGTTCAGTGTGGCTTCCTGTTGAAACATTTCAATAACTAAAAAAAAAAAAAAATAGGGAACCCGCCCATCTGCCTGCCTTTAAGTAAGTTTTATCCTTACACAGCTGAACCATTTTGGCAGTGGAAACATGTTATGGACCATCTTCTTACACAAGCCAAGAAGTTATATCTAAGAGCATTGGCTAGTGATACAGCCCTCTTACCACCCAAACTGGTCCAATCCCTACAAGGATGGAGTAAGTAAGTAAGTATGTAAGCAAGTATCGCATTAAGTTTGTATACCAATTGCTGAGCCACATGGGCGTACAATCTGTTGCCTCACAGCAAACCACATATAAATTGCCGCTGACAGAGTTCCATAATTTCTTTAAACTGAAGTCCCTTTTACAACCACACAAAGAAGCCCTAACTAAAACAGCAGAAACTCCTTCCCAACTGGTGGCTCTTGTGACCTGTTATCTTAATGGCAGCACCCAGGACCACCTTATTAGTATAATTTACAAAGCTCTGAGGGAGACTTCCTCGGCTAGTATAGATCAGATGCTGGTGCGTTGGTCCAAAGATCTAAAAGAAGAATTTGACCCAGAGTCTTGGATGTGGACTGCCCCACCATTTTTAAGACTCTCGGCAACTACATACTGGAAGGAATATTCATGGAAAACCAGAATCTGTTTTTTTTGGACACCAGTCATTGTAGCCATGTATACAGATCCTGAGCAGGGGAAATGCTGAAATGGGTGTGGTTTTGCCCCAGTGGATACAGAACATATTATGTGGCCCTGCAGATTCCTCATACAATACTGGCATGAGGCACTAGATGAAATAAATGCTATATATGAATGCCCCAAACTTCGAACACCCATGTATGTTATAACAGCCATGGTGCCAAAGGGGGTTATGGTGAATAAAATCACATATAAACAAACAGCTCTTCTTATATTGATAGCCAAAAAGTAAACACTAGGCTTTGGTATTGAAAAATGCTGCCTACTAGGGAAAAATGGAGAAATCTTGTATATGAGGTATATACCTGGGAACAGCTATCAGTTAGGTTACAGGAGCATCTGTCTTCCTCCTTCAATACCAGATGATGCAAATGGGTCCTGCACCAACTGGAGCAATGTCCATGAGCTTTATAATGAAACAATCAGCAAGTCATGAAGTAGGACTCTGCACACACCACAGTCTAGAATTTTGAGTTATCAAATATAGGATGTGCCTTAGATGTGGAGGCACCCCGCAGTTCTCCCCATCTTTCTTCTTCTAATCCACTCTTTCTTTATACCCCTTCATCTATTGTCCTTGTTACCCCCTCTCTCTTTTCTCTATACTACCTACCTGTCTGTGTTAAATACCTTGTTTAACGTCTCTATAGATGTGTAAATCTAAACTTATCCATTCCATGTCTTGGATACTAGACACCCTGGGCCAGATTTTCAAAGCCCCAGGTATGACGCAAGGGACGTGTGCCAAACAATAGAGTAGCAAGGAAGTCTAGCGTCAAACATTGTGCCAGACTCAATTTTCAAAGGAGCACTGCGTCAAAGGCAGTCTGCCCTGCATCAAAGGTGGCTGCATCAGCCTTGCGCCATACAAATGGCAGCACCATGATGCATGCCGTCTTGCACCACAGAACTGGTGCAAGATCACACCTGTGGGAATTTCAAAGCTGCACCACTGATACCAAACATGTCAAACTACTGTCAGCTGCTAAACCAGCCAGAGCTGGTCTAAGTGACACTAGAGCATATAAAGAGACCCAAAGCAGGTGGTCAGACCTGACTATGCTAATATTAAGGGCCAGGGACTAGTTTAGAACATTTTGGGGGCTTAGTTTTGGCCATTTCATCTGCTGTTTTGTTTGCTTAGCTTGCATCATTCTTGTCCTTTGCATCATTTGTTTGACTCGGCTTGCACCATTTTGGTTACTTAGCTTGCACCATGTGTACTCAGTTTGCACCATTTGTACTCAGTTTGCACCATTTTTAATCAATTTGCACAACTGTTACTCAACTTGCACCACTTGTACTCAGTTTGCACCATTTTTACTCAGTTTGCACCATTTTTGTACTTGGTTAGCACCATTTCTGTACTCGGTTTGCATCAGTTTCATTCCTTGAGTCATTTTTCTGACTTAACATGCACCATTTGTGACTCAACTTGCACCATTTATTTTGGTGTAGCTTGCGTCATTCCCATCCCTTATGCCATTGTGTTGACACAGTGGACCTCTTGCATCAGTTTTGGGGACTTTGTCACACAGACCACTTTTCTTGCAAAATATGGTACACAGTATTTGGTGAACCAAGATCTGATTCAAGCTGGTTGACGCAGCTTGTGTGGATCTAAGGGCCCTTTGAAAATCCGGCCCCCTATGTTTTGAGATGAAACCTTCTTATTTTGCAGACTGTAGCCCAACCTAGATATGGTAAAACTTAGGAACTCAGTTATAATTCTGCTCCAACAGCCAAGATACTGGAAGGTGGAAGTTCTAGTACATGTATGAGAACAGACTCTATGCATTGTCATAGCATAACTGTATTGCCTTATGATTTTCTGAAACCTATGACAAAATGGTTCTAAATGATGAATAAAACCTTTTTCTTTTTAATAAATAGTTCAATTTAAAAAAAAAGTATCCTGGGCTGCTCTGAATAATGACTTAAATTTCAGGTACTGTGCTGGACAACATGCGCTATTTGTTCCATGTGCGGGTCATTTTGTCATTTTTGCAGCTTTCTGTCATCTCATTTCATGCTTGTCCATCACCAAATTCCCATTCATCTTATACTTCAATGTCTGAGCAAGTATTTTATGCACCAGTTAATCTTTTGGATGAAAAGGAAGACAGACTGTATTTTCTTGACAGATTGTATTTTCTTCAGATGCTGCAATTCCATCAACTTCAAAAAATGTGCTTGCTTCGCGACACCAGGCACTTTGCTGCATGTTGCAGCTACTGTGGAGAAATCCACTTTAGGCTGGTCTGCATTATTTTTCTGCCTCTTTCCTAACCAAAGTCTTAACTGGCATTTGCTTCCAGTTAAAATTCCTAATTTCCAGCAGTTGTTCTCCATCCATCTGCCTGAATCTGAACCAATTTCTTCTCTCAGGTCTCTACAAAGGTTTCCATACTGTACTTCATTCCATACCATCAGCCTCAGTTATTTGTTCTAAATCTTCAGTTTGCTTCTATAGATCCAGATATCTCAATATGAATGGCTCGACATTCTGGTCTCTTCTGTCTCATTCAAATGATCTTGCACAAATGAAAAACTGTTATCCACACTGGTACACCTCAAGTGTGCAATCGGGAGTATTCCCTGAAGAAATGTTTCATATCCCTTCTTAATGTGGCACATTTAGTTACTAGCACTGCTCTGAATTATCACCTTACCTTTACTGCTTCAGCTTATTCAGACCTCATCATGTGGACACCTTTGCTCTTAGGCTGGAATGACATAGCCATGTCTCTAAAGGTCCAGCTCCAGAATAAAAACATCAAAATGTCTTTGTTGTAACCTCATTGTATGGTTTTAAAGCATTTTGCAGCCCATTTTGATTTGCTTGCCCAAGGCTTTCTGAAATCCAAGATATTCCTCATGTTCAGTCCTTGTCTTCATTGTCTTTATCGCTTTGCAACAGCCCTTATCACCTGGGGGAAACAATCAACCTGTCGTATTGATTTTATTTATTTATTTAGAAAACTGGTGACCAGGAGAGGTACGTTGAGCTGAGACTCATTTTTAGGTGTAACCCCGAAGAGGGGAGCAAAAGATAAAAATATATAGCATGGACAAATTCAATGTTACAATGAAGTGCAAAGTCAGGGCACACAAAGGCCGCAGAAAGTGCACAATGAACAAACAAGGCAAAGCAGCAAGTTGAACATTTCAACCATTACCTGTATGGAGGACTATTGGGGGGCAGCAGTCAGGGGGGAGGGAAGGAGTCTCAGTTGCTATCTGAGGGGAGCCTGGGAAAGTAGTGAAGTGGAGGAAAGAGGGAAGCTGCTTCCAAAGTGATGGAAGATGCTAGGTGAAGGCTGATTATTGAGCCTGGGTGCGGATATGTGGTAAAGCAAAGGTGCGAGAGTCCCTGGAGTGAAAGGAGCAAGAGGCAGAGGGAACAATGGAGAGGAGTGATGCAAGGTAGAAGGGAAGGGAAGGGACCCAAACCAGTAGTTAGATATAAAGGAGGCACAGTGCATTTGGTGATGGGAGGGTAGAGGGAGAAAGTTTAGTGATGAGTGAAGTGAGTGAAGTGAGCAGTGATGAGTTTGAGAGGAGGAGTAGGTTGCAAAGTGACAGAAGAAGTTACAGAGGGTATCCAGTCTGGCCAGGGAGGTGGAGGGGGTGGAGCCATAGACCACATCTGCATGGTCAAAGACTGGAAGCACGTTTGGTGACAAGTTCTCTGTGAACTTGTGAGGAAAGTACATTTTTATTGTGGTACAAGTCACCAAGTTTAGGTCGGAGCTTGGCATGGATGGCATTAATGTAGGCAATGAAGTCAAGCTTGTTGTCAAGCCACACACTAAGGTACTTGAAGGAAGGAACCACTTCAAGTGGGGAGACATCCAAGGTGGTGAAGATGGGTACAGATGAGAGTTTTGCCAGTATTTGGCTGGTGCCAAAGGTCATGAACACAGTTTTTTTAGTTTTGACCCAGAGGTGGTTTGATTTGAACCATCGTAGAACGTTGTTGAAGTCTTTTACAGGGTGAAGTCTTCAGTTCACTAACCACTCAACACTTGCAACTGGCTAAGACCTTAACCTTCTTTGGATTCCTAAGATCTGGGGATGTACTATCCCCTCAGATGCATTCAATCTCGCTATTTGTCTAATTAATTCAGAACTGCTTACTATCACGCTGACAATGAAATAATTCCTTTTCCATCATTCCAAGAGCTGAAAATGACCTAAGAAATATATCTCAGTCATGCTTCTACCACCATCTGGAATTCTCCAGCCGCATCAAACAAGTCTACCTACAGAGTAGCATGGAAGAAATACACCACCTACTGCACCTTTCAAACCTAGACATCTGCAATATCTGGCATTTGCATCCTTCTACTCTCAAATGTTTAGCTAGACAGCAACAACAATCAAATAATATATCTCAAGCAGAGAGTTTACCTTGCTGTCCATCCATCCTGATACCACATGCTCTTACGTATCCTAACAATCAAGGCTTTTATTCAAGGTTTGAGAAAATGTACCCCTCAATATCCCACAAGAGGGCCTATGAATTACAATCAATATTCTTATCTGATGAGCCTCATAAAAGGTGGAGTTTTGGATCTTCCCCGATCTTATTCTACAAGCAGCTATGACATTAGCATTCCTTGGATTCCTAAGACCTGGAGAAGTCCCTCTTCTTCTGTCTTCAGTCCTGCAATTCACCTAACAAAGAACAGCCTCAAGAAAGCATCAGCAAATAATTTTACCCTTACTTTACCAAAATCAAAAACTGACAGAAATTATAGAGGGGTCTTCATACCCAATTTCGCAACAGACTCAGCTGGGTGTCCCATTCAAGTTCTCTACCAACTGCAAACTATGGACAGACATCCTGATTCTACTCATACATTTCTGTGTATTGAAAACTATTACATCATGACTGCTTCCTGGTTCATCCATTATGTCAACAGAGTGTTGCTGTCTTTTCTGGGTCTCAAGTACTTAACTTTTTTCCAGCCCTTCATTCATGAGTGCAGCAGCCATCTCTACATCAGAGAACATACCAGCTCTCATTATCAAGATCGTTGTTTACTCACATCATTCTGCTTTGAAAACCTGCTGCACTATGATTTAGCTAAAGGTTGTATTATGTATTGAAGATATTTTAGATGTTATTAAAGAATGGTTATTTGAGATATTTATTAAAATAATACCATTCAAACTAAATGAGATAGAACATCTTTGTATATTTCTGTTCCTGTCCTTTGTCTCGCAGCATAGAAACATAGAAAATGTCGGCAGATAAGGACCGCTAGGCCCATCCAGTCTGCCCGTAGGCCCTATACATTGTATATGGCCACTGACCCTATGTGATTAATGGCTTTTCATCACTCCCTCCCCTCTCAAGCTTCCCTTGTGCCTGTCCCAGGCATGCTTAAACCCCTCCGCATAGCTAAGAAATAGCAGTTAGATGTTGCATGACATGAGAAGCAGCTATGATTTAAAGAAATACAAAATTACACATACACCAATAATCCAAAGCATCATGTGAAGTACATGCAAATTACCATTAAAGAAAAAATATATATGTATATATAATATACAGTATGGGTAGGGCTGCACAGCCACTTCTATGTTAACCCCAAATGTTGCACTTTAATAATTTTGCCACTGTACGATGGATTTGCCTACAATTTTGCATGCATGGTCTGGTATCATAGATCTCTGGATCTGGCAAGTTGCCTTACAGTTGGATAAGCAGTTGAGGAACTGTGGAGTGGTTAAAAATGCAAAAAAAATGTTTGTGTGTGTTTCTTTGCTTGTGGTTACAGCCCACACAATTTGTCTGTTTGGTCTGAATTCTTCAGGGAACATGCAGTCTGGGTCACTGATGTGCCTTTCCAAGATCTGGTGAAAAACAATTAAACTATTCAAAAGTTATTCAAAAAACACATTTCCCATTATAGTCAATGGGAAAAACATATATGTGTCTCTTGAAAGCTGCCGCCACTACATTTTACTGTCACAAATGGTCCTTTTACTTTCATGCAGTGGCCATCTTGTTTTCAATTAGTGAGAAAGAAAAATGCCTGGCATTTGATTTGGGTCCCTCTAGGTAAACACCGACTATTGTGTTTATGTAGCCAGGTTCTCAGGACCACAGACCTATCTTTTTGGGTGGAAACCCCCCCAGAAATGCCTTTTTTTTAAATCAGAGCCCCAGTAGTGTCACAAATTGTGACAGAAATGGCCGTGACACTTTCGCAAATCATGGAAGTGTCGTGCCTATTTTTGTAAACTGTCGCAATTTGTGACAGTATTTTGCCCCAACACAGCACATCTTTGCCATCCCACTGCCACAAAATGGTTGGGGCTTTTGGCCTGAAATTTGCAGGGTGGCAAGCCCTGGTCCCACAGATGTGCCTTTTGGTGGTTTGGTCCCAAAACATACAACAGGCCCACAGTTACAGTGCTCTGAAGTTGAGAAATTTCCCATAGGCTAACACTGTGGCACTTGTGGTGACTTTTGGCACCCGTGTCTCAGAAATGGCATGAGATATGGATTATTCACTACCCACAACATATAAGCTAATGAGAAACTTAAAGTTTCTTAGTCATATATTACACCTGCAGTGGAATTTGTTTCCTACTTGCTACGGTTATGGAGATACTGACAAAAATGTGTTACAAGGGTTCCTTTGGAGTACTTTAGTGCTGCTGTATGGACCAGAGGGCCAGTACTCCCACTAACACATACCAGTTACCAGTTACATTGCACTTTCTCAAAAAGAAGGGACATTCATTGCAAAAAACTCTGTTAATACATCAGTTTATGTTGATAGCACAGTGGCAAAAGTATGGAAATGTGATTTTTATTTCCTTCTTGTATATTTCTCCCCTTCCTGACAGGCCCCCTTCCACTGGTCCCCCAAAGCCCCATCACCCTGATATCCACTGGACTCACCTCTGGATCTTTGGTGAGGTGCCAGCTAGCCTTGTGTGGTGCCTGTGAGGGGTCAGCATCATCTCACTGGTCGGGATGTTTTTCTCTGTTTCTCCCATCCCCCAAGTGTTGCTCTGAGGTGTGCAATGATGCCAATAGCCAAGCTGCACATACTTCCACATGTGGCATCCTGGACATCTGACCCACATCCACCATCTTCATCCGGGTCCATTGCACCATCCCCAAGCCACCACTAAGGGACAGGTAAGCAGCGGACTCCATTCCTTCCCCTCCCCTTCCCAGGAGAGGAGAGCTGTCCTCCAGATGCTCGATCCTCTCCCTCCCCGGCCAACCCCTGGCTGCCCACTCACACCACGAACACGGGTCGTGGTCATGACAGGAGGTAAGACATGGATGCCTCAGCCCTCCATGCCACTGGGCCCAGGAACTGTGATGTTAGGGTTACACCCCTACCACCCCACCCCTAAGCCAGAATGAGTGGAGGAAAAAACATAAGGAATTGGGAGCACTCATCCCCAACTGAAAGTCTAACCCTATGCAGTGGGCATTCAAGCACGCTCACACATAGTTTATATTCCCTTATCTGCAGGATCTGAGGGGCAGAAATCTGGCTGGGGCATGGACATACTATGTGTGTGTATATATATATATATATATATATATATATATCTGTCCCTCCTATCTCTATACCATATACTAGCATCCTAGATTTACACCAAATTAAAATTCATGGCTGGCAATCTGGACCTTCAAAGGTACACAGGCAGGATATTTCAGAGGGTACACATCGACATCGCTAATAAATGAATAATAAGTGGCAGTGTTGTCATCTATGGGACATACTCTGCTCTCATACCTCTAATTTATGCATTAAAGTAGTATTTGTACAAATTAAAGCAGAGCCTTTCGGATACAGTACGCACAGACATTTTTGTTAAAGCCTGAGCCATTATATAGGGAAGACGCCTATAAGTAAGAGCACCGTGAAGATCTGGCAGCTCACGGTTTTAGCCATCAAAACAACCACAGACAAAGCCGACAAGGCCCATCCAAAATTCATGTAGCCAGGAGAGGGATGAGAAGTGAGTCCACCATTTTATCAGGTTGTCTATTCAGGTCAGTTGTTGGTTCGGCAGTCCTGGTACCACAGGTGGTTGATTACCTACCACAATTGCAGACCAAGATTTTGTATTTAATTTGATGGGCTGTGGTTCAGCAGAGTAAGAGGAAGAAAGGGTATTGTGTTGTGCTGAAGTAGATGGGGATGAGTGAGAGGGTTCGGACGCAGCTTCTAAGAGTAGTGAAGCATATTGGTTATTAGTCAGCAGAGGTGCAGATTTGTCATCCGAGTCCTCAAAGAAGTCAATGTGGCTCCAGCTATGGGACCTGTTGTGGGTGCGGGAGCTTCTGTGGCCACCATGGTGGTGATTCCTGCACTTCTGTTTGGGGGGGGCATCCATAAATGTTCAAATGTTGCCTGCATAGTTTGAGCAGGTGGGTGGTCTGATGGATGGGCAGACACGGTCTCCATTGAAATGGGTGATTGTTCGCCTTCATCTCTTGGACATGCCCTTGGCTTGGTTTACATCACAGCCGTGGGCCAGTTTTTTTGTATGTAGGTCAGAGCAGAGTCCAGAGTATGAAATACAACTAGAGTCCCATTGTGAATTATTCTGAGTATAGCTGGGTACTGGAGGGCAAAGCTCTATGTAAAGTATGCAGTTATTCTGTAAAAGCATGACGGTGCATCTTAAGTTCTTTTGAATAGTCCTGAAAAATCATAATCGTGTTTACCTGCCATTCCAAAGTGCCTAGCTCATGGGCCCAGTGCAGGATTGCTTCTTTAACTTGGAACTGGAGGAATCTGGCAATAATGGGCCATGGATTCACTCCTTTTTCAGGTAGTGGAGCAAGAGAGCAGTGTGCCCACTCTATTTCACACTGCATGTACCCTGTTTGTTTAAGGATAATTGGTAGTATACAGTATGCTGCAGGAAAAGCTATGTTATCTATTAGTTCTGCTTTCTCTGGTAAACCAATGAATCTCAAATTGTTGTGACGCCCACGATTTTTTAAATCATTCAGTTTGGTTTGTAAGGCTTGAATAGTGTGTACCTGTTCCCTAAGGATGGTGCATAGGTCCCAGTATGATTTCTTCTTTTGTATAATCCACTTTCATTGACTGCTGTTTTAGTATTTAGTTGTTTAAATTGTTCCGAGTGATGAGAAGAATGTACTGTTATGTCCTGGAGTTCTGTGAGGACCTTAGTTAGCACCAACTCAGTTTTGTCTATTTGCAGTATCGATGCCATGCTGTGGATTGGTATGGCCTGTAGGTTGTAAAGGCCTGGCAGTGGAATTACTTAAGTCTAGCTTTGGTTGCAGATATCAGGATTGTGGTGATTCAAAAATTATCTCTGTCTGTAAAAATAGCTTTGATCGATAGTCTGCCACAAAATCATTATTGAAAGTTGTGCTAAAGAAATTGGATGGCATCAGAATAAATTCAGGAAATAAGCAGAGATAAAATCAGGCTGCAATCTTCTTTGAGTGCTAGCCATGCCCCCCCGAAAGACACTCTTCTTTAAGGAACA
The DNA here is from genome assembly GCA_016271365.2 of Neoceratodus forsteri. Lineage (NCBI taxonomy): Eukaryota > Metazoa > Chordata > Ceratodontiformes > Ceratodontidae > Neoceratodus > Neoceratodus forsteri. Next base: position 435,730,313 of record JADMNL010000023.1, read on the forward strand.
CCCATCACTGAACTCAGGAACTGCCAATATTCCACCAACAGTTGGTCCTGGGCCCAGTACACAGAAAGTGGGACACAGTTCAGAGATCACCCAGAGAATTGCTCTAGCCAGTAAAGACCAAAACTCACTCCAGACCAGCAGAGCTTCCTCAGCCACTAAGAGCTGGCTACTGGTGGACCACAACAGCTCACTCAGAGAGATCCTAGATTGAATAGAGGATACCTTATCAAGGAAACACTGAGCAAACTCCTCACACCTTCCTGTTGACAACTCTACTGCAGACTGATGACAGACAGGATGTAATAGTCTGTCTACAGTGCAGAAGAGCTGGACCAGTCTGTTCCTCTATGAAGTAATTCCCCATAACAGGAACTCTGCCTTTCTAAGGATGATTGTCCATGATACTCCTTATAATGTATCCTCAGTGTTAGTTTATCCTCTACCAACTACAAATTCCTCTATGAATGGTCCATCCTCCACTCTTTGGCCTCCAACTGCCGAAGCTCCTCACTATACCTTGGAGATCCTTGGCAGAAAACTCTAAGGCGTACATGAAACTGTTCCAGAGCATAGAGTGCAGAAGTGCCAGTCATATTTTAAGCTTCTTCCATCCTCTTAACCCCCTGTTTAGACCACCTGCAACATGCCAAGCAGTCCTATACCACCATGAGCCTATAGGGTTCAAGATTATTGTTTAGGACAATACTGAACTAACTCCACAAGAGAAAAGGGTTTATCAGGAGGGACCCTGATGCAAAAGCTTACTGCATAATAATCAACCTGGTGATTGCATCGACCTTAACATCATTGACTCCAAGCCCCAGTAGGTAAACCAGGTCCAAAGTGTAGTCTAATCCATTAGTTGCAGAGGCAACAACCTGTGTGAGGCCCAAGAACTTCATCTGTTGAATGAATTGCTGACTAGGCAAAGAGGAGTGATTGTCAACCAGAGTCACTAAAGTCACCCAACACCAACCAACTTGTGGGCCCCAATGTGAGGCTGGCAATGAACTCTCAGAATTCTTAAAGGAAATTATTCTCATTTCTGGAAGCCAGAGTATGAGAAGGATCCTGCTCCCTTCACCTTTGTCAACCTTGATGACCACACATTCAAATTACTTGGTTTCCCTCAGTGGATATGCTGCATGCCTCAGATCAGTTCTAAACAGATATCCACCCCTTCACTCCTGCCTTGGGTAGTGCACCACAGAGTAGGCATGGGCTACTCAATAGGTAGCTGGGTCAGATAGTGTGAGTATCACTTATTTTTGGCCAGGTAGGGTAGTTCAGGTAAATGCAGTACCCTATCTGACATAACAGTGTAATTCTCAGGTTGGGTAGTTTTAGATGAGTAACAGGTAATGGATAATTAGGACAGGACATTGGAAACAAGCATTAAGGGCAGCCTGTGGGATCCTTCATGGAGCTTACAGCAGAATAGGAGTACAGGACACCAGGCTGACACCTGATTGGTCAGTTGTGTCTAAAGGGCTGTGCTCCTTCTGCTGTGAGCCTGTGTGGGGAAGATAGAATGTTGTTTAGCCAGCTGCAGTCTGGAAGCAGTTCTACACTCACTCTGCAGCACAAATTGTGCCGCGTCCATAAAGACTTGCCTTTAAAAGTTGAATCAACTTGAAATTAAAACCTACACAAAGGATCAAAGAGAGAAATAGTGGTGGACTGGAACAATCTCAGCCAGTGGGAGTGAGGATCAGCCTCAGTCTAGGAGGTGGTGCTGGGGAGAGAACGGAGAAGGAGCAAGGTGGGTGAAAAAAAAGGCAAAACCATAGAAGGCACACTATTGTTTAGGTGATCCTGAGCTGAGCCCTGTCATTTGTTACTGTGATATAGCCATCTACACTGCCTATCTCTGCAGCAATTAGTGAATGCCTTTTATAGCTGTATTACACTGTTTGGTAGGTGCCCCTAAGGCCTGAGGCCTGTCATTTATTACTATGACATACTGTCTGTCTCTGCAGCATAGTGAAATCCATTTACAGCTATATTATACTGCTTTTTAGGTGCCTCAAGCCCTGTCATTTATTACTGTAGCATTGTTGGGTACACTGTCTGTCTCTGTAGCATAGTGACATCCTTTCCCAGCTGTAGTACACTGTTTGTTAGGTGCCTGATCCATGTCATTTATTACCATGCCATAGCTACACTGTCTGTCTGTCTCTGCAGCAGTTAGTGAAAGGCTGAAAGCCATTTACAGCTGTATTACACTGTTTGTTAGGTGCCCCCAAGGTCTGAGCCCTCTCATTTGTTACTGCTACTGTACATAGCTACACTATCTGTCTCTCTGCAGCATAGTAAAATCTTTTTATGGCTGTATTACACTGTTTGTTAGGTGCTCCTGAGGCCCGAGCCCTCTCATTCATAACTGTGATATAGTCAGCTACACTGCCTGTCTCTGCAGCATAGTGAAAGTATTTCATAGCTATATTACACTGTTTCTGAGGTGTCCCCAAGGCCTGAGCCCTGTCTTTTATTAATGTGACATAGTAGGCTACACTGTCTCTGCAGCATAGTATTCTCTTACTGCTGTATTACACTGTTTGTTAGGTGCCCCTGAGGCCTGAGCCCTGTCATTTATTACTGTGACATAGTCAGCTACACTGTCTGTCTCTGCAACATAATAAAAGCATTATATGGCTGTATTACGCTGTTTATGAAGTGCCCCCAAGGCCTGATCCCTATCATTATTTTATTTTATTTATTTTATTGTGATATTCAGAAAGACCTTTGAGTCAGAGACTCATTTACAAAGGTTCCACGTCATACATAAATTGAACAGGGACGGGACTTATGATACAGAAAATACAGTACATAACAAAGTAACAATTATAATAAAAAAACAGGTTACATGTTGTTTCATGGAGGTTTAGCAGAGATTTAGGTACTTTAGCACAGCCAAGGGAGAAATAGAGAGACTTGTAGGAGGCTGATTGTCATGTTACATAAATGCATTAATTTTTGTACATTGACCTGCTAAATAGATTGTTTGAAAGAAGGCAGCGGCAGATCAGGTATCAAGGGCAGTCACATAAATTTGACGCCTGCAGATATTCCCTTAGCTTTGATTTGTATGGGCCCAGCCTTAATTCATCAGTTATATGGATAGGGAGGGAGTTTGTCCAGGAAGGGGCCATTATTACTGTGACATAGTCAGCAACACTGTCTGTCTCTGCACCAGTTAGTGAAACAATATCCTTTCACAGCTGTGTCTACTGTGTCTTGTATTTCCTAGTCTAAGTCTTCTAAAAGGAAGCACAGTGCTGTTGCATATGCAACTGAAAATGATGTGGACCATATGAATCATAGCACTAATGAAGAACATAGTGACAACAATAATAATAATAACATCACCAGGACTGGCACTAAATGTCCTGAGAAAAAAAAGCATGTTAGCAATGAAATGATAGTAGAGTTTCAGAAAGAACTGACTGGGGTTACTCTTAGAGGTACCAAATGTTTTGCCACATGTAGCAGGATACTTCCAGCTGCTGAAGCAGCCTGCAAGGAAGCATCCTCCTTAAATATAAGCTCAGATGCTGAGGCAGCGAATGCTGGTAGAGATGGTGGTGATAGTGGGGACTGGGAATGGGATAGCTCAGGCTATGTCCCACATAATGATGATGATACTTCCAGTTCTTCTGAATCTTGTGGTGATGAGGTCGGTAGTTTTGGTGAGGGGTAGGAGAGGATGCCACTGTAAGGCATGAGAGGCAAGTGCAGAAAAAAAATCATATGTTAAACTTAAAGCAGCAGTGCAATGAAAATGGGCTAAAATTTGACCCCACCTTTTTTCTTCCTAATCAATGCCAGATGTCTTCCAGTTTATTTCAGTGGTAACATTTTCAGTTTTTGTTATCATTTTAGAATTTTATGAAAGTTTTAAAATAATTATTTCTCAAGAAAAAAAGATGTCCTCCTCCTTTTTGCATAGAAATAATACTGAAGACTTGAGGAGGGTAAGAAACCAGACAAAAATGCCAATGTACAGTACACAGTATATGAAGCATCCAGAAAGCCCAAATCAACAGTTTTGGCAATATTTTTCATAATCATAGCAGAAAATTAACTTTTTGGAATAACTGTTTTTTGTCAAACTGCTGCTTTAAGAATAAGAATATGAGTATGAATGAGAACAATTCATCTCAACAAGGAAATGTCAGTGTAGGATTTCCTCCAGGTCCCTTGACTGTACCAGAAATAGTGCCAGGCACCATGGCACAAAGCAAAACAGGTAAATTGTTAGTGTGGAATTTATTTTATATTGACCCTACAGATAACTCTTGAGCTGTATGCGGTCTGTGCAAAACAAGTGTCATTCGTGGTGGCAGACTGGCAAATTTTGAAAAAATCAGTAATGATGTGATATGCAAAGGCAAAACACTCAATTGAGTGGGGCGGGGCAAGGGACAGTGTGGTTGGCATGGGCGGTAGTGGAGGTGGTGGTGGCGGTGACCATAACGACAATGAACTGGTAGCAGAATGTAACATTGCATCACTTGATGTGCCCTTGCAGTCTTCCCAGACAGATTGTTTTCTGACAGCATCAAGTACTGGAAAATCTCAAAGTAGCATTCCACATGAAAATGGCATGAAAAATATATTCCACAAACATTAAAAATATCTAGTCAGCTAACATTAAAAGAAAGTGTTGCAAGGAGATCTAAATTTAGCTGCCAGTATCCAACATGCCAGATGTCAAATAGAGTCATTGCAGAGCTGTTGGCCGTTCGTCAACTTACTTTGGCTTTTGTTGCCCAAAAAAGTTTCCTCAGGTTCATGAACCAAATTGAACCATGGTACGCCATTTCCTATCAAACATATTTCTTGAGAAAGGTTGTACCACAGTTGTATGACTTGGTGTGTACTGAAGTCATTAAACAGTTAAAACTCTCTGAAGTGAAGCAGGTTCACATAACTACAGATATACAGAACAGCAACCAAACAATTGACTACATGACTGTTATAGCTCATTGGGCAGGTTTTCAGTCGGAAAGTAATAATCCCTATACTCTACCTTAAGCAGTTGGAAGCAGGCTGTATTATGTGTCATCACTTTTGAGGAAAACCACACTGCTGTGAATATTTTGCAGGAACTGCGAAAACAATTCCAGAAATTGCTTACTCCATATTCCTTGTCTCCAGGGTTCAGTGTCAGATAATGGTGCTAACACAATCAAGGCTGTTAGAGATGGCATCTACCAACATATACTGTACCTTGTTGTGCACATTGTTTACATTTTCTCATCCATAATTTCTTAAATGGAAACAGAAATATTGAAAACCTGTTAGGTCTTGCTAGGAAAATATGTGGGCATTTCAGCCATGCTGTGAAAGCACAGAAAAATCCTTAAGGGGCTGCAGAGTCAAATAACTTACCACTGCGTACATTAAAGCAGGAAGTAACAACCCACTGGAATTCAAAATTTGACATGTTGGAAATGCTTTTTGAACAGAAAAAAACTGTACATGACTACACCATGCAGAATCAAATAGGTAAAGCAGACATAATGCTCAGTTCCAGCAGTCGAAGTCTACTTGAATCTTTGGCCACCTTACTGGAGCCATTTGAGGCTGCCACACATGATGTCAGTGTGGACAGTGCAACTCTGAGCCAAATTCTTTCTCAAATAAGATTTCTTCACATTTTCCTTGATGACATAAAGAAATACTTTCAGTCAAAAGAAAATACCAGCACTGTTATGCTGCCAGATGACTTGAGTGTCAGACTGTGGACTGATCAGATAATAAATGCCATGTTTAAGAATTACACTTATGTGTTGCCTACATTGCTAGATCCCCACTTCAGCACTACCACCATGCCAGTCACATGTGCCACAGCACTCTTAATTTTGTCAGTCATCAATTTATTATGCATAATGTGTGTTATGGGCATAATTTTTGGAAACAGCAGCAGACTCACTCAGATCAGCTGCACCTCTCTTACATGTCTCAGTAATGCCCGCCATGGGTACAATTTTTGGAAACTGCAGCAGGCTCATTCAGAGCAGCTGCACCTCTTGTACCGACCTCAACAATGCCTGCCATGGGTATAATTTTTTTAAAACAGCAATAGGTGCACTCACAGCAGCTGTGCCTCTTGTACCTACCACAGCAATGCCCACCATGGGCATACTTTCTGGAAACAACAAAAGGCTCGCTAACAGCAGCTACACCTCTTGTACCTGCCTCAGCAATGCCCACCACGGGTATAATCTTTGGAAACAGCAGTACACTCAATCAGAGCAGCTGCACCTCTTGCAATTGCCTTTCTCACCCAATGGCCCAGTGGACAAACTACTTATTGAGCCATTAAACAGCTCTCTGTTTTATTAACTACTGCAGACAATTTGACTGGCAATGTCACATTAATAAAGAAAAGTCAGGGCATATCACAGTGGCCCTATAGAAGAATGCCTTATACAACCATAATACTAAAGATTATATTTTGGAAACAGTAACAGGCTTGCTCAGAGCAGCTGTGCCTAACTTACCTTTCATTTTTTCATTTCATTTTTATTTGTTAACCGGGTAAGGACACTGGGACAAGCCTATTTTCAGGTCCGACCTGACATAAAACAAGAACAACAACAATATACAATACAAATTGGTAATTGGGATAGTCGGTACATTTAAACAAAACAGACACATGACTCTATAGTGTTCAAATAAGCCCTGAAATTGTTCTTAAAATTAATAACAGAAGTGGAAGAACGAACTTCAAGTGGCAACACATTCCAGAATTGAGGGGCTGCTACTGGGAATGACCTTGCACCCATTTTAGTTCAAAAAGAGGCATTCTTCAAAATGATGCCACTATTTGAGCACAAGTTACAAATGGGGGGCTTACTACAACTAAATCAAATAACTGGTACTTAATATTTAAAAAAATAGATTTGAAAACTTGACAGCCAAAATAAAACAAAATCCTATCATTCAGCGCCAGCCAGCCAAGCTTAGAATACATTAAACAGTGGTGAGATCGATACAGGCAATCCAGAACAAACCAGCAAACATTATTATAGGTCGCGGTTAGAACTTTAAGCTCTCCAATTGAGGGTCTATAATAAAGACTAGCTACATAGTCAAAGTGGAGCAAGAGTATTCCCATAGCAATAGACTTTCGAATATCTTTAGAAAAGCACTTCTTCATTTTAAATAAAATGCCTAATTTTTGATTAACTTTTTTACTGATGGCCTTTACCCGCGAGGGAAATGTTAAACCTTGGTCCAATAGGACCCCCAGAGATCTAAATTCTTTTACAGAATCGACAATGGTCCCTCCAGGATTATAAATCAACAAAGTGGGATCTTTCTACAACAAATAGGGGGTTCCAAACAACATTACTTTTGTCTTACTAACATTAAGAACCATATGATTGCTAGTAAACCAAGTACAAGCATCATACAAATCAGATTGCAATAAAGATGCTAATTAAGAATTTGAACAAGATTGAGAATACATTATCAAATCATCCACATAAAGAAGACAATTACAGGCCTTAAAAATAGAAGGGAGAGAATTAACAAACAATGAAAATAAAAGAGGGCCCAAGATGAACCCCTGGGGCACCCCTAAATTCGTAAATCTAATGGAAGAAGTAACTGGCCCTATGCCTACTACCTGGATAACTATTGGATAACTAGCTTCTGCACCAGAGCAAGGGACCCTTGGAGAAACCAAGGTGGCCCAACTTTGAGCATGACAATGAATGATTGATAAGGTTGAATGCCTTGGTTAGGTCCACGAACACTGCCCCCATTAACAGGCCATTATCAAAGCCCTGGAGGATGGCACTCGAGAACCTGACCAAGGCAGTCTCTGTTCCATGGTTTCACCAAAAGCCATGTTGCTCTGGGCAGACTCAAGACTCAAGGCAGTTCTTTTTGAGTAGTTTTCTCTGTTTAAGGCAGTCAAAAAACAAAGCCTTTCACATGTTGTTATAATCAGGGTAGGGTAATAGAATGACTAGGGCAGAAATTGCCTAACCCTAACCAACTACCCATTTTGCAATAAGGCAAAGGTTTGAATCCCATAGCCCCCACTTGCATACTGTGTGACCTTGAGCAAGTCACTTAACTTCTCTGCACTCCCAGGTCGCACCTGTAAACAAGCTTTCAGCTTAGTGTGCCACTCCTGGTTAAACAATTGGAAAAACAATTTTTAGAGTAATTATGGGCAGTTTGGAGGTACCCACGGGTAGTGTTTAGGGTAGGGTATTTTGCTACCACAGAGTATCTGGCTGGGATAGCTGCCTCTAATACTGGACCAGCATCACCTGCTAGCCAGGTCTCCATGATGCACCCCAGATCACTAGTCATACAAATATAGAATCTGTCAGCAAAAAAAGGACTGCTTGGCCCACCCAGTCTGCTCATTTTCTTCCCTGTCTATTCTGTCCCAGCGGGCCCCAACTGGTTTCTGGCAACTTTCCCACCCTTTTATTTACTAGTATTTCCTTATGTCTAGTGAATGCATGTTTGAAACCCCACAGTGATTGCCTTTACTACCTCTTGTGGTAGGCTGTTCCAGGTGTCCACCATGCTTTCAGTGAAGTAGTATTTCCTCACATCCCTCTTAAATTCCCCCTTCCAGCTTCATTTCATGTTTCTTCTTCTGTTGCACTTTTTCATTTGAAACAGGCTCCCAATCTGTACCCTGTTCACTCATTTGAGGTATTTGTAGGTTTCCATCATGTCCTCTGTCTCCCCTCCTGTCCTCCAGGGTGTACAGGTTGAGATCCCTCAGTCTCTCATCATACGGTTTCTCATGCAACCCATATACCATTTTAGTTGCCCTTCTCTGGACTGTCTCAGTCCTGTCAATGTCTTTTCTGTGATGCGGCCTCCAGAATTGTACACTAAATTCCAGGTGTGGTCTCACCTTCTATACAGTGGTAATATCACCACTCGTCAACTACTTGTGATAACTTTCCCTATGCACCCAAACAATTCACTAGCCTTGCCAAATGCCTTAGCACACCGGCCTGCAACTTTGAGGTCTTCAGATATTTTAATCCCTAGTTCACTTTTCTTCTTAGTAACCAACAGTAATTCCCCCAGTTCATACTCAGCTCCTGGGTTTCTATGCCCTAGATGCATGATTTTACACTTTCTGACATGGAACCTCTGCTGCCATGCTTTTGGCCACTCCTTGAGTTCTCTAATGTCCCTTCCCATTCCCCCCCCCAACCCCGAGTATCCATCCTGTCACAAATTTTGGTGTCATCTATAAAAAGGCATACCTTCCCTTAAAGCTTTTTTTGCCATGTCACCTATGAAGATGTTGAATAGGAGCGGCCCCAATACTGAACCCTGTGGCACCCCTCTGGTCACTCTCCTCTCATTTGAGTGAGTACCATTTACCACCACCCTCTGCTGCCTATATATTAACCATTTTTTACCCATGTAAGCAACTCTGGCTCCCACTCCTAGACTATCCAGTTTTTTTAACCTTCTCATGTGGTACAGTGTCGAAGGCCCTGCTGAAGTCCCAGTAGGCCACATCCACTGCCCTTTCCTGATCTACTTCCCTAGTCCCTCCCAAAAACATCAGTTCTAGGGCTCCGTCTTCATTAGAGGATACAAGTATGGTGCTACTTTTCAATTTCTGAAAATCAAATACCACAAAACATAGAAGGGGCAAAATGTAAGTGCACTCCATGCATGTAAGAAAACAGGTCTACAAAAACAACTTGCCAGTTTTTCTCTTGGTCCTGTCTCTGAAGCCTTATTAGCTTCTTAATGGTTCTTCAATGCCTGGATCCACACTGGTAAAGGATGCCAGAAAAGCAAAAATATTTAAACCAAGCTAGCATATTTACTGAACAGGTAAATAAAACCTTGATCAGAGGGGAAACTACCTGCATGCGATGATGTCACATGCAGGCATGCAGCTGATGTTTCGGACCACACCTTCTTCAGAGCTTATGCCTTCTTGTTCTCTTATGTCTTGTTGGGCCTGGGGGAGATGAGATGTTCCCTACCCCAGCTCATCCAATAAAAAACTCTTTCTGCTGTACTGAGTAGCTCTGAAGAAGACGTGGTTTGAAACATCAGCTGCACACCTGCACGTGACATAATCACATGCAGGCAGTTTCCTTTCTGAACAACGTTTTATTTACCTGTTCACTAAATATGCTAGCTTCATTTAAAAAAGTTTATTTTTCTAACATCTTTTACCAGTGTGATTTCAGGCATTGAAGAGCCATTAAGAAGTTGATAAGGCTCCAGAGACGGGACCGAGAGAAAAAAAAGACAAGTTATTTCTTTTTTTTTTCCAATTCAAACTTTATTAACACATTTTTCCACAATGTTGGTGGCAGCAAATATAGCATAAACACTAGTACACAGTATCATACTCAAACTGCCCCTCTCCCTCCCACCCCCATGCTGCAGTATTGTGCGACAATTAGCATGAACACTCTAAACAACATACATGTATGTACAGGAAAAGCTGGTACATAACAACACTTAGGTCCTGATACACATAATTAGGGTGTGAAAGGGATCCCAGATGCGCTGATACACTGGTAAACAGTTGTGGAGACTAGCTATGGCCTTCTCAGTGCGGAGGTTAGCGAGGACTTCCTTAACCCACTCCTGGAATGTTGGGCTAGCCTTGTCTTTCCAGTGTCTTAATATAAGTTTTTTAACGGATAATGAAATCATGGAAATATGGAATCTCCTAACCTTGACCAAGATGAAAGACAGGTCCCCTAGGAGACAGATATCTGGTGTAAAGCAATCCTGCAGACCCAACAGGGGATCCAAATTAGATTTAATTAAGTCCCATAGGGGGAGTTATTTTGGGACATGACTAGAAAATATGAAAGAGAGTTCCTTCTCCACGAAAACATCTGACACATACGGCTGAATCCAGGAGACCCCAGTTCGCTAGCTTAACTGGTGTATAGTACATGTTGTGTAAAATGTGGTATTGCATAAGGCGCAATCTATCTTGGGACACATATTTGTGACAGAACTTCCATAGGTCCTGCCAGTTGAAAGTACGTTGGGGGGAAAAAAGATTCCCAGAACCTTGTTGGTCCGAAGGAGCCCCTCTACCATCGCTGAAACAAGACATGGTATAATTTAGAAATGATACCCCGTGACCCTGACAGGGAGGAAATCTCGGGAATCAGTGCGTTAACTGACTGAGAGGGGGGGGGCGTACTGCCCAGCACCGCTACAATCAAGTGCATTAATTGGAATGCCTTGAACTGTAAGGAAGCTGGAATGCTAAATTTCCTTGTAAATTTAGCTATTGAAAGCCACGTTCCATCGTTGTCCACAAACGTGGATATGATCCCGTCGCCCAACTGGGGCATCCATGTACGGGGAATCGGCTGCTTGTTTATAGTGAAAACCGGCGAGGACCAGATAGACTGGGACAAGTCCAAATGGGGGGTATAACACAGAAAAGAACAGAGCTGCGCATACACTCTTAAAGTGGTCTTAAGGGTGGGACAAATCTCAGCACCATGTAAAGGAGATATTTTAACATGGAATAAGGATGCAGGATCCATGTTCATAGACCGGATTACGTCCAATTCTATTCTGAGCCAAGTCGGTCTCAGGCGTTCAGGACCTGGATTCATCCACTTCAGACACTTTGCCAGGTTAGAGGCCCAGTAATAGATTGCCAGGTGGGGGATCCATAGTCCGCCATCAAGTTTGTTGGCAGTCAGCTTATGATATGCCAAGCGGGGATGCTTCTTTAACCAAATGAAATTGATAAAAATTCCATGCATCTTTTGAAACTGGGATAGAGGGATAAATGAATTGAGAAGAGACGGGATAGAAAATACGTGGGAAGACATTCATTTTGATTATGTCAATCCGGCCCCATAATGATACCGGAAGTTTGGGCCTTCTGTCAAGATCCTGAACAATTAACTGGGAGAGAGGTTCTAGATTTACCTTAAACCAAGCAGAGGGATTACGCATCAGTTTAATATCCAGATATTTTATCATCTGGGGAACCCAACACAAACCAAAAGGGGTGATATCAGTCTTAAAGACCTTATGATTCAGGGGAAAAAAGGAGGATTTGTTGGCGTTTAATTTATAATTCGAGAAGGAGCTAAATCTAGCAATTTCACTCAGCAAGGCCGGAACAGATGACGTCGGGTGGGATAAGTAAAGGAGAAGATCATCCGCATAAGCTGTGATCTTAATCTCGTTGTTTCCCACCTGAATACCCTGTATCCCTGCGTTGCTGAGGATGTTTTGAATGAGGGGTTCCAAATAAAGATTAAATAAGAGAGGGGAAAGGGGGCATCCCTGTCTAGTACCTGAGTATAAAGAAAAGGGTTTAGAAAATGTCCCATTACCAGAAATCTTAGCTGATAGAGCTCAGTACAGTGCACGAATCCAGTCTATGAACGTGGTGGGAAAATGAAAAGAATTGAGAACCTGAAATAAGAAATTCAAGTTCACTCGGTCAAATGCCTTCTCTGCATCCAGGAAGACCAACCCAGTGGAAAAGGGTGCATCCCTGGACCCAGAGAAGATGTGTGAAAGAGTGCGCAAATGGTCTGAAGATGAACGCCCCTTCATGAACCCAACCTGGGACATGCCTATCAGGTCCGGAAGAATCACTGTTAACCTATCGGCCAGTATCTTCGAGAGAATTTTGATGTCTTGATTTAGAAGGGATATGGGCCTGTAGCTTTGTATTAGCTCTGGGTCCTTATCCGGCTTGGGGAGGAGAACAATCAGGGCTTCAAACAAATAGGGATCTACCATTACCCCTGAGAGGATGTGTTGAAATAACCGATGAAGCACTGGCACTAATAATTCTCGGAAAACCTTGTAAAACAGGGAAGAGAACCCATCCGGCCCCGGGACCTTGTCTGAAGGTAGGGCCCAGATGACCCCCGAGATCTCCTCCAGTGATACTGGTGAGACTAAAAAACTCCTGAGTTGCTCTGATAGGGTGGGCAACTGGGAGTCCCTTAAGTACGCCTCCAGGGTCTCCAAGGGAGGAGGACATTCCATGTCCTTGTATAATTGCTCGTAGTACAGTGCGAACTCTTGTACTATGTGGGAAGGAGATACTTTCAGAGACCCGTCCGCCTGTGCTCGGATTGGGGGGATGAATCTTGCAGATTTCTGCTGTTTTAACCATAACGCTAGTAAGCACCCCGCCTTCTCTCCCTGGTCTGTATAATTAGCTCTAGTTCTGATAATGGCTAATTCTGCCTTCTCCCTTAGCAGATCTAAATATTTATCTCTTGCCACCAGAAGCTTCTTTCTGTCCTCACTAGAGGTGGTGGACGAAGATTTAGCTTCCAGGGATTATATTTAGGCTAGTAGGGATGATAATTCTCCCTCTTGCTCCTTCTTCCTTTTCGTAGCCAAGCTGATAAGAATTCCTCTCATATAGGCCTTAAAGGCACCCCAAAGAATGTCAGGCTTTGCACTATCCATTGGGTTAGTTGAAAAGAAGAGCTCTATCTGCTCTTTTATGAGTTTACAATACTTGATATCCTTTAATAGTTGTTCATTGAGTTTCCAACGAGTCTCTCTTCTAGGCGTATAAAGGAAAGTTAAATTACAAATCACAAGAGAGTGGTCAGAAATAGGACCGGGCTGAATTGAGGCGGACAAAACCCCAGGCAATAGCCCCTGTGAAATTAGTAAATAGTCTATGAGGGACTGCGAGCCATGAACCTGTGAACTGAATGTGTACTCCTTAGAGCTGGGATGCAGCACACGCCAAATATCACATAGCCCACACTGATCTACCAGTTCTCTGAATGCCCTTTGCCCGGGGGATAGTCCCCTCAATCCGCCACCCGACCTATCCATGTTAGCATCCAAGACCAGATTAAAGTCCCCACCCATAATGATCGTAGTGGGAAGCATCGGAAGGATACTAGTGATCAGCCTCGTAAAAAAGCCGGGACCATCTGTGTTGGGCCCTTAGATATTACAAAGTAAAAGTGGTACCGACCATAGAGAGCCCTGAACCAGAAGAAACCTGCCCCCCCGGGTCTTTAATAACTTGTGAGGAGTTAAAGGGAATAATTCTATTTATAATGAACATTATACCACAGCTATTAGTGGATCCCGAAGCATTAAAAACCTGACTTACCTGCTGTCTCCTGAGTGTTAGAGCTTCTGGCTCTAATAAATGAGATTCCTGTAGAAACATAACCTGAGAACGTAATAAGCTTAAGTGCTTAAGCACTTGATATTGTTTAGCTCTTTTCCTAATCCCCTTCACGTTCCAAGTTGCAAAGACCACATTGTTAGCCATCTAGATCGGATAAAGTGAACATAGGGCCACCCTTATAATATAATGAGAGCAAGGAATAACAGACCAGATTCCATAAATACTGCTGCCCCTCCCCTACCCCCAATACAAACCATTTCTCCTCCACCAACCCCCATAGATCTCCCCTGCATATGACGCATTTGATCGAACTTTCAGACCAGGCCTTGAACCCCCCAACCACTCACACTGTCATGAACGACGCTCAGCAAAGTACTGTTACCCTTCCTCATCCCCAGCCTCCGAGAATGTCCTTCGCTCCAGACAAAATTAGCCACCCTGTAATGAGAACTGGTTAACATTAAAACAACAACAAAAGAACTATGCTACCTAGCTAACTCTAGGAGAGGTGCTCAGCTTGTGACTTGAGAGCGTCACTAAAATGCTGTTATAACTGACAAAATTGGGCTTCCAGTAGCCCCATGTTAAAGTTTCAGAGAATAGGGCTTAACTACCTGGAAATCTAACCAGCTCCATGGCTTGATATTCAGCAAAGGATGTGTTAAGTAACCCAGGATCTGGACCCAAAGCCAAGCAAAAGAAAGCAGACCCCACATTATCTGGAGACGCTATCCAGTCATGTTTATGCATAGGGCTCCCTCTTGTGACCCCAAAGCGGATGTGCAGCACTCCACAAATGCGGTAAAAAGCCCGGCACCTCTCCCATGTCAAACTACCCCTCATTTTGCAGTAATACACCAAAAGGAAAAATTGCCACGTTCAGGACATTATCGCTAAGCGCTGATACCCTCAACAGTGATACTCAAAAAACACCTTCCCCGAGTGAACAAATTAAACATTCTGAACAGTTCTGAACTATAGCGTCCGCTCGATGCGAAGCTTCAGTGCGAGTGAGTCTCAGTTCGAGCTAGCACATTGGGATGGAGATTAGTCCCTTCCAAGTCGGGTACCCCGACCACATCCAGTGATCACTGCCTGTGCGATCCTTCCAAATAAGCGGCAGACTTAAACTGAAGATTCGGAACACCCCCATTTGCATAGTGTAGGGCACCTTAACGATTCCGAAACAGGTCAAGCAAGGAAAGCTTGAGACCAGCTAGGGCAGAATCTGGGTCTTCGTACATTGACCAGGATCCATTAATTAAGACTTGCAGACTGGCAGGGTACCCCATCCTGAACTTGAGTCCAGCAGCAATGATTTTGGACACTATGGGATGAAAAGCTGTGCACTTCAGCCAGACAGACCCCAGTAAATCTTGAGCAATTTGAAGCTTGGAATTCTCCCAATGGACTTCCTGCAGGTCTCTCACTTTAACCAGGAGTTGCTGCCTCTCTAGATAATTCAAAAAGCGGCATATTAAAGGGCGAGGAGATGACCCTAATGGGGGTTTCGGCCGTAGGGACCTGTGCGCCCTCTCAATAGTATATGTAGCGCCAAAGGGAGAGGGGCCAGTGATCCGATCCACTAATTTCTGTACAAAAGCAATGGCATTCTGACCTTCTTTGCCCTCTGGTAGCCCCAAAATGACCACATTGTTATGCCTGTTATGGCCCTCGAGATCCTCTAACTTAGTTTCAACACGAGAAAGTTTCTGCCACATGGCGACTAGCTCTGGGTCAGCCTTTTCCATGAGTTTCTCAAGGGAGACAATACGAGCAGTGTTGTCCGACATGGTAATAGAGATCTCATCCAGTCTTTTAGAGAGGGCTTTAAACTCCATCGCCATCTCTTTAATCTCCTCGCGAAAGGGTTTGAACTCCTCTAAAAACCTGCACAGGGTTAAAGGCTCTTGTTCTGGGGACTGGCTGGCAGGATCAGGTGCCTCTGGCCCACTCGAGGCCCGGGATTTCTTCGGGGCCTTTTCGGGGGTGACAGGTGGAGTGTGTTTCTGCGGTGGTTTTCTCATGTACGCCTCCATTAGTATTCGCACTCCCTTAAATGAACCTCGGGATGATCAGAAGGCGGTATTTGGTGAAAACTATAGATTTTCGGTAATTATACCATCTGAAATAACCAGTTATATGTTCAGGAGGCTGGAACTGCACCAAGGAGCTTCTATCCAGTACCCTGCATCACGTGGTCTGTCATGACAAGTTATTTCTGTAAACCTGTTTTTTTATACGCATGTAGTGCAATTACTTTTCTGCTTTTGAAGGTTTGTGGTTTTCTATTTCCCTAGTTAGCAGTCAAATAACTCTATCAGGTTTGTTTGACATGATCTCCCTCTCATGAACCCATGCTGTCTCAGTGTCTTTGGTCTTGCAACCCCCTTGACTCAAGATATTCCACTAGCCTTTCTTTTAACAGGGTTTACATTAATTTCCCCACCACTGATGTGAGACTGACTGAACTATAGATGCTAGTCTCCTCCCTGTTGCAACGTTTATGGTGTGAAGCTAAGTTAGCTCTTCTCCAATCCCCTGACACCTCTCTGGTTTTGAGTGATATGCTGAATTAGGTTGCTCCTTGAGTTCCCTTAGCACCCTTGGATGTATCTGGTCTAGTCCCATGGCCTTGTCACTTTCAGGTTTCAAGTCCTTTCAAGACTGTTTGTTCTGTTAATGGATTTGTGTTTACATGATACCATATGATAATAGCTAAGAAATAATGGTGCCAACACATAAGCATGAATACAAAATAGCAATAAGCATAACACTGATCAGAACTACAGCTATACCCTAAAAAACAATGTATTTTCACTACTTTTTGTGGTGCACTCCACGCCCACACCCCCCCTTTGCGGGGGTCTTCACCCCCACACCTTCCTAACTAAAATAACCATCTCTGGGGGGGACAAACTCAGGGACTGGGAGAAACATGGGAGAGGAGATAGTCACCTGAGGAGGCAACTCGGGGATGGGTAAAATGTCAGAGGCATGGGTAAAACCTCAATATCAAAATGGAGGGGTGTCAAAAGTGGGGGGAGCAGGGCAAAAAAACAAACACCCAAAACATGATACAACAAAAAAGTACCTTATGAAATTTCAACCACACTGTACCGCACAATCCAGCTTCCCACAGGTGGCGCCTCTAACCACCATGCTACACTAACAGCACGACTTGCAGTCCACGCAAACTGCATTACATCCACACACTCCTAACTATTCCCTTCCTCCCATACTACTCGCTCTTTTCTCCTCTAGCTATGCTCACATACTCACTATTCTTCCCCACTTGCTATTATCCTAGTCTCTCATATTGAGTTGCTCAATTTGAGTAGCCCATATCATGGGTTACCTGTTTACCTCCTCCCCCCTTCTGTGTTCCTGCTGCTCCTTGTTGGTCTGTCATGCTCTATCTCCACTGTGCAGACCAAACATAAGTATCTATTCAGGATGTCATCATTTTTCTAATTATCTTCTGTGCAATCACCATCTACCACCGTCCCTATCCTCACTATCGCTCTACTTGCCTTCTTCTTCTCGTTGATGTATCTGAAGAGATTCTTGTCCCCTTCTGCCATTCCTTTGGTGATCCTTTTCTCTGTTTGCACTTTTGCTTGCCTCACTGCCTCCCTGCTTCCCTCCCTTTTACCTGGTACTTCCTCTGTGTTTCTTTGTACATTCCGAAA
The DNA here is from genome assembly GCA_016271365.2 of Neoceratodus forsteri. Lineage (NCBI taxonomy): Eukaryota > Metazoa > Chordata > Ceratodontiformes > Ceratodontidae > Neoceratodus > Neoceratodus forsteri. The sequence continues at coordinate 435,748,142 of JADMNL010000023.1, forward strand.
GCCATCTTTTTTTACAATTTGTTTTTCTTTGAATTAGGGTCATAGTGAGCCCAAAATAGGAAAGCAGTTTTATAGATAATTAATTATATATGCTGTTCTTTTTACATACAAGAAAACAGAGTGCTGCATCAGTATATAAGCTGCAAATAACTTTCCCAGGTACGGACGAGCGCAGCATTCAAGCGCACACCTCAAGCAGCTAAGCCCCACTGGCGCTATGCGCCAGCTACTTCACTGCTCCCACCACCACCCTTGGCAGACGCTGACTCTTATAGCACTGGTCACGTGTGTACAAAAACCTATCAGCCCACTATCCCATTAGCAGATTATATTTTCTCCCCTGTAGTGGCCGCTACACTCTCCTTTTCCCCCTATCTAACCCTAATAGCATCATGCTGCTTCTGTTTCTCACCTTAATCTGCCAACTCACTCCCCTAACTTCCCTCCCACCTGCTTCCCACCCTTGCCTACCTCCTAACCCCCTCACATTAAGTAACGTGTTTTCTCCCCATCACGTAACTTTCTCCCCAATACTGCCTCAACATCACTACTCCCAGAACATCTGGATCCCTGGTGCTACTATCCTGCCACCAGCATTTCACGTAGGCCTGACAGCTCTAATCTCCTCCACACTAAATACCCCTCTGCAAACAACACATCAGATGATTACCCCCCGGAAGCTAAAATGGAGCATGTACACGCTCAAACATCTGTTAGTATTGCTGCACCTCCTGTCTGGGGATGTAGAATTAAACCCTGGCCCATACCCCCCCCCAGCACCTACCAGTCCCTCACATTACCAAGAGGTCTTAAACTCATGCACCTAAACATCTGTAGCATCCTGAATAAAATCACAGCCCTTCAACCAATAGTAATGTCAATCCGCCCGGATGTAATGATAATCACTGAGACCTAGTTAAAGCCCCATAACCTGGACTCAGAAGTAACTATACCAGGTTATTCGCTCATTTGTCAAAACCACTTGGGCAGGAAAAAAGGAGGTGGCGTAGCTACGTATATCTCCTCGACGCTTCAGTTCACCCCGGTACAGCTCTCCATACCCTCTCAGTCTATCAGCTCCCTGATAATCAAACTCTCCCTTCCCCACTCCACTCCACTATATATTGCAGGGTCCTACTGCACACCGAACACCTCCCAGCCTGACGTGATGGACCACCTGGGCACCCTAAAGGCTAACTCCTGCGGGGGCGAGTTGCACATTCTAGGGGATTTCAATTTGAACTGGCTAACAAATAATATTTCCAAACTTCGCAGCCAAATCACATCCCTAAACCTCACCCAACAGATCTCTGAACCCACTCGTCTAAATCATAAATCTCAGAACCATTCCCTCTTAGATTGGGTCCTTACCTCTCACCCCCATCGGGTCATCAAAGCCGGACTCCTCCCTGACTCTGTAAGTGACCACCACATAATCTACGCTGTAAGAAAAATATACAGACCCAAAACACCGCCACCAAGGACGTTGTTCACTAGGTCGTACAAAGCTCTAAATCTAGACGCGCTCCTAAGGGACCTGGCACAAACCGACTGGTCCTTCATCTACCAGGCCTCCTCCCTCAATTCAGCCCTAAAATTCTTTAAGGAAACTTTTCTAGCAGTATGGGACACCCATGTGCCCCTAAGGAAAAAGAGGGTATGGGGTGCCCACCTGCCCTGGGTATCTGCAGAACTCATTGCCCAGTTCCATGCTAGGGACAATGCCTGGAGAAAGTACAAGGCAACAGGTACCCAGGCGGCATTTCAACTATACCGATCACTTTGAAATTCCTGCACTAGGCAAATCCGCCAGGCCAAAACCAACTATTTCAAGGCATCTTTCAACACTAACCTAAATCACCCAACAAATTTCAGGAAAACTATCAAATCACTCTTCTCTCCCCCTGCCCAACCCCCCACCCCAATCCTAAATGTTGAAGGCTCCACTGTCAGTGAACCAGCTAAAGTGGCCTCCATTTTCAACACTTCTTTCACCAGTTGTGCATCCTCTCTCATAGCCTGTCTACCTCACCCTCCCCAAGGATGCACCTACCCCAATGCAATCATCCTCCCAAACTACTGGCTTCTCTTTCTGTCATGTTACCCCGCTCAATGTGCTAAAAGCCCTGTGATCTCTCAACCCCTCTAAGGGCAAGTGCCCTTCAGGGCTTGATTCCAAAATGTTACACTTATCTGCCCCTGCCACCCCCCTGGCCATGCTGTTCAATCTCTCTTTTTCTCTTGCCGACGTACCATCTGACTGGAAGTATGCCACAGTCATCCCCCTCCCAAAAGGTGGAGACCCTTCGTCACCGGGAAACTACCGACCAATCTCCCTACTCCCCATCCTGGCCAAAATACAGGAGCGCATTGTCCTAGCCCAACTTTTCTCCTTCCTTGACTCCACCTCTTTCTTTACACCCTACCAATCAGGGTTTAGGAAATCGCACTCCACCATAACCTCCCTGCTAACGCTCACCGATGCCTTCCTCATGGGCATGGATAAAGGGCACACTACCTCAGCCATTTTCATCGACCTCGCTAAAGCCTTTGACACTGTCTCCCACCCTCTACTGTTATCCAAACTCTCTAGCACCAGTCTCTCTGGTGATGCCACCAGTTGGTTTCAATCCTACTTAGTTGGTAGAACTCAATCAGTAAGAATTGGGCCCAACACCTCCTCCCCCTCCCAGTTACTACTGGGGTCCCACAAGACTCGGTCCTCGGCCCATTACTTTTCTCAATTTTCCTAAATGAACTTCCCTCAGTCTGTACTCACACATCCATACACCTGTACGCTGATGATACCGTACTCTACGCAACAGGCCCCTCCCCTGATGAAGTGGCCTCTACTCTCCAACATGATTTTAATGCGGTACAGCATTGGTTTAGCTCAAACCAACTTTTTCTAAACCCCAAGAAAACAGTCTCCCTAACATTTGGGACTAGGCAAAGGCTCTCCAGACTCCTTTCTACCCCCACTTTCTTCACCACTGAGGGTACTCCTCTAGAGACCTGTACCTCCTTCAAATACCTCGGGGTCTGGCTCGATCAGCACCTTGACTTTTCCACTCACATCGACTCGATCCACAAAAAGCTGCGCCCAAAACTAGGAGCCTTATATCAGAACAAGGGTAGCCTACCTCTGGCAACCCACAAGGAAATTGTCCAAAAAATAATCCTCCCGATACTGGACTATGGGGATACAGTATACTGCGCTGCTCCCAAGTCGGCCCTAGCCAGCCTTGACCCTCTCTACCACTCTTTCTGCCATTTTGCCCTTGACTGCCCAATTATGACACATCACTGCGACCTGTACATCCCCCTTGATCTAACATCGCTCCACGTCCGTAGACACATCCACAGCATCAGAACTACTGCGAAATTCTGGTCACAGTCCCTTCCCCCCTACCTTACACCTGTCCTCTCAGTCCCACCACAATCCACCTACTCCCTCAGGAGTGGTAGCTCCCAGTAACTATATGTCCTGCATATGGCCACTTCAAGGGGCCAAGCGGCGTTCAGATACCTCATGCCCAAACTTTGGAATGCACTCCCAGCAGGCATTCATGACTTCGCTAACTCGTGTCACCTAAATCGCCTCCTCAAGGTAAACTTCTCCACTATTTGCGCCTGCACATAGGGTCACCTAGGAGTTGAAACCTTAAGTCCCCTACTCGTGTTTAGGCCCTCCTGTCATTACTTTAGCACACCTCCCCCACGTTCTGTGTTCATGCTATGTAGAGCATAATGTAGGGGTTACAGATGGCAGTCCTACATCTAAGCCTTGTGTATCCCCTCTATCTTCCCTCATTGCTTGATTTCATAGCTAATTCTACAAACTGACAATAGTTACATGCACTATTTCCCCTAAGTTTGTAAAATGTATCTGCTTTCATGTGATTCTACTTATGTTATGCACTTGCATGCTCCAGTTTCTCCCCTGGAGGTCTCAAACACTCTGTATAGTATACTGTAATCATGTACAATCCTCCCCTACTGTATTGCATATATAATTCACATTCATGTACTACCTATTTGTGTTAATGTTATATGCTCCAATTGTCCCTTTCCCCCAGGATGCATCTGGAATCGAGCTGAACCTGCTTAGTATGCCTTTCCTGGTAAAACGCTTAAATAAATAAATAAATAAAATAAAACGAAAGTGTTAATTTTAATCAACCCAGATAGTAGAAAATAGATTTAGAATCAACATTTTGACCATAGGTGTTCTTCAAGCATTATATTTGCTTATTTTTTCTTTATAGATAATGCTTGAAGAAGATCTGTGGTGGAAACACTGATTCTGACTCTGCTTTCTACTTTGTATGTATTTCTATTTATTTATGAAATGAGACAACTCCAGTCCAAAGGGAATGAATATAAGGAATTTTATAACTGAAGACTTTAGACTAAACTAACCAGAAGGGGGCTCTCATTTTTAGATTGTTACAAAAACATGTTGATCCTGAATTATGAACCGGCGATCGTAATTCGAGCAATCTGATTGGCCGACAGCTCTCTAAAGCCGTGATGATATCGGGCTACATCATCACGGCTTTTGAAAAGCTCTGGCAACCAGCCTCCTCGCAGAAAAAATTCCCGCTGTTGCCAGCATTCTCCACATCCCTCACGCACCCTCCGTAAAACTCTCCCGACACAGAAGCTGTCCTACAATGGCATACAACGAGCCACATATTTAAAACAAAAAAAAAAATAAATCGTTACTAAAAGCGAATCGGTAGCAGCTGCACAGAGTTACGGTCGGTAACTCTGACTTGGTTTCAAAGCAGCACCGCGACTCACAGTAACGGGTGATTTTCTCTTGTACCGTAAATAAAACAATCGCCTCGCCATTAACACAACAGCTGCAACTACTCCATTTACTTACTCACCAATGTGCAGTATTTCAAGCTGACCCCTGACCGACAGAAACCCTTCAAAATACCCACAAATCACATCCGTAGCACGAGAGATGAGTTCAGAGACAAACAGTCCACCACTGTCAACTACCAGTATCATAGCGCCACCTACTGTCTCTAGAACTATTTTACCAAATGTCACCCTACACCACCCAAAAACTCGTTTTAAAACCTGTTTATTTTACTTTTTATTTTTTAAACATTAAAGCTGAATATATTAGCATAGGCATTTCAGGGTGGAAGACAGGATTACCGGAAATGTTGACGACTGCCTGCGGCTCCTGCGCTCAACCACCCGAGGCGTGACGATGTCCCATGATATATCACACCCTGTCGTGCCTTATTGCTTAATTATACAATGGCAAGAACGAATCCTGGACTCTGACTGGTCAGTGTATGACTGAGACAGTGATGTTATTACACAATAACATCACTGTATGGATGAGCACCTTTATTATTTTCTCTTTTCTTAAGAAACAAAGATATACTGCCTCACTAAAAATCTACTAAAAACATTTTTTTTGTTTTATTTTGCATAACATCGAGCCATTTTATAATTGCAATGAGACACTTCAAGATGTGTGTGTTATTGTGTAATAAAATCACTCCTGGGGTGGTGGAAGCACTCGGCTTCACCTCATGCTTCAACCCACCCCAGGAGTGAGATTATTACATGATAACACACACCTTGTAGTACCTTATTGCTTAAATATGACTCTCCTTCTACACAGAAAAATGTATTTTCCTTTTTTCTCTAAGCATGTTGTACATTCGCATTTATGGGAATATCATATTTAAACAAGTTCAACAGAAGATTTCAAACCTGTTTTGCTCCATGGACAAAAGTTATAGACTGCGTTATATTTTTTTAGTTTTGAAATACAGTGAAGTTCATTTTTGAACACAATATTACACATCACTTTTCTTGTAATTAAGTTGAACTAGCATATTACGGAAGGCCAAAAAGAACTACTTCAAGTCGGCTCTCTCCTCCAACCTTAGCCACCCTTCAAACTTTTGGAAAACCATCAAAACCGTACTCACTCCCCCAGTCCAGCCACCAACCCCAACCCTATCCATCCTTGACACCATTGTCTCAGACCCAAGCGAAGTTGCAACTGATTTCAATACCTTCCGTACCAGCTGCGCTTCATCTCTCCTACCTAACCACCCACTCACTCCACCCGCACCCAGCTCATCAGTGATATCCCAGCACTCCCTCCCTCCACCACTTTCTCCTTCGTCCAGTCTCCCCGACCAAAGTACTACATGCTCTATGCGCTCTCGACCCCAACAAAGGCGATGGTCCCTTAGGCCTGGATGCCAAACTACTCCACTTATCAGCCCCCACCGTTGCCACCCCACAAGCCGGCCTCCTAAACCTCTCTTTCTCCCTGGCTTAAATCCCAGCCTCTTGGAAGCAGGCAGTTGTTATCCTACTATCAAAGGGTGGCGATCCCTCTGCACCTGGAAATTACTGCCCCATCTCCTTACTCCCAATACTGGCCAAGCTTCAGGAACACCTTGCCCTTGCCCAACTCACCCAATACCTTGACTCTACCTCCTTCTTCACCCCTTACCAGTCAGGGTTCCGCAAGTCTCACTCCATCGTCACTGCCCTCCTAAGACTCACCAATGACATCTCCTCAGGGATGGACAAGGGGCATATCACCTCGGCTATTTTCATAGACCTGGCCAAGGCTTTCGACACCATCTCCCACCCCAAGCTACTAGCTAAACTAAACAATGCAGGCCTCTCCAGCCTTGCCACTAGTTGGTTTAAGGCCTACCTGACTGGCAGACACCAATCGGTGAAAATTGGCTCACAATTATCTCCCCCCCAGTCACCATAGGGGTCCCCTAAGGCTCAGTCCTGGGCCCATTACTATTTTCTATATTTCTAAACGACCTCCCACTGGCCTGTACAAACTTAGCCATACAAATGTATGTGGACGACACCATACTGTATGCTGCTGGCCCCTCCAATGGTGTCGTGTCCACTGCTCTCCAACAGGATTTTGATGCCATACAACAATGGTTTGGGTCCAACCAACTATTCCTAAATGCAAAGAAAACCTTCTCCCTAACCTTCGGCATGCAACCTCGACTCTCCCGCCTAGCTGCTCCACCGCCTTCCATACCCTGGATGGGTCTCCCCTGGAGTCTTGCACCTCCTTTAGATACCTGGGAGTTTGGCTTGACCAACACCTTGATTTCTTCATTCACATCAACTCGCTACACAAAAAACTGCACCCCAAACTGGGTGCACTATATCGCAACAAAGGGTGCATGTCCACCACGGTCTGGAGGGAAATAGTGCATAAAATGATTCCCCAATATTTGACTACAGCAATGTGGTTTATGGCGTGGCACCCTCATCCACCCTGGCCAGCCTGGACACCCTTTTTCATTCCTTCTGTTGCTTCATCCTGGACTGCCCCCCAACGACCCATCACTGTGACCTAAACAGCTCCCTAGCACTACACTCACTCACGTCCCACAGACAGATCCACTGCTCCAGTGTCATAGATAAATTCTGGTCCAAATCCCTCCCCCCTTACCTCAGCACCACCTTATCGGCCCAACCCTCCCCAGCCTACTCACTCAGAAGCTCCGACTCCAGGTTTCTCCGAGTCCTATTCATGCATACATCCAAGGGTCAATCAGCTTCAAATATCGCTTGCCCAAACTTTGGAATGATCTACCTGCAGACATCAGGCTCACCTCTAACCTAAGACTCCTTAACCTGCTTCTCCAAGCACATTTCTCAGACACATGCAACTGCTACCACCAACCCTGAACTATAACCATATGTCCCTGCTAGTGATACATCGTCTACTCCCACCAGCAGCTCCACAAACTCGGAATTATTCTAAGCATTTGCTGACTTGCTTTGCTTCCTTGTGCTAGTCGCGAGTTTGCACATTTGCCTGAGTACCTACATGTTCTCTGCCTTGTTATACTCTGTACCTATGTTAAAACTTTGTAAATACCTGTGTACCTAAATGTTGTTTGCTTGTAATTACTCTGCACCTATGTAAATTCCTTTGTAAATACCAGTCCTGATTGTACCCCTGTAACTCCCCAGGTCGCATCTGGAAACGAGTGGACCCACGCTCAGTATGCCTGCCTAGTAAATCTCTTAAAGAAATAAATAATAAATAAATAAATAAATAAATGTAACAAACAGACTGTCTGACATCATGGGACACTGGAGACATCAGGGTGAACTCCAGGCCACAAAAAATGCTTCAGTAAATTAAGCTACTGAGAATTACTATTTTACTAGCAGATAATATGCAATCAATAAGACATGACAGGGTGTTGACAGTGATGCTATAAGCACATGCACAGGAATGCAAGGCACAAGACTATAGGTCGAGTGCATTCAGTACCTGGAAGTGCATTCAAGACATTACTGCCAACAACCAGCAATGTTTTACTATGCTTATAAAAAGGAATTAGGATAGGGGAAAAAATAACAATAGTGAACAAAGGGCTATGGTTTTAAAATAATACTTCTTTTTCCACTTGTCTGTTCTGCTGGGTCCAGAAACTGATTCAAGGTAACTTCTATGGGCAACTCAAAGTTAACTGATAGAAAGCCTGGCAGGGAATTCATGCTACCAATTTTGAAAGTGAAATTTCTAGACAGCACAGTGAGAATTTTGTTTCGGTGTCCATAGTAACATAATTAAGTATGGCAGGAAGCCAATCAGAAGGTAGCATTTCCCCACTACCCATGTTATAACTCTCTAAATCAGTAACAGAATTATAATCAACTGTCTCATAGAAGTCACAATCCCTTTGCTGATTTAGAAGTAGCAATAGGTAAAATCTTCTATTCTCCACAAATGTTCCTATGTTGTAACTCAACAGCAAAGAATGATTTTAAAGGAGGGAAATTTATTTTTTAAATAATGAACCACCAGAAAATGTATATTTTTTTCAACTGCTTGCTTTGTTGTATCATGTGGCCTCTGTCACAGCTGGCTGGTCCCATTCTCAGTCAGCATTGCCTAAAACACAGTAACTAGACTTTTTTTTACATGACATTTCATCTTCAGAGATAAATGTCACTTTGCCATTAGTATTCAGCACTGGCTTAATATAACTATGGATGTCAGACATACGTCTTACATACTAGAATGCAAATTCTAGGTTTTGCTTCCAGTTGTTACATAAGAGTTTATAGACTGCAGAGATGTATTTTCAGCCAGAATGTTAAACAGAAACATATAATGCAGTTTCAATGCAGCAGATGCCTCGGTTTTAATATTAATAGAATTCCCAGACCTACTTCCAGAGGGCTACACTAACAGTTGTTGCCTAATAAATTTTTTAAAGAACAAACCAGGCATAAACAGATCTGTCACTTTTAGAAATGTAATGCAGATTACTGGATGATATTAACATCCTTTTCATTAATTTCCACCACTTAAATATCCTTTGTCTGTCTTTTCATATGAAAATACCAATCTGCTTAATTGTTGGCTGTTAAAATTAATAATTTCTTCCTAGAAATGAGGCTTCACAGTATCTAGGAGCTGAAGGTAGTGTTTGGTTCATTGCTTATAAATTCGTCTGTGGAACTCTTTGCTGCATATTTACTTGGTACTGTCACTTTAAGAGAATACTGCTCAATTAAAACTATCGATGGGCAGCAATGCGTTCAACAGCTTAACATTAAAGTCAGCAAACACTCCTGCTTTATTAAAGGAAAAAGGACAACAGAAATAAACCTGGGCCATGTTCAGAATGTCCTCTTTCATTGGTGCTTCCGTGACATTCTCTTTTGGTGCAGCACATGTACAAGACTCTTAGGCTGCCATGATTGTGTTAGCTTGCTGCACAACACCGTGAGTTATGTTTTCCAGTCTGATTTTAAAGCATCCACTTGATGCCTTTCCGCACATACTTACATTTCAATCTTTGTTTGTCTCATTTTGAAAGAAGACAGGGCCTGATCAGCAAAGAAGGGTCCAGATGCACATGAATTGTGCAAATCTAGTGTGTAAAATCAATCAATCAATCAATCAATCAATCTTTATTTAGCCAGGTGAAACTCCATTGAGCAAGCTCGTTTTCAAGGAGGGCCTGGTAGGTACAGAATAAATAATACAGTAGTACAATAGAACATATAGCACAAATGGGCATAGTAATACAATACATAGTAATAAAAACAAGGTACAAGGATAATAAATGAGGCCCGGTTGTAAGGTGAAGCCTCATCCCAGTAAATGGTATAGCAGGGAGGTTGGAAGCAAGTCAGCACCAATGTGCAGAACCAGTGATTTTAGACACTGATAGCTCTAGTAGAGCAGAGTTAGTGCTAGTGACAGTGCAAGCTGGGGGCTCAGCAGCAAGTAGAAAGCAAGGATGAATCCAGGAACATAGCTTAGGGTAATTCTAATGAGAAGATAGAAAGAGTAGAGGGTTGACTGTAAGAATAGCAATGTATGGCTACAGTTTAGCGACAGGGAGGGCATTGATAAGGCTCCAAGAAGTATTTTGAATAGAGTGACTTGAATTCCGCAAAACCAATAGGATGCACCAGTTTTATGGATTTCTGGATGTTGTTCCACAGCTGGGGCAGCACATAGCTGAAGGGGGCTCTGCCAAAATGGGAAAAGACTTTAGGCAAAGCTAGTGAGATGTATGAATGGCTTCTGAAGGCATAGTTTCATAAGGTGCAGGAGGGCAGACAGTCAGAAATGTATGAGGGTAGCATCTTGAATATTGATCTATAGGTCCATAGTATAGTGTTCCTTTGCCTCCTGAACATAAGTGAGGTCCATCCCACTGTGGAATAGAGTACACAGTGATGGGTATTATATACCGCACCAGAGATTAAACATAAGGCCCTATGATAAAGGGTGTCAAGCTTAGATAGGGTGGTTTTTGGGACTTGGCCATACAGGAAGTCTGCATAGTCCAAGATAGCTAGGAACGTGGTTTGTATTAAGCTTTTTCTGGCCTCCTGGGTAAGCAGATGTTTGATTCTAAAGAAAAATCCAAGCCTCTGTCTAAGTTTTTTTGAGAGTTTGTCTATATGATCAGCAAAAGAAAGTCAGTTGTCAATCCACACGCCTAGGTACTTGAACTTGGTCACATAGTCAAGTGACTCGCCAAGCAGGGTGGTGATAGTGGTAATATTGTCTTGCTTAAGGGAGTTTATGGACTTGGTCATTGGGGATAACAGCATAGCCTTGGTCTTTTTGGCATTCAATAGGAGCTTTTGACTTGTGAGGTTTTGTTGCAGTGTAAGGAAATCTGCTTGCTAGTCCGAGCAGGCACTTTAGGTAGTAGGCCTGGCAGTGTAAAGGACTGTGTCATCCACAAAGAGATGTACACTGGAAAGTTTGATTTCATGGAAGATGTTGATATAAAGTGAGAAAAGTAAGGGCCTCAAGATGGAGCCTTGAGGTACGCCTCTGCTAATCTGTTTTAGAGCGGCGAGATCTCCTACTGCTTTTACTTGCTGCATCCGCTCTGCCAGGTAGTATGAGAACCATTTTAGGGAAGGTGCATCCAGACCAAAGTTGCAAAGAGTAACTAAGAGCAATGTATGGTCGGTGGTATCGATGACCTTGCTTAAGTTGAGGAATACCACGCATACGTGATTCTTTAAGTCAAGGGCTCTCAGCCAGTCGTTTGTGACTTTAGCCAGAACTGTGATTGTGCTATGGCATGGCCTAAAGCCTGACTGCACAGGGTTTAGCAGATTTGAGGCATCAATGTACTTTCTAACTTGGCAATTCACTAATTTCTCCAGCAGTTTTGATAGGGTGGGGAGTAAGGAGATTGGCCTGTAGTTATTTGGGTCTCTGGAGTCTTCTGATTTGAAAAGTGGTAAAACTTGGGCAGTCTTCAAAACAGAAGGGAGTTTACCCAAGCTGAGGGACATATTAATGAGGTGCGTTAATGAAGCTGCCAGCACTTGGTGACTGAGCTTTAGGAAAAAAGGGCCAGTGAGGTCCACTTCTGCACTTTTTCTGGCATCCAGCTGAAGGAGCAGGTCATCCACTTCCTTGTAAGTCACCAATTGGAAGGAGAAACCTGTGTCAGGAGTATTGTGGACGGGGGGGGGGGCTTGCTGATCCTTGTGATAAGAACTGGGTAAGTAGGTTATTTGCAGGTGAAATGTCAAAGGCCATACCTGCAGTAATATAATGATTATTAAAGCAGTCAAGGATTTCTGCCTTCTTGGTAATGAGGGATCCTTCGTATAAGATCTTGGTAGGGGGAGAACCCGACGAAGTATGTCCTTGAATATCTCTAAGGGTTTGCCAGAATTTGGCAGGGTCCTTGGTGGAGGAGTCCAGAGTTGACTGGAAGTAATTAACCTTAATGTTTCTGACAAGCTTTGTGCAGAGGTTTCAGGCTGCCCTAAAATCAGCAAAATCTGACTGAAGCTTTGATTTAGGTGCTTTCTTCCAGAGCTTGTTCCTGTTGAGCAAAGATGACTTCAGTTGATGTGTAAACCAAGGGAGAGTCTTTTTCTTGGTATGTGCTTTGATCAAGGGAGCATGTCTGTCAATAGATCCATGGACAATAGTATGGAAGGTCTCGTATGCTGTCTCTACTGTCTTGGCTAGGTAGAAGTCCTGCTATAGCAAGGAGTTTTGTAAGTCCGAATGGAAGGCTTGTGGCACTAAATTACGTAAGCATCTCCTGACTGTGAACCTGGAATTAGAAATAGGCTTGGGTGCAGCTCTTATGCAAGCAATAAAGAAGTGGTCACTGAGATCAGTGAAGAAGACTCCAGAATGAGAGAAGAGGTGTGGCTTGTTTACTAGAATAATGTCTAGTAGGGAGCTTTTATTTGCATTCTTTTTATTTGGATGGGTTGCTTCTGAAACAATCTGAGTAAGTCTGAATGAGTCACATAGAGTTTTTAAGGGTTTGGAGGAGTCCAAAAGTCAATCCAGGTTACAGTCACCCAGGATTATGACTTCTGACTGCAGCACACTAAGAGAGTGGGAAAGGTGACTTAACAGTTGAAGCCCTGCAGAGGGAGGCCTGTAGCATCCTGTGATGTGCAAGGCCAAGGTGATTGAGAGTTGGGACTTTGATCATGAGGCTTTCAAACTCTTTCAGCAATGATGAAGCGTCGGTAATAGAAAAGTTATATTTTTCAAATACGTAGATGGCAATCCCCCCACCTCTAGTCTGTCTGTTTGCACGAAAGGTATTGTATTCAGGTAAGTTGACCTCAGAGTCCAAGCCTGAAAGGCATCTAACTTACTTAGGGGGCTGCACACATTAATATGGAGGATACTTAGACCTTTTAGGCTGATAAGATCACAAAGAGCAGAGAAGGGTAGAGGGGGGCATGGGTTCAGTTTGACACTGCCAGAACAGAGCAGGAGCATGAATAGTATCATTTTTAAGGGCTCTCAACACAAGCTTAACAGATCATGCCTGAACCCATTTGTTCTGATGAGGTGGGCAAGGAATATCATATTCAGCTGCACATGACTGAATCCACAGCCTCAGATGTCCCCACTGTATGCATAGAGGGAAAAGCAAGGGTCAGGGGTGTTCTGGGGGGGGGGAGCAGGCCCAGACACTGGCATTGGTTGGCATCTGAGTGGATCCCATTCTCTGCATGAAGCAGGCGATTGAGAGATGTGACAGTCCTCCATGGAATACCATATCCCTGTAAAGGTATAATTTTTTTAATAAAGAACAAATTTTGCACATCCTTGCCTACAACCTTCTGCACCAAATGGGCAGAACTAGGGGTAACAGTTGGGGGGGTATCAGGCCCCGCAAAGGCCTGGGGGGAATTGCAGAAACCGTACAACCATTACTGCTGTTTCTCACCTCAAGAAAGTATTCCTCCCTCTGTGCTGTGGAAAATACTACAGAATCACATGTAGCACAAACATACAACCAGTCCACGCACCATCCTGGCCAGCAATCTAGATATACAGGTGGAGTGGGATCGTGCATGGATGGCTTGTGCAACCCATAATGTGGGGTGTTCTGCAGTGTGTGCAGAGGGGGCAATCCACAGGCTTTGTAGGTCTTCTGCATGTGCAGACAGGGTCCTGACCTGCTGCGCATTGGGCCCTTTGCATTATTGTACTATAAGTGGCATGAACTTGTTTCTGCCACAGCACCCTATTCCCTATGTAACTTGAACTCCCTTCTTTGCTCGACTGGTACTAATGCCTTTGCCACCCCCATTTTGAATATTACATGGCATTTTAACAGCGGGACTGTCTTTTAGAATTTCATTGTTCTATAGGAGCTCTACAATTTACTGTTTAGGTAGCATGCTTTTGCTACTCTAAAACAGTTTCATTGACTCAGTGCATTGTACGCTTAGCTCTGGGGACAGAAGATCAGAAGGTCACGGGTTCTAGTCCTAGAGTTGGCACTTGGCTAATTCCCCAGTACTAACACTATTGTCAGCACAAGGAAATGTTGCACCGTGGAGGTGCCCTCCTTTGGATGAAATGTTAAAGTGGTCTCTGGCCAATACTTTCATGGCAGCATAAGACTCTTGCACATGTGCAACACCAAGAAATTAATGTCATGGAAGCACCAATGATAGGGGACATTCTTTATGTGTTCTGGGTTTATTTCAGTTGTCTTTTTTTTCTTCAATAAAGCAGGATTGACTTTGACAGTTTAATGTTAAACTATCTCTGGTGGCTTGTTTCCAGCTGGAAGTTAAAGACCCACTGGCACTTACTGTAGAAGTAGGGGATTTTTTCCCAGTGCCCTGGCCAACACTCCTCCAGTAAATAAAACAGATCTATGTAATCCCCCCTCCCCACCTCCGCTACAGCCGGAAACAAGCTTTCACAGCTAAGTGGACCTTTTGTGGTCAAAAATTTTAATACAAATAAATCAATAAAGACTACAGATTTATTATAAAATAAAGGCACACCACCCTGCAAAGTACCTGGCTATATCAGCTTTAACTAATTGTTTTTTCTAGACACACACATTAATGTGAGTTCACTTTAGCCTGACTCAGAGTTCAGTGTTATATGATTTGAATTGGAGGTCATCCAGTCATAAAAAGTATCAGCTCTCCAGGCTGCAGTTCACTCACTGTAACTCATCAAGGTTAAAGGAGGTTTTTATGTTCACCACGCACGCAGGTGCAAGCAAATGCATTGCAGTAGTACTACTTTTTAATGGGTGTGACACAGTTCGTCCAACGCAGAGCAGTGTTTTAGGGGCAGTTCAGTGTCACACCAATCATCAGCGAGGCTTACCATGACAGAGTTTTGGCTTACTGGTTGGAGACGGCATGAACTTGAAAAGGAATAACTGATCCAATCAGGGGTCAGCTATTCCCTTTGATCTGCACCACCCAGCAAGCCAAGCTGATCTGTTAAAGTTAGCCTAGAATGTGTGGAATGTCTGCCAGTTGTATGATTAAACTCCCCCACTCCTGCACATGCACAGTTACATTTCTATGTTTTTTTAAGTCTCCCGCACACCTGACCCTCCATCTCAGCACTCACCACCCCCCCCACAAACATAACAGTGACACTGCGAGGTTCCAGTTCCCCAGTGTCACCATCTGGTACGTGAAACACCCCCAGTCCACTGCTGCACATGTATGGTAACATCTCCATGTGTTATTTTTTTTCTCCCACCCACCTGACCTCCTTCTTAGCACCACCATCCCACCCTACCCCCAAACATAGCAGTGACACTAGGATGCCCAATCCCCATTGTCATGATTAAATTCATTGGTTCTCTGTTCCTTTTTTTATCCTGTGAAAAGAAACTGTCCATTGGTGTCTTTTGCATCCATTACTGTCCTCCCTCCTGACCCTCCCACTCAGCACCCTCCCACCAAGCCCTTACTTACTCACTGGGGGCCTGATTCCAAGAAGTATGATGCAACTCGTGGGCATATGCGAGTTGCAACATGTAGTGTTATGCCGAGGACCCTGCACCATATTCCAACATTGGCAGGGTCCCCGGCACCTATGTCCTGTGACTTGTGGTAGATGCAGGCTAGTGCCATGGGCATAGTGCAATGGACCTGAATGCTGCAAGTCTCAGCCCACTGAGAACTGCCAACCAGAGCCCCCCTACCCTGGAACACCACCGCATGCACCAGGTGGCATGGGGTGGCTGGACAGGTGGCACTGGCATTCAGGGGTGCACTTTGGAAAATGGATCCCGGGGTCCCCGACATTCGGGGGTTGGGCATGTCTGTATTGGGGGCACAGAGAGCACAGCTGTGTACTTTCTGTGGCACTGCAGAGTGGGCATCTGTCGACTGGCTCGGACCTGATGGTCTAACTCCATTGCACCATTGCGGCTTCTGGAATAGCGTAAGTGGGTTACAGCAGCCACCCTTTTGGAATAAGGGTGTAGCTACTGCTGTCACCCACCCTTGCACCATGCTGTTGTGGTTTTCTTGGTATGGCGGTGGCATAACCACCTTTAGTTGCAACTATCTGACGTGGCTGGTCGTGACTTGGGATGCGACTTGCATATCTCATGGCGCAAGTTGCAATTTACACCATGGAATTTGGCATAAATTGCCTTGCACCATGCTTAGTCATCTTGGAATTGGGCCCTGAGAGTCCAATGCCATCATCTTCTGTGGACCACAGACACATCTTCACTCTTCAAAGCTGGACCATGAACTGAAGAAACAGGTATGCGATTCAATGTATTTCAATGGGAGTTTGAACTTAGTGGCATAACTTGGTCATTTATGAACATTTATAGCCCAAATTTTCAACACGCCTTTTTTGGGGACCCCCATTTAATGAACAATTGCACTGACATTAGACAAATCTGTCCCAAAAGATGAATTTGTGGTCCCTGCATGAAATCACCTTTCAGGCAGGAGTTGAACATTTTCTCTGACCTTGTTCATGAGGTAGGATGATAAGAAGGCTATGTTGAAAATTTGGTGTAAAAATATTAAAAAGCGACAAAATTATGAGCCTACATTTAATTTTGCGATCGCAGCCTCATAACTTTGAAAATGTTCAATATTTTTACTCCAAATTTACAACAAAACCATTTCTTTACAGCACCTCATGAATGTGACAGCTGTTATTTTTCAAATCCTTGCCAAAATGTTTTTTTACATCCCGCAAGGTGATTTCACTGTCCTTGCATGAAATCACCTTTCAGGCAGGTGCTCAAAATTTTCTGTTCTTGTGTGCATGAGGCAGGGTCATAAGAAGGTTCTGTTGAAAATTTGTTATAAAAAGTTTTAAAAAGACAATGTTATGAGGTTACATTGAATTTTGCAAATGCAGTCTCTTAAGTTTGGACATTTTCAATATTTTTACCCCAAATTTTCACATAGCCATTTCTTTATAGCACATCATGACTGTGACAGCTGTCATTTTTTAGACCCTGCCCAAAATGTGTTTTTGTGTCCTGAAAGGTGATTTTGCAGTCCCTTTGCACTTCTTCATGAAGTAGGGTCTTAAGAAGGCATTGTTGAAAATTTGGGACAAAAATATAAAAACATAACAAAGTTATGAGTCGGTGTTCAAGTTTACAAACACATACTCCTAACTTTGGTAATATATAACCCACTCAGTGCGCCACAATGCATCTACTACCCCAGGGCTTCTATACCAGTAGTTAATATCTGACATTGACAAATGCTTGTTAAAAACTATAGCAGCATCCAGTCACACATTTATACTAGCAGGGGAAGAAGGGAACATAGGAAAACAAAATTGAGGATTGAAGGCTCACTGCTCAGGATGATTGGTAGGATCAGCTACATATTCCAGTTGGAAAACCAGAACCAAGACTAAGTTATGGTGGGCGCAGGATTAAAAACATTGTAAGACTCATCTACCAAAGGAAACTGTACCAAGTGAAAGGAATTGGGGGTATGGTGATTCCACATGTACCCAGCCACACCAGTGGACATTAGGAAGGGAAAATGGCAGGATTTAGTCTTAACTATAAATACTAGTCTGAGGTTTAGTGCAAATTCCCTTGAATTAATATGGTTCTGCACAATGTTGTCTGGCCTCATTAGTGATGTTGAAACAGATCTAAGAGTTCAAAGCTTGGATATCACAATCAAAAGACAAGATTGGAAAGATGTGGATTTAGTCTGAAGAATGATTAAATTTGGTAAAAATATACCTCAGGCAAGCCAGTCACTCAGGAGCTTTCTAGGTGTTTTTGTAGTGATAATTAGATTACAAGATCTAGGGTTAAGTTTTAAAAGTCCTGGATTAAGACTGAGTCATCTTCCCCCTATATGTCAGTTACCACTGGAAGGGGCTGGTCAAGTTTATTATTGGTTTTGGTGGGACCTCAGGGCAACTTACATGGTCATAAACAGCAGACACACTGTAACTCCACTAAACAAACTCATTGTCAGGCTGACCCATAGGCCCAGAAGCAACATACTGCACTGCCATACAGACAGACAGAGTTCAGGAGTAGACTCTGGTCATTGTGTCAGGGGCCAGGCCAGGCTGTAAGCACTTGACAGAGGTTATCCTACCTCAGATAGGGAGGGTTGACTGCAGGTTCTGAAATGTAGCAATAACTGAGAGTGTGCCAGAGATCTGACTCCTTCGCAGGGCACTGGAGCTTTGGTGAGGCTGTAGGATGCATCCCACACCAAAGGGGAGGAAATAGGAACATCCCTGTCATCTGTACTGCAGTACTTGCCTGAATAGGGTATATCTCTGAACACAGGCTATATCCCTGGTGGTGGCATGGAGGGGGTGAAAATTTAGCTACAGTATATATCTATATCTATATCTATATCTATATCTATATCTATATCTATATCTATATCTATATCTATATCTATATCTATATCATCAATAAAAGTTATACAATGGGGATGAGTTAAATAAATGATTTATGTGCACAAGAGAACTTTGACCTTGGGTAACATCACGAGTGGCTTATACCCTGAGTGAGTTACCCAAGGTCAAACGGCTTATGTGCACATAAATCACTCACATGTATTTAAAAATGTCCCCCTTGCATATTCCATTTATGCAATAGGGATGTATTTTTGTGTCTTTTTATGTTGGCTCACACATGCGCAGCCAACATATTGCAGTAGTAGCAGATTTGGAGGCGTGGTCACTGTTGGGCGAATGCAGGGCATGCATCAGTAGGTTCGTCCCTCATTCCCCAGTCAGGTAGCATGCAGGTGCCACATCAGCAATGTGAAATGTGGCAACCAGATGTTACAAAAGGTCCTCTGCAATGAGAGTGGAGCTCTTATGCAGCGAGACCACAACATGCCTTCCGACGTGCACGCAACACTGTCGCCACCTCCTGTCAGAATGTTGATGGGGGAGCCCACTCCTCATCAGCATAATAACCCCCCTTCCATTTACAATGTATGCCGAGGGGGTGCCCAATCCCCCTCAGTATCATGCGTGCCCCCTAACAGTTTTTCTTTGCCCGACTGGGGACCCAATCCTCGTCCCGGCTTCAATTACCAGTGATGTTGCCAATGGGGGAGCCCACTCCTGAAATCGGCATTATGTAACACCTGCTTTTGTTGTGTGGCACACAGGGTGCCCAATCCCGTCAGCATAATGTCACCCCCACTTTTGTTGTGTGTCGATGGAGGTGCCCAATCCCGTCGGCATAACATAACCCCCTTTTGTTGTGTGCTGACGGGTGCCCAATCTCCCGTCGACTACAGCTGCCCCCAAAAGAGCCCATTGGCATGCTGGGAGCCCACCTCAGTGTGTCACATGCCCATGTTAAAAAAACAGTCCCGCAATGTTTTTCTTTTTTTATTACCCTGTCAATAAAGGAAACAGTCCCTCGCTGTCTCCCTGCCCACCTCCCACAACCTGTGCCCACCCACTACACTCCCTGCTTCCCCACACCCCCACACCCCATACCTACCTCTGGAGTCTGGCGTGATGATCTTCGGTGGACTGGGAACACGTCTGCACTCTTCAAAGCTGACCGCGAACTGAGGAAATGCTGGTAAGCTGTATAATGGAATAAATAGGGTTTTTTCAATTTTGATGCATTATCTCAGGCATTTTTTGGAATTTTGGCACCAAATTTTCAACATGGGGTTTTTGGGACCCCTCCTCATGAATTCCGGTACTGTCATGGCATTAATCGGCCCCAAAAGGTGATTTCGCGGTCACTGCGTGGAATCTCCTTTCGGGACCGATTAATGAAACGACAGTGCCAGTGTTCATGAGGTGGGCTCTCAAAAAGCCTATGTTGCAAATTTGGTGGAAAAAATCTCAAAAAGGAATGTTTTATAAGTGTGTATTGCGCAGTTTCCACACATACTAGTAATTTCATGAATTTGTAATATTTTCACTCCAGATTTTCAAAATTGGCATTTTACCACACCTCCTTATGAACAGTATAGCTGTCATTTTACATATCCTGGCCAAAATACGTTTTCACATGTCCAGCTCAGAATAGTGCATTTGCTGTGTGAAATCAGTTTTCGGGACAGTTTCAGGAAATGACGGTGACACTGTTCGTGAGCAGAAGTCCTAAAATGCCTATGTTGAAAATTTGGTGACAAAATTCCATAAAATGACTGTGTTACAAGTGTGTGTTGTGCAGTTTCCATGCACCCTTGTAACTTTGCAAATTTGCACTATTTTCATGCCAGATTTTCAACACTGCCATTTTTTTACACCTCCTTATGAACAGTACAGCTGTCATTTTTCACATCCTGCCCTAAATGTGTTTTCACACCTGTGGCGCACAATGGCGTGGCACTGTGCTAAATCAATGTTTCGGATACATTAGCAGAATCACACTGCCACTGTTCATGAGGGGAGTTCCAAAAATGCATATGTTAAAAATGTGGTTATAAAAATCTCAAAAATAATTGGGTTACTGATGTGTGTTGCACAGTTTCTATGTATGCTCATACCTTCACCAATTTTTCATATTTTCACTTCAGATTTTCAACGTTGCCATTTTTGTACATCTCCTCATGAACAATACAGTTGTCATTTTCCACATTCTACCCAAAATGTGTTTTCATCCCTGTGTCACCAAATGGCATAGCCATTGTACAATACCACGTTTCAGCTAACAAACTGATAGTGCCTCTTTTCATGAGGTGGCCTCACAAAAAGCCCATGTTGAAAATTTGGAGTGAAAATCCCAACACAATGCCTACGGTGTTAGGGTTTCCAACTGTAGCACCCAACCCTGTAGAGACTGACAGGCATCAGGGATGTGACTTGGGATCATTGGCTGTAATGTTCACGCCATTCCACCCATACCCCCACCCTGCAGCCAATGACAGGCATCGTGGTGTGCCTTGCACTGTTCAGCCACAAAGTTCACCTCATTCTCCTATACTGCACCCACCTCAGCGTATTTCCTTATGGAATGGGGTAAATATAATGCCCAAAGATCCCAAAGCACACCATGACACTTGTCAGTGTCTACAAGGTAGGGTGAGGTGACATGACATGAGCGTTATAACTGATGACCCAAAAGCACACCCCAATGCCTGTCGGTCTCTACAAGGTGGGGGTTGGGTTGGCATCATTTGAATACTTCACTGCCATTCCTATTATGCATCTCTAACTCTGGCACTACCAGTGCCAATGCCAGTGAGACAACATTCAACACTGACAAACGTTTTTTTATGTAGCCTTTAGTTTAGTTATGTTTTTGCTTTTTTAATAAAATTCTGGAGATTATTTGTGTCAGCTGTGTGTTTGTATGAAGTTTAGCGCTGGTTTTTAGGATCAGTCGAGTAGTTGTTAGGGATGTAATGTCACGATGTTGCAAGCACACATTATTAATTTGCTGTTTGTAGTGTGTGGGAAGGCCAGAGAGTTTCTAAAACATGGCAGCTCCATTTCTCGCTTAGCGAGGAGCTGCTGAAATGTCAGTGTGGTTGGTCTTTTTTCATTCCAGGAATAAATTTATGTGGTTGATCTGATTTTCTTTTTTTTACATTTTCATCTTTCATTCAATAATCTGTCTGGTTGATCCTGCATGTGGAGCTGGGTCCCCGATGACTCGAGTGGCACTGCTAAGAATAAACGCTGGGTCATGTAACTTGAAGCAGCTGGGTTTGCTGTTTAAAAGAAAAAAATGTATCTGTTTGTTTTTTATTACACTGTGGTTAGCACTGAAATGTGACGGAGCCAGATAGCTGAGGAAGAAATGGCTACAGAGAGAGATAGATAGAGAGAGAGAGAGAGAGAGAGGGCATAATGAGGTGAGTTGCTGTTGTAACTGGTTTGGAAAGGGGGCAACGACAGTTGAAACTATGAAATGATTGGAAGCCGGAAAATGTTTAGTAGCAAGAATTAGGGAAATATGAGAGGAGAGGTATTTTTTGTTTCATATATATATATACAGTATATACACAATGCTGCTGGGTATAAAAAAATCACAAATAAATACATTTATTTTCAAGGGCAGGGGGAGCTGGTATGAAAATTAATAATTGATTTCCAGTGCAACTAAGAGAATGATGCATATTTCCATTTCAGCTCCATAATGTTCTGAGCTGAATCTTCCTTTATACTTAACATTCTGTCCAGACCTGCTGGTAACAAATGGCATAAAAGTGCCCTGGCATTATATAAATGACATATGCCATGGGATGCATAAAAATACATTATTTATTTTGATTGGTTAGGTATGACCACTACAGACTGCAATCATGGCTCTGCCACTCATGAGATCAATAGAGGTAATAGCAAGCCAATCAAAATAAATCATTTATTTATATGCAGCCCATGAGCCCATGGAATATCCTACATAAATCAATGTCTGTCTATCTATCTATCTCTCTCTCTCTCTCTCTCTCTCTCTCTCTCTATCTATCTATCTATCTCTCTATCTACTTACCTATCTCATACATGGATGGGACTTTCCTCCCATTGAAGTGGTTAGCAGTTTTATCCCTGTACACCTTTTCCCTGTTAACATAACTGAGATTAAAACTAACAGTAATGATCCAAATGTATTATATAAAATAAGCGATGAGTAAGATCACTTTCAAGATTTGCTTGCTGACATACAAGGCCCTACATGGAGTGAGACACAATTACCTTAAAGAGCTCCTGGTTCCCTATCGGCCTTTCCACCCCCTTCGTTTCGCCAAGGCTGACCTGCTCATGATGCCTCCCTCGCGCCTTAGGAGATCAGGCGACAGGGCTTTCGGTGTTGCTACACCATTGCTTTGGAATTCTTTGCCACATCACATACATGCTGCCAGATCAGTCGGGGCTTTTAAAGCCTCTTGGAAAACATTCTTGCTTAATAAAGCTTTTAGGGTTATTTAATTGGTGATTTTAAATTGTTGGGTTTCTTATTCATTGTAAAGCAGCCTGAGCCTTTGGATAGAGCACGATATAAATAAGATCTGCCTTGCCTAAGTGTGGCATACAAGGACATAAATCCATTGAGGGGGCTAACCAGACGGGCTCTTGGCTTTGTGATCTGGTTAGCTCCCTCAGTGGGTTTATTTCCTTCTATACCACACTTACCTATTGTGACAGGGTGTCCCCTGTCATGAGTAGGACACTGATATTCTTACTACCCCCCATTTCTGACTTAGGACTATGTTAAGTAAAGTACATAGGGAGAATGTAGAATACATCTGTGCTTTTAATTGCTATATTGCAGTACTTAAATTGTTAAGAAAAGTACATTACACAGTGGTTTACTGCCTTTGGTTGTGTGTAGGTACACAGTAGAGCATTACTGTTGATAGGCTTGCGGAAGAAGTTTGATGCATGCAGTCATGGTGGAGTGTCCCGGAGTGAGGCAGAGATTATTAATTTCAGCTGCCCACCTGAGACCAACAAGGGAAGGTAATTTACTTAAATTAAACATTTAAAATAGAGGCAGATGCTGATGTCTGTATCTGCCTAGTCCCTTTTTATGATGCAGGATGCTTTCTACATCGGAGCAGGTTGCTCCGTTGTTTTCTTAATAAATACCGCATGGTGCGATTTATTAGGAGCACCTTGTATGAAGCAGAAAGGTGTGGTTTTCTTTGGAGTAGAAACAGGCTATAAAGCCTAAATAATTACCACAACAGCGATTCAGGAGTGAGCACCAAAATAGGAGGTACTTGCTGAAGTTAGGCAGGGTCTCTCAAGGCATTTAGTAAAGAGCCCCTGTCTGTGTTTAACAAAACATGAATAAAAAAGGGTTCCTTACCTGTGAAACTGTACTAGGAGCCCAAGACTTGTACTATAGGGCTGGCAGCTCTCCAGCTGCCTATATTTATGGAACTCCTAGTTAGTGAGGTCACTGCCAAAGAGGCGGAGCTAGGGGAAATTAAGCTTTCTACCTCTATAAACACATGTAGCCAGGCAAAAATGAATATTATCTTAATGTTGCTAGGACTCCTATTAACCAAGGCTTATAAATATCCCTTTTTCTTATGTTTAGGCTGGGATATGAGCCTCATAGAGATGTGTTTTCAGTTAAAAGACATCATGTGGGTGTTTCCCAAGGAAATGATGTCACTAGGACACAGGATAAAAGATTGCCACTAGAGGCTTAAAGTTAGATAGGGTGTCAGTGGAGAGCTGGCTATAAGAGGTGGTGGACCTCAGGAGTACACTCGTTTGTGTGAAACAGGCAAGGAGATGGCCTGGTGGCACTGCTGGGCAGAGCAGAGGCCCTTCCTGAGCATATTGCATTTGTTTGTTTTTTTCTGTTTGTTTGATTTTGATATTTTGAAATTGAATGACTAACCTTATTTTTCTGATTTCTGTGAAACCTGATTTCATCTTTTATTGAGAAAAATAAAATGATAAATGCCTTGCCGGTGCTTTTTATGCACTGAGTTTGTAAGTCTGCCTGGTTTGTTATCCTGAAATCCCTACCCTGCTACACCTATCATTTATTGGATGGATGGATAAATGGATAGACAGATAGAAAACAAAAACAAAGAAAAAAAAAATTGTTCGTACCAACATCTCCAGTCGAGCAGTCGGGGTAATTTTTTTTTTTTTATTTTTTTTTTATTAATTTCTTTATCCGCCTGGTCCCTGGCAGTGATGCATCCTGTTGGATCCCCCAGCCCTGTCCCCTGCTTGCAGGCTAACCTTCCAGCTGCCTCATGGCTTAGCCCCCATGGTGGGGCGATGGGGATCCCTTAACCCACCTAACTCTGGATTCGGTGCTGGAAGGGTTACTGCCCATCACAGGGGTGGTGCCAGCAGGGACCGACCCTCATTCTGTGGTGTCAGTACCTTTTTTCTCCGGTAGTTTTGGTCCCCCTAGGCGAGGCGTGCAATGACACTGCAAGGAGTGAGCATGCATGCTCCCATACACACCTCCTCAAGCGTCTGCCTTGTCTACCCCAATCTGTAGCTTCGATTTTTTGTACCCTAGCCTCTGCTAAGGCCAGTCATCACCAAACTGCTGGTGTCCCCCCTCCCCCTTCCCAGAGAAGGAGAGCAGTCCTACAGATGTTCGATCCCTCTCCTCCTCTCTCAACCCCCAGTGGACCGTGCTTGTTCCAGAACACCGGTTGCTGGCGTAGCGTGAGGTAAGGCAACCAGTGCCTCAGCCCTCAGTGCCACCGGGCCAGACAAGCGGTGGGGTTATTTGATCTTCATACTTTCTTCTATAGGCAGCTCCCTCCTAGGAGGCAGTTACATTTCTTGGTAGGGCACCAGAACCTTGATCCACACTTACTTTTCACTCAGAGGTAGATGACATGTTGCAATCTTTACAAGATCTATTTTACACGTGCTCCACCTTCAGTCACTGGCTCCTTGGAAAGATGAGTTTAATGGGATCTCCCTGGACAACAGAACAGTTAAATTGTGCTGTAATCAGCACACACGTAATATCCTCTGCAGCATACAACATTGACAAATATGGGAGGATTTCTCCTGGACTCCTCATTGCATGTATGTACTGCCCATATGGAATGCCCTCTTCTATACTCCTAGGATCAGGTCTGGTAACCTTATTTGTCTGGGTACATATCCTGCATTCACATTTTGTGGATACATGAGGGGGGTCCTTAGTCTGACTTCTCCATTCTATGAGTTCTTCCCTGTGTCATCCGCCGATAAAGCATATGCTAGTACAGTCTTTCTACAGGTCCATAGGCAAGGGAACCTGTTATATCCATCTGTACAGCACTTTACCACTAAAACTCTCACTCTTCATATTCTTACTGAGTGCTTTTACTCTTTAAAGCTAGTTCTTACCTCTCATCAAGCTCTGTTGCACTTCCATGCCTCATTCCTGTACTCAAGTTATCCCTCTAGAACTCCACAGTCCATTATTGAATTACCAGTTATTGAATGACCAACAATATCAACCCAGTAATTCATTCCTCTGGGAGTCTCTCTGCTCTGGTGTTCTGCTTACTGTCTCACTTTCTATGGCTTGCTTCTTGTGGTCACCTGAGACTAAACCTGACAGGTGACCTGTGTCATATCTCAGACCCTGAGCACTGACACCATTCCAGACTGAAAAGGTCTACCCTTGCCCAATGCACCCAGAGGTCAGGACCCAGCCAACATGATGGACCCTCTGACCTCAGTAGCACTCTAGACTCAGATGCCCTTTAGACTAGTCTTACCTATAACTAGACTAGACCTTTCCAGCTCTCTGATTCTCTCTCCCTCTCTGTTGTACAGTATAGCTAATTTCTCCCCCATTTCCTGTGTCTGAGCCTCTCCAGCTCCAGTTATAGTAGCACCAAAAGCAGATAGGCACTTAATTCTTTATCCTCTGTACCTTTTACGTAATCCCACTTTGTGTGGGAGTTAAAACTGCACTGAACAAATTGATGCTAAGCAGGTTTCAAAGCATGAATAAATACAAACAGGATGTGCTGTCTTCAGCTTGACACAATCACTTGTGCTTAGTGCATATAACGTTGTAATAGTGGTATGAATCAGCAATAACCTGTCCATCACAATAAAGGTCAACCTCAGAATCTCTTGTCATTGAGTCAGTTTGTACAATACATTTTAGCGTAGTACTAAACTGTTCTGAAATCATGGCTGTTGCTCACAGCTCTGAACTAGCCTTTTTCAGTTTTGAAATCAGTTGTCTCAGCTTCCAGATATACTTGTCTGAATATTTGTTTAATGCCTGAATCATGCTTCTTGCTGTTGTATCTCATTATGAATGGAAAGAGTTACTTTCCAACTACTTCTAGTCATCGGGCACCATGGGATGGTAAATTGACTCTATTGTAGCCTTAGACTGTGATTAGAGGAATATCAGAGGAGGATAAGAATCCTTATTTTCATAAGTGACCTTATTTTCAAAAGTGAACTTCAAAATTATGATTTTAGGGAATGCCAAAAGATTTGTAGTTGCTCCATGGTTAATTAACCCATAACCATTTGGGTTTTGCTGTGGAGGGAGAACCTTTTGATGATAGATAGGTGCTCAGTGCATTGCATTGAATTAAATTTACCAGTGTGTATGCCTAACTGATGGTCCATGGTGCTGGGAATATACACAACAGTGTATCCTGGATACATTACTTCACATTTATGAAAAATTGACATTTGATGTATAATTTGGTGCATGGAGTAAAGCTGTGCATTCAGCTGTTTAAGATGTGAGTGCAAGCAGAGCTACAGGACATGCACACACGTGGGGAGCAGGCAAGATATGGGGAGACATCAAGAAGCTAATTATTACTTCATACAGGGTGATCAGCATGTGGAATAGCCTACCTGGTAAAGTAGCCATAGAGAAAAGTTTAGGCTTTCAAATCCAGATAACAGATACCTAAGGAAGAAATGCACTGATGGTTATACAGCATGAGTAGAGGGCATGCCTCATCCTCTTTTGTTACCTCCTGGGCTATCCTGTCTTCAGTCTGTGCCTATTACAGGTAACAGTCTGTCAGTTCAGCTTGGAGTTTTTCCATACTCATAGTGGGGTATAGTTATAGCCATACAGCAAGAGGGGTATGCAAGACAGACCCTACATCTTCTGACCCCTAAAACTATGTTACTAGACTAAAAGCTCTGTCACATGAATGGGAATGTTCCTTTACATTCCTCTTCTACTGAAGAATGTAGCTGTCCTGATCTCTGTTAATTTATGCATTTTGCGTTGAACTGATAATGTTACAAAGTCTTCAGAACCTAGTGGTTGACTGATTGGAGCTGGGTGACTGCAGGAATAAGGGAGCTTTTTATGCTGATGATATTAGACACTTCTTCCCTTGGCTGGAGCCTTTGCTTCTTAAGTTGATGGAGAATATGCAAATTGGATAAAGGTTTAGGCTTTAATTTCAAATAAAACAGCAGCAACGGCTTTGGGATCCACAGTGGTCTCAAAGAAGTCTAAATCGACTTTACAATGGACAGATAAGGAATAAACATAGAAATATAGAATTTGACAGCAGATAAGGACCATTTGGCTCATCCAGTCTGCCCATTTCTCTCTACCTACACAATTACCGTAGATAGTACCTGATCTACAGCTCTTTCTCCTCCTCCTCCCTCTTCCTCTCCACTATGATTCCTTGTGCTTCTCCCATGATTCTTAAACCCCCTCCACTGGTTTTGACCCCAGCACCTCTGCTGGAAGTCCATTCCAGGAATTCACCACTCTTTCTGTGAAGAAGTACTTCCTGTCATCTCTCCTGAATCTACCCCCCCCAGTTTTATAGCATGTCCCCTTGTCTTGAGCACATTTTCTTCTGAAAAATACTTCCCCCTGTACCTTATTTACCCCATGAGGTATTTAAAGATCTCTGTCATATTCCTCTCTCCATTCTCTGTTCCAGGGTGTACATATTAAGGTTTGTTAGTCTCTCCTCATAGGGCTTTTGATGCTGCACCATTTTAGTTGCCCTCCTCTGGACCACCTTCAATCTGTTTATATCTTTCTGGAGATGTGGTCTCCAGAACTGGACACAGTACTCTAGATGAGATCTTACCATTGATCTACTGTATGTAGAGGCAACTACACCTCCCCCTTTCTGCTAGTGACACCCCTCTCTATACACCCCAGCATCCCACTAGACCTCTGAACTGCCTTGTCACACTACCTGGTCACCTTTAGGTCATCTGGTATGATTAACCTCAGGTCTCTTTCCAGCTTGATGATTGTCAGTACCACTCCACCCATTCTGTACTCTGCCCCTGGATTTCTGTGCCCTAAGTGCATTATTTTGCACTTTTTCACATTGAAACTCAGCTGCTATACCTTTGAACTCTCCACTTGTTTTCTCAGGTCTCTGCATATTCTTTCCACCTCCCCTGCTCCCCCCCGAAGTGTCCACCCTCTTGCAGACTTTGGCGTCATCCACAAAGAGGCAGCCCTTCCTTTCCAGCTACTCTCCAATGTCACTTATAAAGGCATTAAAGAAGACCGTTCTAGCACTGATCCCTGAGGCACCCTGCTGTGTACCCTTCCTTCCTCAGAATGAACTCTGTTTACCACCACCCTCTGTTGCTTTTCCTCTAACCAGTTTCTTATCTAGTGTACTGCCTTTGAACCCACTCCAAAGCTACTCAGTTTGCTTATTAGTTTCCTATGTGAAACAGTGTCGAAAGCCTTACTGAAATCTAGGTAGTCTATGTCCACCACTCCACCCTGATCTAAATCCTTTGTCACCCAGTCAAATAAATCTATTAAATTCATTTGACATAATCTCCCCCTGTGAAACCATGCTGCCTCGTGTCTTGTGATATTCCATAATCCTTTCCTTCAGCAATGATTCCATTAACTTTCCCACCAACAATGTCAGACTGACTGGCTTTTAATTGCCAACCTCCTCTCTGCTAACACTTTTGTGTAACAGCATTACATCTGCCCTCCTCCTGTCCTAAGGAACTATTTCTGATTCCAGTGAGCTGTTAAATACAAAAAGGACCAAACAGTGAGGATAAAAAAGGATGGGAGGTGGGTGGAGAGAGGGGAGGATCAGGCAGAGGCATTAAAAGAATACTTCTTTTCTGTATTCATGCAAGAGAAAGCGGGTCAGGTACCACAGGAAAGGAGTGGGGTAGGCGGGGGGGAGAGGGTGTGACAGAAGCGAGGATTACTGAGGACAGGGTACTGGAAGGACTGAGGGCACTGAGGGTGGACAAGGCATCTGGGCCAGATGGTATTCACCCTAGGATACTCAAGGAGCTGGCTGAGGTTCTGGCAGGGCCACTGGCTGACCTGTTCAATACCTCCCTGGACATGGGATGCATACGACAGGACTGGAGGATGGCCCATGTGGTGCCCATCCACAAAGGTGGCCCAAAGGATGAACTGGGAAACTAAAGGCCAGTGAGCCTCACATCAATCATAGGGAAGCTCATGGAGACAATCCTGAAAGAGACACTGGTGACCTTTTTTGAGGACAATGGACTCCAGGATAGACATCAGCTTGGGTTTGTCTCAGGCAGATCCTGCCAGACCAACCTCACTGAGTACTACAATTGGGTGACATGGGAACTATACAAGGGCCATGCAGTGGATGTCCTGTATTTGGATTTCAGCAAGGCCTTTGACTCTGTGCCGCATGGGAGGCTGGGGGGAAAGCTGGAAGCTGTGGGGGCGGGAGCAAAGATGGTGAAATGGATAACAAACTGGCTATGCGGAAGGCAGCAGAGGATGGTAGTGGGAGGGGAACTCTCAGCACCGAGGGCAGTGATGAGCAGGATGCCACAGGGATCAGTGCTGGGGCTGGTGTTTTTTGGGTTATTCATAGCTGATATCTCACATGGGATCCAAAGTAAGATCAGTCTGTTTGCAGACAACACCAAAATGGGGGTGGTGGTTGATGACATCGAGGGATGGAAGGGGCTACAGGATGACCGAACTAAACTGCAGGAATGGTCAGAAACATGGCAGCTGGGGTTCAATGCCAAGAAGTACAAGGTAATGCACTTTGGAGCAAAGAACCAAGGGAGGGACTATCAGCTGGGATGGGTACAGTTGGGTAGCACCATGGAGGAAAAAGGCTTAGAGGTACTTATAACGGGGAGCATAAACAACTCTGCTCAGTGTAGGAAGGTGGCAGTGAAGGCCAACAAGATGCTGAGGTACATGGCGAGGGGAATCTCCTCCAGAAGTAGGGAGGTAGTCCTCCCCCTGCACATATCACTGGTCAGGCCACACCTGGAGTGCTGCATGAAGTTCTGGTGCCTGTACCTGAGGAAGGATGTCAGATTGTTGGAGGGGGTGCAGCATAAAGTGACAAAGATGATCCAGGGATTGGAGGGCAAGCCCTACGAGGAAAGGCTGTGTGAGCTGCGCGAGCTAGATATATATTCATTGGAGGAGAGGAGGGATGGGGAGACATGATTGAGACCTTTAAGTACTTTAAAGGGATGAACAAGACTTAAACAGAGGAGCTCTTCCAATTAAGAAGAGGAAGAAACATGAGAGGGTGCAGTTTCAGACTGGAGGGGGGAAGATTCAGGAGGGAGGTAAGGAGACAGTTCTTCACGGAAAGGGTAGTGGGCAAGTGAAGCACTCTACCTCAGAAGGTGGTGACCTGTAAGACAGTGGGCAGTTTCAAGAGGGGATGAGACAGGGTGATGGTGAAGGTAAATCTAAAGAGGGGAGAGTGGGAGGGGCAGCTGCAAGATGAGGGCTTAGCTGCACAATCGAGCAGACTCGACAGACTGTAAGGCCTTTTTCTGCTGGCATTTTCATATGATCATAAATAGAATGTCAGAGGTGCAGCCAGTACTTTTCTGCGCTCCTCCAAAACTCTTGGATGCACCCCATCTTGCCCCAGTGTTTTGACCATGTTCAGATTAGTGAGTACCTTCAGGAATTTCACCTTCAAGAAAGGACTGATGTCCAAATCCCTCCCTCCCTCCAAAGCTTCTATTACTTTTTTGTGGCCCCCTTCCCTTCTCCTTCCCCTATGAACACTGAACTAAAGTATTTGTTCTGGATGTCTGTCTTTTCCTGGTCCACCTCTGCACTGTCCCGCTTTCCCTTTTTACCAACCTTGCAATCCCAACCCTGGTCTTCTTCTTTTCACTCACATTCCTAAAAAATGTCTTGTCCCCTTTTGTTACCTTGTGGGCTATTCTCTCTTCAGTTTATACCTTTGTGCTCCTTGCTGCTTTCCCTGCTTCCCTCTGTTTTCCCTGATACACCTCCCTATCCTCCTCCCTCTGCATTTCCTTAAACCTTCTGAATGCTACCCTTTTGTCCTTTACCTTTTCAGCTACCGCTTTTGAGAACCATAGCGACCTCTTTTTCCTCTTGCTTTTGTTTACTTGTTTGACATATAAATTTGTTGCCTTTACTATACTCCCTTTTGACTTTCCCCACTGTTCCTCCACTCCACCCAGGCAAGTCCCCCCCCCCCACACCAGGTCATCCCTGAGGAATTCAACCATCTTTATAAAATCTGCCCTCATGAATTCCAGGACCCTCGCCCTTGTGTGGTTCAATTCCACAGCTGTCCTTATATTGAACCACACCATAGGATGATCACTGGTCCCCTGGTGGTCTCCCACCTTGATGTCTGCAATACTGTCCCTGTTACTGAAAGCCAGGTCCAGTATTGCCCTATCACTAATGGGTGCACTGACTAATTGCCTAAAGGACAACTCCTGCAAAGAGTTCAGGATGTCCCTCTTTCTAGCTGAAACTGCTGCTGGGAAACTGCAATTTACATCTGGCAGGTTGAAGTCCCCCCCCAGCAGCACCTCCCCTTTTTCTGATGTCTTGCCAATGACTTCCACCGGTACCTTATCTAATTCCTCCCTCTCTGCTGGAGGTCTGTTGATCACTCCAGTGTGAATAGTGGTTCTATTTCTCAACTCCAGGATGACCCACAGTACCTCTTCCTCCCCCTGTTTTCAATGTGCCTCTGCTGCTTTTATGCTTTCCCCTCACATAAAGTACCACACCACCTCCTTTCCTTCTCACCCAGTCCTTCCTGAACAGAGTATAGCCTGGTATGGCCATGTCCCAGTCAAGGTTTTCAGTTCACCTTGGCTAGGTAAAGTCCACAATATCCAGGTTGAGGGACTTCTGGTGATGTCACCAAAAGGAATTGGTGCTTGAGATCACAGCTCCGGCTCCTGATCCATCAAACTTCTCCAGATTAAATAAAAACATCTGTAAAGACAGAGAAGTGTTGCATTACTGATGGGCAGACAAAAAAAGACACTGATGGTAGAAACAACATCAGATTGCAGCCGATAGTCCACCCTTACTATGGAACCAGCTGACCATGCCACTGGTGAGGAGTAGTGGCCTGCCTTTAAACCATCTGCAGCTCAGTCAACAAAAACAGCTATAATAAATGAGCTACAGGACTTTAGATAAGAAATCTGTGCCTTATATACAGAAATCGGTGAAAAACTAACAAATGAGGAAAACAGAGTTGTGATTAAAGGAATAATGCATGACAGGGTGTGTGTTGTGCTGGGATAAAGCCACGCCTGGGGGGGTTGGGCACGAGGCCGCAGGTTGAGTGCGTCCAGTGCCCCAGGCGTGGTGTTATCCAAGCACGACACACACCCTGGAATGCATTATTCCTATTATACAATGGCTTGTGGTTATCTATAAAAGAAAAAAACAATTTTAAAGAATGATTTTTTTAGTGTGAAAAAATATTTTTGTTTCTTAAGAGGAGAGGCAAAAAAAAGAGAGTATCCTAGAGGTCCATAAGCTCATCTACATTGGTTCATAGTGCTGAGACTAGACCTGTAGCATTATGCTGGGATAACGCCATGGGTCTAGCCCCAAACTGGCCAATCACAGTCTAAGATTCTTTCTTGCCATTGTATAATTGGAGACACAGGCCACAAATCCCGAATCTCGTACAGATCGTCTAGAGCACTTCATGCTCCACTTCATAGAAGAAAATAAACAGATGCAAGCCAAAGGCGATGACTTGGAAAACAGGTCATGATGCAACAATCTCCACATCAATGGTGTCCTGGAAGGCGAGGAGGGTTTATTTATTTATTTCACCAGTTTCACCAGAAGAAACATACTGAGCCTTAAATAACTGGTTTCCAGAATCATCCTTTGGGGGGGGGAGAGAAATATATATCCATACAAAATATTTACAAAGAATGTACACTCATAATAAGGCACACTTTTATACAATATATCATAAATTAAACATCGAGTAATATGCATTGAATGTACAAGAGCATATACATAGGAATTATTTACAGAAAATGCAGCAACAGCAGTTAGTAACATTTGCCTACAAGAATAGGGGATGAGCTAGGTTAGTGCAAGTGGCTAAGGGTAGTCTAACAAAGGGTGAAGAGTAGAGAGGGGGAGAAAGGAGAAGGTAGGTCATAGGAAGGAGACAAGGGAGGTCCAGAATTAGGGTGGGTAGGTAGAGGAGGAAGAGAAATGGAGGGATGGAGGAGGGGAGATATGTAGTTTGAGAGTCAGGGGTGGGGGACAGAAGGGGAGGATAGCCAGGAAGAGGAAGGTATGGGGACAATAATGGGGGGGGAGTCAGGGGCAGTTACAGGAGGAGGTGGAGTAATCACGTATAAGACTGGAGAAGGAGCAGATGGAGGTAACAGAATGAATAGGGCCAGGGAAGGAGTTCCAGAGTTTGAGAAGGCAGAAAGAGAAAGCAGCTTGCCCAGCCAAGGTCCACCTGGATGGAAGAGTTAGAGAGTGGAGGTTAGAGCTATGGAGAGAGTAGGAAGGGTTTGAAGGGGAGGAGAGAAGAGACATAAGGTAGGATGGGAGGGAGCCCAGCCAGTACTTAGCAATAAGGGAAGAGCAATGAACAAGCCATCTGGGTTCCAGGGAGGAAAAGGAGAGAGAGGTGTAGAGATGGCAGTGCTGGGTCCGGGGCGGGGCGCAATCCAGGGCAAACCTACAGAAGGAGTGGAAGAGTGGATCCAGTCTGGCCAGTGTAGACTTGAGAGCACTAGCATAGATAGTGTCACCATAGTCAAAGAAGAGAAGAATTATTCTCTACACAATGGCTCTGTGGGCCGTCAAAGGGATGCACCCTCAGTTCCTATACAGTGCACCAAGTTTAGAGTGAAGCTTTTTGTGTCAGTAGTCCACATGAGCAGAGAAGTCTGGGTGACTGTCAAGCCAAACTCCTAGGTACTTGAAAATTGTGACGTTGTCAAGGCTAGTCCTGTCCAGAGTGTGGAAGGAAGACACTGCTGGCAGTTTAGAGAGTTTTTGTCTGGTACCAAAAATCATAGAGACAGTTTTTTTCACATTTAAGGAAAGCTGATTTGCCCAGAACCAGTGCTGGATATTGGTGAAAAACAGTTGGAATCTGCTTTTCAGGTCTGGTATGGTGGAGCCTGAGTCAAATATGACAGTGTCATCGGCATACATGTGTATGGATGTAGATGTACATGCAGAGGGGAGGGAATTTAGAAAGATGAAGAAGAAGATGGGTCCGAGCAGTGAGCCTTGGCAGTGTGGATGGGGGGGAGGTCAGGGAGTTGGCAATTTTGACAGCTTGAGTTCTGCCCATGAGGTAGGAATGGAACCACTCTGTGGCATGAGTAGAGAGCCCAGCAGCAGAGAGTTGGGCTAGGAGGAGGGGGTGGGCTACAGTGTCAAAGGCTTTGGCCAGCTTGATGAAGATAGCAGAGGTAACCAGATCCTGGTCCACACCTTTCAGGATGGCATCAGTGAGCCTGAGGAGGGAAGTAGATATGGAGTGAGATTTATGAAAACCAGAATGGAAAGGGGTGAGGAAGGAAGAGGAGGAATTAAGTAATGCAGAGAGCTGAGAGAGTACCCAATGCTCTTTAGAGTTTAGCAAGGGTAAGGAGAAGAGAAATAGGGTGGTAGTTGCTCGGTGCTGAGGGACATGGGGTATGTTTGCATTATGGACTCTCTCCTATGGGAAATTTTACTTGATTCAGCCCTTTCATTAGACATAGAGCGGGCCCACAGAGCATTGCTGCCTAAACCCAAACATCCTAAGAATCAGCCTTGCTCTGTTGTCCTATGTCTACTAAATTTCACTACAAAACAAGATTTATTCCTACAGGCTTGGAGAAGAAAGCAGATCCACTATAAAGATAAAAAGTTCTATATAGATGACTAGTCACTAGGTTTGCTAGCAAAGGCACCTAGCTTCACCTGAGCTCTTTTCTTCTAGGTTGCTTGAAAGGACAGAGCAAAGAACCTTACTGGAGCAAGGAAAAGGATCAAGGCTTCTTTTGGCTAGGCAGATTTACTGTGTGTTATTTTCATTTGTGCTCACAGGGATTGTTACTGTTTGTTGCTAACATTTTGTTGTTTTATTTTTCTCTGATTCAAATTGTTGTTGCTGGGTATACCTTCTGCTGCATTATTACAGGGTGTGCCTACAGGTGTGTGCTTACAGATTACTGCTGTACTCTTCTGATTCAAATTGTCTTTTGCAAGGTATATCTTCTGTTACTGCTTCATTTTTCTCTGTAGCAAAGTGTTTCTTATAGGGTATATCTTCTGTGAAATTATTAGAGGTGGTGCTTTACAGGTTTTACAGTTTTATATATCATTAGGATAAGCTTTTAGGGCTACTGCATTTATTGCTGGCTTATTATTTCTGCTCTTACCGCCTTGTTTCTTTTGTCCATGGTTCTTCTTTTTCGACAGGGGAAGGGCCCAACCACCCACCCCCATCCCCAACCACCCCACACTACACTCCTTTTATAGGGTAGCACAGTCATGACATTTCTTGTAGCAAAACAGGAAGGGGTGGATCAGAGGGGTATCTACATAGTGACCTCATTTACAGGGGCACAAGTAATTTACCTGGTTATAACAAGTTAGACATAAGCAAATAAATAAACAAAACACAAAATCAAACTTTTGCTTTAATTTTCCTCCTTCTAATTACTCTGATCAGGTTATAAACCCAGCAACTTATCTGGAATGGCTATTATTAACTGCAGGTACTGTCAGACACTTTTCAGAAGGGCAATTTTACAGTATTTAGGACACTGTCCTACATGCTGGGCCATTGGAGAGCTAAGGGCTCAGCTCCAGGCAGCATGGGCAGAAATTTCGTGCCTCAAATCACATATTCAGGAGGAAATATATTATAAGAACCACCCGCCATGTCCTCAACATCCAACAGAAGCACCTCGACCACAGAGGGTAGTTGGTCTGGGAGGCTGGCAGGTGGTTAGGAGAGGCAAACTGGGTGCCTCATCACTCGATGCTCTCCAACATATCACCTCCACAAACCATATAAAAACTACAAACAGGTATCTGCCTCTATTTCTGAAATCAAACAAAGGGGCAGAGGACACTGCAGAGCAGGACACTGCAGCACAGGAGCTAGCACACCAAAACTCACCCAAAACAGGAATCAAAACAAAAAAAGCAAAAAGGAAATCCAAAAAACTTCTGATCATAGGAGACTCCATGATTTGGGGAGTTGATACCTATCTCCAGCCAGGAGTAATGGTCAGATGTCTCCCAGGTACATCAGCATGGAGAGACACTGACTGCATTGCTAAAATTATACAGGAAGCAGGAGAAAACATTGATGTCCTGGTACACATAGGGACTAATGATCTCACCAGTTGGCCAGTTGTGGAGACCAAGGAACACCAGACCAGGCTGGGTGATGAACTATCATCCATTTCATCCGGCATCTCCTTCTCTGAGATCCTGCCAGTCTGGGAGAGGGGGGCAGATGAACGGAAGGTCAGAAAAGTGGACATAGGGGAACTAAACATGTGGCTGGATGGCTAGTGCCAGGAAAAAGGACACAAATTTGTAGGGAACTGGCAGCAGTTTTGGGAGCGAAAGTTCTTTAAATTTGATGGACTGCATCTGACTAAGGAGAGAGTCAGTGCATTGGGGCAGAAGTTTGATGTCTTTGCAGAATATTTAAACTAGCAAATGGGGAGAGGGGTGCAGCACCTGATATGTCGAATGGGAAGAACACCCTTCCCCCCCTCAGCTAATGGTCAAACAGGAGTTCAGCATGTTTGTAGTTCAATTGCATCACCAGGAAAGGAAAGGAAAAAGGTCCAACTCCCCATACGATGCACAAGGGAAACGCCAGACCTCGCCCAACAACTAACACACCGAAATCTGGCCAATGGAAAATCACATACACAAATCCTCGGAGTCTGGAAGACAAGATCCCAGATCTGCAGGCAATAATGACAGAGGCTAAACTGGACATAATAGCCATTAGTGAGACATGGTTTACCAGTAACCACACTTGGGAGACTTCAGTATCTGGCTATGTACTGTACAGAAGAGATTGAGGTGCAAAAAGGGATGTGGTGTGTGGAGTGGCCCTTCATATCAATGAAAATATCAAAGCTACAGAAATTCTGAATACACATAAGGAGCCAGAAGAACTGTGGGTCACCCTGGAAACAGGAAATGGGATGGCCATATGAACTGGGGTTGTCTACAGGCCTCCAGACCGGGGGAGGACATAGACACACTGCTGTTAGAAGATATACAAAACATGACAGCTAAAGGGGAGG
Source organism: Neoceratodus forsteri (assembly GCA_016271365.2). NCBI lineage: Eukaryota > Metazoa > Chordata > Ceratodontiformes > Ceratodontidae > Neoceratodus > Neoceratodus forsteri. Next base: position 435,786,405 of record JADMNL010000023.1, read on the forward strand.
GTCTGATAATGGGAGACTTCAACATGCCAGATACAGATTGGTCAATACCAGCAGGCACATCTGCCAAACTTGACACATAGTGGATTCTCTGCAGGAGGAGGGCCTCAAACAACTGGTACAACAACCCACAAGAGACAGGGCTATCCTAGATCTAGTACTGACTAATAGGGAAAGGATCACAGATCTCCAGGTAGAAGGTCACCTGGGGTAGTGGTGGGCGAAGTGGGTTCAATCCGCTCCACGAAGTGATTTGTGGAGCAAACACAGATTCGCGGAGTGCTTTGCAACGCAAAGTGGAGTACTTTGCATTGTGATGAGTAACGTGAAGTCCATTGAAAATAATGACTTTGTGTTACTCCGCCTCCCCAGACCACTACTCCACCAAATTTAAGGTGAAGTGCATTGAGGGCAATGCACTTCTCCTCACTTTGCCTTGTTTTTGAGCTCAGTAGGTAAATTTTGCAGTGATTCATGGGATTTCAGGTCACATGGGCTCTATATTGATCTGCACAGCCTCAGTTTGGGTAAGTATGTGTAGGAAGGAGTAGGCGACAGTGTACTCTGAGAGCTTTCTATGATTGAAGCCACCTAAAAGCTGTTAAAAAAGCATTTTTGGGTTTTTTTAAGGCTCAAACTTTACTTCATCATTTGTAGGAAACCCTCCTGTGCTCATATCATCGAGCATTTTTGTTTTTGTGTGGATTTTGAATGCTAATGTACGACATTGAGTGTGTGTAATGAAAGACAGTGAAAGTGTGCTTTGGGGGAGGGGCTTATCTGTGGTGTAGGTAGATTTAAGTTGGAGAAATAGTGATTTCTTTGTTTTTTGGTTATATTTTTGTTATGTAACTGACTATGTTAATGGACACACAATAATATTGTCAGTAATTGTTGACATTTTCTTGCTGTTTGTGTGTTGTGTGAATCTGGTGCAGCAGTTCATAATTTCAGGTTGTTTACATTACAATTCGTGGCATATTACTGAACTTTTGAATTTGCTATGCATTACTCATTCAGCATTGTAGGCAAACTGTTCTGTGTGTGTGTGTGTGTGTGTGTGTGTGTGTGTGTGTGTGAGAGTGTGTGTGCGGTGTTGCGTGACATCAAATAATACACCTTTTATTGTGCCACAGACTAGTGTAATTGTAGGCACAGCAGTGTGAACCTGCTATACAGTGCAGCTACCTGATTTTGTACTGCAACTGTGGCATCTATTCTTTGTTTTGCTGCTTGTACTGCCATAAAAATCTGCAGTCAGTGCTCCCCCTTACCCCTCCGGCAAAAGGAATTTTTTACCAGATTGGATTGTTTTTGTGACCTCATCAGCACCACTGGTTACTGAAGTTGTTTTCATTGCATGACAGTCTCAGACTAGTCTCTTATCTGTTGCTGAAGCTACAGTTGTTTTTTTGGCTTCACATCCAGCGTCCCCCCAATCAGAGAGTGAACGTATCAAAATCTAAATTTGGTTATAATATTGTGGTTGATCCCCCAAAATGCCCGCAAAGAGACATGCGAGCTACGCTGTTTCTCACCATGGCAATTCTGGCAGTAAGATAGTCTGTGGGCGTGGTAGTACACAGATGCAGAAGTGTACTGCTGATGTGAGGAAAGGTATTTCTCCTGCAATGTTTTTTACAGCCCAATCAGTAGCTTCACTCATAGTTGGAGGAGATGATGTTTTCCCAGCCGGTGGTGTTAGTGTTACTGGTGTTAGTAGTGGTGGTAGTATTAGTATTGGTGCGTCAAGTTTGAATTCCAACCAGTGTACCGTATCCAAAAATATTGAGTGTGAAGCAGTGCAAGTGAGTGGCAGCGTAGATGATGTCATACTTCCCAGTAACATCCCAGTAACTGAACCTGAGGATTCTGATAATCATGTCAATGATAGCATACAATGTGATATTCCATCCACCGTGGTAGTTAATGTCACGCATTTTCCATGAAGTGATTCGCAGTGTGGTGAAAAAATTATCAGGTGATGGTGGTGTAGATGCTGATGATGAATGTGATGATGATATTGCTGTTGTTGCAACATGCAGTTCACATGCTAGCATCCAAGCAGAAGATGTGGATGTGTGTGACGTTGATGAATATGATGATGATGTAATTGACCCCAGTTGGGAACCGGAGAAAAAGAAATTCAAAGTGGCTGTGTCTGAGTCTGTTTGCAGGAATTCCCCCCCCTAAAAACTTGTGATTTACTGGCTTTAGTTGATGATGATGACCCAGTAATAAATATGATAGGTAGTTGTGGTGGTCAGTTGCAGTCCAGGTGTGCAGTGTCCGAATCATCATGTGCCCTTCCCCAATTCAGTGCTTAAAATAACGGCCTTAAATAAGCCACATCATGGACAAGTTAAGAGCAGAGCATCACAATCCCTTGTTTGGGATTTTTTTGTTCAAGATGCAAATGATGAATCAGTTGCAATCTGTCAGGTTTGCCATGTACATGTGAGTCAAGGTGAAAAGGGGAGCCATCTGGGCACAGGAGGACAGCATATGCATCTAAAGAATAGGCACATGGCACTGTGGACCCAGCACAAGATGGCAGCTAATACCACAGTGGGGCTTTCACCCTCATCACCGGCAACCATAGCGAGCATGTTATCCCCTTCCATGACTGTTAAGTCCAGTAGTAAATTAAACGTGTGCAGTACTGAGGTAATAAGAGCAGAAGATTACTACAGGCATGATGAGGTGGAGGACCATAATGACTTTGAAATGTTGTCCAGTGTTGGTGAGAGTAGCAGTTTTTGTGGTGGTGGTGGTGGTGGTGGTGAATGCAGTATGTCTAGTGCAAGTGGTACATCAACCCCGGTTGGCAAATCTGGCAAAATAACTGCATTCCTGGGTTTGTCACCGTGACCTGTGCAACCGTCTTCATCAAACGTCCACACTCCACCAGCTGTCAATGCCATTCATCACAGAGCACAACCATTTGTGATCACACCCCATGAAAAACGTTTAAGTCAGCCCACGTTACAGAGTGTTTTTGAGCATAAACTGAAGTACCCCCCGAATCATTCAGTGTCACGTGAGCTTAATGCTGCTGTAACGGAAATGCTGGCAATTGATCTTTTGCCCTTCTCTTCTGTGGAGAATTCTGGGTTCCAGTGGTTTGCAGCATGTGCCTGTCCAAAACGGAAAGTCCCATCCATGACATACTTTTCTACCCGTGCTGTCCCCGAGTTGTTCCGCATTGTGTCCGACTCAGTAAGACATGCCCTTCAACATTCCTCTTCTCCTTTCATCCATTTAAGTTTGGACATGTGGACAAGTGGCAAAATAGTGGGGAGTTCATATTTGTGTATAACTGCACACTGGGCGCAGGTGCGGGGGGTTGTTTGTGATGTTGGTAGTGTGAATAATCAGTGCAGTAAGGTGGATTGTCACGGCAGAAATCTTCCAGGAATTCAAAAGCATGCAACGATTGCTATGCACAATGTGACCTGTTCACACACTGGAGAGAACATGTTGGATGTGGTACTGACTGAAACTGATAAATAGCTAAACCCTCTGTCCCTCAGAGCTGGGTTCATCGCAAGTGACAATGTGTCAAATGTGGTGAAATGCATCATGAATGGTGTTTTTTTTCATGTTCCATGCATGGCCCACTGTTTAAATCTTGTGGTGCAGGAGTTTCTGCAGTACCCTGATGTAAAGGAAATGCTGACCGTTGCACAATATATCTGCTCTCACTTTTCAAGATCTGGAAAGGCCCGTGACCAACTGTGGCAGTTGCAAATACAAAACATCCTGCCTCAGCACCGCTTGAAGCTGAAAGTTGTCACCCGATGGAACTCCACTTTATACATGGCAGAAAGGTTGTATGAACAATACAAAGCCATGTCAGAATAACTTGTGATGAACAATATCCGTGACAGTTCCGGGGCCTCCACGTCTATGGCGATTGAACAGTGGTACCTCATGGACTCTGTAATAACAATTTTGTGACCTTTTGAATATGCCACACAGGCAGTGAGTGGTGAGTCTGCCTCCATTAGCCAATCAATTCCACTGCTGTGGGTGCTGAGGCAGACATTGGTGAATGTACAGCATGGCCTTGATGTTGCCGGAGACTGTGGTAGAAGTATGTTGCTGCAACACATGCTGACAGTATTTGACCAGAATCGTCACATTGTGAGCATTCAGCATAGTGACAACTTTGCCATAGCAACAATGCTGGCCCCACGATACAAACATGGAATTGCATCAGTACTGGAGGGAGGGCCTGAACAGGTAAAAAATATCAGTGGTCAACTGGTGCACTTGGTTCATGGGGCACAGAAGTCATGTGCCAAGGTCAGCAAACCTCAGCAGCATAATCTGGCTGAAGGTGTACCTGTAGGACTATCAAGCATATCCTGCAAGGGGAAGGGGACAGTAGTTCCAGGTGGTCTGTCATACAAAGTGGCTGGCATCAACCCACTTTGGGAGGCTTTGTCCCAAGTGGGTATTTGTGAAATAAATGATTCAGGAGAACAGGATGATGCATCAACAACTGGACTTAGTGCGGCTCAGAGAATGATTGAGTCATATTTGTCTGAAAACAGGCATCTGACAATAACTGAAGATCCTCTTTTGTACTGGAGTGGAAAGGTCAGTGAATGGCCTGAGCTGACTGCAGTGGCACTGAAGTACCTCACATGCCCACCCTCCTGTGTAAGTGTTGAGAGGGTATTCAGCTCAGCAGGTGCAATAGTCAGGGATCATTGGATAAACCTGTCTCCTGCAAATGTTAGTTTGCTAACATTCATTAAAATGAATGAGAGGCACGTACCAGCACAGACTGCAACCTCGGTATTCATACCCCGGCGTAGTCATGGTGGCTTTGGTGATGTGGAAAGGGACCATCCTGGTGGCACTGGCAGTGGCTGCCTGAAATGGCCCACCACTAACATAGATGATGACACAATGGAGAAAGAATTTCCCAGTGGTCAGACTTCAGACATAGGTGACTGTAAGGGAAGTTTTCTTTATGAGGATGATGATGTGGTTAATGTTGGCAGGTTTTAACTGACGTTGTTAAAAGGCAGTGTGCCACCCCGGACCACCACCACCACTGGAACTGATGTTAGCCACTGCCACCATTGAGCATGAGTCTGTCTGCCCCCCAGACCACCACCACCGGTACTGATGTTAGCCAGTGCCACCACTGAGCATGAGTCTGTCTGACCCCCGGACCACCACCACCACTGGGACTGATGTTAGCCATTGCCACCACTCAGCATGAGTCTGTCTGCTCCCTAGACCACTACCACCGGTACTGATGTTAGCCAGTGCCACCACTGAGCATGAGTCTGTCTGACCCCTGGACCACCACCACCGGGACTGATGTTAGCCACTGCCACCACTGAGCACGAGTCTGTCCAGACCACCACATTCATCAGCCACAGACACAAAGCTTCTTAATATTTAAACCATAAAGTGAGTATGTGTACTCATGTTTGTTATGCTGTTTCACTTCCTTTAGTTGTATGTTTTGTTTTCTGTAGCTTTTCAGAACTACAATGGTAAAACACATATGGTTTACTTATTTTGTTTCTTTTGCAGGTTAACAAAAAAAGGCTCTATCGCTAAAACTCGGTGGGAATGGTACTGCAGCTGTACCGTACAGAGAGGAACCTGTGGAGTATCCATGGAAATCCATTCTGGTAAGTATGAAGATTTTATTTCATCCGTTTCATTGTTTTGGAAAGACTGCAGCAAGTATTGCACACAGGTTGTGTTAGTAGACAAGATGTGGGTTTGAAATATAACTTGACTTGAGATTGAGAACCAGGGAGGGACAAATAACAATTAAGTTGTAAGAAGTCATTCATTTCTTTTTTTAGGAAACTTCCAGATGCTTTGTTGTTCTGTCAAAGTGGCCTTATCCAAAAAAGTTCTTCAACATCAGGCACTCCCCTTCCCCAGGCTTGGGCACACATGCAACACAAAGAAGTCGTTTCATTAGATGACCATGACCATCATGAACAACTGGACTCCAGAAGGATGCAGATGAAATCTATGAAGAAGTAACAAAATAAGAAACCATTACAGACAAACCTGCAAATATGATTCCCCCCACACCCCAAGAAAAAAAAATACTTATCTTCATGTGCTTGAGAGTTATCCATTTCCAATTTCAACTCAAAAAATTCTCATTGAGCACTGGAATGTGCACACCAACAGTTCCTGTGACCAGTGATACAGAACAATACCATGAGTACATGTCCATGTCAACCCCCCTCCTCACCTACAAAATACACAAACATATATCGATATATATCTACTCACCAAGGCTATTAGTGTGCAGCCAAAGGGCACCCTTCCATCCAGTTGAAATGATCACATTTCATTTGCTCGAATCGCCTCCCAGAACACAGTGGACCAGCAACAGGATGCTCACGGTCATGATTTTATTGTGGGGGACTTCGTATGTGCTGAAACACTCCCATTTCACTGTGTTATCACTTGTCAATTTTCTGCACACAAGGAGGATGCATTTTGGGCCTGCAGAAAAAAGCTGGGGACTCTGTGCCACCACTGCACGCATGACTGAGTAGAGCGGTCCAGCATCACATGACTGCCCCCACGTGTCCGCACTCCCCTCCTCTGACTGTGCCAGGGGCCAGAGACTCATCTTCTCCAGGGTCCATCCTTTTCCACACAAGTCTCCGACACACACACACACACACACACTGACACACACAAAACAAAACAAAACAAAACTTAAAAAAAAAATTCACTACCAAAAAACAATCACAAACACAATACAAAAACTAAATAAAGATAAAGCTGTTGTTTTCTTCACACAAAGGCAATAAAGCACTTTCAGTCACTGACTCTACACTGCTGTCCTCTCCACAAAGCCTTCTTCCTCTACGAATACAAAGGAGAAAGTGAAACTGCTTCTCTGACTCACTTCCTTCCTGCCTGGCTAAAGCATGTGACTTACAGTACTGTAAGCCATGTGATGTGTGGGGGGCTGCCTATTTACTCGTCACTTCACCTTACTTTGCGTTAAGGCATAATGGCAATGCGAAGGAATAATGATAATGCGCAGTGAACACTTTACAATGCCCGCTTTGCGTTGTGCTCTGCCTACGTGAAGTGGCCACTTTGCGTTCACTTCACCAGCAGATTAAAAATTCACTGCATCTCTACCTGGGTGTCAGTGACCATCACATGGTATGGTTCAATTTGGCCACTAGAACTAAATCATCCCATTCCAAGGCACAAATATGGAACTTCAGAGGAGCTGACTTTGATAAGATGGCCAACAGAGTTAAGCTAGCCCTGGCAAAAAGAAATACAGACGAGGGAGTACAGGCAAAGTGGGCAAGCATTAAGGATGCAATACTTAAAGCAATATTCTAGTGTGTTAGGGAGAAAAGGAAGTGCAAAAGAAGAAGGAAACCACTTTGGTTCTCTAAAACAGTAGCAGAAAGGGTCAGAGCCAAAAGGCTGGCCTTCAGGAAATATAAGGGAATGCAGCGGGATGATGATAGGGAGGCATACCAAACTTCCCTAAGGGAAGCAGGGAAGGCAGTAAGGTAGGCAAAGGCCCAAACTGAGGAAACACTAGCACAAACAGTAAAAGAATGTGACAAGACTTTATATAGATACATTAGTGAAAGAAGACAGTCCAGAGGGGGTATTGCTAAGATCAAAAGGGTAAAGGGGGAGTGTAAGGAGGAGGATCATGTAAAAGCATCTATCCTAAATAGATACTTCTGCTCAGTATTTACTGAAGAGAAGATAGGGCAGGGCCCACAGCTCAGCACCATGGACACAGGGTGCAGGGAGGTGTGCACTAGTCCCTTCACAAAAGAAAGGGTCCTACAAGAGCTCAATAAGCTCAGGGAGGACAAGGCAATGGGACCTGATGGCATACATCCCAGAGTACTAAAGGAGATAAGGGTGGAACTAGCAGAACCATTATCAAAACTGTTTAGTGAGTCTCTGAGCACAGGAGAGGCCCCAGAAGACTGGAGAAGGGCTCATGTGATCCTGCTCCACAGGAGTGGTAGCAGGGAGGAGGCAGGGAACTACAGACTAGTCAGTCTTACCTTAGTAGTGGGCAAGATTATGGAGGCATTCCTTAAGGAAAGGATAGTGCAACACCTGGAATCCATAGGAGTACAGGATCCAAGACAGCATGGGTTTACAACAGGAAGGTCCTGTCAAACTAATTTCATAGATTTCTTTGACTGGGTAACCAAAGTGGTGGACCAAGGGGGAGCAGTTGATGTCGTCTACCTTAACTAAGGCAAAGCTTTCAATACTGTTCCACATAGAAAATTAATTAATAAGCTGGGTAGGCTCCGGGTGGGTCAGAAGTTGGTTGACTGGGTGGCAAACTGGTTGATGGGCAGAAAACAGAGAGTAGTGGTAAATGGTATACAGTCAGAAGAGAAGCAAGTCACAAGTGGGGTACCTCAGGGATCAGTCCTGGGGCCAGTCCTCTTCAATATCTTCATCAGTGACATTGCAGATGGACTGGTGGGTAAGGTTTGACTGTTTGCAGATGACACCAAGATCTGTAACAGAGTAGATGATCCAGATGTGGTGGGCAGAATGAGAAGTGATCTGGATAAACTGGCAAAATGGTCGGAAGAGTGGCAACTGGGGTTTGACGCAAAGAAGTGCAAGATCATGCACATAGGGAAGAGAAACTCTGAAGCCACCTATAGGCTTGGAGGGGCGTTGTTGGCAGTCACAAGGGAAGAGAGAGACTTGGGTATCATCATCACAGATGACCTGAAATCATCCAAGCAGACCACTACAGCAGTAGGTAACGCTAGGGAGATGTTGGGGTGTATTAGTAGGGGTATCACAAGTCGTAAGAGGGAGGTAATAATCCCTCTTTACAAGACACTGGTTAGGCCCCATCTGGAGTACTGTGTGCAGTACTGGAGGCCACACCTTCACAAGGACATTAACCAAATTGAGGCAGTTCAGAGACGGGCAACCACAAGGGTGCAGGGACTGCATCAGAAAACATATGAGGACAGATTAATGGAGCTCAATATGTATACCCTAGAGCAAAGGAGGGAGAGAGGTGATATGATCGAAACATTCAAACACCTTTAGGGGCATTAACAAGGTAAAAGAGTCTAACATGTTTCAATATGAGAAAAATAGAAGGACAAGAGGACACAGCATGAGAATAGAGGGAGGCCGATTAAGGGGTAATGTGAGGAAGTTCTTTTTCTCAGAAAGGGTGGTGGATGCATGGAACAGCCTACCTCAGGAAGTGGTGGATATTATTACAGTGCAGGGCTTCAAACAAGCACGGGATATGCATAAGGGAGCAATGCAGATGAGTATGAATAGATAGACCATTGACAGAGCAAAGGCCGATGGCACATTCATAAAGTAGAAAAAGAAATGGGCAGAATGGATGGGCCTTGAGGTCCTTATCTGCTGTCAACTTCTATGGTTCTATATGTCTCTATTGTCATCAAAAAGACAGGCACATGCACTGATCCTGAGAATCTTCTAGGCTCTACAGCTGAAGTTCCAGACTCCATATCCCACCCGACTCGAGGTGATGTTCCCAGAAAGCCCATGCACTTTTTCCACCCCAGAAGAAGCCATTCAGGAACTGTGCACATGGAAAATTGATGTTCTGCTTCCATGCTGATCAATGCCAGCCTCAGATATGCAAGCCCTCTCCCAACAGACTTGGCACTCCTCCTCGATAGCAGTGGAAAAAAGAACACGCTCACAGTCTGCACTTCAGAACGTTAAGCAGCTGCTATGAAGCATTCAACATCCCCCAACATGAGCTGGCTCAGTACAGTGTATCTATCTGTAAATCTAATTATTCTGTGGGTTAGTGAAACTGGGTAGTATCGGCCTACTTTTGGGCTCCCCTGGTGCAAAATTTTACTGTGCAGATCCTGTTCAAAGGATTTCCATCCCCCCATCAGTTTGTAGCACCTCCATAAGGGGTTATGTAGTCAGCATGTGTTTTCCTACTACAAAGGAGGAATTGCTGGGAGTTTGAATGTACAACCACCTCTCTCCCTTCCAATATCTTTGCAGCATAACTCATTTTCCCACAGCAACAGGGCTTACATTAAAAGCAGTTGGTGCTTGCAGTTGAACTTTTCCCTGTCCAGCAAAAATGCAGTGTTTTTTCAGCTCCCTTTTTGCTGAGGATGCTGAATGGGGTAGTAATAGCGACTCTTTTACATGCCCACATTATCCTTACAATTACCAAAAGTGGCTAAACATATAGGCTGGAATTTTCCTCAGCTCAGTAGTTGTGGAGTTATAAGAAGCTGCTTTCCCCCTCCACTCAGCAGATCCTTTTAACCTAAATTTCCCATATAGAACAGTTACAAAGATCAGAAGCCCCTGTGTTAAGATCAACTTCCCAATACTCTACAGAGAAAGGGAATATTCACACCTGAATCTATTGTATATGTTAAGATATGCTTGTTTGATCTGGAGTTACCCATGGCTGGGAGCCTGCCTAAACTTGTGGAATTGATGCAGATTAGGTTATACTAAGGCCCATTAAACCTCCAGATAGCTCAATGATTTATAACTTATGGCGGTATGAGCCAATAATGAGTGGCAGGAATACATTCTGACTCATAGTGGGATAGCTATCCTTATGCTTAAATGAAATACCACATGCTTACTCCAAAAGGGTCTCTCCCAGCACCTCATTAACCCTACAGTTTATACTGACCAAAATGTCCTTAAAAGGCTACCTCATTAATTAGCAGACCTCTCATTATGATCTAGAATTTTAGGTGGTGTGTACCCTCCTCCTCGTTTAATTGCAGATACAGGAGAATTATGATCTAGAAGGTTGGATGGTGCATACCCCCTCCTTGTTTTAATTGTAGATACTGGAGAATTTGAGATTAACCATCCATAGTAGACTAGAGCACTGAAAGCTCCCATGAAAATCTTCTGCTTAGGGCTATATTGCTGGCGATTTTCACCTCTGCTTTATTTACACATCATTTTCACTGTCTGGGACATCAATAGATTCTACCACAAAGTGTCACACTCTTCAAATTACAAATAATTCCAGTGCCAACTCTCAGATGAGAGTCCTTCAAGATCAGCGGTGAGTTTCTAGACAGATGAGAGGAACTTTGCTATATGAAATTTGCTCAGTATAGCTAATACGTGCTGAATGTCCAATGCGCAGATGATGTTAGGTGGGGGAGAGAAAGCAAGAAATTTAGATCTACTGTGACACTGAGAACCTTCAGATGCTCCATTGTCCCTCCCAAATCACACTCACCCCAGTGTTGGATGGCAACATACAAAGTGTAGCATAGAAACCCAACCACTACACCATCTCTACGACTCCTGCCTGACCTAAATAACACAGATCTGATGCCTCTGCACTCAGGTCAATCCTTCAGCAATTATTCAACTAATGTGGGATTGTCTACTGTTGCCTTTGCCTAAGATACACTGAAAGACACAGTCACCAATACCCATTAGTCGCCTACTTACCCATGAGAAACAGGTGCTCAATCTGTTGTGCTGGGGCCCCTAAATCTTACTCACAAAGACAAGTTTCTCATTCTCAGCTAGTGTAAACCTGGCAATACCTACTTTCATATAGTAGGGGAAGACCTAATCATATATTTTAAATGAATATAGTCATTCATCCGAAAAATATTTATTAGGCAATCTCATTTCGCTGTCTTGACTAGAACAATTTAAAAGACCTAATTCTGGCTCTTGCCTTAAATCAGGGAGCCCCAAATCCTAATTTTAAAGCAAGGGGATGCACCCTTCTACTTTTCTTGGCAGAAGTTATGAATGGTTTAGAAGCACTGAGCACATACAAAATAAGGATGCTGGCTGATTTGATGGAATCCAACTGCCTAGAGCTTTGAGGCCTGGTGCCCTCTGACTCAGCTCTACCAAAACAAAATGTGCTTCTTTTGGAGGGGTTTTCAGGTCTCAGCATAATGTACCATGTCCCTCAACAAGGATCTTCTCTGGGAGTTAGCTTTTAGCGAAATGTCCCTCAGACTCAGCTGAGAGCTTCACTATTGATAGGGAAACAACCCCTCAGTGTTTCCTACTTGATGTGACTGTGTTAAGCTGGAAGTACTGCATTATAATGCTGAAGGTGGGAGGCAGAAAAAAGGGATAACTGAGTCTACTGGGTCAGCAAAAACCTTGAATACTATCTTTATTCTTACATATCCATGACCATCCTTCACTCCAAGGGTTGAATCAGCATTGATGGAATCAGGTTGTAGCCTCCACATACTAGAGGTTTTTTTATTTTTAGATAATAGCTTTACTTCCAAAGGTAACATATCTGTATATAGTGGTCCATACAGTACTGCATAATGAAGTGACAGAGATTTGGAATGTATCCTGTTAAAGGTCAATGGACTTTATTAATCCCTTTTGGCTAGCCAATAGACATAATAAGAATCAATAGGTCTGACTCCTGTCCTTACTGGACATGCCGCTTAGAGCAAGACAGGATGAAATACAGCCATTCTGATACTATATTCCCAAACCAGACATATCTTTACCTCTAGGCAGCCCCTTGGATGCTAAAAGGTCTGCCCTCTCATAACCTGATCATTTTTTAAGTACAGATGGGTAGCCAGTATCCCTATGTGAGTTCTTATTTGGTGGTTGTTTACACCTACCAGAGGTGCTACTTACCATCTACCACCCTTCACTTCCTACATTAATGACAGTGTCATCTGTCATGATGGCTCACTTCACTTCGGTGCGTGAACTTCCCTCTAGGAATGGTTTCACTGTTTCCTAAGGGAAAGTAACTACACTCGCACTTTTGGAAGTACCTGAGATTTTTACTCTCATTGTTTAAATATTGTTAGAAATGTTGCCTTGTTGGCAATTGGTTAGAATTTCTTTTGTATATCAAATTTCGAAATACTTGATAAGATGTTTGTACACCACAACATATTTTACTAATGTACTTGATACAGGATTTCTTTCTCTTTGACTCTCACTCCCTTACTAAGCTTTCTTTTTATACTTCACATACTCTACTATACCCCATCCCTAAAATGTATCTTCCTTTCTCTGGGCAGGAGATGCCAGCTTCTACGTGGGCAGTTTGCTATTACAAATATAAATGGCTACTACTACTAAAATACTTACCTTTAATGTAAACAGCATCAATAGCCCAATAACAAGACCAAAGCTACTTCAATATTTGTGAAGAGAACAACCTCAAATTATTATGCTCCAGGAAAAAACCTTTCCAAAATTGAGCACGAACAATTTCAGAACGTAGGCTTCCCAATAGCTATGGCCTCCTTGCACAAATATGGATGCCAGAGAACAGTGATCACCTTAATCTTGCAGGGAGTTCATTTTCAACTCCGGGATCAAGTAATAGATCCAGATAGTCGTTATGTCATTCTAACAGGAATGTTATACAAAACCCCCCTCACAACAGTGAATGTATACTTTCTGCCGGGTTCCACTAAGCAGACAGCACAAATATTTCCTTAATAAACTTCTCCCTATATTACAAGGGCAACTTATATTAGGAGGAGCCCTTAATGTTACTTTGAACCCCACCCTAGATTCTACTGGTCCTAGGAATTTTAAAATAACTCCAATACAAAAATACCTACTGATTACCATCCCCCATTTAGGACTTATTGATATTTGGTGGCATAAACTCCCCACGCTTCAGCAATATACACACTATGCCCCTAGAACAAATACGGCGGCTCACTTAGATTACCTTTTAACCACAGATGAACATCTTGATTCAGTCCAAGATATCGCTAATGGTTCTACTTTACTTTCCCATCATTCCCCAGTCTTTGTCAAATTGTCCCTAGGAAAACTGCAAAGCTCTAACTTTTGGACATTAAATTTATCTATATTAAAAGACCCTGCTTTAGTGCAACAAGTAAAAGACCATATATCCCAAATCCTTGCTGACAATACTTCCAAAGATGCCCCCCCTATTTATCAAGCAAGCTTTGCGATATCTAAAACAACCATACAATGAAGGAGGCTGTCGAGGTGCAAAAATCCTAGCATGATACCTTCAAGCAAGATGAATGCAAACATGCAGCTTGCAACTATATACAGTAATTCACAGACATGTACCTATATGGGATGCCCTCAAGAAATTCATAATATTATGTCTGAATACTATCTCTACTCCTCTGATGGATCACCCCCCACCAAATCCATTCAAGGTTTCATTAACCATCTTTCCTTCTTCCAAATGTCCACAATAGATGCTAAGTTGCTTCTCCCCATCTCTCTGTCAGAAGTGACAGCAGTCCTAAAAGAAACTAAATCCTAGAAATGCCCAGACCCATACTCGGCAGAATTCTATACAAAATTTCAAGATGGCTTACTGCCCCCATTACTACAAGGATTTGAAGAGATATAAACTGAAGGTATCCCTCAATCAATCAATCAGTCTTTATTTTGCCAGGTGAAACACCATTGAGTCAACTCATTTTCAAGGTGCACCTGTGAAGTTAAGATAAGTATAAGGTACAATAAGAAAACAGTATACATAATGCAGCATATGGGTACACAGGATGAATGCATAGTGATGTGAGACTCATATAATAGAGAAATCTGGAGAACAATAGTATGAGAAGGCTAAAAAGTCTATAAACAATATGTACAAGTAACTTGTAGTTTACAATATATACAAATGCCTGCAAGCAGTACTATAAGAGTATCCTTGAGGCAACATATGGGGAGGGAAGAGGAAGTGAGGACATTATGCATAGTAGGAGGGAGGAGGAAAGAGCAGGATGTAGAGAAGACAGGAGGAAGGAGGAGATACAAAGCAATGGGAGGCACCAGCTTTATTTAGTGAGGATGGTGTCAAGTGAACCAAGGGAGACAACTGCAGACAGGTAATACCAGGCCACAATCAGGGTGAGCATTTACATGCCTCCTTGATAGATAGTGAATAAAGTGTCTTGACTGAGGCCAAGGAGATAGGGTGGGCCACCTTAAGAGATTTTTGCAATTTATTCCACAGTTGGGGTAGAGAGAAACTTATAGATAACCTACCAAATCTTAATTTGACCTTAGGTATGGCTAAGGTGATGTAAGTGGAGCTTCTTAATGCATACTTGCTGATTGTACTTGGGGGTAGATAATCAGCTATGTACATAGGCAACTTCTTTGTGATTACTCTATAAATCCAGAAGGCAGCATTTCTTTGCCTTCTGAAAGTGAGAGATGACCAGCCAACTAAGGTGTAGCGAGAGCAGTGATGCGTAGAATATGACGCACCAGAGATAAACCTTATGACTGTATGGTACAGCACATCAAGTTTGGCTAATGCAGATGCAGGAGCTTGGCCATAAAGGAAGTCACCATAGTCCAGAATGGATAGGAAGGTGGACTGGACCAGCCTTTTTTTAGCATCCTGAGTCAGCAGGTGTTTGACCCTATAAAATAGACCAAGTCTCTGCTTAAGCTTTTTTATTATTTCCTTGACATGAAGAAGGAAGGAGAGATTATGGTCAGTCCAGACCCCCAGATACTTGAAATTGGGTACGAAGTCTAATGATTCACCTAGGAGAGTAGTAAGCTTAGGAACGAATCCTAAGGTTGCAGAATTAGGGGTATAGATTAGGGGAGAGAGAAGCATCGCTTTAGGTTTTTTAGCGTTCAGAAGAAGCTTCCTGTTCAGTAGATTTCATTGGAACTACTCAATCATTTCTGCTATCATAAAATCTGATAAGGACCCTTGTCTCCCTACCTCATACCACCCTATTTCCATTTTAAACTGTGACTATAAATTATTTTATGGCAGTCTGGGCAAACCGAATGGAGTCTCTTATGCCCAAATCAGTCAACAAAGAACAGGTGGAATTTATTAGAACCTGTCAGGCATGTGATAGTGTCCACCGAACATTGCTGTTGCTTGACTACATCACCTCTAGGCAAATCCATGTAGCTCTTCTCAGCTTAGAGGCAGAGAAGGCTTTTGACAGGGTGACCTGGACTTTTCTGTGGAACACCCAGTCCACCTTTCATATCCCTACCCAAGTAGTCTCAATAGTGCAGGGTATTTATACATCCCCACAAACCTGTCTTAAAATCAAGGGATCCCTTACATTCCCTTTTACTCTGAGGAGAAGTATGCACCAGGACTGTCCTCTCTCTCTCCTCTTCTCTTTGCCCCGTACTTTAACATTATTCAGGTTATATCAGAGACTACTAGGAAGAGTACTTTGGCAAGTACAGGAAACATTTCGGATTTGTTTTTTTTGAATCTGCTAAAATTAAACCCCTAAATGCTACAATAAATCAGCTAATTTTGGGGGACCATTGCTCATTAACTAGCACCTCTGAGGTTCTAGAAAAGTGACCGGATCAGCCTAAAAGTGGTGCAATAAATACTACACGTAGATCCTATAAAACCTGCAATAAAGAACAACTTAGAGCAAAAATGGCAGAGCTAAAGTGGAACAGACTGTTCTAATCCCCTTCTTAGATCTTGCTGTACAGGAATTTACCAACTCTTCAGGGCAGTATTTGATAAGATAGCCCCTTTAATTAAAATATCTCAAAAGGGAAAAACAAGTCCCATGGATAACTGAGAAATTAAAGAAAGAGGATTTGAGTTAAAAATCATTTATGGAAAACAGCAAACAGAACGTTGGACCCAGAAGACTGGGAAAGATATATTTTTTTAATTTTATTTAAGTCTAGGATTACAAAGTACCTTTGAGCCAAGGCTCTTTTACAAAGGTTCCACGTCAGTAAGAACAGACAATACAGTATATGAAATTACAGAATAAAACAATCATGACACCGATGGTTACAACAAATTGGTTACGGGTACAATTACATGATACACTAGGATGTGTATTAAAACATAGGAGATGGGAAGAGAGAGGATGGGGGTGAAACAGAGTATAGTAGCCTAGATGGCCTTATCAAGACAGAGCAGTGGTGAGTACAAAAGTTGGGCATGGGAAAAAATAAAGAAGTGCTAGGAGTGGGGTAAACATGGGCAGCGGAGGTTAAGGGCAGCAGCGAAAATGAGAATTGCTCAGCTAAGGCAATCACAGGTGCTTGATGCAATGAGGGAGTGACAGAGCTTCTTCTTGAAGGCGCCCAGAGTTGGTGAGGTAGAGATGTCACTGGTAAGATTATTGAGCCAGCTGGGGGCCCTGTATGCAAATGACCTTTGACCTTGAGTTGTACGAGAACGAGGGATTTGCAGTAATTGTGGTTTTGAGCTCCTGGTGTTGCAGTTGTTTACTCTGGTCTTGAGAAGGGGGCAGACGCCTTGTGGGGGCATTTCCCATCATAATTTTCTTGGCTGTGATGCAGGTGTGATACTTTAGTCTGTTGTTGAGTTGCAGCCATCCAGTTTGAGAGTAGAGGTCACAGGTATGGGTGAGATGGTGGGTTCTGGTGATGAGACAACATGCTTTATTTAGGGAGGTAGCAATTCATTTGAGTGTGGAGGCAGTGGCAGAGCCATAAACAATGAGTTCATAGTCAATAACACTCACAATGGAGCTTTGAATGGCAACAGACAATGCTTCAGGGGTTAGATGTTTTTGGTGACGGAACAGTAGGCCCAGCCTGGTATTTGCCGTCTTTACAACATTATTGATATGGGCAGCATAGGAGAGTTTGGAGTCAAGGGTGATGCCAAGATATTTTAAGGTATCGACTTGATCAAGGATGACTCCTTGTTTGGTATTTACGGTGAAGCAATACTGTTTATTTTTGTTTTGTGAGCTACTGAAAAACATGGCCATCGTTTTTTTCTGGTTTAGTATCAGTTTATGCTGCAAGAAGCAGTTTTCTACTGATGTAAAACCCCGTTGGAGGTTTCTTGCAGTTTTTCTGGATCATGATGAGAGGCAAGGATAACTGCGTCTGCGCAGAGTATAATTTGTTCTGGACAGGAGTCCGGCAGTGTGTTCAGGAATAGGCTAAAGAGGAGGGGGCCCAGAATTGTCCCTTGTGGAACACCAGAGAGGAGTGGTCTGGCATCAGAGAGTGTTTCAGCTATTTTTACTCTTTGGGACCAGTTGTCTAGGTAGCTATTGAACCAGTCAACTGAATCGGGTGAGAGCCCAGCCTTCCGTAGTTGGACAAGCAGGAGACGGTGGTTGATGGTATCAAAGGCCTTAGTTAGATCAACAAAATCAGCCCCTGTTAGTTTACCGTTGTCCAATGAGTGGTGAATGGCTCCAGTGAATTTGAGTAGTGCTGTGGAAGTACTGTGACCCTTTCTGAAACCGTGTTGCTGCTTGCACAGGATGTTTTGAATGTCCAGGAATTCGGTAAGCTGGTCAGCCACAATACATTCCAGGGCCTTTGAGAGTGGTGGTAGGATGGAGATTGGATGGAAATTTTCATGGGCAGTTTTGACACCACTTTTGTGTATAGGGGTCACAGTGGCCTATTTCCATTTGTCCGGGAACTGGCTGAGGCTGAAGGGAGAGGTTAAAAATCTTAGTCAGTGGCCTGAGGACTTCTTCCATGGTGAGGGATAGAAGTTTGAGGTTGAGTGAGTCACTGCTGGATCTAGACTTGGTAATAGCTTTGGTAACATAGCTGCGGACCTGGTACATCTTGACTGATTTAAAGCGAAAGGGAGGGTGGCCAGTGGGGGCAGAGGAGATTGGGGGCATTGAAGTGTCATCCTCTCTAAACAAATCGGGGGGAAGTACAGAACTAAATTAGTTAGGAATAAACTAAAACAAAAAATGAAAGAATACTAAACAAAAATTATACAAAAATAAAATAAATGAAACTACCTGATCCTCAGCAGCACTTGACACTTATAAAATCTTTAGAAACTCCAACAACAAACATACCCCCGATACAGTTGGTAAGTAAAGGAATTCTCCAGTCAACTAAATCTTCTGCAAATCTTTTAAGTGAATATTATGTTTCATTACCGAATGTAAATATTCCAAATCAGACTGGAAATAAGAAAAAACAGTGAACATTTGGCCCCCAAATATTCCAAAATTTAGATTTAAAGTGATTTCATGCAAAGTGGTGAAAGAATAAATATGAGAAATAAAAGTAAATAAATCACATGATCTAGATGGATTAAGGGCAGATTCCTGAGGGATTCAATAGACATACTTTCACCCGTCTTGACTAAAATCTTTAATTGGAGCCTAACAGAAGGGCATTTTCCTCTTGGTTGGAAGAAGGCAAAAATAACCCCTATTCATGAGGGAGGTCCACTTACGGACCCTACAAATTTTCACCCAATCACACTCTTATCAGTGATATCCAAGGTGTTGGAGAGCCTGGTACAAAGACAACTTAGTGACTACCAGGAGAAACATGTTTTATTGTTCAGATTTCAGTCAGGGTTCCGCAAAGGCTACTTACTCCATGAACACTGCACTCACCAACCTGGTGGATATTATTGCCTCATCCTTAGATAGGGGCCAGGTGTTGGCTGCTGTGTTCATGGACTTATCGAAGGCCCTCAACACAGTGAACCACAGTGTTATGATACAAAGACTGTTGAACATTGGGTTGGCTGATGAAACCTGCTAATGGTTTACTTCTTATTTAACCAACCTGATTCAACAAGGCCAAATTGAAAATAATTTACTAAGAAATGCCCTGGTACAAAGGGGGCATCCCCCAGGGATCGATAGTGGGTCCCTCTTTGTTTTTGGTTTACATAAATAATCTTATGGAACAGATGACAAGTGCTAGTGTTAGGCTTTATGCAGATGACACAGATTTGTTTTAAAATGTGATTTCAAAACCCACCATTGTACAATGTATAGTGCTTTAGGATGGATAACTTCAGAAAACAGAAGAAAACTCAAGTGGATAGCTGAAATATACAAAGCAATAAATCTACAAAAGCCTGCATACTTATCTGAGAAATTACACAAAAGGGTCATAAATACGTCTTAAGGAAAAGAAGAACAAGTATGCTTAAACTTCCTAGGCCTTCAAACAAATATGGCAGTTGCCTTTCCCTTTAATTCTGGCCGGAACATCTTTAAGCTGGCTCCTCCCACCCACCTGGGTTGTAACTCCCTTGGCTCCGCCCCATGATGCCAGATCTTCCTTTCCACTTGGAAGAAGCAGGTCCCCTCCTTACCACTCTTGCACTGAGTAGGCCCTTGTGACTTAAATCTTTGGATTTACTTCCTACAACATTTCAAAACTTTTTCTTCAGCTCGATCATGAATCATGACCTTGATGGACGATGATAAGTCCACTCCCAGGTTCTGCCAGTGCCTTTGCTGGCAGAAAATGTCCTGAACGGATTCACATGCTGCGTGCGTCTACAGCCTGGGGCACGAGCATGGTCCCCAGACTTGCGTCACTTGTTGAAATTTTGATCCTACTGTTCTGGAGGACAATCTAGCTCGACTGAAGTTAGGCTGCTTAGCAAACGGAATCCTCAGGTCAAATCTAAAGATGACCATTGGGTGGTCTTCACAGCTGCAGGGTCCGCTGAACAGCTTGCAGTGTTTGAGGAGGCAGCAGCCCAGGCCGCAGTTTACACCTCCTCGTCTTCAGCCTTTGTGCCGCTTCAGCTGGGCACCTCGTTTATGTGGTCTTTCAAAGAATTATGCCAGGCTCTGCCGATGCTCAGTCAGGGCCCCTCTGGGCACAAATCCAAGTCAAAGAAAGAGACCAGAAAATGGTCTTGCCATCAATTGTGGGATCGGGTGCACTGTTGCTTGAAGGCTTTTGAGTCTTGCATTTTTGCGGATCTGACTTTGGTTGAATCCTTGGCCCAAGAAACCAACTCCATGGTAAACCTGTTAGGCCAGTTGGCCGAGATGCTGGTTGATCTTCCAGCTGAGATCTTTCTCGAGCTGGTTGACCAGTTGTCAACTGAAGAGGCCGACACTTCCCTGTCCAGGACTCCGGTCCTGACCCAGAACATTTCAGGGATGGATCAGTCTGCTGATCTGCCATCTCTGGTCATCAGCCAAGACCAGGAGGAGCCTCGGCGCTGCCCGACTTCCTCCAATCCTTGCTGCTAGTCTCCCTTGTGCTTCTGGTCTCAGTCCTATTCCTGGGGTCAAGCGGTTCCCACTGACATAGGCACTCCCACTCTCGGCACTCTGGGAAGCAGCACCACTGCTACTCTTCATCCTTGTCCTCCTTGGGTGAGGAGAGGCTTCAGCATAAATTGCGTCGATGCTATGAGGATCTCATATGGCAGCAGCTGGTGTTCACTGGTATGAAGTCGGTTCAGGCTCCTACACCGGCCATCACCTGTCTCTTACCCAACAGGCTGATGCCTTCTCCACCTCAGGAGTCTCCTAGGATGGTCCCAGCTTGGCCGCTTCTGGCATTTCCACAGATCTCTGTGGAGCTGCCACCTGTACAGTCGAAAACCAGCACTCCAACCTAGGAGTCTCAGCTGGCCAAGGGGTTTCCCCATCGGCTGTCAGTCACTGTCACCCCAGACCATCTGCAGAGGATCAGTGGGGACTCTGGCGGTTGACTCCCTCTTTAACAACTTCTTAGAGTCTGAGGATTCCTACTTTCACTCCCAGGTCAACATGGAGTCAATGGGGGATCTCTCAATGGACAAAGGTCCTACTTCCTTTATGGGTCTTCTCCACCTGATCTCGGAGTACATGGGTATGAAAATGGAGCCTGTCCAGAAATGGGCTTGATACCTTTTGACTGAGATTCTGGACTAGGGAAATACTCCTGGGGAGGCATTCCCAGTGTCAGAGGCCATCCTTGACCCTGCCTTGGAGCTTTAGCAGCACCCCACTTCCTACCCTGTGCCCTCTGCCCGGATGGCCCACAAGCATGCGGTACCTACCGGTTCTCTGTCAAGATTCACAGAACACCCCCTTGGGCAAGGGACTGGTGGCTGATTCTGTGTTCAGGTCCAAGAAATTGGACCATGCAGCTAAGAAAGCCTACGCTGCCTCCTCGCTTGGTCTTAGTCAGGAGAGCTCGGCCCTCCTTATGACCCACTTCTCCCATGCCCTGCTGGGCACTCTGGATGAGATGCTTCCTCATCTGCTGGCGGACCTCCAGACCATGGTCAAACAGATCCAGGACCAGGGCCAGGTTGTAGCTAAGCAACAGCTCCAGACAGCCACGGACGTTGGAGACTCCTGTGCCCACTCCATGGCTGCCACAGTGGCCATGCGCTGCAGGGCTTGGCTGTGGATCTCTGCCTTCATGACTTGACACTCAGCACAAGCTGGAAGATGTCTTTTCCCAGGCACTGACTTGTTCAGACCAGGGGTTGAGGGCCACCTCACCCACATTGAGAAGTCCAATGCTACCTTGGACTCTGTGACATCTGCTCATAAGAACCCAAAGGGCTGTAAGCAGCAGCAGCATGAAAGGAAGCCCTTTTAGTCCACCCCAACTCCTGCAGCCATGCCAGTCCAGCCTCAGGCTGGTCAGCAGGCCTAGTCCATCTGTAAGCCTGGGGGGAGAGGCTCTGGTGGCTCTTCAGCCAGACCCTCCTCCTCCTCCAAGCCTGCCCAGTGATGGGATGAGGGGTGCCTCCCACATACCTGTCACACCTTCTCTGGGTCCTCCCATTGGGGATCAGCTCTGTCACTTCCCTTCCGCTTGGTCCACTGTCACCATGGACAGGTGGGTCCTCAAGGTTGTGGGTCTGGGTCTGCCTCTGGAATTTGAGCAGTACCCTCCTTGTCAAGCCCACACCCCACAGGAGGACTTGGTATCTGCAGACATCCTGTCAGCTCTTCAGGACGACATTGCCCAGCTCCTCCGCAAGGTGGTCGTGGTTCCTGTCGCGGATGCTCTGGAACACCCAGGGTTTGTCTCCAGGTATTTCCTGGTGCCAAAATGGATGGGGGACTGGCACCCCATTCTAGATCTGCATGACCTGAAAAAGTTTCTCAAGTCATGCACCTTCGGGATGGTAACTCTGTCTCAGATCATACCATCTCTGGAGCAAAACATGTTTTTTTCTCCCTGGATCTTCAGAATGCATTCTTCCACATCCCAATCCATCTGTCTCACAGAAGGTTCATCCACTTCTGAGCACAGGAAGCCCTCTATGAGTTCCAGGCCATGCCATTCATCCTGTTCCTGGCCCCCAGGGTCTTCATCAAGTGCATTACAGTGGTGGCAGCTTACCTGAGGCTCCAAGTGGTCTGGGTTTACTCTTACCTAGATGACTGGCTGATTGTGGGTCCCTCCAGGCAGGAGGTGGAGCTATCCAGGGACCAGGCCCTCCAGACCTGTGTCTCTCTTGGCCTCCTGGTCAATGAGGCCAAGTCAGAACTCATGCCTTCGCAGGTGATCAGCTTCATTGGGTGGAACTCAACTCTTGCAGAGCCAGAGCCCAACTCTCAGCAGACAGGGGAAAGGATCTCTCCTCCTTTGCCCAATCATTTTGGGTTGGGCAATTGCACCCTGTCAGGGACTTCCTGCACCTGCTGGGTTATATGTCAGCTTGCACCAGTGTGGTCCGATGGGCCCACTGGAGAATGTGCTCCCTGCAGTGGGAGCTGGTCAACCAGTGGTCTCAGTTCAGGGGTCACTTCGACCAGCTGGTCTCTGTGACCCAGCAGATGTTGGATGCCCTCCAGTGGTGGTTAGTCCCAGAGTATCTGCAGGAAGGGATCTCATCTGTCTGCCCAGAGGCGACAGTCATCCTGATGCCCGATGCCTCTCACATGGGCTGGGGTGCCCACCTGGGGGAAACACAGAGTCCATGGGTTCTGGACATGGGAGATGGACCACCAAGGAATCCTGATGTTATATCAATCTTCTGGAGCTCCAAGCAGTTCATCTGGCTTGGACTGCCTTCACTACTCACATTCATGGTCAGTTGGTCCAGGTCCAGACTGACAACATCATGACCATATACTACCTCAACAAACAGGATGAAATGCACTCGCTGCCACTGTGCAAGGAAGCTGTCCATGTGTGGACCCTTGTGCGCAGCCTGGAGGCCAATCTCCTAGCCATTCATGTGGCAGGGGCCTCCCTAGATGGCGGACACCCTCAGCCATGTGGGCGAGGCATCTCACGAGTGGTATCTCCAGTGGTATCTCCATCCAGAGGTAGTATACAGTTTGTTCTCCCAGTGGAGCACCCCTCAGGTGTACCTGCTCACCTCCAGGGAGAATGCAAAGCTGGGGCTGTTTTATTCCCACCCCACTCAGCAGGGAATGCTGCAGGCAGATGCCTTCTTGAGGCCGTGGACCCCAGGCCTCTTCTATGCCTTCTCTTCAGTTCCCATGATTCACAAGGTGTTGCTCAAGGCCAGGAGGGACAAGGCATAGACGATTCTGGTGGCTCCAGACTGGCTGGTACCCAGATCTTCTCAGCCTCAGCAGCAGGGTTCCATGGCATCTTCCGCTCCACTCAGACCTGCTCTCCATCAATCAAGAGTGGGTACCCCATGCAGACCTTCAATCCTTGCACCTGGCAGTCTGGTTTCTGAGTGGCTAGAGTTCTCGGCTTTGAGTCTTTATGAAGATGTCCTCACCATTGTGGAGGCATCTCAGAAGGAGTCAACCAGGAAATGCTATGCCTTCAAATGGAAGAGATTCTCAATTTGGTGTCAGGACAAGGGGTTGGACAATTTGTCCTGCCCAGTGGCTAGCATTCTTGATTACCTGTGGTCCCTCTCTTAGTCGGGCCTTCAGTCAATGACCCTTAAGATGCACCTGGAAGCCATCTCTGCTTACCGGTCATGGGCCAGTTAGCTGTCGGTGGCACAGGAGAAGGAGGTCTGGTACTTTTTTAAAGGCCTTGACCAGATTTCCCCTCTGATGCATGAACCACCACCACCTTGGGATCTGTTACAGGTTTTGGCAAAACTCATGGGCAAGCCATTTGAACTGATGCACAGGTGTGACATGTCTCACATGTCATGGAAGACAGCCTTCCTCATGGTTATCACATCAGCCAGAAGGATCAGTGAGCTCCAAGCACATTCGGTGGAGTCTTCTTACCCAGTTTTCCATAAGGACAAAGTTGTCCTGCGCCCTAAACCTGAAATTCCT
This sequence comes from Neoceratodus forsteri, assembly GCA_016271365.2. Lineage (NCBI taxonomy): Eukaryota > Metazoa > Chordata > Ceratodontiformes > Ceratodontidae > Neoceratodus > Neoceratodus forsteri. The sequence goes on from JADMNL010000023.1 coordinate 435,811,361, forward strand.
CCCGAAGGTTGTGTCAGAGTTTCACCTTAATCAGGTGATTAATCTCCCAGTGTACTTCAACAATCACACCTCAGAGGCCTAACACAGGCTCCATACTCTGGACTTGAGGTGAGCACTTGCTTATTACAGACAGCGCACGACTGGAGTTCGGGGAGAGGTTCACCAGCTATTTGTCACCTGTGCTGAAGCCACACCTGGCAGACCGGCAACAAAGTGGCTGATTGGCAGGTGGATCACTTCCTCCATTGATCTCTGCTATAGGTTGGTGGGTAGGGAGCCTCCTGTAGGGTTTAGGGCTCATTCCACCTGTCATACTGCTGCCTCGGTGGCTGATTCCAGGGATGTCCCTATCCAGGAAATCTGTAAGGCTGCTACCTGGAGCTTAGCACACACCTTCATTTCCCATTACCACATTCAACTTGAGTCACACTGGGATGCTGGTTTTGGGGCTTCACTTCTTCCATCTCCATTCCCTAAGAAGGGGGTGTGCACCTTGCCTCCTTCCTCCCAGGAACTGCTAGGAGTCTGCCAAGAATTGTGGATAGAACATCATATCCACATCCCCCAAAAAACAGGTTACTCACCTGTAACAGTAGTTCTTGGAGTGGTATTATGATGTTCATCCACACGGACCCACCCAACCTCCCCTCTCTTTGGTGCACAACACTGCTGACATCAGATCTTGCCTGCTGGAAGCAGTGTTGTGCGCAAAGCCAGGGGAGGTTGTGTGGGTCCATGTGGATGAACATCATATACCACTCCTAGAACTACTGTTACAGGTGAGTAACCTGTTTATTTTGCTCAGGACCACCTTGTAAACAGGACCACTGGTCCAAATGGTGTGATTGTCAACTGCTTTCCTGTATAAAAATAAAGCTTTTATACTACTACTTCTACTACTTGGAGTCCTTGGAGGCTGCAGTACTAATTGACCCAATAATAACAGGTATTCCATTATGGGGGAAGGATAAGCTCTCTGTGCAGATGATATTCTTCTGACCCTCACTTCCACAGATGACTCCATTCCAGTGTTGTGGAAACTATTGGACAGTTTAGCGAGCTAGCTGGTTATACGTTAAACACACAAAAAAATCGAGGTATTGCTCTATAATTACACTCCAACTCCATCCCCAAAAATATCTTTCCCTTTTAAATGGCACAAAGGAGCTATGTTCTATTTAGGAATTAAATTAACAAAAAACCTCAAGCATTAAGACCTGTAGAACTGTGAACCATTAATCCAACAGATTTCCGACAATCTCTCCAAGTGGTCACAAATACAACTAGGCTTCTTTTCCCACATCAAGGTAATCCAACAAAATATACTCCCACAAATCCTATACTACCTCCAAACTCTATCATGCCTGTCCTGTACTACTTTCAATCTTGGCAACACATCTTCTCTTGCTTGATTTGGAGTGCAGCCGTGCTTTCATTTCTAAGCACTACACCTTCCAAGAAGTAGGGGAGGAGTTAGTCTACCTAATATGCTTTGGCTCGCACAGGCTGCACTGCGTACATTGTGTGTCTCGCTATCTAAACTGCATCACCCTTATTGGAAGCAAATAGAATTCCTTATAAACAACCTACATAATGTGGATTACTATTTTTTTAGCAACCCTTCAGAGAGTAAACCAGCCTCATAGTTTACTCCCTACACAGCTATGGTTATAAAAAACTGGCTGACAACAAGGTCCCTCTACCTTACCCCTGCTCATCAGTTTCAACTTCAAGCGATAGCATATGATCAAACTCTTCTTCTAAACTCTCTTGATTCCTCTATGAAGAGATGAACACAGAAATACTATTTGTTTCTGGATCTGTTCTATGAAGAGATGAAATAGGCAAGGCCTAAGATTCTACTTTCAACTTTTGGACACCAAGGAGTCCTACCCTTTGAGGTGCTTCGTTCAAAATGCAATTTACCATCATCAGATCACTATCAGTACCTGCAAATCCACTCTTATATTAATAGTAAAGATAAAACATACTGGGTCTGAAGTGAATCCCTACCTTTACTGATGTGACTTTTAATTATACATGCTAATGGTGATTCTGCTCCCCACCCCCATTTAATAAACCAGCTGGTGAAAGCCTTTAAAGACCTCCATCCAGCAATGACTGAACACACACTCCAGAAATGGAATCTAGAGCTAATCAACACTACTACCAAGCAACTCTGGCATAGATCTGCTCTACCAGCTCATTGACTGATAGCAGCCATGATGTGTGAATTTTCATGGCTGAGCACAATGTTGGAGGAATTGTGGGACCACTCCAGTGAATCACACCCACATCCTTTGGTCCTGTCCATCAATACAGCCATTTTGGACAGCAGGGATACAGGACCTAGAGGACATATTCAACACCCCTTGGGCTATTACATCACCACTCATTCTGCTAACTAGTATACCTCAAAGAGGCCTCTTTTGAGGGCAAACCTTAAAACTCCTTCTCACTCTGATTTTAGATGTGAAAAAGGCCATAATCCATGCTTGGTTAACTCCCCAAATCCCCACAATAGATGGCTGGCGAACCATATCGAAAGAAATATATGTTTTAGAGAGACTGACACATTCCATACATAATAGGCTTCCAACTTTTGACCAATCTTGGAGAAGATGGGTCATCCACTAACTACAAATACTGTAGATCCCACTTTTGGGCCATAGTTGGCCCCTCGTCCTCCAACTCCCTCCTTGCCCTTCTCCACCCCACTTTTATTTCTGCTGCTCTCCTCTCTCTAGCTCGCCCCTTTGTCTTGTTTTTTTTTTTTTATGTACAGTATATAGCTTATTATTTTGTTCTCCATTATTGCTTCTTTCTAATATGAAAAGCTGTTCAAATCATGACTTGGACTAGAAACTCAACATCTAAGATTAATGTCAATTTAGCTGCTGATTCCCATGATTCTATGATGATATAGATATTTGGCTTAATGTATATAACATTTACGGTCTTTAAAGTTTCACTACTAGCTGTAAAAATGTCAGACCCTTTTGCTTAACCTGTCAATGCTGTATGATAATGCATTTTATTTGCTGTTGGAGGTTGCCTACTGTATCTCTCTGTATATAGGTTCAGCTTTGTATTGTTATTGTATTTCTATTGAAAATTCAAAAAAAAAAATGTAAATACAAAATCAATATCCAGGTCAGCCTCTGCCATGATGCTGTCAAGGTCCAGAATCTTATTTCCTAGACTTCTAGCATTTACACACATGGCCTTCCAGATTTTGTTTTCACTCTGCTTGTTGTCCCTCATTTTTCCTTTTGCCCTCCTCCCTTTTAATATTCCCATCCCCTTTCCCCTTTATTTCTATCATCCTGTTTCCTTTTTTAATTTGCACCCTGGGGGATTCCTCTCCCTGTGGGTTCTCCTTACTCTCTTCTTCAGGCTGCCGGTTGGGGGGGAGAGTTCCTGCCTCCCCAATTCCTTCTGCCACCCAACTTGGCTAGTTTAAATGTTCATCAAAGTAACATTTAAACCATCCAGTATGGACTGCAGTTTCCCTCCCGGATAGATGGAGGCCATCACCCCTATATAGGCCCTTATCCTCCCAGGTCCATCCCCAGTCCCCAATATAGCCGAACCCTTCCTCTCTGCACCATTCCTTAAGCCATGAGCTGAAGCTTCTCATATGGAGATCCCTCTCCTTTCCCCTGCCATAGACAAGCAGCACCTCAGCAAAAGCCACTGAGTGGGGTACCTGTCTAAGGCCCACCCCCAGCTCCGAAACTCCCCCTGCACTATCCCAGCCCTGTTCCTAGCAGGTCTTTAGTTCCCAAGTGAACAATGACATCTAGCTCCCCCTCCCATCCTGCTGCCCTAGTGATCCTCATGATCCATTTCCCATCCCTCTGAGCCATGGCACTGGGTAGACACATAACCTGCCTCTCCTCCCCTTTCCTATTCCCAAATCTGTCTCCCTTACTAACAAGTCCTCCACCAGAAGTTGCTTCCTCCTCCTCTGGGGACCTCTACCACCCTCCTTAGGGTCTCCACTATGGAGGGCCCCCACATCCTTCCTCATCACTACCATGGGTGCCTCCTCCTGGTAGTCCCACCCCACCAGAGCAGCATAGGAATTGTGTGGTACCAGTTGAGGAATATGCCTCTGTCCTTCTGTCCCACCACCCCACCCTTCAAGAGCCCACCATGGACCAGCTGTTAATGCTGCCTGGCAGCCTCTGAGGTAACACTGGAAGACTTTGTGGCCCAAAGGCAGGGGAAGAGGTCCCCCAAATTCAAGCCATTCAACCTAGAGTATAACTACTTCATCCATCTAATCCAAAGAGGTATGAGCTGATCGGTCAGCATTGCAGACTCCAGAAGGTCTCTATGAAAAGTGGCACCCCACAGTCACTGCACTGCACCACTCCCAGTATTCTCAACTTCTGTTCTTCCTGTGTTACCTGTAAATACTTTGGTACTATTACCCCTGATAGGGTGTTTCTAGTCTTTTCCCTTTTTTGGGGCTTTTTCATTTGTTTTCCCCCTGAATAGCTATATTTTAAGTTGATTAAGATAATACTGAAGTTTAAATAATTTTATTACTGTAAATGTTTGATTTGGATCAATTGAAGTGCTTCATAACAAAATGGAAGACTTAGCTGTGCAAATGGTAAACTACTGTACATAGTAACAATGGAAGGAGATGCAAACTTTAAGCAAAATGTACAGCCCTGACAAAAGATGAGAATTATCTGATAAGAGTATTCAAAATTTTATAGACTACCTTAGAGATATGGGAATAAAGGATGTGCAGAGAGCACAGCATGGAAAGAAAGAAAAATCCCTCAGCATGGTAATTATGTTTCTTTAAAAGGGCATTTTAATGAGTCAAACAAATTGCATCATCTCAGCCCTGAGTTGCTGCCCCAGAGATAGAATAACAGAACATCAAAGTTCAAACTATGTAGTGTGGTCATGCTTCCCCTGGCATTCTAATGGCAAATTTATAGCTGAAGACCAGAGAAAAGCAGTGACAAGCTGATTAATCTATGTTAAGTAGTCTTACAAAATGTAAATGCAATAAAGAATTATATTCCCCACATGAAAATTATAAAATGGCAAAGTTGGAAATTGTAAAATGCTCAAGCAAGAAACTCATTTTGATTTATTCTGAAGAACCCTTTCATGCCAATGTTCTAGGAGGGGAGGTAAGGAGGGTCAGTATAATTCATTAATACACCCACTAGAAGAAACATCATTACTACATTTCTTCTAGCAATGAGAGTATATTAGAGATGTCATACAAATTACAGACTCCAAGTAGTACCTGGGGAGGCAAGGACTATAACCTCTTTATGGAAAAGATTCCAAAGTACAGAAGTACCAAATGTCATTCCTTCATGCTTGAATGTCAAGGTAGTTGTGAGAAGTGAAACTGTGCACAGTACACCAAGTAGCTGCCTTGCACACCTTCAGCCAGAGTATACCACTTAATGCTGCAACAGTGGTAAATGTGCCTCTTGTGGAGTGTGCCCTTAGAACCTTATCACATAGCCAGCCTTTTCATACTGGTAGTGTATACAATAGACAATCCAATATAAGATTGTATTTTTAGCTGCTGGTTCACCTTTACCTACCTCATCATAATTAACAAATCAATGTGTGCTATCATTTATGGACCTTTCTGTCCCTTGCATGTAGAAACTTATGGCCCTTTCCACATCCAGGCTATGTGGTTTCCCTTCACCTACACTGGGTTCCAGGAAAGAACACAGGCATTGTTAAAAATAGAGTGAAATGGAGAAACCACTTTTGGTAGAAATTTCACATTTGAGCTAAGCACCACTTTATCCACATGGAAAACCACAAAATTAGGGTCAGTATAGAGTATCTGTAACTCACTGACCAATCTTGCAGAAGTTATAGCTATTAAAATACAGTTTTCCATGTTAAATATTTGAACTCTGCTGAAAGCATAGGCTCAAATGGAGGATTCATTAATTGGGACAGAACCAAGTTCAGATACCATGTGTGCACTGGTTCCCTCACAGGAGGACTCCCACAGTGCCTTGCTACAGTTCATGGTGGCAGTGTATGAGCTGCCTGAGATTTGAGCTCCAGGAGTCTGAGTTTCATTTTATTTTGTTTCTTTTCATTTTATTTTTGTTAAATTGTGCTCTGTTTTATTTGTTTTTTTTTAGTTAGTTATAGTTAGTGAGGGAGATTAAGTGAATTACTGTGTATAGTACTTCTAGCGAACTGCGGGCAAAGAGTTTCGGCTGCTTTCCTTGCTATTGGGGAGTTTTATTCATTTTTAAATAGGGTGTTTAGCGGCTGTTTAGCGGCTTACTTTTGTGGTATCTGAGTTGCTGTTTCAGCTTTTTTGTGATGGTTGTTCTCCCTTTTTGGGAGTTTCAGCTGTTTAAATTGTTTTGGACAGCTCACATTTTGCTTCAGGTGAGTTTTCGTCACTACAACTGTGACAGTTCTGTTTTTGTGATGGTTCTGCTTTTTCTGGAAGTCGAAATAGACTTTGACTGTATGGTATGGTGGAGTATGGTCTGGAAGCTGCTGCTTGGTGTCATGAGTTTGAAGTCCTGAAGATCTGGGTGGAATTACTGCAGAATTCTTGACTAGTTCACCTGCTGAAGGGAAGACTATACTATTTCAAGGAGTTTGCTGGTGTGGTGAGAGCATATCCAGTGATTATTCTGGATGTTAGTGACTGCTACACTATAGCAACGGTGTGATCTGGGAATTGTGTTGGGCGGGGGGGTCTCCCTCTTGTGCTTGGGGCTAAATGGTTGGTGTGCCTCCCACGACCAGGTGGGAGTTTCCCTGACAACTCTCCGGGGAGCTGGAGAGCTGGCTGGAGTTTCTTCTAGGTCTCCTGTGGTATGTGTCTAGTGGCCTGCCCCCTGGGGGGTTGTAGCTGTGGGTCACCAGTGGTTAGGTGCCAGGACCTATAACTTGGTGCAATTTGAGGGGGGCCTCCCCTTAGGTTTCTAGCTTTCACGTCCTAGCCCGCCACTGTATTGGTGATCCCTTCAGCTGAGCTTTGAATGCAGTATTTGAGGTTCTGCTTTTTAAACTGCCTGGATTGACTTTGGTTCTCCATTATGATGGACTAGTTCGCTTCTGTATCTACAATATTTTGGGGACACTGTTTAAACTGTTTACTTGCCTCCCAGACCTCTGGTGAGAATGAAGACTGGGATTGGGAAGTGATGGCATCTTTTGAACAGGGGAGGTTGCAGCTTCCCTACTCTATTCATGAAACACTTGAAATTATTTGTTTGACTGTAAAGGACTCCGGATCATCTATTATAAAGGACTGTTGGATTTTTATATTAGTATTAATTAAAGTTTTATAATTTGGGAGTTTTTGAAATCTTTAGAAGCAAGTTGGCTTATAGGATTAAGGTTTAAATTGTGGAGGTGCTTGTTTTATTTATTAATTATTGGGGTTACATTGTGGTATAAACTGCGTTTGTAATGTGTTGGGAGGGTTTTGAGTTGGTTGGGCATTATACTCCCACCATGCTCAGAGCGTTACGCCCTTTTGACTGTCCTCCATTGTTAGCCGAGATATATAAGAGATTTCGAGCCTTGGGGATAGTCAGAAATCGGCTGAAAAGGGGCAACCTCGGCATGGTGGGAGAATGGAGAGGGGTGGTTGGATTGAGGTTGTTGGACTAAGAGACACCCTGGAGTGAAATGGGGCCAGGAAAGGGGGTCTCCCTGCCTGGTTCCCATACCCTAGGGCTCCACAAATAGTGGGCAGGTCTCGGGATCTTCCTCGTTGACCCATCCAACTCAGCAGTGTTATGCAATGCCAGATCGATTAGGAACAAGATGGCTATTATAGCTGACCTTGTTGAAACATCTGATCTGGCATGCATCACCGAGACCTGGTTGGATAAGGATGCAGGCTCTATTTTGGCATCTGCTGTTCCATCTGGGTTCTCAGTGATACACCGCCCGAGATTGGATTGTAGGGGCGGGGGTGTAGCCATTGTGTTTAAAATGGAACTGGGCCTTGTGGATGTGCCAGTGGGGTGCACTCAATTCTTTGAGTGTATCCTGGGAGCAGGTGTAGGCTTCAGGATATTCCTCATTTACCTCCACCCGGTGATGGGGGAGAATTTCTAAAGGAGTTTGCGAACTTCATTGTCGATGTGGTCTTGGAGTCGCCCAGATGGTTAATTCTGGGTGACTTCAATGCCTGGGTTGATGATAAACTCTTGCAGTTTGGAAATAACCTCCTCCAGCTTATGACTATGCTGGGCCTTACACAGGTGGTTACCTCTGCTACCCATATTGGGGGTCATTCTCTGGATCACGGATTTGGGGGTGGAACCAGTCTGTTGGTCAGACCATCACTCCATAAGGTTCAGTTTCAGGGCACCCTCAAGTAGGTCTGCCCCTACGGAGATGGTCTGGTACCGTTCTTTGAGAGGGGTTATCCCAGAAGGCCTATCGGCGGTGCTGGACCTATCGGGTTTATCGAGTGAAGGCATGAGTCCAGACGGTCTTGTACTGGTCTATAATAGAGAGGTGGGAGACGCTCTGGACTCAGTATCTCCTGTTCATGCTCACCCACTCACTCTGCGCCCAATGACTCCTTGGTTTGACGAGTCCCTGAAGGAGCTGAGGAGGGTGGGTAGAAGGCTAAAGAGAGCTTGTTGGAAATCCGGCCTTGATGCTGGCAGGCTTAGATTGATGGAACATTATAAGTTCTATTAATTCAGCAATAACCCATAAGAAGGCAGAATTCCTGTCCGGGAGATTGCTGCTGCATGAAATCGACCAGCTCAGCTCTTTCGGACTGTGGACAGACTGTGTAATCCCGTCTGTCTCCAGTCTGGAAGAGGTTTTTCACAAATAAAGTGTGATGAGCTTGCTCAATTTTTTGTGGATAAGGTTGCTAGCATCAGGTCGGGGATCGGCCCAACTCCCTCTATGAGGGACTGCAGAAATCAGCCGGAAGTTGCGTGCAACCGGTCTGCCTGATCTAACTTTAGCCAGCCGGAATTCTTAGACATTGTGAGGATTGTCCAGACTTTGTGACCAACCAGTTGTAGTTTGGATCCGGGCCCTACACCGTTATTGATACGTTGTGTAGATGTTATCCTTGCTGAAATTGTCTGGTGTTCCTTGGAAAAAGGTTTTTTTCCTGATCCCCTTAAGGAGGCGGTCATTTGACCACTTCTTAAAAAACCTTCCTTGGATCCAGACTGTCTAGCGAACTACAGGCCTGTCTCTTATCTACCCTTTGTGGGTAACGTTATAGAGAAGGTGGTTGCATTGCAGCTGGATGACCATCTTATAACCCACGATGTCTTGGATGCTCTCCAGTCTGGGTTTAGGAAGAGACATAGCACCGAGACCGCTCTTTTTTGGGTGTTAAATGATCTCCTAATAGCGAGAGATTGAAAGGCTCATACTATCTTAATCCTTCTTGATCTCTCGGCGGTATTTGACACTGTAGACCATGATTTGCTTTTGGAGCACCTGTGGTATTTCTGTGGATTATCTGCCACAGTTTTGAGTTGGTTTCGATCTTTCCTCATGGGCAGGTCACAGAGGGTGGTAACTGGAATTTATTCCTCTGATGTCCTCTCCCTGTCCTGTGGGGTGCCGCAAGGCTCCATATTGGCACCCATGTTGTTTTCAGTGTACATGCTGCATTTGGGAGATATCATTAGGAAGTACAGTTTGGGTTTTCACTGTTATGCAGATGATACCCAACTGTATATGTCCTTTATGCCCGGACAGGATGATGCAGTCTCTGTGCTAAACAACTGTCTAGCAGAGATCAAAGATTGGATGAGCACTAGCTGGCTGAGGTTGAATCCAGACAAAACTGAGGTGTTGGTTGTGGACCCGGGTCATCCAGAGGCGGATCTTGAGACTGGACATTCTTCGGGTTTATGGCTCGGCAGTGTCCAGCTCATGACCTCAGACCGGGTGCACAACCTGGGTGTTATTTTCAATAGCGGTTTGTCTCTGAAATCCCAGGTCTCCGCTGTTGTTAAATCTTCCTTTTACTATCTAAGGAATATTGCCTGGGTGAAACACCTTGTTCCTCTGGCTGACCTTCCTACATTATTCCACGCCTTCGTAACCACCCGCCTTGATTACTGCAATGCCCTCTACCTAGGGCTTCCTGGGGTTGATATCCGTCGCTTGCAACTGGTGCAGAATACGGTGGCCAGGCATCTAACTGGTACATCTAGGTCCAGTCATATTATGCCTGTGCTGCGTGAACTGCACTGGTTGCCGGTACAGTGGCCAATCACCTTTAAGGTTGGCTTTCTGACCTATAAAGTCCTACACAAACAGGGACCCCGATATCTGCAAGAGCTCCTTACTCCCTACTGCCCTCGCTGCTCACTCCGATCCACTGATGAGGGATTGCTAGAGATTCCTAGGGTTAATTTAAAAACATTGGGGGTATGTGCTTTTTCTTTTGCTGCACCCACACTGTGGAATTCTCTACCTCATCGGTTAAGAGAATGTCCGACCATCATGAGTTTTAAATGTGATTTTAAGACATATTTGTTTCATCAAGTTTTTTTTGCATGTTTTGAATTTCTATTATTTGTCTTATATTCTATTTTATTGCAAAGCACCCTGATAATCTGAAAGGCACTTAGATATACATTTTACCTTACCTTACCTTACCAATGACTCAAACCTTTGAAAAATCTCTTGAACTCTGGCTGTATTTCAAAGGAATTTTCTATGCCTACTGATTTGAAAGCTGAAGTAGCTGACAAATGAACCTTTAAAGTAGGAATGATCAGATATCCATTTGTGTAAACTGATATATCAGATTCCAGCCCATATTTAGGGTTTTTAGATACAGTTGCCAAAAAGCCTAAATACAGAGCTCCCTCTTTTATCTGCCGATCTCTGTACATCCTAAATTTTTGTGGATAAAACAAGGTGGTGGATAATAGAGGGTGGCAGTTAAAGTGGGAGATAACATTGCTGAAAAATGGGACAGGAGCTTACATAAGTGGTAAGCATGGGTAGTGGATAAAGGATGCAGATTAACTAGGGAGCACTGTATTAGGATTCTATATTGAATTCAGCTATCAAAATGCAAGATCTGATCCAGAATCTGAGATCCATTGTAATTTACAAATAAAATACTGTGCCCCAATGCCCCTGAGGCCCACTGAAATTCCTGCTGTATAGCCAACCCGCCACACAATGCACCCTATAGCACCCAACTTCCACTCTCCCACCGAGCCCCCTGTAAAGTACAATTCAATTTGTAAACTTCAGAGTGTTGCTGCTGCTTTTAGAAATACACACATTCCCATTCCACCACCTGTGCAAAATCAGGAAACCAACCACCAGCATCCCCCTACCATGTATATATTCCTGATCCCCAATTTTACTGACATCTTTCGCCCTACACATCCTCTAGCCCACACTTCCCTCCTCTCCAAAGCCTTCAAATTATGATTTTTCAGCTTGCCTTTTCAATCAATCAATCAATCAATCTTTATTTTACCAGGTGAAACATCATTGAGGTAGACTTATTTCCAAGATGGACATGGACAAGTATACATAACAAATAACAACAATACAAAAGCAACATCGCATGGCATATTATACAACAAGTCACATTTCATAACATACAGAGATGGAGGAGCATACAATTAGCTACATTTTAAAATGAACAGAATATATGAAAGTTATACATAATCAGGAGTTCGTCAAGGAAGGAGTTTAGAAGTAAGGATTGATATGAGACAAGGAGAAGAAATGTGGTATGACAGTTATGGGAGAGAAGAGGAACAAGGGAGAAGATAACATTAAGATACTCTGAAACAGTGCATTGGGGGCACTTTTGTCCCATGGGGGAGTGATCACCAAGTCTCATGTCAGTCTCAGCAGTGTCTTCCTATGAATGAATGATGTCTTCTTCCTATAGCAACACCTGAAGGCTGGCAAGCAGCTGATCAAGGGTTACTGTAGGAGGGTGTCATCATTTATTTATAGGAAGACACTGCTGAGGCTAAGATGAGCATAGCGATTGTACTACCATCATTTCCTGTCTTGTAAGATCCCCTTTAGTCCCTGTTTTAAGCGGGTTCACACGTATTTCACATTCAAAGAGCAACTGTCCAGGTCCCTGCTTGAAGAACCAAGCAAGCCCTCACCTAGCCCAAAGTCAAATGCTTCATATATTTTCCTTTACCTTGGTCACTATATTGGAAGGGAAGGGAAGGGATCATAATTTGGCTCCATGGAGCTGAACCACACTGATCTCTTTCACTTCCTGGTACCACTTCAGTGTGCGGTCTGCCCCCAATCTGCCCCCACCCTAGCACATTTTGTGACATCACTATTTGGAGAACATGGGGGCACTCTCCATCTGCTTGAATGGGGCTGTTTTTTTTTAAAGTTAAATTTTGGTACTTTAGATTGCCATTGAGAACTAATCATGGCCACTGCTTAACTAAGAAGGACCTTGATAGTTAAGCAGTGGCCATGATTAGTTCTGAATGGCAATCTAAAGTACCACAATTTAACTTAAAAAAAGTCCCAATTGTGGCTGGCCTGGTCGTGCTGAGGATTGAGGCGCTGGATGCCACGCCTCACGCCATGCTGGCAACCTGGAGTCGAGAGCGACCATAGGATGCCAGAGGTTGGCAGGGGAGGGAGGGAGAGGATCAAGAATCTGATGGAGTATTCTCTTCTCCCGGGAGGGGAGGGTTGTCATCCCACTCCTTGGCTGCCTTCTAGTGGAGGCTAGAGGGCAGTGCTGGAGGTCAGGAGACAAAGAAGCATGGAGATGTGATGTACGCTTGCCTCCACACATGAATGGAAAAAGTAATGGAAAAAAGCAATATGGAAAAAAGAATTTCCCCATTCAAGTATAAGGAGCATGCCACCTGCAATCTCCAAATAGTGATGTCACAAAATGACGTAGCGCAGACTGAAGTGGTACCAAGAAGTGGAAGGGATTAGCGCAGCTCAGCTCCATGAAGCCAAATTACAATCCCTTCCCTTCAGAAATAGGGGCTACTATAAAGAAAAACATATGAAGCATTTGACTTTGGGCCAGATGAGGGTTTGTCTTACTTCTTGGGGGGAAGGGGGTGGATTTTGAAACAGAGCAAGAAACTTGCTCTTTAAAACAATAAAAAAGCATTCCCATTATTTTTAATATGGCTATCTTTACCTTTTCATAATTATTCTCAACTGTTTTTAAACACTCATTGCCTCATAAAATGAGGGAGTAGTGTCTGTTGCATGTTTGTTCATTTTAACCAGAAGAAAAGGGATTTTAAACAAAACGGGTTCCAAAACAGCTACGGATGCTGATGAAAACCTGGGGAAAGTTGTTTTTAAAAAGTGATTTGTTTATTAGTTGAAATAGAGATCTAGTGATCCTATACATTATCAGCAGAAAAAGACATTTGGTCCATTCTGTCTGCCCTATTTCATCCTACCATACACTGTGACCTATTGTCTAGATAGTGTTTTTGCAATCTCCACCCCCCCATACACACACAAACATAATCATCCAGTCCCTTACTCTTTCTAAACTGGGCTTGAACCTATTTATGGTTTTTGTTCTATCACCACAGCCAGTATCTTGCTTCTTGGCTCAACCCCTCTCTCTGTGAAGTAACATTTTCTCGCATCCCTCCTGAATGTCCTTTCTACAGTATCAGCTTCGATTCATGCACTTCTGTTATTGAAGTGCTATTCATGTTGAACAGTTCCTCATAGTTTACTTTGTCTATTTCTTTCAGGAACTTGAGGATCTCTCTCATGTTGCTTCTCTCCCTTCTGGCCTCCAGCAAGAACATGTTCAGTGTCCTAAGCTGTTCCTCACAGGATCAGTACTGTTAGCCCTGAATCATCTTCGTCTCCCTTTGCTGCACATTCTCTAGTACTATATGTCTCTGTAGATCCACAGGTGGGGACTCCAGAACTTGGCACAGTATTTCAGATAGTGCCTCACCAGTGATCAATGAAGAGGTAGTATTACCTCTTTTCCCTGCTATTAACACTCCTCAACATACACCACCAGCATACTGGTTGCCCTGCTGTAGGCTTTACTGCACTGACTAGCTTATTTTAAGGAGTCACTCATAACATGATGACTCTCAGATTCCTTTCCTTTGAAGTAATCGACAACCTAACTCCTCACTTACAGTATTCCATCCCGGGATTCCTACTCCCTAGGTGCAGAACCTTTGACTTTTTGGCACTGAGTTTCTACTCCAAAGAGGGGGTGATCCAATTTCAGTCACACCCAGTGCTGATGGATAATGATGGCCCACTGAGATAGAGTTACAGCAACAATAGCATTCAAAACAGCAGAGTAGCTCTATCCACCACTTAACTATGTTTCAGAATTAGCTTCAGTTTCATAAATTGATCTTTATTTTCATACTGGCCACCAAATTTGCGTAGCCGAACAGTTTTGCTGGTCTCCTGCCAGCTATTCAAGAGGAGTGGTTCTGTGAGTTAAAAATATGTTCAATATATGTTCAGATTACATTTCAATATGGGAAATACCTGTTGCACTTTAAAAACAGGTTATTGCAAGTATTTAAATTGTTTCATATTTTATCTTATTTCAAAGCATAAACAGAAGGTACTTACCAACTCAGTATGATAGTTTTAACTTTCATCTCTACCCAGCAGCTCACACGGCTTGTTAGGAGTGCCATGACCATTACCTTGCAGGATCTGGCTGAGCACTCCTCCTGACTAACTTCTGAAGTCACTGCCATCTAAGATATCATGACATCATGCACCTACTCCTTGATGTGATTGTGACGACGGGTGACTTGATTTAAAGTCACAACCTCCTGGAGATTCCAATTGTGGATTTTAAAATTTTTCATTCAGGAACCTTTTCATAATCACCAGATTATTAAGCATTTTGTATATTTCAACAGAAACATATTACTAATACGTGGCTTATGTTTTTATAGAAACATAGAAACACAGAAGTTGATGGCAGATAAGGACCGCAAGGCCCATCCAGTCTGCCCATTTCTTTTTCTACCTTATAAATGTGCCATCGGCCTTTGCTCTGTCAGTGGCCTATCTATTCATAGTCATTTGTATTGCTCCCTTATGCCTATCCCATGCCTGTTTGAAGCCCTGCACTGTATTCATAGCCACCACTTCTTGTGGTAAGCCATTCCATGCATCCACCACCCTTTCTGTGAAAAAGAATTTCCTCACATTCCCCCTTAATCGGCCCCCCTCTAATCTCATGCTGTGACCTCTTGTCCTGCTATTTTTCTTATATTTAAACATGTTAGACTCTTTCACCTTGTTAATGCCCTTAAGGTGTTTGAATGCCTCGATCATATCACCTCTCTCCCTCCTTTGCTCAAGGGTATACATATTGAGCTCTGTTAATCTGTCCTCATATGTCTTCTGATGCAGTCCCTGCACCATTTTGGTTGCCCTTCTCTGGACTGCCTCAATTTGGTTAATGTCCTTGTGAAGGTGTGGCCTCCAATACTGCACTCAGTACTCCAGATGGGGCCTAACCAGTGTCTTGTAAAGAGGGATTATTACCTCCCTCTTACGACTTGTGATACCCCTACTAATACACCCTAACACCCCCCTAGCCTTACCTACTGCTTTAAAGGTCTGCTTGGATGATTTCAGGTCATCAGTGATGATGATGCCCAAGTCTCTTTCTTCCTTTGTGACTGCTAGCAACTCCCCTCCCAGCCTATAGGTGGCTTCAGGGTTTCTCTTCCCTATGTGCATGATTTTGCACTTCTTTGCATTAAATCCCAGTTGCCACTCTTCTGACCATTTTGCTAGTTTATCCAGATCTCTTCTCATTCTGCCCACCCCATCTGGATCATCTACTCTGTTGCAGATCTTGGTGTCATCTGCAAACAGACAAGCCTTACCCTCTAGTCCATCTGCAAGGTCACTAATGAAGATGTTAGAAGAGGACTGGCCCCGAACTGATCCCTGAGGTACCCACTTGTGACTTGCATCTCTTCTGACTGTATACCATTTACCACCACTCTCTGTTTTCTGCCCATCAACCAGTTTGCCACCCAGTTGACCAACTTCTGACCCACCGAGCCTACCCAGCTTATTTATCAATCTTCTATGTGGAACAGTGTCAAAAGCTTTGCTGAAGTCAAGGTGAGCATCAACTGCTCCCCTTGGTCCACCACTCTGGTTACCCAGTCAAAGAAATCTATGAGATTAGTTTGACAGGACCTTCCTTTGTAAACCTATGCTGTCTTGGATCCTGTGCCCCTATGGATTCCAGGTGTTGCACTATCCTTTCCTTAAGGAGTGCCTCCATAATCTTGCTCACTACTGAGGTAAGACTGACTGGTCTGTAGTTCTCCGCCTCCTCCCTGCTACCATTCTTGTGGAGCAGGATCACATGAGCACTTTTCCAGTCTTCTGGGACCTCTCCTGTGCTCAGAGACTCACTAAACAGTTCTGCTAATGGCTCTGCTAATTCCAACTTTAGCTCCTTAAGTACCCTGGGATGTATGCCATCAGGTCCCATTGCCTTATCCACCCTGAGCTTAGCAAGCTCTTTCAGGACCCTTTCTTTTGTGAAGGGAGCAGTGCTCACCTCCCTCCCCTCTGTGTCCATGATGCTAAGCTGTGGGCCCTGCCCTACCTTCTCTTCAGTAAATACTGAGCAAAAGTATCTATTTAGGATAGATGCCTTTACAGGGTCCTCCTCCTCACATGCTCCCTTTTCTCCATTAAGCTTAGCAATACCCCCTCTGGACTTTCTCCTTTCACTAATGTATCTATAGAAAGTCTTGTCACCTTCTTTTACTGTTCATGCTAGTGTTTCTTTAGTTTGGGACTTTGCCTGCCTTACTGCCTTCCCTGCTTCCATTAGGGCAGTTTGGTATGCCTCCCTATCTTCATCCCACTGTGTTCCCTTATATTTCCTGAAGGCCAGCCTTTGGCTCTGACCTTTTCTGCTACTGTATTTGAGAACCAAAGTGGTTTCCTCTTCTTTGCACTTCCTTTTCTGTCTAACACAGTGGGATGTTGCTTCAAGTATTGCATCCTTAATGCTTGCCCACTTTGCCTGTACCCCTCACCTGTGTTTCTTTTGCCAGAGCTAGCTTAACTCTGTTGGCCATCTTATCAAAGTCAGCTCCTCTGAAGTCCCATAGTTTTGCCTTGGAATGGGATAATTTAGATGTAGTAGCCAAATTGAACCATACCATGTGATGGTCACTGGCCCCCAGGTGACCTTCTACCTGGAGATCTGTGATCCCTTCCTTGTTAGTCAGTACTAGATCTAGGATAGCCCTGTCTCTTGTGGGTTGCTGTACCAGTTGTTTGAGGCCCTCCCACTGCAGGGAATCCACTATGTGTCTAGTTCTGGCATATGTTCTTGCTGGTATTGACCAATCTGTATCCGGCATGTTGAAGTCTCCCATTATCAGAACCTCCCCTTTAGCTGCCATGTTTTGTATATCTTCTAACAGTAATGTGTCTATGTCCTTTTATCTTATAAAGAACACATAAATGGGTTTCCAGGAGGTCCAGATCAGAAAGTAGCACAGGACTGGGCAAATTCATCCTCAAGTAAATGAGGTGTTACAAGGAAAATTTACTGCCTCTTAAGTGCCTCTTAATAAATTCATCTATGTTACCAAAACTGTTTGACTGAATCAAGAAAATACAACAAAACTCATAAACAACCCTAAAGTGATGTATGAAAACTATAAACAAATCAGTAAAAATATAATATCCACCATATTTCATGTCACTTGTACAATGCAATGCACTGAAAACTAATGGCCTACATATTGGTGTTAAATGGAGTATTGATCAGTTTCACATCCCAGTCACAGTCTTGTGTCTCTAATGTCTACGGTAATTAGAAACACAACATTTCCATTGCTTAATGGTCAGTGTGACACATCCTTAATACAGACTCACTGATTTCAGGAATGCTAGCAGAAAACAGTATTCTCTTAAAGTGATGGTAAATAATCTGTTTCTTCGTTGAGACCATAGGGCCACCTAAGGTACCAAATCTCAATACAATAAGCCTCTCTCACAAAAGTTGTTGATCTCTGTTCCCTCCCTGCTCTGTGGTCCAACCATCTCTGTGCCCAGGAATTTTAGGGATGCCACCTGATGATTAGCCTCAGTAAAGTGCCTAGCCAAGCTAGATGCATCTCTTCTCCTAATCATTGATTTATGCTCTGAAATTCCTTCTCCTAATCATTTATTTATGCTCTAAAATTCTTAATCTTAATTCTTAACCTATTACCATTAGAGAGTGCTGTTTTCTGATAGCATTCCTGAAATATGTGAGACTCTATTAAGGTTGTGCATTCTACTAGTTTTCAGTTCATTGAATTGTACAAGTGACATGAGATTTGATGGGTATTATATTTTTAATGATTTTGATGCAGTTTTCATACGTCACTTTTCAGTTGTTTATGAGTTTTTGTATTTTCATGATTCAAGTATGATTTGTAACATAGATTAGTTTACTAAGAGGCACTGTAAGCTTCAGTACATTTTTCTTGTAACACCTCATTTATCTGAAGATGAATTCACCCCGTCATGTGCTAGTTTTTTATCTGTGCCTCCCGGAAACCCTTTTTTTTATAAGATAAAAACTTAAACCACTTATTGGCAAGTAGTATGTTTCTATTGAAATATATAAAATGCTTACCAATCTGGTGATTGCGAAAAAGTTCCTGAATGCAAAAGTTTAAAATCTACAACTAGGATTTTTTGGAGGTTGTGACTTTAAATCTAGTCACTTGTTGTCACAATCACTCCAGTTGGAGTGGGAGGGTCAATTTGCCAGTGCCAAAGATTAAGAGCATGATGTTATGATGGGCTAGATGGTGGCAACTTCAAAAGCTAGCCAGGAGGAGTGAACAGCCAGATACTGCATTGTAATGGCAAGGTGCTCTTAACAAGCCATGTGAGCTGCTGGGTAGAGATGAAAGCTAAGACTGCATAGTGAGTTGGTAAGCACCTTTTCTTTATGCTTCAAAATAAGATAAAATGTAAAACAATTTAAATACTTTTGGTAACCTGTTTTTAAAGTGCAACAGGTATTTACTATATTGCATTGTTATCCGAACATATATCGTACATATTTTTAATTCATGGGACCACAACCCTTGAACAGCTGTCAGGAGGCCTGTGAAACTGTTGGGACAAGCAAATTCAGTGGCCAGTATGAAAATACAGATGAATTTGTGAAACTAAATCTAAATCTGAAGCAAGGTTAAGTTGTCAATAAAGCTACTCTGCTGTTTTGACTGAATTTCAACAATCAAACTTTAGACCATCTCTTTAACTTTCACAGGTCCCTCTGCAGCTCCTTCACTCCCTCCTGGCTGTCTACTCTGCCACAAAGCTTATCATTGGCTACAAAGGGACACATCTTGCCCTGTATACCCATGTCAATGATGAAACTATAAAGACAGGTTCCAGGATTGACCCCTGTGGCACCCCACTCATGGCCTCCCTCTCTCCTGCTTTGACCCCGTTAACCATCATTTTCTGTTCTCTCTCCCAGCCAACTTCCCACCCAGTTAACCAGGTAATTTGCTGCTCCCAGGTTCTCTAATGTCTGCAGCAGCCTTCTGTGTGGCACAGAGTCAGATGCCCTGCTGAAGTCAAAGTAGGGTATATCTACTGCTTGACTCTTCCACTGCCCTTGTAAATTAGACAAAGAATACTATCAGGTTGGTCTGACCACACCTTCTCACAACAAACCCATGCTTCTTACTGTCCTGGAGCCCATTGCTTTCCAAGTAGGCCACCAGGTCCTCTTCAACTAGCATTTCAGCAGTTTATCCTCAATGTAAGTAAGAGTGTTGGGTCTGTAATTTCCTGGTTCCTCCCTATCCCCAACCTTTTGTAGTGGAACCAAGTCTGAGAGTGGAACCAAGTCCGCTATCCTCTAATCTTGCAAAATCAACCCTGATTGCAGAAAGCCATTGAATAGCCCTGCCAGGGGCTCAGCCAGTTCCAATGCCAATTCGCTGAGCACCCTCAGGCCCTCACGCATCTGGGCCTGGTGCATTTTCTAATTTCAGTGCTGCAAGCCCTTTTCTTACTATTTCTACTGTTATCTCCGACTGACCCTTGTCTTGGATCCCCCTTGCAGTTGCCTTTATGCCACCTTCTAGCACAGACACACTTTCTCCACTGTGAACACTGAGAAGAAGTGATCATTCAAAATAGCTCCTTCTACTGATCACCTATTACTCACTCACCCCTTGGCCAGCCTTAGATTACCTGCTGTCATCTTTCTTTTTTTCCCTGCTATGCCAAAATAACTTTTTTTCCTGTCTCTTTACCCCCTTCATAATACAATGCTTTCGGTCTGCATCCCTGGCCTCCTTCTTGGCTGTATTCATCTTTATGTGATACTTCAGTCCTCAGCCCCTGTTTTGTCTTGTAAAAAAAGTGGTGCAGCAGATTCAAAATGGGGAAAACAGATATTCTGCAAGACAGGAGATAAGGGGTAACCTAAATAGAAATAGCGTATAGATCAGGCTTTGCAGCATTAGCATGCACTGCTGCTTTATGTGCAGATTGAGACATTGGGTGCTGTGAGACACAGAAGTGGTGCCTGTATCAAAGCTTTTGAAAATCAGACCCATGGGTTTACTTTGTTTCTGTATGAAATGAATATACGATCTGAGTACTGTGCAGTATTTTTATTAAACAGTAGCACATTCTCTTATCAGTTTGGATTCTCAGGTATGTACATCATGAGAAAGGGGAGCCAGAAATGGGGTGGAATTAGAGAAAGAGAGGTTGGGGATTCATTAAAAAATGGGCCTCAAAGATAATTTTCCCTTAATAATGAAGGTGCCCTCTGAGAACTGCCTCTCCAAATCTATGAATACTTTTTGATATGTGGGATTGTCTGTTCAGATTCCAGGTTAACTGTAGAGCCACTGGAAATATTATTACTATCCCCCACGTCTTTCTTGAACAGATTCTCCTCCCCTGGTGCTGTGAATGTAAATGCTGAAATGGAATCAGTTCCTGTTCCTATTGAAATGCTACCTTTACCAGCTGCGGTCATTTTCCAAGCCTTCCTCCCTTTTATATGGGCTTACAAGTTAGAGTCACAAATCAACAACACACAATATATAAATGTACACTTTAGCTGATAATATTGTTTTTGCACCACACAGAAGATGAAAAAAGTTACCTTAGGGTTAAATATTTATTACTTCACTTGCCTCATTCGTAGTGGGACACTGCATGTGAATTGTTTATCTCCTGATCTTGAGTGCATAAATGCAGGCTATAACATACACCCAATTGTTTGGAACTTCTTGCGTCACACAGGAGAGGATCACTTAACTTTAGAGACGGGTTCTTGTTCCCACCCCCTGATGATATACCGAGTACAAAACCAGTCGGGGTAATAGCGGAATTCAGTTTTTCTATGCTTCTTGGCAGTATGTTTTAAAATTCTTCGTTAAAGAGTCTGATTGTTTGCATCAGTGAGGTGTGTGGTGACTTGCTTGCTTTGACATATCTGAGAATGTAGACATTTCCATCTCTCCATACACCCTTCCAAAATTATTCTTGACCATTTGAAAGCTACCAAAGAGGTGTAATGTATGAAATCAGTGGGGGATTCAGTCATGGGTGGGACAGATGCAAAGGTTTGGTAAGGATCATATCAGAAAGGTAGGGGGGATGAAGAGGCACTATGGCTGTCTCATTCAACACTTTCCTATGTTTATGTTTCTCTTGCTCATTACTCCTAACATTATCAGTCCTTCTTTGCCCTAGTAAAGCAATTTAGGACACAATTTGTAAAACAAAAAATATTATATGTCAAATGTTGTATAGTACTATATTATAAGTTTAAGTATAATCAATACTACCAACCAGAAAACATACATTTTTCTGTTGCTGTGATTAATGCTCCAGAGCTATGGTGGGGAAGACCATCTCTTTGTTGTTGCTGATGATATGGGATGGCAAAAAAAGAGGAAAAGGTGATATGACAGCATGACTAAAATGGTGCAGGGTCTGCATCAGAAGCCCTACGAAGAGTGATTAAGGGACGTAAATTACGTATACCCTGGAAGACAGGACAGAGCCAGAGACAGAGGATAGGCTAGAGACCTTTAAATACCTCATAGGGGTAAACAAGTTACAAGAGGGAAGTATTTTTAAGAAGAAAAGGTGCTCAAGGACAAGGGAGCATGATAAGAAGCTGGGGGGGGGGGTAAATTCAGGAGAGATGAGAGGACCTACTTCTTCACAGAAAGAGTGGTGGATTCCTGGAGCAGTGTTCCATCGGAGGTGGTGGGGACAAAAGCAATAGTGGGGTTCAAGAATGCATGGAACGGGCATAAGGAAATCTTAGGGAAAGGGAAGGGGTGGGTGAATGGGCAGAGATCAAGTAGGCTCTGTGGTGATACTATAGGCAGGAGAAAAAGAGCAGAATAGGTGGACCAAGCAGTCCTTGTCTGCCGGCAAATTTCATGTTTCTGTGTTTCTATGACTGGCAGTGGTTAGACTGTTGAAAATGAGGCTGGTAAATGTACCCTGTATGTGTGGAGAACAAAATGCTGTGATACCTTAACTATAAGATGAACATGGCTGGATAGGGAGACAGCTGAAGCTGTGAAGTGTTTGTAAAAGAACAGTACTGATGTTAATGTTCTCATAATGGATGATGACTCAAAAACAATAGCAAGGTTACAGAAAGAAGTGAAGCATAACATGGCTAAATGGACTGATATGAATAATGTAAGAAAACAATCAGTATACACCATTGCAGCTGCTCACTGAACCATAAGGCACTGACATCTTAGTTAATTCACATAAGAGAGAATGGGCCAAAACCAATTTGGGCTAATGTGTCAGTAGACAGAAATGTGTTGCAAAACGTATATCACGTACAAAACAAATTAGATACTGATCATTTCTGAGTGAAACTTGTGCATTATCTTACAGTTTCTATCAAACTAGCTAAGATGAAATCATACTAGGTCTTTAATATTTGGGCAATGCCATCATCTGAATGGCAGAGGTAAATTCCAGACTATAAACAAAATGGTTTTCCTGTCATGTTAAACTGAACAGGAATGACACTGATGACCTAAAAAAAACTGCTAATTACTGTAGATTATGGATAAATATGATATTAGAGAGTTAGTGTACTACCTGAAATTAGGATTACTTTAAGTAGTTAGCTATTCTTATTTTTAAAGTATTGTTTTTTTTTCTTTTCCCTTTTATCAGTTAAAACTGTAATGCCCCAAAGTTGAGGGCACTACCAAAAAGGGGAAACAATAAACACAATTAGGGTTTACAGGTGCCCAGAGTGATTGCTGTATGTGTGGACAGCAGGGTACAGTCATAAGGGGCCCCTCTTAAGTAAATTTCCCCTTCCTGAAAGTGGGAAATGCTGGTAAATAATAGAAAAAGTGCCTTGTGCACTGTAAACCTGGTCAAAAGATAGATTTTATATGCAGCACTAGCAATAATGGCTTGGATGGAAAGCAGTGCTGAGCTGCTCATGCACAGCATTCCACCCCAACCATTCCAGAACCAGAAGTTTGCTTTAAAAAAAAGTTTAAATGTCTTTGGTGGTAGTTCCTGATAGCTGTGGAGAGGAGTGGACACAGAAAGTTAAGGAGAACCAGGAAGGCTTACCTGGAAGGTTGAAGCCATTCCTCGAGGGCTGTTCTGTGTGCCTGCTCTGGCTCCAGCTAGTGAAGCCATCTAAGAAGCTGCTGGGTTGCCCCAAAATTGTGTGGCTCAGTCGGTAGTGCCATTGGGGCAGCATGAAGAAAGAGAAGCCGTCTGGTTCTGCCATTTGGTATTGTGAGCCCCGTCCGGTTATTTATTTTGCCCCTTAGTTAATTTTAAAAAGAAATTCTGGTCCCCCGCCATCGGCGGAGAACAGCCGCATCGTGACCACATAACCATCGGCCGTCTGAGGTCCCCTGCCATCCACTGTGCTGCCTGCTCGCCACCCTCCCACTGCCAGCACACCTCCTGCCTCCCAGTCCACACAGAGCAGCCAGAAATGTAGTGAGTCGGAGGCAGCACATAAAGCTTGCTGCCTGCCCACCTCAGAGAGAGACTGTATATTTTAAATTAAATTGTTAGCGCTCTAGGTGCTTGGGGAAGTGGCCGAGCACTGCAGGGCAGTCGAGTCAGAAGGACCCAGATTTAGTATTCATTAGGGGGCAGGCTTGCGACACCCACAGGGAGGGGCCAGGAAAGCAAGGCCATAACCAAGGCCTGTTAAATATTAATGAAAGGGGTGGTACAAGATGGGACGAAGTGGGACTGAGTGACAGCAAGCTGTCTGTGAGCCAGCAGAATTAAAGGGGCCCTGCCACTCTTGGGCAAATAAAGAATTAAAGGGCAATCCAGGCCCATTTCAGGGAAACAAGGCCAAGGTAATAAAGAGGGGCTACCAGGCCCAGTAAGGGAAAGGGTGCCAGGCCCATTTCTGAGAGGGCAGCTAGGCCCAGGTTTAAAGAGGGCACCAGGCCCATGTTTAGAGAGGGCAGCAGGCCCATGTTTAGAGAGGGCAGCAGGCCCATGTTTAGAGAGGGCAGCAGGCCTGTGGTAGTAAAGGGCAGCCAGGCCCAGTAAAGGAAGGGCACCAGGCCTGTAGTAGTAAAGGGCACCAGGCCCAGTAATAGTAGGGCAGCAGGCATACGAGCAGTGAGTGTAATCAGGCTAAATAGCTGGGGCAATTACATTAGAGTGCTTAGGGGTAGCCAGATCCTAATGAAGACAGACCCCAAGAGGAAAATGGTTCGACTAAGGGGTGCTTAAGCACACAATCTGTTATAAAGTGATTATCAGTTGTTGTACTGTTTCTTCGAACTGTTTATTCTTCCAGCACCTCAACTGCTGTGTTTATTGCATGAAGCACCAAGACTGTATTGTATAATATTAGGATTGTGGTCATTTGCCCCTGACAGTGAACAATTGCCCCAGTTTGTTGCAATTTGCCCCTGCTCCAGGCAAGTTGCCCCTGCCAGTGAACAATTGCCCCAGATTGTTGCAATTTGCCCCTGCTCTAGGTGAGTTGCCCCTGACAGTGAATAATCGCCCTGGATTGTTGCAATTTGTCCCTGCTCCAGGCAAGTTGCCCCTAACAGTGAACAATTGCCCCAGATTGTTGCGATTTGCCCCTGCTCCCAGTAAATTGCCCCAAAAGTGAATATTTCAGTATATCGTGCTAACAGAAGTACTACTGCGCAGCAGCTGGTTCTGATTCAATCTTCAGCCTCCATCAGCTCTTCACCATAGCAATTTTCAGCCAGCAGAAGACTTCAGTAACTTCTTGCACTTTTGTCTGCCGTAGCTGAAATCAACGTCCTTTAAGTAGTCACGGCTGCCGGTTCCTGATCAGCTTGGAAGAAAGACGACTGGAAAGTGCCTCGTCTGTCCATCCCAGATGCCCACCAGTAGAAGAGTCTGTCGTAGCCACCATTTCTTATTTTGTTCTTCATCTTTGTGGAATCCTGATCTTCATCTTCTACTCCTTCTTGCCTGTGTTGTCCTGCATCGCCAGTGCAGTCCTCAGGGTAGCAGCTCGAGTTCAATGGTCCTCCAAGTGGATCTGTCACCAAAAGCAGCTCAGCAGTTCTTCTTCTTTGTCCTTGGTAGTCCTCCTAGTGTATTTTTCACCAAGTCCAGTGTTTGTTTGGCAGCCCTAGTAGAGGGTAGGTGCCAGGAAAACCTGCAGCATTTCTTCTTCATCCTTGGCAACCCTGGTCGAGGGTCAGTGCTGAGAGAAAGCAGTAGAATCCTTCTCCTGTGGCAATCCTGCAGGTGGATTCCTTGCCACATTTTGGTTCTTCATCCTTGGCAGCCCAGTTCAAGGGTTTTTGTGCCAAGAAAGAGCATTCCCCAAGTTAGTCAGTTCATGCTCTTGTATTCCGGCAACACTGGAGAGTGGGTTGGCTGATGCCTATGGTCTGTTTATCAATCTCTCCATTCCCTGTTTGCAGCCTCTCTTAGGTTTTCTGGTGAGCTTGGTGCCAAGCAAGGGTTCCCCTTTCTCTTGACCCCTATTCTGCAATTGTGCATGAAGACAATGGACATCTTCATCTTATGGACTTTTGAGACTGTGAGACCATTTGCTGATTATATATTGAATGCTTGTCACATGGTATGATAAAGTAATAAGGTATACTCCAGATGCATAGATCTCTGGGTAGGAAATTGTAAGAGTGATAGATAAAAGTATTATAGAGTGGCCTTAGGCCAAAGTACCTATAGAAGAGAATAACATAGAGTTTGGATATAAGTGCATGTTAGTTGTTATCCACAATGCTGTCCATAATCCCTGTGGTGTTTGCTGTTGGTATTTTCTTGTATGACCATGTCCTCCTTCCCCTCCTGTCTAATAAATGTCTTTGCTTCATTCGACATCTGTGTATGATTGCTGCCTCTCCTTGTCGGGTGATTCCATCAACCCAACCCCATTCGAACCTTAAGCGGCCCCTCGCCATCCCACCTGCTGAGGTTGTTGCTGGTGCTGCTGGTAGTGAGACAGTTCCCTTCACCACACAGAATGAAGAAACTCCAGGTCCATCAGTAGAGCACAGGCTACCAGTTCAGCGACCATCACAAAAAACATTTCTCTTTTGTTAATTAGAAGATTGTCTTCCTGACAATACTCGGTATGATGAGTGGAACAACACTTTACCTGGAGGCTGGCATCACTAGTGCTATGCCTCCTCATACATCATGTGCCCTATGGCCTCACAGTGTGTGACATTGCAACTGACCAATAACAGCCAGTCACCTCCTACCAGATCAATCCCTTGTGATGTCACAGTCAGTGAGGTCACAATGTTGATGAGGTATGAAGAGGAAAATAACTAGATATGTCAGTATCCACATAAAGTACTGCCTTTTAAATCTCATCTAATACTACCTGGTAGAAAACCTTCTAATGAGAAAAGGTAAAATAGTTCAGAAATAAAAAGTAACAACTGGCCAGCCTGCCGGCGCAGTGTCATGGCATCCATCTGCAACGCCAATGACCAGGGGTTCAGGAATGGTCCCAGGAGTCAGAGGGCCAGCCGGGGGGAGGAGGATTGAATATCTCAGGGACTGCTCTCCTCCACTGGAGGAGGGATGGGTCTGCAGCTGGTACCTGCCTAGCCCCCTAGTGGAGACTGGGGGAGTGGAGCACCAGGGCATGCACAGTGGAGTGGCGGGCAGCTGTTTATGTAAGTTCTGGTGCTGTTGCACATCTGCCACTCAATGGGCTAACACAATAGGGGAAAAAATGGTTGGGGGTATCTGGGATGAAGCTGGTCTCCCTCAGGCCCTGCACTGGCTCAGAGGACCCTCTCCTCACTGGATCTGTTCATCGGTGGGTGGTGCCTGCCATCGGACCCCCACCCATGAGGGAGCTAAGCCATGGGGGAAGCAAGGGCCTATGGCCTTCACCAGATCCATTAACCTGGTGGCATGGCATCACCTGATTACCCCATCATGGGAGGGGAGCCATGGGGGAAGCTTGGAGAGGTAAATCCCTGGAGCAGGATGATGGGGCAGAGGGGTGGTCAGTGGAGGGTAGGGCTGCATCACAGTGGCAAAAATAAAATGCAAAAAAAAGTACCAACAGACTACTTTAAAAATTAGTAACATTTTCTGCCTGTTTTTCTGGTGCTACTAGCTCTTTAAATATGTTGCATATAACTGCAGACATAAAATTGACATCATGACTGAAAACTGTAATGTATTTCTGATCATCATAAATGAAGAGTGTCGACAATGTATAGTGCTACTCAATTTAACAAATGAAGCTCTATAACAAACAGCAGATGTGGCTCCAACTGTGCTCATTATTGTGAGGCAGCAGTGTATACAATACACGTGTCTCCTAGTTTTAAATCTTCATGGAGGATGATAGTTAGTGCATCCTCTAAACACTGACTAGTATGGCGCCACTCGACCATTTGATGAGCGTTTGGATTTTAAACTGCACATCAATAGCACAAGTAAACACTTAAAGCAGCAGTACCAGTTAAAAACAAGCATTTGTCAATGCCGAATGTTTGCTTGCTGGCATTAGCACTGGAAATGCAGGAATTAGACAGATGTAGAATAGGAATGGCAGTGTGGTATTGTAGTTCACACCAACCCCACCTCCATCCTGTAGAGATGGACAGGCATTGGGGTAAGTGTTTGAGTTGTCACCCATGACAGGCATGCCATATCACGTCACCCTATTCTGCAGACAGCAACACGTGTTGAGGTGTGCCTTAGGGTGTTTGGCTTTACAGTCACCGCATTACTAACATACTAAAATGCCAGCAGAATAGACCTAATGGTCTTTCGTGTCTGTTGGTTTGGTCAGCCCTCCTGGAGCTGCTGACCTGCTGCCCCTCGCCTCTCTGGCTTCTCCTTCCCAGTTCCAGATATTCTCGCCGCACTGGATTTTGCTTCCAGAATCCTTCCTCTGTACCTGTCCCACCCCCTCTTGAACCCCTCCACTGTCTCTGTCTCTGCCTCTGCCTCCACCAGCCCCCTGGGCGGCGCATTCCATGCCTTCACCACCTTCTCAGTGAAGTAGCACCTCCTCCTTTCTCCCCTGAATCTCTCCCCCTCCAGCTTCCACCCGTGCCCTCTAGTTGCCCCCCTTTCTTCAAAGCACCCTGACTGCTCCTCCCCTATTTACCCCCTTCATGTACCTGAAGGCCTCTATCATGTCCCCCCAGTCCCTTCTCTCTTCCAATGTGTACATATTTAGCTGTTCAAGCCTCTCCCCATAGGTCCTGTCCCCCAAGCCCCAAATCATTTTGGTTGTCCTCCTCTGGACCCTCTCCAGGAGTTCAATGTCCCTCTTTAAGTGTGGCCTCCAAAACTGCATGCAGTACTCGAGGTGCGGCCTCACCAAGCAGTTATACAGAGGGAGTATCACTTCCCTCCTTCTGGAGGTGATCTCCCTAGTGATGCATCCCAGCATTCTGTTGGCCTTGGCTGCTGCCCTCCTACAAGTCTCCGAGTTGTTCATCTTGACATCCACCACCACCCCCAGCTCCTTCTCAGCCATTGAGACTTGTAGCATTTCCCCACCCCAGGGTATACACTTGGCCCGGGTTTCTGGCCCCCAGATGCAGTACCTTGCATTTCCCTGCATTGAACTTCAGCTTCCACTTTCTAGACCACCTTTCCAGAGCCTCCAGGTCCGCCTGTAGGGCTAGCCTCCCCTTCCCTCCTCCCCATCCACCACTGCCCCCAGTTTTGAGTCATCCGCAAAGAGACTCATCTCACTCCTGATACTTGTCCTTATGTCAGAGACGTAGGCATTGAACAGAAGGGGCCCAAGGACTGATCCCTGTGGGACTCCACTAATGACCCTTCTTGAGAATGAGACTATCCCACCAACTACGACCCTCTGGGTCCAGTCCTGGAGTCAGTTGCCTATCCACCTGATCATCTGGTTCCCCACCCCCTTTTCTCCCAGCTTATCCAACAGGCCCCCATGAGAACAGAGTCAAATGCCTTGCTGAAGTCTAGAAAGAGGATGTCCACTGGTCTACCCACGTCCAAGGCACTCATCACCCAGTCATAGAACTCCACCAGGTTTGCCTGACACGATTTCCCCGGGATGAATCCATGCTGTTTATCGTCCAGGCACCCTGACTTTTCCAGGTCCCCCCCAGCCTCTCCTTGACAATGCCCTCCATCACCTTGCCCATCATCAATGTCAGGCTGACAGGCCTGTAGTTCTCTGCCACCTCCATTGATCCCCCCCCTTCATGGAGAGGCACTATATGCGCCACCTTCCAGTCCTGGGGCACCCACCCTGTCCTCAGAGAGATGGTGAAAAGCTCTGCCAAGGGTTTCGCCAGGACATCCGCCAGTTCCTTCTGCACTCTGGGATGTAATTTATCCGGCCCCAGTGCTTTCCCTGTCTTAAGAGACCTGAGGGCTTCCCTCACTCTCTCTGCTGTGATTTCCACCTTCGCCACCCGTCCCCCCTCCTTAGCCTTCCCCTATCCTGCCAGTAATGCCTCCCCCTCTCCCCAGACCCGCTGATTGGTAAGGGTCTCCCCCTCCTCAGTGTCACTGTCTCCTCCCATGTATGATGCAGCCTCCATTTTTCTTGGTGAAAACTGAGGTGAAGTACTCATTTAATACCTCAGCCTGCTCCCTGGGTCTTGTGCTTATCTCTCCCCTGTTTTAATCCTGCCAATCTGCCCCTTCACCCTTTGTTTTTCCCCAATGTAGCTAAAGAACCCCTTGTTCCCTCTCCCAATTTCCCTGGCCAGGTTCTAGTCCTTCCTTGCCTTAGCCGCCCTCACCACACTAGTGGCCCTTCTAGCCATTAGCTCGTACTCCCATCGATCCTTTTCACTCCTTGAGCACTTGAATTGCCTATAGGCTGCCTTCTTTCTCCTCACCACCTCCTGGACCTCCCTGGTCCACCAGCAGGGTTTTGGGCCCTACCGCATTTTTGTCTTACTCTTGCACAGGTGCTGGTAGCATTCTGCACTCCTCTCCTGATGATTTTCTACCTACTGTCAGCATCCATATCTGGCCCAATCACATCCAAATGCTCCTTAAGGATCATTCATATTTCCTTAAAATCTACCCCCCTGAAGTCAGTTACCTCCGTCTTTGTGCAGCCTTCTAACCCTCCTAAGTCCAGGCAGAACCAGACCGTGGCATGGTCGCTCCCCGCCAACGGGTCCATTACCTCCAGGCCCCCAGTCTAGTCACTGTCTGCCAGGACCACATCCAGTACCCGTGCCTCCCTGGTTGGTTCCCCCACCTGCTGAGTTAGGAACGCATCCTGAAAGACATCCAACAACCTCTGTTCCCTGGCCACTGAGGATGTCATAGTCTCCCAGTCTGTTCCTGGCATGTTTACGTCCCCCAACACCACCACCCTTCCCCTGCCCAGTCTGCAGTGTCTCCCAACATCTGCCACCAGACTCTCCTCCAGCTTCTCAGCCAGTGAAGGGGGTCTATATACCACTCCTATTTTTACTCTCTAGCCCCCCCTTGTTATCAAGGTGACCCAAATCACCTCCATGGTTCCCTCTGCCTCCTCTACTCCCCCTATGCCAATGCAGTTTTTGACTATTATTGCTACCCCTCCTCCCCTTCCCTCGCCCTGTCCTTCCTAAACATAGTGTAACCCTCCAGGTTCAGGTCCCAGTTGTGTCCTGCAGTGGTCCAGGTCTTAGTGACTGCTGCCACATCCGCCCCTCCCTCAGTTAGCATCATCTGGAGCTCATGCATTTTATTGCCCAAGCTCCTGGCATTTAGCAGGACTACCTTCCACCCTTTCCCTATACTTCCATTTCCCCTGCTCATGTTCCCATGGGGATTCCATCTTCCCCTTGTCTGCACCTTACCAGTCTGCCTTTTCCCGCATTCCTCCAGCTCCCCGGTGTGGGTGGAGACAGAGTCCATCCATTATTGGACCCCTCGGCAGCCTTTTCTCCCCATCCCTCCCCTTCACAAGTTTAAACCCCACTTTTCACCAATGAACCCTCTATTTTCAATTTAATGATTCTCCTCCCTCCAAATTGATATGGAGCCTATCTCTAGCATTCCATAAGGACATACGTGAAATGCGTGCAGCATAGGAGAATGGGGTGAAGTCTGGGTCAAGAGTCTCAAGGTACACCTCGATGCTAGTCAGTGGCTGGAGGTGGGGGTGGGATGGAATGAGCAGTACAGTTGGCAATCCAAAGGCACACCCCAATGCCTGACAGTCTGTACAGGGTAGGACGTTATGGTTAGAGCCCCTAATGCCTTGGACGTTTGTTGGTATTTACACTACAAATTTTAAACATGGCCTTTTTGTGACCCTACCCCATGAAAGCATGTGGGACCTCTTCTCATGAAGAGTGGCAGTGTGATTATGTAAATGTGTCCTGAAGATAGACTTCCAACAGAGACAGTGCCATTCTGTGCCACATGAACGAAAACACAGATCGGGCAGGATGTGAAGAATGACAGCTGTACGATCCACAGGAAGGTGTGAAGAGATGGCAATGTTGAAAATCTGTACTGGGAACATTAAAAATGCTCACACGTCCAAGCACACAGTATGAGGAAACTGTGTAATGCATGCGCATTACACAGTCATTTTTATGGACGTTCGTCACCAAATTTTCAGCATAGGCATTGTAGGACCTCTGCTCATGAACAGTGTCACCGTGATTTTCTTAATGTGTCCCGAACACTGATTTCCCACAGCAACCATGCTATTCTGCACATGAAGTGCAAAAACACATTTCGGCCAGGATGTGAAAAAGGACAGCTGTACTGTTCATAAGGAGGTGTGGAAAAATGGCAATGTTGAAAAGCTTGAGTGAACATATTACAAATGTGCAGTTATGAGTGTGACTGGAAGCTGCGCAACGCACGCTTGTAACACAGTCATTTTATGGAGTTTCATCACCAAATTTTCAACATAGGCATTTTATGGCCTCTGCTAATGAACAGTGTCACTGTGATTTTCTTAATGTGCCCCCAACACTGATTTCCCATAGCGACCACGCTATTCTGCGTTACAAGTGCAAAAACACATTTCAGCCAGGATGTGAAAAATGACAGCTGTACTGTTCGTAAAGAGGGCTGGAAAAATGGCAGTGTTGAAAATCTGGGTGAACATATTACAAATGTGCAAAGTTATGAGCATGCTGGAGACTGCGTAACGACGCTTATAACACAGACATTTTTATGGACTTTCATCACCAAATTTTCAACATAGGCATTTTAGGACCTCTCATAATGAACAGTGTCACTGTGAGTTTCTGTAATGTGTCCCAAACACTGATTTCCACAGTGACCGCTATTATTGCGGAGGTGCAAACGCATTATTTGGTCAGGATGTGAAAATGACAGCTGTACTGTTCATAAAGAGGTGTGGAAAATGGCAATGTTGAAAATCTGGAGTGAAAATATTGTAAATGTGCAAAGTTACGAGTGTAGCTGGACACATGCAATGCATGCTCGTAGCACAGTTATTTTATAGACTTTTGTCACCAAATTTCAACATCGGCATCTTAGGACCTCTGTTATGAACAGTGTCACTGTGATTTTCTTCATGCATCCAACACTGATTTCCCACAGCGATCGCCCCTATTCTGTGCTGGAAGTGTAAAACACATTTCGGCCAGGATGTGAAAAATGACAGCTGTACTGTTCATAATGAGGTGTGGAAAAATGGCAATGCTGAAAATCTGGAGTGAAAATATTGCAAATGTGCCAAGTTACGAGTGTGCATGGAAACTGTACAACGCACACTCATAACACAGTCATTTTATAGACTTCTGTCACCAAATTTTCAACATAGGCATTTTAGGACCTCTGCTAACGAACAGTGTCACTGTCATATTTATGTTTGCTTGCACACATGCGCAAAAAACATCTTGGGAGACTACGACTTGCTGGAGGTGTGTGCCTGCACCTGCCAGTGAAGTGCTCAAGCTGCGGGGTGCGACCCATATGCACCAATGGAGCTGCAAGATGTGCATGACAGCAGATTGAGAGTAGTGGCTTTGGCTTCAAAGAAAAGGTCCGCTCAATCACTGCGTGAAACGTGTCTCCACTTTACATGCATGCTACCTCTTACTTTTCTAGCCATGCCCTGCCGTGACACTGACACTCAGCAGAGTACACACCACTATCACAATCAGCACTTGAAACATGTCTCCGCTTTATTTGATCTGGTCTGGACTTGCTCTTCTCTTTCATTTTCCGACATTTGATCAGTGCACAGAGGAGAGCGGAGGTGATAGATTGGAGATCGGTTGGGCTGTTGCTGCTGTTCCTGACTCAGCTGCTCTACTGTGTGCTGGGGACCGCCATCTGCCTGCTGTTGCTGACCGACCTGCAGGACATCACTGGGGATACAGTGGTCATCACTTGTGAGGGCGGGACCGGCCACCACCTGGCCAAGGAGTTCGCCAAGCAAGGGGCGAGGAAGATAAGGGCAGCCAACTCAGCTGCTCCATGGTATGCATTGCAATCATTTACTGTACATGTAACTGTGCTACATCCATGTCTCTCAGTTGTCGGGACTGTCAGCAGTAGGTTTTAGGACTGTTTTACTGTGTGTGTGTGTGGGGGATTCATTAATTTATTGTGCACCCTTTTATGTTGACGTGTCTTACCGGAACAAAGTCCTTCCATATTTTATGTATGCCGATCTTCGTTAAATCCATTCTCTGTGCATGCCCTTCATTGATTCAGCTCATTCCCACTTCCTTATTGGTAAAGACCACGGCTCAGACAACGGAGGATTGGAATAATCAAACTGGGTCCAGTCATGCGAGGAGGCGGGGGGCTGTGTGTGTGTGTTAGCAGGCTATCACGTGGTGCAGGTCCATTAGTCGGAGCTGTCGGATTCCCAAGCAGAGAAGGAAGAAAATGTGTTTCTCGGGTTACAATAAAAATCGGGTGTTTCTCTCCACCACAATCCAAAACCTAGCTGCTCTCTACAGAGCTAAAGTCTGACTAACAGTTTAGGCAAGGAAAGCTGTCCCCAGCCACACCTGATTTCTGCTCTCGAAATATGAAGTTGTTGTGTTCAGAGGCCATCCAAACAGGAGCTGAAAGAAAAATACAATGAAAGGATTGAACTGTCTTAGAACTGAATAATATATGCCTATATTTTAAGTACTGCATTTGCAGGTTTGTGTTAAATGCAGCATGACTTACTCACTGATTGTACTATACTCTCAAATATATTCTGACATCACAGAAAAACAGACCTACTGTACATGTGGTACAATGTACTCTTTACAGTAATCAACAAAAAGAGCCTAAAACTGTACAATCTCTTACAGACAGAAAATGACCATTACAATTGGTGCTCTTCCACTACCCACATACTTATTGTACCCAGGACTGAAACAAACTGGTGAAAGAACTTTCTGCTGTAAGGGCCTGCCACCTTTTATTCAAAGAGAGCTTAATTATACTAAATGTAAGAATATGCTGCCTACCTCTCAACCTTCTGTCACTAAAATGAGGCACACACACACACACACACACACACACACACACTCAAAATGAGGTACAATGAGGGACACTGACCCTCCTTATGAGGAACACATCCAAAAACATGGAGATACTGTAGTTCTTCAAAGTTGGGGTCACCCAGTAGTACAGCCTTATGTGTGAACCAGGGGACCCCAGGAAAAAGAATGAAGGGAGACACAATTAAGCCAGGGTCAAGGCCACTTTTACTATTTCCCTGCACTCAGCCTCTTGCACACTAGTGGCCAGTTGTCTTAATTCATAGCAGACTCTGCATTTGTAAGCAACAATTCCCCACCCACCTGGTAGCACCCTCTCATTGTAAAGAGCTCCAGCTGCCAGCTCTCCCGTTCTCTCATCTTCTCCATTTCCTTGTTGCTGCCAGTTCTGTCTCCTCATTGCAAGCCCTTGCTTTGGGCTTCAGGAAAGAAATGGAATTTTTTTATGTGTCTCCTGACTGCTGCCTGCTCGATTGTTCTTTTGTGGAGCAGGCAGCATGAGGAAAGGGTGCCATGCATTGGGTCCTTTGCCACAGCCCAGTGGATCCACTCAACTCAACAGCAGCTCTGGCTCAGGGTACAAGAATGGCACGCCAATCCAACGTAAAAGAAGGAACAGTTAGCAGCCGTTGTGGAAGTTGGAAAACAGGCCTTATGCAGCAAGAAGACAATGAGCAACGGTAATCACAGGCTTATCTGTAGGGCAAAGCAATCCCATTAGTTCCCTGAGTGACCTTCCTGATATAAATTTTCTCAAGTCACAACACTGAAGTCCGATGGACAGCATCAGAGCAGCAGCTAAATCTGTGGTCCCCTCTTATCCCCTCAGTACTTCCTCTGAGTCTGCTGCTGTTTTCCCAGTTCCTGTCAGCATTAGTTTGTGGTGGCATAAGTATAGTAGATGCTAACTGCCGTCTAATATGAAGGCAGTTTCAGTTACATGTGAACCACTCCATAAGTTACCTGCCAGCAGCAAGTCACAAGGGTGGGAGCTTTGATTGTTCAGTTTGCCAGTCAGCTTTGGATAGTACAGATGTGTGTCCCAGTCTGAGAGGATGACAGGCTAGCCTCGGGAGTAAGTATGGAGTAAGGGAGGGAGGTGGGTGTGCAGAGGGAAGGTCGGGATGGGGGAGGGGACTGCAGGCGATGAAGGACCGTTTTTTTTACAGGTCTAAAAAAAACACGGTGGGGACTGAATGAGTACTTCTGTTCTGTATTCATGAGGGAGAAAGGAGGCAGCTATCGTAAGGTGGGCAAGATGGGCAGCGGGAGAGGGAGTAACAGACAGGGTGATCACTGAGGATAGGGTATTGGAGGGTTTAAGAGCTTTGAGGGTGGATAAGGCACCAGGACCAGGTGACTGGAGGATGGTCCACATGGTACCCATCCATAAAAGTGGACCAAAGGATGAGCCGGAGTAATTACAGGTCGATAGATCAACTTCCATCGTGGGGAAGCTGATGGAGACAATACTTAAGGAAAGGTTGGTGACCTTTATAGAAGACCATGGGCTCAGGGGCAGTCAACAGCATGGGTTTGTGTCAGGAAAATCCTGTCAGACAAACCTACAGTAGTTGAATATTATGACTGGGTCACGAGGAATTGGACAAAGAGTCATCGGTGGATGTCATGTACTTGAACATCAGTAAGGCCTTTGATTCAGTGCTGCATGGGAGGTTGGGAGGAAGTTGGAGACACATGGTGGGGACTAAGGCGGTTAAATGGATTGAGAATTGGCTGCAGGGGAGACAGTAAAGGGTAGTGGTAGGTGGGAAACTCATCTCCATGGCTGTGACGAGCGGGTGCCACAAGGATCAGTATTGGGGCAGAGCTGTTTGGAATATTCATAGCAGACATCTCATATGGCATCAGGAATAAGATCAGTCTGTTACGCTGACTATACAAATTGGGGCAGTGGTGAATGATATAGAGGTTGGCAGAAGCTGCAGGACAACCTGCCAAAGTGGTGGAGTGATCAGAAGCATGGCAGTTGGGTCTCAATCCGAAAAGTGCAAAGTCCTGTACTTGGGAGCAAAGAACCCCAGGAGGGGTTACCAGAGCTGGGAGGGGTGCAGCTAGGTTCCACTGAGGAGGAGGAGAAGGATCTAGGGTGGTTGTAACAGGAAGATGAACAATACAGAGCAGTGTAGAAGGGTGGCAGCGAAAGACAACAGGATGCTGGGTTGTATCACGAGAGGGATCTGCTCCAGGAGCGGGGGGGGGGGTGATCCTGCCTCTCTACAGGGCACTGGTCAGGCCACATCTGGAGTACTGTGTGCAATTCTGGCACCCATATCTGAAAAAGAATGTGAAATTACTGGAAGGGGTACAACGCAGGGCAACAAGGATGATCCAGGGAGTGGAGGACAGACCATATGAGAGGCTGAGAGAGCTGAACTTGTACTCCTTGGAGGAGAGAAGGGACCAGGGGAATATGATTGAGACCTTTAAGTATGTAAAAAGGATAAACAAGGCAGGCACTGAAGGGATACTCAGGTTGAGGAGGGGGAGGGACACGAGAGGGCACAGCCTTAGATTGGAGGGGGGAAGATTTAGGACAGGAATGAGGAGACACTTTTAGACAGAGAGGGTCATGGCAGAATAGAATGTTCTACTGGAGGAGCTGGTAGTCTGTAAGACAGTCGGTAGTTTCAATAAGGGATGGGACATTGTGGGGTTAATTGGGAAGTGGAGGGTGGGGCAGCTGCAAGGGTGAGGTGCTAGCTGCACACTTGAGCAGACTTGATAGACCAGGATGGCCCTATTTCTGCTGGCAAATTCATATGTTTGTATGTAGTGACTCTGCAGATTATTTTCTACAGCTTATTTAGACCCTGAAGTAGGGAGCACCCTGATGTGGGCGGTGAGGGGGGCTGTGTGTGTGTCAAGCAGGCGATTCACGTGGTGCAGGTCAATTGGTTGAGTCGTTGGGATTCCCGAAGCAGAGAAGGAAGAAAAAGTGTATTTTTTGGGGTTGCAATAAAAATCGGGGGTTTTCTCTGCACCACAAACCCTGGCTAGCTGGCTACTAAAATGACGTCCCAAGGCTTCTGGCGCGGATCCCATCCATCTGAGGCTGCTACCATCAGCAGTTCA
This sequence comes from Neoceratodus forsteri, assembly GCA_016271365.2. Classification (NCBI taxonomy): domain Eukaryota; kingdom Metazoa; phylum Chordata; order Ceratodontiformes; family Ceratodontidae; genus Neoceratodus; species Neoceratodus forsteri. The sequence continues at coordinate 435,849,433 of JADMNL010000023.1, forward strand.
CCTGGGTCAGAGTTATCACATCACCAGCTCTGCTCCTTCCCCACTTGTCATGCTGCTGCTGCCTTGCATTGGCTGGTGCTAGTTGAGTAATGTCCTCTGAACTTTTTCTAGGTGCCTGGAAGGTGGGCAGTTGCCATAGGTCCAGTATCTGGCTGAGAGAACCTGTATCTGAGATAGCAGGGTATTTTTAATTTTCAGGGCCATGAGATTTTGTTTTTAAATGGGACATTATAAAAAAGTGACAGATCAGGAGAAATATAGAAGCTGTCCTTTCTGGTTTTACAGATGCATGTATTACAATGCAATGTATTACCATTAGTTCAGTGTTGCTAGAAATTGGCAATTTAAAGTACAAGTGGTATGACTCTCTGTGCTCCTGCAAGCATGAGAATGGAACCTATTTTAACTGAAAGGTTTGTAAGGTTTATTCATTGCACAATCCATACCCAGTATAAGCCCAGTTGAAATGCAGCACTCGTTTTATTATGTTTGCTTGCATGCATGCATGCACAAGAAACATGTGGCAGCTTAGGAGAGAAGCGGGTTGTGGAAGTGCAGCACTGTTGCGGCCAATGCCGCCACTGTTTTGTGGGCTTGGCTGTGTGTCACCAATGCAAACGCCCACTGGTGGTGACACTAGTTTCCAAGCGTGCCATATCAACTTAAAATGATTTGACCACCGCAATCAGGGAGTGCCCTGTCAATGCAGCGTCAGCTCCTCCTTCACCTGTTCAGGAAAGAAGCCGCCGCCATGTCTCAGAGTCTACTGGACAGTTGTAGTGAGAAGAAGTCCAGCACAGCAGAAGAGAGCAGTGTGGCCGTAAATGTGAGTTGAGCTGGCCGGAGCGGAGCAGCCAGTGGACTGACCAAGCCTGTGAGTGGAGGAGGGAGCCAGCAGCTTGCCACGTCTGTGGTTGGTCGGGGAGGAGATGAGAGACTCACTTGCTAAAGTAATAGTGTAGTTTATTTTTTTTCTCCCTTTTTGAGCAAGTCTGAGTCTCTGGCCAAATTGATTGCACACTGGCCCGCCGTACTCCGTTCTAGTCACTTGGCTGCCCACCTCCACCATATTGCACAGTTGGTCATCGTGGACTTGCATCAGAACATCGCCCTAATCTCATAATGAAATTCCCCGCGTGCCCCCATACTGTTACTCAACTCCTCAAGTGTGGTTTCTCTTGTTGCACCCACTCTTGTCGCTTCCCTTAGAGTGTGCCTGCCTTCATCTTGCCTGTGCCTCCTGTAGGCATTATTTTTTTAAATGAAGCCCAGTCAGGTATTTTAAAGTTAGATGCAACGTGGTTTAAAATCAGCAACACCCACGCCTCCCTTGACCTGCATAACGGGGCACCACTTATAGCAATGATGCAGCTCAGCTGTAAAAAGTCATAAGTTTGGCTTCTCTTAACGGCAGCTTTCTGTGCCTCTCCCAATGAGATCACAGGTGCCTCAACAAGTATGTTTACCACCTGAGCGGTGGCTCAGGCAGGTTGAAGGGGGCTCTACTACCCTGGCTCATAGCTGCCAGGTCATATGGACCCTTGGGTCATGGGCTCTAGCAATATTTTTTGAAGCGGGCCCAGCTCCACCAATAATTTTCAACATGATAAGCCTTTTTCCATTTTTATTGTTGTTCTGTGACCTGGGTGTGTGTGTGTGCCCTCTGGACTTGCTGCGGCCCCCGGAAGGAGGAGTAATCCCCTAGTTCATTGGTGGTATTTTTTAAATTAGCGCTTTTAGTTTTGTATGCACATTACAATGCACATGTGCCCAAAGAGAGTGGGGAATGTCACTGGGTGGCAGGTGGCGACGAGGGCTGGTGATGGGTGAGGTGAGCAAGCAGAATGAACTGGGCATGACCAAAGGGTTCAAGGCAGCACAAGCAACCAACTAATCACTGAAGAAGCCAACCTAGGACTCCAGGAGGAGGACATCCATCTCCGGAGGGCAGACAGCAGAGCCGGAGGCAGCTAATGATGGCGAGAGAGCAAGCCAGGCCCAGAGGTGCACTGCATGACTTGAGGGAGCCAAGCACAGGGAAAGTTGTGTGGCATGCGGATGTTGTGACGTGCCCGGTGGGGGAGACCATGTGCCGGGCGGGGTCGTGTGGCAGACACACTCATCGCGTCTATGGAGTCGGGCAGGCAGCTGCTGTGAGGAGGTCTGAAGAAGAATGGAATTGGAAAGAGGAGATCCAGGAGGACTGTCGATGACCAGTAGTGTGTTGACCACTGCACCCACTACCAAGTAGTTGGTTTGATGGTAACAGTAAAGTACCCCAGAAGAGCCAAAAGCACCAGCAGGTATGGTCAGGGAAGCAAGGGGAAGGAAAATGAGCCAGCCCGAGGCACAAATGACTTTCAGACTGGCTGGGACAAAACTGGTGGCTATGGAGATTAATGGTCTGTAAAGGAGTGAGCATGCAGGAACATGAATAGGGGTGTGTCTGGTGGAAAAAAAGAGGGGCGGCAGCCTAAATGAGTGAGGTGCCAGTGGGCACAGAGGTCGCAAAACAAAATCTCCACTGTAATGGCTGGAAATTATTTGTTGATTACTGCATTGAATGTGGAATAATCAATTCCTATTGCACAGTGCCATGTTCCAGGAGCTGCTACTATTGCATCTGTGGAATATCGTGCACAGCAGTTTGCTGCCACTGCAGTACAGCAAGCTCCAACCCATGCAGCAATTAAAACCAAACACCAAAAGACTCATACAGTGGGAGGAAGTGCCAACCCACCACCAAAAATATCCCTAGCAGGAAACCTGGAATGTAGTCCCAGTGGTCAGCACAGCAGAGAAGGGTCCAGAGGTGCTGATCTCTCTGGCCAAGGCATGATCCTCTAGAAGTCAAAAGTGCAGAAAGCAAGACAAATAGGGCCCCATGGGGCTGATTGTGTACATTATTAATTTGAAAGCTTTACAGAGGAAGCTGGAGCTGCTGAGTTTCTTTGTATAATAATAAGAAAATATCAAGGGAGATAGATACATTCCGTCCCAGTCCCTGGAAGATTAGTTCGGTTTGCAGAACTGATGTGTTAGCTTTCATGGTTCCATTTGCAAAGGATCATGACTTACTGTGTGGTTACTGGACAGGAAAAATTCTAAACTGTAACCTCTTGCTATGCAAAACTGCTTCTGGAGGTTGAGGGCTGTGGTGCACGGCTGGTAGTACACAATGCAAACCTGTCTCTGCAGGATGCATACGTCATAGTAGAGTGTACACATCTAACAGCAAACAGTATTCCATACATCTGGTAGAGCAGGATATACAGTATGTATCAGGCAATTATGATCATATCTTGCAGCACAAAGAACATCTGGGAGTACAGGGTGCACACCTGGTTGTAGTGAGTGTATGCCTGGCAGTGTGTGTATGCCTGGCTTTGTGGGTTGTATGCCAGGCAGCAGTTACTGTGTGTCTTGCAGTGTAGGGTGCATGCTAGGTAGCACAAATTGAAGTGGACTTGTGGATAGACCAGACCCTGTCCTGCTGTGCTACATTCTGCCCCCCTGATCCAGCAGTGAGGATGAGGTGACTGTGGTGTTCTCTGGTGCTGTGGTGGGCTGCCTAGTGGCAGAGTGAGGGAAGGGGGGATCTTTCAGAGAGAAGATGGTCTAAGTATAACAGCTGAGAGAAAAAAAAAGATGAGGAGGGGAGTCAGTCACCCTGGCTGGAGGGTGCGGTGACTGTGATTGGCTGTCTACCTGTCCCTGAGTGGGGAAGAGGAAACAGAGAAACATAAAGACAATAAGGCACCACATTGTAAGTAGAAGAAGACTAAGCATTTATGTAGCGCTTTTCATGCCCAGTGTATCCCAAAGCACTTTACAGGCAATGCTAGACTGGTAGTGAAGTGGCTTGATGTGATGGTGGCCATATCACATATCAGACCCACACACAGCCTGAACAATTGCATGCTCCGGTTTATGGAGATGAATGTTGGCAGGACACCACCAATGTCCCCTACTCTTTGTGAAGAGTAGGGGACTCTTTTACTTCCACCTGGACACCCATCAAAACAGCACCAGGATGGGTAGGAGGGACTTCAGTTTACCGTCTCATCTAAAGGACAACACACTCCAGCAGTACAGCACCCCCCTAATACTGCATTCAGATACCAGCATTTTAGGTTTGAGTCCAATCCCAGTGTGGGATGAGAACCCACAACCTTCTGGTACAGAGGCGGATGTGCTACCAACTGAGCCACACTGACACCTACAGTACAATGTTTATTAACACTCACACACATCAGCAAATGGTTTCTTAGGGAAATCACCCCCCCAAAATGCCTCCCTCTTCTCTCAAAATGTGGATTCCTCTTTGGAGTTTCAAAATAAGATTTTTAAAGAGAGTATTTAACATTTTTTTCTCATACTGTCCTGAGGGGCTTAACCCCCACACCCCCCACATATAGGGGCTCTGCTCCTATAGACCCCCATTGGGGGTCTTTGATCACTTGGTCACACCCAAAATTTTACAAACCTGGCCCCTATGCCCTGGCCTCCTCCTCCTCCTCCTCCCGATGTGTTCCTGTCCCCTCATGTCCCTCCTGCATGGAGCAGGCCACAGCCTGAGCTCCGTACAGGCTGAGAGAAGAAAGTGCAACCTGGCACTTTCACTTTTGTGCGGTCACTTGGGTTGCAGCGTGTTCTGCTCTTACTAACATTCAAATTCCCCTCCTGCAAAAAAGAAATATTGGGACCCAGAACTCCCCCCCCCCCAACTATACCCCAGGTCCTGGGAAATTATTATTTTAATACATTGTTCAGCAGGGTAACCAACCCAGTAGGCTACCAGGAATATTGTTTAAATTACATACCCCACATGGGACAGTTCCAGTACCATGGACCATCACTGCAAAATGATTTTATTTATGCTTGACCACTAGCCTGAAGGACTTCCCACTAGCCCACCTGTGGTAGTACTTAAAATATCTAGGGATGATTAGTAATTTTTGTAGAGGGCCCCCCTTCCTTACACACACACACACACACACACACACACACCAGCACCAGCATTTTCCTGCACTTCTGTCCTATTTATTTTTTTCCCCAAGTATTCTTTATGCTCTTCTGGCCACAGGCTAGGACCTCATTTGTTTCCTACTAATCAAGCTACCCTCCCCACTCAGACACTGCTGCTTCTGGTCTACACACCAGCCTGGTACATAGCACTGCACTGGCCCTCTAGCTTTTACTCTGGGTTATATGCAGTCAGTCTCTTTGGCATTTCTTCCCCACAGTCATCCGTCCACCTGGGTCAGAGGTGAAGGTGTGGATCTGATCCAGGAGTGCTGAAGCTAGGGTCTGATGTGGGAGTGGATTGCTGGAGGGGCTCCTTCTGACTGTCCTGTACGTGCTGTTTCAGTGTTCTCCCCTGCCCTCCCCCACCCCCACCACCACCACTGGGAGTGCACATCAGGACTGACTGATGGCAAGACCTGATGCAGCCAACCTGTGGGTGCACTCCAACAGTCCTGACTGTCACTCATGGATCCCCTTCACTAACACCTGTGGTCACATTCCAACAGTCCTGACTGTCACTCATGGATCCCCATCACTACCACCTGTGGATGCACTCCAACACTCCTGACTGTCAGTCACGGATCCCCTTCACTATCACCTGTGGGCACACTTCAACACTCCTGACTGTCACTCACAGATCCCCTTCACTACCACCTGAGGTCACCCAGCTGGCAGTAGAACAGTGGGATGTGCAAGTATCATTCACTTATGCTGCTAAACTCTGTAACCTTCCTTTTTGTCTACAATACCTGAATCTGCACCTTGTAATGCAAACTGTGCAACCTAGACCCTGGATCCATGTGTGCCTGCATCTTTATGTATTATGTTCTCTTCTCTTCTCTTTCTACCACACCTGACGAGGTACCTTTGGAAATGAGCCTCTGGCTCAAAGGTTGTAAACTGATTACAAAATAAAATAAATAAAATAAATGTGAGACCCACCTCCCCAGAGGAAGAGAACATTCTATGGGATGCTCAATCTTCCCACTAGCCAGTCCTCTGATGGTCCTGGCTCATTCTTGAACCCGGGTCACTGACGCTGCAAGTTGCAGCACTACTGCTGTAGCAGTGAGCAAGCTCTTATCTGTTTATTACTTTATTTTCTTTCTCTCTCTTTTCCTATCTGCCTGCTTTGTCCTGTCTGTACCTTTTTATCTAAAGTTCCTTTTTTCTGTACTACTATTCTTTCATCTACCTCTTTCATATTTCTCCACTCTCTTTCTCGGTTCTCAGTACTGTATTTTCTCCATAGTAACCCATTTTTTCCTCATTAATTTAATAGGTCTGACAGGATGTTGACTCTTCCCCGTCAGATAAGTATTACTCTACATCTAACCTGTCTTATCCTTCCTGTTTACTCCCTAAGAACTATGGATCCTTTGTGACCCCTTTTCTATATTTTATTTCCGGTTCAACGCACATTGCCTCTTCAAGTCTTCTACCTTTTGCTCCCTAGTACACAGGTAAGAAACCCTCAACATATTGCCTATACTTGGTGAGTAGACTGTTACCTTGTGTGTGTGTGTATACATGGAGGATGCATAGTCTGCACTGATGTGTAAATAGACAATAGTTTTTTGGCTGTGATGGGGTTGTGGTGTTGTCAATACCTGCCATGGAAGGCTCCAAGAGTGTGTGTGTGTGTGTGTGTGTGTGATGCATAGTCCACAACATTTGTCTAATACTTGAACAGCTGCTCTCTTGGACAGTGGGCAGTACCATGCGTAATTGCTGTTTTTGTTCATTGGATGGGCATAGGCACGCTCATATAAGTTGTGCAGTCTGTTCACTTTTTCATATTCAGTCATTGGATGGCTGGGGGTTGAGGTGATATAGTGTGCTACAGTCATTTATGGATTCTTATTTGGCGTATGTCTGTGTTGGGTCTTTGAGAGTTTGTGTGAAGCTGGAGCAGTCCACAGTTTTTAAAAGAGAGTGAGTGAGTGGTGAGTGAGTGAGTGAGTGTCTGTGTGTGTCACTATTCACAGTGGTTTGTTGATAGCTAATAGTTCGTGGATGGGTGGTGAGAGGTGTATTTGAGAGTGCTGAAATTTGGTTACTTCAGTGTGTATAGGAGACAAAGTCCTCATCACTGTAGCATAACATTTGCACACTTGCTGTTAAGACAGGTAGGGGTTAGGTGGATGTGCAGTTGTTAGCAGTGTGTGTGTGTGTGTGTGTGTGTGTGTGTGTGTGTGTGTGTGTGTGTGTGTGTGTTTATCCTGACAGTAACCATACCTTGATACAATGGTGGTTTTAATTTGTAGCAGTCTAATATTTTGCCAGTTATCCACTTCTCTGCACAGTTTAACCCCTTTACAAATAGTGGATGTCACTTTTGTAGAGATTCCCCTTACATAAGGATATGAATTATGTGGGCAGGAATTTTTAAGTGGATCTATCTGTCCAATATTTTAAACCGGCTGTGCAACTAAACTGGAACAAAAATGACTATTTTTTAAAGATGTAGAAACTTACATGTGAGTTGAAGAGCTGCTGACAGAACTGGGCAGGCTACTCATAGGTGTAGCACCTAGTGGGACAGAGGTCTGTACAAGACAGAACTACCTCCATCCATTCGTGAATGGAATGGCAGTCCTGGGTGGAAGGTTTAAATGATACTTTGATGTGTATTTAAACTAGCCAATCGGGGGGTCAGTAAAATGAGGGCGGCATTGAATGCCACTCCCCTCTCCCCCAAAAATGGAGCAGCAGAGAGGAGAAGTCCAGATGAAATAAATTTCCCAGGGGTACAGAAGCATGGGGACAAGGGCAAGGAAAATGACCAGAGGATCAGGAAGTGGATATAAGGCTGAGAGTTGACAGTAGTAGGGTAGGCAGAAGGAAGACGGAAAAGGGTGGGACAGTATCAGGGGCAAGAGAAAGGCAAAGGATTTAATCAGGATGGGAGGGCAGTGCAGGAGGAGGGATGGACAAAAGAAATAAAGATCCATGCTTGCCAACGGAAGGACCCCGGTACATAAAATTCCTGACCTTGGAGTAACCATTGCAGAGGCAGACCTGGACTTGGTGGTCATAACAGAATCATGGTACACTGATCACCACAACTCAGACTTGGCCATTTCAGGATACACCATGTTATGGAATGACAGGAAAGGGAGGAATGGGGGGTTTTTTTAGATGTGATTGAAGGCATAAAGGACACAGAAATACAGGGACGGCAGGGGGGAGAAGGAAGGCCTTGAGGTTCTTTCGGTCAGATTAGAGACAGGGTATGGAGCCTTTATTCATACGGGGGACTGGGTACAGACAGGGGAGAAGTTAGACAAGGTTTTGGGGAGACCACTGGAAGAATGGCAAGCAAAGAAGAGGTATTGGTTATCGGAGGATTTAATCTGCTGGATGTAGACTGTACGATTCTGGCTGCAGCAACATCATGAAGCAGGGCTGACATCAACTCCCTTCAGGGGGCATTTCTGAGGCAGCTGGTTACGGAATCCACTGGAGATGGGGCAGTGCTGCACCGGGTATTTACAAATGGGGACAGAACTGCAGACGTCACATTGGGTATCCACCTGGATAGATGTACTCACTGCATGGTATGGTTTGGCATATGAATTGGTCAGAAGAAAAAAAAGCACTCGGATGAGGTTCCTGGACTTCATGACTGCAAATTTTAAGGAAATAGGTCATTGTCTCGTAAGTACCTTGAAAGGGTGATGGCTGGGGTTGGGAGAGTGGTGGCACAATGAAACAGGATCAGGGAGGAATAACTAATGCAATGGAACACCGTTGGAAGAAAGTAAGCAATGGTAGGAGAGAAAGAGACCACTATGGTTCTCGAAGGAGGTGCTAAGGCTGTAAGGAGAAAAAAGCAGCTTTTGGGAAGTACAAGAAGACCAATATGGAGGGAACAGTGAGTATATCTAGATAAGCAAGAAGAGGCGGGAGAGCAGCTAAGGCACAGACAGAGGAGATGTTTGCCAAAGAGGTCAAAAAAGGGCTAAGACTTTTTTCATGTATCTGAGTGAAAGAAGGAAAGCAAGTGGTCAGATAATGGGAGACTGCAGAATAAGATCAAGAAAAAGCTAAAATTCTGAATGAGTACTTCTGCTTGGTATTCCCATTGGGGGGGGATGGACCAACATGTATCGGCAGATACTGGGGTGGGGGCGGAGTGGACAGAAGTAGAAGTCCATTCTCAGAGGACAAAGTCTGAATAGGATTGGAAGTCATAAAGAAAAATAAAGCAATGTGGCCAGATGGGACTTACTCAAAGGTTGTAAAAGAACTGAGAATGCTGCTAGCTGCCCACTGGCAACACTATTCAGCATCTCATAGTGGACAGGAGTAGTTCCATTGGACTCGGAGGTCCAATGTGTTCTCTCTTCAGAAGAGCAGCAGCAGGGCAGAGGCTAGCAATCACACACTAGTCGTTGTCGGATCAGTGGGGGGGGGATTAATTGCAACTGTACTGAAGGAGAAGCTAATGGAGCAACTGTGGACAAAAGGCTTCATGACTGTCAGCAGCACAGTTTCACGGGGGGAAGGGTCATGTCAAACACATCTTGTATTGGTTTGCTGTGAAGCTTGAGAGCCATGGATCAGTGGCCTTCAAGAACTGTCTTTTAACAGAAACACAAAGAAAGGTTGAATAATAATTTTACTGTCTGTAGCATTAAATTGCACCACTATTGATTTATTTCAGCAACTGGGAGTATTTCTATAATGAGAAAATAATATTTCTGTAACACCTCATACTTGTTTTACACGATTAATATGGCTGCCTGAAAATTTTACATTTTCTGGCAAGCAAGGATCACTGTGCGACGTTCTGGTTGGTATAAATACCAGTTGGCACAGTATGTGCTAGTAAGGACAGAGCAAATGGTACTTCTTAGCAAATAAGGATGCAGAAAGCTCCTGACCCACTTTGTAAAGAAACTTAGCAGCCTGAGGGTTATGTAGGAGGTGGTAAGCTGGGTATCACAAGACATAAAATAAGTGGGTTCACATTGCAATTTGCGAAACAAAAACCGGCAATTGTGAATCAGTTTCGGTTTTGATTTGCGGTAGGTGCTAATCAAATTTTTTCAGGACCGCAGGGCTTGGAATGTGCAAATTGTGCTATTTTCCACTATTTTTAGCCATCTCACCCACATTCTGGACCCCTACTGCTAATCAACTTCGACCAGTTGCTAATCATTTTTCAGTTTGATTAGCAAAGGCGCTAATCAAGTCTCCGACACTAATTTATGCCTTGTATCAAACAGGTTAAAGTATACGAGTCAGAGGGTGGTGGTAAACCAAAGTCACTCGGGTGGATGGAACAGTGACCATTGGAGTATCACAGGGACCAGTACTGGGTCCTGTCCTCTTCAGTGTTCAGTGTCTTCATAACTGACATGACTCAGGAACTGGAGGGGAAGGTGTGTCTCTTTTCAAATGACATAAAAGTCTTCAACAGGGTGGACACACAGGAGTGGGTGGAGAGAATGCAACAAGATCTGGTAGTCATATCTGATGATATCATGATGGGGCAGTGAAACAGGGCAGTTGATAAAGCTGTTGGAATGCTAGGGTGCATAATGATGGTGTTTACAAGTAGGAGAAAGGAGGTGGTGTTACCTTGTATTGCTCAGTAGTGAGACCCCCGTACTGTAGGTACTGTATACAGTTCTGAAGGCCACAACTCCACAGGACATTGACAGGGTGGAAGCAGTCAGGGAGGCTGCCAAAATGGTGCATGGGTTGCAAAAAAAAACATGGGAGGATAGACTGCAGGAACTCAGCATGTGCTCCCTGGAGGAGAGGAAGCATGAGGGGACATAGTTGAATCTATAAGAACTTCACAGGGGTAGACCAGAGGGAGCCTCTTTTAGAGGAGGAGTCGGAATACAGCGGCATGCAAAGAAGCTTGAGCACTGGAAGTTTAAAAGTAATGTCAGAAAATACTACTTCTCAGAAAGACATGGTGGATGCCTGGGGCAGACTGCATAGGAGGTGGTGGGGTGAAGACAGAGAGTGTCTTTAAGCATGCATAGGATAAGCACATGGGCATGATGAGTAGAGGAAAGGAAGGAAGAGGGCATCTGAGGCTGAATAGGGTCTGGGATACACACAGATGTACAAAGGTGATGCAGATAAGGACCGTGCGATCCACCTAGTCTGCCCTTTCCTTACCAATGCATTACCGCAGACCGTAGTTGATCTGCTTCTTATCATCTCTTCTCTATTGCTAGAGTACTCTTATGTCTATCCCATGCATTCTTGAATTCCTCTACTGTTTTTGGCCCCACCACTTCTGCAGGGAGGCTGTTCCAAGCATCCACTACTCTTTTTATGAAAAAATACTTCCTCACTTTGCCCCTGAGCCTACCCCCTCTAGCTTCATATGATGCCCCTTGTTCTTGAGCACCTTCTTTTTTGGAAAGATGCTACCCTCCTGTACCTTGTTTATAGCCCTGATGTACTTGAATGACTCCATCATATCCCGCCTTTCCCTCCTCTCCTCCAGGGAATACATGTTGAGGTCCTCTAGTTTTTCCTCGTATTAGTTTTGGTGCAGTCCTTGCACCATTTTTGTTGCCCTTCTCTGGACTGCTTCTATTTTGTCTATGTCCTTCCAGAGATGTGGCCTCCAGAAATGGACACAGTACTCCAGATGAGGTCTCACTAGCGATCTGTACAGTGGCATAACCACCTCCTTTCTTCTGCTGGTGATGCCGGTCCCTATGCACCCTAGCATCCCATTGGCTCTCCCCACAGCCTTCTCATATTGTTTGGTTACCTTTAGGTCATCAGATATGATTACCCCCAGGTCCCTTTATTGACTGGTGACCATCAGTGCTCCTCCCTTGGATTTCTGCACCCCAAGTGCATGATTTTACACCTCTTTGCATTTAGTCTTAGCTACCAAACTCTCAACCCCTCCTCAAGCATGTTTAGGTCCTTTTTCATTTTTTCCACACACACCCTGGAGTGTCAACCCTGTTGCCGATCTTAATGTCATCTGAAAAAAGGCATACCTGCCACTCAGCCCCTCTGCAATGTTGCTAATGAAGACATCAATCCCTGTGGCACCCCTGTGGTTACCCCCCCTTTCCTTGGCTTGAGTGCCATTTACCTCCACCCCCTGTGTCCTGCCACTCAGCCAGTTTCTGACCCAGTTTACCACCTTGGGACCCACTCCCAGGCTGCCCAACTTATTTATCAACCTCCTATGTGGAACGGTGTTGAAGGCCTTGCTCAAATCTAGGTAGACCCTCATCCACCGCTATCCCCTATCTACCTCCCTGGTCACCTTTTCATAGAAATCGATCCGATTTGTTTGACAAGACCTTCCTTTGTGAATCCATGCTGCCTTGGATGCTGTGCTCTGCTGGATTGAACAAATATCACTATCCTTTCCTTTAGCAGTGACTCCATTAATTTTCCACCACGGAGGTCAGGATGACTGGCCTGCAGTTGTCAGTCTCCACCCTGTTCCACTTTTGTGGAGAGAGACTACATTTGCCCTCCCATTCCCCTGGAACCACCTGTTTCTCTTTGTTTTGCTTACTTGCCTAACACAAAGGTTTCTTTTATTTATTTATTTATTGAAATGTTTCACCGGGAAGGTTACACTGAGCAACAATGCTCGTCTCACGGTATGTCCTGAGGGAAGGGGAGTGGGAACAATAGTACTACAAAAGGATACATACATCTTAGCAGCATATAGACAGACTGCACAGTTAACAACCAACAATAGCTAATAACATTTCTAGATTAGGATACATTTGTGAGTGGCTGACAGGGGGTATAGTCAAGAGGTACTCTGGGGGTGGATCAGTGGGAGATAGAGTGCTAAGTTGCAGAAGTGCTAGGAATTTCTTGCCTCTGCTATGGCTCCCTTAAGGTTAGCCATTCTTCTCTACATCCCCTCCTTCCTTCTTTCCCGCCAGGGCTTCCTTGACATGTTCCCCATTTTTTCAAAGGCAACCGTCTGAAATCCAAGACCCTTACTTTTCTGTGGTTTGACTCCTCCACTGACCTACATTGAACACATTGTACAATGATTACTGGACCTCAGGTGGCTACCCACCATTACGTCAGTTACTCTGTCCCCATTGGTTAGAACTGGGTCCAATATTGCTCTTTCCCTGGTGGGTTTTTGCCACAAGCTCCTTGAGGCATGCCCCTGCAGGAGCATCCAGGTTGCCTCTGCTCCTTGCTGTGGCTGCAGCCTGGGAGTGCCAATCCACATCAGGAAAATTGAAGTCTCCCACCAGTAGCACTTCATCTTTGGCTGTCATTTTGTGGATGCCTTCCTGTTTCATTTTAAACTTAGCAAGCATATTGAGCGGCATATGGAGGGCAGTGTTTCCACTGTCGGTGGGGTGTTTTTTTTTTTTTCTGTTTTAAATAGACCTGGAGTCCGCATGGAGCAATGACAGAACTGTCAGCAGCAGGATGTGGAGAAGGAGAGATCTGCTTCAAAATTAAGAGGTGCTGTGGGTCGTTACACAGAATGTTTTAAAACTGTGTAACTGAACTACTGCAGCCACTCCCAGCTGCGAGAATGTTGACAGCTGGGAGGATGGAGTTCAAAACTGTAAACTGCTGAAGTGTGTTGGAAAGTGGAAAGCAGTTCATGCAGCATGACAACTTAAAGTGAGTGGAAGTCGTCCCAACCAGGTTGTGTGTGTGTGTGTGACTGGCTGATGGACGTGTACTGTGTCGATAAACAGCTGCTGACATGTCTACTATATATACTGTAAATGTGAGATTTCACATTTATACACATGGACCGAGACATTCAAAGCAGCTGCACCAGCACAACCCCAAAATGTGCCGGGGTGATATTCAAAGGAGAATTGTGTAGCGCAATTCCAGATGCACTGAGATGCAAAGATACTGTATGCAGCACATCCCCAGGGGGTGTGCCCATGCATATGCAGCACATCCTGATATTCAGGCCAGGATGTATGGTGCATCTGCTGACGCAGCCCAGAGATGTGCTGCATACCTGGGCACAAAGTTCAGCCCGGGAAAAATGGCTAAACTGCTAGCCACCTACAGGCAGGCCACTGTAGTGCAGGGCACAACAAAGCAGCCATGGATGGCAACCCCCCCCCAAAACGCCATGTACAAACTCCCATCGACTGTCCTGCTGGTCTAGTGGTAACCCCCTTCCTACCCGTATCCCCGATCAATGTGATATCCTATTCTGAAACACCCTGGTGATCCAGTGGTACCCCCCTCCCTGCTCGTATCCCCGATAGACCAAAATATCCTTTTGTAATTTCCCTGGTAGTCCAGTGGCACCCCCCACCCACAAAGGACCCTCCGCCCACCCAACTCCCCCCATCATTGGCAGGCAGCATTCCCACCCTCATACCTCTGTGGTTGCCTGCCCAATGACAGCTTACAGTATGTGCTGCAAGCTCATTGATCCACACAGTGGACCAATAGGCTTGCAGTGCATACTGTAATAGGCATTCACAACGTTGTGACTGGGGGGCTAGATGGGCAAAAGGATTTTCCGGGTGATCGCAGATGCTGGATAGGGAGGGGGGTACCACTAGACTACCAGGGAAATTACCAAAGGATATATCGGGTGATCAGGGATACAGGCAGGGTGGGGGGTACCACTGGATCACCAGGGTTTTCCAAAGTAGGATTTCATGTTGATCAGGGATACGGGCAGGGAGGGAGTACCACTAGACTGTCAGGGAATGTACAACAGTTGGTTCCTGCACTCGGTGGGATGGGGAGGGGTACTACTGCAGCAGCACCTGGTACAGGGACAGCATGCTGTGCAGGATGCCAGGTGCATTTTGCTTGTCAGCCCTGCACAACTCATGCAAATGGGGCTATACTGATGCAAATGGTCCCATTTACGCCTTTGCATGCGTTATGGCCCCCATTTGCATATATGTGTCTGAATATCAGGAATATGGGCACGGTGTATCTCTGATATGCTAGCCCATTTCCATTCCTGGAATTCAGACCTGTCTGTGGGACGAACCAGCACATTGTATTTGCGCTGCAGGCAGTTTGTGATGTATTCAGACAAGATGCGCCATGGCACATCTCCTATGAATATATCCCCTTTGTTGCTCCAGCACTACTCAGTTGCTCTGTGCTACCACTAACACCACTGCCAGGTGCGATTTGGAATATCGGGCCCATAGTAGACAAGTCATAAAAACAGCATTTATCAGTGGAGATTTATCTCCATGCCTTTTGCATAAATAACGAAATACACCAGACACACCAAGACAATAATAAATCATTTTTATTATGCAGGCATGACAGTGATGAATGTTATCATTGTTTGCTTGTAAGTTTTCTGTTGAACCATTTGGTTCTTATAATGTCCAAACATTGATGTTTAATAAGCTTTATAAACCGTAACATGTGTAGTGTCTATCTGTATATTGGTAGTATCACTTCTGTGTTAGCACTTGACTGCCCTGTGGTGGAGGCCCATTGCTAAAGCAGGTTTCGAGAAGCTTCAAAGAGTAGGGACTGCAGTTTCACAGCACGTGCATGCCACAGCACACTGGAGTGGCCTGGGGACTGAGGACTAAAACAGAAATTTGGCAATCAGGTGGGCTGTAGGAAGCCCCACTTGCTTTCCCTTAACCAGACCACCACTTGGTCCCTGGGGCACATCTGGATTGTGCTCCGGGGGCAACCTTCTTCTGGCCCTGCCATGGGGGGAAATCCCGTGGGTATTCAAGCCCCCCAGGGCTGGGAGAGGTGGCAGCTGGTTATGGGAAGCAGGGACAGTGCTGAGCAGTCACCTGCTTGAGCCGAGGATAAAAATCTTTATGGCAAAAAAAAGAATATAAAATATTTTCTTATGGGAAATAGCATGGACAGTAGGTGGAGTAGCAACTCTCTGTCAGGTCTAATTCACTGAGCCAGTTAGTGCATCTGACTGATTCCAGTGTCTCTCCATTTCCTGAAGCCCCCCCCCAGATTATGTGACACACTGGGAGCCCACCTCAGTGTGCCTCTGTTTAATGGAAAGCCGACTGCGTCGGCATCTTGCTGCCCCTCCCCACCCCCATGGTGTGGCACACTGGGAGCCCACCCCAGTATGGCAAACATCACCTCCATAAAGTCATGGGGCACACTGGGAGCCCACCCCAGTGTGCCTAACATTTCTTTTCTTTCACCTATAAAGAAAGAAAACCATCCGCAGATGTTGTTTTTTCCCTGTCCCTAAAACAAAGAAAACAGTCCCTCACTGTCAGTGGCTCCCCTCTCCCCAACCCTCACCCACCCTCTGCGCACCCCACCCTCCTCACCCCATACTTACCTCTGGAGGTCTGCAGCTGTGATCTTCAATGGAGTGGGAACACATCTGCACTCTTCAAAGCTGACTGCAAACTGAAGAAATGCCGGTAAGCCATATACTGTAATGGCATAAATGGGAGGGTTCAACTTGGGGATCTCACCATTTTTTAATTTTGCCTCCAAACTTTCAACATGGGGTTCTTGGGACCCCACCTCATGAACACATGCACTGTCATCTCATTATTCAGTTCCAAAGGTAATTTCACTCTCATTCTGCGGAATCACTTTTTGGGACCGATTAACGAAACAACAGTACCACTCTTCATGAGGTGGGGTCTCACAAAGCATATCTTGCAAATTTGGTGAAAAAATTCCAAAAAATGACTGTGTTATGAGTGTGTGTTGCACAGTTTCCACGCACTTTGTAACTTCGAAAATTTTTTATATTTTCACTCCAGATTTTCAACATTGCCATTTTGTCACATCTCCTTATGAAAAGTACAGCTGTCATTTTTTACATCGTGACAGATATGTGTTTTCGCGCATATGGGGCACTATGGCCCAGTCGCTGTGTGAAATCAACATTCAGGACACAGTAACAAAGTCAAAGTGACACTGTTCATGAGCGGAGGTCCCAAAATGCCTATGTTGAAAATCTGGCTAAATAAATTCCCCTTAAAATTGCATTATGGGCGTGCACTGCACAGTTTCTATGCACGCTTGTGACTTCACAAATTTTTCATATTTTCACTCCAGACTTTCAACATTACTCTTTTCTACACCTCCTCATGAACAGTATACAGCTGCAATTTCTCACATCCTGGCCAGAATGCGTTTTTGCACCTGTGGCACTGAATGGCACACTCACTGTGTGAAAACACCTTTTGGCATTGAGTAAGGAAATTATACTTGCCACTGCTTATGAGATGGGCTCCCCAAAAGCCCATGTTGAAAATTTGGAGCACAAATACCAACAAATGCCCAGGGCATTAGGGTTTCCAACCATAACACCCACTCTGTGCAGACTGCCAGGCATCAGGGATATGATCTGTGGCCGTCGGCCATAATGATCAACTCATTCCACCCCCAACCCCACCCCCACCCTGCTACCACTGACAGGCATCGAGGTGTGCCTTGGGGTCTTCGGCCCTAACATTCACCCCATTCTCTTATACTGCACCCATCTCAGCTTATTTCCTTTTGAAATGTGGTGAGTGTAACAGGAGAAGACCTCAAGCCACACTACAACACCTGTCGGTGTCTGCAGGGTGGGGTGAGGTGAAATGGCATGACTGTTAAGGCCAATGAGCCAAAGGCACAGCCCCAATGCCTGTCAGTCTCTTCAGGGTGGGATGGGGGTTGCTGTTACTTCAATACTTCACCGCCATTCCTATTATGCATCTTTCTAACTCCTGCACTACCAAAGCCAATACCAGCAAGCAAACATTCTGCATTGGCAATTAGGACAAACCGAAACATCAACATATCTGATTTTCCTTTTGCTTTATTTCATTCCTGAGGCAAGATAAAGGATTTTGAAGCTCTTAAAAGTTATTAGTTCCTTGCCAGTTCCACCATCATAGAGGTAAGCAGATCAGCGTGGTGTTGTGCTATTGTCCACCAGAAATGTTTCCTGGCAACATCCTGACATATCTGCATCACAAATACAGTGTGGGCAGTTAGTGTGGAAGAAGATTTTAAAAGCTGCTAGGACTGCTGTCTTTATTGTAAAGCCACGCACATTACAAAAGTTGTAATCAAACAAGGTCTCAAAAATAGTTGACTGAATTTAAAATACTCAAATGATGAATCTAAGATTTTCAGGAATACATTACTACGCAAACAGGAGTTGGCTAGAGCCAACAGTGGCTATCTCAGAACTCTTTTGATTTGTAAGGTTTTATTTTTTTTTTTTTATATTCTCTTTTTTATTCAGGGATATGACATATACATGAGATACAGTCATTATCATATAACCATAATTCAGAGTTGTCCAATTTAGTACAATGTATCCAGGACAATAAAATAAATGGGTTTTAACCTTTGTCATTGTATTTCATTCATTAAGGACTGAAGTTATCAGCTTAAAAGGTGATTCACCTAATATATAATCTTTGAGGATCTGGTTCCTTCCAAAAATTCTAAAAGTTTATAGATCAACCAGATGTGAAGGTGACACTGTAGAACCTCTATTGGTTCTCAGTCTCCTTTAATGTAATGTGAACAACTGTGGTGCGGAAAGGCTCAAGGAACAAAGCTTGGGTCTTGGTTGGATAAATACAACACCCATGGTCTCCAAAGGGTTTCAAATGTCTGATATTTATAAAGAAGTTTGGCAGTAAGAGATTCCATACAATAAATGTCTAATACCACCCCCTTCTAGTCCCCCATGGACGGAATAACTGTGGTTCTCCAACATCTGGTAATAGCTTTTTTCACTGCCAAAATATATATAGGCAGCAAGGTATGGTGCCATGAGGGTCTGTGAGGGGGAAATATAGATAAAAGAGTCAATTCGGCCATAAATTCGACCAATTCACCTAGACATTCTGAAACCTCCTGTTGGAGCACACACCAAAATGGAGTCAAGTGAGGACATGTCCAGAAAATATGACTCTGGTTAGCCTGTGTACAAGTACAATTCCTCCAGCATTTGCCATAACTGGGGGGTAAAGATTTTGCTAGGATAGCAGGGGAACAAAAAAAACTGCTGCAGCATTTGCAGGCAAACTCTCACCATTTCGTGGAGTGTGTTACTTTACATGCTAAAGGAGAAGCCCGTAACCAATCTTGGTCTGATATACCTTCAGACAAATCTCTGCGCCAGCTACTTTAAAGAGTAAGTGAGGAATCTCCCCATTCCCTCCCTAAGAATTGTACAGAAATGTTCTACTTGATGTCCCCATAAGTGTCCATTTATATGTTCTTCTATATAAGTCCATGCCATGGGGATGGAGTCAGGCAATTTTGCTACCACCTCTCTCTGTCTTAAAATATAATTTTTAACCTGGGTATACCAATAAATATCGGTAGCAGTTAGGTCATACATAGATTTAGAGTTTCAAAAGGAATGATGCCCGCATGACATATGAATTGTCTAAAAAATTGATGACCCACTCTTCTCCAGTTGGCAAAATTGTGATCTAATGTAGATGGGAGAAACCTATCATCTCCCAAAATTTGCATGAAAAAGAAGAAAAGTGCTTTAAAACCTTTGTATGTTTTTTAATTTGAACCATAATTTCAAAATCTGTTCTGTAAAGGGAGTGTAGTCTTTTATAGGGGCTATTCTGAGTGCCATGGAAAATATTACTTTGGTAATGTCGTAAAGGTCATTAATGGCAAATTCTAGCTCTTTCCAAGGAGCTTAATATGTCGAGGATACCCAAAAAGCTAATATTCTGAAAAAGCAGCCAGGGCATAAAATTTCAAGTTTGGAAGGTTAGCCTGCCCTGAGAGAGTGGGAGTTGCAATAGTTATATCCTGATTCTGGGCGATGGCCATTCCAGACAAAATTAGAAATGATTTTATCCATGATTGGAAATAGAATTTGAGGGAAAAGTAGGGACATTCTGGAATAAATACAAAAGTCTGGGTAATATAATCATGTGGATTGTTTCAGTTCTTTGATAAAAGCTTAATGGTATTTTAGACCAACGGGACAGTTCAGATTGAATTTTGATTAATAATGGTTTGTAGTTTAATAATTCCAACTTATCTAAATTTTTGGTATATTGATTCCCAAATATTTAATTTTAGTTTGATGCCATTTTAAGGGATATTTCTTTTTAAGAGCCAGGGATGGAGAAAAATATAGTGATAGAAGGTCAGTTTTGGCTATGTTTAGTTGATATCCTAAGATTGTTCCAAAAAGATCTAAAGTTTTCAGAGTGCTGGGTGGGAGGTTTTCATGCTATGACAGAAATCAAAGTGTCATCGCAAACAGGAGTACCTTATGTTCTTGTTGACCGCTGGGATGCCTCAATCTGAGCATTATTCAATTGTTTCGCCAAGGGTTCATGTAAAGGGCAAAAGTGATGGGGATAAAGGCAGCCCTGTATTGTGCCCTTGTACCCGCTTGTATTGTGATTGGTTGAGATAAAGAGCCATTGACTCGTATACAGGCTTTGGGGTGGGAGTAAATATTTTTCATACAGGAAAGAAAAATGTTAGGAAAAGCAAATTTGGATAAAGTGGCCCATAAATATTCCTAATTAACCTTGTCAATGCCTTGTCCGTATCTAAACTTATTACTGTGAAGGGAATCTTCTTAGTATGTATAAATTCCATTAATAACATAATTTGCATAAATTATCATAAGTATTCTGTAATTTTAATAAGCCAGATTGATCTTTATGTATAAGGTGTGTCAGTATAGGTTCTAGGCGCCTTGCCCATATGCCATGAATATTTTATAGTCCACATTTAAAATAAAAATGGGATGATACGACTGTGGGAGAGTGGGTTTTTTATCAGGCTTTAACAGAGGGGAGAGGACTACATAGTTCCAGGAGGGTGGCAGGGTCTCGCCTTCAGACACCGCTCAGCAAACAGGAAGAAAGCTAGAAAGTAGCTGCGGTATAAAGGCATTGTACCATTCTGGGCTGAAGCCATCAGGGCCTGGACACTTCAATGGCTTCAACTCTTTGACTTGTAATAAAATTTCCTCTGGTCTGATAGAACACTCCAGTTGTTTGATATGTTGTTCGGATAACTTGGGTAATGAAAGTTTATTCAAAAAAAAGCTATCGCCTCTAAGTGATTTTGGGGCTCGTTGGGGACTTTTATATAAAGTTTCATAAAAAAATTGGGAAAGCATGCCTGATTTAATTTTCTTTATAAGTGGTTTTATTAGAGGCTTTAGTTTTTATTTTTAAAATGGTTGAAGCTCGTTTGTTCGCTCTGAGTTTTCGCGCCAAAACCCTTACTCCCCCAGATCCTCCCTCGTAGTTGTATTGTTTTAGATAATTCAGGCTCTGGAGAGTTCTGTAATCAATTATTTGTTGAATCTCCTGTTTTAGACCTCTTATTCTATGTTGTAGGATCAAATCTCCCTCTCTATATAAGAGTTGATATGACTCTAAAAGATCTGTCAAAAATTAAAGTCTAGCATTTATTTTTTTTGTTAGTGGGAGGCATATTCCAGCAGCTCCTCTTGGAGAATAGCTTTCAAAGCATCCCACTGTAAAGAACAAGTGGTTTCTGGAGTTGCATTTTCTTGGATTGTTTGAGGGATACGTTTCATAAAGTGATCCCGAAACTCTTGGTCTCGGAGAAGGGATGCGTTAAAATGCCAGAGCCTGAACTTCTTTTGTTTACCCAAATCTATTTTTAGAATTAAGGGGTTGTGGTCTGACAGTACCCTGGGCTCCAGTATTATGTCTTGAATTAGTGTGAGATGTTCTACTGTTATAAAAAAAATATCTAGCCTGGAATAGGTGCCCTGTCTAGCCCAAAAAGATGCGTAGCCTGGATTATATGGAAATAGTCTCTGCCAGGCATCTTTAATGCCCCAGTGGGCAAAATTCCCCATTAAATACTTGGTGGTTCCAGAAAGTCTGGTTAGGTTGTGATTAGAGGAATCGAGATGTGGATGAAAAGGGTATTAAAATCCCCACTCATAATCAAGATTCCCTTGAGCCTCTCCATCACATTTTGTACAAATGTTCGTACCACTAGGAGTGATGTCTGAGGAGGAAGATAGGTATTAACCAGAGTCACAGTTTGAGAATAAAGCGAGCCTACTAGAATCACATATCTTCCCTGAGGATCTGAATAAGAATCAGGTGTCTTGATTGGTGTAGTAGATGGAACAAGAATTACAGTACCCCCTTTTGCAGCCCCTAGGATAGAAGGATGCAAACACTGAGTATCTACCTCCCCAATGTAATTTGGAGTGTTCCAATACTGAGAGGTGAGACTCCTGTAAAAAATATATGTCTGCCCTTTGTTTCCCTAAGTGTTGCATAATTCTGTAATGTTTAATGGGTGAGTGTAAGCTGTTCACATTCTGGGAGAAAATTTTTACTGGAATAGTAACCATAGTCTCCTAAAGAAAAAGGCATTATTATAAAGGATGAAGTTGTTAGAACCGGTACAGGGAAGAATTAAAAAAAATATATTATTTGTAGTGTATTCCACTTAACACTGCAGCGGTCCTATAGGACCTATCTCAGCAGTGTTGGGCGAATGCAGGGCATGCATCAGTAGGTGCGTCCCTCATTCCCCAGTGAGGCAGCTGCAGGTGCTGACACCAGGCATACGTCAAGTGGCCACCAGATCTAACAAAAGGTCCACTGCAATCATGCAGCTGCACAATAACATGCCCTCCTGATGTACCTGTCCTGGTGACAGTGTCTGCAGAGTGCCCTGGCCCACTTCTTTTACCGGCAGAGAGCCCGCTCCATGTCAGCATAATGACCCCTCTCCCATTTAAAATGTATGCCAAGGGGGTGTCCAATCCCCCTCAGCACCATGCACCCCAGCAGTCTTTTGTTGCTGATGGGGCCCAATCCATTGACTTTAATCCCCTTCCCGTTTCTTTTGCCGATGGGGGCCTTTTTGTTATGTGCCCATTGGGCACCTCACAACACAACAAAGGCTCTCCCATCAACTCTCTTTACCCCTTCAGTATGTGCCGATGGGTGTGCTCAATCCCGTCGGCTGCAGCATCCCCCAAACACTTAGGTGGCACAGTGGGAGCCCACCCCAGTGTACCATCCCTGAAAAACAAAAACATCCCAGGATGCTCCTTTTTCCCTGTAAAAAAGAAAACAGTCCCTCGCAGTCTTTCTGCCCCCTTCCACAACCCGCGCCTACCCACTGTGTACCGTACCTCCCCACACCCTCCTACCCCATACTTACCTCCAGACTCTAGTGCGATGATCTTTGGTGGACTAGGAAAATGTCTGCACTCTTCAAAGCCGACTGCGAACTGAAGAAATGCCGGTAAGCTGCATAATGGCATAAATAGGGTTTTTTCAACTTTGGTGCATATCTTGGGCACTTTGGGGAATTTGTACACCAAATTTTCAACATGGGGTTATTGGTAGGGATGTACATTTGTCATGGATTAGGTTTTAATGACTCATTGTTTGTTCATGAAATCATTAATAAACAGTAGTAAATGTGGCACTGTCATCATTGATAACATTCTGATGACACTAGTGAAAGTCATGGAAGTCCTGAATAAAGATTAAACATCATGGAATCAATGATGTGTATGACTGTCATGACAAACTTACATCCCTAGTTATTGGCACCCTCCTCATGAATTCAGTCACTGTCATGGCGTTATTTGGTCCCGAAAGATGATTTTGCGGTCACTGTGCGGAATCACCTTTGGGACCATTAACGAAATGACAGTGCCACTGTTCAGAAGGGACTCTCAAAGGCCTATGTTGCAAATTTGGTGGAAAAAATAAAAAATGGTTGTTTTATTTAACGCATGCTTGTACAGTTTCACGCACGCCAGATCTTCATGAATTTGTAATATTTCACCCAGATTTTCAGAATTGGCATTTTCAACACCTCCTCATGAACATTACAGTTGTCATTTTGCATATCCTGGCCAAAATGTGTTTTCGGACGTCTGGCTCAGAATAGCGCGGTCACTTTGTGAAATCAGTTTTTGGGACAGTTTGAGGAAATGACAGTGACACTGTTCATGAGCAGAGGTCCTAAAATACCTATGTTGAAAATCTGGTAAAGGAAATCCATAAAATTACTGTGTTACAAGCGTGTGTTTTCATGCACCCTTGTAACTTTGCAAATTTGCAATATTTTCATGCCAGATTTTCAACACTGGCATTTTTTTAGACCTCCTTATGAACAGTACAGCTGTCATTTTTCACATCCTGTCCAAAATGTGTTTTCGCACCTGTGGCGCACAATGGAGTGGTCGCTGTGGGAAATCAACTGTTGGGACAAATTAACAAAATTACAATGCCACTGTTCATGAGGGAGGTCCCAAAATGCCTGTTTTGAAAATGTGGTTAAAAAAATCCCCCAAATAATTGGGTTACGGATGTGTGTTGCTCACTTTCTATGCATGCTCATGACTTCACCAATTTTTAATATTTTCACTCCAGATTTTCAACGTTGAAATTTTTTTACATCTTCTCATGAACAATACAGTTGTCATTTTTCACATACTGCCCAAAATGTGTTTTCATCTCTGTGTCACATAGCTGCTGTGCAAAACTACTTTTCAGCTAACAAACTGATAGTGCCGCTCTTCATGAGGTGGGGTCACAAAAAGCCTATGTTGAAAATTTGAAGTGAAAATATCAACACACGCCTACGGTGTTAGGGTTTCCAACTGTAACTCTCCACCCTGTAGAGAGTGACAGGCATCAGGGGTGTGACTTGGGATCATTGGCTGTAATGCTCGTACCATTCCTCCCCCACCCCACCCCACCCTGCAGCCACTGACAGGCATCAAGGTCTGCCTTGGAGTGTTCGGCCTTAAGTTTACCCCATTCTTCTATACTGCACCCACATCAGCGTATTTCCTTATGGAATGGTGTAAGTATAAGGCCCAATGACCCCAAAGCACACCACAACACTTGTCAGTGTCTGCATGGTGGATTGAGGTAGAATGGCATAAGCATTATAGCTGACGACTCAAAGGCACACCCAATGCCTGTCAGTCTCTGCATGGTGAGGGTGGCATTAGCTTTAGTTCAATACTTCACTGCCATTCCTATTATGCATTTCTAACTCCTGCACTACCAATGCCAGCGAAACAACAATCAGCATTGACAAATGCTTGCTTTTTTTTGCATCTACTGCTATTTATGCTCATACATCTCTGGTCAGCCCCTTCTACTTGGCTGTGCCATCCCCATCACCCTGGTGTCCCCTAGGACTTACCCATATCTCTGAAGTTCTTCAAGAGCTTAACCTCCTCTGGCTGGTGTGGTGTGGTGGAGACTGCTCCAAACTCTGTTGCAGAATTGATCCAGTCTTGAGAAGGTGATGCCTGGGTAGCTGGGTGTAGGGCCTGTGAGCACCCAGCGTCATCCTGCTGACCAGGGTTTTTCCATTTGTATTTTCTGTCCACTAGGATGTTGGAAGCAAGGGTGCACAAACTCAAGCATGCATGCACACATGTACAGTGCTGCACCATCTGACGTCCTCCCACCCACAAGCTGATCCCGACTGCATTGCCACCTGTAGTCACTCAAGTGGCAGTACTGCAGCAGAGCTGACTGCCTTCCCTCCTGAAGAGGAGAGCATCTCTTGGACACTTGATCCTTCTCCCACCGGCCAAACCCTGATGACCCAGCTTATTCCAGAATCGGGTCGCTGGCGTCACAAGTGGTAGCACTACCATTGCACAATGCACCAGCTAACTTTGTTGTTTTAATTATTTTTTCCAAAAATGTTCAACATTGCCTTCTTATGACCCCACATCATAAAGAAGGGTGGAGAAAATCCTCAAATCCTGCCCAACAGGTGATTTTACACCATAAATGTGAAAACAAATTTTGATCAGAATTTGAAAAATGACAGTTGTCACATTCATGAGGCAGTATGAGAAAATGGCTATGCTGAAAATATGGGGTCTAAATATTGAAAATTACCAAAGATATGAGCCTGCATTGAAAAATTTCAATGTACACTGATAACTTTGTTGTTTTTTAATATTTTTACCCCAGATTTTCAATGTAGCCTTTTTATGTCCCCACATCATGAACAAGAACAAAGAAAACTTTCAAATTCTGCCTAAAAAGTGATTTTGCACAGCAACCACAAAATTGCCTATTTGTATAATTTCATCACCATTGTCCACGAGGTGGGGTCCCAAAACGGTTATGTTGAAAGTTTGGGGAAACATTTTAAAATGACCATGCTATGAAGACAAGTTTGTATTAAAGAGTGAAGATGCATTTCCGGTCAAGGGATCATAACAGTGTTGTACCTCTAGTAGTTAAGTAAGGGGCTAGGGGTGTGGGGTGGTGGGTGCTGAGGGGGACTGTCAGTTGGGGGAAGGTAACAGTGGCAACAGACCTTGATGGACAGTTTTCTTTTTATAGGATATAAATATGTGTATAAATAATGTATATGTGTATTATATATATATATATATATATATATATACTGTATGTATGTATATCTATATATATATATACACACAATAGGGATGAAACAAATAAGTAGTGTATAAATTCATGCATCTTATATACAGTGATGTAAATCCTGGTAGAAAATCATACTGTGATTTTTTTATCAGAAATATTATCAAAGTGTGATAATATTTTACATATATACCTGGTGTGCTTACCTCACAGACTGATATTATCACTGTGCTAAAGTCAGTCTGAAACCCTGCCTAAAACAATCACTATCCTGATCACTTAATTACATCCTGACCAATCAGAAAACTCAGCTGGACTCTGCTGAAATAGATATCACTCTAGGCAGGTTTCCTAACACAGCAATCAGGAAGGAATGCCACCAAACCTTCAGTAGCCTAGGAAACTAAACAGTATAACAGTTCCACCTGCAAGTCACCTGCTAGCCCTAGAAAAGCACAATGTGTTCCTGCAGAGAACCAAAGCAAGCTAACAGCAACCAGTTCCATACTGATAAGAAGCCAAAAGAGAGCAAAGCCTTTCACATCCATGAATACCTCAACTACCAATTAATACAACCTGCTTCATCCCAAATGGCAAATTAGTGTTTCAGCATGTTTTAGCAGAAGTTTATTTTTTTTGTCTGGTGTCTTCTTTGTTTATTCCACAAGATAAGTGAACAAAAAAATTAAAAGTTCTGGAAACCCCTATTGTATAAATCGGACACATGATGTGCAGTCGTGTTTTATGGAAAATATTTTCACTCCTGCATCGTGACCTCCAGATACTCTCACTTGTGCCTTCGGCACTCATGAGTATCCAGAGCTCACTCTGCAGGAGTGAAAATAATATCACTCATCACACTCCTGCCCATCATGTATCCAACTCTATATATATATATATATATATATATGTAAAATACATGATGGGCAGGAGTGGGATAGGGAAAATATTCTCACTCCTGCAGAGTGAGCTCTGGATACTCACAGTACCGAAGGCACAAGTGAGAGTATCCAGAGCTCATTCTGTAGATGTCAGAATATTTTCCATATCCCACGGTCTGCGCATCATGTGTGCAATTTATACAGTAGGGCCCTGTTTTTGTTTGCAGTTTATTTTACAATCATGCTCCTCTATAGCTTGCTGTTTTAGGTGTTATTTTTTCTCCTGGGTACAGCTCCATGTGTTATTCGGTTCTAGCAAGGTTATTTGCACTGTGTGTTTGTTAGGTTGTGAATGGGGAGGTTGGGGTATTTCATTGATTGTTCATATGAATGGAGGCTTTCTGATTGGTTAGTGATGTGTGTTGTGCATCCTGCATGCTTTTTGATTGGTGTGCTGTTGTTTCTGGGCGGGGTTATGTTCAGGGGCAGTGCTCCTGTTCAGATCAAATGTTTGATAGTATTATTTTCTGGTTCTGCTTTTATTGGAGCTGGTAAAATTACTGTTTTTGCATTCTACTTTTAAAGAAAGTGTTTGCTGAATTGGGTACATATTTACTGGGTTTTGTACTTTCTTTCTTTTTGTTTCTGGTTCCTGATAAGGATTGTTTTCATTTCGGATGGCTTCTGAGGATGACTAACAGAAGAATTTGAAGTTGGTGAGGCAACTTTCTATTTTGTTGTCTGCTGTATGTTGGGGTGTTACTGGGAGATCATTATCGATGGAGTGTGCACTCTGTATTAGATGAGCTTCTGTGGGTGACACTTGTAGTTTTAGTGCAGCTCCGTTTATGTGACCAGAGACAGAGAATGCTGTGGTGGTATAGATGAGGTTTTTACTCCTATTTTCTTGCAGTGTTCATGTTTAGACAGTGTGGGTTTGTGGGTGATGTGATGTTTTGGGCACTTGTTGATGTTTTTTGGTATAGTTATACTGTGGTTGTTTTGAAAAGTAGTCCAGTCAGGCAGGTGCTGCTATTGACGTAACCACAGTGAGAATATCAGCTGCTGACATAGACACTGTGTGTCTAAATGTAAATATCTTTCACAGTGTCTATGTCAGCAAGATTTATCTCACTCCAGTGACAATACATCATTTTATTTCAAATGTTTACAGCTCACCCCTATTGTATAAATATATATATATATATATATATATATATATGTCATAGCTGTACGGTAGTGCAACTATAGTTAGGGTTACCTGGCCACATCTATGTTAAACCCAAAAGTTTTCACTTTAATAACTTTGCAACCATATGTCAGAGTTGCCTGAAAGTTAACATGCATGGTATGGCACCAAAGATTTGTGAATCTGGCAAGTTGTATAATGGTCAGATGTGCATTTGCGGAGCTGCGGAGCACCGAAAAACATGCAAAAATTGGGGTTTCTGCACATTTCTTTGCTCGGGTGAACAGCCCAAATGGTTTGTCCGTCTAGTCTGACATCTTTAGGGAAGATGCAGTCTGGGTCACTGATGTGCCGTTTGAAGATCTGGTGAAAAAATATTAATCCATTCTAACGTTATTCAAATTAGAATTTTCCTATTATAGTCAATGGGAAAAAATATACATGCCTCTCGAAAGCTGCCGCCACTACATTTTATTGTCACAAATGGCCTCTGTAGTGTTGTGTGACCGTCATCTTGTTTTTAGTTAGTGATGGACAAAAAACGTTTTGAATTTTACTGTCCCTAGGTAAACACTGACAGTTGTGTTTACCTAATTAGAGCATGAGGAATACAATGCAGACATTTTCTTTTGAAAAAAAAAAACAAACAGAAATGCCTTTTCCATGATCGGCCTCCGGTAGTGTCGCAAATTGTGACAGAACGGATATGACACTTTTGCAAATTGTGACACTGTCATGCCCCTTCTTTCACAAATGTTTGCAAAAGTATCACAATTTGTGACACTACTGTACCAGAAAACACCAATTCTTTGCCACCCCACTGTACCTAAATGGTTGGGGCTTTTGGGATGAAATTTACAGGGTGGCAAGCTCTCACCCCACAGATGTGCCTTTTGGTGGTTTGGTCAAAAATTTACAATGGTTCCAAACTTACAGCACTCTGAATTTGAGAAATTTCCATAGGATAACATTGCGGTGCCCACAGAGCCTTTCGGCGCCTGTATCTCGAAAACAATTATAGATACAGATTTTTCACTCTGGGTGGAGGGAGGTGGACTAAGCCTGCATGGAGGTTTCCAAGTCATGATTGCAACTGTAGTGAAATTTATTTCATATTGCTACGGTTACTGAGATATTGCCAAATTAGTGTTGCAAGCATTCCTTTTCAGTACTATAGGGCTGCTGTATGGCTCCGTACTTATGTGTAAGTGGGAGGGCGGGCCCAGGGGGCCCACGCTCCCACATACACATACCATCATGCAAAA
Source organism: Neoceratodus forsteri (assembly GCA_016271365.2). Classification (NCBI taxonomy): domain Eukaryota; kingdom Metazoa; phylum Chordata; order Ceratodontiformes; family Ceratodontidae; genus Neoceratodus; species Neoceratodus forsteri. The sequence continues at coordinate 435,879,128 of JADMNL010000023.1, forward strand.
ATAGGCAGCATGAAGGGAGCGCAGGTCCTGGAGGGCCTGCATTCCTACAAACACATACCAGTTACATTACACTTTCTCAAAAAGAAGGGAAATTCATTGCAAAAAACTGAGTTAATGCATCAGTTAGGGTTGATAGCACAGTGATAAAAGTTTGGAAATTCGATGTTAGGGTTACCACTCCAGCCATCCCCCCCATCCTCCATACACCAATAGATGACAGGGGATATGTTGGGAGGTCGTCAGGCCTAACTCTCACACTTCATTCTCTTACACTGTAGCATGTCAGCTTTTTGCACATGGAATGGGGTGAGAGTTAGGCCTGATGACCCCATGGCAAACCCTGACATCTGTTGTGTGTGTGGAGGGTAGGGTGGTAACCCTAACATCGAATTTCCAAACTTTTGTCACTGCGCCATCAACCCTAACTGATGCAGTAACTCAGTTTTTTTGCAATGAATATGTATATATATATCTATATCTATCTATCGATCTATCGTTGTATATATATATATATATATATATATACATAGATATGACTATGAGAGAAGTTTTTCTCTATTTCAGGTACCAACACTGGGAACTGAGCACACCAGTGTCAGTGTATGTTTGGAAGCACTGGAGGTGGGCTCCCTGGTGTTGCACACTGAAAATGGGTGGGGAGGGGGGTACTAACCCCAGGGAAAAGCACCTGCCAGATGCAGCTTGGTTTTTTATGGGTGTTGAGAAGCAGCCACCGACTGTGGCTTTGTTTTGCATGAGGGCCGGGGGCTGAGAAGCAGCTGCCAGTCACAACATTGTATTGTATTGGGGGGGCTGAGAAGTAGCTGTGATCACAGCTTTAGTGAGGGAGCACTGTACTACTTTTCAGTGGATGAATCCTATTTGCTACCATGATTACTGTGAGGTCACATCACAGTAATTGGGCTAGGAACTTTAGTTATCACGCCTCATCTAGATTCTGAAAAACTGGTTATGTAATTCCAAGATGTCTGTCCTGACTATGTCAGACAGCCTTTAAAAAAGGTAGGATGATATTTTTGCTGGCTAACTACTACTGCTCCTTTAAAGCAAAGATTCGCTCTTGTAGACAATAAAATGTTTTGATTTACAGGATGGGTTGAATCTGTACAATCAATTGTTTTACCTATTTTTAGTGAGGTGCCACAAGGTTCTGTCCTGATTTTGTCTTCTTCAATAAATTCATCAGTGACACTGAAGAAGGAATCTGAGAAAGTTGTGTCTCTTTGCAGATGATGCTAAGCTTTGTGGGATAGTAGATACTGTAGCAAAGAGGGAATTAAGGAGAGTGACCTGCAGAGGCTAGAGAGGTGGTCTAAGGTTCAGCAGTTGAAATTCAATACCAGAAAGTGCAATGCTGGGGTGTATTGGAAGGATATTGACAGTAGAAGAAAATTGGTACTACTACCTCTTATAGATAATTGGTGAAGCCACACCTGGAGCACTGCACCTAGTTCTGAAGTCCTCACATCAGAAAAGATAAGGACAGGCTACACACAGTAAAACAAGTGGTGACCACAATGATTCAGGATCAGCAGGACAGATCTTATAGGGCTGGCTCATGATACTGAATATGTACTTGCTGGAGACCAGATGGCAGAGGGGTGATATTATAGAGACCTTCAAGTTCTTGAATGAAATAAACAAAGTGAACTGTAAGGAACTATTTAGTGTGAGTAACAGTTCAAGAACACAGGGACATGGGTGGAAATGATAGATGGGAGGTTCTAGAGGGATGTGAGAAAGTTTTATTTTACAGAAAGGGTAGTGGAACTATGGAGCGGTCTGTCAGCCAAGGTGGTGTCACCAAAACCATAAACAGTTTCAAGCACAGAAACAGAGTGAAGGGTATAGTGGTTACTCAGGGCGGAATTAGTAGGGAGGGGAATGGGGGGTTGATAGTGAAAGTTTGTACCCTGTATGGACTATGGGTTCAGGGGTTTGATAGGGAACAGTTGGCAGACTGGATGAACCATTGGTCTTTATCTGCCATCATTGTCTCTGTTTCTGTTTTTCTTTGAAAATTCCACCCTTCCATTCAAACTGTGGGAAAAAATGCTTTCTGACATGCTGCCTCCTATCTTTGGAGAAAGCATCAAGCCAAATCCATGCTGACCTATTTAGTCTTATTAACTGGTTTTAATTACTCATTGCCTATGAATTTTAAGCTTGTCTGCAACTGTAAATGATCCAAACTGTTTTGCAATATGCATATGGAAGTTTGTTTATTGAACATCTGCCACTGCATTTAGTGATCAGTAGGATCCGTACCACCCTTTCAAATTAGTGTAAACTCAAGAGCATGGAGTTTCAAAGGCATTGGGTACAGGACTTTTGGCAGCTCTTTGCTGCAGCTGCATCACTGCAAATGTTCCGATATGCTTGTGTGAGATTTATACACATTTGTGACACTTTGATCACTTTACAGGAGAAAACGACACATGCATCATCTTTCATACAACTAGCGGCACTTGTGACATGAAGTTAGACCATTTTATGTTGTCAAACAGTCATGTCCCGAGTAAGCATTTGCAGCAAAATTGTTCTGTACTTTGAAAATCCAACCTCAGTGTCTTTTCTTGCTAAGATAGTAAATTATACAATACACCATCTGCATTGCCAAGTTGAAATGACTTATGTTCCTTTTAACATGACTTTCCTCATAAAACCATGTTGATTTCTGCCCCTAAGACTGTTTGCTTCCCAGAAGTCTATCATCTGTTCCTTCATGATTGATTGTATGAACTTGCCTACTATTGGAGTCATGCTCACTGGTCTAGGGCTACCTGGGTTTTCCCTATCCCCCCTTCTTGTACAGGGGGGCCACATTTGCCACTTTTAAGTCCTCAGATACCTCCCCAATAAGCAGTGACTCATTACATAAGTCTGCTATGGGAGCTGCCAATGACTCACTTATTTCCTCCTTCTGCATCCCCAGATGCAGCCTGTCTGGTCTTTAGGACATGATACCATGAAAGGTGCTAGGAAATTATTGTTATATAGTAACTACCTTCCATTTCCTTTTCATGCCATTTATGTATTCTGATATGTTCAGACCAATTTTTGCAAATACGAAATCTAGGTTTTAGTGTGCACTCGATTTCCATAGAGTTCTCTCCTTAAGTGGCTACAGCTTTTTCTTTTCAAATGTCTAAGGCATTCCATGACACCATTTCTTACTGTTTGCCTGAATGGCCTAGTGTGGTATCACTAATATTATAGAAAGTTCAGACAGTATGAAAAGACAGAACAACAGTTAATGAGAAAGGGATTCAGAGAAGTTGGGAAGGCAAATACTTAAGATTAATAATTTAATAAAAAAAGTCAAAACATCAGAATATTGGACACATCAAAAGAAAAACAGGAAGACAACTGCAGCTGTAAAAAAAACTGTTTCCTATCACCTTTAAGGTCTTTAAGACCTGTTAGAACTCTTCAGTTACACACCCAGGGCAAGAGTTTCAGAGAATGATGCTGCCACAGCTTTCAGTTTTGAGTTGCGACTGCATCTTGCCAAAAGTGCCAAAATGCCATTGACCTGTTTTCCGACATATAGACACATCTGCAACAGTTTACCTGCTTTACGGCCACTTAGATTGATGCACGTGGCACCTGACATGCTGTAACTCATAACAATTAGGCATGGGAGTTAGACCACTGTCTAGTGGTTAGTTTAGTTAACAAATACAGTAGGCGCAGTGTTCTAAACTGTAGGAGAAATGTGCCGCATCCTGGCTGTGCATGGCAAGAATCCTGCTCCCTATCTCTAACCTATTGCTGTCACTACCTAGGAATCTATATTTGCTGTCAAGAAGTGGACCAGTACTTTCTACTGTGAACACAGGACCTAAATATTCATTTGTTGTTTGCCTTTTTTATCTTCCTCTATGCTTGTTGCAATCTGCTTTATTCTCTCTGTTATCCATTGGGTGTCATTCCCCCTTAAATATCTCTGGAGAGTTTTGCCATTTTTTTATTCCTTGAGCTATCTTGAGTTATGTGCTCCATTTAGCCCTCATTATGACATATTTACCTTCAGCAGGTTTATCTTTATATGCAGCCCTGTTGGACTGATTCAGGTCTCTCTTGTACAGTATAACCTAAAAGCCTTTCTTTTGTCCTGTAATGACTTTTTCACTTGTTGCACCATGATGGCTTCCTTGTGTCTTGGTCTTACTCACAACCTTGACAGAAGCATGAGTGGCTACAAATATTGCCCCTTTATTCACTACCTACTTGTTTTCCACCCCTTCTATTTTAGAATTATTGTATGATTTAACAATATAGTGTCAAGTAAAGTTCTCAAATCAATGCACAGTGGAGGTCCCCAGTCCCCCAGGAACAGCAGAATGTTAAAACAAGGAACATGAAAACTCAATTTTCAGCATTTATAGCATGAGACCTCTGAGACTATGGGAGAAGGATGCAGTCAGATGAAGGTCACAGAAGCTCATGCCCAAAGATCCTAGGAAGATGCCTAAGTGTTACTTTGTGTGAGCAAGTCATGTAGGTGGTGTTCAGAAACAAATCTGTTTGCAATTCCACCAAGTGAATTCAGATCCCTTCTTTTTATGATACTGAATTATAGTATGCAGGGTCTGTTTCTTTTGGATAGGTGCTTATGAAACAAAGTTGAATGCTCTGTTGAATAAAACTATATTGGACATTCTTTCCTTACCTTGAAATCATAACACTTTGTATTCCCATGATATGTTCAGAAACATTCACAGTAATAGAAAAGGGAAATAGAAATACAAAAGGTTTCGACATAAGAGCTAGAACTAATGGGGAAAAGCTATCTCCCTATGTACATCAGTTAGAAGCAATAAGAATGTCTGTGTACATTATTGTGTGTCAGAGATATAGAGCACTTGTTGCACAGGACTGTGATACTATTAATCGACACTTAGTGGTATGTGGAAGGAAAAAAAATAATTTAACGTGTCTTCATATTTGAAAAGAGTTTCTGCTGGGGCAAATGTAGCAACCCATGTTAAAGCATAAGGTGGAGTGTTATGCCTCAGTGATAAGCCTTTTCACTGACTGACTTTGTGAAATTTCTAAATGAAGATGAATAATGTGCACTAACAGGTTGCAACTAAACATGTACTGCTCCTAAAATAGTAAATGACTTGACACATGCTTTCTGTAAACTTTTTGGCTCTCTAGGTGCATAGCTACAGCCCCCCCCCCCCCAACACACACACACACTCTGGGCCCTTATTATAATATTATAATAAATCTCATATAGTATATCCTACTTATAATGAACACTACTGATGACCCCCATTGTTCACTAACAGCCCCTATTAACATCTTCTATAGATATCTTCGACAGTGTTGACTTTTAATCATGCTGCTCTGTGCTGTTGCTCGACACTTCCATGGGTAAGCAAATGAAAAGAAAAGCCCTGGACATTGATACCAAATTAAAATTTTGGATAGAATAACAACAGAAAGGCAGTTGAAAAGCTTTCAGTGGACTACAGACTGCTGCAATCAATGGTATGTAGTTTGTACATCAGGAGCGAGTATCTACAATTTTTTGTCTTAAAATGTTGTGTAAAGGAGGGCTGCAGAGAAAGAAAATCACACTTGTCTGGCAGTTTCAAAGTCGATGATGGTGTGCAACTGCTTGTCTGAAAACTAAATAATTATTAGTATGTGTCTATCTGGAGCAATACAGGAGAAAGCAGACTCCTTTAAATTTATGGGCTTGACTATGATTATAAATGTTTTCTTTGGCAGGCTTTCAAAGGTTGCAGTGGCGGAAGGGGATCAGTCAGTTAAAATGACCAGTGAGTAGCTCTAATCTCATCTGATGAAGTGGCAGTGAATGAATTCCTGCCTTTTTGCTGAGATTCTTGACTGAGGGGGTATGATGCTGATCAGCTATACAATAACACAAACCTGCATGTTTTAAGCCAGCAATAAGACACAACGAGGTGTGGGTTATGGCCTGATAAGAGCACGCCCCAGGTGCGTTATGAGGCATGAGGTGCTTGTGCCGAGTGCCTTTTGCACCTGTGAAGTGCTCTTATCAGGCCATAACCCACACTTCAGGGTGTCTTATTGGGCTTATAAAATGGGCCCCACCAAGATAATATTTAAGAAAAAAAAAGTAATAAAAAAATGCAAAATCTTTTGTTTAAATGTGAGGTTTTAATGTCTGAAGGAGTAAAACAGTCCCTGTATTGAGGTCATTTCTAAAGTGTTTGATGGGAAGTATAGGGCGCTTAGGGTGGTGCCCCCCACACACACACACACACACACACACACACACACACACGCACACACACACATGCAGACTGCTGAAGTTGTCTTCCACATCCTCGTTTGATTTCCCACTGTCATAATAGAGTGTCTCTGGTGTCTAAGAATGTGCCCATTTTTGACACTCACTGTTTGATTTTGATGGCCAGTACAACCCCCCCCCCCCAACAACACTCACAGAGAGATGCTGCTGAGGTTGTTGTTCCATCTCATGGACAAGGGTATTAAATTAGAATTCTTGCAACCACATGCCCATTTCCTGAAAGGTGTCTTGGAGTGGACAGAGAAGCCGGTTTGACAACCAGCGACTGCTGATTAAGAGTGAGGGTCTCCCTCGCCAGCCGCCATAGATGCTGCTTATAGTCGTTTGTATAATCAGCCAGCCTGATCACTTTGCTCGTCTGCTGTAGTAAGGAAAAGTTTGTTCACATATTTATAAATGTCACTAACTGGCAGCTGAAATAGTCTGTGGAAGAACAAGTCTGTGGATTTAGTTTGAGGAGGCATTCGTGCAGCACGTGCATCCATTGATTTCGTTGTGGTCAAATTAGTAAGCAAAATGTGTTAGTTTCTTAGATAAGTGTTTTTGTGAACAGTTTATAAGTGGAACATGACAGTGTCTGTGGAGGAACAGGTGTATGTTTTTAAGTTCAGGACGCATGTCATTTTGACTTTGTCGCCGCAGCTCACATTCCATGCTCTGTGACTGTGGACTTGCTCAGACAGTTAGGTTGAGGAGATCACTGTTTCTGACACTGGCTGTGCAGGAACATGGATACTACAGATGTGCTGCTTTGGCTTGCTTTGATGTAGTGCAGGTTGCGAGGATATGGCTCTATAAGGACACAGGCCTGACAGCTGGTTAGCCAATCAGAGAGGTTTACATTTTTCCCCCATTTTCTAACAATGTTTACTGGATGGGTCATTATCTGACAGAGATGAGACTGATGCATTCAAAGGGTATATGTTTTACAAAGATCCCCATACCTTGAAAGTGTGTACCAGTGTAACAGCACAAATTAAAGACACTGGGCTCGATTTTCAAACAGAGAACTATGACGTAAGGTGCCTGTGCCAAAGGTGTATGATGCAAGAGATACCTATCATCATCGTTTGTGGCAGATCTGATTTTCAAACACTGGCTGTGGCATAATTGGGATGCCATGTGGTAAAGGCCCCCTGTGTCACCCTTGTGGCAAATGCACCCATGCACCAGCTCTCAAGGGTGGTTGTGCCATGGCAGGGCTGCACCATCTACTTATTTAGTATTCTATAAGCTCTGCATGTCCGCAACAGGGCTCAGGTTAGACCAACCAGAAGATGGTCTAAGGGCCTCTGTACCACTGCTGGGCAGGGTGACAATTGGGGGCTGCAAGATGGAGACTGGAGGCATAAGGAGCATTGGGGTGCCTTAGAGAGTGACAGCGACACAGCCACAATGTGCAGGGGAATGAGTTGGCACCCAGCAGGGATGCCTCTGCTATTAGAGACAGACAATTGGCCTGGGGTAAAGGGGGCTGGAAAACAGGGACCAGGACCTAGCATCAGAAGGATACAGCCCTGGCACCTGCACCATAGGAGACTACCTGCACCAAAGCACGATTAGCAGGCAACAGTGGCTGCAGGTTGCGAGTGCAAGTGGTGGCTGGGAATGGTCACTGGGCATCGTAGCACTCCCCGTGCCTTGCGTTCTGAGGGCCAGGCTAAAATTTCTGGTGATTGCTTGTTTGAGGTGGCTGGCCTTTCTAGAACTCACTCCCCAGACCATTGATGGAGGCCCTATTGGTGGAGGCATTTAAGAGGGGTTTTGAAGACTCATCCTATTTAAGAAAGCATATCCTGAAAACTGATGATTTTTAATTATGACTTATTTATTGATTTATTTATTCTTTTTTCTTTTAAACTCTTTTTCTCACCAGCTGTCCCGGGGCATCTCTCAGGCTCACTCGCTTGGCTGTCCACTCCTAATGGCCCACCTGAACCCGTCCTTCCAACACTCCCATCGGTATCAGGATCTCCACCTTACTTCCCGGCCCCAGAGGAGCAGGCGGAAGATCCCCAGGGAGTAGAGTCAGAATTTGTATCCGGCCATGGGCGTGTGGAACATCCACCCTTTGAGGTCACCATCACCTCACCCGATAGGCTGGAGTTTTTCTTGCTTTATGCCCTTGATCCCCCTGCCCCCTAGAGCTCGAATGTGCAATGGCGTAAGGGGATGCCTGCCTCAGCTCTTGTCCCACTACATGTTGCCCTAGCCTGTGCAGTACCTCTGGTCTCCACCGGGGACCACTGCAGTACTTGACAAGCCTGGATCCCACCCCAGAGAGAGAAGAGAGCTGTCCTCTGGATGCTCAATCCTCTCTCTCCCCTGCCGACTCCGTGTTGCCCAGGCTCATTCCTGAACCCGGGTCACCAGTGAGGTGCGAGGTGTGGCGTCCAGTGCCTCAACCTCAGTGCCACCGAGCATAGGCTTATTTATTATTTTAGTTGTATTTTATTAATTTATTGTTTTTTATACCCTGTATGTTTATATATGATTATATGTTGTTTATCTTGTTCACTCAATGCACTTTCTGTAAGGCACCCAGAGCCCCTCAGATTGGGTGTCATATAAATAAATGATTACTTACTTACTTGTCTCTCGTGGGGAGGCAGGCTGCTGCCTGTTGATGATGTTGGGGTCAGTGGCACCTATGGAGTAGGTGCCAGGGCTGTATCGTACCGAAGCTGGCTCCCAGTCCCTGTCTGCCAGCCCCTTTTACCCGGGCCAGTCTGCTGTCTCTCATAGCACAGGGTACCCCCACAGGTGCCACCTCATTCCCTGCACATTGTGGTCATGCTCCCTGAGCTTTTTCTGCCCCCAGTTCCCTACTGGCAGGCATACTCCTTTACACCTTCCCAGCCCCTCAAGTGTTCCACTGGGCAGGGGGGTTGACTGAGCCTTTTGCCAAACACCACAGGTGTGCCCGCTGTCCTCAGATGCAGCAAATCTTGGGTCTTGGGCACAGGGAACCTCCTTTGTTTATAATATGGTGTAGGGTCCCTGATACACCCCGAGATTGCCACAGCCCTAGATCACCACGAATTGTAGTGATCTCAGGCCTCTTTGAAAATTGAGCCCACTGTGTTCTGATACGTTTGCAATTAAATGTTGCTTCTAGCACATCACTAAAACCACCCTGTCACAATTGTACACTCACATTAGCAATGCCTGTATGACAGTGGACATTTTTTGAGACTTGTTCATCCAAGGTTTTTATCCACTCTGTCAGAAAATCTTTACAGGGTAAAGAAAAGAACCAAATGCCCTACTCCTCCTTGACCAGTGCCATACGCACCCCAAGCACAGAAGAACTTAACTCAGGAGATCAAATGTTGTCATCCTGTATATGCCAGCCAACACTACTGCACATATATATACCTATGGACAAGGCATATTGCATATTTAAACATGAGTAGACACTGTTCCCTATAGAAATTGTAAGCTTCTACCCAATTAATCAATTATCACTATTAATTAATATGTTACAACATCCTTACTAATAATATCATCCTGATAGAAATCCATAAATTATGCTTAATTATCAGTTACCACATTCCTGCTCAATGACATCCTCCTAATCAATCACACTTAAATCAATTATGATATCATCAATATACAAATTAATTCATTATGATATCATCAATTGGAAATGTTATACATTTTCTACCTCAACCTCAAAACCAGAGCTTCAAAAGCTAGAACATACCAAACACAGCAAGACAGAAAACATCCCAGAAAACATTTAAGGAAGCAGTATAGTACAGTGGTTTAAGGCTCCGAGCTGCAAATCTTGAGACCTGGGTTTGAATCCCTACAGCACCCACCTGCATACTATGTGACCCTGAGCAAATCACTTTAACTTCCCTGCACTCCCAGATTGCACCTGTAAATAAGCTTCCAGCTTAGTGCATCTTTCCTGGTTAAAACAAACCCCAGGAGCTTACCCCTAGCTTCTCGCTATGATTGCCTCAAATCATATAGTTCTCATAGTCTTTTGATCACAGTCAGACTCTCCAAGCCATTATTTCATTCTCTTCAATCAAAAATTGTAATGAAACCATCAAGTGTTCACTGCTAGAAACTTTTGAAATCCATAATAAAAGTGAATACAAGACACATTGGGCCCATTTCTGCAGATTCTGTAGAAGCAACGCAAGTTGTGTTGCTCCAGGAATGTGGCAAACTCGGGTTCACCAGGGACCCTGCACCCAATTCTATAAAAATCAGTGTCCCAGCTCCAAACTCCCTGAGTTTGCTTCAAGTTGCCCACTGCATTACACAGTTGGCACACCTGTGGGAAGTGCCACAGGAATCCAGCCCCCCCCCCACCTGGTGCAACACGAGAGAGGCCGGGATGGTGGTGGGGTGAAGAACCTGTCTTTCAGGAAAGGTTTGGGACATAAAGAGCATGGGAGATGGCAGTGGGGGTGTCAGCGAGACAGCTGTGCATGAATGGTATTAGCATTGCACCCATTGGGGTGCATTTGCAGTATGGTGGTGCAGTCACCCATTATGCCTGATACTGTACACCCATATAGAACCCCCCGATCCCAGCTATCCCCCAGTAAATGGCCATATGTCCAACCCTGGTGGTATAGTGGACCCTCTTCCATTCACGATCTCCTTCATGAAGTAGTATATATGCTTCTGAGGTGGCCTTGTATACCCACCTCACTAGCCATGATCACCCCATACAGATTAATGGAAACTTGTCTGTGGTGGTCTAGCAGACCCACCCCTCCACCCCGGCAGGCAGGTGCTCACCACCCCCCATCCCCATGTCCATCCCTGAGCCAGTGACCAGCACAGCCCTTGTTCCTCTGACCATGGTTGGCACCGATTGAGCTAACAATGAGTGCATGCTGTGTACAGTATACACTCATTGTGGAGCTCAGTCAGTGGCCAGCCATGGTGGTGAGCAGGGACTGTGCCAATCACTGGCTCAGGGAAGGGAAGGGGGAGTGGGGTGGTGGGTTACTGCCTGCTGGGGTGGTGGTGGGAGGGAGTCCACTAGACCACCAGGACAGTTCTATAAATATGTATGAAGATGATCATGGGTAGGGAGGGGGATTCACAAGGCCACTAGGGAAGCATATATACTACTTCATGAAGAAGATCAGCAATAGGAGGGGGTCCCACCAGATCACCAGGGTTGGATATATGGCTATTTACGGGGGGACATTGGGGATCAGAGGGTTCTATATGGATGTACAGTATCGTACATAATGGGTGACTGTACCACTATGCTGCAAATGCACCCCGACAGGTGCACTGCAAGTACCAGTCATGCAGAGCTGTCTCCTTGACACCCCACTGCTATCTCCTATGCTCCTAGTGCTTCCCTACTGCCAGAGACAGCCCAGTGTAAGAGCCCATCCCACTGTGCACACCACTTAGACCACCTCCTAGCTGGTCTTTGTGGTGTCCCTTGCTGCATCCATGGTTGGGCTTGCAGAATTCCAAAAAGAGGGATGTTGAAGCCCTGCCTTGGTGCAAGCTATGACCTGATGCACCTAGCTGTTTGCTGCAACCTTGGTGCAAGAGGGCTTTGGTGCAGCTGCACTGGATTATATGCAGGCTGCTTTACCGAATCACATTTGACACATGTTGTGATGCTATCCCATGCGCCAGTCTAAACGTTTTGAGAATTGGGCCCTTTTTGACTACCCATCTATACTACATTGAACCAGTGTAAGAAAACTGTAGTGTACTTGAAAATAATGTCATTTCAGGGACCTTAGGGCTTATGGATTATTACCTCATAAAACGCTCTATGAGATTATTTTCATACACTATACTTTTCTATTATTTAATATAATTATTCTCCCACTCTTTTCACTTTCTCCATCTCCCTCTCTCCCACTGGAAGAGTTAGACAGGGCTACTCCCTTAATTGAAGGACGGTACTGCATTAAACCCAGGACCTCAGTAGTAGAGGGAACAACCTGAGGTGGAGGAGGTTAGGCAGAAGGAGCCTGATACGAGGAATGTGCTTGTGGCCAGACATGGAGCGTCATCCACTGTCGCCCAGAGATGACAGCAACAGTGATTCAGAGTAGGATAGAGGGGTGGTCTGTAATATGGGAGGGAAGCCAGACATCATTGCTCATGCATGAGGAAGTAACCTGGCTGGTAGGAATCTTGAGGAAGTCAAAGATAGCTTCCTGGCACTAAAGGTGAGAGATCGGAGAAACTGTTCCATCCTGGTATTCCTTGATTTGTTATCAGCTTTTGACACTGTGGATCATGGGGTTCTGCTCGAGCATTTGAGGTTTATCTGTGGGCTGTTGGGGACAGTTCTCAGAAGGTTTGCATCTTTCCTCACTGGTAGATCTCAGAGAGTTGTCTCTGGAATATTTTCTTCTGAGCCTTTCTCTTTGCCTTGAGGGGTACCTCAGGGCTCAGTGCTGTCACCCATATTATTTGCAATGTGTATGCTGCCCCTCAGAGACATTGTAAGATAGTATGGGGCTGAGGCTTCACAGCTATGCTGATGATATCCAGCTCTACCTGTCTTCTGCCTCCGACCAGGTTAGTGCTGTCTCAGTATTGAATAGCTGCCTTGTAGAAATCCAAAATTAGATGAGTTCCAGCAGTTTAAAATTGAACCCAGGAAAGACTGAGGTTTTGGTTGTGGACCCAGATCATAGGACAGAGGGGTTGAGGACTGATCTCCCTTCTGGTTTAGTCCTGGGGGGTGCTCAAATTCTTACCTCTGAATGGGTTCGAGACCTGGGAGTGGTGCTCAACGATGGTCTGATCCTTCGACATTAGTTGTCAGCAGTCATCAAGTTGGCCTTTTACCATCTTAGGAACATTGCTAGGATCAAGCACCTTGCTTCTGTCCAGTGATCTGCCTGTTTTGGTCCACGCCTTGTGACATCGCGCCTTGACTACTGCAACTCCTTTACCTAGGACTTCCTGGGATTGATATCCACCACTTGCAGCTAGTGTGGAATGTTGAGGCACGTTTATTGACTGGGGTGTCAAGGAGAACCCATATTACCCCAGTGCTGCACGATCTGCACTGGCTGCCTATTCAGTGGAAGATCACCTTTGGGTAGATTTATTAACACAAAAGCCCTACACAGACAGGGTCCTTATTACATGAAGGAGCTCCTGGTTCCTTATACACCTTTTATGACAGCTCTGCTTCTTGGCTGATGAGGGGTTGCTGGAGATTCCGAGGGTTAGTTTAAAGTCATCTGGTGCTCACTGCCTTTGGGTTTGTTGCCCCCTACCCTCTGGAATTCTCTGCCCCATCTGCTATGTGAGTGCAGGACAGTGGGTGCTTTAAGCAGGCACTGAAGACCTTTTTGTGGGGTAAGGCTTACCCCAAACTTCTGTAATTTTATTCGTATTTATTGCATTTTGTTTTTATGTGACTGTGCAGCACCTTGATTTGTGAAAGGTGCTATATTAAATAAAATGTATTATTATTATTATATAAGGGCTTACTTCAAAAGCCTGGTGAGGACCGTAATCTTCTCACAGTGCACAGGAAAGGGTAGGAAGGGTATGAAAATCTTGGTATTCATTTGCTGGCTTAAAGACTGGTGTGCTGGGGTCAAGCCTGTTGTCGAAGCAGTAGCGTGATTGATCACGATGCCAGGAAGCTGTGTTCAGAAGTGAGCCTGGGTCATTGAGGGGTTGGCTAGGAGGAGGACTGAGCATCCCAGCGGATGCTTCCCTCCTCATGGGAGGGAGGTCTATGTGCTCCTCACAACACTGCCATCTTGGTGACCAAAGGTGGTAGGCAGTGGAGCAGTGATGGGTGGCAGAGTGCCTCCTGACTAGGATGTTCAGATGCTTAGTCCTCACCCATGAGATGCTCAAGGATGAGAACTGGTATCCTATGATATGGGTGACTCAATCTGAGTGACTCGATATGAGAGACTCAATTTGAGTACCTATAAACATGGCTGTAGCTTCAAAAGCATGTGAAAATTCGCAAAGTTGTGCTGCGAGGGTGAAGTGTAGTGGCAATGTTGCACATGTTGTCATAGGTGCAGCTTAGAAGTTGGGTTATAAGCAAGGGGTGCAGGGGGTTGGCCTTTGCATAAAGTGTCCATCCTTTGTTGTAAAGGTTTGGTTTGTGATATGACATTTGTTGTGAGCCTCTTCGTTGTTTTGTGATCTTCATTCCATCATGGTGTAGTGGGTTAGGCAGGGTGTTAGGTAGGTAGGTAGGGTGGTTGTAGCTTTGAGTGCTGGGGTGTTATGGGTTCTATTCTAGGTGTCAGCATCTGATGTAAATGTGTGTGATGCGGGTTATGGTGCTCATAGGTGAGATGACATAGTTATGTTCAGTGGCATGCGCAGAAGCCATGAACAAGGGTGGCCCAAAATCCTAACAAAGCTTGGGAGGGTCTGGGGGCATGCCTCCTGGGAGGTTTTGAACTACAACACTGTAAATCATGCATTCCCCTGCATTTTAAAGTTAGGCAAGATACAGTACAGCCCAAAGCATGAACAGGTGCACCCATTTGAAAAAGAGCCTGGTGCTCTACAGGGGATAGTAGCTAGCCACTGTAAATCCGAAGAGAAAAAATTCAAGGTAGCAGAGCACTCACCAGTCTTCCACAATAAGAAATGAAGGAGTCAGTAAATATGTAAAAAAATTATCCACTTTTATTGCAGGTAATTAACAGACGCACACGGTGTGAGCTCACTGCCATACCAAAACCAAAGTGCTTCAACAAAAGTCTTTCTGAGGCAGTTAGTTTTACTGTGCCACAATAATCCCTTTTATACAGTTTTCTGGACCAACATACTGTCTGCCCCTGCTGTTTTAAATACATACAGACATTTTAATTCATGATTTAGATTTAAGTGGCTGTGGTGGGATTCGAACAGTGACAGACAAAATGCAACACAATGGAGCATAAGAAATAAAAAACAAATGAGTATAGAAAAATATATACAAATCAGGCAGTACTGCACTAGGAAAGATGAGTCTGAAAAAGAATCTCAGGAATTTTACAATAGATTCATACAAAGGAGCTATGAAATAGGCTGACATTTGACAATGCTCTTGAGAGAGCTTTAAACATGGAAAGGGACTTCTTGTTAAAAACAAAGAATCAGGAAAAGTGTGATGACAGATCTGTCTGTTTTATAACAAAATACATTAGGGCACCAAGGGACCTAAGAAACATGAACATCATTAGAAAATACTGGCCCATAATTTTATAACTATTCTTTTTATCAACAGAATTAACAGAGAGTCTTAGAATTACATTTTCAAGAGCAGGTAATCTTACAGACAGGCTAGTACTGTACATATGCATTATGTTGAAATCAAACCTGAAGCAACCTATAGGCTATGGTTACCCCAGTCCCCAAAGGAATGTTTCAATGTGGGAAATGTAACATCTGTGAGTTCTGCTGCCAGAGTAATAAATTCCAGCTTGAAGGTTATGAAAACACTGTTGGAGAAAGGAAGCTTTCTTAACTGAAGCAGCTCTGGACTCAGGTCAGACAACATTAACAACAGAATAAAAAATCAAAGGGCATCTTTTTTTCCTATTGCTAGCATCTTAACGGGGGGGTCAAGGCCAGGGTCAGCTCCCTTCTGTGCATGCCTCTGGTTAGGGTTGTGTGGATTTTTTATTGTCAGAGGTTTGGCCAAGTGTATGGTGTTAGGTGTTTCGGTGTGGGTTATTAGTTTCCGTTACTGGGCTTTAAGTTCAGAGTGCTTTTGGGTGTGGTAGTGGTGATTGTGTTGTTGCTGCTTGATGTGTTGTTTGAGTTCTGGAGACATAAAACCACCAACAGAAACAGGCCTCATGGTCTATCGAGTCTGCTTAATTGTGCAGCTAGCCCTCAACTTGCAGCTGCTCCACCCACCCTTCCCTTTCATAATTACCCCTCTCACTCTGTCCCATCCCATCTTAAAACTGCCTACCATGCTACAGGCTACCACCTCCTCAGCCATAGCATTCCACTTGTCCACCACCTCTCTGTGTAATAATGCTCCTGACTTCCTTCATGAATCTCCCCCCCTTCCAGTCTCAGTTGGTGCCCTTCATGAACATCCCCTTCTAATCTGGAAAACCTTCTGTGCTAGTCTTGCTTATCCCTTTAAGTATTTAAAGATTTTGATCATGTCCTCCGATCTCTCTCCTCCAGGGAATATATGGTCAGCTTGCACAGCCTCTCCTTATAGGAGTATCCCTCCAACCCCTGGATCATCTTTGTCACCCTCTGCTGGACACCCTCCAACAATCTGATGTCCTTCTTCAGGAATGGGCACCAGTACTGCATGCAGTATTCTAGGTGTGGCCTGACCAGTGACCTGTGTAACGGCAGGATCACCTCCCTATTTCTGAAGGAGATTCCCTTCGCAATACAAAAAAGTATCCTGTCAGCTTTTGCTGCCACTTTTCTGCATTGCACTTAGTTGTTCATATTCCTTGTTATAAGCACCCCTAGATCCTTTTCCTCCTCGGTGCATTCTAGCTGTAACCCCTTCCCCAGTTCCCCAGTTGATAGCTCCTCCCCTGATAATTAGTCCCAAAGTGCAGTACCTTGCACTTTTGGCATTAAACCCCAACTGCTATGCCTCCAACCACACCTGTGTAGTTTGGGCAGGTCCTCCTGCTGCCCTCTCCACCCCTCAATGTCATCTACCACAGCTCCCATCTTTGTGTCATCTACAAGAGACAAATCTTACTCTGGACTCCATGGAGATATCCACTATGATTATCCTGAATAACATCAGTCCCAGAACTGATCCCTGTGGCACCCTGCTCCATCCCATCCCTCAGTGATGTGATTCCCTCCTCCACCACCACCCTGTACTGCCTTCCCTTCAGTCAACTGGTGATCAAATAAACCATCTTTGTTCCCACCTATATATTCCAGCTTCCCCCAGCCTCTCATGCGGCATGCAATCAAAGGCCTTGCTGAAATTCAAATACAGGACATCCACTGCATGGCCTCTGTCCAGTTCATTTCTCACCCAGTCATAGTACTCAGTCAGGTTTGTCTGGCAGGATCTTCTGAGACTAACCCATGCTGCTGACCATCCCGGGCCATTGTTCTCCAAGAAGGTCACCAGCCTCTTTTAGGATCATCTCCATGTCTTTGCAGTTGCTTCAGAGTCAGAAGGGTAGACCACTTCTTTGTATGATGGCTGTCTGTATTGCAGGGATAAGGGGTGTCCCATAAGGCGTATTGGCATTGTGCTGAATACCATATGCCTACATACAGTTGCTGACGATGTGGTTGGTTTGCTGAAATCCGTAAGCATGTTCCTGATGCTTGTGATGCTGGTGCAGCAGGTTATGTAATCTGCAGGATCGGGCTCGGTCAAATAACTACATCTAAAATTGTCATGCAGTGTGCCTTGAGGGTGCCAGATGCCAAGGCTGGTTGCCTGTTGGGAGTGAAGCTGATGAAGAGGACCATTCAGCACTTTCCTCAGTCCGAGAAGTGATGCCCAGTTGCACCATCTTCTGTGGGGGACCTGTGCATATATGAGGAGTTTGGAATGACCCGTTCCAGTGAGCGATTCCTGCTGTTTGATAGTGGGATGGAAGGAGATCGAGTTTTGCTGTTTTTCACACAGGGGGATCTTTGATTTCTGGAGGAATGTGAAAAGTGTTTTTTGGATGGGACCTTCAAGTATTCCCCACCTTTGTTCAGCCAGCTGTACACTGTACATGGCATGAAGTCTGGTTTGGTCATTCCTGCATTGTATATAACAATGTGTTCCCAGAAGATCCAGTCATATGTTCTTGTGTTCCCTCAGCTGAAGTCCTCCAGTTCTGGTTTGTGTCCATGCAATGCTGTGATGGATTCTGAGCAGTCTGCATGGAAGGGGTTTTCTTCATTTTTGCTGATGTCCAGGTATGGGTTGCTTTTTCCACTTTTGCCAGTTGGTGTGGAGAAGGATTCAGCAGTGCCCTGAAGTGCTTGAGACGGTATGGATGTGATGAGGATTTTGCCCTTCATGTGTGGATATTGCTTGCCTTGGCATTTTATCAGTAGGAGATGTGGTTGGCATGTTTGAAGAACTGAGGAGTAGGACTTTTTTTCATTATACTGAGATTTTACAGCCTGTGGTGGATTATTTTGTGCATGGATAGGCTTCCCCACAGTTCTGGATGTAGATGACCCATTTTACTAGTGTCAGACTGGAACTGATATGATGCAGCGAGGCTGGGTCTGGCACGTATACATAATGCTGTGGAGGGAGGCAACAGGGTTTTAATACTCAGGTAGCTGCGTGCCATCCTAGCATTTGAAGAGTAATTGAGTGTCTAAAACATGAGCAGAGGATGAGTGAAGTGAAGATGGAGCAGTTGGTGTCCTGTGCGGAGTCGACTTCCGTGAAGAAATAATAAAAGGATTTGAACAAGAGACTTGCTGTTGTTTCAGAATATGGAGTTCAGTCACATTATGATTATCTTTGTGGAGTGGTGTATCATTTTCAGTTGCAAATGGGACATTTGCTTTCTGCTTGTTTGTGCATTTCACTGTAGTTTTCTTTTGTTGATTTTTTTCAGTGACATCACTATTTAGACATTCACTGTTGTTGTGTGGTCTGTATTTGTGTTGGCTGTTTGCCTTTGCCCATATTATGTGTGCTGTTTTGCTTTCACTCATATGACTTAGAATCATGAGAACTACGGGAAAAAGCCTCCATGAACTATGGCAAATGACACCATCTCTTTCTGCAGGTCCCACACTGTGCATTAGGCTGCTGACCACAACCAGACAAAACCCTCCTGGGCTTGGAGAACCTGGGAAGTGGCCCACAATGAGGTGGGAGTCAGGCACTGTTGGTTAGAGGTAAGTCCCAGGGACAGTTGATGATGGGGCTGGGAGAAAGAGGATGGCTGACATGGGCAAATCAATGTAAGAGAAAGTATACTAAATAACCAAAAAAAAAAGACTGGTGCACTGCAGAAGGGGTTCACTTCCTAGGGGATTGGAAGAACTTCTGGGGTGATGAGGCTGTTCAAACTGGAATGCCTTCTCACCAACAGGAAACAAGGGCTTTAAGACAGAAGTTTAAGGCTTACATATCAGAACATTTAAACCAGCTGAAGGGGCTAACTAGTCAATCAGGTATTACTATTTGGATATACATTATTCACCATTTATTTGACTTGCAGCACTGAGCAGTGAGAACGTCTCTCACTCCATAGAGAGACAATTTTTTTTTACAGGAACTAGTATGTCTACTGGGTTTGGATCTTTGCGGGGGAAAAGGGGGATTTATTGGACAGAGTGTGGTGAAAGGTGGGGGTCTAATTCATCTCTTTTTGAAACTGATGGGGAGGAGGGCAAAACATGGATTTTGGTGTAGGCAGAGGAAAGGAAACACATTATGAACTTCACAAGGTGCACGGGGAGGAGGGCAGTGGGGCTTAGAAGGCAGATGAGTGATAGAATATAGTTTTCAACTGGCTTGTGTGATGGGAGGGTGGTATATATGGCACAGAGGGTGGGAGTGTGATTCTTTTTTTTTTTGTTAGTTTATGCCCTATTGTCCTGGTCTGACCCCCCACCATCACCTGGCATCCAAGAGACTTAGCTTGATCTCCATTCTTCTCTACAGATTCCCTCCTGGTAGGGTCATCAGGCCCCTCTTACCTGCAGAAGAAGAGATCCAGTTCATGAATGTGGGGTTCTGTAACAGATGCAGAGTGCTGCCCAGGATATTCTCCTGGTTTTCTCCCATGGGGTGCCAGTTTCAGGGTGGTATGCAAGCTCGCATGCAAGAATTGAGCATATCATCACTGGCATCCCTCCTAGTAAATCTCTTGTGCCTACTACCACCTGTGGTCACTCAGGTGGCAATATTGAAAACTATGTATAGTCACAGTTTGAAAGCACCTTTGCTGGTGAAGTGCCACTACCCCTACACTCCACCAGGCAAAGTAGGCAATTTGCCTGGCAAAACCTCATGAAGTGGGTACTTCATGCTGTGTAAATGTGAGTAGCCATCTGCAAGTGGTATGCAAAGCACAGTTTTCTGATTTTGTGAAGCTCTAGTAGGTAGAACCTTGGATCTGGTTCTGACCAATGGTGATGGTGTGGGGCAACAATCAGTGGATGAGCTGCTCAGTACAGGTGGATCTATGCCATCACAGTGACAACTTAACTGCGATGCAACCTACAATGAGGATTTATGTTGACCGCAATTGAGGTCAGCATAAACCCTCCAAGAAAACTTTTTGCTGTGGAACATCCCATGTGGGGCTCCTGCCCTGCACATCCCCATAAAATATAATCAACCCCTAGCTGAGTTGATTTGGGGAGGGTGGAAAGATCCTGAGAAAGCAGTGCCCTGAGGAAGCAGTGCCAAGATCCTGTGGTGACATTACAGCAGCAACAGCGAATTGTCACTGTAATGTCATTCACTGTCAACTTTTTGCTGTGGAGATGGTATATGAGTACAAGTAATCATTTCATAGTATGGCTTAACCTAACACTGAGAGAACTCAGGCAGGCAACTAGAACTATGGTACTTCAGAAAGATAAACAGAGAACTTAGGTAGGACTCAAAGGGTCTCATCAACTGGAGGGAGAGCAGAAGAAATGGGATTTCATCAAGAACAGGGTTATGGAGGCAATAAAATGGTGTGCTAGACTGTTAGGTATTAAGTTAGACAGCAGGTGGTCAAGGATGACTTGTTTTTTAAAGGAGGCTAGGGAAGCAGTGACAGCAAAGAAGGTTGCATTCAGAAAGCACAAATTTTCCTAATCAGAGGCAAGTAGGGAAAGGTACCTCAACTGTGATAAGTAGACAAACAAAAACAGTGAGGAAAGTAAAGGTGAACGACAAGCTTAGGATAGCTTGGGAGGGGGTATAATGACAAGTCACTGTATAGTTACATCTGGAAAAGAAGGAAAGGTAAAGGGGAAATATAGAGAATGAAAAAGGGCAAGTTCGGGTGGAGGGCAATGAACAAATAGTCAAGACCCTTAATGAATGCATCTGCTTGGTCTTCATGATTGAAAAAAGGGCTTGAACGCAGAGTGCTACAACCAGGCAAGAGATAGGCTGAGTTGGCCTATGGGTTCTATCTTGGAAAGAAGGTGCTCAAGGGATTGATGGGGTTAAAGTTAAAGAATTCACCTGGACCAGACTGAGTGCTCCATTGTGTGCTGAAGGAGATGGCACAAGCCCTAGCATACCTCTCAACTCTCTTCCTCAAAAATCAGGGACACATAACCAAACTCAGGGACACATCTTAAAAAAAGGGCATTATCAGTTCATGAAGTTGTTACAATAAGTGGGTTGAAGATAAAATCATATTCTGATGGAGAACTAGACTGTAAAACTATTGTCTGGTATGATTTTATGATTAAAATTTCTGCTCATCAGGAGCAAAAGTGCCAAATTTAGAGTGACAGAGGAAATTTGGAATGCAAAATCAGGGACGTCCCTGAAAATCAGGGACAGTTGAGAGGTATGATAGTGATGCATCTGGTGGATCCATTCAGTCATTCCATGGACACAGAAATGGTCACAGATTACTGAAATAATAGTCGACATCACCCCCCTTCACAGGAGTGGGGACAGAGGAGAAGTACATACTGCAAAGTCTTAGTTATTTATGTATGTATGTATTCATTCATTCATTGAGTTCCTTTGAGCACAGGTGCTCATTTACAAAGATTCCATGTCAAATGGTGTTACATACAAACACAGTATCTTCATCAATTCCAGAGAAATATTGTCAAGACAGATGCAGCAGATGTTAGATAGGTTCATTTAAGCTATACAGCAGGAAAAACAGTGTTGAATTTCAGCACAAGTCATGCAAGTTCATGGATTACTGGAAGCAGGTACAACTGGAATTGAACGAGAGGTCTGAGCACAGTGACCTTTTATATTGGGCAATATTTTGGAGGCTTAGCAGGGATTCATGTAATTCATTCAAACAGCCCTTTTGCCCTGACAGTAAAGAAGTGCTTTCCCAGGTTGGTTCTGCAGAGTGGCAATTCTAGGGCAGATCTTGCCATGCTCCTAGTATTGTATAGCTTGTTAAAAGGGTTGAATCCATTTTGTGTCGTTGGGGGGAGGGGGCGAGGTGAGGACCAACATTGCCTTTTTAGCAAGCAGACAGGTTTGGTATTATAATCTGCCATACAGGGGTAGCCAATTGGTGCGGGAGTAGACGGTACAACTGTGGGTGACTTGTCAGTCTGAAGTCCATACTGGATCACTGGAGTGTATAATAAAGGAAAACTTGTGGACTTTCAGGAGGCACAGGGGCTCCAGACATACCTGATTGAATTCTTCAGTGGGGAGTTGCAAGAACTGCATATGGGCAAGGCATTGGATGCCCTACACTTGGACATTAGTAAGGACTTTAACTCAGTGCCCCATTGTGGGTTGGGGTAGAAACTGGGGTTGGGGATTAAGGGATTGGAGATGGGCTAAAGGAAACTGGTTTCAAAACAGGACCCAGGGGGAGGTCATCACTGGGGCCAAATCAAAAGTTAGGAGAGTAATAAATGATGTACCTCAGGGGTCAGTCCTACATCCAATGCTGTTCAGTGTGCTCATTTGCAATATCAGTGAGGGGATACAAAGCAGGATAAGTTTGTTCACAATTGTCACTCAAGATTTGTGGCAGGATAGACAATTTGAAAGGTAAAAGGGAATTGAAAGAGGACCTTATTAAATAAGAGAAGTCGTTTGGAATTAGGCAGCTAAAACCAAAGGCTGAAAAGTGCAGGTATTCACTTGAGGAGAAGGAATCAAGATTTTAAATACTGGATGGTGGGACTACACCTGGCCAAAACTACAGAAGAAATTGATTTGGGAGTCATAATCAGTGACAGTCTTAAGACCTCAGGACAGTGCAATAAGGTGTACAGCAAAGTGAAGTGGACGCTGGGATGCATAGAGAAGGTCTTCTCAAGAAGGTGCAGGGAGCTTATTCTGTCACTTTACAGGTCACTGGTTAGGCTGCATCTGCACAGCTGAACCTCATTTTGGAGTCCATACTTGAAAATGGACAATAGACCACCTGGATTCAGTGCAGTGGAGAGGACCAGAATGATCTGGGGCTAACAGGGAAGGAGAGATTAAAGGACCTTGGCATGTACTTGGGGACTAAAAGGAAAGGGGGACAGGATCAAAACCCTCAAGTGCCTTAAAGGTAACAACAAAGTAGGTGACCAAAGCTCATCTAGTCCAACAAGGCGACATTATGTGGAGCCACAGCCTGAAACTGGTATAAGGTAACCTCAAAAGAGACACAAGGTTAAGTATTACTTTATGGAGAGGTTAGTGGACAAATAGAACTGCCTAAGCAGCAGCTTGTTAATGCTCAATTGGTCGATGCATTAAACATGGGTGGGACAGATTTATGAGACTCAAGAGGGTATCAACAAGGGAAGGGGCAGGGATAGCCTGCAGACAGCCCCTCAGGAAATCAGTATTGTCTTGGCAGCCTGTAGTCTGCCCAGTGACAGACTGGCCCTTGACGAGGTATGGACTGGACAGACTAGATGGACCTATGGTCTTTGTCTGCCTGTAAATTTCTATGCTTCTAGTTTAAAAAAAAATATATATATATATATATATATGTATAAATTGCAAAAACTTTGTTAGGGTCAAAGCAACAAAGTAGGGAAATGGCATTAGGGTTTCCAACCGTAACACTCCATTGCCCACCATGCACAGACCCATAGGTGGGGGGAGGGTCTATCTTGGGGCCCATGAACCCTAATGCACACCCCATTCAGCTATGCTGTACCCATGTCATCCAAGTTTGTACTGGAATGGGGTGAGCGTTAGGGTTCACGGGCCCCAAGACAGACCCCCTCTGCCTGTGGGTCTGTGCAGGGTGAGCAATGGGGTGTTAGGATTGGAAACAGTGATGCCACATTTCCTTACTTTTAGAGATAGTTTAATAGTATCCTTATTTAATGGTGGGAGCACAGGACCCTTCAGACCCTGCACTCCCATCCCTCCATTGACATAGTATAGCACTATCTGTATGTTATGATGGGAGCACAGGGTCCAAAGGACCCTGCACTCTCATCCCTCCATTGGCATAGTATAACAGTACGCATATGTTATGGTGGCAGCGCAGGGTCCTTCAGACCCTGCACTCCCATCCCTCCATTAAGCTAGTATAACAGTATCCTAATTTGACCCCATATTTTCAACAAAGCCTTCTTATGACCTCACCACATGTACCCAACACAGAAAATGATCAAATCCCCTCCAAAACATAATTCTCGAACTATAATGCCATTCTATGCCACAGGCATGAAAACATATTTTGGGCAGGATTTGAGAATGACAGCTGGGACACACATCAGGTGGGATAATAAGAAGAGCATAATGAAACAATGGGGTGAAAATATTGAAAATTTACTAAGTTACGAGCGTAGTAGTAAGATTGCACAAAATGCCCATAAGACAGCCATTTTTCAGGGGGCACCACTAGCTACCAGGGATAACAGATAAAAGGGTGAAAAAAAATCCTTGTTCACCGACACAATTCCTTGCCGTCGGTCTTTGTCCATCATGACAGACAAGGAAATGGCTGATGGGCAAGGATTCCCAATCTAGCCATCTGGTCGTGAAATTTTGTTGGCCAGATGGGCTGTGAAAGAAACTTGTTCGTTAGTTGAATTTCTTTCAGGCACGTCTTGTCCATCATGGCAGACAATGAAAATGGCTGAGGGACAAGGATTCCCGGTCTGGCTAGCTGGGCATCAAAATTTCATGATCAGATAGCCAAATTGGGAATCTTTGTCTGTCAGCTGTTTTCTTGTTCATCATGGTGGACAAAGACTGATGGACAAGGAAGCTACAGAATGATGGACATGGATTTGAATAATGAAAAACAAACATTTCTGAGGGCATAAACATGCCACAAAGCACATACTGTAGCAGAGCTCATCAACTCCCGATGAGCATAAATCACACTTAGACGTGTGGCACAGATGTCCCTGGGCAGAGTTATGACACTTTTTTCTGGACAAAATAAAAAAACATGATGGCAGCTCATGGACAAAGAATTTTTTCTCATGGACAAGGATTGGGAACTGATGGACAAGGATTGGCCCCTCATGGGCAAGGATCATTGTCCGTACCATGCAACTATCCTGAAAAATAAAAATCCGCTTTGAAAATAATGGAAACTTAAGAATGCTATAGCTTTTTGAATGGATTAATATATTTTCACCAAATAAATGCTGGTCTGTTCTGTGACCCAAGCTTTTTCGACCATAAAAATTTCAGACCACAACTCCACACTGTGTCTGTGCAGCGAATGAGAAAAAAACTTCAAAAGTAGTGAATTTTAAGTTTTTTCACTATCAGCATCTCTGAATCTGCAAATTCAACCAGAACAAAACTTAGCATATCAAGTGATCTACCCAAGAGACCATGCATGCACAATTTCATGCAAATCCGTTGAACGGTTGCAAAGTTTTAAAGTGCAAAATTTGAGGTTTAACATAGAAACTGCTGCTCAACCCTAACTATAGTGGCACTACCATGCCACTATAATATTGCTTAACATGCAGAGAGAGAGAGAGAGAGAGAGACAGAAAGAGAGACCCAGCAGACCTTGTTTTGAAACCAACAGCTGCCAACTGCATTCTGTATTTTTCCGAGCAAATCCCTTGGGATGCGCCAGGAAATAAGTTTTGGCTCAGTGTATCTTTGGCAACCCAAACTAAAGTTTTAAAATAAAATAAACACTAAATGAACTCTAATAAACGTGTAAGCCCATACCAGGATATATATATACATGCAACCTGTGTGTGTATAGTGGGGGGGGTAGGAGGAAGTAGGCTGTTGGTTGACAAGGATCTGCAGTTTATCCATTAGGTGGGGAAATGGGCTGACTAGGTGGGCCAAGCGGTCCTTATCTACCATCAGATTCTATGTTTCTATGTGATTCAAACTATGCAATTTATCTTAACTCATGAGTGGCAGAACAGGGAATTATGAAAGTTTTGCCTCTTCACAAGTGACAATAAATTCCCTATTTTGAGTCAGACCATTGATATTCACTATATACAGCAGTGGTTGACTAATTATAGTTTTTAAATCTTCTGATTGTTTGAAGATGAAACTGTTCTTTGATTTCAACAGATGGCTTCAGTGCTGGACTTGGCATTGTGATGTCATCAACATTGCGAAATGTGCTCTCTGATTGGTTCGGTATTCCACAGTAGTGCCAAAGTATATTTATTTTTTCTTCCACCACAATAATAAATGTTTTCATGGCAATGCCACTTCTTGAGGATTGATGCTTTTTACAAAGGTTGCTTACAATAGCTACTGGAGGAAAATTCTGGATAATAGGAAGTACCACAGGTAATCGACTGAAGATATGGCTGAAGCCCCCCACAGCGACAACAACACACTGCTGCAAATGATCCTGACGCACTTCAGCCCGATGGCCAGAATCCTGACACAGCACAAGCACTGAACACCACGAGGGACACTGTCATGACCTGCTGCTGAACGCCGTACCACCTACAGACACATTGGAGAATGACCTGAAAACAGTCGAGCCACCATGGACCCCGATGGGCAGCAGGACGACAAGCTGGGTAGCAGGCGGGCATCACTGGTATGCACAGGGATAGAAATCAAGGGTCAGCAGCTTGACCGCACGCACTAACATACACACACAGAGGCAACACAGCTGGCAGACCGCTGCCTGATGCACGACTGATCAGACAGATGCATGGTTTAGTGACGGTGGCAGCAGTAATGCTATGGGATGCAAGGGACTACCCAGTGCACCCAGCCCATATGCAACAGAGGTACAGAACAGTGGACTGGGGCACACAGAACAGTGGCAGCAAACAGGTCACAGGCAAGGGGCTGTTGACAGTGCACCCCCCCACGCACTCCGGAGCTTGCAGCTGGAGGCTGATGATCACTGCTGGCCCCATTAGGTAGTCCCTGGGGCTGTGGGTATTATACTGGGTGACCAGCTTGGGGATCCTCATGGCACCCTCCTCCACCACCTACAAGAGCACCCCATAGCCTGGTCAGACATGGTGTCAGGCACATGGCTGTGGGTGTGCGGCACTGTTGGTGTGCCCCTGTGACAGTGAGCACCCACCCCTTGTACCATGAAGCTGTGTACCCACAGCATTTCCAATAGGTGCACTAGTTGTGGGTCCTATCTTGCTGGTAGGTGTATCCTTGCACCAGCAGCAGCTTGTACCCCTTCACACTGTTGATTCTGTCAGCTGACATGTCCCCCATGTTTACTGGGAATGGATCAGCGGGTGAGACAATCAGCCGAATTTTCAACATAGGCATTTTAGGACCTGTGCTAATGGACTGTGTCAATGTCACTTTCATAATGTGTCTCTAACACAGACTTTCCACAGCGACCGCGTTATTCTGCACTGGAACTGCAAAAACACTTTTTGGTCAGGATGTGAAAAATGACAGCTGTACTGTTCATAAGAAGGTGCAGAACAATGGCAATGTTGAAAATCTGAATTAATATTATAAATACCTCGCAAACTTACGAGCGTGCATGCAAACTGTGCAATGCACACTCATAATACAGTCATGTTATGGAGTATTGTCACCAAATTTTCAGCATAGACATTTTAGGACCTCTGCTCATGAACAGTGTAACTGTCATTTTACTAATTTGTCCTGAACACTGATTTCCCACATCGACCACGCTATTCTGCACTGGAAGTTCGAAAACCACATTTTGGGCAGGATGTGAAAAATGACAGCCGTACGGTTCACAAGAAGGTGTGGAAAAAAGGCCAATGCTGATAATGTGGGGTGAAAATATTTAACATTTGCTAAGTTACAAGCGCCATAGCAACCGCGCAACGACGCCAAAACAGTCATCTTTTATTTTTTCTCATCATTCTTCAACATAGGCTTTTTGAGGGCCCCCTCATGAACACTGGCGCTGTCGTTTCATTCCTTGTTTCCCAAAAGGTGATTCCACGCAGTGACCGTGAAATCACCTTGTGGGACCGAATAACACAATGACAGTGCAATAATTCATGAGGAGGGGTCCCAAAAACCCTATGTTGAAAATCTGGTGCTAAAATTTCAAAAAATGCCTGAGATATGCATCAAAGTTGAAAACCCCCTATTTATTCCATTATACTGCTCACCGGCATTTCATCAGTTCACGGTCGGCTTTGAAGAGTGCAGACATGCTCCCGGTCCACCGAAGATCATCACACCAGACTCCGGAGGTAAGTGTGGGGTGAGGGGGGTGTGGGGAGGCAGGGTGCATAGAGGGTGGGTGCAGGTTGTGGGAGGAGGGCAGGAGACCGCGAGGACCGTTTCTTGTTCACAGGGCAAAAAAAAAACATCGCAGGACAGGTCTTTTTTTACAGGGTATTTGGCACACTGGGGCGGGCTCCCAGCCTGCCACCTAACTGTTTGGGGGTGTGCTGCAGTCAAATGAGGATTGGGCACCCTCACCGGCACACAACAAAAGGGGGGGTTAATTTATGCCGATGTGGATTGGGCACCCCCCCTCAGCATATAACAAATTGGGGGGAGTGCTTTATGCTGACGGGGAGTGGACTTCCCCATCAGCACATACACTGGGGCCACGGTAAGCTGGCAGGGGGATTGGGCACCCCCGAGGTCGGCAGTTGGGTGGCCGCCATGCTTACAATGTAGACGAGCACATCAGGGGGTCCATTGCATCTGACGAGCTTTGCTCTGATTGCAGCGGACCTTTTCTTAGATGTGCTTGCCACATTAGTATGCATGGTGGCACTGGCATGCAGGCTGATTGGGGAATGAGGGACGACCTACTGATGCATGTCCTGCATTCACCCAACAGTAACTGCGCTCCAAATCTGCACTATCAAGAAGATGTTGGCTGCGCAAGCGTGCCAACATAAAAATATACTAATTATTGTTGTTAAAATTTTTGCTGTTCTTAATATGTACTGCAAGGGCACTGTTGAGCATTTCAGCTGATCAGACACACGACAGAACACACACACTTGAGATTCAAAAAGCTGATTAAAATCTCCCAAAGTGATTATTTTCTGTACCAACTGCTACTATATAGTGGTGAAAATACTTTCCTAAATGTCAGCTTTTACTGTTAACTATTGAAAAATACGTGTCTTCAAAACCTGCCAGGAGAGGGGCTCTGACCCAGGGGCCTGCAAACACCCTTGGAGTGGTTGGACCACAGGTCTCACCAGCTGCAGCTTGCTGGGAAGTGAGTGCTAAGCTGCAACAGGCCATGCCAGCACTTCTCTCCATACAGACATTTTTAGCAGAGTTCTAAGAAGTACATCTGTCATCTCAGAGAATGGAGACAAAGTTTGAGGAAATTTCCAACAGTGTGCTGCTATTAAAGTCAGTACTGAATCGTTAGAAAAAGTGGTGACAATGAATGACGCAGAGATCAAAGTATTGCATGCATGGACTTTAACAGTAGAAGTCACAGTAAATGTTGCTCAACATGAACAATTTGCAAAAACTGCAAAAGTGGAATGGCTGGAGAATATGCTGCTTCTGAAACAAGTAATGCTCATTGGTTTCCCAGCACATACCCCTGATATGGACATAAAAGCTGAAGTAGAGACTGCCTAACTTTGATTTTCTCCTTGGAGCCTATGGTAAAATCAGAATCAGTTTTCCAACCAAAATCAAGAAAAAAAATACATCAGGGGAAATGTATACTGCTTCTGGGGCAACTGGACAGATCACGGTGCAAGATATGCTATTTTACTATTTATTTGGATTTCTCTCTGCTTATTCAATGTAGGAGGAAATGATTCCTTGCAATTATGTCAGAATTCAAAGAAGCAGGGGTACCTGTTTGCGCTACTTGCACCTACTAGACTGATAGCTAAGATTTATTTTTTGAGGATCTTGACCAAGCCAGAGCTTTTTTTTATTTTGAGGCAAATGCTCAGCTTCCTATTGAACTGGGATCTGACTTCAAGGAAGACGGAGCTGGCATAAGTGATTATCACCTTATGACCAATGGACAATTAGTCTGATCTGTGGTTGTGCTCTTTTCCTCCCCACTCCCCTTATTCTATGATTTATTTTTGCTGCTCTGTTGAACTCTTATCTAGGGTGATCTGAAATATGGTGTTTATATTTTAGTATATAGGTGTTCAAACAGTAACTTGGTCTATAGTAGGGCCAAGAAGTAACTTTAGTTGTTTTATCGAATGGATGATTAAGCATTGAGCTCTTCTTTGGTTTATATTATGAGGATTTCAAGACATAAGAGTACTAGTATTATGCTTTAAATATGTTTATCCCCTTAAAACATTGGGCTGATATTCAAACTGCGCTATTTTGTGGCGCAAGCCCTGCACTGCACAAAATAGTTACAAGGGGTGTGGTGGGCGATATTCAAAGGAGTTGCGCTATTGAGCAACTCCTTTGAATATCACCCAACCACAGCAATTGTGCATAGTGCAGTGGAACTTGTGCCTGCCACTGCAAGTGGTCAGAGTGGAGCATTCAAGTTCGCGGTATACTGCATTCATTCGCCGCAAATTTCCATATTCAAAAGGTGACATGCAAATGGGGCCATAATTCATGCAAGGTGCAGGGGGGCCATTTGCATCTATTTATGGCCCCATTTGCATGCCATTAGCATGCAGGTGCACCGATCCCGAGGAATTGTGCCTGGCGCTGGGTACAGGCAGCAGCCGTCGGGACCGATGCCTCCTGCAGCCTGATCGTGGGCAAAAGTGTAAAATCCCCCACCCCTACTGGCTTTCGATCGCAGGCATTGGTTAACCCCCACCCCGATTGGCCTGATCGCGGGCATTAGTTAACCCCACCCCGATTGGCGATCGTGGGCGGCAAAGTATCAACTCCCCAAGGACATATCCCTGGTGGTCCAGTGGACCATGAAGCCCGATCCTGGCAAATGTACAGTAAACCCCCACCAGCCCGATCGCGGGCAAATGTGCAGTAACCCCCACCAGCCCGATTGCAGGCTGCAAAGTGTTCGAACACCCCCAAGAACATATCCCTGGTGGTCCAGTGAACCTCAAAGCCCGATCGCGGGCTGCAAACTGTTCAACCCCCAAGGACCACTTACCCTGGTGGTCTAGTGGCCCCCACCCCACCCACCCACCCACGAAGCCCCCACCACCCCCCCCCATCAGCCGGGCGGGCGGCAGCATCCCACCCGCCTGTTGCCCCACTGCCCGCCGACTGACTGCCAGAGGGCTGACGCTTATGCAGACAAGAGCCAATGGGCGGCAGCCCATACTATACAAGACAGTCCAGATATGTGAATGAATTAATCACTCCATATCTGGACTGCTTTGTACAGTATGGACTGTACACCCATTGGCTCTTGCTCTGCATCACTGGGCGTGCAGCCTACCGGGCAGTCAGTCAGCGGGAGGCAGGGCGGCAGGCAGGTGGGATGCTGCCACCCACCGCTGCAAGGGGAGCGGGCAGGAAGCTTCATGGGTGGGTGGGTGGGGCCACTAGACCACCAGGGTAGGTGGTCCTTGGGGAGGTTGAACAGTTTTCAGCTTCAATCAGGCTTCGAGGTCCACTGGACCACCAGTGATATGTTCTGGGGTTCGAATATTTGCAGCCCGTGATCGGGCTGGTGGGGGGTTACTTTACACATTTTCCCACGATCGGGCTGGTGGGGGTTTATCACACTCTTGCCCGTGATCGAGCTGGTGGGGGAGTTATTTACACTTTAGCCCGCGATCAGGCTTCATGGTCCACTGGACCACCAGGGATATGTCCTTGGGGTGACACTTTGCTGCCCGCAATCGGGCCAGTCGGGGGGTGGGGGTTAACCAATGCCCGTGATCGGCCAGTCGGGGTGGGGTTAACCAATGCCCGCGATCGGGCCAGTCGGGGAGGGGATTTTTACACTTCTGCCAGCGATTGGGCCAGTCGGAGGAGGGGTTGCTATATGCCCGTGATTGGGCTGCAGGGGGGCACAGGGTAGGTTGAGGGCCACCCACAGGTGGCAGCTGCTGTGTTGCGCCCTGCAATGTGGCAGCTCACCTGTGGGTGGCCTCGACTTACTCCTTTTTTTGGCTCAAAGTGTGCAGGCGCAGGTTGGGAGTTGCACCTGCACAACCTGCACAGCCCGCTGAATATCAGCCAGGTAGTTTATGCATGGTTCCTCACCATGCATGCCTTCATAGCATTGCGCTGTTGCTCAGCTTGACTTGGGGGTGCAACTGCCTCCTGCTGAATATGGCAGAATGGCACACTTCAGACTTGCAGGCACAACCCTATTGTGCATGGCGCAACCCTTTGAGTATCCAGCCCATTATGTTTGTATTATATTTGGTTATTGTAGTTAATAAACAAAATCCATGTCAGAATTTGTATTTTCTTAAAAGAATATATGTAACTAATCTCTTTAATCTCTATTAATAAAATAAAATATAAAATGTAATGTGTATTGCAGGTATATTATCTTTAAAATCACATCTTGATGTAAAATCTCACCAATATTGTTTACATTATACAATAGTCTATGAGGCTTCATAGTTTTTCTTTGGTTGCAATCATTTTGCTTATTTAAAGGTAAATGTTCAGGTACATTTTAGTGCTGCCCAGAATTTTCAGATTCTAGCAGAATGAAATTTTGCAGAATTTTCAAAATTCTGCCAACTTTCGCTGTAAAAAGGAATGGTTGAATTCCTCAGCAGAAATTGGTTATAGAATGACTTTGTGTAGAAAATATGTTGTTCTGCTGAATATTATTCTGCAGATCTCAATATTTTCTGTGGAAATTACTGCAGAAGGATTTTCCACAGAAAATGCTGTTCCACTGAATATTATTCCACAGATCACAGCAGGTAGAATTCCACAGAAGAACCAGTGAAATTCCAGTGGAAATTCCACCAGTGGAATGGTCATTCTGCGCTGATTTCGCCAGTGGAATTCCACATTCTACACAGCACTACATTTTATCCTCTTGATCCGCTTGTTAACAGCAGGAATCTTAGTAACGTTTTTATTGTGCAGTGATCCACTCCCTCAGATGCACATTTAAAGCTATAATCAGCAGACACATCCCAAATCTTCCAATATTTTAATGAAAAGCTATTCAGAATAAAAGCATGTGTTCTAAGAAAATCCTACCATGCCACTCACTGAAAGGCCTAGCTAGTGTTCCATTTAGGTGAATGGGGTAATTTACACTGCTGCTCCTATGAATTGTTTCAGTGTCTGTAGACGTGATGTTTCTGATTGACTCGCTTCAGCACAGGATGCCAAATGCTTAAGGACCAAAGGGCTATTCATACTTAGCCTGGCAGACAGTTGAGGGTAATTATTACTGTAGGAAATTACAATGTTCCAGATACTGAGGGTAGTAAATAACTAATAGAATTAATATGAATGATGACTGGGAGAGGGGGAAAAGCTGGTGGATAGCAAGAGTGGTGGATCATTGAGGGGAAAATAATTGAGACAGCACTGTAAGTAATAGTTTTTACTTACACTTTTTCTGCCTTGATCTCAAGCATTGCCTTTTCTGCTGGGCAACTCCTGGATCCATCCATTAACTCTTCTTGTGCTTATCCCTTTCCCCCCCCACCCACCAAGCCCTACAGGAGGTAGATGGAGCTCTTTAGTCTGTGTCTCTCTCCACAGAAAGACTGCTTGGTGGGAGGTTCACTATCTGTAGGGGAGGAGGAGGAGGAAGGACTGAGTGTGCCCTGCCTCATCCTTCCTCCACTTGAGGATGCCAACATGCTCGGAGCTCCAAATGTGTGTATACCTGGCATGCCAGTGCTGACCTCAGCTGGTGTCTTGCCCCATGGCACCCCACTGCACTGCCACCCATTGTCAGCCAGGTGGCAGTTTTGCAGGAGACTCAGCTACTCACCTTCCCTAAAGGAGGGCAATGTCCCCTAGAATACTGGATACTCCTTCACCCTTGCTGACCCTTCAGCCCAGGCTCATTCTTGGACATGGTCTGGCAGCTTCATTAGCGATAGTACTGCTGCTGTGTAGATAGTCTGCATCCACATATTTTTTTAATTTATCATTTCACCCTTTTTTTCCCTCCATGTACTCCTCTTCCCCTTTCTCCAGGAAGCACCATATCTTTCCTGGTCACCAATTTTCAAATAAATCAAAATAAATGTACTTAACCTACTCACTTGCTACCCTGCTGTGGCAGCCTTCCTTCATGGAACTGCTCAGTTCAGCTCCTCTAATGCTGGACTGAAGTAACTTAGTAGAGGTTCCTCAGCCCATGCTGATCCCTGCTTTGGAGCTATTCATCTGTGAAGTCACCTTCATGGGCAGGCACATGCTGGAACTTTTTTTTTCTTTCCCCTTTGGTGCCCTTGGGGAATGCCACCACCCTTGCTGGAGGCAGGCAAACCACAATGATACCGTGCCTCTGTGACTCCTTCCTTTGGGATGGCTCCTTCCCCTGGGAGATGTGGGATGCCACACTAACTTCCATGAGACAGACTGCATTCATTTAAACTGTCCAGCTGCCGCATTCTTTATTTTTCTTTATTTTTAATTTATTAAAATGTCAGATAACACCTTTGAGCCAGGGCTCATTTACAAAGATTCCACATCAGGAAAACAGAAACAAGTAGAGACCAAAAACAACATGAAAGAGGTTACAAAACATACTATAAGGTATACATTAAGGTGTTATCAATGACAGTGTCTAGTATTTCATGTGGACGTTAAGCAGCAGGACAGTACACCAGGCATTGGACAGTGAATGCCTAGGAAATTGTATGCGGGTAAGTGCAGAGGCATCGTGGGTTAATAAAAATAGAGATGGGGTGGTGGGAGGCAACCTAGGAGCATTGTCAAAGGGAGTAGAAAGGTGGGTGTGGAAAAGGAGAGGAGGTCTAGGCATAGAGGTGGATAGCCAGAAAAGAGAGGGGGGAAGGTAGAGGGAAAATGAGAGATTGGGGTGGATGGGGAAATTGAGAAGAGGATTGTGGTGTGAGGCAAAACGATTGGTATGGGAGGAGAGAGTTAGAGGAGGGGAGAGAAAAGCAATGAGAGTAGGGCTTGGAAAGGAGAAGGATGGATAGAGTAGCTAAGATAGACTGACAGCTTGCAACAAGGAGGTTGTGGAAAAGTGCAAACGGGTGAAGAGTCTTGGGGAGGCAAGAAGGGGAGCAGATCTGGAGCAAATTAAGTGAAGCAATCTCATGAGGCACAGGCTACAAGGTGTTGGTGAAGAAAGTGCTTAACCCTTTGAGAACTGAATATGTGTAAATGTATATAGATTCTGGATGCATATATACGTCCATAGTCTTCTAAGGGTTAAATTAAAAGCACCTAGCTTGGCAATGTTGGTAATTTCTGATGGAATAGAGTTGAACCAGTATGAGGCTCTAGCTTTGTAGGAGCATTGACCTTGTGTAGTCTGGCAGCGGGGTACAGTAAATGTTGCCTTGCCTTCTGCTACACTTACTAGGATTCTGGGTCTGTGGAGTCGAACCTACGTGCCTGTACAGGATGAGTGGAGATGCCTACCATTAGGCCATCAGAGAACCATACATTTTTGAATGTATTTTACATTTGACTGATAACAAACAGCACACTAATAAATTCTTGAAGTTAACTATGTGGTCCACAGTGCTGTGAAAGATGTTCAAATCTTTCAAAAGGTTGTAACAGAATTTGTACATTATATAATACATTGCTAAAGCACACCTGCACTACCAAACAGATTTGTTAAACAATGAAATATGACTGCCCTAAAAAGAAAATCTTGCAACATTTACTTTGATGCTAAAGAAAGAATGGAAGAATCTCAAAGGAAATGAATGAAAAATAGAAGCAGATGGTCTCAGCCCAACTCATTTGAAGTTAGAATATAACAGAGCTGTTGCATATTGTTAAATTGGCAAGGAAGGAATAAAAAGACCATTTATTCAACGTGCTGCAGCTCTGAAGGTGAAAGGAGTTAGGAAAAGGATTTAAATAATTGACTACATAGCTAGTTTTACTCATGGAAGCAAACTGCCTCTTGACATGAGCAAATGAAAAGAGGATTTTGCCTGTGCCGCTTTGGTATTGCGACACATGAGCAGAAAGACTTAATACAAAGAAAAAATATAACTGCATCCAGTACTAGCTAGCGATTAGTAACTGACTGTGACAATGAAGCAACAGTATTTTGTTCCCTTAAAAATAACCAAAATTAACAGGCATATGTATTTTCACAGCTGAGCAAGTGAGAGAAGGAGCAACTAAATGAGTGTGAGAATGGTTGAGTGAGTGAAAAAGACAGTGACAGAGGAGTTGCTGAAAGCAAGGATCAGCTGGGGTGAATATTAGGGCAAGTGGGTGCAGAAGTGATCGGAGGAGTTGGAGAATGTTAATGGATGTGAGTGTGAAAGGAAGCGAATAAGTATGTGGAGAAGATAATGAGTAAATGATTGGGTGGGAGAATGTGTTAACTGCTTTTCAGTGGTTTACACCTAAATTGGACTTCTCTGTGTTCCCACAGTTCATATATAGTTGGAATTGTTTCTTGCATTTATGCTCCCTTTGGCTATGAAATTACCCTTTTGGAGCCAGTTGAACCCAGGATGAAATGAAGAAAACATTAAGGGCCTGATCCACAACGTTTTCTGCAGGTGCAGTAAGTACCTTTTTTTTTTCAATTGTTTAACCAGGAGTGGCACACTAAGCTGAAAGCTTGTTTACAGGTGTGACCTGGAAGCACAGGGAAGTTAAGTGACTTGCTCAGGGTCACACAGTATGCAAGTGGGGGCTGTGGGATTCACACCGAGGTCTCCATATTTGCAGCTCAGAGCCTTAAACCACTGCACTATACTGCCTCCCAATAAGGGAATCTACCCATGGAGTACCTCTTCCATATATGTGGTGCATTTTGCTGCACTCCAGAACCCCCAATTTTTACATACTGGTTATGATTCTGTTCTTGTTCCATCTTTCCTGGCCTTTTAGTTTACTAAGTGACCTTTTCTGATTTTTACACTAGCGGTCACTACCGTTTTAGATTTCTGTGATGTAGTTAAATTTATGGCCTCTTAGATAGAGAGTTCAGTAGTTGAATATGCATGCACTGTGATGACAGTGTAGGAGCTTAAAAAGTACACAGAAACAGAAAATTTGATGGCAGATAAGGATTACTTGACCCACTCAGTGGGCCATTTTTCCCTACCTACAATATCACTGCAGACCTTACTTGATCTCCGGCTCTTATTCTCTCCCCCCTTCTTTTCCAATAAGATTCCCTTATTTCAATCCCATGCATTCTTGAGCCCCACCACAGTTTTTGCCCCCACCACCCCCACTGGAAGGTTTTTCCAGGAATCCACCACTGTTTCTATGAAGAAGGACTTCATCACATACTTCCTGAATTAGATTCACCTTCCAGTTTCATAGCATGTCTCCTTGATCTTGAGCATCTTTTTTCTCTCAAAGATTCTTCCCATGAAGTATTTAAAGGTCTGTATCATCTCCTCCTCTCTCTTCCAGGGTGTATGCATTGCATTCTGTAGTCTCTCTTTGTAAGGCTTTTGATGCAGACCCTGCACCATTTTAGTTGTTCTCCTCGGGCCACCTCCACTATGTCTATGTCCTTCTGGAGATGTCTCCAGAACTGGACACAGTACTCTAGGTGGGTCTTGCCAGCAATCAGTACAAGAGGCAACACTACCCTCTTTCTGCAGGTGATACCCATGCTTACACACCCCAACATCCCAGTAGCCCTCCTGACTTCCTTGTCATACTGTCTGGCCACGTTTAGGTAATCAGATATGATTAACTCCAGATATCTTTTCTGCTTGGTGATTATCAATACCACTCCACCCGTTTTGTACTCTGCCTTGGTTTTTGTGCCCTTAGTGCATTATTTTGCACTTTTTTGCATTGAAACCCATCTGCCACACCTTTGAAAACTCCTCAAGTTTTCTCATGTAAGGCCATCAAGAAATGGAGGGTAATGAGTACCAATGACCATAGTCTGCGCAACAAGCTCCCTGAACTGGTGGCCTTGATGGAAAAGGGATGCCTGGATATCGTAGCAGTCACAGAAACATAGTACACAGAGAACCATGACTGGAATGTTAACATACCTGGGTACACAACCTACAGGAGAGACAGGGAGGGGAGAAGAGGGGGAGGAGTAGCTCTTTATGTAAGGGACGTGATAAAAGCAATGGAACAAAAGAGTAACCAGGGAGGAGAGGAGGCACTAAGGGTCACCTTAGAGACTGGAAATGGCACCACAATCCACATAGGGGTTGTATACAGACTCCCATGTCAGGGGGAGGGAATGGACAAGGATTTGGTAGAAGGCATCCTTAGGATGGCAGAGACAGGGGAGATACTGTTGATGAGGCACCTGAATATGCCACATGTTAACTAGAACACCTTTGCTGCAGCCACATCCAAGGGCAGGGCCATTCTCGATGTCCTACAGGTGGCATGCCTCAGACAGCTAGTTTTGGAACCCTCTCATGAAGAAGCAATATTAGACCTCATACTCTCAAAGGGGGACAGTGAGAGGATCTCAGATCCAGAAGTGGGTAGCCATCTGTGAACAAGTGACCACCAAACAGTGTGGTTCATAATAAACTCAGCTACAGTGTCAAGCCATACAAAAGTGAGGGTACAGGACTTCAGGAGGGCTGACTTTGGCAAGATGGGAGACTGCCTTAGTAAAGCATTAGCAAACAGGCTAGAAGGAGGGGTGGAGCAACAATGGAAAACATCAAAACTGCCATCACTGAGGCAACAAGCATTTGTATGAAGCAAATAAACAAACAAAATGAAAGAAAAGCCACTATGGTTCTCAAAAGAGGTGGCGGGAAGTTTAGGGAGAAAAAGATAGCATTTAGGAAGTATAAGGAAACACATAAGAAGCAGGACAGAGAACTGGACCAGTTAAGGCAGAAGGAAGCAGGGAGGGAAGTCAGAATAGCAAAGGCCCAAACTGAGGAAAACATAGCCAACTCAGTTAAGAGGGGGATAAAACCTTTTATAGGTACATCAGGAAGCGTAGAATAAGAAAGGAAGGGATAGTGAGGCTGAATAGAATGGATGGTGGGTGAGCAGAGAGGGACAGTGAAAAAGCAGGATACTGAATGAATACTTCTGCTCAGTATTCACAAAAGAGGAGGAGGGGTGCCTAAACCATTTAACAGAAGCACTCTGGATAGGTGGGTTGATCCCAGTCTTTTCACAGAAGAAAGGGTTCTGAAAGAACTCCTAAAACTGAAAGTGGACAAAGCAGACCTGTCAGTTTGACCTCTGTGGTAGGGAAAGTGGGAATCACTGAAGGAAAGAATTTTTGAGTACCTAGAGGCGTGAGGCACAGGACCCAAGGCAGCATGGATTCACAGCAGGAAGGTCATGTCTGATGAATCTGATTGATTTCTTTGACAGGGTGATCAAAGTAGTAGACCAGGAAGGGGCTGTGGACATGGTCTACCTAGACTTTACCAAGGCATTTTGACACAGTCCTACACAAGAGATTGATAATCAAATTAACCATCCTGGGAGTGGGTCCCAGGGTAGTAGCCTGTGTAAAACATTGACTGACAACAGAACACAGAAGGTAACTGTAAATACAGTCCACTCTGAAGAAAGAGGGGTTACTAGCTAGGTACCGAGGGTTCAGTAGTGGGTCCAGTCATTTTAATGTCTTATAAGTGACATTGCAGAGGACTGAGGAAAAGTATGCCTCCTTTGCAGATGACACAAAGATCTGCAACAGGGTTGATACACAAGGAGGCATAGAAAGGATGAGAAAGTACTTGGCAAGGTTGGAGGAATGGTCAGAAGTATGGCAACTTGGATTCAATGCAAAGAAGTGCAAAGTAATGCACCTGGGAAACAAAAACCCAGGGGAAGATTACAGAATGGGGGGGTAGTAATAACAACAAAAATGGAAAGGGACCTGGGGGTAATCATATCAGATGACCTTAAGGCTAGCAAGCAATGTAAGAAGGTAGTAGGGAGGGCTGGGAGGATACTGGGATGTATAGGGAGAGGCATCACCATCTGAAAACAAGAAGTTGTTATCCCTCTGTGCAGACAGTTGGTGAGACCCCATCTGGAGTACTGCGTCCAGTTCTGGAGACCCCATCTCCACAAGGACATAGACAGGATGGAGGCAGTCCAGAGGAGGGCAACTAAAATGGTGCAGGGTCTGGAAGAAAAGCCATATGAGGAGAGACTAAAGGAGCTCAATATGTATACCCTTGAGGAAAGGATGGAGAGGGGGGCATAATAGAAACTTTTAAGTACCTCAGTGAAATCAACAAAGTCCAAGAAAGAAGGTAGCATTTTTTAGAACAAGAGATGTGCAAGAACAAGGGGACACAATTTGAAGATAGAGGAGGGTTGACTCAGGGGCAATGTGAGGAAGTATTTTTTCATAGAGAGGATGGTGGAAGCATGGAACAACCTTCCTGAGGAGGTTGTGGGGTCTAAAACTGTGGGAAAATTCAAGAATGCATGGGATAGACATAAGGCAATTCTGTGGGGATAGGAAGAAATATGCTGTTGGCAAACTAGGATCTGCAGCTTATCCTGTAGGTAGGGAAATGGGCAGACTAGGTGGGCCAAGCAGTCCTTATCTGCCATCAAAGTCTATGTTTCTATGTCTCTGCTCATCTATTCCACCCCTTGGTGTATCCACTCTATTATAGATTTTGGTGTCTTTACAAAGAGGCAGACCTTCCCTTTCAGCTGCTTTGCAATGTCATTAGTATCAAATTAGCTTAGATGAACTGCAGGCTTTCTATCAGCCTTGGGTGGGGACACTGGTACTATAACAGTTTGATACTGATTTTGACCATACACCAGCAGCATCCCAGCAAAAATTAAGAAAATGTTGAAGAAATGTGATAAATTGTCTCTGTATCTGCCTGGGCTGTGCTTACAATCTTTAACACTGCACTAAAAACAGGAGAGGTGTGGCCTTCTCATAATTAGTGAGCCCCCAGTGGTCAGCTGAGAGCCCTTTATGGGCAAGAGCACACTATACAAAAGATTAAGTCAGAGAGTGGTTTCCACACAAGAAAGCCAAAAAACAGTGGGCCATTAGCTCATTTTTGCATGTTAAAATTTAAAGTGTAGATATCTAACCAATGACGGGTCACCTTGTTGCCGGTGGTCAGGCTGATCACGATTCGGCCAAATGATGAGATCAAAAAGCCCTTTAAAATGTTAACATGATGGAGCAAAGACAAACTAAGGAAACTGAATTGACTTAGATGAACTTCAGACTTTCCAGTAGCTTTTGGAGGAAGCACTAGCAAATAATCCACAGTCCACAGGTAACTGTATAGGAGAAACACCTGACGAAGGTAGGAGATAACACAGTGCTGTGTATGGATATACTGGAAAAGACAGCCAAAGGGTAAGTAGGTACAGGTAGTGGGATAACAACTGGGGGTAGGAAGTAGCCGGCATAAGGAAGATGGCAACCACTGGAAAGGTTAAAAAGGGAAAGTGCGAGACACCCTTTCTAGGGTAGGTTAATTAATACATTTCAAACAGATAAAAGAAGAGGTAGGAAGTTTGAGGACATAGAAAGAAGATCTTAAAAGTTCAACCAAAAACAAACAGACAAAAGGTTGAGAAAGGAACGAGCATGGGAGTGGTGCACTGCAATGGGTATAGAGCTGCAGTCTTCGGGACCCATTCTGGAGACTGAAGTGCTGCCCCATTTGCACTCACCTCTCTTGGTTGAAGGTAGAGATTGCCAGACTCCAAGCTGAACAGGCAAGGGGAGAACCTTCTGTCCCACCCAGGGGCCACCAAGTCTTCCACCACTCCTCCAGAGGATGCCTAGACATGGGCAGATTGGTTGGGGTTTGGTGGGCTCTGAGTGGGTGGGGGTGGAAGGAAGGAACACACTGCTGAGCTTTTAGCACTGTACAAGTCCATCACCATACTGGTGGGATGGGGCAGCTGGGAGGAGGCACCTACATCAGTAGGAAGGGAGGAATTAGGAGTCTTCAGAAGGGCCCAAAGGATGGAGGAAGAGGCCCCAGCTGAGGAGGAAGCAGATGCTGGTGAGGAACACTATCATTAGGTGTATTGACTTGGGGGCAGGGAAGGAAGGAAATTAAAGTGCCTCCTGGTGTTTCAACTTGGAGGGATGGAGAGCAGGGCCAGAGGATTGCTCGGGTGGCAGGTGATATGAAGGAGGTAGATGTCATTATCCACCTAGGATCGAATGACCTGGCAAGGGATAGGGTAGTTGCAGTGCAGGGTAATTTCAGGAAGCCGGGCAGAGGCCTGAAGCAGGTAGCATGCACAGTAGCTTTTGACAAGGTATTACCTGTGTACAGCCAATAAGAGGGAAGGGCACTCTGTACCACAGCTTTTAACAATTGGTAGAAGGTATGGTGCATGGAGGAGGGCTTCAGCTACATT
Source organism: Neoceratodus forsteri (assembly GCA_016271365.2). Taxonomy (NCBI): domain Eukaryota; kingdom Metazoa; phylum Chordata; order Ceratodontiformes; family Ceratodontidae; genus Neoceratodus; species Neoceratodus forsteri. The sequence goes on from JADMNL010000023.1 coordinate 435,921,799, forward strand.
GAGGACTGAGGGCCAGCCTGGGAGGATATGGGTCTCTATAGAGGAAATGGCCTGCACCCTTCCAGAAAGGGGACCACAGTCTTTATTGGAAGGTTTAAATGCTACTTGGATGAGCATTTAAACTAGCGAGAGGTGAGGCTGTAATATGAAAGGAGGTAAAGATTGCCTCCTTACAGATATAAACATAGAACATAGCAGGTGACAGCAGAAAAGGGCCATGTGGCTCACCTAGTCTTCCCTTTTCTCACCTAATGCTATACTGCAGCCCCTAGTTGATCTGTGGCTTACACTCTCTGGATGATGAAACAACAAATAAAGGCCTGAGAAGAAGCTCCCACAGGGCAGAGGTGCAGGAAGATGGGGGTGAGGACAAAGTGGAGGATAACTGTGGTACAAATCAGGATAGCATGAACAGAGGAGCAAAGGAGACAGGTAAAAGAGAGGGTAACTAGAGAAGAAGAGGGTCATGGAGCTCTCGAAATGACACCAGTAGGAAGGAAAGCAGGAGGCAGCCATGTGCACCAATGTAAGGAGTAAGGAAAACAAAACTCCAGCTCTGGAGGCCATAGTGAAGGAAGCTAACCTGGATTTGGTGGCCATAACAGAGTCATGGTGCACTTATAGCAATGACTGGGCTGTGGCCAAACCACAATACGCTCTGTTTAGGAGAGACAGGGAAGGAAGGAGTTTCCCAGCTCTTCCGCCGCTCGAACCACGGCCACTGGGCGGTCAGTGCTACAGAAGCCGATGCCTGAGACCACAAGGCTGGATTCAACTCACTGAGAGGTACGGCAAAGCCGCAAACTTTATGCCCACCAACCCATTCCCCCTCCCTGCACATTCTTATATAGACCGTCTTGCACCGCCCACCACAGCTATTGGCCCTCATTATATACTTCTCATCTTATTCTCTTCTACCCTTTTTCTCTTCTGCCAAGTACTTGCTAGTCCCCGACACTATCTAACGTATCACATTAGCTTTTAATTTTAAACAAGGAGTTGGAACTCACAAAAGCCTCTAAATAGCTCCTTTATACCTCAAATCATGGCAAAGTGGCTTCAGCCCTTAGCACTCTATGTATCCTACCCTACTAGGAACTTTGAGGTTGGACTCTATACAAGGGGAAATCCATCCTTCCCCCATCAAATGTATGTACATCAGGCCCTTACCCTACTCCTGCAACACCACTGCTCCACTGCACCCTTATCATGGAGGTTATAATTGATGTGCATCAGGATGTCAGATACTAGTGGGAAAGAACCAGCCACCTTCCCCTGGTGAAGTCACCCCGTGGTACTTCACAGCAAGGGTCCTATGCTATGCAATGACAGGACAACATAACACCTACAATAAGCCTCCAGCAACAGATTCAGATGTTACTTCCACCAGGAGAAGGATGAAAATCTTCAAAATATCACTTGTAGCCCTAAGGAAACTTGTACTCCTTCTACTACTATGTTCAGGTAACGTGGAACTCAATCCTGGGCCCACAAATGACATCGCCTCACCCTCAGAACTCCCTAGGCTAAAGGGTATCAGCTTCATGCATTTTAATACATGCAGCCTTCTAAAAAAGTGTCCTCCATACAGGCTTGGATCGCCCACACCGAACCGACGTGCTTGTCATAACAGAATCCTGCTCCGCCCATCCACTCCTAATGATGAGATTGCCATACCCAATTATCTTCTATTCAGAGCTGACAGACAAACCAGGGGCGTTGAGTTGCAATCTACACGTAAGAACAAATTTTCAGTCTCTATCCTTGATTCCTCCTCGCTTTCTAATGCATATGAATTCCTGTCCCTAAAAATTGAAATATCCCCTATGTCAGCCATCAGAGTAATTGACTGCTACAGACCACCTTCAGCTGGACCATAGTTAGTATCTCACTTATCATCCATGATGGACTCCATCAACCTTGAAACTATAATAATGGGAGACCTTAATTATGACTGGCTGACCAGCGCCTCGCTACCACTCAAATCTTTTTGCGACTCCCATGGTCTCTCACAACTTATCAATGAACCTACATGCACCAACAAGAAAAACCCATCAAGTAGCACCCTTCTAGATGTTCTACTAGTAAATAAACCCCACCTTTTCTCCAATGCAGGAATCTTCCACACTGATGTTAGCGACCACTGTTTTATTGCGGATGTGAGAACTAGCCATAGTCCAAGCCAACCTTGACATTTTCGTCTAAGAGATCTAAAAGGAATTTTGACCCACTGGCCTATATCAATGGCCTCAAAGCCTCCACTCTGGCAGAACTTCTACCTAGCAAAACCAGTAAATAAAGCTTTTACTATCTTCCAAGAAATCTTAACCCATGCCCTTAATGCCCATGCTCCATGGTCAAAACTCGCATAAAGCCAAAAACATACTGCTGGTTTACTGCAGACCTCAAAGCTGCTTTACTAAATAGGGACAAGCTTTGGAAATGTGGTCATGAAACAAAGCTGAATAAGGATTGGTGTCTCTTCAGAACTGCCAGGAACCTGTGCACGAAGCTGACTAGGGAAACCAAATCCAAATTCTATCACTCAGAGTTAGATGCCACTTCAAAATGTCCAACAAAATTCTGGACAACCATAAAAATCTCGCTGGACACACAACAGGTAATACTCTCCAAAAATATCCTCTAAAATGGCACCATTAGCGACAAAATGAAATACTACAAGCATTTAATAATCACGTTGCATCAGCTGGCCTGGCTTTTGATAACTCGCCTGCCTGTAAGCTGCACTCCCAGATGAACATATTGCCTCCGGACCCAAATCCCATGAAAGTTGCCTTTTTCTTCTCACCAGTTACCTTAAAAGAAGTTGAAGAGCACCTACTTTGCTGGATATCAAGAAAAGCCGTCATAGGACACCTTGGATCCATACTGTGAAAGGTTGCCTGGCATGACTGGCAGTGCCCATCACCCACCTGTTTAATCTCTCACTCCCAGGGTCTCTTTCTAAACCGTGTAAACTGCCCACATTATACCGCCTTTAAATCTGTGGACCCTGTGACCTAATTAACTATAGGCCAATTTCACTACTCCCCATATTATCAAAAATCCTAAAAAAAATAGTAAATGTACAGCTGCGAGCCTTCCTGGAAAAGACAAATTTTCTAAATCCTATGCAATCAGGCTTCTGCATGAACCACAGTACGGTCACGGTGCTGGCCAAGGTTACCAACGTTTGGCAACACGACCTTGATAAAAAAAGTTTGTCTGCGCTGTCTTCCTGGCCCTCAGCAAAGCATTCGATACTGTTGACCACTCCCTACTTCTTTCATCACTAAAAGTGCTGGGTCTAGATACCACCTCTATGTATTGTTTCCAGAACTACCTAATGGATAGGCAGCAGCAGGTCAAAGCAGAAGGGGAGATCTTCCCCCCTAAACCGTTACTTAGAGGTGTCCCTCAAGGATCCATTCTGGGACCAATACTCTTCACCATATACATTAACAATATCGACCTTGGCATTAAGAATGCCAATATCCATCTATTTGCAGATGACACGGTACTGTACCTAAGCTGGTCTACACCTGAAGCTGCCTGTAAAGAACTACAATCTGACTTCAACATCCTCCAATACCAGCTTCTCGATAAAAAACTGCTCCTCAACGCCAAAAAAACTATGGCGATGATTCTCTCTCCTGGCAACCTCCCATCCTATTCTGCTCTTGGCACACTCCCCCCATCACTACCTTACTAGGAGAAAACCTGGACTATGTCCCCAAGTTTAAATACTTGGGAATCTGGCTAGATCACAAGCTCTCTTTCGGGGAACACTTGGAGGATATGGTAAAAAAGCTGAGACAGAGACTAGGGCTCTTGTATCAGATAAACCGCTTTCTAACTGCAGAGGCAAAAAAACAGCTCATACAGTCTACCTTCATCTCCCTGTTAGACTATGCTGATTTTATCTACTGCCATTGCAATGTTTTATACCTGGGTAAGCTGGATGTCCTGTATCACAGAGCGCTGCACTACATCACCTGCCTCCCCTCCTCTACCCATCACTGTTCCCTGTACGCTGCTGTAGGCTGGATCTCCCTGCAATATAGATGAAAAAGAAATGCGGCCATATGGACTCTGAAAGCACTAGCTGGAAAACTACCATGCTATATCTCTGATCTTCTACCCTTAAGTGAAGTCCGAAAATACGCCCTAAGGAGCTGCTCCTTTATCACCCCGAATATCTCCAGGGTCCACACACGATATGGGAATGTGGCCATAAGCTACTCACTCGTTGCTCTGGAATGAAATCTAGAAAATGCTGAAGCTAAGAACCACAGTAACTATCGCAGTGTTCAAGTCCCTATACACAAAGTTAATCAGAGATAAATGCCACTGCTTCCATTGACCTTGTTCTCCTATAGCTTCTGTATTCACCTACACCTGATCTACACTGCCACCTCACATACCCCTTCCCCTTTCCCACACCTTTGCCTCACCCTCCCTTTCATCATCTTACTCTTGCTTCGATTCTCCTCTCCTAGGGCCATCGACCCTCTTAAGTTCTCCAAATATAGCCGCCACATGATTCTAGTATACCTGCGGTGGTGCTTCCAAAGCCGTTACCTGAGTGGTTCACGCTACTCTAGCCCCAAGTTCAGGAGTCTAGCTAGGTTGCCATTTGTTGTCTCCGGTGGCTGATGCCACCCTCTGCCATAACAAGGTCCCTCGTTTATCTTTCCGCCTCTGTGAGCCACGAAACCCCTTGCTCCATGACAAAACTTAATGCTTGTGAACTGGGCTGTCAGCACCTCCTGGTGCCTTAGCTGGTCATCCCAAATTTTCTCAGTTCTGTAAGTTACATACCCGTTGCCCTACTCCATAGCGATTAGCCTAAGTCTGGTGAACTGGGCTGCCGGCGCCTCCTGGTGCCATAGCCGGTCTCGTTAAACCTTTCCTTTCCAGTGAGCCACGTACCTTCTCACTCTATATCAAGAACCTAAGGCTGAGAGCTGCCTTTGTCATTTGCCCCTTCTCCATTGCAGCCACACCAACTTGAGGTACCTACAACTATTACCTAACAAAACTCCTTCCTGCATCCCTATACTAAATATATCTCAAACTTGGCTCTCTGTACTGATTAAAACCTTAAAGTTAGAACAGATATTCAATTTGTCTGTTCCTTGAACATATTTACTAATGTTTTACATTTTGTTTTCTTATCAAGGTCTGTACAGTGTCTTAATGTCTGTATCCTTGCCAATTATGTTATACTGTTCTTTGACCATGTAATGCAGGTCCACCTTGTAAATGAGCTTGCTCAATGGTGTCCACCTGGATAAATAAAGATTTGATTGATTGATTGATAGGGCTGTGCGAATACCGAATAGTATTTTCTGAATACCATGAATAATGGGCTATCTAAATATTCAGAACCGAACAGTCCACTATTCAGCTGGTATTTATCAGTGTACAAGGAAAAAAAAACCTTTCCCACCCTCTTTGCCAGCATTAAATGCATATTTTAGCCCTGTTGTCTAGTTGTCACACCCCCCGGCCAACGCCAGTCTCTAAGGAAGAATCTCACCCCAGACCCTCAGCAATACCCCAGTTCCTAAATGTATCAATAAAAATAAAAATCCTCATTTCCCTGGTGTCTAGTGGTCCCACCCCACCAGCTGATTGCCAGTCCAAAATGAAGAATCCCCCAGAACCTCAGCAATACCCACGGTCCCCATTCCCAAATGTATAAAATAAAAACAAATTCCTAGGACAGGAGAATATGGCAATAGTCAAGAGGAGGGACGGGGGACTAGGAGGGGGATGTGGTAATAGGTTTGTGGGGAGGCGCAGGGGTGCAGGGGAAGGGGAGGGACAGAGATGGAAGAGGGTAGCGAGAAGCAGGAATCATAGAGGGTAATATGGGTTTAAAATACTCATTTAAAAAAAGAGAAGATGATGACAAAGAAGCTACACAGTACCATGTTACCTTAAGCTGGGAGGGTCCTAGGGTCAAAGGTGCTTGGTGCAAAGCACATACAAAGAATTCCACTGCATATAAATTCAATTGACATGAGATAACGTTACTCATTTCATCCTCCCACCCGCCCTCTGACTTAGTTGCTCACTCATGTCCTCACTAAGCCTTGCCATCATATTTAATTCACTAGTCATCTTTCCCTACAGATCAGACAATACATTGCAAATCAGTACTTCTATTTGAGGTAAAGAAACTACAGATACTCCAATTACTCACCACTCCACAGCTGCATTTCTCCCCGAACCTCGGCCAGCTCTCAGCACTCATTCTTTCTCCCACATCCCTTGCTACATGCAACTTCCCAGGAATTGAATTTCACACATGCACAAAAAAAAAAGAAGAGAAACAAACATCCGGAGTCCACAAACAAAAACCCACAAGGTTTGCATACGGACTCATTCTCCCTCTCATTAAACTGAGCCACCAGGTTTTCAAACATTTTTTCAAATACTACTCATGCACCAATCAGCGATGATGTCCCTACATCAGCGTACGTGACTCAAAAAATCACATTCACTAAGATGACCCCGCTGTGGAAGACTACAATCCCGTAGGAAACAGAACCTCTCTAAAATACTGAAAATAACTTAAAATCAATATAATCTTTCAATAAAACAATTTCAGTCATGCAGAGCATAGCCTATTGCATAAATTAAATATACAGGGGCGCCTGTTGGATATTGAAGTTATTTGTACAGTAGCTTGTCACCTCTCGTAAACCTCACTCATGGCTTTGCCACTCATGAGGTTACTCGAAGTGAAAGGCTACTGTACAAATAACTTCAGTATTCAACAGGTGCCCCATTGCATATCCTATATATATATATATATACATATATAGCAAATACAAACACGATGCTCATTCATGTTATCAGGTTGCATATAACACACAGAATGTTAGGCTGGTTCAATTTAAGCAGAATTGCATGGTGCCGAAAGGCCTCTCACACAGTTTGCAAAGGGTGCTAACAGATGTGTGAGAAGCCTTTTGGCACCATGCAGTTCTGCTTAAAGTTGAGCCAGCCTAACATTCTGTGGTGATTTGCATATGCAGCCCATGATGCTTTGCATTGTGTGGGCATGTGTGATTTTGTATTTTCTTGAAACTTGGCTTCCCAGCCAAATGCCCTTTTGGGTAACCCTTGCTTCAGTGTTTGCGCACAGATGTTCTTTGTCATATATATGGCAAAACTCAGTTTAATGCATCAGTTAGGTTGTTCCACAGCAACAAAAGCAAGGAAATTTGGTGTTAGGGTTGAAAGCCCCTTGCACCCCCAGCCCATAACCCCAACCGCCAATGTGGTGTGCATTCGGGTCATCAGCCCTAACACTCACCCCATCATATGTATAAACAAGCTGAGGTATAGAAGAATGGGGTGAAAGTTAGGACCACCACCCCAATGCACACCACGTTGGGGCGTGTGTTGTGATCTGGGGTTGCAAGGGGGCTTTCAACCCAACACCGATTCTCACTTTGTTGCTGTGGAACAACCCTAACTGATGCATTAAACAGAGTTTTTTCTTAATTTCCCTTCTTTGAGAATGTGCAGAAATAGTGAATGGAATGGAGGAGCATGTCTTTGGGCCCACGCCCCACCACATGATTTTTGTGACATAGTAATGGTAAGTAGGGAAGTGCAACCGCTTAACGGTTGTGCACATGGTGACTGAAATGTAAATGGAAAAGCAAACGATACTAGAAACGAAGAGCAAAGTGATGCCAAAGTGAACAGTGACGCAAAGGAGATGCAACGTAAGGAAACGCAACCGTGATGCGCCTGGTAATAGTACTGCAATCAGAAACACAAATGGTAATGTTAACAGCAGAAATAATGCCAAACGGAACAGAAATGGAAAGGCAAATGCAAGCGCATATGGAAATGCAAAGTGTAATGCGCACGGTCTCAGTACCACAATTGCAAACGCAAATGGTAATGATAACAGCAAAAATAGTGCCAAAGGAAACAGAAATGGAAAGGCAACCGCAAGTGCATATGAAAACACAAACCGTAACACACATGGTCATGGTACCACAAATGGAAATGCAAATGGTAATGGTAGCAAGTAAAGTAATGCCAAAGGAAACAGAAACGGAAACGTGAATGCAAGCATGTACCGAATAGCAAACCGTTATGCACACAGTCACGGTACTGCAATTGTAAATGCAAATAGTAACGGTGACAGCAACAATAATGCCAAGGGGAACAGAAACGCAAATGCAAGCACGTACGGAAATGCAAACCGTAACGCGCACGGTGATGGTACATTAATTGGAAATGCAAATAGTAAAGTTAACAGCAGAAATAACACCAAAGGAAACAGAAACGCGAATGCTAGCATGTACAAAAATGAGAACGCAAAGGGTAACGCACATGGTGGCATACACAGGAAAGGTAACGCAACTGGGTATGGAACGAAGTGGAGCACTAACTGTAACAGTAACGGAAGCGCACACCCTGTTGTTGCCCAAAAGCTGCATAGAGAAACACAGTGTGTACAAAGAATGTATGCATAATAATGGGTCTTAGTGCAGAAAATGATCTGTTGGAATGGTAAATTGCTTATATCTCAGGAACCGAACAACGTAAAAAAAAAAATAAAATTTCACATGATTCATGATTTCTGGGCTAGGTTTTCACTGAACACGTAGCCTAGAGGGCTACGCATAGTCGCAAAGAAAATTCCGTATCTTGCACTGTTTCCGAGATACAAGCCCCGAAATGCGCGGCAGACGCCACCATGTTAGTCTATGGGAAAAAATGTCAACTTCGGAGTACCGTAACTTGGCATCCATGCAATATTTTGGCAATAAACCACCAAAAGGCACATCTGTGAGATGTTTGCTGCCTTCTCTCCAAATGTGAGCTGAAAAGACTAAACCGCTCTTTTGCAGCAGGGTGGCAAAGAACTGCTGTCATTTTGGCCATAGTCTGAAAAAGTGCTCCACTTATTTAAAAGTCAGAAAATTTATAAAGTGTCACAGGTGCAACACTACTTTACAACACTACTTTTCACGAATTTGAAAATATATTTCTGGGTGTTTAACCTCAAAATAAAGACATGCCTAGCATGCCCAGGGTTCACTAGGTAAACACAAAAATAATTGTGTCCCTAGATGGTCCCAATTTTAAATGCCAAGCACTTTTCTGATCACCAACTGAAAACAAAATGGCTGATTTGCGACACTAAAAGTGCATTTAGACACTTTCTAACTTTTTGTTAGCTTTTCCCATTGACTCATAATAGGAACTTGTTTTCTGAATAACTTTTGAACCATTCAATACTTTTTCATGGAATCTTCAAAAGGTACATCAGGGACCACAGCTGCACGTTTCCTGAAGTTTTTGGACCAGTCCCACAAACTGTGTTACCTGTAGGCATGAACAAAGAATTCACAAAAAAATGTAATTGTGCATTCGGATGTTGCTTAATAACTCCGCAGTTGTATATCCGACCAGTACAAAAGCGGGCAGATCCCAAGATCTACCATGCCCAACCATGCATGCCACATTTCAGGCAAATCTGTTGAACGGTGGCAAAGTTATTAAGGTGCAAAGTTTCACCTTTAACCTTAAACGTAATATTAACCTTAACTATAGTAGCACTACCATGCTACCATAATATATTTATATATATATATATACACACATACATACACATATTAGATATGGATATATATATATATATATATATATATATGTGTACAGATACATACACACACACATATATATATATATATATATATGTATAATTTCATACATATGTACACATACAACATGAACATTGATGTGGGTTATACAGGTATGACACATTATTCCACTTAAACTTCCACAGACCTTTACTTTAAAGGATGGGCATAAATATACTTTAGTTCTTCAGCAAGCGTTTGATTTTGTTAGTTTCTGGTTATCTACATGTTGGCTTCTCACCTTAGCACTGTGTGAATTTGTACGAGGTGTGTGTGTGTGTGTGTGTGTGTGTGTGTGCTGATTTGTGTGTGTGGTGTGTGTGTGTGTTTGTGTGTGGTATGTTGTGGGTGTGTTGTGCGTGTTTTGTTTGTGTGTTTGTGGTTGTGTGTGTTTGTGTGTGTGTTGTGTTTGTTGTGTGTGTGTTGGTGTGGTGTGTGTGTGTGTGTACACATGTATGTGTGGGGAGTGTGACATGGGGCAATTTTTATGTGGGTGTTGGGTGGTTTTTGTGGGTATAGTGGGTGTGGTCATTGTGGTGATATTGAGGTAGGCTTTTATTCAAGCAGATGACATAATGGCTAGGACTCTTAGTTCTCATATATAGTGAACATTTACTTCCTTCTACTAGTTGTCAGTGGGTTGATTACATACAGTACTGTCACGTTTAAATCTGTTCATATTAAGATGCATATCTCACCTACTTGGGGGTTCATAAAGGTTTAATTCCTTTGGGTAAATATTGCAAAGATTGGTGTGAATGATGATGTATCAGGACTTTGTACTGTACATATACCTCATTCCTACTAGTTATCTTTCCCAGGAAAAAGGGTATGGGAGCTGGAGGATTTTATTCCTATGAGTTTTAATTAGGTTCCTTAGACTGATTCTGTACATGTTTTTATACACTGACACTGTGTTGAAATCTATACATATTAGGCTTACGGTCTCATTTTCTTGGGGGTCCTTGACAAGTAGTTTTATTTTTAGTTTTTTCATTTGGCACTTATACTTACAACTGATATTATTATGATTTAAATCCTGTTACAACACTGAAGGCTTTAAAGTTTATACAATGTATTAACTGGTTGAGAGTATAGTTGGGAAAATGTCTCAAGTCAAGTTCTATATTACATTTTGTGTGAAATATGTGCTCACTTTGAGTAAACTTCACTTTAAACCTCTTCTGTATATATATATATATATATATATATATATATATGCACACACATATATATATGTGTGTATATATGTATGAATTTATACATATATTTGTGTATGTATGTGTATATATATCCATATCTATGTGTATGTATGTATATATTATAGTAGCACGGTAGTGCTACTGTAGTTAGGGTTGAATACCCCATTTAAGATTAAAGTGTGAAATTTGGCAGCTTAATAACCTTGCCACTGTATGATGGATTTGCCTGAAATTTTGCATGTGCAGAGCAGTACCATAGATCTCTGGATCTCGTAGTGGTTGGATATACGGTTGCGGAGCTACATAGCACAGTAGAATGTGGTATTTACACTTTTTTTGTACACTCTTTGCTCACACCTACATGTCGCACGGTATGTGCGACTGGTCCGAATCCTTCGGAGAGCATGCAGCTGGGGTCCCCGATGTGCCTTTAGAAGATTTCATGAAAAATATTAAAAGTTATTCAAAACAAGTTTCCCATTATAGTCAATGGGAAAAGTTAACAAAAGTTTGACTGTCGCGAATGCAGTTTTATTGTCGCAATGACCCCTGTAGTGTCACAAATCCTCCATCTTGTTTTCAGTTCGTGGTCACAGAAATACTTGCAGATTTAAATTTGGGACTCTGTAGGGACACAGTTGTTTCTATGTCACCTAATTGAGCCCTGAGGTGCTAGCCATGTCTTTTTTGGGGCGTAAACACCCCAGAAATATGTTTTCAAATTTTGTAAACAGCAGTGTTCTAAGTATTGTCGCACACTCAACACTTTCGTGCTTTTGTAAAGTGTCCCAAATCACTACACTACTTTGTGACACTATGGCCAAAAGAATAGGAAATATTTGCCACCCTGCTGCAAAAGAACGGTTTGGTATTTTGTGCTAAAAGTTGGAGGGATGAAAGCCAGTATCCCACAGATGTGCCTTTGGTCATTTGATGACAAAATATTAGAGGGCTGCAAAGTTACAGTACTCGAAGTTGACAATTTTTCCATAGACTAACATTACAGCGCCTCGCTGCACTGGGCCCGTGATCTCGGAAATTCCTAAGATAGACTTTTCTTCAGAAAATGCTTAGCCCAAATTATAAGAAATTACATTTTTTTTCTACGTCAGACGGTTCCTGAGATATAAGCAATTTAGTATTCCAAGTGTTCATTTTCTGCTCCGAGGCCCATTATTATGCATACATTCTTTGTATTCACTGTGTTTCTCAATGCAGCTTTTGGGGACAAATAGGGTGTGTGTTTTCATTACTGTTGCAGTTAGCGTTTCCACTTGTGTTTCCGTAACCGTTTGCATTACCGTTCCTTTGCGTTTTCATTTGTGCTTGCGTTTGCATTACTGTTAACATTTGTATTTCCATTACTGTTTTTGTTTGTGTTTTCTTTGCGCATCATGTGCATTTCCATTTGCATTTCGTATGTGCTTCCATTTGCATTTCTGTTTGTGTTTCTTTGCCGCATCATTGCTGTTCCTATATATATATATAGATATAGATATAGATATATATATATCTAGATATAGATATATATATATATATATATATCACACATATATGTGGCTTTTATTTGATTGATCATGGTTTGGCCTGCACAAAATGGAAAGATCTGGGGTTTTCGATGTCGCTGTTTCTTGGTTTTATGATTATCTGAGTAACAGGTGTCAATTTGTTCAAATAGGTTCTGTGGTTTCTGATGTCTTGCCAAATGGTTGTGGTGCCTTAGGGTCCATTTTGGGACCCCTGTTATTTTCTATTTTTATTAATCAGCTTCCTGGAGTTTGTAAGTTTAGTGAATCACTGCTTTATGCAGATGATCTTGTAATTTGTGCTCAGTCAAATTCTGCATCTGAACTTTCTTGTTCCTCTACAAAATTATTTTGGTGCTTCTATTCTTGGCTTACTTTGAATGCTATGGTTTTGAACTCAGCTAAAACAAAAGTTATGTTATTTGGCATGCAATTTATGTTGGTGGACACCCAGGAACTGAGGAGATCTGATTTCGGGGTGGTCTGCTTGAACAAGTGTCTCAATTTAAGTATTTGGGCACACTATTGGATCCCAGTTTGACCTTTTCACCTCAGAGTCAGTCAATGGTTAAGAAAGTAAATCAAAGAATAGGGGTGTTACACAAATTCAAGTCATTCTTCTCACAAGCAACTAAATTAGCAATTGCTATTGGTTCTCTTCTTCCATAATTTCATTACAGTTCTTGTTTATATTATAACATGGGTACAAAAGAAATGCAACCACTAACTATGGCCTATAATAATATTTGTAGATTTATTTTGGAGCCCTAATAGGACACATCGGTGTAGTCTTTATTCTTGGATGGGGTGTTTTTTGTTGGCTGTCCGATGTATAACTGTTTTTACTTTGGTTCCCTTTTTCCCTTTCTTGTCTTGTTGTAATGAGAGAATTGTTTCCCAGCCTGAGGTCAGCTAACGGCCCTTTATATTTTGTCCCCAGGTCTTGGCTAGATTAAGTTCTAGAGCTTTTTCAATAGCAGCACCCTTGTATTGGAATTCACTCCCACTTGATGTTAGGATTGCTCCCTCTGTTTTAACTTTTAAACAAAGGTTAAAAAGTTATTTATTACATAAATCTGTTTGTAATTGTAATTTGTAATTTGTATTTTTGGTTTTGTATCGCTGTTGATTGTATTTGTGTATTTTTGTATGTTTTTTGTCTGGGTCGGGCTGAAAAGGGACCTTTGGTCCAGTGCCTTTACCAGTTACCAAAGAATAAATGAAATAAATGAAAAAATGTATGTGTATATATGTGTGTATGTATGTGTTTATGCATGTATGTTTAATTTGGGGGTTGTTTTCAACTTGCAATTAGGCTTCATTTCAGTATTTTGCCTTTCATTGCCTGTTCTTTAAAACACAGGGACACTTGCAATAAACATTGTAAACTCATCTTACATGTATTAGGGAGAACAGTATCCCAAGTTTTTTTTTTTATCAGTAGAATGCTTCCTTGAAGCATACTGAGACTATTTTAAAATTTGTGTGAGAAGGACTCTCTGCCCATTGATATTTCTTGACAACCTTGCCCTTCAGGGCTTCTCAGCTAAAAGCATACTGGTGTTAATTAGCTTCTCTGGCGTAATCTTCTGTTATGCTTTAAATGCATATGTTTGTTTGTTTGTTTCTGTTTGTTTGTTTATTTAAGGTAAAAAACATTTAGTATAAACTCATTGACAATGGTGACCTTTACAGAAAAACATACATACATATACAGCACTCAATACGTTTAATAAATACAATCAACATCAATTTCATAAATAACATTAATGACATTTACAAGGTTCCTGTATAGGAAACAAATATTTTCTTAGTTGAAAAATAGACAGAGGCCTACCAGTCCTTTGTCTGTATTCATGGGGAAGACCATTCCAACATATTGGAATATAATTACTAAAAAGATGTTGGGAGCGCTTTGTTTTTGCTAAAGGGACAACCATTTCTAAAACAGATGAATTTCTCAAAGATAATTCTACTTTTCTAAAGGAAATTCTATCCCTTAAGTATACAGGGACAAAGCCCAACCCACATTTATAGGCAAATAACTGTTTATGTATCATTCTGCCCCTACTTAGTGGTAACCACCCAAGTCTCTCATATAATTCACAATGGTGAGTAAGTTTAGGGCATTTAAGAACCAATCTAGCTAAATGGTTAACAAGAACATCTAACTTAGATAGTCGATCGTTAGTAGCTCTGGCATAGAGAACATCCCTGCAATCAATTAAAGGCAAAATCTGCATCTTGACAATCAAATTCATTGTTACTGAATCAAAACAATTCTTATTCCTATAAAGGAAGCCCACCCATATATTAACTTGGGAAATTAAATTGTCAGCATGCAAATTGCTAGACCCATGTTTATCTAACCGAAATCCCAGATATTTGTATTGGTTAACTAACTCCAACCCCAACCCTTTACTATCAACAATTTCCAAAACCAATTCATCTTTTAGTTTAATAGATGACCCAAACAACATATGTTTAGTTTTGGATGAATTAAGTTTTAACATGGAGTTAACAAAAAACATTTCCATACTATCAAAACTTTCCTGTAATGTACGTTGTATATCTGGAACTGATTCACCTGGGTAGTACAAAATGGTATCGTCGGTGTACAAGTGATAGCGAGAAACCCCCACTTGAGAACCAAGATCTTTTAAGTAAACTAAAAATAAAAAGGGACCCATAACAGATCCTTGGGGTACACCTCTCTGCACCACCTGAGAAACTGAAACAATACCATTAACAACCGTTACCTGATGTCTCTCAGTAAGGTAAGAAATGAGTCAGTCCAGAGTTGAATGACTCATCCCCATTTTGGATAATCTCAGAAGCAACTGCTGATGGTTCACTGTGTCAAAAGCCCTGGAGAGATCAACTAAAATGGCACCAGTATAGCACTGGGCTTCAATTGACTTACCGATCTCATCCAGAACTTCCGACACAGCCGTAACAGTGCCATAAGATTTCCAGAAACCAGACTAGTATGGGTCCAATAATCTTTCTCGTTAAACCAATACAAATTATTTCTATTTTTTATGCATTATCTGGGTGTTAATAGTGTGATTTTCTAAATAACTGTCATAAAGCTTCTGAAGAAGGACCTGATTGGTCTGAAATCTAGAGCACTTTGTTCTTTTTGTGTAACATCTATGTTGGTCCAATAAAATATATCAATTCATTTGCTTCTGGATCCATTTGAAGACTGTAAACTTGAGAGAACAACTCTAGATTTGATAAGATCTGACAATGGGAACAAGGATTTGAAAACACATTTAGAAATAAGACAACCATAAAATATTCCTTTCTAGGAATAGGAACCAACCAACCCAAATTAGAATACAAAACACAGTGATGAGTTCACAAAGGTACCTATAAAACAACACAACAGATATTATTATAGACAAAAAACAATGCATGCAGCTCCTTGCTTCTAAGAGTCATGTAGATACTAGAGACATAATTAAAATGAGGTAACAGTGACTCTACTGCAATAGATTTTCCTACTTCTTGGGAAAAATAACTGTTGAATTTATACAACAAACTTAACTTTTGATTTATAGTGCATACAGCAGTATGAACCTGTGGGGAGAGTGTCAATCCAGGATCCAAAAGGACCCCCAGATACTTAACTCGGTACACTCGTTCAATAGTTAAACTGTTTTAAGTCCTTTACGGATAAGGTGGAACTAACCCTAAGCATAGTGGGAGTTCCAAAAATCATGGATTCAGTTTTATTAGAATTTAAAACTAAAGCATTATCCAGAAACCATTTGCAAACTCCTTCAAAATCATGACTCAATGCAGGTGTTAACTCGGAAAGGGAACTAGATTGGTAATAAAGAATCAAACCATCCACATATAATATCATTTCACAGGCCCTGCTAACATAAGGAAGTTCCTTAACATATAAAGAAAATGACAAGGAGCCCAAAATGGTCCCCTGGGAAACACCACAACTAATCAAGGAAGTATCAGATACTGAGGGGCTTACATTAACAAACTGAACACGCTGTGATAAATAGTTCCCTATCCAAGAAACAGCTGCCTCACCAAACTCCAGGCCCTTGTTGACCAGGTAAGTACACTGAGCCAGAGTCCTCTTTTCAGGAACAACCTAGAGCTGTTATTTGAGGCTAAGATAGCATAGTAGGACCACCAGAGGGCAGCAGAAACAAGGGGGAGGGCACGAGGACTCAAGTGCATTTTCAGAAGAAAGAGGCCTGAAGGGACTTGCAGCTCTGAAACTGGACAAGGCTATGGGACACACGGATGCACCCAAGGGTACCAAAAGGATTCAGGAGGTGCTGGCTGCCACGCTGACAACCTTATTCAACAGCTCACTGGAGTCAGGCATTCTTCCGTAGACTGGAGGAGAGCAGATGTGGTCCATCTACATAAGGGCTGCTGCAAGTAAGAGGTTAGTAACTAAAGGCTGGTGAGCCTCACCTCAGTGGTGGGGAAATTAATGGACAGTCTCTCCACAATAAGAGCACTACATATCCAGAAGGAGACAGCAGAGCTTGAATATCTGCAAAAATAAAATCTATTATTATTTGAAATGCAGTGCCATCAAACATTAATCAGGTCATCCCTACTCGGCTCCCTACCCCTGTATTTCACTCCTATGTGCTTCCTTAGGGGATGTGATTCACCCCAGAATTCTAAAAGAACTAAGGGAAGAACTAGTAACACCACTGACTACCCTTTTTAACAAATCATGAGAGGATGGTGTGGTACCTGAGGACTGGAGAAAGCCGGATGTGATTCCACTTCACAAAAGTGGGAGCAAGACAGAGGCAGGAAACTACAGACCTGTCAGTTTGACCTCAGTGGTAGGGAAAATGATGGAATCACTTCTGAAGGAAAGAATTGTTGAGTATCTAGAAGCCAATAAGGGCACAGGACCCAAGGCAACATGGATTCACAGCAGGAAGGTCATGTCAAACAAATCTAATTGATTTCTTTGACTGGGTGATCAAAGTAGTAGACCAGAGAGGGGCTGTGGACATGGCCTACCTAGACTTTAGCAAGGCATTTGACACAGTCCCACACAAAAGATTAATAAACAAATTAGCCAGCCTGGGAGTGGGTCCCAGGGTTGTAGCCTGGGTAAAACACTGTTTGAACAACAGGACACAGTGTGATAGTAAATGGAGTCCACAGTGAAGAAAGGAGGGTTACTAGTGGGGTACCGCAAGGTTCAGTACTGGGGCTGGTCCTTTTTAATGTCTTTATAAGTGACACTGCAGAGAGACTGGAAGGGAAAGTATGTCTCTTTGCAGATGACACAAAGATCTGCAACAGGGTTGATACGCAAGGTGGGGTGGAAAGGATGAAAAAAGACTTGGCAAGGTTGGAGGAATGGTCAAATGTATGGCAGCTTAGATTCAACGCAAAGAAGTGCAAAGTAATGCACCTGGGAAACAAAAACCCAGGGCAAGAGTACACAATAGGGGGTGAGATACTGACAACAACAAAAATGGAAAGGGACCTGTGGGTAGTCATATCAGATGACCTAAAAGTGGGCCAGCAATGTGAGAAGGCAGTAAGAAGGGCTGAGGGGATACTGGGATGCATAGGGAGAGGCATCACCAGTAGAAAACATGAAGTTGTTGGCCCTCTGTACAGACAGTTGGTAAGACCACATCTGGAGTACTGTGTACAGTTCTAGAGACCCCATCTCTGCAAAGGCAATAGACAGGGTGGAGGCTGTCCAGAGGACGGCAACCAAAATGGTGCAGGGTCTGCACCAGAAGACATATGAAGAAAGACTAAAGAAGCTTAAGATGTATGGCCTCAAAGAAAGGAGGGAGAGGGGGGACATGATAGAAACTTTCAAATACCTCAAGGGAATCAACAAAGTCCAAGAGGGTAGCATCTTTCAAAAAAAGAGATGTGTAAGAACAAGGGGGCACAATTTGAAGATAGAGGGGGGATGGTTCAGAGGTGATATGAGGAAGTATTTCTTCACAGAGAGGGTTGTAGATGCATGGAACAGCCTTCCTGAGGTGGTCATAGCGTCAAAAACAGTGGGGGAATTCAAGAATGCATGGGACAGACATAAGGTAATTCTAGTGGGGGCTAGGAGGAAATAGGCTGTTAGTTAACTAGGATTTGCAGCTTATCCGTTAGGTAGGGAAATGGTCAGACTAGGCGGGCCAAGTGGTCCTTATCTGCCATCAAATTCTATGTTTCTATGTTTCTCTGTGCCTAGACTATGTTGCAGCCCATTTTATATTAGCACATATAATGGTGTCATTCAATACAGGCTGTCTAGATGTGCAAAGAGTATTTTATAAATGCAGTGCTTAGCGCTGCTCACCACAACATAACCTAGATAGACCATCTTAGGGCAGCTGGTTCATGCCACTGGGTGTCACACAGATGAAGCACACTGATGAGTCCTGAAGGATGAAACACGTGTATGTGTCTTCTGTTAGCACCCTTTGCAGACTGTGTGAGAGACCTTTTGGTACCATGCATTTCTGCTTAAAGTTGAACCAGCATAATATTATGTGCTGATTTGCATATACAGCCCATGGTGCTTTGCATTATGGGGGTATGTGTGATTTTGTATTTCTTTGAAACCTGGCATCCTGTCCAGTGCCCTTCCGGATAACCAGTGCCTCAGTGCTTGTGCGCTGAGGTTCTTTGTCTTTTAGCTTGTTTTTTGGTTTTATTGGGTTCACCACAACATAACCCAGATAGGCCATCTTAGGGTAGCTGGTTCATCCCACTGGGGTGTCACACAGATGAGGCACACCGATGAGCCCTGGTAGGACAAAACACGTGTCTGTGTCTCCTGTTAGCACCCTTTGCAGACTGTGTGAGAGACCTTTTGTTACAATGCATTTCTGCTTATAGTTGAACCAGCTTACTATTCTGTGGTGATTCATTTTTAACCACTTAATTCCTCGGCATAAAATGATTCCTTTACATCTAAATTCATCTTCAAATTCATAAATATGTCAAATACAATTTTTAAAAATGGCTACTGAATCTGTGGTTTGACAAGGATAGAGAGAAGAATAAAGATATATTTCAAAAGTGGAAAACCACCTTCCTTTCAGGCATCAACTCCAAACTCAGACCCCTATTTGTTTAGCAACGTGCCTTCAGTTTCCAGGGATCTGAGTCACCAGCTGTGCTTACTAATAAAGGTCATTGAAACCTGGAGGAACAGAAAGAAAAAAAGTCTGATTGTGTTCATTACAGATATAAATTGTACATTTTGTTAGTCTGTTTCCACTAAACAATTTTCCATCTGCTTGCACCAGTTATTTCTCTTGTGGGGGGTGAGGCAACTAGAACCAGTCAGTGCTTTACCCTGTGGTCAGCAGAAGCCAACCCAGTTCCTCAGGTTTTCCCAACCGTGCATATCACATGAAAATAATAAATAAGGTTAATCAATAGCTTGTGCTTAAGTCACATAAATTAGTCCAGGCTTCTCGACAAATATAGCCAGACATTATGAATCTGCAGTCAATCAAAATTATATATTTAGTTGCTGACCTATAGCCAGCCATTCTGCTAGTGCCCTGAGTGTAAGCAGTCAGTCCCAAGTAATGAATAATACAATGAATGCATAGCGACCATGCACCAGTTAATATTGTGCAGCTGTGACTTTGTGTACAACTTAGTGGACCAGATCTGTGTTTTACAAAGATCTTATGGGTCACTTAGTCTTTCTGCATATTAGGAAGGGAGGAGAGGGTCTTAGAAGATGCAGAAGAAATCTATATCAATGGTGGTGTTAAGTGTGTCAGGAGCTGTATTATTTCCTAAGGATTCCAGATCAGCTTGAGGAAGCATGAAGGGGGAGCAGCTCTTGTCAGCACTGTTCAGAATGGCCATTACCATTCTGAGAGTTTGAAACTCTGGTACTGGAAGCAGGCCAAAATTTCTCAATGAAATCCCAGGCCACTTCAGTAGTACTCAATTTGAAGTAGCCCTCCCCGCATTAACCAATAAAATAGCAGGAAATGTAATACAGTACTACACTTGGAGCTGTTGCAATACATTCCTTATTCAGAGTAAGCCTATTTGGGTTTGGGTGCCAAAGCCCCATGGGCTCACTCTATTTTGAGTGTCCAGGGCCACTGATAGTTAGTAATAAATAGGGCAGTAAGTAGGATAATAACTAAAAGTAGGGCAGGCAGAACATTTTGAAGAAACTTCGCCACGTCTCTGTCCTTTAAACCCTCAAAACCACAAATTGTTCTGAGAGTCACGTGATGCTCTGGAAAGGGTAAGACAAATTGTATAGAGCGCCGTCTATCCTACTGCAAAATCTACTAAAACACCAGCCTAAAACTTCAAAAGTTGCTACCAATTTGTCAAAAGACATTGCAACAACTCTGGGTACTTTTGAGGGGGAAAATGGATGTTACTTTGCCATCTAAATGCTCCAATATGCAGCCTGAAGATGAAGCGTTGCAGGAGTTGGAGGCAAAGCACCCACGTTGCAGCTCGACCCCTCAGCCCGATGCTTCTGAGCTGTCCTCTACGCATATCTATTCCAAGCTGTCATCGATAAAGGAAGCTCTTTTGAAATTGATGAGGTTGCTGATATCAAACCAGCCATCACCTAACTCTCCCAGAGGGTTGCCGACACCGAAGCCTGGGTAGGATCAGTGGAACGCAAACAGGAGAAAATAGAGCATGAGGTCATCGCTCTCAAGTAGAATATGGTAAAACTTAAAGATCGTATTGACGACCTCGAGGGCAGAAATCGGAGTAACAATTTGATATTGCTAGGGCTCCCAGACGGAGAAGAGAGACCCAATACCCTGCAATTTCTACAGAGGTTTCTTAACAAAACAGTTGAGCCTTCCTCTAATGGCCCATCATACATCATAGAGTGTGCTCACCACTCTTTAAGAGCCAAGCCTCCAGCAACTGACCCCCACGGCCTATCATATTTAAGTTATTGAACTTTCTGGACAGGGAATTTATTATAAAAGAAGCCAGGAAATTCTCGGCCATTCTCTGGGAAGGCAAGAAGTTGAGAATTGTACCTGATCTCACATTAAAGACAAGGCAGCTACGGGCAACATTCTGACCAATCACCGAAGTTATGGGCAGCTGGAATCAGCCACAGCACCCTTTACCTAGCCAAGTTAGAGATCACACTACTGATGGTCCTAAGAGGTTTGACTTGGCTGAAGAAGCCCTTAAATGCCTCTGAAATCTCTTTCCTGATTTATTCCCTAAATGATTTGGAGGTCTCACTCCCGAGAAGGGGTCAGGACTCTGACTATCCTTGTCCCCTTGAGCCTTTCTTTTACTACTGGATTGTTCTGCAGTCATTTTGGATACCCATGAAGTATTCTAATTCTATCTTTCCCAGGTAACTGTGTATAAGGAAATAAGCCACTCAATTCCTTTAGATCTTTCATCCCACTACTCAATCTCTTCCTTCAATCATACAGAGACTAAATACAATATTGGGGGGGCTCCAGTGGGACTCTTTGGTCTCCAGCTGTAAACTCCCTCGGCATTTATGCATCTGGTCAAGTTTAGATGACAGAAAGGTAATTCTGAGATCCAGTTGTGGCCTCCACCCCCGAGTTTCCTTTGGAGCTGTAATCAAATTTTAACAGCTATTACGGATCGTCTTGTCTTGGACAGCTAATAATAAACTGAAACTCCTTACCAGCACCAGACAAGTAAATGGCCAGTTTTTTTCCTTTTCGCAGTCTGGTTCCATGCCAGGAAGAGATGCACTTGGACTTTGTCTGCTTACTGTGGTCGGGAAAGCCAGTGATCCAGTTGGCAAAGGACCCTTTTCTTACTTTAGCGCTTTGATGATTTCACCTATACCCACTAGATGGCACCAAATCTTACAATACGAGCTTGCTGCTGCAGCTCTGGGACTTACTATACTGCATCCTACAACTGGACTGTAAATCAAGCTATTTGGTTCGATTTTTTTTCTCTCTTTTTTAGCCTCTAAGCAAACATTGCAGAACTGGTTAATCTGTAAAGATTGTTTGTCTTGGCTTTAGGATGTTTAGAGTTAGTTTAGTATCAATAATGTGGGGTTTTATTACAAAAATTACTGTGGGAAAATTGTTGACTGCTAAATAAGGTAATTCAGTAAAATCTTTTGTTCTCTATTTAACCTCAAGGCTTGGTTAAGCCACTTTAGGACTTGTTTAGAGTCTATTGTTTAAAGGTATTCTGATACATTCTTGAACTATGGGATCCCCTTTAGGTGCAGCAAATGATGGTTGATTTTAACCTGTCTCTTGATAAAGTCCTCCTTTTCATGTTAAATGGATTTTTCCCTGGGGCAATTGCACCTTTCCTGAGGTTCAGAATTAAGTCATCATTTTCTTTTTGCTTGTACAGTCAGGGATCCCTCTTGAAATGGTTAAGTTACTGCTATATTGAATTAGGATAGTAAACTCACCTTAAGCTTAAGGATGTTCTGTGTTGCTCCCTTATGGGATTCTTTTACTTTGACGGGCTTCCTATATATCCCCTTTATTTTATGGCCCAGGACTACCAAGGCCCCTGACCCTCCCCTTTTTTGGTTATTGTGTCTTTCTCCCTTTTTCCTCTCCTGATTTACAGGGAGCTCATGGGTCATTAGTTAAGAACCCCTTTTATATTATGAGCCAAGATGCTGCAGCTGGTGTTTAAAATCTGCAGTCCCTCAATGATTCAGTAGGTAGATGTTAGTTCCCCTCTATGAGTATTGTGGACCGTCCATAAGGGGAGCGGGCTTAGGCCCGATGTTTCTAGTCTATATTTTGTTATTTAGGGATTGATGGTTTTTGTTTTCTTGGGATTTTTTTTGTTATTGTTTTTTCAGGGCTAGAAGGGTGGGAGGGTTGTTTGTTTCAGCACAATCTCAGTTTGAGGTTACAAAGGCAATTCTATTTGCACCTCATTTATATGACTAGCATATTTACTACCCTTTCTTGGAATAAAAAGGGGAGGAATAATACAAAAAATTGTAATCTTAAACCACTTAGCTAAGTACGATCCTAAAATTGCTTTTATTCAAGAAACCCACCTAATGCCAGATCACTTAAATCACCTTCAAAATGATGGTGGGACAAATATATGGAGCAGGATTTAGCTTTACGCTGGCATGGGGTGGCTATTCTAATAGCGAAAGGCTTTCCTTTTACCTCCGTAGAAATGGTCAGCGACCCGAGGATACTATATATTGGTCCATGGTAAGTTAGGTAACCTCGATATAATGTTGAGCTCATCTACGGCCCCAACACTGAAATTCCTCCTTTTTACCCACTTAGCTACAGTCCTTGCTCCCTTCTGTCAGCACCTAATTTATTGGGCAGTGATTGGAACCTTGTGCAAACTAATGACCTCGACTGTACTTATCACAAAGTAACTGGCCTTCCCTTCCGAAAGGGCAATGCAGGAATTTACATCCTGTTTAGGGTTGTTGGACCCTGGAGACTTCTGTATCCTTTGACCAAGGACTTTACTTTCTTTTCACCTGTACATAAAAGCTTTTCTCACCTAGACTTTTTCTTAATGAGTCAACACTTAATTCCTTCCATAAAAGACTCTCAAATTTATGCCAGGGTAATCTCAGATCACTCCCCAGCTTCGGGTACTATGGATTTTCTGGCTAGCCCCTTCAGACCCCATACCTGGTCTCTCAATAATGCCTTATTGAAAGATTACCAGGTGATCTCCCGATTTAAGCTGTTCCTTCAGGATTCTATTCAAAGGAACCTAAGCTCCATTCTTCAATAGATATTTTACGGGCCACCCTTAAATCAACCTGGAGGGGAGCTTATCCATGTGGCCACAGTTAGGAAAAAAAAAAAGCTTTTACCATATCAACCTGTGCTTAGAAAGAATTCTGGTTCTTGAAACTAAAGTAACGGAAATACTTTCTACAACAGAAAAGAAGAACACACCCACCTAAGATCACAGTATTCAAGCTACTACTTGATCCCTTCTTAAAGCCACTTATATAGGCCAAGGCAACAAAGCAGGCAAATTACTGTCCTGATGCCTAAAGCAATGGTCAGCTGCTAAATAGATTCCCATTATTAAATACCCTCAAACAGGGTTTTACTCTCAGACCTAACAGAAGACAGCATCTTTCAAGGTTTTTATCAATCCTATATTCTGCTTATCCTATGTCATCCTCCTGATCACAAATGATGAAAAATTTCTTACAACACGCGAATCTCCCCCACCTTTCCACAGAACACCAATCCTTATTAGCTGGATCAATAATAGCCTAAGAGATTTCACAGGCTATTGACTTCCTGAAGCCTGACAAGGTGCCCAGCCCGGATGGTTTTTCAGGACTTTTCTACAAGACCTTCAAAGACCAACTGCTCCCCTTGTTGACTCAACTATTCCATCACTGGGAGACTTCACCTGTAACTGACCCTTCCTTATTTGAAGCAAGAATAATCCTCCTTCCCAAACCAGGGAAATATTCCACCACAATTGAAAACTATTATCCAATTTCTCTCCTTAATGTGGATGTGAAAATATATGCTAAAATTTTGGCCACTCGATTAGCTAAAGTTTGGTCTAATCTCCAGGAAAGTGAGCAGGCTGGCTTTTGGGTGGCTGGCAAGCCTTGGCCAACCATTTCACAAGTTCTGTTCATCTTATTTCTGCATCCAGGACCCCACCCAAGAGGCAGTTCTGGTCTCCCTGGATGCAGAAAACATTTGATAAAGTGGCTTGGCTTTATCTATTTTCCACCCTCTCTAAATATGGCATCCCTATGATTTTATAAAATGTATCCAAATCCTTTACCAATACCCCTCAGCATGCCTATTATGTAACAACCATCTTTCTGAACCCTTTCAATTATCTAGTGGCACCAGACAAGATTGCCCCTTATCCCCCCTTTTTATTTAACTTGTACATTACTAGAGTGTTAAATCAAGATCAAGGGATTAGGGGTATTCTGACTGGGGACACTGAATTTAAATTATCCCTGTTTGCAGATGATTTGCTTCTTCACCTCTTGGATGGGAATAATTCCATTCCCCAGGTTCTTCGAGTTATAGACCAGTTTAGTGAATTCTCAGGCTACTAGCTTAATAGAAGCAAAACCATTGTTTACCCCATGTCAGTTAAGGTGAGGAAAGCTTTAATAACTACTTCAGGTTTTCAATGGGAGCATACAGCTATAATTTACTTGGGCATTAAGTTGCCCAAGGATTTAGGGAAGTTAAAAGAATTAAATTTGGATCCCCTTCTAAAACAGACAAAAGAAGATTTAATGAGGTGGAAAAAACTGCCACTATATTTTTTGGGTGGAACCAATGTTTTAAAAATGTCTATTTTATCTAAATTATTTTACCCCCTAAACATTCTCAACATTTATCTTCCCAAATCCTACTTTTTGACTCTTCAAAGACTTGCTCTTATTTCATCTAGGATGGGACCCTCCCCTCATGAGAGTCTACTGCAAACTTGCCGGCCCTAGATCTTTGGGTGGTTTACAGCTTCTGGATTTCTATCTCTACTATCTGGCCATCCATGCTAATAAATTCTTACATTGGATTTTCCCTCAGTAATGATATACCCTCGTACCCCCATTGGCTGCACCTTGACTCCGGGATAGCAAAAAAATTACATTTTTCTTTGTCTGCAGCATTGTATAGTCCTTGGTCAGAGGTTCCAGTAGAACTACCAGACTCTCCAATTGGCTGGGATATCAAAGCTTCCCAGCAACTCTGTGCTCTTATTAGGTTCCGACAAAAAGATATTACATAATCACTCTTCAGCAACCCCAACTTGAAAATAGCCCAAACTACTATTAGTTAACATTGGTGAACACTAACTGAAATGAAGTTAAAGGACCTAATAAAGAAGACTCAGTGCTCTCACTTTGAGAGCTGCAAAAGAAATTTGACATCTCCCCTAAATACATATTTAAGCTTACTCAGGTACGCCACAGTGTTAAGACCTTTCTCGGCAATCCCCCTTGGTTTGGTAAAGCTGGTTCCCCTTTTGCTTCACTCTTAGACAGAGCCAAAAAGCAGAAACCAATTTCCACACTTTATCAGGAAATAAATCATCATCCCTGGAACAACTCTTCACCAGTGGCTTTTTATTGGAAACATGCTCTATCTAAATCCCTCCCAGATAATCTATGGAGAACAATCTGGTCAGACATTTTTACCTTTACTAAGCAGGATCATCTCAGAAGTATCCAGTTTAATATACTCCACAACATTTATTATACTGCCAGTAAATTACACAGAATGGGCAGGCTCCCTTCCCCCATTTGTCAAGACTGTAGACTTGAAGATGCTACGCTGTATCATAAATTCTGGACTTGTTCCAAGATCCTCAACTTCTGGGACATAGTTAGGAACCAGATTTCAGACTACCTAAACCTATCCCACGTCTTCTTGGAAGACACCTGTCTTTTGGGTCTATACTCCTCCATTCACACATTTAATAAAAAATTGCAATTTGCCACGGTTTTCCTCATTACTAAACTTCTAATTCTCAGACATTAGAAGGAGGACTGGAAGCCATCTTTTAATGAATGGTGGGTGGAATTCCTAACTGCCCTAAACTTGGAGCAGTGTGTATCCAGGGCCTCCCACTCCTAGAAGAAATTCCAGAAATGTTGGAGACCCTTTTATTCAATTCTCAAGGACAAATTTAGTTATTGACTACCTTCTTATTTTCTCCTTTCTCTTCTTCATCTGCTCCCTTGATTTCTACCCCCTCCCACAACTTAGATCTTTCTGTAGTATTAGTGAAGGTAGTAAATAAGAAAGATACTGTAAGCCAGAGTTTAGTTTCTCTGGCCTTATTAGTTGCTTCTCCAGATTAAGATTGTGCATTGAATAAGGGTCTGGGAGGCGGGATGGGTGTTCTTCTGGGTGGGGTGGAGAGGATTCTGCCCTTCCCTTTTCCCCTTTTATATCCTGCACTGTTTTTCCTTTTTTGTACGATACTGCTACATTTAGAGCTATGATTTACTATGAATCCATTGTATTCTATTTTTGGTACCTCTGTATCCTTGTGTTTGATTAAAATAAACTTAATTAAAAAAAGTAACACAAATTATTCTTAGGTTGTTTCTCCAACTCGATGTTTGAGATCGTCTACTTTTGAGAAAAGTGAATGTAAATAATAGGAGTGGAAAGCAGTGGTGTCCTTGAGTTTTGTGAAAGATTCTTCTAAGAAAACAAACAAAGCAAAGACACCAGGCTAGCACTGGAGCATGGCCGTGGTGCAATTTCTAAATACACTGAAGTAAAACCAAAAGAATCAACACCCAAGGCAAGAATAGTCCACTGAAATGTGAGATAAAGTTTAACATCAATAGTGAGAGGAAACAGCTGATAACCTCAGTTTTAGGGCTGCAGTGGGCATAGCACTGCAGACCTCTTGCTATACAAAAGGACTCAGAGAATTCCTTCCGATGGAAAGACATGTTGGAGTTGCACCACAGTCACCTCTGCATCTGTAGAGCACTTTGCTTGTTGTCTCCATTTAAAGTAGCACTTCACTATACCCCACACCCGACCCTCACTCTCTGTGCCCACCACCTGACCCCACTTCACCCCCAGAAACATAACAGTGACACTGGGGGTGCCCAATCCCCAAGTGTCCCAATGAGGATTTCTCAATGTTTTTTTTTTTGTTTACAGCCACCCCCCACTACCACTCATGCAAGGTTATTTATTCTTTTTTTAATATATATTGATAACCCCTCACCCAACACTACCTCTCAGCACCCCCTCCAAAAAAAAATAACATAACAGTGACACTGGGGTGCTCAGAATCCCAGTATCATGAAGAGGACTCCTTCATGCATTGTGTTTTTTTAAATCCTGTACAAAGAAAACTGTCCATCAATGTCTTTTGCAGCTGAAACTGTGCCCCACCAGACCCTCCCACTCAGCACTCACTACCCCACACCCCCAAGCCTTTACTTACCCATTGGGGGTCCAGCATCATTATCCTCTCTGGACCGCAGACACATCTTCACTCTTCAAAGCTGGACCACAAACTGAAGAAACATATGCGGTTCAATGTATTTCAATAGTGTTTTAACATAACATGGGCATTTTTTGCATATTTTTAGCCCCAATTTTCAGCATGCCTTTTTTGGGACCCCACCTCATGAACAATTGCACTGACATTAGGCAAATCTGTCCCAAAAGGATATTGTGTGGTCCCTGTATGAAATCACCTTTCAGGCAGGAGTTGAGAATCTTATCTGCCCTTATTCATGAGCTGGAGTCATAAGAAAGCTATGTGGAAAATGTGGTGTAC
The DNA here is from genome assembly GCA_016271365.2 of Neoceratodus forsteri. NCBI lineage: Eukaryota > Metazoa > Chordata > Ceratodontiformes > Ceratodontidae > Neoceratodus > Neoceratodus forsteri. Next base: position 435,950,476 of record JADMNL010000023.1, read on the forward strand.
AAATATTAAAAAGCAACAAAGTTATGAGCCTACTTTGAATTTTGTGAATGCAGGCTCGTAACTTTATTAATTTTCAATATTTTTAGCCCAAATTTACAACATAGCCATATTGTTACATCACCTCATGAATATGACAGCTGTCAGTTTTTAAATCCTGACCAAAATGCTTTTTTTCCCCATCCCAAAAGGTGATTTTGTGGTGCCTGCATGAAATCCCTTTTAGGCTAGGACTTGAACATTTTCTCTTCCCTTCTTCATGAGGCAGAGTCATAACAAGGATGTGTTGAAAATTTGGTGTAAAATATTGCAGAAGAACAAATGTATGACCCTATATATTTTTGCTAATGCAAGCTTATAACTTTGGCAATTTTCAATATTTGTACCCCAAATTCCTTGGATGCAGCCCTATCAGCTCTGGCCAGAGTTTGCTACAGTGTGCCGTCACCATAGAAACCTTCACTTTTTTGTTTGAAAGTGTTTTTGAAATACACTTGATGTAAAAATTACAACTGATGTATTAATTTTTGATTCCAAATAAGCTCTTGATACCCCTGATATGCCATGTTATTGACCTTTGTTTTAAATGTGTACCTGCTTGAGCTTTCCATCTCAGGCATGCAGGTTTTAAAGAGTTGTTGTTTTAGTTTCAGTGGTGATGGAACACTATAAAAGCCAAGGTGATCAGCTGTTGCATTACCTTTGATGAAGATTTGCAGTGGCCAATCAAAACATCAGGTGGTTTCCTCTCACTAGTGATGTCATTAGTCATTGCCAATGGAGTTTACAACACCAAATGACCATGGATATGTCTCTTCTGTTTTGAGCATGCAATAGAAGTTTGGTGAGTTAAACTTTATCTCACTTTTGAGCGTACTGTTTTTGCCTTGGGTGTGATTCTTTTGTTTATTTCTTCTAAGAAAGCAAGCTTTTTTTTTTCAAACTTTCTATTCTTTCAATAATCTCCATGGCTTTTTTTTTGTCTCTTTTAGCATTGCCTTTGAGCTCTGGGATATCATTTTTCTTTAAAAGCAGCATATCCTTTATGTCAGATAAGTCCATTGTAACCCCTTTTTCTTCTCTTTTTTATATACATTCAGATGCATGAGTGAATTAATTCGTGATAATAAATCATGAAGTTTCAGCAACATCATCACCACCACCCTAGATCTATCCTAAACTGTCTTAACTAAATTAATCTTATATAAGAAATTATATGTAAGTAACTTTCTTTACATTAACTTTCATGTTTTAGTTTGCAAATGAATCAGATTAAAGTTTTCTGGTAAACGAAGTCCAGGTTTGCTAAAATGAATGGCAACTACAGTATCTTGTATTTTATGAAACCCTCTCTATTTTGCTTAGGTGTATCATCAATACCATCCATTCCATAAATTTTAGTGGTGCAATATCCTTCTAATGAGTTAGTATTATTTTCTGTTTATCAAAATAGCCAGATTAATCAGATTTAACTGGTATTCACTGATGTCCTCATCACCTTTTATCCCAAAAATCACAATGCCAGGGTCAAAAGGGAAATCTCTCTCCAAGACTTCAGACACTAAAAGGAAAATATCTGACTATAATTTAACTCTTGGCAAGATACCAATGTATGATAGGGTGTTCCTTTTGGCCGTGGCATCTTTGACATTTATTACATTTTAGTAATTTTCCTGGGTTGAAGTATTTTCTGTGTATAACATTAACATAGATCTGTTTTAACCTGTTACATCTGATGCAGATTCTTATAAATTAATTATTTTAAGCAGTTTGTTTTCATTTTATTTACTTACTTACTGTAGATTATTTCCCAAGAGGTTGTTATACTTACTAGGTTTTTTCCTGTCCATCACTAAATAGTATTTGATTTTGCCTCTAGCAAAAATAGTTTTAATTTTCAGTACTGTAGAGCATTAATATTTCTTTTTTGAAATTAAACTTCTTTATTGAGTTTACAATAACAAAATCAGTATTCATGTCATATACATGTGAGCATTAATATTTCTAATTTTCTTAAAGACATAGTGCCTAATTCACAAAGGATGATGCAAGGCTTGTGCCAAGCCCTGCGCCAAACCTGGTGGTCGGCTCAGCTGTACTGACATCTTTGCCACAGGATGCATCCGGTTCATGAAGATCTGGTGCATTTGTGACAGTTTTCCTGATTTATGGCAGCTTGCACCAAATATTTGGTGCAAGCCCTGTAAAAGGGGTCCCCGAGATTACCACAAGCTAGACCAGAAAAAGCTAGTCTAACTTGCAGCCTTTGGCACACTGGATTAAGAATCCTAATCACTGGCCGGGGTCTGCCACAAGCCCTGTGCACCATATGTTTGGTGCATCTTGGGCTTGAGGCATGCTCAGGATGTTCGAGGATTGACCCCATAGTTTTTTAATGTGCAGATATTGAAAAAGCTGGTTGTCTGGTATCTAATATTTCAATTGCAATTGTTCAAATGTGATAAATTTGCCAGTCTCATATAAGTCCCTTATTTCCACTAAGTCATATGTCCTCCAAACTGCAAAAATGTGATCTATTACTGAGGGGGTGAAATTTGTGTTGCATATTGTATTGCATGAAACTGTGGAATGAACTGAAGACTGATTTCATCTTTCAAATAGTTACTGTATCTGCTATTTGCCACATTTTATTGGTTGCCTTAGTTGTTAATAAGCATTATAGCTTAGAAGTTAGAGCAACAAGCTGTGAATGAGCTTGGTACAACAAGTAGACTTGAGTTTGATTCCCACAACCTCTACTTGCATATTGCGTGACACTGAGTAAGTCACTTAACCTCCCTGTGCTCCCCGGTCACCCCTAAAAACAGGCACTTGTGCCTAGAGGGCCTTAACCAGTTGCCAAATAATACAAGTAAAGAATAAGAAAGTCTTATATTTGTTTGAATTAAATAAATTTGCCATTAATGCATTTCTAAGGTAAGAAAATAATGTAGCTGACAATTTCAAATAAGGTCAAGAGGACGTATTAACAACATCATGGAGCCATTCATATAAAGGCTCAGTTTGGACTGACAAATAATACCCCAAAAATGAGGGCGACTCAGCTTGCCCTTCCCTTTTTCAATCTGGAGCTTCTCCAAAGCTACTTATGAATTTTGCAATTCCCAAAGCAAATTTCAGATTTTTTTTTTTTGATTCAATGTCAGAAAGAAGTTTTTATCCAAAATAACAAGGAGGGACTGAAACAAAAAAAGTATTTGAGTAAGTATATTCATTTTTAAAAAGGTCACTCTCCTTGCTCTTGTTGATTGTATTGTTAACAAAATGTTCAATAAATTGTTTGACTGCAAGAAAAAAATATATATCCTTTCCTGTGCTGCGCATTAGTTTTGGTTTTGGTGGTTTATTTGTAGTTTTCCTTTTTAGGAACTATTTTGTAAAACTCCTAATGGAAAGACTTGTATCATCATAATGTACTTTTCTTTATATTGATCATTGTTATATATAAGTATATTGTTTAAAATTCACTGTTTCTGTATTGAAGTTTGATTTCATTCTATATGCTGAACTGTAGTTCCAATACTGCTCATGTTGGTTGTATTGTCAATAACAAAATGTTAAATAATTTTTTTAACTGCAAAAGGGTCACTCTCCCAATTAGTGCTAATGGCAAATGTTGCCATCTCTCCAAGTCTACCACTATCTTTTGCCATCATTGGTTTATAATTATGTTTATAAAAGGGGTTTTAATCTTTGGTGATATTTATTCTGAGATAGTTTATAATATCTTTTTAGGCTGGTGATGCATATTGTCCTGTTTCAAAATGTTGGATTGGGCATAGTTGAATAATTTCACTTATTTTCCAGTTGACCTTGTAACCTGGTAAGTTACCAAGTTTTGTTATCAATTCTATAATGTAGTTGTGTAGGCTATAAATATCTGAGCTATACTGTAGAACAGGTTATTTTTGTAGCAAAATAATTCTAATTACTGTATGTTCACGGGCGGTAGAGTCCCGCGAACTTACTTGGACAGCATGATCAAATGATGCATGATATTTTAATAGTGTACTTTATTCAAAGCAAAAAAGAATCCCCTATATCAACACAGCGTAAAAGATGTTCACTATGTTCAGAACATTCACTACATTCAAACGTGACCAGTCAACAGTCAGTCAGCATACCTGTAAAAGAAGAAAACATACCATTAAGCAACTGTAGCAAATGCCAAACTGTATTTTATTTTATTACTGCTTTTGCATACTGTTTTCTTTGAGATCAGTTTCCGTAAGTCCCATTTGCTTGAGCATCCTGGACACCTTGGACAGCTATAAATTTAAAAGACTAAAGTACGTGATTCTGTTTCTGTGTTTCTGAATGTATAGAAAGTATTAATGTCTGTTTAACCTACAATACTATCTAAGCAGTTAGCATGTGTAGCTTGGATAAAAGCCATGGACACAATTCTTGTGGCGGCTACTCAGATCCTCTAAAGTTTCAAGAGTCACTATGCATGTTGTGCTTTAAGGGTGATCATGTGCAGATCGATGTCTGTTTTATCAAATGGTGTACTGCAGTTCAGTTTGTCAGTGATTTGTGCAGCATACCATTTTGTGAAACAAGCTTTAAGGTTAACCTTGAACATTTTATTTATCGAGACATCCAGATGCTGTAATAGGCCAGTGCAGGAAGTGTGGACAAATTCTAGTATTATTGTTGATCTATCTAGTTTTTCCAGCACTATGTGGGTAGAATTAGCTCTTTAGAGGCAGAGGATAAGGAGCAATCTCTGTTCAGCTGGCAAGTCATTTTTTAATGATAAAGAAAACATTGAGCACATGCTGGGGCTGACCTGTTAGACGATATCTTTGCCGTCAGAAAGGCACCATCCCTAGCTAACATACAGCAACAGTAGAATGAGATTTGATTTGTTTGACATCTGTAATTGGTGGTTCGAGTGCTCGGGTGCTCAAATATTGAGGTAGGAAGTACGAAGTACAAACTGTAGTTTTCTGAGCTGTATGAGAATTACAGGTACTGGGGCAGTTGAGATTATTGCTTCTAACTAGAATTTAGCATTTGAACGACAGGTTCTCCACATGAGGGGTGTTTGCTCACAAAGCTTTATTTTAAAATTAATGTTTTATTTGATGCACTAACTTCAGGGACGTCTGCTGACCCCTGAGTCTACTTCTGTGGCACTAGGGGTGTCCCAGGATGCATCTGGAATTGAGCAGTAGCCTGCTCAACATGCCGTCCTGGTTAAATGCTTAAATAACTAAGTACTTACATTGCAACATTGTTGTGAGGAGCCAAGTGACCCCTTGTAAATTTCATTTCATAGTGACAGCACGCTTTTGTTCAGCCCTGCAGCGAGCCGGGTGAGCATATGCTGTTGACCTGCAAAGGGAACAGCACACTGGGGAAAGAGCCTGTGGGTAGCACTTGAGAGCTAAACAAGTTAAAATATTTTATTGTGTGTGTGTGTCAAGGAGCCCTGTCATTGTATGCAGGCAGGGAGCACTGTTATCTAAATACCTACACAGTGCTGTACATTTTAAACTTATTGACTGAGTAGCTTTCACTTGTGTGCCTTTCCCACGAATGAGTGGAGAATGCATGGCGAGTTAATAGCAGCTAATTGCTTACATTGCAACATTGTTGGGAGGAGCTAAGCGACCCCTTGTAAATTTCATTTCCAAGTGACAGCACACTTTTATTCAGCCCTGCAGCAAGCAGGTGAGCGTGTGCAGGGCGAGGGCAGTGTAGCGCTTGGAGACGAGTACAGAGACAAGGGCGTCTGCGTGTGTCAGCTGTGTCCGCAGAGTATGTGGAGTATTAGGGCATGATAATTTGATTTAACCAAAGCAAACTGTTGGTGAGTACAAATAGCTTTGTCAGGATGTCACAAAATAAGGGAAAGTGAGGTAGCAAAACAAAAAGAGTTTGTATCAAATGTAAAATGTTTACTGATGAACCAGTCTGTAAGGAGTTTGTGAGTGAGAATTGTACTTTAATTACAAATCTAAGGAAGGAAATTGATATATTATTACAGAGATTAAAGACTCAAAAAGAAATTACTAGCCTAGAAAGATTTATATATCAAACTGCCCAGGATATTACATTATCTGAAGCCCAAATTTCAATTGATAAAGATAAGAGCAAGTTGGAAGAGGAACAGACAAATTTTGCTGGGGGGGAGTCTATTCAGCCTGTAGTCAATACTTCATGGGCGCAACCCAAATATCCCACTATAAAGCACTGTACTAGCTGTAATGAGAACATCTTGCCAGTCCAAAATATGTTTGAATGCCTGAATGACCATGTAGACCTCGAGGACAGATCTATGCAAAATCCCTGAAATACTCACAAAGAGATTGACCCTGTAAATAACCAGGACACATTATCAACTAAAAAGATCTTAACCAAGGACATATTGGTCATAAGGGATTCAATAATTAGGGGAGTGGACTCTGGTATATGAAGGCAGGAAGAGTAGTACTAATGTCAGTACCCTACCCAGTGCTAAAGGGGGAGATGTATCTGATTTATTAGACGGACTCATGGAGAATACAGAGGAACCCTTGGTCATTGTTCATATAGGTGCCAATGATGTTAATAAAATTAGCACAAATGTATTTCAGGCTAAAATAGCTGATATAACAAAAAGAATTAAACAAAAAGGTGGTGATATTATATTCTCGGGCATATTACCAACACATGGGTATCTTGAATATAAAAATGGAGCAATCAAATCAATCAACAATTGGTTAAGAACCTTTTGTAAAAATAATAATCTTGGGTTCATGGATAATTCCATTACCTTTTGTAACAAATTTCTATTTAAACCGGATGATCTTCATCTTAGCGCGGCAGGATCTAGGATTTTGGGTAGGAAACTGAACAAAGTTATTGACTTCCATTTAAACTGGTGCAGGGGGGCAGCCCACATTGGAAACTAACCCAAATACAATCATGGGTAATGATTACAATATTGTAAAGGACTGGAGGATAGTGCTCATAAATGCCAGAAGCCTAACAAATAAATTTGATGAATTTAAGGACTTTTTGGTATCACATGATATACATATAGCTTGCATCACAGAAACTTGGTGGGACAATAACGATTCTTGGGAGAAATCAATTCCAGGTTTTAACCTATATCATAAGTCTAGATTATATAGGAAAGGCGGGGGCATAGCAATATATGTCCATAGTTCTATAAACAACTTACAGTTACCTTATGATGACCTCGACTTAGAAATTACTTGGATTAAGTTAATACCATTAAGTGGCCCCAAAATTATAATTGGGCTATTTAATAGACCACCATCTATTACACATGAAAAGTATCTCATCTTTTTGGATTTATTTAATAATTTAAATCCAGCAGATAATTTAATAGTGTTGGGAGATTTTAATCTCCCTAACACTGATTGGAAGTTAACAAAGGTGGATAATAAAATTGAACAACTGTATCTGGATGCTTTTGATCAGCTAGGTTTAGAACAAATGGCACATGAAAATACAAGAGGCGATAATATTCTAGATCTTGTATTAACCAATATGGGGGATTTAATAAACAGGGTACAGATCCCCCCCCCCCCAGGTAACAGTGCCCATTCTAAGGTTTTATTTACACTAAATGGGATGCAGTTAACTCCCAATTTAAATTTACTTTCAAGTTCTGGGGGAGTTACTAAATTAAACCTAGCTAAAGAAAACTTTTCCCAACTTAGGAAAGATCTAGCATCATGGGATTAGTTTAAGGATTTTAATGGAAACAACACTGAGGATATGTGGAATATACTCCTTGAAAAGCTTAATTACCTAATTAATGTGCATATCCCAAAGCATAAAATTAAACATATGGGTGGCAAAAAAATCAAATCCATGCTGGTTAAACATATTAAACATTTAATTAATAGCAAAGATAGGTTATTTAAAAAATACACAAAGGAAAAGACTCTAAAAACTATCAAGCATATACAAATTTGCTAAACTAGTTAAGGTAGCTATAAAAAGGGGGAAAGCTCAGCAGGAAATTTTATTTTATTTATTTTTATTTAGTTTTTGTTGACCGGGTAAGTGCACTATACAAATCCTGCCTATTTTCAGGCATGACCTGGGGGAAGGGATACAGATAAATGCCAACCAACCTTGAACCAGATTAAGCTGTTGGTGGTATTTTTAGTGAAGAATTACTCTGGCCACTAAGATTAAGGACAACAAAAAATCATTTCTTTCTTATATAAATGGCATGAAGAACCATTTAACAATGCTAGGACCTTTTAAAGACTCTAACAGAGAACTGGTGAATGAGAAAGAGGCAGTCAATATCCAAAATAACTACTTTTGTTCAGTCTTTAGCTCTGGAAATACCCCCTTCATTTCTGAGGAATTAGTACTCATCCCGGGGAATGTTATAATTACACCTGAGGAGATTAGGAGTACATAACTTGTCTGACCCCGCACAACATGGCTTTACTAAATCTAAATCATGCCAGACTAATTAATTATCCTTTTATGAAAAAGTTAATTCTGAATTGGACAATGGTAAAGCAGTGGATGTAGTCTTTATGGACTTTGCCAAAGCATTTGATAAGCTACCCCATGAGAAATTAATACATTTAGTGACTAGGGTGGGAATAGATAGTAACATCCTAAGATGGATAACTGTGTGGCTGACTGAGAGGAAGCAGAGAGTGGTGGTTAAAGGCATGATGTCAGACTGGTCTCTAGTCACTAGCGGGGTGCCTCAGGAATTGGTGCTGGGATCCTGTCTTTTTAATATTCATATTTCTACCCTACAACTTAGCAATCCTCACATATGGATTTCTAAATTCACTGATGATTGTAGATTAGGTACAATCGTGACTACTACAATTGAGGGCCTTTCTCTTCGGCAGGCTATAAATGAAATCTATTTGTGGACAAAATTTAACAAATTAGAACTTAACATCTCAAAATGCAAAATTATGCATCTAGGTCTGAATAATAATCATTATACATATAATATTGGGAATAACATTCTAGCAGTAACATGTGAAGAGAGAGATTTGGGCATAAAAATAACCACAGATTTAAGGTTCAGCACACGATGCAAACAGCAGGTTAAAAGAACTAATCAGAACTTAAACTGTATTCTGAGGCATATTTCTAGTAGAAGTGAGAAGGTCATTGTGCCATTATATGGAGCCCTGGTGAGACTACACCTGAAATATTGTGTCCAGGAGTGGTCTCCCCAAAAAAGAGAGGATATGGCTAGAGTTGAGAGTGTACAGCGTAGGGCAACTAAATCAATTGCTGAACTGAAAAATCTATCATATGAGAAGAGATTGGCAAAACTTAATTTGTATTCCTTGCATGATAGAAGATTAAGGGGTGATCTATGCATGATGTTCAGAATATCAAAAGATACAGCATTAGGGGAAGATCTTAGAATATCTTACAAACCAGGGTGGACCAGTGCTAGAAGGCATAATATGCAATTAGATTTGCCAAAATGGAACACAGACTTAAGGAAACACTGGTTTACAATCAGGGTGGTAACTGCATGGAATAACTTACCAACAAATGTGGTAGAGAGCACAAGCATGGACATGTTTAAAACTAGACTCGACATCTTTTATCATGATAAAAGTACTACTTTTAAACAATAGGATTGGCAAGCATTATGGACGCAAGTCCCATAGCTTGAATTTACTTATGAAACTTATGAAAAATAAATAAATAAATCACTTGCCCCATGCAAGCAGAATGCGCACCTTGCGCACTCTGAGAATTGCAAGAGACACGCAATTTTCATGTCTTGCATGTCCTGTGGATATTAGAGCCGAGGCTTTGAAATAGTTTTCTACCAAGCAAACTGAAATGGCTTTCTACCAAGCAAACCGAAAGAAAGACAGAAACTGCAAAATCTTAGCATATGGTCCATCTCTGATTTAACTGAATTTTGTTGTGGAGAATAAGGAAGGAAAAACACCCACAGATAAAGGCTTAAGTATAAATACCTGCATGGGAAACTGTTGTATGAATAGAGATTTATACTTACACATAGGACTACGACCCCAGTACTGGTGTCATAAATTATAGTGTACACAGACGAGAATCTTAAATCCTGGGTGCCTAACTTATAAAACTTTAAGGTACAGAGGTGCAATTTATTCTGCAAAAGATGTGATAGTATCATGGCTGAAGCAAATGTACTAGATGTTCTTTCTTTGATAATCTAGGGAGGATCAATCAGTAGATGTATAGTTTGTGAAATGTTTGCCCCAAAGCACAGATGTTTGTAATAAATGTAAGTTACTGATTACGTTCCAAACTGAAAATTCAAAACTGAGTGAAGAACTTAAGCAGGTTCAGAAAATTGCAAATATTCAGAAATTTGTTAACTCGGTGAGTACTGAGGAGTCTCAGATACATAATAATAACACTACAAGAAGGAAAAGAACTAGGGGAGAGAGAGAAGATAACATGGAACCCATAGACCTAGAAAGCTGCCAAAAAAAGGTAGAGAAGAAGAACCAGCATAAGACAATGCATGGAAAAAGGTCACTTAGAGAAAAAAATATGCAGTTAAACAAAATACCCTGTTTCAGATTCCCACACAAAATATGTTCACAAGTTTAATTAACCAGGAAACCACTATTGTGAACTCTGAGATATTCTCTCTACCTGAATAGCTATTAATCGGTGACTCTATTATAAGAATGATTGACAGCCATATTTGCCATAAAAATAAAGAAACCACAACAGTAACATGCTTTCCAGGTGCAAATGTACAAGATGTTGATGAAGTGTTGGGCGACATTAATTTACCAGACAAATCCATAATTATCCTTCATGCTGGCATAAACAATGTGGGTCATACACATGAGAAAGATCTATGCACTGAATTGCTGGAAATAGGGAAAAAAATGAAACTTAAAGGACATCGGGTTGCAATCTTAGGCATTCTCCCCATCCCAAAAGCCCACCCTCTAAAAAAATCAAACTATACCTAGGATCCATACCAGAATCCAAAATTGGTGCATGAATGAAGACTTGACTTTTATTGATAACTGGGGACTTTTTTATGGGAAACATAAACTTTTTTCTAAAGATGGCTTGGACCTTAACAAACATGGAGCTAGGTTGTTGCCAGAAAACTTACAAGAAACTCTAAACAATCTAAGTTTAAACTGAGTAGCTGGGATTCATACACAACAGGACGAAAAAAGGATGACAAAAGATACTGAAGTACAACTTAAGACACATCTTGTTGACAACCAATTAAATATTTTGTCATTTAATGCTAGGAGCAAAAATAATGAACTTGATCAATTACGGGTATTAACCAATGACAAATCATATGACATAATCTCTATAACTGAAACATGGTGGTCTGATAGGAGTGAAACATGGGGAGCACAATTAGATGGCTATGCTCCATATACTCATAACAGAAAAGATAAAAGGGAAGCGGGCATGCTGTGTACATAAAGATTTTTATACATCTTTCCAATATTTCTCATAAAATACAGGCAGAAAATATTGCTAATGAATCCTTATGGGCAAGAATCAGTGGAAAAAAGTCACAGTCTCTCATATTAGGGACCATATACAGTCCCCCAACATCAACAACCCAGATTACAGAACGTATTATAACAGAGATTGAAAAAGTTGGTGAAACCTCCAAGTTCGTGGTAATGGGTGATTTTAATTTACCTGATATTGATTGGTCAAACTGTTGAGCAGCTGTAACAAACAAAAGGAAATTTATTGAATGATGTAATAACCTTAATTTACTGCAACACATGAATTCACCTACTAGAGGGCACAATGTATTAGATTTAGTCCTTGGTTCTGAGCAAAAACTAATAAAAGATTGTGTCAATAGTCCCCCCATAGGAAATAGTGACCACGATTCAATAACTTTCACAATTGAATATGAGCACGTAGTACTACAGGGACAAACTCAAATCTTTCTTTATGAGAAAGCTAAGGTTAACAAAATCTTAGAAGATTGAGAACAACTCAATTGGGTAATTTATTAACAAATACGTCTGCGGATCAAATGTGGGAAACTTTTAAAAATACTATTTTGGGACTAAGTGAACTATACATCTCGCAAACAATCAAAAACAGAAAAAAAAAGACAACATCCTATGTGGCTAACTAGACACATAAATAAATTAATAAAAAAGAAAAATAAGTGTTACAAAAATACTTTAAAAATAGGGATATTAAAACACAATATTCTTTAAAAATGGCACAATGAGCATGCAAAAAAGCACTAAGAAATGCTAAAGAGAAAGCTGAAAAAAATGTAATGAAAAATGCAAAAAAGGATAATTGCAAGGCCTTTTATGCATACGTAAAGTCACTTAAGAAACCTCAGAGCCATGTGGGCCCACTGACATCAGAAAACAAGACAACATCAACAGATACAGAAATGGCTTCCAATTTTATGTTTGCTTGCACGCATGTGCAAGAAACATAGTGCCATCATCCGAGTTTTCCAGAGGTGTGTCAGCCTCTTCCAATTCAGTCAGTGTGTTTGCAGGCACAGTCTTAGTGCTCCAATCACTGCTCTAGCTGTCTATGACAGCAGTTGAAAATGCAGTGGCATACAGTTGAAAGGGAGAGCTCCGCTTCAGTGAGCAGAGCTCCCCCCTCAACACGCATGCACACATATTGCGTGCTCACACACTCCACCCCATGCACATACTGTATAGCCGATGGGGGTGCCCAATGCCCCGTCGGCTCCACGCCTCCTCCCCAAAAAAAGCTTTCCAGGTGCCACGCTGGGAGCCCACCCCAGCATGGCACACATCCGTATGGCTGACAGGGGTGCCCAATCCCCCATTGGCTCCAGCCCCAAACAGACTTTTAGCTGCCACGCTGGGAGCTCACCAGCGGCAAATGTCCCCCTGGCTGCCTTCCTTAAAAAAAAAACTGTAAAAGAAACGTTTCCTCGGCATTCTCCCAGCCCACCCCACGCCCACCCACTGCACACTCTGCCTCCCACACCCCCTCACCCCATACTTACCTCCGGAGTCTGGTGCTGATCATTCGTGGACCGGGAACACGTCTGCACTCTTCAAAGCTGACCAATGAACTGAGGAAATGCCGAACCATGTAGTAATGTAATCGATAGGTTTTTCTAACTTTGCTGCATATCTCAGGCATTTTTGGAATTTTTGCACCAAATTTTCAACATGGGGTTTTTGGGAACCCTTCTCATGAATGCTGTCACTGTCATGGTGTTAATCGGGCCCGAAGGGTGATTTCGCAGTCACTGCACCAAATCACCTTTCAGGACCAATTAATGAAGTGACACTGCCAGTGTTCATAACGTGGGCTTAAAAAAGCCTATTTTGAAAATTTGGTTAAAAAATTCCTTAAAATGACTGTGTTATGAGCGTGCGTTGCGCAGTTCCTACGCATGCTCATAAGTTCACGAATTTTCAATATTTTCACTCCAGATTTTCAACATTGCCATTTTACCACACCTCCTTGTGAGCAGTGCAGCTGTCATTTTTCACATCTTGCCCAAAACATGTTTCTGCCCATGTAGTGCACAATGGCGCAGTCAGTGTGCGAAATCAATGTATGGGACACATTAAGAAAATCACAGTGACACTGGTCATGAGCAGAGGTGTTAAAATGGCTATGTTGAAAATTTGGTGAAAAAATTCCCAAAAATGAGTGTTTTAGGAGCGCACGTTGCGAAGTTCTTACGCACGCTGGCAAGTTTGCGAATTTGTAATATTTGCACACCAGATTTTCAACAGTGCCATTTTACCACACTTCCTTATGAGCAGTACAGCTACCATTTTTCACATCTCACCCAAAATGTGTTTCTGCACATGTAGCACACAATGGTACAGTCGACGTGCAAAAACAATGTTTGGGACAGATTAAGAAAATCACAGTGACACTGGTCATGAGCAGAGGTCTTAAAATGGCTATGTTGAAAATTTGGTGACAAAAACTCCATAAAATGACTGTGTTACGAGTGCACGCACCCTCGTAAGTTCATGAATTTGTAATATTTTCAGTCCAGATTTTCACCAGTGGCATTTTTCCACACCTCTTTATGAACAGTATAGCTGTCATTTTCCACAGCATGGCCAAAATGTGTTTTCACACTTTCAGCGCAGAAATGTGTGGTTGCTGTGGGAAATCATTGTTCAGGACAGATAAAGAAAATCACACTGACACTGTTCATGATCGGAGGTCCCAAAATGCCTGTGTTAACAATCTGTTGTAAAAAATCCCAAAACTAGTTACATTATGGGTGTGCATTGCACAGTTTCTATGCACACTCGTGACTTCACCAGTTTTTTAATATTTTACTGCAGATTTGCAACATTGACATTTTACACCTCCCCATGAACAGTACCGCTGTCATTTTCACATCCTGTTCGGAATGTGTTTTTGCACCTGTGGTGCCAAATGCCATAGTCGCTGTGCAAAAGCAGTTTTTGGCTAACAAACTGATATTGCCACTGTTCATGAGGTGGGGGTCACAAAAAATCATGTTAAAATTTGGAGTGAAAATACCAATGAATGCCTGAGGCATTAGGGTTTCTGACCATAACGCCCCACCCTGTAGAGAATGACAGGCATCGGGAGTGTGACTTGGGATTCTTGCCTGTAATGCTCATACCATTCCACCCCCACCCACACCCTGCAGCCAGTGAGAGGCATCAAGGTGTGCCTTGGACTCTTCAGCCCCAAACTTCACACCATTTTCTTATACTACACCCATCTCACCGTATTTCCTGATGGAATGGGGTGTGCATAAGGGCCAAAGACCCCAAGGCACACCGTGACACTTGTCAGTGTCTGCAGGGTAGGATGTGGTGAAATGGTGTGGCCGTTATGCCTGATGACCCAAAGGCACACCCCAATGCCTGTCACTCTCTGCAGGGTGGTGGTGGGGTTGGCTTCAGTTCAATACTTTGCTGCCATTCCTATTATGCAGCTCTGCAACTTCTACACTACCAATGCCAATGCCAGCAAGCAAACATTCGGCATTGACAAAGGCTTGTTAATGAAAACTTTTGTCAAGTGTATGGAAAGAAATCTCCTAATAACTGTGACATAAACAGTCCAAATACTAATCTCATTGAATTTGATTTAAATGAAATTAGGCAACACATTAGAAATTTGAAACATAACTCATCTCCATGCCCTGACAGAATATCTTTTCGGATGTTACATATTATGCTTGACTACATAATACAACGTTTAAAAGTACTATTTGAGACATCCATAAATACAGGTGTGATACCAATTGATTGGAAAATGGCATATGTTGTGCCGATACACATAAAGGAGGATAGGGCGAATGTTAAAAATTATAAACCAATCAGTTGAACTAGTGTTATTTGTAAAGTTTTGGAAGGTCTGGTTAAAGATAAATTGAGTGCACTGCTTGAGTTCCCGGACTTAGACCAGCACAGATTCAGGAGAGGCAGGAGTTGTAACACAAACTTGCTATGTTTCTACGAAAACATAAGTAAGGCATTGGTTCAGGGGGAGCCATGTGATGTGATCTTTTTGGATTTTAGTAGAGCATTTGATCTGACCCCTCATTGGGCAGTGATAGAGAAATTGAGGCAACTACAGGCTGACAATACTTTAATTAACTGGGTCACTGAATGGTTGAGCAACAGGAAACAGAGAGTATTGATAAATGGTCATCTGTCAGATACTGAGGAAGTGATGAGTGGTGTACTCCAGGGATCAGTACTCAGACCAGTTTTATTCCAGATCTTCATTTCTGATCTAACAACAAATTTAAACTGTTGGGCAACAAAATACGCTGACAGCACTAAAATTGGTGGTCCCTGCGGTACTGAGGAGAAAGCATGTTATATAAAACAAGATCCTGACACAGTATCAGCATGGGTTAATAAATGGGATATGTCCTGTAATTTGGATAAATGTAAAATTATGCATTTAGGAAAAACCAACAAAACAATAAAATATACTCTATGTGGCAAAAATGTAAACACTTATTCCTCCAAAAAAGATCTTGATTATTTTGTATTGGACACATTAGGCACAGATGAACAAACACAAGTTGCCATAAACAAATGCAACAACATAATTTGGTCCATAAAAAGAAACATAACCACCAGAGATCGCTCTGTTATGCTTCCATTGTATCGAGCTTATGTTCAACCACTGTTAGAGTATGCATCCCAGATTTGGTTCCCCTGTAGAAAACAAGAAAGAAATGAAAAAGAAAAGGTACAAAGAAAATATACAAAATGCATGGAAGGATTGGAAGGGTTGGAGTATGAGCAAAGGTTGAATGAACTAAATCTGATATCTATAGAAACTAGAAGATTAAGGTCTGGTCTCCTCTTCATGTATGATATAATGCAAGAACCTCTCTTGCTATGTGACCTTGGCATTACATTTAAGCAAGATATGAAATGCACGAGAGGACATCCACTACAAATACAGAGAGAAAGATTCAGAACTAATAAAAGGAAATACTTTTACACATCTTGGATCGGAAATCCATGGAACTCACTTCCAGAGGACATAATAATAAGTAGGAATAAAAAAGAATTAAAATTCAGATTGGATAAATATGTATTGAATGGAGTTGAGCTCAAATACCTTAAATGATTGCTTGGAGCAAATATGGGCTTTGCCTACTAGCTCCATACCTACCTCAGTATGAAATGTATAGTAGCAGAATACAGTCAATGTACTGGAGCATAGTGTCCTTGTTAGCACAATGGTTATCAGAATGTGTGATGTGTTAGTCAGGTGGGAATTGGAAGTTATGATGGCTGTTACTGGTTTTGCCTTGGTAGATCACTTGTGGTGGCAAGTAGTCTCCTGCCAAAGTCCAGCCCATTACCATTGATACCAGCTGCTTATCCCCTAGATCTGTAACTTCAACCGGCTTTGCCACAAACTCCTCCATAGTCCACTGTGAACACGGTATGAGATTAACTCCTCTCTTGTCGATGTTTACAATAAGTTCTGCAGGTATAAACTCCTGCATAGTGGCAGTGCTGGTATACTTTAGGAAAGTGTCCTTTAACTTTTGGAAGTCCTCTGGTGTTTTCCAGCCAGCTTTGGTACACTTTCTTTTACAAAACCCAAGTCAATTTAAAAACTGCCATGCCCATTGTCTTGAGAAACTGGGATTGCCACTATATTCTAATAGCAGCTGCCAGCTTGGTGTTCTGTGTTTTTACTACCCCCACAGCAACTACAGAAACAACTCAAGCATTTACAACTGTTCCCTCATCTGTCAAGCATTTTATGTTTGCTTGTACACACAGCGCACAAGAAACATACTGAGATAGTAGAACATTGCAGAGGTGTGTCTGTGCTGTGACCAATGCAGCAGACACTCTAATGGACGTGCCCCTTGGCCAGCAATCAATGAGGAACCTGCCAATGATGGCAGTTTCAGAGTGAGAGCCGCACTTGAAAGAAATCTGCCGCTGCAATCAAGGACAGTTATGTCATTGCAATGGCAGCTCCCCCATCCCTCCCAACCAGGTACACAGACATCCAGCTGACAAGAATCTGGCCATGTGTATTACAGCGCACAGTAATGCGCATGGGCAGAGTTTCTGTTCTTGTTGGCTCCTGTCCCCAGTTTGTTCAGTATGCCTTTCCTGGTGAAACAGTTCAATAAATACATGAGCCAAGGAACAACTTACCACACTGGCAGCTCCTGCTGCCCCCCCACCCACACATATTTGATATTGGGGTGTTCAGTCTCCATGTCGGCATGTATCCCCCCTGCCTCCCATTAATGTGGCACACTGGGAGCCAACCCCAATGTGCCAAAATACTTCTTTATGTTTCCGACTCCCAGTGTCAGATATGTTGGACCCTCCCCACACCCCTATTTTGTTAGCCAACCTCAGGGTGCCCAATCCTCAGGTCAGCATTGATACCCCCTCTACTAGTCTGGCACACTGGGAGCCCACCCCAGTGTGCCAAAATCTGTTTTAATAATATTTCACCTGTAAAAAAGGAAACCATCCACAGTCTTTTTTTTTTTAAACCTGAAAAAAAAGAAAACAGTCCCTCGTCATCCCCGCACCTCCTCTCCATCCCAACCCTCCCTCTGCAGACCCTCCTCCCTGCACCCCTCTCACCCCATACTTACCTGTGGAGGTCAGGAGCAGTGATCTTCAGTGTACAGGGAACACGTCTGTACTCTTCAAAGCCAAACCAGAAATTAAAGAAATCACAAGCCCTATAATGGCAGTCAATGGGGGGGGGTTCAACTTAGGTTGATATCTCAGCCAATGTTTGGCGTTTTGGTCCCAAATTTTCAACATGGGGTTCTTGGGACCCTACCACATGAACACTGGCAATGTTATTTAGTTTCTCAGTCCTAATAGGTGATTCTGTGGTCGCTGCATGGAATCACCTTTCAGGACTAATTAATGAAACAACAGTGCCACTGTTCATCAGGTGGGGTCCCAAAAATCCCAAGTTGAAAATGTAGTGAAAAAACTCCCAAAATTGACTGTGTTACAAGTGTGCATTGTGCAGTTTATATGCACACTCCTAACTGCATCAGTTTTTAATACTTTCACTCCAAATTTCCAACACTGCCATTTTTCCACACACCCTTATGAACAGCACAGCTATAATTTTTTTGCATCCTGCCTGAAATGTGCTTTTGCACCTGTAGTGCAGAATGGCATGGTCACTGTGTGAAATTAACTTTCGGGACAGATTAATGAAATCACAGTGCTACTGTTCATGAGGGGAGGTCCCAAAAAGGCCATGTTGAACATTTGTTGAAAACATTCCAAAAAATGACTGTGTTACAAGTGTGCATTGGGCAGTTTCTACACACACTCGTAACTACACCAATTTTTCATATTTTTACTCCATATTTTCAACATTGCCATTTTTTCACACCACCTCATGAACAGTACAGCTGTCATTTTCCACATCCTGCCCAAAAAGTGTTTTCGCACCTGTGGCACTGAATGGCGCAGTCACTCTACGAAATCACCTTTCGGGATTAAGTAACAAAATGATAGTGCCGCTGTTCATGAGGTGAGGTGAGATCCCAAAAAGTTCATGTTGAAAATTTGGAGTGAAAATACCAACAAACACCCAGGGCGTTAATGTTTCCAACTGTAACGCCCACCCTGCTTGGCTGCTTGTGTTTGTCTGTGTCTGTAGCTTAGTTTTTGTGGATTTACATGGTTTTCTGGTTGGAGTAACTATACCATTCTTGCTCACTGCATCTGTGAAAGTCTCCTGGACTGGATTTCTACAAAGAATCATCACCAGGTATCTGCATTTTTAATTTTAAAATAATTTTAAAATCAACTTGTTGGAAGGTATCCCAAGCAAAACATAAGTGAAGCAAGGAAGTCTGACAAACTCAGTGACTCTGGGCCCTGCTTGAATCCATATTTTCATCTGACCCGACCCATGATCTGTATTTGGGCTTTTCAAGACCTCTTTCAATGACAAAGATGCATACAGACAAAAGGATTTCACATCCTGCATATGCAAAGGCAGAGTTCATCCCTTTCAGGAATTCTAACACATTCTATGACTGTGGACCTCAGCTGTTGATCATTTCTTTTAGCTTTTGACCTAACCACCAGGTATCAAACATTTTCAATTGAAATCAACTCTTAATGTACTTGTCTGTAAGGGCTATCTATCCAACAATCATTTTGAAGAATCAAATGAAACTTTTGGCCTGTTCTCAAAGCCACTGCAACTGTGCCCTTACAGCTCCTTGCTATTACTAACTGGTCACTACCTCATGCATCATCCTTATGGAAAGGAACCTGTTAAAAAAAGGGCCCTGCTGCCCCACAGAAGCAACTTTAAACCCCTTTTAAAACATCTAATACTGCTGCTGTTGCTCTTCTCAGGCAACATTCACCCTAACCCCGGCCCACCACAACTTGGCCACAAGGTTAACAGCAGTGCAGGGTCACTCTCCTTGGCAAGCATTAACATCTGCAGCCTCCTCTCCAAACTTGATACCCTCTCTGCCTGGGTTTCCCAGCACAATTCAGACATCCTGTCAGTGCTGGAAACATGGCTGTCTCTGAAGATACCTGCCTTTGCAATAGCAATTCCCTGATATGTAGTTTTCAGACAGGACAGACTTACCAAGAAAGGCGGAGGCTGTGCCCTCTACCTTAAAGAGTCCCTTATGGGTCATGTCATGCCCGTGCCCATCCTCGGAAATGACATCCAAATCCTTGCTGCCAAAGTACTTCTCGGAACTCATAACAAGATCCTGACTGTTGTCTCTGTCTATATACCACCCAAGTTGAGCAATCTGGGCTTTCACTCCCTCCTTGACTGTATCAACTCCCTGGATCAGAACACAGAAGTTATCCTACTTGGTGATTTCAACATTAACTGGCTGGCTTCCAGCTCGAATACTTATAAGGATGCCCTAGCTGCTGCTAACTTCTCACAAATGGTCAAATCACCTACTAAAGTAAACTACAGAACAGGGACCTGTACACTTCTAGACTGGTTGCTAACTAATCATCCAGAGCACATCTCTGAAGCTACAGTCCTCCCAGACTCCTTAAGTGATCATTCCCCTATCTTGTGTATCTGGACCAACAAATACACCAAACTCCCCCCCAAAACTATTTATAGGAGAATGCTGCCCCCGGTCATCTTCAGTCACTTAAAACACTCCTTCAAGAACATGACTGGTCACCAATTGATATAGCCCCTGATGTAGACACAGCACTTGAATACTTTATCACCTGTTTCAACTCAGCCTGCGATGTTCATGCTCCATTCAAGAAGCGTAAGATCAAGGGTGTCAATAACCCATGGATGACACTAGGCCTCCTTACACAGATGAAATCTCGAGACCAGCACTGGTATCGTGCTAAGGCTACTGGCACCCAGACTGATATCCAGGCCTACAAAACAGCAAGGAATGCATGTACCAGAGCAATCTGCCATGAGAAGGCTAACTATTACAGGAACGCCTTAGCCAGCACCTGGAATGATGGGAGTAAATTCTGGTGTAACCTTGCTGAAGTGACTGGAAAGGATCCCAAAACAACACCTACAATGTTGAACATAGATGGTACCATCACTCTTGACCATGTAATCATTGCCAACGCATTTAACACCACTTTTGCTGACCTTAGTCATGTGCTACCCCCTAACTTTTTTGATCCCACCACAGTCAATCCAGCTCCTGTTAGTTCAGATTTGCCACCAGGGCATCCTCTTTTCCATTTCAAAGCAATCCCGGAAAGCCTAGCTAAAAAGCACATTCTTAAAGTGCTTGGAAAGTCTAGGGTCAGTGGCGATTCACTGGATATGAAACTTCTCACCCTCACCATTAACAAAGTCCTGCTCCCACTAACCAAAATCCTTAACCATTCCCTCATGCTCTCCCAGTTCCCCCAAAAGTGGAAACTGGCAGTGGTGACTCCAGTCCATAAAAGTGGTGACAAGACTCTCACGAACAACTACAGGCCTATATCCATCCTCCTCCCTCCTATCAAAGCCTTGGAATGGATAGTGGCTGATCAGCTCATGGAGTACCTTGTAAAATACAGCCTGCAATGTTCCCAGCAGCATGGCTTCTGCAAAGGGCACAGCACTACCACGGCACTCCTCGAATTCGCCACACATATCCATCATGCACTTGATCAGGGCCAGTTGGTTGGCACCTCTTTTATTGACCTGACTAAGGCATTTGACACTGCCAATCACTCCATTCTCCTCAAACAATTGTCCATCCTTGGTCTTTCAAGTGAAACTACCCTCTGGTTTCAAAGCTACCTCAGTAACCGGACCCAACAGGTCAGGATTGGTGAATTCCTTTCGTCATCTCTACCAATCCACTCTGGAGTACCCCAAGGTTCTATCCTGGGTCCCTTGTTATTCAGCATATTCCTGAACAATCTCCCTGCCTCCTGCCATGACAGAATGTTACTGTATGCAGATGATGCAGTAATCTTCACTTGCCACACCGACCCCACCTCCCTTCAGTCTCAACTACAGAAAAGTTTCACAGAAGTGGAAGGCTGGTTTTGCTCACATAAACTCATCCTTAACCACAAAAAAACTAAAACAATGTTGTTCCATGGAACCCACAACAAGTACAAGGACAATGAGCTCATAATTAACAACCAAGAAGGCATCATTCTTGAGCAGGTGGATAAGTTTAAATATCTGGGCCTGACCCTTGACTGCTCCCTCTCGTATACCAAACACATTGACAATATCGCTAAAACTGTGAACTCCCGTATAGGGCTACTATATAAGCATAAACATTGCCTAACAGCTGAAGCCTTGAATCTCACTATCCAGAGCTCTGTTATCTCAACTATTGACTATGGGCTTGTTATATATGGATCCGCTACTGATACTGCACTCCGGCGTATAGCTGTAGCCCTTAATAAGGCATGTAGACTCCTTATTTCAGCTGCCCGCCTTTCTCACACGTGTGACATTTACAAGCAGGCTAACTGGCTCCAGCTATCTGGCAGGCTAAAGTACCAGACCTGTATCCTACCTAAGAAGACATCACTGGGCCTTATGCCCCTGGAGTACAATCAATATTGACCCCGCAGCATGTCCACCGCCTAACTAGAAGATCGGACAGTCTAACCTTTACAATACCTCGCTGTCGGACCTCTCAAGCTCAGCATTCTTACCTTGTCATAGCCTCCACCTGGTTCAACTTGCTACCTACAGAAATCTCCAACATTGCCATGATTGGTGCTTTTAAGTGTAAACTGCGTCAACACCTCGTGGCTAGTGCCTTCTGTGATTGCTTCTTATAATCCCCTCCAGGCAGACTACCCTCAAGCATCCCTCCTCACTGCCTCAGCTCCTCCTCCCCCTCTTCCTCTTCTATCCCCCATTACTGGGTATAGGATGAATCTGTCTCCTTTTCGTCCCCTCTTTCCTCCTCCCTTGCTGTTTCCCTTCTACCACATCTACCCAATGCAATGCCCACCCCATTTCTCCCCTCCTCCCTCTCTCTCTCTCCTATACCACCCCCTCACCACCACTCTTCTTTCTCTTTTCCCACTAACCCACTCATAACAAAGCTTCACTAAGCTGTCTATGACTTGTACTGTATAATTAACTCGCAACACAATTCCTTGACAATGCCTTTGGCTGCTATTATTGTAACCTTATTTGTCTTTTTTTTGTAAGTTCCATTGTAATGATCATGTTATGTTTTGTACCTTATTGTCCTTATTGCCTTGACGTGGAACCTTTGTAAAAGAGCCTTCTGCTCAAAGGTGTCATCCGAAATACAAATAAATAAATAAATTCCACCCCGCCCCCACCCTACAGCTAGTGACAGGCATCAAGGGGTACATTGGGGTCTTTGGCCCTAAGTTCACCCCATTTTCCTATACTGCACCCATCTCATCTTATTTCCTTATGGAATGGGGTCAGCGTAAGGGCGAAAGACTCCAAGGCACACACAACACCTGTCAGTGTCTGCAGGGTGGGGTGAGGTGGAATGGCATGAGCGTTATGGCTGATGACCCAAAAGCACGCCCCCAACACCTGTCAGTCTCCGCTGGATGGGGGTGGTGGTTGGCATTACTTCAATACTTCACTGCCATTCCTATTATGCATCTCTCTAGCTCCTGCACTACCAATGCTAATACCAGCAAACAAACATTCGGCATTGACAAATGCTTGCTATAATCTGCTTCAGCTCATTTTCAACATCTTTCATCAGAGATGTTGGATGTTCCCTGGGTTTTAGTTGGCAGTTCAGAGGGGAGTAAGGTGGGTTCAGAAACAGTCTTTAATTTCTGCAAATTAAACTTTCTTATGGTACTCTCATTAATTGATTTACCATAATTTGCCTGGTAATATTGAACAACACTCATAACACTGTTTTTAGCAGCGTACTTACCCAGCTCAAAACAGACCGCAGCTGTATAGGTGACATATTCGGTTCTCCAGGGTTTGAGGGAGGGTGGACTTTTTAAGCTCAGGGATGACACTGTCAGCTGTCTTATATGAAACACCAGCAAAGTCACTCAGGGAGTTGGCTGTTATTTCTTCTAGAACTGAACAGGCCCTCTTGACAGGTCTGCTGCACTATAACCATTACACTAGTGAAATTTTCAGTTAAGAATCAGCTAAGCCACAGAATTTCACACAGCTAAAGAAGATTTTTTAAAAACTCCCAGATGAAAATATGATTCGTCCAAGAAGCTGATACTTATGCACCGCACAGCTGACTGGTCAGTTACTAACAGCTGACATCTGAAATGCACAGCTGAGTTAATGAACAGCTGATCACTGCAGTAACCGACTGGCAGAGCATAAACTTAGGTTTGCATACTTGCACTTAAAGAGACAGGTCCATGAAATATGCTTTGTGTTCGAATGAACAGTTTTACAGTGTAATAATATGTCATTGTCCTAGAGGCATAGGTTAGGAAGCATAAGCAGACCAGGTGAAGTTAAAAAATTCACAAGTAGCATTTTATTATCATTAATAATTAAACAGAAAAATAAAATTGTACAGGATAGCTCTTATTAAAGACAGTACAAACAAAAACCCCTTCATCTGAGTCTCTCTCTCTCTCTCTCTCTCTCTCTCTTTCTCTCTCTGTTTAAGCCTCAATCTCTCTATATCTCTCTAAACAAAACATTGCTTAGTTTATGTAAGATTTTGTTTTTCCTGTCAGTTTAAACTCTGCATCTTGATTGTTGTAAGTTGTATCTCCTGTTTCTAGCTAAATGTACAAGAATGTTGTAAATTTCTTTCCTGGGGCCAGCCTGAAGAGCACATCTCATCTTTTACAAGTGCAACAAAATAGAACGCTCTGTCCCAGACCTGGTCTCCTGTTGACAATTCTGTAAACAAGTTTGTGGAGGTCAAAATACATCTCAAGACCAACCCCCGTATTACAGATTGTTATTTTTTAAGAAAGCCAAATAGCTGTCTGCAATCATTTCAACAATATAAAGCACATACATTTGCAAAACCAAAGGATCCAAATTTCATGAAAATATTCACCTATATTGTTTAACCAAAGAGAAGCAAGGGGAGAAAGAAAGAATAGAGACAGCAAGTGAAGGAAAGGAGATAATGGGTAAATTGAGAGACCATTGTGAGACCATGAAAGGGGCCAATTCATAGGTGCCACAAGAAAAATCTGAATATGCAATCAGACAGACAAGAGACAGACATGTGGCAAAATAGGAGAAGACAAAATAGGTCCTTGCTTTTAACTCTTTCTGCATAACAAATGTGACAGGGTCTTATCCAACCCTATCACACACACGCCCTTCAAGAGGGAACCTGTTGTTTTTCTTAAAAGTTTCTCTTTTAACATTACCTTATAACATATGCAGTTCCTTCCATACGCAGTATCTCTTTTTCATAACATGTTTTACAGCAAATATTTCAGTTAAGCACATATTTTTTTCAACCTTCTACATCCTCAATTCCTGAACCATATCTTGACAAAAAATCAGCACTGACATTCCCATTTCTGAATTTGTGAATCACTTTGAATTTAAATGGCTGTAGTGCCAGGCACCACTTTGTGATTCTGTTATTTTTGTCCTTCATGGGATAAAGCTAACACAGAGGATTGTGATCTGTTAAACGTACTAAGTCAGCTCCTAGCAGATAAGACTTAAGGGTCTCCATTGCCCATTTTGCAGCAAGGCATTCTTTTTCAAAAGTGGAGTACTTTTAGGAGCATAGGAATAGGAATTGTGTCAGCAGATGGGGACATCATGATCCATCTAGTCTGTCTGTGTTTCTGCCCACCTCCCTATTTAGACCACACACTGATATGTCCACAGTGTCTGTCCCATAAGAGTTTGAACTTGTGTGCTGTCTTGGATTCCACCACCTCCTGAGGTAGGCTGTTCCATGGGTCTATGACCATTTCTGTAAAGAAGTACTTCCTGAGGTTGCTTTTGAATCTGTCTCCCACCAGACACAAGTTGTGCCCCCTTGTACACGCATCCCTGTTTTGTTGGAAGAGGTTTCCTGCTTGTGTTGTGTTGGTTCCCTTAATGTACTTAAAAGTTTCTATAATGTTCCCTCTGTTTCTTCTCTGCTCAAGGATGTACAGATTTAGTTACCTGAGTCTTGCCTCATATGGCTCATGATGCAGTCCATACACCATTATTGTAGCCCTTCTCTGTACTGTCTCCAGGTGGTCTATGTCTTTTTTGAGGTCGGGCCTCCAATACTGACCACAGTACTCTAAATGTGGCCTCACCAAGGACCTGTAGAGAGGAATGATAACCTTGCTTCTTCTATTTGTAATTCCCCTACCAATGCAGCCAAGGATGATACTTGCCCTCTGTGCTGCCTTTTCATACTGTTTTCCAACCTTTAAGTCATCCGCGATGACTAATGTGAGGTCTCTTTCTGTCTTTGTCTCCTCTAACTGATAGCCTCCCAGTGTGTACTTTATCCCTGGATTTCTTTTTCCTATATGCATAACCTTGTACTTCTTGGCATTAAACTTCATCTGCTAATCCCTGGACCATTTCTCAAGTTTTTTCGTGTCTGCTTCCATACCTTTCATTCCCTCCTGTGTGTCTGCTCTGTTGCAGAGTTTTGTGTCATCTGCAAACAGGAGAACCTTCCTCTTCAAGTCATTTGCAATATCTCTGATAAATATGTTAAAGAGAACAGGTCCCAGTATAGACCCCTGTGGAATGCCACTGGTCACTTTGCCTTCCCTTGATAATGATCCATTGACAAGCAGACTCTCTTCATCCTATCTTGCAGCCAGTTGGTGATCTAGTTCACTATCTTATGACCGACTCCTGTATGCTGTAATTTGTTAGCAAGCCTTCTGTGGGGGATGGTGTTGAAGGCTTTGCTGAAGTCCAGGTGCACAATGTCCACTGCTCTTCCCTGGTCGACTGTTCTGGTGACCCAGTCGAAAATGTTGATCATATTGGTTTGACAAGAACATCCTGCTATGAAGCCATGTTGCCTGGGGTCAGTCTTTTTGCTATCCTCCAGGTACTTCATTATCCTCTCCTTTAGCAACAACTCCATCATTTTTCCTACCACAGAGGTCAAACTGACTAGTCAGTAGTTTCCTGCCCCCTCCCTACTTTGTACTCTTGTGTAAAGGTACTACTGTTGCTGTTTTCCAGTCCTGAGGTATTATTTTGCTTTCTAGTGACTTGCTGCAAAGTTCAGCTAGAGGTATGGTGAGTTCTTCCTGAAGCTCCTTCAGTATCCTAGGGTGGATGCCATCTGGCCCCATAGCTTTATCTACCTTGAGCCTATTCAGCTGTTCTAGGACCCTACCCCTTGTGAAGGGTCTTCTGTCTGCTCCTCTGGTGTTGTGTACTGACCTACTTAGTTTAGGACCCTTCCCACTGTCTTCTATGGTGCAGACAGAGGAAAAAATTATTTGGTAACTCTGCTTTGTCTTCGTCTATCTCTGTCATCTTGCCTTCCTTTGTTGTTAACCTCACTATTCCCCTCTTACTGTTTCTTTTGTCCCTTATAAATCTGAAGAAGGTTTTGTCTCCCTTCATGACCCCCTGTGCTATTTTCTCCTCTGTCTATGCTTTTGATCTCCTAAGTGCCTTTCCTGCCTTGCTCAGCTTGTTTTTGTATTCTTCTCTATCTAATTGACTTTCAGTTTGTTTATATTTAGAAAAAGCCCTCCTTTTTTCCTTGATTTAGGTTGCAACTTCCTTGGTGAACCAGAGTGGATTTTTCTTTCTTTTGGATTTGGTGGTCTGCCTAGTGCATGTAGCTGTAGCTGTATTTAAAGCAATTTTTAAGGCCTCCCAACAGTCTTCTACATCTTGCGATTTTCTGCCATCTAGCATGAATGTGACTATATGTTTCATTTCAGGAAAGTTAGCTTTCCTGAAATCTAGAACCTTGTTTTTTGTGTGACTGGTATCTTCTACCTTGTTCACAGTTAGCTGGATTCTCTCTCTCTCTCTCTCTCTCTCTCTCTCTGCTGTGAAGTATTCTATTGATCTACAAAATGGGATGTTATTTCCCCATATACTGTATATATTCTGACTCAGGACTGCACATAGGCCTACGTCTGATGCATCTGTCTGTAACAGAAATTGTTTCTCACAGTCTGGACTTCTTAAAACAGGGGCAGAACATTATGCAGCCTTGAAAGCCTGAAACTCCTCATCACATTCTGGGGACCATTTCACATTATTCATCTATCCTGGGCATAGAATAGCTGTCAAATATTGACATTTGATTGTTTCCTAACATCAGGGCAGAGTCTTACAGACCCTTCTTTTTTATTTACAATCACCATTGATAATGACCAAACACTTCCTGATTCTTCAGTGACATCCAACTCTTTCATTTTTTTGCATTTCCTTAACCACATCTGCTCTTAACCACCCTGGTAATCTGTATGTTTTTTGTCTTATAGGATCAGTATTCTCTGTCATCATTATGTGCTTGAACCCTTTTGCTTGGCCTGGCAGTGTGGTAAAAGTACTTTTAAATGTCTCTATCAAGTTATACATTTCTGTGGTTTGTTTTGTAGGTAAGGAAACTTTCCCTTTTACAGCATTAGAAGTTAGTTTGTTCCAGTCTCTTGTAAGCTATATCAATATCTTCTTTAGCAGTCACTGACAATACTAACAAAGCAACATGTTGTATTTTTTCAACCTATTTCTTCAAGAAATGGTATATCTTGGTAAGATTTCTCTTATCAGGGGGTCTCAGTCTCTTAGTTAACCATACCAGTACATCTATCCTCTGGTGCCGGCTGATCAGTGCCGGGTCAGCCGCTCCTACATTGACCACAGCCTCAAACTGCCACCAAAGCCCTGAGAGAGATGAATCTTGACTCTGGGCCATCTGCAGCATCCACAAGGCCTTAGCCCTAATGGGTCGAAATGCGGCTCTGTTGGTCCCAGTTGATCAGTGCTGGGTCAGCTGCTCCTGCCTCAACCGCAACCTTGAACTGCCACCAAAGCCCTGAGAGGGATGAATCTTGACTCTGGGCCATCTGCCACATCCACAAGGTACAGTCTCTTGTCCGGGAGCATTTGGCTTGAAAGCTGGTCATTTCATTGGTTCTCAGGTGGCGCTGCTGTCTTCTCATTGGTGGGCTTGAACACTGCCTCTATTTGTAATTTGGTGTTCTCAGTGCTGATTTCTATAGCTGCTTATTCCCTCTAAAATTTGTGTTAGGCAGACAGTTTATAGCCTGTTGTGAAGTAAGGGCTAAATTGTAGTTTTTTAATGCATTTTTAGATAAGCTGTGTTTGCTATTGTTGAATTATTGCTGTATTGCCTGCTTGCTGCTCCCACTCTTTGCTCCCCATACCACTAACCTTATTCTCCTTTACCTATCTGAAATCCCTCTCTGCTCCTGCCCCCACTGAACTATGCTTCTCCTGTCTTTCTTTCTTCATTTTCCAATCCCCTAAAGTGCAACTCTGATCCATAGTAAAGTTAATTTTGACCCCTGCTGTTCCAGTCTCGGAGCTGGTGCCTGTGAAGTCACTACCTCGACACCCCCGCCCAGCTATCTTTCTGGCATTTAGCTCCTCTTTACTAATTTGCATTACTGTGATGCTCCCACCCCCCCACTTAAGCCCCTTTGTGCATTACCTTAGAACCTAGTAGCCCACCCCGGAATTAATCTGTCCTTTTGTTTCCCTATGCTCAAATATTTTTATTTCCTGTTTGTTTTCTGTCTCTAGCCCTTAGCTCAAATGGGTCGAAGTGCAGCTCTGCTGGTCCTGGCTGATCAGTACCGGATTGGCCGCTCCTGCCTTGACCGTAACTTCGAATTGCCACTGAAGCCCTGAGCAGGCTGAATTATGGCTCCGGGCTGTCTGCTGCCTTGAAAGGTGGTCGTTTGATTGGCTCTGGGGCAGCTCTGCTGCCTTCTCATTGGTAGACTTGAATATTGCCTTTATTTGTAATTTGGCACTCTCAGCGCTGATTTCTATATCTACTTCTTCTCTCTAAATTTGTTCCACACCACCCTCTCCAATCCCGACCTCTATTAAATGCTCCTGCCCTGAGTAAAGTCTCCACCTCCAACTCTCTCATTGGTCTTTCAGTTTTTAAGCCCTAAGTGTAGCCTATCCATTCCCTTTCAGTTGCTACAACTTATGTATAAATCCTCTGCATGACTCTTGTACTGATCCTGTTATAGCAATAACTGGTATGCCACATACAGCTTATAAGAAGACCGACCACCAATTGATGTTACTCATGCCCTACTTTTTTCCTCCTCATCATACCGCCATACCTACCAGGTCATGGTGCTTATTATTTCCATTATATTACGATTACTCTCAAGCACTTGTTATAGCCCTGATCCTTGTGGCACACCAAGAACATACTGTATCAAATACACATCTCTTCCCCACTCTTCTCCCCCCAAGCACTGCACCTCTGGCCCTCAACTACATCTCCCTACCCATATCTCACCCACCCATATCCCCCTTACTACTCCCCTCCCATGTCAGTTATAGCACTGTCCATAATCTCAGTGAACCTTAGTTTTCATGGCTTCACCCCATCACCAAAGTCCTTACTTCTGCCATCAAAACTCGGATGGTGTCAAAGAAGGAAAGTACTTGCAGCCCGTAAGTGGTTCTTAAAGAAGCTAATACTTCTGATCCTCCTCTGCTCGGGTAATGTGGAACTAAACCCTGGTCTGACATCATTTGACTCCCCAACCAACTTCGCTACTGCCCCAGGATTTAAGATGGTGTTAATTAATATCCTTAGCTTTACCATGAAATTTGACTAGCTCCTAGTCTTGGTTGCACATACCACACCAAGCCTCATTATACTGTAATTACAGAATTATGGCTTAAAAAATTCAACAATGATCAGCAGATATCCATTCCTGGCTATAAGTTGTATAGGACTGATAGGGGTATCAGAGGGGGTGGGGTAATCATATACTCCAAAGATAAGTACAACATTAGCGACATCCATTGTTGGTCTAAACCTAAGGAATACAAAATGGTATCCCTGGTGCTACACTTCCCTTCCACCGAAAGCATCTCTATTATTGGCTGCTACAGGCCCCCCACTGGTGGTACTGACATGCTTACAGCCTTAAAAGAATTGGTTACCTTGGCTGAAAATGAAATCATTATTCTTGGGGATTTAAACATGTACTGGCTTACCTCTAAATCAACCAGCCTCAAATCTCTGCGTGACGAGCTAGGTCTATCCCAGGTTGTTAATGAACCTACCAGGATAAATAATGCAAACAACACTAATAGTACCCTCCTCAATGTTATACCAACTACTCAGCCACATAAAATCCTGCACTCTGCTGTCTACCACAACAACATGAGTGACCAATGGATCGTGCTTTGTACACGAGCACAGGTTAAGAGTCATCAACAGCCCAAGCTTAAAACAAAATGATCATTCTGCAAGTCCAGCCCAGCAAACTACCTGGCAGATTTGGGTAACATAAAGTGGCAAAATCTATATCTAGCCAAATCGGTTGACGAGGCTGTCGCTATCTGGAATGACAATCTCTCTACCTTGGCCAACAAGCCCCATTCATAAAATCTAGAGTGCGCAAAACCTCCCAGCCCTGATTTACTCCAGACCCTTAAATTAGTGCTCATACTTGGTGATAAACTCTGGTCACAGGCCAGGTGAACCAAAAGCCCATTTGACTGACTGGCCTTCCACGCAGCAAGAAATGCATGTGTTAATTACATACGTGTTGCCAAGACTCACTACTATATCACCACCTTAGAACAGACTAATGGTAATACATACAAAATTTGGAGGACCCTTAAGGCAGTTGAAGGACATCAAGCGTGTGGCCTAGTGATTAGAGCACTGCACTATGATATAAATTGCCTTTCAGTCGTGGGTTTGAATCCTGTCTCCACCATTTCATGTTTACCTTTGGGAGGCAGTATAGCACAGTGGTTTAAGGCTCTGAACTGCAAATCTGGTGACATCCAGCAGACCAGACCTGGGTTTGAATCCCACAGCTTCCACTTGCATACTGTGTGACCCTGAGCAAGTCACTTAACTTCCCTGTGCTCCCAGGTTGCGCCTGTAAAAAAGCTTCAGCTTAGTGTGTCTCACCTGGTTAAATAACTAAAACAAAAAAAAAAAGCTGCCCCTCCAACCTGGCCAAGTTGCATGCCAATGGCAAGACAATTGACAACAAGAAACAAATCCTTGAAGAGCTTAACTCGCACTTTGCTACCGCTGGACTGGCCTTCGAATCCACATTGTATACTGGCCTTGCAAATAGTACTCAGCATAGGGTTATTCCAGAAACCCTTGCTCCACCCTGCCCACTCCAACTATAGCAGGTCTCTTTCAAAGAAGTTGAAGACCTGTTCACTAAACTGGACACCAAGAAAAGTGATGGTGACGACGGGCTGGAACCATTCTTCCTAAAGTTAGGCTACTATCACCTCACAGCCCCCATACTTCATATATTTAATCTTTCTATAGACACAGCCACAGTACCTTCATGCTGGAAATCTGCACATGTCCTTCCCTTGTTTAAATCAGGTAACCAATGCTATTTAAACAATTACAGGCCCATATCTATCTTGCATGTCCTTTCCAAAATCTTTGAGAAACTGATTCACTCTCAGCTTAAAAAACCATCTTGAAATATTCTCCCTCCTTAAATTGGCTCAATCCAGCTTCCATCCTAACCATAGCATCATATCTGCCCTGGCCAATTTAACAAATGACTGGATTACAGCCCTGGACTCCAAAAAGATCACTGGTGCAGTCTTTCTAGATCTAAATAAGGCATTCAATACTGTCGACTATAACCTAATAACCAGTAGCCTTATTAGTATAGAAGCTACACCCCCCCACTGCCCAGTGGTTTGCCAGTTACCTGTCAGAGAGAGGCTCCAGAAAGTTAAGGCCGATGGACTTTTCTCAGCCTCTGTACCAGTCACTAGAGGCATCCCACAA
Source organism: Neoceratodus forsteri (assembly GCA_016271365.2). Classification (NCBI taxonomy): domain Eukaryota; kingdom Metazoa; phylum Chordata; order Ceratodontiformes; family Ceratodontidae; genus Neoceratodus; species Neoceratodus forsteri. The sequence goes on from JADMNL010000023.1 coordinate 435,983,360, forward strand.
GGCTCCATTTTAGGCCCTATCCTCTTTTCACTCTAGATTAATGACCTTGACTGCAATATAACTCATTCCAAATTACATTTCTTTGCTGATGATACAGTTCTGTATGTCTCTAGCTCAACCCTGTCTGAAGTAAGAGATACGTTACAAGCGGACTTTGCCCAACTCGAGTTGAATCTTATTAATACAAAGCTCCTACTTAATGCCAAAAAAACAAAGGCCATGATCTTTACCCTCAATAACTCCCCCTGTTCCACACCAATTCCTTCTACTGACTTGATCATCACTGCACTAAGTGTATCCCTTGAGGTTGTTCCCAAATTAAAATACCTAGATGTATGGCTAGACAACAAACTTAACTTTAATGCACTTATAGATAGTAAGCTAAAGTATAGAATAGGCTTCTTTTTCAGGAACAGGTCCCTTTTTCCATTCGAAATCGGAACCAGGCTTGTACAGGTCACATTCCTAGCTTTACTTGATTATGCTGACATAATTTACAATTCATCTGCAGCCAGAAATCTGAATAAACTGGATGTCCTTTACCATCATGCCCTTCAGTTCATCATCAACTCCCCCATTCATACCCATCATTGTGACTTCTATGCAGCTGTCAGCTGGACGTCACTTACCAATAGATGCTTGATTCACTCTGGGATCTGGACACTTAAAATTCTCCTGAACAAACTCCTGGGCTATATCTCTTCCCTTGTTCATATCTCCCACAGCTCCTACTTACTTAGCAAGTATGATCTTATCATTCTAGAGTTTCCTAGGACTCGTACCACCTTTGGTAAATGTGCCATCTCCTATGCCCTTCCGGCTGCCTGGAACCAGATCCTGTCAGCATTTACACACTCCTGCCTAGTCTCTGTTCATTTCTTTAAAACCTTTGCCACTACTAACTTGAAAACTACTTGCAGCTGTCGCTAGCCTCCACCTTGACATTTGACTCCTACTCCAGCAACTGCTCTCTATGACGTTGCTTGTGTTGAACATTGTACTCCAATGTACAAAACACTGCACACCAACATGCCAAACATCCACTATATTACAATTTTATGTCCGTATACTACTACGTGTTATTTGTTATGTATACTATTTGTCTTCATTCTAATTGCTTGTATATATGCTCATGAAATATGCCTCTTGAATTTCTTGTGTTGGCTTATATATATTTTTTTGTTTACATTGAGCATTGTGTACAAAACATCCCTTATACTATAATGTTAGGTCCTCATACCACCATGTATGTATTATGTTTTATGTATACTAGTTGCCTTTATTTGTATTTGCTTGTACATGCTCCTGTTATATGCCTTCAGGACATCCTTGTGAATGAGCTTGCTCAATGGAGTTATTCCTGCAATAAACTTGAAACTTGAACTTGAACTATTCGCTTTATAAGGCCCTTGTCATTTAATTAACTGTTTGTTCTCTGTAGTGGGTAACTGTAACAAGACTTTTTCACCTGTCTCAAAAACTTTTTCCTTTATCCCATGGTCATAATACACCTTCTGCTGTTTTGGGGCTTCTTCTTGATTGCTATGGGCAATTTCAACATATTTCGCTAGTTTCTTTTTCAGTGCACACATGACAGATGTAATAGATTCTTTCTGTATGGGGTTATCTTCCCATGTTTCTTTTATTACATCTAGTGGCCCAATAGGTTGTCTACCATACATTATTTAATAGTGTGAAAAACTTGTTGGTGCTCGTGGCACTTTTCTGTAAGCAAAAAGCAGGTAAAGTAAGTATTGGTCCCAATCTTTCCCTTCACCTTTCAGAAACCTTTTTTTTTTCATTTATACTTTATGCATTTTTTCGGTTTTCTCCCATCCCCCCGAGGCCATGGCGTACACATGCGTATACGCATGTGGAGCTGCACACACATACCAGGATCCAGTGGCCCCTTCCACCCCTCCCCTGACTTTTTGTCACTGCACCATACCACCTACACGTCCACCGGACTGCCACCCAGTGGGAGCGGCACTACAGATGGGTGGGCATCCACCCCTTGGAGGGGAGAGCCATGGCTCAATCCCGCTCCAACCCACCCTCCCGAGCCTGCACCCTGGTGAACAAAGGTCATTCCTGAACCCGAGTCACCAGCATACAGTGAGGTATGGCACCAGTGCCTCTGCCCTCTGTGCTACCACACCAGCCTACCTCACAGACCTTTTTAACATGCATTTTAGGATTACGAACATACGAACATACAAATGTGTCAGCAGAAACAGACCTCCCAGTCCATCTAAATCTGCTGGAGTGTGCAGCTAGCACCCCTAGTTTGCAGCTGCCCCACTCCACCCTCTCATTTGTCATCCCACTGCCACCCCCCACCTCCCCCCACTCTCACTCTCTCCTGTTCCCTGTCCCATAACCTTTTGAAACTGTTCACAGATTGACATGATACCACCCATTCTGGTTGGGCGACCCATTTTGCTACCTCCCTCTCTGTGAAATAGTGTTTCCTCATTTCCTTCCTAAATCTTCCCCCCTCTATTCTTAGTGCATGCCCTCTGGTGACCCTCTCCCTCCTTAACTTAAAGACCCCATCTGCCCCATCTTTATTGATTCCCCTCAGATACTTGAATGTCACTATCCTCCAGGGTGTACATATTCAGGTCTCTCAGCCTGCAGTCATAGTCTGTCCCTTCCATTCCGCATATCATCTTTGGTTGGATTAAAATGCTCAGCAAGACTGTCTGTTTGAGGGTGATAAGGGGAGGTTCTTATGGCAATGATACGTAGTAGTCAGTATAGCTTCTTCATCAATGCAGCACCAAAATTACTACTTTGATTAGTACTAATCTCTTTAGGTATGCCTGCCCTGCTGAAAATGTTGGCAAGTTCTGCTACCACTTTTTCTGAGTATCGAGTAGCATAGACATATATTACCAAAATAAATCCATTACCCTTTTTATTTTTGCTTAAAGGGCCAACTACATCCATTACAATTCTGTCAAAAGGCACGTCTATCAAAGGTAAGGGCAACAGGTTTGACTTGTCTTTTTTAGTCAGTGGAACTATGTTACTACATTCAGTACAAGAACTGCAATAGGTAGTACCATCCTCATGACTCCCAGGCTAGTCAAATCTATACAACAATCTGGCCAGGGTATGGTCCCTCCTCAACAGACCAGTCATAGGACTATCATGTAGTGGTGGGCGAAGTGGGCTCAATCCACTCTGTGAAGTGGTTCACGGAGTAAAGGCGGATTCACTGAGTGTTCCACAATGTGAAGCAGAGTAATTCGCGGTATAATGAGTAACGCGAAGTCCATTGAAAACAATGACTTTGCGTTACTCTGCCTTCCCAGACCACTACTCCACCAAAATCTTAAGTGAAGTGCATTGAAAACAACGCACTTCACCTCACTTTGCCTTGTTTTTGAGCTCTGAAGGCAAATTTTGCAGTGATTCATGGGATTTCAGGTCACATGGGCTCTATATTGATCTGCACAGCCTCAGTTTGGGGTAGTGTGTGTAGGAAGCAGTAGGAGACAGTGTGCTCTGAGAGCTGTCTGTGATTGAAACCTTCCAAAAGCTGTTAAAAACGCATTTTTGTGGGGTTTTTTTGGGCTCCACCTTTAGTTCATCGATTGCAGAAAACCCTCCTGTGCTCATATCATTGAGGGTTTTTGGTTTTGTGTGGATATTGAATGTTAATATATAACGTTGAGTGTGTGTAGTGAAAGACAGTGAAAGTGTACTTTGGGGGAAGGGCGTATCTGTGGTGTACGTAGATTTAAGTTGGAGAAATAGTGATTTCTTTGTTTTTTGGTTATATTTTTGTTATATAACTGACTGTGTTAATGTACACACAGTAATATTGCCAGTAATTGCTGAATTTTTCTTGCTGATTGTGTGTTGTGTGGATCTGGTGCAGCAGTTCACAATTTCCCATTGTTTACATTACAATAAGTGGCATATTACTGAAGTTTTCAATTTGCTATGCATTATTCGTTCACCATTGTAGACAAACTGGTGTGTGTGTGTGTGTGTGTGTGTGTGTGTGTGTGTGTGTGTGTGTGAGTGAGTGGTGTTGCGTGACATCAAATAATACACCTTTTATTGTGCCACAGACTAATGTAATTGCAGGCGCAGCAGTGTGAACCTGCAATCCACTGCAGCTGCCTGATTTTGTACTGCGATCGTGTTATCTGTTCTTTGTTTTGCTGCTTGTACTGCCATAACAATCTGCAATCAGTGCTCCCTCCCACCCCCACCGACAAAAGGAAATTTTTACCAGATTGGATTATTTGGGACCTCATCAGCACCACTGGTTACTGAAGTTGTTTTCAGTGCGTGACAGTCTCTATCTGTTGCTGAAGCCACAGTTGTTTTTTGGGCTTCATATCCAGCGTCTCCCCAATCAGAGAGTGAACGTAACAGAATCTAAATTTGTTTATAATATTGTTGTTGATCCTCCAACATGCCCGCAAAGGGACGTGCAAGCAAATCTGGTTCTCACCATGGCACTGCTGCCAGTAAGATAGTCTGTGGGTGTGGTAGTACGCAGACGCAAAAGTGGATTGCTGATGTGAGGAAAGGTATTTCTCCTGCAATGCTTTTTACAGCCCAATCAGTAGGTTTACTCATAGCTGGAGGAGATGATGTTTTCCCAGCCGGTGGTGTTAGTGTTAGTGATGTTTGTGGTGGTGGTAGTATTAGTATTGGTGCCTCAAGTTCAAATTCTGACCAGTGTACTGTATCCAAAACTATAGTGCAATGTGAAGCAGTGCAAGTGAGTGACAGCGTAGATGATGTCATACTTCCCAGTAACATCCCAGTAACTGAACCTGAGGATTCTGATGGTCATGTCAACGATAGCATACAATGTGATATTCCATCCACCGTGGCGGTTAATGTCACACATTTTCCATGCAGTGATTCACAGTGTGGTGAAAAAATATCAGCTGATGGTGGGGTAGATGATGATGATGAATGTGATGATGATGATGATGTTGCTGTTGTTGCAACATGCAGTTCACATGCTAGCATCCAAGCAGAAGATGTGGATGTGTGTGACGTTGATGAATATGATGATGATTTAATTGACCCCAGTTGGGAACCGGAGAAAAAGAAATTCAAAGTGGCTCTGTCTGAGTCTGTTTGCAGGAATCCCCTGCCCTGTAAAAACTTGTGATTTATCAGTTTTATTTGATGATGATGACCCAGTAATAATGATAGGTAGTGTGGTGGTCAGTACCAGTCCAGGTGAGCCGTGCCTGAAACATCACGTGCCCCCCCCACTTCAGTGCTTAAAAGAATGGACTTAAATAAGCAGCATCATGAACATGCTAAAAGTAGAGCATCACAATCCCTTGTTTGGGATTTTTTAGTTCAAGATGCAAATGATGAGTCAGTTGCAATCTGCCAGGTTTGCCATGTGCTTGTGAATCGAGGTAAAAAGGGGAGCCATCTGGGCACAGGAGGACAGCATATGCATCTTAAGAATAGGCACATGGCACTGTGGACCCGGCACAAGCTGGCAGCTAATACCACAGTGGGGCATTCACCCTCATCACCAGCAACCATAACAAGCATATTATCCCCTTCCATGACTGTTAAGTCCAGTAGTAAATTAAATGTGTGCAGTAGTGAGGTAATAAGAGCAGAGGATTGCTACAGGCATGATGAGGTGGAGGAGCATAATGACTTTGAAATGTTGTCCAGTGCTGGTGAGAGTAGCAGTTTTGGTGGTGGTGGTGGTGGTGGTGAATGCAGTATGTCTAGTGCAAGTGGTACATCAACCCTGGTTGGCAAATATGGCAAAATAACATCATTTCTGGATTTGTCATCGTCACCTGTGCAACCGTCTTCAACAAACATCCACACTCCACCCCCTGCCAATGCCATTCATCACAGAGCACAAACATTTGTGATCACACCCCATGTAAAATGTTTGTTAGCCCACGTTACAGAGTGTTTTTGTGCATAAGCTGAAGTACCCCCACAATCATACAGTGTCACGTGAACGTAATGCTGCTGTAGCAGAAATGCTGGCAATTGATCTTTTGACCTTTTCCTTTGTGGAGGATTCTGGGTTCCGGTGGCTTGCTGCATGTGTCTGTCCAAAATGGAAAGTCCCATCCAGGACATACTTATCTACCCGTGCTGTCCCCGAGTTGTTCCATACTATGTCCAACTTAGTAAGACATGTCCTTCAACATTCCTCCTCTCCATTCATCCATTTAAGTATGGATATGTGGACAAGTGGCAAAACAGCAGGGAGTTCATATTTGTGTATAACTGCACACTGAGCGCAGGTGCTGGGGGTTGTTTGTGATGTTGGTAGTGTGAATAATCAATGCAGTAAGGTGGATTGTTATGGTAGCAATCTTCCAGGAATTCGACAGCATGCAATGAATGCTATACAAAATGCGAGCTGTTCACACACTGGTGAGAACATGTTGGACATGGTACTGACTGAAACTGACAAGTTGCTAAACCCCCTGTCCCTGAGAGCTGAGTTCATAGCAAGTGGCAATGGGTCAAATGTGGTGAAATGCATCACGAATGGTGTTTTTTTTTTCATGTTCTATGCATGGCCCATTGTTTAAATCTTTAGGTGCAGGAGTCTCTGCAGCACCCTGATGTAAGGAAATGCTGACTGTTGCACGACATATCTGCTCTCATGTTTCACGATCTGGAAAGGCCCGTGACCAACGCAGCAGTTGCAGATACAAAACAGCCTGCCTCAGCACCACTTGAAGCTGGAAGTTGTCACCCAATGGAACTCCACTTTATACATGGCAGAGAGGTTGTATGAATAATACAAAGCCATCTCAGAATATCTTGTGATGCACACTAGCCATGACAGTTCCGGGGTCTCCATGTCTATGACGAGTGAACAGTAGTACCTCATGGACTCTGTAATAACAATTTTGCAGCCTTTTGAACATGCCACACAGGCAGAGAGTGGTGAGTCTGCCTCCACTAGCCAATCAATTCCACTGCTGTGGGTGCTGAGGCAGACAATGGTGAATGTACAGCATGGCCTTGATGTTGCTGGAGACAGTGGTAACAGTATGTTTCTGCAACACATGCTGACAGTATTCAACCAGAATCATCACATCGTGAGCATTCAGCATAGTGACAACTTTGCCATAGCAACAATGCTGGACCTACAATACAAAAGTGGAATTGCATCAGTACTGGAGGGAGGGCCTGAACAGGTAAAAAATATCAGTGGTCAACTAGTGTGCTTGGTTCATGGGGCACTCATTTGTGCTGAACTTGAACATACTTAAAAAGTGGCTGTGTCCATTACTCTAGACCCCCCACAGAGTTAAGCAGTCCAATCCTCACATCTTCCAAACTGTACTTGGCTGTCTTTTCCTGACCCCAAAGTAACAGTCACTTTAGTTTCATCTTGCCTCAGGTGAAAACACATTGGCCCTTTAGCAGAGCGAACTCATCCCTTGGTAGCAGGTGCTCCACAGGCATTTTCTCTTCAAAGAAATCTTGTCCAGAACTTCTGGTGCCTCAGCACGAACTTAAACTCAGGCAGCTTCTTATTTCCTAGCCTGACCAGGGGTTTTGCCCCCGGAAACAGGCTGATTCCTTCCCCCCATCCCCGCAGGGATGGGGCCCTGAACCACTGAAAGCAGTCTCTACCACTTCACTTGGCTCTTCTTGTGTTCCTCTCCAGGTGTGAACACACACCTCTACAAAAAAAAATCTCTTTAACAGAGCTAAGAACTCTGAGCGCCTGCTTATAGCAGAGCACCTCCTTCCTCTACTACAGACTGCAACAGACTGACTTAAAATTCCCCAACATTCTACTCTAACCTCCAACTGCAACATTCCAGTGTGGCTTATGCAGCTGCGACAGTTCTAAAATGGTGTCATACCTCAGTCTCAGCTGAGACTGAGAACAGAGTGAGACAGTGTGTAATCCATTTAACTGGAGTTTCACAAGCTGCCTGTCCCTGTCTGCCATTAGGTCTAACTGGGATTCTAGTAACCCTGGGTAACAGGGGAGTTACACTAGTGTTACTGTAACATTATTAATCATGCCAAAAACCTCCGGTTTGTTTTGTTTGGTTATGGCAGCAATCACAGGTCCCTGTGACTCCATGATTGAACCTCCATGATGTAGTCATCGGCCATTTTGAATAATCTCATGGGCATCTTGGGTTACTATGTCATGACCATCACATGACCATGAGCGGCCATCTTGGGGATGGTATGGGGATGCAATCTGATGACATGTGTATCCACCATTTTGAGACTCTAACAATTCTCAATTTTGTGAATCACAGAAAAACAAGTGGCTAGCCTTTGATCTAGTCCACCCCGCAGCATACTGTGAATGTTCAAAATCAAACTCTTCAACTTGAGAAGAGGCAAGGTCTTTGGACATTAAGTTAGTATGCCCTGCCAATACCTCTGGCTGACGATGCAAGTTCGCCATATCTGACTTTTTAGTCCTACATTCTATCTCAGATGCAGGAGTTAGCATGCTGTAAAGTGCATTGTTTTCAGATCGCAAGACAATCTCATCTTGTAAAACATGCCTGTTAACAGAAGCTGTGTCACAGTTTATATTCAAAACATTCAATTCAAGTCCGCTGTACTGAAAACATACTGAATCACACTGTTCAGTCCAGGTCTGGTGTTGAAATGCCAGCACGTTAACTGTTTCAGTAACTACTTCAGACTTATCATCTCTAAGTTCCTTGTTTCCAAAATGTAAGGAATCAATGTTACTAGCCAGAACACCATTCGTTTGAAAAACTTTTTTTCTAACAAGTTTTGCCTTTTTAGCATTATCGCTTAAGGCATGCAGGTCATGGCTGCTTCTCTCATTAAAGAGAGACTCGTTTTCTAGATGGAGAGGCTGCAGCTCAGACTGCAGTCCAGTTATCCTTTCTGTATGAGAAACCAGTTTCAAACAAATTTCATGCTTGAAAGCAGCATTCTCCATTTTGCAAGCAATATACTCAGATTCCAAAACAGATATTTCATTTAGAACAGCATCAAAACAATTAAACAATGTTGCAATTAATCCTTCAGGATCATTGGTACCATTTTTCAATTCCCCATAATGGGCAATGATATCCCTTAAAGGGCTACCACTAGATTTTGCTATTTCAGCAAAATCAAACCAACAGCCATAAGCAGTTTGGCATGTTAAGGCATCCAGCCTCAACTCAGTACTGATATATTTAGACATGTCTTATGATAAGAAACCCTTAGCTGTCTGTGGATCAAAAACTTTGTTTGCAACCAAAGTTCATGACAGGACACACACACACAACATTTGGTGTATGTGGACACCTAGATAAGTAAATACCCATTAGGATTTGAATCCACAAAGAAAGCAGTCTATCTGTCTGTTTAGATCCCTTTACAGCTGTGTTCCCACAGAGAAAGAATAGGGAGGAAAAAAGCAAAAATAAAACAACTCATTACACACAGACTGAATATCTGCCAAGAGATTGTTTTGTCTGCACTGTGGAACACACAACAGACCAAAAATTTAAACATAAGACACTTTCAGTTGCTTGTTACTGGGGGGTTCTCACCCAGTGTTTTAATTTACGGAGGAAATTAAAATGAAACTTGGTAAACATCCAGACTCTACTCATGGTTCCATTTATATTGCCTAAACACTCTTGGTGTGTATGGTAAATAATAATAATAGATTTTTGTGTCTCAGAGTCTGCCAAGAAACATTTGTAAACAAGCAAGGAGTATTAATAATATTTATTATACTACTTAAGCCAAGCACGTGACAGAGAAAATCACAAGGGAGATGGGTTTCTCACCACTAGATTGAAGAATGCACATAATCTCTAGGATTGTAGATCTTAGGTTCTCTAAGGGCTTGTCTCTCTCTCCCCACTCTTCTAGAGTACTAATCTTTTAGAGAAGCTGCAGTGGGTTGCAGACAGCTAAATACTACAGATAACAGCATAGCAACAGAGATTACCTCATAGTTACAGATATGAGAAACAATATGTATTGGTCCTAAGTCATTCTCCTTTGGATGATGACTTAGGAGACAGAATTACTAATGAGTATCATATGAGACAGAATATGCTTCCATTAGCATTATAGCTTGGACAAAAGACATGCTGACTGGTTCAAACTACATGTGGCATTTTTTGCTTACATACAGTATAAGACATACCAAAGGCTTTCTCTCTGTGTCAGCTTGCTTAGACAAAGAGAACTGCTGACAGGGCTCTATTACACGTGGCATATCTGCCTGAGTGTAAAACACACACTACATATAATTATATGAGAATATAAGTATACAATAATCACTGATGATCCCTCAGAGTCATCTTATCAGTGATTAGGTAGATTATATATGGAATATATATGAAAGACAAACATAATCTAGATAAATGTAATTATAATGAGGTATAATAAACCCTGCATGATAAATATTAGCATATATTAGCAGCAAAGCACATTCCTAGCACTCATGCTTATATGATGGGTGCCCAAATCTACAATATTAGTGCAAAATAGCAGTATCACAGTACAATAGACCAGGAATACAGTGTGAGGTGTATGTGGGATGATAGGGGGCATAACCCAGGTGTAACAAGCTGCACACATCAGACTGTGTTTTTCCTTAGGGGGGCTTCACTCCCTGAACCACCCACATGGGGGGCTCTGCCCCCCCACAACTCCCATACTTTTAGATTCCAACTCTGAGTCACAGTTGGTTCAGGAATGGAGTGCAGGACAGGGGAAAGTGTTGCTGGATCCTTGGTGGACCTTTACAGTGACATGTTGATGTTGTCATTATCGAAGTATGTCACTGTAGAAGTGTTGCTGTATGGGGGGTATACCTTAAACTTCTTACCTAGCTACATGCTGTTATAAAGCATATGCAAGGCTGAAATTCCAATCAGACAAGAAAAGTAGAATCTATTTTTTCCTCTCATTTTACTAGAAATTATGCTATCTACTTTATAATATATTTGGGCAACAGCTTGGTCAAAATGGATTCAGCAATTTTGTTTTTATCTTTGTTTTATTTTTGTATGTGATGCAACAGGCATCTGGGATTTGTTACAACCTAAAACTGTTTAAAACTCTGTGTGCACTGCTTAGAAGTCTGTGTACAATTTAAAATGTAAGCTACAATTTTGCTCTCTATATCCTTGAAATTGAAGTTGTCATTGGCTTCAGATTTAAACTCTAATCTACTGCCAATCACTCCTTGAAAACATAGTTATATTATAAACGTATGGATTATATAAGTTAATAAAATGAATTCATAATGCCATGCGCTCGTGGTTGCAAGTGACTGTAAATGTTATCATTGCTGTATAAACCATGGGTGCTGAAAGATTAGAAATGGTGGAGGTGCTCATGGTCAGAATAGCATGTTTTGCATTAAAAGGGGAATTTGTCCTCAAATTGCTGTGGTGATATACATAAAGTCATTAACTGATAGATTTTTTTTATGAAAGAAAGTCGTAGAAATATATGGTTATATATTTGTGGATATCTAATAAAAATATTTTGGGTTAGTTACGGAATAAGGGTGAGACTAATGACCACAAGGAAACAAATATCCTTACTGAGAAGTTTTATGTTATACAGGTATTTGGTTTCCCTTCTATACTACATTTTAGTGCTGTTTTGGGGGACTGGAGTGTAAGTGGACTGAATGATCTGTTCAGGGTCTGGGCTACTGGCATAAACTGATGATATGATATCAAATGAAAAATAAATTCTAAAGAAAGATTAAGTGAATAATTGTTGCTTGGGGGGCTGTGTTTGGGTGGGGTTATATGATTAATGGCTAGGTCTGGTGATATAAAAAAATCATTATTTGTATTTGGGAGGCAATAGAGTGTAGAGATTTAGAGCACCAAGCTGTGAATATGGAGCCCCCGTAGCCTTGTGTTTGAAACCCACAACCTGTCATTTACATATTATGTGACCCTGAACAAGTCACTTGCTCTCCTCATGCTTGCAGGAAGCACCTGGAAATGAATTTTGGCTCAGTGAGCCTTTTCCCAGCCAAAAATTCTAATATAAATCAACTGCCTACCAAAAATCTTAAAGGTTCTACAACTGAGAAATAAAATGTGTCAGGTTCTGTTTCTGTGCATCAGTGACCAACATCAGGAGTTCCTGACCCTGTCTATGCTGTGTTTCAGTCAGGCCAAATTCCTGGAAGTTGGAGCAACTCATTGAACTGAACCCACAGGGTATTACAGGGACTATAGAAAAAGAGAAGTACCAAACACTCAGCTACAAAGGGAGAGGGTGAAGAGTTGCCAGCAGAGCAAAGTATTCTGGGTATTCATGTCCTGATTTTGTTTTTCTTGGCAACACCTCACAATTCAGGACATACATGCAAACTCCTGATGTCAATTCTTTTATAACCCTCACTATCTGCATTCTACCGCCCCCTCTCCCTTATAACCTTTCACCTATGTGTCATATACTATTATTAATTTATTCTTACCCAGGCAGGCTGCTCCCATACTGCCCTTTTTTCAGGATTGCAGCTCAGCACCTGTGATGGCCTGCACACGTTTTTGCATTTATTTATTTTGAGCCAAGAAAAGCAAAAGGTGTGGGCATCAGCGTTACACACCTGGGACCCAATTCTGAAATGCATGGCACAACTCGTGGGCGTATGTGAGTTGCACCATGTGGTGGTATGCTGGGGACCCTGCACCATATTCCAGGACAAGCAGTTTCCCCGGCATCTATGCCTGTGACTTGTGGCAGCTGCAGGCTAGTGCCAAAGGCATGGCACACCAGACTTGGATGCCACAAGTCACAGCACTCATTCTACTGTGCTCCTTAGTCCCCCACCCCAGAACACAGCGGCATGCACCTGAGAGCATTGGGGGGGCTGGCCAGTTGGCACATGCACAGGGGGAGCAGTGACAGAAATGGATCCCAGGAGTCCCCGACATTCGTGGGGATGGGGGCATGACAGGGTGGGGGAGCACAGCAGTGTACTTTCTGTGGTGCTGTGGGGGGCATCTGTCATTGTGCCAGGATGGATGCCCCTTAGACCACCTCCTAACTGGTCAAACCCCGCTACTCCATTCCCTGTTCTGTAATGGCATAAGTGGGTTATGGCAGCCGCACATCTGGAATAGGGTGCAGTTGCTGCCATAACCCACCCTTGCGCCATGCTGCTGCGGGTTGTGGGCGTAGTGGGTGGCATAACCCACATGTGGCACAACCCACATACAGCATGGCACAACGTGCCTTTTAGAACTGAAACTGGTGTTATGCCTGGTGTAAGGTGCAATTTGCACCATCTGGTTCAGCATAAATAGCCTTGCACCAGGTGTAAAGCCTTTTGTAATTGGGCCCCTGGGGTCCTACAGGGTGAGATTTAGAATCTTTAATGGAGAGACAGCATCAGAAAGTCTCACAATATAATATATTTTACTAGCCTAGCTATATAAGTATAAAATATTTCTTGCTTTGGTATAAAATATTTCACACTCTCTCTCCCAAAAACAAAATTGCTGCCTAAATGGTTTCTGTTGTGTTGCTCACATTTGGGTTGTCAGTGCAAATGTAGTGCACACAATTTCCATTTCTCTGCAACAATAAGCTCTTTTCAGTGAAAAGCAATCCAGTAGCATCTTTACTGAATTTTAACATTTTGCAAGCTGCGTCATAGTTTTCCACAGCTTACATGTGTTTCTAAATATTAATATTTCTGTTTGTATTTTGGGAACTTTAGATGTGTCACGAATAAACAATGTTGTGCACTTTATATGATCTCTTTTGTGATCCTGGCTTCAGTTATCCATTTGGGGTCCACACGTTAGAAAGGTTTTCTAATAAGCAAGATTAGCAACCATTATTGCCCATTTTCAGATACTGTAAATGTCAACGCTCTAAAATTACCAGCTGTTATTATGGAGATGTGTTCAATGAATATGGGGCATGCAGTAAGAATGTATGGTTCATTGTGTGCCTATAATGTGTGTGTGTTTCTCATGAAAGTATGCTGAAAATACTAAGATCTTAAACTAATTGCACGCTTGAGGAATAGTTTTAAGGTATGTGTGCCAATTACCTTTTTCAAAGTCAAAGTCATCTTTATTTGTAAAAAGGGCTTTTCCAAAACCAAAGAGCTTGTACATAAACACAAAAAATATTAACGTTATCTATCAAAATATACAATAAAAGGAGCAGCAAAACTAACAATCTTCAGCAAATACTAAATTAAACAGAAAAGTCTTTAAAGCAGATTTAAAAGACTCATGATCAGGCACTCTCTCACACGATGAGGTAGAAAATTCCACAGGGTCAGGGCCACAAAAGCAAAATATCTAGCCCCTGAGATATTCAGACGGACCCTGAGAATCTCTAGCAATCCCTCATCAATGGAGTGGAGTAGATGGAGTGGGCAGTAGGGGCAAAGGAGATATTGCAAATAACGCAACTTCTGTCCATGTTGGGCCTTATAGGTCAAAAAAACAACCTTGAAGGTGATCCTTCACTGCACTGGCAGCCAGTGCAGTCCAAGGAGCACAGTAGTGATATGACTAGATCTAGATAAGCCAGTCAACAACCTGGCTGTGGCATTATGTATCATCTTCAGGCAGCGGATGTCCACCCCGGCAGCCCTAGGTAAAGCTTAATGCTCGGTGACATATTTTGCAGTTTTATTAATAGCCCAGGCTCATTCATATATTATATATATTAAATAATGCAATCTCACCTGGTTTAATGACACAGATAATAACTGTCCACTCGGAAGGGTGTCTGATTTTAAAGGGAAGCAACAAACCTACCAAAAAACCCCTTACAGATGAGTTGGTGGAGACCAGAAACTACAACCATGCTGTAGCTTGGATAATGGGCAGTGGGGCTGCATTCCTGGAGAGCTTGGGCTACCCACTGAATAACAAAAATAAAATGAGTGCAACCAGCTTATAGTGTATGACGGAATGTTCTTATCGATAGAAATCCATCACTTTATAAATGTTGTTATACTGCAGTAGCTATGTCATTGTAGCTGTCATGCTGCACTAGCTATGTAGCTACTGCAGCATAACAACATTGAACATGTTCCTTCCTGTGCTCTACCATTCAAAAAGAAAAAAAAACTATGTCCTGAAGTGAGGCGTTCAGTAGGTCCCCTCGCTGTGGCGGCAGTCTGGTAAATAGCAGTCCACTGTGTTGGCAGATGGTAGTAGGGATCCGGTGGCCAATGTGAGTGCTCTCTCTATTTAGGCCAGCTAGCAAAAAAAGAAATACCTAAGCAGCAGCACTGCAGAAAAGCGGGACTGCAGCAGTGACCAGCGTGACAGCATCAGGGGCGGAGCAACAAGTTCCTCAACTGACATTCGCTCCTCTTCTGCAAGCATCCTACACTATAAAACACAATCACTAGTCACCTTTCGGTAACAAGTTCAGTTAGTGCATCTCAAGGTTGCCATTGGCGACTGAACCTCTTGAGCTTTGCTCTCGAGGTTACCGCGGTCACCAAGGCAACCTCTTGATGCACTAACTAGCTTGTTACCGATAGGTGACTAGTCATTATTCTCTATGTTGGTCTAGGGGTATGATTCTTGCTTTGAGTGCAAAAAGTTTCAGGTTCAAATCCTGAATGAACCCTAATTTTTGTAATTAGAACCATCTCAGTTTAAGACTCATTTTTTAAGAGGGAAGCATTTTTCAGAAAAAAAAGATGCTCAAGAACTAGGGGACTCAGGGAAGATGTGAGGAAGTACTTCCTTACAGAAAGAGTGGTGGATGCCTGGAACAGCCTCCCGGCAAAGGCGGTGAGGGCAAAAATGGTAATAGGCTTTAAGAATTCATAGAATAGGCATAAGGGAACCTTAGAAGTAGAGAGAGGGGGTGGGTAAAGCTGGAGATCAAGTAGGGTCTGTGGTGTTAGAGTAGATAGGGAAAATGGGCAGACTAGGTGGGCCAAACAGTCTTCATCTGCCGTCAATAGCTATGTTTCTATGAGTGCTGGTGTTTGGGAAAAGAAAGCTTAACAGTTAGCTTAAGAAGAGAGGGAGTGGACCAGACTTCAGAGGTACCTGGGAATTCCATTGACTATGGGGGCACTGCTGGCTGACTGATAATTCAAAAGCGGTGACACCCACTATATACTAAGGTCATTTCAGTTACCTGTCCCTGTGTCTGTCTGTCTGTCTGTTTCACCACATCTGACTAATTCAAACAGTATAATAAATTCAGCAAGATGACAGTTAGGTAACAGACATCTCTGCTAGCCTGTCATTTTTCTGCTCCTCACAGATCATATATTGGATGAAAAAATTGAAACTCTCTATCAACCTGCTGGTCTCTTTTACTTCTTTTTTTACCATCACAGACAGTTTCCCTAAGGACTGGAAAAAAGTAACCACTGTATCTTTATTAAAGAAATACCTGTCTAAATTATTTATTTATTTGAAATGGTTTCACCAGGAAAGACAACATGAGCTGTAAACAGCTTGTTTCCAGAAGCATCCTGAGGGAGGGGTACATAAGGGGGAGGAGTAAGTAAAAAACATATCCAGACCAAAATACAAACAGACTAATATACAGGCTAACTATAGGCTAATACAGAGGCAAAGCTACTTTCTAAAATAAAGGCAAGTATATACAAACATACAAATTTGAATAAAGATATGCATAGAATGTACCCCACAGTGCAAGGTAAAACAATCTGGAGGAGGGGAGGTGAGACAGCACGTATTGATATACCATACAGGACAACAACACCCTGAGTAAAACATGAAGTAATAACAAGGAGGGTAAGATGCAGACTGTCAGCAGGGGTACACTATAATATGCTAGGAGGAGGGACTATATACAGGATTGGTCAAGTGCATAGGTTGCCTATTTGAGGGTAGGGAAGCAAAAGGAGAGGGGTGAGGGAAAGGATAGGGAAAGGAGGGAGGAGAGGCATCTGAGAAACAATGCCCCTTCATGATGCTGCAAAACCCTAAAGGGGACTAGGACCTGGCTCAGATGGGGGGGTAGAGGGGGAAGGGAGACATGCTGAGGACAGCGCCTCATCAGGATGCTGGGGCCTGGGGAGGGAGGGAAGAGAGACATACTGAGAATGACACCCCTTCAGGATGCTGTAAACCCTGCAAGTGGGGGGATGCAGCAAGGAGGGGGGAGAGACTGCCAAAAAAAAACCCTTCAGGAAGCTGAGAACCTTGCAAGGGGGTACGGAATCAGCAAAGATGAAATGGGGAGGTGAAAGGTGGAGGGTGGGGGAGAATAAGCTGGGGACAAACTCCCCTTCAGGATGCTGAGAACCCTGCAAGGTGACAAGGTCCTGGCAAAGAAATAAACATAATGGGGGGGGAGACAGGAGGGAGAAGGAATGGGGGCTAAATTAGGGGAGGGTAGCTGGGAATAGGGTAACCTGGGATTATTTGTGGGAGTTAGGGAGGAGATGCAGGAGGGAAGGGTAAAAAAGGGTAAAGGCAGGCAGGGGAGATTAGGTGCAGTTGCAACAGTGGACTGTGTGCTTCCAAAGGAGAAGCAAGAGTGAGTGTTGAGAGTTGGCAGAGCGAATATCTAGTAGGATGGAATTCCAGATGTTAGGGAACTTGAATGACAATTCAGCACGACCAGATGAAGTGCGGCATGGGGGCACTGTAAGGGTTCTAAATGTTATGTGCATTGCTTATCTAAAGATCATGAACCATCTTTCACCATGTACTCAGTGGAATATTTGTCAAATATTCAGCTCTGTTAACCCACAGTACTTATGAAATGTAAATAAAAACACTTTTGATATCTAGATTGTATACTGTACCAACTAAAAGTATAATATAGTAGAGTATAAATTAAAAGCATGCAAATAGAATTGTGTGATGGTTGAAACACTGCATACTAGAATAATTTTGTATGATATTCCTGTGGTATTATATCCTTACAGCATAATTTACCAATCAGGTGATAAGATTGTATCAGCACATGAGATACTCTTATAGGGCCAATTCATGAATGGCTAGAGTGGCTACGCATTGCGTAAGTCAGGTGCATAGCCATCGTGCAGCTGCCTGTGCCCACTGCACCCCCTCTGCTGCATTCCTGAAATGGATGCACCCCCCCATGCACCTGATCCCTTGGCCAATTCCAGAGCTCTGTGTTGGGGTGGGCCGGAGGAAGTGTGGGGGGTGAGCCAGCACTTTGTGGCATGCACAACCTTGTGGAGTGCTGTGCACAGGGGATTCCTATTCCACATTTGGGAGGCAGCCGTAAACCACTGGGGCTGGCTATGTGCCCCTTGGGAAGGCTGCTCCAGATGTGGCAGGCACAGCCCCCCCAACACTTCTGGAGGCTGGAGTCTGGCTGATGGGGAGAACCACCTCCACAGTTTGGTTGGCGCACTGCATGCCATCCAGCAACATGGTGCCAAAAGCGAACAAGGGATCCACTGCAGGTCCCTGCCTGGGCAGCTGATTGACTGCCCACCAGGATCTGCACTCTACACCCACCTCCCCTCCATGGACCTGCATGCTGGAGGGGTGGGGCCATGTAGGGGAGCCGGGTGGGGGCCGGTGTTTGTGAATGCAGCCCCCAAGTGGAATTCCCTTGGGTGCAGAGCTGTGTACCCTGATACGTGCCTCTTGCGTGCATTATTGTGACTCGACCCATAGTGCTAGAATGTCTTACTCTCAGTGTTGTCTGTTGCCATGACAACCAAGAAGCTACTGACAAAGAGAAAAAAGTTTGAACAGTGAAATTTTGTGAAGTTTGTTATCTCATTTACCAAATGTGCAAAAGGAAATCCACTTAATTTTCTTCCTCAAAGTAACTTATGATAAAGGATTGTATACTCCGAAATGTGTAAGTCATGCACAGAGAGTTCTGGATGTCTGAAAATGGATGTTTTTAAATACAGTTTTGGACTAGATACCCAGGCTGTGGAGTCTTATTTCAAATGGCTGGTGAGTGCCCGATTCTTGTGACTGTCTCATTGCGAGCACCACCATCCCAGTGTGCACCCCTTTGTTTTATTTATTCCTACTCAAAATGCATTTTAACACTTGTGGCACACAATGATGTTTTAGCCATTGGTTTACAAATGACACCTGTCATGCTCAAAAGGAGCGGTAAAAAAAAGATTAAGTTGAAAATTTGAGGTAAAAATGTGAAAAAACAAATAAGTTACGAGGAGCCAAAGTGTTCCAACATTTACTCATAACTTTATTTTTAACATATTTTGGCCCCTGATGTTCAACATAATGAATGTCGTATGCAGATGCTTCTTTTCTAGAAATGAGACTGTTCTACTACCTGTGCACAAATCCTATATATGACCTCACCTGAACTATTTTTCCCAGAGTTTGAATCTATATTTAAGAAAAGACAAAACATTTGTTGAGGAACCGCAAAGATCATTTACTAGACTAATTTCTGGATATGGGAACAAACCTTATGAACAAAGACTAGACAAACTAGGTCTATGGCCCCTGGAGGTCAGGCGTGCAAGGGGCAACTTACTTCTATTGAGCAAAATCTTAAAGGATGAGATATTAAGAAATGATCTGGGATTAATGAACAAAGAGCAGAATTATGACCTCAGAGGACATAAGTATCAGATCAAGGAGATGCCATATAAAACTGAAATGCGGAGCCATGGCTTTGTATCAAGATCTGTCAGGCTCTGGAATCAGCTGCCTGAACAATTGGTTGCTGCATCCAGCTTTGATAGATTCAAGGCCATGTTGGACAAGCAAATCGTAGTTGGTAACTGTTGTTTACCTCCACTGAGCAGTGGAGACAACTCACATGGGCCTGTGCCCTCTTGTTGCTTTACTATCCTAGTATGAACATATTCCTTGTGTTACCCCACCTCCTGAACATGGCAGGTGTCATTTTTCAAATTGCCTCCACAACTTGTTTCCACAGTTGCACAGCAAAATCACCTTTTAGATGGGATTTTAAGAATGTCACCTGTCTTGATTATAATGTCAGGTCATAAAAAGACTGTTGGACATTTTAGGTCAAAATATGGGAGCCCACATAAAAGTAGAGATCACCGCTTAGCTGCCCTATCCTGGGTAATTACAATCTAGCAATGTGTTAAAGCAGGAACCCACTGAAAATGAGATATTGCATCTCATCTGCTCTCTCCTGGGTAAATAAATAGTAAAAATGTGTACAAGCAAGACCTGGCACAACAGCGACAAGCATTCGGCATCTACAAATGCTTGCTTTTTTCCCTGATGACACTTGTGAGTAAACCCTGAATTAATTTAAGGGTGAGACTGATCAGCACCACCACCCTTCACCAACCCAGTCCGATGCAGCCCCTGTCACGACCAGCTTACTCAGCTCAGTATAACCCTGAACAACATCACAGCCAGATTTAGTAGGTCTGTTCATTTCACAGACTCAACCATACTTTTTAAAATGATGTTAAACAAGCAGTAGCTGGCAATCAGAAAAGGGCATCATTATGATATCTGCACAATAACAAGCAAAAACTAATGCGCACTACCAACTTATCTGTGTTGAGAAAAAGTTTGCTGTCACCCATATCCATGGCAACCTGGCTCCACAAGGTAAATGGCTCCTGTTGTGGTGGAGATGGGGAAGGGGTCAAAAAGAATACATGCTGGAAACAAGAACCAAAACAACATTTGAGCCCTTTAATTAAGAAAATCAATAACAAAATAAATTATATACTCAGGTCTCACTTATGCAGAACAAGGCCAATTCTATGAACTTTGCAATATATTACAAATATTAATGGATCGGCTGTGGAATTTTAAGTTTCATGCTGAAGCACCAATGCAGGGGACAATGTTGGCAATGGATTTACTAGCTTATTACATATTCTCGGGGAAGTAGACCAGAAAGATAACGTAAACAGGACTGGTGGCAAAGACATATTGCTTTGCAGCAGCCCAAGGTGCTACATTTGAAGTGTTTACAGGAGAAGTAGTAAAGTTCACTTGATCAATTCAAAAGCAAAGAACTATTGCAGATTTTTAGAAATTGTGTTTGCACAAGAAAATAAGGTCTCATTGACATTTAGCAAATTTTATTTATTGAAATGTTTCACCAGGAAGACATACTGAGCAATATTGCTCATTTTCAGATGCATCCTGGGGGGAGGGGGAAGGGATAATACTGCAAATAATAACAATTTAGAAACAATAGGCAAAAAACAAGTGCTACAGAACAGAATGCAGAGTTGAATATACAACATTAAGTGCTGCGTCACAAGAATTACATTCAGTGAACAATCAGATGACCTGATATAAAGCATAGGGTGGTACAGTGAGAAGGGGGGCGGCTAAAACAAATAAATCAGTAACCAGACAAGAGGAAGGTAGAAAGATGAGATTGGGTGGAGATTGCCAGGTGGGTAGCAAGTGGATTGCCAGCAATTGGGGCAGTTGAATGTAGGGATTGTGTGTGAACGCATGAGAGAAAAAAGGACATGGGACGATGGAGCATTTTGAATGTTGATGGGAAGGAAGGTCCAAAGCTTTGGCAAGTGGTATGAGAAGGAAGACTGACCAGCAGTGGTGGTCCGGGAGGGGATGGTGAGGGCGGGCAGAGCACTGCTTCTCAAAGAGCGAGAGGTTGGAGGGAGTGAGAGTGAGGCCACTAGACAAGAGGGGAGCGTTCCTAGCCAGAATTTGCCAGTAAAATTAGTGCAATGAACAAGACAGTGACCAGAGAGGGAGGGGAGTGCCAAGGATTGGTATAAGGAACAGTGGTGAATGTAGGGTGGGCTGACAAAGGTGAAGTGACAGAAGGAGTGGAAGAGGGTGTCCAGCCTGGCTAAGGGGAATTTAGGGGCAGCACTGTAGACTACATCACCATAGTCAGATGTTGGAAGAATCATTTTCAAGAGAATTTATCTATGAGCTGATAGGGGGATGCAATCACGGTTCTGGTAAAGGGCATCCCACTTGAGGAACAGTTTCTTATGGATTGTGTCCACTTAACCAGAGAAATCAAGGTGTTTATGGAGCCAGACCCCAAGGTATCTGATGGAGGCAGTATTTTCCAACAATGTTCCATCTAGAGTATGGAAGGAGGGGATGGAGGGGAGCCCTGATAGTCTCTGTCTTGTGCCAAAGGTAATGGAGACTGTCTCCTTAGCATTTAGAAGCAACTATTGTGCATGTAGCCACTGCTGGACATTATCAAAGTCCAGCTGGAGAGTGGACACCACTGACTGGGCAAAGGGACTGGAAGCATACAGTATGATTTCATCTGCATACATGTGAATGGATACAGCTTGACAGATTGAGGAGAGATCATTGAGGAAAATGGAGAATAGAATCAGGCCAAGGACTGAGCCTTGAGGACCTCTATGAGGATGGGGAGGACCATAGAGAGGGAGTCCCCTATCCTGACTGATTACGGCCTACCCACTAGGTAGGATTTGAACCAGTTTGTGGCTGAGACCAGGGAGACAACCCAGCTGATGAAAGTGTGTCCAGTAAGATGGAGTGTGAGATAGTGCTGAAAGCCTTGGCAAGGTCAACAAAGAAGGCTGAGGTGATTAGTCCCTGATCCATTCCAGTAAAAACAGAGTCAGTGAGCTGAAGGAGGAGGTGGATGTGGAGTGGTTTTTTTGAAAGCTAAACTGGTAAGGGGTGAAAAAGGAGGAGGAATCGAGAAAGGGAAAGAGCCGAGGGAGTGCTACATGTTCTTACAGCTTGGCAAAAATTGGCAGAAGAGAGATAGGATGATAGTTGCTTGTTGTTGAGGGATTGCCACCTTTTTAGAGGGGGATGACTGTGGCCTGCTTCCAGGCAGCTGGGACAGTGGAAAGTTTAAATGAGCTGTTTAGTAGATGAGCAATGGGTTGCATGAAGGCAAGGGCAGAGAAATATAAAAGTTTTGCATCTAGGTCATCCGGGCTTTTTCCTTTGGATGGCTTTAGCACTATGAGAGCCTCGAGTGCATCTCTGGGGGAGACAGGAGAGAAATAATCACTGATGCAAGTGTAATGGCAGATACATTTAACAAGTACTTTCTCAGTATCTTTCAAACAAAAAACAGTAATGTAACTAACATTAATGTAGAGCAAGAGACAACTGGTGCTATAGACTTTAAACAGAATTACAGTACTGGCCAAACTAATGAACATTAAGACTAATAAGTCTCCAGGGCCGGATGGCCTCCACCCATGTACACTTAGGGAATTGGCAAATGAACTGGTCGACCCTGTGGGAGCTCTGTTCTGAACGTCTTTGAGGAATGGGGAGATCCTGGATGACTGGAGTTCTGCTAATGTCACACCCATTCATAAAACTGGGGTAAAATCAGACATCAGAAATTATAGGCCTATTAGCCTAACCTGTGTTGTATATAAAATAATGGAGGAATACATCAAAGAATATCTAGAATATTACATTAAAGTCATGGGGCAAACAGACATCACTCAACATGGATTTACACATGGGAGGTCCTATCAGACTAACTTGCTGAGTTTTGTTGAGCTAGTGAGTAAGGCCTTGGAGGATAGTCTACCGGTGGCTGTGGTGTATCTAGACTTTTCTAAAGCCTTTGATTTAGTGCCTCATGCCGAGTTGATTAGCAGTCTCCAGGTACTAAATGTTGAACCGCAAATCATTAAATGTATAGAGGCATGGTTCAACCATAGGAGGCAGAGAGTAAGCATCAGGGGTATGTATCTGCCTGGGGTGAACTGATCAGTGGAGTCCCACAGGGCTCGATACTGGGCCCCGTGCTCTTTAATATCTTTGTATCTTCCTTGCAAACATTGAACAGCACATGGATGTCGAAATCTGCAGATGATTGCAAGGTAGGGGCCATAGTAAGAACAGAGATAGATGCACTGAACCTGCAAAAAGAATTGGACTCAATAAATAACTTGGCTGCACTACATAAAATGCAATTTAATAT
This sequence comes from Neoceratodus forsteri, assembly GCA_016271365.2. NCBI lineage: Eukaryota > Metazoa > Chordata > Ceratodontiformes > Ceratodontidae > Neoceratodus > Neoceratodus forsteri. The sequence goes on from JADMNL010000023.1 coordinate 436,007,204, forward strand.
CCAAAAATGTAGTGTCATGCACTTCGGTAATAATAATCTTCATGCAACATATAAATTGTGCAGCCATATATTTAAAAATGTTGACTGTGTAAAGAATCTAGGTATCCTAGTCACTATTGACCTCATATTTAGGCATCACACTACCAAAGTAGCTAGCAAGGCCAATGGAATGTTACACTGCATCCTGCGTAACATACAGAGTAGAGATGGATCTGTAATACTACCTCTGTATAAGGCTCTGATTAGACCATTAATGGAGTATAATGAGCAGTTCTGGAGTCCATACCATAAAATGGACATAAAACATCTTGAGAGGGTACAAAGGAGGGCAACTAAAAGGATTCACAGTCTTCACTCCCTCCCATATAAGGAGTGACCAAGGGAGCTGGACTTGTACTCACTGGAGTACTGTAGGCTCCAGGGGGACCTATGCTTGGTATACTCTGCATTTTGCAACATGTATTTGTGGGAATGTGTGGGATTGGAAAGGAATGCTACTATCAGAACTACTAGAACCCATGACTAGCAACTGAAAGGTGAACTATTCAAGTCTAGAAAGAGGGGATCATAGATCAACCAGAGAGTTGTGGCCCCTTGGAACTGGCTCCCTCCAGGCATAGTTAATAGTAACACGATGACCACTTTTAAGAATAAGATAGATGCCCTTTACAGAGTCATTGGGATACCCTAGCCAACAATAACCATGTTCCTTTTCACAATGAGACTTCTTGGCACAAGCTACCATATCAAAACCCAACTTATGATACTTATGAAATGGAAGTGGGGTTCGTGAGGCACTGGGGGTATAGTTGCAGAAGCAGGCACCATGTGAAGTGTAGCGAGAAATGAAGAAGTGCATGAGATAAAGTACTGTAGGTGTTAAATGCTTCAGCTACTGAGGGAAGGTCAGTTAGGGTGGAGTCTGCTACGATGGTGGTGGGGTCAGAGGTGTGAGTAGGGGGAGAGAAAAGGGCATGTACCACCTTCCAGAGTTTTGATGGTTGACTTATATTAGACTGTAAGGTACTAGCGAAGTAGTCAGCTTTTGTTTGATGTACTAGTCTTGTACATGTATTTCTAAGTTGATGGTATTTTTGATAGAGGCAGAGGAGGAAGACAGATTCTGGGCCTTCCAAGCTAGGTCTCGAGTCCTTAGGCACTCGAGGAGGTTGGATGTGACCCAGGGGAGGTGGGAACCATGGACTCTAATGCATTTATAGGGTGCATAACTATTCTAGATGTTAAGGAAGGTATTTTTAAAATAATCGTGAACCGAGTTGATGGAGTTAGCCATGTTGATGGGTGGCCAATCAACCCTTGCCATGTCTTCAAGTAAGGGTGCAAGCTTGAGTGATTTGAAGGAGTCAATGCTTAGGAATTTTGGGGGCTCACGGGGACCAGATTTTGCGTACATAGTAGGTTATGTGATAGTCACTGAGAGAATCAGGAAGAATGCCTGCATTTATAATTCAAAGCCAGGACCCAATCAATGAGGGAGTGCTTGAGAGTTTTGCTATTAAGACATGTTGGCTCTGTAATGAGCTAATTAGTAGCTTGCCTGAGGAAGCGAGGATTGATAAGGAAGTCAATAGATCAATTATAGTGTTTGAGGGGAGGGAGGGACAGCAGTAGGTGCTGGCTATGAAGATTGATAGGAAGGACAGAGGAGAGAAACATAGAAACATAGGCTTTGATGGCAGATAAGGACCACTTGGCCCACCCAATCTGCCCATTTCCCCACCTATTGGATAAGCTGCAGATCCTAGTTAACCAACAGCCTACTTCTTTATAAGTACTTATTCATACTTGGAAAGGATTGACAAGGTCAGACTTGTCATGAAGTGTACGGAGGATGTTATGTAGAAAACTATCCCTCTGCCTCTTTTGGAATGATCCTGTCAAATGAGGGTGAAGTTAGGGATGGAGACTGCTTCGTTTGGAATTTTCAGGCTTAGCCAGGGCTCAGTTAGGATAAGGAAGTCAGACTGGACTGACACTATCAGGGGTTGAATCTGGTCAATCTTGGGCAGCAGACTTTGAACGTTTAGATGTACAATTCACAGCCATGGCATGAGGCAGTTGGGAGGAGGGGGGAGTGGAGGGGTCAGGGTTTAACTCAATGTCACCTGTAATCAGTAGCAGTAATAGGGTTAGTAGGTATTGTGTAAGCAAGAGGATACTTTTCTTGGGTGTCCTGCAGGGTTGGCGGATGGAGTTATTCGGTGAGTGAGTTGAAAATAGGGAGAACCTAAATAGGGCTATTAATGGGCAGCGAAGGAGAATGATGGAGGTGCCAGGGGCCCAAGGGTACAAAGGGTCAGTGGGGGTGTAACTAAGGGAGGTATGCAAAGGGAGGGGATTGACAGGATAAAATAGGAGGGGGGACAGGGTTAGGAGAGAGGGGTGAAATGATGGGGGTAGGTAGAGATGGTGATGAGGAGTGGGAGGAAGTTGATAGAGTAGCAGGGCATGGTAGAGCCTAGGAGGGTAACAAGGTAGAAATGGGACCAAGTATTTACTAAGTGAAGCTTTAAGGTTAGAATAGGGAGGGACCAGGAATGGCCTATGTAATAGTAGAGGTGAGCAGGGTTTGGAGGAAGGGAGCAATAGCAGCATTTGTGGAGGGAGAAGCAGACTAAACCAATTGCCTTAGGGGTCTGTGGCCTTGTTGTCTATAACAATATGACTAGCTTGGGCTGGCTGGGTGGCTGGGGATGGAGGGTGGTATTAACAGTGTACCTGTGTGCCTGTGCAGAGAGGTACTGAATGTGCTGGCCCAAAATGGCACCAAACACTGATTTGGCTCCTTTGTGCCCTTGTGTGTGGTCTGTACCTGAAATTTGGCTGGTCAAACATCCCAGGGAGCTTTAGTGAGATTGAGAAGGCTACTGGTGGGGATGGCTGGAAGAGAAGAAGACAGGTACAGTATTACTTTATGGAGCTCAGGGGATTGGAACAGCGGTGGGAGGGATTGGGGGGAGGGAGGAAGCCAGGGAGCTAAGTGCCCACTGAGGCGGGGTGGAGGCTGCTAGGTGTGGGCTGGAGAGGGAAGTTCAAACTCAGGAAGGCTGCACCAGCTCATTCTGGACTGCTGTGTACACAGCAGAGGCACTGTTGTACAAAACAGAGTGCTAGGCTACCAGGCTTGAAATTAAATACAGTAATGCCAATAAATTAATGCTGTACAAAATGGAGTGCTAGCTAGGCTAACAGGCTTGAATTAAATGTAGTAAAGCCATTAAATAAATGCTGTACAAAATGGAGTGCTAGCTAGGCTAACAGGCTTGAAAGTAAATGCAGTAAAATGATATTGTGATACAAACTGGCACACATCAGCTGAACACAACTGTAGAAATGGTAACATTAAGGCAGTAATATGCCAGCAAGAAACGATCAGTAGAGCTTGGCTGTTAGATATATAGAATGTCCCTTTAAGATGAATTAAGGCACCAATGTGCCTGTGCAGAGAGGTACTGAGTGTGCTGGCCCAAAATGGTGCTGAATTCTGATTCAGCTCATTTGTGCCCCTATACTTGTCCATATCTGAAATTCAGGCAGTTGGACATCTTAGGAAGCTTCAGTGATCCTGAGAAGGCTGCTGGTGGGGACAGCTGAAATTTGGGTGGTCAGACATCCCAGAAAGCTTCAGTGAGTCTGAGAAGGCTGCTAGTGGGGACAGCTGAAATGCAGGTGGTTGGATGTCCCAGGTACAGTAGCTTCAGTGAGTCTGAGAAGGCTGCTGATGGGGGTGGCTGAAATTCGGGTGGTTGGACATCCCAGGTTTTTTGACTGTAGTATGCAAAAAGAAAAGGCGTTAACTAACCTAAGTGTTTACTTTTTCTTGTGTAAGCTGCTAAATTGGGAGAAGGAATCAGTTTTGTGCCTGCTGTCACTTTGGGCTAGAGGCAGGAGACTATTGTTTTTTAAGTCCAGGAAAAAGGTTTATAATTGTGGTGCTGTAGACAGCTTAACTGCTTCAGATGAGTGGTATAACTTGCATTTGTGACTAGTCGGGGGGCAGGTTTTGAGCTGGCAGCTTCAAAAGGCACCACTGGCACCTAGCTTCTGACACCCATACACAACCTGATCTTGGGCTTGGCATTGGGGTGGAGATTCCTTTGTTGGAAGATGATGTTTTGGCACTGCTGTCATGGCACTGCAGATAGGGGTTTTGATCTGGCAAGCCCCCATTTTATGGTTTCACTTGCTGAACTGGGATTAGGCTGCACCAGGGAGGCTGGATTCACATGGCTCTGCTTTCATTCCTGATGTGGAGACCGTGACAGTGTGGAGAGGTTGTGGGATAACAGATGAACCAGACACAAAACTACAGGTTCAGCACACGATCTCTGTGTGATGTTTAAAACACAGGGAATATCCTTAAGCAATGGCATATCCCTTCTTCAATACATCAGTTTGTAGCAACAGTCTATGTATATCCTTTCTCTACACTAAGTCAACACCTACTGATCCACTGATCTACTGATCTATCTTTTTAGTGAAAATTATTTCATTCCCTATGTTGGTCTTGTGTGTTTGGGTGATGGGGAGCTCAAAAAGAAAAACCCCAAAACAAGCTAATGACAAAGAACCTCAGTGCAGTAGCTCTGAAGCAAGGGTTACCCCAAAGGGCACTGGCAATAAAACAAGTTTCAAAGAAACATAACATCACACATACCTCCATAATGCAAAGCATCGTGGGATGTGTATGCAAATCACCATGACATTTTAGGCTGGTTCAGCTTAAAGCAGGAATACATGGTGCCAAAGGGACTCTCAAACAATTTGTAATTTACATGCATTTTAAATAATGGGTGGGGGAGGGTTCTGATATCTCTACCCTGGTAACTTTATTTTTATAATACAGTCCCCTGGTAACTTTTTACCTTTATCAAAAACACCTAGTGCTGTGGTATTTACAACATTTACAGGTTTTATACACATAAGGCATATACATCAAGGTATTTTATGACACAGTGCTATTGCATACTAAATCCAACAATGAGGAACACAGCCTGATGTTTTAAATCAGCTCAGGGGTCACTACAATAACTTCCCTGTATGAGGACTTGAGAGGGGAAAAAGGGAAATTAAAGAGGACTCTATAGCATAGTAAACAAAGGGGAGGGGGCACCCATGGGTGGCCAACCTTATGGATTAGAAATTGCAAAGGATAAATTAGGCTAAGAAATAGAAGAACTGTTACAGCAGATTTAAGAAAAGGTTGGTCCTCAAGAGTTGCAGGACCTCCCCGTCACATATCTCCCACCTTAAGATGGAAGCAGTAATTTCTGACTGCTTACCACCTTCCTGTCCCAGGAAGGGAGGGAGCTTCCACCCATCCATCTTCAGAAGCTCTGCCTCAGGGTCCCAATTAACAATAAACATTCCATCATAAACATAGTGGATATCATCATTCTTTACCCTGAGGCATTAACACATTTCTCAACAGATACTAATGGTACCTTCCCTGCACTATCTTCTTTTAGGGAAAGTATGTCATATTTCATTGACATCAATTCCTGCACCATATCTAGACATGAAATCAGCATTTACATGTTTTGTCCCTGCCCTGTGGGACACAGTAAATCGATATGGCTGAAGAGCTAAGTACCACTGCATTATACGGGGATTTTTTTCTCTCATTTGGTACAACCAGTAAAGGGTGTTATGATCAGTTACAACCTTAAATTCAGCCTCCACAAGTAATATTTCAGAGACTCAATAGCCCACCTCAGAGCTAAGTATTCTTTCTCTATGGTAGTATATCTTCTCTCCCTCTCATGTAGCTTCCTGCTAATATATTTGATTGACTGTTCTTTCCCATCTATTTTCTGAGATAAGACTACCCCAACACCATTCTCTGATGCATCAGTCTGGACCTCAAACACTTGGTTGATGAAAGGGCTTTTCAATACAGGAGCTGTACATAGAATGGACTTGATATTCCTAAAAGCCTCATCACAAATAAGGGTCCACTGAAACTTATTCGGGCACCTCTTTTTAGTTAGAGCAGTCAAAGGACTGGCAATGGCTGAGAAATTAGAAATAAATCTCTGGTAATAATCAGCCAGGCCTAAGAAAGATCTAACATGCTTTTCTGTTGTAGGTATTGGGTTGTTTGCTACTGCTGTAATCTTCTTCACCTCTGGCTTCACTTGTCCATTGCCTAAAATGAACCCTAGGTACCTTGTCTCAGTCTTTGCTAGGGCACACTAAGCAGGGTTAATGGTCACTCCTAACTCCTTTATTGCTTGCAATACCTGGGACAAGTGTCTAACATGGGATTCCCAATTGGGGCTTATTATGACCACATTGTCCAAATAAGCTGCACAGTACTCAGTGTGTGGTCTTAGTACGTGGTCCATAAAATGCTGAAAAGTGGCTGGAGCCCCATGTAGTCTGAATGGCATTGTGACAATCTGGTATAAACCAATTGGGGTGCTAAATGCGGTTTTAGTTTGTGATTCAGGTGATTTAAGTGATAACATTCAGTTAATTGGAGAATGCAAAGCAATAACCAGCTTCTGTGGTGATTAAATGCTGAGGGGAAGCCAAGGCGTTTAATCACCACAGAAGCTGGTTATTGTGAGTATACTCCAATTAACTGAATGTTATTACTATTATACAAGTTGGAATTTATTTAGATTAGTAGAAAGAATAATAAGATGTAGGCTGTGTGTTGAATCAAAAAAAGTGTTTAATAGAAGGGTTTGCTACATGAATAAAGTGATTGTGTCAAAAAGTTGAATTGTTTTATTGTTACAGTTGAATAAAGTAATCTGTTGAATAAATAACACTGTCTATGTCATTAATACAGTTGAATAGAGTAATGTGATGAATAAAGAACAGCTTTTATGAATATTTTAATACTTTTAACAAATGATTGTGTTTCATTAATAAAGGAGTTAGTTGAATAAATTGCAGCTTAATGAAAAATCTTAGTTTTTTAAGAGAAGAAAGCAATGTTGCTAGTGAAAAAACAGTTGTTCTGACTTCTGAGTAAATAACCTTTATTATGACTGTGGCAGTAGGTTTTTTAGTAAATAATGGAATGTGTATGTTAAGTAACTGTATAGGTTAAGTCAACATCTGGAACATTTGTTAGTAAGAGTTTTATAAGCTTGTTTTTGTTATAGAAGTAGTTTAGCTAAGGATCGAATGTTTTTTTTTTTTTTGCGGCTTTTTTAAGAGAAATAGGTAGGTCCATAGAAGTTGCAATTCTGAAGGACAGTTCTCATGGTGTGTTGTGCTGGCATGGTAGTTGTGGGTTGTCCTATATTGGTAATATTTTGAGTTTGCTCTATTTGTGTCACTGCTTCCAGTAAAATAGCATCTTCCAGTACTTCTTGTTAAGGTGCTGAGGTTGTAATGGTTTGATGGTGTGGCTGATTTTGATTGATGAGACTGTTGTCTTGTTGTTGGTTGTTGTCTTCTGGTTGTGCAGGTTCATGTGGGTTGTCTTCGTCTTCAGGTGGGTTGTGTTCTTGAATATTGTCAGATAATATTTGAAAGTTAATTGGTGGTAGTGGTTGATTTTGTAGTGGCACTGTTGATTGGTGTGGATTTTCTGTTTGCTGTAAGAGAGCTGCAGATAAGATGTTGCTGTATTGTCTGCATTGTTCTGATCTTGTTCTGTCTGTATATGATCTTATGCTGGCTTCATTTTTGTGTCCTGTTACTTTCATGATGTTTTGTGTTTCTATTCCACAATCACAAAGTATTATTGCTGTTGTTGCTCTTAAGCAATTGTTAGTATATATCGTTGATAAGTTTGCTTTTTTGCTGATGCTGGCCATAAATTTTGCAAGTGTGTGTACTCCAAGCTTTTGTTTATGATACCAGAAGTTGTCTGCACGTTTCCAGTGGAGGTCTGGTTTTGTTTTTTTTGCCAGAGGTAAGGAATGTCTGGATTTAGTTTACTGATGTATAGCTGATATGCTGCAACAGGGCAAAATGGGTTTTCTGGTTGTACATACATTCTGGCTTCTGGTACATGGCGGTCTCTTGGATTGCTTCCTCAGTGTGTTTTGGTCTTTGGATTGATGGCGAAGTGCAGGAATTGTTTGTTGTCTCCATCTTCTGATATTGTAAATGTTGCTTTTGTCATGGTGTTGAGGTTTTCTGCTCCTCGTAAGGCAAAGTGGAGAGCAAGGTTAAACCAGACTAGTCTTTGTAGCGATTTTGGGTTGTCTTTGGAAAGTATTTTTGATTGCATTATTTGCTGCAGGTCTCCTTTTTCTAGTGGTTTGTGGTGTTGCGTTTCGTCTTTGTTTTCATGTTTCAATTTTTTTAAAAGGGCAACAAACATTGTGTTGGATTTCAAAAAGTCTTTGTCATTAAACAGATTTGTTTTGAGTGTGGTGGTTCTCGCAAGTATCTGTTTATTCCTGCACGTAGGCTTGTTAAGGAGGATTTTCCATAGTTACCTCCCATAGTCTTTTTTAGTGCTGGGTAATAGTTATAGAGATGGTTGTCTAGTTCTTCTGGTGTGAAAGTTTCAAAATGTTCACTTTCATTGTTGACTTGCAGCCATTCTGTTAGGAGGAATGAAGAGGTAGGTTAGTTTTTGGGTCAGAGAAAAAATAGTGAGAAATACTTTGTGACTTTGTATATTATTAATGTGTGTGTTTAAGGTTTGCTGGGGTTGTGGATATGGCTCTGGGGTAGGGGGTAGGGGTGGGTTTCAAATTCAGATTGGTAGTTATGTGTTGTAATAGATGGTGGAATAAAAAGTTTTATAGTACTTAATGAAATGAGAAATATGTGGTGTTTAGAAAGGAAAGAGATGTGGTGTTTTTATTGGTTTAAAGAGAGATTGTCAGTTTTTTAGCATTATTTCTTACATCAGCATGTATGACATTTTGTAGAGTTGTTATACTTAGTGTCTGTCAAGGTTATATTTTAAAGTTTTTTGATATTTTGGAGTTTGAATATGATAAAAGGGAGTGGAAAATCAGAATGTAAAAGATATGTTCCAAAAAAAGGGGAGAGGGGAGGTACAGTGAATCTTACAGTCTGTTTAGGATTTTAATCATAAATAGAGTGTAAGGTTGTATGAGAACTCCCCTCCTCCTTGTTTCGAAGATATGGATTGTGTAGAGTGACATGTAACAGAGTCACGTCTTGCATTGTAGGAGAAGGAGAGATTTTTTTTATGTTAGTAGAAATATTTAAATTTTATTTCTGAGAACTATGATCGGTAGTGGTGTGAAGTTTCTAGGTGTGTATGGTGCTACAGCATTGGTATAGTTCTTTATAAGGGGATTATGGGTTGAATTTTGAAAGTGCCATGTTATTGGGATATGTCTGGTTTTTGGCACTGCATCTTATTTTGTGAATTCTGTATGGCACATCACACAGTAGCTTTATGAAATCCATGGTCCAAAAGTAAGTGATTACATGGAGATCGGGAGCTTCTTTTATTTATATATTTGACAGCAAACAGAGAAGTAAAGGCAAACCAGAGAATAGTGTCCTTTCCCCTTCCCCACTCCCACCTCGATCGGAAGTACGTGGTGCAAGTACGGTTCCATGCTGATTGGAAGTCAGTTGAACATTATATAGAGGGTTTCAGGGGCCAGATGTTAGAAAAAAAAAGAATATAGCCAGCATTCTCATTAGTTGATACAGTCGATTTCACTTGTGTGCCTTTTGGATGTGTGCACATTTCGGTTATGTGCACACATAACCAAAGTTCCAATTTTTTTTCTATTCTGTGTTAAATTGTCCATTTGTGTGCACACAGAATTCCAGATGTGTGCCTTTTCTTCCCCTTCCTGCTGCTGTTTTGCTAACTGTTCAAGCTAATGTCAATTACCACGGCTTGTTTTTTAGCCATGTAATCACTTAATAACTTAGCAGCTTTGTGCATATCAGACAATGTGAGTGAAAGAAGAGGAGTTAATAGCAATCACAGGTGCTGCCAGATGCTAATTAGAGTGTTTATAATAACCGGTCCATTCATCCTTTACCATTAGCTGGTCTACCTGCTGCAGGTTCCTGTTTGTGATGGAGAGTCTGAAGCCAATGTCCTGTTGCTTGAAAATCAGGTTAAGAATTTGAACCAACATCAGGATGGCTGTCTCACTGGAAGGAGAGGCATTCAATCTGCTACCGGCACATTCATGGGGAGAGAGCTAAGGCTGACCAGCAAGTGGCAGATGACTGGATTCGAACAGTGTTCCCCACCCTCCTATCAGAAAATTAGAAAAGCTGGTCTGTGTGATCTGCAAAACATTGAAACCATTTTATTTATTAATGAAAACCTTGTACTGTATGTAAAAGTTCTGTGTCATTTACTTATATTAAATTATTGAAATTAATTTGACTAGTGGCACATGAGTTTCATTGTGATTAGCACATTCAGGTAGTCTCAGAAATGGTCATTCCAGTTAAGTGCTTTTTGGGTTGTGTGCACACATTTTTTGATCTCCAAGCAGGTGCACACAACTGAAATTGACTGTAATAATATTTCATACCCATTTGAATAGATACTGCCTGGAGTAAGTGACGGTGGAAGTAGTGGCATGACAGTCTCAAAGGATTCAGATATGGGGACCATGAACAGAGGCAGAGCGTTTCAATGTGGAGCACTGAGTAAGCTTGAAAATATTAAGAAAGCTGGTGTGGTAACAGTGAAATGATGTTGAGCTGAGGTTTAGCAAATTATAAGAAAATGAAGCATTGTTTCTAAAAAATTATTTCACTGTGGCAGTATGTAAAGGGACAGTAAGCGAAATAGACAGAAAAATGATACTGTTTACATTTTATATCATTTGAGTGTGACACTGTCCCTTTAATTAGTGTTGTGATATGGAACGTGGTTCAGCTGAATTAATACATTTGATGTGGCTACGAGAGTATTTCTTTTGTTGGGCAGAAGAAGTTTAGTGTTGGGATGTGGTGTGTGATTTTTGTTTTGACATTATCGTCGTTTGTCTATGAGGTCGGAAAACTAGTTCAGTCAGTTGCAAAAAGGAGAGTGTGTCTTGTAGTATGGGACCCGATTTGAATACTTGGAGTGTGTTTCAGGTACGAGGAAGAGAAAAACTGTATGGAGTTTAATTAAATTAGGATTGTGTGCAAATGAGGACAAAAGTGGGACATGGGTTTTATCTTAGTTTTGTGCAGCATGTATACTTATGGAGAAGCTGCACGGAGTTTGTGTGGAGTTTTGCTGAAGGGCAGTTTGGCTGTTGCTGTGCCTACAGTGCTCGTGAATTGAGTTTCTTATGAGTTTTTTTTTTAATGTTTTGGAAGTGTGACGAGGTGGAATGGACAATGAATTGTGAAGTATGTAATTGTTTTGGGATGGTTTTCATGGGGAAATAAGAAGGTGTTACAAATGTGCTCTGCTGTTTCATTTTTTGTGACCACGTAATGTGTTTGTGCTGTGAAACCGTCTGTGTGCATTGGGGGGTGGGGGGCTTGGGACGGAGAAGAAAATGACTTTTAAATAAATTTTTATAATTTATTCCTTATATTGGGTGATGGACAGTGTTTGAATAAGGTAAAATGGAGTGACTTTCTAATAGTTTTACAGGTACGGATGTGTGTGAGTAAGAACATGTGCTGAGGATTGCAGCGGGAAAATTTAAAATATGCAAAGGAATTTATTTACCTTTAAAAAGCTTTGCTGACAATTTTGTCTGTTTTTTCATCTTTTTCTGACACAATTTGTGCTTTGTCTTGGTCACTGACCGCATGGAACCGAGTTTTCGGTGTTGTTGAAACTGCCAAGGTGGAGGGCTGTTCCGAACGCCATTTTTTTTTACGGGGTGCTCGAGGTGTGAATAAACACCTGTAGGTGTGGTTTTGAGGCAATTAAATGACTGTGGGTGGTGCTTGTTTGAATAAATGACTCTGGGGCAATTTTGTGAAGTTTGTGATGGTATAGCTGACAGTGGTTCTGCTTTCTGATTGGATGATACAAGATACCTGTCGTATAATTGTCAATATCCCTTAGTAAGGTCAAGGGTAGAGCTACAGTATACTGTACATTTCATAGCCTGTCAATGATGTAATCTATTCAAGGCATTGGATAGCCATCAAATAGTGATGCATTGTTAAGCTTCCTAAAATCTAGGCATAGACATATCCCTTTCTCTTTCTTGTCCACTATGACCATGGGTGAAGACCATGCACTCTTTGAGAGCACAATTATGTCTAACTGCTCCATTTTTTTGGCTTCCTTAATCACCTCATCCCATAACTTCATGGTCAATCTGTAGGGCTTTTGGTGTATGGGCTTGTCTTGTGTGGCAGTTGTGGTGTGCACAATTCCTTTGACCCTCCCAGAGATATTTGTGAATATGAGTTCAAATTCTTGTAATACACCCTGCAAATCTTTCTGTTGCTGAGGCTTCAGTTCTGGGTTTATCTGGATCTCCTTCAACTGTCCTAACTGCTCTAACCTTTTAAAAGCAACCTCGAAATCTGACTCCCTAACTTCAGGATGGATATAAAGGGAGTGGTTAGGCTTCTCACACCATTTCCTAAGGAGGTTCACATGGTAAAGTTTCTGGGGGGGTCTCTTTCCTGGCATGCTAAGCTCATAATTCACTGCTCCTGTTTGCCTGAAAATGGTGAAGGGGCCCTGCCATTTCATAAGTAGTTTGTTCTCTGTGGAGGGAAGAAGTAACAACACTTTGTCCCCTGACTGAAATGTTTTAGTCTTCAAACCCTGGTTGTATCTTTCTTTCTGCAAGTCTTGCTTCTGTTCTAAGCTATGGTGTGCCAAAATGATATACCTCATCATGCGTTTACATAACCGAGTCACGTACTCTATGACAGTAAGATGTCCCACCTCCTTCCCTTCTTCCCAATGTTCTTTAACCACATCTGGTGGTGGCTCCCTTGGGTTCCTCCCATACAGTATTGAATAAGGAGAGAAATCAGTGGATGCTTATGGGATTTCTCTGCACATGAAGAGTAAAGAGGGGAGGTACCTATCCCAATCTCTACCCTCTTCTTTTACATACTTCCTAAACATTCTCTTTAATGTCTGATTAAACCTCTGTATGAAGCCATCAATCTGTGGGTGGTATGAGGAAATACACACTGCTACCACTCCCAGTAGATGGTGCAATTCTTTTAACAGGTGTGCATTAAAATTACTCCCCTGATCAGTAAGTATTTTCTTAGGGATTCCCATGCTGCTAAGCACCTTTGCTAGCTCCTCTGCTATCCTTGGGACAGTGACAGTTCTCATGGGGATAGCTTCTGCATAGTGGGTAGCATAATCACATATGACCAGAAAAATCTGTTACTCTTGGAGCTCTTTTCCAGGGGGCCCACTATATCCATGGCTATCCTGTCAAAGGGGTTAGTCATAATGGGGATGGGTTGTAGTGGTACTCTGTCCCTTTTTCCTGCCTTAACTACCTTCTGACACTCAGCACATGCTTTACAATACTCATCTATGTTCTCATGGATAGAGGGTTAATACAACCTGGGCAATATCCTACTCAGGGTGCTATCTCTGCCTGCATCACCTGCTAAAGGGATGTCATGTGCCAGATACATGATTTGGGAACAGAATTTTTCTGGAACCATTAGTTGGTCTACTACTGCTCCAGTTCTGGGGTTAGTGTATTCTCTGTACAGTAGTTCCTGTTTTACAACAAACTGAGGGGCACCTTTTTCCACTCCCTTCCCACCAGTAAAAAAAAAAAAGATTAAGTGATGGGTCTGCTTTTTGCTCATGCTGCATATTACATTTAAAAGTGTGTCCCAAGTCTGGCTGTACACCAGCATGAGTATCAATCCAGTCCTTCTTTAGCTTCCTCTTTCTGGGAACACAAATGGTAAATGTCCCTGTCTCACTTGAGCTCTGGTGGTTACGGCAACTACCATAGAGTCTTGGGTGGCATGACAATGTATAAATGAAGCAAAGTCTGGGTGGTCATGCCCAATAACAACTGGCACAGGTAGGTGAGGTATCAACCCCACTTCTTCTTCATGTGTCTTTTCTTGAACAGTAATTTGTGTGGTGGCTGTAGGGTAGCAATGGGTATCACTGTGCACACAGATGACTGCTGTATCTGGCCCTTTTATTATTCACAGTCACCAGATCTGCTCGCACAAGAGTCTGGCAGCTCCCTTAATCAATCAGTCCCATCATCTGCTGTGATCCAATCTGCACAGTAGCCATAAAGTGAACCCAGTTCACTAAGGCTAGGTAAGCTAAGGTCAGTCCTCAAGAGTGGCAGGATCTCCCTGTCACAGACAGGTGCCATAGGGTTGGGCATTGCAGTCTGTGATAGGGTTGAATAAGGCCCTGTCCCATTTGTTATGCGGAAAGAGTTAAATGGAAGAATCTTCTATTTTCTTCTTTTCTATCTCTTGTCTGTCTGGTTGTGCAACCAAATTTTCTTGTGTGACCTAGGAACTGATCACTCCAGTGGTCTTGCGATTCTCTACCTCTTGCTATCTCTCTGCCTTCACTTGCAGTTTCTGTCTTTTCTTCCCCCTTGCATATCTGCAGGTATAAAAATATATGTGAATCTCTGCGTGAAACTGTAAGTGATACTGGGATCCCTTTGTTTGAAAATGTACAGTAGTAGCCACAGACATGGTCATAAATTTCCAGATATTTTGCAAAATTTCTAAAGAGTTTCTCTTTGCTGCCCCTACTGTGGAAATGCAGAAAGCAGGAGATTTCTCTAGAAATATTACATACATTTCAGGAAATATCTGACCATGTCTTTGGCTCTGACTGTATATAGTTATACTGTTGAAATTATTACAGAAAGCTATATGGAATTTAGAGGGTTAACCTGAGTTGCTGGTCTGCAAACTTTTGGAGAGCTGTCAACAAGAGGTCAGTTCTGGGTAATCATGTACTATTTTGCTGCACTTGCAAGGAAGAAAACTGACAAAGTTCTAATGCATTTTGAAAAAAAACAGGATGCCTCCTTAATGAGTTCCCTGGCAAAGACTTATAAAAAAAACAGCAATGCTTTTGCTAGAGAGACTGAGAGGCTGAAACTTGGAATTAGAGATACCGTCAGATGAAGGACTTTGTTTTCTCTGCTTGTACTGATTTTGTAAATAGTTAAATTGAACAAGCTTTATTCTTTATTTTGCTGTTATTGATAATAATTAAAAGCTGATTGCAAATTTTATAACTACTTCTGGTTGTCCTATGCTTCCTGACCTGTGCCTCGATGACGCAGTCCTGATGAAGAAATGTGATGTGAATGTTGGATCCAGTTTGGGGCTTCTGGGAGGAGGTCACTGGATACTGGTGGTCACTTCAGACTGGTCTTCCTATAATAAAAAATTCCCTGAAACAAATCTATACATATTAACCTTAACACCGCATTCATAAAGCCAATTTAGATGATCATTAGCCAGCTTTATACAAATGAATGGACTGAAGCACACTTTCATTGAAGCACTTCAGTTGTTTCAACTACACAAAATTTCCTCACATTGGACTGTGACCAGTGCCAATATTGACTTGAGCGGTCTTTGGTCTGCACTGCTGAGCCCATTTCAGCTCAAACTGCATTTGGCTCAGCAGTGACACACATCAGAAATGCTGTTAATCCTAACAAGATGTTTCTTGCGTGTGTGCAAGGAAACATGAAAAGGAAATTATATTACAGCAATTTATGAAATAGGCTTCACATTTCCAGCCCTCTGGTTATTTGTCAGCCCTGTGATGACAATGTCTAGTGCATGGTTTGAAACAAAGACCGGCATCCTCGACTTAGTGCAAGAAAACATGTTCATGCTCATTTAGAATATTCATAAAGCTGCAGAATGTTAAGGGCCACCATCTTAGTTGCTGCAATCCTCATTTTAATTGGCCATAAATACAAACGCCAATGGCTCCTTTCATTACCAAGTGCACTTCTTACAAAAACACAGTAAGCAGCAGTAACAGCACAAATATGTATCCCAGTGCTGCTATGTTAATTTCTGTAATGCAAAGTATCTCTGTCATTGGTCCATTCTCTTACTCGCCTAATACTTTGTATTCTGCTCTCTCAGCATACCACCTTCTGGCCACCCCCTTGCTCCTGCCCAGTCACTGATTTCAGCACAATTACTCATTAAATAGTAATTTGTTTTTTCCTCTCAGCGTTTAACTCTTTCTCTCACAGTAATCACTTAACCGCTGTAGCAAGAGTCCATCCAGAGTCCTGGTTTTCTTTCTGTAGGGCTATATACATTGGTGGCATCTGCTAACCCATGCTGCCGACTGCAAAAGTTTAGCAAAATGAATACTTGATGAACAAAAGTAAAAAAAGGACATTCATACTGTCAACACCCACGTCAGACTTGATGTGCATGTGTGTGTGTGTGTGTGTGTGTCAAATGGCCAGTGACCTGCCCTAACAACATCATGCACAGTAAAACTTTTGAAATGAACGCTCTACTAGAATGTTTATCATTTGCATAGCTGCCATTGAACCTCAGAACCACATCTTACTATCAAACTGCATCATAAGTTGTAATTTAGCAATGAAAGCACATACTCTGTATTTTGGCGTTGATTTTGATGACAAGAAAATGTCCTTATTGCTGGTAAATGAGGAGATGGATGAAATCCTGCCAGTAGAGGAAACGAGAGAAACATTGCCACCAGCAAAGCCACAGACTCTTAGTGACACCTCTGACAGCTGAGAGGAAACAGCCACTCAGGAAATTCTCCCTGAAACTGCTCCTGAACCACAGCAGCAACAGGTACCGATCCCAGACAGAGCAGCAGTTAGATTCTATAGAAGACACTCGTAATGAGAGTAATACTGTCAGATCAACTGGCTTGGCACTGAATGTTTTAAAGAATGGTGCAGGAATAAGAATGTGTGCTTAGACATTAAAACATCCACCAACCAAGAGCTAAATGATACATTTAGATGCATCTCTGCAGAAGCATGTACAGCCAATAGTACTGAGTATGCTATCAGTTCATTCTGCTCTGCTCCTATCTATTTAATCAAGCCTTTAATTGAAGGCATTTTAAAATAATAGTGTTTTTATAAAGGTTTATTAAGCCACTGCTTTCAGTTGTACTATGTATGTTGTTGTTTTAAAATTTATTTTGTATTTTAAAATGTTTTCGCATTATATGTGTGGCTATATTGTACAGCACCTAGAGTCTTCGGAAATGGGCGCTATATAAATAAAAATCTATCTATCTATCTATCTATCTATCTATCTATCTATCTATCTATCTATCCTTGAGAGCAGCCTTAAACAGTCACTTAAACTGTTCAATCGTAGGAAGGAATATCAACATATTGACTGACACAGAGTTTGTGACATCCAACCATATATTCACCTTATGCATAAAGCAGTAGAGGAAGGAAAAAAATACATTGCTAAGCACCATAAAGCCATAAGTGCAGTAGACCTATACAAACTCAGGTCATCTTAAACACTGTCCCCTGACATAGCCACAGGTCTAGATAGAAAGGTTTGGCTACACGTCTAGTTGTATATGGCCAGAAGAGGCAGGAAGGGCATAAGTCAACTAACACTGGACAGTTTTGAGATCAAATCTGATGAAAATGTTCAAGAATATTTAACCCTGTGATTTAATGAACAGTCCAAAACTTATAGCCACCTTCTTGAAACAAATAATCAGAAATTAAGAGGCTGCATCTATTCTATTCTAGGGGACCCTATATACCCAGTTTCAAATTTTAAAAAGTGAAGTACATATCAGTGCTCCTACCACATCCAAAAGCTCTTTATAGACATTTAAAGTTTATACCACAAGAAAGTATGGACAAGATGTCTGTTTGGTATTTCCAAGAGCCCTTGGATACCTGAGAAGCATGATGAGTCACCTATGCAAAGAAGCATATCTCAGCCAGCGTTATACTAATCATTCTGTCTGTGCCATGGCAGTGTCGTTGTTGTCAAATGCTGGGTTACAGGGCCAGGAAACCATGACTGTGACAGGTCATAGAAATGAGGCAAGTCTGAAGAGTTACCGGAGACCAAGCATGCAAGACAAGAAGAGATGGAGTAATGTCCTGGTGCCTCATCAAAATAATTCCACTGTACCATCAGCAACCTCCTCCAGTGCAGAAGGGCACTCTTACACAACCCCATCAAGTGGAGCAAATGAATACTTCTTGGGCAGTGGTCACGATCCAGCCATAGCACCTCTACGGTGCAAGGAGCCTGATCCACCCGCCCCCCCCAAAGAGATAGATAAGGTGCCACTTGACCCCATGGGCAGTGGTCACGATCCAGCCATAGCACCTCTATGGTGCAAAAAGTCTGATCCACACACCCCCCAAAGAGATAGATAAGGTACGATGCTTGAAAAATTGCCACGATTTCTCTGGGCTGTGTGAACGCTGAACCGGATCATCACTTGCAATTTGCTGTTTTCAATTTCAGCGCCTTCTCAGGGTAGCGCTATTGGCTCCACGCCTGTGTGGAGCTCCCTGATTGACTTGTCCCACTCACCTGAGACAGGAGCACCCGAGATGTGGGGTGTAATGTAAGCCTGCATCCCTGTACTCGGCCTCTAATTTATATATTTTAATTTAGCTTGTTCTGCTCGGCCTGTGTAAAGTAACTTACCATCCCCCCCCCGCTGCAGTTTCTCTCCAACTGTATGTGCACTGATGCAATGCTAGCTCTGCAAACTTCCCCTTGATTTTTCATCCCACTCCTCCTCCCCCTCCCAGGCCTCCTTTAAATGCACACAGTCTCCGCCCACTCCTATCTGATGTTTCAATTTATTGGTTACTTACTGTCAACAACTGCAATTCCTACCATCCCCTTTTTGCAACTAAGCCTTCTAACAGCTTTATCTCATTCTGTCTTGCTGAGGCATACCATTTTGGTACTTTAGGTTTGCTTATTGCTGACTAGCATATCCTGTCTTGCTAAGGCAGTTGATTTAGGTCAGGTGATCTCTCTAGTACTTAGTCTGCTCCAGAGTAGTAGCTAAGAAATTTGCTTCAAAGCCTCTCTGACCCTAGTACTACTCTATAGTCAGGTGAACTCTTTTCTTATTAGCCTGACTAGGAGCTGTACTTAAGGATTACTGCTTCAGGCTCCACTGCCTATAGTAGTATTCTGCAAGGATTAAGACATTCTCCTCCACGAGAATCCCTTCTCTTTCATGCACTTGCAGTGCCTATTGGGTGATAGTCTCATAATGAGGGCATATTGCCTGCTTCTATGCTTGTCTCTGCTCATCTTACATGTATTGGACCCAAACGTGAATCAAAAAATAACTCCTAGAGTGGAGAATGGCTCTCTTTTTACATTGTCCGACTGGGACTTTTCCTATCAAGTAGAAGAACTTGTATGTGCTCTAGCTTCCCCCTAGACCACTGCTGGTCCTTCACCTGCACTGGCCTACAGGAACTCTCCTAGAGCCTGCCCACAGGGCTACACCACCTTCTGCATACTCCCCCCTACTCCCATTGACTCTCTCGCTCAGGGTATTAGTGTATGCAGCATCAGAAAAACTGGGAACTAGCCTCAGAACTCCCTATACTGCTGTAGACAAATCACGTAACTGAAAGAAGACCCAGCCACCCACACTTCTCCTAGGGCTCTGCAGGAAACTCTTGTTCCTGCTTTTACTATGCTCAGGAAATGTTGAGTTTAATCCAGGTCCTCTGGCACCCATGGAATCCCCAGCAGACCTACAAAGCCTCAGGTGGCTTACATTCTTGCATGTTAATGTGTGTAGCCTATTAAGAAAAATCACTTCTGTTCAGGCCTGGGTATGTCATACTGCTCCAGATGTTCTGGTGATTACGGAGTCCTGGCTCAGACTGACGACCAGTAACAACGAAGTTAACATCCCCTCCTACTCTTTGTTCAGAGTCGACAGGCAAATCAGAGGTAGTGGGGTAGCTATTTACATCAAGGATAAATTCTCTGCCTCCATAATTGACTCAATCTCTGTCCCAAAAGAATTCAAAAGTTTGTCATTAAAGATTGAAATTGCCACCGGTGTCTCATTATGTGTAATAGGATGCTACAGACCCCCATCAGCTGGACTACAGTTGTTAAAACATCTCAAAAACATCCTGGGTTTGGCATCTTCAGAGTGTATCATACTAGGGGACTTCAACTTAGACTGGCTCTCCAGTGCATCCACCCCACTTGAAATGTTCTGTGATTCCCTTGGGTTGTCACAGCTAATAAACAAATCTACTCATCCTAACAAGCTCAACCCTAATAACAGTATTTTCTTGGATATCATTTTAGTTAACAAACCCCATTTATTGTCCCATGCTGGCATCTTTTTCTCTGATATTAGAGACCAGTGCTTCATCGCGTGTGTCAGATCCACTCTTAAATCCACAACTGTACCAAAATTCTCCTTTAAAAGGTGCATACGCAACTTTGATCTCCATGGGTATGTATCAGACCTAAGAGACTCCATGCAATGGCAGGACTTCTATCTAGCCAAGTCCCTGACTACGGCTTGTGATATTTTCTCAGAAATTGTGCTGGGGCTCTCAGCAAGTATGCTCCCATAGTAAAAGTTTGTGCCAGAAATAAATCCTGTCAGTGGTTTACAGAAGACCTGAAAGATGCTTTGCAGAGTAAGGATGTACTCTGGAGAACTGCTAGGAAAACTAATTTAATAAATGACTGGAATTCTTTCCGGAAGGCGAGGAACCTCTACACCAAAATGGTCAGAGAAGAGAAAACTAATTTCTACCGCTCTCAGCTGGAGAACTCCTCAAGAAATGCCTCCAAATTCTGGAAGACTATCAAAGACATTGAAGGTCACACCACTGTAAATTCCCTACCTACTAAATTATTGATCGAAAATACTGTCATCTCCGACAGACCGTCTATCCTCGATGCTCTCAATAATCATTTTGCCACTGCAGGGCTAGCCTTTGACTCCTATCCCGTGAATATCCTCCGCCAACAACTTAGATTAGATACACAAGAAAAACCCATCCCCAGTCCATCATTCTCTCTGCAGCCTACCTCCCTGAAAGAAGTTGAAGATCTTCTCTTTCAGCTGGACACTAGGAAAAGTGCTGGGGCCGACCTCATTGACCCGTACTTCTTAAAGGTCAGCTACCGTGTTCTCGCAATCCCAATTACTCATCTCTTCAACTTATCCTTGTCCCAGGGTGACTTACCGCCCATTTGGAAAAATGCACTTGTGGTCCCTTTGTTTAAGTTAGGAGATCCTAGTGACCTCAGTAACACAAGCCCATCTCCCTACTTCCAATCCTGTCAAAGATGCTGGAGAAAATACTGAGCTCCCAGCTTCGGAAGTACCTGGAATCAAAAAACTTGCTCAACCCATTACAGTCCAGTTTTAGAGCACAACACAGTACAATCTCTGCTCTAGCCAATGTGACAAATGACTGTCAGCTTGAATTAGACAAAAAAAATTTTGGCTGCGCAGTTTTCTTGGACCTAAGCAAGTCGTTCGATACCGTTGATCACAGACTGCTTCTGTCATCCCTCCAGAACATTGGTTTGGATTCCTTATCCCTTAAATGGTTCTCCAACTACCTCTCAGGATGACTTCAACAAGTAAAGGCAGAAGGGGAAGTTTCTCCACCCAAACCCCTATTGAGGGGTGTACTGCAAGGTTCCATTCTTGGTCCCTTGCTCTTCACCATTTATATTAACAACATAGATGCCCCCATCAAAAAAGCACAAATACACCTATTCGTGGATGATACGGTACTCTATGCTAGTAGCCCCACACCTGAAGTGGCCTGTAAAGCCCTTCAAAATGAATTTAATCTGCTGCAACATCAGCTTATAAACCAGAAACTGCTCTTAAATGCAAAAAAAACAAAGCAATGTTCCTCTCACCCCTTCAAAATGCAATAAATACTATAATTGCTGGGACACTCCTGCAGATCACTACCATTCTAGGTGAGCAGTTGGACTACATACCAAAGTTCAAGTACCTGGGGGTCTGGTTAGACCATAGACTTACTTTCACAGATCACTTAGAAGAACTGGCAAAGAAACTTAGACAAAGACTTGGTCTGCTCTTTAGGATTAATAATCTCCTCACAGGAGTCGCTAAACTGAAACTGGTTCAAACTACCTTTCTTTCCCTATTGGATTACGTAGACTTTCTATATTGTCAGGGACCTGCAGGTACCCTAGCCAAACTCGATACACTTTATCACAGAGCCATAAGATTTACCAAGGGTCTTCCGTACTCAATCCACCACTGTGCATTGTACACAGCAGTGGGATGGTCATCCCTTGCTTACAGATGGCAAAAAAATGCTGTAGTTTGGACATACAAAGCTATCTCAAATAAACTGCCTCAGTATATCTCTGTCTGTTTACCTTTGTGCACTCTGGGGAAGTATGCCCTGAGAAGCACCTCATATACAGTATCTACCTTTATGTTTACAAAGCAAAATCTCACATTGGCAGAGCGGCCATCAGCTTTGTGGTCCCTCAGCTGTGGAACAAGCTGCAAAAAACTTTGAAAGTAACTCACCCTATCTGCCTAGCAGCTTTTAAGTCTCTATATCTACATCATAATAAGGAGTCCTGTGCCTGCCTACCCTAAATAGTGACTCCTATAAGTCCAAGCACACTCTAATTACTACTGTTAAAAGACTGATCACATCTATAATCGACTCTTCCCTCTCCCCCTTTTTCTACCCCCATATCTGTCCCTTCCACATGCCTTTCACCCTGGTTCCAGCTCTAAATTCTCCATACGGTATCACTAAATATCTTTTTATATTAGGTTTTATTTGTGTTCGGTGCACCTGATATGTGTATTTCTTTACTTTTATGAAAAATTGTGTCCTACCCAAAACTAGCTGTATCTTCTGTTCCAAACATATACTACTGTCAATGTTACCTGCTGATACTTTGTATATACTGTATTATTGTAACTCACTTTATTTGTATTATTACTATTTTCCTGTGTGTTGCATCCCATGTATTTTGCCCCTTGTTCCTTGTTAACAAACCCAGGTCCACCTCGAAAATTAACTTGCTCAGCGGTGATCGCCTGGTTAAATAAAGACTTTGATTGATTGATTCTCAGCAGGACACTGGAAGCTACAGAGCTGTACTCTGAATTTCACTGGCAATGTCTACTTTGGCAAATTAATTTTTTTTTATTTACTGCTGAACTACAGAATGTGCAACACATGTTTAGTTGTATTTTATTTCTTTGGCAATACCATCCCTCAAAAAGAAAGAATATTTTTCCTTACGTAGTAATATTTATTCAAATAGATTCATATTAATCTTAAATGCAAAGTTTTGACTCAGTTTGTTTCACTGTATTGATAGATGCCCATTTCATAAGTGCAATAAAACACTCCGTGGGTGTGAGCTAGACACTTCTAGTGCATGGGCAGGTGCTGAAGGCACTCAGCCTGTGGCCTCATGCCTCACTACACCCCTGGCCATGCGCTAGAAGTGTCTAGCACATATCCCATCGTGTCTTATTGCTTACATACAGCTATACAATGCAGCCAAGAAATACTGCATATGTGTTGTTCTACAATTGTATTTTGTAAGAAGGGACATTTCTGAGGCTGTTGGAAAAGAATCCAATTTGAATATTCTAGTGATCCAAGGAATCCCAGGTCCCAGTAGAAATCTATATGTAGTAACAAAAAAAAAACTTACAGTGTAAACTGTAGCTGAGAGAGAGAGAGAGAGAGAGAGAGAGAGAGAGAGAGAGCCACCAGCTTCCTTAAAGCAAGGAGGTGATTTAATAGAGTACACCGAATTTAATTCTTAATTTTGGGGCCTGTGTAAGTAAGTAGGAGTCAGTGTTTTGGTTCTCTGTTTTTGGGGTTGACTCTTCTTAGTGTAACTTTTATTTGCCAGTGAGGAAATCTAGCTGGGAGAATATCTGCAGTCATTTGTGGCTAGACCTGTTACTTAAACTCTGTGAAATATGTGTCTGATAAGGGGAGGAGCTGAAAGGGGCCTGAGAAAATGTGGATTCAAAACAGGAGTTGTTTGCGGACTCTGTGTACTGTAGCTGAGAGAGAGAGAGAGAGAGACAGAGAGAGAACGATCAGCTACCAGCTTCCTTAAAGCAAGGAAGTGATTTAATAGAGTACACTGAATTGAATTCTTAATTTTGGGGTCTGTGTAAGTAAGTAGCAGTCAACGTTTTGGTTCTCTGTTTTTGTGGTTGACTTTTCTTTTCTTTTTTTTTTTTTTAAATCTTCTTTTTATTTATGTTATTTAAACTTATTTACAGGTAGGTCCACTTTTATGACATTACAATCATATTTGCATCTGGTCTATTTGCAACATAGATTATAAAGTTCAAATACATCTTAAATTCAATATTATAATCTTTGCCCAAATGTTCAGTATAATCAACTGCTCTCCTGCGGTAAGTCCAATCTATTTGATCCCACCGCACAATCTCATATTTATTAATTCAATGAAATATCTTTCCCCTTCTTCCCTCAAGGTCATCTGAACTCCTCATTCTGGTCCGGGTTAGTATCTCAGCCCCTGCCCTTATTAAATTCCAAATATTTTCTGTCTTTAGGAGACACAAATTAAAAGGAGAGAGAGGGAGAAGGAGAAAAAAAAAAGGGAGAGGGACGGGGAGCACCCAGGAGGTCCCAACGGACTGAAAAACTGCTTAGCTGGGCGGGAGCATCAGCTTTCCCCACGAACGTGCACGAATCAGGGCACAAAGGTGGGGTCTATCAACATGTAGTATAGTTGCCATTTAACCCATCTCATACCAAACTGCTCCCTACGGTCATTTATGCTGTATGTGATCTTTTCCATATTATGAATTTGTATTGTAATCTTCCACCAATCTTGTATTGTTGGTGATTGAGCTGTCGCCCAAAGTTTAGTTAGTACTTTTTTGGCTGCTGTAATAAGTACTGCAAGCAGATATCTAGTATTCGGGCCCCCATAGTGTTTGGGGAAGAGTAAGAATAAAAGATTTCCGGTGTTAACAGAAAAAATGGGTCAATTAGTTGCTGCAATTGCTTTTCCAGTTGTTTTTTGAAATTCGATAGCACTGGGCAGGACCACATAATGTGTGTCAGATTAGCCTCCAGCTCACCACAATTTCTCCAGCAACTGGCTGAGCGATCCTGGGAATAGTGTCTAGTGACTTTGGGGGACCTGAAATATCTAATTAGTGATTTCCAGGCAAATTCCCGCCATTGGTGCGAGCTTGTGACCTTAGAGGAATTGTTACAGGCCAACCTCCAGTCTGTCATATTTAACCAAATGCCTGATTCCTCCCTCCATTGCTCTCGGATGTTTTCAGTAACCCTTTCACCTTGCGTATTTAAAGCCTGGTAGTATATTGAGACTAAGTGCTCCCCTCCTCCCAGATTCGTTTAGAGCTAACTGGCATTTTATTAATGCCGAGTAATTTTGTGAGTCTCGTAATTCTAAGGGGAGCCTGTCTATATAGTGCCTGGTTTGTAGAAAACGGAAAAGGTCTTTACCTGGCAGGTGAAACTTCTCCTGAAGTTCCGCAAACGACCAGACCACCCCCTGCATCATTATTTGTGGGATATATTGTAGGCCAAGATCAGCCCAGTCGCCAAATCTGGCGTCCAGATTGTTAGGGGGGAAATCAGGGAGTGCCCATATCGGGCACAGAAGGGGCAAATAGGATGTCAGTCCATAAGACTTTTTAATCATGTTCCAGTTTTGGAATTGTGCCATTAACCAGGGCCCGATAGTTGGGGAGATCCTTCCCAGTGGATTCGGGCTATAAGTTGTCCAGTAAAAGATGGCATCATTTATTAATACTCTTTCCATGTCAATCCAGTGTGGGTGGACCATTCTATTCTGCCTTGCCATTACATACATCATTGTTATTGCCTGCTGGTAGCGTTTCAAATCTGGGAGTGCTAGACCTCCTTCATTCCTTGCTAATGTTAACACCTTAATACTTATCTTGGATTTCTTCCCGGCCCACACAAATCTCCGCAGGGATTGATTAATTTCTTTAAAGAAAGTTTGAGAAACAGCAAGAGGGATGTTTTGAAAAAGGTACAGCGCTCTGGGGAGGGTTATCATCCTGATAAGCTCTATTCTTTTCACCACATTCAACGGTATAACTGACCAAGTCTGGAGGTCTTGCTTTAATTGTGTCATAAACGGAGAATAGCTGTATTTATAGTAGTGAGTGCCTACTCGGGGGATACATACTCCTAAATATTTTAGTTTCACCAGATTCCACCTGCCTTGGAGGGCTTTATTTATTTTTTGAGTAGGGGTATAATTAAATGTGAGTAATTCCGTTTTGGTCAGATTTAGTTTGTAACCTGATAATTCCCCGTACTAATCCAGGACTTGTCTTACTGCTAAAATTGATTGCTCTGGGTCTTGTAAATACAATAGGATATCGTCCGCATATAGGGAAATTCTGTGCTCAATTTCCCCGAATGTAATTCCTCTAATTTTAGGGTGCTCTCTAATTTTCTGAGCCAGCAGCTCTATGGTCAGTGCGAACAGTAATGGTGACAGTGGGCAGCCCTGACAGGTACCTCTCTGCAGTTGGAAATATTCTGAGTGGTGACCATTGACTCTTACGCAGGCCCGAGGGGCTGAATAGATGCCCCGTAAGGCCTGAACAAGACCTGGTGGGAAGCCAAAGCGCTGTAGGATAGAGTATAGAAAAGACCAAGCCACTCTGTCAAAGGCCTTTTCTGCGTCAAGGCTGACCAGTACTGCAGGGATGTCGGAGGTTCTCATCTGGTTGACCAGATGCAAGATGCGTCTGATATTATCAGTAGTTGTGCGCGTTCTAACGAAACCCGTCTGATCCCTATGTATCAACGTAGGGAGCACTTGATCCATTCTATGAGCTATAATACTCATGAATATTTTGTAATCCTGATTTAACACTGATATTGGCCTATATGAACTACATTCTTGAGGATTCTTCCCTGGTTTTGGGATGACTGATATGGTCGCATATGACCATGTGGCTGGGGGCTGCTCACCTTGTAATATCGAGTTAAATACCCGTTCAAGCATAGGGAGGACTTTGGTTTTAGCAGCTTTATAAAATTCTGCTCCATACCCGTCGGGGCCTGGGGCCTTCTGCGACTTAGAATTAGCAATGGTTTGTGTTATTTCATCTATAGTTATGGGCCGAGTGAGAGCCTTTTTACTTTGTTCCTCTAGTGTGGGCAGAGTGAGGGACTCGATATAGGCGGAGATGTTTTCTGGAGATGGAGTTGACTCCGGGGTGTACAAGTTGTAATAATAGGCCCGAAACGCTTCTGCCACCTCGCATGTTTTAGTAATAGGCTGTCCTCCCATCGGGTGCCTAATACTACCCACTGTAGCAGCTTTTCTTCTTTTATGGGCCTGGTATGCCAGCAGACGTGTTGCCCGAGGTCCTACTTCGTAGTATTTTTGTTTCAGAAAGGCCAGGGCTATTTCAGTTTGTTGTATGACGAGTTTATCTAGTTCTTGTCTGGTATGTTTTATCAAAGGTAAAAGGGAGTTATCTCCTTGTTTATGAGCTAGCTGTAAGAAATGTAGGGTCTCCTCGGGCGTTCTCCTACGTTCTTCTCATCTTTTTTTCTGTGCCGAGTATTTGATTATATGCCCCCTAAGGACCGTTTTTATTGTGTCCCAGTGGACAGCGGGGCCCACGTCTCCGACTGGGTTGTCAGAGATAATCTCAGTGATCCTGTCAGAGATGAACTGCTTAAATTCTTTCAGGCGAAGGTAGAAGGGGTTCAACCTCCACTGAGTGCTCTTGGGTTGTTCACCTAAGTCCCAGATTGTGCAAACTGGCGCATGGTCTGAAACAAGTATGTCTCCTATATGTGCATCACTTACCAGTTGCAAATTTTCTACTTGCGTGTAAACATAGTCTATCCTGGAGTATGTGTGGTGCACTGCAGAAAAATAAGTATAATCCCTTGTGCGTGGGTGTAATTGTCTCCAGACGTCACACCACCCGACCTCAGATGTGAATCTCTTAAAGAATCTCTGTGTAGTAGTTAGCTTCTGTGGGTTCACTTTTGTGGAATCTATATTTGGGTCTGTTAGTAAATTTAGATCCCCAGCCAATAGCAAAACACCTTTTGTAAAGTTTACCACTCTATCTAGCAGGGGTTTTAGCTGAGTTGTAGTGGCCCCAGGAAGGAAATATACATTTGCTACAGTAGCTTCCTTATTGTTTAACTTTCCACGGGTTAGTACCATACGACCCTCCAGATCCGATCAAGTTCGCTCTGGGAGGAACCTGGTATGGGGGGGGATGATAATGGCGACACCTCTACTCCTACCTTCTTTATAAGATGCACTGAACACCTGGCCTCTACTCAGTTTGGCCAACTTGGCGTGTTCCAACTGAATCATGTGAGTCTCCTGCAAATATACTACATCTGATTTGGTTCTTTTAAGATATGCCAAAGTTCTAGCCCATTTAATAGGAGACGCCAGCCCATTTACATTTAATGAGAGCAGTTTCAATTTTGAATTATTCATCATGTCAGTGGGGGGTACTCTGGGTCCTTGTGCCCTCCTCCCCCAAAGGGCAACTTAGAACCTGGGTGTTATGTAGTGTTTGAGACCAGAATGAGGTTGAAGACCTGTTTCGAAACCTATATACAAAAATATAAAAACATTCATAAATGTGAACAATCTAAAAGCCAACATGGCTGCACTCAACAATGCCTAACCAATGGTACTTCCACAGATCTAGGATATACCTAGACCAATGGTAGGATCTACAAATCCTATTAGTAAGGTCCTCTATTGTCTGAGGACAAGGGTATCTGGTACCCAGGGGAAAAGGTAGTTGGGTTTAGTGACTTACGCCCCTACTAGGGTTTGGGCCTTCGGCCCCCCGGAGACAATTCATATGAGGGGGAAACGCCTCCAAATTGGTATATTCATATATTTATGGGACCCCTGCTCCTCCAGCTAATAAGCTGGTGGCTGCCTCCCACCTGAGCAATGTGATTTAGAGTCAGGTTCAACTCCTAGTGCTGGAGGTGTCAATTACTATTCAGCTTAAGCTGCCTGGGGGGGGGCTTCAGGGAACCACATGTGACCCAAGAGGCTAATTATCTAGGGCCAGCAGCTGTACCCCAATTCTTTTGACCAAGGCTGGTGGTCTGCAGTAGCATGGTGAAGGGCCATCCCTCCGCGAGTAATCTGACAGGAAGGGAGACCAGGGTATATTTTAGGTGTCCCCTCACCGCCAGACATATGCCTCCATCGCAGCTATGTTTGCTTGTGGTATTTCGCAGCGGTACCATCTCTTATCTAATAAACAAAGGGGGGAGGGGGAAGGGGCAATGCACCCCTGGTAGTCATCCCCAACCGGGTCGACCCTGGGATTTTATAGTACCCACAGCATCCAGTCTCTGGATTGATGGTGACTCCGACTCCAGGGACCTATAGGGTTCACAGAGAAGAAGTCCAGAACTGCTATTGGGGTCTATGCAAGCACACTCGGAGGTACATGGGTCATCCTTTATGGTTTACAGCTCCAGATGCATTAGCCCCTCCACGCCAGTCCGACCCAGGCCCCTTACCTCCGTGAACCTGGGACAGCTGCTCCCAGAGTTTTCAACCCCTATATAACTAAAACAAGCCCCATCTCCCCCGGCAGACCAATCTGCTGACTGAGAGAAAAAAAAAAAAAACCCTGCCTGATGATCCATTAATTCGTCACCAATTGGTAGTGAAAACTACCTCAGCAGTTGTTCGTTGGGCCGAGGGCCAAAAAACTGTCTTGCAGACTCAACCCCTCCCCCGCTAATCCCAATCCCAGCCCTCAGGCAATCACTCCCCTTTCATATCAAACAGTTCATAATAATAACAACCAGGGTCACACCCGCCGTTCGCGGGTAGGTCATAAGGAGCATCAGGTCGAGGGGTCCGTAGCAACAAGGTGACCCCTGGTTCCCCCGACTCCCTCTGTTAGCTTCAATCCCTTCTTATTCCTAACCCCAGCCCTCCCCGCCCACTAAATCAAACATAGCATATATACATGTAATAAAAAAAAAAGGGGCTCCAGAGTTCAAGTCCTCATCTGGGAGGTAAGATTCAGTCCCATCTTCCAGGGTAGCATCTTCATAGTGTCCACCTTTTCA
Source organism: Neoceratodus forsteri (assembly GCA_016271365.2). NCBI lineage: Eukaryota > Metazoa > Chordata > Ceratodontiformes > Ceratodontidae > Neoceratodus > Neoceratodus forsteri. The sequence goes on from JADMNL010000023.1 coordinate 436,037,242, forward strand.
TTATCTCAAGTTTCAAATTTCAAGTAGGCTCCTCGTTGGATCCCTGTTCAGGGGCTGGGGGTTCCTGTGCATTTGCTCTGAGTGCCTTCATGGCTGACCGTAAAGCCTCCGCTCCTTGTTTCTTCCTCGATTCCCTCTGTTCTACTGACCATACCTTCTGCGCTGCTTAGTTGCAAGGGGGGTCCTATTCTTTGCATCCAGCCCTGAGTACTCGATCTTCCTGGTTATCAGCTCCTTCTTCGCCTCGACAGCACTTTCACATATTATTGTACCATCCTTGAAGTTGATCAGTAGCTTTGCTGGATATAGAGATCGAAATCGGATCCCTGCCCCTTTAAGAGATCTCATTATTGAGAAAAAGGTCTTTCGCCGTGCCATCACCTCTGGGGCGAAATCGTTTTCAAAGAAAAGCCTGTTGTTACCAAAAAGGACCTTTCCTTGCTTCCAGGCAGTGTGGAGCACTGTTTCTTTTTCCTGATATCGTAGGAACTTAATTAAAATTGATCTTGGCCGAGCTCCCGGTGGTGGCCTTGGGCCTAGTGTACGGTGTACCCGCTCCATTTCCAGCGTGATGCCTTCGGGTAAGGTGAGGGATTCACGTAGTAAATTCTGCATGTAAGGGATAAACTCAATTGGTTCTGCACCCTCTGGGAGTCCCGATAGACGAATGTTGTTCCTGCGGCTTCTGCACTCTGCATCTTCCGCTCGGTGCTGTAGGGCCGAGACTTGGGAGTGGAGTTGTGCCATAACCCTCTCAGCTTCATCTAGCCTCCGATCTGTTACTGTGAGCTGTTCTTCAAAGGACTCTTGCTTTTTGTCTAGTTTATTCAGATCAGTCCTCAGTCCGGCTACTGTGCTCCGCATTTCTTTTCGGAAATCCCTGATTTCCAAGCATCTAGTCATTTGTTTTGCAGGATGGAATTTGGAACCTGGTCGGCCCGCATTGTGCTGCATCGAGATGCCGATGAGGCCCGTGAGTCCGAGCTGTCAGAGTCTTCCCCTCTTAATCTGTCGGGATCCAGATGCGTCGGAGACTCTTTTTTGTCTTTTCCCCTCCGCTTTGACATGTCTTCCCAATTTTCTTTTAGATGCGGTGCAAATTTCAGCTATAACTTGTTTTAGGGAAGATTTGTTTTAAATTCTCGGGGGGAGCCTCATGCCCTGGGCTGCTCACAGCTGCATGACGTCACCGGAAGTCGTGGTTGACTTTTCTTAGTGTAACTTTTATTTGCCAGGTAGAAAATTTAGCTGGGAGAATATTTGCAGTCATTTGTGACTAGATCTGTTACTTAAACTCTGTGAAATAGGTGTCTGAAAGGCAGGAAGGCACTCACTGGGGTGGTGGGTCAGAGTTGTAGTTGATTGTTTCTGGAGGGCATGGGCTTAGTCCCAACCAGCCTGCCCTCATCCCACCCGCCGCAAGCACATAATTTCCTTTATATTAGGGATTCTGATATCACTTCCCCAAAAGTGCAAAGGACATATACCAGTTCATATCCTTAAAGGCACAGCACACTGAATAGGGGGTAAAGACACTCACACTTGCAACCACTAAAAAAAAATGAAAAAAAAATCTTAAACAGGAAGGGAGACAGACATGTGAGGAGTGGTGCAATGCATTGGCTGTGGAGTGGCAGTATTCCGGGAGACATTCTGGAGACTGTGTTGCTACCCTATTTATAGCCTTCTCTCTGGTCAGAGGGAGGAGGTTGCTCATCTCCATGCTGACCTGGTGAGGATTTGGGAAACCTCCTCCCCCACCCAGGAACCACCCAGGACACCACCACTGCCTTAGAGGTTGCCAAGAAAGAGGAGCAGTTGGATCACGGTGGGTTCAGGGAGGGTGAGGGTGGTGGAACAGAGGTGCATTCCTCCAGTTGTGCCTCTCCACAATTCATTCACCATTCTGGTGGAGGGTGATTCCTCTATGGAAGCACCCACAGTGGAGACCAAGGAAGATGCTGGGAACTTCCACAAAGGAGAACCACAGGAGGGTGGCACAGGACCCCACAGGGGAAGGAAACAACTCCTGGTGGGGGACTCAATCATTAGGGGGATAGAAGTGGGGGAGGGAGGGGAGAGAGAGGTAAGATGCCTGCCTGGCACCATGGCTTGGACGGACAGGAAATGAATCCTCAGGATCATGGGAGCAATTGCACAGGGGAGGGAGCTGGATGTCATTGTCCACCTAGGGACAAATGACCTGGCTGGGAATGGGATCAAAGCTGTGCAGCAGGAGTTTGTGGAGTTGGGGAGGGGGCCTTAGACAAGCAGCACACAAAGTAACTTTCTTGGAAGTGTTACCTGTCTATGGCATGGGTGAGGCTAGGGTACTCTGCAGCATGGGATGCAATGACTGGTTTAAAAACTGATGCAAAGCTCAGGGATTTGGCTTCATTGGGGACTGGGGGTCCACTTGGAGGGATATAGGCCTATACTGGCATAATGGTCTGCATCTGTCTGGGAGGGGAACCAGGATCCTAGGTGACAGGTTTAAATGCTTCATTGGCAAGCATTTAAACTACCCAAGGGGGGGCACTGAAGGGAAGCAGGGAAATCCCAGCCCTCCCCCCACAAAACAGAGTAGTTAGCAAAGTAGACACAAAGGTAGATAAGTCAATAGGGAGCAGGACAGGGGTAAATCCAGAAAAAGGCAAAGGCAGTAAGGACAGGGATGGGCCTAAAATGGGTAAGGCATCAAAAAAACAAAGGGCAATGATACCAATGCCTGTAGTCTGGATAACAAGCTCCCTGAACTAGTGGCCGCAATGGAAGAGGAACACCTGGATATCATGGCAGTCACAGAAACAGTACACAGAGAACCATGACTGGGATGTCAGCATACCAGGGTACACAATCTACAGGAGGAACAGGGAGGGTAAAAGTGGTGGAGGAGGAGGAGTTCTCTAGATAAGGGAAGGAATCAAAGCAACAGAACTAAAGGGTAAACAGGGAAGTGAGGAGATACTGTGGGTCACCCTGGAGACAGGAAATGGTATTACAAGCTGCACAGGGGTTGTTTACAGTCCCCCATCTCAGGAGGAGGCAATGGACAAGGAAATAATAGAAGGAATCCTTAGAATGGCAGCAAAAGGAGAGATATTATTGATGGGGAACCCGAACATGCCAGATGCTAACTGCAGCACGTTTACTGTAGCCACATCCAAGAGCATGGTCATTCTCGATGCCCTACAGGGGGCATGCCTCAGATAGCTAGTGTTAGAACACACTCAGGAGGGAGCAATCATAGACCTGGTACTCTCAAATGGGGATGGAGAGAGGATCTCAGATTTAGAAGTGTCGTAGCCCTCTGGAAACAAGCGACCACCAAACAGTGTGATTCACAATAAACACAGCTGTAGAGTCAAGCCATACCAAAGCAAAAGTGTTGTACTTTAGGAGGGCTAACTTTGGCAAAATGGGAGTGTGCCTCAGAAAAGCACTAGCAAACAGGTAAGAAGGAGGGGTGGAGGAACAATGGGGAAAAATCAAAACTGCCATCACAGAGGCAACAAGCCTTTGTGTAGAGCAAATCAACAAAACAAAATGAAGGAAAAAGCCACTATGGTTCTTAAAAGATGTGGCAGGGAAGGTTAAGGAGAAAAGGATAGCATTCAGGAAATATAAGGAAACACAGAAGGAGCAGGACAGAGAACTATATCAGTTAAAGCAGAAGGAGGCAGGGAAGGCAGTCAGAATACCAAATGCCCAAACTGAGGAAAAGATAGCTAACTCTGTTAAGAAGGGGATAAAATCTTTTATAGGTACATTAGGGAGCGAAGAAAGACCAAGGGAGTGATACTGAGGCTTAATAAAGGGGAGGGAATGTGGGCAGAGGGTGACAGTGAAAAAGCAGGGATACTGAACAAATATTTCTGCTCAGTATTCACAAAGAAAGAGGAGGGGGAGGTACCTAAACTAAACAATAGAAACATTCTGGATAGGGGAGTTGATACCAGTCCATTCACAGAAGAAAGGGTTCTGAATGAATTCTTAAAACTGTAGGTGGACAAAGCAATGGGGCCTGACAGGATTCACCCCAAAATTCTAAAAGAACTAAGGGTAGAACTAGTGACACCATTGACTACCCTCTTTAACAAATCATGGGAGGATGGGGTGGTACCTGAGGACTGGAGAAGGGTGGATGTGATTCCACTTCACAAAAGTGGAAGCAGGGCAGCGACATGAAACTACAGACCAGTTAGTTTGATCTCAGTGATAGGGAAAATTATGGAATCACTTCTGAAGGAAAGAATTGTTGAGTACCTAGAGGCAAGCAGGGCACACGACCCAAGGCAGCATGGATTCACAGTGGGAAGGTCATGTCAGCTGAATCTAATAGGTTTTCTTGACTGGGTTATTCAAAGTAGTAGACCAGGGAGGGGCTGTGAACATGGTCTACCTAGACTTTAGCAAGGCATTTGACACAGTCCCACACAGACGTTTAATATACAAGTTAACCAGTCTTGGAGTGGGTCCCAAGGTGGTAGCCTGGGTAAAAAATTGGCTGGACAACAGGACACAGAGGGTAATAGTAAACGGAGTGCACTCTGAAGAAACAGGGTTACTAGCGGGGTATCACAGGATTCATTACTAGGACTGGTCCTCTTTAATGTATTTATAAGTGATATTGTGGAGGGACTGAAAGGAAAAGTATATCTCTTTGCAGATGACATAAAAATCTGTAACAGGGTTGATACACAAGTTGGGGTGGAAAAGATGAGAAGAGACTTGGCAAGGTTGGAGGAATGGTCAAATGTATGGCAGCTTAGATGCAATGCAAAGAAGTGCAAAGTAATGCATCTGGGAAACAAAAACCCAGGGGGAGAGTAGACAATGGGGATGAGATACTAACAACAACAAAAATGGAAAGGGACCTGTGGATATCAATGTGAGAAGGCAGTAAGGAGGGCTAGGGGGATATTGGGATGCATAGGGAGTGGCATCACCAGTAGAAAACAGGAAGTTGTTATTCCTATGCACAGACAGTTGGTGAGACCTCATCTGGAGTACTGTGTGCAGTTCTGGAGACCCCATCTCTGCAAGGACATAGACAGGATGGAGGCTGTTCAAAGGAGGGCAACCAAAATGGTGCAGGGTCTACATCAGAAGACATATGAGAAAGACTAAAGGAGCTTAAGATGTATAGCCTCGAGGAAAGGAGGGAGGGGGGGACATGATAGAAACTTTCAAATACCTCAAGGGAATCAACAAAGTCCAAGAGGGTAGCATCTTTCAGAAAAAGAGATGTGCAAGAACAAGGGGGCACAATTTGATGGCTCAGAGGTAATGTGAGGAAGTATTTCTTCTCAGAGAGGGTTGTAGATGCATGTAATGGCCTTCCTGAGGATGTTGTAGAGTCAAAAACAGTGGGTGAATTCAAGAATGCATGGGACAGACATAAAGCAGTTCTAGTGGGGGGTAAGAGGAAGTAGGCTGTTGGTTAACTAGGATCTGCAGCTTATCCATTAGGTAGGGAAATGGGCAGACTAGGTGGGCCAAACGGTCCTTATCTGCTGTCAAATTCTATGTTTCTATGCCCACAGGGGACACAGTGGGCATATCTCAGCCGGCAGTGTCCAAGCACCTGCAGAGGTTCCTTGTAGCCCTCATACAGCACACCACACAACACATCTGCTTCCCATCGGATACCCAACAGCAGTGCCCATATGAAGCAGGCATTCAACAATGTGACACAGTTCCCCCATGTGCTTGGTGCCATCGAGTGCACACATGTGGCCATCAGGGCCCCAACCGAGGATGGGGACACCTACATAAATAGGAAGCAGTACCACTCAATGAACATCCTGGTGGTATGTGACAGTGGATGTCACATCTTAGATGTGGTGGTCAAGTACCCCGGATCCTGCCATGACTCCCACATATACAGGAACTGTGGGCTACAGGAGGCCTTTGAGAGAGGGGACATCAATGTTGGATGGCTCGTGTTGACACCTGCAAATTTGTGCAAGTGATAGTGTGTGTGTGAGTGGCAGACAGTGCATGCAGGTATGAGTGGATACAGTGACACAACAGGGGCACCGGGGCACACAGGCACTGCAGCGGCAGATGTTATGGCCATGCAGACTCATGGCATGGCACACACGGGATGCAGGCAGGGCCAAGACCCACACACTAACACACAGGGGCCTGGGAGAGCCACACAATGCCAAGGGAAGCCCATGCAGTGCATGGACACAGCCAAGGACGTGCGTGTGACTGAGAGTGCGTGCATGCATGTGTGAGCATGTGCATGCAGCAGCACATGCCATGCAGGTGATAGTTAGACACTGAAGACATATTTGCACACAGCAACAGGCAGCTAACCTTCCCCCCCTTACAGGTGACAGCAGATACCCCCATATGCCATGGCTGATGACACCTGTGAGGACACCCCAGACAACAGCTGAGGAGAGATGCAATGGAACCCTCACCAGCACAAGAGCGGTCATTAAGCACACCTTTGGCCTACTGAAGTCCCGCTTCCGATGCCTCAACACCTTGGGGGGTGTGCTTCAATACCACCCTGTGATGGCTTGCAGGACAGTCCTCACCTGCTGCATCCTCCACAACATTGCCCTGGCACACCATGTACCAATGCCTACACTGACCAGGAGGAAGGTGCACCGCAGAAGAGAGAGAGATGAAGAGCCTGATGGCATGGCAGGGCACATGTCACACCTTGGTGCAACAGTGTGACACTGTGCAAGACAGGAGCTGATACAGCAGTTCTTTTGAGGTGGCACATGGCCACCACCATCACCAACACCATGGTGGCACCTACAGCAGTATGGGGGACATAGTGTGGTGCAACGCAGCACAAACAACAGCATGACACCCATGGCATCTTTGCTGAGCCACAGGAGGATGGGATACTGCCATGCGTGTCGTACAGCATCTGGCACACATGGCTTCAAATGAGTGAAGGCCCCCCCCCGGGCTAAACACAAAGAATCACAGCACACAAGGCCAATGGACATGCGGACACAGGTGAGTGTGGGACACACATGGGACAGAGGCACAGCGACGAGTGGATGGTGCCACCAGGCAGAATGCACCTGCCATGGCCACTGATGCATGCTAACAGTGCAACCACAGCAGGGACACAGCACCGGGTGACACAGACCTGCAGACATTTGGTGATAGTACGCACCAATGCATATTGCCTCCAGTGCCACCCAATGGGCTCACCATGGCCTGGATGGAACGATACCGTAACGGCCCGTGGCCACCACACAGGCATGACAGACACAGTGTGGCAGCATGTGAGCAGATAGGCTATACATATAGCCATCTCCTACACAACAGCAGCTTGCACAGAGACCCTACTCAGTGGCCTACACCAGCTGCAATACGCCAGACTGGTATGTTGCAGTTCTCAGCATGGCACATGTTGTGTGACAGCCACACATCACACCTGTGCACATATGTGTACAGTGAGTATGACTGTGTACACCCTTGTACATACCTCTGGACTTGTTGTGGGTTCAGGTCTGGTGCACCTCTCAGGCTGGTGATCCGTCATGCACAGTGTGCTGTTTCAGCTGTTGTGTCCCACTTTGGGCCTCCTCTAAGTTCTCTGTGTCTGCAGACACTGGGAAGCATGAACACTGTGCAGCCTGTTCATGACCGCACCTAGCACATGGAGTACACCCAGGACCCACATGCGGCCTACGGTAGCACCGCGCACATGCGGCATGCATATGCGCAGACTGCATGTGTGTACTATGCTGCCACATGCCACAGTTGCGGCCTGCACGTTTGGTGGCATTGCAGTGCTGTGGTTCAGGCTTCAGTAGGCACAGTTGCATATCTGGTGGACATCGCTACTGTAGCCTTCGGATGTGGATGCGGATGTGCATGTGCGACGGACCATGCACCCATCCCAGGCACCATTTGTATGCCACATGCGACAGGCCCTATCACAACATGTGGGAATGAGTGATGCCACCCAGATTGCCAGTGAACATGTTTTACTATTTACAGGTTGTGATATGGTGCAGTGTTACAGTTCATTAGTGCAACTACTCTCAACACACACACCCACACCCAGTGGCATTTCACAACATCCACACCCAAATCGTACTCTCTGACATCTCCCACACACCTGCACGGAGTGCATACAAAAACATACACACACACGCATGCACACCGCACACACATCACATGTCCACATATGGTGCCCTCCCCCAGTGCCACTCTGTACAATGCCCACCACCCCTTGGAGCGAAGCACTATAACGGCACAGTCACTAGTCCCCCTGCTGCTGCTGCTTCTTTGTTCTTTTACACTTGGCTGCACTTCTGCCCTGTGCAGCCCCCAGTGTTGCTGGCTCCCCTGTCCCTGTGGCACCACTGGGCCCACCCTGCCCCAGTTGCATGACTGTGGGTCCCCCACTGTCCATCTGTCCCTGCCCCAAGGCTGTTTTCCGGCACCAGCCCCACCATCCTATTACAGCAGGTGCTACCCTGCCCCAGTTGCATGACTGTGGGTCCCCCACTGTCCATCTGTCCCTGCCCCAAGGCTGTTTTCCGGCACCAGCCCCACCATCCTATTACAGCAGGTGCTGGCTCTGTCACAGTCCCATTCCCTTTGTGGGTGTTCCGCATTCCTCCACAGCCAGCGCTGGTGTTGTCACCTCAGCTGTGCCCTGTCCTGCTGTTCCCATGGGTGCTCCCACACCCTGCATTGCAGTGGTCCTGCAGCTGGTGGCTACTGCAGCACACCCCACGGCCATAGTGGCAGGTGGTGTTGGTGATGTTGGTGGTGGCATTGGTGCCATCAGTGTTACCTCTGGTGGAGGTGGTGTTGGGGCAGTGGTGCTGGTGGTGGTGCTGGTGGCCTTGGTGCACCTGTTGGTGGTGGCGGTGGTGGTGCTGCTGCTGGTGGGGGAGGTGGTGGCAGGGTTGGTTGTGGCTGCATGCTGGTACCCCCTGGGGCTGTTGGTGGCATGGGCTGCTCTGCGGGGGGGTGGCGTGCCCCCTGCCATTGTGGTGGTATGTGTCCCATCAACTTGCAGGTGCTGTTGTACCACACGTGTTGCCTGTGTGGCAGCATCCCTCCTCTGTGTGTGGCACACAGGCTGGGCAGTCAGTGTGCTTTGTAGTGCCATGGCAATAATGTCCATCTGCCTTCATTGCTGAGCCACTGACCCCTCTATGGCCATGGCCAGTCAGATGAGCACCTGCATCTGCACCCTGACACAGGCCTGGGAGGCGACCATGGCATCCACCAGCCTTCCCATGGCTGCCTCTGTGGTGCGTGTCCCCGACTCAATTGCACCTATGAGGGTCCCCATGTGCTCCTCCATTGCTGTGTGGTGGGCATCAATGCTAAGGTGGATAAAGCCGAGCCTCTCTGACTGCTCCTCGTGTGCTGTGACCAGGGTCCTGCAGAAACTGGCGTAGTCGGTGGGTGTGCCTGTGTGGTTCTACTGCACGTACTGTGATGCCTTGTCCAAGGTCACCTGTAGCCAGTGTATGAGGCCGGGCTGAGGTCCTGGGCTATGTTGTCTGCCATAATGCCCACACTGAATAGGTCACACAAGTCCAGTTTCTCATCCTCCTGCTGGTGTCCTGCCACTGCCTGCTGCTCTCCCACCACCAGTGTTGGGGCTGCTTCCAGCTCACCATGTCTGTGCTACCCAGGGGGATCTGTCATGGGAGCCTGTTGGGTGGACAGTTGCATGCTGTCCTGCTCTGGCTCACTGCCTCTGCCACCACTGTCCTCCGCCCCTGTGTCCACTGCTGCTGTGCCTGTGGGGGGACAACAGTGCATCCGTGCTACCCCGCCATGTCCTGCCCTCCACACATGCAACCATACTCACCCCAGCATTGCTGTTCCACACATCAGGGGCACATGCCACAGTGCACAGTGCTGCCATGGGGTGGCCACTGCAGGTCACAGCATGGCTCCGTGAACACACAGCCCCATCGCCCTTGCCATGGGTGTCCCTGTCACCCTGGCGCCTGGCCACCTGCACATGTCTCTGCCCTCCACAGTGGCTACCTGGACTATGTGCCATGCTGTTCTGGCTGGGTGTGGGCCCACATGCACTGCAGTGCTGCTCTGCTGCACCACTGGTGTACACAGGCCCAAGCGCCATGCCTCACTTTCCACTGTGTGGTTTGGCTGATCCTCCACTTACCTGTCCCTGCTGCCATCCATGTTGTGTCCAGGTCTGTGTCTCCACAGATGCTGTGCTGGCTCCGAAACGTGAGGGTCCTCTCCTCATGGGCAATCAGTAGTATCTCCTCCCGTGGCCCACCACCTGTGGCCTCAGCCTGCCGCTTATTGAAGGTCTCCTTCGCTTTTGCATGGTGCTTCAGGTCATTCACCCACTTATGGAGGTCCCTGATGCTGTGCTTGGTGTTGGCCACGCATTCACCTTTTTGGCACAATCATTCCATGCTTTCTTGTGCTTTTTGAGCAGTTCATGCTCCTCACCCCTGCCCATTAACAGGGCTGTCTGTGCTTCGAACTCATCGAGGAGCACGTCAGTCTCTTCATTCGTGAAGTTGCGTTTCCGCTTTCTTGCAGCAGATGTTGCCTGTGCATTACTCCTGGCCTGCGCCATCATTTCCGCATATGTCACAGTCTGCGACATGTCTGTGAGTTGCACACATTTACGTAGGTGTCGGGTTGCGACATGCTTAACCTCTACACCCGCTGTTGAGGGCTGCGTCTTGCATTGCAGGCATAACTTGCGACATGTGTAATTCGGTTATTTTCCATTGTGCTAGGCCTTTGTTTTGGAATAGGGCACTGCTCACAAGTCACAAGGGTTTGGGCGTAACTTTATACAATGGCACAGATTGCGACATGCTCTACTTGCTCTCTTGGAATCGGGCTCAAGGTATGTACATCAAGGTATTTTATGACATAGTGCTATTACATACTAAATTCAACAACGATAAACATAACCTGTTTTACATATGCTTGGAGGTCACCACAATAACCTCCCTGTATGAGGACCTGAGAGGGAAAAGGAAAATTAAAGAGGACACTATAGCATAGTCGGGAAAGGGAAGGGTTGCCCATAGGTGGCAAACCTAATGATTTAGAAATTGTAAAGGATAGATTAAGCTAAGAAATAGAAGAACTGTTGCAACAGATTTAAGAAAAGGTCAGTCCTCAAGAGTGGCAGGAGCTCCCTGTCACATGTTCCCCACCTTAAGAGGGAAGCAGTTAGTGCAGACTGCTTACCACCTTCCTGTCCCAGGAAGGGATGAAGCTTCCACCCATCTATCTTCAGAAGCTCTATCTCAGGGCCCCTATTAACGATAAACATTCTATCATAAACATAGAGGATATCGTCATTCTTTACCCTGAGGCATTAACACATTTGTCAACAGAGATTAACAGTACCTTCCCATCTCCTTTTAGGGAGTCTGTCATATTTCTTAACCAACAATATGGATGGCTGTAAAGTCAAGTACCATAGAAAGACTTTCTCTGGGGTGAGTAATTACCTGCTCCAACCCCACCAGACATGTCAAGTTTAAGCAGGGGCCCAGTCCTAGGTTCAGCCCCTCTATATAAACCCACTATGTCTCTTGATTCATTGGTTTCACTTGCTACTGATACAGACACCTGAGGGTAGACACTCTAGGTGTTATCCCAACACAGGTTCCTATCCATTTTCCACCCACCCACCTCCTCCTTTGCAAGTTTTTCATAAAAAAAACACATGTACCATCTCCTTGATCTTAACATATTGTAACATTTTGGCAATATTAACATCGTTAGCCTGCAGTATACCCCAGTCAATACTGTTAATAGATCTAGCTGCATCAATACAAGTAAAAGTCCCTTCAGCCTCATTGACTTTTTCTTGCTTGCTTGGAGTCTTCAACCCCAGCACAATATTGCTAGGCAGAGTCTTACCTGGGGTCTCACATTCATGTTCCATACTTGCATCTCCAACCTCCAACAGGTAACATCCTGGGAACACAGGAAACAAAGGAATATCCTTCTCAGTCAGGGGGTCCTCCTCCAGCTGAGCCCAAAAATATCTTCCTCCGATTCTTTATCCAAACTCTCTGGCAGGGACCTCTCAAGCACCTGGCACCAGTGTTCCACCGCTCTGCACAGTCGGTCTGCCTCCAGCCATTGTCCACTCATCCAGTGGATCATCCTCATCAGGGTCTCCACCTCCTGGGTGTTGTCTCTTGCACCTCCAGTCTGCCTCGACCTGCATCTCTTCATCATCTTCAGGCTTGGCTGTCCTCCAAGCTCCCAGGTCGAGTCCAGGCAGCAGCTTCTCTCCATCTGTCAGCCATGGTTCTGGTCAGAACTCCACGGACTTTCTTCTCCGGGTTCTCCTCTGGCAGCTCTTGGTGCATTGGTCCACTTGGGATATCTGGGTGATATCCACCAAAAAAATCCCACTTTGGTCAGTCCAGACACTTCCAACAAGTTATCCCACTGCTGACACCAAATCTGTGGAGGGGTTGTGGGATAACAGATGGACCAGACACCGAACTTCAAGTTCAACACACAATCTCTGGGTGATGTTCATTCAAAACACAGCAGATAACCTTAAGCAATGGCATACCCCTGCTTCAGTACATCAGTTTGCAGCAACAGACTATGTATGTCCTTTCTCTGCACTTAGCCAGCACCTACTGATACTGATCTCTGATCAAACTTAGCAGTTGAGATTCATCCTTCACCCCTATGAGGGCCTTGTTTGCTTGGATGGTGAGGGCTCAAATAAAAAAAACAAAAAAACAAGATACAGACAAAGAACCTCAATGCAGAAGCACAGAAACATGGGTTACCCCAGAGGGCATTGACAAGAAGCCAAGTTTCAAAGAAACACAGCATCACACATACTTCCACAATGCAAAGCATCATGGAATATATGCAAATCACCATAAAATTTCAGACTTGTTCAACGTACAGCAATTTACATGCATTTTAAATAGCACAACTGACTTAATTTTTATAATAGTCACCTAGTACTTTTTACCATTATCAAAACACCTAGTGCCATGGTAGTTCAACATTTACAGGTTTCATAAACATAAGGTATATACATCAAGGTATTTTATGACAGTGCTATTACATGCTAAATCCAACAATGATAAACACAACCTGTTTTACATATGCTTGGAGGTCACCACAATAACCTTCCTGTAAGAGGACCTGAGAGGGAAAAGGAAAATTAAAGGGGACACTACAGCATATTCAAGAAAGGGAAGGGAGTGCCCATAAGTGGCCAACTTTATGGATTAGAAATTGTAAAGGATAGATTAAGCTAAGAAATAGAAGAACTGTTGTAACAGATTTAAGAAAAGGTCAGTCCTCAAGAGTGGCAGGAGCTCCCTGTCACAGGCAGATTTCATCAGGGCCACCAAATTTATTGCTCTCTAGTACTCTTAAATTCAATTCCAATTCCTATTCCGCCCCCCATCCCATCCCCTACCCCCATTATCAAAACTGGCGACAGCTCACTGACAGACCCTCAGTCTTTAGCAATGACTGTTAACTCCTTCTTTACCTCCTGTGCATTGTTCCTGCTGTCTTCCCTTCCCCGACCTATGATGGTTACGCCCTCCCCAATCCTCCCCGTTCCACCCCCCCTTCCCGCTCCTTCATTTTTAGCCACATTAGCCCTGAGGAAGTATTCAATGGACTTATTACTCTCAACCCCTCCAAGGGCAAGTGCCCCTCTAGACTGGATGCCAAAATGCTTTACCTGTCCACCCCTGCCATTACCTTCCCTCTCACCTCTCTTCTAAATCTTTCTTTCTCTCTCAGTTCTGTTCCTGCCTAGTGGAAAAATGCCACAGTTGCCCCCCTCCCTAAAGGAGGTGGCCCCTCCTCCCCTGGCAACTACTGCCCTATCTCTGTCCTCCCCATTCTTGCCAAACTGCAGGAATGTCTAGTACTATCTCAGCTTTCCTCCTTCCTCATCTCCTCTTCATTTTTCACCCCTTATCAGTCTGGTTTTAGGAGGTCCCATTCAACCATCACCTCCCTGCTGAAGATCGCTGACTCCATCCAAACAGGCATGGACCAGGGATTCATCACCTCTACCATCTTCATCGACCTCACAAAGGCATTTGATGCTGTGTCACACCCCTTCCTCCTAACTAAGCTTTCCAACACTGGGCTATCCAAGGAGGTCAACAGCTGGTTCCACTGCTACCTAGTAGGTAGGTCACAATCCATTTGGATTGATAACGCTCTCTCCCCCCCAACTCCCTATCACCACTGGTGTCCCCCAAGGTTCCGTCCATGGCCCCCTGCTGTTTTTTGTCTTCCTAAATGACCCGCCCTTTGCCTGCCCACATACCTCTCTCCATATGTATGCAGACAACACCGTCTTGTATGCATCTGACCCCTGCAGCTCTGAAGTGGTGACCAGACTCCAGCATGACTTCAATAAAGTTCAGCTCTGGTTTCGCTCCAACCAACTTTTCCTGAATGCCAAAAAAACAGTCTCCATGACCTTTGGCACTAAGCACAGATTCTCTGTCAGCTCCCCTACCTCCCTTCCTTCCACACCCTAGATGGGACATTGCTTGAGGACTGCTCCTCCTCCTTATTTAGATACCTCAGGGTCTAGCTTCACTGGCACCTCAGTTTTTCTCCACATAGAGGCCATTCACAAGAAATTGCACCCTAAACTGGGTGCCCTGTACCACAACCATGTATGTATCCTGCTGCCTGCTTGATGGGTGATTGTACTGAAAATGAGTCTCCCCAATTTGAATATGGTGATGTGGCCTACAGTGCTGCTCCCCCTTCCTCCTTAACCAGACTGGACACATTCTTCCACTCCTTCTGACATTTTGTCCTTGACTGTCCCCCCTGCACACAGCATTGTACCCCTTACCAATCCCTGTCCCTCCCATCCTTAGAGGACAGATGGTGCACCCACTGTGCCACTTCTTGGCTAAATTTGGGTCCCAGTCCTTGCCATCCTACCTCTCCTCCTTACTCTCCACTCTTCCCCCATCCTCTCATTCACTCAAACTCTGACCTGTTCTCCTAAGCTGGTCCCCTTCGGACCACCGCAGTAGATCAGGCTGTCTTTTCCTACAGGTTTCCCAATCTGTGGAACTTCCTCCCACGCTCCATTCACTTTGCTCCCTCCCCTCAGTTTTGCAATTCCCTCATTAAAGGCCACTTCTGCACCTCCTGCACCTGTTTTTAATTCCCCTAGCACCTCCGCTGCCCCATCCTACTCCCTCTTGTCTGTCACTTTAATTTTACCCTGGAACATCCTGCCCTAACTGCTGCCGCTGTTCGCATCCTGCAATAGTCCTGTAAAAAATCTTGTAAACTATAATACTGTAAATTCTGTACATAAGAGATACAATTTGTAAATTAAAACTTCTGTGACTCCCTGCTGATATTGTTTGTCTATATTCACATTTTTGTACTTGTGCTATACTCTTTCCCTTGTCTGCACACTGCTGTATCCATTCTGTATTCCTAATCTGCTATGCTGTATACATGTACTTCTGTATTGGATACAGCAGTATTGTACTTTTACTGTTACACTGTTCACATGTACTATTGTCTGAACTCGCTGCATCTGTTCCCCCTCTCCCAGGACGCATTTGGAAATGAGCACTTGCTGCTCAGTATGTTCTTCCTGGTGAAACTTTTAAACAAATAAATGACATTTTATTCAGGCTAAAAACCATTGAGCAAAGCTGGTTTACAATGGTATCCTGTCAAGAAGAAATTTCTGATGGCAAGTGAACATGTTATAGACATAAATAGTACAGAAACAGTGCTAGTTACAGTGTACATATGAACATACAAAATTGCTGGCAGAAAAAGGCCCACAGGTCTATCAAGTTTGTCTGATTGTGCAGCTCTTAGTTTCATATTACTACAGCTGCCCCAGCCCCACCCAAACCCCTCCCTTCCACCCGTTTCCTGCTCTTTCCCCCCTTTGTGTTTTTGTCTGTACTAATCCTGCCCTTGACTCTATCCCAACCCTGCTTAAAGCTATCCACCGTCCTCAGTTCGATTAAATCCTCCGGCAGTGCGTTTCTTCTTGCCACCACTCTCTCTGTAAAGTAGCGCCTCCTCGCCCTCATCTCCCTTCTGAACCTTCCCCTTCCAACTTCAGACTGTGCCCCCCCCCAGTGACCCTTCCCCCTTTAAGCGGAACAATCCTCCCTCTCTGACTTTGTTTATACCTTTCAAGTACTTAAAGGTCTCTTTAGTTTATATTAGAATGTCGTTACTATCTGATTTTATACTCCTCAAATGTGGTTCTGCTGAACTAGTGACATTCACAGTCCAGCAGAATGAAAGTCGTTCTACTGCACTGAGGACATCACACAGTGGGTAGTGTGAGCTGAGCATTAAAGCAAAAGAGAACACATCACTTGTGTCACTACCTGTATTTGAAAGACAAACAGAATCTTTTTTTTCATCTCTTTGCATCTCTCAGAGCAAGTAGCATATACAGTAAGTGTCGGTTCATTTGTTTAAACATATCTCTCACTAAAATGTCAGCCACGGTTTTATCAAAGCCCCTGTCAGATTGCCAGTTACCTCAGAGACAACGATGAACATCATACTATTCAGAACATCCTTGCTTGTGAACTGGATCCACTTCTAGCAGAATTTATCTATACAATTAAAAGACTTGACAGAACAATGTTCTAAAATGCACTATATAGAAAACTGTACAAGCTGTGATGCACAACTGGGCTACTTTCCAACCTTGCAGTTGCTATGCTGTTTGCTGACCTCTCGAGCTGCGCTCTCAGGGTCAACAATTGGCATAGCAACTGCTTGGTTGGAGAATAGCCTGGTTGTGCATCGCAGCTCATACGCTATCCTATATATCATGTCCCCTCTTTCCCTTATGTCTTCCAGCGAATACATGTTGAGCTTCCTCAATCTTTCCTCATACGGCAACTCCCCCAGTCCCATGTTCATTTTCGTAGCCCTGTGCTGCACCCCCCCTCCAGTAATCTCACATCCTTTTTGAGGTACTGGCACCAGTACTGCACACAGTACTCCAAGTGTGGCCTCACCAGTGATCTATACAAGGGCTGGATAACCTCCTCCTTTCTAGAGGCAATCCCTCTGCAATGCACCCCAGCATCCTATTTGCCCTTGCTACTGGCCTCCTACACTGTGCTTATACCTTCATGTCCCCTGTGACTATTACCCTAAGGTCCCTTTTCTCCTCTGAAGCTGTTACCTGCACTCCCCTCAGCCAGTAGCTGGTCCTGGAATTTCTTGCTCCGAGGTGCATGACCTTGCACTTCTTAGCATTAAACCCCAACTGCCACTCCCTAAACCAGTGTTCAAGTTTAGCTAGATCCTCCCTGAGTGCCTGCCTCCCTTCCTCATTGTCCACTTTTGCACAAATCTCAGTGTCTTCTGTGAACAGGCTGATCTTACTCTTGACCCCTTCTGCAATGTCTCCAGTGAAGACACTGAACAAAACAGTGCCCAGCTGTGAACCCTGCTGTACCCCACTTGTTACAGGCCTTGACTTGGATGTCACCCCCTTACAACTACCCTCTGTTGTCTGCCCTGCAACCAGCTATTTGCATGAATACAGTATCTCTGCCCTTCTAAGTTTACATAGCTATAACTAGGTTTTAAAGAGCCCCTAACAACATTAGGAAACTTTAAAAAACTAAGATTTATATTCAACTCCATCCCATTTTTTTATTACTTCATATATTTTTAGTAATTAATTCCCTGTTTTCTTTATTACTGAAAACAGTTGCATGAAAAACAAGATCTCTGTCCCCTAACTGTATCTACTCTAGCTGATTCTCTACACCTGACATCACAATCCCCTGTTTATGACATCGTAATTATCTCTACAGCAACATATTTTGATGTCATAAACATGATTATGATGTCAGGTGTAGGCAGGCAGCCAGAGCTAAAAGGGCAGAGATACTGTACTCATGCAAATACCCTTAGTAATAAAGAAATAAGAGTGAAAAGGCGCAGGGTCATAATGTCGGCAACAATAACAGTGTATCAATCAATGCCGCAAGTAAAATGTTGTGCACTGACATAAAGCTGGGAAAAACACTGATCTTACAAAAAAAGTGCACACCATTAAAAATAATAGGACTTCTTTGTTTTGCATGGGGCTTTACCCCACCCCCGACATGGGAGGCTTTGCCACACCACACCCACTGGACTTAAAATAATAATTCTGGGGAAGAAACACGGAGGGGAAATTCTTTTTTTTAAATAAAAAGTAGTAACATCAGGAGACCTGGGGTACCAAATCATTGTCCCAGGTCTCCAACCCTGCCCTGTGCTGGTGCCTTAGCCACTCCACCACAGGAGCAGCTCAACCAGGCACCACAGCACATGGCAAATTGATCCCTTTACAGTTTAAGTGCATAACGACAGGGGTAGCAGTAATTCGCTACCGCTATTATACCTCTGTCACTCTAAGTGTTTCCACACTTTACACAGCGTAGTTCTTGTCATGCTGTTTTAGCAGCAGTATATTTACCTGGTACCAGGTGACAATTACAGAATAACATTAAATATAAGCTGCATTTATTCCTGAATATTACACTTTTTCAACGTTGTCTCAACTGTGTCAGGAACTCCTTAAGTGCAAGGTAGGGCTCACTGCAGTTGATATAGGAATGGAGACTCACAGCTGTTTGCTACCTAAGTCATTCCCTTGGAATGATGGCTGTAAGGTTTATGCACAGAGGAGACTGAAAAGAATCATTCTGTGTCTGAAGGACAAGGGCTGGTTTACCAGGCATAGGGATTCTGACAGGTAGTTCCACACAGTCGGGCAATTGTGACCATAGGTGGGGGACCTTTGAGTTGCATTTATGTGTGGGACCATCACTCAAGTGATCCGGCAGAATACCGGGATCAAGAACAGGACTTGCAGGTGAGCTTTGAGCAGGGGTGAGAGGGAGAAGCCCCCCCTTCCACCTCTCACCCCTGCCCAAAACCCCATCTGTCCCCCCTCTAATCCCCTCACCACCACTCCCTACTCCACCCGCTCCCCGCCTTCTGACCAACAATGCCATGCCTGGCTGCTTCTATTTGTCTCACTTCCTAGCAGTTTGGGTCACCCTTGTCTCTGACTACTCTCTGACTCTATTGTTGCCTACTACCCAGCAGCTTTTGACACTCCTGTCTCTGACTGCTCTCTCTCTCTCTCTCCAAAGCACTGGACTGCACCATTGTAGTATTGTATTTAGATGGTAATTCCGCAAGTGTAGACATATACTCTCACTTGCTGACCTTGTAATCCTGTACACATTGTAACTGCACTTGTAACCATGATGTTAATTTGTGTTTCACCTGTATGTACCTGTGCTGTCCTGTTATGTCATGTATTTTCTGTCAACTTGGAGCCTATGTCAACAAGCCTATGGCTCAAAAGTGCTAATCCTAAGCTGAAATAAATAAATAAATAAACAAACAAACAATATAAGACGGGATAATACTTTAGATGCACTTCCAGTAGAACAGAAGGAAGTGCAACGCTCTCCTGTCACCCAGCCAGACTGATGCACTGTAGAGCTTACAATGGTGAGTGTAGTAAGGGCAGTCGAACAACAATCTGGGTAGCCTGCTGCAAAGCACATTTAATATGGCCAGTCAGGATGTGGAAGCTCCATGGAGAAAGACGGCAGTGTAGTCAAAAGAAGGAAGTATCATATATTGGATGTTTCTCTCTCTGCAACCATGGGGGTGACAGGTTCTCTTACTGAACAGGAAGCAATTCTTCTGGTCTAGGCTTTTGATGAGTTTGTCAACAAGGGTGTTGCATGTGAGGACTGAGTCAATCCAGAAACCCAAATATTTATATTCACTAACCACTTCCAGGGGAATATGTCTGGGGTAGCAGTGACCACAGGTGTCAATGAAGAAGGTGCCAATGTATTTTCCTCTGTTTATGAACAAACTGATGTTATCTAGTACCATGGTTGCAGCAGTAGCTGTATTGTGGCCTGTTCTAATACCTGATTAGTATCTGTTGAGCAGCAAGGTTTTGTTCAAGAATTTGACAGTTTGGTTGTGTATTATATACTCCAGTAATTCGGACACCATAGGTTGCAAGGAGATAGGTCTGAAGTTGTTTAGGTTGTCTGGGTCACTTCCTTTATGGGTGGGTACCATACTGGTAGTTTTCCAGCTGAAAGGAACATGAGATAGCTTTAAGGAGTGGTAGAAGAGGAAAGTCAGAGGCCACACAATTTGGGCGGTAGCATGTTTCTGCAGTTTGGTGTTCAGACTATCTGGACTATGACTTTTTCTGTCTTGTAAGTGGAGTAGTTGGTACAGAACTTCTGAGAGATCAGTTTTAGAGAACATAAATGGGCTTTTGTAGTTGCTAGGACAGCGCAGGCAGAGGAAGCTGCTGAGGTAGTATTGGTGTTCCAGTTACAATGTGGAACTCCTTTGGCATTCAGAATGTCTGCATGAAGAGCATCAGCAGCAGTGAAGAAGTGGGTGTTTAAGTGATTGGCTGCAGTGCGGGGTGAGTGAAAGGCCCAGTAAACCAAAAGATAGATTCTCAGTGATGCTGCACATTTTGGGGTCCTTAAGACCAGCGACAGTTTTTCAGAAATTCTTGGGGTTGTTGGTGTTGAAGAGTGGGTATGGACCACTTAGGGTGACACCAACACAGTGAACTACAATCCTGTCAGCAAAATTGACTCTTTGTCGACAGGTCGCTGTGTTGGTGTGCCTGAGATAGGGGCACATTGTCTCCCGGTCCTGCATCCCCATCCCGAAGTAATTCCAACTGAAGTTAAGAATCCTAAAGTTGAGGGGGCAGGGGCAGTGTCCCCCACATGGGGGGTTAGGTGGGCAAAGCCCCCCGATACAAAAAAGTGACCAGGAAACAAACAGAAATCATGATGACTGCAACTTGCAGTTGACATGATTCTTGTCGGCGAGATGGCGGGCGACAAAAGGGTTGTCGAAATGGCATCATAGGGCCAAACAGTGCACTAGCTATAAACTATCTCTCATTATTGATCCTGAGTCAGATTGGCTAGTTAAGAAATCAACCAAACATTAGATGAGATGCAGTCCTTGTTCAACAAAGCAAATCAGCAAAACTGGGACCAGTTGCTGCCTTTTGTTACAATGGCCTACAGTAGCAGTGTACAGAGTTCTAGCAGTTTCAAACCTGTGATATTTGGCAGAGATAGCACCCTTCCAGTAGATCTGGTGTGGGAAACTTTACCTCAGCAAGAATTCACATATGTATCTGAGTATGTAGTCAAGACAACTGGTTATCACAAACAGTGCATGAAGCTGCCCAGTACCACCAAAATGGAACATCACAGAAACAAAAAGCCTACCATGACCTAAAGGTAACACCACATGTGTATGAAGTTTGAGAATATGCATGGGTCAGGTACAGTACAAGGCCTGTAAAAAGGCCTGTCTTCAAAGTAGCAACAGCATTTCTGAGGATGATTTAATCTGATTAAACAAACTTATGATGCTCTATATGAGGTGTCCCAAGATGATTGAAAATGTTCTGCAGCATTCCACTATAATCGCCCAAAGCTCTATCATGGAATTCCACCAGAGGACCATAGCCCTGCATCACAGCTGAGGACCGTGACCTCAGAGGGAAGGTTAGGCCACTCAGACGATAATGCAGATGCTGGAGTGCCAAGGTTACAAAACCATTAGAGGAACATATTGAAGAGAGAACAGAGTCTGAGATTTCTACCTTCTTTGGGGGCATCATGTTCCCAAAGTCATTCTACACAGACACTGGTGTCAGAGATGGTTCCGGATCTTCAAGACATAGTACAAATGATTAATCCAATATGTTCAAGTAGAACATTAACAGATACAGAAGATATAGATGCTGGAGGAGATACTCCATGTGAAGGTATTGGAGTTGATACTTAAACTGAGATAGTGTGCCAAGGGATGACAAAGACAATAAACAGTCACCGATAGACTATAGATCAGCTGGTGGCAGAGTCCTGTGTTTGGAGTGATGGGTTGACTAATGAACAAGTTTATACAAGTACTACTGGGCAATTGTTGTGCAACCCTTAGTGCCAGGAAAGACCCCATAGGGTAATAAGACAACATGTTGCAACAAGTCTATCTTATCACACTTGTATCTGGTACAATGTGGACATGGGGTCATGTCCCTTCATGAAGGGGAGTGGTAATGCAACACAAGTTACCTAGCTTCAGGGGTACCACCCTGTGGCTATATTGTGCTGTCTTCATATAATCTTAATCTGCTGTATACTGCAGTTTAAAAATAGTCTTACTAGTAACCTTATGTTGCAAGGTGACAATCTGTTGTTCAAAAATTAATTGTACTGATAATGTTGTGAAATCTTTGGTTGAACCACAAGGGTGAGATCTGTGGTATTTCCAGATTTTTCTTCAGTTTTTTGAAAGGCATTACTGGGAGTTCTGTTCAGCTCTGCAGGGAGAAGACTGGTTCTGGATTCAAATCTCACTTTGGTATGGCAAGTTTACTGTGGATTAGGTGGTACTAAATCCAGTTGTATTTACTCGGGTACTGTTCTGCATGTGTACGGCATAGTCAACTACTGCCAGAAAGCTGTTCCTTGGGAAAGTATTCAGACTTTAGATTTAGTATTAATCTCCAGTTGGAGACTTGGCCCATTTGTCCTGGGTGGTTGGTAGAGGCAGTATGGCGCAGTGGGTTAAGGCTCTGAGCTGCAAATTGGGAGACCTGAGTTTGAATCCCACAGCCCCCTAGGTGCATACTGTGTGACCCTGAGCAAATCACTTAACTTACTTATGCTCCCAGGTTGCACCTGCAAACATGCTTTCAGCTTAGTGTGTCTTAATTGGTAAAAAAAAAAAGACACCCTTTCCAAAGTCCTGTCCATGATCCAAAGATAGGGAAAGTTCCTCAATCCAGTTTCTGTGTCTAGCTAAAACTGAAGGTATTGTTTCCTTTGTTTTGGTTATCTTGAATGCTGCAAACTTTGACGCTAAATGAAACCCACATTTGGAAGTGCACATTTATTAGCCTTGTGTATTCATACTACTGTAATAAAACATATACTGTAGGTCCTATTTTACTCAACTCACTTTGCAATATCCTGAGAATGTGCTGTAGTCATTGTTTAATAGAATAGCTACAACTGTTTCTAAAACTTCCTACTCACTATGATCTGAAGCAGACAACAGATTGAAGACCCTCTCTTCAAAAAGAATGCAAGTCAAGCTTTGTTTTGACACAGCAGACTCTCACAACTTTGGAAGAGCCTAACCAGTACCCTAACATTGTTGTTCAGCTTTTTGTCTGTCAAGTCTAAGTTTAAGGAGAACTGCTCCAATCCAGATGATCATTACCTATCATCCTACCACTACAGTACATTGGTCAGGTTGCAAACTTGATTGTGGCCACATGGCTGTTGCTTTAATGTATATCCTCATTGATGTTTTAAATGTACCTATGTACATGTACATCAGCTGTTTATTCATGCATTTTGTAGCTTACTGCTATTGTGCTCACCCCTGATTTATGTAAGCATTAATCACCGCCAGAGGAGGGCTCTGCCGGTGGATTAATGCCCGCTGGGGGGGTTGGTGCCCAAAGGTGCAGCCCGAGGGGTCCAACCGCCCAGCGGGCATTAATCCACGGCAGAGCCTGATGCCAAAGGTGATTAATGCACTTGTAACATAGGCTCGCGGCGGCGGCAACGAGCCTATGTTACAGCGCTCACCTCTGACGAGCTCTATGGTCGGGCGGCACCCCTATGGAGAGAAGACATGGGAGACAGATTGTGCAGTTAACTTTTTTTATTGCACTTACAGGCACAGCAGACAGGTGAGGAAGCTACATTGCTCGGTGGAGCACTGGTCAATGATTGCGGTGCTCCGCTGGCGCTGATTCATGTCACTTAGGTGGCCTCCGTGCCGGCAGTCCGGACAGTAGAGGGCTCAATCATTGTGGCCGTCTGCCGGGTCTGGGAGGCGGCAATTGTGGCTGTGTGCCAGTGGGGGGGGGCGTTAGAGGGCGGCATCGCACAGTGGATGATGTCGCAGTTGCTGGTATCCTACTCAGCTGGCTTGCCCTGCAGGGCACAGGAGAAGCTCACCGGGCCATGTACGACCATGTTGTGTATCTGGAAGGTCTGGCAGGTGGGCCCCTGCCTTGATGCCCATGCTCCGGTCGTGCCCTGGCTCTGAGGCTCCTGTGGCTGTTGGACAGGAGGTGCACTGCTTAGCTCCAGGGGTGGGGGGTGGTTGGCCTTGGAGGACTGCCATGGAGATGAGCTCTGTCTGGCGTTGGGCTGCCCTGCAGCCGTGTCATCAGGCTCGCTGGGGGGGGCGATCACTGCCTGGTGGCTGCGCTGCGGTGTTCTGAGCTGCACCGTGTCGGTGGGGGGGGCCGCAGTGCTCGGTGTTGTGGAGGTAGTCTCTGCACCGCCTGTGGCTCTGTTGGTGGGTGTCTGTCTGCACCCCCCCATCATCACTCCGCTGGCTGTGCTGGCCCGCTCAGCTGCTGCCTGCCCTGGGGTTCTTCCTGGTTGTGCTGGGGGGGGACCAAGATCCTGCTGTCGGTTGGCTGCTCTCTTCTGGTCTGGCACTGCAGGACTGGCATGCCAGGTGGCAGGAGCTTTTGGTGGCTCGGGCTGGGGTGGAGGGGGTGCTCCGTGCAGGTGTGCCACTGGAGAGGACGGCAGACCACCTCTTGCGCTCTGCAGTGGAGGGAGACCAGTAGCTGCGGAGGCTTGTCTCGCAGTGATGTTCCGTTACTGACATGATCTCCCTGCTCACAAGCCCAGCCTCAGTCAGCATGGTGACAGCTGTGCTCCTGATGCTGTGGTTGGTGTAGCGCGTTGACAGCTGGGCATCATCGGAGATCTGGGGCATGAGTGCCCCAAGATAGTTCTTCCCCATTGGCTGGCACATGTACCAGCACTCATGCTCTGTTGGAGCAAGGTGGTCTACTCTCTGTGGGTGCAGGTAGAGGGCAGGAGCATTTGGTGGACACTGCTGGATGTACTCCCAGAACAGTCTGACAACGCAGTCCCTGCTGCCAGGGCTGCCATACAGCACCCCCCTCATGCTCTGCCGTGTTGGGTCACCCAGCTGTCCATGGTTCTTTGTCTGCTCATTGAAGGACAGCGCCAGGAACTCATTGCCCTCCTCATCTGTCTGGATGTTTAGGGAGTCCTGGCGAAGCTCTCTCTGTCCCTCTCTGCCCCTCTGAGCCAGACCTAGCTGCACCTCAAACCACACCCTGTGCACCAGCCCGTACGGCGTCTCAGGGCTCAGCTTCTCACAGCTCCGAATTTTTGCATGGTCACTAGGTGAGATGCTGGGGTGGTGGGTGGCTCTGTTCTGCCCTGCTCGCCAGTAGTCCTTGAGCACAGCCACAAAGACGTTGTTTGCTGTGACAAACTCAGTGTCGTGATGATATTCAGGACCCTGTGTGGTTCGGCGCGCAGTCAGGTACGTTGCATGCCTGCAGCGCGCTATCACGAATGAGCTCAGGCTGTACTGGGTTCTCAGCTCTGTGCGCACTGATGCATAAAACTGGCGTAGGAGGCCTGCCAGCTCAGATGAGGGCACAGTCTTGAGGTCCACCTGGCGGCCTGCTCCTCTCAGCCAGTCTAGGAGCACGTTGGAGGTCCATGCCGTATTCTTGTGGGTGTTGGCCTCTATGCGTCGGCTCTCCAGCCCATCCAGCTCCTTGTCGGTGAGAGTGGCATGGCGTGTCTGCGCACTTCTGCTAGCGCTCGACATGACTGTGCCTCTCACACTCCAGCCGCTGCAGGTGGTGGTCGGCGCGGGGGATGGCTGCTCTGCTCTGTGGGTGCCAGCCTGTGCCTCTGTCTCCTCCTCACCACGGTGCCTGTCAGCGGGGATGGTGACCTCCTCCTCTGCACTGCCTGCTACCCTGCTGCTGCCACTGGCAGTCTCCTGGGTCCCTGGTGCTGTTGCTGGAGTGAGTGAGCAGCACTGTCCACGGGTCTCTTCCACAGCCCGACCTTCTGTGGCCACCCTCTCTGCTCTGTCACCATCTGCTGCTGAGAACAGGAGTACTGTGTGGTGGGGTAGCACGTGACTCAGTTTGCACAGCACCTCCTCCAGCCACGTGCTGGGTTCCACTGGTCTGCTGCTCATAGCTCTCGGGACTGCTGCGACAGGTGCAGCAGGTGGCGTGCTCCTGCACGCAGGTGCCTCCTCACCGAACTCATCGCCACCCATCGAGAGATGCCCTGCACTCCACAGAGTGCAAACGTTGCAGTGCACCGGTCCATACCTTGGCTACCGCGCTCCGCTTGTCATCTCGGCTGACACTACTTCTGTACTTATTCGGTTGCTCTGCTGCTCTCCCAATCTACACAGGACTGCGCAGTTCAGGTCGGGCGCTTAGTGGTGACGTGGGGGCCGGTGGGGCTTGGCGGCTCTGTAGCGCCACCGCTGGCACCCTGCGGTGGTGACAGGGTGGGCAGGTGCCCTCTGGTGTCTCCATGGCCACAGCTGGTACTGACCGAGCAGGCATTACCTGTGGCTTAATACCCACTCGGTTTCAGTCAGCTGTGGCCATTTGGCGAATCCTGGCTCTGCATTGCAGCGGGCGAGACTGAGCCGTGTTACAATACTTATTAATTCTCTTCTGTGTCCCCTACCCCTGACCCAGGTCACAAGTGGAAACAAGCTTCCAGGGCTCTACTTGTTTACCTGATAAGACTGGTTAGAAATAAATAAATACATACATGCACACATAAATAAATAACTCACTAACTAAACTCACTAACTAAACTAACTAAATAACTAAATGAGTTCATTTTATGGACTTTGGCACTATTGAGATGAAATCTGCAAGTGACTGAAATCTCTGTGAACCTAAGGCCAAGTGATCAGTGTGTTCCTCCCAGGGATACTAATTCTTCCATAAGGTACACTCCTAATGGCCCTTTCTTCCCTAGGGAATTAAGCACTGTACTCCTTAATGTTATTCTCTATGAGGGACTTAGCCAACCTGAGTTTAGAAAATTGTTCACATCCCACTTTCTCTGTTTCCTTTGGGAGCTTGCTCCATAGATTTACTACTATCTGGCTGAAAACAATACTTCTTCATGTTACCCCTAATTCAACCCCCCTGAAGCACTGAGTAGGCTCTGTAGCTCTACTGTACTGAAAAATAAGTTAATTTTCCCCTGATCTCTCCATCCAATCCCTTCATAATGTTAAAAACTGAAATCATATATCCCCAAAGCCATCTTGTTCCAGAGAAGACATACCATGTTGAAACATTTTCCTCTGATGCACCCTCTCCAAATCTTTCAGAATTGAAAAAAAGATAAATCATATCTCCTTCACAGATTTTTTTTTCCCCAGGGCAAAGATACCAAGGCCCATGATATAACCCCATACATTCCCTAAATCATTTTGGTTGCTTTCTGCTGCACCCTATTGATTGTAACAATTTACTTTTAATACCATGGTGACCAGAACTGTACACACTATTCCATCTGTGGCTTTGCCAGTGATATATACAGCAATTAAATCACAATACCTTTATGAATTGTCATACCTCTTGCAGCCCACAGTTCAATTTGCCTTCCCCACTGTTACTTCATGGTTCATTTTGTTTCATTGCATTTTTATTTTTTGTACTTGATAACTTGATGAGCATCAGTGCTTGTTTTCACAAGTGACGAGTCTGAACAAATGACAAGTATAGTCATTCAGTACAAAAACACATAGGTACTATACAAAAATACATACATTATAAAAACGTGACAAATTACACTGTCAATTCCTAGAAGTACTGCTAAAACTTGTACAAGAGACAGATGCTTTAAGTCTTGTTTTAAAAGTGATGGGGAGAGACAGTTCAATCAATCAATCAATCAATCAAAATCTTTATTTACCCAGGCGATCGTCATTGAGCAAGCTCATTTACAAGGTGGACCTGTAGTTTGCAAGGACGAGGGTACAGAACAGCGTACAAGTAAAATATACAGAAAACAACAGTAGCAAGACGTATACAACATAATATATACAGTGTAGAAATAAAGGTAAATAATATATACAGAGATGTCTTTATAATCCTATCCATCAATAACATGTTCATAGCCTGTGAAGGAGTCCCTGGGATGTGGAAAAGTGCACGCATAGGAGGCAGGGACGCTGGCAGAAAGAATTCTAGGATACTAAGCAGGTGGTATCAGGGCATAAGAGTGGGCGATGGGGGTGCTGCAGTGAGTATGTAGTCCGGTGGGACTGGAATGGACTGAGGTGAACCGGTAGTACTGGCGGGACTAGAATGGACTGAGGGAGGGGGGAGTAATCTTGGTAAGGGAACACTTAGTTTGAACGGGAAGGACTTAGCTTGAGTGGAAACGTCAGCTGGAGAACTAGGAATGGTGGAAACAGTTACAGAGCTCCACAAATGTTTTGGCATACAGGGTCTTGAACATAGCAAGACTAACAGGGGAGCTAATGGATGAGGAGATAGAATTGAAAAATACAGTGGTTCTGAATAAAAATGATTTTTGACCAAAAGGTTTTTTAACTTTGGGAATTTTAAACTGAGGTTTACCCTGAGATCTGGTCCCAAGGGAACTGGAGGTTCTGGGAAATAAAGAAAGTAGAGTTGTGGGAAGGAGATCCCTAGAAGCCGTAAAGAGCAAAATGCCCAATTTTATCTTCATTCTATTTTCTAGAGAAGGAATATTTACCATGCTTAGTAGATCACATCTATGGGTCATAGAGGGAAGAACAGTAGCAAATCTTAATATATTATTATATAGGACTTTAAGTTTTGAGAGGAGTTTTTCAGGGGTGTGGCTTGGCTCTGAACAAGTATGGACATCTGAACTCTGTGCTCTGCCTCTTCTCCTACAATCCTCCATCATCTACAGCCGTCTAAGTAAGATATAAAGATCTACAAATGGGTACCAGCTAAACTAAGTCTCCTACAGCTGTTCCTGAGATTATCTTTTGATTATTTCTTCTTTAAATGGGCTTTCTAAATGGGCTTTCTAAAAGAGACATCATACCTATACTGCAAAGCTTAGGCCTAGCATTATGACTGAATCCACCAAACAGTAAGTTCCTCTTGTAAATGTGGAAGCTATGTTTCAGAAGCTTATTACAGACATAAGCAATTTAAAAATAGTCATACAGCAGAATACAGATACCTTACAATCCATAGATCTTCATTTGGCAACAACTGAAAATAAAATGCGTCTAAATGAAACGACCATGCAGGAGCTACAGGCCACAATCAGAGAACAGGATTGTACCATAAAATAGCTTCAATCTAAGCTAGATGATAATGAAAATGACAGTTGCAGAAACAATCTGTGTTTCTTTAAGTTTCCTGAAGAGGTAGAATTAAATAATACCACTTCCTTTCTTATGCATGTTCTACCGGAAATTTTCAAATTGCCTGCAGACCATGTTATCGTCATCGAATGATCACATAAATCACTTAGCCCTAGACCTCTGCCCGATCAGAGACCCAGGCCGATTCTGGAACGTTTTCTTAATTATGCTTACACAGAATTATTACTTCAGAGATCTAGAGAGATTGGTCCAATTACCTGGCAAGAAAATTGCATTTTTATCTACAGTGACTTTTCCAAAGATGTTTCTGTGAAGAGGCATGTTTTTACTGCCTCCAGATGTCTAATGCATTAAATGGGTCTGCACTTCAATATGCAGTATCCAGCAGTTATGCATGTATTTCTTGCTGATCTCGTGGAAATGGTTGACCTGGCTTGCATCACTGAGACCTGGTTGGATGAGAATTCTGGCTCCATTTTAGAGGCTTTAATTCCAGCTGAGTACTCGGTGGTATACCGCCTGAGATTGGACCATTGGGGGGGGGTTGCGGTCTGTTTCAAGACCGAACTTAACCTCACAAGTGTTTTGGATGGGAAGACTGAGTCATTCGAATGTGCCGTGGTAGCAGGTGTAGGTTGTCAGATCGTTCTCGTCTATCGTACACCTGGTGACGAGAAACATTTCCTTCAGGAAGTGGCGAACTTCGTCATTGACATGGCATTTGAGTCACCCAGACTGATGGTTCTGGGTGACTTTAATGCCTGGGTTGACAATGAAATATCGCAATTTGGACAACACTTCCTCCAGTTGATGTCTTCTCTGGGCCTGACACAGGTGGTTACCACTGCTACTCATAAACACAGTCATTCCCTTGACTTAGTCTTCCTCCTAGAGATCGAAAGTTCTGACCTGGAGGTGGATCCAGTTGGGTGGTCTGATCACTGCACCATGTGGTTTAGTTTTTATACCCTCCCCTGGTAGGCCTACCCCTATGGAGATGGTCAAGTACTGCCATTTATGAGTTAGAAGTCATCAGAGCCTAATGGCAGTTCTTGACCTATTGTCCTCCTCGTTTACCAGCAATGATCCTGAGACTCTCGTGGTGGCCTATAACTTGGCCATCTCGACAGCTTTGGATTTCATTGCCCCTGTCTGAGTTCACCCCCCTCTCCATTCACCCTCGATCTCCCTGGTTTGATGGGACTTTGAGGGAGTTGCAGAGACTAGGTCGAAGGTTGGAGCGTTGCTGGCAGAAGTCCACCCCTGATGCCGACCGCCTTGGATTGATGGACCATTATCAAGTCTAGCAATCTGCATTCTCCCATAAGAAGGCAGAATTCCTGTCCAGGGAGATTGCAGCTGCTCAGAATTGACCAGCTCAGCTGTTCCATACTGTGGACAGACTGTGCAACCCAACCTTCCTACAGGTATGGAAAGCTTTTTCGCAATTGGCGTGCAATGAAATTGCTCGATTCTTTGAAAATAAGGTGGTCGGCATTAGGGCAGGACTCCGGTCGGCACACTCTATGGGCGTTGCTATCGATCAGTACAAGGTCACTACATCTCGATTGTCTTGGAGTACCTTTGGCCGTCCAGAGTTCATGGATGTCATGCGGATTATCCAGGGTGTGCACCCTAAGTACTGTAGTTTGGATCCTAGACCCACTTCCCTAATTTTGGGATGTATTGATGTTATCGGTCCGGTCCTAGCATGGATTGTCTGGTGCTCCCTGGAGTTGGGAGAGTTTCCTAGCTCTCTGAAAGAGGTGGTGGTGGCACCTCTCTTGAAGAAAGCTTCCTTGGACCCAGACTGCCATGCAAACTACAGACCTATCTCTAACCTTCCTTTTATAGGGAAGGTTATTGAGAAAGTGGTGGCTGTGCAACTGGAAGACCATTTGACCATCCATGACATATATGAACCACTCCAGTCTGGTTTTCGTAAGAGACACAGTACCAAGACAGTGCTGGTTCAGGTGCTCAATGATCCCCTGATGGCTAGAGATTGGAAGAACTGCTTCATCTTGGTTCTTCTAGATCTGTCCTCAGCTTTTGACACCATGGACCATGAGGTGTTGTTGAGCCATCTGAGATTCATCTGTGGACTGTCGGTTTACATCTTTCCTCATGGGTAGAACTCAGAGAGTGGTGTCTGGGGTTTATTCCTCAGACCCTACTTCTCTGTCATGTGGAGTTCCTCAGGGTTCAGTCCTCTCACCCACGTTGTTTGTGGTGTATATGCTGCCCCCTCGGAGACATTATAAGAAGGTATGGGCTGAGGTTTCACTGCTATACTGATGATACCCAGCTTTACCTATCCTTTGCACCCGACCAGAATGGAGCTGTATTGGTCTTCAATAACTGTCTGAAAGAAATCCAAGACTGGATGGATTCCAGTTGGCCAAAGTTGAACCCAGACAAAACTGAGGTGTTGGTTGTGGATCCGGGTCATTGGATAGGGGGGTCGGGGGAGGGTGTGCCCTCTGGAATTTTTCTCGGCGGTGCCTCACTCCCGACCTCTGAACAGGTGCATAACCTGGGGGGTAGTTTTTGACGAAGGGCTGACCTTGCATTCGCAGGTTTCGGCTGTCATCAAAACTTCCTCTTACCATTTTAGGAATATTGCCAGGATTAGGCATCTGGTTCCGTCCGATGACCTGCTGACATTAATCCACGCCTTTGTTCCTCGTGCTTAGATGATTGCAACTCCCTTTATCTAGGGCTTCCTGGGGTAGAAATCTGTCACCTGCAGCTAGTGCAGAATGCAGCGGCCTGGCTTTTGATGGGATCTTAGCAATCTAGCCATATTTCGTTGGTGCTGCGTGAACTGCACTGGCTGCCAGTACAGTGGTGGATCACCTATAAAGTCGGCTTGCTGACTTTTAAAGCCCTATGTGGACTAGGCCCGGACTACCCGAAAGAGCTCCTGATTCCCTACCAGCCCGGTCGATCACTCCGCTCAACTGGCGAGGGGTTGCTAGAGGTTTCAAGGGTATTTTTAAAATCCTCTGGAGCAAGAGCTTTTGAATTTGCTGCCCCTACCCTTTGGAATTCTCTACCCCGTCGGATTAGGGAGTGCACAACTGTGGAGGCATTCAACAAGCATTAAAAACATATTTGTGGCTTCAAGCTTTTAATAACTGAATCTTCTGTTTAGTCTATTGATATTTGTATGATTTTATTGAATATGTTATATTTTTATTGTTATTGTTGTTTTAAAATGTGAGGTACCTTGCTTTTGGATAAGGCGCCATACAAATAAATGTTGTTATTATTATTATTTTATAACAGTACATTTAAAGACTTTAATACCCCAGACTCTCTGATGTCATTCCTTACTTAGACCACAGGCTTTTCAAGAACCCGTGATCACTGCATTGACTACTATACCAACTAACCCGGGGTCTGCAGTCCTTAACGATGTTGGCAGGTCGATTTCTACTCTCACCACTCAGTCTGCATCAGACCCAGCTGATTCACCTAATTTGCCGACCAAAAGACAATCCACACATTTACAAGAGAAGGCTACTGCAAATAATGCTATTGCCAGGAATCAATGTTGCAGCCCTGAGGTTGGTCACATTAATGCCATGAACTCAACTTTCCTAACGGAGGTAATTTCAGCCACCCCTTTAAAAAATAAATGCTCAATACCTCATCCATGCTGCAAAGTTCTGTACTACAACAACAAAGCCCTCCCATGGATAATGGTCCTTCTGTTATGTCTCTTGGGCAGACATAATGGCAAATTCCCCTCAGAAGACTCTGGAACCTCCCAAGAAAAAGCGCTGCAACAAGGGAAAGAATAAATCTGACTCCAGCTCTGTTAAATCATCTCAAGATCAACCACCTCCTTCCTCAGGCACCTGACTCAGCCTCTGCTGTGCCCTCAGATATTCAGGTTATTGATGCTGAATCCCCGCCCCCCCCCAACTAACAACTAAGCTAGTAAAGGTGGTTCTACTGCAATCTACCTCTGAACTCTTTGCATTCGCAACTTGCAGTGTGTTAAGTGATGAGGTGTCCTTCCGTCTCATATATATTATGTTTGCAGGTCATTTTTCAGCCACATGCTTATCTTTGACTGAGCTGGATCAAACTCACTTTTTGAATACCTGCAATCAGTTTTTGAAGCTTCTGTAGGTTTGTTTTCCTTTCGAAATGGATGCAGGTGATTTCGAAAGTCCTATAAGTAATTTTTAAAAATTTATTAGCTAACTTTTGTACTTTCAGCTGGCTTAATTTTGAAAATATATTTACTTAATTCTCGTGTTCTTTACGGATGATCTTTGAATTACCAGGATGCTTCATTTTAATATAATGATATGAATGGTGATGCCGTTATGGTATTTTCTATGCGATGCACCTGGTCTGTTGGAAGCCTGATTATGGGACTTTTTCCTTAATTACAGCCTTTAAATTACTTATACACATTACTTTCGTGTGCTGCCATAAAAGATCCTATTTGAGAGCTCTTTCTATTGTAGTAATCTGTTTGTGTGTTTGCTTTCTAAGCATTTTGGGCCCTATGCTCGAAGGAGTGGAGCGCCTCTCCGCTGCCTATGTGAGGTGTGGAGACACTCCGCACCCACTGCACTGCCTGCATGGCATTAACAAAATGGTATGCAGTCCCTATGCACACAATACCCCACCCATGCAGATCACAACGTGCAGGCGGCAGGTGGGGTGTGTGCCAGCACTACACAGCATACACATAGCAGCATAAAGTTGCACACTGGAGTGCATGGGGGCAGTTGGTATGCCAGGGAAACCCTGCTGTAAGCCCACTATGCACCCCACACCTCCGTCCCTCAACAAGGGGACACAACACAAAAGCAGCGATCAGCCACCCACGACCACCCACCCCTGCACCCAGCTGTGCCCCACACCACCATGTGCATGCCACCCCCACATACACACACATGGGGCACTGGCCCCTGGACTTCAGACCCCCCACAACACAATGCTTGCCTACCTCATGTCCCCTTGCCTGCTGGTGTAGTAGGCAGTGTAATCCCTCCCCCTCAACACACACCCTCATGTTAATGCCCCTGATCCCAATACCAACCCGTCTGGTTGGGGGCGAGGCATGGCTGGCAGCACAACCCACCTCTCACTTCACAGCCACCAGCCATGCTGACATCTGTGGGGGAGTGCAGCCAATGCACCCCCCACCATGCAAGGGATCTACTGTTGGACCCAGGATGGACATCCGATTAGATGCTCGCCCAGGTCCACGACTCTGCCATGGCTGCCTCACAGAATGCTGCACATGGGGGGGCATGCCTGCATACTGGTCATGGCAGTTGGGAAATACCAGCAGCACTCACCTGTCTGCAGGGGTGGAGCTCCACGGGCAGGATATGTACCTTGGGAGTGTAAATTCCACCTGTTGGAGCATAGGCTGTTGTTAGTGTTGAATTATACTTAAGCTGTTGCTATAGCCTTAAGTATTCACAATATTCTGCATTGCAATCCTAATTATAATATGGTTTTATATGTCTCCATACTGTTTAATATTGCTGGTAGTTATTTTATTTCTCATTCTACGATAGTTTTTTTTTATATTTGAACCTGTCAATATCTTGACAATTTTTGTATTTTATGACCTCTTTGCTTTTATAGCCTGTGACCATTTAATTACTGATACAGGCTCACATTAGCTGTTATTTTACTGTGTTGTCATGCTATTTTTACTTTATTGTGCTGAACTGCCAGGCTAGTCTATACCTGCCACATTTGATTTACTGTTCACTTTTTGCTGAAGGTGGAGCATTGATGTTATCTCCAGAATAATGTTTTACTATCTCAGCTTCTGTTTGTCCAGACTATTATTTTTTCTCTCTCTCTCACTGGAATACAATATCCTTATTATAATTATTTACAGTTAAATTTATGCTGAACAGTGAACTTATAATTTGCTTCCTTTAATTTAATCACCTATATATTGTCTTAATTATGATTGTTTAGTTGGACTTCTATACCACTTCCTTCCATATGACAAATGTGGAGGTGTATTGGAGAACAGTTTGATATTTTTGCTAACCCTGCTACCGTACTATTGTAAGTTACAATGTTTTACAAAGTGTTATGGGTTATTGTAATTTAGAGAGTTTTTACAAGGAATAAGTGGATTTTACAGTTATATCCACTCTCCTTTAGTCATGCTTTACAAGGAGTAATAGATTCTTATTGGTATAGCTACTCTCTTTAAGCTTTTTCCACACCCTGGTGTACGGAGAAGGGGTCTTGATTTATTTTTCTTAACCAACCTATACTTCTCTACCCATCCTAGATGGTCGTGTGTTGGTGTTAACCAAGCTTTTGACTACTATTGTTATTACCTTTTATCTTTTATACAGTGAGATACAAATACTGGAGTTTAAGAGTCCTCCTAGTACTTTTACCTCCTTTTTTGATTCCTACCCAGAAACAGCCTACAACATTTAAATCTGTCATTTTACTTGGCACTCCTATTGCTTTGGTTGCTTGGTGCCTTGGGTTCCTTACATTCTCATCATTATTCACTATACATACTTTGTTCTTAGGTCCTAATGGCTGACCTATTAACATATACATGGAATGTTATGGGGCTTAATGTACCTAGCAAATATAAACAAGTCTAAATCATCTTAAGAAACATAAGGCACAAATTGCTATTTTACAAGAAACCAGATTACTAGCCAAGGATAATGACAGATTAAAAAGAGATTGGGTAGGGCAGGTTTATGTAGCTTCAGCCTGCTCTAAAAAATGAGGTGTTGCTATTTTAATTCCTAAGAACCTGAAATGGACACTTTCCAATATTCTAAAAGACCCCAATGGTAGATGGATGAGTGCTTCCTTTGTTACTTCATCTGGCTCGTTAACTCTAGTTAATGTTTATGCACCAAATATTGACAAGCCCAAATTTTTTCATAATTTGGCACAGCAGTTAGCCTCTTTTAATTTGACTAACATCCCTTTTCTAATTGGTGGTGATCTCAGTCTTGCACTTGATTCATATTTAGATAGGAGTAACTCTTCTCTTGATGCACACCCAAGGAGTATTGCCGCACTTTCCTAATTAATGAAGGATTTTGAGCACTCAGATGTTTGGAAGCTTTTTCATTCCTGAGACAAAGAATATACATTTTATTCCTCACTCCATCAGTCTATAGTAGAATTGATTACTGGCTAGCCTCACCTACAATCACTAAAAACATTGTTGATTCTACTATTTTACCCCTACTTATTTCAGACCATTCTCCAGTTAAGATAAATTTGACTTGTGGATCTCTCCTCCCCCCTTCGATTCCCCTCCCGGCACCTAGACCCCCTTTTACTTAGAGATCCTGAATTTTTGCCTTTGATCAGAACACAAATACAGGACTTTCTTTTTTATAATGACCCTGCAGATACTTCCATGAGCATAACCTGGGAAGCATTAAAAGCTACACTCCGTGGCAAAATTATTAGTTATGCCATCTATAGAAAAAGAATAAGGGAACAACAACTTAACAACCTTGAAAAAACTCTTAAATTCAAAGATTCACAATAGCTAGCTGTTCCACACCCTGACCCTAATTCCCACTTCACTACGAAATACTTTAGCTTCATATGCAAATTAATGAGCTGATATCTCGTAAAACTGAAATTGCATTGCTAAGAATTAAACATAAATATTGGGAAGGGGAAAAAGGTGATAAATCGTTAGCCTATGGACTCCGATCTCAACAAATGGAATGCTATATTGCTGGCCTGAAGGATTCCTCCGGTCATGTACACACTGATAATCCCTCTATCAATCAGATGACTGCGTTCTATAAAAACTGTATTCTTCCCACTCCCCTTCACAACCCCTTTCTATTAGTAATTTTTGGGAGAACTTAATTCTTCCCTGCCTCTCCCCTGATATGGCTGATACTTTAAATAATCCTTTCTCAACTGAAGAAATCCATCAGGCTCTTTTGTCTTTAAAATCTAGGAAAGCTCCCAGGAGTGACTTTTTTCTGTAGAATTTTATAAACACCTTGCTGATCTACCATGTCCTTTATTATGCAATGTTTTTCATGAATCTACACTCTTTGGCAAGCTACCCCAATCTATGACAGAAACAGTTATTATGGTACTTCCAAAAAAGGCCAAGGATACTAACCTTCCTTCTAATTATTGCCCTATATCTTTACTTAATGATAATAGTAAAATATTTGCTAAACTTCTAGCTACATGTCTTGAACCCCTTATCCCTTATTTAGTTCAACAATCCCAGGTTGGTTTTGCCAAGGGAAGGTTAGGTTCTGACCATCTTTGATCTTTAGTTAACCTTATGCATAAAGCCAAATCTCTTAAATCCTCTGCAGCTGCTATAGCTGTTGATTTTGAAAAGGCTTTTAATTCTTTAAATTGGAACTTTCTCTACCTTGTGCTCTCTCACCTGGGTATTGGTGCTCATTTTCATTCATGGATACAACTTTTATATACAGCCCCATCAGTTAAAGTCCTCACAAATTCTTTTAACCTCACTAGAGGTACTAGACAAGGATAAAGAACCTCTGTGTGCAAACACTGAGGCAAGGGTTACCCCAAAGGGCATTTGGCTGGGAAGCCAAGTTTCAAGAAAATACAAAATCACACATGCCCACACAATGCAAAGCATCATGGGCTGCATATGCAAATCACCACAGAATGTTATGCTGGTCCAACTTTAAGCAGAATTGCATGGTGCCAAAAGGCCTCTCACACAGTTTGCCAAGGATGTCCCCTATCCCTGTTTCTTTTTATTTGAGCTCTAGAACCCCTGGCTGCTGCCCTTCACCAGTCTGTTGAGATTAAGGGCATTTCCATTGGCAGTACACAGTATACCTTATTATCATATGCCAATGACTTGTTAATTTTATTAGGAAACTTAGAATCCACTGTTGAAATGCTTGTGTCATTGCTAAATACCTTCAATGCATTATCCGGTCTGGCAGTGAATTAGAAAAAAACTGAAGTATTGCCTTTGAATACCTTTTGTAAACCGTACATGAATAATTCCCTTAAGTTTTGATGGGCTCCTCAATGTATTTCCTATTTAGGGATTAAGATCCTACCTAACATTGATAAAATTTGGGAAGCAAATTTTCCCCCTTTACTTAATGATATTAAAACAGTTTTAGATAGATGTAAAACCCTTAACCTATCCTTTGCAGGTAAAATTGCTGCTATAAAAATGTCTACTACACTGAAAATTCTTTACTTGTTTTCTAACATCCCATTAACAATCCCCCACCCCCCCTGTTTTCTGTCCAAAATTGATAAACTGCTGGGGGACTTCTTATGGGAAGGACACAGCCCAAGGTTTAGCCAAACCAAATTATGAGCTTTTTGGTCTGGAAGAGGTTTTGGACTTCCTTGGTTCTTAGCATATTTATGGGCCTTTTCAAACTTCACAAACCATAAAATGGTTTGTTAAACCCAACTCCAAAACTCCTTTATGGGTAGCCATGGAAGCATACCTGATCCCAGGCAAGATTCCTGCCAATTTCATATTGAACACCTTATCCAGAAAATTAAACAAAACATCCTACTATTGTCCCTTCAGTTCAATACTGGTCCTGCTCTCCCCCAAGCCAAATCACTGCAGACTCATCAGGCCCTACCAGTATCCGAGGAGGTCATGAGGGCCCCGCTGGTCCTGCCTCCCCCAAGCTGTATCACCGCAGACTCATCAGGCCCTACCAGGTACGTATCGCCACATGGTGAATGGTAGTTGTATTCAAGCCAACTGAGGACATTTGAATCTTGGCACCATTTTTATTTGTATC
This sequence comes from Neoceratodus forsteri, assembly GCA_016271365.2. Lineage (NCBI taxonomy): Eukaryota > Metazoa > Chordata > Ceratodontiformes > Ceratodontidae > Neoceratodus > Neoceratodus forsteri. The sequence continues at coordinate 436,076,304 of JADMNL010000023.1, forward strand.
GGCAGAGCACTGCTGATAGTTTTCTTTGGACCTTTTCTCTATGCCTCCATGCTGTTTCTGCTCAATTTGCCTAGGGTGCTTTAATTTCAGCTGAGGCGGATCTGTGCTTTCATGTAATACTGTAGGTAGCTTTAATTTAAAGTAATCAGCTGCCTAATCAGTGAACGAAGCCTAATCTTTATGTAACCATCTGCCGTATGAACTAAGTGTACTACAGATACAATTTCCCGGTGTGTAAGTTTAAACTTTACAACAATCTCCCTGCGTTTCAGCTTTCTACCTAATCTCAGGGAAGGGAGCCTTAATTCATGTACCAGCTGCTGCTAGAATCAAGTGTTTAACCAGAGATCAGAGTCAGTTTCCCCTGCACTGAAGCAGATCTCAGCCAGTAATTAATTAAGCCATGTGCTGAGTCTGGAGCTGTAATAGTACATTTTCTCCTGTAACGATTGAATTAAGGTTAATCCGGAGAATTGATAAAGCTTCTCTGTGAGCAACTGATTTCAGCCAGGTAGTTAAATTTACAACAATCTCCCTGCGTTTAAACTTACAGCAATCTCGCTGCACTTAAACACAATACCTAATCTCAGGGAAGGGAACCTCATTTCATTTGCACAGCTGCTGTTAGAACCAGGTAATTAACCGGAGGACACATAGGGAAGGGAGCCTCATTTCATTTGCACAGATAGGGAAGGGAGCCTCATTTCATTTGTACAGATAGGGAAGGGAGCCTCATTTCATTTGCACAGCTGCTGTTAGAACCAAGTAATTAACCAGAGAACACTGCATGCTGTGTGTGGAGCTGAATTTGTATGTTTGTCCTGTAAGCCCCTCTTACCATGTACCTGTTAAATTCACCTGCTGTTTCCTCTCTTCCCCAGTGTCCGGGGAGGTTGTGAGGGCCCCGCTGGTCCTGCCCTCCCCCAAGCTGAATCACCACAGACTCATTGGGTCCTACCAAGTACACAATGCCACAAGGTGAATGGTAGCTGTATTCAAGCCAACTGAGGCACCGCCGGCGCTCCGTGATGGCTGCCCCACCACCTCCGCCACCACCCTAGGTGTGTTCTGCCTTATATAGGCTTAGAGTATCATGCGATCTGTGTTCCTTTTTTATATACCTATCAGCCCACTTTCCAATTAGCAGGTTATCTGCTGCCACCACTAGTGGCACTCTACTATCTCTGTACTGCAAAATACAAAGAAGCATTTCTGCAAAATACAGAATCATTTCTGCTGTCACCGCTGGAGGCCACTCTGCTATCTCTGAACTGGTTAATACATAACATCATTTCTCATCATGCTACCACTGTATCTTGCCTTGCTTTGCATTCTCCCGCCCTTGACATCTCTCCCACGGTCCTCCTACCCACACCCACAGCCTCAGACACACATCAATTTTTCAAGCAGTATGGCTTCCCCACCCCCCCTTCCATGCCACCTCCATCAGTGTGATACCTACTCAACATCTCCTGACCAACTGGACTCCTGGAGCTTCCATCTTGCCACCTTCCTTCCATGCAGGTCAAATTGCTCTACATGTTCCTCATCCAAACAATTCTTGTAAACCCCACCAGTTACCCCATGTCTTCCGCCAGACGATAGGTCATATGCCGAATACTAATCTGCTACTGACACTTCTGCTGCTTCTTGCAGGTGATGTCAAGCACAACCCTGGCCCACCACACCCTAACCCCCCCAATCTCAAGCTACCAAGGGGCCTCAAGCTTATGCATCTCAACATATGCAGCTTATTGAACAAGTTCACCCTCTTCCAACCAAATGTCCTGACACTGTGTCCAGATATTCTGAGCATAACATAAACATGGTTAAAGCCACACAATTTGGATGCTGAGTTATCAATCTCTGGCTACACACTAATTTGGCATGACCACCAGGGCAATAAAAGGGGTGGTGGAGTGGCCATGTTCATCTCTGCCTATCTGCAGTTCACCCCATCCCTCTATCCCTGCCCACACTGTCAATTGACTCCTTGCTTATTAAGCTCTCACTCCCACACTCACTCCTGGTTTATGTGGCAGGGACCTATAGTGCCCTGACACCCCTATGCCTCTCATAATGGACCACCTGAGCACCCATAAACTGCTAGACTCCAGGGGTGAGCTCCTTATCCTTGGGGACTTCAGCTCTAACTGGCTGTCCACTGCAAGCTCCAAGCTATGGAATCATGTTGCTGCATTAAATATGCCCCAACAGATATCAGAACCTGCACATCTGAATCACAAGTCCAAGAACCACTCCCTACTTGACTGGGCCTTTACCACTCACTCGCACTGGATTCTTGACTCTGGACTCCTCCTGGACTCACTAAGCCATCACCACATGATCTACATAGTTAGGAGAATATTCAGGCCCAAAGCCCCTCTCCATGTACACTGCTCACCAGGTCCTACAAATCCCTCGACCCCTCTGTGCTCCTATTTGATCTGTCCAACTTGGACTGGTCCTTCATCCCTCTGGCCTCCACCATTGATGCTGCCCTTGATCTTTCCAAGTCTAATTTCCTCACAGTATGGAACTACCACGCACCCCTGAGAAGGACCCGTGTATGGGGTGCCCACCTGCCCTGGGTCGCCACCACCATAATCGAACAGCTACACACCAGGGACCAAGCATGGAAAGTCTATAAGGCATCAAAAACCCTGGAAGCGCTCCAGTTCTTCTGTGCACTCCAAAACTCCTGCATTAGGCTCCTACGGCAAGCCAAAGCCAGCTATTTTAATGCCACTTTCCAATCTAACCTAAATTACCCTGCTAAATTCTGGAAGTCAATCAAATCCCTTCTCACTCCCCCAGTCCAGCCTCCCACCCCTGCCCTAAACATTGATGGCTCCACTATCACAGATCCAGGTGCAGTGGCCTTGGTCTTTAACACCTTTTTCACCAGATGCACGTCCACTCTCCTATCCACTGTCCCCCAAACTCACTCTAGCCTGCCTACCTCCACTCTTCACACACCCACTGGCTTCACCTTCTGCATGGTCACCCCCTCAGAAGTGCTAAAAGCCCTGCAGGCTCTTAACCCCAACAAAGGTAAATGTCCCTCAGGTCTGGACTCCAAAATGCTCTACCTTTCTGCCCAGCCATCACCTCCCTTCTGACTGCCCTCTTCAATCTCTCATTCTCACTTGCATAAGTCCACTCTGATTGGAAAACTGACACTGCTATCCCCCTCCCTAAAGGGGGTGACTCCTCGGCACCTTGTAACTACCGCGCCATCTCCCTCCCCCCCATCCTGGCCAAAATTCAAGAACGGATGGTGCTCAGGCAGCTCTCTTCCTTTCTCGATGCCTCTTACTTCTTCACACCCTATCAATTGGGTTTCAGGAAGATGCATTCCACCATCACCTCCCTCCTCAGGCTCACTGACACCATCCTTATAGGCATGAACCTAGGGCACATCACCTCGGCTATTTTTGTCGACCTCGCCAAGGCATTCAATATAGTCTCTCATGCCCTTCTACTATCCAAACTCACTAAGGCGGGACTTTTGAGTACTTGCACCAACTGGTTCAAATCCTACATTGTAGGCAGATCCCAATCCATGTGTCTCGGCCATCATACCTCAGCCTCCCTCCCTGTAAACAATGGGTCCCCCAAGGCTCAGTACCTGGCCCAGTTCTGTTCTCCATCTTCCTGAATGACCTGCCCTCCATATGCCTAAACTTCTCCATCCATATGTACACTGATGACACAGCATTGTACTCATCTGGTCCCTCCCCAATAGAAGTGGCCTCCAGACTTCAGGAGGATTTCAATGCTGTCCAGCACTAGTTTAGATCCAACCAGCTCTTTTTAAATCTGAAAAAAACTATCTCACTCACCTTTGGTACTAGACAGAGACTCTCCTGGCTCCCCTTGACCCCCTCATATCTTACTATCGATGGGACCCCACTGGAAGCCGGCACCTCCTTCTGTTACCTTGGGGTCTGTCTAGACCAGCACCTTGATTTCTCAGATTATATTGACTCCATCCACAAGAAACTCCACCCCAAGCTGGGTGCCATGTATTGTAACAAGGGTTGCTTACCTCTGGCAACTCACAGAGCAATCCTACAGCAAATTATTCTCCCTGTTATTGACTATGATGACGTAGTATACAGCCCCGCACCAAAGTCCACCCTTGCAAGTCTCAACCCTCTCTTTATTTATTTATTTAAGAGTTTTATCAGGAAGGCATACTGAGCAGAGTACCGCTTGATTCCAGATGCGCCCCGGGGGTATAGGGGATAGGCATCATACAGAGTTAAAAGAATTCTACACATGTACATATTACACCAGTACAGACATGACAGAATAGGCAAATACATATAAATATATAGTAAATATACCACAGGGTAGTACAGGCAAGGTGGCTTTATTCACATAATTACATAATTACACAACAACCAATATCATAACAATAAGCAGGGTTGGCAACAGCAGGGTAACATTTAGCAAAGCTATTAAACAGCTGCCATCAAGGCTGCGAAGGCTTCAGTGGGCTGGAATGCATGAGCAAGTAGTGGAGAATTGAGTCTTGAATAGAGCATTGCAGTGAGGAGTGCTGGAGGTATGTCTCATATCATCTGTCAGGGAGTTTCATAACTTAGGTATCCGGAAGCTGAAAGCAGCCTGCCCAGACCTGGTGGACCTGTGGGGATGTGGAGTAGCCAAGAATCAATGTTCCTGAGTGAGTAGGCTAGAGGAGGAAGAACATTAAGGGTGGTTGCAAGGTAGGAGGGGAATGTCTGTGACCAGAATTTCATGGCGGTTCTAGCACTGTGTACCAATCTATGATTGTGGAGAGAGAAGGGAGGTCTAAGGAATGGTAGAGGTCACAGTGGTGTGTACTGGGAGGGCAGTCCAGGGAGAAATGGCAGAATGAGTTGAATAGAGGGTCTAGTTTGGCCAGGGAAGATTTAGGGGCTACACAGTAGACTACATCCCCGTAGTCCATTATTGGGAGGATCATCTTTTGAACAATAGCCAGATGCATGGGCAGGGGGATGCAGCTTTTATTACAGTATAACGCACCTAGCATGGGTGTAGCTTCTTATGAATAGCGTCAATATGCATGGTGAAGTCAAGATGCTGGTCTAACCAGACCCCAAGGAATCTGTAGGAAGTGCAAGCCTCCAGGGGGAGCCTTCCAATGTGCGGAATGATGGGAAGGCTGGGAGATGGGACAGTTTTGCCCGAGTGCCGAACGTTAGGGAGACAGTTTTATTTGGGTTCAGGAATAGCTGATTTGAATGGAACCAGCATTGGACAGAGTCAAAATCCTGCTGCAGGCAGGCTGCCACGGTGGAGGGGGATGACCCGGAGGCATACAGCACCGTGTCGTCTGCATACATGTGGATAGACGTATGAGGGCAGGATGTAGGCAGATCATTGAGGAAGATAGAAAACAAAAAAGGGCCTAAGACCGAACCTTGGAGGATGCCGGAGGTAACAGGGAGTGAGGTGGAGATGGCCGAGCCCATTTGGACAGACTGGGACCTGCCTTCAAAGTACGACTGGAACCAGTTGGTGGCAGGCTTAGTCAGTCCAGCTTGGGCATGTTTGGACAGTAACAGAGCATGAGAGACCATGTCAAAAGCCTTAGCCAGGTCGACGAAGATAGCCGCAGTGATCTCCCCTTTATCCATGCCCGTGAGAATGGTGTCGGTGAGATGAAGGAGAGAGGTGATAGTGGAGTGATTTTTTCTAAACCCAGCTTGGTAAGGAGTGAAGAAGGAGATGGAGTCGAGGAAGTGGGAGAGCTGGGCAAGTACAAGGTGCTCCTGGATTTTGGCTAGGATGGGGAGTAACGATATAGGTCTGTAGTTGCATGGGTAGGAGGGGTCGCCTCCTTTGGAGAGGGGTATGACTGTGGCATGTTTCCATTTTGTATGGACGGTACCAAGTCTGAATGACAGGTTAAAGAGATCAGCTAGAGAGTTGGCTATGGCTGAGGCAGCAAAATGGAGCATTTTGGAATCAAGGCCTGAGGGACATTTTCCTTTGGTGGGATTTAGAGACCTAAATATTTTTAGTACCTCTGCGAGTATAACAAGGTGAAACGAGAAGTAGACTGGTGAGGAGAAAACTGGGTGAACAGGGGGAGGGAGCCAGGGCTGAGAGGAGAGCAGAGTGGATGTACAGTTTGTGAAATAGGAGTTGAGCTCTGTCGCTACAGCACTCGGTGCCGCGATAATATTTTCTGCTATATTGAGGGTTGGGGTATGGGGTAGGGCCGGCTGGGCAAGGAGGGATTTAATTGACTTCCAGAATTGTGCTGGATGAGTAAAGTCATTGTGGAAAGTAGACTTGAAATAATTTGATTTGGCCTGACGGATGAGTCTTGTGCAGGCATTCCTTAGCGAGCGGTAGTGTTGCAGAGCCGTTTGGGTGCCAGTTGTCTTATAGATTTTCCAGGAACAGTCCCTGGCTAGTAATTGTTCCAAAAGGTTGGCTATTACCCAGGGTAGGTGGGATCCCCTTACTCTGGATCTTCTGAGAGGATCTCTTCCATTCCTGCTGCCGCTTTGCCCTAGACTGTCCTCCCTCAGTGCACCACTGCAATCTTTACAAGCTGTTAGACCTCCCCTCACTGCACAACCGAAGACTTAGCCACTGTGCTAGAACCACGGTGAAATTCTGGACACGGGCCCTTCCCCTCTACCTCGAGTCTGCCCTTACAGTTCAACCCCCCTCTGTGTACTCTCTCAGGAATACTGACTCCAGGTCCCTGTATGTCCCACACATGTCCACAGCCAAAGGCCAAGTGGCTTTCAGCTACTGCTTGCCTAAACTTTGGCACTCCTTGCCAGCTGATATTAGGCACACAGACAACCCTCAGCGGTTAAACCAGCTCCTCAAGTCGTTCTTCCCCCACTGCCTGTTCATGCAACCTGCACCTCCATAATGTTAGCTATCCCAACTCCCACCCCTATCCTTCTCCAATTCTTGGCACATCTCTTCTTGCCTAGCATCCGGCCCTTGACTAGTGCAGGGTGCATCCTGGCCACTACGACCGCCAACCTAGGCATCCGCCGTGATACGTACCCTACTCCTAATGGCCTAATTGCACTGTTGGTCCATGGACTTATTAGTAGCTCACACTCTTAGCCTACTGCCTGTTTGTACTGTTAACTCCTGCCAAGATGATGTAACTGCAATCTGTACTGTTGTGTCAAATGTGCTAAGATGTTGTATCTGCACTGTGATTATTGTGTTCAAACGATGTTCTGTTCTTACTTACCCCCTCCCCCAGGACGCATCTGGAATCGAGCAGTACTCCACTCAGTATGCCTTCCTGGTGAAACTCTTAAATAAATGAATAAATTACATAAATGGCTTAAAACCAGCTCTGTACCTATTTTATACACTCTCATATGGGGAAATATTGATGTTACCCTTGATGGACAACTGTTGTTCTGTAATTCATGGAAATGCAAAGGTGTAATTTAGTTGGCTGATATTTTGGTTACTGGCTCACATACTCTGAACTCTTTTTCCTGCTTGCAAGCTAAATGGAATATACCTAAACAGGACTTTTGGAAATTCTTACAAGTCCGAACCACAATTTCACCTCTGTTACAGCAAATTAATGAGCAATCTTCTTCTGCCATTTACATTACTTCATGGATGGAAAATGCATCTGACCTAGTTAGCAGAATATATAAACTTATTAGAGATATCCTACCAGATCAATCTCTTCAGCTAGGGCCAAACGGAATCAAGCTTTACCATATAATATAACTGAGTCACAATGGAAAGGATGCTAGACCTTTTGCCACAATATGTTTAAAGAGCTACTGACTCCTCAAAGACAACTTTGAAAAACATAATAATTAGGTAAAATTCTGCTTGTATTCTATATATATTCTAGATTTCTCCTCCCCATTATTTATTACTGAGGAAATGTGCATGAATACATGATTCATATCCCTTACAGTTACTTGAAAGTTAATCTGTCTCTGTAGCTTACTCCCTACTTCAAGTCATAATGCTCTTTTGTGACATTGCAATCTGTTGCCATGAGAATAACTGTGATGTCACAAGAAGTGCATTATGACCTCAGGTAGGGAGACAGCAACATAAATAGATGAACTCTTCAGGAGAAAAAATCCTGTTTTCATACAAATGGCCTCAACAATAAATAATGGGGAGGAGGAATAAAGAACTAATGTGAAATACAAGCTGAACTTTATCTAAATATTATGTTTTGTTAAAGTTCCCTGAAGGTGTCAGCTGCTCTTTAAGGATGTTTGTAGTATGCTTATTCAATATGAAATTATCCACCTTTGGTACAGAACCCCAGCAATGCTTTATCATTTTGGATTAGCAGCCAGTGACCATTGTAGGTGTTGTAATTCTGCTGGTGGCGATCTACTGCATATTCTATGGTCTTGCAAATCAATTTTTGCCCTATGGCACAAAATTCACCATTTTGCCTCTAACATTGTTGGTTGTAACATCCCCATTGATCCTAAATTCATTCTATTGGATATCATAGACCAGGATGCCAAAATATCAAAATATCAACACAGATGGTTAAATATTCTCTTTATGCAGGCAAAACATTTAATTCTAACACATTGGAAATCCTCCATAATACCTACTGTTGTAAATCTTCTCAACAATCTAACCCGAATTGCATTGCTAGAGCACCTTTTTTATTTGGCCTTAGACCAAAGAAATTATTTTAAATTATGCTGGCAGGACTACTTTGATTTCTTACAATCTACCTAATTAGGAGGTGTCTAATGGACTCTTTAAGGTTGCTAAACCTTTTTAACAATGCATTACTATGTGATGTAACTGTAGTATATCTCACCATATGTATTGCTTAAATTGTTGGTTTGTTATTTAATTCGTTTGTATAGTACAGAGATTTGAAAACTCTATCTTGTGAATTACTGGTTATTATTTACAGCACTTTGTATGTATAATTACTTTCCCTCCTTTTTTCATCCTTTTCCACTGGTGCTGTTAGGAATTCACAATTAATGCTCTATGTGTTCATCAGTGCTCTCAGTACTGTATGTTTTGTATTATAATATATTTTCAATAAAAAGATTAACTTCAAAAGTAAGGAGCTTTTCACTAGTAGATGAGTATATGAGAATGCTATAATCTAGTACCCCTAAAAGAAAGCCATGGGTGAGTTGTGCCCTTGATGATGGAGTCACAAACTGTTTACTACTATATAAACTACCTAATCTCTGATGAAAATTTATTATTGTTGTTAGAATATGTGTTTCAAATGGTAATCTAGAATGTAAAATAATTCTGAGAGATTTAAAGTGATCAACTTTCTTTACCATGTCCCCATACAAATCTACCGTCATAGGTAAGACCCTATCCTGCTTCTTAGGGCCTGAAAAAAAATCAACATATATTTAGTTTTATTTACGTTAAGTATCATTTGTTTAGAAACCAACCAATTATGAAATAGCAAAAAAATCATTTTGAACAACATCAACTGAAACTGCTGGGTCACTGTTTGAATGATAGATAATGGCATCAGCAGCAAATAAAACTAATTTGAGATTGACGACAAACTTGAGGGGCAGATTTCATATAAAGTGAGAACATTAGGTGACCAAGGATGGAGCCCTGGGGAACTCTACACCTGGTTTCTTTGGATTGAGATAATGCCCCATTAATGATAGTTTTATGGGTCCTATTGTAGAGATAGTTAATGAACCAATTAAAAACCTCAGTTGAGAAGTTAACCTCAGAGAGTGTACAATATATCAAATCATGAATAACAAAATTGAAGGCCTTGGTGAGGTCCACAAAACAGATGCAACAGAGTCCCCTTTATCTAAGGAATCCTTTATTCGGCTGGTGTCCCCACCACGGTCATCTCAGTACTGTGTTTGGGCTTTAACCCATGTTGAAATTTGGAAAGTAAGTCATATTTATCCAGAAATACCTTAGATTGATCCAGGACTATTCTCTCCAATATTTTTGATACTGGTGGTAGAAGGGAAATTGGTTTATAATTAGATAGATTATCACTTCCACCATTTTAAGAAACTCTGGACACAGCTGATAGGGCTGCAGGAGAGGAATTTGGGTTAAACATATTGAAAATGATCTTTTTTTAATATTTTTACACAAAATTTTCAACACAGTCATGTGATAACCCTGCCTCATAAAGAAGGGCAGAAAAAATGTTCTTCTGCTGGCCTAAAGGTGATGTCATGCAGGGAATGCAAAATCAACTTTTGGGCTGCAAACACACATTCTGGGCCGGAGCTGAAAAATGACAGCTGTCACATTCATGAGTTGCTGTACCATAATGGCTATGTTGAAAATTTGTGGTAAAAATATTGAATATTACCAACGTTATGAGCCTGCATTTGCAAAATTCAACATAACCTCATAACTTAATAGGTGAACATATTAGAATCATAGAACACAAGAATATGCAAAATATAATACCACCCCATATTAAATGTATTCAAGGCCAGGGAATGCATTGCTAGTCTTTTTTTTTTTTTGCAGGTAATCTTTTTTATTGAGCAGTATTAATTTTATACATACAATGATATCCAATAACACAAATTCCTGAACTGGTAATCTCCATGTCACAGACTGTTTCAAGTCAACAAATCAACTTATGAAGCCTTAAAACAAATAGACAATGTTTTAAAACAGTGAATTAGAGGAATACTGGACTTACCCTTATGAGCCCATATCTGGTAGCATATGTCAGTGATGTCGATTGATCCTAAGCCATGCCTTAATGACAAACAGGAGGGGGAAAGCTTTCTTCACCTAATGTGCAAGGTTGGGGACTATGTGGCTCTTCACATTGTGGATCTCGTGGTACCTAGAGAGATAGCATATATTTGAGAAATAGATATTATCAAGCCATAACCTGGAATAATATCATGGGGTCCTTAGCCTGTTCTTCATACATTTACAAAGCAATACTTTACTGTTTTCTGTGATAAACCATAGATAGAGGGCCATACCTTTTCATATTTGCCTTTGTTACCCCTACTATAGCATGTTATTCTTGTCAAGTTAGCCAAATTCTCCACTGCCATAAGCCATTCTTTGGCTGTGGGCACCTCAGTTCTCCTCCATTTACACAATAACACACATTTTGCCTCAAACGAAACCTAGATAATCTACAAGTGGGAAGGTTTAGATATACCCCTCACTTGAGGGGGAAGTCCTAAGATCCATAGCCTGGGATCCAGTGGTACAGGGAGGTTCAATACGGTGGAGCAGTGCTGGGCAATAGCCAACCAGAAGGGTCACAGCTGAGAACAGGACCACAAGATGTGCAGCAAGTCTGCTGTTGGGGCCTTGTACCTTCAGCAGATATCTGTCTGGAGGAGTCCCATGGCTTTCAGGTGTGCTGGGGTTCTGTACCACAGATGCAGTACTTTGTTCTGGATAAGGAGGCTCCTCTGGTCATTGCAGGCTTGGTGGGTCCTCACCCATACTACTGCCATTCAGCCACAGATATTGGAGTGCCAAAAATTGTCTCCCACCGTACTTTAGCAGGCAATGATTGGTCCAGGGTACTATCTCTCATGCGGGACTGTATTTTGCCTGCTAGCCCAGTCTTAAACTTGGCCCATTCCTTAATAGGTAAGAGTTGCAATTCTAAGATCTTAGTCTTTGTACACATTATACAAGCACATTTCTGTTTTTTCCCATTGGTTGAACAGGCTTTGAACCTAAAGGTATCTCCAGAAGTCCCCTTTGGGCAACCCGTATTTAACCTGAAGCTTTTGGAAGGACTCCATGGTAGAGCCATCATCTGTCATAAGGTTAGATATGCTTGTAATTGATTTCCTGGCCCAGCCCTCCCACTGGATTGGTTTATAGTCTATGTATAGGTAGGGATTGTTCCATAATGGGGTGTAGTGACCTGGATTGATGCACATTTTGGCCTTTTGTCCCACCCTCTGCCAGGCTGAAATGGCATTCTGAATTGTGGCCCAACATCGATACTGTTTAGGTAAGGGGTAGCCTAGGTACACTGATAGAGGAACCCCATGTAGGAGATCTGTTTCTATGCCTACACATGCAGGGGGGCACTGTGTTGCTGTTGTGGAACCACTTCAGGGTCCTAGCAGTAAGACAAGCTACTGGATATTGGACAAAATTGGGCAGACTCCAGCCCCCTCTGATCCAAGGGTCTCACAACTTGGCCCTGCTATACTGGGAAGGAGAGGAGCCCTATAGAAACCTACTAACCATGCCATTTAATTTCTGAGCCCAGCCTTCAGGGAGAATAACCAGGAGGTGGGATAGTAAATAATAGATTCTGGGGGATGCCATTAATTTTATGGAAGCTATTTTCCCCGCCATTAATATTTGCAGGTGTTCCCATCTGACCATGTCCTTCTGTAATTTACCTATCAAGGGTTTGAGATTAATGTATGCTATGGACTTCAGGCCAGAGGAGATTATAACTCTAGATATTTTATTCCTGCCTGTGCCCACAATAGTCCCAGGTTCCCCAAAGCATTCGGAGTTGTTAGTTTGTTGAGGAGCAATATCTTGGATTTAGCTACATTAATTCTGAATCCTGAGAAATCCCCAACTATATTTAATAGACTAAGGATATATGGGAGACTGTGTGAAATTTTGCTGGTCAGTATTAAGCAGTTGTCCACATATAGTTTTGTTATGTATTGCCTCTCCCCCATTGTGATCCCCTTGATCTGGAAGAGCTCCCTGAATGTGGCAGTCAGTGGTTCCATAGCCAAAACAAATAACAGGGGGGACAGAGGGCATCCTTGTCTGGTGCTCCTGTGTAAGAAGAAAGAATTGGAAAGGGTTCCATTCATCAACACCCTAGCCCTCAGCTTGCTATACAAGGCCCTTATCCAGGATTTAAAATATGATCCCAAACCATATGTGTCCATGACCACATGCAGATACTCTCTTTCCAACGAAGCAAATGCTTTTTTGAACTTGATTGTTACTGTGGCTGCTGGATATGGGAGATCTGCTGCTACCTGGATCAGGGGATATAATGCTCTGAGGTGGTCAGAGCTAATCCTGCCTTTCACAAACCCAACTTGGTAGGGGTCAGTGATGTCCGGTAATACTGTCTGCAGTCTCATTGCCAGAATCTTGGCTAGGATTTTAGCGTCCATGTTTATTAATGATATGGGTCTCTAGTTGGCAGGGAGGGTGTGGTCTTTTCCCTCTTTGGGGAGGACTGTGATGATTGCTTCATTCAGGGTCAAGTGGGAGCTCCCCCACTGCATGGGCCTCCTGGAGCATTTGTAAAGAGAGGAAGTGATCAGTGGGTGGACCAACTTGTAAAAGTTCACAGGGAAGCCATCTCCCCCTGGAGCTTTATGGGGAGCCATGCATAGTATTGCTTGGTAAATTTCAGTATCAGAGATTGGGGTGTCCAAGGCTGCCTTTTGTTTATGCAAAAGTGTTGGGATGGAGAGATGGACTATAAATTATGATATCTGTCCCAATTCCAGTCCGCCTGGGAGGCATATAGGGTCTGGCAGAAATCCATTATGATACTATTGATCACTTTGTGGTTTGGGAAGAGTTTGCCTTTTTTATCTTTGAGCTGCTGTATAGCCCACTCAGCCTACCATTGCTTCAGGCAGTAGGCAAGGAGCTTACTAGCCCTCTCTCCATCTGCTCAGTATTTAAACTGGACCCTCTGCAGGTACAGTTTAGCTTTTTGGGTGGCCAGGCAGTTGAGTTGTAGAAGGAGAGCTGTAAGGTCATACATCAGTTGGGGGCTGTTTAGGGCAATGGAATTTGATTTGTATTAGGTCTCCAATAATTTGAGTTCACCCTCCAATTGGGTTTGTTCTTTTTCCCTTTGTTTATACCTGAATGCCGCATAACTGATTATTTTACCATGAATGGTGGCCTTGTAGGCTTCTCACATGCTGGCTACAGAGGTGGATCCTACTGGGTTGTCCTTGAAGAACAGTTCAGTCTCAGCATTAAACCATAGGGCAAACTCATTATCCTGAAAGAGCAACGGGTCCACTCACCATAAGAGGGAGTTCTAACTCTGCTGAGCCGTTAGGAGGTTTAGAACCATAGGAGCATGATAAGAAAGGTAGAGTGGGGTTATATTTACCCCGGTTGTGGCAGCTGACATAGTGCCAGATGTGAACCAGTAGTCTAGCATACTGGCCGTCACTTTGGGGCAGAAAAATAGATGTAATCTCTATCAGAGGGGCGTGATAGGTGCCATATATCAGACAACTGGTGCAGGAAAAGAAGCTTTTTCAGCGTGTGGCGAGAGCAGGTGTGGGGTTCGGGTCTAGCATTGGTTTGGTCCAACAAGTAATCCATTGTAAGGTTGAAATCCTCCCCCAGATTAAAATATCCAGGTTGTCATAAGATGCATCCATAACTTTTTGGGATAGGGAGTCAAAGAAGGCGGAAGTATCTTTGTTTGGGGCATACACATTAATTAACAGCACCGGCCATGTGGGGGTAGATAACTTTAGAATTATCCACCTCCCATCCCTGTCTTTAAACACTTCTAAAGGCTGCCACAGCAGTTCATGGTGAAGCAAAATGGATACATTTCTCTTTGCTAAACCTGACACGCTATAAGCCTCCACCCCACCCAGTCTTTTACCAATTTTTGTGCTTCCTTAGAGTTCAGTTTGGTCTCCTGTAAAAATGCCACTTGGGTACAGAGCTTTTTTCATCTGGCCAGAATTTGCTGTCTTTTCACGGGTGAGTTAAGGTCCTTCACATTCCAGGTAGTAGCTACTATATCCGGTATGCTAGCCATAGGAAGGTTGTCTCCATTTTGTGAATGAACAAATGAAAATACACCATTGTAGTACCACAGGTCCCCTTTCACTGTTTGTATTGCTTCTATATTGCAATGTTACCTCTAGTCTAGGCTCTAAGACCTCGAAGAGATCCCCCCCCATGTCCCCACATCTGGTCGGATACCTGTCATGTTCACTTAGTCCCAACACCGCTCTTATTTTCTTTGTGAATAGTAGAAGGTGCCTAAACTATGGGGTATGTCACAAACCCACTCAGCATGTCAGGCCCTCTGCTCCCACAGTGCCAACCTCTGCATGCAGTCTTGTGAACAGGAACAGAACAGGATAACCTTCCTGTCTGTTTTGTGGGTTCAAATCAACCTTTGATCTCAAGTTCTGGAGGGAATAAAACTGTGAACCTCTTGCTAGCATACCCAATGTACAGGCTCAGATAATTCTGCTCTTCGGGGAAATGCCTGATATCTTTCGCCTACGGGCACCTAACCAGGTGTACAAAATGAACCCTTAGCACTCTATGAAAGACCTCAGATAAACTCCTACCTTTTTCCCAGTTTGGTATTACCAGTGAGCTATGCACAGTATCAGTTTTAACCATACATGCTTCACTTGTCAAAGAAAGAATTTCGGAGGCACACCAAGCAGTCTCTTTAAAACAGAGGTTTATTTTAAAGTAGATAAAAATATGTAAAATGTAAATACAGAACAATATATCACAAAATCATACAATCACTTAAAAAAAAACAAGGTTATAAATACAAACAAAATCTCCTACCACAGTACACTTAGACTTGTCTTTTTAATGTATACCTTCTAGCAGTGCCTGATGTTGCTTTTTTTCACAGTCCAAACATGTATGTCACTAACTGGAAAACAGAATACTGTTTTAAAACTGGCTTTGCCAGCCTTCTTGCATGAGGTCTCCTAGCTCCTCCCTGTAAGAATATAAAAAATGATACAAAACAGGATGTCTTATCATTCAGAAGGTAAATTAACTAAGGTGACATCAGCAGAAACTCATTTCTCCATGTGACTTCCCAATCAAGTCTGTGATTTTCCAGTATCTTCTTTCATCCATGAGCAGTTTCCTGCTTCACAGACATCAAAGGAACATTTCTGACTTAGCATCTAAGCGATATAACCTGTATTCTTCCTCTAAACGTCATAAATGTTTATGATTTTCATCCTAGCAGCTGGCAGCTCCAATTAAGCCAGATAAACAGGAGATGCTTAATTTGTGTCTCTTCTAGCTTGTAATTATCTCCTGGCTTTTAGGTTAACAGCTTGTAGTTGAAACCGGGGGGGGGGCATCCCACAGGCTGTCTCAGCATGTCTCATGAGAGACACTCAGTAACACATTTTTATATTACAAAAATCATAGAGTAATCAGAACCAGCTGTCCAAGCGTCACAATCCTCCCTACCTAGACTGAATTTGGGGGCTCTATCCCCTGCATGGGATAAGCTTCCCAAATCAGTTCACTCCTCATAGACAAGAGACAACCCATCTGAGTTCTGATTTTTCGTTCCAACCTTATGTAAGATTGTCATATCATACCCTTGCAAAGCAAGACTCCATCTTAACAATCTACCATTATTCTTCCGCATTTGCGTCAGCCAAACCAGGGGGTTGTGGTCAGTTTGTACCACAAAATGCTGCCCATACAAGTATGGCTCCAACTTCTTTAGGGCCCCCACTATGGCAAGACACTCCTTTTCCATGGTAGAGTATGCCTGCTCCCTGGGAAGTAACTTTTTACTCAGGTATGCTACTGGGTGATCTTTCCCTTGGTTGGATGTCTGACTCAGTACTGCCTCAATACCCACGTCTGAGATATCAGTCTGAACTATAAAGGGTCTGCTATAGTCAGGACTTGTCAAAACAGGAGCACTGCACAGTGCCTCCTTCAATCTGGTAAAGGCTTCTTCACAGACTAGTGCCCAAGGTAATTTTCTTTGGCATCCTTTTCTTTACCAGGTCAGATAGGGGAGCAGCCAGGGCACTGTAATTGGGTACAAATTTTCTATAGTACCCTGCTGTCCTGAGGAAACTCCTGATCTGCTTCTGCATTTCTGGTCTAGACCACACCTGGATCACCTCTATTTTTATTTGGTTAGGATGGAGCTGTCCCCAGCCTACCACATGCCTGAGGTATGCCACTTCTCCCATGGCCACCTGGCACTTCTCACCTTTGGCAGTGAGCCTGGCCCTCTGTATCCTGCCCAGAACTTCCCTAAGGTGGGACAGGTGTTCCTCTCAGCTGGCACTAAAGATGGCAATGTCATTCAGGTACACCTGGTTCACCAACCTTTCGAAAGTGGCCGGGGCATTCTTCATTCCGAAAGGCATTACTTTAAACTCAAATAAGCCTATGGGAGTGATGAAGGTCGACCTCTCTCTAGCTCTGTCCATCAACTGTACCTACCAATGCCCCTTGGTCAGGTCAGTAGTCGTAAGGTAGGTGGCCTCTCCCAAATTGTCCAGGAGTTCATCCGTCTGGGGCACTGGGTGGGTATCTGACTTTGTGACTGCATTCAGTCCATGATAGTCCACACAGAAATGAGTAGAGCCATCTGGCTTGGGCACAAGAACTACGGGTGAGACCCTGGGACTGTGGGATCTCTGGATTACCCCTAAATCCAGCATCTCCTCCACTTCCCTCCTAATGTCCTTTTGGATAGCCTCTGACACCCAATATGCTGTCTGCTGTATGGGTGTCTGTGTCCCTGTCTCCACATTGTGCGTTGCTAAGGGGGTTAGTCCAGGCTTGGCACTAAACAATGGGGCAAAGTCTGCTAAAACCTCCTTCATTTCCTGGATCTTGTCCAGAGTCAGCTGGGGAGACAATTTAACTGCCTCCACAGAGGACTCCCACTTAATTTCTTCCAGCAAGTCCAGAAG
Source organism: Neoceratodus forsteri (assembly GCA_016271365.2). Lineage (NCBI taxonomy): Eukaryota > Metazoa > Chordata > Ceratodontiformes > Ceratodontidae > Neoceratodus > Neoceratodus forsteri. The sequence goes on from JADMNL010000023.1 coordinate 436,093,964, forward strand.
GGGGTTTCCTTCATCCGTCCCCTTCCCAGGACTACACACTGCAAACACCATGTCAGCCCTATTGGCATATGGCTTCATCATGTTGACATGGTACATTCTTTCTGTCTGTCTTCATTCAGGTAACTCTATAATATAGTTCACATCATTTATCTTCCTAACTACTTTGTACGGTCCTGCCCACTCAGCCTGCAGCTTGTCTTTCCGGACCAGAATATGGACCATGACTTCCTGACCCACCATGTATGAGTGAGCTCTGACTTTGTGGTTGTACCACACTTTTTGTTTCTGTTGAGCAGCTGCCAAGTTGCTCTGGGCTGTCCCCATAAGCTCCATCAGTCTTTTCCTAAACTTAAGGACATAATCCACTATGGGAGTTCCCTGGGTGATGTGCTTGCCTTCCCAGTCCTCCTGGATCAAGTCTAGTGGCCCATGTACCCGGCATCCAAATAAGAGTTTGAAGGGGTTAAATCCTGTTGACTCTTGGGGCACCTCACTGTATGTAAACAACAGGTGGCTAAAGTATTTCTCCCACTCCCTCCCATGCTGTTCAGCAAACACCCAGAGCATTGACTTCAGGGTACCATTGAATCTTTCCACAAGCCCATTTGCTTTTGGGTGATATGGTGTCGTGCATCTCTGCACCACCCCACACTTCTCCCATAAACATTTCATCAGGTGCAACATGAAGGAACCCCCTCGATCAGTGATAACCTCCTGCGGAAACCCAACACGGGAGAAAATACCAAGTAAGACATCTGCCACTTTGTCTGTCCTCAGTGAGGATAGAGCGATTGCCTCTGGGTCCCGGGTGGCATAATCCACCACAGTCAGGATGAATCTCTTCCCTGAGGAGCTGAGGGTATTTAAAGGCCCCACAATATCCATTCCCACCCTCTGGAATGTCTTCTTCACTATGGGCAATGGAATCAGGGTGGCTTAGGTTTTCTTGCCCTCCTTCCCTATTTCTTGGCACCGGTGACAAGACCTGCAATACTCCTTCACCTGCTGGGTGAAGTTAGGCCAATAGAACTTTTGGGCCAACTGCAGCTTAGTGCGTGCGATTCCTAGATGGCCAGACAAGGGAATATCATGTGCAATCTTGAGCAACTGCTCACGATACCCCCGGGGAATGATAAGTTGCCTGCCTAACACCCCTCCCTCTGTCTGCACAGCCTGAGTATACGTAAGTTCATTTTCCCAATAAACCTTATGCCTGTCGTCACCTCCTTGTGCTCCATCAGAGTCTGCCCAATCCCTCAGCTTCTCTAGACTAGGGTCACTTCTCTGAGCAGCTGAAAACCCCTCACACATTCCCAAGGCATGGGACAGGTCCCCTTCTGTCTCTAAACTAGGGTCCCTAGCACTAGCATCAGGGCACTCAGGATCACTGTCAACCCCAACCCTCTGACAATCGGTCACCCCTCCCTCCTCAGAGCAACCCTCTGTAGCTGTGTGGTTAACTGCTATGGGGGGAATTTCTACTCCCTTTTCATTAGTCTCCCCATCTGGAGACACAGGCTGGGGAACCAGCCTCCCAGTGGTTTTCACAATGTCTTCTGTGGGATCCAGGGAACTACAATTTTCCCTTGCTGCTTGGCTACGGGTAACTGCACACACCATCCCCTGTTTGAGATTGTTGCCCAGGATCACATCCACTGCTAAGGTTTTGGTTACAGCTGCCTGTTGCACAGTTCCCCCTGTTTCACCCCAGTCTAGGAGAACACTAGCGAGGGACAATGTTTTCTCCCCAACAGTAAAGTCTTGTACAGTGATGTATCTATTGGGTATATGCTGACCAGGCTGTACCAGATCCCCTTTAACCAATGTCAGAGATGGCCCTGTGTCTCTTAACCCTTACGTTTGTACACCATTCACCATGACTGGGTGCATGTGTTCCCTCATGTTCACAGGCATGCTTCCAGGGACACACAAACAACCCACATCTTTCCTAGCACCACCTTGCATATTGATTGTCCATTTGGGACACTGTCTGGCAATATGCCCAGTTTCTTTACATAACCAACATTCATTTCTTTTCTCAGAGAAATCTTTTCTCTGAAACCTGGGGCTAACTGGTTTCAGTGGAGGCAGTGAGGGTTTTAGCTGCCCTGAAGGCATGCTTTTCTCTTTCTGCACTGTCACGCCCACCCCATTCACTCTCAGAGCAGGTTTGCTCTTGGCATAGTGGTCCGAAAGTTCAGCAGCCTCTTGCACTGTTTTGGGATCTCGGTCCTCCAGCCAGGTTTTCAGCTCTGCTGGGCATGCCCAGAAAAACTGTTCTAACAGAATCACATTTTCAATTTTATCAACAGAGTTTGCTTCAATTCCTTCCCACCAATGTTTTAAAAACTGATGTTGTTTCATGGCTAACTCCTCATAGCTCATGTCAGGGCTTCTCCTGCGCTTAAGGAATTTAGCTCTGTATGACTCAGCAGTTAATTCAAATTTTTTTAACAGTGCAGCTTTAAGTTTGCTGTAATCATCACTGTCCTCATTGTCCATTTGACCCAATGCATTCTGAGCTTTCCCAGTAAGTAGCGGGGATAGCTGGAAGCTCCAGAACTCCCTAGAAATTTTAGCCTGAATACAAACTTTTTCAAAAGAATTTAAAAAGGCATCCATATCTTCCCCCTCTTTAAATCTGGTTATCAATTTTGGAATTAAATTTTTAACCCAGCCCTGTAGTCCCAGTTAAACCCAAGCCACTTACCTGCTCTGGTGCTGGTGGTTGGAGTCGTAGCTTCTCCAGTTCATGTTGCCTCTGGCACTCACACTCCTCACGGTCAGCCTCCTGCTGTTCCCGCTCTGCCTCTCGTCATTCTCACTCTGCCTCTCGGCGTTTTTGCTCCCTCTTCTCCTCTGCATCTCGCTGTTCTCTCTTCTCTTCTCTCTGGAAGTCCAGCTCCATTCTGCACAACTCAATCTGCAGCCTGAATACTTCTGGATCCAGGATACTGGTGACCTTCCCCTACTGCTGTGGCCCTTCACTCATCGGATCTGGACACTGCACTGGCCGCTAGTCCTTCCACATTCAAGGTTTGGTCCTTTACAGTCACTGTCTGTGACTCGATGCTCTGGGTATCTGCTACCATCAGGGCATCCCCGAGATTCTGTTTGGTGACTTTCACCTTGTACAGCACTCCTCTGTCCCTGCACAACTGCTTTAAGTAGTCTACAGTGTGCCCACTGTAGTTGGAAGCCATCCTCTTCCCTAACTACGGCTACTCTGACTTGCATTTAGAAAAAAAATACAACAGGTAGGAACTTGACTGTATGCCAAGTGATATAGTTCTGTTTCCTTTTAAAAAAATCACTGCCCTTTCTTTGCAAATGAGCTGTATAGTATCCAGCTGACACACTGAACAATAAAAGCTTGTAATACCAAACTTATGCACACCGCTGCCAACCAATCTGTCACAAACCCACTCAGCAGGTCAGGCTCTCTGCTCCCACAGTGCCAACCTCTGAGCGCAGTCTTGTAAACAGGAACAGAATAGGGTAACCCTCCTGTCTGTTTTGTGGGTTCAAATCAACCTTTGGTCTCAAGTTCTGGAGGGATTAAAACTATGAACCTCTTGCTAGCGTACCCAATGTACAGGCTCAGATAATTCTGCTCTTTGGGGAAATGCCAGATATCTTTCACCTATGGGCACCTAACCAGGTGTACAAAATGAACCCTTAGCACTCTACGAAAGACCTCAGATAAACTCTTACCTTTTTCCCAGTTTGGTATTATCAGTAAGCTATGCACAGTGTCAACTTTAACCATATATGCTTCACTTGTCAAAGAAAGAATTTCGGAGGCACACCAAGCAGTCTCTTTAAAATAGAGGTTTATTTTGAAATGGATAAAAATATGTAAAATGTAAATACAGAACAATATATCACAAAACCATACAATCACTTAAAAACACAAGGTTATAAATACAAACACAATCTCCTACCACAGTACACTTAGACTTGTCTTTCTAATGTATTCCTTCTAACAGTGCCTGATGTTGTTTTTTTTTTCAGAGTCCAAACATGTATGTCACTAAGTGGAAAACAGGATACTGTTTAAAACTGGCTTTGTCAACCTCTTTGCATGAGATCACCTAGCTCCTCTCTGTCGGAATATAAAAATTATACAAAACAAGATGTCTTATCATTTAGAAGGTAAATTAACTAAGGTGACATCAGCAAAAACTAATTTCCCCATGTAACTTCCCAATCAAGTCTGTGATTTTCCAGTATCTTCTTTCATCCATGAGCAGTTTCCTGCTTCACAGACATCAAAGGAACATGTCTGACTTGGCACCTAAGTGACATAACCTGTATTCTTCCTCTAAACATCATAAAAGTTTATGATTTTCATCCTAGCAGCTGGCAGCTCCAATTAAGCCAGATAAACAGGAGATCCTTAATTTGTGTCTCTTCTAGCCTGTAATCATCTCCTGGCTTTTAGATTAACAGCTTGTAGTTGAAACCTGGGGGGGAGGGGTCATCCCACAGGCTGTCTCAACATGTCTCATAAGAGACACTCAATAACACATTTTTATATTACAAAAATCATAGAGTAATCAGAACCAGCTGTCCAAGCATCACAGGGTATGCCCCTAAGAGCCATACATCATACTCAAGATTTATAGTACACAACTGAGGGGGTAGCATCTAACAACACCAAGATGCCCTCTGAAATAACCACAGTTTTAACATATCAGTTAATATCTGATGTACTAATACATTTAGTGTCCAACCAAGTACAAGTATTTGAGGAAAGACCACCAGCAGTGACCTACAGAGGGGTAGAAACCATCCTCCTCCTCCAGTGGTCTGGCGGGTCCCGTCCAAGGGGAAGGCATTAAAATGCCTCTAGCTTCCAGACCCATGTTGCTGCACCAGGGAGACATACAGTTGTGGAGAGAGAGATAGTCTCACCTAGATCCCCTGGCTCATACTAGGCTAACATGTTACCTATCCCCATAGTGAGCTGGTAAGGCAGGCTATCAAGGATACATAACTGCTATCTCTTGTGCTCACTTCATCCACATTACTCGATTTGGGGGGGCACTACTTTTCTCTAAGAGGGCGCATCAAGTGGCAGGGCCCAGTTAGTGCATGCAGCATGGGCCTGGGATAGCATACCAGGCACTTATTCGGATGCCTTGCTGCATCCACTCTTCTTTACCCTCTAGAGACAGCACCAAAGAAAACCCTTAAGCAGCTCTAAGGGGTATGACCCAGCAGTTGTATGGAAAAAATAAGTAGAGCACACCATATTAGTAAGCTGCATCTCCCACCGTACCACCAATATGTCTCTGCATCAGAGAGAGAGTGTGGCTTATGCCAGTAGGAGCTATCTCTGGCAAGAGGGGGCTTACCCTATTCTGCAGACTTCTAATTCACCTCCTGCAGTTGCTCCTCAATCATCCTGGGGGATCCGGAAAAGGGGCTGCTCAGGGCAATTAAGGCCCTGTTGATGTGCCTGGGGCCTATGGTGCAAAGGAGATTCTGCTGTCTGAATTGTAACATGCATTTTAAGCCACTGATAACCTCCTGACCCCACCAACAAACATAGCAGTTCCACAGTTCCAAGCATAGCATTTTGGTAAGTCAGAGTTCTCATTCATGAGTCAGTACATTCCCTGGAGCCAAGCAGTTGTAGCAGAGGTCAGAGCTAAACAGAAATCAGTAAAACCGCTATTTCTGGGCCTTCTGGCTCCCCCCTTCCCTCACACATTAAACACCGAGTGGAGAAAACAAAAGAACATCACACAATTACCTGAAGGTTAAGGGAGAGCCTACCATCACAATTGAACATTTTTAGCAATAGCTAATGGAACGCTTGGACTCCAGGGAGATTGCTACCTTTCTGTACCTGTATACAGGTCATCCTCACATCATCTGCAAGGCCTCAGGCTCCAGGGTCACAGTAGAACAGTGCTCGGTCGAGGGCTCCCACATACAGTCCGCCCAGTCAGTAGGGATGGGAGCCCAGTCATCAGTACAGTCCTCCAGTTTTCCTTTCTGGCTTTTTGAGATCATGGCATTCATCGGTTCACCCATGGGCAGAGCCATAGGTAGGAGTTCCCTTAAGGGCTCATAATGATTATCTGTCTTCACCGGCGTGCTGTAAGTGGATGAGCTGCTCCCATTGGATAGGTAGATCTTCCGTTGCAGGCCCCTTGATCTACCTTTGCGGATTCTGGCATTGCTCGGCTGGGGCTGCTCTATGTTAGTTTGCCGCATTTTATTCTTCTGTCTGCCATGCTGGACCTTCTGCCAATCTGCACCTTCCTGTGGGGAATCCACCATGTGCTGAGGGTTTCCTACCTGAGTGTCGGGGGTAGGGGAGATCTTCATTAGTTATTGGGCCTCACCATGAGGAGGAAATGGCAGCTGCTGAGATTCCGCTTGTTCTCCTGCTACATCATCGATGAACATCTCCACCTCCTTTGGACTGCTGAAGGTAATAAACTCCCCTCTGAACTGGACTTGCAACATCGCTGAGTTGCGCAGGGAGGCCGGTATGTTCATTTTGTATAGAGATTGCTTTATCAGCCCATAAGCTCTCTGCCACTTTGATAGCTCGAACGAGTAGTCCTGGTAGATCTGCACATTATTGCCATTCCATGCTAGCTGCTTCAGGTCTCTAGCAGCCCACAGGTAAAGTTATTTTTCTGAATAACACAGGAATTTACAAAGGATTGGCCTTGGCCATTCTCCTTGTTGTGGCCGAGGGGCAAGAGAGTGGTGAGCTCTTTCCAGCTCTGGGGGATCCTACTATTCATGTTAAGCATCTCCAGAAGGCTATATCTCAGAAAGGCTGTCATGTCGTTGCCTTCTGCTCCATCAGGGATCCCTATAATTCTGATATTCTTCCTACTTCCATGATTGTCTAGGTCATCAGTTTTAGCCAATAGGTATTACAGCTGGTTGTTATGGTCCCTCAGCTGACAATGATGGTCATGCAGAATGCCATCTTGCCACTTGAGAGCCATTTCAGTTCCAGTGACTCTAGTAGTTAGGAGGGATAAATCCTTTTTAGTATTGGCAGTAGTCTCCTTTAATTCTGCAGTGTCTGACAGAACCTTGGTGAGCATGGCCATGATGTTCATCAATTGTAGCTCCATGCACGAGGTATCTGATAGGGCTGCCTCTGCCTCCTGCCCCAGGTGCCCCTTCATGGAGAGCTCTCAGATTTTGGGCATAGTAACTTGAGGCTGGTGGTCTGGCAGTGTACAACAAGCCCCAAATGTGAGCTGTTCCTTGGCACAATCAAAGTCACTTTGGTATCATAAGACTGGTCTGTACCTGCAGATGCCAAATCCATTGAGTATTCAGGGACTGGTAGTTGTCAAACTATTGGATGGGTCCTGATGGGAGATCTAGGTATTGCAGCTACTCACTTACACATCCACCATCTTGGCTGGCTAGCTCCGCTGCCCGCTAGTCTTTTTTTGGCATTGAAAAAGTTCCACTTGGTCCATGGGGAGGAAATTTGGATACAGCTTTACTTAATCAAGCCCTACATATCATGATATCAGGGCAGAAAGAGGGTTAGGGTGCACTCGGATGGAAGTGAGGATAAGGTCAAGAAAATTTTTTGTGGTAATGTATTGTGCTCTAGAAAGTCCCTGCCAAAAGAATGCAACATATATGTCAAGCAGAGAAACACCAACTTGGCATAGATGCTGAATTTTTTGGTGCGATCTTATACTGCAGCAAGATAAATTGTGTCGTTATTCATTTTTGAGTGGGGGATTGTGAAAAATGTCAGATGGCTGTTAATTCCGACCCACCTTTTTTTCTTCCTTGATGAAAAAACTACTGCTTTAAGAAAATGGGTTCTGTAGAATAATATGAGCCATCATATTTTCAATAATTCCAACTTTTTATACCCTGTGGATCACTGTCCCACATAGGAAAATGTACCTTCTCTTTCCTCTCTGAGTGCAAACCAAGCCCCTTTTTTGTGTTCACAAATGTCTCCCCCCAACCCCCTTTCTGCCACTTGCTTAGTGGCAGTGAATTTATGTAGCATTTTTTAATTCTGCATACTGTATCTATACAGTCACATAAAATGCCTACTGGCATCCTTTGTAAGCTTCCCTCTATCAGTTTCTCCATATTTCCTCCAGTGTTTACATTTACTGCAGCAGTAAAGAGAATGTATTCGGTACTAAAAATAAAAACAAATTTGCTGATGGGTTTTCTGGTTAGATCTCATTGTTAGAGAGAAGTTGCATTTTCAAAACAGGAATACCTGGAAGGATCTAACAGATAATATGCACGTTTATGTTTACTAGTAGTTGTTACGATATTCTCCCTGTAGAACAGCAGGTTGAGATGGGACATGATCTCAGTCTTCCCATTCACAGAGGCATTGACAGAATTGAGCATATGGATATGTTCTCCAGCAGGACACAGGGACATGCTCTGAAGGTCACTAATGGCAAGTTTAGGGGTAACATTAGGAAGCATATTTTGTCCTAGAAGGTGGTGGCCTCTAAAATGACCTGCCAATAGAAACTGTGGACATGAACACAGTAGAGCAGTCCCCAGTGTTGCCCACCCTTTAGCTTTTGCCAGCACTCTAATCATCACTGTCAGAACCCTGCGCTGTCCCTGCCCATGCTGTACCTACCCATGTAGATAAACAGAGGGCTTCAGCCTCTAGAGCTATCAGTCTGCAACCTTTCATCAGCATTATATCTGTCACAGTGCAGAAACCCTGGACTGTCCGTTTTACACTACATCTGCTCCTATGGATTTATAGAGGGCTTCAGTCTTTAGTGGTGCCAGTCCCTTACTGTTCACCAGTCACACACTGTACCTGTCACTGTAGATAAACAAAACAAAGGCTTTAGTCCCCAGTTGTGGCAGTCCCTCACTATTCACCAGGACTAAATGCAGACAGTGTGTAAACCAAGCACTGTCCCTTCCCTCACAGTGTAGCGATTTATGTGGATTAGTCAGTCCCTCACCTCTCACCAACACTAAATCCATCACAGTGTGGGTAAGTTTGCACTGAGCCTGCCCCACATAGTACCTGTGGATAAACTGAGGGTTTTATCCACTTTTTACCAGCACTAAATTCATCACAGTGGGTGAGTGGGTGGGGGAAAGCCGGCACTCTACCTGTCCCTGTGGATCAACAAAAAGCTTTAGTTTACTGTCCAGGGCTGTCTGAGCTGTACCTTTTATGAGCATTAAATACATCATAGAATCATAGAAATCTGAGTTCACATCAGAGTGGAAAAGTCAGCAGTGAACCTGATTCTGTGGATAAACAGAGGTGTTGTAAGCCCCCACCTTTCACTAGCAATTGACAGCAAATATACAAAGGTTGAATAGAAAAAATATAAAAAACAGAAGAAAATGGTCTCAGATCCCAATCCATACCTCTCAACTGTCCTTGAGTTTCAGGGATGTCCCTGATTTTGCCTCAGAAATTTCTTCTGTCCCTCCTAAATTTGGCATTTCTGTCACTGAAGAGTAAGGATTTGAATCACAAAATATTGCCAGCCATTGGAACAGTCTAGTTCTCATTAAGAAAATGCCATTCACACCAAGAAGCATGTTTTACACAGCTTCTGGAACTAATATTACTGTTTTTTTCAGATGTGTCCCTGATTTTGGTCATTTGTCCGTGACCATTTTAAGCCTTGTCCCTGATTTGTGATGAGGGAGGTTGAGAGATATGAGCTGGACTGTCTGTAATTTGACACTGTAGTCTGCCTGACTGCTTCAGTGCTTCAATAAGGGAAATTCCAGTATGCTTTGAGATCATGAGTTAACCCCTAGGCTGCTGAAAGAACTAGAATGAATTTATTTGGTTGAGCTGGACAGATGCGCAGTCTGCAGCCTTGCAAGGGTTAAATTGAGGGCCTACATAGCATCCCCCCTCCCTTCAGATGCCTTTAACACAGAGCAGCAAATAGCATAAATCAGAGGGGTAGGGCACTATTTTGCAGCTGTAGAAGGATACTTGCAAAAGTCCAAAAAGGAAGTTCCAATGTAAGTCATATTTAGAGCTAATGCAAGAGGACTGCAGGCTCCACCTACCTGCAGCCCTAAAAATGATTATTATAATGGCCATTTTCCACAATTTGGAAAATTCCCCTGAGCAAAGTGAAATATTAAACAAATCTGATTTTAGTTGAGCAACAGCATCTCTACCCAGTTTGAGAAAACTAAAGTCAAGGTCATCAAAATCAAATTTGGGCTTAGGATCATTTTTGATCACATAGTCCCTAACAATGGCATGATACTGCTTTAAAGTAGAATTTAGGGTCACAACTAAGAGAACCAATGTCACTATAAGATGTTTTTTTTTTCAGTTTCAAAGTTTATTGTTCGTCGTAAGCTATTACAATTTAAAATAAAAAGAAAATACAACAAAAAATACTATACATACAAGCACTTTCATAAAACAGTTCATTATTTGTGCCAAAAAGTCCATCTACTTGAAGCTGAGAATCCAGCCTCCATTTGCTCAGAAGTCCATTGGCTAATGTAAGACCAAAAGCTCTAATAATATTCAGGAGTCCGTAGGTTATAAGACAAAGCAGACATTTTAAAATATTAAAACAAAAACCTTTAGGATCAATAATTTATATCCAATATGTCCTGTGGCTAGAACCACTACATGCAAACTACATTAATAGAGTAAAAAGGAGCCTGCAGTAGATATAAAGCACCCCCTCATAAACTTTTTAAGGATGTTCAGCTTCTGCAGTTCTGATTGCCATAAATTAGCAGGAACCTTAAGCTGCGGTCCCATAATGCATGTGGGCATAATAAAATGTATATGTGCTACCAGGTGTATAACAAAATAATGACTCACAGTGTGCAAAAGACATCTTCTGTCTCTCACAAAGAGTTCTTTATTTCTATGATTGAGGAAATGAAATGCCAACAGTTATTTCTCAAGTCTTGCAGTTTCCTAAAACAACAGATGGTTGAGCTTTCTCTCAAACAGCCCTCAACTTCTAAGCATCAATCATAAAACAATCAGGAGTTCAAGCTCCATAGAGAGTTTCCAGTCATCGTTTTTTTTTATATATGTTGGTGCAACACCAGTTTGAGTGTAAACACTTCTTGAACTTATTCTCCACAACATTGTTACAATAAGGCAGAGAATAGAGAGACTCCCCTCTCATTTGCCAGGGGGCTGGGATTTTAACCCTTTGTCTGTGAGGGTGCCTTTTAAACAAGGTATGAGGTAAAGAAAGAAAATTAGATCAATCAGTACCTCGGAGGGAAAATTTCTTCTGGTAATTCTACCTACGTCTTCGCACAACTCCTCCACAGAGTTCCATAGAGGGAACCATCAGAAGCAAACTCAACTCCCTCTCTCAAAACTGAAATCCCTTCAGGTCACTGAACAGCATCCCTGTGAGATTAGGAATGGAGTCACTGTCCATACCTCTCCATGTCTTTCCTGGCAGTTCCATGTCATAATAGCGAATGCAAAACAGCGATTGCTAGTATATCGAGTGTATATCGCCAAAAAGCAAATCGGCGATATACACTTCAGGGCAACCTGACATCTGGAATTTTAAAAAAGTATTTTTAGCCCCCCCACACCCTCCTTACTTAGGATTCTCAACTCCAGGGAGATGCTTATCGAAAAGGGGGAACAAATCTGGACCTCAGCAAAATTTAAGTGCCACAGCTTGCAGCTGCGACAAAATGTAACCCACTTCCCTTCTCGAACCCAATACCTGCTCTGCCAGAGCTAGCCTCCCACACCACCATGCCACATGGCTAGTGTGGTGGTAGCAGGTATATCAGTGCCTGAAAAACCTTTCCCTGTCCCTCCCCTTCCCCTCGCTATTCCTCCCTTCCGTTCGCCCTTCCCCCTGGTCGGATTCCCATACCCTCACTATTCTGCAGGGTAGCCTACCATAAAAGAGCCCAAAATGAGTTGTTATATTTCTAGCCACTCATTTCAGGTAGCTCTTTTGATGTGATACCTTTTCTGGCTCCTCGAACAATTCCACAACAGCTCCACTTGTTATCCAAAAAATAAGTTCAATTTAGCCTTATCTCCATTTTGAGCTCAGCGCCATATATACATCCTCCATTCTCTGTATTTCTTACAGATGAGCACCTGTAAAAAACAAAGAAAAAATGTTCCTCTGAGCACAATAACTTAGACATTTTTTACTTGAGCCCAGACTCCAGTCCCTTAAATTAATGATGTCTGCATGCAAATCAGTGCGATTAAACCAAAGAATCCACTTCAATTTCCCTTCCCGTCATCTTGGGCTCTCCCAGCTTATTTCTCCCTAGGACACCCAGAGAGTTCTCCCTCTGTATTTTCTCCCCTTCTCTCATTCAGATGTGGTTTTAGTGATTTAAGAATGGAAGACCAAAACACAGTGCGGCTACTATTAGCCGCGAGGAGAAAAATACTAAAATACATGTGCAGCATTTAATAAGCTGACAGGATATTAAAACACATTCCTGGATTCCCAGGCACAGTGAAGTAGTATGGCTCCATCCATAAAAGGTGCAGCTCCTGCACTTATACCTTAGAAACATAGAAACATAGAAGTTGATGGCAGATAAGGACCGCAAGGCCCATCCAGTCTGCCCATTTCTTTTTCTACCTTATAAATGTGCCATTGGCCTTTGCTCTGTCAGTGACCTATCTATTCATAATCATTTGTATTGCTCCCTTATGCCTATCCCATGCCTGTTTGAAGCCCTGCACTGTATTCATAGCCACCACTTCTTGTGGTAAGCCATTCCATGCATCTACCACCCTTTCTGTGAAAAAATTTCCTCACATTCCCCTTAATCGGCCTCCCTCTAATCTCATGCTGTGTCCTCTTGTCCTGCTATTTTCTTATATTTAAACATGTTAGACTCTTTCACCTTGTTTATGCCCTTAAGGTGTTTGAATGCCTCGATCATATCACCTCTCTCCCTCCTTTGCTCAAGGTATACATATTGAGCTCTGTTAATCTGTCCTCATATGTCTTCTGATGCAGTCCTGCACCATTTTGGTTGCCCTTCTCTGGACTGCCTCAATTTGGTTAATGTCCCTTTTGAAGGTGCGGCCTCCAATACTGTCACGCAGTACTCAGATGGGGCCTAACCAATGTCTTGTACAGAGGATTATTACCTCCCTCTTACGACTTGTGATACCCCTACTAATACACCCCAACACCCCCTAGCCTTACCTACTGCTTTAGAGGTCTGCTTGGATGATTTCAGGTCATCAGTGATGATGATGCCCAAGTCTCTTTCTTCCTTTGTGACTGCTAGCAACTCCCCTCCAAGCCTATAAGTGGCTTCAGGGTTTCTCTTCCCTATGTGCATGATTTTGCACTTCTTTGCATTAAATCCCAGTTGCCACTGTTCTGACCATTCTGCTAGTTTATCCAGATCTGTTCTCATTCTGCCCACCCCATCTGGATCATCTACTCTGTTGCAGATCTTGGTGTCATCTACAAACAGACAAGCCTTACCCTCTAGTCCATCTGAGGGTCACTAATGAAGATGTTGAATAGGACTGGCCCAGGACTGATCCCTAAGGTACCCCACTTGTGACTTGCATCTCTTCTGACTGTACCATTTACCACCATTCTCTGTTTTCTCCAGTCAACCAATTTGCCACCCAGTTGACCAACTTCACAGCCCACCCGAGCCTACCTAGCTTATTTATCAATCTTCTATGTGGAACAGTGTCCAAAGCTTTGCTGAAGTCAAGGTAGGCGACATCAACTGCTCCCCTTGGTCCACCACTCTGGTTACCCAGTCAAAGAAATCTATGAGATTAGTTTGACAGGACCTTCCTTTGTAAACCCATGCTGTCTTGGATCCTGTGCCCCTATGGATTCCAAGTGTTGCACTATCCTTTCCTTAAGGAGTGCCTCCATAATCTTGCCCACTACTGAGGTAAGACTGACCGGTCTGTAGTTCCCCGCCTCCTCCCTGCTACCACTCTTGTGGAGCGGGATCACATGAGCCCTTCTCCAGTCTTCTGGGACCTCTCCTGTGCTCAGAGACTCACTAAACAATTCTGCTAATGGCTCTGCTAGTTCCTCCTTTAACTCCTTAAGTACCCTAAAGTACCTTGTAAATTACATCAGCAAGCTCCTATTTGCCATTCTTTGGGCAGAAAAAAGGAGTTTCATTCATCTGTGGGTGAAAAACTGTTAAATTGTTGCACTTGGGCGCATTAAAAATGCCAGTGCAAAGCTTTTACTAATCCAACGCTGACTGGTAGCAGTGGATTTCAAAATTATCTTAGCAAGACAGCAGGAACAATGCTACATCAACCGTGAATATCAAAAACAAAAATAGTTTCACTCACCAGCTTGAAAAAATATTAAAAACGATCGAAATAAACTGAAAAAATGACGATGTGTGTTGAGGGCTGTGAGGAGCGGAGCAGTACCATGGCCATCTTGCTGTTCTACTCCACACACACACTATAAGATGTAGTAAGACTGCTATTGCCCTGATATTTTTCAAGATCGCCCAAAAAGTTGTTAAACAATTCAGCCAAAAGAAAGGGTTCCTTTATTAAGTTATCACCATCACTTATAGCAAGCTCAGTTTCTTTATATCCCTTTCCCATTAAATCATTTAATATTTGCCATGTCTTTTGGGGGTTGTTAAGGTTTCTTGATTGTTCTGAGAGGAACTATTTTCTTTTAGATTTACAAGCCTCTGTTTTATATTGGTTCCTCAATCATTTGTAATTTATTAGACTAAGGGATCCAGGTGTTTTTTATACACTTTCCAGGCTCTATCTCGAAGCCTCATCAATTTCAAAAGCTGCTGGTTAACCCATTTATTTTTATTAGCTCTGGCACACATACCTTTTTTTTTGTGCGATTCTGTCCAGTATCAAATTAACCGATTTAGTAAATAAATGAATATAATCATCTAAGGTTTTAATAGTTTTGAAACTGTCCAATCGATTTTAATGCATTTAGCATTAACCAGGACAGAAGTTAATTTGTTTAAATTCCTTTTCTCAGTGAAGACCGGGTTTTTTTTTGTACCTTGGCTGACCAATTACATTGCACAGGGCTATGATCAGTTATTGTATCAGAAAGTACACATGATGAAGTAATATTGTTAGGATGTGAAACAACAATCCAGTCTAAGACTGACCCTAACACTGTTTTATAATTGAACCTTGTTGTTTCATTAATAATCTGGTGGATCCCGATTTCTAACAATATCGCCTTAATTACAAGATTAGTTTCCGATTCCCAATTACCGTTAAAGACACCTAATAACATCCATTCTTTTTTTAAATACAACTGTTTTTAAATCCAGATAAAAGCTCTAATTCTTCCTTAATATGTCCTGCGGTGATATAAATTGAACTAACAAGATGTCTATTCTGACCAAAAATCAAATCGACTAAAACCAAATCACACTCTGATGGTTGGTCTAGTATTAAACAACTAAGTTTAGATTTTGTGTAAATTCTTGTACCCCCTCCCCTTTTCCCCTTTCTATTTTTTCTAAAAATGTTGTATCCAGGTAACTGTACTTTTGCATCATCAATCTTGCTGGTTAAACAAGTTTCGAAGAGAGTGATATATCAAAGTCATGTTGGAAAACCCAGGCCTCAAATGAAGACGAGTTGGCCTGGAGACTTTGGATATTCAAGTGCACTGTATTAAGGGTGGAACTGACTTGATTCACATTCACATTTTGTTGAGTAGAAATCTTGGGAGTAAAGTTAGTGGGAGTCACAGGACCCAGGTGTGAGTTTGTTTTTGGTTTTTTAACCAGGAGTAGCACACTAAGCTGAAAGCTTTTTTACAGGCACGACCTGGGAGCACAGGGAAGTTAAGTGACTTGCTCAGGGTCACACAGTATGTAAGTGGAAGCTGTGGGATTCAAACCCAGATCTGGTCTGCTGGATGTCACCAGATTTGCAGCTCAGAGCATTAAACCACTGTGCTATACTGCCTCCATGAACTCTGAGTGAACTGAGCCTGACGGCAATGACAATAATATTATCAATCTTCTGGTAGCGAATTTATAGTAAGACTTCATTTTGTTTTTACACTTTATAACAGTTTTAGAAAAACTTACTTTCCCAGTTAAATAGTAGATATAGAAATAAAAATGGGAAATACAAGTACCTTTGAATTGTACATTAAGCAGTGAATAACAAAACTTGCCCCATTCACTGGTTAACACAATGTAAGGGCCCTGAAATTCAGGGCCAGTTTTAACCCCTTGTACAGGCTGTGACCTGTTTTGCTTATCAGGTGGTCCTGAACAATTATTTTAAATGAACAGTTCAACAATACAAAATAGAACAACATCACTGAGGTTCAGACTTACTAGCTAGGCAAATAAAAGTTTAAATAGTATCTAAAATTGCAATTTAAAATTCTCTTATACTAAACCATTTGACTAAGGACTGTAACCATCTGGGATTATGAACCTATAAATTGCAATTTCTGAATTATTTATATATTTTCACTGAATAAAATATCCACCTTATTTATTGTGTTTTAGCCATCCCAGAGGAAAAACAGACTATCTTTGTAAAGCCAGAACTCAGGGAACTTTAAACTGTAAATATTTTTGCTTGCGCTGTGTAGCGAGCGTGGAGATTTAAAGAACAAGTCCCCTCCCACTGAGGCTATCCCTCTTGTCTATTGGCTTGCCATTGAGCCCCTGTCTCCAGCGAGTTTGTTCACCTCAGGCACACACCCAGTTCAGTCACAGAGGTTCCACTACAGTGCAGAAGCCAGTCCGTAAATAGCAGCAGCAACAGATTTAACAGCAGACTTGACTCAAAGATTACAGTTCATGCAGCAGTTCCTATAGTTCCTGATATGATGTGTGGGGAACCCTTCTCAGGCAGCGTGCACGTGAGCTGTGTGGGGGACCCTTCTCAGGCAGAGTGCAGGTTGCAGGCAGGTGTTCTTGCCAAGGGAAGGACTCTCCACTGTGTAGCGAGTGTGGAGATTTAAAGAGCATTTCCTCTCCCACCAAGGCTGTCCTGCTCATCTATTGGTTCACTGCCATGCCCTGTCTCCAGCGGATTGGTTCACCTCAGGCACACACCCAGTTCACTCACAGAGGTTCCACTACAGTACAGGAGCCAGTCTGTAAATAGCAGCAGCAACAAAAGACTTAACAGCAGACTTGGCTCAAAGGTTACAGTTCATGCAGCAGTTCTTACAGTTCCTGATAAGCTGTGTGGGGAACCCTTCTCAGGCAGCATGCAGGTTGCAGGCAGGTGTTCTTCCTGGGGGAGAGACTCCCCCCAGCAAGTTCTTAGCCAGCTTTATCATTTCATCAGCTGATGACCTGCAAGTCTTTTTCATGGTCCATAGGTGCTAGGATTTCTTTTTTGTTTTAAACTATTCCAATAGTATCGCTGATCTAAATAGCTGTGGACTAAGTGAAGGTCCTTGCACCTATCCACGTTGCATTTTGTTAGCCACTTGTTAGCTCACATCACCAGTACAGTACAGTACAATACATTTAAGTTCCTTTGCAGACCGTTTTTCTCTTCTGTGAAACTTGCTACTCTCTTTTTACTCTTTGTGTCATTTGTAAGTTTCATTACCTTACTTATTGTGACCCTGGAGTCCAAGTCATCAATAAAAATACTGAATGAAAGGGAATCCCGATACCAGCCCCTTGGGAGTCCCACTGGCTGCCTGTTTCCAGTCTGCTGTTGTCCCATGAAACACTTACAACTGAGCCCTGTGATCTATCTATTCATTGTGCTACATTTCCTGCAGTTCTAGATGTCTTCATTCACTTCACAAGCCACAAATCAAAGTTATGCAGTACATCATGCAAGTAATCTGAAAAATTGAAATACTTAGCTAGTTCCCTTAGTTCTGCTAAGAACCAAGTCAGTGACTCACACTTGCTGATTGCTTTATTAAAACTTGAATTATTTTGCAAAGACTACCGGTCAAGGGTAATAATGCCACTTTACTACAGTACGATACTATTTTGATTGTAAATTTATATAGTATTTTTCATACTGAGTTCAACCCCTACTCAGGAAATATCTTGCCAGTAGACTTTGAAAGAGCTAGTGATTACCTAAAAAAAGTGAAATTCTTTATTCCAATTGCATTCACAAAAATAGATGCTACAGTAACATGATAACACAGTATTCCTGAGCTGGAAGGGACTTAGGGTCCATCTTGTCTGCCCCTTCTGCAGTATAGTAGTGGTGGTTCTATCCAGTCTGAGTATGGACAACATCCAAGCCTAACAGCTGGAATGTTGCCACCTCACATACTTTGTAACCCTCCATACTGTTCTCCCTAAGGAATCCAACTGGTTCTGCTTTAAAAGCTTAGTCAGTTTTGATTTCCATCACCTCCCTGGGTAGGCTATTCCCCATATTAAACACCCTTTGCATGAGGTAATGCTTTCTAATATTTTCCTTTATTTTGCCCCCAAGTATTAGGGCATGCCCTCTAGTTCTCCTTGCACTCACCATCACGAACATCTGTATATAGTGACTCTACTCTATCAATTCTCTTTAATATTTGGAAAACAGTGATTATGCCCCCCTTTCAGCCTTCTCTTTTCTAGGCTGAGTCTTTTGAATGTGTCTAGTCTTTCCTCATACTGCAGTTTTTGCCTCCAAAGGCACTAATGAGCATGGCTGCCCTGTGCTAAACTCTCTCAATCTCTTCAATATTTGAGTATCATTTCTGTGCAGCAGTGACCAGAACTGGATACAATACTTCAGGTGTTGTTGAACTAAGGCTTTGCACAGGGGAGGCTCCTCCCTTGACTTTCTTCTTATTCCCTCCTAACACTGACCATCCCAGCAATGCATTTGCTTTCTTGCCTGCAACAGCACATTGCATGCCTGCATTCAGCTTATGGCCCACAATTACCCCTAGATCCTTTTTTACGTTTCCTTGTTGGTGCGCAACAAACATCTTGTGGTAGAACAACATTTCAGAGGTGTGTCAAGGATAAGTCCAATGCACAGTACTATATAGTGGACTTGTCCCTGACAGACCAATGAGCATGCAACCAGACTGTGACACTAGTCACAATTTTGCAGCTGGAAGCCGTTCTCTAGTTGAAAAAAATAAAGCACTCCAATGAGAGTGCTTCATTCCTTTCATTTGCATAATGCTGGCTGGTAAGCAGGCAGCTCTGTCCTCTGTTCTTCACTGCCATTTGCATTAAACCCCCTCCATTTCCCTATCACCAGCTGCATTGCCTCCTGCTCCCTCCCTCTGTATGCTGTTGTCCCCACACCCTTTATTTCCTGTCCCGGTATCAGCTGCAGTCCCTCCTACTCCCTCCCTCAGCATGCTGTTCTCCCTGTTCCCTTTGTTACCCACCCGGCATCAAAATTAAGCCCTCCCGCTCCCTTCCTCTGGATGCTGTCTGCCCTGCACCCCTTGTTCCCCATCCAGGTATGTGAATGAAGTCCTCCCGCTCCCTCCCTCTGTGTGCTGTCCACCCTGCACCCTCCATTCTCCACCCCATGCCAACATTGGGGTGTCCAATCCCCCTGTTGGCATTATCAAACTCCCCTGGGACACTGGGGGCCCACTCCCAGTGTTGCAAAATAAACATTTTATACCCTGCTAAAAAAAAGAAAACTGTCCCCGATGTCTTTTTTTTTAAGCCTGTAAAAAAGAAAATGGTCCTGCATCATCTCCCCATCCCTCTCCCCCATCCCGACCCTTCCTCTATACACCCACCACCCCCCTTACCCCATACTTACCTTTGGAAGTCAGTGGCTGCAGTTGTCTGTGGACCAGGACATGTCTACACTCTTCAAAGCTGAACCACGAACTGAGAAATCAAGGTAAGTGCTGTATAATGACAGTCAATGGGGGGTTCAACTTATGTTGATATCTTAGCCATTTTTAGCAATTTTTAACCCAAATTTTCAACATGGGGTTCTTGGGACCCCACCTCATGAACACTGGCACTGTCATTTTGTTACACAGTCCCAAAAGGTGATTTTGCGGTCACTGTGTGGAATCACCTTTCAGGACCGATTAATTAAATGACAGTGTTTATGAGGAGAGGTCCCAAAAAGTACATGTTGAAAACTTGGTGCAAAAAATCCCAAAAATGACTACATTATGAGCATGTGTTGTGCAGTTTCTATGCATGCTCGTAACATCACCAATTTATAATATTTTCACTCTAGATTTTCATCACTGCCATTTTTTTAAACTTCCTCATGAACAGTCATTTTTCATATCTTGCCCAAAACATGTTTTTGCACCTGTGGCACAGAATGGTGTGGTCACTGTGAGAAATCACCTTTCAGGGCAAATAAACCAAATGACAGTGGCATTCTTCATTAGGTGGGGTCCCAAAAAAGGCCATGTTGAAAAGTTGGTGACAAAACTCTAAAAAATGGCCAAGTTATACGTAGTTGTTCAAAATTTTTTACACACGCGTGTAACTTTGGTCCTTTTCAATATTTTCACTCCAACTTTTCAATACCGCCATTTTATCACATCACCTCAAGAACAGTACAGCTATAATTTTTACATCCTGCCCAAAATGTGTTTTCACACCGGTGGCGCACAATGCCATTTTTCCGCAGATTTGAAAATTATCACCTACAGGGTTCATGAGGTGGGGTGATAAGAAGACTATGCTCAACATTTGGAGTCAAAATATGAAAAAATGACAAAGTTATGCCCATTCATTGCAATTTTGGTACGCATGCTCGTAGCTGTGGAAATCTTAAATATTTACACCCCACATTTTCAACATAGCCTTCTTATTACCCGAGCTTCTGTATTAAAATGTTGACCAAAATATGACAGCTTGTCAAAACACAGTTCAGGCAGGCTTTTCCTCCCACCAGAAGTTCAACTAACACAATACACCCTGCCTCATAAACCATGCAAGGGAACATTTGGCATTGACAAATGCTTGTTTTCTCAGTTGTACTGTTTACTGTTCACCACCCTGAATGTAAGTGTAGTGTAGATTGTTACCCCAAGTGTAGTATCTTGCATTTCCCCACAGGAAATCTAAGCCCCCATTTCTCAACTCATGCTCCTAAGTGTAGTTCTCTCAGTAGTTAATAATAATAATACTTTTATTTATATTGCGCCTTTCGAGTGTCAAGGCGCATTCCAATAAAATAAGATAAAAATACAGAAACAGAAATACATAAGTAATATTATAAAAACACACAAAACAAATTAATGAACAGTAAAACCATATGCCTTTTCCCACAAAAAGGATTTAAGAACCTGTTTAAAACTCCCCACGGTCGTACACTCTCTAGTCCGGCTGGGTAGAGAATTCCAAAGGGAAGGGGCCGCAAACATGAAAGCCCGGGCCTCAGCAGATTTTAACATCACCCTTGGAATCTCTAGCAACCCCTCATTGGCTAAGCAGAGCGATCTCACAGGGCAGTAAGGAATCAGGAGTTCTTTCAGGTAATCAGATCCCAGATCATGCAGGGCTTTAAAAGTCAGTAATCTAACTTTGAAGGTGATCTGCCACTGGACTGGCAGCCAGTGCAGTTCCCACAGCACCGGAGTAATATGGGAAGATCTAGGGGTACCTATCAATACTCGGGCTACTAAATTCTGCACCAGCTGCAAGCGGTGGATATCAACCCCCAGAAGCCCAAGATAAAGCAAGTTGCAGTAGTCTAGATGTTAGATCACAAAAACATGGATCAAAGTTGGTAGATCACCGGATGGAATGAGATGCTTGATTCTGATGATGTTTCTTAGATGGTAAAAAGATGACTTTACCACCGCTGGCACCTGAGATCGAAGAGTCAGACCCACATCTAATATCACCCCCAGATCTTGCACCCGTTCAGAGACCCATAGCTCGACATCCCCAAAAAACAATCCAGATGGGGTGCTGGCCATAGGTCCCCCTATCCGGCGATCCGGATCCAATACCAACACCTCCGTCTTTCCAGAGTTCAACTTCAGCCAACTGGACCTCATCCAATCCTGGATTTCATTTAAGCAACTGTTAAATACCAAGATAGCTCCTTCCTGGTCAGGTACAAAGGACAGGTATAGCTGGGTATCATCTGCATAACAGTGACACCTCAGCCCATACTGTCTCACAATGTCTCCAAGGGGAAGCATGTACACCGCAAACAACATGGGGGACAGTATAGAGCCCTGAGGAACCCCACAAAATAGGGAGATGGGATTAGAGGAAAAAAAACCCTGACACCACCCTCTGGGTTCTTCCAGTGAGGTATGAAGTGAACCATCTGAGAACAATCCCAGAGAGCCCACAAATACATCTCAGGCACTCAAGTAAGACCCCATGGTCAATGGTGTCAAATGCTGATGACAGATCTAATAGTACCAAGATGGACCATTTTCTCTGGTCTCTCACCATCAGGAGATCATTGAGCACCTGAACCAGCACAGTCTCAGTACTGTGCCTCTTTTGAAAACCTGATTGGAGAGGTTCATAGATGCTATGGATGGTCAAATGGTTCTCCAACTGGGCCGCCACCACCTTCTCGATCACCTTCCCTACAAAGGGAAGGTTCGAGATAGGTCTGTAGTTGGCAAGACAGTCTGGGTCCAAAGATGCTTTCTTCAACAAGGGTGTCACCACTGCCTCTTTCAAGGAACAAGGATATTCACCCGAGTCAAGGGAACACCAGACTATCTGTGCTAGAACCAATAGAATGGACTCCCCACACCCCAAAATTAGGGAAGTAGGGTCTGGATCTAAACTACAGCAGGTAGGATGCAGCTCTTGGACAATCCACATAACATCCACGATTTCTGGGTGGTCGAAGGTACTCCAGGAAAACGTAGGGGCGGTGACATAATCCTGGCCACTAGCAACCCGCATAGAATGTGTCAAACAGACCTCTGACCTAATGTCAGCCACCTTATCAGCAAAGAACCGAGCAATCTCATCACACTGTAATTGTGAAAATGCTCTACGGAGCTGTAGACAGGTTGGGTTGCACAGTCTGTCCACGGTTCTGAATAGCTGAGCTGGTCGGTTCTGAGTGGCAGAAATTTCCCCGGACAGGAACTCTGCCTTCTTACGCGAGATTTCTGACTGATAGAATTGATAATGTTCTAACAGTCTAAGGCGGTCGGCATCCAGGCCAGATTTCCACCAACAACATTCTAACCTGCGTCCAAGTTGCTGCAACTCCCTCAAGGCCTCATCAAACCATGGGGCCCAAGGTAGAAGGGAGAGAGGACGCACATGAACTGGGGCAATAGAATGCAGGGCAGAGGTAATGGCAGTATTATAAGCCACAACCAATGCCTCTGGATCATTGCAATGCACAGGAAATTGTGATAGGTCAAGAACCGCAGCAAGGCCATTGGAAGAAATATTCCGTAAAGGGCAGTACTTGACCATCTCCACAGGGGTCGGTCTACAAGGTGGGGCACCAAAATTGAATCTCACAGTGTAGTGATCTGACCAGCTGACTGGTTCCATCCCCATGTCAGAGGCCTCGATCCCCAGGAGGAAGACCAAATCAAGAGAATGGACACCTTTATGTGTAGCAGTGGTAACCACCTGTGTTAGGCCCAGTGAATCCATTAACTGGAGGAAGTGTTGTCCAAATTGCGAGAGTTTGTCGTCGACCCATGCATTAAAGTCACCCAGGACCATCAGCCAAGTTCATCTCCTTCCTTGTCTGTGTCCACTACTCTTGCCAATTTAGCACATCCCACCATTCTGAATGGTGACCATCCACCATCACTACCTGTCAGCCAATTTGTTAGCCACTTCCTGTACATTTGGTGGGCTCAGTATTGTTCTACTTTCTCTATGTGTTTTAAAGCAGTACAGTGTGAAAGGTCTTGCTGAAGTCCAGATAGACAACATCACCATCCGACCCTTATAAACCTCATTAGTTACCTCACTGAAGAAGGCAATCAAGTTGCTTTGGCAGGATATTCCTGTTGTGACTGTGCTGTGCACTAGACAACTGCCCATTTTCATCTATGTGCAGAATCACATAATCTTTTATTATGGACTCAAACAGTTTGACAAGCAGTAAGGTAAGGCTCACAGTTCTGTAGTTACCTAGGTCTGACCTTGCCCTCCTCCTGTACAGGGAGACAATATCAACTGTTTTCCAGTCTTCTGGTACTCTTCCAGTCTGAAGGGGTCTGAAAAGGCAATCAGTGAGTGGCCCTATCAGAATCCTTTTTAACTCCACTATTGCCCAGGTTTTGATCTTTATCGCATTTGACAAAAACATTTTTTTTATTTTCTTCATATTGTATAACCCATAAAATCAAGAGATGTTGGATCAAGAGTTTATGGGGATCCTAGTAAGAAGGATCCCATTCATACTGTCATTTCAGGTATAATGTGTTGCAGTGGTGATTGACCTCTCGCTGTTTGGTGAGATCAGCACAGATTCTAGCTGTTAGTCATGGCCTATAACAGGGCCATTTCCTCAGCTCTCAATCTGATTGCTCCTGTCCGCATTTGCCCCCTTCCGCTTTGCCCTGGGGCCCCATGGTTTGATGGGTCTCTGAGGGAGTTGCGGAGGTTGGGGCATAGGTTAGAGAGTCATTGGCGGAGGTCTGCTTTGGATGCCGACCACCTCATTTTGTTAAAGCATTATAAACTCTCTCAATCAGAGATTTCTCTTAAGAAGGAAGAATTCCTGTCCAGGGAAATCGCTGTTGCACAGAACCGACCAGCTCAACTCTTCTGAACTGTGGACAGGTTGTGCAAACCCAGCCTGTCTGCAGTTCCGTCAAGCTTTTTTCACAAATAGAGTGTGATGAGATCGCTTGATTCTTTGCGAATAAGGTGGCCGACATCAGGCAGGAGTTCCATCAGCCTCGCTCTATGGGGGATGCTATTGGTTGGTGCTCGGTCACAGAGCCCTGTGTTTCCTGGAGTACCTTTGATCTGCAGGAGTTCGTTAACATTATGGGGCTTGTCCAGGGATGCATCCCACATGCTGTAGTTTAGATCTGGGCCCTACTTCCCTGATTTTGGGTTGTAGTAACATCATTGGCCTGGTCTTAGCTTGGATTGTCTGGTGCTCTTTGGAATCGGGTGAGTTCCCTAGCTCCCTGAAGGAGGCGGTTGTGACACCCCTCCTGAAGAAAGCTTCTTTGGACCCAGAGAATCCAGCGAACTACAGACCTATCTCGAACCTTCCTTTTGTGGGAAAGGTTATCGAGAAAGTTTTGGCAGCTCAACTGGAGAACCATTTAACCATCCATAATTTATACAAACCTCTCCAATCTGGTTTTCATAAGAGTTATAATACTGAGACTGCTCTGGTTCAGTTGCTCAATGATCTCCTGATGGTGAGATATCAGAGAAACTGTTCCATCTTGGTAGTCCTTGATTTGTCATCAGCTTTTGACACTGTGGATCATGGGGTTCTGCTCGAGTGCCTGAGGTCCGTCTGTGGGCTGTCGGGGACAGTACTCAGATGGTTTACATCTTTCCTCACCGGTAGAACTCAGAGAGCTGTCTTGGGAATATTTTCTTCTGAGTCTTTCTCTCTGCCTTGTGGGGTACCCCAGGGCTCGGTGCTGTCTCCCATGTTATTTGCAGTGTACATGCTGCCCCTCTGAGACATTGTAAGATGGTATGGGCTGAGGTTTCACTGCTATGCTGATGATACCCAGCTCTACTTGTCTTTTGCCCCTGACCAGGTTAGTGCTATCTCGGTACTGAACTGCTGCCTCATGGAAATCCAAGATTGGATGAGTTCTAGCGGTTTAAAGTTGAACGCAGGAAAGACTGAGGTTTTGGTGGTGGACCCGGGTCGCAGGACAGAGGGGTTGAGGACTGATCTCCCCTCTGGTTTAGTCCTGGAGGAGGCTCAGATCCTTACCTTTGATCGGGTGTGTGACCTGGCAGTGGTGCTTGACGATGGGCTGACTCTTCGTCATCAGGTGTCAGCAGTCGTCAAGCTGGCCTTTTACCATCTTAGGAACATTGCTAGGATCAAGCATCTCATTCCGGCCAGTGACCTGCTTGTTTGGTCCACGCTTTTGTGACCTCGCGCCTTGACTACTGTAACTCCTTTTACCTGGGGCTTCCTGGGGTTGACATCCACAGCCTGCAGCTAGTGCAGAATGTTGCTGCACGTTTATTGACTGGGGTATCTAGGAGATCTCACATTACCCAAGTGCTGCGTGATCTGCACTGGCTGCCTGTTCAGTGGTGGATCACCTTTAAGGTAGGTTTATTAACTTACAAAGCCCTACACAGACAGGGTCCTGACTACTTGAAAGAGATCCTGGTTCCTTACACCCCTTTGCAACAGCTCCACTCGGCTGACGAGGGGTTGCTGGAGATTCCGAGGGTTAGTCTAAAGTCATCTGGGGCCCGTGCCTTTGGGTTTGTTGCCCCTACCCTCTGGAATCTCTGCCCCGTCAGCTATGGGAGTGCAGAACAGTGGGGTGCTTTAAGCAGGCATTGAAGACCTTTTTATGGGGTAAAGCCTATCCTCAATTTTTTTGATTTTATTGCCATTTATTGTATTTCCTGAATTTTATCTATCTGTGCAGCACCTTGATATTTGAAAGGTGCTATATTAAATAAAGTTTATTATTATTATTAAACATCAGTATAACTTACAGGAGTACAGAACAACAGAGCACTTCTCTAGGTCAACAATTGAGGAGCAGCATTCAATAGCAGCATTTGTTGTTATATGACTCTGCCTTGTGGCAGTCAGTGCAACCTACCTTTACTCAGATTACAAATTTTTTGCACAGGTAGTTATTACATGTAGAATAATAGACTGGAAACTGTGCACAAGAAATCCAAATTCTGCTTTGGTTCCCTTCCATTTGACCTTACATTCCTACTGTCCTCTCCCTCTTCTTCCTTCTACCATCTCCAAAAAATACTTCCCAATACCTCTCTATTCTTTGTAGAAAATATACTGTTGGTCAATCTGCTTTCTCATGCCACTTTTCTAAACTCTGGTAATCCCTTCCCTATCAAACCGCTCTGCCTCTTCTGCTTCCTCCCTAAAGTCTCTTTTTCATTATTTTCTCCTCCCACCTACAACTATGCATAACCCTTTTTCTCTGTCACCTCCCCCCCCCCATACTAGTTTTGCCCTGGACATTCTGTTTCCCTCAACTTTTCAACATTCTGTACTTGTAAGAGTAGTTTTCCCCAACCTATCATATCTCAGTTTTATCTACCACATCTATCGGTTGTACTGATTTGCCTTCAGTATTTACTGTTATGCTCCTTTGATATACTGTATTGCTTTATATGATTTCTATTTTTTGTAATGTATTATTATTACTGTTTATTTTTTCCACCTCTTGATCTTTCTCCACATTCTCTTACCCCAGGACACATCTTGAAATGAGCTGTTAGCAGCTCAGTATGTCATTCCTGGTGACATTTTTGAAATAAATAAATAACCAACAAGGATGTGTTTCCATTGAGAGGATTTGATGACATCATAGACCACAAGAGCGAAGCTCAAGAGGGCTCAATGATGTCATCAAATCCCTGAGTTGGAAATACTGCCTTGTCTGTGCACCTTTTCCTATCTGTTTATAGTATATGGATTTCCCTTAAAAAAAAAAAAAAAAAGACAGAAAATGCGTTTTTCAGATACCTGATGGGGGAGGTGGTGAGAGGCAGAGCCATGGTGGTGAGACATTTGGGCACAGTGAGCATCAACAGCAAAGGCAGAGCCAGCTATGATGGTGGCCCAGTTGGGCCCAAACAGACCCCCATGGGATTCTCCTCAGTAGCCCAGTGAAAGTTACCCAGTACAGGTTGATAAGTAAGCAGCAGCAGCAGCCATTTCTCTCCGTCAGGTGCTGAAGCTGTATTTAGAGCCATGACAGACTTTTCAAACTGACAGTGTGGTGTGTGAGGTAGACAACGCTAGCAGATTTAGAATGGAAAAGTTGTTGTACCATAGTAGTGACATAGCTACTATGATGCAACAATTCTTTCAACCTTCAAACTGTCCTAGAACAACTTTTTTGCAGTACACTGAAATCTATTTACAATAAGGGTCAACCATATACTATATAAATATTATTAAAATAATGATTTCATTCATAGCCCTCCCACTACCACCACAAGGAATTACCATAAAAGAGACTGAGGAGTTTAAAGCATTTTCTAGCATGCAGAGAAATGCTTTAAAATATAATATTAAGTAAGTATACAGTACGCGCTCATTGATAGCTCAGTCGGTGGCCAGCCGTGGTGGAAAGAGGAGGGCAGTGTTGATCACCGGCTTGGGTTCGGGATGGGGGAGTGGGATTGCAGGGCACTATCTGCAGGGGTGGGGGGAAGGGACATTAAGTTATTTTGCAGGAGCTAGGGATGTGTGGGTCTGCTAGATGCCAGGAAATGGGTTACACTCACTTTACAGGGGATTGGGGATAGGGTGGGGGTGCCCACTAGATGCCATTCATTGTTTTGATGTCATTATGCAGGGGATTTGGATTGGGGAAGGATCACTGGACATCAGGGAATATTGTTTAAGACATGGGGCAAGGGATCAGGTGGGAGGAGGAACCATTGGACACCGGGGAATAATGAATACTATGTCAGGCATGGGTGCAGGTGGGGGGAGGGATCACTGGACATGTTTTTGGTATGGGGCCAACGATCATGGGGGGGGACCACTAGATGCAAGGATAATGTATTGTTCTGTACTGGGATGAGTGATCGTGGTTGAGGGACACTAGCACCAGGGAATGTGCAATACATATCTATTCAGGTTGGCGAACAGCAGGGGAGACCACTAGATGCCAGAGATGGCAGCTGCATATTGGGTAGGGGCTGTGGGGGCGGCACTAAGCTCCTCGCAGCCTATGCAAATGGACCCATAATGGGCATGCTGTGGCACCTAATTGCCCATGCAGATGGGGTCATTACATGGATGCTTTGTGAATTAGAAATAGCACACTTGTACTATTTGTTGTAGAACCATACTCCTGTCTGCATGTCAGGCGGTGCTACTGGGGGCACTACTAGTAGTAATGGGGTTACAGCTGACTCGACCTAGCCCTATTCACAGTCGGACAGCATGAGTGCGCTGACCGATTGTGGACAACGAATTTAGACACCTGGAGCAAATGCCAAGCACAGCATAAAACTTTGCACTGTGATTTACAATTTTGTTGCGACTCTAGCTCCAGAGCTTATAAAAACTCTAACTTGTACAGCAGGCTCCCACTGCTACAGCCCTGCTCTGACGTCAGCTGCAGGGGATTCTGGGAATTCTGGTTACAATAAATGTCATCTTGGAATTCAGAAGAATCATCCTGATATAATCTACTATATCTCAGTAAATCATAAATAAAAAAATGTTTTTGCACACAAAGTTCAAATTAGGACCAGCCCCAAACTTGCATGTGGGGCTGCTAGTGCTGACTGTTTCAATTTAATGAAATATTAGAAGAAAGTCTTATATTTCCCCCTTGATGGAATACCATTGATGTCTTCCAATGCAGTGGCCAGTATTAAATCATTCATCATCCACCTCCATTTAACAGTTTAATACGGTTCCTATGTAATAACGATCGCGGAGAAAGCGGTTGCCGACTAGGTAGTGTACATCATTGAAAATTAATTTCGCAACAGATAATTCTCAATGGCACACATCAAAAGGGTGCCAGAGACTTAGATTTTTTTTTTGATGCGGGGGCACCCCACTACTAAAGGATTCTCAACTCCAGGGGGGGTGCATGTCGGGGGGGGGGTTCAAAAGAAAAAAATCCCTGACCAGCGCAAAAAATGAGTGTGCCCACAACCGAACCCGGCAACCTCCCAGCTGTAGCCTGCCACCAACCCACCATGCCATATGGCCAACTTGGCAGCCCACCACCACACTGCACCCCAGAAACCCTCCCTCCCTTTCTGCCCATAGCAGTCCCTCCCCAACCCCTGTGCGAGTGTGCGCATATATATATATATATATATATATATCAACATCCTGTCACTATATTCGCTGACCCCCTATCCGGTCACCCTCCCTTCCTGGTAGCCCTTTGCACAGGTGCTGTGATTGAGTCGCCCTTTTTGAAAGTGCTCAATTGCAGTCACCATCATCACAGGCTACCATTTAATACCTGATCTCATATGCATTGATGCATGAAAACTGTATCGATCATGTCAACTTTACCTCATGCTTTTATTTAAAGAAATGTAAGTTCCTAGCCCCAATGGTTCTAAAACTTATTTATTTATTGATTTATGTATTTATCTAAAATAGTTGGCCATGTAGACACATTGGGCTATATAGCTTGTTTCCAAGTGTGTCCTGGGGGAAGAAGATAATGTAATACTACAAATACATGATATAATATAGTAAATATAATAATAACAGTAAAACTGTGAGTTCTGCAAGCCATAGCAAGTCAAACTAATAACAAAATAAACCAGAATAAGAAGAACAGCAGAACATCCATGAATCAAACCCGATAAAGGGGACCATTGCAGCCCAAAAAACACAAACACCCAAAAAGAGGCCATCTCAGCAAATATTTGCTATTTTTGAAGCAACTGTCTTTAAATTGGACTAGCTTTAGAACCATTACAGCGAAGTATGTCATAGTGTCATAGTGGCGTACAAGCCATAAGCCATAGGCCATGTGCGACTCGCATGTACTCAGTCATGGTAAATAAACTTGTTGTCCCCCATGAATCTATCCAAGGAATCTTGAAGGCTTCCATTGTGTCACTCATTACTATGTTCATTGGCACGTTGTTCCATACCTTCACTGCCCTCTAACTGAACTAGTTCCCTCACTTTTCCATCTTATACAAGGCCCCCTTGAGGTACTTTTTATTTTTTTTAATGATCACTTGGTGCTATGTCAGCATGGCTGTGGCACGTCAGTGCAGTGTTTACGCATTGATATACTACATTCTACCTCTTCATACTGTATTAATAATGACAATGCAACTTTAAAAGCCAATATCATTTCTTCCTTACATGCTACCATCTCATGCTATGCACCACTCAAAAGGTCTGGTCCCCATATTTGCAACAGGTATATTTAATTAGGGATGGGATGATGGGCAGCTGTGATTCTGGCTCTGATCTTCTTTCAAAAGGTTTAAATTTACTTTGTTTTGCCAAAACAGTTACATCTTACAGACCAGAGCAGAATTAGGTCAGAGGCAGGTCCGGTCAGGGCCAAAATATAGAATTAGAATGCCCTTTCTCTCCCTTAGAAAGGCTTTTCTTTATGCCGTTTAATGTTTAAAATACTGTAGTTACTTTATGCTGTTTTCTAGTTTCCTATTTTTAACAGAAATAAACCCCAAGATTACTTATGCTTTCTGGATGGGCTCAAAACCGGGTAACAGGCAGATCCAAGCATGGTCAGTGGACTAGACAGGGTCAAATCAGAATTACCTGTAATTCACAAATGACTGATTTCTAGAGTCACATTGAGGCAGGCCGGAATGGGGGGCCTGCTCTAACACAGATCAGATCCATCCCTATCTACAGTAGCATTAGCTTCTGGCATGTACAGTTACAGAGATATTGGCCTCTAAAGTACATCAATGTAAAACCAATACAACATTGCATACATTACTGTACATCATTGCTCTCATCAATGTAAACATCTAACAGATCTTCAAAAAAGGTTTTTAGAAATATTTTTTCTGCAGGTTCTGATTTTTGGTACATATACATAAAAATAAATAGTAGCATGGATTTGGGAATAAGAAGTTATTTCCAAAGTAGTCTAATGAAGTTACATAAAATCTTCATTCTCCTTGACTAACTGCAGATCTTCTTATGCTTTCACAAAAGAATTATAATTACTGGGTGTTGTTTTTTTCCACAGGGAAACCAGGTTATAATTTCGCTGTCATAACCAGCTGGTTATAATGACAAACACGCACCCAGTGTCCCTTGTACTGGACATGCACCAGTTCCTGCTCTTCCTTTCCTTCCTGCGGCTGCCACTCCTCACTGTGAACCATTCACCGTTTGCAACTCGGCGTCGGCAAGTGGCCTAAAAATAATTTCTTCAGTTGTATACAGGGCTGCTCCCAAAAAGGAAAAAGTAAACGTTACTTCCGTGAACTACCATCCGTTAGTCGTGAGCTTCCTCTTCTCTTCCATCCCGCTCAACTCTCTGCAGTTCACCGAAATAGAAATAAGTTCTTTTTTTAAACAAAAATATGTCTGGCCACAAATGTCTATTTTTGGTTGAAAATTTTAAAAAAAAGTAAACATTGCTTTAGGTCAGGAGCTGAGCCACCACAGACTGCGCTGAAACCCCAATGGTCCGCAGCTCAGCTCCTTAGAGATATATATTTATTTTGTATAATTGCTCTGGTGAAAAAATGATCCCCAGCAATTATACAAAATAAAAGATGGGTAGGTGGCCAAAACTTGGATTTTACAGGCCTTCTCAGTGTAGGATGCCTTAATGAACCCCTCAAGCTTCGCTCATGGAGTTTATGTGGCATCCCACACCTTGGGGGTCTGTAAAATTCTCCTTATAACCACCTACCATCCATTATTCTCTATATAATAACACAGAAACATATAATGTTATGGGCCAGTGAAGACCACTGGTCCATCCTGTCCATCGGATTCCAACCTTGGTCCTGGTACCTGTCTAGTTCTGAAGAGACCATAACTAGTTTATACCATGCCCATGCATTCCATAATACATCCCTCAATCAGACTCTTTCCCTTGAATCCCTTGAATCTGTCTCACCCATGCTTAAATGTATTAACTGTCTCAACATTAACAAGCTCCTGTTGTAAGTAATTCCATCTGTCCTCTACCTTCTCTGTGAAGAAGTACCTCCCACCAGCTTCCTGTTGTTTCTCTTAGTGATGTTGCTCTCATTAAGTGTAGACAGTCCCTGGCAGTCCACTCTGTTGATGTCTTTTACTGCAGGTACTTAAAGGCCTCAATCATATCACCCCTCAGCATTCTATTCTCCAATGAGCACACACCTAGGTCCTTCAATCTCTCCTTGTAGGACCTCCCTTGCTGACCATGGATCATCTTGGTCACTCTTCTTTGAACTGATTCTAGGTGGTCCTTGTCCTTTTTCTGGTGTGGGCTGTCACAACCCCACTCAGCAGGTCAGGTCCTCTGCTCCCACAGTGCCAACCTCCGAGCACAGTATTGTGAGCAGGAACAGAAACAGGGTAAGCCTCCTGTCTGTTTTGTGGGTTCGCATCAACCTTTGATCTCAAGTTCTGGAGGGATTCAAACTGTGAACCTCTTGCTAGCATATCCAATGTACAGGCTCAGATAATTATGCTCTTCAGGGAAATACCAGATATCTTTTGCCCACGGGCACCTAACCAGGTGTACAAAATGAACGCTTTAAAACCTCTATTAAAGACCTCAGATAAACTCTTACCTTTTCCCAGTGTGGTAAACCAGTAAGCTTTTGCACAGTGTCAACTTTAACCATATATGCTTCACTTGTCAAATAAAGAATTTCAAAGGCACACCAAGTAGTCTCTTAAAATAGAGGTTTTCTTTAAAATAGAAAAAAATATGTAAACTGCAAACACAGAACAATATATCACAAAACCATACAATCACTTAAAAGAACAGGGTTTAAAAGTGCAAATGCCTACCAACCATACACTTAGACTGGTCTATCTAATGTGTATCTTCTAATAGTGCTGATAGATGTTTCTTCTTCAGAGTGCAAACATGTATATATCTCTAAAGGTCAGTCACAGCATAATTAAAACACTGTCTTGAACCTGCCTTCTCCATGATGTCACCCAGCTCCTCCTCTGTTTATTAAAAAGCATACAACCTGATCATTCAGAAGGTAAATTAACTAAGGTGACATCAGCAAAAACTCATTTCCTCATATGACCCTTTTGATCTAGTGTGTCTTCCTACCCTTCACAGACATCAAAGGACCTTTATAATCTAGCACCCAAGTGACATAACCTGTATTCTTTCTCTAAACATCATAAAAGTTTATGAATTCCATCCTAGCAACTGGCAGCTACAATTAAGCCAGATAAACAGGAGATCCTTAATTTGCGTTTCTTCTAGCCTGTAATTATCTCCTGGCTTTTAGCTTAACAGCTTGTAGTTGAAACCTGGGGGTGGGGGGTGTCATCCTGAACACAGCATGTCTCAAGAGAGACATTCAATAACACATTTTTATACAAAAATTACAAAAGCATAGATTAATAAGAACCAACTGCCCAAGTGTCACAATCCTTCCCACCTAGACTGAATTTGGGGGCTCTATCCCCTGCATGGGATGAGCTTGCCAAATTAGTTCACTCCTCAAAGACACGAGACAACTCTTCTGAGTTCTGATTTTTCTCTCCAGCCCTACGTAGGATTGTCATGTCATACCCTTGCAAAGCAAGACTCCATCTTAGCAATCTACCATTGTTTTTTCCCATCTGCATTAGCCAAACCAGGGGGTTGTGGTCAGTCTGTACCACAAAATGCTGCCCATATAAGTATGGCTGTAACTTCTTTAGGGCCCACACTATGGCAAGACACTCCTTTTCCACAGCAGAGTATGCCTGCTATCTGGGAAGTAACTTTTTACTCAGATACACTACCGGGTGATCTTTCCCTTGGCTGGATGTCTGACTCAGTACTGCCCCAATACCCATGTCTGAGGCATCAGTCTGAACTATAAAGGGTTTGCTATAGTCGGGACTTGTCAAAACAGGAGCACTGCACAGTGCCTCCTTCAGTCTGGTAAAGGCTTTCTCACAGGCTGGGTCCCAGGTAATTTTCTTAGGCATCCTTTTATTTATTAGGTCAGATAGGGGAGCAACCAGGGCACTGTAATTGGGTAAAAATGTTCTATAGTAACCTGCTGTCCCTAGAAAACTCCTGACCTGCTTCTGTGTTTCTGGTCTGGGCCACGCCTGGATTACCTCTATTTTCATTTGGTTAGGACAGAGCTGTCCCTGGCCTACCACATGCCCAAGGTATGCCACTTTTCCCTTGGCCACCTGGCACTTTCGAGCTTTGACAGTGAGCCTGGCCCTCTGAATCCTGCCCAGCACTTCCCTAAGGTGGGATAGATGTTCCTCCCAGCTGGCACTAAAGATGGCAATGTCATCCAGGTATGCCATGGCGTAGTCCTCAGCACCATTTAACACCTGGTTCACCAACCTTTGGAAAGTGTCTGGGGCGTTTTTCATTCTGAAAGGCATTACTTTAAATTCAAATAAGCCTATCGGAGTGATGAAGGCTGACCTCACCCTGGCTCTGTCCGTTAACTCTACCTGCCAATACCCCTTGGTCAGGTCAATGGTCGTAAGGTAAGTCGCCCCTCCCAACTTGTCCAGGAGTTCATCCATCTGGGGCATAGAGTGGGCATCTGACTTTGTGACTGCATTCAATCCACAACAGTCCACACAGAAACAAGTAGAGCCATCTGACTTGGGTACAAGGACTACAGGTGAGGCCCAGGGGTTGTGGGATCTCAGGATTACCCCTAAATCCAGCATCTCCTCCACTTCCCTGCTAATGTCCTTTTGGACAGCCTCTGACACCCGATATGCTATCTGCCGTATGGGTGCCTGTGTCCCTGTCTCCACATCGTGTGTCACTAAGGGGGTTAGTCCAGGCTTGGTGCTAAACAATGGGGTAAAGTCTGCTAAAACCTCCCTTACTTCCTGGATCTGGTCTGGGGCCAGCTGGGGAGACAATTTTACTGCCTCCACAGAGGACTCCCACTTGCTTTCTTCCAGAAAGTCCAGAAGGGGGTCTTCTTCATCTGTCCCCTCCCCAGGACTACACACTGCAAACACCACGTCAGCCCTATTAGCATATGGCTTCATCATGTTGACATGCTACATCCTTTCTGTTTGTCTTCTGTCTGGTAACTCTATAATATAGTTCACGTCATTTACCTTCCTAACTACTTTGTACGGTCCTGCCCACTTAGCTGCAGCTTGTCTTTCCGGACCGGAATAAGGACCATGACTTCCTGACCAACCATGTATGAGCGAGTTCTGGCTCTGTGGTCATACAACACTTTTTGTTTCTGTTAGGCAGCTGCCAGGTTGCTCTGGGCTGTCCCTATAAGCTCCTCCAGTCTTTCCCAAAACCTAAGGACATAATCCACTATGGGAGTTCCCTGGGTGGCATGCTTGCCTTCCCAGTGCTCCCAGATCAAGTCTAGGGCCCCCCATACCCAGCGTCCATATAAGAGTTCGAAGGGGAAAAATCCTGTTGACTCATGGGGCACCTCCCCGTATGCAAACAACAGGTGGGGAAGGTATTTCTCCCAGTCCCTCCCATGCTTTTCAGCAAATGCCTGGTGCATAGACTTCAGGGTACCATTAAATCTTTCCACAAGCCCATTGACTTGTGGGTGATACGGTGTCGTGCATCTCTGCACCACCCTACACTTCTCCCATAAACATTTCATCAGGTCCGACATGAAGGAACCCCCTCGATTGGGGATTACCTCCTGTGGAAACCCAACACGGGAGAAAATCCCAAGTAAGGTGTCTGCCACTTTGTCTGTCCTCAGTGAGGATAGGATGACTGTCTCTGGGTACCGGGTGGCATAATCCATCACAGTCAGAATGAATCTCTTCCCTGAGGAGCTGGAGGTATTTAAAGGCCCCACAATATCCATTCCCACCCTCTGGAATGGATCCTTCACTATGGGCAATGGAATCAGGGTGGCTTGGGTTTTCTTGCCCACCTTCCCTATTTCTTGGCACTGGTGACAAGACCTGCAGTACTCTTTCACCTGCTGGGTGAAGTTAGGCCAATAGAAATTCTGGGCCAACCACTGTGTAGTGCATGCAGTTCCCAGATGACCAGACAAGGGAATATCATGTGCAGTCTTGAGCAACTGTTCATGATACCCCTGGGGAATGACAAGCTATCTGCCTAGCACCCTTCCCTCTGTCTGCACAACCTGAGTATACATCAGTCCATTTTTCCAATAAACCTTATGTCTGCCGTCACCTCCTTGTGCTCCATAAAAGTCTTCCCAAGCCCTCAGCTTCTCAAGACTAGGGTCACTTCTCTGAGCAGCTGCAAACTCCTCACACATTCACAAGGCATGGGACAGGTTCCCTTCAGTCTCTCTACTAGGGTCCCTAGCACCAGCATCAGGGTACTCAAGATCACTGTCAATCCCAACCCTCTGACAATGTGTCACCCCTCCCTCTCTGGAGTAACCCTCTGCAGCTGTCTGGTTAACTCCTACTGGGAAAATTTCTACCCCCTTTTCATTAGTTTCCATATCAGGAGACACAGGCTGGGGAACCAGCCTGCCAGTGGTTTTCACAATGGCTTCTGTGGGGTCCAGGGAACCACAATTTTCCCTTGCCACTTGACTATGGGTAACTGCACATACCATCCCCTGTTGGAGATTGTTGCCAAGGATGACGTCCACTGCTAATGTTTTGGCTACTGCCACCTGTTGCACAGTTTCCCCTGTTTCACCCCAGTCTAGGAGAACACTAGCGAGGGGCAATGTTTTCCCCTCACTAGTAAAGTCCTGTACAGTGAAGTATTTATTGGGTATAAGCTGACCAGGCTCTACTATATCCCCTTTTACCAATGTCAGGAATGCCCCTGTGTCTTAACCCTTGCGTCTGTACACCATTCACCATGACTGGGTGCATGTGTTCCCTCATGTTCACAGGCATGCTTCCAGGGGCACACAAACAACCCACTTCTTTCGTAGCACCACCTTGTGTATTATTGCTCATCTGTTTGGAACACTGCCTGGCAACATGCCCAGTTTCTTTACACAACCAACATTCATTTCTTTTCTCAGAGAAATATTTTCTCTGAAACCTGGGTCTAACTGTTTTTGGTGAAGGCAGTGAGGGTTTTAGCTGCCCTGAAGGTGCGCTTTTCCCTTTCTGTGCTGCTATGCCCCCCCATTCACTCTCAGAGCAGGTCTGCTCTTGGCATATCGGTCCGAGAGTTCAGCAGCCTCTTGCACTGTTTTGGGATCTCAGTCCTCCAGCCAGGTTTTCAGCTCTGCTGGGCATGCCCAGAAAAACTATTCTAACAGAATCCCATTTTCAATTTTATCAACAGAGTTTGCTGCAATTCCTTCCCACCAATGTTTTAAAAACTGATGTTGTTTCGTGGCTAGCTCCTCATAGCTCATGTCAGGGCTTCTCCTGAGCTTACAGAATTTAGCTCTGTATGATTCAGCAGTTAATTCAAATTTTTTTAACAGTGCAGCTTTAAGTTTGCTGTAATCATTACTGTCCTCATTGTCCATTTGACCCAATGCATCCCGAGCTTTCCCGGTAAGTAGGGGGGATAGCTGGAAGCTCCAGGACTCTCTAGGAATTTTAGCCTGAATAGAAACTTCCTCAAAAGAATTTAAAAAGGCATCCATATCCTCCCCCTCTTTAAATTTGGCTATCAATTTGGAATTCAGTTTGTAACCCAGTCCTGTAGTCCCAGTTAAACCCAAGCCACTTAACTGCTCTGGTGCCACTGGTTGGAGTCGAAGCTTCTCCAGTTCATGTCACCTCTTGCATTATCACTCCTTTTGGTCTTCCTCCTGCTGTTCATGCTCTGCCTCTCAGTATTCTCGCCCTGCATCTCAGTGGTCTCACTCAGCCTTCTCCTCTGCAGCTCGCTGTTCTCACTTCTCTTCTCTCTGGAACTCTAGCTCCATTCTGCACAACTCAGTCTGCAGCCTGAGTACTTCTAGATTCAGAATTCTGGTGACCTTCCCCTGCTGCTGTGGCCCTTCACTGGCACTGGCCCCGCTGCCCTCCTCATTGGATCTGGACACTGCACTGGCCACGAGCCGTTCTACACTCAAGGTTTGGTCCTTTATAGTCACTGTCTGTGACTCGATACTCTGGGTAGCTGCTACCATCAGGGCATCCACAAGGTTCTGGTTGGTGGCTTTTGCCTTGTACTGGACTCCTCTGTCCCTGCACAACTGCTTTAAGTAGTCTACAGTGTGCCTGCTGTAGTTGGAAACCATCTTCTTCCCTAACTACGGCTACTCTGACTTGCACTTTAGAAAAAAAAATAAAACAGGTAGGAACTTGACTGTAAGCCAAGTGATATAGTTCTGTCTCCTTTTAAAAAATAAATCACTGCCTTTCCTTTTCTTTTTGCAAGTGAGCTAACAGTGTCAAGCCGACACACTGAACAATAAAGCTTGTAATACCAAACTATGCACACCGCTGCCAACCAATCTGTCACAACCCCACTCAGCAGGTCAGGCCCTCTGCTCCCACAGTGCCAACCTTCTAGCACAGTATTGTGACCAGGAACAGAAACAAGGTAACCCTCCTGTCTGTTTAGTGGGTTCAAATCAATCTTTGGTCTCAAGTTCTGAAGTAATTTAAACTGTGAACCTCTTGCTAGCTTACCCAATGTACAGGCTCAGATAACTCTGCTCTTCAGGGAAATGCCAGATATCATTTGCCTATGGGTACCTAACCAGATGTACAAAATGAACGCTTAAAAACTCTATTAAAGACTTCAGATAAACTCTTACCTTTTCCCAGTTTGGTAAACCAGTAAGCTTTTGCAAAGTGTCAACTTTAGCCATATATGCTTCGCTTGTCAAATAAAGAATTTCAAAGGCACACCAAGTAGTCTCCTAAAATAGAGGTTTTCATTAAAATAGAAAAAAATATGTAAACACTAAATATAGAACAATACAATCACTTAAAAGAACAGGGTTTAAAAGTGCAAATGCCTACCAACCATACCCTTAGACTGATCTATCTAATGTGTATCTTCTAATAGTGCTGATAGATGTTTCTTCTTCAGAGTGAAACATGTATATATCTCTAAAGGTCAGTCACAGCATAATTAAAACACTGTCTTGAACCTGCCTTCTCCATGATGTCACCCAGCTCCTCCTCTGTTTATTAAAAAGCATACAACCTGATCATTCAGAAGGTAAATTAACTAAGGTGACATCAGCAAAAACTCATTTCCCCATATGACCCTTTTGATCTAGTGTGCCTTCCTGCCCTTCACAGACATCAAAAGACCTTTATAACTTAGCACCCAAGTGACATAACCTGTATTCTTCCTCTAAACGTCATACAAGTTTATGAATTCCATCCTAGCAGCTAGCAGCTACAATTAAGCCAGATAAACAGGAGATCCTTAATTATTAGTGTCTCTTCTAGCCTGTAATTATCTCCTGGCTTTTAGGTTAACAGCTTGTAGTTGAAACCTGGGAGGGTGGGGGTGTCACCCCAGGAACACAGCATGTCTCAAGAGAGACATTCAATACCATATTTTTATATTACAAAAAGCATAGATTAATCAGAACCAGCTGTCCAAGAGTCACATGGGCAACAAAAGTAGACTCAGTTCTCTAGGTGGAAAGCTCAATTTCTTTCTCCTGCTCAAAAAGGCCCACCCTATGCTTTACCACAAGCCTTATTGTAGTGCACTGAAGTCTTAGGACTGTCACTGATTATGATGCCGAAGTCTCTCTCTTTCATAGTTTGCAGCAGGTGAACTCCCACCATCTAGTATTCAGATTTTTTTACCCTAGTGCTTAATCTTTTACCTTTTGGTATTGGATTTTAACTGCCAAGTTCCAGATCACTTCACCAATTTTGCCTCATCCTTCCTTAGTTCCATTACAGTACACCTTCACTGCTGTCCACCCTACCACAAATCTTTGTATCAGATGTGCACAGAGACATTTTACCTTTTTATGCCCTCACCTACTGTATGTCACAAATAAATATTTTAAAAGCACTGGTCCCAGGACCGAACTCTGTCACCCCCCCATCACCGATTTGGCCACATTAATGGCTACCCCTGCATCCTATCCTGAAGTCAATTTCCCACCCAATATTTCATTTCATCTCCAACCCCTATATCCATATCCCTATACTGTATAATAAGCTGAATTGCGTCTAAATATTATATTTTAAAATGTTTTCCTGGATTCTGTAAACATGTTCTAAAGTAATGGGGAGGGTACTTATTCATATTATTCAGAAAGTACCTTTGAGCACAAATGCTGGTTTACAAAGGTCCCATGCCAATTTCAAGATGATACATCAAAGCAGAATAATATAGACCAGACAATACAGCAACCACTTACAATACAGAGACATCTATAAACAGGGCATACTAGAGAGTACTTGAAGCATATCAGTCTATTCCTTATCCAGTTATTAGCTAAAGGCTTTGAGTTACCTAAGATTGCTAGGCTAACACATAATGTTGACTACATTTCAATACAATGAACTGGATGCCTTAATCTCACAGGGTCCTTGACAGAATGAGTCCTCAGTCTAGTTCAATGCCTGGTATAGTGTTCCTGAAATATGCGTCTGTTGCAAAATTGGCAGCAAGGACTAAAAGGAGATGAAAACAGGATTACACATTGTATGCTATCTTTATTTAAAAGTAAGCTGCCACTTTGAATGTGCTATATTTAAACAGACAATACCACTATTCAAAGGTAAAGATGGATTATTGCCCAAATAGATGCAGGAGGAACATGATAAACATCTGCTTTCTGTGGTTACAATGACAACTAAAAAGATGAGATCATCAGTCAGCTAAACTGAGTGATTTCAGTGAGTAGAAATTGAGTTAAGTATTAGAGTAAAAGTACAGCCTGACTGGAATAGGAGGTGTTTCAAGCTATTATTCAAAGAACACTTTGCTGATGGCATTGTTTGTTGATAAGTGTAAAAAATGGTTTATCATGCAAAACAAAGTGTAAAATATTAATAAAAATGGCTCACTAACCTTTGCACAAAAGTGTTATATGTAACAAAATTCCCACAGGTGCATGCTGTTTAGGCAACTATGCTTGCTTCAGTTGAGACATAGGTGTAGCCAGGTATCCCTCCTGAGCTCTGTTGTCACCGTTTATAAAAAATAAGTTATATCAAACATTTGCCACATGCCAACTTGCAGGTTTTGCTCATGCCCAGTTCTGTTGGCCCCAGGTCATTAATATCAATGCATTCAGACAGCCATATGCATCTGCAGTCCCTGCTTTTAATTGATGTAAGCTTTGGGGGGTGACACAAAGCATATTAAGGTGGAAGGTGATCTCCCTTTGCAGTCAAGTGTACTGAGCAACTGTTTCATGTGCCCTTACACTTGTGGTCAGAATTGAGTTTCAGAGACATCTTAGAAACACAGAATTTGTTGTCAGAAAATGACCACTTGGCCCATCAAGTCTGCCCAGATGGTCCCTGCATAGTCTGTCTCCATAGACTCTAACTGATCTATGGTGACCCTCTCTCTTCCCTGCCTGTTTACTAATATTCCCCTATGTCTATGCCATGCATACTTGATGCCCCCATTGTTTTTGCCTCCACCACTTCCACTGGTAGCCTGTTCCAAGCGTCCACTGCTCTTTAAGTGAAGTGGTACTTTCTCACATCTGCCTTAAACTCCCCCACCCCTTCAGCTTCATTGCATGCCCTCTGGTCCTGGGGCACTCTCATTTGAGCGAGACTTCCTCCTGCACCCTGTTTAACCCTGTGAAGAACTTGTAGACCTATATCATGTGCCCTCCTGCTCTCCTCTTCTTTCTTTCAGGTTGTACATGTTGAGATCCCTCAGTCATTCCTCCTAGGGCTTTTGATGCAACCCCTGCACCATTTTAGTTGCTCTCCTCTGGACTACCTCTACCATGTCTATGTCCTTTCTGAGGTGCTGCCTACAGAACTGGACACAGTGCTCATAGTGGGGCCTCCCCAGCGAGTGACATAGTGGCAACTCCACCTCCCTTCTCCTGCTGGGGATGCCTCTCCCAGTGCATCCCAGTATCCCACTGGTCCTATCCACTGCTTTGTCACACTGCCCTGCAAATTTAAGGTCATCAAATATGATAACCCCAAAGTTCCTTTCTGCTTAGTAACTGTCAGTATCTTTTTAATGAATCTTATTAAGCGTCAAACCCTCAGGTGTCATGACTTGATAGGTGTATCATCCATCTAGCCACTGTGCTTACTCTGTATAACTCTCCTTCCAATATGCCAAGATGCTTACTCCTAGACATGCCTCTGACCATCCAACCTTTATCCTCATGCTATTCTAAGTTCAACTCTTGTAATTCCCCCCTCCCGGGCCATCTCCCAACACTACATATTAATTACAGTGACTATTGCAATTTGTTCTGCAACAACTGATTGCATTTCAGCTGTGCTTTATTCAGTCTGACTGTACTATTATCTGAAAAGTTTAATCCACATACCTATATACCTCTTGTACACTCACTATGATATGTTATATTTTTTTCCATTTTATTTGTCTTCTCTGCACCTTATTATTGTATTGCTATTTTAAACTGTTGCTCCCTTATCCACCCCCTCCCAGACACATCTAGAAATGAACTGCTCAGAATGTCTTTCCTGGTAAAACATTTGAACTGAATGAAATAATAAATAAGCAAATGAATGAATGAACGAATAAATAAATACATAAATACATTAATAAATAATAAATGCATGGGTCAGAACAACTTGTATTGCTCACTGTCCTGAGATCGTGTTGTTAGATTAACTTATACTGTATCTGAAAGGTTGCAAAGAATGCATAATGAAGTTGAATTATTTTTATCCATGTGTGGGGGGAGCTGACAGCTTCTCACTGCAGTACTCTCTTCACCAGTTAGTCCATTCCCAACTTGTTGTTAATTCCATGGGCCCAGTTTTCAAAGGTTGATGCACCGTGTCAACCCCGATGTTTGG
This sequence comes from Neoceratodus forsteri, assembly GCA_016271365.2. NCBI lineage: Eukaryota > Metazoa > Chordata > Ceratodontiformes > Ceratodontidae > Neoceratodus > Neoceratodus forsteri. Next base: position 436,137,549 of record JADMNL010000023.1, read on the forward strand.
TGCAACTGCGCCAAATGTCTTTTGATGCAATTGCGCCCAATTTAGTAGCCCTCCTCCTGCACTGGAGATCATATTGGGAACTATAGAAAAGACTTCTCAGAGTAGCAAGGGTCCCGATCCTGCCTAGACCTAACAGACTCCACAATTTCAATCCTGCTCCCTCCACTCCTCTACGGAGCTCTAGTACTGATATCCCTAAGGGAAACTGAGCTCAGCATGCTTGCACGCTCTACCACAAGGTCAGCTGATTCGCTGCACAAGCAGACAGCAAGGAACACCATTGCAAAGCACTTGCATCGTTAAACTGGCCCCAACTAGACAACAGACTTAAAGAGCTGCTATTGCCTTAAAAAGACCTTTAAAAAACATAATAATTAGGTACAATTCAGCTTCCATTGTGTTACACTTGGTCCCCTAACTTATATTGGAAACCACATCATACACTGATGACAGCATCTACAATATTACCTAATTGCAGCTTCAATGAGCTTTAATAAAGGAGTAATGCCTGACAGGGTGGGTGTTATGCTGGGATAACATCCCGCCTTGGGCGGTTGGGCCCAAGGCCACCAACTGAGGGTATCCAACACCCGAGAAGGGATGTTATCCCAGCATAACAACCACCCTGGCGGGCATTATTCCTATTATTGTTTTATACAGAAAAAAATAATTTTAAATAATTTTTTTTTGTGTTTAAAAATATTTTTTTGGGAAGAGAAGATGTAAACAATCATCACTCTCAATCCCATCATCAGCAGGGATGTTATGCCAGAATAGCATCCCTGCTGTGATGGCCTACTGACCAATCAGAAGCCAGGATTCTTTCTTACCATTGTATAATCATTACTAACCTATAGTGCACAGGTACCTACCATATAAGAGTGAGGTACTGTACCAGGGACAATATACTGATAATTATCACTGATCTATTGGAAACATATAAGTAATTTGTCAGGAACATGTCTGTATTCTTTGTATAACCTATGCTGTAAGCTTCTGATATGTATGATGCCTTATTTTCTGTACAACACTGACATTGTGCAGATTTATGTAACACCGCACTTATGCCTGTTATCTCTCTGTGTTCTGTATGAGTTCTTTGTTCTCATTTTAGCTGACCTTGCACCAAATGTATAACTTTTAGGCACACTGTGGAGCCACCTAACCCAATAGGGTCTGTTTTGCATATCTAATGCATGCACAAAAGCAAGGTAACTATGGTGATTATCATAGTATAGAAGGGATATGCGGGGGTTGACTGTGTGATAAAGCATTTATCTTGGTTAGTTGCCATTGATCTCAAGTAACCTCATGAGTGGCAAAGCCATGAGTGAGTTACGAGAGGTCAATGGCAACTAGCCAAGATAAACACTTTATCACACAGTAGCCCCCCACATATTTCATTTTTGCAATAGAGGAAGAGAATGTGTGATACTTTATTTTGGTTTAATAGTGCTTTGTTTTTGGGTTTTTTTGTTTGTTTTGATTTGGGGTTTTTAGTTTTTCTTTTATTTTTTAAAAAGCTGTTCCACTTCGCATTTGTGCTACACCCCCACTACTACAATCACCACACCTCAGACCATGGCAAACACAGGGGTATAGAGAGCTCACACTGAAAACAAATTGGCATTTGGCACTTCCACATAACCAACACTAAAAATCTTACCTTCACAATTATTCCTGAATTTTTTCGGCAAGCATGATCTCTCACCTCACAGCAGTTCCCGCTTCAGCTCCCTCTGCTGACATGACTCTCGCTTCCACCTTGCTGTAGATTTAGAAAACTCTCATCCTCCTTACTGCTTATCCCACTCCCAGGGTCCAAAACTAAAACCACTTGCACTACAATCACTGTTATTTTCAAAAATTAAATAAATAAACACCTGCCAGACAAAATATACATAGGCTTGCTCCCTCACTAAACTAAGCTGCCATTTTCTTTCAAAACTTTTTCAGAAACTCGCTCCTCTACCAATCAGCATAAATGCCACATACGTCACTCCTGGTGTCATGATCTAGCATCCATGGCAATGGCACAAGGACGAAGCAGAACAGTTTAAAAAAAAAAAAAAACTAAATCAAAACAAAAAAACAGAACACTATTAAACAAAAATAAAGTATCACACATTCTCTTCTCCTATTGCATAAATGAAATATGTGGGGGGCGACTATGTGATAAAGCGTTTATCTTGGTTAGTTGCCATTGACCTCTCATGACCCACTCGTGGCTTCACCACTCGTGAGGTTACTTGAGGTCAATAGCATAACCAAGATAAATGCTTTATCACACAGTAGCCCCCCTCATATCCGTTATTTATTCTACAGATTTCTCCTTTCCAGTATGTGATACTAAGAACATTTGCAAGAATGCATGATCTTTATCCCTCAGGGTTCATCCACCTCTACAGCTGACTCCCTACTTCAAGTCAAAATTCTCTGTTGTGACACCACAATCTGCTACCATGGGAGTAACTGTGATGTCACAAGCAATGCATTATGACCTCAGATAGGGAGAAAGCAGCAGGAAGAGATGAACTCTTCGCGGGAGCAAAGCTCCTGGTATCATGCAAATGAGCTTAGTAATAAATTATGAGAAGGAGGAATACAGAACTAATGTGAAATACAAGCTGGGCTGCATCTAAATATTATGTTTTGGTAAAGTTTTCCTGAAGACATCAGAAGCTCTTTAAGCACACCTCACTCTGCCTCATGTGCAAAATTCTGAACAACCACCTACCTCACCTCTCGAATCTTGTGGTGCATAGGCAGTATGAAGGACTCTCCGCTCAACGTTGCAACCCCCTGTAGAGGTACCCAGGGTATTCACAGCTGTTGGACAAAGGTCTTTTGTGTATAGAATCATGCAGTCCTGGAGCAAGCTCCCCACCACCCCACAGAGCTGTCCCTTGCTCTCTGCATTCTAGCGCTCACCAAAAGCATACCTCGCCATCAAAAGCACTTGCACTTGTACTCACTAAATATGCATCTTTCAAAAATACCAGAGTTAGTATATTAATCACCTTAACTAGCATCCTGTCACATACTTCCTACCCTTGAGGCAGGCTCCTCCTACCATGGTACTGCCACAAAGAACACATACTCATATCCCTCAAAACATATATAGCACTTATTACACAGGTAATTAATGTAGTTCTGTTACTATTGATTTCAACATTGTTCTATGGCAACTAATGGCATGTCTCACACTATGTAACTGTTATCTGTTGTGTCTCAGTAAGTAAGTTTGCCTATGTATAGACCAATTATTTTCTTTAAGTTTGTGAATTATGATCTCTGTACAGTGTACAACCAATGTCTTGTGCTCTCTTATATATAATTAACCCCGGGTCACCCCTGAAAAGGGACCCTTGGCCTCAGCAGGCCAACCTGGTCAACAAAATTCAAATAAATAAATAAATGAATAAAAAAGGCTTGACTTTGGTAAACTGGTCACAGAACTATATTTTTCTCATTGTGAAGGATCACACTGGTTACTAGTTAAGCAATGGATTAATTTCAAAGTGCTACTTCTGACATCTAAGGCTATTAAATAGTAACAGACTAGTATCTTCCTGTTTCCAGGATTCCAGTTACAGACTGTTCCCTCTTGTCCCCTGGATATGTTGGTACTGGACTGCTTTCTTTTCTGGCTGCTCGGTTGTGCACTGCTAGTGACTGGGCATGTGTTTTAGCAGTGCTGAAGTGTATAATGCTTTACCAGTTTTTGTTTGAATGAAATCCTCTGCCTCTTCTTCACAAAAGGCTTTAAAATTAATTAATTTATACTTCAGGGCTACCATATATTTCCTGTATTTTCTTGGATCTTACATTATTTCCTGTGGAACTTGAATGGTTGTGTTTTGCAGTATGACCAATCAAAGTCTTTGATAGCAATTTCCAATAGACTGTTTCATCTTCCTGTAAAATAAGGAGTCCCCAGAGATCTGCTGATACTTTCGACTGACTACAGCTGTGCATAATCAGGTTTACATCTTTAAAAGTTTTATTGATTTGTTAATAGAGATTAACTGGGATATCACCATGAGTTTGAACAGAATGATTTTAAAGAAGGGTTCACATGGGTTAAAATAATAAAATACACTAATAATATATTAGTTCTATAGCATTTAGCTGATAATAATTAAGGGTCACATACATCCTTTTTTTTTCTTTTAACAGTTGAATGTGTCAGCTCTATAATTCCTCACAGGTTTTCTTGGGTAATTTGTTTTAACACAAATTGTTCCCCATGTGAGGACCTCAGAGGGGTTCAAAATAAATCATTTTATTTATTTGGCAACTGGATGGCCCAAGAGCAACACATGGCAATTTTCAAGGGCAACCCAGGAGCAAAAAGAAATATAGTACAATGACAGATTTCAGTGTTCAGCATCTTTATTTAGTCAGTTAGCTTTCTAAATTTTAAAACCACACAGTAAATACAATTATACAATGACAAAAAATATACCTGAACTCTAATTATTCAGTCTGGGGCTTGATCCCTGAACATCACGGAACTAGTCCCAGCACACACATGACTGTGCTAAATGTTAAACAGATCATTCCACAGCAGTTCTATGTGATAACGGTGATCACAGAAAGGCGATTGCTGTTAGGGCAAATGTACATCGGCTAAAATCAATTTCACCAATGTACACTTGTGGGTCACAGTAATGTGAGCTGAAAACATGGTTTTTTCTTTTATGGGGCTGGCCCTGCACCACCCTCCCACAGGGCTTTGCCCTAGACCCCCCACAAAAGGATTCTCAACTCAAAAGGTCAATGGGTGAAAACAAACAAAAAATAAATTCATGGACTGATGTAAAAATACCGATGTGCCCAGCATAAAACCCAACACCCTCCCAAACCTAGCCTGCCACCAACCACCATGCCCACACACAGCCAGCTCAGCAACCCCACCGCTGTGCCACCTCACAAACCCTCCCTCCTCCTTCACCTGTTGTACAGCGCTCGTGCCCCTTGCACGTGCATATACATATAGCAAAATGTCACTATAGCCGTATTCGCACCCCTGTCCAGTAGCCCTATGAACAGGCATTGCTATTTAGTAGCCCTTTTTGTAAGCATTCAACAGCAGACATACTTATCACAGGATAACTCACACAGCCCATGGACCCCATATTCAGAGACAGCCAGATACTCGCACAAAAAAATGGGCTGGCCAGCTCTGACAGGATATTCAAACAGAATGAGTGATCAGAACAGGTTGTGCATTCTGTTTGAATATCAGATCCTGGATGCGCAGCACATAGCAGGTGGCCACCATGTTTGGCGCAGTGCATCCAGGGTTCGGGGCCAAAGACCACCAATGTGCCATTTCCCCCAAGGGTGATATTCAGCCAAAATACCTTAATGAGCTCATTGGGCATGCATGGAGCAAAGGGGCCTCCTGCATGCCCATTTTGGGCTCATTAGGTTGGCTGCACCCAGTGGAATGCACCAGGCCAGCCCCCACTCAGCCCCAATCCCCATTATAGAAAAGAAATGTAGCTCCCTTCCCATCTTTTCCATTGTGCAGTGTCCCCCTCCCCATTCCCAATCCCTGTTATTATACCAACATGTAGCCCAGTCCTGTCTTTTCCATAGTGTAGTGCCCCCCTCCCAGCCCAGATTCCCTTCATAATATAATAATGTAGCCCTGTCTCCTCTTTTCCATAGTGTAGTGTCCCCTGTCCTCATCCCCAAACCTCAGAATATGAAATATGTCCCCCGATTGACCCTGGTGGTGTAGTGGAGCCCCCAACCCTGGCCCAATCTCCAAATGAATAGTAACCCATATCCCCAGTATCTCCAGTGGTCAAACAGCCCCCCCACCCCCTCACCCCGGTAGGACATGGCCCGCCACCCTGCCCTCCTACCTGACTGGAGCCAGTGACTAGAACAGCCCTCTGCACACCACCACCACGGCCGACCACTAACTGAACAGTCAATGAGCCTGTACAGTACATAGTACTTGTCTATTGACCAATGGGCACGTACTATGTACTGTACAGGCTCATTGACTGTTCAGTGGGCAGCTGGCCACCGTGTTGTATGGAGGGCTGTGCTAGTTGCCAGCTCCCAGTGGGTGAGGGGAAGCAGGGTGGTGGGCCATGTCCTTCCGGGGTGAGGAGGTGGGTGGCCACCTTACCATCAGAGATACCAGGGATATCAGTAACTATTCATTTGGAGATCAGGCTGGGGTGGGGGAGTTCCACTACACCACCAAGGTCAATGGGGGGGACATAATTCATATTCTGGGATTCGGAGCTGCGGAGTGGGGACACTACACTATGGAAAAGATGGGGTTGATGGCTACATTATTATATTAAGGCAGGGATTGGGGCTGGGAGGTGTGGCACTGCACTATGGAAATGATGGGGACAGGGCTACAGTTTGTTATAATAACAGGGATCAGGGATGGGGAGGGGGGACACTACACTATGATAAATAGTGGACCAGACAGTTATTTTTTCATATGGTGGGGATCGGGGCTGGGAGAGGGGTCCACTACACTGTGGAAATTAGGGGATAGGAGCGTTATTCTTTCACAAAGCAGGGATTGGGGCTGGGAGTGGAGATCATTTGACCAGCCCAGGACTTTGTGTGGGGCATCACCTTGCCTGGCACAAAGTTAGGACAGGGTTTTGGCTTGCTAACTTTGTGCTGGCACATCAGGCAATGTCTTCCACAGGACCCCTCATCTGCATGCCCGCATCGCAATATTCTGCGCCATGTCACAGTTGAGTTTACATGGCACATTGGGGGTTTCTGAATATTGACATGTCCCCGATGGTTATCATAAGTCGAAGAATCGCAGCTGGTGCATCTAGAGATGCGTGTATCTCTTTTGAATATCTGGGCCCGCATGACTGCTCTAGCTTTTGCCAGTGCTTGTTCCATTTTTCTTAAAGATCTGCTGACAACTCAAAGAAAACTTTGAAAAACATAATAATGAGGCACAATTTAGCTTGCATTCCATATACATTCTATATATTTCTCCTCTCCTTTATTGATTACCAAGGAAATGTGCCTCAATTTGGATGAAGACATCAGGCTCGATTCTCAAAGGGGGCTTGGATCAGCACAAGCTGTGGCAAACAACAGCTTGCACCAAAGTCCTGTGCACCAAGGACCCTGAGCCCAATTCTCTAACTGGCAGGGTCCCGGCAGCAAAGACCCTAGGCTTGCAGCAACCAAGTCTGTGCTTGGCTGGTCTAAGGGTACTTAGAAAAAACATCCTCTGGAGGTGTTTAGAGAATCCCATTTTCAGGGATGTGGTAGTCTGCCATATGCCTCCTAGTGCCATGCCGCAGCCCATTTTGGGATGCAGGGGTGGCACAAGCCCTGTTAGGGGCAGGCAGCCTGTGTTAGAATCGAACCCATCATCTTTATCATTTATAGTTCATCTGCTTCTATAGCTTACTCTCCACTTCAAGTCATAATCATCTGTTATGACATCACAGTCTGTTGCCATGGGAGTGACTGTGATCTCACAAGCAGTGTGTTATGAACTCAGGAAGGGAGAAAGCAATAGGAATAGATAAACTCTTCAGGAGCAATTATTGTGTTTTCCTGAAAATTACCTCATAAGTCATGGGGAGGAAAGATACAGAACTAATGTGAAACAAAAGCTAGGCTATGTCTAAATATTATGTTCTATTAAAGTTCTCCTGAAGGCATCAGCAGCTCTTTAAACATCAATCCCTCTTTCCAAACGCCACAAACCACTCCCCCCAAAACATAGATAAACATTAGGGCCCAGATATTCAAACTGCGCCAGTCTGAGGCGCAAGCCCTTGCGCTGCTCAAAATAGTTGCGCAGGGGTGTGGCGGGGTGATATTCAAAGGGTGCGCTGTTGAGCAACTCCTTTGAATCACCCAGCTCCCAACACTGCGCGATGGCGCCAGTGGAACTTGCGCTTCCGCATGAAGTTGCCAGAGTTGAGCATTAAACTTGCGGTGGCGCAAGTACCATTGCGCCATGCGCAAATTTCCGATATTCAAAAGGTGACATGCAAATGGGGCCATAATTTATGCAAGGCGCAGGGGGGGCCATTTGCATCTATTTATGGCCCCATTTGCATGCCATTTGCATGTAGGTGCGCCGATCCCCGAGGACTTGCACCTGGCCACCCTGCCAGGCAGCAGCCGTCGGGGACCGACGCACAATGCAGCCCGATCGCGGGCATCACAGTTACATGACACCCCCACATCTCCCACAGCCCGATCATGGGCAGAACACGTACATGTCGCCCCCCCCACACACATCTCCACAGCCCGATCGCGGGCAGAACACGTATATCGCCCCCCACACATCTCCCCGGCCAATCGTGGGCAGAACCTATATGACCCCCCCAGTGCCTGTCGCGGGCAGAACCTGTATAGCCCCCCAGTGCCCGATCGCGGGGCAGAACCTGTATGAACCCCCCAGTGCCCGATCGCGGGCAGAATGTAACCCTCCCCAACTCGAATAACTCCCTGGTGGTCAGTGGACCGTAAAGCCCGATCGCGGGCAGAATGTCAACAACAACCCCAAACATCTCCCTGGTGTCTAGTGTCCCCCACCCACCCCGAAGCCCCTCCACCCGCTCCCCGCGGCGGTGGCGACAGCATCCACCGCCTGCCCCCCGCCCGTCGACTGACTGTCCGGTAGGGCTGCGCCCATTGGTGCAGAGCTACAGCCAATGGGCGTGCAGACATTCTGCCCGTGATCGGGCTTTACGGTCCACTGGACCACCAGGAGTTATTCGAGTTGGGGGAGGGTTACATCTGCCCGCGATCGGGCACTGGGGGTCTATACAGGTTCTGCCCGCGATCGGGCTGTGAGATGTTGTGTGTGGGGGTTGCTGCAGCGTACCCGCTCACATCGGGCCAGGAGATGTGTGTGGGGGTTCATGTATTTGTACTGCCCACGATCGGCTGTGGAGATGTGAGGGGGGTTTCAGTGACTGTGATGCCCGCGATCGGCTGGTGGGGGGGCATAGGGACTGGTTGGGGCCAGCCGGGTGGCAGCTGCTGTGTTGGCGCCTTGCAATACAGCAGCTCACCTGTGGGTGGTCCTCAACGTGATCCTTTTTTTTGGCTCAGGTTGTGCAGGCGCAGGTTGGGGTTGCGATGCACAACTCTGAAAACCCGACTGAATATCAGGTTGCTGGTTATGCATGGTTCCTCCCCCTCCTGTTGAGCATGCATTCATTTGCATTGCTCTTTTGCGCAACCTGTTGCCAGTGGAGCAACTGCCTCCTGCTGAATATCGCAGAATGGCGCAATGTAGGACTTGCGCATGCGCAACCCTGTTGCGCATGGACCAACCCTTTTGAATATCTGGGCCTATGGGTACAGCCTGGCCCACAAATACATACTTTTTATAATCATTCTTAAATAAAAAGAAAACCTTATCAGAAAACTGTTACTGCGATCAGCTTCACTGATAAGGCAGTTCTTGTCCAGCCTGATCTGAGAAAGCATGTATGCTTTTCAAAAGTACACTGCATTTCAAATCACTGCCCAACTACCATTTTTTCTTCCTTTCTGTGTTTTCCCAGTACAAACACATGACAGCCATTGCAGGAGAAGCAGATACCCAAAGAAGCATAAAAGCTGGAAAATTATCATAACAGAGCAGTCCCTGCCCAGCCCGACCCAGGAAGCATGTGTGCTTTTTGAAAAGCAAACTATGCTTCATTTCACTCACCAAGTGCCATTATTTCAATCTTCCTGTGTTCTCCCGGTACAAACACACAACAACCCTACTGGTAGAACACACACAGCATAACCATCAAAACCAGGAAGATATCGATCTTAAGAATGATTGGGGGGGGGGATAGCAGATCTATGACTTCCAGGTGGACAGCGGTGTATCATGTAACCCGAACAATGACACAGACAAAAAAGGAGAGACAAATAGAAACAGAGAATTAAAACAGATGTAGGAGGGCTTGACACAGAGGGGATGGGGACAGAAATACAAAAGACAGGAAGGTTTGGGGGTTTGCAGCCATGCTAGCAACACAGCAGCTCCACCTAGTGACCCAAAAAATAAATGAGTACTATTTTTTGAGTTTGCGCATGCACGTCAAACTCCTTAGGATAGTAGGCTTTGAGGGGTGTGACACTGTCTGTCCAGTGCAGAGTGCTCTGCATGGGGCTCGACAGTATCACACCAACCCTCAGTCAGGCTGGTTCTGATGCTGTTTTGTCTGTGGTGGTCTGCACTTGAAAAGAAAAAGCTGCACCAATCAGGAGCTGACTTTTTCCTTTCATCTGCAGATCACCGCAGAGCAAACAGCTGTTTGCGTTGTGATGTCTCTGCCATGTCCCACTGTCTCCCATTCTCAAGTTTCTCAAGTTTCTCCCACCCTTGTGTAGCAGGCCACAGACTAAGCTCCATATGGGCTGGGACTACTGAATGCCTGAAGGCACTTTCACTGTAAGCGTGATCCGATTGTGCTGGCTGGGAGGAGGCGCTTTCCTTGACCGCCTCCTCCACGTCCTTCTGTCTCTGTGATCATGGCTGGAGGACCCCACTTCCCCACCTGCCAACATTCAGGGTGCTCATTCCACATGTGGCTGGTATCGGGGGATTCTCATCCTTTAATGTGGAACACTGGGAGCCCACCCAGTGTGCCAAAACCTGCTCTGGTGTTTCCAACACTGGGATGCCCACTCCCGGTGTCAGATGCGCCCCCCCACCACATATCCTCCGACCTTGGGGTGCCCAATCCCTGAGTCAGCATTGATCCCTCTTGAACCCCCTTAGTACTCTGGCACACTGGGAACCTACCCCAGTGTGCCAAAATCAATAGTTTCCCTGCAAAAAACAGAACACAGACCCACAACACCTTTTTTTTTGTTTTAAACCTGAAAAGAAAGAAAACTGTCCCTTGTAGTTGCCACCGGTTCCCTCTCTCAACCCACATCCCCCCTCTGTACACTCCACCTCCCCCACTCCCCTTGCCCATTTTTACCTCCGGAGGTTGGGAGCAGTGATCTTCAGTGAACCAAGAACACGTCTGCACTCTTCAAAAGCCGACTGCAAACTGAAAAAATGACAGTAAGGTTTATAATGGCAGTGAATGGGGGGTTTTCAATTTAGGTTGATATCTCAGCCATTTTTGGGAGTTTTGGTCCCAAATTTTCAACATGGGGTTCTTGGGACCCCACCTCATGAACACAGTCACTGTCATTTTGTTTCTCAGTCCTGAAAGGTGATTTTACAGTCGCTGTGTGAATTGACTTTTGGGACCAATTAATGAAATGACAGTGCCACTGTTCATGAGGTGGGGTCCCAAAAAGCCCTTGTTGCAAATTTGGTAACCCCCCCCCAAAAAAATGACTGCATTTTCAGCATCCATTGCACAGTTTTTATGCACACTCGTAATGTCATCAATTTTTAAGATTTTCACTCCAATGTCGGTAACAAATGGGAATTTACTACTGCAGGTTCCCTTTTCTATGCATTTTTCTTAAACCTGGAGCATTGCCAATTCTCCCTCTCTCTAACTCCCCCCAATTGCCCTGCCCCTACAGTTCATGTTTTTCCCTGCTGCTGCTATCAGGGGATGTTGAAAGCAACCCGGGCCCCACAAATATTCCTACTTCTCACATATGGGTCAGTTACTCAGGGCTGAAAATTGCCATATCAATGTATGCAGCCCCTATCTAAATTTCCTGACCTTGAAACCTGGGTAGCCCTCCACAAACCCCATGTCCTCAGTCTCTCCGAAACATGGCTAAAGCCACATATTCTTGATGCAACCTACCACCTTCCAAGGTACTCCAGGATAGACGTGGTAAAAAGAAGGGTGGTGGCATGGCACTCTATATCAGAGAACCCCTCTCCACCTCCCCAGTACTCAACTCAGACCCTACTTCCCCTATCAAATGGCTCATAGCTTACTCTGGGCTCAGTGAAAGAGATTTATATGGGTTGCTGTTACAACCACCAGCAGGGGGAATGCCAGATCTCAATAACTACCTGGGCCTGAGCAACCTCTCCTCCCACAGGGACTCTATCCTCCTTGAAGGTTTTAACCTCATTTGATTTAGTCCCCTAGAATCAGACTACTCGAACCTATTAAAACAGAACAATCTGGTTCAAGTCATCTCTGTTCCCACCAGACAAAACACTCATGCACAAAACCACTCTCTTCTAGACTTGGTGATCACCAACAGGAAGGACAAGGTACTCCAGTCTGGGACCCTGTCCAACTCCATTAGTGATCACTCCCCCATATACATTGTCTGGTACACCAAGACCAAATGCACCCCCCCAACACATTTCCTTCTGTAACTTCAACTGCCCTCACACCTCTACCCTGTTTGACGATGCAAGAACAATAATCCGGTCTGCTCTTTACTCCATCTCAGATGTGTCAGCGGCAGTGGGCTTCCTCACTGATGCCTTCCTTCAGATCAGCACTTCCCCCTCACCACCAGGACAGTGAGGGGTGGCTGTACTTGTCAGGTATCGAAAGAGCTCCTGTCTATGATGAAGGAAAGGAACACAAAGTGGGCTGCCTACAAAAAGGCCCCCTCTCCAGCTCTCTGGAACAATTATAGGCATCTGAGAAACAGGTGCAAGCAAACTGCCCAGGTTCAGAAGTGCAGCTTCCTCCGTAACCAGCAAAATGACAGCCTGGAGGACCCCCACCATTTCTGGAGTGCCATCAGTTCCATATTAAACTCTCATACATGCAATTCTACCATACATTTAAACTCCCATCAGGTACCCTGTTGAGGTCACCCAAGCCTTCAACAAAACATTTATGGATCTTACTGCACACCTAAATAAACTACCTACCCAGCCACTGAATTGCACTGTGCCGGATCCTTGCAACCGATCCTCCTCTCCCTTTCCCACTGGCACCTCCCCCCCTCCTTTCTACATTAGAGACATCTCCACTGAAGACACCATCAAACTCCTTAACAGTCTCCCAAACTGAGGCAGCCCATGCAGTGACGGTCTCTTCCCTTCAGTGCATAAGCTAACATCCCCTGCCATCTAAAAAACCCTCACCTTTATTTTTAATCTGGCTTTGACCACCTTTACAATGCTGGACTCTTGGAAGCTTGCCAGAGTGATGCCAATTCACAAAGCAGGTGACCCCCTATCCTCAGATAATTACAGGCCAATCTCCCTGCTTCCCCACCTGAACACATTTTTTGAGAAGACTGTGCATTGCCAGCTCTCTGACCACCTCAAGAAACATAACCAGTTATGTAGCCAACAACCTGGTTTCCACAAATCCCACAGCACTACTTCAGCACTGGCCCAGTTTACTGATTATGTCCATGGAAACATGGACATGGGGAAAGTGACAGGTGCTGTGTTTTTGGACCTGACCAAAGCCTTTGACCTGGTCAGCCACCCCTATTACATTCCACTCTCCACCAACTTGGCTGCTCTCCAGAGACCTCCTTGTGGGTTAGGAGTTATCTGCCTGGACGATCCCAGTCTGTATATATTGGCCTTGCTATCTCCCCTGCCCTCCCTGTCTCTACGGATGTCCCTCAGGGTTCCTTCCTTGGCCCACTACTGTTCTGCATCTTTATAAACTCCCTTCCCTCTGACTGCCTCTCCTGTGAAGCCCTTCTGTATGCTGATGATCTCATACTCTTTTACAGAGACAAGTCACTGGCAAAAATATCCTCTATCCTGTCCCATATCTATGGCTCAGAACACAGCTGGTTCCTGTCGCCTAGGCTACTGGTCAATGCTAAAAAAACTAAGGTGATGATTTTGGGTCCAAACCTTACCTGTCCGATATCGTCAAGCCTGACTCCACCTTCTCGGTGCTTTCACCCGATGGCCCAGCATTAGAAAATGTTCCCAATTTCAAGTACTTGGGCATAACCCTCAACCCCTCCCTCTCCTACATGGAGCACATAAACTCCATTGTATGTTGGGTTAACCAAAAACTCAGGGCTGCATATCGGCTAAAACATTTCATGACTAGTAAGGCCTGCTTAGCTAGTGCCCATGGCAATCTGCTACCTATATTGACTACTGCTCCCCCATATATTCCACGGTATCTTCAACTCTACACACGTGTCTAAACTCTGTCTACAATAACTTATGTTGATTTGTACTTCTGGTACCCTACTCTACACACCACTGTAGCATTTACCAGGCACTAGGGTGGCTTCTTCTCTCTGGCTGTTTTGAATATGCACTGGGCTGTATCACTGACACCACCATTAGGGATGGCAGTGTTTCACCTTATGCATCCTTCCTGAAGGCTGGAGCTGTTCCTAGAAGCATACATGTATTGTCGGTTCCCCCTATAGAAGCCCCTAAAGTCTCCATGATAATGGGTTGCAAAGCTATGTCAGTTGCTGCTCCCTCTCTCTGGAACAGACTCCCTGCCCCCACTCTGGTCTACAGCTTTTCAAACACTGTTTCAGAGCCTAAGTACTGAAAGAGGCAAAATGCCTGTGCCCTCTGGGGTAAGCTTCTTCAACTTACTACCTATCCCGCCTACCTTAGCTGCCAACCCAGCTCTTAATAGTTGCCTTGCCTAACATAGCACTCTGTGACTACCTTCTTTTTTGCTAGTCTAGTTATTATTGCCTGTTACCTTTGACTATGCCTAAAATAAATTGGTCTCTGAATTTTTGCTCAAAATGTACAGTAATTGCATACTGTATACTGTCACCCTTCCCCCAATTATTCTAATATGTAGTGTATATGTTTATTTCCCCCAATACTTTGTATACTGTGCTGTTTATACTCCTATACTGTTCTGTTTACATTCTATATAATTTTGTTTTCTGGTATGCATTTTTATTGTGCCATAATGTTGCCCCAGGTTGTGCCTGAAAACGGTCCTCTGGACCAGTGCACCTACCCGGTAATCAAAGACTTAAATAAATAAATAAAAGCTTAAATGTTGGCATGATGGCTGCAGGTACATCAGACCATGTTAAGGAAAATTTCCCTCAGGAACTGGATGCCTGAGTGGTCAGTCCACGGCTAGTAGGATGGAGCCAGTACTTTATTCTCATTCTGTACCTAACCCCAAAAGACCTGTTTTACAGCAGAAAAAAATTCTAATTTCATGCCTTCACTGTCCTCAGCCCCCCACCCCTTGTTCAGGGCCTAGATTCACTAGCTTGTTCAATAGGGCAGAACTGGCCCCCAGGAAAAATGTGGTCCAGATTTGCTATAGAGGCAGTCTTGAAACAAGACCTGATAGGCTGTACGTGGGATGAAAACTATTAAAAGACTCTATGCATTTTATGGCATCAGAGATATATGCCCTAATCCATGTGTCAGGGGAAGTTTGATGTTAGTTTCTGGTCCATGCAGGGGCTGAAAAGATTTTGCAATACATTCAATCAATTGAAGTTTTCTCCCTTTGGACACCATTTGTGGTGATCCCTTTGACTAAGCCCAGGATTAAGACCATTACAGTAATGTTTAGGAACAAAAGTGCACATGTAGGTGGCATAGTACCCTAGCTAAACCAACAATGTCATGTACTGAGTGCCCCAGAGGCAATTATCAATTTAGAATTCCTCTGGACAGGTGGATGGATGTTTAAAGTTCAAATTGAGACATTCAGAAGACGGAGTGTTCCACATTCCTATCAGTTTTTTTCTGGGCTGGGACAGAGGGGTTTGTTTTTATTTTGGGCAAACCATGGCCTGTTATAAGTGCGGTGCACTTATCTGATGTCTGTGATGCATTAAGGTCTAGGCTATGTGGAGAGTGTGAACACATCAGTCCGCAATGCAATAATCATGTGAAATGTAATTTATGTGAAAAGCATGGCCACTTGTTTCAGGACTGCCCCTGGGCCTCCCAAAATAATTCCAGGAGTGTAAATCCTGATGATTTGATAAAAAAAGCTCAGCAGGCCAAGGGGGAGGGTAGTGTGGAAAGACATCCCATCATAATGGCCCCAGAAAAGCAAGAGGCTTCTGCTAGTAACCAGAACCCCACATCTGAGGGTTCTGTAGATGTGGAAACAGAGAAAGTAGTCTCTCACACCTTAATGATGGTAATATCGATTGATGAAACAGCCCCTTAGCCCATACAGCCTGAGAAGGTGGCTGTTCCTTAGATGCCCCAAACCCCTTCTCAAACTTGGAAGACTCCTGCAGCTAGGAGGCGCAGTTTAAGAAACCAAAAGGTGGTGGGACCAAGCTTGGAAACAGCAAATAAATTTGGGATTTTAACTGTACAGGGAGAAGGGGATACTGGGTCTGGTGATGTGGATTCAGACACCTCTTCATCTCATTCAGTACAACAGAGGTGGAAAAAAAGCATCGGGGTCAAGAAGAAAAAAAAAAGTTGAACCCTATTTTGACTGTTTTGAATGGTGATGTTTTCTATTGCCTCAGTTAGCATCTGCAGACTTTTAAACAGTAAAAAGAGAGAGGATACTTTATTATGGGATTTAGCTTGTGAACTAATTTCTTTTACAAGAAACAAGGTTAAATTCAGTAACGTCTGCATTTCAAGTTCAGTGCTCCTGGATCTGTGGCCCATCTTGTTGGCCTTCAGATTAGATAGAGCCGATGGGTTATGCATCTTGTTTATGGGAACAGGGCTGAAATTTAAAAAACTGTGGATGTCCAACCTGGTAG
This sequence comes from Neoceratodus forsteri, assembly GCA_016271365.2. Taxonomy (NCBI): domain Eukaryota; kingdom Metazoa; phylum Chordata; order Ceratodontiformes; family Ceratodontidae; genus Neoceratodus; species Neoceratodus forsteri. The sequence goes on from JADMNL010000023.1 coordinate 436,154,145, forward strand.
GGTGTTAGTTAGGGTTATGCACATCCCGAATATTATTTCCCAAATACCACGAATAGTGGCCGTACCGAATATTTGACGGCCATTCTGAATACTTGACTATTCGGTATTTATGAAAGGTATTCAGGGAATGAGATCTCCTAGTCTCGCAGAGCTTTCTTGGACAATCAGAGGCTTCTCAGCTCTGCAGATCATGTGATCTCACTGTGAGACAGCATTCTCAGAGGAGAGATTGTGCTTCAGTATTAGAGCTTCTCAAACTTCAGAATTTTGTTGTTGAACTAGTTTTTATGTTTGCTTGCACGCATGTGCAAGAAACATAGTGCCATCATCGGAGATTTCGGAGGTGTGTCACCTCCTCCTCCAATTCAGGCAGTGTGCTGGCTGGCACGGCCCCTGTAAGCCAATGCATTTTGGAGCTGTCTATGACACGGTCCAAAATGCAGTGGCATCCAGTTGAAAGGAGACTATGCTTGAGTGAGCAGCGATAAGAAGCTGCTCAACGCGAAGCTCCAGCCACAGGCGGCGCACCCGCATGCAGTGTATAGCCGACGGGATGCCCAACCTCGCCGGCTGAGCTGCATCGCCTCCATCCTCCCTCCTCCCAGTATTTTGGTGCCACGCTGGGAGCCCACCCCAGCATGGCAATCAGTGATTTAGCCGACGGGGGTGCCCAATCCCCCATCGGCTGAAGCCCCCCCCAAAGTCCTTGTGCCATGCTGGGAGCCCACCCCAGCGTGGCAAACGGTCCCGCGAGGTTTTTTTTTTTTCCTTTTGTCGACGGGGTGCCTAATCCCCATCAGCTGAACGCTTCAAAGCCTTGTGCACACTGGGAGCCCAATCCCAGTGTGGCAACGGTCCCCACGCCTTTTTAATTTGTTTTACCTGTAAGACAGAAACTGTCTCGCGGCGCGCTCCCACCCCTCCCACAACCCGCACCCACCCACTGCGCACTCCAGCCTCCTACACCTCCCTCGCCCCATACTTACCTCCTGGATTCGCGCCGACGATCTTCAGTGAACCGGAACACGCCTGCACTCTTCAAAGCCGACCGCGAACTGAGGAAATGCCGTAAGCTGTGTAATGGGCTAGATGGGGGTTTCAAGTTTATTGCATATCTCAGCTATTTTTGGATTTTGACCAAATTTTCAACATGAGTTTGGGATCCTTCTCGTGAATGATGTCACTGTCATGGATTATTCGGGCCCGAAGGGTGATTTCGCGCAGTAACTGCGCAGTGACTGCGAAATCACCCTTCAGGCCTGAATACCACCATGACAGTGACATCATTCATGAGAAGGGGGCCCAAAACCCCCATGTTGAAAATTTGGTGCCAAAATTCCAAAAGATGACTGTTTAACGAGCGTGCGTTGCGCAGTTCCTACGCAGGCTCGTAAGTTTGCGAAATTTCAATATTTTCACTCCAGATTTTCAATATTTCCATTTCACCACACCTTCTTATGAGTAGTACAGCTGTCATTTTTCACATCTCACCCAAAATGTGTTTCCGCCCATGTAGCGCAGAATGGTGCAGTCAGTGTGCGAAATCAATGTACGGGACAAATTAAGAAAATCACAGTGACACTGTTCATGAGCAGAAGTCTTGAAATGGCTATGTTGAAAATTTGGTGAAAAAATTCCTAAAAATGACTGTTTTACGAGCGTCTGTTGCGCAGTTCCTACGCACGCTCATAGGTTTGCGAATTTTCAATATTTCCACTCCAGATTTTCAACATTGCCATTTTTCCACACCTCCTTATGAGCAGTACAGCTGTCATTTTCACATCCTGCCCAAAACGTGTTTCTGCTCATGTAGCTTATGCATGCAGTCGGTGTGCAAACTCAATGTATGGGACACATTAACAAAACCACAGTGACACTGTTCATGAGCAGAGGCCTTAAAATGGCTATGTTGAAAATTTGGTGAAAAAATTCCTTAAAATGACTTTTACGAGCGTGCGATGCATAGTTCCTATGCATGCTCGTAAGTTTGCAAATTTAATATTTTCACTCTAGATTTTCAACATGTCTTTTTTATTAAACTTCCTTATGAACAGTACAGCTGCAATTTTTCATATGTCACCCAAAATGTGTTATCGCACATGTAGCGCACAATGGTGCTGTTGGTGTGCGAAAGCAATGTTTAGGACAGATTAAGAAAATCACAGTTACACTGTTCATGAGCAGAGGGCTTAAAATGGCAATGTTGAAAATTTGGTGACAAAAGTCCATAAAATGACTGTTATGAGTGAGCATTGTGCAGTTTCCACGCATCCTCGTTAGTTCATGACTTTGTAATATTTTCAGTCCAGATTTTCACTAGTGGCATTTTTCCACACTTCCTTATGAACAGTACAGCTGCCATTTTTCACAACATGGTCGAAGTGTGTTTTCACACTTTCAGTGCAGAGATGCGTGGTCGCTGTGGGAAATCATTGTTCGGCACAGATAAAGAAAATCACAGTGACACTGTTCATGATCGGAGGCACCAAAATGCCTGAGTTGACAATCTGCTATAAAAAATTCCCAACCTAATTATATTATGGTGTGCATTGCACAGTTTCTATGTACGCTCGTGACTTCACCATTTTTTTAAATATTTTTACTACACATTTGCAACATAGCCATTTTACACCCCCATGAAAGAGTACAGCTGTCATTTTTACATCCTGTTCGAATATTTTTGCACCTGTGGTGCTAAGTGCCAGAATCACTGTGCATAAGCAGCTTCAGCTACCAAACTGATATTCCCCTGTTCATGAGGTGGGGTCACAAAACAAACATGTTGAAAATTTGGAGTGAAAATACCAACAAATGCCTGAGGTATTAGGCTTTTCAACTAAATCGCCCAACCTCTAGAGAATGACAGGAATCAGGGGTGTGACTTGGGATTCTTGCCTGTGATGCTCATACCATTCCCACACCCTGCAGTCACTGAGAGGCATTGAGGTATGCTTTGGACCCTTCGGCCCCAAACTTCACCCCATTCTCCTGTATTGCACCCATCTCACTGTATTTCCTAATGAAATGGGGTGTGCATAAGGGCCAAAGACCCCAAGGAACACGTGCCACTTGTCAGTCTCTGCAGAGTGGGGTGTGGTGAAATGGCGTGGCCGTTATGCCTGATGAACCAAACGCACACCCCAATGCCTGTCACTCTCTGCAGGGTGGTGATGGGGTTGGCTTCAGTTCAATACTTCACTGCCATTCCTATTACGCAGCTCTGTAACTTCTACACTACCACTGCCAATACCAGCAAGCAAACATTCGGCATTGACAAATGCTTGTTTTTTTTTGCAGGAGTGTGATCCTTAAGTTTTAGAGAGACTTTTTTGTGACTGATTTTTTTTGTGTTTTTGGTAAGTTACACAGGGAGTAGCAGCCTAGCCTAGGAGAGAGGGAAGACTGTTTGTATCTGCATCCCCCTCCTCTACAGCATTCATCCATTCCACACTGCTCTAGTGTGAGATTTGGTTTGGTTTAGATATTTTTATTTTGTAGCAGCAGAGGCTTTTGTTGTTGCTCTCAGTAAAGGTCAGGCTTTAGTTTTCTGTCTAGTGTGACAGAGTTATATAGCATAATATAATAATTTAGGGTAAATGACTGTTTCTGGGCTCAGTAAACAGTAATTCAGAGAGGGTTTTACTACAGTAATTGCTGCCACAGCCAGTGCACATTGTGCGTAGTCTCTCCCCTCCATTCGGGTTTAACTTTAAAGTTCTAGTCCACACCAAATCTAGGTGAAATCTCAGTAAAGTTAATATAGTATAATAAAATATATATAATTTTGGGGAAGTTATTGTGGGCTCCATAGCAGTTGTTCACAAAGGGTTGTTTGCTAAGTAGCATCACCGCTTCAGCACTTAGTAGCCCCCAGCCCACACCCCCAGTGTTAAAGTTTGAACCATACAAAAAAATATGGTAGTGTGAGTGTGACAGGCTGCTTCCTGTGATGCAACTGAAAATTCATGACAATCTGATTTTGTTTAGAAAAAGAAAGTATTTTGACACCTAGTCTCCCCCCCCACTGTGTCTGAGTGTAAGGCAGAGTGAGTCACACATCTGTCCATCAGTTTCTTCCTGGGTTTTTCAGTGCATCAGTGTGGTACAGTGAATTGTGTGTGTTTTGGGCCTGTTGAGTACGGTTCTGTTGTGGGCTTATTTGCAAGTTGCATATATTATACCCACATTTACACATAGTTACATACCATGACATGAATAAAAATATTTGCCTGTGTTGTTAATTAATCATAGCACTTCTACCGATTGTAACATTAACCAGCAGCAGTATCATTTATCATGTCTGGTGATAAGCAAACTCGTAAAAGGATTTGGTCTAGCCCCAGCAAGTCCACAGCCCTGCCTGTACCAAGCACGGCAAGCAGCAGTGATGCTGAATCAGAGTGTACTGTACATTCATCTGGACGCATTCAGTGTCCCAAAATATTTTTTTCACCTAGCAAGGTGGTAAGCTCACATAGTACTTTGGATGTTGAAAGAAGCTCTAGTAGTAGTTATCTAATTGATAGCACTGTTACCACCACCAGTAGCAGTCACCCATTTTCTGCCCTCGCCTTCTACGGCAGTAGTAGGAGAGCATTACAACTTAGCAGAGCTCCAAGTGAGGAAGTAGCAGCCACAGTCAGTGTCTTGAGTTACCCTATAGCTTCTGCCACTCTTGCTGATATTTCACCCCTTCCCACCACTAGCGTACTGCCAGTCCCTATACCAACCTGTAGCACAAGCACATCAGCCAGTGCCACCAGTACCATTTTTGCTGTCCCTGTCACTGTAACCCTGTCCCCCACTATAGCCACCAGCGCCACTGCTTCAGCAAGTGCCTCCAGTGACAATGTTGAACCCATGGCTACTAGTACTATAACCACTACCAGTGCAGTCACTGTAAATGTGGCTACTGCCATGGCCCTGGATACTACACCAACAGATATTTCCTCAATGCCTGTGACAACAAGTACCCCTATCCCTAGGATGCAATCCAAATGCAGCAGTCGTGCTGCTCAGGTGGCTGATGATGTATTACATGAGGAGGATGCAGAGTTTGCAGACCAGTCTTCTGGCTCCAAATATATTCTGGACCCTAGTGAGCTACCATCATCATCAGCATCTGGCAATGACACAGCCACCCACATGAGTGACTCTGGGGATGAGTCAGAATATGCCTCATATCTGACTAGTAAAAACCAAAGAGCTGCAGAGTCTGCAGACAAATTGAGAAAAGGTGTTAGGAGTACTGAGCAAGGTGAGCATAGGCATGGTCAGCAGAACAAGCAAGGCATGAAACCTCCATCTGTCATAAAAAATGAAGCAGTCCACATTAAGCTTCAGCAGGGTTGTGTCACCTCCATCCACACACGATAGGGAAAGTCCTAATCAAGAAAGTCAGACAGCTCTTGTGGAGGAAGATCAAGGTGCTGTTGCAGCACACAGTTCAGCTGGTGGCAAAAGTGGTAAAAACAGGAGTAGCCATGGCCGCCCTATTGGTGTGAAAAGTGCTGGTTTAAGTAAGGCTGTAGGAAGTGCAGTGTGGCTTCATTTTAGCTTATCCAAAAATGATCCAACTAAGGCAGTGTGTGGTCTGTGTCACACCATAATTAGCAGGGGAAAAAATGTCTCTAACCTAACTACTACGGCAATGAATAATCATTTGAAGCTGAAGCATGCCAATGCACTGCAAGGATCCAGTGTGTTGCCCCACAGTATGCTGACAACACCCTCTTGCGGTACTGGTGGGGGTCCAGATCACGTTGATGATTCCCAGTCACAAAGCGGTGGCGATTGTCATCATGTCAGTGAGTATGACACAGTTTCTTCATGCCCATCCACACCAGTGACAGTTCATCACAAAACTGTGCCAGGACAAACTGTGGCTGTCTCTTTGCCTCCAGATGATTCATCTGCTGCATGGTAAACAATATCTCCCATTGAAAGGCATCAGACCCCATTACAGTCCCAGAATTCTTTGGCACCCATTATGTGGTCTTTTCATGCAAGGACTAAATATCACCCGTCACACCCATGTGCACAACAGATTGCCCAGTTAATTGAGGAAATGATTGCACTTGATCTTCAGCCATTTTAAGTGGTAGAAAACACTGGTTTTAGGTGGCTGATGCAACATTTGCACCCAAGGTATCAGATACCATCATGCACAACATTCTCCTGTACTGTTGTGCCCAACATTTATGAGGATGTGCACATGGCAGTCTTGCAGCGACTATCAAATGCAGTCAGGGATGTGTTCTGTTGCACAACAGACATATGGAGTAGCACAAACTCCAACCATGCATACATGTCGCTGACTGCACATTGGTGTGCAGCAGACCCAACTGGTACAGGCAGTGAAGGTGCAGGTATACATACTTCCTGTCATTCCCCTGGTGTAGGCTCCACAATGTCTCATAGCAGGTCTGCACTTCTGAATGTGTCCATTATGCCTGTGGGTCACCAGTCCACCAACATTTTGGCCTTCTTGCAAGACATGCTGTGTGTGTGGACTGAAAATATGTCGCTGTGTGTTGGTTTCATTGTGACTGACAATGCAGCAAATATGATAAAGGTCTTGTCTGATGGGCACTTTAAAGGCATCCGTTGTTATGTATACACTTAGAATCTGGTGGTGACAAAGTCCATCTGCAAGACACCAGAGGTTGATCAAACACTTAAGACAGAAAGAAAAATGTGTGCCCATTTCCATCACTCGGTTAAAGCCACTAACCAACTGCGGCAGATGCAAGAGCGTATTCAGATAGCATAGCACAGGCTGATACAGGATGTGTCAACATGGTGGAATTCGACATTCTACATGTTGCAAAGGTTACTGGAGTAGCAACGAATTCTCCATAAAATGAGTATGGAGACAGATATTGGGGAATTCTCAGCCACCAGGACTGGTCTGTTATTGAAGGAACAATAAAGGTGCTTGGTCCTTTTGAAAGAAGCACACAGTATGAGTGCAGAATCTGCACTACTGACTCAGGTCATCCCTGCAATCCAGATACTGAAGACATCGTTGCAGAGATTTTACACCCATGCTGATCTTGCACCTGCAGTGATGGCCCGTATACACATTCTAACAATTGTATTAGGGAACAGGTTCACAGATATTTGTGCCTCTAAGCCATATGTTTTTTCAACGATGCTGGACCTAAGGTTTAAGTGTGAGATACTGCACCTTGAAATGCCTGCCCACCATGTCAATGAGTTTCATCAGCAGCTGTGCTCAGAGCTCACCTTTACAATGTGTGCCACGGATGTGATGCCTACTGAAGTATCCCAGGAAGAACAAGAACAGCAGGTGGAGGATGCCCCAGAAATGGAGGAAGAAGACTGCTGGAGAAAATAAAGGGGGAAGGGGAGGGGGAAATTTAAGATTACCCATGGTTTAAAAATACCGGTTTACTTAACCAGTACTTTTCAAAATCTGCATAAATGGAAGGTAACAAAACATTGTGCAAGGAGCTAGGAAACAAATGTATGCTTGTTTTCTTAGTACCACAGGACCCACAGAGCTGTAGTTTAAACAGTGCACCCTATCCAATAATAGATTGTTTATTAAGCAGTTAACAAATACTAGAGGGTATGCCGTCATAACGACAACTGTAATTGAGGGACTCGCATATGAGTGACTCGAATATAGCACTTGTTATATAGGCTACTGTTTACTGTGAGTAATCTTGGCAAGGGGTAGAAGGAGAGGGCGAAAGGAAGGATGGGAGGGAGTGTGGAAGAGGAGGGAGGGTATGTATGCAGTTGTGTGGTGAGAGGCTGCCAAGCTGGTACTATGAGGGAGAGGTGAGCGTGGCAGACTACAGTGGGAAGGGTGCAGGTTCAGGGCTGGGGAGGGATGCTATTTTTATAGCCACGTGCTTTCGAAAAGCAAACTTTTTCCCCAAGGTTTTTCCCTCCCCAACATGCAACCCCCGAGTTAGTAATATTTAAGTAGAGAGGGCGGGAGCACAGTCCCCTAAACAAAAAAATGTTTACTGTCACTACTTTTTGTCACTAGAGTGCACATTCCCCTTTTTGGTGAATGTGACCTTCGCTGCAACGGCATTTGCTATTTTGCGATTGCCGTCATGACATGGAACCATACTAGAGTACCAAAGAAAATGTGAGATGTACAATAGCTCTGTGCACATGGAAGGTTGGGAGTGAAAGGAAACAATAAACAACGCTTTAAATGAGCAGAATTGTGTGTACCCTGATTGTATAGCTCAAACAGAAATGCAGGAACATTTTCTTTTTGATTGTTTGTATACTTTTAAGTTATAGCAGTTTTTGGCAGGAAAATGGAAGCTGCCATGGTTGGCACATCTTACATATGCAAATCTGGTATTAGGAAATTTTCCACATCTTTGAAGCAAATATCATAGTAGTACACTTATTATAGTGTTTGCTTGTTTACAGTATTATCTGCAGCAAAGCCGGTGCCAATTTATTTTACAGCAGGAAATGTCATGCATTACTTTTAATAAATTATGTGAAGCAGCTCTACTGAAGGTTTTTACTAGGGAGACTAAGCAGCATCCTAAGTCTAAGGTTGTGATGTGGTGGAAAGGTTTTTCTTTTTTTCAGAAATATGCATAAAAAAGTCAAGGGAGCTAGGCTTTGATCTGCATTTTTGACACTGCTGTAAACATTTTATATTTTCTTTATTTGGCCTTTTTGTATGTATGATTTGATGATTGTATTAGTTTGTTTTGGTTATTTAATAAATCTCCCCTACTCTTGGGAGGAGGCACTGTTAGCCCTCATACCAAGATGGCGGATTCCGGGTTGAAGAAGAAGGAGGCCAAATTGCTGCAGGCTGGGGATATGTCCTCGACCCCTGCCCACATTCACTGAGAGAACAAAGACATTGATTCTGCTAATGTGCATAATGTTATGGATACCGAAGATGTTAGGAGTACTATCTCTGGCACTTCTAGCACCACCACAAGTGATGTGCAACCAACAGATACAGAGGGTATTTTACAAACAGACCTTAGATGCAAGTACAGAACGTGTACCTGGCACAGATATTCACTCAGGTGAACTACCCATGGCTACTGCATTGTCGGAAAACAGACCTATGGTGGATTTTCCTGCAGTACGGGAATCTTGTGAGTATGTGCCAGTTCACTCTGTTGTGCCTGTCATTAGCCTGACTACATGGGTTATAGGTTCTGGGGTATGTAGTGAACTGGCATCCCTGATGGTACAACTATCCAGCAACTCAACAAGTCAGAACATCCTTGTTTTATACAGCAAAGAGGTACCTCACATGATTCTCCACAATGGTCAGCCAACAAAGCATTATTAGAGGCAGAATGGATAAAGACGGCAGATGGCAAATGGATCCCTGACCCAAACTGGGAAATTTCTTCACAAACTGTGGCTGAGACTCCCAAAATGGAATGGATGGCTCTCCCGTCCATGAACAGTGGCTGTTCCGAACTATGGATCACTGGCAAGTATCCTGGGACGATGACTGACGATGCAGCTATGCAGCAGGTACCACTAATATTATCGTTTCCACGGATATGGCTCACAGCCTTCTGACTCACCCCCTGACTCCTGATACTTTCACACAAACACAAAATACTTTGTCAGTTGGCTCTATTTCAGATCCCCCATCTGCTGTGTTAAGTGCTGATACAGCGCAGGATGGGTGAACATAACTTTTCAAGGCTGACATCTCCCCCACTGTGTCTAACAGACAACACAGCTCCAGCTCTGGACCTTCTTTTTCTGACTTATTTCACAATAAACTCAACCAGGCACCATGAAAAAATGATGTTCAGCTGCGATATCATGGAGGTTTACCTGAACTCCCATACAGGGTTTTTGTTGCAAAAGCACTTTTAAAAGATTTGATTCATTTTCAGGCTGGTGATAACTGTGCTGTTAAACACATCTCTGGATGGACAGGTTTTGGTCAAAATATAACTCACTCTAGTCTTCCCCTTTATGGATACCATTTTGGGCTATACCCCTTACTAAACCCCTTGTAAAAATCTGTTACCAACGTGTTTAGCAATGAAGGTGCTAATGTTAGTGATATTCATTTTCAGTTACAAAAGCGCTGTAATGTTTTCAGTGCACCTGAAGCAATCATTGACACTGAAGGAATCTGGACAGGGGCTGGCGTTTCAGGGTGAAACTTTTTCAAACTGATTCAGAAGTACAACACACCTTGAATAGTTTTTTTCTTAAGAAGGGACTGGGGGGGATATGCTTCTATGTAGGCAAACCAAAGGCCTGCTATAATTGTGGCTGTAGAATTCATATAAGTAGCACTGTGACCAATTAAAATGTGCTTTGCATGGAGAATTTGACCATGTCAGCATGGTCTGTAAAAATATTTGTAAGTGTAATTTGTGTGTAGAAACAGCACATACTTACCATCAATGCCCCTGGGCTGGACATAAAAGGACAGATGGTTTCAATCAAGAACATTTAGTAAAGACTGCTCAGGGCACTGCCAGAACTCCAGAACCCACCCCAACACAATAACAGATAAGGGAGCCTTCACACAAGCCAGGCAGCAACCACAGGAATCCAGCATCCCAGAGAAGATGCCAAGTGCACCAGGAAGTGTAGTAAACCCCCAGGGGCAGAACCCTCTGAAACAGAAAATACTGTTCCCAGGAGAATAGTACTCCCCTGGAACCTTTAGTAGAGAGCCTAGATGGCCCCACGGTTCACCAGGAACCACATGTAGGCCAACAGGACCTACAGGTTGAGCAAGTTTCTCAGATTGATTGATTGATTAATTGAATAGTTTCACCAAGAAAGGCACACTGAGCAACAAGCTGCTCGTCTCCCAGTGTGACCTGGGGGGAGGGGGAACATGGGAAGGATAACATGCAGGTTATCAAATTGAGTAACATTTAACAGTAAAATACACATGTTTACACTTTGTGTGAGTTAAAGATGAGATCACGGAACAACCAGGTTACAGATAGACACATAATACACTTAGTACACATATATGAATATACTGTAGTAGAGATTTCATGGGTTGAACAATTGCAGATGTAGACTTACAAGAAGCAGCTAGCAATAACATTAAGTGCATAGGTTCAAAGTGCGTAGGTTGGTCCAAATAGGCCAGCTTTGTAGCATTTGCTATGTGCCACTGGTCAGGCAAGGGGGGGGGTGTTGGGGCAGTGCCTGACAGAGTCAGGTGCAGGAGCAATTTACCATTAAGTAATTTGCCAGGGCAGTGAAGAGAGAGCTGGTAGAGTAGGAGTGGTGGATTTGCAGAGGCAGCTCATTCCAGAGCTTAGGGAGGCAGTGAGAGAAGGCTGCCTGGCCAACAGTGGTCCTCCACCGAGGGATTACTAGTTGGCAGGAGTCAAGGGATCTAAAGGCATGAGTGGGGGTGGGGGCAAATGAGATCGTGGTGGAAAGGTAAGGTGGGGAGGACACCAAGCCAGAACTTAGAGACAAATTTAGCACAGTGCATAATGCATCAGTTTTCGTAAGATGGAAATGCCAGGGACCAGTAGATATCGCAGTGATGGGTGAATGGAGGGGCATCAAGAGCAAAGTGGCAGAAGGCATTGAAAAGGGTATCTAGTTTAGTTAAGGTGGACTTTGGGGCAGCACTGTAGATGATGTTGCAGTAGTCGAAGGAGGGAAGAATCATCTTCTGGACTAGTCCGTGGTGCACGGTTAGAGAGATGCTACTACACTTTCCGTACAGGGCACCTAACTTGGGGCGCAGTTTTTTTATGATAGCATCGATGTGGTCAGCAAAGGATAGATGCCGATTGAGCCAAACCCATAAGTATTGAAATGAGATGACATCCTTAAGTATTTGCCCATCCAGGGTGCAGAAGATTGGGAGGGAGGGGAGCCTGGACAGGTGTTGTCATGTGCCGAAGGTCACGGCGACAGTTTTTTTAGTGTTGAGGGAGAGCTGGTGTGTGCTGAACTGATGTTGAATTTTGTCAAAATAAGCTTAGAGATTAGCAGCTACTGCTTCTGGGGAGGTGCCTGAGGAGAAAAGTACGGTATCGTCTGCATACATGTGGATCAAGGAAGTAGAGCAGATAAGTGGCAAGTCATTTAGCAAAATGGATAACAGAAAGGGTCCAAGCACTGACCCCTGAGGGACACTGGTAGATATGGGAAGAGGGGGCAGATATAGCATCGGAGATTCTTACAGATTGTGTTCTGCCAATGAGTTAGGAACTGAACCAGTTGGTGGGGGCAATGGAGAGCCCAGATTCAGAGAGGCAGGAAAGTAGTAAGGTATGTGAGACAGTGTCAAATGCTTTAGCTAGGTCGATGAAGATGGCAGAGGTGATCTGCCCTCTAGCCATATCAGAGAGTATAGTGTCAGTAAGCCTAGTCAGGGAGGATGCAGTGGAGTGACCCTTCCTGAACCCACACTGAAGGGCATGAAGAAGTTTTAGTCAAAGAGAAAGTAGGTAAGTTGTATGAGCACAAAGTGCTCTTGCAGTTTTGCAAGAGCCGGGAGGAGAGAGATAGGGTGGTAGTTAGACGTGGAGGTAGGGGCGCCCTCTTTAGGGAGGGGGATGACTATGGCATGCTTCCATACCTGGGGGACTGGTGCAGCTATGAAGGACTGATTTAGCAGGCTGGCAAGCGGGGCAGCTATGGCAGGGGAAAAAAGGTAGAGGAGTTTGGGGTCCAGACCATCAGAGGATTTGCCTTTTGATGGGTTGAGTGATAGCAGGGCATCTAGGCAAAGGCAAGGCAAGGCAAAATTTATTTAAAAATGCCCAATCCCAGAGGCTCTGGGTGCAGCACAAATAAATAAACATTTCATTAGAGAATTACATGCAAATACAAAACAATAAAACCCAGAGTAATAATATATTACTTAACTATTTTAAACAAATCAAACAAAAAATTAATAAATCAGTTCAAGAATGCCTTAGCAAATAGGTGGGCCTTAAGGCAAGCCTTAAATACCTCTAAGGCAGGGGCTCCTTTAATCCCAAGGGGCAACGAATTCCATAGGAGGGGGTTGGCAACACTGAACGCCTTGTCACCAGCTGATCTTAACCTCGTCCCAGGTATCACCAGGGGGCCTTCACAGGAGGAGCGGAGGGGGTGAACAGAGAGAAAAGGTACAAGAAGGTCTGACAGATAACCAGGGCCCTGACCATGTAGGGTCTTATAGGTGAGAAGACCCACTTTAAAAAGGATCCTTCACCTGACCAGCAGCCAGTGCAGCTCAAGCAACACCTGTGTAATATGGCCAAACTTAGGCTGCCCAGTGAATAACCAGGCATCTGCGGTCTGCACTAGCTGCAGTCTGCAGAGAGATCCTCCTGTGACCCAGAGGTAGAGTGCATTACAGTAATCAAGCCTAGATGTGACTAAGGCATGTATCAAAGTGGGGAGGTCCAGAGGTGGAACAAGGGGCTTTATCCCAGCGACATTTCTGAGATGGAAAAAACAGGAGTGAACCGTGGAGGATATTTGCAGCTCCATAGACAGACTCCTGTCCAGAGTGATGCCATGACTCTGCACCTTAAGGGAGGTCTTCAATTAAACAGATCCCAGAACAAGTCCAGTCTCTGATTCAGAAGCAATCCTATCATGAACTCTGTTCGACTCCACCACCAATACCTCCTTCTTATCGGGGTTCAGTTGCAACCAGATAGAGGCCATCCAGTCATTGATCTCAGCAAGGCAGCTATTAAGCACATCCACCATATTGGATGTTCCTGGGGCAAAGGGAAAGTACAGCTGGGTATCATCAGCATAGCAATGAAAACCCAAGCCATACTTCCTAATGAGCCCTCCCAGGGATAGCATATACACTGCGAACAACATTGGGGCCAATACAGATCCCTGAGGAACTCGGCAAGATAGGAGGCTAGGGGTAGAGGAAAAATTCCCGATCATAACCTGTTGCCTCTTGTTGGTAAGAAAAGACTCAAACCAGCTGATGACAGTGCCGGTGAGTCCACAGAGTTCCCTGAGACAGTCAAGCAACACACAATGGTCCACAGTGTCAAATGCTGAAGAGAGATCGAGAAGAACAAGAATTGTCCTGTCCCCTCAATCTCTCACCCTGAGGACATCATTCAATACCCAAACAAGTGTGGTTTCCATGCTATGCCTTGCCTGAAACCCCAACTGGAAGGGTTCATACAACTCGTGAGTCACGAGGTGCTCTACCAACTGAAGTGCCACTACCTTCGCCAAAAAGGGAAGATTGGAGCTAGATCGGTAATTTGCCATGATCTCTGGGTCCAATGATGGTTTCTTTAAGAGTGGTCTCACCAATGCCTCCTTCAAGGCATCAGGGAAACCCCCCTCAGATAAGGAACACCGGACAATCAGAACAAACACTGGGCCACCGTTGTTGGTGCATCTCATCAAGAAACACGTCGGCACCAGATCCAGTTCACAAAAGATGTGCTTCAGATTGGTCACCGCCTCAATGACTTCACTTACCTCCAATGGTCTAAACTCTCCCCAACCAGGTGAAGTGCTCTCAGAACACTTCTGGTGACCACTGCCAGCTATAACATTGCTGACTGGAGAAACTCCCTGCCAGATGTCAGACACTCTGTCCGGGAAGAACTGAGCAAACTCGTCATATTTGACATCCGAAAAAAATGTCTTTGGCTGTAGACAGGCAGGATGAATTAGCCTGTTCACAGTCTGAAAAAGTATCAATAGTTGGTTCTTCCTGGCAACAATCTCCCTGGACAGGAACACTGCCTTCTTATGGTTGATTGCCCCCTGGTATGCATTATAATGTACACTCAAGGCCAGTTTGTCCTCCTCCTATCCAGATGTTCTCCAGTGGTGCTGCAACTTCAGACCCTTTCTCTTTATCTCCCTGACAATCCCATCATACCACGGGAATCTCAGGTAGGAAGATTTGGGTCGTACACGGACAGGTGTGATGGAGTCAATGGTGTTGGATAGCACCTTGTTATAAGTGCCAACTCCAGCATCAATGCCTCCGACGCATGCATCACCCACACTAGATAGATTGGCTGCTGCCAAAAAGCCCTCTGGGGTCAATCACCTCAAAGATGACAGCTCATCATCTCTGTAGGGGGAGAGCAACTGGTGGGAGCCCCGAGCATGAACTGCACCATGCAGTGATCAGACCATACAACCCAATCAATCTTGAGATTAACTCATACATGTGATATGTCCAACTTGCTTAAGAGGGAGATTTGGGTCAAATTAGGAAGGAGACTCACCTGCCAACTTGTTTAAGAGGGAGATTTGGGTCAAATTAAGAGGGAGATTGGCCTGCTAGTAGGGAGATGCCGTAACATCATGAGTTTGTCCTTAAATGGTATCAAAAAAATAAGAACAGTCATTACAAAAATGTAATGTATTTCATTTTGTCAAGAATAAGCACTAAAAAGAATAAACAAGTACAGTAGTTACATAAAGTTATCAGGTACATTGTTCCTCACTGATTTAATTTTTATATGTCTTTATCTGCCCAAAAACCATGGATATTTTGGACAGAATTTTACTTAAGCAGGAGATTTTGTTTCCCAGGATGGAGGGAAGGAGTTCAGTCAAAAAAAACAGGAGTCTCCTGCGTAAAGAGGGAGATATCACATGTATGTTAACTATCTCAAGCCCCAGGGAGAACACCAGGTCCAACATGTGGCCGCCCTGGTGTGTCACAGTAGAAACATCCGGTGGTGAGATGTTATTGAAGGAGAAGGTATGAGACACATGAGGCTTCTTTATTCCTGCAGTGGGTGTGTATGGAGCAGGGGTGGGCAGGGAAGAGAGGAGCGAAGCAGCGCATGTGGAGAAATAAGTGTTGAACTCGGCAGCAACTGCACTTGGTTCAGAGAGAAGGGAGTTGTTAATATTTAGGAGCAGAGTGGAAGTTGTGGTTGGTGGAGTGAAGAGGGAGTGAATGACCTTCCAGAATTTTGAGGGATTATTTAAGTTTGTCTGAAGGGAGGTGTTGAAATACTCAGCTTTGGCCAGTCAAGTTGCTTTGGTACACTTGTTTCAAAGCATCCAGTATGTGGAGAGGTCTTGTGGGTGCTGTGAGGATTTATGAGCTCTCCAGGCTTGGTCCTGGGCGATTTGACATGCTATGAGTTCAGGGGTGATCCAAGGCAGGTGGTTGCCCTGTACCCTTGTGCGACACAGTGGGGTGTGAGTGTCTCAGATGTTGAGGAATGTGCTTTTGAAGTGAAGGAGGGCATCATCAATGGAGAACATAGTAGTGGTTGGGGCCCAGTTTGCTAGGGCCAGGTCATCTAACAAGGGAGCAAGGTTGAGTGATTTGTAGGACCATTGGACCAGGAACTTAGGTGATGATTTGGGAGGGTGAATTTTATGGACTATGTAGCTAATATGGTGGTCACTCAGGGAGTCTGGAAGAAGTCCAGACTTGATGATCTGGTGAGTGTGGGTGGTTAGGGCCCAGTCTAGAAGAAAGTGGTTGACTCAATTGGGGTTTAGGTGGGTGGGCTCGGTGATGATTTGTGAGAGATTTAGCCTAGTTACATCAGCCTGGGCTTTATTGAGGGCTGGTGATAGCCAATAGTGCTTAAAATCCCCCATTATGTATAATTCACCTGTGAGGGTAAGGGAGGAGATCTGCACTAGGAGGTCAGTGACAGTTGAGGTACGTGTGCCTGGTCTGCAGTATATATCTGCAATGTAGATTGGGAGGGAGAAAGGGAGATACAGTTGTATCAGTAGAAGCTCATAGGCTTTAGGTTTGACCTTAACTAGGATAATCGAGTAATGCAAGTTTACATAGATGGACACTCCATCACCTCTGGTGGCCCTAGCCTGATGGTCCATAGCATAGCCTGGGATGGTGACCAAAGGGTCGGTGATGTTTTTATTGAGCCACATTTCAGAAAGGGTGATGATGTCTGGGGCATAGTGGGCTGTGAGTACTTGGAGAGAATCAAGTTTGTGGGCAAGGCTTCTTATATTTAGATGCAGAAGACTCAGGCCATGAGGGAGAGGGCTTCCTGTGGGTAGTGAGGTGGGGGACAGGCTAGGAAGGGGGCACACTGAGTGTGAGAGGGAAGGTGTGGATAGGGGGTCGGGGTTTGGGTGTATGTCGCCTGCTGCAAGGAGCAGGAGATCAAATGTTAGATAGTGTACAGACAGTTGTATGCACCAGAAAGTGAGTGAGCATTGCCTTGGTAGCAGGCAAGAATGATTTTTAGGGGCTGGGCATGAGGCGATCAGTTGAAGTAGCATCCATGAGGGTGAGGGGTTGAAAAGGAAAGAGCTGGGATGTGTGACTGAGTGGGCCCAGACTTGGGAGTAAGGATAAGTAGTCACCAAGCTGGTGGAGTAATGGAGTGTTATGGGGATTGGCAGGAAGGGAGAGGGGAGTTTGGGGTGATTGGTGGCATGGTTGAGAGGAAGGGGGGGAGGCAGATGAGAATGGAAATAGGTAACGGCAGGTAACCAGGCAGAAGGGACATAGTTCCACTCAAAGTGAAGGTGGGACCCTAGCCACAGGTGTAGCACTATGGGGGAGAAGGAGAAAGCAATGAGGTGGTGGGTGAGGGAATATGATAGAGTCCTGAGTGGGACTGGTGACCAACTGCAGGGGGGTGTTAGGTAGCAAATGGGAGCGTGAGAGAGAGTGTGGGTGGGGAAATAGTGTATTTAAAGAGTGGAGGGAGCGGGGGGCCCAGGGGGCTGAATTTCTGTCAGTAATACAGATACAATACAGATGAATTTGACTTAAAACTGTAATTTGCTTAGTCTAGAAAGAGCGCCAGGTGGCAAAGAAATGGGGAGAAGTCCTGGTCAATCAGAATGTGAAAGTGAGAAGCTCCTGATTCGATTGGCTGCACTGCCGCCGTACCTTGCTGTGTGCTGGAGTCCGGGGTCCTGGTCTTGGTCGGTGGCTGGAGGTGCTGACCGAACATGGGGAGCTGTAACAGCCCTGTTCAAGGGCAAGCAGCTGAGGGGATAGAGAAAAAATAAAAGTTTAAGTAGGTAGGCAGAGCTCAGAGGGGGGTAGAAAAATTAGCAAGACAAAAGGGCTGGGATTTGGGTGCCAAAAAGCACAGAGTTACTCGGGGGGGGGTAGGGTTTCAATAGAAATTAGCAGAAAAGAGCTGTAACACTTTAACTGTACAAAAAAAAATTTCTGTCAGTAATACAGATGCAATTGAGATGAATTTGACTTAAAACTGTAATTTGCTTAGTCTAGAAAAAGTACCAGGTGGCAAAGAAATGGGGAGAAGTCCTGGCAAATCGAAATGTGGAAGTGAGAAGTGCCTGAGGTCCAACTGACTGGGCTGCTGCCATACCTTGCTGTGTGCTGGAGTCCAGGGTGGGAGCATAGGCCGAACATGGGGAGCTGTAACAGCCCTGTTCAAGGGCAAGCAGCTGAGGGGATAGAGAAAAAAGAAGTTTAAGAATGTAGACAGAGCTCAGAGGGGAGTCAGAAAAGAGCTATAACACTTTAACTGTACAAAACAATTTTTTCTGTCAATAATACAGATGCAATACAGATGAATTTGACTTAAAACTGTAATTTGCTTAGTCTAGCAAGAGCGTCAGGTGGCAAAGAAATGGGGAGAAGTCCTGGTCAATCAGAATGTGGAAGCAAGAAGTTCCCAGGATCTGATTGGCTGCGCTGCCGCCATACCTTGCTGTGTGCTGGAGTCCAGGGTCCTGGTCTCGGTTGGCGGCTGGAGGTGCTGACCGATCGTGGAGAGCTGTAGCAGCCCTGTTCAAGGGCAAGCAGCTTGCTGGGTGCTGGTGTCCAGGGTCCTAGTCTTGGTCGGTGACTGGAGGTGCCAACTGACCATGGGGAGCTGTAGCAGCTCTGTTCAAGGGCAAGCAGCTCCTGATTTAAGGATGAGTTACATTGGCTATCACAAAGTAGGTAGCTGTAGCCATTTCTGGCTCTATCCCCTTGCAAAACCCCTTTCAAGTCCTTCAGGAAAGTAAGGTTTGGGGAGAGTCTGAACCAGAGTTTGATTTATCCTCAATATCTGGTACAGTCTCAGAGATAGATATAGAAGAAGACCTGAATACTGCTACTCTTGAAACAAAACTCAAAAAAGGTAGGAAAAGAAAGCTAGTATCACAAAAGGGAAACTGGGATAAGCATTCATTTCCCCAATCCAATACTCTATTCATAACATCATTTTCTTACAAGAAACCAGATTAAATTCATTATTTCATGTATCACAAGCAAAGAGGGGTTCGATGCGGGGACCATCATATTGGTCTTTCAGTACTAACACAATAGATGGATTAGGGATTCTGTATAGAGGCTTTCATTTTACATTACACAGGCTAGTAGACATTTTGCCCAGAAGAGTTTTGCTCCTAGATTGTGCATATAAAGGTATTCCAATGAAGTTATGGTCTATAGACTAAGACCACCAGGATCTAACTTTATGAAAAGAGAACACTCTTTTTTTTGGAGGGGGGTATGAATTGCAGTTTGGACTTGAAAACAAAAAATGCAGTCCAAATGAAGGTGTATTGTGACACACATGCACTCCAGAAAAGAATTTCCAATGCAAATGTACAGTAATGGATTTTTATAGAAAATTACATAGTGATCCAGGGTACGGTACACTTATTACAGGAGCTCATATGCAACTAGAATAGATGTGGTATCCTTATTAAAACATCTAATACCCCGTATCTTCAAACTATACCCATGTGAATTTTCAGACCATATCCTTTTATCATGCACAATAGGCTTGGCCAGTGTTCCACCAAGATTTCCATCCACCTAGAGGAGATGGAGATTGAATATCTCCACCTTAACTTCAGATGTTATACAACAGGGAGTTTTATAATTACTGGAAGCTAGACATTCAGTTCTTTGGTTATATGATGATTTATGGACTTGGTGGGTGGACACAAAATTGGAAATTAAAACTTTTTTGTGCAACAGAGCAGGTCTAAGGCAAACATGGAATATCTCCAGTACTTAGATTATAGAAACCAATTGTACATGTTTATGTCTTTTGCCCCTATTGAAAGAGTTCAGCATAAAGTACATATGGATAATTTAAATTCACGATATAGCCATTTCACTGGAAGCAGAAATGAAATTCAGAATGGTGAAACAATCATATTCTGACCCCTTTGTGGCATGCAAACAGAAATTGAACTTCACATTATTGGACAATCTATATGATGAGACTGGGTTTTTGAAAACAACCAATCTAGAGATCTTCAATATTGTAGAGTCTTCTTTGCAAACTTTGTTTGGTTCAGACTTTACTCCACCTATTTCCTTATCTCATTTCCAAAAATCACCCTTTCCAGAATCCACTTTAGAACAAAGAAACGTCCTAGAGTCACCTATTACAGCAGAGGAAAGTTCACAAGTAATATCTCTTTTAAAATTAGGTATCTTTCCAGGTATTGATGGTTTGCCAAATTAATTTTATAAATCTTTTTGTTAAGAACTATGTAAGTTTTTGGAAATGGCCTGTAACTTTATATTATCTTCCACTGCTTCCTTTCCATACTTTCCATACTATTATGATTATTATGATTTTTACATTCAAAAAAGGGGACAGACATAATTTACATAATTAGTGGCCTATTAGTCTATAAAATACAGATGACAAAATCTTAACCACTCTACACTGTAAAAGACTCCAAAAAGTTGTATACTCTTTAACTGGTCTGGAACAGACTTGCTTCATACCAAACAGGAATATTACATACAATTTGCTTCTTTTAAAGGATATATTTGAATATAGCAAGCAAGGTAAAGTGTCTGAATATGTATAATCACTAGATCAAGCTAAGGTCTTTGATAAAGTGACACATTCCTATCTTTTTTAAGTTGTAATTGCTTATGGTATTTCAGCCAATATCCATTTTTAAAAAGAGACATAAATAAATTAGAGGGTGTCCAAAGGCGAATAACAAAATTAGTTCATGGTTTGGAAAGTGAGCATTATGAAACACAACTATCCATACTAAAGCTATACACATTAGAAAAAAGATGTATAAGGGGTGATATTTTATTTATGTATAAAATTAGTAGGGATATGGATCTAATGAAAAATCTCAATCTTGTTCCAGTGGCAAGAAATCTAAACCTTTGGAGCCATAAGCATCAGTTTAGACTTAACTTTCCTAATAAGAGACTGAGATGTCAATTTTTTACTCAAAGGATAATCTTCATTTGGATCACACTACCAGTAGAGATGGTGGAAGCCCCATCTTTTGAAACTTTTAAAAGGAGTTTGGATATTTATCTATTAAATTATAACTGGGTGACTTAATTCCCTAATTTTTAGGAAGATGGACCTTATGGGCAAACGCCTTCTATCTGTCTAATCTTCCTAGTATAGTTCCTAGTATGCTAACTTGGATAAAAAAACTATATACAGATGCCATTAATTTTATCATCAGTTAATGGACCTTTAGGGAGGGTATTGCCACTTAAAATGGGGATACGCCAAGGTTGCACTTTAAGTCCACTGTTGAACACCTTTGCCATAGATCCTCTAATTAGACAAATATTATGGTAAAACACCATTACAGGTATTACATCACACAGAGCTGGCACCACAAAAAATAGCTGCCTACACAGACAACGTCTACCTTTTCTTTAAAAATCAGGTCTCAAGTGATAGGTCTTTACAAGTTTTGAACAAATTCACTGAGTTGTCTGGAGCAAAGATACATATTGAAAAAGGTATTTTGAGACTTGTATCAAATGAGCCATCTTTACAGACAGTGGCTGATATACATCTCTCATCGTCCCTTGTTAAAATACTTTTTATTTATTATTCTGGCCCAGATACTTTGCACAACTTAATTGGGAAAATAGATTAATTGCCAGTGAGAAAAAGGTCCAGTTATGGAAGACTTGGAAATTTTCCAAACAGAAGAGAATACTTATTATAAAACATTTCTGTTACCCTTATTTACATATTTGAGCCATATTTAACCTCCATTACTTAGTCTACATACTAGAATATATAGCAACTTCTTTCAAATGCTGTGGGATAGCAGGTTAAATCCTGTAAACCATGATTAAACATATTTACCATTTAAAAGCTGGTGGATTGATCCCTTAGTTTTTTTTTTTCTTTTTTTCTTAGTTCTACATTAATAGTGGGTTGAAGGGAAGCACACATCCTTGGTTAGAAAGGACAAAACATCTTTTCTCCCTGTATCTGTTGAAATGGAATGAAGAACCCCACAAACCAGTGGATTCTTTAATTTGCCCTGAATATGCGATTTCTGCTGACTGCAAGCTAAAACAATGGAAGCTACACAAAACAATAACTCTTACTAGAAAACAACTATTTGCACACATTACAGAAAAAACATCAGATACAATACTTGAATTTCCTTTCTGCGTACCATCTCAAAAGAAAATAACTTTATAAATGTTAAATGATTCTAGGTTACGTTCTAAAACCTGGGATATTTAGTGGTTAAGTTACTGTGGGAGACTAGGAGTTAAGGGCAACTTAAAACACAAATCATTAAATAAGCATTGGTGTCCTCGACTGGAATGTAACACTGTAGAAGAAACTAAGGTTAATTTTTTCCTACAATGTTCTTCTAGCTGTCAGTCTTAGAAATTTCTGGCATTTAGATGGCAGTGGCCTTTTTTGACCAGATTGACCTACAAGACTTTAATCTTGGGTGATAAAAGTGAGGGTGATTTTACAACAGTATCATCCTAGTACTTTAAATATCATATTTTCATGTATTACATATTTTTTGTGGCAGGCTAGAAACCAATATTTACTTCAGCATTTATGTTCCTCAAAATATCCGTGGCTAAATCTATTGAAACTACTTTAAGACAAGTCAAAACATATGATTATAAACTAAAGGTAAGGCAGATTGCTTATGGCACAAAATAGAATGGCTACAAATAAAAATAAAAGTCTGCCTAGTTACAGTAACAAAATGATCTCATAATGGTTACTTTAGAGAAATGCTCAGTTTGTTTTGTAGATTTTTTGTTTTAATTTTATTTGTAGACTGCTGTATTCTCTGCCAGTTGTTCTGCCATCAGTTTTATTTGCCCTGTTTGTTGTTTGGTTTCATTCCTTTCTGATTTTTTGTTATGCCTTAGCCTATGATTCTGTGAACATGTTTTAATTTATTCTTAATAAAGTTCCCCTACTCACCTGTAGAGGTTCTGTGTCTGTCAATGTGATGGCCATGTAGGGGTCAGCAATGGATAGAATGGATTTTCTGGAGGCTAGGGAGTGGGTCTCCACCCCTGCCTCAAACCGCTTAGAGATCAATGTTTTTCATATGCCTGATGCCAGTGAAGTTCACTATGGAAACAAAGCAGTGCTTGTGGATACAGAAGCAGAAATGGAGTTTCAGGACATTTTTTTCTTCCAACGGCATACTAGTGACCACCAGTGATTTACTGACTGAAACCTTGAAGCTATACGAACTACTGAGGATGGAGGATTTACGTTTTAAACAATGATGATGGCAGCTGCAGGCAGCAATTCTTCGAACAATGCAGGCGGGCTCTTCAGAGGAGTTCAGCATGGAAATAGAAATGCAGGGCCTGAGTTATGTTCATAATGTAGTGACTACACTGGCGACTGCAGTAGCAGTGGGTGGTATGATGCATGCAACTTCCTTGCTGCAGGAATTTGTGGACGTACGCCTGCTTGGTGGTGTGCAGAGTAGTTATGTGGTGAATGAAACCTTGCCTAAAATTGCACCAACTAGTTGTGCCATGCATGAACTGAAATGGGGTGTAGAAGGTTTGGCAGGAGCCCCCAAATCTGATTGGGACAGTACAGTAGGTGTTGCAGTGACTATTGATGCTGATCTGATCTGGCTCACACAGAGTCGAATCTGGTAGCAGATGCTAGCAATTCTGAGCTTGAAGTACATGTACACCAGAGCTTTTAGTCCCTGATTCTATGAATTGCACAACAATGGAATTGAATGCAGATGCTGACACTGCTAGTGGCGAAATACTGATCTCTACCCCAGCGTGGGTGCAAGAGGCATTGGAGAATGCTGGATGGATGAAATCCCTGAATGGCACAGGCAGAGTTGCGTAAGTTACTTTGAAAAAGTAATCAGTTACAGTTACTAACTACTCTCAAAGAAATGTAATCATTTACAGTTATTTATTACTTTCATAGAAGTAACAAGTAACTGTAAATCATATTACTTTTCATATTACTTTATATTACTTTTGATAACGTGGCAATGCTCATTTATTAAAAATATGTATGTGCTCAGGAAACTCTAAAAAACATAAAGTAGAAATTAAATAAGATTCTAAAGACACTGAATGTGTGGCATGTTATTTTAGTTTGAATGTTCTTATTAAAATAAAATGAAGAGCACGTGTGGACCAGTTATTATAACTTATCCAACTCTGTCAGGGACTGTTTATGACTGTGGCTGAATAAACTTGCAGATGTTCACGTCTACATGTTTCACAAAAAATGGGGAAAAACTTCTACAGTGTTCCTTTACTTTTTACAAGATGCAGACTTGAGAAAAAAGACAATTCCACAACTTTTGAAATATATTAAATTTAGGCTAGGCAGTAAAATCGTGGTTAAGGGTACTGAGCTGCAAACCTAGAGACCTGGGTTTGAATCCCATCAGATTCAGCCCACACTTGCATACTGTGTCACCCCCCTGAGCAAGTCACTTAGGTTCCTGGGAATCTCAGGTTGCACCTGGAAACAAGCTCTGGCTTACTGTGCCTTTCCCTGTTAAATGCCCCCATATAGAGACATGTCATTAACTGCCACTGTAGCATATGTAGCACAAGTCCACAACAAGTGAAAAAACTCCATAAGTCCTCAAAATTCCTTAAGTATGAAGCAGTAAAAAAAGTTTCCAAAAATTGCATTTTTCATAAATACAAAAAAAACGCATTATTTTCCTTTTAATTTTTATGTAGGCATTGGTAACAAGGAAAAATCACAGTGAAGCTAGACTTGCTTGCAGGTATGACCTGTGAGGTACAGAAAATAGGGGAGTGACAACAATTAGATATACAAAGTACCAAGATAAAATACAACAGGCATTTGTCAATGTTGAAGGTTTGATGCTTTGCACCAGTACATCCTCAGATGTTACATGGGCACTTGGGCTGCGAGTGCAAGGAATGTTGGGTATGGCAAACAGCTCTCTTACAGGATGCTATGGAGAACACTGAGAGCACAGGATTCACTTGGGAAAAAATCCATTTCATTTTTTACTACCTAGACAGATATCAAGGGTACTGAATAGACAGAGCAGTTAGGAAAATAATAACTGTCTTGAGGCTAGGAGAGAGCTGGTGCAGAGGATCACCATGGACAGAA
This sequence comes from Neoceratodus forsteri, assembly GCA_016271365.2. Lineage (NCBI taxonomy): Eukaryota > Metazoa > Chordata > Ceratodontiformes > Ceratodontidae > Neoceratodus > Neoceratodus forsteri. The sequence continues at coordinate 436,179,425 of JADMNL010000023.1, forward strand.
GGCAAATATTGGGATCACTGTAGGAAGGATGGCAAGGAAAACAGTTGTGCACAAGAAAAAAGAGAATACATGTAGGGATCTGCCAGTTATTCATTTTATTGAATGTCAATATATGTAATATCATAATCATATTACGATCTATGCATCACTCAGATCATGGCAGGTCTTGGTATATATGCAAGAGTTATAAAGGGAGGGGTAAGGGTAGCATACAGGGGAAGGGTATGGATGGCTAGGGCATGGGGAGGGGAACATAAGAGTTATGGGAGGAGAGGTGGTGAAAAATGCAATAAGGGTGAGGGGCAGGAGAGGACTGCAAAAGTTGATGACATCCATATACCCACGGTTCTATAAGTGTGGGTTCACCTTTCAAAGAGCATTCATGTAATATAGGCACAAAAAAGTTTAGAATGAATATGTGTATTTGCCTAGGTTAACATTGTTTGCAATATACACTTACTGGTGGAGAGAAATGGAGGTATATTATTATTTTTTTCCCTATATTTAAAAGTTGTCACAGTAAGGAGACTAACTTCGATACTACAAAGAGGCAGGCAAGGGTTCATTTTTCTTTAGGATACTTGCTCATTTAGGAAAAAACAGCTGTAATTTGAGACATCATGGCTAGTTTCAAACTGCCTACAGACTAGGCAGAAGAAACAGGAACACTTTTAACAGTAATAAAATAATAAAGACTGGCACAACACAGTTTAAACTTTCTGTAGATCTCCCCTCAATTTTCTGATGTACAGTAGTCTTATCAGGCTGCTGGTGTTAACAGCCCATCAACTGGTTGTTGAATAGCTTCATTCACATCAAAGGACTGACACCTTTTAATGTATTGGCTTGGTTCTTTTCAAGTGCATTAAGCCCAAGTAGTGTCACAGTTAAAGTACATGGTTATTAGTCTAGTCTGCTTCACCTCTACAGTTTTTAACTGCAAAAGGCTCAGAGAGACTCACCTCTGAAATCCCATTTCACTCATAACGAAAGGTTTGTTACACATGTGCATCAAACCTAAAAAGAAGAACTGCCCCATGGAGAGTGGTTTACTAATGATGAAGCCTGGCTGTAAATCACTATGAAAAAAATGACACTTGCTTTCAACAATAAAAAAGCATGAAAACAGACAAAAGTGAAGAACCTCGATTTACATACGTAACAAAGAATCTAGCCACAACCAAAAATGCGTAAATAAAGTAAAAGAACTGTTAGAGCATATATTCACTTGGATTGTCTATTTCTTACAGGGCTTTTACACAACTGTGCAATAAAGTTTGTTTTTGTAATCTGTGTTTGTGTCATTATCTCATAGCTGGCAGTTCTAAATCAGATGCACAGCTTTCATAGACTCCATGTAGTTAGTACAGATGGAGCCATTAGGAAAAAAAAGACAGAAGTGTAGAACTGAGAAGCCCGAGTCTGTGTGACATCAATTAAAGAAAACAGACTCCGGCTTCTCCTGCTGATTCAGTACTATGAGGCTGGGCTAATTTCAAGGAGCAAACGGATGTGGGCATTCATTCATGTGGCCAGCTGAAATGTCTACTTGCATATAAGTACTTTAGCAGCAACCTTAGTTATTAGGGATAAGCGAGCACATGTGTTAAGAAACTGAATGATTAGCTCAACAAATAGACAAAAATGACAGCAAATCCAGGGTACCACTGAAATAATGCAAGTGCGCATGAGCAATAGTTACATTTTTTCCTGTCATTCTGAACCTGTCAGATCTATAATCATTGAATTTTCTGTAAACTGATGAAGAATGAACCTGCCCCTTTCTTCCCAGTATGATGGTGTGTGTGTTGTGTGTGTGTGTGTGTGTGTGTGTGTGTGTGTGTGTGTGTGTGTTCTTTTGGTCCTGTTAGCCATCAGCTGTTCTGCCAACAGCACTGGCACGTTATGAAAATCAAAGCTGGCAAAGGCAGAATAGCTGCTTGGTCTGTGTCCCTATGAATGCCCATATCTGTTTGCTCCTTGAAATTAGTGCCGCCGTATAGTGCTCAGCATCAGCACCAGAAGCCAGAGTCTGTTTTTTTTTTTAATTGATGTCACACAGACTTGGGCTTCTCAGTGCTACACTTCAGTTTTTTTTTTCACTGATGGCTCCCTGTGTATTATGGACATGGGGTCTACAGTGTTATTCATCTAAACTAGAGCTGCCAGCTAAGGAATAATGACACAATAATGAATAATGACATAAACTCATTATAAGTACAAGCACATCATAAAATGCCCACATTTATAAACTTTAATAAATATATATATATATATATATACACACACACACACGCACGCCACATATATATATCATATATATATATATATATGAACATAAGGGCATCTTAGATGTACTATATGTACAAAATGGACATATGACATAATTTCTATAACAGGAGGTCACCAGGGTCACGGCAACTAATATGCTCATCAAAAGACTCTGCAGACCTAAATTCTATCATAACACTCACCATTCTTCTTAAAAGCAATGTGAAACTGTTGGAAGCTGCAGCAAGTCTACTGCTGAGTCTACTAGCAAACACCATATATGTCGCACTAGTACTGTACATATCATAGGGAGACAAAATGCCACTAAAAACTCTGACCAGTTTTAAGCATGCGGGCTACCCAAAACAGGAGTACACAATAATCCCTTAGTGAAACAACACACTCCCTACATTGAAACAAGCTGCAATAAGATGCATTTTGAAAGAGATAAAAAGACCCCTTGAGAACCTAGTACATAAACAGTTGGAGTAAACTTGAATAACATAACAGTTATGTAAAAGGCATGTAGCACCAATGAAGAATTGATGTCCCAGAAAATAAAATTAAAGACCACATTCTTTGTGACCAAATATCTAGGCTGTACCTGATTCATTTTTTTCTTTTCCTGGACTGTGGCTCAGCGAAACTCACAAAGAAGGATCTGATCAGGGCACAGAACTAGCACAAGCTAAATGGCAAACATAACTGGAACCTTACATTTAAGGTATAATTTATTATGGCCAACTGAAGATCCCACCACCAGTGCTCACCCCAACTCTGCTGACCAATTAGCTTAAGGAAGACTCTTGCCCCTCTATCTAATCTTTGCTACATCTGTCTCTTGTCTTCCATTAACAGTTATTATCACCTAGGCTAGCAAAGGCGTAATCAAGGCATGCTAGCAGGGTTTAGTTTGCTATAAATCCTCCATCCTTTGTTTTATTTAAGTTGTATATTTTGGACTCAAGAGTCTTTATCTGACAGGTGGTGCTGGCTCCCTACTGGGAAGTTTGGGAGCATCAAAGGCAGAGTGGCCCGATGCAACACAGAATAACAGTGTACATTAAATCACTCCAATAACTTGTCCTCCACCTCCGTCCTCTTCCTCTCAACTGAGCAGTCACGTAATATGTGAAATAGCATTACAAGTAACCCATTACTTGTACAAAAATGCAATAAGTAACTCAACAATATTACATTTTCATACAAGTAATCAGTTACTAGTACACATTACTGGTCAGTGTAATCTAATTATAGCAATGCATTACTTGTAATGCATTACTACCCAACTCTGAGTACAGAGTGGGATTCAAACTTTCCTGGGACTTCTGCCTCCTTAAGAGTGTCACCAGGGGTTGTGGCTGTCTCTGGTATGCTGCAAGATTCGCAGGTAACCCCTCTACATACATCTCTACAATTGGGACAAAATTATGTTGGTACAAGTGCTTTGGGGCCAGATTCTGAGTGTTTGCTTGGCCAGGAGTTGATGGAGAACATACACTGGCTAGAGGGGGAAGGGGAGAACCCATCTACATTGCCTGCTACTGAAACATCTGTAGTCCAGGCTGTACAGAAGGTTGGAGAGGCTATTGATGTGGATGGGGGACATCCAGTGCAGGATGTACAGCTGCCAAATGATGGGGAATGACCTGCACTACCAACTACAGAGTCAGTGTGGGGCCAAAATATGAGGGAATGTTTATTCCCCAAATCTGCAAGACTGGCTTCTGAACAGGTAAAACAGAGGAATGCTGTTCGTTTGAAATATAGGGGTGGTCTCTCCGAAACCCAGATAGGCTCTTTATTGAGAGGATGCTTGTTAAAGACAGCATGAAGTTCTTTGCCTACGAGATTTATGCACTAATTCATATGCCCAGTGAAACTTTGCTTGATATAAGTTTTAAATATGCCAATGGTCTTGAAAGAGTCTGGAAGCAGTATCATCTTCTGAAAGGCAATGCACTGTGGAAACCATTTGTGGCAATCCCCTTCAGCAAATCTTCCTTTAAAAGAATTACTGTGTTGTTTTGAAATGAGGGTGTTAATGTGGCTGATCTTACTATTTGGCTGAAACAACACTGTTCTATTGATGGATATCTGGAACTTTTTTGGATGCAGATCATTTATGGACAGGAGGATGGTGCCATAAAGTGATCTTGAAGCAGATTGATGGAGAGGTGCAGCATCTACCGAACTGTTTTCTGTGGGCAGGGACCGGGGTGTTGTTTTTTATGCTGGACAACCCAGGATGTGTTACCACTGTGGGGACAAAGGTCATATGAGCAATGTCTATGACAAGATGAAGTGTGGACATTGTGGTGTTTTGGGTCACAATAGTATGCAATGTAAAAGTCCAATGCACTGTAACTTTTGTGAGGGTCAGGGGCATACATTTCGCTCTTGTGAGTGGGCCTCCCACAATAGTACACACCGGGCAGAATATGTTGAGCAGGATGTATACATTACCTTGGCACAAACAGAAAGACCGCAAAAAAATCACTTGGAGACAGATCCAGCTACCTCTCATAATTGTGCAGATTCTCAGATACCTTCACCTGTAAAACCAGGGAACCCTTCCTTCTCTACCTTCCCTTCTCTTCTCCCCTCCTCAGGAGTCTGTAGTTGTGGCTTCAGAGGGGTTGATAGTGGGTGTAGTGCCTTCCCAAGTCCCAGAAGTGGGCCCTTCCATGCTGGATTTAGGCTCAACATTGAGGCCAGAGACATCTTCCCCTCAGACTGCTGAATCACCATTGGTGACTATGCCACCCCCTGTGGTTCCTACAGAAGGAGGTTTTAAAATGGTTACAAGGTCCAAGGCCCTAATTAAACCTTATAAACCCATGGTTAGAACAGCTGAAGAGGAACAACTTCTGTTGAAAAAATAAGTATGCTGCCCTGCAGGGGAGGAATTGGGTGGAGTCTGATGGGGAGTCTGACTCCTCTTCCCTTGCCTCCTCCAAACCATATGTCACTATGGATCAAGACTTGCCTTTGGCACAGAAGTCTAAGAAGAGGAAAAATATAAAGTGACACTTAGTAGGAATAAGTGTAGTATTCATGTTTTTCCCCTATTAATTTTTTTTTTTTTGATGCATTCCTTAACTTTAATTGTGTGTAATGTCAACAGCATTAAGGCAAACAAAAAAATGTATGGCCACCTTTTTCCTTGTTGCATAACTTTATGCGTAATATTATTTTTTTACAGGACACAAGATTGCATAACATCCCTGAATAATGCAAGCGTAAAAGGATTGGAAATGGGGCTCATCTCTGGCATGAATTGGAGAAGATACTGTGACACTTGGCCAGCTGGTTATGATTGTTTTATGATTTTTGTAATACAGAATGTGGTATGTGATTGTTTGTCATGAGACATCCTATGCTCCTGGGATGACCCCCCCCCCCCCATGGTTTCAGCTACAGGATGTTAACCTGAAAGCCAGGAAATAATTAAAGACTAGAGAGACATAATTAAGGGTCTTAATAGTAGCCAACCAGCTGCAAGGATAGGGATCGTAAACTATTATGACGTTTCAGAGGAGTTGTATTTTATTGACCTCCTATCTTTGAAATGGGGAAATAGGAACTGCTCAAACATCAAAGAGGAGCAGGAAACCACTCAAGATCAAAGAGGGGATGTGATTTAAAGAGTGTCATAATTTGGGAAATGAGTTTTACTGAAGTCACAGTATTTAATATACCTCTTGATAGGACATCCTGTTTTGTATATATTTTTTATATTCTGAAAGGAGGAGCTAGATGACATCATGGAAGGGGTTGAAACACAGCATTCTAAATTATATTCTGTGTTTCACCTGAGATACATTCCTGTTGGACTCTGAAAAAACAACATCTAACTATAAACACTGTAAGAAGGTAGACAAGTCTAATTGTATTGTGGTAGGAGTTTGTACTTTTTCCTTCTTTTCTTTTAAGTGATTGTATGCTTTGTAATATATTGTTCTGTGTTTACATTTTGCCTATTTTTATCCATTTTCTAAGTAAACCTCTTATTTTAAAGAGGCTGCCTTTGCCTTTGAAATTCTTTCTTTTGCATGTGAAGTACAGATGGTTAAAGTTGACACTGTTCATAAGCTTAATGGTAATACCAAACTGGGAAAAGGTAAGAATTTTCCTAAGGTCTTTCATAGAGTTTTTAGGGTTCATTTCAGATACCTGGTTAGGTGCCCTTAGGCGAAAGATATCTGGCATTCCCCGAAGAGCAGAATTATCTGAGCCAGTACATTTGGGTATGCTAGCACATGGTTCACAGTTTGAATCCCTCCAGAACTTGAGACCAAAGGTGATTCAGACCCACAAACAGACAGGAGGGTTACCCTGTTCTGTTAACTGTTCACAATACTGCACTCAGAGGTTGGAACTGTGGGAGCAGAGGGCCTGACCTGCTGAGTGGGTTTGTAACAGATACATATTTAGGGATGGGAATCTTATTCAATAGGACAGATATTAAGGTCACAAAGGTAGTAGATGTATGCCCTGGGAGAGCATTTATAGTGGATGCTTTATTACCTCATTTACCCATGTGGATGATTAACTTCTATAATTCTCAGGTGAAAATGGAACAGACCAAACTTATCCACTTATTGGAACCATTTTTGCATACCTCCAAGTTGATCTTATGGGGTGGAGATTTCAGCTGTGACCTGTCTAAATGAGATTGGGGGAGGAAAACTGAGATAGTCTACTGTGATACCCAAGTACTGCAAACAGTTCTTGAGAGATCAAGGTTAGAGGATGTGTATGCTCTTAAGGGGAGAATCCCTGCATACCTTTTATAAGGGTAAATTGTCCTCTAGAATATCATTTTGGTTTGTCCCAGTAACTACAAAGATGCAATATATTCAAATTCTCCCTGTGGAAACTTCAGATCATGCAGCTGTACAGGTTGTTATAAACTTACATGACCACATGACTGTTGTAAGGGGTTATTGGAGAATGAATGTCTCATTACAGGAGGATGCTATTAAGCAGGAAATATTGGATGCATTGGATGCTCAAAGGTGTTTAGGTATCTGTATGATGACCCTAGTGAGTGGTGGGAGGACACAAAGTGGCATATCCATCAGGTAATTATACAGGAATCTCACAGGGTGGTTAGGATGAAATAAGAACAATATTTGTGTTTGAGGGCTAGATTTCTTCAGCTCCTGAAACACATGTAAGATATTGGACATGATTTAAAGGAGCAACCAGCTCAAGTGAAGCAGCAAATGGCAGTCTTTCAGTATAATTGAGGGCAATCACTGTTGATGGAACAAAAATTTTGAATGCAGGGGAATACATTCCTTGTTAATCCCTTTGATAGCACTAGAGACAGGAAACAGCGTCAGATTATGACTGAATTAAAGGATCATACTGGTGTTAAGCATTCAAAATTGGATGACATGAAGATAATAGTACGAAACCATTTAAGATGAAAATTTCAAGATTCTGGTAATGTCACAGACAATGCCTTCTTACAGAGATTGGTTGCCCCAAAGGCCACGGTTGTTGACAAACCTATAATTACTGAACCTTTTCAGGAGTTTGAAATTAGAAATGCAATAAAGGTTTTGACTTCTAATACAGCTCCAGGGACTGATGAGATCCCAAATGACTTTTATAAAATGTTTCGAGATCAACTAGTACCAATTTTGCTGGATGATTTTAATGCTATTTCACAAGTAGGGCACCTAATACTAGTAAGGCATAAGGGGTATTATGGGCTTTATTCACAAAGCAGGTGATGCTCCGGATCTGGCTAATTGGAGACCTTTGAGCCTTCTAATGTCTGATTACAAGATCTTGGCAAAAATACTTACTAGATGGCTGGCACAGGTTGCACAGCAGTTAATATTAAGAACACAACCGTGTGCAGTTCCTGGTAGGAACATAAACTGGTACTTCTGTTGGAAATTGTGGATCAAGGTATAAATATGAAGTTGGATGGCTATTTGTTGGCCTTGGACCAGGAAACTGCCTTTGATGCACTAAAGCATGATTATGTGTGGGCAGTATTGTGGAAATATGGTCTTCTAGAATATTTTATAGCTCTTATACAGTTGCTGCACAATGAAGCACAAATATTACTTATGATAAATAGGCATCTAGGAATATCGATGTATCTACATAATGGGGTGAGGCAGGGATGTCCATTAAGCCAGTTGCTCTATGTGCCCTGTTTGGATCCCCGATTACAGACAATTGAACAACAGCATAATATACTTCCTGTTATGACTCCAACTGGTTTAGTTCTTAGTAAGACTATGGCATATACAGATGATTGTATACTGGTGCTTGCAGATCTAGTATCTTGGGAACATGCACCAAGGGTCTTTGCAGATAATAGGGCCTTTACAGGTATTAAGGTCATAGACAGAAAAGTAAAATTCTAGCTCTGGGAAATGTTACATTGAGTGGTGATATGGATATACAAGCACAGAAAGGTAATGTGTTATTATTGGGTATGTTGTTTGGTTATGATAGTGTTGTTCAGGCAAATTGGGATGGGAAATTTGCTATTGCACAAGCCAAAGTTTTGAGGTGGAAATCATGGACTATGTCTAAAAAGAAACAGATAATTTTATTGAAAACCTTCATTGTCCCGGTTTCTTTGTATATCTCACATATCTACCTAATACATTTTACTATACAGATTAAGTTGTTAGGACTTTTTTCCAGTTTTTATGGGGCAGCAGACTCAACCTTGTGAAACGCTATCATACTTATTGTCAATTACAGGAGGGCAGGCTTACTATGCTGTGGCCAGTAGTGTTTGTTTTTAGTATTTTCTCTAATACAAATATATGACCTTTAATAAGTAATTTGGACTGCATGTGGACACTCATGGAGCAGCATTGATGTGTGGCCTATTTTTGCAAATTGGGGTATGGAGACTGGACATAGACAGAAGACATATTTACCTTCTCATGTTCAGAATTATTTAAAATATATTAAACTATGGAGAGTATCTTTGGAAACCATTCAGGATAGTACAAGGAAACAAATGTATAATAATGTTATGAGTAGTCAGATTTATGAAGATACCATATTCTTGGTTAGTCCTCAGGTGGATTACAGACTGCTAGTTGATGCTACTATAGACAAAAGGATTCTGGTTAAAATGAGAGATGCTGTGCGGCTTTGTAGTCATGGGAAGTTGAATGTCCATGCTAATATAAGCACAAAGCCGTGGAAGAAAGAATGGTTAACAACCATGGGACATGCAGGAAACAATGCAGCATTTATTTTTTGACTGTCCTTTCATACGACCTTTTTGGAATCTTTTAGCCCAGTATTGAAATGTACTGTAGCATGCTTCAGGAATATGACATATGATGTTTTGGTGTATGGCCAACTTCCAGCACAATGGAATGGGTGTGATAAGAGTACAGGATATATCATCCTGGCTAGTATCAAATGGGTAATTTGGTAGTATAGATGTCAAAGATTCTTACAAGGCAAAGATTTAACTTTGAAAGATTTGTTTTTTAAACTACGGGCTGAACTGGATGCAATATATGTGTATCATGAAATCAAGCAGTTTGGATTATCAACAGGACTACGATGATTATGGCATCATATTGATTGGGTTGGGTAACTTGAGCATCATATAGGAAATACTGATGTTTGGTTTGTATATTGTTTCTTGGTTTTTCTTTCTGTTATGTATGCATTCATGTTGATATGAAGTTTTTTCTTTATTCTGTATTGTTTTTTGGTTTTGAATCAAAATTCACCTACTCTTTTCGAGATGTGCCAAGGGATCTTTAAAGTCCACCTGATCAACCACCAGAACAAACAGATGGGACCTTGATTTAATGTCTCATCTGAAAGACTCTTTTTGAGAGCAAAAAGAAATACAATGACAAGTGCCGTACATTAGGGTAAGCATTCAAGTGAAACAAAGACATTTGTATGACCTAGTTACATGGGTCTTAAACAGTTGCTTAAAATTAGTCTGGGACTTGCCTTTCAATAATTTCAGAGGTAGCTTTTCATGGTTTGGCCTCTTGCAAAGAGATGGTTTGCTACCCTTATGAAGTACTTGTTATGGAAGTATGTTTTATACTATGGGAAGACCTCATTCTGTCACAGCCAGACATAATCATGAACATATTCATGAAAAACATAGAAACATGGAAATATCCAGGAGATATAGGTTGCTTGGCCCACCTAGCCTGTCCATTCTTCCCTGCTTATACTGTCACCACAGACCCTACCTGATCTCCAGTTAACTTCACCCCCTGCTTTCCTACTAAGATTCCTTTGTAACTATCCCATGCATGCTTGAAGTCTGCCACTGTTTTTGCACTCACCACCCCTTCTAGAAGATTGTTCCAGGGATCAACTACTCTTTCAGTGAAGAGGTTCTTCCTTACATCCCTCCTAAATTTCCCCCTTTCAGCTTCATTGCATGCCCCCTTGTTCTCGTACACCTCCTCTGAAAAATACTCCCTTGATGTACCTTATTCCTCGCTGTGAGGTATTTATAGGTCTCTATCATGTCCCCCCTCTTCTTCCTCTCTTCCAAGGTGTACACAGACCCCCCCTCCCGTCTCTCCTCGTAGAGCTTTTGATGCAACCCATACATCATTTTAGTTGCCCTTCTCTGGACAGCCTCTATCCTGTCTATGTCCTTTCTGAGATGTGATCTCTAGAACTGGACACATTACTCCAGGTGGGATCTCATCAACAATCTATACAGCACATTCTATAGAGAATGGTGGGATCACAGTGAATGAATGAATTAATACACTCATTTTTTGCATGTTTTATTAAGTACTCTTTGTACTGTTCTGAATTGGATCAATTAAACCAGTTTCCTAAATATTGCTACAAGCAATGGGGGGGGGGGGTCAAACATTGGTTTCCTTTTTGCTTCACATTTTTGCCTTGCTGTGCTTTTTGCACAAATAAATGTGTTTCAGCAGTGCCTCAGCAGTAGAGAGTTTTTCTCATTTAGGGGTGAAATCCCTGGGCCTTTTCGGTTAGGAATTGTGCTGTGGTCTGAAGCACCAATATTCCCTGAACAGCCTTCCTGTTGTATTTTTTTTCCAGTATGTGTAAATAATTTAGCAACGTCCATTTTTAAAGCATTATCATTTTAAAGATAATCAGTTTTTCAGCTTGGTTGTACTTTACATAGCATCCCAACCTGATGACACCTTCCTGCACAGTTCTGTAAAGGAATGATAAGTGATCACTTATTTTGTTTCTGGAGATTTTGAATTGCTTTGAAATTCCCAGTATATTTCACACACAAAGCACCTCAGCAAAAAAATCAAGGGCTAAATTATATTCAATTTGTAACTAATTAACCTCATTTGTAATCAGTGACACTGTAATATCAGCTGACAGCACCTGGTGCTACTGAATAGCTTGTCTGAGTTAAAAATCAAGCTATACATTATTGACAGAAATTTCAGTTCTTCTAAAAATGAACCTCTAGGTGCTGTGGAGCACCAAAGTCTGCAAGACACCATCAAAATGAAAGGTTTAAAAGGGAAGCATATGTGTTGAAATACTTCAAATAAGCCCTGGGCATCCTCTTCTATTTTCATTGACTATGCATTTAACTTTTTTTGGGGGTTGAGGCAAGAGTGTTTGCATGACAATTTTGTTTCATATAGGTTGACAATTTATAGGTTCTTTTAGAAAAGGAAGCTTTCTTAAAGTTAAAGGAACTGCTCATTAAGTTACTATTTTAAAATCAATCAGATCAGATAACATTTATCAATTGCCTTCAGTTAAGTATAAAAAGTGGTATTTAAAATAGCGGTGTGGATCTAATTGCCTTCTGCAGGCATCAAGTTTTGTGGACAGGAAATGTGTTGCAAGGGTGTTCCAGCTGCACTAGCATGGACATTGTGTGGTGACTAAGGAAGGTAAGAACATTTTGTTTGTGCTCACAGTGATCCATTTAAACTGTGAAGAAAAGAACAGCATTCTCTGTGAACATTGCCGGCAAGAAACTCGAGCATTTCTGCATGATTCAAAAGGATTCATGTCAACATGATCAGCTTGTTCTCTCCAGCCTCGCTGCGCACTGTTATTATTGATAATGAGGGCATGACATCACTGCAGAAATGGATGTCACCCCATTTCTATTCAAACATTTTTTTATGGGGCTTGATGGGTAAGTAGCTACTGCAATGAAAGGTTGGAACTATGCTATTAACAATTATGTTTAACTTTAGCGTTTTCTAGTTTGCTTTACTTTCTCCTGTTATTGGTCTAAGTAAATATTTCAAATAACGCAGGATTTATTTCAGTATGTGTTTAAAAAATGTTTGATGTCCCCAACTGACCTCACAGTTGCTGACTGTGATATAAACAACGGGTTGTCATGGTAAGATCTATTATGTCATAAACAAAAACATCATGATGTTACTTGGGGACAGTCAAATGCTTTTTATGTTCAGTTCTTAGGCAGGCTGCAAAGGTATGCTATAAACCCATGAAATGAAAACCAGAAAATAAAAAAGAAAATGCATTCTCCAGTAAGCTGTAATAGCTGAAACATTATATAGTATATAATTAGGTGTTATTGTCAGTGGAAATCTGTGGCTTCCTAAATCTTGCTGTAGGACAGTTCAAAGGTCAAAAAAGTTGTTGGTACTATTGTTCTGATGTCACATCGATAGTACAACAACTTTTCAGCCTTTGTCCTGCCTCCTGATTGGCTCACTTGACTGGCTATAACAGAAACAAAACTGAAAACATGGCAGTGCAAATAAGCAAGTACCGATCATGGATCCTCCTACTTTTGACACGAAGAGTCTCAAATGGCTCATGTCACAAAAGTTAGTTATTATTATTTTAATCATTTAAACAAAAAGAAGCACTACAGCTAACAGAGAGCAAGGAGCAGGGAGATCCTGGCACCAGCGAGAGCGATGTGAAGCTGGAGTACATGGCAGCAGGGAGTACCGGAAGCAGGAACACCAGATATCAAAAAGGTAAACAGCGACCTAAAAAAAATGCACAACAAAATCGACAATAAGACCCAACCATATACTATATAAAACAATGGATGGGTACCATCCACAACTAAGGCTGTGTATACATCTTGGTAGTTGATGACATCAGCGAGACCTCACAAACTTTGCTCGCGAGGTCTCTATCATGTCATCAACTGCCTCAATGGAAAACACAGCCGTGTTCTGGATGGTCACCCATTTGCTATTCTATATGTTTCTGTAAGTAGATGCTAAAATGCCAGTACTGTTCTTTATACTGTTAAAACCTGCTCACTCTGCCTACCCCCTGAGATCTGTTGATAAGTCCTACCTTGCCAAACCCAAGAGGAACACCAAAATGGGTGAAAACTCTTTCTCTGCTAGTACTCCAAAATTTCATAAACTCCCTCCTGCTGGCTCTCAGGAACTCTTTAAGCTCCCGGAGTGTCAAGCAGGAACTCTATAAGGTACTTGCCAGTTCTGAACTCTGTTCCTGTGGTGGGTGTCAACACTCCCTTGCCTGACCCTCATAGCTCTTGCCCTGACACATGTTCTTATCTCAGTGTCCTGCTTTCCCTGAGCTAGACCAGAACCAATTATCCCCCATACTTACCCTCTATTGTACAATGTTTTATTATCACATTTCAGGGGTCACTGTTTTCTGCCTTTTCTTTGTTATGCTACATGTTTGTATTAATGCTGTGCCTCACTTATTGCTACACTTGTAGTTCCCTGACTAATGTTTTTGGCTAATTGTACTGCTTGTTGCCACCTGATTTATTATGTGTATTCACTGTTGTTTCTTACCCTATTGTATGTAACCTCCTGGGTTGTGCCTGAAAATAGGCAATTTTGCTGACTACTGTGCCTACACGGTAAAAAAAAAACTAAATAAACAAATAATTGATTGGAGATAGTCAACAACTTGTGTTTGAATTATCTCTTTCAACTGTAGATATTTCTATTGAATTTGAATACCTAAATAGTATTATTTTTCTTATTAAATGCCTGTTGTGTGTGTATATGTGTGTGTGTGTGTGTGTGTGTGTGCAATGTCTATTCTGTTATTTCATTTGTGAACTATATTGATATTTTGTAACAGCTGTATGATTTCTTAAAGGATTGCTTTACTTTCTGACTCTTATGAACTAATAACAATTAAATTAAACAAGCATTTTTTTCTATGTTTTACTGAAGATATATTAGGTTGCATCTACAGTAGCAGTCCAGTCACTTGACCCTGATAAACATTTGAAACAACCATATATGAATGTGGTACACATTTCCTTAAAAGCTCCACATTTACAGTTTCAACCAGTATATGCTGTACCTTCATGTTATTTTAACCTGAGCAATATAGCACAGCTGCAGGGGAGGATTGGAAACAGGACTGTTACCAATGCCAGGGGGCCTCATTAATTATCGGTTGGAAGGCCTTATGTTCTCCCTTCTTAGCTAACATGCGAGAAAAAACCAAGTGATCTTTTTTGCATTGTTTGGGCCATTCTGAATTTTCATGTATTCACAGTCCACTCAGTTGGTAAAACCTGGGGAGAAATTATACGACCGAAGCACTGATTTGCATTACTGATGAGGACTAGAAACACTGTTAATATCTGCAGGATGCCTCATTAAATATCCATTGGGATGTCTCATATTCTCACTTCTCAGTTCACGTTACAGTTATTTTTGCCCAGTCTGAGCCATTCTGGATTTTCTTGTATCCACAGTCCACTTACTAGTTAAAACCTGCAGTGAAAATATGAGGCCAGATCTGATATCTACCAACAGATGTATTACTACACAGGCTCTTTTCAAGGGCTTGAAATGTGACTGTAAGTAATTTTGGTTTTAGGAGATCTAACATTTAATTAGATAAAATAGAAACAGGATATGGAAAAGGCTGAATCTCATACTTTATAAATCTGTAAAGGGTAGTAGAATGTCAAAAATGTAACTGCAATTATGAACAAGGCTATTTAACCCTTAGGCTGCCCACTGGGGGCTGGGTTTGAAGGCTGTGAGGGAGGAGCTTGGGGAGCTGCAACTGACCTGAGCCCTCAGGGTAGGTCAGGAGGGAAGAAACAAGGAACAGCCATATGACCTAATTCTTAAAGATATATATATATATATATATATATATATATATACAGTACATACACACACACACACAGTGGTGTCCTCCAGGACGAAATGCAATTCTGCAGCATTTTGCAGCACTCTGCAGAATGCTACAGAAGATTTACTGATTAAAGCAGTGTAATTTCAATGGTAATGAGTCCCCGTTGTCATTCTGAAAAATGTGACACTGCCAGGATGAAGTGAATGCCACAATTTTCTGCATGACAAAGGGGACTCATTGTCATTGAAATTACATTGCATTATTCAGTAGGTCTGCTGCAGCATACTGCAGAGTGCGTTAAAAGTGCATTTCATTCTGGGGGACACCACTGTATACTGTAACTTATGAGTAGGACTGTGGTGTATAGTTAGTACTGTAGATCCTATGAGTAGAATTGTGGTTTCCAGTTATTACTGTAGTTGGTTGTCTTTGGCTGCATGCAAGGGCATTTGGTATTACAATTTCAGCTACAGGCTGGGCTAGGATTAATTAATTCTACTTGCTGTGGAGAGAGTTAGTGTGGAGAGGATTTAAGTTTTGCTGTTTTATTTTAGTTTAGCTTAAAGGTTTCTGTGGCTGTGTTTTCTAAATTAAGCTCAACAGGGGGAACAGCGGCCTCACTTAAAGCCGGGGAAGGGGCCTAAAGAGGACCTGGGGCAAACATCTAATTTCTGGACTGTATGTGTTTGTGAGACTTGAGAATGCTATTGGTGGGTTTGTAATTGTGTTCATAACCAACTGCTATCAATATATAGAAACTGTATTTTGCTGTTCTGTATAGGCAGTGTGAACTGTGGGTAGGATTGTGGGGTGCAATGGTTATGGGGCAGTAGTGCAGATGAACATTCAGTGAAGATTGGGAGGGTGCCCAATATGCCACAGGCAAAGGAGGCTCAAGGGAGAGGTTTAGTGGCTTGGCAGGGAGCTGGGAAGGTTGAGGGGAGGGAGAGTTGCGTTGGCAGAAGGGCTGACATCTGAGAGTATTGGGGGGCCACCACAGAGAAAGAACAGTAAGTCAAGGGAGAGATCGGGTGACGGGAGCAAACTAGACAGGAAGCCAGCTGATGAAAGGTGGACTCTAGTAGGGCCTAGCAAAAGAGGAGCAGCAGTAGGCAGGTGGGAGGAGAAGACACATAGCAATGCAAAGAGGGTAGGGAACATGTTTGCTGTACTAATGACACATGGGAAAGAGGATGACACAGGAGGAGACTGCACAAGGGATAGTAATCACAAAGAGGAAGAAGTGAAGGGCATTACTAGTGGACAGAGATTGAGCATGGTGTGGCAGGGGGAAGGATAATACTCAGAGAGGTGAGGAGGGAGAGGGAGGTTGGCAGTCAAACAGGAGGAGGGGAAGGGTCTCAATTGAGATAGGCAGGGGATAAGACACTGTGACAAATGGTAAAAGCACCATCTTGAGTGGCCCCCGGGAATGAGAACCTGGGTGGGGAGTGGCGATGGGCACAAGGAAAGCAGAGGGGTGTGTACGGGTGTTAGTGGACTCCATACGCAAAGCGATCAGTTGGGGCAGCAAGGGGGAGAGGCACAGTTGGATATGGGTGGAGTCCATACCAGGATTAAAGGCAGACAAGGCAGGTCAGGCAATCCTTAGGTGCACAAGGAGGGGTAGAAGGAAACCGCATATTGTGGTACATGTGGGGACAAATGTCCTAGTGGGGGAAACAGTGGAGGTATCAAGGGAGAGGTTTGAGGAAGTGGGAAGGTTGTACAAGGAGTCTGGGAAGTCTGTGGCATTCTTGGAGTTGCTCCCAGAGCCCTGTGCAAGCACAGTGAGAAAGGAGAGGATTGAGGAGTTGAAAGCATGATTGGTAGAATGGTGTCAAACTAAGGGGTACGGGGTTGTGGGTGGCTGGGGCAGTACCTGGGATAATAATAATCTGTTTGCAAGGGATAGGCTGCACCTGAGTGGGGAGGGGAATGACGTATTAAAGCAAAGACTGGGGAAGTACATTGTGACAAAGATTTTTAAACTAGTTGGGGGGTGGCAAGTGGACAGCAGGTAGGCAGGGATCTGATAGAGCGGGATCATGGCCTACCCCCAGGCTAGCAGAGAATGATTCAGGGTGGCCAAAAAGAGAGGGAGTAGAAGGGAGGAGATGGAGGGTGATGATGGGAAGGGGTCAGGATGGAGGGTGGTCTCGCTGAATGCGAGAGGCTTAGGCAACAAATCAAGTGAGCTACAGGCACTCTTAGCAGTGTGGAAGGTGGATTTTGTGGCTGCCACGGAAACGTGGGCAACTGAGCACCGGGACTGTAATCTGGCAATCCCAGGGTGCAAATTATACAGGAAGGACCATGAGGGGGTAGGGTGGCAGTCTATGTGAGGGTCGGGATCAAATGCACAAGGAATGAGGTGGAGGAAAGGAGAACAGAGGCAATCTAGCTGTAGCTCCTAGACTCAAGGGGTAGGAAATTGAGGTTTGGGGTGGTATACAGGCTGCTATCCCAGTCTGAGGAGCTTGACAGGGAATTAGTGGGACAAATCAGAAAGATATGTCGAAAAGGGTAGGTGGTCATCATGGGGGATTTCAACTTGCCAGGGGTTGACTGGAGCATTCTGGTCACCTCCAGTGCTAGGGAGCAAGTGCTCCTGGACATGATCCAGGAGAGTCTCCTGATGCAGTTGGTCAGTGGACCTACTAGGCTAAAGAACACTTTAGATCTGGTATTGTCAAATGGGGAGGTAGTAAGGGAAATATGGGTGGAAGACTCACTAGCCGACAGCGATCACCAAACAGTGTGGTTTAATATCACAATGTGCAGGGAGCCAGAGAACTCAGTAACCCGGGTGGTAAACTTTAGGGGGTGGACTTTGGGAGGATGTGGGAAGTACTGAAAGGGAAACTGGAGGGCATAAAGCAGGAGATGAATGTGGAGCAAAAATTGGATATTATTAAATGGGGTATTACAGAGACAACAGAAGCCTGCACCAAGACACAGACTAAGAGGAGCAGAAGGAAACCATGCTGGTTAAACAGCAAGATAGTGGAGGTAGTGAGGGCAAAACGAGAGGCACATCAGAGGTATAGGAGGACGGGGAAGGAAGGAGACAGGGAAGAGTATGAAGATGATCCAGGAAAGTGACCAAAAAAGTGAGAGAAGCCAAGGCCCTGAGGGAGCTGAGATTAGCGCAAGGAATTAAGGGGGGGGGGAGACTTTTCAGATACATCAGGGAGAAAAGGAAGTGCAAGGAGACAATAGTGAGGATGAAAAAGGGCGAGGAGTGGATGGAAAAGGGGGAGGAACAGGTGGAAGCTCTGAATGAATACTTTTGCTCAGTTTTCATGGAAGAAATGGGGACCTCTACCAACATGGGGTGGGAGGGCGGGACAGGTTGAGAGGAGGCGACAGATGGAGGGATTGAGGGAGGTAGAGTCCTAGAGGGACTGAGGGCAGACAAGGCACCAGGACCAGATGGTATCCACCCCAGGGTGCTGAGGGAGATGGCGAAGGTGTTGGCAGAGCCACTGGCTGATCTGTACAGCACCTCACTGGAGTCGGGATGTGTGCCACTGGACTGGAGGATGGCACATATAGTGTTGTTACACAAGACCGGACCAAGGGATGAATGGGGTAATTATCATCTGGTAAGTCTCACCTCCACAGTGTGCAAACTCATGAAAACGATACTAAAGGAAAGACTGGTGTTGTACCTAGAGGATAACTGCCTCCAGGATGTGACATAGCATGGGTTCATTTTGGGGAAGTCCTGTCAAACCAACCTGATACAATATTATGACTGTGTGACAGGTGAGCTGGATAAGGGTCATGCTGTGGATGTTCTTTACTTGGACTTCAGCAAGGCCTTCGATTTGGTGCCTCATGGGCAGCTTGGGAGAAGCTAACTGGAGTAGGGGTAGGGGAAAAATGATGAACTGGATTACAAGCTGGCTGAGTGGGAGGCTGCAATGGGTGGTGGTGGGAGGGGAGCTCTCAACTCTGAAGCCAGTGACAAGCAGGGTGCCACAGGGCTTTGTGCTGGGACCACTATTATTTGGGCTCTTCATATCAGACATTGCATATGGGGTGGTGAGCATGGTAAGTCTATTCGCAGACGACACCAAAATTGAAGCAGTGGTGGATGGAGAGGAGGAATGGAAGCAGCTGTAGGGGGTCCAAAGCAAGCTAGAGGAGTGGTCAGAGAGGTGGCAGCTGGGTTCAATGCAAAGAAGTGTAAAGTTATGCACTTCGGGGCAAAGAACCCAAGGAGAGAATACTGGCTGGGGGGGAGGGTGGTTAAGCTGGCAATCACTGAGGAGGAGAAGGACCTAGGGGTAATGGTAACAGGAACCATGAACAATACTGCACAGTGCAGGAGAATGGCTGCAAAAGCAAACAAAATGCTGGGGTACATAGCAAGGGTTTTTTTGTCCAGGCAAAGAAAGGTGATCTTTCCCCCCTACAGGTCACTGGTAAGGCTGCACTTGGAGCATTATGTGCAGTTTTGGAGGCCATACCAGAAGCGTGATATCAGGCTACTGGAGGGGTTTCAGAGGAGGGTAATAAATATGATATGTGGAATGGAGGGGAGAGACTATGAGAGGAGGCTGGGAGACCTGAATATGTACACCCTGGAGGATAGAAGGGACGGGGGGGGGACATGATAGATATTTTCAAGTATCTGAGGGGAATCAATAGGGATGGGGCAGGCAGAGTCTTAAAGCTAAGGAGGGGGAGGGACACGGGGGCACAGGCTAAGACTAGAGGGGGAAGATTTAGGAGGGAAATGAGGAGACACTATTTCATGGACAGGGTGGTAGCAAAATGGAACGGACTACCAGAGTGGGTGGTAACATGTAAATCTGGGAACAGTTTTAAAAGGGCATGGGACAGGGAGCAGGGGAGAGCAAGGGTGGGGGCAGTGGGGGCCGCAGTGAGATGACAAAGGGGGGGGTGGAGCAGCTGCAAACTAGGGGTGCTACCTGCACACTTGAGCAGATGTAGATAGACCGGGTTGTCTGTTTCTGCTGGCACATTTGTATGTTCGTATAGGAATTCTGGACTGATATATTAGTCCGCGGCACAGCAAGGGTTAATATTTACTATAGATTGACAAACTGGTAGTACACTATTTCCATGGTATACTATACTTACTTCTATACTGGGTAATATAGTATACATTATATGTGAAATGTTCTAAACTTTTTTAGGTGAATTGTGCACAATGTTGTAGCACATGTATATTGGAAAAGGATGTTTGTCACCTGAGCTCCTGAGAAAAGGGGTGAGGCATAGAGATGGATGAAGTCTGCTCACTACACTTCATACAGTGTTTAGCGTGAAGTAAAAATTCTAGGCACTTTTCGTGTAGTCCTTGCTGTGAAGAAGAGGGAGGTCAGCTGGCACGCCAATGCAGTGGTAGCCCTATAGCTTATGATGCTGATGACTCAAGTTTGGAAGTGAGCCCAATGCATCAGATGTCTGGCCAGGGGGGAGGTTGGAGGTATGGTGGATCCTGGGAAATAAGTGACACCCAGCACAGGCTGGGGGTGTACACCTTGCCATGACCACAAGAGAAGGGGGATGGCAGCAGCAGACATCTGTGGGGCATGCATGGGAGTATGCCTGCCTTCACACTGATGTCATTACATGTCCACACCCCAGGAAAAGCTGACACAAGGTAAAACCCTGTGTGTTATTGCTTCTTGACACCCTACAACCTCTGCTGAATGATACTGGGAAGCATAAGTCTCTCGCGGGCAATATAGTAGATCATGGTCTCTCCCTCTGGAACTCGGCCATTGGGTGCAAGCAATGGGATTTCCAGCCCAGGCAGCCAAACAGAGGATGCAGGCAAGAGGTGAGTGTGACAAATTTGGGGCAAGTACCCTGCCTGCATCCAAAGCCAAAAATAGAGTTAAAAAAAAGAAAAGGGTGGTCAGACTTTGTGTACAGCATGGTTCGCATTAAACTAAATGTGTTGAGCAGCCAGTTTAAAACCAATTCATCTTATACGACTACACTGATTTTGTTTCTCTCCATTCAGAGCTCTGAAGAAACCAGCTAACAACTAGATATGAGTTACTAAAAGATTTCCTATGCAGAGCCTTAAACAGCTCAGATGCCAACCAGCTGTTAACTGGCTGCACAATAAGTTTAATGTGAACTGTACTGTAATCCCGCGATGGAAAAATTGTGCTGGCAAAGTCAACTATACTTTGTGAAGTGCTACCAGAGAGCAGGTCACATGATTGGTTTACAGTGCAAAATGCTGATCACGTGGTACATGCTGTAGTAGGCACATCACTTTATCACCCATACACAGTGAGCAATCCTAGTGAGAGAGCAGGAGTAGGATCTGTCTCTGATTGTTGAACAAAATCAGTTCTTTTCATACAGAAAAAAATCATGCAAGTGTAGAAATCATTTCTTGGTTTGAATGCTGAGTCTTTGTAGAAGGAATTTGAAAAGCTTTTATTTAGAGAGAAAACAGTCACAGCAGACATTTTGATAGGTTTTATTGTGCATATATTCTGAGAACAGCAGTGCATTTGAACTGAGTCTGTTGAGGGGGGAGAGAGAGAGGGGAAGATCCCAGTTCCAGTGTTCTTTCGCTCAATGGTTTGAAATGTTAATGTTTTGTTAGCAAGGTAGCTTTTTCTTTTAATGGTCTCTGTGTTGATGACAGATTGAAAGTGGCCATATTTATTATTTAAAAACATAAACAAGGTGCTGCGTCAGCATGTGGTCTGAAAGCACAACAAAATGGTTATATTAAATGGTACTGGGTGATAACATTGCGGACGAAATAGTGTCACACAATACAAAGCAGGCTACACATCGCCGACTACAATGTCGGCATGGACCACAATCGCTCTCCCAAACCCTGTGGGCAGTGCACAGCACAACTCAGCAAGGTGCCAACCGAGACCCCAGCCCACCGAAAGGTGCCCCAGGCACAATAACAGCAGCCAGCCACAATGCGATGGCTGGTCATCCCCAACCTGCCGCGATGTGGTAGACTACATCCCTGGTGTCTAGTAGACCCCCCTCCCCTACACCACCCCAGCAGGCAGCTGCCCACCCCCTCAAACCCCCCACAACATACCCTGTCAATGGGTGGGTGGCCAGAACAGCCCTCCACACACCACCATGGCAGGCTACTCCACGGAATGAACTACATGGGTGAAAACGGTCCATGCTGACATTGTGATAGAGTGATGTGTTTGCCCTGCTTTGTATCGATGCGGGCGATATTTAGTCATCATGTTATCACCAGGTCAATAGTTATCGTATGCTGAAAATAGAAAATAGAGTTAAAAGTCTACATTTTGACCTTAGGTCTTCTTCAGGAAATATCTAAAAGAGGAAAAAAAAAAGATTTCCTATGCAGAGCCTTAAAACAGCTCAGATGCCAACCAGTTGTTAACTGGTAGCACAATAAGTTTAATGTGAACTGTACTGTAGTCCTGCAATGGCAAAATTGTGCTGGCGACGTCAACTATACTTTGTGATGTGCTACCAGGCAGCAGGTCACATGACTGGTTTACTGTGCAAAATGATGATCACATGGTACATGCTGCAGTAGGCACATCACTATATGACCCATACACAATGAGCAGTCCTAACCAACTTTGTTTTTTTTTCTGTTTTAGATATTTCTTGAAGAAGATCTAAGGTTGAAACATAGATTTGTAACTCTATTTTCTATTTTCAGCATGCATTTAATATAACAATATTTATTATTTTGGTTCTAAGCTGATTATTATCAGATGCCGTAGAAACAATTTTTGGGCTGTGCTAGACAATAGCTATTTAAAGAGGACAGGATACTTGTATGTACAGTATTGGCAGCTGTTTGTGATGTTCCTATTTACAGAAATAGTTTACATAGAAACATAGAAAGTGACAGCAGAAGGGGACTGCATGGTCAATCTAGTCTGCCCATAAGCCTAGCCCCCCTCCCTTAACTGCTGTTCAGTGTTGCAATTCCTTTGTGCCTATCCTATGCCTTCTTGAGCATCCAACTGACCTAGTCTCAACAACCTCTGGTGGAAGGCCATTTCAAGTGTCTACCACCCTCTCAGTAAAGAAGAATGTTCTTGTGTTACTCTTGAACTTGCCTCCTTCCAACTTCATGCCATATCCTCTCATTCTTGCATGATTCTTGATCTGAAACTGAATCTGGACCATGTTTATTCCCTTCAAGTACTTGAAGGTTTCGATCATGTCCCCCCTTTCTCTGCACTGTTCCAGGTAGTACATGTTTAAGTCATGCCGACATTCTTTGTATCTCTTGTTGTGGAGTCCAAGTAACATTGTATCATTTTTGTCATTTTCCTTTGCAGTGTCTCCAGTCTGTCTATGTCCTTTCTAAGGTGTGGTCCAGAACTGCACACTGTACTCTAGGTGAGGCCTTACCATTGATCTGTACAGTGGCATAATCACATCCTTCTTTCTACTTGTAATTTCTCTTCCTATGTAGCCTAACACACTGTTCACCTTTAACACTTTTTCACACTGCTTGGACTTTTTCAGGTCTTCTGTTATAATCACCCCCAGATCTTTTTCCTGATTTGTAGCTTCCAATTTCTCTCCATGCAGGAGGTATTCCTCACAAGAATTTTTCCTCCCTAGGTGCATAACTTTGCACTTTATGGTGTTGAAATTTATTTGACAAGATTTTGTCCACCTTTCTAGTCTTTGAAGATCAGCCCTCATCCTTTCCACTCCCCCCAGAGTGTCTACTCTCTTACATCTCTGTGTCATCTGCAAATAGACACACTTTGCCTTCTAGGTCCAAAGATATGTCACTGATGAAAATATTGAAGAGGCTAGGCCCGAGCATCAATCCCTGTGGCACACCACAAGTTACCTATTTTTCCTCTGATAGTTGGCTGTTTAGCAGTACCCTCCGAGTCCTTCCACTAAGCCAGCTCTGTACCCAGTTTACCACTTTATGCCCAACTCCTGTACTGGCAAGTTTGTTCAGTAGTCTTCTATGTGGGACCAAGTCAAAGGCTTTGTTGAAGTCTAGGTATATTACATCCACAGCACTGCCCTGATCTACTGTCTTTGTTACCCAATTGAAGAAATCTATTAGGTTTGTCTGGCATGATCTTCCTGTGGTGAAGCCATGCTGTCTTGGGTCCACTATATCATTTTCTTTGAGAAAGGATATCATTCTTTCCTTAATTAGAGTTTCCATCGTTTTGCTGACAATTGAGGTCAGGCTTACTGAGAGGTAATCCCTAATGCCTTTTTTATGAAGAGGGACAACTGTGGCCTTCCTTCAGTCTGCAGGAACTTTCCTGAGCTCAAGTGGAGGTTGAACAGTTCAGCCAGCATTGCCGCCAGGTCTTCCCTTAGTTAATTCAGTATCCTGGGGTGAATTTGATCATGACCCATGGCCTTGTCAACCCTAAGTTTTTCTAGCTCCTTCAGGACACTATCCCTTGTGAAGGTTGCTGAATTCATATTGCTGCTGTCCGCACTTTTTTCTGTCAAGGTGGGACCGCAACCTTCTTCTTCCTTAGTAAATACTGAGCAAAAGTATCTGTTAAGGATTTCTGCTTTGTCCTTGTCATCCTCTGTGCATTCCCCATCTTCCCCCTTAAGTCTGACTATACCTCCACTGGTTTGCCTTTTCTCCATGATATATCTAAAGAAGGTCTTGTCTCCCTTTTTGACCTCCAAGGCAATCATTTCTTCTGTTTGTGCCGTTGCCACTCTGATTTGCTTTCCTGCTTCCTTTAGTTTCTCCTTGTATGTGTCTTTGTCTTTTTCACATCCTGTTTGCTTGTATCTTTTGAAGGCCATCCATTTCTTTCTGACCTTGGTGGCCACTTCCTTGGAGAACCATAGGAATTTTCTTCTCTTCTTGGCTTTACTCATTGTTTTGATGCTCCTATGATACTTTCCTTTAGAGATGCCCAGTACTTATCTACCCCATCTGTCTGTGTTAATTTAGCCAGGTTCAGTCTGAGCTTTTCCATCATTTTATCAAAATCTGCGTGTCTAAAGTCCAAGACTTTAGTTTTAGTGTGCTTGATATCTTTTTCTGTTTTAACCTGGAACCACACCATCTGGTGGTTGCTAGATCCTAGGTTGCTCCTGACTTTTACCCTTGATATTATGTTACTGTTGGTGAGCAACAGGTCACGGATGGCTTCTCCCCCTTGTGGGTTCCTTTACAAGCTGTCTTAGGCCCGATAAGTGCAGAGTGTCAAGGAAGTCTTTGCTTCTTGTTGTAGTTGCAGAATGGTTTCTCCAATTTTTGTCTGGTAAATTGAAACCACTCACCAATACCACATCCCCCTTAATACTCATATTATAAATGGATTCTAGTATCTTCTTGTCCCCCTGCAAGCTGATTGCTGGGGGTCTGTACAATACTCCTATTCTAGTAACTGCACCTGTTCCGGCTTCAAGAGCAACCTAAAGAGCCTTGGTTTGAGTGTGAGTGTCCTGGGCCATGGTAGCTTTTATTCCCTTCCTAACATACATTGCCACCCCACCCCTTTTCTGCTAGGTCTGTCACTTCGAAAAAGGCAGTACCCTGGAGTAGCTACCTCCTGCTCATGGTTGTCCTTAAACCATGTCTCCATGATGGCAACCCAGTCTGGATCAGCCTGTGCAGTAATAGCTAAAAGATCAGCCATTTTGTTTGCCAGGATACGTGCCTTTGTGTACATGGCTTTCCAGGCCTGGTTGTCCACCTTTGTGGGTCCCTGTTGAAATATTGAGCCTTTTTTAGTATTGTTCCCCGAATGCAACCTAACCTGTTTCCAGCTCCGTTCTTTGTTTTTCCCTCTGATGGGACAAATTTATGGGGAGGGTTAGTGGTTTCTGTTTGTGTTTCTACCCTCTCCCCAGTGCTAGCTTAAATGGTCCATGAAGATGTCGAATTTCTTCCCTAGAGCTCTAACACCTTCCTTGGTCAGGTGCAGGCCATTGTAATGGAAGATGCTTCTGTCCCAGAAGTCCCTCCAGTTTCCAGTGAAGAGGTATCCTTTTTCCAGGCACAAGTTTTGGAGACAAACATTCAGCTCCCTGATTTCCTCCTTGTGGATTTCCTGTGTGCTTCTTCCTCTGTTCCATACTGGTAGAACCTCTGAGAAGGCTATGATTGGCAATTGTGAGGATAATTTTTCCTCTAGATGAGATAAATAGTTTTTGGTCTCCTTGATTGACTGATTTGCCAGGTTGTTTGTGCCTAGGTGGATGAAAACGCTAACACACTTTCCTTCTCTACATATGAGATGGTCAATACGGTCAGTATCCCTCTTTGCAGATGCCCCGGGTAGGCACTTGGTAGTTACTTGAGTATTAGGGTGCTGAGTTAGGTGGGATTGCACTCTATGAATCATGGAATCCCCGATGATAACAATTTTTCTATTTTCCCTAATGTTTTGCTCCTTTGTTTGGTTTAGAAAATGGATTGGGAGAATTCTTGATTCTGACTGGCTAAGGCCACCAATCAGCCAGTCCAGTATCAGGCAAGAGAGACTGAGAAATAATGAGTCCCAGTCTTTGACTGCCTGACTGTGCTCTACAATCAATGTGTCCATAGAATTTTCAGTTTAAAATATCTGTCATGTTTTTCTCTCATTTGACAAAAGATACAGCCCACCCATGGTCATTTTTTGAATTCACTCTCATTTTTTTTTCTCTCACTTAGTGAACAGCAGCAGTTGCAGAGCCCCATCCCTTGTTTCAAAAGCTATATCTAAACATTTCAAAAAGAAGAAGCAGCTGTCTTAAATAAACGAGAGGTGTTTTCTCTCCTACTCATTATGCTACTAACCTGCTCTCTGTTTCGGCCCGATAGTAATCATAATTTCATCTGCTCAGTCTTAGCTCTCCCCATCCCCACTGTGGCACCAGCAAACTGAAGCTGTTAAAAAAGCTATGCCTCAAGAGCCATCACTCTCCCCTTCTCATCTGCTTTCAAGAACTCCTCTTCCTGACTGTGCTCCCCAAACCTGCAGCTGTGCTCACTCTGTCAACCGCACTTCCTCTTTCACCTGTTCAAGGATGACACAAAAATCTGCAACAGAGTGGACACACTGAAGGATGGAAAAAATGAGGGAAAATCTGAAAAAGCTGGAAGACTGGTCAAGCGTTTGACAACTGGGCTTCAATGCCAAAAAGTGCTAAATTATGCACATGGGGCACAGACACCCAAGGGTAACATATCATTGGGGGGGGTGTTAACAACTATAAAGCAGGAAACAGATCTGGGGATCATCATATCTGATGACCTGAAGGTAGCAAAGCAGTGTGATAAGGCTGTGGGAAAGGCTAGTAGAATGCTGAGATGCATAGGGAGGGGTATCATCAGCAGAAAGAGGGAGGTAGTGTTACCCCTGTATAGAGCAATTATTAGGCCCCACCTGGAGTACTGTGTCCAGTTCTGGAGGCCCCATCCCAGGAACAACATAGATTGGATGGAGGCAGTACAGAGTCAGGCAACCAAAATGGTGCATGGCCAGCATCAGAAGTCCTATGAGGAAAGACTAAGGGAGCTAAATACAGTATGTATTCTTTAGAGGAAAGGAGGGAAAGGGGAGACATGATAGAAACATTCAAATACCTTAATGGTATCAGTAAGGTACAGAAGAGTGGCATTTTGCTTAGAAAGAGATGCTCAAGGACAAGGGGGCATGTTATGAAGCTGGAAGGGGGGAGACATAGAGGGGATGTGAGGAAATACTTCTTTATGGAAAGGGTGGTGGATGTATGTAACAGACTCTCAGCAGAGGTGGTGGGTACTGATTGTGGGCAAAATTGGAAAATTCCGTTCTGCGAAATATTTTGCAAAATTCGCGCATTTCGCAAAATATTACTTGAGTCTTGTCATGGTGAAATGCAAGAACTCCGCCACCTGTGGTGAAATTCCATCATTAGAAGGTGAAATTCCACATTTTGCTGGTGGAATTTCACATTTTGCACCACAAAATATTACACAAAATG
Source organism: Neoceratodus forsteri (assembly GCA_016271365.2). Taxonomy (NCBI): domain Eukaryota; kingdom Metazoa; phylum Chordata; order Ceratodontiformes; family Ceratodontidae; genus Neoceratodus; species Neoceratodus forsteri. The sequence goes on from JADMNL010000023.1 coordinate 436,207,715, forward strand.
CGTAAATGTCATGAAATATTTTGCAGGGTGAAATTCCTGATTTCGCCAGAATTTCACTGGTGAAATTAAATTTTGCTGCATCTCTACAAATAGTATCAGGTTTCCAATATGCGTGGGATAGACACAGGGGGACCTTAGTAACAGGGTTGGGGGGGGATGCCAGAGATCAATTAGGGTCTATGGTAGCACAGTAGGTAAGGACCTTAGGGCAGACTAGGTGGGCCAGAAGGTCCTTTTCTGCCAACAACTTCTATATTTCTATGTTTTACTGTCTCTCTTCCAATCTTGATCACAACCACAACAGCTCCTGCTCTCAGTTTACAGAAACAAACAGAATGAAAATAAAATCTACTGCCAGTAGCAGGGGAAAGAAGAAAAGGAAAGAGTGTGGGGGGGTGGACATCATAAAGAGAGGAAAAGTGTCTGCGTGACAATGACAACAGCTCCTGATTGCTTGGTTCTCCCATTAAAACATAGCAGCACTCTGTGCTGACAGTTCCAGAAGTGGACTGACTACTTTACACACATAAATTCGTTTTATGGTTTTATTTTTAATTTCTACATTTTCATGAAAGACTTCTGAGGATTTCATTTAAAATTTAACCCAGATCTCATTTTATAAGTACAATAATACCCTCCAGGGTCAGCAATATGGGCTAAACTGGACCTTCCAGGGGCTATAAGGCCCTCCACCTGTGGTAATATGCCTCATTACGCTCCTGGGCAGTCTGGTATAGCCCAATACTGCCCACCCTGTCGAGTATTATTGCTAGCTAGCTTTTGTTGACCAGGAACGGAGGGCTATTTTCAGTCTCACTGGGAGGCAGGGGGGGGATACAGATGTAATGTGACATCCTGAATCAGTTTAAGCTGTTGATGGTATTTTTAGTGAAAATAAAATCCATGCCTTAGAAGTATAAAACTATAACTTAATAAACAATGGTATGAAATACTGTATGGTGTATGGTTAATATTGAATGTGTATGGGAATGTATCAGTTCAAAAATCATGTTGTGTACAATGGCTTCAAAGTCATTGTACATGACTGAAAAGTTTTTGTGTATGGGTTACAGGTCAAAAAAGCTTTTGTCCAGGGGTTGTTGTGTATGGGTTTGACATCACAGCCATAGTCAACAGCTTTTTCAAATAATACTTTTCCTTTACTACTCTCATGCATTCCTCTAATCAGCTGCCAGCACAAGCCTACAGCCACACACCTAAACTGCATGCCAGCTGGATCTCTCCTCCCATCCATGTAATCCTGCCTCCCCTCACTACAACCATCACTTTGCTAGTGTTTTAATAAATATATGTCAATAAAACCCACCCCAGCTGTTACGTACCCACCCATTTGCTAGAGAACTATTCCCCAAAAGTATTAAATATATTTTTTTATTTCAAAAGACAGAAACATAGAAATATAGAATTTGTCTGCAAAAAGGGATCACTTAGCTGACCCAGTCTGCCTAGATGATCCCTGCCTAGTCTATCTCTGCAGACCCTAAAAGGTCTCTCTGACAACCCTACATACTCCATGCCCATTTCCTAATATTCCCCCATGTCTATTGTGTGCCTGCTTCAACCCCCCCTACTGTTTTTGCCTCTACTACTTTTGCTGGCAGTCTATTCAAGGCATCCACCACTCTTTCAGGGAAGTAACACTTTCTTACATTCCTCTAAGACTTTCCGCACTCCAGCTTTGTAGCACGCCCTCTCCATGAGGTACTTGCAGGTCTCTATCATGTTCCCTCTCATGCTCCTGAGTTACAGGAAGTTACAGGGTGTACTGGGATGCATAGGGAGAGGCATCACCAGTAGAAAACAGGAAGTTATTATGCCTCTGTACAGAGAGCTGGTGAGACCCCATCTGGAGTACTGTGTGCAGTTCTGGAGACCCAATCTCTGCAAAGACATAGACAGGATGGAAGCTGTCCAGAGGAGGGCAACTAAAATGGTGCAGGGTCTGCACCGGAAGACATATGAAGAGAGACTTAAGGAGCTTAATATGTATAGCCTCAAGGAAAGGAGGGAGGGGGGGGACATGATAGAAACTTTCAAGTACCTCAAGGGAATCAACAAAGTCCAAGAGGGTAGCATCTTTCAAAAAAGTGTGCAAGAATAAGTGGGCACAATTTGAAGATAGAGGCAGGGGGCGGCTCAGAGGTAATTTAAGGAAGTATTTTTTCACAGAGAGGGTTGTGGATGCATGGAACAGCCTTCCGGAGGAGATTGTGGAGTCAAAAACAGTGGTGGAATTCCAGCATGCATGGGACAGTCATGAGGCAATTCTAGGAGGTGGGGGTAGGAAGAAGTAGGCTGCTTGTTAACTAGAATCAGCAGCTTATCCATTAGGTAGTGAAATGGGCAGACTGGGTAGGCCAAGCGGTCCTTATCTGCCATCAAAATCTATGTTTCTATGTTGAGATCCCTCAGACTCTTAGGAGGACAATCCCTGCACCTTTTTATTTTCCCTCTACTGGACTGCCTCCACCCTGTCTATGTCCTTTCTGAGGCACAGACTTCAGAACTGGACACAATACTCCAGATGGGGATCTCATCAGCGAACGATAGAGTGGCAAAACCACCTCTCTTCTCCTACTGGAGATACCTCTTTCTATGCATCCCAGCATCTCACTGGCCTTACCCACTGCTTTGTCATACTACCCTGCCACTTTGAGCGCATCAGATATCATTACCCCAAGGTCCCTTTCCTGCTTACTGACTGACAGCATGTCCCCCAATCCTATACTCATTTCCTGTGTAGGTGCAGGATTTTGTTCTTTTTGTCATTGAACTCCAGCTGCTATGCTCTTGACCACTTCTTGAGTTTCCCAAGATCCCTACACATTCTTTCCACATTTTCCTTATTTTCTACACTATTACAGATTTTTTGTATCATCTGCAAAAAGGCATGCCTTCCCATCCAGTTCATCTGCAGTGTCACTCTTGAAGACATTGAAGAGGACTGGTCCCAGTACTGAGCCCTGTGGCACCCTGCTGGTCATTCTCACATCATTAGAGTGACTGTCATTAACCACCACCCTCTGTCACCTATCAGTCAGCCAATTTCTAACCCAATTCTCACTTTGGATCCTACCCCTAGGCTTCTCAATTTCTTAATCAGTCTCATGTGTGGCACAGTGCCAAAAGTCTTGTTGAAGTCCAGATAGGCTAAGTTTACTGCCATCCCCTGACCTATTTCCCTGGTTATCCGGTCAAAAAATTCAAGCAGATTCATCTGGCATGACCTCCTACCAAGAATCCATACTGCTTTTAGTTTTGCAGTCCACTGGATTTGAGATACTCTACCAATCTTTCCTTTAGCAATTTTTCCATTAATTTTCCCACCACTGAGGTGAGGCTCACTGACCTATAGCTACTAGCCTCTTCCCTTCCCTGCTGTGGCCCTTATGTAGAGGGACCACATGTGCTCTTCTCCAGTTCTCCAGAACCACACTTAATTCCAGTGAGCTGTTGAATGGGGCCATCAGCAGGGCAGCCAGAACCTCCCTGAGTTCTTTTAGTACTTTTGGGAGTATCCCATCCAGTCCATTAACACTGTCCACTTTCAGAGCTGCAAGTCCCTTCGGGACACTTTCCTCTGCAAATGGACTTGAGTTCACTTTCCCTCCCTCTTTGTTCCTGTTGATCACTGGTGGTCCATTCCGGACCTCTCCACTGTGAAGACTAAACAAAAATACATGTTCAGGATGTCTGCTTTTTCTTGGTCCTCTTCTGTGCATGTTCTCTGTGCCACCTCTTTATCCTCACTATCCCCCCTCTTGATTTCTTCTTTTTACTTATGTACCTGAAGAAAGTTTTATCCCCATTTGCTAACCCTTTGAATATCTTTTCCTCTATTTATCTTTGCTCCCCTTACCTACTTCCCTCTGTTTTACTTCATAATCCTCCCTGTCTTCTTCCCTCTGCATTTCCTTATATCTGCTGAATGCCACCCTTTTTTCCTTTACCAACGTGGCCACTTCCTTAGAGTACCATAACAGCCTATTTTTCCTTTTACTTTTACACATTTTCTTCATGCAGAGGCCGGTTGCCATAATTATGCCTTGCCATATTTTTCTCCATTGTTCCTTTAGCCCTACCTGTCATTCCCTGCCTGTTAGGCAGTTTCTGGGGCAGTCTGTCTTTTCCCTTAAATCCACCTTTCTAAACTCCAGGACCCTTATCCTTGTGTGTGTAAGCTCATCCTCGCGGAGTGGGCTTACTAGCCTGTGTCTTGGGTTCGATCCTCCACTCTGGCTAGGGGCCCTAGATTAGTCAGTGTGGTAGCAATACCCTTCTACTATCACCAGGGGGAAGTGTTTTCACCACTATTTAAGCCCTGGGTTTCCACGGGGTTGGGGAGAGATGGGGAGACGGTGGTATTGAGAAGGGCAAGGCAGCCAGGGGACAACCCCCTCTGGCCCAAAAGAAGTCATCTGGCAGCATCGATGCAATGAGGGGAGATCTCCGAGGAGGGCTGTTAGGAGTTTGGTGACCATGCAGTCGGGGAGCGCTCATCAGCTGCTGCAAGAGGGAAGAAGGAGGAAAAGCATTGGAACCTGTTAAGAAAGGAGCAGTGGTCCCGGCAACCAACAGTTATGGATGGAGTTTCCAGGCAGTGAGGCAGTTGGGTGGTGGCAGGGCTGCAACAGGGTCCTCTGGAGGTGGCAGGTTCTGGGGAATCCTTCCTGAGTGGCACACTGCATGGAGGATAAGCTCAAAAAGGGGAGCCATGTCCTGGGATTCACCTTGGGGCCTGCCCTACCCATGTCTGGGGCAGGTCCGTCAGACCCGTTAAGGAACATGGTTCCGGGAAACAGGATTTGGGTGAGGAGGGAGTCATTGCTACAGGCTCTGGTACAGTCCTGGGTGGGCTTGGTGGGAAAAAAGGAGAAGTTTTGGCACTGTTTTGGCTCAGTGGATAAGTGGGTATCTGGTTTGGGAGCAGCCATGGAGGCATTAGGCTGCATCGCCCTGGGTTCCAGTTTTTTGGCTCAGCTGGCATGGGAGGAGTAAGGCACTCCCTCATTAGGAAGATCAATAGCAGTGTAAAAGGAAAGTAAGCTAAAGGTGTTTAAAAATCTCTGCCCAAGGGAAGTTCTCAGGGTGGAGCAGGAGAGGTCTATGTTCTAGGCCCCTAAGAAATCTTACTAGCTGTGGCTGATTTTCATTGTCTAAATGCCGTCTGTTCTCTTGCAATTCTCTCTCAGCCCCATGGGGCTGCTCCTTATTATTTATTATTTCTTTGGTTACTGTGATTGGCTTGGTTATGTGCAAATGAATTAACCCTCTGCATAACTTTTATTCTTGCTTTTGAGTAAAGCACAGCCCTCCTCCCAGTTTCAGAATCAGTGGGATGCAGCCAGCTCTGAGTTCTACCGTAGGGGTAAGAGAAGGTCTTGTGAATAATGAAACCTGCAGGTGAGGCCTCTCTATTATTTACAATGTGTCAAAAGTGCCAGGAAGGTTTCAGATCTGTGCCCCTCTTCCCTCGCTATAACATCTGGACCCCTAGACAGAAGTTGAGGACCAGAGGTGGGTTACATGTGGTTTACCTTTGCTCCTATTTTAATATTAAACTTCACTGTACGGTGATCACTGGTACCTAAGGGACTGCCCACTGTGATGTGTGCAATGCTGTCCCTGTTTGTAAGCACCAGGTCCAGCACTGTCCCATCTCTATTGAGTTCATTGACTAGCTGCCTGAGAAATGCCCCTTGGAGGGAGTAAAAGATGGCACTGCTCTGTACTGAAGCTGCAGCTGGAAGGCTCCAGTCCACATCTGGCAGACTGAAATTACTAACTGGCAGCATCTCCCTCTTATTTGTCATCCTGATGATGTCCTCCCCATGTGCCTTATCCAACTCCTCTCCCAGTGCTGGAGGTCTGTATACTAGCACTATCTTGAATCCACTGATCTGGCAACAGTTGTGCATGCATTGGTCATGTCTAGTTTGGACTACTGCAATGCTCTTTACCTTGGGTTGTCCACAGAACTGGTGCACCACTTGCAGCTAGTTCAGAATGCAGCAGCCCGGCTGGTTGTGGGGAAATGCAGGATCAAGTACATCATGCTGGTTCTCTGCACTCTCCAATGACTGCTGGTGAGGTGGCACACCAGTTTCAAGGTGTGCTTGTTGACTTACAATCCCTGTATGATCTGGGTCAAGGCTACCTGAAAGAACTCCTGGTGCCATATGCTACTGGCCATGCCCTCCAGTCAGTGGAGGTGGACCTCTTGATCATCCCAAGATCTAGGTTAAAATCTTCTAGTAATAGGGCAGTTGGTGTTGTAACCCCAATCCTTTGGAATGCCCTTGTGTGGGGGGTGAGAGGTGACCCTTTGCTGGCCTTTTTTAAAAGTTCTTTAACAACTCACTTTTTTTACTTTATGCTTTGATCTGACTTCGTGACCTTATGTTTTAAGTTTTATAAATGATTATTATTATTGTTTTAGATCTTATTTGTTTGTGCACGCCATAAGGCAACCAGAGCCACTGGGATTGGGCACCCTATAAATAAAATTGTCTTGTATTGCCTACCCCTGTATGGACAGCATCCCCAGCGTCTGTCTCCAGGATGATCCACAGCACCCCAGTCCTTCCTTTTCCTCCAAGTGCCCCTGCACTTCCATAGCCTTGATTCCCTCCCTTACATATCATACAAACCCTCCTCCCTTCTCTGACTGTCCTGTACAAAGAGTAGCCTGGTATGACCACATCCCAGTCATGGCTGCCAGTGCACATGAATCTAGGCTTGCCTCCTCCATGATGGCCTCCAGGTCTGGAATTTTATTTCCCAGAGAGCTAGATGTGTTAGAAATGGGATATGAACCCACACCTCTGTTCAGAGACCACAATATCTATTTCTTAGGGAAGAATCTTCTTCTTAAGTCTGTTGCCTTAGACTACTCAACCATCCTGACACTGAATGTTAGCTAAATGGTTGACAAACAACTTCTGCTCACTCCACTTGAATTTTGAAAGCCTGTTGTTGGCACTCCTATGTAAACTGACAATACACTTTCATAACACATGCCAGAGTATGAAAAATATCAGGACAGTAATGTATGTGTTGGGTGGGAATGCAAACCATATGCTATATGAAAGTATGTGGCCAACCACACACTACTTGGCATGTGTTTTCATCTGTGGATCAAGAAGAAAGCATAAACCTTCTGAGCTTTACTCTTGAGGTCCATGTGCTATCCTTTTAACCCCTCAATGGAACACAACCTTGCTGTGTATGGTTGCATTAGTCTTTACAGTCTGTATTATTTCTTTTTGTAACATGGGTTCCTAAAATACTGTCTTCTGATTCATCCAAACAGGTCACCTGACTGTGGATTAATGTCTGATATTTATTTATTTATTTGCTTTTGGTAACCGGGTGGGTGCACTAGGCATAGGGATGCCTATTTTCAGGCATGACCCGGGAGGATACAGTTTTAGGAATACAAAGTCGTATATGTGTCGCAGCACATGAAACAGTACAATACATAGTCAAGTAAAAAACTTACAGATGTAGGGAGATACATTCAGTAACAAGCGAGGAAGTAAAAAGCATGATAAGGTTGCAGAAAACAGTATGACAGGTAACACATTAAATAAGAACATAAGTATTAAAATAAGGGCATACATATAGAACTACCCACAGTTGCATGGTCACATGGCTTTATTTCACTGTTTCTTTAGGCAAAACTCTAACAAAACATTGCCCATGATACAAGAGGATTAACCCACTCCAGGGTATGGCCTTACTGAGCATTAATCCATGCCTGGGTGGTTGAAATCACTCGACTTCACCTCGTGATTCTAACCCCCCCCCAGGGGTGGATTAATGCTCAGTAAAACCATACCCTGTCATGGGTTAATACCTCCTTATTGACAGCATCCTATGTACAGTAGTTCTCTTCGTGGAACCAAGAATTTGGACTTTTCACTATGTAATGAGTTGTGTACAGGGTTCTAAGCATGAGTTGATCACCTATCAGAACAATGTTTAGAGTTCTCTGCACAAACTGTGACTGTTCAGAACTCCAAATTACCGGTTCCATGAAGGGAGCTGTATTCAACTGTAGCCACCACACCCATGAGGTGTGAGACAATGCCTTTCCAGTGATACCTTGGCGCAGTCTATAAGGTCTTTGATTGAATGGTGCTTGGGCTCGGTAGGGATTGGAGGAGATTTATAAAGTGGTGCAGTGCCTCACCTATGGGGATCCTTTTGCCATGCTGTTGCCAGGGTGCTTCCCCACATGACATGAATATAACCCTTTTCTCAATGATAGGGAACCTTTATACTTTTATACATAGACACCAACTTATACTATAGGCATGCAAAATAAACAAAAACAGTAATATGCAGAAACACAATATTTTGAAATTCAAAACAAAGGATATTTTTTTATGGGAAAGGAACAGGCACTGGGTGAGGGAAAGGAATGGTTAAATACAATAAAAAAATTAGGTAGTTCACTCACCACAAAGCCTATCACCCTCTGTTGAGTGAGTCTTACCTAGTATTTACTGTTTTCACCATTTACACCAGTGCACCAGTATCCTAAAGTCCCTTTGTCCTTCTAAAACAGTCTGCTAATCTGTGCACACAGTGAGATGTTGCAGGCCTGATATTGGACTACATCACGATACTGATATAATTCTTGTGGTTGGTATATCTCCAATAAATATGCTTTAAACACAGATGCTAGTTGCTTGTGGCTGTGACAGTTCTAACAATGGGCTTGAAATGGCAACCACACAGAAATGCCAAGCAATTACTTTATCTTGTCCTAGCTAACAAAAGAATTGGTGGGATATTTAGTCAGCACTCATGATCAGAGCAGACTCTGCAGTGCTAGCTCTGCCAGAACATCTCCCTTTGAGATTTCAGATGCAGCTGATGTTACATACAGTATGTGGCAGACCCAGTGTGCTTCTGGGTGGTGAAGGGTGGGGACTGTACTAGTCTATGTTGACCTTCAGCATCCTTTTCACCCTAGGGCCTGACAGTACAGCAAGCCCAGGGTAAGTGCTTGGTTTTGTTCCTGGAGGGAATAAAAATCTTTTTTTCCTAACACTTTAAAATGTTTTTTTCAACCTGGAAGCTAGCTGCTCACACAAAGCCCAGGTCAGGGTCTTTGGGGTTGTTTCTGAAGGGAATAAGAAGTTGTTTTGCAAAGACTTTCTGAATAGCTTTTCCCAACCGAGTGAATGCTGCTGAACTCACTAACAGGTCTGTCTTCTTCACTGTCCCAGAAAAATCTGAAATTTTCTCATATGTGCTCATCTGTCTCCATCTGGGGATCAATTCTAATTGTCTGGTTCCTTTTTATGTTGTTTGCACGCATGTGCAAGAAACATAGCGCCATCATCCGAGTTTCCGGAGGTGTGGCACCCGTCTTCCAATTCAGTCAGTGTATTTGCAGGTGCAGCCCCAGTTCCCCAATCATTGCTGCAGCTGTCTATAACAGGAGTTGAAAATGCAGTGGTCATACAGTTGAAAGGGGGAGCTCCGCTTCAGTGAGCAAAGCTCCCCCCCTCCACACACACATACCGCATACTGGGGCTCATGGCATTCACCTCCCACCACACACACACACACTGTATGGCGATGGGGTGCCCAATCTCCGTCGCCTCTACGCCTCAAAGCCTATAAGCTACCGCTGGGGAGCCCACCCCAGCATGGCAAATGGGTTATGGCTGATGGGGTGCCCAATCCCCCATCGGCCCATGACCCCCAAAGACATCCAGGTGCCACGCTGGGAGCCCACCCCAGCATGGCAAAATATGTTATGACTGACGGGAGTGCCCAATCCCCCGTCGGCTCCAGCCCCCCCAAACAGCCTTCCAACTGCCACGCTGGGAGTCCACCACAGCATGGCAAACATCCCTCATCATCTTATTAAAAAACAAACATTTGTCAATGCTGAATGTTATCCCACTGGCATTGGCAGTGGCGGAGGTGGAGAAGCATAGTGCTGTGAGTTTGTTAATGTGTCCCAAAAGGTGATTTTGCACAGTGAATATGCTGTCACGGCAGAGCTAATGAAGCGTTTTGGGCAAAATGTGGAAAATGGCAGCTGGACTGTTGATAATGAGGTGTGCACAAATGCCATTGGTGAAAATGTGGCATGAAAATATTGGAGATTGACAAAGTTACAAGGGTGTGTGGAAACTGCGGAATGCATGCTTGCAACACAGTCATAGTCTGGACTTTCACCACCAAATATTCAACATAGGCATTTTTGGACCTCTGCTGATGAATAGTGTCACCGTCATTTCCTGAAAGTGTCCCAAAAAGTGATTTCGCACAGTGACTGTACAATTCTGCACCAGATGTGCGAAAACAAATTTCAGCCAGCTGTACTGTTCATAAGGAGGTATGGAAAAATGGCAATGATGAACAGCTGGAGTGAAAGTATTACAAATTCACAAAGTCACGAGTGTGTGTGCAAACTGCACAACGCACGCTCATAAAACACTCATCTTATTGCCTTTTGTCCCCTAAATTTTCAACATAGGCATTTTAGGACATCTGCTAATGAACAGTGTCACTGCCATTTTCATAATGTATCTCGAACACGGGCTTTCCACAGTGACTACGCTATTGTGCACCGGAACTGCAAAAACAGATTTTGGTCAGGATGTGAAAAATGACAGCTGTACAGTTCATTAGGAGGTGTAGAAAAATGGCACTGTTGAAAATGTGGAGTGAAAATATGTTTGTGAACTTACGTGCGTGAGTGCAAACTGCGCAATGCACGCTCATAACACAGTCATTTTATGGAGTACTGTCACCAGATTTTCAACACAGGCATTTTAGGACCTCTGCTCATGAACAGTGTCACTGTCATTTTCCTTAATGTGTCCCGAACAGTGATTTTGCACTGTGATCGCGCTATTCTGCGCTGGAAGTGCGAAAACACATTTCGGGCAGGATGTGAAAAATGACAGCTATATGGTTCACAAGAAGGTGTGGTAAAATGCTAATGTTGAGAATGTGGCATGAAAATATTGCAAATGCACTAACTTACGAGTGTGCATTGCGCAGTTGCTACACACGCTCGAAAAACAGTCATTTTAAGGAGTATTGTCACCAAATTTTCAACACAGGCATTTCAAGACCTCAGCTCATGAACAGTGTCACTGTAATTTTCATAATGTGCCCCAAACACTGATTTCTCACAGCGGCCATGCTATTCTGTGCCGGAAGTGCAAAAACACATTTAGGGCAGGATGTGAAAAATGACAGCTGTACAGTTCACAAGAAGGTGTGGTAATATGCCAATGTGGAGAATCTGGCATGAAAATAGTGTGAATGCACTAACTTATGAGTGTGCGTTGCGCAGTTGCTCGCAGGCTCATAAAACTGTCTTTTTTTTATATTTTTCCCACCAAACTTGCAACATAGGCTTTTTGAGAGCCCCTCTCATGAACAGTGGCACTGTCATTTTGCTACTCAGTCCCAAAAGGTGATTCCGTGCAGTGACTGCGAAATACCTTTTGGGACCGAATAACGCCATGACAGTGCAAGAATTCATGAGAAGGGGTCCCAAAAACCCCATGTTGAAAATTTGGAGCCAAAATTCACAAAAATGCCTGAGATATGCATTAAAGTTGAAAAACCCCTATTCATTCCATTATATAGCTTACCAGCATTTCTTCAGTTCGCGGTCAGCTTTGAAGAGTACAGACGTGTTCCCGGTCCACAGAAGATGCATTTGGCAGGGTGGACAATGCAATGGGACATGATGGCATACATCGCAGGGTACTAAAGGAGCTAAGGGTGGAACTAGCAGAGCTATTATCAGAACTGTTTAGTGAGTCTCTGAGCACAGGAGAGGTCCCAGGAGAAGGGCTCATGTGATCCTGCTCCACAAGAGTGGTAGCAGGGAGGAGAAAGGGAACTACAGACCAGTCAGTCTTACCTCAGTAGTGGGCAAGATTATTGAGACACTCCTTAAGGAAAGGATAGTGCAATACCTGGAATCCATAGGGACACAGGATCCAAGACAGCATGGGTTTACAAAAGGAAGGTTCTGTCAAACTAATCTCATAGGTTTGTTTGAATGGGCAACCAGAGTGGTGGACCAAGGGGGAGCAGTTGATGTTGCCTACCTTGACTTTAGCAAAACTTTCAATACTGTTCCACATAGAAGATTGATTAATAAGGTGGGTAGGCTCAGGGTGGGTCAGACATTGGTCAACTGGGTGGCAAACTGGTTGATGGACAGAAAACAGAGAGTGGTGGTACATGGTTTACAGTCAGAAGAGATGCAAGTCACAAGTGGGGTACCTCAGGGATCAGTCCTGGGGCCAGTCCTCTTCAATATCTTCATCAGTGATATTGCAGATGGACTGGAGGGTAAGGTTTGTCTGTTTGCAGATGACACCAAAATCTGCAGCAGAGTAGATGATCCAGATGGGGTGAGCAGAATGAGAAGAGATCTGGATAAGCTAGCAAAATTGTCAAAACAGTGGCAACTGGGGTTTAACACAAAGAAGTCAAAGAAGTACAAGATCATGCACATAGGGAAGAGAAACCCTGCAGCTACCTATAGGCTGGGAGGGGAATTGCTGGTAGTCACAAGGGAAGAAAGAGGCTTGGGCGTCATCATCACCACCAATGACCTGAAATCATCCAAGCAGACCACTAAAGCAGTAGGTAAGGCTAGAGGGATGTTGGGGTGTATTAGTAGGGGTATCACAAGTCAAAAGAGTGAGGTAATAATCCTTCTCCACAAGACACTGGTTAGGCCCCATCTGGAGTACTGCGTGAAGTACTGGAGGCCAGACCTTCACAAGGACATTAACCAAATTGAGGCAGTCCAGAGGAGGGCAAACAAAATGCTGCAGGGACTGCATCAGAAAACATATGAGGACAGATTAACTGAGCTCAATATGTATACCCTATAGCAAAGGAGGGAGAGAGGTGATATGATTGAAACATTCAAACACCTTAAGGGCATTAAAAGATGAAAAGAGTCTAACATGTTTCAATATAAGAAAAATAGCAGGACAAGAGGACACAGCATGAGATTCGAGGGAGGCCGATTAAGAGTAATGTGAGAAAGTTCTTTTTCATAGAAAGGGTGGTGGATGCATGGAACGGCCTACCTCAGGAAGTGGTGGATATGAATACACAGTGCAGGGCTTCAAACAGGCATGGGATAGGCATAAGGGAGCACTACAGATGAGTATGAATAGATAGGCCATTGACAGAGCAAAGGTCAATGGCACATTCATAAGGTAGAAAAAGAAATTGGCAGACTGGATGGGCCTTGCGGTCCTTATCTGCCATCAACTTCTATGTTTCTATATCTTAAACAGATACTTCTACTCCATCTTCACAGTGGGGGGGGGCAGACCACATAAAAGCACAAGAAACACTGAGGAGAGATGTAGGAACAAGTCAATTCACAGAGAATTGAGTCCTGAGAGGATTTGTGAGTCTGAAAGTGGAAAATGCAATGGGGCTGGACAGGGTGGAGTGGGAGCTCAGGGAGGTGCTGGCTGCACCTCTGATGGCCCTATTCAACAACTCATTGAAAACAGAAGTCCCACTTCATAAAAGTGGCAACAAGGAGGGGTCTGACAATTACAGGCCAGTTAGTCTAACAGCAGTGGTGGGGAAGTGACTGAAGACACCATTAAAAGAAAGGCTAGTGGAGTATCTTGAACCCAGTGGATTACAAGACCCAAGGCACCATGGATACACATGAAGGAGGCCATGTCAGATGAACCTGACTGATTTCTTTGACTGGGTGACCAGGTAAACACTTCAGGTTGGGGCAGTGGATGTGGCCTACTTAGACTTCAGTATGGCCTTCAGCACCATACCTCATAGGAGCCTTATAACGAAATTAGTCAGTTTAGAGGTGGGACCCACAATGGTAAACTGGGTATGAAATTGGTTGATAGACAGGCGACAGAGGGTGGTGATAAACAGTACTCACTTTAATGAGGGGGGAATGACCAGAGGGGTACCTCAAGGCTCAGTACCTGGACCGGTTCTCTTCAATTTCTTTATAACTGACATTGCAGAAGAGCTGGCATGGATGATATGCCTTTTTGCATACAACATCAAACTCTGCAATAGGGTTGATACTCCAGAGGGACTGGAGAGAATGAGTGGAGACTTTAGAAAAGTCAAGGAGTAATCAAGGTTATGGCAGCAACGTCTCAATGTAACAAAAAAAAATGTGTAAAATCATGAACCTAGGGCACAGAAACTCAGAGATAGTGTATAAAATGGGGGAGAAGGTACTGATGGCCCCTAAACAGGAAAGGGGCCTTGGGGTAATTATATCTGATGACCTCAAGGTGGTGAGGTAGAGCAACAAGGCAGTAGGCGGGGCCAGTGGAATGTTGGAGGATATAGGGAGGAGTATCACCAGCAGAAGGAGAGAGGTGGTGTTACCACTGTATCAATTGTTGGTTATACCCCACCTGGAGTTCTGTGTCCAGTTCTTGAGACCACATTTCAGGAAGGACAGGCAGGGCACAGGCTGTCCAGAGGAGGACAACTAAAATGGTGCAGATGTCAAGGTGTTTATCACCCTGGGTTGACCATGTGGCTGTTAAGCCCTGTCTCTAGGTGCCATTGGCTGGACTGATGCCACTCTCCTGCTGGTGGAGAGGTATTCCTTCCCAGATTTCCCCCACGGTTGGTCCATTCTCCCCTCACTGACTCTCATTCAGATGTCCCCTCCTTAGCCAGTGGAGTGACATGTCAGACCATGGTATCTCAGGCATGGTTTCATGTAGTCTGGTCCACTTCCATTTTCCTCCTCATCTTCTCCTCCCACTGTCCTGGAGCCATGGCATGGCACAGAAGTGTATGTATGTGAAGGCGTTAATGCACTCAGGAACAGTGGCCTCCTTCCACTCTTTCAGACTCTGTCTGGCCCCCAGTAGCATCGATGCTACCACCAGGTCTCCACTTGGTTGCAGCCAAGAATCAAGAAGGCAATCCTACCCTGCCCAAGAAAGGAGAGTTGCCTTTTGGCCACTCACCATGTCTCCAAACTCTCCCCCACCAGCTCTTGGCAACCCAAGCTCATTCCTGAAGTCGGATTGCTGTGTGATGTGAGGTAAAGTGCAGCACCTCAGCCCTCTGCACTACCAGGCCAGCATGTGATTAGATATTTAAGTGTGAACTTTAAAGACAGACTCTGCCCCCTGATGAAGCTTCCATGTTGTGAGGCGATTCATAGTGGAGTTTGCTCCATGTTTTATTAAGCTCAGTAAAAGCAACCAAAGGATTTTCCATGTTGGTGTGTGCTTTCCATTTTGCTTTTTCTCAGTTCTCATTTTTTGGACCAGCACCTTTGGAGACTGGGAATGCATATGTTCTACCTGTTTACTAAATAAACACTGTGTTGGACCAGAAGTTGAACAACAAGGGCAAAAGGATGCCAAAAGCAACAGTTAATGCTCTACTGAAACATACACTTTGTTATTCCATTTTAGAGTTCTCCTTTTCTGCTACATTTTAAGCTGCTCTTTTTCCTTCATATTCAGTTTCTTTATAATGTTTTTAGATTTGAAAGAAATATACAACTTTATATATGTATGTATGTGTATGTGAGCGAGGAAATTCGGTGTTAGGGTTGAAAGCCCCCCTTGTACCCCTTCAGCCCATCCCCCCAACCGGCATCGGGGTGTGCATTGGGCTCATCGGCCCTAACTCTCACCCCATCACATGTGTAAAGAAGCTGAGGAATAGGAGAATGGGGTGAGAGTTAGGATCGATGATCCCAACGCGCACCCCAATGAGAGTTGGGGGGGTGGGCTGGAAGGGTCCAAGGGGGGTTTTCAACCCTAACACTGAATTTCCTACTTTTGTTGCTGTGGAACAACCCTAACTGATGCATTAAATTGAGTTTTTTGGCTCTAATTTCCCTTCTTTTTGAAAATGATGACTAGAAATAGAGAATGTAATGCGGTGGCGGGAGCACTGGGCCCAATGATGTCTTGTGACATAGTAACAGGGACAGCAATGCAAACAGACGTGCCAACAGTGGTGCACATGGTAACACAAATGTAAATGGTAAAGGAAACATTAATAAAAACGCCAGTGCAAAGTGACGCCGAAGCGAACAATGATGCAAACAGACATTGAAGCACATATGAAAACACAACTGGTAATGCGAACAGTGATGACAGCAGTATTTTAAATGGAAATGTTAAGTGTCACAGCAAAAAGAACGCGAAAGGGTACAGAAACGGAAACATGAATGCAAGCACACACGTAAGCGCAAACCGTAACTTGCACAGGCACAGTACCGCAACTGTAAATGTAAATGGTAAAGTTAACATGAAGAATAATGCCAAAGGAAACAGAAATGGAAATGGGAACAGAAGTGCGTACGGAAACGGAAACCTAAACGTGCATGGGCACAGTACTGCAATTGTAAATGCAAATGGTAACGGTAATAGCAACAATAACAGCAAAGGAAACAGATATGCAAAAGGAAATGCAAGCACATATAGAAATGCAAACCGTAATGCGCACGGGCACAGTAACATAATTGCAAATGCAAATGGTAACAGTAACAGCAAGGAAGACGCTAAACAAAAGAGAAATGGAAACACAAACGAAAGGGCTGCTGGAAACTCAAATGGCAATACGCATGGTGACACAAACAAAAATGCAAACAGAAATAGTAGTGGAAACGCAAATGGTAACAGTAACGAAAACGCAAGCAGAAATGACAACACAAAAGGTTACTTACATGGTGGAGTACACGGGAACGGTAATGCAAACGGGGATATAAACGCAAGTGCAAACAGTAATTGTAACAGTAATGGAAGCACATACCCTGTTTTTGCCGAACAGGTGCATAGAGAAACACAGTGTGTACAAAGAATGTATGCATTGTAAGGGGTATCGAAGCTGAAAATGAACATTGGAAGAACTTAATTGCTAATATCTCAGCAATCGCACGACGTAGAAAAAAAATTCAAACTTCACAGAAATCATGATTTTCCTGCCTAGGTTTTTGTTATTACATAGCCCAATGGGCTAGGCAACTCGCAACAAAAAAATCTGTATCTTGCACCGTTTTCAAGATACGAGCCCCGAAAGGCGTGGTGTACGCCACCATGTTAGTCCAAGGGAAAAAATGTCAAATTCAGAGTATTGTAACTTTGCAGCAATGCAATCTTTTTTCACTAAACCACTGAAAGGCACATCTGTTAGATGTTGGCTGCGTTCCCTCTGAATGTCAGCTCAAAAGACCAAACCGTTCTTTTGCAGCAGGGTGGCAAAGAACTGCTGTCATTTTGGCCATAATCTGGAAAAGTAGTGTCGTGATTTGCGACAGCTTTCACAAGCATTTACAAAAGGGTCATGAGTGCAACACTACTTTGTGACACAACTTTTTCCAGAAATTTGAAAAACATTTTTTTAAGGTGTTTAACCCCAAAATAAAGTCATGCCTAGCATCCTCAGGGTCCGACTAGGTGAACACAAAAAGAACTATGTCCCTAGATGGTCCCAATTTTAAATGCCAAGCATTTTTCTGATCACCAACTGAAAACAAAATGTCAGATTTGCAACACTACTAGGGCCATTTGCGACACTAAAATGTGCATTTGTGACACTGTCGAACTTTTTGTTAACTTTTCCCTTTGACTTATAATGGGAACTTGTTTTTTAAATAACTTTTGAACCGTTTAATATTTTTTCATGAAATCTTTGAAAGGCACATTGGAGACTCCGACCGTACGTTTCCTGAAGTGTTTGGACTGGTCATGCAAACCGTGTGACCTGTAGATGCGAGCAAAGAATTCACCAGAAACTGTACATGTGCGTGCAGATCACACTTAATAACTCGGCAGCCATATATCCGACCGGTACAAAAGTTGGCAGGTCCCAAGATGTATGGTTCTTGATCATGCATTCCAAATTTCAGGCAAATCCATTGAATGGTGGAAAAGTAATTAAGGTGCAAAGTTTGACCCTTTAACCTTAAAAGGGCTACTCAACTCTAACTATGGTAGCACTACCGTGCTAACATAATATATATACTGCATATATATATATATATATATAGAGAGAGAGAGAGAGAGAGATTTATATCATTGCAAAAAGCTCCATTAATGCATCAGTTAGAGTTGATTCCACACCAACAAAAGTTTGGAAATTCAGTGTTAGGGTTACCAATCCTACTCCCCACAACCCACCCCACTCGCCACAGACCAACAGGCATCAGGGTGTGCCTTGGGGTTAGTGGGCCTAACTCTCACCCTATCCCATGTGTAAACAAGCTAAGGTGGTAGAGTATAGGAGACTGGGGTGAGAGTTAGGCTCCATGACAGCAAAGCACACCCCAGCACCTGTTGGTCTGTGGAGGGTGGGGTGGAGGTGTGGAGGGTAAGATTGGTAACCCTAAAATCGAATTTCCAGTCTTTTGTTGGTGTGGAATCAACCCTA
The DNA here is from genome assembly GCA_016271365.2 of Neoceratodus forsteri. Lineage (NCBI taxonomy): Eukaryota > Metazoa > Chordata > Ceratodontiformes > Ceratodontidae > Neoceratodus > Neoceratodus forsteri. The sequence continues at coordinate 436,226,159 of JADMNL010000023.1, forward strand.
ACTGATGCATTAAAAGAGATTTTTGCAATGAATTTCTCTTCTTTTTGAGAAAGTGAAATGTTGCTTATGGTTCCGTGTGGTCAGGGTACTGGCATTAGGGCACCATCATGCATAGTGCCAGTAACAGGGTGCCAGCAGTCAGAGCAGTGCAGCACACAGTCACCAGGGACAGAGTGCACCAGCAAGGCCAGTGCTGCGGGGCATGGCCACACACAACACACCTGCAGCCACGCCCACCGTACAGCAGCTGGTCGGCGACAGGCACAGCTCCACCAAGGTGCACCATGAGGGCCAACGTGACAGTAGAAAGGAACCCCATGGACACACAGTGCAGGGAAATGGTGTGGCAAGTGGTGGAATGGCCATGGACCAGCACGCCAAAGGCCAAAGTGCTGCAGCACCCACAACCCAATGTTGAGTGACCAGCCTGCAGCCATGCACCATGGGCACGCATGCACAGGGACCAAGGAGGAGGGCAGGGGAAACTGGAGTTGCAGTGGGGACAGGCATGCACCCTGCCAATGGGCATCTGGGTAAACCAGAGGGGAGGGCCATACCACAGGACAGGGATGCACCATGGAAGGGAAGACATTCAGGATAAGGGCCGCACCCCACTGGGTACAGAATGGGAGAGCCAGCATGCTGGCCAGTAGCAGTAGATGGGACAGCAGGCACCAGTACAGATATGCCCATGTGGGGCACAGGAGAGTTTCCCCAGTGCCACATGTGGTGGGTGACACCTGTGCACTGGGTGGAGGATGGCAATACACCTGCACTCAATAGTGCCACTGCAAACCCAGATGTGAGCATCAGCCCACCAGAGCCCACTGCTCTGGACACATGCCCACACCATCCACAGTGCCACAAGACACCATGGCCACACATGGCAGTGCAGGTCACAGACACACACCAACACAACCATGCACACAGCCACACCCACACATGCACATGTACGTAAACAAGGGACACTGGAGGCAGACATGCTGTTCACACAGATGTACTGTTCACTACAGGACGTGTTAGACATCATATGTCTGTGTGCACTGCGGGACACCCATGGTGCAGAACTGCATGCATGCACACGCAGTGGGCAGGTGCACATGCCTACCCCTGCAGCTGGAAGTGCATGGCAATGTCCTTCAGATAGTCCTGTACACTGTGCTCCCCATACTGCTACACTACATCCATGATACGCTGGCCCCTGTCCCAGACCCTCCTGCTTGCTGGTGCATGGGGATCCCCTGCCATGTATTGCTGCACCTTTATCTCATTCAGCTGTTCCTCACACTGCAGACAGTCAATGAATGTTCAGATGGAGGGATGCACAGCCCTCAACATTGAGCTGAAACCCCTGTGCCAGCACTTCACCGCGTTGATGGTCTGTGGCAGTCCAGACCATGAGGCGGTGTAACAGTTTCACACATCAATGGGGAAGGTAGCCTTGCACCTGTTCCCATGACGGATGGGCTGCCCAAGCCAACTGTCCTCAAAGTAAACCAGCAGCGGTGCCAGCATGTCCTCCCACTTGGCAAAAAATGGCCATGTCCGCAGCTCCTTGAAGGTGAGCACCACATCATCCGGTGGCACGTACGGCAGGGCAGGGAGCAGCTGTATGTACATGGCATAGTCATGGTCTGTAGTGTACTCCTGCAATACCTCTGGCAGCTGCTGCACCTTCCGCCACACCACCTGGCACAAGTGGAAGAAGCATCCCTGCAAGGTGGTGTCGGGGAAGATGGTGTGGAATGCATTGTGCGCAACAAGTTCATAGTCTACCATGATGGACTCTGGGGACAGGCCAGAAACACAGCTGTGTAGGTGGCTGTTGTGCGCATTACCATGAGCACAAACACAGTGGGGATTACATTACTGTATTCCAGCCCATGGATCATGTACAGCTGCCTGAAAAGGGGTGGGCAGCATCTGAAGGTGCCATCAGTGTACCAGTTGGCACAGCGCTCCATGTACTGTAAGTTCTGGGTGGTGGAAAAGAGCAGGTATCTGTCTGGCCCAGTCCCTGAGTCCCATAAAAGAAAGGGCTCCCCCTTCTGTGTGAGGTTGTAGGGCTCAGGCACTATCAGTTCAGAGAGAGATGCTGGCAGCTGTGGTGCCATGCTTGTTGCCCTCCTACTACACCGCATGGACCACCGAAGGTTTTTCAGGCTTGGCAGCCACCCCCCAACAGCCTCTGGCAGTGCACTGCAGAATGCAGCCACCACCTGTTACAGTGTCTCTGGTGTCTGCAATGCTCTCCTACTGATGTTGGCATGCACATGGTGCACGGTGATGTTGGCATAGTCTGGGACATGGTTGTAGGTGCCCAGGGTGGTCATGAGCACCACCTGGCTGGTGTGCACCCATGCCTTGCAGCTGCCCCCTCAGTATTCAATGCACTTCCAGCACATCTTGAGTCCCTGTGAGCACTTCTTCCTGTACTGGAAACCGTCGTGCAACAGGAGTCTGTTGCCTCTTGGGCTGTCCACATATTCCAATGGCATGCCTGCTATTCCACATGTGTGGGTGGCCAATCAGCCATGCCGCTGCATTTGTAGCTGACTGTTGCCCACCTGCAATAGGGTACACCTGCCTGCCAGCAACACCATGCCAGATTGCCCTGATTGGGCTGTGCGCATTGCAAGGGGGGGGCACCTCCTCTTCCGCTGGTCTGCCCTGTGGTCCCCCTATGTCACTGCCCATCACTGTCTGTACCCCGTGCTCTCCCTGGTGCTGTTGCTTTGGTTGTACCAGTTGTCCAATCCCACCGCCTGCACCCTTCCTGGCAGTGCTGCACACCATGGATGCTGCCCTGTGCAGTACCTGCCTTGCAGGCGCACTAGGTGTCTTCCTCTTGCTGCACACCCCTCCACAGGCTGTGTGTCACCCTGGCAGCACATATTCCATGGCATGCCCACATCCATCTAGGCTCTGTGACCCATAGTCTGCTCTAGGTGCCTGCCGCTGTATCCCCTTTGCCGCCCCACCTCCTGGTTCCACTTCCCCTGGACCATTCCTGTGCAGCACCCAGGCTGCAGCTCTGGTCATGCCTCTTTGCTCTGTGCAGGTGCTGCTTCCTCCTGGCACCCTGTTTGCCTGCACCATGCTTGGTCTGTGGGCGCCAGGCATCCTCTTCCCTGGTGCTTTGCTGGTGGGTGTGCTCTTGTGGTCCATGGCCCTCCGGTAGCACTGTGCTTTGCAGCACCCTAATGATGGTGCCCTGACCACCTGGTACCACTGCTCATATGTTATCCATAGATGGGAGCAAAGGCCCTCCTTCTCTACACTCCCACCCACCAATAAGTGTAGAGGCATAGTGCAGTAGGCCCTGTGCTCCAAGTTTTACATAATGGGATGCATATTTGGGAGCACAGGCCCTCTGAGCCCTGTGCTCCCACCCACCCATAAGTGTAGAGACATAGTGCAAGAGGACCTTGTGCTCCCAGTATTGCAAGATGGTCTCCATGGGTGGGAGCATGGGCCCTCTAGACCCTTCATTCCCACCTACCTATAAGTATAGAGACATAGTGCAGGGGGGCCCTTTGACTTTAGTTTGTCATAATGGTATCCATAGGTGGGAGAGCGGGCCCTCTGGGCCCTGTGCTCCCACACACCTATGAGTGTACAGACATGGCATAGGAGGGTCCAGTGCTCCCACTTTAGCATAAATGGTATGCATAGGTGGGAGCAAAAGGCCCTCTAGGCCCTTTGCTCCCACCTACCCATAAGCACAGACCCATAGTGCAGACCTAGAGACATTCCAAGAAACCCATGTACTGCAAAGGTGGCTACATCTCAGTAATCATAGTAACTTTGGAAAAAATTCCTTTGCAGTTGTATTCATGACCTGGCCACACCCACGGATGCTTAGCTGCATTTAGCAAAAAGTCTGTATCTTGAATGGTTTTCGAGATATACCCGCCAAAAGGTGCCATAACCTCCACAATGTTATCTTATGAGAAAATCCTCAACTTCAGAGTGCTGTAACTATAGATCTGGTGTAAATTTGTTCATCAAACTAGCAAAAGGCACATCTGTGGGCAAGGGCTTGTCACCCTGCAAATGTTAGCCCAAAAGCTCTAACTATTTTCTTTGCTTTGAAGTAGCAAAGAAATTGTTTTTTGGGCTGTTTATTTGCTTTCACTTTCAGATCATATATTTTTTCCCATAGGCTACAATGAGAAACTTTAAAGTTTAATAACTTTTGAACAGATTATTATTTTTTCACCAAATCTTAGGCATATCTGTAAGGCACAGGCTTTCTACCCTGAAAATTTGAGACCACAACCTAAAGTCATTTCTGAGGTCCAGGTGGACAAAGAAATGACACATATTTTTCTGTTTTTCAACACTTTGCATCTCAGAAACCACATAACGGATTCACACAAAATTTTGCAGGCAAGAGACCTGAACCTAGGGATTCCACATGCCAAGTTTAATGCACATCCATTGAATAGATCCAAAGTTTGTAAGGTTCTGTGTCTGAGAAAGGAATCACCATTTCTTTCAAACATATCCACAAACAGTATCGCACAAAAGTGTTGTGCTGAACATCAAACTTTCTCCCATAGAAAATAATGGAAAAAATGAATTGTAATAACTTTTGAATGGATTAGTATTTTTCACCAAACCTTCAAAATGCACATCTGTGACCCAAAGGCTTTCTACTCTGAAATTTTCAGAGCAGATCATAAAGCCATTTCTGAGATATAGGTGGACAAAGAAACACCAAAAAACTGATAAATTTAAGATTTTGTGACTCTCTGTATCTCAGAAACCACGAAACCGATTCACACGAAATCTGGCACATCAAGATACCTACCCCTAGAGTATGCATGCCAAATTTCTTGCAAATCCATTGAATGGTTTCAAAGTTATTAAGGTTCAAGCTTTTGGGTTTAACATAGAACTATGCTCCCAACCCTAACTATACTGGTGCTACCGTGCCAGTATAATCACTGCCCCTAGTGCTCTGCGGCAGAATATTCTGTTTTCTGCAGCAAGGCTCCTATGTTTCTGCTGTAGCATTTTCTGACTTTTGTGGCATGATTTATTCATTTCTGTGACAGAATTCAGTCCTCCCATTGGCTAAATATGATGTAATTTCATTGATGACATCATACGACGAGCATAGAGGAGGGGATTCAGGTTAAACGAGATAGGAAAGGGAGCTTGGCACTCTGGAAAAACTGTATATTTTAATGAAAATTCACCAAAAATAGTGAATTCTGTGATACTATATATATTCTGCTGCATGATACAGATTCTGAGGAAAATTCTGCAACTCAGAATCACAGAATTCCAGGGACTTTGAGTTTTGTGTGTGTGTGTATATATATATATATATATATATATACACATATATATATATATGTGTGTGTGTGTGTGTGTGTGTGTGTGTGTGTATATATATATATATATATATATAAAATAAATCTGGTTTGCATCACTATTACTGCCACAAGACAAAAACAAGCACTTGTCAGTGTTGAATGTTTGCATGCAGTGTCAGGACAACTCTAAAAACATAATGACTAGACAAAATTTAGTTTATATTTCACCCTTTTTATGTTGGCTTGCCACGCCTGCGCGCAAGTCAACATCTTACGGTAGTGCAGCTTTGGAGGCATGGCCGCTGTTGGATGAATGCAGGGCACGCATCAGTAGGTGTGTCCCTCATTTCCCAATCAGCCTGCATGCTGGCAGCCACACCATGCATGCTAATGTGGCAAGCACATTTAAGGAAAGGTCCACTGCAATACAAGCAAAGCTTGTCAGACACAGCGGACCCTTCCTGCATGCTCGCACATTAGTAGCATGGTGGCTCGCCTCAACGGCCCACTTAGGGGTATCCAATCCCCAGCCGGGCTGCATTGTGGCTGCAATACATTGCCGACAGGGGAACCCACTCCCTCGGCATACAGTGGCCCCATTTAGGAGGCAGTATAGCATAGTGGTTTAAGGCTCTGAGCTGCAAACCTGGAGACCTGGGTTTGAATCCCACAGCTCCCACTTGCATACTGTGTGACCCTGAGCAAGTCACTTAACTTCCTTGTGCTCCCAGGTCACACCTGGAAACAAGCTTCAGCTTAGTGTGCCTTTCCTGGTTAAACAATTTCCCCCCCAATTTCCTATATGCCGAGGAGGGTGCACAATCCCCCTCAGTTCTTGTCTCCCCCATTCATTGTGTGCTGACAGGGAGCCCACTCCCCGTCGGCATAAATCAGCCCTCCTGCATTTCTTATATGCTGAAGGGGGTGCCCAGTCCCCCTCAGGTCTTGTCTCCCCCCGGCTGTCATTGTGTGCCGACGGGGTGCCCAGTCCCTGTCAGCATAAATTAACCCCCCATTGTCTGCCGACAAGGGTGCCCAATCCCCCATCGGCTGCAGCAATCCCCCTTCCCCAAAACAGTTAGGTGGCAGGCTGGGAGCCCACCCCAGCGTGCCAAGTCCCCTGAAAAAAAAACTGTCCCACGATGTTAGTTTTTTTTCTCCCCTGTAACATAAAACCGGTCACTCATAGTCTCCTGCCTCCCACCCGCACCCACCCACTGTGCACCCTGCCTCCCCACACCCCCATCCCTCATCCCATACTTAACTCTGGAGTCCAGTGTGATGATCTTCGGTGAACCGCGAACACGTCTGCACTCTTCACAGCTGACCGCGAACTGAGGAAATGCCGGTAAGCTGTACAATGGAATGAATAGGGTTTTTTCAACTTTGCTGCGTATATCGGGCATTTGTTGGAATTTTGGCACCAAATTTTCAACATGGGGTTTTTGGGGCCCCTTCTCATTAGTTCTTTCATTGTCATGGCATTAATCAGCCTCGAAAGGTGATTTCGCAGTCACTGCGTGAAATCACCTTCCGGATTCATAATGAAATGACAGTGCCAGTGTTCATGAAGTGGCCTCTCAAAAAGTCTATGTTCCAAATTTGGTGGAAAAAATCCTACAAATCCAACAAATGCCTGTTTTACGAGTGTGCATTGCGCAGTTGCTACGCAGGCTCGTAACTTCACAAATTCACAATATTTTAATGCCAGCTTTTCAGCATTGCCATTTTTGTACACCTCCTTGTGAACAGTACAGCTGTCATTTTCCACATCTTGCCCAAAATGTGTTTCCACACTTCTGGCGCACAATAGCACAGTCGCTGTAGGAAATCAGTGTTTGGACCAGATTATGAAAATGACAGTGACACAGATCATGAGCAAAGGTCCTAAAATGCCTATGTTGAAAATTTGGTGATGATACTCCATAAAACAACTGTGTTATGAGCGTGCGTTGGCAGATTGCACGCACGCTTATACTGTCGTGCATTTGTGATATTTTCACTCTGGATTTTCACCATTGCCATTTTTCCACACCTCTTGATGAACAGTACAGTCATCATTTCACATATCCTGCCCAAAATGGGTTTTCGCACTTCTGACGCAGAATAGCATGGTCGCTGTGTGAAATCACTACTTGGGACAGAGGTGCTAAAATGCCTATGTTGAAAATTTGGTGCCAAACGCCCATAAAATGGCAGTGCTGCAAGCGTGCATTGCATATTTCCCACACACCCTTGTAACTTCTCAAATTTGCAATATTTACGTGCCACATTTTCAACACTGGCAATTTTTTATGCCTCCTTTGGAACTGTACAGCTGTCATTTTTCACATCCTGCCCAAAATGTTTTCCCGCACTGCACTAGCAAACACCTAAAGGGACACCCCAATGTCTGTCAGTCTCTGCAGGGTGGGGGTGGGTTGGCATCAGTTCAATACTTCACTGCCATACCTATAATGCATCTCTCTAACTCCTGCACTACCAATGCCAATGCCAGCAAGACAACATTCGGCATTGACAAATGCTTGTTTGTAATTGTCACCCTTATTTGTTTATTACTAAGGACATGTGCATGAAAACATGATCTCTACCCTATTTGCTCTGTTTGCTTGTCTATTTCTGCAGTCACAGTTCTGTTTATGACATCCCAATCTGTTGTTGTGGAGGTAATTATAATATCACAAACAGGGCATATAATGTCATGTGCAGACAAGCAGCCAAAGGGAATAATTTCAAAGGGACGGTAATCTTGTTTTATGCCACTTCCCTCAGTAAGGGAAAAAGGGAAAAGAACTGCAAAAATATAGTTATGGCTGAATGGTACAGAGGGTAAAAGCACAGAATTGCAAAACAGTGGGTTGCAGGTTCAGCCCCCCCCCCAGGGCAACAAATGATACTGTCTATGGAAATTTCAGCTACAGTAAACTTGTAGCAAGGCCAGTGGTGTGGAGGGCTGAGATGCTTGATTCCTCACCACCTACAACACTGGTGACCTGGGTTCCATAGTGAACCAAGGTTGCCCAAGAGCTGGTGGAGGGAGGAGCATTTAGTGTCCATTGACAGATATCCTCCTTTGGAGTTGGGGGTCAGTGTATACTGCTGCTTGGCAGCTACCATGGCACAGAAGCAGTCACCAGATTTGAAAGTCAGAGGTGGGCATTGAAAGCATGCACCAGAAGCCCTCTCCTCCAGATGAGGGGAGTAGCCTTCAAGCCCAAGGGGGGAGGGGGGAAACAGAGTGGGCGTGGAGGTTTCAGGAGGAGCAGAGGGAGGATGGAAGTATAAGGAATCTGGGTGGGGTTCGACAAAGAGGATCAGGGATAAGGGGTGGGGTTGGTGTTAGTAAATGCCAGGAGCTTGGGAAGCAAGTTGCCAGAGTCCAGTACCATGCTGTTCGGGGATGTGGCGGGTCACGGAGGCGTGGGCCAACAAAACCATGACTGGGACCTAAACTTACGGGGTACACTATGCTTAGGAAGGATAGAAAGGAGGGCAGAGGGTGGAGTGGCTATGTTCATTAGAGATGACATAGAAATTTCTAGGAGTAGAAGAGTCAAGAGGGAGGCGTGAAGGCCTTAAGGGTCACTTCATCCCCAGCAGGAGATAAGGTACTGGTTGTAGTATATAGGCCCCGGGATGAGTGATGTTCAGAGGATGGTTTGCTGGACAACATCATTGCCCAGTGTGGACCAAAAGGGGAAGGAGTGTATTGATGGGGACCTTAATATGCCAGGTACAAACTGGGGAACCATGTCCTCTAAGGTGGCCAAGGAGCAGAGGCTGCTGGACGGCTTCCAGGATGTGTTTAACACAGCATGTGATGGAGCCCATAAGGAGGGCATGTCCTGGATGTGGTTCTGGCAGATGGGGATCTGGTAAGGGACATGGTTGTACAGGACCCCTGACTGGGAGCGACCACAATACTGTCTGGTTTCAAATAAGCATGGGGGAGGGGTGAGATCTAGGACACTGGCAGTGGACTTCAGGGGCAGACTTTATGGGCATGGGAAATATTCTCAAGGATCACTTGAAGGGGATTACATCAATGACAAGTGTGGAAAGGAGATGGGAGGTCATAAAACGGGGACTTCATGAGGCAGTCAGGATCTGCGCTAAGTTGAAACGTAAGGGAGCAAGGTCACATAAACCATGCTGGTGGTCCAGTGAGGTACAGGTAGCAGTCAAAGAAAAGAAGGCGGCCTACAAAAAATATAAAACAACAAGAGGGTATACTTGGTTACTTGGTTTTTTGGACAAAAGTAGGCCAGTGGCCCATCAAGATTGTCCTCCATATTGATGGATCATACACCCAGGTCCCGTTTATTCATCCAGTTATCTAATTTATTCTTGAATATTGATATATTTGTTGAATTGACAATATCTTGTGGTAATTTATTCCATAATCTGGGTGTTCTAATAGTAAAAAAGTTTAGTCTCTTATTGTTGTTTACTTTTTCTATTTCTATTTGTCTGTTGTGCAGTCTTGGTACTATTTTTCTTGTTGAGTAGTTAATACCACATAATTTCATTTGTTCAGGTGATTTAAGTATTTTAAACAACTGTAAAAGGTCGCCTCTGATTCATCTTCGTTCTAGAGAATGTAGTCCAGTTTTTTTTAATCTGCTATTATACTCTAAATGAGTAAAATGTGGTACTAATCTGGTAGCTCTATGTTGCATTTGTTCAATTTTGTTTATATCTTCCTTTAAGTAAGGGTTCCAAAATGATGATCCGTAGTCAAGATATGGCCTTACATGTGACCTGCACAGTGACAATAGGCATTCTTCTGTTTTAGAAATGAATGTTTTGTTAATTCTACGCAGTAAAGCATTTGTTTGATTTGCGATTTTTGAACAATGGGATGAGGATAATAATTTGTCATTCACCATAATGCCCAAGTCTTTTTCTATAGAAGATGCCCTAATTATACTGTTATTCAGGTAATATTTTTGTTTTGGATTATCTTTTCCATAATGTAATACAGCACATTTAGCTACATTAAAGTACATTTTATTAGTACTGGCCCATTGTTCAATTAGAAGGAGATCCAAAATCAAGTTATGACAATTAGTAGGGGTGTTTACCATTCCTCCAAGTTTAGTATCATCGACAAATTTAACCATTGTGTAGTGTGGTGAGATATACATGTCACTGATAAAAAGATTAAACAATACTGGACTCAGGACGGTGCCCTGCGGGACACCACTTGTCACATTATCCATACCTGAAAGTACCCCATTTACCCTAACTCTCTGTGTTCTGCTGCACAACCAGTTATTTATCCAAGATATGATGGGAGGTGAGAAGCCTAATCGGTTTAGTTTATTGATCAAAATACTATGTGATACTTTATCAAAGGCCTTACTGTAATCTAAGAGAATGTCATAAGTCATTTACATTGACATTTACGGTCGAGGTTGGAACTAATATAATTATAAAAACTAATCAAATTTTTAGTACATGGGTATCCTGTTCTAAAGCCATGTTGATATTCATCATTAATTTTTAATATAGCCATCTCTTTTTCAAGTTGATGTTTAATTATTTTTTCCATTAGTTTGCATGGTATGGATGTTAAACTAATGGGTCTGTAATTTTCAATTTTGGAATGAGAGCCTTGTTTTGAAAATAGGTGTGACAATAGCAGCATGCCAGTCATTTGGAACTGAGGATTCATGCAGTGATTTTTTTAAGTATAATAGTCAGGGGGAGAAATATTGTGTCTTTAGTTTCTATAAGGAATCTGGAACTAATATTGTCTGGACCAGAACTAGTATGATGTTTGAGGGTATCAAAGACCCACTGGATATCTTGAAACAGAATTTCATATGTTTCAAGTTTAAAGTCCACTGTAGAAAAAGTAGCTTTAATAAGTTCAGGAGTGAAAACTGATGAGAAATATTTATTCAGCTCTGAAGCTGTTTCAATATCAGATGTTATAGTCAGATTGTTGCATATCAAGGGACCTATTGTGTTGTTGTTACTTTTCTTGCCATTTAGGTAAGTGTATAAAGCCTTATGGTTGTCCTTTGTGTGTACAATTTTGAACTTGAAATTACGTTTGGCTAGGATAGGGATAAGGAAATGTATCATCTTGCATCTAGAAAAGTCACCCGTAAGGTGAGGGGAGCAAAGTCCAGCAAAGAGCAGCGGCTGGCACAGGGGATACATGGAGGGTAAAAGGGGTTCTTCCGGTACATTGGGGAGTGGAGAAAAACTAAGGGCCATCTCAGCAGATTGAGATCAGAAGGAGGGTGGGTGGAAGAGGCGAGGGACCAGGCAGAGGTATTTAACAAGTACTTTGCCTCTGTGTTCACTAGGGAGGGGGATGGGATATCTACAAAGCAAGGCATGAAGGGGATAGAAGTGGCAGGAAGTGGGATCAGGGGAGCAACAGAAATGGAGCAAGAGGGAGGGAGAGGTACCCCAGGGGTGTCACATCTGGATAAGGATAAGGATAAAAAGGTTAGTAAGGTGGAGGGGACGGATGATGCTATCTCAGCCAAAAGGGTGTGGTTAGCCCTCAAGGCCCTAAAGAAAGACAAATCTCCTGGGCTGGATGGCATTCATCCGAGAGTACTATGGGAATTGGCGGACATACTGGCTGCACCCTGGTGGAGCTCTTCAATAGGTCACTTGAGACAGGAAGGGTAGCTAGGGATTGGTGAGAGGCACATGTGGTGCCAATCCATAAAGGGGGGGGTCGAGGGAAGTACCAGGTAACTATAGACCCATCAGTTTGACCTCAGTAGTGGGAAAATTAATGGAGAGTATACTAAAGGAACAATTGGGGGTGTACTTGGAGGAGGTGGGAGGTCTGGATAGTTGGCAACATGGGTTTGTACCAGGTAGATCATGTCAAACCAACCTTGTGGAGTTCTACGAATGGGTAACATCAGAACTGGACAGGGAAAGCCTGTGGATGTATTATTCTTGGACTTCAGCAAGGCGTTTGACTCTGTCCCCACAATGGTCTGGTGGAGAAACTGATGGGGTTAGGAGTAGGCCCTTTGATGGTCAGATGGATTGAAAACTGGCTAGCTGGATGCACCCAGAGGTAGTGGTCTGTGGGGAGCTCTCGAACCCTAGAGAGGTTGGTGGTGGGTGCCCAGGAGGCTCGGTCCTGGGTCTGATCCTGTTTAATGCATACATATCGGACAACAGGGAGGGTATAGGGTGTGAAATGAGTCTCTTCATGGATGACTCCAAGATGGGAGCAGTAGTTGAGGGAGAAGAGAGGAGGTTGGCCCTGCAAGGGGACCTGGACACCCTGGAAAGCTGGGCTCACACATGGAAATTAAATTTCAATATCACCAAGTGCAAGGTGTTGCATCTTGGTTGGGGAAACCCTAAACACAGGTACACCCTGGGATGGGAGGCGCTGGAGGCCTCAATAGGGGAAAAAGACCTAGGGGTTATGGTGGATGCATGTATGAATAACTCTGAGCAGTGCAGCAGAGCGGCTAGCAAAGCAAACAGGATGTTAGGATGCATCATAAGGGGGATCACCTCTAGGAGCAAGGAAGTGATTCTGCTGCTGTACGATGGACTGGTTAGACCACTCCTTGAGTACTGTGTACAGTACTGGAGACCACACTTGAAGAGGGACATACAGCTCCTGGAGAGGGTACAGAGGAGGGCAACAAAGATGATACGAGGGCTAGGGGATTTGACGTATGAGGACAGACTTGAGGAGCTCTGCCTGTTTTCATTGGAGGAGATGAGAGGAGATACAGGGGGGACATGATTGAGGTCTTCAAGTACCTCAAGGGAATAAATAGGGTAAACATGGAGGGGATCTTTAGACTAAAGCAGGGAGGTATCACCAGAGGCCATGGTTTGAAGTTGGAAGGTGGAAGGGTGAGGGGAGAAAAGAGGAGGAGGTTTTTCACTGAGAGGGTGGTGGACCCTTGGAATGCACTGCCAGGTGAGCTGGTTCAGAGATCCACAGTGGAGGGCTTCAAGAGAGGGTGGACAGATACAGAAAGTGGATGTATCAGATGATGTCCTGTCCCAGGGGGGTGGGGATGGATGATAGGGGTTTCTGGAGCACAAGGGATGGGAGGGCCTCGGCACCCAACTAAGGATCTAAGGTTCAAGCAGACTCGATAGACCGTAAGGCCTAATCTGCTGGCAAATAGTATGTTAGTATCTTAGTATCTTTATGGTCTACCTGTGCACCATTGTACACTGCTTGCTCTGATTCAAGGGAAGTAATGGGTGGAAAAGAACTGTCTGTAGGATGAAGCCATTACCCTGAAGGCACCATACCACCAACATATGCAGTACCCACTTACACAAAGAGTTAAGAATACATGGGGTAAGTCTTAGAGGTGGGGTGAAGAGGTTGGGTCCAACAACAGAGGGGGGCAACAGGGAGGGACAGGAGGATAAAGTCCATATTAAAAAAGGATTGCAAAAATATATCAACTATAAACTGAATTGTGTCTAACTCTCACATTTTTTAAAGTTATTCAACTGATATCAGGGGTTCTTTAAAAGGAACATAATATATAATTTAAATCAAATGTTGCTGTAGTTTTCTGTTCATTATTGACATGCTGCTATGTATTTAAAGCTATTATGTTTGCATACCAACTCTGTTTAGTGATTTCAAGTAGTTGCTTTCTGTCTGTAAGTAGAGACACACACACACACACACACACACACACACACACACACACACTGAGACTTGATACTTATCTTCAAAGCCTGATGATGTCTGCTAGCTGAATAATGAGCAGAAAACCAATTTGATTGGTGGGACATTTCTTCTTTGAAGTACAAGAAGTTTACACCCATCAGGCAGAGGAACATTGTCATTGTCAACCTTCTCAGCATTAGCTTTTGAGAGGAAAGCCTCCTGCATTTCTATATCCATTGGCTTATATAGTACACACCTACATAATCCATATAATACAGTAACAATATTTTTGCTTTGTGCATGTGCCCATTCAGCTTTGAACACAGAGGAAAACACTGAGCTCAGGACTGAGTCTGTGACAAAAATAAGCTTTGGAGACTAGAAAGCAAGACTGCATACAGGCCTTTTATCTGTTTATAACAGGTATGCCACTGCTGCCTTTGCAGTCTAATCTACTTAATTTAAAATAAGTTTCCTCGGTTTTGTGGATTGGCTCTCGTCATTCTCTCCTTGTGTCTCCCTAGGTGTGCTGGCGATGGTGTTGGTGTGATACATTGGAAGGGGTGAAGTTCTGAGAGCTTCTGAAAAAAGTTGTGAAACTTCTGGGTTAAATGAAGAAATCAACCCGGGTTTGATGAGCAGTGTTTGGCTTGCCTATGAGTGTGGAACAAGGAGTAAGGAGCAGGGAATAAGGAGAACAGCGGTCTGGAAATATGCAATTCCACGTATCTAGGAGAATGACTCTACAGCAGTAGTAGGCTCTAACTCTCAGGGGGTCTTGTGAGCCAGTGTGCTGGTGAGCCTGTGACTCGGTGGCTTGGAATGCCGGAGTGTTGGTGAGTCAACGTATTGGCGAGTCGGACAGTCAGTGAGCTGAAGTCGAAGATGGAGACTGCAATGGGGGAAGAGTGAATAAAACAAGAAGGGGATATAAACTAAACTGAAGGCCTGTGGTTCAAAGTTAGTGATAAGCGGCAAAGTGAAAAAGTGTTGGACAAAACTTGGAGAGTTTTTTATGAGTACGTAAGTGTTTGTGGAAAAGTGCTTCAGTGTTTTTCAGTGTTTTTAAATTATTTTGCATTTTTATTTTTCAGGTTTCAAAGTTTTGTTTGTGTTACCTTATATCCATTTTGGATTCATTTTAATCAAAGCATTTGAAGTATTTTCACTTGCATATTCCTTGTATTCCTTATATGGGAAAAGTTTAAAAAGCAAAAAAAAAAGCTTAAAAAGTTTAAATAAAGGAGTTATAGAGAGAAACAATTTGTGCATTTTTAGGATTGTAGATCACGTGACCTTTCGCTTGAAAAAGCGTATGTGTAAGCTCTGTGAAGTGTATTCACATTCCTGTCAGGATTGCATTGGGGAAGGTCACGTTTAACGCTCTCTCTGGCTGTTTGAGGCAAGGTTTTCATCTGCAAGTGTGAGATACCCAGGAAATGGTGAGATATTTGATTATTATAATAATGATGGAAGTTTAAGTTTTCAGCATTGACAAAGTTTTATTTGTGGAGATATTTAAAAGAATTTAAAAAATGGATAGACCATTGTTGTTCTAGGTCTTTTCTTTGTAGATTTGATCCTTGCTTGGGGAGAGTTGAGCTGGAGGTGGTGTTCAGGACCTGCCAGCTTTTATGGTGTTTGGTGTTGAAAAGACAGAGTGGTAGATGGACACAGATGGAGTGGTTTTAGAGGGGAAAGATCCAACATTTTAAAATCCTAAAATCAAAGATACTGAAGATCAAGAGTAGGTTGACTCCCTTTCCACTCTTGTTTTGTAAATATTTTTTAAGGTTTAAAAGTAAATTGAGTAGTAGTAAAATGAATGGGGGAAGTTGAAAAGAACTGAAAAGAACTGATATAAAGTGAAATCTTATATAAAAGGGGTGATATTGATTTTATTTTTTGTCTTTAGTGGCAATTAAAAGAAAATTTCAAAAAGGATATTCCAGCAACTGACAAGAGATAGGGACTGGAGTGGGAAAGAACATCTTACTTAGAGTTGGCTCATATAAGGCCTATACAGGGTTAATACAAGGAATCGTGAATAACTTTTAAGGACAGTGTAACAAGAGTGTGAAGTTTAGTATTTAATGGAGTTTTAGTGACATTTTTATTACCTGGTGACTGTCATTGTCATAGTACAGCCTTTGGGTGAAATTGTTTTTGAATAAAGTTTTGCTTCTTAGAGCTATATCTATAGAGTGTTATTAAAACTGATTTATATGTAAAAAAAACATTTTCTCCTCCTTTTCTAGTGGTTAGTGGCGAAATTGAGATGAAAAGTATGGTGTTAAGAAATAAAAAGAAAGTCAAGGGATCGGAGAGGGTAAAACAGTTAAAACAAAGATTGGATATAAAGAGACAGGACAACACAAATAAAAAATTATGGAATATATAGGCCATTTTAGCAATGGTTTTATTGGGACTCATATAACCTCATCTCCCATAAAGGGTAAGAAGGGGGGTTATGAAGAGGAAGGGCATCCATTGCTAAAAAAAATTAGAATATTAGAGTCTCCCACATTTAAATATTTTATTAATTCAGCTCCACCCAAAATAGATCTAAGTGAAATAACACAAGAGGAGAATAGTTCCAATCTATTAAGTAATGAAGGAGAGAAACACCCTTATTTAAAAGATTATTGAGAATTCCTGACCCCATACTTGGATAGACAAAGAAAACTGGAGCCTCCAAGATGGAAAAATGAAAATAAAAATGAATGTCTTTGGTCTAAACAAACTTTGGAAACCAGATCAAAGGAAACCAGTCAGAATAAGAAAAAGGAGGACATGTGATATTATCAGGAGTTTAAGAGTATTTTTGAAAAGGAAATTAATGAAGTAAAAATGGCTTTTTTACAGAATAATTTGTGTTAAAGGAAATATTAATGATATTAAAGTGAGCCAATATGAAGAGTGGAGGTTTTAGAGATGAGAGAAATGTAGAGAAGCAATGTACTAAAGAGTTGGCAGAATACCAGGAACAAAACAGTGAGCATTCAAGAGCCCAAACTAAAGTGGTTCCAAGGAAAACTGAGTTTGATAATAGAGTAATTGACAACCAAAAAAACCCATTAAAGTAACAACTTTAAAGATTCAGGAGAGGGAAAGTAGAGAAATTGAACACATGGTGAAGGGAATAAAGAAGATAGGTAGCTCAGAGGCAAAGGAAAATGTGGGTAAAAAATGTAGGAAAAAGTTATGTACCATTGCAACACAGACTAATGGAGAAAGGGAGGAAAGCTTTATTCAAAGGGATGAGAGGCAAAATGAACTGCCCAAGAAAGGTGATAATATAAGGGAGAAATGGGAGTAAAACATACAAAAAAAGCAATGTTAGTGTTAGAATAAATCAAGATCTGTCTGGAGAAAAAAAACTGGACACAATTTTTATAAAAGGTATTCCAGTAGCCAGATGAGAATCACCTTTTTTGTTAAAAATAACAGTATATAATATACTAAAAACATGCTTGAAAGAAAAGATAAGATGGAATGATATATTATCAGTATATCTATACAAGGTTAAACCAACCAAGGGAAAAATATGTTTAGTGGTAAATTCCTCTAAGCTTAGAGAAAGTATTTTGGATGGCTGTATTCATTTAGTGGATAATGGGATCTATTTAAATAATGCCTTAACTGATCCTTATGTAACACCTAAAATAATTTATAAAGAAGGTCAGAAAATAAATAATGGAAATAAAACAAAAAATATGAAGCAAGTATGTATAACTAAATATATTTAGAGAGATGAACCGGAAGAATACTCCCTGAAATGTACACCAGAGAATGAAGTTTTCCTTCTAGGTAGGAACATTTTTGGGAGAACGTATTAATAATAACTGTGTTTGTGAATCTGTCTCTGTGGAGGTGGACGAATTAGAAGAAATTAATAGTATGTTCTCCCAGGGTGTGGTGGAAGGGTCTAGTGGAGAGAGTTTGTATGATAATTGACAGAGATATGTAAGCTACCAAAGGAAAAGGTCACGTGCCCGCCATAATTCAGATCGACATAAAACTGGGCAAGTAAACAAAATTATTCTCGATACATTCATGGAACGTTGCTGGACTTTTAAATAAAGTGGAGGATAAAGCTTGGATTGAAGAGATTAAGAGCAATGATGTTATACTATTACAAGAAACTTGGATGGGATCTAATCAGAAATTTTTCTTAGAGGGTTACAGCAAATTTGAACTTAAGGGCAAAACCCAAAGAATAATCATGGCCAGAACAAAGGAGGTATCATGACCTTGGTAGCGACAGAGATAAAAATGAAAAATAGGCCCATTGTTACATACAAAAATGACAGTCTTATTGTTGTTCTGAGCTTACCTTAAATACATTTATGTATTTTGAATATTTATTTTGATCCCACTATGTTAATGACAATGAGCTCATAATTAACAACCACGAAGGTGTCACTCTTGAGCAGGTGGATAAGTTTAAATATCTGGGCCTGACCCTTGATTGCTCCCTCTCGTATACCAAACACATTGACAATATCGCTAAAACTGTGAACTCCTGTATAGGGCTACTATACAAGCATAAACATTGCCTAAAGGCTGAAGCTTTGAACCTCACTATCCAGAGCTTTGTTATCTCAGCTATTGACTATGGGCTTGTTATCTATGGATCCGCTACTGATACTGCACTCTGGCGCATAGCTGTAGCCCTTAATAAGGCATGTAGACTCCTTATTTCAGCTGCCCGCCTTTCTCACATGTGTGACATTTACGAGCAGGCTAACTGGCTCCAGCTATCCGGCAGGCTAAAGTACCAGACCTGCATCCTAGCTAAGAAGACATCACTGGGCCTTATGCCCCCTGGAGTCCAATCAATATTGACCCCACAGCATGTCCACCGCCTAACTAGAAGATCGGATAGTCTAACCTTTGCAATACCTCGTTGTCGGACCTCTCAAGCTCAGCGTTCTTACCTTGTCAGAGCCTCCACCTGGTTCAACTTGCTAACTACAGAAATCTCCAACATTGCCACAATTGGTGCTTTTAAGTGTAAACTGCATCAACACCTCGTGGCTAGTGCCTTCTGTGATTGCCTCTTATAATCCCCTCCAGGCAGACTACCCTCAAGCATCCCTCCTCACTGCCTCAGCTCCTCCTCCTCCTCTCCTTCCCCCCATTACTGGGTATAGGATGAATCTGTCTCCTTTTCATCCCCCCTTTCCTCCTCCCTTGCTGTTTCCCATCTACCACATACCCAATGCAATGCCCTCCCCATTTCTCACCTCCTCCCTCTCTCTCTCTCCTCATACCACCCTCTCACTACCACTCTTCTTTCTCTTTTCCCACTAACCCACTCCTAACAAAGCTTCACTATGCTGCCTATGACTTATACTGTATAATTAGCTCACAACACAATTCCCTGAGAATGCCTTTGGCTGCTATCATTGTAACCTTATTTGTCTTTTTTTTTTTTTGTAAGTTCCATTGTAATGATCATGTTATGTTTTGTACCTTATTGTCCTTATTGCCTTGATGTGGAACCTTTGTAAAAGAGCCCTCGGCTCAAAGGTGTCATCCGAAATACAAATAAATAAAATAAATAAATAAAATAATGCAAAAGGTGGTTCAAAAATTAGAAGAAATCCAGAAAGAGATAGCTTCACTGCATGAACAGTATGATATTATGGTTGTTATAGGAATGGGTGGCTTGAATGCCAGAACTGCTAATAGGTCATATTTTGATGGTGTCAATCAGATGGAAGAATTGTATTATGCAATAGAGATAGGTAATAGAAATGCGAAGGATAAAGTTTTAAACACAAGAGGTAAAATGATTTTAAATTGGATGTTTAATAACTTCCTATGTATTGTAAATGGATATGTAAAAGATGATCTGGAAGGTAATTACACTTTTTATTCCATGGTAAGGAAAGGGCTCAGTGCTTGATTATGCGTTTATGGATGTTTTCTACTGGAATTTAATTGAATCATTTATAATTAATCAAAATCTGTTTAGTGATCATGCCACTTGTATATTGCAGTTAAAATGGGAAAGTGAAATAGGAAGAAAACAAGGTAATTTGAGGGATGATTTCTATGTTTATAATAACAAAAAGATTATCTGGAATATGTTGGTTCATAAAAGTGCTAGCTATGCAGAAGAATGAGCTGGTAGGAAATGTAGCATTAAATATCAAGGAAGGATTGTATGTTATAGAGAACTTTTGCCTGTTGTTAAACATTATTAGGCAGAATACTATTAGTATAAAACCTAACATAGGACAAACATTTGGTAAGGATCGAGCACCATGGTATGATAATGATTGCAAAACATTCACGGGGGACATTACTAAGGCAAGAAAAATAGCAATAAATAACCCAGATGTAATACTCTATAAAGGAGTTATGGCTATGAAAAAAGAATATCAGAAAATTTTAATTCAAAAGAAAAGAAAGCATAGTGAGCAAATATGGGGGAAACTGCAATGTGCTATGAGGGAGAAGGATAATAAGCAATTTTGGATGCTGATTGCATATGGAGTGTCAAAAATATCAAGTAATATTGAGGCTCTGATTCCTGAAAAACATTGGGTGGAGTTTTACACTAGTTTATATAAAGCACCAACACCCAATGAAAATATACTGTAATGTTTCAGCCCTTAATAGATATAGGTGATAATTATATTCAAAATGATATTTGGAAAGAATTAATGATAGATGAAGTAAGAAGACATATTAATAATCAAAAAAAAATAATAAGGCTCTGGGAGTTGATCGGATCCCAGCTGAAACATTTAAAGTTAATATAGAGTGGTGTGCCATAATATTGGTTGTAGTCTTTAATAAGATAATTGAGGAAAAGAAAATTCCTGAAGATTGGCTAATTTCTGAGGTGGTCCCATTGTTTAAGAAGGGGGACAGATTTCTACCTATAAATTATAGGCCCATGTCTTTAATTTGTATTCCCGGCAAAAATGTTTTCCCGGGTGATCTTGGAAAGATTGCAAGAGTGGATGAATTCTAGAGGTGTATTATCAGAAAATCAGTTCAGTTTTAGGAAAAATAGGGGCACAGTTGATAATATATTCATTGTAGATTATTTGACTAAAAAGTTTAACAAATTAAGAAATGGTGGCCTATATGGATGTTTTCTAAACTTGAAACAAGCATTTGATAATGTTAATCGAGAGATACTTCGGAAAATGTTATCAACATGGGGGATAGACTCCAGTCTATTACATTTAATTATTAGTTTACATAACAATTCTACAATGAGAGTTTGGTATAGTAGAAAAAGTCAATATACAAAAAATAATGGTTACAAAAGGAGTAAAGCAGGGCTGTTTATTGGCACCAGCACTGTTTAAGATTTATATTGCTCAATTAATTAGAGAGCTGAATAGATTTGAAACTGATGCCCCTAAAGTAGATGGTCTTAAAATTAATGTATTGGCCTATGCAGACAATGCAATCATTCTATCAAAAACAGTTGGAGGTCTCCAGAAGGCAGTAGATATAGTTGTTAATGTACTTCAGAAGTTCTCATTAGAAATAAATGTTGAAAAAACAAAGGTTATTAAAATGGGAAAACTGTGTAGAAGTACATGCGTTTGGAAAGTAAAAGATGAAATGTTGCAGCAGGTAAAAGAATATAACTATTTGGGAGGAATAATAACTAACTCATTAGATTGGCATAAACAGATTGATAATAATAAGAATAAAGGGAAAAAAATAGTATTGGCCCTAAATAGATCTGGTAAATTATTTAGTAATAACTTTTTTGAGGCCTCTTGTAAAGTGTATGTAGCATAGGCAAAAACAGTGATGTTATACTCTTCAGAGGTATGGGGACTTGAAAACATAGTGAGTCTATTATAGCCAATTCAAAATATGTTCACCAGGATAAATTTGGGTTTGCCAACTGTGGTTTCATTTAAGAATGGAAACAGGATTACATTCTTTAGCTTTAGCCACAAAAATACATGCACTTAATTATTGGAAAAGGATAGTAAAAAATGAGGATATTATTATAAGGCATGCTTGTTGGCTAGAGGATAGAAAGTTACAAGAGGATGGTTGTGGATATAATTCATGGTTTAAAAATTGGACATTGATATTAGAAAAGCTGGAATGGCATCACTTTACAAAGTTAGACCTATAACAGAAATTGATATATATGCCGATCGTATAAAAAAACAGATGGATTGATTTTCAAAGGCAGGAAGACTTTGTAAAAGTTAACTCTTCCTCCTTGTTTTGGTTTTATAAAAAAGTAGTGGACAACTGGGGTCATCAGAATTACTTAATTTGGTGCCAACATTATTTACATAGAAAGATATTTGCTAGAATGAGGTTTAACATCCATATGAATTGTTATGCTCAAATAATACCATGGGAAAATAAGTAAACAAGAGTTGTGTGAATGTAATAAACAGATTTTAACAACTGATCATTTGATATTGGAATGTGACCTTGTGAAAGGTCCTAGGGAAAATGGCTTAATCCAATATTTTAGAATTTGTATGGTAAAAGGAGAGAGGATATAATAGTAAAGTTGTTAGATGGAAATGTAATGAGACATTCATATCCTGTAATATGTTTTTATTTGGACGTGTGCAATATATTGAAGTTCAGGTTATAGAAATGCAGTTTTATGTAAAGCTGAAATATTTATTGAAATGTCATGTTCTGTATTTTAATTAAGTTTTTCAATGTTTGCCTTTTGGGATATACACTGGTTGATTTTTAACAATAAAAATTTATTAATTCATTCATTCATTCATTCATTCATTCTTTCTTTCATGTGTGCAAGCAAACATAAAAAGATCTAGTCACCCAGAGCATCAATTAATTTTTCATGTTTATTGTGCCAAATAGGAAAAAAAAATGCCTTACAGACCAGACTCCCTGCAAAGACTCCAGTGTAACGTGCTGATCCACATGTTACCAACAACATTGCAAGAAGCCTGGTCTTTGAGTCACTTTTTTGCACTATTTGGCTTAATAAACATGTAAAATAAATTGCTACCTTGAGTGAATATAGCTTTTTGTTTGTCGTGGCAATGCTACTCTTAATGTGAGGGGTCTGAGCAGTGAGTAAGCACTCCATGCAGCAGAGCAGTTTTTATAACTTCTTGGTTTTATCCATAATCCCAACTGTTTTTGAATGCCCATTGTTTTACTGTACTTATTTTGGGCCATATGCATGAAGCATTCCCGGTCCTATGCGCCATGATATAAAGCCCATAGATCCAGTATACACACATCCCAGGAGTCTGGCAGACACCCAATGATGCACAAACTGTGTACCCCTATTGTGCAACCCTGCCAGGGGCCATCCACACTGGATTCCATGCAAGTGCATGGCTTCCCCAGCAGGAGATGGGGTGTGGACATGCCTGCAAAGGGCCAGTGAAGCATGACATGTATAATGCCCTTTATGCTCCACTGGGCCAGTGTCTGGGGGGCCTTTTGTTATACCAGCCAGAGGGTACAATAATGGGTGTAGTCCCTCCCCCCCAACTAGACTGCTTGCAGTCATGGACCCTGGCATGCTTCCATGCCACAGAGGGCTGGAGTGACACATGGCTGTGAATATTATTGGCTGATAATGGAAGGTCAGTGTAGTAATGCTGATTGGCCATAGGGGATATGGCAGCCTGTACACAGGCCACCATTTCCCATGATCCCCTGCTCCCATGGAGCAGGAGCTCAACTTTGGTGTCACTTGGGGCTTCTGATTGTCCCTGTTCCAGCTGGCTCTGACCATGCACAGACCTGCATGGCCGTAAATCAGGCAGGCCAGGGGGCTGTGCATCTAGGGTCCATGCATTCCTGGGAGCTGGCTAAGTGCCATGTAGTTGTGTGGCACAGTATGCACTCATACCAAAGTATTCTGGGTCCATTATTGCATAGGGCCCATTGTGATTAAGATAAACTAGCATGTAATTGACATGGCTCCATGAACCTATGGGACACTTGAGATGTCAGAACTAACTCCAAGCCACCTAACTAAAGCTCCAGCATGGCGAACATAAAATTAAATTCACCCTGATATAAATAAATTTGGATTAAGGATTCATTTTGGGGTTGAAAAGGAGTGAATAATTGAAGTATATGCCACACCCCAGTGGTGAATACACTGGGTAAATAAATCACGTTATTTTTCAGCCAGAATGAAAATTTATTTTCAGTTATTTAGATTAATGAAGGAAATACTACATGATACAATGCACACTACTTCAGACAGTGTGTGCTATTTCAGAACTTCTGATTTAGAAGGCAGCCCTAGGAGGAAGCAGAAGCAAGCAGCAGGGAGACAACAGCACTCCAACCCAACACTGTGGAAGCAGCACATGCTGACTGTAGGGGTCAATCAGATGAATGACAACAAGACAGGATGCCACTGCCACTGAGAACACAAACACAGCTAGCAATGCAGGTACAGTAACAAAACATGCACACATGGTGCAATTCATGAGGCATGCAGACTCTGCAGCACACAAAACTGCTGCAGCTGGAGCTGTCATTACTAGTGTGGCCATGATTAGTATATGTGCTGCACCCCAAAAACACTGTGGCACAGTATTCAGGAAGCAAATGGCACACTGTTCCTGCTGTGCTAAATAAGGGGGGTTTCAGGCACCCTTAAATAGCAAAGGACTGCACCAGGATGCAATATTGTCACAAAATGGCAATTGTGAAGCTACCAACATACTGTCAGCAGCTTACGAGGAAGAGAAAAGGGAAGCAGAAGTTTATTTTAATTGTTTGACTGACAGTAGAAAATAAAAATAAAAATGTTGATATACAGTATGGATTTATGGGGAGAGAGAGAGCTTCATTACAAACAATTTTCCTGAGATAATTATTTTTATTTAGAAATGATTCACCCAGGATAGCTAATCTGAGATGCAATATATTGTTTTCAGTGGGTCCTGCTTCTACCGTTTCCACAACTGGATGGTTTGGAGCACCGGGAGGTTAAGTGAGTTGCCCAAAGTCACATAGTGATAATTTGGCTACAGCAGGGTTTAAACCTGTGTTCTTCCAGTTCTCAAGTGAAGAAGTCAAGAGACCACATATGATACTACAATTCTGGGTGTCCAGGAAGTAGACTGACTATTAAATATTGGATGACTGTGCATTAAATGGTAGCATGTGCTCTTTGAACATTCTGAATCACATGGTGCTTGCACTACCACAGGCTTCTATGTAATATTGCTGGATATGTTATCTCCTACAGCCTGGATAACAAGATAATGACCTCATGAATATTAATATTCCATTTGCAAAACTGCATCACATGATTAATGAACACAAGTACTACACCTGTTAGCAGTGCTCCAGTTGCTTCTTGAATCTTGGGGTGCTGCAGAAACAGCAGTGATTTCTTATTTTCTATATGCTACTTTCACCTTCATGAATCTATCCCATTAT
This sequence comes from Neoceratodus forsteri, assembly GCA_016271365.2. NCBI lineage: Eukaryota > Metazoa > Chordata > Ceratodontiformes > Ceratodontidae > Neoceratodus > Neoceratodus forsteri. The sequence continues at coordinate 436,251,536 of JADMNL010000023.1, forward strand.
CTTCACTTGGAACATGTCATTTTCACTTACAGCATGTTATGGAGGCAGTGTGGTCTAGTGGTTAGAGCACCGGCTTGAGCACCACATGATCACAAGTTTGAACTCCACTTGGACCAAATACTCACTATGTTATCTTGGATAAGTCACTAAACCTCTCAGTTCTCCAATCCAACCTACTGAGAGAATGGGTAGAAAGAGTGCCCCACAGGAAAAGAGATGTTGAATCTCAACTGGGCTATCATGAGTAAATAAATCAACCCCCCAAAAATCCTTCTAGAATATGGAAATAGAACACAGAGAACAATAGGCCAGATATAGTTCAAAGTACAATGGAAAGAAATGTTGTTTTAAGCTTAAATATGAAAAAATTCTAATTATAGAATGGCAAGGAAATTTCTTGGACTCTGATTGGTCAGCGAACACTTGTTGCAGTGAGGTTATTTGAAAACAACCTCATAGCATCAAGTCCAAACACACAGATGACTGCGTGTCAGACTGAATAACCAACCATAGCCTCTCTTACCAAAACAGTTTGATGGCTAGTAATTGAAGCACAAATGTAAAAGCTTAGTTTCATTTAAAAAACCTTATTTACTTAAATTGTGGGTGAGGGGCAACAATATTTGTCATGGCTAAAACATTTCATAGTTAGGCAGAGAACAAGTACCAGAATATCTCCTTTATAGTGTGGGAACATCTCTTTTATAGTATCAGTTTTACAGTTTTCTTTTTTTATGAGGAAGTACACTACATATGAATGCACTGCATCATGGGTATGCAAATACCTAATTGTCTGGTGTTGCATAACACACTACAGTGATAACAGACAATTGATTATTTGCACATCCATGATGCAGTGCTTTCACATGGGGAGTGTTTCCTCAAAAAAAATATAATTAAATTAAAAAATAAAACTGTACAACTCATACTATAAAATAGAGGTCCCTACATATAAAAGGGATGTTCCAACACTTGCTCTCCACCTAATAGTCATTTGTATGTGCTTATTTGTGTCCCCCACAATATTAATAAATAAGAGCTATTGTATAATAGCGACAATGCACTTTAGAGTGTATGTTGTGCTGGGATAACCTCACTGCAGGGGTGTTGGATGGATTCTACTGTTGGTCTTGTGTCCAACCACCCCAGGTGTGAAGTTATCCTGTCACAACCTACACTCTGTTTTGCATTGTTGCTCAATCAAAGCATTAACAGTAGTTTTACACACATAACACATAAAGAGCCAGAAGAACTGTGGGTCACCCTGGAAACAGGAAATGGGACAGCCATACGAACTGGGGTTGTCTACAGGCCTCCAGACCAGGGGGAGGACATAGACACATTACTGTTAGAAGATATACGAAACATGACAGCTAAAGGGGAGGTTCTGATAATGGGAGACTTCAACATGCCAGATACAGATTGGTCAATACCAGCAGCAACATCTGACAGAACTAGACACATGGTGGATTCCGTGCAGGGGGAGGGCCTCAAATAACTGGTACAATAACCTACAAGAGACAGGGCTATCCTAGATCAAGTACTGACTAACAGGGAAAGGATCACAGATCTCCAGGTAAAAGGTCACCTGGGGGCCAGTGACCATCACATGGTATGGCTCAATTTGGCCACTAGAACCAAATCATCCCATTCCAAGGCAAAAATATGGGACTTCAGAGGAGCTGACTTTGATAAGATGGCCAACAGAGTTAAGCTAGTCCTGGCAATAAGAAATACAGGTGAGGGGATACAGGCAAAGTGGACAAGCATTAAGGATGCAATACTTGAAGCAACATCCCATTGTGTTAGAGAGAAAAGGAAGTGCAAAAGAAGAATGAAAACACTTTGGTTCTCAAAAACAGTAGCAGAAAAGGTCAGAGTCAAAAGACTGGCCTTCAGAAAATACAAGGGAAAGCAGCGGAATGAAGTTAGGGAGGCATACCAAACTTCCCTAAGGGAATCAGGGAAAGCAGTAAGGCAGGCAAAGGCCCAAACCGAGGAAACACTAGCACGAACAGTAAAAGAAGGTAACAAGACTTTCTATAGATACATTAGTGAAAGGAGAAAGTCCAGAGGGGGTATTGCTAAGATCAAAGGGAATAAGGGGGCATGTGAGGAGGAGGACCATGTAAAAGCATCTATCCTAAATAGATATTTCTGCTCAGTATTTACTGAAGAGAAGGTAGGGCAGGGCCTACAGCTTAGCACCATGGACACAGGGGGGAGGGAGGTGTTCACTAGTTTCATCACAAAAGAAAGGATCCTACAAGAGCTCGATACGCTCAGGGTGGACAAGGCAATGGGACCTGATGGCATACTTCCCAGGGTACTAAAGGAGCTAAGGGTGGAACTAGCAGAGCCATTGTCAGAACTGTTTAGTGAGTCTCTGAGCACAGGAGAGGTCCCAGAAGACTGGAGAAGGACTCATGATCCAGCTCCACAAGAGTGGTAGCAGGAAGGAGGCAGGGAACTACAGACTAGTCAGTCTTACCTCAGTAGTGGGCAAGATTATGGAGGCACTCTAAAAAGATAGTGCAACACCTAGAATCCATAGGAGCACAGGATCCAAGACAGCATGGGTTTACAACAGGAAGGTCCTGTCAAACTACTCTCATAGATTTCTTTGACTGGGTAACCGGAGTGGTGGACCACAGGGGAGCAGCTGATGTCACCTACCTTGACTTCAGCAAAGCTTTCGATACTGTTCCACATAGAAGATTGATTAATAAGCTGGGTAGGCATGGAGTGGGTCAGACGTTGGTCAGCTGGGTGGCAAACTGGTTGGTGGGCAGAAAACAGAGAGTGGCAGTAAATGGTATACAGTCAGAAGAGATGCAAGTCACAAGTGGGATACCTCAGGGATCAGTCCCGGGGCAAGTCTTCTTCAATATCTTTATCAGTGACATTGCAGATGGACAGGAGAGTAAGGTTTGTCTGTTTGCAGATGACACCAAGATCTGCAACAGAGTAGATGATCTAGATGGGATGGACAGAATGAGAAGAGATCTGGATAAACTAGCAAAATGGTCAAAAGAGTGGCAACTGGGGTTTAATGCAAAGAAGTGCAAGATCATGCACATAGGGAGGAGAAACCCTGAAGCCACCTATAGGTTGGGAGGGGAGTTGCTGGCAGTCACAAGGGAAGAAAGAGACTTGGGCATCATCATCATCAATGACCTGAAATCATTCAAGCAGACCACTAAAGCAGTAGGTAAGGCTAGGTGGATGTTGGGGTGTATTAGTAGGGGTATCACAAGTCGTAAGAGGGAGGTAATAATCCCTCTTTACAAGACACTGATTAGGCCCCATCTGGAGTACTATGTGCAGTACTGGAGGCCACTCCTTCACAAAGACATTAACCAAATTGAGGCAATCCAGAGAACGACAACCAAAATGGTGCAGGGACTGCATCAGAAAACATATGAGGCTAGATTAATGGAGCTCAACATGTATACCCTAGAGCAAAGGAGGGAGAGAGGTGATATGATCGAAACATTCAAACACCTTAAGGGCATTAACAAGGTGAAAGAGTCTAACATGTTTCAATATAAGAAAAATAGCAGGACAAGAGGACACAGCATGAAATTAGAGGAAGGCCAATTAAGGGGTAATGTGAGGAAGTTCTTCTTCACAGAATGGATGGTGGATGCATGGAACGGCCTACCTCAGGAAGTGGTGGATATGAATACAGTGCAGGGCTTCCAACAGGCATGGGATAGGCATTAGGGAGCAATACAGATGAGTATGAATAAATAAGCAATTGACAGAGCAAAGGCCAATGGCACATTCATAAGGTTGAAAAAGAAATGGTCAGATTGGATGGGCCTTGTGGTCCTTATCTGCTGTCAACTTCTATGTTTCTATGTCTATGTTTCAATATATAAAATACATAATGGAGTGCAGTAGATTGATGTATTTCTCTCCACAGATGAGTGGTAGGACCTTCATAACTAACTTGTGGTTTCGCTATCTGTGAGTTATGGATAGTTTCATTAATTTCTGCAAATGAATGTGAATTCCACTGCAACTCATTATGTATTTTGTATTTATTCATTTTTAGGATGAACTGCTGCTTTAACTGTGTTTTTACAAACTGATTTTAACATAGGACCTGATCCAAAAAACAGGCTGGGATACTTACAAGTCGTGCATAGCCACAGAACTCCACACTCTGATGCCTGCTCATACTAGACAGTACCCATAGCCCCCACAGGTGGCGGCATGGGGTACATAACTGTGCATTCAATCTGATGCCCAGGTCAGCACTACAGTGGATCCTCCATTGCAGGGGAACCTTAGATATTGCAATTCTCCAAGGACTGGTTCATCACCATAGAGGACACCATCTGGCAGGGTAAATGCTACAAGTCTCGATGGCAGAGAGGGACCTGGGGGTGGTGGTGGATGTCAAGATGAACAACTCGGAAACTTGTAGGAAGGCAGCGGCAAAGGCCAACAGGATGCTTGGATGCATCACTAGGGCCTCACCTCCAGAAGGAGGGAAATGATACTCCCACTGTTTAACTGCTTGGTGAGGCTGCACCTCGAGTACTGTGTGCAGTTTTGGAGGCCACATTGAAAGAGGGACATTGAACTCCTGGAGAGGGTCCAGAGGAGGGCAACCAAAATGACTTGGGGCTCGGGGGATAGGACCTATGGGGAGAGGCTCAAAGAGCTAAATATGTATACATTGGAAGAGGGAACGGACCGGGGACATGATAGAGGTCTTCAGGTACATGAAGGGGATAAATAGGGGAGAAGCAGTCAGGGAGCTCCAAAGGAAGGAGGGGAGGCAGAAACAGTGGAGGGGTTCAAGAGGGGGTGGGACAGGTACAGGGGAAGGGTTCTGGAAGCAAAAACCAGTGCAGTGAGAATATCCAGGACTGGGAAGGGAGAAGCCAATGAGAGAGAGAGGGGGGCAGCAAGGTCAGCTCCCAGGGTGGGAGTTGACCAAACAAGCAGACACGAAAGACCATTAGACCTATTCTGCTGGCATTTTAGTATGTTAGTACATTTCTGGTCACAGGTAGACTGTGCCAGAACAACTCCCAGCCCCCCTTACAAGCTCATACGGCAGGTTTAGGTTGAAGGGTCATCAGGCAGGCCCCCAGGAACATCCTGTGGCTGGCCATAGGGGGTTGTAGAAGTGCTATAGCACAAATTTGGGCTGCATAGACTGTACCCCTCCTGGGGGTCTCCTTATCACAGAGATGTGGTCTGGAACTGGGTGCTAGCAGGATCCTTTGCCTGACCTGACCCTCTTGCATACATAGATGTGCTGTCAGCATGGGGTCAGGTGCAGTGGCAGCCTGCATCCAGTGCTGGGGATGTGTGGAGGTCATCACATGTGCAGACTGGGACTTCTGTGCATTGCCAGCTCCAGTATGCACCCCTCTGTGGGTGTGCAAGGCCTTTGTGAATTAGGTCTTAAATCATTTTTCAATCCCAAATTCTGAATTTGCCCAAATGTTACCTTAATTCAGTGCTCCAAATCCAAATTATGGACTTTCTCACACTGCTAGTACTTATGTTCCTAGTCACAAAATACAGTGAGTTGTAGGGCTCTATTCACTGTGGGGCATTGTATATGCATGAGTCACACATTATCAGTCCATGGTATTCCACACAGTTTTTTTGCCCAGTGTGCTTTGCCCATTGGTGGCCCTAACTGTTCTAGGCTAGCACCCTAATAACCTGTGCAAAGCACCTCAAAGAGCAAGGGGTGGCCGGGGAGGCAGTGATGTGCTATATACCATGCTTCCACTAGGAAACCAGTCCAGCTGCATGACAAGTCCCCTGCTCTGTGGCAGCATTGATTAAGGAAAATGACAACCAATGGACAGAACTATTGCATCCCTGTAGTGGGGCATAAATATCTGACAAACAATTATGACATCCTGGATCTACAGGATGCTGCCCCCCTCCCCAGTCAGCTATGGCAAGGAGATGGGCATTACAATGGACAACTTTTCTTGGTGGGTGCTGTCTCAGCCACAATCCACAATTTAAGGGGGGATGTGTAAATATTCATGGTAGAGTCCCCCTGGCATAGATTCCTCAGTCTTGGCTGACCACAGTCATGCACAATGGACTTCTTTATAGCAACAAATTACAGCCAAGCCCCTGCCCACCTCAGCATATCTACTGACCCTGTCACCCATGCAGCTCCATGGACAGGCCAGGACTGGCTGTAAAGGTTGGACAGAACACAGTGATGAAGCCTGGATTGTGATATGTAGGGGTTTGACTGGGCTGTACTCCTCCTGTTCACTGTTCCCTTTATTAAATAAATAATGTGAGTACCTTGCAGGTTTGTTCTGTGCAGTCCTTTTTTGTGGAGGGGGGAGCACTAGGCTGGTGTTGTGTGGTTAGTGCATGCTGTGGGGGATACCTCTTAAAGTGTCATAAAAAGACAGATATTAGACTATAGATTGCATGAAGCCAGGCATAATTGGTGGAGCCCATAGGGAGCACCTGTGAGCTGAAACACAGATTGCTATCTAGACTGCAGTTTCTGCAGTGTAAGCTTAGTCACAGAACACAGATAATACATTTGTATACACATTGGCTTTGGAACTTCAGGTGGAAAACTATAAGTAAAACTGGATCTAAAGGTGGAGTGCTCTGAAATGGTAGCATATTTAATCACTCTGTACCTGGAGCTGACAGTACAGTGACACTCAGAAGTGGCAGTGTGCTAGAATAAATGCTTGTTTCTAAACTCTCTACTCCTCCCCCATGTATATACAACATTACACATCTTTTTATGTTGGGTCGCGCGTGCGCACCAGCCAACATATTGCCTTAGTAGCAGATTTGGAGGTGCGGTCCCTGTGGGCGAATGCAGAGCATGCATCAGTAGGTGTGTCCCTCAATCCCCAATAAGTAAGCATGCAGGCACCACACCAGCATTACTTAATGATACAAGCACATCTGAGAAAAAGTCCGCTGCAATGACAGCCAAGCTCGTCATGCAGCAGCACCAGAACATGCCTCCCAATGTGCCCTTGCTGGTGAAGCACTTTCCTAAACATGGCTGCACTGACTGCCATAGCCACTTCATTTGCCGACTGTGGATCCCACTCCCCATCGGCATGATGCCCCCCCTCCCATTCCAAGTGTGTGCTGAGGGGATGCCCAATCCCCCTCGGTATCATGCACCCCCCAACAGTCTTTCCTTGCCAACGTGGGGACCAATCTCCGTCGGCTTCAGTCCCCCTGCCTAGTTTAGTTTGCCGATGGCTGAGCCCACTCCCAGTCGGCATAATTTCCCAAGCCCCTGATGTGTGCCGAGGGGGTGCCTAATCCCCCTCGGCAGCATGCACACCCCCCCACCCATTTCTGTGCTGACAGGGGCCCAATCCCTATCAGCTGCGGTCCCCCTCCCTATTTTGCAGGTGGTACACTGGGAGCCCACCCAGTGTACCAAACATACACCTGCAAACAAAGAAAACAGTCCTCGTGGTCTCTCCTGCACACACCCCCAGCCCACACCCACCCTCTGTCTACCCTGCCTCCTTACACCTCCCTTCACCCCATATTTACCTCTGGAGTCCAGCACGACAATCTTCGGTGGACCGAGAACATGTCTGCACTCTTCAAAGCTGACTGAGATCTGAAGAAATGTTGGTAAGCTGTATAATGGCATAAATAGGGTTTTTTCAACTTTGGTGCATATCTCAGGCATTTTTTAGGAATTTTGGCACCAGATTTTCAACATGGGGTTATTGGGACCCCTCCTCATGAATTCAGCCACTGCCATAGCGTTATTCAGTCACAAAAGGTGATTCCATGGTCACTGTGCAGAATAACCTTTTGGGATCGGTTAACAAAATGACAGTGCCACTGTTCATGAGGTGGGCTCTCAAAACAGCCTATGTTGTAAATTTGGGGGAAAAAATCAAAAAAATGGCTGTTTTACGAGCGTGCGTTGCACAGTTTCCATGCACGTTCGTAACTTCATGAATTTGTATTATTTTCACTCCAGATTTTCAACATTGGCATTTTACCACACCTCCTTATGAACTGTATAGCTGTCATTTTACATATCCTGGCCTGGTTCTCCAGCTACCTTGGGGATAGGAAGCAACTCACCTGCTTCAATCGTACCCTCTCGCCCCTCCTGCCCATATCCAGTGGGGTACCGCAAGGATCTGTCCTTGGACCGATCCTGTTCTCTCTGTTTGTCAATGGCTTACCCTCCACTGCTACCGAAAGGCACCTTACTATGTATGTGGATGACCTTGTCTTATTAGCCAGCTTCCATGATATTACCAACATCAATTCCCAACTCAACTCTGACTTCTCCCGAATCAGAGAATGGCTGGAAGGGCACAAACTTGTAGTCAACCTTAAGAAAACCCAGGCAATGCTATTCGGCACTGCGGTTAAAATCTCCTGCACGACGCCCCTAAAAATCCTTGGTACCTGTGACTCCCTACTGCCTACAACTGACTCTGCTAAGTACCTTGGAGTCACCCTTGACCCCCAGCTAGACCTCTCTGGGCACATCAGGAACATTTGCAATGCTACAAATAGAAAACTTGGCCTTGCTTATAGGGCTAAGGACTGCCTCACCCCTGCCGCCCGGCTGGCTTTAGGTAGGGGGGTACTACTGCCCACCCTCTCCTATGGTCTCGTCGCCTTTGTCTCTGCCCCCTCCTCATGCCTTGCCAAGTGGGATACCACGTATAACAACATATGCCACTTTGCACTCTTGGCCCCCCGACTTACCCACCGATGTGAGCTCTACTCCCATCTGGATTGGCTCCCCCCTGATAAACTCCGGATATACTCCATGGGCAACATCATTGACAACATTATCCAAACGTCCACCCCTGCCTCGCTCACCCTTCCCCTGAAACATGCCTTCCCCATCTACCACCTTAGGTCCTGTGTGTCCCAGACCCGCCTGGTCCCCAGGACCCGCACCCTCACTGGTGATAGGGCATTTGCCTCTCACGCACCCAAGCTGTGGAACTCCCTTCCCCCCCAAGTTCGAGCCTCCCCCTTCCCCTCCACCTTTAAAACCTCCCTCTAGAACTTCCTGAAACCTGCTGCTACCTGCCTGTGTGCTGCCTAATTGCCCAGCCCCATGACCTTTTCTGCTGGGTACCCCAACCTAGCTCTGCCCCCCTTGCTGACTCAGTGCAGCACTCTACTAGTTAAGTTGATGTTTTTGTGTCTTTCAACTTGGGGGAGGTCTCACACCACCCTGTAGCCTCTGGGCCAGTATGTTTGGTAACCTGTGGTTGTCTACATGCAATTCCATTGCTTCTTCTCACAATTCCTTGTGTTCATCCCACTATTTTGGAGTAGTTGCTGTTTCCCTGTTGTTAGGTTTTTCTGTACCGTATGCACCTGACAAAATGTTATCTCTGTAACTACTACTATGCCTCACTGTTGGAGTATGTCTGCTCCTGATTGTAATGTTGTCAACGTATCTATTGTTAGGTTATTCTGTACCGTATGCACCTGACAAAATGTTATCTCTGTAACTACTTCTCTGTCTCACTGTTGGAGTATGTCTGCTCCTGATTGTAAATGTTGTCAATGTATCTTCTCCTGTGTAATTACCCTGTGATTCTCCTGGGTCACACTTGAAAATAGGCACCTGCTGTCTGGTGTGCTTACCCGGTTACCAAAAGAAAATAAATAAATAAAAATGTGTTTTTGCATGTCCGGTGCAGAATAGCATGATCGCTGTGCGAATTAAGTTTTCACAACAGTTTGAGAAAATGACAGTGACACTGTTCATGAGCAGAGGTCCTAAAATGCCTACGTTGAAAATTTGGTGATGAACGTCCATAAAATGACTGTGTTACAAGAGTGCATTATGCAGTTTCCATGCACCCTTGTACCTTCGCAAATTTGCAAAATTTTCATGCCAGATTTTCAACACTGGCATTTTTTCACACCTCCTTATGAACAGTACAGTTGTCATTTTTCACATCCTGCCCAAAATGTGTTTCCACACCTGTGGCGCACAATGGTGTGGTTGCTGTGGGAAATCAACTTTTGGGACAGATTAACAAAATCACAGTGCCACTGTTCATGAGGGGAGGTCCCAAAATGCCTATGTTGAAAATCTAGTTAAAAAAATCCCAAAAATAATTGGGTTACAGCCGTACATTGAGCAGTTTCAATGCATGCTCATGACTTCACCAATTTTTCATATTTTCACTCCAGATTTTTAATGTTGCCATTTTTTTTACACCTCCTCATGAACAACATAGTTGTCATTTTTTACATCATGCCCAAGATGTGTTTCCATACCAGTGGTGCCAAATGACACAGTCGCCGTGCAGAATTACCTTCGGCTAACAAACTGATAGTGCCGCTCTTCATGAGGTGGGGTCACAAAAAGCCCATGTTGATAATTTGGAGTGAAAATACCGACACACACCTACAGTGTTAGGGTTTCCAGCTGTAAAACTGCATCCTGTAGAGACTGACAGGCATCAGGGGTGTGATTTGGGATCATCAACTGTAATGTTCCCGCCATTCAACCCCCACCCCCACCCTGCAACCAGTGACAGGCATCGAGGTGTGCCATGGAGTGTTCAGCACCAAAGTTCACCCCATTCTCCTGCATTGCACCCACCTCAGCATATTTCCTTATGGAATGGGGTAAGTATAAGGCCCAAAGACCCCAAAGCACACCACGACACTTGTCAATGTCTACAGGGTAGGGTGAAGTAAAATGGCATGAGCGTTATAGCTGACGACCCAAAGACACACCCCAACGCCTGTCATTCTCTGCAGGGTAGGGGTGGGCTTGCTGTCAGTTCAATACTTCACTGCCATTCCTTTTATGTGTCATTAACTCCTGAACTACCAATGCCAATGCCAGCGAGACAACATTCAGCATTGACAAATGCTTGTTCTTTAGTGCTGTTGTGATATAGGCACAGAAGGTGTTACATGTTATGATAATCATGTTGGAGCAATGTTGCACATCGTGGCTAGCCGTTACACTGCCAGGGTGCTTTCTCATACTGCAGCTAATTATGTATTGCAACCATTGCATCAGAGGAAAACAATGCCATTTAGCTAAGGACTCACTATGCAGGTATGAGCAGCACAGACAGTTCTATAATTTTATTTAGAGTGAGTTTCCAGTTTCCTACAAAACAGTGACAGTTGGCATTAGCAGGACTCAAATTTCATGAACAGTCACAACAAGTTTTTAGGATGTTCTATCTGTAGTTACTAAAGACATTTTCAGAAAAATACAGGCTCTTTGCCTCTTATGAGTGTATCTGTCCCTGCTGCTTTTCCTGCCCAGAAGTCATAATCCGTGACATCAGAATCATTTCCATGGCAACAGGTTTTAATAAGTAGAGGACTGTGACTTCACAGAAGGCATAACTAACTGGAACAGATAAAGCCTGATGGAAGAGAAGATCCTGTTTTAATGAAAGGTGTGGAGCTCGAAAGCTGCAGATCAACAAGCTTGACCTCTATGATGGGAAAGATGCTTGAATGCATATTAAAAGAGAGTCCAAGTGATGCACTTAAGGAACTAAATTTGATGGAAAACAGCCCATGTGGTTTTAGGCATGGCAGATCATGTCAAGCTAATTTGCTCTCCTTCATGATTAAGGTCACCAGGGAAGTGGATTGGGGAGGCCTTGTGGATCTTGGCTAAGACATTAGTAAAGCCTTTCATAGGGTCCTTCACATCAAAATGACATGGCAGCTAAAGACATTAAATTTGCAAATGGATTTTATGGACTGGTTAGAGTTAATTGACAGGTAGCAGAGAGTATGAGTCTATGGTGAATATTCTGAATAGAATTCTGTGAAACAGATGTGTGTATTTATACGTGGGGTAGGCAGAATAACAACAGATCTGGATAAACTGGCAAAATGGTTGGAAGAGTGACAACTAGGGTTTAACGCAAAGAAGTGCAAAATCATGCACACAGTGAAGAGAAACCCTGAAGCCACCTATTGGCTGCGAGGGGAGTTCCTGGCAGTCACAACAGAAGAAAGAGACTTGGGCATCATCATCACAAATGACCTGAAATCATCCAAGCAGACCACTAAAGCAGTAGGTAAGGCTAGGGGGATGTTGAGGTGTATTAGTAGGGGTATCACCAGTCTTAAGAGGGAGGTAATAATCCCTCTTTACATGACACTGGTTAGGCCCCATCTGCAGTACTGCATGCAGTACTGGAGACCACACCTTCACAAGGACACTAACCAAGTTGAGACAGTCCAGAGAAGGGCAAACAAAATGGTGCCGGGACTGCATCAGGAAACATATGAGGACAGATTATCGGAGCTCAATATGTATACCCTAGAGCAAAGGAGGGGAGAGAGGTGATATGATCGAAACATTCAAACACCTTAAGGGCATTAACAAGGTGAAAGAGTCTAACATATTTTAATATAAGAAAAATAGCAGGACTAGAGGACACAGCATGATATTAGAGGGAGGCCGATTAAGGGGTAATGTGAGGAAGTTCTTTTTCACAGAAAGGGTGGTGGAGGCATGGAATGGCCTACATCAGGAAGTGGTAGATATGAATACAGTGCAGGGCTTCAAACAGGCATGGGATAGGCATAAGAGAGTAATACAGATGAGTATGAATAAATAGGCCATTGACTGAGCAAAGGCCGATGGCACATTCATAAGGTAGAAAAAGAAATGGGCAGACTGGATGGGCCTTGTGGTCCTTATCTGATGTCAACTTCTATGTTTCTATGTTTCTATGTTTAATAGAAGTTCTCATAGGTTTCATTGCTATTCTTATGAGCATACTGTTTATGGCAGTGTTGGGAGTTCAGTAGATGGCAACACCTTCTCCTTGCTCTAATTTGAAGAATTGCCACATGTGGATTATGACTCAAAGGGGTATTAAGGGATAGATATGGGAGGGCTATAGCCTGAGGTTCAATGTGGAGGACTAGCTTCTTCCACATCCCCTTCAAAGGCCAGCCTCCAATGGCAGTTCTCCGCTTAGCACGTTGTGAAACAGTGCAGCGTTCTGGGCTCCTCTGTGGCTTGTGGGCTAAGCCTCCTTTCTTTCCTTTTCTCTCCCAGCTCCTCGTTCATTCTTCCTTGCTCCCTCCTGTTCACCTCTTCCTTCATTTCCCCCACCCCACAGTCTTCTCATCCTTCTTTTACCTTTGTTTGCTCCCCCTTCTCATGTTTCCCTCCTCCTGTCTGCTGTCCATTGCAGTCCCATTTCCGCCACTTGCAGCTATGCCTGCTTTATCGCTGATTTCCTCCCCCTCCCCCCATTCCCTCTCCCTGTTCCCCGCTTCCAGGTCAGTTCCATTTGTAGCTGCCACTCCGTTTCCTTCCCTGCCTGTGCTCCGTCATCCCCCCCTGCACCTGAAGCCACCTAGTTCCCTTGGTCGCTGCTTGTTCCTTGGGGACTGCTTCAGACCTCCCGCTGGAAAATTGCTTTTTGTCTTCCTGGAGTTCATACGCAGAACAGCGTTGCAGTGTGCTACATGCTCATTGTTTCCCTTACTTGCTGTATGATTGGATATGTATCTGTTTGGGACCCTGTCCATTCCTGACTCCGACTCCCTCTGACCATGCATCAAGGGGCTGGGGTAGCCATCTGTGGGTCCCGTTGCTCTGCAGCTTGTTGTGTCAGGCTGCCCCAGCCTGCTCTGTGTACCCTCACCTTCCTCACATGCCCCACTAGCCCTGACCTCAGGGATGCTATCTTCTGCTCCTTTTCACCTCCTCTACTCATTGGTTCAACCATTTCTATGACGCTGAACTTTTGGGAAGCTATCTGATGCTTTTACATGGCTTGTGCTTGGCTGAACCGAAAGATTCATCTAGCATAAAACAGTACACAACACAAATCATGAGCTGTTTTCTTCCCTTCCATTCTGCTGAGCACTTTGCCTTCCTGTACTGTGGATCTGCCCTCCCGCAGTAGCAGCTGCTATGGGCATGGGAGCACCCTGACCTGCCATGGCTTCCCTTGTCTGCTACCATCCCTGCTTACAGCTGCATCCTGTATTGGCAGTCTTTCTCTCCCCTGAAACCTCTACTCCATGCGTTGCATGTTATACAGTAGTTGGATGGATGTTTGGAGGACCTTCCATTTTGTTTCTTTCCCAATCACCCCCACCTGGGTTCCTGGCATTTCTTCCTTTCCTTGCTCTTCCTCTCTGCCCCTGCTGTCTACCTTCCAGAGCTCATCCCCCCCTTCCCTCTGCTCCCCCTACCTTGTTCCTCATCCTGTGCTCCCCTGGTTTTCCTTTTTGGCCTTTTGATCCTAACAGCATTCTATCCCCAATTTACACCCCTTCTCCCATCCTGATCATGATTCCTCTACCCTCGTCTGGAGCCTGCACCCTGCCCTGCTGCCTACAAGACTTCTGCTTCCCTCACAGGGACACTTACCCTACCAGCCTACTCGGCCTCAGTCATTCATAGCATTCCACCACTACCAATATGCTCCATCCTGGATTTTCTATACCCCTTTCTACTGGCATTCCTAATGGCTCCTTCTCCCATTCTCCTACTTGACTTGCTTCCTTCCCTCCCATTATACCACCTTACAATTTCCCTACCTATGCTTATGCAGCCAGCTGCCTTTTCCTTGCTCAGCCCATACCAGCAGTTTTCCAGACTCTGTCCCTAGCTCGTACCTTAGGAGGCACCGAGCAAAGCAGGCTTCCCCTGTCTACCGGGGATGGGATTCCATTACAATTACTACTATCTACTACCTACAAACTTGACATCTCCCATCCCTAACTGCCTGAGGACATCGAGTGAAAGTTAGCAAGTCCTGACTGCCAGGGCTGAGAACCATGTCTGCAATTTACTGTGTCATACTTATGCATCCTCTCTCTGATACCAGTTGCTGCCTCCCTTGGTGAATGGGACCTCTTTACCCATGTGCCTTCAACATTCTACCTATGCCTTGTGGCCATTACCTTGACTACCAGGGATGGGAGCCTGAGTCTACATTTGACTGTTCCAACCTTATACATTCTCTGCTTGTTACCTGGTTGTGCTTCCCTTCGAGAATGGGACCACTATACCCCATTTGCATCCAACCTCCTACCTCTGCCTGGTGGCATTGACTGCAGGTTGTCTCACACCGTTTACTAGAGATGAAAGCCTGCATCTGCAATAGACTGTTTCAGCCTTGCACATTCTCTACCTGACTACCCGGTTGCCTCTTCCCTTCGGGGATGGGACCATTTTACCCCAATTTACCCCATTTGCCTTCACCATCCTACCTCTGCCTGGTGACATCGAGTAATGGTCATCTCGCCTCAACTACTAAGGATGGGAGCCTATGTCTCCATTCACCTGTTTCAACCTTCTGCATTCTCTACCTGATAACTGGTTGCCGCTTCCCTTAGGGAACTGAACCACTGTACCCCATTTGCCTTCAACATTCTACCTCTGCCTAGTGGTTTTGAATGAAGGTCATCTCGCCTTACCTACCTGGGATGGGAGCCTGCATCTCCACTCAACTGTTTCAACCTTAATTCATTCTCTAGCTGATACTCAGTTGCCACTTCCCTTTAGGAATGGGACCACTGTACCCCTTTGAATTCCACATCCTACCATTTTCTGGAGGCATCATCTGATGGTCTTCTCACCTAGCATACTAGGGCTTGGAGCTTATGTCTGCAATTGACTGTTTCACCCTCATGCATTCTCCACCCGATACCTGGTTGCCGCGTCCCTTCGGTAACGGGACCACTTTACCCATCTGCCTTCCCCGTCCTGCCTTGCTTGGCAGCATTGTGTGCAGATCTGGTCTCTGATATCATGGAATGGATCCTGTTTTTTTAATCGACTGTTCCGTCACATGCATTTTCTACCTGCTACCTCGTTGCTGCTTTCCTCCGGGGAGGAAACCCCTGTACTCTGTTTGCCTTCCACATCCTTCCTCAATAGTCTACATCCTGCTTTTTCATGGACTCATCGTACCTGTACCCACCATGACCTCCTTATGCTCTGGAATTGGGCTTCAACTGCTCATTCCGTCTCTGCCTCAATTCAATTCAACAGCCTCCTGGACTTTCTTACTGCTGGTCGCTCCTTCCTGACAACCGTGCAAGTTCTCTTTCTCCTTTGGAAGTGGGGTCTTCATGCTTCATCTCTGCAGCACCTTCTGTCTCTGCCTTTATTGATCACCATCATTTTTGGAAATGGGACTCTCGTATCTCAACATTGTAGCATCTGGTACCTGGATTCGTTCTTTCATCTTCCATGGATCTGCCTCGTGGCCTGCAGCAGTTTTCCCCCATTCTGAATCAGTTTGCTGTGATGCTTGCCCTGGTTCTGTATCTATTTGCACCCATTGAAGTCAATCCACTTGATTTCTGCTATCTTCTCCTTGGATTCCTTCTTCTAGTCTGTGGACATCTGCTCTGGCCTTTCCCCTTCATCCTTAGACAGCTGCCTTCTTCTTGCTGCTCTGGCGACTCAGGGCTCCTTCCTGTTTGCAGTGGCTCTACTGGGCAGTTAACACCTATCTCCAACTGGTATTCCTACCCGGTCTACTATGCCACTCATTCATCTATCTCATACTCCTACCCTGGCCATCCTAACAGCTCCCATCCACTACTCAATGGAGCACTTGTTTATTTTACCCAAGGAAGACTTCTTCTAGCAAACATCCCTGAGACAACATGCCTCATGGACTCTTACATCACCATAGAGTTCTCTGTACTTCTTAATCATCTCCTCAGGATCAGTTCCCAAAAGAACATTCGACTGGACTATAGAAAGATCTCATCCCTCATCCGACTCTAGCAGGTGCTGCCTACACATCTCATTAATTCAAGTACTACGGATTCCCTATCTCCCATGTCTTGTAGGATCTAAGATTTAGTGAAGCATCCTGCACACCTATCTTTGCATGGAAAAGTGACCTACTTCCTTCCATCATGCACTGACTCTGTCATCATCATAGTTGTTATGGATAATGGGAACCACAAGATGCCTCATAGCAATACCAACATCATCCCTTTTATCTTTCCGTAGCTTTTCCTACAAGCTCTGACTCTGATGATCATGTTATTCTACTCCTACTTCCTCAATAGCCATTGGATGTCCTAAGACCTTCCCAGCTACCTTCCTAGAACTTCCATCATTAGATCTCCAGGTGCCTAGCTGCCTCACTAAAGTTATTCTATCCAAATCATCATTTTCTAGCCCCACAGATGTCACCATACGTCATACAATCATCTACATTCTTTCAACATGCTACCATCAATCAGGTCAGCGGCCCATCCGGCAATGCTTCTAGGTTATCCCTCATGATTCACCTCCCATGCTCCCTCCAGCGAAGACTTTCACCGAGGGCAAGCTTTCATTGATTCTCAATCTGCACGTCCACAACCAACCTGACTATTTCACTATCCTACTTGTGCCTCTCAACAGATCCATATCCAACTAAACTGCTAGGCTCCCCGGTACTCCCATCACTCTTGACTTCCCATTGCCGCATCAGTCTATAGACTCTTTCAAATATCCACTTCCGGGCTTCCTACAGCATTTAGACATTGGATAACCATAAAGCAAGACAGTCATGGCCACCTCGGGCTCATGTCATGGGCAATTACGCCACAGAAATACCCATGTCTACCTTTTTCTACCAGCAGATCAGCAAGAGCCTATAAACAAGTATCATTACAGCATCAGTATTCAAATCAATGCTTGAATTCCCTCATACTGAATTTCCAAGTATTCCATTATTCCATATACATTCAGTTGTGATCTCTACTGCATATACCATCCATCCTTCAACCATCTAAAATCTTCCACATTACTACTCCTACCAGGCACATAAAGATTCTGTCTGACTCCTTCATCTTCTTCATGGATGCCTACTTTGCAACTTATCACTCACCACTTAACTCCAAACTTCCAGACTCTAACATGAATGTTAAATCTTCTACAAAGTCAGACCATTTGCCCTCTGACTTCATACCTCATTATATTTCCCACCATTCAAAGTCTGGTAACAAAATGTATCAAATCATGCTCTTCATGCTCACTTTGTCTCTATAATCCCACTGGACATCAGCTGTCATCACCTTGGAAACCAGGACTACATTCCTCCCTTTTTCAACTGGACTTACTCCACTCTCAGGATTCGGATGCTCCCTCAGACTAGACCTACCTTTTCAACCTCAGAATCGTCCTTCCAGAATGCATCATCCATGGATTTGAAGATGGATCATCATCTCTCCAAGCAGTTCACCTTCCTCAGAATTAGCTTATGGTTGCTAGAACCAGGTTCATCTCCTCTTATTTTTTTTTTCAGATTAAGTAAACTTTATTAAGAGATGAAAAGAAAAAACAAAGGCAGACAGGGTGCAAAGTATTGCAATCAGTCTGGCAAAGTAAATATACAAGATCATTCAAGTATGAGATTAACAAAGTGCAAAAATAATCATTGCTATGTTTATATAAATGAAATAAAATAGGACATTCCAAGCTTCAAACCAGACCTGTAAACTCTAAAGCAATTTTCTCCTGTCTGCCCACCCCCAACCCCCCCTCCCCCAAAATCAAACTGGCTGGAAGGTTAACCCAAACAGAGAAAAAGACCACCTGGGGCATACGTACACTAAGAAAAAGAAAAGAAAGGAAAGGGAAAAATTATATCTAATTACCAACTCAGTGGGGGAGGTACTGCTTCTCTAGTACCTCCAAGGTGGAGATAGGGTAAACGAGGCATGAGCTGGAAAAATTCCAGGGCCAAAACCAATCCCAATTGATAGAATACATAGGATTATAGGAGATGACCATCAACTATTCCATAGTGTCAACAATGTGTATAAAGGTTCCCAAACCTGCTCGTACCTCTTTCTAGAATCTGTCATGTTTGCTATAGTATATTCTGCTTGTAAAGCAAACAGGATTTCTTGGTACCATTCCTGATTATTTGGGGTGGCCTGTTACACCAGTGCCAGAGAACTACCTTCTTGGCACAGGTAGATATGAAGGCCATATGAGAATTTTGGTTACCAAGTAATTTTTCATCATGGTCCACCAAAATGCAAATCTCTGATGTAAAAGCATGGACAAGTCCCAGTAGAGGATCCAGATGAAGTCAGATATCCTCCCAAAATGGAGTTACCTTCTCACAGGTCCATAAAATATGATACAGGCACCCCTTGTCTTTCTGACACCTAGTGCACAGATCCAAGGTAAATGTATCCATTTTATTAAACCTAGCTGGGGTATAATAAATACTGCATAAAATTTGAAACTGCATGAAGTGGCATCAGTCCCTCTTAATATATTGGTAATTAGCCTTCCATATGCTGGACCAGTCCCAGGGGCCGTCCCAAGAGGGAAGGACCTGATCGCAAGAGTAAAAAAAATATGCTCTGTTTCTGTGAGAACCTCCCACAACTTTGCATAATAAAAGGCTATAATATGAGATGTGGGGGCAGCTAACATTAAGGTTAGTAGCTTGTCTCTGGATGACCTGGACCAAGGACTAACACTAAAATATTGAATTAACATATGTTGAATCTGCAAAAACTTGAAACAGCTCGGTGGAGGCCATGCATATTTCTGGCAGGCCTCCATGAAGGTAAGGAGCTTACCTTCATGTACTAGGAGCTCCACCGACAGGGTCTCCAGGAAGGCACTCTCCCAGCTATTTTAAAGCTAGGGTTCCTAAAATAGGTGGAGAGATGTCTGTATGAAGTTGTAAACCAAACAACGAAGAAAGCTGTTTGTGGGCATGGAGAGAGTTACTGATAGGGGGTTCTTTGAATACAGCCGGAATCTTTTTGGAGGGAATGTACAGCAAGTCACAGAGATCCAGGTTCAATTGGGAGCATAAATGACATTCAATGTCCAACCATAGTAGAACATAACCAGAATTCGGAACCCCTAAGCATGAACAAAACCAAGAAAAATATCAAGAACAATGTATGGCCAAATAATATAGATAAATGTTGGGGGGCTTTAAGCCACCAGCCTCCCTCTCTCTCATAAGCTTAATCAAGGCTCTTCAAGGATGGTTACCACATCAGAGGAATTTGGAGAAAAGTCTATTAATATTATGGAACCGTGTCTTAGGTAGAGCTGGGTTAATATTATAAGAAGATAGAGAAGACGTGGGAGAACATTCACTTTGAGAACGTTCAAGCAGCCCCACAGTGATATGGGCAATAATGACCAACAGTCCAGGTCAATTTTTATTTGGTCAAGGACGTGATCCAAAATTATATTGCTTCAATTTATGTGGGTCTGTGCTAAGGTAAATTCCTAGGTATTTTAATTTGTCCTTAACCCAGAGAAGGCCAAAATGTTCCACACTCACCCAATTAGTAACCACATTCAGGGGCATGACCTCTGTTTTGGAACAATCTAATTTATAATTAAAAATGATGCCAAATTGGGTGATAATGTCCAAAACAATGGGTATCATTATGTGAAGAAGAATACCAGGGCCCAGATATTCAAACTGTGCCAGTCTGAGGCGCAAGCCCCTGCGCTGCTCAAAATAGTTGCGCAGGGGTGTGGCCGGGGTGATATTCAAAGGAGTTGCGCTGTTGAGCAACTCCTTTGGTGCGCCCAAAACCACAACGCCGCATGATGCAGTAAGGAACGTGCTACCGCAAGTTGCCAGAGTTGACATTACAACTTGCGGTGGCGTTAGTACCATTGCGCCATGCTAAATTTCTGATATTCAAAAGGTACATACAAATGGGGCCATAATTTATGCAAGGTGCAGGGGGCCATTTGCATCTCTTTTATGGCCCCATTTGCATGCCATTTGCATGTAGGTGCACGATCCCCGAGGACTTCATCTAATGTATATAAAAAGAGAAGAAAAGGTTACAATGGATTTATCTGACATAAAGGATATGCTGCTTTTAAAGAAAAATGATATCCTAGAGCTCAAAGGCAATGCTAAAAGAGACAAAAAAAGCCATGGAGATTATTGAAAGAATAGAAAGTTTGAAAAAAAAAAGCTTGCTTTCTTAGAAGAAATAAACAAAAGAATCACACCCAAGGCAAAAACAGTACGCTCAAAAGTGAGATAAAGTTTAACTCACCAAACTTCTATTGCATGCTCAAAACAGAAGAGACATATCCATGGTCATTTGGTGTTGTAAACTCCATTGGCAATGACTAATGACATCACTAGTGAGAGGAAACCACCTGATGTTTTGATTGGCCACTGCAAATCTTCATCAAAGGTAATGCAACAGCTGATCACCTTGGCTTTTATAGTGTTCCATCACCACTGAAACTAAAAACAACACAACTCTTTAAAACCTGCATGCCTGAGATGGAAAGCTCAAGCAGGTACACATTTAAAACAAAGGTCAATAACATGGCATATCAGGGGTATCAAGAGCTTATTTGGAATCAAAAATTAATACATCAGTTGTAATTTTTACATCAAGTGTATTTCAAAAACACTTTCAAACAAAAAAGTGAAGGTTTCTATGGTGACGGCACACTGTAGCAAACTCTGGCCAGAGCTGATAGGGCTGCATCCAAGGAATTTGGGGTACAAATATTGAAAATTGCCAAAGTTATAAGCTTGCATTAGCAAAATATAACATAGGGTCATACATTTGTTCTTCTGCAATATTTTTACACCAAATTTTCAACACATCCTTGTTATGACTCTGCCTCATGAAGAAGGGAAGAGAAAATGTTCAAGTCCTAGCCTAAAAGGGATTTCATGCAGGCACCACAAAATCACCTTTTGGGATGGGGAAAAACATTTTGGTCAGGATTTAAAACTGACAGCTGTCATATTCATGAGGTGATGTAACAATATGGCTATGTTGTAAATTTGGGCTAAAAATATTGAAAATTAATAAAGTTACGAGCCTGCATTCACAAAATTCAAAGTAGGCTCATAACTTTGTTGCTTTTTAATATTTGTACACCACATTTTCCACATAGCTTTCTTATGACTCCAGCTCATGAATAAGGGCAGATAAGATTCTCAACTCCTGCCTGAAAGGTGATTTCATACAGGGACCACACAATATCCTTTTGGGACAGATTTGCCTAATGTCAGTGCAATTGTTCATGAGGTGGGGTCCCAAAAAAGGCATGCTGAAAATTGGGGCTAAAATATGCAAAAATGCCCATGTTATGTTAAAACACTATTGAAATACATTGAACCATATGTTTCTTCAGTTTGTGGTCCAGCTTTGAAGAGTGAAGATGTGTCTGCGGTCCAGAGAGGATAATGATGCTGGACCCCAATGGGTAAGTAAAGGCTTGGGGGTGTGGGGTAGTGAGTGCTGAGTGGGAGGGTCTGGTGGGGCACAGTTTCAGCTGCAAAGACATTGATGGACAGTTTTCTTTGTACAGGATTTAAAACACAATGCATGAAGGAGTCCTCTTCATGATACTGGGATTCTGAGCACCCCAGTGTCACTGTTATGTTATTTTTTTTTGGAGGGGGTGCTGAGAGGTAGTGTTGGGTGAGGGGTTATCAATATATATTAAAAAAAGAATAAATAACCTTGCATGAGTGGTAGTGGGGGGTGGCTGTAAACAAAAAAAAAAACATTGAGAAATCCTCATTGGGACACTTGGGGATTGGGCACCCCCAGTGTCACTGTTATGTTTCTGGGGGTGAAGTGGGGTCAGGTGGTGGGCACAGAGAGTGAGGGTCGGGTGTGGGGTATAGTGAAGTGCTACTTTAAATGGAGACAACAAGCAAAGTGCTCTACAGATGCAGAGGTGACTGTGGTGCAACTCCAACATGTCTTTCCATCGGAAGGAATTCTCTGAGTCCTTTTGCCATAGCAAGAGGTCTGCAGTGCTATGCCCACTGCAGCCCTAAAACTGAGGTTATCAGCTGTTTCCTCTCACTATTGATGTTAAACTTTATCTCACATTTCAGTGGACTATTCTTGCCTTGGGTGTTGATTCTTTTGGTTTTACTTCAGTGTATTTAGAAATTGCACCACGGCCATGCTCCAGTGCTAGCCTGGTGTCTTTGCTTTGTTTGTTTTCTTAGAAGAATCTTTCACAAAACTCAAGGACACCACTGCTTTCCACTCCTATTATTTACATTCACTTTTCTCAAAAGTAGACGATCTCAAACATCAGAGTTGGAGAAACAACCTAAGAATAATTTGTGTTACTTTTTTTTTTTTAATTAAGTTTATTTTAATCAAACACAAGGATACAGAGGTACCAAAAATAGAATACAATGGATTCATAGTAAATCATAGCTCTAAATGTAGCAGTATCGTACAAAAAAAAGGGAAAAAACAGTGCAGGATATAAAAAAAGGGGAAAAGGGGAAGGGCAGAATCCCTCCACCCCCCCACCCAGAAGAACACCCATCCCGCCTCCCAGACCCTTATTCAATGCACAATCTTAATCTGGAGAAGCAACTAATAAGGCCAGAGAAACTAAACTCTGGCTTACAGTATCTTTCTTATTTACTACCTTCACTAATACTACAGAAAGATCTAAGTTGTGGGAGGGGGTAGAAATCAAGGGAGCAGATGAAGAAGAGAAAGGAGAAAATAAGAAGGTAGTCAATAACTAAATTTGTCCTTGAGAATTGAATAAAAGGGTCTCCAACATTTCTGGAATTTCTTCTAGGAGTGGGAGGCCCTGGATACACACTGCTCCAAGTTTAGGGCAGTTAGGAATTCCACCCACCATTCATTAAAAGATGGCTTCCAGTCCTCCTTCTAATGTCTGAGAATTAGAAGTTTAGTAATGAGGAAAACCGTGGCAAATTGCAATTTTTTATTAAATGTGTGAATGGAGGAGTATAGACCCAAAAGACAGGTGTCTTCCAAGAAGACGTGGGATAGGTTTAGGTAGTCTGAAATCTGGTTCCTAACTATGTCCCAGAAGTTGAGGATCTTGGAACAAGTCCAGAATTTATGATACAGCGTAGCATCTTCAAGTCTACAGTCTTGACAAATGGGGGAAGGGAGCCTGCCCATTCTGTGTAATTTACTGGCAGTATAATAAATGTTGTGGAGTATATTAAACTGGATACTTCTGAGATGATCCTGCTTAGTAAAGGTAAAAATGTCTGACCAGATTGTTCTCCATAGATTATCTGGGAGGGATTTAGATAGAGCATGTTTCCAATAAAAAGCCACTGGTGAAGAGTTGTTCCAGGGATGATGATTTATTTCCTGATAAAGTGTGGAAATTGGTTTCTGCTTTTTGGCTCTGTCTAAGAGTGAAGCAAAAGGGGAACCAGCTTTACCAAACCAAGGGGGATTGCCGAGAAAGGTCTTAACACTGTGGCGTACCTGAGTAAGCTTAAATATGTATTTAGGGGAGATGTCAAATTATTTCTTTTGCAGCTCTCAAAGTGAGAGCACTGAGTCTTCTTTTATTAGGTCCTTTAACTTCATTTCAGTTAGTGTTCACCAATGTTGGGGGCTAATAGTAGTTTGGGCTATTTTCAAGTTGGGGTTGCTGAAGAGTGATTATGTAATATCTTTTTTGTCGGGAACCTAATAAGAGCACAGAGTTGCTGGGAAGCTTTGATATCCCAGCCAATTGGAGAGTCTGGTAGTTCTACTGGAACCTCTGACCAAGGACTATACAATGCTGCAGACAAAGAAAAATGTAATTTTTTTGCTATCCCGGAGTCAAGGTGCAGCCAATGGGGGTACGAGGGTATATCATTACTGAGGGAAAATCCAATGTAAGAATTTATTAGCATGGATGGCCAGATAGTAGAGATAGAAATCCAGAAGCTGTAAACCACCCAAAGATCTAGGGCGGGCAAGTTTGCAGTAGACTCTGCGAGGGGGAGGGTCCCATCCTAGATGAAATAAGAGCAAGTCTTTGAAGAGTCAAAAAGTAGGATTTGGGAAGATAAATGTTGAGAATGTTTAGGGGGTAAAATAATTTAGATAAAATAGACATTTTTAAAACATTGGTTCCACCCAAAAAATATAGTGGCAGTTTTTTCCACCTCATTAAATCTTCTTTTGTCTGTTTTAGAAGGGATCCAAATTTAATTCTTTTAACTTCCTAAATCCTTGGGCAACTTAATGCCCAAGTAAATTATAGCTGTATGCTCCCATTGAAAACCTGAAGTAGTTATTAAAGCTTTCCTCACCTTAACTGACATGGGGTAAACAATGGTTTTGCTTCTATTAAGCTAGTAGCCTGAGAATTCACTAAACTGGTCTATAACTCGAAGAACCTGGGGAATGGAATTATTCCCATCCAAGAGGTGAAGAAGCAAATCATCTGCAAACAGGATAATTTAATTAGTGTCCCTAGTCAGAATACCCCTAATCCCTTGATCTTGATTTAACACTCTAGTAATGTACAAGTTAAATAAAAAGGGGGGATAAGGGGCAATCTTGTCTGGTGCCACTAGATAATTGAAAGGGTTCAGAAAGATGGTTGTTACATAATAGGCATGCTGAGGGGTATTGGTAAAGGATTTGGATACATTTTATAAAATCATAAGGGATGCCATATTTAGAGAGGGTGGAAAATAGATAAAGCCAAGCCACTTTATCAAATGTTTTTTCTGCATCCAGGGAGACCAGAACTGCCTCTTGGGTGGGGTCCCTGGATGCAGAAATAAGATGACAGAACTTGTGAAAATGGTTGGCCAAAGGCTTGCCAGCCACCCACAAAGCCAGCCTGCTCACTTTCCTGGAGATTAGACCAAACTTTAGCTAATCGAGTGGCCAAAATTTTAGCATATATTTTCACATCCACATTAAGGAGAGAAATTGGATAATAGTTTTCAATTGTGGTGGAATATTTCCCTGGTTTGGGAAGGAGGATTATTCTTGCTTCAAATAAGGAAGGGTCAGTTACAGGTGAAGTCTCCCAGTGATGGAATAGTTGAGTCAACAAGGGGAGCAGTTGGTCTTTGAAGGTCTTGTAGAAAAGTCCTGAAAACCATCCGGGCTGGGCACCTTGTCAGGCTTCAGGAAGTCAATAGCCTGTGAAATCTCTTAGGCTATTATTGATCCAGCTAATAAGGATTGGTGTTCTGTGGAAAGGTGGGGGAGATTCGCGTGTTGTAAGAAATTTTTCATCATTTGTGATCAGGAGGATGACATAGGATAAGCAGAATATAGGGATTGATAAAAAACCTTGAAAGATGCTGTCTTCTCTGTTAGGTCTGAGAGTAAAAACCCTGTTTGAGGGTATTTAATAATGGGAATCTATTTAGCAGCTGACCATTGCTTTAGGCATCAGGACAGTAATTTGCCTGCTTTGTTGCCTTGGCCTATATAAGTGGCTTTAAGAAGGGATCAAGTAGTAAGCTTGAATACTGTGATCTTAGGTGGGTGTGTTCTTCTTTTTCTGTTGTAGAAAGTATTTCCGTTACTTTAGTTTCAAGAACCAGAATTCTTTCTAAGCACAGGTTGATATGGTAAAGCTTTTTATTTTTCCTAACTGTGGCCACATGGATAAGCTCCCCCCCCCTCCAGGTTGATTTAAGGGTGGCCCGTAAAATATCTATTGAGAGAATGGAGCTTAGGTTCCTTTGAATAGAATCCTGAAGGAACAGCTTAAATCGGGAGATCACCTGGTAATCTTTCAATAAGGCATTATTGAGAGACCAGGTATGGGGTCTGAAGGGGCTAGCCAGAAAATCCATAGTACCCGAAAGCTGGGGAGTGATCTGAGATTACCCTGGCATAAATTTGAGAGTCTTTTATGGAAGGAATTAAGTGTTGACTCATTAAGAAAAAGTCTAGGTGAGAAAAGCTTTTATGTACAGGTGAAAAGAAAGTAAAGTCCTTGGTCAAAGGATACAGAAGTCTCCAGGGGTCCAACAACCCTAAACAGGATGTAAATTCCTGCATTGCCCTTTCGGAAGGGGAAGGCCAGTTACTTTTGTGATAAGTACAGTCGAGGTCATTAGTTTGCACAAGGTTCCAATCACTGCCCAATAAAATTAGGTGCTGACAGAAGGGAGCAAGGACTGTAGCTAAGTGGGTAAAAAAGGAGGGAATTTCAGTGTTGGGGCCGTAGATAGAGCTCAACATTATATCGAGGTTACCTAACTTACCATGGACCAATATATAGTATCCCTCGGGGTCGCTGACCATTTCTACGGAGGTAAAGGGAAAGCCTTTCGCTATTAGAATAGCCACCCCATGCCAGCGTAGGCTAAATCCTGCTCCATATATTTGTCCCACCCATCATTTTTGAAGGTGATTTAAGTGATCTGGCATTAGGTGGGTTTCTTGAATAAAAGCAATTTTAGGATCGTACTTAGCTAAGTGGTTTAAGATTACAATTTTTTTTGTATTATTCCTCCCCCCTTTTTATTCCAAGAAAGGGTAGTAAATATGCTAGTCATATAAATGAGGTGCAAATAGAATTGCCTTTGTAACCTCAAACTGAGATTGTGCTGAAACAAACAACCCTCCCACCCTTCTAGCCCTGAAAAAAACAATAACCAAAAAAAAAATCCCCAAGAAAACAAAGAAAACCATCAATCCCTAAATAACAAAATATAGACTAGAAACATCGGGGCCTAAGCCCGCTCCCCTTGGGACGGTCCACAATACTCATAGAGGGGGAACTAACATCTACCTACTGAATCATTGAGGGACTGCAGATTTTAAACACCAGCTGCAGCATCTTGGCTCATAATATAAAAGGGGTTCTTAACTAATGACCCATGAGCTCCCTGTAAATCAGAGAGGAAAAAAGGGAGAGAAAGACACAATAACCAAAAAAAGGGGGGAGGGTCAGGGGGCCTTGGTAGTCCTGGGCCATAAAATAAAGGGGATATATAGGAAGCCCCGTCAAAGTAAAAGTCCCATAAGGGGAGCAACACAGAACATCCTTAAGCTTAAGGTGAGTTTACTATCCTAATTCAATATAGCAGTAACTTAACCATTTCAAGAGGGATCCCTGACTGTACAAGCAAAAAGAAAATGATGACTTAATTCTGAACCTCAGGAAAGGTGCAATTGCCCCAGGGAAAAATCCATTTAACATGAAAAGGAGGACTTTATCAAGAGACAGGTTAAAATCAACCATCATTTGCTGCACCTAAAGGGGATCCCATAGTTCAAGAATGTATCAGAATACCTTTAAACAATAGACTCTAAACAAGTCCTAAAGTGGCTTAACCAAGCCTTGAGGTTAAATAGAGAACAAAAGATTTTACTGAATTACCTTATTTAGCAGTCAACAATTTTCCCACAGTAATTTTTGTAATAAAACCCCACATTATTGATACTAAACTAACTCTAAACATCCTAAAGCCAAGACAAACAATCTTTACAGATTAACCAGTTCTGCAATGTTTGC
The DNA here is from genome assembly GCA_016271365.2 of Neoceratodus forsteri. Classification (NCBI taxonomy): domain Eukaryota; kingdom Metazoa; phylum Chordata; order Ceratodontiformes; family Ceratodontidae; genus Neoceratodus; species Neoceratodus forsteri. The sequence goes on from JADMNL010000023.1 coordinate 436,279,773, forward strand.
TTAGAGGCTAAAAAAGAGAGAAAAAAAATCGAACCAAATAGCTTGATTTACAGTCCAGTTGTAGGATGCAGTATAGTAAGTCCCAGAGCTGCAGCAGCAAGCTCGTATTGCAAGATTTGGTGCCATCTAGTGGGTATAGGTGAAATCATCAAAGCGCTAAAGTAAGAAAAGGGTCCTTTGCCAACTGGATCACTGGCTTTCCCGACCACAGTAAGCAGACAAAGTCCAAGTGCATCTCTTCCTGGCATGGAACCAGACTGCGAAAGAAAAAACTGGCCATTTACTTGTCTGGTGCTGGTAAGGAGTTTCAGTTTATTATTAGCTGTCCAAGACAAGACGATCCGTAATAGCTGTTAAAATTTGATTACAGCTCCAAAGGAAACTCGGGGTGGAGGCCACAACTGGATCTCAGAATTACCTTTCTGTCATCTAAACTTGACCAGATGCATAAATGCCGAGGGAGTTTACAGCTGGAGACCAAAGAGTCCCACTGGAGCCCCCCAATATTGTATTTAGTCTCTGTATGATTGAAGGAAGAGATTGAGTATGGGATGAAAGATCTAAAGGAATTGAGTGGCTTATTTCCTTATACACAGTTACCTGGGAAAGATAGAATTAGAATACTTCATGGGTATCCAAAATGACTGCAGAACAATCCAGTAGTAAAAGAAAGGCTCAAGGGGACAAGGATAGTCAGAGTCCTGACCCCTTCTCGGGAGTGAGACCTCCAAATCATTTAGGGAATAAATCAGGAAAGAGATTTCAGAGGCATTTAAGGGCTTCTTCAGCCAAGTCAAACCTCTTAGGACCATCAGTAGTAGTGATCTCTAACTTGGCTAGGTAAAGGGTGCTGTGGCTGATTCCAGCTGCCCATAACTTCGAGGTGATTGGTCAGAATGTTGCCCGTAGCTGCCTTGTCTTTAATGTGAGATCAGGTACAATTCTCAACTTCTTGCCTTCCCAGAGAATGGCCGAGAATTTCCTGGCTTCTTTTATAATAAATTCCCTGTCCAGAAAGTTCAATAACTTAAATATGATAGGCCGTGGGGTCAGTTGCTTGAGGCTTGGCTCTTAAAGAGTGGTGAGCACACTTATGATGTATGATGGGCCATTAGAGGAAGGCTCAACTGTTTTGTTAAGAAACCTCTGTAGAAATTGCAGGGTATTGGGTCTCTCTTCTCCGTCTGGGAGCCCTAGCAATATCAAATTGTTACTCCGATTTCTGCCCTCGAGGTCGTCAATACGATCTTTAAGTTTTACCATATTCTACTTGAGAGCGATGACCTCATGCTCTATTTTCTCCTGTTTATGCTCCACTGATCCTACCCAGGCTTCGTGTCGGCAACCTCTGGGAGAGTTAGGTGATGGCTGGTTTGATATCAGCAACCTCATCAATTTCAAAAGAGCTTCCTTTATCGATGACAGCTTGGAATAGATATGCGTAGAGGACAGCTCAGAAGCATCGGGCTGAGGGGTCGAGCTGCGACGTGGGTGCTTTGCCTCCAACTCCTGCAACGCTTCATCTTCAGGCTGCATATTGGAGCATTTAGATGGCAAAGTAACATCCATTTTCCCCCTCAAAAGTACCCAGAGTTGTTGCAATGTCTTTTGACAAATTGGTAGCAACTTTTGAAGTTTTAGGCTGGTGTTTTAGTAGATTTTGCAGTAGGATAGACGGCGCTCTATACAATTTGTCTTACCCTTTCCAGAGCATCACGTGACTCTCAGAACAATTTGTGGTTTTGAGGGTTTAAAGGACAGAGACGTGGCGAAGTTTCTTCAAAATGTTCTGCCTGCCCTACTTTTAGTTATTATCCTACTTACTGCCCTATTTATTACTAACTATCAGTGGCCCTGGACACTCAAAATAGAGTGAGCCCATGGGGCTTTGGCACCCAAACCCAAATAGGCTTACTCTGAAATAAGGAATGTATTGCAACAGCTCCAAGTGTAGTACTGTATTACATTTCCTGCTATTTTATTGGTTAATGCGGGGGAGGGCTACTTCAAATTGAGTACTACTGAAGTGGCCTGGGATTTCATTGAGAAATTTTGGCCTGCTTCCAGTACCAGAGTTTCAAACTCTCAGAATGGTAATGGCCATTCTGAACAGTGCTGACAAGAGCTGCTCCCCCCTTCATGCCGTTCCTCAAGCTGATCTGGAATCCTTAGGAAATAATACAGCTCCTGACACACTTAACACCACCATTGATATAGATTTCTCTTCTGCATCTTCTAAGACCCTCTCCTCCCTTCCTAATATGCAGAAAAGACTAAGTGACCCATAAGATCTTTGTAAAACACAGATCTGGTCCACTAAGTTGTACACAAAGTCACAGCTGCACAATATTAACTGGTGCATGGTCGCTATGCATTCATTGTATTATTCATTACTTGGGACTGACTGCTTACACTCAGGGCACTAGCAGAATGGCTGGCTATAGGTCAGCAACTAAATATATAATTTTGATTGACTGCAGATTCATAATGTCTGGCTATATTTGTCGAGAAGCCTGGACTAATTTATGTGACTTAAGCACAAGCTATTGATTAACCTTATTTATTATTTTCATGTGATATGCACGGTTGGGAAAACCTGAGGAACTGGGTTGGCTTCTGCTGACCACAGGGTAAAGCACTGACTGGTTCTAGTTGCCTCACCCCCCACAAGAGAAATAACTGGTGCAAGCAGATGGAAAATTGTTTAGTGGAAACAGACTAACAAAATGTACAATTTATATCTGTAATGAACACAATCAGACTTTTTTTTCTTTCTGTTCCTCCAGGTTTCACATGACCTTTATTAGTAAGCACAGCTGGTGACTCAGATCCCTGGAAACTGAAGGCACGTTGCTAAACAAATAGGGGGTCTGAGTTTGGAGTTGATGCCTGAAAGGAAGGTGGTTTTCCACTTTTGAAATATATCTTTATTCTTCTCTCTATCCTTGTCAAACCACAGATTCAGTAGCCATTTTTTAAAAATTGTATTTGACATATTTATGAATTTGAAGATGGAATTTAGATGTAAAGGAATCATTTTATGCCGAGGAATTAAGTGGTTAAAAAATGAATCACCACAGAATAGTAAGCTGGTTCAACTATAAGCAGAAATGCATTGTAACAAAAGGTCTCTCACACAGTCTGCAAAGGGTGCTAACAGGAGACACAGACACGTGTTTTGTCCTACCAGGGCTCATCGGTGTGCCTCATCTGTGTGACACCCCAGTGGGATGAACCAGCTACCCTAAGATGGCCTATCTGAGTTATTGTTGTGGTGAACCCAATAAAACAAAAACAAGCTAAAGACAAAAGAACCTCAGCGCACAAGCACTGAGGCACTGGTTATCCGGAAGGGCACTGGACAGGATGCCAGGTTTCAAAGAAATACAAAATCACACATACCCCCATAATGCAAAGCACCATGGGCTGTATATGCAAATCAGCACATAATATTATGCTGGTTCAACTTTAAGCAGAAATGCATGGTACCAAAAGGTCTCTCACACAGTCTGCAAAGGGTGCTAACAGAAGACACATACACGTGTTTCATCCTTCCAGGACTCATCAGTGTGCTTCATCTGTGTGACACCCCAGTGGCATGAACCAGCTGCCCTAAGATGGTCTATCTAGGTTATGTTGTGGTGAGCAACGCTAAGCACTGCATTTATAAAATACTCTTTGCACATCTAGACAGCCTGTATTGAATGACACCATTATATGTGCTAATATAAAAATGGGCTGCAACATAGTCTAGGCACAGAGAAACATAGAAACATAGAATTTGATGGCAGATAAGGACCACTTGGCCCGCCTAGTCTGACCATTTCCCTACCTAACGGATAAGCTGCAAATCCTAGTTAACTAACAGCCTATTTCCTCCTAGCCCCCACTAGAATTACCTTATGTCTGTCCCATGCATTCTTGAATTCCCCACTGTTTTGACGCTTGCACATCCACCTCAGGAAGGCTGTTCCATGCATCTACAACCCTCTCTGAAGAAATACTTCCTCATATCACCTCTGAACCATCCCCTCTATCTTCAAATTGTGCCCCCTTGTTCTTACACATCTCTTTTTGAAAGATGCTACCCTCTTGGACTTTGTTGATTCCCTTGAGGTATTTGAAAGTTTCTATCATGTCCCCCCTCTCCCTCCTTTCTTTGAGGCTATACATCTTAAGCTTCTTTAGTCTTTCTTCATATGTCTTCTGGTGCAGACCCTGCACCATTTTTGTTGCCGTCCCTCTGGACAGCCTCCACCCTGTCTATTGCCTTTGCAGAGATGGGGTCTCTAGAACTGTACACAGTACTCCAGATGTGGTCTTACCAACTGTCTGTACAGAGGGCCAACAACTTCATGTTTTCTACTGGTGATGCCTCTCCCTATGCATCCCAGTATCCCCCAGCCCTCCTTACTGCCTTCTCACATTGCTGGCCCACTTTTAGGTCATCTGATATGACTACCCCCAGGTCCCTTTCCATTTTTGTTGTTGTCAGTATCTCACCCCTATTGTGTACTCTTGCCCTGGGTTTTTGTTTCCCAGGTGCATTACTTTGCACTTCTTTGCATTGAATCTAAGCTGCCATACATTTGACCATTCCTCCAACCTTGCCAAGTCTTTTTCATCCTTTCCACCCCACCTTGCGTGATCAACCCTGTTGCAGATCTTTGTGTCATCTGCAAAGAGACATACTTTCCCTTCCAGTCTCTCTGCAGTGTCACTTATAAAGACATTAAAAAGGACCAGCCCCAGTACTGAACCTTGCGGTACCCCACTAGTAACCCTCCTTTCTTCACTGTGGACTCCATTTACTATTACACACTGTGTCCTGTTGTTCAAACAGTGTTTTACCCAGGCTACAACCCTGGGACCCACTCCCAGGCTGGCTAATTTGTTTATTAATCTTTTGTGTGGGACTGTGTCAAATGCCTTGCTAAAGTCTAGGTAGGCCATGTCCACAGCCCCTCTCTGGTCTACTACTTTGATCACCCAGTCAAAGAAATCAATTAGATTTGTTTGACATGACCTTCCTGCTGTGAATCCATGTTGCCTTGGGTCCTGTGCCCTTATTGGCTTCTAGATACTCAACAATTCTTTCCTTCAGAAGTGATTCCATCATTTTCCCTACCACTGAGGTCAAACTGACAGGTCTGTAGTTTCCTGCCTCTGTCTTGCTCCCACTTTTGTGAAGTGGAATCACATCCGGCTTTCTCAGTCCTCAGGTACCACACCATCCTCTCATGATTTGTTAAAAGGGTAGTCAGTGGTGTTACTAGTTCTTCCCTTAGTTCTTTTAGAATTCTGGGTGAATCACATCCCTAAGGAAGCACATAGGAGTGAAATACAGGGTAGGGAGCCAGTAGGGATGACCTGATTAATGTTTGATGGCACTGCATTTCAAATAATAATAGATTTTATTTTTGCAGATATTCAAGCTCTGCTGTCTCCTTCTGGATATGTAGTGCTCTTATTGTGGAGAGACTGTCCATTAATTTCCCCACCACTGAGGTGAGGCTCACCAGCCTTTAGTTACTAACCTCTTACTTGCAGCAGCCCTTATGTAGATGGACCACATCTGCTCTCCTCCAGTCTACGGGAAGAATGCCTGACTCCAGTGAGCTGTTGAATAAGGTTGTCAGCGTGGCAGCCAGCACCTCCCTGAATCCTTTTGGTACCCTTGGGTGCATCCGTGTGGTCCCATAGCCTTGTCCAGTTTCAGAGCTGCAAGTCCCTTCAGGCCTCTTTCTTCTGAAAATGCACTTGAGTCCTCGTGCCCTCCCCCTTGTTTCTGCTGCCCTCTGGTGGTCCTACTATGCTATCTTAGCCTCAAATAACAGCTCTAGGTTGTTCCTGAAAAGAGGACTCTGGCTCAGTGTACTTACCTGGTCAACAAGGGCCTGGAGTTTGGTGAGGCAGCTGTTTCTTGGATAGGGAACTATTTATCACAGCGTGTTCAGTTTGTTAATGTAAGCCCCTCAGTATCTGATACTTCCTTGATTAGTTGTGGTGTTTCCCAGGGGACCATTTTGGGCTCCTTGTCATTTTCTTTATATGTTAAGGAACTTCCTTATGTTAGCAGGGCCTGTGAAATGATATTATATGTGGATGGTTTGATTCTTTATTACCAATCTAGTTCCCTTTCCGAGTTAACACCTGCATTGAGTCATGATTTTGAAGGAGTTTGCAAATGGTTTCTGGATAATGCTTTAGTTTTAAATTCTAATAAAACTGAATCCATGATTTTGGAACTCCACTATGCTTAGGTTAGTTCCACCTTATCCGTAAAGGACTTAAAACAGTTTAACTATTGAACGAGTGTACCGAGTTAAGTATCTGGGGGTCCTTTTGGATCCTGGATTGACACTCTCCCCACAGGTTCATACTGCTGTATGCACTATAAATCAAAAGTTAAGTTTGTTGTATAAATTCAACAGTTATTTTTCCCAAGAAGTAGGAAAATCTATTGCAGTAGAGTCACTGTTACCTCATTTTAATTATGTCTCTAGTATCTACATGACTCTTAGAAGCAAGGAGCTGCATGCATTGTTTTTTGTCTATAATAATATCTGTTGTGTTGTTTTATAGGTACCTTTGTGAACTCATCACTGTGTTTTGTATTCTAATTTGGGTTGGTTGGTTCCTATTCCTAGAAAGGAATATTTTTATGGTTGTCTTATTTCTAAATGTGTTTTTTTCAAATCCTTGTTCCCATTGTCAGATCTTATCAAATCTAGAGTTGTTCTCTCAAGTTTACAGTCTTCAAATGGATCCAGAAGCAAATGAATTGATATATTTTATTGGACCAACATAGATGTTACACAAAAAAGAACAAAGTGCTCTAGATTTCAGACCAATCAGGTCCTTCTTCAGAAGCTTTATGACAGTTATTTAGAAAATCCCACACTATTAACACCCAGATAATGCATAAAAAATAGAAATAATTTGTATTGGTTTAACGAGAAAGATTATTGGACCCATACTAGTCTGGTTTCTGGAAATCTTATGGCACTGTTACGGCTGTGTCGGAAGTTCTGGATGAGATCGGTAAGTCAATTGAAGCCCAGTGCTATACTGGTGCCATTTTAGTTGATCTCTCCAGGGCTTTTGACACAGTGAACCATCAGCAGTTGCTTCTGAGATTATCCAAATGGGGATGAGTCATTCAACTCTGGACTGACTCATTTCTTACTCATTGAGAGACATCAGGTAACGGTTGTTAATGGTATTGTTTCAGTTTCTCAGGTGGTGCAGAGAGGTGTACCCCAAGGATCTGTTATGGGTCCCTTTTATTTTTAGTTTACTTAAAGATCTTGGTTCTCAAGTGGGGTTTCTCGCTATCACTTGTACACCGACGATACCATTTTGTACTACCCAGGTGAATCAGTTCCAGATATACAACGTACATTACAGGAAAGTTTTGATAGTATGGAAATGTTTTTTGTTAACTCCATGTTAAAACTTAATTCATCCAAAACTAAACATATGTTGTTTGGGTCATCTATTAAACTAAAAGATGAATTGGTTTTGGAAATTGTTGATAGTAAAGGGTTGGGGTTGGAGTTAGTTAACCAATACAAATATCTGGGATTTCGGTTAGATAAACATGGGTCTAGCAATTTGCATGCTGACAATTTAATTTCCCAAGTTAATATATGGGTGGGCTTCCTTTATAGGAATAAGAATTGTTTTGATTCAGTAACAATGAATTTGATTGTCAAGATGCAGATTTTGCCTTTAATTGATTGCAGGGATGTTCTCTATGCCAGAGCTACTAACGATCGACTATCTAAGTTAGATGTTCTTGTTAACCATTTAGCTAGATTGGTTCTTAAATGTCCTAAACTTACTCACCATTGTGAATTATATGAGAGACTTGGGTGGTTACCACTAAGTAGGGCAGAATGATACATAAACAGTTATTTGCCTATAAATGTGGGTTGGGCTTTGTCCCTGTATACTTAAGGGATAGAATTTCCTTTAGAAAAGTAGAATTATCTTTGAGAAATTCATCTGTTTTAGAAATGGTTGTCCTTTAGCAAAAAAAAAGCGCCCCAACATCTTTTTAGTAATTATATTCCAATATGTTGGAATGGTCTTCCCCATGAATACAGACAAAGGACTGGTAGGCCTCTGTCTATTTTTCAACTAAGAAAATATTTGTTTCCTATACAGGAACCTTGTAAATGTCATTAATGTTATTTATGAAATTGATGTTGATTGTATTTATTAAACGTATTGAGTGCTGTATATGTATGTATGTTTTTCTGTAAAGGTCACCATTGTCAATGAGTTTATACTAAATGTTTTTTTTACCTTAAATAAACAAACAAACAGAAACAAACAAACAAACATATGCATTTAAAGCATAACAGAAGATTACGCCAGAGAAGCTAATTAACACCAGTATGCTTTTAGCTGAGAAGCCCCTGAAGGGCAAAGGTTGTCAAGAAATATCAATGGGCAGAGAGTCCTTCTCACACAAATTTTAAAAATGTCTCAGTATGCTTCAAGGAAGCATTCTACTGATAAAAAAAAAAACTTGGGATACTGTTCTCCCTAATACATGTAAGATGAGTTTACAATGTTTATTGCAAGTGTCCCTGTGTTTTAAAGAACAGGCAATGAAAGGCAAAATACTGAAATGAAGCCTAATTGCAAGTTGAAAACAACCCCCAAATTAAACATACATGCATAAACACATACATACACACATATATACACATACATTTTTTCATTTATTTCATTTATTCTTTGGTAACCGGGTAAAGGCACTGGACCAAAGGTCCCTTTTCAGGCCCGACCCAGACAAAAAAACATACAAAAATACACAAATACAATCAACAGCGATACAAAACCAAAAAATACAAATTACAAATTACAATTACAAACAGATTTATGTAATAAATAACTTTTTAACCTTTGTTTAAAAGTTAAAACAGAGGGAGCAATCCTAACATCAAGTGGGAGTGAATTCCAATACAAGGGTGCTGCTATTGAAAAAGCTCTAGAACTTAATCTAGCCAAGACCTGGGGACAAAATATAAAGGGCCGATAGCTGACCTCAGGCTGGGAAACAATTCTCTCATTACAACAAGACAAGAAAGAGGAAAAAGGGAACCAAAGTAAAAACAGTTATACATCGGACAGCCAACAAAAAAAACACCCCATCCAAGAATAAAGACTACACCGATGTGTCCTATTGGGGGCTCCTAAAATAAATCTACAAATATTATTATAGGCCATAGTTAGTGGTTGCATTTCTTTTGTACCCATGTTATAATATAAACAAGAACTGTAATGAAATTATGGAAGAAGAGAACCAATAGCAATTGCTAATTTAGTTGCTTGTGAGAAGAATGACTTGAATTTGTGTAACACCCCTATTCTTTGATTTACTTTCTTAACCATTGACTGACTCTGAGGTGAAAAGGTCAAACTGGGATCCAATAGTGTGCCCAAATACTTAAATTGAGACACTTGTTCAAGCAGACCACCCCGAAAATCAGATCTCCTCAGTTCCTGGGTGTCCACCAACATAAATTGCATGCCAAATAACATAACTTTTGTTTTAGCTGAGTTCAAAACCATAGCATTCAAAGTAAGCCAAGAATAGACGGCACCAAAATAATTTTGTAGGGAACAAGAAAGTTCAGATGCAGAATTTGACTGAGCACAAATTACAAGATCATCTGCATAAAGCAGTGATTCACTAAACTTACAAACTCCAGGAAGCTGATTAATAAAAATAGAAAATAACAGGGGTCCCAAAATGGACCCCTAAGGCACACCACAACCATTTGGCAAGACATCAGAAACCACAGAACCTATTTGAACAAATTGACACCTGTTACTCAGATAATCATAAAACCAAGAAACAGCGACATCGAAAAACCCCAGATCTTTCCATTTTGTGCAGGCCAAACCATGATCAATCAAATAAAAAGCCACATATATGTGTATATATATATATATATATATATCTATATCTAGATATATATATATCTATATCTATATCTATATATATACTTATGGGAACAGCAATGATGCCGGCAAAAGAAACACAAACAGAAATGCAAATGGAAGCACATACGCAAATGCAAATGGAAATGCACATGATGACGCAAAAGGAAACACAAACAAAAACAGTAATGGAAATACAAATGTTAACAGTAATGCAAACGCAAGCACAAATGAAAACGCAAAGGGAACGGTAATGCAAACGGTTACGGAAACACAAGTGGAAACGCTAACTGTAACAGTAATGAAAACACACACCCTATTTGTCCCCAAAAGCTGCATTGAGAAACACAGTGAATACAAAGAATGTATGCATAATAATGGGCCTCGGAGCAGAAAATGAACACTTGGAATACTAAATTGCTTATATCTCAGGAACCGTACGACGTAGAAAAAAAAATGTAATTTCATATAATTTGGGCTAAGCATTTTTCTGAAGAAAAGTCTGTATCTTGAAGCGTTTCCGAGATACGGGCCCCGAAAGGTGCAGCGGACGCTGTAATGTTAGTCTATGGGAAAAATTGTCAACTTCGGAGTACTGTAACTTTGCAGCCCTCTAATATTTTGTCATCAAATGACCAAAAGGCACATCTGTGGGATACTGGCTTTCATCCCTCCAACTTTTAGCACAAAATACCAAACCGTTCTTTTGCAGCAGGGTGGCAAATATTTCCTATTCTTTTGGCCATAGTGTCACAAAGTAGTGTCGTGATTTGGGACACTTTCGCAAAAAAAAGCACGAAAGTGTTGAGTGTGCGACAATACTTAGCAACACTGCTGTTTACAAAAATTTGAAAAACATATTTCTGGGGTGTTTACGCCCCCAAAAAGACATGGCTAGCACCCTCAGGGCTCAATTAGGTGAACGCAGAAACAACTGTGTCCCTACAGAGTCCCAAATTTAAATGCCAAGTATTTCTGTGACCACGAACTGAAAACAAGATGGAGGATTTGTGACACTACAGGGGTCATTTGCGACAATAAAAACTGCATTTGCGACAGTCAAACTTTTTGTTAACTTTTCCCATTGACTATAATGGGAAACTTGTTTTTTGAATAACTTTTTAATATTTTTTCATGAAATCTTCTAAAGGCACATCGGGGACCCCAGCTGCATGCTCTCCGATGATTTGACCGTTATTACACTGCATGCACATGTAGGTGTGAGCAAAGAGTGTACAAAAAAAGTGTAAATACCACATTCTACTGTGCTATGTAGTTCGCAACTGTGATATCCAACCACACGAGATCCAGAGATCTATGGTACTGCTCTGCACATGCAAAATTTCAGGCAAATCCATCATACAGTGGCAAGGTTATTAAGCTGCCAAATTTCACACTTTAATCTTAAATGGGGTATTCAACCCTAACTACAGTAGCACTACCGTGCTACTATAATATATACATACATACACATAGATATGGATATATATACACATACATACACAAATATATGTATAAATTCATACATATATACACACATATATATATGTGTGTGTATATATATATATATATATATATATATATATGGCATACAGAGGGTTTAAAGTGAAGTTTACTCAAAGTGAGCACATATTTCACACAAAATGTAATATAGAACTTGACTTGAGACATTTTCCCAACTATACTCTCAACCAGTTAATACATTGTATAAACTTTAAAGCCTTCAGTGTTGTAACAGGATTTAAATCATAATAATATCAGTTGTAAGTATAAGTGCCAAATGAAAAAACTAAAAATAAAACTACTTGTCAAGGACCCCCAAGAAAATGAGACCGTAAGCCTAATATGTATAGATTTCAACACAGTGTCAGTGTATAAAAACATGTACAGAATCAGTCTAAGGAACCTAATTAAAACTCATAGGAATAAAATCCTCCAGCTCCCATACCCTTTTTTTCCTGGGAAAGATAACTAGTAGGAATGAGGTATATGTACAGTACAAAAGTCCTGATACATCATCATTCACACCAATCTTTGCAATATTTACCCAAAGGAATTAAACCTTTTATGAACCCCCAAGTAGGTGAGATATGCATCTTAATATGAACAGATTTAAACGTGACAGTACTGTATGTAATCAACCCACTGACAACTAGTAGAAGGAAGTAAATGTTCACTATATATGAGAACTAAGAGTCCTAGCCATTATGTCATCTGCTTGAATAAAAGCCTACCTCAATATCACCACAATGACCACACCCACTATACCCACAAAAACCACCCAACACCCACATAAAAATTGCCCCATGTCACACTCCCCACACATACATGTGTACACACACACACACACCACACCAACACACACACAACAAACACAACACACACACACAAAACACACACAACCACAAACACACAAACAAAACACGCATAACACACCCACAACATACCACACACACAAACACACACAACACACACACCACACACACAAATCAACGCACACACCACACACACACACACACACACACACACACACACACTCGTACAAATTCACACAGTGCTAAGGTGAGAAGCCAACATGTAGATAACCAGAAACTAACAAAATCAAACGCTTGCTGAAGAACTAAAGTATATTTATGCCCATCCTTTAAAGTAAAGGTCTGTGGAAGTTTAAGTGGAATAATGTGTCATACCTGTATAACCCACATCAATGTTCATGTTGAGTGTTGTACATATGTATGAAATTATACATATATATATATATATATATATGTGTGTGTGTATGTATCTGTACACATATATATATATATATATATATATATATATCCATATCTAATATGTGTATGTATGTGTGTATATATATATATATAAATATATTATGGTAGCATGGTAGTGCTACTATAGTTAGGGTTGAGTAGCACGTTTAAGGTTAAAGGGTGAAACTTTGCACCTTAATAACTTTGCCACCGTTCAACAGATTTGCCTGAAATGTGGCATGCATGGTTGGGCATGGTAGATCTTGGGATCTGCCCGCTTTTGTACTGGTCGGATATACAACTGCGGAGTTATTAAGCAACATCCGAATGCACAATTACATTTTTTTGTGAATTCTTTGTTCATGCCTACAGGTAACACAGTTTGTGGGACTGGTCCAAAAACTTCAGGAAACGTGCAGCTGTGGTCCCTGATGTACCTTTTGAAGATTCCATGAAAAAGTATTGAATGGTTCAAAAGTTATTCAGAAAACAAGTTCCTATTATGAGTCAATGGGAAAAGCTAACAAAAAGTTAGAAAGTGTCGCAAATGCACTTTTTAGTGTCGCAAATCAGCCATTTTGTTTTCAGTTGGTGATCAGAAAAGTGCTTGGCATTTAAAATTGGGACCATCTAGGGACACAATTATTTTTGTGTTTACCTAGTGAAGCCCTGGGCATGCTAGGCATGTCTTTATTTTGGGGTTAAACACCCCAGAAATATGTTTTTCAAATTTCGTGAAAAAGTAGTGTTGTAAAGTAGTGTTGCACCTGTGACACTTTCACAAATTTTCTGACTTTAAAAAGTGGGACACTTTTTCAGACTATGGCCAAAATGACAGCAGTTCTTTGCCACCCTGCTGCAAAAGAACGGTTTAGTCTTTTCAGCTCACATTTGGAGAGAAGGCAGCAAACATCTCACAGATGTGCCTTTTGGTGGTTTATTGCCAAAATATTGCATGGATGCCAAGTTACGGTACTCGAAGTTGACATTTTCCCATAGACTAACATGGTGGCGTCTGCGGCGCATTTAGGCTTGTATCTAGGAAACAGTGCTACAGATCAGAATTGCTTCGACTATGTAGCCCTCTAGGCTACGTGTTCAGTGAAAACCTAGCCCAGAAATCATGAATCATGTGAAATTTTATTTTTTTTACGTTGTTCGGTTCCTGAGATATAAGCAATTTACCATTCCAACAGATCATTTTCTGCACTAAGACCCATTATTATGCATACATTCTTTGTACACACTGTGTTTCTCTATGCAGCTTTTGGGCAACAACAGGGTGTGCGCTTCCGTTACTGTTACAGTTAGTGCTCCCACTTCCGTTTCCATACCCAGTTGCGTTACCTTTCCTGTGTATGCCACCATGTGCGTTACCCTTTGCGTTCTCATTTTTGTACATGCTAGCATTCGCGTTTCTGTTTCCTTTGGTGTTATTTCTGCTGTTAACTTTACTATTTGCATTTCCAATTAATGTACCATCACCGTGCGCGTTACGGTTTGCATTTCGTCGACGCTTGCATTTTGCGCTTTCTGTTCCCTTGGCATTATTGTTGCTGTCACCGTACTATTTGCATTTACAATTGCAGTACCGTGACTGTGTGCATAACGGTTTGCTATTCGGTACATGCTTGCATTCACGCTTCCGCTTCTGTTTCCTTTGGCATTACTTTCTTGCTACCATTACCATTTGCATTTCCATTTGTGGTACCATGACCATGTGTGTTACGGTTTGTGTTTTCATATGCACTTGCGGTTGCCTTTCCATTTCTGTTTCCTTTGGCACTATTTTTGCTGTTATCATTACCATTTGCGTTTGCAATTGTGGTACTGAGACCGTGCGCATTACACTTTGCATTTCCATATGCGCTTGCATTTGCCTTTCCATTTCTGTTCCGTTTGGCATTATTTCTGCTGTTAACATTACCATTTGTGTTTCTGATTGCAGTACTATTACCAGGCGCATCACGGTTTGCGTTTCCTTACACGTTTGCATCTCCTTTTGCGTCACTGTTCACTTTGGCATCACTTTGCTCTTGCGTTTCTAGTATCGTTTGCTTTTCCATTTACATTTCAGTCACCATGTGCACAACCGTTAGCGGTTGCACTTCCCTTGCACTTACCATTACTATGTCACAAAAAATCATGTGGTGGGAGCGTGGGGCCCAAAGACTATGCTCTATTCCATTCACTATTTCTCTGCACATTCTCAAAAGAAGGAAATTAAGCAAAAAACTTTGTTTATTGCATCAGTTAGGGTTGTTCCACAGCAACAAAAGTGAGGAAATTCGGTGTTAGGGTTGAAAGCCCCCCTTGCAACCCCCAGATCACAACCCCAACCGCCAACGTGGTGTGCATTGGGGTGGTCGGTCCTAACTTTCACCCCATTCTTCTATACCTCAGCTTGTTTATACATATGATGGGGTGAGTGTTAGGGCTGATGACCCGAATGCACACCACATTGGCGGTTGGGGTTGCGGGCTGGGGGGGTGCAAGGGGGGCTTTCAACCCTAACACCAAATTTCCTTGCTTTTGTTGCTGTGGAACAACCCTAACTGATGCATTAAACTGAGTTTTTTTTTTGCCATATATATGACAAAGAACATCTGTGCGCAAACACTGAAGCAAGGGTTACCCAAAAGGGCATTTGGCTGGGAAGCCAAGTTTCAAGAAAATACAAAATCACACATGCCCACACAATGCAAAGCATCATGGGCTGCATATGCAAATCACCACAGAATGTTAGGCTGGCTCAACTTTAAGCAGAACTGCATGGTGCCAAAAGGCTTCTCACACATCTGTTAGCACCCTTTGCAAACTGTGTGAGAGGCCTTTCGGCACCATGCAATTCTGCTTAAAATTGAACCAGCCTAACATTCTGTGGTGATTTGCATATGCAGCCCATGATGCTTTGCAATGTGTGGGCATGCGTGATTTTGTATTTTCTTATATATGTATATATATATATATATATAGGATATGCATTGGGGCACCTGTTGAATACTGAAGTTATTTGTACAGTAGCCTTTCACCTCGAGTAACCTCATGAGTGGCAAAGCCATGAGTGAGGTTTACGCAGAGGTGACAAGTTACTGTACAAATAACTTCAATATCCAACAGGCGCCCCTGTATATTTAATTTATGCAATAGGCTATGCTCTGCATGACTGAAATTGTTTTATTGAAAGATTATATTGATTTTAAGTTATTTTCAGTATTTTAGAGAGGTTCTGTTTCCTACGGGATTGTAGTCTTCCACAGCGGGGTCATCTTAGTGAATGTGATTTTTTGAGTCACGTACGCTGATGTAGGGACATCATCGCTGATTGGTGCATGAGAGTAGTATTTGAAAAAAATGTTTGAAAACCTGGTGGCTCAGTTTAATGAGAGGGAGAATGAGTCCGTATGCAAACCTTGTGGGTTTTTGTTTGTGGACTCCGGATGTTTGTTTCTCTTCTTTTTTTTTTGTGCATGTGTGAAATTCAATTCCTGGGAAGTTGCATGTAGCAAGGGATGTGGGAGAAAGAATGAGTGCTGAGAGCTGGCCGAGGTTCGGGGAGAAATGCAGCTGTGGAGTGGTGAGTAATTGGAGTATCTGTAGTTTCATTTTACCTCAAATAGAAGTACTGATTTGCAATGTATTGTCTGATCTGTAGGGGAAAGATGACTAGTGAATTAAATATGATGGCAAGGCTTAGTGAGGACATGAGTGAGCAACTAAGTCAGAGGGCGGGTGGGGAGGATGAAATGAGTAACGTTATCTCATGTCAATTGAATTTATATGCAGTGGAATTCTTTGTATGTGCTTTGCACCAAGCACCTTTGACCCTAGGACCCTCCCAGCTTAAGGTAACATGGTACTGTGTAGCTTCTTTGTCATCATCTTCTCTTTTTTTAAATGAGTATTTTAAACCCATATTACCCTCTATGATTCCTGCTTCTCGCTACCCTCTTCCATCTCTGTCCCTCCCCCTTCCCTGCACCCCTGCGCCTCCCCACAAACCTATTACCACATCCCCCTCCTAGTCCCCCGTCCCTCCTCTTGACTATTGCCATATTCTCCTGTCCTAGGAATTTGTTTTTATTTTATACATTTGGGAATGGGGGACCGTGGGTATTGCTGAGGTTCTGGGGGGGATTCTTCATTTTGGACTGGCAATCAGCTGGTGGGGGTGGGACCACTAGACACCAGGGAAATGAGGGATATTTTTATTTTTTATTTGATACATTTAGGAACTGGGGTATTGCTGAGGGTCTGGGGGTGAGATTCTTCCTTAGAGACTGGCGATTGGCCGGGGGGTGTGACAACTAGACAACAGGGCTAAAATATGCATTTAATGCTGGCAAAGAGGGTGGGAAAGGTTTTTTTTTCCTTGTACACTGATAAATACCAGCTGAATAGTGGACTGTTCGGTTCTGAATATTTAGATAGCCCATTATTCATGGTATTCAGAAAATACTATTCGGTATTCGCACAGCCCTATCAATCAATCAATCAAATCTTTATTTATCCAGGTGGACACCATTGAGCAAGCTCATTTACAAGGTGGACCTGCATTACACATGGTCAAAAGAACAGTATAACATAATTGGCAAGGATACAGACATTAAGACACTGTACAGACCTTGATAAGAAAACAAAATGTAAAACATTAGTAAATATGTTCAAGGAACAGACAAATTGAATATCTGTTCTAACTTTAAGGTTTTAATCAGTACAGAGAGCCAAGTTTGGAGATATATTTAGTATAGGGATGCAGGAAGGGAGTTTTGTTAGGTAATAGTTGTAGGTACCTCAAGTTGGTGTGGCTGCAATGGAGAAGGGGGCAAATGACAAAGGCAGCTCTCAGCCTTAGGTTCTTGATATAGAGTGAGAAGGTACGTGGCTCACTGGAAAGGAAAGGTTTAACGAGACCGGCTATGGCACCAGGAGGCGCCGGCAGCCCAGTTCACCAGACTTAGGCTAATCGCTATGGAGTAGGGCAACGGGTATGTAACTTACAGAACTGAGAAAATTTGGGATGACCAGCTAAGGCACCAGGAGGTGCTGACAGCCCAGTTCACAAGCATTAAGTTTTGTCATGGAGCAAGGGGTTTCGTGGCTCACAGAGGCGGAAAGATAAACGAGGGACCTTGTTATGGCACAGGGTGGCATCAGCCACCGGAGACAACAAATGGCAACCTAGCTAGACTCCTGAACTTGGGGCTAGAGTAGCGTGAACCACTCAGGTAACGGCTTTGGAAGCACCACCGCAGGTATACTAGAATCATGTGGCGGCTATATTTGGAGAACTTAAGAGGGTCGATGGCCTCAGGAGAGGAGAATCAAGCAAGAGTAAGATGATGAAAGGGAGGGTGAGGCAAAGGTGTGGGAAAGGGGAAGGGGTATGTGAGGTGGCAGTGTAGATCAGGTGTAGGTGAATACAGAAGCTATAGGAGAACAAGGTCAATGGAAGCAGTGGCATTTATCTCTGATTAACTTTGTGTATAGGGACTTGAACACTGCGATAGTTACTGTGGTTCTTAGCTTCAGCATTTTCTAGATTTCATTCCAGAGCAACGGAAGTGAGTAGCTTATGGCCACATTCCCATATCGTGTGTGGACCCTGGAGATATTCGGGGTGATAAAGGAGCAGCTCCTTAGGGCGTATTTTCGGACTTCACTTAAGGGTAGAAGATCAGAGATATAGCATGGTAGTTTTCCAGCTAGTGCTTTCAGAGTCCATATGGCCGCATTTCTTTTTCATCTATATTGCAAGGAGATCCAGCCTACAGCAGCGTACAGGGAACAGTGATGGGTAGAGGAGGGAGGCAGGTGATGTAGTGCAGCGCTCTGTGATACAGGACATCCAGCTTACCCAGGTATAAAACATTGCAATGGCAGTAGATAAAATCAGCATAGTCTAACAGGGAGATGAAGGTAGACTGTATGAGCTGTTTTTGCCTCTGCAGTTAAGCGGTTTATCTGATACAAGAGCCCTAGTCTCTGTCTCAGCTTTTTACCATATCCTCCAAGTGTTCCCCAAAGAGAGCTTGTGATCTGAGTTCCCAAGTATATTTAAACTTGGGGACATAGTCCAGGTTTTCTCCTAGTAAGGTAGTGATGGGGAGTGCCAAGAGCAGAATAGGATGGGAGGTTGCCAGGAGAGAGAATCATCGCCATAGTTTTTTGCGTTGAGGAGCAGTTTTTATCGAGAAGCTGGTATTGGGATGTTGAAGTCAGATTGTAGTTCTTTACAGGCAGCTTCAGGTGTAGACCAGCTTAGGTACAGTACCGTGTCATCTGCAAATAGATGGATATTGGCATTCTTAATGCCAAGGTCGATATTGTTAATGTATATGGTGAAGAGTATTGGTCCCAGAATGGATCCTTGAGGGACACCTCTAAGTAACGGTTTAGGGGGGAAGATCTCCCCTTCTGCTTTGACCTGCTGCTGCCTATCCATTAGGTAGTTCTGGAAACAATACATAGAGGTGGTATCTAGACCCAGCACTTTTAGTGATGAAAGAAGTAGGGAGTGGTCAACAGTATCGAATGCTTTGCTGAGGGCCAGGAAGACAGCGCAGACAAACTTTTTTTATCAAGGTCGTGTTGCCTAACGTTGGTAACCTTAGCCAGCACCGTGGCCGTGCTATGGTTCATGCGAAGCCTGATTGCATAGGATTTAGAAATTTGTCTTTTCCAGGAAGGCTCGTAGCTGTACATTTACTATTTTTTAGGATTTTTGATAATATGGGGAGTAGTGAAATTGGCCTATAGTTAATTAGGTCACAAGGGTCCACAGATTTAAAGAGCGGTATAATGTGGGCAGTTTTACACAGTTTAGAAAGAGACCCCTGGGAGAGTGAGAGATTAAACAGGTGGGTGATGGGCACTGCCAGTGCATGCCAGGCAACCTTTACGAAGTATGGATCCAAGGTGTCCGCGACGGCGCTTTTCTTGATATCCAGGCAAAGTAGGTGCTCTTCAACTTCTTTTAAGGTAACTGGTGAGAAGAAAAAGGCAACTTTCATGGGATTTGGGTCCGGAGGCAATATGTTCATCTGGGAGTGCAGCTTACAGGCAGGCGAGTTATCAAAAGCCAGGCCAGCTGATGCAACGTGATTATTAAATGCTTGTAGTATTTCATTTTTGTCGCTAATGGTGCCATTTTTAGAGGATATTTTTGAGGGGAGAGTATTACCTGTTGTGTGTCCAGCGAGATTTTTTATGGTTGTCCAGAATTTTGTTGGACATTTTGAAGTGGCATCTAACTCTGAGTGATAGAATTTGGATTTGGTTTCCCTAGTCAGCTTCGTGCACAGGTTCCTGGCAGTTCTGAAGAGACACCAATCCTTATTCAGCTTTGTTTCATGACCACATTTCCAAAGCTTGTCCCTATTTAGTAAAGCAGCTTTGAGGTCTGCAGTAAACCAGCAGTATGTTTTTGGCTTTATGCGAGTTTTGACCATGGAGCATGGGCATTAAGGGCATGGGTTAAGATTTCTTGGAAGATAGTAAAAGCTTTATTTACTGGTTTTGCTAGGTAGAAGTTCTGCCAGAGTGGAGAGGCTTTGAGGCCATTGATATAGGCCAGTGGGTCAAAATTCCTTTTAGATCTCTTAGACGAAAATGTCAAGGTTGGCTTGGACTATGGCTAGTTCTCACATCCGCAATAAAACAGTGGTCGCTAACATCAGTGTGGAAGATTCCTGCATTGGAGAAAAGGTGGGGTTTATTTACTAGTAGAACATCTAGAAGGGTGCTACTTGATGGGTTTTTCTTGTTGGTGCATGTAGGTTCATTGATAAGTTGTGAGAGACCATGGAGTCGCAAAAGATTTGAGTGGTAGCGAGGCGCTGGTCAGCCAGTCATAATTAAGGTCTCCCATTATTATAGTTTCAAGGTTGATGGAGTCCATCATGGATGATAAGTGAGATACTAACTATGGTCCAGCTGAAGGTGGTCTGTAGCAGTCAATTACTCTGATGGCTGACATAGGGGATATTTCAATTTTTAGGGACAGGAATTCATATGCATTAGAAAGCGAGGAGGAATCAAGGATAGAGACTGAAAATTTGTTCTTCGTGTAGATTGCAACTCCAACGCCCCTGGTTTGTCTGTCAGCTCTGAATAGAAGATAATTGGGTATGGCAATCTCATCATTAGGAGTGGATGGACGGAGCCAGGATTCTGTTATGACAAGCACGTCGGTTCGGTGTGGGCGATCCAAGCCTGTATGGAGGACACTTTTTTAGAAGGCTGCATGTATTAAAATGCATGAAGCTGATACCCTTTAGCCTAGGGAGTTCTGAGGGTGAGGCGATGTCATTTGTGGGCCCAGGATTGAGTTCCACGTTACCTGAACATAGTAGTAGAAGGAGCAAGTTTCCTTAGGGCTACAAGTGATATTTTGAAGATTTTCATCCTTCTCCTGGTGGAAGTAACATCTGAATCTGTTGCTGGAGGCTTATTGTAGGTGTTATGTTGTCCTGTCATTGCATAGCATAGGACCCTTGCTGTGAAGTACCACGGGGTGACTTCACCAGGGAAGGTGCTGGTTCTTTCCCACTAGTATCTGACATCCTGATGCACATCAATTATAACCTCCATGATAAGGGTGCAGTGGAGCAGTGGTGTTGCAGGAGTAGGGTAAGGGCCTGATGTACATACATTTGATGGGGGAAGGATGGATTTCCCCCTTAGTATAAGTCCAACCTCAAAGTTCCCCTAGTAGGGGTAGGATACATAAGGTGCTAAGGAGCTGAAGCCACTTTGCCATGATTTGAGGTATAAAGGAGCTATTTAGAGAGGCTTTTTGTGAGTTCCAACTCCTTGTTTAAAATTAAAAGCTAATGTGATACGTTAGATAGTGTCCCGGGGACTAGCAAGTACTTGGCCGAAGAGAAAAAGGGTAGAAGAGAATAAGATGAGAAGTATATAATGAGGGCCAATAGCTGTGGTGGGCGGTGCAAGACGGTCTATATAAGAATGTGCAGGGAGGGGGAATGGGTTGGTGGGCATAAAGTTTGCGGCTTTGCCGTACCTCTCAGTGAGTTGAATCCAGCCTTGTGGTCTCAGGCATCGGCTTCTGTAGCACTGGGATCACCAGTGGCCGTGGGTTCGAGCGCAAGGAAGAGCTGGGAAACTCCTTCCTTCCCTGTCTCTCCTAAACAGAGCGTATTGTGGTTTGGCCACAGCCCAGTCATTGCTATAAGTGCACCATGACTCTGTTATGGCCACCAAATCCAGGTTAGCTTCCTTCACTATGGCCTCCAGAGCTGGAGTTTTGTTTTCCTTACTCCTTACATTGGTGCACATGGCTGCCTCCCTGCTTTCCCTTCCCTCCTACTGGTGTCATTTCCGGGAGCTCCATGACCCTCTTCTTCTCTAGTTACCCTCTCTTTTACCTGTCTCCTTTGCTCCTCTGTTCATGCTATCCTGATTTGTACCACAGTTATCCTCCACTTTGTCCTCACCCCCATCTTCCTGCACCTCTGCCCTGTGGGAGCTTCTTCTCAGGCCTTTATTTGTTGTTTCATCATCCAGAGAGTGTAAGCCACAGATCAACTAGGGGCTGCAGTATAGCATTAGGTAGGAAAAAGGGGAAGACTAGGTGAGCCACATGGCCCTTTTCTGCTGTCACCTGCTATGTTCTATGTTTATATCTGTAAGGAGGCAATCTTTACCTCCTTTCATATTACAGCCTCACTCCTCGCTAGTTTAAATGCTCATCCAAGTAGCATTTAAACCTTCCAATAAAGACTGTGGTCCCCTTTCTGGAAGGGTGCAGGCCATTTCCTCTATAGAGACCCATATCCTCCCAGGCTGGCCCTCAGTCCTCATGTAGCTGAAGCCCTCCTCCATGCACCATACCTTCTACCAATTGTTAAAAGCTGTGGTACAGGTGCCCTTCCCTCTTATTGGCTGTACACAGGTAATACCTTGTCAAAAGCTACTGTGCATGCTACCTGCTTCAGGCCTCTGCCCGGCTTCTGAAATTACCCTGCACTGCAACTAACCTATCCCTTGCCAGGTCATTCGATCCTAGGTGGATAATGACATCTACCTCCTTCATATCACCTGCCACCCGAGCAATCCTCTGGCCCTGCTCTCCATCCCTCCAAGTTGAAACACCAGGGAGGCACTTTAATTTCCCTTCCCTTCCTTCCCCTGCCCCCAAGTCAATACACCTAATGATAGTGTTCCTCACCAGCATCTGCTTCCTCCTCAGCTGGGGGCCTCTTCCTCCATCCTTTGGGCCCCTTCTGAAGACTCCTAATTCCTCCCTTCCTACTGATGTAGGTGCCTCCTCCCAGCTGCCCCATCCCACCAGTATGGTGATGGACTTGTACAGTGCTAAAAGCTCAGCAGTGTGTTCCCTTCCTTCCACCCCCACCCACTCAGAGCCCACCAAACCCCAACCAATCTGCCCATGTCTAGGCATCCTCTGGAGGAGTGGTGGAAGACTTGGTGGCCCCTGGGTGGGACAGAAGGTTCTCTGCACCCTTGCCTGTTCAGCTTGGAGTCTGGCAATCTCTACCTTCAACCAAGAGAGGTGAGTGCAAATGGGGCAGCACTTCAGTCTCCAGAATGGGTCCCGAAAGACTGCAGCTCTATACCCATTGCAGTGCACCACTCCCATGCTCGTTCCTTTCTCAACCTTTTTGTCTGTTTGTTTTTTGGTTGAACTTTTTAAGATCTTCTTTCTATGTCCTCAAACTTCCTACCTCTTCTTTTATCTGTTTGAAATGTATTAATTAACCTACCCTAGAAAGGGTGTCTCGCACTTTCCCTTTTTAACCTTTCCAGTGGTTGCCATCTTCCTTATGCCGGCTACTTCCTACCCCCAGTTGTTATCCCACTACCTGTACCTACTTACCCTTTGCTGTCTTTTTCCAGTATATCCATACACAGCACTGTGTTATCTCCTACCTCAGGTGTTTCTCCTATACAGTTACCTGTGGACTGTGGATTATTTGCTAGTGCTTCCTCCAAAAGCTACTGGAAAGTCTGAAGTTCATCTAAGTCAATTCAGTTTCCTTAGTTTGTCTTTGCTCCATCATGTTAACATTTTAAAGGGCTTTTTGATCTCATCATTTGGCCGAATCGTGATCAGCCTGACCACCGGCAACAAGGTGACCCGTCATTGGTTAGATATCTACACTTTAAATTTTAACATGCAAAAATGAGCTAATGGCCCACTGTTTTTTGGCTTTCTTGTGTGGAAACCACTCTCTGACTTAATCTTTTGTATAGTGTGCTCTTGCCCATAAAGGGCTCACAGCTGACCACTGGGGGCTCACTAATTATGAGAAGGCCACACCTCTCCTGTTTTTAGTGCAGTGTTAAAGATTTAGCAAGCACAGCCCAGGCAGATACAGAGACAATTTATCACATTTCTTCAACATTTTTCTTAATTTTTGCTGGGATGCTGCTGGTGTATGGTCAAAATCAGTATCAAACTGTTATAGTACCAGTGTCCCCCACCCAAGGCTGATAGAAAGCCTGCAGTTCATCTAAGCTAATTTGATACTAATGACATTGCAAAGCAGCTGAAAGGGAAGGTCTGCCTCTTTGTAAAAGACACCAAAATCTATAATAGAGTGGATACACCAAGGGGTGGAATAGATGAGCAGAGACATAGAAACATAGACTTTGATGGCAGATAAGGACTGCTTGGCCCACCTAGTCTGCCCATTTCCCTACCTACAGGATAAGCTGCAGATCCTAGTTTGCCAACAGCATATTTCTTCCTATCCCCCACAAGAATTGCCTTATGTCTATCCCATGCATTCTTGAATTTTCCCACAGTTTTAGACCCCACAACCTCCTCAGGAAGGTTGTTCCATGCTTCCACCATCCTCTCTATGAAAAAATACTTCCTCACATTGCCCCTGAGTCAACCCTCCTCTATCTTCAAATTGTGTCCCCTTGTTCTTGCACATCTCTTGTTCTAAAAAATGCTACTTTCTTGGACTTTGTTGATTTCACTGAGGTACTTAAAAGTTTCTATTATGCCCCCCTCTCCATCCTTTCCTCAAGGGTATACATATTGAGCTCCTTTAGTCTCTCCTCATATGGCTTTTCTTCCAGACCCTGCACCATTTTAGTTGCCCTCCTCTGGACTGCCTCCATCCTGTCTATGTCCTTGTGGAGATGGGGTCTCCAGAACTGGACGCAGTACTCCAGATGGGGTCTCACCAACTGTCTGCACAGAGGGATAACAACTTCTTGTTTTCAGATGGTGATGCCTCTCCCTATACATCCCAGTATCCTCCCAGCCCTCCCTACTACCTTCTTACATTGCTTGCTAGCCTTAAGGTCATCTGATATGATTACCCCCAGGTCCCTTTCCATTTTTGTTGTTATTACTACCCCCCCATTCTGTAATCTTCCCCTGGGTTTTTGTTTCCCAGGTGCATTACTTTGCACTTCTTTGCATTGAATCCAAGTTGCCATACTTCTGACCATTCCTCCAACCTTGCCAAGTACTTTCTCATCCTTTCTATGCCTCCTTGTGTATCAACCCTGTTGCAGATCTTTGTGTCATCTGCAAAGAGGCATACTTTTCCTTCCAGTCCCCTCTGCAATGTCACTTATAAAGACATTAAAAATGACTGGACCCCACTACTGAACCCTGCGGTACCTAGCTAGTAACCCCTCTTTCTTCAGAGTGGACTGTATTTACAGTTACCTTCTGTGTTCTGTTGTCAGTCAATGTTTTACACAGGCTACTACCCTGGGACCCACTCCCAGGATGGTTAATTTGATTATCAATCTCTTGTGTAGGACTGTGTCAAATGCCTTGGTAAAGTCTAGGTAGACCATGTCCACAGCCCCTTCCTGGTCTACTACTTTGATCACCCTGTCAAAGAAATCAATCAGATTCATCAGACATGACCTTCCTGCTGTGAATCCATGCTGCCTTGGGTCCTGTGCCCCACTGGCCTCTAGGTACTCAACAATTCTTTCCTTCAGAAGTGATTCCATCACTTTCCCTACCACAGAGGTCAAACTGACATGTCTGTAGTTTCCTGCCTCTGTCTTGCTCCCACTTTTGTGAAGGGAAATCACATCCGCCTTCCTCCAGTCCTCAGGTACCATACCATTCTCCCATGATTTGTTAAAAAGGGTAGTCAGTGGTGTCACTTGTGCTCCCCTTAATTCTTTTAGAATTCTGGGGTGAATTCCATCAGGTCCCATTGCTTTGTCCACCTTCAGTTTTAGGAGTTCTTTCAGAACCCTTTCTTCTGTGAAAAGACTGGGATCAACCCACCTATCCAGAGTGCTTCTGTTAAATGGTTTAGGCACCCCCCCTCCTCCTCTTTTGTGAATACTGAGCAGAAGTATTCATTCAGTATCCCTGCTTTTTCACTGTCCCTCTCTGCTCACCCACCATCCATTCTATTCAGCCTCACTATCCCTTCCTTGTCTTTCTACGCTTCCTGATGTACCTATAAAAGGTTTTATCCCCCCTCTTAACTGAGTTGGCTATGTTTTCCTCAGTTTGGGCCTTTGCTATTCTGACTTCCCTTCCTGCTTCCTTCTGCCTTAACTGGTCCAGTTCTCTGTCCTGCTTCTTATGTGTTTCCTTATACTTCCTAAATGCTATCTTTTTCTCCCTAAACTTCCCCGCCACCTCTTTTGAGAACCATAGTGGCTTTTTCTTTCATTTTGATTTGTTTATTTGCTTCATACAAATGCTTGTTGCCTCAGTGATGGCAGTTTTGATGTTTTCCATTGTTGCTCCACCCCTCCTTCTAGCCTGTTTGCTAATGCTTTACTAAGGCAGTCTCCCATCTTGCCAAAGTCAGCCCTCCTGAAGTCCTGTACCCTCACTTTTGTATGGCTTGACACTGTAGCTGAGTTTATTATGAACCACACTGTTTGGTGGTCACTTGTTCACAGATGGCTACCCACTTCTGGATCTGAGATCCTCTCACTGTCCCCCTTTGAGAGTATGAGGTCTAATATTGCTTCTTCATGAGAGGGTTCCAAAACTAGCTGTCTGAGGCATGCCACCTGTAGGACATCGAGAATGGCCCTGCCCTTGGATGTGGCTGCAGCAAAGGTGTTCTAGTTAACATGTGGCATATTCAGGTGCCTCATCAACAGTATCTCCCCTGTCTCTGCCATCCTAAGGATGCCTTCTACCAAATCCTTGTCCATTCCCTCCCCCTGACATGGGAGTCTGTATACAACCCCTATGTGGATTGTGGTGCCATTTCCAGTCTCTAAGGTGACCCTTAGTGCCTCCTCTCCTCCCTGGTTATTCTTTTGTTCCATTGCTTTTATCACGTCCCTTACATAAAGAGCTACTCCTCCCCCTCTTCTCCCCTCCCTGTCTCTCCTGTAGGTTGTGTACCCAGGTATGTTAACATTCCAGTCATGGTTCTCTGTGTACTATGTTTCTGTGATCACAGATATCCAGGCATCCCTTTTCCATCAAGGCCACCAGTTCAGGGAGCTTGTGCAGACTATGGTCATTGGTACTCATTACCCTCCATTTCTTGATGGCTTTACATGAGAAAACTTGAGGAGTTTTCAAAGGTGTGGCAGATGGGTTTCAATGCAAAAAAGTGCAAAATAATGCACTAAGGGCACAAAAACCAAGGCAGAGTACAAAACGGGTGGAGTGGTATTGATAATCACCAAGCAGAAAAGATATCTGGAGTTAATCATATCTGATTACCTAAACGTGGCCAGACAGTATGACAAGGAAGTCAGGAGGGCTACTGGGATGTTGGGGTGTGTAAGCATGGGTATCACCTGCAGAAAGAGGGAGGTAGTGTTGCCTCTTGTACTGATTGCTGGCAAGACCCCACCTAGAGTACTGTGTCCAGTTCTGGAGACATCTCCAGAAGGACATAGACATAGTGGAGGTGGCCCCGAGGAGAACAACTAAAATGGTGCAGGGTCTGCATCAAAAGCCTTACAAAGAGAGACTACAGGAATGCAATGCATACACCCTGGAAGAGAGGAAGGGGAGATATGATACAGACCTTTAAATACTTCATGGGGAAGAATCTTTGAGAGAAAAAAGATGCTCAAGATCAAGGAGACATGCTATGAAACTGGAAGGTGAATCTAATTCAGGAAGTATGTGATGAAGTCCTTCTTCATAGAAACAGTGGTGGATTCCTGGAAAAACCTTCCAGTGGGGGTGGTGGGGGGCAAAACTGTGGTGGGGCTCAAGAATGCATGGGATTGAAATAAGGGAATCTTATTGGAAAAGAAGGGGAGAGAATAAGAGCCGGAGATCAAGTAAGGTCTGCAGTGATATTGTAGGGAAAATGGCCCACTGAGTGGGTCAAGTAATCCTTATCTGCCATCAAATTTTCTGTTTCTGTGTACTTTTTAAGCTCCTACACTGTCATCACAGTGCATGCATATTCAACTACTGAACTCTCTATCTAAGAGGCCATAAATTTAACTACATCACAGAAATCTAAAACGGTAGTGACCGCTAGTGTAAAAATCAGAAAAGGTCACTTAGTAAACTAAAAGGCCAGGAAAGATGGAACAAGAACAGAATCATAACCAGTATGTAAAAAATTGGGGTTCTGGAGTGCAGCAAAATGCACCACATATATGGAAGAGGTACTCCATGGGTAAGATTCCCTTATTGGGAGGCAGTATAGTGCAGTGGTTTAAGGCTCTGAGCTGCAAATATGGAGACCTCGGTGTGAATCCCACAGCCCCCACTTGCATACTGTGTGACCCTGAGCAAGTCACTTAACTTCCCTGTGCTTCCAGGTCACACCTGTAAACAAGCTTTCAGCTTAGTGTGCCACTCCTGGTTAAACAATTGAAAAAAAAAAGGTACTTACTGCACCTGCAGAAAACGTTGTGGATCAGGCCTTAATGTTTTCTTCATTTCATCCTGGGTTCAACTGGTCAAAAGGGTAATTTCATAGCCAAAGGGAGCATAAATGCAAGAAACAATTCCAACTATATATGAACTGTGGGAACACAGAGAAGTCCAATTTAGGTGTAAACCACTGAAAAGCAGTTAACACATTCTCCCACCCAATCATTTACTCATTATCTTCTCCACATACTTATTCGCTTCCTTTCACACTCACATCCATTAACATTCTCCAACCCTCCGATCACTTCTGCACCCACTTCGCCCTAATATTCACCCCCAGCTGATCCTTGCTTTCAGCAACTCCTCTGTCACTGTCTTTTCACTCACTCAACCATTCTCACACTCATTTAGTTGCTCCTTCTCTCACTTGCTCAGCTGTGAAAATACATATGCCTGTTAATTTTGGTTATTTTAAGGGAACAAAATACTGTTGCTTCATTGTCACAGTCAGTTACTAATCGCTAGCTAGTACTGGATGCAGTTATATTTTTTCTTTGTATTAAGTCTTTCTGCTCATGTGTCGCAATACCAAAACGACACAGGCAAAATCCTCTTTTCATTTGCTCATGTCAAGAGGGCAGTTTGCTTCCATGAGTAAAACTAGCTATGTCGTCAATTATTTAAATCCTTTTCCTAACTCCTTTCACCTTCAGAGCTGCAGCACGTTGAATAAATGGTCTTTTTATTCCTTCCTTGCCAATTTAACAATATGCAACAGCTCTGTTATATTCTAACTTCAAATGAGTTGGGCTGAGACCATCTGCTTCTATTTTTCATTCATTTCCTTTGAGATTCTTCCATTCTTTCTTTAGCATCAAAGTAAATGTTGCAAGATTTTCTTTTTAGGGCAGTCATATTTCATTGTTTAACAAATCTGTTTGGTAGTGCAGGTGTGCTTTAGCAATGTATTATATAATGTACAAATTCTGTTACAACCTTTTGAAAGATTTGAACATCTTTCACAGCACTGTGGACCACATAGTTAACTTCAAGAATTTATTAGTGTGCTGTTTGTTCAGTCAAATGTAAAATACATTCAAAATGTATGGTTCTCTGATGGCCTAATGGTAGGCATCTCCACTCATCCTGTACAGGCACGTAGGTTCGACTCACAGACCCAGAATCCTAGTAAGTGTAGCAGAAGGCAAGGCAACATTTACTGTACCCGCTGCCAGACTACACAGGTCAATGCTCCTACAAAGCTAGAGCCTCATACTGGTTCAACTCTATTCCATCAGAAATTACCAACATTGCCAAGCTAGGTGCTTTTAATTTAACCCTTAGAAGACTATGGACGTATATATGCATCCAGAATCTATATACATTTACACATATTCAGTTCTCAAAGGGTTAAGCACTTTCTTCACCAGCACCTTGTAGCCTGTGCCTCATGAGATTGCTTCACTTAATTTGCTCCAGATCTGCTCCCCTTCTTGCCTCCCCCCAAAGACTCTTCACCCCGTTTGCACTTTTCCCACAACCTCCTTGTTGCAAGCTGTCAGTCTATCTTAGCTACTCTATCCATCCTTCTCCTTTCCAAGCCCTACTCTCATTGCTTTTTCTCTCCCCCTCCTCTAACTCTCTCCTCCCATACCAATCGTTTTGCCTCACACCACAATCCTCTTCTCAATTTCCCCCATCCACCCCAATCTCTCATTTTCCCCCTCTACCTTCCCCCCCTCTTTTCTGGCTATCCACCTCTATGCCTAGACCTCTCCTTTTCCACACCCACCTTTCTACTCCCCTTTGACAATGCTCCCTGAGTTGCCTCCCACCACCCCATCTCTATTTTTATTAACCCACGATGCCTCTGCACTTACCTCGCATGCAATTTCCCTAGGCATTCACTGTCCAATGCCTGGTGTACTGTCCTGCTGCTTAACGTCCACATGAAATACTAGACACTGTCATTGATAACACCTTAATGTATACCTTATAGTATGTTTTGTAACCTCTTTCATGTTGTTTTTGGTCTCTACTTGTTTCTGTTTTCCTGATGTGGAATCTTTGTAAATGAGCCCTGGCTCAAAGGTGTTATCTGACATTTTAATAAATTAAAAATAAAGAAAAAAAGAATGCGGCAGCTGGACAGTTTAAATGAATGCAGTCTGTCTCATGGAAGTTAGTGTGGCATCCCACATCTCCCAGGGGAAGGAGCCATCCCAAAGGAAGGAGTCACAGAGGCACGGTATCATTGTGGTTTGCCTGCCTCCAGCAAGGGTGGTGGCATTCCCCAAGGGCACCAAAGGGGAAAGAAGAAAAAAGAAGTTCCAGCATGTGCCTGCCCATGAAGAGTGACTTCACAGATGAATAGCTCCAAAGCAGGGATCAGCATGGGCTGAGGAACCTCTACTAAGTTACTTCAGTCCAGCATTAGAGGGAGCTGAACTGAGCAGTTCCATGAAGGAAGGCTGCCACAGCAGGGTAGCAAGTGAGTAGGTTAAGTACATTTATTTTGATTTATTTGAAAATTGGTGACCAGGAAAGATATGGTGCTTCCTGGAGAAAGGGGAAGAGGAGTACATGGAGGGAAAAAAAGGGTGAAATGATAAATTAAAAAAATATGTGGATGCAGACTATCTACACAGCAGCAGTACTATCGCTAATGAAGCTGCCAGACCATGTCCAAGAATGAGCCTGGGCTGAAGGGTCAGCAAGGGTGAAGGAGTATCCAGTATTCTAGGGACATTGCCTCCTTTAGGGAAGGTGAGTAGCTGAGTCTCCTGCAAAACTGCCACCTGGCTGACAATGGGTGGCAGTGCAGTGAAGTGCCATGGGGCAAGACACCAGCTGAGGTCAGCACTGGCATGCCAGGTATACACATTTGGAGCTCCGAGCATGTTGGCATCCTCAAGTGGAGGAAGGATGAGGCAGGGCACACTCAGTCCTTCTCCTCCCCTCCCCTACAGATAGTGAACCTCCCACCAAGCAGTCTTTCTGTGAGAGAGACACAGACTAAAGAGCTCCATCTACCTCCTGTAGGGCTTGGTGGGTGGGGGAAGGATAAGCACAAGAAGAGTTAATGGATGGATCCAGGAGTTGCCCAGCAGAAAAGGCAATGCTTGAGATCAAGGCAGAAAAAGTAGTAAAAACTATTACTTACAGTGCTGTCTCAATTATTTTCCCTCAATGATCCACCACTCTTGCTATCCACCAGCTTTTCCTCTCCCAGTCATCATTCATATTAATTCTATTAGTTATTTACTACCCTCAGTATCTGGAACATTGTAATTTCCTACAGTAATAATTACCCTCAACTGTCTGCCAGGCTAAGTATGAATAGCCCTTTGGTCCTTAAGCATTTGGCATCCTGTGCTGAAGCAGTCAATCAGAAACATCACGTCGCCACAGACACTGAAACAATTCATAGGAGCAGCAGTGTAAATTACCCCATTCACCTAAATGGAACACTAGCTAGGCCTTTCAGTGAGTGGCATGGTAGGATTTTCTTAGAACACATGCTTTTATTCTGAATAGCTTTTCATTAAAATATTGGAAGATTTGGGATGTGTCTGCTGATTATAGCTTTAAATGTGCATCTGAGGGAGTGGATCACTGCACAATAAAAACGTTACTAAGATTCCTGCTGTTAACAAGCGGATCAAGAGGATAAAATGTAGTGCTGTGTAGAATGTGGAATTCCACTGGCGAAATCAGCGCAGAATGACCATTCCACTGGTGGAATTTCCACTGGAATTTCACTGGTTCTTCTGTGAATTCTACCTGCTGTGATCTGTGGAATAATATTCAGGTGGAACAGCATTTTTCTGGAAAATCCTTCTGCAGTAATTTCCACAGAAAATATTGAGATCTGCAGAATAATATTCAGCAGAACAACATATTTTCTACACAAAGTCATTCTATAACCAATTTCTGCTGAGGAATTCAACCATTCCTTTTACAGCGAAAGTTGGCAGAATTTTGAAAATTTGCAAAATTTCATTCTGCTAGAATCTGAAAATTCTGGGCAGCACTAAAATGTACCTGAACATTTACCTTTAAATAAGCAAAATGATTGCAACCAAAGAAAAACTATGAAGCCTCATAGACTATTGTATAATGTAAACAATATTGGTGAGATTTTACATCAAGATGTGATTTTAAAGATAATATACCTGCAATACACATTACATTTTTATATTTTATTTTTATTAATAGAGATTAAAGAGATTCGTTACATATATTTCTTTTAAGAAAATACAAATTCTGACATGGATTTTGTTTATTAACTACAATAACCAAATATAATACAAACATAATGGGCTGGATACTCAAAAGGGTTGCGCCATGCACAATAGGGTTGTGCCTGCGCAAGTCTGAAATTGTGCCATTCTGCCATATTCAGCAGGAGGCAGTTGCACCCCCCAAGTCAAGCTGAGCAACAGCGCAATGCTAATGAAGGCATGCATGGTGAGGAACCATGCATAAACTGCACAAGCTGATATTCAGCGGGCTGTGCAGAGTTGTGCAGGTGCAACTCCCAACCTGCGCCTGCACAACTTTGAGCCAAAAAAAAGGAGTAAGTCGAGGGCCACCCACAGGTGAGCTGCCACATTGCAGGGCGCAACACAGCAGCTGCCACCTGTGGGTGGCCCTCAACCTACTCCCTGTGCCCCCCTGCAGCCCAATCACGGGCATATAGCAACCCCTCCTCCGACTGGCCCAATCGTCAGCAGGAGTGTAAAAATCCCCTCCCCGACTGGCCCGATCGCGGGCATTGGTTAACCCCACCCCGACTGGCCCGATCACGGGCATTGGTTAACCCCCACCCCCGACTGGCCGATTGCGGGCAGCAAGTGTCACCCCAAGGACATATCCCTGGTGGTCCAGTGGACCATGAAGCCTGATCGCGGGCTAAAGTGTAAGTAACCTCCCCACCAGCTCGATCACGGGCAAAGTGTGCAGTAAACCCCCACCAGCCCGATCGTGGGAAAATGTGTAAAGTAACCCCCCACCAGCCCGATCACGGGCTGCAAAATCTCGAACCCCCAGAACATATCACTGGTGGTCCAGTGGACCTCGAAGCCTGATTGAAGCTGAAAACTGTTCAACCTCCCCAGGACCACCTACCCTGGTGGTCTAGTGGCCCCACCCCACCCACCCATGAAGCTTCACCACCCCGCCTCCCTGCAGCCGGTGGGTGGCAGCATCCCACCTGCCTGCCGCCCTGCCTCCCGCTGACTGACTGCCCGGTAGGGCTGCACGCCCATTGATGCAGAGCAAGAGCCAATGGGTGTACAGTCCATACTGTACAAGGCAGTCCAGATATGTGAGTGAATTAATTCATTCACATATCTGGACTGTCTTGTATGGTATGGGCTGCACGCCCATTGGCTCTTGCTCTGCACCATCGGGCGTGCAGCCCTACTGGCAGTCAGTCGGGGCAGGGGGCAACAGGCGGTGGGATGCTGCCGCCGCGCTGATGGGGGGGGAGGGTGGTGGGCTGTCGGTGGGTGGGTGGGTAGCTACTAGACCACCAGGGTAAGTGGTCCTGGGGTTGAACAGTTTGCAGCCCGCGATCGGGCTTTGAGGTTCACTGGACCACCAGGGATATGTTCTGGGGGTGTTCGAACACTTTGCAGCCTGCAATCGGGCTGGTGGGGGTTACGTACACATTTGCCCGCGATCGGGCTGGTGGGGGTTTACTGTACACATTTGCCTCGCGATCGGGCTTCATGGTCCACTGGACCACCAGGATATGTCCTTGGGGAGTTGATACTTTGCTGCCCACGATCGCCAATCGGGGTGGGGTTAACTAATGCCCGCGATCAGGCCAATCGGGGTGGGGGTTAACCAATGCCTGCGATCGAAAGCCAGTAGGGGTGGGGGGATTTTACACTTTTGCTCACCATCAGGCTGCAGGAGGCATCGGTCCCGACGGCTGCTGCCTGTACGCAGCGCTGAGCACAATTCCTCGGGATCGGTGCCTGCAGTAATGGCATGCAAATGGGGCCATAAATAGATGCAAATGGCCCCCCTGCACCTGCATGAATTATGGCCCATTGCATGTCACCTTTTTGAATATGGAAATTGCGCCGAAGCAATGGTACTAATGCCATAACTTGAATGCTCCTCCTGACCACTTGCAGTGGCACAAGTTCCACTGCACCATGCACAATGGCTGTGGTTGGGGGGTGATATTCAAAGGAGTTGCTCAATAGCGCAACTCCTTTGAATATCGCCCCAGCCACACCCCTGCGCAACTATTTTGTGCAGTGCAAGGGCTTGCGCCACAAAATAGCGCAGTTTGAATATCCAGCCCAATGTTTTTAAGGGGGATAAACATATTTAAAGCATAATACTAGTACTCTTATGTCTTGAAATCCTCATAATATAAACCAAAGAAGAGCTCAATGCTTAATCATCCATTCGATAAAACAACTAAAGTTACTTCTTGGCCCTACTATAGACCAAGTTACTGTTTGAACACCTATATACTAAAATATAAACACCATATTTCAGATCACCCTAGATAAGAGTTCAACAGAGCAGCAAAAATAAATCATAGAATAAGGGAGTGGGGAGGAAAAGAGCACAACCACAGATCAGACTAATTGTCCATTGGTCATAAGGTAATCACTTATGCCAGCTCCGTCTTCCTTGAAGTCAGATCCCAGTTCAATAGGAAGCTGAGCATTTGCCTCAAAATAAAAAAAGCTCTGGCTTGGTCAAGATCCTCAAAATAAATCTTAGCTATCAGTCTAGTAGGTGCAAGTAAGCAAACAGGTACCCCTGCTTCTTTGAATTCTGACATAATTGCAAGGAATCATTTCTCCACATTGAATAAGCAGAGAGAAATCCAAATAAATAGTAAAATAGCATATCTTGCACCGTGATCTGTCCAGTTGCCCCAGAAGCGTATACATTTCCCTGATGTATTTTTTTTTCTTGATTTTGGTTGGAAAACTGATTCTGATTTTACCATAGGCTCCAAGGAGAAAATCAAAGTTAGCAGTCTCTACTTCAGCTTTTATGTCCATATCAGGGGTATGTGCTGGGAAACCAATGAGCATTACTTGTTTCAGAAGCAGCATATTCTCCAGCCATTCCACTTTTGCAGTTTTTGCAAATTGTTCATGTTGAGCAACATTTACTGTGACTTCTACTGTTAAAGTCCATGCATGCAATACTTTGATCTCTACGTCATTCATTGTCACCACTTTTTCTAACGATTCAGTACTGACTTTAATAGCAGCACACTGCTTGGAAATTTCCTCAAACTTTGTCTCCATTCTCTGAGATGACAGATGTACTTCTTAGAACTCTGCTAAAAATGTCTGTATGGAGAGAAGTGCTGGCATGGCCTGTTGCAGCTTAGCACTCACTTCCCAGCAAGCTGCAGCTGGTGAGACCTGTGGTCCAACCACTCCAAGGGTGTTTGCAGGCCCCTGGGTCAGAGCCCCTCTCCTGGCAGGTTTTGAAGACACGTATTTTTCAATAGTTAACAGTAAAAGCTGACATTTAGGAAAGTATTTTCACCACTATATAGTAGCAGTTGGTACAGAAAATAATCACTTTGGGAGATTTTAATCAGCTTTTTGAATCTCAAGTGTGTGTTCTGTCGTGTGTCTGATCAGCTGAAATGCTCAACAGTGCCCTTGCAGTACATATTAAGAACAGCAAAAATTTTAACAACAATAATTAGTGTATTTTTTATGTTGGCACGCTTGCGTAGCCAACATCTTGCGGTAGTGCAGATTTGGAAGCGCGGTTACTGTTGGGTGAATGCAGGACATGCATCAGTAGGTGCGTCCCTCATTCCCCAATCAGCCTGCATGCCAGTGCCACACCATGCATACTAATGTGGCAAGCACATCTAAGAAAAGGTCCGCTGCAATCAGAGCAAAGCTCGTCAGATGCAATGGACCCCCTGATGTGCTCGTCTACATTGTAAGCATGGCGGCCACCCAACTGCCGACTTCGGGGGTGCCCAATCCCCCTGCCAGCTTACCGTGGCCCCAGTGTATGTGCTGATGGGGAAGTCCACTCCTCACAGCATAAAGCACTTCAATTTGTTATATGCTGAGGGGGTGCCCAATCCACATCGGCATAAATTAACCCCTTTGTTGTGTGCCGTGAGGGTGCCCAATCCTCATTTGACTGCAGCACACCCAAACAGTTAGGTGGCAGGCTGGGAGCCCGCCTCAGTGTGCCAAATACCCTGTAAAAAAGACCTGTCCTGCGATGTTTTTTTGCCCTGTAGAACAAAAAGGTCCTCGCGGTCTCCTGCCCTCCTCCCACAACCTGCACCCACCCTCTATGCACCCTGCCTCCCCACACCCCTCACCCCACACTTACCTCCGAGTCTGGTGTGATGATCTTGGTGGACCGGGAGCATGTCTGCACTCTTCAAAGCCGACCGTGAACTGATGAAATGCCGTGAGCAGTATAATGGAATAAATAGGGGTTTTCAACTTTGATGCATATCTCAGGCATTTTTGAAATTTTAGCACCAGATTTTCAACATAGGGTTTTTGGGACCCCTCCTCATGAATTATTGCACTGTCATTGTGTTATTCGGTCCCACAAGGTGATTTCACGGTCACTGCGTGGAATCACCTTTTGGGAGCAAGGAATGAAACGACAGCGCCAGTGTTCATGAGGGAGGCCCTCAAAAAGCCTATGTTGAAAATTTGGTGGGAAAAATAAAAAAGATGACTGTTTTACGAGCGTGCGTTGCGCAGTTGCTATGCACGCTTGTAACTTAGCAAATGTTAAATATTTTCACCCCACATTATCAGCATTGGCCTTTTTTCCACACCTTCTTGAGAACCGTCCGGCTGTCATTTTTCACATCCTGCCCAAAATGTGGTTTTCGAACTTCCAGTGCAGAATAGCGTGGTCGATGTGGAAATCAGTGTTCAGGACAAATTAGTAAAATGACAGTTACACTGTTCATGAGCAGAGGTCCTAAAATGTCTATGCTGAAAATTTGGTGACAATACTCCATAACATGATCACAAGGAGTGTGCATTGCACAGTTTCATGCGCACTGTAAGTTTGCGAGTATTTATAATATTAATCCAGATTTTCAACATTGCCATTGTTCTGCACCTTCTTATGAACAGTACAGCTGTCATTTTCACATCCTGACCAAAAGTGTTTTGCAGTTCCAGTGCAGAATAGGCGGTCGCTGTGGAAAGTCTGTGTTAGAGACACATTATGAAAGTGACATTGACACAGTCCATTAGCACAGGTCCTAAAATGCCTATGTTGAAAATTCGCTGATTGTCTCACCCGCTGATCCATTCCCAGTAAACATGGGGGACATGTCAGCTGACAGAATCAACAGTGTGAAGGGGTACAAGCTGCTGCTGGTGCAAGGATACACCTACCAGCAAGATAGGACCCACAACTAGTGCACCTATTGGAAATGCTGTGGGTACACAGCTTCATGGTACAAGGGGTGGGTGCTCACTGTCACAGGGGGCACACCAACAGTGCCGCACACCCACAGCCATGTGCCTGACACCATGTCTGACCAGGCTATGGGGTGCTCTTGTAGGTGGTGGAGGGAGGGTGCCATGAGGATCCCCAAGCTGGTCACCCAGTATAATACCCACAGCCCCAGGGACTACCTAATGGGGCCAGCAGTGATCATCAGCCTCCAGCTGCAAGCTCCGGAGTGCGTGGGGGGGTGCACTGTCAACAGCCCTTGCCTGTGACCTGTTTGCTGCCACTGTTCTGTGTGCCCCAGTCCACTGTTCTGTACCTCTGTTGCATATGGCTGGGTGCACTGGGCAGTCCCTTGCATCCCATAGCATTACTGCTGCCACCGTCACTAAACCATGCATCTGTCTGATCAGTCGTGCATCAGGCAGCGGTCTGCCAGCTGTGTTGCTCTGTGTGTGTGTAAGGCAGGCGCAAGGTCAAGCTGCTGACCCTGATTTCTATCCCTGCATACCAGTGATGCCCGCCATACCCAGCTTGTCGTCCTGCTGCCCATCGGGGTCCATGGTGGCTCGACTGTTTTCAGGTCATTCTCCAATGTGTCTGTAGGTGGTACGGCGTTCAGCAGCAGGTCGTGACAGTGTCCCTCGTGGTGTTCAGTGCTTGTGCTGTGTCAGGATTCTGGCCATCGGGCTGAAGTGCGTCAGGATCATTTGCAGCAGTGTGTTGTTGTCGCTGTGGGGGGCTTCAGCCATATCTTCGTCGATTACCTGTGGTACTTCCCTATTATCCAGAATTTTCCTCCAGTAGCTATTGTAAGCAACCTTTGTAAGAAAGCATCAATCCTCAAGAAGTGGCATTGCCATGAAAAACATTTATTATTGTGGTGGAAGAAAAAATAAATATACTTTGGCACTACTGTGGAATACCGAACCAATCAGAGAGCACATTTCGCAATGTTGATGACATCACAATGCCAAGTCCAGCACTGAAGCCATCTGTTGAAATCAAAGAACAGTTTCATCTTCAAACAATCAGAAGATTTAAAAACTATAATTAGTCAACCACTGCTGTATATAGTGAATATCAATGGTCTGACTCAAAATAGGGAATTTATTGTCACTTGTGAAGAGGCAAAACTTTCATAATTCCCTGTTCTGCCACTCATGAGTTAAGATAAATTGCATAGTTTGAATCACATAGAAACATAGAATCTGATGGTAGATAAGGACCGCTTGGCCCACCTAGTCAGCCCATTTCCCCACCTAATGGATAAACTGCAGATCCTTGTCAACCAACAGCCTACTTCCTCCTACCCCCCCCCCCCACTATACACACACACAGGTTGCATATGTATATTATATATCCTGGTATGGAAGCACACGTTTGTTAGGGTTCATTTAGTGTTTATTTTATTTTAAAACTTTAGTTTGGGTTGCCAAAGATACACTGAGCCAAAACTTATTTCCTGGCGCATCCCAAGGGATTTGCTCGGAAAAATACAGAATGCAGTTGGCAGCTGTTGGTTTCAAAACAAGGTCTGCTGGGTCTCTCTTTCTGTCTCTCTCTCTCTCTCTCTCTCTCTGCATGTTAAGCAATATTATAGTGGCATGGTAGTGCCACTATAGTTAGGGTTGAGCAGCAGTTTCTATGTTAAACCTCAAATTTTGCACTTTAAAACTTTGCAACCGTTCAACGGATTTGCATGAAATTGTGCATGC
Organism: Neoceratodus forsteri; assembly: GCA_016271365.2. NCBI lineage: Eukaryota > Metazoa > Chordata > Ceratodontiformes > Ceratodontidae > Neoceratodus > Neoceratodus forsteri. Next base: position 436,319,450 of record JADMNL010000023.1, read on the forward strand.
ATGGTCTCTTGGGTAGATCACTTGATATGCTAAGTTTTGTTCTGGTTGAATTTGCAGATTCAGAGATGCTGATAGTGAAAAAACTTAAAATTCACTACTTTTAGAAGTTTTTTTCTCATTGCGCTGCACAGACACAGTGTGGAGTTGTGGTCTGAAATTTTTATGGTCGAAAAAGCTTGGGTCACAGAACAGACCAGCATTTATTTGGTGAAAATATATTAATCCATTCAAAAAGCTATAGCATTCTTAAGTTTCCATTATTTTCAAAGCGGATTTTTATTTTTCAGGATAGTTGCATGGTACGGACAATGATCCTTGCCCATGAGGGGCCAATCCTTGTCCATCAGTTCCCAATCCTTGTCCATGAGAAAAATTCTTTGTCCATGAGCTGCCATCATGTTTTTTTATTTGTCCAGAAAAAGTGTCTATAACTCTGCCCAGGGACATCTGTGCCACACGTCTAGTGTGATTTATGCTCATCGGGAGTTGATGAGCTCTGCTACAGTATGTGCTTTGTGGCATGTTTATGCCCTCAGAAATGTTTGTTTTTCATTATTCAAATCCATGTCCATCATTCTGTAGCTTCCTTGTCCATCAGTCTTTGTCCACCATGATGAACAAGAAAAACGGCTGACAGACAAAGATTCCCAATTTGGCTATCTGATCATGAAATTTTGATGCCCAGCTAGCCAGACCGGGAATCCTTGTCCATCAGCCATTTTCCTTGTCTGCCATGATGGACAAAGACTGATGTACAAGGAATTCAGCTGGCAGACAAGGATTTCTTTCTGGCCATCTGGCCAACAAAATTTCACGACCAGATGGCCAGATTGGGAATCCTTGCCCATCAGCCATTTCCTTGTCTGTCATGATGGACAAAGACCGACCGGCAAGGAATTGTGTCGGTGAACAAGGATTTTTTTTTTCACCCTTTTTTATCTGTTATCCCTGGTAGCTAGTGGTGCCCCCCTGAAAAATGGCTGTCTTATGGGCATTTTGTGCAATCTTACTACACACGCTCGTAACTTAGTAAATTTTCAATATTTTCACCCCATTGTTTCATTATGCTCTTCTTATTATCCCACCTGATGTGTGTCCCAGCTGTCATTTCTCAAATCCTGCCCAAAATATGTTTTCATGCCTGTGGCATAGAATGGCATTATAGTTGCGCAGAATTATGTTTTGGAGGGGATTTGATCATTTTCTGTGTTGGGTACATGTGGTGAGGTCATAAGAAGGCTTTGTTGAAAATATGGGGTCAAATTAGGATACTGTTATACTAGCTTAATGGAGGGATGGGAGTGCAGGGTCTGAAGGACCCTGCGCTGCCACCATAACATATGCGTACTGTTATACTATGCCAATGGAGGGATGAGAGTGCAGGGTCCTTTGGACCCTGTGCTCCCATCATAACATACAGATAGTGCTATACTATGTCAATGGAGGGATGGGAGTGCAGGGTCTGAAGGGTCCTGTGCTCCCACCATTAAATAAGGATACTATTAAACTATCTCTAAAAGTAAGGAAATGTGGCATCACTGTTTAATCCTAACTTTTATTGCTCACCCTGCACAGACCCACAGGCAGGGGAGGTCTTGTCTTAGACCGTGAACCCTAACGCTCACCCCATTCCAGTACAAACTTGGATGACATGGGTACAGCATAGCTGAATGGGGTGTGCATTAGGTTCATGGGCCCCAAGATAGACCCTCCCCCACCTATGGGTCTGTGCATGGTGGGCAATGGAGTGTTAAGGTTGGAAACCCTAATGCCACATTTCCCTACTTTTGTTGCTTTGACCCTAACAAAGTTTTTTGCAATTTATACATATATATATATATATATATATTTTTTTTTTTAAACTAGAAGCATAGAAATTTACAGGCAGACAAAGACCATAGGTCCATCTAGTCTGTCCAGTCCATACCTCGGTCAAGGGGCCAGTCTGTCACTGGGCAGACTACAGGCTGCCAAGACAATACTGATTTCCTGAGGGGCTGTCTGCAGGCTATCCCTGCCCCCTTCCCTTGTTGATACCCTCTTGAGTCTCATAAATCTGTCCCACCCATGTTTAAATGCATCGACCAATTGAGCATTAACAAGCTGCTGCTTAAGGCAGTTCTATTTGTCCACTAACCTCTCCATAAAGTAATACTTAACCTTGTGTCTCTTTTGAGGTTACCTTATACCAGTTTCAGGCTGTGGCTCCACATAATGTCGCCTTGTTGGACTAGATGAGCTTTGGTCACCTACTTTGTTGTTACCCTTAAGGCACTTGAGGGTTTTGATCCTGTCCCCCCTTTCCCTTTTAGTCCCCAAGTACATGCCAAGGTCCTTTAATCTCTCCTTCCCTGTTAGCCCCAGATCATTCTGGTCACTCTCCACTGCACTGAATCCAGGTGGTCTATTGTCCATTTTCAAGTATGGACTCCAAAATGAGGTTCAGCTGTGCAGATGCAGCCTAACCAGTGACCTGTAAAGTGACAGAATAAGCTCCCTGCACCTTCTTGAGAAGACCTTTCTATGCATCCCAGTCCACTTCACTTTGCTGTACACCTTATTGCACTGTCCTGAGGTCTTAAGACTGTCACTGATTATGACTCCCAAATCAATTTCTTCTGTAGTTTTGGCCAGGTGTAGTCCCACCATCCAGTATTTAAAATCTTGATTCCTTCTCCTCAAGTGAATACCTGCACTTTTCAGCCTTTGGTTTTAGCTGCCTAATTCCAAACGACTTCTCTTATTTAATAAGGTCCTCTTTCAATTCCCTTTTACCTTTCAAATTGTCTATCCTGCCACAAATCTTGAGTGACAATTGTGAACAAACTTATCCTGCTTTGTATCCCCTCACTGATATTGCAAATGAGCACACTGAACAGCATTGGATGTAGGACTGACCCCTGAGGTACATCATTTATTACTCTCCTAACTTTTGATTTGGCCCCAGTGATGACCTCCCCCTGGGTCCTGTTTTGAAACCAGTTTCCTTTAGCCCATCTCCAATCCCTTAATCCCCAACCCCAGTTTCTACCCCAACCCACAATGGGGCACTGAGTTAAAGTCCTTACTAATGTCCAAGTGTAGGGCATCCAATGCCTTGCCCATATGCAGTTCTTGCAACTCCCCACTGAAGAATTCAATCAGGTATGTCTGGAGCCCCTGTGCCTCCTGAAAGTCCACAAGTTTTCCTTTATTATACACTCCAGTGATCCAGTATGGACTTCAGACTGACAAGTCACCCACAGTTGTACCGTCTACTCCCGCACCAATTGGCTACCCCTGTATGGCAGATTATAATACCAAACCTGTCTGCTTGCTAAGGCAATGTTGGTCCTCACCTCGCCTCCCCCAACGACACACAAATGGATTCAACCCTTTAACAAGCTATACAATACTAGGAGCATGGCAAGATCTGCCCTAGAATTGCCACTCTGCAGAACCAACCTGGGAAAGCACTTCTTTACTGTCAGGGCAAAAGGGCTGTTTGAATGAATTACATGAATCCCTGCTAAGCCTCCAAAATATTGCCCAATATAAAAGGTCACTGTGCTCAGACCTCTCGTTCAATTCCAGTTGTACCTGCTTCCAGTAATCCATGAACTTGCATGACTTGTGCTGAAATTCAACACTGTTTTTCCTGCTGTATAGCTTAAATGAACCTATCTAACATCTGCTGCATCTGTCTTGACAATATTTCTCTGGAATTGATGAAGATACTGTGTTTGTATGTAACACCATTTGACATGGAATCTTTGTAAATGAGCACCTGTGCTCAAAGGAACTCAATGAATGAATGAATACATACATACATAAATAACTAAGACTTTGCAGTATGTACTTCTCCTCTGTCCCCACTCCTGTGAAGGGGGGTGATGTCGACTATTATTTCAGTAATCTGTGACCATTTCTGTGTCCATGGAATGACTGAATGGATCCACCAGATGCATCACTATCATACCTCTCAACTGTCCCTGATTTTCAGGGACGTCCCTGATTTTGCATTCCAAATTTCCTCTGTCACTCCTAAATTTGGCACTTTTGCTCCTGATGAGCAGAAATTTTAATCATAAAATCATACCAGACAATAGTTTTACAGTCTAGTTCTCCATCAGAATATGATTTTATCTTCAACCCACTTATTGTAACAACTTCATGAACTGATAATGCCCTTTTTTTAAGATGTGTCCCTGAGTTTGGTTATGTGTCCCTGATTTTTGAGGAAGAGAGTTGAGAGGTATGCTAGGGCTTGTGCCATCTCCTTCAGCACACAATGGAGCACTCAGTCTGGTCCAGGTGAATTCTTTAACTTTAACCCCATCAATCCTTGAGCACCTTCTTTCCAAGATAGAACCCATAGGCCAACTCAGCCTATCTCTTGCCTGGTTGTAGCACTCTGCTTCAAGCCTTTTTTCAATCATGAAGACCAAGCAGATGCATTCATTAAGGGTCTTGACTATTTGTTCATTGCCCTCCACCCGAACTTGCCTCTTTTCATTCTCTATATTTCCCTTTACCTTTCCTTCTTTTCCAGATGTAACTATACAGTGACTTGTCATTATACCCTCCCAAGCTATCCTAAGCTTGTCGCTCACCTTACTTTCCTCACTGTTTTGTTTGTCTACTTATCACAGTTGAGGTACCTTTCCTTACTTGCCTCTGATTAGGAAAATTTGTGCTTTCTGAATGCAACCTTCTTTGCTGTCACTGCTTCCTAGCCTCCTTTAAAAACAAGTCATCCTTGACCACCTGCTGTCTAACTTAATACCTAACAGTCTAGCACACCATTTTATTGCCTCCATAACCCTGTTCTTGATGAAATCCATTTCTTCTGCTCTCCCTCCAGTTGATGAGACCTTTGAGTCCTACCTAAGTTCTCTGTTTATCTTTCTGAAGTACCATAGTTCTAGTTGCCTGCCTGAGTTCTCTCAGTGTTAGGTTAAGCCATACTATGAAATGATTACTTGTACTCATATACCATCTCCACAGCAAAAAGTTGACAGTGAATGACATTACAGTGACAATTCGCTGTTGCTGCTGTAATGTCACCACAGGATCTTGGCACTGCTTCCTCAGGGCACTGCTTTCTCGGGATCTTTCACACCCTCCCCAAATCAACTCCGGCTAGGGGTTGATTATATTTTTTATGGGGGATGTACGGGGCAGAGCCCCCCACATGGGATGTTCCACAGCAAAAAAAGTTTTCTTGGAGGGGTTTATGCTGACCTCAATTGCGGTCAACATAAATCCCTCATTGTAGGTTGCATCGCAGTTAAGTTGTCACTGTGATGGCATAGATCCACCTGTACTGAGCAGCTCATCCACTGATTGTTGCCCCACACCATCACCATTGGTCAGAACCAGATCCAAGGTTCTACCTACTAGAGCTTCACAAAATCAGAAACTGTGCTTTGCATACCACTTGCAGATGGCTACTCACATTTACACAGCATGAAGTACCCACTTCATGAGGTTTTGCCAGGCAAATTGCCTACTTTGCCTGGTGGAGTGTAGGGGTAGTGGCACTTCACCAGCAAAGGTGCTTTCAAACTGTGACTATACATAGTTTTCAATATTGCCACCTGAGTGACCACAGGTGGTAGTGAGCCAAGAGAGATTTACTAGGAGGGATGCCAGTGATGATATGCTCAATTCTTGCATGCGAGCTTGCATACCACCCTGAAACTGGCACCCCATGGGAGAAAACCAGGAGGGAATATCCTGGGCAGCACTCTGCATCTGTTACAGAACCCCACATTCATGAACTGGATCTCTTCTTCTGCAGGTAAGAGGGGGCCTGATGACCCTACCACAGGAGGGAATCTGTGAGAGAAGAATGGAGATCAAGCTAAGTCTCTTGGATGCCAGGTGATGGTGGGGGGGGGTCAGACCAGGACAATAGGGCATAAACTAACAAAAAAAAAAAAGAATCACACTCCCACCCTCTGTGCCATATATACCCACCCCCTCCCATCACACAAGCCAGTTGAAAACTATATTCTATCACTCATCTGCCTTCTAAGCCCCACTGCCCTCCTCCCCGTGCACCTTGTGAAGTTCATAATGTGTTTCCTTTCCTCTGCCTACACCAAAATCCATGTTTTGCCCTCCTCCCCATCAGTTTCAAAAGAGATGAATTAGACCCCCACCTTTCACACACTCTGTAATAAATCCCCCTTTTCCCCATAAAGATCAAACCCAGTAGACATACTAGTTCCTGTAAAAAAAATTGTCTCTCTATGGAGTGAGAGGCGTTCTCACTGCTCAGTGCTGCAAGTCAAATAAATGGTGAATAATGTATATCCAAATAGTAATACCTGATTGACTAGTTAGCCCCTTCAGCTAGTTTAAATGTTCTGATATGTAAGCCTTAAACTTCTGTCTTAAAGCCCTTGTTTCCTGTTGGTAGAAGGCATTCCAGTTTGAACAGCCTCATCACCCCAGAAGTTCTTCCAATCCCCTAGGAAGTGAACCCCTTCTGCAGTGCACCAGTCTTTTTTTTTTTGTTATTTAGTATACTTTCTCTTACATTGATTTGCCCATGTCAGCCATCCTCTTTCTCCCAGCCCCATCATCAACTGTCCCTGGGACTTACCTCTAACCTGACAGTGCCCATGACTCCACCTCATTGTGGAGCCACTTCCCCACCAGGTTCTCCAAGCCCAGGAGGGGTTTTGTCTGGTTGTGGTCAGCAGCCTAATGCACAGTGTGGGACCTGCAGAAAGAGAGATGGTGTCATTTTGCCATAGTTCATGGAGGCTTTTTTCCCGTAGTTCTCATGATTCTAAGTCATATGAGTGAAAGCAAAACAGCACCGACAATATGGGCAAAGGCAAAACAGCCAACACAAATACAGACCACACCAACAACAGTGAATGTCTAAATAGTGATGTCACTGAAAAAAAAAATCAACAAAGAAAACTACAGTGAAATGCACAAACAAGCAGAAAGCAAATGTCCCATTTGCAACTGAAAATGATACACCACTCCACAAAGATAATCATAATGTGACTGAACTCCATATTCTGAAACAACAGCAAGTCTCTTGTTCAAATCCTTTTATTATTTCTTCACGGAAGTCGACTCCGCACAGGACACCAACTGCTCCATCTTCACTTCACTCATCCTCTGCTCATGTTTTAGACACTCAATTACTCTTCAAATGCTAGGATGGCACGCAGCTACCTGAGTATTAAAACCCTGTTGCCTCCCCTCCACAGCATTATGTGTACGTGCCAGACCCAGCCTCGCTGCATCATATCAGTTCCAGTCTGACACTAGTAAAATGGGTCATCTACATCCAGAACTGTGGGGGAAGCCTATCCATGCACAAAATAATCCACCACAGGCTGTAAAATCTCAGTATAATGAACAAAAAAGTCCTACTCCCTCAGTTCTTCAAACATGCCAACCACATCTCCTACTGGTACAAATGCCAAGGCAAGCAATATCCACACATGAAGGGCAAAATCCTCATCACATCCATACCGTTCAAGCACTTCAGGGCACTGCTGAATCCTTCTCCACACCAACTGGCAAAAGTGGAAAAAGCAACCCCATACCTGGACATCAGCAAAAAATGAAGAAAACCCCTTCCATGCAGACTGCTCAGAATCCATCACAGCATTGCATGGACACAAACCAGAACTGGAGGACTTCAGCTGAGGGAACACAAGAACATATGACTGGATCTTCTGGGAACACATTGTTATATACAATGCAGGAATGACCAAACCAGACTTCATGCCATGTACAGTGTACAGCTGGCTGAACAAAGGTGGGGAATACTTGAAGGTCCCATCCAAAAACACTTTCACATTCCTCCAGAAATCAAAGATCCCGTGTGAAAACAGCAAAACTCGATCTCCTTCCATCCCACTATCAAACAGCAGGAATCGCTCACTGAACGGGTCATTCCAAACTCCTCATATATGCACAGGTCCCCCACAGAAGATGGTGCAACTGGGCATCACTTCTCGGACTGAGGAAAGTGCTGAATGGTCCTCTTCATCAGCTTCACTCCCAACAGGCAACCAGCCTTGGCATCTGGCACCCTCAAGGCACACTGCATGACAATTTTAGATGTAGTTATTTGACCGAGCCCGATCCTGCAGATTACACATAACCTGCTGCACACCAGCATCACAAGCATCAGGAACATGCTTACGTGATTTCAGCAAACCAACCACATCGTCAGCAACTGTATGTAGGCATATGGTATTCAGCACAATGCCAATACGCCTTATGGGACACCCCCTTATCCCTGCAATACAGACAGCCATCATACAAAAGAAGTGGTCTACCCTTCTGACTCTGAAGCAACTGCAAAGACATGGAGATGATCCTAAAAGAGAGGCTGGTGACCTTCTTGGAGAACAATGGGCTCCGGGATGGTCAGCAGCATGGGTTAGTCTCAGAAGATCCTGCCAGACAAACCTGACTGAGTACTATGACTGGGTGAGAAATGAACTGGACAGAGGCCATGCAGTGGATGTCCTGTATTTGAATTTCAGCAAGGCCTTTGATTGCATGCCGCATGAGAGGCTGGGGGGGAAGCTGGAATATATAGGGGTGGGAACAAAGATGGTTTATTTGATCACCAGTTGACTGAAGGGAAGGCAGTACAGGGTGGTGGTGGAGGAGGGGAATCACATCACTGAGGGATGGGATGGACAGGGTGCCACAGGGATCAGTTCTGGGACTGATGTTATTCAGGATAATCATAGTGGATATCTCCCGCGGAGTCCAGAGTAAGATTTGTCTCTTCGTAGATGACACAAAGATGGGAGCTGTGGTAGATGACATTGAGGGGTGGAGAGGGCAGCAGGAGGACCTGCCCAAACTACAGGTGTGGTTGGAGGCATAGCAGTTGGGGTTTAATGCCAAAAAGTGCAAGGTACTGCACTTTGGGACTAATTATCAGGGGAGGAGCTATCAACTGGGGAACTGGGGGAAGGGTTACAGCTAGAATGCACCGAGGAGGAAAAGGATCTAGGGGTGCTTATAACAAGGAATATGAACAACTAAGTGCAATGCAGAAAAGTGGCAGCAAAAGCTGACAGGATACTTTTTTGTATTGCGAAGGGAATCTCCTTCAGAAATAGGGAGGTGATCCTGCCGTTACACAGGTCACTGGTCAGGCCACACCTAGAATACTGCATGCAGTACTGGTGCCCATTCCTGAAGAAGGACATCAGATTGTTGGAGGGTGTCCAGCAGAGGGTGACAAAGATGATCCAGGGGTTGGAGGGATACTCCTATAAGGAGAGGCTGTGCAAGCTGACCATATATTCCCTGGAGGAGAGGAGAGATCGGGAGGACATGATCAAAATCTTTAAATACTTAAAGGGGATAAGCAAGACTAGCACAGAAGGGATTTTCCAGATTAGAAGGGGGATGTTCATGAAGGGGCACCAACTGAGACTGGAAGGGGGGGAGATTCATGAAGGAAGTCAGGAGGCATTATTACACAGAGAGGGTGGTGGACAAGTGGAATGCTATGGCTGAGGAGGTGGTAGCCTGTAGCATGGTAGGCAGTTTTAAGATGGGATGGGACAGAGTGAGAGGGGGTAATTATGAAAAGGGAAGGAGTGGGTGGAGCAGCTGCAAATTGAGGGGCTAGCTGCACAATTAAGCAGACTCGATAGACCATGAGGCCTGTTTCTGTTGGTGGTTTTGCGTCTCCAGAACTCAAACAACACATCAAGCAGCAACAACACAATCACCACTACCACACCCAAAACGCACTCTGAACTTAAAGCCCAGTAACGGAAACTAATAACCCACACCCGAAACACCTAACACCATACACTTGGCCAAACCTCTGACAATAAAAAAAATCCACACAACCTAACCAGAGGCATGCACAGAAGGGGAGCTGACCCTGGCCTTGACCCCCCCGTTAAGATGCTAGCAATAGGAAAAAAAGATGCCCTTTGATTTTTTATTCTGTTGTTAATGTTGTCTGACCTGAGTCCAGAGCTGCTTCAGTTAAGAAAGCTTCCTTTCTCCAACAGTGTTTTCATAACCTTCAAGCTGGAATTTATTACTCTGGCAGCAGAACTCACAGATGTTACATTTCCCACATTGAAACATTCCTTTGGGGACTGGGGTAACCATAGCCTATAGGTTGCTTCAGGTTTGATTTCAACATAATGCATATGTACAGTACTAGCCTGTCTGTAAGATTACCTGCTCTTGAAAATGTAATTCTAAGACTCTCTGTTAATTCTGTTGATAAAACAGAATAGTTAAAAATTATGGGCCAGTATTTTCTAATGATGTTCATGTTTCTTAGGTCCCTTGGTGCCCTAATGTATTTTGTTATAAAACAGACAGATCTGTCATCACACTTTTCCTGATTCTTTGTTTTTAACAAGAAGTCCCTTTCCATGTTTAAAGCTCTCTCAAGAGCATTGTCAAATGTCAGCCTATTTCATAGCTCCTTTGTATGAATCTATTGTAAAATTCCTGAGATTCTTTTTCAGACTCATCTTTCCTAGTGCAGTACTGCCTGATTTGTATATATTTTTCTATACTCATTTGTTTTTTATTTCTTATGCTCCATTGTGTTGCATTTTGTCTGTCACTGTTCGAATCCCACCACAGCCACTTAAATCTAAATCATGAATTAAAATGTCTGTATGTATTTAAAACAGCAGGGGCAGACAGTATGTTGGTCAGAAAACTGTATAAAGGGATTATTGTGGCACAGTAAAACTAACTGCCTCAAGAAAGACTTTTGTTGAAACACTTTGGTTTTGGTAGCAGCAGTGAGCTCACACCGTGTACGTCTGTTAATTACCTGCAATAAAAGTGGATAATTTTTTACATATTTACTGACTCCTTCATTTCTTATTGTGGAAGACTGGTGAGTGCTCTGCTACCTTGAATTTTTTCTTCGGATTTACAGTGGCTAGCTACTATCCCTATGAAACACCAGGCTCTTTCAAATGGTACACCTGTTCATGCTTTGGGCTGTACTGTATCTTCCTAACTTTAAAATGCAGGGAATGCATGATTTACAGTGTTGTAGTTCAAAACCTCCCAGGAGGCATGCCCCCAGACCCTCCCAAGCTTTGTTAGGATTTTGGGCCACCCTTGTTCATGGCTTCAGCGCATGCCACTGAACATAACTATGTCATCTCACCTATGAGCACCATAACCCGCATCACACACACATTTACATCAGATGCTGACACCTAGAATAGAACCCATAACACCCCAGCACTCAAAGCTACACAACCACCCTACCTACCTACCTAACACCCTGCCTAACCCACTACACCATGATGGAATGAAGATCACAAAACAACAAGAAGAGGCTCACAACAAATGTCATATCACAAACCAAACCTTTACAACAAAGGATACGGACACTTTATGCAAAGGGCTTAACCCCCTGCACCCCCTTACTTATTAAAACCAACTTCTAAACTGCACTGCCTATGACAACATGTGCAACATTGCCACTGCACACTTCACCCTCGCAGCACAACTTTGCCGAATTTTCACATGCTTTTTGAAGCTACAGCCATGTTTATAGGTACTCAAATTGAGTCTCTCATATCGAGTCACTCAGATTGAGTCACCCATATCATAGGATACCAGTTCTCATCCTTGAGCATCTCATGGGTGAGGACTAAGCATGCAAACATCCTAGTCAGGAGGCACTCTGCCACCCATCACTGCTCCACTGCACTACCACCTTTGGTCACCAAGATGGCAGTGTTGTAAGGGAGCACATAGACCTCCCTCCCATGAGGAGGGAAGCATCCGCTGGGATGCTCAGTCCTCCTCCTAGCCAACCCCTCAATGACCCAGGCTCACTTCTGAACACAGCTTCCTGGCATCGTGATCAATCACGCTACTGCTTCGACAACAGGCTTGACCCCAGCACACCAGTCTTAAGCCAGCAAATGAATACCAAGATTTTCATACTCTTCCTACTCCTTTCCTGTGCACTGTGAGAAGATTACGGTCCTCACCAGGCTTTTGAAGTAAGCCCTTATATAATAATAATAATACATTTTATTTAATATAGCACCTTTCACAAATCAAGGTGCTGCACAGTCACATAAAAACAAAATGCAATAAATACGAATAAAATTACAGAAGTTTGGGGTAAGCCTTACCCCACAAAAAGGTCTTCAGTGCCTGCTTAAAGCACCCCACTGTCCTGCACTCACATAGCAGATGGGGCAGAGAATTCCAGAGGGTAGGGGGCAACAAACCCAAAGACGTGAGCACCAGATGACTTTAAACTAACCCTCGGAATCTCCAGCAACCCCTCATCAGCCAAGCAGAGCTGTCGCAAAGGGGTATAAGGAACCAGGAGCTCCTTCATGTAATAAGGACCCTGTCTGTGTAGGGCTTTGTAAGTTAATAAATCTACCTTAAAGGTGATCTTCCACTGAATAGGCAGCCAGTGCAGATCGTGCAGCACTGGGGTAATATGGGTTCTCCTTGACACCCCAGTCAATAAACGTGCCTCAACATTCTACACTAGCTGCAAGTGGTGGATATCAATCCCAGGAAGTCCTAGGTAAAGGGAGTTGCAGTAGTCAAGGCGCGATGTCACAAAGGCGTGGACCAAAACAGGCAGATCACTGGACGAAGCAAGGTGCTTGATCCTAGCAATGTTCCTAAGATGGTAAAAGGCCAACTTGATGACTGCTGACAACTAATGTCGAAGGATCAGACCATCGTTGAGCACCACTCCCAGGTCTCGAACCCATTCAGAGGTAAGAATTTGAGCACCCCCCAGGACTAAACCAGAAGGGAGATCAGTCCTCAACCCCTCTGTCCTATGATCTGGGTCCACAACCAAAACCTCAGTCTTTCCTGGGTTCAATTTTAAACTGCTGGAACTCATCTAATTTTGATTTCTAAAGGCAGCTATTCAATACTGAGACAGCACTAACCTGGTCGGAGGCAGAAGACAGGTAGAGCTGGATATCATCAACATAGCTGTGAAGCCTCAGCCCATACTATCTTACAATGTCTCTGAGGGCAGCATACATTGCAAATAATATGGGTGACAGCACTGAGCCTGAGGTACCCATAGGCAAGAGAAGGCTCAGAAGAAAATATTCCAGAGACAACTCTCTGAGATCTACCAGTGAGGAAAGATGCAAACCTTCTGAGAACTGTCCCCAACAGCCCACAGATAAACCTCAAATGCTAAAGCAGAACCCCATGATCCACAGTGTCAAAAGCTGATAACAAATCAAGGAATACCAGGATGGAACAGTTTCTCCGATCTCTCACCTTTAGTGCCAGGAAGCTATCTTTGACTTCCTCAAGATTCCTACCAGCCAGGTTACTTCCTCATGCATGAGCAATGATGTCTGGCTTCCCTCCCATATTACAGACCACCCCTCTATCCTACTCTGAATCACTGTTGCTGTCATCTCTGGGCGACAGTGGATGACGCTCCATGTCTGGCCACAAGCACATTCCTCGTATCAGGCTCCTTCTGCCTAACCTCCTCCACCTCAGGTTGTTCCCTCTACTACTGAGGTCCTGGGTTTAATGCAGTACCGTCCTTCAATTAAGGGAGTAGCCCTGTCTAACTCTTCCAGTGGGGAGAGAGAGGGGAGATGGAGAAAGTGAAAAGAGTGGGGAGAATAATTATATTAAATAATAGAAAAGTATAGTGTATGAGAAAATAATCTCATAGAGCGGTTTATGAGGTAATAATCCATAAGCCCTAAGGTCCCTGAAATGACATTATTTTTCAAGTACACTACAGTTTTCTTACACTGGTTCAATGTAGTATAGATGGGTAGTCAAAAAGGGCCCAATTCTCAAAACGTTTAGACTGGCGCATGGGATAGCATCACAACATGTGTCAAATGTGATTCGGTAAAGCAGCCTGCATATAATCCAGTGCAGCTGCACCAAAGCCCCTCTTGCACCAAGGTTGCAGCAAACAGCTAGGTGCATCAGGTCATAGCTTGCACCAAGGCAGAGGCTTCAACATCCCTCTTTTGGAATTCTGCAAGCCCAACCATGGATGCAGCAAGGGACACCACAAAGACCAGCAGGAGGTGGTCTAAGTGGTGTGCACAGTGGATGGGCTCTTACACTGGGCTGTCTCTGGCAGTAGGGAAGCACTAGGAGCATAGGAGATAGCAGTGGGGTGTCAAGGAGACAGCTCTGCATGACTGGTACTTGCAGTGCACCTGTCGGGGTGCATTTGCAGCATAGTGGTACAGTCACCCATTATGTACGATACTGTACATCCATATAGAACCCTCTGATCCCCAATGTCCCCCCGTAAATAGCCATATATCCAACCCTGGTGATCTGGTGGGACCCCCTCCTATTGCTGATCTTCTTCATGAAGTAGTATATATGCTTCCCTAGTGGCCTTGAATCCCCCTCCCTACCATGATCATCTTCATACATATTTATAGAACTGTCCTGGTGGTCTAGTGGACTCCTCCCACCACCACCCCAGCAGGCAGTAACCCACCACCCCTCCCCTTCCTTCCCTGAGCCAGTGATTGGCACAGTCCCTGCTCACCACCATGGCTGGCCACTGACTGAGCTCACAATGAGTGTGTACTGTACACAGCATGCACTCATTGTTAGCTCAGTCGGTGCCAACCATATGTGTGAACTCGAAAGGCTGTGCTGGTCACTGGCTCAGGGATGGGCTGGGGATGGGGTAGTAGAGCACTGCCTGCCGGGGTGGAGGGTGTGGGTCTGCTAGACCACCACAGACAGTTTCATTAATCTGTATGGGGGTGATCATGGCTAGTGAGGTGGGTATACAAGGCCACCTCAGAAGCATATATACTACTTCATGAAGGAGATCGTGAATGGAAGAGGGTCCACTATACCACCAGGGTTGGACATATGGCCATTTACTGGGGGATAGCTGGGATCGGGGGGTTCTATATGGGTGTACAGTATCAGGCATAATGGGTGACTGCACCACCATACTGCAAATGCACCCCAATGGGTGCAATGCTAATACCATTCATGCACAGCTGTCTCGCTGACACCCCCACTGCCATCTCCCATGCTCTTTATGTCCCAAACCTTTCCTGAAAGACAGGTTCTTCAACCCACCACCATCCCGGCCTCTCTCGTGTTGCACCAGGTGGGGGGGGGGCTGGATTCCTGTGGCACTTCCCACAGGTGTGCCAACTGTGTAATGCAGTGGGCAACTTGAAGCAAACTCAGGGAGTTTGGAGCTGGGACACTGATTTTTATAGAATTGGGTGCAGGGTCCCTGGTGAACCCGGAGTTTGCCACATTCCTGGAGCAACACAACTTGCGTTGCTCTACAGAATCTTGCAGAAATGGGCCCAATGTGTCTTGTATTCACTTTTATTATGGATTTCAAAAAGTTTCTAGCAGTGAACACTTGATGGTTTCATTACAATTTTTGATTGAAGAGAATGAAATAATGGCTTGGAGAGTCTGACTGTGATCAAAAGACTATGAGAACATATGATTTGAGGCAATCATGGCAGAGAGCTAGGGGTAAGCTCCTGGGGATTTGTTTTTAACCAGGAAAGATGCACTAAGCTGGAAGCTTATTTACAGGTGCAATCTGGGAGTGCAGGGAAGTTAAGTGATTTGCTCAGGGTCACATAGTATGCAGGTGGGTGCTGTGGGATTCAAACCCAGGTCTCAAGATTTGCAGCTCGGAGCCTTAAACCACTGTACTATACTGCTTCCTTAAATGTTTTCTGGGATGTTTTCTGTCTTGCTGTGTTTGGTATGTTCTAGCTTTTAGAAGCTCTGGTTTTGAGGTTGAGGTAGAAAATGTATAACATTTCCAATTGATGATATCATAATGAATTAATTTGTATATTGATGATATCATAATTGATTTAATAGTGTGATTGATTAGGAGGATGTCATTGAGCAGGAATGTGGTAACTGATAATTAAGCATAATTTATGGATTTCTATCAGGATGATATTATTAGTAAGGATGTTGTAACATATTAATTAATAGTGATAATTGATTAATTGGGTAGTAAGCTTACAGTTTTCCTATGGGGAACAGTGTCTACTCATGTTTTAAATATGCAATAACTGCCTTGTCCATAGGTCGCATATGTGCAGTAGTGTTGGCTGGCATATACAGGATGACAACATTTTGATCTCCTGAGTTAAGTTCTTCTGTGCTTGGGTGCGTATGGCACTGGTCAAGGAGGAGTAGGGCATTTGGTTCTTTTCTTTACCCTGTAAAGATTTTCTGACAGAGTGGATAAAACCTTGGATGAACAAGTCTCAAAAAATGTCCACTGTCATACAGGCATTGCTAATGTGAGTGTACAATTGTGACAGGGTGGTTTTAGTGATGTGCTAGAAGCAACATTTAATTGCAAACGTATCAGAACACAGTGGGCTCAATTTTCAAAGAGGCCTGAGATCACTACAATTCGTGGTGATCTAGGGCTGTGGCAATCTCGGGGTGTATCAGGGACCCTACACCATATTATAAACAAAGGAGGTTCCCTGTGCCCAAGACCCAAGATTTGCTGCATCTGAGGACAGCGGGCACACCTGTGGTGTTTGGCAAAAGGCTCACAACCCCTGCCCAGTGGAACACTTGAGGGGCCGGAAGGTTAAAGGAGTATGCCTGCCAGTAGGGAACTGGGGGCAGAAAAGCTCAGGAGCATGACCACAATGTGCAGGGAATGAGGTGGCACCTGTGGGGTACCCTGTGCTATGAGAGACAACAGACTGGCCGGGTAAAAGGGGCTGGCAGACAGGGACTGAGGAGCCAGCCTGGCACACAGCAGCCCTGGCACCCACCCACAGGGTGCCACTGACCCCAACATCATCAACAGGCAGCAGCCTGCCTCCCACAAGAGACAAGTAAGTAAGTAATCATTTATTTATATGACACCCAATCTGAGGGGCTCTGGGTGCCTTACAGAAAGTGCATTGAGTGAACAAGATAAACAACATATAATCATATATAAACATACAGGGTATAAAAAACAATAAATTAATAAAATACAACTAAAATAATAAATAAGTAGCCGGCTCGGTGGCACTGAGGGTTGAGGCACTGGACGCCACACCTCGCACCTCACTGGTGACCCGGGTTCAGGAATGAGCCTGGGCAACCGGGGGTCGGCAGGGGAGAGAGAGGATTGAGCATCCAGAGGACAGCTCTCTTCTCTCTCTGGGGTGGGATCCAGGCTTGTCAAGTACTGCAGTGGTCCCCGGTGGAGACCAGAGGTACTGCACAGGCTAGGGCAACATGTAGTGGGACAAGAGCTGAGGCAGGCATCCCCTTACGCCATTGCACATTCGAGCTCTAGGGGGCAGGGGGATCAAGGGCATAAAGCAGAAAAACTCCAGCCTATCGGGTGAGGTGATGGTGACCTCAAAGGGTGGATGTTCCACACGCCCATGGCGGATACAAATTCTGACTCTACTCCCTGAGGGATCTTCGCCTGCTCCTCTGGGGCCGGGAAATGGGTGGAATCCTGATACCGATGGAGTGTTGGAAGGAGCCAGGTTCAGGTGGGCCATTAGGAGTGGACAGCCAAGCGAGTGAGCCTGAGAGATGCCCCGGGACAGCTGGTGAGAAAAAGAGTTTAAAAGAAAAAAGAATAAATAAATCAATAAATAAGTCATAATTAAAAATCATCAGTTTTCAGGATATGCTTTCTTAAATAGGATGAGTCTTCAAAACCCCTCTTAAATGCCTCC
This sequence comes from Neoceratodus forsteri, assembly GCA_016271365.2. Taxonomy (NCBI): domain Eukaryota; kingdom Metazoa; phylum Chordata; order Ceratodontiformes; family Ceratodontidae; genus Neoceratodus; species Neoceratodus forsteri. The sequence goes on from JADMNL010000023.1 coordinate 436,337,140, forward strand.
ACCAATAGGGCCTCCATCAATGGTCTGGGGAGTGAGTTCTAGAAGGCCGGGCCAGCCACCTCAAACAAGCAATCACCAGAAATTTTTAGCCTGGCCCTCAGAACCGCAAGGCACCGGGGGAGTGCTACGATGCCCAGTGACCATTCCCAGCCACCACTTGCACCTCGCAACCTGCAGCCACTGTTGCCTGCTAATCGTGCTTTGGTCAGTAGCTCCTATGGTGCAGGTGCCAGGGCTGTATCCTTCTGATGCTAGGTCCTGGTCCCTGTTTTCCAGCCCCCTTTACCCAGGCCAATTGTCTGTCTCTAATAGCAGAGGGCATCCCTGCTGGGTGCCAACTCATTCCCTGCACATTGTAGCTGTGTCGCTGTCACTCTCTAAGGCACCCCAATGCTCCTTATGCCTCCAGTCTCCATCTTGCAGCCCCCCAATTGTCACCCTGCCCAGCAGTGGTACAGGGCCCTTAGACCATCTTCTGGTTGGTCTAACCTGAGCCTCCTGTTGCGGACATGCAGAGCTTATAGAATACTAAATAAGTAGATGGTGCAGCCCTGCCATGGCACAACCACCCTTGAGAGCTGGTGCATGGGTGCATTTGCCACAAGGGTGACACAGGGGGCCTTTACCACATGGCATCCCAATTATGCCACAGCCAGTGTTTGAAAATCAGATCTGCCACAAACGATGATGATAGGTATCTCTTGCATCATACACCTTTGGCACAGGCACCTTACGTCATAGTTCTCTGTTTGAAAATCGAGCCCAGTGTCTTTAATTTGTGCTGTTACACTGGTACACACTTTCAAGGTATGGGGATCTTTGTAAAACATATACCCTTTGAATGCATCAGTCTCATCTCTGTCAGATAATGACCCATCCAGTAAACATTGTTAGAAAATGGGGGAAAAATGTAAACCTCTCTGATTGGCTAACCAGCTGTCAGGCCTGTGTCCTTATAGAGCCATATCCTCGCAACCTGCACTACATCAAAGCAAGCCAAAGCAGCACATCTGTAGTATCCATGTTCCTGCACAGCCAGTGTCAGAAACAGTGATCTCCTCAACCTAACTGTCTGAGCAAGTCCACAGTCACAGAGCATGGAATGTGAGCTGCGGCGACAAAGTCAAAATGACATCGTCCTGAACTTAAAACATACACCTGTTCCTCCACAGACACTGTCATGTTCCACTTATAAACTGTTCACAAAAACACTTATCTAAGAAACTAACACATTTTGCTTACTAATTTGACCACAACGAAATCAATGGATGCACGTGCTGCACGAATGCCTCCTCAAACTAAATCCACAGACTTGTTCTTCCACAGACTATTTCAGCTGCCAGTTAGTGACATTTATAAATATGTGAACAAACTTTCCTTACTACAGCAGACGAGCAAAGTGATCAGGCTGGCTGATTATACAACGACTATAAGCAGCATCTATGCGGCTGGCGAGGAGACCCTCACTCTTAATCAGCAGTCGCTGGTTGTCAAACGCTTCTCTGTCCACTCCAAGACACCTTTCAGGAAATGGGCATGTGGTTGCAAGAATTCTAATTTAATACCCTTGTCCATGAGATGGAACAACAACCTCAGCAGCATCTCTCTGTGAGTGTTGTTTGGGGTTGTACTGGCCATCAAATCAAACAGTGAGTGTCAAAATGGGCACATTCTTAGACACCAGAGACACTTATTATGACAGGGAAATCAAACGAGGATGTGGAAGACAACTCAGCAGTCTGCATGTGTGTGTGGTCGTGTGTGTGTGTGTGTGTGTGTGTGTGTGTGTGAGGGGCACCACCCTAAGCCCTATACTTCCCATCAAACACTTTAGAAATGACCTCAATACAGGGACTGTTTTACCCTTCAGACATTAAACCTCACATTTAAACAAAAGATTTTGCATTTTTTATTACTTTTTTTCTTAAATATTATCTTGGTGGGGCCCATTTATAAGCCCAATAAGACACCCTGAAGTGTGGGTTATGGCCTGATAAGAGCACTTCACAGGTGCAAAAGGCACTCGGCACAAGCACCTCATGCCTCATAACGCACCTGGGGCGTGCTCTTATCAGGCCATAACCCACACCTCGTTGTGTCTTATTGCTGGCTTAAAACATGCAGGTTTGTGTTATTGTATAGCTGATCAGCATCATACCCCCTCAGTCAAGAATCTCAGCAAAAAGGCAGGAATTCATTCACTGCCACTTCATCAGATGAGATTAGAGCTACTCACTGGTCATTTTTAACTGACTGATCCCCTTCCGCCACTGCAACCTTGAAAGCCTGCCAAAGAAACATTTATAATCATAGTCAAGCCCATAAATTTAAAGGAGTCTGCTTTCTCCTGTATTGCTCCAGATAGACACATACTAATAATTATTTAGTTTTCAGACAAGCAGTTGCACACCATCATCGACTTTGAAACTGCCAGACAAGTGTGATTTTCTTTCTCTGCAGCCCTCCCTTTACACAACATTTTAAGACAAAAAATTGTAGATACTCGCTCCTGATGTACAAACTACATACCATTGATTGCAGCAGTCTGTAGTCCACTGAAAGCTTTTCAACTGCCTTTCTGTTGTTATTCTATCCAAAATTTTAATTTGGTATCAATGTCCAGGGCTTTTCTTTTCATTTGCTTACCCATGAAGTGTCGAGCAACAGCACAGAGCAGCATGATTAAAAGTCAACACTGTCGAAGATATCTATAGAAGATGTTAATAGGGGCTGTTAGTGAACAATGGGGTCATCAGTAGTGTTCATTATAAGTAGGATATACTATATGAGATTTATTATAATATTATAATAAGGGCCCAGAGTGTGTGTGTGTTGGGGGCTGTAGCTATGCACCTAGAGAGAGCCAAAAAGTTTACAGAAAGCATGTGTCAAGTCATTTACTATTTTAGAGCAGTACATGTTTAGTTGCAACCTGTTAGTGCACATTATTCATCTTCATTTAGAAATTTCACAAAGTCAGTCAGTGAAAAGGCTTATCACTGAGGCATAACACTCCACCTTATGCTTTAACATGGGTTGCTACATTTGCCCCAGCAGAAACTCTTTTCAAATATGAAGACACGTTAAATTATTTTTTTTCCTTCCACATACCACTAAGTGTCGATTAATAGTATCACAGTCCTGTGCAACAAGTGCTCTATATCTCTGACACACAATAATGTACACAGACATTCTTATTGCTTCTAACTGATGTACATAGGGAGATAGCTTTTCCCCATTAGTTCTAGCTCTTATGTCAAACCTTTGTATTTCTATTTCCTTTCTATTACTGTGAATGTTTCTGAACATATCATGGGAATACAAAGTGTTATGATTTCAAGGTAAGGAAAGAATGTCCAATATAGTTTTATTCAACAGAGCATTCAACTTTGTTTCATAAGCACCTATCCAAAAGAAACAGACCCTGCATACTATAATTCAGTATCATAAAAAGAAGGGATCTGAATTCACTTGGTGGAATTGCAAACAGATTTGTTTCTGAACACCACCTACATGACTTGCTCACACAAAGTAACACTTAGGCATCTTCCTAGGATCTTTGGGCATGAGCTTCTGTGACCTTCATCTGACTGCATCCTTCTCCCATAGTCTCAGAGGTCTCATGCTATAAATGCTGAAAATTGAGTTTTCATGTTCCTTGTTTTAACATTCTGCTGTTCCTGGGGGACTGGGGACCTCCACTGTGCATTGATTTGAGAACTTTACTTGACACTATATTGTTAAATCATACAATAATTCTAAAATAGAAGGGGTGGAAAACAAGTAGGTAGTGAATAAAGGGGCAATATTTGTAGCCACTCATGCTTCTGTCAAGGTTGTGAGTAAGACCAAGACACAAAGGAAGCCATCATGGTGCAACAAGTGAAAAAGTCATTACAGGACAAAAGAAAGGCTTTTAGGTTATACTGTACAAGAGAGACCTGAATCAGTCCAACAGGGCTGCATATAAAGATAAACCTGCTGAAGGTAAATATGTCATAATGAGGGCTAAATGGAGCACATAACTCAAGATAGCTCAAGGAATAAAAAAATGGCAAAACTCTCCAGAGATATTTAAGGGGGAATGACACCCAATGGATAACAGAGAGAATAAAGCAGATTGCAACAAGCATAGAGGAAGATAAAAAGGCAAACAACAAATGAATATTTAGGTCCTGTGTTCACAGAAAGTACTGGTCCACTTCTTGACAGCAAATATAGATTCCTAGGTAGTGACAGCAATAGGTTAGAGATAGGGAGCAGGATTCTTGCCATGCACAGCCAGGATGCGGACATTTCTCCTACAGTTTAGAACACTGCGCCTACTGTATTTGTTAACTAAACTAACCACTAGACAGTGGTCTAACTCCCATGCCTAATTGTTATGAGTTACAGCATGTCAGGTGCCACGTGCATCAATCTAAGTGGCCGTCAAAGCAGGTAAACTGTTGCAGATGTGTCTATATGTCGGAAAACAGGTCAATGGCATTTTGGCACTTTTGGCAAGATGCAGTCGCAACTCAAAACTGAAAGCTGTGGCAGCATCATTCTCTGAAACTCTTGCCCGGTGTGTAACTGAAGAGTTCTAACAGGTCTTAAAGACCTTAAGGTGATAGGAAACAGTTTTTTTACAGCTGCAGTTGTCTTCCTGTTTTCTTTTGATGTGTCCAATATTCTGATGTTTTGACTTTTTTATTAAATTATTAATCTTAAGTATTTGCCTTCCCAACTTCTCTGAATCCCTTTCTCATTAACTGTTGTTCTGTCTTTTCATACTGTCTGAACTTTCTATAATATTAGTGATACCACACTAGGCCATTCAGGCAAACAGTAAGAAATGGTGTCATGGAATGCCTTAGACATTTGAAAAGAAAAAGCTGTAGCCACTTAAGAGAGAGGGAACTCTATGGAAATCCGAGTGCACACTAAAACCTAGATTTCGTATTTGCAAAAAATTGGTCTGAACATATCAGAATACATAAATGGCATGAAAAGGAAATGGAAGGGTAGTTACTATATAACAATAATTTCCTAGCACCTTTCATGGTATCATGTCCTAAAGACCAGACAGGCTGCATCTGGGGATGCAGAAGGAGGTAAGTGAGTCATTGGCAGCTCCCATAGCAGACTTATGTAATGAGTCACTGCTTATTGGGGAGGTATCTGAGGACTTAAAAGTGGCAAATGTGGCCCCCCTGTACAAGAAGGGGGGATAGGGAAAACCCAGGTAGCCCTAGACCAGTGAGCATGACTCCAATAGTAGGCAAGTTCATACAATCAATCATGAAGGAACAGATGATAGACTTCTGGGAAGCAAACAGTCTTAGGGGCAGAAATCAACATGGTTTTATGAGGGAAAGTCATGTTAAAAAAGGAACATAAGTCATTTCAACTTGGCAATGCAGATGGTGTATTGTATAATTTACTATCTTAGCAAGAAAAGACACTGAGGTTGGATTTTCAAAGAAGTACAGAACAATTTTGCTGCAAATGCGCTACTCGGGACATGACTGTTTGACAACATAAAAAATGGTCTAACTTCATGTCACAAGTGCCGCTAGTTGTGTATGAAAGATGATGCATGTGTCGTTTTCTCCTGTAAAGTGATCAAAGTGTCACAAATGTGTATAAATCTCACACAAGCATATCGGAACATTTGCAGTGATGCAGCTGCAGCAAAAGAGCTGCCAAAAGTCCTGTACCCAATGCCTTTGAAACTCCATGCTCTTGAGTTTACACTAATTTGAAAGGGTGGTACGGGATCCTACTGATCACTAAATGCAGTGGCAGATGTTCAATAAACAAACTTCCATATGCATATTGCAAAACAGTTTGGATCATTTACAGTTGCAGACAAGCTTAAAATTCATAGGCAATGAGTAATTAAAACCAGTTAATAAGACTAAATAGGTCAGCATGGATTTGGCTTGATGCTTTCTCCAAAGATAGGAGGCAGCATGTCAGAAAGCATTTTTTCCCACAGTTTGAATGGAAGGGTGGAATTTTCAAAGAAAAACAGAAACAGAGACAATGATGGCAGATAAAGACCAATGGTTCATCCAGTCTGCCAACTGTTCCCTATCAAACCCTGAACCCATAGTCCATACAGGTACAAACTTTCACTATCACCCCATTCCCTCCCTACTAATTCCGCCCTGAGTAACCACTATACCCTTCACTCTGTTTCTGTGCTTGAAACTGTTTATGGTTTTGGTGACACCACCTTGGCTGACAGACCGCCCATAGTTCCACTACCCTTTCTGTAAAATAAAACTTTCTCACATCCCTCTAGAACCTCCCATCTATCATTTCCACCCATGTCCCTGTGTTCTTGAACTGTTACTCACACTAAATAGTTCCTTACAGTTCACTTTGTTTATTTCATTCAAGAACTTGAAGGTCTCTATAATATCACCCCTCTGCCATCTGGTCTCCAGCAAGTACATATTCAGTATCATGAGCCAGCCCTCGTAAGATCTGTCCTGCTGATCCTGAATCATTGTGGTCACCACTTGTTTTACTGTGTGTAGCCTGTCCTTATCTTTTCTGATGTGAGGACTTCAGAACTAGGTGCAGTGCTCCAGGTGTGGCTTCACCAATTATCTATAAAGAGGTAGTAGTACCAATTTTCTTCTACTGTCAATATCCCTTCCAATACACCCCAGCATTGCACTTTCTGGTATTGAATTTCAACTGCTGAACCTTAGACCACCTCTCTAGCCTCTGCAGGTCACTCTCCTTAATTCCCTCTTTGCTACAGTATCTACTATCCCACAAAGCTTAGCATCATCTGCAAAGAGACACAACTTTCCCCAGATTCCTTCTTCAGTGTCACTGATGAATTTATTGAAGAAGACAAAATCCAGGACAGAACCTTGTGGCACCTCACTAAAAATAGGTAAAACAATTGATTGTACAGATTCAACCCATCCTGTAAATCAAAACATTTTTATTTGTCTACAAGAAGCCGAATCTTTGCTTTAAAGGAGCAGTAGTAGTTAGCCAGCAAAAAATATCATCCTACCTTTTTAAGGCTGTCTGACATAGTCAGGACAGACATCTTGGAATTACATAACCAGTTTTTCAGAATCTAGATGAGGCGCATAACCAAAGTTCCTAGCCCAATTACTGTGATGTGACCTCACAGTAATCATGGTAGCAACAGGGATTCATCCACTGAAAAAGTAGTACAGTGCTCCCTCACTAAAGCTGTGATCAACGGCTACTTCTCAGCCCCCCCAATACAATACAATGTTGTGACTGGCAGCTGCTTCTCAGCCCCCGGCCCTCATGCAAAACAAAGCCACAGTCGGTGGCTGCTTCTCAACACCCATAAAAAACCAAGCTGCATCTGGCAGGGTGCTTTCCCTGGGGTTAGTACCCCCTCCCACCCATTTTCAGTGTCAACACCAGGAGCCCACCTCCAGTGCTTCCAAACATACACTGACACTGGTGTGCTCAGTTCCCAGTGTTGGTACCTGAAATAGAGAAAACTTCTCTCATAGTCATATCTATATATATATATATATATATATACAACGATAGATCGATAGATAGATATAGATATATACATATTCATTGCAAAAACTGAGTTACTGCATCAGTTAGGGTTGATGGCGCAGTGACAAAAGTTTGGAAATTCGATGTTAGGGTTACCACCCCTACCCTCCACACACCAACAGATGTCAGGGTTTGCCATGGGGTCATCAGGCCTAACTCTCACCCCATTCCATGTGCAAAAAAGCTGACATGCTACAGTGTAAGAGAATGAGGTGAGAGTTAGGCCTGACGACCTCCCAACATATCCCCCTGTCATCTATTGGTGTATGGAGGATGGGGGGGGGGATGGTTGGAGTGGTAACCCTAACATCGAATTTCCAAACTTTTATCACTGTGCTATCAACCCTAACTGATGCATTAACTCAGTTTTTTGCAATGAATTTCCCTTCTTTTTGAGAAAGTGTAATGTAACTGGTATGTGTTTGTAGGAATGCAGGCCCTCCAGGACCTGCGCTCCCTTCATGCTGCCTATTTTTGCATGATGGTATGTGTGTGGGAGCGTGGGCCCTGGGCCCGCCCTCCCACTTACATATAGGCACGGAGCCAACAGCAGCCCTATAGTACTGAAAAGGAATGCTTGCAACACTAATTTGGCAATATCTCAGTAACCGTAGCAATATGAAATAAATTTCACTACAGTTGCAATCATGACTTGGAAACCTCCATGCAGGCTTAGTCCACCTCCCTCCACCCAGAGTGAAAAATCTGTATCTATAATTGTTTTCGAGATACAGGCGCCGAAAGGCTCTGTGGGCACCGCAATGTTATCCTATGGGAAATTTCTCAAATTCAGAGTGCTGTAAGTTTGGAACCATTGTAAATTTTTGACCAAACCACCAAAAGGCACATCTGTGGGGTGAGGGCTTGCCACCCTGTAAATTTCATCCCAAAAGCCCCAACCATTTAGGTACAGTGGGGTGGCAAAGAATTGGTGTTTTCTGGTACAGTAGTGTCACAAATTGTGATACTTTTGCAAACATTTGTGAAAGAAGGGGCATGACAGTGTCACAATTTGAAAGTGTCATATCCGTTTGTCACAATTATGACACTACCGAGGCCGATCATGGAAAAGGCATTTCTGTTTGTTTTTTTTTTCAAAAGAAAATGTCTGCATTGTATTCTCATGTTTCTAATTAGGTAAACACAACTGCTGCAGGCTTACCTAGGGACAGTAAAATTCAAAACGTTTTTGTCCATCACTAACTAAAAAAAGATGACGGTCACACAACACTACAGAGGCCATTTGTGACAATAAAATGTAGTGGCGGGAGCTTGAGAGGCATGTATTTTTTCCCATTGACTATATAGGAAAATTCTAATTTGAATAACGTTAGAATGGATTAATATTTTTCACCAGATCTTCAAACGGCACATCAGTGACCAGACTGCATCTTCCCTAAAGATGTCAGACTAGACGGACAAACCATTTGGGCTGTTCACCCGAGCAAAGAAATGTGCAGAAACCCCCATTTTTGCATGTTTTGCTGGTGCTCCGCAGCTCATAAATGCACATCTGACCATTATACAACTTGCCAGATTCACAAATCTTTGGTGCCATACCATGCATGTTAACTTTCAGGCAACTCTGACATATGGTTGCAAAGTTATTAAAGTGAAAACTTTTGGGTTTAACATAGATGTGGCAGGTAACTCTAACTATAGTTGCACTACCGACAGTTGTGACATATATATATATATATATATATATATATATTTATACAATAGGGTGAGCTGTAAACATTTGAAATAAAATGATGTATTGTCACTGGAGTGAGATAAATCTTGCTGACATAGACACTGTGAAAGATATTTACATTTAGACACACAGTGTCTATGTCAGCAGCTGATATTCTCACTGTGGTTACGCCAATAGCAGCACCTGCCTGACTGGACTACTTTTTCAAAACAACCACAGTATAACTATACCAAAACATCAACAAGTGCCCAAACATCACATCACCCACAAACCCACACTGTCTAAACATGAACACTGCAAGAAAATAGGAGTAAAAACCTCATCTATACCACCACAGCATTCTCTGTCTCTGGTCACATAAACGGAGCTGCACTAAAACTACAAGTGTCACCCACAGAAGCTCATCTAATACAGAGTGCACACTCCATCGATAATGATCTCCCAGTAACACCCCAACATACAGCAGACAACAAAATAGAAAGTTGCCTCACCAACTTCAAATTCTTCTGTTAGTCATCCTCAGAAGCCATCCCGAAATGAAAAACAATCCCTATCAGGAACCAGAAACAAAAAGAAAGAGAAGTACAAAACCCAGTAAATATGTACCCAATTCAGCAAACACTTTCTTTAAAAGTAGAATGCAAAAACAGTAATTTTACCAGCTCCAATAAAAGCAGAACCAGAAAAATAATACTATCAAACATTTGGATCTGAACAGGAGCACTGCCCCTGAACATAACCCCGCCCAGAAACAACAGCACACCAATCAAAAAGCATGCAGGATGCACAACACATCACTAACCAATCAGAAAGCCTCCATTCATATGAACAATCAATGAAATACCCCAACCTCCCCATTCACAACCTAACAAACACAGTGCAAATAACCTTGCTAGAACCGAATAACACATGGAGCTGTACCCAGGAGAAAAAATAACACCTAAAACAGCAAGCTATAGAGGAGCATGATTGTAAAATAAACTGCAAACAAAAACAGGGCCCTACTGTATAAATTGCACACATGATGCGCAGACCGTGGGATATGGAAAATATTCTGACATCTACAGAATGAGCTCTGGATACTCTCACTTGTGCCTTCGGTACTGTGAGTATCCAGAGCTCACTCTGCAGGAGTGAGAATATTTTCCGCTATCCCACTCCTGCCCATCATGTATTTTACATATATATATATATATATATATATAGAGTGGATACATGATGGGCAGGAGGTGATGAGTGATATTATTTTCACTCCCTGCAGAGTGAGCTCTGATACCAAGGAGTGCCGAAGGGGCACAAGGAGAGTATCTGGAGGTCACGATGCAGGAGTGAAAATATTTCCATAAAACACGACTGCACATCATGTGTCCGATGTATATATAGGGTTTCAGAACTTTAATTTTTTTGTTCACTTATCTTGTGGAATAAACAAAGAAGACACCAGACAAAAAAATAAACTTCTGCTAAAACATGCTGAAACACTAATTTGCCATTTGGGATGAAGCAGGTTGTATTAATTGGTAGTTGAGGTATTCATGGATGTGAAAGGCTTTGCTCTCTTTTGGCTTCTTATCAGTATGGAACTGGTTGCTGTTAGCTTGCTTTGGTTCTCTGCAGGAACACATTGTGCTTTTCTAGGGCTAGCAGGTGACTTGCAGGTGGAACTGTTATACTGTTTAGTTTCCTAGGCTACTGAAGGTTTGGTGGCATTCCTTCCTGATTGCTGTGTTAGGGAAACCTGCCTAGAGTGATGATATCTATTTCAGCAGAGTCCAGCTGAGTTTTCTGATTGGTCAGGATGTAATTAAGTGATCAGGATAGTGATTGTTTTAGGCAGGGTTTCAGACTGACTTTAGCACAGTGATAATATCAGTCTGTGAGGTAAGCACACCAGGTATATATGTAAAATATTATCACACTTTGATAATATTTCTGATAAAAAAATCACAGTATGATTTTCTACCAGGATTTACATCACTGTATATAAGATGCATGAATTTATACACTACTTATTTGTTTCATCCCTATTGTGTGTATATATATATATAGATATACATACATAGTATATATATATATATATATATATATATATATATATACACATACACATATAATTTTTTATACACATATTTATATCCTATAAAAGAAAACTGTCCATCAAGGTCTGTTGCCACTGTTACCTTCCCCCAACTGACAGTCCCCCTCAGCACCCACCACCCCACACCCCTAGCCCCTTACTTAACTACTAGAGGTACAACACTGTTATGATCCCTTGACCGGAAATGCATCTTCACTCTTTAATACAAACTTGTCTTCATAGTATGGTCATTTTAAATGTTTCCCAAACTTTCAACATAACGTTTTGGGACCCCACCTGTGGACAATGGTGATGAAATTATACAAATAGGCAATTTTGTGGTTGCTGTGCAAAATCACTTTTAGGCAGAATTTGAAAGTTTTCTTTGTTCTTGTTCATGATGTGGGATATAAAGGGCTACATTGAAAATCTGGGGTAAAAATATTAAAAAACAACAAAGTTATCAGTGTACATTGAAATTTTTCAATGCAGGCTCATATCTTTGGTAATTTTCAATATTTAGACCCCATATTTTCAGCATAGCCATTTTCTCATACTGCCTCATGAATGTGACAACTGTCATTTTTCAAATTCTGATCAAAATTTGTTTTCACATTTATGGTGTAAAATCACCTGTTGGGCAGGATTTGAGGATTTTCTCCACCCTTCTTTATGATGTGGGGTCATAAGAAGGCAATGTTGAACATTTTTTGGAAAAAAATAATTAAAAACAACAAAGTTAGCTGGTGCATTGGTGCAATGGTAGTGCTACCACTTGTGACGCCAGCGACCCGAGTTCTGGAATAAGCTGGGTCATCAGGGTTTGGCCGGTGGGAGAAGGATCGAGTGTCCCAAGAGATGCTCTCCTCTTCAGGGGAGGGAAGGCAGTCAGCTCTGCTGCAGTACTGCCACTTGAGTGACTACAGGTGGCAATGCAGTCGGGATCAGCTTGTGGGTGGGAGGACGTCAGATGGTGCAGCACTGTACATGTGTGCATGCATGCTTGAGTTTGTGCACCCTTGCTTCCAACATCCTAGTGGACAGAAAATACAAATGGAAAAACCCTGGTCAGCAGGATGACGCTGGGTGCTCACAGGCCCTACACCCAGCTACCCAGGCATCACCTTCTCAAGACTGGATCAATTCTGCAACAGAGTTTGGAGCAGTCTCCACCACACCACACCAGCCAGAGGAGGTTAAGCTCTTGAAGAACTTCAGAGATATGGGTAAGTCCTAGGGGACACCAGGGTGATGGGGATGGCACAGCCAAGTAGAAGGCTGACCAGAGATGTATGAGCATAAATAGCAGTAGATGCAAAAAGCAAGCATTTGTCAATGCTGATTGTTGTTTCGCTGGCATTGGTAGTGCAGGAGTTAGAAATGCATAATAGGAATGGCAGTGAAGTATTGAACTAAAGCTAATGCCACCCTCACCATGCAGAGACTGACAGGCATTGGGTGCCTTTGAGTCGTCAGCTATAATGCTTATGCCATTCTACCTCAATCCACCATGCAGACACTGACAAGTGTTGTGGTGTGCTTTGGGGTCATTGGGCCTATACTTACACCATTCCATAAGGAAATACGCTGATGTGGGTGCAGTATAGAAGAATGGGTAAACTTAAGGCCGAACACTCCAAGGCAGACCTTGATGCCTGTCAGTGGCTGCAGGGTGGGGTGGGGGTGGGGGAGGAATGGTACGAGCATTACAGCCAATGATCCCAAGTCACACCTCTGATGCCTGTCACTCTACAGGGTGGAGAGTTACAGTTGGAAACCCTAACACCGTAGGCGGGTGTTGATATTTTCACTCAAATTTTCAACATAGGCTTTTGTGACCCCACCTCATGAAGAGCGGCACTATCAGTTTGTTAGCTGAAAAGTAGTTTTGCACAGCAGCTATGTGACACAGAGATGAAAACACATTTTGGGCAGTATGAAAAATGACAACTGTATTGTTCATGAGAAGATGTAAAAATTTCAACGTTGAAAATCTGGAGGAAAATATTAAAAATTGGTGAAGTCATGAGCATGCATAGAAAGTGAGCAACACACATCCGTAACCCAATTATTTGGGGGATTTTTTTAACCACATTTTCAAAACAGGCATTTTGGGACCTCCCCTCATGAACAGTGGCATTGTAATTTTGTTAATTTGTCCCAACAGTTGATTTCCCACTGCGACCACTCCATTGTGCGCCACAGGTGCGAAAACACATTTTGGACAGGATGTGAAAAATGACAGCCGTACTGTTCATAGGAGGTCTAAAAATGCCAGTGTTGAAAAATCTGGCATGAAAATATTGTACTTGTAAAGTTACAAGGGTATGAAAACACACGCTGTAACACAGTAATTTTATGGATTTCTTTACCAGATTTTCAACATAGGTATTTTAGGACCTCTGCTCATGAACAGTGTCACTGTCATTTCCTCAAACTGTCCCAAAAACTGATTTCACAAAGTGACCGCGCTATTCTGAGCCAGACGTCCGAAAACACATTTTGGCCAGGATATGCAAAATGACAACTGTAATGTTCATGAGGAGGTGTTGAAAATGCCAATTCTGAAAATCTGGAGTGAAATATTACAAATTCATGAAGATACGAGCGTGCGTGGAAACTGTGCAACGCACGTTCGTAAAACAGCCATTTTTTTATTTTTTCCACCAAATTTGCAACATAGGCCTTTTGAGAGTCCCCTTCTGAACAGTGGCACTGTCATTTCGTTAATTGGTCCCAAAAGGTGATTCCGCACAGTGACCGCAAAATCATCTTTCGGGACCAAATAACGCCATGACAGTGACTGAATTCATGAGGAGGGGTGCCAATAACTAGGGATGTAAGTTTGTCATGACAGTCATACACATCATTGATTCCATGATGTTTAATCTTTATTCAGGACTTCCATGACTTTCACTAGTGTCATCAGAATGTTAGCAATGATGACAGTGCCACAACATTTACTACTGTTTATTAATGATTTCATGAACAAACAATGAGTCATTAAAACCTAATCCATGACAAATGTACATCCCTACCAATAACCCCATGTTGAAAATTTGGTGTACAAATTCCCCAAAGTGCCCAAGATATGCACCAAAGTTGAAAAAACCCTATTTATGCCATTATGCAGCTTACCGGCATTTCTTCAGTTCGCAGTCGGCTTTGAAGAGTGCAGACATTTTCCTAGTCCACCAAAGATCATCGCACTAGAGTCTGGAGGTAAGTATGGGGTAGGAGGGTGTGGGAGGTACGGTACACAGTGGGTAGGCGCGGTTGTGGAGGGGCAGAAAGATCATAGGGACTGTTTTCTTTTACAGGGAAAAAGGAGCATCCTGGGATGTTTTTGTTTTTCAGGGGAATTGGTACACTGGGGTGGGCTCCCACTGTGCCACCTAAGTGTTTGGGGGATGCTGCAGCCGACGGGATTGAGCACACCCATCGGCACATACTGAAGGGTAAAGAGTTGATGGGAGAGCCTTGTTGTGTTGTGAGGTGCCCAATGGGCACATAACAAAAAGGCTCCCCATCGGCAAAGAAACGGGAAGGGGATTAAAGTCAATGGGGATTGGGCCCCCCATCAGCAACAAAAGACTGCTGGGGGGTGCATGGTGCTGAGGGGGATTGGACACCCCCTTGGCATACATTTTAAATGGGAGAGGGGTCATTATGCTGACATGGAGCGGGCTCCCCCGTGGGTAAAAGAAGTGGGCCAGGGCACTCTGCAGACACTGTCACCAGGACAGGTACATCAGGAGGGCATGTTATTGTGCAGCTGCATGATTGCAGTGGACCTTTTGTTAGATCTGGTGGCCACTTGACGTATGCCTGGTGTCAGCACCTGCAGCTGCCTCACTGGGGAATGAGGGACGCACCTACTGATGCATGCCCTGCATTCGCCTAACACTGCTGAGATAGGTCCTATAGGACGCTGCAGTGTTAGTGGAATACACTACAAATAAATATATTTTTTAATTCTTCCCTGTACCGTTCTAACAACTTCATCCTTTATAATAATGCCTTTTCTTTAGGAGACTATGGTTACTATTCCAGTAAAATTTTCTCCCAGAATGTGAACAGCTTACACTCACCCATTAAACATTACAGAATTATGCAACACTTAGGGAAACAAAGGAGGCAGACATATATTTTTACAGGAGTCTCACCTCTCAGTATTGGAACACTCCAAATTACATTGGGGAGGTAGATACTCAGTGTTTGCATCCTTCTATCCTAGGGGCTGCAAAAGGGTACTGTAATTCTTGTTCCATCTACTACACCAATCAAGACACCTGATTCTTATTCAGATCCTCAGGAAGATATGTGATTCTAGTAGGCCTCTTATTCTCAAACTGTGACTCTGGTTAATACCTATCTTCCTCCTCAGACATCACTCCTAGTGGTACGAACATTTGTACAAAATGTGATGGAGAGGCTCAAGGGAATCTTGATTATGAGTGGGGATTTTAATACCCTTTTCATCCACATCTCGATTCCTCTAATCACAACCTAACCAGACTTTCTGGAACCACCAAGTATTTAATGGGGAATTTTGCCCACTGGGGCATTAAAGATGCCTGGCAGAGACTATTTCCATATAATCCAGGCTACGCATCTTTTTGGGCTAGACAGGGCACCTATTCCAGGCTAGATATTTTTTTTATAACAGTAGAACATCTCACACTAATTCAAGACATAATACTGGAGCCCAGGGTACTGTCAGACCACAACCCCTTAATTCTAAAAATAGATTTGGGTAAACAAAAGAAGTTCAGGCTCTGGCATTTTAACGCATCCCTTCTCCGAGACCAAGAGTTTCGGGATCACTTTATGAAACGTATCCCTCAAACAATCCAAGAAATGCAACTCCAGAAACCACTTGTTCTTTACAGTGGATGCTTTGAAAGCTATTCTCAAGAGGAGCTGCTGGAATATGCCTCCCACTAACAAAAAATAAATGCTAGACTTTAATTTTGACAGATCTTTTAGAGTCATATCAACTCTTATATAGAGAGGGAGATTTGATCCTACAACATAGAATAAGAGGTCTAAAACAGGAGATTCAACAAATAATTGATTACAGAACTCTCCAGAGCCTGAATTATCTAAAACAATACAACTACGAGGAGGATCTGGGGAGTAAGGGTTTTAGCGAAAACTCAGAGCTTAACAAACGAGCTTCAACCATTTTAAAAATAAAACTAAAGCCTCTAATAAAACCACTTATAAAGAAAAATTAAATCAGGCATGCTTTCCCAATTTTTTTAGAAACTTATATAAAAAGTCCCCCACGAGCCCCAAAATCACTTAGAGGCGATAGCTTTTTGAATAAACTTTCATTACCCAAGTTATCCGAACAACATATCAAACAACTGGAGTGTTCTATCAGACAGAGGAATTTTATTACAAGTCAAAGAGTTGAAGCCATTGGAAGTGTCCAGGCCTGATGACTGGCCCAGAGAATAGTACAATGCCTTTATACCCCAGCTACTTTCTAGCTTTCTTCCTGTTTGCTGAGCGGTGTCTAAGCAGACCCTGCCACCCTCCTGGAACTATGTAGTCCTCTCCCTCTGTTAAAGCCTGATAAAAACCCACTCTCCCACAGTCGTATCATCCCATTTTTATTTTAAATGTGGACTATAAAATATTCATGGCATATGGGCAAGGCGCCTAGAACCTATACTGACACACCTTATACATAAAGATCAATCTGGCTTATTAAAATTACAGAATACTTATGATAATTTATGCCAAATTATGTTATTAATGGAATTTATACATACTAAGAAGATTCCCTTCACAGTAATAAGTTTAGATGCGGACAAGGCATTCGACAAGGTTAATTAGGAATATTTATGGGCCACTTTATCCAAATTTGCTTTTCCTAACATTTTTCTTTCCTGTATGAAAAATATTTACTCCCACCCCAAAGCCTGTATACGAGTCAATGGCTCTTTATCTCAACCAATCACAATACAAACGGGTACAAGGGCACAATACAGGGCTGCCCTTTATCCCCATCACTTTTTGCCCTTTACATCGAACCCTTGGCCGAAACAATTCGGAATAATGCTCAGATTGAGGGCATCCCAGCGGGTCAACAAGAACATAAGGTACTCCTGTTTGCCGATGACACTTTGATTTCTGTCATAGCGCCAGAAACCTCCCACCCAGCACTCTGAAAAACTTTAGATCTTTTTGGAACAATCTTAGGATATCAACTAAACATAGCCAAAACTGACCTTCTATCACTATATTTTTCTCCATCCCTGGCTCTTAAAAAGAAATATCCCTTAAAATGGCATCAAACTAAAATTAAATATTTGGGAATCAATATACCAAAAAAATTTAGATAAGTTGGAATTATTAAACTACAAACCATTATTAATCAAAATTCAATCTGAACTGTCCCGTTGGTCTAAAATACCATTAAGCTTTTATCAAAGAACTGAAACAATCCACATGATTATATTACCCAGACTTTTGTATTTATTCCAGAATGTCCCTACTTTTCCCTTCAAATTCTATTTCCAATCATGGGATAAAATCATTTCTAATTTTGTCTGGAATGGCCATCGCCCCAGAATCAGGATATAACTATTGCAACTCCCACTCTCTCAGGGCAGGGCTAACCTTCCAAACTTGAAATTTTATGCCCTGGCTGCTTTTTTCAGAATATTAGCTTTTTGGGTATCCTCGACATATTAAGCTCCTTGGAAAGAGCTAGAATTTGCCATTAATGACCTTTACGACATTACCAAAGTAATATTTTCCATGGCACTCAGAATAGCCCCTATAAAAGACTACACTCCCTTTACAGAACAGATTTTGAAATTATGGTTCAAATTAAAACATACAAAGGTTTTAAAGCACTTTTCTTCTTTTCATGCAAATTTTGGGAGATGATAGGTTTCTCCCATCTACATTAGATCACAATTTTGCCAACTGGAGAAGAGTGGGTCATCAATTTTTAGACAATTCATATGTCATGCGGGCATCATTCCTTTTGAAACTCTAAATCTATGTATGACCTAACTGCTACGATATTTATTTATTGGTATACCCAGGTTAAAAATTATATTTTAAGACAGAGAGAGGTGGTAGCAAAATTGCCTGACTCCATCCCCATGGCATGGACTTATATAGAAGAACATATAAATGGACACTTATGGGACATCAAGTAGAACATTTCTGTACAATTCTTAGGGAGGGAATGGAGATTCCTCACTTACTTTAAAGTAGCTGGGCAGAGATTTGTCTGAAGGTATATCAGACCAAGATTGGTTACGGGCTTCTCCTTTAGCATGTAAAGTAACACACTCCACGAAATGGTGAGAGTTTGCCTGCAAATGCTGCAGCAGTTTTTTTTGTTCCCCTGCTATCCTAGCAAAATCTTTACCCCCCAGTTATGGCAAATGCTGGAGGAATTGTACTTGTACACAGGCTAACCAGAGTCATATTTTCTGGACATGTCCTCACTTGACTCCATTTTGGTGTGTGCTCCAACAGGAGGTTTCAGAATGTCTAGGTGAATTGGTCGAATTTATGGCCGAATTGACTCTTTTATCTATATTTCCCCCTCACAGACCCTCATGGCACCCATACCTTGCTGCCTATATATATTTTGGCAGTGAAAAAGCTATTACCAGATGTTGGAGAACTACAGTTATTCCGTCCATGGGGACTAGAAGGGGTGGTATTAGACATTTATTGTATGGAATCTCTTACTGCCAAACTTCTTTATAAATATCAGACATTTGAAACCCTTTGGAGACCATGGTGTTGTATTTATCCAACCAAGACCCAAGCTTTGTTCCTTGAGCCTTTCCGCACTACAGTTGTTCACATTACATTAAAGGAGACTGAGAACCAATAGAGGTTCTACAGTGTCACCTTCACATCTGGTTGATCTATAAACTTTTAGAATTTTGGAAGGAACCAGATCCTCAAAGATTATATATTAGGTGAATCACCTTTAAGCTGATAACTTCAGTCCTTAATGAATGAAATACAATGACAAAGGTTAAAACCCATTTATTTTATTGTCCTGGATACATTGTACTAAATTGGACAACTCTGAATTATGGTTATATGATAATGACTGTATCTCATGTATATGTCATATCCCTGAATAAAAAAGAGAATAAAAAAAAATAAAACCTTACAAATCAAAAGAGTTCTGAGATAGCCACTGTTGGCTCTAGCCAACTCCTGTTTGCGTAGTAATGTATTCCTGAAAATCTTAGATTCATCATTTGAGTATTTTAAATTCAGTCAACTATTTTTGAGACCTTGTTTGATTACAACTTTTGTAATGTGCGTGGCTTTACAATAAAGACAGCAGTCCCTAGCAGCTTTTAAAAATCTTCTTCCACACACTAACTGCCCACACTGTATTTGTGATGCAGATATGTCAGGATGTTGCCAGGAAACATTTCTGGTGGACAATAGCACAACACCACGCTGATCTGCTTACCTCTATGATGGTGGAACTGGCAAGGAACTAATAACTTTTAAGAGCTTCAAAATCCTTTATCTTGCCTCAGGAATGAAATAAAGCAAAAGGAAAATCAGATATGTTGATGTTTCGTTTGTCCTAATTGCCAATGCAGAATGTTTGCTTGCTGGTATTGGCTTTGGTAGTGCAGGAGTTAGAAAGATGCATAATAGGAATGGGAAGTATTGAAGTAACAGCAACCCCATCCCACCCTGAAGAGACTGACAGGCATTGGGCTGTGCCTTTGGCTCATTGGCCTTCAATAGTCATGCTTATTTCACCTCACCCACCCTGCAGACACCGACAGGGTGTTGTAGTGTGGCTTGAGGTCTTCTCCTGTTACACTCACCACATTTCAAAAGGAAATAAGCTGAGATGGGTGCAGTATAAGAGAATGGGGTGAATGTTAGGCTGAAGACCCCAAGGCACACCCTCGATGCCTGTCAGTGGTAGCAGGGTGGGGGTGGGGTGGGGTGGAATGAGTTGATCATTATGGCCGGACGGCCACAGATCATATCCCTGATGCCTGGCAGTCTGCACAGAGTGGGTGTTATGGTTGGAAACCCTAATGCCCTGGGCATTTGTTGGTATTTGTGCTCAAATTTTCAACATGGGCTTTGGGAGCCATCTCATAAGCAGTGGCAAGTATAATTTCCTTACTCAATGCCAAAAGGTGTTTTCACACAGTGAGTGCCACAGGTGCAAAACGCATTCTGGCCAGGATGTGAGAAATTGCAGCTGTATACTGTTCATGAGGAGGTGTAGAAAAGAGTAATGTTGAAAGTCTGGAGTGAAAATATGAAAAATTTGTGAAGTCACAAGCGTGCATAGAAACTGTGCAGTGCACGCCCATAATGCAATTTTTAGAGGAATTTATTTAGCCAGATTTTCAACATAGGCATTTTGGGACCTCCGCTCATGAACAGTGTCACTTTGACTTTGTTACTGTGTCCTGAATGTTGATTTCACACAGCGACTGGTCCATAGTGCCCCATATGCGCGAAAACACATATCTGGCACGATGTAAAAAATGACAGCTGTACTTTTCATAAGGAGATGTGACAAAATGGCAATGTTGAAAATCTGGAGTGAAAATATAAAAAATTTTCGAAGTTACAAAGTGCGTGGAAACTGTGCAACACACACTCATAACACAGTCATTTTTTGGAATTTTTTCACCAAATTTGCAAGATATGCTTTGTGAGACCCCACCTCATGAAGAGTGGTACTGTTGTTTCGTTAATCGGTCCCAAAAAGTGATTCCGCAGAATGAGAGTGAAATTACCTTTTGGAACTGAATAATGAGATGACAGTGCATGTGTTCATGAGGTGGGGTCCCAAGAACCCCATGTTGAAAGTTTGGAGGCAAAATTCAAAAAAATGGGTGAGATATCCACCTAAGTTGAACCCCCCCTTCCCATTTATGCCATTACAGTATATGGCTTACCGGCATTTCTTCAGTTTGCAGTCAGCTTTGAAGAGTGCAGATGTGTTCCCACTCCATTGAAGATCACAGCTGCAGACCTCCAGAGGTAAGTATGGGGTGAGGGGTGGGGTTGGGGAGGTGGGGAGTGGTGGGTGGTGCGGGTTGTGGGGAGAGCCACTGACAGTGAGGGACTGTTTTCTTTGTTTTAGGGACAGGGAAAAAAAACAACACTGTGGATGGTTTTCTTTCTTTATAGGTGAAAGAAAAGAAATGTTAGGCACACTGGGTGGGCTCCAAGTGTGTCCCATGACTTTGGGAGGTGATGTTTGCCATACTGGGGTGGGCTCCCAGTGTGCCACAACATGGGGTGGGGAGGGTAGCAAGATGCCGACGCAGTCGGCTTTCATTAAACAGAGGCACACTGAGGTGGGCCCCAGTGTGTCATATAATCTGGGGGCTCAGGAAATGGAGAGACACTGAATCAGTCAGATGCACTAACTGGCTCAGTGAATTAGACCTGACAGAGAGTTGCTACTCCACCTACTGTCCATGCTATTTCCCATAAGAAAATATTTTATATTCTTTTTGCCATAAAGATTTTATCCTCGGCTCAAGCAGGTGACTGCTCAGCACTGTCCCTGCTTCCCATAACCAGCTGCCACCTCTCCCAGCCCTGGGGGCTTGAATACCCTGGATTTCCCATGGCAGGGCCAGAAGAGGTTGCCCCGGAGCACAATCCAGATGTGCCCCAGGGACCAAGTGGTGGTCTGGTTAAGGGAAAGCAAGTGGGTTGCCTACAGCCCACCTGATTGCCAAATTTCTGTTTTAGTCCTCAGTCCCCAGGCCACTCCAGTGTGCTGTGGCATGCACGTGCTGTGAAACTGCAGTCCCTACTCTTTGAAGCTCAAACCTGCTTTAGCAATGGCCCACCACAGGGCAGTCAAGTGCTAACACAGAAGTGATACTACCAATATACAGATAGACACTACACATGTTACGGTTTATAAAGCTTATTAAACATCAATGTTTGGACATTATAAGAACCAAATGGTTCAACAGAAAACTTACAAGCAAACAATGATAACATTCATCACTGTCATGCCTGCATAATAAAAATGATTTATTATTGTCTTGGTGTGTCTGGTGTATTTCGTTATTTATGCAAAGGCATGGAGATAAATCTCCACTGATAAATGCTGTTTTATGACTTGTCTACTATGGGTCGATATTCCAAATCGCACCTGGCAGTGGTGTTAGTGGTAGCACAGAGCAACTGAGTAGTGCTGGAGCAACAAAGGGGATATATTCATAGGAGATGTGCCATGGCGCATCTTGTCTGAATACATCACAAACTGCCTGCAGCGCAAATACAATGTGCTGGTTCGTCCCACAGACAGGTCTGAATTCCAGGAATGGGAAATGGGCTAGCATATCAGAGATACACCGTGCCCATATTCCTGATATTCAGACACATATATGCAAATGGGGCCATAACGCATGCAAGGCGTAAATGGGACCATTTGCATGTCAGTATGGCCCCATTTGCATGAGTTGTGCAGGGCTGACAAGCAAAATGCACCTGGCATCCTGCACAGCATGCTGTCCCTGTACCAGGTGCTGCAGTAGTACCCCCTCCCCATCCCACCGAGTGCAGGAACCAACTGTTGTACATTCCCTGACAGTCTAGTGGTACTCCCCTCCCTGCCCGTATCCCTGATCAACATGAAATCCTACTTTGGAAAACCCTGGTGATCCAGTGGTACCCCCCAACCTGCCCGTATCCCTGATCACCCGATATATCCTTTGGTAATTTCCCTGGTAGTCTAGTGGTACCCCCCTCCCTATCCAGCATCTGCGATCACCCGGAAAATCCTTTTGCCCATCTAGCCCCCCAGTCACAACGTTGTGAATGTTTATTATAGTATGCACTGCAAGCCTATTGGTCCACTGTGTGGATCAATGAGCTTGCAGCACATACTGTAGCTGTCATTGGGCAGGCAACCACAGAGGTATGAGGGTGGGAATGCTGCCTGCCAATGATGGGGGAGTTGCGGGCGGAGGGTCCTTTGTGGGTGGGGGTGCCACTGACTACCAGGGAAATTACAAAGGATATTTTGTCTCATCGGGATACGAGCAGGAGGGGGGTACCACTGGATCACCAGGGTGTTTCAGAAAGGATATCACATTGATCGGGATACGGGTAGGAGGGGTTACCACTAGACCAGCAGGACAGTCGATGGGAGTTTGTACATGCGTTTTGGGGGGTTGCCATCCATGGCTGCTTTGTTGTGCCCTGCACTACAGTGGCCTGCCTGTAGGTGGCTAGCAGTTTAGCCATTTTTCCGGCTGAACTTTGCCCAGGTATGCAGCACATCTCTGGCTGCGTCAGCAGATGCACCATACATCCTGGCCTGAATATCAGGATGTGCTGCATATGCATGGGCACACCCCCTGGGGATGTGCTGCATACAGTATCTTTGCATCTCAGTGCATCTGGAATTGCGCTACACAATTCTCCCTTTGAATATCACCCCGGGCACATTTTTGGGGTTGTGCTGGTGCAGCTGCTTTGAATGTCTCGGTCCATGTGTATAAATGTGAAATCTCACATTTACCGTATATATAGTAGACATGTCAGCAGCTGTTTATCGACACAGTACACACGTCATCAGCCAGTCACACACACACACACAACCTGGTTGGGACGACTTCCACTCACTTTAAGTTGTCATGCTACGTAACTGCTTTCCACTTTCCAACACACTTCAGCAGTTTACAGTTTTTGAACTCCATCCTCCCAGCTGTCAACATTCTCGCAGCTGGGAGTGGCTGCAGTAGTTCAGTTACACAGTTTTAAAACATTCTGTGTAACGACCCACAGCACCTCTTAATTTTGAAGCAGATCTCTCTCCTTCTCCACATCCTGCTGCTGACAGTTCTGTCATTGCTCCATGCGGGACTCCAGGTCTATTTAAAACAGAAAAAACGAAAAAAAAACACCCCACCCGACAGTGGAAACACTGCCCTTCCTCCATATGCCGCTCATTATGCTTGCTAAGTTTAAAAATGAAACAGGAAGGCATCCACAAAATGACAGCCAAAGATGAAGTGCTACTGGTGGGAGACTTCAATTTTCCTGATGTGGATTGGCACTCCCAGGCTGCAGCCACAGCAAGGAGCAGAGGCAACCTGGATGCCCTGCAGGGGGCATGCCTCAAGGAGCTTGTGGCAAAACCCACCAGGGAAAGAGCAATATTGGACCCAGTTCTAACCAATGGGGACAGAGTAACTGACGTAATGGTGGGTAGCCACCTGAGGTCCAGTAATCATTGTACAATGTGGTTCAATGTGAGGTCAGTGGAGGAGTCAAACCACAGAAAAGTAAGGGTCTTGGATTTCAGACGGGTTGCCTTTGAAAAAAATGGGGGAACATGTCAAGGAAGCCCTGGCCGGGAAAGAAGGAAGGAGGGGGATGTAGAGAAAGAATGGGCTAACCTTAAGGGAGCCATAGCAGAGGCAAGAAATTCCTAGCACTTCTGCAACTTAGCACTTCTATCTCCCCTACTGATCCACCCCCCCAGAGTACCTCTTGACTATACCCCCTGTCAGCCACTCACAAATGTATCCTAATCTAGAAATGTTATTAGCTATTGTTGGTTGTTAACTGTGCAGTCTGTCTATATGCTGCTAAGATGTATGTATCCTTTTGTAGTACTATTGTTCCCACTCCCCTTCCCTCAGGACATACCGTGAGACGAGCATTGTTGCTCAGTGTAACCTTCCCGGTGAAACATTTCAATAAATAAATAAATAAAAGAAACCTTTGTGTTAGGCAAGTAAGCAAAACAAAGAGAAACAGGTGGTTCCAGGGGAATGTAGGAGGGCAAATGTAGTCTCTCTCCACAAAAGTGGGAACAGGGTGGAGACTGACAACTGCAGGCCAGTCATCCTGACCTCCGTGGTGGGAAAATTAATGGAGTCACTGCTAAAGGAAAGGATAGTGATATTTGTTCAATCCAGCAGAGCACAGCATCCAAGGCAGCATGGATTCACAAAGGGAAGGTCTTGTCAAACAAATCGGATCGATTTCTATGAAAAGGTGACCAGGGAGGTAGATAGGGGGATAGCGGTGGATGAGGTCTACCTAGATTTGAGCAAGGCCTTCAACACCGTTCCACATAGGAGGTTGATAAATAAGTTGGGCAGCCTGGGAGTGGGTCCCAAGGTGGTAAACTGGGTCAGAAACTGGCTGAGTGGCAGGACACAGGGGGTGGAGGTAAATGGCACTCAAGCCAAGGAAAGGGGGGGTAACCACAGGGGTGCCACAGGGATTGATGTCTTCATTAGCAACATTGCAGAGGGGCTGAGTGGCAGGTATGCCTTTTTCAGATGACATTAAGATCGGCAACAGGGTTGACACTCCAGGGTGTGTGGAAAAATGAAAAGGACCTAAACATGCTTGAGGAGGGGTTGAGAGTTTGGTAGCTAAGACTAAATGCAAAGGGTAAAATCATGCACTTGGGGTGTAGAACTAAGGGAGGAGCACTGATGGTCACTAGTCAATAAAGGGACCTGGGGTAATCATATCTGATGACCTAAAGGTAACCAAACAATAGGAGAAGGCTGTGGGGAGCCAATGGGATGCTAGGTGCATAGGACCGCATCACCAGCAGAAGAAAGGAGGTGGTTATGCCACTGTACAGATCGCTAGTGAGACCTCATCTGGAGTACTGTGTCCATTTCTGAGGCCACATCTCTGGAAGGACATAGACAAAATAGAAGCAGTCCAGAGAAGGGCACAAAATGGTGCAAGGACTGCACCAAACTAATACGAGGAAAAACTAGAGGACCTCAACATGTATTCCTGGAGGAGAGGAGAAAAGGCGGTATGATGGAGTCATTCAAGTACATCAGGCTATAAACAAGGTACAGGAGGGTAGCATCTTTCCAAAAAGAAGGTGCTCAAGAACAAGGGGCATCATATGAAGCTAGAGGGGGTAGGCTCAGGGGCAAAGTGAGGAAGTATTTTTTCATAAAAAGAGTAGTGGATGCTTGGAACAGCCTCCCTGCAGAAGTGGTGGGGGCCAAAACAGTAGAGGAATTCAAGAATGCATGGGATAGACATAAGAGTACTCTAGCAATAGAGAAGAGATGATAAGAAGCAGATCAACTACGGTCTGCGGTAATGCATTTGGTAGGGAAAAGGGGCAGACTAGGTGGATCGCACGGTCCTTATCTGCATCACCTTTTGTACATCTGTGTGTATTCCCAGACCCTATTCAGCCTCAGATGCCCCTCTTTCCTTCCTTTCCTCTACTCATCATGCCCATGTGCTTATCCTATGCATGCTTAAAGACACTCTCTGTCTTCACCCCACCACCTCCTATGCAGTCTGCCCCAGGCATCCACCATGTCTTTCTGAGAAGTAGTATTTTCTGACATTACTTTTAAACTTCCAGTGCTCAAGCTTCTTTGCATGCCGCTGTATTCCGACTCCTCCTCTAAAAGAGGCTCCCCTTCTGGTCTACCCCTGTGAAGTTCTTATAGATCTCAATCATGTCCCCTCATGCTTCCCTCTCCTCCAGGGAGCACATGCTGAGTTCCTGCAGTCTATCCTCCTATGTTTTTTTTTGCAACCCATGCACCATTTTGGCAGCCCTCCCTTGGACTGCTTCCACCCTGTCAATGTCCTTGCGGAGTTGTGGCCTTCAGAACTGTATACAGTACTCTACAGTACGTGGGGTCTCACTACTGAGCAATACAAGGGTAACACCACCTCCTTTCTCCTACTTGTAAACACCATCATTATGCACCCTAGCATTCCAACAGCTTTATCAACTGCCCTGTTTCACTGCCCCATCATGATATCATCAGATATGACTACCAGATCTTGTTGCATTCTCTCCACCCACTCCTGTGTGTCCACCCTGTTGAAGACTTTTATGTCATTTGAAAAGAGACACACCTTCCCCTCCAGTTCCTGAGTCATGTCAGTTATGAAGACACTGAACACTGAAGAGGACAGGACCCAGTACTGGTCCCTGTGATACTCCAATGGTCACTGTTCCATCCACCCGAGTGACTTTGGTTTACCACCACCCTCTGACTCGTATACTTTAACCTGTTTGATACAAGGCATAAATTAGTGTCGGAGACTTGATTAGCGCCTTGCTAATCAAACTGAAAAATGATTAGCAACTGGTCGAAGTTGATTAGCAGTAGGGTCCAGAATGTGGTGAGATGGCTAAAAATAGTGGAAAATAGCACAATTTGCACATTCCAAGCCCTGCGGTCCTGAAAAAATTTGATTAGCACCTACCGCAAATCAAAACCGAAACTGATTCACAATTGCCGGTTTTTGTTTCGCAAATTGCAATGTGAACCCACTTATTTTATGTCTTGTGATACCCAGCTTACCACCTCCTACATAACCCTCAGGCTGCTAAGTTTCTTTACAAAGTGGGTCAGGAGCTTTCTGCATCCTTATTTGCTAAGAAGTACCATTTGCTCTGTCCTTACTTAGCACATACTGTGCCAACTGGTATTTATACCAACCAGAACGTCAGACAGTGATCTCTGCTTGCCAGAAAATGTAAAATTTTCAGGCAGCCATATTAATCGTGTAAAACAAGATGAGGGTGTTACAGAAATATTATTTTCATTATAGAAATACTCCCAGTTGCTGAAATAAATCAATAGTGGTGCAATTTAATGCTACAGACAGTAAAATTATTATTCAACCTTTCTTTGTGTTTCTGTTAAAGACAGTTCTTGAAGGCCACTGATCCATGGCTCTCAAGCTTCACAGCAAACCAATACAAGATGTGTTTGACATGACCTTCCCCCTTGAAACTGTGCTGCTGACAGTCATGAAGCCTTTTGTCCACAGTTGCTCCATTAGCTTCTCCTTCAGTACAGTTGCACTAATCCCCCACTGATCCGACAACGACTGGTGTGTGATTACTAGCCTCTGCCCTGCTGCTGCTCTTCTGAAAGAGAACACATTGGACCTCCGAGTCCAATGGAACTACTCCTGTCCACCATGAGATGCTGAATAGTGTTGCCAGTGGGCAGCTAGCAGCATTCTCAGTTCTTTACAACCTTTGGAGTAAGTCCCATCTGGCCACATTGCTTTATTTTTCTTTATGACTTCCAATCCTATTCAGACTTTGTCCTCTGAGAATGGACTTCACTTCTGTCCACTCCGCCTCTACCCCAGTATCTGCCGATACATGTTGGTCCATCCCCCCCCAATGGGAATACCAAGCAGAAGTACTCATTCAGAATTTTAGCTTTTTCTTGATCTTATTCTGCTGTCTCCCATTATCTGACCACTTGCTTTCCTTCTTTCACTCAGATACATGAAAAAAGTCTTAGCCCTTTTTTGACCTCTTTGGCAAACATCTCCTCTGTCTGTGCCTTAGCTGCTCTCCCCCCGCCTCTTCTTGCTTATCTAGATATACTTCACTGTTCCCCTCCATATTGGTCTTCTTGTACTTCCCAAAAGCTGCTTTTTTCTCCCTTACAGCCTTAGCCACCTCCTTCGAGAACCATAGTGGTCTCTTTCTCCTCCTACCATTGCTTACTTTCTTCCAACGGTGTTCCATTGCATTAGTTATTCCCTCCCTGATCCTGTTTCATTGTGCCACCACTCTCCCCAACCCCAGCCATCACCCTTTCAAGGTACTTACGAGACAATGACCTATTTCCTTAAAATTTGCAGTCATGAAGTCCAGGAACCTCATCCGAGTGCTTTTTTTTTTCTTCTGACCAATTCATATGCCAAACCATACCATGCAGTGAGTACATCTATCCAGGTGGATACCCAATGTGACGTCTGCAGTTCTGTCCCCATTTGTAAATACCCGGTGCAGCACTGCCCCATCTCCAGTGGATTCCGTAACCAGCTGCCTCAGAAATGCCCCCTGAAGGGAGTTGATGTCAGCCCTGCTTCATGATGTTGCTGCAGCCAGAATCGTACAGTCTACATCCAGCAGATTAAATCCTCCGATAACCAATACCTCTTCTTTGCTTGCCATTCTTCCAGTGGTCTCCCCAAAACCTTGTCTAACTTCTCCCCTGTCTGTACCCAGTCCCCCGTATGAATAAAGGCTCCATACCCTGTCTCTAATCTGACCGAAAGAACCTCAAGGCCTTCCTTCTCCCCCCTGCCGTCCCTGTATTTCTGTGTCCTTTATGCCTTCAATCACATCTAAAACAACCCCCCATTCCTCCCTTTCCTGTCATTCCATAACATGGTGTATCCTGAAATGGCCAAGTCTGAGTTGTGGTGATCAGTGTACCATGATTCTGTTATGACCACCAAGTCCAGGTCTGCCTCTGCAATGGTTACTCCAAGGTCAGGAATTTTATGTACCGGGGTCCTTCCGTTGGCAAGCATGGATCTTTATTTCTTTTGTCCATCCCTCCTCCTGCACTGCCCTCCCATCCTGATTAAATCCTTTGCCTTTCTCTTGCCCCTGATACTGTCCCACCCTTTTCCGTCTTCCTTCTGCCTACCTACTACTGTCAACTCTCAGCCTTATATCCACTTCCTGATCCTCTGGTCATTTTCCTTGCCCTTGTCCCCATGCTTCTGTACCCCTGGGAAATTTATTTCATCTGGACTTCTCCTCTCTGCTGCTCCATTTTGGGGAGAGGGGAGGGCATTCAATGCCGCTTCTATTTTACTGACCTCATTGGCTAGTTTAAAATACACATCAAAGTATCATTTAAACCTTCCACCTAGGACTGCCATTCCATTCACGAATGGATGGAGGTAGTTCTGTCTTGTACAGACCTCTGTCCCACTAGGTGCTACACCTATGAGTAGCCTGCCCAGTTCTGTCAGCAGCTCTTCAACCACATGTAAGTTTCTACATCTTAAAAATAGTCATTTTGTTCCAGTTTAGTTGCACAGCCGGTTTAAAATATTGGACAGATAGATCCACTTAAAAATTCCTGCCCACATAATTCATATCCTTATGTAAGGGGAATCTCTACAAAAGTGACATCCACTATTTGTAAAGGGGTTAAACTGTGCAGAGAAGTGGATAACTGGCAAAATATTAGACTGCTACAAATTAAAACCACCATTGTATCAAGGTATGGTTACTGTCAGGATAAACACACACACACACACACACACACACACACACACACACACACACACACACACACACACACTGCTAACAACTGCACATCCACCTAACCCCTACCTGTCTTAACCAGCAAGTGTGCAAATGTTATGCTACCGAGTGATGAGGACTTTGTCTCCTATACACACTGAAGTAACCAAATTTCAGCACTCTCAAATACACCTCTCACCACCCATCCACGAACTATTAGCTATCAACAAACCACTGTGAATAGTGACACACACAGACACTCACTCACTCACTCACTCACTCACTCACTCACTCTCTTTTAAAAAACTGTGGACTGCTCCAGCTTCACACAAACTCTCAAAGACCCAACACAGACATACGCTCAAATAAGAATCCATAAAATGACTGTAGCACACTATATCACCCTCAACCCCCAGCCATCCAATGACTGAATATGAAAAAAGTGATACAGACTGCACAACTTATATGAGCGTGCCCATGCCCATCCACGAACAAAAACAGCAATTACGCATGGTACTGCCCACTGTCCAAGAGAGCAGCTGTTCAAGTATTAGACAAATGTTGTGGACTATGCATCACACACACACACACACACACACACACTCTTGGAGCCTTCCATGGCAGGTATTGACAACACCACAACCCCATCACAGCCAAAAACTATTGTCTATTTACACATCAGTGCAGACTATGCATCCTCCATGTATACACACACACAAAGGTAACAGTCTACTCACCAAGTATAGGCAGCCATGTTGAGGGTTTCTTACCTGTGACTAGGGAGCAAAAGGTAGAAGACTTGAAGAGGCAATGTGCGTTGAACCGGAAATAAAATATAGAAAAGGGGTCACAAAGGATCCATAGTTCTTAGGGAGTAAACAGGAAGGATAAGACAGGTTAGATGTAGAGTAATACTTATCTGACGGGGAAGAGTCAACATCCTGTCAGACCTATTAAATTAATGAGGAAAAAATGGGTTACTATGGAGAAAATACAGTACTGAGAACCGAGAAAGAGAGTGGAGAAATATGAAAGAGGTAGATGAAAGAATAGTAGTACAGAAAAAAGGAACTTTAGATAAAAAGGTACAGACAGGACAAAGCAGGCAGATAGGAAAAGAGAGAGAAAGAAAATAAAGTAATAAACAGATAAGAGCTTGCTCACTGCTACAGCAGTA
The DNA here is from genome assembly GCA_016271365.2 of Neoceratodus forsteri. Lineage (NCBI taxonomy): Eukaryota > Metazoa > Chordata > Ceratodontiformes > Ceratodontidae > Neoceratodus > Neoceratodus forsteri. Next base: position 436,368,701 of record JADMNL010000023.1, read on the forward strand.
GTGCTGCAACTTGCAGCGCCAGTGACCCGGGTTCAAGAATGAGCCAGACCATCAGAGGACTGGCTAGTGGGAAGATTGAGCATCCTATAGAATGTTCTCTCTCTGGGAGGTGGGTCTCACATTTATTTTATTTATTTTATTTTGTAATCAGTTTACAACCTTTGAGCCAGAGGCTCATTTCCAAAGGTACCTCGTCAGGTGTGGTAGAAAGAGAAGAGAAGAGAACATAATACATAAAGATGCAGGCACACATGGATCCAGGGTCTAGGTTGCACAGTTTGCATTACAAGGTGCAGATTCAGGTATTGTAGACAAAAAGGAAGGTTACAGAGTTTAGCAGCATAAGTGAATGATACTTGCACATCCCACTGTTCTACTGCCAGCTGGGTGACCTCAGGTGGTAGTGAAGGGATCTGTGAGAGTGACAGTCAGGAGTGTTGAAGTGTGCCCACAGGTGATAGTGAAGGGATCCGTGACTGACAGTCAGGAGTGTTGGAGTGCATCCACAGGTGGTAGTGATGGGATCCATGAGTGACAGTCAGGACTGTTGGAATGTGACTACAGGTGTTAGTGAAGGGATCCATGAGTGACAGTCAGGACTGTTGGAGTGCACCCACAGTTGGCTGCATCAGGTCTTGCCATCAGTCAGTCCTGATGTGCACTCCCAGTGGTGGTGGTGGGGGTGGGGGAGGGCAGGGAGAACACTGAAACAGCACGTACAGGACAGTCAGAAGAGCCCTCCAGCAATCCACTCCCACATCAGACCCTAGCTTCAGCACTCCTGGATCAGATCCACACCTTCACCTCTGACCCAGGTGGACGGATGACTGTGGGGAAGAAATGCCAAAGAGACTGACTGCATATAACCCAGAGTAAAAGCTAGAGGGCCAGTGCAGTGCTATGTACCAGGCTGGTGTGTAGACCAGAAGCAGCAGTGTCTGAGTGGGGAGGGTAGCTTGATTAGTAGGAAACAAATGAGGTCCTAGCCTGTGGCCAGAAGAGCATAAAGAATACTTGGGGAAAAAAATAAATAGGACAGAAGTGCAGGAAAATGCTGGTGCTGGTGTGTGTGTGTGTGTGTGTGTGTGTGTGTGTAAGGAAGGGGGGCCCTCTACAAAAATTACTAATCATCCCTAGATATTTTAAGTACTACCACAGGTGGGCTAGTGGGAAGTCCTTCAGGCTAGTGGTCAAGCATAATAAAATCATTTTGCAGTGATGGTCCATGGTACTGGAACTGTCCCATGTGGGGTATGTAATTTAAACAATATTCCTGGTAGCCTACTGGGTTGGTTACCCTGCTGAACAATGTATTAAAATAATAATTTCCCAGGACCTGGGGTATAGTTGGGGGGAGTTCTGGGTCCCAATATTTCTTTTTGCAGGAGGAATTTGAATGTTAGTAAGAGCAGAACACGCTGCAAACCCAAGTGATCAAGACAAAAGTGAAAGTGCCAGGTTGCACTTTCTTCTCTCAGCCTGTACGGAGCTCAGGCTGTGGCCTGCTCCATGCAGGAGGGACATGAGGGGACAGGAACACATCGGGAGGAGGAGGAGGAGGAGGCCAGGGCATAGGGGCCAGGTTTGTAAAATTTTGGGTGTGACCAAGTGATCAAAGACCCCCAATGGGGGTCTATAGGAGCAGAGCCCCTATATGTGGGGGGTGTGGGGGTTAAGCCCCAGGACAGTATGAGAAAAAATGTTAAATACTCTTTAAAAATCTTATTTTGAAACTCCAAAGAGGAATCCACATTTTGAGAGAAGAGGAGGCATTTTGGGGGTGATTTCTAAGAAACCATTTGCTGATGTGTGTGAGTGTTAATAAACATTGTACTGTAGGTGTCAGTGTGTGGCTCAGTTGGTAGCACATCCGCCTCTGTACCAGAAGGTTGTGGGTTCTCATCCCACACTGGGATTGGACTCAAACCTAAATGCTGGTATCTGAATGCAGTATTAGGGGGTGCTGTACTGCTGAGTGTGTTGTCCTTTAGATGAGACGGTAAACTGAAGTCCCTCCTACCCATCCTGGTGCTGTTTTGATGGGTGTCCAGGTGGAAGTAAAAGAGTCCCCTACTCTTCACAAAGAGTAGGGGACATTGGTGGTGTCCTGGCCAACATTCATCTCCCATAAACCGGAGCATGCAATTGTTCAGGCTGTGTGTGGGTCTGGATATGTGATATGGCCGCCACTACACATCAAGCCACTTCACTACCAGTCTAGCATTGCCTGTAAAGTGCTTTGGGATACACTGGGCATGAAAAGCGCTACATAAATGCTTAGTCTTCTTCTACTTACAATGTGGTGCCTTATTGTCTTTATGTTTCTCTGTTTCCTCTTCCCCACTCAGGGACAGGTAGACAGCCAATCACAGTCACCGCACCCTCCAGCCAGGGTGACTGACTCCCCTCCTCATCTTTTTTTTTCTCTCAGCTGTTATACTTAGACCATCTTCTCTCTGAAAGATCCCCTTCCTCACTCTGCCACTAGGCAGCCCACCACAGCACCAGAGAACACCACAGTCACCTCATCCTCACTGCTGGATCAGGGGGGCAGAATGTAGCACAGCAGGACAGGGTCTGGTCTATCCACAAGTCCACTTCAATTTGTGCTACCTAGCATGCACCCTACACTGCAAGACACACAGTAACTGCTGCCTGGCATACAACCCACAAAGCCAGGCATACACACTGCCAGGCATACACTCACTACAACCAGGTGTCACCTGTACTCCCAGATGTTCTTTGTGCTGCAAGATATGATCATAATTGCCTGATACATACTGTATATCCTGCTCTACCAGATGTATGGAATACTGTTTGCTGTTAGATGTGTACACTCTACTATGACGTATGCATCCTGCAGAGACAGGTTTGCATTGTGTACTACCAGCCGTGCACCACAGCCCTCAACCTCCAGAAGCAGTTTTGCATAGCAAGAGGTTACAGTTTAGAATTTTTCCCTGTCCAGTAACCACACAGTAAGTCATGATCCTTTGCAAATGGAACCATGAAAAGCTAACACATCAGTTCTGCAAACCGAACTAATCTTCCAGGGACTGGGACGGGAATGTGTATCTATCTCCCTTTGATATTTTCTTATTATTATACAAAGAAACTCAGCAGCTCCAGCTTCCTCTGTAAAGCTTTCAAATTAATAATGTACACAATCAGCCCCATGGGGCCCTATTTGTCTTGCTTTCTGCACTTTTGACTTCTAGAGGGATCACTGCCTTGGCCAGAGAGATCAGCACCTCTGGACCCTTCTCTGCTGTGCTGACCACTGGGACTACATTCCAGGTTTCCCTGCTAGGGATATTTTTGGTGGTGGGTTGGCACCTTCCTCCCACTGTATGAGTCTTTTGGTGTTTGGTTTTAATTGCTGCATGGGTTGGGAGCTTGCTGTACTGCAGTGGCAGCAAACTGCTGTGCACGATATTCCCACAGATGCAATAGTAGCAGCTCCTGGAACATGGCACTGTGCAATAGGAATTGATTATTCCACACATTCAATGCAGTAATCAACAAATAATTTCCAGCCATTACAGTGGAGATTTTGTTTTGCGACCTCTGTGCCCACTGGCACCTCACTCATTTAGGCCGCCGCCCCTCTTTTTTTCCACCAGACACACCCCTATTCATGTTCCTGCATGCTCACTCCTTTACAGACCATTAATCTCCATAGCCACCAGTTTTGTCCCAGCCAGTCTGAAAGTCATTTGTGCCTCGGGCTGGCTCATTTTCCTTCCCCTTGCTTCCCTGACCATACCTGCTGGTGCTTTTGGCTCTTCTGGGGTACTTTACTGTTACCATCAAACCAACTACTTGGTAGTGGGTGCAGTGGTCAACACACTACTGGTCACGACAGTCCTCCTGGATCTCCTCTTCCAATTCCATTCTTCTTCAGACCTCCTCACAGCAGCTGCCTGCCCGACTCCATAGACGCGGATGAGTGTGTCTGCCACACGACCCCCCGGCACATGGTCTCCCCACGGCCCGCCACAACATCCGCATGCCACAACTTTCCTGTGCTTGGCTCCTCAAGTCATGCAGTGCACCTCTGGGCCTGGCTTGCTCTCCGCCATCATTAGCTGCCTCCGGCTCTGCTGTCTGCCCTCCGGAGATGGATGTCCCCTCCTGGAGTCCTAGGTTGGCTTCTTCAGTGATTAGTTGGTTGCTTGTGCTGCCTTGAACCCTTTGGTCATGCCCAGTTCATTCTGCTTGCTCACCTCACCCATCACCAGCCCTCGTCGCCACCTGCCACCCAGTGACATTCCCACTCTCTTTGGGCACATGCATTGTAATGTGCATACAAACTAAAAGCGCTAATTTAAAAAAATACCACCAATGAACTAGGGGATTACTCCCTTCTTCCGGGGCCAGTAAGTCACAGAGGGCACACACACACACCCAGGTCACAGAACAACAATAAAAATGGAAAAAGGCTTATCATGTTGAAAATTATTGGTGAGCTGGGCCCGCTTCAAAAATATTGCTAGAGCCCATGACCCAAGGGTCCATATGACCTGGCAGCTATGAGCCAGGGTAGTAGAGCCCTTCAACCTGCCTGAGCCACCGCCAGGTGGTAAACATATTTGTTGAGGCACCTGTGATCTCATTGGGAGAGGCACAGAAAGCTGCTGTTAAGAGAAGCCAACTTAGACTTTACAGCTGAGCTGCATCATTGCTATAAGTGGTGCCCTGCCAGCAGGTCAAGGGAGGCGTGGGTGTTGCTGATTTTAAACCACGTTGCATCTAACTTTAAAATACCTGACTGGGCTTCATTTAAAAAAATAATGCCTACAGGAGGCACAGGCAAGATGAAGGCAGGCACACTCTAAGGGAAGCGACAAGAGTGGGTGCAACAAGAGAAACCACACTTGAGGAGTTGAGTAACAGTATGGGGGCACGCGGTGGGGAATTTCATTATGAGATTAGGGCGATGTTCTGATGCAAGTCCACGATGACCAACTGTGCAATATGGTGGAGGTGGGCAGCCAAGTGACTAGAACGGAGTACGGCGGGCCAGTGTGCAATCAATTTGGCCAGAGACTCAGACTTGCTCAAAAAGGGAGAAAAAAAATAAACTACACTATTACTTTAGCAAGTGAGTCTCTCATCTCCTCCCCGACCAACCACAGACGTGGCAAGCTGCTTGCTCCCTCCTCCACTCACAGGCTTGGTCAGTCCACTGGCTGCTCTGGCCCGCCAGCTCAACTCACATTTACGGCCACACTGCTCTCTTCTGCTGTGCTGGACTTCTTCTCACTACAACTGTCCAGTAGACTCTGAGACATGGCGGCGGCTTCTTTCCTGAACAGGTGAAGGAGGAGCTGACGCTGCATTGACAGGGCACTCCCTGATTGCGGTGGTCAAATCATTTTAAGTTGATGGCACGCTTGGAAACTAGTGTCACCACCAGTGGGCGTTTGCATTGGTGACACACAGCCAAGCCCACAAAAACAGTGGCGGCATTGGCCGCAACAGTGCTGCACTTCCACAACCCGCTTCTCTCCTAAGCTGCCACATGTTTCTTGTGCATGCATGCATGCAAGCAAACATAATAAAAACGAGGTGCTGCATTTCAACTGGGCTATACTGGGTATGGATTGTGCAATGAATAAACCTTACAAACCTTTCAGTTAAAATAGGTTCCATTCTCATGCTTGCAGGAGCACAGAGAGTCATACCACTTTGTACTTTAAATTGCCAATTTCTAGCAACACTGAACTAATGGTAATACATTGCATTGTAATACATGCATCTGTAAAAACCAGAAAGGACAGCTTCCATATTTCTCCTGATCTGTCACTTTTTTATAATGTCCCATTTAAAAACAAAATCTCATGGCCCTGAAAATTAAAAATACCCTGCTATCTCAGATACAGGTTCTCTCAGCCAGATACTGGACCTATGGCAACTGCCCACCTTCCAGGCACCTAGAAAAAGTTCAGAGGACATTACTCAACTAGCACCAGCCAATGCAAGGCAGCAGCAGCATGACAAGTGGGGAAGGAGCAGAGCTGGTGATGTGATAACTCTGACCCAGGTGAACTGCTGATGGTAGCAGCCTCAGATGGATGGGATCCGCGCCAGAAGCCTTGGGACGTCATTTTAGTAGCCAGCTAGCCAGGGTTTGTGGTGCAGAGAAAACCCCCGATTTTTATTGCAACCCCAAAAAATACACTTTTTCTTCCTTCTCTGCTTCGGGAATCCCAACGACTCCAACTAATTGACCTGCACCACGTGAATCGCCTGCTTGACACACACACAGCCCCCCTCGACCGCCCACATCAGGGTGCTCCCTACTTCAGGGTCTAAATAAGCTGTAGAAAAATAATCTGCAGAGTCACTACATACAAACATATGAATTTGCCAGCAGAAATAGGCCATCTGGTCTATCAAGTCTGCTCAAGTGTGCAGCTAGCACCCTCACCTTGCAGCTGCCCCACCCCCTCCACTTCCCAATTAACCCCCCACAATGTCCCATCCCTTATTGAAACTACCGACTGTCTTACAGACTACCAGCTCCTCCAGTAGAACATTCTATTCTGCCATGACCCTCTCTGTCTAAAAGTGTCTCCTCATTCCTGTCCTAAATCTTCCCCCCTCCAATCTAAGGCTGTGCCCTCTCGTGTCCCTCCCCCTCCTCAACCTGAGTATCCCTTCAGTGCCTGCCTTGTTTATCCTTTTTACATACTTAAAGGTCTCAATCATATTCCCCTGGTCCCTTCTCTCCTCCAAGGAGTACAAGTTCAGCTCTCTCAGCCTCTCATATGGTCTGTCCTCCACTCCCTGGATCATCCTTGTTGCCCTGCGTTGTACCCCTTCCAGTAATTTCACATTCTTTTTCAGATATGGGTGCCAGAATTGCACACAGTACTCCAGATGTGGCCTGACCAGTGCCCTGTAGAGAGGCAGGATCACCCCCCCCCCCGCTCCTGGAGCAGATCCCTCTCGTGATACAACCCAGCATCCTGTTGTCTTCGCCACACTTCTACACTGCTCTGTATTGTTCATCTTCCTGTTACAACCACCCCTAGATCCTTCTCCTCCTCCTCAGTGGAACCTAGCTGCACCCCTCCCAGCTCTGGTAACCCCTCCCTGGGGTTCTTTGCTCCCAAGTACAGGACTTTGCACTTTTTCGCATTGAGACCCAACTGCCATGCTTCTGATCACTCCACCACTTTGGCAGGTTGTCCTGCAGCTTCTGCCAACCTGCTATATCATTCACCACTGCCCCCAATTTGGTATAGTCAGCGAACAGACTGATCTTATTCCTGATGCCATATGAGATGTCTGCTATGAATATTCCAAACAGCTCTGCCCCCAATACTGATCCTTGTGGCACCCCGCTCGTCACAGCCATGGGAGATGAGTTTCCCCCACCTACCACTACCCTTTACTGTCTCCCCTGCAGCCAATTCTCAATCCATTTAACCGTCTTAGTCCCCACCATGTGTCTCAACTTCCCTCCCAACCTCCCATGCAGCACTGAATCAAAGGCCTTACTGATGTTCAAGTACATGACATCCACCGTATGACCCTTGTCCAATTCCCTCGTGACCCAGTCATAATATTCAACTACTGTAGGTTTGTCTGACAGGATTTTCCTGACACAAACCCATGCTGTTGACTGCCCTGTAGCCCATGGTCTTCTATAAAGGTCACCAACCTTTCCTTAAGTATTGTCTCCATCAGCTTCCCCACGATGGAAGTTAAGCTTATCGGCCTGTAATTACCCGGCTCATCCTTTGGTCCACTTTTATGGATGGGTACCATGTGGACCATCCTCCAGTCACCTGGTCCTGGTGCCTTATCCACCCTCAAAGCTCTTAAACCCTCCAATACCCTATCCTCAGTGATCACCCTGTCTGTTACTCCCTCTCCCGCTGCCCATCTTGCCCACCCCTTGCGATAGCTGCCCTCCTTTCTCCCTCATGAATACAGAACAGAAGTACTCATTCAGTCCCCCACCGTGTTTTTTTTTTTAGACCTGTAAAAAAGAAAACGGTCCTTCATCGTCTGCCAGTCCCCCCTCCCCCATCCCGACCTTCCCTCTGCACACCCACCTCCCCTCCCTTACTCCATACTTAGCTCCGGAGGCTAGCGCTGTCATCCTCTCCAGACTGGGACACACATCTGTACTATCCAAAGCTGACTGGCAAACTGAACAATCAAAGCTCCCACCCTTGTGACTTCGGCTGCGTGGCAGGTAACTTATGGAGTGGTTCACATGTAACTGAAACTGCCTTCATATTAGACGGCAGTTAGCATCTACTGTACTTATGCCACCACAAACTAATGCTGACAGGAACTGGGAAAACAGCAGCAGACTCAGAGGAAGTACTGAGGGGATAAGAGGGGACCACAGATTTAGCTGCTGCTCTGATGCTGTCCATCGGACTTCAGTGTTGTGACTTGAGAAAATTTATATCAGGAAGGTCACTCAGGGAACTAATGGGATTGCTTTGCCCTACAGATAAGCCTGTGATTACCGTTGCTCATTGTCTTCTTGCTGCATAAGGCCTGTTTTCCAACTTCCACAACGGCTGCTAACTGTTCCTTCTTTTACGTTGGATTGGCGTGCCATTCTTGTACCCTGAGCCAGAGCTGCTGTTGAGTTGAGTGGATCCACTGGGCTGTGGCAAAGGACCCAATGCATGGCACCCCTTTTCCTCATGCTGCCTGCTCCACAAAAGAACAATCGAGCAGGCAGCAGTCAAGGAGACACATAAAAAAAAAATTCCATTTCTTTCCCTGAAGCCCAAAGCAAGGGCTTGCAATGAGGAGACAGAACTGGCAGCAACAAGGAAATGGAGAAGATGAGAGAACGGGAGAGCTGGTACGCTGGAGCTCTTTACAATGAGAGGGTGCTACCAGGTGGGTGGGGAAATTAGTTGCTACAAATGCAGAGTCTGCTATGAATTAAGACAACTGGCCACTAGTGTGCAGGGAAATAGTAAGAGTGGCCTTGACCCTGGCTTAATTGTGTCTCCCTTCATTCTTTTTCCTGGGGTCCCCTGGTTCACACATAAGGCTGTACTACTGGTGACCCCAACTTTGAAGAACTACAGTATCTCCATGTTTTGGATGTGTTCCTCATAAGGAGGGTCAGTGTCCCTCATTGTACCTCATTTTGAGTGTGTGTGTGTGTGTGTGTGTGTGTGTGTGCCTCATTTTAGTGACAGAAGGTTGAGAGGTAGGCAGCATATTCTTACATTTAGTATAATTAAGCTCTCTTTGAATAAAAGGTGGTAGGCCCTTACAGCAGAAAGTTCTTTCACCAGTTTGTTTCAGTCCTGGGTACAATAAGTATGTGGGTAGTGGAAGAGCACCAATTGTAATGGTCATTTTCTGTCTGTAAGAGATTGTACAGTGTTTTAGGCTCTTTTTTGTTGATTACTGTAAAGAGTACATTGTACCACATGTACAGTAGGTCTGTTTTTTCTGTGATGTCAGAATATATTTGAGAGTATAGTACACATCAGTGAGTAAGTCATGCTGCATTTAACACAAACCTGCAAATGCAGTACTTTAAAATATAGTGCATATATTATTCAGTTCCTAAGACAGTTCAATCCCTTTCATTGTATTTTTCTTTCAGCTCCTGTTTGGATAGGCCTCTGAACACAACAGCTTCATATTTCGAGAGCAGAAATCAGGTGTGGCTGGGGACAGCTTTCCTTGCCTAAACTGTTAGTCAGACTTTAGCTCTGTAGAGGGCAGCTAGGTTTTGGATTGTGGTGGAGAGGAAACACCCGATTTTTATTGTAACCCCGAAAACACATTTTCTTCCTTCTCTGCTTCGGGAATCCCGACAGCTCCGACTAATGGACCTGCACCACGTGAATCGCCTGCTAAACACACACACACTCCCCATCGCCCTTCCTCATGACTGGACCCAGTTTGATTATTCCCAATCCTCCGTTGTCTGAGCCGTGGTCTTTACCAATAAGGAAGTGGGAATGAGCTGAATCAATGAAGGGCATGCACAGAGAATGGATTTAACGAAGATCGGCATACATAAAATATGGAAGGACTTTGTTCCCCGGTAAGACACGTCAACATAAAAAGGGTGCACAATAAATTAATGAATCCCCCCACACACACACACAGTAAAACAGTCCCTAAAACCTACTGCTGACAGTCCCGACAACTGAGAGACATGGATGTAGCACAGTTACATGTACAGTAAATGATTGCAATGCATACCATGGAGCAGCTGAGTTGGCTGCCCTTATCTTCCTCGCCCCTTGCTTGGCGAACTCCTTGGCCAGGTGGTGGCCGATGTCCCGGCCCTCACAAGTGATGACCACTGTATCCCCAGTGATGTCCTGCAGGTCGGTCAGCAACAGCAGGCAGATGGCGGTCCCCAGCACACAGTAGAGCAGCTGAGTCAGGAACAGCAGCAACAGCCCAACCGATCTCCAATCTATCACCTCCGCTCCTCCTCTGTGCACTGATCAAATGTCGGAAAATGAAAGAGAAGAGCAAGTCCAGACCAGATCAAATAAAGCGGAGACATGTTTCAAGTGCTGATTGTGATAGTGGTGTGTACTCTGCTGAGTGTCAGTGTCACGGCAGGGCATGGCTAGAAAAGTAAGAGGTAGCATGCATGTAAAGTGGAGACACGTTCACGCGGTGATTGATGGACCTTTCTTTGAAGCCAAAGCCACTACTCTCAATCTGCTGTCATGCACATCTTGCAGCTCCATTGGTGCATATTGGGTTGCACTCCCGCAGCTTGAGCACTTCACTGGCAGGTGCAGGCACACACTCTCCAGCAAGTCGTAGTCTCCTCAAGATGTTTTTGCGCATGTGCAAGCAAACATAAATATGACAGTGACACTGTTCGTTAGCAGAGATCCCTAAATGCCTATGTTGAAAGATTGGTACATGAAGTCTATAAAATGACTGTGTTATGGTGTGCGTTGTACAGTTTCCATGCACACTCGTAACTTGGCACATTTGCAATATTTTCACTCCAGATTTTCAGCATTGCCATTTTTCCACACCTCATTATGAACAGTACAGCTGTCATTTTTCACATCCTGGCCGAAATGTGTTTTCACACTTCCAGCACAGAATAGGGCGGTCGCTGTGGGAAATCAGTGTTCGGGATGCATGAAGAAAATCACAGTGACACTGTTCATTAACAGAGGTCCTAAGATGCCGATGTTGAAATTTGGTGACAAAAGTCTATAAAATAACTGTGCTACGAGCATGCATTGCGCAGTGTCCACGCACACTCGTAACTTTGCACATTTACAATATTTTCACTCCAGATTTTCAACATTGCCATTTTTCCACACCTCTTTATGAACAGTACAGCTGTCATTTTTCACATCCTGACCAAAATGTGCGTTTGCACTTCCGGCGCAAAATAGCGCGGTCACTGTGGGAAATCAGTGTTTGGGACACATTACGAAACTCACAGTGACACTGTTCATTAGAAGAGGTCCTAAAATGCCTATGTTGAAAATTTGGTGATGAAAGTCCATAAAATGTCTGTGTTATAAGCGTGCGTTGCGCAGTCTCCACGCATGCTCATAACTTTGCACATTTGTAATATGTTCACTCCAGATTTTCAACACTGCCATTTTTCCAGCCCTCTTTACGAACAGTACAGCTGTCATTTTTCACATCCTGGCTGAAATGTGTTTTTGCACTTGTAACGCAGAATAGCGTGGTCGCTATGGGAAATCAGTGTTGGGGGCACATTAAGAAAATCACAGTGACACTGTTCATTAGCAGAGGCCATAAAATGCCTATGTTGAAAATTTGGTGATGAAACTCCATAAAATGACTGTGTTACGAGAGTGCGTTGCGCAGCTTCCAGTCACGATCATAACTGCACATTTGTAATATGTTCACTCCAGCTTTTCAACATTGCCATTTTTCCACACCTCCTTATGAACAGTACAGCTGTCCTTTTCACATCCTGGCCGAAATGTGTTTTGCACTTCATGTGCAGAATAGCATATTGCTGGGAAATCAGTGTTCGAGACACATTAAGAAAATCACGGTGACACTGTTCATGAGCAGAGGTCCTACAATGCCTATGCTGAAAATTTGGTGACGAACGTCCATAAAAATGACTGTGTAATGCGCATGCATTACACAGTTTCCTCATACTGTGTGCTTGGACGTGTGAGCATTTTTAATGTTCCCAGTACAGATTTTCAACATTGCCATCTCTTCACACCTTCCTGTGGATCGTACAGCTGTCATTCTTCACATCCTGCCCGATCTGTGTTTTCGTTCATGTGGCACAGAATGGCACTGTCTCTGTTGGAAGTCTATCTTCAGGACACATTTACATAATCACACTGCCACTCTTCATGAGAAGAGGTCCCACATGCTTTCATGGGGTAGGGTCACAAAAAGGCCATGTTTAAAATTTGTAGTGTAAATACCAACAAACGTCCAAGGCATTAGGGGCTCTAACCATAACGTCCTACCCTGTACAGACTGTCAGGCATTGGGGTGTGCCTTTGGATTGCCAACTGTACTGCTCATTCCATCCCACCCCCACCTCCAGCCACTGACTAGCATCGAGGTGTACCTTGGACTCTTCGGCCCCAGACTTCACCCCATTCTCCTATGCTGCACGCATTTCAGCGTATGTCCTTATGGAATGCTAGAGATAGGCTCCATATCAATTTGGAGGGAGGAGAATCCTTAAATTGAAAATAGAGGGGTTCATTGGTGAAAGGTGGGGTTTAAACTTGTGAAGGGGGGGAGGGATGGGAGAAAAGGCTGTCGAGGGGGGTCCAATAATGGATGGACTCTGTCTCCAACCACACCGGGGAGCTGGAGGAATGCGGGAAAAGGCAGACTGGTAAGGTGCAGACCAAGGGAAGATGGAATCCCCATGGGAACATGAGCAGGGGAAATGGAAGTATAGGGAAAGGGTGGAAGGTAGTCCTGCTAAATGCCAGGAGCTTGGGCAATAAAATGCATGAGCTCCAGATGATGCTAACTGAGGGAGGGGCGGATGTGGCAGCAGTCACTAAGACCTGGACCACTGCAGGACACAACTGGGACCTGAACCTGGAGGGTTACACTATGTTTAGGAAGGACAGGGCGAGGGAAGGGGAGGAGGGGTAGCAATAATAGTCAAAAACTGCATTGGCATAGGGGGAGTAGAGGAGGCAGAGGGAACCATGGAGGTGATTTGGGTCACCTTGATAACAAGGGGCTAGAGAGTAAAAATAGGAGTGGTATATAGACCCCCTTCACTGGCTGAGAAGCTGGAGGAGAGTCTGGTGGCAGATGTTGGGAGACACTGCAGACTGGGCAGGGGAAGGGTGGTGGTGTTGGGGGACGTAAACATGCCAGGAACAGACTGGGAGACTATGACATCCTCAGTGGCCAGGGAACAGAGGTTGTTGGATGTCTTTCAGGATGCGTTCCTAACTCAGCAGGTGGGGGAACCAACCAGGGAGGCACGGGTACTGGATGTGGTCCTGGCAGACAGTGACTAGACTGGGGGCCTGGAGGTAATGGACCCGTTGGCGGGGAGCGACCATGCCACGGTCTGGTTCTGCCTGGACTTAGGAGGGGTTGAAGGCTGCACAAAGACGGAGGTAACTGACTTCAGGGGTAGATTTTAAGGAAATATGAATGATCCTTAAGGAGCATTTGGATGTGATTGGGCCAGATATGGATGCTGACAGTAGGTAGAAAATCATCAGGAGAGGAGTGCAGAATGCTACCAGCACCTGTGCAAGAGTAAGACAAAAATGCGGTAGGGCCCAAAAACCCTGCTGGTGGACCAGGGAGGTCCAGGAGGTGGTGAGGAGAAAGAAGGCAGCCTATAGGCAGTTCAAGTGCTCAAGGAGTGAAAGGGATCGATGGGAGTACGAGCTAATGGCTAGAAGGGCCACTAGTGTGGTGAGGGCGGCTAAGGCAAGGAAGGACTAGAACCTGGCCAGGGAAATTGGGAGAGGGAACAAGGGGTTCTTTAGCTACATTGGGGAAAACAAAGGTGAAGGGGCAGATTGGCAGGATTAAAACAGGGGAGAGATAAGCACAAGACCCAGGGAGCAGGCTGAGGTATTAAATGAGTACTTCACCTCAGTTTTCACCAAGAAAAATGGAGGCTGCATCATACATGGGAGGAGACAGTGACACTGAGGAGGGGGACCTTACCAATCAGCGGGTCTGGGGAGGGAGGCATTACTGGCAGGATAGGGGAAGGCTAAGGAGGGGGGACGGGTGGCGAAGGTGGAAATCACAGCAGAGAGAGTGAGGGAAGCCCTCAGGTCTCTTAAGACAGGGAAAGCACTGGGGCCGGATAAATTACATCCCAGAGTGCAGAAGGAACTGGCGGATGTCCTGGCGAAACCCTTGGCAGAGCTTTTCACCATCTCTCTGAGGACAGGGTGGGTGCCCCAGGACTGGAAGGTGGCGCATATAGTGCCTCTCCATGAAGGGGGGGGATCAATGGAGGTGGCAGAGAACTACAGGCCTGTCAGCCTGACATTGATGATGGGCAAGGTGATGGAGGGCATTGTCAAGGAGAGGCTGGGGGGGACCTGGAAAAGTCAGGGTGCCTGGACGATAAACAGCATGGATTCATCCCGGGGAAATCGTGTCAGGCAAACCTGGTGGAGTTCTATGACTGGGTGATGAGTGCCTTGGACGTGGGTAGACCAGTGGACATCCTCTTTCTAGACTTCAGCAAGGCATTTGACTCTGTTCTCATGGGGGCCTGTTGGATAAGCTGGGAGAAAAGGGGGTGGGGAACCAGATGATCAGGTGGATAGGCAACTGACTCCAGGACTGGACCCAGAGGGTCGTAGTTGGTGGGATAGTCTCATTCTCAAGAAGGGTCATTAGTGGAGTCCCACAGGGATCAGTCCTTGGGCCCCTTCTGTTCAATGCCTACGTCTCTGACATAAGGACAAGTATCAGGAGTGAGATGAGTCTCTTTGCGGATGACTCAAAACTGGGGGCAGTGGTGGATGGGGAGGAGGGGAGGGGAGGCTAGCCCTACAGGCGGACCTGGAGGCTCTGGAAAGGTGGTCTAGAAAGTGGAAGCTGAAGTTCAATGCAGGGAAATGCAAGGTACTGCATCTGGGGGCCAGAAACCCGGGCCAAGTGTATACCCTGGGGTGGAAATGCTACAAGTCTCAATGGCTGAGAAGGAGCTGGGGGTGGTGGTGGATGTCAAGATGAACAACTCGGAGACTTGTAGGAGGGCAGCAGCCAAGGCCAACAGAATGCTGGGATGCATCACTAGGGAGATCACCTCCAGAAGGAGGGAAGTGATACTCCCTCTGTATAACTGCTTGGTGAGGCCGCACCTCGAGTACTGCATGCAGTTTTGGAGGCCACACTTAAGAGGACATTGAACTCCTGGAGAGGGTCCAGAGGAGGACAACCAAAATGATTTGGGGCTTGGGGGACAGGACCTATGGGGAGAGGCTTGAACAGCTAAATATGTACACATTGGAAGAGAGAAGGGACTGGGGGGACATGATAGAGGCCTTCAGGTACATGAAGGGGGTAAATAGGGGAGGAGCAGTCAGGGTGCTTTGAAGAAAGGGGGGCAACTAGAGGGCACGGGTGGAAGCTGGAGGGGGAGAGATTCAGGGGAGAAAGGAGGAGGTGCTACTTCACTGAGAAGGTGGTGAAGGCATGGAATGCGCCGCCCAGGGGGCTGGTGGAGGCAGAGGCAGAGACAGAGACAGTGGAGGGGTTCAAGAGGGGGTGGGACAGGTACAGAGGAAGGATTCTGGAAGCAAAATCCAGTGCGGCGAGAATATCTGGAACTGGGAAGGAGAAGCCAGAGAGGCGAGGGGCAGCAGGTCAGCAGCTCCAGGAGGGCTGACCAAACCAACAGACACGAAAGACCATTAGGTCTATTCTGCTGGCATTTTAGTATGTTAGTAATGCGGTGACTGTAAAGCCAAACACCCTAAGGCACACCTCAACACGTGTTGCTGTCTGCAGAATAGGGTGACGTGATATGGCATGCCTGTCATGGGTGACAACTCAAACACTTACCCCAATGCCTGTCCATCTCTACAGGATGGAGGTGGGGTTGGTGTGAACTACAATACCACACTGCCATTCCTATTCTACATCTGTCTAATTCCTGCATTTCCAGTGCTAATGCCAGCAAGCAAACATTCGGCATTGACAAATGCTTGTTTTTAACTGGTACTGCTGCTTTAAGTGTTTACTTGTGCTATTGATGTGCAGTTTAAAATCCAAACGCTCATCAAATGGTCGAGTGGCGCCATACTAGTCAGTGTTTAGAGGATGCACTAACTATCATCCTCCATGAAGATTTAAAACTAGGAGACACGTGTATTGTATACACTGCTGCCTCACAATAATGAGCACAGTTGGAGCCACATCTGCTGTTTGTTATAGAGCTTCATTTGTTAAATTGAGTAGCACTATACATTGTCGACACTCTTCATTTATGATGATCAGAAATACATTACAGTTTTCAGTCATGATGTCAATTTTATGTCTGCAGTTATATGCAACATATTTAAAGAGCTAGTAGCACCAGAAAAACAGGCAGAAAATGTTACTAATTTTTAAAGTAGTCTGTTGGTACTTTTTTTTGCATTTTATTTTTGCCACTGTGATGCAGCCCTACCCTCCACTGACCACCCCTCTGCCCCATCATCCTGCTCCAGGGATTTACCTCTCCAAGCTTCCCCCATGGCTCCCCTCCCATGATGGGGTAATCAGGTGATGCCATGCCACCAGGTTAATGGATCTGGTGAAGGCCATAGGCCCTTGCTTCCCCCATGGCTTAGCTCCCTCATGGGTGGGGGTCCGATGGCAGGCACCACCCACCGATGAACAGATCCAGTGAGGAGAGGGTCCTCTGAGCCAGTGCAGGGCCTGAGGGAGACCAGCTTCATCCCAGATACCCCCAACCATTTTTTCCCCTATTGTGTTAGCCCATTGAGTGGCAGATGTGCAACAGCACCAGAACTTACATAAACAGCTGCCCGCCACTCCACTGTGCATGCCCTGGTGCTCCACTCCCCCAGTCTCCACTAGGGGGCTAGGCAGGTACCAGCTGCAGACCCATCCCTCCTCCAGTGGAGGAGAGCAGTCCCTGAGATATTCAATCCTCCTCCCCCCGGCTGGCCCTCTGACTCCTGGGACCATTCCTGAACCCCTGGTCATTGGCGTTGCAGATGGATGCCATGACACTGCGCCGGCAGGCTGGCCAGTTGTTACTTTTTATTTCTGAACTATTTTACCTTTTCTCATTAGAAGGTTTTCTACCAGGTAGTATTAGATGAGATTTAAAAGGCAGTACTTTATGTGGATACTGACATATCTAGTTATTTTCCTCTTCATACCTCATCAACATTGTGACCTCACTGACTGTGACATCACAAGGGATTGATCTGGTAGGAGGTGACTGGCTGTTATTGGTCAGTTGCAATGTCACACACTGTGAGGCCATAGGGCACATGATGTATGAGGAGGCATAGCACTAGTGATGCCAGCCTCCAGGTAAAGTGTTGTTCCACTCATCATACCGAGTATTGTCAGGAAGACAATCTTCTAATTAACAAAAGAGAAATGTTTTTTGTGATGGTCGCTGAACTGGTAGCCTGTGCTCTACTGATGGACCTGGAGTTTCTTCATTCTGTGTGGTGAAGGGAACTGTCTCACTACCAGCAGCACCAGCAACAACCTCAGCAGGTGGGATGGCGAGGGGCCGCTTAAGGTTCGAATGGGGTTGGGTTGATGGAATCACCCGACAAGGAGAGGCAGCAATCATACACAGATGTCGAATGAAGCAAAGACATTTATTAGACAGGAGGGGAAGGAGGACATGGTCATACAAGAAAATACCAACAGCAAACACCACAGGGATTATGGACAGCATTGTGGATAACAACTAACATGCACTTATATCCAAACTCTATGTTATTCTCTTCTATAGGTACTTTGGCCTAAGGCCACTCTATAATACTTTTATCTATCACTCTTACAATTTCCTACCCAGAGATCTATGCATCTGGAGTATACCTTATTACTTTATCATACCATGTGACAAGCATTCAATATATAATCAGCAAATGGTCTCACAGTCTCAAAAGTCCATAAGATGAAGATGTCCATTGTCTTCATGCACAATTGCAGAATAGGGGTCAAGAGAAAGGGGAACCCTTGCTTGGCACCAAGCTCACCAGAAAACCTAAGAGAGGCTGCAAACAGGGAATGGAGAGATTGATAAACAGACCATAGGCATCAGCCAACCCACTCTCCAGTGTTGCCGGAATACAAGAGCATGAACTGACTAACTTGGGGAATGCTCTTTCTTGGCACAAAAACCCTTGAACTGGGCTGCCAAGGATGAAGAACCAAAATGTGGCAAGGAATCCACCTGCAGGATTGCCACAGGAGAAGGATTCTACTGCTTTCTCTCAGCACTGACCCTCGACCAGGGTTGCCAAGGATGAAGAAGAAATGCTGCAGGTTTTCCTGGCACCTACCCTCTACTAGGGCTGCCAAACAAACACTGGACTTGGTGAAAAATACACTAGGAGGACTACCAAGGACAAAGAAGAAGAACTGCTGAGCTGCTTTTGGTGACAGATCCACTTGGAGGACCATTGAACTCGAGCTGCTACCCTGAGGACTGCACTGGCGATGCAGGACAACACAGGCAAGAAGGAGTAGAAGATGAAGATCAGGATTCCACAAAGATGAAGAACAAAATAAGAAATGGTGGCTACGACAGACTCTTCTACTGGTGGGCATCTGGGATGGACAGACGAGGCACTTTCCAGTCGTCTTTCTTCCAAGCTGATCAGGAACCGGCAGCCGTGACTACTTAAAGGACGTTGATTTCAGCTACGGCAGACAAAAGTGCAAGAAGTTACTGAAGTCTTCTGCTGGCTGAAAATTGCTATGGTGAAGAGCTGATGGAGGCTGAAGATTGAATCAGAACCAGCTGCTGCGCAGTAGTACTTCTGTTAGCACGATATACTGAAATATTCACTTTTGGGGCAATTTACTGGGAGCAGGGGCAAATCGCAACAATCTGGGGCAATTGTTCACTGTTAGGGGCAACTTGCCTGGAGCAGGGACAAATTGCAACAATCCAGGGCGATTATTCACTGTCAGGGGCAACTCACCTAGAGCAGGGGCAAATTGCAACAATCTGGGGCAATTGTTCACTGGCAGGGGCAACTTGCCTGGAGCAGGGGCAAATTGCAACAAACTGGGGCAATTGTTCACTGTCAGGGGCAAATGACCACAATCCTAATATTATACAATACAGTCTTGGTGCTTCATGCAATAAACACAGCAGTTGAGGTGCTGGAAGAATAAACAGTTCGAAGAAACAGTACAACAACTGATAATCACTTTATAACAGATTGTGTGCTTAAGCACCCCTTAGTCGAACCATTTTCCTCTTGGGGTCTGTCTTCATTAGGATCTGGCTACCCCTAAGCACTCTAATGTAATTGCCCCAGCTATTTAGCCTGATTACACTCACTGCTCGTATGCCTGCTGCCCTACTATTACTGGGCCTGGTGCCCTTTACTACTACAGGCCTGGTGCCCTTCCTTTACTGGGCCTGGCTGCCCTTTACTACCACAGGCCTGCTGCCCTCTCTAAACATGGGCCTGCTGCCCTCTCTAAACATGGGCCTGCTGCCCTCTCTAAACATGGGCCTGGTGCCCTCTTTAAACCTGGGCCTAGCTGCCCTCTCAGAAATGGGCCTGGCACCCTTTCCCTTACTGGGCCTGGTAGCCCCTCTTTATTACCTTGGCCTTGTTTCCCTGAAATGGGCCTGGATTGCCCTCTAATTCTTTATTTGCCCAAGAGTGGCAGGGCCCCTTTAATTCTGCTGGCTCACAGACAGCTTGCTGTCACTCAGTCCCACTTCGTCCCATCTTGTACCACCCCTTTCATTAATATTTAACAGGCCTTGGTTATGGCCTTGCTTTCCTGGCCCCTCCCTGTGGGTGTCGCAAGCCTGCCCCCTAATGAATACTAAATCTGGGTCCTTCTGACTCGACTGCCCTGCAGTGCTCGGCCACTTCCCCAAGCACCTAGAGCGCTAACAATTTAATTTAAAATATACAGTCTCTCTCTGAGGTGGGCAGGCAGCAAGCTTTATGTGCTGCCTCCGACTCACTACATTTCTGGCTGCTCTGTGTGGACTGGGAGGCAGGAGGTGTGCTGGCAGTGGGAGGGTGGCGAGCAGGCAGCACAGTGGATGGCAGGGGACCTCAGACGGCCGATGGTTATGTGGTCACGATGCGGCTGTTCTCCGCCGATGGCGGGGGACCAGAATTTCTTTTTAAAATTAACTAAGGGGCAAAATAAATAACCGGACGGGGCTCACAATACCAAATGGCAGAACCAGACGGCTTCTCTTTCTTCATGCTGCCCCAATGGCACTACCGACTGAGCCACACAATTTTGGGGCAACCCAGCAGCTTCTTAGATGGCTTCACTAGCTGGAGCCAGAGCAGGCACACAGAACAGCCCTCGAGGAATGGCTTCAACCTTCCAGGTAAGCCTTCCTGGTTCTCCTTAACTTTCTGTGTCCACTCCTCTCCACAGCTATCAGGAACTACCACCAAAGACATTTAAACTTTTTTTTAAAGCAAACTTCTGGTTCTGGAATGGTTGGGGTGGAATGCTGTGCATGAGCAGCTCAGCACTGCTTTCCATCCAAGCCATTATTGCTTGTGCTGCATATAAAATCTATCTTTTGACCAGGTTTACAGTGCACAAGGCACTTTTTCTATTATTTACCAGCATTTCCCACTTTCAGGGAAGGGAAATTTACTTAAGAGGGGCCCCTTATGACTGTACCCTGCTGTCCACACATACAGCAATCACTCTGGGCACCTGTAAACCCTAATTGTGTTTATTGTTTCCCCTTTTGGTAGTGCCCTAACTTTGGGGCATTACAGTTTTAACTGATAAAAGGAAAGAAAAAAACAATACTTTAAAAATAAGAATAGCTAACTACTTAAAGTAATCCTAATTTCAGGTAGTACACTAACTCTCTAATATCATATTTATCCATAATCTACAGTAATTAGCAGTTTTTTTTAGGTCATCAGTGTCATTCCTGTTCAGTTTAACATGACAGGAAAACCATTTTGTTTATAGTCTGGAATTTACCTCTGCCATTCAGATGATGGCATTGCCCAAATATTAAAGACCTAGTATGATTTCATCTTAGCTAGTTTGATAGAAACTGTAAGATAATGCACAAGTTTCACTCAGAAATGATCAGTATCTAATTTGTTTTGTACGTGATATACGTTTTGCAACACATTTCTGTCTACTGACACATTAGCCCAAATTGGTTTTGGCCCATTCTCTCTTATGTGAATTAACTAAGATGTCAGTGCCTTATGGTTCAGTGAGCAGCTGCAATGGTGTATACTGATTGTTTTCTTACATTATTCATATCAGTCCATTTAGCCATGTTATGCTTCACTTCTTTCTGTAACCTTGCTATTGTTTTTGAGTCATCATCCATTATGAGAACATTAACATCAGTACTGTTCTTTTACAAACACTTCACAGCTTCAGCTGTCTCCCTATCCAGCCATGTTCATCTTATAGTTAAGGTATCACAGCATTTTGTTCTCCACACATACAGGGTACATTTACCAGCCTCATTTTCAACAGTCTAACCACTGCCAGTCATAGAAACACAGAAACATGAAATTTGCCGGCAGACAAGGACTGCTTGGTCCACCTATTCTGCTCTTTTTCTCCTGCCTATAGTATCACCACAGAGCCTACTTGATCTCTGCCCATTCACCCACCCCTTCCCTTTCCCTAAGATTTCCTTATGCCCGTTCCATGCATTCTTGAACCCCACTATTGCTTTTGTCCCCACCACCTCCGATGGAACACTGCTCCAGGAATCCACCACTCTTTCTGTGAAGAAGTAGGTCCTCTCATCTCTCCTGAATTTACCCCCAGCTTCTTATCATGCTCCCTTGTCCTTGAGCACCTTTTCTTCTTAAAATACTTCCCTCTTGTAACTTGTTTACCCCTATGAGGTATTTAAAGGTCTCTAGCCTATCCTCTGTCTCTGGCTCTGTCCTGTCTTCCAGGGTATACGTAATTTCACTCCCTTAATCACTCTTAGAGGGCTTCTGATGCAGACCCTGCACCATTTTAGTCATGCTGTCATATCACCTTTTCCTCTTTTTGCCATCCCATATCATCAGCAACAACAAGAGATGGTCTTCCCACCATAGCTCTGGAGCATTAATCACAGCAACAGAAAAATGTATGTTTTCTGGTTGGTAGTATTGATTATACTTAAACTTATAATATAGTACTATACAACATTTGACATATAATATTTTTTGTTTTACAAATTGTGTCCTAAATTGCTTTACTAGGGCAAGAAGGACTGATAATGTTAGGAGTAATGAGCAAGAGAAACATAAACATAGGAAAGTGTTGAATGAGACAGCCATAGTGCCTCTTCATCCCCCCTACCTTTCTGATATGATCCTTACCAAACCTTTGCATCTGTCCCACCCATGACTGAATCCCCCCACTGATTTCATACATTACACCTCTTTTGGTAGCTTTCAAATGGTCAAGAATAATTTTGGAAGGGTGTATGGAGAGATGGAAATGTCTACATTCTCAGATATGTCAAAGCAAGCAAGTCACCACACACCTCACTGATGCAAACAATCAGACTCTTTAACGAAGAATTTTAAAACATACTGCCAAGAAGCATAGAAAAACTGAATTCCGCTATTACCCCGACTGGTTTTGTACTCGGTATATCATCAGGGGGTGGGAACAAGAACCCGTCTCTAAAGTTAAGTGATCCTCTCCTGTGTGACGCAAAGTTCCAAACAATTGGGTGTATGTTATAGCCTGCATTTATGCACTCAAGATCAGGAGATAAACAATTCACATGCAGTGTCCCACTACGAATGAGGCAAGTGAGTAATAAATATTTAACCCTAAGGTAACTTTTTCATCTTCTGTGTGGTGCAAAACAATATTATCAGCTAAAGTGTACATTTATATATTGTGTGTTGTTGATTTGTGACTCTAACTTGAAGCCCATATAAAAGGGAGGAAGGCTTGGAAAATGACCGCAGCTGGTAAAGGTAGCATTTCAATAGGAACAGGAACTGATTCCATTTCAGCATTTACATTCACAGCACCAGGGGAGGAGAATCTGTTCAAGAAAGACGTGGGGGATAGTAATAATATTTCCAGTGGCTCTACAGTTAACCTGGAATCTGAACAGACAATCCCACATATCAAAAAAGTATTCATAGATTTGGAGAGGGCAGTTCTCAGAGGGCACCTTCATTATTAAGGGAAAATTATCTTTGAGGCCCATTTTTTTAATGAATCCCCAACTCTCTCTTTCTCTAATTCCCACCCCATTTCTGGCTCCCCCTTTCTCATGATGTACATACCTGAGAATCCAAACTGATAAGAGAATGTGCTACTGTTTAATAAAAATACTGCACAGTACTCAGATCGTATATTCATTTCATACAGAAACAAAGTAAACCCATGGGTCTGATTTTCAAAAGCTTTGATACAGGCACCACTTCTGTGTCTCACAGCACCCAATGTCTCAATCTGCACATAAAGCAGCAGTGCATGCTAATGCTGCAAAGCCTGATCTATACAGCTATTTCTATTTAGGTTACCCCTTATCTCCTGTCTTGCAGAATATCTGTTTTCCCATTTTGAATCTGCTGCACCACTTTTTACAAGACAAAACAGGGGCTGAGGACTGAAGTATCACATAAAGATGAATACAGCCAAGAAGGAGGCCAGGGATGCAGACCGAAAGCATTGTATTATGAAGGGGGTAAAGAGACAGGAAAAAAAGTTATTTTGGCATAGCAGGGAAAAAAAGAAAGATGACAGCAGGTAATCTAAGGCTGGCCAAGGGGTGAGTGAGTAATAGGTGATCAGTAGAAGGCAGCTATTTTGAATGATCACTTCTTCTCAGTGTTCACAGTGGAGAAAGTGTGTCTGTGCTAGAAGGTGGCATAAAGGCAACTGCAAGGGGGATCCAAGACAAGGGTCAGTCGGAGATAACAGTAGAAATAGTAAGAAAAGGGCTTGCAGCACTGAAATGAAAATGCACCAGGCCCCAGATGCGTGAGGGCCTGAGGGTGCTCAGCGAATTGGCATTGGAACTGGCTGAGCCCCTGGCAGGGCTATTCAATGGCTTTCTGCAATCAGGGTTGATTTTGCAAGATTAGAGGATAGCGGACTTGGTTCCACTCTCAGACTTGGTTCCACTACAAAAGGTTGGGGATAGGGAGGAACCAGGAAATTACAGACCCAACACTCTTACTTACATTGAGGATAAACTGCTGGAAATGCTAGTTGAAGAGGACCTGGTGGCCTACTTGGAAAGCAATGGGCTCCAGGACAGTAAGAAGCATGGGTTTGTTGTGAGAAGGTGTGGTCAGACCAACCTGATAGTATTCTTTGTCTAATTTACAAGGGCAGTGGAGAAGAGTCAAGCAGTAGATATACCCTACTTTGACTTCAGCAGGGCATCTGACTCTGTGCCACACAGAAGGCTGCTGCAGACATTAGAGAACCTGGGAGCAGCAAATTACCTGGTTAACTGGGTGGGAAGTTGGCTGGGAGAGAGAACAGAAAATGATGGTTAACGGGGTCAAAGCAGGAGAGAGGGAGGCCATGAGTGGGGTGCCACAGGGGTCAATCCTGGAACCTGTCTTTATAGTTTCATCATTGACATGGGTATACAGGGCAAGATGTGTCCCTTTGTAGCCAATGATAAGCTTTGTGGCAGAGTAGACAGCCAGGAGGGAGTGAAGGAGCTGCAGAGGGACCTGTGAAAGTTAAAGAGATGGTCTAAAGTTTGATTGTTGAAATTCAGTCAAAAGCGAGTAACTTTAGGTCCTGCCTCACAAATTGTTTTATACTTTCTATTTAGGCCACCATTTCTCCTGATCCAGATTCTCCTTCCACCTGCTGAAGCATTTTTGCCTGCAGCAGGAGTCTCCTGAGAGTCCAATCCAACTTTAGACCGTGCTCAAAAACCTCTCCAGACTCTCGACTGTAGTCTACAACTTGTCTCCTGTGGGTGGGACCTTCCAATTCCCCAAGCCTAGAGGAGAATCTGAATTTGATCTTGAGGTCTGGGGAAGGAGCCAGTAAAGTGTGGGAGGAGTCTTCGGGGCCCTGCTGTGGTGTGGGGTGGTGACTTCATCTGCTTATATCTGCTGTGGTATTTTTATTCAGCTGTAGCCCTTCCTTATTCCTCCCCAGGGTGCGATCCTGTGGAGCAAACCAAGCTAACCATCCAGCTGGGCCATTAGAATGGTGGGTGAGCCTCACACTATCTTTGGAAACCTTTGCTAGACATGCTTTGACTGTATGACACCCCACATAACTCACCAGGTGAACAAGCACATGGGAATGTAAGACCACTGAGGAGGGAAGCATGCATTTTCCACATGACATACCCTCCCACTGGGTCACCAAAGGGCAGTTGTGCAGCAGACAAAGGTGCCCTCCACTGCAGAGCAAAGGGGCTAAAGATAAATGCCAGAATCCTGCCTCTCCTGTCGGCTCCAGACATCCCGCCTCAGGCATAAACCCAGGCAGTCAAGATAGCAAGCAGTTATGCTACCACTTTTGCTTGCCAGACAGCTTTCACTCATGTTACATTATACAGTAGTTATCAAGGGTGCTGCATGGCTGATATGCAATACCTCATTTTCAGTGGCTCCCTGCTTCTACCTATCATACTCTATTCAGATTAGCATACCTGAGATGCACTATATCTTGTTTTCAGTGGGGTCTGGATTTTACTATCTTTTACAGTGCATTTACTAAGGATGGCCCCAGTGGGATGTAACATCTTATTTTCGGTGGAATCCTATCGTAATCCATTTTTGAGTTCGCGCATGCACTGCAGACTCCTTGGGAGGGTAAACTTTGAGGGGTGTGACACTGTCTGTCCAATGCAGAGTCCTCTGCATGGGGCTCGACAGTATCACACCAATCCTCGGTCAGGCTGACCCTGACGCTGTTTTGCCTGCAGTGGTCTGCACATGAAAAGAAAAAGCTGTGCCAATCAGGAGCTGGCTTTTCCTTTCATCTGCAGGTCACTGCAGAGCAAACAACTGTTTGTGTTGCGACGAAGATTCTCCCACCCATGCGGAGCAGGCCACAGCCTAAGCTCCATATGGGCTGGGAGAACTGAGTGCCCAAAGGCACTTTTACTGTAAGGAGGGTTGCTGTAGGGGGAAGAGCCTTAGGTCCGCTAAGTTAGCACACCTTCTGATTGGTTGTGGCATCGATACAGGGTGCAGCTTGTTAGGGGTGGCATGGTGAAATGTCAGTAACTGCTGGGAGCCAGAAACTAAGGAAGAATTCTGTGCCTGTTCTGAGAGAGAGAGAGAGGAGGGAGGGAGGAGGGAGGGAGAGAGAGAGGAGAGAGACAGAGAAGAGAGAGAGAGAGAGAGAAAATTTGACTGAACACGCAACCCATAAAAGAATGAGTCAGCAATGAGAGATGCTGTAAGTCGAGTCTGCTGGGAATGAAGTCAGGGAGAGAAAAGAGACGGAATGAACAGAGCAGATTCAGAAGCCAGTGGAGACTCAGGCTGGGCTAGCGCAGTCTGGTAGTGATGTACTCCTTGGGATCTGGCTTTGTTTACTACCGGTCCCGAGTACTGCATCCCCAGCCTACATCATGTTCCCAACTCAAAAGTTAAGGTATGTGCAAAATGAATATTGTGGAACACAGTGTTAGTATTCTGGCAGGTGTCCAGAAAGCAAAAAGTGGTGCGCAAATCAAGAACCAGCACTCAGTAAGATAAATTATCAAAAGTTTTTTTACTGTTTCCACAAGTGCTTACAATGTTCACAGCAATTGTGTAACCCCCCTGCAAATGGGGGTTCCCAAAAGACTTCCAGGAGCTTGCTTGAATGCTCCAAGCCTGAATGGTGTTTGGCATTTAAGCCATTTATCAGTGAGTGTTTTTAGAGCCTCTGGTACTGTCTCTTTAAGAGCTGTCTGCTTGCAGACATAATTAGATTTGTATGGGGGACTGTGTGCTTCTCTGAGTACCACTCGAGCTGCTGCCAATTCACTTAATTTTTGCAGTCACTAGAGTGCAAAGGAACCTATCTGAAAGATGTAACTGTTTACCAGAAATTATTTAGAGTAATAATGAAATTACAGTTTGTCTAACCTGCTTTCTTTGCAGTCAGAACTGTGTCTGCTAGTTCCCCATTCTAGTTTTGAACTGCTGAACTGGACCAATCAGTGTGGGGTAAGCTAGCTCTAAAATGGTGCCTTGGACTAATCAGAACTTGGACTCATAATCTGAGCCAGCCACAAGAGGATTGTATGGGCAGTGACTCTGGGAGATGTAGTTTAGACTTCAGTGCCTTTTGGACCAACAGCAGCAGTCTATTGTGAGTGACAGCCAATCCAGTCAAGAACTGGGAGGAACTCAAAGGAAGTGCCCGTTTTTGTCGGTTGGAGTTCAGTTGAGCTTTGGCAGTGAAGAAGGAAGGAGCCCTGTGCTTTTCAGTGTGCAGTTTTAGTCAAAAAACGGTGTAAGGCCCAGAGTTCCGTCTGCAGCTTGTGTAACAGCTTGTTAGGACTGAATCCGCCCTGTGAAAGAATCAAAGGATCTCTGAAGAGTAGAAACCAGGCTCACCCTGTAGAAGACTGGAAGAATTGCTGAAAATTGCACTCGGTCTGTCAGGAACTGAATCTGCTGTGTGTTCTCCCGGTATTGTGCAGTAATGCGATCGGGATACAGATGCAGCCTGCCTGGTATCTTTCTTTTATATGGATGTGTGAAGAGGTTTGTGTACCTCAAGTGAGCCCTGCTGACATTGAAGGACCCTATCTTATTTGGAGGTCGGAGTACTAATTCAGGGTTGCTCCCTGTTGAATTGCCACATTAAATCCAAATGGAATTACTGTACTGCTGACTGTTTAATTCTCCTTTTCTCTGTGTGAAAGGGCCCCTACCAGCTGCCACGGTTTGGACTAGCCACTAGGCTTGGGTACCCAGGGACAGTAACTGATAGGGATAGGCCTGTGCACAGAGCCAAAGGTAGATTATTAGAGTGATAAGCTAATTAACCTGATTTCCCCTGTCCTTGTTATATCCCCCTAAATAAATCAGAGCTGCTTGTTTCAGCAAAGTTATACTGCCTGAGGTATTTGTCTATGTTAAAGTACTGTACTGTGATTGTTGCACTGTATCTCATTTCACAGGAGGTCCCAGTGCCGGAACCAGACCTGGGGGTAAGTGTATACTGTGAAGGTAATTCTGATATATTGTGTGGGCCACTAGTGGGAAGAAAGGGGGGTTGCAGTGTCCCAGAGGGCTGTGACCAAGTTAGTTTAACTATTGCAAACCCTGACCTCTGGGTGGAGGCACCCGCCATTGGATCCAGGCCCCTCAACCTGTTAGTGGCAAATCAGGCAGGGGTAGTAGCCCCTGGGATAGCGCCATCTAGGGGTTACAATTGCAAGTAGGAAAACCTAGTAGTTGCTACTGTGAACGTTGTAAGCACGTGTGGAAACAGTAAAAAAAACTTTTGATAATTTATCTTACTGAGTGCTGATTCTTGATTTGTGCACCCCTTTTTGCTTTCTGGATATATGTAGGTGAAGGTTGGCCACCTTGCTTGTAGTGCAGCATCAGCCTAAAAACATGCAGAATCATGGTAAAACTCTGTTTGGATTGTTATTCTGGCAGGTGAACTTAATTTAGTCAAGTCGCAGTGAGTAGATTTTCCGACGAGTTTGTACATGCTTGCTGGCTCATTCTTGTGATGAAAATTGGCCAAATTCTGCGTGGCAGCAGTTAGAAAAAAAAAAACACTCACTGTCTTCAAAGTACTAGTATACCCCAGCCCAATTCAGTCTGCTTCAGTAAAGTGTGGTAACAGTGATGTTAACTGTGTTTTTTTAAAAGATCTGTTGATGGCAGAGGTACCATAGGAATACTATTTATTGAGTGAACTGGGCAATATGTCTAGCATTTGTGCTTTTTTTCCCCAGGGGATAAACTGTTGTTTCCTCAGATGCTTCCAGTGCAACCTTAAGTTTCTCAGTGTCTGTGTTGCTGTGTTTGCAATTTGCTGCTGTCTGCTGGATTTGGGGGGCTTGTTGCTGTGGCTGGCGTATTTCTTTCCCAGTTCTAAAAGATTAAAGGGAGGTTGCAGTCTGCTGAACTATGGAGAAAAAACTGAGTTTCTCATCATTTTTTGTGCTGGGCTAGTGAAAATCATGGCAGGTCAGTGGATTTTTCCAGTCACTAGCCCTGCGGGCTGGTGGCTGAAAAAGTTAGTTTCAAGCTCTACTGTATGTGCGATCCGATCATGCTGGCTGGGAGGAGGAGCTTTCCTCGCCTGCCTCCTCTATATCCCTGTCGCACTGGCGGACCCCCCTCCCCTCCACCTGCCAACATCAGGGTGCTCAATCCCTGTGTGGTCTGTATCCCCAAACCCCATATCCTTTAATGTGGCACACTGGGAGCCCACCCCAGTGTGCCAAAACCTGCTGTGATGTTTTCCCACACCGAGATGCCCACTCCCGGTGTCAGATACATCACCCCCACATAAACTCCGATCGCGGGGTGGCTGTTCCCTGGGTCAGCATTGATCCCCCTTGAACCCCCAGTACTCTGGTACACTGGGAGCCCACCCCAGTGTGCCAACATCCACAGTTTCCCTGTAAAAAAAGAAAACAGACCCACAAAGTCGTTATCTTTTTTTTAAACCTGAAAAGACAGGAAATGGTCCCTCGTCATTGCTGCCAGCCCCCTCCCCAACCCACACCCTCCCTCTGCGCACCCCAGCTACCTGCACCCCCCTCACCCATGCTTACTTGCGGAGGTCAGGAGCAGCAATCTTCTGTAGACCGGAAACATGTCTGCACTCTTCAAAAGCCGACCACAAACTGAGGAAATAATTGTAAGTGCTATCATGGCAGTAAATGGGGGGTTTTCAATTTAGGTTGATATCTCAGCCTTTTTTGGGAGTTTTGGTTCCTAATTTTCAACATGGGGTTCTTGGGACCCCACCTCATGAACACAGTCACTGTCATTTAGTTTCTCAGTCCCGAAAGGTGATTTTGCGGTCACTGCATGGAATCACCTTTCAGGACCAATTAAGAAAATGACAGTGCCACTGTTCATGAGGTGGGGTCCAAAAAGCCCTTGTTGCAAATTTGGTGAAAATACTCCCAAAAATGACTGCATTACGAGTGTCCATTGTGCAGTATGTACGAATGCTCCAAATGTCATCAATTTTTAAGATTTTCAATCCATATTTCCAGCATTGCCATTTTTCCACACTCCCTTATGAAGAGTACAGCTGTCATTTTTTTGTATCCTTCCCAAAATGTGTTTTTGCACCTGTGGCTCAGAACGGAGTGGTTGCTGTGCGAAATCAACTTTCGGAACAGATTAACGAAATTCCAGTACCACTGTTCATGAGGGGAGGTCCCAAAAAGGCCATGTTGAAAATTTGGTGAAAACATTCAAAAAAATGACTGCGTTACGAGCATGCATTGCACAGTTTCTACACACACTTGTAACTTTGCCACTTTTTCATATTTTCACTTCAGATTTTCAGCATTTCCATTTATTCACACCTCCTCATGAAAAGTACAGCTGCCATTTTTCACATCCTGCCCGAAATGTGTTTTTGCTCCTGTGGCACCGACTGGCACACTCGCTATGCGAAATCACCTTTGGGGATTGAGTAACAAGATGATAATGGCACTGTTCATGAGGTAATGTCACAAAAGCTCATGTTGAAAATTTGGAGCAAAATACCAACAAACACCCAGGGCAGTAGGGTTTCCAAACTGTAATGCCCACCCTTAAAATGCAAGACAGAAGAATATAGAGAGAAACTATGGGAGGCATGTACAAGAGCAATACCAGCATCGAACTCTCAGCATTGACAAATGCTTGTTTATATTGTGACTGCTTATTCTTTAAGTCATAAGAGCATCAATGTTTACACTCGCTGTTCCGGCAGCTACAGTTTAAATCCCTTTTGGATGTAAAACACAAGTTTTTAATCTAAGTGTATGGTGTTCTTAAAATGTATGTTTTTATTATATTTTTATATGCGATAAGTTGCATTTGCCTTCACATGCACTGCTAGTGTGTTTTACGCATACTTTGTGTTGCCATTATACATAGATACATACATACATAGACAGTGTCGGCAGATAAGGGCCTATGGCCCACCCAGTCTGCCCATTTAAGTTTGTAAATTCAGTTTATGTTTTCCAGGAAGTCTGTTGCCCTTACCCTGATCTCCAGAATTCCTTTATGTCTATCCCATGCTTCTTAAATCCCGTGATTGTTTCAGCCCCCACCACTCCTCTGGCAGGGTGTTCCACTTGTCCACCACCCGTCTGTGAAGAAATTCTTCCTCACGCTTCCTCTGAATCATCCTCCTCCAACTTCATCCCATGCCTCTAGTCCTGGAACATCTTTTCGCTAAAAATAGTGCATTCCTGCACCCTGTTCCTCCCTGTAAGATACTTGTATGTCTCTATCATATCCCTCTCTCCTCCTCTCCTCCAGGGAGTACATGTTCAGTGCCTTCAACCTGTCCTCATAGGGACTTGTGATGCAATCCATGCACCATCTTTGTTGCCTCCTCTGAACCTTCTCTACCCTGTCTATGTCCTTACGTAGGTAAGGTCTCCAGAACTGCACAGTGTACTCCAGGTGCGGCCTCACTAGTGTCTTGTATAGTGGAATTATGACCTCCTTTCCTGCTGGTGATGCCCCTGCCTATGCATCCCAGCATCCTATTTGCTTTACCTGCTGCCTTGTCACACTGTTTCCTGCCTTGAGGTCATCAGAGATGATAACTCCAAGATCCCTTTCCTGCTTGGTGCATGCTATATCCTCACCCCCAACTGATATATTGTGCCAGGTTTTTGTGCCCCATATGCATTATCTTGCACTCACCTGCATTGAATTTCAACTGCCATACCCCTGACCATTCTTCAAGTTTCTGCAGGTCCTTCTCGTTCTGTCTACACCCTCTGGTGTGTCTACTCTGTTACAGAGCTTTGTGTCATCAGCGAACAGTGAAATTCTGCCTTCTAGGTCCAAGAATGTCACTGATGAAGATATTGAATAGTACCGGTCCCAGCACTGATCCCTGTGGTACCCCACTGGTCACTCTTCCTCTGTGGAGTGACAGCCATTTACCACCACCCTCTGTGTCCTGCTGCCCAGCCAGTTACCTACCCACCGCACTACTGTCCTGCCTACACCCATATTCCCCAGTTTGTGCAATAGTCTTCTATGTGCACAGTGTCAAAGGCCTTGCTGAAGTCCAGATAGGCCATGTCCACTGCCCTCCCCTGATCCACCTCCCTAGTCACCCAGTCAAAAAATTCAATGAGGTTGGTCTGACATGACCTTCCCCTGGTGAAACCATGCTGCCTTGGGTCCTGTAGTCCATTGACAACCAGATGTTCCACCAATCTCTCCTTCAGTAGTGCTTCCATGATCTTCCCCACTACCGAGGTGAGGCTGACTGGTCTGTAGTTCCCCGCTTCCTCTTTGTTCCCACTTTTGTATAAGGGGACTACATCTGCTATCCTCCAGTCTTTGGGTACCTCCCCTGTTTCTAGTGATCAGCTAAACAGGATAGCAAGAGGTTCAGCCACCACCTCTCTTAGTTCTTTAAGGACCCTGGGGTGCACCCATCTGGCCCCATTGCTTTATCAATTCTTATTACTTCCAGTTCCTTCAGGACCCTTTTCGTGTAAAGGGACTTGTGTCCATTTCTGCACCATTCTCACCCCTTGTACTCCATTCAGACCCATTACCCTCCTCTTCCTCAGTAAAGACTGAGCAGAAATACCTGTTCAATATGTCAGCTTTACTGTTGTCATCCTCCACACAGCCCCCATCCTCCCCCTTCAGTCTCACTATCCCTCCCTTTGCCTTTCTTTTTTCACTTATGTACCTGTAAAAGGTTTTGTCCCCTCTACCCACTGATTTTGCAATGTGTTCTTCTGTCTGAGCTTTGGCTTCCCTTACTGGCCTCCCTGCCTCCCTTTGCTTCTCCTGGTACTTCTCCCTATCCCCTTCTGCCTGTGTCTTTTTGTATTGCCTGAATGCAATCTTTTTGGCTTTCACTTTCTTTGCTACCTCTTTGGAAAACCATAATGGTCTCCTCTTCCTTTTCCTCTTGCTAACCTGCTTAATACATAATTCTGTTGCTCTTGTAATCCCCATTTTAAATACTTCCCACTGTTCCTCAACCCTGATTCCTGCCCCGTTCCCTTAATGCCTCTTTCAAGTATCTCCCATTTTCTCAAAGTTTGCCCCCTAAAATCCAGGATACGTTGTTTTGTGTGGTTTGGTTCTGCTCTTTCTGTGATTTCAAACCACAGTGACTGGTGGTCACTGTTCCCCAGGTGCTCCCCCACTCTTACCCCCATCACACTGTCCCTGTTTGTGAGCACAAGGTCCAGTATTGCCTTCTGCCGAGTTGGTTCCATGACCAGTTGCTTGAGGAAGGCACCCTGAAGGGAGTCCAGGATAAATCTGCTCCTAGTTGATGCTGCTGCTGGGATGCTCCAGTCCACGTCTGGAATACTGAAGTCTCCAACCAGTACTACCTCACCCTTGTCTGCCATCCTCTGGATGGCTAGCATCAGCTCCCTATCTGTTTCTTCCTCCTGGGCTGGTGGTCTATAGACCACACCTGTGCGGATGGCTGGCCCCATTTTCCTTTCCAGCTTAACCCACAGTATCTCTCCCCCATTTTGTTCCTCCTGGATCTCTGTGGCCCTTATGTCATTTTTCATACAGTGCCACCTCCTCCCTTCCTGCCTGCCCTGTCTCTTCTGAATATGTTGTGCCAGGTATGGCCAACTCCCAGTCGTGGTTATCATTACACCAGGTTTCAGTGATGGCCACAATGTCCAGGGTCTGACTGCACCATGACAGCCTCCAGATCTTCCATCTTGTTGCTAAGGCTCCTGGCATTTGCACACATGACTTTCCATGATTTGACCTCCCTAGACTGTTTCGCTGTTCTACTCCAGCCCCTTCCTTGGTTGTCCTTTATCCCTGGTTCACCTTGCTGTCTGCCCTTCTGCTGAATTTTGCCCCTGTTCTGCCTATCCACCTCCTGGGCGCTAATCTCCATCTTTTGCACTTGGCTAACCTCCACATCCTTTCCTTCCATTTCTCTGGGTACCTCTATTTGGTTGTCCCTGTTTGGCAGTGTGGCATATGAGTTCTTGAGTGGAATAGGATTTGGGATGTGCCTCTGCCTGACTGGTCTAACCCTCCCTGAGCCCACTGTCATCCAAGTACTCCTCGTTCTCTGCATCCTTTGAGGCAGCTGCATTGGACTGAGTGGTCTCTGGATAGGGGTGATGGTACTCCTGACCCAGTTTACTTCCACTCTGAGTCTGGCTACCTCATCCCGCAGCCCAGAAAGATGCATGCAGATAGATTATGTCTGTGTAGTCCTTGGCATTAGGTGGGTGGACATTGACATTGGCTGATGTCATCTGGTACTTTTTGTACTTAAACCCTCGGATCTGTATACAAGGGCAGAAGTGTCATGAGTGCAGGGACAGCCACCCTTACCTAAGTAAATGACCACCGCTGTCAGTAAGATTAGTCTGTGATGCCTTTACAGGGACAGATCATACTTACTGAGGCCCTTGACTGTGCCATGTGGCCCATATCACTCTCAAGTCTGTCCCTGATTAGGAGGGACTTTACTCATTTTACCCCTTAAAATTGCTGTGTCCCTTCTCCATCCCTTATAGAAAAGGTGCTGCCCACACAGATAATGTGCTATGTGCTATATAAAGCAAAAAGTCATAATATTCTAAGATGCAAAATCAAATACAAGTAAACACCATGGTTTTTCACATTATTCTAAGCGTGTTTCTCTATGTTTGGGGATTTTAAATTTAGTGTTCTTCATTTTGAGCATTTGTGTCCCTCATTTCAGTGACAAAAGGTTCAGAGGTATAACCTGCCTTATGGATTTTAGACGCTCTGGTGCAAAATGAACAGTGAAAAGTTGTCAATGTGCCAGTTACCTGTTGTGTGTAATTTTTGTAAAGGTTTATTTTGTGTATGCAGATGCAGTCTTCCTTTTTTTTTTAAGATGATGCAATACCAAACCACTGCATTGGTGCATTGGTATAAAATAATTGTATACATTATCAACAAAAGCCCAGAGAAGCAAATACATTTGCTCATGTTTTATGCAGTAGTTCCCTGCCCCTTTCCCCACCGCCACCTCAGGCAATGTTGGGCAAATAGGGATTACTTGGGGATTTCAGCATCTTATCTGTTTCAGGTCAGGGAGTGTGGACCCTGAGATTTCATGCTGTTTCATACCTCCATCCCTCACGCATTTTATTTTTATAAAACCCTACTATTCCCAGAGGTTGTGGGGTTACTTTGACTACTGAATTAGGGATTGTGGCTCAGCCAGCCAGATAATGATGATACCTTTCCTTAGGGCAAGGGTGGAGGGAGCTCAGATATGAGTTATTTAGTTTCAAAATAAGCCCCAAATGCACCACAGAGCATCTAGGACCCCAGGTCTTCTGAGGTCCTGCCAGACCACCGGCTTTTTTAAGTGTCACAGACTCTGAGAAAAGACCCCCTTGCAAAAATGTTGGCAATGGCCCTGAGAGGGGGCAGCTGTGGGGCAGTAGGTAGAGGAGTAAGCAGAAAAGTGGTAGAGAAGAGCAGGGAAGTAGATAGAATGGAAGGAAGGAGGGTAAAGACATGATGAGGGAGAGAAGGAGCAGATAAAAAATAAAGGTTAGACTTCTAAAGGAACAAAGGCAGTCCAGGGGAAAAAAAAGCTAGGCACTGAGTAGAGCTAATAGGCAGAAAATGGTGAGGAAGCTGTAACACCCACTAGGCAGCAGGGTCTGATCTGGAGCTGGAGAGTCCATAAATAGGTGAATTTCCTATATAAGAGCTAACAATTACAGCTAGGCAGGAGGGTCAATCTGGAGCTGAGGAGTACTCGTCAGGCTAAATTGCCTGCAATAGACTAGTAGCCAGGTGCAGCTAGTTTGGGAAGGGGATGATCAAATGGGAGAAGATATAAAATGGGGGCCCCCAGGGTGGGTGGGAGGCTGAGATGACTGAGAGAAGCACAAACTGCAGCCAGGAAGGTAGAAAGCAAAATACCGACCTTGAAAGCTGGAGAGGCACAAACCAAGCAGAAAGTCCAAAATCACAAAGGAAAAGTGGGATGCAAATACTGGGAGAAAAGGGGTGGTGGTGGTGGCAGAGCCTCCGGCTGCAGCAAAGAAACAGTGCTTCTGAGTGAGGCTGGAGGGAGTTGACTGAAATAGCTCAGGCAGGGAGTGTGGCCAGTTGCTCCCATCCTTTGAATTGCATGCATAACCTTTGAATAGAGCTTAGTAATTTGCCACCAATTGTTTCCTTGATTGTGACACTTCTTACAAAGCCCAGAGCAGCCTTTCAAACGGTTCCAGCAAACTGACAAAGAAAGAATGCAAAACAAATAGTGGCCCCTCAAACTGACAAACATGGATGCCATCTTCAGCAAACTGCTACCCAACGTTGCTGCTCGTGGTTCCCAAACCAGTGAATAGGGCACTTGCTAAAGTACAGTATACCTGACCCAAACAAATTTCATGCTGTTTAGTAAAGCTGCCACCTGTCCTCACTATTTCCTCTTCGCCACTGCTAATTTATTTATTTTTTGCCAATTTAAATGATACAATTTAAAAACACTTATCTACTTATGGGAATGAACCATTTCATAATCACAATAAGGCAGTCCAGGGTGTACTTTGTGCTGGAATAATGGCACTTTTGGGTGGTAGAAGCACTCTGCCTTCAGCATTATCCCAGCACAAAGCACACCCTGACGTGCCTTATTGCATAATTGTCTTTCATTCCTGAACTGAGGTACATGATTCTGAAAAGTTCTCACTCCCTTGCAATGCCCCCTTGAAAATGACAATCATCTTGGTGGGGTGCAGTGCAGCTTACCATCACACTAGGAATCAACACCTGGAGAATACATGCCAAGAGACGTTCCTACATCCGCAATTCCAAGGCCAACAAGGGAAGGGGCTCTGCTGGATCTGGTACTCACCAACAGTGAGAAGATTAAAAATGTAGCAGTACTGGAATCAGTCTGTTCCAGTGACCACAGAAAAGTGGCACTGTAGGTCCTGATAGTGGCCACCAACGAGGCAAATATAGTAATGGTATGGGATTCCAAAAAAGCAGATTTTGGCAAGATGAGGGAACAGCTGCAAAAAAGTCCAAGGAGTACAGAGCAAGTGGAGGCGGCAGAGGAATAGTGAGAAGAATATAAGAAAGAAATAATGGAAGGGGCAGGAAGCTTAATCATTAAGGTTTCAAAGAGAAAATGGGTAAGGGGTTCACTGTGGTTCACGGCAGAAGTAAAGATGGTGATAAGAGCCAAACAGAGAGCATTCCAAAGGTACAAGTGAAGACAGTGGGAGGAGGATAGGGAGAAGTACCTGGAGGCAGAAATATAGCCACTAGGAAAGTGATGGAGGCTAAGACAGAGACAGAACTCCATCTGGCAAAG
Source organism: Neoceratodus forsteri (assembly GCA_016271365.2). Lineage (NCBI taxonomy): Eukaryota > Metazoa > Chordata > Ceratodontiformes > Ceratodontidae > Neoceratodus > Neoceratodus forsteri. The sequence goes on from JADMNL010000023.1 coordinate 436,406,327, forward strand.
GAATGCAGCAAGGGAAAATGGAATTGTTGTTACTGTAAATGTTTAATTCAAATTCATACAGAATGAAAAGAATAAAGGATAAACTCCACTGAGTTAAGAACTCATTTCCAAGGAGGTCCATTAATAAACATACACTGCTAGTTCCAGACGTGGTTACAGTTATTAAATATTTAGATATAAAACACACCTAACAAACATACATGTAATTACATCACAACAAAATATAAAGACCAAAAGAACAAGCACCAATCAATTATCAAAACCATATACAGGAAAATTTTAACAATTCAGACTTAGGAAAACACAACAAATATCCCTAATTCTATCAACCTGATGCCTATTTCATAGAATGTAGGCTATGACAGGAGTTATCTTATTGTTTTATTTTATAACACACACCCTATCCATAGCTCAATAGTATGGCTAATTATTCAATTGCTACATTCTGATTCATTGGCAACATTGTTTTGGACTATATTTAAGTTTGTCATATCAATTTTTAAACACCCCAGGGTTAAGGGCCACTACAGCATCTCTCATTTCCGAATTCCAAATCTTAGATCCCCTACTTAAAATGGAGGCTCTACCCACCCCTAAATTACATTTTGGAATAACATAGTGTATCCCTTTTGAAGATCACAAAGCCCTCCCTTAATTATCTTACAACAAACATATCCAGAATATACCTAGGTAGCTTCTGTCTCCCTATTTTTCCCATAAAGTTTACCAAATGGAGATTTCTCCTATCTTCCAAACACCACCAATCTAATGTCCTATACAAATTGCAATGATGTGTGTTTCTGGGGGCATCGAGGATGAAGCAGGCAATTCTGATACATCCAGGAGAAGTGTAAGGTCAAAAGGTGGTATTGTGAGACTGAAGAGCAAGGAAGGATGGGAGGAGTGGGACAAAGGAAAAGCAGAGATACTGAACAAATATAAGGGTTGGGGGGGGCTGGGGGTTGGTGTGAAGGTGGCTAGTCAGGTGTGAAAGCAGAAAAGTGAATATAAAAAAAAATCCTGTTGGAGACAGACAGTAAGGTAAGAAGCAGAGGAGCCAGAAGCATACAGCAGTGTCATCGGCAAACATGTGAATGGATGCAGAGAAACAGGTGGTAGGGAGGTCATTTAGGAATATGGTGAAGAGTATGGGGCCCAGGACAGAATGCTGGGGAACACCTGAGCAGATAGGAAGTGGGGGAGGGAGGGATGCCACCACTACAGACAGCTTGTGTGACCTGCCCTCTAGGTAGGCACGGAATCAGTCGATTGAGGAGGCAGAGTCCTGCTGCCTTAACCTTGTCCTGGAACAGGGCGTGTGACACAGTGTCAAAGGCTTTGGCCAAGTTGACAAAGATGGAAGACATAATCTGCCCCTGGTCCATACTGTACTTGATGGAGTCAATGAACTGGAGAAGGGAGGTAGATGTGGAGTAGGGCTCCCTGAAGCCAGACTGGAAAACAATAAGAAAGGAGGGGGAGCTGAGGAAATGAGTAAGCTGTGAGAGGATATATGAACATACACACAAACATATGAAATTGCCAGCAGAAAAAGGCTCACAGGTTTAGTAAGTCTGCCCAATTGTACAGCTCTCAGTTTAAAGCTATACACTGTCCTCAGTTTGATTAACTCCTCTGGCAGTGCGTTCCATCCCACCACCACTCTCTCTGTGAAGTAATGCCTCCTCATTTCCCCTCCTGAACCTTCCCCCTTCCAACTTCAGACTGTGCCCCCTAGCGACCCTACCCCCCTTTAAGTGGAACAATCCTCCCCCTCTGACTTTGATTATGCCTTTCAAGTACTTGAAGGTCTCTATCATGTCCCCCCTTTTCCTTCTCTCCTCCAGTGAGTAAATGTTGAGCTCCCTCAATCTTTCCTCATAAGGCAACTCTCCTAGTCCCATAATCATTTTTGTAGCCCTACGCTGTGCCCCCTCCAGTAATCTTACATCCTTCTTGAGGTATGGGCACCAGAACTGACCACAGTACTCCAAGTGCGGCCTCATCAGTGATCTATACAAGGGCAGGATGATCTCCACCTTTCTAGAGGTGATCCCTTTGGCAGTACACCTCAGCATTTGATCTGCCCTTGCTACCGCCCTCCTATACTGTGCTGATACCTTCATGTCCCCTGTGACTAGTACTCCCAGGTAAGACTTGGTTTGCAAAGGAGCCTCAAAAAGGCATTAAATGCAATTCCACACGTGTAATTGTTTGATTCCTTTTTATTTTCATATCCCCTACATTTCGCTTCAAAGAGCTTGATCATGGGGAATTGAATCTGTTAAAAGATAATAAGTATTTTATATATTTTCCTAAATACTTTTACTATGTATTTCATATTTTTATATTCCATTATGTAGTAGTGGCATTACCATATTCACTGAAATAATCTTTTTCTTCTACCGTAGTTTAGTTTTTAAATCAGCTACCTGTGAACATGGCGAATTGCATTTCAGTTGCCCAGCAGTTTTTGTTTTAAATATTATACCTTCCACTAACACCATGTGCTCCAAAAACAGAGTTATGTGACATAGGAGCTGAACCTAACTCCCTTATCAGATGCCTTTATCTCACCAAGAAACTTATATTTTGTACCCAGTAGGACAATTCTCTTTCTATTTTTGTCCCCTCAAATGTTGTGGCACAGTCTGCAATATATATTGTAAAGCGATTTTAGTTCTATAGTCAAATTACTCTTTCATTGAGATTTTTGCTAACTAATTAATTGAAATGAGTTTTCCATACCTTATTTTTTGGTTTGCAGTATCCAAAATGTTCCTCTAATGGCACCAAGATGCCACCGCTCAGTGAGATAAAGCCCTTCTTCTCGAGCCCGTTTGTAAAGAATCATGGTGGTGATGCATCTTCACCTGTACTTTATGATGCGAGAGCTGTCATAGCAATACACTCTGCCATGGCAGAGATGGTTCTCACAAACGGGCTCTAGTCCTGTTTGGAGCACACGTGAGTGTTGTTTTAAAATATTTAACACCATCATCTGAAACTTCTCCATCCACAATCGAGTTGCAAAGAGGGTGCAGCCTCATGCCCTATGTTATATTTTACCACCCTGTACATAATTACATTCATTGCTGCTTTCATATAAGTAACACAAAGGGTATTGGGGTGGGGGAAGGGATCAGGAAGAAAAAATTGTATACATACTTCTCCAGTCATATTTTCAGTGATTTTACATTCATTTGAATATCCATAGTTATTTTACACAAATTCAAAGGGACACTGTCCAGATCAACATGATTTTCCAATATTTACATTATACATAATCCTTCATATGATTCCTTAGCTGTAATATCATTCAGCTAGGTACAAGTCTGCCACTTACTTTCTATGTTCATCCCTATCTTTGGATAAAATGTTCGTAGATTAAATATCCATTTCATTTCAGTTCTTTCAAGTGTTTGTTTAAAGTTGCCTCCCCTTGTTGAAGGTGTCTACTTCTAAGCCCCAGAATCTCGGTGAAGCTCCTGTATGACCCTCACTATTAAAATGTTGCACCACTGGAGATTGTTCATCCCTATTCCTAATATCCCCTTTGTGGTCTAAGATGCATTTCTTTAAGGGTCTTTTTGTCTGTCCCACATACAGTCGATCACACGGACATTGAATTATATAGACTACACCTTCAGTTGTGCAGTCAATTTGGTCCTTAATTTCAAAACTTTGATTAAAGAAGGGGTGTTGGAATATCTGTTTTTTACTGGTGTGGTTACAAACCGAACACTGTCCACATGCAATCATACCAGGCTGTAATGGACCCAAAAGGAGCTGTCCCCTTTTCACTGTTTCCCATTTAAACTGGGATTTTGCCAGTCTATCTTTAAAATTCTTCACCATCTTTGCTGCTATGATTGGTTTATTATTGATTCTGCAAGGCCAAAATTCTGAGGTTGTCAGTGGACACCAAATGCCAAGTTTTGTTAACAATTTTCCTTATCTCTCCCATTTTATGGTTATACTGTATTGCTAACATGACTCTTTCACTCTCAGGTCTCATGTTCTTCTTTTGTAAAAGCTGTTGTCTACTTTTCTCTTCTATTCTATAACTCACTTTCTGAAGTACCTTGTTTCTATACCCCCTATTTTTAAATCTCTGGATCATTTCTTGTTTATTTCTTATAAAGTCCTCCTGTTTACTACAATTTCTCTTAACCCGTATCAATTGCGAGTAAGGTATACTGTCCTTAAGTCTGGGCTCATGATAGCTTTTACTATATAACAAGGTATTTCAATCTGTGTCTTTCCTATACATAGTAGTATGGAATTCACCATTCTCAAATCTAACAAGCAAGTCCAAGTATGATATACTGTGAGGATCATATTTCATTACAAAATTCAAGTTCTCTTCCTAAGTGTTAAGTTCATTAGAAAAGCTGTACAGTTCTTCTACTGTTCCTATCCATAAGCACAATGCATCGTCTATATATCGATACCATCTCAAAATCTTATTTTTATACACATTTACATCTCCATTCAATACATTTTCCATCTCAAAACTATGCATATACGAGTTCGCATAGGCTGGCGCAATAGTGCTACCCATGGCTGTATCTCTATCTAGTTGACAAAATTGCCCATTAAATTCAAAATAGTTATGTTCTAAGATGAACAAAGCTAGTTCTTTTAATAGCTCAGTATGCATTCTCTTATCTTTGCCACGTTCATTTAACATTTTCCCCATATTTATTACTCCCTCCCTATGTGGGATCAAAGTATACAAGTCCGATACATCGAAGGTCACCAATAAAACCTGAGATATTGCAGTTATGGACATGGTCTCAAGTGTTTGCATAATGTCCATTGAGTCTCTAATGTAAGTAGTGGTTTTCAATCAACGGATTTGGATAACAATTTATGTATTGAGACACAGGGTCAAAGATAGAGTCAATACTAACACTGTCAGCCTATCTGGAGGATTGCTTAAATTTGTATGCACTTTTGGCAAGCTATAAAACATGGGTATTTTTGGATAGTCTTTAGTTAAAATGTCCATTTCCCACTCTTGTAGCCATTGCATGTCCACAAACTCTGTCAACATTTCTTTTATCTGGTTCTGTAAAGATTGCCGTGGGTTTATGGTAGTTTTGTGAATTATGTAATAATTCTAAACACATGTTCTTATATTGCTCTGTGTCTTGTAATGCAATACTCCCACCCTTATATGCCAGTTTTATCACAATATTTTCATCCCAACTTAAATCCTGTATTACATGACTCTGTTGGGTGGTCAAATTTCTATGTTTGGGCAGTAGTTGTTCTTTATTCTTATATAGAGACTTAGGGCCCTATATTCAAAACTTGCCAGGGGCTAAATTAGCACTGCATGGCATGCTAAATTAGCCCAGACCCAATAGCCCGCTATATTCAAAAGGGACAGCCCTGGTGCTAAACCTGCTGACTATAGCATGCCAAGCCAGCTGGGCAATCTGGACTGGGAGTACAGCACAAACATAGCATGGGAACAAGACTGCTCTGAATATAGCAACCAGAAAGTGCACACCACAACAGTAGCCAAGTTCACAGTGATGTGAAGGAAGGTAGAGGTGAACTATGTGGCCAATGCGTGTGCCAGTAAATGCATGGACTCAATGCAGCTGCAAGCAGCAGTGCATGTGAAAGTACATTGTGCAAAAATGTACAATAGTTCTGAAATGTTTGCACGGCGCTAACATGTTTGCGCTGGTTTAGTATGGAGATAAGCTGCTTGCCCGGCACAATCATGTTTGCCCGGTGCTAAACTTTGTTATATTCAAATGTGACATGCAAATGAGCCTACTTAGGTAGTCTGTGGGCAAACATCCCAATCAGCATCTCATTATAACCTGTTTTGCATGCAGTTTGCCCAGCATTACTGCAGGGTCCACAGCTCCACCTGTAGGTCAGTCTGGAAGTACAGGGGCTGGCTGGGTCTGCCCATAGCTCCACATGTAGGTCAGTCTGGGAGTGCATGATGGTAGCTGCAGGCTACATTTATACAGTACAGCATAGCATATCATGCCCCAGGGGACTACATAACACAGGCACAGGTGGTGGTGCTGCATACATCTGTCATACTGTAGGTCATGCTACAGTGCACAGCAGACACTACAGTAGCAAGGGGGCCAGTAGTGTGAGGGACACAGCAATGCCTATGGTGTGCAGGGAAGTGATGGCCACTGCACTGTACACAGTGACAGGCTCAAATTGCAGGTGTTTACTGACAGTGGACATTACTGTTATGCTGTTGTGCAACCCGCAGATGCCACACCACTGGCATGGGATGCTCACATTGACATATACACAGTGGCTGTGTGTGCTGTGGTGTCTGTACAGATGTGCAGTATGTGGCTGGGGGGCACATATGATCAGACAGGCACACTGATGTTGGGGTATTCCCAACACTGGCCCATGTGCACTGCATGATGTGTCCCAGCCTGGTGTCCACACTCAGTCATTGCTGCAGCTTGGCCATTTGTGCATCCTCTCCTCAAAATCCTTAATGCCCACAGTTTTGCATGTGTGTGCTGACATCTGTTGGTTTCCACAAAAGGGTGGTCCGCAGGTGTGTGCTGTTTGGCCGCACTGCCATGGTGTCCACTGGGAGCCATGTCATCACGTACTGCCAGCATGGCTGGGACTGGTGGCAGATGATGGCATCATAGTGATGCCATCAGTGAGCAGCATGTTTCTGCTATGTCTGGCTTATTTCTATTATCATACTTATTGGTTAGGGTCATGCAAAGCCACGCAAAAGTCACACAAACGCCACACAGAGCCACAAAGATATGCAAAGCTGGCTTGCCCAGGGTTAAGACTACCATTTCCTGGGCAGTAATCTGTACCACGCAATGTGTTGAGCTAATGTTGCTATGCACTGAATATAGCATTGCGTTGACATGCCCCCTCAGTTAGCCCCTTGCATACGCTGTGAGTTTGCCCAGTACTAATGTAGTTTGCACGCCCTATTTGACCTTTTGAATATAGCGGACCCGTGCTAACCCGGTGCTAAACCTGCACAAACGGTTTGTGCCCAGTGAAAAGTTTTGAATCTCTGGCCCATAATCTCCTTTTTTAGCACCTTGCAAAACATCTCTATGCCATGGTTATGGCCTACAGGAGGTGAGTATGTAGACTTAGGGTGGGATATTCAGAAGGGTTGCGCATGGCGCAACACAGTTGCACCATGCTCAACCCACTGATGCACCTCAGCGCGATATTCAAAAGGGGAATGTGCCTGGCACAAATCCCGATGCGCCAGACCGCATCAGTAATGTATGTGGCCTGGGTGGGGAGATCGGCCCATGCATGCTCCACATCCCGACATTCAGCCCAGGATGTGCTGAGCCCATGCAGGCACAACCCTACTTGCACTGCACACAGTTGATCCAAAAAAAAAGGAGCAACAGCTGGCCACCCACAGGTGAGCTGCCATATAGCAGGGCGCAACACGGCAGCTGCCAGCTGTGGGTGGCCATCCGAGCTCCGGCGGCACCTTAGTGGCAATGCTCCCCATGCCCGATCGTGTGCATTAGTATTGTAATAAAGCTCCTATATCCCTGGTGGTCCAGTGGACCGCTCCCAGCCTGATCACGGGCATATGTAATAAATAAAAGTCTTATTTCCCTGGTGGTCCAGTGGACCGCTCCCAGCCCGATCGCGGGCATACGTAATAAAATAAAAGTCCAAAATCCCTGGAGGTCCAGTGGACCGCTCCCAGCCCGATCGTGGGCATATGTACTAATATTAAAATGTCCAATATCCCTGGTGGTCCAGTGGACCGCTCACCGCCCGATCGCAGGTGTCAGTAATAAAATATGACAAACCAATCCATCCTTGGTGGTCCAGCGATGCCCCTCCCTCCCTCCGCCACTGGGCCCCACCCCGCTCCCCCTCGGTCAGGCGGCGGGCGGCAGCTCCCCACCCGCATGCTGCCCACCACCCGCCGACTGACTCCGTGACGAGCCAATGGGCATGCAGCACGTGCCGTACACAGACCAGATATGTGAATGGATCCATTCATATTTCTGGACTGGACTGTGAAACACCACGCCCGATAGCTCACGCTACAGACCAATGGGCATACAGTCCACTGTATGGTCGATCAGACGGCAGGTGGCGGGCGGCAAACGGTGAGGAGCTGCCTCTTGCTGCTGACGGGCGGGGTGGGGCTCCGGTGAGTGAGGAGGGTTCGCTGGACCACAAAATAACAGTTGTCATCTGCACGATAACACGCAAGAATCGCTGTCCACTGGATACCGAAATGAGCACACAGCCTGCCGCAATCAGCTGTGGTGGTCGGAACTACAGGCCATATGCCAGCGATCCGACATGGTTTGCTGCTTGTGCAGGCGTCAGTCGGCGGCTACAACGAAGTGCCAGGCGTGAATCACGAGTTAGGACACCTGCATGCAATGAAGCATAATGACATGCAAATGGCCCCATTTGCACCTTTATGCATATGGCCCCAATTGCATGTACACTTTTGAATATCCACAGTTGATGCGCCCTAGCGCGTAGCAGCGCGACAACGGCTAAGCGCATCCCCCTGCTCTCTGCCACTTCTGCGCTTGGTGCAGTGCCACTGCACCATGCACAATGCAGGTGGCCATGGAGCGATATTCAACGGTGCTGAGCCATGGCACAGCACCATTGAATATCACTCTGTCAGCGCCCTGGCACATCCCAGTTGCGCTGCACCCAGGCTTGCACCACAGCCTGGCGCAGTCTGAATATCCCACCCTAAATGTTTAAGGTCTGCTTCACTTGTCTTTGTTCCACATTCATAGGCTGTTCTTGTGAAAACATATTTTTTAATATCAAAGTAAGAAAAAAACCTTTGCAAGTCCACTTCTAACTCAAATAAGTTAAAAGGCTGAGTTGGTGCAAAGGACAAACCTAGTCCGAAAACTTGAATTTCTTGTTCTGTTAATTTTCTTTTACTTAAATAAAAAATTGGAATCACCTATGGGTCTCCTTGTGCCCTCGTTTGTCTTGTGTTGTATAATTCTGCCTTATTATCCTTCCAACTGTCCTTCCTTGTACCAGACCCCCCCACCCCCTTCGAAAACCCAATGATGTTCTATTGTAAGATCTCACAATGCCTTGATTTCTTAGTTCATATCTCGGGCCTACTTTATTGTCAGTCAAGCAACTAGGTTCCTGTGAGTTTCCAGTGTGTTGATATTCTTCCTGGGGGGGCACATATGACTCCCTTGTATAACTATTGTCACTGTCAGTGCTACAGTGACCGAGAGCTCCTGCCACTCTTGAGGACCAACCTTTTCTTAAATCTGTTGCAACAGTTCTTCTATTTCTAAGCATAATCTATCCTTTATTATTTATAGTCCATAAGGTTGGCCACCTGTGGGCACCCCCTTCTCCCTCCCTTGACTATGCTACAGTGTCCTCTTTAAGTTTCCTTTTCCCTCTCAGGTCCTCGTACAGGGAGGTTATTGTGGTGACTTCAGAGTATATGTAAAACAGGTTGTGTTTATTGTTGTTGGATTTAGTATGTAATAGCACTATGTTATAAAATACCGTGATGTATATACTTCATGTTTATGAAAACTGTAATGTTGAAAATACCATGGCACTAGGTGTTTTTGTTAATGGTAAAAAGTACTAGATGACTATTATAAAAACCAAGCTAGTTGTCTACAACTTGTTTTTTTTTTCTTTTTGGGCCCCCACTACCCAAGCAAATGGGGCCTGCATAGGGGTGGTGGCTACATCTCAACTAGTGAAAATATGCCATTGCAGAAGGTTATTTCTTGTATTTTGAATAAACATCACACAGAGATTGTGTGTTGAACCTGAAGTTCGGTGTCTGGTCCATCTGTTATCCTACAACCCTCACAGACTTGGTGTCAGCGTGGGATAACTTGGAAGGCATCTGGACTGGCTGAAGAGGGACGCTTGGTGGATATCACCCAGATATCCAAGGTGGACCAATGCACCAGGAGTTGCTGGAGAAGAAAGTCTGTGGAGTTCGCCCAGAATCATGGCTGACAGATGGAGAGAAGCTGCTGCCAGGACTAGTGACCTGAGAGCTCAGAGGAAGGCCAAGCCTGAAGAAGATGGAGATGATGCAGGTCGAGGCAGACTGGAGGTGTGAGAGACAACACCCCAGAGGTGGAGACCCTGATGAGGATGGTCCACTGGACCAGTGGGCAATGGCTGGAAGCAGACCGACTACATAGACAGGCAAAACACTGGTGCCAGGTACTCGAGAGGTTCCTGCTAGAGAGCTTGGACAAAGAGTCAGAGGAGGATTTTTCTTAGGCTCAGTTTGAGGAGGATCCCCTGACTGAGCTGGATATTCCTTTGTTTCCTGTGTTCCCAGGATGTTACTTGTTGGAGGTCGGAGATGCAAGTATGGAACTTGAATGTGAGACCCAGGTAAGACTGTGCCTAGTGATATTGTGCTGGGGTTGAAGACTCCAAGCAAGCAAGCAAGAAGAAGCCTATGAGGCTGAAGGGACTTTTTCTTGTATTGATGCAGCTAACTAACAGTATTGACTGGGGTATACTGCATCCTAAAAATACTAATATTCTCAAACTGTTACAGTATGTTAAAGTTAAGGAGGGTAGAGCTCATTTAAAAAATTGTCACCCTTGGAAAAAAGGAAACTCTCACATAGGTTACAAGGTGTTAGATGGTAACAGATGTCTGAAAATAGCACAGTGATTAAAAGGATGTTTACTAAGACACCCCAGAGTTAAAAGGTTTAGGAACCTGCTGTTTAACATTGCAGGGTATTAAACATGAGAGGTTCCTTGGGGTCCTGTAGGTTTCTGTTGAGACCTGCCTGGGGATAAGATGACCAAGGATTTGGGGTCATATGTTATAAAAGGTTGAAACAGGAGAGTAGAAACTACTATTGCTCCTTCCATATTCCTGCAGCCATTTGTGTAAGACAGAGGGGTCAAGTTAGTTGCAGGCAAGGCCAGAGGTGGCTCTGCAATGGTCCCTTTCTGTAGGCAAAAGTGTAGTACGTTTGGTCAGGAGGTGGGCCTGATGTCAAAGAAAGAGGTACCCAAGGGCAGACAAGGAGTCTGAGGTGGTATGTGTGTTTTATTCTTTTCTGAGTGAAAACCTACAAAGGAGAAGTGGGTTGAAAATGGATTGGAACCTGTGCTGGGGTAGCACATTGAGTGTCTACACTCAGGTGTCTGTATCTGTAACAAGTGAAATGAATCAAGAGTCATAGTGGGTTTATGTAGAGAGATTGAACCTAGGAATGGGCCCCTGCTTAAAACTGACTTGTCTGGTGGGGTTGGAGCAGGTAGTTACCCACCCCAGAGAAAGTCTTTCTATGGTACTGGACTTTACAGCCGTCAGATTTTTGGTTAGAAATATAACAGACTTTCCCTAAAGGAGATGAGAAGATACCGTTAGTCTCTGTGAAAATGTGTTTATGCCTCAGGGTAAGAATGATTATATCCACCATGTTTATGATAGAATGTTTATCGTGATAGGGACCCTGAGACAGAGCTTTTGAAGATGGATGGTGAAACTCCATCCCTTCCTGGGACAGGAATGTGGTATGCAGTCTGCAATAACTGCTTCCCTCTTAAGGTGGGGATGTGACTGGGAGCTCCTGCCACTCTTGAGAAATGACCTTTTCTTAAATCTGTTGCAACAGTTCTTCTATTTCTAAGCCTAATCTATCCTTTATTATTTCTAGTCCATAAGGTTGGCCTGCAGGCACCCCTTCTCCCTCCTTGACTATGCTACAGTGTCCTCTTTAAGTTTCTTTCCTCTAAGGTCCTGTGTACAGGAGGTTATTGTGGTGACTTCAGAGTATATGTAAAACAGGTTGTGTTTATTGTTGTTGGATTTAGTATGTAATAGCATTATGTTACTGTATAAAATACCATGATGTATATACTTTATGTTTATGAAACCTGTACTGTTGAAAATACCATGGCACTAGGTGTTTTGATAATGGTAAAAAGTACTGGGTGACTATTATAGAAACTAAGCTAGTTGTGTCATTTAAAATGCATGTATATTGTTGTAAACTCAAGCCAGAAATGTCATGGTGATTTGCATATATCCCATAATGCATTGCATTATGGAAGTATGTATGATGTTGCATTTCTTTGAAACTTGATTTGTTGCCAATGCCCTTTGGGGTAACACTTCTTTCAGTGATTCTGCATTGAGATTCTTTGTCTATAACTTGTTTTGTTTTTTTTTTTTGGGCCCCACTACCCAAGCAAATGGGGCCTGCATAGGGTGGTGGCTACATCTCAACTAGTGAATTAGATCAGAGATCAGTGTCAGTAGATGCTGTCTAAGTGCAGAGAAAGGACATTCATAATCTGTTGCTGCAAACTGATGTACTGAAGAAGAAATATGCCATTGCAGAGGTTATTTCTTTGTTTTGAATAAAAACACACAGAGATTGTGTGTTGAACCTGAAGTTGAGTGTCTGGTCCATCTGTTATCCCACAACCCCACAGCCACTTTCAATATTATATTGATTTTGCTTCTTTATTAAATTGTTTGTAGGTATGCATTCATTTTCTTTATAATCATTAGTATCTCTAATGAACTTTTCAATTTGTTGCTGTTTAAGATGTTCCTCACATTCCATTAATTTTTTCTTTATTTCTTCCAAGTTTCTTGATGACTTCTCAAACCTAGCGTAAGTTTGGAGCTTCTTCCACTTTGTTAGCTATTACACAGCAAATATTTTGTCTCTCATCAATAGATGCCTCTATGAGGCATATATAAATCCACAACGAACCGAATTTCATATACTGCTTTCATAAACACTTTCAATGTGTATTCCTATATTAGGTTCAGCAACAATTCTAAGACCTCTAGGAATTCTACTGTGCTCCAAATATTGTGTAAGAGTGAGACCATGCCACTCCAGTCTTGTGTGTCTAAGTTTTAAATTCTCTATTTTCTGTGCTTAAATTTTCTCGGTGTTTTCCCCATCTGCGTGGACATATCCCTATTGCCTCTCATTGCTTCAAAGAGCTGTTTCCTTTTATGTTCAAAGAAAGTTGTAAAGTGTAGTGTGCTTTGCACACTACTTCCTATATATTGGAAAGCTGCCTTACTGGTGTCCTGGGGACTCATATTATTCAGTGACTAGTGCACTCCACAGACTGTTAAACGGTTAGCACAGTGTCCAATTCCATGTTCACAGTGAACATGTATACATATGATTATTAAACAATTTTTGAGGACCAACATCCTTAAGAAACATGCCTGCCTTCAGATGCACATTCTAAATGCAGTCTATTAGAAACAAATGGGTAATGGTCCTTATACAGAGCTATAATCTCCCCCTTCTGGCTCCAGAGGGCCTAAATCCACAAAAGACTCGGTTTGCGAAGGAGCCTCAAAAAAGCAATAAATGCAATTCCACACGTGTAATTCAGTTTGATTCTTTTTTATTTTCATGTCCCCTACGTTTCGCTCCAATAGAGCTTGTTCATGGGGAATTGAATCTGTTAAAAGATAATATGGTGTTTTATATATTTTCATAAACATTTTTACTATGTATTTCATATTTTTATATTCCATTATATGTAGTAGTGACATTACCATATTCACTGAAATAATCTTTTTCTTCTACTCGTAGTTTACAATTTTTTAAATCAGCTGCCTGTGAACATACAACACAATTGCATTTTAAGTTGCTCAGCAGCTTTTGTTTTAAATATTATACCTTCCATCAACACCCTGTGCTCCAAAAACAGAGTTATGTGACATACTGTAGGTGCTGAACCTAACTCCCCTTACCAGAGGCCTTTATCTCACCAAGAAACTTATATTTTGTACCCAGTAGGACAACTCTCTTTCTATGTTTGTCCTCTCGAATGCTGCGGCACAGCCTGCAATATATATTGTAAAGCGATTTTAGTTCTATAGCCAAATTACTCTTTCTTTTAGATCTTTGATAACTAATTCATTGAAACAAGTTTTCCATACCTTATTTTTTGGTTTGCAGTATCCAAAATGTTCCTCTAATGGTGCCAAGATGCCACGCTCGGTGAGATAACACCATCCTCTAAAGGCCCATTTGTAAAGAACATGATGATGACGCATCTCCACCTTTACTTCCGTGCCATTAGTACAAAATACAAGTTTCTCTGTGAGATAAAGGCCTCGGGTAAGGGTGGAGTTACTGGCCTTGGCTTGGATGTTTCCCCCCTTAACAACTACCCTATGTTGTCTGCCCTGTAGCCAGCACTCAACCCACCCCACCAGTTTCTCCCCCCCCCATGTCCCTCAGCATGCTCAGTAACCTCCCATGTGGCACTGAGTTGAAAGCCTTGCTGAATTCCAGATACAGGACATCCACAGCATGGCCTTTGTCAGCTGCCCTAGTGTCCCAGTCAAAGAAGTTCAGTAGGTTAGTCTGGCATGATCTTTCTGAGACAAATCCATGCTATTTCTTGTCCTGTAGACCATTACTATCGAGAAAGGTTATCAACCTCTCCTTCAGAATGGTCTCCTTTAACTTCCCTACTACAGAAGTCAAGCTCACCGGTCGGTAATTGCTCAGTTTCTCCTTGGGTCCACTCTTGTGGAGGGGCACCACATGGGCCATCCTCCAGTCTCTGGGTACATTCCATGTCTCCAAGGAGGTGTTGAACAGGTCTGTCAGAGGGCCTGCCAACACCTCTGCTAGTTCCTTCAGGACCCTTGGATGTATATGATCTGGTCCCATTGCCTTGTCCACCTGCAAGGCTGTAAGGCCCTTCAGAACTCTATCCTCTTGGATGACCCCATCTATAATCTCTGCCCCCCCCACACTTGGCCCATTTCCCTTATGGTATTGGGCCATCCCTTTCTTTCATGAACACTGAGCAGAAGTTCTTGTTGAGTGCCTCTGCCTGGTCTTCCCCTTTTTCTGCCCATCTCCCCTCCCTTTTGATTCTAACAAAGTCATCCCTACACTTCCTCTTCTCCCTCATGTATTGAAATAACCCCTTTTCCCCCTCTTTGATCCCCTGAGCTAATTTCAGCTCCTTTGCTGCCTTGGCTACCTTGACTGCCTGCACACCTCCCTAGATGCTTTTGTGAACACCTCCCTATCCTCCTCACACCCAGATTTTTGAACTTAATGAAGGCCAGTCTTTTTCCTCACCTTCCCTCCACTTCCTTGCTGAGCCAACTAGATTTTTGACTTGGACTGCTTACTTTGAGACTTGGCACACATGTTCATGGCCTCATTCAGTCCTTTCTTAATGGCTGACCACTTCTGTTCAGCATCCATCCCTGGGATAACACCAGCTAAATACCCCTCTAGGATGCTGCCCATTCTGATAAAATCTGCCTTCCTGAAGTCTAACACTCTTGTCCTGGTCTTAGCTGACTCCCTCCCTCCCTGTGTTGAGGATGAACAACACTGAGCAGTGGTCACTTCCTGCAAGAGGGTCTTGTACTACCACATCCTAGACTTGGTCACCATTGGTTAGCACAATGGCCAGTATGTTTCCCTCCCTGGTAGGCTTAATCACTCCCTGCACTAGGAAGCTGTCATGGATAGCCTCCAGCGGTACCTGTTCACTGGTGTGTATTGTAGTTACCGTCTGCCAGTCAACCTCAGGTAGGTTGAAGTCTCCCACTATAACTGTACTCCCTTTGCCACTGTCCTTCCTGATTTTCTCCCCCAGCTCCCTATTCACCTCCTCACTTTGTGAGGGTGGTCTTCACACCACCCTCATCCTGAGTTTCTTTCTTTTGGAGCTTTGGAGCAATACACATATGGCTTCTGGCCTCCCCTCTTCCCCCTCCTCCCTGGTACACAGTATCCCCTCCCTAACATAAATAGCCACCCCTTCCCCTCTTCCCCCTTCCTCCTTCTCAGTCCCTGCGGTACACATTGTATCCTGGGTTTGTGAAACCCCAGTCATGATATTGGGTGGCCCAGGTTTCTGAGATGGCAGCAATATCTACCTCTCCTTCTGCCATCAATGCCTGGAACTCTGCCACCTTGTTTGCCAAGCTCCTTGCATTCAGGGATACAACAGTCCACCTTGTGTCCTGCCTCTCCTCTCTCCATCCTTTCCTCTTACACTTCCACCTTGGTAACTTCCCCTCATTCTCTTCCTCCCTTTCTGGGGGGTGAGGCCTTCTGGTTTCCCCTGGAAGGTAACTCCCTTTTGCTGTCTGACTCAGCTTCCCCTCCTCAGTTTAAATCTAATTTTTTTATGTAATTCTCCTGCCCCTGTTTCAACATCCATGTACCCTCAATTTTGAGATGCAGCCTATCCTTGGAATAAAGCCCTTATTATTCCATGTCTCTCCCCACTCCCCTAAAACCCCATACCCCATTTCCACACACCACCCCATCAGCCACCTATTCAACTCCTGTATTGTTCTTGGAGCTTGGCCAGAGTGGGGAGGAGAGAAATGGGATGGAAGTTTCCAGGAGAGGAAGGATCACCCCTTTTTGGGACAGGGATGATAGTAGCTCATTTCCAGACATCCAGGACAGAGGCAGAGCAGAAGGAGAGGTTAAGGAGGGTAATAGGGAAGGGGGTGTCTGGTTCAGAGAGGAGAGCTAGAGTCAAGGCCATCTGGGCCCCTTGGCCCCCAAAAATGTTTTGTGAGCATGACATAGAGGATTGTGTATAGGCATCCATACACACAGCAAGCCTGTATATGATACTGAGGTTTTAGGGCAACCAGAACCCCAAGAGATCCCCTGGTTGCCATAAACTTCGAGATGCATACACAGGCTTTGTCTGTCTATGGATGCCCATACATAATCTTTTATAGTGTATGGACACCAGTACACAATTAAGAAACTAAAAATCTTTATTTGAGTGCTTCAAAATATAATTTATTCAACACGGACATGTTCGTCAACTAAACTAGAATTTCCTTTGAACTGATTTACCTATAAGCAAACTTGTAACTGACTCCCAAAAACAGTTTACAGTCAATGTTTAAATTCAAAAGAACATTCTTACTTTCTAGTTGAGCTGTCAGATCACCAAATCATTTCTGAGAAGAAACAATTAGCATTTTATTTGACTTGCAGGCAGGCTGAGTGGGGGGGTTGGGTCCCATGCCTCTGTTGTAGTGCTGTGTGCCTGTCTGTTACTACCACACATTGTTACTACCAAAACTAGACACACAGCACTAGTGACTACAGCAGCAGCAGTTTCTTTTGCTGCTTCTTTTTTTTTTTTGTTAACGGCAGTTTCGGGCATGATCGCCAACACATCTAGATGAGAGTGGCCATATGGCAGCATTTCAATTTGTTGTGCTGCATTAGTGACGTCCTCAGTGCAGCACAACATCACAGCATTGCTACTGGAGCACAACAAGGAAAGTCTAGGCACGGATTTCCATGCACAGCATCATTTTACTATATACCAATGTCTGTCACTTTCTTGCTTGCAAAGATTTTTATTTCGCATGTGATAGCACATGTCCCAATATTTTGCCAAATATCTTTTGGCTTCTTCAGAATTCCACATTATACAACTAAATATAAAATATGCACAATATTAAGAAACCCACTCAAATATCACAAATAAAAGGCCAATCAGTTATGTAAGTTATTCTGTGGTCTTGTAACATTTACAGACCGGCTTCATTTAGTTTTATATTGTCTTCATTTGCAATTTTGTTATATGTAATTTAATCTGCAACAAAGATACAGCCATTTATAAGTAGAGATGTTGCAAAATTAATTTTTGTGGGTGAAATTCCCGTGAAACCGGCAATTTTGCCATGCAAAATATTTTGCGTAATTCAGCCATTCCGCTAAATATTTAGTGGGGTGTGAAGTTGCAAAATTTCACCTACGAAATGTAAAATTTCACCCAAAAATAGCAAAATTTCACCCACAAGTAGCAAATTTTGCCATTTCGAGGGTAAAATTTCATACTCCATGGGTGAAATTCTGAATTTCACCTCCATGAAAATTTTGCAAAGCAGCCTAATTATATGAAATATTGTAAATAAATTTGACACCTTCGCACATAGTTCACAAACTACAATTCATTGCTACTGTAACTCTTCTTCAGAGCAGTGTTAAGTAACCAAACCTAATGAGCACGTCCCTGCATAATGTACAGTACATAACTGATAGTCTTTTATTTGAGTTATTTAATTGAGTTTATTAATATTGCATGTATTTTGTTATATAATGCAGACTCCTGTAGAAAACAAAATATGTTTGATGAATATTGGGGCATGCACTATCATATATGAAATAAAAATCTTTGCAAGCAAGAAAGTGACAGATACTGGTTTATTGCTCCCCAAAACGTTTTGTTTTCAGCTGTGAAGGTATCAGGGGCTGGCTGCAGGTGAAGAGCAGTCAAAAGACATTACCATTTCTGTAGTCATCCCTATTTGGGACTAAGGCTTATCAGGGCTCATACCCTTGTAGGGGTCAAGAGCTAAAAGAAGACCTTAAGAGAGGCAGAAAATAAATGAGAAAGAAAAATGTGAAACACAAGAACAGTAATAGTAGAGAGAGAAGAAAAGTAGTGAAAAAAGAAAAAGGAAAAAGCAATAACAGCAAAATCAATATTATGAAAGTACCAACATTCAGAACAGAAAGGAAGACCAAAGAGACAAGCATACTATTATTACTATAAATCATTATAATATTCTATTTGTACTGAATTTTTACTTGTTTTGCTAAGCACCTAGGTCATCCATGAAATAAGGCACTTATGCTCAGTGGACCTATCTGGTTAACAAAATAAACAAACAAAGAAGAGTGAGTGGATAACTTTCTAGAACTTGGAGGGGTGATCAAGGTTAATGGGGAGTTTTCAGAGGTAAGGAAAGTAACAAGCAGAGTACCTCAGGGGTCGGTGCTGGGCATCATCTTTTCTAATGTATTCATTTGGGACACAGGGAAAGGCATCATGAGCAAGCTCGGCCTCTTTGCAGATAACACAAAGATCTGCACAAGGGTGGACACGGAGGAAGGGATAAGGGAACTCAAGGAAGATCTTGGCAGGCTAAGAAAACCATGGCAATCAAGTGGCATGGGAACGGCATGGTGGCAAAGATATCACTTATCATTTCTGCCAAAACAATCCGATTCTGGTTTTCTGCAAACTCTAAAACTTAACTCCCCATTATGGGCTTGTATTGAACACCAAATAGTGACCCCACATAAACAATCAGACTTTCTGTTTTTAAAAATACCCCAACATGTATCATCCCACCTATGCTTCAAAGGATCCGTCTGGGCAATTAAAAATATTAAAAGAAAATCATAAATTGGAAATGTCCCCATCTAAATTGATCCTTCTTTAGAACAGTCCTGATTTAAAGCTAGACACTGACACAATTAACATAGATACTTGGCAAAATGCCTCCATTAAAACTATTGGAGACCTTATAGATGACAAGACTGACACCTTATACTCATTTGAACAAATCAGATGAAACTTTGACTTACATAAGTTCATTTCCAGTAGCTACCTTCAAATTAGAGATTGCAGTAGAAAAACTACATTACCAGACAATTATTCTAATCCAAAATAACCAAAATGGGACCAATCGTTCAAACTAGTTAATCTTACTAAAGGTTCAGGTATCGTATACAGATAACTGATGGATATAGAGGAGCCATTAAACTCAGATACCAGAATTAAATGGGAAACAGATCTAAGCAAAAAACTGCAGAGTCTTTGTCCAAACTATGGTCAATGGCATATAGCTCCTTTGAGGATGTACAAGGATGACTTGGTTCATTAAAAATACTGCATTATTATTATTACTACCATAACCCAGCAAGACTGAAATCAACGGGACTGTTAAAGGCTGGGTTGTGTTGTAGATGTAATGCTAACCAATGCTTGCCATCGTCATATACTCTGGGGCTGTCCTAGGGTATGTTCTACTGGGATTTGTGATATTTGCTCAAATGTCATTTCTTTTAAGTTGCCATTTCACCCAGAACTATGGATTTCAGGGAATATTACTGTATGTTAATTCCTACAGTGACGTTTCACCAAAAAAACATGGATTTTCCTAGCTTCATTGTGTCTGAAACTCATTCTAAGCAAATAGAAAAATAAGGAACCTACTCTTATGGAAGACTTGTGGCGTAATACAGATTCACTTGCTCAAAATGAAGCAATAAGTTACTCATTATTGGAGAAAAATTATCTTTTTGATAAGACATGGACTCCATTTATGGATCCCCTGAAATCCAGATGGTTGAACATTCTCTGCAACAGTGCTTGTGCTGAAGACAGCACTCATCTCCTGTATTCATTAGGACTATAGTATCACACAAAAACACACTAGTTGATTTTGTGTGCCTCCATTCTTCTTTATTGTGCAAAACAAGCAAAGCGTACCTCTGACAAGCTCTGGGGGCAGAGTGAAACGCTAGATGGGGTTAGTGATGGCATGAGCCACCACACCAGAGTTACCAGGAAAAGTTGCTGTTGATGTTGCACTCCTTGCTTGTTTTGCATGATAAAGAAATGCATTTTTGCAAAAAAAAAAAAAACTATTTTGTTTCCATGTCAACAGACAACTATTTTCCTGTAGCTGTTGGGGATATATGTAATTGCTTTAGTTTGTTTTCACAATTCATGCTAGTCCCCAGTACTATCTTAGGGGTCTCCATTTTATGGTTGTTGTTGTAATTTCATTGTCCATGAGAGCTGAGGTGTGAGCTTATGAGAGCAGAAATCAGTGGACCCCAAAATGTTTTGTATCCCAGTTCATAGCCTAGGTCACAGAAAGTTGTACTACAGTAATGACCTCACTACTATGGAACAGTAACTTTCTAACCTTTTGCCATTTCAAATTCAGCACATGCTGCACTGCTGAGCCTTCAACACACACACACACCATAACAAGGAAGAAGGCCTTTTTTTTGCTATACAAGTGAGAAAAGGGACAAGAAGGAGGGGATGGTTAGGCTTAAGAAAGGAGAGGAGTGGATGGAGAAGAACGGGGATAAGTAGAGATATTAAATGAATACTTCTGTTTCATCTTCACCAGGGAGAAGGATGGACCAGTGGCTTCAGGAGGGAGAAGAGGAGTTGGGGGGGGGATCATGGATGTAGTGATAGAGGGGGATAGAGTGAAAGAGGGGCTACTAGCATTGAAGGTGGACAAATCACCATGCCCATATGGAGTACATCCAAGGCTACTGAGGAAACCAGCAGAGGAGCTTGCAGGGCCACTGGCTGGCTTATTCAGTAGTTTACTGGAGTTGGGTGTGGTGCTGCAGGACTGAAAAGCAGTCCACTGTTCTACTGCATACCACTTCAGCAGGTAACGCATTCCACCCAGCCACCACCCTCTCTGTAAAAAAGTGTCTCCTCATCTCCCTCCTGAACCTTCCTCACTCCAGTCTCATATCATGGCCCCTGGTGGCCCTCCCCTCCCTTACTTTGAACAGCCCCTCTGTACCCATCTTGTTTATTCCTTTCATGTATTTAAAGGTTTCAATCATGTCACCCCTGTCTCTCCTCTCCTCCGGTGAGTACATGTTCAACTCCTTCAACCTCCTCTCATATGATAAGTCCCCCAGCCCCTTGATCATCTTTGTTGCTCTGTGCTGCACCCCCTCCAGTAACTTAATGTCCGTCTTCAGATACGGATGCCAGTACTGCACGCAGTACTCCAGGTGTGGTCTAACTAATGACCTATACAGTGGCAGAATCACCTTCTCCTCCTCGAGGATATACCCCTTGCAATACAACCCAGCATTTTGTTGGCCTTTGCAGCTGCCTTTCTACATTGTGCTGAGTTGTTCATTGACCCTGTAATGAGCACACCCAGATCTTCTCCTCCTCTGTCTGGGCTAGCTGCACTCCCCCTAGCTGGTAACTGCTCCTTGGATTCTTCATCCCAAAATGCAGCACCTTGCACTTTTGGCATTAAAGTTCATTTGCCAGGTGTCTGACCAGGTTTCAAGCTTTGCCAGATCATCCTGCAACCCCTGCCATCCCCCTAGGTCATCCACCACCGCGCCTACCTTGGTATCATCAGCAAACAGACTGATCTTGCTCTTGATGTCCCTTGATATGTCTGCAATGAATATCCCAAACAACACTGGTCCCAACACTGAGCCCTGTGGAACACTGCTCATCACTGCCCTTGGGTGCGAGAGCTCCCCATCCACCACCACCCTCTATTGCCTTCCCTGCAGCCAGTTTCCTACCCATCTCACCAGCTTTGCACCCACCCCTGTGCCTACTAACTTCCTTCCCAGCCTTCCATGTGGCACTGAGTCGAATGCCACTGAACTCCAGATACAGGACATTCCCTGCATGGCCCCTGTCCAGTTGCCTAGTTACCCAGTCATAGAACTCGACCAGGTTGGTTTGTCATAATGTCATTGATGATGGCAGTGATAGGGTTTTAGATCTTGGTGTAGTTTCAGATCTACACAAGTTAGATCCCCTGTATTGCACATTTTTTTTTCTTTCTCACCACAATTTTTGTTGTATGAGAGACATTGTCAGATGTCATTTCAAATGTAGTGAATGGTTTAAGCAGAGCTAAATAGCTGACTTTCAGATAATTTAACTTAGTTTTGCAGTATGATGTAGTCGATTAAATCAGTCCTCGCTGAGGCTTGTTTAGGTTTGAATACAATTCAAGTCACCTGCTTTGTAGGTTGTGACATAACCTCCCCACTTAGAAACTGCAATTCACTTATCTGTAGCTCAGTGGCACACTGCACTTGTGTTTGCTGAGCAGGTAAGGGATCAATGGTTCAAATCCTGTCTTGGACTTAACACATACTTTTTTGTAAGGGGAAAAGTTACTTGTGTGGCTATTCATAGTGTTGTGAACTGGAATAGTAAATTATATGAGAAGCAAATTTAGCTAAGAAAAACAATTTGTAAAGGCAAATCGCCTCTTGGAATTAGATACCCAGTCACCTGTTTTGCAGGTTGTGACATAACCTCTGCACCATAGGAAATACAGCTAACTTACCTGCAGCTCAGGGGCACACTGAATATGTGCTCTCTTAATAAGCAATGAATCAGTGGTTTAAACTGACATAGACATAGTTTGAATCTTGGCAGGGACTTTATATTTTTGTCAACTTTTTTTGTAAGAAGGAAACTTATTGGAGTAGCAATTCATGGTGGTGTGACATGGAATAGTAAATTAAATGAGAAGTAAATTTAGCTAAGAACAACAATTTTCAACAAAACTAGGCATGCCCCGGAAATTAAAACAAAGCTGTATAAATGATGCATTTTCCTGCATTTCAAGCTGTGTTTCATACAGCTTATCCCCAAAACAAACACACACACACAGTATCAGGCTACAGGCCACTTGATAGTTACCACCCCCACACACACACATACACACACTTAATTTCAGGGCAGAGAATGTTTGTTTGTTGTCCTCTCTAAACAAACAATCTCTCCACCAACCCAGTCATTCCCCAAAATACACACAGACTCTTCTCCAAAGCACTCCTCTGTGGCCCCCTTCTCCCCCAAAGAATCACAATTGGGCTGTTCTCCCTTGACAGTGCAGTGTATCCTCCCCCAAGGGGTAAATAAAATCAAAATCAGGCTGCTATCCCTGGTACGCTCCCAATTATGGTACATAGTTGCCCCCACCCAAAGAAGAATGCTCAGATGCATGCTTTTCTCCCCATTACTCTCCACAGAACAGTGACAATTTGCAGCCGCCATACTGGATATGGGTTATTCTGGTGTCCAGAAAAGCGCAGTTTGTTCTGTTGAGTGGGCTCTGTCTGCACAAGCACCAAGAAGAAAGCTTGGCATGAGGTCTTTGAGGCTATTGGTGGCATCTTTGGGTCTCGCTAATAGCCACAGAACAGGCTGTTGTGTTTCTAATGTTATTTCATTTGAAATTAAAGTTGGAAGACCGGGCTGTAAGTCTCATGGAGTGTCTCTTCAAGATTAGCATTAAAGTAAGCATGCTAAACTTCACACTGTGATTTGTACTACCAGTTCATCTTGCAGCAGAAACTGTGATGACTCCAAGCAGCAGGTCATGAGTTCAATACCCATTTGTAGGACAAATAATCTTTCTTTATCTTCCCACCACCCCTCACCTGCCATGTCAATGACCAGCTGCTTCACTGTACACAGTACACATACCTACCCACAGACACCAACCAACCACACCCTGAGCTGCTTTGGAGGAGGGAGGAGACAAGTTCCAATCATCTGCAAGAGTCTTCTTCTGTTCTTCACCATACATGTCTGTTTCAACCAGCCTGTCAGTGTTAACCTTGCCCATATGTTTTTTTCTTTGTTTTCTCTTGTCTGCACACGTGCTGCCTCACTCATATTATGCTGTCTCACCCAGTTCCTGAAAAATCAACCCCCATTCTGAGTCCCAACTCTCGATTTTGTGAAAGGGTGAATGTTTAGCTAAGAAGTAAATGAGGGAAGGGATCTGTATCAATACTAACAGCCTTTAAAACATTTCAGATGGTGGCTGTTTTAACAGGGGGGCTATGTCCAGGGTCAGCCCCCTCCTGTCAATGTCTTTGCTTGTGAAAGTAAATTTCTTGCTGGGATTAGATCCTATTTACCAGTTGCTTGTTTTGCAGGTGTGACATAATCTCTACATCATAGGAACTGCAGTTCTCTTACATGGAGTTCAGCAGCACACTAAATGTGTGTTTGCTTAGCAGGCAAAGGGTCAGTGGCTCAAATCTGAGCAGTGACTTAAGGATGTTTTCAATTTTTTTTTGGAGGATGGAAGCACACTAGATAACGCATAAGTTGTTTATATCCTTGCAGGTATCATTCATGTATTTGGTACTGTCTAGTACAGTATGCCCTGCAAGCCCATTGGTCAACATGGGGACCATTGGGCTTACAGCCAATACTGTACCTGTCATTCAGTGGGTGGCCAGGCAGTGTGCGGGTGGGGTGCTGTCGCCCACTGATGATGGGGGGAGTGAGGTGGGCAAGGGGTCCTGTGTGAGTGGGAGGGATGGAGGTGCCACTGGATCACCAGAGACATCATTGTGGGCTATTTACTATGATCAGTGACTCAGGTGGGAGGGGGGGTCTTCTAGACTACCAGGGAATGTTGTATTTACATTTACCATGATTGCAGCAATGAGGGAGGGATTCCACTAGACCACCAGGGCAGGTCATTGTAACATGTATTGGGGAACTGGGTGGGGGGGACCACTAGACCACAAGGTATGGTAATGTAAAATATATTTTGGGAACTGGGGGGCCACTAGACTACCAGAGTTTTGTTTTATATGTATACTGCACAATTATCACAGATACGAGGCAGGGGATGCCCCAGGATCCCCACAGCACACGTCATGCTGTGCAGGGTACCAGATGCAAGTCACCAGGCTGCCCTGTGCAAGGCATGCAAATGGGGCCATAATGACATGCAAATGACCCCATCTGTGCCTTGCATATATTATGGCCTCATTTGCATTCCCCCTGCTGAATATCATGGGTGATGCACTTAGCACAACTGCACTTGTGCTGGTGCATCCCCGTACTCCCTAGCAGTGGCTTGTGCTGGTGCAGTGCCACTGCGCCATGTGCAATATGTGTGCTGGCCCTGCCATATTCAACGGTGCTGTGCCATGGTGCATCCCTGTTGAATATCACCTAGACCTATCCCCAGCACATCTCAGTTGCATGTCACTCAGGCTTGCGCCCCTGCCTGGCGCAGTCTGAATATCTGGCCCAGGAACTGCAAGCCATTCACCTGCAGCTGAGTTTTACACTAAATGTGTGTTTACATAGTAGGCAAAGATTCAGCAATTCAAATCCAGGAAAACACAGTTTTTTTTTTGTAAGATGGAAACTCACTTTAGTGGCGATTCATGATGGTATGAGGTTGGAACAGTAAATTATATGAGAGGTAAATTTAGCTAAGAACAACAATTTGTGAAGGTAAATTGTCAGCTGGGATTAGATCCTCGTAATCTGTTTTCCAGGTTGTGACTTAATTTCTGCTCCACAGGCACTGTAATTCCCGTACCTGCAGCTCAGTGGCACATAGAATATGTGTTCACTAAGCAGGCAAAAGATTAGAAGTTTGAATCCAGGTAACAACAGAGTATATTTTATTTTAATACATCATCTTTTACATTTTACAGACCTTATTTGTCACGTTTAATATCATTGGTAGTTTAAATTTATTTAAAAAACAGAAACCTACTCTCACCCAGCTGCTGAAAACCCAGTCTGGTGAGGGTGAATTTATGTTTTTTAAAATGATGAAACAGCAAAAGAGTTTTACGTTTTGAGATGGTGTGTGTGTGTGTGTGTGTGTGTAGAGTTTATATTCTAATTAAAAAAAACTGCTGTACCACCAAATGGTACAGCAGCATTCTATTACCTTTGAACTGTGGTACAACAGGTTAATAGCGTATGGGAAGACTTTATTGTGTATGAAAATCCACACACCAGAAGATGTTGTTCTGCTGTAATGGTGATGTACCTATGGCTACTCCTGCTGTAGAAGGTACATCATGCAGGAATGTGCTGTAGTTCTTTGATCTATGCTGACAAACCATTGCATCAGCTCCTCACAAAATCAGCTGTTCAGAACAGCTTGTGCTGCAAGCTGACAGCTCTCTTCAGAAAACACTGCTGCTGCTGGGGAAGGGGAATCTACTGTATGTACAGTGGATATATAAACACTTCAAATCAAAGGTCAGGGGAGGGCACATCACACAAGACAGTTACTGCATCTCAAGTAATGAAGATGGCACCATAAGGAAGAGAGGGAATGGGCTTGTAGAAGAACCAAAAAGAGTGAGCTGAGTTTAAACTTGAAATGCTGTCTGCGTCTTGATATTTTTTTTTGTTATTGAGTGCCGTGGTAATTTAACCCCATACACTATACAGAAAAGTGTATGGGGAACACACTGCACAACAAGGCTGAGTTTCCACTTCGGGGGGTTACCATTATGACAGGGTCTCTCAAGCTTCAAGCTTCACTCTCAAGGTCACTCTGTCAACATGGTAATCCTTCAGTGAAACAAAAGCTCTGTTGTGCACTGTTCCATACACTGTTCTATATTTAGTCAGGATAGAAATCCATGCACAACAAAGGGTAACAATATACAATATTTCATTAATTAAAGCACATGGCAAAGTGCATAGTAGCTCTTTAATGAGTAGATATTCACATCAGTATTAAGGATGTGCAGGGGCCAAATATTATTTTCTGAATAGTAGGGCTCCTGAATATTGAGAAGCCCTTCCCAAATAGGGACTAATCGTATTTGGGAAAGAGTATATGGGCAAGCTACAAAATAAAACACATTTAAAAAAAGTTCCACCCTCCTTCCTAGGTCCCAAAAACCAGTAAAATGTAACCCCCATCACCCACCCTGTATCAGCAATCCAATCCCACCTTCATCCCCCCAGCACCCACAATTTGTTATACTTGATAAAATGTTAACTAAATCCCTTGTTGGATGAGCCAGCACAACTTATCTCCACAGCCATCCACTGTCTTTCTTATCATATAGCTTGTTGTTTGTAAAACAAAAAAATCAGTTATGCCCTCCACCTTTGCAGCACCCTACTTCCTCCCTCCACCCCCAGTACCCAATTCTTACCAGAGAAGATGACCAGCACAACCACCCTCCTCCACGGCCAGCTGTTTTTATGAATGAAAGTGCTTGTGTTTTGCTCTCTCTATCAGCTGGTTTTACTACAGAGAGAGTAAGAACATGAGCGCTTTCATTAATGAGAGGTGGCCCGCTGTGGAGGAGGATGGGTTTGTGCCAGTCACCTTCTCCTATTAAGAATTGGGTGCTGAGGGGGTGGAGGGTAGGAATATGTTCTGTCAGGGCAAGAAGTGAGGGGACATAATTGATTATTTTTTTACAAACAACAAGTTATACGATAAGAAAGACAGCAGCTGGTCATGGAGGTGGGCAGGTTGTGCTTGTCATCCATTGAGGATTTATTTAACATTTTATAATTAAATGTAACAAATTGTAGAAGCTGGGGTGGATTGACTGCTGATAGAAGGTGGAGGATGGGGTTTAAATTTACTATATTTTGGGGGCTGGGAAAGAGTGGGAGGACTTTTTACTTTTTATTTTAAATGGGCTTCCAAATACCTGAATATTTGGCTGCTGAATACAAATATTCAGACTAAATATTCAAAAAAAGGTATTTGCACAGTTCTAATCAGTATATGTTTCAGAAACACACTGAATTCAGTTGAGACATTATACTATAGAAAAGCTTGTATACATTTTAATAATCTTTTCCAGATTTTACTGTATGTTTTTTTTTTCAGACCATTCATGAAATCTGTATAAAAATCTTTAATCTGGATCTTCTAACTTTCTGTTTTACTTCCTATGACAACAGTCTATGAAGATGTCATGAACACCATAACTGTGAGATAAGCTGGTGATGAGGACAGGAGTACCTTTTTTTTTAATACTTGGTGAATTATAATACTCAGCACCCCTTGATACTCATCTGGTTGTTCCTTCTCATTTAGATTTGGGGGCAACATTTATTTAAAAGCTCTATCCCTACTCAGGTAGCCAAGGCTTTTGTCATGCCTACCCCCTTTCTACCCCAGCCATTTCCTGTCCTCCACCCTCCTCCTCCATTCTTCTCTGAACATTTGCTTTAAAAAAAGGCTTCTGTCACTCTTCCAGGAGCCAATTTCACCTTAAACACACAAACACTTCTTAACCTAACCATCCAAGTTCCTCAAATATTTACAAGTGCTTATGTATTTTATTTTGTCAGTCGGGTAAGTGCACTGGTGCCAAGACACCTTTTTCAGGCATAACACGGGTACTAACGAACTCTGGTCAGAGCCACAATGGCTGCTCATGCAATAATGTGATAAGAGATAACAAATTAATGTGTGGCTTAGTTGTACTTGTATTATTGTGGTGTAAAAATCCCACATTCATACCTCAAAAGTAGAAAAATAAAAAGAGAAATATAAACATCAAGGTAAAGCAGGAAAAGGTGCTGTTGGTTCTGCCATGCAGACCCCCTTGAAAATCACTTTACGGAGCCTGGTGGTGCTGAGGGCTGAGGCGCTGGACACCACACCTCACTCCATGCCAGGTTCGGGAACAAGCCTGGATCATCGGGGGTCGGCAGGGGAGGACTAGGATTGAGCTTCTGACAACAGCTCTCCTGGTCCTGGGGAGAAGGGGTAGATACACTCCATGCTCTGCCGGTCCCTGGCAATGCCCGGAGGTACTACAGATGTATGGGTGCTTAGTAGGGGGAAGCATGGCAGAAGTCTGCATGTTAGTGCGCTGACGTCCTTGCATGCCCATGTTTCCATCAGGGAGATAATTAGGGAAAAATGGCAGCACAAGTCCGCGTCAGCTTGATGGCCACAGTTTCACTGACCGAAGATGCCTGCAGGCATGTGTCGGTAATGGTTTCTTTGCTGGGTGTGGGGGCTACGGGGGGCCCCTTTCACAGGTGTAGCTGCACCTGCCAGCTGGTCATGCGAGCTTCGGGGTCAGCAGTGGAACGGAGGAGCAGTGGCTGGATGTGGAGCAGGACTGTGGCTGCAAGGTGAAAAAGTGTTAAATGGTAAAAAAAAAAAAGAAAATACACACACACACACACACACACACACACACACACACATGGCTTCCTGCACCAAATTAATCAGTGATGCAAATGCTACATGAAAAAAAACATAGACATATATTTCAATCCTGCTTACTTTTGGAACTTAATAAGCAAACCAAGTAAATCCTGTCAAACCAGCTTCTCACAACAAATTTAAAGTGATGGTTTGGTCATCATTGGTAAAGCTGAAATTGTTAATTACAAAGTTATTGTAGGCCCAGTAACCTGTACTCCCCCCTCTGCCCACTCCACAGCATGAAACACACTGCCAGAGGAGCTGGTCTCTTTCCGTCAGTTGTAGCCTGCTGGGCTATTCCTTTCATTTTCCCTCCACCTCCTCCTCTAGTCCCTGTCTTGTCTTGTCTGTGTGGTACCTTGATATGTCTATTCTCTGTCCCACACCTTCTGCAATAATTGCTTATGTTATCATAACTGACTTCAGCTGTTTGTACATAGCCTTTGTAACAATGCCAAAGTTATCGTAACTGACTCCGGCTATTTGTACATAGCCCATGACTGTGACTTTATTAGTTATAACCATTCCTGTACTAGGACATTGCTATTTGCTTCTCCCTAATCTGTACTATGTTCTTATTGTCTGTTTGCCCTGACATGGAACCTATGTAATGAGTTTGTCCTCAAAGGTGTTAATCCAAGATTGCAAATAAATAAATAAAAAATAAATAAGAGTTTGTCAAGCCCCACAATCGGTATCATATCGCAGCTGGAGATGTATTTGACAAACATGAGTAATAACACAATTGTGCTGACATCTGCAGAGTGACTGACTTACAGCAGCCTATCCTTAATCCACATTATTATTTACAATACTATACTTGTAAAAAGCTCTTAGTAAATCGTTATGAATTACAACTACTACTGAGAACATACTAAACAAGATTTCCGTGTGCACTGTGCTGTCCAGTTTCAATTTTTTTCATTGTTTGATAGTTCGGTTAAGCAGAGATTTCCCTGTTGGATAAAAAAATATATCTGTGGTTTTGAATAGAAAAACAACAGTGCAGTGTTCACAGTGACAGGATTTCTATTAGTGAGCTGCTAATAGCTGATCAGGGGGACAGTGATCACATGTGCTTATAACTGAAATTTTGTTAGTTTATATTCAGTAGTAGTTCATAAATTATTGGTATGAGTTTATCAAATAAAAAGAAATGAATGCCATGAATAATAGACTGCAACAACACAAGATGTCAAAAAAATCACATTATAAATGTGTTCACCATGTGCTTTGCTTACCTCACATTATACTGTAGCAATCTATTAGTTCCTGAGTGTTACTCATAAACAAATTGTTTTGCTAAAGCAAATGAACAGAATGTTCACCTAAAAAAAATATTAATAGGAAACATCTGTAGAACGTGTCTGTTTAACCAATGTACATACATGATAGTGAAGTGACAGGGAATCTCGTAGCTTGTTTTGAATAGTCACCCTCACCACACTCAGCAGACTCTAATGATGACATGTAACTGCTTTTTATATTACATTTATTATTCTTTATTTTGTTACATAAACACTGTGTTATCAAGAAAACATTAAGACTTGCGTTGGAAGTACTGTAATATTAACATAAAATAAAATGTGAAATGTATGATAGTTTAACATTATTGTACGTTACAATGGTAAAGATAAAGACAAAACCATGCCTAACTGAGGATATTTTAATTATTATCTAAATCAAACATGAATATTCCTTTTTAATGTGGATTCAATGAGGAAAAAACAGTGATTTCTATGGTGCAGTTTCAACTAATAAAATACACTCTGTTTACAGCTGATTAAAGCTAGGTTTATCTCATATTTGCATCAGAGTAACTGCCAATATGTAAAACACAGCAAAAAAGGTGAAAGAATTAAAAAATTAAGAAGACAAAGCACATAGGTAATATATTATGAAATGGTTAAACAAAATATGTATGCCAAATTAGCATCATTTCTCACCATGCTACTGTATAAGCCACTGAAATACACAACTCAGTAGCACTCTGTAACTAAAACCCATAGAGTGCATTGTTAAATTATCTGTTTTCTTCTTTTTTATTAAACACAGTGGGGTGAGTTGGTCTATGTTTAAACACGTTTACAGTATAAGTGAAGTGTTGCAGATAAACATGTGCAGGAGTTTATGTTAAACTGGCCACCCAATTGCCCCCTTTTCTGAAAGATTAATCTGCCCCTTAAGATAGTTCAATTGATAACATCATATTAAGGTCAGTCTTGGTTTGGGGTAATTTTCATTTTGTCAGGGCTTTTCTAGTTTATGCACTTTCATTGCTGGTTTTTGTACAGGCTCTGCTCTGTTGTTTTTACTTCTATTAGATGAATGATTGAATGATTTAGAATCCAGTGGAGGGAAACTAGGGGGAACTATAGGGAAGTGAAGGAGACTAATTTGGCTACCTACACCGATCTTTGACTATTACAGTGTATTATATATATTATAATAACTGGTCTTTGTTTTTTTTCCCTAAGGGAAACCCAGCTATAAATCACCGTTATAACCCGTGGGTTATAATGATGAACACACAGGTTTCCCCAGTTCTCACATGTGCCAGCTGCAGCTGCTCCTTTCTTAATGCCGGCTGCTTTCCTTACACCAGGGACTGACATCACCACCACTTGGATCTGGCAGTAAGTTTTTAATAAAATTACTGGGCTAAAACAATGAAATCTGTGGGAAAAAAGTCTCATCAATGGAAAAAAGACAACTTTTTTGCAGCCTCCTCCGACCACATTGAACCCTCCCGACCAGACCGTGGTGGCATAGGGATATCTTACTGTTTTATTTTATATAATTGCTGTGGTGAAAAAACAATACCCAGCAATTATATAAAATAAAAAATGAGGCTGTGTGCAAAACTCAAATTTTACACACACCCTTGGTCTTGGATGCCTAAAGAAACCCCTTGAGCTTCATTCTTGGGGTTTATGTATCATCCATTGCCTTGAGTGTGTGTAAAATGCTCATTAAGAACACATCCCCAAATATTATTCTATATGTTATCGGAGGGCAATATGGAATACATTTCTTAGTGCTGTTTTGTAGCAAAAAAGAAAAGAAAAAAGAAGAAAATGCCATTGATTACTAAAAGTTTGTTAAATGCAGAAATGAGATGTCAGCAGCGGTGACTACATTAATGTTGAATTGTGCCAATAACATGGACTGCACCCCTGTAGTGCTTATGCAGTAGCCTTTTTTTTTAGGTTGTGTGTCTGAGAGGTGGTATATTGCAATGCTATTACTTAAGTTATTTAACCTCCCTGGTGTATGTGTGTGTGTGTGTGTGTATGTGTGTGTGTGTGTGTGTGTGTGTGTGTGTGTGTGTGTAAGTGGGATGGAGGAGGTGTGTGTGTGTGTGTGAGTACTTATCAGATAATTGCACTGTTAAGGGTTGTAATGATCTGGTGTACTGAAGCAACTGATGCATGTTGTTAGTTTCTCCTTTATTTTTGTTAATGGTTGACTTTCAAATGTTGAAATTTTTGAAAAGGAAGACAATAAACAAACAAAGACATCTGTGATTGAATTACCCTGCCACTGAGAGCTGCTAATGAACTGTGAAACCTAAGCTACTGTAGATTCCAGTGATTTTTTTTTTAATTTAACCCTTAGGCTGCCGTCACTGTAAAAAAAATCTATTAGTGGATTCTTCCCAGGAAATATAGTGACATTTATTTGGCAAGGATTATTTTTTGTATGTTTAAAATCAAGCTGTATTGAACCTTTTGAAAAGGAAGACACTAAACAAACAAAGATGTTTGATTTAATTACACTACCACAGACAGCTACGAATGAACTGTGAAACCTGAGCTACTACTACTGCAGATGGAGGACACAGATGGATTCCACTCTCTCCTAACAACACAAGCTGGGGAGGAGGGGAGGGGGACACAGTTTAGTGAAAGCAGCTCTGATTCCATTCCACTCCCTTGTAACAACAAAAGCTGTACTGTTAGAATTCAGACCCCTTTTCTAATAGTAATATGTCTGCATGGCTCACCATGCAGCAGCAAAAGTACATTACATAATGACAAGTACATAATACAATAAATAAAACTGTAAATGCAAATGAACAACATTTAGCAGCATCCATAATTTGTAAAAAAAAAAAAATACAAGAATCAACATTTAAGTTCTCTAGCTGATCTCTCAAATTTAAGGGAAAGGCTTTAGGAGTAGATGAAGATCTAACAGGGAAAGGAAAAGAGTTCCAAATGTAGTGCAATAGGCAAAATAATATTGCCCTCATATTAGTATGTAGCAAAGGGATCTTCCTGATCCCAATGTATGATTTTGGGTAGAGGTGTGGCAACAGTGCTCAGATTCTGGCTAGTTTATTCATACCACTTCCTAACCCAAAACATTCCTGTCAGCTTCCTTTTGATGTAGCCATCTGACTGTATTAGTGTGGACAGAGCACATGGCCATGAGGTGGAGGTGGTGCTAGGCAGAATGAACAGAGTCCAACTTTTTTTGTTTTTTAACTTACTCCACTTTTTCTTTAGTTCCCCTAGGACCTGCTCCCACTGGCCAGACTCCAGGCCTTGCCCCATCATTCACCTTCTTGGGGACTTACCATCTGCCACATGTTCCATTCTGGCTTACTCCCCAAAGGGCCAGTTGGGGAGCCCCCTGTTATCCCTGGTGGTTCTGGAGTTATGGTTTTTGGGAGACTGGGGTCTGTGGTGTGGGGTCTGCAGTTTACAAGGTAGGCATCATCCTACCAGGGTGTTAGTGTGTTTACTGTTTTCCTCATCCCACCCCATGACATCTTATGGGAAGCAGTGCATGTCATTGTGCATGCCCCCACCCCCACACATCAGCCCTCTGATCTGGTCACTCTGGTTGCAGCACCACCTGTGGTCACACAGCGGCACAGCACTGGCCACTCAGTCCTATCCTCCCCCCTGAGGTGATGACTGTCCCAAGAGATACTCAGAATCACCTCCCTCGACTGTCCCACCAACATCCCAGGTCCATTCTGAATCCATGGTGCCTGCATCATAAGCAGCAATTTTTTGTTAGTTCCCAAATCAGATATCATGCACAATCAACTATAGCAGGTATCCTATTATACATATGCAAGCAAGCAAGCAAAACTTTATTTATATTAGGTGCCCTTCCAAAGCTCAGGGTGCCTTTACAAAAAATACGGCATAAAATTTATATTCCAATAACTTTAAAATGATAATATAATCAGTTAAATTATTAAAATTCAGTTTCTGTTTCAAAGTGCAGCAGCATAATTAAATTTCCATTAACCCATCAAACACCTGTGCAAATAAATGGGCCTTAAGGGAATTTTTAAATATGTACTGTACTGTTTGTTATGACAATGGCCCAGGTATTGTCTCTCCCTAATCAGCTAGTCAGGCTGGATTGAATGGCATACAGCGGTGTTTCTGCTCTAACCAGCTGATCCTGAATGCAAAGAAAACAGGGGCTAAATGACCTTGTGTCCAAACCCAAGCTATCAGCCCTTTCTCCATGCTGTCTTCTTAACATATGCCATAGTTTTCTGGGAAGATGACACATCTTTAAGTAAAGTATCTTGGTGTCTGACTAGATCAGTCCTGGATTTCTCCACCCACATGGACTCCATTACCTCCAAATTTCCTGAAGCTTGGTGTCCTCAACTGTAACAAAAACATGTATCCCTGCTGCTGATAGATAGGAGACTGTTCAAACATGATTCTCACTGTCCTTGAGTATGGTAATTTATGTCCCAATCCACAAACATAGGCTTTGACATGAATCTGGGCATAGGCCCCTTGTACTCATAGGTATCTGCTCAACAGGCAGCATTCATAACCCCCTCCCCCACTGTATGCATGAAACAGACCTCATAGGAACCAGGGTCATGTTCATGGTGGTGCAGAGCCAGGCAACAAACATCCAACTGGATGCCCAGCAAATATTAAAGCGGACCCCCTGTTCCGCTCAGAGCAGGGGATTGTGGTTTTGTGTGCATCCCTTAAAGGAGTATTATACCCTCGTATTTTGTAAATGTTATGTGCTTCCTTGTCAACAGACAATTCTTTTCATGTAGCTGTTGGGGATAGATCTGTTTATCTTATTTTATTTTCACTGTTCATACCAGTGCCTGTAACTATTCTGGGGTCTCCATTTTACGGTTGTTGGAATTTCATTGTGCCTAAAAGCTGTATTAGGATATGAGAACATGATGTGTCAGCATCCTTTAGACTCCACTGTATGCCTGTCTGCTTAATTACAGTTCAACAAAACAAGTTGCAAGAAGGTGTGAAACACTGCATTTACCTTCAATTAGGTTTACAAACTGTCTTAGATGCAATGCAGTTTTTCTTTAAATTGCATTTAATCTGAGTGTTTCAAGAGACTTTTTTCCAAGTTATGTGTACTCCGATTACCTGAGTTCTGAAAAGATGGTGGCCATGCTGGGCTAGCGCCTGACTGCAGTATAGTGTGTATGCTTATGTTTTACCTAAAGTTTTCAAGTCCTTAAGTCTTTTAAGTTCTCTTTTGTAGCGTATTTTTTTGATTTTAAACCTGGGCTGTGGAGAAGCTACTTCGGCGTCTAGCCGTTTTTGGCTTCTCATATCGATGATTTTAGTGCTCGCGGCTGACTCCCTGGATAGTCCGGATTTGGGATCCGCGGTCGTTGTGTAGGGTCCTAGTGTGTTCCAGGCACTGGACTGTCTTTCAAGATTTTGATGGCTTGGTAGCTGCGTTCCAGTCTGCGCTTCCAACTTTGGCGTGGTGCCTGCTTGTTTAACGACTCTTTTTCATTCCTCGAGGAGGAGTTTATCTTTGCAGGACCTGGAGAAGATCAGGAGAAGATGGGATCCATTTTGACTGAGTTTATTAAGGATTACTGGGCACTTTTTGGTATCTTCAAGGCTGTGGCAACCAATTGGGATTTGCGATTGGTCCGTTAGAGTGGTATTGTCAAGTCAGCAGAGACTACTATGACTTAGGGTCCTGTTTTTCTTGGAGTTTGGGACTTGTTCTTCTTTTTGGCTCTAGCTCTGGGTGACCTGCACAGGGGCTGGGGTCGGGCCTGTTGGAGGGCTGGCCTTGACCCTATTCCCTAGACTCCCAATGAGTTGGTCCGGAGGGAGCTGACCCGGTCCTGGAGTCGTGGTGTTGGGTCACCATTGTAGCTTGGTAGCTGCTGCTGAACTGATTTAGTGAATCCTGTGACTTGATGTGTGGCTTCCTTTGGAAATTTGGAGTTCCTGTTCCCTGAATCCTATTTGGAAATTATGGCTCTTTGGATATATTAAGGATCTGGGGCCAGTATTATCGATTTCTTCAGTGTGCCAATTAAGTGATTTGGAGAATGCCTACAAGATAAGTGACTGTGGAAACATTAACTGTTTATATTATACTACTATTTTTAAGAAATTGTTTTATTTATCAGCCCAGTTGGTTGATGTATATGGTTTATTGTATTTGAACTGTATTTGTTTTGAGGGATAATTTAGCAGTGAGAGTGCTTGTTTCCAGCTTATAGCCCACCCTCCCTGGTTCAGTGAGAGTGTCCTGGAGGGTGGTCTTTAAATTATTCCCTTTGTATTTTCATTTATTTTACTGTTATTAGTGTTAGTTTTGTGTTATTTTATTATCCCTGGCCATGAGAGGGCCTGTGGATATAAAATAGTTTAATTTAGTTTATTATTTGTTGTACTAGATTATTGGTTTATTTTACTTCTTTTTAGTGGTGGGTGGTGGTGTTGTTTATTTTATTTTATTTGTGGTTTTATTTTGTTGAGCAGCCTGATGTGCTGGCCAGCTCCACCTGCTGTTCGTTACTCGGCCTCCGCTCTCCATGGCCTCCGCCCCTTTTTCTTGTCCCCTTTGCCAGCCCATGTTTACCATTGGTGTCGAGCATTAGGGATTGCGCGCGGGGGGACGGAGGAATGGGGTGTGGAGGTCAGGACAGCAGTGGAGTGGTGCTCTCCCATAGGGGTGGTTAGCCTTGAAGACGCTCTGGGGTGAAATGGTTTCTGGAGCGTGGTAGTCCTGTTCTGGTTCCCATACCCAAGGGCACCTCCAGTATTGGAGGGTAAGTGGTTGGGACAACTCGTCAACCTCGTCCAACTCGGGCGTTGTTGTGCAATGCCAGATCTGTCTGTAATAAGGCGGGTCTATTGGGACTTTGTTGCAGGGCAGATCTGGCTTGCATTGCGAGACTGGTTGGATGGGAATGCGCCCGTTTTAGAGGCGCTGTTCCCGAGGTTCTCGGTTATACATCGCCCAGATTGGATCGCAGTGGGGGGTGGCGATCTGTTTTAAGACCGGATTGGGCCTAACTGGTGTTCCAGTTGAGGAGACAAGATCATTTGAGTGTACTGTGGTAGCTGATGTGGGGTGCAGGATTGCTCTCATTTACCGTCCACCAGGGGATGAGAAGCTTTTCCTGCAGGAAATAGCAGATTTTGCCGCCGACGTGGCCTTGGAATCGCCCAGATTGATGGTGCTGGGCGATTTCAATGCGTGGGTCGACGATGAATCTTCACCTTTTGGTCAACATTTCCTCCAGGTGATGACATCACTGGGCTTCACAGGTTGTTTCCACAGCTACCCATAAAGGTGGTCACTCTCTTGATCTTGTTTTCTCCTGGGGATTGAGGCGTCCGATTGGTGGT
This sequence comes from Neoceratodus forsteri, assembly GCA_016271365.2. Lineage (NCBI taxonomy): Eukaryota > Metazoa > Chordata > Ceratodontiformes > Ceratodontidae > Neoceratodus > Neoceratodus forsteri. The sequence goes on from JADMNL010000023.1 coordinate 436,444,523, forward strand.
GGAACCAGTCGGTTGGTCTGATCATTACTCAGTTGAGTTCAATTTTGAGGCCCCTGGGTAGGTCGCCCCTGTGGAGTTGGTCAAGTACCGCCCATTGTGGGATGTTGTCCCTGAAGACCTGATGGCGGTCCTTGACTTCTCGTTGTTTGACGAATTGTGCTCTGATCCTGAGCGGCTAGTGGTGGCCTATAATGAGACCATCTCGGCTGCCCTCAATCAGATTGCACCTACCCGTGTTCACCCCCTTCCACGCTGTCCCATCGCTCCTTGGTTTGACGAGGCGTTGAGAGGGCTGCAGAGGTTGGGGCATAGGTTGGAGCGTCATTGGAGGAAAACTGCCTCGGATGCCGACCATCTTATTTTGCTAGAGCATTATAAGCTCTATCAAACAGAAATTTCCCGTAAGAAGGCAGAATTCCTGTCCAGGGAAATTTCTGCTGCTCAGAATCGACCGGCTCAGCTTTTCAGAACTGTCAACAGACTGTGCAACCCAGTCTGTCGGCAGATCCGTCGAGTTTTTACACAGAATGACTGTGAGGAGATCGCTCGGTTCTTTGTAAGTAAGGTGGAAGACATCCGGAGGCAGTGTCCCCGAACCCACTCTAAGGTTGTTGCAGTTGATCAGTGTCTTGTCGCAGAGCCTGGAATTTCCTGGAGTACCTTTGATCCACCGGATTTCGTAGACACTATGAGGATTGTCTGGCGAGATGCGCCCAACGTGCTGTAGGTTGGATCCGGGTCCTACCTCCCTGATTTTGGGATGTAGCGAGTCTATCGGCCTGGTCCTCACTCAGATTATCCAGTGTTCCTTGGAGACAGGAGTTTTCCCTAGCTCTCTGAAGGAAGGAGTGGTGACTCCCCTTCTGAGGAAAACTTCCTTGGACCCGGATGACCTAGCTAACTACCGCCCAATCTCTAACCTCCCTTTTGTAGGGAAGGTTATTGAAAAAGTTGTGGCAGCTCAATTCGACAACCATTTGACCATCCATAGTCTATACGAACCTCTCCAGTCTGGTTTTCATAAAAGGCATAGCACCGAGACTGCTCTGGTTCGGGGTGCTCAATGATCTCCTGATGGCGAGAGATTGGAGACACTGTTCTATTCTGGTTCTCCTTGATCTGTCATCAGCCTTTGATACTGTGGATCAGGGGTTTTGCTTCAGACGCTTGGGTCCATCTGTGGACTTTCAGGTATGGTCCTCAGATGGTTTTCATCTTACCTCGAGGGGAGAACGCAGAGAGTGGTCTCGGATTACATTCTTCTGGGGCTTTCTCTCTGCCCTCAGGGTACCACAGGGTTCGGTGCTTCCCCATGTTATTCGCAGTATATATGCTACCCCTCGGAGACATTGTAAGATGGTATGAGCTGAGGTTTCACTGCTATGCTGATGATACCCAGCTCTACCTGTCTTTCACACCTGACCAGGTTAGTGCTGTCTTGGTGCTGAACAAATGCCTTGCAGATATCCAAGACTGGATGAATACCAGCGGTTTAAAGCTGAATCCGGGAAAGACTGAGGTTATGGTTGTGGACCCCAGCAGCAGGGTTGGGGGTTTGGGGGGTGGGGTCCCCCTCCGGAATAATTCTGGGGGGGGACCAGATCCCCATTTCTGAACAGGTGCATAACCTGGGTGTAGAGCTTGACACAGAGTTGACCCTTCGTTACCAGGTGTCTGCTGTTGTCAAGACTGCATTTTTCCATCTTAGAAACATCTCCAGGATTAGGCACCTGGTTCCTCCTGGTGATTTGCCGGTTTTGGTCCACGCGCCTTTGTGACATCTCGCTTGGATTACTGTAACTCCCTGTACCTAGGGCTTGCTGGGGTTGATATCCGCCAGTTGCAGCTAGTGCAGAATGCAGCAGCACGTTTGTTGATGGGGGTTTCAAGAAGATCTCATATTACCCCAGTGTTGCGCTTTCTGCACTGGCTGCCAATACAGTGGCAGATCACCTTTAAAGTGGGTCTTTGACCTACAAAGTCCTACATGGATATGGTCCTGACTCCTTAAAGAGCTTCTGTGCTTCACACCCCTCTGAGACAGCTACGTTCGGCTGACGAGGGGTTGCTGGAGATTCCGAGGGTTAATTTGAAGTCCTTTGGAGCCCGTGCTTTTGGTTTCGTGGCTCCATCCCTCTGGAATTCTCTACCCCGTCCGCTCCGAGAGAGTACAATGGTGGATATTTTTAAAAGGGCTCTAAAGTCCTTTTTATGGGACAAGGCTTTTCCATCTACATTGCAATCGGTTTTATTCGCTGAAACTGCTGTTCTGTTTTATTGTACTTTGATGTTTGGTTTTATGAATTTTTGTACAGCGCCTTGAAAATTTGAAAGGCACTTAACTAAATAAATTTTATTATTATTATTATTATTACTTTCAGCATAGAGATACATGGTGTAAATGAGTGCTGTGGCATCATGTCCTCCTATGCCAATACAGCTTTCAGGGTCAATGAGATTTCAACAACCAGAAAATGGAGACCCCAACCTAGCTACAAGGGCTGGTATGAACAGTGAAAACAAGCTAAAGCAAACACACATATCCTCATCAGCTACACAAAAAGAGTTATCTGTTGACAAGGAAATAAATAACAGTTACAAGATGTGAGGGTGTACTGCTCCTTTAAAGGGACCAGTACATATTTATTAAAATGAAAATACAGTTCAGAAGTGAAAAAGAAAAAAGTGTCTTAGCTGGGATTTGAACCAAGGCCAACTCATCCAAAAGGTACAGATCCTCATTCAAAGTGCTCCCCTCTCTGGAGCCACACAAACTAGATTTATTTATAAGGAGTGTGAAGTGCACATATCTGAAGTACAATTTAGAAGTTAGGAATGAATAACCCGGGGCCCCCTCTAGACAATTTCCTTGTATCTACCCCCCAGGATCCTCACCAGGCATCATCAAAAGGCTTAAGGATAGTGCACATGAACGTATGCAGCCTTAGACCTAAAATTCATGAGGTCCAAGCCTGGCTTAACCTCTACGAGCCAGACGTCCTTGCAATCTCAGAGACCTGGCTCAAGGCCCATATTCATGACCACGAGATCATGATCCTTGGGTACAATACCTTCAGACAGGATAGGGCAGGAAAGAGAGGAGGAGGGGTCCTAATCTATACAAAAGACACTCTAAATGTGAGTCTGCTAAAGCCCACCCTTGGTAGCTGCCAGGTCTATCTTCATTCGTCTAACCATTGGTAATGCTAAGCATTTACCCATCGGCTGTGTCTATAACCCTCCTAAGAATGCCGAACTTGCTCTTGAGGGCATCACCAAATTGGTTGGCAGCAAATTAACCAATGAACTCCTAATAATGCGAGATTTCAACCTGAACTGGCCCACTGGCCCCAACAAGGTCCTCAAGGGTGCGATCCAAGATGCAAACCTAGAATAGGTTATCTCTCTACCTACCAGGCTTAATTATAAAATTGGGAACCATACTACTCTTGACTGGGCTCTAGTAACTAACTCCCTCAACATACAGAAAACAGGTATATTGGCTGACACCATTAGTGATCACTCCCCAATATTCTGTATTTGGAAGAACAGAGCACCAAGGATTCCTCCCAGGATACTCACAGAACGTGACTTCTCCAATTTCATGCCAACAAAATTTAATGACTACCTAGGTAGCCTGGACTGGAGCCCGATTAGGCTCCTTCCAACATTGGACGAGGCCCTTGCCTACTTCCAAAATTCACTCCTCAATGCAGCATCTCTATTTGCCCCTTTCAAAAAACTTTGTACAAAAGGAGGCTGCTATAAATGGATCTCCCACTCTGTGAAATCTCAGATGAAAAGAAGGGACAAGGCCTGGAAGAAATTCTGGCTCTCTCACCTTCCTGCAGACTTGGTTACTTACAAAACCCTAAGAAATAAATGTAAGCTAGACATCAAACTTGCCAAAAAAGGAGTATGTAACCCGCCTCCAACGGTCCACACTGGGGAACCCTAAGCTTTTCTGGGCACAAATCAATGAACTGCTTAAGGACAACTCCAAGGAGGCACAAGGTCAAATTGAGGTACAAGGACAATGTATCAGTGATTACCAGCTTATAGCCTCAGCAATCAACCACCACTTCACCAACCTTGATGCATACAAGGTAGGGCTACCAACACCCATGCCTGTACAGACCTTTGATGAATCCCCCTGTCTGAAACAGACCCCAATTTCACCTGAGAATGGTCAAGGTGAGTGAGGTCCATAAACTTCTGATAGCCCTCAAACACAAAGGCTCTGGTGGCCCAGATGGAATCTTCCCGAGGCTACTCCAGGAAGGTGCACTGTCCCTGGCCATACCTCTGACCTGGATCATCAACAGGTCTTTACTTGAAAAGAACGTTCCATACCAGTGGAAGGCTGCCAATGTGGTCCCCATTTATAAGGGTGGCTCTTGTGAACAAATTGGCAATTACAGGCCCATCTCCCTGCTGTGTACCCCGGCCAAATTGCAAGAAAGACTAGTTTATGGGCAACTGAGAGACTACCTGGAGCTCCACCAAATCCTAGCCCCTTCACAGCATGGCTTTTGGGCAAACCATGGAACAGACATGGCACTCATCAAACTCACAGTGGACCTATTCAGGGCAATGGAGGAGGGCATGTCGACGGGTGCTATCTTCATAAACCTGTCCAAGGCATTTGACCTTGTGACCACAACCTTCTTCTTACTAAACTTCAAGGCATTGGGCTTGATGCCCAGGCCCTAAACTGGTTCAAGAGCTACCTCTCAGGCCACTCTCAGAGGGTCATTTGGAAGGGAGAGCTTTCCGCACTTTACCCATCAAGGAGGGTGTGCCTCAGGGCTCAATTCCTTGCCCCTCCTGTTCTCTCTCTTCACAATTGACCTAAACCAGCAGTATAGGGATAGCTCAGTAGTTCAATGTGCAGATGATACTGTCATCTTCTGAGCCAGGTCCACACCACATGATCTGGGCCCTCTCCTACAAGGGGACCTAAACACACTCAAGGGCTGGCTCAAATCAAACAGAATGATCCTCAGTGCAGCAAAAATGAAAGCCATGCTGTTTGGTCCTAGATCCCTTGGCCAGGATCAGACCAATTCCCTAAAACTTACTACCCTTGGGGCTAAACGAATAGACGTAGTTGACAACATAAAATACCTAGGGCTAACAATTGACCAGGGTCACACCTTTAAGCCCAACATTGACCAGGTAACAAGGTCTATTCATGTCAAACTTGGCACCATGTATAGGCTAAAAAAACAACTTATCCCAGAGGCTAGATGAGCAATCGCCTCCAGTGTCCTCCTACCCACATTAACCTATGCTGCCCTGGTAACCCAGGGCATGGCAAGGTGAGGTATTAGCAGGCTTCAGGTCCTGTACAACAAGGTCGTGAGGTTTGCGACAATGTGTCAACCAAGAAGCCACCCTGCATCTCACTAGCCCAGCTGCAATGACCATCTTTCAAGGCTCATCTACAGCATCCCTGCTCTGCCATGCCTACAAATTGCAGAGCCAAGCTGCCCCACCAAGCCTAACAGGAATAATCATGGCTAAGCCTAATCCTCGAATGTGCAGGACCTCAGGTCGGTCCCTACTGGCTATCCCCAGAATCAAGACTCACAAGGGAGGCAATTCCTTTGCTCTCACAGCCCCTAACCTGTGGAACACTCTCCCACCTCTAGTACAGAAAGCCCCCTCACTGCCAATTTTTCACACTAGGCTTAAGTCCCATTTGCTCAGCACAAGCTCATGCCACTGTGAGGGTATGGGATAATCACCCCCAATCCTAATCACATCACTCGTCCCCCCTCTCTTCTTACCTTAACCTACATTAAATCATGCCTTAAATCCTTAACTCTTTCAAGTGTTGCACTTATGGTCTATGATTTGAATAATTGCCTGTACTGTTATCCTCATTATCTTGTCTACTTCTTGTAACCCTGTATCACCTGACTGTATGCATTGTATTGCTTCTGGATCACCTGATTGTAGGTATTGTATTGCTTCTGTTCCCCGGGTGTCACCCCTGAAAAAGGGACCTTCGTGGGCCCAGTGGGCCAACCCGGTCATCAAAATTCAATAAATAAATAAAGTGCCCAACTGGGATTGAACCCAGGCCTGCTCAGAATAGGGTTCTGTACTACCAGCTGTGCAACAAGGGATCCAAAGGAACTTATCCTAAAATCTTCAGGACCTGCCCCGAGTCCTCAATGCCCTGCTCAGAGTGGCAATGCATAGGCAGAGTGTGTGCATTGGTGTTACTGCAGCCCTCTTCATACCACAGTGCTGCCTTGTTCCAAACCCCCTCTCAGGTATGGCTTTCCTTTTGATAATCATATGAATGTATATTCACCACCTCCAACCTGCCCCGATCCAACTACACATGCAGTTGCATGGTTTGGGTTAGGCCAGGCCTTTGTGGAGGTACACTGGTAGCTCTAGACATGTGGAGGTCTCCACATATGCTAGTGGGACCTCTGCACACCCACAGCCTTCTTACACACCCCTAGGCAAGTGCAGAAGTCCTTGACACATTTCTGTGGACTAAACCCATAGTCTGTAGTATAGCCTCAAAGTCCATGTTTGCCAGACTAGGCCTCCTTCTATCATGCTTTTTGTGGCATCGCCCTCAACTGTCCCTTTCATACACATCACTGTGACCACTTCTCTTCTTTGGAATGACTATCCCAGGAGAACTAAAAAAAAACAGCAACATAAATATCTTGGATTATCAGGGACCTACCATATGAAAAACAACTTAAAAAACTGGAACAACCTCCCACAAGAAATTATGGACACTAAAAACAAGAATGTGTTTAAATCCAAGATCAACCAATTACTGTAATTATTGGTGGTATGATGTTAAAATATTACATTTAGACCAGGCAGTCCTGATAGGTGATTATCAGTCTACCTCTACCTGTATACACATGGCAACCCCATAATAACTGGCAACATCTGCAGTCAGCACTCCTGGGGCCCGATCCTCAAAGCCCTTAGAATGACGCAAGGTGCCTGCATCAAACACAAATGATGCAAATGGCAACTTGCATCAAAAAATGTGCCCTGAGCTATTCTCAAAAGCAGCCTGTGTTGCACTAAAGGGGGTGTGCGCCAGCCTTGCACCACAAAATGGGCTGCAGCATGTTGTTAGGGGCTTGCAGAAAATGCAGGCTGCTAATATCCCTAAGTTGCTATTCTCAAAACCCTGCCAGAGGGCACAGGTCTAAGTCCGTTAGACCAGCCAAGGGCTGGTCTAGCAGTACTAGAATCTCTGGGAGGGTGCACCAATGCCGCCCCCAGCCACGATCTCCCATGATAATACTTAGCACTATTTATAATAAAATAATTATATTCCCTAGTAGCCTAGCTGCACCCAAGCCCTGATCACCTGTTATAATTATTAAAAATCCTGCTAGTCTAGCACCCCCACAAGCCCTGATCACCTGTAATTATTATTAAAAAATCCCTGGTAGTGTACGTGGCCTCCCCCAAGCACTGATCTCCCATTAGAAAAATTAATATATCCCTGGTGGTCTAGTGGACTGCTCCAGCCTGATCCCTTGTTAAGTGAAATTCTGAAATACCTGGTTGTCTAGTGGACCCTGCAGTGCCCTACCACCCTGCTCCCTCCATCCTGTAACTGAGCCAGCGACTGGCACAGCTTACCACTTACCACCATGACCAGCAATTGACTGAGCTCTGAATGAGCACATACTGTATATAGTATCGCTCAGTGACTTACAGCTGCTGTCAATCACTGAGTGCCTACTGTATACAGTAGGTGCACATTCAGAGCTCAGTTGGCCGCTGGCTGTGGTGGTGGTGGTGGGCTGTGCCAGTTGCTGGCTCGATTATGGGATGGGGGAAACAGGGTGGTAGGGCACTGCAGGGTGGGGAGTCCACTAGACTGCCAGCTATTTCAGAATTTCATTTAACAGGGGATTGGGGCTGAAGTGGTCCACTAGACCACCAGGGATATTTAAATTTTTATAATGGGAGATTGGGGCTTGGAGAGGCCACTAGACTATCAGGGATTTTTAATAATTATAACAGGGGAGATCGGGATTTGGGGGGGCACTATACTACCAGGGATTTTTTAATAATAATGACAGGTGATCAGGGCTTGGGGGGGGACTGTTAGACTACCAGGAATACAAATATTTTATTATAAATAGTATTAAGTATTATTATAGAGTTGGGGCTTGGGGGGGTGCTAGACTACCAGGGACTTCTCGGGACATTGCCGCATGGTCACCCATGGCTTGTTGCAACCTGTCTAGGTGCACCCTCTGTTTGGCGCACTGCTATCATTACTGCAAGCTGCTGGACTTTGCCGTTGGGACCCTGCCTGATTGAGAATCGGGCTCAGGGTCCATTGCACACCAACGATCAGCATAAGCCACCTTTGGTGTGGCTTGTACTGAGTTTTGAGAATCAGACCCCTAATCTGTAGGTACTGGTACTGGTCTAACACCCTTCCAGAACACCTAGCTTCTCAGCTCACATCTCCTCCACCCTCTGCCTATCTTTTTAGAAACTCAATTTCAGCTCTTTCATTATGCTTATACATTGCTTGTCAGTCTCCTGAAGATTCCCAACCCTCTGCAGCTCAGTCTGTTCCTCTCTGGAATTCACTCTGTTCCACCATTCAGGCTGCTTCCTCATATTGGTTGCGCAAAAGCCTAGGCTCTGGAGTTGTTTTCATTCCCAGTGTCTGCAAACCTCCAGGGTCATAGGTTGCAGTCACTTTCAGAATGGACACCCCTGTTCATCCCGTGGCCTCCTGTGGGGCCTAATATTTCCATCCCCTCTGAACAATATAATACCAAGTTTATAGAAACATAGAAATTGACAGCAAATAAGGACCGCTTGACCCACCTAGTCTGCCTATTTTAACTACCTACTACAATACCGCAGCTCCTACTTGATCTCTGACTTTTACCCTCTCTTTCCTACTGCTAGGGATTGGACCACTGGGTTAGTCATTAATGGGCAAGAACAGGCATTACTAAGCCTACGCATAGATAATGGATTATCCCAGATGACATAGACCCACTAGACAGAAGAATGTGCTGGACTTGGTCCTTACAAACACTGCTGACTGTGTCAGAGACCTAGCGGTTCAGGAACCATTAATCTTTAGTGACCATTACACAGTTCTGTTTAAATACAACACTATCCCCATAGCACTTTCTGGGAGAAGAGTGTTCAGAAATTATTCTAATGCAGACTTCAATAAAATTCAACATACACTCAGTCACTGCAAATGGGAAGACACCAACGATACCACTGAAAGCCTATGGCAAAGATCAAAATCAACTTTTATCATTAGAGGAGGAATTCACACCATAAAAATTAACCTATAATAGGAAGGGAAAATTACCAGTCTGGTATACTAGTAAAGTCAATAAGCAGCTTATCAAAAAAAAGACAGGCCTATCAAGCTATGAAAGGGATAACAGTCATTACAATGTTCACAACTATAAAGAGCAATTGTATAAAACAAAAAATATATATCAGGAAGGTGAAGAGACAGCTGGAATTCAGATTCAAGCATTTAAAAGGCAATGGAAAGACATTTTATGCATATATAAATAATAAATCTGCCAAGAGGTCGGTGGGTCCAATTCGGGTTGGTGACATCGAACAAACAGATCCTAAAATCATGGTAAGTGCTTTTAACAACTACTGTTGTTCCGTATATAACAAGCCTATACCATTGACAAATCAACAAACACCATCAAGAGAGTCTAATGTATTAGTGGACAGAGTGACTAGATCTGAAATAGCAGAAAAACTGGACAAAATAGATACATCCAAATTGGCAGGACCAGATAAGTTTCACCCCATGCTACTTAAGGAAACCAGGGATTGGCTGGTTGAACCTCTATACAAATTGTTTAACATGTCTCTAACCACTGGAGAGGTTCCCAGTAATTGGAAGGGGGCAGATGTCATCCTCATCTATAAAAAAGGGGAAAGAACAGATATGGGGAATTACATGTCTATAAGCCTGACCTCAATACTGAGTAAAATTTTTGAGTCATTATTGAGGGACAGACTAGAAAAAGATCTAGATAGTAAAAATATAACTGATGAAGCACAACATGGTTTAAAAAAATGATCTTGCTTAACTAGCATGCTGAATTTCTACAACCAGGTAACAAACAAATAGTCTAGTTGCCGTACTGATCTTTGTAAGAACAGATCCAGAAGCAAATGATTTAATACCTTTTACTGGACCAGCATAGATATTACAACAAAAGAACAAAGTGCTCTAGCTTTCAGACCAACCAGGTCCTTCTTCAGAAGCTTTTTTTTTTTTACCTTTTTTTTAGCATTTTTAAAGCTTCTGAAGAAGGACCTGGTTGGTTCAAAAGCTAGAGCACTTAGTTCTTTTGTTGTAATATCTATGTTAGTGCAATAAAAGGTATTAAATCATTTGCTTCTGGATCTGTACAACCAGGTAAGCAATATCTAGATAACAACAAACCAGTGGGCGTAGTTTTTTTAGACTACCAAAAGGCATTCAACAAAGTACCACATTCTTTACTTATCAAAAAAATTACAATACTTGGTATTAATAGTCAGATTATTACTTGGATTAACAACTGGCTACAGGATAGAACACGAAGAGTCCGTATTAGAGGCCATCTATCAATGCCAGGATCAGTGACCAGCAGCGTCCCTCAGGGGTCAGTCCTGGGACCGGTGTTGTTTATTTCTGATATGAATGAAAATCTTGCAAATAAATGTACCAAATTTGTGGATGATTCTAAAATATGTGCGAAGTGGGAGATGATGAAAATCTAACACTCTCCAACAAGACTTATTAAAACTTTAACATTCGCAAATAACAATGGAATGCACTTTAACACCAATAAGTGCATTGTCTTGCATTTTGGTAACAGAAATGAACTATATATCGAACAACACTAAGCTAAAAACAATAACTGAAGAAAGGGACTTGGGCATCCTGATCTCTAATGACCTGTCATTTAGTAGACATTGTAATGAAACAGTAAACAAAACCAACAGAATAATTGATATTATCAGAAGATCATTCATACCAAGACAGAGCTTGTATCCTGTCTTTGTATAAATCACTTGTCAGGCTTCATCTAGACTATTGCAGTCCCTTGTGGAATCCCTATCCTAGGAAGGACTGTAATGCTCTTGAGAGGGTGCAACAGAGAACTACTAAGATGATTGCAGGGCTAGGCAATGACACATGCTAAACTAGACTAGTAAAATTGAAAGTTTACCCTCTAGAGCTAAGGCGTACCAGTGGGGATCTGTTGCAAATGCTCAAAATTTCTAAAGACCAAAATTTAATGGAAAATTTGGGTATTCGTTTTGTTGTACAAAAAATTCTATCTCAGAAGCCATGACCAACAGCATAAGTTAACATACACAAATAAGAATCAGAAATGAAACTCTTTCATGCAAAGAATAATCCATACATGGAATACTCTCCCTGCAGAGGTTATGGATGCAACTACTTTAACAACATTTAAGACAAAACTTGACAATTACCTTCTCATTGCAAATGGACCATAACACCCCATGTTAATGGTCATCAGACATAATAGGCGTCAAAGCCTTCTGTTTGCCTCATCTACCGAGTATAGTATCAAGTAGCCCATGCATTCTTGATTTCCCCTACCGTTTTTGCTCCCACCATCTCTGCTGAGAGGCTGTTCCATGCATTCACCACCCTTTCCATGAAAAAATACTTCCTCACATTACCCCTGAGTCTGCCCCTCCAACCTCATATCATGACCTCATGTTCTTGAACATCTTTTTTTCTGAAAGATACTACCCTCTTGTACCTTATTTATGCCCTTGAGGTATTTGAAGGTCTCTATCATATCTCCCCTCCCTCTCCTCTCTTCCAGCGTACACATATTGAGGTCTTCTAGTCTCTCATTATATGACTCTTGGTGCAGACACTGCACTATATTTGTTGCCCTTCTCTGAACTGCCTCTACTCTTTCTGTCCTTCTGGAGATGCAGCCTCCAGAACTGTACATAGTACTCAGATGGGGACTCACCAAGGATTTGTACAGTGGCATCACTACCTCCTATTTTCTGCTGGTGATACTCTCCCTAGGCACCCTAGCATCCCACTGGCTCTGCCCACACCCTTTTCACAATGCTTGGTTACCTTTAGGTCATCAGATTTGATTACCCACAGGTTCCTTTCCTGTTTGATGGTTGTCAGTGCCTCCCCTTCCCCATCATGTACTCCTGCCCTGGGTTTCTGTGCCCCAAATGCATGATTTTACACTTCTTTGCATTGAATCTTAGCTGCCACACTCTTGACCACTCCTCAAGTCTTCTTAGACCCCTCCTCATTCCCCTGCCCCCAGAGTGTCAACCCTGTTGCAGATCTTAGTGTCGTCTGCAAAGTGGCAACCTTCCCTTCCAGCCCCTCTGCAATGTCGCTTATGAAGACATCAAAGAGGACTGACCCCAAAACTGATCCTTGTAGCACCCTGCTGGTCACCCTCTTCTCCTCAGTGAACTCCATTTACCACCGCCCTATGTGTTTTATTCCTTAACTAATTTCTGACCCAGTTTATCACTTTGGGACCCACTTACAGGCTGCCCAGCTTGTTTACAAGCCTCCTATGTTGGCACGATATTGAAGGCCTTGCTGAAATCCAGGTAGGCCACATCCACCGCTCCTCCCTGATCTAATTCCCTGGTCACCCAGTCAAAGAAATCTATCAGATTTGCTTAACATGACCTTCCTGCTTTGAATCCATGCTGCCGAGGATCCTGTGATCCATTGGATTCAAGATATACCACAATCCTTTCCTTTATCAGTGATTCCATTATTTTTCCAACCACCAAGGTCAGGCTGACTGGCCTATAATTGCCAGCCTCCTCCCTGCTCCCACTTTTGTGGGAAGGGACTACATCTGCCCTTCTCCAGTCCTCCGGAATCACACCTGTTTCCAGCGAACTGTTGAACAGGGCTGTCAGTGGTGCTGCAAGCACCTCTCTAAGATCCTTTAATATTCTTGGATGTATTCCTTCTGGCCCCATTGCCTGTCCAGTCTCAGTTTTGTGAGGACTCTGTCTCTGTAAATGGACTGGTGTCCACCTCTCATCCATCGATGCTCCTGTCACTTAGCTGAGGTCCCAAACCTTTCCTTTCTTCTGTGAATACTGAACAAAAATATTTGTTCAGGACTGCTGCTTTTCAAGGTCCCCCTCCAAACACTCCCCTCCTTCCCCTTTTAGCCTAACAATACCACCCCTGGTCTTTCTCCTTTCACTAACATACCTGAAGAATGTCTTGTCCCCTTTCATTACTGCCTGGGCTATTTTTTCCTCCATTTGCACCTTTATACTCCTGACTGATTTCCCTGCCTCCCTCTTCTTTTCTAGATACACTTCCCTGTCCTCCTCCCTCTGTGTTTCCATGTACCTCCTGAATGCCAGCCTTTTCGCTCTTATCTTCCCGGCCACTTCCTATGAGAGCCATAGTGTTTTGTTTCTTTTACTTTTGCTTAATTGCATAATGCAAAGGTTTGTTGCCTCCTCTATGGCTCCTTTTATATTCACCCACTGTTCCTTTACACCCCCCCACCAGGGCTTTCCTGAGACATTTCCCCATCTTTGCGATGTTGGCCCTTCTGAAGTCCAGGACCATTGCTTTCATTAGGTTTGACTCCATCACTGTCCTCACATTGAACCACACTGTATGGTGATCACTGGATGCCAGGTGGTTACCCGCCATGACATCTGCAAATCTGTACCTGTTGTTGAGTACCAGATCCAGTATCACTCCCTCTCTGGTGGGCTCTACCACTAGGTGCCTGAGGCATGTCCCCTGCTGGGCATCCAGGATGTCCCTGCTTCTGACTGAGGCTACAGCTGGGGTGCTCCAATCAACATTCAGCAGATTGAAGTCTCCCACCAGCAACATCACCCTTTTAGTTGACATCTTATGGATGGCTTTGACTAGAACCCTGTCCAACTCTTCCCCTTGTGCTGGAGGTCTGTAGATCACTCAATGTGAATATCAGTGCCATTAACTGTCTCTAGAGTGGCCCACAGTGCCTCTGTTTCTCCCTGCGTTCCCTTTACCTCAGTTGCTTTAATGCCCTCCCTGACGTAAAGAGCCACTCCTCCTCCCTTTTTACACACCCTGTCTTTCCTGACTAGAGTATAACCTGGTATGGCTATATCCCAGTCATGGTTCCCATTGTATCACATCTCAGTAATGGCAACAGTGTCCAGGTCAGCCTCTGCTACCAAGGCCACTAGGTCTGGGATTTTATTTCTCAGGCTGTGAGCTTTCATGCTTATGTCCTTCCAAGTTATGTTACCTCCCCTTCTGACAGCTCCCCTCTTATCCTCATGGTTTCCTTCTTTACCTCTCTGTTCTTTACTCCCATTTCTCCTTTTCTCTGCCATTCTACCTTTTCCTGTTCTAGGTACCTTTGATGATTTCCCATCCTTAGGATCCTCCCTACTGACTGCTTCCTCCTGTGGGGGGGGGGCATATTGATTCTCTCTGCTTTCTTCTGCCTCCCCCCACGGCTAGTTTAAATTCTTGCCAATGAAGCATTTAAGCCTTTTACCAAACCCAGTCCCAGAATTCTAATTAAGCAATAAGACACAATGGGGTGTGTGCATTAGACAGTTCTAATACACAGCTAGGGGGACGTAGTGAGGCACGAGGCCACAGGCCGAGTGTGTCCAGTCCCCTAGCCGTGCATTAGAACTGTCTAATGCACATCCCCGGAGTGGCTTATTGCACTTATAATATGGGCCTGTGTATTCTAAATGGGGGTTCTAGTTTTAGCTGTGCATTAGACACATCTAATGCACAGCTAACAACCAATCATATTGCTTGAAATCTTTTGCCCATTTTATAAGGACAAATGGTAAACAGCATTAAACATTACCATCTCTGACCAACACTGGCATGGGTGCTGGAAATTTGGGCCTGGGCCTTCTCTGATGCTAGAATAGACTAATACAAAACAAAATACTGTACTCCTGGTATAGAACTCCTGTAATCCTTTATGCTGCCAAACTCCTTGGCACAGATCATTGCTGGAATGCCTGACACACATATACTGTGGACCTGCCCCTAATTCACCCCTTCTGGCAGCAGATCTGCTCCCTCGGCACTAAAAGAGATTCACAAACAGGTACCACATTCTGCAGCCTTACTGCTCTTAGGCCTGGCGACCAAAGCCACCCATCTTATCACACTAGAACACAAGTGACTCACTTTACTAAGTATGCAAGCTAAAAGGCTTATCTTATGAAGGTGGAAAGCATCAGAGATTCCTACCCTATCTGAACTACTAAACTCCCTAACTCAACTTGTCACATTACAGCGCTTAACTCATCTGGCTACAGACACCCATCTGACCTATTTTCAGTGCTTGCTGGTGGTGGCCATTTGTAACATACGTTAAACCTTAAGCTGGCATAGGGTAACTTTATTATCCCTAATTGTGTCTTCCCATGCTTCGGCTCCTGAACACATAGTACTTTGATTCCCATGTCTCACCAGCTTAGCACATCATTATATCTCTGTAATGTATATACTTTGTTTGTAAGTTCTGGAGTTTTCCTTTTCCTTTGTGATTGTTTATTTTTCTTCCTTCTAGGTCATGAGGTATATATTACTTCCAGTACAACTAGTTTAACTGAACTTTTGAGTGTCATTTCCAAAAACTGACTTACCTCATATACAGTATGTAAGGTAAGCTCTCTACACTCTGCATGACTATATATCTATATCTGTATCTGGTATCTGTTGCACTATGATTGTACCTTGTGTCACTATTTATAAAAGAAAACTTGCAACAACAAGTTTAACTGCAAAAAAAAAAAAAAAAACAAAAAACTTTCACTGAGGATCTTGGTTCCCTCACCCCCAGATAGATGCAGGCCATCTCTCTTGTAGCCTCCATCCCTCCAGGTGGGGTCCCAGTCCCCAATGAAGCCAAATCCTCTGCTCTGCATCAGTCCTTCAACCATGCATTGAAACTCCTGGCATGGAGTATCCTGTCCTCCCACTTGTCGAGACAGATAACACCTCTGAAAAGGTTACTGAGCATGCCCCTGTGTAAGATCCCTCTCAAGTCCCGGAACTCGTCCTGCACTACCTTAAGCTCATCACTAGTCAGGTCATTTGTCCCCAGGTGGACAATGACATCTAACTCCACCACCCATCCTGCTGCCCCAGCAATCCTTAGGATGCATTTTCCATCCCTCCAAGCCGTGGCTCTGGGTAGCACTTGACCTCCATTGCTCCCTCCCCCGCCTCAATTCTCCCACTCTCTCCAACGATTGAGTCCCCACCAGGAGTTGCATCCTCCTCCTACTCTGGGATCCTCTGCCTCCCCAGGGTCTCCACCATGGAGGACCCCTACATCCTCCTTGTCTCCACTGTGAGTGCCTCCTTGGGACAGTCCTGCCCTGCCAGAGAGGCATGTCAGTTGTGGAGTGGAACGGTGGAGGATGTGCCTCTGTCCCACTGCTCTCACCCTTCCCGATCCCACCGTGGTCCAGCCACTCATCCTTCTCAGCATCTTTTGAGGCAGTGGGAGTTGATTTGGTGGTCCTGGGTGGGAGGAGGCTCAGAAAACGCTGGAAAGAGCAGCCTCCACCCTCAGTTCAGAGAGGTGCAGGCCAAGGGGACAGCACTGCAGCCTCCCACAATTCTCCCTGAAGACTGCCAGCCCACAGCCACTGCACTGCACCACTCCCATCATGTCTGTTTCTGGTCTCCCTGTTTTAGCTTTGTTAGCTTACATCCTCCTTTCTGTTTTAGCTCAGTTAGCTTATACCCTTTTTTATACTATGCTAGAGACACCCCTCCCTGCAGACAGATTCAATACTAATCACATGAGGTATTCAATATATCACAGCTTCACGAGTAACCATAAAAGATTTGAACACACACAGCTTCCCCAAGTAACCCTCAAAATAGTCAAATACCTTTATTTATTTATTTTCTGTTATGTTTTATCTGGCATTTCCCCATTTTCATCTGCCCCTTCCACTGCAGCACTCGCTGTGGAAACTTACGTGCACCACATTCGGTGCCCTCCAGACTTGCCACCCCTTCCACCTGCGTTGCCCCAGGACCTCCACCCGGTGGCAGTGGAACTACGGGCGACAACTACCCTAGGAGGAGAGAGCAGCAGTTAGGCTGCCTCGATCCTGCTCCATCCCTTCCCCCCCCCGTGCTGGCACCGTGATGACCCAAGGTTGTTCCGGAACCCGGGTCACCGGCAGTGCACAAGGTATGGCGTTCAGTGCCTCAATCCTCAGTACCACTGGGCCAGCCCAAATACCCTTTCATTATAGTTTCTGGGACAATGTACTCCCTTGGTAACTTGTGATGTGTCTTAACTCTTGCTGTTTATCATGCCTTTGCCCCCGCGGTGTATTTCTTGTTCAGTATTTTGCACAATATTTACTGCTTTGTTTCAGCTCAACTTACCTAGTAGCTGCTCCAGCAAGAAATGCTGTATTTCTTTTGCACTTGTAGATTTGTGCATTTTGTATTCGTTTCTTAGTAATAATTGTGTTGTCACTGTTCTATAATCTACCAATGTGTTATCTTTTATACCATGTACACCCAAGCTACCCAGAGCCTCCCTGAGTTCCCTTACCCCTTCCTCCGTGTTCACCCATGGGACAATTTTGTTGTCATCTGCAAAGAGACAGATCTTGTCCTTGATGCATTCCACTATGTCACAAATGAATATATCAAAAAGGACCGGACCCAGCAGCAACCCCTGAAGCATGCCTCTTGTTGTTTCCCTTACCTCTGAAAACTCCCCATTAACTTCTACCCTTTGTGTTTTTCCCTCCAGCCAGTTCTCTAGCCGAGTTGGCAAATTTCCCACATCCTCGGTCCCTTAACTTCTAGACCAGCCTCCTGTGTGGGACTGAGTAAAAGGCCTAGCTGAAATACAACTATACCACAGCTACTGCCTGTCCCCTATCTGTTGACCTGGTCACCCAGTCAAAGAAGTCAACCAGATTAGTCTGCGCAGTCACTTTGTGACCTTATGTTGTCAAGGGTCCAGTAGCCTATTTCCTCCATGAAGGCCACCTGTTCCTCCCTTAGTAAAAACTCTATAATTTTCCCATTCATACTTCTTTCAGCTCTTGTGTAGAGGGACCACATCTGCTGTCCTCCAGTCCCTAGGGACCACTCCAGTTACCAGTGAGCAGTGGAATATGTCCACAAGCGGCCCTGCTATCACTTTTGCTACCTTCTTCAACATTTTTAGGTGTAAGTCATGAGGTCCTAGAGATTTATGTATGTTCAACCCTGTAAGCGTTTCCAACACCCTTTTCTCCATTACTTCGACCATGCCATTTGAGTTTTTATTCTCCTTCCTTCCTTTCTTAACCCCTTATTCTGGCAGCAGCCCATCCTTCTCCCAAGTAAATCCAGAACAAACATATCTGTTCAGTCTCTGCTTTCCCTTTGTCCCCCTCCTCCCATCCTAAAAAAAAATAAATTAAATTAAATTAAACTAAAACAAAGTGTTTTAAGACACTTGGAGTACTGGGTGCAGGTGTGAGTCATTATCTTTAATAGTTCACACAATTTTATAGTCACAGCTCCCAGTCTATTATTCATGGATGTGATGTCATACCCATAAATAACAATAGTGTGGAAACAGTGAATTGCAGTGTTTCTCACTTGACTGAAATCAGAGGGTATAAGGGTTGACCATGTAATATAATGTTCTTAGTTATAGAGAAACTACAATAGTATTAAAATAGTCAGAATGCACAATAAACCTCACAGACAAGTTAGAAAAAATTACACTTTTAAATTCTATGACAAAAAACAAGATCAGCTGTTAAATACACTTCATTAATTTTTATCAACAGAGCTATTTACTTTTTATGTTGTCTTACGTGCAGTGCAGACAACATATTGAGTTGTTAGTTGAAGAGCAGGTTTTGGAGGCGCAGTCGTGTTGTAGCCAGTGGCGCCACTGCTTTTTAGAGCTGGGCTCTGTGGCACAAATTAGATTTCCTGCTATGTATGACAGCAGTTGCAAAATGTGCCACCAACTTGAAACGTTTTAGCCGCAGCAATAAGGGAGTGATCCCTCATTGCAGGGCGTGCCTTGCCTGGTGTAACATTTCAAGAAACATGGTGGGCGGCGGCTCACCACCCACTGCCCACCACTCACAGTCCCTAGGAAGCCGACGTGGGGGGGTACCCAATCCTCCTGTCAGCATATGTGACCCCTTTACTGATGTGGTCTGCCGAGGGGGTGCCCAATCCCCCTCGGCATCCTGCCCCTGAACACAGATATGCTTACTGACGGGGGTGCCCAATCCCCCTGTCAGCATGTTAACGCCCCCCCTCCCCATTTTCCTGCCACTGTCCCATCCCGATTGTGTGCCACACTGGGAGCCCACTCCAGTGTGGCTAACATGCCCCTCCAAAGAAATGTGCCACACTGGGAGCCCAACCCAGTGTGACCAAACCTGTAAAAAAGAGAAAACGGTCTACAGTGAATTTTTTTATTTTTGTTACCTGAAACAAAGGAAATGGTCCCTCACCATCCTGTCCCTTCCCCCAGACAGCAGCCACCCTCTGCACACCCCACCTCCCCACATACACCCCTCACTCCATGCTTACCTCTGGAGCCTGGCGTGACGATCTGCGGTGGACCGGGAACACATCTGTAC
Source organism: Neoceratodus forsteri (assembly GCA_016271365.2). NCBI lineage: Eukaryota > Metazoa > Chordata > Ceratodontiformes > Ceratodontidae > Neoceratodus > Neoceratodus forsteri. The sequence goes on from JADMNL010000023.1 coordinate 436,464,209, forward strand.
TGCGGTTAGCTGTATAATGGCATAAATGTTTTTTTTTTCAACTTTGGTGCATATCTGAGCCATTTTTGTGAATTTTGGCACAAAATCTTCATCATGGGATTCTTGGGACACCACCTCATGAATTCAGTCACTGTCATCTCATTATTCAGTCTTGAAAGGTGATTTCGTGATCACCACGCGGAATCACCTTTCAGGACCAATTAATGAAACGACAGTGTGACTGTTCATGAGGTGGGCTCCCAAAAAGCTTATGTTGCAAATTTGGTGAAAAAAATTCTAAAAAATGATCATGTTACGAGCGTGCATTGTGCAGTTTCCACGCACGCTTGTAACTTAGAGAATTTTTTATATTTTTACTCCAGATTTTCAACATTGCCATTTTTTCATACCTCCTTATGAACAGTACAGCTATTATTTTCCACATCCTGCACAAAATGTGTTTTCGCACATCTGGTGCACAGCGGCACTGTCGCTGTAGGAAAACAAGGTTCGGGACAGAGTAAGAAAATTACAGTAATACTGTTCATGAGCAGAGGTCCCAAAAAGCCTATGTTGCAAATTTGGTGAAAAAATTCCCAAAAATAACCGTGTTATGAGTGTGCATTGTGCAGTTTCCACACACGCTTGTAACTTTGAGAATTTTTAATATTTTTACTCCAGATTTTCAACATTGCCATTTTTTCACACCTCCTTATGAACAGTACAGCTGTCATTTTCCACATCCTGCCCAAAATCTGTTTTAGCACATCCAAGACAGTGACCCAGTCATTGTAGGAAAACAATGTTTTGAACAGAGTAAGAAAATCACAGTGACACTGTTCATAAGCAGAGGTCCCAAATTGTCTATGTTAAACAGTTGGTGAAAAAATTCCACAAAATGACTATGTTACAAGCATGCATTGTGCAGCGTTCACATGCAGTCGTAAGTTTGAGAATTTTTAATATTTTCACTCCAGATGTTCAACATTGCCATTTTTGCACACCTTCTTATGAACAGTACAGCTGTCATTTTTCACATACTGCCCAAAATATAGTTTTGCACATTTGGCGCACAATGGCGCAGTAGCTGTGGGAAATCAATGTTTGGGACAGATTACAAAAATCATACTGCCACTGTTCATGAGCAGAGGTCCCAAAATGCCTATGTTAAAAATTTGGTGAAAGAATTCCAAGAAAAGACTGTTACGATCGTGTGTTGCACAGTTTTCATGCACGCTCATAACTTCAAAAATTTTTAATATTTTCACTCCAGATTTTCAACATTGCCATCTCTTCACAGCTCCTTATGAATGTTGCAGCTGATATTTTTATGTGTGCAGAATGGCACAGTCACTATGGGAAATCAATGTTCGGGACATATTAACAAAATTACAGTGACACTGTTCATGAGCAGAGATCCCACATGCTTTCATGAGGTGGGGTCACAAAAAGGCAATGTTGAAAATTTAGAGTGCAAATACCAATAACTGCCCAGGGCGTTAGGGTTTCTAACCATAATGTCCCACCCTGTACAGACTAACAGGTGTCAGGGTGTGCTTTTGGATTGTCAGCTGTAATGCTCATGCCATTGCACCCTCACCTTCACCCTGCAGCCACTGACAGCCATCCAGGTGTGCCTTGGACTCTTCGGCCCAAAGTTCACCCCATTCTCCTATGCTGCACCCATCTCAACATACTTCCTTATGAAATGGGGTCCGATGACCTAAGGCACAATGCAACACTTGTCAGAGTTTGCAGGGTAGGGTTAAGTGAAATGGCATGAGCATTATGGCCAATGACCCAAAGGTACACCCCAATTGCCTGTCACTCTCTGCAGGGTGGGGTGGGGTTGATGTCAGTTCTATACTTCACTACCATTCCTATTATGCCTTCTAACACCTCGACAACCAATGCCAATGCCAGCAAAACAACATTCGCATTGACAAATGCTTGTTAGCATTAAGATCCAGCTCAAAGCTGAAGACAGTCAAAATACAGCTCCCTCAGCTTGTCAACTCACAGTCAGAATATAAAAACTCACTCTCAGTGCAGCCTGGGATTTCTAGCCAGCTAAGGACAGCTCTGACTGATAAACTTATATAGTACTTCTAATTGAGGGAAACTAGACCCTGAAAACTAGGTGATCTAATAAGGACACTCAAATTTACATTTCTTCCTTCTTTGAGATTGACAGGCTATATTTGACACTTCAGGCACAGTAACAGATATTAAGAACCTTTCACGACCCATCTGTGTACAGATATGGCTTCTGGGCATAAATGTTGCTTCTGAATTCAGTCTGATTTGAAAATAGGTTCTGGACAGCTTATAGGCTATACAACTGGAAATACTGACATCAATCTGTTAAATGTCTGGCTAGCCACTTTCTATTTCTTTTCAGGCAATGTCTGGCAGAAGAGGTATTGAGATCAGTCTGAGAGGAGGGAGGTCACTACTTGTAATGGACTCAGCAATCCAATCCCATATCATATCGTCTTGCAAACATTCAAAGGAAAACTGAAACACAGCAACCAATTAGAAGTAAAAAGTCATGCAAAACCCAAAAGCAAACATGGAAAGGAGACAGCCTCATCTAGGAACTGCTGTCCTTTGCTTTCTAGCCCTATTGTGTCAGATAAAGTATAAGCCCCACCAAAGACTGTAATGCCACAAAAACAAGCTGTCCCTACCTAATTCCTCACCCTCCATCTTTCAAACACTGACAGCTCCAGTGTTGCCTTCAAGATTGAATTGCCCCCCACACACACCTCTCAGCATCTAGTACTTTACACCCACTCTTTTCCCACCATCAATATTGTTCTCCAGTCAGTCATGGTTCCTGTCAGCCAAAGGGTTTAAAAACAAATTAAGTTCTCCTTCCCCAACATTCTACCCCCAGAGAAAATTCTTCACTATCTGGGCCTGATTCCTGCAAGCTTTTAGTGTTTATCATTAGTAACCCCCCACAAGAACCCAACCTTATTGCATCCCCAGTTACAGTAGCACAATTACTGTATCTATATTTGTCTACTGCCCTCAGTGTTTCCTCCTAGACTCTGAAATGTAAGTCCACACTAAACTCCATTCCTAATTAAATGTTGCAGCTTTGCTTAATTTTAGTTATTATTTATTTACAATTTATTTACCCAGGATAGCAGAGCTAAGATACAATATCTTGTTTCCAGTGGGGTCCTGCATTTTACTGCTTCTTAGTTATAGTTATGCAACATATTGCTAGCAAGAGGAGAGGGAGTAGGGCAGACTGAAATGGGAGCTGACGTATATTACCTTCTACTTCCTCAGTAGAGTTTTTTCACCTCATTGGTATGCATGAGATCCCTGCTCTTCTGTGTCTGTCTGCTCCCCATCTGCTCCCCTTACTCCATTCTAATCTACTTTATTCATGAATCTATGGTTGTGACACTTTCTTCGTTTTCTGTGCCATGGGTGCCTCAGCAGCTGGAAGAATGCTACTGAGTACACACAATGTTTAACACAGTAGGAGCAAGTGTCAGTGACTGAAGAACAAGTCAGTCATCAACTAATACACAGTAGATCTGACATTTTGTACCTCCATAGTTTGTACTGTATTGAGAGAAACACAATTGGTGGAAAGAGAATGAAATAGGCAGTTGGTTGTTATGTCGATGACTCAGTTTACATAGGTATGCAATGAGTGACAATGTAAACTGGTCTAAGATCTGATTCCTTTGTTGCTTTTCTGATGGTACACCCCGACAGTGACACTAATACAGCGATCTACATCACTGCTGACAAAATCAACAGTTCATCGACAGATCACTGTATTGGCATGCCAGAGACAGGGGCACACTGTCTCCTGGTCCTGTACCCCCTCCCTGAATCAACTCTGACTTGGAGTTGATCATAATTAGAATGGGAGGAATGGAAGCAAAGCCCCCCATAGAAAAATGGAGCAGGAGTTCATTGGGATTTATGTCAACTGCAACTTGCGGTCAACATAAATTCTGTCGCTGTGAGGCCGGTCGATGAACTTGATGTCAGCCCGGCATCATAGAACCTTTTCTGATCACCAAGGAACACTACCACTTACAACTAAAGATCATCAGTTAGAACTGTGATCTGGGACTGTGATCCCTATCATCAAGGAACTGTACCAGTCCAAAACCATAATAGAATTAATTACACTGCTCTGCATCAGAATAGGTAAAATAAAAGAACACATACATTATAGGTGAGTGATACCTTTAAGAAACTTTTAACTCTTGAAAGCAAGTCTCAAGAACAATTCTGTTAGTCCAATAAAAGGTATTACCTGCAACATATTTTAATTTTTTCTTCTACATCATAGATTAGACTAACATGGCTGCCACATTTCTCCATCAGAATCGACCAGACTAGAGCCACATTGTTATGCACTGTGTCTTCTGTAGAAACCAGTGACGGCGGGTGAAGAAAGAATAAAATGTGAGTGCAATAGTTTTGTTGGAAAAGTGTACTTCAGCACATGCTTCTCAATAAAAGCATAGCAAACCCCAGTTTAAACTGTTGCAAAATACCATACTAATTCCTGATATCTCATGAATCTTGCTCTTACTGTACACGTAGCTACTGCAGGTTGCTTGAGATAACAGTACTGTGAGTAAGTGGTTCCGGTGGTATTTTAACCTGAACTTGCTGGTTCCCAAGCCTGTGATCTAACCACTAGAGCCCAGTACCATCCATCTGTTACATTTGTAAGGCTGCCTAGTAAAGCTTAAAGCAGACAGTAATGAAAATGGGAGCAAATCCATGGGAACTCAGTTCCAGGAGTGAATTTAAAAGTGTGACTCAGTTACAGGAGTAAAACGAGGACGGAATGCTTCTTAAGCAATAAGGCATAACCAGGGGTTATGTTAATGGTCTGTTAATCATCCTCTAGGGGTGTAATATGGCACGAGGCATAGCTGAGTGCTACATGCCCCTAGAGAGTGATTAACTGACCATTAACATAATTAAAAACCACGTAAATTTATTTACAAGAGACCCATTTTATAGCGCAATAACACCTCTGGTGTAGGTTATCACCTGATGAAACACGCCCAGGTGCATAAGGTACTCGGCGCAAGTGCCTCATACCTTAGTACACCCCTGGGTGTGCTCTTATCAGGCGATAACCCACACCTCGATGTGTGTTATTGCTTGCTTAATGCCTGACATCTGAATCCAAGTGGCCTGTACCAGAGGCCAGGTTTAAAAATGGGCAACGAACTCTCGAAAGTAAAACTGCTTGTAAATAAATGTACATAATTGGTTTTATTGCAATGCTTTTGGGCCCCTGTAATGACGCTGTCCCCATGCCAGTATCTGTGTGCCATGAAGTGACAGTACCTTGTGATAACCTGAATTGTTTTAACTGTTGATAAAGTGCCCTATTTAGTAATGCTAGCTAGAAATAAAGACACTTACACTGGGTTTAAATAAAATGTTTATTGTTCGCCACCCTCTAGCCTGCGTGTGGACTCAGGTGCTCGACCCTATTTCCCCTACCCAGCTGTCATGTCTCTGTTTGTCCCTTTGTCCTGGCAGTCCATGTTGGAGCTGTGGCTGGGTGGAAATGTGGCAGACTTTTTCCTGGAGGGGTGTCATTTGCGGTGGTCTGTAGAGACCTTTGTGCCGATGGCCAACACTGCCTCGGAATAGTCCTGGCCTGTGTCCTGTTGTATGTCTTTCCCACCTCGCCAGCTGGTTCCCCATCTTGCTTCTTTCCCATTTCCCTGTTAGACATGCAAGGGTGGTTGGTGTAGGTATTTATCACTGATTTATCGTGTGAAGTAAAGGTCTAAATTTAGTACGATTCTAGTTGTAGAGTTTTAGAGTGTAGGTATTTGGGATAATGTTATTGTATAGTTGTGTTTAATAAACTTTTCATTGTTTCTTGCATTAGACCAACTATTGTCTCTCCTTGTGTTCCCAGTAGTGGTATCTGAACTTGGGCCCCTTCCCCAAAATTTCCCCTGACACCCGCTGGTCTGATGTCACACAAAAATCCACCTCTGGGTGGTTGTCGTAGTCATGTTACCTTGTGGTTTTTCCATTCCAAGTTGTAGCTGGGGTGGACCTGTGTCTTGACCAGACTAGGCTATTTTGAGAGTGGTCGGTGTCAGAGCAGCACTTTCTCCTGCTCTTTACACTTGCAGTCATTCAGCATATTGCTAACATTCCAGATAAAACTGAGAAATCAGTGGAACATGTCCTGGCAGGCAGTGAAAGTCTGTAGCACTGCCAGTCAACAGTGTAATGATGATGGTTATAAACTTGATGAAGACAACAATGGTGATGATGACTGTCACCACCAGTGAGTTAAAAGTGAACCCACTATTGTTGTTCCTCAAGTTGAATCACTCTCTGAGAAGGATAAGTAGGAGGAAGAGGTGCAGCTGATATAAGGAAATATTGAGGAATATATATCACCTGACCCAGTTTTTAATTATGTTGGTCAGGTACTAGAGGTCAGTGTTATCTGTGCCTGCCCCCCATAAGCTGTAGTGAAGGTGCTAGTGTAAGTGTTGACTGCCTCTGTTCCCCCCTCTCTCTCACACACATATATAGCACCTTGAGAAGTGAAGTTGTTAACACCCCATAAGTTCACATACTATAGAGCCACGTGAAGCAGTTACCTTTTTGATTTGGTGTTCGTTTTCAGACAACCGCAAGGAGCAAATTTGATTTATTTCTTTTCTTGGAGGTTAGGTCAGAAGATCATGTGAGGAGAAGTAGTAGTTTGCAGCTGGCAGCATGGCTGTCTTTACTGGGAGCGATCGTGTCCCTTGATGGCAGCCGTACATAACCATTTCCTGATTCGTAGTTTTAAAACTGAAAGAGACCGTCAGGGTACAGAAGAGCAAACTCCTTGAAGTTTGCTAGTGCAGTGCTATGTTGTAGGGATTCTTGTGATGGTCTTGAAGGGGAATGAGGATGCGATGGGAGTCCAGACATACAGAAACAAACGGATGGACAGACGGGTGGAGTTAAGTAAAAAATGGGCTGTGAGTAAAAAAAAAAAAGATTGAAATGTGTATATGGGTTATGGTGTTTTTTACTTTCTTTGGCTGGCAAAATGAGTGAACTGTTGTGTAGTTTGATTGGACTGCATCACCAATCTCCCAGTTCTGTGCGACGCTGGCTGAGGAGCTACAGTGGGAAAACACACTGTCCGTGTGTGAAAGCAGTTTAAAGCTGTGGTAGTTAGTGATATTTCAGTGTTGTGAGGTCGTCCAAGGAAGAAAAATGACAGTTGGCATATATATGGGCTGATAAGGACACGGCTGAAACGTCCTTTCAGCCAATCAGATTATGGCATTCTCTATACTCATTTTATAATCCACGCTAAGGTATACAGTTCCTTACTTACAGTTCTTTGCTCTATAGAGCCTGGCATTTGTTCTGCCCTTTTCGTCACTTTTGTAAGCAATAACAATGATGCATTCAATCATTATACAGTTACTGGCCCTTCTAGACTGCAGGGGCCGGTCATTGCCACCTTTAACTCTGGGGAATCTATCCTTGCCCCTTTAAGGCCACTGTCCATACAGGCAGTCAATCATGCTGCAACATCCCAGCCCCCTTCTCTTACTGTCTATGGGGCTTTCCTGTAGCTCCGCCCCATGGGCGGTCCTGCCTGGGCCTTACACAATCCCCACAGTCATTTGGCTCAAAAGAGCCCTCTGTTACTCCACCCCCATATTTCATTGGTTCCAAGGGGTCTTTTCTGTGACCCACCCCAAGGGCAGTATTTCCTCTGGGGCCTTGACCTTTGCCTCATGGTCATTGCCTTGGCTGGACCCACCCCGAGGGCAGTACTTCCTTTGGGGCCTTGACCTTTGCCTCACGGTCATTGCCTTGGCTGGTGCCTAGAAGCGCCAATGATTCATTTTAATATTAAAAAAAAAAAAAAAAAACAGTTCCTTCTTTTTCTCGTCGGCCAGCACCCAACCTCGGTACTGCTGCCACTCACCCTGCCACCCTCTCCTCTCTGGGCCGGGGACTGCTGCTGCAGGCTCTGGGGAGGCCTAAGCCCACCTCCTCCCATTTGCTTCCTTGGACTACTGGCTTGCTGCTGCCAGTGGAGGGGACGGCCAAGACCTACCGCCTTCCAACCAAATTGCTGGGCAGCACAGGTGGAAGGGACAGCTCTCATCTGCTGCAGCGCCCTCCCAGACCACCTCCCACTTAAGAACTATTGGAGGGACAACCTGGACCTGCTTCCCTCCTGACTGAACCTCAACAGAACTTTTGGGTGGAGGGACCGCCTAGGATTATAGCTGCCTCCCCTCCCGCAGAACCATTTTACTGCTGCCGCGGAACATCCGACGGACAACTGCCACCACAGAGGAGGAGGGAGCATTGGCTGATGACCGCCAGGATATCGGAAGGGACCCCAGGATTATGGTAAGTCCCTTCCATTTTAACTGGCCCCAGCTGGCCTAACGCCTCCTCTCACACTTGCTGCTGCCCTTCTGCTCCTGCTCTATCGGTTAACTACTGAATGGCTTTTGCCATTCAAAAAAGGGCTGAGGTCTGTCTTGAACTTGACACGCCCATCCCTGTTGCACCCTCACGACTGGGCCCACGACAGCAGGTGCCCAGCGGAGGTAACTGGGGGGGGGGAGCGGGTTCTAAGAAGAAGCTGCAGGCAGGGAAACTGAACAGGGAAAACTTTTTTTTTTTAAACGGAGCCCTGCTGGGGCTTCACGTTTGGGGCTGGGGATACCTGGCTAAGGGGCCTCCCTACTCCCTGGGGCTTCTACCTGTCTCTCCAGTCCCAAAGCACCTGGCTTCCCACATTTGGGGGGCAACAGGACTCTGGGGCACTGCACATGTGACATGGTCTGTGTTTTTTTTACTTTTCTCCCTCACAAATTGCTCAAAAATATCCCACAAAGAATGTGAAGTTGGAGGAACTGGATCAGGAGAAATAGCATATGTCAATAATGATGAATGTCTTCCCCCTCAGAAGTTATTAAAGTCAAACTGCCATTGCCAGAAGAAGAAGTGGCCTGACTTGTGGAACCACTATCAGTAAGTCAGTTGCTATTGCCTTACTGATGGCTTCTTTTTAACAATCATCCCTAAAGATGCCAAGCCAACACCCAAACCAGCACCAGCACTTCTATGGGAGCTGCTCTCCCTCTTCTCCCCTTGACAGCTTAAAGGTGTTTGCTCATTATCACCCTCAGAAGGTGGTCAGACTGCAGCCATGACCTCAGCAAAACTGTGGTTCATGGTTCACTTGTTGATACCATCACCAGACCCAGACATGATCAAAGATTGATAATACAATGAATATTTAAGTATCCGAAATTACAAAGGTGATGTTACGGTACTGCCCTTACCAAAGAATATACAGAACAATATATATTTTTTAGTTACAGTAACACAGACAGTCTCCACTACTATACCTATAGGTTAAATGTGATAACTGCAATCACAAAAAGGTGATCACCGTTTGGGCAAATGTACATCGGCGAAAATCAATTTCACCGATGTACACTCCCAGCACATGGCAAAAGGGCGCCCCCCTGCACCCCCCACTAAAGGATTCTCCACCCAGGGGTTGTACATGTCGGGGGTGCAAACCTGACAGAAAAAAATTTTAAGCTGTGTGCAACAAAAGAATGTGCGCCCAGAACCAAACCCAGCACCCTTGCAACCCTAGCCTGCAACTCACCCACCATGCCACAGGGCCAGCTTGGCAACCCACCACCGCACTATGCCTCACAAACTCTCCCTCCCCTTCCACCTGTCGCATAGCGTGCTTGCTTCCCCACCATGCATGTATACATATAGTGACAGGATGTCACTATATCCATATTCGGCCCCCGTCCAGTAGCCCTGTGAACAGGTGCTGCTATTGAGTCGCCCTTTTTGTAAGCACTTAATAGTGGATGCCCTTGTCACAGGATACTGTGCCTATTTTAAACTATACAACAGAGATTAGAACAAGAAAATACAAAAAGTAGACAATACCCACAAGTTCCAGCAGCTGCCATAGAAATATGATTTAACAGACAGATTCACTTTATTAATCTTTGTGCTACAGGATGGCACGTTGACTCTGAGATGGTGGATGCTCACCGAGTCTGGTACGGTCAATTATAATAAAATAAACAAAATATTTCTGAGGTGACAAACTCTCAGTGCCAACATCACACTGTCACAAAAATATAATATAGTGTATGGCAGAACGCGATTGTGTATGGAAATCCATACGCATGAAAAAGTTGTTCTGCTGCACTAGTGATGTGCATACTAATGCAGAATGACTTCGCTCTGTGTTAGTAGGCACGCCACAATATAACGACTCCCAAATGAGCCAGTTCATTGGATAGGGCGGTTGATGAACTGCGCGTAAGCAGCCGCACTAGCAAGCTAAGCAAATGAGAAAAGATGGTCCTGTGGCAAGGACTGATCTCGGGAAAACTAAAGTAAGCATACTTTTTGGGGGCCATACACTGAGAGTGAGTGTATAGATTTACACACAACCCACTATTCTACTTGTGGTTTTCATGACAATAGAGACCTCTTGAGATTCGCTCTTGAGGTCCTCATTGTCAATGGTAACAACTCTATATTATAATAGCGTGGTTGAGTATGGGCTCCCATACACTAGCCTATATATTAATACTCTTTATAACAATAGTTCTTTTGTTGAGTCAGATAGGGATTAGCAGGCAGTATGGCATCACAGCACAAATAAGTAGTCACAGAAATGGATAGTGAGCCACTCGCACAGTTGTTGCTCTATTAGAAATGTTTTAAGGAGCATATTTTGTTGGGGCTGAGAGACCTGAGAAATTTGAGAATGAGATAAAGCCAAATGATGGCCTAGCAGGCCTACCAGAATGCCCTTGCTGGACAACACAGCAGGGGCTCAGCCACCAGCAGACAAAAAACAGCAGTACAGTAATTAGTGAACAAAAGCAGCAGCAATCACTTTTGAAATCCCAAAAGTACCTGTGTGTGTAAGCAGCAGGATAGGGAAAGGGGAAAAATTGTTTAACCAGGAAAGGCACACTAAGCCAAAGCTTCTTTCCAGGTGCAACCTGGGAGCACAAGGAAGTTAAGTGACTTGCTCAGGGTCTGGCGTCCACAGTACAGTGTAGTTGTGCACAATTTGACCGCTTAGCACAACACATGTTATGCAATGGCTAGAGCTGTACCCAGACTGTGCATCATACTGCTGTACCAGTCAACTTTTGCGTAACTACCACTGTATGCAAGTGGGGGCTGTAAGATTCAAACCCAGGTCTCCAGGTTTGCAACTCAGTGCCCTAAGCCACAGCACTGTACTGCCTTCCTAAGAATAGAGCTCTGAAAATAAACCCCTGAGAACTGCAACGTCACTAAGAACTTCCAGACTGGAAGTACAGAATGCTGCTTCATTTTTCCAGCACTCAGCAGCAAAACTAGGATTTCAGATTTTGGAATCTGATTCCAAAATCAGAAATCTGCTTCCAGTTTCATCATTTAGGACTTAAAATTTATGCCATGAATACTAAAAATCCCAAATTCTAAAAAATGATCGGAATCTGGTGCATCTTAATTGTGCATCCAAATCTGAGGAACTGTAGTGGGCATTGGTGCTAAGGAGTTGAGGATGACTTTATTTTGTTTTAAATACTGTGGCTAGCAGGATCCAGGACTATTTCTTGAGCAATCTGTGATCAAAATGGTCTCAGTTCTCTTCATCCCCCCAAAATAATGTATATAAGTGCCTAGTTTGACTTTACACCAACCACAAGTGGGGGGAACAATAGAGTTAAATGTGTGAACTATAGCCAGCGGGCAGTACAGTCAGTGTAGACACTTACATTTTGCCTCCATGAATTTAGTATTTACAACCCCCAAGGAAGACTATACCCCTCATTTTTTTAAGGGGGGGTAAGTTTGGAAACCTTAAAACCACATTATCTTACTTCTTTTGCTTTATCCTGTACCCTAAATGTTGCATTAACACATTTTTTGCAAAGAATTTCCTTATTTTTTTTAGATATTATAATCACATCCTTACTTGCTGGTGAGAACGCAGGATTCTGTGGGCCCTGCCCTCCCACCCATCGATACCTTTTGAGATACTGTAATTGTATCCTTATCTGCCTGTGGGATAGATGTGTATAGGTACTGTATGTTTCTGTGGAAGTGCAGGGCTCTCTGGGCCCTATGCTTCCATTTGTAGGACAACAATAACTGAATTGTTAGCATAGCCTTCTTATTACCCCACCTTAAGTACCCAGTACTGAAAATTTCAAATGCCCACCAAAATGTGATTGCACGCCACCATAGCATCTTTCCTTGCCATGATGCAAAAACACAGTTTGGCCAGCATTTGAAAAATGACAGCTGTCACATTCATGAGATAGTGTAAAAAATGGCTATGTTGAAAATTTGAGGTCAAAATATTTAAAATTACCAAAGTTATGAGCGAGTGTTGCAAAGTTTCAACTGATGCTCATAACTTTGCCATGTTTTGTATATTTTGACCCCAAATTTCCCACATAGCCTTTTTATGAAACCACCTCATGAATAAGGGTGATGAAAATGTTCAAATCCAGCTCAAAAGGTGATTTTACCAAGTGACCACAAAATTGTCTTTCTGGATGGATTTGCATAATTCCTTCACAATTGTTCATGAGGTGGGGTCCCAAAAAGGACATGTTGAAAATGTGGTCTCAAAATATGCAAAAATGGCAAAGTTATGCATCAAAGTTGGAAACCCATTGAAATACATTGAACCACACTTATCTTCGTTTTTCATATTGCAATTGGCAATTCCAGCAGCAAGACATGCCCTCGATCAGAGAGTGACTCTTCACCTGTGACCTGTTCAGGTGAGTGAGGGTGTGGGTGGGGTGTACTGGGCGGGTGGGTGGTGGTGCTGAGGCTGAGTGGCAGGTGGTGGTGGGGGTTCAGATCAGCGAGAGGCCATTTCCTTGTTTTCAGGTAAAAAAACATTGAGGGATCATTTTCTTTATTTCAGTATGTGGACAATGATCGGAGGGTGGGGGTTGCCACTAGACACCAGGGAAAGAAACCTTTGGAGATTTTGAACAGTTTAAAAAAAAATGGAAACAAGATGGCAGTAAATGAAGCATTATTTTTTTTCCAAACAAAAAAGGATTGGCCCCATATGAAAAGGGATTATTTTTTCATTTCATACAGCTATATTGAAGTGCTTACTCAGGATGCTCAGGACAGAAAATGGAAAATTTAATAACTTTGGAATGGATTAATATTTTTTTGCCAAACCAGTGAAAGGCATATCTGTGGGCCCAGTCCCTCCTATCCTGAAAATTTCAGATCAGAAATTCCAAATCGTCTGTGTGTAAGACAATGACAAAACAGCAAAAAAAAAAGGATTCTTTTGTTTTTGCTTTCTGTATCTCAGACTCTGCATATCCAATCGAAACAAAACTAGGCTAGTCCAGAGACCTGCCCCATGAGACACACATGCAAAGTTTGTGCAATTCCATTGAACGGTTTTAAAGATATTAAAGTGCAGAATTTGAGGTTTAATATAGAAACCCCAGCTCAACCATAAATATAATGGCATGACTGTGACACTATGATATACCTGTAGACAGAGACAGAGACAGAGATATCAACACACTTTCCCACCTCCCTGTGAAATTGCTTGGTCCACCCCTCTAGTCGAATCCCCACCCCTGACTATCCCATTCAGTTTCTCCGAAGCATCCAATAAATTCCTCCTTTTCTGCTTTTCACTCTCCCCTTAAACACACTAAGCATCCTGCCCTGGCCCTCCTCCCCTCCCTCCTCCCATTGAGCTCTTTTCCCCCCCATAGGACCGTATCCACTCCAAATTAAAAAAAAAAAAAAGACAATCATTTTTTAGGGCTGAGGGCAGAGCCTGCAGCCATTTTGGAATCATTCAGTAGCTCTAAAAATGGCTGATAGTGGAACCTTCTGTTGGACTTTTGGAAGTATCCTTCTGAAAGGCCAATGGAGCTGGAAAACCTCCACCATGATTGCCACTACGGAATAAGATCCACACTAATTTGGGGCATGAGCTGCGCATATGCGACTCACATGCACAGTTGTTGCTGGTGCTGCTGCAGGTGGAATGGTAAAATGCCATTCACCACAACTGCGATGCATGAGTGCCACACGTGAGCAGTTGCATCACCCCTGCCAGCACCAGCAACAAAGAAAACACACAGACATTGAGGTCCCCAATCCGTGTGTCACCATTATGTAGCCCCCCACTCATGTGGCACACTGGGAGCCCACCCCAGTGTGCCCTAATGTATTTTATTCCCCTACTGACATTGGGGTCCCCAATCCTTGTGTTGGCATTATGTAGCCCACCCCCCCACTCATGTGGCACAATGGGAGCCCACCCCAGTGTGCTCAAGTGTATTTTTTTCCCCCTGCCCACATTGGGGTGCCCAATCCCCATGTCTGCATCATGTACCCACCCACTCCCCATTCTTGTAGTACACTGGGAGCCCACCCCAGTGTGCCCAAATGTCTGCTTTTTTGGGGGGGGTTCCCTGTAAATAAAGAAAACTGTCCCCTGATGTGTTGTTTTGTTATCTGTAAAACAAAAAATGGTCTCTTGTCATCACCCCAGTCCCCCTCCCATTGAGCACTCACCTTCCCACACCTCCTTACCCCATACTTACTTTCAGAAGTCGGCACTGCCATCTTCTCTGGACCGGGACACATCTGCACTCTTCAAAGCTGAACCACAAACTGAAGAATCAAAGGTAAGCGTGCTATAATGCCATTCAATGGGGTTTTCAACTTGTGTTGATAAATAAGCCATTTTTTTGGAATTTTGGCTCCAAATTCTCAACATGGGGTTCTTGGAGCCCCACCTCATGAAAACTTTCACTGTCATTTCGTTACTTGGTCCTGAAAGGTGATTTCATGGTCACTGCACGGAATCACCTTTTGGGACCGAGTCATGAAATGACAGTGGCACTGTTCATGAGGTGAGGTCCCAAAAAGCCGAAGTTGCAAATTTGGTGGAAATATTCCAAAAAATTACTGCATCATGAGCATGCATTGCACAGTTTCTATGCACGCTCCTAACTTTGCCAATTTTTAATATTTTTCCTCCACATTTTCAACATTGCCATTTTTGCACACCTCCTTTTTAAAAGTACAGCACACACAGCCAGGGAAGCCTGCACACAGCACGGGTAGCGAGGTCCACCAGAGCCCTTAAAGGTAACTACTCTCCTCCTGCAGCTGAACTCTGTGAGGGGTGTTCGCCCCGTCAATGTTGTGCATTGACTGCCCCTCCCACCCAAGGCCAACCCTCAATTTATTGTCCCTTTCCTATCACATCACTTCCTGCTACCATTTTTTCTAAGTCCCCCACTTCTCCATTAGCAGGTTATACTCGCTGGCCACTAAAGGGTATTTTTCTGCTTGCTCCCTATTCACTTTAAACTCCCACTTCTTTTCCTAACCTTTGAGTCCTTCTATCCACCCCTGCTACTCCACTCCTTCACTCTCATCCCTATTACTGCTCCATACCCCTATCCTTAACCTGGGCTACTACACACCTTGCCCCCTGCTGTCCACCTCCCAGCCCAACTTTCCATTCCCCTGTGACCACTAGGAGTCACTATTTCACCCTCCACCCAGCCTCAGACCTAGCCTACTTCAGCCCCCAAATGCTTGGATTCCATCTTTCCTGGCCCAAGAACACTCATCCCCAGGAGTCTTGAATCTGATACCCTGTGCACTAAAGTCCACAGCCCTACCACTACTCCAAAGTGGCAGTCACCCTCTTAGAAGCACAGCCGAGACCCTTATATAATCCACCACTATTATAAATATAGGCATCATGCATACATATCCCCTTCTACAGTGCCTCACTATTTTAGCCATCCTGGTGCTCGCCTTTCTCCAGCCAGATCACAATCCCAGTCCTCAGAAGACAGCAACCCTAGACCACCCTATCTTATCTCGACCCCCCACTCTTGCCTCACACCCTAGGCCCCAGCACCCACCTCCTGGCAGCCCTCCTAACCCCTCTACCTACCTGGGCCCTCTCTAGACCCACCCCCTCACCGTCATTCCTACCCATCATGCCCTACTCATTTCCTGTACCCCTGCGGCCTCACCCTTATCTCAACATCCAGTTAAGGATGCCTATGGCTACTGCCCCCTGGTTAGAATTATTACTCTGCTACTGCTACTCTTTGGAAATGTCCACCCCAACCCGGGTCCTACTCCCATCAGCCCATCCAAGACATTGTCCTCAGGATTCCGCATTGCCTCCATGAATGTCTGCAGCTTGCAGAAAAAATCTGCTGCACTCAAGTGCTGGGTCATTCTATACCAACCTGACATCATTACTCTTGTGGAGACCTGGCTTTCCAATTCCACCCCGACTCCTTTTTTTTCTCACTCCCTGGTACACCCTCTACTGGGAGGATCGAGAAGGCAAATGCGGAGGTGGCTGTACTGTCTCCATACGTGACACTATTGTTGGTCATGTACTCCCTGCCCCAAACTCAATAATGGTGCCCAGGCCCTCACCTTCAAATTCATTCCAGATCCCTCTAGGGGACCGCTCTACCTCACAGTCTCCTATGTTCCCTCAAGGAACCAGAACATGGCAATCTCATCTCTTTCAGATTATCTCATCACCATCCCCCACAAAGCAGAACAAGACCTTGTTGAGGACCTCAATGTCAATAGGCTTAGTCCCTCCACCTCCCAAGCAAAGGGACACCTTTACTGCCCTTGACCTGACCCAACTAGTTTCCCAGCCCACTAGACTCAATCCCGCTAGTGGAACCAGTACCCTCCTGGATGTCATAGTCACCAACCACCCCTGAAAAATCCAGGACATACAAATCCACCCTGACTCTTTAAGTGACCACTCCCCTATCCTATTCCTCTGGTCCACCTCTACCCCCAAACCAGTAGCCCAAGCCACCCTCCACAGGCACCTCCGCCTGGGTGGCCTGAATAAACTCAAGCAATTCCTTGCCCAGATCGACTGGTCCCCCATCAACCAGGCACCTAGCATTGACTCTGCCCTCGACCTTTCACACAGGCTTTTAACAAGGCCTGTGATCTCTACGCACCGCTTATCAGACTCTGCAGCAAAAAGCAAAATGCATCATGGGTCACCCCCGCCCTACTCCAAAAACTCAGGGAAAGGGATAACCTCTGGCACCTAGCCACTGAGACCAGCAGGACAGTAGACAGACAAACCTACAATGCTGCTCAGAATAGGTGCGCATGGGCCATTTGTAAGGCCAAGGCTGCTCACTACCAGGCCACCCTCACCTCCTCGTGGGGGTCTGCCCAGACCTTTTGAGACAATATTAAAGAACTGAATGGGAAATCTTGCTCCCCTCCCCGTCTCAGCTTACTATTGATGGTTCTACTACCACTGACCCCCTTAACATAGCTAGCTGCCTTAACACCTCCTTCACGGACCTTAGCTCTGTCTTCCCAGTAATTTCTTCGCCCAGCTCCCGATTCACAGCCCCTGTCCTTCAATGTCCCCGGTCCTACTTGCACAAAATATTCACCCATCTGCCCAGACCATTCCTTCTAAAAGCATTAGGCAGCAACAGCAGAAGCAATGACTCCTTGATCCCAAAATACACGACTGGTCCTGGATGACATCCTAGTCCCACTTATGAGCTTACTAAACCAGATCCCTCTGCCTCGGTCAATTTCCCAGTGTTTGGAAAATGGCTGTTGTCACACCTATTCATAAAGGTGGGGACAAGTCCATCCCCAGCAACTATCGGCTAATTTCCATCCTTCCCCCACTTTCCAAAGCCATAGAAAAAGTGGTGGCTACACAGCTCACCAAGTATCTGACTAAATATGCTGTTCTGTGCCCAGAGCAGCATGGTTTCCGTGCAGGCCATAGCACTGGTACAGCCTTACTGGAATTCTCCAACTTTCTGCACTCCTCTCTTGACTCTGGCAACCTTGATGGAGCAGTGCTTATTGACCTCTTAAAGGCCTTTGACACTGTCTGCCCTCCCCTCCTACTTGACGCCCTCTACCATATCGGTTTCTCTACTGGTACCCTCGTCTGGTGCTCTAGCTACCTATCAGCCCTTTCCCAGTGCATCAAAATCAATGGGACACTCTCAGAGACCCACCCTGTCCACTCTGGGGTCCCCCAGGGCTCCATCCTGGGCCCCCTACTTTTTAGTCTCTACCTAAACACCCTGCCCAGTGTCTGCTCCGGCAAAATTCTTCTGTACGTAGATGATGCCATTCCTTATGCCTCTCACTGAAATTCTGCCTCCCTCCAGGACTCTCTCTAACACACCTAAAATAAAGCAGAAAGCTGGTTCAAGGAGCACAGACTTGTCATTAATCTCAAAAAGACCAATTCAATGCCCTTCTCCCATCATCAAGACAAAGCAAGAAATAACCCCCTCCTTATCCTCCCAAGCACTCAACACCTACTCGCACAAGTGCACACCTACAAATATCTTGGGATTACTTTCAACACTGCCCTCACTTTTCACGCCCACATTAATGCCCTCGCCTGCCTGCCACCAACACCCGGAATGGCCTCCTATACCGCCATAGGGACTGCCTTCAACCTGATGCTTCCCACTGGCCAGCACATCCTCAGTACTGTCCCTAGTGGATTATGGCCTACCAGTATATGGAGCCACTGATTACACAGCACTCAATAAGATCCAACTCACTCTGAAGAAGGCCTGTAGACTACTGACCAGTGCCCCCAGGCTTACCCACACCTGTCAAGAAGAATGTCTCCACTACCAAACCTGCCTCCTAGCCAAAAAAATTCTGCTCGGGCTGTTCCCCCCCCCAGGGTATCTACCTGCCTCCAACATACCTCCCCCACATTCTCCACGCGCAGCTTGGACAAGGCCACTCTACTGGTACTCAGATTTAGGACCTCCCTAGCTCAGAGATCCTTTTGCTACAGGGCCCCTTCCTGGTTTAACACTCTCCCTGTAACCATCACTAACACTCCCAAAATTGCCTCCTTCAAAACTGCTCTTCGGAACCACCTGTTCAACACCCCCTGCTGTTCCTGTCACTAACAGGCTGCTCGCGATATCACTGAGTGCACTTGACAAAGTCCACGGACTGCCTCCCTCTGCCCCTCCTCCCACCTGGTTTCCTTCACTTCCCCTGCCAGATATCTGCATTTATGTAACTACTGTTTTGTGAAATATACAAAATATATGTAACAATGTCTGTATACTACTGTGTAAAATCTGTAAATCTGTATGTCAACCTATTGTAATATTGTAACACTGTTGTCCTCTCTGTGATGAGGTACTTTGTAACATGAGCCTCTGGCTCAAGGTTGCAAATCTGAATGTACAAATAAATAAATAAATAAATAAATTTATCACATCCTGCCCGAAACATGTTTTCACACCTGTTGCACAGAATGGCGTGGTCGCTCTGCGAAATCACCTTTTGGGACAAGTGAACAAAATGACACTGGCACTCTTCATGAAGAAGGGGTCCCGAAAAGGCCATGTTGAAAATTTGGTGCAACATCTCCAAAAAATGGTCAAGTTACGCTTGGGTGTTCCAATAACTTTGCTCACTTGGCAGCTTGTCACAGCCTTATCAGCCCTGGCCAGAGCTTGTCTCTCCTGTGAACAGATGGGTTTGGCTTCCCCTGTTGCCAATCACTGCTACATGGCCTTCAAAGGGCTCTGTGTAGGTCTTCTATCCTGTGGGTTGTTCTTAATACTGGTTGTAGTCTTCTACAAAGTAGCTATATATCAGGAACATGGACAAGTGACTAACCAACCTATCTTATCTCACCCCAGCTCTAAACCTCCCAGACATAGGACTTCTCCACAGGAACGATTCATACCCTTGGACCTTTACCACCCCTGCCCTCCCATGCCCCACTAAATTCCCTGCATTGCTCTCCCTAATATTATACAGTACTACCTGTTACTGCTATCTGGGGATGTGGAAACAAACCACGGTCTATTGGCAAATGCCCCGCTCTTCCCCCAGATATGGATCAGCCATAAAGCCATTCACATCGTTCATTTGAATATCAGAAGTATGGCTCCCAAACTGCATGATCTAGAGGCCTTCTCCTCCCTTCACAAACCCATTATATTAGTTCTTTTGTATAGTCGGCTCATTCCCCTAACTTTAACATCTTCAGTGAGGATAGATATCTCAAAAAAGGGGGTGGCATCCTGATCTATGTTCACACTGACCTTACAGCAGAAATCTGTGATCTTCCCTTTGCCCCTAACACCCAGTGCAAATGACTGTTCGTTAAAATCACTTTGGGCCCCAAAACTCTAAAAATCTGCTGTGTCTACAACCTGCCTAAAGTAGGACTAAATGGCCTCCATGACCTCATCCCCATGCTCGATCGGCTCTCCCCATCTGAACTATTGCTACTCGAGGACCTAAACTGAAACTGGCTAGATACCGAAGCCTCTCAGAACATACCATCCCCTGAAAGCTGTAACACATCTTATTAACCCCTACAAGACTAAAACCACAGAACTGGTAATCATGCACTGATTGACTGCATCTTAGTTAATAAGCCTGAAAGAATCCTGGCCTCAGGAGTACTAAGTGATTCAATTAGTGACCACCTGGCTACCAATAGTCAATGGCACAACAATGTCCCCAAAAACTCCCCTCTCAGGCTTGTCACCTTCAGAAATTGCTCCAGCCTTAACACTACATCCTTTCTATATGATCCATCCCTCATCAATTGGTCATTCTTAGACACAGCCCCAGATGTCAACACCTACCTGGACTTCTTTATCAAACATTTCTCATCCATACTCGATAAGCACACCAGTAGGGCTAAACTCAAGAAATTCCATAAACTCATGAGTGACATCTCTGCCCTAATTAGTAGAAGAGATGAATCCTGGGCCAAGTTCAAGCAATCCCACCACACCTCTGACTGGAACTCTTACAGGTCTCTAAAGAATGAATGTTAGCAAGTAATCCTTAGGCCAAAAGCCAGTACCTCAAACCCAACAAACACAGAACCTAAACATCCTTAACAAGTTTTGGCAGTCAGTAAATTTCTATTAAATGCTCAGTCCCAACCCCTACCATTCTCCATCAACTCCATGACACTAGACCACTGACCCTCCCAAAATCACAAGCCTTTTCAATGATTTCTTTTGTGATCTGTCCAAATATAAATCTCATGACAACCCCACCCACATCATACTGCTATAAGCCACACCGGCCTCTTTTCTACATAAAAGGGTCACATGCAATGAAGTCAGCAAACTTCTTGTCTCCGTAAGAATGATAAATTGCTGGCCCTGACGGACTCATTCCCAAATTCCTCAGGCCAGCTACCCCAAATTGCACTTCCTATTACCAAACTCTTCAACCTATCCTTTCTCATCTGGCGAGTGCTTGACCTCTGAAAATCATCAATGGTCATCCCACTCCACAAGAAGAGCAAAAAGACATCCCTCACAAATTACTGCCCAATCTCACTTCTTTCTCAACTCTTGCCAAGCTGCAAGAGAAAATTGTGCACAGCCAACTAGTTGCCTACCTGTAGCAGTACAACCTCATCTGTCCTGAGCAACATGGCATCCATAAAGTGCACAGCACTGCCACAGCCCTTATCAAGTTCATTGATGCCGTTTATCACCCAGTGGATAAGGGCATGGCAACTGGTACTGTGTTTGTGGACCTGACCAAGGTTTTTGACCCGGCTGACCACAAAGTATTAACTTCCAGGTTACATGAACTTGGTCTCGGGCCTCTCACACTCGCCTGATTCCCAGACTACTTGGACCATAGGAAACAGGCTGTCAGAATTGGAAATGCCCTAACTGAGCTAAACACCATCACCTTCGGGCTACCTAGGGCTCTATTTTAGGCCCACTTCTTTTTTTCATTTACATTAATAACCTACCTACACTCTGTAAACCAGTGCATACCCTCATTTATGCTGATGATGCTGTCCTTTACATCCATAACGACGACACAGTCAAAATCAACCAAACCTTCAGCAATAGCTTCACAAGGCTGCAGGAGTGGTTAGTTCAGACCAAAATGGTCCTAAACCTCCAGAAAACTCAGTCTATGTTGTTTGGGACCTGGCACAATGTAAACAAATTATCCCCCATGTTCAGCATCAAAGCTGAAAATGGTACTTCCCAGAAAAAGACCATCTCCTTCACGTACCTCGGATTGTATCAAGATCCCACAATGTCTTTCGAAACCCATTACCAGCATACCACCAGCCTTCTCCACCCAAAGTTGGGCTCATTCTACAGGGTTTCTAAGTTCCTATCACCTAAAACTAGGATCTGAATAGCACAAGCCAATCTTCTCCTCTCACTTAATTATGACGTGATTGTCGTCCACTCTGCCAGCAAATCAGTACTACAAAAAAGCATACCTTATATCATAAAATTGCTAAATTTGACTCTGGTAGTGGGTTCAATGCCCATCACTGTCTCATACTAAATACCTTAAACTGGCTATCCCCTGACCTTAAAGCTAATCTAACTCTTGCCACGCTTGTTAAAAAATCTTGCAACCTAGCACCCTGCATACCTAGCAAATCAAATCCTATTCATTGATCTGTCCACATCCTGCTCTGCTTCTCACAACAATATTGCAGTCCCTCTGTTTTGCACTAACATGGGACAATGCTCCTTTAGTTACCATGCTGCCTTAGTATGGAATGCTTTCTCCCCCTTCAAACAAACCCCTACACTGCAGTCTTTGCTAAGCTTTTGAAAGCTCATTACTCCTCATCCTATACCTGCAACTGCTTCGGTTAACTCCTCTCACTCTCTGCCAACCTTGACCTAGGCAAAGTACATGGCACTTGTTTAATTATCTCTCCCAGCCATCACCCTTATGTGTACTACTACCCTGTTACTCTTGCCAGTCACTGCAATTTCTCACTGCCTTCTCCCTCATTGTACATTGCAAGTATTCCAATGTAGTCTGCATAGTATTCCATTACAACCCCAGTGTCTGCCATTTGTCATATTTTTAAATATAATTATAACATTTCTGTAATAATTATCTGAACCATAATGTATCTGAACCATGGTGTACTACCTCCTGTGCCTGTGGGTCTGAACCATGATGTACTACCTCCTGTGTCTGTGCTTGTGCACCAGGTTGAAGCCTGAAAAAGGCATTTGTTGCAGTGCACTCACCCAGTCAACAAAGTTAAATAAATAAATAAATAAATATATCACTGCTTTCTCCCAACTCTTTCAACAACTATCCTTACCTTTTCCTGTCTGGCCATGTGTGTCCTCCATCTCAGCTAGTATTCCCTCTTTGGGTGCTTTTTCTTGAGGAGGGAGCTCTTTCCCACTCTTTAGGTGCTCCCCCAACACAGATTATTTCTAGAGCAATGCCTTGATTAAGCTGCTCATCACAAATCCAGTTTAAGGAAGTAGTTCATTTTTGTACAAAGGGTAGAACTGGTGAGGACTTTGATATATGGTAAATGTGGCATTGGTTGACATTTTATAATTTCACATGATGCAAGATTCTAGGCATAACCTGGGTAGCCAGGAAAGATGTTTTGCATTTCAAGTGGGTACAGGTGTAGGTGAAAACCTACACCAATCAAGACGGTCAAGTAGAGGGTTAGCTGCACTAGCCCTAGTCAGTTTGCAATAGGTCTTTGGTAAGTCCACCACAGTTTGGGAGACAGAACACAGCAGGGCTTAATCAGCAGCCCAGGGACCTCCGACTCAGAGTTGATTATATTAATTGCAGAGGGTGCAAGGGGCAGAGCCCCCCCATATGGGGGGTTCAGAGAGTGAAGCACCCCAAAAAACAAAGTGTTTTCAGATGGATTTATGCCCACCACAATTGCGGTCAACATAAAAGCGTCACTGTAACATTGGTGGACAGAAATGTTGTCGAACTGGTGACATAAAGCCATAAGGAAATGAGACTCCAATAGGAGAAGGAACATAGAATGTGTACCAGGGATTGAAGCAGGGTGGGCTGTGCCAAAGGTCAAGGAAATATTAAGGAAGGTGGGGGCTGACCTCACTTGATCATTCACCTTGGGATGAATGACTTGGCAGGAAATGAGGTAGTAGTGCAACAAAGGTTTAAAGAGCTTACAGGGTGTTGCAGAGATTCTGTGAGTTCAATGGCATTCTCTGAGGTAATCTGGGTTTCCTGTGCCAGTACAGGCAGGAAAGGGAGACTAGAGGAGTTTAATGAGTGGTTATAGGACTGGCATGTCAGAGGGTTCACTTGCATCGGAGGGTGGGGGCAAGTGGAAGGATGAGGACTATACTCAAAGGACAGGCTGCACCTCAGCTGGGGGGTCTAAAAGAGCTTAGAGGAAAACTGGTAGAATGCATGAATGGTGTCCTGCATTTAAACTGATTAAGGGGGAGTATGAGGCTAGGGAAGGCATGGAGGTCAGCAAAGGGGGTGGGATTCTAGCTGGCACTCCCTCAGAAATGGGGGTAGGGAATGGAAAGGGGTTGGTGGAAATAGAGGGTGAGAGCTTTAGAAGGTCATTTGTGCAAATGTTCAAGGTCTGGGCAACAAGTTTGCAGACCTAGAAGCCACCATGACAGGGGAGGACCTGGATCTAGTCACCATCGTTGAGACCTTGGACAATGAAAACCAGGACTGGGATATGGAAGTTCAAGGATTTAGTCTGTTCAGAAGGGACAGGGTCAGAAGAAAGGGGGGAAGAGTAGCCCTTTTTATAAGGAACAGCATAAAGGCTAAAGAAATGCAAGGGGAACAGGGGGGAGCGTAGGTACTGTGGGTCACTCTGGAGAGAAGGAATGTGGCCGTGATCCAAACAGGACTGATATACAGATCTCCAGCACAGATGGAAGAGGTGGATGGGGAAAAGCTGGAAGCAATCCAGTGATTGGTGCATAAGGGATAGTTGCTGCTAATGGGGGACTTAAACCTACCTGACATGTATTGGAGATTCCTAGCAGCAGCAACTTCCAGGAGCAGGGTCATCCTGGACTCCTTGCAGAGGGCATTCCCCAGGTAACTGGTAATGGAACCCATTTGTGGAGGAGCATTGCTGGACCTAGTGCTGATGAATGGGGACAGTGTTACTGACATCATGGGAGAGGATCACCTGGGGATCAATGATTCTCGTATGGTGTGGTTTACAATAAAAACTAGGTTTGCACCAAACTGCACAAGGACGAGGGTTATGGACTTCAGGAGGGCCAATTTTAAGACAATGGGAGAATGCCTCAGGAATGCCCTGGCGGGGATAGAGATGCTTAGAGAAGTCAAAGACAATGAACAAAACTAAAAGAGAGCATAGAAAGAGCTCTGAATCTCTGTGTCAGGCAGGTCTGCAAGAGGGAAAGGGGACCACTATGGTTCTCCAGGGAGCTAGCGGAAACAGTAAAAGCAAAACAAATAGTATTTAGGAAATACAAACAGACACTTAGGGAGGAGAATAGGAAAAAACTACCAAGAGAGGCACAGGGAGGCAGGGAAGGTGGTGTGGAGAGCAATGGCACGAATGGAGGAAAATAAAAAAAGAGAATGAGCCCTTTTTAAAGAGCTGCTGACACCTTAAAAAAACTTTCAAAAACATAATAATTAGGTACAATTTAGCTTCCATTCCATATATATTCTAAAGATTCCTCCTTACCATTATTTATTACTAAGGAAATTTGCATGAATACATGATCTTTATCCCTTAGGGTTCATCTGCCTCTATAGCTGACTCCCTACTTCAAGTCATAATCCTCTGTTTAGACATCAATGTCTGTTGCCATAGGAGCAACTGTGATGTCTCAAACAGTGCATTATGACCTCAGGTGGGGAGAAAGCAGCAGGAATAGATGAACTCTTCAGGAGAAAAGACCCTGTTTTCATGCAGATGACCTCAGTAATGAATAACGGGAAGGAGGAATACATAACTAATGTGAAATACAGCCTGGACTGTGTCTAAATATTGTATTTTGGTAAAGTTCTACTGAAGGCATCAGCTGCTCTTTAAGATATATTAGCGAGAAAACTAAAAAAATGGCCCCCACCCAACAGGCCTTGCTGGGCTGCTGGTCCCCAAGCACCAGGCAGGCTCAAGTCACACCTCTTCTCAGAAGCTTCTGGAGGTTCCCAGGGTGAGGACAGCAGCAGAAAGCAAGTCCTTCTCCCATGCGGCCCCGACCTTCTGGAACTGTCTCATTGACCAGCTGCATAAAGCCGGCACACTGGTCTATTTTGAAAAAGGTTTAGAGCACAACTGCTAGAAAACAACCCATGCATGTGCCAGGGATGACTCCAGCAATTCAGACCCTCAAGGAACCTATCCTGACCGTAAAAGAAAATGCCCCAGCATAAACTGCACTACTACTAAAGCTGAATAAAATGAAATGCCCAATTGCTGCCTGATGTCTGTTACCTGTATCCATAGTAACTTGTAATA
The DNA here is from genome assembly GCA_016271365.2 of Neoceratodus forsteri. Classification (NCBI taxonomy): domain Eukaryota; kingdom Metazoa; phylum Chordata; order Ceratodontiformes; family Ceratodontidae; genus Neoceratodus; species Neoceratodus forsteri. The sequence goes on from JADMNL010000023.1 coordinate 436,490,589, forward strand.
ACACTTTGTAAATGTTGATAGCTTCCCCTTTCTAAATAAATGTGCTTACAAAAGCCTAGGTTTGTTTCTCCAAAGTGTAAAGCTTCTGGAATTTCTGTGATTGCCTGGATTTACTGTGATTGTTCTAAAATCACGTTGTGTCATAGAAATGGATCATTGATGTGTCCTGTATCACACAGGTTTCTATGTAGCTTATTCTGGGTCGTCCCTGAAAAAGAGACCATTTAGGACCAATGGACCTACCCAGTCAACAAAATGAAATAAATAAATAAAAAAGGAGGACCAGCTGGGGTGTAACAAGAATAAAGGGCTAAGAGGGTGTCTGTGAGGAAGGGGACCAAGGGAAGATGGACATATTGAACAGATACTTTATTCTATATTTACAGCTGAAGAGGTAGGTAATGGGTCAAAGATAAAGAACCGGAGGTTTCAGCAAAGCCTCCAACACTGTCCCACATAGAAGGCTTGATAACAAGATGGGTAGTCTAGGCATGGGAGACAAGATGGTGAACTGGGTTAGGAACTGGTTAACAGACAGGAGACACAGGGTGGTGGTAAATGGGGAACGATCTGGGGAGAAGGGGTGATCAGTGGGGTACTGCAGGGATCAGTAGTGGGCCAAGTCCTATTCAATGTCTTCATTGGTGACATTGCAAAGTGACTGGAAGGAAAGGTCTGCTTGTTTGCAGATGACACCAAGATCTGCAAGAGGGTGGATACTCCAGAAGGGGTGCAGAAAATGAAAAGGGACCTGGAGAAACTTGAAAGATGGTTGGAGATGTGCAACTGAGGTTCAATGCAAAACAGTGCAACATAATGCACCTGGGTAGAGGAACCCTGGGAAGAGCTACAGGTTGGGGGACACCAAGGAGGAAGGGACCTAGGGATCATCATCTCTGATTACCTTAAGGTATTAAAGCAGTGCAAGGTGGCAGGGAGGGCCAGTGGCATGCTGGGGTGCATAGGCAAGGATATCACTGGCAGGAGGAGGGAGATGGTGATGCCATTGTATAAAACATTGGTAAGGCCCCATCAGAAGTACTGCACACAGTTCTGGAGACCACCACCTGCACCAAGGACATAAACAAGGTGGAGACTATCCAGAGAATGGCAACAAAGGTGGTGCAGGTCATGCACCACAGAACATGTGAGGAGAGACTAAGGGACCTCAATATATACTCACTGGAGGAGAGGAGAGAGCGGGGGACATGATTGAATCTTTCAGGTACTTAATGGCATAAAAAGTACAGTATGGGGACCTTTTTCAGTGTAGTAAAGTACTAGAACAAGGGGCACAATATGAAATTGAGGGGGTATATAAAGAGGCAATGGAGGACATGTTTCTACACAGAAAGGTAGTTGACACTAGAATAGTCTTCCACAGAAGGTAGTGGGGCAGGCACAGTGAAGGGGTTTAGCAGCATGCCTGGTACAGGCACAAGGGAACCTTGAGAAAGGAGGGAGTGATGAAAAGCCATTGATCACATAGGGTCAGTGGCCACATACAATGTATAGGGCCTACAGGCAGACTGGACGAGCCAGGCAGTCCTTATCTGCTGATAATTTCTATGTTTCTATGTTTAGGGGCAGAAATGGTAGAAAGGGAAAGTCTAGTGCTTTTACAGAGGAGGAACTCCTCAGGGTACTGGCAAAATCAAAAGTTGACAAGGCAATGGGACCTGATGGGGTTCACCATAGGATACTGATGGAGCTCAGAGAGATGCTAGCTGCATTCCTGACAGCTTTGTTCAACTTATCGCTGGAAACAGAGGTGGTTCTGAGGGACTGGAGAAGGGTGAATGTGGTCCCACTTCACAAAAGTGGGAATGGGTTGGAGGCAGGAAATTACAGACCTGTCAGCCTGACCTCGGTAGTGGGCAAGGTTATGGAATCACTATTGAAAGGAGGGATAGTGGAATACCTCAAAACAAGTGGATTGCAGGATCAAAGGCTACAGTGCTGAGATCTTGCCAGAGAAACCTGACTGAGTTCTTCGAATGGGTGACCAGGGAAGTGGATCAGGGTGGAGCCTTGGATGTGACATATCTGGATTTCAGGAAGGCTTTTAACACCATTCCACAGAGAAGACTACTGAACAAGCTGGCTTGTCTAGGAGTGGGCCAGAAAGTAGTAAACTGGGTAGAAGTAGAGATGTGACAAAATGCATAAATTTCATTCCATGACATTTTTTGAAATTCCATGCATTTTAGGAAATATCTAGTGGGTGCAAATGTGAAATTCCACTGAGTAGGTACTAATTTCACCTGTAAATCTGACTTGACAGTGAACAGCAGAATTTCTACCAATCTCTGGTGAAATGACAGTTTCACAGCCAAATTCTGCATTTTGCAATCAGAATTTGTGATTTTGCTGGTGGAATTTCATTTGCACCTGCAAAATTCACAGGTGAAATGCACAAATTTCATGAAACATTTCAAGTGGCAAAATTCACGATTTCACAAATTTCACCAGCAAAATTAAATTTTGCTGTAACACTAGTAGAAGTTGATTAAGTAGCAGGATTCAGAGGGTGGTGGTAAATGGAGTCCTCTTGGGTGATGGCAGGGTAACCAGCAGGTGCCTCAGGAGTCAGTACTGTGCATTGTCCTCGTCAATGTTTTTATTAGTAACATTGCGAAGGGCTGGAAGCAAAGAATCTGCCAGTTTGTGGGTGACTCTAAAATTTACAACAGGTTGGACACACTGTGGGGATGAGGACTGATTTGTGGAAGTTAGAGGAATGGTCAAGTGTTTGGCAGCTGGGTTTCAATGCTAAAAGTGCTAAATCATGCATTTGGGCAACTGAAACTCAGGAGCTAAATACCATTTGGCAGGGTAGGTACCATCAACCACCAATCAGGAAGGGAACTGGGGAGTACTCTTCTCTGATGACTTGAAGGTACAGTGAAAGGCAGTGGAAAAGGCTGGTAGAATGCTTGGGGTGCATAGGAGGGTCTCACCAGTAGATAAAAGGACATAGTGTTTCCCCTGTACAGGGCACTGGTAAGACCACACCTTGAGTACTGTGTCCAGTACTTTAGACCCCACCTCCAGAAGGACATGGATAGGGTGGAGGTGGGCAACCAAAATGGTGCAGGGACTGCATCAAAAGCCCTTCAAGGAGAGGCTAAGAGAACTGAATATGTACTCACTGGAGTAAAAAAGGGAAAGGGGGATATGATAGAAAAATTCAAGTTCATAACAGGTATTAAGGTACAAGGGTTCACGCTATGAAACTTGGGGGTGGCTCTGAGGGAATGTGAGGAAATATTTCTTCACAGAAAGGGTGTAGTAGGGCCTGGAACAGCCTCCAAGAGGTGGAGTAAGTGCCAGAGCAGTCTCAGGATTTAAGCATGCATGGTAACATAGAAACATAGAAACATAGAATGTGACCAGCAGATAAGGACCGCTAGCCCACCCAGTCTGCCCATTTCCCTACCTACTGGATAAGCTGCAGATCCTAGTTAACCAGCAGCCTACTTCTTCCTACCCCCACCCCAGAATTGCCTTATGACTATCCATGCATGCTTGAATTCCACCACTGATTTTGACTCCACAACCTCCTCCGGAAGGCCATTCCATGCATCCACAACCCTCTCTGTGAAAAATACTCCTTAAATTACCTCTGAGCCACCCCTGTCTTCAAATTGTGCCCTCTTGTTCTTGCACCTCTTTTTTGAAAGATGCTACCCTCTTGGACTTTGTTGATTCCTTGAGGAACTTGAAAGTTTCTATCATGTCCCCTCTCCCTCCTTTCTCGAGGCTATACATATTAAGCTCCTTAAGTCTCTCTTCACTTGTCCTCTGGTGCAGACCCTGCACCATTTGGTGCCCTCCTCTGGGCAGCTTCCATCCTGTCTATGTCTTTGCAGAGATTGGGTCTCAGAACTACACAGTACTCAGATGGGGGTCTCACCAGCTGTCTGTACAGAGGATAATAACTTCCTGTTTTCTACTGGTGATGCCTCTCCCTATGCATCCCAAGTGTCCCCCAACCCTCCTTGCTGCCTACAAGGGGACATTGGGAGAACACATGGGGGACTGCAGATTGTGCAGGGACTGTGTTGGACAATAAGGTAGGGAAAATGGGTGACCTGGATGGGCCACTGGGGTCTTGATCTGCTGACAACTTCTACATTTCTGTGTTTCCATGGTAAATTTTGTATAACAGTAGTCAGACAAAAGCTTAAAATATGAAATGTGTGGCTAGATGTTTGAGGTCATTCCACAGGGTAAAGTGCAATTAGTCATGGGCCAAATGGGGCAATTTTGCTCTTCAACTTATGCTCCCTTTGTGGGATTCCACAGGGCTTAATTCTAACCCTAATATTGCTTACTTACATTCTACACCTTGAAAAAATCATAAGTTAATTATGTTGGCTTTTCACTACCATGCAGGTGATACTCAGCTGCAGCTCTCTTTTATGTATGACCCAAGATGCTCTGCCTTATGCCTGTCAAGCTGTCGGAATAAGATTAGGTCATAGATGTTTAATTGTCCATGAGGCATCCTAGTCAATGAACAAAATGTTATTGGTGGGCATGAACAATTATCCCTTTTCCTAACTGTAAAATGCAAAAACAATAATTAAACTACAGTACCCAATGATCATATACAGTATATGCACTTACATTAGCCCAGCTGAAAAGTAGCATTTTATAAGATGTTGCTTATGATGAGTGCAAGCCCTTTTCATGGCATGACTGCTGCAGAACACAGCTAGTGAATAAATAATATAGTATATATATATATTTTCAAAGTATTCATTTAATGCTTTTATACCTTTTACATTTCTTTATGTAAACTAATAAAATGTTTTATTATTCCAATTAAGAAAGTCTTGCTACAACTTAAAATTATGCTTTGACATGAATTCCTGGAACATTTTTGCTCAGTGCAATGAATGCTTTCATTTTATGTCTTGCACTGCATGTGCAAGAAACATAATGCCATCATCAGAGATTTAGTGTATACCTCCTCCTCCAATTCAGTCAGTGAGCTGGCGGCTCCTGTAAGCCAATGCATTTTGGAGCTATCTATGACACGCTCCAAAATGCAGTAACTCTACAATTGAAAGGGGAGCTATGCTTCAGTGAGCAGAGATAAAACATAGCTCCCCGCACACGCGTGCGCTTGCCTTGCACTGTATGGCCGACAGGGTACCCAATCCTTCCGTCGGCTGAGCTGCGTCTCTCCCCAGTTGAGGTGCCACGCTGAGGCCCACCCCAGCGTGGCAATCAATCTGTACGGCGGGTGCCCAATCCCGTCAGCTGAATGCCCCAATGTCCTTGTGCCATGCTGGGAGCCCACCCCAGCGTGAGCAAGCGACTCCCATAACGTCTTTTTTATTTTAACCTGAAAAAGCAGCGAGTCTGTGGAGCGTCTCCGACCTCCCTCCACAACCCGCACCCACCCACTCGCACCAGCCTCCCACACCCCCATCACCCCATACTTACCTCCGGACTCCGAGCGCCAGCGATCTTGGTGGGACGGGGAACACGTCTGCACTCTTCAAAGCCGACGCGAGACAGGAAATGCGGTAAGCTGTATAATGGCCTAGATAGGGGTTTCAACTTTGTTGCATATCTTAGGCATTTTTGGGAATTTTGCACCAAATTTTCAACATGGGGTTTTTGGGACCCCTTCTCATGAATGATTCACTGTCATGGCGTTATTCAGGCCCGAAGGGTGATTTTGCGCAGGGACTGCGCAGTGACTCGAAATCACCCTTCGGGCCTGAATCCACCATGACAGTGACATCATTCATGAGAAGGGTCCTAAAACCCCATTTTAAAATTTGGATCAAAATCCAAAAATGACTGTTTCTGACGTGCGTTCTGCGCAGTTCCTCACTGAGCTTCGTAAAGTTCGCGAAATTTCAATATTTTCACTCCAGATTTTCAACATTACCATTTTACCACACCTTCTTATGAGTAGTACAGCTGTCATTTTTCACATCCTGCCCAAAATGTGTTTCCGCCCATGTAGCGCACAATGGCGCAGTCGGTGTGCAAACTCAATGTATGGGACACATTAACAAAATCACAGTGACACTATTCATGAGCAGAGGTCTTAAAATGGCTATGTTGAAAATTTGGTGAAAAAATTCTTAAAAATGACTGTTTTACAAGCGTGCGTTGCGCAGTTCCTACGCATGCTCGTAAGTTCGCAAATTTTCAATATTTGCACTCCAGTGACTTCCAAATACCTAAACAGCATATAGAAGCAAGCAACATTCGGCATTGACAAATGCTTGTTGGAATGAGACCTGCCTTGCTTGTGTAACCATTACTGAGAGATGGTTCAAAGCTAATGGACCTTATCATCCCTTTAAATGGAAGGATTGCAAAAAGGCACAAGGAGTTCTGGAATGTTAGTCTCTCTTATGAGGAAATGAATCACAAGATGCTACTAGGAGACTGTACGCAGAGGCAGCGGCATAGATTGCAGACAAAGCCTACTGAACTGTTCTGAATTAGGCTTCATGTTACGTAGTACTATATCTTATTATATGACTAAGAGTGACAGCAATCATCTTTGTTCGTATGTTATGTGTTAGGCCAAATCTAAGAGGCTAAAACGGATCCCTAGAAAATCCACATGTCTAAGGAGAAGGTGACTCATAATGGCTTCCCATGTCTGTCTTTAGTTTGAACATGATTACTTTAGGCAGCAATGGAACAAAAATGTTTTTTCCAAAAAGCTAGTTTCAGCTACAATTAGAGATGCAGCAAAGTTTTACTCCACAGGTGAATATGTGGCAAAGTCGTCAAATTCGCCTCCGTGGAGCACTTTGCATAATTTTTCTAAATCAGCCGGAATTCTCCATTTGTGACTTTGCCTTGCTTTTTGGGTATTGCACTTAAAAAAACAAAGCAAGTAGAGGTTAAAAATTGGGGAATCCCCCAACACCACCTGCGATCTATCCCTGGTGTCAAGTGGTCCACCACCACTGATCGCCAGCCCCAGTTTAAAAAAAAATATATATAACTAAAATCCCTGGTGTCTAATGGACCCCCCACCCTGCTGATTGCTGGCCCCAATAATAAATAAAAAAAGTCTCCAGATCCCTGGTGTCTAGTGGACCCCCACCGTGCGATCACCGGCACCAATAAAAGAAATCCTTGGTGTCTAGTCAGACCCCCAGCCCCCAACTCATCAGGTTGTACCTCCCCCTGCCACCACTCTGCTCCCCTGATCCCATCCCTGAGTGAGCCATCGTCACAGCCCTACACTCACCTCCCCAGCTGGCAGCCCGACCGAGCTGCTCTGAATGAATGAGCATGTGCTTGTACAAACACACGATCATTCATTCAGTCAGTCAGCTAGTTCATCATTGTATGGGATGTTTTTCCAGGGGCTAGAGAAGAGAGGGTGGACTGTTCCAGTCTTCGGCGGAGGGGCGGGATGGGGGGAATGGCATTGTGGACTCCTCCCATGATCCACGACACTGTTCCCCCCATCCTGCCCCTCCATGGAAGACTGTAGCAGCCCCTTCCCTTCTCTAGCTCCCTGAAAAACATCCCCTACGATGATGAGGTGAGTGAATGAATGAATGAGCATGTGCTTGTACAAGCACATGCTCATTCATTCCAAGCAGGTCAGTCAGGCTGCCAGCCAAGGAGGTGAGTGGAGAGCTGTGCCGGTGGCCCACTTGGGGACAGGGTCACAAGGAGTGGAGTGGTGATGGGGGCACTACCTGATTGGGTGGGAGGGGTTCCACTTTACACTTGGGATTTTTTATTGAGCTGGTGATGGGTGGGGTGGGGGTCCAATAGACACCAGGGATTTGGAGAAGTTTTTGAATTATTGGGCCGTGATCATAGTAGAGTGTGGGGTCCACTAGACACCAGGGATTTGGAGACTTTTTTTATTTATTATTGGTGCCAGCGATCGGTGGAATGGAGGGTTCACTAGACAACAGGGATTTGGAGACTTTTTTTTAATTATTGGGGCTGGCGATCAGCAGGGTGGGGGGTCCACTAGGCACCAGGGATTTTGAGACTTTTTCATTATTTGGGCCAGTGATCAGTGACGTGGAGGGGTACACTAGACACCAGGGATCTGGATGGAGTTTTTTTATATATTATTCGGGCCGGTGATTGGCGGGGTGGGAGGGTCCATTAGACACCAGGGATCTGGAGTCTTTTTTTTTTTTTTTTATTACTGGGGCTGATGATTGGTGGGGGGCATACAGTGGTTTTTGCACCAAGTATGGAATTTCGCATGCGAAATTCCACACTTTGCCATCAAACTGCACTCCACAAATTGTCAAATTTCGTGAATTGTGCTCTGCGAATTGAGTGCTATTCACAAAACATTTTGCAGAGTGATTATTGTCGACTTTGCCCACCTCTAGCTACAATACAAAAAAAATTAGCATGCCTGTTAAGTCTACATTTCTAGGTGTCTCCTATGTCATGCACCATGATTCTAATCATTGCTAAGTCTACAGTGCTACAGTATTTCTCAGCCAAAAAATGGTGCTTACCTTTTTTCTTGAGAAAAATTAATTCAGATATTTTAGAACTAGGCAATTTTACCATCAAATAAAACAGAAAGATACCTGGAACATTTTATATTGAAAATGGTAGGGTCAATTCAGTTATAGTTATGTTGCACTAACTTTAAACATTCTGGGGATAATACAAATAGATAGGAAGAGAACTTCATAGATATACAGACAAACAGATAGTCAGACAGGTGGATAGATAGATATTTGCGTTAAAGTACTGTTAACAAAAGTACTGTTAGTTGCAAATTTTGATTCTAACCTGCAAATCGAGTCTGTATCCAGCGGCAGTAGCAGTGGCATCAGCTGCAGGGAAAGGCCAACTGCATTATGTCATCAGATATATAATTGGATTAGATTATAATATGTTCCAGCTTCTTCAGTTCATTATTTGTACTATCAAGAAAAACTCTAAATGTGGAAAAATAATATAAATTGTGGCTGGATAAGGGCCTTGATAACAATCCTAACAGACATTAAAACATTACATTTATGGAGAGATGATACCTTGGGAATTACTATTACTCCAGCCTATAACGCTAAGATAAAACAAAAAATATATATAATGAGTCCAAGAAAACAGATTTACTTGAATTACAGCACTTTGAAATTGTTCCATGTTTTCGCAATAATAAATTGATTTACATGTTAGAACTGTATCTGTGCTTTGAAATGAAGCCAAATGATCGCACTGTAGAATGTTTTCTCAGGTAAGAATGGAAGTATTTCTAAGTAGATTGTCGGGCAACAAATATAGTGGGGTATAAAACACAAATGATAACATCAGATGTCCCCTATTAATCCTTCTTCTCTCCCTGAGCCTGCTTCTGTCCTCTCCTTCACCGCTTACCCCTCACTCCTACCCTAACGTTTCTTCCATTACCAACTTGCTCCTGCTTAGTTTTGACCTCTGGCAGGGTTCTCAGCATCCTGGAGGGTCCAACACTGGGCAAGCCTCCTCCTTCCTCCCTCCCCTCTCTCCTTTCTACCCAAACTTGCCTCACTTAAATCTGCCCTCTGTTGGGATTCTAAGCACCCTGGCGATTCTACTTTCAGGTATTTCTTCCTCCCTCCTCCCTCCCTCCCTCATTTTTTCCTTTACTCCTCTATCCCCTATTTCCCTCTGCCCAACTTTTCCTCTGAATTCTATCCCTGGCAGGGTTCTCTGCATCCTGGAGGGGCCAGCACTGGGCAATTACTCTTCCTTCACTCCCCCTCCTCCTCCTCTATCCTTTCTACCCAACTAGTCCTTGCCTGATTCTGTACTCTGGCAGGGTTTCAGCATCCCGGAGTGGCCTAGTCTTAGGCAAGCTTCTTCTTTCCCTCCTCTTCCCTCCTTTCCCTTCATCCTTTCTTTTCTCTTTTCCCAACGTGTCCTCACCTACTTCTGCCTCCTGGCAGGATTCTCAGCATCCTGGAAATTACTTTTCCTTTCCTTCCCTTTCCCCTCCATCCTTTCTACCTAACTGGTCCTCGTCTGACTCTGCTCTCTGTCAGGGTTCTCAACATCCTGAAGAGGCCTAGTGTTAGGTAAGTTTCTCACCCCTCCTCCTCCTTCTCCTTCACTTTACCATCCCCTCTTCTATCTCTACACAACTTGTCCTTGCCTACTCCTGCCCCTTATTCTACATCCTTACCTCATTCCATCACTGGCAGCAATCTCCGCACTCTGAAGGGGCCAGTTTCAGGTATTACTCATCCTTTCCTACCCTATCCCTTACCCCACCTCCCTCCTGTCCCTCTCTACTCCCCTGCACTTAAACAAAGGAATTAGTTCACTTGAGCTAATAACTTGCACTTTTTGTTCTGTTTGAGGTGCCCTGTGTTACCTTACCCCTCATAACTGATTTTTTGCACACTTTGCTCTGGTAATGTTCCCCCATCATTGTCCTCTCCTTCCCCCAGCTGGTTTCCCCTGTCTACCCCTCTACCCTCCTTGATGTCACCTCATTGCACCTCATTCATTCAATAATTGCTTAATTATCTGCCTCTTAACTGTGATCCATTCCTGTAAGGATTTGGCTCCAAGGTTACATTAAATTTCTGTACTATGTTCCTCAGATATGCCACTTGTAATTAAATGCATGTGCCACAGGTATGATATAGTTAGCTGTATGTTATGTCTCAAACGTGACTGTATGATTATTTATTATATTTTTTAACTGTATGTCTTATTACAAATGTAATTGAATGTTTAATTTCTTGGTTATATTAAATGGTAAACTGTATGTCTAATTCTTCATCTAATTATAACCCCCACCCAAAATTAGCACTGGGAGTCGAGCAACTTGTTGTTCAGTGTGCCTTCCTGAAACATCTCAATAAATAAAATAAATAAATAAAATAAAAATAAGATGTCCTTGTAATAAAGGGTCCCATGGAGAATCATTTGCTTATTGTTATTGTATGTCCTTAATATAAAAGCCTAGAGAAAGATTTTTGAGTAGCATTAAAATGGTATTATTTATTTATTTATTTAAAAAGTTTCAACAGGAAAGGCACACTGAGCTATGATAGCTCATTTCCAGATGCGTCCTGGGAGAGAGAGGGGAAAGGGGATACATTTGAATAAGAGATCAAAGTAAAGTATACATAGATTTAAGCCTATACATACAAACTAATACATTTAAAACTATGCCAAACATATCTGAGGTATAGGTAGGCAGCACTTGGCATCCAGGTATAGACTATGTACATACAGTATATGCATTGTACACATACACACACACACACACACACACATATATATGTATATTCTGTGGTGATTTGCATATGCAGCCCATGATGCTTTGCATTGTGGGGGCATGTGTGATTTTGTATTTTCTTGAAACTTGGCTTCCAGCCAAATGCCCTTTAGGTAACCCTTGCCTCAGTGTTTGCGCACAGAGGTTCTTTGTCTTTAAATAGTTTTTTATTTTAATGGGTTCACCACAATATATCAAGGCACACTGCCTTAAGGGTAGCTAGTCCATTCCACTGGGGTGTCAAACAGGCAGAGGCATACTGATGAGTCCTGATAGAGACGAAACACGCGTCTATGTCTTCTATTAGCACCCTTGCAAACTGTGTGAGAGGCCTTTCGGCACCATGCAATTCTGCTTAAAGTTGGACCAGCATAACAATCTGTGGTGATTTGGATATGCAGCCCATGATGCTTTGCATTGTGGGGCATGTGTGATTTTGTATTTACATATATATACACTGTATATGTATGTTTTATAGATAGATTGATATGTACACACTCCCATAGACATACATCATACATTCATGCAAAATTTAATGCAGACAAAATTTCCTGGGTTAGCTCATGAGTAGTGAGAGCTTTGCCAACGTGGGGAGATGGTGGGAGTAAGGTTGTATAGTTAATGGTTGCCAGATTTGACAGAAATCCTCTTTTCACTACATGACAATGATGCTGCTAGGTTGATCCTAAACTTCACTAAAGCTACTATTAAAGTTAGAAAGATAGCGCTGGCCCTGTGGTGTAGAGGGCTGAGGCACTGTAACCACTTACTTCTTAACACCCTGGTTCAGGGACAAGCACTGGTCACTGGGGGATCAGCTGGAGTGGGAGAAGATCGAGCACCTGAAGGGCTGCTCCACCAAATAACTACCACCTGTTGGAGGCCAGATGGCAGTGTGGGTCAAGGAGGACAGATGAAGGGAGGTGCTGCGGGACTCTGAAGTGTGTGCGTGCCCCCACACATGTATCTATGAGTGTGCCCCAGCTTGGGGAGGGGACTTTAACCTATGGAGGAAAAAGTGACAGGACAGAATGAAGCCTGCACACCAGTCTCAGCCCACCGTATTGCCAGACCGTGGAGCTGAAGACTGGATGCCCTCCTCCCCTTCCTGACCCTGCCACAGGAGGGTAATCTGTGGGGGTTCTTGGGTTCTCAGTGTTCTGGTAGATGTAGAATGGTAGAGTCAGTGGGGCAATTCTGAGGGGATACCAGCCTGTGCTGGCTACAGGAGGATAAATAATGGATGATAAAAAAAGAAACATAATTAGAACTATTTTAGTGGAGAAATAATGAAATATGTTATACACTATTGTCACTGATCTTTTGCTTTTTACTGTACAAACATGCTATCGATAATTAATGTTTTCATAGTTAGTGTATTGTTTTTAAGCATTGTAATGATACAAATGGCATTGATTAATTACATTTTGAATTTGCAGACAGAGCTTACTAAATTCTTCTAAATGTTTCCTTTTGTTGTTAACAGGGTATCAAATAAATAACCTGCGGCTGGTGTGATGAGTTGCCTCTGTCACCATTGTGCATCCCTGAGTTCATAGAATCATAGAATCCTGTCAGCAGAAAAGGACCCGTCAGCCCATCCAGTCTGCCTGAAAGAGATAGCCCACTCCCTCTCGCCTTTTTACCTCCCACCCCTCTTCCCTCTTTCTCCTCCCCTGCCTAGTTGCATGTAGTTATCCCATGCTCTTTTGAATTTCTCCACTGTATCCCCTTCCACTACCCATTCTGGCAACCTGTTCCATGGACCTACAACCCTTTCTGAGAAGTAATGCCCCATTAAGTCCCCCTGAAATCTGCCCCCTTCCAGCTTGAATGATTGACCTCTGGTGGTTTTGTCTTCGCTCAGTCTTCATTACTAACACAGTTTTACACAGACATAATGCAGAACATAGCCTTATGCAGTATACACTGGTATCAAGCAGGTCAAGCAGTGTTTGTAAAAAGGGAGGCTTCTAGTTATAATCCCATACTTTGTAATGTAGGGTGTGCTCAGCAGAGCCAAATCAGCGAAGGAACCAGGTGTAAACTTTTGGGATCATAGCAATAACCCTGTGTTACCATTGTTAGCTGAGGGGGGCTACACTTGTAACTGTATTGAAATATATTGATAAGCCAAATAATAGTATTAAAACCAATGTAAATAATCCTAGTAATGGCCCACTTCCAATGCTGTAATGCCATAACTGAAATCTTGTAATACTATCATTCAGAGCTCATATTATCATTCCAAGCTGCCAGTGGTAGTATTACAAGAAAAATGCAGGACCACACACTTATGAATTCCACATGCTCAGTGCAAGACAGCTATTACTGTAACTGCCATGTACAGTAAAAGCCGACTCACCGCTGACAAGAAAATATCAAAAATGACTCTCCATACAGAAAGCACCACCACTGAAGAAAGAATTCAGTTCATAAATATTGAGGAAAATGTCAACAACATAAAGAAATGAACCTTTGATTCACAGCTGCTGCACAACTTCCTCACAACTAACCATGGTCCAGATATTCAGAAATGCACCAAAGCACATCGCAAGTCCGGTGCAGCACAAATATGATGCACCATGGCGCAACAGCAGCCATATTCAGAGGTTGCGCAGGCCAAACTGCACCAGTGCAACCTGGCTGAATATGTTAGAGTTGTGTCATGGTGCAAACAGAGATGCACCATGGTGCAAAAAGAGATGCTCCAGCGCAACTGTGAGAGCACAGCAGCAGAGCAACAGAGGGGGGCATGGCACAGAGCCATGGATGCACAGTGACAGGCCACAGGAGGCCTCCACCAGCAGGGCACAGCAGGGCACACACAGGCACCCAGACTTTCGACCCCAGAACACAACAGTGGCACAGATAGCAGGGACAGGAGATGCCAACGGCCAACAGAGAGCCACCAAGGGAGCCCCCCCTCAGGCCGCTGGCCATGCCCCCACCTTCCCAGACCATAGCAGGCCACACCCAGGACCATACAGCCAAGCACACACATGCCATACAGGAACACAGGAAGCCTACACAGTAGGCACTGAACTTGCCGGGTGGCAGGTAACGTGGCAGACCACATGGGACAGGCCACACAATGCTAAGCAGGGCCCCCATCACAGCGTGCAGACAGTACCTGACCAATGACCATGGCTGTGTGCCACCACCACACACACACCTGCCACACAGCAATGACAGCTGGCCCATGGGCACCCCAAGGCACAGCCACAGACCCAGGGGATGGACACCACCACAGTAGGACATGCCACAGAACACAGCAGTGAACCATGAAAGCACAACACATGCCCCATCACATGCACACCACATGGACGGACACTGGGCCACTGCAGCATGGCTCCTCACACTACCTGCAAAGCAGACACAGAGATAGGCAGGTAAGTCAGAAAAATATATTTTATAACAAACTATTCACAAGAACCAGGGGCTGGGAAAGGGTAGATATAGTGAGGGAAGGGGACAGGGAACAAGGACTGTACAGTGGGAGGGGTGACTATAGGGGAAGGTACATCAGGGAAAACAGGGGACAACAGGGGCACAGATAACAGCTGCCTCGTCCGGCTACCCTGGTGTTCAGACGCAGTATCCGCTCAGCCACCAGCATCCTGCAGATCTGAACGACCACCTGCAGTGTTGTTGAGGCCACAAGGAGTGTCTGGCACAGCTGTAGGGAGATCATTGACCTTGGTGGTCTTCATCACTGGACACCTAGAACAAGGGACAGGACAGGTGATCAGTGCAATGTCCCAAGGAACCATGGCCACCTACAGTGCACACTGGGCAGTGGGAACACACACCTCTGGAGGGCCTATAATGGCCACCCGCAGGGGGGTGGGCCAATGCCAGCCGGCAACTCGGCACACTATGACATTGTACAGAGGTGGTCCCTGCTGCACAATGGCCACCTGACTGCACAATGACAGTCACATAGCACAGTGCACTGGAAGCACCACAGCAACAACAGTAACAGCCAGGTGCACGCCCACCCCACCAACAGCTGGCACACGTGTCCAATGGATGCACCACAGTGGCGTGTACCACGCACAGTGTGAAACACACAGCTGCCACAGCACATGGCACAGGTGGCTATGCCCGCACCCACTCCCCATCACCCCCCATGTACAGTGTGAAGGACCATGACAGTGCCTACCTGCCCTCTGTGGCCCTGCTGGTGCCGGTCCTGCTCCATCATGGCCCGCTGTGGCCCGCTACACTGCTGCAGCCTGGGCCCTCTGCCAGTCTTCCAGTCCTGGGAATGGAAAGAAGACAGGTGCACATCAGGAACCAACCACAGCAGTTGCCTCCACCCCTGTGCACAGGGTGTGCCCACCCGACATGTCCACACACCTGCACGGCTGCATCACAATGCAAGCAGAAGCTGGCAATGCCACTCCATGATGTGCAAGATGACAGTGTACCCCTCTGCAGGGAATGCCAGGCAGCAAATCCAACAGCACAGTACAGCACCAGGGCAGGCATGCAACATGGGATGACTTACCTGGCTCTGGCACAACCCCATGCTTGGCACATGCCTGCAGCCTCTAAGCTTGTCCGGGTTCCACATCAGGTCACCATAGCGGTGCCTGCACTGCTCCCCAGTCGGGCCACCCTGGTCCTCTGTTCCAGCCTGGCAGCAATCCCCTGATATACAGTGCCCCTGGCCTGCTGCAGGACACCTACCCAAAGAGTTAGGGGCGTGGGGGGCTCCAACACGAGGCCCACGAGGTTCCACCAGCAACTTGCGTCCGGTTAGGGCACGTCGGACTTGTCCCTATTGCCATGTTTGTGAATGCAATATCGGCGGTGAAAATGGAGGAGGAGGCACGCGTGTCCACGACATGCACCTGAAGTGCAATGCGGTGGGAGCTTCGCGGTGCCGCCCATCATGCAGTGCCAGAGATGCACAGAATGGGCATGGCTACATGAGACCACAGGGTCAGAGGTCTGCCCAGGGTCAGGGGTCGCCCACCATTGTGCATGTCGTGCGATAGGGCACAGCACCCATCTGCTAACCATGCACATAGCTGGCCATGCACAACATGTGCACTGCCACTGCCAGCGCTGTCCATGCACAGTGAGCAATTGACAGCATGATGCCATGACATGCATCACGCACTGCATGCCTGCGCACTGTGCATGCGTGCACATTGCGCCACTGACTTGCTCCAGTGCAATCCCATGCGCGCAGGCGCAATATCACGATATTCAGAAACCACATGCAAATGAGCTCATTAGTCCAATGCGTGATGCAGTGTGTGCATTAGCATGTCATTACTGTTGCGCCCAACCTCATTTGCATGCATTGCACCTTATAAGTGCCACGGAACAGCACAGGCCATGGACCGCTATTGCAAGCTTGATAGGTAAGTTGTGCATGCCGCTGCAGCTCTCTGGGAGCAGACAGCACTGTAGGGTGGAATGGACCAGGAGATGCTGCCACTGACACACTGTGCTGTCCATGTCCACAGGCAGCAGCAATATTTCGGCACATGAGGAGGGTATGGAGCAGAGGCCTGCACAGGCGCAGGGCCCAACTTCAAAGGCCGAGACTGATGCCCTGTTTGAAGCCTACCTGGACAGGAGCCCCTGTTGAGTAGTGCCATGGGCACACCACAGGCCAGGGCTGGTGCATGGGAAGAGGTGGCAACCTCTGTGAACCAGCACAGCAGCCACCAGCAGTCAGCGCAGAAGTGCCGTAAGAAGGTGGGAACAGACAAGCAGTGGATCAAGGAGAAGGTGGCAGACATCCAGGCATCCTGTACTGCCACCAGAGGAGGGCCTGCAGAAGCACCCACACTAATGCAGCAGGAGGAGTTGGTGGCAGCCACCATGCGCTGCACCATGGTGGAGGGTGTGCCTGGATGAGGATTCCAGATGGATGGCAGCCCATCACTGCATGGTATGTATGTCAGACACACACAGCTGGTGGCATGGAGGGTGCGTACATGGGTATGCTGGCATGCATGTGGCCAGCATGCATGCCATGTGCATGTGTGCGCACCCACAGGCATGCCATACTGCAGGACACATGCAGCGCCAGCGTACGAGGGGCACATGTGGGCATTGCATCATTGACACCCCATTTGACTCTTGCAGCACCAGCATGCCTCCATGCAGAAGATGGGCTGCCGGCAGCAGCAGCAACAGTGGACACTTGTATGGCCCCAGAGGACCAGCCGTCCACATCCACCAGCATCCAGGGGGCTGACAGGCTGCAACTCAGCACCATGGTACAGGAGGATGTCCTGGACCTGGGGTTGGACGAGCCTCTGGATGTGATCCTGCAGGATGCCAGCCTTGGGGTCCTGTGTGTGGAGACACAGATCAGGGTGGGGTCCGACTCCGATGAGGACTACTCTCAGCTCCTGGACAGCATGGATGACATTGTGGGTGTGTTGCCCCTGCTGGCATCTGACACAGGCACCATGCCCAGCACTCTGCCAGCAGTGGAACAGCTGCCTGCCACCACTCTAGGTGCAGCGATTTGTGCTACCATGGCTGTGCCTTGCAATGGTGGTGGTGCAGCCGCGCAGGTGCAGGGCAGCATACAGCGGCTGGACGGGTAACAGCAACAGGCTGCGGGTGCCACTGGACAGCCGGACATGGGGTCCGCCGCCGATGTACCTGCTGTGCCCATTCCCCCTGCAGACCCCACTGTGCAGCATCCACCAGAAAGGGGGGCTGTGCAGCATGGCCGGTCACCACATGAGGAACAGTGTCTTGCCCAGGAGCCGCAGGATGCCGACCATCTGGCTGAGCACACCCGGCTGCTGCAGGTGTCCATGCAGCAACAGGTGCTGCTTGCAGCTGAGGTGCGTGCACTGTATGCGGAGGTGTGCCACTTGTCTGAGCAGCAGGAAAGGGGCACTGCGCAGATCCTGGCGGGGATGCAACACATGCAGAAGGCCACGACTGCATCCTTGGATCGCACTGCCAGTGCGATAATGGATGGCTTTGCATTGCTGGCTGCCACAGGGTGTGGCCATCCACAGGTGACCTCCCACAGTGCGCTGTCCACCCCATGGACCCAGCATTGGGCAACCCCAGCACAGTCAATGCTGGGCTCTGATGTAGGCATCCCAGGAACACCCAGGACTGGCCTGTTTGGGTGCTTGCACACCCCCATGAGGACATGGTCATGGTCCAACAGTTCCACCCCTGTGGGGCTGTTGGACAGCCCCCCTGGCTGATGTGCACCCTTTGGCTGCTGATCAGCCCCGGTGCAGCCACCCCCGTGGCTGTGGTGGACATGGTTCTGTGCAGCGGCCCTGATCCACGTGCTGCCCTGGCCACAGTCTGTAGCTGCTGCCCTGTGCGCATATGGGTATTGCGTGTAGCCACCACTGGTGTCGGGCCCATGTGTTGTGCCACACGCTGCCTGTGTGTGTGCTTGCCCAGTTGCTAGCCATGTGGCATGGGCATGATGAGGGCAGTCTAGCACTGGTTGCACCTGTGCACTGGTGCACTGCGTCTGATCCATGCCACATACCAACGCCTGGGTGGGTGGGTGAGTGTGTGTGTGTGTGTTGCTGTGTGTGACTGTGTGCCACAGACTCCTCTACCCCTGCATCACACCTCTATGTGTGCATGCCCGGTGCCATGCACGCCCCTTCATGTGTGCTGTACCTGGTTGTGTGGCCCATGCTTGTGTACCACACCACCTACCTGTGTGCACCATAGTGCTCCTGTGCAATAGTGTCCCAGTGGTATCGCACCTGCTGGAGCAGCCAGGGGTCCATTCACCCAGGGGATGGCTGCCCACCACCCTCCAGCCCATTGCCCCCATCGTCCCCACTACTGTCGCCTTCATCAGCCTTGACAGCTATCTCACAGTCAATGGCCATGTTGTGCAGTATGCAGCAGGCCAGGAATAGGCCACAGGCTTCTGAGGGGCTGTACTGTAGGGCACTGCCTGACCTGTCTAGGCAACGAATCATGCCTTCAGCATGCCAAAGGCCCGATGATGTTGTGCTGATGCTGGCATGTGCCTTGTTGTACCAGTCTTATGCTGTGACGATGGGTGCCACTCAGGGGTGAGCAGCCAGGGCCTCAGTGGGTATGCACTGTCACCTGTGTGGAGATTGACATGGTTAGTCCTCTGCTATTCTGTGCTGCACCCTTGCCTGTCCCTGGTGCCCACACCACCACACACTCCCTGCCCACCCCCATCCCCAGGTCTGCTCTGCCCATCGCCTCTTGCCCATGCCATACTCACCCACTAGGTGGCCTGTGTGGATGTCCCCACATTCAAACCTGTAGCACAGTGCAGAGCTGTGCCAGATGAACGCATCATGTGCACTCCCAGGGTGTGTGGAACAGACATTGATGATGCGCCCCATGGCACTGCACACCACCTGGCAGTTGACACTGAGACTCCCATTCCTGTTGATGTATGCCACACCCTCAGGGCCAGGAGGCATGTGGATGCCCACATGGGTGCAGTCAATAGCCCCAATCATGCCAGGCATGCATGCCACCCTGTGGAAGTCCTGCATGGTTGCTATACGCTCCACCTGTGTGCTGGGGAAATGGATATATTCCAAAGCACATGGCAGCAGAGCATTGAGGAACTGTGTGAGGATGCTGGATGTGGCTGACTGGGTTATGCCTGTGGTGTCCCCTGTTGGTCTTTGGAAGGTGCCCGTGGCAAGCAGGCACATGATGGCAGTCACCTTCGTCTCCATGGACAAGGCGTGGCTCTGTCTGGTGAGTGCCTGCATCTCCTCACTGCACAGCTCACAGACCTGCCTCAGAATGGCCCTGTTCAGGCAGCACCATCCCATGATCTCCGTGTCACTGTAATTCTCAAAGGTGATGTGGGCACGGTACCACCTTTGTCAGGCATACCGCTGACGGGCCCCTTCCTCGGCTACATTGCTGTTCCTCCTGCCTCCTCACACTCCTCATTATGGCTTCTATCATGAAGGATGCACTGTCCATGGCCCTTGCTGTCCTCTTCCCCCTGGGCAGTTGGCTGCTGGCTGTGTGATACCCTGGCACACAGTATGTGTGTGTGTGTGTGTGTGTGTGTGTGTGTGATCTTTCTCTCTCTCTCTCTCTCTCTCTGCCCTCTCTCCCTCTCCCAGGCTACCTCTCTGTCCCTGTCCCTCTGTGTGTGGCCTTTGTCTGTCTGTCTGTGCCTCTGTCTGTCTCTCTCTGTCTCTCCCTCTCACCCCTGGTGCAAGTGCTGTCTGTGTGTTTGCATCCTGTATTTATAGGAACAAGTCTGCTCGGAGCAACTTTGATTTGCTCCACACTTGCGCCATGGATTCACGGTTCAATATGCCACTGTGCTGGATATTCATGGGAATGCCCCTTACTCTTGCACCTGCATTCATTATAGTTGCGCATTGGCACAATGGATTTTGCGCTGCGTACTGGCTCCCACTGAATTTGGCTCCTTGGCCCAATACTGCACTTGTGCTGGCACAACTCAGTTACTCCATGCGCAACTGCTCTGAATATCTGGGCCCATAAATCCAGACAAATTGAAAATATTCTGGTACCACAGTTAGTCTGCTTGAAATTTTCATGTTCTCTATTAAAAAGTAGGATGGCTCTGGATATGAGCACAGTATTATCAGGGGCTTACTTATCAGTGAGGAGCATAACCTCACTAAATATAACTCCCCTGCCTCAGTTTTTAAAAGGATCGCAGATTGTATTCAGAATAACAACTGAAACTCTCACTGTCAAGCAAAAATATTTAAAAAAGTTAGGCATGGGAAATCATCTCAGACAAGCAGAAACAACAAGAGATTCTGATATAAATTTACTTTACACCAGTGGCACTCTTGGTTACTATTTGCCTGCATCCCTTCTAGAAATGCTACTATTTAACAAAGGGCTTTACTTCACTTTCCATACAAGTGAACAGTATCATTTAAGGTGGGACGACCTTATACTTGGCACAGACATGGAAGGAAATGAATACTTAGAATACCATGAGCACCAGGCAAAAACTAGGACTGGCATCAACCTATGAGATGTCCAAATGTCCCTCCGAGAATATACAAACATAACACTAACTCAGACCGTGATCCTATCATGGATTTCCATAAATATTCTAAACAAATGTCCCCTCAAATGCTGCTTCCAGATTTTCCATTCTATCTTGCCTCAAATTTATAAATGTAAGGCTATGCCTGGAGTTCAGTGGCCAAGCAGCCAGCCACTCCCACTTCCTGAGCTATATAAGCAGTTCCTCTAAGCCTCACTATGAAGCATTTTTTCTTTGCAGCCGAAGGCTGAGCTGGTTGGGCCTCCCTGCCTGCCCCCCCACCCCCGCTTGTCTCTGCGGGGCTTCTGTGTTTGTTTTCCTGCTTTGGTTTGTATTTTGCCTTCAGTTGTGCATGCTTCCTTCTTTTGGGGAAGGGGGCTTTTCTAGGCTCCTAGCATACTGCTATTCAGAGCTCATACTGCTAGCTTTCAGTTTCTCATAACTCTCAAATTACTTGCATTGCAACTGAAAACCTGACCTGTGTTTCAGCTCAACTATAGCTGGTCCATGAGTCATATTTATTACTTTCACCTGACTCAAATTTACTTGAACCTAGCTATACAGCTTACTCATGCTTGTTCTACTTACCTCATTGCTGCAATTTCATTGCACTGCCTGTTGACAATGCTTAAGAGCATTATGCCTCCTTTATTTGCAGTTACAACTCAGTGTACTCATTTGTTTACTGCTGCTGTACAGGTCTACTTGCTTCCTGCTGCTGCATTGTTTATCCCCATTCCTACTGTACCTTGTTTACTCTGAGGTTAGCTGAAGCTCCTGCTGAGGCTATTAAATTAGCTTTATATCTGCATGTGGTTCTTGGCCTTTCAGCACTTTCTTGTTTGTCCTACAGCGGGATTGGGAGGTGTTTGGTGGGTCTGGCCTATGTGGTTAATTAACTCTGTTCTGAATCCTGTCTCTAGCCGAAAATCCTCAGAGTTTGTCACCTTGATTTGGCTATTCATGTCTGGATGGCTTGCCCTAATTCAGTGCTGTTTACTTGCTATGCAGTTGTTTTGCAGGTCCACCTATTACTACTACTGCTTACTGACCTATCAGGTCCACACTTGTTTACGCAATCATTGCTCCTTGCTTTCGCAAACCATTGCTTCATGCCTACTGCCATCCCCTCGGCCTCGGCCTGGGATTCTACTGCACTCAATATGCATTCGACCTTGCAAGATCTCAGCACTCAGCGCTCATTACGATCTCAACACTTCATGCTCATTCAGCTCACCTGCTTTCAGCTCTCAATCAATTCTGGGGCCTGTCAGCCATTCTATTCTGGTGCAGGGTTCCTGCAGCCGATGGTTGTGCTCTGCATTTAGTCCACATCATTGAACATGCCCAAGCTTGGGCCAGGATCCTCTCACCTGGCCCATAGCTGGGACCTGTCCTCACCCCAGGCTTGGCTTTAGCTGCCTGCTATGTGACAGCAGCTCTTGGTGTAGAATTTAAGACTAGCGGTGAAGGGTCATTACGACAATCTCCTTTGGTTCTAGTGTTCCACTGTAACAGTTGGCCATTGACTTTAGTGGTTTCCTAGCAAGGCACCTTCACCACATTCTCCCCACGACTGCCTCTGGTTCACCTGGTTTGATTTAGGGTGGGTAGGCCGGGTGAGTGCCTCAGCAGTTGTTGCTCTCCTCCTGTGCCTTGGATGTACGTATTGTTGCAGAGTTGTCTCGCAACCTTCTAAGGTGTTCCCGCTAGAGGGCTTGAGTGAGAGCCTTCCTCCAAATGCAATATTTTCCACCTCCCTTTAATTGGGTTTTCCAAATTGCAGCTGCAGAGCCATCACTAAATAAATTTTCCCAAGCTTGGGGGGAAGGCGACCTAGGCCTTGGAGCCCCAGAGATTAGTTTTTTTTTTCTCTCCTCCGTTGCCTCAGGTCATAACACTTAGTTAGCATAGTTGCTTTCCCTAGTTTCTTTAGGTAGGTTCCATTGTTGGATGGAGGTGGAGGATGTCCTGCCATTCCCTCTCTCCTTAGGGGATCCCCTTCTCTCAATGCAAGCCATCAGTATCATGCTACACAAACCTGGGCTGTTACTATGACAACTGAGTATATCATTGCATTATCAAACTGCCTATGCTTCTCTACTGCTACGTTACAGTTACTGCTTCTACGTCACTGTTACTGCTTGCATTATGCTTCGTGTTGCTTCCTTTTTGGGGATGATACTACATTTTTTTGGGGATTCCTAAAGTACATTTAGCCACGTGAACTGTCCTGTGGCACCTCTAGGGGTGGAACCCTCTCTGAGAGTTCCTTGCTGTCGTACTTCTCACAGGGTGGTAATTCCTCTGGAATAGAGAATGCGAACTGCCAAAACTAAACTAACACAGTTGCACAAGCATAACACTATACTGGCTGTGTAGGTCAGTGAAATGTAAGCTATGCCTGGAGTTCAGTGGCCACAGCCAGCCACCCCACTTCCTGAGCTATATAAGCAGTTCCTTCTAAGCCTCACTGTGAAGCATTTTTAATTTGCCCCACCATCCTCCCTCTTCCTCCAGCAGCAGCACTCTCTCCTTAGGGGATTCCAAAGGTACCTTTAGCCACAAGGAACCATCCTGTAGGCACCTCCTAGGGTGGAACCTCTCTGAGAGTTCCTTGTCATCGTAATCCTACAGGGTGGCAATTCCTCTGGAATAGATAGTGCGAAGGCCAAAACCAAACTAACACAGTTGCACAAGCATAACACTACACTGGCTGCATAGGTAAGTGAAATAAAACCGTCCAGTCTCTGGTATTGCAGCATGACCATGGGTAAAACAAAATTCAGGGCATTATGAAAGGTTTGCAGCAATCTGCTGATCTCCCTCCTGAATGAAGAGTAACAAATAATTCAACTCGCTAAACATCGATCCAGATGCTAATTGATTCAAATGTGCCCCCCATGGATATGGCTGGAGTCTATGGTCAAAAAGCATACAGTCTACAAATAATTACAGTACCTTGTCGGAGAAAAAGCAGAGAACATGTTCATCTATTTTTTTCTGGTGCCTGTGCTCATCCCTCCACCTCTACAGCAGCACAACCTTGCGAAAATGCAAAACAAATCCCTGTTTAAATTCTTGCTCCTGTGACAGTTCAGCCAGTGACACTGCCACACCAGAAGAGACACCTTCCCAGTTATTCTCCACAACTGCCACCTCAGAGTACTCCACCAGTAGAGCTAATACTTTCGGCTGTCACTGCACCTGTTATGGAGACATCTCCATCAATACTGGCAAATATCCACCTCCTGCAAAGAAGCACCAATGTATAATATACTCCAATTCTGAATCAGAGTAAAGACTTATGCCTGCAAAGTTTAAATGTTAAACAGTTTCAGAGTTAACATTCCTGTTACTTTTCACGTTCGATACCCTAAATCATTGGCACAAAGCTTTTACAAAGAGTTTCAACTGCCGAGATTTGCAACATGTTTTGAAACATTAACAATCTGCATCAGCACCCAGATTTTCAAGCCCCCTCACTGACGAGGAGTTCTTGAAAGTCCTTGCATCCATATATTACAAAAGACATAGGGCACCATGTATTACTCAGTTATAATATCTTTAAGAGGTTCCAGTGACATGCTGGAGCCTCTCAAGCTTTGTTCTCAAGGTTCACATGTCAGCAGAACCTCTCAGTGGTATTATAGCCTTATAATACACAGTCACTTATGTATTATTCTATTTATTGTGCATATCATCTGTTTGCTCTCTCTCTCTCATATTATATAGCACTTCACCAACTTTATAAATACTGCTGACTTTATCATTCAGAGTGATGCCTACATGTCAGCAACATCAGTGGGAAAGTTTTTTTAGATGAAAATACAGCACCATTATGAAACAAGATGAACTAGAGAGTCATATGTCATTAAAAGAATACACAATGGTATTATAAATGCAGATCTGTTTCCTATTTTTATTTCCATCAAAGTCAAACATATGAAAATCTGGTTTGGCATTGTTATTACATCTTTCCAAAAGCTCTCACATCATTTTTAATTTATTGAAATGCAAAAATTGAATTTATGCTCTTTATTCCTCCTGGTGAATAATTACTGCACTGACATACTGTATGTTGGAATATTAGAAATAATGAGACTAAAGCAGGATTCAGCTCAAAACTCTTTATACAGAGAGTTTATAAGTGGTGCACACTGCTGTGCACTTACAGACTTCCATTGACCACACAGCCCCCTCTCCAGTCAGTTATAATGTCTAACTAAACAGTCCCCCCCCAGCCAACTATAAAAACAAGTTTAGTTCCTTCTTTGAAATTCCTAGTATTAATAAAATTACGGTTATGGCCCAAATGAAATTTAAACTTAATCAAAACAGTTTTCCAGTATTTTGAATCATTTTTTTCTGGAATGTTCTCCTATGTAAAGTTAGAAATATATCTACCTATAGGCCTGTTACATAGAGTCAGTGTACTTTTCTTTTTTTTTAATTTCCTCATTGATATGTCATTCTAAAGACAGGAAAAGCAAGGATCTTTCTGAGAGGCACAGAAAGAAATTAAAAAAATATTCTGGGGGGCATCAGCAGAAACCAAGAGTCCTACGAAGGGCATTAAAGACTCAAATGTTTTCCATTTACCAGTCTTCTCATTAAAGGGAGAAGACTGGGCAGGTAATAGTGAAAGTTCATTCAACTCTAGGGGTAGTACAATCAAATAGTGTTGCCTTCTCTTGCAATCCACAATAATCTTGTACTGTACTTCCCTTGCAACTTCTGAAATTATTTGAAAATTGATAGAAACCATGCTGTGGAAGTACTTAACAACTGCCTGGCCAAGATCCAGGACTGAATGTCTTCCAGCTGTGTCAAGACTGAATCTTGTCAAGACAGAGGTCCTGGTGATTGAGCCTGGTTGCATGCATGTTGGGGTTGCCTCTGGAGTGGTAACAGGATTTGTCTGGGAACCATCCCTCTCGGGTGCAAAATCTGGGCATCTTCCTGGATGACAGGATGACACTGGATGCCTAGGTGTCATCTGTTGTCCTAAGTGATTTTTATCGCTTAAGGAATGTCACCCAGATTAAACCTCAAGTTCTGCCCAAGGACCTGCAACACTGGTACATGCCTTTGTTACATCCAGACTTGACTACTGCAATGTTCTGTACTTAGGGGTCTATGGAGGGACCCTCCACTAGCTGCAGCTGGTGCAGAATGCAGTGGCCAGGTTACTGACAGGTCTGTCAACATCATGTTATGTGACTCCAGTCCTGCAGGTTCTGCACTGGCTGCCTGTCAGGTGGAGGATCATCTTGGTGGGCTTGCTCACCTACAAGGGCCTATACAGCTCAGACGCTGGCTACCTGACTGATCTCCTTACACCTGTCACCTCAGTCCACTCCCTCTGCTCCTCCACCAGGGTCCTCCTTGTGGTTCCAAGGGGCCAGACTAAAAAACATCTGGTGACTGAGCATTAGCAGTCATTACTATGGCCCTATGGAACTCATTTCCAAGCTTTGTTAGGAAGGCCCTGCTGATGGAGGCTTTTAAGAGGAGTCTAAAAATCCATATCTTTATGCAGGCTTTCCTGGACTAACCAAAACTGTTGTATATTTTTAATGATTATATTTATTATTATTTATAGTAATGTATGTTACTATTTTAATTGCACTTTATGCTCCTTGCTTGTATTTTTGTTTTGTTTTCCCCTGCCTGTTGACTGTGTAAGGTGCCCAGAGTCTCTGGGATTGGGCGCCATATAAATAAAAGTACCTACCTACCTACCTATGCTTGGAAATATTCTTGGGCATCTTTAATGGCACTTATTAATTTCATCAATTAGAATGCCTCAGTAGCTGGCAGTCATATTATATCCCTGGCTAGCCAGTTACTACAAAGACCTCTTGAAAAACCCAATAGCCTGACTTGGCCAGAGTGGCATTAAATACAAGAAGTAAAAATTCCAGCACTCGCCCAGCTCACCCAGATCCAAAGATGTGCTTGTACTTTAAAGGTTGCAGTGTTGCAGAATAAATGTGCCAACAGTTCCTTTAGTCTGATGCTTAATATAAAGTGCCAAAACAATGCTATTGTGAATGAACCCCATGCCAGGCTCCAACATAACGTTTCTTACAAACTCTGTGGACTTTCTCAAAGGTCACATCAGCAGATACTGCTTGCCTATTTATACAGTCCATATAAAGAGGGACTCCCACCAAAAGTGCTGCATTGCAGAATTAGAATAAGCATACCTCCACTCTGAGGGCAGGAGTCTGGAGCATGCAGGTAAGACCTATCCTTTCTCCAGAGTAGAAACACCTCCAAGGTGTAGGAGGAGAGGAGAGGATGGAGCAGTGGAGGAACCTCTCAGGTAAGGCTGTATCCAGAAAGAAAAGGAGGGGTAATTCAAGAATACAACTCTGTCATGAAGTGTGGGCATGAAAATGAATGGAATAACATACTGTGTTAAATAGAGTGGGAGAAGCATGATGTATAAAAACAAAATACTACCTTTTCTGTGAAGGAATGTTGACTTCACAAGGGAAAGAATCTTTGTATGTGTATGAACTTTGGATTAATAAAATATTCAGTTTCAAAAGAATAAGCATACCCCCAATAAATCTCATGCCAAAATTAGGTTTTACATTACTTTTTATTTATTTATTTTTTTAAATATAGCTTTCTCTGGCATTTTCTTGGGTTTTCTCCCATCCCTGGAGCCCCAGCACATGGCCATATGTGCACATGGAGGTATGCACACACACGAAAACCAGCTCAGCCCCTTCCAACCACCAGTACTACCACCCTGCCTGCCTATGTTACCCACTAGACCTCCACCCAATGAAGAATGGAACTACAGGAGGGTCAACAACCTACTTCCACCACCCCAGGAGAGAGAGAGCAGCCTGATGGCACACTCAATCCCACTCCTTCCACCCCCCATGCGCAGCCCCCAATGACCCGAGGTCATTCCTGAACCCGGTCACCAGCGAGTGTAGATGTGGCGCCCAGTGCCTCAACCCTCAGCACCACCAGGCCAGCTATGTTACTTTGTTTTAAAGTGATGAGCTATTGTGGAACCCTGATTTCATTACTACCTATTCAAAAAGCCAGTTTCAGTGAAAGAGCCACTGATGATGTCATCTTCTGAACTCACATTCCAGTCCTCCATTGTCAGCAACCTTGTAGGACCTGCATCTCCAAAGTTTAAGAAACTGTAGCTATAGTAATCCTTTAAAAAATTGACACAGGGTTGGCTGTGCTGCTTGCATTTCGGAATGTTCAGATGCATGGCACTGTGCTTTAGAACATGTCAGGAGGTGGTTTTAGAGTGCAGCACTGAACCAAGGCATAGAATGTCAAGGTGGTACACAATTTTAAAATGGGGGTGGGGTTATGCAATCTTGGAATGTGGCAAGGATGTGCCATCTCAAAATGTGGTGGGACAATCAGTCTCGGAATACTACAGGGACACACATTGAGGAATTAGGTGGTGACTGGCATTTTCGGAACATAGTGTGGGTGCATGCTGTCGGAATGTGACAGGACACATCATATTATTCTGATTTTGCTTGTCCCTGACACATTCCAGAATTGTATGCACCCACCATATTTCAAAATTGTGCATCACGTTCCCACCACATTCCATCATTATGCGTCCCAGCCACATTCTAAAATGATGCAGCAGTGCCACATTCTGAAATTGCACAACCTTCCCCAATCCCAAATTGCACATCCCTGCCACATTCTGAAATGATGCATAGCCACCAAATTCCAAAATTGCACATCCCAGCCAAGTTGTGTTTCAATGCCACATTCCAAAATTGTCACTACCACGTTCCCAAATTGTGCATCACCTCCACATTTTGAAATTAAGCATCACCGCTACATTCCAAAATTACTGGATTTACTGGATTGTACTGGACAAAAGAAGGCACAAGGCCCATCGTGATTGTCCCCTCGACTGAGGTCACTGTAAATTTTGAGTAAAATTAAGCCATTTGTCTGCCACATTCTGAAACTATGAGTCACTGCCGTATTCCAAAATTATATGTCACTGCCACATTCTGAAATTGTGTGTCTCCACTGCACTCCAAAATTGTGCATCACTGCCATTCTGAAATTATGCGTCACTGCTGCATTCTGAAATTGTGCATTACCCACATTCTGAAATTAAGCGTCACGCACATTCCAAAAAGTGAGCATCACCACCACATTCGAAACTGAGTGTCACTGCTACATCCTGAAACTATGCATCACTGCCACATTCTAAGATTGTATGTCACTGCCACATTCTGAAATTGTGCATCAACTCTGCATTCTGAGCCTGTGAATTACTGTCACATTCTGAAATTGTGCATCACTACCACATTCCAAACCTGTGTGTCACCACCACATTCTGAACCTGTGCATTACTGCTGCATTCCAAAATTCGTATCACCACCGCATACTGAACCTGTTTATCATGGCCATATTCCGAACCTGTGCGTCACTGCCACATTCTGAAATTTTGGGTCACCACCACATTCCAAACCTGTGAGTCACTGCCACATTCTCAACCTGTGCGTCAGAGCTGCATTCCGAAATTTGTGTCACTGCCACGTTCTGAAATTGTGCGTCACCACCACATTCTGAACCTGTGCATCACTGCCACATTCCAAACCTGTGTGTCACCACTGAATTCTGAAATTGAGCATCACTGCTGCATTCTGAAATTGTGCATCACCGCCACATCCCAAAATTGTGTGTCACCACCCCATTCCAAAATTGTGCATCACCACTGCATTTCCTAAATTATGGGTTCCAGCTACTTTATGAGATTGCGTCATTGCTGCATTCCACAGTTGCAACCTGGTGACATTTGAAATCTCATGCCTGCAGTATTCTAAAACTGCACACAACTGTCATCTAAAGCCGTGTTTTCCACCATTCCAACCCCATGGCATTCTGAGTACTGTACCTTGCATCTACACATTAAGGAAGTGCACTGTGCTGGCCAGTCCGTGCTTTCCTTTTTCAGATGTTTACTACAACTGCAGTTTTAAATAACATAGGAGAAATAAATCTTATAAGGTAGCTTGCACAGAGGACTAGGTTGTGAGTTCCTAGTTATGACATCAGCAGTAGCTCTTCTCTGAAACTGTTTTTTTTGAGCAGGCAGTGAATTACGGCTACAAAATTACTGGTACCTTTTAAACAAAGTAATTTACAGATCTGATTTTTGGCATGAGGCTGACTGAGGATATGCTGATCCAAATTCTGAATTTATTGTTGCCAAAAATGTTGGCCTCAGTCCCTCTTTAAAGTGGCAATCTACAAAACTGTAGGTGTGCCTTGTGGCAAAGATACATTTTTGTGCAAAAGGAACTAAGACAGATATCCATTATGAAAACCAAAATACCATACCTGAAAAAAAACTTTAAAAATATAATGCAAACTAAAAATCACAGGATTCAGTAGACAAGCATTATCTGTAGGTGTGACCAATGAGAAGGTACACAGAGTTTATGCAGAATAACACATTGGGGCCTGGTACAGTTGAATACCACCATTGTCAAATTAGAATACCAGGTTTCTCACCAGCCCGGTAGTGCTGAGGATGGAGATGCTGGATGCCACACCTCACGCCATGCCAGTGACCCATGTTTGGAGCAAGCATGGATTGCTGTGGGTTGACAGGGGAAGGAGAGGATCAAGCATGCGGTGACAGCTCTCCTCTCCCGGGGAAGGGTGGGCATGCTGTTCCACTCCTTGGCCGCCCCCCTTGTGGAAGATGGGGTAGCAGCAGAGCCAGGGAGACAATTAGCATGGCATTGTGATGCAGCTCACCTCCGTGCACACATGCTCACAGCCATGGTACAAGGGACCAAGAAAGAGAAAAATCAGCTACCAGCTTTATGGAAATCCCTCAGTACTCTGGCACCATGGTCTCATGGAGATCTTAGCCCTGCTTCAGATATGTACTCGTGAGGGGGGGAGGACAGCCCTCCTCCCTTCCACCCCACCACGGAGGGTAATCCATGGGGGATAAAGGGCCTGGGAGATGCCAGGGGGGGTTAAGGTAGTGGCCGGGGGCTGGAGGAGGACAGAAGCTTGCTGGCGGGGCTGAAGGAGAAGGATAACTTCAATAATAAACAAGTATTTGTCAATGCCGAATGTTTGCTTGCTGGTATTGGCATTGGTAGTGCAAGAGTTATAGAGATGCATAATAGGAATGGTGGTGAAGTAGCGAAGTAACATCAACCCCCACCCTCACCCTGCAGAGACTGACAGGCATTGGGGGTGTGCCTTTGGGTCGTCGACCATAACACTCATGCCATTCGACCTCACCCCACCCTACAGACACAACAGGTGTCGCAGTCTGCCTTGAGGTCTTTGGCCCTTATGTTTACCCCATTTCAAAAGGAAATAAGGATGGGTGCAGTATTAGAGAATGGGGTGAATGTTAGGGTTGAAGACCCCAAGGCACACATCGATGCCTGTCAGTCGCAGCAGGGTGGGGGTGGGGGCGTAATGGGTTGAGCATTATGGCTGATGATCCCAAGTCACACCCCCGATGCCTGTCAATCTGTACAGGGTGGGCATTATGATTGGAAACCCTAACGCTCTGGGCATTTGTTGGTATTTTTGCTCCAGATTTTCAACATGGGCTTTTTGGGAGCCCGCCTCATGAACAGTGGCAATATCATTTCATTACTCAATGCCAAAAGGTGATTTCGTACAGCGAGTGTGCCACTCAGTGCCACAGATGCGAAAACACATTTTGGGCAGGATGTGAAAAATGACAGCTGCACTATTCATGAGGAAGTGTGAAGAAATGGCAATGTTGAAAATCTAGAGTAAAAATATGAAAAAGTAGGCGAAGTCACAAGTGGGCATAGAAACTGCAACGCACACTCATAGTAGTCATTTTTGAATCTTTCACCAAATTTTCAACATGGCTTTTGGGACCTCCCTTCATGAACAGTGGCACGGGATTTTGTTAATCTTTCACAAAGTTGATTTTGCAGAGTGACTGTGCCATTCTGCACCACAGGTGCAAAACACAGTTCAGGAAGGATGCAAAAATGACAGTTGTATGGTTTATGGAGGGTGAAAAATGGCAACGTTGGAAATTTGGGTGAAAATATTAAACATTGATGAAGTTATGAGCATGTGTAAAAACTGCACAACAGACACTCATAATGCAGTAATTTTTTGGAGCTTTTCACTAGATTTGTAACAAAGGGCTTTTGGGACCCCACCTCATGAAGAGTGGCACTGTCATTTAGTTAATTGGTCCAGAAAGATGATTCCATGCAGTGACTGCAAAATCACATTTCAGGACAAGAAACACAATTGCAGTGACAGTGTTCATGAGAGTGAATCAAAACATGTTGAAAATGTGGGACCAAAACTCCAAAATTGGCTGAGATATCAACCTAAATTGAAAACTCCCCATTGACTGCCATTATAGGGCTTACCATTATTTCTTCAGTTCGGTTGGTCTTTGAAGAGTGCAGATGTGTTCTCAGTCCACAGAAGATTGCTGCTTCTGACCTCCAGTAGTATGTATGGGTGAGAGGTGTGTGGGGAGGTAGAGTGTGCAGAGTGAGGGTTGGGGTTGGGGAAGGGGGGCAGGCGGGAATGGCGAGTGACCATTTTTTTTTTTTTTTTTATTATTGTTTTAGTCTTTGGTAACTGGGTAAGACCCACTAGGCACAAGTGCCTGTTTTCAGAGGTGACCTGGGAGCACTGGGAAGTTAAGTGACTTGCTCAGTATGCAAGTGGAGGTTGTGAGACTCAAACTCATGTTTTGTCTGCTGGATGTACCAAGCTTGTTCACATCTCGTTCCTCTAGCTTCTAGGCTATACTGCCAGGTTTAAAAAATAATACATTGTGGGACTGTTTTCTTTTTTACAGGTGAAATATTATAAAATGGATTTTGGCACACTGGGGTGGGCTCCCAGTGTGTCAGTGTACTGGAGGGGGTATCAATGCCAACCAAGGGATTGAGCACCCTGAGGTTGGTTGAGAACATAGAGGCAAGGGGGGCACGCATCTGACACCTGGAGTGGGCACCCAGTGTCAGAAACATCAAAGAAGTATTTTATGGCACACTGGAGTGGGCTCCCAGTGTGCCACATTAATGGGGGGGTACATGCTGACATGGGGACTGAGCACCCCGATGTCAGCAGAAAATGGAGAATAGGGTGTGCAGGGCAGGCAGCAGCAGTGGGAGGGAGCCAATTTGTTGTTCTGCTGTTTGAGTGGTTGGGAGGAAGGGGGGACTGGTGCTGCAATGACAAAACTCTCCCTGCTTGCAGCGGAAGATTTCACAGAGGGTGCGGGGCAGGCAGCAGCAGTAGAAGGAAGCTAATTTGTTGTCCTGCTGTGTGAGTGGTTGGGAGGGAGGGGAGACTGCCACTGCAATGATGAAACTGCCCTGCATTGCAGTGGCAGATTTCCTGGAGAAGTGGAGGTGGGCAGCAGCAGTGGGAGGAGCTAATTTGTTGTCCTGCTGTGTGACTGGTTGGGAGAGAGGAGACTGCTACTGCAATGATGAAACTGACCCTGATTACAGCAGCAGATGCATGCTCTGAAACCGCTGTCATTGACAGCTTTAGCATTAAATGGTGGCCGCGGATCGCCCATTAAAGCGTTTACTAGATTGGCCACAACACTGCCACACCTCTGCAATGCTCTACTACCTCAATATGATTATGGTGTGATGTGTGTGCAAGCAAACATAAAAATAATTCCCCCAATATTTCCATAGTGTAGTGTACCCCTCTCCTAGCTTCAATCCCCAACATATAACATAACATAATTATTCTCCCAGTATTGCCATAGTGTAGTGTACCCCCTCCTAGCCCCGATCCCCAATGTATAAAATAAAATAATAATGTCTGCAGTATTTCCATAGTGTAGTGTAATCCCCTCCCATCCCTGATCCCCAATTTATGAAATAAAATAATTATTCCCTCAGTATTTCCATTGTGTATGGTCCCCCCATGCAGCCCCAATCCCCAATATAATTAGAAAACACCATCCCTGTTCTCTGGATTTTCTGTAGTGTAGTGGCCTCCCCACCCGTCAGGATGGGACCCCCCCACCCTGCTCCCCCAAGCAACCAGTGCTTGAGACTGGCTGAGCCCTCCGCACACCACCATGGTCAGCTGCCAACTGATCTGTCAATGAATGGGTACTATACACAGTATATGCTTATTGGTTGAACCAGGGAGCATGTACTATGTACAGCACCCATGCATTGACAGATCAGTTGGCAGCTGGCCATGGTGAAAAGTGAGGGCTGGAGCCAGTCAGCTGGCTCCAGTTGGGGTTGAGGGGAGTGGGGTGGAGGGACTCATCCTGACAGGATGGGGCTGCCACACCACACAAAAGCCAGGGAATGGGGATGGTGTTTTCTAATTATTTCGGGATCAAGGCTGTGTGGCTTAGACCCTACACTATAGAAATACTGGAGGAATAATTATTTTATTTTCTACATCAAGGATGGGGTGGGGTACACTACATTATGGAAATACTGGGAGCATTATTATTTTATTTTATATATTGGGATCAGGGCTGGAGGCGGTACAGCACACTATGGAAATACTGGAGGAATAATTATTTTATTTTATACATCGGGAATCAGGGCTGGGAGGTAGTACACTACACTATGGAAATACTGGGGGAATAATTATTTTATTTTATACATCTGGGATTGGGGCTGGGAGAGGGGTTCACTACACTATATAAATACTGGGAGAATAATAATTTATTATACACATCGGGGATTGGGGATGGGAGGGGAGACCCTACACTATGGACAAAGGGGGGTAAGAGTTATTTTCTTCTGTACATTGGGGTCGGGCATGGGGGGGATACCATTAGACTAACAGGGAGTGCCATGGAACTGTTTTGTTCCCCATGGCTGTGTGAGGCTGTGTGAGTGGGGGGTAGAGAATTTTGCACAGCATGTGTAGATTTTGCTACATTTTTAATGCAGTGAAATTGCCAATTTTGCGGGAATTTCACCCTTGATATTGTTTTTCAGACCATCTCTATTATGATATTATGCACTGCCTGGAAAAACAACATAATGTCCTGTCTAGATGGCCAACAGCAAGTGCTACAACACCAGGAGGGGTTCTGGTTCTGGGGTATGCTAAGCTGCAATTCCTTCCAATATGAAAGAGAATGAAGAATGGTCACGTTTTCTAGACCACCAGCAAGAAGACCCAGTGATCATCAGATTGATGTTCTGGGTGGAGAAAGTACTGCAAGCATTCC
Organism: Neoceratodus forsteri; assembly: GCA_016271365.2. Classification (NCBI taxonomy): domain Eukaryota; kingdom Metazoa; phylum Chordata; order Ceratodontiformes; family Ceratodontidae; genus Neoceratodus; species Neoceratodus forsteri. Next base: position 436,526,097 of record JADMNL010000023.1, read on the forward strand.
CGAAGAGGCCCAATGCAACCCTGAACTTTACAAGTACTACTTGGTGTGGCCATACCTCCAGGTGCAACAAAAATTTCTGGTGCTGAAGACTGAAGATTATAAGGGCAGGGTTGAATACAAATGCATAGTAGTCCCTAAGGGGGTTGTCCTGGACACAGCCACTGGGGATATTTTGGGGGTAGAAAACATCACACAGAAAGTACAAGTCTGCTGCTACTGGCCAGGGTGTATGAAGTCAATGAAGAAGTGATGTAAACCTGTTTTACTTGTGAGCCCTAGAGAGCAGTAGGTGCTACCAATGGAACTCACATGGTTTTGTCCCAAACTAGTTGGCCATTTGAGAGGTAGCAATGGATAGCCTGGTCCCTTACCACTAACCTTTAGGAAGAACAGATATATCTTGGTAGTGTCTGACTATTTTACAAAGTGAAAAGAAGCCTACCCACTGCTTGCTCAAGGGGATCCAACTGTGGCCAAGGTTTGCATGGAACAGTTCATCTGTAAGTTTGTGGCCCACAGGTCCGTTCCTATGGATCAGGGTTGGAACTTTAAGTCCAGGTTCTTCTGAGGTGTCTGCAATCTCTTAGTGGTGTACAAAACCGTGACCACTCCGTACCTCCTGCAGTCAGATGAACTGGTCAAGCAGTTGAATTGCAAGCTCCTAGTCATGCTGTTCTCTTTTGTGTGAGATAATCAGACTGAATGAGATAGTGTACTGCCATACATTATGCTGGCTTACAGGAGTAGTGTACAGTTCATGATGGGGTAAACATCATTCATGTTGATATTTGGCCATGAATTCACACTCCCAGTAAAGCTGTTCAATGAGGTGGTTGTTCGCGAGAGAGGTATACTGACCTCAATGATCATGTGACTAAGGTGGCGGGGTACCACAGTACGGTGGCTGCAGTAGTAAAGAGGCAGCAAGAAAAGGCCACAGATAAGTAAAAAGAGCAATACCACCTTAAGGTAACCATTGAGGTTTAGGCAGAGGTTGACTGGGGTGGGTTAAGAACCAGCAAAGATTAAATTGGGCAGGAGGTCACAGGAACTTAGTTCTGCTACCTCTTACAAAATTGTATGAGAGTTCATACACCAGCCCTCTATCATCCTTCTCCTTTAAATACTACAGGAGAGTTCCACCACCTAGAAATGACATTTTCCTCACCTAAAAATCTAGATGTGAGCATTCCACCAATCTAAAGATTTCCAATTTAACCACTGATAACCAGAGTTGCAAAAAAATACATTTGCCCCAGGCTGCAGCCATGGTTCAAGGTACTGTATCAAGTGACTAAAAAGATGTCTGATGTGTTGTATGATCTGTTATCTTGAAAAACAGACAGACTGTAATTATGCATTATAACCAACTAAAACCTTATCCAGAGGTGAGGCCCACTGATTATATTTAATTGTCCCATTATGATATGTGTGTATCCCTAGGTGGCGCTATCTCAAGGCTACTACCTGCCTGCATAACTACTAACAAGTTGAGGGCCTAGGTCCAATGGCGGGTGCCTCCACCCAGAGGTCAGGGTTTGCAGTAGTTAAACTAACTTGGTCACAGCCCTCTGGGACACTGTAACCCCTTTCTTAGCACAAGTGGCCCACACAATGCATTAGGAATATCTTCACAATGTACACTTACCCCCATGACTGGCTCCATCGACTGGACCCCGGGGACACCCTGTAAAACAAGATGATAAAGTGCAAAAGCCACAGAAAAATACTTTAACATAAACGAATACCTCAGACAGTGTTACTTTGCTGAAACAAACAAATCTGATTTATTTAGTGGGATATAACAAGGACAGGGGGAAATCAGGTTAATTAGGTTAAACACATTAATAATCACAGTACTGTGCACATATTCAGAGTCCCAAATTGTCACCTTCACTGGGTACCCAGGATGGGAGGGGCTAGCCAGGATCGGTTGCAGCTGGTTGGGGCCCTGTGATGGAAAAACACTTGCACAATACCCAATTGTAATCCGGAGCCGGAGGGCTCAGTTTGTGAAGAAATAAAAAAACAACAATTAGATGACACACTTGCAATTCGACAAACAGATGGCAGGGATCTACCCTGCTTTGTACTCACAACTCAATGCTGGAACTGGATGGAAGGCAGATTGTCCTGGATTGCCAGGAGGAGCAGACCATGTGGACAAGGTCCTTGTGACTGGACCCCACTGCAGTTTAAAGCAAATGGATATAGTCAGTCTTAAGCTGGGGTTTACTTCCAGCTTCATACACTCTGTTCACTGTACAGGGGATTTGAAACGTGATTCCCCACAAGCACTACACAGATTTATATGTAAAAAGGGAGTACTATACCAGGCAGGCTGCTTCTCTATCCCGATCGCAATAACTGCACAATACCCGGGAGAACACACAGCAGATTCAGTTCCTGACAGACCGAGCACGATTCAGCAGTTTCTCCAGTCTTCTACAGGGTGAGCCTGGTTTCCTCACTTCTGGTGCTTCTTTCTCCTTACAACTCTGATTCAGTCCACACTGGCACTCACAAACAGCTGCAGGCCGAATTTTGGGGCCCCACACGAGCTTCCCGTGTGAAAACTCAATGGCGCAGGAGCACGGAGCTCCTTCCCTCTTCACAGTCACAACTCAACTGAACTTTCCAGTAGACAGAACCAGGCATTTCCTTTGAGTTCCTCCCAGTTCAATGGCTGGTTTTGCTGTCACTCACAGTAAACTCCCCCTATTGGTGGAAAAAAGGGGCCGAAGTCCAAACTACAATTCCCAGAAGCATTTGCCATACAGTACATAGGTGGCTGGCTCCACAATGAGAGTCCAAGTTCTGATTTGCCAGCAGCAGGCTCCATTTCAAAGGTCCCCCCACACTGATTGGTCCAGTTCAGCAGTTCAAAACTAGAATGAGGACTAGGCAAACACAATTCTGACTGCAAAAAAAAAGCAGGTTAGACAAACTGTATTTTCGTTATTACTCTAAATGATGTCTGGCAAACAGTTATATCTTTGAAAAGTGCTCACTCTGCCCACTTAGTGACAGCAGAAATGGAGCGATTTGGCAGCAGCTCGATTGGGACTCAAGCAGGGAAACACACAGACCCCCATCCAAATTAGTTATGTCTGCAGGCAGACAGCTCTTAAAGAGGCAGTACCAGAGGCTCTAAAAGCACTCACAGATAAACGGCTTAGATGCTGAACACCATCCAGGCTTGGAGCATTCAAGCAAGCTCCTGGAAGACTTTTGGGAACCCCCATTTGCAGGGGGGGTTACATGTGGTATTCTAGATCATGTGATTTGAGTTGACTGCCCAGTCTGTTTCTCTTTGCTCTCTATTTTTTTTTTGAAATTCAACATCTTTATTTATTTTATATCATACAGAAACACAAACAATGTATTCCCTTCTGTAGTATCTAGATTAAACAAGAAACCATTCTATCTTCGGATAAATTATCTGAAATTATAATAAACCCTTTAAATCAGTCCCCGGAACCCCTCCTCCTACCCTCCCCCTCCATTAATCCACCCCCTCCCCTGGAGTGTGCCAACCAAACCCAACATTACAGGAAGATACTAGGAAACAATAAGTAAATTAATTATAGTATACCAATAAAATAAAAAAGCGCATACAGAGACATACAGAAGATGATTGCTAATGCAAGTATAAAGCATATGGTTTACCCAATTTTTTATTGAATGAGTCCATGTTGTTACGGGAGCTAGCGACCAGTCTTTCAGTATTGAAACAAGCTGATAGATCCTTCAACCATTCAGCGTATGTTATGGCCAGTTGATCCATCCAGTGCTTAAGTATCAATTTCTTAACCACTGTTGAAATTAATGCCATATGGAATTTGCGCTCTTGGATCCCAATGCTGGAAAGCATTCCTAAGATACATATCTCTATGGTAAACAGCTTCTCCAATCCTAGTAATGGATCTAGTTTGGATTGAATTGTGTGCCATAGAGGGGCCACCTTTTCACAGTGCCAAAATATATGTTTCAGGTTCCCTTCAAATTTACCACACCTAGTACACGTAGAAACAGAAAGCTTGCTCAGTTTAGTCAATTTAACTGGTGTATAATACAAGTTATTTAAGATGTGATATTAAGTGAGTCTGAGCCTATCTTGGGTATGGTATCTATGCAAGTCCTTCCAAATTTGGCTCCATGTAGGGGTATTGTTCGGCAGAAGAGAAGTCCATACTTTGTATCCTGGAAGGGCATTTGGGAATTTAAGGCCCAGTAGGTAGGAGTACATCATTGAGATCCCATGGGGTTTATTTGCATAATCCTGCATTTGTACTAGAAAAGGCCTAACCTGAGACTCCCTAAAAGCAGTACCAAAACTAAAGTTAATGAGATGCCTCAACTGGAAGATTTTAAAAATAAACTTCTGAGGTACCTTAAGTCTGACCATAATTTTGGGAGAAGAAAGAAGAGAGTCTTGAGAATAAGGTTTTCTATCAGGACTCCTAGTAACTGAGGAAGCCATTCTGAAGAGATCAGTGATCCACCTATTTTTAATGTTAGGATTTAAGATAAGGGGTTGCGCAGTATCTCTCTTAGGGGAGATTTTGAAGAAATTCCAGCATTGGGCTAGGACTTTAAGCAAGGTAAGAATAACCAAATTTTGTATTGGGACTGGTAGTGCCGAGTTGGGAAGGAAGAAGATAGCAAATGATTTGAGGTTATGCAAGTCCAATATCCGTCTTTCAAAAACCATCTCCCCAATTAAGACAGGTGACTGGCCCAGTAATACAAAACAAAGTTGGGGAGACGGAGTCCTCCCAAATCTTTGGGAAGACTAAGCTTAAGAAAGGAATGTCTAGGATGTCTGCCTTGCCAAATAAATTTGGAAAGGATGGAGTGAAATTGCTGGAAGTAGGATACAGGGAGCCACAGATTCAATAAGTTTAAAGAATAGAAAAGGCGGGGTAAAACATTCATTTTGATGATACTAATCCGACCCCATAAAGAGAGGGGAAGTTTTGCCCATCTTTGGAGATCCTGTTGTGTATTTACCACTAAATCATCAAGGTTAAGTTTCTTGAAAACACAGGATCCTTAGTAAGACGTATTCTAGATATTTCATTGAATGTGAGACCATTTCATCCCAGATTGCATGAAATTAGCTTTGTAGGTGAGGGCATTTAAGGAAATATTACTGTTTTGATAGGTTCAACTTGTAGTTGGACAGAAGGCCGTACTGTGTAATAATTTGTAAGGCATGAGCTAAAGATGTATCGGGATGTGCCAGATGAAGAAGAATATCGTTAGCATACACTGACCGAGTCAGTGACTGCTGAAACACTGAACAACCCTGAACATGTGGAGGCGTTTGATACTGAGAAGGAGAGGTTCTAAGTATAGATTAAATAGAAAGGAGATAATGGGCATCCTTGCCTGGTGCCTGTGAACAGAGAGAAACGAGAAGAAGACCCCATTGCAATAAATTTTTGGGAAGGAGACTTATATACCATCTGAATCTACCAAATGAAGGAGGCGGAAACCCATTTTGTAAGTGTTGCCCAGAGAAAGTCCCAGTTGACTCTGTCGAAGGCCTTTTTGGCATCTAACGAAATTAGAGCCATGGGAATCTGAGAGGTTTGGGCTATGTAGAAAATATCTGAGAGAGTTCTGAGATGGTCAGCTGAAGAGCGGCCTTGCAAAAAAACAACTTGTTCAGGGCTCAGCAAGTGGTGCCAAATCTTTTTAATCCTAATAGATAAAATTTTTGTTAATATTTTAATATCGCAATTTTAAAGTGAAATTGGTCAGTAACTGGCAGGTTCCCTATGTGATTTATCCGGTTTAAGAAGTAAAACTATCGTGGCTTCTAGCAATGTGGGATCAAAAGTATCAGCGTGAACATATACTCATATAGATTTAGAAGGAGGGGCTAGTTCTTTGCAAAAGATTTTATAGAAATGGAGGGAAAGCCGTCAGGACCAGGTGACTTGTCTAGTGCTAACCCCAAATTGCATCTTCCACTTCCAACAATGTGATAGGGGAAGACAGAGCAGAACTGTGGTGAGCTTGTAGACAGGGTAGATTAAGGCCTCAAATAGCTTTCAATACTTGAGAGAGGTGCGGAAAGGAACATTTGCTATAAAGTGTACTATAAAAAGTTTAAAAAACCTGAGTGATATCCCACAGTGAGGTTTTGATGGTGCCATCTAATGCTTGAAAGGCAGGGATTAGCCTCGAGCTTTCCATTTTCCATAAGCGAAGGGCCAACATTCTACCAGCTTTCTCTCCCTGGTCAGTGTATCTAGATTTGGTTTTTAAGATGGCATACTCTGCTTTTTCCTTTAATAAGTCTGCATATTCATTCCTTAATGTTAACAGGGTTTTCAGGGAGTTTGGAGGAGAGGATGAAGATAGAGAACTTTCTGCTTCTCTTATTTGAGTTAACAGGGAAATTGCTCTCGCTTTTCTTCGTTTTTTCCTCTTGGAGGCTAATTTAATAAATTCCCCCCGAAGATAACATTTAAGGGAGCACCATATTAAATCCTCCCTTGGTGTGGAATCTTTATTAATATCCATGAAGGTAGAAATTAGCATTTTAATATGGGAAACTGTTTGCTCTTCTTTGAGAAGTTGTGTATTTAATCTCCAAGTAGTGTCCCTTTGGAGGTTCAGATCAGGGGAGATCCTCAGCCATACAACTGAGTGGTCTGATAAGACAATTGGTTTGATTCCTGTCTGGCAAAGACCGAGATAGAAGGAGATACTGATTAGAATATAATCTAATCTAGACCAAGACCGGTGGACATGAGAATAGAAAGAAAACACCTGGTGCGAAGGATTGAGAGACGACAGGATCACACAATCCCAGAAGCTCCATGAAGGCCTTGTGATGGGATAAAGGTTTTAGTGGTAGGTATGTTCTGTCTAGGTCTTGAGATGGTGGGATGATCCAATCACCTCCAAAATTAACTGAGAGGGCAAAAGTCTGCCTATCCTATCAGCCAAGCCCATAAGGAATTCGTCTCCTCCTACTGGTCCATAGATGGAACCTAACACTACCGTGTTGTGTAAGAGAACCTTTAACTAATATATAAACCTCACCCTCTGGGTCTATTAGACTATCTTCTGTTAGGAACGATACGTGTTTCTTTATCAAAATAGCCACCCCCCTACTCGATGCTGACCCACTTGCAGCAAACACTTGGGAAAAGCCTTGTCGGCATAGCCAGTTTGATTCAGTGACTAGTAGATGGGTTTCTTGAAGCAAAAGAATATCTACATTTAATAATGCGCAGTTTTTAAAAACCTGATATCTCTTCGTTATGTCTCTCACACCTCTGACATTCCATGTGGCAATTTTAAGTGGTACGGTAGTCATTGTTAACAGTTAAAAGGAAAAAGCAGTCATAAATAGCTAACTGAAAAAAGCATTCTGAAAGGAACACTCCAAACCCACCTCCCTCCCATCTCTTCCCCTGAAAAAATAATCCAGTAGTACCACACATAATAAGCTGTAACAAACTATCCCCCACTACCATAGACAATACCCAAAGAAGAAGTCTCTGTCTCGTGATACCCACCTCCCCAACTCCCCCCAAAGAACTAACACAACTATATACAAAAGGACCCCAGGTATAGATAAGCGATAACCCGAGAAGCCATGCAAGAATCCTTGGGATCCAGACCCTCCTGGTGATATTTCATTTAACCATTATCCGGAAACGACACATCCTGTCATGGGAGAGGAATCCACGCTTCAATTTGGAAGGGTATTTAGCCAAACACCCAATGTACACAAGCAGTACCAGATTCTCCCAAAATCGCCTATACCCCATTTACTAGCGGCACTGTAGTTTTCCCGGAGGTTGCTCCAGTCCGGAGCTTCCTCCCTCCACCTCCACTGCCCCAGTCTGATCGCCACCGTGAGAACTACCTGAAATAGCTATAACTTCCAATTAAATATACCCTGGATATTAAAGCACTAAATCCCCCAGGAGTCGAAAGAAAAAAAGAAGGGATAACCCCCTCTCTTAATTGGAACATCTGTGGCAACATATTCTCCCGAATTATAGCTCCTAGCCCCATCTTATCCCATGAGAGGGATTGATCCCCCAATTGGACACAAGTACTCTGTTCCAAATAGTTTACCATAGTAAATTATAGGTAACTTACCACAATAAAGCCTGTTGATTCGAATCGGGGCTATACAAAGCCCGTATCGAGAACGAACCCAGGAGAAATCCTTGATTCTAAGGCAGCAATTTCCCCAAGGAAGACGAGAAAAAAGGGAAAAAAAAAAAGACCCCCCCCAATAATGCCCGCATCACGCATCACGTATCACCAACAAGTCAAGTGGTCCAGGCCCCGAAGCAAAGCGGAAATGATAGGGGAACCCTAATTGTGATGGAACCAAAAGAGGTCCGTACCATAAGTTGCTGCCTGGAAACCCGAATCAACCATAAGGTTGCTACCCCATCACAGAGAGCAAATGCACATCCTCAATAAGGGAAAGATGGCCTACCCTCTCTCAGCAAGGCTCTGACATTGCCCCATCTTCCCATTGAAGAAGAACTCAGCAGGTAACTAACAACAATTACAATAGCTAACTTTAGGAAAACTTCAAAATTTGCATTATTGAGACTCTGTTTAGTCCTGTGAAGTCAGCCTGCCTTGAAAAGATTAGGAAGTCTGGAAGTAAGGTCTTTTGCAGCCTGTTCAGGAGAATCGAGAGTGCCAGGTGCCTTCAATTGCCACTTGTAGTCTAGCAGGGTATAACATCTTGAAATGAATACCAGCGGCTATCAACTTGCTTACGGTTGGGTGGAATGCTGATCGCTTCTGTCTAGTCTCAAAGGGAGATCCTGTAATTTTATTTTGGAGTAACCCCAGGTTACTGATTGTAGATCCTTAGCTTTGGTGATGACATGTTGCTTCTCCATGAAACTAAGAAAATTTTATAATGATAGGTCGGGAGGAGATCCGGATTGAGGCTTTGGTCTAAGGGAGCAATGAGCTCTTTCTATGTGGTATTGGGGGTTCAATGGAGAGGGTCCCATGGCCTTATGTAGAAACTTCTGCATGAAGACAATGATTTCGGCTCCTCTTCCGCTTCGGGTAGCCCGATGATCAGGACATTATTTCTTCTGCTTCTCCCCTCCAAATCTTCTGTTTTAAGCTGAAGTTTGTGAACCTGTTGCCGGAGCTGAATGATCTCATGGTCGATTCTGTCTTTCCACTTCTCCTGGGACAAGATTCTGGCCTCTGAGTCAGCCATCCTCGTCTTAAGGCTGGTGAGATCCCCTTTAATAGATTTTGTCTCTGTAGCAATGTCATCCAAGGTTTCTCAGAACGGTAACAGCTCCTGAAGAAATCGCTCTTCGATCAGAGGGGTTGCTGGAGGATAAGGATTATTCGTTTTAGACGAACTCCCCACTCCTTGACTTCTTGATTTTTTGGAAGTCTTTTCTGGCATGGTTGGCAGAGTATGCCTGATCGCGGCCTGCCTCATCTCGGCATCCATCGCCGCTAGAAAACTTTGCGATGAAGAATTCCAATGAAATGAGTACTGGAGGCAGGAAAGTAGTAGCTTTAAATAGCACCTAAAATCAGCCTTTAGCCTTTACCGAAATCGGTATAAGGGGCTTTGCAAAGGGTGGTAGGTTGGAGCTCCAGACAAGTGCTGCTTCTAGGTGGATTCTGCATCACGTGACCATCCTGGTCTCTGTTTTTTTAATGTCCTTCCCATGTGCTCCTGGGGCCTAGCAATACTTCCCCTGCTTACCCAACTCAACCCTTGCTTCTGACCCTCACTCAGGCCTTCTAACTTCTCTGACATCCCCTTGGTTCTAGTTTATCCCTGCTGGGGGATGTCCCTGCTGTCACCTTGGAGGAAGCACCTCAGATGCTGGGGATGTAGTTGGGGGGCAACAATGATGTATTGTGTGGTGGCATTACATGGGGGAGGGACACACTGAGGGCTGTCATCCAGTGCACACAAGGTGCGCCTTTTTCCTGTATCCTCCCTCATGCGCTGGGAGAAGTAGTTTTGTTTGTTTGTTTTGTTTTATTAGGTTTGAAGTTGTTTGTTTTCAACTTCTTATTGTGTTTATGATTAAGGACTGATATGTCCCTATACTTAAGTCCCATTTCAAACAGTAATCCACCATCTCTGTGGATATTCATTTAAATTTTTCTAGGCTGTGGAGGCTCAATTCTTTCAGCCTATCTTTTTAGTACTCAGATGATAACCCATATTTAATTTATGTTGCATTGTGATGTACTCTTTCAGTTTGTGTTCTTTTGTCTATTTTACAGTGCCCTCCCCCAAATTAGGATCCACAGTCCATTATTAAGGGGGGCCCTTATTCTGGTGCCTTTTCCATGACATGTGGGACATCGAGGTGCCCGAGTGAAAGCCTCAGGCACCAACTGAGGCAGACTGTGATTGGACCAAAAAGTAGGACTCCATCTGGAGGCAGGCAAATCTGGTGGAGATCTCATTGAGAACAGATGCTGACAGCAGGTGAGCTGTGGTATCCCAGGCATACAGAAGCTAAATAACACTGCTTAAAAGATTCCAAATTCCAGAGAGGAAGAGATCAGCAGCTGCCTGCAAGCCTGCACCTATACAATGCTGAAGATCCAGTGTGTGAGCAAGAGACCGAGGGCTGCTGATTCAGGTTCCATAGCAGGCACTACAGCAAGGCGTCCAGACTGCCATTGACTCAAGGATTTGGAAGCTGGGATGTGTGTCAGTTGGTTCTGGGCTTCAGCAGCCCCAAGAATGTGATTTATCAGAATACATTGAAAGTGGCCATTTCAAAGTGCAAAGAGGAACCTGCATGTATCAATGATGCCCTGAAGAGCAGCAATCCAGCAGCCTGCAGCATCTGGATCCTTCTGGGTCAGAAACTGTTTAGAATGCCTCAGTGTGGCCTTGTTTCAGAGAGACACCTTCTGTGTTCATCATGTTGCAAGCTGGCAATGGGGCTGGATTATAAATATCCTGATTTTCAGAGTTGTCTGACATTTAAACAATATCATGGCCTGTTGATGGGACATTCAGTGAGGATGTTGCTCCACTGCTTGAAAGTGCACAAATGCCAACCCGTCTGCAGCAACATTTATCGGCCTACAATGGTGCAACACCTATGGTACCAGGAACTGTGCTGGACTTAACAAATCCCATTGCCAGGATGGGAAAGTGTAAAGCTGGCTAGCTTGGAAGGGCTTCTAAAAAGCCATGGTCAAGGTGGCTCTTGCACTACCTATCTTTGCCTGCCAGGTTGCCCTGATCCTGTCCTGTTAATAAATCAGTATTTTCTGTTAATCTTGGACTGGTTATTGACTCCCAGTGTGTAACACTAATAGTGGTTTCCTTACCAAGTCCACCAAGAACTAAGGCTCTTGTAGCTCGGTCTGTTGGAATGTCACCAGCCCTTGTCCCCAAACTTCATTTTACCAGACTGCACTGACTTCCCAAAGGTGGTGGCAGTGCCATATGCATGGCACATGCACCAAAGGCTGGTACTGAAGCAGTCCTAAAATGTGATTTTCTTTTCATTAAATTAGCCTACTGTTTTTAACCAATAATGACTTTTATATTAAGTAAGCCCCTCTGATGTTTTGGTCTAGAGACTCTTCCACCAGGCACGTCTTGCCATGTGGTCCATCACACTGCTCTGCACAACCAAACTGCAGTATGTAATCAATACAGTATTTAGTTTCCTGCTGAACCAGTCCAGTGGACTGTGCAGTGGATGTGCGGGCACTAAGAGGTGTTCAGGATCACTTAGTGATGCGCTGGCATGGCAGTAGGGGCCATCATGCCCATAGACTTCTGCCTCCCTCCCCAATTCCCCATCAAAGTGGTTTTTTGGTCCAAGGAAGACAATAACGATATAATTGTTTCACCTGGACCTAGTTTTAATTGTGTGCCTCCCATGGAAATTCTCCTGGCATGACTGTTGGTTGCGGTGGCATTTTAAAATCAGATCTCTTAATTTTTCATTCAAATGAGTTTACTGTACACTTTTTGTCCAGCTGCACTCGGTTCGGAACCGGACCTGGACCATCCTGTCAGATCAAGACAGGGACAACCTAGCCTAAAGGATTGGTGTACAACAAAAGTGATATTAGCGTAAAGGGATACAAGTATGCTAGTAAGAAATATAAGGCCAATATAAGGCCAAATAACAATAATAAAATAAAACATTCGGCTTATTGTTAACATTGAAAACATTTGAGGCACGCCAGTTTTCCATCCTACAACAAGAAATACGCTCGCTCCGAGTATCTTTCAGTCTAGATTACTTATTGACCTCAAGAACCTTCACACAGTACACCAGTGAAAGCATGAAACACAACATGCAAATTTGAAGGACAGGTTACCGATCCAGGCAGCAGTTGAGGCGGGTACCGACTACTTCCTTCTTGCTTTGCTGGCCAACTACCCTAACAGGATGAGGAAACAACACTGCATGCTTCACCACAGTCAGGTAGTATAAAGAGGAGGGAACAGCGGAGCACAGCAGGGCACCAACTTCTGACAGTGTTCTGGGACTATTTCATGCAGAGCAATGAAAAGTAGAGCAAGCACAGTGGATAACAGCTAAGGTTCATGCCAGGGGTTCAGAAGTTTACAGGAGACCAAGGTGTGCCAAATGTATCATTTCTGTCAGTTCCTCATGGGACAGCCACTTCCCTTGCTGAAGTGCCCATGAGTTACTATGAAAGAGGAAGTAGTCGGACGAGACAATGGTGTCCCGTCAGCTTAGCCCGGAACTTGTCCGGTTTGGTGGAATGGTGAACTGACCAGCAGTGCCTTGGGCTGGACTGCTGCAGGGACAGGGTTGGCTTACAAACTGAAACCAGGCATTTAGGACACTTTATATAATGTGGTCAAGGTTAAGGAGTTATTTGGGACGGGGTTAATAGTAGTTATATCTGGCCTGATACAACAAAACCATTTCAGTTGTGCTTTATAGGACATGTTTTTTATTCAAAAAGGATTTTATTATTTCATTAACACCTTTCTGTGTTGCACTTTCATTTCATCGTTATACCATAAGTTGCAGTCTGATTGTGTGTGTGTGTGTGTGTGTTCAGGGGCAGACTGGCTGGGTCACAGGCCAGGGTACTACCAAGGAGGACAGGCCACCTTTTCCTGAGCTGCCAGGTGCCTTTCTACATGAAATCTCATGCTTCATACAATGCACCCAGGGCATGCATGAGATGCCCGATACATACATGGTCTGTCGTGTTATAAGCGTACATTGCCCAGTGTTAATGGCACAGTTTTGGTAGTGTTAAACAGCACTGCAACAAGGGCTGTTTAGTGCTGCCAAATCTACTGAATGAACTACTGCATCCTGTATGCACGAGTGGTTCCTCATTTGCAAAGATGCAGTGGTATATTTTGTGCGGTCAGGTTGGCATGATGCATCAGGGGGCCTTTTACTATGGCCGCAATCTCATTGGCTCATGCTAGTCACTGCACATCAGTACCCTGGGAGAAAAAATGTAGACTGGAGGAAAATGCCGGCAATCCAAGTCAACACCCTCCCACAGGCTCTGCATCGACTGGCATGGCCATCTAAGTCAACACCCCTATAGGCTCTCGCACAACTGACATGACCATCCAGTTTGGCACCCCATGGACTCTCACATGACTGACATGGCCATCCAAGTCAGCACTCACTGCACCAATGACACAGCCATCCTAGTTGACCCCCACAGGCTCTCTTGCATGATTGACACAGTTGTTCCTGCCCAGCAGGTCCTGGATAAGTGATGGATAAACCACAAGCCTATGTGAAGGTCGTTAATGGGTTGGGGTGATGCCAGATGAGACTGGAGATAAAAATCTCTACAGAAAAAAGTCTATGACCTAAGAAAAGGAAACTGTGCCAAAAGCATCCTGGACTCAGCAATAAGAAATTGTTTCAATCTATATAAGATTCCAAGTCTCTGATGTAATATTTCAACAATTTGACTGAGTTGTTGTTCAAAGGAGACTACTGTCAAGTGTCACATCCGAGTATTTAAAAAGTTTACTCATTGGATAATTTCACCATTGCAATCACCAATTCTGTAATCCTATCAATATGTATTCTGGTCCTGGGGACACCATCATTTTACTTATTTGTATTTAATACTGGTTTCTGGGAAATGGGATCCTGTAGTTGATCAACGCCCTCTGAACTAAAGAGATCTCTACCTTTACTGTAGATTAGAACATCATCCACTTAAAGGATATGCTCTAAGGAAGAACATGAGTTGGGCAAAGACCTTAGAAATAGGAAAAAGTAAGAGCCCAGCCCAGGGATTTCCTTCCAGTACTCCACAAGTGATTTGTTGTAGACCTGCATTTGTGCTGGAGATCACTGTACTTTGTGATGTTTCATTTAAATAACCTATTACAAGAAAAGACCTCATCTGAAAAGTTTACCATGGACAAAGATTAAATTAAAAGATCTGGTTCACATGGTTGAATGCTTTGCTGAGGTCCACAAACTCTGAGGCTACATAGTACCCTGTATCCAAAGTTTTATGAATGTAATTTGCTTTACCAAGTCAGTCTCAGTGTTGTTTTTGGGATCAGAACCTATACTGTGACCTAGATAAGATCCCTTGCTGAGAGAAAGAGAGAAATTCATTAGTCTGGTCAAAATCTTTTTCTTTACATTACTTTCCCTTCACCAACAATAACTTAAGGGCAGGCAATGCAGGTTAAAACATTCTGTGAACTTAAAAGGTTCTGAAAGTTCTGATAAGGCTGGGATACCTATCAGAGACTTTTATTGCTGATCAGAACCTTTCAGAGGCACAGAACCTTTTGTGTTTTTTTTACCATGCCTAATTTTAAATAAACATAAGCAAAACAATCTCACCTTTGTATGTAAAACATCAGCAAATTATGTTTACTACAGTCACAAATGACTTTGCATGTCTTCTGTCTACCTGCACCCATGAACACCAGTTTACCAAACCATGACACAGTTCTTGAGATACTTCAGATGGCCTGATCCTCTGGCAATTATTTACTATCAAAATAAAGCAATGGGGGCAGGGTGGGGGAAGAGACACTGGACTCGAATTTCAAAGCCCGGAGGATGATGCAAGGTGCCTGCATCAAACATGAGTGCCACAGGGATCAGTACTATTACTGGTCCTGTTCAATGTCTTCATTAGCGACATTGCAGAGGGGCTGAGAGTAAAGGTCTGCCTGTTTGCAGATGACACCAAGATCTGCAACATGGTGGATACTCCAGAAGGGGTGCAGAAAATGAAGAGGGACCTGGAGAAGCTTGAAAGATGGTCAGAGATGTGGCAACTGAGGTTCAATGCAAAGAAGTGCAAAATAATGCACCTGAGTAGAGGGAGCCCTGGGAGAGCTAAAAGTTGGGGGGAGAGAGCAGACTGTCACAAAGAGGAAAGGGACCTAGGGTTATCATCTCTGATGAACTTAAGGTATCAGAGCAGTGCACAAAGGGGCAGGGAGGGCCTGTGGCATGCTGGGGTGTATAGGCAAAGGGTACCACTAGCAGGAGGTGGGAGGTGGTGATGCCATTGTATAAAACATTGATAAGGCCTCACCTGGAGTACTGCGCACAGTTCTGGAGGACACATCTGCGCTAGGACATAAATAAGGTGGAGGCTATCCAGAGAAGGGCAACAAAGATGGTGCAGGGCTTGCACCACAAAACATATGAGGAGAGACTAAGGGACCTCAATATGTACTCACTGAAGGACAGGGAGAGAGCAGGGGACATGATTGAAACTTTCAGTACCTCAAAGGCATAAATGAGGTGCAGGTGGGGACCTTTTCAATGTAGGAATAGTACTAGAACAAGGAGCATAATATGAAATTGGAGGGTGGGGTAAATTAAGAGGTAATGTGAAGAAGTTTTTCTACACAGAAAGGGTAGTCATCGCTTGAAATAGTCTGCCACAGGAGGTAGTTAGGGCAAGCACAGTGGAGGGGTTTAAGCATGCCTGGGACAGGCACAAGAGAAGGGGAGGGAGTGTTGAAAAGCCATTGATCACATAGGGTCAGTGGCCCCATACAATGTATAGGGCCTACGGGCAGACTGGATGGGCCTAGCAGTCCTTTTCTGCCAATAATTTCTGTTTCTAAGTGATGCAAGTGATGCGCAATTCCTATTTTCAAATGTGGTTTGCATCAAAGGGAAGCCGCTGCACAAAGTGGCACTGCACCAACCTTGTGCCCCACACTATGGTGTGCCAGGTCAAGGGGCTTGAGCCATGGGGAGGGAGGTTGCAACACCTCCTTTCTGCAATTTTCAAACCCTGGTGTGGCCACAAGAGGGGTTCACTTTAGACCAGCCAGGAGGTGCACCCTACTTGGCAGGGCAGTAAGTGAGCTGGGGAAGGTAGGGAATGGGGCTTCAGAGCACTGAAGGTGCAATAGGGCATAAGGGGCATGGTGGCAGATACAGAGAGAGAGAAGGCACCTGGTAGAGGTGCCATAGGGCATCTAAAACAGCCAAAGGGACCGGGTGGGGGTTGGCATCGTGATCCTAATATATCCACAGCTGTAGGTGGAACAGCCCCGGCACCTGCCCAACAGAATGGGGCTGGTGCCAGGGCTGCTTCCACCTGGGGCCATGACATAATACACCTGGGGCCATGACATAATACGATTGTGATGCCAACCCCCCCACCCCGGTACCCTCAGCTGTCTTATATATATACTCTGCCAGGTGCCTCCTCCACTCCCTATACCTGTCACAGTGCCCCCCTCATGTCCTACAGCACCCTCTGTACCCCGAAGCCCTGTTCCCCATCTTCCATTCAGGGTTCTCTCCCGCACCTCCACAGGTCATGTAGGCTTGCACCGGGGTTGACAGATCCGTCCATCAAACTCTGCAGGTGTGCCCAATATTTGTCACAGCCCTGCAGTTGTGGCAACTCCCAAGTATTCAGTGCCTGGACCCCTGATTTGACAAAATTGGGCACAGGGTCCCCAACACACCTGATGTTCACTGCAACCTTAGATCAACGTAAACTGTGGGGATCTAAGGCTCTTTAAAAATTGAGCCCATGACTAAGTCAAGCACTGACCACTTGACTGATGCCCTTCATAATTTCCCTCTCTTAACTGTCTCACATTAGGAGGGGTGTCCCTCATTTTGTCCCTCAGAATTGCTCTGTCTCATATTTGTCCCACATGAAAAGGTACTGCTCATGCATAGAAGATCCTGTACACTCAGACTTTACAGGCACAATTCATACAACTCTGATGCTAAAGTCTAGTGGCTAGATCATCAACTTGTGAACCAGGAGATTGTAGGTTCAAACCCTGCTAGAGCCAGATCTTCTCTGTATGACCATGGGCAAGTCACAACCTCTCAGTTCTCAGTCCACCCTGCTGAGGAAATGGTTAAAAGCAGTACCACGCTTGGAAACACGATGTTGCAGCTTAGCTGGGCTATCCTGGGTAGTAAAAGAAACTATAAATGAAACTTGGTTCTATTTTCCAGTATTCTGAACTTTTATTCTTTATGTTTGATGATGTGTCCCTCATTATGAAGCCTTGTGCCCCACATTTTCCCATATTTTAAGTGCCTCTGTCCCACATTTCAGTGACATAGGGATTAGAGGTATATATGGCTCTACTTCTCTCCTAGCATCCCAGTAAGGTTCATGTGCTCTGCAGTACCTGTGAGGTCATCCCTCCTTTCTCCCAGCCATAACTAGCCTGAGGCACCCTCAGTCCCTGTGGCCACTAGGCTGCCAGATCTAAAGTCATTTGTGCTAAATATAAATGTTTTATCATTTATTAACTCACAGTGTCAATGTATAAACATTAAAGACACAAGAAGTAAGAACAGGCATGGCCAAAACATTCCAAATGGCATCAAAACATCACAAAGAAAGAAAAGACAGTACATCCATAAGGACAGTTGCCAAGATGCAGACCAAACAAACAGTAGACAGCCACCCCTGCATAAAGATAAGTCAGTCACCAAGGTGCAGTCAATAACTGAGACAGTGGGAAATGGCAGCCCCCCCCATTAAGATAGTCACCAAGGTGCAGACCAGAAACAGTGAGAAAAGGCAATTTGTCCCCCATTGCCCTCCCATAAGGATAGTCACCAAGGTTCAACCAATCAATCACAGGCAGTGAAAAGAGGCAGCCCCCACCCCACCACAACCCCACAAGGATAGTCACCAAGATGCAGCCCAATGAATCAAAGACAGTGGGAATGGTATCCTTGCCTTCCCATTAGAAGAGTTACCAAAGCACAGCCCAATCAATCAAGAGACAGTAGGAAGAGCACCTCCGAGACAGTGGGAAAGGCAGTCCCCCCCATAAGCATAGTCACCAAGGTTTAGCCCATTTAATCAGAGACAATGGCAAAAAGTAGCTGCCAGCTCCCCCCAGTAAAGACAGTCACCAAGGTACAGCCCAGTAAATCAGAGATGGTGATACAAGGTGGCTCTCATGGCCCACATGGTGCAGTCCAATCAATCTAAACAGTCACATGGGAAACACATCCTATAATTGCCAAGACAAAGCAGAATCAATCAGAGACAGTGGAAAAAGGCAGTCCCCCCCCAATAGTTGCCATTAATGTTCAGTCCATTCAATAGCAGACATTGGGAATAGCAATATAGAATGCAGCCCCTTCCTCCCCAAGTTTAGCCCAATGGGGATATGAAAAACATGCCCCTGCCCCTTCCCCCCAAGATAACCCTGCAGTAAGGAGGGACAAAAGCACATGTCCATCATTGCTTTGCTACTAGGAATAAATAAATCCTTTCTCCAATCCCAGTGCTCAAATGACTGAAGACTGTTGCCTTGTAAACCCTCAGTAATTGCCCCATGCCCCTTGTGTGGCCTTGTTTCGGTGAAGCCGCAAAAACCTCACTATGGCACTTCCAGCTATAAACCAATGGCTGGGTACACCACGGAACAAATGGTGTACAGGTGAGGTCGTCGGTTGGTACGGTACCGAATCAATCATGGGTCGGGTGGCAGTTTGGTTGTTACTAGTGGCAGCCCACAAACACCCGAACAACTTACAATTGCAGCTGCCAAAAAAAGTAAATAAAAACAACACCCAGACTGAACAAATTAGGCGAGGCGACCAATATGACATTTGTTGCCCAGGGCAAGGTCAGCACCCGCACAGCCACCCGACCTCGTCACAGTAAGGAAGAGGGTGCTACTCCTCGATGTACTGGAACATTTGTTTCATTCTGTAACTGATTTTAACATTAAAGAAGCAGTATTTATTGTATCCTAACAAGTGGACTATGCCTCCTTTTACAACTATGCTGAGCTCACTTTTGTTTTCATTTGGCTAGTGTATTTCAGGGTATCATGGCTTCAGTTGATGTTCTTCCTGAGCCACCCCCAATTTGTGCTTGTAACTATTTGGAAACTAGCCTAGACTCTGTTCCAGTGGCATGGCAGTCCTTCCAAGACAGTCACTTAAGCAGAGAAGCTACGCCCTGGTTGTTGCCCCCACCAACGCTCAAGTTCAACATGTTCCAGGCTCACTCCAGTCCCATCTGAGATATGGTGTACTTTTCTCCTGTTGTTGCAAAACACCACTACAGACCCAGTCAAAATTTCTTCAGCCTCCACAGGCAGGCTCACTCTGCTTGCTAGTCGCTCAGTGGCTCACTCGGTGATGGATGGATCCTTCCTCTGAATTCTTGGCTGCTCCATAAAACATCTTCTCCGGCTTCAAGACTCAAGGAAATAAAGTACCTGACTCCCTAACTTTGTTGCGGCATTCAAACACTCCACCTCAGACTTGGCCACACCCCTGCCTGATGCTGCAGCCAAATTGAGCCAATCCTCATGATCTGATGGTACAGACCTAATGCCCCTCTCCCTGCTGAAACAAAGCCAAAGGGAAAACCCGCAAAAGCCTAACAGAGGAAGTTTAAACGTCAGATACCAGGACTCAGAAACCATGCTGACCGGCTTGTTTGCTACCCTTGCTTACTAAGTTTAATATGCCCGGCATATCAGTGGCTACACCTTGCGTGCGCGTGTGTGTGTGTGTGTGTGTATACGCATGTGTGCACGTGTGATCGAAATACACCGTCAGCAGACTTTGCAAGCATTCGCCCACAGTTTCATCTGTAACTGCCTGGTTGACTTCCCAAAGGTTCTGCCACATTTGCAGATGTGCCTGCATGCAGACTGTTAATGGGTGAAGAAGGAGCTGATGCTGCAATGATGGAGCACCCCCTGATTGCAGCTGCGAATTTGTTTCAAGTTGGTGACACGCTTTAAAACTGCTGTCATGGATGGCGTGCTCACTAATTGGTGCCAAACAGACAAGCCCAAAAAAGCACTGCCAGCATTCGTCATAGCACTGACATGCCTCTGAAACCTACTACTACCACAAAATGTTTCTTGCGCATGCACGCAAGCCAACATAAAAAAAGAATACCGGGTTTCTAAAGAGGTCTATGTAGTAAAGGTCTAGCCTGGGCTATGCTATGGCTGCCAGCTATTGAGGTATTCCAATTGGTGGGATTAGTAAGTACCCTTAAAGGTGATGAAGAAGATTTCCTAGCATAGCGACCATCAGCTATCAAAGTGTTAAGTGTGTCTGTGTGTGTGAGCAGGGGTTCATAGTGAATAAAAATCCATTATAGAATTTAATAGAAAACTCACAATCCTGTCTAGCATATATGTTTCTGTATTCTATGTGTTTATTTTACTGTCTCTACTTTTTTAAGAAAGTTTACTTTAGAATATATTTAGAAAAGAGTACGTCTAGTGGCTGGATGTTGGTGTTCTAGGAAAGTAAGAACAAAGGTAAGTGTTACTGTAAGCCTTTTATTGAAATATGAAATCATTTTCTTTTTGTGTAATTGATTAACTAATAA
The DNA here is from genome assembly GCA_016271365.2 of Neoceratodus forsteri. Lineage (NCBI taxonomy): Eukaryota > Metazoa > Chordata > Ceratodontiformes > Ceratodontidae > Neoceratodus > Neoceratodus forsteri. The sequence continues at coordinate 436,546,938 of JADMNL010000023.1, forward strand.
ATGTTCATGTAGCTTGTGGAGAGTCATTTCTAAAGAAATTAAATCTCTAGCTCCTCCATCTCATTTCTACACTTGCCAATTCTCCTGCCACCCCAAAGAAATCACTACAAATGCCCATACAAGTTTCACAGTGTCCATTATAAACACATTTTCTGTCCGTTGTAACCAAGGAAAAGTGTTGGATTTGAAATATTTGATTTGGGAAATCCGTTTTTATCCACTATATATCGCTAGTCTATTATAATAGTGTCTGTTATAAGTAGAGTGCACTGTATTTTTATTTTCTGCCTACACCCTTGCACTGTTGTCATAAAGGATTCAGCAGGCTGTCCTGATGCTTGATGCCACTGGTCAAACTGCACCCTGTCACCTGCAACATCATGCTGTCCAATAGTGTGTATCAAAGTACTTTTTTCCTGTTCTTAGTCTTTCTTTGCTTCTGCCAAGATTGGTAACGCATTCAGGATATTGCCCTTCTCATTCTCATTTCCCATATTATGGATGAGGAGCAAACCTGATATTTTCCCCTTTTTTGGAGGCTCACAGCCAGCAGGAACCACGCAAAGAGTATCACATCCACTTTGGTCATCCATGTGAGTCTGCACAGTTGAATTTCACAAGAGGCATACCTGAAAACATTGTAGGCACTGTCATTGTGTGGAAAATATGACTGAGTCTGTCTCAGCTGTGCAATCTAAACGGGGTTTTCCCGCCTTCTTTTAGGAAGGTGTGTTTGATTTTTCTTGTAAGCAGCACTCCCTTTATGGTTGCTCACAACTCTAGAAATATCTCAGCTGCTTCTCTGCTTATTCATACTGTATTTTCCAGTGGAGTCTCTCCCCAGATTGACAGATCTGAAGAACAAACCTCCATATCGCATGTCCTGCATTGGTCATATAGGTGGTGAGGACAGCCACTTTGACATCTTGTCAAGTAGTTTTGCTCAGACAGTAGATTTGGAAAAGCAGCCAGTTAAGGCTTGTATCCATCTTTATTATCTCTAGAGACTCTTTTTCTGGTCACATAACTTCCACTTTTGAGCGGAGTCCAGATTCTAACTACATTAATCCCACATATGCAGTAGGCATTGTGCATTTCCAGTACTTAAGTCCTTTTCTGAGCATCCTGTGTTGTATAGCTAATCTTGGATCTCTCCGAATTACCCAGAATTATGCCTTGCATTAGTTTCCCACTTCTGTGTTGGCTTTACTAACCTCCTGCAGTCTCTTTCCTCTACCCTTGACCAGTTTAAAGCCGTCTGGATGACTGCATTGATGCTGCTCCCCCATATCCTTGCTCATTATACTGTTTTACAGAAGGTGGTGCGGGGTGAATAAGCTTCCAGAGATGCGAGTCAATAGACAAATTGTGGAATGCTTCAAGAGAGTGTGGAATAGGCATACAGGTCTGTTGAGGGAGGAGGGAAGGGTGAATGGACATGAACCTCTAGAGGGCATGCATCTCCACAGTGGACAGACTGGACTGACTAGCTAAACCATAAGGTCTACTTCTACCAGCATATCTGTGTGTTTCTGTTTGTTGAGTTTACTTGTAGTGAAACAGTTTACTTCCTTGCCGCATTAATCAGTTTCGGTGGCTTAGCAGGTTGCACATTTGCCTTTGAGGCTGGAAGATCAGAAGGTTGTGGTTTGTAGCCCCACACCAGGAACCTGGGATAAAATCCCGGTATTGACATGTAGTGCAGCATGAGATGGGTGCTGCACTTCTGAGGTGCTGTCTTTTGGATGAAATATTGTGAGGTCCTGTCTGACTGTTCAGGTGGACATTAAAGATCTCATGGCACTTCGCAAAAGGAGTAGGAAATTTCCTCAGTATCCTGGCCAGATTTCTCTGAGTCACTAAAATGCAACCAATAGCATAATGTGGTTTAATTTCAGTTAGTTTCATCTGTATCCCCCACACACACCGACATGAGCCTGAAAATAGCCAGAAATACCTAGTAATCCTTTCCTGGAGAAAGAAGGAAGGAAAGAGAGACAGAGAGAGAGAGAGAGAGATGCCCCCATCCATTACTTTAAAACTACTGGGATCAACTGTTATCAAAGCTTGAAAGCTCTGAGACCTTACCACAAAATTTGTCCATGCCAGATTTCATGTAAAAACAGTTGAAAATGACCACAAATGGTAAGTTTAGTTATGACTACTATCCTTTATTTGGTAACACAAATGGTAACTGTAGTCAGAATACTTTCTTTCATTTTGTAACTATGGCAAACATCTTTAAAATACAGGGATCAAAGTGTTTATACTTTTTAAGGGAGGGGGTAAGTATATTCAGTTACTCATGATGCCAACATGTGCTCTGACTGACTGCAGTACTCAGCATTAATGCCTTAGAAATGCCCGGTGCAGCTCAGAGCAATGCAGCGTGTATATGTGTAATTTTTTTTTCTAAATGCTGGCTTTTCTGTACTGATGAGTTTAGATTTATAACAGCAATAATTCCTTTACAAATGGGCTTTTCCTAGGCTTTACACCTTTACTGGGGTTAATAGCCCTTGGCTGCCCCATTGATCATCAACCCTCCCTTAGTCTGGTGTTAATCCCTAGAAAATATCCAGTTGTTTAGGCTTTATTGTTTAACTCCTGATCTCCTGTAGGAAACTGGGCTATGCAAGTAACGTGGGCGGTATTAATTATTGAATACCCTTAATAATGAGGTACTCCGTACACTGGACCACATACAGGGTACTTTATTTTTTATTATTTGACTTCCTTGTGCTCCCAAGTCACACCTGGAAACAATCTCCAGCTTAGTGTGCCTTCCCAGGTTTAACAACTCTTTCCCTTTCTTGTGTTACAGGGAGATTTCTGGAAAATATGGAACTTACTTCACTTAAACTGAAGAGCACCCTAAAGTTCTGCTGCTCTTATTACAATTTCCCGGTCTGTTTCAAATGCTAAAGTTATGATAATTATAGACTCTAGTTTATTTATTTATTATGATCTATGATTACAGCCTTTGAGCAGAGAGCTCATTTACAAAGGTTCCATGTCAGATTAACACAGACAACTAGTAGTGAAAATACAACAATACAAGAAATTAGGTACAGGCTAATAGTAGTATAGGCTAATAAACAATACAACAATACAAAAATTAGGTACAAACTGACAATAGTATAGGCTGGCAAACCTGTAGATGAGATGAGATGATGACTGAGAATTATACAAAGTGGAAATGGGAAACTAACAGAACAGCACAGGGGAGCCATTGTGATTAGAGAGAGGGAATAAGTAAAATGATGCAGAAAACCAGGATAGCTGGCTAACTTTGTCAAGGTGAGGGTAGGGGAGGGAGGGGTGAGAAGTGGTGGAGGTTGATAGAAAGGAGGGTGTTATATGGGGGGGGTCTAGATAGTGGTTAGTGGCAGTGGAAGAGGGAGAGGGAGAAGTTGTAAGGCGGGGATTGTAATAAGTGCAACATACATGGTGACAGGTGGGGGTTATAATAAGTGCATTATTCATGGGGACAAAGAGCTGGAGGTGAAGAGAACAGGTTATGGGACACAGGAGCATATCTTTTGTTGTTTAAGGAGAGAGCGGAGTTTACATTGAAAAGGGCTGATCTTGGGTTCAGCAAGAAGATCGATAGGTAGATTGTTATACCAGAGTGGTGCCCGGTAGGCGAAGGATCTCTGGCCTTGCGAGGTGCGATGAGAAGGGACCTTTAATGGGTTACAATTTGATGCTCTAATCAGTCTTATTGTTTGTGCTGGGCAGAGCAAACAGCATGTTCCAGGTGGCAACAGACCAAGGGACGTTTCCTTGGCTAGGAGACAAGCCTGGTATTGAATTCTGCTTTCCAGGTCTAGCAAACCTGATTGAGAATAAAGGTGACAGGTGTGAGTCAGACGAGGGGTGCTTAGAAGTAATTTGCAGGCTTTATTCAATGTGATAGCAATACATTCAAGGGTTGTGTCTGGGGCCGTACTGTAAATAACAAGGCTGTAATCTAAGATTAAGAAGACTGAGCTAGTAATTGCTAGTTGAAGGGCTGCTTCAGTTAGACTGTGCCGATGTATGTACAGCAGTCCAAGTTTTCAATTTGCAGACCTGGCAACAAGGTCTATGTGGGAGGGGTAGGAGAGGAAACTGTCAAGGGAGATTACGAGGTTTTTGAAGTTCTGGGCTGTCTTGATAGCTTAGTTCTGCTTGTTTCTTATGGTTAACGTGGGTGACTTATGTTTACTGTGGGATGAAGCAAAGAGCATTGTTTTTGTGTTTTTGCAATTTAAAAGCAGTCTTGCTTTACTGAACCAGTCTTCAACTTTATTGAAGCTGTGCTATAGTCGTTGTTCTAGGGTGACAGGATCTGGGTGACTAGTATAGATAACTGCATCATCTGCGTAGAGGAGGATTTTATATTGACATGCTTGTGGAAGTTGATTTAAGAAGAGGTTGAACAGCGTGGACCCAGGATAGAACCTTGGGGGAAACTGGTGCTCACATGTAGTGTATCTGAGAGGGTGTTAGAGATTTTTACTTGTTGTATATGCCCATAGAGGTAGCTCCTCAACCAGCATAATGAGTCAGAAGATAAATCAGTGTCACCTAGCTGAGTCAGGAGGAGTTCATGGTAGACCATGTTGAAGGCCTTGGTGAGGTCTATGAAGGTAGCACCCACCAAGTGCCCATGATCAAATGATTCATGAATGTACCCCTTAAATTCAAGAAGAGCAGTAGTAGTGCATGCAGCTTTAAAACCATGCTGCTGTGGACACTGCAGTTGATATTTGTCTAGGTGATCTATTATTTGATCATAAACTATCCTTCGGGCTTCCTAGAGCTTTGGAAATAGGCTGAGAATTGAAATTGGCGGTAGTCTATGTGGCAGGTCCTATCACCACTTTTGAAAACAGGGTTACTACTATGACTTTTCAATATTTAGGGAATTTTCCAGATATGAAGGAAACATTGAGTATTCTTGTCCATGGTGCCAGTAGTTTGTCTAGGGTGAGGGAAATCAGTTTCAGGTCTAGGCCATCACCAACATGCCTGGTTTTACCTAACACTTTTAAAAGGTATTTATTTGCCTACCCTTTTGTAATTATTCTTAAGTAGAATGGGGGAGGAGTGGATATAGAGGCAAGGTACTATGTGTGAGCCTTTTATCACTATGGGCTAGGTTAAGGAAGTCTGGGGGAGCACCCTGCTGAGATCGCTAAATGCTTTGTTGAATACATTAGCAATGGTTTTTTGATCCTGGGAATTGGTATCACCTAAGTTCAAGGAGGTAGGCGCCATTTTGTCTTGTTTTCTGGTAAGCATTTTACTGTTATGCCAGAATTTGCGGCTGTCACCCCAGGAGTTGTTCAACTCACACTTAAAGTAGTTAACCTTAGCCTTGCGGATGGCTTGAGTACATTTATTCCAGGCTGTCTTATGGTTTTGGAGGTCAGAGGGTGACCCCAAACTTTTAAACCTGTGCTAGAGGTTGTCTCTAGCTCGCAATTGGTCCAGAAGAGGTGGAGAGATCCATGATTTATGTTCCTTTTATCTTCCTCTGGTTTTAGGAGCATAGGTATCGTATCGGTATTGAAAATGTTTATAAAATTTTCAAGAGCAACATCGATATCTGAGGTAGTGAGACAGTAGACCAGTTCTGCTGCATGAGATGTTGTTTTAGGGGTCCTATCTGTTCATTTCTTAGGATGCAGGTTGTCATAACATTAGCTGGGGTTTTGGAGCCTTATTGGTCCATGAGAAGAGGATAGGTGAGTGAATCAGGGATACAGGCACAGTTAACCATGTGATCCTCTCTGGGTAATTAATTAGCAACCAGTCTAACAAGGTGCAGGGCCCAGTTTCATAGTTTGTGGGTGTAGGTGAGTCTACTAGTTGGTGGATGTTGATTGAGGTGATAGCAGCTTTACAGTATGCAGAGTCAGAAGACAGCCAATTAATATTAAAGTCCCCTAGTACAAGTACTTCAGTATTAGTGTGGAGGTCAGCAAGGTAATCATGGAGTACTTTAAAACCATCAGCTTTTTCTTTAGGAGGAATGTAAACAGAGATGAGAGTCAAGTCCTTGCCTTGCGTGCCAAGGATTAGTTTAACTGGTAGTATTTGAACATTTTTCCCAGTATTTAATAGTGGTAGGACCCTGCCCTGAAGGTGTTTTTTTATATATAAATTATACAACCAGGGACTTCCGGTGCAGCAAGCGCAGCAAAAGGCAGCAACTGCTTGGAGCTCCATGCTTCCCGCCTGATCAGTTTGAATAGTAGCCCCTAGAAATGATCACCAATGCTGTTAAAGTTCTTAAATTGATGGCTACTACCAAGATAAAGGACACAGCAAACCATTTTGTCAGTCTACCTATGGACCCCAATATTTCAGATCCAGATGTGTTGGACTCGAGCTTTAAATGCGCTGCTAACAATCTGCTTCCCACTGACTTCAAAAATTGGGAAAGAAACAAAGAAATAAACAGTCTGAGATGATGGATGGCAAGTTAGATAGAATACTGAATGAGCTAAAAGATATCAAGTTGGACTTTCAATCATTTAAAACCAAACTGGTCTAGGTTTGATTGGACCTCACAGATTTACAGCAGAAGATGGACACCATTGAGGAGAATCAGAGAGCACAGGAGCAGGCCTTAACAGAGACTCAATCCATGGTATCACAGCTTGTAGAAATTTGTCAGGCAATGGGGGAGAGACAGGAGGACGCAAAAAACCTGCATCGCCGCAAAATTATCAGGATTTATGGAGTGGCAGGGGGAATGAGAATAACGACATGACCAGTTTTGTAACTCAGCTGTTGAAGGAAATTCTAGATTTAGACCCTGGCTTCAATATCAAGATTGAGAAGAGCCCACAGGGCTTTAGGCCCACACCAAAAACAACAGGAGCATGTCCACGATCCATAATCATTTGTTTTCTATGTTTTCATTATTTTAAGCAAAGCATGGGCTAAGGGAAACTTTTCATCAGAACAGCAGAATATATTTTGACAATGACTATGTGCCCACAACTATGTAGCACCAAAGGATTATATTTCACTGTTCCCCATCCTCCACGGCCTCAAATTAAAATTCTGAACTCCATATCCGCACGCTCTGGTGGTTCAGTTCCCCAATGGGCAGGAAAGTTTGAAACCCCAACGCAAGCCTTGTCTGCCTTCAGAGAGCATAACAATGAACTACCCTCCACAATCCCATTCATGCAGAGATAAGATTACAGAAGGAGCAGTGCAGAGACTACCAGACATCAGATCCTCAGGTGCAACAAGCGCACTCAACTCAATTAAACAACTGCTTCTCCAGTTTGCCAGAACCAATCCCTGAATCTGCTGCTTGGAGAGACATTTGGCTTGCTGGTCCAACTTGGGAGGTGAATCTGGGGTTTGACGTGGATGCTGGAGTGGGGGTCTGGAGCTGGGGGGGGTGAGGATGGGGATTGGGGTCATGGACATGCTTGAACTTGCTGCGCATGGTATTGGGCCAGGATGCCCTTCGGGTGGGTTTCCTGTGAAGAGGTCCTTAAATGATCACAAAAGTAAATAGATGTGCATGAGGGATGTTGAGTGGCCTCCGGGGGACTCGCCTATCTGAAAGTGGGGCTTATTTGGGTGCAGAGGCCTATGTCACAGCTAGACTCCTGGAAACTCCCAGAGGCGCACTCCAAAGAGCGCCTAGGGACCTTAAAGGCATGAGATTGAATGGGGGCCTTTTTTGAGGGGATATTCCCCCCCAAGGGTCCCACTAGAGATCCAGGAGCTCAGATGAAGTAGGAACCAGGAGGAGGCATAATGTGGGCTCTCTGCACTCAGGCCTATAAGTACCACTGACACATCTTCCGATAGCCGAGGAGTGATCTGACCTGATTTTGGCCGGTTGCTCCTGACCACTCGGTGGAGGAGGTCAACGGGAAAAATAAAAAGGGGAGGGAGGACCAATGGGAGAGCCACTTCACTGGATGTACAGCTATAAAAATTTAACAAATTCACCCTTTGAAGGGCATGACCTCTCCACGTGGGTGCTAGGTGGGTGAGAGACTCGAGCTGCGAGGGTAAGGGAGCAGTCAGGCCTATGTCTCTGACCCACACACCCTGGCCATCCCGCCAGCCAGGAGGTTTGCACGGTTGACCCTGGAACTCGGCTCTCAGGGCTCCAGCACATTACAGAAATTGGGATTGAGGTAGTTGGATAGGGGGCGGCTCCCTTGGGCCCCACCATCCTCCTTACAACATCAAATATGACTAACCCAGGAAAGAAAAACCACCAAGTAGACCTGGTTTTGATGAAGGGATATGGGACAGAAGGAGGAGCTGGGTCTGGACTCCACAGTCTAGTGTTATAACTAAATAGACTAAGCCTTAACGGTGGTTGCTGGGACCCTCCTTCAATAACTGATTAACCAGCGGAGAGAATGGTCTACTCATTTGTGACAGATATTTATATTGCACCATTTTATTTACTTTATTATCATGCTGATAATTCTTATATTGCTTTTACTTCCCTCATCCTGGACTCAAAAGACTTGTTTCAACAGCCTGGTTTATCATTTATCCCATTACACCTACATGTTTAATTTAGTTGCTTTTGGGAATTAGTTTACCTTGTGAGAGCACCTCAGATTTAGAAGTGCAGTCACCTATTCAGTGTTAAGTGATACACTGGGTTCTGGGGAATATTCCCTGGACTGTGGAAGTCATTAAGCTCATTTTGTATATAGTTGGGCACCAGTTGGAAAGGTGCTGAATAGGTATAGTAGATAGGTTTTGGTTTCATATTGTTAAAACTGTGGGTTGGAGTACACTATCACAGCAGAGATTTCAGACCTATAATTACAGGTGGGAGGTCTTGCAAGTTAGCTATGAGGGGATAAGATGGGCAGGAGGAGGGTATAGGTTAGTTAATAATTATTCCATATATCTCTATGGCTCAAGTACATAAGATTAAAATAATTTCCAGAATGTAAATGGATTGGGAGGGCCAATTAAGAGAAGCAAAGTAATATCTTATCTTAAAATCCCAACCCTTAAGCGATCTTGTTACAAGAAATACATATGAATATAGTAGAACATCAGAAGCTGGCAAAGTTCGGTATGAGTATGTCGGTGTCGAGCTCTCACTCCACAGGTAGATGCAGGGGCACAGCAATATTAATTCCTAGGTATTCAGCATTTCAATTAGAGAGCTCCTACCACAATAGAGAAAGTACATTAGCAATGGTGAGGGGGACCTGGTGGGGCACAATGTATATGGTGGTGAGTCTGTACTTCCCACCAAGGACAACCCCAATAGTACATCAAAGACTGATGGATAAAATAGTTCATTTTAGACAAGGAGTTCTGGTAATAGGCGGAGACCTCAATTTACTGATGGACCCAGGGAAAGATGGCTCAAACCCTACCCCATCTCATATGACAGCAAGGCAACAACATGCCCGCAGACTAATCAAAGAAATGGTCTTGATCAATACCTGGCAGAATAGCAATGGGGGTAGACAGTATACTCATTATTCCACTGCCCATCACACATATTCCCAGATAGATCATTTTTAATAGGAACATCGGCATCTGGTGCACCAGGTGGCCATCCTTCCCATCCTTCTCACAGAACATGCCTGATAGTGTTAGAGCTTGACACATGTTAGAAAAAGCTCCCAACCCAATGACATTTTAACAACGCCTCTACTAAGAAACAGAAGATATGTAGAACCCATCAAACAATGTATCCCTGAAATTTTAGTTCAAAACCAATCTCCTGAGATATCCTCTGGGATATTATGGAATACATTGAAAGCAATTATTCAGGGAGAAACAATTAAGTTTGCGGCCAGAGTAAAAAAAGGAGAGAGAATACCAACAAAAGCATCTGGAGGGGAGCTCTCCATCTGGCAATAGGCGCATATACAGGGGGATAAAAATGCCTCACAGAAAATAAATACCATTAAAAGTAAACTGCAGGATCTACTTAACTACAGAACTGAACAAGCCTTCATTCATTTCATTCATTCATTTTTATTAAATGGGTTAGACAATTGAGTAAAACTCATTTGAAATGGTGACCCTTGGTTATACAAAATTATAATTACAACAATTACAAAAATACAAAAATACAAATATACATTAACATACAATAACAATAGTTAACAGTTTAACCTTTTTTTGTCCAAGAAGTGATTCCAAATACCAGATTTTAACAACTTTTCATGATGGAATTTTTCGATTATAGAAACTAAATTTCACAGGAATCATATTCCAAAATTTAGGGACTAGCTGACTAAAAAAGAAATCAGAACGTTTAGTTTTTGATCTAGGTATTACCAACTCTCGATAATTCGCATTCCTTAAGGAAGGCTTAACTTCCCTAACTTCTAACCTTTCAGCCAAATATTCTGGAATTACTGTAGTAATACTTTTAAAGGCCAAAAGATATTTATGTAACTGTCTTCTCTCTGATAACGAAATCCATCCTAATCTATGGTACATTAGGCAATGATGGGTATCCCTAGGACACTATAGGATCAGTCTCATAACATAGAAACATAGAAACATAGACTTTGACGGCAGATAAGGACCGCTAGGCCCATCTAGTCTGCCCATTTCCCTACATACAGGATAGGCCGCAGATCCTAGTTAACCAACAGCCTACATCTTCCTGTCCCCCACAAGAATTGCCTTATGTCTGTCCCATGCATTCTTGAATTCTCCCACAGTTTTAGACCCCACAACTTCCTCAGGAAGGCTGTTCCATGCATCCACCACCCTCTCTGTGAAATAATACTTCCTCACATTGCCCTGAACCGCCTCCTTCTATCTTTAAATTGTGTCCCTTGTTCTTGCAAGTCTCTTTTCTGAAAGATGCTACCCTCTTGGACTTTGTTGATTCCCTTGAGGTACTTGAAAGTTTCTATCATGTCCCCCTCTCCTTCTTTCCTCAAGGTATACATATTAAGCCCTTTAGTCTCTCCTCATACGGCCTCTTTTGCAGACCCTGCACCATCTTAGTTGCCCTCCTCTGACTGCCTCTATCCTGTCTATGTCCTTGCGGAGATGGGGTCTCCAGAACTGGACACAGTATTCCAGATGGGGTCTCACCAACTGTCTGTACAGAGGATAACAACTTCCTGTTTTCTGCTGCTGATGCCTCGCCTCATACATCCCAGTATACCCCGGCCCTCCCTACTGCCTTCTCACATTGCTTGCTAACCTTAAGGTCATCTGATATGATTACCCCAGGTCCCTTTCCTGTTTTGTTGTTGTTACTACCTCCCACCCATTGTGTATTCTTCCCTGGGTTCTTGTTTCCCAGGTGCATTATTTTGCACTTTTTGTATTGAATCCTAGCTGCCATCGCCTGACCATTCCTCCAACCTTGCCAAGTCCCTTTTCATCCTTTCCACGCCTCCTTGTGTATCAACCCTGTTGCAGATCTTTGTGTCATCTGCAAAAAGGCATACTTTTCCTTCCAGTCCCTCTGCAATGTCACTGATGAAGACATTAAAAAGGACTGGACCCAATACTGAACCCTGCGGTACCCCACTAGTAACCGCCCTTTCTTCAGAGTGGACTCCATTTACAATTATCTTCTGTGTCCTGTTGTCCAGCCAATGTTTTACCCAGGCTACCACCCTGGGACCCACTCCCAGGCTGGTTAATTTGACTAATAATCTTTTGTGTGGGACTGTGTCAAATGCCTTGCTAAAGTCTAGGTAGGCCATGTCCACAGCCCCTCCCTGGTCTACTACTTTGGTCACCCAGTCAAAGAAATCTATTAGATTCGTCTGACATGACCTTCCCACTGTGAACCCATGCTGCCTTGGATCCTGTGCTCCACTGACCTCCTAGGTACTCAACTATTCTTTCCTTCAGAAGTGACTCCATCACTTTCCCTACCACAGAGGTCAGACTGACAGGTCTGTAGTTTCCTGCCTCTGTCTTGGTCCCACTTTTGTGAAGGGAATCACATCCGCCTTCCTCCAGTCCTCGGGTACCACACCATCCTCCCATGATTTATTAAAAGAGTAGCCAGTGGTTTCACTAGTTCCTTCCTTAATTCTTTTAGAATTCTGGGGTGAATTCCATCAGGACCCATTGCTTTGTCCACCTTCAGTTTTAGGAGTTCTTGCAGAACCCTTTCTTCTGTGAAAGGACTGGGATCGACCCCCCTATCAAGAGTGCTTCTGTTAATTGGATTAGGCACTTCCCCCTCCTCTTTTGTGAATAATCTTCCAGACTGAGAATAATCATAAAGTGTATCACCAGCCTTACTGTATGTCAAGCAAAAATATTATGGGGGCAGGGAGTCTAAGGTGTTAGCATCCAGATTACGGGCACAGAGGACCAGAGGAATGATCACACAAATTAGGCATCCTCAAATGAATCAGTTCCTCACAAGCACTGAAAATATACTAGAGGGATTTAAACAATTTTATTGCTCCCTGTATACTCAGGGTCAAGAACCAACCGACGATAAATATGTTGCGTTTTTCCAGAACTTAAATCTCCCTAAACTTTCAGAACAGCAGTCAGAACAATTACCCTGCCCATTTACTACTCAGGAGATAACTAGGGTTATAAAATCAGCTAAAGTGGGAAAAAGCCCGGGTCAGGATGGGATAATGCCTGAATTCTATAAAAGATTTATCAAAGATCTGCAACTCACTTTACAAGTAGTATTTCAGGCCCTTCAAAGTAATGACACTAATCCCTTCCCCCCCATGGCAATATGTGAATATTTCCACTATTTTGAAACCAGAAAAAGATCCTCTCAACTGCGAATTGTACAGACCCATTTCGGTCCTAAATCAGGACTATAAATTCTATGCTAGTATCCTGGCCCACAGATTTGAACCCCTCTTATCCCTTGTTATTAATAAGGATCAAACTAGCTTTGTCCCCACCAGAAAGACAACAGATAACATATAAAGGATGCTTAACTTATTAGTACAGGTGGCAGAAAGATCAATTCCCTTTTTATTATTAAGCATGGACGCCCAAAAGGCTTTCGACCATGTGTCACTGAAATTTCTGTATTATGCTCCACACAAATTTGGTATCCCCCTGGATTTGTGGAGGGCATAAGGACTCTGTACACTTCCCCTCAAGCGGCTGTAAAAGCAAATGGCACATACTCTGAAAGATTTACCCTGACTAGAGACACCCGACAGGGTGCCCCCTGTCACCTTTATTATTTGCTCTTAATGTGGAGCCTCTGGCAGAAGCGATAAGGGAGAGGGGGGATATAACGGACTTGCAAGTGGGAGAGACTGAGCATAAGACCGCTTTTTATGCAGATGATTTATCCATTTATTTAACCTCACCTGAGTCATTTCTTCCTAACCTGCTTACTTTATTACAGGAGCTGGGGGCCTTAACAGGTTATAAGCTTAATGCTTCCAAAACAGAGGCTCTCAGGTGGAAGTATACTCCGGATAACCACACCCAGAAACTTTTCTCACTGAAACAGAATGCCAGACAATTTCGATACCTGGGTATTATAATACCCAGAGACCTTTCGAAGTTATATGAGATAAATTTCCCCCCAGTAGCGAAGGCCCTATGAGGAGACTTACAGGGATGGCAACAACTCAGTCTCACTTATGCAATGGGTCGAGTCCATAAAAATGACAGTATTACCAAGGTTCCTTTACCTGTTTCAAAATCTCCCTATCTTGATTCCACCAGTAATTTTTAAGTTATGGGATAATATGCTTAACCAATACATATGGCAAGGAAAACATCCCAGGAAAGCTTATGCTTGATTTCAATTAGCCAAGTCCAGAGGAGGGCTGGCACTCCCAAGGTTTAAAACATATTACTGCTCAGCCCACCTAGCACATGCCTTAAACTGCTGGGACACAAATATATATACCCACTGGAAGGAGATAGAACTGGACCAGCAATTAGAGGGTATCAAACGGGCATTGGGATCCCTCCCATATCAAGGAAGGATACTCCGGAAGGCATAAACTCTGGTTTTACTAAAGCAGTGTAAAAGATATGGTGCAGGACATTTGGGGAGCCTGGGATTAGGCCATCCACTGTCTCCCTGATGATCCCTATATATGACCTCCTATTTTTATCAGCTGCAACAGATTTTACATTTGAACAGTGGAGGAGAAAGGGCCTGAAATATATCTTTCAGTGCTATGAACAAGATGTGTTTAGATCATTTCTCCAAATACAGTAGGCTTACCACATGGAGACTTTTCTCGTTTTCTTCAAAGGAGACACTACATCATGCAAAGGTGTGGAACTAGGTGGGAATTCACTCAGACACACCCCTTAATCCAACTGATTATAACTACTCATTTGGCACAGATGCCAGACCATATAATCTCCAGATTATATCAAATTCTCCAACCTACAGAACATATATCACTCACTAAGCTACAGACATCTTGGGAACGTGATTTAGGCAAGACAATAGACAAGTCAGATTAGGCATAGATCTATACTAGGCAGCAAAAGGTAACTAGTTCTTTTATCGGGAAAGAATATAGCTGGAAATGTACTGTGAAATATTTCGGAACCCCCATAGTTACGGAGAAATTTAGAGGAAAGGGGGGACCCAACTGCTGGAGATCATGTGGGGATACTCAGGCAGACCACATTCATATATACTGGAGTTGTCCGGTGATACGGGATTGCTGGTCACAGATAGAGGTGGGCATTCTTCAGCTCTTTCCAGAGATTAACCAGCTTACCCCTGGTATAGCATAATTACATTGGTTTCCAAAAGAAATGAAGAATATTCAAACAAGGAAACTGCTTATCATACTACTCCTGGCTGCCAAGAAAATGATCTCTAGGAGATGGCTCCAGCAGACTCCTCCCAGTAGACAGAACCGGGAGGATACGGTACAAGAGATTTATGTAATGGAGAAAATAACAGCCTTCCTGAATCAGAGAACAGATAGGGTCAGGAACTTCTGGAACAAATGGTGTTTATGGGTCATGCAGCTTAGGCAGGGTGTTGTCCCCTAGGTCTGATATGCTCCAGACTTGGGGGTTAAATTACCATTGAAAATTAACTGTCTATTATATAGAGGTAAAATGTATGAAGAATAACACCTTTACCTGAAGGCTATGGAATTTTGTATTCCTTGGTGATACCCATACTTCTAGTAATGTATTATCTCAAATGTAACAGGCTCCTGCTGAAAGTATTGTAACCATCCATGTACTCTAACTCTTCAATAAAAATTAAAGTAAAAAAAAATAAAATCAATAAATTATACACCCACCGCCCCTTTTGCCCTGTGTATCTAATCAGAAGGAGGTATAGCCAGGTAGCTGAATTTCAATGTCTGTGGTCCTTGGCATGAGCAAGACATCAGGGTTATGCTGCGCTACCAGGGTTTCCAACAAATCAAGTTTTGGCAGGAGGCTACAGATATTGATAGAGACAATTGAGATAATGCCTGACTTCCTTAAGGGATTGGCTTCCATAGATCTTGGGCCAGGGTTTGGGTGAATGTTACCTGATAAGAGCAACAATAACTGGATGATCCTTGTTGCCTGTAGTTTATGAAGTTTAAGTGATTGCACACTATGTCGCAGAGAATGGGATTGTCTTCCAGGTGTGCAAGGAGTGGGAACAAATCAATGGTAGGGGGAGGGATGGGGTAGCTGGATCCCAAGGGGGATGGGGTTAGCATACACTTATGATGACATCTAATAAATATTGACATGATGGGGCAGATGAAGAGTTGGGGGGGGCCATCTCTGTATAAAGATATGTTGTCCCTATAATTTAGTAAAGCTGTGGGCAGCAAGTGTAAGGCAAGTACTAAGAGGATGTGCCAACAAGCCTGGGGCTGCATGATTTATATGCTTGGGATGGCTATTCGATATGAATAATAGACATAGGAATTAGAGGTTATCCTAAGATGGGTTTAGGCACCATTAAACTAGTCGTTCACTTTTTTCCCTCCCTTCCCGAGGCTTACTAGGGTTCTTAAGGGGGTGGGAGAGTCACCTGGGAGCGATAGCAGGTTAATAGGGTAAGGATATGGAGTTAGGCCTGTGCCAGTTGAAATACGGTAAAATCCCTTTAAGAGCGGAAGGGTGTCTTTGTTAGATAATGTTCCCTAGATGGCTGGGATGAGCAGGGAGGTGGAGTCAGGAGCAAGGCAGAGCATTTAACAGAGTGGGGAGGCAGGAATGGGGATGGCGGCTGCCTGATCAGGGGCTACCTAGGGGGACGGAAGGGAGAAAGATTAAGTACACTGTGAACAAAAGATCAAACTGAATTGAAATCAGAGGGAGGGGCATCAGTGGGAGGGGACTGAGTGGGTGAGGGTCGAGCAGAAAAGATCTCTGGCCTGAATGATCAAATTAAGTAGGCAAAGGAAAAGTGGTGAAAAGCAGAAAAACTAATTCCTCAGGAAGAAGGCAGAAATTAGGAGAATGAAGAGTGGTAAAGTGGAGCAAAAATATAAGCAGGAGGCAGCAGGATGCTCAACAGTTACAGTTTAGAGCATAAGTCTAGACAAACAAATTGCTGCATTTAAAATCAGTTCTGCAATAACTAATTGGAGCAAATTTCTTTCAGCACAGAAGCTGTGCGTGAGAAGAGTGAAATCTTAGTCTTAGTCTGAAAAACTTAGTCTGAAGAGCAGCACTCCTAGAGTGAGCAGGCTCCCAAAGCTCTGATTTAAAAGAATGGATGCCAAGTCCTTGCTTCAGTGGGCACCAGAGATCCATACCTTATTTCAGAGGGTGGGGGCGGGCTGGAATTCAGAGCAGACCTCCATGGGAGGTGAGGTCTGAGTGGTGGCTGCCCGATCAGGGACTACCGTGCTTGGGCTGGGAGTAAGACCTCCGTGGGAGGTGAGGTCTGAGTGGTGGCTGCCCAATCAGGGGCTACCTTGCCTGGGGGCAGGCTGGAATTCAGAGCAGACCTCTGTGGGAGGCCAAGTCTGAGCAGCGGCTGCCCGATCAGGTGCTACCTTACTTTGGGGGGGTGGGCTGGAATTCAGAGCAGACCTCCATGGGGGCCGAGGTCTGAGTGGAGGCTGCCTGATCAGGAGCTACCTTGCTTGGGGGGAGGGACTGGAATTCAGAGCAGACCTTCTGTGGGAGGTGAGGTCTGAGTGGCGGCTGCCCAATCAGGATCTAGGAGAGTTTTAGTACTGTTTGAGATGATAGACTTTTCAGGTAGATTTCTTATCAAATTCAGTGTACAGTAGTATGTTGTTTTCATCCCAGCTAAAGAGAGAGAAATCTAAATTACTCTTTTTGGTAGAGGTTCTTTCTTAATTCCACCCTGCTGAGTTGTTAAAATAGCCATAGGGTCAATGCCAATCAAGGTCCTTGAGACTCCCATTAGTGCCATTTATCCAGTAGCTTCTGCCATACCAGCGTGTTGCAGAATTTCCCAGGTCAGAGTAGCTGTTCTTGAATTTTTCAGCTGAACTATTTATATGCAATGCCCTGCTGTCTAAAGAAAATGAGCTTTCATCTTTCATTTCTACTGTTTAGTTTGGCTTTCAGAAATTTTTCTCATATTGCAAATACAGAGTTTTTAAGATGCCAAAAAGATAGTTTGCTAACGTGGTACCTGTTTGCAGCCACCTTGGATCTCAGTCAAGCTGAGTGAATCCTAACTGCTGCTTGCTAGGAAGACTGATACAGTAACAGGTTTTGAAAAATCAAGATCAAATGACATAGTCAACTATTTAACTTACAAGCAAAATTCAGAATGGCCAGAATTTACATTCATATAACTATACCTAAGAATAGACCTGCACAAGCCACATGAATCTTACTACCCATTCTGCAACTCAAATAAGTATTAAGTGGTCAATAATACATTTATGACTATTGGCTTCCTGGCCATGGAATAGTTACAACCTGTTCAACAGAGTAAACTTCAAGAAAAAATCAATCAATGGTATCTTTTAAGGAAACAAATATAATTTTTGTTTTCAAAGTGGTTTGTTCCTTTGGCTGTCTTTATTTTCTAGCAAAATAATCTAAAATATCTATTCTGCTACCATCTATAATCCTTTAAATTGATGTCAGGCAGATGTGGTGAAAGAATAATTTCTGAGCAGTCAGCCATATTTCTTCTATAGACATCTAGAGATGTGATGCTTCATTTGATTAAAGATCTTTGTTTTACAAAACAGCTCAGACTTTATAGTCAAACTTGGTTGCAGTCAAGTTGAGTTTTACATCTATCAGTTCAAAAGAAAATTGGGTCAGCAGTATAAAAATAGAGAAAAAATAGAGAAATGGTGCATTTAACATAGGAAGCACGTGATGTCAGTGAGTTGTGGTGAAAGAATTGTTACTAGGCAGTCAACCATATTACTTGTATAGACATCTAGCGATATATTGCTTAATTTTATTTGTGTAGTGCCCTAGAGTATGCACCCAAACAGGGACCCTACAGACATATGGGATCAGGACCTGGGGACCACAGAACTACAGCATGTGGGGCCCAGAGAGAGAAAGATTCAGAGCTGGGCCTTGACCCACATTAAGTAACAAGAATCCTAGTGTTTTCGCTATAAGGAAACATGGTCAGTTAAACAGTTTTTCCCTTTGTTTTTTTTTTTCTCTGCCTCTGATGCTCTCCTTACTTGATACCACCCCAGTCTTTTAGAGAGGGAAGGGGGGGGGAGAGAGAGAGAGGTGCCTGGGGACCACAGTCATGGCCCCCAGCATGAGCAGAAAGACCTGTGGGTTTAAATTCCACTCATAGCTAGTCACTGGAATTGAGCAACAATCCAGTATACCAGCCATGCTGATGGCAGTATGGAAGTCAATTCAGTATAGTAATTTATTTCCAGTATATTGACTCAGCACAATACCCCAGGATATCGTGCTAAGTCAATATATTGGAATTAAATTATTATAAAGAATTGATCTCCATATAGTCGTCAGTGTGGCTGGTATTCTGGATTGCTGCTCACTTGAAATATCACTGAACCAGCCCCTCAACTAAAACATAATCATATACACAGAAGGAGGCCCACCTGTACTCTGTGCATAACCACTGGAATCCCTAGCACCATTGTTGGGGATGCTTGGCCAGCATTCCTGACTCAACGTGAGGTTCTGGCAGATGCAGTTGCAGTGTGATTGGCAGAGCGGGAAGATGTACAGAGTGATGGTGGACAAGTGAAACCTACTTTATTGGCCTTATGGTCCCCATCAGCTCCTGATACATTTCCTCCTGACTCTTTGGTCCAGCTCAGTCCCAGATGTCCAGTTGATGGGGCTCCAGAACATAGAACTAGTTTGGTAGTTTGCCTCACCCCTTCACAGCAGCAAAAAAATTCTAGGAGTGAATTCTGATCACCCAGCCATCCGCAGTCATGGCAGCAACAAGGTGCAGGTTAGAGTGGTGCTTGGGCTATATACCTGAAGATAAAGAAAAGTTTGATTTTCTTTTTTTAATTGCAGACTGCACTAGCAGGTGCACAGGGAGAGCAACCATTGCTGCTGTGTCAGTAGGGCACATGAGGCCTCTGGGAAAGATCACCCCTGAGGTAGAATTAGGTCTTAGAGGCCGCACCCTAACAGAGGGGAAGAATAAATTAAGGGACCACCCCTTGGAGGTGGAGCTAAGGACACAGAGGCTCATTTCAGTAGAATCAGCCCCAAAAGCACAGAGATAAGGGGGAAGACACCAAGCATCAGCCAGCTGCTAGTGGCTCAACTAAAAGGAGCCTAATTCATAGTAATGTATTTAAATTAAGGTGGTTTGGGGAAGGCAGCTTAAGCCAGAAGCTGTAGCATATGAACTGAAACCAATCGTATGACTAGGACACCAATAAGGTTACCACTTACTCAGAGAAGGGGCCAAGATCTAATTAATTTATTGAAAGACTGCATCTCTAATTTTCCTACCTGATCTAAACTTGGACACCAGAATTTAGTGTAACAGTTTCATGTCTGAGCAGTTCAGTTGAAGAGGCAGTACGTAATATAAAGAGTTGGTGTGCTGCCTGGAATTAATAATAACTTTTAGAGGTAGTCAGCTATCACTACTTATACCTAAAGAGTTTTATTTTATTTTCTATTTTGCTATTAGAAGATTTTCTACCTGGCAGTACTAAGTGTGATGTGTGAAACAGCACTCTACCTGGAGGCTGACATAGTTCTATTGCCCCCTATACATCATTGGCATTGTGACCTCACTGACTATGACATCACTAGTAATCGAGAAGAGCCAATCTCCTGCTGCTTGGTTGGTAACTTGTGATACATTACCAGTCAGGCAGCAGGGCTTGTAATATGCCTGTAGCAGTGAGTGAGGTCACGTACTGATGATGCAGTGGGAAGAATAGAATTAGATATGTCTGTTTCAAGGTAAAGCATTGCTTTTCACATCACACCCAATGCTATTAGGTAGAACACCATCTAATGAGAACATAGAAGAAGAAAAACATTTCAGAAACAAACAGCTTTAAGGGACCCATTTTAAAAATTAGTAAATATTTCTGCTTTCTGTTGTTAGCACTAGTGGCTCTTTAAGGACAATTCATTTCAGAACTGACATTGCTGAACTGACTGTATAGTGCAATTGCTGAATTACGTTATTGTTCATTTAAAGTGGAAAAGTTCTGGCTTTTAGGGGTCTGCATATATCTTATTCCAAATATCCATCTTGCTTGTAAGGAAGGGGGAGCCATGCCAGACAGCCACCACATTTGCAGAATGAAATATAACAAAAAGACCGAACATTTACAATGCTATCAAAAGATTCCCCTAAGGATTGAGAAAGGGATCAGTATTTGTACAAGGGTACCTAAATCCACCCTGAGGGAGATTTCTCCCCAAAACGTTAGTGGCGCATAGAGCCCTGTACTAATGTATGAATACAGTATCACAATTATGTTGAATCTGGGTGAGTTGTTTTAGTTGTCTTATGTCCTTCGATGAAGAACATTAAAAGAACACAGATTCTGGCTATTTTCTTTTGTGCACTTTTCTCTGCAAGCAATCTGTCACATGTACACATAAAACAAGCATTTGTCAATGCCGAATGTTGTCTCGCTGGTATTGGCTTTGGTAGTGCCAGAGGTAGAGATGCATAATAGGAATGGCAGTGAAGTATTGAAGTGATGCCAACCCCACCCTCACCCTGTAGACAGCAACAGGCATTGGGGTGTGCCTTTGGGTAAACAGCTATAACGCTCATACCATTGTACATCACCCTACTCTGTAGACGCTGACAAGTGCAGTGCTGTGCTTTGGGATCTTTGGGCATTATACTTATCCCATTCCATAAGGAAATACGCTGACGTGGGTGCAGTATAGGAGAATGGGGTGAATTTTGTGGCCGAAGAGTGCAAGGCACACCACAATGCCTGTCAGTGGCAGCAGGGTGGGGTGGGGTGCAATGGCATGAGCATTACATCTGGTGATCCCAATTCACAGTCCTGGCACTTGTCAGTCTGTACTGCGTGGGGTGCTACAGTTGGAAACCCTAACACCATAGGGGTGCGATGGTATTTTCACTCCAGATTTTCAACACGGGCTGTTTGTGAGGCCACCTCATAAGAAGAGGCACAATCAGTTTGTGAGCTGAATGGTGGTTTTGCACAGTGTCTATGCCATTTGGCGACACAGGAATGAAAACACATTTTGGGCAGGATGTGGAGAATGGCAACTGTATTATTCAGGAGGAAGCATAAAAGATGGCAACGTTGAAAATCTGGAGTGAAAATATGAAAAATTAGTGAAGTCATTAGCATGCATAGCAACTGCGTAACACATGTCCATAACCCAATTATTTGGGGGAGCTTGTTAGCCACATTTGTAACATAGGCCTTTTGGGACCTCCCCTCATGAACACTGACGCTGTGATTTTGTTAATCAGTCCCAAAAGTTGATTTCCCATAGTGACCATGCCATTGTGGGTCACAGGTGCGAAAATAAATTTCGGCCAGGATGTGAAAAATGGCAACTGTACTGTTCATAAGGAGGTGCAGAACAATGACAATGTTGACAATCTGGAGTGAAAATGTTATAAATTCGCGAACTTACGAGCGTGCATGCAAACTGCGCAATGCACGCTCGTAACACAGTCATTTTATGGAGTATCATCACCAGATTTTCAACATAGGCATTTTAGGACCTCTGCTCATGAACAGCATCACTGTCATTTTCGTAGTCTGTCCTGAACACTGATTTCCCATAGCGACCATGCTATTCTGTACTGGAAGTACGAAAACACATTTTGGCCAGGATTTGAAAAATGACAGCTGTGCTGTTCACAAGGAGGTGTGTAAAAATGCCAATGTTAAAAATCTGGCATGAAAATATTGCAAATTTGCAAAGTTACGAGCGTGCGTAGCAACTGCACAATGCACGCTCATGAAACAGTCATTTTTTAGATTTTTTCCACCAAATTTGCAACATAGGCTTTTTGAGAGCCCACCTCATGAACACTGGCACTGTCATTTTGTTAGTCAGTCCCAAAAAGTGATTCCATGCAGTGACTGTGAAATCACCTTTCTGGGCTGACTAACACCATGATAGTGACAGAATTCATCAGGCGGGGTCCTAAAAACCCCATGTTGAAAATTTGATGCCAAAATTCCAAAAAATGCCCGAGATATGCATCAAAGTTGAAAAAACCCTATTCATTCCATTATAGAGCTTACCGGCATTTCCTCAGTTCGCAGTCGGCTTTGAAGAGTGCAGACATGCTCCCAGTCCACGAAGATCATCGCATTGGACTCCGGAGGTAAGTATGGGGTGAGGGGGTGTGGGAAGCAGTGTGAGCAGTGGGTGGGTGCAGGTTGTGGGGGGTGAGGGAGACCGCCCGAGGACGCTTTTTGTTTACAGGGTTTTAAAAAAAAAAAAGACGTGCTAAGTGGACGGTTTTCATTTTTAGGTGGGATTTGGCATGCTGGGGTGGGCTCCCAGCATGCCACCCTCAGTGTTTGTGGAGTGGGGGTGCTTTAGCCGACAGGGATTGGCACTCTCATCGGCACATTACAAAGGAGGGGAAGGGTGCATGATGCCGAGGGAGATTGGGCAGTCTTGACTAAGATGTCTATGTGAGCAGAGAAAGACAGGGTCGAGTCAAGTGTGACACCAAAATATCTAAAGGTGTCAACTTGCTCTAGGTAGCATCCTGATCTGGTAGTAATTGACAGAGCAAGAGAGGAGAGGAGAGGGATTTGGTATGAGTGGCAGATATCATACATTTAGTTTTCTTGGCCTTCAGAACAAGAATGCTAGAGGAGAACCAGTCTTGGATGGTGTCAGAGTCAGATTGGAGCTTCTGCTTCAGATTCTCCAAGTGCATATCACTGGTAATGATGATTGCATCATCAGCATACAGTAAAATATTTAAGGTCTTGCAGACAGCAGGCAATCCATTAATGAAGAGATAAAAAAGAAGTGGTCCAAGGATTGATCCTTGGGATACACCAACAGTTACTGGCTGAGTATCCAATAGTGCACTGTGATATTTGACCACTTGGGACCTGCCATTAAGGTACTGTAGTTACTAAACCAGAAGGAAGGCTTAGTGCAAGGAGTTTCCAGCAGAGGAGGGCATGATTTACAAAACTGAAGACCTTGGTAAGGTCAATATATATGGACCCAACAAATTCTCCCCTGTCAAGGGCACAGTATAATGAGTCAGTGAACGCCAGTAGAGCTGTCATAGTACTGTAGTTTTTCCTGAAGCCATGCTGTTCCTTGGCAAGAAGCTCATAACTATTCAGGTAGTGAGAGAGCTGGTCATTAACTGCTTTCTCTAGGATCTTAGAGGGGGTATATGGAGAGGTAGCAGTAATTAGAAGGAAGGTTATTAACACCTCCTTTATGAACATGGGTGATGTGGGCTTTTTCCCAGAGTTTCGGGACCTGTCTGCTGCACAGGGACAAGTTGAAGATGATCTGCAAGGGATGAATGGCCTCCTTTAAGACTAGTTTGAGAAGCTTCATGTCAATATTGTCAAGGACAAGCTGGGTAGTAATTTTGAACTTAGTAAGATAGGCAAACACTTCCTTACATGTTAGATTTCAAAATATAAATTAGGTCTGGAGGGGAGGTCAGGTGGCTCGGCTGCTGTAGGGAGGAAGGTGGGAGGGACAGGTATGCATAAAGAAATGTTGCAAAACATGCTATTGAAGGAGTTAGCAATATTTTGGCCACCTACAATTGCGGAGCTGCCCACAATAATTGAGTTGGGCAGGGGTTTCTTGATATTGCTTAGGATGTTGTTAATACCACTCCAGAGCTGCTAACGTCAGTGAAGAAAGTGTATCTGTTGGGATCTGTGAAAGTCTGCTTTTGCAGCTCTAATATTGGTTTTGATGGTGTTGTGCAGCTCCTTGTACCTTAGAAGGTATTTTGGGTGTCCAAACTCTCTAACTAGAATCCAAGCTCTGTCCCACTCATGAGACAACAACTTAATGGCAGGGGCGTACCATGCCTGTGAATTACCTTTCCTGTGTTCCTGTGCAGAGTCTTAAGATGGGCAATGATGTCACAGATCCTGATAAACTGGAGGGTGAAGTACTCTAAGGCAGCATTAACATCACAGGGATTGGACAGAAAAGACCAGACCAGTTGTTGAAGGAGTGCACAGAAGTAAGGGAGGTAATGGGTACAGAATTCTCAGACTTTGATGGAGGATGGTTCACCTTTGGCTGACCATCTGCAAGTGACAGGTGAGCAGCCACTAAGAAAATTTGGCAGGAAGGCAGTGGAGATGATTCTGTCAGGGTGGCTGACCAGGATTCAGGCAAGCAGGGTGGAAGTACCAGTTTTGTAGTTGACTTGGGTTAGGGCAGAGATTACCTGGGTTAAGAATACATTAGTTAGCTTGTCTACATATGTCTTGCTATTACTAGACAGCCAGTTGCAGTTAAAGTCATCCAGCACAATCATTTCATGGTGTGGTGAAAGGCCTGATATTGTATTAATGACACAGTCAAGGCCATCAATTACATTTTTAGGAAGGATGTAGACTATAATCAGGTTGAGGTTCTTCTCCCTTTTAGGACCCAGTTTTAAGTTCACTGCTAGAAGTTCACATCCTGAGAGTTCAAGAGGGAGAGGGAGTATGTTAGAGATAAGAAAGGAGTTGACGTATATAATAGACATCCTCCCCCTTTCCTCAAACCTCTATCTGTCCTATACAGAGTATAGGAGTCAATGTTAATTTTTTTGTCTGCGACCCTACTAGTGAGCCAGGTCTCAGTGACAGCAACCACATAGTGTGAGTTAGTTACTCAGGGTCTGAATTCATATTCTGTTCAAATATAGTTGTGACTATCCAGCACCGTGCAAAACCTACACCCAGTTCAGCTTGCAGGTGCTTAATGAGCACAGCTGTTCCATCTGGAATCTCCTTTTGTTCCTACACATAGGTGCCCATGTAAGCAATAATACCGATGAGTAGGGCGGCATGTTATACCGGACCGCCTAGGCTTAATGAGGTCTCGATGCCACAGGCGGAGGGGCCTTATAGCCCCGAAGGTCCGTATACCCCATACCACCCACCCTGAGGGTAATATTGTACTTAGAAATGGACCACTGAATTACATGTTTGCTAAAAACATATTTTATGTTTACATGTTAGAACTCTCAGCTGTTTGAATTATTTTGTAATAAAATAGTTCCACCGCCTACATTAATACGCTTAGAAAATGGGCTACAGGTAACAGTTATATAAAATATTTTAAAAAATAAATACAATTAAAAAGTAAAAGCAATAAAAGTTAGTTTTGCAGTAAAGTAGTTCCTCTAGTAGGGCTAGTAGAGGGTTTGGCTGCTCTTTACAATTATTTTTATCCCACTCTTCATGTGCCTTAGTTTGCTAATGAAGCCCTCCCCCACACACCAGTAAAACTGGAGAGCTGCATTTTAGGGCTGTGGGCTCTCACTCGTAGACACACTCTGAGGAAAGAAAAGAAACGTTGCTGTGCTGTCAGTTCTCTTCTCCTGCCATTCCCCAGAGTTGGCTGTGTTTTTTTTTGTTATTTTAGTCAGTAATGAGCTTGCGACTGTGATTCCAAAAGGACCGAAAGTTTAGAAGGAGCTGCTGCCCGCTTTTAAGTGTACCACAGTTGCGAGTTGTCCAGAGGTGAAGTATAGAGATTAAGTTTTTTTTTTATAGAAAGAGCAGAGTTCTGTTAAAAAGAAAAGCCATTTGTGCTCTCTCTCTCTCCCTTGTTAGTTTGATGAGTGTGAGCGGTGGATGCCATCTGTTTTTGCGAGTGGAATTCCAGTTAACAGGGATTTTCCTAAGCTAGCACTACCAGAGAGTACACTTGGATGCAGTAGCTCACTCTTCATTACCATCACCCCCTCCTTCCATACCCACACACATGCTGTATTACTATGTACTTTTATTTACTGTATTTATTGTTTTGAACCAGTAACTTACTGGTGGCGCATCTGCTAACTCGCTCATTTTTTCTCTCTGTCTTGCGGCGCCACATACTTCCCAGCAAACCGTTGTTCAGTTCTCCGAATTTTTGAAAAAGTACAAACTCAGTTCCATTGGTGGAATATGTGCTTTAACAGGGGATGGCATGAGAGGAGCGGTATTTTCTTGAGTTTCCATACCTCAGATGGACGTCCATCTGCGGTATGAAAATCAGGAAAATACCGCTGCTCTCATGCTCAGTCATGGTGTTACAGATAATGTGCTGACACAGCCCTCACTCACTCTGATTGTGGAACTGGAAAGATTTTCTGGATGGGCAATGGTTTTATCTGCCCAAGTAATGGCTGTTTTATTTTATTTTGGGTTGGATGACCTGCCCACTAGTTTTTGGGCTAGCTTTGTAAGCAGGAAAAAAATGTCGGCAAATTTTCTTAACGTTCGAGGTGCCCAAGGATTTAATCAGGAAATGGGCACCCCAAGTAGGCTCTTGTTCTTAAGCGGGCTCTATTGGAAAATAAATGAATCTCTCATCTGATGATTCAGCCAATGAGATTCATTTATTTTCCGATCCAATTTTCTAAGGATGTTTTCAGGATATGCACTGCTGGGATCACCTGACTCAGAGTGGCAGTGGACACACTTAGTTCATGGGTGCTCCTTTCAAATGCTCCAATTCTCACCATGGCATCAATCAGTGACCACTTATGGTGGCCTAGGACTCCTCCAGTGTCACACTCCATTAACATGTTATGAAGTGCATGCTTCTGTTCTAGCAAACTAGACAGCAATTAGATATGATGAACTTCATCTGATACTCACATCCTGTATCCAGCAATGTTGAAGAAGACCAAGGCATTGTAGCACTTCTCTTAGTTGGTCAGTCACCTTTACAGAGCAATGAAAATGAGCTCAGATAATGCATGCTGTGGAAGCAGTCCTTCTAGCCTCATAAATTTGATGTAGCACAGATGTGACCACTAAATTTAAGGTATGGGCAAAGCAATGAACACTGATGAAATTCCCATCACTAACTGCTTTCTCCATATTTGCTCCATTATCTATGATGCAAAAAACCAACATGTGGATTGGCACCAACTGTCCAAGACTGCAGCATCTCTTAAATGAATTCCAGGATGTTCAGGTGACTTGTGGTTTTTCTCCATTTACCCCACATTTAGAAGTGCAGTTGCGGAGTGACTACCAGGTTGTTGATGGATGAAGATGGAGCCAGTAGTACAGGGAGAGAAGGAGGAACTGAAAACAGGAGACAGGCTTTTGCACACACCAGTGTGTAATCAGGAAGAGATATGCATGCATGAAGTTACAACTGCTCCAGATATCAGAGGTACAGAGGAAAACTCCCACCACAGCCTCTGAGAGTAATATGTCAATTGCCATTCTCACACCCTCACATATCTTTGGCACCACAGTCTGTGAAAATGTGGACATGCTGGGATATGCTACTGTGGCTGCAAGTGCTGCATAATGTGCAAATGCCAGTGTCTTCCACAACAGAAAAGGTTTGTAATTCCATCACCATCATTTTGCCTATGAGCTGTGTGATGCGCTGAGCTATTTGAGGGGAACACTGGTACTTAGTTCTGGCTTGGAACTCTTCCACTCTCTGCACTGACCGTGGATGAGGGGACATTCCATACTTGCCAGATGACATGGAAATACCAGGGTACTGATGTCTGCTGCTGCCAGGAGTGCTTGGGGTGCATGGACTCTTTGGTGTTGAATGGGAAGGAGTGGTAGTACTGACATTTTTTCAGAAGTAGAATGGTCTGTGATGCTGCCACCAACATCACTGCCGGCATCATCACCAATGGTCCTGGATGGGTCTGATTATATAACCACAGGCACAGGCACAGATGAAGCTTTAAAAACCTGGGGATGCTTTACCTTTAGATAATTCATTAAGGAGGTGGTAGGTAAATTTACCAATAATTCCCCTTGCTGAGAGTCATGCTGCACAATGTGCACACTGCCCTTCTGTTCTCTTTATTTTTAGTAACACAAAATGCAGCCATACCATACTCTTAGTGGTCCTGACACCACTCATTTGGCAAGTGTCACCACCAGTACCAGCATCTTTCTTTTAGCACACACTAGCCTTTCTTGTTTGGACCTGCTGTTGTGAGTTTTCCCCTGGTTCCACTGATCAGAGGGAGGGTTTGATGTGTTTTCTAGGGTTCTAGTTCATTTCAAGTTTGGCAGGGTATAGATCGAGTTTGGTTCAGCTTGATTTGACAAGTAGACATTTGGGTTCCAGTTCAGTTTGGTTTGAGTTTTTTTTAAGTAATCTTTCAGTTCGAGTTAGGTGTCTCCCTATTCCCTCCATGTGGGTTCTCCTCGTCTCACATTGTCTGGGTTTGAGTTCAGTTCAGGTTCATCTTCTTTTTTCCTTAGGGTTCAAGTTTGGTTCAGACAGAGTGAATATCTAAAAGTTCAAGTTTGTTTCAGGTATATTTCATGGATGAACCCTCCCTCTACCACTGATGCCCCTGCACCTGCTCAACTTAGCTGCTCAGGTAGGAATGAAGCCTGCTGAACAAAGTGTTGAAGGGTAGATTGTTGATTTTCTTTTGGGGAGGAACAATATCCTTTCTACTGCCAGTGCAACCTCAAGATGTTGAGATTTTTTTTGCCACCCTATTTTCTTGCTATACACCTCTCAAAGTGCTCCCAATACTCTGCCTCATCATCAAAGCTGTTTAGGTTAGTCTTCTCAGATGATGTGTCAGTAGGCAGTTCCTCTGCTGGTAGTAAGAACTCAGATCTGGATGAGCGCCCCTCTTCATCTGTACTGTTAAATTCTACAGTACTGGAGACAGGCCAAGAAGCAAGGGGTGTCACAGTAGAGGTGGACATAGTTCTGGGAATAGTTGTGAAACTTATTGGGCCCACAGTGGTCCTGAAGGCCAGTGTCACTGTAGCAGTGCTGGTGGTCACCATGATTACAATGTCAGGCCTGGTCTGTCTGGGTCACAGTGACATACATGATCTGGGTCATAGTGGCAACACTGATCTGGGTGACAGTGACAAGAATGGTCTGGAGCACAGTGGCAAAAGTAGTATGGGTCACAATGGCATGTCTGGTCTCAGTTACAGTGGCAGGTGTGGTCTGGGTCACAGTGGCAGGAGTGGCTGGTAGGGTCATTGGTGCAGCAGAAGTTGGGATGCTATTAGTTGTAGTGGATAAGAACAGTGGTGGTTTTTAAGGATGAGGTGATGCTGGTACTGGCAATTGTGAAGGACGAAGAAGACACATTTACACTAGTGGTATCAGTGGCAGTTAGTGACAATGCCCTCCTAGCAGCACTACAAGTAGTTCCAGTACCTTTTTCCCTGGTGTCAATCAATGCTATACTGGTGCTGAAGGCAACAGGCCTTGACAGGAAAAAGTAATTTTGTGTGGTGAATGTGCCCTGAGTGTCTCT
This sequence comes from Neoceratodus forsteri, assembly GCA_016271365.2. Lineage (NCBI taxonomy): Eukaryota > Metazoa > Chordata > Ceratodontiformes > Ceratodontidae > Neoceratodus > Neoceratodus forsteri. The sequence goes on from JADMNL010000023.1 coordinate 436,576,735, forward strand.
CTGTAGTACACTTACCCTCACCCTCACCCTCACCCTCACCCTCATCTGCTGCTTGCTGCTCACCTCCTACTGCAGCTTTGCTGGGGCTGCCAGACCAGCTGCTGTACATTTTATGGTGCATCCACTGTCTGCCGTAGTAGCCACAGTAAGATAAAACAAAATTTAAATTATATTGCTATGAAATTATATATCGCTCAGTGTCACTGACTGCCGTTATTCCATTGACCTGACAAGTCTCACTCTAACTATTCAAGCCTGACTAGTAAATAAATTCAGAAGAGAAAGAACATTCTGTTTTAAATTTCTTCTTAGGCACCAAGCAACAAACTTACAAGAGTGTCTTTTTTGAATGTGCACACACACACACACACACACACACAAAATGGCAGCTAACAGTGGAAGAGAGGCACTGCGATTCAACCAACTAGTCCCACCATACCAGCTAACAAATACAGTGGTGCATGCTCAGTTGCACAAATCCTCCTTACTCCTTTAAACTGAGTAAAACACTACAGGTTTAGTACACACACACACACACACACACATATACATATTGTGTGTATTTGCTGGACTTGGGACCCACTCCCCTGCCTGTCTGTTCCAGCAAACAGCCCTTCTTTAGTTGTATTTTCTTCTTACTGTAGCAGTTCTCCTTATAAAAAGATTTTCATACTACAAGTGTACAAAAATCAAACCTCTCAGAGTTAGATTTAGAAAAGGAACAAAAACTTTCAAGATTTATGCTTTTTGTCTAATTTTAGCAAGTAGAAGGAAGTAGACTGTTCTTTCACAGCAGCTCAGATGTTTTTCTCACTTGCCTGTAGCTTTTGCGAATGCTGGGTTACATGAGCTGCCTTCAGTGAACTTTCAAACTGGTCTTGGATCAGACAGGAAGTCTTGGGAGATCTTGAACTCCTGCTGAATAGCCCTGAATAGTACCAATTATTCATTTTTCTTCCTAACAAATAGCCTAATTGGACTACTCTCCCAACATCTTGACTTGGTCTTCCAGCTCAGGTCTTACCTCACAAAAGAGTCATGCCTCTCAATAGCCAGCTCTCTTCTACTCCTAGTGGTGCTATACAGAGCTTCCATTCTCACCACACTAAGTGAAACTGAGCCAAAGTCAAGCAATCCTACCACAAAATAGGCAGGTTTGCAGCAGATAGTAAGGAACACCACTGTGCTGCACTTCCATCCCTGAAGTGGCATATTCTGGAAGAGATGTTAAAATATCCTGTTCTCTGCCTCACATTTACAATCCTAATCAGCTCTCTTCAAAGCCTCAATAGTATAGCAGTAAAAAAAACAAAAAACAACTCTCATGAGAAACCTCTGCTCCTCCGCACATCCTGTTCTTGAAGTTCCCAAAGCCAGGACCTCATCCGGCCAATGATCCATCTTGAATACAGTCACATAGCTCTGGAATTAACTCCCTGTCTATACAAGGGAGCACCTCTATAGCATCATTTAAAAATCTCCTCAAAGATAACTTACCCCTTGTAACAACCTACACTTGTACATAAGACTTGATAGATGTGGAAAACGGACTCACCACAAGTCACTGCCTTTTCCACATTTGCTATTAGAGTTCTTTGACTTCCATATTTTGTGACTGTACTGCAAACTCTACCGTCCTCCTGTATATTCCCTGCAGTGTCTCTGTGTCTTTAACATTGTCTTCGATTGCTTTGTTTAATGTAACTAACTCTGTGTCACCCCTGAAAAAGGGATGTCTGTCTAAGTGGGCCCACCTGGTTAACAAAATTCAATAAATAAATAAATTATTCATTGTATTCAGGAAATATTATTCATTATTCACACACCCTACTGGATTATGATGATTTCCATTTAAAGTGCACTGTACTAGCAGCAAGCCTCAGATGTTTTTAAAGTGCAGGTTAATTAAGCATTTTACTGAAAGCATTACACTGCTTAAACAAATTGTACCAAGACTATGATCAGAGACATGAAGATGGTACACAACAGTTTCAACTCAACATCTACAAATACTCAATGCCTATTGCACTAATTCATAACTTGTTAAGAGTAGTAAGGTCGAGCCTAAGAAATGTTTATCATTAAACATTTCCTTAGAGTGCTAAATGCTACTTACTTTAGTAGAAGTAGCCCTATGGGTACTCCTACTATTGAGGTATGGCGCTGCTATAGATTTACAGTAAGTTATTGATTGGTAGTTTTCCTCCTCTGCGTTTCCATCTTCTCCTGCAATAAAACCTTAATCTCCTCACCACTCTTTCCAGATTTATCTGGCCATATCCTTTACTATATATTGGACATGAGCCAACTACCAGGTCTTCCATCTGTGCTTGGACTACCACAAAAACCTTGGTTTTGCAAAACTGTGAACACTTTATAGTCAAAGTTGGTGACAGCCATCTGAATTTTACATCGGTCAGTTCAAAGGTAAATTAGGTGAGCAGTACAAAAATGGAAAACGTATCCAATTAACATAGAGTTGTAGTTATTGCCATGGTCAAATGTTTCCTGAAATTTCTGTGATATCCATAGATAAATTCCTGCTTGCCTACAGTACCACTATAGGGCCACCAGAGAGAGAGGGAGATATCTGGAAATACCTGAGGAAGTCAATTGCTGCAACTATATAAACCACATGACTCTGTTTGAAATTCACACTAACTTTCAATAATTGTGTTAACATGGCCACTACATTGTCTCCTGATCCTTCTATAAAGGAAATTACATTGTTTTCATGTAGCAGGATTTGTTTGTTACAGTTCAGTACAATTATGAGTCATGATAACAGTTCAGTATAATTACTATGCTAGCAGTTAGTGGAACTAATGCTATTATCTGACAAAATATCAGGAAAAGTAGTTTGTTCCCAGCAAACAAAAGGACATTTTATCTGATAAGGGCTGGAAGAATGCATACATCTGCCTACATGTAAAACCTAGTCACTATGCACATCTCTCTTGTACTGTATATGCAGCTCACTAATTACAGTGTTTTTGGAAACAACAAAGAAGTTGTAGCTGATATATTTTAATGGAATGAAGTTAAAGAATAATGTCTGTCCTCCAAGCACCACACCTCCAAAACCACAACACCCTGATAAGGCTTTTAAGCCTCAAAAATATTTCTTTTATTTTATTTACTTTTTGTTGACCAGGAAAGGAGGGCCAGACAATTTGGCCAATTTTTAGCCTTGTCCTGGTGGAGGGGGCTATAGATGGTAACCAGCTGCAATCGAACCAAATTAAGCTATTGGTGGTAACAGAAGACCTTGGACGTTGGTCAAAACTACCTCATTCTATATGGGGTCATATGAGCATAATAAAAATGAATGTTTTACCTCGGGTTTTATACGCTCTACAAATGTTTAATGGGGCTTTTCCATTATCATGGTTTTCCCAGTTACAGAGAATCCTTAATAGTTTTATATGGCAGGGGAAAAAAGTCAGAACAAGTTATTGTAAACTTACGTGTCTTAAAATTGATGGAGGACTTCAAGCTCCCAATTTTTACATATATTATTTAGCTATACACCTGGCTAGGATCAGATATTGGATGCAACCTCCTGTGAATAGTACAGAGTCTATATATTGTCCTTTCTGGGTTAGAATTGAACAGGCTCTCTGTTTTGAAAATAATATAGACCCCAAAGCCCTTCCTTATATTATTAGGAAGAACCTTCCCATATCCCTAAAAGAAACACCATTAAGTTCTTCACTTCAAACACAGCATCAATTAACTAATTTTCTCAAGGCGGATGCACATAAGCATACTGCCCAGCCCTTGTTTTCCAACCGTAATCTTTTAATTTCAGGTAAAGTAATTAAATCTCACCTTTTTTGGCCAGACATGGGTGTTGGTTCATGACAAAAAACTCCTCTCCTACAATGCTGCCAGTCATCTTTTTAGTTGGCATACTAGATAAGTTTTTGAATATTTTCAGATATCCCACATGTTGACACAACATTTTGGACTGGGGGAATGGAACAGTCCCTTTACTTCTGCTATATTTCTCTTTATTAGCTCTAGCCCCTCTTCTCATATCATATCCTACTCATATAAATTTCTTTTAACAAAAGTTGCCACTTTGGAAGGTAAAAGGATCTATTGATGGACAATACCCTAACCCCGGCTTTTCCTCTCAGGAACTGGTCCAACATTTGGAAGCACTTATACAAATATATTAAGTGGGAAAGATATAGATTGATGCAATTTTATATTAACCATAATTTATTTTATACCCCATTTAAACTTCATCAAATGGGTAGGGTATCATCCAATCAGTGTCCCAGGTGCCATTAAGGTTCGGCTGACCTGCTTCATATGCTTTGGTCATGTGACAAAAACACTTCCTTTTGGCATTGTATTCAAACATGCCTTGATCCGCTTTTGGCACTATCAGACTATTTCAACTTAGAAATTTGCATCTTGGGTGACTACGCAGGTTTACAAGGGAGCCAACAGAGAGCACATATGGCTTTAATATTAAGCTGTGCTAAGAAAGTCATTCTGAGACATTGGCAGGAACCAAGCACTCCCGCCTATAGGGAATGGTATAAGGAGATTATGTTTGCCTTGGAAGCAGAGTTCATCATTGCTGGGGTTAATAATAGGGTGGAAAATTATAAATTAAGATGGGAATCATTGTACACCCTTTTAGTGATTCAGTAGTTTCTAGTTATTTTTCAGTTTTTTTTTCTTAAGGATATACATACCTAACATGGTATTCTAGTTGCTTTATAACCATCCTTGGGTGATAACAAGCTGGCAAACTGGGGGGGATGAGTGGGGAGGGAAGTGGGTGGGGAGCAGACAACAATATTAGGTTTTAGAATTTATTACGATGTAACCTCTACTTATGTGTTCAATATGACACACATGTATCTGTACTTTTCAAGGACTGCTTTTTTGTCTAATGTATTTACTCATTGTCTGTTCTGATGGTTGTTGTTGTTAAAGTATTAAACTAATAAAGTTTACTAAATGGAAAAAAAAGCTGTTGGTGGTAGTTTTAGTGAAAGGGGAAATTGGGCCAGGACAAGGGGGAAATTCCACTACACTTTCCGAGAATTGTCATGGGATCTTTCATGTCCTCCTGAACAACCACCAGGATAGGCAGACAGGACCTTAGTTTAACATCTCATCTGAAAGATGGCCCCTCAGGAGTGCAGCATCCCCCTCATGATGCACTGCAGTGTCAGTACTGGGATTTTACCCCAAGTGCCTCACGTGAGGTGTTATGTGTAATTACCTCCGTGACTTAATATTCACTTTGATGTACAAGCTGTACTATAAACATATCCTATGCTATGCAGCACCATTTTACATCTCAGCAAGGTGCAGCACCGCTCAGTGTATAAAGTGATTCAGTGAGTGGCTTGGCACTGCACTGAGAATGTGACATGGCACCACACAGCTTGGGATATGTTTATATTACGGTTGGTATATCATAGTGAATATTAACCAACTGAGGTCATTAAAAAAAAGAGATAATTAAAAAAAATCAAGTTTGGGCTTAAAAGCCTAATTGGGGGAGGGGGCAGATTTGGTGGAATGGGGGGCAGGTTTGGTGGGTGGGGTGCTTGTAGGATAGGTATTCTCCTTTATAACATTTTTGGTGACTTGGCTTCAATGGTTATGCAGTACTTCTCTTCATCTGTTAGCCACAGGCCTGATAAAAAGATTATAACTCTTAAAAATTACTCTGCCATAATGTTTTTACCTGGAACTGTCATATTCTGGGTTTCTTACTGCATCTTCTACTGGTCTAACACAGTGACTGCATTGCTAATCTACTTTTAAAAATAAACCCCCAGCATTTATAAGTTGTACAAATGATCATCTAGCTTTATTGTGCATAGATATAAAGATAAAATGGAAAGTTGATCTAATAATCCGCACTCTAAAAATATATAAAAGTTTAACTTCAGTTGTATTTTCTTGGCTGACAGCTTCCTAACTCCTCCATATTTTGTTGACATCCCAATTCATTTAATGATATGCAATGCATTAAAGCTTTTATCCTACCTACAGTGGTAGCTAGAGATAATTCCCAGTGCATGTAAGCAGTAAGCCGCTCGAAAAGATGGTTCTACTGTGGAATTAATCCATGGTTGGGGAGGGGTTGGGGCACAAGGCTGAAGGCCGAGTGGTCTACTGTGGAATTAATCCATGGTTGGGAAGGGGGTTCAGCCTCGTGCTCCCATGACCCAACCATGGATTAATTCCACAGTAGACCCATCCTTTCAAGTGGCTTAATCCTCTTGTAACATGGCAATGACTGTATGACTAATATTCTCGGAATAAATGAGAACAGACAGACTGATTTAGTTTTGGAATGCGTTATAGTGAGCTGTTAAACATGGTGTACACATAGTATAAAACAATTGGAACACACCTACTGGAAATATTGTGGCTGCTATTTAAGTTTTGCAAAAATAGCTTTCACTGCAAGCTTTAAGCTTTCTAACATCAAAACTTATTTTAAAACTTTTCAAAAACTTGCAGTTAACTTTCTATGCCAGGTTCTTCGATTTTCATCTGTGTGTATTACAAGATATGGGTTGCACTGCATGATGGGAGTGTGCTAGGGTAGATCTTCATGTTTTGTTTCTGCAGTTCCTTGGCAGATCAATAGATGGCTGTGAAACAGTACTAGCAGCACAGCACTCTTTTTCCAAATGTACCTAACTGAGCCAATCTGAAAAAAATTTCGTAGACCAAGCACTATTTTTCTAAGTATTAACTTCACTTTTTTCCTCTCTAAATTATCTAGCTCAGCAGGAGTTAGAACAACATGACGTTTACTGCTCTCGCCTTTCAAATACTTGTTTTGCCTAGTATTGTTAGTCTCTTTCTTTGACTTCCTTTTGTTTTTCTCACTTTATTTTTCTTTTCACCCATAGAAGTAGCATGTTTCTTTGATCTTGCTTTGTTTAACTCACTATCTTTGTTATTTTTGCTTTCTGTTATAGAAATTGCATGCCCACTGCTCCACACCCACAAAAGTTAACATTAAAATGATGCATTGCTTTCCTTCTGTGCTTTACTTGTGAATGGTTATTCAATGGTTATTCACAAGGGTTGGTGGCAAAATCAGGGAATTCTACTGTTTTATAATGGCTATGAAACGATGCTAGTAGCACAGCACTGTTTTACAGCCATCTGTTGGGCTGCCATAGGAACTGCACTTGAGCAAAGAATTGCTGGAGCAAGCAGAAACAGCAAACTATTTGCATATTGTTTTCACTTGTATAATGCTTTTGCCTATGGTGGATCATAAAGATATTACATCACAAACCATGGTCTACTTGGGAATTTCTTTTTTCTTCTCTCCAGCTGCCTGCCCTTGAACGGGGCTGCTTCAGCTCCCCCACGGTCAGCCGGCACCCAGACAGCTACCGACCGAGACTAGGACACCTGCCTGCAGCTCCTTGGAAGGTACGGCAACGGCGCTTCCAGCAAACCCGCTCTGATTGGCCAGGACATTTCCCCTGCTTTGCCACAGTAAAGCTGTAATATGAGTTTTTTTTTTTTAGGAGGTTTTCAACTGTTTTAGCTGGATTGTAATTTCTACTAGTAATTTAAAGTGCTTACAGTTCTTCTCTTTCCTGCCCTTTATGAACCCCCCCCATCCAAGCACTCTGCCTTGGCTCCGAAAAGTCTAACTTTCGTTTGTCCTGTTAAACTGCTCACACTAAAGCTATCCTACCTCAATGCTATTTAAACCCTGCCATTTTTTCTTCTCTCCAGCTGCCTGCCCTTGAACGGGGCTGCTTCAGCTGCCCCACGGTCGGCCGGCACCCAGACAGCCACCGACCGAGACTAGGACACCCGCCAGCAGCTACTTGGAAGGTACGGCAACAGCGCTTCCAGCAAACCCGCTCTGATTGGCCAGGACTTTTCTCTGCTTTGCCACACTAAAGCTGTAATAGGAGTTTTTTTTTTTTTGTACAGACCTGCCACTAGAGGGATTCTTATTCTTTCATTTAGAAGAGAAAAAAAAGAAAAAAAAAGTCTACCTTCTGAAAGACACAGTTTCTTTAATTGCTATATACCTTCCTTGCTTCCCACCCTCGAGATCCTCTCGAACTGGGTAAGATTTCTCTGAACCCCAAATCATACTTTAATCATGCACCTCCACCATTCTCTACCCCCATTCTATTTCTTCTTGCCTGTCTTCCTCCCCTACTGCACTCCCCAAAAGTCTGCTTTCCCTCCCTCCCCCACAGCTTCCACATTCCTACATCCTTCCTCCACATAGGCATGCTGCACACTGGTCATTGCCCCTTGCCCATGGTCCATCCTACCACCATGAAACTGTCCTACACCCACACTGGTCCTAGCCCTCCACTCTGGTCCCCCCTGTCTATGCTTACCCTCACCCACTATCGTTGATGCTCGGCAACTTCCTGAGATGCCAGCAGGTGAAAACATTCCCTTAAAGAAACATGCCGCAGCTCCTTGAGGCTAGTCCTCCTCCTTCTCCTAATGCTGTCAGGCAACGTGCACCCAAACCCTGGCTATTTCTGCTCTAAAGCCACTAATCTTAGCAAGCCTTTGGGTGTCCTCTCATTCATATCAATCAACATCTGCAGCCTCCTTCCTAAAATGGATGCCCTACAGGCCTTCACCAGCCAACACTGCCCTGACATCCTGGCAGTTGTCGAAACCTGGCTCACGCCATTGGTACCGGACTATGCAATCAGCCTTCCTGGCTACAATGTCTTTAGGCTGGATCGCCTCTCCAAAAGAGGTGGGGGCAGTGCTCTCTACCTAAAAGACTCCATACAAGGGCACCACATCATTACCTCAATCCAACCCACAACTGCTCAGATACTGCCAGTGAGAATCCTCCTCAGTGCCCAAAACAAAACCTTCACTGTTGCCACCATCTACATCCCTCCCAAAGAACAGGGAACTGGTCTAACAGCAGTGCTTGACTTTGTAAAGTCACTCCCACCAGACACCGAATCCATTCTCCTAGGCGACTTCAACATCAACTGGCCTGCAGCTGATGCTGGTGCACACAGGGATACCATTGCTGCTGCAAATCTCACACAAATGGTTGACTCATCAACCAGGAAAAATTACAGGACCGGCACCAGCACACTTTTGGACTGGATCCTTACCAGTCACCCATCGCGGATATCTAACACTAATGTCCTCCCTGACTCTCTCAGCGATCACTCCCCTATTAGCTGCACCTGGTCAAATAAATTCATCAAACAACCACCAAAAACAATCACCAGCAGGGTTCTACCCAGTGGTCACCTTCCTCGACTCAAATCCCATCTCCTCCACCAAGACTGGTCCCCTATCTTCAATACAACCAACGTAAACACTGCCCTTGACCACTTCATAAAAATCTTCACTGTGGCCTGTGACACGTATGCTCCTATTAAGAAACACAAAGTCAAATCACTGAGTAACCCTTGGCTCACAGGTGACCTCCTCAGGATGCTAAAAACAAGAGACCACCTATGGAAGCTGGCCAGAAACTCTGGAAAGCAAAACGACATCCAAAACTACAAACGTGCCTGCAATGACTGCACCAAAACCATCTGGCAAATGAAGTCTGCCTACTATAAGCATGCCCTCACAAACTCCTGGGGCAATGGTCGGGAATTCTGGAAGAACATAAAGGAACTCACTGGGAATCCACCCAAAACCCCCCCCCATCAATACTCAACATCAACGGAACCACAACCCTCAACCCAAAAACCATTGCGGATAACTTTAACAAAGCCTTTACCAACCTCAGCGCTGTCCTACCTCAGGACTACTTCAAAGATGGCGTAGCCCCCCCTGTCTGGAATGAACACTACTCCCACCAGCTCCCCCTGCTTCTACTTCAAAGCAGTCAAGGCTCACCAAGTACGCAAATACGTTACCATAGCCCTTGGTAAATCAAGATTCAGTAATGACTCCCTCAATCTCAAAATCCTGTCTCTCACACTTGATGAAGTGCTTAGTCCTCTGACCAGAATTTTCAACCTCTCCCTCAGCCTTAGCCAGTTCCCGGACAGATGGAAATCTGCCACTGTCACCCCAGTCCATAAAAGTGGTGACAAAACTGCCCAAATAACTACAGACCTATCTCCCTACTACCCCCACTCTCCAAGGCACTAGAACGCATCGTCTCGGACCAGCTCACAGAATACTTGGATAAGTACAACATCCTGTGCAAGCAACAACACGGGTTCCACAAAGGTCACAGCACCTCCACAGCCCTACTTGAATTCACCGGCGCAATCCACAATGCACTTGATTCCGGTGAACTACTAGGCTCAATCTACATTGACTTAACTAAAGCCTTCGACACCGTCAATCACCGCCTCCTACTTGTCCAGCTTCAGAACACTGGGCTGTCAACCAACACCATTGGCTGGTTTAAGAGCTACCTTGAAGAATGGTCCCAAACAGTAAGAATCGCTGATGCACTCTGGACCCTAGACCGATCCGCTCGGGAGTCCCCCAGGGCTCCATTCTGGGACCCCTCCTCTTCAGCCTATTCTTAAACTCACTACCGGACAGCTACCCAGAACAAATAATTCTCTACACCGACGATGCTGTGATCCTCACCTCAGACCCTGATTCAAACCAATTACAAAATAAACTTCAGCGGGCCTTCTCCTCCATCGAATCCTGGTTCCTAAATCATAAACTGCTTCTCAATCAGAAAAGAAACAAGTCCATGGTCTTTTGCAGCCCCCACAACAAAAACAAACAACTCCACCTCTCCATTGCAACCGAACAAGGAGCCATCCTAGAGCAAACACAATCGTTCAAGTATCTTGGCATCACCCTTGATCCCCACCTCTCATACACTGTCCATATTAGCAATGTGGCAACGTCTGCCAATGCGAGGTTAGGCATATTATTCCAGCACAGGAAACACCTAACCCCAGAAGCACTGTCAGTGGCCGTCCAAAGCTCCATTGTCAGCATCATAGACTATGGTCTTATCATATATGGGTCTGCAACTACCACTGCTTTCAAATGTATCACAACCTCCCTGAATAAGGCCTGTCGTCTCATCACTGGCTCACATTGCCATACCCACACATGTGACCTTTATTCCCAATCTGGATGGCTTCAACTGGACAACGCATAAAATACCAAACCTGCATCATGGCCAGAAAATCATAATGAGACTTGCCCCACCTGGTGTCTGTGCCCTCCTTAAGCCTAGACATAGGAATGTCACTACAAGGAGATCCAATTCCCATCTACTACATATCCCACGATGTCGCACGACCCAAGGACAAAGATCATTTGCCTATTGGGCATCCAACTGGCTCAACTCTCTTGGCAGCGACATAGTGACCACTCCAACACTTGGCCTTTTCAAGTCCAAGCTGTGCCTCTCACTGCTTGTATCCTGCGATTGCCCATCTTAACATTTCCACCATTCCAGCTGCACATGCCCCAGCACCCAGCACTTACAATCAGTCTTTGCACCCCTAACACCTTACCTGGCATATTCCCTTGACAAGGCCCCCTGGCTGCACTGTCTCCCACCCTCGCCCACCTCCCTCCCGTATCTCCACTCCTGCCCCTGCCCTCACCCTCCTCCCGTACTCCCCCTTACCCCCTGCACCTCCTTACCCCCAATCTCCTACCATCACTTCTCCCCATCGACCCCCTCTCCTCCCTTGTCTTGCTCATAGCTCAAGTCTTTGTACTGGTTATTACATGTCTGTAAGTCAGTGACGTTATGTTTGTAACTAAAAATGATGACTGTTACACGCTGACATGGAACCTTTGTAAAAGAGCCTCGGCTCAAAGGTATTGTAATCCTAGATTGAAATAAATAAAAAAATAAATAAATGGTTGATGAAGCACCACCTGTTATATTTAGGCCAATAGAAATTCAATATTTCAGTGTGCAGATTTACACCATGTTACAACTAGGTTCATAGGTTTCTTCAGAGCATAGAAGACATGAGTCCATATAGCTCGCTGGTTCATTAACGATACCCGTGAATACCTTTGTTAATTAAAGAAGAATCCAACCTATTTTTAAAGGTATTCATAGTAGGACTTGACACTACTTCATTTGGTAGTGTATTCCAAATTCCTGTTATTCTTATGCTAAACCAGTTTCCCCTTTTTTTGGTGTTATATTTATCTTCATACAGTTGATAGGAATGGGTCCTAGTATCGTAAATTTGTTTCTTCATTTTTATATCAAGTTGCTCTCGTAATTCCTCATCACTGAGTGCTCTATATATTTGACACATATCTCCACATAGTCTACGGTCCTCCAAGGAATATAATCCAAGTTTTTCCAATCTCTGTTCATATTCCAAACCCTGAACCTCCTTCATGCCTTTTGTTGCCCTTCTCTGTACCCTCTCCAGGACAATAATGTCCTTCCTATAGCCTGGTGCCCAAAACTGGGCACAATACTCCACATGGGGGTGCACCAGTGAGGTGTACAGTGGCAGCAACACTGCCTTTTCATGACTTGTGATGTGTTTGCGTATACAGTGTTGAATACCACTTGCCTTCCCTACCACCTGGAAGTACTGTTGTCCAAATTTTAATTCATTGTCTACCCTTACTCCTACATCCTTTTCATCCTGTACAATCCTTAATTCCTTGTTGGCTAGTTTATATTTAAAATGTAAGTTGTTCCTGCCCAAATGCATGACAACACATTTATCAATATTAAATGATGATCCCTTATTGTTTGCCCATTCTTCCTGTTCTATAAGTGCTGACTGTAAAATAATGGCTTCATTTATATTGTTGACTGAGTATCCCAGCCGTGTGTCATCCACAAACTTTGCTAGCCATACTCCATTACTTACATTCATATTAGAAATGTATATATTAAAAAGGCATGGTCCCAACACCGAACCCTGCGGTATTCCACTTGACACCTCAGCCCACTCAGAGCATGCTCCCCTCACACATACCCTCTGCCTCCTATCTCCCAGCCAAGTCTCCACCCAAGAAAAGAGTTTTTCATGTACTCCTATTTCCCTGAGTGCTCCTATCAATTCCACATGCGGCACCTTGTCAAATGCTTTTGCAAAATCGAGGTAAACAACATCCACTGAGTTGCCTAGATCCAAGGCTTTACTGACCCTGCCATAAAATTCTAAAAGATTTGTCTGGCATGAGCTGCCCTTGGTAAACCCGTGTTGTGACCTGTCAGTAATACCTTTAGTACTCAGAAAGTCAAGGATATATTCCTTGATGATAGATTCCAAGATTTTTCCTAAGACCGAATTCAGGCTAATTGGACGGTAATTTTTAACTTGTTGTTGAGATCCTTTTTAAATATTGGTATGACAAGAGCCTGTCTCCAATCATCAGGCACAACAGATGTATCCAGGGATTTCTGGAAGATATAGGTTACTGGCCCTGCCAATTCTTGTGCCAGTTCCCTAATTACTCTTGGATGTATCCCATCTGGACCTTGTGCTTTGTTAGGGTTTATATCCTTAAGTCTTTTTAATACATCAAGAATGTTTAATGTAATGGTAGAGCCCTGTGTCATATTTTGCTGTCTCATTTGTATTGGCTGGCCTTTATTAATGACTGATGCAAAATAGACATTACACATATCTGCCATTTCCTGATTGTCTGAGGTTACACGTCCATCTGGGTCCTTCAAGGATGTAATACTGCTGTTGGTGCCTTTTTTAGATCTAATGTATGAATAAAAGGATTTATAGTTGTTTTGTACTTTGTTTGCTAATTTATGTTCATATATTTTTTTTTTGCTAGGGTTATTGCTGCTTTGGTTCTTTTTAAGTACTTTTTATATAACTCCCAACATATCTTGTTGTTACTTTTTTTTGCCCTTAAGTATGCTTTATTTTTATGTTAATTAATTTCCTAACTGGGGGGTCATCCATAAGGGAAGTGCTTTTTAACTCCATTGTATTTCCTTTTAATTGGTACATGCCTATGGACCAATGTACCAACCATATTACTCAACTTACTCCACATTTCTGATACAGATATATTAGCAAATTATTTTTGCCAATTCCAGGCTGCCATCTCATTTCTCATTAACCCAAAGTGTGCTTTATCGTACATATGGACGATTGTGCTACCTGTATGTTTTCCCAAGTTTCCCAAGTATTCAAAACTGACCATGGCATGATTGCTTGAGTCCAATGGAGGTAGTGTTATGCAGTTATGAATACTATTGCTCAAATTACTTAGCACCAAATCCAATATGTTATCCCTCCTAGTACTATCAGTTACATGTTGATCTAGTCCAGCCAGTGTAAAAATCTGTAGATAACTGGTTTCCATAAGTGATAAGGCTTCTAGTGTATTCCATTTAATTCCCAGTAAGTTAAAGTCCCCCATTAATATAAATTTTTTTGTTGCAACCAGCTGTTTAATGAAATCTAATAATATAATATCATCTGGGTTAACAATGGATGGTGGTCTATACACTAACCCACATTGATGGTAGGATCATTGGGTGGTGTGATCTTAATCCATAATATTTCTGAATTACCCCATCTGTCTATTTCTATATTCGTGGATGTGATACTATCCAAAATATATACTGCTACCCAACCCCCTCTGGACGATTTTCTATCCTTTGTATACAATGTATATCCATTAATTTCCCTATGCCAGGTATCTCTCCCATTCCACCAGGTCTCAGTAATAGCACATATATGTATTTGGGAAGTTTGTAATATTAATTTTAATTTGTCCATTTTATTAGTTAGACTTCTGGCATTGACTAATAGAAATTTCCAGCGTGTTTGTGTATCTTTGTTTATGCTAATGGGCTTTGGGTTTGGGCTAATGGGCTTCAGGTTTGAGATACCCCTTCCCCCCTCTGAAGGCAGTTTAAATGAATATTTACAATGTATCTCAATTTTTGGGCCAACACCCTTTTACCATGCTTATTTAAGTGCAATCCATCCAGTGCAAACAGGTGGAAGTCCTTAAAAACTTGTCATTGATCAATGTAGGCATGCAACACCAATGGAGATACAAATGGCAAGATAAGTGATATCTTTATAGCTAACCTCAAAATATCATGATGTATTGTTGCTAGTTTTGTCATAATTGATATCTTAAAGGTTAGTTTAATCACAATGGAGTATTGAACCAATCAGAGAGCAGCTTTCACAATGCTGATGACATCCTAATTGCCTAGTGCAGGACTAAAGCCAACAATTGAAATCAAAGAGAAACACTTAGTAAGTTTTTTTTCTATTTTTTAGATACTTTATGTTTTCCAGTTATACATTTATTAAGGTATAAATGTAATGATTGCAATTCAAAGAATGGAAATTGCATAGGTGTTTATTTATGTTTCCTTTTTTTTCTCTGATTTTATGTCTGTTGTATATATTATGGAAAAGATTAATAAACTAAGATTTCAAAAAAAAAGAAACACTTTAGTCTTCAAACAGGTTTCAAAGCTATAACTAGTAAACTGATGTTGTATAAACTGAATGCACAGTTGTGTGACTTGAAATAAACCATTTTTTATCACTTGTGAGGGGGCAAGACTCTCATAACTCACTTGTAACCCTGCCAATCAGCAATAGTCAGTGTCATCCCTACAGCCTGGAACACATTACTGAAGTCATTCAAGCGTAGTAACCTGGTTAGCCATGATGTATTCAAATCCCTAATTTATAAACTATGCAAAGAACAATATGGGTGTAACTGTGCAATCACAAGGTCCCTCCCTCTTTTGACTATTTATATGGCACCAACAATTTCCAGAAATAAGTTTCACTTCCATATTTAGAATGTAGTACTACATGTGGCCCACTTAGCCCCAGGTATCCTAGACCTCTTCTAATAATGCCAATGTCGTGTTTTTATTTCAAACTATATTCTAGCATCTAATAATGTGTTGTATTGCCATCGACTGCATTGCACAACTAACATTGTATAATAATCTGCCTTGAATATTGACCTACGCTACTCTATCATTAGATTCTATTTTTATATCTTGCTGTATGTATATTGTCAAGTTCTATCTGTTGATCTACACATATCGCAAAGCTGTTATTGTACTATATATACCATGGACCTATATGTATAGCAAAATTATTGTACTAAAACTGTCTTGTACATTGACATGCATCTCTTTTGTGCACCTGTATTGATTTTTGTAACCTGCCTTACCCAGGACCTCTGTGAAAATGAAGTTGCTCAATGGAGACTTATCCTGGTAGAATAAATGAACTAAACTAAACTCACACGTTATGATCCTGCCCCCCCCCACTCCTGAAGATGGCAAAATGACAAGGCAAAATTTATTTTTCAGGCAACCAATCCCAGAGGCTCTGGGCGCTGCACAATAACAACAAATCTATCATAAAATTACATAAAACAAGAGAAAAGGAAAAAATATGTTCAGTCTACAAATTCACTAATACATATTAAAATCAGTAAAACCAAAAAAGGGGTGGGGGAGAGAAGGAAAAGTCCTGAACAACTCAGTCTGGGGGATCAGAAAAGGCTTGATGAAACAGGTGAGCCTTAAAAACCTCTACGGAAGGGGCCTCCCATATAACTGGTGGAAGAGAATTCCACAGGACAAGGCCAGCAAAACTAAATGCCCTGTTGCTGGACGTTTTTAACCTCATCCTGGGAATTGCTGGGAGGCCCTTTGAGGAGAATGAGAGGGAGCAGGTCGATGCAGCAGGCATCAGGAGGTCAGACAGATAACCTGGGCCCAACCCGGGTAGGACCTTAAAGGTGAGTAACCCCACCTTAAAGAGGATCCTCCACCTGATTGGCAGCCAGTGCAGTTCATGCAGCACCGGGGTGATGTGGCTGAATTTAGACTGTCCCACCAACAGCCTATCCGCTATGTTCTGCACTAGCTGCAGCTGGCAGAGGGATCCTCCAGAGAACCCAAGGTACCGCACATTACAGTAGTCCAGCCTGGTCGTTACAAAGGCATGTACAAAGGTCGGGAGGTCCAGGGATGGAACAATCAGTCTAATCCTGGCAATATTTCTGAGATGGTAGAAGCTGGTCCTGAGCCTCAAGTGTCAGACCACTGCCAAGGATTATGCCTAGGTTTCGTACCCTTGAGGAAGCCTTCAATGGCATGGATCCCAGAAACTAGCAGGTTTCTGCACCAGAGGCCATCCTATTCCACCCTCTTTTCGACTCCATCAGCTGTACCTCTGTCTTATTGGGGTTCAGTCGCAGCCAGCTGGAGGTCATCCAGTTGTTGATGTCTGCAAGGCAGTTGTTTAGTACTTCCACCGCGTTAGATGTTCCCAGTGCAAAGGAAAAATACAGCTGGTTATCATCAGCATAGCAATGAAAACCCACACTGTATATACTAATGATCTCAACCAGGGGCAGCCGATAAATGGCAAACAACATCGGGGACAAAACCGAACCCTGAGGTACTCCACAGGACAGGAGACTAGGGGAGGAGAAGAAATTCCCCATCACTACCCGTTGCCTCCTGTTCATGAGATAGGACTCAAACCAGCAGATGACCATGCCAGTGAGCCCACAAAATTCCCTCAGGTGGTCACGCAACACACCATGGTCTAATATATCAAATGCTGAGGAGAGATTGGGAGAATAAGAATTGTCCCTTCCCATCGATCTCTAGTCCTGAGGAGATCATTGTGCACTCTAACAAGAGCAGTTTCCATACTATGCCTCGCACAAAATCCAGACTGGAAGGGTTCATAGAGAGCAAAGGTCAAAAGGTGCTCTTCCAGCTGAAGTGCTACCACCTTCTCAACAATCTTCCCTAAAAATGAGAGATTGGGGATGGGACAGTAATTTTTCTTGATGTTGGGGTCTAAAGATGTTTTTTTCAGGAGGGGATGCACCAATGCCTCCTTCAAGGCATCAGGAAAAATCCCCTCAGATAAAGAACACTGAACAATCAGGGTGAACACCGCACTGACAGTACCCACATATTCCATTAAGAAACGTGTCGGTACCGGGTCCAGTTCACAATAGGTGCGCTTCAACTTGGATGCATCCTCAATGACCTCTGACACTTCCACAGGCTTAAACTCCCCCCAACTAGGCAGAGTGCTCTCCGGATGACCAAGGTGACCACTGTTGGCCTCCATAGGGCCCACTGGTGGAATACCCTGCCGGATGGTGGACACCCTGTCCAAGAAGAATAGAGCAAACTCTTCACATAAAGTGCTAGAAAAGTTCTGTTTCAGCTGTAGACAGGCTGGATTTAAAAGCCTGTCCACAGTCCTAAAAAGCGCTGTTTGTCGATTCTTCCCAGCAGCAATCTCCCTTGACAGGAACTCTGCCTTCTTCAGGGTGATTCACGATAGTGAGTACATAGGGCCAGTTTATCCAATTCCAAGCGAGACTTCCACCAGCAGCACTCCACCTCTGATCCAAGATCTCCATTGCCTTGAGCTCCCCATCAAACCAAGGGGACCTCAAGTGAGAGGACTTGGGTCATACATGGATTGGTGCGAGAGAGTCAAGCACCGCAGTCAACACCCTATTATAGGTGGTGACCACTACGTCAGGACCCCTTGTGCATGCACTGCCCACACTAGCTAGATCAGCCATTGCCAATAATCCCTCTGGGGTCAAACCCCTCAAAGGGCGACAGCTAACCATCTCTGTAGGGGGAGGGTTCTCGGGGGGGCCCTGAGCAACAATTCTATTGTGCAATGATTGGACCAAATGGCCCAATCAGTCTTGAGCTTGGAAATCTCAAGTCCCATGGAGAAGACCAAATCCAACATGTGACCAACCTGGTGTGTCAGAGAGGAAACTTCCTGCGACAGGCCCAGAGGAAACACTGTCTGGAGGAGGCTGGAACCCAATCTGGATGACACATTGTCGGCTCAGATGTTGAAATCCCACAAACCTAAACATCGGGGGGTGCCAATGTCTCATCGACGATGAAATTGGCCACCTCCTGTAGGAATTCACTTGCCACCCCAGGGGGTGGTAAATCAGGAGAATCCTACAGCCTGTGCCCGGACCACCATGCATGGCCACACATTCAAATGAATTCAGTCTTCCCACTGGGTGCACAGAGAAGTTAAGCTTGGATCTAAAACAGATGGTCACTCCCCCACCCCTACATTCCACTCTGGGGCAGTGCACCACCGAGTACTTGGGGGGGTACGGCGGCCTCTAGAACCAGGTGCTCATCATCTCCCAACCAGGTCTCAGTGAGGCAGGCCAGGTCAACCAAGGAAATCAAGTCCGCAATAACAGTGGTCTTGTTCCAGATCGACCTGGCATTGCATAGCACTACTCTCAGGGGATTGGTGGACAATGTAGCCCTCCTTGCTGCCTACTCACTCAGTCTGGCAGGAACCCTGGGAACCAGAACCAAATATGTCTCACCTCTTTCCATGGTTCAACAGCACCAGCGCACCTCCTGCACCTAACAACCTCGATCCTACCCTCCCTCTGAATTGCACGGGGTGCCCCGCCACAATCGATCAACACGGCACCTTGTAATTCTGACCTCCCGGCACTGACGTATCATGGTGGTACAAACAGGGAGGTTGGAAGTGGGCTGCATATCGTGTAGCAGGAACATCCCATACACTATCCTGACCCACCCCAGGCCACCACGTCCTCTCAGACACATGATGTTCAGATTTAAAGCTCTGCTAAATACTAATCCACTACCCTCTAAATCCCACAACAATAACTAAATAATCAAATACATACAATACAAATCAAATAAAATCAACCCAACGCCCCATCAACCAACCCCCTCCTCAAAAATCCATCCATACACACATACAAAATGCATATTTTGAGCCAGACCATTGCATCTCCTCTATTTGTACACCAATGGAGAAACAAATGAGAAGATAAGTGATTGCTTTGTATCTAACATTAAAATACAATGATACCTTCTTATGGCTGTTGAAATTGATATCTTGAAGGTTAAGTACATTACAATAGAATAATCAGCCAATGGGAAAACAGCATTCACAAAGTGGATAACATCACTAAGAATAAAAAGTTATGCATTTATTTAATTATTTATTTATTTTTATTTATTGAGATGTTTCCCCAGGAGGATACACAGAACAGCAAGTTGCTCATCTCATGGTGTGACCTGGGGGTGGTACAATGAGGATTTGACAACAGAGAATTGCAAATAATGAAGGTAGAAACAGATACAATATGAAGCATTAGGTCAATATAATACACAATTGTGAGCAGTATAGACAATTACAACTCAAGAAAATTGATGCAATCAGTGGGAGGACACAGAAACATGATGCAGTAGACCCAACAGATAATAACGCAACAATACAATCGTAGTGCCATGATGTTCTGAGTGCTGTGCTCTAAGGCAGTAAACAAGTGTTGTAGGCAAACAAGGGCAAGAGGAAGCAACAGCAAAGACAGAGTTGTGAGGGATGGAGCTCAGATGTTCTAGAAGGGATAGTGGAAGTAGCTTCAGGTGGGCTGAGGAGGAGGAGGAGGAAGAGAGGGAGGAGGGAGGGAGGAGGGAGAGGAGGAGGAAGACTGCTGAGTCCTTGTTCCCCTCCAGGATGTTGAGAACCCCAAAAGGGAGGGTGAGAGCTGACAGCAAGACAGGACTATGAGGATTAAGGAAGCTAGAGGCAAGCCACCAAAACCTGTTTCCCCTTCAAGATGCAAGAACCATGCAAGGGGGTCTGGATGCTGGTGAGCAGAACAAGGATGAGAGGCAGTTAGGGAGGATTAAAGCAGGTGCAGCTGGAAGAGAGGAAGTTGTGTAGTGAAGTGCCAAGACAGTAGGTGGAGAAAGAGTGACATACCTCCTAGGGAGAGAGTGTTCCAGATTTTGGGAAGCAGTGGGAGAAGCCAGTCTGGCTGATGAGGTTAGATCTGTGTGGGACCAACAGGGTGCATGTGTCAATAGATCTCATGGAATGGGAGGGAGGGGGAGGAGTAGAAATGGAGCATAAGAGGTAAGGAGGGAGTTTTCCCAGACAGAATTTGGAGGTCAGTTTGATACAGTGGGAGTGCTACCTGTTGGACAATGGAGGAAAGGCCAGGGCATAATAGAAGTCACAGTGATGAATAGGAGAGGGGGCAAAGCAGCAGAATGAGTTAAAGAAAGAGTCCAGTTTGGTCTGGGAAGATATGGGATCAGCACCATAGACTGCATCACAGTAGTCGAAAATGGGGAGTAGCATCTTCTGGACAAGTTCGCGCCTTGTAGTCAGTGGTATGCAACTATGGTTCCTATACAAGGTGCGAAGCTTGAGGAGCAGTTTCTTCAGGATGTCATCGATGTGTGCAGAGATGTGTACTATTGTGGTAAATGATCAGCATCTAAGCGAAAAAGACACTTCAAAACAGAAAAAGGAAGAATTGATTTGCACAGATGGTGTTGGTAATTTGGAGTGCAATTCCATAGGGGTGGTGGAAAATAAAAATAGTTGAGTGCTTTTTTACTCTATTTTTGTATTTTTTGATGTTGGTGTTAACATATATAATGGTAGCACTTATTCTTTAACAGCTACTCGATAACTGCTACTGACCTTATGGGAATCAGTATGGAAAAATGTCTTTATACAGGAGCATGCCTTACGCTGCACCACTGTTTTCACATTGGACAAATTTGCAATAAGTCAGGTAGACATCATTACATAATGGTTAAGAGCTATATATAAGGGAGGTGTACTGATGGTTTAGCAGCACCCCCCGACGAAGCTCTTTTCGGAGCAAAGTGCTGGGGTACGAAAGCTGGCAGCCAGGTGGGAGGTGATGTAGCTGTTTGTAAGTTTGCACTGATCTTTGCACTGTTTGCATGTTGTGATTTGTAACTTAGTCAGGTGCTTACCAATGCACTTTACTATGGAATTTTTAATGCAAACTTGCCATTGTACCTGTGCAATAAATTTCCAGAAAGAACTGGAAAAATACTGGTGTTGTTATTTGTTCAGCAAGATGTCCATATAACATGGCTATATGCCGTTTGTGTATGCCGCTAAATGCCAGTGCCATTTGTTAGCTATTTCTACCTCCAAGTGATCTCTCAACTTGTGGAGTAAGGTGTTTTTGAGGTAGGGGCTTAGACAGCCACAGGGAGAGCACAAACCCCTACACTATATTACACCCTGACCCAAAATTTGGAACAGATAAATAGAAAGACACTGGTAGGTTTTTTAAAAAAAACTGCAACACATTATGAACACCAACGTTATCAATGGATACAATTGCTGAGATGATAATGGACACACTAGAGGGGCATCTGCCTGCTTTTGTCTGAATATGCTATGTTGCTATGTTCCTATTATAATAGCACTATACAGAACTGAAGCCAGTAGTTAAAATTAAAGATAAATAGTTGTATTTTCAAACAGTGGTTTTAAAAGCAATAACCAATTAAGGGCCATCCTACCGGTGCAGCAGTAGCACTACAGCTTACGGCACCAACAACCCAAGTTTGGAAGTGAACTTGGGATGTCAGAGGATCTGTTGCAGGGAGGAGGACTGAGTACCTGTAGGACTGATCTCCTCCTCCAGGGGGCTGTGTGGCCACAGGACCCAGTGTATGTCTGACCCCTAGTGGCAGATTGGGGGGAGACAGCAAAGGGCCACCAGACATGCCTGGAGGTGTGGTGGCCATTGACACACATTGTGCAGGAACATGCAATGTGTGACTTGACAGCACTGCACATCTGTACCTGGGGAAGGAACAAGGAAAATACAGAGCTAAACAATTATCAGAGGCTCCATCCAGCTATCCAGGCCCTGGTCCAGTGAAACCAGATCATGTGATGGCAGGGGCAGGGGTCCTCTCATCTGTCTCCAGCAAGGGGGGGGGGGATAAGCCCTGAGGGCTGATGTTGATAAGGTAGGTCATGGAGGACGCTGGGTGACAGGGCTGGGGTAACCAATAGAAGGGGGCCAGTTTGACAGGAGGGTGGATAAAAACCATCACCAAATAAAAATAATAACCAGCAAACTGATGCTGTATAAATCAAATACATATAGGTCTGTCTCAAAATACAGTTTATCATCATTTTGAGCAGGACTTTCATAACTCACTTGTGGCTCAGCCACTTGTGGATTATGGCCCTGCCCCCTTACACTTGAAGATAAATTGCATATTTTCAGTCAGGCTATTTCAAGCCCTTCGATATATGGCTTTATCACAGGCATTCCTCATTAATTTTAATGAGATTTCCTGTGATATGTATGAGATACAACAGGATGCAGATAAATACTCAGATACACAGAAGGTGATGGCAGATAGGGACCATGTGGCCCACCAAGTCTGCTCCTTTTCCATACCTAATGCATTACCACTGACCCTAGTTGATCTGAGGCTTACCCTCTCTTCCCTATTCAAGTTCAAGTTTATTGCAGGAAAGACTCCGTTGAGCAAGCTCATTCACAAGGAGGTCCTGAGGCACATACACATACAGTTCGCAGTTACATAGACAGGAGATATAAAATGTAGAACAACAAAGAAAAAATATATATAATACAAGAGGTATACACAATAGAAGTCCTTATGCTATATATGCAGTACATTCCAGCTTTAACCTTGCCCTAAATTATGCAACACATTTCAGCTTAATAAGTAGAGGGCCAGTCGGTACTCTAGGAAGTTGACTGGTTTGGGGCCTAGTAGCACCTACATATGTCTTTTAATTTAGAGATAGCTAGTGTTTTGTGGAGTTAATTGATACGATGCTGGTTAGCTTCAGCATGGCTTATAGTTGGTTCCAAATGTTTGGGAGGGCATATGAGACAGCTCTTTGGCTAGCTGTGGTACATATCCTGGGAACATCTAGTAGGATAAGGTTGGATTTCCTTAGGGAGTAGGCGCTATGCGAGATGTGTATGAGAGTCGTTAAATAGCAGGCAGTTTGTGGAGTAGTAATTTGAGGGTCCAAATGCCAGCATGCAGGAGGCATCTGGTGGCAAGAGAGGTCCACCCAACTGCTGCATAAAGATCACAGTGGTGGATCCTGAATGCAGAGTTAGTAATGAAGCGAAGAGTATGGTGATAGAGTACGTCCAGTTTAGATAGGCTCAAGGTTGGGGAGGAGATAAAGATAACATCTCCGTAGTCAAGCAAGGGAAGGAATGTTGCTTGGACAAGTCTTTTGCAGGTCGTGAGAGAAAAGAGGGTCCTATTTCTAAAGAAGAAACCCAAGCGTGCTTTAAGCCTCTTTGATAGATTTTCGATGTGGTCTATTGCTAGAGTCCTCTTATGTCTATCCCACGTATTTTTTAATTCCCCTACTGTTTTTGCCCCCACCACCTCTGCAGGGAGGCTGTTCCAAGCATCCACTACTCTTTCTGTGAAAAAGTACTTCCTTATGTTGCTGTTGAGCCTACCCCCCTCTAGCCTCATATCATGCCCTCTTGTTCTTCTACAATTTCTTTTCTGAAAGAAGCTACCCTCCTGTACCTTGTTTATATCCCTGATGTACTTGAATGTATCTATCATGTCCAGAACTGGACACAGTACTCCAGATGAGGTCTCACTAGTTATCTATATAGTGGCATAACCAACTCCTTTTTTCTGCTGGTTATACCTCTCCCTATGCACTCTAGCATCCCACTGGCTCTCCCCACAGCCTTCTCATGTTGTTTGGTTACCTTTGGGTCATCAGAAATGACTACCTCCAGGTCCCTTTTTTGACTGGTGGCCATCAGTACCCCCCACCTATCTTGTACTCCTCCCTTGTATTTCTGTGCCCCAAGCGCATGATTCAGGCAATTAAGAAAGGAGACAAGACATTTTTCAGGTACATTAGTGATAGAAAGAAGACCGGGGTGGGATTGTGAGGTTAAAAAGGGAGGATCCAGCTTCAGTACATTGTTATTATATTTTTTGTAATTAGGCTTACCTTCAAAGTACAGTGTCAGAGAAAAGTGCTCCTAGTCTGTGACTTCCCTTCCAGCCTGGATCAAGAGACATCATGGCAGTGGTGTTCCCCATGGAGAGAGTACAGGCAATGTTCAGCCAGCTCCTCCTAGAAATTAAAGACATTCCACCACAATGCAAATTACACAAGCTGTCACCAAACTTGAATCCAAACTTAATATTGTGAACAGCGTGGCATACAAACTGAATGTGCCTACCATGAAGTGCAAGACCAATTCTGAGGACATGAGATGATAATTATCACCCTCCAAGACAAGATGGACAATCTTGAGTTCCAAGGTTGGCAAAACAATTTCCACTTCTTCAGCTTCCCAGAGCAGTTAAAACTACAAGGTGCCATAGCTTTTTTGTGCCACATACTGCCTGCCCTCCAGAGACTGCCAGGGCGCCCCAGATTCAAGGTCAAGCAGGCTCATCATTCCTTAGCTCCACTGCCAAAGAAAGAAGAAAAAATCAAGGCCATCCTAGCATGGTTTTTGTGCTTGCAAGTAAAGGTGGACATTTTACACCAAGCTAGAGAACTGGGGTCCTTTACCAAGCAAAACAGGTTGTGATCTCTGTTAGGATGGGTGCTTGGAAACCAGGAACACAGACATACACAAAACTCCAGCACTCCAGCATGTCGGTGGACTTTCTTTTTAATGCGCGAATTCAAAACAAAAAAGAGCAGAGTAAATGCAATACAATGTGAAATAGGTACCACTCCTAACCAGCTCCAGCGCTTAGAGAACTGGGGTCCCTGGAGTGGCAATGCCACCCCATCATGATATTCCAAGACTTCGCCCACAATCTCAATGCATGACAGTGGGCCTACATAGAGGTTCAGTAGGTCCTGCACTGCATGGACATACCATTTACTTTATACTATCCAGCAGTCATAAGACTAGTACACAATGGACTCCCACTCATATTTAGTACCCCGTCAGCTGCTATGACATTTATGCAAATGAACTGGCCATCTACTGTGATAACGAGGCATTAACACTCTCAGCAATGGCAGCAGGACCTTTGCATCTGACTCCGATGGATACCTCACCCTCGCAAAGAGCTTATTCCATCACCTCGCCTCAAAGGCCTACCAAGGATGATGATGTATGGCTCCTTCCACCTAAAGCTAAAGTGACAACAGGAATTGGGCCTGAACACAGAAAGAGCAGACCCTACAACTGCTCTGCTCCAGAAGTCATAGTGGAAGTGGACAATTCACTGAAGGAGACAAGAATGAGGACTCGACATGGCTGCTTGCCTCCAACCGTTATGCCCTGCCATGGCCTGCCTCACAGGTGGTTGATGGTGCCGGCAACAACAGTGTGGCCTCCCAATCTGCTCAAGGGGCAATGGCACAGCAACCTCTCAAACAACATTGACAAAATGGCTTGCACTTAATTCCCCTCCTGGGCAGCAATCACAGTGTAAAAGGTTTCTCTGCCTACCTCCGGCTACTCGGGCCTGAAAAATGCAGCTCCTGGGAAGAATAGCCTGCAACTCAACCTCACCCTTGCAAGATCTTTCAGATGCCACCATAACTGCAAAATTACTCTGGAATGTGTTACAGCTGTTGAAACCTGACATTGAGGGGTAACGGGGAACTTGGGTGGGTGTCGGGGCTGAGTGGGATATTGGACGTGAACAAGAACACTGACTAGTTCACTGAACCAAAATGTCCAACCCAACACTTATCCCACAGCCATGCCCCCACATCCCCTCTCATTTTTACATCATAGAGGCAAACTTTGCAACAAGATCATGCCCCTCAAAGTGGTGGCCTGAGCTGCTTTTTCAGAGGATCGTCATTATCTCACCACACCCTTCTGCCAAAGAACTTCAGGCACACAGTAACTGAAGTTGTGCTGAGTTCCTTGAACATGGTGGCACCAGATGTCCTTTTTTTCTGGATATTTCATAAAATGTTTGTTGATGTGAGTTAATGATGTTTAGAGCAGTACCCATGTTGCATTCTTTTCTTCTCCTTTCCCTCTCCCCACTCCTGATCTCAGATCATGCCCTGGTACAGCTCACCATTTTATGGGTGTCACAAGTCTCCTGACCTTGGCCTGATGACTTGCTCCATTGCTACTCCAAGACCCTCACTTCAAAACTGGCTCCGAAAACAAGCAGAAGAGTATTTTCACCTAAATGATACAGTTGATACCTTGGCGGAACTCCAGTAAGAAGCCTTAAAGCCACACTGCATGGCCAAATCATTGGTTATGCTTCCCACCATAGAAAAGAGTTAGAAAAGGAACTCACAGACCTGGAGTCCAGGTTACATCACCAGAAGACAGAGTTCAAGGCCTAGCTAAGGAGTGACCATGTCTCTCCCTTGCATAAATTGATTTTGCAGCTGTGGCTGGAGATCAGTACACTCACAACCAGTAGGGTAGAATTAGCAATCCTGTGACTTCAACATAAATATTGGAAGGGGGAAGGGAGAATGCAGTAAAGTACTCCCCTACCATCTTAGACAGCAGCAGGCAGAGCATCATATCACAGGTCTGCAGGACGGCCTAGGTAAACTTTGCACAAAGGCTGAGGACATCAATCTGGTGATTACAGCCTTTCATGCCAAATTATACAGCTCTGACAATCCACCTCACTCCTCCCATATTGAAGCATTCCAGGAGCCCTTCCAATTGCCATGGCTCACTGAAGAGCAGTCAGCAGCCCTGGAGGTGCCTTTATTGCTAACTGAGATTTAAGATTCTTTCAAAGCTCTCAATCCCCCACAAAACTCCTGGCAAAATGGGTTTCCGGTGGAGTTTTTCCAGCTGGTCTCCCCGGTAGTCTGTCACATATTACAGAGACTGCATGCTGAGGCAGTGAATAAATCATTGTTTCCCTTCCTTGATGAGCACTGCCACCATCACTGTTCTCCCTAAGAAGGATAAAGACCACACCCATCATATCAGTTATTTGCCCCATCGCCCTAATTATTGTAGACAGCACAGTATATGCCAAGACCCTGGCCATGCAGCTGGAATCGCTCCTCCCAACCCTGCCCCACCCAGTACAAGAGTGTTATGCTGGAGTCTGGCTCAGTACAGACAACCATCTGAGGTCCCTTCTGAATATTAGACATGCTGCATACCCACTCCCACCATGGCTATAGCATAGTCTTCAAAAAGGTCTTCGACTCAATGGAGTAGGGGTATCTGTATAAGGCTCTGGAACATATGGGCTTTGGCTCACAGTTTCTAGCCAAAATAAAAACCCTTTATGCAGACCCTCAAGCTAAAGTTCTCACAAATACTATTCTGTCATCTCCTTTCTCATTGGCCAAAGGCATCCAACAGGGCTGCTCGCTATCGCTCCTTCTTTTTGTTTTGGCAATAGTGCCTTCCATGGCAGCAATTCAGAAGAACTCAGAAATCCCTGGTATAAGGATGGTGGCTAAGTAACACAAAGCATAGCTCTACACCAATGATTTTTGGGTCCTTCTAGACCAAGCCGCTTCCTCCACTACCCAACTTCCTTTTTCTGAGGTCTTCGAGCTGCTCAATAACCAATCAAAGACTGAAATATCATCCCTTAACACTCTCTGTAAACTCCAATACTTCCAACTGCATGGGACCAAACTACATTACCTACCTGGGGAAAAAAATCACACCAAACTTGAATAAACTCTACAAAATTAATTTTACACCCCTAGTAGTGGACCACAGAGTGGAATGTGACAGGTGGAGGGCACCATGGCAGGAAAAATTGAGGCACTGAAAATGGTGATAGCTCCCGAACTGTTTCATTTTATTTTGCACCTGCCAGTCCACATACCTAACCAGTAGTTTGACAAGGTAGACAAGATGGTAGGCACTTTCCATGGGAGGGTAAACAACCCAGATACAGCTGACAAACTTATGTACCACTGGCAAAAATGGGGTGGGGACTCCATTGATTTAAGGGATACTACTGGGCATTTTGAGCAGCCCACACTGTAAAATGGCTTGTGACTCTGGACCAGGCCATATCCACCTCTATGGCTGGATAAGGAGGCCACACATCTGCCCCCCCCCCCGCAGTATGGCAGTATAGAATACCTGATAAGATCTCTAGAAGACATGCCACAATAGGTGGATCCATCCAGACATGGTTACACCTTCAGAAATGGCTGTGCACTGAACTGTTGCATCCTGGACTAATCCCTCTATGGGAGAACACGCCTCTACCCGTTGCGACTATTACAGTATGCAGGTCAGGAGAATATACACTCTAGCTGACCTCCATTTTTTTTTCCATATAGTTTTTTTCCCCTTTCGGGGCACCAGGCAGGTTCTGCTCAGGTGCTCGCCTCAGCAGGACTCATTCTGCCCCATAGCTCAGGAATATCATCCTACTGGCCCTGGTGCTCCCTTTTCCCATTTTCTCCCTTTATCCTGAGATCCCGGTACACAGTCGTGCATGCGCATGGAGGTGTGCATGCGCTCCGAGGCTCTGGTGACGGCCTCTTCCTCCCACCAGGCCTAGGTCCAGTTTCCCCTCAGGCTTGGTGCTACCACTGAGCCACCACCTGGTGGCAGCCAAGAGCCAGGGAAACCCCATGTCCCTCCCCAGAAAAGTACGGCTGCCTGGCGGCAGCTCAATCCGACTCCTTACCCTCCCCCCAACCAACCCCCAGCAGTCCATGCTCATTCCCAAACATGGGTTACTGGCATGGGAAGAGGTAAGGTGCCAGAGCTTCAGCCCTCTTCACCACTAGGACAGCTCTAGCTGAGCTCTTATTCCCCCATATCAGCAACTTAGACTCATTAGACTCCTTCCAGAATCTGCAAGCCTGGTATGGCCTGCCTCAGACTGATTTCTGGTATTTCCTTAAGATCAGGAGTGCTCTAACGCCATTGCTTAAAAAGCTTAGGAAGGTGCCTATGGCATTCTCATAACACCCCCTTGAACATTGGATTAAGCAGACCAAAGGACTGGCATGAAAAAGGTATGCCCTTATTAGGGACAATATCCCAGATCAGTCTGCAGGAGCAAAAGCCAAGTGTGCCATGGCTATAAGCAAATCTCAAATGGGGAGAGGGATGCTTGCTGAAAACTAGTACATACTGCACTCAGGGACTCTAGAGGTAGACTAATTCAAAACATAATCCTTTTTCTCTGATATTAGACCCCAGTGGTTCTCCATGTTACCAAGATACTGCCCAACAGTGACTGCAGAACATGTGGCACATCAGTAGCATACTTACTACATATCCTGTGGTCCTGTCCTCGTATTTGGCAGCACTGGATATAAACCAGGCCCTCAAAAGCAAGGTGCTGGGACATCATATAGTGGACTCCCTGTTACTTCTCCTTCTAGGAACACAGAGCATTACACCACAGCTTAGTCCCAGAGGGTTGAAATGACTCATGCAGACTAGTGAGGAGGCCAGTTGCCGCCTTCTGCATTGGTGGCATATGCCAGAAATCCTTCCATGCAGGAACTTACAACCTGCCTAGCACAGCTGGCACAGTCTGAACTACAAACCCTCCAGCCTCTGAATGACTCCTTCCATGCAGGAACTTACAACCTGCCTATCACAGCTGGCACAGTCTGAACAACAAACCCTCCCAGCCTCTGAATGACTTGACTCCTTCCATGCAGGAACTTACAACCTGCCTAGCACAGCTGGCACAGTCTGAACAACAAACCCTCCCAGCCTCTGAATGACTCCTTCCATGCAGGAACTTACAACCTGCCTAGCACAGCTGGCACAGTCTGAACAACAAACCCTCCCAGCCTCTGAATGACTCCTTCCATGCAGGAACTTACAACCTGCCTAGCACAGCTGGCACTGTCTCAACAACAAATCCACCCAGCATCTGAATAACTGACCCTACACTGGCATATCTCAGCCCCCTTTTACTACTTCCTGAAACAATCAGCCCAGTCCCCCCTGGTGGCTCACCTTCCTCCAAAGGTAGGAACAGGCTAACCCGTGGTCAATTCTAGAGCCCCAAAGGCCTCTCATAACTCTTGATAATATGGGTACCCTCCTCCATCCTACTTTGTCCTCTGCCTCCCCTTTACATAAGTAGTTGCTTTCTTCTCTAAGTGAGTCATATACTACCAAACTGACATAAAAATGACATATGGGCACCTAAGTTATTGTTACATCCTCCTTACGCTTTGGGTTTATGGTTTTGATAAAATCCATAATAGCCACACAAATGTATGAAACTCAGGGTTATCAGTCTTATGAACAATACTGTAACAAGCTGTATAACCCTGTATTGCCTAGTGACATGTCAGATTTGCAACCTCTTCATGCTGCTCTGAATTTACACTTAAAAGTTTGTAATAGTCTGCATGATGTATGATTGCATGGCTACCAATGCACAAGTGTATGCTACTGCTTAATTTTTTCAATAAACAGTTTAACTACAAAAAAAGGATGCAGCATGTTGGGTTCTGCCATTTGTCAATTGATGGCAAACATCTGATATTTTTAGCAGTTTGTACCATTTTTGACTCTCTTGCTATTTTTATCATTGCCAGTAGGAGTCTCCCACAGTATGCTCTGCTGCTGCGTTACAGGGCGCATGCATATTTTTGGACCCTCAGAGGCAGTAGTGATGTCCTGGATCGCAGCTTCAGTCATTTTTTCATACTTTTGTTCAAACTTTTTATTTTTTTACTGTTGTACTTTCATGCACTGTTTATAACTTTTCTGCGTTTACACATGCATTTGCTGTGGAATTATGTATAATTATTGATGAACTGTTCTCTTTCAGTTCATTACTTTATGATATAATCCTATTTTTATAGACCTCTTTTTTCTACCACCCCCTTAAAGGATAAATAGAGGATGGAAGACTTGTAGTCCTTTTACGGACAATAAGTCCTTCAGAACATTAATATTCTTAAGAGACTACAGGTGTAAGTTTTCTTATTTACATTTGAATGTAGGATTTACCTACAGCCTTTACCTTTAGTTCCTTTTTAAAAAATGCATGTATTGTTAGGAACAGAGCTATTTTGGGAGTGGGCAATCTATTTTACTGTATGAATTACCTGTGTAAATTAAAAGCTGTGAATTATATTTATTTTGTCTTCCTTACACAGTAATAACAGAAATGTTGAACAACAAATACTGTACCTACCTACATGATATATGCTGTGGAGTTGTACTTGACATTCTCACATGCAATATTTCATGCTGCTTCTATATGTTACGTAGAATAATTAAATCCAAAGTGATTCTTAACACTGCGTTGGTTCTGTGGCACAATGTGAGCTTGAGAGTGAAGTTGGACATTTGTTAATTTATATAACAGAATGAGTACCTTCAGTAGTTTTATATAAAAAAGGAAAAAGGGTCACAGTTGCACTTAGTAACAGGTGCTGAGGAAAAGATTTCAGTTGTGGTTTCAAATGTACAGCTATGTGCACTTGCACTATGACTACTATAATGGCTGACAGGTGAAGGGGTAAAATGTCATACTTCACAGTTTTATTGAAGTGATTGACAGATTTGATTTGAAAATCTCATACTTAATGGTTTCTTTTCAGTAGGCATTTTTGAAACCACTGATAAAATGAGGAAACCATATATTATACTCTATTTATTGATGTGTTCAAGGCTGCAATCAAAATCTCACTGGAAAAATCTCTTCAGCCATTTTGTAAATTGATATCTGCAGTTGCCCAGCTGCCAGCTGTTGACGGCTGCAGAGCTATCGAAATCCCGCTGCAAAAGCCTTGTCAGCCATTATGTGAGTAGAGCTCTACTGTTGCTTCACTGCCATCTGTTCAAGGCTGCTGTATTGTAGGTTTGTATTGCACTGTGGTGTATGTTTGTACCAGTTAGAAATATGACTCTAAAAACATGTAACTTTTAAGAACATTTTATTACAAAACAAAATACAAATATTTCCAACACAGTCACGCTCCCCAAGTTTCTCAAAAAGTCCCTTCCTTTCTCAGAAAAAAATACAAATACAGTAACTAATTCCCGTCACTTGGATGACAACAGCTTGTGCCATGGGGTCCTCATGATCCTTCCTCCTCCCGAGGGCACTGAGGTCACTTATGGCAATGTATTAGGATCCCTATCTTCCTCCTCCTCCTCCTGGTGCCCCTCCTGCAGCTCCTACACATCACCTCATGGATGCCAAAATTATTAGAAATGATGTGTTAATAGGTGCAGTACTGTAAAATGGTATGTAAATACTATCAACTAAAATTTGACTATTCCAGTTGCCGCACTGTATAGGATGGCTAAAAGTTATTGCTAAAGATTCCTGGTACCTCCTGGAAGTAAAGGGGGGTGGGGGAGTATTGCTTTCGGATGGCCCAGATGGACCCTGAAAAGAATACAGAATGGTGGCTTTCCATTTACAGTACATACTGTACTTTACATCACTGTAGTTTTAATAGAGAAAAGCAAATTAATGTATTCCTTGTATCTGGGTCACTGACACAATGCGCCATAGGTGCCCTGGCCATTTCTGCAGCAGTTACACTATTGGGTCATGGCCTCCAGGACTGGATGCATGCCAACCAAGTGGAGAAATCCATGTAGCAGTACAGAAGTCTCCTGCTGCCATAGCACAATGTCCTCTGGTTTACCTTGGTAGCTCTGTAATGGTATATTGTTAGAACAGCGACTGAATTTTGTCACCACAATTAGGGTGCCACAATAAGGGTGACAATGAGAGGTGTGATCTTGATTTTAGATCACCCTCAATCATACTGCCCTTTGCACCCACACAGTTTCTACCCCCTCTGGGGCATGCCCGCCCTGGAGGAGGTTATATTTAGCTGTGGGGGTGTGGGGTGAAGCCCCCACATTGGAGTGTGCAGGCAGCAAAGCCCCCAGCAAAATATGACTATTTCCTAGGATGTGACTTTGGTGATCTCCATCCCAGGAGCCACAATCCCTGGTGTAGAAATGCTAGGTGACATATTGCCTGTCCCCATATTGGTGTCACAATGATATGGGTGAACCCTCTGTAATAGTGAATAGATGGGCCACTGGTTAATACTGTATGTCTGTGTAACCATCTCTGAAATACAGCACAGCACGTGTGTAGTACTGCATATGTGATCAATATTCTCTGGCTTTGGTGTGATTTTATTCCAGATCCACCTCTGGCCCATGCAAGGGTAGGGTGGATGTCAGGGGTACTCAGCAGCACAAATCCCACATGCTGGGTTGCAGTAAACTTGTTTTCTTCATTTTTCCATGTGTACCAGCATGAAGTACAGCCTCTAGCCATTGACCTCACACTCTCTGTTCACACACACCACACATGTCTTAAATTGTACATGTATTTTTATTAATACCAGTTGCCTTGCCTAGTATGCAATACAGTACTTTAAGTTTTGTTGATGCACATGTTGTTGTTCAGGGAGAAACACTACATGAAATTAGCTTTAGCTCCATGTTATTGGTCCTTCTCTGACCCAGTGCCCACTGAGTGCCATACAGCAACTGTATACATGTACTGACTGATGTCCTGTATGGATCAATGCACATTACAGTACATTACTGGTGGCTGATTGGGGCCCAACTTGTCAGCCATTTTGTGAGTCACGATCTGCATTTGATCCACTGGACTGTGACTGAAAAATGACCGATGAGATTTTCACAGCAATATAAACTGCAATATTGAAAAGGAGAACATGTGTTGGTGGAGCAACTACAGAATGGGACTCATAAAATGAACACTGAGATTTTATATATCTTTTAACAGCAGCAGATCATGATTATGATTGTCAATCATTTTGTGATTTGTGGTGGTCTGCAGTTGTGCTAGTGTTCAAGGCTGCTGTACACTGTTGCTAATCAGCTGGAAATATGACAGCAATAGTGTGATAGAATTTCTAATGCTACTCCCCCACAAAATAAATATTAATAAGGGCCACCACAGTTCGATAAACACATATGGTGTGTTAAAAAATTATTTTATTTAATTGAAAGGGGTGGTTGTGGGGTCACTGGGGGTGGTTAAAAGGTCACTGGAAAGACTGTAGGGTCAGTGGCATGGCTGGTGAATCACTGCGGTGGCTGGAGGGTCAGAGTGCAGCAGTGCCACCCATTGTCCATCTGGGAGAGACAGAGGGTATAGGGATTATCAGTACATGCTCACATGCTCATGTTTGGTCACACAGCATAGCACAGCAATGTGACAGCAATACATTCAGTACAGCACTTACATTGTTGCTTGTCATTAGCCAGTCCTAACTTTGGCTGTTCCTGTTGTGGGGGGCAATCTATCTTGGTCTGGAGACTCTCAGGCAATAAAGTCCCATCAGGGTGCATGATGGGATGTGGCCCATGCAGATGGGGAATATCGGCCCCTCCAAACATCTCTGTCTGAGTGACAGAGATGCTGCCATCTTTTTCCTGAAAAGCAAGTTCATGGAAATCAGCAGACCTTTATATATTTATCAGGATTTTGGTAACCGGGTAAGCCCACTGAGACCATGCAGTCCCTTTTTCAGGGCTGACCTGGAAGACAAATGCAATACATCACAATGCAGTACAAAACATTGAATACAGAGATTACAATAATATATGCAGAAATACATGGATTACAAAGTCATATACAGTGGGCTATACAAATGTACACAATTCTCATTTACAAATATACATATTTACAGAGGTTCAAATGTAGTAGTTTAAGATATAAGATAACTTCAGCGGAATGTGGTACAGTAAAAGGCATGGGTTAATAAAAACATACACAGGGTGAAGGTTAAGTAAGTAGGTGGCAAGCTCAGTTTTGAAGAGCTATATAGAAGGACAGAAGAGTAGTAAAGGTGGTAGAGAATACCGGGCTGTGGTGGCAGAGTATGTAAAGGATCACCTCCCCACAAGATGATGCAGTTTAGGGTTAAAAATGAATAGGTAATGATGCTGACCTGAGTGGGTTGACAACTTCTTTATGACAGATAATTCCCCTTAGGCAAGGAAGATTGAAAATGTTCACTAGTTTGAAAACAAAACATAGTGTTAGGTACTGTAACCTTGAGAACCTTGAATCATAATCCAGTCATTGTAGGGAAATCAAGATGTTACAGTGGTATTTTATAGGATGTACCCTTAAGGCAAATTGCCCGATCCTAAAGTAGAGTTGACGGAGCCAGGTGAGGGCTGAAGTTTGAGCAGAGTGCAGTAGTGGTGCACAGTAAAAAAGTATGGGGAGAAGGGATGTGGATGCTATTTTTGATAGGAGGAGGCAGATAAGAGGGGGCGGAGATGGTATAACAGACCTAGCTTTTGGTTGATAGTTTAAGTTAGCAGGGTCACAAGTGACTCAAGAGAGAAGGATGCGTCAAGGTGCAACTCTAAGTATTTAAAGGTTTGGACTACTTCTATAGTATCTCCAGATAATGAGCAGATTTTGAGAGGGTGAAGAGAGGCTAATTTGGATAATTTGGAGGGGTTGTGAAAAACCACAACTTAGGCTTTTTTTAGTATTAAGAATTACAGCTGAAATGTGTGCCTCTGCCTCTAGCATGCCCACCAACAGATCCACAGGATTTATTGCCGAACTCCCGTATCTTATTCTTTGATGCTCTGAACAGCTGCAGTCTGATTCTAGCACATGCTACCGCACTTGGGGATAATTATCATCTTTCACCTCAAAAAATATTCGGTCCCTCGTCCATCCAACACCTCCTTCTGCCCCAACCTCCAAGACCCTCCCAGTTATGCCCCTGCTACTATATTTCTCCTCTTGCACTTAGTACAACGGCAGCTTTTCTCCTCCATATGTCGCCGCGTTTTGGGGCAAAAATCACTTTGTCACCTTCCATACGGTCCTCCACCCTCCAAGTCCCTCACTCTGCTCTAACAATTGGGTCCGCTTCACTTGCGCCCCTATTCCCCACCTCTCCCTACATTATGTGCTTGATATCTTCTATCTGGTATGCCTACCCTCTCCCTAACATTTCCCACTACAAAATGCACAGTTTTTGGGTTTGGATCCAGCAAAAGTTCATTATTCATGACTCCTTGTAATTCTGTGTTCAATGTACATTACCTGTAAATATGCATTTTTACTATAATAGCAGCTATTTTTACTGTTTGTACTATTGTAACTTGTCTTTCTGTATTATTACTGTAGGACCACAGGTCCACCTTGTAAATGAGCTTGCTCAATGGTGCCCGCCTGGATAAATAAAGATATTGATTGATTGATTGATTGATCTGAGAACCATTTTTCAAGTGTATTGAAATTTGAATTAAGAATTTGATTAAGCCAAACCATGTTATTGGATGAATGAAAAAGGACTGCGTCATCATAGAGTTGCACTGATGCGCCACCATAGTATTTGAGAAGCTCACTGATGGAGAGCAAAAACAGCAGTGGATGAAGGATTGATCCCTAAAGTACACCATGTATTATAAGCCTGAGGGAGAACAGTGACCTGGACCACTTTACTCTTTGTGATCTACCAATAAGATAACTCTGTAGCCGTGTTAGTGCTAAGAAGTCAAGGCCCAGTAGGTGCAGTTTGCCAAGCAGAAGGTGATGGTTGATGAGGTTGAAAGTCTTTGTCAGGTCAATGAACACTGCACCAGTTATAAGGCCTGAGTTGCATGCCTTGAGTACATCATCAGAAACCTTAACCAGGGCCCTAGTCATACTATTGTTCTTTCTAAAGCCATGCTGGCAGTCTGTGAGTAGATGGTGTGTTTCTAAATAGGACTGCAGATGGTTATACAGAATTCTCTCTTAGATTTTAGCCAGGGGACATAGCATTGAGATACAGTAGGTCTATAGTTTTCGATGGCATGTACACCACCCTTGTGGAGGGGGACTACCACATCCACTTTCCATTTGTTTGGCACAGTTCCTGTTAGGAATGACCTGTTTAAAAGACTACATATAGGTGCAGCAAGTGCTAGTGCCCCTAATTTGAGGCACTTTGGCTCGATTGTATTGTGACCAGGGGAGCTCTCTGTCTTTAATTTTAATAATAAAATTGAGAACTTAATTTTTGGTTGTTGTTTTTAAGTGGAAGGTGGAGCATGACCCAAGATTAACATGGTGTTGTGTAGGAATGGAGAAATCAGGGTAGGTGGAAGATGCGAAGTATACCTGTTCAGGTCAGTAAAAAGCTAATTTATTCTCTCTGCAATTGAAGGTGGGTCTTGTAATAGGTCAACTCCTGACATAACAGAACTAGGGCACTGTGTAGATTTACCTTTGATTATAGAGTTAATTTGTTTCCAAAATTTCTTAGGCTTACTTAGATTTTCCTTTTGAAGTGAGCGATAGTATGCTTGTTTAGTTCCCTGGAACTTTGTTTTGCAGTGGTTTCTCAACTGTCGATACAATAACTAGTCCGAGTGATGATGGTTAACTTTGAATGTTTTCCAGGCAGCATCCTGCCTGTTCATGAGGGATCTAATTTCATTGGAAAGCCAGGGAGCTTTGATGCCTTTGGACCTATGCTTGGTTAGGGGTGTGTGCTTGTTGATGATGTCTGTAAAGGTCATGATGAAATAGACTAGGGCCTGATCAATAGTTGGAAGGTCAATGACTGGACCCCAGTCTGTATTGTAAATTGATGTCAGAAACTTGTCTAAGTTAAATTTTGTCATATTTCTGGATTCCAGAATAACGGGAAGGGGGGGGGGTCAACTTTGTTGTGCCACATGCAATAAATAGGGGAGTAGTCACTAATACAGTTGGATAATACACCTACAGATCTGATCCTGTGAGGACAATTGGATACTATCTAGTCTAATAGTGTTGAGGTACCAGATCTGGAATTTTGCTGTATAAATTTGATTATATGCAGAGTGTAAATAATGTCAAAGACCATTGTGTGTGCCTTATTTTTACATTGGGAGAGCCAGTCATTATTAAAATCCCCACAAAGCACTGTATCATGTGAGGGTAGATCAGCTGAGGATGAGAAAAGGGAAGGAAGAATATTAGTAGCATCTTTTGGAAGGAGATAAATAGAACCAAATAGTAATTTTTCTACATTATATTACCAAGAGTAAGGGACATAAATAAAGATTCTGCTGAGGTAATCTTTCCAGCTGGTGAAGGGAATACTGAGGCAGTTAGACTAGAGTTTACATAAATTAAAATCCCACCTCCCTTTTTACCTACTCGGTCTTTTCGAAAGCATGAGTAACCTTGTAGGTCCACTTCATGTTGTTGTATGCTGATTTTAACCAGGTCTCAGAGTAATACCAAGAATGTCGGGATTATGTTGATCAGTCAAGGCTTATATCTCAGCCATTTTGGGGTGAAGGCTTTGTCCATTCAGGTGCGCAATTTTATGCCTTTTGTACTTGGTCTGGTATGCTTGGAAAAAGAAGCAGGCACGAATGTTGGACCAGCACGTCCCGGATTAAGTTCAACATCACCAGCGCAGGTAAGGAGAAGGACTAAGTGTAATATGATTGCTAACGTTGAAGAATAATTAGATCTAATAACAATCCTACTTATAGAGTGCGTAAAAGTCAGAGCACAGATCCCTAGGTGGAAAGCAACCCTTTTTACTCATAAAAATAAAGTAGTTGGGACCTGCTATAATTTTCAGCACTCTGTAGCAGGTGTAGTGAAATACAACATGTTCCTTGAGATATTGGAGGCCCAGAACCCCTCAGCTGCACTGGACAGGTCCCAGTACAGTGGGGCGTCGAACATTTGCTGCACAGCTGCCATCTTCAGTTTTCATACTGAACATAAGACTCTGCATGGGGGCCTGACACTAAAAGCCTGTATCCTACCTCTCCCAAAATATTGAATTGTTTTTTATTAATATCAACAATGCAGGGTTTGTGGGAGGCCAATCAATTCACTGTACAACCATTCTCAGAGTAAGCCACGATCATACACTTGTACTGTACTGTACAGTACATCTCATCCTAATCCCCCAGGACACATACGGTATTGCCATGGGTGGGGTTTGTTTATTTTGTACTTACTGTCTTGATAATTATTTCACTCTTCATACTGGAGGGCGCAAAAAAGCTGGGAGATGGGGATAGCATGGGGTTGCTGATGTGAAAAATAAGCAGAGGGCCCGTGCCCTGTGAGTTTCACAAAATGATGGCAGTGCTGTAGGGCATACTGAGTCAAGGATATCTCTGCTCTGCTGCCTGCTACAGGCAAGCCCAATATCTCATTAAAGGGGAGCAGTCCTCACTAAGAGTCCTACACCCAAGTGTGGGGCTGGTCCAAGTTTGCACTTTGTATGCCAAAACATTTTTTTTTACTTATGGTTTAATATAGACTGTATCAGACTGATTCTGCTGACTTGCAAGCTGACATTTTCTGTAACTACAAACCCCAGAATCCCCTGCAAGTGACATCAGAGGGGGGGCTGCAGCAATGGGAGATTCAATAGTGTGCAGTGCATGTTAGAGTTTTTATGAGCTCTGATCTTTTCTTTGCTGGGCCTGCTGTCCTCCCTGGGCTAAGTACAGTCCCAGAGGATGGTAGTTTCAGTTTTCATCATGGCAATCATAGACAGATTTCTTTACTAGATACACTTGACATATGCACAAATTTAATCACACACAAGATAGAATGTGATCTTTTCGAGGGTTTCTCAACTGTTCATTAACTCTATCCCTTTCTATTTCATAATTGTGCACATCCCATCTCAGAATGTCTTCTAGCTACATGTAGCACCTCATACCTAATGTGTATCGCTATTCCCTATTTTTCTGTCTGCCACCATCCCCTTTATTGAGTCCACGTGATGTACTGCTCCAAGGGTATCAGGTGCCTGAAAACTAAAGCAGCCAGGTGATCTGTCCTACTGCCTGCCAAGCTGGCAAGCTGAACATCTTTACTGTCAGTCAGAGTTACAACATCATGGTCTGGCAAGGGGCTATCACTATCTTGAATGAGGTTGTCAGCAATATTGGTTGCAGATGAAATCTTTACATTCAGTCTTCCCAATCATGGACTATTTATTTTTTATATTTATTTATGACTTTGGTAACCGGGTAGGTGTGCCAATCGATCCCAGGGACCGTTTTCAGGCATGACCCGGGCCACATACAGTGGCATAGAGTTAAACATAAACAACAACGCATAGAACAGTAGACAGTTTGACAAATAATAAACGTTTACAATAGTACACAGATTACAAGGTAGTAAAAACACATAAAGCCAC
Source organism: Neoceratodus forsteri (assembly GCA_016271365.2). Classification (NCBI taxonomy): domain Eukaryota; kingdom Metazoa; phylum Chordata; order Ceratodontiformes; family Ceratodontidae; genus Neoceratodus; species Neoceratodus forsteri. Next base: position 436,617,654 of record JADMNL010000023.1, read on the forward strand.
ATGATACAAGGTTACATAGTACATAAATCCGATGTGCATATACATAAAGAGAAATATATATACATGAAATTGATATACAGCAAGTTGCATAGAAGATAATCAATGTTCCTCAGGAGTAGCACAAAAAGGATAAAGTGGGACTAGGAGAGGGAAGGAAAGGAGAAGGGATGTGAGAGGAAGGGAAATTGGAGGATTTACAAAGGGAGATGTATAGACATGAAACTCATGTGGTAAGGGCAGGTGGGAAATGAAGGACTACCCAGGAAAGCAGTAGCGGCAGAAAGTCACCACGAGCCCATCTTTGAAGCAAGATTTAAACTGGCAGTCGGTGTTGATGAAGTGGAGCTCGGCAGGCAGTTTATTCCACAGCATAGAGCTGCCACTGACAAGACTCTACCACCCATATTGGTGGATACCCTGGGAATATTCAGAGGTGGAATGCTGTTTGAACGGAGGCTGCGGTGTAAAGTTTGGACCTTGAGGAGGGCTGCAAGGGGTGATTCCTGGCCAGTACGGACAGCGGAATCCACCATGCAGCAAAGGGCGAGGTCGAAGTGGCCTTGCAGCAGAAGCCATCCTAGCGAATTGTAAAGAACAAAGTAGTGTGTAGTGAAAGGGGCCAGCAAGCTGAAATGACAGGCACTATTGTAGGCAGAAGAGAACTTGACCATAAGGGTTGGGGATGTCCTAGCATAGATGGGGGAGCAGTAGTCCAGGACTGGGAGTAGATTTCCTTGAAAGATGGCAAGTCAGGCCTCCGGGGTCAAGTATTGTTGGAATTTGTAGGCAGCACCTAATTTTTGGAGAAACCTTCAAACTAATGAGTTGATGTGCTCAGAGAAAGAGAGGATACCTAGGTATTTTAAAGTATTGACCTCTTCAAGGGCTTGGCCATCAGGAGAGACAATGTTGAGAGGGGGGTGCATTTTGGATTTGGCTAGGAAGGGCTTGGATCTAAACAGCATAGATTTTGTTTTTTAGCATTAACCAGGGGAGCTTATCAGCAAACCAGTTGTGGGCCACAGCATAGTTTTGAGTTAGAACAAAGGAAATGCGGGTGGGGGATTTATCACTGTAGAAAAGTATGAGGTCATCAGCATAGAGGAGAGAGTGGCATCTGAGACTGTCTGAGAGAAGGGAGTTAATAAATAAAGAGAATAGAAGGGGGCCTGGAATGGAGCTCTGGGAGGGCACCTGTCAAGATGGGCAGGGTCGGGGAGCAGGCAGGGCCAATATTCATGAATTGGGAGCGATCTGTGAGTTAGCTCTTAAACCAGATAGTAACCTCCTGAGAACAGCCAAGGCAACATAGTTTGGAGAGAAAGAAAGTATGGTTGACCATGTCGAAGGCTTTGGAGAGGTCTACGAAGACCGTGCCCATGACGTTACCCTGGTCCATGTTTATGAGGATGTGGTCTGTCAGTAGTGCGAGGGTGGTAGTGATGGAAAGATTCTTCCAGAAGCCATGCTGTTGGCTACACAGGAGGTTGTATTTACCCATGTGCTTAGCAAACTGATGGTGGATAGCCTTCTCGAGTAGTTTGCTAAGGTGGAAGAGGATGGAGATTGGATGGTAATTTTCCGCGGATAGAAGGTCACTGGCTTTGAAGATGAGAATCACCTTGGCAGTCTTCCAGGGGTCAGGCACTGAGGAGGTGGAAAGGGTGAGGGTTAAGATACAAGTGAATGGTTTGATGGTGGATGGGAAGATGAGCCTGAGGAAGACTGGCGATAGTCCATCAGCCCCAGGGGAGCCATGATTTGGAAGTTTAGTGGTGTCGGCAGTTGAGAGAGCTTTGAAACAAAATGACGGGATTTGGGGATGGGTGGTAGGTCCGGCAGAGGTCGACAGGGGGTTTGAATGGGGGGCTGAGCTATTTGACTGGCCATTTGGGAGTTTATTTAGATACATGGATAGGTCAGAGAATGTGTCATTGAAAACCCTGGCCACTTCCAGACGGTCCATAATAAGTGGCAGGCAGTCAAACTAAGGTTCATACATGGGGTGTTCAGATGCCCTGGAATCAATTTGTTGGCACTAAGTCAGAGTCTCAAAAATTCTGATTCCATAACATCTCTGATTAAGGAACAGGAACAGAATCAGAGATAGAATCGGAAGTTCTGAATCCAACTCTGATTCTGTACCTACAGTTTAGTAGGTGCTAGGTTGCCATTACAAAGCCAATCTCCCTCCTTCCTCTCAGCCCTTAACTTATCTATGTGTGCTGTGGACTGGCAGAAGTTTAGGTCTGGTCTCTAGTGGTGATGACTACCAGGCAGTGGCAGTTTCAGGTTTGGGCCCTTCTTCTTAACTAGCCCTCCATTCTTGACCCAAAAGAAAGGCCTCCCAGTCTCCATCAGCAAGTCTAAGCATCAGCCCCCTCAACCCTTAGTCACAGAACAACCTAGGCTGACCTGCACAAACAGTTAATTTGGAGAAAGTCAAGTGAGTCCACCCCATTACATTTGACCTGCCCTAGAACTGTTCCCCCATCTTCTAAAACGCTATTTTTGATTAACCATTAACTTAAGCTCTGCAGTGCAAACTCTCCTCACTGCCGCTGATGAGCTCACACTGTCAAACTGAGTTCTCATAGAGGTACTCAAGAAGATGATTTGGGCAACCTACACAATGCCCTGGAAGAAGTGTCTGCCAGAGGACACATATAAAAGGCATCTGGCAGAGACTGCTCCCAGAGCTTTGCTTAGGTTGGCCATGTGCTGGGTAACTTTGAGAGAAAAACTGAGCAATGGATGGTAGTGCTAGTGTGTAAAGTGCACACCAGCAGCACTGCAGAACTTAAGTTAAAATAAATAAAAGTGCGTTATACTGAAAATGGTGGATAGTGTGCAGGTCCTTGTGGACAGGATGGATGGCCTCCAACAAAAAGAGTTGTAACTTTTCCACAAATTTAACTGATCAGGAGGGGGAGTTTAGGGAGAAGGGACTCTGAGGTGGGGTAACCAAATTACAGACTATGAAGTTGGGGGACTGGTTGGGTGGGTGATCTTGTTTTTTTTTTTTTATTTGAATCTAGGATTACAAGTACCTTTGAGCCAAGGCTCTTTTACAAAGATTCCACATCAAAAGAGGTACGATACAGAGTAGAACAAGGCATTCAGTTACATCAGCAAGTTAAACAGCAAAACACCAAAATATAAGTATGTGGTTATAGACATTAGGGCTACAAGCACTAGAGCACTGAGCAGCAGCAGAGGGAGAACAGAACTGAGGGGACAAACAGTGGGTGCAGCCAGTGGCATTGTCAAAATACAGATAGAAGTGCTGGAAAGGAAAAAGAAGAAGGGGGGTAGAGGGTAGTGGAAATGAAAGGTGGGGACTAGAGAGGCAGCTAAGAGTGGGGGTCAGGTGGGCTAAAGAGGCAATAGGTAGTGGGGGGGAGGTAGGCAATTAAGTGGGGCAGCCACAGGTGCTGGAGGCAGTGAGGTATAGGCGGAGTTTGGATTTGAATGATCCAAGCATTGGCACAGATGAGAGGTCACTGCTGAGCATATTCATCCAGCTGGGGGCCCTGTAGGTGAAGGGTCTTTGACCTTGAGAAGTTCGGCAGTGGGGTACCTGAAAGAGTTGGGTTGCAGAGCCTCTTGTGGGTCTAGGCTTGCTGCTAGGGAAAATGAGACCTTGGACTCCAGGTGTCACAAGACCCAAGGTGATTTTCTTTGCCATCGTGCAGGTCTGGTATTGTATGCTGTTTGAGAGTTGATGCCAGCCAGATTGTGCATATAAACCCACACGTGTAAGTTGATGGGAGCCAGTGATGAGCTGGCAGGCTTTGTTGAGCACTGTGGATATCTTCTAAAAGCGTTTGCGGAGGAGGAGCCGTAGATGATCAGGCCGTACTCTATAATTGAGACAACAGAAATCTGGACAGTGACCCTTAAGGGTTCTGGAGCAAGGTGCTGTCTGTGCCTCTAGAAGACCAAGGAGGTATTTGCAGCTTTGGCAATACTGTTGATGTGGGTTTCTTAAGAAGTGACTGTCTAATGTGATCCCTAGATATTTAAAGGTGAACCTACTCCAGGGTGGCTCCATGGCAGTTTGTAATAGTTTTTTTTTTCAGTTGTTTTACCAGGAGTAACACACTAAGCTGAAAGCCTGTTTACAGGTGAGACCTGGGAGCACAGAGAAGTTAAGTGACTTGCTCAAGGTCACACACTATGCAAGTGGGGGCTGTGGGATTCAAACCCAGATCTCCAGATTTACAGCTCAGAGCTTTATACTACTGCTCTATACTGCCTCCCATAGTTAAAGGTTGCATCCTGTATTTATTGTGTGTTCTGCGGAAAAGCATAGACTTGTTTTTTTTATAGTTTAGTAGCAGTTTATGCTTGCTAAACCAGCTTTCAACTGAGGTGAAGCCTTTCTGAAGATTGTTTTGGAGGGGTAGGAGATCCTTATGGGTGGCATGGATGACGGCGTCATCAGCATAAAGGATGAGTTGTTCTGGGCAGGATTGTGGAAGGCTGTTCAGAAGAGGCTAAACAGAAGGGGCCCCAGATTGGATCCCTGTGGGACACCTGATCGACGGGTCTTGCATCAGAGAGGACATCAGCAAGTTTGACTCTTTGGGAGCAGTTTTCCAGGTGGCTTTTGAGCCAGGCTGAGGAGACAGAGGAGAGGCCAGCTAACCAGAGCTGCTCTAGTAGAAGACCATGATGGACGGTGTTGAAGGCCTTTGTGAGATCTATAAACACAGACCCAGCAAGAAGGCCATTGTCCAATAAACTGTGGGTTGCACCAGTGAATTCGAGGAGGGCAGAGGTAGTGCTATGCCCTTTTATGAAACCATGTTGTAGAGAGCATAGGATATTATGCTTATCCAGGTATTCGGTAAGCTGGTCGGCACTATGCGTTCAATGGCCTTGGAGATCAGGGGCAGGATGGAGATTGGACGATAATTGACATGGAGGGACTAAATTGATTGGCTGCTATAGGCCCCCCTCTGCAGGCCTCAAACTTCTATCCCACCTAGGATCAATACTCAGTCTAGGCCCTGAAGATACCATCATCCTTGGTGATTTGAATTTAAATTGGTTATCTAATGCATCTGCACCCTAGTAACCTTCTGTGACATCTATGGATTCACTCAATTAATCAAAGATCCAACAAGGATTAACCTAAAAATACTACCAACAGCTCACTCCTGGATATTATGATGGTAAACAAGCCTCACTTATATTCTCATGCTGGAGTGCTACCCAGTGATGTAAGTGATCATTGTCCTATAGCTGGCATAAGATCTACCTCAAACCATCCAATCCTGCAAAATTTCTCCATAAAGGTCAAAAAGAATTTCAACATCTCAGGATATCTCCATGATTTGTGCAATACAACATATTGGCAAGATTTTACCTTACAACCTCAGTTGAGACAGCTCTTCAGATCTTAAAGGACATTATCACTAATGCCCTCAATATACATGCACCAATCACCAGTGTCAGAACTAAAGTAAAATCTTGTCGTTGGTTCACTGCTGACCTTAAATCAGCTTTGTTAGCCAGAGACAAACTCTGAAAAAGGCAAGAAAAACAAAGGATACTAGAGACTGGCTTCAATTCAGAAAAGCAAGAAACTCATGCACAAAACAAATAAGAAATGCCAAAGCTGCCTACTATAGAGCTGAATTGGATGCATCCTATACTAACCCATCCAGATTCTGGGGTACTATAAAGGAATTCTAGGCCAAAATTCTACCCTGCCTTACCCTCCAAACTGCTACTAAGTGACATAGAAATCACTGACAAGCAAGAAATCTTAAATACCTTCAATGACCATTTCACCACAGCTGGCCTAGCATTTGACTCTTCACCTGCAAATCTCTTGAGATCATCATTAAACCTTCAATCCACTGTGGGACAAAAGGCTGCTTCAACATTCTCCTTGAACCAATATCCTTAAAAGAAGAAGACCTCCTATCCAATTTAAATACTTCTAAGAGTGCAGGTGCAGACTCCTGGACCCTACTTTCTTAAAGTAGCATTGCGCCTTATCTGCCCCTCACTCACCTCTTCAATCTTTCCTAGCTACTGGTTCCATCCCCTCCATATGAAAACAGCTCAAGTAGTTCCACTACTTAAATCAGGTGATCCCATGGACCTTAACAATTACAGGCCCATTTCCATCCTACGGTACTATCCAAGATGCTTGAAAACTTAGTAAATTAACAGGTAAGGGCCTATCTGGACACCAACAACCTCCTAAATCCAGCACAATCTGGATTTAGATCAATGCATAGCACCATCTCTGCCCTAGCCAAAGTCACTAACGATTGGCAGACTGCCTTGGATAAAAAGAATAGTACCTGTGCTGTGTTCCTGGATTTGAGTAAAGCATTTGATACAGTGGATCATGAATCATTAATCTCCTCTCTTAGCTCTGTAGGCCTTGATTCACTCTCACTCAATTGGTTTAGGTGCTATCTCTCTGGAAGGTTACAATTGGTAAAAAATGAAAATTACCTATCTACCTCTAAACCACTGCTAAGAGGTGTACATGAAGCTCTATCCTAGGCCCCATCCTCTTTGCCATTTATATTAATAACACTGATGCCAACCTCTCTCAATCTAACATTCATCTGTTTGCTGATGATACTGTATTATATGTCAGCAATCCCTCACCATCAAAAGCCTGTGAACTGTTACAGTCAGAATTCTCCATCCTACAACACAACCTATTGGAAAAAAAATTACTTCTAAATGCCAAAAAAACAAAAGCTATGTTCTTTGCAACAAAAATTGCTCTGCCACTACCCATCATTCAACACCCACAATTATCCACCTTATTTGGAGATAAGCTGGAATTTGTGGATAAATTCAAATATCTTGGAGTCTGGATTGACAATAAGCTTGACTACTCTGTCCACATTGAAGCTATTATAAAGAGTTGAGACAAAGGCTTGGCCTATTTTACAGAATAAAACACTACCTTACCAGAGATTCCAAACAAAGATTAATCCAGGCATCATTCCTATCCCTTATTGACTATGCTGACTTTCTACGGCCATTGCTCACTCTCCCTCTTAAATAAGCTGGACACCCTGTATCATAGAGCCATTAGATTTATTACAGACCTTCCCTCAGCACCCATCATTGTTCTCTTTACATGGCAGTCAATTGGACATCCCTACAGCACAGAAGAAAAAGAATGCTGCAATCTGGATCTTTAAAGCTTTATCAGGCAGAATCCCTCCTATATCTCAGACTGTTTCACCCGAATCACATCTAGGCCATACACCTTAAGGATCAATAAGCTCATTATGCTAAAGATTCCCAATACCTGCACCGGTTTGGGAGGGCTGCTATCAACTATTCCCTAGCATTTGTCTGGAACTCACTCCAAAAATCTATGAATCTGAATACCCTCTTACCCTTATCATCCTTCAAAAGATTATACACCGCCCTATTTCCAGAGTTGTGCAACTGCTTCCATAAGGCCTAGTCTCCCATCCAACCTACACCCCTCCGTTCTGTAATCCACTATGTTTAGTTTCTCCTCTTCTACCCAGTCAGTTATCACATTTCATATAAATGCCTACAAAAGCCCTATTATTTGATTATTATCCCTGCTATATCTATTATCCTCTTCATTTTTACAGGTTAAGTTATTTTACTGTGCCTTGTATATCTGTAAATTTTGTATATATCTCTTATTTATTTGATTGTACTAATGTTATGCTATTCTCATGTCTTTGTAAAAAAACTTGTACCCTTATTTGTATGACCACTCAGGTCCATCTTGTAAATGAGCTATGCTCAATGATGTTCGCCTGAATAAATAAAGATTTTGATTGATTGATTGATTGATTGATCACCACTTTTGTGGACAGGGGTCATGGCTGCGGATTTCCAGATGTCAGGGAACTGTCCTAGACAGAGGGAGAGGTTGAATACCTTACTGAGTGGTCCAATCATATCATCAAGGGTGAGGGACAGTATTTTGAATTCCAGTGAGTCAGCACTATTTCTGGAATTGGTGATTGCTTTCTTACTATATTTGTGGGTTTCATGCATCTGAAGGGCTTTAAAGTAGAAAGGTGGGTAGGTAGACGAAGGCGGGGGGCTGTGACAGTGAGCTATAGTGTTGTCTTCATCATAAAAGTCTGGGGGGAGAACACTGCTGATGTCAGTAAATGCAGAGTTTGAAGGTATTGGCGATAGTAGTAGTGTCAAGCATGCTTGTACCATCAATGATGAGCGTAGTGGTGAAGGTTTTCAGTTGTTTCCCAGTGACTTCCTTGATTTATTGCAGAAGCCTTTCCTGTTGCCCCATATATTATATTAGGTCTTCCTTGAAGTAGTTACTTTTGTGTTTGGAGAGTACTAATCATCATCCCAGAAAGTAGACCACAAGAAGGGAGATAAAATGATAGTTGGGACTCGGAAGTCAGGATTGCTGCTGCTCTCCACTCATGTCCACATGAGCCTGGCCTCCTCTATGAGAGGGACCCCAGTAGCAGCAGGTATGGAATTGGGAGAGAGTGGCTTTTTTTGTTACATTCAGATGCAGAAACAGAATCAGATTCTGATTTGCATTCGAAATATTTTTTTCAGATGGGATTTTTGGCCTTGCATACTGAAATTCTGAATTCTGAAAAAATGTTCAGAATCCGATGTATTCGATTATGTCAGATGAATTCCAGTCAATCCTAGTTTATACAGAAGTGATAAAGACATAAAGATATGTTTGCCTACTCAAAATGTCTCCCTGCTATCAGATTTTTTCATGGTAGCGTCTGTTCATGTAATCAAAATGTAATGAATCTAAATTCTGGTTTGATTCCCTTCCTTCCTACCTTACTCCCCTCTTATCCTCTCCCGCAGCTTACTGCTATCCTCTACACAATAATCCTTCCCATTCCCTCACTAGTTCTTTCCAGAAAAGCTTCAGCTGATCAATCTGCTTTTTCATATCGCTTTCCTAAACTTTGGTCCTCCCTTCCCTTGCCAATTCACTCTGCCTCTTCGGCTTTCTCCTTAAAGTCTCTCCATGACTTTTTTTCTCCCTCCTGCAACTGTTCTTGACTTCTACCGCCCCCCCCCCTCCCAACTAGTTTTGCCCTGGCAATCTGTCTCCTTCACTACCTGCACATATGTTGTTCTGATTTGTGTTTAAATTTTGATTATTCTCCATATATATTGTATCTGCTGTATATGATTTTCCTCTTCCCCTACCCCAGGCGCACCTGGAAACACGCTGTTACCAGTTCATTATGTTCTTTCATGGTGAAACTTCTGACATAAATAAATAACTAGGCAAACAGAATGTAGCCATCTCATTGGCTCACATACATTCTAAATCCTTAGATTAGCTGCTTGAAAACCTGAAGTTGGAGCCTCATCACAAGAAGGAACAGCAGACCCACACTCTAGAAAAATAAGATCTAAAATTCCAAGCATTCCAAACACTCTAAAGAAAACCGTCAGGCAAACATTTACATTTCAAATGTGTTATCTGCTGTAGGCAGTGGCAAAACATTGTTTCATCTACAGTCCAGCTTTTATATTTTAAAGATTATCCTTAAACTCTGTTCTATATTTAAACAAGCATTTGTCAATGCTGCATGTTTCATTGCATGGTTTATGTGGCAGGTGTGCGTTGTGTTAGTTGAACTTCTGGTGGGAGGAAAAATCTGCCTGAATTATTATTTTGATGAGCTGTCATATTTTAGACAGCATTTGAATACAGAAGGTTGGGTAATAAGAAGACTACGTTGAAAATGTGGGGTACATCACTGGGCCGGTGGCGCTGAGGGTTGAAGAGCTGGACACCACACCTCGCACCATGCTGGCCACCAGTGTTCACGAGTGAGTGCAGGCCGCTGGGGGTCAGAAGGGGAGAAGAAGGATCGAGCATCCCAGGGACAGCTCTCCTTCTCTAGGGAGAGGGGCAACCAGTTGTCGGTGCATGCCTGGCCCCTAGTGATGGCTGGGGGCTGGCACATTGATGCTGCAAACATCGAGTCAGAGGTGGGGCAGATGCCTGATGGGGTGTGTGCATGGAAGCATGAATGGCACCGTCACCGGTGTCCTTGAACATTCCACCCCTGAAGGGGAGAAACCAGGAGGAAAATAACTCATGGTGGATGAAGGAGGGAGCTCACAGGTCCCAGCCCTGAATAGTCATGGCGCCGACCCCTATACTGTATCCAGTCTTGGTGGGGGTGCCCTGCTGACCTCACCGGAGGGGGGTAAGCCCTCAGGGTAGCTGGTCAGCATCAGCTGGTGGATATCAGGGAGTGCGACTGGGGATCCCTACAGATGGAGAGGGCAATGGAGCAGGAGTACAAATAATTTAAAAAAAATGTGATGGCTGACCTGCCAGTACAACAGTTGGATTTCCGTCTGCGATGCCAGCGACCCAGGTTTGGGAACGGACTTGGGTCGCTGGAGGGCTGGTCTGGGGGAGAAAGCTGGAGTGTCCTGCGATGGCTCACCTTCTCGGGGGGGAGTGCGGGGTTACAGCCCGGTGCTTGCTGGCCCCTGGTGGAGGCTGGGGGCATGGCGTGACATCAGACCTTGATGTCTAGGGGGAGTGGCAGATGTCAACGCAAGCCATGACATCTGTGGCATGCCACTATTTGGGGAGAAAACAGGAAAAAGGGCGCCTTGGTGGGGTCAGATGACGGCCTCCCAGACCCTCACTACAGATCTCCCAGACCCCTATCAGCACCTCAGCAGCACCCAGAAGCATTGGTATAGCTGTAAAGGCTCTTTCCCTATGAAGGTAAGGGACCCTCCCAATGCAGGAATACATCAGGGTTACCTGGGCTGGTTGGGATATGGGGTTGTGGGGTCAGGGGTTGCAGAGTGAGTTAGGTCCATGTGGGGCCCGAAGGAGAGACTGGGCTAAGGTGCAGGTGGGAGTATAAAGAAATAATGCAAAAAAAAAATATGGGGTGCAAATATTTAAGATTTCTGCCGTTACTAGCATGTGTACTGAAATTGCAACAAGTGGGCATAACTTTGTCTGGCGGGAGGAAAAGCCTGCCTGAACTATGTTTTGACAAGCTGTCATATTTAAGACAGCATTTGAATACAGAAGCTAAGGTAATAAGAAGGCAATGTTGAAAATGTGGGGTGCATCACTGTCCCGGTGGTACTGAGAGTTGAGACGCTGGACGCCTTACCTTGTGCCATGCTGGTGACCCATGTTTGAGAGCAAGCGCAGGCCACTGGGGGTTGGCAGGGGAGGAGAAAGATTGAGCATCCCAGGGACAGCTCTCATTTTTCTGGGAAGTGGGCAACCAGTTGTCAGTGAATGCCTGGCCCCTAGCGGTGGCTGAGGGGCTGACACTGATGCTGCAGACATCAGGTCAGAGCGAGGCAGACACCTTCACGGTACCTTGGAAGCATGCATGGCACCATCGCGGCTTCCTTGCACAGGCTGCCCCTGAAGTAGAGAAATCATGAGGAAAAAGATTATGGTGGATGATAGAGGGAGCTTGAGGTCCCGCCTCGAATAGTCAGGCGCCCAACCCCTTTACTGGATCCAGTCTTGGTGGGGATGGACACCCTCACTGACCCCGCTGGGGGGGTAAACCCTGGGGGTAGCTGGTTGGCATCGACTGATGGACATGGGGGGTGGGGCTGGGGTTCCCTCCAGATAGAGACGGCCATGCAGTAGGAGTACAAATAATTAAAAAAAAATGTGGGGTGCAAATATTTAAGATTTCTGCAGTTACTAGCATACATACCGAAACTGCAGCAAGTGGGTATAACTTTGTCATTTTTTCAAATTTTGACCCTAAATGTTGAACATAGTCTTCTTATCACCCCACCTCATGAATCATGTAGGTGAAAAGTTTCAAATCTGTGGAAAATGGCATTCCATGCCACAGGTGCAAAAACACATTATGGGCAGCATGTGAAAAATGGCAGCTGTACTGATCATGAGGTGGTGTGATAAAGAGGCTATATTGAAAATTTTGAGTGAAAATATTGAAAATGACCAAAGTAACATGTATGCATAGAAAATTTTGAACGACTGGGTGTAACTCAGTCATTTTTTGGAGTTGTTTCACCAAGTTTTCAACATGGCTGTTTTGGGACTACACCTCATGAAGAGTGCCACTGTTATTTCGTTCATTCATCCCAAAAGCTGATTTCGCAGAGCAACCGCTCCATTCTGCACCACAGATTCGAAAACACATTTTGGGCAGGATGTGAAAAATGAAAGCTGTACTGTTCATAAGGAGGTGTGAAAAAATGGCAATGTTGAAAATCTGAAGTGAAAATATCAAAAATTGGCGAGATAGAGGCGTGAGTAGAAACTGTGCAACATACGCTCGTAAGGCATGCACACTCGTAATGCAGTCATTTTTTGGATTTTTTTCACCAGATTTGCAAAATGCACTTTTTGGGACCCCACCTCATGAACAGTGGTACTGTTGTTTCTTTAATTGGTCCCGAAAGGTGATTCCGCGCAGCGACCTCAAAATCACCTTTCGGGACTGACTAATGAAATGACAGTGACAGTGTTCTGAGTAAGTCCAAACCCATGTTGAAAATTTGTTGCCAAAATTCCTAAAATGATTGAGATAGCAACCTAAGTTGAAAATCCTATTGACTGCCATTATGCAGCTTACCTTTGAGTCTTCAGTTTGCAGGTCAGCTTTGAAGAGTGCAGACATGTCCCGTCCTCAGAAGATGGCAGCACTGACCTCCGGAGGTAAGTATGGGGTAAGAGGGTTAAGGGGAGGTGGGTGCTCAGTGGGAGGGTGGGAGGGGACTGCGGAGACAACGAGGACTGTTTTCTTTTTTAAAAGTTAAAAAAAAAGAGGTCAGGGAACAGTTTTCTTTATTTACAGGTACAAAAAATAAATAAATACATTTTGGCACACCGGGGTGGGCTTCCAGTGTGCCACATGAGTTTGGGGTTACATGATGCCAACACAGGAATTAGGCACCCGATGTCATGGAAACATGGAATGGAGAGTGCAGGATGGACAGCACACAGTGGGAGGGAGTGGGAGGTTTGATTAGATGCCCGGGGCTAGGACAGGAGCGGGGAGGACAGCAGCAGCAGTGGGAGGGAGCAGGAGGGTTTAATGAAAGATGCTAGACCAGTGGGGGAATGGAGTGTGAATGGCAGACTGCAGCAGTGGGAGGGAGCGGGAGGGTCTGCAGAGTTACAATGTCAGCTATGCAAATGAGAGGAATGAAGCGCACTCTGTCTCATTGGTGCGGTTCATTTCTCTCAAGTGCGGCCGGCTCCCTGCAGTGAAATTTCAACAGCCATCACACTCAGCTTCAGTGATCATTAGTGTGTCAGGGTTGAGTCCATTGTACAGTGCTCTGCATTGGACTTGTCCCTGACACACCTCTCTAATGTTGTGCTGTCTCAAGATGTTTCTTGTGCAATCACAAGGAAACATAAAAAGCAGGACTGCCACATAACTGCAGCAGTAAAACAAGTTTTTAGGAGAGTGAGTCCCCAAGTTAATCATCATGTGCACCCCACCCCAGAAATTATCCAGCGGCCTGATTTTCAAACGGGATGCAGGGCTTACAGCAAAGCCCTGCATCCCCACATAGTATATGCAGCACCTGCGGCCAAGGCTTTGCTGCAACAGTACTCTTATTTTATGGCAGCTTGCACCAAAGCTGTGGCACAAGCCCCGTAAATTGGTTCCCCCGTGGAAACAAAGGTATGTCAGGGAGGAGCTGTCAGAACTGAGCTGCAGCGCCACAATAGACTTGCGGTGGCACTCCTCTTTGAATATCCCGCTTGCGGAACAGTTTGCCGGCAGTCATCACTTGGGACTATCTCTTCACCACAAGTCTGATGCAGTGGCAACATCATGCTGAAAATGGGCCCCAGGTGTCTCCTGTAACTGTTACGTGAGTTCCATCACCCCACCACTGCCTAGTTGATACTGAAGGAAATTTTGACCACCTGGGCTCCCTCCTAAACCTAGGTCACTTGCATGACAGTACAATGCACTGCCTCTGGGTCATTGTGGTGGTCAGTTTGTTTTATACAAATAAAGCTTGCAACTATACATTACCTTTTTCTTTTCAGTGCTGTGACAGTAGCAGGAGGATCTAGCCCTTTAATATCACAGCAAATTTTTCAGGTCCCATGTATATGTATGTGCATGTGTGTGTGGGGTCGTTAACATGACAGTTGATTTGGGAATTAGAAAGTCAGCTAAAACATTTGTTTCTATATTTTTTACTAATGTGCTTATTTGACAATCTATGCTTATTTGACAGTCCTGTGTTTTAGAATAAATGTAAACAAATCAAAGAGTTTATCTCTAAACTAGAGAAAAAGCAACAAATAGGGATAATTTTTTCTCATATACCAGCAAAGCAAAGTTGGTAAATAAGAAAAATCCTCTTTAAAACTTATGAGTATAGAAAAACATATACAAAAGTTTCTATAGATATGTTCATTTTTTATAACAACATTAAGGTACTCCTGGGAGTTGGTTTACCAGTAGTTAATCCAAGCCCCAGATGCATGAGCCCTTGGCTATGCCTCAGGGTCTTATCATGCACCTCAGGGTTGGATTAACTAAGGTAAACCAACCTTAATCATACTGTAATGCTTAATCAACTAGCTGATATCATATGATAACTCTTCTGTGCATCAGGTGGAAACGCAGGAATGTGGGCATAGCCTCAGAAGTACCCTCTGTGTCTGAACCAGTTTGTCCTTGTAGTAGGTGTTAACTGTTCATCAAGGGATCCCTGGACAAACCATTACTTTTAGTTTTGCTCAAATAGTATCCTGAGTAATCTGGATCCACCAAATACCTGCCATTTTGGCGGATAGTGGATATGCTGAATAGCAGCAGCTATCCGACCATGGATCCGACCCCTAGATCCAGGTCAGATCCCATGTTCTCTGACACTGGATCCAGGGATCTGGCACAGGATCTAGGGACTGGAATCAGATAACAAGGATCCGACCTGGGATCTGACCTCCGAATTCAACTGGATCCTGAGTTAGATCCCACCGGATAGTGCTGCCAACCAACCGAGCACAGTCGGATCCACGGGACCGGTATCCGAGCAACACTAATTACTTTCAGTCATTAACTATTTACTGTATCTAGTCCCCTTTTTCCCATTCACTACTCAGTAAGCTTAATTCAGTGCCCGTTCTGATAGACCATGAATAAATCACTCTGATATGTGATGGGTTGTTGTCATGTTTTTATTGACATGTTTACAGTCACACACTCACGAACACAGTCCCCATAAATTCTCTCCATGTCAGAAATATAAAGAAAGGCTGGATCTTGACTCAGCATATAAGTCAGAACCTCAGGGCACTTTAATATAGGTTGTACCCTTTACACTTCTCTCTCTCTGTAGCCCATGACTACTTTTATTCCTTACTTTTTACAAGTGGGTAAAGTTATGCCTCTGCCCTCAAGGAAGTCCCTTAGGATACATACTTCCTCCCAGACTGCCTTGATCTCTGTCTCCGGAGGCTCCCAGATTTCAAAATAATGAGTTCTGCTGTTCTCACATACTGGATCAACAGACATATGCTTCATGTGAGGTGGCCCTTGCCTCATTAAGTGTCCTGGCAATCAACCTGAGGTAAGGGTACCCCAGTGGCACACCTGTACCCTCCTACCACTCTGCTATCTTGACACACATATGCAGGCACCAAACAATTGGCATTCTAGCTCCATCCATTGACTGTCAGAGGCTCTACCAATCAGTAGGCTCCATGGCCTGGCATTCTAGTAAAACATTATAGATCAAGGGAGCATTCCCAACCAATCAGACTCTCCTTTCCTTTGCGCATGAGACAATCTTATTTTGTAATGTGCAGATGTCATGGAAATGTTCTGGGAAAGTTAAAATATATATATGTATACATATATATATACATTTATAAAATGGGTAGGAAAAATTATGTCTGCTGATTTGCTGGATCCCATCACATGACCATGCGTATATCAGATCGCGACCACACACCTGCACTTTTACTCCCCTAAAAACAATTTGCCATTTTATAAGATAGATAATCCACTTACAAGGGCTTAGTTCACGCTGACATACGCACACCCAAGGCATAAAGGAGTATCAGAGCGTGACCGCACACCTAAGAGTGGGTTATCTATTACATATATATATATATATATATATATATATATATATATATATATATTTATATATTGATCAAGCTCTATTAATAATATAGCAATACTGCCACAGAGGTTATTCTTATGGTTGCTAGAGAGGTCTCACTTACAGTACTGTACATTCTTAGGTATCAGAATTGCTCACCTTCCCTTCGTGGTTCTCATACCCTAAGAATATGCATGAGACCACTCTTACAAGTATAAGAGCAGTCTCCGTGGTAACACTAACACACCCTCTCCCTCTGCTGACAGAAGAGTGTTGTAACACAAGGTTAATGATGCACTGTGATTTGTCAGCAGTGCTCTCTCAACCTTAAATATAAATACAGGATATGTGATGTATGCACCATGATAATATTCTGAACACTGTCTTAGCTGCGGTTAGTTACAGCATTTGTTAGTTTATCAGACCTGCCTTACATATTGACTAGCTTCCAAGGTTAATTATGAAAAAGACATAGGGAATCAATATAAATAATTAGGCTGATTAATGAGCTTGATTAAAATTGGTGTTGTATTATTTTCCGTGACAAAAATAGATTAGTTCACAGAACAAAGTAATTGACTGTAAACTAAGCTTAATTTTATTTAAGTGAACACCCTGTGGCCTTTGATGTTATCTTTAAAACAGGACACAGTCATCATTCTGCCAAACAAAAAAAAAAACCCATTAAACCCTCTTCAGCAGAGTGAAAGGGTGGCAATGGACAGAATCAGTTTTAAGATAAACAGTATCACTGATTTGAATTTCTCAAGCAAAGTCTAGATTTTACGTGGGTTTCATATTAGTTCTAGAGAACAAAAACATGGCAATGACAGATGCTGTGTGTGGTTTTAATGGGTTGTTTTGAGTGTTTCTCTTGCACGTAATGACTTATTGATCCTAATGTTCAGTCACATTGTCTTGTTGGCAGCCTCTGGTGGACTTACAGCATCATACTAATTGCCTCTTTTGTTTTGGGGGCTTGAGTGTTTGTCACGCCTATTTTGTAAAGTTCCTCTGCGACCTTTATTTTTCGGTGAGCCTTGTAACTGAAATGCTTTAAAGATGCCACTTCAGTTTGAAAATTCACTGTTCAACCTTTTTGCTCCAGTCTATCATAGTAAACCTGCTGGTGACCAACTTTAGAAAAAGAAAACACATTATTTGCTATTCATGCCAGCTGTGCAGAGTTCACAAATGGAATGGGTTCTTTCTTGTGCAATTCTGTAAGGCACCTTAAACCACTTAATATTATTGCTTTCACGGGGGATGAATTTATTTTAGCAAGCATTACCACCTCACCAAGCAAGTATTGCCACAGGTCATTAGTCAAAGTGCTTTTTGCATATGTTGTAACTGGTTGAATACCTAGAAGATGTCTACTTTAACAGCTTTACGTAATTAGTCATTACTATACACAACCGAAAGGACAGCTATAAATGGTCTTTATTAAACATAATTTGTAAGGCATTTTGTCTGTTACTGATTTCTCTCCTTTGTCCAGCTCTTCCTCTAATCACATTAGCCGTTTAACCTTAGAGCCATTATTTGATCCACTGGAGGTGATGTGCCACAGTTGAAAATCAAGTATTCCAAGCATATCTATAAATACTGGAGTGGTGAACAAAAGGGGTTTCAGGTAGAAGGGCAGTACATAGATATGGCGCACTCTTAGTGTTTCCCTAGAGACTGTCTGCACCTTCAGAGGCAGTCTGAATGGCTACTAGATTTTGTTTTGAACATACTGTAGATACTGTATCTGATTGGCTCAAGCGGCAGCCTTTGGAAAGTGGGATGGTTTGGAGACCTTTAGGAGGCATATTAGATAATTCCACCAGGCCTGAGAAGTAAAGGCCTGCATGCTGAAATCTTTTAAGAATTTAGGTACTAATCAGCTAGTTGTATCAGGTAATCTCAGAGAATAGGGGGCATGCCAGAGATTAAGGGGGATGTGAGGTAGGTGGTTGCTGGGGAGTACACATATTATGCTGGGTGTGTACCAGTGGTAGTTTCTATGGGTGTTGAGGCATAGGCTGAGGAGGTGGCAGTACAACAGGTAATGGTGGGTTCTAGAGTCAGTCTTAAAGGCGACCCTGCATAGCATGGTGTACAGGACATCCAGCATGTGAGTGTGACTTTTGGGCTAAGTAGTACACTGCAGCTTAATAGCCCAATAGAAAGAAAAGGAATGGTCTCATAGCCTGCATTTTCATAAGAGACTTGTGAGCATTTTCTGGCCATGTGGAGAACATAGAAACATAGAAGTTGATGGCAGATAAGGACCGCATGGCCCATCCAGTCTGTCCATTTTACTACCTTATGAATGTGCCATAGGCCTCTCTGGTATGGCTGCATGCCCTTGGCTGTAGCCTGCACCACGGGCGGCAGCCCTACCGGACAGTCAGTCGGTGGGCGGTGGGGCGGCAGGCGGTGGATGCTGTCACCCGCCGGCGCGGGGGAGCGGTGGAGGGGCTGTGGTGGGTGGGGGACACTAGACACCAGAGAGATGTTTGGGAGGGTTGTGTTGTGACATTCTGCCCGCGATCGGCTTTACAGTCCACTGGACCACCAGGAGTTATTCGGGTTGGGGAGATTACATTCTGCCCGCGACCGGGCACTGGGGTTTATACAGGTTCTGCCTGCGACCGGGCTGTGGGATGTGTGGGGGACATGTACGCAGTACCGCCCGCGATCGCTGGGTGGGGGGGCACAGGGATCGAGTTGGGGCCAGCTAGGGGTGGCAGTTGCTGTGTTGCGCCCTGCACGCAGCAGCTCACCTGTGGGTGGCCCTCGGCGAAGCCTTTTTTGGCTCAAGCTTGTGCGGGCGCAGCTTGGGTGCGCATGCACAACTCTGCGCAACCCGACTGAATATCGGGTTGCACAGGTTATGCATGGATCCTCCCCCTCCTGTTGAGCATGCATTCATTTGCATTGCTCTCTTGCGCAACCTGGTGCCAGTGGCGTAACTGCCTCCTGCTGAATATCGCAGAATGGCGCATTTTGGACTTGCGCATGGCGCAACCCTTTTGAATATCTGGGCCCAGATGTGTAAACAGACAGTTTATAATAGTTTGGGCCTAAAGGAATACCGTGTATCTGAGGAGATGAGTTAATTTTTCTTATCGGGGTTCAAGATATAAATTAAAGAATAATGGAGAGACTGGGCAGCCCTGTCGTGTACCTTGCTGCAAGGGAAAGGGGTCAGATAAGACCTCATTACATAAAATACAGGCAGACGGGCAGGCATAAATCACTTGAAGCCACTGAATAAACTCCTGAGGAAGGCAGTATTTGGGGAGCAGGTGGAACAAGTGCTCCCAGGAGACTCTATCAAAGGCTTTCTCTGCATCCAGGGAAGCCAAAACCAATGGGAAGGGGGAGTCCCTGAATGCAGAGATAAGATGCAAGAGTTTTCTAATATGTCTGCTGATAGTCTACCAGGAAAAAATCCCACCTGCTCCCTACTGAGAAGACTTTCCCAAACCAAGCCAAGCCTAGTAGTCAGGATTTTTGCCAGAAGCTTCAAGTCCACATTAATTAAAGAGATACTGTAGGTCTGTAATTAGAGACTAATAAGGCATCCCGGTCCGCTTTGGGAAGGACAACTATTGTGGCAGCTGTAAAAGAGTAATCTGAAAGACCGTAAATAAAAACATATTGGAACATGTTAAGTAAATGCAGCACTAACAACTCTTTAAACTTTTTATAAAAATTCAAAGAAAAAACATCAGAGCCAGGGGCTTTATCAGAGACAAGAGCGTCTATCGCATTGCAGACTTCTGTTAGGTCAAGGGAGTTTTTAACATTGTTACCTGAGCTTTTCCCAATACCGTCAATTCCATGTTCTGGAAGAAAGCCTCAAATTGGGAAAGATCCAGAGGATCCTGAGGGGCAGCATATAAAGAGGCATAGAAGGCCTGAAACTGGGAGACAATATCCCTGGGTGAGGTAACCAAGTGACCAGATTCCACCCAGATAGAGGGAATTATTCTGTTAGCTTGCTGAGTGTGCAGACACAGAGCAAGAAGTTTGCCGGCCTTTTCCCTCTGATCAAAATATTTAACTTTGGTCCGCAATAAAAGATGTTCAGCCTTTTCCTCTATTAATAAATTGTATTGGGATCAGAGTGTCTCAGGATGCTCCCAGTTTGACTGTGGGGATACCTCTGAGAGGCTCTGTTCCACTGCCCTAATCTGCAGTAGGAGGGAGGAGGTGGCCTGAGAGAGTTCTCTCTTCCTCTTTGTGGTCAGGTGGATAAGATCCCCCCGAAGAGTGCATTTAAATACACTCCAAAGGATGTCGAGCTTAGACATGGAGGGGGAGTTGGAGTCAAAGAAGAAAGGGATAAAACTTTGTATTTTTTTGACCACCTCTGGAATTTTTAGCAGTTGGTTATTAAAACCCCAGGTTTTGTCCCTGACCACAGAGGGGGCAAGACTAACCTGCAACAAGGCTGGGTGATGGTCTGATATAACTTTGGCACTATAATGACACAAAAACAATGCCCAACAGGGCTTAAATACTCAAAAAGGGAACAATCAATACAGGAAAAAGAGTTATGTGGGATTGAATGAAAGGAGTACTCCCTGGTGTCCAGATATAAAACCCTCCAGGGGTCCACCAACCCTAGAGAATCTATCAAGTCTCATAGGGCCAGTTGACTGGGGGCAAGTGCTAGACCATGTTGCATAGATCTATCCAGCACATATCATAGACAACATTCTAATCTCTGGCAACAATAACTGGGAGCAAGGCCCATGGGGATAATATGGAAAGAATTTGAGAAAAAAAGGAAGGATCCTCTATATTAGGGCTGTATACTTAGCCCAGTATCACCTCTAGATGTCCCAGTAGGACTCTAAAAAATATGTACTGGCCCTCGGGGTCACTAATTTCCTGAAGGAGCCGGAATGGGATGGCCCTGGCCGCTATTACTGCCACCCATCTCTTGCGAGAATCGGTGCCTGATCTAAAAACCCATTCAGCCCAGGCATGTCGTAATGACATTACCTGAGCTGGGGGAAGGTGAGTTTCTTGAAGAAAGGGCACATCTACCTGTAGTTTATTGAGGTGTAATAAAATTTTAGAGTGTTTAGTTGGGGACTGAGCCCCCTTTACATTCCAAGAGCAATTCTTAAAGCTATGGGCCATTTTCCGACCGAGCAAGTATCTGAAGTATCTGAGCTGGATAAAAGGAAAAGCAGATCTCTATGTACCCTATCTTGAAAAAAGCCCCATAAATAACAGCCAGTCCCCAAAAAGGCAATCCCCCTCCCACCCCATCCCACAAAAAGAACGAAGGAGAAATTCACCCCATCCACTCTGTCCCAGGATCTCTCAAAACAAAAAAACAAGAACAGTAACCAACAAAGGGTTCAAACACCCCAAAGACCCTCTCCCCCCACCAAATAATACAAGCCTAGGCTCATGATGACCCAACACCAAATGCGAACTCCCTAGTTCCTCCCACCCACCCTCACAACAATAATTCCTAATATGTAAGGGTAGGGCTCCAACCCCTCTAACCTACAACAACAATAACAAACAGCAACAATAGAAGTATTAAAAAAGAAGGGGAGCCCCACCCATCATTTCATCTACTTCCAGAGCTAAGAAATAAAGTCTAAAGTCAGTAATTGTAAACAAAAGAAACAATTATGAGGAAAAATTATATTTAAAAAAACCTGTAACATGCATGGATCAGCCAACAGTTTTCATGAAAGTCCGACTAGGAAAGAAATAAAAGAAAGAGAAAAGAAAAAATTGGAAAACAACAAAAGAGAAAGGAGTACAGTCTCCATGCAAATGTATTCATTTTTATGTCCCATGCATAAATCGATTCAACTGCCATGAGAACATAGGGGGTCTGATTCCAAGATGAAAGTCACAACTAGCAGGCGTATGCGCAATGTGACATTTGTCACTATGCCAGGGACCCAGTGCCATATTCCAGAACAGGCAGGGTCCCCGGCACCTACGCCCTGCGACTTGTGGTGGCTCCAGGGTTGCGCCATAGTATGGGCGCACCTGACTTGGGTGCCGCAAGCCAGAGGCCACAGGCCGCAAGCAGCACATGGCATGGCCCACCCAAAGCCCCACACCCTAACACCATGGAACTGTCCCACTGGGCTGGTGCAGGGATGGGGGGGTCACAGGACCAACTTGGAGAGCCTGGCATGTGGGGGACAGGTAATGCCCCATGGGGAAACTGCTCGGGAATGGGGGAAAAGTGGTGCCAGCTGCCCAAAGAGGGCTTCCATGCCACTGGGGGTGTGGTGGGAACCCATGGGGAACCATGGGGGGGTCAGCAGTAGTGGTGCCAGGCATGGTGGTACAACTCTGGTGGACATAGGGTACAGTTAGACCAGCTAATAGCTTCCCTCCCAGAATACCAGCATAACTGATGCTGGAAACTCCCTTACGATATGTTGCAGGGGGTTGCCGGCTTAGCCAGTGGTGTAGCCCACCTTTTTGAATTGCACATGCTGTAACGCATGTTGCAAAGTGTGATTTGTACCATAGGGTTTGGCGTAAGTTGCCTTGCGACATGTGTAGCCCATCTTGGAATTGGGCCCAGGAAGTCTAAAACACTGTCTGACTGGTGAACCTCATCCAGACCTGGGAGGTATTAAGCAGGGAAATGCAAGGCTATAACACAAAGATAGTGTATACAAAACTCCAGGTATCTGGAATCCACTGCATCTAATAAGTAACTGGAGCCAGATAATATAAAATAAGGACCATGGGTAGAAGTAACATGTGAGCAGAAAAGTTCCACGGATCAGACACTAGGTTTTGTGGCATACCGCTGGGAAAGTTTGTAAGGTAGTCTATTAAACAATGGTACAGTTTCCATGTGTTGAAATGGCACCATGTTGAATTAGTGGAAAAGAATGTAAAAGCATGACAGAATCCTTGGAATAATGAGGTCATGCTGCCCAGAAAGGAAATGCAAAAAAGTAAGTTTGAAATTAGGGGCTGATATTTTCATTTGCATATTCATGGACAAGGCATATAACAGGGAACTCCTTCTTGGGGTCAGCATTCTGGAGGGAAATAAGTCATCTGTGTAACTGGTTTCCCCAGTAAGAAAAAATGGGAGTACTCACCCTAACAGCCAATACAAAAAACAGGATCCAGACCATTATAAATATTGTGTATCCACTGCAAAACCAAATAATTATTCAACATTCATTGAACAAATCTGGTAGTGCAGCCTTCAGGTTGAACATAGCGTTATCTGGGGAGTCAAAGAACAGCCATTTATCTCTGATCTGGACCTGTAGACGAGCAGGGCACCCCATACGGAATTTGAGCCCAGCAGCAATAATTTTTGTGATGACTGAATGGAAGGTGAGCGCTGCTGTCTAACTGAAGCTGGGAGGTCTTAAGTGATTCTCAGGCATTTCCCCTCCCAGGTGACCTCCTGAAGTTCCTGGGTTTTGGTTAGGAAGTGCTGCCACTCGAGATACTTTAGGAATTTAAAGATAAGTGTTTGGGGTGATGCTTCCGGTGGTGGCATAGGGTGCAATGCCCCATGAGCCCTCTCTATTATGTAATCTGATCCAAAAGGTGAAGGACCTGCCAGTTTTTAACCAGTTTCTGGGCAGACAAGACAGGGTCAGTACCTTCCTCCTTCTCTGGCAAACCTATAACCACTGCATTATTTAGCTGACTCCGTCCTTCAAAATCTTCTAATTTTGCTTCCAGTCAGGTGGTTTTCTGATGCAAGGTGACTAGGCTGACCATTTTTCTACCGAAGAAATGTGTGCTTCATTGTCACCAGTCCTTTTGTTGAGATCTTCTAGGGAAACATTCATAGATTTAATTCTCGGGTAATAGATTGTAGCTATTCTCAAAAGGAGAGCATCTCTATCAAGAAATGCTCTTTGGTCAAAGGTGAGGGCCCCAGTGTAGCAGTAGATGAGTGGCTCGTCCCTGTAGATTGAGCCTTCGATCTTTTAGAGGCCTTCTCCGGCGTGGGTGGCAGAGTGTGCCTCAGAGGGGCATCTTTCGTAACTGCCTCCACTCTTTGGTGATTAAACAGGCTTACAGCAGCATAGTCAGCCAGAGGCTTACCAGATAAGATAGATGAGCTTCTCAATAGGATGAATACATAGGAAAAATAGGAGCTTTATCAAAGGGAAGGCAGGAGCACGCAGTGGAAGCTGCTACCCGGTCCTCTGCATCATGTGACTCCAAACAGTTGAATTCATCTCCTCTTAGTTTTCCCAGCAAACAGGCAAGTCAGTAGCCATGGGTTTCCTCCACTTGGGTTTTTTTCCTGTCCTGCATGCTACTGGTCATACTCTCCATGAGTTGGAGGAGGTAATCATACTGTTTTGAATATTCATTGGTAATTGTTTTGGGCTTTCTTTTCCCTACTCACTACCCAGCTTACCTACCAAGGGTGGGAATAGAGTAAAGTCAAAAGTAAACTACAGTTACACAAGCACTACAAACATTGAATTGAAGGGTTATAGCCTGAGGTTCAATGTGGGGTAATAGCTCCTCCCACATCCCCATCAAAGGTCAGCCTCCAATGGCAGTTCTCCGCTTAGATCATTGTGAAACACCCTCCATCCACCCCTGCCTCCTCCTTCTCTAGCACTGTACTCTCCCTTGCTGCTGTGCTTTCTATTTCCTGCTCACTACCCAGCTTACCTACCAAGGGCAGGAATAGAGAAAAGCTAAACGTAAACTACAGTTACACAAGCACTACTAACCCCATACTCTGTTCACCCAAACATTGAACTTATATATAGCTATTTTCTCAGTGCAGCTTAGGCAGTCACAATTCATTATTTTTATTTCTTTTGGCTGCTCTTAGCAAATGGACTGCCATAAAGAGTCCTAAAGTAAAATAATCACTTTGGTTAGTTTAATGTTTTATTAATTTCTCTCAAATGTGGATGACAGTCTGTTGATATCTGTTGTGAAAACATGATATATTCATGTTAGGAAGATAGTGACGCAAACCTCCACTAAATTTGTATGTGTTACATGAGTAAATCAACTTCCACTAATTGTATAAACCCTTATGTCATGGTATTCAAACCTCTGTCTTTAGGATCCCCATGTTTGACTCCTGTTGGATCATAACATAATTAAGCAATAAGGCATGACAAGGTGTATGTTATCGTGCAATAACATCACTCCTGGGGTGAGTTGAAGCACGAGGCAAAGCCGAGTGCTTCCACCACACCAGGAGTGATGTTATTTCATAATAACACACACCTCAGAGTGCCTTATTGCAATTATACAATGGCTCGATGTTATAAAAAATAAATAAAAAAAGTTAAAATGTTTTCAGTAGATTTTTAGTGTTTCTTAAGATAAAATTGGTGGCTACATATCATCGGTGACAGTGATGTTATTGTGTAATAACAACACTGTCTCAGGCATACACTGACCAATCAGAGTCCAGGATTCTTTCTTGCCATTGTATAATATAGAATTCTTCATATGTCATAACATTAGAAGTGAGTCATAACTATATTAAATGTATTAATTGTACACTGGAAATGTGGGTAAAGTCTTCCATGTGATTTTGTATTATTTTAAATACTAAAATCTGAGTTTAAAAAGGTGCTGCATTTCAGCCATGGCAATTTAAAAAGTCAGTACAGTCTTGACGGGACTATGGTTTCAGCTCCAAAAAGTGAGCTGGATCTAGAGATTATCATATGTAGTAACCATACAAGTGCTAAACAATAGAACTTATGAGAAACAGTTACTATGGTCTTGGGTACTATAAAGGGTAACTTTTCTAGTAAATCAAAATATGTGATTATGTACTTTTACTAACTATATATCCACCTCCATGTGGAGTACTGAATGCAGGTATGGTCTCTGTACTTGAAGAGAGATGTAGAACAACTTGAGAAGGTACAGCATATCTGGATCTGGATCTGGAGGAAGGGTAACAACAGAGACAGGAGGGGAGAGGTTGGAGATGCAGTCGGTGCTTGAGAGAGTCAGGGGATGGGGAGAGGCATAGGGAAGAGGGAAATTTGTTCCAGAGAGAGGGAGAGCTATAGGAGAAGGCAGACTGCTTAACAGAGGATTGGGGGTGTGGAGTGGCAAAAGTGTGATGCACCCTGGAACAGAGGGACCAGGAAGAAGGGGGTAGTTGGGAGAGGAGAGAGGAAGGGTAAAATGAAAGACAACCAAACCAGCATTTGGATATGAAGGAGGTGCAGTGAGCCTGTTGACAAGAGGGCGGAGAGAGAGAGGATGGATAGTGATTATTACAGTGAACAATGGTAAATGTGAAGGGGGAAGTTTGTAGCAAAATAGCAAAAGGAATTGAAGAGGGTGTCCAGCCTGGCTAGGGAAGTGGAAAGGGTGGTGCCATATACCACATCCATGTAGTTGGAAACATGGAGCACCATTTTGGTAAAAAGCTCCCTGCAGACATGCAGAGACAAGCAGTCCTTATTATGGTACAGGGCATCGAACTTGGGACAAAGTTGTGCATGGATGGCATCAGTGTGGTTAGAAAACAGTGAGCGTAGATGAATGGGGCAGAAGTTGAGCTGCCCCCCCCCAGAGAAATGATACCAGGACCTTTAAAAGCTCTGTTTTCATTTTGTTTGTTTTTTCCTTTTTTTTTTTCCTGAACTTGTGCTGGACCATGGACCTGGCTCGCTGCCTCTGGGTGGGGGGGGATGTAAAAAAATCCCAGTTCAGAATATCATTGGCAGTTGGCACTGGTGTTGCTCATTGCGTCCATTTCCGATTGGCTGCAAATATCATGTCAAGTTTTTAGCAGCCTATCGCCGAGCAGTAAGCTCATTCAGGCACACACCAGCATGGCAAGCATATTACTTTTAGGCGCCATTTCTTCAATTGCCTGATGAGGCTCAGTCAGTAATTAGGCTGGTTGTAGCTGAACATCTGCTTCGATTTTGTGGTGACTGTGAGTCAGTGATCAACCCACTGGACTGGACTCTCAACGGGCATGCATGCCGTACCATTGACTGGGTGGGTATAATGGTAACCCTGACTCCCCAAGCCCGAGGACAAACAAGGTCAGGTCCCCAAAGCCAAAGAAAAGACTATCCCGGGCCCGGTACCGCCTCAGTCACACATCGTCGATTGAATGTGAACGTCGGACTCGGGTCCAAAAGTTCTTCCCTCCTGGCTCCTCCGAATTTAGAAAAAACACATACTGCCTCCATGAAATCAGCACCGGCGAGGTGGGCAGTGAGTGCCTGTCTTTATTTTCCTTTTGAAATGTTCAGGATGGAGTTCAACACGTAAGATACAACAAGGCCAGATCACATGATGAGCCGAGTCTGAGTGGATGTGTTCCTCGCTGCTCCCAGGCCCCAAAGCGAATTAAAGCTATAAAAGTCTCCTGTACCGGTAAGCAGTGTTTCAAAGCTCCGGGTACTAGCTGCGGAGGGGTAGTGGACTTAAGTGGGAGTGAAACCGTGAAGAATAAAGCTACAGAAAAGCAGCAGCAAGTACATAGACAGTGCGGGTACCACAGACACGAAGGGCCTTCCTGCAGCACCAGCATGTAAGTGGAGGCTACAGAGCCTCTTGCAGCGAGAACGCCGGCAGCCAAAAGACCGAAGCCCCTATCCCCTGATCATAGTGAGCAAGAGGGGGATGTGAATAAGGAAGGGGGTGCTGTGAAGACCTCTGATGATATCCAGGAAATCAAAAAGCTGTTGCAAGGGTTGGTGTTGGATTTTGCAGAGGTGAAGCCTGCATTACAATTACTAGCACAAAGGATGGGGGATGCAGAAGTAAGGATCTCCTCCCAGGAAAGGAAGGTTGCCACAATGGATCAGGAGCTAGTGGCTGTGAGAAAGCAAGTCAAAAAGTTAGAAGAGAGGATGGATGATCAGGAGTCCAGAAGTCGGAGGAATAATTTAATATTGGCGGGGCTCCCGGAGAGGGCTGAAGGGTTAGACTGCGTTTCCTTTTTGCAAGATTTACTACTCAAGCTATTAGGCCCTACTCCTTTCGGGGAAGCTTATAATCTGGACAGAGCCCATAGGGCTCTAAGAGAGATCCCTCCTCCGGGTGCAAGGCCACAGGTGATAATAATGCGATTCCTGAATTATAAAGAAAAGACCCATGCACTGGCTACTGCAAGACAGAAGAAGACACTGCAATGGAATGGTGCATCGCTGTGTATGTTCCAGGATCAAACTCCAACAGTCAGGGAGAAGCAGAAGGAGTACTCCAAGATTAAAAAGAAGCTTTATGTTGCAGGAATTAAATTCTGTTTACAATACCTACAGTCCTGAATGTGCGGCTCCAGTCTGGGGAGAAGAGATACCTGATGGCGAGAGACACTTTGGAGGGCTCATGGTCGAACTCCCAGAATTATTCAAAGCACTGACCTGAATTGTGGGCTGAAAGGGAAGAGGCGAGATAGAGAGGAAGACTGGGACTCTGGACACTGAAAAGATTTAACAAATTTTTCTTGTTGTTTGGGGTTTGTATTACAACGGATTCATAAAAAGGGTTGAATTGGTTTAAGATTTATCAGTTCTGGTAGTATGGGTTAACCTCGGGGGTGCTAAGAGGGGATGGCGCCAAAGTTAATGGTATGGGGTCAGAGGCAGATGAGAGTATGTTAGGTCAAAGGAGGGCCGGTGGGCTTAAAAGATAGGGTAATGGGGGGTGAGAAGTTGAGGGGTCTGGTTGGGTTCCATCTATAGTCTTAAATCCCAAGTGGATCCCCTGTTGGGGAATTTAAATCAGACTGAGAAGAGTGTGGCACATTGAGGGGCGAAGAAGGATGGGGCGCCTACCTTAGGAAGGGTGTGGAAGAAAGTAGAGGAATAGAAGGAAATGTTGAGGGGTTTGATGGGGGATGGTAATGGGTAGAAGAGATATCCTGTATAGTGGAGAAGTTGGGATTGAACAGACAGCTAGAGAGGTTTACAGATAGCACCAGTTGAAACCCCAAGGTGGAAGGTTAAACATCTAAGCTTGGGAGGCAATGGGGTAGATTTGATGCCCGGAGAGAGAAGTATAGATAGGGAGGGCAAGATTGGAGTTAAAAGGATAGTGGGATAGAGGAGGAGATGTAAATATGTTCTAGTTAGTTTTGGATAAGGGAGGGGTACTAGGAGATGCTCTGACAATAGGAGGGGCAGAGGAAGAGTGCGGAAAGATGTTCATCCATGAATCGAGAGTCGGGAGGAGGGCGATCGCAGGATCAGGGGCAAGGGGGTGGGGGTTTGGGGATAGGAGGGAGAGAGAGAGAGTCCATTAGAGAGAGAGAGTGAGGGCAGCAGACCAAGAGTATTTGCAAAGAGAAGGCTTGGCTGTAATAGGATTTAAATTCAGGAATGGCAGGGGTTAAAATTCTGTCATGGAACACTAAGGGACTTAGAGGTAAGTGGAAAAGAATGGTAGTCCTCAGACATATTGAACAATTAGGAGCCCACATTGTTGCCCTGCAGGAAACCCACTCATTAACAGAGGAGGTGAGTTGCCTCAAGCGATCATGGGTGGGTCAGGTGTTCGGGGTGGGTAAGGAAAAGGTGTCGGGGAGGTGGTGATTTTAATAAAGAAAACTTGTGTGTTCAAGGTGGAGCAAGTAACAGTTAGGGAGGATGGCAGAGGGATATATCTATCTGGTACCCTATTTGGTAAAGCATTAACTATGGCCTCAATTTATGGTCCAACCCCCCCCCCAAGCCTGAATTTTTTGCATCATTAGAAAGGGATATGGCCATGTTATCTCAGCATTCCTTATCCTGGCAGGGGACTGGAATAATTGTTTAAATAATTTGGGACAGAATCCCACCATTTAGAGGCTCTTTGTCTAAGGCTCAGATTGCCCTGGATAGATTAATGGAGGCTTTGGCTCTAGTAGACCCACCAGGATCTGTTCTATGGGGGGCAATAACATGACATACTACTCATGCTCACAAGAGTCAATCTTGTATCGATTTCTTTTTTGGTAAATGGGAAGCACTTAGGGAGGTTAAGGATTTGACTACTGAGGATAGAATCTTATCAGAACACTCCCGATTAATTTAAGATAGGAACCGGTTCCTATCCCTCCTAGACCACATAGATGGAGATTAAATGATTCCATATTAGCGACGGTTCCAAATCAAGGAAAATTAGAGGAAGCCCTCAGGAGATTATCCACCAACAGTTACCCACACTACAGAATGAAAAGCTTAATGGCAACATGCAAGGTTCTGTATGCAGAGGGCAGCTCAGAACCTGGCAGCAAAAAATAGGGCTGAGAAGGGCAAAGGAGGAATTTATTATGGGGGCTTTTGAGTTGCTCTCTCCATTGGAAGGGTCCTCTGGGGAAATTGACGCAGAGCTTAAACGTTTGAGAGGGGAAATGGAGGATATTTTGAATGGGAAAGACGGATTCTGGTTAGAAAAGATTAAGGCTAAGTATCTAATGCAGGGGGATGTACCTGGGTGATTTTTAGTGGCTAGGGTTAAGGAATGGGAAGCTAGTAGATGGATTACTCATATACAGTACGCTGGACATCAGATAACAGATCCCCAAGAAATGGCGAATGCCTTCGCAGATTATTTTAAAGAGATCTACCAAAAAAAATGGGGAGCTAGTGATGAGGAAATTAGAACATTTTTAGAGGGAGTACCACTCCCAGTCCTAGGTCCTATACAAGCTAGTAAATTAGGGGCCCCTATAATGGTGCCGGAGATACTGGAGGTGGTCAAGTCTTTGCCCCATGGTAAAACCCCGGGGCCAGATGGGCTGACGGCCAAGTTTTACCAGGTACACATACAGACCATACTTCTCATACTCCAAGAATTTTTTAATACTATAATGCGAGAAGGGGTGTGCCACGCTCCACTGTACCAGGCGTATATCACACTTGTTCCTAAACCGGACAAGCCTAAAGACATACCAGGCAATTATAGACCTATAGCTTTGATGAATCAAGATATTAAAATCCTTACAAGAATTTTAGCCAATAGAATATTAAGCATTTCTCCAGCTATAATTAGTCAGGAACAAGTGGACTTTATGCCAGGGAGGGGCGCACATGATGCCCTTAGGAAGATACATCATATACTTAGCTATGCGCCAGACTCTCAACTACCCTTAGCACTGATATCTTTAGACACAGAAAAGGCCTTTGATAGGGTCTCCCATCCCTTTCTCTTTGCTACAATGGGAAAGATGGGTTTTTGCAGAGGGCCTGATCAATGGCATCAAAAATCTATATGCAGCCCCAACAGCTAGGGTATTGTGCAATGGTTATGTTTCTCGGGAGATACACTTAGAAAATGGTACTCATCAAGGATGCCCTCTCTCGACGATTTTATTTAACATATATTTGGAACTGTTGTTGAGAGCTATCAATAGGGCGCACTAATAAAGGGATTAATATTGTGGGATGGGAGCTAAAATTCTCCTACACCCAGGACCCAGTAACAAGTTTAAAAACAATAGACTCAATTGAGAAATATTCTAAAGTTGCAAATTATAAATTAAATTTGGCTAAGACCCAGATCATGCCCTTGACACCCTATGTATGTAGGGCAGATTTTGCACCATTACAAGTGCAGTGGAAGGTGGATAGGCTGAAATATCTGGTGTTTGGATTACACCCGCTACTGATGGGGTGCCGCACTAAATATGGAGGGGTACTATCAGTGATTAGGGGATATGACAAGATGGAATAAGCTTCCTCTGAATTTTATGGCCAGATTGGTCTCATCAAGATGAACATACTACCCAGATTACTATATCCGTATATCTTGCCCCATATTGCATACCTGGGATATGGTTTAAAAAGAATTAAGAACTTTTATCGAATTCCTATGGAATGCTAAACCTCCTAGGAAGAAGCATAGTATTTTGCATAGGCCATATGGAATGGGAGGGATTAAAATACCTGATCTCCAAGTATACTATGTGGCAGGCCAGATGGGGCTCATGATGAGATGGAGTAGAAGCTTAGAAGGGGAGTCCTATGTCCCAACCTGGTTACAAATTGAGAAGCAAATATTAAAGGACTCAGGACTCTCACAGGAGGCAATTCTATTTGCTAATGTAGAAAGGGGCCCTAAAAAGATGTCATGGAATCCTATAGTGAAGTCAGCAGGAGCTTGGTGGTCATTCCTCTCTCGGTCCAGAGGAGGAATCAAATGAAGGTTAGGATCAGCCATAGTGGGCAACCCTAACTTCCGAACTGGGGATCAAGTATTTACTAGAAAATGGGTGCCGCAGTTGATGGATTTGAGGATAAGGGATGTGACTCAGGGCAGCAGAGTGGTCCTCCCAGCTGGAACTGAGGGAATACTATTCTTTAGAAAACTACAAGTCACTTGTATGTTAGAAGGGATGGGGAAAAGGTTTAGGGATTTTACGGATACTTCCTTTACCTGGGATAATTTTAAAGATGTGGATCCAGTATCTAAGGTTTTGTCACAAGTATATAAAGTGCTTTTGGATTATTTTAGTCCAAACTCTCCTGTTCAAGTGGCATATTGGGTCAAGAAGATGGCCCCTGGGACTCTAAACTGGGACAGCATATGGAAGAGTAATAAGTACATACCTATATCTAAGTACAAAAGTATGCAATACTTTATTGTTTCGAATATGTATTTTACCCCTGTAAAATTATATGATAGACACCTCAGACAGACAGACCTGTGCTTTAGATGTGAAACCGAAGTAGGGGATCTTTTACATGTGCTGTGGGAGTATAGTAAGATTGCACCCCTCTGGTTTGAAACCAAAAGGCGTATGGTTCCACTGATGGACTACTCAGAATTTATAACTCCAGAGATCTGTATCTTAGGTGATTTCTCACAGGTCTCAGACAGTGCACCTAAATACCATCTTTCTTTAATGTCTGCAATGGTTAAAGCATTTGTTTTGCAGCACTGGAAAGAAGATCAAGTGTATACTTATGATCAGTGGATGAGAGATCTTATTGGGGCTCTGGGCAAAATACAGCGATATTATGCCAGGGAGGGTAAATTGGGGTTATATGTAAAGAGCTGGTCGAAAGTAGATGCGATATAATCATCGTAGTGCAAAATAGCTGGGACTCAGGCCTGTCTGTCGAGAGGTGATCAGCTGGTGAAAGATATGCTGGTTCAGGCTCCAGAGATGTTTAGTTGGACTCTGGTCAGGATGGTTGGATAAGTGGTCCCTGTGAATAGGTCATGGCATATGCATAAATAATTAGCTGGATGCTCTTGGTCTGCTAGGATAAATGATAGGATGGGGACTCTCTCTCTCTCTCTATATATATATATATATATATCTCCTGGGGGCACAGTAAGGAGATACCACCTTGAAGGGCTATTTTAAAGAGGTGTGCAGGATCTGATGCCCTCATGGGAGAAACAGGGGATGGGCTGGAGGGGTTATCTCTTTCTCTTTTTGGATTCAATTTACTTATTAACCCTGTTGCTCCAAAGCAAAAGGTGGTATATGTAGAAAAGAAAGGTGAAGGGTGGTTCTCTTTGCTGTGAATGTAAATGTGGGTTTGTATATAGTTCTCACAGCCAGTTTGGGGCTGTGTACCCTGGCTATGCCAGGTATGTGTGTGTTGTCTGAATTCTCTTGTTTGGAAAAACAATAAAGAGGATTTAAAAAAGGATACAACAAGACCGTCAGCTTGGAGTGTAGACGTCGCAACTAACCCTTCTACACATACCAGCTGTCAGTCAGTGTGTGTAGTCTGCAAGTCATATTTTATTTAAACTTTTCTTTAGATTACTGCTGGCTATGGAATTTGGGTCAGAGAGGCGGGCAGTTTCTGACAGAAAGCTGAAGCTTGGGACCAAGACATTGGCAAGTTTAGGTGGGCTCAGAGAGTGCAACTCCCTCTTCAAGTTAAAAATAGAACTTTTACTGTATTTAAAAATAAAATATGTTTAAAAGACGTGGCATCTTAAGATAGAGGGAGCCGTAGAACTGGCACTGCAAGAAGGAAGCGCACGAGTGTTGTTGTGGCTGTTGATATGGCAGTTAGTTTTAATTTCAGTACTTATGAAAAGATGCAGTTTGGATGTTTTTTTATTTCACTGCTAGATGCAGAGACCTCAGTGTGGGTGAGAAGCACAAGTTGTTGCAGGCTTAACAGAGTGTGAGGACTACATACTGGGAGCGAGCAAGCAAGAAGCGTGGCAGTAAAAGGACAAAAGGAGAACGCAGTTACTGTACTAAACAAATGGGCTAAAGTAACTGAAAACACTGTAGTAGCAGTTCTGTTTGTTTTACCATTAGAAGTTTTTTTTTGAATTTAGGTACGCTGATTAGTTGTGCCATTGTCCTTGCTAAGAGAAAAAATGGCAGCATTTCAAAAATGAACGTTCTATGTGGCACATTACGGTAATTATTTTTTTGTACTGCATCCTGACTTTGGACAGATCTATCTAATGCACAGGTAACAACCAATCAGGATGCAGGATTTTCCCTACCCATTTTACAAGAGTAAAGCTATCACATTGGTACAGTAGCATATACAATTAAACACTAAGAACATACTGACGGCAAGTAATAATAGGTACAACAGTGTGGACCAACAAATTACATAGCAAATTCTGTATACAGATTAATAAGACAAAGTACAATGTGCAATATTATATTACACAGTTCGTCAAATCAAGTTCAAGGGGTTATTCATGGCCAACAAAAGGAAGGAAGTAAGCACCTTAGTTGCAGTAGTCCTATGTGCGAGATCCGATGTGTGTGTGTGTGTCTCTATCACTATCAGTTATGTATGTGCCCTGAATGTCTGCGGTTTATAGGTGGCACGTAATATAAAAATCTAGTGATGGGTTCTTCAGAGATCTTGAACATGTCAGAGTTTCTCTGTTTGGACACAGTGGTTGACCTGATGGGGCACAATGGTTGATTTCATTTTGTTCTGAATTCTGTGGGGTTTTAATGTTCATGTTCTCTGTAACTGAAGCAGTCTTGTGCAAAGCCAGGTCTCTCTGTGCATGCCATATTTGCAGCGTTTAAAGGGACCGGTTGTGACTTGTTTGCATTGTGAGTGTTCATGTAAATAAACAGGAACAAGCAGCTGAGACTATAGTGCAGGAGATTTAAGAACATGTATCTTTAAACGGTATCTACAACAGCAAAACTAAGCCTTTCACAGACTAAGTAAACCCAGTATTGTCCTTTTTGTAATCAGTGTGTAAACATATGGACATAGTTGCTTCATTTTAGCTGATTAAAATGGCACAGCACAGCCATCACTGAGTCAGCTGTGCAATAATAAAGCTTTCTGTGCTGCATAGCTGATGCTGACATGAGAACATGCAGTGAAACTCACTGAAAACCAAGCCATTTGATTTGACCTGTGATAGCTCATATAAAGAAGTCATGGACATGAATAACAAACTGCAAGTGACAGAAGGAGTTGGGAGGGGTGCGGTGCAGTAATGCCAGGGCCGGGTGGTGCCGGCTGGCAGCCTTCTCTTCCTCCCTCCCTCCCTGGGTATTACAAACTGATTAGCTCTGTTCCAGTTCTTACAGCAGAGCACCATCGTCTAGCTAATTCCGTTTTTTTTTTTTTTTCAATCACAAGGTACGATAAACCATCCCTACATCAGTTATGGTTTCAGAAAGCACTTCCATTTAAAAAATAAGTTATACTTTTACTAATTTGGGTTTAGAATTCACTGTTGTGTAAATGTGGTTTTGGTTTTATATGGCCTACAGATCATGTTAACTTGCTCCTTCACTTGTAGTTTGCTAATCTGCTTGATGTTTATTTTGATTTTTTTTTTATTTCACATAACCTACATCTGCCTGTCTTGGTTTGTAGAAGCTGCAGTGCTGAACACCTGTGTTCTCATAGTTGCCTAGGTGATAATTTTACTGATTGTATCCCGGTGATTATTCTAGCACAATACATCCCTCAGGAGCTCCCAAGGTACATTTCCAAGCTCCAGCACACCTTGCCAGCTGGTGACTTTGTCATTCAGGAAGCCTTGGCTTACCTCCTAGGTGGGATGGTAGGGGTCAAAATGATCACCTGTCTGCCTATCCCAGACACCCAGTTTTCCCCAGGGAGAGCTGCTTTAATCTCTCTACTTGTCCCTGGCACAGGCAGCATGTGAAAAAGCATTAGCGGGCACTAGGACACAGGAGATACTGCCACCTGTTAAGGTTGGGCTATGGATGTCACAGCATGGTGTCACAGGTTGAGAGATGTCCATTCAACCCAGTGTCCCATGATTAACTTTTCTTTGGGGTCAGTGGTTTTGCAAGTAGCAGAAATGAAAACAGTGCTGCAGTAAGTCTAGATTGAGCATGTGTCCCTTGCCATCATGCATGTGCAGTTGTCTGTCTTCCTTTTGCTTTCTGCACTGCATAGATCATTTCTCTGTGTGCTGTACTTGCAGTAGCAGCCCAAGACAAGCTATTTTTCTCAGACAGCAGAGTTTTGGGATGCATATTAAAACCCCATTTCAAGGCTGTCTACTAAAAGATAAAAAACTGTATTTGACAGCCCTTTCCAGGGCAGACAGTCAATGCAGCAAGAGGGGTGACTTGGTATTTAAATATTATGAGAGGAACTTAAAAGGGCTGAGATAACCACTTAAAACCCCCTGTCAGGGTATAAAGGGCTCCAGAGACAGGAGATGGGGAGGCTGGATAAAGCCCTTGTCAGTGTTACTAAGTAGGGGAGACTTTTTGTGTCTGGGCTGCACACAGGAGCAGAGGAAGCTGATCAGCTTGTCGGGGCAGAGCATACTGTTTCTCTGTACTAAGCTGTTATCACTGTATTGTCTTCTCTGTGACGAGGTACCTTTGTAAACGAGCCTCTGGCTCAAAGGTTGTAAACTGATGCTTAATAAATAAATAAAATAAATAAATAAGGGCCCTAATTAAGAGCTCTTGTCAGGGCTGCTACTGAGCAAGAGGGAGGAGCTTTTTCCTGGTCCCCCTCCACACACTTCCCTCCTTCCTTCCTAAGCCTTAATATCCCTCCTCTGGTCTTTCTCTTTTCGCTGATATACCTGAAAAATACCTTATCCCCTTTCTGCACTGCCTGGGCTATATTTTCCTCCATCTGCACCTTTGTACTCCTAATTGCTTTCCCTGCCTCCCTCTGTTTCACCCGATACACCTCTCTGTCTTCCTCTCTCTGTGTCTCCTTATACCTCCTGAATGCTAATCTTTTTGCCCTCATCTTCCCAGTCACCTCTTTTGAGAACCATAGCGGTCTTTTTTCCCTCCTGCTCTTAGTTACTTGTCTGATGCAGAGGTTTGTTGCCTTTCCTATCCCTTCTTTCAGATTTGCCCACTGTTCCTCCACCCACCCAAGTTCTCCCCCCCACTATGGCATCCCTAAAGCATTTCCCCATATTTTTAAAATTGGCTCTCCTGAAGTCCAGGACCCTTGCCTTTGTGTGAGTCGATCCTACCGCAGTACTTGCATTGAACCACACTGTACGGTGGTCACTGGTCCCAGGTGGTCACCCACTGTGATGTCTGCAACACTGCCCCATTGGTGAGTATGAGGTCCAGTACTGCCCCTGCCTGAATGGGCTTTTTTACTAGTTGCCTAAGGAGTGCCCCCTACAGGGAGTCCAGGATGTCCCTGCTCCTAGATGAAGCTGCAGTTGATATGCTCCAGTCTACATTCGGCAGACTTAAGTCCCCCACCAGCAGCACCTCTCCCTTGTTTGCCATCTTTTGGATGCCTTTCATTAGAACTTTATCTAACTGCCCCCACACACACCATGTTGGAGGTCTGTAGATCACGCCATTGCGAATAGCGGCTCCCTTACCTGTTTCCAGGGTGGCCCACAGTACCTCCACCTCATCCCTGTATCTCAGTAGCCTTTATGCTATCCCTCACATTAAGAGCCACTTCCCCACCTTTCTTTCCCAGCCTGTCCTTTCTGAACAAAGCGTACCATGATATGGTTATATCTCAGTCATGGTTCTCATTGTACCATGACTTAGTAATAGCGATAATGTCCAGGTCTGTCTCTGCCACAATAGCCTCTAGATCTGGGATTCTATTTCCCAGACTTCGAGCACTTGCACACACAGCCTTCCAGAATGTGCTACCACCCTATTTGTCATCATCCCCTGTCCCTTTTTGCCATCTATCCTTACCCCCTCTGCTCTCAGTCCCATCTTTCTTCATTTCTACCACTTTGTTTCATTTCTTGTTGGGTACCCTTGAAGATTTCTTTCCCTTAGGTATCTCCCTACTGCCTACTTCAGTTTGAGGGGGGAAGCAGTTTGTCTCCCCATTTCCTTCCACCACCACCCTCTCCTCGTTTACTTTAGATGCCCGTCAATGTAACATTTAAACTGATCGTTGAAGACTGTGGTTCCCTTCATGTATGGATGCAGGCAGATAATGGCGTAATAAAATAAATAAGAGCTAGCCTTGATGGGTTGCTTTAGTGCCAGACTGGCACTCCCTCCCTCCTCCCAGTGAAAGTGTTGCCCTCTGCATGGGTCACTGCTGTGCCAGACTGGCACCCTCTCCCTTCCTGGACTTGAAGTGCTACCCACACAGGCATCACTGCAGTTCCAGACTGGCACTTTCTTCCCTCCTTAGACTGGAATGGCTACCATCTGCTGGGGTTGCTGAAGCGACAGACAGGTACCCTCTCTCTCCCCAGGCTGGAAGCACTGCCCTCCACAGGCATTGCTGCAGTGCCAGTCTGGCACTGATTCCATCCTTGAACTTGAAGTGCTGCCCTCTGCAGGGATTGCTGTAGTGCCAGACTGGCACACTCCTCCACCCTGGTCTGAAAGCACCAACCTCCTTAATGGTTGCTGTACTGCCACACTGGCACCCTCTCCCTCCCCAGACTGGAACTGCTGCCCTCCGCGGGGGTCACTGCGGTACCAGACTGGCACCTTTTCCCTCTGCTGGCAGGAAGTGTTGCCATCCACAGGCATTGCTGCAGTGTCAGACTGGCACCATCTCTATCCCCTGGCTGGAAGTGCTGCCATTGGAAGCACCCTGTTCCAGCCCTGGCCACAAGTCCCGAGTCAGCTTCCAAACCTGGATCATGGCACAGCAGCATGCTGGGTCATCAGGTTGCCTCTCACTTAGTTGGAACCTGACTAGTTTTTTTTTTTGGCCCGGTGCCCTACCAACTCTGCCCTGTCGGGCAAAGGCCTCAGCCCCTTGCCCACTCGCCATCCCCCAGCTCAGGTTTATACCCCCTGGTCAGGACCACCGAGTGGGCACCCCCTCCCCAGGAAACTCAGTCTCTAGCCCTGTCATACCCCCCAGGATGGAGCCACGGGAGCAGGACCCCCTGGCGGTTCTTTGTCACAGCAGGAATGGCGGCAGAGGCAGGAGCATCACCCATGGGGCCAGATTTTTTTGCAATGTTAGTGTTCCCAGAGGAGGGTCTTGCAATGACGTCAACAGGTGCACCCAACGTCTGTCCCACCTCCCGTAACGTGTGGCCTCGGTACTTGTTGCTCCCCAGCCTCTGCCAGAGGCCGCTGACATACTAAATGCTCCCCCCTCCCCACCAGAGAAGGAGAGTTGCCAAACGGCACTCAGTCCTTCTCCGCCCCGGCCAGCCCTCCGACTCCCAGGTCTGTTCCCAAACCTGGGTCGTTGGTGTTGTGAGCGGAATTTGACTAGTTCTTATTTTAGTATTCCTTTTCTTTTCATTTTCTGCTTCTTGAGTTTCTCCCTGTCCCCCACCCCACTGATGGGGTGGCCAAAGCTGCCTTTTTCCTCTGTCTGACTGAAGGGGTGGATGAGAGCCTGCATTCACAGCTACACTGATGCCACACCTTGGCAGGCCTGCAGAGGATATGCACATGCTGGGCTGCTCGCTCCCTTACTCAGGAGTGGAGTAGCTCACCTCCAGGCAGCCTCCGTACAGGGTTCCAGGGATTGCAAAAGAGCGTCTTAAAAAAACAAACATACAGAGTACTGTGTTTTCATATCAGTGTTTTTTCAGGTAGAGCTCAATATTGGCCATTAGAGGGTAATAATATCATTTCTGAAAATAGAAGTATTACAAGCAGTTGTAATGCCCCCCAAATTCCCTGTCTCCTTTAGGACTACCCTGAATGCTTTCCATGGGCCATTGGTAAGTGTATTTCAGGGGCCTACAGAACTATATAGGACATGGAAGAGCCCTAATGCCAGCCTGTAGAGTAGGACTAGTACAGGTAGGCCCCCTAAAACCCACTTTGGAATTTTGGCTATGGTATCTTTTGGGATACCATCTCTGATCCCAACACTCCCCTTCCCTTGGTTTCTCTGACATACTTCTGTCTTTACTTTTTTTTAAATAATCCCTCATTTCCTGAAAATCTTCAGCTCCTGTGGACCACTTGTTGTGGGGAAAAGGAGGTATAGGTCTTCTGTACTTGCTGAGTTACTCCCCCCCCCCACACACACACACATTGGCAGACCAGACACATACCTACATTGGTCGTGCTGCACATGGGCAGGCAATTTGTGGCCCTACACATGTGTTACTGATGCCAGGGGTAACCGTCAAGAGCAACCAATTTTGAATACGGATTACTTTGATAGGGCAGTTGTTTTTTTAACCACACATTTTACTATTGCAAAACAGCTCTGCACCTTTTAAATATCTGGCACCATGTATTTATTATGAAATAAGGAGATCACAGTGTTTGCTTGTGGATGGTGAGAATGGCCTGTGAGACTGAACTTCACAAAGGCCTATACTAAGAAAACTGCTAGTTTTACCTGGGGATCTGAATTACACCAATAGATGGTTGTGGAGTGAAATATGGTAGCTGAGAGATTGTGGACATCAGTAGTGGCTGACTACCACAGCATGTGGCTTCCGTGCTGTAAATTATAAAATGGGTTAGATAGCTGCCACTAATACTGCTCTCTGATAGGATAAACCAGAGCAACTGCCTTGTCTTCATGTACTCACAAGTGCACAATGCTACATTTTCTGAACTAAATCTTTTAATACTAGACCTTTTCGTGAGTGCAGTAACACATTCCAGGGTGCTGTGTTTTTTGGGGATATATAGGCACTCTGCCATTGGATGCTGAGGAGTAGTCAGTTTATGACCTTGTGAATCAGCACACACACCAGAGGAGTGTCCATATATCCCACCAAATTCACACCCTGTCACGTGTTATTGCACATTTAACACCCACTGGAGGAGCTGTAGGCTTTACAGAGGTAGTACCTGTTAAAGCTGCATTGTTTGTCAGCTATGGTGGAAAATCATCATACTCTTTTCAAGCAGCACTGCTCTGGAATACCTTAGAATTTTTTTTAACTCGGGTAATTTTAAGAGAGTCAGCTCTTTGATAAAGGGGCAGTACTGATCATGCATTGGCTGATTGCAGCCATTTCTTAGTAAGCACTTTGAAGTGATAAATACATGTGGACTGTTGGTAGCTTATCGTGCTTTGGGTTTGACTTAGTGTTAGGAAGAGTGCAGCTGTGGATGATGGAGTTTAAGCAGTGTCAGTGAGGAAAGGTGCTGGGACACCAAGGGATGGGGCCTGGAACCTTTAACTGTCCCAAATTTTGAGGGGCCTACAACCGCTATCAGTCCCAGATCCAAAGAAAGGGGGGCATGGGACCCCAAGTCCCCGCTCCAGGGAGGGGGCATGGGACCCCAAGTCCCAGCTCAGTGGAGGGAGTGTATCGGACCCCTTGCAGTCCCAGCACTGGGGAGGGAAAATATGGGATCCTTTGCAGTCCCAGCTAAGAGGAGGGGGATCCTGAAACCCCTTGCAATCCCACATCTGCTGGGGGGGTCTGGGAACTCTTTCAGTCCTGACCCAAATTCTGGGGTAAGTGACCTGGGACCACTCACAGTCCCAGCTCTAGGGAGGGGGCCTGGGACACTTCGCATTTCCAGCTCCGGGGGGGGGAACTGGACTCCTTGCATTTCCCGCTCTGGGGAGGTGCTGCCTGGGATTCCTCACATTTCCAGGTCTGGGGAGGGGCTGCCTAGGACTCCTCGCGTTTCCAGCTCCCGGAAGGGGGCTGCATGGGACTTCTCACATTTCCAGCTCTGGGAAGGGGGGGGTGTCTGGGACTTCTCGCATTTCCAGCTCTGGGAAGGGGGGGTGCCTGGGACTTCTTGCATTTCCAGCTCTGGGGTGGGAGGGGGGTCTGGGACTCCTCACTTTTCCAGCCCTAAAGGGTGGGAACCTGGGGCTCCTCGAACTTTCAGCCCTGGGGAGGGGAACCTGTGGCTCTTCACATTTCCATCTCCAGGAAGGAAAGGGTTTGGGATGCCTTGCATTTCCTGCTGTAGTAAGGGGAGACCTGGGACTCCTCGTATTTTCAGCTGTGGTGGGGGGCCTGGGACTCCTCGCTTTCCAGCCCTGGAGGGTGGAGACCTGGGGTGCACTTGCATTTCTAACCCTGAGGAGGGCGGTCTGAGGCTCCTCGCATTTCCATCTCCAGGAAGGAGGTGGTCTGGGACCCCCACATTTCCAGCTCCCGTGGGGGGTCCTGGGACTCCTCACATTTCCAGCTCGGGGGCTTCTCACATTTCCAGCTTGAGAGGGCAGGAACTCCTCACATTTCCTGCTTGGGGGGGTTCCTCACATTTCCATCTTGGGGAGGGGTCTGGGACTCCTCGCATTTCTGGGAATCCTCACATTTCCAGCTCGGGGGGGCCTCTATTGTGGCAGTGTTTATTTTCAAACTGTAAAAAGTATCTTACAATGATAATTGAGCAGCAGTTTAATTAATGCTTTTTAATTTGTGTTGATGGTATGATGCATCCCCAGCAAAATATGTAAGTCGACTCCTCTCTAGTCCTTTTTGGTGTGCTGTTTCTCACTGTTGAGTTGGAGAATACTAATTACTTTTGTGCACTTCTAGTGACTCATTAAGCTTATCTCTGTGAGGCCCTGCTGTAATGTTCCAGCTGGTCTCCCTCCAGTTTCTGGCCCCCATTTAGGGCTAGCAGTATAGACTAGAGGTTAGAGTAACCAACTGTGAATGACCTTGGTACATTCAGCAGATCTGGGTTTGATTCCCACAACTTCCACTTGCATACTGTATGACTCTGAGCAAGTC
Source organism: Neoceratodus forsteri (assembly GCA_016271365.2). Taxonomy (NCBI): domain Eukaryota; kingdom Metazoa; phylum Chordata; order Ceratodontiformes; family Ceratodontidae; genus Neoceratodus; species Neoceratodus forsteri. The sequence goes on from JADMNL010000023.1 coordinate 436,660,752, forward strand.
ACTTAACCACCCCAATGCTCCCAGGTCACCCCTGAAAACAGGCACTTGTGCCTAGTGGGACTTACCAGGTTACCAAAACATTAAAAAAAAAAAGTCTGCATTATGAAGTTACATGTTACCACTCCTGTTATCTGCCTGCTGCTCCCTTTACTGTATCACCTCTCCATCCAGTCCCATGTTGACCCCCGTGTGTCAGCTGTATTATTGTCTTTTGTCCTAGTCCAATTATGTGCCCCTGCAGATTCTGTCAGGGGACTAGTTTTTAATTTTCAAGTCTCACTCTCCCAGTGATGTCTCTTCTTACACATAATTTGTCTCCCCTTCTCACCTTGGTGTCCTGATCGTGCCCCACACCCTGGTGCGTACACCACTGTTTTCTTCTTTCTCCTTTCTAATATCATCCAGCTTCACTCTCTTTCTGTTTACCCATAACATGTTTCCTGTTAGTTGGCTCGTCTCTCCATCTGTCACTCTGTCAGTCTAAATACTTGACACAGAAAGCATTTATAAAATAGTAAATAAGTGACAAACACATTATCAATGAAAGGCAAAAGAAAAACAAATATGTTAGACATATGAAGCCGCATCTCACTGCTTTTGAGAAACCGAGATCACTGATTTTTTTTTAAACTATTGTACTTCATTTTCTGGATAGACAGCTTATTTTGTTGCATGTTAAAGGCAAGCACCAAGTTCTTTGGGAGGGTACTCGAAGTTCTATCCTGTTTTTTTTTCAAGGTCTGCTGACTCTGCCCTGGATGAATCGAGACACCTCAAAAGAGGGCTGCCTTTCGACCTTTCCTCAACAAGTTGGCACAGGTATTTGTTTTCAGTTGCTTGGTTTATCCTGTCCGATTACACATCACTGGGGTGGATCACAAGAAAATGTTCACCATAGTGGAACAAACTCAGGTTGAGCTTGCTTCCTACATTGTTCCCGGATTTAAGACTGCCTTTTGAATATTATGATGAGCACTAAATAAGCAAGCAATAACACATGATGAGGTGTGGGTTATGTGCTGATAAAAGCATGCCCAGGGGTGTACTAAGGCATGAGGCACTTGCGACGAGTGCCTTATGCCCCTGGGCGTGCTCATATCAGCACGCCACACCTCGGAGTGTGATATTGCCCTTATAAAATGAGTATAAATAATAGCTGCACAGAGAGAAAGTTTTGGTAATTTTTTTTTTATTGTATGTTGAACAAGTTTATTAAAGTAACTTTTTTTGTTATGTGGGACATAAAATAGTCCCTTGCAACAGTAATAGTAACATTAAAACTGTAGTGAATGCACAGTAACATTAAAACTGAAATGAATGAAGTTTTGGTTTAGGTTAATACATTTTTAAACTGCAGTAAATAAACATAGAAATGTATCTAGGTATTTCATTTTTCTTTTCTTTTTTTGCAGGTTCAAGTACTGAAGTGGAGGTTGCTGCCAATTCACTGTTGGACGAGATGTTGTGTCTGTGACAGGGGGCTCTTCATGACAGGAACTTGCAAGGCTGGTGCAAGCACTGTTAGGGATGTCTATTGTAAGGTTGTTTGGTACTGTATTTGTGCTTCTGGTTTCTGTTGTGGCGGTTACGGCGCTGTCAGTTATGGCCATGTGTGTTGCTGTTGCTAGGTTCTCCGCGATGGTATCAGTCAGGTGGAGACTGCTGCTAGTGTCCGTGGTCACGGCCCTGTTGTTGGAAGATGTAACAGGTGTAATGAGAGGTTCAGTGTCAAAGAGAATGCCAAAATTACTTAGCGTTTCTGCCTGGTTATGGGTAGGGGTGACAGTGTCCCAATGATGTGCTTCCCACTGTCACTCTCACTTGTCCCATGCCCTTTTAAAGCTGTTGGCATATTTACATGATACCACCCATTCTGGTAGTGCATTCCACCAGGGACCATGGATGGTCGGGTATCTGCTGTTGTGACAGGGATGGGGAGGCGTCACTATACTACCAGGGTAAATTACAGCACTTTTCAGGGCATCCCTTTTTTGAATGCTGCCCAATGTTTTTAGTGACACACTTGCCTGTCACAAATAATTTTCACAATCACTTATTAATCCTATATGTAGTTACCTGTGCCACTGTTGTATATGCCAGAAAGTGAAACATGCCACTAAGATGAAAGTCCCCCCCACCATCTTAATCACAACAATACCCATGAAATACACAGAAATATGCATGTGCAAGATAACGGATAGACCTTTTAATGTAGTGTATATCTGACAATCATACAAAAATGAATGAAGACGTAGTACATGTAGTGAGATAAGTATCATGTAATGCTGATCTATATGTTTTTTCCCTCTACAGATGTCCATCTGAAGGTCCGGGAGAAGGACTGATGTGGGAGATGTCGTTGTCATCTAGATGATTCTGAATAACCAACACCTCAACGATCAACCTATGAAGATGGAAGAGGCTTTTCCAGTCCTGCTTGAAATTTCCGAAACCATCTTAATCTGATCTGCTCACGCAAGTCGAACTTTACATGATTTCCAATTTCCTGTCAATGAACAAAAAATATATTGTAGAAGAATGCAGTGTGGCCACTAACAAGAACAGTCACAATTTGAAGTAGGGCAGTGGCCACCAAAAACAAGACTTTCAGTATATAACATGGTTGGACACCTGCTTAATTAGCCAATGTTACTTCTACTAATGAGATGCAACCAAAGTAAAATTTTAATTTGTTTTGTACAATTGTTCAAAAGCATGTATGCATTGCCGACCAGTGTTACTAGTTAATTACAGTATTCGTATATGTGCTGATAGGACTCGTGTCTTAAGCTTAAGGAGTCCTTTGACAGGTTCATTTTACAAGGCCTTCTGTCTTAAATTTAAGAAGGTCCTTGACTGGCCATCCCATCACAACAAGTCTCCTGTTTAAGTTTTTTGGACGTCCAGCATCCCAAGCATTAGTCTCCAGTCTTGACATTTCCTAAACATCTCCTGCTGGTTTGGCAGTTTGTACACTGACCACCTCTGTTAATTAGTTATATTCAATGAGTGAGCAAGACTTCGTACAAGTACTCTGCACTAGGACTCCTGTCTTAAGCTTAAGGAGTCCTTTGACAGGTTCATTTTACAAGGCTTTCTATCTTAAATTTAAGAAGGTCCTTGACTGGCCATCCCATCACAGCAAGTCTCCTGTTTAAGTTTATGGAGGTCCAGTATCCCAAGCATTAGTCTCCAGTCTGGATGTTTCCTAACCTTCCCCTGCCAGTTTGTCACTTGTATGATGACCACTGTTAACTAGTCAAGTAACACAATACTTGTATACTGACCAGTGTTAATCGGTAATGACTGTAGTTTGCATCCTGCTGACCTTATTAAGTATTCTATATAAGATTTCAAAATGTTTTTTGAGTGATACTTCTGTTTCTGGTGTAGGTGTTCAGCTGAATTTTTTTATTTTCATTGATACTTTCATTGCCAGCCACTTGGTACAGTACTCACACTGCATCAAGTTACACATTGTATGCAACTGTGACTAAAATCATACTTAGAAACAAGGCCAAGATGTCCAGAAGAACTCCATGTCCCAAAGAAAAAACAGTTTGCTCATATTGTAATATAACAATCAGAAGAGATAGGTTAGGAGCACATACTAGTAGTAAGCATTCAGGAAAGACAGTAAAAGAAAAGGGCTGGCAGGATATATCTATGTTGTTGCAGTCAAACAAATCCACCTCTTCACAGGGAAGTTGTGATGTGAAAGATAATGGGGAACCACAACCCAAAAGAAGTTGTCAATCTGGTGATATGGTACATGGTATAGTGAACAAATCTGTCGATAATGGTCATTTGTCTTCTGAGGTAGCAACCTTTGAGATGCATGATGTTATCTCAATATCTGCATCAGAAACCATGATACATGGCATATCTGATCATGCCGATTGTTCAAATGTTGAAGTACAAAGTTTTTGTGAAGTTATCTCACATTCTGATATTGAATGTGAAGACTGTGGTAACAATCATGATGAAACACAGGCTACACAGCCCACTTCCACTTGCCAAGCACTTGATGGTGGTGACATTTCAATAGATCAGCTAGGCAAGTATTCAACAGATCTTGCTCTGTATATCAACCATCACATGGGTACTGATGTCATTAGAGACATATTAGAGAAGGGACCGTGCCAGCCAGGTTTGCATGACAGTTACCGTTTTGAGAAAGAAAAAAATGGCAAACAAATGTTTCAGCGTGAGTGATATTACAACACTTTAAAAACAGAATGAAACACTACAGAGTGTGGTTAATATTTTCTCCTAGGAAATAATGTGCATTCTGCTACCCCTGTTGGTTATTTGCAAAACATTCTCGGAAAGAGTTTGAGCCAGCTTTTGCTGATCCAAATTATGGCTATTCAAACTGGAAAAAAAGCAGCCAAAAGCTTTATCAATCACAAGCAAGCCACTGTCCACAAAGAGTCAGTCAAAGAGTTACTGATGACCAGATACAGACTGAAAACTGGTAGCACAGTTAACAGAGAGCAGCTGAAGGCGTTCAATAGACAGGTATGAGAGTAAAAGCAGTTGTATTTTCTTATGGTGGCTTAGATAGAGATAACTTCTAATATCATGATGTGCTTGCAAGGACTCCTGTCTTAAACTTAACGAGTCCTTTGTTTGACCGGTGCAAACCAGTTTACAAGGTCTTGTCTTTTTTTTTTACCAATTATTTTACCAGGTGAGACACACTAAGCTGAAAGCTTGTTTGCAGGTGCAACCTGGGAGCACAAGGAAGTTAAGTGACTTGCTCAGGGTCACACAGTATGCACCTAGGGGACTGTGGGATTCAAACCCAGGTCTCCAGATTTGCAGCTCAGAGCCTTAACCCACTGCACCATACTGCCTCCTTTAAATCTAAGAAGATCCTTGTCATGGCATGTGGTTACAATTCTCCTGTCTTAACTTATTTTTTTTTTCACAGATATTTCAGTCATCGGGTACTACAGTAGGAATTTTAATGTCTGTGTATGATAATCAAAACAACATCTTCAGCATCACATCTGTGGCAAGTCACACAGCCTATGGCAGCAGAGCCAACACCATCATTCAACACACCACACTTTCACCATGCATTCCAGTCTTAATGATGCATCAGCAGCCACTCCTTGTTTTAGTACAGCTGTGCTGCAAGGACTCCTGTTTTAAGCTTATGGAGTCCTTGGCTTTCATAGGTTCATTTTACAAGGTCTTCTGTCTTAAGTTTAAGAAGATCCTTGACTGGGCTACAGTTACTCCTGGTTTTGGCATGACTCTGCTGCAGGGACTCCTGTCTTAAGCGTATAGAATCCTTGGCTTTGACAGGATCATTTTACAAGGTCTTCTGTCTTAATTTTAAGAAGATCCTTGACTGAGCAGGTGCTTACAAGTCAGGCTCTTGTGTTAAGTTACAGTACAGCCAGCCTCACAGTCAGATAAACATGATTCTTTCCCTGTCACTGCTTGTTACTCATTCTTATGGTGCTGTCTGATGACTGAGATACCACAGAGCAAGGCAGAACAACTACCTAAGAATTCAAAGTTACCATAATAGTAGATCTTTGAGGGGATCTCAGGCATTGGGTATGCTTTCACTTTCCCTACAACCGGTCCCTTTCTTGGGGGGTCTTGTTCATGATTTGGCTTATCATTTTTACTTTCGCTTGTGCACATGTGCAAGGAACGTTTTGGGAGAGTAGCACACTTTGAGGTGTGCCTCTCCCACCCAATGCACTGCTCCCTTGAGCAGGCGTGGCGGTCCTGCACCAATGGGTGCAGCAGCTCAGTATGACAGCGGTGTTCCTCTGCTTCAAAGAAAAACACTGCTGCCATACTGAGCACCGCCCCCCCTCGGGCCAAGCGCTACCTCCCCCAGCGCACGTCCATCACGCCGCCCCTCAAAAGCTTTACATGCTGGGAGCCCACCCCCAGCGGCAAACATTGTTTGCCGAAGGTGCCCAATCCCGTCAGCCCAAGGCTCCCCCAACCATCCCACTGCCATTCTGGGAGCCCACCCCAGCGTGGTAAACGTTGTTTTTATTTTGCCGACGGGGTGCCCATCCCGCCGGGCTCCTTGAAGCGCCCACAGAGTTTGCCGATGGGGTGCCCAACCCTCCCATCGGCCTCAGCCCCCAGCCATCTTCTGCTATGCTAGGAGCCCACCCCAGCGTGGCAAATGTCCCAAGTCGTCTTTTTTCAAACCTGTAAACAAAAACTGTCCTGCCGCGCTTCTCCCAACCCCTCCCACAACCCGCACCCACCCACTGGCGCACTCAGCCTCCCCACACCCCCCTCACCTTACCTCCGGACTCTGGCGCAATGATCTTCTGTGGACCGGGAACACGTCTGCACTCTTCAAAGGCGAACGCGAACTGAGGAAATGCCGGTAAGCTGTATAATGGGCTAGATGGGGGTTTCAACTTTATTGCATATCTCAGTCATTTTTTGGAATTTTTGCACCAGATTTTCAACATGGGGTTTTTGGGACCCCTTCTCATGAATGATGTCACTGTCATGGTGTTATTCGGCCCAAGGGTGATTTCGCAGGCACTGCACAGTCATGGTGTGAAATCACCCTTTGGCCTTGAATAACACTGTGACAGTGAAATCATTCATGAAAAGGGGTCCCAAAAACCCCATGTTGAAAATTTGGTGCAAAAATTCCCCAAAATGACAGTTTTACGAGCGTGCATTGTGCAGTTCCTACGCAGGCTTGTAAGTTCACAAATTTTCAATATTTTCACTCCAGATTTTCAACATTGCCATTTTATCACACTTTCTTATGAGTTGTACAGCTGTGATTTTTCACATCTTACCCAAAATGTGTTTCCGCCCATGTAGCGCACAATGGCGCAGTCGGTGTGCGAAATCAATGTATGGAACACATTAAGAAAATCACAGTGACACTGTTCATGAGCAGAGGTCTTAAAATGGCTATGTTGAAAATTTGGTGAAAAAATTCCTAAAAATGACTGTTTTATGAGCATGCGTTGCGCGGTTCCTACGCACGCTCGTATGTTTGCAAATTTTCAATATTTGCACTCCAGATTTTCAACATTGCCATTTTACCACACCTCCTCATGAGCAGTACAGCTGTCATCTGTCACATCCTGCCCAAAATGTGTTTCTGCCCATGTAGCGCACAATGGCGCAGTCGGTGTGCGAACTCAATGTATGGGACACATTAAGAAAATCACAGTGACACTGATCATGAACAGGGGTCTTAAAATGGCTGTGCTGAAAATTCAGTGAAAAAATTCCTAAATATGACTGTTTTATGAGTCTGCATTGCGCAGTTCCTACGTACTCTCCTAGGTTTGCAAATTTTCAATATTTCCACTCCAGATTTTCAACATTGCCATTTTACCACACTTCCTTATGAGCAGTACAGCTGTCATTTTTCACATCCTGCCCAAAACGTGTTTCCACCTATGTAGCACACAATGAGGATAACAAAAAGGTCATGCTGACAATTTATTGCGCAAATACCAGCAATCGCACAGGGCATTAGGGTAAAGCACCATACATGCCAAACACCACTGCAAACACCTGCAAGTGAACGTTCGGCATTGACAAATGCTTGTTTTTTATTCAGTTTGTCCCTCTGTCTCTCCTCATATCTCTGATACATAAGCCTTGCACCATTTGTCTCCTAAGACACATAAAAGAAATGGTGGAGCGGGTCAGCCTCAGGCCACACCTATATCGAGTTGCTGATGTCTGGTGGCATTGACAGTGTGTGCCAGCCCACTGCAGATGTACTGCTGGAGATCTCCTGTCTGGATTACCATTCTGACAATAAAGTTCCCACAGTGGTACCCGATGAGGAGTAAGATCCCCTCAAAGATCTACTCTTATGCTTTGCTAGTAAGCTATTACAAAATGGTTCTTACACACAGCTAAAACATCTACCACTGTATAATAAAAGCCATTTACTTAACATCTCTTTTGCATTCCCTGTTGCATAATGGTATAAAAAAAAGAAAGTAGCCAATTTTGTAATTCTGAACAACGTAACTGCACTTCAATCTAGAAGGAGGGGGTAGTAGGCATTACACATCTGATAATTAGCGCTGCTCACCATGAAGCAACTTAGTGTACTACCCATTCATCACAAACATAAGTTGGAAATAAACTAAAAATTGCCATATCTTAACTTATGATGGTGAGGTGACAGTGACAGATGTGAAAAGTGAAAGTTTGCAAGCTACTTCGGTCAGCAACAGGCACATTAAACATGCATACATCTGATTTTGTAACAGGCTGCATGTATGTGAGTAGAGGACCACAATCAAGTGTATTACCGCATATAGTGCAATGTGCTGTGCACTTAGTTATACTGCACAGTCATGCACTGCAGCAACTGTAATGACAGCACTTTTTTTCTGTATAGCAATATTTTCTATATGCATTGATTCCTAAAAGGAAGACAGATACATATCGGGGTGCTGTGTTATGGGACAATGATAGTACATTTGTAGCTGGGACAGACTATCACAACGGTGACACAATTTGACCATTCACAGACACATTCACTCACATTTTTTCAGTCTATTATGATTCACCTGCAAGGAAACTTAATTCCCTTGCCAACAAGGTCATGTGCATCATTTCATATCTTTATGGTCTGGGTTAAGTTTGACTTGTCATATCAAACTAAAACTGTCTGACCTATAGCCTATACACAACCAAAATTACACCCAAACAAGTCATAATTCCCTTTTAAAGTTTATATGTAGGTGTTACAATTTAACAGTGGCAGAATCAGTAACCCGCATATACTACCTTTCTACTTCAGGTCCAGCATAACAGAGATGTTCTACACAGACTTTTGGATATTACATTAGTTCTTGCAAAACAAAATCTTCTGTTCCATGGCCACACGGAGTCTTCTTATTCATGTCTGAATTTCTTGTCCTCTAGCAACACTCAGAATGAGGGGAACTTTCTTGAACTTGCAAAGTTATTAGCAAAGTATGACAGCATATTAAATAAACACCTGAGTGAAGCTAAAGGGAAGCAGAGTTATCTAAGTCCAGATGTACAAAATTATTTCATATCCACTCTTTCAAGTGTGGTTTTAGACCACATTACCAGTGAAGTGTGTGACTCCAAATACTTTGGAATCATTCTTGATTCAACCATTGAAATTTCTCATATTGATCAACTTTCATTCTGTGTACGCTTCGTTGATCATAACTTTAATATTCAGGAGAGATTCCTATGTTTTTAAATATTGAGAATTCATCATCAGTGCATCTATTTGAGGTGTTAAAGAAAACCTTAACAGACTTGAGACTTGATATGGCCCACCTTCGCTCACAGGCATATGATGGGGCAACAAACATGTCTGGTGCAGTATCTGGTTTGCAAACCCATGTAAAAGAAGTAAACAAACATGCTTTATATGTTCACTGCTATGCACACAAGCTTAACCTGGTGCTTGCATATAGCTGTAATGTGTGTACAGAGGCAGTTACCTTCTTTGGCTATATAGAGAAAGTATACACCTTCATCACGTCCAGTCAGCCTCGTCTAGACGTATTTAATAAAGTTCAGCACGAACTGAAAATTGGCCCTAGGCGTCTTCAATGTCTATGTGAGACTAGGTGGTATTGCAAATATGAAGCTGTCAGAACACCTGAAATATACTTATCCAGCTTTGCTATTAGCATTACAGAGAATTCTGGCAAAGGAAAGGACAGCTAAAAATGTAAGTGATGCACATGCTCTACTTGAGTTCCTACAAAAATTTGAATTTATACTAATGCTGCACATATGGCTAGAAATTTTTAACTCGGTTAATAGCCTGTCAGTGTACTTGCAAAGTGAAACAATGGATGTCATCACAGCATCACCCATGGTAACTTCATGTTTGAAACTATTTGAGCAAAACAGAACAATCGATCATTATAATGATCTGATTAACTTGTCAACTAAATTTGCAGAACACAATTAGGTAGACACAGAATTCTAAGTAAGCAGACAAAGATGCCACAAATGTATGCCCAGTGAACAAGCACAAGATGAGCAGACAAATTATCCTGCATTGCATTTAAGGACTACTGTATTCTATACACTCTATGATAGAATCACAACAGAAATGCGAGAGAGATTTAATGACTTTCATAATATAGTTAAATAATTTGGTTTTCTGTTACCAAGTCATTTTAATGATAGTGAAAGTCTTCTGAATCTACTATCAGCTTACTCAGAGGATATAGACAGTGAGGCAGCACAGTCAGAGTATAAACAGCTTTGTGCTTTCTATGAAGAGCTCTCTCCGAGTCCAACACCATCAACAGTATGTTCAATGTTACGCTTTGTGAAAGATAATGATCTCCAGATGCATATCCAAACCTAGGAATACTGTATCCTATTTTCGGTGCAATTTCAGTGTCTACCGCTAAGGCTGAACTCACATTTAGCAAACTCCGTATTCTAAAAAATTATCTAAGATCTACTATGGCAGAAGAAACACTGTCATCATTGGCACTTTTAAATATTGAAAGGGACATTGCTGAGCAGGTTGACTTTTCATCAGTAATTGATGTGTTCAGCAAGAAAAAGCACAGACGAATGATTCTACATTAGAGGTGCAACAGCCGACAGTGTTGTAATATTACTGAACCTCACTTAAAGACATTCAACAAACTTTGACTGCAACAACTAGATATATTCTGTCTGTACATTGTCAATAAGAGTAGGAACAGGATCAGTTTTTTTTCCAATTTCCTAGCTGCTTGTCAAGACTATAGCCCTGTTGTCTTGGTAACCTGTTTAATCAGCATGACTGTACAGAGACAAGAACATAGAGGCAAGCACAGTCACTTGTTGAAGTATATGAAGTGTGCAGCTGATGTCAAAACATAGATCTTCTTCAGGGGTATCTCAGTCATCGGGTACCACCACCTTTGCAACTTCACCATCTGCAAATGGGCATCGACACAGAACATTTTCACCATTAAAATGGCCCACAACACCAACGTTGGAAAACATCAACACACCACAGAGTTTCACAAATCATAACTCTGGATGTTTACTCAATAGCACATGCTGCTTTTTGAAGGGCAGTACTACCATGGCTCTTGTCTTAAGCTTATGGAGTCATTTCACAGAGTCTGTTCACCAGATCTTCTGTCTGTGCTGCAAGGAGGACTCTTATCTTAAGCTTATAATGGAGTCCTTTAGCAGTTTCAGATTGCAAGGTCTTCTGTCTTAAGTTTAAGAAGATCCTTCTTCCTTGCTTGACTCGGTCATCACAAGTCTCCTGTCTTAAGTTTATGGGGATGCATCCAGCATCCAAAGCAATGTAGTCAACTGTGCTGCAAGGAGGACTCTTGTCTTTTTTTTTATACTTTGTTTATTTGTTTAACATTTCAGTTTCATGTCACACAGATCAATTGCATTGCATTGGTTACATGTGAAATGTCTTACTTCTTCCAGCACATTAATACATTTCATTCTTATTCAATTTAATTCTTTTCATAGGTTTCTAACAAAAACAGATATAGCCTTCTCTTTTCTTTTTCCCTTTTTACAACTTTATAACGTTTCATTAAATCTATTCTTGGGGGATAAATTAACCGTTTATTTCAGCTAACATGCAGTTGGGGGAAAGAGAAAAAGTAGGTGGGGGGGCTACTCCACTTCATCTCTCTATATATCCCAACGTGTCCATCTATTGGTGTATGACTCTATGTTATGACTGACAGCAAAGGTAATTCTTTCCATTACTTGAATTTGAGAGATTATTTGCAATCAGTCCCTTAACTCTGGAAGAGATCGCTGCATCCACTTTTTTGTAATTGCTTTTAATGCAGCAATGTTTAACACAGCCCATAGATATCTCCCTTCTTTTCCTTTAATTCCCGTGGGACACAATCCTAGCAGAGCATTCTCTGGGCCTATGCCCACCGCTAAACCAAAAAGCTTACTGATAAGGGATATGACACGCTTGCCAATAGGCCTGAAGCAATGGGCATGTCCAAAACATGCCATATCGCCTCTAAATTGCCACACCCTCTCAACACTCGGCCTTGGCTTTTATGCCCATCCGCACCTGTCTACCTGGAGTCAGAAAATATCTTACTTTAATTTTCCATGCAAATTCTTGCCATATAGGTGAAGATGTGGTACGCCAACTACTTCTAAATACCTGACTCCATTGTGTTTGGTTAAATCTTAACCCCAGCTCTTGTTCCCACTTCTTTTGAAGAGAATATGTACCATGTGCTCTGTCTGCAATGGAGTTCCAGTATAGCATTGTTATAGCTCCCTTACCATGCTCTGAACTCCAAATCGTTTCAAAGGCTCTGGGATAAGGTCTCCGGTCCTCATAATGGAGACTCTTTTGCAATTTATCATTTATATATTTTCTCAATTGATAATAATAAAGAAGGTCTTTACTTGTCCAATTATATAGCGCCTGAGCTCTTTCAAAAGATAAAATTGTTGTTCCTTGCAGTAACTGCCACACAGCACACTCACCCCTCTCCTCCTGTCTCTTGTACCAGTTTGAAAACTTCACAGGGGTAAAGTTTTTGTCTGCAGTCCACCAAATGTATCTCCATATATCTCTAACTGTATACCCTCGCCTTATTCCCTGTAACCACCCAGAAAGAGTCACCCCAACCGCAGTCATAGTCTCCTTAATCTCATGTATTCTGAAACCCGGGTCAAAAATCTTGGAGCATAATTGTGATCTCCCTGCCTGGTCCAGTTCTAATTGTTGCCAATGGGCCCTGTAATTCTTATGCATCCATAGTAATGCTGTTTTCATTTGAACTGCAATCCAGTAATCCACCAGCGATGGACAAGCTCTACCCCCCCCCGGTTCGCAAGAACAAAGTTTTCTGGGCTATTCTTGGGAAAGTATTACCCCATAGGTATGCCATAATCCACCTCTGCCAGTTTTTTATTTCTTTCAGTGGTATTATACATGGTACCATTTGAAATAAGTATAAAAATCTCGGTAATATATTTGTTTTAATTATTTGCAATCTTGAATAAAATGGGAAGGGTATACACCTCCATTTCTGGAGATCTTCTCTCACCTGCCTGCATAGTGTGGGGAAATTGTCCCTAAAAAGTGTAGCTGGAGATTTGCCCAACATAACTCCCAGGTATCTTATGGTCTCACAGTCCCATTTAATAGGATATTTAGATTTGGTCTCCTCTGCTACAGCTGCAGACAATAATAATACCTCGGTCTTAGACCAGTTAAGGGTGTAACCAGATATATCGGTGAACCGCTCAATTTGTTTAAAGACCTGTGGTAGAGATACAGAGGGATTCGTCAGGTATAGCAGAACGTCATCTGCATATAAAGCTATCTTGTGCATAACATTTCCTATTTCTACCCCCTCTATCTCATTGTCCATCCTGATAGTCTGGGCTAAGGGCTCTATATATAAGGAGAAAAGTAATGGTGAGAGGGGGCACCCCTGACGAGTCCCCCTTTCTAACTGAAAAGCTCCAGAGATATGGCCATTCGCCCTAATATATGCTGAAGGTTGAGCATATAATTTAGATAAAAAATTCAAAAAGGGTGCCGGGAATCCAAAGCCGGCCAAGGCGCCCACAAAAAGGACCAAGAGACCTGATCGAAAGCCTTCTCCGCATCTAAGCTCATCACACAGGCCTGGGTCTTTAACTTATGCAAATGCTCAATTATATCTACAGATCTCCTTATGTTATCTGAGGTTTGCCTCCCCTTCACAAAACCTGTTTGATCTAAGTTAATTAGTTCTGGCAAAAGATTTTCCAGTCTTCTGGCCATTAGCCCAGCTATTATCTTATAGTCCACGTTTAATATGGAGATTGGCCTGTACGAAGAGCACAGTGTGGGGCCCCTGGCCGGCTTCGGCAACACCGAAATTATGGCCTGAGCCCACGAGGGAGCATTCCCCTCCCCCTTCCTCCATAGTGAGTCATAAGCCTCTTTTAGCAAAGGCACAATTGCCTCTCGGAATGTTCTATAGAACTCGTTTGGAAGACCGTCTGTTCCGGGACATTTGCCTGCCTTCAATCGAGATATTTCTGCTTGTATTTCACCCACTGAAAAGAAGAAATCAGGTTTTTGTTGTTGAACTGTTATTTTAGGCAGCTGAAGAGGGACAAATATTTTCTATGACCTCAGGGACAGGTTAAGCTTTTTAGCATATAATGTTTGATAAAAGACTTGAAAGCGCCAGCTATGCCTTCAATCATTATGTTTCCAAGTCTTATCCCTTGAATCCCATATTTTTGGTATGCACGCTTTGGCTTTCCACTTTCGAAGCCTACTCGACAAAAATTTTAGTGCCCTCGGGCCTCCCTCATAAAACCTTTGCCTTAAATATATCATTTTTTGTGCCACCTGATAGTCAAGCATTTCTATAATCTCCCTCTTCAGCTTCCCCAATAACTTCCCCCTCTCTGTGTTTAATTGTTGCTGTTGTTGGAGTTCCAGTGAAGCTATTTGATGTTGCAGATTGACCTTCTTTGCCTATCTCAACTTTTTGTTTCTGGAGGAGATCTCTATAAGTTTGCCCCTAACTAGAGCCTTTACCGTGTCCCACAATATACCTGGGCCTTTATTTTCTTTAACCGTTTGTTCTATTACCTTCTCTATCGTCTCCTTGACCTCCTGACTATGCAGCAGAGAGAGGTTCAGTCTCCAGAATGTATTATGTTTAAAGGGGCCAAGTCTAAGTTTCATATATATTGGGGCGTGATCTGATTGTGTTATATCTCCAATCCAAGATTCAGTACACAAAGATATTGAGTCTTTAAACATTAAAAAGTAGTCCAACCTCGAGTACGTTTGGTGTGCTGCAGAAAAGAAGGTATATTGTCTATTATTTTTATGCATCTGCCTCCATACATCAATTAGTCCTAACTCACTCATTAACTTCACTACCTTATTTGCTATCCCTTTCTCCTGTCTAATCACCCCACCAGATGTATCTTTATGGACATTAAGACGAAGATTTAGGTCCCCTCCTATAACTAGATGACCTTCCCCACTCTGATACTTTCAAAAGAACTCTCTATAAAAGAGAGTCTGTCCGGAGGGCATACACTGAAACCAGGAAATTACATTTCCATATATATTTACCTTAACCCCACAAAACAACCCTCTTTATCTTTGAAAGTATCCTGCACTTCAAAGGGCATTTATTAGGTACCAAAATAGCAGTGCCTCTACGCCTGCCTTTCTTGTACGATGTATATTGGACTAGCTGAAAGCCAAATTGCTTAAGCTTCTCATGCTCTACCTGGTTTAAATGTGTCTCTTGTAACATTATAAATGAAGCTTGTGACTTGCGTAAAAAGGCCATCACTCTGCTTCTCTTAATCGGGTCCGTTAGTCCATTTACATTAACAGACAGTACTATTGATTCAGAATTATCCATTCTCCCAAGTTATTAGCTTATAGTTTACATATATCCCCAAGTAATACCTCTTCCCCCATGTTCCATCCCCCACCCTCCAGCCCAACCACATGAAATCCCCCACAAATGCTTGAACTTCTAAATTGCAACCAACAAAACCACATCACTAGATGTGGAGATAACTATAACAAGTTTAAATTTGTTTCAAATTTGTACTTCCACAGGTGGAAACCCCTTAACACCACCAGGGGTCTCTAATGCCAGTAACCTCCCACCACTGGTACGAGGAATATGTCTTACCACCGCAAGTGTGGTGTTCCTCGCGAGCCTGGTAGATTGAATTACCGGGCCCCAATATATTTTAAGTTGTGATGTCACTCAGCCGTTAATCGCCCCTTAAAATGTTATATGAGCCAATTAACCCCCCCCTCAGAAGACTAAATGATTTGCTTCTTTAACCCTGACATATTCAAACCCGCTATATAGTCACCCTTTCTGTATTAATTTGTTGATTTGTTAAACAGGACCCATAGCACAAACAGTCCAATTCGACTTGAATCGTTTTCAAATATTTACTCCAGGCATTCTAAAGCTGGGTAGGTAAAGCCAGGATGAAGTCAATTAGTCAATGAGCACCATGCTTAACTGCATCACTCAGCCAGTCCAGATTCACCACCGGTGTGCTTTTTTTTCCCCTTTGTTATAAGCTGCCATGTATAACGCTGGCTTAACATGCGCATAGTGCTTTTATTTTCTGGAATACTTGCATTCCATCTTCGATTTTTGCAACTTCACTCAGTCCTGTGAGTCTTTTTGTAAGCCATCATGACTTCCCTGAAGCTTCTGGAGTAGTTTCTTCATCACGAGGAGTGGCGCAAGTGATGTCATCTCTTTGCTGCTGCCTCTCTTTCTCTTACCCAATGAGGTTGTCCATTTAAGGGACCCTTCTGAGGCATCCTGGGAGGATGAGTTTTTATTCCCAGTGCGTTGCGGTTCCATTAGGCCCTTCTCTATAAGTGCGGCTCTGGCTTCTTCGGGTGAGTTATAAATTTTAACACCTTCTGGCCAAAATACCCTCAGCCTTGCAGGAAAAGGAGTATGAAAGCGATATCCCTTGGTTTTTAAAAGTTTAATTATTTCTGTGTATTGTAAGCGTTGTCTCTGAATTTCTTGTGGGTAGTCATGATCAAAGTAAAGTCTCTGGTTTAAGTATGTGACCTCCTTCAGTCTCCAGGCCCTTGTTAAGATATCTTCCTTTATTTTGTAACTGTTAAACTTAATTATTACCGAGCGAGGTCTAGTGTTTTCCTCAGTGGGTTTTGGCTGGAGAGCTCTATGCGCCCTCTCGATATTTAACTGATACCCAGCAGGCAGTTGTAGAACATCCATCAGGAAGTCAGAGATAAATTCATGCATGAGCGCCGTTTCCGAGCCTTCGGGCAAGCCGTACAATCTAATATTTTCTCTATGCGAGCGACTTTCAAGATCTATGCATTTCTCTTGTAATTTTTCTGTTTGAATGATTAGGGCCTGCAAAATCTTTCCATTCTGAAATATGCCGTTTCAGTCTGTGCAATCCGTTTTCCGCCTCCCTCCACACACTGCTCGAGACCTGTAGTTTTTGATTCAGGTTTCTAAATTCCAGCTTCGTTTCTGCCTCATCTCTCTTAATTTCTGAAAAGTTGCTCAAAGTAGAGTGAGATAGGTCACTCTGTCTCCTCTTCAGTGTCGGCCATGCTGGATATGGAAGGGCTACGGCTCAATCTTCTGGAGGACTAGTGCGATCCTTTCTCATCCTGTGAGTTTGGCTTCAATTTCACCCTATCTTTGTTTGGCTTGTCCTTAGCATGGTTTGTATTCGCCATTTCTCCCATTTTGTATTTATTTTAGCGGGTATTTTGTCTTTCTGAGTATATGGGGGTGAGGAGCTCGCTTCACTTGCTCCCGCTAGGCTCCGTGACGTCACCGGAAGTCCCGAGGACTATTCTCTTAAGCTTATAATGGAGTCCTTTAACAGGTTCACATTACAAGGTCTTCTGTATTAAGTTTAAGGAGATCCTTGCTTGTGCAGGTGGCGAAAATTGTACTTTTAACCTTGGATGCTGGATGTCTATAAACTTATCTATTGCTACCTGTCACTGATTTGCACTGGTTCCTACGGTGGTGGTACCTGGTGGTGACTGAGATCCCCTGGATTGAAGATGTACTGTTATGCTTACTTCATACGTAATTTATATTATAACATTTGATGCCCTACCCTTTGTTGAAAACACATCCAGGTTTCTTCCACTAATGATATTTTTAAAGGAAGCACAGCACCATAGTTTCCCTTGCCCTATAACACTGTTATGAAATGTGGACAATAATGAAGTCATGTAACCTAGGCTGTTGCCACATATGCCTACAATACAGAAAACTAATGTAAAAATCTAAAGAGAAGTTCTGTTAAGCTCAATTGTGGTTGATCTAGTTGTAAGACAATTTATTTTTTCAATGTTATTACCTGAATTACTGTCTTGTCAATGTGATGCATGCACTGACACTGTGCAATGACTCTTTTTACTATAGTGCAGAAAATAAATGCACTTGTATTACACTATTTTCATTCTGTAATCCTGGTTAGCATTTCAGATTTGGAAAAAGTACATGTGTATCACTGGTAGTTTATAGTCTTGTGTACAGAGGTCCCTCCAGATAATGTTTGGAAGTCTTGCAACTTTGATGTTTTTACTACCACAGTAGAGCTTTCTTAGTCTGGCTTTGAATTATTCTCATATCCAAAGTCATGTAGCTCTCAGTTATTTAAATTAATGGAATCAAAAAATGCAGAGATGCAGCTGGAAGTAGCAATAAGAAACTTTGAATCTATTGCAAAGTAATAATTATTGTAAGTTAATTAAGCTAAACAAGTAACACATATCGAAGTAGCTAAACTTAATATCTTGAATATGTGGTATTTCCTACATGGAACAAGTCAAATATATAAGTGACACAACATTGCTCCATCTGAAAATGTGTCGGACTAGTACCAAATGAATGCACTGTTTCTGCATTCAAAACTAAGGAGTTGTGCTACTTAAAGGTGATAGGAAATAATCTTTACACCTCTTGATGCCCTTCAGTTCTTTTATTGGATACACAGTATTCTGATATACCTTGCTTTGACCTTTCTGTTAACATAATAGTCTAATTGTCTTGGTTTTGTAACTACCCTGCATCCCCCTCTGCTCAGCTGTTACATCTCTCTCTTGTCATACTGCTTGAACATTCAGATGAATGGCATGAGAGTCTGTGATATCACATAATGTCTTAAACATATGAAAATCAAGAGCAATAACTGGTTCAGAGAGTGGAATTCAATGTAGATCTGAGGGCAGTAGGGCACCCCAAAGCCACAGTATTTATCAAAAAATTATCAAAGCATATCAGGATTCAAGATGCATAACTGGCATGAAAAGGAAGATAGAAGGGCTGTTACATATACAGAAATCATCTATCTCCTTTAGATAGAAAATTATTTTTTGCATATTTAACTGCCCTTCCATCTTCCTTTCCATGCCAGTTATGCATTATGATATGCTTTGGTAATTTTTTGATAAATACTGTAGCTTTGGAGTGCCCTACTGCCCTGAGATCTACGTTGAATTCCACTCTCCGAACCAGTCATTGCTTTTGATTTTCATATGTCTCTCAGACATTGTGTGACATCACACACTCCCATTCCATGCCATTCATCTCACTGACCTGGAAAGTTTATGATGTCATATAATGTTATGGCACCATGAAAACACACAGCTGCAGCTGCTAAGCAGTGAGAGATTTAGGGTAATTACAAAAGTAACAAAATTATTTTACCTTAACAAAAAGGTCAAAAGTATATCAGAATACTGGGTATCGAATAATTAACTTTTGAAATCGGGTATCCAATAATCACATTTTGAAATTTAAAGTTTTTTTAAACTAGTATGTAACTAATTATAATGGTGATTTGCCTAGTAATACTTCTTTTTCTAGTTACACGCTAGCTGTTCAATGCAGGAATTGTGATGTGATGGTCCAGTGATTGTGTTTCGCTAAAACGTGTTTCTCACTTTCAAATTAAGGAATTGGTATGTTTCAAAAATATTGAGCATTACATGATACAAGTAGCATAAATTATTATTTTACATAGCAACAGCAGACTATGAAAAAATGACTATTAGGATCTCTTAAGACAACTAATATGAAAATTACCAAAATTGAAATACGAGGTCAACAGTTAACTGTCTCATTTTTTCTTTTCATTACATACAGTACTGAGTGAGAACTTATTGACCTTCTTACCTGTGTTTGTTTGAACCTGGGGCAAATGTACATCAAAATGTAATAACTTGTAAGGTATTAAATTAGAACTAGAATAAACCAGAACACATTTTATACCCTATGGTTTCTGAGTCCCCAGAACCCTCACCCTTCTTCATGTTGTGGTATGTGAAAATCAGGACTTTTTGGTTACTTTGCCCTCTCCCAAAAAAAAACAAACTACGCCCCTGGTTGAAAAGTCAAGCTTATGTCAAGCCACACTCCATGGTACTTGAACAACTGAACTGCTTCAAGGGGTGTACCATCCAGAGTGGTGAAGATGGGCGAGGGGCAGTAAGTTTGGCCAGTTTCTGACTGATACAAAAGGTCATAGATACCATTGCTTTAGTGTTGACTCTGAGTTGGTTAGACTGGAACCACAGCAGAACATTGCTGAGGTGATGCTGGGAGGATGCATACAAGAGGACATCAGGGAGGCAGTACAGCACAGTGGTGTAAGGCTCTGAGCTGAAAATCTGGTGACATCCAGCAGATCAGACCTGGGTTTGAATTCCAGAGCTTCCACTTGCATACTGTGTGACCCTGAACAAGTCACTTAACTTCCCTGTGCTCCCAGGTCGCACCTGTAAACAAGCTTTCAGCTTAGTGTGCTACTTCTGGTTAAACAACTAAATAAATATCTATAAGACAGAGATAGCAGGCTACAGGCTTAATATGAGGAGACATTTTTTTTTCAGAGAACAGTGAGACCAAAGAACATTTTCCAGGTGTGATTGTTATGGCAGACAATGTGACACTATCTAAGGTCATGCTGAATAAACACCTTCAAGATAAGGAGATAAGAGGCTATGACTGCTGAACCAGCAGGCAAATCGACTGGATAAGTACTCTCCTTTCTGTCCTGAAATATTGTATTTTATTGTATTGTATTGCATTTCATTGCATTGCATTACTCAACAATGAACTTAATTGTACTGCACTGAATTTTAAATAATGTATTGTATTGCATTGCATTTTATTGTATTGTATTTCTTTGCATTACTGTACATTGCATTGCATTACACTGTATAGTATTGGTGTGCTATTGTTATGGCGCTATGATTAGGGCACCATAATGTAGGTACTGCCACAAGGGTGTGAGTGACAGGGGTGATCTGGATTTTAGATCGTCCTGTACTCACACCCTGTTGGGTGTCCTCACAGTTTCTCTGCCATTCATGCATGCCCAAGCTGGAGGATGTTACATTTATTTTTGGGGGATGTGGAGGGCAAAGCTCCCATGCATTGGGAGGTACAGGCCGAAGTCTCCCACAAAACCTAAGTGTTTCCTGGGATGGGGCTTGGTCACTGCAAATGTTAGGTGGTGCATTGTCACCCTCGATAATTCTGGGTGACATATTTCCTGCACCCTAAATGACTTCATCCACATCTCCCATGCACTGGCATGGGTGAACCTATTGTATTGTACTGTAATATATGGATAGGTAGAAATAATACAACACAAAAGTATACAAGAAATACCAGTAATAGCACATAAAAGAACTGATAATACCATCAATTCAAAGTGATAATGTTATCATTCAGAGCCCATAATACTACCGCTCGGAGATCTGAACTATAGTATTATCACACAAAATGAAGAGCATATGTATGTATGTATGTGTACCTTATGTGTCTTAATGTGTACTTATGATGTGAAGCCTTTGGAAATGAGTCTCTGACTCAAAGGGTTGTAATTCCGATCCCTGAAAAATGAATAAATAAAAAAAACACATGCACAAGAATGGCTCATGGAAAGCAGGAGATGGCTTTCACTGTAACCATCGCATACAGTAAAAGTCAACTCGACACTTGCTGAAAAAGCAACAAAATCTCACCTACTGTGATTGGTCCATCTCCTGCACATTTCGCTTCCATAAATAATCTTTTTTTTTAATTATTAAATCCAAGAAAAAGTAAGCCAAACAGATAAAACACACAAGCAGTTCCTCCACCACTCGCATAGGCCTGCTGCCATTTTCCCAAGATAATTATTCAAAAAAGCACACAAAGCACCAATAGAAATACACACTGGGTGCTTCATGTTCTGGCATCCATAGCAATACATGGCAAGCTGCTCCACTTAAAGAGACCTGCATACACATTTCACTACCTTTGGCACATAGCACCATATTTCTGAAGAACAATGAAATTTCCTTGGATCAATATGTCTCAAAAAATCACAGATAGGGAACTATGATTACTCAACTATAATTCCATTTTAAGGTTCTGGGGACATGGGAACCTCTCAAGCATTGCTCTTGAGGTTCCCATGTCCCCAGAACCTCTTGATGGAATGATAGCCTTGTACTACATGGTCCCCTGTCTATTATTACATTGGTATTGTATTGTATTGTCTTGTTTTATATTGCATGGCATGGCATTTTGTTGTGTTGAGCTGGCTTGGATTGCATTGCATTGAGCTGCTTTGCATTGCATTGCACTGCACTATGATGTGATGTGATGCAATGGGATGTGATGTGATGCAATCCATTGCATGTATTGTACTGTACTGTATTATACTATATTGTATTGTGGTATGGCAGAGAAAACAGGTTTTGGAGGGGGATCTGAAAATGACACCTGCCATGTTCATGAGATTGGGTAAAAAATGTCTATGTTGAAAATATGGGATCAGAAAGTTGAAAAAGGTGTTATGTTCACTGTACAAACGTGAGTGAAAACAACTGTTAACAGACTGCTTGTGTTGACCAGTCTTTTTCTAGCACAATTTAGTGTCCTTATCACTGTGATGCTTTGTGAATGCATTCATATACAGTATCAATATAATATAAAACAGATCTGGTGCTGAATTTATTTAGTAGACCTAAATTAAAACACTTAATTTGCCAGTTTCTGTACAGCAATATCTGGTCCTCACAAAAACACTACACTCTCAAGAACAGGGGTCTTATCAGTTGCTGTCACACTGCAAACAAGAGACAGCACTAACAGTCTAAGGCAACAGTGCATTTTATCATTTCTCATAATAATGTATATGAACTCCTTCATAATGCATCACAGTGATTAAACACTAAATTTTGCCAAGGAAAAGAGTGGTCAGCACGAGTAGCCTGTTAAGAACAGTTGATCTCACTTGCACTGCCACACTGAAGATAACTCCTTGTTTGATGACAATGGCAGAATCAAATGGAGCAATCAAGGCTGAAAATGAAAATGTGGAGATTGGTACAGATGAAGCAAAAATGTGCTTAAATACCTATGTGAAAAATAAAACAATGAAAGTAACCATTTAAATTTGAAAACACGTAAACATTTTAATTAACAAGAGCATGAAATGAATTAAAACTGTGTGCATGGAATGAAATATACCTGAGCACAATCAATGAAAAGTACTGCCATTGATCTAGCGTCATCTTTTTTTCTTTTTTTGCAGAATAACAGTGTGTAGTTGGGACTGTTTTTTGGTCATATATACTTTTAATGTTTAGGTGGACTAGAGGACATTCCATTTGTCTGGGGATGCAAATGTAGGAACAATGGCAGCATGTTGGGGAAGAAGAGATTGGAAGGGGAGGGATAGAAAGAAACTGAGGGAAAGCAGGTGATATGAATGATCAAGAATGGCAGCTATCAGGGAGGGGGAGAGAGTATGTGGCACAGAGCTGCACAGATATAGTAAGAATAGGGCGATGTTGGGAGGTCAGAGATGGGGTGGAAGAGAGGTGGAAAGCAAGTGTTAACAGTAGTTAATGTACTGTATAGTGATAGTGGCAGCATTTTAGGGCTTAAGGTAAAGCTGGAGAAGGGAAAAGATGGTAATGTGAAGTAGTGTGGCAAACAGTAGGATAGGAGGGCAGAGAGAGTAAGTGGAGAGAAGAAGTGGCATAGAGCAGATACTGTAAAGTATGATAAATGGTAGGTGTGGTGGGAGGAATCTGAGAGGGGTGTAGAGAGTAACTCCCAGAAAACATATGATGCATACAGAGAATGGCAGTATTTTGTTTGGGGGGGCTGAGAGATGAGAAAGGGGAGAAAGATCATGGAGGGTGAGAGAGGCAGTGCAGCAGAGCAGCTAACGTATATGGAGAATGGTAGCAATTTGGGGGGAGCACATATTGATGAGAGGAAGGATAGAGATCCATTGGCAAACAGTAGATAATGTGAATCCTCGAACAAATATGCACTGTATATACTTTTATGAAATGGGCTCAAGATTTTGAGCCATGTGATTGGTTACTAGCCATGCGCTAGAAGTGTCTAATGCATGGCTACAACTAGTCCTAGCAAACAGGGCAAAGTACTCAGTTTTAAATCCTTGTGCCCACCTGCCTGTCCACTCACTTGCCCGCTTGTTTGAACCTACCACAATCTCTCACTCACTATGCTCTTTATTGTTCTGCTGACTCTTCACTATGCCCTCGCACCCCTCATTTTATAATTTTCTGGCTATTTTAAGTAAGAAACCTGAATGGATGACATTATCAAAAAAACAAAACACGCCTGCCACTATCTACCAATCACCCACCCTTTCACTCTGTTGCTGGCTCTCATGCTCAATATTCTCTCAACTCCCTGCCTCAGCTTAAAGAAAAAAGAAACAACTTCCTTAATACCCTGCCTCACTATTACTTCACACAGAAACCAAAAAATACCTCCATCTCCACAACTTGATGTTTCCATTTCTACACTCAATTGGCATCCCACTCAGGTCCACATGCTTCTCACTCACACCTTGCTTGCCACGCTGCTGCAATTCAAAAGATAAAATATAAAAATAAATATGCACAAAATCATACATGTGACTGTGTGTCTGTGTGTGTATCTGGAGGGGGGGGGGAGCCATGACAATCACCACAAAAAATATTACTACTGATGCCACTGTAGGACAAAAGTCCTCAACTGAAAAAAAATGTACACAGAAAACTCATCCAGGTGGATGAACTATTTTTTTTTAAATAAAGGAAAAAAGTCACTTTTTTACTACTTAATCATAATAATTTAAATTTTGACATGTATCTACAATTAGATGCCCATTTCATAAGCGCAATAAGCCACTCCAGGGTGTGAGTTAAAGAGTTCTAATGCACAGCTAGGTGGTTGGACGCACTTAGCCTGTGGCCTCATGCTTTACTATGCCCTCTAGTCGTGCATTAGAACTGTCTAGTGCACACCCTATTGTGTCTTATTGCTCTCTTAGAGCATATGCATGATGAAGAAATAAAAATGAAGTAAAAATGTAATTTGTGAGAATGCTGGAGCATTCTTACAATCAAGAGCTCAGTGAGAATGTAAAGTATATGATGGTGCACAAGAAAGTCAAAACGCAGAATGTTGCACTTCAGTGGACACGTAACTAATAGCAATTATTTTCAAAATAAATCAGATTATGTTCTATGAGACATATGCAATGGTAATATTAGTAAAACTGTGTACTAGGGGATTATACATGCTTTCATAAAGGAGATGTACATTATAGAAAGTAATATAGAAACTGTGGCATCTGTATGGCAATTATGTTCAACAACAAACATGGTGGGATGCAGTATGGCGCAGTGGTTTAAGGCTCCGAGCTGCAAATCTGGATATCTGGGTTTGAATCCCACAGCCCCCACTTGCATACTGTGTGACCCTGAGCAAATCAATTAACTTCCTCATGCTCCCAAGTTGCACATGTAAACAAACTTTCAGCTTAGTGTGTCTCACCTGGTAAAATAATTGGTAAAAAAAAATAAATAAATTAGTTGCATTGGGACCGAATCATTGAAATAATGCAACGTTTATGAAATTATTGGCTGGTTTTGTGTCGTAAATTTGTTCTGGACACTTGTATGCAGGTTCAAGACAAACTTTGTTGCAAAGAAGTGTTAGAAAGATAATGACAATGGGAGGAGGAGACGAGAATTAGTTCAGAGATGTGGCGAACAGAAATAAATATTTAAATATATGCACCTCTTATTTAGTTTTTATTTCTTTATTGAAATTTATAGTGGAAGGCATTGGTTTGCAGGCGGAGTAATGCCCAAGATTAATTTAGCTTTCATAGTAGGATAACAGAAATGTAGGGTATGCACATTATTCCATACACAGAAAAGGAACAGTTAAAGAGCTGCTGATGTCTCAAAGAAAACTTTGAAAAACATAATAATTAAGTACAATTGGCTTGTATTCCAAATATATTCCATAAATTTCTCCTCCACATCTTTTATTACAAAGGAAATTTGCACGAATTCATGATCTTTGTCTGGTAGAGTTCATCTGCCTCTATAGCTTACTCCCTGCTTCAAGTCGTAAGCCTCTGTTGTGACATCACAGTCTGTTGCCATGGGAGTAACTGTGATGTCACAAGCAGTGCATTATGACTTCAGATGGGGAGAAAGCAACAGGAGTAGATCAGGTCTTCAGGAGCAGAGATCCTGTTTTCATGCAAATGGTCTCTGTAATACATAATGGGGTAGGAAAAATACAGAACTAATGTGAAATATAAACTGAACTGTGTCTAAATAGTATGTTTTATTTCAGTTACCCTGAAGGCATCAGCAGCTCTTTAAATAAGAACAAATGAAGAGAGTTTGTATGAAATGAGAAAATATTGACTGGGACAAACATGGGAAATGTAAGCAGAAATGAAAGAAAATATACCTAAAGACAGCAAAAATGTGGTGGTGCCTTATTAGGAAGGGTATGAGAAAAAAAGAATGTAAGCAGTAGAAATTTGTTCTAAACATTACAAGCAACAGTAGCTAACAATAGAAAGTATCAGGTATGTATACGTGAAATGGCAACATGGGGGGCAAGATCAGGGACAGGAGTGATAAAGAGCAAGTGCTGTAGAGTGGCTAAGGTGAATTATGATGAATGGCATCTGATTTGTGGAGACAAAGATTGGATTTGGGAGAGAGAGTAAATGCCCGAGATGGGGGGGGAGAGGAACTGCCACAGAGTGGCTAATGTACAGGAAGAATATGGTCATGTTGGGAGGGGGCAGATATTGGGGAGAAAAGGGATAGAGAGCAAGCACTAGAGCAGCTAATGGGAATGACAGCGAAGGAGTCATATTGGGGCAGAGGTGGAGTGGGGGACAAGTGCTGAACAGCAACTAATATATAGGGACAACCAGCATATTGGGGGCAGAAACTAGGGGGATATAGACCAAGTGCTGCAGAGCAGCTAATATGAATGATGGTGAATGGAAGCAGGTATGGGGTGGGGCAGAGATCAGGGAAAGGAGGGATAGAGATCAAGTGCCACAGAGTAGCTAATGTATATGAGAACACGGGCATGTTGGGGGGACAGAGATTGGGGGGGAAGAGAGCAAGTGCTACAGAGCAGCTTATGGAAATTATTGTGAATGGTGGTATATTGGGGGAAGTGATCAGGGAAGTGCAAGAGCAAGTGCTGAAGAGCAGCTAATGTGTAGGGACAATGTCAGCATGTTGGGGTGCAAAAACTGGACAGTCAAGGGATAGAAACTGTGTGCTGCAGAGCAGCTAATGTGATGACAGTGAGAAGCAGCCAGTTTGGAGAGGGAGCAGAGATCAGAGAGGAAGAGACAGAGAGAGACTATGTGCCATAGAGTTGCTAATATACAGGGACAATGCTGACAATTTTGTGGGGCAGATATTGGGATGGGGAGGAACAGACAGCAAGTACCACAGAGCAGCTAATGTGAATGATGGTGAATGGCAGCAAGTTTGGGGGCAGAGATCAGGGAAAAGGAGAGTGAGAGTAAATGCTGCAGAGCAGGTAATGTGTAGGGACACTGCCTGCATTTTGGGGGGGCACATATATTGGGTAGGGGAAGAATAGAAAGCAAGTACTGAAGAGTGGCTAATTTGAATGAAGTGAAGGGAAGCATTATGGAGGGGTAGAGACTTGATAGGAGGACAGCAAGTGCCGCAGCATGTTTAATCAATAGGGAAAATCTTGGCATGTTGTTAGGGGGGAAGAGATCGGGGAAGGAGGGATAATGAGCAAGTGGTGAAGACCAACTAATGTGAATTATGTTGAACAGCAACAGTGGGAGGGGCTGATATCGAGGATGAGAGGGAGCAGGTAATGTGAATGATGGGTAACAGAAGGAAGTTGGGGGGGCCGAAATTGGACAGGAGGAGCGAACAAGTGCCACAGAGCAGGAAATGTATATGGAGAATGGCAGCATGTTGGGGGGTCAGAGATGGGGTAGAACAGGGATAGCACTGGAGAGCATGTCATGTATATGGAGAATGGTGGGATGTTGTTGAGGGGAGCAATTAGGCAGGGGAGGCACACAGCAGTTAATATGAAGTACCAGGAGTTGCAAGATGTTTGAGGGTGGGAAAGGGTTAAATGCTGCAGAGCAGCTGATGTGTAGAGATAGTGCTGGCATTTTAGAGGGGGGCAGAAACTTGGGAGAAGAGAAACAGAGAGTAAGTTCAACAGCATAACTAATGTGATTGACAGAATGACAGCATTTTGTGGGGACAGAGATCAGTGGGAGAGTAAGTCAAGTGCCTCAGAGTGGCTAATGTATAGGGAAAAACTGGGCACACTGTGGTGGAACAGAGATCTGGGAGGGATGAATATGGAGCAAGTGGTACAGAGCCAGCTAATGTGAATTACAGTGAATGGCGGCAGATTGGGGAGCAGTTATTGAGGAGGGGGAGAGAGCAAGTTTTAGAGAGCAGGTAATGTGAGTGATGAGGAATGGGGCATGTTTGGGGGCAGAGATGGGGAGGGGGAGAGAGCATGTGCCACCAAGTGACAAATGTATTTGGAGACTAGTGGCATGTTATGGGGTTAGAGTCCAGGAAAGAACAGGGATAAAGCCGGAGGCCTAGTTGGGCTGATAGTCACTAAGTGCCCTGGCAGGCTGCTCCGAACCTCTTTCTGAAAGCTCCTAGAGATTCCCAGGGTGAGGACCACAGCAGGAAACAAGTTCTTCTCCTACGCTGCCCCAACCCTCTAGAACAGCCTTCCTGACTAGCTACATAATGCCAGCACACTGGTCTCTTTTAGAAAAATGCTCAGAGCACACCTACTAGAAAACAACCCATGTACGTGCCAGAG
This sequence comes from Neoceratodus forsteri, assembly GCA_016271365.2. Classification (NCBI taxonomy): domain Eukaryota; kingdom Metazoa; phylum Chordata; order Ceratodontiformes; family Ceratodontidae; genus Neoceratodus; species Neoceratodus forsteri. Next base: position 436,689,470 of record JADMNL010000023.1, read on the forward strand.
ATGACCCCGTCATTGTCCATTAGGGAAAAGCCCCAGGACAAAATGTACTTTTGCTTGAACTGAATAATATGAAAAGAGTTGTTTGTAGCCAATTGTCCTGTGCCTGTATCCATAGCAATTTGTATTATCATTATCGTAAATATTTGCAGCCTTGTATTGTCTAAACATATGTGACTACAACTACAGTACCTATGTATGCTCCACTATGGTGAAAGTCTTATGGAATTACTGTGATTGTCTTACAGTGATTGTTCTAAAACTATTTATGTCATTGGTATGTATCACTGATGTATCCTGCATCCTACAGGTATCTGTGTAACTAATGTAACCCCCTTGTTCCCCAGAGTTACTAGAATCCCACTTAGAATCAGTGGCAGGCAGGGAAAGGCAGCTTGTGAGATACCAGTTAAATGGGTTTCACACTGTCTTACTCTGTTTTCCGTTTCAGCTGAGCTGGAGTGATGATGTCACCTTAGAATTCTCGCATCAGCATAAGCCACAGTGAAATGCTAGCTGCAGGGGGATAGCAGTAGAATGCTGGGAGATTCAAGGCAATCTGTGTGGAGACTTGAGAGAGTGAGGAGTGCTGCTGTGGCAGCTCCTCAGAACCAAGCTCTGATATAGAGCTACCTGACAGAATAAGGGAAGAGAAAGAGAGAAACAGGAAAGCCTGGATAGTGGAAGAGACAACTAAAGACCTGCATCCGGGTGCAACTCGATTTGTCAGAGATAAAGGGATCAAAGAAAAATTCATGTATTGGAAAGTGGGCAGGACACTGTTCATAGACACTGTACAGACTGTGGATGGAGAGGGCCATAAGACCTTCTACAATGTGAATTATGAGTGCCAAGATGGGGTAATAATTCTCACACCTGACCCATTGTGGTACTACTGTCAATGCAACCAACTTCCTGCGAATGTGTCCATGCATACTAAGTGGAAAGCAGAGCAGTGGTAGCCAGTGCTGCCATCCAGATGTTGCTGTACCCATGTTGTTCCACCAGTCTGGTATTCCAGGATCCAGGTACTTCCAGATCCGTTAGCCTTGCAGTGTTCATTCCAGTTCCATCGCCTGGCCTTCCAGATTACATCTTCCAGAGAGGACATCAACCCACCTGTTTACTGATTCATTACCTGGGATTTAGGATGACTTCAGATGAGCTGTTCCTTTCCTGTTCCAAGGTTCCATCTCCAGATGACATCAGCCAGAGATGACATCAGCCTAGCAGTTTCCAGATGTGCCAGCCTATTGTTTCTGAAAGATTTCTGCCCAGCTGTACCCAAAAAATGCTGCCAGGGAGAGTCTTCAGCTGGAGATCCAGGTGCCGTACCATTTTCATTCTTCAAGGGACTGGTAAGTCCAGACTTTTCTTTCCTTAGTGACATTGCAATACACATCCTACACCTGGCAGACTACAGACTGTTTGAACTGTCCACAAAGACTCTCCCCTTCGGGACTACAATCCTAAAGAACTATGCTTCTCCGGGCTTTGGCCTAGTAGAGACTCTTTTTTGGACTTGCCTTCAGGCACTGTTGTCATTAGTTGGGACATTTAGGGCATTCCGTCCCCAAAATGTGTATTGTATATAATGTTAATGTTTTTCTACTGTTTTCTACTTTTCTAAAAAAAACATTTTTGGGGATTCTCCAGTGTTTTGATGGTAAGGGTTATAATAGTGTACTGTATTTGCAGATTAGGGATGTATTTTTTTGTCTTTTCTCTTTCAGGTGGTTCCTGATGAAGACAGAAGAGAAGACAAGAAGTGGATTGGTGGGACTCATCAGAGTTCCTCATTATGCTTTAAAGTAGTTGTGTTTAAAGTACAGTGTTGTTGTTAACATGTGCTAACTTTTTCTTCCACAGGTCTAGTTGTGGGGGAGTGTGGGAGTGTAATGCTTAGGTGTAGTGTTAGCTCCTTGGATTGGGTTGCAGGTATCCAGAGATGGGGGGAGGTTCCCCTGTTTTGGGTAGTTTTTGGTTCCGGTTAGATAGGTTTCCCTAGAGGGTTGGGGGATAGCCAGGCTATGGTTCTGACCTGCTGTAGGGGCCACAGTGCTGGTCTATTAGGGCTATGCGCTGGACAGTTCTTCCCGGGCCACTGGTTATCCATAGTACAATTGCAGTGTAGGGGCTGATGCGTGAGCTAAAGGCTTCTGGGTCCTTAGTGTTATCTGCCTGTGCCTGGCACATGATAGGGGAGAAGGTAGTGCTACCTCCCAGTAGTCAACACATAGGGCAGGGTGGCCTGGTGCCGGGTAGATAATGACTGCAGACAGTCATTTTCCTGGCAGAGGGTGGGTGTAATCCCCTCATTCCCCGGGGTTGCTAGAATCCCACTTAGAACCAGTGGCAGGCAGGGAAAGGCAGCTTGTGAGATACCAGTTAAATGGGTTTCACATTGTCTCACTCTGTTTTCAGTTTCAACTGAGCTGGAGTAATTATGTCACCTTAGAATTCTCACATCAGCATAAGCCACAATGGAATGCTAGCTGCAGGGGGATAGCAGTAGAATGTTGGGAGATTCAAGGCAGTCTGTGTGGAGACTTGAGAGAGTGAGGAGTGCTGCTGTGGGCAGCTTCTCAGAACCAAGCTCTGATATAGTGCTACCTGAGAGAATAAGGGAAGAGAAAGAGAGAAACAGGAAAGCCTGGATAGTGGAAGAGGCAACTAAAGACCTGCATCTGGGTGCAACTCGATTTGTCAGAGATAAAGTGATCAAAGAAAAATTCATGTATTGGAAAGTGGGCAGGACACTGTTCATAGACATTGTACTGACTGTAGATGGAGAGGGCCATAAGACCTTCTACAATGTGAATTATGAGTACCCAGATGGGGTAATAATTCTCACACCTGACCCATTGTGGTACAACCCTCAATGCATCCAACTTCCTGCTAATGTGCCCATGCCTACCAAGTGGAAAGCAGGGCAGTGGTAGCCAGCGCTGCCATCCAGATGTTGCTGTACCCATGTTGTTCTGCGAGTCTGGTATTCCAGGATCCAGGTACCTCCAGATCCATCAGCCTTGCAGTGTTCCTTCCAGTTCCATCATCTGGCCTTCCAGATGACATCAGCCAGAGAGGACACCAGCCCAGCTGTTTCCTGATTCATCGCCTCAGATTTTGGATGACTTCAGACGAGCTGTTCCTTTCCTGTTCCAAGGTTCCATCTCCAGATGACATCAGCCAGAGATATCAGCCTAGCAGTTTCCAGACATGCCAGCCTGTTGTTTCTGAAAGATTTCCGCCCAGCTGTACCCAAAAAATGCTGCCAGGGAGAGTCTTCAGCTGGAGATCCAGGTGCCATACCATTTTTGTTCTTCAAGGGACTGGTAAATCCAGACTTTTCTTACCTCATTGATATTGCAATACACATCCTACACCTGGCAGACTATAGACTGCTTCAACTGTCCACAATGACTCTCCCCTTTGGGACTACAATCCTAAAGAGCTGTGCTTCTCCAGGCTTTGGCCTAGGAGAGACTCTTTTTTGGACTTGCCTTCGGGCACTGTTGTCATTAGTTGGGACATTTAGGGAATTCCATCCCCAAAATGTGTATTGAATATAATGTAAATGTTTTTCTACTGTTTTCTACTTTTCTAAAAAAATATTTTTTGGGGATTCTCCAGTGTTTTGATGGTAAGGGTTATAATAGTGTACTGTATTTGCAGATTAGGGGTGTTTTTTTTTTGTCTTTTCTCTTTCAGGTGGTTCCTGATGAAGACAGAAGAAAAGACAAGAAGTGGATTGGAGGGACTCATCGGAGTTCCTCATTGTGCTTTAAAGTAGTTGTGTTTAAAGTACAGTGTTGTTGCTAACATGTGCTAACTTTTTCTTCCACAGGTCTAGTTGTGGGGGAGTGTGGGAGTGTAATGCTTAGGTGTAGTGTTAGCTCCTTGGATTGGGTTGCAGGTATCCAGGGATGGGGGAAGGTTCCCCTGTTTTGGGTAGTTTTTGTTTCCGGTTAGATAGGTTTCCCTAGAGGGCTGGGGGATAGCCAGGATATGGTCCTGACCTGCAGTAGGGGCCACAGTGCTGGTCTATTAGGGCTATGCTCTGGACAGTTCTTCCCAGGCCACTGGTTATCCATAGTAAGATCACAGTGTAGGGGCTGATGCATCAACTAAAGGCTTCTGGGCCCTTAGTGTTGTCTGCTTGTGCCTGGCACATGGTAGGGGAGAAGGTAGTGCTACCTCCCCGTAGTCAACACATAGGATAGGATGGCCTGGTGCCGGGTAGATAATGACTGTGGACAGTCATTTGCCTGGCAGAGGGTGGGAGTAACCCTCTTGTTCCCCAGGGTTACTAGAATCCCACTTAGAATCAGTGGCAGGCAGGGAAAGCCAGCTTGTGATATATCAGTTAAATGGGTTTCACACTGTCTCACTCTGTTTTCAGTTTCAGCTGATCTAGAGTGATGATGTCACCTTAGAATTCTTGCAGCAGCATAAGCCACAATGGAATGCTAGATGCAGGGGTTTAGTTGTAGAACGTTGGGAGAGTCAAGGCAGTCTGTGTGAAGACTCAAAAGAGTGAGGAGTGCTGCTGTTGGCAGCTCCTCAGGGCCAGGGCCAAGCTCTGATATAGAGCTACCTGAGAGAATAAGGAGTGTGTGTTCTCACCCTAGAGAGGAACACAGAAGAGACCAGAGCAAAGTGGTAGAGACCATTCCTAGAGTTGTTCCAGTGCTCCATCCCTGGAGGGATAGGAGGGAATTCCAGGAATTCAGGGGCAATTCCCTGGGCCAGCCTGGGCAGGGAAAAGCTGCCTGAGAATCAAGTTTTTTCTGTGAGTACCAGAGAATCGGTTGTGGGAAAGAAGCCCTGGGGTACCTGCATATCTTTCATGATTTCTACTCTAATATAAAGACAATGTTCACCGAGACAGAGTTTAAAGTAAAAGTGTCTGCCTACTGTAGGGTAAAAGGAAGACTTTCCAAGTACAGAACTTTTAGTTTGTGTATGACTTAGAAGCATCTGCAACAGTGGGGGTCTAGGGTAGAGACATAACCATTTACAGAACTTTTAAAGTCAGGACACCTCCAGAGTGAAATGTAGAATGTTAAATGTGCTAAATATTTCAAGACAGCATCTACAAACAGTAGTTCGAAGAAAGGTGTTTTAACCAAATGAATGGCTGAGTATAGATTTGGAAGCAAGAGATGGGAGACCCCCCTATCTGGAGTAACCAGGTTTACCTCTCCAGGTTCAGTTTGGGCACCTATGATTTTCTCTCTGGCACTTGGCCAGTGTCTGAAGAAAGCACCCAGATGTGGGATTGTGGATTTTTCTTTAGAGCCTGAAAGTTCTTGTGGGTGGTTTAGGGAGCCACCGTCAACCTCCATGCCATATGGAAAGTGTCCTAGTACTGGCCGGGGTGCCATGTCAAGGAATAGAAGAGAAGTGTACCAGTTCAGGCTGTGTGTGCCCAGATCCATTCAGAACCTGAGGGTTCGTGTGAGTGTGAGTGCTCTGTACTTCTGTAATCTGCATTACCAGTGAGTATAGCCCTGTGGGGGTCCATCTTTGCTTTGTTATTCTCTGTGTTATGTGAATAAAAGCCACACTCTAGAATCCCATCCTGGTTTGGACATTTCAGTTATTGATTCCAGTGTCCGGATTTAATTGGGTGCCCCTGACCAGAAGTATAAAACCTAGGATAATGCTGAGAAAATGTTTTCTCCCAGGGACCCAGGTTTATAGCCATGCTAAATGCTCCCCCCAGGTGTGAGCCAGGTAGTTTCCACACTTGGTTTGCCTGTCTAAAGGATGGCAAGCTCAGTAGTAGAAGTGATGGGTCACACCAGAGTTTCTGTGAAAGATAATTGTAGTGACTACCCCCACCCCTCTCGGTGATGCCTAGATGTGAGAGTAGCAGCCCTGCTGACAGAAACAGAGGGGGGCCAGTGGGGAGAGGTTACACTAAATCTGGGTCACCCTTGAACAATGGACCATTTGGGCCTATTGGATCTACCTGGTCAACAAAATAAAATAAATAAATAAATAAATGTGGAGAATGGTGGTATGTTGTGGGAAGAGAGATCAGAGAGAGGAGGAATACACAGCAAATGGCACACAGTGGCAATATGAAGTATTGAGAGCGATGAGATTTTTAAGGGTAGATGGGGAGAGTAACTGTCACAAAGTGGCTAATGTGTAAGGAGAAAGCCAGTAATTTTTGGAGGGGCAGATATTGGGGAGAGGAGGAATAGTGAGCAAGTGCCACAGAGTGGCTAATGTGAATGACAGTGAAAGACAGCATTTTTGAGAGGCAGAGATCAGAGAGCGGGGTAAGAGCAAGTGCAGCAGAGTGGTGTATGTATATGGAAAATTTTGGCATGTCGGGGTGTTTCAGAGCTAGGGGAAGGGATGGATATAAAGTAAGTGGTGCAGAGCAGCTAATATGAAATACAGTGAACAGTGGCTGTTTGGGGCAGATATCGAGGTGGGGGAGAGAGCAAGTACCATAGAGTGGCAAATGAATGTGGAGAATGGTGGCATTTTGGTGGAGTCAGAGATGGAGTTGAACATGGATAGAGCTGGAGAGCATGTCACGTATATGAGGAATGACAGTATGCAGGGAAAGAGGTCAGAGAGTGGCAGAATAGAGATTAAATAGCACACAATGGATAATATGACATACTGGGATTGTCGAGACCTTTTAGGGTGGGGGGGTAGGAGGCAGTAAGTGCCACAGAGTGGCTAATGTAAGTGGAGAATGACAGCAATTTGGAGCAAGGAGCAGAGATCAGTGAGAGCAGGGATACAGATCAAGTGGTGAACTGCAGATGTGACTTAGCAGGAATGATGGTACATTGTAGAGGGCAAAGATCATGGGGTGAGAGGGGAGAGAGCAAGTGGCAAATAGTAGGTAAGAAGAATTATGGGGAATGGCGATGTTTTGGGGTGGGGCATAGACTGTGGAGTGGGGAGAGAGCAACTGCTGCAGAGCTGCAAGTGTATACAGATGATGGCAGTATATTATGGGGGGCGGATGTCATGGAGAGATAGAGAGCAAGTGGGGATCATGTGTTTCATAGGTGAAACAGAAGAAACTGAGGAGGGTTGTAAGGAGGAAGTGCCACTGAGCAACAAATGTAAAGTTGTGGAGAGTATCATTTGGTGTGTTCACCACAGTGCAGAGTATGTTCAAAGCACTGAACAGAAGCACTGAAGTGGAACTAAAAGTAGGGATAAAGTTTCATGCAGGTCTTAGTAACTGCACCAGAAAATTCTTTACAATGCATTTTTGCAGCCTTGTGATTGGGCAAGGTCTTCAAAAAGAAGAAAGTGTGTGGAATTAGGAAGGAGATTTAGTATTTAGAAGCTATGGTAGGTGAAGAAGGGATACACTCCAAAAAGCCCTATCATAGTTCAAACTAATACCGATGTATTCAGCTGCTTTATGCACAAATGAATTGAGCTTGCTTCCCAAGCAAAATGCTTTAATTTTAGTGTTCAAAACAAGGGTAAGCAGAGTAACACATCCCCTTACTTGAAGTGATCAATGAGCTTAGGAACACATTAGAACATATTTTACTTGCTTTTTACCACATGTAAGTGTAACCCCTTTGTTACCCGGGGTTACTAGAATCCCAGTAAGACCTAGTGGTAGCAGGGAAGGCAGCTTGAGAAACTCCAGTTAAATGGGTTTCACACTGTCTCACTCTGTTCTCAGTCTCAGCTGAGACTGAGGGATGACATCACCAATAGAACTATAGCAGCTGCATAAGCCACATTGGAATCTGCAGCAGAGGGAGTTAGAATGTTGGGAGTTTTGAAGTGAGTCTTAAGTCAGTCTTCAGTGAGTGGATGAGAAGTTGGGAGCTTGCTGGTAAAGCAGCTCAGTGAAGGCTCTAGGAGCCTCAGCCCTGACAGAGGGCTACTTTTAGTTTAGAAGGGTGTGTGTTTCCACCTTAAAGAGAGACACAAAAGATAACTGAAGTGGTGGAGACCACTGTTTTCCGGTCTTAGTGCCCCCTCCTTTCGGGGGGGCAGGAAAGGATTCCCTGCAGATTCCTGGGGCAACCCCCTAGTTCTGCTTGTGAAGGAAAAGCTGCCTATGTGTTCCAGTGTTTATTTGGGAGAAAAAGAAGATTTGTGAGTCGCCTGTGAGGGCACCTGCAACGTGAGGGTGAGTGTCTGCTCTTGCTAAAAGGGCTATGTTTTTCACCCACGACGTATGTGACAATGTGGGATTGAACTACTACAATATTGGGAAGCCTAGAGTAATGGGCTAAGCAAAGTAAAAGTAGGTTCAAGTCCAAAGCTTGTTGGGATGCAATGTTATGTAGAGAGATGGACAGACATCTACCCATAATCTACATTTGAAAGTTCAGTAAAGGAATTATTCAGTTTCCAGACAAATGGCGGGTATGGGCTGTGGGAGCTGGAGGTGGTGGCTCCCATCTTAGTGACCAGGTCCACCTCACGATTTCTTCTGTGGATTTCTACTTTACCTCAGGCACTTGGCCAGTGATGAGGGAAGTACCCAGACATGGGATTGTAAGGAAAATTCTCTCTAGGAGTCGAAGACTCTAGTGTGGTTTGGGGAGCCACAACAGGATAATTGGTTCATTCCTCCAATGGACCACGAATGGGATAATTGGTTCATTCCTCCAATGGACCGCGGATCAAGTGGCCGGAGGGGGAGCTGGGCCAGTGAAAGAAAAAACAAGTAGTGTACAAGTCGGGCTGTGTACCCAAAGCTGCGTGCAGGTCTGGGCTGTGTGCCTGGTGGGTTTAGAGCCTGAGGGCTGGAAATGGTGATAAAGTGTTCTGTTGTCTCTAGTCTGCATTACCAGGAAATGTAGCCCTGTGGGGGTCCTTCTATGCTTTGTTTGTTCAGCTTGGATGTGAATAAAAGCCACACTGAAGAATTCCATTCCTGGCTCTGAACATTGCAGTTATTGCTTCCTGTGTTCGGATTTACTTGGGTGCCCCTGTTCAGAGTAGCCAAACCTAGGGCCCATGTACTGAGTAACCGCATCCTTCCCAAACCCAGTCCCCACCAGGTACTGCTGTCAGCTTCAACAGCATGCCACCTGTCATTCTGCTAAAAAAGCAGGGGTGAGGGGTTACAAAAATGGAGGCACCACTGGGATTTTGTTCTAGGAGGAAGGTGCTTGGGCCAGGGGGCTAGAGTTTTGGCTATCTGGCAGTGGGTAGCCCAAAAAGCTGAAGCAATTTCCTAAGCGTGTTGCTGTGTGCTGTGGATCTTGTGCTGCTGTTTAAAATTGCCAACTGTTTACCAAGGAGCAGTAAAGCCACAGAGTGTGCCCTTGTCCTGCATCAAATTGTTTACAGCATCTTTGCCTGCTTTAAAATGAACTGTTGTAAAGAAAAATGTGGAAGACTGGGGTAGCAACAGGAAATTGTGCCCTGGATATTTGAAATGCTTTTAAAATAAACTGTGGTAAAGAAAAGTATGGAAGACTAGGGGTAGCAACAAGAAAATTGTGCCCTGGATGTTGGAAATGCTTTCTGAATGAATGAGAGACTTGCAGGTGTAATGGCTATGTTAAATGGCTGAAATGGGCTCCCGCCGGGGAGACAGTTGGTAAAGAAAAAAAGTTGCATTCTGCAGTTTAAATTTGCCTGCTCGACGATCACCATGAGGAGAGGAGCCCTCGTGAGGAAGAAGAGGCTCATTTGCATGGCGTCATGTGATTGGTCAGGCTGAGATCAGTCCTGCCCCTCAGCCAGCTCTACAGAGATTGCCCCAGCATTCAAGAGGGAGTGTGAGTGGAGTGCGTGTACTGGCTAGTGGAGGAGCATCGCGGAGTGTTAAAATCACTGTAAACATTTTAAAAATAGACTTTCTAGTTTAAAATCAGGCTCAACCCTCTAATCGATCGTTGGAATTGCAAGTTTGGTGGTCGAGAAGACGATCGGTAGAACTGCCCGCCCATTTCTGTTCTGAGGCCTCCAAGAACTGTCTGCAGGCCGTTTTTCCCCATCGTAGCAAACTGCTACTGATAACGGTAAGTAACAACCTAGAAACTGCTCAAACAGTGATGTTCTGCCCTATGCCATATAAATGTGTGTGCAGCAGTGTAGTCGCTTTGCAAGTAATGACTGTGTCAAGTCCTGCCAGCAAGTGCAAGTCTGTTAAGCCATTGACTGTGTGCATAGTAATGAATTCAGCCTCAGTTTAAAGTTTGAAACCAGAGAGAGACTGTGGGTTGTAGCCAATGTGCAGCACTAGTTATACAGGCAATCCTGTGCTAAAAACCTGAAGCTTTAAGGGACCGTGAAAAAAAAAAAATGTTACCAGCACGTAAAAAGTCAGTGGAAAATCCTGTAAATGTGTTTAAAGCAAGAACAGAGCAAGTTGTGCAGTTTGAGCAAAAGTTATCAGTAGTTTGTGTAAATCGGGTGCGCAGTGGCTTGACCCAGATTCTGAATGTTGATGCACAGAAGTGCTGCTGCCGCCATTACAGGGTGGGGTAGTAAAGTAAACACAGCAGCAGAGGAGCCATTTTACAACTAAAGAGAGTGTTCAATAAAGTGAGACTTTCAGTTACAGTAAAGTTTTGTTTGTTTTTCTGCAGTTATGGCCTCAGGACCAGCTTGTTACCCGTATCATGCCTGGGTTGCAGTAACAGCAGCAGTAAATAGACAGAGGGATATTGAAAAGTGGTACTATGGAGGGCAACTGCCTCCTCATGTGGTGATTCCTGGTTTTCCAGTGCATGTATGTCAAATATGCTTGAGAGCTGGAAGGGACGTCTTCATGATTCCTCACTGTGCTGGATGCCTAGAAAAATATGGCCTGTATAAAGCGCCTCTAATCCGGTTGGCTCCCACATGAACAAAGGTTCAGGAATCTGCAGTTGGCAGCACACAGCACCAGGTGAAACCTGTGGAGGAAGGCCCCTCAGGGGAGTGTGGCACAAAGCTAGAGGGTGCAGAGTTAGAGACAGAACCAGAAGTTGAAATTTCAGATGCTGGATCCCAGAAGGAAAGTTTGGATAAAGCATCAGTAGATCCCTGGAGGGGGGGGGCCTAGCCCAAGTCTGTTAGGAGAAGATGAGATGCGGGAGGCTTTGAGTTGGAGGTGTCAACCTCCACACCTAGTGATGAGTGGATAGTCTCAGGAGTGAGGACAACTGCTCACTCCTGGGCTCAGATCCTCAGTGAAGAGGAAGATGAGGGGGAACCTATGTGGCCTTGTGAAAAAGGAACAGGTACACAGCCTCAAGATCTTGCCTCAGAGGAATGTATGGAAGAGAGTGGTGATGCCACTGCCCTGGCTTTGCAAGAGGAAGAAGTCAGGGATCCATTTCTAATTTCTTTAAGGATGTGTAGCTGGCAGAACTAGGACTGGCCACTCCCGAGCCAGGCCAGTGGTCTCAGATTGACCAAAGCAAGTAAAGAGGAGAGACTGGTTCATAGGGAGGCAAATGAGATCTATGGTATGACCTTTCCTTGGAAAGTCTGGAAGGAGATTGAGAACTGCAGGAAATCCTGGATCTGGGATGAAGCAATGAAAAGTGTGCATCCTGGGGCCAACAAGCATGTAAAGAATAGACTGTTCCACGAAAAGTATACCCAGTGGAAGAGAGGCAGGGCACTGTTTATAGACAGAGTGAGAATAGTGGATGGAGAGGGACATGAAATCTCCCACTGTGTGAATTATGTGCACCCAGATGGGGTAATAATTCAAGCTCCTGATCCCCGGTACTACTGGCCTCAGTGCAAGGACCTCCCAGCAAATGTGCCCATGCCTACAAAATGGAAAGCCAAGCAGTGGTAGTCAATACTGCCACATCAGACTGTGAAGTGCCTTTATTGATCCGCCAGTATGGATATCCAGGACTCAGGTGCCCACATTCATCAGTCTACAGTGTACCGGCCTTTCCAGAAACCATCGACTGGCCCACCAGATGACTTCAGATCCAGAGAAGACACCAGCCCAGCTGTATCCTGTTCATCACCTGGTAATCGGATGACGTTGGACCAGCTGTTTTCTTTTTGTTCCTGTTCTAAGGTTCCATCTCCAGAGATGACATCATCCCAGCAGTTCCCAGATGTGCCCTCCTGTGGTTCCCGGAAGATGTCCGCCCAGCTGTATCGGAAGAAATGCTGCCAGGGAGAGTCTTCGTCAGAGGTGCAGGTTGGTCCCAAAATTTCCATACTACAAGTGGCTGGTAAGTCCGAACTATTCTATCTTTATGACATTGCAGTACACACCCTACACTAGCAGACTTCAGAATGTGTGAACTATCTTCAAAGACTCTCCCCTTCGGGACTTTAGCCTGTTAGAACTGTGCTTCACTGGGCTCCGGCCCAGGAGAGACACTTTATTGGACTAGCCTTTGGGCATTGTGGTCACTAGTTGGGACTTTTAGGGCACTCCACCCCCCTAAATGTGTATTGTAAATAATGTCGTTGTTTTCTAATGTAAATACTGTTTTTCGACCTCCTTTTTCTAAAAAAAAAAAAATCTTCTTGGGATTCTTCAGTGTTTTGATGGTAGGGGTCTGGGTAGACTGTGTATGCAGATTAGGAGCATGTGTTGTCTTTCTTTTTCTTACAGGTGTTCCTGGGAAGACAGAAGAGAAGACAAGAAGAGGAGGAGGGGCACATCAGAGTTCCTCATCAGTGCTTCAGTGTGTAGAAATTTAAAGTACTGTGGTGTTATTGTTGTTATTTTTGTATTAACCCTTTCCTTCCACAGGTGTGGTTGTGGGAGTAGGGAGGAGACAGTAACATGGTATAAAATGCGGTATTTTAATGGTGTGTGGTTGCAGGTTGCCCAACGTCAGGGAGGTCCCCCGGTTGTTTTTGTTTTGGGGGTATTAGGTTAGAAGCAGATAGGTTATCCCTAGAGGGTTAGGGGGGATAGACAGGCTGTGGTCCTGAATGGCCATTGGGACCGCAGTGCAGATCTATCAGGGCCATGCTCTGGATAGTTCTACCAGATCCACTAGGCGGCCATAGTAAGTGGAAAGAGTAGAGGCTGATATGTCAGCTAAAGGCCTCTAGGCCCTTAGTGTTGCCTGCCTGTGCTTGCACATGGTAGGAGGGGGCCTGATCACTCCCCTCTGCAGGTAGCACATAGGGTGGGATGGCCTAAGGCTGGGTAAATAATGACTGCGGACGGTCATTTTCCCGGTCAAGGGCGAGTGTAACCCCCTTGTTACCCGGGGTTACTAGAATCCGATTAAGATCTAGTGGTAGGCAGGAAAGGCAGCTTGTGAAACTCCAGTTAAATGGGTTTCACACTGTCTCACTCTGTTCTCAGTCTCAGCTGAGACTGAGGGATGACATCGCCAATAGAACTATCGCAGCTGCATAAGCCACATTGGAATCTGCAGCAGAGGGAGTTAGTTAGAATGTTGGGAGTTTTGAAGTGAGTCTTAAGTCAGTCTTCAGTGAGTGGGTGAGAAGTTGGGAGCTTGCTGGTAAAGCAGCTCAGTTAAGGCTCTAGGAGCCTCAGTCCTGACAGAGGGCTACTTTTAGTTTAGAAGGGTGTGTGTTTCCACCTTAAAGAGAGACACAAAAAATAACTAAAGTGGTGGAGACCGCTGTTTTCGGGTCTCAGTGCCCCCTCCCTTTGGGGGGGTAGGAAAGGATTCCCTGCAGATTCCTGGGGCAACCCCCTAGATCTGCTTGTGAAGAAAAAGCTGCCTATGTGTTCCAGTGTTTATTTGGGAGAAAAAGAAGATTTGTGAGTCACCTGTGGGGCACCTGCAACATGAGGGTGAGTGTCTGCTCTTGCTAAAAGGGCCTATGTTTTTCACCCTGTGACTTGTGTGACAATGTGGGGATTGAACTACTACAATATTGGGAAGCCTAGAGTAATGGGCTAAGCAAAGTAAAAGTAGGTTCAAGTCCAAAGCTTGTTGGGATGCAAATGTTATGTAGAGGAGATGTGACAGACGTCTACCCATAATCTATATTTGAAAGTTCAGTAAAGGAATTGTTCAGTTTCCAGACAAATGGCCGGGTATGGGCTGTGGGAGCTGGAGGTGGGTGGCCCCCCATCTTTAGTGACCGGGTCCAACTCTACGGATTTCTTCTATGGATTTCTACTTTACCTCAGGCACTTGGCCAGTGATGAGGGAAGTACCCAGACATGGGATTGCAAGGAAAATTCTCTCTAGGAGTCAAAGACTCTAGTGTGGTTTGGGGAGCCACAACAGGATAATTGGTTCATTCCTCCAATGGACCGCGAATCAAGTGGCCGGCAGGGCAGCCGGGCCAGTGAAAAAAACCCAAGTAGTGTACAAGTCGGGCTGTGTACCCAAAGCTGCGTGCAGGTCTGGGCTGTGTGCCTGGTGGGTTTAGAGCCTGAGGACTAGAAATGGTGATAAAGTGTTCTGTTGTCTCTAATCTGCATTACCAGGAAAAGCAGCTCCGTGGGGGTCCGTCTATGCTTTGTTTGTTCAGCTTGGATGTGAATAAAAGCCACACTGAAGAATCCCATTCCTGTTTCTGGACATTACAGTTATAGCTTCCTGTGTTCAGATTTACTTGGGTGCTCCTGTTCAGAGTAGCCAAACCTAGGTCCCCTCATCCTCCCCGAACCCAGTCCCCACCAGGTACTGCTGTCAGCTTCAACAGCATGCCATCTGTCATTTTTCTAAAAAGGCAGGGGTGAGGGGTTACATAAGAATACATTAATTCAATGAGTTGCATGCACTGCATCATGGGTATGCAAATGATATACATTGTGCAGCATGTCTGCCATTCCCTGAGAAATAAAGCACTAAAGTGTGCCACATATGAAAGAAGCAAACACTAGCACATATGTGGAACAGGAAGTATGGGTAAGGTTTCATGCAGTCAGAATTAGTTACATGAGAATCTTGCAGCTTGCATTTTCTAGTCTTGTGATAGGGAAGGACTTCAAAGAGAAAAGGAGTAGAAAGGCAGATAGTGGGCAGAATTTGAGAAGATAGATGGTATTCTAAAACTGTTATACATGAGGGATGGGCACACCCTAAAAAGCCCTTTCACAGTAGATGGATACCAATATGTCTTATGCTTTGACCCAACATTGTCAAATGGAAGTTACAGCAAACTATAAGTGGATAAGAAACTAATTTATGGTTCAGCACTGAAAAAATGTTTCATGGCCTCAATAAGCCCATTGGGGGAGGGGGTCTTACATATCAGAAGTTTATTTTAAGGTTCACACAAACATTTCATAGAAAAAAATATTATGACTTAAAACACATAATCAGAGACAGTAAAACAATTCTCATGTATAGATCAATTTTTGTCTTTCTACATTTTGAATTCATAAAAATCCTGCATGCTCTCATATAACTGTGATGAGATGGCACATAAAAATCGTGGATCCAGTAGTGTGACTCTTTCATAACATGCCACTTTTAAAATAGTGCATGTAGAAAAAATACCCCCCCCCCACCACCACCATAGCAATGGCTTAGCCCGATACAGGGTATATATTCCTGATCTATTGTATGTCCATCAGATAGTGGCTGGTTGGGGATATACAAAAAACCAAGTCAGAAAAAACAAGCATTTGTCAGTGCTGAACATTTGCTTGCATGTATGTGCTGTGCAGGTGTTTGGTATGTGCTGTGCAGGTATTTGGTACAAATAGTTCATAGATTCAGATGCCCTACACCAAGAGAAGACTCCGTCCAAGGGCCCTGCACTTTCATGCAGCAATGAATGTGAAGAATTCATGGGGCAGTCTGGAGGTCCATGTGGCCATAGATACAGATACACAGGGCAAAGAATGCATCTGTCAGCCAAAGCACATGGCACTCTGCCATCTATGGGTGGAGAGGTGCACCCAGGTCCATGTGGACAACCCTGCATCTTTCATTCCCTGGCTGTGAAGTGTGACATAACAGCACCACTTGCCCATGACCCCATCCAGTTGGGTCACTGAGCTCACCCCCAAATTCAGCTCACCAGCACGTGATCACAAAGCATGGCCACTAGGGTGAAGACTGGCACTACACACCAAGGTTGTTAAACAATTAAAATTGTTTTTTGTTTTGTTTTGACCCCAAGTTTTCAAGATACTCATTTTATGATTCGTCTTATTAACATGACATGAATTATTTATAATATATTGGCTGAAACGTCATTTCACACCAGATCAGACATGAATTATTTATAATATATTGGCCAAAATGTCATTTCACACCAGATCTGTGAGAACATATCTCATTCAGGATTTTAAAAATGGCATGTGTCATGTTTATGAGCTGCTGTGAAAAAATTACAATGTTGAAAGTTTGGTGTCAAAATATTGAAAATTAGCAAAGTTATGAGTGAATGCTGAAATACTGTAATGTTCATTCATAACCTTGGCATTTTACCATGTTTGTACACCAAATTTTCAGCATAGCCTTCTTAATACCCTACTTCATGAACACAGTAGGTGAAAATTGTCAAATCGCTGACAAAACATCATTCCGTGCCACTGAAACGTCATTCTGCACCACAGGTATGAAAACACATTTTGGCCAGGATTTGAAAAATGATAGCTGTCACTTTTGTGAGGTGGTGTGAAAAAATGGCTATGTTGAAAATGTGGGGTCAAAACATTTTTTAATTTATTGTGCTCTTAGATTAACACCTTTGACAACAAGCTCATTACATAGATTCCACATCAGGTTAAACAAACAGTGAAAACAGATAGTGTTCCTGTAACATTTTGGACTAGACAATACAAAGTTATAACTTACAGTGCTATAAGACAGGAAAATATAGCATTAGTGTAGGCACTGTACAATATATGCCAGAATACAAAAAGTAGACAGAGAGAGAGAGAGAGAAGGAGGAGTATTGGGGGCTAGGAGTTTGTAAGACAGGGCTGCTAAACAACATATATAGGTGTGGAATATACAGAGAGAGAAAGCGGAAAGCTGGGCTGCTTGTTTGGTAGGACAGGGCTGCTGTACACAGCATAAACAGGTTAGGCTGCTATACACAGAATATACAGGTTAGATTGCAGGGAAGGAGGTACATCAGCCCAAGAGGCCTCATCAGTCGAGGGTCAGAAGAGAGAGACTGTACTGCGAAAGTGGAGAAAGGCCAGAGTGACTGTCGGGTTGGGAGGGGTTAGGAAGGAGATGGTAGGGGATGGACTATGGAGGGGGGGAAGGGGTTGGGGAGAAAAGAGAAGGGGTGTGGATAACAAAGGGGAGGTATACTAGGGGAGATAAGGAAGAGGTGAGGATTACCTGGGGGAGGTTTTGGCATGCACAGTATTGGTAAAATTACCAAAGTTATGAGCAAGCATAGAAAAATTTCAATGTACACAGATAACATTGTCATTTTTACATATTTTGCCCCCCCCCCCACATTTTCATGATACCAACTCATGAACAACGGTGGAAAAATGTTCAAATCCCACCCACAAAGTGATTTTGCAACAGGACCGTGAAGTCACCTTTCAGGTCAGATGTGTATAATTCCACCATGACCGGTCATGAGGTGGGGTCTCCAAAAGGCCATGTTGAAAATGTGGGGCAAAATATGCAAAAATGACAAAGTTATACATCAAAGTTCAAAACCCCATTGAAATGCAGTGAACTGCACTTACCTTAGTTTCTCATATTGCAGTCAGTGGTTCCAGCAGCAAGACATGTCTTTGATCAGAGAGTGGATCTTGCCCCAGGACATATTCACGTGAGTGTGTGTGTGTGTGTGGGTGGGGGTGGGGTTCTGATTCGGAGGTCGGGTGGAGTGAGTTTGGGGGCAGATTAGCAAGGGACCATTTTCTGTTTTACAGTTTAAAAAAAAATACACTGAGGGACGGTTCTCTTTATTTCAAAGATATTCAGACTCTGGGATTGGGCACCCCAGTTTTGGGCTTGTGTTTGGTGGCATGGGGATGGGCACCCCAATGTCACAACCTACATAAAGGGAATGGGGCAGGTGAACTGGAGTGGAGGGGGGTCAGGAGAAGTGGTACCAGAGGTATAGTAATAAAAAAAAATTTGAATATATAGATATATATATATATACACATACACACACACACATATATATGTGTGTGTGTGTATATATATATCTATGCATCTATAGGGGATACATGATGGACACGAGTGTCATATGGAAAATATTTTCGCTCTTCTAGAGTGACCTCTGGATACTCACGAGTGGCGAAGCCACAAGTGAGGTTTCAGAGGTCACTGTACAGGACTGAACATATTTCTCATAACACACGAGTGCACATCATGTATCCTATTTATACAATGGGGACCTCATTGTTACAAAATATACAATTTGCGTGGCTTTACACGGCTTTGCACGGGTTTAGCGTGGGTTTGCGGCGGTGTAATAAACAGCATTTATTTTAACTCTGCTGATGTCATCAGGATTTATTTTACTGCAGTGAAAATAACTTGTTTTATCTCACTGGAATATGTCTCACCCCCATTGTATAAATATATATATATATATATATATATATGTTTATATACTAAGATTGGGAAGGGCAGGCAAGCGACCTGGAGAGAGGATGAGAAAGCAGTGTATGGGGCCTGGGCACCTAGGTCTGCTTAATAGATAGACAGTCAGGCAGACACACAAACTGACAGACCAGACAGAGAGATAAATATCATGCTGCAACTCTCAGGATCCTAATGCTGAAAGTCAATAAGCTGCTTGTTGACCTGCTTTATGCAAATGAAATTACCGAAGCCCCCTCTGGTAGGAATGACTTTGATCCTTTCAACTACAAGAAGTTTCCACCCAGCAAGCAACGAGTAGTGTCAGGACCACAGTACGTGGTCATTGGTCTGGATTGCCAAGCCCCTTCCAGCTTGAGCTGCAATGAGCTCAGCAGTGACACACCTCTGAAATGCCATTTATTGTAACAAAATGTTTCTTGCGCATGCACAAACAAAGGTAAAAAGTAGTGCAAGTATACCAAAATATCTAGTAGAGCATAATGTTGTAGTATCAGCCATGCTACAGTATTGTTTTCAACACATATCTGCACAGGCTACTCCCGAGTTGCAATACACTATAGCACCCACACTAATTCAGTGTAGGACAGCATGATGCCACCAACCACCTCTTATTTAGTCCACCATTTGCTTCCTTTCTTCAATTTCCCACCCACATATTACTTATTTATTGCCACTAACTGTCACCTTGAAAATTAATCTTTTACATGCATTAAGGATGCTTTAATTTCAGTGGTTAGAACAGGCCTTCTTACTGATTATTTTAGCTTGTCTAAATGACAATCTATAAAAATGATCAATTACTGTTATAAAGAACACAGACAAACCAGATGAAAAGAGAGAGACAGAGACAGAGAGAGAACAGTATGAGTTAAAAAAAAGTGTCATACGTCTGCCTTTTGCAGTAGAAAAAAAGGAACCCCGGGCAAGAGTCACAAAGCTTTCTGAAGGTGCAAAACCTTTCCTAAGTCCCCAAAACATCTGTAGCTATGGAAAAAAAGGTGGAATTGCTCTGAGTGCTGTTCATAAAACCTCCGCAGCTGCTGAAAAAATACACTATGAACTGTGTACAAAAGTGCAGCTGTGGCAGTTCCTGAGAAAAAAGGTAATTGATAAGTAAGGCACATCTCTTCAAAGGCTATTCTCAGCCAGATTTTTTCTGCAGTTGCAGAAAAAAATGTTACACACATGGGGCAGGATTTACAAAGAAAGCCAAAAATCCCACAGCTGCGGGAAAAAGGCCTGCAGCACTGTGGAAATGCAGTTGAGTGATATTCTGAAAAGAAAACTTGCATAGGTGCGGAATTCCGCAAAAATCCCCACAGTTGTGGAAATTCAGTAGCTGCTGAAATTGTGCAAGTGCTGAAAATCCGCAACTGTGGATCCACAGCTGCAGAAATGACTTAGGAGGCCCAACAACATTGAACCAAATTAGCTGGAGCAGCAGACTTTAACATTGTTGCCACAAATGTAGCTGAAAGTACTCACAGAGAGACCAACAACCAGTCCCTCAACTGGGACCACTACAACACCACTGGTACCAGCAACACCATGCACCACACAGTGGCTGTCTGTCACTGCTGGTCATGTCCCTCCCTGGAGTGTTTCTTCTGACTGCAGGAGTAGCATTCACTGCAGGCTATTCAGTCTCTGCTCCTTGTGGGGCTCCTTCATGGGCTGCACTGGGTCTGGTGGTGGTTGTTTGTTGTCATTCAATGACAATGTGTGCCAGTATTGCTGTACCTACAGTCGCTGATTTACACCCACTGGGTTGCTATTACTTGTGCTTGACTTCACAATAATTGTATTTCAATTGTTGGGGCACTACTGTAGTTTGCTGAGGTAGTGTTACGCCTCACTCTCGTGTCCAACATTTTTTCCGCAACTGCAGAAAAAACCTGGCTGAGAATAGCCCTTAGGGGGATATGCCATACTTATCAGTTACTGCTTTTCCTCAGGAACTTCCACAGCTACACTTTTTTCCACAGTCTGTAGTGTATTTTTCCGCAGCTGCAGAAGTTTTGTGTATAGCACTCAGAGCAATTTCCCCTTTTTTTCCATAGCTACGGAACTTATGGGGACTTAGGGAAGGTTTTGCACCTTCAGAAAGCTTTGTTAATCCCCCCTCCCCCATTGGAGTGAGACTTAACACTCCCTCAGCAAACTGCAGTGGTGCCCCAACAACTGAAACACAATTATAGTAGAGGTCAGGCACAGGTAATAGCATCCCAGTGGGTATATCAGTGGCTGATGTTACAGCAACATTAGCACACATTGCCATTGAATGGCAACAAACAGCCACCACCAGACCCAGTGCAGCCCATGAAGAAGCCCCACAGGCAGTAGATCCTGAACAGCCTGCAGTGCATGCTACTCCTGCAGGCAACAGGAACACTCCAGGAAGGGACGATCAGCAGTGACAGACTGCCACTGTGGTGCCACGGTATTGCTGGTACCTGTGGTGCTGCAATGGTCCCAGGAGGGACTGGTTACTGGTCTCTCTGTGGGTGCTCTCATCTACATGCTGTGGCAGAACAGTTGAAGTCTGCTGCTCCAGCTAATTGGGTTCACTGTTGTTGTGCCTCCTATGCCATTTCTGCAGCTGCGGATCCACAATTGTGGATTTTCAACACTTGGGCAATTTTCACAGCAGCTTAATTTCTGCACCTGTGGAGCTTTTTGCGAAATTCAGCACCTGCGCAAGTTTTCTATGAGAATACCATGCAACTGCATTTCCAGAGTGCTGCAGGCCTTTTTCCCACAGCTGCAGGGTTTTGGGCATTCTTTGTGAATCCTGCCCGTCACATTTCTGCATTACCTTTCCAAAGCATGCTGTTATACATCTCAGGAAAATATATCTTGTGCAAGCTTTTCATAAAAATCACATGGTTTAAAAAGGTTCTGTTAATTTGGGAGGGGATGGTGGGGTCAATATCTTCTATGGGTCCTAATTTGGAAGACATCGTCACAGTTTCTTGGAAGTCACATTACATAGAAACACAGAAGATGATGGCAGATAAGGACAGCAAGGCCCATCCAGTCTGTTAATTTTTTCTACCTTATGAGTGTGCCATAGGCCTTTCCTCAGTCAATGGCCTATCTAGTCATTCTCAGCTGTATTGCTCCCATATGCCTGTCCCATGCCTGTTTGAAGCCCTGCACTGTATTCATATCCACCACTTCCTGAGGTAGGCCATTCCATGCATCCACCACCCTTTCTGTGAAAAAGAACTTCCTCACATTACCTCTTAATCGGCCTCACTCTAATCTCATGCTGTGTCCTCTTGTCCTGCTAGTTTTCTTATACTGAAACATGTTAAACTCTTTCACTTTGTTAATGCCCTTAAGATGTTTGAATGTTTCGATCATATCACCTCTCTCCCTCCTTTGCTCTAGGGTATACATATTGAGCTCCATTAATCTGTCCTCATATGTTTTCTGATACAGTCCCTGCACCATTTTGGTTGGCCTTCTCTGGACTGCCTCCATTTTGTTAATGCCCTTGTGCAGGTGCAACCTCCAGTACTGCATGCAGTATGCCAGATGGGGCCTAACCAGTGTCTTATAAAGAGGGATTATTACCTCCCTCTTATGAATTGTGATACCCCTACTAATACACCCCAACATCCCTCTAGCCTTACCTACTGCTTTAGTGGTCTGCTTGGAAGATTTCAGGTCATCTGTGATGATGACGCCCAAGTCGCTTTCATTCCTTGTGATTGCCAGAAACTCCCCTCCCAACCTATAGGTAGCTTCAGGGTTTCTCTTCCTTATGTGCATGATCTTGCACTTTTCTGAGTTAAACCCCAGTTGCCACTCTTCCAGCCATTTTGCCAGTTTTTCCAGATCTCTTCTCATTCTGCCTACCCCATCTGGATCATCTACTGTGTTGCAGATCTTGGTGTCATCTGCAAACAGGCAAACCTTACCCTCCAGTCCATCTGCAATGTCACCGATGAAGATATTGAAGTGGACTAGCCCCAGTACTGGTCCTGAGGCACCCCACTTGGCGACTTGCATCTCTTCTGACTGTGTACCGTTTAACACCACTCTCTGTTCTCTGCCCGCCAACCAGTTTGCCATCCAGTTGATCAAACTCTGACACACTCCAAGCCTACCCTGCTTATTAATCAATTTTCTATGTGGAACAGTATCAAAAGCTTTGCTGAAGTTAAGGTAGGTGACATCAACTGCACCCCCTTGGTCCACCACTCTGGTTACCCAGTCAAAGAAATCTATGAAATTAGTTTGCCTTCCTGTTGTAAACCCATGCTGTCTTGGATCCTGTGCTCCTATGGATTCCAGGTGTTACACTATCCTTTCCTTAAGGAATGCCTCTATAATCTTGCCCACTAATGAGGTAAGACTGACTGGTCTGTAGTGCCCTGCCTTCTTCTTGCTATCATTCTTGTGGAGCAGGATCACATGAGCCCTCCTCCAGTCTTCTGGGACCTCTCCTGTGCTCAGAGACTCACTAAACAGTTCTGCTAATGGCTGTGCTAGTTCCCAGATCCCAAATTATGGAAGCTAGTGCTCTTCAGAGGGAGCACTTTTTGAAAGCTAATATACTATAACACATTACTGGTGAATTCCTCATCTTTTATAAAAAAAAAAATCAATAATTTGAAGGATGCTTGCAAACCTCAATGCCAAGTAATGTTATTTACTTACTTTTGAGAGTCCAGTACTTTCTCATCTCATTATTTTTGAAGTTTTAACTATATTTTAGGGAGTCAAATATTTCTAAAAAATGGTTAATGAAAGCTTTGTCAGTCGCTTCCCACCCTCTCCACACAACAACCCTGCCCCCACATAATTACCATGCTGTATCACTGTATGATCTCTTCTAGAAGTGCTAGTTTAGTTTTTTGCAGTTTGTGATTAGAAAGAGTTTGAATTCATTATATAACATTAAATGTGTTCAAACATTAAAATGGATTATTTACCTTTACTTCCCCCCCCCACCTGTACCTCTATCGAATACGTAAGGAGCAACCTATACAGGATTGACTGCAGTGAGGAAAATTCAGGTATATAAGGAGAGTCCCCTTACCCCTTAGATACCTCGTCCTGATAAAAACTATGGTAGAAGCACTGTGGCATCTTTGTGATCACTGATCCTTTTCCCTGCAGTGTGTATGCTACTTCAATAAAAGGATTAATTGGCTTTTTGGCAGTTGGTTCTGCTTTTTTTGCATGTCTCTCTATGAGTGTGGGGCTCCTTGTGGTTCCATGCATTGTATTGGGGGTTAGCTGCTCCTGCCTGGCACCAGACTGGCCTCCACTTGTGCACACTCATGTCATTTGTGTTACTTGCTAAATGTGTGGCTGTGGATGTCGGTGGAGCGCTAATGAGATGCAATCCTGTTAGAGAGACGTGACAACATCTCCACTGAGGAGTGTCTGAGGGGAATGGCATTAGGACTTTTGTGGGAGTAATTCAGTATCCCAGTTTTATCTGAGGTTCATAGTAAAGCTGCATAGTGTGAGCATGAGCTCTGTTAACTTAGCGAATTCAACTCATCCAGCAATGGGAGTGACAGCATCTCTGAACACTGAAACACCTAAGTACTTGACTGCTATTGAAGAAGTATCAGCGTGAGAGGCACAGATCAAAGGTAACCTCATTAGCAATGAACCAGCAGTTTTCAATTATAGTAGCACCAATGACATCAACTTGAAGTTTTCTACTTTAGAAACACTAAGGGCCAGATAGTCAAAACTTTGCACTGGCGTAAACCATTTGTGCTGGTTAAGTGTGGATTAGCGTGGGTCTGCTGTATTCTAAAGGTCAAACAGCACATGAAAACTGCATTAACACCAGGCAAAGCTATAATGTATGCAAGGTGCAGACTGAGGGGGTGTGCCAGCACAATGCTATATTCGGTGAATAGCACTGCACAAAGTGGTTTTGGTGACTTAACGCAACACTTTGCCCAGTGCAAATTACTGCCCAGGAAAAGGTAGTCTTAACTCTGGGCAAACCAGTTTTACGTGACTTTGTGGCTTTGCGTGACTTTTGCGTGGTTTTGCGTGACTCTAACTAATAAGTATGGCACATAGCAATAAATCAGATATAGAGGAAACATGCTACTCACTGATGGCATCACAATGATGCCATCATCTGCCACTAGTCCCAGCCATGTCAGGCAGTAAGTGGTGATCCAGCTCCCAGTGGTCACCATGGCAGTGTGGCCTTACAGTACACATCTGCAGACCACCCTTCTGTGGACACAAACAGATGCCAGTACACAAATGCAGCACTGTGAGCATGGAGGATGTTGAGGGGAGGGTGAACAAGTGGCCAGGCTGCACCGCAGACTGGGTGCGGCCACAAGGCTGGGACAAGCCATGCAGTGTATGTGTATCAGTGTTGGGAATAGCCCAACACCAGTGTGTCTGTCTGATCATATGTGCCCCCCCAGCTACATACCGCACATCTGTACAGACTCCACAGCACACACAGCCAGTCCTGTATATGTCACTGTGAGCATCCCATGCCAGTGGTGCAGCATCTGTGGGTTGCACAACAGCATAACAGCAATGTCCACTGTCGGTGAACACCTGCAAGTTGGGCCTGTCACCGTGTACCGTGCAGTGGTCATCACTGCCCTACACAACATAGGCATTGCTGTGTCCCTCACACTACTGGTCCCCTTGCTACTGTAGTGTCTGCTGTGTACTGTAGCATGCACTAGAGTTTGATAGTTGCATGCAGCATCACCACCTGTGCCTGTGCTATGTAGTCCACTGGGGCACAATATGCTATGCTGTATTGTACAAATGTGGCCTGCCGCTACCACCATGCACTCCCAGACTGACCTAAAGGTGGAGCTGTGGTCAGACCTAGCCAGCCCCTGTACTTCCAGACTGGCCAACAGGTGGAGCTGTAGGACCCTGCAAAGAGAGTTTGGCAAACTGCATGCAAATCAGGTCATTATGAGATGCTAATCTTGGTGTTTGCCCACAGACTACCTACGTAGGCTCATTTGCATGTGTAACCCCTAGGTGGCGCCATCCCAAGGGCTACTACCTCTTCCTGCATGGCTAGTTGCAGGTTAAGTGGCCTGAGTTCTGAAACAGGTGCCTCCACCCGGAGGTCAGGGTTGGTAGTGGTCAAGCTAACCTGGGCACAGCCCTCCTGGACACTGCAACCCCCCTCTTTCCCCTCTAGTGGCCTGAACACTGTACAATAATTACTTTCACAATACCCCTGGCACACCACACAAGTACCCACACTGTTTGCACTTACCACCAGGGCTGGTTCCTCTGGCTCAACCCTGGGGACCCCCTGTAAAAGAAGGTTATGCACAGCAAATAGCAACAGTACAGTACCTTGAGCACAAACTAGAACCACAGTCAGATTATATGCAGAAAAAGTTAGATCTGATTTATTCAGGGGACTTGAACAAGGATGGGGCAAAATCAGGTTAATTAGCTTAAAGGTTATATCAGTCAAGCAGTAATGCATGCGCTTTGAGTCCCCCCCCCCACACAGTCACACCTCTGGCCACCTAGGTGGAGAACAGATGGGTTAGCCAGGACTATTGCCAGGGGTTGCAGCTGGTTGGGGCCCTGAGATGGAAAACACAACATGTACAGTACACAATATTTGTAATCTGGAGCCACAGGGCTCAGTTCGTAAAGGAAATAAAACAACAAGACAATCAGATGACACACTCAGATTAAGCTGTTGTTGCAGGGAGCTACCCTGGTATTTACTCACGATACCCAAGGTTGGACACAGGCTGGATGAAAATCGAGACTGTAGGTGGTTGATCTGGAATGCCAGGAGAAGCAGAGCCCACACGAGTCACAGCGGCGTCGTTCCTGTTCAAGCTTAGAGCAGGGGACTGATCCCCAGGCAGGTCTCTCGTAGATGGCTGTCTGTGCAGTGGGTAGTCTGGCTGGGCCAGTCTGGCAAAGACCAGACCCCATGGAGACAAATTCGGATGCAGTCCATTCTGGGCTGGATACAGCTTCCAGCAAGCAAAACACAGTTCACATAGTGGGGAACTAACTCATAACCCACTAGCAGGTCATAGCACATTTACATATATGGGAATTCTACTGTACCAGGCAAAGTGCTCCCCGGTCACAATCACAAGGTCTTTGCACACACCAGGAGCTTAGGGGTAGCTGGAACTCCTAACAGGCTGATCGCATTCAGCAAAATTTTCGGTCTTCTTCAGGTTGAGCCTGGCCCACTTCAGTAGCTTACTTTAGTCACACAAACTTGGATTTAGTCCAAAATAATTCTCTTCTCTCCCTCTCAGGAGCAGCAACAGACATGCAAGCCAAAACCTCATCCCCTTCACAGTTTTCCTATGGGAATCCTCTAAAGATTGCTGCCCAAAATCACTTCAGCTCCTCTCATTTCACTTCCCAGCTCAGAACTAACTGAAAGCTGCAAGCAACCTGGGACTTCCCCAAGATTCAGAAGATTTGGTTGGCTGATTTGGCTGTCAGTCAAAGCAAGAGCTCCCATTTCAGTTGCAAAAAAGGCATAAAAAAATCCAAACTACAGTTCCTTCAGATTTTGAATTCAGACAGCTCCTGTAGTTCGGCTACATTTTAAGTCCCACCAGTACTGTTTGGTCCAATTTGCAGTCCAGGACCAATATAGTGGAGACAAACAAAACAGTCTTTGCTAGAAAGAAAGCAGGTTAGGCAAACTACAATATCATTATCACTCTAAATGATTTTCAGTAAATAGTTACATCTTTCAACAGAGATCCCTCTCAGATTACTTAAGCTGCAATAGGCAGCTCTTAAAGAGACAGTACTCAGAGGCTATACAGGCTCTGGTAATCACATTTAAACTGCTAAAATGCAGGACACCAGCCTGGCAGTGAGCATTTATGCAAGCTCAAGGAAGACTTTTTGAGAATCCCCATTTGTAGTGGGGTTACACATGTCACTTTTGAATATAGCACAGTTTAGCCGCAAGCAAACAAATTAACTCTACACTAAACCTGCGCAAATGTGTTTGTGCCATGCAAATGTTTTGGAAATATTGTACATGTTTGCACAATGTAATTTCACATGCACTGCTGCTTGCAGCTTTACTGACGCCATGCCTTTGCTAGTACACACATTGGCCACATAGTTCACCTCTCCCTTCCTTCACATCTCTGTGAACTTGGCTGCTGTTGTGGTGTGCGATTCCTGGTTGCTATATTCAGAGCTGTCTTTTTTCCAGGCTATTTTTGCACTGCACTCCCTACCCAGTTTGCTCATCTCCCTTAGCATGCTGTATTCAGCAGGTTTAGCAATGGGGCTATCCCTTTTGAATTTAGTGGGCTATTGGGTCCAGGCTATTTAGCATACCGGACAGTGCTAATTTAGCTCTGGGGCAAAGACTTGAATATCTGGCCCCAAGTGTTCAAGAATTAAACTTAATTTATCACTCTTGAAACATATCTTGAAAAAAACAATCACCTTGGGGACTTTGTGTTATAAAAACTCCATCTTGTGGTCTGGATAATTTTAATGGAGAAAACATTGGGAGAAAGTGTCTGAGCTTTGCACCAATACTTTTATGTAATTAATTATCGGGGAAAATTTAGAAATTTACTGAAATCAAAGAGCATATTGCTAAAATTAAAACTGAACTGGCACAGTTTAAAAATCACATCCTAATTTAAGAACTGGACTCTCAGCTCCACAAGAAATTAGCAAAACATGAGAAAGAGCTTATTGAGCATACACAAAAGGAATTGGAAAGAGATGAGAATGACTTCTTAAAGGGACATGTTTTCAATTGGCTGAAAAACTCAAGATCCACAGTAGGTTTGCTACCAATCTAGTAGGTCCAGCAAGAAAGTGACAATACAAGCCCTCAATGTGAATAACACAGATGACCCCAAACCTGAAGTGGAAAAGTGTCCCTCTAATCAAGAGGTTTTTTAAAGAAGGAGAATTTGCAAACCTCCAAGAACAAGAACAAACAGGACTAAAAAAAGCATGCAGGGGAAGAAAAGGAAGAAAAAAGAAACCTTCACTGCAGCAACAAAATAGCAAATAATCAGTCTATCCGAGGTAATCCTTAGCCCTTGCTAAAATTTACGTTCTGCAGAAGGGATTGAACTTTATTCCCAAAACAGGCATTGACAGATTTATGGTCCAGGTCAATTTGTTCATGTTTTTTAGGAAGATTCACCTTTGTGCATATTTTTCAAGGAGTAGGCAACCTTCTAATATGGATTAATTAGATATAGACTCACCTCTGGGTGAACATCAAATTAATGAATTACATGCTATTGGGGGTAGGTAGGTAGGCAAACATTTATTTTTATACAGGTAATACATGTCATTTGGACAATTGTTCAGTTTACAAGACAGACCTGTGTAATCCCTATATACTTTTGGACCCTGAGCAAATTAACTGTCTGTCTAATTTAAGTGATGCTGTACTGCTCATCTACGATCAGAATGATAATACAATAGATGTCTCAATGCCATTATTAGACAGGATTAACATTAAAATGCTTGAGGCTTTGATGTCAGATGCAGAACCTGAACTGGATGACAGTACAATTGTAAGTAGTAGGTGAGAAGCTATTCGTGATTTATCAGATAAAACTATCACATAAATGTAGAGTCTTCACCAGGGCATCCTGTAGTATCAAGGATGGGATCACTCACTGACAATTAATGCAAATTTGTGGATTTTTTTCCTAAAAGGTGGTGTATTTAATTTAAGATATCATCTCAGGGATACTGTGAACATCCAGGGAAAGTTCAATAACTTTAAATGGAAAGAGGATTATCTATTCTTAGGAATTGTTATAGAACCCTTATATTCCTGTATTGATCATATCATGGGTATTGCAGCCTTACACTTCCTGAAATGCCATCCATAAAAGGAGTCTGTGCCACTTGATTTTTATGATTAAACCACTTCAATTCATGTTGAAACATAATTATTTTGAATTTAGTAATGGCTTTTACCTACAACTCTGTGAGACAGCCATTGGGCTCACAGTGGCACCCTCATTTGCCAACCTCTTCCTTGGGCTATGGGAGGAATCCCTTATATATTCCCCTTGTGCAAACCCCTTTTTGGGATACATAATTATCTGGTATCGATATATTGATGACATTATCTATATATGGCAGGGCTGAACAAAATAAGGTACAAACCATGGGTTGCAGGAAAGTTCCCACCTCTGCCACCTTAATAACTCTTTTCCTTATGGACAGTTTCTGCACATTCGCAGAAACTGTTCATGAGATGAGGATTTCAAGATACAATCCACTGAGCTATTACAGAGCTTCATAGACACAGGTTATGATAGAGGGAGACAGGAGGAGGCAAGAATTAAGGCCATGAATCAGCAAAGAAATGATCTATTATGTCCTAAACAAAAATCACATAATGTCACTAAGCAACTTTGCTTCATTATACAATTCAGTAGGCTCTCAGGTAACATAGAAACATAGAAACATAGAATTTGATGGCAGATAAGGACCACTTGGCCCACCTAGTCTGCCCATTTTCCTACCTAACAGATAAGCTGCAGATCCTAATTAACCAACAGCTTACTTCCTCCTACCCCCCACTAGGATTGCCTTATGTCTGTCCCATGCATTCTTGAATTCCCCACTGTTCTTGACTCCACGACCTCCTCAGGGAGGCTGTTCCATGCATACACAACCCTCTCTGTGAAAAAATACTTCCTCACATTACCTCTGAGCCATCCCCCCTCTATCTTCAAATTGTGCCCCCTTGTTCTTGCACATCTCTTTTTCTGAAAGATGCCACCCTCTTGGACTTTGTTGATTCCCTTGAGGTACTTGAAAGTTTCTATCATGTCCCCTCTCTCCCTTCTTTCCTCAAGGGTATTCATGTTAGGCTCCTTTAGTCTTTCTTCGTATGTCTTCTGGTGCAGACCCTGCACCATTTTGGTTGCCCTCCTCTGGACAGCCTCCACTCTGTCTATATCTTTGTGGAGATGGGGTCTCCAGAACTGCACACAGTACTCCAGATGAGGTCTCACCAACTGTCTGTACAGAGGGATAACAACTTCCTCTTTTCTACTATTGATGCCTCTCCCTATGCATCCCAATATCCCCCCAGACTTCCTTACTGCCTTCTCACATTGCTTGCCCACCATTAGGTCATCTGATATAATTACCCCCAGGTCCCTTTCCATTTTTACTGTTGTCAGTATCTCACCCTCCACTGTGTACTCTTGCCTTGGGTTTTTGTTTCCCAGGTGCATTACCTTGCACTTCTTTGCACTGAATCTGAGCTGCCATGCATTTGACCATTCCTCCAACCTTGCCAAGTCCCTTCTCATCCTTTCCACTCCATCTGGTGTATCAACCCTGTTGCAGATCTTTGTGTCATCTGCAAAGAGACATACTTTTCCTTCCAGTTCCTCTACAATGTCACTTATAAAGACATTAAAAAGGACCAGTCCCAGTACTGAACCCTGCGGTACCCCACTAGTAACCCTCCTTTCTTCACTGTGGACTCCATTTACTACTACCCTTTGCGTCCTGTTGTCTAGCCAATTTTTATCCAGGCTACCACCTTGGGACCCACTCCAAGGCTGGCTAACTTGTGTATTAATCTTTTGTGTGGGACTGTATCAAATGCCTTGCCAAAATCTAGGTAAGCCATGTCCACAGCCCCTCCCTGGTCTACTACTTTGGTCACCCAGTCAAAGAAAGTGATTAGATTCATCTGACATGACCTTCCCATTGTGAATCCATGCTGTCTTGGGTCCAGTGCCCCACTGGCCTCTAGGTACTCAATAATTCTTTCCTTCAGAAGTGATTCCATCATTTTACCTACCACTGAGGTCAAACCAACTGGTCTGTAGTTTCCTGCCTCTGTCCTGCTCCCACTTTTGTGAAGAGGAATCACATCCGCCCTCCTCCAGTCCTCAGGACCCCATGCTCCTATGATTTGTTAAAGAGAGTAGTCAGCGGTGTCATTTGTTCTACCCTTAGTTCTTTTAGAATTCTTGAGTGAATCCCTTCAGGCCCCATTGCTTTGTCCACCTTCAATTTTATTGGTTCTTTCAGAACCCTTTCTTCTGTAAATGGACTGGTATTGACCATCGTCTTCAGAGTGTCTCTCTTGTTTGGTTTAGGTACCTCCCCCTCCTCTTCCTTTGTGAATACTGAGCGGAAATATTCATTCAGTAGCCCTGCTTTTTCATTGTCACCCTCTACTCACATTCCCTCCCCTTTATTAAGCCTCAGTATCCCTCCTTTGGTCTTTCTTCGTTCCCTAATGTACCTATAAAAGGTCTTATTCCCCTTCTTAACAGAGTTGGCTATCCTTTCCTCGGTTTGGGCCTTTGCTATTCTGACTCTCTTCCCAGCCTCTTTCTGCTTTAATTGATAAAGTTCTCTGTCCTTCTCCTTCTCTGTTTCCTTATATTTCCTGAATGCTATCCTTTTCTCCTTAACCTTCCCTGCCACCTCTTTTGAGAACCATAGCATTTTTTCCTTCATTGTGTTTTGTTGATTTGCTTTACACAAAGGCGTGTTGCCTCTGTGATGGCTGTTTTGATTACTCTCCATTGTTCCTCCACCCCTCCTTCTTGCCTGTTTGCTAGCGCTTTTCTGAGGCACTCTCTCATTTTCCCAAAGTCAGCCCTCCTAAGATCCAATACTGTTGCTTTTGTATGGCTTGATTGTATGGCTGTGTTTATCGTGAACTACACTGTTTGGTGGTCGCTTGTTCCCAGATGGCTACCCACTTCTAAATCTGAGATTCTTTCTCCATCCCCATTTGAGAGTACCAGGTCTAAGATTGCTCCCTCCTGAGTGGGTTCCAGTACTAGCTGTCTGAGACAGGCCCCCTGTAGGGCATCAAGAATGACCCTGCTCTTGGATGTGCCTGCAGCAAAGGTGCTCCAGTTAACATCTGGAATATTCAGGTCCCCATCAACAATATCTCCCTTTTCTGCCATTCTAAAGCTTTCTATCATTTCCTTGTCCATTCTCCCCGGAGATGGGGTCTGTATACAACCCCATGCGGATTGTGGTGCCATTTCCTGTCTCCAGGGTGACCCAGAGTGCCTCATCTGCTCCCTGTTTACTCTTTAGTTCTGTTGCTTTGATCCCTTCCTTTACATAAAGAGCTACCTCCTCCTCCTCCTTTTACCCTCCCTGTCCCCTTGTAGATTGTGTATCCTGGTATGTTGACATCCCAGTCATGGTTCTCTGTGTACCATGTTTCTGTGACTGCCACAATATCCAGGCAACCCTCTTCCATCAAGGCCACTAGTTCAGGGAGCTTGTTACACAGACTATGGGCATTGGTACTCATCACCCTCCACTTTTTGATCACCTTACGCCTTTTAGCCCCATTTCTGTCCTTACTGCCTTTGCCTTTTTTTACATTTACTTCTGGCCTGCTCCCTAATGACTTCTCTACCTTGGTAATTACCTCATTAATTACTGTTGTTTGTGGGTGGAGGCTGGGATTTCCCTGCTCCTTTTCAGTGCCTCCCCCCTTGGCTAGTTTAAATGCTTGCCAATGAAGCATTTAAACCTCTCACCTAGGATCCTGGTCCCCCCCTTGGACAGATGCAGACCATCGCGCCAGTATAGGTCTACATCCCTCCAGGTGGCTCCCCAGTCCCCAATGAAGCCAAAACCCTAAGCTCCACACCAGTTTTTCAACCATTCATTGAATTCCCTGGTGAGGAGTACCCTAGCATCACCCTTGCCATAGACAGGCAGCACCTCCGAGAAGGTTACTGTATGTGCTACTTGTCTAAGGCCCCTCCCCAAATCTACAAACTCCTCTTGCACTGCTCTGATCCCATTCCCAGCCAGGTCATTTGTCCCTAGGTGGACAATAGCATCCAGCTCCTTCCCTCATGCAGCTGCTCCCACAATCCTGAGGATTCACCTCCTGTCCCTCCAAGCCATGGCGCCAGGCAGGCACCTTTACCTTCCTCTCCCCTCCCTCTCCCATTTCTACCCCCTAATGATTGAGTCCCCCACCAGGAGTTGTTTCCTTCCCCTTTGGGGTCTCATGCCACCCTCCTGTGGGTCTCCTTTGTGAAGGTTCCCAGCATCCTGCTTGGTCTCCACTGCAGGTGCCTCCGTAGAGGAACCACTATCCACCAGAAGAGTGAATGAATTGTAGAGAGGTACAGCTGGAGGGATGCAACTCTGTTTCACCACCCTCTCCCTCCCTGAGCCCACCCTGGTCCAGCTTATCCTCTTTCTTGGTAACCTTTGAGGTAGTGGCATTGGCCCTGGTGGTCCCTGGGTGGGGGAGGAGGTTTCACGAATCCTAACCAGGTCAGCCTGGAGACAGGCAATCTCCTCCCTCAGACCAGAGAGGTGCCTGCATATAGGGCAGCATCACAGCCTCCAGAATGTCTCCCGGAACACTGCCGCCCCACAGCCATTGCACTGCACTACTCCTATCATATCTTATTTTGTGTCCCCTCTCCTGTTCCTCTGTATGCTTACTCTTTCCACTCCTTACAACTCTCACCCTTCCTGTTCTGGGACAGTAACTTCCTATATTCTTCAGTAGCCTCCTTCTTCGTTGCTCAGTGTCAGACCACCAGCAGCTGGGGGGGAGTGAGCAACTTTTTTCCTTTAGGGTTGACAAAATCAATGTTTCTCTATGGTCCTTCCCTTCCTACTGCCAAACAGGAAGTTCCTGTTGACAGTCAAATCCAGTGGCTATAAAAGTAGAACTGGCTTAGGGTGGGATGGAGGGTAATTAGTAAGAAAAAAGGCTAGCAACAGGAAGTTGTAATTTGAGTCACCTGCTTTTATAGTGTCTAAGCCACACCCCCAATTAATCTCTCTCTCTCTCTCTCTCTCTCTCTCTCCTCCTACTGGTTTAGCAAAGTAAACTGATACAGAACCCTTCCCAGCACAGAACACACACTGACTTTCTTTCTTTTCTTTCTTTCTTTCTTTTAAACCCTATATAAGGCCCCTTCTACTTCTAATAAAGTGTCTGTTTGCTTAAACTCAACAGACACTGACTCCTGCTAAGATATAAGTGTTAAATTAATAAGAAAATGTAGCTTCTTTTAGTTAGCTGCTTTCTGCGCTATAAACAAGGCTAGCAGGTAAGATAGGACAGATTATTAAGAAATACTGGCCCGTACTTTTACAGGATCCTGTCTTAGCTACTGAATTAAATATTGTGCCTAGAAAAACATATTCTAGGGCTGAATATTTCAGAGTTAAATTGGTCCATAGCCGATATACCACTAGTCAGCCACGAGTTGCCCCTGCCTACTGGCAGTGGCTGCCTCTCCCACCAATTGGAATGCACAAGTGTGGCAACTGTAATACAGTCAAATCCGCTTTAAGGGGACAGCTCCATGGTCAGCTCATCATCCCCTTTAAATGATCGTCTCCTTTAAAGGAAGCCTCATTAAACACCAAGTGTGATAACATCAAACATCACAGGTACACTGACAAAACTAACAGAAACCAACAAACAACAACAAAAAAATATAAATACAAGAGACATGCACTTTTAGTGTATACAGCTCTTTTTTGATTGTGTGCTGTTTGTCTCTCATGACTTTCAACTTTATTAATTGTTGTGACTCCAGCAAAATCAACATAAAAAAGACTTATCTGGCATTCTGACAGTCAAATTCAGTTCTACACCACTCAGACGAAGAAGTCTGTAATTTTCTTCTGCTTTGCCTCCACACTCATATTTTGTAAAATCTCCCCCTCCAACTCGAACAACTGCTCCCACTGCTGTATGTAACCACGCTGCAGGCACCAGTCACAGAGTGGCCCGGTGTGCCCTATAGATTCACTGTTTGATACAAGAGCAGGTGGTACATTATCCACATCAACTTCTTTTTCTTCATGTTCTTCTTTCGGATCCCCCTGGGAAACAGTTGCACAGATTTCCTGTAGTGAAAGTTCACCATCTGTTTCAGCATGCTTGTCGATGTCCACGAAATGCTGAAACTCCTCTTCCATGAATGTAGTAGGGCGTACAACATCAGCCAGAGGATCTATGAATTGTTGGGCAACAGCACCCTCCTCTGGTTGTTCTGGCAGATCGCAGTGAGTTAAAAACCCAGCTTTATGAAATCAATTTGCAATCATGGTTTCCTTTACTGCTGTCCAGGCTTTATACAACATGAATATTGCATCTTGGACATTGACACATCGTGCAATCTCCGATGCAACACTTTTGGACCCACTGTCAATAATCCCTACGATTCACTCTGAAAAAAGAGCATGGTAGTGACCTTTAAAATTCCTTATCACCCCCATGTCCAGGGGTTGAATTAAACTAGTGGTGTTAGGGGGCAGGAAATGAATCTTTATGTGACTGTAAGCTCCAACAACGGCTGATGGGGGGGCACTGCAGTCATCCACCAAAAGCAGCACTTTCCGTCACCTGCACTTTAACTGTTTATTCCAGTTATCCAGCCACTCACTGAAGATGTTGCCAGTCATTCAGGCATTGGCCGAGCTGAAGTTAGTGACTGGGAGAGTGGACAAATCTTTGGGGAGGCAACTGGGTCGTTTGCTTTTTCCGATAACCACCAGTGGCAGTTTGTCAGTGCCTGCCATGTTAACACAGCACAATAGGGACACATGGTCTTTTGCCATTTTACCACCATTTAGATCCGTGTCTTTCTGGATGTGTCTTCTATCAGGGTAACCCAGGTAGAAGATACCAGTTTCATCAGCATTGTAAATGTAAATGGGGGCAAAGTCAGCAAGCAGTGAGGGGAGCATATTTTTAATCCAGTCGGACGCAGAATCCTCATCCGTGTCCATGCGCTCTCCTTGCTCCTTCTTACAGACTGTGTTGCAGTGCACCTTCCATCTAGATAGCCACCCATCTGTAGCCTCAAACCCTCATGCTCAAGATGGGTGGCTAACTCGTTTGCCTTCTTTTTCAGCACTGGTCCAGAAATGCGAACCCCTCTGGAGACCGTATTTGAAAACCAGAGGTGGAGAGCATCTTCTACTTGTGCATCCTTACCCTCTCTTTTCTGCTTTCTACTGGGGTTGGTGTTGGTGTTGATGAGCCAGTCAGACTGCAGTTCAGATTTTTTCTTGCTGATTCGTCCGACTTAGCTCTTCGATATCCCAAACTGTGCCTCTACCTTAACCATTAATGTGCCTGGCTGCTCAAGTGTATCAAGCACTTTTATCTTCTCATTAAGTATCAGGTTGATACATTTTGTATCCATGTTGCACAGGAGACCACAGGGAGAGTGAACTGAACACTCAGGAGACAAAAAAACAGCATGTAACAGCTCCAATCTGAAAATGCCTATTTTTATCAGGTATCTAATACATGAACTGGCTGTGGCTCAATCAGGTGTTAATCCTGTAATGAGCCACAAAGGAGTACCACAGCAGAAGAGAACAATGAATCTCCACCTCATAATTGTCCCCTTAAACAGAAGCAGCCGTCCACAATAAAATAAGCTGCACCATTGAATAGTACAGCCACTTAATTGGTGTCCTGGGGGTCATCCCCTTTAACTGAATGTCCCCTTTAAGCACATCCCGATTAAGTGGCTTGTACTGTATATGTATTTTTTAACATCAAGGGCAAACATTTAAATTAGTGGTGTGTAAAAAAAGCATGTAAATTCACAGTTTTCTTAATTGGAGTAGTTTGTGATATATGCCATCTGGTGCTCCTGTGCCTTATTATACATTGGCCGCACAGTAAGACCATTAAAACAGTGCGTACAGGAATAAATAAAAAGCTTCCACTTGGGGTTAGCTGACACTCCAGTATGGAGACACTTTCATGAAAACCCTAATGATTCTCCCTTGGGTGTTCAATTTATGGTTTAGAAACAATATCTAGGAATCAGAGGTGGGGGGGACAGGGTAAGGACTTTATTACAGAGAGAAAGTTACTGGATTTTCTGTTTGGGCTTAATACAACCACAAGGGCTCAACAATTAATGAGATTTGAAACTGTATTTATAAGAATCTACAATAATCTGTTTGAAATCCTTATATGAAACTTTAACGACTTGACTCATTCCCTTGTATTTCTCTTCTTTTGTCTCTTTTCCAGCTCCTTTCAGTCAAGTTGACCACTAGAATTGCTGCTCCCCCAACCCATAGCAAAGTAATTCAATTGATTTTGCAGAGGAGATTGCAGCTCCTTTGGAAGAGTTATGTCATCTCTTCCTATCTCTTTCTCCGAAATGAAGAACAAGCTTTTACACAATATTTGACTTTGTTATGAATTAGTTGTGATTTGTATTATGTTATTTCTACTGTTTGCTACTTTGTACTGATAATTTATAAAGCTTTTTCAGTCACTTACCAGCATCTTCAGACAACCCCCACACACACACACATAATTAGCATGTTGTATCACTGCATGGTCTCCTCTAGCAGTGTTAATTTAACTTTTTACAGTTTGTGATTAGAAAAAGTTTGAATTAATTGTATAATATTACACTTGTTCAAACTGTAAAATGCAGTTTACCTTTACATTCCTGCTCCCACCTGTACCTCTACTAAACATGTAGGCAGCAACCTATACAGGATTGGCTGCCGTGAAAAAAGTCAGGTACATAAGGTGGGTCCCTTTACCACTTAGACACCGCCCCCGATGAAGACTATGGTTGAAGTGCTTGGGTGTCTTTGTAGTCCCTGACCTGAATTCCTCCAGTATGTATGCTACTTTAATAAATTGGTCAACTGGCTTTTTAGCTGGTGATTCTAATGTTTTTGCAAATCTCCACAAGTTTGCATGATTACTCCTTGTGATTAAGCATTCTGAAGCCCTGTTAGCCCAGAAAAGACCAGCCAATGAGACATTGAGATTCTGCAAGTATGAAAAGGTGCTGATACCAAGGATCTGAGTTCAGACTGTGTGTATGAGAGATGGAGGAGGTTGTGAGCCTGAGATCCTCTGGCTACCTGGGGCTGCAGTCTTGGCAGGCCCCCTACATATGTATGCAGACCAAAATGAATCAAAAAGACTAGATTTTATCAGAACTGACAGGAGGAAAAACAAGGAGTGGAGTTATTTTTTTCCCCTGCCCCATCAGTGACTTTTCCACATGGGAAGCAACCTCGACAGAGAATTAACTGACCAACAGATGCCACTGCCTACTACAGGATCCCTGGACCACCTGCAACAGCAACTGAATGACTGACCTGAGGGAGAACAGAAGAGAAGAGACTAGTGAGAGAGACCAGATCTCTCCAAAGAAGCCTGCCTTCCAGTTGGGAACATGTCTAGCATCTTGTCTGCTCAGCTACAGTATCTAACAAACTCTGGTCAGAGTCAAAATGGCTACTAATGCAGTAATATGATAAGAGACTTGTTTATTTCAAAAAAATGTAGGAGGAAAGACATACTGAGCTATTAACAGCTCATTTTCAGATGTGTCCTGGGGGAAGAGGAAAGGGGAAACGACAACAGGTAAAGAAAATACAGAATATAAAGTTCATAGAAATGAAATAAATGTAACAAAGATAAAGAGGACAATTATATGTATATTTACACCACAATAGTAGAAACAAACACACATAAACATCAAGGTAATGCATTGAAAAGTGTTTTGGTTCTGGACATACACACTCTCTTGAAAACGTGTACAAAACACACACACACACACACACACACACTTTGCTGTTACAACAGTTGTGCACACACATAGGGTGTGAGTGTCATTAGTAGGATGGAACAGCTACAATATTTCATTTTCAGTGGGGTCTGCTTTTACACATTTTCCAGTGTGTTTAGTAGAGTTAGTGAAGGTAAAATGCAGAATCTTTTTCTTGCTGGAGTCCTGTTTTTATAGTTTCAGTTTATTCAAGCGTTTTTTTAAAATGATTATTACAAATTCACAAATTCACATTATAATACATATTAACAAGACTCATACAAAAAATACATAAATTAGATGAAAAGAGCATATTGCATTCTACAAACACTGATCACTAAACCTTAATCTTGTTTCTCCTTATTTTCCTGGTTAAGAGTAAGTATTTTCCAACTCCCTGTACGATGAATGCATCCTCATTAGTCAACAATATGGTCACCAAAGTATTTTCATCGGTAGTATTCACAAATGTAATAATATGATCCAGCCACTTTTATCATATTTTATTATACCAGTTGCACTTTAGAACTACATGAATCAAATGTTATCTGTCATTCAAATAACAGGAACAGAGCCTGTCTTTGAGCCTTGTGAATTAATATACATAGCATTTCTTGGATTGGATTCCAACAATTCTAACCTGAAACCTGTGTACACCTTATATTGGGATCATCCAGTATATATAAATAGTACCTATAACCATGTTTGTTATCATTTTGTGTATACCATTTTGTATTGTTTGACGCATCAATACATGCACAGAAACATTCTTTATAATAGCTAAACATTTTCTTTTTATTGTACTGTAGATCCCATACTGATCACTTATTGCAATCCCTCTTTATGCATAACCTAGAAAAAAGTCTAGAACATATTTTTCCAGTATTCTTTTGATACTGATACCAAGCTGATTCCTTAGAATCCCTTCTTTCCCATTCAGTATTCTCCAAGTAACATTGTTTTGCCCAGTTGGCATAGGACGTTGTAGTAATCCAATCCAAAATTTAATGATTCTTATATCAGCAAGAGCATGCAGGGTTTTATTTAACTCTAAAAATTGATTGGAGTTTTGCTCATAAAAGTGCTAAAACTTTGTGAAAATGAATATCTCTTGCCTCATTGTGTTTAACAAACACAGCACTGGTAGAAAATCTATATAAATACTTTCTGTACAGTTAGTATCATCCCAGGAAAAAAACTGCTAATCGATTATTTAAAACCCTGGCTTGCAATCTGGAAACTGCTTTTATA
Organism: Neoceratodus forsteri; assembly: GCA_016271365.2. Lineage (NCBI taxonomy): Eukaryota > Metazoa > Chordata > Ceratodontiformes > Ceratodontidae > Neoceratodus > Neoceratodus forsteri. The sequence goes on from JADMNL010000023.1 coordinate 436,729,710, forward strand.
CATTTTTACAATGATGTTACCAAGAATAGGTCAGATAACATGCATTGTCTCATTTTCAGTGAGGTCCAGAGTGTACCTATTGTAACACTAACAGGTCTGGGATGTCCTCAATGAGTTGGCTCTGTCACAGCCTGTATGTTTTCAGTGACTGGGTACTGTATCTCTCTTTGGCCAGCACGGTGATGTGAATTGTGCTGATTGCATGTTTTAGTGCCTAATTTTTGCTTTGGGGGGGTGGGCTACATTCAAACATGCTCGGGACACTTGTACTTTGCTCCAAACATGTTTGAGTATAGCACATTTAGAGACCTGTGCTAATTTGCACTAATTGACCAGCAGAGGATGTGAATTGTGCTGAGTACACATTTAGGTACCTCATTTTTGTGTTGAGGGGCTATATTCAAACATGCTTGGGGCACTCACACTTTGCTCCAAACATGCTTGAGTATAGAAAATTTAGTGAACTGTGCTAAATGTACACCAGTTACTTGAGTTTTAATTTTGATGATGATTTATTGTTTAATTCATGTTTATTGTTCAGCTTAAAATCAAGCCATTACATAGACAAGGTTTAAAAACAATATAAATACATACATACATTGTGAATATATTAAAACAATCACTCAATAAATCACATTTCTCATATTCATTGTTTATATGTCTGCCTTTTCATGTCCTTCTATATCCGTTTATTAATAAACAGTATACTATGGCAGGTAAAACAAATAGAAACAGAAGGAACAAGAATTAAGTGCTGTAACAGTAAGGCAGTTTTCTTAGTTAACACTATGTCTTAAGTACTATCAATGCCTTCTTTTTCTTAACAAAATGTCTTTCCCTTTATGATTCTGAGAAAGGACATCACAGGGATCATTATATTTTTGGTTTTAGGTTTCAAAAGATGTGTTACTAGATGTTCTTGCTCATACTCTAGTGAGTCCAATATTTGTCCTAAAAACTGTTTTCTGTATCTCTCGTACAGGCAGCATAAAATTACTAAGTGTGTCAAACTGTCTGATCCTAACCTGCATCCGCACAAAACATTCTTGTTCGTTGCTTGTTTATTATGCAGGTTTAATTTCCATTGACTGGAAATACACTCAAATCTGTATCTGGTCACCATTTTCCTGTATTCTGGTTTATCTATCACTGTCAAATATTTTTCCATGCCATGATTTCTTTTATTTTTGGACATCCATTTACATACTTTATACTGTTTACACAGTGCTAAATCTTTTTGAATATATATGTCCCTTACTCTTTGTTTAATATTCTCTTTCACCTGTTCCAGCAGCAGCCTGTGATAATCCATTGTACTTACTAATAAACTGGTTTGAGGATTTTCTCCACTGTTTGCATACATGGAAATAACACATTCTGACTCGTGTATGAAAAAGCTTCCTCCAAACATATTCTGGATAGTTTGTTATCTGTTATCCCATATACTTTTAACCAATATGTGGCTTGTCTTTGTTAGATCTGACATTCCATAGCAGGATGCCCAATTTCACCTATTACCATAGCTGATGGCACGCTGTTCAGGAGGCCCTAAATGTTTTTGTAAAATTTATTCAGAGTTGTTTCTAGATTTATGTTGTCTATTGAACCCCACACTTCTGCTCCATATAATAGTTGGATCCTTACCTTGGCATTCAGTACTTTAATGTTTCCCTTTATAGATGTCCCACCATATTTATAGGAAAACAAATTTAATATTGGGAGGGATCTTTCTGCCTTGTTTTCTGCTTCTTGAATGTGTCTCTTCCATGCTCCTTCTTATGTTAGTATTATCCCTAAATGGCCAAATTCTTTAACCATCTCAAGTTTTTGATTATTGATTATATATGTATTTGCTTTGTTATTTCTGCCAAATACCAGGGCCCAGATATTCAAAAGAGCTGAGCCATGCACAATAGGGTTGCGCCTGTACAAGTCTGAAATGCGCCATTCTGCGATATTCAGTAGGAGGCAGTTGCGCCCCCCAAATCATGCTGAGCAACAGCGCAATGCTAATGAAGGCATGCACAACTGAAGGGGGAGGAACCATGCATAAACTGCACAGCCCGATATTCAGCTGGGCCGTGCAGAGTTATGCAGGCACAACCCCCTACCTGCACCTGCACAACTTTAGGCAACAAAAAAAAGGATCAAGTCGAGAGCCACCCACAGGTGAGCTGTCACTTTGCAGGGCACAACACAGCAGCTGCCACCTGTGGGTGGCCCTCCACTTGTTCCCGGTACCCCTGCTGCAGCCCGATCGTGAGCATAGTAGTAACCCCCCCATAGCCCGATCGCAGGCAGCAGAGTAGTCCCCCCCCACAGCAGCCCGATCGCAGGCATAAAGTAATTCTTTCCCCCTACCCCTCGACTAGCCCGATCACAGGCATAAAGTAATTCCTCCCCACAGCAGCCCAATCCTGATGGGCATAAGTATTTTCCCCACCCCAACTAGCCCGATCGCGGGCATAACGTCAACCCCTCAAAGATCAATATCCCTGGTGGTCCAGTGGTCCATGAAGCCCAATCGCGGGCATAAGGTCAAACCCACCCCCAAAGTCCAATATCTCTGGTGATCTAGTGATCCCCCACCCACCCATGGAGCCCAACCACCCACTGCCCCATCAGCCAGCAGGTGGCAGCACCCCACCCTGCCACTCTGCCACCCACCGACAGACAGCTCAGTAGGCTGCACCCATTGGTTCAGAGCAAGAGCCAATGAGCATGCAGCCCATACTGTAAAGGCAGTCCAGATATGTGAATGAATGAATTCATTTATATCTGACGACCGTGTTATTAGAATGGCTGCATGCCCATTGGCTCTTGCTCTGAACCACGGGCGTGCAGCCCTACCAAGCTGTCAGTCAGTGGGCAGTGGGGCAGCAGGTGGTGGGTGGGTGCTGCCACCCACCAGCTGATGGGGGGAGGGGTGGTGGGGCTCCATGGGTGGTGGGTGGGGGCCACTAGATCACCAGGGATATTGGACTTTGAGGGGTGGGTTTGACCTGTGCCCACGATCGGGCTTTGCAGTCCACTGGACCACCAGGGATATTGGTCTCGGAGGGGTTGACATTATGCCCGCATCAGGTTAGTCGGGGTAGGGGAAAATTACTTTATGCCCGTGATTGGGCTAGTCGGGGTGGGGAAGAATTACTTTATGCCCACGATCAGGCTAGTCAGGGGTGGGGGAAGAATTACTTTATGCCCACGATCGGGCTAGTCGGGGAGTTTACATTATGCCCGATTGGGCTGCTGGGGGGGAAGGAATACTGTTCTGCCTGCAATCAGGCTGCAGGGGGCGTCGGTCCCTGATGGCTGCTGCCTGGCAGGGCTCCAGGCACAAGTCATCGGGGATCGGTGCACCTGCATGCTAATGACATGCAAATGGGGCTGTAATTAGATGCAAATGGCCCCCTGTGTGCCTTGCATAAATTATGGCCCCATTTGCATGTCACCTGAATATCATGAGTTTGCTTGGGCGCAATGGAACTTCCACCACCACATCTGAATGCTTCACTCTGACCACTTGCAGTGGCGCAAGTTCCACTGCACCATGCACAGTGGGTGTGGCCGGGGGCGCTATTCAAAGAAGTTGCTCAATAGCGCAACTCTGTTGAATATCACCCTGGCCACACCCCTGTGCAACTTTTTTGAGCAGCACAAGGGCTTGTGCCACAGGATGGTGCAGTTTGAATATCTGGCCCCATTACTTTAATTTTTTTTTGGTAGTTGAGTTTTAAATCTGCTAGATCACATTCTTCTACAAATTTGCTTAACATTCTTTTTATTCCTAAAAAGCTTGTGTAGAGAAGTGCCACATCATCAGCGTAGGCCAAATGCGGACAGCTCTTATGCCTGTTTTTGGCATGTGATGTTCTGGTGCATGCATAGTCGGCATTACTGTCTGGAAATACAGATTAAATAATAGAGGAGAAAGTGTGCATTCTTGTTTAACTCCTATGTTTGATTTAAACCATTCACTTATTTCACCTTTCTCATTGTATGTGACACTAGTATGATTATCTTGATAAAATAACTTGATTACTTCTAGTATAGTTCGATCCACCCCAATTTCTCTAGTCTTTCCAATAGCATGTTTCTGTTTACCCTATCAAATGCTGTTTTCAAATCAATAAAAATGAAATACCGTTTATTTTTTCACTGTTTTATATTTGTAAATAAGATGGGACATAGTAAAGCATTGATCTGTGGTGGATTGCCCTACTTTGAAGCCCGTTTGTGTTTCATCAATGACTCCATGTTTATCCACCCAGCTTGCTAGCCTGTAATTTATTATCCATGTGAACAGTTTTGCAGCACAATCAATCAAGCGAATTGGTCTGTAGCACTCTGGTTTATTCTTATCTCTGTTTTTAAATATTGGCACTCTAATATTCAATTTACAGCTTTCTGGTAAGACCCCATACTTCCAAATCATACTAAATAGTACTTCTAAGAATGGGATCCGTTGAGTCACCATTCGGTAAGTGACATGCAATGGTACCTCATCAGGTCCTGGGGCTTTATATTTTTTACAGAATGCCAATATACTTCAGTTATCCCTTTTTCACTTATATTATGAGTCGGTGGGATCCATTTCCAATGGATCCTTGTTTCCAACATTTTTTCTTGATAACTGGGATTATCCAAAAACAATAATGTTTTATAATGTTTAACCCATGTATTTGGATCTATGTGAGTTTCTGTTCCATTTCTATATTCCTTAATGCCCTTATTTACTATGCTCCAAAATTGTTTTGCATTTTTTGCCTGTACTGCTTCTTCTAGATCAATCCATAGTGATTGAATGTATTTTTAGTTAGTGTTTTTCAGGACTGTTCTATATTCTTTCCTTAATGTGTTCACTTTCCTGTAATTTTCTCTTCCCTGACCCTGTTTTATGTTTCTTAGCTGTCTATTTAGCTGTTTTTTGGCCTCTTTGCATTCTTTATTATACCATGCCTGGCCTTCTCTTTTTTTAATGTTGATTTCTTTTGTTATTGTATTGCAGATATTACCCATGATTCCAGTATATTCAGCTATCATGGTCTGTATCTCTGTACAGTTTATGAGTTACTCCATAGTCATCAAAATCCTCTTAATATCCAAAGACTGTATTAAGTCAGCACTATTATTTTCCACCCTATACAGTTTTTTTCTTTATTTCTAGAGGGGCCATTAGCATTTTATTGTTGTAATGACATCCTCTATCATTAATCTGTATTTCCATTGCTGAGTGGTGGCTTTCTGGTTTAGTTGTTACCTTCATATGGACGCATTTAGGAAGCGTGTTGATATTAATGCAAACATAATCAATTGTCGATGAACAGTTTTCTCTCATGTAAGTAAATTCACCTGATTGGTTCTCTTTTATTCTGCTATTTATTAATAAAATATCCATCTCCATCATAGCTTTGTGTATGCCTATGCCTCTTGCATTTAATGTTGGGTCCCTTGTGTTTCTATACACCAATATTATATTATTAAACATTTATACCAGACTACTTTTAATGTCCCTGATATGCCTTGCAGACTACCCATTCTTGTGTTTAGGTCCCCCAAGACTATGATATTTCCCATGGGGTTATTTGACTGCAGTTTGTCCAATATTATTTCTAAATGTGCTAACCGCTCTTCATCCCCATGTTTACTGTTATCAGGTTGAGCATAAAGATTTATGACAAATATGTCCTTACATTGAGGTCTTGAAATTTGCACTGTTAAAATACTTCTGCTATTGTTGGTAATTTTTTTGGTAGTTATCTTAATGTCCAATCTACAGAAAGTAATTAAGCACCCCATGTTTCTACTGAATTTATTTGTTCTTACTGCTTTTTTTGAATAAGACTTGTAATCAGCTAGGAACACATCTCCATTCACCCAAGATTCTTGTATATATATGAAATCAAATGTATGCAAGTATCTCTCCACCTCAGGATCTCCTAATTTATCAGATATACCTGATGTATTCCAGGATAATATAGCAGCATAATCACTTGTAGAGCACATGGTGTTTTTAGTAACCTCATTTTGTTCAGTTTGGTCAGTGCACTGCCTAGTTCTCAGTGGCCTCCTTCCCTGCCTCACATTAGTCAGTTGTCATTGTTTCATGTTAGACAAAGCCTCATATTTATTTGAGGTTTCCACCATTATTTGCCATGCTCTGCCATTACGCAGAATTGTACAGTCATTTTTATTGTTTGATATTTCACCCTCCATGTAGATGAAAATACCAAGCTCATCTAGTAAGTTTTGTTTTGTCTGTAGCAATTGTATCATTCTTCCTTTTTTGGCCCATACAGTTATTTGCCCATCTTTTTCCCGTTGTGCTGCTTTTTTATATCATGATTGCAGACTTGTGTATTCAACAAAACATTTAATGTATCTGTCAGCTTTTCCCTTATGTTTTTTTTTTGTCTTCGTTGTGCACTTGGTTTCGTCCAAATATAGAAATTTATATGTCTGTTTATTTTCCTTATTTTTCCTTTTCTCAAAATATTACGAGAATAACTCATTCCATGTAACTATTCCCCGTTAGTATTCCCATTTTCTTTAACTCCTCCAGGATATGATAAACTGCTTTTAGAATGTAAAATTGATCTGAAACCAGTAATACCAGCTCTGCTTCCTTTATAGGTCTGACAGTAAAGTTTTGTTAAAATGTTGAAAACATTTTATAAGCTAAACAATTTAAATAAAAAATGTAAAACATTTACAAAAAAATTAAAAAGTAAATATACAAATTTGGGAAGGTAAGGTAGGCAAAGTAATGCCCTTGTATGGGTATAGCACAGAAGTACTTTGGGGATGCATATTTTTAGGGGTGATTTATTTTTGTAAACTCCCCTCCCCCAGACCTAGTGTGTACATGTTTTGTACATGGTAGGTCCTGGTTTGGCTCCCATAATTAAATGGTTAAATTTCCTTCAGTCACATCAACAGGACTTCCGCAGGTCAGAGGTCAGCGTTGGTGTGCAAGGTTATAAATTTTGTTTTTTTTTTTATGCTAATGGGGAGAGAGAGGCCAGCATTGAGAAGGGGTCTGGGTGGAGAGGGGGCCATTTTCCTGCTGTTGTGGAGTACAAAAGTTTATCATGAGTTTGGGGTGGTCGAGTAGTATGGCAAGTGATGTGGTGGTGGCTGTCTACCGGTTTGTGGGGTGGCCAATTTCATGTTCCTTCATGATGTCCACTATGGCAGTGCAAAAAGGGATCAGTGGCCTGGAAGATGGAGGTTCTGGGGAGCACAGTATAGCACCCTGAAGGAAGGTGGCGATCTGTGTTTAGAAAGAGAGAGAGACAGAGACCAGAGGGGAATTCACCAATGCTGATGTTAGGGCTACAGCCATGTCCGTGTGTCAGTGGCATGAGAGCTGTTGGAGCCTGATGAAGGAGGTACAGTAAAAGCCCAGAGAAAAGGTGCCAACCCAGTTGTGGCAGCTCTGTGGTCTCTCTGCCCATAAGTCTGGAGGGTTATGTCATTTGTCAGAGCCCCAAAGTTCTGCCAGAAGCAATTAGAGAGTGAGAGGAAGAGGGGTCAGCTCAGAAGCAAGATGTCAACCCAGTTGTGGCAGCCATGGTGGGGATGTCCTCCCTATCCAGATGGGACAGTTGCCTGCCACGGACCATTTTTTGTGGAACTGTAGGTGGGGGAAGGAGTGGTGGTCCTTATCTGAAGGGCCAGTCGCTTAGAGCCAAAGTACAGACTAGCAAAAGAATGAGCAAGGGAGGAGAAAGAGAGAGAGAGAGAGAGAGAGAGAAAGAGTAAGAGAAAGACTTTAATTCTACCTGCTGCTTCTTGCAGAGCCTGATCCTTCCTCAGAGAACTGCTGCCTATTTTGCTGGTGGTCATCTCGGCTCAGAAGAAAGGCCTTGCAGTCCTTATCTGCTGTCATCTTCTATGTTTCTATGTTTCTAAGAAGTGGTAGTAAAATTTGCTACAGTTAGAGTTGCTAAATGCAGTGAAAAGCATAAGCATACAGTAGACGTTTTATTATTAAGGCTCAACTTTTAAATGAGACTGAAGATTTGAGGAATCACAATAATAATTTCAACGTGCTGTTTTGAATTTGATATTGATACTATGTGAAATACTTTAAGAGATTTCAAAATGCATTTTATAGGCTGATGGTGGTTATGTTTGTTTACAGGCAATGGGGCTTTGTTTGGTCATTATTTCTGAAGTGCCACCGAAATTGGCTCTGAGCCTGAGATATTAATGTTCACAGGTCAGTTCCCACCTTTATTTAATATTATTATAAATTTTAAAATATATGTTTTGTCATTTTTAAGAGAGAGACAGTTATATTGAACGTTTGTTTACTTTAATTTCACAGCCCAAACTGAAGCTACTCTTGGGTCTGATGAAGGGACAAGGTGGTCCTGAAACATAACAATATTTGAAAAAATTTCAAGGGAGCTAAGAAAAAATGTAGCAAAGGATGTATTTATTCAAAAGAAAATGGAATATCATATGGATGCTTATATTCAAAAGAAAGTGGAAAATAATATTCTTGAATATAAATAAAGAATATAAATACGAATTACTGATGAATCTGTCTCCAGTAACGGTGGGTTGAGTACCACACCATTCCACTAACTGGTTCTACATTTCCATTAGTGGTACCCCCCCTTCTTGAATTTAGAATGAAATAGCAGGGGACCGAGGGAAACTTCTTTACGAATCCAGTTTAGGATGGATATTGCTTGACAGCAGAAGTAGCATTAAAGTTACACCCCTAAAGGCTCTAAGGAAGTGTATCAGTCACCAACGTTTTCTCTTAAGGAGAAGGGGTTTACTGGAGGTCCCAGAGACACAGCCATAGCGTATGATCCCAACACATTCCCCTAACACTACCTGTGATATGTCAAATTTGTAGTGAGTGTAGGGCTGTGGGGCTTTGGAACTGAGGGGCAGTTCAGGAGGTTCATCATGTGGCTGTAGTTTTAGCATTAAGTCCACTAAGAAGACAAACAACCTTAGCCACATGAGATCTTGTAGGTCCGGGGAACAATACAGGTGGGTCAACAGTAGTATGATTGTGATAGACATGATAATGGCAGAAATCCAGGTACCAACAATTACTGAAATTAGATCCACCTAAGTAGTGAAAGGGAGACAGGGACACAGTATTGACAGAGTAAAGACAACAGGGCACTGAGTCCATCCAGCTAGGTCATTGATGAGGCCTCAGTATAAGCAGGATTACAGTAGAGGCAGGGTATAGGCAATTTGAAAAAGCATAAAGCTTGGACCAGAACAGAATAGAGTGTTTGCAGAGCCTCACTAGGATCATGCAACCAGCAGCTAGCAGTTAGTACAATTAGCTCTAATTAGTTCGTTAGCAGTAGAGAAGGATTTCAAACAACCAACAACTAGCAAGTAGATACTTAGGATTACTCTGTTAGGGTGTAGTCAAAGGAGCAGGAATTCAAAACAACTTTCAGGTTGTAGCAGGGTAGTTAGCAGCAGCGAAGCAAGTGGTTATAAGAATTTCTAGCTACAGATTCATTGCAATAGGTAATTGCTGTACTCTACCAGAAGCATACGCAACAGATTACAGGTTACAATACACACATGTAGATGTAGGGTGAATCTGGGCAAATCCCCTGTCATCCTGGCATCTCTCCTCTGGTGAATCCCCTCAAGGACTCCCATTCCTGCTGTGCCACTCATGCTGGGACTGCTAATGTGGGACCGCTTGAGTGGCAAGCTCTAAAGAAGGGGACAAGGTTCAAGTCCCACCCAGAAAACAGCATGCACAGTGCTGATAGGGCACTAGATGCAGCAGCCCCTGCTGCTGGAATTAGACAGGCTGGCAACTGTTGGGAGGGGAGCAACATAGACCACCAGCTCACAATCCCCTCCAAGATAGCAACAAATCTGTGTTATTGTTCCAGGGCAGGAACCCTGAATGGAGAAAACGTCTGCAGTGGCAAATTAAGAAGATGAACTATTGAGTCCATGTCCCACCCTGACAAATTGCGCACACAGCTCAGATAGGATATTAGATGCAGCAGTCTCTGCTGCTGGAATTAGGCAGCTGGTGACTGTTGGGAGGGACAGCCACTTAGACCACTGGCTCACAATGCCCTGAAAGATTTTTATTAAATGTTTTGATCAGAAAGGCATGCTAAGCTGTGAATTAGCTTGTTTCCAGGTGTGTCCTAGAGAAAATGGTACAGGGAAAAATTATAACATTAGTAATATTGAAGAAAAGCACAAGTGTGTGAAATAGAATGGTAGACAATAAAAATTGTATAAACATGAGAAAACATGGCCAGTTGTGCAAACACAAAGTCAAATGTGCAATAATAGAATGAGCACACAGTAAATAAATGTGCAAACTTGTCAAAATGTGCAATAACAAAACATGTTTGCAAGATATCAGACAAACCTATATATGGCAGAGCGTTCCTTGCAATAACAGCTGGTAATAAGATCAGGTATAATACAGAGACAAAAGGGAAAGAAGCCAGGGAGGCTTGAGATGGTAGGTAACAAGAGAATGAAGTGAGGGGGAAGGGAAGAGAGAGGGTGATAAGTGTGTTAGGTACAAGACCAGACCAGTTTTGAAGGAGCAAAGTACTGGGAGAGGAGGAAGAGTGTGTGTGTGTGGGGGGGATAGGCCAGAGATGAGGTAGCTTATAGGATGAGGTGATCTTTCTGGCTGAGGTCTAAGGGTGTCGGGGGGTTCAATTCTCAAAACAGGTTTTGATTGGTGCAAGCTGCAGTAAACAACTGCTTGCACCAATACCCAGTGCACCAGGACCCTGCTCCTTATTCTCTATCTGGCAAGGTCTCAGCGGCAAAATCCCATGGCTTGTGGCAACCCTTGCAGTGTGCCTGACAGATGGTGCACCGGGAGGGTTTGCTGCAAGCCACAGGGCAGCTGTACGCTGCTCAAGTGTCCTGCCCTCACCCCAATCCCCAGTGTCGCCCCTTATAGTACTATTAAATATAACTTTTACCTGGTGATCTAGTGGCCCCCATCCCCGATCACTTGTAATGCCCCATACAGTAATGTTTAATAAATACATTTTTACCTGGTGGACTAATGGCTCTCCTCCCCAGTGATGTACTGTATAGTACTGTTTAATAAAAGCACTTTTGTCTGGTGATGAAGTGGCCCCCCCTCACCCCAGCAGGCAGTGCTCACCACCCCACTGCCCCCCCATTTCTGAAACACAGCCAGTGACCAGCAGAGCCCACCACTCATCTCTGCAACCTTCTGCCAACTGAACTGTCACTGAGCGCAGACTGTAATGTGTATATGCTGTACACATTACTGTCTGTGCTCAATGATGGTTCAGTTGGTGTCCAGTCACAGAGGTGAGAAGCGGGCTCTGCCGGTCACCAGCCGTGTTTCATGATTGGAGGGGGGGGAGTAGGGTGGTGGGCACTGCCTGCTGGGGTGAGGGGTAGGGAACCACTAGATCACCATGTAAAAGTGATTGCATTAAACATATGGGGTATCATGAGGGGGGCCACTAGCCCACCAGGTAAAAGTGTATTTATTGAACATTACTGTATGGGCTTCATTGGGGAGGGGGGACCACTAGACCACCAGGATGGGGCAATTTTATTATTATCAAGGAAACAGGTGATATCACAGATCTGGGGAACAGTGGCATATTATCGCAAATTGCCCAACTGTCCCAGAGGAACATATTTAAAGTACCCTTAGACCTGCCCTGAATGGTCTAACAGTACTTAAAAATGCACCCTCAGGGGCAGTTTTGTGAATCACATTTAGGGGATGTAGCAGCATGTGTCAGCCGCATGCCCCCCCAGTGCCTTGCCCCAGCCAGTTTCATGGTGCAAGGCTGGTACTAGCCCTCTTTGTCACAGGCAGCCTGAGTTTGATGCAGGCTGCCTTTCTGAACGGCTCCAGAGGAATCTTTTGGTGCAAGGTTCCACTTGTGTCATTTATGTTTGATGCAGGCACCTTGCATCCTTCTGGGGGCTTTGTGAATCAGGCACAGGAAGTCTAAGTGTATAGGAGGAGGGTAGGGGACAGGTAGAGAGATAGCTGAGGTAGAAGGGGCAGGAGCTAAACAAGAATTCAGAGATTAAGGATAGGTGATGCAGTGAGGGAGGTGTTGACCCTTGAGTGAGGGAAGAGAGAGGGAGTAATATATAGGACAGTGGCTGGCAGTCAAGATCAAAGCAACAGAATAGGAGGAAGAGAGGTCCAGTTTGGCAAGGCTGAATCTGGAGGCAGCACAATCATTTTCATTTAATTTCACCTTGCCTTCTTTTTACCCAGAATAGCTCAGCTGATATGCAGCTTTGCTTCTTATGAGCATTTTCATAACGTTACCAGCAAAGAGCAACAGTCCCCTCAAGACTACTCATAAACTGATCATATTTCATAGCCCAGAATGTTGCTTTTCTGTGAGCTTTTTTCTGTCCTTTACCTAAGAATCTGAGTTCATATCCTTATCCAAATATACCCCTAATATTGTTTACATTTTTAGTGCAATAATTTGATCTTAACTACTCCAATTAGATTAACGCATGAAGTCTCATTTCTTTAATTCTGAATTCTTCATCTCAATGTATTTAAAATTTCATTTCCTGTCCAAAATTAAAGAACTTAGTTTTAATATTTAGCTTGAAGGTATTCTGTGCCCATTAAGTCACACTTGCTGCAGTCATTACTACTTAATGTTGATTATTTCAGATTTCAAAGCTCAATGTGTTTTGTTTCATATCAGAAGATCTCCATGAGCCATTTGTCATTCTTTCTCAGCACCAGGAAATCACTTGGTTATTGTTCTTGAGTGGCAGTGGCCATGGAGAGCAATGTGATGTCAGAACAAGTGCACTAAGAACTCAAAAAATCCTGATGAAAGCTTGCTATACGGACTTCATGGATAAGCTGGCAGAATGCTCTACAAAACTCGGGAAACACTAATTAAAGAACCACTATTCATTTCACATGTGCGTTCATAAGTAAGATGGGCGATGGTGTCCATTATCTGGTATACCCAGGAAGCTTGCCGTAAAAGCATCCTGAATACAGCGCTGATTTGGTTGCGTGCCTTACTTGGTGTCAGTTTATTTAAGTTTGGGGACTTCACCCCAACCCCACACCACCTGCTCCTTTTTTACAGTGTGGTGTGGGGGTGAGCCCCAACCCAAATAAGCTAATAAAATGTAAAGGAACAGGTCAAAGTTATCAGATAGTGTAACTTCAGCTCTATGCTAATAGTGAAGGTCCTACGTGTACCCGATATACTACACTATCACCGTAAGATGTTTCAGCTGTTACAATTTACTAGAGAATACATTTTGTTTTCCTTTTTAATACTCTTTTTCAAGATTTATAGCATATCTTGGCAGTACATCTAAAAAGTCTATATAGAAAACAGTTGAAAACATTAGCCTCTACCTTGCCTTTCTTTATGACATCATTGTGCTCACCACGACAACAGACTGTGATGTCATAAACAGCAATTGTGTGGTTAGCAGGGGACAATCGTATACATTTTGAAAGACTCAGCGAAACAATTGCTGCATTATCTACAATATTGAGTAGACTAATAGAAGGGGACTAGCAAAAAAAAAACAAATAACTAGAAAACAATAAAGTGAAAACATAACTGGCATAAATCTAGTGGTTGTAAGCTTTTTATTACAATAGGGAGTTGCTCTTTAAATTTAAAGGAAACAGTCAGCACTAAGTGCCCCACATCAAAGTGTGAGGCTGGTCCCAATTTGTACTTTGTGCTCAAAAAAGTTCTTTTTACTTTCTGTTTACTGCAATATTATGGATCATATCTGGCTGATCCTGCTGACCACCTCACTGACGGTTGTTGTAACCAGAAATCCCAGAATCCCCCGCATCTGATGTCAGGGGTGGGCTGCAGCCACGGGACATTCAATAACCTGCAGTGCATGTTAGAGCTTAGACACGCTCTGATCAGCTGTTTGTTGGTCCTGCTGTGCTCCCAGCACTACATTCTGTCCTCTGTGACTGTACTAAGCTCCAGAAGGACAGTGAGACCAGCAAACCAAACATCAGAGTTCATAGTACTTCATCACATGCACTTCAGGCTGTTGAATTTTCCAGAGCTGTAGTCCAACTCTGATGTCAGCTGCAGGGAGGTCTTTGATTTCTGGTTACAGTACATATCAGGGTGGAAGTCAGCAGGTTCAGCTAGATACAATCTAATATCTTGCAGTAAACAGTAAGTTAAAAAATGCACAAAAACTGCAAACTGGGACCAGCCCCATGTATGAGTGTGGGCTCTTAATGATGGTCGTCCCCTTTAAAGATGGAGTTCTCCAGCAAATGTTAATAGCTAATATATTAGTAGTTAATATGTTAATAGCCAAATAAAGTGTATTTATGAGATTGACATACAGTATATGAATGCTGTATTTTCACCATAGACAATCAGTGGAATCAAAATCCTGCTGTACTGTCATTGTTTATTTGTTAACCGGGTCAGTACACTGGAGCAAGCTCCTTTTATGGGCACAACCCGGGATCATATGATCCCATAAAAACATCAACACATAATATGTTTACATACAGTAGTAACAGCATACAACAATAATTCATTCCGTTGTAATGTCATCTTTCTCAAAGTAGACTGAAGGTTTAGAAGGTTCACACTGAGCTAAGAAAGAAACGTGGCTCTGCATCGGTTCGTGCACTATTTGCACTACAATAAAGCATAATCTAGCTACCTGTGAGAAGTATGTTTGAAAAACAAGTTATGTTGGAAGGCTCCTTGAGATCTACAACTTGACGACGGGGGGAGCTACATGGGGAAAAACAAGCTCAGGTTCCTTGAGCACTCGGACTTCACATGAGCAGGAGTTCAGAGGGAAGGGAACAAGCTAAGATCCATATGTTAAAAAAATTACAAATAGGTAACTATGTCTTGCTTGGCTGAAATGCCATCTTGAGGTTCTGTTGACATGTTCGAACCTCTCAAGCTTCAGTCTTGAGGTTTTCGATGTCACCAGACCCTCTTGATGGCACTATAGACATGTTACACATACAGTAGTTCTGTATAAGTTCTTCTGTTTATATACAGAAGTGGATACCTGCCTTTTCCACTTTGCAGTAAGTTTGGACAAGAATTTTAGTTATTTATCCACAATACAAGACATGGCCATACAAATACAGGAAAAAAAGGAGCAAAAATCAAAATTAAAGAAAAGAAAAGCTACAATTATTATACATAACAACGGGCAGCATAAAAAAACAGAAATAGTTCATAGATTCTAATCAAGCATCAATTGATTAATAAAGACAGGTGATATGTACAAGGTTTCAATCATTTTCTCTGACCCCCCCAAAAGCCATCCATTTGCCCTACCACAACCAAAAGTCTACTAGCCCCATGGCTTGTGGCAGCCCTTGCAGTATGCCTGACAAATGGTGCACTGGGAGGGTTTGCCGCAAGCCACAGGGCACCTGTACACTGCTCAAGTGTCCTGCCCTCACCCCCAATCCCTGATGTCGCTCCTTACAGTACTATTAAATATAACTCTTTTACCTGGTGATCTAGTTGCCCCATCCCCGATCACTGGTAATGCCCCGTACAGTAATGTTTAATAAATACACTTTTACCTAGTGGGCTAGTGGCGCTCCTCCCTGATGATTACCTCGTATAGTACTGTTAAATAAATCACTTTTATCTGGTGATGGCTCCCCACCCCAGCAGGCTGTATACACCCACTCCCCCAGTTCTGAAACACAGCTGTCGACTGGTGGAGCCCACCATTCATCTCTGCGACCTGCTGCCGACTGAACTGTCACTGAGCGCAGACTGTAATGTGTACATGCTGTACACATTAGTCTGTGCTCAGTGTTGGTTCAGTCAGCGTCCAGTTACTGAGGTGAGAAGTAGGCTCTGCCAGTCGCCGGCTGTGTTTTGTGATTGGGGGGGTGGGATGGTGGGCACTGCCTGCTGGTGTGGGGGATCGGGAGCTACTAGATCACCAGGTAAAATTGATTGTATTAAACAGTACTATATGGGGTATCACTAACCCACCAGG
Source organism: Neoceratodus forsteri (assembly GCA_016271365.2). Lineage (NCBI taxonomy): Eukaryota > Metazoa > Chordata > Ceratodontiformes > Ceratodontidae > Neoceratodus > Neoceratodus forsteri. The sequence continues at coordinate 436,745,727 of JADMNL010000023.1, forward strand.
TAAAAGTGTATTTATTGAACATTACTGTATGGGGCTTCATTTAGGAGGGGGGACCACTACACCACCTGGATGGGGCAATTTCATTATTATCAAGGAAATGGACAATGGGTTTTCGGCTAGAACTGCTGGGCACTATTCAAGGAGCTAAACCTATTTGATCTAGAACCAAGTGACCAGTTCTACCCTCAGTAAAATGCACAAAGGGTAGCCAACAGGTAGTATGTCTATCCTGCAGCTGGGAAGTTGGTTCTTTCATATCCTGTATTTGTTTGCATAATGTCAACCAGCCCTCTAGTGTAGGGAGGCCTTCTGAAGTCATTTTTTTGTGTGTTCTTTGGTAACTGGGAAATGCCCACTAGGCACAAGTGTCTGTTATCAGGAGCAGCCTGGGAGCACTGGGGAGGTTAAGTGACTTGCTCAGAGTAATACATTATGCAAGTAGCCAGCCCGTTGGCGCAGCGGTTGGATTTTCTGCCTGCAATGCCAGTGACCCGGGTTCGGGAGCAGACTCGGATCACTGGAGGGCTGGCCGGGGGAGAAGGCTTGAGTGTTCCATGACAGCTCCCCTTCTCCGAGGGAGGGAGGGGCCAAATGCCCTCAACTTGCCTGACCCCAAGCGGAGGCTTGAGGTACAGCAAGCCCTGCTTGCAGGTGAGGGCTGGCCATGACCTCTGGTGGATGTTGGCATGCAGCACCTTGATGTCAGGGCGCACACCACATAAGGGAGAAAACTGGAGGACAACAGCCTTCCAGCTCTGGGAAGATGGGACACCAGGAGTGTGCCCTCGATGTGCCACCACCCACCCAGACCGCCTTGCCTGATGAGACAAGCAAGTGTACTGGGTGTACGGACCACACCTCATTCCCCACCCGGGGGGAAAACTGTGGCTTCATGGAGCGCAAGGTCAGTCATGGGTTGGGTGGTTGGCAGAGGGATGACTCCCAGGTGCCCCTGAAGGGTCGGAAATGAGAGGCAGTAGGAGGGGAAAAATAGAAAGTAAAAAAAAAAAAAACACAGTATGCAAGTGGTAGTTCTGGGAATCAAAGCCAGGTCTATTGGATGTACTAAGCTCATTTGCAGCTAGTTACTCTAACTTCTAGGCTATAGTATACTACCAGCCCCATTGACAAGTGATAGCCTTGAATGCTCCACTGATGAGAATTTGGAACAGGAACTGAATGTGCTTGTTTTTGAGGTGTTCAGGTGTAAGCCCCAACACCAAGCATTGCAGTGTTTGCAGAATGGGTTTCTGAAAACTTTGACCCAATGCCCTATGTATTTCCTCCCAAAATATAGTCAATTTGGGGACATCCAGAAAAATGGGTATGATGCACCCTCTGACCACAACCCCACCAGCATTAACCAATGTTGGTAAAACCAAAGTGCCTGGTAGTGAATGGAATCCTAGAAAGTGAGTGACCACCTTCCATCTGTGCTCTCCCCAGGTATAGGAAGAGAACACCTTGGCTATCTCTTGCTACACCACTGCCCAATTATTATTGGACTTGCGCTGACCCGCTTCCTCTTCCCATTTAGTCTGAATGAACTGTCTGCTGATAGCTTCTTTTGGAGCCAGACTCTGGTACTAGTAAGAAACCCAGTGACCCATGCTCGGAGCCTCCTGATATAACTGCAAGGTCTGTTGCAATGGGTTCAGGGTTTTTTGTAACTGTTCCCTCTGGGGTGCAGGCTGTAACAAGCTCAGTACCTGAAGGAAGCAGTAAAAATCTCTCTATGGGAGAAGTAATTCCTGCTGGATTTGTTGAAAAGATTTAATCTTACCCTGATCCATAAATTGTTCCAACTGTCTCAGCCCCTATGTTCCCACCTATCTTGTATGGTCCAAAGGTTGACCATGCTGTAATAGGTGTCAATAATGATAGTCTGATTTATCAAACAGAATATCCCCTATGCTCCTCACTGCTGGTTGTTTTGCTCCTGCTGCACCCATTGTTGTCTGTGACCCTCTAGTGTTATGCATCTGCATGGGGTATTGCAGACTTCCTAAATAATACCTATAAAAGTCCAGGCCTCGTAGGCCTTCTTCATCTTTATGTAGCTGAAGCAATTCACTCTTAAGCTGAGGTCTTTTCCTTGCCCATACAAATGTTTGTGTTTTCTAAGCAAGGTTTTCCAGAACCTAAGGTGATATCAGTAGACAGAGTGAAGAACAGATAAAGAAGGCATAGGAGAATATTCATGCATAGGGTCTGGATTCTGAAAACACTTGGAAAGTGCAAAAAAAAATGTGCAAGTCCCCAAAATGTGTGCAGTGGCAGAAAAATAGGGATAATTGTGTTGAGTGGTATACACAAAACGTCCACAGCTGTGGGAAAAATTCACTGCGGACTGTGGAAAAAATGCAGCTGTTGAAGTTCCTGAGCAAAAAAAAAAAAAGCTACTGAAAAGTATGGCATATCCCTTTAAAGGCTATTCTCAATCACTGTTTTTCCTCAGTTGTGAAAACAAATGTTGAAAACATGCTGCACCACAAAGAGTGAGGCATAACTCACCCTGAGCAAAAAGCACTGTATTAACAATTGGGATACAATGATAGTGGGGGTTCATGCACCATGCAACTGCAAACCTGAGGGCTGTATAGTAGTGTCAGTTGTGACAACACAAATAGCACACATTTGCATTGAAAAGCAACAAACCACAACCACAGGACCCAGTGCAGTCATAAAGGAGCCCCACATGCAGTAGAGGTAGAGCTGTAACAGCCACAAGTGAGTGCTACTGAAGCAGGCAACATAAACACACCAGGGAGAGACGCAACCAATAGTTACAGAATGCTACTGTGGTGCACTTTCCTGCTGGTACTAGTGGTGCTGCTGTGGTCCCAGTTGGGGGACTGTATGCTGATCTCACAGTGAGTACTTTCTGCTGCATCTATGGCAAGACGTCCAAGTCTCCTGTTCCAATTAATATGGATCACCTGCTGTTCTAGGTGCTGAGCTTTTTCCGCAGCTGCGGATCTGGCTTTAGTAGTACTAGCAGTAAAAGATTTATTTTTATTCAGGACAAGTTCTTTCTTCACATCTTAGGCCAAAGCCTTTTTTCAAGATGGTCCTGACAGTGGGACTTTAAAACTACTTAAATACAAACAAATACAAACACGATACAAGCATCACTTTCATTCTCTAAAACATATAATGAACATACTTATATTCCAACAAAGTTTATACAACTCATTTCACAACATGAATTACCAATTTAAAATCCAAGAAATATTTTTTCATCCATTGCACATGCATTTAACTTTCAGTTCCTCTTTCAAAAACTTGATAACCAGAAGTAGTTTATAACCTAATTTACTTTTTATAACATTCAACAGTTGATTGTTTGAAACATATTCAGCTTTAAATGTCATTCAGTAAAATTATTTTTTACCCTAGGCTTATAAGGAGTCACCCCGTTGTCTCTTAACTAACATTTATGTTTAATATTTTTCTCCTCTATTTAATCCCTAAGATATTTTGGTTCACCTGTCTTTTGTAATCTATGTGTTTGTAAGGCCCTTTTTATTTTTCTATTATTATCAAGTGTTACCCAGTTCAGTGTCATATACAAGTTACAGTGGTGGGTCTTATAATCACATCTGTCTAAATTATTATAAGTAACCTCAAGCTTTCTTAAAAGAAAGGCCGAGGCCTTTCCATATATATGACTGCCATAATCTATTGTAGGAACTAATAACTGATTCACTATTGATTTCTGCATACCAGTATCTGTACAAAACCTATTTCTTTGAAAAGCCCCTAATTTTCTATTTACTTTACCTACTAAATCTTCTATATGTATATCAAATTTCAATCCCTGGTCCACCCAAATCCCTAAGTATTTATAATAAGGAACCTGCTGCAATATTTCTTGTTTTAATGTTTTTATGTTCAGTTCCTGTTTATGATTTATTTTACCCTTCTGTGCTGAAAAAATAAGGGTTTTTGTTTTTTTTGCTATTTAATACTAATTTTGAATTAAGTAACCATTTTTCTAACCCTGTAAAATCTTCCTGAAGCCCCTGTTCTAGCTCATTAATATTCATACCACACACTAACAAAACTGTATCATCTGCACATAGTTTAATTTTGGTATTAGTAGCTATTTTTTCTAAATCATTAACATAAACCAGAAAAAGAGTTGGGCCCAAAATGGACCCCTGTGGTACCTAACAACTTTAAGCTGTTTTAAGGTTACATCTTAAAGTTGCACCAACTGTGTTCTTTCAGATAAATAGGAGGAGAACCATCCCAGAGTTTCAAAATCTAGGCCCAGTCTTTCCAATTTCTGAAGCAAAACCCTGTGGTCCACAGTGCTGAAGGCTTTAGACAGGTCCACAAATACTGTGCCCACTTCCCCCCCACCCCAAGCTGAGAGGAGACAAGATCTATAAGGTCAGTGAGCACGGTGTCCATGGAACGCCCTTTTCAGAAACCTGATTGTGAGTCTGAAAGTAAATAATATTTCTGCAAATAATTACTTAACTGGTTATTTACAAGTGTTTCCATTACCTTTGACACCGTGGACAACAGGGCAATCGGCCTATAATTCGAGGGATCAGTTGGATCTTCCCCTTTAAAAACTGGGACTACCTTTGTATTTTTCCAAGTAGAAAGCACAGCACTGAAACAGCATTAGTTAAAGTGCAGAATGATCTCCTTAAGGTAAGAGAGAGAGAGAGGAGAGTGGTCAATTCACGCTCTTCTCAATCTCTCCTCAGTGTTTGATACCATAGACCATGTGGTACTGCTGCCTGAGAGAGTGCTGTGGATGCACCAGCATGATTATCAGATAGTTTGAATCCTTCTTGACAGGCAGGAAGCAACGGGCAGTTATGGGAAATTTTTTTCTCCTGCCTGAAGACCTTGACCTGTGTCTCAAGGGTCAATCTTGTCACCCATGTTGTTCGAGGTATACATGCTATTCCTAGTGGATATCACTAGGTGTTGTGGTTTGGGTTTTCACTGCTGTGCAGATGATACCCAGCTGTATATATCCTTTGCACCCAGAACATTGAATGCTGTGGAAGTGCTAAACAACTGCTTATCTGAGATCCAGACTTGGATGTCCTCTAACTGCCTGAGGCTCAACACGGACAAGACGGAGGTACTAATGATTGAACTTGGACATTGGTGGAGGACCTACCATCATTGGTGTATGTTTTCATTATATCCAAACTCGATTACAGTAACACTCTTTACTTCATGGTCAGTGGAGGAACCTCCACTGGCTGCAGCTGGTGCCATTAATGATTACTGAGTAAGGCAAGTTACTGAATATCACAGTTCTGCTGTTGAAAATTGACTGTAAACCAGTGCTTGCTGAATCCATAGTCCCAGATGCATCACTGACACATGTACAGGAGGCATTGTAGGAACAAGAAGAGCAATAAACCATGCTACGATGGAGAGCCCCAGGGGCCATAAGACTACCATAAAACTAAAAGGCTAATGTAGAAAAAACTTCTAATAACAGACAAAGAGAAGGATACAATTGGACTACACACACAAGTCAAAACACTAGTCTGCAACTCTGCTCAACATACCTTTTTTTTCAGATTTGGACTGTACTATTGCCTTAATTAATTACAGATAGGCAGAGGCTCCCTCTGATCTATCCTGCTTATGTTGCACCATTAAGCCTGCAATCCAAGTTAGCAGAGCCTCCATTTTTATACTCGAATGAGACCTGGCTAATGAAATGCCCCATCAAGATAGCCTTCAGGCCATCCCAGATGTACTTCAGCTTTGTGTCATGCTCCATGTTCTGACTTTAGTACCCCTTGATCTCAATGGAGACTTTTGAACACGTTTTTTCCGTGAGCAAATTACCATTAAGACGTCAAACTGAGGTGGTACTTCTAGGGCCTAGGATGATTTTAATTTGTATTGAGGCATGATCTGAGATGGTTCTCAGCGTTATTTGGCAATCTGTAAACATATGATGAAAATGTTTTTGAATATAAAATCTATCAAATCATGAGTAACTGTTACCTACAATAATACTACGTCGTAAAATCCTCGGTTTTGTTAGATAGAAGAAAGCTTTTGCACATTATGTACTGTCTCTTGCTCCTAGTGGGCAAGGCTGATTCACCGTTCCCAATTAAGTATTCATCAATCTTTGTTTTAAAACTCTGAAAGGACTCTGCATCCATCACCTCCATTGGCAAACCATTCCATATCCTCTCCACTCCCTGTGCGAATAATTATTTCCTAGTATTTGTATGCACATGCACCTGTATAAGTTGCTTCTTGTGTGATCTTAAAGCTAATCCCCTGTCTATATATTGTATGCCAGTTTCAGTCATCAGTTCATTGTCTCCCAGACTTTTATATAGTTGTAACATATTCCCTCTAAATCTTCTCTCCTCCAGTGTAAAGAGTCCCAGTTTTGCCACCCTTTGCTCATATGTAATCTTTCTTACATTTGGAATCAGTCGTATTGCCTTTCATTGCACCCTCTCCAGCATTGCCCTGTCTCTCTTCAAATAAGGGTTCGAAAATGGAGTTCCATTTTTTACATACGGCCTTACATATGTCTTGTACAACATCATCATGCAGTGCTCATTCCTAGTGATAAAGGACATCTTTATGCAGGTTAGTATTATATTTGCACCTGCTATAGTGACTTTCCTACATTGTTTTTCATTTGACAAATTGTTACTTATTATTACACCCAAGTCCTTCTCAGTTTCCACGACTTGGAGGTGATTTAAGGTAAAATCCTTTGCCAGGGGACGTCTTTCCTTCCAGACGTCCTCCAACCATCCTTTCTGATGTAAACTGCTGAGGTGCCTAGCTGCCCAAGGCTGGAGGCCAAGATATCTAGTTGGCCTATCCAAGACCAGGTTTTCAACCATGTTCCAATCTCTGCCCACTAACAGCATGCCATCAGGGAGTATTGCCAGAAAGTTAAAGGTTTTTGTGAAAAACTCAGACAAGGGTGGAGTACGCCTGTAAGAATTTCTAATATGAATTACCTGTCGCCCCCCCCCCGCTCTACTGAGATGAGTATCAATCTCCAACATGTGTCTTACAGTGAATCCAGGACATTGGTGGGGATCCCATTTCTAATCAGGATGGCTACTCTTGCCTTAGGACGTGTGGGGTGTGATCATGACCATCAACCCCCTACAGAGCTACAAATGCTGATTTGGAGAAGTGAGTTTCTTGAAATAACACAATGTCACGATGCTCATGAGCTAGTTCCCTCAACAGCCTGCTTGCTTAACCACAGAGGAGATACCTTTAACATTATACAGAATCATTTTCAAACTACCCGTCAGTAAATAACAATGAAAATACTATAGAAAGATAACATTTAATAACTGTAGATAATGCAGAATCTTTTCATTGTAGCACCACCTCAGCTACTAGCCAATTGTTCTGGCAAGGAAAGAAAGGCCTGGACCAGTGAATCCAAGCCTCTGAACTGATTGTCCCCATGAAAATAGTTGCTGCATGAAACACGAAAGAACTGGATAACCTAGAAAACAAACTCAACATAGCAAGAGCCAACAATCCTCTGTAGAGGTGCACAAGCATGTGAACACACTCCTACTAAGGAGCATAAGGGTGATCAAGCCCTCTCACAGAGGCAATTATTTCACAAAGTGGCAGACTGGAGGAGGACCACTATCTCCAGCCCCCCCGCCTACTTCTGCCCCTGTCATCTGGGTGCTGCTCCTCTCACATGACAATTAGAACAGTATACTAGATGAACCTAGAGTACAGTACAGTACAGATGCAAAATACCTCCAGTGAGGTCCCCGCCCCAGCCTCCCCACCCCCAAAGCCACACTGAGTGTCCTTGCGGCAGTCAGATGCACACATTGTCTTTTGTAATCTATCCAATGCTGGAGAGATATGTGATGGGTTCCTTCCTGACTTTGTGAGGTCCCACACAGAAAAAACAAGAAAAAAATAAATAAGAAAATACGTCCAGGAGGAAGAGGAAGAGGAAGATGTGATGACCAACCATCCTTATCAGTGATTGGGCCCCCACCCCATGAAGGCACCACTAAGGGAGGTACCAACCACCAGTTACCATTAGATTTTACCCCCTCACTAACCAAATAACAAGTCCCTTTTCCCTTCTCCCACTTCCCAAGGTGCACTCGTACAGATTAATAATTTCTGACAGCATTGACTCTGTGCCTCATCCTTGTAGTGCCCTGTTAAAGGCAGACATGAAGCAAAGTCCAACATTCCATGCATCTCAGCTGACCATGTGGTACCCAGCAGCTGTTGAAAAAAAAACAATTGCTAGTTCAAACCACCCACCTTGGTGAATGCAACCCCCTGTTGAGACTGCTCCTCAGGAAGATCAGCCACAGCATTTGTCCAGAGTCATTGCAGGCTGCCACCAAGCTCGAGCCTGTATGGGTGCCACATTGTACAAACAGAGGTGGGAAAGTAAGATGTGGAGAAAACTGTCATTGCCAAGTTGGCCATCATTGCTGCCTTCCTGATTCATCACAGCATGGGATTTCTCTACTATAAGCAAATCACCAGAGTGGCAAAAGTTAAAGGAGTAGTCCACCCAAAACTTTCAAAAAATATATGTTGCAGAGTGTTTTAATTTGTATGTGAAGTTCTAGTGTTTCCTTCCCTCTGACTGCTATTAGGAGTTTTTTCTAAATTAGCCTGCTAGCTTTATGCTAGTTTTACGACCCCTGGGGATCTTCATCCGAGACAGCTTAATTGAATTCCTTGTTCCCACAGTGCATCTTGTCTCATGTGACAGTGGTGTAGCAGAGACCCAACATTCAGCACACAAATGCCAAACAAACTAAATATCTTGGAAGCTTTACAAGCTGCACAAAAATTACCAGCAGCAAAGTTCTTCAGGCGAGTAAGACCTTTACAATGAGGGTAGTCACTAAACTGAATTCTATAGATTTTAAAATATAGCCATCTCTACTGTTGTGAACTGATTGTAAAGCAATGCTTTCTGCTGGATTTATGGTCTCTGCTACATCACTGTCACATAAAACAAGGTGCATTGTAGGACAAGGGAATACAATTAAGCTGTCTCATATGGAGATCTCCAGGGGGTCATAAAACTACTCTAAAGCTAGCAGGCTAATTTAGAAAAAACTCTCAATAGCAGACAGAGGGAAGTATGCACAACAACTTAACATACACATCACAACACTCTGCACAACATATGTTTTTTGCAAGTTGTGGGTGGACTACTCCTTTAATGTCCGCAGTCATCTAACATGGTGAGAGAAGGGTAGAACTGAGGGTGGGGATAACTGACTAATTTCCATGTTCTAAGCCCTCAGTAAGTCAGGAGAGAACAAAAGCAGAAACACAAAGAAAGCCACTAACCAGCTCTTCATTTCGGTGCTGCAGATAGGCTTTGGGGAATATGTTGCAGATCCTGTGCTAATAATTTAAATGACTTATGCTTCTGAAGCTGTTACTGTCCCTTCAGGCTGGCAGCCACTGCCCAGACAAACTACTGCAGATCTCTCTTGCATGTTTCTTCCAGCATCCCTGGCAACAAGATTCCCAGCTTCATCAATGTTTTGTTGCCAAATTCCAAATGTATAATCAGTTTCACTGGGTACTTCTTCTGCACTTTTATTTGTTTATAATGTATTGTCAAACATTATCTGCCAAAATCTATCATTTAACAGGGTTGTTATATCATTGATATGACGTCACTATGTTGTTAATCCATCGATGGTATGTTACATTGATAGTACTGTATAACAGGGAGAAATGATCTGCTCACGTGCGTTTCCTGAACTGCTGGCCTTACTGAACAGGTCACGGCAGTTACAGCTGGACACGGAGAGAGCATTGGTGATAAGTTAAAAGAAAGGATCCAGACCAGAATAGTTTTTTTTTTGTTTGTTTAAATTGATCAGACCAATACTCACACACTATAAAAGATAATGTATGGGCATCAATCATCCACACTATTCTCCCTTCTCATGGTTGCCATTACAGCTTAAGAAAACCTCTTGAGCTACACTCTCGAGGTTTATCTAAGCTGTCATGACAACCACCCAAAGTGATAATAGCATGGTTGTTCATCGATGCCCATACCTTATCCTCTATATCATTTAGCCGTTTACTTACCAGGTAAACAGCCTTCCATTTCTGCATCAGTTCGCCTTGGTAGTCTTGATCTATAGAGACCTGATTGCCATTTTATGTAAGGTCCTTTTTCCCACATTTTCTTTGAGGCGGAGTTCTTTAACAGGATATTTTAAGAACTTAATGATAGATCATGAGGTTTGTCTGCTTTTCAGCAAGATCTGAGGGCTCATGGATCTCATGGATTATGTTTGGAAGACAGTAAATCCAGTCCTGACTTAATGTCAGTGATAAAATTCTCTGCTAGCTGTTTGAAACCATGTTTGGATAATGGCATTAAGGTCAAGTCCCTCAGCATCCTCTGGGAGCCCAAACAACTTCCATCCAAAGTGTTACCAACAATCGTCACACTTTAATTGTCAGTTTCAGTGTTACTACAGGGTAGGTAATCATTAATTATATGCAACAGAGCTAATTACACTGTAGTTACACATTTGTTGCATGTACAGTAACTACAGTATAGTTAAGGAAACTTAAAGGTTACCCAAACAACCTTGTCTTGGTGTCCTCAGCTCTCTGTGTCAACTCCCTCTCTTGTTGACATAAAAACAGGACTACTTAGCTGGTGCAGGCCATTTCCTCCTATAAGTCAGTCACTGCTTCCTTGACCTGTGCTGTGTGAGTTTTTAAATTTTTTAAATCCTTCTTTACAGTATGTTGCTTACATTTACATTAATGCGTTGCAGATTTTTCGTAATGTTAGCATTTGAGCCTGAGTTCTGTGCTTTGTTCATCGGCCTATGCAAAGGGTGCCATCCAAGACCCAAAATGGAGAGTTGCTTGGGCTTCTACATTTAGTGCTGGATCTCGCAGATTTATGTCTGGAAGACAGTAAGTCCAACTTTTGTTTATTTGCTCCCATCTCCTGCTTGCAATCTGACTTATTTTGGGGTGATAGTCATCATTTTCTCTTTGATCTTGATGGATTTAGTGCCGTGGGGGACCGGATCTCCAACACAAACACTCACTGCCATTTGTGACATTACTGGAAGTCAGATACCTGCACTTTAAATAGATTTCAGTTACTACATAACTAATACTGCATAAAAAATACAATTTTAAGCAGCAGTGCATATTAAGGTGAACATTTTGAATCTATACAGTATCTTTTCATTCTATTTTAGATTGCCCTGTGTCACTTGTCTTATAAGATGCCCCTTTCTTCTAATTTTGAGTCTGTTATTGCAATTCTTTACATTTGAAATAATTAAAGGAACACTCTTTTTTACATATATTTTTGGGGTTCAGAAGCCTCTATTTGTCATATACTGTTTCCCACCCAGGAATGGGTGATAAGAACACAAATGAGAGTCCATCATCATATACCCATTGATAGAGGAGGAAACAAAAGGACCAGGCAATATGCTACTCCTCCCTCTGTCCCATAATATCTCTTGTACAAATACAATTAAAGAATGAATAGAGTATCAGCAGAAGAAAGGAGCGTTAGGCTCTAACTCTGCCCAGCACCTCTAGAAAGGGATTCCATATTTCCCAAAATATCTGTACATTGTCTTCTGAGGCATAATGTATTTGTTCTTATTTTACAGTATCCAATAATAAATTGAGTAAATGCTGATAAGTTGGAGCTTCAGTACTCTTCCAGTTCAGGAAATTTAATTTCTTGGCATTAACCAACAGTAGGTCAATTAAGTTTGCATTAGTTAAAGATACAAACTCAAAATGTCTATAAGAAATACCTGATAATTTGATGCCAAGGTTGAAAGGAAAGGTATTATCCAATATTCTGTACAATAATTTCTCTTATTCCAAAACAATTGCATTTAGCACAGCTAACAAATGTGAGTCAAGGTTCCCTTTTCTTGTTAACATCTAGTACATATCTCCAATAAGGCTGGGTTAAATATATTCAATTTCACTGGTATAAGGTAAATTCTATGTGTTATATTAAAATGCATTTGGCATTATTTAACATTCTTAGATATTGACATGGGGATCTGTAATATTTGTTTCCAGTTCTCTTCAACCAGATTCATATTCAGTCCTTTTTCCAAGCATTTTGTAATTCTGGCCATAGAGTAACCTTCCTTTCCATAATAAATGAGTACATCGTACTGATAACCCTTTTAAATTGTGTTTTCTTGTGAGCACCATATCACTTCTAACAGAGATGGGTCTGGCAGTTTTTCACTAGCCACCCTTTTAATCAATTGGAAAATCAAATTTTTTCTTCATATTTTCAAATGTCATGAACTTATTTGTTTTTTCCAATTGTTTAACCAGGAGTGACACACTAAGCTGAACTCTTGTTTGCAGGTGCAACCTGGGAGCACAGAGAAGTTAAGTGACTTGCTCAGGGTCACACAGTATGCAAGTGGGGGTTGTAGGATTCAAACCCAGGTCTCCAGATTTGCAGCTCAGAGCCTTAAACCACTGTACTATACTGCCTCCCTATCATTATTAAATAATTGGCCTAAGCATTGTTTACCCTTCTGCATCCTTTACATTTGTTTTCAAGGTCAGGATTTCATCATTTTCTCACAATGGGTAAAAGAAATAGTATGCGTATGACCCAGAATCTTATGCAAGTCTTTCCAAATTTCTACAGTGCACCTAGTTATATGAGATACAGTATCTATTCTTTTTTTTATTTTAGAAAACACATACAATGCAGATTTTTGAGGCCATGTATTAGATATTGATTGCTCTGACTTGACACATTGTGGCAAATGTTCAGTTTCCTTAAACCAAAAAAGCATTGGTTCAAGATGACAAGCTGTATAATACAAATATAGATTTGGAACTTGGAGACCAGCATATTGTTTGGATGCATATGCAATTATTGCCGCCTTGATTTCATCAGTCGACCTGGCTTGCATCACGGAGACCTAGGTGGGAGATGATGCTGGCCCTATTTTTGAGGCTGCAGTCCCCCAGGGTATACCGTGGCGCACTGCCCCAGAGAAAATCACAGGGGTGGCGGTGTAGTCATTTGTTTTGGATCTAGACTGACCTTCACCATGCACCCGGTGGGAACCCCAAGTTCATTTGAGTGTGTGGCCATTTGTGGAGGACTCGACGTGGGCTGCAGGATCCTCCTCATCTATCGCCCTCCTGGCCCGATGTGGGGTTTCCTGCAGGAATTTGCTGAGTTTGTTGCTGGTGAAATGTTGGGTTCCCCCAGATGTGTTTTTCTAGAGGACTTCAATGTTTGGGCCAACGATAAAGTCCAAAGGTGCACTGGCGAATTTCTGCTGAGTTTGTCCTTGTTGGGGCTGATGCAGGTCGTTGATGCACCAACTCATCGGGATGGCCACACACTGGACTTGGTGTTCTCACTGGGGCTCGAGATTGCAGATCTTGGGGTTGATCAGGTATTTTGGTCTGATCATTGCACGGTGAAGTTCACGCTTGGGGCTCCCACCTTAAGTTCTTCCCCTGCTGAGATGATTTGCTGCCGCCCTTTATGTGATCTTACCCCTGAGGGTTTTCTGATGGCAGTCGATTTATCTAGTGTGGGTGGTGCATGCATCGGAGGTGTTGAAGTCGGGGTGGACACCTATAATAAGGTGTTATCTGACACCATCAACTCCCTCGCACCTATCCGTGTATGACCCAGAACTTTGTACCTGAGGTCTCCATGGTATGATGGAGATCGTAGGGAAATGAAGAAGATGGGTCGGAGATTAGAGCGCTGCTGGAGGAAGTCCCATCTGGAGACAGACAAACTGGTCCTGCGTGTGCATTATTGCGTACATCAGGAGGCAATCAACCGTAAGAAGGCAGTGTTTCTGTCCAGGGAGATTGCTGCCGGGAGAAACCGACCAGCTTCACTCTTCCGGACTGTCAATAGACTTCTCCATCCTGTCTGTCTGCAGCCCGGGAGGGTTTCCTCAAATGAGGATTGTGAGGATTTTGCTCGGTTTTTCTCGGACAGGGTGTCTTTGATCCGGCAGGAGGTTTCTTCAGCCAGCAATACCATTGCTGACAGTGGTCGCCAGATGTGTTCTGAGTGCACTCCGCCTAGTTGGGGTGAGTTTAGGCCAGTGGAGGTTCGTGAGGTTATTGAGGTGGCAGCCAATTTGAAGCATACCTTTTGTGAGCTGGACCCAGTGCCAACGCGTTTCTTAATGAGATGTATTGACTCTGTCAGCCCGGTGTTTGCCTCGATTGTTTGGTGTTCCTTGTGTCAGGGTGTCTTTCCAGATGCCTTGAAGGAGGCTCTGGTGAGACTCCTTTTAAAGAAATCTTCTTTGGACCCGGAGAACAAGGCAAATTACCGTCCCATCTCCAATCTCCCATTTTTGGGGAAGATTGTTGAGAAGGTGGTATCGCTTCAGTTGGAGGAACACCTCATGACTCACGAGTTGTACGATCCCTTCCAGTTGGCTTTTTGGGCCAGACATAGCACTGAAACTGCATTAGTTCAGGTGCAGAATGTCCTTCTCAGGGTTAGAGACCGAGGGGACAGGACAATTCTTGTTCTCCTTGATCTCTCTTCAGCATTTGATACTGTGGACCATTGTGTGTTGCTTCTCCACCTGAGGGAGCTGTGTGGACTCACCGGTACTGTCATCAACTGGTTTGAGTCCTTTCTTACCAACAGGAGGCAATGGGTTGTGATGGGAAATTTCTCATCTACACCCTGCCTCCTTTTGTGTGGAGTCCCTCAGGGTTCGGTATTGGCCCCAATGTTGTTCACAGTATATATGCCGCCCCTGGTGGGGATCATTAGGAAGTATGGTCTGAGTTTTCATTGCTATGCTGATGATACTCAGTTATACTTGTCCTTTGCCCCAGGAACATCCAATGCAGTGGATGTGTTAAGTATTTGTCTGGCTGAGATTAATGACTGGATGGCCTCCAGCTGGCTACGGCTGAACCCTAACAAGACTGAGGTATTGGTAGTGGAGTCGAACAGAGTTCGTGATGGGATGGCCTCTGACTCTGCAACTGGACTTGTGCTAGGAGCTGCGTCATTGATGGCCTCCTCTTGGGTGCGAAATCTTGGTGTGATTATTGACAGGAACCTGTCCATGGAGGTTCAAATATCTTCTGTGGTTCATTCCTGTTTTTTCCATCTTAGAAACATTGCCAGGATTAAGCCTCTTGTTCTGTCTCTGGACCTCCCTACCTTGATACATGCCTTAGTCACATCTAGGCTTGATTACTGTAATGCCCTCTATCTCAGGGTCTCTGGGGGTTCTCTTCGTAGACTGCAGCTGGTGCAAAACGCTGCTGCCTGGCTTTTGACTGGGCAAAACAAATTTTGTCATATTACACCTGTATTGCGTGAATTGCACTGGCTGCCTGTCAGGTGGAGAATACTCTTCAAGGTGGGTCTTCTCACCTATAAGATCCTACATGGGCAGGGCCCTGGTTACCTGTCAGTACTCCTGGTACCTTCTTCCTCTACCCGACATCTCCACTCTTCTAGTGGTGCCTTCCTGACTGTTCCAAGAGCGAGGTTAAAATCTGCAGGCAACCGAGCCTTTAGCGTTGCCACTCCTGCTTTTTGGAACTCTTTACCAACTGCAGTCAGGGAAGCCCCCACTATAACTGCCTTTAAAGCCCACCTGAAGACATTCCTATTTCTGCAAGCGTTTGGAGTTTAATGCTGATTATTTTGTATGTACTATTTTAATTTAAATATTTATGTGGTATGCAATGTTGTAAAATCTGTACGGCGCCCAGAGCCTCCAGGATTGGGCGTCTTTTAAATAAATTTGCCTTTGCCTTTGCTTTTGCCATATCATTTTTCTAAGCTAACTCTAGCGTGTTTTCTCTTCCATAAAAATAAACAAAAACAAAAAAAAATCCTTAGAGATTTGTTCCAGTCCCCGAAAAGAGATTGGGACTCTAATAGGGAGGACATGAAACTAAAACAAAAATGTTGGTAAGACATTCATCTTTATCACATTAGTCTTCCCTATTAGAGTCAATGGCAAAAGAGATCACCTATTTAAATCCTCTTTGATTTTGTTATGCAATGGAATTAGGTTCAATTCAAACAATTCTGTAATACTCTGTGGTCTATTAACCCCACCATATTTTTAATAATCTTTGAGTAGTCCCCTAATTCAGGGAATGATGGGGATGAGTAAGATGAATCTCTGTTTAGGGACATTGCCTCTGACTTACCTAAATGTATCTTATATCCAGCTAAGTTACAAAATGTTTCTAGAATTCCCTTTAGCAGTTGTAGCCCCTCTGAAATATTATTCATAAAAATAAGGGTACCATCTGCATATTGCAGAATCTTATATTTTTCATTACCTATGGTGATATTCCTGATGCTATCAATGTTCTGTATAGCTTGTGCTAACAGCTCCATATAGATTGCATATATCATTGATGACAGCAGGCAGCCCTGCCTAGTACCTTACATCAGTGTGACTGAATCTGAAAGAGCCACATTCATCTTAATCCTTTCCACTGGGGAGGTATATATCATATTTACCCATGTACCCATTTTTATGTTTGTTTATGCGCATGCTCAAGAAACATTATGCGGCAGCTTAGGAGAGAAGCGGGTTGTGGAGATGTGGAAGTGTGGTGACCAATGCCAGCACTGCATTTGTGGGCTTGGCAGTGTGCACCCAATACAGGCCCAGTGTCCTGATGATGCTGGTTCTGCAGAAGTGCTACCAACCTGAAATGATTTGGCCTCTGCAATGAGGGGCTGCCTCATCATTGCAGCATCAGCAATTCTGCTGCAATGAGGGAGGGACCCATCATTGCAGGATGGTACCTTACCTGGTGTAACATTTGTGTGAACATGGCGGTGCCGTCACCTCACAGTCCCATATAAGCCAATGGGGGTGCCCAATCCCCTTGTCAGCAGGCCAACACCCAGTTCATTTCCTGATTGGGGACCCCACTCCCCATCAGCATAATGTATCCCCCCATTTGCTGTGTGCCGAGGGGGTGCCCAATCCTCCTCAGCATCATGCACCCTCCAACAGTCTTTCTTTTCTGATGGGGGCCCAAACCCTGTTGGCTTCAGTCCCCCCTTCCCAGTTCAATTTGCAGAGAGGGAAGTCTACTCCCCATTGGCATAATGTCCCCACCCCCCAATTTCTGTTGTGTGCTGAGGGGGTGCCCAATCCCCCTTGACATCATGCGCCCCCCCACCTATTTCTGTGCTGATGGGGGGCTCAATTCCAGTTGGCTTTGGTCCCCTCCCCACAAATGCAGGTGGCACACTGAGAGCCCACCCCAGTGTACCAAACACACTTGTGAAAGAAGAAAACCGACCAGCATTGTCTTTTTTCCCCCTGTAAAACAAGAAACCGATCCCTCGATGTGTCCAGTGCCCCTCCTCCTACCTGTGCCCACCCTCTGCGTACTCCACCTCCTCACACCCCCTCACCCCATACTTACCTCCGAACCTGGCGTGACAATCTTCGTGGACCCAGAACACATCTGCACTCTTCAAAGCTGACCATGCACTGAAGAAATGCCGGTAAGCTGTATAATGGCATAAATAGGGTTTTTTCAACTTTGGTGCACATTTCAGGCTTTTTTGGGAATTATGATACCAAATTTTCAACATGGGGTTATTGGGACCCCTCCTCATGAATTCAGTCACTATCATGGCATTATTCTGTCCTGAAAGGTGATTTTGTGGTCTCTGGGCGGAATCACCTTTTGGGACAGAGTAACGAAACAACAGTGCCACTGTTCATGAGGTGGGTTCTCAAAAAGGCTGTGTTGCAAATTTTGTGAAAAAAAATCAAAAAATTGCTGTTTTACGTGTGTGCGTTGTGCAGTTTCCACGCACGTGCGTAACTTCATGAATTTGTAATATTTTCACTCCAGATTTTCAACATTAGCATTTTTCCTCACCTCCTTATGGACAGTACAGTTGTCATTTTACACGTCCTGGCTGAAAAGTGTTTTTGCACTTCCGGCACAGAATAGTGCAGTTGCTGTGGGAAATCAGTTTTCGGGACAGAGTAAGACAATAACAGTGACACTGTTCATGAGCAGAGGTCTTAAAATGCCTATGTTGAAAATTTGGTGACGAAAGTCCGTAGAATGACTGTGTTACAAGCGTGTGTTGGCAGTTTAGACGCACCCTTGTAATTTCACAAATTTGCAATATTTTCACACCAGATTTTCAACACTGGCATTTTTTCACACCTCCTTATGAACATACAGCTGTCATTTTTCACATACTGGCTGAAATGTATTTTCGCACTTCTGGTACAGAATAGCATGGTCACTGTGGGATATCAGTGTTTGGGACAGATTAAGAACAAGCGAGTGAGAGAGGGAGAGTGAGCAAGCTCAACGGAACTCTGTTGGGACTGCTGTGGATTTCTTTATGGGCAGAAAAAGGCACCAATGCAGGCAGGAGCCCAGTACAAAAGGGCAGCCTGCAGCACCGGGAGAAACAGAATGAGCGAGTCAGAGAGGGGGAGTGAGAGAACTCAACGGAGCTGTGTCAGGACTTAAGAGTTGCCAACTCGGCCGCCCAAGGTCCGGTGTGGTCCTATATTACAGCAGGGTCTCTGGGGTGGAGACAAAGCAATGATTGGATACTTTTAGGATTGCTGTAATAATGCAGAGTCAGTTGTTTTGTTTATTTCTCTAACTGAGCTCAGTAACACTTGGAGTGCAATAGGATTTCTAACTGGGCTAAGTGAAACTGTATGAGGGCTGAGAACAAAAAGTATGGTAGCTGAGGGATGAAAAACAAACAAGGAGGCTTTAGGATTGCTACAGTAGTACAGTATCTAACGGATGAGATTTGAGACTGAATTAACCCAGTCAGCAGGGGGTCAGTAGGCGGACTAGGGTAGGGGGAATAGGAATTTAAGTAACTAGTGGCCTAACAGTTGTACTAGGGTACAGAAACCAGGAGTAAGAGCCTGTAACATAAGATGGGGCCAAAATGGGGCAGGTGCCGCATGTCAATAGAGCGGGCATCTTTGGAAGGGTGGTTGGGTGTATGGGGTGTGGGTCTGACATGATCATGGACTGGGCTTGGAGGAGGGGGTGTATGGTCTGTAGACAACTGGCTAGTTTGTGGGAGGAACTGTGGAGGTTAGGGAGGCATCTTAGTGGCAGGGCAGATGAGTATGGTAGGTATCCTGGCTGGTGGTGGGAAACTAGGGACTGAAACTGACCCCAGTCATCAGAGGCACTAGCAGAAAAGAGAGGAGAAGGAGGGGTACTGATGCAGGGTGGCTCCTGATGGGGAAAAGAGACCATGAGGAGTACCAGGGAGAGAGCAGATGGCTGTGGGTGGGAGGGACCGGGTGGGACCGGGGGCATGGAGGGGAACAAG
The DNA here is from genome assembly GCA_016271365.2 of Neoceratodus forsteri. NCBI lineage: Eukaryota > Metazoa > Chordata > Ceratodontiformes > Ceratodontidae > Neoceratodus > Neoceratodus forsteri. Next base: position 436,765,102 of record JADMNL010000023.1, read on the forward strand.
TAGGTGGTGAGAACCAATAGGGGGAAGAGATGTAGGAAGGGTATCGACTAGGAATAGATTCAAGCCTCTGCTACAGGAGAGAGAGGGGGAGCATGAACATACTGAAGGGGGGAGGACAAGCAGGGCATGAGAGGCATGGCAACAGGTAGGGGAAGATGTAGCGAGGACGAAAGGGTAGAAGGAGGCTAGTAAGGAAAGGGTGACTGGAGGAGAGAATGCTATGGGAAGGGGGAAGATGGGAGGGGCATCAGAATTGGGGTCAAAGCAAATGGGGGCTCTAAATTGACAACAACAGGGATAGGAGAGGGGTTGGAAATCAGCAGGGAAGGAGGGGAGGTCGACACTGGAAGCCCAGTAGGAAGTAGTCAGGCTGAGAAGGGGTTCAAGGGGGATGGGAGGAATAAAGCAGAGAAAAGGGGTGAGATGGAAGTAGGGGGTGCAGATACAGAAGTCACAGAGGGTGCAGCTGGCAGGGGTAAGGGGCAGGGAAGAATGAATACTGGGGTGGTGAAAGGGGCATTAGAAGGGAAAGGGGGTAAGGGAAAGGGGGGATACTCATCCTGGTAGACTCTATACTGAAAGGGGTGAGATGGGGTGGAAGGGGCGAAAGCCACAGCCGTATCTGGGTTGAAGCGATCACCGGGTTGACTGCAGGAGGGGCAGGGCAGGCACTGCTCAAGTGTGCAGCGAAGGGGAGGAAGAAACCTTTTTAACTGTTGCATGTGGGTACAAATGACTTGGAGGGGGAGACTGTGGAAGTAGTGAGGGGGAGGTTCGAGGAGCTGGGCAGGAAGTGTAAGGGAGTGGGGGAGTCGGTGGGATTCTTGGAGGTACTCCCAGTACCATGTGCAAGCATGGGGAGGAAGGGTAGGATCGAGGAGTTCAACGAGTGGCTGAGGGATTGGTGCCACACCAAAAATTATGGATTAATGACTAACTGGGGCAGAGTCTGGGGGAATAGTGACTTGTATGCGGGGGACAGGCTACACTTGAGCAGGGAGGGGAGTATTAAAGGTAGGATTAGAGGGGTATATCTCTACTAAGGTGGATTTAAACTAGTGGGGGGTGAACAAAAGACTGAGGTTGGTAGAAAGGTCTGGACAGGAGAGCCTAATGAGCTCACCCCTTAGATATAGGTAAAGGCGGAGGCTTAGTAACCCTGGAAGGGGGCGGGCAGAGTAGTCTGAGTGTAATACAGAAGGCACCACCACCACCCAGTAAGAATAAGGAGGAAAAAGGGTGCAGACTATCGGGAGGAGGGACACAGGCCAAGGAGAAGAGTGAGGAGAAGGAGGAGTAAGGGTGGAAGGTGGTCTCTCTCTCAATGCAAGAAGCCTGGGGAACAAAACTGCAGAGCTTCAGGCACTCCTTTCAGTGGGGAAGGTGGACATTGCTGCAGTGACAGAGACTTGGGCCACAGAGTACCATGACTGGGACTTGTCAATCCTGGGATACAGGATATACAGGACGGACCAGGGGGTTGGAAGGGTGGGGTTGTACTCTATGTGAGGGAAGGGATCAAATGCATAAGGAGTGAGGAAGAAGAGGAGAGGACAGAGGCACTTTGGGTGCAGCTCCTGGACTCCAAGGGAAGAAATCTGAGGCTAGGAGTGGTGTACAGACCACCAGCCCAATCCAGGGAACTGGATGGGGAGCTGGAAGAGCAGATAAGGAGGGTGTGTAGAAGGGGGAGTGTGGTGATAGTGGGGGATTATAATCTACTGGGGGTTGACTGGAGCACCCCAGCCACTAGCAGTATCAGGGAGCAGGTGCTCCTTGATGCATTCCAGGACAGCCTTTTGAGACAATTGGTAAGTGGGCCTACAAGGCTTGGTAGCAATCTAGACCTAGTACTGGCAAATGGGGAGGTGGTGTTGGAGGACCCATAGCAGGTAGTGACCACCAAACAGTGTGGCTTGTTCTCACGCTGGGCAGGGAGACAGGAGGCAGGGGCATTAAGGTGCTGGATTTTAGTAGGGTGGACTTTGGGTGTATGGGAGCAATACTGCAAGGGAGACTCCAGGATATAAGGCCAGGGATGGATGCAGAACAAAAGTGGTGAGTCATAAAGACTGGGCTAACATAGGCCACAGTAGCCTGAACCAGTGCCAGGAGTAAGAAGAGTAGAGCCAAGAAACCATGCTGGCTAAACAAGGAAGTGCTGCACTGGGTGAGGGCAAAAATGGCTGCATACTGAAAGTACAGGAGAACAGGGAAGGGAGAGGATAAGGAGGCTTATGGGAGTTGGTCAATTGAGGTGGCCAGGAGGGTTAAAAAAGCTAATGCCCCCAGGGAATTAAGGTTAGCACAGGGCATAAAGGGAGGGGAAAAGGACTTTTTTAGGTATGTCAGGGGAAAAGAGGAAGTGCAAGGAAAATATTGTGAGGATAAAGAAGGGAGGGGATTGGGTGGAAAAGGGGGAGGAACAAGCAGAAATTCTAAATGAGTACTTCTGCTCAATTTTCACTAAGGAGAGGGATGGTCTACTACCAGCATTGGCTAGGGGGTGGAAAGGGGGAAGGAGGTGATGGACAAAGTGATCACATGGAGTAGGGTGCTAGAGGGGCTATGGGCAGTAAGGGTGGACAAGGCACCAGATCCCAATGGCATCCACCCCAGGGTGCTGAGGGAGATGGCAGAACTGTTGGCTGAGCCACTGGCAAATCTGTTCAACACCTCCCTGGAAATGAGGGTGTATGCCCCAGAACAGGAGGATGGCCCATGTGGTGCCCATACACAAGAGTCGGCCTAGGGAGGAGCCAGGAAATTATCGGCCCATCAGTCGCATGTCCATAGTGGGTAAGCTTATGGAGGCGATACTGAAGGAGAGGCTGGTGGCATTCCTAGACAGTAATGGCCTCCAAGATGGGTGGCAATACGGATTCATCTCAGGGAGGTCTTGTCAACCCAACCTAATAGAATATTATGACTGGGTGATAAAGGAGTTGGACAGCGGCTATGGGGTACATGTCCTGTACTTGGACTTCAGTAAGGCCTTTGATACAGTGCCTCATGGGAGACTGAGGGAGAAGCTGATGGCAGTGGGGGTGGGAAAAAAGCTGACTAAATGGATAGAGAACTGGTTACAGGGGAAGGTGCAGAGGGTAGTGGTGGTGGTGGTGGAGCTCTCAGCACCCAGAGCAGTGACAAAGGGGTGCCACAGGGGTCAGTGCTGGGCCCAGTGTTATTGGGGCTCTTTATCTCCAATATAGCACATGGAGTGAAGAGAAGGGTTAGTCTGTTCGCAGATGATTCCAAATTGGGGGCGGTGGTGGATGAAGAGGATGGATGGGAAAAACAGCAGGGTGACCTAACCAAACTACAGACATTGGTCAGTGGAGTGGCAGCTAGGATTCAACACAAAGAAGTGTACGGTGATGCACTTCAGGGCTAAGAACCAGGGACTACTGGTTGAGGGGGGTGAGGTTGGGAAATCACAAAGGAGGAGGAGAAGGACCTAGGGATGTTGGTAACTGGGACCATGAACAACTCGGCCCAGTGCAGAAGAGCAGCAGAGAAGGCAAACAGGATGCTGGGGTGCATCGCAAGGGGGTTCTCATCCAGAAACAGAGATGAAGAGGCACATCTTCACTGAGAGGGTGGTGTCTAGTTGGAATGTTCTGCCGGGGTAGTAACATGTAGGATAGTCAATAGCTTTAAGAAGGAGTGGGATAAAGCAAGAGGAAGAGTAAGGGGGGGCAGGGGCTGGGAGAAGTGGGGGGAGGAACTGATGGGGAGGAGGCTGGGGCAGCTGCAATCTAGGCTGCTAGCTGCACACTCGGGCAGACTTAGATAGACTGATTGGTCTGTTCTGCCGGCAGATTTGTATTTCATATGTTCATATGTATGTTCATATGTAAAATCACAGTGACTATGTTCATGAGCAGAGGTCCTAAAATGCCTATGTTTAAAATTTGGTGACAAACGTCCACAAAATGACTGTCTTACAAGCGTGCATTGTGCAGTTTCCACGCACCCACTTAACTTCACAAATTGGTAGCATTTTCACTCCAGATTTTCAACATTGGCATTTTTTCAGACCTCCTTATGAACAGTACAGCTATCATTTTCCACATCCTGCCCAAAATATGCATTTACACATCTGGCGCAGAATAGCGCGGTTGCTGTGGGAAATCAATGTTTGGGGCAGATTAAGAAAATCATGGTGACAGTGTTCATGAGCAGAGGTCACAAAATGCCTGAGTTGAAAATTTGGTGAAATAATTCCACTAAATGACTGTGTTATGCGCATGCATTGCGCAGTTTCCATGTACGTTCGGAAGGTCGAGCATTTTAAATATTTTCACTACAGATTTTAAACATTGGAATTTTCCACACCTCCTTATGAACAGTACAGCTGTCATTTTTCACATCATGACCGAAATGTGTTTTCGCACTTCTGGTGCAGAATAGCATGGTCGCTGTGGGAAATAAGTGTTTGGGACAGATTAAGAAAATCACAGTGACTCTGTTCATGAGCAGAGGTCCTAAGATGCCTATGTTGACAATTTGGTGACAAACATCCATAAAATGACTGTTTTACGAGCGTGCATTGTGCAGTTTCCATGCACCCTCATAACTTTGCAAATTTGTAGTATTTTCACTCCTGATTTTCAACATTGGCTTTTTTCACACCTCCTTATAAACATTACAGCTGTCATTTTTCACATCCTGGCCGAAATATGTTTTCACACTTCGGGCACACAATAGTACGGTCGCTGTGGGAAGTCAATGTTCGGGACAGATTAAGAAAATCACAGTGACACTGTCCATGAGCAGAGGTGTTAAAATGCCTGTGTTGAAAATTTTGTGACAAATGTCCATGAAAGGACTGTGCTATGAGCGTACGTTGTGCATTTTCCATGCACCCTCGCAATTTTGTGCATTTGTAATATTTTCACTCCAGATTTTCAACATTGCCATTTTTTCACACCTCCTTATGAACAGTATGGCTGTCATTTTTCATATCCTGACTGAAATATGCATTTACACATCTGGCACAGAATAGCATGATTGCTGTGGGAAATTAATGTTCAGGACAGATTAAGATATCATAGTGACAGTGTTCATGAGCAGAGGTCACAAAATGCCTATGTTGAAAATTTGGTGAAATCATTCCACTACATGACTGTGTGACACGCATGCGTTGCGCAGTTTCCATGTATGCTCGGAAGTTCGCGCATTTTTAATATTTTCACTACAGATTTTCAACGTAGCCATCTCTTCACACCTCCCTACGAGTTGTACAGCTGTTATTCTTCACATCCTCCCATATCTGTGTTTTCGTACATGTGGTGCAGAATGGCATGGTCGCTGTGGGAACTCAAAGTTTGGGACACATTAACAAAATCACAGTGCCACTGTTCATGAGAAGAGGTCCCAAATGCTTTCATGAGGTGTGGATTACAAAAAGGCCATGTTGAAAATTTGTAATGCAAATACTAACAAATGCTTAGGGTGTTAGGGTTTGTAACCATAACGTCCCACCCTGTACAGACTGACAGGCATCAGGGGTGTGCTTTTGGATTGCCAACTGTAATGCTCATGCCATTCCACCCTACCTCCCCCACCCTGCAGCCAGTGACAGGCATCGAGGTGTGCCTTGGACTCTTTGGCCCCAGAATTCACCCCATTCTCCTATACTGCACCCATTTCACGCATTTCATCCTGGAATGGGGTGACTGTAAAGCCGAACAGCCCAAGGCACACCTCAATACTCGTCAGTGTCTTTTGGATAGGGTGAGGTGAAATGGCATGAATGTTATGGGTGATGACCCAAATACATACCCCAATGCCTGTCCCTCTCTGCAGGGTGGAGGTGGGGTTGGCATGACGTTCAATACTTCACTGCCATTCCCATTCTGCATCCGTCTAACTCCTGCATTCCCAATGCTAATACCAGCAAGCAAACATTCGGCATTGACAAATGCTTGTTTATATATTTATTTTTTGATAACTGGGTAGGTGCGCTAGACACGAAAGTGACTATTTTCAGGCACGACCTGGGAGGTCAACAACATAGGGAGATAACAGTTACATAGAGTACAGTGTCAGGAGCTGTGCAATACATTTCAGGCAAGACCTGGGGGGTCAAGACAACATAGAGAGATGACATTTACATAGAATACAGTGTCAGGAGCTGTGCAATACATCTCAAGCATAAGGTGAGACAAATTTAGGACAAAATAACGATACAAGGCATAACTGGTTTAAAATTAAACAATTGTAGATAAGTGCACAAGTGTGGATTAACATAGTAATAACAAGAATATGAGGTACATAGAGAAGAAATCAATTGAACGGTGGCATTATAACAAGGTACTGAGAATGAGAGGGTATTAGTTTGGAAGGTGCAGGAAAGAGAGGTAAAGTTGGGATGGGAATAGTGGGGCTGGGGGAGCAAGGTGTAATTGCACACTGTAGAAGGTGTAACCAAGGCAGCCAGGGCAGGGTAAGTCTGGACCTATGGAGGGTTGAAGCAGGTACATTGAGCACAAGTGGTAAGGAGGGAGCGGTGCAATTTCTTAAACATGGCATGATTAGGTGCAAGGTGGACATCTAGGGGCAGCGAGTTCCAGTAGGAGGGGTCTACATGTGAGAAGCCTGATTTCCCTTTGGTAGTTCTACATCTAGGAATGCAAAACAAGGAAAGTTCAGTAGATTGGAGACCATAAGAGATGGGCTGAGGGATTAGCAGGGAGGCTAGGTAGGTGGGCATACTAGTTCGTAGTACACTGTCTATCAGGTTCCCAAGAGAGAGGAGACATTGTGCAGTGGGAGAAAGCCAATTGAGATCAGAGTACAGCAAGCAGTGATGTTTTAGCCTGGAGGAAGCAGAGGCGTAGCGGCATATATTGTTGTAAGTAGTGTCCCACCTATATTGGGCCTATTCAGGCCTTTGACAGGGTCACCAATAAAAATTTCAAGGAAACTCTATCAAAGTCCTTTCAGCATCAAATGTCAGCAATAATGCATCCCTATTATTGGCTGCCAACATCAGGTCAAACACTTTTCTAATATTACGATGAAGCCTCTATCCTGCAATGAAGCCCATCTGATCTTCATGCACCAAACTTGCTATCATTGTTTCAGGTATATTTGCAAAATGTTTTTGCAAACATTTTATAACCATTATTTAATAACAAAATTGGATGCTGTGACAATCTGGCCCCAGGGATTTTAAAAAAATAGCATATTTATGGCCTCAGTTACTTCAGTTTCCTGAATATCTCTGTCCATTTCTTCTCTCTGTACTGCAGAAATTGTCAGCAACTGCAAGTGTTCCAAAATAATCTAATATCATCCCCCACTGGATAAATATTTGGAGTATATAATTTCCTGTAAAAAATTTTTGAAAGTTTTGCTAATTTGGCAACGTTCAGAGCAAAGCATCCCTTCCTTATTTTTAATCTCATGTATTGCTTCCATTGACTTTTCTGCCCAAAGTTGCAATTGCAAAAGTTTATCAGTTACCAGTAAAGTAACATTTACCCCTCTATCTTATTAGAGCCAATTGAACTTGTTTATTGTCTCTTTATCTATCTATCTATCTATCTATCTATCTATCTATCTATCTATAATATTCATTTTGTATTTCAAGCATTGCATATAAATCCATTTCAACCCCTGATTGCATATAATCTGCCTGCACTTGTGCCATTTGAAGTTCTTTTGCCAAAATATCATTAGGCATTTTTAAATACTGTTATGATATGTCTGGCTTACCCCCCCCCCCCCAATGACTAATTGAAACACATCCTAGAAGATAACGAAGTTGATATCTTCCAATGTATTATAGTACAAGAAATCCTGAATAGCTTTTTTAATTAACATAATGTAATTAGTATCCCTAAACAGAGATCCATCCATACTTCAAATATTATCCTTTATCCGCAGTAGGTTTCTTGTGCAGTTACAAGCCAATATGTTACATGATCAGAAATATGTATATTTCCATATTTCAACTGTGATATTTTGTTGACGACAGGTCTAGAGATGAAGCAAGTATCAATTTTTGAAAATGTTTTGTGGGCATGTGAGAAATAAATAATAATTTTTCTGTATTTGGTTAATAATATCTGAATGCATCTACAAAGTTAAATTCTGTAAGCAGAATCAGCAGATTTTCTACCGCTTTGTTTTTTTGTTTCTTTTGAACCTATTGACCTGTCAATTTGACAAAGAGTCAGATTTATTTATATCACCTGCCAAACAGTACTGGGAGAGAAAGTTAACCAAGTTCAAACTAAGGTATGCAAAGAATGCTGGATTGTCATGATTAAGGACATAAACAGAAACTAAAGCATACTACTGTTTTTCTATTATTTTTAAAATAACATATCTTCTACCTACATCAATATATTGATTTACAATTTTGCATGAAAAATGTCTTTTAAAAATAATAGCCACCCCTCTAGAATCAGTTTTATATGGTGCATATATCCCCTATCCACCAAATAAATTTAGAAAGTATCTAAAATCCTGTTCTTGAAAGTGGGTCTCTTGTAAAAAGTTGCAGTTCACACGTTGCCTTTTTATATGAGCTACTACCTTTCTCTCAATGTTATCCTATATCTTACCCCCTTCATACTAACATACTAATTGGCAGCAGATTAGGCCTTATGGTCTATCGAGTCTGCTAGAACCTCAGATCCCTAGTTGGATATGGAGGCCCTCCCACCCTTGTGTTCCAGAAACCCCTATCATCCATCCCCACCCCCCTGGGCCAGGCCATCATCTGAGACATCCGCTTTCTGTGTCTGTCCCACCCTCTCTGAAGCCCTCCACTGTGGATCTCTGAACCAGCTCACCAGGCAGCACGTTCCAAGGATCCACCACCCTCTCAGTGAAAAACCTCCTCCTCTTCCCCCCCCTCACCCTTCCACCTTTCAAATTCAAACCATGCCCTCTGGTGATACCTCCCTGCTTTAGTCTAAAGAGCCCCTCCCTGTTTACCCTATTTATTCCCTTGAGGTACTTGAACACCTCAATCATGTCCTCCCTGTCTCTCCTGTCTCCTCCAATGAAAACAGGCAGAGCTCCTCAAGTCTGTCCTCATTTGTCAAATCCCCTAGTCCTCGTATCATCTTAGTTGCCCTCCTCTGTACCCTGTCCAGGAGCTGTATGTCCCTCTTCAAGTGTGGTCTCCAGTACTGTACACAGTACTTAAGGTGTGGTCTAACCAGTCCATTGTACAGTGGCAGAATCATTTCCCTGCTCCTAGAGGTGATCCCCCTTATGATGCATCCCAACATCCTGTTTGCTTTGCTAGCCGCTCTCCTGCACTGCTCTGAGTTATTCATACATGCATCTACCATGACCCCCTAGGTCTTTTTCCCCTGTTGAGGCCTCCAGCACCTCCCCTCCAAGGGCGTACCTGTGTTTAGGGTTTTCCCACCCAAGATGTTTATTCCAGGTCATACAATAGAACCAGGCATTTATATCAAAATAATATACATATATATATATGCTGTATTTTTTTTCAAGAGTTGTGAGGGAACTAGGATGAGTGTGCAAGCCACAGAACATCTTAACCCACTCAATCTCCTAATAGTAATAAAAACTATCAACACAAATTTTACGTAGTATTTATGCAATCTTGTTATATTGTAGAACTCAGTCAAGTAAGGTATTTTCTGAACCAGCCTATTTTTTATTGATTCCCATTCCCCATCTCCCCTTCCCCAAATCCCCCTTCTCCCCATCCCTCATATCTAATCATTGTATAATACATAGGAATACGACGTAATTAGCCAGAATCCCTCTCCCTACCTACCACAACCCCCTTCAAAATACAAGATGAACTCGACGTTAATGACCCTCATACTCTAGGGTCTGTAGTTAACTAATCATTCCCTATGCATGGCCTGTATTGCCAAAACAGAACTTTAATCAGGACTCTCCAATTAAATATTATTTAAGAGGCACAAAATTATTTACATTGGTCATTCAGCTTCTTACTTGTGTGAGTACTCATTCACTTGTATCCCTTCCTCTTCACCACCTTTTCTATCTCTTCTTCCCCCTTCAACCCCCCTCCTTCATACTGCTTGTACCCACATTACTTGCAGTCATTTTGCTTTGAGCTTCTCCCCAGCGCAAGCTCCCACCAATGTTTCCTTCCTTTGATCCCTCATCTTCATTCTGCTTATTCTGATCTCCTTTTCTGTAAGTCGATTTCGAATCAGAATAGTTAGTTCCCACTTTGATGGCTTCTCTTATCTCTTGTTCTGCCTCTTAGGGAGATCTGAAAAGTCTCTTTCAACCCAGTAATTTAACTGTGAGCTTTGCTGGTGGAATCACTGAGAAATGTACACTATGTTATGACTGAATAAGAGGTCTTTAGCTTTTTGAAATTATTTCCTTTTAGCTACACATTTTTAAGAAAGTCCGAGAAGACCTGAATAATCTTCCCTCCATAGTGGAGGCCCTTAGCCATATTCACCTTCTTAAAAATAGCTTCGCTATCTGAAAAGTGATGGGGCTTTACAAAAATAAAATTAGGTAACTTTCCTTATTAGTTTGGGTTTAATGGGTCTCTGTGATCTCTGTCAAGCTCCACCTTATCTTTAGGGTGTTTTCTTCCCAGAATCTCCAAAAATAGCCACTCAAAATACCCCATTGGATTTTGGCTTTCAACCCCTTCTGTCACCCCAGCTAACTTAAAGAGGGAGTCTGGCTAATATTTCTACCATCAATAACTTCAAAATTTGGATCAGTACATCCCCAATCAGCCTCATGCCAAAAACTGAGATCTCTAAGTTAATTTGTTTAAATGTTAGAAGTCATTTTGTAACCCTAAATTCACTGCTTGTTCAAAAAAAGCCAGTTTCAGTAGAGAGCTACTGATGGTGTCACAACCAGAACTCACAGCTCAGTCTTCTTGATAACTGCCTTATGAAAACATATTTCTTCCACATTACATAAAACTGCAGTTGTAGAAAACATCTGAAAAAGGAAAGCTGATACTGGGTGGTTCAGGGCAAGCATTTCCATAATGTGCATATGCAAGGTGCAGTACTTAAGAATGTGATGGAGGGGATTGGAATACAATGGCAAACATGGCTTTAGAATGACAAAAATGTGCACAATTTTTAAAATATCTGCAAGAATGAGATTTTGAAATGCCACCAGACTACAACTGTGGAATGCAGCAATGGTAAAATCTCAGAAAGTAGCTGGGACACACAATTTTAGAAAGTGGAAGGGACGCTAACATTCATAATGTGGTGGCATCATATAGTTTTAGAATACGGCAGAGATACACAATTTTGAAATGCAGGAGACACAGTTGAGTAAAGTGGCACGGATGTGTAATTTTTGTGTCTTGGATGCATTAATTTTCCATGTGGTGGTGATGCATAACTTCAAAGCATAGTTGGCATGCATGATTTCAGATTGTGGTAGCAACATTCAATTTCAGAATGTGACATGGATATGGAATTTCAGAATGTGGTGGTGACACAGTTTCAGAATGTGGTAGTCACATGCAATTTCGGAATGAGGCAGGGATGCATACTTTTAGAATGTAACTTGGACATGCAATTTTTGAATGTGGCAGTGACATTCACATTCAGAATGTGATGGGGACATGCAGTGGTGGGAATGCACATTTTCAGAATGTGACAATGAGAGGCAATATTGGAATGTGGAAATTTACAAACAATTTCAGAATGTGACAGCCAGGTGCAAGTTTAGAATGCAGAGGAGATATTCAGTTTCGGAATGAGGCAGTGATGCACAGTTTCAGAATATGGCGGTGACGCACAGTTTTGGAATATTGCAGTGACACACAGTTTTGGAATATGGCAGTGAGGCTCAGTTTCTGAATGTGGTGATGACGCTTAGTTTCAGAATGTGGTGGTGGTGATGCACAGTTTCAGAATGAGGTGGTGACATACAGTTTCAGAATGTGATGGTGACTCAGTTTTGGAAAGTGGTGGTGACACAGTTTCGAAATGTTGTGGTGACGCTCAGTTTCAGAATGTGGTGGTGAGGCACAGTTTCGGAATGTGGCAGTGATACTCGGTTTCAGAATGTGGCAGTGATGCATGATTTCAGAATGTGGCGGTGACATACAGTTTTGGAATGAGGCAGTGATGCAGTTTCAGAATGTGATGGTGACACAGTTTCGGAATGTGGCAGTGATATTCAGTTACAGAATGTGGCAGTGATGCATGATTTCAGAATGTGGCAGTGACACACGATTTCAGAATGTGGTGGTGATGCATGATTTCGGAATGTGGTGGTGACGCACGATTTCAGAATGTAGCGGTGACTCACAATTTCAGAATGTGGCAGTGATGCACAATTTTGAAATGTGGCAGTGACCCAGGGTTATGGAACATGGCAGTGAAGCACAATTTCAGAATGTGGTGGTGACACACAATTTTGGAATGTGGTGGTGACTCACAGTTGCAGAATGGCGTGGTGATACTCAGTTTCAGAAAGTGGCGGTGATGCACAGTTTCAGAATGTGGCAGTGATGCTCAGTTTCAGAATGTAATGGTGATGCACGATTTCAGAATATGGTGGTGACACACAATTTCAGAATGTGGTGGTAATGCACGATTTTGGAATGTGGCAGTCTTGCACAATTTTGGAATGTGGCAGTGACGCACAATTTCTGAATGTGGTGATGATGCATGACTTCAGAATGTGGCAGTGATGCACAATATTGGAATGTGGCAGTGATGCAAGATTTTGGAAATTGGCGGTGACGCACGATTTTGGACTGTGGTGGTGATGCACAATTTTGGAATGTAGCAGTGATGTATGATTTCGGAATGTGGTGGTGACGCTCAATTTTGGAATGTAGCGGTGATGTATGATTTCGGAATGTGGTGGTGATGCTCAATTTTGGAATGTGGTGGTGACACTCAGTTTCAGAATGTGGCAGTGACACACGGTTTTGAAATGTGGCGGTGATGCACAATTTCGGCATGTGACAGTGAAGCACAATTTTGGAATGTGACGGTAATGCACAATTTCAGAATGTGCCAATGACACACAGTTTCAAAATGTGGCAGTGATGATCAGTTTTGGAATGTGACAGTGATGCTCAGTTTCAGAATGAGGTGATGATGTACAGTTTCATAATGTGGCAGTGACGCATAGTTTCAGAATGTGGTGGTAACACACAATTTTGGAATGTGGTAATGACAGTTTTGAAATGTGATGGTGATAATTTTAGAATGTGGCATCGAAACACAACTTTGGAATGTGATTCTGATGTGCAATTTTGGAATGTGGAAGGCATGCACAATTTTGGAATATGGCTAGGATGCACAGTGTCGGATTATGGTGGGGATGTGATATGCAATTTTGAAATGTGGTGGCCGAGTACAATTCTGGAATCTGGCAAGGACGAGCAGTTTCAAAATAAAATGTTGTGTCATGTCACCTTCTGACAGTGTACGTCCTTACTATATTCCAGAACTGCCAGTGCCCACTAAATTCCTTGATGTGTGTCCCTGTCGCATTCTGAGCTTGTCCCCCCCCCCAACATTCTAAAATTGTGCACCACTTTGACATTCTATACCTTGGTTCAGTGCTGCATTCCAAACCCACTTCCTGATGTGTTCTAATGTACAATACCATGCATCTGAACATTCTGTAAATGCCAAGCACTGCAGGTAACACTGCATCAGTTTTCTCAATGATTACTACAGCTACAGTTTCTCTAACTTCAGAGAAATAGGTCCTATAAGATTGCTGACAGGGAGGGCTAGTCTGTGAGTTCTGATTGTGACATCATCAGTGACTCTTCACTGAAACTGGCTTTTTTTTTAACAGGGGTGAAATCAGTGTTACTAAATAGCTCATAACTTTAAAACAAAGTAATGTAGAAACCTAATTTTTAGTATGAGATTTATTTGGGATAGGCTGATTCTAATGCTGCAGTATAATACTTTTGACCAGACCCCTCTTTGCCCTGACTTTTAAATCCTCCATTTTATTTTGTAGAATCTCTAATTCACTTTGCAGTGATTATACAGCCCCACCAATTGCCTTGTTTCATCTTCAAAATTCAGTATTCTGTACTTCATTTCATTGTTGGAGGCCTTCAAATCATCAAACTTACTGGCAAGATCTGCAAATTTATCACTGATTTTTTAAAATGAATTCTCAGTATTATTAAAGCTGGGCATCACCTCTTTAAAGCAGCAGTAATGGATAATCAGGAAGAGATTATCAAAATGTTGCTTTTTGGCTGGAAGCATGCAGCTATACATCTGGTTTCCATATCTGTAAATATTGTTTTCTGGCGATCTTTAGCTTTTCAGATATTTAAAATTTATTTCCAGTGTTGTGGATCCACAGTTAATATAGTTGGTGCTTAATTTTCAGCCGAGCTCCTCCCTCACATTGCATCATGTCTTTTGTTTATTTCCCTGGGACCCTGTGCTGCATGTTCCCGCTGTGCTTGTGTAGTACTGTGAGTCATGAGTATGTGTGGTTGGCAGCAGAGAGTTCCAGTTCAACATGGTGGGTGGCAGAAACATAAACAAAAACAAAGAAAAACGGAGCAAACTACGGGGTGATAGTATGGTGAAAACAAAAAAGACTACCAGGTAAGTCACTTAGACAAAAACTGTCTCATACACTCCCAAAGAAAATGAAATTAAGCTCCTTCATAGGATTTAAACATTTATTCGTGCTTGAATAAATATATGAAAAAATCACACACCAAATGTGCACCCACAGTACCATCTCGTCTCCTCTCCTCTCCTCTCCTCTCTCTCCTCTCCTCTCCTCTATGTTTCAAGCCACACTGGCTCTTTGTCACTACCAGGTAAGTGCTAAACAAAGCACAGGAACAAATTGTTGCAAAAGATTCAATTTTGTTTTTAGCTAGAACTGCTGCTTTAACTGTTCAAAAAGAGTGCACACTGAGACAAATTGTGCTGCAAGAAACTAACATGAACAACTTCAAAAAGTTTCAAGCACTGATGCACCTCAACAGAGGGGTGCCGCTACATAATACAATTACCTTTGGTGCTATTTTATTAATAAAAGTATGTTATAATTTTATTATGTAGTGGCATCCCTCTGTTGAGGTGTATCAGTGCTTGAAACTTCTTGAAGTTGTTACTGCTGCTTTAAGCAACATTTCTTCTTGTTCCTCCAACTTAGCATCAGTTTTAAATTCTGCCTTCCTACCTTTTGCAGTAGCCATTGTCCCCCAGAAACCCCACCAAGAAATACACGGACAAGTATGTGTGGGTGCTCAATTTGGCAATCAATTTACTTAAAAGTTCTCTTTGTTCTTATTACATTAATTTTGCATATTCCTCTGTTTAACATTTACAAAGTTCTTCCATTACATCTCTGCATTATGCAACAATCATTTCACAATAATCATTATGTACATTCTGTTGCCCATTGTAATATCTTCTCCCCCCAGATGTACTGTATATCATGGGGGGCTGTCTTCTGTCATCCTCTTTCATTCCAAGGGTGGTATTAGCGTATGCTCTGACATCCTACTTTCTGTTTGAATTTCTTTCACATCTTTTTCGTCACCTGTTAATTTCTTAATTTTCCCCTTCCCCTCTCTTCCTCCCCCCCCATTTTTCCTTTTTCCTTCTCTTCTTAGCCTCCTGCACTTTCCCTGCCATCCACCTTTGGCAGTCCAATCTCTACTCACTTGCATTCCACCTACGCTGTGACCCCAAATTTTGCTGCCCCTTTATTGCCACAACTCTAGGGCTGGTGGGTGGAAAAATACTCTTGAAGCAAAAGTGTGAGCTCCTTGGGCATGTGCAGGCTAATATCCCTGTAGCTCACCTCTCTCTCTCTCTCTCTTTTTCCCCATCCAATCCCTGCTTCCCACTTCACCCCCTCCTTGATGTCATTATCCCTCCCCTTTGGTGACCTCACTAAGCCCCTCCCCTCCTGACCCCTTTTCCCTCCCTCTCCCTCCTTCTTTCTTTGCCTCATGCTACCCACACTCACTGGTTTGGGTCCTGCGAACCATGGGGTCTTCCCCTTTAAGGGGGCAACCCTCTTTTCCCCTAGAGACCCCACCAAGAAATACACAGACAAGTATGTGTGGGTGCTCAATTTGGCAATCAATTTCACTTGAAGTTCTCTTTGTTCTTATTACATTTATTTTTCCTATTCCTCTGTTTAACTTTTACAAAGTTTTATTTATTTATGACTTTGATAACTGGGTAAGTACACTGACCCCAGGGACCGTTTTCAGGCACAACTCAGGCCAAGACAATGGCACAGGAGCAGACTAAAGTATCATACAATGAAACATAACAGCACATTACACAAATAATTTCCAGAAGGAAACAGATGATAGATGAAGGATGCAGCAGCATCCCTTTACAATAAGTGGGTGCAGAAAACATAATACATGATACACTTGGTTCTAGAACATCAATAAATACTGGGTGTAGGTATGCAGGGTAGACAAAAACAAGGGGGGGGGAATGGTAAGTGTTAAGGGGAGGGTAGACAGTGGGAAAGGGGAGGATACCAGAGCAGGGACAAGGGATGATGTTCAGTGGTAGGGAAACCCTACCCAGGGAAGCACCGGCAGCAGGATGCAGATTGTAGCCAGTCCATGAAATGAGATTTGAACAGGCTGTGTGTATCCAGGGCACAGAGCTCAGTGTGCAGCCAATTCCATAGTGTGGTGCCGCAACCGACAGTGCCCTCCCACACGTGTTGGTTGATACTCTGGGAATATGGGGGGGGGGTGAGTTTCAGCGGAGACAGAAATTTACAGTTCTAACTTTAAAAATCTCCACAAGAGGGGATTCTTGTCCACTGCAAATGGCTTTATCAATCATGTAGTAGAGAGAAAAATCTAAGCAGCCTTGTAGTGGGAGCCACCCCAATGTCTGATACAGGGCACAGTGGTGAGTGGAAAAAGGAGCCAATAAGGCAAAGTGGCAGGCACTATTGTAGGCAGGTGGTGAGTTTTGCTAAGAGGGTGGAGGTTGACCTAGCATAGATGGCGGAACACTAGTCAAGTATGGAGAGAAGGTTATCTGGACTATGGCTAGTTGGGCCTCAGGGGTGTGGTAGTGCCGGAGTCTGTAGGCAGCACCTAGTTTTTGGTGTATCCTATGGACCCCCGAGTGTATGTGCTCAGAGAAGGAGAGGGAAGGGGTCAGGCAGAACACCTAGATACTCGAAAGTCTCAACATTTTCGAGAACCTGGCCATCAGGGGCAACTATATTGAGGGGGGATGGTGATTTGAGCTTAGCTAGGAAGGGCTTTGACCTGAACAGCATGGACTTGATTTTCATGCCATTAACCAGAAGGAGGTTGGTTGCAAACCAATTGTAGGCTGCACCATAGTTATGGGTGAGGACAGAGAAAATGTGGAAAAGGGATTTATCACTAAGGAAAAAGGCTAAGTCATTGGCATAGAGGAGGGAGTGACAGGTAAGACTATCAGAGGGAAGGGAGTTAATGAATAAGGAGAACAGTGGAGGGCCCAGAATGGAGCCCTGGGGGACTCCGGCAGAAACTGGCAGTGTTGCGGAGCAAGTGGGACCTATGCATACATATTGGCAGTGGTCAGAGAGGTAGCTCTTGAACCAGATTGTTGCCGTGGGGGAACAGCCAAGAAGATGGAGCTTGGAGAGGAGGAGGGTATGGCTGACCAAGTCGAAGGCCTTGGAGAGGTCAATGAACACTGCACTGTTGGCTTGTCCATTGTCCATGTTTATGAGGATGTGGTCTGTCAGAAGAGCAAGGGCAGTGAAGGTACTGTGATTTTTGTGAAAGCCATGTTGCTGGCTGCACAGGAGGTTGTACTTTGTGATGTGCTCAGTAAGCTGGTGGTGGATGACTTTCTTGAGTAGCTTACTTAGGTGGGGAGGATGGAGATGAGCCGGTAATTGTCGGTGGAGTGGGAGTTACCAGCTTTGAAAACTGGGATAATTTTTGCAGTTTCCTATAGGTTGGGCATGCTAGAGGTGGATAGGGCAAGGTTAAAAATGAGGGTGAGGGGTTTAACAATGGCTGGGGAGATTAATTTAAGGAAGATTGGGGAGAAACCATCAGCCCCTGGAGAGAGACGGTTTAGGAGGTATTTGAGAAGCTTAGTGGTATCAAGAAGTGAGATTGCCTTAAAATAAAAAGGGGGGATAGAGCAAGGGGGAGCTAGAAAGGGAGGAGGCATTCAAAGGATAGTGGGCTGTGCCACTGGGCTGGCCATTGGGGAGCTTGGAAAGAAGCAAGGAGAGGTCCGTAAATTTTTCATTAAAAGTCTGAGCCATTTCCAGAGGGTTGGTCACCAGGCCAGAGGAGTCATGAAGCTGAGGGTCAGACCTTCCTGTTTGGGGATTTAGAAGGGAGGTGTCAGATTCCCAGAATTTCCTGGGGTCCCCGAGGCTGTTCCTCTGAAGATTATGAAAATGGCGCCGTTTCAGGGATTTGGCTGATTCTTTGCACTGGTTTCTCAGGTGCCTATAGGCCTCCCAGAGGGCAGGAGAGGGGGATGCCTTGAAAGCTGACCATGCATGATTTCTGACCTTCATGTGGATGAGTAGCTCTTTGGTGATCCAGCAGGAGCACCCACCTCTGACCCTCTGTGTGGTGAGGGGGAAGTGTCTGTCTTGCAGAGCCAGCAGCGTCTGGGTAAAGGAAGCAACTGCAGAGGACATGTCTGAGTGTGAATGGAGCGATGACGAGTCCAATGACTTGGCTTCACTAAGCAGTTGGGTGGTGTCGGCTGTGTGAAAGTTTCAAAAGGATATGTATTTTGGTGGAGGACATTTTGTCTTGGTAGACCAGAGGATAAATGTAGGGGAGTTTTCGCTTATGGTATCAGCCATTATTCCGGCTTGCAGTACACAGTCATCCCTGTTTGTGATGATCCAGTCCAGGAGAGTTTGTGAGGCAGTACATTGGTTTTGCCTAATGGGTAACATAATTATCTGGGAAAGGTTAAGTTGTTTTAAGAGGCTCACATAGTCCGACTGGTTGGGACTCAGCCAGTTTAAGTTAAAGTCACCAAGCAGGATGGTGTTTCTAGTAGGGGAGAGTGAGCTGAAGCCAGTTAGCAAGTTGCTCAGCCCATTTGTCCCAGCAGTTGTGAAGTTACACAAGCAGCCAATGTAGATTTTCTTAGTGGAGCCAGAGTTAATTCAGAGAGGAGCCATTTGCTAGGGGAGGCAGGGTCAGAGCAGAGCACAGTAGTGGCAGAGAAGGGTTCTCTGAGAAATAATGCTACACCTCCACCCTTCTTTTTGCCAGGCCTATCTAGGAGGATGGCAGAATGACCAGGTAACTGATACAAAGTGTCAGATAGGTGAGGCTTTAACCAGGTTTCAGAGAGTCCCAGTACATCTCTGCATTATGCAATGATCATTTTACAATAATCATTATGTGCATTCTGTTGCCCATTGTCATATCTTCTCCCCCCAGATGTATATCACGGGGTTCTGTCTTCTGTCATCCTCTTTCATTCCAAGGGTGGTATTAGCGTACGCTCTGACCCCCTACTTCTTGTCTGAATTTCTTTCACCTCTTTTTCTTCACCTGTTAATTTCTTTGTCCTCCTGCCCAATTTTCCCCTTCCCCTTTCATTCTTCCTTCCCCCCTTCCCTATTTTTCCACTAGTCTGCCTTCTGCCTGCATGGATGGCGGACTCCCCCCCCCATATTAGTGGGAGGGGGGAAAGGACCTGCTGTAGGCAACCTCTGCTTCACCCAGGGCCCTATCATGTTGGCAATCTCCTCATTAAAATGAGCCAGACCTAAACTGGAGAGATGTACCCATCCCCTCTGTAGTATTTGTTCCTCTCCTCCACTATCCCTCTGTGCACCACTGCTCCCCCCATACTTTCAAACAGCCTTCCTACCCTGGTATTCATGTGCTTCCTCACCCTGTCTAGGGCTCTGTGACTGTCTGCATGCCTTCACACTCTTTGTGGAACAATGTCCGACCACACTAGGGTCACCGCTGGCTACCATGCCTTAACCTGTTCAACATCCCTTTTGATCTGGTAAAATATGTCCAACAATGGCCTGGTCCCCCAGGTCATTGCCGCTCAAGTGAATCAAAATTAAATCCAGGCAGCTGTGTTCCCTTCTTAACTCCCTGAGTGTTGGTATCAGTTGTGCCCACTTTACGCCTCTGTCTCCCTTCCAAGTCAATCTGACGACGCTGAGATCCTGATACAGCTGCCCCCCCAGGTCTCCTGGCTGCCCATTTTTCTGCCCTGTGTATGAAGGAATGACCACATATCCAGGCTTCCAACCTCCATGTCCTTCCCTCTGGGTACCACAAACAAGGTAAAGGTTAACAACCATCCTCCTCCTCCTCCTCCTCCTCCTCCTCCACCCTCTTTCGGCACCTTCTCAGTGCCTGCCCACCTGCTGAAGGGAAGGAAATAGAGAGAACATTATTATTGAGGCAATGTGTTATGGACATATCTTTTATAACAATCAGAGGCCCACTTCCCCCTTGTCTTGATGTCCCCCGGTGTGCGCCCCTTGGCTGCCATCTCCGAGGCTGCACTGATCCTAAATGAATGGGAGGAGTACCCTGTCGGGTCCTCTCCTAAAAACATCATCCCTTTTCTCAGCACAGCCACTGTCTGTGTCCCTTTGACTGGGGTCCCATTCCCGTGTACAAATAATAGGGGGCTCCCTTCCCGAGGGTTCTCCACCATGTATATGTGCAGGGCTGCCACTGGGCAGATGGATGCTTGCCTGCAGTGTCTCAGGTCCACCTTAACCCCTCTTCCAAACTGGTTGGTTTTGGACCGTCATACTAAAATTGACACCCCCTCCCCAGACCAAGTAATGTCTTCCCATCTCAAGCCACCATTCCCATCCGGCCTGCCATGTCCTACCACCTCACTGACTCAAAAGGCCATACTATACATGGTGGTGAACAGCGCGCTAAACAGCACTGCCTCGTTATGACATCTGCAAACTTGGTGCAGGGCCACTATTAGTTTCCCCAGCAGCTCCTCCGTTATTGGCCTCCTTTCGTCTCTAGACCTCCCAGCCTACTGTAACCAACCCTGCATCATACGTTTAATGAGGTTAGATTTCGTGGGGTCCTCCCACCCATCCATGATGTATACTTGGCTGATCGCAGCCAGGTGCACCCCCATGGTTGAGTGGGCCATCTGGTTCCTCCACCCTGCTACAATGAATTGTGTGACCTGTTTCCCTGTCACAATCCCACTTTTTTTTCAAATTCAAGATACTTTATTAAGCTTGTTTGAAGCGAAATATAGAGGATATGAATAATACAGGTACTCATATATTAAGAATTAACAAGTAACTAAGACAATAAATGTATCAAACTATGTGATCGTAGTATGATACAGCTGTCTGTAAAGCCTGTTGTCTTTACAACCAAGCTATGGTTATAACAATTCAACCCCTTCCTCCGTATTTAAGTCACAATCCCACTTACCTGGCTGCAATTCTGTGCTCAAAAACCTTGGAAGGCTCTCCATGAGGTTTTGCAGGCTTTTAGGGTCCTGGGGGACCAGGGGCTCCTAAACAAATATTCAGCTCCCCCAATCCAGTCCTCCAGATGTACTCTGAATTGGTGTCTGCTTTGGCTCTGCTCCTGGTGCGATGGCATGGAACTTGTCCATCTGCAGGCAGGAGAGGCAGTCAGCTATCATGTTGTCCGTGCCATCTATATGTCTAGCCCTAAATGACAGAATTAGCATTTACCCTGTGAGAACTAGCTGTCTTAGGACTAGCATGACCCTTGTGGACATGGCCCCTCTGCTGTTCAGTACATCCACCACTGTCCTACTATCACTCCAGAAAGTGACTTTCTGGTTCCTCAGCATCTCCCCCCAGACTTTCATGGCCACCCAAATTGGGAATATTTCCAGAAAGGTGATATCCCTTATCAGCCCAGCTTGAGCCCACTCTTTGGGCCAGGCCAAGGTGAACCATTTTGCTTTGAAGTACCCCCATACCTATGCTCCCTGCCACATCTGTATATAGCTGAAGGTCAGTGTTAAAGACCCATTCATCCTGCCAAAAGGTCTTGCCATTGTAGCTGCATAGAAACATGTCCCATACCCCTGAATCCTCCTTAACCCCTTTGTTCATATTCACTCAGTGGTGCGGCCTACTTACCTCCTGCGTAGCCCTAGCCAGGTGCTGTGTAAACGTGTGGCCTGGTGCTATTGCTCTGCAAGAAAAATTTAGATGCCTCATAAGCAGCTGAACTTGCCCGTGCTGCACCCTGCGGCAGTCCTTGACCCCTTCCAACAGTGCTTTTAGCTTGTTCACTTTGTCTTCCAGTAGCCAGAATAGTCCCTCAACTGTGTCTATTTTGATGCCCTGGAACTCGAGACTCCTGCTCGGCTCCTCTGTCTTTTCTGGAGCTAGCGGCACCCCTAATTCCTTGCACATGGTTTCAAAGTCCCGTAACATCCTTTCAGTGTGTTCTCATCCCTGTCCTTTTAAAAGGAGGTCATCCAACTAATGGACTACTTCGTGATGCCCGTAGTTCTCTTGTAATATCCACTGTAACCATGTGCTGAATATTTAGAATGTCGCACAAGCTATGAAACAGCCCATGGGCATGGACTTGTCAAAATAATAGTTATCCCCACCTGAAGACCCAGGAGGTCCCAGTCCATCAGCCAGAGCAGCAGCAACCAGAAAGCCTCCTTAATGGTGGCTGTCGCTAACCATGTCCCCTCCATTGTCCTAACCAAATGGACTGCTTCCTCCAAGATGGCATATGTCACCCGGCTATCCTCTTCCCTGATGTGGTCATTGACTGAATCCCCTCTGGGTAAGACAGGTGGTGCATCACCCAGAACTCCCCCGGCTGCTTCTTTGGAACTAGGCCCAGGGGTGAGATCCTCAAGTCCAGGAAGGGTGGCTACCCAAATGGGCCCCCCACTCTACCTGCTGCTATCTCTTTCCCAATTTTCCATTCCTGCAACTGTTCCCTTCCCTTGACTGATCTCAGGTTTTTTACTGTTGTCTCTTTTCAAATCCCATTAAACTGCAGCCTGAAATCCTCCTGAAAACCTCTCAGCAATGTGTTGGATGCCCTTCTATCCTGGTAGGACCTCAGCCATTCTCCCAACACCTCAACTCTAATGAGGGTGCAGGCTGGCCAAAATGGCCTGTCTCTCATTCAGTTATCCTGTTGTCTACCATAAGAGGGCTGACCTCTCTCCTCCCACTCCCCTTCCCCACTGTTGTCCTCTGCCAGCTTCCTGCCCCCAAAAGAACTGGTTGTAAGATCCTTCCTGGCTAATGTGTCCCCTGTCCCAACTGTACCTGCACTTGGAGGACGGGTGGTTGCCCCTGCATTTGGAACAAGCATGCTGGAAACAGCAGTTCAGCCATGAACAAAAGGCCCGGTTGTATGCACAACAACATTTTGCCATGCCACCCCCCCACACACACTTTTCTCTCCTTCACCTTAAGTGTTGGTTCCCTGCTGTGTTTATTTCTAACCACAGGTCAATCTGCCAGGCATCCCATTTTACATCCCCGAAGTGTGCCATTCTTTTTCTAAACTTCTCGTCATATTTTAACCAACTAACCCCCCCCCTTTTTGTATGCATTCTTTATAGATTACATAGATAATACAGAGCATTATAGACATTTGTCCATGAGCTCGCCAATCTTAATTTATGTATACCCATTAATATTTTTACTTAAAAAGAATTTATCTAAATTTGTTTTAAATTCCAACATTGTTTTACTCTCCACAACCTCACGTGGCAGAATATTCTAAATTTCCATAACCCTATTGTTTAACCAATATTTCCTTTTATTTGTTCTATAACTATCCTTTATCAATTGGTGACGATGGGCTCTAGTATTATATAGTTGGTCCCTTTTAACTAAGCCTAAGAGATCCCACAAATTGATATCGGTCAATGCCCTGTAGATCAAATACATATCTCCTCTCATTCTATGATACTCTAGTGAGTACAACCCCAAATACTGCAATTTCTGCTCATAGCTTTAGTTCCTCTGTCCCTTTGATCCTTTTGGTGGCTCTCCTCTACACTCTCTCCATCATTCCAATGTCACCCCTTTTATATGGGGCCCAGAACTGAACACAGTACTCCACGTGTGGACGCACCAATGCATTATACAAGGGCATCACCACCTCCTTGTCTCTACATTTAATGTGTCTCTGTATACAATGTATTATACTGCAAGCCTTTTTTAAAGCTGTATTACATTGTAAGCTGAAACGAAGATCACTATTAATAATGATCCCCAGATCTTTTTCTTTACCTACGGGCTTTAATACAGAACCACCCAAGATATATTGAAACAGATTATTTTTCTTTCCAAAGGGCATAACTGTTCACTTATCAATATTAAAGATGGATTGCTTCTGGGATGCCCACTACATTATTTAAGGCTGTTTGTAGGAAGAACTGTTCCTCTATATTGTTTACTGGACACCCAATCCTAGTGTCATCTGCAAATTTAGACAACCAAAACCCTGACTGGACCTGCATGGTTGATATATATAAATTAAACAAACATGGTCCCAATACCAAACCCTGGGGGATACCACTAGTCACTCTGGCCTGGCCAGAAAATTCCCCTTTAACACAGACCTTCTGACCTCTATTTTTGAGCCATGCCTTGACCCATTTTGATACCCAAACTGGCAGATTTAACTCAAAATTGATTTTACAAGCTCCTCATGTGGGACTTTGTCAAAAGCCTTTGCAAAATCTAGGAAAATCACATCAACCAGGTTTCCCATAACCATGGATTCACTAACCTTGTTATAAAATTCCAAGAGGTTGGTTTGGCACGACCTCCCTCTAGTAAAACCATGTTGAGTCATATCTATCCTGCCTGTAGCTACTAGGAATTCAACGGTGTAGTCTTCAATTACACTATCCAAATCTTACCTAACACTGAGGTCAGACTAATGGGCCTATAATTTGAGACCTCCTGTCTTGAACCTTTTTTGTGAATATGTATAATCACTGTTTGCCTCCAAGCCTCTGGGACCTCACTAATATCTATACTTTTCTGGAAAAGGTAGGATACTGGTCCCACTAGTACTACTGCCATTTCTTTAATTACGCTGGGATGAATCCCATCTGGCCCCTGTGCTTTATTCTGATTTACCTTTTTTAATCTGTTTAAGACATCAGCTGGGTCTATCCTTAGGCTTTCTCCCCTATGTATTATTTCACCACAGTCCTGGATAACTCGAGGGCTTACATTAAATACAGTTGAAAAATATGTATTATATTCCTCAGCTAATGCCCTATTTTCTATTATAAGATCCCCATTTTGTGTTTTTAGGGGTCCAACAGTATTATTTTTTCCCTTCTTGCTGTTGATATATGCATAAAAGGTCTTATAATTATCCTGGACTTTAGTGGCCAGTGTGTACTCATAATTTCTTTTGGCCTGAACAATATCCCTTTTTGCTAGTTTAAGGCTCTTTCTGTATATCTCCCAGCCAGCTTCCATGTTGTTATGTCTTGCTTGATGGTATGCTTTATTTTTGTTTTTAATTAATCCCTTTACAGTAAGGTCATCCATGGTGAAGGGGAATTTTTGGTCTCCTTATATTTATTTCTAGTAGGTACGTGTCTCGAGATAAAGCCACTTAGGATTTCTATTAACTTATCCCACATCTGAGTGACTGTCTGGTTATCAAAATCTGATTTCCAATCCCATGCAGCTAATTCATACCTCATTTGCTCAAAATTTGTAGAGTTAAACCTATGGAGCACTGTGATACCTTTTTTAACTCCAAGAGTACCAGAATACTGAAAACCAACTATAGAGTGGTCACTAGATTCCAAAGGGGGGAATAAATTGCAGTTAACAATATTATCCCAAAGATTACTTAATAGTAGGTCCAGGATATGATTTCCCCTTGTATTGGCTGTAACATACTGATTTAATCCTGTGAGACTAAATGTCTCTAAATATTTAGATTCTACATATGTACTTGCTTTTAATGTACCCCATACAATACCAGGGAGGTTGAAGTCACCCAACAGTATTGCATTCCCTGCCGGAGAAAACTATTTGATAAAATCTAAAATAACCTCATCCTCGATTACCCTAGTGGCTGGTGGCCTATAAATCACTGCCAAATTAATCTTAGCTGCTCGGGGTGGACTAATCTTAACCTATATGGCTTCTGCATCTAACCAACTATACTTTCTGTACAAATACCATCTGCTACATATAAAGCCACCCCCCACCTCTTGAAAGGGACCTATCCTTATTATATACTGTATACCCCCAAATTTGCTTATCCCAGGTATCCTTGGGTTGCTACCATGTTTCCACGATTGCACAAACATGAATGTTATGAGTGTTTAATATTACTTGTAGTTCATCAAATTTGACTCATTGCATTGATGAGCATAAAACTCCACTCAGTTTGTGTGTCCCCTAATTTTATACCCCCCACATCCCCCTTCTGGTGGAGTTTAAATGATGATGCACCGTATTCTTAAATTGTTGTGCTAATAAACGTTTTCCCATCTTATTAAGGTGCAACCTATCCCTTGCAAATAATTGACTATTCTGGAATTCCTGCCAGTGATCTATGAAAGAATATCCCTCTCTAGCAGTCCATCTCTTGAGCCAACCATTGAATCTAAAAATGTCCTGGTTTATTAAGTTACTAGATCTGGGGGTAGGTAGAATCCTGGAAATCAACACCTTGCACCCTCTACTTCTAAGTGCAGCACCTACTGCTTCAAAATCCCTCTGTATTTCTAGGATATCCCTTTTCCCTATGTCATTTACCCCACATGTAAAACTGTAACTGGGGTGATGGTGTTCTCCATTAAGCCCAGCAGAAGCTGCTTTATATCACTTATGCCTACTCCTGGCAATACACTAACAGTTGTGTACTCATTTTGGTGTTTACACAACACATTGTTAGCATATTGTAGCATTGAATTACCAATAAACAAGATATCTCGTGGAGTAAAACTTTCAGGGTCTTGAATTTGTGGTGGTAAGTGCAATAAAGTATTCTGGGTGCTTGTCCGTACATTGTTTGGCTCCATGAGGCCTACAGCAGCAATTATTGGTTGTGGTAAAAGCATTACATTACTCTGGGTGCTTGTGCATACATTATTAGGTACTATGGGGCCTACTGCAGTATTTCTTAGTTGAATTTCTTCTTCCCCCTCAGTTGCAATCAGGGCCTGAAATCTATTTTGGGTCAGGATATTTGATACCACTCCGATATTCCTTCTTCCTCTTTTTTGTGTCATTTTTTGGGGGGGGCCACCGACCATACCTCTGGGCTTTTAGCCATCTTATTTGGTGGCATAATGCCTTCACAATCCTCCTCATTACTAATGTTTATATCCTGACTAATCCCCTCTACCATGGAGTCAATGTATTGCTCCAATGAAGATATTTCTAGCTGTACCTTTATCCTCGTTTTAAGTGCTGCAATTTCAATTTTAAGTTCTTTAATTTCACAGCACTTACTGCAAGTATAATTATCCACCTCCTCCTCCCCATGCATAAGCATATTGCATAAACTGCACATCAGCATTTTGTTATATATTTACCCACAACTTATCTAGCTTCCTGGTCTTCTCAGCTTTCTCAGTTGACACAGCCAACACAGCGTAGCGTCGGCGTCTCTGCACTTCGAGCGGCGCCCTGCTCTCGCTTCCTTTCTCACTACAATGTGAGTTTTTATGAGTCCTCAAACCCAGAAGTGGCTGTGTGGATCTCGGGATCACTTCGCAACAAAAGTTGCCCTTTAAAAAATAAAAGCCAGCTGTCCCTGTGCCCCACGCTGTATTAAGAGCTGTATTCTGACAGTTTGCAACAAATTTGAATAAAACAAATGCTACTAAGTGTTGGTAGTTGCCCCTGAACTCAAACTAGGGCTTCCACTACCCTCTGCCTAGTTCCTTAACAGGAACAATAGGGCTCCACTAATAAAAACACAACACTTTCAATGGTTTATATTACACAGCTCCCACTACTTTCCCACAGCATTACTTCAGATGTCATAAAAGAAAACGCTTGCTACAATGCGAGTTTTTATGGGTCCTCGAACCCGGAATTGGCTGTGCGGATCTTGGGATCACTTTGCAACAAAAGTTGCACTTTAAAAAATAAAAGCCAGCTGCCCCTGTGCCCCATGCTGTATTAAGGGCTGTATTCTGACAGTTTGCAGCAAATTTGAATAAAACAGATGCTACTAAGCGTTGGTTGTTGCCCCTGAACTCAAACAAGGGCATTAGGGGGTGGCCAACTCTGGCTTTTTTTCTATCACTATCGCCGTAAAATATGTAAACTCAGTAGACCAATTGTCCCATGTCTTCCCCTTCATTGACTTTTCTGGCTCCCCTTTTCCTAAAAGGACCACAGCCGCTGCCATGTCCTTCTTTTCGAAGCACTCCTTCTCTTCATATTTGCCCAAGTTGTCTACATTGGCAAGGGCAAAAATGTCCATGAATTCCTATTTCAAGATTTTTTCCTTTGTGGCTAGCGGGAACATGGTCCCATATCCATACCCCTGGCCCCCCTGTCTCAGCCCCACTCTTTCTGTCACTTACTGCTGTGCCCTTGTCCCCCTTGTTCCCCTCTTTCTCTTTGTTTCTTATTTCTTCCATGGCTGTCTCAAACTGCCCTACTCCATTGTCTCTCATCATTTAGAGCATTTGCTCCACATATTCTTTCACACTGCTCTCCAGTGTGAAAACCATATTACCTTGTGACTGGCCTGTCTGTAGGATGGGACTCGCCGTTGTGCCCAGCTTTGTGTTGACAGATCCAGGCATCACATTGTGCAGTTCCACCCGGGCAGGAGGTACTATCGCTCGCGGCCCCGTGGGCTGTGGCACTGGAGCAGGCAGAGGAAACGGGGTTGGTGCCAGAGCAGGCACTGGGACAATGGGGAGTATGAGACAGGTCAGCTCAGGCCTAGGCTCCGGGGGTGAGGGTACCACTGGCATCCCGGATGACCTCTTTTCCGTCTCCCCTCCCAGCTGTTTACCCTTTTTTGCTTCCTGCCTTTGCCGGTATTGGGTGGGTCCACGCTCTCCAGCAACAGATTTGCCTTTGACACTAGCTCCTTCACTGCCTGGTAGCATTCCTCCTTACATGGCTTATTTTTAATAGGCACCATGTTTGCTTGAAATACTTGGTGAAACACATAGCATATACCATTAAACTCACATGCCTTTGATACCTCATCCCAGTATGTCAGGCAGCCTCCACCCACAGGGTGTCCGGTCCGCCTCTAGCAAAACTGTATCCCAATTTGTGATATGCCTGGCCTTCTCCACCTCTTGGTAATGATCCTGGTATACCTCGTGGATCCCCCCTCTGGGGGGGGGCACTCAGCCTCCAGAATAGCCTGAAACATTGCCTGTCCAGGACTCTCCTTTTCCCACAAAATGCACCCTCAAGTGCAAGAGGAGGCCCTTGTATGGTTAGGCAACCTGCCCCCCCTCTATTTGTCTACCCAACTGTTCTGCTGTATTTATTTATTCCCTTTTTTTTATTTATATATCCCCCTGTATCAGTTGGTTTTCTGGGCTACAACCTCCTCCCAGCTCATCTGCCTTCCCCACTTGCCTGCTGGAGGCTGCTGCTCCTGATGTGGTGTTTGAAACTGGCCGGGAGTCACTTAAAATCACCCACCCCACTCAGCTCTGTGGCCTGTTCTGTGGCCAAATTCCGTAATAAAACATTCCATATATTGTGGGCACCCATGTAGTACCCTGTCTCCCAATAGGTTCCTTTGCCCCCCAGCTGGGGCATGACATGGGACGCTGTTGCTCTTATCACCCTGGTGCCGTGGTCACCTGTGTTAGCATCCCCCAAAACTCCCCGTGCTCCTTCCATGGCTAAATTCACACATTGCTGCAAATCGTCCCAAAATGTGGAGAAAAAAAAAACACAGGTCAGTGCCTCAGACCCTGCTGGCCAGTGTTACCCACTGCTAGGACCCTCCAACTCTCCTAACCCCACCTGTAATTTCCAAGATGGTGGAGGCCATGTGGCACTGACATCACACACCAACTCCACGCGGTCGGCTCCGCGGCCTCCACTTTGCTGCATCTGCCCTCCTATGTCACGCTGCCTACACCCTTACTCCCAATGTCAACCTAAGGAAGGCCCAAACAAACCCCCATCCATCCGCACTGTTCCCTGAGCCCCGAGTACAGGAGACTCCTGAAAAAAACTCCCCTTTTCCAAACCGTACGTCCTTGTTGGCAGAACTCTGTTGCAAACCATAACTGCCTTAAACCAAAGCGGAAAATGACTTCCACATGGGCGGCCGGCCCCCCACAGACCACTCCAACTCATTGCCTGCCCCCTAAAACTTCCCAAATATTTATAAAAGGCAGGCGTGGAGCCCCGGCTTCCCACATCTTCCTACTTCAGTGACCAAGCAACACATTCTACAACTTGAAACAAGCCGTATTTTGCACAATTTCCTGAAGAACATGATGAAAGGTGTCTCCTTCTCTGGCTAAATACAAAAAACAACCTTGCGTTAGTGCACTACAAGGGCATTCTCTGCCCATACCATTTTAGTATGGCCCAGCCTGCTCCTCTTCTGCCCTTCATTCTGGGAACCACAACAACTTCCACCAACATCACCTTTACATTTTAATCATGATTTTAAAAACTTACCTGAAACTTCTGTTGCCCCAATACTCACTTAAAATACCCAAACTGTCTCCTGGTCATTTCGTTGTATTTTAGTATGTTATTTAACAATAATTAGCCTTTTAACACAGCAGTTTACTCAGAAAGTCTCTAACAAATAGCCCCACAGCTCAGTTACCAAAATTGTACTTAGAAATTGCCAAATTGATGTGCTTCATTGAGAAAATACTCTTGAAGCAAAATGGTGAGCTCCTTGGGCCTGTGCAGGCCCTTAAATATCCCTGTAGCTCACCCCGTCTCTCTTTTTCCCCCATCCAATCCCTGCTTCCCACTTCAGCCCCTCCCTGATGTCATCGTCCCTCCCCTTTGGTGACCTTATGAAGCCCCTACCCTCCTCCCCCCTTCCCCCCTCCCTCTCCCTCCTTCTTTCTTTGCCTCAGGCTACCTGCACTCCCTGGTTTGGGTCCTGTGGACAATGGGGTCTGCCCCTTTAAGGAGGCAACCCTCTTTATTTTTCTTAATGAGTTGGGGGTATTATTGTGACCAAATGAAAAAACACCCTGAAGGTTCTCTTATGTCTGTCTCAGTTTGAGTCTTCTGTTATAAAAAAAAATAAAGTTTCTCTTACATCTTGTACCAACCTAAAATTCTGGGACATTAAATAAGGGTATTACTAGGAGAAAAGCATACATAATTACTCACTTTGAGGGAGGTAAACTGAATTTCACAAAAGAGGACCCAGCTACAGTACTTAGAAAATGCTGTATCAAACTCCACAATTATATCTCCTATTAAACAGTTAATAAAATTCTCTCTCCTGGTATTTGATCTCATGCCATAAGACTATTGTTCTGATCAACCTCTTATAATGTCCTTGCCCGCAAGTATTTAGAGGCTAATTAGCTTCAGAATTCAGATCTTCACAATGACTGTTCCAGAGTAGCATAACCACTCAGGAAATAGGCATAAAAGAGACAGAGGGAGAGAAAAAAATGCAAAACCACAGAGGGGTAAGAGACCACTGGGGAAAAAAGTGAAGTTATCACATTCTTACAAAAAAGTATCTTGAATCCTGCTCCCCAAGTGCTTCACTCTTCACATTAGGCTCCAGTCTTGCAGTCATACAAATTCATCTGTAGTTTCTTAGGCTGCTGCATAAAGCTCTGTCTGCATTTAGCTAATGGAAAACATCAAAAAGAGGAAGAAATGAAATAACATCTATTAGTTTTTCAGTTCTATCAAAATGAAAACAAAAGATGATAGCCAGTATTTTACTGTAGTGGACAGTGTCTGTCGGTCATCACTTCTCAGTACTTTTCAAGTCTTTATGCAGTGCTTGTGCAACTGTTCCCTTATTTGCACTGAGGCTCCCTGTGTTTATAACTTAATAATTACTGGTGACCATAAATATTAACCAGATTACTATTTTGTAAAAAATGCATATCAACCGGATTTTAGGTTATTATACTCCAAAGGTAATAATAACCCAAAATCAGGTTGATATGACATTCCCCAAAGAAAAGACTTTAGAACTGTTGCATTCCATTGTTTCACAAAAAGTATTTCAACTACAGCATTTTCAACTGTGTTTTATTCATGTACAGTTCAATTTCTTCAAAAATAAAACTGCACTCTTGCTAAAAAACATCTTTTTCTTTCAAGTTGCTAGAAATACAGTCTAAACCTCCACACAGCTTTGCTCTCGAGGATTATGGGTCATCACGCACCTCGGGTGTGTAAAAAAAATCCATAACACACACTTATCTAGCCATTATTCTCTATTTAATCCATGAAACTGTCGACCGATGAAAATGGAGATAGCTCCTTACTAAAAACATGAAACACAGTTTGGTATCTTTAAATATCTTTACAGTTCGGGTCAAAAGAGCTCAGTTCTCAAAATCCAGAAAGACCCCATCTCATGCAATGAGCAGAGTGTGAAAAAATGGTGAAGCTAGAACCAAATGTGTTTTAAATAAATTTCCAATTAACCTAAGCTAAATGCCCTGATATGTATTAACCATAATAGCTTCTCCACTGCTGTCCACCCATATCATGGCAAAAATGAGCACAATGAGTCCACGGAGAAATTACAGAGCTTTGAGGCATAACACTGATAGTCCTTTCCTCAAAATTCATACATATTACTGCTATCTGCAAGCATCTGTGCAAACAAAGCTAAAAAAGCACAGTGTGACAAGGCAGCGGGAAAGGCTAGCAGAATTCTGGGATGCATAGGCAGGGGAATCAACAGCAGAAGCAGAAAGGAAATAATTCCATCATACAGGACTGTGGTAAGGCCACATCTTGAGTACTGTGTCCAGTTCTGGAGGCCCCACCTGCATAAGGAAGTTAATATGGTGGAGGCAGTTAAGAGGCGGATGACCAGAATGGTGCAGACACTACATCACAAGCCCTACAAAGCTAAGCTGAAGGAACTGAATATGTACTCCCTAAAGGAGAGAAGGGAAGGGGATATGACTGAAACATTTAATTACCTCACAGGGAGAAATAGGGTACAGGAGAATACCAATTTTTTAGAGAAAAAGTAGCTCAAGGACGAGGGGCCACAAAATGAAATTGGCAGGAGAGAGATTTAGGGGAAATGTGAGAAAGTATTTCTTCACAGAGAAGGTGGTGGACAAGTAGAACATCCTTCCAGTGGAGGTGGGGGGGACAGAAACTTTAAATGGATTTAAAAATGCTTTGGATAGGTATTGAGGACTACTGGTAATTGGAGGAGGGGGACAACCTAATACTGGCAAAGCATAAAACAGCACACTTATTTGACGTATTGGGACATACTAGGTGGGCTGAAGGCCCTTATCTGCCAACAAATGTCTGTTTCTGTGTAGAAGCTTTCCCACATTCCACGTGTTTTTACCTTACTGGCTCTTTATGCCTCTCACATTATCCAGCTAATCTTTTAATGCAAACGCCATTTACAAGCCAGACTGAGAGAGAGTGCTCCTACCCTGTCAGCATGCCATCTGCTGTCCTGAGACCCCCCCCCCCAAGGAGCACTCTTTCAAAAATGGCTATCACCAGGTCTTGTATTTTCAGTTGATTTTAAATGCAGTGGGCCCCATTCTCAATTACAAGGGACTGTCATGAAATATTTGCAACATTAATTTTGTGAGAATCACTTGCTTGTGACTCCCTGAACTATGCTTAAAGGGGGTGTCAGCCCTTCCCCACACAGTTGCTAACTGTACTGAAACTATGCAGGGAATGGGTGAGGGTCACCATGTAATGCCATTCACAGAGCATGTAGACCCTTACAACACCAGTTATAACTTTGGTGACACAGTCTGACTGTAGAACCGCTACAGGCAGTTCTGAAGGGAATTGCTAGAGTCTGGCTGAGCTGGCATGGGATGGAGTTTAGTGAGGGACCAAGCAAGGAGAAGTCATGTGTGGGAGGATAGAGAGTGTGGGGGGGGGGGTCCACTGGATTCCAGGGATTGATAGTGGGTCGAGGTTAGGGAGAGAAGCCACTGGACCACCTGGGAAGACTGTAGAGGGACAAAAAAGAAAAAAAGTTGTCCAGACACACAGGTTGGCCTGTAGAAATGGGTTAAACAGGATGACAAAGGCAGTAGCACTTTCCACAGATGTATATGCATGGTGCTATGCCATTCATAGACTTCTATGGTTAAGTAAATGGTGCTTGCAAGTCCAACTTGGGCACAGTAATATTTGCAATGCCTTATTTGTAATCCAACTTAGTCACTGGGGAATTTCTTCCTTCAGTGACTATGTCAGCCGTTTGTATACAGAAATACAGAATGGGGTTGCAACAAGGAAAGCTGTTGGCACCCCATTTTGGGATTCCCCACACTGCAACTTGGAATCTGATCTTGCTTGTTTAATATCACTTTGCTTGTGATTAAAGCATGCAACAGCTCTGCTCTCTGATCTTATGGAGCCATAGGTGATCAAAAATCTGAGAATAACAAGAAAAACTGAGGAGGGACATATTTAAAGGAGTGCTTCTTCAAATAATTCAAATCTTAAACATATATGCAAAAGCAGACTGAAAACAAAGAAAAATGTATCTTACGAGATGGGATAGAAAAAGCAAACTAATTTTTTATTTATTTATTTATCTATTTATTTAAGGGAATCAGATACACCTTGGAGCCAGGGGCTCTTTTACAAAGGTTCCACGTCAGGTTACTTGAAACATTAGGACAGGCAGTGGTATTGTGCAAAAGAGAAATATACATAGCAGCCGGAGGGCTTTATCAATTACCAAAACATCACAATTGTGCAAATCACTTCTATAACAATTTAAACAATATAGATTCATATAGGTAGCCATCTGACAGAGGGAGGCAAGGCCAGAGGCTGATGTAAAGAGGGAGAAAGAGAGGGAGTGGGGAGTGGGGTGGTCAGGGGCAGGGGCAGCGAGGAGGTGTGTGGAGGAAGTAGAGGAGGAGGGAAGGAGTAGGTGGAAAGGGTGGGGTATGGGGTGGG
Source organism: Neoceratodus forsteri (assembly GCA_016271365.2). Lineage (NCBI taxonomy): Eukaryota > Metazoa > Chordata > Ceratodontiformes > Ceratodontidae > Neoceratodus > Neoceratodus forsteri. The sequence goes on from JADMNL010000023.1 coordinate 436,800,166, forward strand.
GGGATAAACCATTTAGGTGTAGCAGTCACAGGAGGCACAGGAGATGAGGTATTGATGCAGGCTGAGCTTAAAGGCACCCAGGGTTGCTATGCTGGTAACTTCTGCCGGCAGGGTGTTGAACCAGGAGGAGTCTCGTTGGCCTTGGGTAGTCCTGCAAAGGGGAACAGTGAAGGAGAGGTTGTTTGAATTGCTGGTTTGTCATGGGCTGCTATATGGTCTCAGCAGTGCCTGTGATCCAGGGGGTAGTAGGTCCAATGTTTGCTTTTTTGCTAGGATGCAGGTTTGATATTTAATTTTGCCAGATAGTTGGAGCCAGTTTGTGTGTTTGTAGATCTCGCACGTGTGTGTAAGGAGGTTTGCAGATGTTTGGAGATGACATGCCTTGTTTATTGCTGTGGAGATGCATCAGAGAGCTGTGTCAGTGGCAGACCTGTAGATCACAAGCCCATAGTCTATTATAGAGATTACTGAACTGTGAATGGAAGTGCTTAGGGCTTCATCCGTGAGGCAGTTCTTATGTCTATAGAGCAGGCCTATGTGGGTATTCACAGTTTTTGCTACGTGGTTAATATGTTCAGAGTATCCAAGTGTTGGGTCAAGAATCACCCCAAAATATTTAAATGGATGTACTTGTTCAAGGGTGGCCCCTTTGCTGTTTGAGATAAAGAGGTCTCTGTTTTTATGTTTGCTGTGGGTACCATGGAACAGCATTGATTGGGTTTTGCTGTAGTTAAGAATAAGCTTGTGAGATTTAAGCAATGCCTCTACATCAGTGAAGCTTTCTTGTAGTAGCAACTGAAGAAAGGAGGGGGTCAGAGTGGGAGGTGAAGATGACAGCACAGCCAGCATAGAGTAGGATTTTTTCCGAACAAGATGAAGGGAGGCTGTTTAGGAAAATGCTGAAAAGCATAGGATCCAGGGTGGATCTTTGTGGGACTCCTAATTGGACCAAGAGGGGTGTTGAGAGGGATTCGCCAATTTTTACCTGCTGTGTTCGGTCACTGAGGTAGCTTTGAAACCAAAGAGTTGTGTCCGGAGATAGGCCTATTACAGATAGTTGTTGAAGCAGTAGTGTGAATGGTTGATGGTGTCAAATGCCTGGGTTAGGTCGATGAAGGTGGTGCCAATGAGGTCCCCTTGGTCCAGGGCATTGTGGATGTAGGAGGTAAGCTCTAGGAGTGCTGTGGTCATGCTGTGGCCCTTGCAAAATCTGTGTTGTTCTTGACATAGCAGGTTATACTTAGTAAGGTATTCTATCAGTTGGTCAGCAGCTATTCTCTCCAGCGCTTTTGAGAGAGGGGGAGAATGGAGATTGGTCTATAGTTGCTTGTAACAGATTTATCGCCACTTTTGTGGACAGGTGTCACCATTGCTGATTTCCATTTTTGGGGGAACTGTGAGAGCACGAGAGATTTGTTAAGGATTTTGGTGAGGGGGGTCAGGACTTCATCGAGGGTAAGAGAGAGGTGTTTCAGGTCAAAAGAGTCGCTGCTTGATCTAGACTTTCCAAATACTCGAAGGAGGTACTTTTTTGTGATGTCCTTGGAGACAGCTTTGAAGCAGAATGGCTGATTTCCCTCCAAATTTCTGACTTTGACTGAGTTAATGGTATCTTGAGGGGGATCAAAGAAAGTTGGCAGTAAAACGTGGCTAAAGTTGGTAAATGCTGCATTAAAGGCATTTGTCACGGTGACTTGATCTGTGATGATGTAGCCATTTAGGTGGACCATAGCGGGTGGGACTTTTGTTTTTTTTCCATTTAGTTCCGTTAGGTTGGCCCAAAACTTATTTCCATCTTTCTAAGAGTTTGTTAGCACTCTTTTGTAGTAGTTGGCCTTTTCATTTCGAATTGTGCGGGTGCAGGCATTTCTTGCAGCTTTGAAGGCTTGAGTGTCTGCCCTGTTTCTGGTCAGCTTACCACATTGCCAGAGGGGATCCCGGGCCTTCATTTGCTCAAGGAGACCAAGGTTGATCCAAGGGTTGTTAACATCTTTAATCTTACATTTCATGAAGGGTGCATGTGCATCACAGACTGTGTTGAAGCTTTGGATAAAATAGTCAAGTTCAGTGTCCACGTCTGAGGCTGCATCTATAGGTGACCAGTCATGATCTCGTAGGCATGTTTTTAGCGGCCACAGGTGGCCAGGTAGTAGATTTCTACTGTTGATGATTTTAGGGGGTCTTAATGAATTTGTTGGACCATGAGAGTAGGACTGGTGAGTGGTCGCTTATAAAGTCTGGGAGAACTACTGTATTAGTAATGTGTTCAGGGCGGTTTGTAAGAACCCAGTCCAGAAGAGTTGAGGTACCTGTTTTGTAGTTTACTCGGGTGGGTGTTTTAACCATTTGGGAGAAATTGGCAGCTGTCAAGGCATCTTTATACTTATGTGCACTGTGGGGAAGCCCAATTTACATTGAAATCCCCGAGAAGGATAGTTTCAGATTTCTGATCTAGGGAGTGAATGATGTCCAGTATGGAGTTCAATCCTTGGTTGGTAAGTTTTGGGGGTATGTAGACTGATTTATTTATTTATTGAAATTGTTTCACCTGGAAAAGCACACTGAGCAAGAACTGCTCGTCTCCCGGTGCAACCTGGGGGGAGAGGTACAGTGGGGAAGAGGACAAGGGTAGTCCAGGCCCTGACATATATACATACAATTATAATACAGTTGAAAACATTTGGCAGAAATAATAGGGAGTAGATGACAATTTACCCTTACTTATAGTATAGTAGCAGTTACATGGGGAAGTCATGCTTTATACCTGAAAACATATAATTACATAATGCAGCTGCATATATTTGACAGGAATAGGTGAGTGTGGAATAATACATATACCCTAATAGTCGAGAGTAACAGTACAATGAGGAAATTCTGCTAAGGTATTGGGTTGTGGTATAAATGAGAGGGGGGTAAGGGAAAGCTAGCTAGCTCAAAAGTTGGGGTCAAGTGCAGTAGTTGGGTGTGGTTAGCGAAGTAGCACCATTGGGCCTACTGGGAGAAGAAATATAGGAGTGTCTGCAGTAGAATACATTGGAGAGTTAGCTGCAGGTGCAGTTTACTGAGCAGTGGTTGGCAAGGGCATAGGATATTGAGCGGACAGAGAAAGAGTGGCGAAATTTCAGAGGGGAAAGAGTTCCAGAGTTGAGGGAAGTGGTGAGAGAAGGCGGCCTGGCCGGCTTGGGTCCGACGTCTGGGGACTAACAGAAGCTGGGAGTCTAGGGACCTCAGAGCATAGATGGATGCCAGAGGGGGTAATAGTGCAGAGGTCAGGTACACTGGGAGGGTACCAAACCAGTTCTTTGAGATAAACTTGGCACAGTGTATTTGGCAGCGGTTCTCAAGGGAGGGGAGAGCAAGGGAGCAGTATAGCTCGCAGTGGTGGGTTCGAGGAGGAGCGTCAAGAGCGAACAGGCGGAAAGCATTAAAAAGGGTATCCAGTTTGGATAAAAACTGACTTGTGGGCGGCACTGTAAACAATATCACAATAATCGAAGGAGGGAAGTATCATCTTCTGGATAAGCTCACAATGGACCAGATAGGGGAGGCTACAACGGTTCCGATATAAAGCCCCGAGCTTGGGGCAGAGTTTTGTTAGTATAGAGTCAGCATGGACTGCAAAGGTGAGGTGGTGGTTGAGCCAAACTCCAAGATACTGGAAGGAGGTGATGTCCTCCAGCACTGACCCATCAAGGGTGTGGAAAAGTGGGAGGGAAGGGAGCCTGGCTAGTTGTTGGGATGTACCGAAAGTCATAGCTAGAGTTTATTTTACATTTAGAGAGAGCTGGTGAGAGTTGAACCAGAGCTGGACTTTGTTAAAATCCACCTGGAGGGTAGAGGCAACTGAGGCTGGGGAGGAGCCAAAAGAAAATAGGACAGTATCGTCAGCAAACATGTGGCTTGAGGAGGCAGAACAAGTTTGGGGCAGGTTGTTTAGAAAAATAGAAAATAGGATAGGCCCAAGCACCGAACCTTGGGGGACACTGGTTGACATGGGGACGGGAAGGGATATGGCATCCGCAATCCTGACAGATTGAGTGCGATCTGTAAGATAGGCACTGAACCAGGCAGTAGCAGATGTGGAGAGGCCAGAGTCAGAGAGGCTAGATAGTAACAGAGTGTGGGAGACTGTATCAAAGACCTTAGCCAGATTGATGAAAATGGCAGAGGTGATGAGACCTCTATCCATTCCAGACTGGATGGTGTCAGTGAGCCTTAGTAAAGAGGAGGCAGTGGAGTGATCTTTCCTGAATTCGGACTGGTAGTGTGTGAAGAAATTTGAGTCAGTGAGATAGGAGGTTAGCTTAGTAAGCACTAAGTGTTCTTGTAGCTTCGCCAGAGCAGGGAGGAAGGAGATTGGCTGATAGTTTGAGGTGGAGGAGGAGGTGCCCCCTTTGTGGAGAGGGATGACAATGGTGTGTTTCCAGGACAGAGGGACAGATGCAGTGGCGAAAGATAGATTTAGGAGGTAGGCAATAGGGGTGGCTATGGCAGAGGCCGAGAGGAACAGAAGTTTGGGGTCTAGTCCATCCGGGGAATTCCCTTTTGAGGTGCTTAATGTTAGCATAAAACCACTGTCAGTGTTTTATGCTGGGTCCCCAGACGTATTTTTGTGGCAAGAACCTGGAAAAACCATTTATCAATGCTGAAGGTTTACTGCTGGTATTGCTGTTGTACCAGGTCTTGCTTGTACACATTTTTATTTAGAAAGGCTATGCCTGGAGTTCAATGGCCAAGCAACCAGCCACTCCCACTTCCTGAGCGATATAAGCAGTTCCTCTCCACCTCATTGTGACACACTTTTTCTTTGCAGCCAAAGGCTCTGTCTGTCTGTCCTCTGAGCTGGTTGGGACCTGCAGGGCTGGCTGAGCCCCCCCCCCCACTGCTCCTGCTTGCCTTTGTTGGATTTCTGTGTTTATTTTCCTGCTTCTGGTTTGTATTTTGCCTTCGGCTGTGTGTGTGCTTCTTTTTTCTTTGTTTCTTGGTTTTTGTGTTTGTGTGTCTTTGGTTTTGTTTTGTTTTTTGGGACTTTGTTTCTAAACTAGTATATTGTTCTAGAGCTCCTACTGCTTGCTTTCAGTTACTCACAACTCTCAAACTACTGCAATGCAACTGCAATCATTATTTGTATGTTTCAGCTCAACCATAGCTGCTCCATGTTGCATACTCAAATGATTTCACCTGATTCAGGCTTACACTGAACCTAGTTATGCAGCTCAATCATGCTCTCTCATTCTACTTTCCTCATTATAGCAGCTTCATTGCACTGCCTGGCTACACCTGCTTTCAGAGCATTGTGTCTCCTTACTTATGTTTATTGCAGTTACAACTCAGTGTACTCCATACAGATGTTGCTTTTATGTTTATTCACCCTGTTCTACTCTGAGGTCAGCCAAAAAGCTCCTGCAGAGGCTGTTCACCTAGCTTTAATATCTGCATGTGGTTCTCTGCCCTTCCATCACTTTCTTGTTTGTCATATGGCGGGGATTGGGAAGTGTTTACTGAGTTGTGGCACCATGTGGCTAATTATTTCTGTTCTAAGTCCTGCCTTCACCGCTGAAAATTCTCAGAGTATTTGTCACCTTGATTTGGCTTTTAAATGTCTGACTGGCTTGCCCCACTATTCAGTGCTGTTTCATTGCTACTACATTATGCAGATCTACATGCAGGTCCACTTATTACTACTCTGTTTACTGACCTACGTACAGGTCCATGCTTGCTTACACAATCGATTGCTCATGCCTACTGCATCCTCTCGACTTCAGCCTTTGGGATGTCTGCTGCACTCAATCTGCTTTCGACCTTGCAAGGTCTCAGCACTCACTGCTCATTACGATCAGCACACCAGTGCTCAATCAGCTCGACAGCTTCTCAGCTCTCAATCTAATTCTGGGGCATGCCAGCCATTCTATTCTGGTGCAGGGTTCCTGCAGCAGTCTCGCTCTGCATTTAGTCCTCATCTTGAGCGTGTCTAGCTTGGGGTGGGATGCTTCTCACCTGGCCCATAGTTGGGAATGTCCTTGCCCTGGGCTTGGCTTTAGCTGCTTGCTACACGACAGCGGCTCCTGGTGTAGAATTTAAGACTAGTGGTGAAGGGTGGTTATGACGATCTCCTTTGGCTCTAGTGTTCCACTATAATGGTTGTCCATTGGCCTTAGTGGTTTCCCTAGCAAGGCAACTTCAGCGCAGTCTCCCTACAACTGCCTTTGGTTCACCTGGTTTGAGTTTAGGGTGGGCAGGCCACGTGACTGCCTCAGCAGTCATTGTTCTCCTCCTCCTCTGCCTTGGTTGCATGTATTGTTGCAGAGTTTTCTCGCAACCTTCCACGGCGTTCCTGCTACAGGGTTTGAGTGAGAGCCATCCTCCAAATTGGAATATTTTCCACCTCCCTTTAATTGGGTTTTCCAAATTGCAGCTGCTGAGCTGTCACTAAATAAACTATCCCAAACCTGGAGGGAAGGTGAACTAGGCCTTGGATTCCCAGAGATTTCTTCCTCATAGGGTTTTTTTTCTCTCCTCCATTGCCTCAGGTCATAACTGTTAGTTAGCATAGTAGTGTCCCCTAGTTTCTTTAGGTAGGTTCCGCTGTTGGATGGAGGTGGAGGATGTCCTGCCATTCCCTCTCTCTCCTTAGAGTATCCCCTCATTCTCAATGCAAATCATCAGTATCATGCTACACAAACCTGGGCATTTCATTACATTATCAAACTGAACATTTCATTACGTTATCAAACTGTCTGCTTCTCTACTACTATGTTACAGTTACTGCTCCTACTTCACAGTTACTGCTTGCTCATAAGCTTCGTGCCACCTCATTCTTTGGGGTATGATTGTACTACATTTCTTTTGGGGATTCCTAAGGTACCTTTATCCATGGGAATCATCCTGTGGCACCTCTAGGGGTGGAACCCTCTCTGAGGGTTCCTTGCCTTTTGTACCTCCATAGGGTGGTAATTCCTCTGAACTAGAGAGTGTAAATGGCCAGAACAAACTAACACAGTTGCACAAGCATAACACTATACTGGCTGCACAGGACATTGAATTAGAAAGGCTATACCTGGAGTTCAATGACCAAGCAGCCAGCCACTCCCACTCCCTGAGCTATATAAGCAGTTCCTCTCACCCTCGTTATAAAGCACTTTTTCTTTGCCCCACCATCCTCCCCTTCTCCTCCAGTGGCAGCACTTCTCTCCTTAGGGGGAATCCTAAGGTACCTTTAGCCATGGGAATCATCCCGTGGCATCTCTAGGGGTAGAACCCTCTCTGAGGGTTCCTTGCCTTTCGTACCCCTACAGGGTGGTAATTCCTCTGGAATAGAGAGTGTGAATGGCCAAAACTGAACTAACACAGTTACACAAGCATAACACTATACTGGCTGTGCAGGACATTGAATATATATTTACCCAGAATAGAGCAGATGAGATGCAATGTCTCATCTCAGTGGAGTCCTGCTTTTACACACTGTTAGATTGTAATAAAGCAAAATAGGGCAGGTGAGAGGCAAAATCTATTTTTAAGTGGGCTCCCACATTTTGATCCCAAATGTCCAACAGTCTTTTCATGACCTGACATTATGATTAAGAAAGGTGACATTTTTAAAATCCCATCTGAAAGGTAATTTTGCTGTGTGGCTGTGGAAACAAGTTTCAGAGGGGATTTGAAGAATAACATCTGCCATGTTCAAGAAGTGGGATGATACAAGGAACAATTTGAACATTAGGGGCCAAAATCTGCAAAAATAAAGTTATGAGTAACTGTCAGAATAATTCAATGTTTCCTCATAAGTTTGTTGGTTTTAACATTTTTATGCCAAATTTTCAACATAATCTTTTTAAGACCACTCCTTCCAAGCATGACAGGTGACATTTATAAAACAATGGCCGAAACGTCATTTTACACCATTTTGCAATGTGTGAAAACAGATTTTCGATAGGGTTTGAAAAATGACAGCTGTCACATTCATGCAGTGATGTGAAAACATGACTATGTTAAATATCTGGTGTTAAAATACTGAAAATTATCACAGGTACAAGCATGCATTAAAATATTTCAGTGCACATTCAAAACTTCGTTGATTTTAAATATTTTTTCATCAAAGTTTCAACGCAGCTTTCTTATGATTCCACATAGCCTTCTTATGACCCCACCTCATGAACAAGGGTGGAGAAAGTTTTCAGATTGTGCCTAAAAGATGATTTCACACCACAAGTGTGAAAACACATTTTGGACAAGATTTAAAAATGACAGCTATCAAATTCAAGAGATGGTGTGACAAAATAGCTATGTTGAAAAGTTGGGGTCGAAATATTAAAAATTACCACAGTTACAAGTGTGCACTGAAAAAAATTCAATGTAGTCTCATAACTTTGTTGTTTTCTCATATTTATACCCCGAATTCTCAACACAGCCTTCTTATGACTCCACAAACCTTCTTATGACTCCACAAGCCTTTTTATGACCCCACCTCATGAGAAAGGGCATAGAAAATGTTCATATCCTGCCAAAAAGGTGATTTTACATCACAAGTGCAAAGACAAATTTTTGCCAGGATTTGAAAAAAGCAAGCTGTCACATTCATGATATGCAATGAAGAAATTGCTAATCTGTAAATTTGGGGTCAAAATATTGAAAATTACCAGAGTTATGAGCCTGCATACATAAATTTCAATGTAGGCTCATAACTTCCTTGTTTTTGAAATATTTTTATCCCAAATTTTTGACTTAGCCTTTTTATAACCCCACACTACACACACACACACACACACACACACACCCCTCATGAACAAGGATGGAGGAAGTTTTGAAATCGTTCCTGAAAAATGACTTCATACAGCAACCATGAAATCACATTTCAGGACACATTTGCCTAATTTTATTATCATTGTTCATGAGGTAGGGTCCCAAAAAAAACACATTGAAAATTTGGGGAACACATATTAAAAAATGACCAGGTTTTGACAATAAGTTCAAAACCAGTTGAAATACATTGAACTGCATACCTGATTTCCTCAGTCCATGGTCCAGCATTGAATAGTGAAGATATGTCTCTGGTCCAGAGAGGACTACAGTATTGGACCCCAGTAGATAAGTAAGGACTTGGGGGTGTGGGGGGTTGTGGGTGCTGAGTGGAAGGGTCAGGTGGGAAAACAGTAACAGTGAGGGCAACAGACATTGATGGATGTCTTTCTTTTTCACAGGGTGTATTTTACATTTTAAAAACTATGAGGGAGGGTTTTCTTTATTTCAGGTACCAACACTGGGGATTGGGCACCCCAGTCTCAGTGTTATGTTTGGCAGCACCGGGGGTGGGCTCACTGTATTGCACAATTAAAACAGGCAGGGTGAGGGGTAGCAACCTGCATGGGGAATTGGGCACACCCTTGCCAGAATATTAACTTGAGAGGGGTGGGAGAGATTGAGGGAGGTCTTTTGCTATGTTTGGTGGCACGGGGGTGTGCTCCTGGTATTGCACAATGAAAATGGGTAGGGTGGGGGGTTGTAGCTGTCACTGGGGAAGACATTGGTGGGGAAGGGACCACACCAGGCTGATCATGACAGATCAGCTGTGCTTGCTAGGCAGCATTATGTAGATCAAAGGAAAGAGCCGCCCTATGATTCAACCAGCTCTCTCCTTTGAACTACATAAAGTCTCATCCTACCAAGCCAGAACAGTGTCACAATAGCCTGGCTGATGATCGGTGTGACACTAGTGAACCCCTGAAAGACTGCCCCATTTTGAACCATAGTGACTCATCTCTCAAAACACACTCTCCTAACAATATGTTCGCTCACACCTGAGCAGGGCGAACATAATAAAAAGGGACTAAAAAAATTTGTAAGCCAACATGCACCACTGCTTTAACATTAAATTTGGAACTTTGTGTAACTGGTGTCGTCATTAAATATAACAGTCCAGATATTCACAATAATTGCTGAAGGGACCTCCAGAAGAATAGGATTACTATAAGACTTTGCTCTCCAAATCTGAATATTCATAATGACAATGCAGAATTTTCAGACTGGATTTCTTACCCCATCTGTTCAAAGTGGACTTCCATCTGCACTATGAGACCATATATAAGATGATCTAGTGGCTTGGATGGAAAACATGGAGCTTGCATTAAAAAATTATGCATGCACTATTTTGGGGTGCATGTACTATTTGTCTGACGCAAACTGCTGCAAATCATGGAAGCTATCACAAACACTCAAGAGCATTTGAAACTAGGGCTCCTGAGTTTTGATGGAATTTGTCAGCTGTAGGTGGGAACTTCATTGGTATCAACATCTTCCTCTTTTGAAAATCCCCCACCCAAAACTGCAAATACCCATAATGACCAGATTTAAGAGCAAAAGCAGGTATTTCATGCAAGAACACAAAGACACTGACTATGCAAAACTACATTCATAGAAAGTGCATTGTCAAGATACTATTCAAAACTTATAAACCCACTGCCTTTTGGTCCTGGTATAGTGTCCTCATATAAGCTCTTTAAATCAATGGTGTACAAATTCTCAGTCTCATCTTCAGTTTGTGAATGTGTATTTTAAGACCTACTGTACATTCCTCTCTCTAGTTTACTACATTCTCTCATTCTATGTACTGTTGTATTTTGAGGTATAGCTGAAAATGATTTTGTCTGTCCACCCATCTAGTAAAATGAACAAGTCAATCAATAAAAATCAATCAACCAGTCAGTCAATCGATCAATCAATAAAATAACATTTTGTTGTGCATGCAGATGTTTTTTTTTGGGGGGGGGATGAGAATGAGAAAACACCAGTGGTGGTCATCCTTTAGGTATGACTTCACTAGGGAGTATATTCAAATGAGCCCAAGCCAGTGGCTCAACATATAAGGAACTTGGCAAACAATACTATCAAGTTAAGACAGTGCACTTGGATGAGTAATTATAAGAACAGAAAGAAAACTTATTGACCCAAAAAGCCTGTCCAGTTCAGGTAGATTTGCCATTCACAATGCTCACAAGATGGCACACTTGTCTCTGGGGCTGGAAGATTGGAAGGCCATGGAAAAAAGTTATTCTTTCAGTTTTTTTTTATATAAATAGAATTGAGATATGTTGAAACAGAGAATGTATGTGATAACAGAAAATATGCTTAATACAAAACTGTAAAACATGTAATACATTTTTTTGCAATATAGGACCTCATCCTTGTTAAAGCTCCTGACACAAGGGAAGAATCATTGGGATATTATGTGTAAGTAAAAAGAGATGGCAAACAAGAAAGCTGAAATATTGAAGAAATAAAAGCTAATACTTCTTTGAATTGATGTGTTGTTATGGGAGTCACTCATTAAAGTTTTTCATTGCTATTCTATTACATGTACCTTTTTAACACATGCACCATTTATTTTATGCATGCACCATTTTTTGACACATGCACCATTTGTTTTGTGCATGCACCATTTTTCCACATGCACCGTTTGTATGATGCATGTACTATATTTTCCACATGCACCATTTGTATGATGCATGCACCATTTTTTAACACATGCACCATTGGTTTGATGCATGCATCCAGAGGACTGGAGGAGGGTACATGTAGTCCCACTGCACAAAAGTGGCAGGAGGGTGGAAGCGGGGAACTACAGCTCAGTCAGCCTCACCTCAGTGGTGGGGAAGGTCACGGAGATACTGCTGAAAGAAAGGATTGTGGCATACCTGGAATGCATTGGTGCCTAGGATCTGAGGCAGCATGGATTCACATCAGGAAAGTCTTGTCAAACAAATCTGATAGATTTCTTTGATTGGGTGGCTACAGAAGTGAATCAGGGAGGGGCCGTAGGCATTGCCTACCTAGATTTCAGCAAAGCCTTTGATACTGTCCTACACAGAAGCCTGGTTAACAAGATGAGTAGTCTGGGCATGGGGCATAAGAAGATACAATGGGTAAGATACTGGCTGAAGGACAGAAGGCAGAAGGTGGTGGTAAATGGGATTCAATCTGGAGAGATGGGGTGACCAACGGAGTGCCACATGGATGAGTACTGGGCCCAGTTCTGTTCAATGTCTTCATTAGTGACATTGCAGAGGGGCTGGAAGGAAAGGTCTGCCTATTTGCAGATGACACCAAGATCTGCAACAGGGTGAATACTCCAGAAGGGGTGCAGATAATGAAGAGGGACCTGGAGAAGCTTGAAAGATGGTCGGAGGTGTGGCAACTGAGGTTCAATGCAAAAAAGTACAAGATAATGCAGCTGGGTAGGGGGAATCCTGGGAAGACCTACAGGATGGGGGAAGGTGCTGACCATCACCAAAGTGTTGTTATCATATCTGATGACCTGAAAATATCAAAGCAGTGTGCAAGGCTGCAGGGATGGCCGGTGGCATGCTGGGGTGCATAGGAAGAGGTATGACTAGCAGAAGGCAGGAAGTGGTGATGCCATTGTATAAAACACTAGTAAGGCCTCACCTGGAGTACTGTGTGCAGTACTGAAGACCACACATGCACAAGGACATAAACATGGTGGAGGCTGTCCAGAGAAGGGTGACAAAGATAGTTCATGGTTTGTACCACAAAATATATGAGGAGAGACTAAGAGACCTCAATATGTACTCACTGGAGGAGAGGAGAGAAAGGGGCTACATGATAGAAACGTTTAAGTACCTCAAGGGCATAAACAAGGTGCAATTGGGAGATCTTTTCCAACGTGGAAAAGATACTAGAAAAAGGGGGCATGATGTGAAATTGGAGGGGGGGATTAAGAGGTAATGTGAAGACGTTTTTCTACATGGAGAGAGTGGTGAACACTTGCAATAGTCTGCCACAAGAGGTGGTAGAGGCAAGCACAGTGAAGGGGGTTTAAACATGCCTGGGACAAGCACAGGGAAATCTTTGGTGGGAAGGGAGTGATGAAAAGCCGTTGACCACTTAGGGTGAGTGGATGCATACATGTATAGGGCCCATGGGCAGACTGGATGGTCCTAGCAGTCCTTATCTGCCAACAATTTCTATGTTTCTATTTTTCTTTGTTTCTATGCACCATTTTTGAGAAGTGCACCATTTATTTAATGTATGCACTGTTTTTGACACATGTACCATTTGTATGATGCATGCATCCATTTTTAACACATGCACCATTTGTATTATCCATGCACCATTGCTGACACATGCACACTGTGTGTGATGCGTGCACCAAATTAATGCATGCACCATTTATTTGATGCATGCACCATTCTTTGATGCATGCACCATATTTTGACACATGTGCCATTTATGTGATTCATGCACCATTTTTTGAGACATGCGCCATTTGTATGATGCATGCGCCATTTTGTTTAAACATGCACAATTTCTTTGATGCATGCACCATTTTTACACATGAGCCATTTGTTTGATGCAAGCAACATTTTGGACACATGCACCATTTGTATGCTGAATGCGCCAGTTTTTGACACATGCACCGTTTGTATAATGCATGCTCAATTTTTTGACACATGCACCATCTGTATGATGTGTGCACACATTTTTTAAACATGCACCATTTCATTGATGCATGCACCATTTTTGACTCATGCACCATGTGTTTGATGCATGCATCATTTTGACACATGCACCATTTATATATTGAATGCACTGGTTTTTGACACATGCACCATTTTTTGACACATACACAATTTCTTTGATGCATGTACCTTTTTGACGCAAGCTGCTTCAAATTGTAGACACTGTTACAAAAACCTGGGACCCTTTAAAAATAGGGCTTTTGAGTTTTGGCACAGTCCAGCAGAGGTACACATCAGCCAGAAAATGCATTCATCCTTGCATCTGCCTCATTTGAAAGTCCCCCTCTTATCTACAAAGGAAAGAATAATACTGACTACTTATACCTTAAATCATAGAGTATACTTTATGCTGTACTTGTTTGTGAGATGGTACAAGGCTATTGCACATCCTGAAACCATCTCCCACTTCTCAGTGGAGGTATCCTTTGATTCCCTTGTATGTCATGTGTTTATCCAGGTTCTTTTTAAATGGTATCCAGTACATTTGCTTTCATTATCCACTCTGGTAAGCCATTCCAGATATCGATTACACTCTGTGCAGAGTAATGTGCCCTATGGTAGCCCGTGATGAGGGCACTGGGGAGAGGGTGCCGACAATATTGGTGACCCACTTCCCAGTCCATTGCAGGAATGGCTCCAAGGGGATACAGTGGCCGGATAAGGGGGTGTGCGACTATAGCAACATCCTGTCACTATACGTACGCACACATGGAGGGGTGGGAGCGGGCATGCACAGTGAGGGATGTGGTGGGGGTGCCGAGGTCAGTTGCCATGCAGACCCTGTGGCATGATGTATGGGTTGCCAGTGTCGGTTGGCAGGGTATTGTGTTTAGGTCCAGGCGCTGGTGCATTTTTGTTGCTCCCAGCCCGAACCTTTTTTTTTATGTTTTCACCCCCCCCCGACATGCACCCCCCTGGCATTGAGAATCCTTTAGTAGGGTGGTGTGGGGACAAAGCCCCTAGGAGGGTGTGGGGGAGCAGCCCCACAGAAAACATTAAACAAAGTCCCTGGCACCCCTTTGCTGTAAGCGCTGGGTGTCAGAGTGCTGAAATAAATTTCAGCACTTTGACTTCTGTATAACGGCGATCGCTTTTAGGCTTTTGCCGTTATAACATAGATCCATGCCCTACTGTTTTTCTTGAATAGTTATTTTTAGTTGTAAACTGTGTCCCATCAGACCACGAGCATTTGTTTTTAATGTTATTCCCACTAACTTCATTTGGGTCCCATCTTTTATTATTCTGCACAGTTGTAATGTACCCCTCTCAGCCTTATCATCTCAAGTGTATATAGTATATCTACTATGATAAAAGTCTTCTCTTTTTGAAATATCTTCAATAAATAATACTGTACCTCTTCTTGTTTTAACAGAAATCTTAAAAACTATTTGATGTTTGATACCACAAGTAAATGTGCCAAGTTGACTTAATTATTTAAAGGACAACTAAATCACCTTTTGCCAGTCTGGCTTCATAGAGAGGTAAATGAAAGGCTGCTGTTTACATTGATGCCAAAACTGCATTTTTCAAATTCAGATTCATAGTATTTAAAAAAACATAAACAACAACCTTCCCTTTTAAAAACAATCTCCTCTATCTGCTCTACAAAATGGCCAGGAGATATGAAATGTAATGACATCATAGGAATAAGAGGAAGAGAACTACACAGCACTCTGTAGTGCTAACTGGTTCCTTGTATTTCCAAATCTTTTTTTTTTGCAATACTTTTACCAAAAATAATCAGATTCATGACTTAACATGTGTATTATTTTTTAACAAGTCTTGTGCAGCAAATAACACAGTTTTGGAAGGTTTTATAAAAAAAAAAAGAATCAAAATTATAGCTTAAAGTGTATAATTTCTAAAAAATAATCTGCCTCTCACCTCCAGCTCTGACTGTGCTTCCACCTTTGATTAAACAGGTGACAGTGATGCAGCAGAACCTAGCTTCCAACCTTTGCAGATAAGGAGAGCATTCTCTGGGATGGTCAATTCATCACCACCCACCAGCCCTCCAATGATCCATTCTCGAGGTTCGAACCTGGGTTGCCAATGTTGCAACCATATCTCCCATTGTGCTGATGGGTCAGCTTCTCCATTCATGTCTTGATCACTGTGACCATAGGGATGCAACTGTGTCCAAGTTCAGGAGCTCTAGGGGGTGCTACCTATGGCAATACTTATAGGTATGTATGTAATTACAAGATTGGCTAAGGCCCAGTACTATCTTAAGTTCTGGAACAACCATGCATCAATCCCTATGCACTTAGGGAATGGTATCAAGAAACTCCTTAGCAACTGCCATAGTGACACCATTACTTGCAATGTGCCCTACTGTGCCAACCTCTGGATGACACGTCCACTGTTGCCAATACTCAACACTACCACTTTATTAACTTCTCCAGACCAAGCCAACCACCAACCAGTAAGCCACAGGAAACTGACACCTCCACATTTTTTTTAATTTATAAATTTGCTCACCTGGTAGGAGCACCAGATCAAGGGTCTTTTTTCAAGCTTGACATGAGCCAAAAAGCACATAGACTTCCCTCCCTACTGATCATAAATGGGGCCCCTACCCAAGATCCTGAATAGATTGCCAACACCTTTAATGCAGCTTTTACTGACCTTAGCTCAGTACTCCCCTCAACTTCTTCTCCCCCTTCCCTGAGCTGTTCCCCCACTGGTGTCCCACCATTTCATTTCAATACCATCTTCCCGAGTACTGCCTGCTCCTACCTCTCTAAGTTCCTTGGCAAATTTAGACAGAGTGGCAATACACTAGACCGTAAGCTGCTCAGCCTATCTCTAGACACAGTCCTAACTCCCCTGACCAAAATCTTGAATATGTCACTATGCTTTGGTCAGTTCCCTTCCCAATGGAAATGGGCGGTGGTCACCCCCATCCACAAGAGCGGAAACTGAACCTCCCATAATAACTACAGGCCTATCTCTATTCTGCCTCCCCTCTCAAGAGCACTCAGAAAAATCATCACCGGCCAACTCACTCAATTCCTGGAATCACATAACCTCCTTTGTTAACAACAGCACAGTTTTAGAAAGGGCCACAGCACCACCACTGCCCTGCTGGAGTACATCTCATTTTTCCACGATGCCCTAGACCTAGGGACCTTGGTTGGGTCTATGTACATAGATCCCACCAAGGCCTTTGATATGGTCAATCATCCCCTATTATTAGACTTTCTTCTTTCCACTGACCTGTCTCAGGAGGCCACCGCCTGGTTCACCCA
Source organism: Neoceratodus forsteri (assembly GCA_016271365.2). Lineage (NCBI taxonomy): Eukaryota > Metazoa > Chordata > Ceratodontiformes > Ceratodontidae > Neoceratodus > Neoceratodus forsteri. Next base: position 436,816,949 of record JADMNL010000023.1, read on the forward strand.
CTACCTGCAAGGAAGATCCCAGCAAGTGAAGATAAATGGCACCCAATCCACTAGTCTACAGGTTCACTCTGGGGTACCCCAGGGCTCCATTCTTGGCCCACTCCTATTTACCCTGTAACTGAACTCTCTCCCCTTGGCCTGCACTGGACATCTCCTCCTCTATGCAGTTGATGCAGTGATTTTTGGTCACCACCCTGACTCCACCCTGCTTCAACAGGACCTGCAGCGCTCTTCAAGGAGGTTGAATCCTGGTTTTCAACCCATAAACTTATTCTGAATTATAAAAAGACAAAGGTAATGCTATTTTCCCACCACCAAAATAAGTACAATTCTTCCACCTGTTCCCCATTTTAAATAGTTTGATATCATCCTCGATCCTGCGCTCTCCTTCCATGAACACATTACCACTGCCTGCGTCACACTTAATGCCAGAATTGGCCTCCTCTACAGAATTAGGTCCTGCCTTCCCCTGCTGCTCTTAGACTGGCTATTTCAAGCTCTATTCTATCCCTGGTAGACTATGATATAGTCATCTACAGGTCTGCCTCAAACTCTGCCTTGAGTAAAATTAAACTTGCCTTAAACAAGACTGCTGCCTAGCTACTGCCTGTGACAGGTTGACACATACCTGCGATCTCTATCAATGCTCGGCTTGGCTAAATTTCCAAGGGCATCTCTGCTATCAGACTTGCCTTCTAGCAAAAAAAATCTCTATGGGACACTCACCCCCCTGGCTATAACCTTCTCCTCTCTCCAGGGCAGCACAGGCGTGTGACCAGACACACTGACAAAACTGCATCCAAGTCCCCTTCTATAGAACTACCTCTGGTCAAAGGTCTTTCAAATGTAGGGCCCCTTTATGGATGAACTCCATCCCCTGCTCCCTCCTTTCCATACCCAGGTTGAGCCCTTTCAATAAAGAACTGCAGGACCACATCCTGGTTTCATCAAACTGTGTCTGCCCGTAACACTGTCATAACCCTCCAACTATTTCATCTCCTGCACCTTGGCCACATGACAATGCCCATTGGGCAACTTTCTGATCTATACTGTTTTCTAGCTCTCCTTGGGTCCACTTCCTGGGCCTGTTTCTCACTTTCTCCTCCATAGCTCCTGTCTCCAATATTTATTTTTTTCTCCTCAGACTTGTTTCTATAATTTTGGTTACTCCCATGTCAATTGACAATGCTTATTGTAATTCATCGTTATTAGATAACTCCCTATTGTATAATTTTCTCTTTGTGTATAATTACTGTCATTGTTCATGATGTCATGATGTCTGTAACACTTGCCTGCCACACTTTGAACTGACGTGAAGCCTTTTGTAATAGCTCCTATTGTATAATTTTTCTCTTTGTGTATAATTTACTGTCATTGTTTCATGATGTCTGTAACTCTTGCCTGTCACAATTTATACTGAGGTGGAGCCTTTGAAAAATAGTCCCTGGCTCTAAGGGTTGTAATTCCTAGACCTCAATAAATAAATAAATATTACAATACAGGTATAAGTACATCAGATGTAAAAACATATCACGCACATGTACAACTGGTTATATCAAACAAATGTCAGAAACATCAATATACCTCCTAACCCCCCCCTCAAATAGGCACCTGCAGCTCCTTCACACTGTGGCTGTCCTCAAAGCTCTTCTCAGCCTCAAACCCCATAAGACTGTGGGGCCAGACAACCTGGAACTAAAACCTCTTATACTTGCAGCCATTGCCACACCCACCTTCGTTAACCTCTCCATCTCTGTACAGACTGCAATTAGAGATGTTGCAAAGTTTTAATTCTTAGGTGAAGTTAGGGCAACACTACCAAATTTATCTCCATGAATAATTTCAAGAATTTTTTTTTTTTATTTAATAGGAAATTCTCCATGGCGACTTTCCCTATAACATCTCCTTGGGGTACACCAATGTGACATTAGGTTAAAATGAAACTACTGCTACACAAAAGTCTCAAGGTCAGCAGTCCTCTGTCCCCTACACTCCACAGTCTGAAGACCCTCTGCCATCCCCAGCCACCATGGTACCTCCACCACAGGCTGCATCCACTCATCAATATCAGTCAGGAGCAATTTTAACATTTTGTGACCTGTGTCTATGATCCAGTTAAACTCTTCATTGCCAGTGCTGGCAAATACCCAGAGTGTTGCTACCAGTGCAATTGGGCTTAGTCCAATATCTCCCCCCAGCCAAAGATAAGTACTACTCCAGATACCTGTGCCCAGTGTGCTGTAATGCACAGAAAGGAGCTACCAGCTGTATGGTCACAGGTCCATATATCCATACTGGGGACATATTATCCAGCTCAGGCTCAGTGCCGCCACACCACCAGCAGTCAAGGGGACATCAGCAATCTCTTCCTTGACCACTGTTCCTGAGCCAGTGATTTTGCTACCTCTTGGATTGATTCTCTTGTTGCCACATCCTCCAGCACACACCCTCATAGATGCCAAAGATGTGGCAGAGAACAATTTGGCAACACAAATGCCACCACCCCACTTCTACCAACTGCTTCTTTAGTTTTTTTTAGAAATAATTCAGTCAGTTTTTGTTGAATTTGTCTGCAACTTGGTATGATTCTACAGTAGTCCTAGAGGAGATGCACAGCTAATGTGATAATCAGATATTAATTGTGGATTTGGCACCACAGTGTAGTTGGAAGGTAATTTTGGGGTGCTGTGCATACCCAATGAATGTTTCTTGGGCTATTTTGTGTCACTATTGTAGTACTCTATTGAGACCTTTCTTTGGATATATAGAGTGTCCCTTAACTCCAAACACTGGTAGAGTTACAGCTTGTTAAATTTATAGTGTTATCCTATGGGACATTAGGATTAGGGTTAGGTTTAGTGTGGTCACTTGCAATCTACGCAATAAACGTGTCCCCCAGGGCAAGCAGGGGAGCTGCATGGGACTGGGGACCAGTGGACCCATTTCATGGCAAATCACTGGGCCAGGTGGGTGGAAAAGCTGAGGAACATGGTGAGTGGGGGTGGTGGAAGGGGTAGCCCATCCATGCTGGCAACAGTATGAGGAAGGCATAAGAAAAGTTACTGTGTCATGGTGGGGTGGCATGCACACACCCTGTGGAAGTGGCTGTGTGCTGTGTTGAAGTTCAAGCTCCTCCTGAACCAGCATCACCAGTAGAGCTGGGTGGACTGTTCTGCCAGAAATCAGAAGCCCCAGATTCAAGTGCTTATCCACAGACCTGGTAAATATGGACTGAATAAACAGTTATGTGATGCTCCAAAGTGAAAGTCTTGTGATGTACTCACTCATGGTATATAATCATGGTGAGTGTGTAATGCGACCAAGAGATGAAGGAGCAAGTGAGCCAGACAGAGGGAGAGTATGTTGAGTGGCTACAGATTGTTTGTGCATTTGTTTGAAAATTCATCGACCAGTCTGCGTCTGTGAGTGAGTCATCAGGAGGATGGAGAGAGACAGAGATTCTTATGGGGGGGGGGCAGAGAAAAAGAAAAACAAGTTAGTGTTCTGTTTGTTTCATCGAGAGGATCACCACCATGAGGGAGAAAGAGAAAACAGAGAGAGAGAGAGAGACTGCTGGGGGGCCAAAATAGAATTACAGTCACAGAATTACACAAACAATAAAATTACGTCTTTTACATTATTCTTGTTGGCCCATCAAGTGGAGCCATGGGGGAGAGAGAGAGACAGAAAGACAGAGAGAGACTTAGTGGCCTGGTGGGGCTATAGATTATAGGGCAAGCAGGCAAAATCTTTGACTTTATATTTCTTGTCCATCCAGAGCAGTCACCACATAAGAGAGAGAGAATGAAACAAAGAGAGAGAGAAAAAGAGAGAGGGAGACTACTAGGGGCCAAATAGAATACAGTCACAGAAATCACAAATAAAAAATACATCTTTATTATTCTTGTTGATCCATCGAGATGAAACAGGAGAGAAAAAGAGAGAGAGGAGTCAGCACCATGAGAGAGAGAGAGAGAGAGAGACAGAGACAGAGACAGAGAGAGACAGAGAGAGAAAGACAGAAAAAGACTACTGGGGCCAAATAGAATTGTAGTCACAGAAATCACAAATAAAATATACACATCTTTATTATTCTTGTTAGTCCATTGAGACAGGAGCGAAGAGAGAGAGAGAGAGAGAGAGAGAGACTTAGTGGCTTGGTAGGGCTATAGATTACAGGGCAGGCAGGCAAAATAAATCTTTAACTTTATTCTTGTTCCATCCAGAGGAGTCAGCACCATGAGAGAGACAGAGGAGAGAGAGAAAGAGAGAGAGAGAGAGACAGACAGAGAGAGAGAGAGAGAAAGAGACTACTGGGGCCAAATAGAATTGTAGTCACAGAAATCACAAATAAAATATACACATCTTTATTATTCTTGTTGGTCCATTGAGACAGGAGCCGAGAGAGAGAGAGAGGGAGAGAGACTTAGTGGCTTGGTAGGGCTAAAGATTACAGGGCAGGAAGGCATAATAAATCTTTGACTTTATTCTTATTCCATCCAGAGGAGTCACCACGAGAGAGAGAGAGAGAGAGAGAGAGAGAGAGAGAGAGAGAGACAGAGAAACAGAGAGAGAGAGGAAACTACTGTAGGCCAAATAGAATTACAGTCACAGAAATCACAAATAAAATAATGTAATGTACATCTTTATTATTCTTGTTGTTCCCTCACGAGAGAGACAGAGAGAGACTTACTAGGGGCCATAAATTATAGTTACCAATCACAAATAAAATACAAATCAATTTTCTTGTTGTTTCATCGAGAGGAGTCATGAGAGAGAGACAGAAGGTGAGACAGACTTACTGGGGGTTGGGGTGGCAGAAATAGGTTACAGTCACAAATGACAAATACAATAAATCTTTATTCTTGGTGTCCCATCGAGAGAAGTCGTGACTCTGAGAAAAAGACAGAAAGAGAGAGGGAGAGGAGAGAGAGAGAGAGAGAGAGAGAGAGAGAGAGAGAGAGAGAGAGACTTGCTGGGGATCATAACAACAACAACAACAAAAATACTACTATTTTGAGCCAAAAGCTGATTCTGTTGTGGGGCACTCACACTGCTGTTGGCTGGGGTGGTCCTGTGAAGGGCAAAGTGACAGACTGGCACTGCTGGGTGTCAGAGAGACTGAGTGCTGTCTGCTGTGGGCTATCACATTAACGTTACTGTATAAAAAACTTTTCTGACAAAATTAGAGAAGTTGTTGAGACTGTGTTGTTGCCGGGAGGCATCTGTCTCACCCCTCCCCAAGCACACTCATGTCACAAGCTCAAGAAGGATATGCCACCTGTACAGGCCAGCCATGAAGGAACTAGTAGTGATTGACTCTTTTTAGCAGTTTTATTCAGATTTTTATACAAGTGCATTAAATAATTTTATTTGGGCCCCTGTGTTAAATATGATTGAATGCAGCCACTTTTATGCATTTTATCAATGTTTTTCAAATATTTTTTAATTTTTATTTATTTTATTTTGTTGAAATCTAGGATTACAAATACCTTTGAGCAGGAACTGCTCATTTACAAAGGTTCCATGTCGAAGGAATGGGGGTATACATACATACAAAGGTTGACATAATAATACATAGTTACACAATAAAAAGAAGCAAGAGACTGAGGCTTAGGATATTCCCATAATTCAAAATGTGCCAAATGTTAGGTAACATGACATACCAGCCAAGGGCAAACTTAGAAATAAGCACTGCAGGTGAGAGGGAAGGGGGTATGCAGGCAGGAAGGCCATTGTTGGAGGGTAGAGGGTGAGGGTAAGAGCTCTAGAGGGGAGGGATAAAAGTCAGAAAATGCCTGGGAGGGAGGAAAGAGAGAGGGGGCAATGGGGTAGGCAGGTAGAAGGGGGCAAGGTGGGGAGAGGTAGCTGTTAAGACTGAAGTGGAGGGCAGTGAGCAGTGGGCCCCTGATTAGGCGAGGCAGTCACAACGACTAGTTGAAATGAGATGAAGTTGGAGTTGTCTCTTAAAAGGGCCGAGAGCAGCAGCAGTAAGAGTTTCTCTGTTGAGAGTATTTTACCACTGTGGTGATCTTTGGGCAAAGGCCCTCTGGCCCATGGTAGTCCGGCATCTGGGGACAAGGAAGGTTAGTTGTAGTGAACTTCTAGTTTGCTGGGTGCTGTGGTGGTCAATGAGGAGCTTTCCAATGCCCAGGGGCATGACCCCGAGGAGGACTTTTTTGGCTAAGAGGCAGGTTTGATACTGTATCCGGCTGATGAGAGGAAGCCATCCTGCCTGAGTGTACAGGTCACAAGTGTGTGTAAGTCGGTCAGCCCCAGTTAGCAGCCTGCATGCTTTGTTGAGTGCAACTGTAATTCTGCGGAGGGCAGAGGCGGAGGCAGAGCCATAAATTGCTAGCCCATAATCGATGATGGAGGTGACAGAGCTGTTGATAGCCAACCTGAGAGTGTCAGGAGTCATGCAGTGTTTGTGCCTGTAGAGCAAGCCTTAACGGAGGTTGGTGGCTTTGGTGACAGAATCTATGTGCCAATGGTAGGAGAGTGACCTGTCCAATGTGACACCTAGGTATTTAAAATCAGGAAAGTGTTCAAGTAAGGTCCATGTTTGGTTTAGGATGGTGAGGTCACAGGATTTGTACTTGCTCCTGGCATTGTAGAAGGTCATAACCTTTGTTTTGCTGTAGTTCATGACCAGTTTGTGTGACTTGAACCATTCTTCAATGCGCATGAATTCAAGCTGTAATTGTTTCTCGAGGAGCTCTGTGTTTTGATGGTTGGTGAACATGACTGCGTCATCGGCGTACAGCAGTAATTTCTGGTGGCAGACACTTGGAAGGTCATTGAGGAAAAGGCTGAAGAGTAGTGGCCCCAGGATGGACCCCTGTGGGACCCCTGAAAGGACTGGCTTTTCTTCGGAGGTGACACCGGCAATCCTAACCCACTGGACCCTCTCCCCAAGGTAGCTTGAAAACCAGAGCAGCGCTTCATTGGAGAGCCCAATGTTTGATAATTGCTTGAGTAGCAGTGGATGGTTTACAGTATCAAAGACTTTTGTAAGGTCGATGAATACTGCCCCTACACAGTTTCCTTGATCGAGGGTGGTATGGATGAAGCCAGTGAATTCTAATAGTGCAGTGATGGTACTGTGCCCTTTTCAGAAACCTTGTTGCTCAGGACACTGGATGTCGTATTTTTCCAGGTACTTGACTAGTTGGTCTGAGGTGATGCGCTCCAGGGCCTTAGACAATGGAGGGAGGCTGGAGATAGGTCTGTAGTTGGAGTGCAGTGATTTGTCTCCACTTTTGTGTACCGGTGTGATGGTCACCTGTTTCCAGTGAGATGGGTACTGGGACATCCTTAGTGATAGGTTGAGGACCTTTGTCAGGGGTTCAAGGACTTCTTCAAGGACAAGTGCTAACAACTTCAGGTCAAGGGAGTCACCGCTGTAGCCTGCTTTGTGAATGGCCTTCCGAATATAGGTTCTGGCTTCCTGCACTGGGATCTCCTTGAAGTAGAATTGTGGGGCAGGGTGTAGGAGAGGAGTAGTTGCAGGAGGGTTACTACCAGAGGGGGCATCAAAGAAATTAGAAGGGAGGACACTATCCAAGTTGGAGAACGCACTGTTAAAGGTGTTGGTGATTGTGTACAGGTCAGATGTTGGTGTTCCATTTATGTTGAGCATGGTGGGTGGTGACTTAGGATCCTTGCCTGTAAGGTCTTTCAAGTTACTCCAAAATTTTTTTTCCATCACCCCAGGAGTTGGAGAGAGCTTCCTTGAAGTATTTACATTTGGCACTCCTAACTGCCCACGTGCACTCATTTCTGGCAGCTTTATATTTATGAATATCCCCAGGTTTGGATGTTGCACGGGCACAATGCCAGAGATGATCCCTATGTTTGGTAAAGTGATTAGATCGGGGGTTATCCAAGGGTTTGCTCTGCCCCGACCTTCAGCTTTTTGAGAGGTGCAAAGATATTGCAGGCTGCAGTGAAGTGGCTGATGAAAATGTCTAAGGCTTGGTTTACATCAATGGCAGAGTTGATTGGCGTCCAGTCCAGGTGGCTTAAGTGTATCTTTAGTAGCTCAAGGTACCCCCTGCTTTAACACTCTGGTGTGGATTATTTTAGGAGGGGGCTTAATGAATTTGTTTGTCCAGGTACATGTGACCGGTGAGTGGTCACTGATCCCATCAGGGAGCACTGAGACTTTTGAGATTCATTCAGGGTGATTAGTAAGGATCCAGTCCAGAAGTGTGTGTGACCCAGTCCTATAGTTGCATCTGGTGGGGGTGGTAACAAGCTGGGTGAGGTTCTGTGATGTGACAGCATTCTTGTAGCTCCTGGCCTAAAGCGATAGCCAATTTATGTTGAAGTCGCCTAGTACTATGAGTTCAGAGTTATGGTGTAATCCCTGTAGGCTTTCCAATATGCTCATAAATCAATTGGGATGATCTTTAGGGGGTAGGTACACAGAGGCAATGGTGAGCTCCTTGTTTTGCTCCCAGAGTAGAACTTTAATAGCGAGAACCTGCGAGGGTGGTTTAGGGTTTGAGAACGGGAAGACTTGACCCAGATAGGAATACCTCAGGTAGATGGCACAGCCCCCACCTTGTTTGGAAACCCTGTCCTGCCTGAATATAGGGTATCCAGGGATGATGACTGCAGCGTCTGGTATCTTGGGGTTAAGCCACGTTTCGACAACAGAGAGTACATCAGGGCTATGTTGCAGAACCCAGGTTTGCAAGATGTCAAGTTTGTTAAGGAGGCTGCAGACATTGATTGAGGCTAATGTGAGGGACCCCTTCCGCCTTTTTGTGGCATGGGGTGCTAGGCCGGTAGGTCCTGGGTTAGGATGAACATTTCCAGATATCAGAAGTACCATAAGTAGTATCCTAAGAAGGTACGCTTTAATCATTTTGCAGACTAGTTTTGTTGTAGGGCATCTAGTCCTCTTGGCCTTGCTGGTCTGCGTTTGCCCTGTGATATTGCAGAGCACAATATATAAAGCCATGTTCTCAGAGGTGCCACGTGATTGATGAAAAGTAATCAAATCCACAGTCAATGGTGAACTACCGGGGACCAGAAAACTGTTATTGTAGCTCAAAGGCCCAGAATGTGATAAATTCCTGAAGGGGTTAAATTCCTGAAGGTGATGAACACTGGCCTGGGGCATGTGCAGGTTGTAAAAATCCTTTGTTAGTATCTACCCTTTGTTCTCCAAAATGGTTTTGAATAGACCTCAAAAACAAGTACACATCCTTTAAGAACAAGGCAGACGGAAATGTGGATTCAATGCAGCACTCCAGAACTCAGAGCTTGTATAACAGATTTACTGACCTTACTTTTGGCTTTGATGGCTTCCAAAAAAGTTGATTTATGATGAGAATCCCAATACTTGGTGGTGATGTTTTGCAGTTTCTTAGTCCAGGAAATGTCCATAGATGTTATGTTCAAGAATGGTCCAGTTCCTCCAGGCAGAAACACACGAAAATCCACAAAAACTAAACTACTGACAGAGACAAACACAAACAGCCAGCCACACAGGCTCTAATCCTCTAAAATCTATTTATAAATAATTAGAACTAATCAGAACCCCACCGTGTTCCAGTTCTCTTTTAATAAGGGTCAGAACTTTATCGAGTTCTCCCAGCCCTAATCATCAGCAGCACCTGCACTGCCACCAGTTCTTTTTCTTTTTCCTTTTGTTTTTACACTAACAATACAATCCAGGGATTTCAGGGACTCAGCTGACACATGCAGGACTCAGCAACTCAGGTAATTAGAATGACATTACTGTGTGCATGAATCACTGCTAACTTCAATCAATAAACAAAAATGAAATCAATATAGTCAAACTACAGTGACAAAAATCATTCAGTAAAACACACCTACTGTTCTACAGAACTAAAATTACAAACCAAACAAAAAAACAGGCAACAAAAAATTACACAAAACATTGACTGCAACAGCACTAGTACTGCTAAGACAGACAAGCATTTGTCAATGCCGAATGTTGCTTGCTTGTATGTGCTGTTTAGGTATTTGGAAGTGATAGTTCCATGCCTTCCTCCCAAGTTTTCCACTGTGTCTTTCTGCTCAGTATTCACACAAGAGTGGGAGGGGCAAGGGCCACAGCAGTACAGTAGTTGCCAAGGGGGTGAAGAGGTGGACAATAGTCCATTCAAAGGCAAAAGAGTCCTGCAGGAGCTCACTAAATTGAAGGTGGACAAAGCGATGGAACCAGATGGCATACGCCCAAGGATATTAAGAGAACTGCGAAGGGAGATAGCAGTACTTCTGGCAGCCATGTTCACTGAGTCATTCAATATGAGTGAATTGGAGGGAGGCACATGTGGTCCCTCTACACAAATGCAGCAGCAGGGAGGAGGCAGGGAACAATAGGCTGCTCAGCCTCACTCAGTAGTGAGGAAGATCATGGAGGCATTGCTTAAAGAAAGGATAGTGGGGCATCTAGAAGCCATCGGAGCCCAGGACCATAGACAACATGGATTCACAGTGGGGACATCATGTCATACAAATTGGTTGATTTCTTTGACTGCGTGGACAAAGGAAGTGAATCAGGGTGGGCAGTGGACAACGCTACCTTGATTTCAGCAAAGCCTTTGACACCATCCCACATAGAAGGCTGATAAACTAGCTGGGTAGGCTGGGCATGGGGGAAAGGGTGGTAAACTGGGTTAGAAACTGACTAACAGACAGAAGGCAGAGAGTGGTGGTAAATGGGGTGCAGTCTAGGGAGAGGGGGTGACCAGTGGGGTGCTGCAGGGTCTTCATTAGTAACATTGCAGAACTGCTGAAGGGAATTTTTTCACCAAATTTTCAACATAGCCATTTTAAGACCTCCGCTCATGAACAGTGTCACTGTGATTTTCATAATCTGTCCTTAAATGGATTGCAAAGACACTGACTGCGCCATTGTGCGCACATGCACAGTAGAAACACATTTTGATGACAAGTGAAAAATGACAGCTGTAGTGCTCATAAGAAGGTGTGGTAAATGGCAATGTTGAAAATCTAGAGTGCAAATATTAAAAATTTGCGAACTTACAAGTGTGGGTAGGAACTGCGCAATGCACGCTCGCAGAACAGTCATTTTTAGGAATTTTTTCACCAAATTTTCAACATAGCCATTTTAACACTTCTGCTCATGAACAGTGTCACTGTGATTTTCTTAATGTGTCCCATACATTGATTTCACACATCGACTGCGCCATTGTGTGCTACATGGGCGGAAACACATTTTGGGCGAGATGTGAAAAATGACAGCTGTACCACTCATAAGGAGGTATAGTAAAATGGCAATGTTGAAAATTTGGAGTGAAAATATTGAAAATTCGCGAACTTACGAGCATACGTAGGAACTGCGCAACGCACACTCGTAAAACAGTCATTTTTAGGAATTTTTTCACCAAATTTTCAACATAGCCATTTTAAGACCTCTGCTCATGAACAGTATCACTGTGATTTTCTTAATGTGTCCCATACATTGATTTTGCACACCGACTGAGCCATTGAGCGCTACATGGGCAGAAACACCGTTTTGGGTGAGATGTGAAAAATGACAGCTGTACTGCTCAAAAGGAGGTGTGGTAAAATGGTAATGTCAAAAATCTGGAGTGAAAATATTGAAAATTTGTGAACTTACAAGCGTGCGTAGGAACTGCGCAATGCACGCTCATTTTTAGGAATTGTTTCACCAAATTTTCAACATAGACTTTTTTGAGAGCCCACCTTATGAACATTGGCAGTGTTGTTTCATTAATTGGTCCTGAAAGGTGATTTCACTCAGTGACCGTGAAATCACCCTTCAGGCCCGATTAACGCCATGACATTGCAAGAATTCATGAGGAGGGATCCTAAAAACCCCATGTTGAAAATTTGGGCCCAAAAATTCCCAAAATGCCTGAGATATGCAACAAAGTTGAAAACACCCTATTCATTACATTATACAGCTTACCGGCATTTCCTCAGCTCACTGTCGGCTTTGAAAAGTGCAGACGTGTTCCCGGTCCACCGAAGATTGTCGCGCCGAGGTCCGGAAGTAAGTATGCGGTGAGGGGGGGTGTGGGGAGGCAGGGTGCGCAGTGGGTGGGTGCGGGTTTTGGGGGGCAGGGAGACTACGAGGGACCTTTTTTGTTTACAGTTTTTTTTTTTTATTAAGACGATGCGGGATGTTTGCCATGCTGGGGTGGGCTCCCAGCGTGGCAGCTGGAAAGGCTGTTTGGGGGGCTGGAGCCAATGGGGGATTGGGCACCCCCATCAGCCATAAAAAGCTTTGCCACGCTGGGGTGGGCTCCCAGCGTGGCACCTGGAAATCTTTTGTGGGGGGGCGTGCAGCCGTGGAGCTGGCAGGGGATTGGGCACCCCCGTCGGCTATAACAGTTTTTGCCACACTGGGCTAAGCTCCCAGAGTGGCAGCAGGATGCTTTTGTGGGGGCAATGGGGGATTGGGCATCCCTCGTCAGCCATACAGTGTGTGTGTGGGGGGGTAGGGAGCGCATCAGCATGCAGTATGCGTGCTTGCATCTGTGTGTGTGGGGGGGAGCTCTGCTCACTGAAGTAAAGCTCTCCCTTTCAACTGTACAACCACTGCATTTTCAACTGCTGTCATAGACAGCTGCGGCAATGATTGGGGAACTGGGGCCACGCCTGCAAACACACTGACTGAATTGGAAGACGGGTGCCACACCTCCGAAAACTCGGATGATGGCACTATGTTTCTTGCACTTGCGTGCAAGCAACATAAAAAGGCTGCCTAACCTACCTTTTTGTTGCTGAAAGTTTCTGCAGCTAGGCCCCCCACCACCACCACCACTCAATACATGCCTCACTACAGAATACAAAAAAATGAATTACAACTTTAAACTACCTGAATCATAAAAAGTACTACAAATAATTGGTGATCTGGAGGCACAAGCACAGTAGACACCTAATGGAGTGATTTGTTTGAAATAAACGGTGCGTTTTAAATGCTTTACATAGATTTTTAGGTACAAAGATACATAGCACACTTAACACCAAATGTCTCTTCCTCACACTGCGCTGAATTCAGCCTACACATGGCAATACAGTTCATGGCAGCACCATGTGACCTCCAATCCCATAAATCCTTGCAAACTTCACCTTAGAGCCAAATTTGCAGGCGAAGTTAACAATTTTGCCATTCGCAAAGTTCTCCTTTAAGAAATTCGCCTTAAAGGAGAACTTCACAAATTCAGTAAAATTTGTAGTTTTTCAGTGAAGTGAAGATTTCTAACTTCACCCACCGCTACTGCCAACCAGAAGTCGAGGAGAGCACTAAGGTCATATCCCTGCATATTAAAGAGGTAGACAACTCCTAATCTATTCCCATCCTACTGTCTGCATTACCGAAATTCCTGGAGAGATTATTTCATGCCCAAATCTCAAACCACCTGCACCAAAACTACCTTCTAAACCCTGTTCCAGTCAGGCTTCAACTCCAAGTATACCACTGCTACGGCACTCCTCAAAGTGACAAGCAACATTTATGAAGTTGCATAAAAAGGTCAAAAGGAGAAATTGACGTTAATTCATACAAAACTTTTCACCTGGTTGATCATTAAATCCTTCTCAAGAAACTGAGGGCTAGAATTAGACTGCCTTATGATATCACGGCTCATCCTTCCCTTCAGTACACTGTTGAAGTATCCTCCTCTACACTGCCTTTCCTGGATATCCAGCTCTCAGTCCAGAACACTGGTCTGAAGACATCAGTCTATTACAAACCCACTGACTCTCACAGTTTCCTCCTCCATAGCTCCTTCCATCCTAAACATGTCAAGAATGGCCTGCCTTATTCACAGTTCTTAGACTTCGCAGGTTATGCAGTGAAGAGGATGATTTTGCTGAGCAGACCCAAATAATGCATAGTTTTTTATCAACAGGGGATACCTAAAAAGCACAGTGGACAGAGCACTGGTCAGTAACATGCCCCGTATCCTTGACCCCGCAGGAGGGATACTGTCACACAAGAACAACGTACGATTCCACTAGTTCTTCCTTTCCATCAGAGCACACCTTCTTCACAGGATCATCACTAGTAACTTTCCTATTTTGCAACTGATTCAACATTGGTGCTTCCTTTACAGAACCACCTATTGCCTCCCACCGCCCACCTAACTCAGCGCAATCTCCTGGTAAAAAGCAGCCTACCCACTCCAACAGTTCCTCCCCCAGGTACCAAACCTTGCAACAGGGGCTCGCTGCTACACCTGCAAATTTATTTCCAGTGTAACTGAGATTCGGGGCCTACAGGTGTTTTCACATCACCAAGGAGTTCTCATGCACCTCCGCTAATGTAGTGTACTGTATTTTGCAGGAGGTGTTCAGCTATGTACATCGGAGAAACTGGTAGGCCTTTGGTTGGTCAGTTTCAGGAACATTACAGAGCAGTCAGAAATGGTGAAACTGCTAAACCCATTGTATCCCACTTATCTCCAGGGACCACAATGTCAATGACCTTTCTGTTTGTGTCCTTCAGCAGGGCTTCCGGATCCTAACCATAGAAAAACATGGAAGCCAAGCTGATCATCCGCCTTGGCTCCCAGCAGCCCTCTGGTTTAAATGATAGACTTATTTTCCACTAACATCTTTCAGCCTCCTTTTTCCCCAAAGTCAATTTGTTTTTGTACTGATTTATTTTTCATTTTCACCATATGTCTCCATTTCTGTCTCCTTCTCACACATTTGTCACCTTTCAGCCTTCTTACAAGGCCCTGTTAATCAGTCTCTACCTGGGAACTTACCCAGCTCTTTCTCTCCCATTATGTTTTATCTTTCCCATTATCACCTTTTTGTTTCACAGATTCTCTCTTAATCTTACCATTTATCACTTCTTCTCCCTTAGCCTCCCTCTTCTCCTTTCTTCACATATATATCTCTCTCATTTTACCTCTCCTCTACACTAACTTGTTTTTTTTCTCTTTTAGATATTTCCTGAAGAAGACCTAAGGTTGAAACGTAGATTTTTAACTCTATTTTCTATTTTCAGCGTGCATTTAATATAACCATTTTGTTTTGCTTTTAGACCACATGCTGACGCAGCGCCTTGTCTTTGTTTTTTTACAATTATGATATCATGGCTACTGAACTACCTTGAGGTGCATGCAGGAGATTGCTGTTAGCACTGCCCTGTCCAGATTTGAGTCCCTAAAGTAGGGTGTGCCTTATCATTCTATACTAGGCCTCCTGCTTTCTAAATGTTCATTAATAACCTTCTTATTAAATGTGTCCAAACCAAAATGAAGTACATATGCCTGCTGGTGGCAGGGTTCTCTATTGTAACAGTAAACATCTACAGTAGTGGGTGTGGTGAATCAGTGTCAGACTGACTCCAGCAGTGGAAACCTGGCTATGTGAGGCCCACATCATTTTCAATGCCATAAAGGACCAAAATAACTGTCTTTGGTACCCACTGGCAAACCTATACATTTGATGCCTCCATCTCCACCCACAACAAGATTCTTGAGCAGATCTTGCCCTTGAAATACCATGGGGTAAGCCTGGATACCAACTCTCCTACCAGAAGCAAACAGGTCACACCATTTTCTTCAGTGGGACCCAAGCTAGATCTTCTCACTTAAGTAAAGGAACAATATAGATGAGTATAAATAAATAGGTCATTGACAGAGTCAAGGCCTATGGCACATTCATAAGGTAGTAAAAATGGACAGACTGGATGGGCCATGCGGTCCTTATCTGCCATCAACTTCTATGTTTCTATGTTCTCCACATGGCCAGAAAATGCTACAAGTCTCTTATGAAAATGCAGGCTATGAGACCATTCCTTTTCTTTCTATTGGGCTATTAAGCTGCAGTGTACTACTTAGCCCAAAAAGTCACACTCACATGCTGGATGTCCTGTACACCATGCTATGCAGGGTCGCCTTTAAGACTGACTCTAGAACCCACCATTACCTGTTGTACTGCCACCTCCTCAGCCTATGCCTCAACACCCATAGAAACTACCACTGGTACACACCCAGCATAATATGTGTACTCCCCAGCAACCACCTACCTCACATCCCCCTTAATCTCTGGCATGCCCCCTATTCTCTGAGATTACCTGATACAACTAGCTGATTAGTACCTAAATTCTTAAAAGATTTCAGCATGCAGGCCTTTACTTCTCAGGCCTGGTGGAATTATCTAATATGCCTCCTAAAGGTCTCCAAACCATCCCACTTTCCAAAGGCTGCCGCTTGAGCCAATCAGATACAGTATCTACAGTATGTTCAAAACAAAATCTAGTAGCCATTCAGACTGCCTCTGAAGGTGCAGACAGTCTCTAGGGAAACACTAAGAGTGCGCCCATATCTATGTACTGCCCTTCTACCTGAAACCCCTTTTTGTTCACCACTCCAGTATTTATAGATATGCTTGGAATACTTGATTTTCAACTTGTAGCACATCACCTCCAGTGGATCAAATAATGGCTCTAAGGTTAAACGGCTAATGTGATTAGAGGAAGAGCTGGACAAAGGAGAGAAATCAGTAACAGACAAAATGCCTTACAAATTATGTTTAATAAAGACCATTTATAGCTGTCCTTTCGGTTGTGTATAGTAATGACTAATTACGTAAAGCTGTTAAAGTAGACATCTTCTAGGTATTCAACCAGTTACAACATATGCAAAAAGCACTTTGACTAATGACCTGTGGCAATACTTGCTTGGTGAGGTGGTAATGCTTCTAAAAATAAATTCATCCCCCGTGAAAGCAATAATATTAAGTGGTTTAAGGTGCCTTACAGAATTGCACAAGAAAGAACCCATTCCATTTGTGAACTCTGCACAGCTGGCATGAATAGCAAATAATGTGTTTTCTTTTTCTAAAGTTGGTCACCAGCAGGTTTACTATGATAGACTGGAGCAAAAAGGTTGAACAGTGAATTTTCAAACTGAAGTGGCATCTTTAAAGCATTTCAGTTACAAGGCTCACCGAAAAATAAAGGTCGCAGAGGAACTTTACAAAATAGGCGTGACAAACACTCAAGCCCCCAAAACAAAAGAGGCAATTAGTATGATGCTGTAAGTCCACCAGAGGCTGCCAACAAGACAATGTGACTGAACATTAGGATCAATAAGTCATTACGTGCAAAGAGAAACACTCAAAACAACCCATTAAAACCACACACAGCATCTGTCATTGCCATGTTTTTGTTCTCTAGAACTAATATGAAACCCACGTAAAATCTAGACTTTGCTTGAGAAATTCAAATCAGTGATACTGTTTATCTTAAAACTGATTCTGTCCATTGCCACCCTTTCACTCTGCTGAAGAGGGTTTAATGGGTTTTTTTTTTTGTTTGGCAGAATGATGACTGTGTCCTGTTTTAAAGATAACATCAAAGGCCACAGGGTGTTCACTTAAATAAAATTAAGCTTAGTTTACAGTCAATTACTTTGTTCTGTGAACTAATCTATTTTTGTCACGGAAAATAATACAACACCAATTTTAATCAAGCTCATTAATCAGCCTAATTATTTATATTGATTCCCTATGTCTTTTTCATAATTAACCTTGGAAGCTAGTCAATATGTAAGGCAGGTCTGATAAACTAACAAATGCTGTAACTAACCGCAGCTAAGACAGTGTTCAGAATATTATCATGGTGCATACATCACATATCCTGTATTTATATTTAAGGTTGAGAGAGCACTGCTGACAAATCACAGTGCATCATTAACCTTTGTGTTACAACACTCTTCTGTCAGCAGAGGGAGAGGGTGTGTTAGTGTTACCACGGAGACTGCTCTTATACTTGTAAGAGTGGTCTCATGCATATTCTTAGGGTATGAGAACCACTTGAGGGAAGGTGAGCAATTCTGATACCTAAGAATGTACAGTACTGTAAGTGAGACCCTCTAGCAACCATAAGAATAACCTCTGTGGCAGTATTGCTATATTATTAATAGAGCTTGATCAATAATATATATACACACACATATATATATATATATATATATATATATATATATATATATATATATATATGTATAGATAACCCACTCTTAGGTGTGCGGTCACGCCTGATATCACGATGCCTTTGGATGCGTATCAGAGCCGCGACCAAACAATTATAGAGTGGATTATCTATCTTATAAAATGGCAAAATTGTTTTTTAAGGGGAGTAAAAGTGCAGGTGTGTGGTCGCGATCTGATATACGCATGGTCATGTGATGGGATCCAGCAAATCAGCAGACATAATTTTTCCTACCCATTTTATAAATGTATATATATATGTATACATATATATATTTTTAACTTTCCCAGAACATTTCCATGACATCTGCACATTACAAAATAAGATTGTCTCATGCGCAAAGGAAAGGAGAGCTCCGATTGGTTGGGAATGCTCCCTTGATCTATAATGTTTTTACTAGAATGCCAGGCCATGGAGCCTACTGATTGGTAGAGCCTCTGACAGTCAATGGATGGAGCTAGAATGCCAATTGTTTGGTGCCTGCATATGTGTGTCAAGATAGCAGAGTGGTAGGAGGGTACAGGTGTGCCACTGGGGTACCCTTACCTCAGGTTGATTGCCAGGACACTTAATGAGGCAAGGGCCACCTCACATGAAGCATATGTCTGTTGATCCAGTATGTGAGAACAGCAGAACTCATTATTTTGAAATCTGGGAGCCTCCGGAGACAGAGATCAAGGCAGTCTGGGAGGAAGTATGTATCCTAAGGGACTTCCCTTGAGGGCAGAGGCATAACTTTACCCACTTGTAAAAAGTAAGGAATAAAAGTAGTCATGGGCTACAGAGAGAGAGAAGTGTAAAGGGTACAACCTATATTAAAGTGCCCTGAGGTTCTGACTTATATGCTGAGTCAAGATCCAGCCTTTCTTTATATTTCTGACATGGAGAGAATTTATGGGGACTGTGTTCGTGAGTGTGTGACTGTAAACATGTCAATAAAAACATGACAACAACCCATCACATATCAGAGTGATTTATTCATGGTCTATCAGAACGGGCACTGAATTAAGCTTACTGAGTAGTGAATGGGAAAAAGGGGGACTAGATACAGTAAATAGTTAATGACTGAAAGTAATTAGTGTTGCTCGGATACGGTCCCCGTGGATCCGACTGTGCTCGGTTGGTTGGCAGCACTATCCGGGTTGGATCTAACTCAGGATCCAGTTGAATTCGGAGGTCAGATCCCAGGTCGGATCCTTGTTATCTGATTCCAGTCCCTAGATCCTGTGCCAGATCCCTGGATCCAGTGTCAGAGAACATGGGATCTGACCTGGATCTAGGGGGTCGGATCCATGGTCGGATAGCTGCTGCTATTCAGCATATCCACTATCCGGCCAAAATGGCAGGTATTTGGTGGATCCAGATTACTCAGGATACTATTTGAGCAAAACTAAAAGTAATGGTTTGTCCAGGGGATCCCCTTGATGAACAGTTAACACCTACTACAAGGACAAACTGGCTCAGACACAGAGGGTACTTCTGAGGCTATGCCCACATTCCTGCGTTTCCACCTGATGCACAGAAGAGTTATCATATGATATCAGCGCCCAGTTGATTAAGCATTAAGGTATGACTAAGGTTGGTTTACCTTAGTTAATCCAACCCTGAGGTGCATGATAAGACCCTGAGGCATAGCCAAGGGCCTCATGCATCTGGGGCTTGGATTAACTACTGGTAAACCAACTCCCAGGAGTACCTTAATGTTGTTATAAAAAAAATGAACATATCTATAGAAACTTTTGTATATGTTTTTGCTATACTCATAAGTTTTAAAGAGGATTTTTTCTTATTTACCAACTTTGCTTTGCTGGTATATGAGAAAAAAATTATCCCTATTTGTTGCTTTTTCTCTTAGTTTAGAGATAAACTCTTTGATTTGTTTACATTTATTCTAAAACACAGGACTGTCAAATAAGCATAGATTGTCAAATAAGCACATTAGTAAAAAAATATAGAAACAAATGTTTTAGCTGACTTTCTAATTCCCAAATCAACTGTCATGTTAACGACCCCCCCACACACATGCACATACATATACATGGGACCTGAAAAATTTGCTGTGATATTAAAGGGGCTAGATCCTCCCTGCTACTGTCACAGCACTGAAAAAGAAAAAGGTAATGTATAGTTGCAAGCTTTATTTGTATAAAACAAACTGACCACCACAATGACCCAGAGGCAGTGCATTGTACTGTCATGCAAGTGACCTAGGTTTAGGAGGGAGCCCAGGTGGTCAAAATTTCCTTTCAGTATCAACTAGGCAGTGGTGGGGTGATGGAACTACGTAACAGTTACAGGAGACACCTGGGGCCCATTTTCAAGCATGATGTTGCCACTGCATCAGACTTGTGGTGAAGAGATAGTCCCAAGTGATGACTGCCGGCAAACTGTTCCGCAAGCGGGATATTCAAAGAGGAGTGCCACCGCAAGTCTATTGTGGCGCTGCAGCTCAGTTCTGACAGCTCCTCCCTGACATACCTTTGTTTCCACGGGGGAACCAATTTACGGGGCTTGTGCCACAGCTTTGGTGCAAGCTGCCATAAAATAAGAGTACTGTTGCAGCAAAGCCTTGGCCGCAGGTGCTGCATACTTTGTGGGGATGCAGGGCTTTGCTGTAAGCCCTGCATCCCGTTTGAAAATCAGGCCGCTGGATAATTTCTGGGGTGGGGTGCACATGATGATTAACTTGGGGACTCACTCTCCTAAAAACTTGTTTTACTGCTGCAGTTATGTGGCAGTCCTGCTTTTTATGTTTCCTTGTGATTGCACAAGAAACATCTTGAGACAGCACCACATTAGAGAGGTGTGTCAGGGACAAGTCCAATGCAGAGCACTGTACAATGGACTCAACCCTGACACACTAATGATCACTGAAGCTGAGTGTGATGGCTGTTGAAATTTCACTGCAGGGAGCCGGCCGCACTTGAGAGAAATGAACCGCACCAATGAGACAGAGTGCGCTTCATTCCTCTCATTTGCATAGCTGACATTGTAACTCTGCAGACCCTCCCCGCCCCTCCCACTGCTGCAGTCTGCCATTCACACTCATCCCCCACTGGTCTAGCATCTTTCATTAAACCCTCCTGCTCCCTCCCACTGCTGCTGCTGTCCTCCCCGCTCCTGTCCTAGCCCCGGGCATCTAATCAAACCCTCCCACTCCCTCCCACTGTGTGCTGTCCATCCTGCACTCTCCATTCCATGTTTCCATGACATCGGGGTGCCTAATTCCTGTGTTGGCATCATGTAACCCCCAAACTCATGTGGCACACTGGAAGCCCACCCCGGTGTGCCAAAATGTATTTATTTATTTTTTTGTACCTGTAAATAAAGAAAACTGTTCCCTGACCTCTTTTTTTAACTTTAAAAAGAAAACAGTCCTCGTTGTCTCCCGCAGTCCCCCTCCCCCTCCCACTGAGCACCCACCTCCCCTTAACCCTCTTACCCCATACTTACCTCCGGAGGTCAGTGCTGCCATCTTCTGAGGACCGGGACATGTCTGCACTCTTCAAAGCTGACCTGCAAACTGAAGACTCAAAGGTAAGCGTTGCATAATGGCAGTCAATAGGATTTTCAACTTAGGTTGCTATCTCAATCATTTTAGGAATTTTGGCAACAAATTTTCAACATGGGGTTCTTGGGACCCCAACTTGTGAACACTGTCACTGTCATTTCATTAGTCAGTCCCGAAAGGTGATTTTGAGGTCGCTGCGCGGAATCACCTTTCGGGACCAATTAAAGAAACAACAGTACCACTGTTCATGAGGTGGGGTCCCAAAAAGTGCATTTTGCAAATCTGGTGAAAAAAATCCAAAAAATGACTGCATTACGAGTGTGCATGCCTTACGAGCGTATGTTGCACAGTTTCTACTCACGCTCCTAACTTCGCCAATTTTTGATATTTTCACTTCAGATTTTCAACATTGCCATTTTTTCACACCTCCTTATGAACAGTACAGCTTTCATTTTTCACATCCTGCCCAAAATGTGTTTTCGCATCTGTGGTGCAGAATGGAGCGGTTGCTCTGCGAAATCAGCTTTTGGGATGAATGAACGAAATAACAGTGGCACTCTTCATGAGGTGTAGTCCCAAAACAGCCATGTTGAAAACTTGGTGAAACAACTCCAAAAAATGACTGAGTTACACCCAGTCGTTCAAAATTTTCTATGCATACATGTTACTTTGGTCATTTTCAATATTTTCACTCAAAATTTTCAATATAGCCTCTTTATCACACCACCTCATGATCAGTACAGCTGCCATTTTTCACATGCTGCCCATAATGTGTTTTTGCACCTGTGGCATGGAATGCCATTTTCCCACAGATTTGAAACTTTTCACCTACATGATTCATGAGGTGGGGTGATAAGAAGACTATGTTCAACATTTAGGGTCAAAATTTGAAAAAATGACAAAGTTATACCCACTTGCTGCAGTTTCGGTATGTATGCTAGTAACTGCAGAAATCTTAAATATTTGCACCTACATTTTTTTTAATTATTTGTACCCTACTGCATGGTCAGTTTCTATCTGGAGGGAACCCCAGCCCCACCCCCCATGTCCATCAGTCGATGCCAACCAGCTACCCCCAGGGTTTACCCCCCCAGCGGGGTCAGTGAGGGTGTCCATCCCCACCAAGACTGGATCCAGTAAAGGGGTTGGCGCCGTGACTATTCGAGGGCGGGACCTCCAAGCTCCCTCTATCATCCACCATAATCTTTTTTCCTCATGATTTCTCTACTTCAGGGGCAGCCTGTGCAAGGAAGCCGGCGATGGTGCCATGCATGCTTCCGTGCGTGTACCCCGTAAGGTGTCTGCCCCGCTTCTGACCTGATGTCTGCAGCATCAGTGTGTCAGCCCCCAGCCACCGCTAGGGGCCAGGCATTCACTGACAACTGGTTGCCCACTTCCCAGAAAATGAGAGCTGTCCCTGGGATGCTCAATCTTTCTCCTCCCCTGCCAACCCCCAGTGGCCTGCGCTTGCTCTCAAACATGGGTCACCAGCATGGCACAAGGTAAGGCGTCCAGCGTCTCAACTCTCAGTACCACCGGGACAGTGATGCACCCCACATTTTCAACATTGCCTTCTTATTACCTTAGCTTGTATTCAAATGCTGTCTTAAATATGACAGCTTGTCAAACATAGTTCAGGCAGGCTTTCCTCCCGCCAGACAAAGTTATGCCCACTTGTTGCAATTTCAGTACACATGCTAGTAACGGCAGAAATCTTAAATATTTGCACCCATATTTTTTTTTGCATTATTTCTTTATACCCCACCTGCACCTTAGCCCAGTCTCTCCTTCGGGCCCCACATGGACCTAACTCACTCTGCAACCCCGACCCCACAACCCCATATCCCAACCAGCCCAGGTAACCCTGATGTATTCTCTGCATTGGGAGGGTCCCTTCACCTTCATAGGGAAAGAGCCTTTACAGCTATACCAATGCTTCTGGGTGCTGCTGAGGTGCTGATAGGGGTCTGGGAGATCTGTAGTGAGGGTCTGGGAGGCCGTCATCTGACCCCACCAAGGCGCCTTTTTCCTGTTTTCTCCCAAATAGTGGCATGCCACAGATGTCATGCTTGCGTTGACATCTGCCACTCCCCTAGACATCAAGGTCTGATGTCACGCCATGCCCCAGCCTCCACCAGGGGCCAGCAAGCACCGGGCTGTAACCCGCACTCCGAGAAGGTGAGCCATCGCAGGACACTCCAGCTTTCTCCCCAGACCAGCCCTCCAGCGACCCAAGTCCGCTCTCAAACCTGGGTCGCGCATCACGCAGACGGAATCCAACTGTTGTACTGGTGGTCAGCCATCACATTTTTTTAAATTATTTGTACTCCTGCTCCATTGCCCTCTCCATCTGTAGGGATCCCCAGTCGCACTCCCTGATATCCACCAGCTGATGCTGACCAGCTACCCTGAGGGCTTACCCCTCCGGTGAGGTCAGCAGGGCACCCCCACCAAGACTGGATACAGTATAGGGGTCGGCGCCATGACTATTCAGGGCTGGGACCTGTGAGCTCCTCCTTCATCCACCATGAGTTATTTTCCTCCTGGTTTCTCCCTTCAGGGGTGGAATGTTCAAGGACACCGTGACGGTGCCATTCATGCTTCCATGCACACCCCCATCAGGCATCTGCCCCACCTCTGACTCGATGTTTGCAGCATCAATGTGCCAGCCCCCAGCCATCACTAGGGCCAGGCATGCACCGACAACTGGTTGCCCTCTCCCAGAGAAGGAGAGCTGTCCCTGGGATGCTCGATCCTTCTTCTCCCTTCTGACCCCAGCGGCCTGCACTCACTCGTGAACACTGGTGGCCAGCATGGTGCGAGGTGTGTGTCCAGCTCTTCAACCTCAGCGCCACCGCCCAGTGATGTACCCCACATTTTCAACGTAGTCTTCTTTATTACCCAACCTTCTGTATTCAAATGCTGTCTAAAATATGACAGCTCATCAAAATAATAATTCAGGCAGATTTTCCTCCCACCAGAAGTTCAACTAACACAACGCACACCTGCCACATAAACCATGCAATGAAACATGCAGCATTGACAAATGCTTGTTTAAATATAGAACAGAGTTTAAGGATAATCTTTAAAATATAAAAGCTGGACTGTAGATGAAACAATGTTTTGCCACTGCCTACAGCAGATAACACATTTGAAATGTAAATGTTTGCCTGACGGTTTTCTTTAGAGTGTTTGGAATGCTTGGAATTTTAGATCTTATTTTTCTAGAGTGTGGGTCTGCTGTTCCTTCTTGTGATGAGGCTCCAACTTCAGGTTTTCAAGCAGCTAATCTAAGGATTTAGAATGTATGTGAGCCAATGAGATGGCTACATTCTGTTTGCCTAGTTATTTATTTATGTCAGAAGTTTCACCATGAAAGACATAATGAACTGGTAACAGCGTGTTTCCAGGTGCGGCCTGGGGGTAGGGGAAGAGGAAAATCATATACAGCAGATACAATATATATGGAGAATAATCAAAATTTAAACACAAATCAGAACAACATATGTGCAGGTAGTGAAGGAGACAGATTGCCAGGGCAAAACTAGTTGGGAGGGGGTAGAAGTCAAGAACAGTTGCAGGAGGGAGAAAAAGTCATGGAGAGACTTTAAGGAGAAAGTCAAGAGGCAGAGTGAATTGGCAAGGGAAGGAGGACCAAAGTTTAGGAAAGCGATATGAAAAGCAGATTGATCAGCTGAAGCTTTTCTGGAAAGAACTAGTGAGGGAATGGGAAGGATTATTGTGTAGAGGATAGCAGTAAGTCATGGAGAGGATAAGAGGGGAGTAAGGTAGGAAGGAAGGAATCAAACCAGAATTTAGATTCATTACATTTTGATTACATGAACAGACGCTACCATGAAAAAATCTGATAGCAGGGAGACATTTTGAGTAGGCAAACATATCTTTATGTCTTTATCATTTGTATAAACTAGGATTGACTGGAATTCATCTGACATAATCGAATACATCGGATTCTGAACATTTTTCAGAATTCAGAATTTCAGTATGCAAGGCCAAAATCCCATCTGAAAAATATTTCGAATGCAAATCAGAATCTGATTCTGTTTCTGCATCTGAATGTAACAAAAAGCCACTCTCTCCCAATTCCATACCTGCTGCTACTGGGGTCCCTCTCATAGGGAGGCCAGGCTCATGTGGACATGAGTGGAGCAGCAGCAATCCTGACTTCCGAGTCCCAACTATCATTTTATCTCCTTCTTGTGGTCTACTTTCTGGGATGATGATTAGTACTCTCCAAACACAAAAGTAACTACTTCAAGGAAGACCTAATATAATATATGGGGCAACAGGAAAGGCTTCTGCAATAAATCAAGGAAGTCACTGGGAAACAACTGAAAACCTTCACCACTACGCCATCATTGATGGTACAAGCATGCTTGACACTACTACTATCGCCAATACCTTCAAACTCTGCATTTACTGACATCAGCAGTGTTCTCCCCAGACTTTTATGATGAAGACAACACTATAGCTCACTGTCACAGCCCCCGCTTGCCTACCTACCCACCTTTCTACTTTAAAGCCCTTCAGATGCATGAAACCCACAAATATAGTAAGAAAGCAATCACCAATTCCAGAAATAGTGCTGACTCACTGGAATTCAAAATACTGTCCTCACCCTTGATGATATGATTGGACCACTCAGTAAGGTATTCAACCTCTCCCTGTTCTAGGACAGTTCCTGACATCTGGAAATCCGCAGCCATGACCCCTGTCCACAAAAAGTGGTGATCAATCAATCAATCAATCAATCAAAATCTTTATTTATTCAGGTAACATCATTGAGCATAGCTCATTTACAAGATGGACCTGAGTGGTCATACAAATAAGGGTACAAGTTTTTTACAAAGACATGAGAATAGCATAACATTAGTACAATCAAATAAATAAGAGATATATACAAAATTTACAGATATACAAGGCACAGTAAAATAACTTAACCTGTAAAAATGAAGAGGATAATAGATATAGCAGGGATAATAATCAAATAATAGGGCTTTTGTAGGCATTTATATGAAATGTGATAACTGACTGGGTAGAAGAGGAGAAACTAAACATAGTGGATTACAGAACGGAGGGGTGTAGGTTGGATGGGAGACTAGGCCTTATGGAAGCAGTTGCACAACTCTGGAAATAGGGCGTGTATAATCTTTGAAGGATGATAAGGGTAAGAGGGTAGTCTGGATTCATAGATTTTTGGAGTGAGTTCCAGACAAATGCTAGGGAATAGCTGATAGCAGCCCTCCCAAACCGGGTGCAGGTATTGGGAATCTTTAGCATAATGAGCTTATTGATCCTTAAGGTGTATGGCCTAGATGTGATTCGGGTGAAACAGTCTGAGATATAGGAGGGGATTCTGCCTGATAAAGCTTTAAAGATCCAGATTGCAGCATTCCTTTTTCTTCTGTGCTGTAGGGATGTCCAATTGACTGCCATGTAAAGAGAACAATGATGGGTGCTGGAGGGAAGGTCTGTAATAAATCTAATGGCTCTATGATACAGGGTGTCCAGCTTATTTAAGAGGGAGAGTGAGCAATGGCCGTAGAGAAAGTCAGCATAGTCAATAAGGGATAGGAATGATGCCTGGATTAATCTTTGTTTGGAATCTCTGGTAAGGTAGTGTTTTATTCTGTAAAATAGGCCAAGCCTTTGTCTCAACTCTTTAATAGCTCTTCAATGTGGACAGAGTAGTCAAGCTTATTGTCAATCCAGACTCCAAGATATTTGAATTTATCCACAAATTCCAGCTTATCTCCAAATAAGGTGGATAATTGTGGGTGTTGAATGATGGGTAGTGGCAGAGCAATTTTTGTTGCAAAGAACATAGCTTTGTTTTTTTGGCATTTAGAAGTAATTTTTTTCCAATAGGTTGTGTTGTAGGATGGAGAATTCTGACTGTAACAGTTCACAGGCTTTTGATGGTGAGGGATTGCTGACATATAATACAGTATCATCAGCAAACAGATGAATGTTAGATTGAGAGAGGTTGGCATCAATGTTATTAATATAAATGGCAAAGAGGATGGGGCCTAGGATAGAGCCTTGCTGTACACCTCTTAGCAGTGGTTTAGAGGTAGATAGGTAATTTTCATTTTTTACCAATTGTAACCTTCCAGAGAGATAGCACCTAAACCAATTGAGTGAGAGTGAATCAAGGCCTACAGAGCTAAGAGAGGAGATTAATGATTCATGATCCACTGTATCAAATGCTTTACTCAAATCCAGGAACACAGCACAGGTACTATTCTTTTATCCAAGGCAGTCTGCCAATCGTTAGTGACTTTGGCTAGGGCAGAGATGGTAAGTAGATTGATCTAAATCCAGATTGTGCTGGATTTAGGAGGTTGTTGGTGTCCAGATAGGCCCTTACCTGTGAATTTACTAAGTTTTCAAGCATCTTGGATAGTACCGTAGGATGGAAATGGGCCTGTAATTGTTAAGGTCCATGGGATCACCTGATTTAAGTAGTGGAACTACTTGAGCTGTTTTCCATATGGAGGGGATGGAACCAGTAGCTAGGAAAGATTGAAGAGGTGAGTGGGGGGGCAGATAAGGTGCAATGCTACTTTAAGAAAGTAGGGTCCAGGAGTCTGCACCTGCACTCTTAGAAGTATTTAAATTGGATAGGAGGTCTTCTACTTTTAAGGATATTGGTTCAAGGAGAATGTTGAAGCAGCCTTTTGTCCCACAGTGGATTGAAGGTTTAATGATGATCTCAAGAGATTTGCAGGTGAAGAGTCAAATGCTAGGCCAGCTGTGGTGAAATGGTCATTGAAGGTATTTAAGATTTCTTGCTTGTCAGTGATTTCTATGTCACTTAGTAGCAGTTTGGAGGGTAAGGCAGGGTAGAATTTTGGCCTAGAATTCCCTTTATAGTACCCCAGAATCTGGATGGGTTAGTATAGGATGCATCCAATTCAGCTCTATAGTAGGCAGCTTTGGCATTTCTTATTTGTTTTGTGCATGAGTTTCTTGCTTTTCTGAATTGAAGCCAGTCTCTAGTATCCTTTGTTTTTCTTGCGTTTTTTCCAGAGTTTGTCTCTGCTAACAAAAGCTGATTTAAGGTCAGCAGTGAACCAACGACAAGATTTTACTTTAGTTCTGACACTGGTGATTGGTGCATGTATATTGAGGGCATTAGTGATAATGTCCTTTAAGATCTGAAGAGCTGTCTCAACTGAGGTTGTAAGGTAAAATCTTGCCAATATGTTGTATTGCACAAATCATGGAGATATCCTGAGATGTTGAAATTCTTTTGACCTTTTATGGAGAAATTTTGCAGGATTGGATGGCTTGAGGTAGATCTTATGCCAGCTATAGGACAATGATCACTTACATCACTGGGTAGCACTCCAGCATGAGAATATAAGTGAGGCTTGTTTACCATCATAATATCCAGGAGTGAGCTGTTGGTAGTATTTTTAGGTTAATCCTTGTTGGATCTTTGATTAATTGAGTGAATCCATAGATGTCACAGAAGGTTACTAGGGGTGCAGATGCATTAGATAACCAATTTAAATTCAAATCACCAAGGATGATGGTATCTTCAGGGCCTAGACTGAGTATTGATCCTAGGTGGGATAGAAGTTTGAGGCCTGCAGAGGGGGGCCTATAGCAGCCAATCAATTTAGTCCCTCCATGTCAATTATCGTCCAATCTCCATCCTGCCCCTGATCTCCAAGGCCATTGAACGCATAGTGCCGACCAGCTTACCGAATACCTGGATAAGCATAATATCCTATGCTCTCTACAACATGGTTTCATAAAAGGGCATAGCACTACCTCTGCCCTCCTCGAATTCACTGGTGCAACCCACAGTTTATTGGACAATGGCCTTCTTGCTGGGTCTGTGTTTATAGATCTCACAAAGGCCTTCAACACCGGTCCATCATGGTCTTCTACTAGAGCAGCTCTGGTTAGCTGGCCTCTCCTCTGTCTCCTCAGCCTGGCTCAAAAGCCACCTGGAAAACTGCTCCCAAAGAGTCAAACTTGCTGATGTCCTCTCTGATGCAAGACCCGTTCGATCAGGTGTCCCACAGGGATCCAATCTGGGGCCCCTTCTGTTTAGCCTCTTTCTGAACAGCCTTCCACAATCCTGCCCAGAACAACTCATCCTTTATGCTGATGACGCCGTCATCCATGCCACCCATAAGGATCTCCTACCCCTCCAAAACAATCTTCAGAAAGGCTTCACCTCAGTTGAAAGCTGGTTTAGCAAGCATAAACTGCTACTAAACTATAAAAAAAACAAGTCTATGCTTTTCCGCAGAACACACAATAAATACAGGATGCAACCTTTAACTATGGGAGGCAGTATAGAGCAGTAGTATAAAGCTCTGAGCTGTAAATCTGGAGATCTGGGTTTGAATCCCACAGCCCCCACTTGCATAGTGTGTGACCTTGAGCAAGTCACTTAACTTCTCTGTGCTCCCAGGTCTCACCTGTAAACAGGCTTTCAGCTTAGTGTGTTACTCCTGGTAAAACAACTGAAAAAAAAAACTATTACAAACTGCCATGGAGCCACCCTGGAGTAGGTTCACTCCTTTAAATATCTAGGGATCACATTAGACAGTCACTTCTCTTAAGAAACCCACATCAACAGTATTGCCAAAGCTGCAAATACTCTCCTTGGTCTTCTCTAGAGGCACAGACAGCACCTTGCTCCAGAACCCTTAAGGGTCACTGTCCAGATTTCTGTTGTCTCAATTATAGAGTACGGCCTGATCATCTACGGCTCCTCCTCCTCGCAAACGGCTTTTAGGCGCATATCCACAGTGCTCAACAAAGCCTGCCAGCTCATCACTGGCTCCCACGACTCACACATACGTGTGGCTTATATGCACAATCTGGCTGGCATCAACTCTCAAACAGCATACAATACCAGACCTGCACGATGGCAAAGAAAATCACCTTGGGTCTTGTGACACCTGGAGTCCAAGGTCTCATTTTCCCTAGCAGCAAGCCTAGACCCACAAGAGGCTCTGCAACCCAACTCTTTCAGGTACCCCACTGTCAACTTCTCAAGGTCAAAGACCCTTCACCTACAGGGCCCCAGCTGGATGAATATGCTCAGCAGTGACCTCTCATCTGTGCCAATGCTTGGATCATTCAAATCCAAACTCCACTTCTACCTCACTGCCTCCAGCACCTGTGGCTGCCCCACTTAATTGCCTACCTCCTCCCACTACCTATTGCCTCTTTAGCCCACCTGACCCCCACTCTTAGCTGCCTCTCTAGTCCCCACCTTTCATTTCCACTACCCTCTACCCCCCTTCTTCTTTTTCCTTTCCAGCACTTCTATCTGTATTTTGACAATGCCACTGGCTGCACCCACTGTTTGTCCCCCCCTCAGTTCTGTTCTCCCTCTGCTGCTGCTCAGTGCTCTAGTGCTTGTTAGCCCTAATGTCTATAACCACATACTTATATTTTGGTGTTTTGCTGTTTAACTTGCTGATGTAACTGAATGCCTTGTTCTACTCTGTATCGTACCTCTTTTGATGTGGAATCTTTGTAAAAGAGCCTTGGCTCAAAGGTACTTGTAATCCTAGATTCAAATAAAAAAAACAAGATCACCCACCCAACCAGTCCCCAACTTCATAGTCTGTAATTTGGTTACCCCACCTCAGAGTCCCTTCTCCTAAACCCCTCCTGATCAGTTAAATTTGTGGAAAAGTTACAACTCTTTTGTTGGAGGCCATCCATCCTGTCCACAAGGACCTGCACACTATCCACCATTTTCAGTATAACGACTTTTATTTATTTTAACTTAGTTCTGCAGTGCTGCTGTGTGCACTTTACACACTAGCACTACCATCCATTGCTCAGTTTTCTCTCAAAGTTACCTAGCACATGGCCAACCTAAGAAAGCTCTGGAGCAGTCTCTGCCAGATGCCTTTTATATGTGTCCTCTGGCAGACACTTCTTCCAGGGCATTGTGTAGGTTGCCCAAATCATCTTCTTGAGTACCTCTATGAGAACTCAGTTTGACAGTGTGAGCTCATCAGCGGCAGTGAGGAGAGTTTGCACTGCAGAGCTTAAGTTAATGGTTAATCAAAAATAGCGTTTTAGAAGATGGGGGAACAGTTTAGGGCCGGGTCAAATGTAATGGGGTGGACTCACTTGACTTTCTCCAAATTAACTGTTTGGTGCAGGGTCAGCCTAGGTTGTTCTGTGACTAAGGGTTGAGGGGGCTGATGCTTAGACTTGCTGATAGAGACTGGGAGGGGCCTTTCTTTTTGGGTCAAGAATGGAGGGCTAGTTAAGAAGAAGGGCCCAAACCTGAAACTGCCACTGCCTGGTAGTCATCACCACTAGAGACCAGACCTAAACTTCTGCCAGTCCACAGCACACATAGATAAGTTAAGGGCTGAGAGGAAGGAGGGAGATTGGCTTTGTAATGGCAACCTAGCACCTACTAAACTGTAGGTACAGAATCAGAGTTGGATTCAGAACTTCCGATTCTATCTCTGATTCTGTTCCTGTTCCTTAATCAGAGATGTTATGGAATCAGAATTTTTGAGACTCTGACTTAGTGCCAACAAATTGATTCCAGGGCATCTGAACACCCATGTATGAACCTTAGTTTGACTGCCTGCCACTTATTATGGACCGTCTGGAAGTGGCCAGGGTTTTCAATGACACATTCTCTGACCTATCCATGTATCTAAATAAACTCCCAAATGGCCAGTCAAATAGCTCAGCCCCTATTCAAACCCCTGTCGACCTCTGCCGGACCTACCACCCATCCCCAACCCGGCCATTTTGTTTCAAAGCTCTCTCAACTGCCGACACCACTAAACTTCCAAATCATGGTTCTGGGGCTGATGGACTATCGCCAGTCTTCCTCAGGCTCATCTTCCCATCCACCATCAAACCATTCACTTGTATCTTAACCTCACCCTTTCCATCCACCTCCTCAGTGCCTGACCCCTGGAAGACTGCCAAGGTGATTCTCATCTTCAAAGCCAGTGACCTTCTATCCATGGAAAATTACCATCCAATCTCCATCCTCTTCCACCTTAGCAAACTACTGAGAAGGCTATCCACCATCAGTTTGCTAAGCACATGGGTAAATACAACCTCCTGTGTAGCCAACAGCATGGCTTCTGGAAGAATCTTTCCATCACTACCACCCTCGCACTACTGACAGACCACATCCTCATAAACATGGACCAGGGTAACGTCATGGGCACGGTCTTCGTAGACCTCTCCAAAGCCTTCGACATGGTCAACCATACTTTCTTTCTCTCCAAACTATGTTGCCTTGGCTGTTCTCAGGAGGTTACTATCTGGTTTAAGAGCTAACTCACAGATCGCTCCCAATTCATGAATATTGGCCCTGCCTGCTCCCCGACCCTGCCCATCTTGACAGGTGCCCTCCCAGAGCTCCATTCCAGGCCCCCTTCTATTCTCTTTATTTATTAACTCCCTTCTCTCAGACAGTCTCAGATGCCACTCTCTCCTCTATGCTGATGACCTCATACTTTTCTACAGTGATAAATCCCCCACCCGCATTTCCTTTGTTCTAACTCAAAACTATGCTGTGGCCCACAACTGGTTTGCTGATAAGCTCCCCTGGTTAATGCTAAAAAACAAAATCTATGCTGTTTAGATCCAAGCCCTTCCTAGCCAAATCCAAAATGCACCCCCCTCTCAACATTGTCTCTCCTGATGGCCAAGCCCTTGAAGAGGTCAATACTTTAAAATACCTAGGTATCCTCTCTTTCTCTGAGCACATCAACTCATTAGTTTGAAGGTTTCTCCAAAAATTAGGTGCTGCCTACAAATTCCAACAATACTTGACCCCGGAGGCCTGACTTGCCATCTTTCAAGGAAATCTACTCCCAGTCCTGGACTACTGCTCCCCCATCTATGCTAGGACATCCCCAACCCTTATGGTCAAGTTCTCTTCTGCCTACAATAGTGCCTGTCATTTCAGCTTGCTGGCCCCTTTCACTACACACTACTTTGTTCTTTACAATTCGCTAGGATGGCTTCTGCTGCAAGGCCACTTCGACCTCGCCCTTTGCTGCATGGTGGATTCCGCTGTCCGTACTGGCCAGGAATCACCCCTTGCAGCCCTCCTCAAGGTCCAAACTTTACACCGCAGCCTCCGTTCAAACAGCATTCCACCTCTGAATATTCCCAGGGTATCCACCAATATGGGTGGTAGAGTCTTGTCAGTGGCAGCTCCTATGCTGTGGAATAAACTGCCTGCCGAGCTCCACTTCATCAACACCGACTGCCAGTTTAAATCTTGCTTCAAAGATGGGCTCGTGGTGACTTTCTGCCGCTACTGCTTTCCTGGGTAGTCCTTCATTTCCCACCTGCCCTTACCACATGAGTTTCATGTCTATACATCTCCCTTTGTAAATCCTCCAATTTCCCTTCCTCTCACATCCCTTCTCCTTTCCTTCCCTCTCCTAGTCCCACTTTATCCTTTTTGTGCTACTCCTGAGGAACATTGATTATCTTCTATGCAACTTGCTGTATATCAATTTCATGTATATATATTTCTCTTTATGTATATGCACATCGGATTTATGTACTATGTAACCTTGTATCATGTGGCTTTATGTGTTTTTACTACCTTGTAATCTGTGTACTATTGTAAACGTTTATTATTTGTCAAACTGTCTACTGTTCTATGCGTTGTTGTTTATGTTTAACTCTATGCCACTGTATGTGGCCCGGGTCATGCCTGAAAACGGTCCCTGGGATCGATTGGCACACCTACCCGGTTACCAAAGTCATAAATAAATATAAAAAATAAATAGTCCATGATTGGGAAGACTGAATGTAAAGATTTCATCTGCAACCAATATTGCTGACAACCTCATTCAAGATAGTGATAGCCCCTTGCCAGACCATGATGTTGTAACTCTGACTGACAGTAAAGATGTTCAGCTTGCCAGCTTGGCAGGCAGTAGGACAGATCACCTGGCTGCTTTAGTTTTCAGGCACCTGATACCCTTGGAGCAGTACATCACGTGGACTCAATAAAGGGGATGGTGGCAGACAGAAAAATAGGGAATAGCGATACACATTAGGTATGAGGTGCTACATGTAGCTAGAAGACATTCTGAGATGGGATGTGCACAATTATGAAATAGAAAGGGATAGAGTTAATGAACAGTTGAGAAACCCTCGAAAAGATCACATTCTATCTTGTGTGTGATTAAATTTGTGCATATGTCAAGTGTATCTAGTAAAGAAATCTGTCTATGATTGCCATGATGAAAACTGAAACTACCATCCTCTGGGACTGTACTTAGCCCAGGGAGGACAGCAGGCCCAGCAAAGAAAAGATCAGAGCTCATAAAAACTCTAACATGCACTGCACACTATTGAATCTCCCATTGCTGCAGCCCCCCCTCTGATGTCACTTGCAGGGGATTCTGGGGTTTGTAGTTACAGAAAATGTCAGCTTGCAAGTCAGCAGAATCAGTCTGATACAGTCTATATTAAACCATAAGTAAAAAAAAATGTTTTGGCATACAAAGTGCAAACTTGGACCAGCCCCACACTTGGGTGTAGGACTCTTAGTGAGGACTGCTCCCCTTTAATGAGATATTGGGCTTGCCTGTAGCAGGCAGCAGAGCAGAGATATCCTTGACTCAGTATGCCCTACAGCACTGCCATCATTTTGTGAAACTCACAGGGCACGGGCCCTCTGCTTATTTTTCACATCAGCAACCCCATGCTATCCCCATCTCCCAGCTTTTTTGCGCCCTCCAGTATGAAGAGTGAAATAATTATCAAGACAGTAAGTACAAAATAAACAAACCCCACCCATGGCAATACCGTATGTGTCCTGGGGGATTAGGATGAGATGTACTGTACAGTACAGTACAAGTGTATGATCGTGGCTTACTCTGAGAATGGTTGTACAGTGAATTGATTGGCCTCCCACAAACCCTGCATTGTTGATATTAATAAAAAACAATTCAATATTTTGGGAGAGGTAGGATACAGGCTTTTAGTGTCAGGCCCCCATGCAGAGTCTTATGTTCAGTATGAAAACTGAAGATGGCAGCTGTGCAGCAAATGTTCGACGCCCCACTGTACTGGGACCTGTCCAGTGCAGCTGAGGGGTTCTGGGCCTCCAATATCTCAAGGAACATGTTGTATTTCACTACACCTGCTACAGAGTGCTGAAAATTATAGCAGGTCCCAACTACTTTATTTTTATGAGTAAAAAGGGTTGCTTTCCACCTAGGGATCTGTGCTCTGACTTTTACGCACTCTATAAGTAGGATTGTTATTAGATCTAATTATTCTTCAACGTTAGCAATCATATTACACTTAGTCCTTCTCCTTACCTGCGCTGGTGATGTTGAACTTAATCCGGGACGTGCTGGTCCAACATTCGTGCCTGCTTCTTTTTCCAAGCATACCAGACCAAGTACAAAAGGCATAAAAATTGCGCACCTGAATGGACAAAGCCTTCACCCCAAAATGGCTGAGATATAAGCCTTGACTGATCAACATAATCCCGACATTCTTGGTATTACTCTGAGACCTGGTTAAAATCAGCATACAACAACATGAAGTGGACCTACAAGGTTACTCATGCTTTCGAAAAGACCGAGTAGGTAAAAAGGGAGGTGGGATTTTAATTTATGTAAACTCTAGTCTAACTGCCTCAGTATTCCCTTCACCAGCTGGAAAGATTACCTCAGCAGAATCTTTATTTATGTCCCTTACTCTTGGTAATATAATGTAGAAAAATTACTATTTGGTTCTATTTATCTCCTTCCAAAAGATGCTACTAATATTCTTCCTTCCCTTTTCTCATCCTCAGCTGATCTACCCTCACATGATACAGTGCTTTGTGGGGATTTTAATAATGACTGGCTCTCCCAATGTAAAAATAAGGCACACACAATGGTCTTTGACATTATTTACACTCTGCATATAATCAAATTTATACAGCAAAATTCCAGATCTGGTACCTCAACACTATTAGACTAGATAGTATCCAATTGTCCTCACAGGATCAGATCTGTAGGTGTATTATCCAACTGTATTAGTGACTACTCCCCTATTTATTGCATGTGGCACAACAAAGTTGACCCCCCCCCCTTCCCGTTATTCTGGAATCCAGAAATATGACAAAATTTAACTTAGACAAGTTTCTGACATCAATTTACAATACAGACTGGGGTCCAGTCATTGACCTTCCAACTATTGATCAGGCCCTAGTCTATTTCATCATGACCTTTACAGACATCATCAACAAGCACACACCCCTAACCAAGCATAGGTCCAAAGGCATCAAAGCTCCCTGGCTTTCCAATGAAATTAGATCCCTCATGAACAGGCAGGATGCTGCCTGGAAAACATTCAAAGTTAACCATCATCACTCGGACTAGTTATTGTATCGACAGTTGAGAAACCACTGCAAAACAAAGTTCCAGGGAACTAAACAAGCATACTATCGCTCACTTCAAAAGGAAAATCTAAGTAAGCCTAAGAAATTTTGGAAACAAATTAACTCTATAATCAAAGGTAAATCTACACAGTGCCCTAGTTCTGTTATGTCAGGAGTTGACCTATTACAAGACCCACCTTCAATTGCAGAGAGAATAAATTAGCTTTTTACTGACCTGAACAGGTATACTTCGCATCTTCCACCTACCCTGATTTCTCCATTCCTACACAACACCATGTTAATCTTGGGTCATGCTCCACCTTCCACTTAAAAACAACAACCAAAAAATTAAGTTCTCAATTTTATTATTAAAATTAAAGACAGAGAGCTCCCCTGGTCACAATACAATCGAGCCAAAGTGCCTCAAATTAGGGGCACTAGCACTTGCTGCACCTATATGTAGTCTTTTAAACAGGTCATTCCTAACAGGAACTGTGCCAAACAAATGGAAAGTGGATGTGGTAGTCCCCCTCCACAAGGGTGGTGTACATGCCATCGAAAACTATAGACCTACTGTATCTCAATGCTATGTCCCCCTGGCTAAAATCTAAGAGAGAATTCTGTATAACCATCTGCAGTCCTATTTAGAAACACACCATCTACTCACAGACTGCCAGCATGGCTTTAGAAAGAACAATAGTATGACTAGGGCCCTGGTTAAGGTTTCTGATGATGTACTCAAGGCATGCAACTCAGGCCTTATAACTGGTGCAGTGTTCATTGACCTGACAAAGACTTTCAACCTCATCAACCATCACCTTCTGCTTGGCAAACTGCACCTACTGGGCCTTGACTTCTTAGCACTAACACGGCTACAGAGTTATCTTATTGGTAGATCACAAAGAGTAAAGTGGTCCAGGTCACTGTTCTCCCTCAGGCTTATAATACATGGTGTACTTTAGGGATCAATCCTTCATCCACTGCTGTTTTTGCTCTCCATCAGTGAGCTTCTCAAATACTATGGTGGCGCATCAGTGCAACTCTATGATGACGCAGTCCTTTTTCATTCATCCAATAACATGGTTTGGCTTAATCAAATTCTTAATTCAAATTTCAATACACTTGAAAAATGGTTCTCAGATCAATCAATCAATCAATCAATATCTTTATTTATCCAGGCGGGCACCATTGAGCAAGCTCATTTACAAGGTGGACCTGTGGTCCTACAGTAATAATACAGAAAGACAAGTTACAATAGTACAAACAGTAAAAATAGCTGCTATTATAGTAAAAATGCATATTTACAGGTAATGTACATTGAACACAGAATTACAAGGAGTCATGAATAATGAACTTTTGCTGGATCCAAACCCAAAAACTGTGCATTTTGTAGTGGGAAATGTTAGGGAGAGGGTAGGCATACCAGATAGAAGATATCAAGCACATAATGTAGGGAGAGGTGGGGAATAGGGGCGCAAGTGAAGCGGACCCAATTGTTAGAGCAGAGTGAGGGACTTGGAGGGTGGAGGACCGTATGGAAGGTGACAAAGTGATTTTTGCCCCAAAACGCGGCGACATATGGAGGAGAAAAGCTGCCGTTGTACTAAGTGCAAGAGGAGAAATATAGTAGCAGGGGCATAACTGGGAGGGTCTTGGAGGTTGGGGCAGAAGGAGGTGTTGGATGGACGAGGGACCGAATATTTTTTGAGGTGAAAGATGATAATTATCCCCAAGTGCGGTAGCATGTGCTAGAATCAGACTGCAGCTGTTCAGAGCATCAAAGAATAAGATACGGGAGTTCGGCAATAAATCCTGTGGATCTGTTGGTGGGCATGCTAGAGGCAGAGGCACACATTTCAGCTGTAATTCTTAATACTAAAAAAAGCCTAAGTTGTGGTTTTTCACAACCCCTCCAAATTATCCAAATTAGCCTCTCTTCACCCTCTCAAAATCTGCTCATTATCTGGAGATACTATAGAAGTAGTCCAAACCTTTAAATACTTAGAGTTGCACCTTGACGCATCCTTCTCTCTTGAGTCACTTGTGACCCTGCTAACTTAAACTATCAACCAAAAGCTAGGTCTGTTATACCATCTCCGCCCCCTCTTATCTGCCTCCTCCTATCAAAAATAGCATCCACATCCCTTCTCCCCATACTTTTTTACTGTGCACCACTACTGCACTCTGCTCAAACTTCAGCCCTCACCTGGCTCCGTCAACTCTACTTTAGGATCGGGCAATTTGCCTTAAGGGTACATCCTATAAAATACCACTGTAACATCTTGATTTCCCTACAATGACTGGATTATGATTCAAGGTTCTCAAGGTTACAGTACCTAACACTATGTTTTGTTTTCAAACTAGTGAACATTTTCAATCTTCCTTGCCTAAGGGGAATTATCTGTCATAAAGAAGTTGTCAACCCACTCAGGTCAGCATCATTACCTATTCATTTTTAACCCTAAACTGCATCATCTTGTGGGGAGGTGATCCTTTACATACTCTGCCACCACAGCCCGGTATTCTCTACCACCTTTACTACTCTTCTGTCCTTCTATATAGCTCTTCAAAACTGAGCTTGCCACCTACTTACTTAACCTTCACCCTGTGTATGTTTTTATTAACCCATGCCT
This sequence comes from Neoceratodus forsteri, assembly GCA_016271365.2. Classification (NCBI taxonomy): domain Eukaryota; kingdom Metazoa; phylum Chordata; order Ceratodontiformes; family Ceratodontidae; genus Neoceratodus; species Neoceratodus forsteri. The sequence goes on from JADMNL010000023.1 coordinate 436,856,473, forward strand.
TTTACTGTACCACATTCCGCTGAAGTTATCTTATATCTTAAACTACTACATTTGAACCTCTGTAAATATGTATATTTGTAAATGAGAATTGTGTACATTTGTATAGCCCACTGTATATGACTTTGTAATCCATGTATTTCTGCATATATTATTGTAATCTCTGTATTCAATGTTTTGTACTGCATTGTGATGTATTGCATTTGTCTTCCAGGTCAGCCCTGAAAAAGGGACTGCATGGTCTCAGTGGGCTTACCCGGTTACCAAAATCCTGATAAATATATAAAGGTCTGCTGATTTCCATGAACTTGCTTTTCAGGAAAAAGATGGCAGCATCTCTGCTCAGACAGAGATGTTTGAGGCCGATATTCCCCATCTGCATGGGCCACATCCCATCATGCACCCTGATGGGACTTTATTGCCTGAGAGTCTCCAGACCAAGATAGATTGCCCCCCACAACAGGAACAGCCAAAGTTAGGACTGGCTAATGACAAGCAACAATGTAAGTGCTGTACTGAATGTATTGCTGTCACATTGCTGTGCTATGCTGTGTGACCAAACATGAGCATGTGAGCATGTACTGATAATCCCTATACCCTCTGTCTCTCCCAGATGGACAATGGGTGGCACTGCTGCACTCTGACCCTCCAGCCACCGCAGTGATTCACCAGCCATGCCACTGACCCTACAGTCTTTCCAGTGACCTTTTAACCACCCCCAGTGACCCCACAACCACCCCTTTCAATTAAATAAAATAATTTTTTAACACACCATATGTGTTTATCGAACTGTGGTGGCCCTTATTAATATTTATTTTGTGGGGGAGTAGCATTAGAAATTCTATCACACTATTGCTGTCATATTTCCAGCTGATTAGCAACAGTGTACAGCAGCCTTGAACACTAGCACAACTGCAGACCACCACAAATCACAAAATGATTGACAATCATAATCATGATCTGCTGCTGTTAAAAGATATATAAAATCTCAGTGTTCATTTTATGAGTCCCATTCTGTAGTTGCTCCACCAACACATGTTCTCCTTTTCAATATTGCAGTTTATATTGCTGTGAAAATCTCATCGGTCATTTTTCAGTCACAGTCCAGTGGATCAAATGCAGATCGTGACTCACAAAATGGCTGACAAGTTGGGCCCCAATCAGCCACCAGTAATGTACTGTAATGTGCATTGATCCATACAGGACATCAGTCAGTACATGTATACAGTTGCTGTATGGCACTCAGTGGGCACTGGGTCAGAGAAGGACCAATAACATGGAGCTAAAGCTAATTTCATGTAGTGTTTCTCCCTGAACAACAACATGTGCATCAACAAAACTTAAAGTACTGTATTGCATACTAGGCAAGGCAACTGGTATTAATAAAAATACATGTACAATTTAAGACATGTGTGGTGTGTGTGAACAGAGAGTGTGAGGTCAATGGCTAGAGGCTGTACTTCATGCTGGTACACATGGAAAAATGAAGAAAACAAGTTTACTGCAACCCAGCATGTGGGATTTGTGCTGCTGAGTACCCCTGACATCCACCCTACCCTTGCATGGGCCAGAGGTGGATCTGGAATAAAATCACACCAAAGCCAGAGAATATTGATCACATATGCAGTACTACACACGTGCTGTGCTGTATTTCAGAGATGGTTACACAGACATACAGTATTAACCAGTGGCCCATCTATTCACTATTACAGAGGGTTCACCCATATCATTGTGACACCAATATGGGGACAGGCAATATGTCACCTAGCATTTCTACACCAGGGATTGTGGCTCCTGGGATGGAGATCACCAAAGTCACATCCTAGGAAATAGTCATATTTTGCTGGGGCTTTGCTGCCTGCACACTCCAATGTGGGGGCTTCACCCCACACCCCCACAGCTAAATATAACCTCCTCCAGGGCGGGCATGCCCCAGAGGGGGTAGAAACTGTGTGGGTGCAAAGGGCAGTATGATTGAGGGTGATCTAAAATCAAGATCACACCTCTCATTGTCACCCTTATTGTGGCACCCTAATTGTGGTGACAAAATTCAGTCGCTGTTCTAACAATATACCATTACAGAGCTACCAAGGTAAACCAGAGGACATTGTGCTATGGCAGCAGGAGACTTCTGTACTGCTACATGGATTTCTCCACTTGGTTGGCATGCATCCAGTCCTGGAGGCCATGACCCAATAGTGTAACTGCTGCAGAAATGGCCAGGGCACCTATGGCGCATTGTGTCAGTGACCCAGATACAAGGAATACATTAATTTGCTTTTCTCTATTAAAACTACAGTGATGTAAAGTACAGTATGTACTGTAAATGGAAAGCCACCATTCTGTATTCTTTTCAGGGTCCATCTGGGCCATCCGAAAGCAATACTCCCCCACCCCCCTTTACTTCCAGGAGGTACCAGGAATCTTTAGCAATAACTTTTAGCCATCCTATACAGTGCGGCAACTGGAATAGTCAAATTTTAGTTGATAGTATTTACATACCATTTTACAGTACTGCACCTATTAACACATCATTTCTAATAATTTTGGCATCCATGAGGTGATGTGTAGGAGCTGCAGGAGGGGCACCAGGAGGAGGAGGAGGAAGATAGGGATCCTAATACATTGCCATAAGTGACCTCAGTGCCCTCGGGAGGAGGAAGGATCATGAGGACCCCATGGCACAAGCTGTTGTCATCCAAGTGACGGGAATTAGTTACTGTATTTGTATTTTTTTCTGAGAAAGGAAGGGACTTTTTGAGAAACTTGGGGAGCGTGACTGTGTTGGAAATATTTGTATTTTGTTTTGTAATAAAATGTTCTTAAAAGTTACATGTTTTTAGAGTCATATTTCTAACTGGTACAAACATACACCACAGTGCAATACAAACCTACAATACAGCAGCCTTGAACAGATGGCAGTGAAGCAACAGTAGAGCTCTACTCACATAATGGCTGACAAGGCTTTTGCAGCGGGATTTCGATAGCTCTGCAGCCGTCAACAGCTGGCAGCTGGGCAACTGCAGATATCAATTTACAAAATGGCTGAAGAGATTTTTCCAGTGAGATTTTGATTGCAGCCTTGAACACATCAATAAATAGAGTATAATATATGGTTTCCTCATTTTATCAGTGGTTTCAAAAATGCCTACTGAAAAGAAACCATTAAGTATGAGATTTTCAAATCAAATCTGTCAATCACTTCAATAAAACTGTGAAGTATGACATTTTACCCCTTCACCTGTCAGCCATTATAGTAGTCATAGTGCAAGTGCACATAGCTGTACATTTGAAACCACAACTGAAATCTTTTCCTCAGCACCTGTTACTAAGTGCAACTGTGACCCTTTTTCCTTTTTTATATAAAACTACTGAAGGTACTCATTCTGTTATATAAATTAACAAATGTCCAACTTCACTCTCAAGCTCACATTGTGCCACAGAACCAACGCAGTGTTAAGAATCACTTTGGATTTAATTATTCTACGTAACATATAGAAGCAGCATGAAATATTGCATGTGAGAATGTCAAGTACAACTCCACAGCATATATCATGTAGGTAGGTACAGTATTTGTTGTTCAACATTTCTGTTATTACTGTGTAAGGAAGACAAAATAAATATAATTCACAGCTTTTAATTTACACAGGTAATTCATACAGTAAAATAGATTGCCCACTCCCAAAATAGCTCTGTTCCTAACAATACATGCATTTTTTAAAAAGGAACTAAAGGTAAAGGCTGTAGGTAAATCCTACATTCAAATGTAAATAAGAAAACTTACACCTGTAGTCTCTTAAGAATATTAATGTTCTGAAGGACTTATTGTCCGTAAAAGGACTACAAGTCTTCCATCCTCTATTTATCCTTTAAGGGGGTGGTAGAAAAAAGAGGTCTATAAAAATAGGATTATATCATAAAGTAATGAACTGAAAGAGAACAGTTCATCAATAATTATACATAATTCCACAGCAAATGCATGTGTAAACGCAGAAAAGTTATAAACAGTGCATGAAAGTACAACAGTAAAAAAATAAAAAGTTTGAACAAAAGTATGAAAAAATGACTGAAGCTGCGATCCAGGACATCACTACTGCCTCTGAGGGTCCAAAAATATGCATGCGCCCTGTAACGCAGCAGCAGAGCATACTGTGGGAGACTCCTACTGGCAATGATAAAAATAGCAAGAGAGTCAAAAATGGTACAAACTGCTAAAAATATCAGATGTTTGCCATCAATTGACAAATGGCAGAACCCAACATGCTGCATCCTTTTTTTGTAGTTAAACTGTTTATTGAAAAAATTAAGCAGTAGCATACACTTGTGCATTGGTAGCCATGCAATCATACATCATGCAGACTATTACAAACTTTTAAGTGTAAATTCAGAGCAGCATGAAGAGGTTGCAAATCTGACATGTCACTAGGCAATACAGGGTTATACAGCTTGTTACAGTATTGTTCATAAGACTGATAACCCTGAGTTTCATACATTTGTGTGGCTATTATGGATTTTATCAAAACCATAAACCCAAAGCGTAAGGAGGATGTAACAATAACTTAGGTGCCCATATGTCATTTTTATGTCAGTTTGGTAGTATATGACTCACTTAGAGAAGAAAGCAACTACTTATGTAAAGGGGAGGCAGAGGACAAAGTAGGATGGAGGAGGGTACCCATATTATCAAGAGTTATGAGAGGCCTTTGGGGCTCTAGAATTGACCACGGGTTAGCCTGTTCCTACCTTTGGAGGAAGGTGAGCCACCAGGGGGGACTGGGCTGATTGTTTCAGGAAGTAGTAAAAGGGGGCTGAGATATGCCAGTGTAGGGTCAGTTATTCAGATGCTGGGTGGATTTGTTGTTGAGACAGTGCCAGCTGTGCTAGGCAGGTTGTAAGTTCCTGCATGGAAGGAGTCATTCAGAGGCTGGGAGGGTTTGTTGTTCAGACTGTGCCAGCTGTGCTAGGCAGGTTGTAAGTTCCTGCATGGAAGGAGTCATTCAGAGGCTGGGAGGGTTTGTTGTTCAGACTGTGCCAGCTGTGCTAGGCAGGTTGTAAGTTCCTGCATGGAAGGAGTCAAGTCATTCAGAGGCTGGGAGGGTTTGTTGTTCAGACTGTGCCAGCTGTGATAGGCAGGTTGTAAGTTCCTGCATGGAAGGAGTCATTCAGAGGCTGGAGGGTTTGTAGTTCAGACTGTGCCAGCTGTGCTAGGCAGGTTGTAAGTTCCTGCATGGAAGGATTTCTGGCATATGCCACCAATGCAGAAGGCGGCAACTGGCCTCCTCACTAGTCTGCATGAGTCATTTCAACCCTCTGGGACTAAGCTGTGGTGTAATGCTCTGTGTTCCTAGAAGGAGAAGTAACAGGGAGTCCACTATATGATGTCCCAGCACCTTGCTTTTGAGGGCCTGGTTTATATCCAGTGCTGCCAAATACGAGGACAGGACCACAGGATATGTAGTAAGTATGCTACTGATGTGCCACATGTTCTGCAGTCACTGTTGGGCAGTATCTTGGTAACATGGAGAACCACTGGGGTCTAATATCAGAGAAAAAGGATTATGTTTTGAATTAGTCTACCTCTAGAGTCCCTGAGTGCAGTATGTACTAGTTTTCAGCAAGCATCCCTCTCCCCATTTGAGATTTGCTTATAGCCATGGCACACTTGGCTTTTGCTCCTGCAGACTGATCTGGGATATTGTCCCTAATAAGGGCATACCTTTTTCATGCCAGTCCTTTGGTCTGCTTAATCCAATGTTCAAGGGGGTGTTATGAGAATGCCATAGGCACCTTCCTAAGCTTTTTAAGCAATGGCGTTAGAGCACTCCTGATCTTAAGGAAATACCAGAAATCAGTCTGAGGCAGGCCATACCAGGCTTGCAGATTCTGGAAGGAGTCTAATGAGTCTAAGTTGCTGATATGGGGGAATAAGAGCTCAGCTAGAGCTGTCCTAGTGGTGAAGAGGGCTGAAGCTCTGGCACCTTACCTCTTCCCATGCCAGTAACCCATGTTTGGGAATGAGCATGGACTGCTGGGGGTTGGTTGGGGGGAGGGTAAGGAGTCGGATTGAGCTGCCGCCAGGCAGCCGTACTTTTCTGGGGAGGGACATGGGGTTTCCCTGGCTCTTGGCTGCCACCAGGTGGTGGCTCAGTGGTAGCACCAAGCCTGAGGGGAAACTGGACCTAGGCCTGGTGGGAGGAAGAGGCCGTCACCAGAGCCTCGGAGCGCATGCACACCTCCATGCGCATGCACGACTGTGTACCGGGATCTCAGGATAAAGGGAGAAAATGGGAAAAGGGAGCACCAGGGCCAGTAGGATGATATTCCTGAGCTATGGGGCAGAATGAGTCCTGCTGAGGCGAGCACCTGAGCAGAACCTGCCTGGTGCCCCGAAAGGGGAAAAAAACTATATGGAAAAAAAAATGGAGGTCAGCTAGAGTGTATATTCTCCTGACCTGCATACTGTAATAGTCGCAACGGGTAGAGGCGTGTTCTCCCATAGAGGGATTAGTCCAGGATGCAACAGTTCAGTGCACAGCCATTTCTGAAGGTGTAACCATGTCTGGATGGATCCACCTATTGTGGCATGTCTTCTAGAGATCTTATCAGGTATTCTATACTGCCATACTGCGGGGGGGGGGGCAGATGTGTGGCCTCCTTATCCAGCCATAGAGGTGGATATGGCCTGGTCCAGAGTCACAAGCCATTTTACAGTGTGGGCTGCTCAAAATGCCCAGTAGTATCCCTTAAATCAATGGAGTCCCCACCCCATTTTTGCCAGTGGTACATAAGTTTGTCAGCTGTATCTGGGTTGTTTACCCTCCCATGGAAAGTGCCTACCATCTTGTCTACCTTGTCAAACTACTGGTTAGGTATGTGGACTGGCAGGTGCAAAATAAAATGAAACAGTTCGGGAGCTATCACCATTTTCAGTGCCTCAATTTTTCCTGCCATGGTGCCCTCCACCTGTCACATTCCACTCTGTGGTCCACTACTAGGGGTGTAAAATTAATTTTGTAGAGTTTATTCAAGTTTGGTGTGATTTTTTTCCCCAGGTAGGTAATGTAGTTTGGTCCCATGCAGTTGGAAGTATTGGAGTTTACAGAGAGTGTTAAGGGATGATATTTCAGTCTTTGATTGGTTATTGAGCAGCTCGAAGACCTCAGAAAAAGGAAGTTGGGTAGTGGAGGAAGCGGCTTGGTCTAGAAGGACCCAAAAATCATTGGTGTAGAGCTATGCTTTGTGTTACTTAGCCACCATCCTTATACCAGGGATTTCTGAGTTCTTCTGAATTGCTGCCATGGAAGGCACTATTGCCAAAACAAAAAGAAGGAGCGATAGCGAGCAGCCCTGTTGGATGCCTTTGGCCAGTGAGAAAGGAGATGACAGAATAGTATTTGTGAGAACTTTAGCTTGAGGGTCTGCATAAAGGGTTTTTATTTTGGCTAGAAACTGTGAGCCAAAGCCCATATGTTCCAGAGCCTTATACAGATACCCCTACTCCATTGAGTCGAAGACCTTTTTGAAGACTATGCTATAGCCATGGTGGGAGTGGGTATGCAGCATGTCTAATATTCAGAAGGGACCTCAGATGGTCTGTACTGAGCCAGACTCTAGCATAACACTCTTGTACTGGGTGGGGCAGGGTTGGGAGGAGCGATTCCAGCTGCATGGCCAGGGTCTTGGCATATACTGTGCTGTCTACAATAATTAGGGCGATGGGGCAAATAACTGATATGATGGGTGTGGTCTTTATCCTTCTTAGGGAGAACAGTGATGGTGGCAGTGCTCATCAAGGAAGGGAAACAATGATTTATTCACTGCCTCAGCATGCAGTCTCTGTAATATGTGACAGACTACCGGGGAGACCAGCTGGAAAAACTCCACCGGAAACCCATTTTGCCAGGAGTTTTGTGGGGGATTGAGAGCTTTGAAAGAATCTTAAATCTCAGTTAGCAATAAAGGCACCTCCAGGGCTGCTGACTGCTCTTCAGTGAGCCATGGCAATTGGAAGGGCTCCTGGAATGCTTCAATATGGGAGGAGTGAGGTGGATTGTCAGAGCTGTATAATTTGGCATGAAAGGCTGTAATCACCAGATTGATGTCCTCAGCCTTTGTGCAAAGTTTACCTAGGCCGTCCTGCAGACCTGTGATATGATGCTCTGCCTGCTGCTGTCTAAGATGGTAGGGGAGTACTTTACTGCATTCTCCCTTCCCCCTTCCAATATTTATGTTGAAGTCACAGGATTGCTAATTCTACCCTACTGGTTGTGAGTGTACTGATCTCCAGCCACAGCTGCAAAATCAATTTATGCAAGGGAGAGACATGGTCACTCCTTAGCTAGGCCTTGAACTCTGTCTTCTGGTGATGTAACCTGGACTCCAGGTCTGTGAGTTCCTTTTCTAACTCTTTTCTATGGTGGGAAGCATAACCAATGATTTGGCCATGCAGTGTGGCTTTAAGGCTTCTTACTGGAGTTCCGCCAAGGTATCAACTGTATCATTTAGGTGAAAATACTCTTCTGCTTGTTTTCGGAGCCAGTTTTGAAGTGAGGGTCTTGGAGTAGCAATGGAGCAAGTCATCAGGCCAAGGTCAGGAGACTTGTGACACCCATAAAATGGTGAGCTGTACCAGGGCATGATCTGAGATCAGGAGTGGGGAGAGGGAAAGGAGAAGAAAAGAATGCAACATGGGTACTGCTCTAAACATCATTAACTCACATCAACAAACATTTTATGAAATATCCAGAAAAAAAGGACATCTGGTGCCACCATGTTCAAGGAACTCAGCACAACTTCAGTTACTGTGTGCCTGAAGTTCTTTGGCAGAAGGGTGTGGTGAGATAATGACGATCCTCTGAAAAAGCAGCTCAGGCCACCACTTTGAGGGGCATGATCTTGTTGCAAAGTTTGCCTCTATGATGTAAAAATGAGAGGGGATGTGGGGGCATGGCTGTGGGATAAGTGTTGGGTTGGACATTTTGGTTCAGTGAACTAGTCAGTGTTCTTGTTCACGTCCAATATCCCACTCAGCCCCGACACCCACCCAAGTTCCCCGTTACCCCTCAATGTCAGGTTTCAACAGCTGTAACACATTCCAGAGTAATTTTGCAGTTATGGTGGCATCTGAAAGATCTTGCAAGGGTGAGGTTGAGTTGCAGGCTATTCTTCCCAGGAGCTGCATTTTTCAGGCCCGAGTAGCCGGAGGTAGGCAGAGAAACCTTTTACACTGTGATTGCTGCCCAGGAGGGGAATTAAGTGCAAGCCATTTTGTCAATGTTGTTTGAGAGGTTGCTGTGCCATTGCCCCTTGAGCAGATTGGGAGGCCACACTGTTGTTGCCGGCACCATCAACCACCTGTGAGGCAGGCCATGGCAGGGCATAACGGTTGGAGGCAAGCAGCCATGTCGAGTCCTCATTCTTGTCTCCTTCAGTGAATTGTCCACTTCCACTATGACTTCTGGAGCAGAGCAGTTGTAGGGTCTGCTCTTTCTGTGTTCAGGCCCAATTCCTGTTGTCACTTTAGCTTTAGGTGGAAGGAGCCATACATCATCATCCTTGGTAGGCCTTTGAGGCGAGGTGATGGAATAAGCTCTTTGCGAGGGTGAGGTATCCATCGGAGTCAGATGCAAAGGTCCTGCTGCCATTGCTGAGAGTGTTAATGCCTCGTTATCACAGTAGATGGCCAGTTCATTTGCATAAATGTCATAGCAGCTGACGGGGTACTAAATATGAGTGGGAGTCCATTGTGTACTAGTCTTATGACTGCTGGATAGTATAAAGTAAATGGTATGTCCATGCAGTGCAGGACCTACTGAACCTCTATGTAGGCCCACTGTCATGCATTGAGATTGTGGGCGAAGTCTTGGAATATCATGATGGGGTGGCATTGCCACTCCAGGGACCCCAGTTCTCTAAGCGCTGGAGCTGGTTAGGAGTGGTACCTATTTCACATTGTATTGCATTTACTCTGCTCTTTTTTGTTTTGGTCATTCGCGCATTAAAAAGAAAGTCCACCGACATGCTGGAGTGCTGGAGTTTTGTGTATGTCTGTGTTCCTGGTTTCCAAGCACCCATCCTAACAGAGATCACAACCTGTTTTGCTTGGTAAAGGACCCCAGTTCTCTAGCTTGGTGTAAAATGTCCACCTTTACTTGCAAGCACAAAAACCATGCTAGGATGGCCTTGATTTTTTCTTCTTTCTTTGGCAGTGGAGCTAAGGAATGATGAGCCTGCTTGACCTTGAATCTGGGGCGCCCTGGCAGTCTCTGGAGGGCAGGCAGTATGTGGCACAAAAAAGCTATGGCACCTTGTAGTTTTAACTGCTCTGGGAAGCTGAAGAAGTGGAAATTGTTTTGCCAACCTTGGAACTCAAGATTGTCCATCTTGTCTTGGAGGGTGATAATTATCATCTCATGTCCTCAGAATTGGTCTTGCACTTCATGGTAGGCACATTCAGTTTGTATGCCACGCTGTTCACAATATTAAGTTTGGATTCAAGTTTGGTGACAGCTTGTGTAATTTGCATTGTGGTGGAATGTCTTTAATTTCTAGGAGGAGCTGGCTGAACATTGCCTGTACTCTCTCCATGGGGAACACCACTGCCATGATGTCTCTTGATCCAGGCTGGAAGGGAAGTCACAGACTAGGAGCACTTTTCTCTGACACTGTACTTTGAAGGTAAGCCTAATTACAAAAAATATAATAACAATGTACTGAAGCTGGATCCTCCCTTTTTAACCTCACAATCCCACCCCGGTCTTCTTTCTATCACTAATGTACCTGAAAAATGTCTTGTCTCCTTTCTTAATTGCCTGAATCATGCGCTTGGGGCACAGAAATACAAGGGAGGAGTACAAGATAGGTGGGGGGTACTGATGGCCACCAGTCAAAAAAGGGACCTGGAGGTAGTCATTTCTGATGACCCAAAGGTAACCAAACAACATGAGAAGGCTGTGGGGAGAGCCAGTGGGATGCTAGAGTGCATAGGGAGAGGTATAACCAGCAGAAAAAAGGAGTTGGTTATGCCACTATATAGATAACTAGTGAGACCTCATCTGGAGTACTGTGTCCAGTTCTGGACATGATAGATACATTCAAGTACATCAGGGATATAAACAAGGTACAGGAGGGTAGCTTCTTTCAGAAAAGAAATTGTAGAAGAACAAGAGGGCATGATATGAGGCTAGAGGGGGGTAGGCTCAACAGCAACATAAGGAAGTACTTTTTCACAGAAAGAGTAGTGGATGCTTGGAACAGCCTCCCTGCAGAGGTGGTGGGGGCAAAAACAGTAGGGGAATTAAAAAATACGTGGGATAGACATAAGAGGACTCTAGCAATAGACCACATCGAAAATCTATCAAAGAGGCTTAAAGCACGCTTGGGTTTCTTCTTTAGAAATAGGACCCTCTTTTCTCTCACGACCTGCAAAAGACTTGTCCAAGCAACATTCCTTCCCTTGCTTGACTACGGAGATGTTATCTTTATCTCCTCCCCAACCTTGAGCCTATCTAAACTGGACGTACTCTATCACCATACTCTTCGCTTCATTACTAACTCTGCATTCAGGATCCACCACTGTGATCTTTATGCAGCAGTTGGGTGGACCTCTCTTGCCACCAGATGCCTCCTGCATGCTGGCATTTGGACCCTCAAATTACTACTCCACAAACTGCCTGCTATTTAACGACTCTCATACACATCTCGCATAGCGCCTACTCCCTAAGGAAATCCAACCTTATCCTACTAGATGTTCCCAGGATATGTACCACAGCTAGCCAAAGAGCTGTCTCATATGCCCTCCCAAACATTTGGAACCAACTATAAGCCATGCTGAAGCTAACCAGCATCGTATCAATTAACTCCACAAAACACTAGCTATCTCTAAATTAAAAGACATATGTAGGTGCTACTAGGCCCCAAACCAGTCAACTTCCTAGAGTACCGACTGGCCCTCTACTTATTAAGCTGAAATGTGTTGCATAATTTAGGGCAAGGTTAAAGCTGGAATGTACTGCATATATAGCATAAGGACTTCTATTGTGTATACCTCTTGTATTATATATATTTTTTCTTTGTTGTTCTACATTTTATATCTCCTGTCTATGTAACTGCGAACTGTATGTGTATGTGCCTCAGGACCTCCTTGTGAATGAGCTTGCTCAACGGAGTCTTTCCTGCAATAAACTTGAACTTGAATAGGGAAGAGAGGGTAAGCCTCAGATCAACTAGGGTCAGTGGTAATGCATTAGGTATGGAAAAGGAGCAGACTTGGTGGGCCACATGGTCCCTATCTGCCATCACCTTCTGTGTATCTGAGTATTTATCTGCATCCTGTTGTATCTCATACATATCACAGGAAATCTCATTAAAATTAATGAGGAATGCCTGTGATAAAGCCATATATCGAAGGGCTTGAAATAGCCTGACTGAAAATATGCAATTTATCTTCAAGTGTAAGGGGGCAGGGCCATAATCCACAAGTGGCTGAGCCACAAGTGAGTTATGAAAGTCCTGCTCAAAATGATGATAAACTGTATTTTGAGACAGACCTATATGTATTTGATTTATACAGCATCAGTTTGCTGGTTATTATTTTTATTTGGTGATGGTTTTTATCCACCCTCCTGTCAAACTGGCCCCCTTCTATTGGTTACCCCAGCCCTGTCACCCAGCGTCCTCCATGACCTACCTTATCAACATCAGCCCTCAGGGCTTATCCCCCCCCCCCTTGCTGGAGACAGATGAGAGGACCCCTGCCCCTGCCATCACATGATCTGGTTTCACTGGACCAGGGCCTGGATAGCTGGGTACGGAGCCTCTGATAATTGTTTAGCTCTGTATTTTCCTTGTTCCTTCCCCAGGTACAGATGTGCAGTGCTGTCAAGTCACACATTGCATGTTCCTGCACAATGTGTGTCAATGGCCACCACACCTCCAGGCATGTCTGGTGGCCCTTTGCTGTCTCCCCCCAATCTGCCACTAGGGGTCAGACATACACTGGGTCCTGTGGCCACACAGCCCCCTGGAGGAGGAGATCAGTCCTACAGGTACTCAGTCCTCCTCCCTGCAACAGATCCTCTGACATCCCAAGTTCACTTCCAAACTTGGGTTGTTGGTGCCGTAAGCTGTAGTGCTACTGCTGCACCGGTAGGATGGCCCTTAATTGGTTATTGCTTTTAAAACCACTGTTTGAAAATACAACTATTTATCTTTAATTTTAACTACTGGCTTCAGTTCTGTATAGTGCTATTATAATAGGAACATAGCAACATAGCATATTCAGACAAAAGCAGGCAGATGCCCCTCTAGTGTGTCCATTATCATCTCAGCAATTGTATCCATTGATAACGTTGGTGTTCATAATGTGTTGCAGTTTTTTTTAAAAAACCTACCAGTGTCTTTCTATTTATCTGTTCCAAATTTTGGGTCAGGGTGTAATATAGTGTAGGGGTTTGTGCTCTCCCTGTGGCTGTCTAAGCCCCTACCTCAAAAACACCTTACTCCACAAGTTGAGAGATCACTTGGAGGTAGAAATAGCTAACAAATGGCACTGGCATTTAGCGGCATACACAAACGGCATATAGCCATGTTATATGGACATCTTGCTGAACAAATAACAACACCAGTATTTTTCCAGTTCTTTCTGGAAATTTATTGCACAGGTACAATGGCAAGTTTGCATTAAAAATTCCATAGTAAAGTGCATTGGTAAGCACCTGACTAAGTTACAAATCACAACATGCAAACAGTGCAAAGATCAGTGCAAACTTACAAACAGCTACATCACCTCCCACCTGGCTGCCAGCTTTCGTACCCCAGCACTTTGCTCCGAAAAGAGCTTCGTCGGGGGGTGCTGCTAAACCATCAGTACACCTCCCTTATATATAGCTCTTAACCATTATGTAATGATGTCTACCTGACTTATTGCAAATTTGTCCAATGTGAAAACAGTGGTGCAGCGTAAGGCATGCTCCTGTATAAAGACATTTTTCCATACTGATTCCCATAAGGTCAGTAGCAGTTATCGAGTAGCTGTTAAAGAATAAGTGCTACCATTATATATGTTAACACCAACATCAAAAAATACAAAAATAGAGTAAAAAAGCACTCAACTATTTTTATTTTCCACCACCCCTATGGAATTGCACTCCAAATTACCAACACCATCTGTGCAAATCAATTCTTCCTTTTTCTGTTTTGAAGTGTCTTTTTCGCTTAGATGCTGATCATTTACCACAATAGTACACATCTCTGCACACATCGATGACATCCTGAAGAAACTGCTCCTCAAGCTTCGCACCTTGTATAGGAACCATAGTTGCATACCACTGACTACAAGGCGCGAACTTGTCCAGAAGATGCTACTCCCCATTTTCGACTACTGTGATGCAGTCTATGGTGCTGATCCCATATCTTCCCAGACCAAACTGGACTCTTTCTTTAACTCATTCTGCTGCTTTGCCCCCTCTCCTATTCATCACTGTGACTTCTATTATGCCCTGGCCTTTCCTCCATTGTCCAACAGGTAGCACTCCCACTGTATCAAACTGACCTCCAAATTCTGTCTGGGAAAACTCCCTCCTTACCTCTTATGCTCCATTTCTACTCCCCTCCCTCCCATTCCATGAGATCTATTGACACATGCACCCTGTTGGTCCCACACAGATCTAACCTCATCAGCCAGACTGGCTTCTCCCACTGCTTCCCAAAATCTGGAACACTCTCTCCTAGGAGGTATGTCACTCTTTCTCCACCTACTGTCTTGGCACTTCACTACACAACTTCCTCTTCCAGCTGCACCTGCTTTAATCCTCCCTAACTGCCTCTCATCCTTGTTCTGCTCACCAGCATCCAGACCCCCTTGCATGGTTCTTGCATCTTGAAGGGGAAACAGGTTTTGGTGGCTTGCCTCTAGCTTCCTTAATCCTCATAGTCCTGTCTTGCTGTCAGCTCTCACCCTCCTTTTGGGTTCTCAACATCCTGGAGGGAACAAGGACTCAGCAGTCTTCCTCCTCCTCTCCCTCCTCCCTCCCTCCTCCCTCTCTTCCTCCTCCTCCTCCTCAGCCCACCTGAAGCTACTTCCACTATCCCTTCTAGAACATCTGAGCTCCATCCCTCACAACTCTGTCTTTGCTGTTGCTTCCTCTTGCCCTTGTTTGCCTACAACACTTGTTTACTGCCTTAGAGCACAGCACTCAGAACATCATGGCACTACGATTGTATTGTTGCGTTATTATCTGTTGGGTCTACTGCATCATGTTTCTGTGTCCTCCCACTGATTGCATCAATTTTCTTGAGTTGTAATTGTCTATACTGCTCACAATTGTGTATTATATTTACCTAATGCTTCATATTGTATCTGTTTCTACCTTCATTATTTGCAATTCTCTGTTGTCAAATCCTCATTGTACCACCCCCAGGTCACACCATGAGATGAGCAACTTGCTGTTCTGTGTATCCTCCTGGGGAAACATCTCAATAAATAAAAATAAATAAATAATTAAATAAATGCATAACTTTTTATTCTTAGTGATGTTATCCACTTTGTGAATGCTGTTTTCCCATTGGCTGATTATTCTATTGTAATGTACTTAACCTTCAAGATATCAATTTCAACAGCCATAAGAAGGTATCATTGTATTTTAATGTTAGATACAAAGCAATCACTTATCTTCTCATTTGTTTCTCCATTGGTGTACAAATAGAGGAGATGCAATGGTCTGGCTCAAAATATGCATTTTGTATGTGTGTATGGATGGATTTTTGAGGAGGGGGTTGGTTGATGGGGCGTTGGGTTGATTTTATTTGATTTGTATTGTATGTATTTGATTATTTAGTTATTGTTGTGGGATTTAGAGGGTAGTGGATTAGTATTTAGCAGAGCTTTAAATCTGAACATCATGTGTCTGAGAGGACGTGGTGGCCTGGGGTGGGTCAGGATAGTGTATGGGATGTTCCTGCTACACGATATGCAGCCCACTTCCAACCTCCCTGTTTGTACCACCATGATACGTCAGTGCCGGGAGGTCAGAATTACAAGGTGCCGTGTTGATCGATTGTGGCGGGGCACCCCGTGCAATTCAGAGGGAGGGTAGGATCGAGGTTGTTAGGTGCAGGAGGTGCGCTGGTGCTGTTGAACCATGGAAAGAGGTGAGACATATTTGGTTCTGGTTCCCAGGGTTCCTGCCAGACTGAGTGAGTAGGCAGCAAGGAGGGCTACATTGTCCACCAATCCCCTGAGAGTAGTGCTATGCAATGCCAGGTCGATCTGGAACAAGACCACTGTTATTGCGGACTTGATTTCCTTGGTTGACCTGGCCTGCCTCACTGAGACCTGGTTGGGAGATGATGAGCACCTGGTTCTAGAGGCCGCCGTACCCCCCCAAGTACTCGGTGGTGCACTGCCCCAGAGTGGAATGTAGGGGTGGGGGAGTGACCATCTGTTTTAGATCCAAGCTTAACTTCTCTGTGCACCCAGTGGGAAGACTGAATTCATTTGAATGTGTGGCCATGCATGGTGGTCCGGGCACAGGCTGTAGGATTCTCCTGATTTACCACCCCCTGGGGTGGCAAGTGAATTCCTACAGGAGGTGGCCAATTTCATCGTCGATGAGACATTGGCACCCCCCGATGTTTAGGTTTGTGGGATTTCAACATCTGAGCCGACAATGTGTCATCCAGATTGGGTTCCAGCCTCCTCCAGACAGTGTTTCCTCTGGGCCTGTCGCAGGAAGTTTCCTCTCTGACACACCAGGTTGGTCACATGTTGGATTTGGTCTTCTCCATGGGACTTGAGATTTCCAAGCTCAAGACTGATTGGGCCATTTGGTCCAATCATTGCACAATAGAATTGTTGCTCAGGGCCCCCCCGAGAACCCTCCCCCTACAGAGATGGTTAGCTGTCGCCCTTTGAGGGGTTTGACCCCAGAGGGATTATTGGCAATGGCTGATCTAGCTAGTGTGGGCAGTGCATGCACAAGGGGTCCTGACGTAGTGGTCACCACCTATAATAGGGTGTTGACTGCGGTGCTTGACTCTCTCGCACCAATCCATGTATGACCCAAGTCCTCTCACTTGAGGTCCCCTTGGTTTGATGGGGAGCTCAAGGCAATGGAGATCTTGGATCAGAGGTGGAGTGCTGCTGGTGGAAGTCTCGCTTGGAATTGGATAAACTGGCCCTATGTACTCACTATCGTGAATCACCCTGAAGAAGGCAGAGTTCCTGTCAAGGGAGATTGCTGCTGGGAAGAATCGACAAACAGCGCTTTTTAGGACTGTGGACAGGCTTTTAAATCCAGCCTGTCTACAGCTGAAACAGAACTTTTCTAGCACTTTATGTGAAGAGTTTGCTCTATTCTTCTTGGACAGGGTGTCCACCATCCGGCAGGGTATTCCACCAGTGGGCCCTATGGAGGCCAACAGTGGTCACCTTGGTCATCCGGAGAGCACTCTGCCTAGTTGGGGGGAGTTTAAGCCTGTGGAAGTGTCAGAGGTCATTGAGGATGCATCCAAGTTGAAGCGCACCTATTGTGAACTGGACCCGGTACCGACACGTTTCTTAATGGAATATGTGGGTACTGTCAGTGCGGTGTTCACCCTGATTGTTCAGTGTTCTTTATCTGAGGGGATTTTTCCTGATGCCTTGAAGGAGGCATTGGTGCATCCCCTCCTGAAAAAAACATCTTTAGACCCCAACATCAAGAAAAATTACTGTCCCATCCCCAATCTCTCATTTTTAGGGAAGATTGTTGAGAAGGTGGTAGCACTTCAGCTGGAAGAGCACCTTTTGACCTTTGCTCTCTATGAACCCTTCCAGTCTGGATTTTGTGCGAGGCATAGTATGGAAACTGCTCTTGTTAGAGTGCACAATGATCTCCTCAGGACTAGAGATCGATGGGAAGGGACAATTCTTATTCTCCCAATCTCTCCTCAGCATTTGATATATTAGACCATGGTGTGTTGCGTGACCACCTGAGGGAATTTTGTGGGCTCACTGGCATGGTCATCTGCTGGTTTGAGTCCTATCTCATGAACAGGAGGCAACGGGTAGTGATGGGGAATTTCTTCTCCTCCCCTAGTCTCCTGTCCTGTGGAGTACCTCAGGGTTCGGTTTTGTCCCCGATGTTGTTTGCCATTTATCGGCTGCCCCTGGTTGAGATCATTAGTATATACAGTGTGGGTTTTCATTGCTATGCTGATGATAACCAGCTGTATTTTTCCTTTGCACTGGGAACATCTAACGCGGTGGAAGTACTAAACAACTGCCTTGCAGACATCAACAACTGGATGACCTCCAGCTGGCTGCGACTGAACCCCAATAAGACAGAGGTACAGCTGATGGAGTCGAAAAGAGGGTGGAATAGGATGGCCTCTGGTGCAGAAACCTGCTAGTTTCTGGGATCCATGCCATTGAAGGCTTCCTCAAGGGTACGAAACCTAGGCATAATCCTTGGCAGTGGTCTGACACTTGAGGCTCAGGACCAGCTTCTACCATCTCAGAAATATTGCCAGGATTAGACTGATTGTTCCATCCCTGGACCTCCCGACCTTTGTACATGCCTTTGTAACGACCAGGCTGGACTACTGTAATGTGCGGTACCTTGGGTTCTCTGGAGGATCCCTCTGCCAGCTGCAGCTAGTGCAGAACATAGCGGATAGGCTGTTGGTGGGACAGTCTAAATTCAGCCACATCACCCCGGTGCTGCATGAACTGCACTGGCTGCCAATCAGGTGGAGGATCCTCTTTAAGGTGGGGTTACTCACCTTTAAGGTCCTACCCGGGTTGGGCCCAGGTTATCTGTCTGACCTCCTGATGCCTGCTGCATCGACCTGCTCCCTCTCATTCTCCTCAAAGGGCCTCCCAGCAATTCCCAGGATGAGGTTAAAAACGTCCAGCAACAGGGCATTTAGTTTTGCTGGCCTTGTCCTGTGGAATTCTCTTCCACCAGTTATATGGGAGGCCCCTTCCGTAGAGGTTTTTAAGGCTCACCTGTTTCATCAAGCCTTTTCTGATCCCCCAGACTGAGTTGTTCAGGACTTTTCCTTCTCTCCCCCACCCCTTTTTTGGTTTTACTGATTTTAATATGTATTAGTGAATTTGTAGACTGAACATATTTTTTCCTTTTCTCTTGTTTTATGTAATTTTATGATAGATTTGTTGTTATTGTGCAGCGCCCAGAGCCTCTGGGATTGGTTGCCTGAAAAATAAATTTTGCCTTGTCATTTTGCCATCTTCAGGAGTGGGGGGGGGCAGGATCATAACGTGTGAGTTTAGTTTAGTTCATTTATTCTACCAGGATAAGTCTCCATTGAGCAACTTCATTTTCACAGAGGTCCTGGGTAAGGCAGGTTACAAAAATCAATACAGGTGCACAAAAGAGATGCATGTCAATGTACAAGACAGTTTTAGTACAATAATTTTGCTATACATATAGGTCCATGGTATATATAGTACAATAACAGCTTTGCGATATGTGTAGATCAACAGATAGAACTTGACAATATACATACAGCAAGATATAAAAATAGAATCTAATGATAGAGTAGCGTAGGTCAATATTCAAGGCAGATTATTATACAATGTTAGTTGTGCAATGCAGTCGATGGCAATACAACACATTATTAGATGCTAGAATATAGTTTGAAATAAAAACACGACATTGGCATTATTAGAAGAGGTCTAGGATACCTGGGGCTAAGTGGGCCACATGTAGTACTACATTCTAAATATGGAAGTGAAACTTATTTCTGGAAATTGTTGGTGCCATATAAATAGTCAAAAGAGGGAGGGACCTTGTGATTGCACAGTTACACCCATATTGTTCTTTGCATAGTTTATAAATTAGGGATTTGAATACATCATGGCTAACCAGGTTACTACGCTTGAATGACTTCAGTAATGTGTTCCAGGCTGTAGGGATGACACTGACTATTGCTGATTGGCAGGGTTACAAGTGAGTTATGAGAGTCTTGCCCCCTCACAAGTGATAAAAAATGGTTTATTTCAAGTCACACAACTGTGCATTCAGTTTATACAACATCAGTTTACTAGTTATAGCTTTGAAACCTGTTTGAAGACTAAAGTGTTTCTTTTTTTTTGAAATCTTAGTTTATTAATCTTTTCCATAATATATACAACAGACATAAAATCAGAGAAAAAAAAGGAAACATAAATAAACACCTATGCAATTTCCATTCTTTGAATTGCAATCATTACATTTATACCTTAATAAATGTATAACTGGAAAACATAAAGTATCTAAAAAATAGAAAAAAAACTTACTAAGTGTTTCTCTTTGATTTCAATTGTTGGCTTTAGTCCTGCACTAGGCAATTAGGATGTCATCAGCATTGTGAAAGCTGCTCTCTGATTGGTTCAATACTCCATTGTGATTAAACTAACCTTTAAGATATCAATTATGACAAAACTAGCAACAATACATCATGATATTTTGAGGTTAGCTATAAAGATATCACTTATCTTGCCATTTGTATCTCCATTGGTGTTGCATGCCTACATTGATCAATGACAAGTTTTTAAGGACTTCCACCTGTTTGCACTGGATGGATTGCACTTAAATAAGCATGGTAAAAGGGTGTTGGCCCAAAAATTGAGATACATTGTAAATATTCATTTAAACTGCCTTCAGAGGGGGGAAGGGGTATCTCAAACCTGAAGCCCATTAGCCCAAACCCAAAGCCCATTAGCATAAACAAAGATACACAAACACGCTGGAAATTTCTATTAGTCAATGCCAGAAGTCTAACTAATAAAATGGACAAATTAAAATTAATATTACAAACTTCCCAAATACATATATGTGCTATTACTGAGACCTGGTGGAATGGGAGAGATACCTGGCATAGGGAAATTAATGGATATACATTGTATACAAAGGATAGAAAATCGTCCAGAGGGGGTTGGGTAGCAGTATATATTTTGGATAGTATCACATCCACGAATATAGAAATAGACAGATGGGGTAATTCAGAAATATTATGGATTAAGATCACACCACCCAATGATCCTACCATCAATGTGGGTTAGTGTATAGACCACCATCCATTGTTAACCCAGATGATATTATATTATTAGATTTCATTAAACAGCTGGTTGCAACAAAAAAATTTATATTAATGGGGGACTTTAACTTACTGGGAATTAAATGGAATACACTAGAAGCCTTATCACTTATGGAAACCAGTTATCTACAGATTTTTACACTGGCTGGACTAGATCAACATGTAACTGATAGTACTAGGAGGGATAACATATTGGATTTGGTGCTAAGTAATTTGAGCAATAGTATTCATAACTGCATAACACTACCTCCATTGGACTCAAGCAATCATGCCATGGTCAGTTTTGAATACTTGGGAAACTTGGGAAAACATACAGGTAGCACAATCGTCCATATGTACGATAAAGCACACTTTGGGTTAATGAGAAATGAGATGGCAGCCTGGAATTGGCAAAAATAATTTGCTAATATATCTGTATCAGAAATGTGGAGTAAGTTGAGTAATATGGTTGGTACATTGGTCCATAGGCATGTACCAATTAAAAGGAAATACAATGGAGTTAAAAAAGCACTTCCCTTATGGATGACCCCCCAGTTAGGAAATTAATTAAGCATAAAAAATAAAGCATACTTAAGGGCAAAAAAAAGTAACAACAAGATATGTTGGGAGTTATATAAAAAGTACTTAAAAAGAACCAAAGCAGCAATAACCCTAGCAAAAAAAAAATATATGAACATAAATTAGCAAACAAAGTACAAAACAACTATAAATCCTTTTATTCATACATTAGATCTAAAAAAGGCACCAACAGCAGTATTACATCCTTGAAGGACCCAGATGGACGTGTAACCTCAGACAATCAGGAAATGGCAGATATGTGTAATGTCTATTTTGCATCAGTCATTAATAAAGGCCAGCCAATACAAATGAGACAGCAAAATATGACACAGGGCTCTACCATTACATTAAACATTCTTGATGTATTAAAAAGACTTAAGGATATAAACCCTAACAAAGCACAAGGTCCAGATGGGATACATCCAAGAGTAATTAGGGAACTGGCACAAGAATTGGCAGGGCCAGTAACCTATATCTTCCAGAAATCCCTGGATACATCTGTTGTGCCTGATGATTGGAGACAGGCTCTTGTCATACCAATATTTAAAAAGGATCTCAACAACAAGTTAAAAATTACCGTCCAATTAGCCTGAATTCGGTCTTAGGAAAAATCTTGGAATCTATCATCAAGGAATATATCCTTGACTTTCTGAGTACTAAAGGTATTACTGACAGGTCACAACACGGGTTTACCAAGGGCAGCTCATGCCAGACAAATCTTTTAGAATTTTATGGCAGGGTCAGTAAAGCCTTGGATCTAGGCAACTCAGTGGATGTTGTTTACCTCGATTTTGCAAAAGCATTTGACAAGGTGCCGCATGTGGAATTGATAGGAGCACTCAGGGAAATAGGAGTACATGAAAAACTCTTTTCTTGGGTGGAGACTTGGCTGGGAGATAGGAGGCAGAGGGTATGTGTGAGGGGAGCATGCTCTGAGTGGGCTGAGGTGTCAAGTGGAATACCGCAGGGTTCGGTGTTGGGACCATGCCTTTTTAATATATACATTTCTAATATGAATGTAAGTAATGGAGTATGGCTAGCAAAGTTTGTGGATGACACACGGCTGGGATACTCAGTCAACAATATAAATGAAGCCATTATTTTACAGTCAGCACTTATAGAACAGGAAGAATGGGCAAACAATAAGGGATCATCATTTAATATTGATAAATGTGTTGTCATGCATTTGGGCAGGAACAACTTACATTTTAAATATAAACTAGCCAACAAGGAATTAAGGATTGTACAGGATGAAAAGGATGTAGGAGTAAGGGTAGACAATGAATTAAAATTTGGACAACAGTACTTCCAGGTGGTAGGGAAGGCAAGTGGTATTCAACACTGTATACGCAAACACATCACAAGTCATGAAAAGGCAGTGTTGCTGCCACTGTACACCTCACTGGTGCACCCCCATGTGGAGTATTGTGCCCAGTTTTGGGCACCAGGCTATAGGAAGGACATTATTGTCCTGGAGAGGGTACAGAGAAGGGCAACAAAAGGCATGAAGGAGGTTCAGGGTTTGGAATATGAACAGAGATTGGAAAAACTTGGATTATATTCCTTGGAGGACCGTAGACTATGTGGAGATATGTGTCAAATATATAGAGCACTCAGTGATGAGGAATTACGAGAGCAACTTGATATAAAAATGAAGAAACAAATTTACGATACTAGGACCCATTCCTATCAACTGTATGAAGATAAATATAACACCAAAAAAAGGGGAAACTGGTTTAGCATAAGAATAACAGGAATTTGGAATACACTACCAAATGAAGTAGTGTCAAGTCCTACTATGAATACCTTTAAAAATAGGTTGGATTCTTCTTTAATTAACAAAGGTATTCACGGGTATCGTTAATGAACCAGCGAGCTATATGGACTCATGTCTTCTATGCTCTGAAGAAACCTATGAACCTAGTTGTAACATGGTGTAAATCTGCACACTGAAATATTGAATTTCTATTGGCCTAAATATAACAGGTGGTGCTTCATCAACCATTTATTTATTTTTTTATTTATTTCAATCTAGGATTACAATACCTTTGAGCCGAGGCTCTTTTACAAAGGTTCCATGTCAGCGTGTGCAACAGTCATCATTTTTAGTTACAAACATAACGTCACTGACTTACAGACATGTAATAACCAGTACAAAGACTTGAGCTATGAGCAAGACAAGGGAGGAGAGGGGGTCGATGGGGAGAAGTGATGGTAGGAGATTGGGGGGTAGGAGGTGCAGGGGGTAAGGGGGAGTACGGGAGGAGGGTGAGGGCAGGGGCAGGAGTGGAGATATGGGAGGTAGGTGGGCGAGGGTGGGAGACAGTGCAGCCAGGGGGCCTTGTCAAGGGAATATGCCAGGTAAGGTGTTAGGGGTGCAAAGACTGATTGTAAGTGCTGGGTGCTGGGGCATGTGCAGCTGGAATGGTGGAAATGTTAAGATGGGCAATCGCAGGATACAAGCAGTGAGAGGCACAGCTTGGACTTGAAAAGGCCAAGTGTTGGAGTGGTCACTATGTCGCTGCCAAGAGAGTTGAGCCAGTTGGATGCCCAATAGGCAAATGATCTTTGTCCTTGGGTCGTGCGACATCGTGGGATATGTAGTAGATGGGAATTGGATCTCCTTGTAGTGACATTCCTATGTCTAGGCTTAAGGAGGGCACAGACACCAGGTGGGGCAAGTCTCATTATGATTTTCTTGGCCATGATGCAGGTTTGGTATTTTATGCGTTTGTCCAGTTGAAGCCATCCAGATTGGGAATAAAGGTCACATGTGTGGGTATGGCAATGTGAGCCAGTGATGAGACGACAGGCCTTATTCAGGGAGGTTGTGATACATTTGAAAGCAGTGGTAGTTGCAGACCCATATATGATAAGACCATAGTCTATGATGCTGACAATGGAGCTTTGGACGGCCACTGACAGTGCTTCTGGGGTTAGGTGTTTCCTGTGCTGGAATAATATGCCTAACCTCGCATTGGCAGACGTTGCCACATTGCTAATATGGACAGTGTATGAGAGGTGGGGATCAAGGGTGATGCCAAGATACTTGAACGATTGTGTTTGCTCTAGGATGGCTCCTTGTTCGGTTGCAATGGAGAGGTGGAGTTGTTTGTTTTTGTTGTGGGGGCTGCAAAAGACCATGGACTTGTTTCTTTTCTGATTGAGAAGCAGTTTATGATTTAGGAACCAGGATTCGATGGAGGAGAAGGCCCGCTGAAGTTTATTTTGTAATTGGTTTGAATCAGGGTCTGAGGTGAGGATCACAGCATCGTCGGTGTAGAGAATTATTTGTTCTGGGTAGCTGTCCGGTAGTGAGTTTAAGAATAGGCTGAAGAGGAGGGGTCCCAGAATGGAGCCCTGGGGGACTCCAGCGGATCGGTCTAGGGTCCAGAGTGCATCAGCGATTCTTACTGTTTGGGACCATTCTTCAAGGTAGCTCTTAAACCAGCCAATGGTGTTGGTTGACAGCCCAGTGTTCTGAAGCTGGACAAGTAGGAGGCGGTGATTGACGGTGTCAAGGCTTTAGTTAAGTCAATGTAGATTGAGCCTAGTAGTTCACCGGAATCAAGTGCATTGTGGATTGCGCCGGTGAATTCAAGTAGGGCTGTGGAGGTGCTGTGACCTTTGTGGAACCCGTGTTGTTGCTTGCACAGGATGTTGTACTTATCCAAGTATTCTGTGAGCTGGTCCGAGACGATGCGTTCTAGTGCCTTGGAGAGTGGGGGTAGTAGGGAGATAGGTCTGTAGTTATTTGGGCAGTTTTGTCACCACTTTTATGGACTGGGGTGACAGTGGCAGATTTCCATCTGTCCGGGAACTGGCTAAGGCTGAGGGAGAGGTTGAAAATTCTGGTCAGAGGACTAAGCACTTCATCAAGTGTGAGAGACAGGATTTTGAGATTGAGGGAGTCATTACTAAATCTTGATTTACCAAGGGCTATGGTAACGTAGTTGTGTACTTGGTGAGCCTTGACTGCTTTGAAGTAGAAGCAGGGGGAGCTGGTGGGAGTAGTGTTCATTCCAGACAGGGGGGGCTACGCCATCTTTGAAGTAGTCCTGAGGTAGGACAGCGCTGAGGTTGGTAAAGGCTTTGTTAAAGGTATCCGCAATGGTTTTTGGGTTGAGGGTTGTGGTTCCGTTGATGTTGAGTATTGATGGGGGGGTTTTGGGTGGATTCCCAGTGAGTTCTTTTATGTTCTTCCAGAATTCCCGACCATTGCCCCAGGAGTTTGTGAGGGCATGCTTATAGTAGGCAGACTTCATTTGCCAGATGGTTTTGGTGCAGTCATTGCAGGCACGTTTGTAGTTTTGGATGTCGTTTTGCTTTCCAGAGTTTCTGGCCAGCTTCCATAGGTGGTCTCTTGTTTTTAGCATCCTGAGGAGGTCACCTCTGAGCCAAGGGTTACTCAGTGATTTGACTTTGTGTTTCTTAATAGGAGCATACGTGTCACAGGCCACAGTGAAGATTTTTATGAAGTGGTCAAGGGCAGTGTTTACGTTGGTTGTATTGAAGATAGGGGACCAGTCTTGGTGGAGGAGATGGGATTTGAGTCGAGGAAGGTGACCACTGGGTAGAACCCTGCTGGTGATTGTTTTTGGTGGTTGTTTGATGAATTTATTTGACCAGGTGCAGCTAATAGGGGAGTGATCGCTGAGAGAGTCAGGGAGGACATTAGTGTTAGATATCCGCGATGGGTGACTGGTAAGGATCCAGTCCAAAAGTGTGCTGGTGCCGGTCCTGTAATTTTTCCTGGTTGATGAGTCAACCATTTGTGTGAGATTTGCAGCAGCAATGGTATCCCTGTGTGCACCAGCATCAGCTGCAGGCCAGTTGATGTTGAAGTCGCCTAGGAGAATGGATTCGGTGTCTGGTGGGAGTGACTTTACAAAGTCAAGCACTGCTGTTAGACCAGTTCCCTGTTCTTTGGGAGGGATGTAGATGGTGGCAACAGTGAAGGTTTTGTTTTGGGCACTGAGGAGGATTCTCACTGGCAGTATCTGAGCAGTTGTGGGTTGGATTGAGGTAATGATGTGGTGCCCTTGTATGGAGTCTTTTAGGTAGAGAGCACTGCCCCCACCTCTTTTGGAGAGGCGATCCAGCCTAAAGACATTGTAGCCAGGAAGGCTGATTGCATAGTCCGGTACCAATGGCGTGAGCCAGGTTTCGACAACTGCCAGGATGTCAGGGCAGTGTTGGCTGGTGAAGGCCTGTAGGGCATCCATTTTAGGAAGGAGGCTGCAGATGTTGATTGATATGAATGAGAGGACACCCAAAGGCTTGCTAAGATTAGTGGCTTTAGAGCAGAAATAGCCAGGGTTTGGGTGCACGTTGCCTGACAGCATTAGGAGAAGGAGGAGGACTAGCCTCAAGGAGCTGCGGCATGTTTCTTTAAGGGAATGTTTTCACCTGCTGGCATCTCAGGAAGTTGCCGAGCATCAACGATAGTGGGTGAGGGTAAGCATAGACAGGGGGGACCAGAGTGGAGGGCTAGGACCAGTGTGGGTGTAGGACAGTTTCATGGTGGTAGGATGGACCATGGGCAAGGGGCAATGACCAGTGTGCAGCATGCCTATGTGGAGGAAGGATGTAGGAATGTGGAAGCTGTGGGGGAGGGAGGGAAAGCAGACTTTTGGGGAGTGCAGTAGGGGAGGAAGACAGGCAAGAAGAAATAGAATGGGGGTAGAGAATGGTGGAGGTGCATGATTAAAGTATGATTTGGGGTTCAGAGAAATCTTACCCAGTTCGAGAGGATCTCGAGGGTGGGAAGCAAGGAAGGTATATAGCAATTAAAGAAACTGTGTCTTTCAGAAGGTAGACTTTTTTTTTCTTTTTTTTCTCTTCTAAATGAAAGAATAAGAATCCCTCTAGTGGCAGGTCTGTACAAAAAAAAAAAAACTCCTATTACAGCTTTAGTGTGGCAAAGCAGGAGAAAAGTCCTGGCCAATCAGAGCGGGTTTGCTGGAAGCGCTGTTGCCGTACCTTCCAAGTAGCTGCTGGCGGGTGTCCTAGTCTCGGTCGGTGGCTGTCTGGGTGCCGGCCGACCGTGGGGCAGCTGAAGCAGCCCCGTTCAAGGGCAGGCAGCTGGAGAGAAGAAAAAATGGCAGGGTTTAAATAGCATTGAGGTAGGATAGCTTTAGTGTGAGCAGTTTAACAGGACAAACGAAAGTTAGACTTTTCGGAGCCAAGGCAGAGTGCTTGGATGGGGGGGGTTCATAAAGGGCAGGAAAGAGAAGAACTGTAAGCACTTTAAATTACTAGTAGAAATTACAATCCAGCTAAAACAGTTGAAAACCTCCTAAAAAAAAAAAACTCATATTACAGCTTTACTGTGGCAAAGCAGGGGAAATGTCCTGGCCAATCAGAGCGGGTTTGCTGGAAGCGCCGTTGCCGTACCTTCCAAGGAGCTGCAGGCAGGTGTCCTAGTCTCGGTCGGTAGCTGTCTGGGTGCCGGCTGACCGTGGGGGAGCTGAAGCAGCCCCGTTCAAGGGCAGGCAGCTGGAGAGAAGAAAAAAGAAATTCCCAAGTAGACCATGGTTTGTGATGTAATATCTTTATGATCCACCATAGGCAAAAGCATTATACAAGTGAAAACAATATGCAAATAGTTTGCTGTTTCTGCTTGCTCCAGCAATTCTTTGCTCAAGTGCAGTTCCTATGGCAGCCCAACAGATGGCTGTAAAACAGTGCTGTGCTACTAGCATCGTTTCATAGCCATTATAAAACAGTAGAATTCCCTGATTTTGCCACCAACCCTTGTGAATAACCATTGAATAACCATTCACAAGTAAAGCACAGAAGGAAAGCAATGCATCATTTTAATGTTAACTTTTGTGGGTGTGGAGCAGTGGGCATGCAATTTCTATAACAGAAAGCAAAAATAACAAAGATAGTGAGTTAAACAAAGCAAGATCAAAGAAACATGCTACTTCTATGGGTGAAAAGAAAAATAAAGTGAGAAAAACAAAAGGAAGTCAAAGAAAGAGACTAACAATACTAGGCAAAACAAGTATTTGAAAGGCGAGAGCAGTAAACGTCATGTTGTTCTAACTCCTGCTGAGCTAGATAATTTAGAGAGGAAAAAAGTGAAGTTAATACTTAGAAAAATAGTGCTTGGTCTACGAAATTTTTTTCAGATTGGCTCAGTTAGGTACATTTGGAAAAAGAGTGCTGTGCTGCTAGTACTGTTTCACAGCCATCTATTGATCTGCCAAGGAACTGCAGAAACAAAACATGAAGATCTACCCTAGCACACTCCCATCATGCAGTGCAACCCATATCTTGTAATACACACAGATGAAAATCGAAGAACCTGGCATAGAAAGTTAACTGCAAGTTTTTGAAAAGTTTTAAAATAAGTTTTGATGTTAGAAAGCTTAAAGCTTGCAGTGAAAGCTATTTTTGCAAAACTTAAATAGCAGCCACAATATTTCCAGTAGGTGTGTTCCAATTGTTTTATACTATGTGTACACCATGTTTAACAGCTCACTATAACGCATTCCAAAACTAAATCAGTCTGTCTGTTCTCATTTATTCCGAGAATATTAGTCATACAGTCATTGCCATGTTACAAGAGGATTAAGCCACTTGAAAGGATGGGTCTACTGTGGAATTAATCCATGGTTGGGTCATGGGAGCACGGAGGCTGAACCCCCTTCCCAACCATGGATTAATTCCACAGTAGACCACTCGGCCTTCAGCCTTGTGCCCCAACCCCTCCCCAACCATGGATTAATTCCACAGTAGAACCATCTTTTCGAGCGGCTTACTGCTTACATGCACTGGGAATTATCTCTAGCTACCACTGTAGGTAGGATAAAAGCTTTAATGCATTGCATATCATTAAATGAATTGGGATGTCAACAAAATATGGAGGAGTTAGGAAGCTGTCAGCCAAGAAAATACAACTGAAGTTAAACTTTTATATATTTTTAGAGTGCGGATTATTAGATCAACTTTCCATTTTATCTTTATATCTATGCACAATAAAGCTAGATGATCATTTGTACAACTTATAAATGCTGGGGGTTTATTTTTAAAAGTAGATTAGCAATGCAGTCACTGTGTTAGACCAGTAGAAGATGCAGTAAGAAACCCAGAATATGACAGTTCCAGGTAAAAACATTATGGCAGAGTAATTTTTAAGAGTTATAATCTTTTTATCAGGCCTGTGGCTAACAGATGAAGAGAAGTACTGCATAACCATTGAAGCCAAGTCACCAAAAATGTTATAAAGGAGAATACCTATCCTACAAGCACCCCACCCACCAAACCTGCCCCCCATTCCACCAAATCTGCCCTC
Source organism: Neoceratodus forsteri (assembly GCA_016271365.2). Classification (NCBI taxonomy): domain Eukaryota; kingdom Metazoa; phylum Chordata; order Ceratodontiformes; family Ceratodontidae; genus Neoceratodus; species Neoceratodus forsteri. The sequence goes on from JADMNL010000023.1 coordinate 436,886,411, forward strand.
CCCCAATTAGGCTTTTAAGCCCAAACTTGATTTTTTAATTATCTCTTTTTTTTAATGACCTCAGTTGGTTAATATTCACTATGATATACCAACCGTAATATAAACATATCCCAAGCTGTGTGGTGCCATGTCACATTCTCAGTGCAGTGCCAAGCCACTCACTGAATCACTTTATACACTGAGCGGTGCTGCACCTTGCTGAGATGTAAAATGGTGCTGCATAGCATAGGATATGTTTATAGTACAGCTTGTACATCAAAGTGAATATTAAGTCACGGAGGTAATTACACATAACACCTCACGTGAGGCACTTGGGGTAAAATCCCAGTACTGACACTGCAGTGCATCATGAGGGGGATGCTGCACTCCTGAGGGGCCATCTTTCAGATGAGATGTTAAACTAAGGTCCTGTCTGCCTATCCTGGTGGTTGTTCAGGAGGACATGAAAGATCCCATGACAATTCTCGGAAAGTGTAGTGGAATTTCCCCCTTGTCCTGGCCCAATTTCCCCTTTCACTAAAACTACCACCAACAGCTTTTTTTTCCATTTAGTAAACTTTATTAGTTTAATACTTTAACAACAACAACCATCAGAACAGACAATGAGTAAATACATTAGACAAAAAAGCAGTCCTTGAAAAGTACAGATACATGTGTGTCATATTGAACACATAAGTAGAGGTTACATCGTAATAAATTCTAAAACCTAATATTGTTGTCTGCTCCCCACCCACTTCCCTCCCCACTCATCCCCCCCAGTTTGCCAGCTTGTTATCACCCAAGGATGGTTATAAAGCAACTAGAATACCATGTTAGGTATGTATATCCTTAAGAAAAAAAAACTGAAAAATAACTAGAAACTACTGAATCACTAAAAGGGTGTACAATGATTCCCATCTTAATTTATAATTTTCCACCCTATTATTAACCCCAGCAATGATGAACTCTGCTTCCAAGGCAAACATAATCTCCTTATACCATTCCCTATAGGCGGGAGTGCTTGGTTCCTGCCAATGTCTCAGAATGACTTTCTTAGCACAGCTTAATATTAAAGCCATATGTGCTCTCTGTTGGCTCCCTTGTAAACCTGCGTAGTCACCCAAGATGCAAATTTCTAAGTTGAAATAGTCTGATAGTGCCAAAAGCGGATCAAGGCATGTTTGAATACAATGCCAAAAGGAAGTGTTTTTGTCACATGACCAAAGCATATGAAGCAGGTCAGCCGAACCTTAATGGCACCTGGGACACTGATTGGATGATACCCTACCCATTTGATGAAGTTTAAATGGGGTATAAAATAAATTATGGTTAATATAAAATTGCATCAATCTATATCTTTCCCACTTAATATATTTGTATAAGTGCTTCCAAATGTTGGACCAGTTCCTGAGAGGAAAAGCCGGGGTTAGGGTATTGTCCATCAATAGATCCTTTTACCTTCCAAAGTGGCAACTTTTGTTAAAAGAAATTTATATGAGTAGGATATGATATGAGAAGAGGGGCTAGAGCTAATAAAGAGAAATATAGCAGAAGTAAAGGGACTGTTCCATTCCCCCAGTCCAAAATGTTGTGTCAACATGTGGGATATCTGAAAATATTCAAAAACTTATCTAGTATGCCAACTAAAAAGATGACTGGCAGCATTGTAGGAGAGGAGTTTTTTGTCATGAACCAACACCCATGTCTGGCCAAAAAAGGTGAGATTTAATTACTTTACCTGAAATTAAAAGATTACGGTTGGAAAACAAGGGCTGGGCAGTATGCTTATGTGCATCCGCCTTGAGAAAATTAGTTAATTGATGCTGTGTTTGAAGTGAAGAACTTAATGGTGTTTCTTTTAGGGATATGGGAAGGTTCTTCCTAATAATATAAGGAAGGGCTTTGGGGTCTATATTATTTTCAAAACAGAGAGCCTGTTCAATTCTAACCCAGAAAGGACAATATATAGACTCTGTACTATTCACAGGAGGTTGCATCCAATATCTGATCCTAGCCAGGTGTATAGCTAAATAATATATGTAAAAATTGGGAGCTTGAAGTCCTCCATCAATTTTAAGACACGTAAGTTTACAATAACTTGTTCTGACTTTTTTCCCCTGCCATATAAAACTATTAAGGATTCTCTGTAACTGGGAAAACCATGATAATGGAAAAGCCCCATTAAACATTTGTAGAGCGTATAAAACCCGAGGTAAAACATTCATTTTTATTATGCTCATATGACCCCATATAGAATGAGGTAGTTTTGACCAACGTCCAAGGTCTTCTGTTACCACCAATAGCTTAATTTGGTTCGATTGCAGCTGGTTACCATCTATAGCCCCCTCCACCAGGACAAGGCTAAAAATTGGCCAAATTGTCTGGCCCTCCTTTCCTGGTCAACAAAAAGTAAATAAAATAAAAGAAATATTTTTGAGGCTTAAAAGCCTTATCAGGGTGTTGTGGTTTTGGAGGTGTGGTGCTTGGAGGACAGACATTATTCTTTAACTTCATTCCATTAAAATATATCAGCTACAACTTCTTTGTTGTTTCCAAAAACACTGTAATTAGTGAGCTGCATATACAGTACAAGAGAGATGTGCATAGTGACTAGGTTTTACATGTAGGCAGATGTATGCATTCTTCCAGCCCTTATCAGATAAAATGTCCTTTTGTTTGCTGGGAACAAACTACTTTTCCTGATATTTTGTCAGATAATAGCATTAGTTCCACTAACTGCTAGCATAGTAATTATACTGAACTGTTATCATGACTCATAATTGTACTGAACTGTAACAAACAAATCCTGCTACATGAAAACAATGTAATTTCCTTTATAGAAGGATCAGGAGACAATGTAGTGGCCATGTTAACACAATTATTGAAAGTTAGTGTGAATTTCAAACAGAGTCATGTGGTTTATATAGTTGCAGCAATTGACTTCCTCAGGTATTTCCAGATATCTCCCTCTCTCTCTGGTGGCCCTATAGTGGTACTGTAGGCAAGCAGGAATTTATCTATGGATATCACAGAAATTTCAGGAAACATTTGACCATGGCAATAACTACAACTCTATGTTAATTGGATACGTTTTCCATTTTTGTACTGCTCACCTAATTTACCTTTGAACTGACCGATGTAAAATTCAGATGGCTGTCACCAACTTTGACTATAAAGTGTTCACAGTTTTGCAAAACCAAGGTTTTTGTGGTAGTCCAAGCACAGATGGAAGACCTGGTAGTTGGCTCATGTCCAATATATAGTAAAGGATATGGCCAGATAAATCTGGAAAGAGTGGTGAGGAGATTAAGGTTTTATTGCAGGAGAAGATGGAAACGCAGAGGAGGAAAACTACCAATCAATAACTTACTGTAAATCTATAGCAGCGCCATACCTCAATAGTAGGAGTACCCATAGGGCTACTTCTACTAAAGTAAGTAGCATTTAGCACTCTAAGGAAATGTTTAATGATAAACATTTCTTAGGCTCGACCTTACTACTCTTAACAAGTTATGAATTAGTGCAATAGGCATTGAGTATTTGTAGATGTTGAGTTGAAACTGTTGTGTACCATCTTCATGTCTCTGATCATAGTCTTGGTACAATTTGTTTAAGCAGTGTAATGCTTTCAGTAAAATGCTTAATTAACCTGCACTTTAAAAACATCTGAGGCTTGCTGCTAGTACAGTGCACTTTAAATGGAAATCATCATAATCCAGTAGGGTGTGTGAATAATGAATAATATTTCCTGAATACAATGAATAATTTATTTATTTATTGAATTTTGTTAACCAGGTGGGCCCACTTAGACAGACATCCCTTTTTCAGGGGTGACACAGAGTTAGTTACATTAAACAAAGCAATCGAAGACAATGTTAAAGACACAGAGACACTGCAGGGAATATACAGGAGGACGGTAGAGTTTGCAGTACAGTCACAAAATATGGAAGTCAAAGAACTCTAATAGCAAATGTGGAAAAGGCAGTGACTTGTGGTGAGTCCGTTTTCCACATCTATCAAGTCTTATGTACAAGTGTAGGTTGTTACAAGGGGTAAGTTATCTTTGAGGAGATTTTTAAATGATGCTATAGAGGTGCTCCCTTGTATAGACAGGGAGTTAATTCCAGAGCTATGTGACTGTATTCAAGATGGATCATTGGCCGGATGAGGTCCTGGCTTTGGGAACTTCAAGAACAGGATGTGCGGAGGAGCAGAGGTTTCTCATGAGAGTTGTTTTTTGTTTTTTTTACTGCTATACTATTGAGGCTTTGAAGAGAGCTGATTAGGATTGTAAATGTGAGGCAGAGAACAGGATATTTTAACATCTCTTCCAGAATATGCCACTTCAGGGATGGAAGTGCAGCACAGTGGTGTTCCTTACTATCTGCTGCAAACCTGCCTATTTTGTGGTAGGATTGCTTGACTTTGGCTCAGTTTCACTTAGTGTGGTGAGAATGGAAGCTCTGTATAGCACCACTAGGAGTAGAAGAGAGCTGGCTATTGAGAGGCATGACTCTTTTGTGAGGTAAGACCTGAGCTGGAAGACCAAGTCAAGATGTTGGGAGAGTAGTCCAATTAGGCTATTTGTTAGGAAGAAAAATGAATAATTGGTACTATTCAGGGCTATTCAGCAGGAGTTCAAGATCTCCCAAGACTTCCTGTCTGATCCAAGACCAGTTTGAAAGTTCACTGAAGGCAGCTCATGTAACCCAGCATTCGCAAAAGCTACAGGCAAGTGAGAAAAACATCTGAGCTGCTGTGAAAGAACAGTCTACTTCCTTCTACTTGCTAAAATTAGACAAAAAGCATAAATCTTGAAAGTTTTTGTTCCTTTTCTAAATCTAACTCTGAGAGGTTTGATTTTTGTACACTTGTAGTATGAAAATCTTTTTATAAGGAGAACTGCTACAGTAAGAAGAAAATACAACTAAAGAAGGGCTGTTTGCTGGAACAGACAGGCAGGGGAGTGGGTCCCAAGTCCAGCAAATACACACAATATGTATATGTGTGTGTGTGTGTGTGTGTGTGCACTAAACCTGTAGTGTTTTACTCAGTTTAAAGGAGTAAGGAGGATTTGTGCAACTGAGCATGCACCACTGTATTTGTTAGCTGGTATGGTGGGACTAGTTGGTTGAATCGCAGTGCCTCTCTTCCACTGTTAGCTGCCATTTTGGTGTGTGTGTGTGTGTGTGTGTGTGTGCACATTCAAAAAAGACACTCTTGTAAGTTTGTTGCTTGGTGCCTAAGAAGAAATTTAAAACAGAATGTTCTTTCTCTTCTGAATTTATTTACTAGTCAGGCTTGAATAGTTAGAGTGAGACTTGTCAGGTCAATGGAATAACGGCAGTCAGTGACACTGAGCGATATATAATTTCATAGCAATATAATTTAAATTTTGTTTTATCTTACTGTGGCTACTACGGCAGACAGTGGATGCACCATAAAATGTACAGCAGCTGGTCTGGCAGCCCCAGCAAAGCTGCAGTAGGAGGTGAGCAGCAAGCAGCAGATGAGGGTGAGGGTGAGGGTGAGGGTGAGGGTAAGTGTACTACAGAGAGACACTCAGGGCACATTCACCACACAAAATTACTTTTTCCTGTCAAGGCCTGTTGCCTTCAGCACCAGTATAGCATTGATTGACACCAGGGAAAAAGGTACTGGAACTACTTGTAGTGCTGCTAGGAGGGCATTGTCACTAACTGCCACTGATACCACTAGTGTAAATGTGTCTTCTTCGTCCTTCACAATTGCCAGTACCAGCATCACCTCATCCTTAAAAACCACCACTGTTCTTATCCACTACAACTAATAGCATCCCAACTTCTGCTGCACCAATGACCCTACCAGCCACTCCTGCCACTGTGACCCAGACCACACCTGCCACTGTAACTGAGACCAGACATGCCATTGTGACCCATACTACTTTTGCCACTGTGCTCCAGACCATTCTTGTCACTGTCACCCAGATCAGTGTTGCCACTATGACCCAGATCATGTATGTCACTGTGACCCAGACAGACCAGGCCTGACATTGTAATCATGGTGACCACCAGCACTGCTACAGTGACACTGGCCTTCAGGACCACTGTGGGCCCAATAAGTTTCACAACTATTCCCAGAACTATGTCCACCTCTACTGTGACACCCCTTGCTTCTTGGCCTGTCTCCAGTACTGTAGAATTTAACAGTACAGATGAAGAGGGGCGCTCATCCAGATCTGAGTTCTTACTACCAGCAGAGGAACTGCCTACTGACACATCATCTGAGAAGACTAACCTAAACAGCTTTGATGATGAGGCAGAGTATTGGGAGCACTTTGAGAGGTGTATAGCAAGAAAATAGGGTGGCAAAAAAAATCTCAACATCTTGAGGTTGCACTGGCAGTAGAAAGGATATTGTTCCTCCCCAAAAGAAAATCAACAATCTACCCTTCAACACTTTGTTCAGCAGGCTTCATTCCTACCTGAGCAGCTAAGTTGAGCAGGTGCAGGGGCATCAGTGGTAGAGGGAGGGTTCATCCATGAAATATACCTGAAACAAACTTGAACTTTTAGATATTCACTCTGTCTGAACCAAACTTGAACCCTAAGGAAAAAAGAAGATGAACCTGAACTGAACTCAAACCCAGACAATGTGAGACGAGGAGAACCCACATGGAGGGAATAGGGAGACACCTAACTCGAACTGAAAGATTACTTAAAAAAAACTCAAACCAAACTGAACTGGAACCCAAATGTCTACTTGTCAAATCAAGCTGAACCAAACTCGATCTATACCCTGCCAAACTTGAAATGAACTAGAACCCTAGAAAACACATCAAACCCTCCCTCTGATCAGTGGAACCAGGGGAAAACTCACAACAGCAGGTCCAAACAAGAAAGGCTAGTGTGTGCTAAAAGAAAGATGCTGGTACTGGTGGTGACACTTGCCAAATGAGTGGTGTCAGGACCACTAAGAGTATGGTATGGCTGCATTTTGTGTTACTAAAAATAAAGAGAACAGAAGGGCAGTGTGCACATTGTGCAGCATGACTCTCAGCAAGGGGAATTATTGGTAAATTTACCTACCACCTCCTTAATGAATTATCTAAAGGTAAAGCATCCCCAGGTTTTTAAAGCTTCATCTGTGCCTGTGCCTGTGGTTATATAATCAGACCCATCCAGGACCATTGGTGATGATGCCGGCAGTGATGTTGGTGGCAGCATCACAGACCATTCTACTTCTGAAAAAATGTCAGTACTACCACTCCTTCCCATTCAACACCAAAGAGTCCATGCACCCCAAGCACTCCTGGCAGCAGCAGACATCAGTACCCTGGTATTTCCATGTCATCTGGCAAGTATGGAATGTCCCCTCATCCACGGTCAGTGCAGAGAGTGGAAGAGTTCCAAGCCAGAACTAAGTACCAGTGTTCCCCTCAAATAGCTCAGCGCATCACACAGCTCATAGGCAAAATGATGGTGATGGAATTACAAACCTTTTCTGTTGTGGAAGACACTGGCATTTGCACATTATGCAGCACTTGCAGCCACAGTAGCATATCCCAGCATGTCCACATTTTCACAGACTGTGGTGCCAAAGATATGTGAGGGTGTGAGAATGGCAATTGACATATTACTCTCAGAGGCTGTGGTGGGAGTTTTCCTCTGTACCTCTGATATCTGGAGCAGTTGTAACTTCATGCATGCATATCTCTTCCTGATTACACACTGGTGTGTGCAAAAGCCTGTCTCCTGTTTTCAGTTCCTCCTTCTCTCCCTGTACTACTGGCTCCATCTTCATCCATCAACAACCTGGTAGTCACTCCGCAACTGCACTTCTAAATGTGGGGTAAATGGAGAAAAACCACAAGTCACCTGAACATCCTGGAATTCATTTAAGAGATGCTGCAGTCTTGGACAGTTGGTGCCAATCCACATGTTGGTTTTTTGCATCATAGATAATGGAGCAAATATGGAGAAAGCAGTTAGTGATGGGAATTTCATCAGTGTTCATTGCTTTGCCCATACCTTAAATTTAGTGGTCACATCTGTGCTACATCAAATTTATGAGGCTAGAAGGACTGCTTCCACAGCATGCATTATCTGAGCTCATTTTCATTGCTCTGTAAAGGTGACTGACCAACTAAGAGAAGTGCTACAATGCCTTGGTCTTCTTCAACATTGCTGGATACAGGATGTGAGTATCAGATGAAGTTCATCATATCTAATTGCTGTCTAGTTTGCTAGAACAGAAGCATGCACTTCATAACATGTTAATGGAGTGTGACACTGGAGGAGTCCTAGGCCACCATAAGTGGTCACTGATTGATGCCATGGTGAGAATTGGAGCATTTGAAAGGAGCACCCATGAACTAAGTGTGTCCACTGCCACTCTGAGTCAGGTGATCCCAGCAGTGCATATCCTGAAAACATCCTTAGAAAATTGGATCGGAAAATAAATGAATCTCATTGGCTGAATCATCAGATGAGAGATTCATTTATTTTCCAATAGAGCCCGCTTAAGAACAAGAGCCTACTTGGGGTGCCCATTTCCTGATTAAATCCTTGGGCACCTCGAACGTTAAGAAAATTTGCCGACATTTTTTTCCTGCTTACAAAGCTAGCCCAAAAACTAGTGGGCAGGTCATCCAACCCAAAATAAAATAAAACAGCCATTACTTGGGCAGATAAAACCATTGCCCATCCAGAAAATCTTTCCAGTTCCACAATCAGAGTGAGTGAGGGCTGTGTCAGCACATTATCTGTAACACCATGACTGAGCATGAGAGCAGCGGTATTTTCCTGATTTTCATACCGCAGATGGACGTCCATCTGAGGTATGGAAACTCAAGAAAATACCGCTCCTCTCATGCCATCCCCTGTTAAAGCACATATTCCACCAATGGAACTGAGTTTGTACTTTTTCAAAAATTCGGAGAACTGAACAACGGTTTGCTGGGAAGTATGTGGCGCCGCAAGACAGAGAGAAAAAATGAGCGAGTTAGCAGATGCGCCACCAGTAAGTTACTGGTTCAAAACAATAAATACAGTAAATAAAAGTACATAGTAATACAGCATGTGTGTGGGTATGGAAGGAGGGGGTGATGGTAATGAAGAGTGAGCTACTGCATCCAAGTGTACTCTCTGGTAGTGCTAGCTTAGGAAAATCCCTGTTAACTGGAATTCCACTCGCAAAAACAGATGGCATCCACCGCTCACACTCATCAAACTAACAAGGGAGAGAGAGAGAGCACAAATGGCTTTTCTTTTTAACAGAACTCTGCTCTTTCTATAAAAAAAAAACTTAATCTCTATACTTCACCTCTGGACAACTCGCAACTGTGGTACACTTAAAAGCGGGCAGCAGCTCCTTCTAAACTTTCGGTCCTTTTGAATCACAGTCCAAGCTCATTACTGACTAAAATAACAAAAACACAGCCAACTCTGGGGAATGGCAGGAGAAGAGAACTGACAGCACAGCAACGTTTCTTTTCTTTCCTCAGAGTGTGTCTACGAGTGAGAGCCCACAGCCCTAAAATGCAGCTCTCCAGTTTTACTGGTGTGTGGGGGAGGGCTTCATTAGCAAACTAAGGCACATGAAGAGTGGGATAAAAATAATTGTAAAGAGCAGCCAAACCCTCTACTAGCCCTACTAGAGGAACTACTTTACTGCAAAACTAACTTTTTATTGCTTTTTACTTTTTAATTGTATTTATTTTTTAAAATATTTTATATAACTGTTACCTGTAGCCCATTTTCTAAGCGCAATAATGTAGGCGGTGGAACTATTTTATTACAAAATAATTCAAACAGCTGAGAGTTCTAACATGTAAACATAAAAATATGTTTTTTTAGCAAACATGTAATTCAGTGGTCCATTTTCTAAGTACAATAATACCCTCCAGGGTGGGTGGTATGGGGTATACCGGACCTTCGGGGCTATAAGGCCCCTCCGCCTGTGGCATCGAGACCTCATTAAGCCTAGGCGGTCCGGTATAACATGCCGCCCTACTCATCGGTATTATTGCTTACATGGGCACCTATGTGTAGGAACAAAAGGAGATTCCAGATGGAACAGCTGTGCTCATTAAGCACCTGCAAGCTGAACTGGGTGTAGGTTTTGCACGGTGCTGGATAGTCACAACTATATTTGAACAGAATATGAATTCAGACCCTGAGTAACTAACTCACACTATGTGGTTGCTGTCACTGAGACCTGGCTCACTAGTAGGGTCGCAGACAAAAAAATTAACATTGACTCCTATACTCTGTATAGGACAGATAGAGGTTTGAGGAAAGGGGGAGGATGTCTATTATATACGTCAACTCCTTTCTTATCTCTAACATACTCCCTCTCCCTCTTGAACTCTCAGGATGTGAACTTCTAGCAGTGAACTTAAAACTGGGTCCTAAAAGGGAGAAGAACCTCAACCTGATTATAGTCTACATCCTTCCTAAAAATGTAATTGATGGCCTTGACTGTGTCATTAATACAATATCAGGCCTTTCACCACACCATGAAATGATTGTGCTGGATGACTTTAACTGCAACTGGCTGTCTAGTAATAGCAAGACATATGTAGACAAGCTAACTAATGTATTCTTAACCCAGGTAATCTCTGCCCTAACCCAAGTCAACTACAAAACTGGTACTTCCACCCTGCTTGCCTGAATCCTGGTCAGCCACCCTGACAGAATCATCTCCACTGCCTTCCTGCCAAATTTTCTTAGTGGCTGCTCACCTGTCACTTGCAGATGGTCAGCCAAAGGTGAACCATCCTCCATCAAAGTCTGAGAATTCTGTACCCATTACCTCCCTTACTTCTGTGCACTCCTTCAACAACTGGTCTGGTCTTTTCTGTCCAATCCCTGTGATGTTAATGCTGCCTTAGAGTACTTCACCCTCCAGTTTATCAGGATCTGTGACATCATTGCCCATCTTAAGACTCTGCACAGGAACACAGGAAAGGTAATTCACAGGCATGGTACGCCCCTGCCATTAAGTTGTTGTCTCATGAGTGGGACAGAGCTTGGATTCTAGTTAGAGAGTTTGGACACCCAAAATACCTTCTAAGGTACAAGGAGCTGCACAACACCATCAAAACCAATATTAGAGCTGCAAAAGCAGACTTTCACAGATCCCAACAGATACACTTTCTTCACTGACGTTAGCAGCTCTGGAGTGGTATTAACAACATCCTAAGCAATATCAAGAAACCCCTGCCCAACTCAATTATTGTGGGCAGCTCCGCAATTGTAGGTGGCCAAAATATTGCTAACTCCTTCAATAGCATGTTTTGCAACATTTCTTTATGCATACCTGTCCCTCCCACCTTCCTCCCTACAGCAGCCGAGCCACCTGACCTCCCCTCCAGACCTAATTTATATTTTGAAATCTAACATGTAAGGAAGTGTTTGCCTATCTTACTAAGTTCAAAATTACTACCCAGCTTGTCCTTGACAATATTGACATGAAGCTTCTCAAACTAGTCTTAAAGGAGGCCATTCATCCCTTGCAGATCATCTGCAACTTGTCCCTGTGCAGCAGACAGGTCCCGAAACTCTGGGAAAAAGCCCACATCACCCATGTTCATAAAGGAGGTGTTAATAACCTTCCTTCTAATTACTGCTGCCTCTCCATATACCCCCTCTAAGATCCTAGAGAAAGCAGTTAATGACCAGCTCTCTCACTACCTGAATAGTTATGAGCTTCTTGCCAAGGAACAGCATGGCTTCAGGAAAAACTACAGTACTATGACAGCTCTACTGGCGTTCACTGACTCATTATACTGTGCCCTTGACAGGGGAGAATTTGTTGGGTCCATATATATTGACCTTACCAAGGTCTTCAGTTTTGTAAATCATGCCCTCCTCTGCTGGAAACTCCTTGCACTAAGCCTTCCTTCTGGTTTAGTAACTACAGTACCTTAATGGCAGGTCCCAAGTGGTCAAATATCACAGTGCACTATTGGATACTCAGCCAGTAACTGTTGGTGTATCCCAAGGATCAATCCTTGGACCACTTCTTTTTTATCTCTTCATTAATGGATTGCCTGCTGTCTGCAAGACCTTAAATATTTTACTGTATGCTGATGATGCAATCATCATTACCAGTGATATGCACTTGGAGAATCTGAAGCAGAAGCTCCAATCTGACTCTGACACCATCCAAGACTGGTTCTCCTCTAGCATTCTTGTTCTGAAGGCCAAGAAAACTAAATGTATGATATCTGCCACTCATACCAAATCCCTCTCCTCTCCTCTCTTGCTCTGTCAATTACTACCAGATCAGGATGCTACCTAGAGCAAGTTGACACCTTTAGATATTTTGGTGTCACACTTGACTCGACCCTGTCTTTCTCTGCTCACATAGACATCTTAGTCAAGACTGCCCAATCTCCCTCGGCATCATGCACCTCCCCTCCTTTGTAATGTGCCGATGAGAGTGCCAATCCCTGTCGGCTAAAGCACCCCCACTCCACAAACACTGAGGGTGGCATGCTGGGAGCCCACCCCAGCATGCCAAATCCCACCTAAAAATGAAAACCGTCCACTTAGCACGTCTTTTTTTTTTTTAAAACCCTGTAAACAAAAAGCGTCCTCGGGCGGTCTCCCTCACCCCCCACAACCTGCACCCACCCACTGCTCACACTGCTTCCCACACCCCCTCACCCCATACTTACCTCCGGAGTCCAATGCGATGATCTTCGTGGACTGGGAGCATGTCTGCACTCTTCAAAGCCGACTGCGAACTGAGGAAATGCCGGTAAGCTCTATAATGGAATGAATAGGGTTTTTTCAACTTTGATGCATATCTCGGGCATTTTTTGGAATTTTGGCATCAAATTTTCAACATGGGGTTTTTAGGACCCCGCCTGATGAATTCTGTCACTATCATGGTGTTAGTCAGCCCAGAAAGGTGATTTCACAGTCACTGCATGGAATCACTTTTTGGGACTGACTAACAAAATGACAGTGCCAGTGTTCATGAGGTGGGCTCTCAAAAAGCCTATGTTGCAAATTTGGTGGAAAAAATCTAAAAAATGACTGTTTCATGAGCGTGCATTGTGCAGTTGCTACGCACGCTCGTAACTTTGCAAATTTGCAATATTTTCATGCCAGATTTTTAACATTGGCATTTTTACACACCTCCTTGTGAACAGCACAGCTGTCATTTTTCAAATCCTGGCCAAAATGTGTTTTCGTACTTCCAGTACAGAATAGCATGGTCGCTATGGGAAATCAGTGTTCAGGACAGACTACGAAAATGACAGTGATGCTGTTCATGAGCAGAGGTCCTAAAATGCCTATGTTGAAAATCTGGTGATGATACTCCATAAAATGACTGTGTTACGAGCGTGCATTGCGCAGTTTGCATGCACGCTCGTAAGTTCGCGAATTTATAACATTTTCACTCCAGATTGTCAACATTGTCATTGTTCTGCACCTCCTTATGAACAGTACAGTTGCCATTTTTCACATCCTGGCCGAAATTTATTTTCGCACCTGTGACCCACAATGGCATGGTCACTATGGGAAATCAACTTTTGGGACTGATTAACAAAATCACAGCGTCAGTGTTCATGAGGGGAGGTCCCAAAAGGCCTATGTTACAAATGTGGCTAACAAGCTCCCCCAAATAATTGGGTTATGGACATGTGTTACGCAGTTGCTATGCATGCTAATGACTTCACTAATTTTTCATATTTTCACTCCAGATTTTCAACGTTGCCATCTTTTATGCTTCCTCCTGAATAATACAGTTGCCATTCTCCACATCCTGCCCAAAATGTGTTTTCATTCCTGTGTCGCCAAATGGCATAGACACTGTGCAAAACCACCATTCAGCTCACAAACTGATTGTGCCTCTTCTTATGAGGTGGCCTCACAAACAGCCCGTGTTGAAAATCTGGAGTGAAAATACCATCGCACCCCTATGGTGTTAGGGTTTCCAACTGTAGCACCCCACGCAGTACAGACTGACAAGTGCCAGGACTGTGAATTGGGATCACCAGATGTAATGCTCATGCCATTGCACCCCACCCCACCCTGCTGCCACTGACAGGCATTGTGGTGTGCCTTGCACTCTTCGGCCACAAAATTCACCCCATTCTCCTATACTGCACCCACGTCAGCGTATTTCCTTATGGAATGGGATAAGTATAATGCCCAAAGATCCCAAAGCACAGCACTGCACTTGTCAGCGTCTACAGAGTAGGGTGATGTACAATGGTATGAGCGTTATAGCTGTTTACCCAAAGGCACACCCCAATGCCTGTTGCTGTCTACAGGGTGAGGGTGGGGTTGGCATCACTTCAATACTTCACTGCCATTCCTATTATGCATCTCTACCTCTGGCACTACCAAAGCCAATACCAGCGAGACAACATTCGGCATTGACAAATGCTTGTTTTATGTGTACATGTGACAGATTGCTTGCAGAGAAAAGTGCACAAAAGAAAATAGCCAGAATCTGTGTTCTTTTAATGTTCTTCATCGAAGGACATAAGACAACTAAAACAACTCACCCAGATTCAACATAATTGTGATACTGTATTCATACATTAGTACAGGGCTCTATGCGCCACTAACGTTTTGGGGAGAAATCTCCCTCAGGGTGGATTTAGGTACCCTTGTACAAATACTGATCCCTTTCTCAATCCTTAGGGGAATCTTTTGATAGCATTGTAAATGTTCGGTCTTTTTGTTATATTTCATTCTGCAAATGTGGTGGCTGTCTGGCATGGCTCCCCCTTCCTTACAAGCAAGATGGATATTTGGAATAAGATATATGCAGACCCCTAAAAGCCAGAACTTTTCCACTTTAAATGAACAATAACGTAATTCAGCAATTGCACTATACAGTCAGTTCAGCAATGTCAGTTCTGAAATGAATTGTCCTTAAAGAGCCACTAGTGCTAACAACAGAAAGCAGAAATATTTACTAATTTTTAAAATGGGTCCCTTAAAGCTGTTTGTTTCTGAAATGTTTTTCTTCTTCTATGTTCTCATTAGATGGTGTTCTACCTAATAGCATTGGGTGTGATGTGAAAAGCAATGCTTTACCTTGAAACAGACATATCTAATTCTATTCTTCCCACTGCATCATCAGTACGTGACCTCACTCACTGCTACAGGCATATTACAAGCCCTGCTGCCTGACTGGTAATGTATCACAAGTTACCAACCAAGCAGCAGGAGATTGGCTCTTCTCGATTACTAGTGATGTCATAGTCAGTGAGGTCACAATGCCAATGATGTATAGGGGGCAATAGAACTATGTCAGCCTCCAGGTAGAGTGCTGTTTCACACATCACACTTAGTACTGCCAGGTAGAAAATCTTCTAATAGCAAAATAGAAAATAAAATAAAACTCTTTAGGTATAAGTAGTGATAGCTGACTACCTCTAAAAGTTATTATTAATTCCAGGCAGCACACCAACTCTTTATATTACGTACTGCCTCTTCAACTGAACTGCTCAGACATGAAACTGTTACACTAAATTCTGGTGTCCAAGTTTAGATCAGGTAGGAAAATTAGAGATGCAGTCTTTCAATAAATTAATTAGATCTTGGCCCCTTCTCTGAGTAAGTGGTAACCTTATTGGTGTCCTAGTCATACGATTGGTTTCAGTTCATATGCTACAGCTTCTGGCTTAAGCTGCCTTCCCCAAACCACCTTAATTTAAATACATTACTATGAATTAGGCTCCTTTTAGTTGAGCCACTAGCAGCTGGCTGATGCTTGGTGTCTTCCCCCTTATCTCTGTGCTTTTGGGGCTGATTCTACTGAAATGAGCCTCTGTGTCCTTAGCTCCACCTCCAAGGGGTGGTCCCTTAATTTATTCTTCCCCTCTGTTAGGGTGCGGCCTCTAAGACCTAATTCTACCTCAGGGGTGATCTTTCCCAGAGGCCTCATGTGCCCTACTGACACAGCAGCAATGGTTGCTCTCCCTGTGCACCTGCTAGTGCAGTCTGCAATTAAAAAAAGAAAATCAAACTTTTCTTTATCTTCAGGTATATAGCCCAAGCACCACTCTAACCTGCACCTTGTTGCTGCCATGACTGCGGATGGCTGGGTGATCAGAATTCACTCCTAGAATTTTTTTGCTGCTGTGAAGGGGTGAGGCAAACTACCAAACTAGTTCTATGTTCTGGAGCCCCATCAACTGGACATCTGGGACTGAGCTGGACCAAAGAGTCAGGAGGAAATGTATCAGGAGCTGATGGGGACCATAAGGCCAATAAAGTAGGTTTCACTTGTCCACCATCACTCTGTACATCTTCCCGCTCTGCCAATCACACTGCAACTGCATCTGCCAGAACCTCACGTTGAGTCAGGAATGCTGGCCAAGCATCCCCAACAATGGTGCTAGGGATTCCAGTGGTTATGCACAGAGTACAGGTGGGCCTCCTTCTGTGTATATGATTATGTTTTAGTTGAGGGGCTGGTTCAGTGATATTTCAAGTGAGCAGCAATCCAGAATACCAGCCACACTGACGACTATATGGAGATCAATTCTTTATAATAATTTAATTCCAATATATTGACTTAGCACGATATCCTGGGGTATTGTGCTGAGTCAATATACTGGAAATAAATTACTATACTGAATTGACTTCCATACTGCCATCAGCATGGCTGGTATACTGGATTGTTGCTCAATTCCAGTGACTAGCTATGAGTGGAATTTAAACCCACAGGTCTTTCTGCTCATGCTGGGGGCCATGACTGTGGTCCCCAGGCACCTCTCTCTCTCTCCCCCCCCCTTCCCTCTCTAAAAGACTGGGGTGGTATCAAGTAAGGAGAGCATCAGAGGCAGAGAAAAAAAAAAACAAAGGGAAAAACTGTTTAACTGACCATGTTTCCTTATAGCGAAAACACTAGGATTCTTGTTACTTAATGTGGGTCAAGGCCCAGCTCTGAATCTTTCTCTCTCTGGGCCCCACATGCTGTAGTTCTGTGGTCCCCAGGTCCTGATCCCATATGTCTGTAGGGTCCCTGTTTGGGTGCATACTCTAGGGCACTACACAAATAAAATTAAGCAATATATCGCTAGATGTCTATACAAGTAATATGGTTGACTGCCTAGTAACAATTCTTTCACCACAACTCACTGACATCACGTGCTTCCTATGTTAAATGCACCATTTCTCTATTTTTTCTCTATTTTTATACTGCTGACCCAATTTTCTTTTGAACTGATAGATGTAAAACTCAACTTGACTGCAACCAAGTTTGACTATAAAGTCTGAGCTGTTTTGTAAAACAAAGATCTTTAATCAAATGAAGCATCACATCTCTAGATGTCTATAGAAGAAATATGGCTGACTGCTCAGAAATTATTCTTTCACCACATCTGCCTGACATCAATTTAAAGGATTATAGATGGTAGCAGAATAGATATTTTAGATTATTTTGCTAGAAAATAAAGACAGCCAAAGGAACAAACCACTTTGAAAACAAAAATTATATTTGTTTCCTTAAAAGATACCATTGATTGATTTTTTCTTGAAGTTTACTCTGTTGAACAGGTTGTAACTATTCCATGGCCAGGAAGCCAATAGTCATAAATGTATTATTGACCACTTAATACTTATTTGAGTTGCAGAATGGGTAGTAAGATTCATGTGGCTTGTGCAGGTCTATTCTTAGGTATAGTTATATGAATGTAAATTCTGGCCATTCTGAATTTTGCTTGTAAGTTAAATAGTTGACTATGTCATTTGATCTTGATTTTTCAAAACCTGTTACTGTATCAGTCTTCCTAGCAAGCAGCAGTTAGGATTCACTCAGCTTGACTGAGATCCAAGGTGGCTGCAAACAGGTACCACGTTAGCAAACTATCTTTTTGGCATCTTAAAAACTCTGTATTTGCAATATGAGAAAAATTTCTGAAAGCCAAACTAAACAGTAGAAATGAAAGATGAAAGCTCATTTTCTTTAGACAGCAGGGCATTGCATATAAATAGTTCAGCTGAAAAATTCAAGAACAGCTACTCTGACCTGGGAAATTCTGCAACACGCTGGTATGGCAGAAGCTACTGGATAAATGGCACTAATGGGAGTCTCAAGGACCTTGATTGGCATTGACCCTATGGCTATTTTAACAACTCAGCAGGGTGGAATTAAGAAAGAACCTCTACCAACAAGAGTAATTTAGATTTCTCTCTCTTTAGCTGGGATGAAAACAACATACTACTGTACACTGAATTTGATAAGAAATCTACCTGAAAAGTCTATCATCTCAAACAGTACTAAAACTCTCCTAGATCCTGATTGGGCAGCCGCCACTCAGACCTCACCTCCCACAGAAGGTCTGCTCTGAATTCCAGTCCCTCCCCCCAAGCAAGGTAGCTCCTGATCAGGCAGCTCCACTCAGACCTCGGCCCCCATGGAGGTCTGCTCTGAATTCCAGCCCACCCCCCCAAAGTAAGGTAGCACCTGATCGGGCAGCCGCTGCTCAGACTTGGCCTCCCACAGAGGTCTGCTCTGAATTCCAGCCTGCCCCCAGGCAAGGTAGCCCCTGATTGGGCAGCCACCACTCAGACCTCACCTCCCACGGAGGTCTTACTCCCAGCCCAAGCACGGTAGTCCCTGATCGGGCAGCCACCACTCAGACCTCACCTCCCATGGAGGTCTGCTCTGAATTCCAGCCCGCCCCCACCCTCTGAAATAAGGTATGGATCTCTGGTGCCCACTGAAGCAAGGACTTGGCATCCATTCTTTTAAATCAGAGCTTTGGGAGCCTGCTCACTCTAGGAGTGCTGCTCTTCAGACTAAGTTTTTCAGACTAAGACTAAGATTTCACTCTTCTCACGCACAGCTTCTGTGCTGAAAGAAATTTGCTCCAATTAGTTATTGCAGAACTGATTTTAAATGCAGCAATTTGTTTGTCTAGACTTATGCTCTAAACTGTAACTGTTGAGCATCCTGCTGCCTCCTGCTTATATTTTTGCTTCACTTTACCACTCTTCATTCTCCTAATTTCTGCCTTCTTCCTGAGGAATTAGTTTTTCTGCTTTTCACCACTTTTCCTTTGCCTACTTAATTTGATCATTCAGGCCAGAGATCTTTTCTGCTCGACCCTCACCCACTCAGTCCCCTCCCACTGATGCCCCTCCCTCTGATTTCAATTCAGTTTGATCTTTTGTTCACAGTGTACTTAATCTTTCTCCCTTCCGTCCCCCTAGGTAGCCCCTGATCAGGCAGCCGCCATCCCCATTCCTGCCTCCCCACTCTGTTAAATGCTCTGCCTTGCTCCTGACTCCACCTCCCTGCTCATCCCAGCCATCTAGGGAACATTATCTAACAAAGACACCCTTCCGCTCTTAAAGGGATTTTACCGTATTTCAACTGGCACAGGCCTAACTCCATATCCTTACCCTATTAACCTGCTATCGCTCCCAGGTGACTCTCCCACCCCCTTAAGAACCCTAGTAAGCCTCGGGAAGGGAGGGAAAAAAGTGAACGACTAGTTTAATGGTGCCTAAACCCATCTTAGGATAACCTCTAATTCCTATGTCTATTATTCATATCGAATAGCCATCCCAAGCATATAAATCATGCAGCCCCAGGCTTGTTGGCACATCCTCTTAGTACTTGCCTTACACTTGCTGCCCACAGCTTTACTAAATTATAGGGACAACATATCTTTATACAGAGATGGCCCCCCCCAACTCTTCATCTGCCCCATCATGTCAATATTTATTAGATGTCATCATAAGTGTATGCTAACCCCATCCCCCTTGGGATCCAGCTACCCCATCCCTCCCCCTACCATTGATTTGTTCCCACTTCCTTGCACACCTGGAAGACAATCCCATTCTCTGCGACATAGTGTGCAATCACTTAAACTTCATAAACTACAGGCAACAAGGATCATCCAGTTATTGTTGCTCTTATCAGGTAACATTCACCCAAACCCTGGCCCAAGATCTATGGAAGCCAATCCCTTAAGGAAGTCAGGCATTATCTCAATTGTCTCTATCAATATCTGTAGCCTCCTGCCAAAACTTGATTTGTTGGAAACCCTGGTAGCGCAGCATAACCCTGATGTCTTGCTCATGCCAAGGACCACAGACATTGAAATTCAGCTACCTGGCTATACCTCCTTCTGATTAGATACACAGGGCAAAAGGGGCGGTGGGTGTATAATTTATTGATTTTATTTTTTTTTACTTTAATTTTTATTGAAGAGTTAGAGTACATGGATGGTTACAATACTTTCAGCAGGAGCCTGTTACATTTGAGATAATACATTACTAGAAGTATGGGTATCACCAAGGAATACAAAATTCCATAGCCTTCAGGTAAAGGTGTTATTCTTCATACATTTTACCTCTATATAATAGACAGTTAATTTTCAATGGTAATTTAACCCCCAAGTCTGGAGCATATCAGACCTAGGGGACAACACCCTGCCTAAGCTGCATGACCCATAAACACCATTTGTTCCAGAAGTTCCTGACCCTATCTGTTCTCTGATTCAGGAAGGCTGTTATTTTCTCCATTACATAAATCTCTTGTACCGTATCCTCCCGGTTCTGTCTACTGGGAGGAGTCTGCTGGAGCCATCTCCTAGAGATCATTTTCTTGGCAGCCAGGAGTAGTATGATAAGCAGTTTCCTTGTTTGAATATTCTTCATTTCTTTTGGAAACCAATGTAATTATGCTATACCAGGGGTAAGCTGGTTAATCTCTGGAAAGAGCTGAAGAATGCCCACCTCTATCTGTGACCAGCAATCCCGTATCACCGGACAACTCCAGTATATATGAATGTGGTCTGCCTGAGTATCCCCACATGATCTCCAGCAGTTGGGTCCCCCCTTTCCTCTAAATTTCTCCGTAACTATGGGGGTTCCGAAATATTTCACAGTACATTTCCAGCTATATTCTTTCCCGATAAAAGAACTAGTTACCTTTTGCTGCCTAGTATAGATCTATGCCTAATCTGACTTGTCTATTGTCTTGCCTAAATCACGTTCCCAAGATGTCTGTAGCTTAGTGAGTGATATATGTTCTGTAGGTTGGAGAATTTGATATAATCTGGAGATTATATGGTCTGGCATCTGTGCCAAATGAGTAGTTATAATCAGTTGGATTAAGGGGTGTGTCTGAGTGAATTCCCACCTAGTTCCACACCTTTGCATGATGTAGTGTCTCCTTTGAAGAAAACGAGAAAAGTCTCCATGTGGTAAGCCTACTGTATTTGGAGAAATGATCTAAACACATCTTGTTCATAGCACTGAAAGATATATTTCAGGCCCTTTCTCCTCCACTGTTCAAATGTAAAATCTGTTGCAGCTGATAAAAATAGGAGGTCATATATAGGGATCATCAGGGAGACAGTGGATGGCCTAATCCCAGGCTCCCCAAATGTCCTGCACCATATCTTTTACACTGCTTTAGTAAAACCAGAGTTTATGCCTTCCGGAGTATCCTTCCTTGATATGGGAGGGATCCCAATGCCCGTTTGATACCCTCTAATTGCTGGTCCAGTTCTATCTCCTTCCAGTGGGTATATATATTTGTGTCCCAGCAGTTTAAGGCATGTGCTAGGTGGGCTGAGCAGTAATATGTTTTAAACCTTGGGAGTGCCAGCCCTCCTCTGGACTTGGCTAATTGAAATCAAGCATAAGCTTTCCTGGGATGTTTTCCTTGCCATATGTATTGGTTAAGCATATTATCCCATAACTTAAAAATTACTGGTGGAATCAAGATAGGGAGATTTTGAAACAGGTAAAGGAACCTTGGTAATACTGTCATTTTTATGGACTCGACCCATTGCATAAGTGAGACTGAGTTGTTGCCATCCCTGTAAGTCTCCTCATAGGGCCTTCGCTACTGGGGGGAAATTTATCTCATATAACTTCGAAAGGTCTCTGGGTATTATAATACCCAGGTATCGAAATTGTCTGGCATTCTGTTTCAGTGAGAAAAGTTTCTGGGTGTGGTTATCCGGAGTATACTTCCACCTGAGAGCCTCTGTTTTGGAAGCATTAAGCTTATAACCTGTTAAGGCCCCCAGCTCCTGTAATAAAGTAAGCAGGTTAGGAAGAAATGACTCAGGTGAGGTTAAATAAATGGATAAATCATCTGCATAAAAAGCGGTCTTATGCTCAGTCTCTCCCACTTGCAAGTCCGTTATATCCCCCCTCTCCCTTATCGCTTCTGCCAGAGGCTCCACATTAAGAGCAAATAATAAAGGTGACAGGGGGCACCCTGTCGGGTGTCTCTAGTCAGGGTAAATCTTTCAGAGTATGTGCCATTTGCTTTTACAGCCGCTTGAGGGGAAGTGTACAGAGTCCTTATGCCCTCCACAAATCCAGGGGGATACCAAATTTGTGTGGAGCATAATACAGAAATTTCAGTGACACATGGTCGAAAGCCTTTTGGGCGTCCATGCTTAATAATAAAAAGGGAATTGATCTTTCTGCCACCTGTACTAATAAGTTAAGCATCCTTTATATGTTATCTGTTGTCTTTCTGGTGGGGACAAAGCTAGTTTGATCCTTATTAATAACAAGGGATAAGAGGGGTTCAAATCTGTGGGCCAGGATACTAGCATAGAATTTATAGTCCTGATTTAGGACCGAAATGGGTCTGTACAATTCGCAGTTGAGAGGATCTTTTTCTGGTTTCAAAATAGTGGAAATATTCACATATTGCCATGGGGGGGAAGGGATTAGTGTCATTACTTTGAAGGGCCTGAAATACTACTTGTAAAGTGAGTTGCAGATCTTTGATAAATCTTTTATAGAATTCAGGCATTATCCCATCCTGACCCGGGCTTTTTCCCACTTTAGCTGATTTTATAACCCTAGTTATCTCCTGAGTAGTAAATGGGCAGGGTAATTGTTCTGACTGCTGTTCTGAAAGTTTAGGGAGATTTAAGTTCTGGAAAAACGCAACATATTTATCGTCGGTTGGTTCTTGACCCTGAGTATACAGGGAGCAATAAAATTGTTTAAATCCCTCTAGTATATTTTCAGTGCTTGTGAGGAACTGATTCATTTGAGGATGCCTAATTTGTGTGATCATTCCTCTGGTCCTCTGTGCCCGTAATCTGGATGCTAACACCTTAGACTCCCTGCCCCCATAATATTTTTGCTTGACATACAGTAAGGCTGGTGATACACTTTATGATTATTCTCAGTCTGGAAGATTATTCACAAAAGAGGAGGGGAAGTGCCTAATCCAATTAACAGAAGCACTCTTGATAGGGGGCGATCCCAGTCCTTTCACAGAAGAAAGGGTTCTGCAAGAACTCCTAAAACTGAAGGTGGACAAAGCAATGGGTCCTGATGGAATTCACCCCAGAATTCTAAAAGAATTAAGGAAGGAACTAGTGAAACCACTGGCTACTCTTTTAATAAATCATGGGAGGATGGTGTGGTACCCGAGGACTGGAGGAAGGCGGATGTGATTCCCTTCACAAAAGTGGGACCAAGACAGAGGCAGGAAACTACAGACCTGTCAGTCTGACCTCTGTGGTAGGGAAAGTGATGGAGTCACTTCTGAAGGAAAGAATAGTTGAGTACCTAGGAGGTCAGTGGAGCACAGGATCCAAGGCAGCATGGGTTCACAGTGGGAAGGTCATGTCAGACGAATCTAATAGATTTCTTTGACTGGGTGACCAAAGTAGTAGACCAGGGAGGGGCTGTGGACATGGCCTACCTAGACTTTAGCAAGGCATTTGACACAGTCCCACACAAAAGATTATTAGTCAAATTAACCAGCCTGGGAGTGGGTCCCAGGGTGGTAGCCTGGGTAAAACATTGGCTGGACAACAGGACACAGAAGATAATTGTAAATGGAGTCCACTCTGAAGAAAGGGCGGTTACTAGTGGGGTACCGCAGGGTTCAGTATTGGGTCCAGTCCTTTTTAATGTCTTCATCAGTGACATTGCAGAGGGACTGGAAGGAAAAGTATGCCTTTTTGCAGATGACACAAAGATCTGCAACAGGGTTGATACACAAGGAGGCGTGGAAAGGATGAAAAGGGACTTGGCAAGGTTGGAGGAATGGTCAGGCGATGGCAGCTAGGATTCAATACAAAAAGTGCAAAATAATGCACCTGGGAAACAAGAACCCAGGGGAAGAATACACAATGGGTGGGAGGTAGTAACAACAACAAAACAGGAAAGGGACCTGGGGGTAATCATATCAGATGACCTTAAGGTTAGCAAGCAATGTGAGAAGGCAGTAGGGAGGGCTGAGGGTATACTGGGATGTAAGAGGCGAGGCATCAGCAGCAGAAAACAGGAAGTTGTTATCCTCTGTACAGACAGTTGGTGAGACCCCATCTGGAATACTGTGTCCAGTTCTGGAGACCCCATCTCCGCAAGGACATAGACAGGATAGAGGCAGTCCAGAGGAGGGCAACTAAGATGGTGCAGGGTCTGCAAAAGAGGCCGTGAGGAGAGACTAAAGGAGCTTAATATGTATACCCTTGAGGAAAGAAAGGAGAGGGGGGACATGATAGAAACTTTCAAGTACCTCAAGGGAATCAACAAAGTCCAAGAGGGTAGCATCTTTCAGAAAAAGAGACTTGCAAGAACAAGGGGACACAATTTAAAGATAGAAGGAGGCGGTTCGAGGGCAAGTGAGGAAGTATTATTTCACAGAGAGGGTGGTGGATGCATGGAACAGCCTTCCTGAGGAAGTTGTGGGGTCTAAAACTGTGGGAGGAATTCAAGAATGCATGGGACAGACATAAGGCAATTCTTGTGGGGACAGGAAGATGTAGGCTGTTGGTTAACTAGGATCTCGGCCTATCCTGTATGTAGGAAATGGGCAGACTAGATGGGCCTAGCGGTCCTTATCTGCCGTCAAAGTCTATGTTTCTATGTTTCTATGTTATGAGACTGATCCTATAGTGTCCTAGGGATACCCATCATTGCCTAATGTACCATAGATTAGGATGGATTTCGTTATCAGAGAGAAGACAGTTACATAAATATCTTTTGGCCTTTAAAAGTATTACTACAGTAATTCCAGAATATTTGGCTGAAAGGTTAGAAGTTAGGGAAGTTAAGCCTTCCTTAAGGAATGCGAATTATCGAGAGTTGGTAATACCTAGATCAAAAACTAAACGTTCTGATTTCTTTTTTAGTCAGCTAGTCCCTAAATTTTGGAATATGATTCCTGTGAAATTTAGTTTCTATAATCGAAAAATTCCATCATGAAAAGTTGTTAAAATCTGGTATTTGGAATCACTTCTTGGACAAAAAAAGGTTAAACTGTTAACTATTGTTATTGTATGTTAATGTATATTTGTATTTTTGTATTTTTGTAATTGTTGTAATTATAATTTTGTATAACCAAGGGTCACCATTTCAAATGAGTTTTACTCAATTGTCTAACCCATTTAATAAAAATGAATGAATGAAATGAATGAAGGCTTGTTCAGTTCTGTAGTTAAGTAGATCCTGCAGTTTACTTTTAATGGTATTTATTTTCTGTGAGGCATTTTTATCCCCCTGTATATGAGCCTATTGCCAGATGGAGAGCTCCCCTTCAGATGCTTTTGTTGGTATTCTCTCTCCTTTTTTTACTCTGGCCGCAAACTTAATTGTTTCTCCCTGAATAATTGCTTTCAATGTATTCCATAATATCCCAGAGGATATCTCAGGAGATTGGTTTTGAACTAAAATTTCAGGGATACATTGTTTGATGGGTTCTACATATCTTCTGTTTCTTAGTAGGGCGTTGTTAAAATGTCATTGGGTTGGGAGCTTTTTCTAACATGTGTCAAGCTCTAACACTATCGGGGCATGTTCTGTGAGAAGGATGGGAAGGATGGCCACCTGGTGCACCAGATGCCGATGTTCCGCTATTAAAAAATGATCTATCTGGGAATATGTGTGATGGGCAGTGGAATAATGAGTATACTGTCTACCCCCATTGCTATTCTGCCAGGTATTGATCAAGACCATTTCTTTGATTAGTCTGCGGGCATGTTGTTGCCTTGCTGTCATATGAGATGGGGTAGGGTTTGAGCCATCTTTCCCTGGGTCCATCAGTAAATTGAGGTCTCCGCCTATTACCAGAACTCCTTGTCTAAAATGAACTATTTTATCCATCAGTCTTTGATGTACTATTGGGGTTGTCCTTGGTGGGAAGTACAGACTCACCACCATATACATTAGCCCTACCAGGTCCCCTCACCATTGCTAATGTACTTTCTCTATTGTGGTAGGAGCTCTCTAATTGAAATGCTGAATACCTAGGAATTAATATTGCTGTGCCCCTGCATCTACCTGTGGAGTGAGAGCTCGCAACCGCCATACTCATACCGAACTTTGCCAGCTTCTGATGTTCTACTATATTCATATGTATTTCTTGTAACAAGATCGTTTAAGGGTTGGGATTTTTTAAGATAAGATATTACTTTGCTTCTCTTAATTGGCCCTCCCAATCCATTTACATTCTGGAAATTATTTTAATCTTATGTACTTGAGCCATAGAGATATATGGAATAATTATTAACTAACCTATACCCTCCTCCTGCCCATCTTATCCCCTCATAGCTAACTTGCAAGACCTCCCACCTGTAATTATAGGTCTGAAATCTCTGCTGTGATAGTGTACTCCAACCCACAGTTTTAACAATATGAAACCAAAACCTATCTACTATACCTATTCAGCACCTTTCCAACTGGTGCCCAACTATATACAAAATGAGCTTAATGACTTCCACAGTCCAGGGAATATTCCCCAGAACCCAGTGTATCACTTAACACTGAATAGGTGACTGCACTTCTAAATCTGAGGTGCTCGTCAAGGTAAACCGTACCCCAAAAGCAACTAAATTAAACATGTAGGTGTAATGGGATAAATGATAAACCAGGCTGTTGAAACAAGTCTTTTGAGTCCAGGATGAGTGAAGTAAAAGCAATATAAGAATTATCAGCATGATAATAAAGTAAATAAAATGGTGCAATATAAATATCTGTCACAAATGAGTAGACCATTCTCTCCGCTGGTTAATCAGTTATTGAAGGAGGGTCCCAGCAACCACCGTTAAGGCTTAGTCTATTTAGTTATAACACTAGACTGTGGAGTCCAGACCCAGCTCCTCCTTCTGTCCCATATCCCTTCATCAAAACCAGGTCTACTTGGTGGTTTTTCTTTCCTGGGTTAGTCATATTTGATGTTGTAAGGAGGATGGTGGGGCCCAAGGGGCCGCCCCTATCAACTACCTCAATCCCAATTTCTGTAATGTGCTGGAGCCCTGAGGCGAGTTCCAGGGTCAACGTGCAAACCTCCTGGCTGGCGGGATGGCCAGGGTGTGTGGGTCAGAGACATAGGCCTGACTGCTCCCTTACCCTCGCAGCTCGAGTCTCTCACCCACCTAGCACCCACGTGGAGAGGTCATGCCCTTCAAAGGGTGAATTTGTTAAATTTTTATAGCTGTACATCCAGTGAAGTGGCTCTCCCATTGGTCCTCCCTCCCCTTTTTATTTTTCCCGTTGACCTCCTCCACCGAGTGGTCAGGAGCAACCGGCCAAAATCAGGTCAGATCACTCCTCGGCTATCGGAAGATGTGTCAGTGGTACTTATAGGCCTGAGTGCAGAGAGCCCACATTATGCCTCCTCCTGGTTCCTACTTCATCTGAGCTCCATGGATCTCTAGTGGGACCCTTAGGGGAATATCCCTCAAAAAGCCCCCATTCAATCTCATGCCTTTAAGGTCCCTAGGCGCTCTTTGGAGTGCGCCTCTGGGAGTTCCAGGAGTCTAGCTGTGACATAGGCCTCTGCACCCAAATAAGCCCCACTTTCAGATAGGCGAGTCCCCGGAGGCCACTCAACATCCCTCATGCACATCTATTTACTTTTGATCATTTAAGGACCTCTTCACAGGAAACCCACCGAAGGGCATCCTGGCCCAATACCATGCGCAGCAAGTTCAAACATGTCCATGACCCCAATCCCCATCCTCACCCCCAGCTCCAGACCCCCACTCCAGCATCCACGTCAAACCCCAGATTCACCTCCCAAGTTGGACCAGCAAGCCAAATGTCTCTCCAAGCAGCAGATTCAGGGATTGGTTCTGGCAAACTGGAGAAGCAGTTGTTTAATTGAGTTGAGTGCCGCTTGTTGCACCTGAGGATCTGATGTCTGGTAGTCTCTGCACTGCTCCTTCTGTAATCTTATCTCTGCATGAATGGGATTGTGGAGGGTAGTTCATTGTTATGCTCTCTGAAGGCAGACAAGGCTTGCGTTGGGGTTTCAAAACTTTCCTGCCCATTGGGGAACTGAACCACCAGACGTGCCGGATATGGAGTTCAGAATTTTAATTTGAGGCCGTGGAGGATGGGGAACAGTGAAATATAATCCCTTTGGTGCTACATAGTTGTGGGCACATAGTCATTGTCAAAATATATTCTGCTGTTCTGATGAAAAGTTTCCCCCTTAGCCCATGCTTTGCTTAAAATAATGAAAACATAGAAAACAAATGATTATGGATCGTGGACATGCTCCCTGTTGTTTTGGCCGTGGGCCTAAAGCCCTGTGGGCTCTCTCAATCTTGATATTGAAGCCAGGGTCTAAATCTAGAATTTCCTTCAACAGCTGAGTTACAAAACTGGTCATGTCGTTATTCTCATTCCCCCTGCCACTCCATAAATCCTGATAATTTTGCTGGATGCAGGTTTTTGCGTCCTCCTGTCTCTCCCCATTGCCTGACAAATTTCTACAAGCTGTGATACCATGGATTGAGTCTCTGTTAAGGCCTGCTCCTGTGTCTCTGATTCTCCTCAATGGTGTCCATCTTCTGCTGTAAATCTGTGAGGTCCAATCAAACCTAGACCAGTTTGGTTTTAAATGATTGAAAGTCCAACTTGATATCTTTTAGCTCATTCAGTATTCTATCTAACTTGCCATCCATCATCTCAGACTGTTTATTTCTTTGTTTCTTTCCCAATTTTTGAAGTCGAGTGGGAAGCAGATTGTTAAGCGCGCATTTAAACGCTCGAGTCCAACACATCTGGATCTGAAATATTGGGGTCCATAGGTAGACTGACAAAATGGTTTGCTGTGTCCTTTATCTTGGTAGTAGCCATCAATTTAAGAACTTTTAACAGCATTGGTGATCATTTCTAGGGGCTACTATTCAAACTGATCAGGCGGGGAAGCATGGAGCTCTAAGCAGTTGCTGCCTTTTGCTGCGCTGCTGCACCGGAAGTCCCTGGTTGTATAATTTATATATAAAAAAAAAACACCTTCAGGGCAGGGTCCTACCACTATTAAATACTGGGAAAAATGTTCAAATACTACCAGTTAAACTAATCCTTGGCACGCAAGGCAAGGACTTGACTCTCATCTCTGTTTACATTCCTCCTAAAGAAAAAGCTGATGGTTTTAAAGTACTCCATGATTACCTTGCTGACCTCCACACTAATACTGAAGTACTTGTACTAGGGGACTTTAATATTAATTGGCTGTCTTCTGACTCTGCATACTGTAAAGCTGCTATCACCTCAATCAACATCCACCAACTAGTAGACTCACCTACACCCACAAACTATGAAACTGGGCCCTGCACCTTGTTAGACTGGTTGCTAATTAATTACCCAGAGAGGATCACATGGTTAACTGTGCCTGTGCTCCCTGATTCACTCACCTATCCTCTTCTCATGGACCAATAAGGCTCCAAAACCCCCAGCTAATGTTATGACAACCTGCATCCTAAGAAATGAACAGATAGGACCCCTAAAACAACATCTCATGCAGCAGAACTGGTCTACTGTCTTCACTACCTCAGATATCGATGTTGCTCTTGAAAATTTTATAAACATTTTCAATACCGCATGCGATACCTATGCTCCTAAAACCAAGAGGAAGATAAAAGGAACGCATAAATCATGGATCTCTCTCCACCTCTTCTGGACCAATTGCGAGCTAGAGACAACCTCTAGCACAGGTTTAAAAGTTTGGGGTCACCCTCTGACCTCCAAAACCATAAGACAGCCTGGAATAAATGTACTCAAGCCATCCGCAAGGCTA
Source organism: Neoceratodus forsteri (assembly GCA_016271365.2). Lineage (NCBI taxonomy): Eukaryota > Metazoa > Chordata > Ceratodontiformes > Ceratodontidae > Neoceratodus > Neoceratodus forsteri. The sequence goes on from JADMNL010000023.1 coordinate 436,916,384, forward strand.
AGGTTAACTACTTTAAGTGTGAGTTGAACAACTCCTGGGGTGACAGCCGCAAATTCTGGCATAACAGTAAAATGCTTCAGAAAACAAGACAAAATGGCGCCTACCTCCTTGAACTTAGGTGATACCAATTCCCAGGATCAAAAACCATTGCTAATGTATTCAACAAAGCATTTAGCGATCTCAGCAGGAGTGCTCCCCAGACTTCCTTAACCTAGCCCATAGTGATAAAAGGCTCACACATAGTACCTTGCCTCTATATCCACTCCTCCCCATTCTACTTAAGAATAATTACAAAGGGTAGGCAAATAAATACCTTTTAAAAGTGTTAGGTAAAACCAGGCATGTTGGTGATGGCCTAGACCTGAAACTGATTTCCCTCACCCTAGACAAACTACTGGCACCATGGACAAGAATACTCAATGTTTCCTTCATATCTGGAAAATTCCTAAATATTGAAAAGTCATAGTAGTAACCCTGTTTTCAAAAGTGGTGATAGGACCTGCCACATAGACTACCGGCCAATTTCAATTCTCCAGCCTATTTCCAAAGCTCTAGGAAGCCCGAAGGATAGTTTATGATCAAATAATAGATCACCTAGACAAATATCAACTGCAGTGTCCACAGCAGCATGGTTTTAGAAAGCTGCATAGCACTACTACTGCTCTTCTTGAATTTAAGGGGTACATTCATGAATCATTTGATCATGGGCACTTGGTGGGTGCTACCTTCATAGACCTCACCAAGGCCTTCAACATGGTCTACCATGAACTCCTCCTGACTCAGCTAGGTGACACTGATTTATCTTCTGACTCATTATGCTGGTTGAGGAGCTACCTCTATGAGCATATACAACAAGTAAAATCTCTAACACCCTCTCAGATACACTACATGTGAGCACCAGTTTCCCCAAGGTTCTATCCTGGGTCCACGCTGTTCAACCTCTTCTTAAATCAACTTCCACAAGCATGTCAATATAAAATCCTCCTCTACGCAGATGATGCAGTTATCTATACTAGTCACCCAGATCCTGTCACCCTAGAACAACGACTATAGCACAGCTTCAATAAAGTTGAAGACTGGTTCAGTAAAGCAAGACTGCTTTTAAATTGCAAAAACACAAAAACAATGCTCTTTGCTTCATCCCACAGTAAACATAAGTCACCCACGTTAACCATAAGAACAAGCAGAACTAAGCTATCAAGACAGCCCAGAACTTCAAAAACCTCGTAATCTCCCTTGACAGTTTCCTCTCCTACCCCTCCCACATAGACCTTGTTGCCAGGTCTGCAAATTGAAAACTTGGACTGCTGTACATACATCGGCACAGTCTAACTGAAGCAGCCCTTCAACTAGCAATTACTAGCTCAGTCTTCTTAATCTTAGATTACAGCCTTGTTATTTACAGTACGGCCCCAGACACAACCCTTGAATGTATTGCTATCACATTGAATAAAGCCTGCAAATTACTTCTAAGCACCCCTCGTCTGACTCACACCTGTCACCTTTATTCTCAATCAGGTTTGCTAGACCTGGAAAGCAGAATTCAATACCAGGCTTGTCTCCTAGCCAAGGAAACGTCCCTTGGTCTGTTGCCACCTGGAACATGCTGTTTGCTCTGCCCAGCACAAACAATAAGACTGATTAGAGCATCAAGTGCAACCCATTAAGGTCCCTTCTGCGCACCTACATGAGGCCAGAGATCCCTCGCCTGGACGCACCACTCTGGTATAACAATCTACCTATCGATCTTCTTGCTGAACCCAAGATCAGCCCTTTTCAATGTAAACTCCGCTCTCTCCTTAAACAACAAAAGATATGCTCCTGTGTCCCATAACCTGTTCTCTTCACCTCCAGCTCTTTGTCCCCATGAATAATGCACTTATTATAACCCCCACCTGTCACCATGTATGTTGCACTTATTACAATCCCCGCCTTACAACTTCTCCCTCTCCCTCTTCCACTGCCACTAACCACTATCTAGACCCCCCCCATATAACACCCTCCTTTCTATCAACCTCCCACCACTTCTCACCCCTCCCTCCCCTACCCTCACCTTGACAAAGTTAGCCAGCTATCCTGGTTTTCTGCATCATTTTACTTATTCCCTCTCTCTCTAATCACAATGGCTCCCCCTGTGCTGTTCTGTTAGTTTCCCATTTCCACTTTGTATAATTCTCAGTCATCATCTCATCTCATCTACAGGTTTGCCAGCCTATACTATTGTCAGTTTGTACCTAATTTTTGTATTGTTGTATTGTTTATTAGCCTATACTACTATTAGCCTGTACCTAATTTCTTGTATTGTTGTATTTTCACTACTAGTTGTCTGTGTTAATCTGACATGGAACCTTTGTAAATGAGCTCTCTGCTCAAAGGCTGTAATCATAGATCATAATAAATAAATAAACTAGAGTCTATAATTATCATAACTTTAGCATTTGAAACAGACCGGGAAATTGTAATAAGAGCAGCAGAACTTTAGGGTGCTCTTCAGTTTAAGTGAAGTAAGTTCCATATTTTCCAGAAATCTCCCCTGTAACACAAGAAAAGGGAAAGGGGAAGTTGTTAAACCTGGGAAGGCACACTAAGCTGGAGATTGTTTCCAGGTGTGACTTGGGAGCACAAGGAAGTCAAATAATAAAAAATAAAGTACCCTGTATGTGGTCCAGTGTACGGAGTACCTCATTATTAAGGGTATTCAATAATTAATACCGCCCACGTTACTTGCATAGCCCAGTTTCCTACAGGAGATCAGGAGTTAAACAATAAAGCCTAAACAACTGGATATTTTCTAGGGATTAACACCAGACTAAGGGAGGGTTGATGATCAATGGGGCAGCCAAGGGCTATTAACCCCAGTAAAGGTGTAAAGCCTAGGAAAAGCCCATTTGTAAAGGAATTATTGCTGTTATAAATCTAAACTCATCAGTACAGAAAAGCCAGCATTTAGAAAAAAAAATTACACATATACACGCTGCATTGCTCTGAGCTGCACCGGGCATTTCTAAGGCATTAATGCTGAGTACTGCAGTCAGTCAGAGCACATGTTGGCATCATGAGTAACTGAATATACTTACCCCCTTCCTTAAAAAGTATAAACACTTTGATCCCTGTATTTTAAAGATGTTTGCCATAGTTACAAAATGAAAGAAAGTATTCTGACTACAGTTACCATTGTGTTACCAAATAAAGGATAGTAGTCATAACTAAACTTACCATTTGTGGTCATTTTCAACTGTTTTACATGAAATCTGGCATGGACAAATTTTGTGGTAAGGTCTCAGAGCTTTCAAGCTTTGATAACAGTTGATCAGTAGTTTTAAAGTAATGGATGGGGGCATCTCTCTCTCTCTCTCTCTGTCTCTTTCCTTCCTTCTTTCTCCAGGAAAGGATTACTAGGTATTTCTGGCTATTTTCAGGCTCATGTCGGTGTGTGTGTGGGGGGGGGGGGATACAGATGGAAACTAACTGAAATTAAACCACATTATGCTATTGGTTGCATTTTAGTGACTCAGAGAAATCTGGCCAGGATACTGAGGAAATTTCCCTACTCCTTTTGCGAAGTGCCATGAGATCTTTAATGTCCACCTGAACAGTCAGACAGGACCTCACAATAATATTTCATCCAAAAGACAGCACCTCAGAAGTGCAGCACCCATCTCATGCTGCACTACATGTCAATACCGGGATTTTATCCCAGGTTCCTGGTGTGGGGCTACAAACCACAACCTTCTGATCTTCCAGCCTCAAAGGCAAATGTGCAACCTGCTAAGCCACCGAAACTGATTAATGCGGCAAGGAAGTAAACTGTTTCACTACAAGTAAACTCAACAAACAGAAACACACAGATATGCTGGTAGAAGTAGACCTTATGGTTTAGCTAGTCAGTCCAGTCTGTCCACTGTGGAGATGCATGCCCTCTAGAGGTTCATGTCCATTCACCCCCTTCCCTCCTCCCTCAACAGACCTGTATGCCTATTCCACACTCTCTTGAAGCATTCCACAATTTGTCTATTGACTCGCATCTCTGGAAGCTTATTCCACCCCGCACCACCCCTTCTGTAAAACAGTATAATGAGCAAGGATATGGGGGAGCAGCATCAATGCAGTCATCCAGACGGCTTTAAACTGGTCAAGGGTAGAGGAAAGAGACTGCAGGAGGTTAGTAAAGCCAACACAGAAGTGGGAAACTAATGCAAGGCATAATTCTGGGTAATTCGGAGAGATCCAAGATTAGCTATACAACACAGGATGCTCAGAAAAGGACTTAAGTACTGGAAATGCACAATGCCTACTGCATATGTGGGATTAATGTAGTTAGAATCTGGACTCCCGCTCAAAAAGTGGAAGTTATGTGACCAGAAAAAGAGTCTCTAGAGATAATAAAGATGGATACAAGCCTTAACTGGCTGCTTTTCCAAATCTACTGTCTGAGCAAAACTACTTGACAAGATGTCAGAAGTGGCTGTCCTCACCACCTATATGACCAGTACGGACATGCGTATATGGAGGTTTGTTCTTCAGATCTGTCAATCTGGGGGAGAGACTCCACTGGAAAATACAGTATGAATAAGCAGAGAAGCAGCTGAGATATTTCTAGAGTTGTGAGCAACCATAAAGGGAGTGCTGCTTACAAGAAAAATCAAACACACCTTCCTAAAAGAAGAGCGGAAAACCCCACGTTTTAGATTGCACAGCTAGACAGACTCAGTCATATTTTCCACACAATGACAGTGCCTACAATGTTTTCAGGTATGCCTCTTGTGAAATTCAACTGTGCAGACTCACATGGATGACCAAAGTGGATGTGATACTCTTTGCGTGGTTCCTGCTGGCTGTGAGCCTCCAAAAAAGGGGAAAATATCAGGTTTGCTCCTCATCCATAATATGGGAAATGAGAATGAGAAGGGCAATATCCTGATAAGTGCTACCAATCTTGGCAGAAGCAAAGAAAGACTAAGAACAGGAAAAAGTACTTTGATACACACTATTGGACAGCATGATGTTGCAGGTGACAGGGTGCAGTTTGACCAGTGGCATCAAGCATCAGGACAGCCTGCTGAATCCTTTATGACAACAGTGCAAGGGTGTGAGGCAGAAAATAAAATACAGTGCACTCTACTTATAACAGACACTATTATAATAGACTAGCGATATATAGTGGATAAAAGCAGTTTCCCAAATCAAATATTTCAAATCCAACACTTTTCCTTGGTTACAACGGACAGAAAATGTGTTTATAATGGACACTGTGAAACTTGTATGGGCATTTGTAGTGATTTCTTTGGGGTGGCAGGAGAATGTGCAAGTGTAGAAATGAGATGGAGGAGCTAGAGATTTAATTTCTTTAGAAATGACTCTCCACAAGCTACATGAACATTTATTAGTTAATCAATTACACAAAAGAAAATGATTTCATATTTCAATAAAGGCTTACAGTAACACTTACCTTTGTTCTTACTTTCCTAGAACACCAACATCCAGCCACTAGACGTACTCTTTTCTAAATATATTCTAAAGTAAACTTTCTTAAAAAGTAGAGACAGTAAAATAAAACATAGAATACAGAAACATATATGCTAGACAGGATTGTGAGTTTTCTATTAAATTTATAATGGATTTTTATTCACTATGAACCCCTGCTCACACACACAGACACACTTAACACTTTGATAGCTGATGGTCGCTATGCTAGGAAATCTTCTTCATCACCTTTAAAGGGTACTTACTAATCCCACCAATTGGAATACCTCAATAGCTGGCAGCCATAGCATAGCCAGGCTGAACCTTTACTACATAGACCTCTTTAGAAACTCCGCTATTCTTTTTATGTTGGCTTATGCGTGCATGCGCAAGAAACATTTTGTGGTAGTAGTAGGTTTCAGAGGCATGTCAGTGCTATGACGAATGCTGGCAGTGCTTTTTTGGGCTTGTCTGTTTGGCACCAATTAGTGAGCACGCCATCCATGACAGCAGTTTTAAAGCGTGTCACCAACTTGAAACAAATTCGCAGCTGCAATCAGGGGGTGCTCCATCATTGCAGCATCAGCTCCTTCTTCACCCATTAACAGTCTGCATGCAGGCACATCTGCAAATGTGGCAGAACCTTTGGGAAGTCAGCCAGGCAGTTACAGATGAAACTGTGGGCGAATGCTTGCAAAGTCTGCTGACGGTGTATTTCGATCACACACGTGTGCACACATGCGTATACACACACACACACACACACACGCGCGCGCATGCAAGGGTGTAGCCACTGATATGCCAGGGCATATTAAACTTAGTAGCAAGGGTAGCAAACAAGCCGGTCAGCATGGTTTCTGAGTCCTGGTATCTGACGTTTAAACTTCCTCTGTTAGGCTTTTGCGGGTTTTCCCTTTGGCTTTGTTTCAGCAGGAGAGGGCATTAGGTCTGTACCATCAGATCATGAGGATTGGCTCAATTTGGCTGCAGCATCAGGCAGGGGTGTGGCCAAGTCTGAGGTGGAGTGTTTGAATGCCGCAACAAAGTTAGGGGAGTCAGGTGGTACTTATTTCCTTGAGTCTTGAAGCCGGAGAAGATGTTTTATGGAGCAGCCAAGAATTCAGAGGAAGGATCCATCCATCACCGAGTGAGCCACTGAGCGACTAGCAAGCAGAGTGAGCCTGCCTGTGGAGGCTGAAGAAATTTTGACTGGGTCTGTAGTGGTGTTTTGCAACAACAGGAGAAAAGTACACCATATCTCAGATGGGACTGGAGTGAGCCTGGAACATGTTGAACTTGAGCGTTGGTGGGGGCAACAACCAGAGCGTAGCTTCTCTGCTTAAGTGACTGTCTTGGAAGGACTGCCATGCCACTGGAACAGAGTCTAGGCTAGTTTCCAAATAGTTACAAGCACAAATTGGGGTGGCTCAGGAAGAACATCAACTGAAGCCATGATATCCTGAAAACACTAGCCAAATGAAAACAAAAGTGAGCTCAGCATAGTTGTAAAAGGAGGCATAGTCCACTTGTTAGGATACAATAAATACTGCTTCTTTAATGTTAAAATCAGTTACAGAATGAAACAAATGTTCCAGTACATCGAGGAGTAGCACCCTCTTCCTTACTGTGACGAGGTCGGGTGGCTGTGCGGGGTGCTGACCTGCCCTGGGCACAAATGTCATATTGGTCGCCTCGCCTAATTTGTTCAGTCTGGGTGTTGTTTTTATTTACTTTTTTTGGCAGCTGCAATTGTAAGTTGTTCGGGTGTTTGTGGGCTGCCACTAGTAACAACCAAACTGCCACCCGACCCATGATTGATTCGGTACCGTACTCAACCGACGACCTACCTGTACACCATTTGTTCCGTGGTGTACCCAGCCATTGGTTTATAGCTGGAAGTGCCATAGTGAGGTTTTCGGCTTCACCAAACAAGGCCACACAAGGGGCATGGGGCAATTACTGAGGGTTTACAAGGCAACAGTCTTCAGTCATTTGAGCACTGGGATTGGAGAAAGGATTTATTTATTCCTAGTAGCAAAGCAATGATGGACATGTGCTTTTGTCCCTCCTTACTGCAGGGTTATCTTGGGGGGAGGGGGCAGGGGCATGTTTTTCATATCCCCATTGGGCTAAACTTGGGGAGGAAGGGGCTGCATTCTATATTGCTATTCCCAATGTCTGCTATTGAATGGACTGAACATTAATGGCAACTATTGGGGGGGGACTGCCTTTTTCCACTGTCTCTGATTGATTCTGCTTTGTCTTGGCAATTATAGGATGTGTTTCCCATGTGACTGTTTAGATTGATTGGACTGCACCATGTGGGCCATGAGAGCCACCTTGTATCACCATCTCTGATTTACTGGGCTGTACCTTGGTGACTGTCTTTACTGGGGGGAGCTGGCAGCTACTTTTTGCCATTGTCTCTGATTAAATGGGCTAAACCTTGGTGACTATGCTTATGGGGGGGACTGCCTTTCCCACTGTCTCGGAGGTGCTCTTCCTACTGTCTCTTGATTGATTGGGCTGTGCTTTGGTAACTCTTCTAATGGGAAGGCAAGGATACCATTCCACTGTCTTTGATTCATTGGGCTGCATCTTGGTGACTATCCTTGTGGGGTTGTGGTGGGGTGGGGGGCTGCCTCTTTTCACTGCCTGTGATTGATTGGTTGAACCTTGGTGACTATCCTTATGGGAGGGCAATGGGGGACAAATTGCCTTTTCTCACTGTTTCTGGTCTGCACCTTGGTGACTATCTTAATGGGGGCTGCCATTTCCACTGTCTCAGTTATTGACTGCACCTGGTGACTGACTTATCTTTATGCAGGGGTGGCTGTCTACTGTTTGTTTGGTCTGCATCTTGGCAACTGTCCTTATGGATGTACTGTCTTTTCTTTCTTTGTGATGTTTTGATGCCATTTGGAATGTTTTGGCCATGCCTGTTCTTACTTCTTGTGTCTTTAATGTTTATACATTGACACTGTGAGTTAATAAATGATAAAACATTTATATTTAGCACAAATGACTTTAGATCTGGCAGCCTAGTGGCCACAGGGACTGAGGGTGCCTCAGGCTAGTTATGGCTGGGAGAAAGGAGGATGACCTCACAGGTACTGCAGAGCACATGAACCTTACTGGGATGCTAGGAGAGAAGTAGAGCCATATATACCTCTAATCCCTATGTCACTGAAATGTGGGACAGAGGCACTTAAAATATGGGAAAATGTGGGGCACAAGGCTTCATAATGAGGGACACATCATCAAACATAAAGAATAAAAGTTCAGAATACTGGAAAATAGAACCAAGTTTCATTTATAGTTTCTTTTACTACCCAGGATAGCCCAGCTAAGCTGCAACATCGTGTTTCCAAGCGTGGTACTGCTTTTAACCATTTCCTCAGCAGGGTGGACTGGAGAACTGAGAGGTTGTGACTTGCCCATGGTCATACAGAGAAGATCTGGCTCTAGCAGGGTTTGAACCTACAATCTCCTGGTTCACAAGTTGATGATCTAGCCACTAGACTTTAGCATCAGAGTTGTATGAATTGTGCCTGTAAAGTCTGAGTGTACAGGATCTTCTATGCATGAGCAGTACCTTTTCATGTGGGACAAATATGAGACAGAGCAATTCTGAGGACAAAATGAGGACACCCTCTAATGTGAGACAGTTAAGAGGGAAATTATGAGGGCATCAGTCAAGTGGTCAGTGCTTGACTTAGTCATGGGCTCAATTTTAAAAGAGCCTTAGATCCCACAGTTTACGTTGATCTAAGGTTGCAGTGAACATCAGGTGTGTTGGGGACCCTGTGCCCAATTTTGTCAAATCAGGGTCCAGGCACTGAATACTTGGGAGTTGCCACAACTGCAGGGCTGTGACAAATATTGGGCACACCTGCAGAGTTTGATGGACGGATCTGTCAACCCCGGTGCAAGCCTACATGACCTGTGGAGGTGCGGGGAGAGAACCCTGAATGGAAGATGGGGAACAGGGCTTCAGGGGTACAGAGGGTGCTGTAGGACATGAGGGGGGCACTGTGACAGGTATAGGGAGTGGAGGAGGCACCTGGCAGAGTATATATATAAGACAGCTGAGGGTACCGGGGTGGGGGGGTTGGCATCACAATCGTATTATGTCATGGCCCCAGGTGTATTATGTCATGGCCCCAGGTGGAAGCAGCCCTGCAGCCCCATTCTGTTGGGCAGGTGCGGGGCTGTTCCCTACAGCTGTGGATATATTAGGATCACGATGCCAACCCCCACCCGGTCCCTTGGCTGTTTTAGATGCCCTATGGCACCTCTACCAGGTGCCTTCTCTGCTCTCTGTATCTGCCACCATGCCCCCTTATGCCCTATTGCACCTTCAGTGCTCTGAAGCCCCCATTCCCTACCTTCCCCCAGCTCACTTACTGCCCTGCCAAGTAGGGGTGCACCTCCTGGCTGGTCTAAAGTGAACCCCCTCTTGTGGCCACACCAGGGTTTGAAAATTGCAGAAAAGGAGGTGTTGCAACCTCCCCCTCCCCATGGCTCAAGCCCCCTTGTGACCTGGCACACCATAGTGTGGGGCACAAGGTTGGTGCAGTGCCACTTTGGTGCAGCGGCTTCCCTTTTTGATGCAAACCACATTTGAAAATAGGAATTGCCGCATCACTTGCATCACTTAGAAACAGAAATTATTGGCAGAAAAGGACTGCTAGGCCCATCCAGTCTGCCCGTAGGCCCTATACATTGTATGGGGCCACTGACCCTATGTGATCAATGGCTTTTCAACACTCCCTCCCCTTCTCTTGTGCCTGTCCCAGGCATGCTTAAACCCCTCCACTGTGCTTGCCCTAACTACCTCCTGTGGCAGACTATTTCAAGCGATGACTACCCTTTCTGTGTAGAAAAACTTCTTCACATTACCTCTTAATTTACCCCACCCCTCCAATTTCATATTATGCTCCCTTGTTCTAGTACTATTCCTACATTGGAAAAGGTCCCCCACCTGCACCTCATTTATGCCTTTGAGGTACTTGAAAGTTTCAATCATGTCCCCCTGCTCTCTCCTGTCCTTCAGTGAGTACATATTGAGGTCCCTTAGTCTCTCCTCATATGTTTTGTGGTGCAAGCCCTGCACCATCTTTGTTGCCCTTCTCTGGATAGCCTCCACCTTATTTATGTCCTAGCGCAGATGTGTCCTCCAGAACTGTGCGCAGTACTCCAGGTGAGGCCTTATCAATGTTTTATACAATGGCATCACCACCTCCCACCTCCTGCTAGTGGTACCCTTGCCTATACACCCCAGCATGCCACAGGCCCTCCCTGCCCCCTTTGTGCACTGCTCTGATACCTTAAGTTCATCAGAGATGATAACCCCTAGGTCCCTTTCCTCTTTGTGACAGTCTGCTCTCCCCCCCAACTTTTAGCTCTCCCCAGGGCTCCCTCTACTCAGGTGCATTATTTTGCACTTCTTTGCATTGAACCTCAGTTGCCACATCTCTGACCATCTTTCAAGCTTCTCCAGGTCCCTCTTCATTTTCTGCACCCCTTCTGGAGTATCCACCATGTTGCAGATCTTGGTGTCATCTGCAAACAGGCAGACCTTACTCTCAGCCCTCTGCAATGTCGCTAATGAAGACATTGAACAGGACCAGTAATAGTACTGATCCCTGTGGCACTCATGTTTGATGCAGGCACCTTGCATCATCCTCCGAGCTTTGAAATTCGAGGTCCAGTGTCTCTTCCCCCACCCTGCCCCATTGCTTTATTTTGATAGTAAATAATTGCCAGAGGATCAGGCCATCTGAAGTATCTCAAGAACTGTGTCATGGTTTGGTAAACTGGTGTTCATGGTGCAGGTAGACAGAAGACATACAAGTCATTTGTGACTGTAGTAAACATAATTTGCTGATGTTTTACATACAAAGGTGAGATTGTTTTGCTTATGTTTATTTAAAATTAGGCATGGTAAAAAACACAAAGGTTCTGTGCCTCTGAAAGGTTCTGATCAGCAATAAAAGTCTCTGATAGGTATCCAGCCTTATCAGAACTTTCAGAACCTTACAAGTTCACAGAATGTTTTAACCTGCATTGCCTGCCCTTAAGTTATTGTTGGTGAAGGAAAGTAATGTAAAGAAAAGATTTTGACCAGACTAATGAATTTCTCTCTTTCTCTCAGCAAGGGATCTTATCTAGGTCACAGTATAGGTTCTGATCCCAAAAACAACACTGAGACTGACTTGGTAAAGCAAATTACATTCATAAAACTTTGGATACAGGGTACTATGTAGCCTCAGAGTTTGTGGACCTCAGCAAAGCATTCAACCATGTGAACCATGATCTTTTAATTTAATCTTTGTCCATGGTAAACTTTTCAGATGAGGTCTTTTCCTTGTAATAGGTTATTTAAATGAAACATCACAAAGTACAGTGATCTCCAGCACAAATGCAGGTCTACAACAAATCACTTGTGGAGTACTGGAAGGGAAATCCCTGGGCTGGGCTCTTACTTTTTTCCCTATTTCTAAGGTCTTTGCCCAACTCATGTTCTTCCTTAGAGCATATCCTTTAAGTGGATGATGTTCTAATCTACAGTAAAGGTAGAGATCTCTTTAGTTCAGGGGGGCGTTGATCAACTACAGGATCCCATTTCCCAGAAACCAGTATTAAATACAAATAAGTAAAATGATGGTGTCCCCAGGACCAGAATACATATTGATAGGGATTACAGAATTGGTGATTGCAATGGTGAAATTATTGACTGAGTAAAGCTTTTTAAATACTCGGATGTGACACTTGACAGTAGTCTCTCCTTTGAACAACAACTCAGTCAAATTGTTGAAATATTACATCAGAGACTTGGAATCTTATATAGATTGAAACAATTTCTTATTGCTGAGTCCAGGATGCTTTTGGCACAGTTTCCTTTTCTTAGGTCATAGACTTTTTTTCTGTAGAGATTTTTATCTCCAGTCTCATCTGGCATCACCCCAACCCATTAACGACCTTCACATAGGCTTATTGGTTATCCATCACTTATCCAGGACCTGCTGGGCAGACAACTGTGTCAATCATGCAAGAGCCTGTGGGGGGTCAACTAGGATGGCTGTGTCATTGGTGCGGTGAGTGCTGACTTGGATGGCCATGTCAGTCATGTGAGAGTCCATGGGGGTGCCAAACTGGATGGTCATGTCAGTTGTGCGAGAGCCTATAAGGGGTGTTGACTTAGATGGCCATGCCAGTCGTGCGAGAGCCTGTGGGAGGGTGTTGACTTGGATTGCCGGCATTTTCCTCCAGTCTACATTTTTTCTCCCAGGGTACTGATGTGCAGTGACTAGCATGAGCCAATGAGATTGCGGCCATAGTAAAAGGCCCCCTGATGCATCATGCCAACCTGACCGCACAAAATATACCACTGCATCTTTGCAAATGAGGAACCACTCGTGCATACAGGATGCAGTAGTTCATTCGGTAGATTTGGCAGCACTAAACAGCCCTTGTTGCAGTGCTGTTTAACACTACCAAAACTGTGCCATTAACACTGGGCAATGTACGCTATAACACACGACAGACCATGTATGTATCGGGGCATTCATGCATGCCCTGGGTGCATTGTGAAGCATGAGATTTCATGTAGAAAGGCACCTGGCAGCTCAGAAAAAGGTGGCCTGTCCTCCTCTGGTAGTACCCTGGCCTGTGACCCAGCCAGTCTGCCCCTGACACACACACACACACACACACAATCAGACTGCAACTTATGGTATAACGATGAAATGAAAGTGCAACACAGAAAGGTGTTAATGAAATAATAAAATCCTTTTTTGAATAAAAAACATGTCCTATAAAGCACAACTGAAATGGTTTTGTTGTATCAGGCCAGATATAACTACTTATTAACCCCCGTCCCAAATAACTCCTTAACCTTGACCACATTATATAAAGTGTCCTAAATGCCTGGTTTCCAGTTTGTAAGCCAACCCTGTCCCTGCAGCAGTCCAGCCCAAGGCACTGCTGGTCAGTTCACCATTCCACCAAACCGGACAAGTTCCGGGCTAAGCTGAGCGGGACACCATTGTCTCGTCCGACTACTTTCCTCTTTCATAGTAACTCATGGGCACTTCAGCAAGGGAAGTGGCTGTCCCATGAGGAACTGACAGAAATGATCGACATTTGGCACACCTTGGTCTCCTGTAAACTTCTCGAACCCCTGGCATGAACCTTAGCTGTTATCCACTGTGCTTGCTCTACTTTCATTGCTCTGCATGAAATAGTCCCAGACACACTGTCGGCGTTGCGTGCCCTGCTGTGCTCCGCTGTTCCCTCACTCTTTATACTACCTGACTGTGGTGAGAGCATGCAGTGTTGTTTCCTCATCCTGTTAGGGTAGTTGGCCAGCAAAGCAAGAAGGAAGTAGTGCCGTACCCCGGCTCAACTGCTGCCTGGGATCGGTAACCTGTCCTTCAAATTTGCATGTTGTGTTTCATGCTTTCACTGGTGTACTGTGTGAAGGTTCTTGAGGTCAATAGTAATCTGAACTGAAAGATACTCGGAAGCGAGAGCGTATTTCTTGTTGTAGGATGGAAAAGCTGGCGTGCCTCAAATGTTTTCAATGTTAACAATAAGCCGAATGTTTTATTTTATTATTGTTATTTTGGCCTTATATTGGCCTTATATTTCTTACTAGCATACTTGTATCCCTTTACGCTAATATCACTTTTGTTGTACACCAATCCTTTAGGCTAGGTTGTCACCTGTCTTGATCTGACAGGATGGTCCAGGTCGGTTCCGAACCGAGTGCAACTGGACAAAAAGTGTAGAGTAAACTCATTTGAATGAAAAAATTAAGGAGATCTGATTTTAAAATGCCACTGCCCAATAACAGTCATGCCAGGAGAATTTCCATGGGAGGCACACAATTAAAACTAGGTCCAGGTGAAACAATTATATCGTTATTGTCTTCCTTGGACCAAAAAGCACTACTTTGATGGGAATTGGGGAGGGGGGGAGAGCAGAATCTATGGGCATGATGGCCCCTACTGCCATGCCAGCGCATCACTAAGTGATCCTGAACACCTCTTAGTGCCCGCACATCCACTGCACAGTCCACTGGACTGGTTCAGCAGGAAACTAAATACTGTATTGATTACATACTGCAGTTTGGTTGTGCAGAGCAGTGTGATGGACCACATGGCAAGACGTGCCTGGTGGAAGAGTCTCTAGACCAAAACATCAGAGGGGCCTACTTAATATAAAAGTCATTATTGGTTAAAAACAGTAGGCTAATTTAATGAAAAGAAAATCACATTTTAGGACTGCTTCAGTACCAGCCTTTGGTGCATGTGCCATGCATATGGCACTGCCACCACCTTTGGGAAGTCAGTGCAGTCTGGTAAAATGAAGTTTGGGGACAAGGGCTGGTGACATTCCAACAGACCGAGCTACAAGAACCTTAGTTCTTGGTGGACTTGGTAAGGAAACCACTATTAGTGTTACACACTGGGAGTCAATAACCAGTCCAAGATTAACAGAAAATACTGATTTATTAACAGGACAGGATCAGGGCAACCTGGCAGGCAAAGATAGGTAGTGCAAGAGCCACCTTGACCATGGCTTTTTAGAAGCCCTTCCAAGCTAGCCAGCTTTACACTTTCCCATCCTGGCAATGGGATTTGTTAAGTCCAGCACAGTTCCTGGGTACCATAGGTGTTGCACCATTGTAGGCCGATAAATGTTGCTGCAGACGGGTTGGCATTTGTGCACTTTCAAGCAGTGGAGCAACATCCTCACTGAATGTCCCATCAACAGGCCATGATATTGTTTAAATGTCAGACAACTCTGAAAATCAGGATATTTATAATCCAGCCCCATTGCCAGCTTGCAACATGATGAACACAGAAGGTGTCTCTTGAAACAAGGCCACACTGAGGCATTCTAAACAGTTTCTGACCCAGAAGGATCCAGATGCTGCAGGCTGCTGGATTGCTGCTCTTCCAGGGCATCATTGATACATGCAGGTTCCTCTTTGCACTTTGAAATGGCCACTTTCAGCAGTGGTTATTGGGTTCTCTGTTCACCAATCACATTCTTGGGGCTGCTGAAGCCCAGAACCAACTGACACACATCCCAGCTTCCAAATCCTTGAGTCGATGGCAGTCTGACGCCTTGCTGTAGTGCCTGCTATGGAACCTGAATCAGCAGCCCTCGGTCTCTTGCTCACACACTGGATCTTCAGCATTGTATAGGTGCAGGCTTGCAGGCAGCTGCTGATCTCTTCCTCTCTGGAATTTGGAATCTTTTTAAGCAGTGTTATTTCACTTCTGTATGCCTGGGATACCACAGCTCACACCTGCTGTCAGCATCTGTTCTCAATGAGATCTCCACCAGATTTGCCTGCCTCCAATGGAGTCCTACTTTTTTTGGTCCAATCACAGTCTGCCTCAGTTGGTGCCTGAGGCTTTCACTCGGGCACCTCGATGTCCCACATGTCATGGAAAAGGCACCAGAATAAGGGCCCCCCTTAATAATGGACTGTGGATCCTAATTTGGGGGAAGGCACTGTAAAATAGACAAAAGAACACAAACTGAAAGAGTACATCACAATGCAACATAAATTAAATATGGTTATCATCTGAGTACTAAAAGATAGGCTGAAAGAATTGAGCCTCCACAGCCTAGAAAAATTTAAATGAATATCCACAGAGATGGTGGATTACTGTTTGAAATGGGACTTAAGTATAGGGACATATCAGTCCTTAATCATAAACACAATAAGAAGTTGAAAACAAACAACTTCAAACCTAATAAAACAAAACAAACAAACAAAACTACTTCTCCCAGCGCATGAGGAGGATACAGAAAAAGAGCGCACCTTGTGTGCACTGGATGACAGCCCTCAGTGTGTCCCTCCCCATGTAATGCCACCACACAATACATCATTGTTGCCCCCCAACTACATCCCCAGCATCTGAGGTGCTTCCTCCAAGGTGACAGCAGGGACATCCCCCAGCAGGGATAAACTAGAACCAAGGGGATGTCAGAGAAATTAGAGAGCCTGGAGGTAAGGGTCAGAAGCAAGGGTTGAGTTGGGTAAGCAGGGGGAAAGTGTGTAGGCCCCCCAGGAGCACATGGGAAGGAGCATTAAAAAAAACAGAGACCAGGATGGTCACGTGATGCAGTCCACCTAGAAGCAGCACTTGTCTGGAGCTCCAACCTACCACCCTTTGCAAAGCCCCTTATACCGATTTCGGTAAAGGCTAAAGGCTGATTTTAGGTGCTATTTAAAGCTACTACTTTCCTGCCTCCAGTACTCATTTCATTGGAATTCTTCATCGCAAAGTTTTCTAGCGGCGATGGATGCCGAGATGAGGCAGGCCGCGATCAGGCATACTCTGCCAACCATGCCAGAAAAGACTTCCAAAAAATCAAGAAGTCAAGGAGTGGGGAGTTCGTCTAAAACGAATAATCCTTATCCTCAAGCAACCCTCTGATCAAGGCGATTTCTTCAGGAGCTGTTACCGTTCTGAGAAACCTTGGATGACATTGTACAGAGACAAAATCTATTAAAGGGATCTCACCAGCCTTAAGACGAGGATGGCTGACTCAGAGGCCAGAATCTTGTCCCAGGAGAAGTGGAAAGACAGAATCGACCATGAGATCATTCAGCTCCGGCAACAGGTTCATAAACTTCAGCTTAAAACAGAAGATTTGGAGGGGAGAAGCAGAAGAAATAATGTCCTGATCATCGGGCTACCCGAAGCGGAAGAGGGAGCCGAAATCATTGTCTTCATGCAGAAGTTTCTACATAAGGCCATGGGACCCTCTCCATTGAACCCCCAATACCACATAGAAAGAGCTCATTGCTCCCTTAGACCAAAGCCTCAATCCGGATCTCCTCCCCGACCTATCATTATAAAATTTTCTTAGTTTCATGGAGAAGCAACATGTCATCACCAAAGCTAAGGATCTACAATCAGTAACCTGGGGTTACTCCAAAATAAGAATTACACAGGATCTCCCCTTTGAGACTAGACAGAAGCGATCAGCATTCCACCCAACCGTAAGCAAGTTGATAGCCGCTGGTATTCATTTCAAGATGTTATACCCTGCTAGACTACAAGTGGCAATTGAAGGCACCTGGCACTCCTACGATTCTCCTGAACAGGCTGCAAAAGACCTTACTTCCAGACTTCCTAATCTTTTCAAGGCAGGCTGACTTCACAGGGACTAAACAGAGTCTCAATAATGCAAATTTTGAAGTTTTTCCTAAAGTTAGCTATTGTAATTGTTGTTAGTTACCTGCTGAGTTCTTCTTCAATGGGAAGATGGGGTAATGTAGGCCTTGCTGATGAGGGGTAGGCCCATCTTTCCCCTTGTGGGGATGTGCATTTGCTCTCGATCGGGGGGGGTAGCAACCTTATGGTTGATTCGGGTTTCAGGCAACAACTTTAATGATGGGACCTCTTTTGGTTCCATCACAATTAGGGTTCCCCTATCATTTCCGCTTTGCTTCGGGGCCTGGACCACTTGACTTGTTGGTGATACGTGATGCGTGATCACGGGCATTATTGGGGGTCTTTTTTTTCCCTTTTTCGCGTCTTCCTTGGGAAATTGCTGCCTTAGAATCAAGATTTCTCCTGGGTTCGTTTCGATACGGGCTTGTATAGCCCCGATTGAATCAACAGGCTTTATTGTGGTAAGTTACCTATAATTTACTATGGTAAACTATTTGGAACAGAGTACTTGTGTCCAATTGGGGGATCAATCCCTCTCATGGGATAAGATGGGGCTAGGAGCTATAATTCGGGAGAATATGTTGCCACAGATGTTCCAATTAAGAGAGGGGGTTATCCCTTCTTTTTTTCTTTCGACTCCTGGGGGATTTAGTGCTTTAATATCCAGGGTATATTTAATTGGAAGTTATAGCTATTTCAGGTAGTTCTCACGAGTGGCGATCAGACTGGGGGCAGTGGAGGGTGGAAGGGAGGAAGCTCCGGACTGGAGCAACCTCCGGGAAAACTGCACAGTGCGCTAGTAAATGGGGGTATGGAGTATTTTGGGAGAATCTGGTACTGCTTGTGTACATTGGGTGTTTGGCTAAATACCCTTCCAAATTGAAGCGTGGATTCCTCTCCCATGACAGGATGTGTCGTTTCCGGATAATGGTTAAATGAAATATCACCAGGAGGGTCTGGATCCCAAGGATTCTTGCATGGCTTCTCGGGTTATCGGCTTATCTATACCTGGGGTCCTTTTGTATATAGTTGTGTTAGTTCTTTGGGGGAGTTGGGGAGGTGGGTATCACGAGACAGAGACTTCTTCTTTGGGTATTGTCTATGGTAGTGGGGATAGTTTGTTACAGCTTATTATGTGGTACTACTGGATTATTTTTCAGGGAAGAGATGGGAGGTGGGTTTGGAGTGTTCCTTTCAGAATGCTTTTTCAGTTAGCTATTTATGACTGCTTTTCCTTTTAACTGTTAACAATGACTACCGTACCACTTAAAATTGCCACATGGAATGTCAGAGTGTGAGAGACATAACAAGAGATATCAGGTTTTTAAAACTCGCATTATTAAATGTAGATATTCTTTTGCTTCAAGAAACCCATCTACTAGTCACTGAATCAAACTGGCTATGCCGACAAGGCTTTTCCCAAGTGTTTGCTGCAAGTGGGTCAGCATCGAGTAGGGGGGTGGCTATTTTGATAAAGAAACACGTATCGTTCCTAACAGAAGATAGTCTAATAGACCCAGAGGGTAGGTTTATATTAGTTAAAGGTTCTCTTAGCAACAACACGGTAGTGTTAGGTTCCATCTATGGACCAGTAGGAGGAGACGCAGAATTCCTTATGGGCTTGGCTGATAGGATAGGCAGACTTTTGCCCTCTCAGTTAATTTTGGGAGGTGATTGGATCATCCCACCATCTCAAGACCTAGACAGAACATACCTACCACTAAAACCTTTATCCCATCACAAAAGGCCTTCATGGAGCTTCTGGGATTGTGTGATCCCTGTCGTCTTCTCAATCCTTCGCACCAGGTGTTTTCTTTCTATTCTCATGTCCACCGGTCTTGGTCTAGATTAGATTATATTCTAATCAGTATCTCCCTTCTATCTGGTCTTTGCCAGACAGGAATCAAACCAATTGTCTTATCAGACCACTCAGTTGTATGGCTGAGGATCTCCCCTGATCTGAACCTCCAAAGGGACACTACTTGGAGATTAAATACACAACTTCTCAAAGAAGAGCAAACAGTTTCCCATATTAAAATGCTAATTTCTACCTTCATGGATATTAATAAAGATTCCACACCAAGGGAGGATTTAATATGGTGCTCCCTTAAATGTTATCTTCGGGAATTTATTAAATTAGCCTCCAAGAGGAAAAACGAAGAAAAGAGAAATTTCCTGTTAACTCAAATAAGAGAAGCAGAAAGTTCTCTATCTTCATCCTCTCCTCAAACTCCCTGAAAACCCTGTTAACATTAAGGAATGAATATGCAGACTTATTAAAGGAAAAAGCAGAGTATGCCATCTTAAAAACCAAATCTAGATACACTGACCAGGGAGAGAAAGCTGGTAGAATGTTGGCCCTTCGCTTATGGAAAATGGAAAGCTCGAGGCTAATCCCTGCCTTTCAAGCATTAGATGGCACCATCAAAACCTCACTGTGGGATATCACTCAGGTTTTTTAAACTTTTTATAGTACACTTTATAGCAAATGTTCCTTTCCGGCACCTCTCTCAAGTATTGAAAGCTATTTGGAGGGCCTTAATCTACCCTGTCTACAAGCCCACCACAGTTCTGCTCTGTCTTCCCCTATCACATTGTTGGAAGTGGAAGATGCAATTTAGGGGTTAGCACTAGACAAGTCACCTGGTCCTGACGGCTTTCCCTCCAATTTCTATAAAATCTTTTGCAAAGAACTAGCCCCCCTCCTTCTAAATCTATATGAGTATATGTTCACCGCTGATACTTTGGATCCCACATTGCTAGAAGCCACGATAGTTTTACTTCTTAAACCGGATAAATCACATAGGGAACCTGCCAGTTACTGACCAATTTCACTTTAAAATTGCGATATTAAAATATTAACAAAAATTTTATCTATTAGGATTAAAAAGATTTGGCACCACTTGCTGAGCCCTGAACAAGTTGTTTTTTTGCAAGGCCGCTCTTCAGCTGACCATCTCAGAACTCTCTCAGATATTTTCTACATAGCCCAAACCTCTCAGATTCCCATGGCTCTAATTTCGTTAGATGCCAAAAAGGCCTTCGACAGAGTCAACTGGGACTTTCTCTGGGCAACACTTACGAAAATGGGTTTCCCCGCCTCCTTCATTTGGTAGATTCAGATGGTATATAAGTCTCCTTCCCCAAAAATTTATTGCAATGGGGTCTTCTCTTCTCGTTTCTCTCTGTTCACAGGCACCAGGCAAGGATGCCCATTATCTCCCTTTCTATTTAATCTATACTTAGAACCTCTCCTTCTCAGTATCAAACGCTCTCCACATGTTCAGGGTTGTTCAGTGCTTCAGCAGTCACTGACTCGGTCAGTGTATGCTAACCACATTCTTCTTCATCTGGCACATCCCGATACATCTTTAGCTCATGCCTTACAAATTATTACACAGTACGGCCTTCTGTCCAACTACAAGTTGAACCTATCAAAAACAGTAATATTTCCCTTAAATGCCCTCACCTACAAAGCTAATTTCATGCAATTCGGGATGAAATGGTCCTCACATTCAATGAAATATCTAGGAATACGTCTTACTAAGGATCCTGTGTTTTTCAAGAAACTTAACCTTGATGATTTAGTGGTAAATACACAACAGGATCTCCAAAGATGGGCAAAACTTCCCCTCTCTTTATGGGGTCGGATTAGTATCATCAAAATGAATGTTTTAACCCGCCTTTTCTATTCTTTAAACTTATTGAATCTGTGGCTCCCTGTATCCTACTTCCAGCAATTTCACTCCATCCTTTCCAAATTTATTTGGCAAGGCAGACATCCTAGACATTCCTTTCTTAAGCTTAGTCTTCCCAAAGATTTGGGAGGACTCCGTCTCCCCAACTTTGTTTTGTATTACTGGGCCAGTCACCTGTCTTAATTGGGGAGATGGTTTTTGAAAGACGGATATTGGACTTGCATAACCTCAAATCATTTGCTATCTTCTTCCTTCCCAACTCGGCACTACCAGTCCCAATACAAAATTTGGTTATTCTTACCTTGCTTAAAGTCCTAGCCCAATGCTGGAATTTCTTCAAAATCTCCCCTAAGAGAGATACTGCGCAACCCCTTATCTTAAATCCTAACATTAAAAATAGGTGGATCACTGATCTCTTCAGAATGGCTTCCTCAGTTACTAGGAGTCCTGATAGAAAACCTTTATTCTCAAGACTCTCTTCTTTCTTCTCCCAAAATTATGGTCAGACTTAAGGTACCTCAGAAGTTTATTTTTAAAATCTTCCAGTTGAGGCATCTCATTAACTTTAGTTTTGGTACTGCTTTTAGGGAGTCTCAGGTTAGGCCTTTTCTAGTACAAATGCAGGATTATGCAAATAAACCCCATGGGATCTCAATGATGTACTCCTACCTACTGGGCCTTAAATTCCCAAATGCCCTTCCAGGATACAAAGTATGGACTTCTCTTCTGCCGGACAATACCCCTACATGGAGCCAAATTTGGAAGGACTTGCATAGATACCATACCCAAGATAGGCTCAGACTCACTTAATATCACATCTTAAATAACTTGTATTATACACCAGTTAAATTGACTAAACTGAGCAAGCTTTCTGTTTCTACGTGTACTAGGTGTGGTAAATTTGAAGGGAACCTGAAACATATATTTTGGCACTGTGAAAAGGTGGCCCTCTATGGCACACAATTCAATCCAAACTAGATCCATTACTAGGATTGGAGAAGCTGTTTACCATAGAGATATGTATCTTAGGAATGCTTTCCAGCATTGGGATCCAAGAGCGCCAAATTCCATATGGCATTAATTTCAACAGTGGTTAAGAAATTGATACTTAAGCACTGGATGGATCAACTGGCCATAACATCGCTGAATGGTTGAAGGATCTATCAGCTTGTTTCAATACTGAAAGACTGGTCGCTAGCTCCCGTAACAACATGGACTCATTCAATAAAAATGGGTAAACCATATGCTTTATACTTGCATTAGCAATCATCTTCTGTATGTCTCTGTATGCGCTTTTATTTTATTGGTATACTATAATTAATTTACTTATTGTTTCCTAGTATCTTCCTGTAATGTTGGGTTTGGTTGGCACACTCCAGGGGAGGGGTGGATTAATGGAGGGAGGTAGGAGGAGGGTTCAGGGACTGATTTAAAGGGTTTATTATAATTTCAGATAATTTATCCGAAGATAGAATGGTTTCTTGTTTAATCTAGATACTACAGAAGGAATACATTGTTTGTGTTTCTGTATGATATAAAATAAATAAAGATGTTGAATTTCAAAAAAAATAGAAGCAAGAGAAACAGACTGGGCAGTCAACTCAAATCACATGATCTAGAATACCACATGTAACCCCCTGCAAATGGGGGTTCCCAAAAGTCTTCCAGGAGCTTGCTTGAATGCTCCAAGCCTGGATGGTGTTCAGCATCTAAGCCGTTTATCTGTGAGTGCTTTTAGAGCCTCTGGTACTGCCTCTTTAAGAGCTGTCTGCCTGCAGACATAACTAATTTGGATGGGGGTCTGTGTGTTTCCCTGCTTGAGTCCCAATCGAGCTGCTGCCAAATCGCTCCATTTCTGCTGTCACTAAGTGGGCAGAGTGAGCACTTTTCAAAGATATAACTGTTTGCCAGACATCATTTAGAGTAATAACGAAAATACAGTTTGTCTAACCTGCTTTTTTTTTGCAGTCAGAATTGTGTTTGCCTAGTCCTCATTCTAGTTTTGAACTGCTGAACTGGACCAATCAGTGTGGGGGGACCTTTGAAATGGAGCCTGCTGCTGGCAAATCAGAACTTGGACTCTCATTGTGGAGCCAGCCACCTATGTACTGTATGGCAAATGCTTCTGGGAATTGTAGTTTGGACTTCCGCGCCTTTTTTCCACCAATAGGGGGAGTTTACTGTGAGTGACAGCAAAACCAGCCATTGAACTGGGAGGAACTCAAAGGAAATGCCTGGTTCTGTCTACTGGAAAGTTCAGTTGAGTTGTGACTGTGAAGAGGGAAGGAGCTCCGTGCTCCTGCGCCATTGAGTTTTCACACGGGAAGCTCGTGTGGGGCCCCAAAATTCGGCCTGCAGCTGTTTGTGAGTGCCAGTGTGGACTGAATCAGAGTTGTAAGGAGAAAGAAGCACCAGAAGTGAAACCAGGCTCACCCTGTAGAAGACTGGAGAAACTGCTGAATCGTGCTCGGTCTGTCAGGAACTGAATCTGCTGTGTGTTCTCCGGTATTGTGCAGTTATTGCGATCGGGATGAAAGCAGCCTGCCTGGTATAGTACTCCCTTTTACATATAAATCTGTGTAGTGCTTGTGGGAATCACGTTTCCAAATCCCTGTACAGTGAACAGAGTGTATGAAGCTGGAAGTAAACCCCAGCTTAAGACAGACTATATCCATTTGCTTTAAACTGCAGTGGGGTCCAGTCACAAGGACCTTGTCCACATGGTCTGCTCCTCCTGGCAATCCAGGACAATCTGCCTTCCATCCAGTTCCAGCATTGAGTTGTGAGTACAAAGCAGGGTAGATCCCTGCCATCTGTTTGTCGAATTGCAAGTGTGTCATCTAATTGTTGCTTTTTTCATTTCTTCACAAACTGAGCCCTCCGGCTCCAGATTACAATTGGGTATTGTGCAAGTGTTTTTCCATCACAGGGCCCCAACCAGCTGCAACCGATCCTGGCTAGCCCCCCCTCCCATCCTGGGTACCCAGTGAAGGTGACAATTTAGGACTCTGAATATGTGCACAGTACTGTGATTATTAATGTGTTTAACCTAATTAACCTGATTTCCCCCTGTCCTTGTTATATCCCACTAAATAAATCAGATTTGTTTGTTTCAGCAAAGTAACACTGTCTGAGGTATTCGTTTATGTTAAAGTATTTTTCTGTGGCTTTTGCACTTTATCATCTTGTTTTACAGGGTGTCCCCGGGGTCCAGTCGATGGAGCCAGTCATGGGGGTAAGTGTACATTGTGAAGATATTCCTAATGCATTGTGTGGGCCACTTGTGCTAAGAAAGGGGGGTTACAGTGTCCCAGAGGGCTGTGACCAAGTTAGTTTAACTACTGCAAACCCTGACCTCTGGGTGGAGGCACCCGCCATTGGACCTAGGCCCCTCAACTTGTTAGTAGTTATGCAGGCAGGGGTAGTAGCCCTTGAGATAGCGCCACCTAGGGGATACACACATATCATAATGGGACAATTAAATATAATCAGTGGGCCTCACCTCTGGATAAGGTTTTAGTTGGTTATAATGCATAATTACAGTCTGTCTGTTTTTCAAGATAACAGATCATACAACACATCAGACATCTTTTTAGTCACTTGATACAGTACCTTGAACCATGGCTGCAGCCTGGGGCAAATGTATTTTGCAACTCTGGTTATCAGTGGTTAAATTGGAAATCTTTAGATTGGTGGAATGCTCACATCTAGATTTTTAGGTGAGGAAAATGTCATTTCTAGGTGGTGGAACTCTCCTGTAGTATTTAAAGGAGAAGGATGATAGAGGGCTGGTGTATGAACTCTCATACAATTTTGTAAGAGGTAGCAGAACTAAGTTCCTGTGACCTCCTGCCCAATTTAATCTTTGCTGGTTCTTAACCCACCCCAGTCAACCTCTGCCTAAACCTCAATGGTTACCTTAAGGTGGTATTGCTCTTTTACTTATCTGTGGCCTTTTCTTGCTGCCTCTTTACTACTGCAGCCACCGTACTGTGGTACCCCGCCACTTAGTCACATGATCATTGAGGTCAGTATACCTCTCGAACAACCACCTCATTGAACAGCTTTACTGGGAGTGTGAATTCATGGCCAAATATCAACATGAATGATGTTTACCCCATCATGAACTGTACACTACTCCTGTAAGCCAGCATAATGTATGGCAGTACACTATCTCATTCAGTCTGATTATCTCACACAAAAGAGAACAGCATGACTAGGAGCTTGCAATTCAACTGCTTGACCAGTTCATCTGACTGCAGGAGTGCAGGAGTGGTCACGGTTTTGTACACCACTAAGAGATTGCAGACACCTCAGAAGAACCTGGACTTAAAGTTCCAACCCTGATCCATAGGAACGGACCTGTGGGCCACAAACTTACAGATGAACTGTTCCATGCAAACCTTGGCCACAGTTGGATCCCCTTGAGCAAGCAGTGGGTAGGCTTCTTTTCACTTTGTAAAATAGTCAGACACTACCAAGATATATCTGTTCTTCCTAAAGGTTAGTGGTAAGGGGACCAGGCTATCCATTGCTACCCTCTCAAATGGCCAACTAGTTTGGGACAAAACCATGTGAGTTCCATTGGTAGCACCTACTGCTCTCTAGGGCTCACAAGTAAAACAGGTTTACATCACTTCTTCATTGACTTCATACACCCTGGCCAGTAGCAGCAGACTTGTACTTTCTGTGTGATGTTTTCTACCCCCAAAATATCCCCAGTGGCTGTGTCCAGGACAACCCCCTTAGGGACTACTATGCATTTGTATTCAACCCTGCCCTTATAATCTTCAGTCTTCAGCACCAGAAATTTTTGTTGCACCTGGAGGTATGGCCACACCAAGTAGTACTTGTAAAGTTCAGGGTTGCATTGGGCCTCTTCGGGGAATGCTTGCAGTACTTTCTCCACCCAGAACATCAATCTGATGATCACTGGGTCTTCTTGCTGGTGGTCTAGAAAACGTGACCATTCTTCATTCTCTTTCATATTGGAAGGAATTGCAGCTTAGCATACCCCAGAACCAGAACCCCTCCTGGTGTTGTAGCACTTGCTGTTGGCCATCTAGACAGGACATTATGTTGTTTTTCCAGGCAGTGCATAATATCATAATAGAGATGGTCTGAAAAACAATATCAAGGGTGAAATTCCCGCAAAATTGGCAATTTCACTGCATTAAAAATGTAGCAAAATCTACACATGCTGTGCAAAATTCTCTACCCCCCACTCACACAGCCTCACACAGCCATGGGGAACAAAACAGTTCCATGGCACTCCTGTTAGTCTAATGGTATCCCCATGCCCGACCCCAATGTACAGAAGAAAATAACTCTTACCCCCTTGTCCATAGTGTAGGTCCCCTCCCATCCCCAATCCCCGATGTGTATAATAAATTATTATTCTCCCAGTATTTATATAGTGTAGTGAACCCCTCTCCCAGCCCCAATCCCAGATGTATAAAATAAAATAATTATTCCCCCAGTATTTCCATAGTGTAGTGTACTACCTCCCAGCCCTGATTCCCGATGTATAAAATAAAATAATTATTCCTCCAGTATTTCCATAGTGTACTGTACCGCCTCCCAGCCCTGATCCCCAATATATAAAATAAAATAATAATGCTCCCAGTATTTCCATAATGTAGTGTACCCCACCCCCATCCTTGATGTAGAAAATAAAATAATTATTCCTCCAGTATTTCTATAGTGTAGGGTCTCGCCACACAGCCTTGATCCCCAAAATAATTAGAAAACACCATCCCCATTCCCTGGCTTTTGTGTAGTGTAGCAGCCCCCATCCTGTCAGGATGAGTCCCTCCACCCCACTCCCCTCAACCCAACTGGAGCCAGCGACTGGCTCAGCCCTCCGCACACCACCATGGCCAGCTGCCAACTGATCTGTCAATGCATGGGTGCTGTACATAGTACATGCTCCCTGGTTCAACCAATAAGCATATACTGTGTATAGTACCCATTCATTGACAGATCAGTTGGCAGCTGACCATGGTGGTGTGCGGAGGGCTCAGCCAGTCTCAAGCACTGGTTGGGTTGGGGGGAGCAGGGTGGGGGGGTCCCATCCTGACGGGGTGGGGAGGCCACTACACTACAGAAAATCCAGAGAACAGGGATGGTGTTTTCTAATTATATTGGGGATTGGGGCTGCATGGGGGGACCATACACAATGGAAATACTGAGGGAATAATTATTTTATTTCATAAATTGGGGATCAGGGATGGGAGGGGATTACACTACACTATGGAAATACTGCAGACATTATTATTTTATTTTATACATTGGGGATCGGGGCTAGGAGGGGGTACACTACACTATGGCAATACTGGGAGAATAATTATGTTATGTTATATGTTGGGGATTGAAGCTAGGAGAGGGGTACACTACACTATGGAAATATTGGGGGAATTATTTTTATGTTTGCTTGCACACACATCACACCATAATCATATTGAGGTAGTAGAGCATTGCAGAGGTGTGGCAGTGTTGTGGCCAATCTAGTAAACGCTTTAATGGGCGCATCCGTCGGCCACCATTTAATGCTAAAGCTGTCAATGACAGCGGTTTCAGAGCATGCATCTGCTGCTGTAATCAGGGTCAGTTTCATCATTGCAGTAGCAGTTCCCCCTCTCTCCCAACCAGTCACACAGCAGGACAACAAATTAGCTCCCTCCCACTGCTGCTGCCCACCCCGCACCCTCCGTGAAATCTGCCACTGCAATGCAGGGCAGTTTCATCATTGCAGTGGCAGTCTCCCCTCCCTCCCAACCACTCACACAGCAGGACAACAAATTAGCTTCCTTCTACTGCTGCTGCCTGCCCCGCACCCTCTGTGAAATCTTCCGCTGCAAGCAGGGAGAGTTTTGTCATTGCAGCACCAGTCCCCCTCCTCCCAACCACTCAAACAGCAGAACAACAAATTGGCTCCCTCCCACTGCTGCTGCCTGCCCTGCACACCCTATTCTCCATTTTCTGCTGACATCGGGGTGCTCAGTCCCCATGTCAGCATGTACCCCCCCATTAATGTGGCACACTGGGAGCCCACTCCAGTGTGCCATAAAATACTTCTTTGATGTTTCTGACACTGGGTGCCCACTCCAGGTGTCAGATGCGTGCCCCCCTTGCCTCTATGTTCTCAACCAACCTCAGGGTGCTCAATCCCTGGGTTGGCATTGATACCCCCTCCAGTACACTGACACACTGGGAGCCCACCCCAGTGTGCCAAAATCC
The DNA here is from genome assembly GCA_016271365.2 of Neoceratodus forsteri. Lineage (NCBI taxonomy): Eukaryota > Metazoa > Chordata > Ceratodontiformes > Ceratodontidae > Neoceratodus > Neoceratodus forsteri. The sequence goes on from JADMNL010000023.1 coordinate 436,944,993, forward strand.
ATTTTATAATATTTCACCTGTAAAAAAGAAAACAGTCCCACAATGTATTATTTTTTAAACCTGGCAGTATAGCCTAGAAGCTAGAGGAACGAGATGTGAACAAGCTTGGTACATCCAGCAGACAAAACATGAGTTTGAGTCTCACAACCTCCACTTGCATACTGAGCAAGTCACTTAACTTCCCAGTGCTCCCAGGTCACCTCTGAAAACAGGCACTTGTGCCTAGTGGGTCTTACCCAGTTGCAAAAGACTAAAACAATAATAAAAAAAAAAAAAATGGTCACTAGCATTTCCGCCTGCCCCTCCCCAACCCCAACCCTCACTCTGCACCTCTACCTCCCACACACCTCTCACCCATACATACTACTGGAGGTCAGAAGCAGCAATCTTCTGTGGACTGAGAACACATCTGCACTCTTCAAAGACCAACCGGGAACTGAAGAAATAATGGTAAGCCCTATAATGGCAGTCAATGGGGAGTTTTCAATTTAGGTTGATATCTCAGCCAATTTTTGGAGTTTTGGTCCCACATTTTCAACATGGGGTTCTTGGGACCCCACCTCATGAACACTGTCACTGCAATTTTGTTTCTTGTCCTGAAATGTGATTTTGCAGTCACTGCATGGAATCATCTTTCTGGACCAATTAACTAAATGACAGTGCCACTCTTCATGAGGTGGGGTCCCAAAAAGCCCTTGTTACAAATCTAGTGAAAAAGCTCCAAAAAATTACTGCATTATGAGTGTCTGTTGTGCAGTTTTTACACATGCTCATAACTTCATCAATGTTTAATATTTTCACTCCAAATTTCCAACGTTGCCATTTTTTCACCCCCCTCCCATAAACCATACAACTGTCATTTTTTGCATCCTTCCTGAACTGTGTTTTTGCACCTGTGGTGCAGAATGGCACAGTCACTCTGCAAAATCAACTTTTGTGAAAGATTAACAAAATCCCGGTGCCACTGTTCATGAAGGGAGGTCCCAAAAAAGCCATGTTGAAAATTTGGTGAAAGCATTTCAAAAAATGACTACGTTATGAGTGTGCGTTGCAGTTTCTATGCCCACTTGTGACTTCGCCACTTTTTCATATTTTTACTCTAGATTTTCAACATTGCCATTTCTTCACACTTCCTCATGAATAGTGCAGCTGTCATTTTTCACATCCTGCCCAAAATGTGTTTTCGCATCTGTGGCACTGAGTGGCACACTCGCTGTACGAAATCACCTTTTGGCATTGAGTAATGAAATGATATTGCCACTGTTCATGAGGCGGGCTCCCAAAAAGCCCATGTTGAAAATCTGGAGCAAAAATACCAACAAATGCCCAGAGCGTTAGGGTTTCCAATCATAATGCCCACCCTGTACAGATTGACAGGCATCGGGGGTGTGACTTGGGATCATCAGCCATAATGCTCAACCCATTACGCCCCCACCCCCACCCTGCTGCGACTGACAGGCATCGATGTGTGCCTTGGGGTCTTCAACCCTAACATTCACCCCATTCTCTAATACTGCACCCATCCTTATTTCCTTTTGAAATGGGTAAACATAAGGGCCAAAGACCTCAAGGCAGACTGCGACACCTGTTGTGTCTGTAGGGTGGGGTGAGGTCGAATGGCATGAGTGTTATGGTCGACGACCCAAAGGCACACCCCCAATGCCTGTCAGTCTCTGCAGGGTGAGGGTGGGGTTGATTTATCTACTTCACCACCATTCCTATTATGCATCTCTATAACTCTTGCACTACCAATGCCAATACCAGCAAGCAAACATTCGGCATTGACAAATACTTGTTTATTATTGAAGTTATCCTTCTCCTTCAGCCCCGCCAGCAAGCTTCTGTCCTCCTCCAGCCCCCGGCCACTACCTTAACCCCCCCTGGCATCTCCCAGGCCCTTTATCCCCCATGGATTACCCTCCGTGGTGGGGTGGAAGGGAGGAGGGCTGTCCTCCCCCCCTCACGAGTACATATCTGAAGCAGGGCTAAGATCTCCATGAGACCATGGTGCCAGAGTACTGGAGGGATTTCCATAAAGCTGGTAGCTGATTTTTCCTCTTTTCTTGGTCCCTTGTACCATGGCTGTGAGCATGTGTGCACGGAGGTGAGCTGCATCACAATGCCATGCTAATTGTCTCCCTGGCTCTGCTGCTACCCCCATCTTCCACAAGGGGGGCGGCCAAGGAGTGGAACAGCATGCCCAACCTTCCCCGGGAGAGAGAGCTGTCACCGCATGCTTGATCCTCTCCTTCCCCTGTCAACCCACAGCAATCCATGCTTGCTCCAAACATGGGTCACTGGCATGGCGTGAGGTGGCATCCAGCATCTCCATCCTCAGCACTACGGGCTGGTGAGAAACCTGGTATTCTAATTTGACAATGGTGGTATTCAACTGTACCAGGCCCCAATGTGTTATTCTGCATAAACTCTGTGTACCTTCTCATTGGTCACACCTACAGATAATGCTTGTCTACTGAATCCTGTGATTTTAGTTTGCATTATATTTTTAAAGTTTTTTCAGGTATGGTATTTTGGTTTTCATAATGGATATCTGTCTTAGTTCCTTTTGCACAAAATGTATCTTTGCCACAAGGCACACCTACAGTTTTGTAGATTGCCACTTTAAAGAGGGACTGAGGCCAACATTTTTGGCAACAATAAATTCAGAATTTGGATCAGCATATCCTCAGTCAGCCTCATGCCAAAAATCAGATCTGTAAATTACTTTGTTTAAAAGGTACCAGTAATTTTGTAGCCGTAATTCACTGCCTGCTCAAAAAAAAAACAGTTTCAGAGAAGAGCTACTGCTGATGTCATAACTAGAACTCACAACCTAGTCCTCTGTGCAAGCTACCTTATAAGATTTATTTCTCCTATGTTATTTAAAACTGCAGTTGTAGTAAACATCTGAAAAAGGAAAACGCACTGGCTGGGTCAGCACGTGCACTTCCTTAATGTGTAGATGCAAGGTACAGTACTTCAGAATGCGATGGGGGTTGGAATGTAGTGGAAAACACGGCTTTAGATGACAAAGTTGTGTGCAGTTTTTAGAATACTGCAGGCATGAGATTTCGAAATGTCACCAGGTTGCAACTGTGGAATGCAGCAATGACGCAATCTCATAAAGTAGCTGGAACCCATAATTTAGGAAATGCAGTGGTGATGCACAATTTTGGAATGGGGTGGTGACACACAATTTTGGGATGTGGCGGTGATGCACAATTTCAGAATGCAGCAGTGATGCTCAATTTCAGAATTCAGTGGTGACACACAGGTTTGGAATGTGGCAGTGATGCACAGGTTCAGAATGTGGTGGTGGCGCACAATTTCAGACCGTGGCAGTGACACAAATTTCGAATGCAGCTCTGGCCTTTGGAGTTGAGAATGTGGCAGTGACTCACAGGTTTGGAATGTGGTGGTGACCCAAAATTTCAGAATGTGGCAGTGGCCTTGGAGTTCGAATAATGCCATGATAAACAGGTTCAGTATCTGTGGTGATACGAATTTTGGAATGCAGCAGTAATGCACAGGTTCAGAATGTGGTGGTGACACACAGGTTTGGAATGTGGTAGTGATGCACAATTTCAGAATGTGACAGTAATTCACAGGCTCAGAATGCAGAGTTGATGCACAATTTCAGAATGTGGCAGTGACATACAATCTTAGAATGTGGCAGTGATGCATAGTTTCAGGATGTAGCAGTGACACTCAGTTTCGGAATGTGGTGGTGATGCTCACTTTTTTGGAATGTGCGGTGACGCTTAATTTCAGAATGTGGGGGTAATGCACAATTTCAGAATGCAGCAGTGACGCACAATTTCAGAATGGCAGTGATGCACAATTTTGGAGTGCAGTGGAGACACACAATTTCAGAATGTGGCAGTGACATATAATTTTGGAATACGGCAGTGACTCATAGTTTCAGAATGTGGCAGACAAATGGCTTAATTTTACTCAAAATTTACAGTGACCCTCAGTCGAGGGGGACAATCACGATGGGCCTTGTGCCTTCTTTTGTCCAGTACAATCCAGTAAATCCAGTAATTTTGGAATGTAGCGGTGATGCTTAATTTCAAAATGTGGAGGTGATGCACAATTTGGGAACGTGGTAGTGACAATTTTGGAATGTGGCATTGAAACACAACTTGGCTGGGATGTGCAATTTTGGAATTTGGTGGCTATGCATCATTTCAGAATGTGGCAGGGATGTGCAATTTGGGATTGGGGAAGGTTGTGCAATTTCAGAATGTGCACTGCTGCATCATTTTAGAATGTGGCTGGGCGCATAATGATGGAATGTGGTGGAACGTGATGCACAATTTTGAAATATGGTGGGTGCATACAATTCTGGAATGTGTCAGGGACAAGCAAAATCAGAATAATATGATGTGTCCTGTCACATTCCGACAGCATGCACCCACACTATGTTCCGAAAATGCCAGTCACCACCTAATTCCTCAATGTGTGTCCCTGTAGTATTCCGAGACTGATTGTCCCACCACATTTTGAGATGGCACATCCTTGCCACATTCCAAGATTGCATAACCCCACCCCCATTTTAAAATTGTGTACCACCTTGACATTCTATGCCTTGGTTCAGTGCTGCACTCTAAAACCACCTCCTGACATGTTCTAAAGTACAGTGCCATGCATCTGAACATTCCGGAAATGCAAGCAGCACAGCCAACCCTGTGTCAATTTTTTTTAAAGGATTACTATAGCTACAGTTTCTTAAACTTTGGAGATGCAGGTCCTACAAGGTTGCTGACAATGGAGGACTGGAATGTGAGTTCAGAAGATGACATCATCAGTGGCTCTTTCACTGAAACTGGCTTTTTTGAATAGGTAGTAATGAAATCAGGGTTCCACAATAGCTCATCACTTTAAAACAAAGTAACATAGCTGGCCTGGTGGTGCTGAGGGTTGAGGCACTGGACGCCACATCTCGCACTACGCTGGTGACCCGGGTTCAGGAATGACCTCGGGTCATTGGGGTGCTGGCATGGGGGGGGTGGAAGGAGTGGGATTGAGTGTGCCATCAGGCTGCTCTCTTCTCCTGGGGGTGGTGGAAGTAGGTTGTTGACCCTCCTGTAGTTCCATTCTTCATTGGGTGGAGGTCTAGTGGGGTAACATAGGCAGGCAGGGTGGTAGTACGGGTGGTTGGAAGGGGCTGAGCTGGTTTCCGGTGTGTGTGCATACCTCCATGTGCACATATGGCCATGTGCTGGGGCTCCAGGGGATGGGAGAAAACCCAAGAAAATGCCAGAGAAAGCTATATTTAAAAAAAAATAAATAAATAAAAAAAGTAATGTAAAAACCTAATTTTTGGCATGAGATTTATTGGGGGTATGCTTATTCTTTTTTGAAACTGAATATTTTATTAATCCAAAGTTCATACACATACAAAGATTCTTTCCCTTGTGAAGTCAACATTCCTTCACAGAGAAAAGGTAGTATTTTGTTTTTTATACATTGCGCTCTCCCACTCTATTTAACACAGTATGTTATTCCATTCATTTTCATGCCCACACTTCATGACAGAGTTGTATTCTTGAATTACCCCTCCTTTTCTTTCTGGATACAGCCTTACCTGAGAGGTTCCTCCACTGCTCCATCCTCTCCTCTCCTCCTACACCTTGGAGGTGTTTCTACTCTGGAGAAAGGATAGGTCTTACCTGCATGCTCCAGACTCCTGCCCTCAGAGTGGAGGTATCTTTCTAATTCTGCAATGCAGCACTTTTGGTGGGAGTCCCTCTTTATATGGACTGTATAAATAGGCAAGCAGTATCTGCTGATGTGACCTTTGAGAAAGTCCACAGAGTTTGTAAGAAACGTTATGTTGGAGCCTGGCATGGGGTTCATTCACAATAGCATTGTTTTGGCACTTTATATTAAGCATCAGACTAAAGGAACTGTTGGCACATTTATTCTGCAACACTGCAACCTTTAAAGTACAAGCACATCTTTGGATCTGGGTGAGCTGGTGAAGGTGCTGGAATTTTACTTCTTGTATTTAATGCCACTCTGGCCAAGTCAGGCTATTGGGTTTTCAAGAGGTCTTTGTAGTAATCACTAGCTAGGGATATAATATGACTGCCAGCTACTGAGGCATTCTAATTGATGAAATTAATAAGTGCCATTAAAGATGCCCAAGAATATTTCCAAGCATAGGTAGGTAGGTAGGTACTTTTATTTATATGGCGCCCAATCCCAGAGACTCTGGGCACCTTACACAGTCAACAGGCAGGGAAAACAAAACAAAATACAAGCAAGGAGCATAAAGTGCAATTAAAATAGTAACATACATTACTATAAATAATAATAAATATAATCATTAAAATATACAACAGTTTTGGTTAGTCCAGGAAAGCCTGCATAAAGATATGGATTTTTAGACTCCTCTTAAAAGCCTCCATCAGCAGGGCCTTCCTAACAAAGCTTGGAAATGAGTTCCATAGGGCCATAGTAATGACTGCTAATGCTCAGTCACCAGATGTTTTTTAGTCTGGCCCCTTGGAACCACAAGGAGGACCCTGGTGGAGGAGCAGAGGGAGTGGACTGAGGTGACAGGTGTAAGGAGATCAGTCAGGTAGCCAGCGTCTGAGCTGTATAGGCCCTTGTAGGTGAGCAAGCCCACCAAGATGATCCTCCACCTGACAGGCAGCCAGTGCAGAACCTGCAGGACTGGAGTCACATAACATGATGTTGACAGACCTGTCAGTAACCTGGCCACTGCATTCTGCACCAGCTGCAGCTAGTGGAGGGTCCCTCCATAGACCCCTAAGTACAGAACATTGCAGTAGTCAAGTCTGGATGTAACAAAGGCATGTACCAGTGTTGCAGGTCCTTGGGCAGAACTTGAGGTTTAATCTGGGTGACATTCCTTAGCGATAAAAATCACTTAGGACAACAGATGACACCTAGGCATCCAGTGTCATCCTGTCATCAGGAAGATGCCCAGATTTTGCACCGAGAGGATGGTTCCCAGACAAATCCTGTTACCACTCCAGAGGCAACCCCAACATGCATGCAACCAGGCTCAATCACCAGGACCTCTGTCTTGACAAGATTCAGTCTTGACACAGCTGGAAGACATTCAGTCCTGGATCTTGGCCAGGCAGTTGTTAAGTACTTCCACAGCATGGTTTCTATCAATTTTCAAATAATTTCAGAAGTTGCAAGGGAAGTACAGTACAAGATTATTGTGGATTGCAAGAGAAGGCAACACTATTTGATTGTACTACCCCTAGAGTTGAATGAACTTTCACTATTACCTGCCCAGTCTTCTCCCTTTAATGAGAAGACTGGTAAATGGAAAACATTTGAGTCTTTAATGCCCTTCGGAGGACTCTTGGTTTCTGCTGATGCCCCCCAGAATATTTTTTTAATTTCTTTCTGTGCCTCTCAGAAAGATCCTTGCTTTTTCCTGTCTTTAGAATGACATATCAATGAGGAATTAAAAAAAAAAAAAGAAAAGTACACTGACTCTATGTAACAGGCCTATAGGTAGATATATTTCTAACTTTACATAGGAGAACATTCCAGAAAAAAATGATTCAAAATACTGGAAAACTGTTTTGATTAAGTTTAAATTTCATTTGGGCCATAACCGTAATTTTATTAATACTAGGAATTTCAAAGAAGGAACTAAACTTGTTTTATAGTTGGCTGGGGGACTGTTTAGTTAGACATTATAACTGACTGGAGAGGGGCTGTGTGGTCAATGGAAGTCTGTAAGTGCACAGCAGTGTGCACCACTTATAAACTCTCTGTATAAAGAGTTTTGAGCTGAATCCTGCTTTAGTCTCATTATTTCTAATATTCCAACATACAGTATGTCAGTGCAGTAATTATTCACCAGGAGGAATAAAGAGCATAAATTCAATTTTTGCATTTCAATAAATTAAAAAATGATGTGAGAGCTTTTTTGGAAAGATGTAATAACAATGCCAAACCAGATTTTCATATGTTTGACTTTGATGGAAATAAAAATAGGAAACAGATCTGCATTTATAATACCATTGTGTATTCTTTTAATGACATATGACTCTCTAGTTCATCTTGTTTCATAATGGTGCTGTATTTTCATCTAAAAAAACTTTCCCACTGATGTTGCTGACATGTAGGCATCACTCTGAATGATAAAGTCAGCAGTATTTATAAAGTTGGTGAAGTGCTATATAATATGAGAGAGAGAGCAAACAGATGATATGCACAATAAATAGAATAATACATAAGTGACTGTGTATTATAAGGCTATAATACCACTGAGAGGTTCTGCTGACATGTGAACCTTGAGAACAAAGCTTGAGAGGCTCCAGCATGTCACTGGAACCTCTTAAAGATATTATAACTGAGTAATACATGGTGCCCTATGTCTTTTGTAATATATGGATGCAAGGACTTTCAAGAACTCCTCGTCAGTGAGGGGGCTTGAAAATCTGGGTGCTGATGCAGATTGTTAATGTTTCAAAACATGTTGCAAATCTCGGCAGTTGAAACTCTTGTAAAAGCTTTGTGCCAATGATTTAGGGTATCGAACGTGAAAAAGTAACAGGAATGTTAACTCTGAAACTGTTTAACATTTAAACTTTGCAGGCATAAGTCTTTACTCTGATTCAGAATTGGAGTATATTATACATTGGTGCTTCTTTGCAGGAGGTGGATATTTGCCAGTATTGATGGAGATGTCTCCATAACAGGTGCAGTGACAGCCGAAAGTATTAGCTCTACTGGTGGAGTACTCTGAGGTGGCAGTTGTGGAGAATAACTGGGAAGGTGTCTCTTCTGGTGTGGCAGTGTCACTGGCTGAACTGTCGCAGGAGCAAGAATTTAAACAGGATTTGTTTTGCATTTTCAAGGTTGTGCTGCTGTAGAGGTGGAGGGATGAGCACAGGCACCAGAAAAAATAGATGAACATTCCTCTGCTTTTTCTCCGACAAGGTACTGTAATTATTTGTAGACTGTATGCTTTTGACCATAGACTCCAGCCATATCCATGGGGGGCACATTTGAATCAATTAGCATCTGGATCGATGTTTAGCGAGTTGAATTATTTGTTACTCTTCATTCAGGAGGGAGATCAGCAGATTGCTGCAAACCTTTCATAATGCCCTGAATTTTGTTTTTACCCATGGTCATGCTGCAATACCAGAGACTGGACGGTTTTATTTCACTTACCTATGCAGCCAGTGTAGTGTTATGCTTGTGCAACTGTGTTAGTTTGGTTTTGGCCTTTCGCACTATCTATTCCAGAGGAATTGCCACCCTGTAGGGTTACGATGACAAGGAACTCTCAGAGAGGGTTCCACCCCTAGAGGTGCCACGGGATGGTTCCTGTGGCTAAAGGTACCTTAAGAATCCCCCTAAGGAGAGAGTGCTGCTGCTGGAGGAAGAGGGGAGGATGGTGGGGCAAATTAAAAATGCTTCACAGTGAGGCTTAGAGGAACTGCTTATATAGCTCAGGAAGTGGGAGTGGCTGGCTGCTTGGCCACTGAACTCCAGGCATAGCCTTACATTTCACTGACCTACACAGCCAGTATAGTGTTATGCTTGTGCAACTGTGTTAGTTTGGTTTTGGCAGTTCGCATTCTCTATTCCAGAGGAATTACCACCCTGTAGGGGTACGACAGCAAGGAACTCTCAGAGAGGGTTCCACCCCTAGAGGTGCCACAGGACAGTTCACGTGGCTAAATGTACTTTAGGAATCCCCAAAAAAATGTAGTATCATCCCCAAAAAGGAAGCAACACGAAGCATAATGCAAGCAGTAACAGTGACGTAGAAGCAGTAACTGTAACGTAGCAGTAGAGAAGCATAGGCAGTTTGATAATGCAATGATATACTCAGTTGTCATAGTAACAGCCCAGGTTTGTGTAGCATGATACTGATGGCTTGCATTGAGAGAAGGGGATCCCCTAAGGAGAGAGGGAATGGCAGGACATCCTCCACCTCCATCCAACAATGGAACCTACCTAAAGAAACTAGGGAAAGCAACTATGCTAATAAGTGTTATGACCTGAGGCAACGGAGGAGAGAAAAAAAACTAATCTCTGGGGCTCCAAGGCCTAGAGTCGCCTTCCCCAAGCTTGGGAAAATTTATTTAGTGATGGCTCTGCAGCTGCAATTTGGAAAACCCAATTAAAGGGAGGTGAAATATTGCATTTGGAGGAAGGCTCTCACTCAAGCCCTCTAGCGGGAACACCTTAGAAGGTTGCGAGACAACTCTGCAACAATACGTACATCCAAGGCACAGGAGGAGAGCAACAACTGCTGAGGCACTCACCCGGCCTACCCACCCTAAATCAAACCAGGTGAACCAGAGGCAGTCGTGGGGAGAATGTGGTGAAGGTGCCTTGCTAGGGAAACCACTAAAGTCAATGGCCAACTGTTACAGTGGAACACTAGAACCAAAGGAGATTGTCGTAATGACCCTTCACCGCTAGTCTTAAATTCTACACCAAGAGCTGCTGTCACATAGCAGGCAGCTAAAGCCAAGCCTGGGGTGAGGACAGTCCCAGCTATGGGCCAGGTGAGAAGGATCCTGGCCCAAGCTTGGGCATGTTCAATGATGTGGACTAAATGCAGAGCACAACCATCGGCTGCAGGAACCCTGCACCAGAATAGAATGGCTGACAGGCCCCAGAATTGATTGAGAGCTGAAAGCAGGTGAGCTGAATGAGCATGAAGTGTTGAGATCGTAATGAGCGCTGAGTGCTGAGATCTTGCAAGGTCGAATGCATATTGAGTGCAGTAGAATCCCAGGCCGAGGCCGAGGGGATGGCAGTAGGCATGAAGCAATGGTTTGCGAAAGCAAGGAGCAATGATTGCGTAAACAAGTGTGGACCTGATAGGTCAGTAAGCAGTAGTAGTAATAGGTGGACCTGCAAAACAACTGCATAGCAAGTAAACAGCACTGAATTAGGGGCAAGCCATCCAGACATGAATAGCCAAATCAAGGTGACAAACTCTGAGGATTTTCGGTGGCGAAGACAGGATTCAGAACAGAGTTAATTAACCACATAGGCCACGACCCACCAAACACCTCCCAATCCCCGCTGTAGGACAAACAAGAAAGTGCTGAAAGGCCAAGAACCACATGCAGATATAAAAGCTAATTTAATAGCCTCAGCAGGAGCTTCAGCTAACCTCAGAGTAAACAAGGTACAGTAGGAATGGGAGTAAACAATGCAGCAGCAGGAAGCAAGTAGACCTGTACAGCAGCAGTAAACAAATGAGTACACTGAGTTGTAACTGCAAATAAAGGAGGCATAATGCTCTTAAGCATTGTCAACAGGCAGTGCAATGAAATTGCAGCAATGAGGTAAGTAGAACAAGCATGAGTAAGCTGTATAGCTAGGTTCAAGTAAATTTGAGTCAGGTGAAAGTAATAAATATGACTCATGGACCAGCTATAGTTGAGCTGAAACACAGGTCAGGTTTTCAGTTGCAATGCAAGTAATTTAGAGAGTTATGAGAAACTGAAAGCTAGCAGTATGAGCTCTGAATAGCAGTATGCTAGGAGCCTGAAAAGCCCCTCCCCAAAAGAAGGAAGCATGCAGCAACTGAAGGCAAAATACAAACCAAAGCAGGAAAACAAACACAGAAGCCCATAGAGACAAGCGGGGTGGGGGAGCAGGCAGGAGGCCCAACCAGCTCAGCCTTCGGCTGCAAAGAAAAAATGCTTCATAGTGAGGCTTAGAGGAACTTTTATATAGCTCAGAAGTGGAGTAGCTGGCTGCATTGGCCACTGAACTCCAGGCATAGCCTACATTTATAAATTTGAGGCAAGATAGAATGGAAAATCTGGAAGCAGCATTTGAGGGGACATTTGTTTAGAATATTTGTGGAAATCCATGATAGGATCACGGTCTGAGTTAGTGTTATGTTTGTATATTCTCGGAGGGACATTTGGACATCTCATAGGTTGATGCCAGTCCTAGTTTTGCCTGGTGCTCATGGTATTCTAAGTATTCATTTCCTTCCATGTCTGTGCCAAGTATAAGGTCGTCCCACCTTAAATGATACTGTTCACTTGTATGGAAAGTGAAGTAAAGCCCTTTGTTAAATAGTAGCATTTCTAGAAGGGATGCAGGCAAATAGTAACCAAGAGTGCCACTGGTGTAAAATAAATTTATATCAGAATCTCTTGTTGTTTCTGCTTGTCTGAGATGATTTCCATGCCTAACTTTTTAAATATTTTGCTATAGAGAGTTTCAGTTGTTATTCTGAATACAATCTGCGATCCTTTTAAAAACTGAGGCAGGGAGTTATATTTAGTGAGGTTATGCTCCTCACTGATAAGTAAGCCCCTCGATAATACTGTGCTCATATCCAGAGCCATCCTACTTTTTAATAGAGAACATGAAAATTTCAAGCAGACTAACTGTGGTACCAGAATATTTTCAATTTGTCTGGATTTATGGGCCCAGATATTCAGAGCAGTTGCGCATGGAGTAACTGAGTTGTGCCAGCACAAGTGCAGTATTGGGCCAAGGAGCCAAATTCAGTGGGAGCCAGTGCAAGGCGAAAAATCCATTGTGCCAATGCGTAACTATAATGAATGCAGGTGCAAGAGTAAGGGCATTCCATGAATATCCAGCACAGTGGCATATTGAACCGTGAATCCATGAGCGCAAGTGTGAGCAAATCAAAGTTGCTCGAGCAGACTTATTCCTATAAATACAGGATGCAAACACACAGACAGCACTTGCACCAGGGGTGAGAGGAGAGACAGAGAGAGACAGACAGAGGCACAGACAGACAGACAAAGGCCACACACAGAGGGACGAGGACAGAGAGGTAGCCTGGGAGAGGGAGAGGGCAGAGAGAGAGAGAGAGAGAGAGAAAGATGAGCACACACACACACACACACACACACACATACTGTGCCAGGGTATCACAACCAGCAGCCAACTGCCCAGGGGAAGAGGACAGCAGGGCCATGGACAGTGCATCCTTCATGATAGAAGCCATAATGAGGGAGTGTGAGGAGGCAGGAGGAACAGCAATATAGCCAGGAAGGGGCCCGTCAGCGGTATGCCTGACAAAGGTGGTACAGTACCCACATCACCTTTAGGAATTACAGTGACCACGGAGATCATGGGATGGTGCTGCCTGAACAGGGCCATTCTGAGGCAGGTCTGTGAGCTGTGCAGTGAGGAGATGCAGGCACTCACCAGACAGAGCCACGCCTTGTCCATGGGCGAAGGTGACTGCCATCATGTGCCTGCTTGCCACGGGCACCTTCAAAAGACCAACAGGGGACACCACAGGCATAACCCAGTCAGCCACATCCAGCATCCTCACACAGTTCCTCAATGCTCTCTGCCATGTGCTTGGAATATATCCATTTCCCAGCACACAGGTGGGCGATAGCAACCATGCAGGACTTCCACAGGGTGGCATGCATGCCTGGCATGATTGGGGCTATTGACTGCACCCATGTGGGCATCCACATGCCTCCTGGCCCTGAGGGTGTGGCATACATCAACAGGAATGGGAGTCTCAGTGTCAACTGCCAGGTGGTGTGCAGTGCCATGGCGCATCATCAATGTCTGTTCCACACCCTGGGGTGCACATGATGCGTTCATCTGGCACAGCTCTGCACTGTGCTACAGGTTTGAATGTGGGGACATCCACACAGGCCACCTAGTGGGTGAGTATGGCATGGGCAAGAGGCGATGGGCAGAGCAGACCTGGGGATGGGGGTGGGCAGGGAGTGTGTGGTGGTGTGGGCACCAGGGACAGGCAAAGGGTGCAGCACAGAATAGCAGAGGACTAACCATGTCAATCTCCACACAGGTGACAGTGCATACCCACTGAGGCCCTGGCTGCTCACCCCCTAGTGGCACCCATCGTCTGCAGCATAAGACTGGTACAACAAGGCACATGCCAGCATGCGCAACATCATCGAGCGGGCCTTTGGCATGCTGAAGGCATGATTCCGTTGCCTAGACAGGTCAGGCAGTGCCCTACAGTACAGCCCCTCAGAAGCCTGTGGCCTATTCCTGGCCTGCTGCATACTGCACAACATGGCCATTGACTGTGAGATAGCTGTCAAGGCTGATGAAGGCGACAGTAGTGGGGACGATGGGGGCAATGGGCTGGAGGGTGGTGGGCAGCCATCCCCTGGGTGAATGGACCCCTGGCTGCTCCAGCAGGTGCGATACCACTGGGACACTATTGCACAGGAGCACTATGGTGCACACAGGTAGGTGGTGTGGTACACAAGCATGGGCCACACAACCAGGTGCACACACACATGAAGGCGTGCATGGCACGGGCATGCACACATAGAGGTGTGATGCAGGGGTAAGGAGTCTGTGGCACACAGTCACACACAACAACACACACACACTCACCCACCCACCCAGGCGCTGGTATGTGGCATGGATCAGGCGCAGTGCACCAGTGCACAGGTGCAACCAGTGCTAGACTGCCCTCATCATGCCCATGCCACATGGCTAGCAACTGGGCAGCACACACACAGGCAGCGTGTGGCACAACACATGGGCCCGACACCAGTGGTGGCTACCGCAATACCCATATGCGCACAGGGCAGCAGCTACGACTGTGGCCAGGGCAGCACGTGGATCAGGGCGCTGCACAGAACCATGTCCACCACAGCCACGGGGTGGCTGCACCGGGACTGATCAGCAGCCAAAGGGTGCACATCAGCCAGGGGCTGTCAACAGCCCCACAGGGTGGAACTGTTGGACCATGACCATGTCCTCATGGGGGTGTGCAAGCACCAAACAGGCCAGTCCTGGGTGTTCCTGGATGCCTACATCAGAGCCCAGCATTGACTGTGCTGGGGTTGCCCAATGCTGGGTCCATGGGGTGGACAGCGCACTGTGGGAGGTCACCTGTGGATGGCCACCCTGTGGCAGCCAGCAATGCAAAACCATCATTATCGCACTGGAGTGGGATCAAGGATCTGATAGTGGCCTTCTGCATGTGTTGCATCCCGCCAGGATCTGCGCAGTGCCTTTCCTGCTGCTCAGACAAGTGGCACACCTCCGCATACAGTGCACACCTCAGCTGCAAGCAGCACCTGTTGCTGCATGGACACCTGCAGCAGCGGGTGTGCTCAGCCAGATGGTCGGCATCCTGCGGCTCCTGGGCAAGACACTGTTCCTCATGTGGTGACCGGCCATGCTGCACAGCCCCCCTTTCTGGTGGATGCTGCACAGTGGGGTCTGCAGGGGGAATGGGCACAGCAGGTACATCGGCGGCGGACCCCATGTCCGGCTGTCCAGTGGCACCCGCAGCCTGTTGCTGTTACCCGTCCAGCAGCTGTATGCCCTGCACCTCGCGGCCGCTGCACCACCATCATGCAAGGCACAGCCATGGTAGCACAAATCGCTGCACCTAGAGTGGTGGCAGGCAGCTGTTCCACTGCTGGCAGAGTGCTGGGCATGGTGCCTGTGTGTCAGATGCCAGAGGGCAACACACCACAATGTCATCCATGTCCAGGAGCTGAGGTAGTCCTCATCGGTCGGACCCACCCTGATCTGTGTCTCCACAAGGACCCCAAGGCTGGCATCCTGCAGGATCACATCCAGAGCTCGTCCAACCCCAGGTCCAGGACATCCTCCTGTACCATAGTGCTGAGTTGCAGCCTGTCAGCCCCTGGATGCTGGTGGATGTGGACGGCTGGTCCTCTGGGGCCATACAAGTGTCCACTGTTGCTGCTGCTGCCGCAGCCCATCTTCTGCATGGAGGCATGCTGGTGCTGCAAGAGTCAAATGGGGTGTCAATGATGCAATGCCCACATGTGCCCTATGCGCTGGCGCTGCATGTGTCCTGCAGTATGGTGTGCCTGTGGGTGCGCACACATGCACATAGCATGCATGCTGGCCATATGCATGCCAGCATACCACTCTTGCACCTCCATGCCACCAGCTGTGTGTCTGACATACATACCATGCAGTGATGGGCTGCCATCCATCTGGAATCCTCATCCAGGCACACCTCCACCATGGTGCAGCGCATGGTGGCGCCACCAACTCCTCCTGCTGCATTAGTGTGGTGCTTCTGCAGGCCCTCCTCTGGTGGCAGTACAGGATGCCTGGATGTCTGCCACCTTCTCCTTGATCCACTGCTTGTCTGTTCCCACCTTCTTACGGCACTTCTGCGCTGACTGCTGGTGGCTGCTGTGCTGGTTCACAGAGGTTGCCACCTCTTCCCATGCACCAGCCCTGGCCTGTGGTGTGCCCATGGCACTACTCAACAGGGGCTCCCTGTCCAGGTAGGCTTCAAACAGGGCATCAGTCTCGGCCTTTGTGAAGTTGGGCCTGCGCCTCTGTGCAGGCCTCTGCTCCATACCCTCCTCATGTGCCGAAATATTGCTGCTGCCTGTGGACATGGACAGCACAGTGTGTCAGTGGCAGCATCTCCCTGGTCCATTCCACCCTACAGTGCTGTCTGCTCCCAGAGAGCTGCAGCGGCATGCATAACTTACCTATCAAGCTTGCAATACCGGTCCATGGCCTGTGCTGTTCCGTGGCACTTATAAGGTGCAATGCATGCAAATGAGGTTGGGCGCAACAGTAATGACATGCTAATGCACACACTGCATCACGCATTGGCTAATGAGCTCATTTGCATGTGGTTTCTGAATATCGTGATATTGCGCCATGCGCAATGGGATTGCACTGGAGCAAGTCATGGTGGCGCAATGTGCACGCATGCACAGTGCGCAGGCATGCAGTGCGCATGCATGTCATGGCATCATGCTGTCAATTGCTCACTGTGCATGGACAGCGCGATGCAGTGGCAGTGCACATGTTGTGCATGGCCAGCTATGTGCATGGTTGAGCATGGGGTGCTGTGCCCTATCGCGCACATGCACAATGGTGGGCGACCCCTGACCCCTGGGGCAGACCTCTGACCCTGTGGCCCCATGTAGCCATGCCCATTCTGTGCATCTCTGGCACTGCATGATGGGCGGGCACTGCGCAAGCTCCCACGCATTGCACTTCAGGTGCATGTCGTGGACACGTGTGCCTCCTCCCTCCATTTTCACTGCCGATATTGCATTCACAAACATGGCACAGGGACAAGTCAGACGTGCCCCCAACTGGACGCAAGTCAAGCTGGTGAACCTCGTGGCCTGTGTTGAGCCCCACGTCCCCAACTCTTTGGGTAGGTGTCCCTGCAGCAGGCCAGGGGCACTGTATATCAGGGGATTGCTGCCAGGCTGGAACAGAGGACCAGGGTGGCCACGACTGGGGAGCAGTGCAGGCACCGCTATGGTGACCTGATGTGGCGGAACCCGGACAAGCTTAGGAGGCTGCAGGCATGTGCCAAGCATGGGGCTGTGCCAGAGCCAGGTAAGTCATCCCATGTTGCATGCCTGCCCTGGTGCTGTACTGTGCTGTTGGATTTGCTGCCTGGCATTCCCTGCAGAGGGGTACACTGTCATCTTGCACATCATGGAGTGGCATTGCCAGCTTCTGCTTGCATTGTGATGCAGCCGTGCAGGTGTGTGGGACATGTCGGGCAGGGGCACACCCTGTGCACAGGGGTGGGAGGCAACTGCTGTGGTTGGTTCCTGATGTGCACCTGTCTTCTTTCCATTCCCAGGACTGGAAGACTGGCAGAGGGCCCAGGCTGCAGCAGTGTAGCGGGCCACAGCGGGCCATGATGGAGCAGGACCGGCACCAGCAGGGCCACAGAGGGCAGGTAGGCACTGTCATGGTCCTTCACACTGTACATGGGGGGTGATGGGGAGTGGGTGCGGGCATAGCCACCTGTGCCATGTGCTGTGGCAGCTGTGTGTTTCACACTGTGCGTGGTACACGCCACTGTGGTGCATCCATTGGACACGTGTGCCAGCTGTTGGTGGGGTGGGCGTGCACCTGGCTGTTACTGTTGTTGCTGTGGTGCTTCCAGTGCACTGTGCTATGTGACTGTCATTGTGCAGTCAGGTGGCCATTGTGCAGCAGGGACCACCTCTGTACAATGTCATAGTGTGCCGGTTGCGGCTGGCATTGGCCCACCCCTGCGGGTGGCCATTATAGGCCTCCAGAGGTGTGTGTTCCCACTGCCCAGTGTGCACTGTAGGTGGCCATGGTTCCTTGGGACATTGCACTGATCACCTGTCCTGTCCCTTGTTCTAGGTGTCCAGTGATGAAGACCACCAAGGTCAATGATCTCCCTACAGCTGTGCCAGACACTCCTTGTGGCCTCAACAACTGCAGGTGGTCGTTCAGATCTGCAGGATGCTGGTGGCTGAGCGGATACTGCGTCTGAACACCAGGGTAGCCGGACGAGGCAGCTGTTATCTGTGCCCTGTTGTCCCCTGTTTCCCTGATGTACCTTCCCCTATAGTCACCCCTCCCACTGTACAGTCCTTGTTCCCTGTCCCTTCCTCACTATATCTACCTTTCCAGCCCCTGGTTCTTGTGAATAGTTTGTTATAAAATATATTTTTCTGACTTACCTGCCTATCTCTGTGTCTGCTTTGCAGGTAGTGTGAGGAGCCATGCTGCAGTGGCCCAGTGTCCGTCCATGTGGTGTGCATGTGATGGGGCATGTGTTGTGCTTTCATGGTTCACTGCTGTGTTCTGTGGCATGTCCTACTGTGGTGGTGTCCATCCCCTGGGTCTGTGGCTGTGCCTTGGGGTGCCCATGGGCCAGCTGTCATTGCTGTGTGGCAGGTGTGTGTGTGGTGGTGGCACACAGCCATGGTCATTGGTCAGGTACTGTCTGCACGCTGTGATGGGGGCCCTGCTTAGCAATGTGTGGCCTGTCCCATGTGGTCTGCCACGTTACCTGCCACCCGGCAAGTTCAGTGCCTACTGTGTAGGCTTCCTGTGTTCCTGTATGGCATGTGTGTGCTTGGCTGTATGGTCCTGGGTGTGGCCTGCTATGGTCTGGGAAGGTGGGGGCATGGCCAGCGGCCTGAGGGGGGGCTCCCTTGGTGGCTCTCTGTTGGCCGTTGGCATCTCCTGTCCCTGCTATCTGTGCCACTGTTGTGTTCTGGGGTCGAAAGTCTGGGTGCCTGTGTGTGCCCTGCTGTGCCCTGCTGGTGGAGAGCCTCCTGTGGCCTGTCACTGTGCATCCATGGCTCTGTGCCATGCCCCCTCTGTTGCTCTGCTGCTGTGCTCTCACAGTTGCGCTGGAGCATCTCTTTTTGCACCATGGTGCATCTCTGTTTGCACCATGACACAACTCTAACATATTCAGCCAGGTTGCACTGGTGCAGTTTGCCTCGCGAACCTCTGAATATGGCTGCTGTTGCGCCATGGTGCATCATATTTGTGCTGCACCGGACTTCATGGCGTGCTTTGGTGCATTTCTGAATATCTGACCATGGTTAGTTGTGAGGAAGTTGTGCAGCAGCTGTGAATCAAAGGTTCATTTCTTTATGTTGTTGACATTTTCCTCAATATTTATGAACTGAATTCTTTCTTCAGTGGTGGTGCTTTCTGTATGGAGAGTCATTTTTGATATTTTCTTGTCAGCGGTGAGTCGGCTTTTACTGTACATGGCAGTTACAGTAATAGCTGTCTTGCACTGAGCATGTGGAATTCATAAGTGTGTGGTCCTGCATTTTTCTTGTAATACTACCACTGGCAGCTTGGAATGATAATATGAGCTCTGAATGATAGTATTACAAGATTTCAGTTATGGCATTACAGCATTGGAAGTGGGCCATTACTAGGATTATTTACATTGGTTTTAATACTATTATTTGGCTTATCAATATATTTCAATACAGTTACAAGTGTAGCCCCCCTCAGCTAACAATGGTAACACAGGGTTATTGCTATGATCCCAAAAGTTTACACCTGGTTCCTTCGCTGATTTGGCTCTGCTGAGCACACCCTACATTACAAAGTATGGGATTATAACTAGAAGCCTCCCTTTTTACAAACACTGCTTGACCTGCTTGATACCAGTGTATACTGCATAAGGCTATGTTCTGCATTATGTCTGTGTAAAACTGTGTTAGTAATGAGAAGACTGAGCGAAGACAAAACCACCAGAGGTCAATCATTCAAGCTGGAAGGGGGCAGATTTCAGGGGGACTTAATGGGGCATTACTTCTCAGAAAGGGTTGTAGGTCCATGGAACAGGTTGCCAGAATGGGTAGTGGAAGGGGATACAGTGGAGAAATTCAAAAGAGCATGGGATAACTACATGCAACTAGGCAGGGAGGAGAAAGAGGGAAGAGGGGTGGAGGTAAAAGGCGAGAGGGAGGGCTATCTCTTTCAGGCAGACTGGATGGGCTGACGGGTCCTTTTCTGCTGACAGGATTCTATGATTCTATGAACTCAGGGATGCACAATGGTGACAGAGGCAACTCATCACACCAGCCGCAGGTTATTTATTTGATACCCTGTTAACAACAAAAGGAAACATTTAGAAGAATTTAGTAAGCTCTGTCTGCAAATTCAAAATGTAATTAATCAATGCCATGTGTATCATTACAATGCTTAAAAACAATACACTAACTATGAAAACATTAATTATCGATAGCATGTTTGTACAGTAAAAAAGCAAAAGATCAGTGACAATAGTGTATAACATATTTCATTATTTCTCCACTAAAATAGTTCTAATTATGTTTCTTTTTTTATCATCCATTATTTATCCTCCTGTAGCCAGCACAGGCTGGTATCCCCTCAGAATTGCCCCACTGACTCTACCATTCTACATCTACCAGAACACTGAGAACAAGAACCCCACAGATTACCCTCCTGTGGCAGGGTCAGGAGGGGGAGGAGGGCATCCAGTCTTCAGCTCCACGGTCTGGCAATCCGGTGGGCTGAGACTGGTGTGCAGGCTTCATTCTGTCCTGTCACTTTTCCTCCATAGGTTAAGTCCCCTCCCCAAGCTGGGGCACACTCCATAGATACATGTGTGGGGCACGTGACACACTTCAGAGTCCCGCAGCACCTCCTTCATCTGTCCTCCTCCTTGACCCACACTGCCATCTGGCCTCCAACAGGTGGTAGTTATTTGGTGGAGCAGCCCTTCAGGTGCTCGATCTTCTCCCACTCCAGCTGATCCCCCAGTGACCAGTGCTTGTCCCTGAACCAGGGTGTTAAGAGTAAGTGGTTACAGTGCCTCAGCCCTCTACACCACAGGGCCAGCGTATCTTTCTAACTTTAATAGTAGCTTTAGTGAAGTTTAGGATCAACCTAGCAGCATCATTGTCATGTAGTGAAAAGAGGATTTCTGTCAAATCTGGCAACCATTAACTATACAACCTTACTCCCACCATCTCCCCACGTTGGCAAAGCTCTCACTACTCATGAGCTAACCCAGGAAATTTTGTCTGCATTAAATTTTGCATGAATGTATGATGTATGTCTATGGGAGTGTGTACATATCAATCTATCTATAAAACATACATATACAGTGTATATATATGTAAATACAAAATCACACATGCCCCCACAATGCAAAGCATCATGGGCTGCATATCCAAATCACCACAGATTGTTATGCTGGTCCAACTTTAAGCAGAATTGCATGGTGCCGAAAGGCCTCTCACACAGTTTGCAAAGGGTGCTAACAGAAGACATAGACGCGTTTTGGTCCTATCAGGACTCATCAGTATGCCTCTGCCTGTTTGACACCCCAGTGGAATGGACTAGCTACCCTTAAGGCAGTGTGCCTTGATATATTGTGGTGAACCCATTAAAATAAAAAACTATTTAAAAGACAAAGAACCTCTGTGCGCAAACACTGAGGCAAGGGTTACCCCAAAGGGCATTTGGCTGGGAAGCCAAGTTTCAAGAAAATACAAAATCACACATGCCCCCACAATGCAAAGCATCATGGGCTGCATATGCAAATCACCACAGAATATACATATATATGTGTGTGTGTGTGTGTGTGTGTATGTGTACAATGCATATACTGTATGTACATAGTCTATACCTGGATGCCAAGTGCTGCCTACCTATACCTCAGATATGTTTGGCATAGTTTTAAATGTATTAGTTTGTATGTATAGGCTTAAATCTATGTATACTTTACTTTGATCTCTTATTCAAATGTATCCCTTTCCCTCTCTCTCCCAGGACGATCTGGAAATGAGCTATCATAGCTCAGTGTGCCTTTCCTGTTGAAACTTTTAAATAAATAAATAAATAATACCATTTTAATGCTACTCAAAAATCTTTCTCTAGGCTTTTTATATTAAGGACATACAATAACAATAAGCAAATGATTCTCCATGGGACCCTTATTACAAGGACATCTTATTTTTATTTTATTTATTTATTTTATTTATTGAGATGTTTCCCCAGGAAGGCACACTGAACAACAAGTTGCTCGACTCCCAGTGCGACCTTGGGTGGGGGGGTTACAATTAGATGAAGAATTAGACATACAGTTTACCATTTAACATAACCAAGAAATTAAACATTCAATTACATTTGTAATAAGACATACAGTTAAAAAATATAATAAATAATCATACAGTCACGTTTGAGACATAACATACAGCTAACTATATCATACCTGTGGCACATGCATTTAATTACAAGTGGCATATCTGAGGAACATAGTACAGAAATTTAATGTAACCTTGGAGCCAAATCCTTACAGGAATGGATCACAGTTAAGAGGCAGATAATTAAGCAATTATTGAATGAATGAGGTGCAATGAGGTGACATCAAGGAGGGTAGAGGGGTAGACAGGGGAAACCAGCTGGGGGAAGGAGAGGACAATGATGGGGGAACATTACCAGAGCAAAGTGTGCAAAAAATCAGTTATGAGGGGTAAGGTAACACAGGGCACCTCAAACAGAACAAAAAGTGCAAGTTATTAGCTCAAGTGAACTAATTCCTTTGTTTAAGTGCAGGGGAGTAGAGAGGGACAGGAGGGGGTGGGGTAAGGGATAGGGTAGGAAAGGATGAGTAATACCTGAAACTGGCCCCTTCAGAGTGCGGAGATTGCTGCCAGTGATGGAATGAGGTAAGGATGTAGAATAAGGGCAGGAGTAGGCAAGGACAAGTTGTGTAGAGATAGAAGAGGGATGGTAAAGTGAAGGAGAAGGAGGAGGAGGGTGAGAAACTACCTAACACTAGGCCTCTTCAGGATGTTGAGAACCCTGACAGAGAGCAGAGTCAGACGAGGACCAGTTAGTAGAAAGGATGGAGGGAAAGGAAGGAAAGGAAAGTAATTTCCAGGATGTTGAGAATCCTGCCAGGAGGCAGAAGTAGGTGAGGACACGTTGGAAAAGAGAAAAGAAAGGATGAAGGGAAAGGAGGGAAGAGGAGGGAAAGAAGAAGCTTGCCTAAGACTAGGCCACTCCGGGATGCTGAAACCCTGCCAGAGTACAGAATCAGGCAAGGACTAGTTGGGTAGAAAGGATAGAGGAGGAGGAGGGGGAGTGAAGGAAGAGTAATTGCCCAGTGCTGGCCCCTCCAGGATGCAGAGAACCCTGCCAGGGGATAGAATTCAGAGGAAAAGTTGGGCAGAGGGAAATAGGGGATAGAGGAGTAAAGGAAAAAATGAGGGAGGGAGGGAGGAGGGAGGGAAGAAACTTACCTGAAAGTAGAATCGCCAGGGTGCTTAGAATCCCAACAGAGGGCAGATTTAAGTGAGGGCAAGTTTGGGTAGAAAGGAGAGAGGGGGAGGGGAGGGGAAGGAGGAGGCTTGCCCAGTGTTGGACCCCTCCAGGATGCTGAGAACCCTGCCAGAGGTCAAAACTAAGCAGGAGCAAGTTGGTAATGGAAGAACGTTAGGGGTAGGAGTGAGGGGGGTAAGCGGTGAAGGGAGAGGACAGAAGCAGGCTCAGGGAGAGAAGAAGGATTAATAGGGGACATCTGATGTTATCATTTGTGTTTTATACCCCACTATATTTGTTGCCCGACAATCTACTTAGAAATACTTCCATTCTTACCTGAGAAAACATTCTACAGTGCGATCATTTGGCTTCATTTCAAAGCACAGATACAGTTCTAACATGTAAATCAATTTATTATTGCGAAAACATGGAACAATTTCAAAGTGCTGTAATTCAAGTAAATCTGTTTTTCTTGGACTCATTATATATATTTTTTTTGTTTTATCTTAGCGTTATAGGCTGGAGTAATAGTAATTCCCAAGGTATCATCTCTCCATAAATGTAATGTTTTAATGTCTGTTAGGATTGTTATCAAGGCCCTTATCCAGCCACAATTTATATTATTTTTCCACATTTAGAGTTTTTCTTGATAGTACAAATAATGAACTGAAGAAGCTGGAACATATTATAATCTAATCCAATTATATATCTGATGACATAATGCAGTTGGCCTTTCCCTGCAGCTGATGCCACTGCTACTGCCGATGGATACAGACTCCGACTTGCAGGTTGTGAATCAAAAATTTGCAACTAACAGTACTTTGTTAACAGTACTTTAACGCAAATATCTATCTATCCACCTGTCTGACTATCTGTTTGTCTGTATATCTATGAAGTTCTCTTCCTATCTATTTGTATTATCCCCAGAATGTTTAAAGTTAGTGCAACATAACTATAACTGGAATTGACCCTACCATTTTTCAATATAAAATGTTCCAGGTATCTTTCTGTTTTATTTGATGGTAAAATTGCCTAGTTCTAAAATATCTGAATTAATTTTTCTCAAGAAAAAAGGTAAGCACCATTTTTGGCTGAGAATACTGTAGCACTGTAGACTTAGCAATGATTAGAATCATGGTGCATGACATAGGAGACACCTAGAAATGTAGACTTAACAGGCATGCTAATTTTTTTGTATTGTAGCTAGAGGTGGGCAAAGTCGACAATAATCACTCTGCAAAATGTTTTGAATAGCACTCAATCATGAGCACAATTCACTGAAATTGCCAATTTGTGGAGTTAGTTTGATGGCAAAGTGTGGAATTTAGCAGAAATTCCATACATGCGAAAACCACTGTATGCCCCCCACCAATCATCAGCCCCAGTAATAAAAAAAGACTCCAGATCCCTGGTGTCTAATGGACCTCCCACCCCGCCAATCACCGCCCGAATAATATATAAAAACTCCATCCAGATCCCTGGTGTCTAGTGTACCTCCACGCTCACTGATCACTGGCCCAAATAATGAAAAAGTCTCAAAATCCCTGGTGCCTAGTGGACCCCCACCCTGCTGATCGCCAGCCCCAATAATTAAAAGTCTCCAAATCCCTGTTGTCTAGATGAACCCTCCATTCCACCGATCGCTGGCGCAATAATAAATAAAAAGTCTCCAAATCCCTGGTGTCTAGTGGACCCCACACTCTACTAGATCACGGCCCCAATAATTCAAAAACTTCTCCAAATCCCTAGTGTCTATTGGACCCCCACCCACCATCACCAGCTCATAAAAAAAAATCCCAAGTGTAAAGTGGAACCCCTCCCACCCAATCAGGTAGTGCCCCCCCATCACCACTCCACTCCTTGTGACCCTGTCCCCAAGTGGGCCACCGGCACAGCTCTCCACTCACCTCCTTGGCTGGCAGCCTGACTGACCTGCTTGGAATGAATGAGCATGTGCTTGTACAAGCACATGCTCATTCATTCATTCACTCACCTCATCATCGTAGGGGATGTTTTTCAGGGAGCTAGAGAAGGGAGGGGGCTGCTACAGTCTTCCATGGAGGGGCAGGATGGGGGGAACAGTGTCGTGGATCATGGGAGGAGTCCACAATGCCATTCCCCCCATCCCGCCCTCCGCCGAAGACTGGAACAGTCCACCCTCTCTTCTCTAGCCCCTGGAAAAACATCCCATACAATGATGAACTAGCTGACTGACTGAATGAATGATCGTGTGTTTGTACAAGCACATGCTCATTCATTCAGAGCAGCTCCGTCGGGCTGCCAGCTGGGGAGGTGAGTGTAGGGCTGTGACGATGGCTCACTCAGGGATGGGATCAGGGGAGCAGAGTGGTGGCAGGGGGAGGTACAACCTGATGAGTTGGGGGGCTGGGGGGTTCGACTAGACACCAAGGATTTCTTTTATTGGTGCCGGTGATCGGCACGGTGGGGGTCCACTAGACACCAGGGATCTGGAGACTTTTTTTATTTATTATTGGGGCCAGCAATCAGCAGGGTGGGGGGTCCATTAGACACCAGGGATTTTAGTTATATATATTTTTTTTTAAACTGGGGCTGGCGATCAGTGGTGGTGGACCACTTGACACCAGGGATAGATCGAAGGTGGTGTTGGGGGATTCCCCAATTTTTAACCTCTACTTGCTTTGTTTTTTTAAGTGCAATACCCAAAAAGCAAGGCAAAGTCACAAATGGAGAATTCCGGCTGATTTAGAAAAATTATGCAAAGTGCTCCACGGAGGCGAATTTGACGACTTTGCCACATATTCACCTGTGGAGTAAAACTTTGCTGCATCTCTAATTGTAGCTGAAACTAGCTTTTTGGAAAAAACATTTTTTGTTCCATTGCTGCCTAAAGTAATCATGTTCAAACTAAAGACAGACATGGGAAGCCATTATGAGTCACCTTCTCCTTAGACATGTGGATTTTCTAGGGATCCGTTTTAGCCTCTTAGATTTGGCCTAACACATAACATACGAACAAAGATGATTGCTGTCACTCTTAGTCATATAATAAGATATAGTACTACGTAACATGAAGCCTAATTCAGAACAGTTCAGTAGGCTTTGTCTGCAATCTATGCCGCTGCCTCTGCGTACAGTCTCCTAGTAGCATCTTGTGATTCATTTCCTCATAAGAGAGACTAACATTCCCAGAACTCCTTGTGCCTTTTTGCAATCCTTCCATTTAAAGGGATGATAAGGTCCATTAGCTTTGAACCATCTCTCAGTAATGGTTACACAAGCAAGGCAGGTCTCATTCCAACAAGCATTTGTCAATGCGAATGTTGCTTGCTTCTATATGCTGTTTAGGTATTTGGAAGTCACTGGAGTGCAAATATTGAAAATTTGCGAACTTACGAGCATGCGTAGGAACTGCTAGCGCATAGCTTGTAAAACAGTCATTTTAGGAATTTTTCATCAAATTTCAACATAAGCCATTTTAAGACCTCTGCTCATGAATAGTGTCACTGTGATTTTGTTAATGTGTCCCATACATTGAGTTTGCACACCGACTAAGCCATTATGGCTACATGGTAGGAAAACACATTTTGGGCAGGATGTGAAAAATGACAGCTGTACTACTCATAAGAAGGTGTGGTAAAATGGTAATGTTGAAAATCTGGAGTGAAAATATTGAAATTTTGAACTTCTACGAACCTCTGCGTAGGAACTGCATAGCATAGCCTAAATAAAACAGTCATTTTTGGAATTTCTGCACCAAATTTTCAAAATGGGGTTTTTAGGACACCTTCTCATGAATGATGTCACTGTCATGGCGTTACCGGGCCGAAGGTGATTTACGACCAGTCTCTGCGCGTCCCTGGTAAAACCGGGCCGGAAGACTGAATGAGAATCATTCATGAGAAGAAATTAAAAACATGGTAATTGCAAAAATCCCAAAAATACCTAAGATATGCAACAAAGTTGAAACCCCTATCTAGGCCATTATACAGCTTACGGCATTTCCTCATGGCTGGCGTCGGCTTTGAAGAGTGCTAGACGTGTTCCCGTCCACCGAAGATCGTTCGCGAGTCGGAGGTAAGTATGGGGTGATGGGGGTGTGGGAAGGCTGGGTGCGCAGTGGGTGGGGTGCGGGTTGTGGAGGGAGGTCGGAGACGCTCCACAGAACCGTTCGTTTTCAGGTTAAAAATAAAAAAGGCGTTATGGGACCGTTTGCCCACGCTGGGGTGGGCTCCCAGCATAGCACAAGGACATTGAGGGGGCATTCAGCTGGCGAAGTTGGGCACCCGTCGTAAAGGACTGATTGCCACGCTGGGGTGGGCTCCCAGCGTGGCACCTAAACTGGGGGAGAGCGCAGCTCAGCCGACAAGGATTGGGCACCCGTCGGCTACAGTAAGTGTGAGGCGCGCGCCTGCGTGTGGGGAGCTATGCTTCTTATCTCTGCTCACTGAAGCATAGCTCCCCTTTCAATTGTATACCACTGCATTTGGGCGTGTCATGGACAGCTCCAAAATCGATATTTCCCAGAAACAGCGCCTGCCAGCTCACTGACTGAATTGGAGGAGGTACACACCTCCGAAATCTCTGATGATGGCACTATGTTTCTTGCACATGCGTGCAAGCAACATAAAAATGAAAGCATTCATTGCACTGAGCAAAAATGTTCCAGGAATTCATGTCAAAGCATAATTTTAAGTTGTAGCAAGACTTTCTTAATTGGAATAATAAAACATTTTATTAGTTTACATAAAGAAATGTAAAAAGGTATAAAAGCATTAAATGAATACTTTGAAAAATATATATATATACTATATTATTTATGTACTCGCTGTGTTCTGCAGCAGTCATGCCATGAAAAAGGGCTTGCACTCATCATAAGCAACATCTTATAAAATGCTACTTTTCAGCTGGGCTAATGTAAGTGCATATACTGTATATGATCATTGGGTACTGTAGTTTAATTATTGTTTTTGCATTTTACAGTTAGGAAAAGGGATAATTGTTCATGCCCACCAATAATATTTTGTTCATTGACTAGGATGCCTCATGGACAATTAAACATCTATGACCTAATCTTGATTCCGACAGCTTGACAGGCATAAGGCAGAGCATCTTGGGTCATACATAAAAAGAGAGCTGCAGCTGAGTATCACCTGCATGGTAGTGAAAAGCCAACATAATTAACTTATGATTTTTCAAGGTGTAGAATGTAAGTAAGCAATATTAGGGTTAGAATTAAGCCCTGTGGAATCCCACAAAGGGAGCATAAGTTGAAGAGCAAAATTGCCCCATTTGGCCCATGACTAATTGCACTTTACCCTGTGGAATGACCTCAAACATCTAGCCACACATTTCATATTTTAAGCTTTTGTCTGACTACTGTTATACAAAATTTACCATGGAAACACAGAAATGTAGAAGTTGTCAGCAGATCAAGACCCCAGTGGCCCATCCAGGTCACCCATTTTTCCTGCCTATTGTGCCAACACAGTCCCTGCACAATCTGCAGTCCCCCCTGTTCCTCCCAATGTCCCCTTGTAGGCAGCAAGGAGGGCTGGGGGGATACTGGGATGCATAGGGAGAGGCATCACCAGTAGAAAACAGGAAGTTATTATCCCTCTGTACAGACAGCTGGTGAGACCCCATCTGGAGTACTGTGTGCAGTTCTGGAGACCCAATCTCTGCAAAGACATAGACAGGATGGAAGCTGCCCAGAGGAGGGCACCAAATGGTGCAGGGTCTGCACCAGAGGACATATGAAGAGAGACTTAAGGAGCTTAATATGTATAGCCTCGGGAAAGGAGGGAGAGGGGACATGATAGAAACTTTCAAGTTCCTCAAGGAATCAACAAAGTCCAAGAGGGTAGCATCTTTCAAAAAAAGAGTGTGCAAGAACAAGAGGCACAATTTGAAGACAGGAAGTGGCTCAGAGGTAATTTAAGGAAGTATTTTTCACAGAGAGGGTTGTGGATGCATGGAATGGCCTTCCGGAGGAGGTTGTGGAGTCAAAATCAGTGGTGGAATTCAAGCATGCATGGGATAGTCATAAGGCAATTCTGGGGGGTGGGGGTAGGAAGAAGTAGGCTGCTGGTTAACTAGGATCTGCAGCTTATCCAGTAGGTAGGGAAATGGGCAGACTGGGTGGGCCAAGCGGTCCTTATCTGCCGTCACATTCTATGTTTCTATGTTTCTATGTTACCATGCATGCTTAAATCCTGAGACTGCTCTGGCACTTACTGCCACCTCTTGGAGGCTGTTCCAGGCCTCTACCACCCTTTCTGTGAAGAAATATTTCCTCACATTCCCTCAGAGCCACCCCCCCAAGTTTCATAGCGTGAACCCTTGTACCTTAATACCTGTTATGAACTTGAATTTTTCTATCATATCCCCCTTTCCCTTTTTTACTCCAGTGAGTACATATTCAGTTCTCTTAGCCTCTCCTTGAAGGGCTTTTGATGCAGTCCCTGCACCATTTTGGTTGCCCACCTCCACCCTATCCATGTCCTTCTGGAGGTGGGGTCTAAAGTACTGGACACAGTACTCAAGGTGTGGTCTTACCAGTGCCCTGTACAGGGGAAACACTATGTCCTTTTATCTACTGGTGAGACCCCTCCCTATGCACCCCAGCATTCTACCAGCCTTTTCCACTGCCTTTTCACTGTACCTTCAAGTCATCAGAGAAGAGTACTCCCAGTTCCCTTTCCTGATTGGTGGTTGATGGTACCTACCCTGCCAAATGGTATTTAGCTCCTGAGTTTCAGTTGCCCAAATGCATGATTTAGCACTTTTTAGCATTGAAACCCAGCTGCCAAACACTTGACCATTCCTCTAACTTCCACAAATCAGTCCTCATCCCCCCACAGTGTGTCCAACCTGTTGTAAATTTTAGAGTCACCCACAAACTGGCAGACTTTTGCTTCCAGCCCTTCTGCAATGTTGCTAATAAAAACATTGACGAGGACAATGCACAGTACTGACTCCTGAGGCACCCTGCTGGTTACCCTGCCATCACCCAAGAGGACTCCATTTACCACCACCCTCTGAATCCTGCTACTTAATCAACTTCTTACTAGTGTTACAGCAAAATTTAATTTTGCTGGTGAAATTCTGGTGAAATCGTGAATTTTGCCACTTGAAATGTTTCATGAAATTTGTGCATTTCACCTGTGAATTTTGCAGGTGCAAAATGTGAAATTCCACCAGCAAAATCACAAATTCTGATTGCAAAATGCAGAATTTCGGCTGTGAGCATCGGTATTTCACCAGAGATTGGTGAAATTCTGCTGTTCACTGTCGAAATTCTGCATTCACAGGTGAAATTAGTACTACTCAGTGGAATTTCACATTTTGCACCCACTAGATATTTCGCAAAATGCATGAATTTCGCAAAATATGTCATGGAATGAAATTTGCGCATTTTGCACATCTCTACTTCTTACCCAGTTTACTACTTTCTGGCCCACTCCTAGACAAGCCAGCTTGTTCAGTAGTCTTCTCTGTGGAATGGTGTTAAAAGCCTTCCTGAAATCCAGATATGTCACATCCAAGGCTCCACCCTGATCCACTTCCCTGGTCACCCATTCGAAGAACTCAGTCAGGTTTCTCTGGCAAGATCTCAGCACTGTAGCCTTTGATCCTGCAATCCACTTGTTTTGAGGTATTCCACTATCCCTCCTTTCAATAGTGATTCCATAACCTTGCCCACTACCGAGGTCAGGCTGACAGGTCTGTAATTTCCTGCCTCCAACCCATTCCCACTTTTGTGAAGTGGGACCACATTCACCCTTCTCCAGTCCCTCAGAACCACCTCTGTTTCCAGCGATAAGTTGAACAAAGCTGTCAGGAATGCAGCTAGCATCTCTCTGAGCTCCATCAGTATCCTATGGTGAACCCCATCAGGTCCCATTGCCTTGTCAACTTTTGATTTTGCCAGTACCCTGAGGAGTTCCTCCTCTGTAAAAGCACTAGACTTTCCCTTTCTACCATTTCTGCCCCTAAACATAGAAACATAGAAATTATCAGCAGATAAGGACTGCCTGGCCCGTCCAGTCTGCCTGTAGGCCCTATACATTGTATGTGGCCACTGACCCTATGTGATCAATGGCTTTTCATCACTCCCTCCTTTCTCAAGGTTCCCTTGTGCCTGTACCAGGCATGCTTAAACCCCTTCACTGTGCCTGCCCCCACTACCTTCTGTGGAAGACTATTCTAGTGTCAACTACCCTTTCTGTGTAGAAACATGTCCTCACATTGCCTCTTTATATACCCCCCTTCAATTTCATATTGTGCCCCCTTGTTCTAGTACTTTTACTACACTGAAAAAGGTCCCCCGCCTGCACCTTGTTTATGCCCATTAAGTACCTGAAAGATTCAATCATGTCCCCCCGCTCTCTCCTCTCCTCCAGTGAGTATATATTGAGGTCCCTTAGTCTCTCCTCACATGTTCTGTGGTGCATGACCTGCACCACCTTTGTTGCCATTCTCTGGATAGTCTCCACCTTGTTTATGTCCTTGCGCAGGTGTGGTCTCCAGAACTGTGTGCAGTACTCCTGATGGGGCCTTACCAATGTTTTATACAATGGCATCACCATCTCCCTCCTCCTGCCAGTGATATCCTTGCCTATGCACCCCAGCATGCCACTGGCCCTCCCTGCCACCTTTGCGTACTGCTTTAATACCTTAAGGTAATCAGAGATGATGATCCCTAGGTCCCTTTCCTCCTTGGTGTCCCCCCAACCTGTAGCTCTTCCCAGGGTTCCCTCTACCCAGGTGCATTATGTTGCACTGTTTTGCATTGAACCTCAGTTGCCACATCTCCAACCATCTTTCAAGTTTCTCCAGGTCCCTTTTCATTTTCTGCACCCCTTCTGGAGTATCCACCCTCTTGCAGATCTTGGTGTCATCTGCAAACAAGCAGACCTTTCCTTCCAGTC
The DNA here is from genome assembly GCA_016271365.2 of Neoceratodus forsteri. Lineage (NCBI taxonomy): Eukaryota > Metazoa > Chordata > Ceratodontiformes > Ceratodontidae > Neoceratodus > Neoceratodus forsteri. The sequence goes on from JADMNL010000023.1 coordinate 436,977,440, forward strand.
ACTTTGCAATGTCACCAATGAAGACATTGAATAGGACTTGGCCCACTACTGATCCCTGCAGTACCCCACTGATCACCCTTCTCCCCAGATCGTTCCCCATTTACCACCACTGTGTCTCCTGTCTGTTAACCAGTTCCTAACCAGTTCACCATCTTGTCTCCCATGCCTAGACTACCCATCTTGTTATCAAGCCTTCTATGTGGGACAGTGTTGGAGGCTTTGCTGAAACCTCCGGTTCTTTATCTTTGACCCATTACCTACCTCTTCAGCTGTAAATATAGAATAAAGTATCTGTTCAATATGTCCATCTTCCCTTGGTCCCCTTCCTCACAGACACCCTCTTAGCCCTTTATTCTTGTTACACCCCAGCTGGTCCTCCTTTTTTATTTATTTATTTCATTTTGTTGACTGGGTAGGTCCATTGGTCCCAAATGGTCTCTTTTTCAGGGACGACCCAGAATAAGCTACATAGAAACCTGTGTGATACAGGACACATCAATGATCCATTTCTATGACACAACGTGATTTTAGAACAATCACAGTAAATCCAGGCAATCACAGAAATTCCAGAAGCCTTACACTTTGGAGAAACAAACCTAGGCTTTTTGTAAGCACATTTATTTAGAAAGGGGGAAGCTATCAACATTTACAAAGTGTTATTACAAGTTACTATGGATACAGGTAACAGACATCAGGCAGCAATTGGGCATTTCATTTTATTCAGCTTTAGTAGTAGTGCAGTTTATGCTGGGGCATTTTCTTTTACGGTCAGGATAGGTTCCTTGAGGGTCTGAATTGCTGGAGTCATCCCTGGCACATGCATGGGTTGTTTTCTAGCAGTTGTGCTCTAAACCTTTTTCAAAATAGACCAGTGTGCCGGCTTTATGCAGCTGGTCAATGAGACAGTTCCAGAAGGTCGGGGCCGCATGGGAGAAGGACTTGCTTTCTGCTGCTGTCCTCACCCTGGGAACCTCCAGAAGCTTCTGAGAAGAGGTGTGACGCAGCCTGCCTGGGTGCTTGGGGACCAGCAGCCCAGCAAGGCCTGTTGGGTGGGGGCCATTTTTTTAGTTTTCTCGCTAATATATCTTAAAGAGCAGCTGATGCCTTCAGTAGAACTTTACCAAAATACAATATTTAGACACAGTCCAGGCTGTATTTCACATTAGTTATGTATTCCTCCTTCCCGTTATTCATTACTGAGGTCATCTGCATGAAAACAGGGTCTTTTCTCCTGAAGAGTTCATCTATTCCTGCTGCTTTCTCCCCACCTGAGGTCATAATGCACTGCTTGTGACATCACAGTTGCTCCCATGGCAACAGACATTGATGTCTAAACAGAGGATTATGACTTGAAGTAGGGAGTCAGCTATAGAGGCAGATGAACCCTAAGGGATAAAGATCATGTATTCATGCAAATTTCCTTAGTAATAAATAATGGTAAGGAGGAATCTTTAGAATATATATGGAATGGAAGCTAAATTGTACCTAATTATTATGTTTTTGAAAGTTTTTTTAAGGTGTCAGCAGCTCTTTAAAAGGGCTCATTCTCTTTTTATTTTCCTCCATTCGTGCCATTGCTCTCCCACCACCTTCCCTGCCTCCCTGTGCCTCTCTTGGTAGTTTTTCCTATTCTCCTCCCTAAGTGTCTGTTTGTATTTCCTAAATACTATTTGTTTTGCTTTTACTGTTCCGCTAGCTCCCTGAGAACCATAGTGGTCCCTTTCCTCTTGCAGACCTGCCTGACACAGAGATTCAGAGCTCTTTCTATGCTCTCTTTTAGTTTTGTTCATTGTCTTTGACTTCTCTAAGCATCTCTATCCGCTGAGAGACATTCCTGAGAGCATTCTCCCATTGTCTTAAAATTGGCCTCCTGAAGTCCATAACCCTCGTCCTTGTGCAGTTTGGTGCAAACCTAGTTTTTATTGTAAACCACACCATACGAGAATCATTGATCCCCAGGTGATCCTCTCCCATGATGTCAGTAACACTGTCCCCATTCATCAGCACTAGGTCCAGCAATGCTCCTCCACAAATGGGTTCCATTACCAGTTACCTGGGGAATGCCCTCTGCAAGGAGTCCAGGATGACCCTGCTCCTGGAAGTTGCTGCTGCTAGAATCTCAATACAGTGTCAGGTAGGTTTAAGTCCCCATTAGCAGCAACTATCCTTATGCACCAATCACTGGATTGCTTCCAGCTTTTCCCCATCCACCTCTTCCATCTGTGCTGGAGATCTGTATATCAGTCCTGTTTGGATCACGGCCACATTCCTTCTCTCCAGAGTGACCCACAGTACCTACGCTCCCCCCTGTTCCCCTTGCATTTCTTTAGCCTTTATGCTGTTCCTTATAAAAAGGCTACTCTTCCCCCTTTCTTCTGACCCTGTCCCTTCTGAACAGACTAAACTTTGAACTTCCATATCCCAGTCCTGGTTTTCATTGTCCAAGGTCTCAACGATGGTGACTAGATCCAGGTCCTCCCTGTCATGGTGGCTTCTAGGTCTGCAAACTTGTTGCCCAGACCTTGAACATTTGCACAAATGACCTTCTAAAGCTTCTCACCCTATTTCCACCAACCCTTTCCATTCCTACCCCCATTTCTGAGGGAGTGCCAGCTAGAATCCCACCCCCTTTGCTGACCTCCATGCCTTCCCTAGCCTCATACTCCCCCTTAATCAGTTTAAATGCAGGACACCATTCATGCATTCTACCAGTTTTCCTCTAAGCTCTTTAGACCCCCCCCCAGCTGAGGTGCAGCCTGTCCTTTGAGTATAGTCCTTCATCCTTCCACTTGCCCCCCACCCTCCGATGCAAGTGAACCCCTCTGACATGCCAGTCCTATAACCACTCATTAAACTCCTCTAGTCTCCCTTTCCTGCCTGTACTGGCACAGGAAACCCAGATTACCTCAGAGAATGCCATTGAACTCACAGAATCTCTGCAACACCCTGTAAGCTCTTTAAACCTTTGTTGCACTACTACCTCATTTCCTGCCAAGTCATTCATCCCACGGTGAATGATCAAGTGAGGTCAGCCCCCACCTTCCTTAATATTTCCTTGACCTTTGGCACAGCCCACCCTGCTTCAATCCCTGGTACACATTCTATGTTCCTTCTCCTATTGGAGTCTCATTTCCTTATGGCTTTATGTCACCAGTTCGCAAATATTTCTGTCCACCAATGTTACAGTGACGCTTTTATGTTGACCCTAATTGTGGTAGGCATAAATCCATCTGAAAACTACTTTGTTTTTGGGTGCTTCACTCTCTGAACCCCCCATATGGGGAGCTCTGCTCGCACCCTCTGCACTAATATAATCAACTCTGAGTCGGAGGTCCCTGGGCTGCTGATTAAGCCCTGCTGTGTTCTGTCTCCCAAACTGTGGTGGACTTACCAAAGACCTATTGCAAACTGACTAGGGCTAGTGCAGCTAACCCTCTACTTGACCGTCTTGATTGGTGTAGGTTTTCACCTACACCTGTACCCACTTGAAATGCAAAACATCTTTCCTGGCTACCCAGGTTATGCCTAGAATCTTGCATCATGTGAAATTATAAAATGTCAACCAATGCCACATTTACCATATATCAAAGTCCTCACCAGTTCTACCCTTTGTACAAAAATGAACTACTTCCTTAAACTGGATTTGTGATGAGCAGCTTAATCAAGGCATTGCTCTAGAAATAATCTGTGTTGGGGGAGCACCTAAAGAGTGGGAAAGAGCTCCCTCCTCAAGAAAAAGCACCCAAAGAGGGAATACTAGCTGAGGATGGAGGACACACATGGCCAGACAGGAAAAGGTAAGGATAGTTGTTGAAAGAGTTGGGAGAAAGCAGTGATATATTTTATTTATTTATTTATTTAACTTTGTTGACTGGGTGAGTGCACTGGCAACAAATGCCTTTTTCAGGCTCAACCCGGGTGCACAAGCACAGACACAGGAGGTAGTACATCATGGTTCAGACCCACAGGCACAGGAGGTAGTACACCATGGTTCAGATACATTATGGTTCAGATAATTATTACAGAAATGTTATAATTATATTTAAAAAATATGACAAATGGCAGACACTGGGGTTGTAATGGAATACTATGCAGACTACATTGGAATACTTGCAATGTACAATGAGGGGAGAAGGCAGTGAGAAATTGCAGTGACTGGCAAGAGTAACAGGGGTAGTAGTACACATAAGGGGTGTGATGGCTGGGGAGATAACTAAACAAGTGCCATGTACTTTGCCTCAGGTCAAGGTTGGCAGAGAGTGAGAGGAGTTAACCGAAGCAGTTGCAGGTATAGGATGAGGAGTAATGAGCTTTCAAAAGCTTAGCAAAGACTGCCAGTGTAGGGGTTTGTTTGAAGGGGGGGAGAAAGCATTCCATACTAAGGCAGCATGGTAACTAAAGGAGCATTGTCCCATGTTAGTGCAAAACAGAGGGACTGCAATATTGTTGTGAGAAGCAGAGCAGGATGTGGACAGATCAATGAATAGGATTTGATTTGCTAGGTATGCAGGGGTGCCAGGTTGCAAGATTTTTTTAACAAGCGTGGCAAGAGTTAGATTAGCTTTAAGGTCAGGGGATAGCCAGTTTAAGGTATTTAGTATGAGACAGTGATGGGCATTGAACCCACTACCAGAGTCAAATTTAGCAATTTTATGATATAAGGTATGCTTTTTTGTAGTACTGATTTGCTGGCAGAGTGGACGACAATCACGTCATAATTAAGTGAGAGGAGAAGATTGGCTTGTGCTATTCAGATCCTAGTTTTAGGTGATAGGAACTTAGAAACCCTGTAGAATGAGCCCAACTTTGGGTGGAGAAGGCTGGTGGTATGCTGGTAATGGGTTTGAAAGACATTGTGGGATCTTGATACAATCCGAGGTACGTGAAGGAGATGATCTTTTCCACAGAAGTACCATTTTCAGCTTTGACACTGAACATGAGGAATAATTTGTTTAGTTTGTGCCTGGTCCCAAACAACATAGACTGAATTTTCTGGAGGTTTAGGACCATTTTGGTCTGAACTAACCACTCCTGCAGCCTTGTGAAGCTATTGCTGAAGGTTTGGTTGATTTTGACTGTGTCGTCGTTATGGATGTAAAGGACAGCATCATCAGCATAAATGAGGGTATGCACTGGTTTACAGAGTGTAGGTAGGTTATTAATGTAAATGAAAAAAAGAAGTGGGCCTAAAATAGAGCCCTAGGTAGCCCGAAGGTGATGGTGTTTCGCTCAGTTAGGGCATTTCCAATTCTGACAGCCTGTTTCCTATGGTCCAAGTAGTCTGGGAATCAAGGCGGTGTGGAAAGGCCGAGACCAAGTTCATGTAACCTGGGAAGTTAATACTTTGTAGTCAGCGGGTCAAAAACCTTGGTCAGGTCCACAAACACAGTACCAGTTGCCATGCCCTTATCCACTGGGTGATAAGCGGCATCAATGAACTTGATAAGGGCTGTGGCAGTGCTGTGCACTTTATGGATGCCATGTTGCTCAGGACAGATGAGGTTGTACTGCTACAGGTAGGCAACTAGTTGGCTGTGCACAATTTTCTCTTGCAGCTTGGCAAGAGTTGAGAAAGAAGTGAGATTGGGCAGTAATTTGTGAGGGATGTCTTTTTGCTCTTCTTGTGGAGTGGGATGACCATTGATGATTTTCAGAGGTCAAGCACTGCGCCAGATGAGAAGGATAGGTTGAAGAGTTTGGTAATAGGAAGTGCAATTTGGGGAGTGGCTAGCCTGAGGAATTTGGGAATGAGTCCGTCAGGGCCAGCAAATTTATCATTCTTACGGAGACAAGAAGTTTGCTGACTTCATTGCATGTGACCCTTTTTATGTAGAAAAGGGGCTGGTGTGGCTCATGAGAATTTGTCATAAGATTTATATTTGGACAGATCACAAAAGAAATCATTGAAAAGGCTTTGATTTTGGGAGGGTCAATGCGTCTAGTGTCATGGAGATTGATGGAGAATGGTAGGGGTTGGGACTGAGCATTTAATAGGGAATTTACTGACTGCCAAAACTTGTTAAGGATGTTTAGGTTCTGTGTTTGTTGGGTTTTGAGGTACTGGCTTTTGGCCCTAAGGATTACTTGCTAACATTCATTCTTTAGAGACCTGTAAGAGTTCCAGTCAGAGGTGTGGTGGGATTGCTTGAACTTGGCCCAGGATTCATCTCTTCTACTAATTAGGGCAGAGATGTCACTCATGAGTTTATGGAATTTCTTGAGTTTAGCCCTACTGGTGTGCTTATCGAGTATGGATGAGAAATGTTTGATAAAGAAGTCCAGGTAGGTGTTGACATCTGGGGCTGTGTCTAAGAATGACCAATTGATGAGGGATGGATCATATAGAAAGGATGTAGTGTTAAGGCTGGAGCAATTTCTGAAGGTGACAAGCCTGAGAGGGGAGTTTTTGGGGACACTGTTGTGCCATTGACTATTGGTAGCCAGGTGGTCACTAATTGAATCACTTAGTACTCCTGAGGCCAGGATTCTTTCAGGCTTATTAACTAAGATGCAGTCAATCAGTGCATGATTACCAGTTCTGTGGTTTCGTCTTGTAGGGGTTAATAAGATGTGTTACAGCTTTCAGGGGATGAGTATGTTCTGGGCTTCGGTATCTAGCCAGTTTCAGTTTAGGTCCTCGAGTAGCAATAGTTCAGATGGGGAGAGCCGATCGAGCATGGGGATGAGGTCATGGAGGCCATTTAGTCCTACTTTAGGCAGGTTGTAGACACAGCAGATTTTTAGAGTTTTGGGGCCCAAAGTGATTTTAACGAACAGTCATTTGCACTGGGTGTTAGGGCAAAGGAAGATCTAGATTTCTGCTGTAAGGTCAGTGTGAACATAGATCAGGATGCCACCCCTTTTGAGATATCTATCCTCACTGAAGATGTTAAAGTTAGGGAATGAGCCGACTATACAAAAGAACTAATATAATGGGTTTGTGAAGAGGAGAAGGCCTCTAGATCATGCAGTTTGGGAGCCATACTTCTGATATTCAAATGAACGATGTGAATGGCTTTATGGCTGATCCATATCTGGGGGAAGAGCGGGGCATTTGCCAATAGACCGTGGTTTGTTTCCACATCCCCAGATAGCAGTAACAGGTAGTACTGTATAATATTAGGGAAAGCAATGCAGGGAATTTAGTGGGGCATGGGGAGGGCAGGGGAGTGGTAAAGAGTCCAAGGGTATGAATGCGTTTCCTGTGGAGAAGTCCTATGTCTGGGAGGTTTAGAGCTGGGGTGAGATAAGATAGGTTGCGTTAGTCACTTGTCCATGTTCCTGATATATAGCTACTTTGTAGAAGACTACAACCAGTATTAAGAACAACCCACAGGATAGAAGACCTACACAGAGCCCTTTGAAGGCCATGTAGCAGTGATTGGCAACAGGGGAAGCCAAACCCATCTGTTCACAGGAGAGACAAGCTCTGGCCAGGGCTGATAAGGCTGTGACAAGCTGCCAAGTGAGCAAAGTTATTGGAACACCCAAGCGTAACTTGACCATTTTTTGGAGATGTTGCACCAAATTTTCAACATGGCCTTTGGGACCCCTTCTTCATGAAGAGTGCCAGTGTCATTTTGTTCACTTGTCCCAAAAGGTGATTTCGCAGAGCGACCACGCCATTCTGTGCAACAGGTGTGAAAACATGTTTCGGGCAGGATGTGATAAATTTATTTATTTATTTATTTATTTGCACATTCAGATTTGCAACCTTTGAGCCAGAGGCTCGTTTACAAAGGTACCTCATCACAGAGAGGACAACAGTGTTACAATATTACAATAGGTTGACATACAGATTTACAGATTTTACACAGTAGTATACAGACATTGTTACATATATTTTGTATATTTCACAAAACAGTAGTTACATAAATGCAGATATCTGGCAGGGGGGAAGTGAAGGAAACCAGGTGGGAGGAGGGGGGCAGAGGAGGCAGTCCGTAGGACTTTGTCGAAGTGCACTCAGTGATATGCGAGCAGCCTGTTAGTGACAGGAACAGCAGGGGGTGTTGAACAGGTGGTTCCGAAGAGCAGTTTTGAAGGAGGCAATTTTGGGAGTGTTAGTGATGGTTACAGGGAGAGTGTTAAACCAGGAAGGGGCCCTGTAGCAAAAGGATCTCTGAGCTAGGGAGGTCCTAAATCTGAGTACCAGTAGAGTGGCCTTGTCCAAGCTGCGCGTGGAGAATGTGGGGGAGGTATGTTGGGGAGGATACCCTGGGGAGAACAGCCGAGCAGAATTTTTGGCTAGGAGGCAGGTTTGGTAGTGGAGACATTCTTCTTGACAGGTGTGGGTAAGCCTGGGGGCACTGGTCAGTAGTCTACAGGCCTTCTTCAGAGTGAGTTGGATCTTATTGAGTGCTGTGTAATCAGTGGCTCCATATACTGGTAGGCCATAATCCACTAGGGACAGTACTGAGGATGTGCTGGCCAGTCGGAGAGCATCAGGTTGAAGGCAGTCCCTATGGCGGTATAGGAGGCCATTCCGGGTGTTGGTGGCAGACGCGAGGGCATTAATGTGGGCGTGAAAAGTGAGGGCAGTGTTGAAAGTAATCCCAAGATATTTGTAGGTGTGCACTTGTGCGAGTAGGTGTTGAGTGCTTGGGAGGATAAGGAGGGGGTTATTTCTTGCTTTGTCTTGATGATGGGAGAAGGGCATTGAATTGGTCTTTTGAGATTAATGACAAGTCTGTGCTCCTTGAACCAGCTTTCTGCTTTATTTTAGGTGTGTTAGAGAGAGTCCTGGAGGGAGGCAGAATTTCAGTGAGAGGCATAAGGAATGGCATCATCGTGCAGAAGAATTTTGCCGGAGCAGACACTGGGCAGGGTGTTTAGGTAGAGACTAAAAGTAGGGGCCCAGGATGGAGCCCTGGGGACCCAGAGTGGACAGGGTGGGTCTCTGAGAGTGTCCCATTGATTTTGATGCACTGGGAAAGGGCTGATAGGTAGCTAGAGCACCAGGCGAGGGTACCAGTAGAAACCGATATGGTGAGGCGTCAAGTAGGAGGAGGGCAGACAGTGTCAAAGGCCTTTAAGAGGTCCAGCAAGCACTGCTCCATCAAGGTTGCCAGAGTCAAGAGGAGTGCAGAAAGTTGGAGAATTCCAGTAAGGCTGTACCAGTGCTATGGCCTGCACGGAAACCATGCTGCTCTGGGCACAGAACAGCATATTTAGTCAGATACTTGGTGAGCTGTGTAGCCACCACTTTTTCTATGGCTTTGGAAAGTGGGGGAAGGATGGAAATTAGCCGATAGTTGCTGGGGATGGACTTGTCCCCACCTTTATGAATAGGTGTGACAACAGCCATTTTCCAAACACTGGGAAATTGACCCAGGCAGAGGGATCGGTTTAGTAAGCTCATAAGTGGGACTAGGATGTCATCCAGGACCAGTCGTAGTATTTTGGGATCCAAGGAGTCATTGCTTCTGCTGTTGCTGCCTAATGCTTTTAGAAGGAATGGTCTGGCTTGATGGGTAGATATTTTGTGCAAGTAGAACCGGGGACATTGAAGGACAGGGGGCTGTGAATCGGGAGCTGGGTCGAAGAAATTACTGGGAAGGACAGAGCTAAGGTCCGTGAAGGAGGTGTTAAGGCAGCTAGCTATGTTAAGGGGGTCAGTGGTAGTAGAACCATCAATAGTAAGCTGAGACGGGGAAGGGAGCAAGATTTCCCATTCAGTTCTTTAATATTGTCTCAAAAGGTCTGGGCAGACCCCAACGAGGGAGGTGGTGGCCTGGTAGTGAGCAGCCTTGGCCTTACAAATGGCCCATCGCACCTATTCTGAGCAGCATTGTAGGTTTGTCTGTCTACTGTCCTGCTGGTCTCAGTGGCTAGGTGCCAGAGGTTATCCCTTTCCTGAGTTTTTGGAGTAGGCGGGGGTGACCCATGATGCATTTTGCTTTTGCTGCAGAGTCTGATAGCGGTGGTGAGATCACAGGCCTTGTTAAAAGCCTGTGTGAAAGTCGAGGGCAGAGTCAATGCTGGTGCCTGGTTGATGGGGACCAGTCGATCTGGGCAAGGAATTGCTTGAGTTTATTCAGGCCACCCAGGCGGAGGTGCCTGTGGAGGGTGGCTTGGGCTACTGGTTTGGGGGTAGAGGTGGACCAGAGGAATAGGATAGGGGAGTGGTCACTTAAAGAGTCAGGGTGGATTTGTATGTCCTGGATTTTTCAGGGGTGGTTGGTGACTATGACATCCAGGAGGGTACTGGTTCCACTAGCGGGATTGAGTCTAGTGGGCTGGGAAACTAGTTGGGTCAGGTCAAGGGCAGTAAAGGTGTCCCTTTGCTTGGGAGGTGGAGGGACTAAGCCTATTGACATTGAGGTCCTCAACAAGGTCTTGTTCTGCTTTGTGGGGGATGGTGATGAGATAATCTGAAAGAGATGAGATTGCCATGTTCTGGTTCCTTGAGGGAACATAGGAGACTGTGAGGTAGAGCGGTCCCCTAGAGGGATCTGGAATGAATTTGAAGGTGAGGGCCTGGGCACCATTATTGAGTTTGGGGGCAGGGAGTACATGACCAACAATAGTGTCACGTATGGAGACAGTACAGCCACCTCCGCATTTGCCTTCTCGATCCTCCCAGTAGAGGGTGTACCCAGGGAGTGAGAAAAAAAAGGAGTCGGGGTGGAATTGGAAAGCCAGGTCTCCACAAGAGTAATGATGTCGGGTTGGTATAGAATGACCCAGCACTTGAGTGCAGCAGATTTTTTCTGCAAGCTGCAGACATTCATGGAGGCAATGCGGAATCCTGAGGACAATGTCTTGGATGGGCTGATGGGAGTAGGACCCGGGTTGGGGTGGACATTTCCAAAGAGTAGCAGTAGCAGAGTAATAATTCTAACCAGGGGGCAGTAGCCATAGGCATCCTTAACTGGATGTTGAGATAAGGGTGAGGCCGCAGGGGTACAGGAAATGAGTAGGGCATGATGGGTAGGAATGACGGTGAGGGGGTGGGTCTAGAGAGGGCCCAGGTAGGTAGAGGGGTTAGGAGGGCTGCCAGGAGGTGGGTGCTGGGGGCCTGGGGTGTGAGGCAAGAGTGGGGGTCGAGATAAGATAGGGTGGTCTAGGGTTGCTGTCTTCTGAGGACTGGGATTGTGATCTGGCTGGAGAAAGGCGGCGAGCACAGGATGGCTAAAATAGTGAGGCACTGTAGAAGGGGATATGTATGCATGATGCCTATATTTATAATAGTGGTGGATTATATAAGGGTCTCGGCTGTGCTTCTAAGAGGGTGACTGCCACTTTGGAGTAGTGGTAGGGCTGTGGACTTTGGTGCACAGGGTATCAGATTCAAGACTCCTGGGGGATGAGTGTTCTTGGGCCAGGAAAAGATGGAAATCCAAGCATTTGGGGGGCTGAAGTAGGCTAGGTCTGAGGCTGGGTGGAGGGGTGAAATAGTGACTCCTAGTGGTCACAGGGGGAATGGAAAGTTGGGCTGGGAGGTGGACAGCAGGGGGCAAGGTGTGTAGTAGCCCAGGTTAAGGATAGGGGTATGGAGCAGTAATAGGGATGAGAGTGAAGGAGTGGAGTAGCAGGGGTGGATAGAAGGACTCAAAGGTTAGGAAAAGAAGTGGGAGTTTAAAGTGAATAGGGAGCAAGCAGAAAATACCCTTTAGTGGCCAGCAGTATAACCTGCTAATGGAGAAGTGGGGACTTAGAAAAAATGGTAGCAGGAAGTGATGTGATAGGAAAGGGACAATAAATTGAGGTTGGCCTTGGGTGGGAGGCAGTGTTTTTTTTGCTTGTTGTGAAGTGAACACCCCCTCACAGAGTTCAGCTGCAGGAGGAGAAGTGGTCAACTTAAGGGCTCTGGTGGACCTCGCTACCGTGCTGTGTGCAGGCTTCCCTGGCTGTGTGCTGTACTTTTAAAAGGAGGTGTGCAAAATGGCAATGTTGAAAATGTGGAGGAAAAATATTAAAATTGGCAAAGTTAGGGCGTGCATAGAAACTGTGCAATGCATGCTCATGATGCAGTAATTTTGGAATATTTCCACCAAATTTGCAACTGACTTTAGGACCTCACCTCATGAACAGTGCCACTGTCATTTCTGACCAGTCCCAAAGGTGATTCCGTGCAGTGACCATGAAATCACCTTTCAGGACCAAGTAACGAAATGACAGTGAAAGTTTTCATGAGGTGGGGCTCCAAGAACCCCATGTTGAGAATTTGGAGCCAAAATTCCAAAAAAATGGCTTATTTATCAACACAAGTTGAAAACCCCATTGAATGGCATTATAGCACGCTTACCTTTGATTCTTCAGTTTGTGGTTCAGCTTTGAAGAGTGCAGATGTGTCCCGGTCCAGAGAAGATGGCAGTGCCGACTTCTGAAAGTAAGTATGGGGTAAGGAGGTGTGGGAAGGTGAGTGCTCAATGGGAGGGGGACTGGGGTGATGACAAGAGACCATTTTTTGTTTTACAGATAACAAAACAACACATCAGGGGACAGTTTTCTTTATTTACAGGGAACCCCCCCCAAAAAAGCAGACATTTGGGCACACTGGGGTGGGCTCCCAGTGTACTACAAGAATGGGGAGTGGGTGGGTACATGATGCAGACATGGGGATTGGGCACCCCAATGTGGGCAGGGGGAAAAAAATACACTTGAGCACACTGGGGTGGGCTCCCATTGTGCCACATGAGTGGGGGGTGGGCTACATAATGCCAACACAAGGATTGGGGACCCCAATGTCAGTAGGGGAATAAAATACATTAGGGCACACTGGGGTGGGCTCCCAGTGTGCCACATGAGTGGGGGGCTACATAATGGTGACACACGGATTGGGGACCTCAATGTCTGTGTGTTTTCTTTGTTGCTGGTGCTGGCAGGGGGTGATGCAACTGCCCACGTGTGGCACTCATGCATGCGCAGTTGTGGTGAATGGCATTTTACCATTCACAACATGACAGCACCAGCAAAACTGTGCATGTGCATGAGTCGCATATGCGCAGCTCATGCCCCAAATTAGTGTGGATCTTATTCCGTAGTGGCAATCATGGTGGAGGTTTTCCAGCTCCATTGGCCTTTCAGAAGGATACTTCCAAAAGTCCAACAGAAGGTTCCACTATCAGCCATTTTTAGAGCTACTGAATGATTCCAAAATGGCTGCAGGCTCTGCCCTCAGCCCTAAAAAATGATTGTCTTTTTTTTTTTTTTAATTTGGAGTGGATACGGTCCTATGGGGGGGAAAAGAGCTCAATGGGAGGAGGGAAGGGAGGAGGGCCAGGGCAGGATGCTTAGTGTGTTTAAGGGGAGAGTGAAAAGCAGAAAAGGAGGAATTTATTGGATGCTTCGGAGAAACTGAATGGGATAGTCAGGGGTGGGGATTCGACTAGAGGGGTGGACCAAGCAATTTCACAGGGAGGTGGGAAAGTGTGTTGATATCTCTGTCTCTGTCTCTGTCTACAGGTATATCATAGTGTCACAGTCATGCCATTATATTTATGGTTGAGCTGGGGTTTCTATATTAAACCTCAAATTCTGCACTTTAATATCTTTAAAACCGTTCAATGGAATTGCACAAACTTTGCATGTGTGGTCTCATGGGGCAGGTCTCTGGACTAGCCTAGTTTTGTTTCGATTGGATATGCAGAGTCTGAGATACAGAAAGCAAAAAAACAAAAGAATCCTTTTTTTTTTTTGCTGTTTTTTTTGTCATTGTCTTACACACAGACGATTTGGAATTTCTGATCTGAAATTTTCAGGATAGGAGGGACTGGGCCCACAGATATGCCTTTCACTGGTTTGGCAAAAAAATATTAATCCATTCCAAAGTTATTAAATTTTCCATTTTCTGTCCTGAGCATCCTGAGTAAGCACTTCAATATAGCTGTATGAAATGAAAAAATAATCCCTTTTCATATGGGGCCAATCCTTTTTTGTTTGGAAAAAAAATAATGCTTCATTTACTGCCATCTTGTTTCCATTTTTTTTTAAACTGTTCAAAATCTCCAAAGGTTTCTTTCCCTGGTGTCTAGTGGCAACCCCCACCCTCCGATCATTGTCCACATACTGAAATAAAGAAAATGATCCCTCAATGTTTTTTTACCTGAAAACAAGGAAATGGCCTCTCGCTGATCTGAACCCCCACCACCACCTGCCACTCAGCCTCAGCACCCACCACCCCACGCCCAGTACACCCCACCCACACCCTCACTCACCTGAACAGGTCACAGGGTGAAGAGTCACTCTCTGATCGAGGCATGTCTTGCTGCTGGAATTGCCAATTGCAATATGAAAAACGAAGATAAGTGTGGTTCAATGTATTTCAATGGGTTTCCAACTTTGATGCATAACTTTGCCATTTTGCATATTTTGAGACCACATTTTCAACATGTCCTTTGAGGACCCCACCTCATGAACAATTGTGAAGGAATTATGCAAATCCATCCAGAAAGACAATTTTGTGGTCACTTGGTAAAATCACCTTTTGAGCTGGATTTGAACATTTTCATCACCCTTATTCATGAGGTGGTTTCAAAAAGGCTATGTGGAAATTGGGGTCAAAATATACAAAATATGGCAAAGTTAGGAGACATCAGTTGAAACCTTGCAACACTGCTCATAAATTTTGGTAATTTTAAATATTTTGACCTCAAATTTTCAACATAGCCATTTTTACACTATCTCATGAATGTGACTTGTCATTTTCAAATGCTGGCCAAACTGTGTTTTGCATCATGGCAAGGAAAGATGCTATGGTGGCGTGCAATCACATTTTGGTGGGCATTTGAAATTTTCAGTACTGGGTACTTAAGGTGGGGTAATAAGAAGGCTATGCTAACAATTCAGTTATTGTTGTCCTACAAATGGAAGCATAGGGCCCAGAGAGCCCTGCACTTCCACAGAAACATACAGTACCTATACATCTATCCCACAGGCAGATAAGGATACAATTACAGTATCTCAAAGGTATCGATGGGTGGGAGGGCAGGGCCCACAGAATCCTCGTTCTCACCAGCAAGTAAGGATGTGATTATAATATCTAAAAAATAAGGAAATTCTTTGCAAAAATGTGTTAATGCAACATTTAGGGTACAGGATAAAACAAAAGTAAGATAATGTGGTTTAGGTTTCAAACTTACCCTTAAAAAAATGAGGTATAGTCTTCCTTGGGGTTGTAAATACTAAATTCATGGAGGCAAAAATGTAAGTGTCTACACTGACTGTACTGCCCGCTGGCTATAGTTCACACATTTAACTCTATTGTTCCCCCACTTGTGGTTGGTGTAAAGTCAAACTAGGCACTTATATACATTATTTTGGGGATGAAGAGAACTGAGACCATTTTGATCACAGATTGCTCAAGAAATAGTCCTGGATCCTGCTAGCCACAGTATTTAAAACAAAATAAAGTCATCCTCAACTCCTAGCACCAATGCCTACAAGTTCCTCAGATTTGGATGCACAATTAAGATGCACCAGATTCCGATCATTTTTAGAATTTGGGATTTTAGTATTCATGGCATAAATTTTAAGTCCTAAATGATGAAACTGGAAGCAGATTTCTGATTTTGGAATCAGATTCAAAATCTGAAATCCTAATTTTGCTGCTGAGTGCTGGAAAATGAAGCAGCATTCTGTACTTCCAGTCTGGAAGTTCTTAGTGACGTTGCAGTTCTCAGGGGTTTATTTTCAGAGCTCTATTCTTAGGAAGGCAGTACAGTGCTGTGGCTTAGGGCACTGAGTTGCAAACCTGGAGACCTGGGTTTGAATCTTACAGCCCCCACTTGCATACAGTGGTAGTTACGCAAAAGTTGACTGGTACAGCAGTATGATGCACAGTGCGGTACAGCTCTAGCCATTGCATAACATGTGTTGTGCTAACGGTCAAATTGTGCACAACTACCACTGTACTGTGGGACGCTCTGACCCTGAGCAAGTCACTTAACTTCCTTGTGCTCCCAGGTTGCACCTGGAAAGAAGCTTTGGCTTAGTGTGCCTTTCCTGGTTAAACAATTTTTCCCCTTTCCCTATCCTGCTGCTTACACACACAGGTACTTTTGGGATTTCAAAAGTGATTGCTGCTGCTTTTGTTCACTAATTACTGTACTGCTGTTTTTGTCTGCTGGTGGCTGAGCCCCTGCTGTGTTGTCCAACAAGGGCATTCTGGTAGAGCCTGCTAGGCCATCATTTGGCTTTATCTCATTCTCAAATTTCTCAGGTCTCTCAGCCCCAACAAAATATGCTCCTTAAAACATTTCTAATAGAGCAACAACTGTGCGAGTGGCTCACTATCCATTTCTGTGACTACTTATTTGTGCTGTGATGCCATACTGCCTGCTAATCCCTATCTGACTCAACAAAAGAACTATTGTTATAAAGAGTATTAATATATAGGCTAGTGTATGGGAGCCCATACTCAACCACGCTATTATAATATAGAGTTGTTACCATTGACAATGAGGACCTCAGAGCGAATCTCAAGAGGTCTCTGTTGTCATAAAACCCTGAGTATAGAATAGTGGGTTGTGTGTAAATCTATACACTCACTCTCAGTGTATGGCCCCCAAAAAGTATGCTTACTTTAGTTTTTCCCGAGAGATCAGTCCTTGCCACAGGACCATCTTTTCTCATTTGCTTAGCTTGCTAGTGCGGCTGCTTACGCGCAGTTCATCAACCGCCCTATCCAATGAACTGGCTCAGTTTGGGAGTCGTTAGTATTGTGACGTGCCTACTAACACAGAACGAAAAGTCATTCTGCATTAGTATGCACATCACTAGTGCAGCAGAACAACTTTTTCATGCGTATGGATTTCCATACACAATCGCGTTCTGCCATACACTATATTATATTTTTGTGACAGTGTGATGTTGGCACTGAGAGTTTGTCACCTCAGAAATATTTTGTTTATTTTATTATAATTGACCGTACCAGACTCGGTGAGCATCCACCATCTCAGAGTCAACGTGCCATCCTGTAGCACAAAGATTAATAAAGTGAATCTGTCTGTTAAATCATATTTCTATGGCAGCTGCTGGAACTTGTGGGTATTGTCTACTTTTGTATTTTCTTGTTCTAATCTCTGTTGTATAGTTTAAAAAAGCACAGTATCCTGTGACAAGGCATCCACTATTAAGTGCTTACAAAAAGGCGACTCAATAGCAGCACCTGTTCACAGGGCTACTGGACGGGGCCGAATATGGATATAGTGACATCCTGTCACTTATATGTATACATGCATGGTGGGGAAGCAAACACGCTATGCGACAGGTGGAAGGGAGGAGAGTTTGTGAGGCATAGTGCGGTGGTGGGTTGCCAAGCTGGCCCTGTGGCATGGTGGGTGAGTTGCAGGCTAGGGTTGCAAGGGTGCTGGGTTTGGTTCTGGGCGCACATTCTTTTGTTGCACACAGCTTAAAATTTTTTTCTGTCAGGTTTGCACCCCCGACATGTACAACCCCTGGGTGGAGAATCCTTTAGTGGGGGGTGCAGAGAGACGCCCTTTTGCCATGTGCTGGGAGTGTACATGGGGTGAAATTGATTTTCGCGATGTACATTTACCAAACAGTGATCACCTTTGTGATTGCAGTTATCACATTTAACCTATAGGTATAGTAGTGGAGACTGTCTGTGTTACTGTAACTAAAAAATATATATTGTTCTGTATATTCTTTGGTAAGGGCAGTACCGTAACATCACCTTTGTAATTCGGATACTTAAATATTCATTGTATTATCAATCTTTGATCATGTCTGGGTCTGGTGATGGTATCAACAAGTGAACCATGAACCACAGTTTTGCTGAGGTCATGGCTGCAGTCTGACCACCTTCTGAGGGTGATAATGAGCAAACACCTTTAAGCTGTCAAGGGGAGAAGAGGGAGAGCAGCTCCCATAGAAGTGCTGGTGCTGGTTTGGGTGTTGGCTTGGCATCTTTAGGGATGATTGTTAAAAAGAAGCCATCAGTAAGGCAATAGCAACTGACTTACTGATAGTGGTTCCACAAGTCAGGCCACTTCTTCTTCTGGCAATGGCAGTTTGACTTTAATAACTTCTGAGGGGAAGACATTCATCATTATTGACATATGCTATTTCTCCTGATCCAGTTCCTCCAACTTCACATTCTTTGTGGGATATTTTTGAGCAATTTGTGAGGGAGAAAAGTAAAAAAAACACAGACCATGTCACATGTGCAGTGCCCCAGAGTCCTGTTGCCCCCCAAATGTGGGAAGCCAGGTGCTTTGGGACTGGAGAGACAGGTAGAAGCCCCAGGGAGTAGGGAGGCCCCTTAGCCAGGTATCCCCAGCCCCAAACGTGAAGCCCCAGCAGGGCTCCGTTTAAAAAAAAAAAGTTTTCCCTGTTCAGTTTCCCTGCCTGCAGCTTCTTCTTAGAACCCGCTCCCCCCCCCCAGTTACCTCACGCTGGGCACCTGCTGTCGTGGGCCCAGTCGTGAGGGAGTGCAAGCAGGGATGGGCGTGTCAGGATTCCAAGACAGAATCCTCAGCCCTTTTTGAATGGCAAAAGCCATTCAGTAGTTGGCCGATAGAGCAGGAGCAGAAGAGGCAGCAGCAAGTGTGAGAGGGAGCGTTAGGCCAGCTGGGGCCAGTTAAAATGGAAGGGGACTTACCATAATCCTGGGGTCCCTTCCGATATCCTGGCCGGTCATCAGCCAATTGCTCCCTCCTCCTCTGTGGTGGCAGTTGTCCGTCGGATGTTCCGCGGCAGCAGTAAAATGGTTCTGCGGGAGGGGAGGCAGCTATAATCCTAGGCCGGTCCCTCCACCCAAAAGTTCTGTTGAGGTTCAGTCAGGAGGGGAAGCAGGTCCAGGTTGTCCCCTCCAATAGTTCTTAAGTGGGAGGTGGTCTGGGAGGGGCGGCTGCAGCAGATGAGAGCTGTCCCTTCCACCTGTGCTGCCCAGCAATTTGGTTGGGAAGGGCGGTAGGTCTTGGCCGTCCCCTCCACTGGCAGCAGCAAGCCAGTAGTCCAAGGAAGCAAATGGGAGGAGGTGGGCTTAGGCCTCCCAGAGCCTGCAGCAGCAGTCCCGGCCCAGAGAGGAGAGGGTGGCAGGGTGAGTGGCAGCAGTACCGAGGTTGGGTGCTGGCATGAGAAAAAGAAGAACTGTTTTTTTTTTTTTAATATTAAAATGAATCATTGGCTTCTAGGCACCAGCCAAGGCAATGACCGTGAGGAAAGGTCAAGGCCCCAAAGGAAGTACTGCCCTCGGGTGGGTCCAGCCAAGGCAATGACCATGAGGCAAAGGTCAAGGCCCCAGAGGAAATACTGCTCTTGGGGTGGGTCACAGAAAAGACCCTTGGAACCAATGAAATATGGGGTGGAGTAACAGAGGCTCTTTTGAGCCAAATGACTGTGGGGATTTTGTAAGGCCCAGGCAGGACCGCCCATGGGTGAAGCTACAGAAAGCCCATAGACAGTAAGAGAAGGGGGCTGGGATGTTGCAGCATGATTGACTGCCTGTATGGACAGTGGCCTTAAAGGGGCAAGGATAGATTCCCCAGAGTTAAAGGTGGCAATGACCGGCCCCTGCAGTCTAGAAGGGCCAGTAACTGTATAATGATTGAATGCATCATTGTTATTGCTTACAAAAGTGACGAAAGGGGCAGAACAAATGCCAGGCTCTATAGAGCAAAGAACTGTAAGTAAGGAACTGTATACCTTAGCGTGGATTATAAAATGAGTATAGAGAATGCCATAATCTGATTGGCTGAAAGGACGTTTCAGCCGTGTCCTTATCAGCCCATATATATGCCAACTGTCATTTTTCTTCTTGACCACCTCACAACACTGAAATATCACTAACTACCACAGCTTTAAACTGCTTTCACACACGGACAGTGTGTTTTCTCCCACTGTAGCTCCTCAGCCAGCGTCAGCACAGAACTGGGAGATTGGTGATGCAGTCCAATCAAACTACACAACAGTTCACTCATTTTGCCAGCCAAAGAAAGTAAAACACCATAACCCATATACACATTTCAATCTTTTTTTTTTTACTCACAGCCCATTTTTACTTAACTCCACCCGTCTGTCCATCCGCTTGTTTCTGTATGTCTGACTCCCATCGCATCCTCATTCCCCTTCAAGACCATCACAAGAATCCCTACAACATAGCACTGCACTAGCAAACTTCAAGGAGTTTGCTCTTCTGTACCCTGACGGTCTCTTTCAGTTTTAAAACTACGAATCAGGAAATGGTTATGTACGGCTGCCATCAAGGGACACGATCGCTCCCAGTAAAGACAGCCATGCTGCCAGCTGCAAACTACTACTTCTCCTCACCGCGATCTTCTGACCTAACCTCCAAGAAAAGAAATAAATCAAATTTGCTCCCTTGCCGGTTGTCTGAAAACGAACACCAAATCAAAAAGGTAACTGCTTCACGTGGCTCTATAGTATGTGAACTTATGGGGTGTTAACAACTTCACTTCTCAAGGTGCCATATATGTGTGTGAGAGAGAGGGGGGAAATGAGGCAGTCAACACTTACACTAGCACCTTCACTACAGCTTATGGGGGCAGGCACAGATAACACTGACCTCTAGTACCTGACCAACATAATTAAAAACTGGGTCAGGTGATATATATTCCTCAATATTTCCTTATATCAGCTGCACCTCTTCCTCCTACTTATCCTTCTCAGAGAGTGATTCAACTTGAGGAACAACAATAGTGGGTTCACTTTTAACTCACTGGGTGGTGACAGTCATCATCACCATTGTTGTCTTCATCAAGTTTATAACCATCATCATTACACTGTTGACTGGCAGTGCTACTAGACTTTTCACTGCCTGCGCAGACATGTTCCACTGATTTCTCAGTTTTATCTGGAATGTTAGCAATATGCTGAATGACTGCAAGTGTAAAGAGCAGGAGAAAGTGCTGCTCCTGACACCGACCACTCTCAAAATAGCCTAGTCTGGTCAAGACACAGGTCCACCCCCCAGCTACAACTTGGAATGGAAAAACCACAAGGTAACATGACTACGACAACCACCCAGAGGTGGATTTTTGTGTGACATCAGACCAGCGGGTGTCAGGGGAAATTTTGGGGAAGGGGGCCCAAGTTCAGATACCACTACTGGGAACACAAGGAGAGACATGAAGTTGGTTCGAATGCAAGAAACAATGAAAAGTTTATTAAACACAACTATACAATAACATTATCCCAAATACCTACACTCTAAAACTCTACAACTAGAATCGTACTAAATTTAGACCTTTACTTCTACACGATAAATCAGTGATAAATACCCTACACCAACCACCCTTGCATGTCTAACAGGGAAATGGGAAAGAAGCAAGATGGGGAACCAGCTGGCGAGGTGGGAAAGACATACAACAGGACACAGGCCAGGACTATTCCGAGGCAGTGTTGGCCATCGGCACAAAGGTCTCTACAGACCACCGCAAATGACACCCCTCCAGGAAAAAGTCTGCCACATTTCCACCCAGCCACAGCTCCAACATGGACTGCCAGGACAAAGGGACAAACAGAGACATGACAGCTGGGTAGGGGAAATAGGGTCGGGCACCTGAGTCCACACGCAGGCTAGAGGGTGGCGGCACAATAAACATTTTTATTTAAACCCTGTGTCGGTGTCTTTATTTCTAGCTAGCATTACTAAATAGGGCACTTTATCAACAGTTAAAACAATTCAGGTTATCACAAGGGGTACTGTCACTTCATGGCACACAGATACTGGCATGGGGACAGCGTCATTACAGGGGCCCAAAAGCATTGCAATAAAACCAATTATGTACATTTATTTACAAGCAGTTTTACTTTCGAGAGTTCGTTGCCCATTTTTAAACCTGGCCTCTGGTACAGGCCACTTGGATTCAGATGTCAGGCATTAAGCAAGCAATAACACACGCGGTGTGGGTTATCGCCTGATAAACACGACAGGGGTATGCCCAAGGTATGAGGCACTTGCGCCGAGTACCTTATGCACCTGGGCGTGTTTCATCAGGTGATAACCTACACCAGAGGTGTTATTGCGCTATAAAATGGGTCTCTTGTAAATAAATTTACA
Organism: Neoceratodus forsteri; assembly: GCA_016271365.2. Classification (NCBI taxonomy): domain Eukaryota; kingdom Metazoa; phylum Chordata; order Ceratodontiformes; family Ceratodontidae; genus Neoceratodus; species Neoceratodus forsteri. The sequence goes on from JADMNL010000023.1 coordinate 436,999,431, forward strand.
CGAGTTTTAATTATGTTAATGGTCAGTTAATCACTCTCTAGGGCATGTAGCACTCAGCTATGCCTAGTGCCATATTACACCCCTAGAGGATGATTAACAGACCATTAACATAACCCTGGTTATGCCTTTATTGCTTAAGAAGCATTCCGTCCTTTGCTTTACTCCTGTAACTGAGTCACAATTTTAAATTCACTCCTGGAACTGAGTTCCCATGGATTTGCTCCCATTTTCATTACTGTCTGCTTTAAGCTTTACTAGGCAGCCTTACAAATGTAACAGATGGATGGTACTGGGCTCTAGTGGTTAGATCACAGGCTTGGGAACCAGCAAGTTCAGGTTAAAATACCACCGGAGCCACTTACTCACAGTACTGTTATCTCAAGCAACCTGCAGTAGCTACGTGTACAGTAAGAGCAAGATTCATGAGATATCAGGAATTAGTATGGTATTTTGCAACAGTTTAAACTGGGGTTTGCTATGCTTTTATTGAGAAGCATGTGCTGAAGTACACTTTTCCAACAAAACTATTGCACTCACATTTTATTCTTTCTTCACCCCGCATACTGGTTTCTACAGAAGACACAGTGCATAACAATGTGGCTCTAGTCTGGTCGATTCTGATGGAGAAATGTGGCAGCCATGTTAGTCTAATCTATGATGTAGAAGAAAAAATAAAAATATGTTGCAGGTAATACCTTTTATTGGACTAACAGAATTGTTCTTGAGACTTGCTTTCAAGAGTTAAAAGTTTCTTAAAAGGTATCACTCACCTATAATGTATGTGTTCTTTTATTTTACCTATTCTGATGCAGAGCAGTGTAATTAATTCTATTATGGTTTTGGACTGGTACAGTTCCTTGATGATAGGGATCACAGTCCCAGATCACAGTTCTAACTGATGATCTTTAGTTGTAAGTGGTAGTGTTCCTTGGTGATCAGAAAAGGTTCTATGATGCCGGGCTGACATCAAGTTCATCGACCGACCTCACAGCGACAGAATTTATATTGTTCACGCAAGTTGCAGTTGACATAAATCCCAATGAACTCCTGCTCCATTTTTCTATGGGGGGCTTTGCTTCCATTCCTCCCATTCTAATTATGATCAACTCCAAGTCAGAGTTGATTCAGGGAGGGGGTACAGGACCAGGAGACAGTGTGCCCCTGTCTCTGGCATGCCAATACAGTGATCTGTCGATGAACTGTTGATTTTGTCAGCAGTGATGTAGATCGCTGTATTAGTGTCACTGTCGGGGGGGGTGTACCATCAGAAAAGCAGCAAAGGAATCCAGATCTTAGACCAGTTTACATTGTCACTCATTGCATACCTATGTAAACTGGAGTCATCGGCATAACAACCAACTGCCTATTTCATTCTCTTTCCACCAATTGTGTTTCTCTCAATACAGTACAAACTATGGAGGTACAAAATGTCAGATCTACTGTGTATTAGTTGATGACTGACTTGTTCTTCAGTCACTGACACTTGCTCCTACTGTGTTAAACATTGTGTGTACTCAGTAGCATTCTTCCAGCTGCTGAGGCACCCATGGCACAGAAAACGAAGAAAGTGTCACAACCATAGATTCATGAATAAAGTAGATTAGAATGGAGTAAGGGGAGCAGATGGGGAGCAGACAGACACAGAAGAGCAGGGATCTCATGCATACCAATGAGGTGAAAAAACTCTACTGAGGAAGTAGAAGGTAATATACATCAGCTCCCATTTCAGTCTGCCCTACTCCCTCTCCTCTTGCTAGCAATATGTTGCATAACTATAACTAAGAAGCAGTAAAATGCAGGACCCCACTGGAAACAAGATATTGTATCTTAGCTCTGCTATCCTGGGTAAATAAATTGTAAATAAATAATAACTAAAATTAAGCAAAGCTGCAACATTTAATTAGGAATGGAGTTTAGTGTGGACTTACATTTCAGAGTCTAGGAGGGAAACACTGAGGGCAGTAGACAAATATAGATACAGTAATTGTGCTACTGTAACTGGGATGCAATAAGGTTGGGTTCTTGTGGGGGGTTACTTAATGATAAACACCAAAGCTTGCAGGAATCAGGCCCAGATAGTGAAGATTTTTCTCTGGGGGTAGAATGTTGAGGGGAAGGAGAACTTAATTTGTTTTTAAACCCTTTGGCTGACAGGAACCATGACTGACTGGAGAACAATATTGATGGTGGGAAAAGAGTGGGTGTAAAGTACTAGATGCTGAGAGGTGTGTGTGGGGGGCAATTCAATCTTGAAGGCAACACTGGAGCTGTCAGTGTTTGAAAGATGGAGGGTGAGGAATTAGGTAGGGACAGCTTGTTTTTGTGGCATTACAGTCTTTGGTGGGGCTTATACTTTATCTGACACAATAGGGCTAGAAAGCAAAGGACAGCAGTTCCTAGATGAGGCTGTCTCCTTTCCATGTTTGCTTTTGGGTTTTGCATGACTTTTTACTTCTAATTGGTTGCTGTGTTTCAGTTTTCCTTTGAATGTTTGCAAGACGATATGATATGGGATTGGATTGCTGAGTCCATTACAAGTAGTGACCTCCCTCCTCTCAGACTGATCTCAATACCTCTTCTGCCAGACATTGCCTGAAAAGAAATAGAAAGTGGCTAGCCAGACATTTAACAGATTGATGTCAGTATTTCCAGTTGTATAGCCTATAAGCTGTCCAGAACCTATTTTCAAATCAGACTGAATTCAGAAGCAACATTTATGCCCAGAAGCCATATCTGTACACAGATGGGTCGTGAAAGGTTCTTAATATCTGTTACTGTGCCTGAAGTGTCAAATATAGCCTGTCAATCTCAAGAAGGAAGAAATGTAAATTTGAGTGTCCTTATTAGATCACCTAGTTTTCAGGGTCTAGTTTCCCTCAATTAGAAGTACTATATAAGTTTATCAGTCAGAGCTGTCCTTAGCTGGCTAGAAATCCCAGGCTGCACTGAGAGTGAGTTTTTATATTCTGACTGTGAGTTGACAAGCTGAGGGAGCTGTATTTTGACTGTCTTCAGCTTTGAGCTGGATCTTAATGCTAACAAGCATTTGTCAATGCCGAATGTTGTTTTGCTGGCATTGGCATTGGTTGTGCAGGTGTTAGAGAGACGCATAATAGGAATGGTAGTGAAGTATAGAACTGACATCAACCCCAACCCACCCTGCAGAGAGTGACAGGCATTGGGGTGTACCTTTGGGTCATTGGCCATAATGCTCATGCCATTTCACTTAACCCTACCCTGCAAACTCTGACAAGTGTTGCATTGTGCCTTGGGTCATCGGACCCCATTTCATAAGGAAGTATGTTGAGATGGGTGCAGCATAGGAGAATGGGGTGAACTTTGGGGCCGAAGAGTCCAAGGCACACCTGGATGGCTGTCAGTGGCTGCAGGGTGAAGGTGAGGGTGCAATGGCATGAGCATTACAGCTGACAATCCAAAAGCACACCCTGACACCTGTTAGTCTGTACAGGGTGGGACATTATGGTTAGAAACCCTAACGCCCTGGGCAGTTATTGGTATTTGCACTCTAAATTTTCAACATTGCCTTTTTGTGACCCCACCTCATGAAAGCATGTGGGATCTCTGCTCATGAACAGTGTCACTGTAATTTTGTTAATATGTCCCGAACATTGATTTCCCATAGTGACTGTGCCATTCTGCACCACATAAAAATGTCAGCTGCAACATTCATAAGGAGCTGTGAAGAGATGGCAATGTTGAAAATCTGGAGTGAAAATATTAAAAATTTTTGAAGTTATGAGCGTGCATGAAAACTGTGCAACACACGATCGTAACAGTCTTTTCTTGGAATTCTTTCACCAAATTTTTAACATAGGCATTTTGGGACCTCTGCTCATGAACAGTGGCAGTATGATTTTTGTAATCTGTCCCAAACATTGATTTCCCACAGCTACTGCGCCATTGTGCGCCAAATGTGCAAAACTATATTTTGGGCAGTATGTGAAAAATGACAGCTGTACTGTTCATAAGAAGGTGTGCAAAAATGGCAATGTTGAACATCTGGAGTGAAAATATTAAAAATTCTCAAACTTACGACTGCATGTGAACGCTGCACAATGCATGCTTGTAACATAGTCATTTTGTGGAATTTTTTCACCAACTGTTTAACATAGACAATTTGGGACCTCTGCTTATGAACAGTGTCACTGTGATTTTCTTACTCTGTTCAAAACATTGTTTTCCTACAATGACTGGGTCACTGTGCGCCGGATGTGCTAAAACAGATTTTGGGCAGGATGTGGAAAATGACAGCTGTACTGTTCATAAGGAGGTGTGAAAAAATGGCAATGTTGAAAATCTGGAGTAAAAATATTAAAAATTCTCAAAGTTACAAGCGTGTGTGGAAACTGCACAATGCACACTCATAACACGGTTATTTTTGGGAATTTTTTCACCAAATTTGCAACATAGGCTTTTTGGGACCTCTGCTCATGAACAGTATTACTGTAATTTTCTTACTCTGTCCGAACCTTGTTTTCCTACAGCGACAGTGCGCTGTGCACCAGATGTCGAAAACACATTTTGTGCAGGATGTGGAAAATAATAGCTGTACTGTTCATAAGGAGTATGAAAAAATGGCAATATTGAAAATCTGGAGTAAAAATATAAAAAATTCTCTAAGTTACAAGCGTGCGTGGAAACTGCACAATGCCGCTTCGTAACATGATCATTTTAGAATTTTTCACCAAATTTGCAACATAAGCTTTTGGAACCCACCTCATGAACAGTCACACTGTCGTTTCATTAATTGGTCCTGAAAGGTGATTCCGGCGTGGTGATCACGAAATCACCTTTCAAGACTGAGCTAATGAGATGACAGTGACTGAATCTAAGGTGGTGTCTAAGAATCCCATGATGAAGATTTTGTGCCAAAATTCACAAAAATGGCTCAGATATACCAAAGTTGAAAAAAAAACATTTATGCCATTATACAGCTAACCGCAGTACAGATGTGTTCCCGGTCCACCGCAGATCGTCACGCCAGGCTCCAGAGGTAAGCATGGAGTGAGGGGTGTATGTAGGGAGGTGGGGTGTGCAGAGGGTGGCTGCTGTCTGGGGGAAGGGACAGGATGGTGAGGACCATTTCCTTTGTTTCAGGTAACAAAATAAAAAAATTCACTGTAGACCGTTTTCTCTTTTACAGGTTTGGTCACACTGGGGTTGGGCTCCCAGTGTGGCACATTTCTTAAGGGCATGTTAGCCACACTGGGTGGGCTCAGTGTGGCACACAATCGGGATGGGACAGTGGCCGGGAAAATGGGAGGGGCGTTAACATGCTGACAGGGGATTAGGCACCCCGTCAGTAAACATATCTGTGTTCAGGGGCAGGATGCCGAGGGGATTAGGCACCCCTCGGCAGACCACATCAGTAAAGGGGTCACATATGCTGACAGGAGGATTGGGTACCCCCCCGTCGGCTCCTGGGACTGTGAGTGGTGGGCAGTGGGTGGTGAGCCGCCGCCCACCATGTTTCTTGAAATGTTACACCAGGCAGAGCCGCCCTGCAATGAGGATCACTCCCTTATTGCTGCGGCTAAAACGTTTCAAGTTGGTGGCACATTTTGCAACTGCTGTCATACATAGCAGGAAATCTAATTTGTGCCACAGAGCCCAGCTCTAAAAAGCAGTGGCGCCACTGGCTACAACACGACTGCGCCTCCAAAACCTGCTCTTCAACTTCAAGCAACCCCAATATGTTGTCTGCACTGCACGTGTAAGACAACATAAAAAGTAAATAGCTCTGTTGATAAAATTAATGAAGTGTATTTAACAGCTGATCTTGTTTTTTTGTGCATAGAATTTAAAAGTGTAATTTTTTTCTAACTTGTCTGTGAGGTTTATTGTGCATTCTGACTATTTTAATACTATTGTAGTTTCTCTATAACTAAGAACATTATATTACATGGTCAACCCTTATACCCTCTGATTTCAGTCAAGTGAGAAACACTGCAATTCACTGTTTCCACACTATTGTTATTTATGGGTATGACATCACATCCATGAATAATAGACTGGGAGCTGTGACTATAAAATTGTGTGAACTATTAAAGATAATGACTCACACCTGCACCCAATACTCCAAGTGTCTTAAAACACTTTGTTTTAGTTTAATTTAATTTAATTTATTTTTTTAGGATGGGAGGAGGGGACAAAGGGAAAGCAGAGACTGAACAGATATGTTTGTTCTGGATTTACTTGGGAGAAGGATGGGCTGCTGCCAGAATAGGGGTTAAGAAAGGAAGGAGAGAATAAAAACTCAAATGGCAGTGTCGAAGTAATGGAGAAAAGGGTGTTGGAACGCTACAGGGTTGAACATACATAATCTCTAGGACCTCATGATACACCTAAAAATGTTGAAGAAGGTAGCAAAAGTGATAGCAGGGCGCTTGTGGACATATTCCACTGCTCACTGGTAACTGGAGTGGTCCCTAGGGACTGGAGGACAGCAGATGTGGTCCCTCTACACAAGAGCTGAAAGAAGTATGAATGGGAAAATTATAGAGTTTTTACTAAGGGAGGAACAGGTGGCCTTCATGGAAGGAAATAGGCTACTGGACCCTTGACAACATAAGGTCACAAGGCGAAGTACTTGCCAGACTAATCTGGTTGACTTCTTTGACTGGGTGACCAGGTCAACAGATAGGGGACAGGCAGTAGCTGTGGTATAGTTGTATTTCAGCTAGGCCTTTTACTCAGTCCCACACAGGAGGCTGGTCTAGAAGTTAAGGGACCGAGGATGTGGGAAATTTGCCAACTTGGCTAGAGAACTGGCTGGAGGGAAAAACACAAAGGGTAGAAGTTAATGGGGAGTTTTCAGAGGTAAGGAAACAACAAGAGGCATGCTTCGGGGTTGCTGCTGGGTCCGGTCCTTTTGATATATTCATTTGTGACATAGTGGAATGCATCAAGGACAAGATCTGTCTCTTTGCAGATGACAACAAAATTGTCCCATGGGTGAACACGGAGGAAGGGGTAAGGGAACTCAGGGAGGCTCTGGGTAGCTTGGGTGTACATGGTATAAAAGATAACACATTGGTAGATTATAGAACAGTAGACAACACAATTATTACTAAGGAAACGAATACAAAAATGCACAAATCTACAAAGTGCAAAAGAAATACAGCATTTCTTGCTGGAGCAGCTACTAGGTAAGTTGAGCTGAAACAAAGCAGTAAATATTGTGCAAAAATACTGAACAAGAAATACACCGCGGGGGCAAAGGCATGATAAACAGCAAGAGTTAAGACACATCACAAGTTACCAAGGGAGTACATTGTCCCAGAAACTATAATGAAAGGGTATTTGGGCTGGCCCAGTGGTACTGAGGATTGAGGCACTGAACGCCATACCTTGTGCACTGCCGGTGACCCGGGTTCGGGAACAACCTTGGTCATCACGGTGCCACTTGCAGGGAAGGATGGAGCAGGATCGAGCAGCCTAACTGCTGCTCTCTCTCTCCTAGGGTAGTTGTCGCCCCCGTAGTTCCACTGCCACCGGTGGAGGTCCTGGGGCAACGCAGGTGGAAGGGGTGGCAAGTCTGGAGGGCACCGAATGTGGTGACGTAAGTTTCCACACGCTGAAAGTGCTGCAGTGGAAGGGGCAGATGAAAATGGGGAAATGCCAGATAAAACATAACAGAAAATAAATAAATAAAGGTATTTGACTATTTTTGGAGGGGTTACTTGGGAAGCTGTGTGTGTGTTCAAATCTTTTTATGGTTACTTGTGAAGCTGTGATATATTGAATACCTCATGTGATTAGTATTGAATCTGTCTGCAGGGAAGGGTGTCTCTAGCATAGTATAAAAAAGGGTATAAGCTAACTGAGCTAAAACAGAAAGGAGGATGTAAGCTAACAAAGCTAAAACAGGGAGACCAGAAACAGACATGATGGGAGTGGTGCAGTGCAGTGGCTGTGGGCTGGCAGTCTTCAGGGAGAATTGTGGGAGGCTGCAGTGCTGTCCCCTCGGCCTGCACCTCTCTGAACTGAGGGTGGAGGCTGCTCTTTTCCAGCGTTTTCTGAGAGCCTCCTCCCCACCCAGGGACCACCAAATCAACTCCCACTGCCTCAAAAGATGCTGAGAAGGATGAGTGGCTGGACCACGGTGGGATCGGGAAGGGTGAAGGCAGTGGGACAGAGGCACATCCCTCCTACCGTTCCACTCCACAACTGACATGCCTCTCTGGCAGGGCAGGACTGTCCCAAGGAGGCACTCACAGTGGAGACCAAGGAGGATGTAGGGGTCCTCCATGGTGGAGACCCTGGGGGGAGGCAGAGGATCCCAGAGTAGGAGGAGGATGCAACTCCTGGTGGGGGACTCAATCGTTAGGAGAGGTAGAATTGAGGCGGGGGGGAGGGAGCAATGGAGGTCAAGTGCCTACCCAGAGCCACGGCTTGGAGGGATGGAAAATGCATCCTAAGGATTGCTGGGGCAGCAGGATGGGTGGGTGAGTTAGATGTCATTGTCCACCTGGGGACAAATGACCTGACTAGTGATGAGCTTAAGGTAGTGCAGGACGAGTTCCGGGACTTGAGAGGGATCTTACACAGGGGGCATGCTCAGTAACCTTTTCAGAGGTGTTATCTGTCTACGACAAGTGGGAGGACAGGATACTCCATGCCAGGAGTTTCAATGCATGGTTGAAGGACTGATGCAGAGCAGAGGGATTTGGCTTCATTGGGGACTGGGACCCCACCTGGAGGGATGGAGGCTACAAGAGAGATGGCCTGCATCTATCTGGGGGTGAGGGGAACCAAGATCCTCAGTGAAAGTTTTTTTTGTGGTTTTTTTTTTTTTTTTGCAGTTAAACTTGTTGTTGCAAGTTTTTCTTTTATAAATAGTGACACAAGGTACAATCATAGTGCAACAGATACCAGATACAGATATAGATATATAGTCATGCAGAGTGTAGAGAGCTTACCTTACATACTGTATATGAGGTAAGTCAGTTTTTGGAAATGACACTCAAAAGTTCAGTTAAACTAGTTGTACTGGAAGTAATATATACCTCATGACCTAGAAGGAAGAAAAATAAACAATCACAAAGGAAAAGGAAAACTCCAGAACTTACAAACAAAAGTATATACATTACAGAGATATAATGATGTCTAAGCTGGTGAGACATGGGAATCAAAGTACTATGTGTTCAGGAGCAGAGCATGGAAGACACAATTAGGGATAATAAAGTTACCCTATGCCAGCTTAAGGTTTAACATATGTTACAAATGGCCACCACCAGCAAGCACTGAAAATAGGTCAGATGGGTGTCTGTGCCAGATGAGTTAAGCGCTGTAATGTGACAAGTTGAGTTAGGGAGTTTAGTAGTTCAGATAGGGTAGGAATCTCTGATGCTTTCCACCTTCATAAGATAAGCCTTTTAGCTTGCATACTTAGTAAAGTGAGTCACTTGTGTTCTAGTGTGATAAGATGGGTGGCTTTGGTCGCCAGGCCTAAGAGCAGTAAGGCTGCAGAATGTGGTACCTGTTTGTGAATTCTTTTAGTGCCGAGGGAGCAGATCTGCTGCCAGAAGGGGTGAATTAGGGGGCAGGTCCACAGTATATGTGTGTCAGGCATCTCCAGCAATGATCTGTGCCAAGGAGTTTGGCAGCATAAAGGATTACAGGAGTTCTATACCAGGAGTACAGTATTTTGTTTTGTATTAGTCTATTCCTAGCATCAGAGAAGGCCCGAGGCCCAAATTTCCAGCACCCATGCCAGTGTTGGTCAGAGATGGTAATGTTTAATGCTGTTTACCATTTGTCCTTATAAAATGGGCAAAAGATTTCAAGCAATATGATTGGTTGTTAGCTGTGCATTAGATGTGTCTAATGCACAGCTAAAACTAGAACCCCATTTAGAATACACAGGCCCATATTATAAGTGCAATAAGCCACTGATGTGATTAGACAGTTCTAATGGGACGGCTAGACTGACACACTGCCTGTGGCCCGTGCCTCACTAGTCCCCTAGCTGTGTATTAGAACTGTCTAATGCACACACCCCATTGTGTCTTATTGCTTAATTAGAATTTGGGACTGGGTTTGGTAAAAGGCTTAAATGCTTCATTGGCAAGAATTTAAACTAGCTGGGGAGGCGAAGAAAGCAGAGAGAATCAATATGCCCCCCACAGGAGGAAGCAGTCAGTAGGGAGGATCCTAAGGATGGGAAATCATCAAAGGTACCTAGAACAGGAAAAGGTAGAATGGCAGAGAAAAGGAGAAATGGGAGTAAAGAACAGAGAGGTAAAGAAGGAAACCATGAGGATAAGAGGGGAGCTGTCAGAAGGGGAGGTAACATAACTTGGAAGGACATAAGCATGAAAGCTCACAGCCTGAGAAATAAAATCCCAGACCTAGTGGCCTTGGTAGCAGAGGCTGACCTGGACACTGTTGCCATTACTGAGATGTGATACAATGGGAACCATGACTGGGATATAGCCATACCAGGTTATACTCTAGTCAGGAAAGACAGGGTGTGTAAAAGGAGGAGGAGTGGCTTTTTACGCCAGGGAGGGCATTAAAGCAACTGAGGTAAAGGGAACGCAGGGAGAAACAGAGGCACTGTGGGCCACTCTAGAGACAGTTAATGGCACTGATATTCACATTGAGTGATCTACAGACCTCCAGCACAAGGGGAAGAGTTGGACAGGGTTCTAGTCAAAGCCATCCATAAGATGTCAACTAAAAGGGTGATGTTGCTGGTGGGAGACTTCAATCTGCTGAATGTTGATTGGAGCACCCCAGCTGTAGCCTCAGTCAGAAGCAGGGACATCCTGGATGCCCAGCAGGGGACATGCCTCAGGCACCTAGTGGTAGAGCCCACCAGAGAGGGAGTGATACTGGATCTGGTACTCAACAACAGGTACAGATTTGCAGATGTCATGGCGGGTAACCACCTGGCATCCAGTGATCACCATACAGTGTGGTTCAATGTGAGGACAGTGATGGAGTCAAACCTAATGAAAGCAATGGTCCTGGACTTCAGAAGGGCCAACATCGCAAAGATGGGGAAATGTCTCAGGAAAGCCCTGGTGGGGGTGTAAAGGAACAGTGGGTGAATATAAAGGAGCCATAGAGGAGGCAACAAACCTTGCATTATGCAATTACAAAAGTAAAAGAAACAAAACACTATGGCTCTCATAGGAAGTGGCCGGGAAGATAAGAGCGAAAAGGCTGGCATTCAGGAGGTACATGGAAACACAGAGGGAGGAGGACAGGGAAGTGTATCTAGAAAAGAAGAGGGAGGCAGGGAAATCAGTCAGGAGTATAAAGGTGCAAATGGAGGAAAAAATAGCCCAGGCAGTAATGAAAGGGGACAAGACATTCTTCAGGTATGTTAGTGAAAGGAGAAAGACCAGGGGTGGTATTGTTAGGCTAAAAGGGGAAGGAGGGGAGTGTTTGGAGGGGGACCTTGAAAAGCAGCAGTCCTGAACAAATATTTTTGTTCAGTATTCACAGAAGAAAGGAAAGGTTTGGGACCTCAGCTAAGTGACAGGAGCATCGATGGATGAGAGGTGGACACCAGTCCATTTACAGAGGACAGAGTCCTCACAAAACTGAGACTGGACAAGGCAATGGGGCCAGAAGGAATACATCCAAGAATATTAAAGGATCTTAGAGAGGTGCTTGCAGCACCACTGACAGCCCTGTTCAACAGTTCGCTGGAAACAGGTGTGATTCCGGAGGACTGGAGAAGGGCAGATGTAGTCCCTTCCCACAAAAGTGGGAGCAGGGAGGAGGCTGGCAATTATAGGCCAGTCAGCCTGACCTTGGTGGTTGGAAAAATAATGGAATCACTGATAAAGGAAAGGATTGTGGTATATCTTGAATCCAATGGATCACAGGATCCTCGGCAGCATGGATTCAAAGCAGGAAGGTCATGTTAAGCAAATCTGATAGATTTCTTTGACTGGGTGACCAGGGAATTAGATCAGGGAGGAGCGGTGGATGTGGCCTACCTGGATTTCAGCAAGGCCTTCAATATCGTGCCAACATAGGAGGCTTGTAAACAAGCTGGGCAGCCTGTAAGTGGGTCCCAAAGTGATAAACTGGGTCAGAAATTAGTTAAGGAATAAAACACATAGGGCGGTGGTAAATGGAGTTCACTGAGGAGAAGAGGGTGACCAGCAGGGTGCTACAAGGATCAGTTTTGGGGTCAGTCCTCTTTGATGTCTTCATAAGCGACATTGCAGAGGGGCTGGAAGGGAAGGTTGCCACTTTGCAGACGACACTAAGATCTGCAACAGGGTTGACACTCTGGGGGCAGGGGAATGAGGAGGGGTCTAAGAAGACTTGAGGAGTGGTCAAGAGTGTGGCAGCTAAGATTCAATGCAAAGAAGTGTAAAATCATGCATTTGGGGCACAGAAACCCAGGGCAGGAGTACATGATGGGGAGGGGGAGGCACTGACAACCATCAAACAGGAAAGGAACCTGTGGGTAATCAAATCTGATGACCTAAAGGTAACCAAGCATTGTGAAAAGGGTGTGGGCAGAGCCAGTGGGATGCTAGGGTGCCTAGGGAGAGGTATCACCAGCAGAAAATAGGAGGTAGTGATGCCACTGTACAAATCCTTGGTGAGTCCCCATCTGGAGTACTATGTACAGTTCTGGAGGCTGCATCTCCAGAAGGACAGAAAGAGTAGAGGCAGTTCAGAGAAGGGCAACAAATATAGTGCAGTGTCTGCACCAAGAGTCATATAATGAGAGACTAGAAGACCTCAATATGTGTACGCTGGAAGAGAGGAGAGGGAGGGGAGATATGATAGAGACCTTCAAATACCTCAAGGGCATAAATAAGGTACAAGAGGGTAGTATCTTTCAGAAAAAGATGTTCAAGAACATGAGGTCATGATATGAGGTTGAGGGCAGACTCAGGGGTAATGTGAGGAAGTATTTTTCATGGAAAGGGTGGTGAATGCATGGAACAGCCTCTCAGCAGAGATGGTGGGAGCAAAACGGTAGGGGAAATCAAGAATGCATGGGCTACTTGATACTATACTGTAGATGAGGAAACAGAAGGCTTTGACGCTTATTATGTCTGATGACCATTAACATGGGGTGTTATGGTCCATTTGCAATGAGAAGGTAATTGTCAAGTTTTGTCTTAAATGTTGTTAAAGTAGTTGCATCCATAACCTCTGCAGGGAGAGTATTCCATGTATGGATTATTCTTTGCATGAAAGAGTTTCATTTCTGATTCTTATTTGTGTATGTTAACTTATGCTGTTGGTCATGGCTTCTGAGATAGAATTTTTGTACAACAAAACGAATACCCAAATTTTCCATTAAATTTTGGTCTTTAGAAATTTTGAGCATTTGCAACAGATCTCCACTGGTACGCCTTAGCTCTAGAGGGTAAACTTTCAATTTTACTAGTCTAGTTTAGCATGTGTCATTGCCTAGCCCTGCAATCATCTTAGTAGTTCTCTGTTGCACCCTCTCAAGAGCATTACAGTCCTTCCTAGGATAGGGATTCCACAAGGGACTGCAATAGTCTAGATGAAGCCTGACAAGTGATTTATACAAAGACAGGATACAAGCTCTGTCTTGGTATGAATGATCTTCTGATAATATCAATTATTCTGTTGGTTTTGTTTACTGTTTCATTACAATGTCTACTAAATGACAGGTCATTAGAGATCAGGATGCCCAAGTCCCTTTCTTCAGTTATTGTTTTTAGCTTAGTGTTGTTCGATATATAGTTCATTTCTGTTACCAAAATGCAAGACAATGCACTTATTGGTGTTAAAGTGCATTCCATTGTTATTTGCCGAATGTTAAAGTTTTAATAAGTCTTGTTGGAGAGTGTTAGATTTTTCATCATCTCCCACTTCGGCACATATTTTAGAATCATCCACAAATTTGGTACATTTATTTGCAAGATTTTCATTCATATCAGAAATAAACAACACCGGTCCCAGGACTGACCCCTGAGGGACGCTGCTGGTCACTGATCCTGGCATTGATAGATGGCCTCTAATACGGACTCTTCGTGTTCTATCCTGTAGCCAGTTGTTAATCCAAGTAATAATCTGACTATTAATACCAAGTATTGTAATTTTTTTGATAAGTAAAGAATGTGGTACTTTGTTGAATGCCTTTTGGTAGTCTAAAAAACTACGCCCACTGGTTTGTTGTTATCTAGATATTGCTTACCTGGTTGTACAGATCCAGAAGCAAATGATTTAATACCTTTATTGCACTAACATAGATATTACAACAAAAGAACTAAGTGCTCTAGCTTTTGAACCAACCAGGTCCTTCTTCAGAAGCTTTAAAAATGCTAAAAAAAAGGTAAAAAAAAAAAAGCTTCTGAAGAAGGACCTGGTTGGTCTGAAAGCTAGAGCACTTTGTTCTTTTGTTGTAATATCTATGCTGGTCCAGTAAAAGGTATTAAATCATTTGCTTCTGGATCTGTTCTTACAAAGATCAGTACGGCAACTAGACTATTTGTTTGTTACCTGGTTGTAGAAATTCAGCATGCTAGTTAAGCAAGATCATTTTTTTAAACCATGTTGTGCTTCATCAGTTATATTTTTACTATCTAGATCTTTTTCTAGTCTGCCCTCAATAATGACTCAAAATTTTACTCAGTATTGAGGTCAGGCTTATAGACATGTAATTCTCTATATCTGTTCTTTTCCCTTTTTATAGATGAGGATGACATCTGCCCCTTCCAATTACTGGGAACCTCTCCAGTGGTTAGAGACATGTTAAACAATTTGTATAGAGGTTCAACCAGCCAATCCCTGGTTTCCTTAAGTAGCATGGGGTGAAACTTATCTGGTCCTGCCAATTTGGATGTATCTATTTTGTCCAGTTTTTCTGCTATTTCAGATCTAGTCACTCTGTCCACTAATACATTAGACTCTCTTGATGGTGTTTGTTGATTTGTCAATGGTATAGGCTTGTTATATATCGGAACAACAGTAGTTGTTAAAAGCACTTACCATGATTTTAGGATCTGTTTGTTCGATGTCACCAACCCGAATTGGACCCACCGACCTCTTGGCAGATTTATTATTTATATATGCATAAAATGTCTTTCCATTGCCTTTTAAATGCTTGAATCTGAATTCCAGCTGTCTCTTCACCTTCCTGATATATATTTTTTGTTTTATACAATTGCTCTTTATAGTTGTGAACATTGTAATGACTGTTATCCCTTTCATAGCTTGATAGGCCTGTCTTTTTTTTGATAAGCTGCTTATTGACTTTACTAGTATACCAGACTGGTAATTTTCCCTTCCTATTATAGGTTAATTTTTTATGGTGTGAATTCCTCCTCTAATGATAAAAGTTGATTTTTGATCTTTTGCCATAGGCTTTCAGTGGTATCGTTGGTGTCTTCCCATTTGCAGTGACTGAGTGTATGTTGAATTTTATTGAAGTCTGCATTAGAATAATTTCTGAACACTCTTCTCCCAGAAAGTGCTATGGGGATAGTGTTGTATTTAAACAGAACTGTGTAATGGTCACTAAAGATTAATGGTTCCTGAACCGCTAGGTCTCTGACACAGTCAGCAGTGTTTGTAAGGACCAAGTCCAGCACATTCTTCTGTCTAGTGGGTCTATGTCATCTGGGATAATCCATTATCTATGCGTAGGCTTAGTAATGCCTGTTCTTGCCCATTAATGACTAACCCAGTGGTCCAATCCCTAGCAGTAGGAAAGAGAGGTAAAAGTCAGAGATCAAGTAGAGCTGCGTATTGTAGTAGGTAGTTAAAATAGGCAGACTAGGTGGGTCAAGCGGTCCTTATTTGCTGTCAATTTCTATGTTTCTATAAACTTGGTATTATATTGTTCAGAGGGATGGAAATATTAGGCCCCACAGGAGGCCACGGGATGAACAGGGGTGTCCATTCTGAAAGTGACTGCAACCTATGACCCTGGAGGTTTGCAGACACTGGGAATGAAAAACAACTCCAGAGCTAGGCTTTTGCGCAACCAATATGAGGAAGCAGCCTGAATGGTGGAACAGAGTGAATTCCAGAGAGGAACAGACTGAGCTGCAGAGGGTTGGGAATCTTCAGGAGACTGACAAGCAATGTATAAGCATAATGAAAGAGCTGAAATTGAGTTTCTAAAAAGATAGGCAGAGGGTGGAGGAGATGTGAGCTGAGAAGCTAGGTGTTCTGGAAGGGTGTTAGACCAGTACCAGTACCTACAGATTAGGGGTCTGATTCTCAAAACTCAGTACAAGCCACACCAAAGGTGGCTTATGCTGATCGTTGGTGTGCAATGGACCCTGAGCCCGATTCTCAATCAGGCAGGGTCCCAACGGCAAAGTCCAGCAGCTTGCAGTAATGATAGCAGTGCGCCAAACAGAGGGTGCACCTAGACAGGTTGCAACAAGCCATGGGTGACCATGCGGCAATGTCCCCGAGAAGTCCCTGGTAGTCTAGCACCCCCCCAAGCCCCAACTCCTATAATAATACTTAATACTATTTATAATAAAATATTTGTATTCCTGTAGTCTAATGTCCCCCCAAGCCCTGATCACCTGTCATTATTATTAAAAATCCCTGGTAGTATAATTGCCCCCAAATCCCGATCTCCCTGTTATAATTATTAAAATCCCTGATAGTCTAGTGGCCTCTCAAGCCCCAATCTCCATTATAAAATTTAAATATCCTGAGTTGGTCTAGTGGACCACTTCAGCCCCAATCCCCTGTTAAATGAAATTCTGAAATAGCTGGCAGTCTAGTGGACTCCCCACCCTGCAGTGCCCTACCACCCTGTTTCCCCCATCCCATAATCGAGCCAGCAACTGGCACAGCCCACCACTCACCACCACAGCCAGCGGCCAACTGAGCTCTGAATGTGCACCTACTGTATACAGTAGGCACTCAGTGATTGACAGCAGCTGTAAGTCACTGAGCGCATACTATATACAGTATGTGCTCATTCAGAGCTCAGTCAATTGCTGGTCATGGTGGTAAGTGGTAAGCTGTGCCAGTCGCTGGCCTGCTACAGGATGGAGGGAGCAGGGTGGTAGGGCACTGCAGGGTCCACTAGACAACCAGGTATTTCAGAATTTCACTTAACAGGGATCAGGCTGAGCAGTCCACTAGACCACCAGGGATATATTAATTTTTCTAATGGGAGATCAGTGCTTGGGGGAGGCCACGTACACTACCAGGGATTTTTTAATAATAATTACAGGTGATCAGGGCTTGTGGGGGGTGCTAGACTAGCAGGGATTTTTAATAATTATAACAGGTGATCAGGGCTTGGGGTGCAGCTAGGCTACTAGGGAATATAATTATTTTATTATAAATAGTGCTAAGTATTATCATGGGAGATCGTGGCTGGGGGGGGCGGCACATTGGTGCACCCTCCCAGAGAATTTCTAAGTACCGTTAGACCAGCCCTTGGCTGGTCTAACGGTACTTAGACCTGTGCCCTCTGGCAGGGTTTTGAGAATAGCAACTTAGGGGATATTAGCAGCCTGCATTTTCTGCAAGCCCCCTAACAACATGCTGCAGCCCATTTTGTGGTGCAAGGCTGGCGCACACCCCCTTTAGTGCAACACAGGCTGCTTTTGAGAATAGCTCAGGGCACATTTTTTGATGCAAGTTGCCATTTGCATCATTTGTGTTTGATGCAGGCACCTTGTATGCCATTCTAAGGGCTTTGAGGATCGGCCCCAGGAGTGCTGACTGCAGATGTTGCCAGTTATTATGGGGTTGCCATGTGTATACAGGTAGAGGTAGACTGATAATCACCTATCAGGACTGCCTGGTCTAAATGTAATATTTTAACATCATACCACCAATAATTACAGTAATTGGTTGATCTTGGATTTAAACACATTCTTGTTTTTAGTGTCCATAATTTCTTGTGGGAGGTTGTTCCAGTTTTTTAAGTTGTTTTTCATATGGTAGGTCCCTGATAATCCAAGATATTTATGTTGCTGTTTTTTTTTAGTTCTCCTGGGATAGTCATTCCAAAGAAGAGAAGTGGTCACAGTGATGTGTATGAAAGGGACAGTTGAGGGCGATGCCACAAAAAGCATGATAGAAGGAGGCCTAGTCTGGCAAACATGGACTTTGAGGCTATACTACAGACTATGGGTTTAGTCCACAGAAATGTGTCAAGGACTTCTGCACTTGCCTAGGGGTGTGTAAGAAGGCTGTGGGTGTGCAGAGGTCCCACTAGCATATGTGGAGACCTCCACATGTCTAGAGCTACCAGTGTACCTCCACAAAGGCCTGGCCTAACCCAAACCATGCAACTGCATGTGTAGTTGGATCGGGGCAGGTTGGAGGTGGTGAATATACATTCATATGATTATCAAAAGGAAAGCCATACCTGAGAGGGGGTTTGGAACAAGGCAGCACTGTGGTATGAAGAGGGCTGCAGTAACACCAATGCACACACTCTGCCTATGCATTGCCACTCTGAGCAGGGGCATTGAGGACTCGGGGGCAGGTCCTGAAGATTTTAGGATAAGTTCCTTTGGGATCCCCTTGTTGCACAGCTGGTAGTACAGAACCCTATTCTGAGCAGGCCTGGGTTCAAATCCCAGTTAGGGCACTTTATTTATTTATTGAATTTTGATGACCGGGTTGGCCCACTGGGCCCACGAAGGTCCCTTTTTCAGGGGTGACACCCGGGGAACAGAAGCAATACAATACCTACAATCAGGTGATCCAGAAGCAATACAATGCATACAGTCAGGTGATACAGGGTTACAAGAAGTAGACAAGATAATGAGGATAACAGTACAGGCAATTATTCAAATCATAGACCATAAGTGCAACACTTGAAAGAGTTAAGGATTTAAGGCATGATTTAATGTAGGTTAAGGTAAGAAGAGAGGGGGGACGAGTGATGTGATTAGGATTGGGGGTGATTATCCCATACCCTCACAGTGGCATGAGCTTGTGCTGAGCAAATGGGACTTAAGCCTAGTGTGAAAAATTGGCAGTGAGGGCTTTCTGTACTAGAGGTGGGAGAGTGTTCCACAGGTTAGGGGCTGTGAGGAGCAAAGGAATTGCCTCCCTTGTGAGTCTTGATTCTGGGGATAGCCAGTAGGGACCGACCTGAGGTCCTGCTCATTCGAGGATTAGGCTTAGCCATGATTATTCCTGTTAGGCTTGGTGGGGCCGCTTGGCTCTGCAATTTGTATGCATGGCAGAGCAGGGGATGCTGTAGATGAGCCTTGAAAGATGGTCATTGCAGCTGGGCTAGTGAGATGCAGGGGTGGCTTCTTGGTTGACACATTGTCGCAAACCTCACGACCTTGTTGTACAGGACCTGAAGCCTGCTAACCTCACCCTTTGCCATGCCCTGGGTTACCAGGGCAGCATAGGTTAATGTGGGTAGGAGGACACTGGAGGCGATTGCTCATCTAGCCTCTGGGATAAGTTGTTTTTTTAGCCTATACATGGTGCCAAGTTTGACATGAATAGACCTTGTTACCTGGTCAATGTTGGGCTTAAAGGTGTGACCCTGGTCAATTGTTAGCCCTAGGTATTTTATGTTGTCAACTACGTCTATTCGTTTAGCCCCAAGGGTAGTAAGTTTTAGGGAATTGGTCTGATCCTGGCCAAGGGATCTAGGACCAAACAGCATGGCTTTCATTTTTGCTGCACTGAGGATCATTCTGTTTGATTTGAGCCAGCCCTTGAGTGTGTTTAGGTCCCCTTGTAGGAGAGGGCCCAGATCATGTGGTGTGGACCTGGCTCAGAAGATGACAGTATCATCTGCACATTGAACTACTGAGCTATCCCTATACTGCTGGTTTAGGTCAATTGTGAAGAGAGAGAACAGGAGGGGGCCAAGAATTGAGCCCTGAGGCACACCCTCCTTGATGGGTAAAGTGGCGGAAAGCTCTCCCTTCCAAATGACCCTCTGAGAGTGGCCTGAGAGGTAGCTCTTGAACCAGTTTAGGGCCTGGGCATCAAGCCCAATGCCTTGAAGTTTAGTAAGAAGAAGGTTGTGGTCACAAGGTCAAATGCCTTGGACAGGTTTATGAAGATAGCACCCGTCGACATGCCCTCCTCCATTGCCCTGAATAGGTCCACTGTGAGTTTGATGAGTGCCATGTCTGTTCCATGGTTTGCCCAAAAGCCATGCTGTGAAGGGGCTAGGATTTGGTGGAGCTCCAGGTAGTCTCTCAGTTGCCCATAACTAGTCTTTCTTGCAATTTGGCCGGGGTACACAGCAGGGAGATGGGCCTGTAATTGCCAATTTGTTCACAAGAGCCACCCTTATAAATGGGGACCACATTGGCAGCCTTCCACTGGTATGGAACGTTCTTTTCAAGTAAAGACCTGTTGATGATCCAGGTCAGAGGTATGGCCAGGGACAGTGCACCTTCCTGGAGTAGCCTCGGGAAGATTCCATCTGGGCCACCAGAGCCTTTGTGTTTGAGGGCTATCAGAAGTTTATGGACCTCACTCACCTTGACCATTCTCAGGTGAAATTGGGGTCTGTTTCAGACAGGGGATTCATCAAAGGTCTGTACAGGCATGGTGTTGGTAGCCCTACCTTGTATGCATCAAGGTTGGTGAAGTGGTGGTTGATTGCTGAGGCTATAAGCTGGTAATCACTGATACATTGTCCTTGTACCTCAATTTGACCTTGTGCCTCCTTGGAGTTGTCCTTAAACAGTTCATTGATTGTGCCCAGAAAAGCTTGGGTTCCCCAGTGTGGACCGTTGGAGGCGGGTTACATACTCCTTTTTGCAAGTTTGATGTCTAGCTTACATTTATTTCTTAGGGTTTTGTAAGTAACCAAGTCTGCAGGAAGGTGAGAGAGCCAGAATTTCTTCCAGGCCTTGTCCTTCTTTTCATCTGAGATTTCACAGAGTGGGAGATCCATTTATAGCAGCCTCCTTTGTACAAAGTTTTTGAAAGGGCAAATAGAGATGCTGCATTGAGGAGTGAATTTTGAAGTAGGCAAGGGCCTCGTCTCATCGTTGGAAGGAGCCTAATCGGGCTCCAGTCCAGGCTACCTAGGTAGTCATTAAATTTTGTTGGCATGAAATTGGAGAAGTCACGTTCTGGAGTATCCTGGGAGGAATCCTTGGTGCTCTGTTCTTCCAAATACAGAATATTGGGGAGTGATCACTAATGGTGTCAGCCAATATACCTGTTTTCTGTATGTTGAGGGAGTTAGTATACAGAGCCCAGTCAAGAGTAGTATGGTTCCCAATTTATAATTAAGCCTGGTAGGTAGAGAGATAACCTATTCTAGGTTTGCATCTTGGATCGCACCCTTGAGGACCTTGTTGGGGCCAGTGGGCCAGTTCAGGTTGAAATCTCGATTATTAGGAGTTCATTGTTAATTTGCTGCCAACCAATTTGAGATGCCTCAAGAGCAAGTTCGCATTCTTAGAGGGTTATAGACACAGCCGATGGGTAAATGCTTAGCATTACCAATGGTTAGACGAATGAAGATAGACCTGGCAGCTACCAAGGGTGGGCTTTAGCAGACTCACATTTAGAGTGTCTTTTGTATAGATTAGACCCTCCTCCTCTCTCTTTCCTGCCCTATCCTGTCTGAAGGTATTGTACCCAAGGATCATGATCTCGTGGTCATGAATATGGGCCTTGAGCCAGGTCTCTGAGATTGCAAGGACGTCTGGCTCGAGAGGTTAAGCCAGGCTTGGACCTCATGAATTTTAGGTCTAAGGCTGCATACGTTCATGTGCACTATCCTTAAGCCTTTGATGATGCCTGGTGAGGATCCTGGGGGTAGATACAAGGAAATTGGTCTAGAGGGGGCCCCGGGTTATTCATTCCTAACTTCTAAATTGTACTTCAGATATGTGCACTTCACACTCCTTATAAATAAATCTAGTTTGTGTGGCTCCAGAGGGGAGCACTTTGAATGAGGATCTGTACCTTTTGGATGAGTTGGCCTTGGTTCAAATCCCAGCTAAGACACTTTTTTCTTTTTCACTTCTGAACTGTATTTTCATTTTAATAAATATGTACTGGTCCCTTTAAAGGAGCAGTACACCCTCACATCTTGTAACTGTTATTTATTTCCTTGTCAACAGATAACTCTTTTTGTGTAGCTGATGAGGATATGTGTGTTTGCTTTAGCTTGTTTTCACTGTTCATACCAGCCCTTGTAGCTAGGTTGGGGGTCTCCATTTTCTGGTTGTTGAAATCTCATTGACCCTGAAAGCTGTATTGGCATAGGAGGACATGATGCCACAGCACTCATTTACACCATGTATCTCTATGCTGAAAGTAATAATAATAATAATAATAAAATTTATTTAGTTAAGTGCCTTTCAAATTTTCAAGGCGCTGTACAAAAATTCATAAAACCAAACATCAAAGTACAATAAAACAGAACAGCAGTTTCAGCGAATAAAACCGATTGCAATGTAGATGGAAAAGCCTTGTCCCATAAAAAGGACTTTAGAGCCCTTTTAAAAATATCCACCATTGTACTCTCTCGGAGCGGACGGGGTAGAGAATTCCAGAGGGATGGAGCCACGAAACCAAAAGCACGGGCTCCAAAGGACTTCAAATTAACCCTCGGAATCTCCAGCAACCCCTCGTCAGCCGAACCAAGCTGTCTCAGAGGGGTGTAAGGCGACAGAAGCTCTTTTAAGGAGTCAGGACCATATCCATGTAGGACTTTGTAGGTCAAAAGACCCACTTTAAAGGTGATCTGCCACTGTATTGGCAGCCAGTGCAGAAAGCGCAACACTGGGGTAATATGAGATCTTCTTGAAACCCCCATCAACAAACGTGCTGCTGCATTCTGCACTAGCTGCAACTGGCGGATATCAACCCCAGCAAGCCCTAGGTACAGGGAGTTACAGTAATCCAAGCGAGATGTCACAAAGGCTGGACCAAACCGCAAATCACCAGGAGGAACCAGGTGCCTAATCCTGGAGATGTTTCTAAGATGGAAAATGCAGTCTTGACAACAGCAGACACCTGGTAACGAAGGGTCAACTCTGTGTCAAGCTCTACACCCAGGTTATGCACCTGTTCAGAATGGGATCTGGTCCCCCAGAATTATTCCGGAGGGGACCCCACCCCAAACCCCCAACCCTGCTGCTGGGGTCCACAACCATAACCTCAGTCTTTCCGGATTCAGCTTTAAACCGCTGGTATTCATCCAGTCTTGGATATCTGCAAGGCATTTGTTCAGCACCAAGACAGCACTAACCTGGTCAGGTGTGAAGACAGGTAGAGCTGGGTATCATCAGCATAGCAGTGAAACCTCAGCTCATACCATCTTACAATGTCTCCGAGGGGTAGCATATATACTGCGAATAACATGGGGGAAAGCACCGAACCCTGTGGTACCCCGCAGGGCAGAGAGAAGGCCCCAGAAGAATGTAATCCCGAGACCACTCTCTGCGTTCTCCCCTCGAGGTAAGATGAAAACCATCTGAGGACCATACCTGAAAGTCCACAGATGGACCTCAGGCGTTCGAGCAAAACCCCCCTGATCCACAGTATCAAAGGCTGATGACAGATCAAGGAGAACCAGAATAGAACAGTGTCTCCAATCTCTCGCCATCAGGAGATCATTGAGCACCCGAACCAGAGCAGTCTCGGTGCTATGCCTTTTATGAAAACCAGACTGGAGAGGTTCGTATAGACTATGGATGGTCAAATGGTTGTCGAATTGAGCTGCCACAACTTTCAATAACCTTCCCTAAAGGAGGTTAGGGTAG
Source organism: Neoceratodus forsteri (assembly GCA_016271365.2). Classification (NCBI taxonomy): domain Eukaryota; kingdom Metazoa; phylum Chordata; order Ceratodontiformes; family Ceratodontidae; genus Neoceratodus; species Neoceratodus forsteri. The sequence goes on from JADMNL010000023.1 coordinate 437,023,112, forward strand.
GCGTAGTTAGTAGGTCATCCGGGTCAAGGAAGTTTTCCTCAGAAGGAGTCACCACTCCTTCCTTCAGAGAGCTAGGAAAACTCCTGTCTCCAAGGAACACTGGATAATCTGAGTGAGGACCAGGCCGATGGACTCGCTACATCCCAAAATCAGGAGGTAGGACCCGGATCCAACCTACAGCACGTTGGGCGATCTCGCAGACAATCCTCATAGTGTCTCACGAAATCCGTGGATCAAAGGTACTCCAGGAAATTCCAGGCTCGCGACAAGACACTGATCAACTGCAACAACCTTAGAGTGGGTTGGGACACTGCCTCCGGATGTCTTCCACCTTACTTACAAAGAACCGAGCGATCTCCTCACAGTCATTCTGTGTAAAACCGACGGATCTGCCGACAGACTGGGTTGCACAGTCTGTTGACAGTTCTGAAAAGCTGAGCCGGTCGATTCTGAGCAGCAGAAATTTCCCTCGACAGGAATTCTGCCTTCTTACGGGAAATTTCTGTTTGATAGAGCTTATAATGCTCTAGCAAAATAAGATGGTCGGCATCCGAGGCAGTTTTCCTCCAATGACGCTCCAACCTATGCCCCAACCTCTGCAGCCCTCTCAACGCCTCGTCAAACCAAGGAGCGATGGGACAGCGTGGAAGGGGTGAACACGGTAGGTGCAATCTGATTGAGGCAGCCGAGATGGTCTCATTATAGGCCACCACTAGCCGCAGGATCAGAGCACAATCGTCAAACAACGAAGTCAGGACCGCCATCAGGTCTTCGGGACAACATCCCACAATGGGCGGTACTTGACCAACTCCATAGGGCCGACCTACCCAGGGGGGCCTCAAAATTGAACTCAACTGAGTAATGATCAGACCAACCGACTGGTTCCACCACCAAATCGGACGCCTCAATCCCCAGGAGAAAAACAAGATCAAGAGAGTGACCACCTTTATGGGTAGCTGTGGAAACAACCTGTGTGAAGCCCAGTGATGTCATCACCTGGAGGAAATGTTGACCAAAAGGTGAAGATTCATCGTCGACCCACGCATTGAAATCGCCCAGCACCATCAATCTGGGCGATTCCAAGGCCACGCCGGCGGCAAAATCTGCTATTTCCTGCAGGAAAAGCTTCTCATCCCCTGGTGGACGGTAAATGAGAGCAATCCTGCACCCCACATCAGCTACCACAGTACACTCAAATGATCTTGTCTCCTCAACTGGAACACCAGTTAGGCCCAATCCGGTCTTAAAACAGATCGCCACCCCCCCCACTGCGATCCAATCTCGGGCGATGTATAACCGAGAACCCGGTAGGAACAGCGGCCTCTAAAAACCGGGCCGCATTCCCATCCAACCAGTCTCGGTAATGCAAGCCAGATCTGCCCCTGCAACAAAGTCCGCAATAAGACCCGTCTTATTACAGACAGATCTGGCATTGCACAACAACGCCCGAGTTGGACGAGGTTGACGAGTTGTCCCAACCACTTACCCTCCAATACTGGAGGTGCCCTTGGGGTATGGGAACCAGAACGGGACTACCACGCTCCAGAAACCATTTCACCCCAGGGCGTCTTCAAGGCCTAACCACCCCTATGGGAGAGCACCACTCCCACTGCTGTCCACGGCCCTCCACACCCCCCAATTCCTCCGTCCCCTGCGCGCAATCCCTAATGTACGACACCGATGGTAAACATGGGCTGGCAAAGGGGACAAGAAAAAAGGGTGGAGGCATTGAGAGCGGAGGCCGAGTAACGAACAGCAGGTGGAGCTGGCCAGCACATCAGGCTGCTCAACAAAATAAAACCACAAATAAAATAAAATAAACAACACCACCACCCACCACTAAAAAGAAGTAAAATAAACCAATAATCTAGTACAACAAATAATAAACTAAATTAAACTATTTTATATCCACAGGCCCTCTCATGGCCAGGGGGATAATAAAATAACACAAAACTAACACTAATAACAGTAAAATAAATGAAAATACAAAGAGGGAATAATTTAAAGACCACCCTCCAGGACACTCTCACTGAACCAGGGAGGGTGGGCTATAAGCTGGAAACAAGCACTCTCACTGCTAAATTATCCCTCAAAACAAATACAGTTCAAATACAATAAACCATATACATCAACCAACTGGGCTGATAAATAAAACAATTTCTTAAAAATAGTAGTATAATATAAACAGTTAATGTTTCCAGTCACTTATCTTGTAGGCATTCTCCAAATCACTTAATTGGCACACTGAAGAAATCGATAATACTGGCCCCAGATCCTTAATATATCCAAAGAGCCATAATTTCCAAATAGGATTCAGGGAACAGGAACTCCAAATTTCCAAAGGAAGCCACACATCAAGTCACAGGATTCACTAAATCAGTTCAGCAGCAGCTACCAAGCTACAATGGTGACCCAACACCACGACTCCAGACCGGGTCAGCCCTCCGACCAACTCCGCTGGGAGTCTAGGGGAATAGGGTCAAAGGCCAGCCCTCCAACAGGCCCCGACCCCAGCCCCTGTGCAGGTCACCAGAGCTAGAGCCAAAAAGAAGAACAAGTCCCAAACTCCAAGAAAAACAGGACCCTAAGTCATAGTAGTCTCTGCTGACTTGACAATACCACTCTAAACGGACCAATCGCAAATCCCAATTAGTTGCCACAGCCTTGAAGATACCAAAAAGTGCCCAGTAATCCTTAATAAACTCAGTCAAAATGGATCCCATCTTCTCCTGATCTTCTCCAGGTCCTGCAAAGATAAACTCCTCCTCGAGGAATGAAAAAGAGTCGTTAAACAAGCAGGCACCACGCCAAAGTTGGAAGCGCAGACTGGAACGCAGCTACCAAGCCATCAAAATCTTGAAAGACAGTCCAGTGCCTGGAACACACTAGGACCCTACACAACGACCGCGGATCCCAAATCCGGACTATCCAGGGAGTCAGCCGCGAGCACTAAAATCATCGATATGAGAAGCCAAAAACGGCTAGACGCCGAAGTAGCTTCTCCACAGCCCAGGTTTAAAATCAAAAAAATACGCTACAAAAGAGAACTTAAAAGACTTAAAGGACTTAAAAACTTTAAGGTAAAACATAAAACGCTACACACTATACTGCAGTCCGACGGCTAGCCCAGCATGGCCACCATCTTTTTCAGAACTCAGGTAATCGGAGTACACATAACTTGGAAAAAAAAAGTCTCTTGAAACACTCAGATTAAATGCAATTTAAAGAGAAAAAACTGCATTGCATCTAAGACAGTTTGTAAACCTAATTGAAGGTAAATGCAGTGTTTCACACCTTCTTGCAACTTGTTTTGTTGAACTGTAATTAAGCAGACAGGCATACAGTGGAGTCTAAAGGATGCTGACACATCATGTTCTCATATCCTAATACAGCTTTTAGGCACAATGAAATTCCAACAACCGTAAAATGGAGACCCCCAGAATAGTTACAGGCACTGGTATGAACAGTGAAAATAAAATAAGATAAACAGATCTATCCCCAACAGCTACATGAAAAGAATTGTCTGTTGACAAGGAAGCACATAACATTTACAAAATACGAGGGTATAATACTCCTTTAAGGGATGCACACAAAACCACAATCCCCTGCTCTGAGCGGAGCTGGGGGTCCGCTTTAATATTTGCTGGGCATCCAGTTGGATGTTTGTTGCCTGGCTCTGCACCACCATGAACATGACCCTGGTTCCTATGAGGTCTGTTTCATGCATACAGTGGGGGAGGGGGTTATGAATGCTGCCTGTTGAGCAGATACCTATGAGTACAAGGGGCCTATGCCCAGATTCATGTCAAAGCCTATGTTTGTGGATTGGGACATAAATTACCATACTCAAGGACAGTGAGAATCATGTTTTGAACAGTCTCCTATCTATCAGCAGCAGGGATACATGTTTTTTGTTACAGTTGAGGACACCAAGCTTCAGGAAAAATTTGGAGGTAATGGAGTCCATGTGGGTGGAGAAATCCAGGGACTGATCTAGTCAGACACCAAGATACTTTACTTAAAGATGTGTCATCTTCCCAGAAAACTATGGCATATGTTAAGAAGACAGCATGGAGAAAGGGCTGATAGCTTGGGTTTGGACACAAAGGTCATTTAGCCCCTGTTTTCTTTGCATTCAGGATCAGCTGGTTAGAGCAGAAACACCGCTGTATGCCATTCAATCCAGCCTGACTAGCTGATTAGGGAGAGACAATACCTGGGCCATTGTCATAACAAACAGTACAGTACATATTTAAAAATTCCCTTAAGGCCCATTTATTTGCACAGGTGTTTGATGGGTTAATGGAAATTTAATTATGCTGCTGCACTTTGAAACAGAAACTGAATTTTAATAATTTAACTGATTATATTATCATTTTAAAGTTATTGGAATATAAATTTTATGTCAGATTTTTGTAAAGGCACCCTGAGCTTTGAAGGGCACCTAATATAAATAAAGTTTTGCTTGCTTGCTTGCATATGTATAATAGGATACCTGCTATAGTTGATTGTGCATGATATCTGATTTGGGAACTAACAAAAAATTGCTGCTTATGATGCAGGCACCATGGATTCAGAATGGACCTGGGATGTTGGTGGGACAGTCGAGGGAGGTGATTCTGAGTATCTCTTGGGACAGTCATCACCTCAGGGGGGAGGATAGGACTGAGTGGCCAGTGCTGTGCCGCTGTGTGACCACAGGTGGTGCTGCAACCAGGTGACCAGATCAGAGGGCTGATGTGTGGGGTGGGGCATGCACAATGACATGCACTGCTTCCCATAAGATGTCATGGGGTGGGATGAGGAAAACAGTAAACACACTAACACCCTGGTAGGATGATGCCTACCTTGTAAACTGCAGACCCCCACCACAGACCCCAGTCTCCCAAAACCATAACTCCAGAACCACCAGGGATAACAGGGGCTCCCAACTGGCCCTTTGGGGAGTAAGCCAGAATGGAACATGGCAGATGGTAAGTCCCAAGAAGGTGAATGATGGGGCAAGGCCTGGAGTCTGGCCAGTGGGAGCAGGTCCTAGGGGAACTAAAGAAAAGTGGAGTAAGTTAAAAACAAAAAAGTTGGACTCTGTTCATTCTGCCTAGCACCACCTCCACCTCATGGCCATGTGCTCTGTCCACACTAATACAGTCAGATGGCTACATCAAAAGGAAGCTGACAGGAATGTTTTGGGTTAGGAAGTGGTATGAATAAACTAGCCAGAATCTGAGCACTGTTGCCACACCTCTACCCAAAATCATACATTGGGATCAGGAAGATCCCTTTGCTACATACTAATATGGGGCAATATTATTTTTGCCTATTGCACTACATTTTGGAACTCTTTTCCTTTCCCTGTTAGATCTTCATCTACTCCTAAAGCCTTTCCCTTAAATTTGAGAGATCAGCTAGAGAACTTAAATGTTGATTCTTGTATTTTTTTTTTTTTTTTACAAATTATGGATGCTGCTAAATGTTGTTCATTTGCATTTACAGTTTTATTTATTGTATTATGTACTTGTCATTATGTAATGTACTTTTTGCTGCTGCATGGGCGGAGCCATGCAGACATATTGCTATTAGAAAAAGGGGTCTGAATTCCTAACACAGTACAGCTTTTGTTGTTACAAGGGAGTGGAATGGAATCAGAGCTGCTTTCACTAAACTGTGTCCCCCTCCCCTCCTCCCCAGCTTGTGTTGTTAGGAGAGAGTGGAATCCATCTGTGTCCTCCCATCTGCAGTAGTAGTAGCTCAGGTTTCACAGTTCATTCGTAGCTGTCTGTGGTAGTGTAATTAAATCAAACATCTTTGTTTGTTTAGTGTCTTCCTTTTTCAAAAAGGTTCAATACAGCTTGATTTTTAAACATACAAAAAATAATCCTTGCCAAATAAATGTCACTATATTTCCTGGGAAGAATCCACTAATAGATTTTTTTTACAGTGACGGCAGCCTAAGGGTTAAATTAAAAAAAAAATCACTGGAATCTACAGTAGCTTAGGTTTCACAGTTCATTAGCAGCTCTCAGTGGCAGGGTAATTCAATCACAGATGTCTTTGTTTGTTTATTGTCTTCCTTTTTCCAAAAATTTCAACATTTGAAAGTCAACCATTAACAAAAATAAAGGAGAAACTAACAACATGCACATCAGTTGCTTCAGTACACCAGATCATTACAACCCCTTAACAGTGCAATTATCTGATAAGTACTCACACACACACACACACACACCTCTCTCCCTCCATCCCACTTACACACACACACACACACACACACACACACACACACACACACACATACACACACACACACACACATACACCAGGGAGGTTAAATAACTTAAGTAATAGCATTGCAATATACCACCTCTCAGACACACAACCTAAAAAAAAAGGCTACTGCATAAGCACTACAGGGTGCAGTCCATGTTATTAGCACAATTCAACATTAATGTAGTCACGCTGCTGACATCTCATTTCTGCATTTAACAAACTTTTAGTAATCAATGGCATTTTCTTCTTTTTCTTTCTTTTGCTACAAAACAGCACTAAGAAATGTATTCCATATTGCCCTCCGATAACATATAGAATAATATTTGGGGATGTGTTCTTAATGAGCATTTTACACACACTCAAGGCAATGGATGATACATAAACCCAAGAATGAAGCTCAAGGGGTTTCTTTAGGCATCAAGACCAAGGGTGTGTGTAAAATTTGAGTTTTGCACACAGCCTCATTTTTTATTTTATATAATTGCTGGGTATTGTTTTTTCACCACAGCAATTATATAAAATAAAACAGTAAGATATCCCTATGCCACCACGGTCTGGTCGGGGAGGGTTCAATGTGGTCGGAGGAGGCTGCCAAAAAAAAGTTGTCTTTTTTTTCCATTGATGAGACTTTTTTTCCCACAGATTTCATTGTTTTAGCCCAGTAATTTTATTAAAAAACTTACTGCCAGATCCAAGTGGTGGTGATGTCAGTCCCTGGTGTAAGGAAAGCAGCCGGCATTAAGAAAGGGAGCAGCTGCAGCTGGCACATGTGGAGAACTGGGGAAACCCGGTGTGTGTTCATCATTATAACCCACGGGTTATAACGGTGATTTATAGCTGGGTTTCCCTTAGGGAAAAAAAACAAAGACCAGTTATTATAATATATATAATACACTGTAATAGTCAAAGATCGGTGTAGGTAGCCAAATTAGTCTCCTTCACTTCCCTATAGTTCCCCCTAGTTTCCCTCCACTGGATTCTAAATCATTCAATCATTCATCTAATAGAAGTAAAAACAACAGAGCAGAGCCTGTACAAAAACCAGCAATGAAAGTGCATAAACTAGAAAAGCCCTGACAAAATGAAAATTACCCCAAACCAAGACTGACCTTAATATGATGTTATCAATTGAACTATCTTAAGGGGCAGATTAATCTTTCAGAAAAGGGGGCAATTGGGTGGCCAGTTTAACATAAACTCCTGCACATGTTTATCTGCAACACTTCACTTATACTGTAAACGTGTTTAAACATAGACCAACTCACCCCACTGTGTTTAATAAAAAAGAAGAAAAACAGATAATTTAACAATGCACTCTATGGGTTTTAGTACAGAGTGCTACTGAGTTGTGTATTTCAGTGGCTTATACAGTAGCATGGTGAGAAATGATGCTAATTTGGCATACATATTTTGTTTAACCATTTCATAATATATTACCTATGTGCTTTGTCTTCTTAATTTTTTAATTCTTTCACCTTTTTTGCTGTGTTTTACATATTGGCAGTTACTCTGATGCAAATATGAGATAAACCTAGCTTTAATCAGCTGTAAACAGAGTGTATTTTATTAGTTGAAACTGCACCATAGAAATCACTGTTTTTTCCTCATTGAATCCACATTAAAAAGGAATATTCATGTTTGATTTAGATAATAATTAAAATATCCTCAGTTAGGCATGGTTTTGTCTTTATCTTTACCATTGTAACGCATAATAATGTTAAACTATCATACATTTCACATTTTATTTTATGTTAATATTACAGTACTTCCAACGCAAGTCTTAATGTTTTCTTGATAACACAGTGTTTATGTAACAAAATAAAGAATAATAAATGTAATATAAAAAGCAGTTACATGTCATCATTAGAGTCTGCTGAGTGTGGTGAGGGTGACTATTCAAAACAAGCTACGAGATTCCTGTCACTTCACTATCATGTATGTACATTGGTTAAACAGACACGTTCTACAGATGTTTCCTATTAATATTTTTTTAGGTGAACATTCTGTTCATTTGCTTTAGCAAACAATTTGTTTATGAGTAACACTCAGAACTAATAGATTGCTACAGTATAATGTGAGGTAAGCAAAGCATATGGTGAACACATTTATAATGTGATTTTTTTGACATCTTGTGTTGTTGCAGTCTATTATTCATGGCATTCATTTCTTTTTATTTGATAAACTCATACCAATAATTTATGAACTACTACTGAATATAAACTAACAAAATTTCAGTTATAAGCACATGTGATCACTGTCCCCCTGATCAGCTATTAGCAGCTCACTAATAGAAATCCTGTCACTGTGAACACTGCACTGTTGTTTTTCTATTCAAAACCACAGATATATTTTTTTATCCAACAGGGAAATCTCTGCTTAACCGAACTATCAAACAATGAAAAAAATTGAAACTGGACAGCACAGTGCACACGGAAATCTTGTTTAGTATGTTCTCAGTAGTAGTTGTAATTCATAACGATTTACTAAGAGCTTTTTACAAGTATAGTATTGTAAATAATAATGTGGATTAAGGATAGGCTGCTGTAAGTCAGTCACTCTGCAGATGTCAGCACAATTGTGTTATTACTCATGTTTGTCAAATACATCTCCAGCTGCGATATGATACCGATTGTGGGGGCTTGACAAACTCTTATTTATTTTTTATTTATTTATTTGCAATCTTGGATTAACACCTTTGAGGACAAACTCATTACATAGGTTCCATGTCAGGGCAAACAGACAATAAGAACATAGTACAGATTAGGGAGAAGCAAATAGCAATGTCCTAGTACAGGAATGGTTATAACTAATAAAGTCACAGTCATGGGCTATGTACAAATAGCCGAGTCAGTTACTATAACTTTGGCATTGTTACAAAGGCTATGTACAAACAGCTGAAGTCAGTTATGATAACATAAGCAATTATTGCAGAAGGTGTGGGACAGAGAATAGACATATCAAGGTACCACACAGACAAGACAAGACAGGGACTAGAGGAGGAGGTGGAGGGAAAATGAAAGGAAATAGCCCAGCAGGCTACAACTGACGGAAAGAGACCAGCTCCTCTGGCAGTGTGTTTCATGCTGTGGAGTGGGCAGAGGGGGGAGTACAGGTTACTGGGCCTACAATAACTTTGTAATTAACAATTTCAGCTTTACCAATGATGACCAAACCATCACTTTAAATTTGTTGTGAGAAGCTGGTTTGACAGGATTTACTTTCGGTTTGCTTATTTAAGTTCCAAAAGTAAGCAGGATTGAAATTGCCTATGTCTATTTTTTCATGTAGCATTTGCATCACTGATTAATTTGGTGCAGGAAGCCATGTGTGTGTGTGTGTGTGTGTGTGTGTGTGTGTGTGTGTGTGTATTTTCTTTTTTTTTTTTACCATTTAACACTTTTTCACCTTGCAGCCACAGTCCTGCTCCACATCCAGCCACTGCTCCTCCGTTCCACTGCTGACCCCGAAGCTCGCATGACCAGCTGGCAGGTGCAGCTACACCTGTGAAAGGGGCCCGTAGCTCCCACACCCAGCAAAGAAACCATTACTGTATACATGCCTGCAGGCATCTTCGTCAGTGAAACTGTGGCTACTGCTTGACGCTGGACTTGTGCTGCCATTTTTCCCTAATTATCTCCCTGATGGAAACATGGGCATGCAAGGACGCCAGCGCACTAACATGCAGACTTCTGCCATGCTTCCCTACTAAGCACCCATACATCTGTAGTACCTCCGGGCATTGCCAGGGACCGGCAGAGCATGGAGTGTATCTACCCCTTCTCCCCAGGACCAGGAGAGCTGTTGTCAGAAGCTCAATCCTAGTCCTCCCCTGCCGACCCCCGATGATCCAGGCTTGTTCCCGAACCTGGCATGGAGTGAGGTGTGGTGTCCAGCGCCTCAGCCCTCAGCACCACCAGGCTCCGTGTGTGCGTATTTTCAAGGGGGGTCTGCATGTGCAGAACCAACAGCACCTTTTCCTGCTTTACCTTGATGTTTATATTTCTCTTTTTATTTTTCTACTTTTGAGGTATGAATGTGGGATTTTTACACCACAATAATACAAGTACAACTAAGCCACACATTAATTTGTTATCTCTTATCACATTATTGCATGAGCAGCCATTGTGGCTCTGACCAGAGTTCGTTAGTACCCGTGTTATGCCTGAAAAAGGTGTCTTGGCACCAGTGCACTTACCCGACTGACAAAATAAAATACATAAGCACTTGTAAATATTTGAGGAACTTGGATGGTTAGGTTAAGAAGTGTTTGTGTGTTTAAAGGTGAAATTGGCTCCTGGAAGAGTGACAGAAGCCTTTTTTTAAAGCAAATGTTCAGAGAAGAATGGAGGAGGAGGGTGGAGGACAGGAAATGGCTGGGGTAGAAAGGGGGTAGGCATGACAAAAGCCTTGGCTACCTGAGTAGGGATAGAGCTTTTAAATAAATGTTGCCCCCAAATCTAAATGAGAAGGAACAACCAGATGAGTATCAAGGGGTGCTGAGTATTATAATTCACCAAGTATTAAAAAAAGGTACTCCTGTCCTCATCACCAGCTTATCTCACAGTTATGGTGTTCATGACATCTTCATAGACTGTTGTCATAGGAAGTAAAACAGAAAGTTAGAGATCCAGATTAAAGATTTTTATACAGATTTCATGAATGGTCTGAAAAAAAACATACAGTAAAATCTGGAAAAGATTATTAAAATGTATACAAGCTTTTCTATAGTATAATGTCTCAACTGAATTCAGTGTGTTTCTGAAACATATACTGATTAGAACTGTGCAAATACCTTTTTTTGAATATTTAGTCTGAATATTTGTATTCAGCAGCCAAATATTCAGGTATTTGGAAGCCCATTTAAAATAAAAAGTAAAAAAAGTCCCTCCCACTCTTTCCCAGCCCCCAAAATATAGTAAATTATAAACCCCATCCTCCACCTTCTATCAGCAGTCCAATCCCACCCCCCAGCTTCTACAATTTGTTACATTTAATTATAAAATGTTAAATAAATCCCTCAATGGATGACAAGCACAACCTGCCCACCTCCATGACCAGCTGCTGTCTTTCTTATCGTATAACTTGTTGTTTGTAAAAAAAAATAATCAATTATGTCCCCCTCACTTCTTGCCCTGACAGAACTGTATTCCTACCCTCCACCCCCTCAGCACCCAATTCTTAATAGGAGAAGGTGACTGGCACAAACCCATCCTCCTCCACAGCGGGCCACCTCTCATTAATGAAAGCGCTCATGTTCTTACTCTCTCTGTAGTAAAACCAGCTGATAGAGAGAGCAAGAGCACAAGCACTTTCATTCATAAGAAACAGCTGGCCGTGGAGGAGGGTGGGTTTGTGCTGGTCATCTTCTTCTGGTAAGAATTGGGTACTGGGGGTGGAGGGAGGAAGTAGGGTGCTGCAAAGGTGGAGGGCATAACTGATTTTTTTGTTTTACAAACAACGAGCTATATGATAAGAAAGACAGTGGATGGCTGTGGAGATAAGTTGTGCTGGCTCATCCAACAAGGGATTTAGTTAACATTTTATCAAGTATAACAAATTGTGGGTGCTGGGGGGATGAAGGTGGGATTGGATTGCTGATACAGGGTGGGTGATGGGGTTACATTTTACTGGTTTTGGGACCTAGGAAGGAGGGTGGAACTTTTTAAATGTGTTTTATTTTGTAGCTTGCCCATATACTCTTTCCCAAATACGATTAGTCCCTATTTGGGAAGGGCTCTCAATATTCAGGAGCCTTACTATTCAGAAAATAATATTTGGCCCCTGCACATCCTTAATACTGATGTGAATATCTACTCATTAAAGAGCTACTATGCACTTTGCCATGTGCTTTAATTAATGAAATATTGTATATTGTTACCCTTTGTTGTGCATGGATTTCTATCCTGACTAAATATAGAACAGTGTATGGTGAACAGTGCACAACAGAGCTTTGTTTCCACTGAAGGGATTACCATGTTGACAGAGTGACCTTGAGAGTGAAGCTTGAGAGACCCCTGTCATAATGGTAACCCCCCGAAGTGGAAACTCAGCCTTGTTGTGCAGTGTGTTCCCCATACACTTTTCTGTATAGTGTATGGGGTTAAATTACCACGGCACTCAATAACAAAAAAAAATATCAAGACGCAGACAGCATTTCAAGTTTAAACTCAGCTCACTCTTTTTGGTTCTTCTACAAGCCCATTCCCTCTCTTCCTTATGGTGCCATCTTCATTACTTGAGATGCAGTAACTGTCTTGTGTGATGTGCCCTCCCCTGACCTTTGATTTGAAGTGTTTATATATCCACTGTACATACAGTAGATTCCCCTTCCCCAGCAGCAGCAGTGTTTTCTGAAGAGAGCTGTCAGCTTGCAGCACAAGCTGTTCTGAACAGCTGATTTTGTGAGGAGCTGATGCAATGGTTTGTCAGCATAGATCAAAGAACTACAGCACATTCCTGCATGATGTACCTTCTACAGCAGGAGTAGCCATAGGTACATCACCATTACAGCAGAACAACATCTTCTGGTGTGTGGATTTTCATACACAATAAAGTCTTCCCATACGCTATTAACCTGTTGTACCACAGTTCAAAGGTAATAGAATGCTGCTGTACCATTTGGTGGTACAGCAGTTTTTTTTAATTAGAATATAAACTCTACACACACACACACACACACACACCATCTCAAAACGTAAAACTCTTTTGCTGTTTCATCATTTTAAAAAACATAAATTCACCCTCACCAGACTGGGTTTTCAGCAGCTGGGTGAGAGTAGGTTTCTGTTTTTTAAATAAATTTAAACTACCAATGATATTAAACGTGACAAATAAGGTCTGTAAAATGTAAAAGATGATGTATTAAAATAAAATATACTCTGTTGTTACCTGGATTCAAACTTCTAATCTTTTGCCTGCTTAGTGAACACATATTCTATGTGCCACTGAGCTGCAGGTACGGGAATTACAGTGCCTGTGGAGCAGAAATTAAGTCACAACCTGGAAAACAGATTACGAGGATCTAATCCCAGCTGACAATTTACCTTCACAAATTGTTGTTCTTAGCTAAATTTACCTCTCATATAATTTACTGTTCCAACCTCATACCATCATGAATCGCCACTAAAGTGAGTTTCCATCTTACAAAAAAAAAACTGTGTTTTCCTGGATTTGAATTGCTGAATCTTTGCCTACTATGTAAACACACATTTAGTGTAAAACTCAGCTGCAGGTGAATGGCTTGCAGTTCCTGGGCCAGATATTCAGACTGCGCCAGGCAGGGGCGCAAGCCTGAGTGACATGCAACTGAGATGTGCTGGGGATAGGTCTAGGTGATATTCAACAGGGATGCACCATGGCACAGCACCGTTGAATATGGCAGGGCCAGCACACATATTGCACATGGCGCAGTGGCACTGCACCAGCACAAGCCACTGCTAGGGAGTACGGGGATGCACCAGCACAAGTGCAGTTGTGCTAAGTGCATCACCCATGATATTCAGCAGGGGGAATGCAAATGAGGCCATAATATATGCAAGGCACAGATGGGGTCATTTGCATGTCATTATGGCCCCATTTGCATGCCTTGCACAGGGCAGCCTGGTGACTTGCATCTGGTACCCTGCACAGCATGACGTGTGCTGTGGGGATCCTGGGGCATCCCCTGCCTCGTATCTGTGATAATTGTGCAGTATACATATAAAACAAAACTCTGGTAGTCTAGTGGCCCCCCAGTTCCCAAAATATATTTTACATTACCATACCTTGTGGTCTAGTGGTCCCCCCCACCCAGTTCCCCAATACATGTTACAATGACCTGCCCTGGTGGTCTAGTGGAATCCCTTCCCTCATTGCTGCAATCATGGTAAATGTAAATACAACATTCCCTGGTAGTCTAGAAGACCCCCCCTCCCACCTGAGTCACTGATCATAGTAAATAGCCCACAATGATGTCTCTGGTGATCCAGTGGCACCTCCATCCCTCCCACTCACACAGGACCCCTTGCCCACCTCACTCCCCCCATCATCAGTGGGCGACAGCACCCCACCCGCACACTGCCTGGCCACCCACTGAATGACAGGTACAGTATTGGCTGTAAGCCCAATGGTCCCCATGTTGACCAATGGGCTTGCAGGGCATACTGTACTAGACAGTACCAAATACATGAATGATACCTGCAAGGATATAAACAACTTATGCGTTATCTAGTGTGCTTCCATCCTCCAAAAAAAAATTGAAAACATCCTTAAGTCACTGCTCAGATTTGAGCCACTGACCCTTTGCCTGCTAAGCAAACACACATTTAGTGTGCTGCTGAACTCCATGTAAGAGAACTGCAGTTCCTATGATGTAGAGATTATGTCACACCTGCAAAACAAGCAACTGGTAAATAGGATCTAATCCCAGCAAGAAATTTACTTTCACAAGCAAAGACATTGACAGGAGGGGGCTGACCCTGGACATAGCCCCCCTGTTAAAACAGCCACCATCTGAAATGTTTTAAAGGCTGTTAGTATTGATACAGATCCCTTCCCTCATTTACTTCTTAGCTAAACATTCACCCTTTCACAAAATCGAGAGTTGGGACTCAGAATGGGGGTTGATTTTTCAGGAACTGGGTGAGACAGCATAATATGAGTGAGGCAGCACGTGTGCAGACAAGAGAAAACAAAGAAAAAAACATATGGGCAAGGTTAACACTGACAGGCTGGTTGAAACAGACATGTATGGTGAAGAACAGAAGAAGACTCTTGCAGATGATTGGAACTTGTCTCCTCCCTCCTCCAAAGCAGCTCAGGGTGTGGTTGGTTGGTGTCTGTGGGTAGGTATGTGTACTGTGTACAGTGAAGCAGCTGGTCATTGACATGGCAGGTGAGGGGTGGTGGGAAGATAAAGAAAGATTATTTGTCCTACAAATGGGTATTGAACTCATGACCTGCTGCTTGGAGTCATCACAGTTTCTGCTGCAAGATGAACTGGTAGTACAAATCACAGTGTGAAGTTTAGCATGCTTACTTTAATGCTAATCTTGAAGAGACACTCCATGAGACTTACAGCCCGGTCTTCCAACTTTAATTTCAAATGAAATAACATTAGAAACACAACAGCCTGTTCTGTGGCTATTAGCGAGACCCAAAGATGCCACCAATAGCCTCAAAGACCTCATGCCAAGCTTTCTTCTTGGTGCTTGTGCAGACAGAGCCCACTCAACAGAACAAACTGCGCTTTTCTGGACACCAGAATAACCCATATCCAGTATGGCGGCTGCAAATTGTCACTGTTCTGTGGAGAGTAATGGGGAGAAAAGCATGCATCTGAGCATTCTTCTTTGGGTGGGGGCAACTATGTACCATAATTGGGAGCGTACCAGGGATAGCAGCCTGATTTTGATTTTATTTACCCCTTGGGGGAGGATACACTGCACTGTCAAGGGAGAACAGCCCAATTGTGATTCTTTGGGGGAGAAGGGGGCCACAGAGGAGTGCTTTGGAGAAGAGTCTGTGTGTATTTTGGGGAATGACTGGGTTGGTGGAGAGATTGTTTGTTTAGAGAGGACAACAAACAAACATTCTCTGCCCTGAAATTAAGTGTGTGTATGTGTGTGTGTGGGGGTGGTAACTATCAAGTGGCCTGTAGCCTGATACTGTGTGTGTGTGTTTGTTTTGGGGATAAGCTGTATGAAACACAGCTTGAAATGCAGGAAAATGCATCATTTATACAGCTTTGTTTTAATTTCCGGGGCATGCCTAGTTTTGTTGAAAATTGTTGTTCTTAGCTAAATTTACTTCTCATTTAATTTACTATTCCATGTCACACCACCATGAATTGCTACTCCAATAAGTTTCCTTCTTACAAAAAAAGTTGACAAAAATATAAAGTCCCTGCCAAGATTCAAACTATGTCTATGTCAGTTTAAACCACTGATTCATTGCTTATTAAGAGAGCACATATTCAGTGTGCCCCTGAGCTGCAGGTAAGTTAGCTGTATTTCCTATGGTGCAGAGGTTATGTCACAACCTGCAAAACAGGTGACTGGGTATCTAATTCCAAGAGGCGATTTGCCTTTACAAATTGTTTTTCTTAGCTAAATTTGCTTCTCATATAATTTACTATTCCAGTTCACAACACTATGAATAGCCACACAAGTAACTTTTCCCCTTACAAAAAAGTATGTGTTAAGTCCAAGACAGGATTTGAACCATTGATCCCTTACCTGCTCAGCAAACACAAGTGCAGTGTGCCACTGAGCTACAGATAAGTGAATTGCAGTTTCTAAGTGGGGAGGTTATGTCACAACCTACAAAGCAGGTGACTTGAATTGTATTCAAACCTAAACAAGCCTCAGCGAGGACTGATTTAATCGACTACATCATACTGCAAAACTAAGTTAAATTATCTGAAAGTCAGCTATTTAGCTCTGCTTAAACCATTCACTACATTTGAAATGACATCTGACAATGTCTCTCATACAACAAAAATTGTGGTGAGAAAGAAAAAAAAATGTGCAATACAGGGGATCTAACTTGTGTAGATCTGAAACTACACCAAGATCTAAAACCCTATCACTGCCATCATCAATGACATTATGACAAACCAACCTGGTCGAGTTCTATGACTGGGTAACTAGGCAACTGGACAGGGGCCATGCAGGGAATGTCCTGTATCTGGAGTTCAGTGGCATTCGACTCAGTGCCACATGGAAGGCTGGGAAGGAAGTTAGTAGGCACAGGGGTGGGTGCAAAGCTGGTGAGATGGGTAGGAAACTGGCTGCAGGGAAGGCAATAGAGGGTGGTGGTGGATGGGGAGCTCTCGCACCCAAGGGCAGTGATGAGCAGTGTTCCACAGGGCTCAGTGTTGGGACCAGTGTTGTTTGGGATATTCATTGCAGACATATCAAGGGACATCAAGAGCAAGATCAGTCTGTTTGCTGATGATACCAAGGTAGGCGCGGTGGTGGATGACCTAGGGGGATGGCAGGGGTTGCAGGATGATCTGGCAAAGCTTGAAACCTGGTCAGACACCTGGCAAATGGGCTTTAATGCCAAAAAGTGCAAGGTGCTGCATTTTGGGATGAAGAATCCAAGGAGCAGTTACCAGCTAGGGGGAGTGCAGCTAGCCCAGACAGAGGAGGAGAAGATCTGGGTGTGCTCATTACAGGTCAATGAACAACTCAGCACAATGTAGAAAGGCAGCTGCAAAGGCCAACAAAATGCTGGGTTGTATTGCAAGGGGTATATCCTCGAGGAGGAGAAGGTGATTCTGCCACTGTATAGGTCATTAGTTAGACCACACCTGGAGTACTGCGTGCAGTACTGGCATCCGTATCTGAAGACGGACATTAAGTTACTGGAGGGGGTGCAGCACAGAGCGACAAAGATGATCAAGGGGCTGGGGGACTTATCATATGAGAGGAGGTTGAAGGAGTTGAACATGTACTCACCGGAGGAGAGGAGAGACAGGGGTGACATGATTGAAACCTTTAAATACATGAAAGGAATAAACAAGATGGGTACAGAGGGGCTGTTCAAAGTAAGGGAGGGGAGGGCCACCAGGGGCCATGATATGAGACTGGAGTGAGGAAGGTTCAGGAGGGAGATGAGGAGACACTTTTTTACAGAGAGGGTGGTGGCTGGGTGGAATGCGTTACCTGCTGAAGTGGTATGCAGTAGAACAGTGGACTGCTTCAAACGAGGATGGGACAGGACAAGGGGGAGGGTTAATGAAGGGGAAGGGTGGAAGGGAGGGGCAGCTGCAGAATAAGGGGTGATAGCTGCATATTCGAGCAGACTTGATAGACCTCTAGGCCTTTATCTGCTGGCAAATTTCATATGTTCGTATGCTGCCAAATCACTTATGCTGAATGTAACCTTAAACTTGACTGAAAGGCAGAAAAGAGTACACATTAGCACAATAAGTGCTAACAGCTATGCTGTTGGCAACTAAAAATTAAACCAAAGATTTTTGGTGAAGAAAAAAAGCAGTTTTTAGATTTATGTCTCAATCTATATACTATAAATTGCAAAAAAAAAACTGCATTAATGCTCTAATTAGGGTTAAAGTCACAAAAGTAGAGAAATGTAGCATTAGAGTTTTCCAAACCTAACACCCAACCCCCATGCTGCACACATCAATAGTCATCAGGGGGTGCCTTGGGTTTGTCAGCCTTAATGCTCACCCCATTCCATAAGTAAGTAAGCTGAGATGGGTAGAGTATAGGAGAATGGGATGAACGTTAGGGCTGATGACCCCAAGGCACACCACCAAAGCAAAAACAGCATCAAATTTTTACTTTTGCTACAGAATGTTATCTCAAAACTGCTACTGCTTGTGCGCATGTCAGAAAACACAACATTTAAAAGCCATATAACTTGGTAACTCTTAAATATTTTTTCAGCAGGCCTGTCAAAGGCAGTACCTTAGAACATGACACATGTCCCCTGCAAGTTTAGGGCAAAAATTCCTTTCCATGCAGACTGTAGGCGAGAGCAAAAAAAAATAATGTTAAGTTTAGGAAAAAAATTACACATCTAGGGCCAGATTCTAGTAAAGTTACACCTGGCGTAACAGCATTTGCACCAATTAGAATGGCACAAGTAGCAACTTACGCCAGCAGTTGCAACTTGCGCTATTCTACAAAGTGGTCTGCGACATGTCGCAAGCTGCTTATGCCGAACAGCACTTAAGCGGCAGTTGCGCCATAAACCCCCTGCGACATGGTGCTAGGGGGTTTATGGCAGGAGTTGTGCCGCATTCCAGAAAGTCAGCAACAAAGACCCCAATGTCG
This sequence comes from Neoceratodus forsteri, assembly GCA_016271365.2. NCBI lineage: Eukaryota > Metazoa > Chordata > Ceratodontiformes > Ceratodontidae > Neoceratodus > Neoceratodus forsteri. Next base: position 437,042,164 of record JADMNL010000023.1, read on the forward strand.
GGATTCTACAAGAACCCTGGAGGAAAACCGGCATCATAAGTTACACCTGCAATTAGCTGGTGTAATTTACATACGCCCTCTGAGGGTTCGGTAGAACTCGGTCCATGTACTTCCCATGCCCTGATCACCCCCATTGTTGCCCCAATGGGCACCGCACAGAACCAGCTCTAGACTTGGGGGCACGATCTCGCCCCATCCCCCTACTGCACATGCCCCCATACAGTAAGTGCCCTGCAGAGCTGCCCACTCCCTGCCCCCAACTCCCTGTGCAATACATTCCCCGTAGAGCTGTCCACACCTCCTGCCCTCCAATTCCTCTGTTGTAATACACCCCACAGGGTGGCACTGTCATCCTCCCATCCATGCCCCAACCTCCGAGTCACCTGCCGCATATGTGGCACAAATCTAGAATCGGGCCCAAAACCTTTATGTTGCAGATTTAAGTTTCTTTATGTACATTTATTTGTTGGTCGTTGGGTCAATAAAATATCTGTACAACTTCACCATGTTTCTCCAACGCAGTTTATGATGGGATCCAATTAATCCACTGAAGATAAAGATATGCAGACAAGTTCATTTCCCAAACCTACATGATATGGTTCAGAGAGTATGAGTAATAGCAAAGTTATCCCTGAAATTAATTTCTGAGTGCGTCTTTTCAGTATGCACTATACTGCACTCAGTCGGTTGCTGGCCATGGTGGTGAGAGATGGGCTGTGCCAGTCACCGTCTGGGGATGGGTGGGGGTACTGGGTGGGCTGGCATGGCTGGGTGGGGGAACCACTAGACTACCAGGGCAGGATTTTTACCACGTATCCGGTGGGTGACTCGGGGGTTGGGGCACAGGTGGGGGGATGACAGCGCCACCCTGTGGGGCATATTACAAGGAGGATTCAGGGGGCTGGGGTGTGGGCAGCCCTGTGGGGCATACTTAAGGGGGTGTCTGGGGCCACTTGGTGTGGCCAACCCTGCAGGGCTCACATTTGAGGTTTCTGGGGCCACTTAATATGTGGCCAGCCCTGCGGTGCACATACTGGAGGCGTGGGGGGCAGGGGGTGTGGGTCTCCCAGCGGGGTGGCTATTGTGGCATACTGGGTAGGGGGGGTTCACTTATGACCTGCAGCAGCGGATTGCGACATGCTGACCAGGCAAGCTCTCTGTGTGGCGTACCTAGCCGCATGTCGCAAGTCACAGGACTTTGCTGTGGAGACCCTGCCCCTTCTAAAATAGGGCACAGGGTCAATGTTGCAGTTGTGGGTGGTGCAAGTTGCAATCAGCAGCAACTTGCGCCACTTTTCTAGAATTGGGCCCCTGGATCCCAGAAACTGCACAAGCTACCATCACAAAAAATTTCCACACATCAAGTCCTTGCCTCCTAGACAATACATACACAGTTTCAGCTCATTTCATCAAAAGGAGCCAAAGATATTAATGTGCAAAGTTAAGGATTTAACATTGAACACCCTACTCAACCCTAACTATAGGGACACTACCATGCCCCTATAATACTATGCAAAATAACAAAAGACAAGCATACTCATCTGTGATGTGTTTCCATCTTGGGGTTCTAATGACATCAGGGACCTCTTGAGCTTCACTCTCAAGATCCCTCATGCCTCACACCACCACAAGCCTTATGTGTCTCGGTCCTTTCAAGTCTGAGCTTAGGAAGGCTATCTCCCCTCCTGTACGCTGCTACTGCCACTCTTAACCCAGCTGTAACCAGCCCACATACCCTGGGCCTTGCTCTGGTTCATCCTGCACTCTCTAAATGGTACTGAAGCTCCCTGCTCTCCACCTGCCCCTGCCTGCCTACCTGCCTTGTACCCCCCTGCTCCCCTCACCTCCTCCCTCATGAGCCCTCACTTACCTACCCTCTCCTCTCACATTACTCTCCCAATCTGCCCTTGATGAGCCCACCACCTATTCCACCTTTGTCCCCTCATCTGAGTCCACTTCTGTTACCTAATCTTGATCTTTCTCCCTGATCCTGTCTGTCTACTAAGGCTGTGCCTACTCCCCTGGCTGTTGACTTTGTAACCACTTAGGAATTGATAATGCCGTTTGCTTCAACTCCTTCTGTCTCCCTACAAGCTCCTGTATAGCTACAAATTCTGATTACTCTAGCTAGCTAGTACATAGTTTGACGTGTGCACTTGCAATTTATCTGGGCTCTGAGTGAAGTGTATCCCCATGTTCTCTGTACCCATACAATGGTTTATGTGATGCTTTTACTATGTTATCCTATGCTATGGTTTACTCTATCTGTCTATTGCATGTTATTGACAATGCCTATTTAGCTGCTACTGACTCCCATACTCATGTATTCTCCCCTCTCTGATATGGTGAGGATCCTTTGTAAAAGAGCTTTGATCTCAATAGTTGTAATTCTGATTATTCAATATATAAAAAAAATAATAAAAAAAGGTTCCTATGATGTCTTTGGAACCCCAGGATGGAAACATAGATTTGCTGTGTATGGTTGCCCCATGCATTATTCTCTATGTTGTGGCCATTACAATTTGCAAAAGAGGACTTTTTCATGTTCACCCCTGCACTGCACAAAGCAAACATATTGTTATGAGAGTGAGTTTTGAGAGGTATTTTACCGTCAGTCCAATACAGGGCAGTCTGCAAGGGGCCCATAAGTATCAGACCAATCATCAGCCAGGCTGATCAAGACACTGTTCTGGTCTTGCTGGGTGGAAACTGTGTGTAGCTCAAAGGAAAGAGCTGGCTCAATTATTGGGCAGCTCTTTCCTTTGATCTGCATAACACTGCCCAGCAAGCAAAGCTGATCACATCATGATCAGCCTGCTGTGGTCTTCCCCAATGTAAAAACAACCCCCCACCCTCTGCCAGTATTCCTCCCACCTCCCATTGCTTGCGCCTTCTTAAGTTTCTGACACCGGGTGCCCACTCCCTGGTGCCGACTAGTATCTCTTCCCCACCCATTTTCAGTGTGCAACACATGGAAGCCCACCCCCAGTGCTGCCAAACAATACACCAATACTGGGGGTGCCCAATCTCCAGTGTCAGAATGGTACCTGAAATAAAGAAAACCATCCCTTGTAATCTTCTTTTAGAAAAAAGGAAATCATCAATCGGTATCTGTTGCCATCCCTGTCATTTCTCTCCTGCACCCACCCTCCCCCTCAGCACCCAACACCTCTCACCCCTTTTAATTTTCTGATACCCAATCCCTGGTGCCATCTAGTACTCCCTACCCCACCTGGTTTTCAGTGTGCAATGCCGAGGAGCCCACTGCCAGTGCTGTCAAACATAACACTGACACTGGGGTGCCCAATCCCCAGTGTAGGTACCTGAAATAAAAAACCAGCTCTTGTAGACTTTTTTAATTTTATGTTTTCTACAGAAAAACATCAACCAATGTCTGTTGCTGCCACTGACCCACAGCCACCATTGCCCTCCCCTACCAGACCTTCCCATTCAGTACTCAGCACCCCACACCCTCCCCAACCCCTTACTTAAGTTACTTACCAGGGTTCCAACACCATAATCCTGTCTGGACCAGAGACATGTCTTCAGTCTTCAATGCCAGACTGAGAAAAGAAATCAGGTAGGTGGTTCAATGTATTACAATGGATTTTGAATTTGTCCTTACAACTTGGCCATTTTTTACTTTTTTTCCCCAAATTTTCATCATGGCCTTTTTGAAATCCCACCTCATGAACAATGGTAGTGAAATTGTTCAAATCTATTTTGAAAGGCCATATAGTGGTGGTTGAGTGAAATCACCTTTTGGGCAAGATTTGAAAATTTCCTCTACCTTTCTTCATGTGGTGGGAGTCGTAAGAAGGCAATGTTGAAAATCTGGGTAAAAATATTTAAAAACAACAAAGTTATGAGTGTACATTGAACATTTTCAGTGCATGCTTGTAACTTTGGTAATTTTCAATATTTTGACCCCAAATGTTCAACATAACCATTTTTTTTCACACCACCACATGAATGTGACAGCTGTCATTTTTCAAATCCTTGCCAAAATGTGTTTTTCCATTTATGACACAAAATCACTTTTGATTTGAAAATTCTCTTCACCCTTGTTCATGAGGTGGGTTCATAAAAAGGCTATGTTGATAATTTGGGGTAAAAATATGAAAACATTTTTTTATAAGAGTACATTGACATTTTACAATGTACATTAGCAACGTTGGTAATTTTCAATATTTTGACCCTAAATTTTCAGCATAGCCATTTTTTCATACCACCTCATTAATGTGACAGTTATCATTTTTCAAATCCTGGCCAAAATGTGTTTTCACACTTGTGGTGCAAAATGAGGTTTCGGCCACTGTTTTAATGATACCTGTCATGTTCCGAAGGAATGGTCATAAACAGACTACGTTGAAAGTTTGGGATCAAAATTTGAAAAAACAAGAATGTTTTCAGGAAAAGTTGAATTGTTCTAGTATTTACTCATAACTTTATTTTTGCAGATTTTGGTCCCTAACATTCAGCATATACGTAATGCGACCCCACCTCCAGAACATGATGGGTCTCAGCTTTCAAATCCCCTCTGGAACTTGTTTTCACAGTCGCACTGCAAAATCTCCTATTGGATGGGATTTAAAAAATTCCACCTGTCTTGATCATAACGTCAGGTCACAGAAAGACTGTTGGAAATCGGGGGTCAAAATGTGGAAGCCCACTGAAAATTAAATATTGCCTCTCAGTCTCCCATCCTGGGTAAATACAATCAGAAAATGTGTAAAAGCAGGACACCACTGAAAATGAGATATTGCATATTATACAATGGCAAAATAAATTCTAGCAATCTGATTGGCTGGTGACCCCTAGATACAGTGTCATTATTAGACAATCACATCACTGTATCTAGGGCAGTCACCAACACGACCAGATAACATTACCAGAAATTATTGCTCACTCATTCCCTTTTGAAGCTCTTTACATTCCCACACCTCTGCTCTGTCGGCAGCACAGACATAAACATTGCAACAGTGCTGCACTCGCCTACAAATCTCCTGGCCCATGAGTGTCCCAATGCCATTTACATTAAAACAAAATGAAACTAAAGGTGCTGACAGCAAACTTAATACTGTACTGCTCTGCACCAGAAAAAAACAAAACAAATGTAAGATGAATGTCCAGTCTGTTTGTTTTTCGCTGAAACGAGCAGCTTTACTGAACTGCGCAGACCGTAACTACCAGTAGCGTGGTTCACTGGAGCAGCTTAGTTGAAACGCCCGTATCTTCTCATAGACTTTGGCTTAATAAAAGTAATTTTCTATGTTACAAGTTACAGGAATGGCACACCCATTTTGTTCGAACATGTGAGGTAAGTCCCCTGTATAAATATAAATGTATAAAATATATGTTTGAATTAAAGCTGCACTGTAAAACAATAATTCCAATGTAAATATTTCCAAGATTACTAACAAGGTGAATTCCACTTGTACAGATGGAGGTATGTGTAAATCAAAAATAATTTCCTTTGTTTCTGGGAGGGGAGTTGCTGGTAGTCACAAGGGAAGAAAGAGACTTGGGCGTCATCATCACTGATGACCTGAAATCATCCAAGCAGACCACTAAAGCAGTAGGTAAGGCTAGAGGGATGTTGGGGCGTATTAGTAGGGGTATCACAAGTCGGAAGAGGGAGGTAATAATCCCTCTTTACAAGACACTGGTTAGGCCCCATCTGGAGTAATGCGTGCAGTACTGGAGGCCACACCTTCACAAGGACATTAACCAAATTGAGGCAGTCCAGAGAAGGGCAACCAAAATGGTGCAGGGACTGCATCAGAAAACATGAGGACAGCTTAACTGAGCTCAATATGTATACCCCTAGAGCAAAGGAGGGAGAGAGGTGATATGATTGAAACATTCAAACACCTTAAGGGCATTAACAATGTGAAAGAGTCTAACATGTTTCAATATAAGAAAAATAGCAGGACAAAAGGACACAGCATGAGATTAGAGGGAGGCCGATTAAGGGGTAATATGAGGAAGTTCTTTTTCACAGAAAGGGTGGTGGATGCATGGAACAGCCTACTTCAGGATGTGGTGGATATGAATACAGTGCAGGGCTTCAAACAGGCTTTGAATCGGCACAAGGGAGCAATACAGATGAGTATGAATAGATAGGCCATTGGCAGAGCAAAGGCCAATGGCACATTCATAAGCAGGGCCCCATGTTTACTGCGGCAAAGTGGACCTACATTCTGCAGCAGGACCTCATACTTTCTACGGCAGAACAACTGCTGATTCTGCAGCAGATAAATTGTGGCTAAACAGCATACCTTCAAAGGGATTAAGTCTTTGTTAACCCATTTACTGCTTTTGTGCAACCACTCTGCTATACTGAAAGTGGAACAGCAGGCCATTTAACAGTATATATTCTTCTCATCACAAATATTAAACAGCAGTAACCCAAAACTGGCATAGCCATGGGCATCAGTGTTCTCTTTTAATGAATTTCCCCTCCCACCCAGAATTTGAAGGCTCATCAGTTCTTCTGGAAATTGGTGGCCTTTGCTGTTCTCTTAGCTTATAATCAGAGGAGGACATACACCCTTAACTAAACCTACACAGAAGGCAAAATCTGCTTGGATTCCTTCTGGTTTATATTTACACTTAGCAGATATAAAGAGAGACTCCAACTTGAAAGCCATTTTTTTTTCTGATTTTGATCAATATCCTTTTAAATTATTATTTTTGTAAACTAGGAATACCCCAACTGCCTTGCAACAAACATGTTGAGTGCAGTGTACAAATCTGTGTTTTTTTGGGCAGGGAATTTTCTTCCGGTAGCAGTGAAGGAGGGTGTAACTTGCAGCGTCTGTAGGATTTGTTGACTCCTGATTTTTCTTTTGGGGACACACTAAAAAATGCAAGCAAGTCATTCTTATTAAGCTGGAGTAATCTTTGTTAGCATGTTCTCTTCTCCTCGCAACTCGAGGTGGTGGTGTTCTTTAGTCAGTAACCTTTATTTCACTTATGTATAGCAGCAACAAAACTCTCTATTCCAATTTTTTCCATACCTGCTTGCTCCAGTTCTAGTATGCCCTGGTCCCCAACTCTGCTGCAGCTTGGCAACTTGACCCTCCTTAAGAATTGTGCTTGAGGCCACCACTTAGGCTGCAGTTTCAAATTTGCCAAGAAATTATTCTCACACTTGAGGTACAGAACTGCAGCCCACAAATCAAAACTGTGATAGATGTCCACCAGTGGGGACCGAGTCCTCTGCTCAGTCTGCTGCCAGCCCTATGTTTCTGCTATCAGCTTCTTCTCCGATACCTGTCACCACACTGAGATCAGTTCCACCTCCATGGGCACCACTGAATCTTCTCACTTCTTGACTACAGCTTGCCTTCCAGTTCTTCCTTCCAAATTCATCTTCCAAGGATTCAGCATGCACCATGAGCAGCCTCATAATGAAAAATTAACATGGCTGAGCTACCCACACCTACACAGCAGCAAATCATAACTGTCGTGGACCTAATCAAGCTCTTCTACTATTGCGTCAGTTACCCACCCACCCCACACACACTTAATACTGGCTGGAAGGAGTCAAGATGCCATATTGCCACTAGTTTTTTGGCTTTGTAGTGGATGGCATCAGTTTGTTGCCCCTTCTAATGAGCATGTGTGCCATGGCATAATTAACTCATCAGTAGTTATGCCCTTGCCTTGTGTGATTGCATAACATAGCTGGCATTTCTGTGGCTGTGTGGTTGGTTTTCCTGATTTCAGCGGCAAGCATTGATTTCTGTGGACACTACTGCAACCGTAGAATCGCAGAAAACATGGGGCCCCGTTCATAAGGTAGAAAAAGAAATGGGCAGACTGGATGGGCCTTGCGGTCCTTATCTGCCATCAATTTCTATGTTTCTATGTTTCTCTGAACAGCCATTCACTATCGTAGCTCTGTAAGTGTGTGCTTGTTCAGTCCTCACTGCTCACTCATTCCCCCATGGATCTTGATTAAAAACTCAATAAAAAAAAGAAGAATCACAGGCAAAACAGTCTGAGTTAAAATGGGTGGCCACCAAGAATCCTATATGTCTGTCCCTGTCTCAGCCGGGTGGGGGGGCACCATGACAGAAACTGAAAGACCCACAGACAAACTGAACAGGGGAGGGAAAGAAAAAGCATGAAACACCAGTACCACCTACTGGACTACTTTTTCTTCACACTTCCAACATATGCCACACACACACACACAGAAAAATAATAAGACACTCCAGGGTGTGCATTATCGTATAATAACGTCACTCCTGGGGTAATGGACGCACTTGGCTTTACTTTGTGCTTCAATCCACCCAGGAGTGATGTTATTACACAATAACGCACACCCTGTCATGCCTTATTGCTTAATCATTTGCTCTATCCTGGGTAAATATATAGTGAAAATGTATACAAGCAAGACCTCATACACCCCCCAAAATAATCACAACCAGGGATTTGACCAAGTACAACGAGGAAGAATTCAGCAGCTGCCTAGCCTCCATCGACTGGTCACCAATTATCAGCCTCCATGATATAAATCAGGCCCTTGGCTATCTTATCTCAATGTTCAAAGCTGCCCTTGACTCTCTTGTCCTATTTAAAACCAGAAGATCCAAAGGCTTCCCTGATCCTTGGCTAACTAGTGACCTGAGGGGTCTCATATTCACACATGATAAAGCCTGGAAGACCTTTAAGAGATCTGGGGTACATACTGATTGGATTGATTTCGTTGGTTCTGCAATTTATGCAAAAATAAAATATAGGTGGCCAAAAGAGACTATCTTACATCTTTACAAGAAACAAACCTTACCACCCCTAAAATCTTCTGGGGCCAGATGAATACCCTACTAAAAGGTAGAGAGTGCATTGTTCCCCGAACCATGACCGCTAATGGAGCCACTCTCACAGCACCTCTGGACATTGCCACTGGAATAAATAACTTCTTTACTGACCTTACTCCCTACAAACTTAGTCTTCCCCCTTCTTGCTCATACTACAATACCAATCAACATCAACACAAGACCAACCGTCCCTCCTTCCATATAAAAACTACCACAAATTTTTAGGTCCTAAAGTTGCTCAAGAGACTCAAATGTGATAGCTCTCCAGGCTTTGACACCATGCCCCCTAAACTCCACTGCATTGGTGCATCAGTGCTTGTCCTGCCCATCTCAATGCTAATCAATCAAGCTTTCATCAACCACTCTATCCCTGACAAATGGAAAACAGTGGTAGTGGTACCTGTCCACAAATCTGGCCCAGTAGATACAGCCCAAAACTATAGACCGATTTATATCCTCTGCCCGATTGCAAAAATTAAAGAACGAATCCTCTACGACCAGTTGTACTCATTTCTTGAACAAACAAACATCTTCACAGACTTTCAGTATAGTTTCCGTAAACACCATGGATCCAACTTTGCCTTCCTTCGCGTCACCTCTGACTTATTCAATAACATGGATCTGGGCCAAGCCACTGGCACAGTCTTTGTAGACCTAAGGCCTTTGACCTTGTTAATCACCCCCTGCTCATAGCTAAACTTCACCACATCGGACTGGATAATAACTCCCTTGAGTGGTTTTCAAATTACCTAGCAAATCATTCTCAGTGTGTCAAATGGGCAAACACACTATCCCCTCTAGCACCAATCACTGACAGGGTAACACAAGAGTCCATACTTCGTCCCCTACTATTTTCCATATTCATCAATGACCTGCCTCTTAACTATGATGGTGCATCAGTACAGCTCTACGTGGATGATGCAATACTCTACAGATCTTCCAAGGATATCAGCACCCTAACCGCGAATCTTGAGCTAGACTTCCACGCCCTAGAATTTTAGTTCTTAAATAACCAACTGGTTCTCAATGAGAAAAAAAAACAAAACTATGCTCTTTTATCACACTGCCTTCAAAACCCCATATGACACACCCTTCCTCTTAAAAACCTCCCCAGGTACTCCACTGCAAAATGTCTCATCATTCAAATACCTGGAACTCATGCTTGATTAGAATCTAGTGCTCAAAGCACACATAAACAACACCATCAAAACCACTAATCAAAAACTGAGGCTGTTCTATTGCTCAACACCCTACCTCTCAAAGCATGCCAGAGTGACCACTGCCTCTGCCACCTTACTCTCTGGTCTATTCTATGCGGCACCTATCATCCACTTGGTTAAGGCTCCGTTACTGAACAAACTAAAAAAGACATACCATAGGATAGCTTGCTTTGGCGCCTCAGCCCCCGCCCGTACTCACCACTGCCTTGTACTCAACAAACTAAGTTGGCCAACCTTTGACAACAAATTTGACTTCCCTGTGCACTGTATCACCTTTAAGTTGATTCATCAGCCCCCCCCCACCAGTCTGATGGGCCTGCTATCCCTAAAACCTACCCTTTGAGTACTAAGATCTTCTAGCCTACCATCACTGGAGCTCCCGAAGGCCAGGCTAAAGATAGGCCAAAGATCCTACACCATCATTGCCCCCAGAATGTGGAATAATTTGCCCCACCCTCTACTTTCCTGCAAAACCATTAACCAATTCAAAAAACTCTGCAAGGATGAGTTCTTCAACCCCCACCCAATGCAGAGGTAACTGTTATTAACAAGTAAGGCCTCATGTGACTAATGTTATGCGTCTCTCTCAATCTCTGCAATGGTCACAAACAGCTTCCCTTCTCTCCTATCTCAAAGACAAGCTGTTCTCCCCACTTCTCACTCCTCCTCTACCTAGAATTACATCTGACTGTAACCTGAACCCCATATCTCTAACCAAATGCAGTTGAATCTGGCTATTCTTAGTTATCTTGCTGTTTAAATTGTTGACATCTGGTATGTGAATGGCATAAATGTCCCTGAACATGGTATAAAATGTTAATCTGCCTCCTGCCTCCCCTGGCTACCTACAAGCTGCCTGTAATGCTGAATCCTTTAGTTATTGCCTACTCGGGTACTGTTGTTATTTACCTATGGCTTAACTGTATATTGTGACTCACTGTACTACTATATGTATATTGTTGTATTACGTTTTGTTCTTGGAATGCTTTATTCCTCGGGTCGTCACTGAAAAAGGGGCTTTGTCTCAGTTGACCTACCCGGTCATCAAAATTCAAATAAATAAATAAATAAATTAGATAACAGCAATGTAAGCAGAGAACATTTGGCATTGACAAATGCATATTTTATTTCAGTTTTCCTTCCAGTGGTTTATAGCACTCATTGGTAACCTATTGAAAAAGGCTGTATAAGAAGCATTTGACTGTCCTTACTTGACCTCATAACGTCTATGTTTATAACTGCGTAGTACTTACCATGACAACAGACTGTGATGTCACTAACAGTAATTGTGAAGTCAACTGGAGACGGTCACATTCTTTTAGAAAGCCACAGTGAAATAAGTACTGTTTTAGTTGAAATACGTATTAGACCAATCACAAGAGAAAGTAAAGCAAGATTGTGCCAGAGCCAAAACATCTGCTAATGTATTAAACTTGTAAGGGATATGGAGTTACTGTGTGACTTGGATTGTTATTTACTTCTTGTATTATTGTGATGTAATAATCCCTCACTTAGATCACAATAAAAGAACAACAGAAAAAATAAAAACTTTACACTGCAAGGTAATGCAAAACAAGCCATCTTTAGCTTCATACATACACACAACACACAAACACACACAGGTGTGCACACACTCATACTCTCCCATCAGCCAGTGGTGGCTGGAACATAAGGTCCATTCAGTTCCACAGCCAGCCACCATCTGCTGCATGCAAGTCCTGTATTACTATATAATCAAGTATAATAATATAGTACTTTTTTTGTTGAGCATCCCTTCAAAATCACAGATCTTCAGTGAGTTTGATTTGACTTCCCACATGTACTGTATAATTATTCTTGCATGTATAGTGATACAGGACTTGCATGTGACAAATGATGTCTGACTGTGGAGGTGAGTGGAGGGTATGTGTTGATGCCATTCTAGGACTAGATTTGGAATTGGGGAGGCACTTGATGGTATGGGTGCCACTAGACACCAGTATTAGCAGAAGGACAGGGAAGAGGTCAGGAGTGCCACCAGACCCCAGGGATAATAGTAATTGAGGATCAGTGAGGGAAGGGCTACCATTAGAACCAGGGAAATTACTGGAGGATTAACCAAGACACACCAGCCAAGCAGAGATACAATTTATTGTTTTCAGTGGGGTCCTGATTTTACACATTTTTACAGTGTATTTTCCCATGGTAGCCCAGCAGAGATGCAATGCTGTATCTTATTTTGAGTGGGGTCAAGTTTTATACTATATTTACCCAGGATAGGCTGCGTGAGATGCAATACTGTATCTCATTTTCAGTGGAGTCAATTTTATACTGTATTTACCCAGGATAGACTGAGTAAGATGCAATACTGCATCTCATTTTCAGTGGGGTCTAGCCATTACACATTTTTTTCACTGTATTAACCCAGGATACAACAGCCTACTTGAGATGCAATGCGATAGTTACAGTGGGGTTCTATGCTTACACAGTTTTACAGTGTACTTACCCAAGGACAGACTAACTGAGATGCAATGTCTCATTTTAAGTGAAGCCCATTTGTTTCACATTTTTACAGTGTACTGTATTTACCCTGACTATTCAGGCTGAGATATCATATCCCAATATTCAGTTAACTGCTCTGTTTACCCATTTTTGTATTGTAATTGCAACTGATAGCCCAGCTGAGATGCAATATCTTGTTTTCAGTTGGGTCCTGCTTTCTCACATTTTTATGTTATAATTAAACAGGATAGCACAGCTGAGACATAATTATGTTGTTTTCAGTGGGATCTGCTGTCTCACAGTTGTACAATGTATTTACCCAGGATAGCCCAGCTGTGATGCAATATCTCATTATTGGTGGTTCCTTCCTTTACCCATTTTTATAAACTATTTATCAAGGATGGTCCAGCAGAGATGCAACATCTCATTTTCAGTGGGGTCCTGCATTTACCCATTTTTACACTGCATTTACCAAGGAATATCTGGAATCCAATGGGTTACAGGATCTGAGGCAGCAGGGATTCACAGGGGGGAGGTCATGCCAAACAAATCTGATACATTTCTTTGACTGGGTGATCAGGGATTTAGATCAGTGGGAGCAGTGAATGTGGCCTACCTGGATTTCAGCAAGCTTTTTTACTCCAATCTGGGGGTGGGCAACAAAGAGATAACCTGGGTAAGAAACTGATTAGGGGATAGGAGACAGAGGATAATAATAAATGGAGTTCACTCTGAGGAAAGGAGGGTGACCAATAGGGTACCACAGGGATCAGTGCTGGGATCGGGCCTCTTTAATGTCTTTATCAGAGACATAGCAGAGGAGCTGGAAGGGAAGGTTTGCCTCTTTGCAGATGACACCAAGATATGCAATAGAGTGGATACTTGGGTAGGGGGGAAGGATGGACAAAGATCTGAAAAAACTGGAGGAGTGGTCAAGGGTATGGCAGCTGTTTTTTTTCGTTAATAAGTTTTATTAATTATTCAGCATACATACAGACATTTATATCATGTTACAAAGGCATACTGAGTATAGTAAGTATGTAAGCAATAATCAATACAAGTTCAGGATCAGAGACAGAAACATAAGCATATCTGTGTATACATCTTCTGATTTAAGAAAAATGCTTGTCAAAACATATTGCAGAGGAAGCACCTACCAGGAAATAGTGCTCAAATACCAAGTAGAAGATGGTATAGTGTCTGCCACGTAACCAAACCCATAAAACCTGGGGTGACTTCTCTGTCCTGAACACAGATAAAAGAACAACCACATAGACCAGGCAACAGCACTAAAATACTAGGAGGCATTCACATGTACAGAGTCATGTAAGTAAGCTTATACTGCAGCAAGGCTATCAGGTAGCTGCCAGGGAATTATACAAATAAAGACAAGAAGTGTCCAAGTACTCAAACTACTCGTCTAGTCAGCGTAAAAATTGGTGGTGTGGAATCAGCACTAGGAGAGTTATGTCATGGGGTACAGCAGGGGTCCATTTTGGGGCCCCTGTTGTTCTCAGTTTTTATTGATCCTATTGTTGGAATTCCATACTTCTCCAAGTTATTGTTGTATGCTGATGACAATGTATTGTTTTCTAGTTCTACTAAAATTAATGAGATTAATAATTTCCTTCAACATGATTTTTTAGCATTTAATATGTGTTTGCAGGATCATTGCTTAGTGTTAAATTCTAAAAAAACTGAATGTGTATTGTTTGGTTCTGTACCAAAGGTTCGTAATGCTAAACCATTGGTCATAAATGACTTGGCCGGTAATAGGATTAGACAGGTAACTGAGACAAAGTACTTAGGAATAATACTTGATGCTAGTCTAACTTTTTCAATGCATATTAAATATATAGTGAAGTCTGTAAATCAAAAATAGGGTGCTTTATATCGTATTAAGGATTGCCTAACTAGAGAAGCAAGAGAAACGATATCAAAAAGTGTATTACTCACTACCCTGCAATAAAACTCTTTTCTGTTTGCTAAATTAGCTTCCAAAGATTTGGATATGTTAAATAAATGTTTTAACTTTATTTGTAGATTTGCTCTGGCAAAACCTTATAACACGCACCATTGTGTTTTATATAATGAACTTAATTGGCTTCCTCCCAAATTGGATTACTTTTATAAGCTTGGTTGTTTGACTAATGGTATTCTTTCACATGGCTGTAAATCACCTTTTCACAGGTTAATCAATCTGAAGGAGGATGTTAGATCTTTACACTCTTCAAATGTGTTACATTTAAAAACTCCTAAGATAAACACTTGTATGGGTGATACAGCCTTCTCAGTGCAATGTTCTGTTTTTTGGAACACACTTCCTGACTACTGCATTACTGTTGTTAAGCAGGAAAGTTTAAAAAAATATTTGTATTGTTATCTGCAATCACTTGTTGTATGTAAATGTATTTAGTATTGTGTTTATTATTCAAATATTTTGTACTTGTTTATATTATGTTTTTATTGCTGATGTCTTGCTTCATTGTTTGAAGCACCAGGTCAATACTGAAAAAGGGCCTTGGTCCAGCTGTCTTACCTGGTAAATAAAGTGAATTGAAATTAAAATTGTATTTCAGGCAATCCTCCACTAAATGAAGAAAATGAGAACTCTGATCTATAGCAGATACGTCGCTCTTCAGAAATCTGTGTAAGTAGGGTGATGAGGAGTTCCCTGAATGCTGGATGACTTAGGATACAGTCCCACAGTAAAGGTTGCTGAGCACTTAAGCTGCTATCGCAGTCCAAGGCAAGCCACACCCCCTGGCAGCTGGGTTTTAATGCAAAAAAGTGCAAAATAATGCACTCAGGCCATATAAACCTAGGGAGGAGTACGAAATGGATGGAGTAATGCTGACAATGACCAAGCAGGAAAGAGACCGGGGGTAATCATATCATATGACCTAAATGTGGCCAAGCAGTGTGACAAGGTAGTCAGGAGGGCTAGTGGGATGCTGGGGTGCATATAATGGGGTATCACCAGTAGATAAAGGAAGGTGGTATTGCCACTATCTAGATTGCTAGTAAGACCCACCTTGAGTAATGAGTCCAGTTCTGGAGACTGTGCCTCAGGAAGGACATGAAAAGAGTGGAGGTGGTCCAGAGGAGGGCTACCAAAATGATGCAGGGTCTACATCAAAAGTCTTATGAGGAGAGGCTAAAGGAGCTCAATATGTACAATCTCAAGGAAAGGATGGAAAGGAGTGATATGGTAGAGACTTTTAAAATAACTCACTGGGGTTAATATGGTATAGGAGGGGAGTATTTTTCAGAAAAAATGGTGCTCTAGAACAAGGGGACAGGCTACAAAGCTGGATGTGGGTAGGTTCAGAAGAGATGTAAGAAAATAATTCTTCACAGAAAGAGTGGTGTATTCTTGGAACAGCCTTCCAGCTGAGGTACAGAGGGGATGTCTGCAAAGGAATCGTAGGGTTAAGGAAGGGGAAGGAGAGACAGCACTGTGTGTCTGCCCCAAAAATAAAGGCAGAAAATACATAATAAATTGGGCAGATTGTGTGGGCTAAGTGGCCCTTAACTGCAGTCAGATTATATGTTTTTACCACATAGAATTGTTAAAACTGCAGCTTGTAGATTTTACCTGCATAGAGTATGACTGCCTGCATTCTTCTTCCTCTAACCAACTCTAAAAACGTGCATTCTTTTCCCCTATCCTACTCTAAAAACCTCTCTGTGTCTAAAGTGGGCTGTGAAGCACCCTAAGAACCCCACTGCTCTAACTAATAGCCCTGACCTTTACTGCTCTAGTCCCTGTTCCCAATACTATTTTTCTTCTCTCTGAACTTTTTTTTTCTACTTTCCCATTTGCAAATTATACTGCAAAGCCACTAGAGGGCAACAACTCAAGAAGATTGCAATCCTCTTCCCACTGCTCTCCCCTAACACTTCTAGTTCTGGGCCCCTTCATACCTACAGCCTTGGGTCTAGCTCATAAAGGAGCTAATACCTGCTCACACACCTTTCTATTTACCACTCTGCCAACTAAGAGTGCCAATTAAGAGTAACAATTTCCACAATTTACTATTATAGCTCTTACACGTCATCACAAGCAACTCAGTCTTGTATCATTTTAGGGCTTAACAAGTAGTCTAGCTCCTTCTGCTACTGACAAGCACTGGTTTTTCTGGTCCTGTAGAATAGAACTCTCCCTTCCAACGTGCAGTCTTACACTCTAGTTATCGTATGTGCAGTAGGTTTTCTCCCCTACCTTCTTGAACCAAATGCTTCATCGCATCTTATAGCCCATCCCTTCTGCAATAATTGGTACTCTCCCTGCCCTTTACCTTATTGTTATGCCCTTCATTTATACATGGACTTCACTGTCATTCCTGCCTTCTTCAAGCATAGAGATGCAGCAAACTTGCCATGACATCTGCAATTTTGCCGGGCGAAATGTTTCACGAAATTGTGGTGAGATTTCACAACTTCACCCGCAATTTCACCCCTCACTGCTGGCCACAATGTTAGTGTGCTTTGGGTTTTCTTAGGGACCAGTTAGTTTACCAGGAGGCACAAAAATGTATAGTGGTCCCAGGGAACAGTATGTGGGGACATGAGGAAACAAATGTTTATTTAGGACAGTCTGCCCACACTAGTATCCCCAGTAACACAAGTGACCCCTTCAGACCCTTACAAACCCCTAGTTGCCAAAAGCCCCAGATAACCCCTGCAGCACCCCAGTAATCTTTCTCTGCAGCCAGTCAAGCCCCTGTAAAGCCCATGCCAGGGCTTCAGTTTAGAACATTTTTCCTTTTTTTCTTGCACTTGCTTTTGTTCTCTTTGAACCATCCCTCTGGCAGGCATCATGAGAGGAACAGTCACCCCCCTCCCACACACACACAGAAGTTGCCCTGCACCCCCCATTTGTTTTATTTAAAAATAAATCACCCACCTCCTCTACTCCCTGGTGTCTAGTAGCCCCCCCCAGCCATCACTGGCTGCAATCATTGATAAGCACTCCCCAAAGTTGCCTGCCACCTCTGTTGCTTGTTTAAAAATATGGTGGGACCCCCACCCCCACCCCATCAGTATATAGCAGCACCCACCCAGCTCTCCTCCAGTACCCAGGTCGGGCCACTGGCGCACAGCCCTTCCTCACCCTCAATGGCTGGCAGCTCACCCGTTTATCGCTGAGCGCTGAATGAATGAGTGCCCCCACTGTTGACGGTGGCATATGAGTCTTTTCATAGCATCTCTACTTGATACCATTAATAAGCATGCCCCACTAGTTAAAACCCACATAAGAAAAAGGTCCTGCCCATGGTTCATCAGTGAGCTTAAGGCAAGAAAAAACAAACACCCAGATGATTGGGCAGCAATCAGGGTGTCTAGAAATCACAGCACCAAACTAGTCAGAGAGGAAAAGGCTAGATATTTTTGTAGTGAGCTTGCATCCTCCTCCAATGTGCTTCTAAATTCTGGAGTATGCTCAAAGGTTTGAAGGGACACAGCCTTGCCAGTTCACTCCCATCCAAAGTCTTCTCTGATGGGGTTGTCCATACTAATAAGCATAAGATACTTGTTCTCCTTAATGATCACTTCATCACAGTAGGGTTGGCATTTGATGCTTCCCCTGCCAATGCTCTTCACACTCAGCTGTGCAGTCAGGATGCAGCTCGACTACCCCCGGTGTCTACCACACACAATGCAGTCTTTTCATTCATTCTAGTGTCAGTAAAAATCATGGAAGACGTACTCTTGGATCTGGATATAAGAAAAAGCACAGGTGCTGACCAGATTGAGCCATACTACCTAAAACTAGGCTATCACGCCTCATCTCCTACCATTATGCACCTATTCAACCTGTCTTTGTCTCAGGGTGTCCTCCCTGTGGTCTGGAAGATGGTGCACATCATACCATTGCTCAAGTCTGGAGACCAGAGGGAGTTAAATAAATAACTGCCACCCTATTTCTCTGCTCCCTATTCTATCCAAGATACTGGAGAAAGTTGTTAACACACAGCTCAGGTGCTTCCTCGAGAGTAATAAACTTCCTAATTCAATACAGTCAGGGTATAGGCCTCAGCACAGTACAATTTCAGCACTTTCCAAAGTATCCAACGATTGGCTAATACCTTGGATGAGAAACAACATGTCCATGCTTTGTTCTTAGACTTGAGCAAAGCAATTGACACAGTCGACCATGCATTGCTCCTCACTACTCTCAGTAATCTTGGGTTAAATTGGTTGTCCGTGACTTGGTTCACAAGTTATCTAACCGATCACCACCAGAGTGTCAAGGCTGGTGGGGATCTTTTGACTTTAAAACCCCTTTAAAGGGGGGTTCCTCAAGGGTCCATTTTAGGCCCACTGTTGTTCACAATTTATATAAGCAATATTGATACCGGGGTCAATTTGGCCAATATACATCTCTTCGCCAATGACATGTTCCTGTACATAGTGAGGCCCACCCCAGAGTCAACATGTGCAGACCTGCAAGACAAATTCAACACCCTGCAGAAAAATCTTCTGCACTTGGAGTTATTACTCAATGCAAAAAAAAAAAACAAGGCAATGTTGTTTTCACCCTTTCTTCTTGCACCAAAGGCATGTAACGCTGCCATGGCCCTGCAGGTTACCAACCTACTATGTGAGCCCATTGCATTTGTGACTAAATTCAAGTACTTGGACTTGTGGATTGACCACAGACTTTCATTTGTGGAACATGTGGAGGAGCTAGCAAAGAAACTGAAACAGAGGCTTGGTCTTTTCTTCAGGATTAAGAACCTGCTTACACAAGAAGCAAGAGTTAGGCTAGTCAATCCTACCACTTGTGGATTATGCAGATTTTATCTATGGGCAAGGCCTAATTTCCACCTTGTCTAAATTAGACACACTATATCAGATTTATCCTGGACGCACCATATTGTACTTAGAGATGGGCGAAGTGGCCAAAATTCGCTCCATGGAGTGATTCGTGGAGTAACGCGGAATCTGCGATGTGCTCCGCAACGTGAAACGGAGTACTTCACGTTATAATGAGAATGTGAAGTCCATTGAAAACAATGACTTCACATTATTCTGCCTTCCCAAACCACTTCTCCACCAATTTTAAGGAGAAGTACATTGAAATCAATGCACTTCGCATCACTTCACCTTGTTATTGAGCGCCAAGGCGAATTTGCAGTGCTTCATGGGATTGCAGGTCACATGGGCTCTAGATTGTTCTGCACAGCATCAGTTCTGTGTAGTGTGTGTGTAGTTGAAGTTGAAGATGGAGACAGTTTTCTCTCTGAGCTCTGCAATTCAAATCCTCTAAAAGATGTAAAAAAAGCCTTTTTGAGCCATTTTTCTTTGCTCAAAATTTAGTGCATCGATTGCAGGAAACCCTCTTGTGCTCATATCATCGAGCATTTATTGTTTGTGTGTGGATTTTGAATGTTAATTTAGAACAGTCAATCTGTGTACTGTGAAGTGTGCTTTGGGGGAGGGGCATATCTGTGGTGTAGGTAGATTAACTGGGAGAAAAAGGCAGTCTTTCTGTTTTGGATATATTTTTCTTGTATAACTGTGTTAATGTACACACAGTAAGATTTTCAGTAATTCTTGAAATTTTTTTCCTGATTGTAGTGGTGCAGCAATGTATAATTTCAGTTTGTTTAAAACATTTGGTTATATTGCTAAAGGTTTACAATTTGCTACGCAATACTTGTGTGCGTGTGAGTGTATGTGATGCGTACCATTAAATCAGACAACTTTTATTGTGCCAGCGTAATTGCAGCAGTGTGAACCTGCTATTCACCACACCTGCATGAATGTTTTATACTGCTTTGCGGTATCTATACTGGTAGTAGACTGTTACTGCCGTGCACTACCCCCCCCCAAACTGGCAAAATTTATTCTTTTCCAGATTTTGATTTGTGACTTGTGAGCACTGGTTAGGTGTTGTGCCTTTGTGCCTGACTCTGCATCTCTTGAGTGCGAAGCGCAATCTTAATCTGTCTGTGTGTTTGCAGTACACCATTAATTCTGGGAGACTTTGCATTTCTTGATAAACTCTCATTTCACTTCGTCAGCACTGGGGAATTTTCTGGACACAAGTCAGTAGCATTTTGGGGATGCACATTACTTCTGGTGACTGTGCTTGGCCACTGCTCACATGATGGAGTGCACCATTAATTCTGGGAGACTTTGCATTTTTTGTTACCCTCTCATTTCACTTTTTTTTAACATATAATACTTTATTAAATTTTTGTTTTCCATATAATAGAGTGCAAACTACAGTCATGGCGATGAACCAGCTACCTACATAGCCACCTATTGACATTTAACACAGATAGAGAACAGTGAATAATGTGCTAGTCAACTAACAATCAAAGCCAAGTACATAGCGAAGCGTAAGGTTTTGTCACAGAACAGTGCTCAAACTCCATCATACATTTGTTTAATCATCGACTAAGAAGTGTCTGAAGCAAAATATATGAGCAGGAGAAACTTCAAGGGGAGACCCTGCCATGGTGTTGAAGTAACCAAACATGTGTTTCTTCTCTTATTTCACTTTGTCAGCACTGGGGAATTTTCTGGACACAAGACAGTAGCATTTTGGGGATGCAAATTAATTCTGGTGACTGTGTGTGGCCACTGCTCGCATGACAGAGTGCACCATTAATTCTGGGAGACTTTGCATTTTTTGTTATCCTCTCATTTTACTTCGCCAGCATTGGAGAATTTTATGGACACAAGACAATAGCATTTTGGGGATGCAAATTAATTCTGGTGACTGTGTATGACCACTGTGCATATGACTGGGTGTGCCATTAATTCTGGGAGACTTTGCATTTCTTATTATGCTCTCATTTCACTTTGTCAGCACTGGGGAATTTTCTGGACACAAGACAGTAGCATTTTGGGTGTGCACATTAATTCTGGTGTCTGTGTGTGTGATGTGACCACGTCCACTGCATGCATGACTGAGTGTGCGATTAATTCTGGGAGACTTTGTATTTCTTGTTGTGCTCTCATTTCACTTCATCAGCACTGGGGAGTTTTCTGGACACAAGACAATAGTATTTTGGGGATGCACATTAATTCTGGTGACTGTGTGTGTGTGGGGGGGCACTGGGAGGCTGCCAGTATTGTTGCCACTCCGCCTTACTTCACATTAAGGTGGAATGACAACACAAAGTAATAATTACAAGGTGAAGTGAGCCTTTCCTATTGGCCACGCCACATAGCAGAGTGACAACACAAAGTGGTCACTTCGTATTCACTTCACTAGCAGAATTTAATTTTGCTGCAACTCTAATCGTACCCATCACTGCACTCTTTATGCCATGGCTGGTTGGTTTTCACTTAGTTTCAGATGCCATAGGAATGCAGTCTTTTGGACCTATAGGGCTATAATCAGCTAACTTCCACAATACATTTCTGACTGTTTTCCCATCTCTCCCACTGGCTACTACATGCTGAGAAGCCTTTCCCTGATTTCCCTGGTTGTCACTAAGATCAGGACACACTTTGGAGCAGTAGCTATAAGCCATGCCCTTCCAGTGATATGGAACAACATGCAAAAGGTTCTAAAGCTTGCAATGCCAGTAACCTGGGCCTTCTTTAAGGCTCTGTTCCATTGTAAGTTCAACGAATCCTATGACTGCTTTAACTAACTGAGCCTTGTATCTTGAACCCTGTATATTACTTGTACATTGTCCTCCCTTTGTACATTTTCAACACGTCGCACCCTGCTAGTCTTCCTTTGTCCACCCCATTGCCAACCCAGTACCCTCCTCTTCTTAAACTCCCTATTGTCCTCCTTTACTACCTCACGCTTTGGCTTCCCCTCATCTCTGACATCTTAGCCCTTACCTTGTCCTTCCCGTCACATCCCCCCCTTGACTTCCCCTTGCCTAACACCCAGCTTCCCCCCCTCCCATAAGTCTTGTTGCAACTAGGCAGGTATTGTTTATACTGTAAATACTGATTTGTATTATTCTAAAAATAATTTTTGTTCTTGCCCTATCAATGTTGTATTTGAGTTTTTGAGGTCTACTGTACTGTTAGTCACATTGTATGCACTGTTATTTATGCCTGGCTCGTACTTGCGCTACGCAAACTATTGTCTCATTGTATAATAGCAACATGTAGCTTATGCATTTTTGTTATGACCTACCCAGGTCCACCTTGCAAATGAGTTTGTCTCAACGATGTTTCACCTGGTAAAATAAAGATGATTGATTAATTGATTGTTTCTGTTACATTTCTATATATCTAGAACAGCCCAGCTGAGATTCAATATCTCATTGTCAGTGTGGTCCTGCAGTTGCCCATATTACAATGTATTATCCCTGAGACAGAGCTGCTGAGAATGAATGAAAAATTTCATTTTTAGTGGGATCTTACTTTTACCCATTTTCACAATGTATTGTCCCGAGGATAGGGAAGCTGGGCAGCTGAGATGCAATATTTCATTATGAACAGAGTTGGCTTTTGTTGTAAACTGGTGCTGCACATGATGACTTTTGAGAATTACTGATTTCCTAATACCATCATTGGGATGTAAGATGCCCCCAGGTCACACTTGAAAATGAGTTCTGGCTTATTGTGCCTCCTCTGGTCACCAAATGTTAAATAAATACAGTAAATATTGACACAATAGAACCAGAAGCCATACACAGAGGTGTTTTTTGTTTAGTGTTCACAAAGGAAAGGGGAAGGTGAGGGACCATAGGTAAGGGACAGGAGCCAAGGGTGTAGGCAGGCATACTCACTGTACACATTTGTGTACAGTTTTGTTGAGTGCCTGTCACAAACCATATGCCCTTCTGTTAACATTTTCATTCTAATCTGTAGTATTTGGGGTAGCGTAGGCCACTGAGGGGTGTCTCTGTTCAAACTTCTGCTGTTTAGGAGACAGATAGATGTATAACCTCTTTAGAGATTAGAAGAATCATCTGACAACAATCTGACTTGTTTGGAAGGGGGTACCATTTGGAGAGGATGTGTACATTATTTAGTGGGGGAGGGGGGTTACCTGTTGGAGATTGTGTGTACAACATGGAAATTTCTGGCTACACCCCTGACAGGAGGATCGATGGAAGGGAGGTGGACTCTGGTCCATTTACAGATGAAAGAGTCCTGAATGAGCTTCCAAATCTGAAAGTGGACAAGGCAATGGGGCCAGATGGGATACATACAAGGATACTGAAGGAGCTCAGAGAGGTGCTGGCTGCACTCTGACAGTTCTGGTCAACCACTCACTGCAGACAGGAGTGGTTCCAGTGGACAGAAGGAGGGCATAGTCCCACTTCACAAAAGTGGTAGCAGGGAGGAGGCTGGCAATTACAGGCCAGTCAGCCTGACTAAGGTGGTAGGGAAATTAATGGAATCACTACTGAAGGAAAGGATTGTGGAATATCTTGAATCCAGTGGCTTACAGGATCCAAGGCAGCATGGACTAACAGGGGAGAACATGTCAAACAAATCTGATAGATTTATTTGACTGAGTGACCAGGGAAGTAGAGCAGGGTGGAGCGGTGGATGAGGCCTACCTAGATTTCAGTAAGGCCTTTGACACTGTTCCACATAGACTCAAAACAAGCTGGGCAGCCTGAGAGTGGGTCCAAAGGTGGTAAACTGGGTAAGGAATGGTTGGGGGACAGGCGACAGATGGTGGTGGTAAAAAGAGTTCACTCAGAGAAAGGGAGGGTGACAAGAGGGGTGCCACAAGAATCAGTACTGGGACTGGTCCTCTTTAATGTCTCTATTAGTGACATTGCAGAGGTGCTAGAAGGGAAGGTATGCCTCTTTGCAGATGACACAAAGATCTGCAATAGGGTTAGACACTCCGGTGGGGGTGAAAACAATGAATAGAGATCTAAGAAAGCTTGAGGAATGGTCAAAAGTGTGACAACTAAGTTTAAATGCGAAAAAGTGCAAAATCATGCACTTGGGGCACAGTAACCCAAGTGCAAGATGGGGAGAGTGGTACTGACAACCACCAAGCAGGAAAGAGACCTGGGTGTAATCATATCTAATGACCTAAAGGTGCCCAAACAGTGTGATAAGGCAGTGGGGAGAGCTAGTGGGATGCTAGGGTGTATAAGGAGGGATATCACCAGCAAAAAGAGGGAGGTGGTGAAACTGCTGTATAAATCATTGGTGAGACCTCACCTAGGGTACTGTGTCCAGTTCTGGAGACCACATCTCCAGAAGGGCATAGACAGAGTAGAGGCAGTCCAGAGGAGGGCAACAAAAATGGTGCAGGGCCTGCATCAAAAGCTCTATGAGGAGAGGCTAATGGAGCTCAATATGTACATCCTGGAGGAAAGGAGGGAGGGAATGATATAATAGAGACTTTTAAATACCTCACAGGTATAAATAGGGTACAAGAAGGAAGCTGTTTTCATAAAAAAAGGTACTCAAGAACAAGGGGTCATGCTATGATGCCGGAGAGGGATAGATTCAAGGGAAACATGAGGAAGTACTTCTTCACAGAAAGAGTGGTGGATGCCTGGAACAGCCTCCCAGCAGAGGTGGTTGGGGCAAAAACTGTAACGGGATTTAAGAACGCATGGGATAGACATAATGAAACCACAGTGGTTAGGAAAGGGAGGGTAATGCTGGAGACCAAGTAGTGTCTGCAACATTATAGTAGGTCGGGATAATGAGAAGACTGGGTGGACCAAGTGGTCCTTATCTGCTATCAAATTCTATGTGTCTATGTGTTGGGCACAAGTGAACAAAGTGGCTGCTCAGGGCACCAGCAGAGAAGGGGCACACTGAAGTGGGAAGTACAGTATAAGCAGAGATTTGCTTGAAAAGCAAAGTATTTATATAAAAAACAAAATTGTTGTTGTCACCCTTTTGTCTTTATAGAATTTCTTATCAGTTTTTGGATGTTGGGGTGGGGCAGAAAGAAAGAAGAGAGGGGGCAGTGGGAATAGTGAAGGGAGCACCACAAATATTTCTACTTTGGACACCATTAGGTTTAGAATCAGTCCCAGCTATACATGTAAACATATACAAGAACACAGATGGACCAGTTTCCCACTGTTTGAGGGGTGGGGGTACACACTACAGTATAATACATTATAGAATCTATCTGTAGTCAGTCAGAAATGTTTATTTCTTTTACTTTATTTTTAGAAACATAGAAACATAGAAATTGTCAGCAGATAAGAACCGCCAAGCCCATCCAGTCTGCCCGATACTTTTATTGGCAACTGATGTCCCTATCCATCTGTAGGTGGAAGATTTTATAACTGTTCTTTATCTCCTTGGTCTCTAATCTCTCCACAGACCTTTTGGTAGCATCCTAGTACCAACACCCCTGCCCAGGTCCATTCACGGTGTGTGGCCAGAGAATACTGGTGGTCATCCCTGAGGCATCACCTCATACCATGGCTTTTAGTGGCTTCTGCTGCTACCTCCCTTAAGGGCTGCACTCAATAACAAAAAGAAAGAGTATATTACTGAAAAACTTGCATCAGATCAGTGGCTGAAAGAATGAATTCCTATTGACACCTTCTGCCACCTTGTCCAGTCTTGCTACTGCAACATATGGTCTCCTGTCTTCCTTCCTGCCCTACAGTGTTTACACTGGCAACCTCATACAGTACTTTATTTATTTATTTTTTTTATACTTGTAAGCTGATGAGCAATTTTGCCCATTTTCACAAGCGACGTTTAAAAAAAAAACAGCCATATAACATGAATACAATACAGTACAGACCCCAAAAAAACACAGTATAAAAATGATGTCAATACTAATGAAACAAATAACAAACAGTAAGTGCATGTACATCCATTCCTTAACAACAACCAATGTTTAAGTTTAGTACTGAATGTTCTAATGTTTGTGCAATTGACAATTTCATTGGGAATTGAGTTATAACATGTAGTTGCCCTATATAATACTGGACTTTTGACCTATCACTTTTTAAAAAAAGGAATGTTATACACATATTTACTCTGGGATCTCGTCCCTTGTGGATTCATAGCTCTGGGAAACAATGGTAGGACTGTCTGAGGTAACTAACCTAATGTTCCTTTATGTAACACGTACCCATCTTTAAAATTGGCTTTATTTTCAAGTAATAAGTGTGTGGGCTATACTCTATGGGGCCACTGTATTTCACTGGTGTGGATTTATTTAAACATCTTTAGTAGAAATACTGTACCAAATAATACATTTGATACTGTACTTGTATACTTAAGCTAATGGAGTACTTACATGTTTGGTGATTAATGAGTGTCTCACATAGCCCAGCTGCTCACTGTGATGGCCAGCTACTGATATGCTGCTGCTCCCACATCGACACCCAGTGATGTGAATGAAGTACCTCACCTCTGACTGACAGCATGACTGGGAAAGAACCCATTGCAGTGTTGTCATATATTAAAGTTTCCCCCCTCCCCCAAAGAGGGGCCATGACTTGCAGCACTAAGGGGAGAAGTGGTGTGGCACTGTTGAGCTGCTGTCCTTCATATGAGATGTTAAACTGATGTCCCTTCTACTCTTCTCTGGTGGATTTTAAAGATCCAATGGCAAACATCATAAAAGGAGGCGATTTCTCCTGGTGTCCTGCCAAACATTCCCTGCCAATCAAAAATAGAACAAGTCTTTGTAAGTAACCCCACATATCACACCCAGAAATTAGCTGTCATGGCCTAGTATGCGTTTCTTGGCCAAAAACAACAAACAAATAAAAGAGGCTGTGGAAACTGCAACTACCTCCATAGAAGTGTGATGGAAATCTGAGAATTTCACCTGCAACTTCAGGCTGCCCATCAATAAAACCTTTTCCATTCCCTCATTTGTAAAACAATTGACTACTTCTGTAAAGGTTTGTAAAACAATTGATTAATTCTGCTAAAAAAGGTAAGGTAGCTAAGGTAAATTTTATTTTTCTAGGCGCCCAATCCCGGAGGCTCTGGGTGCCGTACAAAATTCAACAGCACTCTATTAATACATATATAAAATCAAATTATAAAATGAAACACATACACCCCCCATTATTAAACCCTTTACAGTCACACAAGACAGGGATTACAGTGACAGCAATCTCATACCAAATCCACAAAAGCTTGCTGAAACAAATACGCCTTAAGGCGAATCTTAAAAAACGTCCACTGACGGGGCCTCCCTCACCAAAGGCAAAAGCGAATTCCACAGGACAGGGCTGGTGATGCTAAAAGCTTGGTCACTAGCCATTTTAAGTCTTGTCCTTGGAATCGCCAGGAGGCCCCTAGAGGAAGACCAGAGGGAACGAACCAAGGCAGCTGGTGTCAGAAGGTCAGTCAGGTAACAAGGGCCCAGACCATGTAGGGTCTTATAGGTGAGCAGGCTCACCTTGAAGAGTACCCTCTATCGAACTGGCAACCAGTGCAATTGCCGCAGTACCAGGGTGACATGGCAACATTTCAACAAGCCTGTCAGCAACCTGGCAGCTGTGTTCTGCACCAGCTGCAGCCAACGGAGGGTACCTCCAGAGACCCCAAGGTAGGGTGCATTACAGTAGTCTAGCCTGGATGTCACAAAAGCATGTACCAAAGTGGGGAGGTCCAGGAGTGGAATCAGGTGCTTAATCCTGGTGATATTTCTCAGATGGAAAAAACTCACCTTGACAACGGCAGACACTTGATGTTCCATCGTCAAACCAGTGTCAAATATCACACCAAGATTTCACACCTTCTGGGAAGCCATCAATGGGACAGAGCCAAGAACCAGTCTAGAATCTGCCCCAGAGAGCAATCCCTCACTCCCCCTGTTTGACTCCACCACCAGTACCTCCATCTTATCGGGGTTCAGCCGCAACCAGCTAGAAGCCATCCAGTCATTGATCTCTGCAAGAGAGTTGTTTAATACATCCACCGTGTTAGATGTTCCTGGGGCAAAGAATAAGTACAGCTGTGTGTCATCGGCACAGCAATGAAACCCCTGACTATATTTCCTAATGATCTCTCCCAGGGGCAGCATATACATGGCAAATAACATCGGTGATAATACCGAACCCTGAGGAACTCCACAAGACAGCAGGGTCGGAGGTGAGGAAAACTTGCCCATCACCGCCCTCTGTCTTCTGTTCATCAAAAAGGACTCAAATCAGTGAGTAACAGAGCCGGTGAGTCCACAGAAGTCCCTAAGGAATTTCAGTAATATCTGATGATCCACCGTGTCAAAAGCAGATGAGAGATCAAGTAGAACGAGAATTGTCCCCTTCCCTCGATCCCTCGCCCTGAAGAGATCATTATGCATCCAAATTAACGCGGTTTCTTTTGAATATCCTGCATGAAATCGTGACTGGAGTGGCTCATAGATATCATATGCCATGAGGTGATCCCCCAGCTGATGCTCCACAATCTTCTCTATAACCTTACCCAAAAATGGAAGGTTAGAGACCGGTCTATAATTTGCCTTGATGTCAGGGTCCAGA
This sequence comes from Neoceratodus forsteri, assembly GCA_016271365.2. Taxonomy (NCBI): domain Eukaryota; kingdom Metazoa; phylum Chordata; order Ceratodontiformes; family Ceratodontidae; genus Neoceratodus; species Neoceratodus forsteri. Next base: position 437,071,084 of record JADMNL010000023.1, read on the forward strand.
GATGGTTTCTTCAGACAGGGTCTCACCAATGCCTCCTTCAAGGCATCAGGAATGACCCCCTTCAACAAGGAACACCGGACTATCAAGGTGAACACCAGACCAACAACATCGACACATCCCATTAAGAACCGTGTCTGCGCTGGGTCCAATTTGCAATATGTGTACTTCAGCTTCGAGATCACCCCAATGACATTGGCCACCTCCACTGGTTTAAACTCCCCCAACCAGAAGGAGTGCTTTGTTGGCAATCCAAGCAACCACTGTTGCCCATAACACGGCTCACTGGCAGAACACCCTGCCTGATGGCGGACACTCTGTCTGAAAAAAAAAATGAGCAAACTCATTGCACAAAGCCTCAGAAATTGCTATTTTTGGCTGTAGACAGGCAGGATGTAAAACCTGTCCACAGTTTGAAAAAGCATTGTTGATCGATTTATCCCAGCTGCAATCTCCCTGGACAGGAACACTACCTTCTTACAGTTGATTGCCCCCTGGTACACACCATAGTGTGCACGCAGGGCCAGTTTGTCCACCTCCAGTCCAGACCTCCACCAGTAGCGCTCCAACCTCTGACCCTTAATCTTCAATGCCTTGAGCTCCCCATCAAACCATGGGGACCTCAATTGAGAAGATCTGGGTTGTACACAGACTGGAGCAAGGGAGTCGAGCTCCTCAGTTACCACCCTATTATAGGCAGCAACTGCCTCACTCACCCCTCCCCTGCATGCACTGTCTACATCAGATAGGTTTGCCACCGCCATAAAACCCTCAGTGGTCAATCCCCTCAATGGGTGGTAGCTCACCATTTCTACAGGGGGAGGGATCTCGGAGGGGGCCCTGAGCAAAAATTCCACACTGCAATGATCGGACCACATGACCCAGTCAGTCTTGAGATTCTCAATATCAAGCCCCAGTGAGTAGACCAGGTCCAACATGTGGCCATTCTGGTGGGTCGAGGTGGTAACAGCCTGCGCTTGGCCCAGTGATGTCATCAACTGGAGGAAGTGATAACCCAACCTTGATGACTTATCGACGGCCCAAACATTGAAATCCCCTAGCACTAAACATCTGGAGGATTCCAATGTTTCGTCGACCACGAAGTCACCTACTTCCAGCAGGAACTCTCCACCCACCCCATAAGGGTGGTAAATCAGGAGAATCCTGCATCCTGCACCTGGGCCTCCACAGATGGCCACACATTCAAATGCAGCTGGTATTCTCACTGGGTGCATGGTGAAGCCTAACCCAGATTTAAAACAAATGGCCACTCCTCCGCCCCTGCATTCCACTCTGGGGCAGTGCACCATGGAGTAACCCGGGGGGATGGCGGCCTCTAACACTGGCCCGGCATCATCCCTCAGCCAGGTCTCCGAAATACAAGCCAGGTCGACCGAAGAAATCAAATCTGTAATAATTGCAGTCTTATTGTTAATCGACCTGGCATTGCACAGCACCACCCTCAGGGAATTAGTAGACAGTGCAGCCCCATTCGCTGCCTGCCCACTCGATCTCATGGGAACACTGGGAACAGAAATTAACTCCACCTGGCCTCTCTCCAAACCCCGGCACTTCCCAGGGCATCTTCTGCACCCTACTACCTCGACCCTGTTCCCCTTCCCTGTGTACGGGGTCCCCCTCCAGCTTCTATCCACACATCTCATTTTGATACTACTTCCTGGCATGGCGAACTGTAGTATCCAAAACTGGGAGGGAAACAAAGGGCCATAGATCACAAAGCTGGGAAGCCCTGTACGCTATTCTAGTTCGCCCAACCTTAGCAACCGCCCCCTGACACATGACTGCCACACAAATATTCCTCCTCTATCCCTCACTAACAATCTACCCCCAACATCCAAACATCCAAACCCCCCACCTACTCTCAAAACCACCCTCCACCCACAACCCCCACCCAAACTATAACAAATAAATTAAAATATCACACTATTAAGTACCCAAACAATTTTAGCCTCATACAATCAGAAATAATCAGACAAGCAATTCGGCCCTAATCAAAACTAATAATCCCTTCATTCAAAAAAAGTCTGCAATTTGAAAAAAAAAAACTTCTGAAGACAGTACATTCTCAGTTTAGGCAGTTACTATACCAGTTCCATGGATTGAGTCACTTGCGGTCCAAGAGTCACAGACCATTCCTGTTTTCTTCTTCCCTTTAGCTCTTCCACGTTAATAATCCTCGCTATGTCCTCCATATGATCCACTTCAGCTTAATCCAAACACAGTCAATACAGGCCCCTAATTCTTCCAAGAATCCACCACACAAACAACCTGCTAGACCACGGGAGACAGAAGAGGTTCTTCCGACAGGCAGTGGAGCTAACTCCATCTGCCAATCAGCTACCCCCACTGCTCAACCGCTCGGCAGATCTCTTAAGTCACAAGGTAGCCACTTATAGTGACAACCAAGGAGAAAAAATTAACAGGTTTTCAGGAGAAAATTCGGACCATTTCCTATTCCACTGTCTTCCTCCTCGTCCCATCCAAAAACCTCACAGATCACTTCCTCTGAAGCGGTCCGACAGGACTCTCACCCCTGCCAGGATCAACCACTAATCCAATGTCCCCAGTCCACTCAAGTCCCACAGCGATCTCCCTGGAACTCCCAAATCTCTCCTGGAACTCCTGAACTCCCCAACTTCAAGCAAAATGAGTGACCAACCAATAAGTGGCCAAACAGTAAACAATTGGTAATTGTAAAGGTTGTGTAAAACAATTGGCTATTTTTGCAAAAGCTTTGTTAAACAGTTGACTACAGTAAATGTTTTGTAAAATAATTGGCTAATTCATAGGAGGTTTTGTAAAACATTTGACTACTGCAAAGGTACAGTATCAAAGATATTATTTGGTATTTCTACTAAAGATGCTTAAACAAATCCACAATGAAATACAGTGGCTCCATACATTATAGCCCCCACACCGCATCCAATACACAATAGACTAGTTTTTATGTTTGCTTGCATGCGCAGCATGAAGTGAACATCTTGTTACAACAATTACAATTATAGATCGAGTGAGCACTTCCGACTAATAGGAGCGCTCTTTTCCCCTGCTCGTGAGATACTCTTATTCTGTGAAGAGCATCTCATGCACAGATGCCCTGGAAACCGGTACATTCCAGGATCAGTTTTTTTTTTAAATATATCACGGATCTGGCCTGGTGGCACTGAGGGCTGAGGCGCTGGACACCACACCTTGTGCCACACTGGCGACCCATGTTCGGGAATGAGCGCAGGCCGCCGGGGGTCAGCGGGGAGGAGATGGATCGAGCGTCCAACAGATTGCTTTCCATCTCTGGGGAAGGGGGTGTTCTGTGGTCGGTGCATATCTGACCCCTGGCAGGGGCTGGGACTCAGTGCTACACTACCACAAGAAAGGGGGATGGGAGCATGGCAGACGCTTGGAGCGAATGCACATGGGTACATGCATGTGCCCACTGCTGGCATCATTGCACACTGAGCTCCCATGAGGGAGAAAATATGGGAGGAAAATGACCCTGGTGGCTGGTCATCATGGCTTGATGGCTGTCCCCAGTGCTTCATCTCCAGAGGTAACACCCCAAACTGGATCCTGCTCGGCAGGTGAGTAGGGGGCTCCCCACAGCCCTGCCATGGGGGGGTAAACCATGGGAGTTGCAGTGGTAAGAGCCTGAAGGAGCAAAACAAGGGACAGCAGCCAGACTAGGAACTGACTGGGGCCAGAGGGGTAGAAAGATAATAGCAATCATATAAATAAATATATCATGGATCGCTCTCAATCAATAATATATTAATACGTCCATCAAAGCCACTCATTGCTGTATAAGAGTGGTTTCACTTGCCATCAGCTTGAGCCAGAACTCAGCTTCGCTTCTCTGTTCTCGTTCCAGTCGAAGGCATGTGAAACCACTCTTATACAGCAACGAGTGACTTCAGGGCACGTAATAACATATACAACATGGTTTCAAAGGTATGTAGCTGTGAGGTCCAATGCAGCTGAAGCTACAGTGTGCACAGCAGTGACAACAAAACAAAATGGTAATATTATATGCACACTGAAAATAGAAAATAAAGTTAAAAATCAAAGTTTTGACCTTATGTCTTCAGGAAATATCTAAAAGAGAAAAAAAAAAAGTTGTTTTTTTCTCTTTTAGATATTTTCTGAAGAAGACCTAAGGTTGAAACATCAATTTTTAACTCTATTTTCTGTTTTCAGTGTACATTTAATATTACCATTTTGCTTTGCTTTCAGACCACATGCTGAAGCTGCACTTTGCTGTTGTAGTGACAGACAAATATTTAGTCATGAATGATCTTGACTATGTTTTCTGTTTGCCGGGCAGAAACTTTGTGCAGTTCAAAGAGCGAGCTGCCCGTATTCCCACCCAGCAAGCAGAGAACACCGCCACCCAGCTAAGCTAGCACAGCTGCTTGATCTCTGCCTCTCCATTTCTACAACTGCTAACATGCCTATTTTCCTGGATTTTGCAGGACATCATGTTTTTTGATTGATTTCAGCCATCCTCCTGCTGCATTCTGCCAGGACTTGCTTTTGTCCCATGTCTGACCACTAACTGTGATCTCCTGCCCAACTGCCCGTAAAATGCCCCAGCATCCTGGTTCTCTGTCCTAGCTGGCATCATCTTGAGTAGCACTTACATCACACTCATGTGCTCTGAGATGAGCTGTTAGCTGGGATGCCAGTGCCATTTGCTCAGTCTTGTTTACTTTTGTTTCAGCTATGGTGTTCTAGTCCTCAGTCATCATTGCTGACTCCACTGCTAACATTGCCTTAAGTTGAGTCTAGCTCAGCTCACACACAGCAGTGTCAATAAAATAATACAAAACAAGCATTTGTCAATGCTGAATGTTGGCTTGCTGGCATTGACATTGGTAGTGCAGGAGTTAGAGGAATGCATAATGGGAATGTCAGTGAAGTATTCGAGTGATGCCAACCCCACTCCCACATTGCAGAGACTGACAGGCATTGGGGGGGTGCCTTTGAGTCATTGGCCATAACGTTCACACCATTTCACCTCACCCTACCCTGCAGACACCAACAGGTGTCATAGTGTGCCTTGGGGTCTTCAGGCTGTACACTCACCCCATTCCATAATGAAATATGCAGAGATGGGTGCAGTATAGGAAAATGGGGTGAACTTTGGGGCCGAAGACTCCAAGTTACACCTCGATGCCTGTCGCTGGCTGCAGGGTGAGGGTGGGATAGCTTGAGCATTACAGCTAACAATCCCAAGTCACACCCCCGACGCCTCTCAGTCTCTACAGGGTGGAACATTATGATTCAAAACCCTAATACCCCAGGCATTTGTTGGTATTTTCACTTCAAATTTTCAACATGGGCTTTTTGTGACCCCACTTCATAAACAGTGGCACTATCAGTTCATTAACCAAATGGTGATTTTGCACAGCAACTGCGACATTTGGCACCACAGGCATGAAAACACATTTTGGGCAGGATGTGAAAAATGACAACTGTACTGTTCATGAGGTGTACAAAATGGCAATGTTGAAAATCTGGAGTGAAAATATGAAAAATTGGTGAAGTCATTAGCGTGCATTGAAACTGCACAATGCACGCCCGTAACACAATCATTTTAGGGATTTTATTTACCAAATTTTCAACATAGGCATTTTGGAACCTCCCCTCATGAGCAGTGGCATTGTGATTTTGTTAATCTGTTCTGAAAGTTGATCTCCTACAGTGACTGTGCCATTGTGCGCCCTAGGTGCGAAAACACATTTTGGGCAGGATGTAAAAAATGACAGCTGTACTGTTCATAAGGAGGTGTAAAACAATGCCAATGTTAAAATCTGGAGTGAAAACATTACAAATTGGCAAAGTTACGAGTGTGTGTGCAAACAGGTACAACACATGCTCCTAACGCAGTCATTTTTTGGAATTTTTTCATCAAATTTGCAATGTGGGTATTTTGGTACTCCACGTCATGAACAGTGGCACTGTTGTTTCATTAATTGGTCATGAAAGGTGATTCCATTCAGTGAATGTGAAATCACCTTTCGAGACTGAGTAACAAAATGATAGTCACATGTTCATGAGGAGGGTCCAAGAACTCCATGTTGAAAATTTGGAGCCAAAATTCCAAAAAATGGCTGAGATATCCCCCTAAGTTGAAAACCCCCATTGATGCCATTATAAAGCTTACCATACTTTTATTCAGTTTGCAGTTGGCTTTTGAAGAGTGTGGTCATGTTCCCGCTCCACTGAAGAGTGCAGTGCCAGACCTCCGGAGGTAAATATGGGGTGAGGGAGGTGTGGAGAGGTGGGGTGCACAGAGGGTGGGTGTGCATTGGGGGAGGGGCGGCGGGACGATGAGGCACCATTTTCTTTTTTACAGAGACAAAAAAAACGGACATTGGGGAAGGTTTTCTTTATGTACAAGTTTAAAAAAAAACTTTGGGGCACATTGGGGTGGGCTCCCAGTGTGCCACATGAGTTTGGGGTGAGGGGGACTCTTGCCAATGGGGATTAGGCACCCCTGTCAGCAAAGAAAGTGGGGATCATGATGCCGACAGGGATTGGGCACCCCCCATTGGCAAAAAAAGTGGGGGGGTATGATACTGATGGGGACTGGGCAACCCCGTCGGCAAACAAATTAAACTGTGTGGGTCATTATGCTGATGGGGATTGGGCACCCCTGTCGGCAAACATATTAAGCATGGGGGGGATACATGATGCCGACAGGGATTGGGCACCCCCGTCCGCAAACAAATTAAGCATGGGGGGATGCATGATGCTGATGATGATTGAGCACCCCCACTGGCAAACAAATTTAACTGGGAGGGACACACCGACACAGGGATTGGGCACCCCTGAAGTCAGCTTTCTGGGGATTGTGTGGCAGACAGCAGAAGCCAACATTTTTTTTGGAATGTTTCACCAGGAAAGGCACGTAACAGAATTTCTTCATCTTATGCTCCAGTGAGGAAACTGCACTTCATTGGAGCGGCAGATTTCTTTCAACTTCGTGGCTCTCTTTGAAACTACTGTCATTGGCAGCATGCTTGCTAATTGGTGGCTGAGAGACACACCAATTAAAGTGTCCCCTGCATTGCGACAATGCTGACACACCTCTGAAATGCAGTACTACCACAAGATGTTGCTTGCGCACACTCAAACCAACATAAAAAGTCATGCTTTGCATTGTCTAATGAAACACATGGATGATTCACTCCTCCTGACTCTGACCAATGCAAAACAACCCAAACTTAAAAAATTAAATAGCACAACCCTGTCATGCTTATTGCTTAATTGTAATCCTGAAAAAGTAATTAGTTACGTTCTGCACAGTAGCAAGAACGTGGCTGTACTGCTGGGTTGCAAATGTGGGTGAAGTATGTTTTTTTGTAATTATACAAGAACCAGCTGATTCACAGCCTTTTGTAATTGAAGTCTTGATGATTTCATGGCTGTACAATTGTAGCTGAATTTGTGCTGTTTAGGCTGTGCTGAAACCTTAATTTGCATTGTTTATTCCAAAGGTCTGATACCTTACAGGAATGTAACTGTTCTGTTTGCTCATCACATGCACCCAAGTGGAATTCCGTGTTGTGTTTGCTAAAATGCTGCTGTTTGTATCAGAATTCTCCATGGGCTTTTGTAAGAGGACTGTAGAAAGTTTTGGGATGGCTGCACACCTTGTGCAACATTTTTCTTTCAAAAACTAGTGAGGGAGGTGAGCAGGTGTAGCTGCACTCCATACCATATCTCAGCTAAGGATGCTCTAATTCAAATTTCAGCTCTGTGATATCAATACAAAACTTAGTGGCATATCTGGCTGCTTTTAGTTTAAAATAAAAAAAAAATAAATTCTCCCCCCATTTACCGGAACCGCACACCCATCCCCCGACCTCACTGAGCCCATTCTGCTGCTGCCTGCCAACAAGGTAAAAGGAAAATGGAAGGACATCAGGAGTGTTATCCTACCACAGACAATAAAACTATTTGTTAGTGTAAATAATGTATGCATAAGAATACCAAGCAGTTTGAGGTGCAATAATCATTACAAATAAAATGCTTCTCTAAGATTAATGTGAAACATAAATTTTACAGAAGGAGATGATATATGTTACTTTTTTAGGAGCTGGCCTTGCTTGTCTACTTTATTTGTTTTCATCCCCAAATGATACAGAAGAGGCAGCAAATCACCCATTTCCATAATAGTTATATCTAACAGTGAGCATCAATACCCTGATTGTGTGTGTCATGAAGGTTATGAGAATAAACATATTATAATGAAAGGGTAGAGATTAATTTCTCAGGCTCAGCTCAGCCCCTTTATAATAATTATCCCTGGCATCTGTTTCATGTCTACTATATATTATTCATTATCTCAGCAAAACTGTTTCCTAGAAGCTGTTACTGTATTTCTTTGTTATGTCTGCATACTTAAGAGAGTTTAGAAAAGGGCAAAATTTTATGCACATTGAAAAATGAGGGTTCCACATTTTGGACATTTGTCTCACATTTTGTCCCACATTGCCCGACCTGCAGATTGAGAGGTATATCCACCCCTCTTCTTGCGTTGCTGGAGCCCAGACAGTAAACCTGTTCCTCAAGTAATCCACCCCTTCCCTCTTCCCTGCATATACTACAGGTGACAAGGGGGGAGTCACTCAGGCTCTTTGCCCATTTCTCTTTCTCGCTCTCCTTGTTAAAAAAAGAAAGCCCCCCAAAAAACAAGCAAACATAATAAAGGAATCTCAGTCCCTCTCCTCGACAGTCACGACTCCTGCCGATACGGGGGGAGGGACTCATAACGCCTCTCTGCCTATGTCTTTCATTCTTCCCTCTCCCTTGTTTTTAAAAAAACCTCTGGTGTCCCTCACCTTAACTTAGCTTTATTGGTGGTTGATAAATAAATAGATAAAAGATTAAAGACATTTGATCAGGTTGAGCTGCAATACAGAATTTCAAGGATTATCCTGCAAGGTTAATTTGAATCCTTTTGCTATGGCTTCTTGTGTGCATACACAAAATAAAGATATGGCTGTGGCTCCTGCCAACAAGAGGGGACTCACTTGACCTCCATCCTCTTATCAGGCAATCTAGGAAAGAATAACCAATGTCCCCAGCAGCATCACTTGTTTGCGATCACAGCAAACAGTGCACAAACATACCCTGAGGCAGACAAGCTGAACTTTATGCAAGATAACAGCAACCTAATTCTGGATATGAATGGCCCCCCACCTCTCACTGAGGGGGGTGAGTTGCTGACAGCCCCCCAGGAGGTGGGGCTAAGAGAGCTGCCTTCTCTGCAGGGGAGAAGGGTCGGCCCCTTGAGACCGGCCCTATCAGTGGGACACCATGTAGATAGGGCTGGCCCTGTCGGCTCCAGCAGGGAGGAGCCTGGCAGGGCTTTAAGTGAGCGGTTCAGGAGGATTTCGCCCTCTTTGCACCACTCACTGGAGTTCACCGCATCATCCTGCTTGCAGCTCCCTGGTAAGTCTCTGGCCTTTCTCTGCCTTTTTCCATTTTACTTGCCCAGCCGTAGGCTAGACGAGCTCCAGGCCTCCTGCGCTTGTGGCTTTGCTGGCTGCCGCTTTCCTCCCTCCTTCCTCTTCCCTCCTATTTTTAGCCCCTCAGTCCCAGCCACTGCCCACCTCCACTTTGGCGCCAGGTGGCATGGTTCCCCCAGGTCTCGCTTGTTTGCCTCTGTCTGCCCATCCCCCCTCGTTTCCCCTCGCCTGCCCTGCTCTGCTCCCATAGCCAGCACCCCCCAGCCGGCCTTATGGCCCCCCTTCCCAGTGCTTGCTCCACTTGCTTGTTGCCTAATTTTCTTCCCCTCCCCTTTTTTGGCAATTTTCACCTCTCTCCCGGCAGTGCTCTTTGGTGCTCCATTTATGGCTTCTCCCATCGGCCACCGGGCTTCACATCCCTGGCCCAGCTTTCCCGGCCACTACTTTCCCCCTCATTCTTCCTTCCTCCATTTCCTCCACAGTTTGTTCTCTGTGGCCCACTCCCTGGGCCCAGCTCCTGCCTGCCTTGCCTCCTGCGCCATTGGCCTGGTCCCCCTTTAGGCCTCCCATGCTTGCCTGTTCCTTCATGCCCCCTCCTCCGCTTATCCTCCACGCCTGCCCCTTGCTCGGTTTTCCTCATCAGCACCACCAGACAACCTCATGGCCTGCTCACACGGCACTTTTTCCCATGACTGCCTGTCGCTGAATTTTCTTGTCCCCCCATTTCAATTATCTTTCCTCCCTCACCGGCGCTCCAGTTCAGGCTTCTCCCACCCACTCCTCATCCGTTCCCAGGGCCTTACATCCCCATTTATTTGGCTTAGAGTGCTCCTGTCTCCTCGCAAGGCCTTAGGCTTCGGCCTTAACCGTCCCACCCAGCTGAACTCTGCATTTTGTTTGAGGAAAAACGCTGCTACCTCCCTTGGATTGTTGCATTGCCTGTGGGCCCTTGCAGCTCCTGGCTTCTTATCCTCGGTCCCCCCTTTTTTTCCCTCTGCATCCTGCCTGGCTCTGCTTTAGTTTTCTGCTCCACATGGCTCCCCCCCCACTTACTTCAAGGGCCTACACCCTACTGCAGTCTAGGCTTCGCTTTAGCCTTGTATTATTGTTATATGCCAGTGAAGAAGGGATTTTGCAACCAAAGATACTAAGCTGGGCCTCTACCCAACTGTAGCCTAGGCCATTTACAGCCTTGTAGTACTGTTATTTGCCTGTGAAGCAGGGATGTTACAGCTAGAGCTAGCCTTAATCCAAAAGGAATTTAGATAGTCTAAGCTATTTTGCTTGACAGATAAGAAATGCCTTTGCTAAAGGATGTACTGTATCTGAAACGCGTCAGGCTGTCTGATGTAGCAATTTAATAATATTTATTAAAATATTTTGAACTTGAGCTCCGATGTCCAGTGTCCAAAATGGGAGTGAGTGCCACAGTTTGTGCAATTTTGATTTGAGAATTTCTGGATGAGCACCACATTCCTTGGTGCATACTGAAACTTGCAGGAGGTTAGCATAAGCTATTACATGCACACAGGTGGGCTTTCAGACTTTTGTAGGGCTGTTTATATTGTTTTTAGCTAGAACATCAGCAGACGTGGTATGATTACTTCACATAGGGGTTTCGTAGAAGCAGGAAGACTGGGCTTGAGGGTAATTGGTTTTCATATATTTAGATATTAGGGAATTGATACTGTTGGAGGGTTACTACTGCTGTTGGAGGGCCATTGGAATATGAGGCTAGGGCATGGGATTGATGAATATGTTTTGTCTTTGATATAGGTATTGCCAGGCTTAACACCGCTTTGCCCCCCTATAAGTTATCTATTTGGAAAATGTACGATCCCCAGGTGTCCCAGGCACAGGAAAGCCAGGCGCCCCAGTGTTCCACACCAGCCCAGAATCTGGGTCAAGATTGAGTAGGGCAGGAAGGCCAGCTGCCGCCTGTTTCTCTGGCTGCCCTAATACAATGGCAGGACAAGGCACTGTGCGATGCCCTGCAATGCCTAAAAGAAATTGGGGATCAGATTGGCTTATGGCTCTATCCAGGCTAGAACCAGGCCTGCTGGTCACCCCTCCAGGTGGGCAACCACTGCCAGAGGCAGTCCATTCAGATACCTCCTGTTACAACTGAGGTGGAGGAAAGACAGCCTAGGTGGAGCCAGCCTTCAGCTTGCTTACTAGAATCCATAGCACAAACTAAATCTGATAAGAAAAAGGGGCAAGGTGGGCAGACAAAGCAAAAGGCTCAACCATTGGCAGAGACAAGCAGAAAGTGGACTGAGGTCAAGTGGATCAGAGGGGAGGAGAGCACAGCAAGCAGGGTCCAACAACCAGGTGCACCAAAGAACGAGGTGGAAAAGCCCCCCTACGGTGCCCGTGGTACAACCACAAATCAGTGAGTATGAAGGCGATCACAAAAGTGACGCCTCTGTAGAGATGGTGTGGTCAGGCCTGGAGCAGCTGCCGCTAGACTCCGGGGCCGCAGGCTCAAAATACTTTAGATGGAGGCAAAAGTTGAGAAACATGGCTAAGGTCTCTGCTGCCAAGGAACAGGAAAGAAAAAGGGTGATATGCAGGAGAGGCAAGATGGGGGACATCTGCCACCAGTCAGACCCAAGCAAACCCAGGTCAATTGGCGGGAAGAAGCTCAGCAGGGGGTGCAATACACAAAGCCAAGAAGGGTGGCCTGGGGCTCAGGGAGATAACTTCTCACCTGCACTGCCATGGTCACCAGTATGGCAACAGAGTCCCTTCATGTAGCCCTTTATGTATGGGGGCACGGGCGGCATGCCAGCCACTTGGGCCACAATGGCACACGAAGAGGGGTGGAGCCCATCAATGGTGGAGCAACACAAAACCTGTTAAGTTGCCCAATGCTAGGCAATGGTCAACAGAATTCCCCAGCAGCTGAGGCAATACCGACCCAGCCATCCTCACACAGTGTCTCAGACAGCTCTGCCATAGAGGACACTAGAGCACAGAGAGCTGCAGTACAGGTATGGACCGGAGCGCAATCCGCCGCAACCCAGTTTCAGCAGGGGAGCAAGGACAACCTTGTAGCAGGAGCAGAGGGTGGGAATAATGTTACCACATTGACAGGAACCACCCCCACAACTCCATCTGGTGTCACCGCAACTAATGACCAACACTTAGGACTGGATCGTTGAGCGTATGCCGGGGTAGAAGACCTCCTGGGTGATCACCAATCAGACATGGTCAGGGAAAGAATTTCGAAAGAGGAATTTATAGATATGTTCTCCCTATTACACAAGGAACTCCCCAAGGAGATTGACGATAAAAAGAAGAAACAGGAAAGGCCTCAGAGGCCCAAAGTACCATTCACATTTGAGAACTGTGCAGCCGCTTTCAACATATTTATGTTGGTATATGGGATGAAACACCCTGACAAGCTGATTTCATTACTTAAGTATTGAGTTACCATTAAATTTGCTCACTTATCATTTGATGGATATGCATGGCTAAAGTACGACGAACAATTTCATCTAAAATTGGCATGGCAGCCCAATCTCAAATAGGAAAATACGCACATAGACCTGTGGGTTTGGTATATGACTCGGGGAAGACCTAATGTGGTAACATATACAGATAGTGGCCATGTCATTGCCAGACAGGCAGGAGGTGACTATAAAAAAGACCACAAAAAGTCAACAGGTAAGAAAGCATGTCTTGATTATAACAAAGACAAACGTTTTCGTTCCTTTTGCAGATGCAGCCATATCTGCAAAAATTGTGGAGGGGAACACAGGGTTGTGGATTGCACCCAACAGTCTGCCAAGTGGCAGGGTAACAAGGGAGCTGGGGTGGAAAAGGGAAAACAGGGGTCTGGGAAGTCTAGCTAGTTTACCGGTCTGCATAGATCTAATGGAAATATGCCTCACTTGTTACCCTGACTGCAAAGTGACACAGTATTTGCATGATGGTTTCAAACACGGCTTTCAGATCCCATACAAAGGACCTAGGGTGGCAACCACAGCTTGCAACCTTAAGTCTGAAAACCTACTCCCCGATATCATCAAGAAAAAGATCACCAAGAAGGTTGAGGCGGGCAGGGTGGCAGGACCCTTCGACACTCTCCCAGGTTCCTACCCTCAGGGTATCACCACTGGGGCTGGTCACCAAAAAGACTGACGGGGAATACAAGCTTATACATCACCTGTCCTACCCTAAGGGGATGTTGGTAAATGATTTTATCATCCCCGAGGATTGCACAGTGCAGTATGCATTGTTTGATATAGCACTGCGCTGGATACAGGAGCTGGGTCAAGGGGCACTGATGGCAAAGAGTGACATCAAGTCAGCCTTCCGCCTCCTACCAGTGCATCCGGGTGACCACAAAATATTGCATTTCAAATTCAAAGACCAATAGTATGTGGACAAAGCAATGCCCATTGGTTGCTCAGTAAGCTGAGTGGCTTTTGAAGCATTTGCAACATTCCTGGAGTGTGCTACAAGAAGGCACACATGGAACCCACACATAGCATATTGCTTAGACGAGTTTCTGTTTGCAGGTCCCAGTGGATCACATACATGTGCAGATACACTGGGGGGCTTTAGTGTACTAATGGGGTATTTTAGTGTCCCATTAGCCCAAGAAAAAAACTGAGGGTCCCACTACCTGTCTCTCATACCTGGGCATAGAAATAGATTCTGAGGCCATGGTTTCCCGCCTGACACAAGACAAAGTGACTCTGTTGAGCAAGATGTTAGGGGAGATGGGAAGAGCAAAGAAAGTGACCCTACAGCAGTTGCAATCTGTCATAGGGCACCTGAACTTTGCATGCCGTGCAGTCCGTCTGGGCAGGCCATTCCTGAGATAGATGACCGCAGCCACATCAGGGGTTCTAAAACCATACCACCACATCAGAGTGATGGAAGGCATGAAAGCTGACCTACGGGTCTTGGGGGGGGGTTCATGAAGGATTTCAATGGTATTACCATCTGGCAGACGCCGGAGAACCAGCTGTATGATCTGCACATGGTTACAGATGCATCGGGTGGTATTGGCTTTGGAACCTTTTGGCAGGGGGCATAGTTTGCAAAGCACTGGCCACAGGAGTGGGTAACAAGTGGTCTCACAAAAAAGCATTACACTGCTTGAACTGTTCCCTGTCATGGTGGCAGTGGCAGTGAGGGTTTGGAGCACAAACTCAAGAACAAGAAGGTGCTTTTCCGCACAGACAGTAGGGTGGTAGCTGACATATTGAGCTTGCAGACTTCTCATTCTGAGGAGGTAATGAAGGTTCTGTGAATCTTTGTGTTATGTTGCCTCCGGTACAATATGTCTTTCAGGGCGTGGCATTTGTCAGGCAAAGAAAATGTCGTTGCCGATGCCCTGTCTCAGTTACAGCTCAAGCAGTTCAGGCGGCTGGCTCCAGTGGCAGACCCACTCCCCACGCAGATACCAGAAGCTGTCTGGAAACTGGGGAACCAAGACTATAGCAACTGGTACAGCTCTCTGTGGCCCCCTCGACATGCAGGAAATACACAGGTAGCTATGCGGCTTTCCAGGAATTCTGCAGTCACGAGGTTAGCGTGACACTGCTCGACACTCAAAGACAAATCCAAAGGTAAGTCCACCATTTGGAATGCCTGGGAAGATCTCCAGCTGCAATATGCTTGCATTGGTGGGCGTCGCATTCCTTCACAAGACGGAAGGTTTCCCCAATCCAACTGACAGTTTCATTATGAAGAAAATGTTACAAGGTCTGGCGAGGTCAATAGGACGAAAGATGGACACAAGGAAGCCCATAGGCTTGACCAAACTGTTCAACCTTCTGAAAGTACTGGCAGTCACATGCAGCTCAGGTTATGAAACCCAGCTTTTCAGAGCTCTATTCACTTGTGCATTCTTTGGGGCCTTTTGGGTGTCGGAGATGGTACTGCAATCCAACTCAATGGGGCAGAACATAAATTTTCTGTTCGATGATTTCGCCATCTGGCAAGACAGATTATGTCTACAGTTGTGCAAGCCAAAGACAAACCAATGTGGGCCTACAGCCCTCATAACACTGTTTAGGGCTCCCGCAGGAAACATCTGCCCATGGGCATTGATGATGGAATATCCGGATGTGCGGCCAATAGATCCTGGTCATTTATTCATCCACTGGGATGGGAAACTGGTCACGAGGTGACAGTTCACAGCCGGCCTACAGAAAGGTCTGTGGATGGCTGGCCTAAACCCAAGTTGTTATAATACACATTCATTCAGGATTGGAGCGGCCACTGAGGCAGACAGGTGTGGGCTGAAGGAGGATCAGATCAAGGAAATGGGCCAATAGGCATCAAGATCATATGAGGGTTATATCAGACCTCAGCAGAGGCCAATGGAGGGGAGGCTGGAGAATCCAGCACCTACGGTGACTGTCCATAAATATGGCATCATACTCACATTTTCTGGTTTGTTTTACAGGCATGGCTACTGCAACACCACAGATCGGGATCGTGGGTCATTCGCACGTGAGGAAGGTCTACACCAGGGCAAAAAATGGCCATACATGAGGCAGCTGGGCATCCTGAGAGGTCAAACTGTCATCCAATGGCCAGGAAAAGGGGGGATGAAGGTGGGGGGCATTGTTTGAAACAATATTCAGATTGGGGTTACAATAGCAGCCACCCGTTGCACTGGTACTCCATCTGGGAAGGAATGACTTGGTCACGCTGGGGGACCCTAGGCTAATTGGGGAAATAAAGAGAGGCTTGGCCGGTCTCAAAGAGCTGTTGACACTTACCATTCTGTCATGGACTTGAATCATTCCATGCCAGTAGTGGCATGGTGAGTGGAAAGCGGGAGCCATTGACAAAGCATGCAGGTCGGTGAATAGGGAGGTGTTCCATTTTGTGGCCTCGCTTGGGGTGGAGGTTATCAGGCATTTCCTTATCACCAAGATGGATAAGGACCTATATAGCCATGATGGGGTACATCTGTCTGACATCAGAAGTGATATTTTTAATAACACGCTAAATGATTTTTGAGAGACAGTATTATTTGGGAAAAGTAAGATCCCTTGGGCATTGGTTGGGGATATGTGTTGGCACCGTATGTAAGTGGCATTAATTCATGGCTGACCCTGGGTAATTGAGTCTCCTGGCATTAAAAGAATCTGCAATTGGGTGACACCGGGGAGAGGTGTGACCCTGGGATGGGTAATCTTTGGGGACCCGGGCAGGAAGTCACTCAGGTGGGGCGTGCGCCAAAACACTGGGAGCCAAGACTCCGAGATGGGGAGTGTGGCCCCAGATGGGCATGCTCCTCATCAAAGGGTCTAGGAGGTCCTAAATTAGTGAAGATGGGGACGGGAACTGTCCTGCAGGAAGACATGACCCTGGATGGGTCTGTTTGAAGAATAGGCCAGAGTTCCTTTGGACAAATTGGATAAAGGAGCCGGGGTTCAGCACAGACATGAATTTGCTGCCCAAGGGGTCTTACTGTAGGGAGATACTTTATGTATATATTGTAATGTATATACATCTATAGTTAATGTGATGTACATATTTATATCTATATTGGAATGTATGAAGTATTACCTGTAATGCTAAAGATTTTATTAAGTAAAAAAGCTGTGGCCTTTTTTCATTCCAAGATCTGTGTGGTGTGATTCATTGAATGGGAGGTCCACTTTGGGCAATGGCCCCCCTGGCCTCTCACGGGGGGGTGAGTTGCCGATGACCCCCAAGGAGGTGGGGCTAGGAGTGCTGCTGTCCCCACAGGAGAGAAGGGGTGGCCCCTGGAGACCGGCCTTATCAGTGGGACACCACGTAGATAGGGCTGGCTCTGTTGGCTCCAGCAGGGAGGGGTCTGGCAGGGCGTTAAGTGAGCAGCTCAGGAGAATTTGCCCTCTTTGAACCGCTCACCTGAGTTCGCATCCACCCACCCATCCCAGCCTGCCGGGCCACAGTGCTAGGGCTGTTGCAGCTCAATATGTAGTTGATATTGAAAGGGACAATATTGGAGTAATAATGGGCATTAATTCATGGCTGACCCTAGGTAATTGAGTTTCCTGGGATTTATGGAAACTGCGATTGGGTGACACTGGGTAAAGGCATGACCCTGGGATGGGTATGCTTCAGGGACCCAAGTAGGAAGTCACTCATGTGGGGCGTGCGCCGAAATGCTGGGAGCCAAGACTCCGAGATGGGGAGTGCAACCCCAGATGGGCATGCTTCTCGTCAAAGGGTCTAGGAGGTCCTAAATTCGGTGAAGATGGGAAGGGAACTGTCCTGCAGGAAGACACAGCCCCAAATGGGTCTGTTTGAAGAATGGGCCAGAGTTCCCTTGGACAAATTGAATAAAGGAGCGGGGGTTCAGCACAGATATGAATTTGCTGCCCAAGGGGTCTTACTGTAGGGTGATACTTTAAGTATATATTGTAACATGTATATATCTGTAGTTAATGTGAGGTACATATTTATATCTGTATTGGAATGTATGAAGCATTACCTGTAATGCTTAAGATTTTATTAAGTAAAAGAGCCGTGGCCTTTTTTCATTCCAAGATCTTTGTGGTGTGATTCATTGAATTGGCAGTCCACTTTGGGCAACTGTAGGCTGCAGCTCTACAGCAACAAGATGAGTGGGCTCAAAATAAAGGGCATATGCAATGGAGTTTACCAGGGAGTGAGGGAAAGTTGAGAGTGTCCCAAGAGGCTGGTGCACGCATGCATGGTATGGCACTGGGTTGGGAGAGGGTCTCGTGTAAATCACAGCAATGTCAGCAACAACATTGCACTTGTACCACTGACCAAAGTTTGGATGAGAGTCTCAGAGTTCCAAGTTGTGAGACAGAAGTCATTTCAGTCTCCACTGAACTGGTCACAACTTTTTTGAAATAAGGAGGTTTGCCTGTGTTCATGGCAGGCCCATTTGTTCCAGGCCCCTGACCAAAAAGGTGACTCAGTAGGCTGATCAGAAGAGGGTGGGAGGGGGATGAGGCTGGGTTTCCGAGTAAAAGGGGATGATAACAAAGACAAAAGCACAAGATGACATCACAAGGAGGGGACAGAGCCTAAGAGCAGCACAGGGAGAGGACTGGAGGAGAAAAAGAGAGAGATGGGGAAAGGGACTTAAAAAGTGCTGCTGTAAGCAACTCCTGTCACAATTTTGCTGGCTAGTAGTTTTGCTAGTTAGCACATCAGTTGGCAAATTTTTGTTGGAGAAAATTTAGTTCCTGTTTGTTTTTTGCTGAGACATTTGAATTCTATTTGCAGTGGTAAGTATCCAATTCATATGTGATTAACAGGAAATATACAGTTCCAATTACACAGCAGGTCTTGTTAAGGAAGTAACTCAGTAAAAAACAAGGACAAAGAAGCTGGTCTGATTTTAAAATGTAGAAGTTCTGGCTTTATGAAGTTTTGAAGCTAATGAGACTGTGGGGCTAGGAGACCAGTACAATTGTTTAGAAAGAGTAATAAAATATGATGGGCCACCAGGCCCGAATGTAAGATAATAGCAAGTTTTTTGTTCTTGTTAGATTGCAGATTAATTGTTTAAAATGGTAATAAAAGGTGATAGGCCCGTTAGGTCCGATTTTCAGATACAAGCTAGTTTTCTTCCTGTTAGTTTTTGGTTGTGGCAATGGAAATGCAGTTAGGAATGATGGCGGCCATCGGGCTGAATCTGTGCAGTAATAAAAGCAAGCTGTTTTGGTAGGTAGAAAATGAGGATGTTGTTGGCATGCTGAGTGGGTGGGTTTTCTTTACCAAGCCCGAAGGGAAAAACAGGAAGTTTTAGCTGCCTCCAGAGGTAAGAGAAGCATAGTGCTGATGACGAGGGGATGGTAGTTTCAACCACAAGAAATATGGAAAAAAAGATTGGAAATACAGCACTAGCAAACATGATGAGAGTGCTTATGGTGCATTTTGGGAAAGGGGGGGTTTCGGCAGCAGACACCAGGGGAAGGGAAAATGGAAGTGGGAAAGGAGAAAATAAAAAGCTGGCCACAGGTTAGCAGACATTGTAAAGGGGGTCAACCAAGGGAGCCGAGTGGTCAGGTTGTGCAAGCCAGCCGACAGGAAAGGAGTAATGGCTGACCCTTGGCGGTGGGACATGGAACAGGAGAATTTAAAAGGGGCCCTTAGTTGTTTTTTTGACCCACAGTGGTTTATTGGGCAGCCAGATTGGGCCACATGGGCAGCTGCTAGGTTTGAGAGTACTGCCGGACTATGTGATGGATGCCATTTTGAGACAACCAGCAACCATGTGATGGCCACCATTTTGGGAACTTTTTCAGCTGCATTTCAATACCCCTCAAGGGTAGCAAATTGTTGAGGTAATCTGGGATTGCACTGAAAAATATAGTGGGTTTTCAAGTGTTCTTTTTTAAGTGAAAACTTTTTTTTGCAGTTAATTTCTTTATGCTCCTCCTGGGCGGCACACCATCATGCCTGATCTCGCAGCCCCGTCCCCCGCTTGCAGCCTACCTTCCGCTTCCTCCATGGCTTGGCTCCTTATGGCAGGGTGGCGGAGATTCCTCAACCCATTGAAATGGATCCAGTGTGGCGGTTACTGCTATTCGTGGGAGCTGGGCCTGTGGGGATTGGCTTCCATCTTGCTACGCCCAGGACTTTTTTCCCTTCATTTTCTCCCCTTAGGAGAGGAGGCATGCAATGACGCCCTATGGAGAGAGCATGCACACGTCCGCATGTGATCCTGCAAGCATCTGCCTCCTCTCCTCCCCTTTATGAGCATCAGTGTGCTGTCCCCCAGCCATCACTAAGGGCCAGTCGAGCATCGACTGCTGGTGGCCCCCCTCCCTGGAGAAGGAGAGCAGTCCCTTGGATGCTCGATCCTTCTTCTCCCCCGTCGGCCCGTGCTCGTTCCCAAACACGGGTCGCCAATGTAATGAGATGTCAGGCATCCAGCGCCTCAGCCCTCAGTGCCACTGGGCCAGCTTTTAAGTGAAAACTTAGGGCAATATTTCCCCTTTTAAAGAAGCAATGCAGCAATATTTCTTCAGATACAATTAATAACGGCATTAACACTCCTGTTTAATGTGCTTTTCTCTAGGCTTTGTATACTGAATCCCATGCTTGTAGACAATTGAAGGCATTTTGTGAGTGGTTTTTGGGCCTACGAAATTTGAGGACAGCCAGATTGGGCCACGTGAGTGGCCGCCATGTTAAGTGTACTGAAGGATCACTTCAAGGCCACCATTTTGAGTCAGCTGGTGACCACATGGTGGCCGCCATTTTGGGAACTGTGTGGTTGCATTTAAATACTCCTCAAGGTCTGCGAATTGTGGAGGTATTTCAGGTTTTTGGCTATAAGACTTCCATGTTTGTAGATTTTTTGATGGGGGTTTCTAAAATACAATTTAAAATCAAAGGCAAAGAAACCACATGGCAGCTGCCATTTTGAGATGGCCAGTGGGCCTCAATATGGCTGCTATATTACAACTTCAGGTGGCCACGTGACAGTCACCATATATTTTGACACTCAAAAAGGGACTACAAGTTTTGGGATCTGGGCTGGTACCAGTGAGGCAGTAACATGTGGACTGCTTGTGTCATAAAAAAAAGAAAGCAAGGGAATCGTTATGTAATGGCAGTGTGAACCACAGCACAGCAAATAACTGGTTTTATTATAATTATTGTTATCAAGAATTTAAGCAGTGGCACCTAGAATGAACCAGACCTTAAAAGAAAAGACAATGAGATGGGTGATGGAGCTGGTTGAGAAGGCTAACAAGATGCTTAATGCTGTGGATGATGATTGGGCTGGACTGGAACCCAGCAGGCACAGGGAAAAGTGTAAGGGTGGCAAGGGATGAGGAGTAAAAGGCAACAAGAAGCCACCAGTGGCCTCACAGGACCTGGAGCCAGTGGCCCCAGTCCCCCCACAACCCCCAAGGCCCATATTCCCTATCTCGCTGTCAGGAGGTCTAAACCTCACTCTCAGGTTCTTGCCAATATTGGGAATGCAAGAAATCACAAACATGTTGCATAAGAGTAATAAACTTGTTTATTACTACCAAAAGGATAAACCACAGTTGCCCTAAGCAGTTCTTACCAATATGAACCACGAGCCAGTGCAAAGCATTCCCTATACCTCAAGGTTTCTCTGTGTCTCTTGGGGTCTAGGAAGGTATAAGACTCAGTGTCTTACATTATATAGCTATGATAATTACTATGGTTACTGTAAGATAGAAACATTTCTAGTTACAGAGATGAGCCCTATTGGCTAAATTAGAGTGGCTCCATGGTCCAAGATAACATTATTCAATTTTGTAGTAGTCATCACTTTGTGAGACAAAACAGTACAGTGTACAGAGTCTTACATAACTCAATGTAATAGTACAAATCACCAAAAGGTGGCAATGCCGACTTATATATCATAATTATTACAAGGACACAGATATCCTAACATCTTATGAGTAAGAAATACACAGAAAATACATAGAAAATATGTAAGCAATAATGCCCGACAGGGTGGGCGGTATTGGCATACCGGAACGGCCAGGGGCGAATGAGGCCTAACGCTGCAGGCGGAGGGGGCCTTATAGCCTTGGCCGTCCGGTATTGCCCTACCGCCCACCCTGGAGGGCATTATTGGGCGCTTTAGAAATGGGCATCTGTGTCAAGTTTAATTAAAAAGTAAAATAACAGAGGAAAGTAGTTTAAAATTAATAGAAAAACTACAAGAAAAAGTGTTGTTGGTAAAGTAGTCCCTGTGATTAGTTATGCTGTTCATTCATGTGTTGCTCCCCCTTCCGTGAGAGCCATTCTCTTGAAGTGATCCCCCCCCACCAGGAGTCATTGCAGTGGAACAGATGAACTCACTATGGCATCGTTTTTTGTTAATTTTTAATAGTTATGGAAAGAGTCATTCTCTTGAAGTGATCTCCCTGCATGCTGTGACTTTCAGGACTTGGTTATTTATGTTTTTTATTTTTGTTTAATGAGTTCCGATCCTCGCTGCCTTCCATGAGGACTGGGAGTGTGACGAGGAGCGTCCGGTTTGTCCAGCGAGAGCGAGTGAGCCTACCTCCGTCAACCACAGGAAATGAGCTACGTGACACTGGAGGAGTAGGGGAACATCAGAAGCAAGGTGCAAATTTGTCTTTATTTTTTGTAATACGTCAGGTTTGTCAGAGGAAACTGGTTGCTGGAGATCGGGGCATGGTCTCTCTGGCAGATGGAGACGTGTGACAGGCGGGCGTACCAGAGAAGTGAGCAGGATTTGTTTTAATTTGTGACTGTGGCAAGCGTCACGTCTAACAGTTGTTTTTGTTATGTTAACGGTCGCAAAACGACATTGCAAAAATGGGGCTTGGGGGTTAGTAGTCTTGTTCTGTTGATCCGCTAACGTGGTTGTCTCTGCAGTGGGGGGAGACTGCTGTCGGCCTTCTCGCTAAGCGAGGAAGAAAATGGCGCATTTTTAATGAGGTGTTGTAGCCAATTAGGAAGCAGGGTGAGCACCAGGAGACATCGTGGGTGAAGGGGCATTGTAGACTGGTACTTTTTGTTTCCTGGGCATCTATTGAAAGTTAATGTACCCCTCTGGCAAGGGTACTAGCCAATCAGATGCCAGGAAATAAAAAGCCCATTTTCTAAATATGTATTAGCAAGCAAAGTGTATAACAATAATATGCATACATATCCTGACATCTACTCTTGTACGGTAGCTGCCCATAGCCCTATATGTTAGTATAACATAGGCCTAAACACTAGCTGTCTACGGTGTATCTGTGGAGGTACCAATAAGGGTGCAGGGACCTCGTGTAACATTCCCCCCCTTGTTGCCTCTAAGGGCAACACAGGCAAATCTAGGGAAAGGTGAGGGAGCAGGGGCCATTTACAAACCCGATGCACAAGCTTTGTAAAGGAACTCCAGCTGCTCACGGTGTTGGTGCAGTGTGCGTCGTAGGCAGCATAGCATAATAATCAAGAAAAATATCAAAAATGCTTGTATAATAACAAAATCTTTAAAAGTAATTTCTAACCAGGTGTTAGTCAATGCATCATTTATATCACCATCATTAATCAATGAAAGGATAGCTTCATTGGTCTTAGTTATATTATTGCTGATGTGGATGAGGTATGTGTCTTTTCTCTCTAAAAGTGATTTTAATGTAAGTGAAAGTGGATCTATGTGTACATTAAAATAAGGTAAATATTTAGAAAGGGTGAGCAGATGATCTGGATTACCATCAGTGATGTCCGCATCCATAAGGGGGACGGGGGTAATAATGGTATGTCCAATGAAAGACTTCTAGTGGGGGGCAAAACAAAAATTAGGAGTATCAATAACACGTCTCAGTTCCATATGTGTAGGTCTTATAGTTCATAACCACGCAGTACTCCCCATCAGAACTGTACTGCATCTTGACAGTAGGGAGCCTCCACTTTTGCAACTATACCGGGCAGGTGTAGGTCATCTTGAAAATCTGTGTTGACAGGTGATGAACCTCCTCTCGATAAGATTGGTAAAGTTTATCTGGAGTCAATATTGAGTCCAAAGAATCTGTGCCATTAGTGCTGATGTCATCGTCCATAGAAAAGGATCAATCTATGCTGACAGGAGAAAAACCACATACAGGTTTAATAACATGAAATACATCACATTGACACAAGTAGATATACTGTTTCTTTGCACAGCAGTCTGTGTGCAGAGCGACCCAGGCATCCATGAAAGGATGGAAGACCAGCAGAGGAGGTAAGTCCAGGCATTCTCTGTAGATGTCGTCATCAAGGTGCCCGAGGGAGTGAACTGAGGCCAGCTTGTCAAACAAAGCTGTAGTGGGATCAAAGCATGGTAAAGAGACAGTAAAAGAAACAAACATTGTATCTCTAATAGAACATTTCTTAGAAGTAAAACAAGGACCAGTATTATAGTGCCTGGTCACAAAGCCCAAATTCCTAGCTGTAGAAAGAGGAATTGTTAGAGATTGTTGCATACACATAGCAATACAGCCAGGATAATACCATTTGGAAAAACATCTGTCATGTTTTATATCAGGGATCCTTCCAGATTCTAGATCACGGAAGAGGTTGTTGAAGGTAGTGATAATGTATGAGCCATAGGCTGAGCATAGAATTTCTCTAGCAATGTATTGTTTATCTGCTTCTTTGTTGTTCTTTGCAATGAGTGCGTTAATCCTTTCTTTAGAGTCTGTAAATGCCTTAGCAATGTCATGCATATTGTAAACAGTGTATCTTTCTTCCTGACTAAGGCCATCTACACCATGCAATAATGGGGGAAGTATGTTATTTACCAAACCACTCTGAAATTTGGCAGAATGAGATTTGATAGCAGCAATGTCTGCCTTATTCCAAATAGACATAGCTGTACCAAAGAGGCCTGTGACAGTATTTGTTGCACCAGTGATATCAGAACTGTCAACTTCACATGTATTACGTTTATGACTTTGATCATCAGGATTAGGTTGTCTCCTGAAGTTGCCTCAATGCTCGGTGGTGTGTACTCGGCAATAGGGTCTTGAGTATGAATCTTAAAAGCTGATAAACTATCAAGCAATAACGTACTATAAAATGCTGAAGTGTTAGTATTGTGACACATACCAAATTCTTTCATATTCCAGTAAGTTAAATTAAACAACACAGGTATATGCATAAATTGTAAATTGTTAATCAGTGTACCAGGTAGGGCAGTAGCTGTTAGACCACTGCGGGGACCTGGGGTGTGTTTTGAACAGTCCAAAAGCTGTTTATCAGTGGGTGGTAACACAGAAAGATACATGGCAGTAAGGCCATGTTGTGTACAGCACAAAATTTTTGAGCAGAGTCCTTAGACAAAGAACTACAATATGAGGGATCAATTAAAGCAGTAATATTGTATAAACCAGAATGTCTAAGAGCAGTTTGTAGCAAGGACAGAGAACCATTTGGGGATAATTTAGCATTGGGCCAACCCTGGAAAGTTCCTTTGGAGAGTTTGGCCACAGGGAGAATTTGTCCTTGCGATGTAGTTTGCCACTCAATCTGCAGGGTAGATTTATCAGGAGCAACAACCGAGGCAGTGAGGTAAGCATCGGAACCTTCCTGGACAGTAATCAAACTATCGGGTATTTTGATGGATATTCCCTCTGGAGCAGATGCTGGATGATCAAGGTGTGGTAGGAGGTTCGGTACCATGCCTTGGATGCAGGGGATAACTCCTGAGATGAGGAGAAAATGGAACAAGATAGCCATCATGTCAGTGTATCTGCAAAGCAAAATCAAACATTAGTAGGTTAGTACTATTCCACCCAATGGGGTGAGGAAAAGTAATTATGCTCCATTATACAGTTTCAGTTGGTTTGTGTGTAACCACTTGTCAGTCAGTGTATTGTTGTGCAGGAGTCTAACTTGATAGACTGCCAGACTGAGCTTGTTGACAATGGGATAAGGACCTTCCCACTTATTGGAGAAGGAGTGTGTGGGATGTACAAATTGGAGGACCATCACCTGATCTCCAACCTGCCAATCCACTTCTTGTGCGGGTTTGTCGAACTGTATTTTGGACTGTTGCTGGGCCTTGCCCATGCAATTGGCAGCATACAAGTGTGTGTATGAGCTATTTTCTGAGCTTTTTCACATATTGATCTACAGACACACGGTCTGCAGTGGGGGTGTGCAGGTCAAACAATAGGTGTTCGGGTAATCTCATCTGTCTGCCAGTCATCACCTCGAAGGGTGTCAACTGGGTGGTGGCTGAAGGTATGCCCCTGATTGCCATAAGGAGTAATGGCAATAGGGAATCCCAGGTTTTGGGATTATCCTCAATGAATTTTGAAAGCATTTGCTTAATCCGTCTGTTGGCTCACTCTACTTGACCTGAAGATTGGGGATGGTAAGGTATGTGGAACTTCTGTTGAACTCCGAGGAGCTCAAGGGATTCTTTCATCAACTCGCCTGTAAAACTGGTTCCTTTGTCAGAGTCTACCTTAAGAGGTAGGCCCCACCTGGAGAAAATTTGTTCTACCAGGATTTTTGCAGTGGTTTTAGCAGTGCATGTCTTAGTGGGGAAAGCTTCAACCCACTTAGAGAAAAGATCAGTTACCACAAGAGCATACTTGTTGTTTCTGCTGGTGTTGGTCAGAGGACCAATAAAATCAATCTGTATGGCATGCCAAGGGCCAGAGTGTCTTTGTGGTAGGAGTTTGGCATGTAATTTGGTGGGAATGGGGTTGTTTTGCACACAAATCAGGCAGTTGTCTATGTACTGTTTAACATCTTTGGTGACACCAGGCCACCAGGCAGTGGTCTTAAGCCTCTGGAGGGTATTTTCTACTCCCTGGTGTCCACCAGTGGGTGTATCATGCACTTGGTGCAAGAGTTCAGACCTAAGGTGTCTGGGGACTACCCTCAACTTGGTGGTGGAATCATCTGGCTGGTACCAGATGATCTTGTCATCTGGTGACAAGTGTAACTTACCTTCATGCCTCCGGTAAGGGTTATGTGTGGGAAGCTTTTCTTCTGTACCCTTGTCAAGGAATCTGAACACTTCTTTGAGTTCAGTATCAACATGTTGGGCTGCTGAGAGGTCCAAGGGGGAAAAGGGTTCAGGTTTCTTCCTGACTGCTGCAATGTGTACAGCTGCATTAGCTTCTGGATGATCCATCATCCATGTGTCCCCCCCAGGCCTCTTCCTTGGCAAGGGTGTCAGCTGTGCCATTGAAGGCATGGTAGGGGTTATTTAGGGAATGAACTTTGACCTTGTGTACATAGAGTTTGTGTGTGAATCTTTGTGCCAGTGAATGTATGTATATTACCAGTTCTTTGTGCTTCACTGGACTGCCATCAGAAGAGAGGAAGGAGTTCTTCTGCCAGAATGGAAGGAATTCTGTAAGAGAACAACAAACCCAGTTAGAGTCTGTAAAAATGATGGTATCCTCGGTTCTATGTTGAATGAACTCGAGGGCACAGGCCATCACTGCCATTTTGGCATACTGTGATGATGCTACACTGTAACGCTTAGAAATGTTAACAGTGTTACCATAAGGGTAAATCTCTAAGATACCCATCCCTGCAATTTGTTCTCTCTGATAGTAGAAAGCTGAACCATCTGTAAAAATATGACACAAAGAGGTGTTCTCAAGTATTTGTGGTGTGGCAGGAAGGAAAGGACCTGGATCTGGGAGATCAGGTAGCTGCAGTGTACAGTCATGGGATTCTCCTTGGAAAAGGAGTCCATGTGCCAGCATGGATGGAATTTTGGTTGGGTGTACCTGTATGTCTCTATCCTGGAGGAGAAGTGACTAGTGTGTCAGTCTGGTGTTAGAGACTGACCCATACTTCACTCGGTCTGATAGCAGAAAGGTAGTTGAGGTATGGTTGGTGTTAATAATCAGTGGAGAGTACCCAATGATATACAAAAAGTGCTTGACATCCCAGTAGGTGGCCAGAAGGTTCCTTTCACAAAGGCTGTACTTCTGTTCTACTGGAGTCAAGAGCTGTGATGCATATGCAATGGGTCTCAGAGTACCATGAACCTTCTAGGCTGGCACTGGTGACATGGCAATGTCAGAGGTGGCACATTCCAGATAGAATGGTAGTGCTGGATTGGGTTGACCAGAGCTGGAGTAGAGGCCAAGGCCTGCTTCAGTGACATCACAGCCTGGGTGTGTATGGGACCCCACGTCCATGGAATGTCCTTTTTCAGTAGCTCATACAGAGGAGGAGCCTTCTGAGCAAAATTACAGATGAAATCTCTGGAGTAATTTACCATACCTAGAAACCTTTTAAGAGTTGCCACGCTGGTGGACAATGGCAAGTCTTGCAATCCTTGTATCTTTTTCCAGGTAGGGCTGCGGCCTTGGTCAGTTATTCTCAGGCCCAGAAAGAGTACCTCTTTCTGACACAATTGTGCTTTTGCTAGGTTGCATTTAAGGCCTGCTTTCTGGATAAGAGTCAATAGTTCATCCAAGAGATCACAGTGTTGTTCCTGTGTGGCAGTTGCCAACAGCAGGTCATCCACATACTGCAAGAGACACTGGGGAGTAGAGAAACCCTCAAGGGCATCCATCATGTGCAGCTGGAACAGGGACGGGCTGTTATGGAATCCCTGTGATAAGCAGGTCCATGTGTACTGTCTACCTTCAAAGGTGAAGGCGAACTTATATTGACTTTTAGGGGCCAATGGCAGTGACCAGAAACCACTGGAAATATCCAGGGCACTGAACCATTTTAGGTCAGGGGTCAGAAGTCGTAGCACATCAGGTGCTGAAGCCACAGTTGGAGCACAACTGGGTGTGACCTGGTTCAGTTTCCTGTAGTCAGTAGTAAGTCTCCAGGTGCCTGTAGATTTTTTCATGGGCCACACTGGGGAGTTGGCAGTAGAAACACATGTTCTGATCACCCCTTGGTTGAGGAGAGATTTGATTGTTTCTCTAAGAAAGGGCAGGGCTTCAGATGGAAAGGGATATTGTCTTTGCCTCTCATGTGCTGGGCCTGGCACCTTGATGACAGTGTGCATTCTGCCACAGTCATGCTTGCTGATAGCAAATGCTTTCAAATGCCTTTGCAAGATGGGAAGGAGCTTTGGAAAAAGCTCATGGTTCTTGAACAAATCTATGACGTCATATTCCTTGTTGTTGGCAGATATTGTTGCCACAACGTGTGAGTCAGGGATCAAGATGGTGTGATATTGGCCCTAAATTTGTATCAAGAGCATATTAGCTAGGTCTACCACACAGCCGTGTGGTACAAGGAAGTCATTTCCAATGATACTAGGATGATCATGCAATACCATTAGTTGAAAGGTGTGTGAGGCCTTTAAGTGGCCCAACTCTACAGGTAGAGGTAGAGAGCAGTATGCAGGTAGTTTAGTACCATCTACTCCTGACATGTTGGTCCTCCATCCGGTGGACCAAGGAGATGTGTCCAGGTGGTCATCATGTAATACAAACACAGCCACGCCTGTATCCAATAACACTGTAAGTAGGTGGCCCCCAATCTCGGCCTCAGTGCAGGGCCTTCTGTTTGTATCCAAGACCAGCTTGTTTACAATCCAGACTGGGGCCTGCAATTGTAAATCTGTACTGGAGGAAGCATGGAAAGGTTGGGCCTGGCTCCTTTGAACCACTTCACCATGCTGCACTGATGCTATATAGGGAGGTGCATCTGGGTTCAGCCCTGAACTTCCGGTGTCACCATGGCCTGTCGAGGCTTGGGTTCCCAGTTGTATGGCTGCAATGGACTGAGCAGGAACAGCATCTGCTACAGATCACACTTGCCCCAGGAGTTCTCTAAATTTCTGATTTTCTTCGGCTATCTCCCTATACGAAGGGCCTGGTCTTTGTTGTTGTTGTTTACCCTTATGATTCTTATGCTTTTTAATTTTATGATAATTCTGGTTCCCACCCCATTGCTGCTGTTGCTGTTGTGGTTGTTGTTGGGCCTCCTGGGAGTGTTGGTTATCCATGGGGAGAGGCTGTTTAGGTTGGGCCTGTCCCTCCACTGTGTAGTGCATCGTGGCCTCTTGAGTAGGCTCCACGGTGGCTACTTTCTTGGAACCGGAGCCCAAATCATGGATGTAGGGTTGGTAAACTCTCTCAGTTTTCCAAAAGATGTTGGCAAACCTTTTTGTGTTGGGGTAACTGGTTGGCTCTACCTTTCCTCTCACTGCAGGGATCATGTTCCTAAGGAACAGGGTCTTGTATTCAATAAGATCCACATCTGCAGCTTCTTGTGCAAGGTGCTTTCCTTGCTCGGTAGGCCATCCAAAGTCTCTGGTAGTAAGTTGCTGGACTTTCCTTTACATTCTGTTTCACAGGGTATGCAAGCATCACTCTTACTACACCTGAGCTGTGTGCAGAAATGAGTTCAGCTGCAACCTCATCAAAGGTGGCATTGCCGTCCTGGTGGATGGCATCGGGGAGTTTGGCCCACAATCCAGGCTTGATGGTCTGGCGTAGTATTTGGACCTGATAGTCTGCAGCGAGACTAAGCATTTCACATTTGGAATGCACCTTTTCCAAGTGGCAGCTGAGGTTGTCAGACAGGCTCATCCGACCAATACTGTCAGCTATCTGCTGAGCAGAATAGGCCATTTGTAGGGGATTATTGGGCCCATCAGGTGGAGGTAGGTTGCCTCAGGCACCATCCAGGGCTGCCCAGGCTGTGGGTTCAGCCGCGGTATGAACCATGCCTTCCTGAGTACCAGCCTCTTGCAGGAGCTGCCTAATCTGGTTTTTAAGGACCCGTTTATTTCTCTCAAAGATAGGCATATTACCTATAGCATTTTCAATCATTGTTTCTATCTTTTGCCTGTCTTCCACATTAATAATGGCCACCGGTGGTGCAGTCAGGACCAGGCCTGGGCCTGCTCCACTCCTATCATGGAGGCCACCATTTTGGCATCTCCCATGATGTGCGTCATGACATCGATGATGTATGACATGATGTGGGTGGAATGGGGGCCCGCCATGTTATGGATGGCTGGGTGGGGTATCTAAGCCATAGTAGGGGTGTGACTGGGTGTTGTATTGAGAAATGTTATCATCTGAGACCTCCCCTTCAGATGATGTGGTTAAGGCAGGTGCTATGCCTCCCATCGCATTAACATGGCCAGCCAGAACCTCCAACTAATGGTGCAGTTTCGCCATCTTGGATTCACATTTTGCATGACTCACATTTGCAACATTCACATCAACCTCATCTTGCATTTGTTTCTGCAACACTCTATATGCGGTGCTCAGTTCGCGATTGTCCCTAGTAGCCACTTCTAAGTTATTACGTACCTGGTTTATCTCGTCCTGTAGCTCTCCCATTTCCTCACTCAACCGTTCATTTGCTCTACTTAACAAGTCATTCATGTTCAAAGCCTGCCCTTTATCATGTCTCAAACTTTCACACTCCTGCTTTAACATATACATTTTTTGCTCTCCTGCCCGGTCAGAATGATGCAAAAGTGAATCCTTTTTATTGTGCAGTGTTTGAAGTTTTGACTCCAAATTCTGCTGCAGTCTAACACATTTTGTTTCCTGCAAACCCATCTCTTGCTTAAGAGATGAGATCTGCAGATCAAGGGTTCAACACCTCGCTTCGGAGGCTTTCAGAGCAGCATAGAGAGCCGCGACCAACAGCCCTTTGGCATGATGCTTATTGGCTGTTTGTCTCATCTCAGAATACTGGGTTGAGATCCCCAGTGTAGAGTTCTCAGATTGACTTGCGTCCCACATGAAGTCAGCCCATCCTCCATGGGAGGCAAGGAAGTTTGAGACATTGAGTCTCAGTTTTGTGCAGATATTTGATACAGTGGCTATTGTCGCCAATTGTCAGGAGGTCTAAACCCCAGTCTCAGGTTCTTGCCAATATTGGGAATGCAAGAAATCACAAACACGTTGCATAAGAGTAATAAACTTGTTTATTATTACCAAAAGGATAAATCACAGTTGCCCTAAGCAGTTCTTACCAATATGAACCGGGAGCCAATGCTAAGCGTTCCCTATACCTCAAGGTTTCTCCGTGTCTCTTGGGGTCTAGGAAGGTATAAGACTCAGTGTCTTACATTATATACCTATGGTAATTACTATGATTACTATAAGATAGAAACATTTCTAGTTACAGAGATGAGCCCTATTGGCTAAATTAGAGGTGGCTCCATGGTCCAAGATAACATTATACAATTTTGTAGTAGTCATCACTTTGTGAGACAAAAGAGTACAGTGTACAAAGTCTTACATAACTCAATGTAATAGTACAAATCACCAAAAGGTGGCAGTAGTATAAGTTCATATATCTCATCAAATGTTAAATTTCAGCCAATCAGCGCGTGCCACGTCATTTGACAGGTGGGCGTGGCCTAAAATGGACCGATCAGAATCGCCCCTTGTTAAACCGGAAGTCCCTCCCTAAAATGCGCTAGCTCCACCCCTTGCACAGGAAATGACATGCTTTCGAACCCGTGTCCTGCCCCTTGTGCAGGAAATGACCTAACAATACCATTTTGTAAGCGTCTTACGCCCCTCCTTCTCGTACACTCCTCGATCCCCTGCCAGACCATCCTGGCTGGAACCCGAGTCCCACCATGCTAGCTTGAACTCCTGCATCCCTCCTTTCTCCTGCACCCCCACCATCCTGGCTCGAACCCCTGTCCCCCGCCCCTCCTTCTCGTACACTCCTCGATCCCCTGCCAGACCATTCTGGCTGGAACCCGAGTCCCACCATGCTAGGTTGAACTCCTGGCCCTCCTTTCTCCTGCACCCCCACCATCCTGGCTCTAACACTTGTCCCCCTTTCTCCTGACCCCCACCATCCTGGCTTGAACCCCTGTCCCTCTTCACCACTGCGTCTCCTCCCACCCAAAAATCAGTTGGTGTTTATGTGTGTGTGCCCCTGTAGGCCTATTGTATAACTGCAGGGGGCATGTGTGTGTTTTTGATTAGATATTTTCAGAAAGAAGTATCTAGGAGGGAACCTGATCGTGCAGAGGTTTCACAGATCTGTGTGGAGACCCCCACCCCGAGGGAAATTCAGATGCCTGTGTGAGTACCCCTTTTTTCTGTTTTTGTAACAGTATACAAAATTATTTAACATGCATCTGTAGGACTGTGTCAAACTTGCATCAAAAGGATAGCTTTATGTAAACACATGTAACATTTATAAGCTAAAACGGGGGACCTCTGTGTAAATAAGATGGTTCAGCAGTTTTCTCTGGATAGCATTGCAACAATCACTAAAAACTAATTATTTATACTTTTGTCATGAATTAGAAAGAATAAAACTATATAAGAAAAAAGGAATACACATACCTATAGTTCACCCCCCTCAGCTCTGTGTAGTATCAAGGAGAAGGCTGAAATGAAATGTGTGTGATATTTATAATGTTTTGAAAAAGGGGGGTGGGGGCTACAACAGATGTACCTCTGACACGTTACCATGTATAGTATGATGGGGTGTGGTGATGGATTTACCAAAGGGCAGTCCATCTTGCTAAGCGTTAGATAAACCCTGCATTTGAAGCCAGAAGGCACAGCTTTTGAGAGATTTTTCAGATTCTGTTTTAGAGACTTGGAGCAGATTATCAAAAACATCAAGCAAGAAGATGGCAAGCGCTTCTCATTTCAACATCCCTGTAACAGGTCAGATTGTCATACTACCTAATGAAAAATTCAACCTCCCTGTAACAAGCCAGATTGTCACACCACCTAATGAAAAGTCTGGAGATGAAAAGCCAAGCAAGAAGATAGCTGTCGGGGCCCCACAACCCAAGCCAACGTATGTGTACTACGTGAGGTGTGAAAACGAATGCCCCACACAAGTCTTGTTGAGTGGAAGAGTGTCTGACATAAAAAAGAAACTCACTGAACAGTTTGGTGAATCAGAAAATCCTAAACCTGACTGTCCTTCTGAAGAGACACCACTGCAAGACCTTGAAGAGTTGCTGGGGTGTGAATCTGATGCAGAAAAAGAAGTTACTATGAAACCAAAACAGAGAGTGACAAGAAGGGGAGCTAGAGATGATGGTCAGTGAGACACTGCCAAAAAAGCATCAGAGAAAGCTGTGAAAAAGAAATGCAAGACAGAGCCAAGAGGGCACTCTGACCAAGAGGGTGATGATGATGATAATGCAGCCACAAGCAGTCAGGCCCAGGCTAAGAAAGAGAAAGATGAGAAAAATGAAGAAAAGAGTTGCCTTGATGAGGTAAATGCATTTTAACATTTAAAAAAAATGTGAGTGGTTACATGGCATAACTGAGGGAGATGAGTTAGCAGTAGAACTAAATCTTACCTATAATGAGTCAGAGGACCAATGCTGTTTTTTGTTTTACTTTAATAGACTGAAGGATTTGCGATGGAGCAGCAGTCATATTCGGACAGCATGGATTCTCGACTTTCCACAAATCTACTGCCTCGACTGTCTTTGCTGTGTGAAAGATACAAATGTGGTTGTTAATGAGATGTGTGAGAACCAGTATGTTAGAAATACAGAGAGCGATAGAATGTTTCAAATGTCACAGAACAGGCTGATCACCACACAACCCTCTTCTTCTACTGAGATTAGACAGGGGACCTCATGAAAAATCAGGCCTTAGTAGTAAACCCCCAAACTGACAATGATATGTATTGTAAGTACATTATGTATCATACCATCCGTGGTGCAATTGCTTCAGTGATACAGAGGGTAATACATTGTGAATTGGTTGATTCCTGTCCTGGTGTGATAGATGATCCGAGTCAGAAAACCATTCATGTGTCCTTGATGACTTAAGGTCTAAAGAAGCATACAGAAATGTTTCTGAAGCCATACATATAGGGCAGCTCATGCCCGTGATCTTGGCAATCGCTATGAAGCATCAGGGGTTAAATATGACCAATTGTACCCTGGAAACTATAAGTCATGTTTTAAATGATGTGAGAAAATCTGATGACCCCATTGGTTAGTTATGCAAATGTTACAGCAGACAGACGGTGAAATTAAAAAGATGCCTGCCGTCTGGTCAGCAAAGGCTCCTTTAAAACATTTCTAAAAAGAAATTCAGGAACACTGTTTATATTGTAAAAATTACCCCAACACCTGCCCCTACCCTCCCCCAAATTACTACATGGAAACATTTCAGTACCAAAATGTGTCATATTTTATTTTTTACAGATAATCATGTGGAATGCAAGTACAGAGAGAATCCAAAGGTTTATGTATCTGATCCTAAGCCATTACTGTCATCCATCACTGTTTGGTCACCTCAATATGACATTTGCCTTTGTGAGATACATGCAGCCTATGAACTGATGATGCCCTTCCAGAAGTATGGGAGGATACAGATAAATATATAAATGAATCTGTGTTACCACTTGTAGAAAATGTTAAAGTGATTGCCGATGTATTCATGGAAGACGATGAATGTCTTTGTGGACTTTATATCATGGTCGTCATAGCCATGTGTGTGTGTACTACAAAGCAGAAAAAACCTTGTGATATTGTGCGTGTTGTTAACCTGGCTTCTCTGCTTGCTGAAATGATCCACTGGTCAAAAAAAGGACCCTTTAAAAAATGATATAAGGAAATTCAGGAACACTGTTTTCATTGTTAAAAACATCCCCCCCACCCCACCCCAAAAACTGCTACTTGTTACCATTTTAATATTGTTCATATTGTTACCCTGGCTTTTACCACTTGCTAAATGTATGTTTTTTTCCAGAGTATACAACGATGGGAAACACCCTGTCAGTGCATCCAGAGGCTTATTTACCAACTAGTCAGACACAAAGCTAAACAACCTGGTTTAAATCTACCTACAGGACAAGCACCGTCTGTACTTTTAGAGACATGCCAAGGTCTTTTTGATGGTCTCTCAGAGGACCCCAAAAGGAAACTGTGGATTATTTTAAGGATGAGGGGTTACTCTTGAGGAAGCAATGTTTAAAATTGCTATAGAGTTTATGCATAACCCTTATGATGTAATACACTTTGTGGTTTTATCTGTACTGCTGTTGACTTTTAGTGTTTAGTTTGCAGAACGGGGTCTGAGTCTGACATCATAAATTTTGCTTCTTTTATCGCTTTTGTTGTGTTTCATAAACCAGATTTAGCATATGCTTTTCCTAAATAGTGTATTATAATGTACTTTCAGATGGAATGTACTGGCATGCTTCCAATATTCCAGACAGTCTTGATGTCTACAATGTACCGTGTGATAAAGGACATTTTAAAGGAACCTATATACTTTGGAAAGCAGCCTGCATTAAATGTCTGCTCTGAAGATGCTGCTGCTTCACTGGCTGAAAACACACTGACTCTGATTAAAGAGTTGCCACCCTTGTATGGAGACTCTATGTTGACGTAATGGAAAACAATAACCGTAGAGCAGTATGCAAGGTGAATGTCATTTAGATGTAACAGAATGTCTTCAAAATCAGCCTTGTTATTTTGAGTGGTGTATGGCATATGTGTGTATGTGTATTGTGCATACTCATCACTAAGGGTGAAGTGGACGATGCCAATGCTTGTGTAAAACATGCAGCTCAAAAGTTGCTGTTTCAGGTATTGTGAATGTAAAATTGAAGAGTAGAAAAACAAAATTATTATATAATCTGTTGCATACTTACCATGTGTTATGCCTTTTGTATGTAGAACCTATATGCATTAGTTGATGTATTATAAAGTAAATATTCAAATACTGTTATGATGTGTGTATTTATAAATAAAATATAATCATGCATTGCCCTTTGTGGTTGTCATAGTGTTATGCCTTTTGTATGTAGAACCTATATGCATTAGTTGATGTATTATAAAGTAAATATTCAAATACTGTTATGACGTGTGTATTTATAAATAAAATATAATCATGCATTGCACTTTGTGGTTGTCATAGTGTTTTTAAAAGAACAAAAAGAGCACATACTTTATTTTACTGGTGACAAGAGTTTTGCTAGCTAGCAGATGTGTCGGGGTGTTGACGAAAGGAGATGAATGATCACCTGTTCCAGAATATATATTTAATAAAAAAGTGGGTAGTTTCACAGGGTGACTCAGCTGTATAAGGCTGCAAAAACTTGATAAAGAGGTCACCAGGAAAGGTGTTGCAGAATGGCTTGCGAAGCAGGAGCCCTATTCATTACACAAAGCAGCCAGAGTCCGATTTAAGAGAAATCCTGTCATTGTTTCTGACATAGACAGACAATGGCAAGCTGATTTAGTGGATATGAGTCAATATGCAAAGTACAATAATGGGTTTAAGTACATACTGAGCGTGCATCGATGTGCTGTCCAAGTATGCCTGGGTAGTGACTTTAAAGAGACAAATCAGGCAAGGCAGTGATGCAAGCCTTTAAAACTATTTTTAAAAGTGGACGCACACCTCAGAAGTTGCAGACTGATCAGGGTAAGAGTTTCTAAATGCTTCCTTAAAGAACCTATTAAAACAAAATAAAATACACCATTTTGTGACGAATAATGAAGTTAAGGCCAGCATTGTAGAAAGATTTAATAGGACACTGAAGTCACGCATGTATGCTACTTTACAGCCCAGAATACTTGGAAATATACAGATGTGTTGTCAGACCTGGTGCACAGCTATAACCATACTTTATCACAGAAGCATTAAACACAGACCTGTGGATGTTAACCTTCCAATGCC
The DNA here is from genome assembly GCA_016271365.2 of Neoceratodus forsteri. Lineage (NCBI taxonomy): Eukaryota > Metazoa > Chordata > Ceratodontiformes > Ceratodontidae > Neoceratodus > Neoceratodus forsteri. The sequence goes on from JADMNL010000023.1 coordinate 437,108,612, forward strand.
CTGGGTGTATGGAAGATCTTATACGTAATTCTGTTCTTGGCAAAAACAAAAGGGTACCCTTCAGAAAGATGATCAGTGAGACTATCTAAGCTAAAAGGGTGTTTGAAAAGGGATATGAACAGACGTACACAGATGAGATATTTATTGTGATGGAGGTCTTAAAGACACAGAGGCCCACCTATAAGCTAAAAGACTATCAGGGGAAGACATTAAAGGTACTTTTATGCAGAGGAGCTGCAAAAATTGAACCTGATGAGGACCGTGTGTACAGGGTGCAGAAAATCCTGAAGGAGAAAAAGCGTGGCAGAAAAACTTGGTATCTGGTAAAGTGGAGAGGGTGGCCCAATAAATTTAATAGCTGGGTTGAGGCAACACAGGTTCAGGACATTAGAAGCAGATAAGGCTTAAAATGCTCAAAATGGATTTTATATCACATTGCCCAGCAATGCATCGTACAACATTTTCCCAACAATACTATATCCACTTTTACTGTAAAGTTACCACAAACGCTTGAACTACCTGGTGAATGGGAAGTGGGCTTAGCAGAAATTCAGTACCTCATACCTGGGACAATGCCTGCACAGAAAACAGGTTCAGTATGCTCTATCAGCCTCTAAACGTAGCCCACAGTAAAACAACACCACCAACTGGACCCTTTACTGAGTCAGCAGCATTTAAAATCCCATCGGGCTATTATCCTAACATGGCTGGTGTTATTGCTCAAATTAATAAAAGCATATTTGAAGTAAATGAACTGCCAGTGGTTTTGGAACAACAAACCGTTGGGAGAGAAATAAGCGCTGACAGTGACATCAAATGTATTTTGGTTATGCATGGGCAGTTACAGTACCTTTTGGGTTTTAGCAGACTCGAGGTAGGTGTAGGAAAGAATCTAGCAAAGAACCCTCCAGATATTAATGGGGGCCTTTACACATTATATATATACACTGACATTATCACACATGAAATAGTGGGTGACAGTCTAGTGCCTTTGCTGAGATGCGTACCACTAGGGCCAAGACAATGAGATAGTGACCGTGACCTATGATAAACCCCATTATCAAACAGTCAGTAAACATCAGATCGATACAGTCACTATTGAAATAAAGAATGATCAAAATGAACCTGTACCATTTCGATTTGGAAAGGTGATCGTGAAGTTGCATTTTGCCCTAGAGAGTGCTCTAAAATTTAAACAAGGATGGTGATTGTTCGACATTATGGGACCCTCCTTGTACAGAAGCTATTACAAGGCACAGGCAGGATATGGTCTGCCAGGCTTTCATGGACTTCCTACTATGTATGGTTCTGGTATAGGAGGATATTTCGTAGTCTGTTCAGAAAAGCAGTTCCATTTTAAGAAGGGGTTTGAAATTGCAAAACCACATCTACAGACAGCTGCTAAAAATGTTGCAAAGGATGTTGTGGGGCATGTGACTAGTGCTGTCGCCAAAAGATGTCAGGGGTGATAAGCCTACTCAGGGTGGCTCAGGGCTGATTGTATTCAAGAGAGGTAAAAAGAGAAGAGCGAGAGTACACCCTTCGCTTTATCGGCCCCCGCTACTTTAAAAGAGGTGCTTCAAAATGCAAACTTCACATAAAAGAAAACGCCAAAGGCAAAAGGATCTTCGAGGGGTCGAAAAAGCAGAGACTGTTCTAAAAACATGGTTCAGCACTGTGGTTCTGAAGAATGCACAAAATCAGAACTTGACTTGTTTGCGTTTCCTCCACACAGACAAGCATTGAAAAGCATTTATGTAGAGATACCCCTCTGGCTGCACTTTCAGAAAACTCACCGATTGAATTTTATATAGCAGGGTCTGGTGAAGACTATTTGATCTAAACAACACACTTCTTTACCTGGTTTGCAAAATCACTGAAGCGGATGGTAGTGATATACCTGCAGCGCCAAAGTGTGCCTTATAAACTACCCAGTGGCAACCATTTTCAGTCATCTGGATGTGACTGTCGGTGATTGGCTCATCAGTCAGAGCAATAACTGTTACCCCTACAGGGCTGTCATAGAATCTGTGCTGAACTTTAGTGAAGAGACCCTTTCTACACAATTTACCGCAGGGTTATTTTACAAAGACACCCCAGGGAAACATGAAATCACAGACAGAGATGGTGATAATGTAGGTTTTAATAAAAGAAGCTCCTTCACACATCTCAGTAGAGGGGTAGAACTGCTGGGACACTTGCACACAGACTTGTTTTTTCAAGAGAAACTGATGCTGAATGGCATGGATATTAAAATTAAACTGACACGTAACAGGGGCAGCTTTTGCCTGATGAGTGGAGATGCTGAGCCTTATAAGCTAAAAGTCATGGCCGCCTCTCTGTTTGTCAAAAGGGTTAAAGTGACCCCCGGAGTCCGTCTGGGACACTCAGAAGACCTGCTCACCTCCAACGCTAAATACCCTATAGACAGAGTGGGTATGAAAGTGTTCAGCCTCCCTGCAGGCAGCAGGGTCTGCAACCAAGATAATTTGTATTTGGGACAGTTGCCAAAAATGATGGTCATGGGATTTGTTGACAATGATGCTTTTAGTGGTTCCTACACTAAAAACCCCTTTAACTTTAAGCATTATAACATTAATTTTGTGGCTCTGTATCTGGACAGTGAACAAATTCCCACTAAACCTCTGCAGCCAGATTTTAGAAATGGGAATGCTGAGAGAATATTTTAATCTAGTACTAGTGGCGGGAAATCTATGAAAGATCGACCGCTTTTAGTTAACCGTCAGGAATTTACCCAAGGGTACACCCTGTTTGCCTTTGATCTCACTCCGGACCAAGAATGTGCTGATCATTATTCTTTAATTAAAACTGGGAACCTCAGAGCTGAGATCAGATTTTCAGAAGCCCTTCCACAAACAGTTAATCTCATTATCTATGCAGTGTTTGATAATGTCATTGAGATAAACCAGAGAAGAAATGTCATTTTTGATTATATGTGATAAACCATAAAAATGAACACAAAGCAGCTGGAAAAAATTGTAACCAGTGACACCCACATCCGTGACTGCTTTCTGGGTGTGTTTCCCTGTGATCTGCTACCCAAGGAGAGACTGAGAAACCTTCCGCAGCACTAGTCATCAATACTGACCCCCATGACCTCCCTGGACAGCACTGGTTAGCCGTATACATTTCAGAAAATGGGCTGGGGAGTTCTTCGACAGCTACGGTTTTCATCCTGACAATCATGCACAAACTATTGGATTTTTTTAAAACAGAAATGCAAACAACATTTTGTACCAAAATACACAGTTACAAGATACCTTTTCTACCACCTGCGGATTTCACTGCATATTTTTCTTACACCACAGATGCAAAGGACTTTCTTATGATCAGATTTTAAAATGTACTCTAATGATTTGGTTGAAAATGATGCCATGGTAACTAGTTTTGTACGTCACTTTTCCAGACATCTAAACATGTCAGGGCACGTATCAGTGAGGTGGCAACATGTTCAGACTTGTTTGTCTTGTAATGAATTTAAAATATGCAGCAGCTTGTAATTTTATTCAAAACCAGTCACTTATAAAAATCATATATAAACACTCATAATTGTGTGTCTCTGTTTGCTGTGTTTAAACTGTGGGGTGGGGGCTGTGTTTAATGTTTTCAGATATGCAATGTCTTCAATAATGACAAAAATATATAAAATATAAAGGTGTTTATTGTAAAAAACTGACAATAAAATACAACAAAAAACAGTGGTAACATCATGGATAAGATATGCAATGTCTTCAATAATGACAAATATATAAAATACAAAGGCATTTATTGTAAAAAACTGCCAATAAAATACAACAAGTATCAGTGGTAACATCATGGATAAGATATGCAATGTCTTCAATAATGACAAATATATAAAATACAAAGGCATTTATTGTAAAAAACTGCCAATAAAATACAACAAGTATCAGTGGTGACATCATAGATATGATATAATAAAACAAAAGCATCTCCTGTTAAAAATGCACACTATATACTTGTAGCTCTGAGGTAGAATTATAAGCATATCTTTCTAAAAACATGTTAACATATTTAACTATGAAGTAGGCTAACATGCATCAATATAAACACTTTTTGTAAAAACAGGATTACATATTCAGTATGAGGTAAACTGACAACATAGGGTTGTACACAGCAGTCACTGAGGTAGGATTACATATTTAATATGAGGTAAAATGTTCAACATATGCTGTACACAACAGTCACTGAGGTATCTAACATTCATACATAAGATTGCATTTTAAGTTTACATAGTGAGCCACACAGGTTTCTTAAAGACTTTTGTCTTTGGGCCACTGACCATTGGCTAACTGGAGATGGCTGTGGCTGTTTTGCACCAGCTACCGATTTCAGCCTTTCCACATAGCTCCTGTTTGCTGAGTGAGCAAACACTGAGGTGGGTATGTTAGACTCAGCCATTGCTTTGACAAAAACATCCCAGCCCTTTGGCTTTCTGTGGTCAGGGATTGCGTGAGTGGCTGTAGCCGCTCTACAATCGACTATGTGAGACCCAGAAACAACAGTGCCTTTATACATTAATTCACCCTTATCACTCCAAAACACAATATCCTTGTTCTTGGCCATATGCTTTAACAAAAGTTCAGCATTGGTTTTAGACCGATGAGAAACACTACTTAAAATGTCTTTTCCATAGTACTAGGTACAGAAGCTGTCTCTGCCATGACCGCAGTGGGGTCAGACATTGATTCATTTTCAGGCATGAGTAATGTCAAACTGGTTTTAGCTTGTTCTTCTTGTCTTACCAAAGTCAGATAGCATTGTAACACAGCAGAGTACATTTTGGCTTTGTTGAGTCTGATAAATCAGTCCGGGACAGTATAGCTCTCATGTCAGTGTCCAAACTGTTAGTTGCAACTGTTCTCATATCCTGATCAGGGTACTAGTTTTAATGTGATCCATCTGTTGCTGAGGTACCAAATACATTTTCTGTGTAAAATCCATTATCTGTTACCCAGCAGGCCTGTGATCAAAGGGATGGCAGTTCCAGCAGCGTTCCTATAAAGCCACCAGTCTGATTAACTATTTTCTTTTCCTTTTTAAGGTTATTTGTTTATCGCTAAAGTTTTAATGACTCTCGTTTTTTTCAGTACACCTAACTGCTTTGCTGACAGTGGAATATTTCCTTTGAGAGTGTTTAAGGCTATCTCAGCTATAGCTGATATCAGATCATCAGAGGCTGAACATAAAATAGCTTTTCTTAAGCTCGGAGGCCCTTTTACTAGTAACTTTAAAACAAACAGATTTCTCTCAGTCTTTTTGACATAATGACAATACAGTATCAAATATTTTAGAAGCAGAATGTGTTTTTTCATGACATATGCCACAGGCCAGTCAGGGGAAACACCCCACTCACGCAGTCTATATTCGCCTGTGTATTGGATCTTAAATCAACCAGTAAATAGCCATGAGGCTTTCTTGTGGCATCTTCAAAAGCTTCTAAGAAAAATTTTGTCTGACCAGGATACATTTGTCTAGCTAGTGTTGTGATCTGAAGCTTGTCTCTGGGGTTTTAAACAGAATCATGTATTTGGCATTTAGTGTGATGGTCCTGCTTTTTTACCTTGACAGAACACATTCTGGACAATTAAAAATATTGTCAATTGTTTATGATGACTGTACTTGGTAAACCCATATTCCACTTCACTATTTTGACAGGCAGAGTCCATCAAATCATCTATAATGACAAATTTACCTTTCCGGGGTAAGAATCATTGTCAGCTAGTGACATCTGTAGCCCTCCACAAATTTAATCTGAGGGAACTTTAACAGCAATTCATTAAACAAAGGTTGCCAACAGCTGTAGAACCAGACAATATTTTCAGGCTTGTGTGATAAAGTGGCATCAGCATGTTCCAACAACTGTTTTATAAAGAAGCTCTTCCCACTATTAGAGGGGCCAGCCAACAGACAAGTAAAGGGATGCTGCAACCTGATATCCATTTTTCACAATCAGTATCCGTAAGGAAGTGTTTTAAAATTGTCTTGTAAAACTCGCTTGTCATAAACTATTCTCTGTGTCTTGGACAGCGTTTTTGTTTCAAGGGACCACTGCTTTTTATTCCTAACAATGCTGGGTTGACTCATGGTAATTTCTTTAGAGATCTGTGACCCCGTATAGTCAAAGACCAGGTCCTTCAGACTTTCAAAATTAATGTGTTTACTGCTGGCTACATTACGGGTAAACCTTTCACTTTAAGAACAACCTCACCACTGGACAGCCTGTAACGTGACGTTTGGGCCTGCAGAAATGAACTCTGTAATGTGTTCATCAGCAGGAACTTCACTGGTCAGCTCCCCTAAATAATCGCCCAGAGGTGGGGCCCAGTCACCCGGTCTGGACACAAAAATGACAGAGTCTATGTCGTGGTAAAGGCACCTGTCCTGTAACCTATCTAGCAGGTTGTGGAGTTCGACTCTGGCATATGCCGTTGTAAAACTAGCTATAAATATATTGATATTATTGGAATTTGTGTAATGATCACTGGTATATTTCCAGCTTAAGCATGCTGTTTCATCATCGATGAAAAAGCACGATGAGATATCGTGATAGGGAACGAAGACATATTGAAATAATTTCTGTGGGTCTGTTACTATATGTTGTGAGGTAAATTAGCTCTCTGCCCAAATTTGCCCCAAAGAGAATTTAAAACAGTTTAGATATCTGTCTTCTTGCAGGGTTAACAGTTATGGCTGCAGGGTTCAAATGTACATTTTCCCTTTCAAAATACTGTTGTATGTACCTGACTTATCCTCTTCAGTTTTGACCCATGAAGGAAACCAGATGCCTCTTGCTTGCCTTTTAGATGCAGCTTGATGTAATCTGCAAAGCTCTGTGCATGACTCTTTAAATGCCAAACTTCATAAATGTTAATGATTTTGTAGCCTTTTCCAGTGCCAGGTTTAGTTCTCCGGTACAGTAGGTACCTGTAAGTGACGTTGCTCATCATCATGTGTGCATGATGTTGTTTGAAAGTCTATTTTCAGCGCATGCACGACATAATGTAAACACAAGCTTTTTACCAATCCTGGATGGCAGCACTGGAAAGAAAAGGACTCTAGGGGGTAAGACTTTTACTTTTGCTAAACCAAAGTACTGAGTGAGGTCATCAAAATTGTCATAAATGATGTCAGGATGACCGACTGGATACTGTTTGGTTTTGTTAACAAAAGGGTAGAGGCTGGTAAAATCATAATAGTGTATTTTCTCATCAGGCTGTGTCTTATAGTACAGACAAATGGCATTTGTTCTCCCCCCAAACAGTGACTACCTAGGTTCGAGTGGCTGTGGTAGCTGCCTGTCCCTCAAAAAATTATTCAAACCCTGATCCGTGGTCAGCATTGCCTTCCATTCATGTTCCACAATACTCAACTGCAAAACCCTGTCTTTTAGAAAATGAAATTTGTGCGTGGTCCTATTGAATAACTGTCCAAAACTAGTCCCTGTCATGTGGTTTCTATCTTTCTCCACAGTAACAGATGTTGCAGCCATGAAAAAAACAACCATTAAATTCAAATGCTGTGGGTATTCCATTTATGACTGAATAGCCATCCAAAAAGTCACGGACCCACCTTAAATTCACCACCCCTTAGCGCATGCTGAATAAAATGTTTTCTTTCTCAGATATGTACATAAGCCACTGAATAGCAGGTGTGGAGTACCTCTTCAGTGTCTGTGGTAGTTGTCTGGGGAGAACAGCAACAGTGCATTCTTTCAAAACAGAAACCTGTACATACGCCATAGAAATTGAGGCTATGGTGACGATACTGGAAGGGGTCTAAGGATACTTGTTTCATACTCCACTGTATCATCGTCTGACTGTTTTAAAATACTTTTCTAGTCATCTCCGTACTTCATTTCTAAATCTGACACAGGCTTTTCAAGAATTTCAACATCTAACTGACAATAGTAGCGAAGCTCTTTTCAGATTAAATTCTCTATGTCTGTTAGCTAGGGTACCATTGCAAAACTCTTGCTTTTCTGCAGGCAACATATATTCAGAACCATAAAACTGAGCATCGGGCAGGGGCCTACATAATTTTCATTAGCCTTGGTGTTAAAAATGGAAGTAGCCTTTAGCAATCTCATTCTCAAATCCAAGGGCTGCAGGGATTTTGCTAGTTTAAAGGAAGAAAACAATGGCTGTCAATAAATCTGATGTGTAGGGATGTCACTGTGACAGAGTACTTTTCCTCCTTGTGTGAGCAATTTAATATCAATTCTTTCCTTGACTAGCTGGCTAATGATAAAGTAACTGTCATAGCCTTTGGCATTGTGTGCTATAAATGTGTAGTGTCTAAATGGGGCATCAATAAAATGTCCTACAAAATCTTTTATGCAATCTTCACCTTCGAATTCCCAGGACCTCTTCCCATCTAACTGCTTAGCATACACAAAATTTGGTATGTGCACCCCCGTTTCTTGTGCGGCTTCAAAATCAAACACTATATATTTCTCAGTGCTTTTTACATCTGTGAGTGGTGACATGTAACACAGATGCTTGTCTGCTGTCATGAAAGAACCACATCTGCTACACTGAATCAATTTACATGTATGAGATCCCTTGTAAAAAACAAAACATTGTTCACACAGTTTCATGGATTTACAAGACCCTGTATCACCATCAGCTCTAGCTAAATGTCTTTCTAGGCACGCTGAAGACCTACAAATCTTCTTACATTTGTGACAAGATACTGTGCCAATTTCCTTTTCGAGACAACATGGGTCGAAACAAACTTTGCACTGTTGTGCACAGATATGATTTCCCTTATGGCTGTAGGCTACATCACAATATTCGCAGAGGTACCGTGCGCCTATGAATTTTTTTACATTAGTGATGCCATAAAAATGTTTTTCATGTAATAATACAAACAGTGTTTTAAGAAATCTTTCTGGACCTGTTGAAAATGTTTGCCAGTTTCCTTCATTATGATATAAAATCTAAATTTTGACTCCTAAAAAGTGTTCAAACTGTGACACATCACTAAAAGTGACAGGGCTTTGGTCTGACAAACCTAGCTCAGCGCCAATATTTTAGCCTTGTTCAACAACTGACTGTCACTCATATGTGGATTTAAGAGTGCAGAATGGAGCCACGAAACACAAACTATTGTCTCTGTTATTTAAATCAATCAGGTATCGTCTCTTTTTTGTAAAACTCTGCATACAAGATGGAGCTCAGTGTCCGTCTCCCCACCCCCGACCCTGGTGGTTTCTGATGGTCGTTATCACAAGATGTATAGAGGAATCAGCAATTACTTCAGTATTGCTCTGTAGCATATCAGCTATCTGATCTAAGAAGGTTGCAGCATTTAGTTCATTTGGACTTGTCTTTCTTGAGAACAAGGGTGATTCAAAGAAGCAGCATTTAATCTTACCTGTATAAAATCCCATATTGTGTTTTCTCTTCACACTGTCTAACAAACTTTCTATAGCCTGGTGCATTGCAGCAATAGCCTCTGTAAAGATTTTATTTTATCTAGATTTATAAACTTATATCTTTGATGAAATTCTGTAGCATTAAATTTTTTTAAACTGCGTTCATATTCCTGTACAGCTTCTAAATACACTGTAGGGGGCGCACTGTTAGCCTGATCATCATCATCATCATGGTTTTCTAATTCAGACTGCAGACCATTTGTAGCATTTTGTAACAACCTATGCTGTAATATTTTCCTGGCATGTTTAACTTTTCTGATCAACTTTTCTCGTATTGTTTTATTTTTTACCCAGATTTTTCTTTTTTGACCCCATTTGTTATTTTTTTTCATTTTGCTAGTGATGCAACCCTTTGTACTCAGTTTATGAGAGCTTCTGTGCTTTCACTTTGTATTTTGTTCTTTGTTTTTGGCAACTTTTTCCTCCAAGCCCCTGTACTTTTCATACATGTGGGCGGCACTGAACATCATCTTCATTTCCCTGATTGAGAATTTTGAAATATGGACTAAACCAAGCACACTGTTCAGTACAGTAGCTGAACTTTTAAAAAGCTCAGATTTAAGCAGCTGATGATCGTAATCCTCACTAGATAATCTGCCCTCAATTACCAAGGCATTAAACAAACAATCAATTGTTTTAAAAATATAGGCTTTCCCAATATTGATCATGTCAATGTCACTTTCTTGAAACCTTTGGGCAGAAACTCTTGAGCCGCTGCTCCTAGATGGCTGTACAATATTTATTGGCACATTTGGTTCATTTACAGCTGCAGAGACTCTTGAACCACTGCTCGTAGATGGCTGTACAATGTTTATTTGCACATTTGGTTCATTTACAGCTGCAGAGACTCTTGAACCACTGCTTGTAGATGGCTGTATATCTTGTTCAGTTATGCTATATGTATTCTGGTCACTGACACCAGTTGAAATTCTGCCATGCCCTTGAAAAACATCACATTCATGTAATGATCTCTTTTTCCCTTTCACACCTGTAGGGTTTGTCTGTAAGGCTGTTTAAAAACAGAAAATAAACCCCTGTCACTACTTCAGTATTTTAAAACTTTTATAAGACAACATTTAAACTCTAAAACCTGCAGCTTCTACTATTTCTAGATAAAAATACACACCTTCTGTAGCAGTAATCTGGGGATTAGCCAGCCTCACCCCTCCAGGGTTTCTCTGTGGATCTATTTAAAAACAGAAAATAAGCCCCCTGTCACTACTTCGGTATTTTAAAACTTTTATAAGACAACATTTAAACTCTAAAACCTGCAGCTTCTACTATTTCTAGATAAAAATACACACCTTCTGTAGCAGTAATCTGGGGATTAGCCAGCCTCACCCCTCCAGGGTTTCTCTGTGGATCTATTTAAAAAACAGAAAATAAGCCCCCTGTCACTACTTCGGTATTTTAAAACTTTTATAAGACAACATTTAAACTCTAAAACATGCAGCATCTACTATTTCTAGTTAAAAAATACACACCTTCTGTAGTGTTCAACTGTGTATTAGCCAAATGATTAAATGTTTGGATAAGCTCTTCGTCAGGAGTCCACGGTTCCATGGCTAATTGTTGAATATTTTAATTTTTAGCTCAAGACAAAAGGACAGAGCGAGACTACAACAACTGCTACTTGAGCTTCAGTATCTTGAAATGCTTATATAAAAATGACTCAGACCCCCCCAAGTACATGGCAAGTAGTGAAAAACATCTGGCACTGTCCATCAGACCAACACCACCCCCCCCCATTCTCCAAGGGTGGGATATATAAGACCCTATGCTAGTCAATGTAGGCTTTTGCTTCTCACTTCCTGCGACAGCTGGAAGGCATTAAGAAATTCCTTTCTGCTAATAGGCTGGTCACAGTCTAATTAAAAACAGATGCTTTTTATCAGTCTTAAAACACAGAGAGGCAGTGGAGTGCAAGCCTGTTATGCTTTGAAAAGTCAAAACAGAAATTTTGTCTTTTTAAACAGCTAAGTCCCTTAAATTAGTAATTCGGTAAACTGTTTGCATACCACTAATCAGAATATAAATCTTTGTAACATATCATTTATTTTTCTATTTAGTACTACATGACTTTTTAATTTTTTGATAATGTAACTATAGACATATCATTTATTTTTCTATTTAGTACTACATGACTTTTTAATTTTTTGATAATGTAACTATAGACATTTTGCAACAAAAGCATAAAGCTACTTTTTACAGACCCCTGTAATCCCAAAAATTTTGAGACACACATTTCTAAAGAGAATCAATAGGCCTTTGTAGCCATGGCTGTGTAAATGAACAACAGATGTTTTGTCACGTCTTAACAGACAAAGACCCCTACCACACAGCCAACAGTCCCGTGAGCTCCAAAAAGTCCATCTATATTTTAAACATCCACAAAAAGCATTGCTTTTTCCTACGTGCCTAATGAGGGATGGACACACACACACACACACACACACACACACACACACACACACACACACACAGCTACCAGGATCCAAACCCCCCATCTATATTTTAAACATACATAAAAGACATTGCTTTTCCTACGTGTCTAATGAGGACACACACACACACACACACACACAAAGTGTGTATTTTTTTGCAACGACTCTAAGCAAAGCTGTATATACATTTTAAGACTGTGTGCTTTAAAATTATTTTTGAAAGAGAAACGTTATCATTTTACATTCTGTCTTTTCTTTGTAATATATCATTTTTTCAAAACATTATAAATATCACACACATTTCATTTCGGCCTTCTCCTTGATACTACACAGAGCTGAGGGGGGTGAACTATAGGTATGTGTATTCTTTTTTTCTTATATAGTTTTATTCTTTCTAATTCATGACAAAAGTATAAATAATTAGTTTTTAGCGATTGTTGCAATGCTATCCAGAGAAAACTGCTGAACCATCTTATTTACACAGAGGTCCCCCATTTTAGCTTATAAATGTTACATGCATTTACATAAAGCTATCCTTTTGATTAAAGTTTGACACAGTCCTACAGATGCATGTTAAATAATTTTGTATACTGTTACAAAAACAGAAAAAAGGGGTACTCACACAGGCATATGAATTTCCCTCAGGGTGGGGGTCTCCACACAGATCTGTGAAACCTCTGCATGATCAGGTTCCCTCCTAGATACTTCTTTCTGAAAATATCCTAATCAAAAAACACACACATGCCCCCTGCAGTTATACAATAGGCCTACAGGGGGCACACACCACTACATAAACACTAACTGATTTTTGGGGTGGGAGGAGCACGGTGGTGAAGAGGGACAGGGTTCGAGCCAGGATGGTGGGGTCGGGAGAAAGGGGGACAAGTGTTCGAGCCAGGGATGGTGGGGTGCAGGAAAAGGAGGGGACGTGAGGAGTTCAACCTAGCATGGTGGGACTGGGTTCGAGACAGGATGGTCTGGCAGGGGATCGAGGAGTGTACGAGAATGAGGGGTGGGGGACAGGGGTTCGAGCCAGGCTGGTGGGGGTGCAGGAGAAAGGAGGGGACGCAGGAGTTCAACCTAGCATGGTGGGACTCGGGTTCCAGCCAGGATGGTCTGGCAGGGGATCGAGGAGTGTACGAGAAGGAGGGGCATAAGACACTTACAAAATGGTGTTGTTAGGTCATTTCCTGTGCAAGGGGTGGGACACGGGTTCGAATGCATGTCATTTCCTGCGCAAGGGGCCGGGCTAGCGCATTTTAGGGAGGGACTTCCAGTTTAACAAGGGGTGATTCTGATTGGTCCATTTTAGGCCACGCCCACCTGTCAAATGATGTGGCACGCGCTGCTTGGCTGAAATTTAACATTTGACGAGATATATGAACTTATACTACTGGTGGCAATGCTGACTTATACATCATAATCATTACAAGGACACAGATGTCCTAACATCTTATGAGTAAGAAATACACAGAAAATACATAGAAAACATATATGTATTAGCAAGCAAAGTGTATAACAATAATATGCATACATATGGTGACATCTACTCTTGTACGGTAGATGCCCATAGCACTATATGCTAGTATTACATATGCCTAAACACTAGCTGTCTATGGTGTACCTGTGGGGGTACTAATAAGGGTGCAGGAACCTCATGTAACACCGCTTCCAGTGTCAGTACTGCAGCCTCAGCCAGAAACAGTACCAAAGCTCCAACCAGCCTCTCAACAGTGGCAGGGCTGCATGGGGTGCCTGCACCCCACGCTCCTCCCCAGTGACCTCTCCCACCAGAATGGAGTACCAAAGATACCTTCAATACCAATACCAGTCCTGTACCAGAGCCCCCAAAACCAGGTACAGTAGAGGTAACATTAGAAAGAAGTATAAAAGTGCCAGCCCACTGGTGCAGAGGCAGGGCACCCATCTGCAATGTTGATGACTGAAGTTCGGGAACAGACTTGGGATGTTGGAGGTCCAGCCAGGGGGAGAAGGATTGAGCATCCTAGTGACTACTCTCCTACTCTAGGGGGAAGGGTAGAGTGTACAGCACACCATGGACCTCTGGTGGATGCTGGGGAAATCACCATGCCAGTGCTGCCATTTGTGGGGTGGGGTGAATGCAGGATGTCATTGCACATCTCCACCCCAACAGATAAGCATATTAAAAATTCCATGCCCCTTTCATGACACCCCAACCTCCACTGCAGCTCCCACAGCAACTTTAATGTCCACCGGGGGGGTTCCTCTCCAGTGGCACCATCCTGCAGGGTAAGCCAGGGCTGGAAACCATGTTCCCTAGGGTAGGGGTGCCCTCACAGCAGCCCTGTCCAGGGAGTTAAGCCTGGGTATGAGGGGCAGTGTGGGAGTGGGGGCAAGCCTTGAGGGACAGGGAAGAAAAAAGAAAGTAGTATAAAAGAATATGTAGAGCAGATGACAGGCTCTACGGGGGACAATAGGGTTATGGAATTTGAAACCGTTTTGGGTGAAATTAAGAAAGAAAAAGGGGAAAAACAGTAACCAAGAAACAAGGGATAGGGAGTATAGGGAACACGGGAACAGAGATCGCCACCCCAGGGATTAGAATAGGGGATCTTGTGCCTTTGGCTACAAAAGAAAAAATGTGGAAGGGGGAATATGTTGATGTATTTGCCTTCGTTAGCAAGGAAACAGTAAAGAAATATGATGAGAAGGAGATCTTTAAAAAGAAAGGCATGACAGCAGCAGTAGAGTTGCTAGGGAAAGGAGAGGAGGACCGGGCAACAAATGGTAAGACATGGGATGCATGGACAGTGTGTTTCACTTATTACACTGCCATTGTGCTGGAAAAGAAGCCCGAGTTGGCAACGCCACTGTTTGCTTATTCTTTGATCATGTGGCGTGCTTACTAAATGTGGGGGTAATAACTGGCTTCAATACAATGGGATGTTCAGGCAGAGAATGGCATTGCATGGTGATGTGTGATGGGATACAAAGCATTCCAACATTTGGTTAGAGATTCTGACAGTGCCCAGGGGGGAGTAAAGGAGAGTGGGATAAAAGGTCAGGGGGAGTGGAAAAATGCTGTTGGCAGTATAACAGAGCACACTGCTCCTGGCCACATTGCCAGTTCACTTGCCTGAACTGGCAATGTGGCCAGGAGCAGTGTGCCTGTTATACTGCCAACAGCATTTTCTAGATGTGGGGGTCCCATCTGGCATCCAGGTGCAGGTCCTATGGTGATAACAGCACTGAGGTCAACTACAGCAGCCAGCCCTTTCAGGTAGGCCATTCTGGATATCGAGAGGAAAATTGGGGGAGTAGGGGAGCATAGAAGGGGTTTTGGGGGAGTGGTAACAGACAGTGGAATAGATGAAGGAAGGAAGGAAGGGTACAGACAGAAGAGGCAGGCATCTGATGGTGAAGACACCAATAGGATTTGATGTTTTAAAACAGTGGGTTAAGGGATACCTGGACTGGAAGGCCACATGGGATTTTAAGGTAAGGTTTTCATACAGATTTTAATTTATAATTTCATGGGCAAGGGATCGGCATGAAGGCTAAGAATTTAGGATTAGTAAAAGTTAAGGAGGAGCTGTTAGTGTGAAAGATAAAGAAGGAAGCAGAGGCAGGAAGAGTCGAAGGATCTTTTGTTTTGCCCCCTTTTGACACTTTTAGAGTGTCGCCATCGGGGTCAGTGTCCAAGAAGCAGCCTGGGGAGTTTAGAGTTATACACCACCTACAGTATCATACCCAGAAAGGAGTTCAGCAAATGACCATATTGATGACGAGGACAGCAGGGTCACTTATGCAACTCTAGAAGGAGCAGTCTGAATGTTAAGGGCAACAAAAGGAGCATGATTGACCAAGATGGACATAGAAGCAGCTTTTTGTCTGCTCCCCACTCAGGCCTGAAAATTGGGATTTACTGGGTTTCTGGGTGGGTGAGCAATTCTGTTTTGATAAGGCAATGCCCATGGGCTGCACGATAGCATGTGCCACTTTTGAGATGTTTAGTACATCGCTACAGTGGGTATTCTAGAGCCAATTCGGGCACAAGGCAGTTTGTCCACTACTTAGATGATATTTTATTAATTGGAAAGGGGAAGGTATGTAGGGATCATATAATTAACCAGTTTTGGGATATGTGTAAGAGATTGGGGCACCGTTAGCACCAGACAAAACTGAAGGGCCAAGTCAGAGAATTGAATTCCTAGGGATCAAAATAGATACAGATAGAGGGGCATTCCATCTACCCAAGCAAAAAGTGGACACACTAAAGGAGCTAGTGGCTACTGTTATGGGGCAGAGAAGGGTGCAACTACAGCTGGTGCAGCAGTTTATGGAGCACCTAAATTTCACCTGCAGGGTAATAGCCCCATGGTGTATGTTTACACATCATCAGGCCAGGGCTACAAGAGGTGCCACTAGGCCCCACCACTAGGTGGACTTTTCAATGGGCATGCGGGAGGACTTAGAGGTTTGGGAAGAATTCCTGAGGGAGTATAATGGAGTAACTTTTTGGCAAGATGACTGAGTTTTTAACATAGACCTTGATTTATACACAGAAACAGCCAGGGGCTAGGGATGGGGGCATATTTCAAAGGAAAGTGATTCTCAGAGGCATGGTCAGAGGAGAGGACATGGCAGGACCTTATGAAGGACATCACTTTCTTAGAGATTTTTGCCATATGAGTAGCTACTTTGGTATGGGGGGAAGAGCTATGAAATCAGAATGTAACTTTTTGGTGCGATAACAGGGCAGTGGTGGATGTTTTGAACAAAAGGGGAGTCATGTCCAAAACGGTGATGAGGGTTTTAAGACAACTAGTACTACAGGGACTGAAGCTAAATATGTCCTTTAGGGTGAAGTATATAGAAGAGGTAAGGAACATGGTAGCTGACAGCCTCTCCCATCTGCAGTTAGACAGGTTCTGGGCCATCACGCCACAAAAGAAAGACAGCAATACCAACATACACATGGGAGATTGGTTGGAGGGAGCTGAACTGTTATTCTGCAACTCTCAAACCCTGAGAACATGCAAGGGTTCTTTTTTTTCTATATACATTTTTTGTGGGTTTTTATGGGTTTTCTCCTGGCCCATTCCCCCGTGTCCCCGACATAATATGTGCATGTGGAGGCATGCACATGCACACCATACGGGCTGCCCCTTCCTTCTAGTCATGCCATTAACTGCCTGCACTGGTCACAGACCTCCATCTGGTGGTGGCGGGACTACGGGTGGATGACCCCCCCATCCCGGAAGAGGCAAGCCACCGCTAGATCCTGCTAACACCCTCCCCCATTGTCCTGGCACCACAGTGACCTGAGGTCACTCCCAAACCCGGGTCGCTGGTGTAGTGTGAGATAAGGCATCCAGCGCCTCAGCCTCCAGCGCCACCAGGTCAGCTCATGCAAGGGTTCTTGGAGAGTGTTCTAAGCCTTTTGAGAGAGCCAAGGCATGAAGGTAAGTGGGGCAATTACTGAAGAGAGCAAGTGGCCAGATTTTTAGTACACAATTGGAAAAAGGGATAGCACACACCACCATGGGGGTGCACCTCTCAGCCATAGGGCTAATCAGTAATTTACAAGGCTGGGGGACCCGTAAAACAGTAATGTAGTAAGGAGAATGATGCAGGTGTGACTAAGGGTGAAAGAGAAAGTACCAGATGGTAGGCGCACCATTTTGGTGGTCATACTAGAGAGACTTCTAGGAGTCCTCCCAAGGATATGCCACTCAAGGAATGAGGCATACCTATTTGGAGCAATATATGCAGTAATGTTTCACAGGGCCTTTCATGTCAGTGAGGTGGTGGGACATGGAAAAGGAGGGGACCAGGGAGGGCTACTGTGGGGGGAGGCAACATTGCAAGAGGATGAAATCAGCCTGAGGCTAAAGAGATCCAAGACAGATCAGGTAGGGAGAGGAGTAACCACATCACTTGGAAGAGGCATGAGAAAGCCACTATATGCCTGGTCCAAGCACTATCAGTGTACGCTGCAGTCAGACCAGCAAGGGGGAATCAGTTATTCATACATGGGGATGGCACGCAAGTATCAGGTATGCAGTTGGTAGCAGTACTGAAAAAAGGCCTAGCGTTCCTGTGAGAAGATCCAGTGAACCATTCATCTCATTCATTTAGGATAGGTGCAGTATCAGAAGCAGCTGTCCAGGGGGGATCTAAGGAAAAAGTAAAGAACGTGGGAAGGTGGGTCTCTGATAGCTACAAAACTTATGTACGATGACTGAACAACTGAGTCGCTATGTTTTTGTTTCATTTGTAGGAAAACCACCGGTCCATGTGAGTGTGTGCCGTAAGGGTATATATAAAAAATGTTTTAGATATTATGTATGGGGGAGGGGTTGGGGGGTCAGGGAGGCATTTTCATAACCATTATCTCACACCATTCTGCTTTGTCAACAGGTCACAAAGGAAAGTTTGAGGTGTGGATTTGAGGGCATTCTTTTATCTATTGGGCAGAACACAGAGCGGCAGTGAAGGCTGAAGGACAGCAATTATATCAAGATTGGAGCCCATGAGGTTACAGTGGAAGGGGATTTGAGAGTTGCATTGGGCACAATTACTCCCAATCCTACAGGACATGGGGGCGACTAACCCAGAGCCGAAGTTACTGATAGTACACCTGGGAAGCAATGACCTGGGAACCAGGCCCTGGTTGGACATATTTTTTCAAATTAAAAAGGACATACAAAAAATACAAGAATGGTGGGCACAGGTCATGCTGGTATGGTCAAAGATGGGTCCACAGAGAATGGAAATATGATGTGAATAAATCAACAATCTTAGTGTGTAAATATAGGAATAATCTGTATAAACTATTGCCAACTGAGCACCCACACAACAAGGTTTGGAGTGTTTTTATTGGAAGTGGATCCAGGAACAAGTTAATGTGTGCAGAGTTAGTTACCAGGGAGTGAGGGAAGTTGAAGAACCCCAAGAGAGTGGCACGTATGTGCATGCATGTTATGGCACTGGGCTGAGCAAGAGTTGCGTGCAAATCACAGCAGTGCCAGCAACAACATAGCACACGTACCACTGGCTGAACCTTGCATGTGAGACTCAGAGGTCAAAGCCATACGAACATACATGCAAACATATGACAAAGCCAGCAGAAGAAGGCCATTTGGTCTATCTAGTCTGCTCATATTGCAGGGTAAACAGCTTGAGCTACTGTCCCTGCTATCCCTCCCCACACCTCCCATTTGACAGGATAATTTGTGTCAGTCTCTACTGAACTGCTCACAACTTTTTTTGAAATAATTTTATATTTGCAGGGTTAGGTCTTTGTAGAGTGCTAATTTCAAAATGTGCTAGCTTTTGGCAAACAAAAATCTTGCTTCAGAGCAAGGAACAGCTGACTAGAAAACTAGAACTTTTTTTTACTAATAGAACACTTCTATCTCAGCAGGAGTCAGTGCCTGTTGGGATTAAGAAAACATATACTTTATTAGAAGTGAGGGGTCTCATTAAGGGTAAAAAAAAAAGAAAGTCAGTGTGTTTTTCTGTGTTAGGGAAAGGGAGTTTGCTAAGTCAAGAGGGGAGAAGTTAATTGGGAGTGTGGCTTTGGAGTACAAAAGCAGGTGTCTCCAATTACAGTTCCCTAGTGCTAGCTTTTGTCAGACAGAAATCTTGATTTCAGAGCAAGGATCATCTGATTACAAAACTAGAACTTTTTTTTACTAATAGAACACTTCTATCTCAGCAGGAGTCAGTGCCTGTTGGGATTAAGAAAACATGTGCTTTATTAGAAGTGGGTGGTCTCATTTAGAGTAAAAAAAAAGAAAGTCAGTGTGTTTTTCTGTGTTAGGGAAAGGGAGTTTGCTAAGTCAAGAGGGGAGAAGTTAACTGGGGGTGTGGCTTAGGAGTACAAAAGCAGGTGTTTCCAATTACAGTTCCCTAGTGCTAGCTTTTGGCAGACAGAAATCTTGCTTTCTGAGCACGGAGCAGCTGACTATTAAACTAGAACTTGTTTTACTAATTGCCCTCCTTCCCCCCCTCCACCCTCCCACCATTAACCAGTTCTACTTTATAGGCACTGTATTTGATTGACAACAGGAACTTCCTGTTTGGCAGTAGGAAGGGAACGATCCCTGAGACACATAGGTTTCATCATCCTTGAAGGAAAAGAGTAGCTCTCCCACTACCCCTAGCTGCTGGAGGTCTGACTCTGAGCAAGGAAGAAAGAGACTACAGAAGAATACAGGAAGTTCCTGTTCCAGAACAGGAAGGGCAAGAGCTATAAGGGCATATAGGCAGTAGAATAAAAAAAAACAGGGAGGATAGAGTAAGCACACAAAGCAACAGGAGAGGGGCCACAAAATAAGACATGATGGGAGTGGTGCAGTGCAATGGCTGTGGGGCGGCAGTCTTACGGGAGACATTCTGGAGGCTGTGATGCTGCCCTATTTGTAGACACCTCTCTTTTTTTTTAATTTAAAGTTTATTGGAAATTTTTCATACAACAAGGAGACAGAACATAAGATTTGTAGACACCTCTCTGCTCTGAGGGAGGAGGTTGCTCATCTCCAGGCTGACTTGACTAGGATCTGTGAAACCTCCTCCCCCAACCAGGGACCATCAGGACCACTGCCGCTACCTCAGAGGTATGCCAAGAAATAGAAGCGGTTGTACCAAGGTGGGCTCAGGGAGGGAGATGGTGGTGGAACAGAGGCACATCACTCCAGTTATACCTCTCCACAGTTCATACGCTGTTCTGGAGGAGAGTGGTTCCTCTATGGAGGCACCTACAGTGGAGACCAAGGAGGATGCTGGGAACCTCCACAAAGGAGACCCAAGGGAGGGTGGCATGGGACTCCACAGGGGAAAGAAACAACTCCTGGTGGGGGACTCAATTGGTAAGGGGGTAGAACTGGAGGAGGAAGGGGAGAGGGAGGTAAGGTGCCTGCCTGGTGCCATGGCTTGGAGGGACAGGGAGAGAATCCTCAGGATCACAGGCACAGCTGCATGAGGGAGGGAGCCGGATATCATTGTCCACCTAGGGACAAATGACCTGGCTGGCAATGGGATCAGAGCAGTGCAAGAGGAGTCTGAAGTGTTGAGGAGGGGCCTTAGACAAGTAGCACATACAGAAACCTTCTCGGAAGTGCTGCCTGTCTTTGGCAAGTGTGATGCTAGGGTACTCCGCACCATGGGGTTCAATGAATGGCTGAAAAACTAGTGCAGAGCTCAGGGTTTTGGCTTCATTGGAGACTTGGGGTCCACCTGGAGGGATACAGGCCTATACTGTCATGATGGTCTGCATCTGTCCGGGAGGGGAACCAAGATCCTAGGTGATAGGTTTAAATGTTTCATTGGCAAGCATTTAAACTAGCTAAGGGGGGAAGACACTGAAAAGGAGCAGGGAAAACCCAGCCTCTCCCAACATAATGCAGTAGTTGGAGAGGTAAACACCAAGGTAGAGAAGTCGATAGGGAGCAGGACTGGGGTAAATGCAGAAAGAGGCAGTAAGGAGAGGGATGGGTCTGAAAGGGATAAGGCCATCAAAAAATGGAGGGTGATGAGTACCAATGCCTGTAGTCTGTGTAACAAGCTCCCTGAACTAGTGGTCTTGATGGAAGAGAGACCCCTGGATATCGTGGCAGTCACAGAAACATGGTACACTGAGAACCATGACTGGGATGTCAACATACCAGGGTACACAAGCTATAGGAGGGACAGGGAGGGTAAAAGAGGAGAAGGAGTAGCTCTCTATGCAAGGGAAGGGATCAAAGCAATGGAACTAAAGGATAAACAGGGAATAGAGGAGGCACTGTGGGTCACCCTGGAGACAGGATATGGCACCACAATCTGCACGGGGTTGTATACAGACCCCCATCTCAGGAGGAGGTAATGTGCAAGGAAATGATAGAAGGCATCCTTAGAATGGCAGAAAAAGGGGAGATATTGTTGATGGGGGACTTGAATATGCCAGATGTTAACTGCAGCACCTTTGCTGCAGCCACATCCAAGAGCAGGGTTATTCTCGATGCCCTACAGGGGGCATGCCTCAGACAGCTAGTGGTGGAACCCACTCGGGAGGGAGCAATCTTAGACCTGGTACTGTCAAATGAGGATGGAGAAAGGATATTGGATTTAGAAGTGGGTAGCCATCTGGGAACAAGTGAGCACCAGTGTGGTTCACGATAAACACAGCCATAGAGTCAAGCCATACAAAAGCAAGAGTATTGGACCTTAGGAGGGCTGACTTTGGGAAAATGGGAGAGTGCCTCAGAAAAGCACCAGCAAATGGGCAAGAAGGAGGGGTGGAGGAACAATGGGGAAAAATCAAAACAGCCATCACAGAGGCAACAAGTCTTTGTGTGAAGCAAATCAACAAAGCAAAACAAAGGAAAAAATCACTATGGTTCTCAAAAGAGGTGGCGGGGAAGGTTAAGGAGAAAAAGGTAGCATTCAGGAAGTATAAGGAAACACAGAAGGAGCAGGACAGAGAAATGTACCAGTTAATGCGGAAGAAAGTAGGGAAGACAGTCAGAAGAGCAAAGGCCCAAACTGAGGACAAGATAGCCAACTCAGTTAAGAAGGGGGATACAACCTTTTATAGGTACATTAGGGAGCGAAGAAAAACTAAGGGAGGGATAGTGAGGTTTAATAAAGGGAAGGGAGGGTGGGTAGAGGGAGACAGTGAAAAAGCATGGATACTGAATGAATACTTCTGCTCAGTATTTACAAAAGAAGAGGAGGGAGAGGTACCTAAGTCAAAGAATAGAAGCACTCTGGATAGTGAGGTCGTTACCAGTCCATTCACAGAAGAAAGGGTTCTGAAAGAACTCTTAAAACTGAAAGTGGACAAAGCAATGGGGCCTGACAGGATTCACCCAAGAATTCTAAAAGAACTAAGGGTAGAACTAGTGACACCACTGACTACCCTTTTTAACAAATCACGGGAGGATGGAGTGGTACCTGAGGACTGGAGGAGGGCAGATGTGATTCCCCTTCACAAAAGTGGGAGCAAGACAGAGGCAGGAAACTACAGACCTGTTAGTTTGACCTCAGTGGTAGGGAAAATGATGGAATCACTTCTGAAAGAAAGAATTGTTGAGTTCCTAGAGGCTAGTGGGGCACAGGACCCTAGGCAGCATGGATTCATAGCAGAAAGGTCATGTTAGATGAATCTAATAGATTTCTTTGACTGGGTGACCAAAGTAGTAGACCAGGGAAGGGCTGTGGACATGGCCTACCTAGACTTTAGCAAGGCATTTGACACAGTTCCACACAAAAGGTTAATATACAAGTTAGCCAGCCCTGGCATGCATCCCATAGTGGTAGCCTGGGTAAAATATTGGCTGGACAACAGGACACAGAGGGTAATAGTAAACGGAGTTCACTGTGAAAAAAGGTGGGTTACTAGTGGGGTACTGCAGGGTTCAGTACTGGGACCAGTCCTCTTTAATGTCTTTATAAGTGACATTGCAGAGGGACTGGAAGAAAACGTATGTCTCTTTGCAGACGATACAAAGATCTGCAACAGGGTCGATACAGAAGGTGGGGTGGAAAGGATGCAAAGGGACTTGGCAAGGTTGGAGGAATGGTCAAATGCATGGCAGCTTAGATGCAACATAAAGAAGTGCAAAGTAATGCACCTGGGAAACAAAAACCCAGGGGAAGAGTACACAATTGGGGGGTGAGATACTAACAACAACAAAAATGGAAAGGGACCTGGGGGTAGTCATATCAGATGACCTTAAGGTGGACCAGCAATGTGAGAAGGCAGTAAGGAGGTCTGGCGGGTACTGGGATGCATAGGGATAGGCATCACCAGTAGAAAACAGGAAGTTGTTATCCCTCTATACAGACAGTTGGTGAGATTCCATCTGGATTACTGCATGCAGTTCTGGAGACCCCATCTCTGCAAGGACATAGACAGAATGGAGGCTGTCCAGAGGAGGGCCACTAAAATGGTGCAGGGTCTGCACCAGAAGACATATGAAGAGAGATTAAAGGAGCTTAATAAGTATACCCTCGGGGGGGCATGATAAAAACTTTCAAGTACCTCAAGGGAATTAACAAAGTTCAAGAAGGTAGCATCTTTCAGAAAAAGAGATGTACAAGAACAAGGGGGCACAATTTGAAGATAGAGGGGGACGGTTCAGAGGTAATGGGAGGAAGTATTGTTTCATGAAGAAGGTTGTAGATACATGGAACGGCCTTCCTGAGGAGGTAGTGGAGTCAAAAACAGTGGGGGAATTCAAGAATGCATGGGACAGATATAAGACAATTCTAGTGGGGGGTAGGAGGAAGTTGGCTGTTGGTTAACTAGGATCTGCAGCTTATCCATTAGGTAGGGAAATGGGCAGACTAGGTGGGCCAATCGGTCCTTATCTGCCGTCAAATTCTATGTTTCTATGTTGACCAGTTTTGCTTGAGACTGAGTCTCTAAATATTAAAATAACATGCTCCAAGTCTCATGCATTTTGCAGGAGTCTACAGCATTTTAATGCATGATTCAGACCTCCCACTAGCATAAATAATTGCAATATCCCAAGCAGGAGGTCAGTATACCTCCTGCAACTTTTATATTATTCTAGTTAGGAAATTCTAGCCCTGTTTTGTCCTGTGGGGAATGGCCAGCTCTGTTTTGTCCTGTGGGGAATTGCCATGCGTGCTTCTTTTATTACCCTCTGTCTGGATTCCGGGATGAGGGGTAGTAAAAGAATTAGGGATCAGAAACATAGATAAATAGAATTTGTTGGCAGATAAGGACCACTTGGTCTACCTAGTCTGCCCTTTTTCCCCTACCTACAGAATCCCCACAGATCCTACTTGATCTCTGGCCCATTCTCCCTTCCTCCCTCCTCCCTCCCCCTTCCTTCCTTCCTTCCTTCCCCGTGAGGTATTTAAAGTCTTTATCATATCCTCCCTCCTCTCTTCCTGGGTGTACATAGTTAGGACCTTTAGTCTCTCTTCATAGGGCTCCTGATGCAGACCCTACACTATTTTAGTTGCCCTCCTCTAGATCACCTCCACGCTGTCCTTCCAGAGATGTGGCCTCCAAAACCAGAAATAGTACTCCAGTTGGGGTCTTACCAGTGATTATACAGAGGAAACCCCACTTCCCTCTTTCTGCTGGAGATACCTCTTTCTATGCATCCCAGCATCCCACTAGCCCTCCCAAAAGCCTTGTCACACTGCTCAGATTCCTTTACATCATCAGATACGATTACTCACAGATCTCTTTACCCATTTTGTAATCTGCCCCTGAGTCTGTGTCCCACGTGTATTATTTTGCACTTTTTGCATTGAAACGCAGCTGCCATACCCTTGAACATTCGAGTTTTCTCAGGTCACTGCTCATCTTTTCCACACCACGTCACTCAAGCCCACCCCAGAGTGTCCACCATCTTGCAGATTTTGGTGTCATCTGCAAAGAGGAAGACCCTCCCTACCTGCTCTTCTGCAATGTCACATATAAAGACATTGAAGAGGACTGGTCCCAGCACTGATCCCTGAGGCACTCTACTTATCACTCTCTGTTCCTCAGAGTGAACTCTGTTTATCACCACCCTCTGTGGGCTATCCCCCTAATCAATTTCTTTTTTTTTTTGCAAATAGATGTACTTTATTACATAATTTGAACATAACAGTGACATACACATTATATAAAAAACATACACACAACACAAATACAAAAACGGATAGCAGTGGTCCCTAAACCATAGCATATGATAAAAAAGCATTTAATGTGTAAGCTAATCCAAAAGGGACCCACTGCCCCCTCTACCTCTCCCCTCCCCTCCCTAGGCAGCAACTCATTGGCAAGGAAAGAAACCTCGAGGTTTAACAAGGCTCAAAGTTTGTAGCTAACTTATCTCAGTTACCCCTAGTAATTCTAAATACGCAAACCGCCCCAGGTCACCCATGCTTTTATCCTACTGCCTCATTTAGTCAAGTTCTAAGTATCTAATTGCTGAGGTTAACAAAGAATGGTTGAAACAATTGGAGATAAACTAGATAAAACAAGGAGCTCCTGACAATTTTATGAACTAACCTGGGCCCCATACTCCATCTGTACCTAGAAAGGTAAAAGATTGTAGGGAGGAGTCTCAACTTTTCAGTAACCGTATCTGTCTTTGAGAAGATTTAAGAAGCTTTCCCAGACACAGTTAAATTTTTCCATCGTTCCATAAAAAATTGCAGCAAATCTCTCAGCATTTAAAGCAGTAAGGAACTCATTCCACCATTCCTTATAAGTTGGAAGTTCGTCACTATTCCAGTGACGAAGCAACATCAGCTTCGTCACTAGTGCAACTAATGCAAGTTGATGTTTGACCTGATTCCTTAAACTTTGTCGGTATAGACCGAAGAAGCAGGATTCTACATTAAAGTAAGCACCCAATTTAATAAATGGCTCCAACCATTTGTCCACTTGATTCCAAAACTTCACTGCTTTGGGGCATTCCCAAAGTATATGATAAGTTGTAGCAATTGGACAACAACACGATTTACAACTCGGTGAATTGGACTTATGTATCCTTACTAGTTTTGCCGGGGAAAGGTAGAGATTATGAAGGATAAAAATTGCAAGCTTCTTAACCTGTCTTGTTTAACGTCTGAGTAAATATTAGCCCATATCTCCCTCCATGTCCCTTCAGACCATCCGAGAGATAAACTGGTCTCCCAATAAAATGAAACAGGGGAAATGTTCGACTCTTTTTTAGCTCGAATTAATTTGTAAAGTTTTGAGATTGGTTTCTTCGAGAGAGTAAGGTCACTCATCTCTTTCAACAACTCTCCTGCTTTAACCATCCCCTTGCCATCTTTGAGGAAAGAGCTTATACAGCTTTGAATCTGGTACGGGTAAGTCTGTCCCTAGATTGCACTTTGAACTTCTCTGCCAATGCAGCCGATGACTGCAACGAGCCCTGAAAAAGAAAGTCTGCAAGTTTGTGAATATTAAAATCATTTCCTATATTCTTTTTTAGCATTTGGTTACCTATCAACAGGTTAGGGTTCCTTAAAAGAGGTTGGGCAACATCTTTAATGTATGGAACATTCAACAGCGCATACAATTGATGAAGGGGCCTTTATGCTCCAGCCCAAAGGGTGTCCTTCAGCTCGAGGATCCTTGCCCAAGGAGTGAATAAGCAAGATTCCACATCTAATCCCCCCGACCTCACCATTGCCATATCCATGGTTAGACTAGAACACTCTTTATTACCATCTAACCTCCACGGAGCCACTTTAGCTGTGTGACAGGCTAAATAATACATGTAAAAATCTGGAAGCTGGAGGCCTCCTATTTTCCCTGAGTAGGTCAGCTTTTGATAGGCTCTGCGAGGGGGTTTCCCCAACCATAGAAAATTAGTCACAAACTTGGTGATCATTTTAAAAAGGGATCTAGGAAGATATACATTGAGGTTACTAAGGAGGTAAAAAATCTTAGGGAGAATCATCATTTTTATTGTATTAACTCTTCCGAAAGAGGAAAACGAAAGTTTCGACCAGTTCTTCAGATTTTCTTTAAGTGAATTTAGCAAAGGCTTAAAATTTAAATCAGCCAGCTCTCCCAAGTTTTTAGAGACCAAAATACCTAGATAATGGACAGCATCAGACTGCCATTCTAGATCTAAACACGCACACCATCTAGGTTCCAAAAGAGGGGATAATGGGAGAACTTTAGTTTTCCCTTTATTCAAATGGTATCCTGAAAATTGACTAAATTTGGCAATAATGTGAAACACCCAGGGTAAAGAGTCCTTACTGTCTCGAACGTGTAATAGGAGGTCATCAGCAAAGGCTGATATCTTATATTCAGAGTCCCCAAAACGAATCCCATATACCCCGTTGTCACTGTTTATCGCTCTAATTAATGGTTCGAGATATAAATTAAAAAGATACGGGGAAAGGGGACATCCTTGCCGGGTACCACGAGTAAGAGGAAGGCCGCTGAGATCAAGTTATTGCAGAGAATTTTGCAGATGGGCAGGTATACAAAACTTTAACATAATTTATGAACTCATGAGGAAAGCCAAATTTGATTAAGGTTTGAAAAAAACCCCACTCCACCCTGTCATCAGGCTTTCAGGCCTAGAGAGACCAGAGATGCTTCCAACTCTGGATGCTCCGACGCAGAGATTAAATAAAAAATTTCCTAAAATGGTCTCTGGTGGCGAGCGGCAACAAAGCCCGCCTGCTCCGGACTCACCAATTCCAGCCATACATTTTTAGCGGGTGGCTAATATCTTAGCATAAATCTTAATATCTATATTAAGTAATGAGATCGGTCTATAGTTACCAACCATATCAGTCGGCCTGTCTGGTTTTGGCAGGAGAATGATTTTGTCTTCAAAGAGAGAGGGGTCCTGAATGCCACATTCTTGTCAAAAACTATAGAGTTGGTGTAACAATGGTACTAAAAGATCTCTAAATGTTTTAAAAAACTTGGCAGTAAAGCCATCAGGGCCGGGAGCTTTACCAATCTTAAGGTCCTCGATGGTCTCACTAATCTCCTGTTGAGTGAGGGGGGCTCTTAGTCCCTGGCAACTATTTCCGGAGAGCCTGGGGAGAGGGAGATTCTCCAAAAACTTCTCCATGTTAACATCTCTCTTCTCTGAGGTCATTGTACTGGAGTATAAATTTTTATAAAACCCCAAAAATATCTCCAAAATCTCTTTCAGGTCGACTACTAGATTATTAGAACAGGGATGTTTCAATGCAGCAACATTCTTTGCTGCCGATCTCTGTTTCAGCTGCCAGGCAAGAATCTTCCCGGCTTTGTTGCCATACCCCAGGTAAGTGGCTTTTAGTTTGGATGCCCGCATCTCTACCCCTCCTCTAATTGTCCTCGAATACCAAGCCCTTAAAGCGGCCAACTCATGCTCATACGAGGATGGCCTTGTGTCATCACCTATTGCCTCCAAGGTTTTAATTCTTTGTAAACAG
Organism: Neoceratodus forsteri; assembly: GCA_016271365.2. NCBI lineage: Eukaryota > Metazoa > Chordata > Ceratodontiformes > Ceratodontidae > Neoceratodus > Neoceratodus forsteri. The sequence goes on from JADMNL010000023.1 coordinate 437,137,436, forward strand.
TTAGAAATAAGTCTCCCTGTTTTCCTCTTGTGAGTAGCAGCGTATCTTATCAACTCTCCTCCCCATGTAGCCTTAAGGGCTGACCATATCATATCCACTGCACGTATCGACCCCCAATTAGACTCAATTGTGTATTCCATAAAGGAGCGAAAATGCTGCAGTGATTGGGGATCCCTCAATAAATCATTATTTAGTGACCAAGATGAGGTTCTAGGCAATGCCGACATCGGTCGACAACTTATAGACGGGCGTAGTGATCTGAGATCACTCTACTCATAATGGCAGCATCACTAACAAAAGGAAAAGCTTGATGGTTAACCAGAAAATAGTCTATACGGGAATAACTTCTATGTACACAAGAAAAAAACGAGTATTCCCTAGAGGTAGGGTTGAGCATTCTCCAAGGATCTAAAAGACTCAAGGAGGATGCAAAATCCAACTGAGCCCTTTGTGCCGGTGATCTGCGGTCCCCTTTAGACCACGACCTGTCCCAATGGTTTGAATGCACAAGATTCCAATCCCCCCCTAGGATGACTGGTCTGTTTGCTAAAGGGCTTATAATAGTGGCTAGCTCTGTGAAGAAGGAGGGGGTTTCTTGATTTGGTCCGTAGATAGATCCTAATACCACCTCTACTCCCCCTAACCTACCCAGAACTAATATATATCTCCCATTGGGGTCAGCCAGGGTTTGGGTACAGAAAAAAAGGGTACCCTTGGCTATTAAAATAGCAACGTCTCTTTTATTGGAAGAAGACCCTGCACCATACACCTGCTCTACCCATTTTTTCTTAAAATGGTGGACTTGACTGCTGGGGACATGAGTTTCTTGTAAAAAGACGATTGATGGATTATAATGGGCCAAATGATTTAAATCACATATTTTTGGTATTATCCTTGCCTCCCTTTATATTCCATGAGATAAGTTTAAGATCACTGACCATACCTGAATGAGGAGCAAGCCCGTATTTGTGTTAGTTGCTGCCTAGTCTACCCCCCTAAACCCTGAAAAATGCAAACCCAATAAACCCCTACTAACCTTACAAACACCCCAAACCTAAAAACCTTCCCCCTGGCCCGAAGCCAACTCCAAAGTCCTCGGTCCATATATGCTCTGAGAAACCACCCCCCCCACCAACAAGTAGATTGCCCCTTATAACTATATGCCTAGTTATTCTCCCATACATCCAGTTCCTCTCATAAACCCGAACATTAGGAATTACACAAATCCCTTACTGATTTACATTTATACTTTAGTTAAACTGGTAGTGACCTATGCTATATCTAACCTATAAACCTATTATCCTGGCACTTCCCTCTTGGGCTAATATAGAACTTAAAGGTAAATGTCTAGGGCTTATCATGCAGCCCAATTAACAAATAAGAGGATGTGACCTAAACGCCTTAACAGCGCCCATATTATCCCCTTAAGGAGAAACACCGCTTCTTTGCTCAAAAATAAAAAACTAAAGGAGGATGCCCAAGTATGCTTACATCTATGTCAAAATAGGATTTAGTTATCCCCTGATTTCATGTTAAACACAGTAAGGTTATCTGAATATAGCCTCCATCTCTAAGGCTCGGTACTTAATCTGCTCCTTTTCGTCAAAACCAAAAAAATTAACAAAAAGGGAGAGTGTGTCCACCTCTCCAAAATTAACACAGATCAATATTAATGAAGGCAGTCCTCAGAATGACCTCCTCGGAAGCTAGTAAACTGCTAACTAAAGGTTATCTCAACCAAGAATGTGGCAGCATAAAGCTCTTGCCCCCAATAGCCAATGCAACGCTTAACTCCATAACTATGAGCTCCCAAAGGGGAAACTAAATTACTAAACTGTGGTAAACTCAAAATAAAACATCAGAGCTATCATAAAGATTAGCCATAATTATGTGGCTGTTTAGACAATAAGCGAACAATCTGCTGGAGGTAGTCCTATTCAGTGTCTTTCAATGTCTTGCAAGTAGCACCGCTGACACCCTTTAATAAAGACTTGCAGGCAGCAGACAGTCAGGTTTTTGTAAACAAGTCTGGGTAAACAGTTTTAAGTAATTTTGTCGCCTTTTCTGGTGAATCCAATCGCTTAGTTCCATCTTTCAGAGCGATCTCCAGTCTGGCAGGGTAAAGACGATGTTTGATTCCGCTGCCCATAATTTGGCTGTAATAGGGACGAAGCTAGCCCTAGTCTGACGTGCCTTTAAAGTTAAGTCGGGAACAACTCGCAGCTTTTTGCCTTCCCATAAAATAGCAGTAAGCTTTTTAGCTTCCTTCAGGATAAACTCCCAATCAAGGTAATTAAGCAGTTTAAATATGACAGGCCTGGGAGGTTCCGAGGGTTGCGGCCTCGCTCGAAGGGCTCAGTGTGCTCTTTCAATAATAAATTCCGGGCCATTTGGGGAGTGCCCTACCGTCGATCTCAGAAATTTCTGTAAAAATAAGATGGTATTAGGGCCTTCTTCCCCCTCTGGAAGGCCAAGCAGAACCAGATTGTTCCGTTTGCTTCTTCCTTCCAAATCGTCAAGTCTTTCTTCCAACTTAGTGATCGATTTCTTGGCCTCTAACAGCCCTAGGCCGCTCCTCTCCATACTTCTCTCGACCGACGAAATTCTTGCCTCAGCATCCGTGACCCGACTTGCCAACTGGGTGAGAGCGGGCTTGAAATCGGCTACATCTGCTATAAGCTTGAAGAGTGCCTCTTTATTGTGGTGAGGTCGCTTGAATTTTCATGCATTTAAAATTCTTCTTACTGGGGTAGTGGCAGATGCTCCTCCGCGGTCTTTTCGCCTCCAGCTCCTTTTCTACGTTCTCCATCCTGACGACGCCAAATTTATAGAAATCTTGGATCTAAAGGGGCTATAGTCTCTCCTCTAAATAAATCCAGATAAAACAGAGCCCAAGGATGTATAATTTTAACGTAATTTCTTAGCGGGGAAGAGAGGATCGCGAGGTAGCTCCTACTTCCTCAGATGCATCATGTGACTCACATCCCGGCATCAATTTCTTACCCAGTTTGCCACCTTTGGACCCACTCCTAAGCTATTTAGCTTGCTTACTAGTATCCAGTGTGGAATGATATCGAAAGCCATATGGAAATCTAGGTAAGATACATCCTCTGCTCCACTCTGATCTAGTTCTCCGTGAATCCATGCTGTCTCAGGTCTTGTAACCCATTGGACTCAATATATTTTACAATCCTTTCCTTCAGCAGTGATTCCATTAACTTTCCAATCACCAGTGTAAGTCCGACTGACCTGATAATTGCCAGCCTCTACCCTGTTACCACTTTTGTGACGTGGGACTACATCTGCCCTCCTCCAGTCCTCCAAAACCACTCCAATTTCAAGTCAGTGTTCATGGGAGGCTGATAGGTAAGTTGAAGGACCTGGGGTGGGGGAAATGGTGGTCATATGGATTGGGAGCTGGCTGAATAACAGGCAGCAGAGGGTTGTGGTAAGGGGGGAGCTCTCATCACCAAGGGCAGTCATCAGTAGAGTCCCACAGGGCTCAGTGCTGGGACCATTCTGTTTCTCCTGGCACTGCATGCTGCCCTTTTGTACTGGGCTCCAACCTGCGTTGGCGCCTTTTTCTGCCCACAAAGAAATCCGCAGCAGTCCCGACAGAGCTCCATGGAGCTCACTCACTCCCCCTCTCTCATGTTCTCATTTCGTTTCTCCTGGTGTGGCAGGCTGCCCCTTTGTACTGGGCTCCTGCCTGCATTGGTGTCTTTTTCTGCCCACAAAGAAATCTGCAACAGTCCCGATAGAGCTCCATTGAGCTCGCTCACTCCCCCTCTCTCACTCACTCATTCTGTTTCTCCCACCGCTGCAGGTAGCCCTTTTGTAATGGGCCCCTGCCTGCATTGATGCCTTTTGCTGCCCACAAAGAAATCCACAGCAATCCCGACAGAGCTTCGTTGAGCTCAGTCACTCCCCCGCCTCACTTGCTAGTTCTGTTTCTCCCGGTGCTGCAGGCTACCCTTTTGTACTGGGCTCCTGCCTGGATTGGCACCTTTTTCTGCCCACAAAGAAATCTCCAGCAGTCCCAACAGAGCTCAGTTGAGCTCGGTCACTCCCGCTCTCTCACTTGCTCGATCGTAATCTGTTCCAAACACTGATTTCCCAAAGCGACTGCACTATTCTGTGCCGGAAGTGCAAAAACACATTTTGGCCAGGCTGTGTAAAATGACAGCTATACTGTTCATAAGTAGGTGTGGAAAAATGGCAATGTTGAAAATCTGGGTGAAAATATTATAACCTCTTGAGAAGTTCACGAGGTGTCGCGTACAAACTAATGCAGTTTGTAACACAGTCATTTATGGACTGTCATCACAAAATTTTCAACATAGGCATTTTAGGACCTTTGCTCATGAACAGTGTCACTGTGATTTTCTTAATGTGTCCCGAACACAGATTTCCACAGCGACAGCACTATTCTGCACTGGAATTGAAAACACATTTAGCCAGGATGTGAAAAATGAACAGCCGTGACTGTTCATAAGGAGGTGTGAAAAATGGCAGTGTTGAAAATCTGGCATGAAAATATTACAAATTTGCGAGTTACAAGGGTGCGTAGCAACTGGCGCAATGACTGCGTTAATAACAGTAATTTTTGGATGTTTTCCAACAAATTTCCAACACGGGCTTTTTGACAGCCCACTTCTTTAACACTGGCACTGTCATTTCGTTAATCAGTCCCAAAAGGTGATTCCACGCAGTGACTGTGAAATCACCTTTTGGGACTGAATAACACCATGACAGTGGCTGAATTCGTGAGGAGGGGTCCCAAAAACCCATGTTGAAAATTTGGTGCCAAAATTCCAAACAAAGCCTGAAATATGCACCAAAGTTGGAAACACCCTATTTATGGAGCTTACCGACATTTCTTCAGTTCGAGGTCGGCTTTGAAGAGTGCAGACGTGTTCCCGGTCCACCGAAGATTGTCGCGCCAGACTCTGGAGGTAAGTATGGGGTGAAGGGGGTGTGGGGAGGCAGGGTGCGCAGAAGGTGGGCGCTGGTTGGGGGAAGGGCAGCCGGACTCGACAAGGGACCATTTTCTTGTTTACAGGGGTAATAAAAAAACAACATTGCAGGATGGTTTTTCTTTTTACAGGGACATTTGGCACGCTGGGGTGGGCTCCCAGTATGCCACCTGAGTCTGGGGATTGGGCACCCCCGTCAGCACTTACAGGGGTGGTGGACGAGATGAGGGGGATTGGGCACCCCTCTTGGCAGACTACACATTTTGGGGGGTATACATTATGCTGACGGGGAGTGGGCTCCCCCGTTGGCAAATTCAGTCAGGAAGGGAGGACTGAAGCCAGCGAGGATTGGGCACCCCATTGGAAAACAAAGACAGGGGCACATGATGCCAAGGGGGGATTGGGCACTTCGGCATATGCAGAAACGTGGGTTAGAGATTATGCCGATGGGACTGGGCTCCTGTTGGCAAACTGGGTTGGGGACATGATCCACCCTGCAATGATGGATCGCTCCCTCATTGCAGCGGAGTGCTGATGCTGCAATGAGCGGCCCTGATTGCAGCAGCTAAAATGTTTCAGGTGGTGGCATGCTGACTGAACTAGTGTCAGCAGCAGCATGCACCCCATTGGGAAAAGCAGGCCAAGCCTCAAAGGCAGTGGGAGCATTGCCACAACACGACACACCTCCACAACCTGCTTCTGCAGCAAGCTGCTGCAACATGTTTCTTGTGCGTGCATGCAATCAACATAAAAAGGTCATCAAACTTTTTGGAGAGGGTACAGAGAAGGGTGACCAAGATGCTAAGTGGGATGAGGGAAAAGCCCTAAGAAGACAGGTTGCGGGCTCTCAATATGTACTCTCTGGAGGACACAAGAGACAGGAGAGATACGCTAGAGATCTTCAGATACTTGAAGGGCATAAATGGGATTAACCCTGAGGGCCTTTTTAAGTTTAGGGAAGAAAGGATCACAAGAGGGCACATCTGACATTGGAGGGGGGGAGGTTCAGAATAGAGATGAGGAGGCACCTTCTCACAGAAAGAGCAGTGAAGGCGTGGAATGCATTGCCTGAGGAACTGATTTCGCAGACATCAGTAGGGGGATTTAAGAGGGGGTTGGACAGGGTCAAGGGCAGAATCAGAATAGGGAAGGGTGGGGAGGATGAGGGTAACTCATACGGTGTAATCAGAGATGATGGGATGGACAGGGTTGAGGGGGGCAGCATCAGTACTCAACACTGAGAGCTGCACATTCGAGCAGACTTGTTAGACTGTAAGGCCTGTATCTGCTGGCATCTTCATATGTTCCCATGTTCGTATGTAAACTTCTTTTACTGAACACACTCAGTGTGAAACTTTAAGGGGTGGTGGGCCTACTGCACCACTACTTATAGTTTCACACTGAGTGTGCACAATAAAAGAAGTTTGTACTACAAATGACAATCTTGGAGTAGACTGTGTTATTTAGTGGTGAGTGCTATGTACTGTTTATGGAACAGACTGCTTTAATGTACATGAGCCCCAAGCATCCTGAGCAGCCCTTTTGAACTTCCTGCCCAAGATACATAGTCAAACAACCTGTATAGGAGGTGCAGCTCTAATAAGTTACATTACTTTCTTCATTACTCATAGAAGCATCAAATTGGTTGGCAGAAAAAGACTGCATGGCCCTCCCAGTCTGCCCAGATGTTCCCTGCCTATTCTGTCTCTGCAGACCCTTCGTGCTCTCTGGCGGCCTCCCCCCTCCCTATTTACCAGTATTCCCCTATGCCTATCCCATGCATTCTTGAAGTCCCCACTCCTCCCCCCCCGCCACTTCTGCTGGCAGACTGTTCCAGGTGTCCACCACTCTTTCAGTGAAGTAGTATTTCCTCACATCCCTCATAAACATCCCCCTTCCAGTTTCATTGCATGCTCTGTTGTAGGGGTGCACTTCGTAATTTGAGCAGCCTCCCCTCCTGAACCCTGTTCACCCCCATGAGGTACTTGTAAGTCTCTATCATGTTCCCCCTCTCCCTCCTGTCCTCTATTGTATACATGTTGAGATTCCTTAGTCTGTCCTTGTAGAGCTTCTCGTACTCTCCCTTGACCGAGAAATTAGGCTGAAAATGAATTCACAAGTGAGCTTCACCTCCCCTGGGATTAACAGTAATGTAACCAAAAGCAATCTGGATGGGATCAGGAGGATGCAGAGCTATCATTGGCAATCTACAACACCATAGCATTGCTGCACAAAAAGGAGAAGCCAAACATGATAAGAGTGGAGACGTGAAGTGACCAGATGACCAGAAGTACTATTGGCTTACTTTAAAGTGTCCCTCTCCAGAGAGGGTGACTGTGAAGAGAACTGCATCTCCGGCTGCTACTTTAACGTGTCCCCACCAGAGAAGGGGGGGGTCTGTGATGAGACGTGCTATGCCAGCACATTTTGAGGTATCTACCTCCAAAGAGAGGGACCATGAAGAGATGCACTACAACAACAACATACTTTAAAGTGTTCCTCTAGGAGTGGGGGACCATGAAGAGATGTGCCATGTCAGTTGCATATTTACAGTGCCCTCCTCTGGAGAGGGGAGGTCCAGAAAGAGATTAGCTGCAAAAAAATGATTCCTGTAGTGTGATGCTGTAGATTAAGTACATGGTCTAAAGCACTGCTTTACAGCTGTGCTGTGATCAGCACCCCGAAGACTATTTCCCCCGGAGTGGTCAAAATAGTGTAGTCCACCTCTTTTGGTTTTGGACACACCCACCAGACTGCTAACAAGAAGTCTGCTTTTTGCCTTGCTAAGAAGCCTTGAAAAAAACTAGAAAACACTAGCAACTTACATGGTAGATTTTATTCTTGAAGGTATTATATAACAGTAGGCAAAAGAAAATAAATACAGTAGAAATTAACATAACGATTTGAGCCGAAAAGGGCAGCCCTTCTTCAGTTATGGGTATTTCAGGAGCTGCTTACTGAAGGCAGTATAGCATTAAGGGCACTAAGCTGCAAACCTGGAGACCTGGGTTTGAATCCCATCAGCCCTCATTTGCATGCTGTGTGACCATGAGCAAGTCACTTAACTTTCTTGTGCTCCCAGGCCACACCTGGAAACTAGCTCTGGCTTAGTACGCCTTTCCTGATTATCCAATTTCCCCTTTCCCGCTTTTACTTAACACTTACGGTCCTTTCTCTGTGAAACTGCAACAGAGCCCAGCCATTTTTGTTTCTGTACTGAAAGTCTAACCAGCTCAACACAAAAGCACAGTAGATTTTTGGATTCATACAGTTGGTTTGTAATTGAATAAGACAAGGAATACATCTGAGTCATTCTGGCAGGGCTGAACACCCGTCTACAGTGTACGACTTAACAAGGTTGTTCTTTCCCAGGCTGAGGATACAACAGCCTAATTCATCCACACACAGGATAAGATTAGGGCCCAATCAAATTACTTTTCTTATTAATGTCAGTGCATATTAATATAGCTGTTGTTCGTACCTTATGAGGCCTTAGATCTGATACTGGAAAAGTGAAGGGCCACATGTGATCAGCTTTTGCCACTACTTAAATCATCATGCCCTGCAGTGCCTTTCTGTCTTTTGTCAAGTTAATACTATTTTTACCTGAGATAAAAATGATATATTATGAAATTAAGCCTCCCGCTGAGATCAAATTATGCCAAACTGGACTTAAAAAGCCTCTGTGGACATAGAAAACATTATATGAAATCAGTTACACTTTTATTAATGGAAAAAGCTTTTCAGCAAGAAAATGGAAACAGAATCTAGCAGAGATGTGCAAAGAGGCAGACATTTGTTTTGCTAATTGGGTAGCAAATTTTCCTCACTTCACAAAGATTGCCTGTTTCATAAAGCATGCACTTTGCAGAAAAATGTGTTATTAATTGAGAGGTTAGATTACACTTTTTACTTTCATTACTATCAGCTTCTCACATGGATACATGCATAGATACTGTCGTCAGAAAATGGCCTATGGCCCACCCAGTTTGCCCATTTGAGCTTGTAAGTTTACTTTATGTTTTCCTAGAAGTCTGTTGCGCCTTACCCCTGACCTCCAGGATTCCCTTATGTCTATCCCATGCATTCTTAAATCCCATGATTGTTTCAGCCCCCACCACTTCCTCTGGCAGGGTGTTCCACTTGTCCACCACCCTTTCTGTGAAGACATTCTTCCTCACATTTTCTCTGAATCCCCCTTCCTCCAAATTCATCCCATGTCCTCTAGCCCTGAAACATCTTTTTTCACTGGAAAATAGTGTTTTTCCTGCACTCTGTTGCTCTCTATAAAGGTACCTGTATGTCTCTATCATATCTCCTCTCTCCCTTCTCTCCTCCAGGGAGTACATATTCAAGTCCTTCAGGCTGTCCTCATAGGACTTGTGATGCAATCTGTGTACCATCCTTGCTGCCCTCCTCTGAACCTTCTTCACCCTATGTCCTTATGTAAGTAAGGTCTCCAGAAATAGACACTGTACTCCAGGTGGGGCCTCACCAGTGTCTCATATTTTTTTTTTATTGCATATAAAAAAACAGCATTCATTACTGAGCCATGAGGCATACATAAATAGTTTCAGATATCAGATTAAGAGAGATAACAGTGCATAGAAACTATCCAGTTATATAATCAAGATCTAAGGTGACTAGTGCAAACTGAAACCCCCTCAGGAATTCCTGAAGGCTTCTAACTTTTCCTTAAAAGGTTTCCATATCAGATTATATTTCTTCATTAGTTTAGATGAGATATAATGTATATGTTCCACAGCATGGATCCCTATCATAGAATTTAACCATGCATTGAAATGGGGAGAGTCTGGGTCTTTCCATTTTAATAGAATCTGCTTCTAGGCCTGAACTAGGCAAATATTAATCAGGCACTGCTTAGGAAATGGTAACAGATTGTGTGGGGTTCCAATCCTCGGCAGCATCCATAAAGGATTTTTAGCCAACAGAAGATTAATTATTTCAGAGATGAATGACAAAATTAAGTCCCATCACTGATCTAGTTTGGGACATAGAATAAGCATATGTTCCAAAGTGCCTACTTCAATTTTACATCTAGGGCAGGTTGGTGGTATGCCAGAATTAACTTTATATAAGAACTCTGGTGTATAATAAACACGATGTATAATGTTAACCATGATCTGTTGCATCCTAATTGATTTGAGCCCCCAGTGTTTAATATTTATGGAATTCTTCTATAACTTTGAAGAGATCCGTACACCTACTTTTCCCTGCCATTTTGCTATTAGTTGGTTGATTACTAATTGAGATTTAAGTACTATGATTTTATAAATTCGTGTGCTCGATTTTATATGAGAAGATTGCTTAAAAAATGTTTCAGATTGGTAAGTTTTTCATCCTGTTCAAAATTCATATTCTTATAGATAAAGTCCCAAATCTGAAGAAAGCCAAAAAATTGGGAGTTGGGGATACCATATTTATTTTTAAAGAACTCAAAGTCCAATATATGGCCATCTTCCAGAAATTGCCCAATTTCCCAAAGCCATTTATAATACCATATTTTAAATATGGAATTTTGCAGTGATGGTGGGAAGAAACTATTTTGGTAAACAGGGGCTTACAATGAAAACCAACCTCTCTGATACTTGGCACGAAAACGTTTATTCCATATGTGTATAGTTGATTTTGTCGTAAAGGCCAGATTAAGTTTCACTTTAGATGAGTCAGTGTATAAGGCATGATTAATGTTTGAGAATGGAGTTCAAAAGGTTTCCATATAATATGATGGGTCCTGTTTATTGTCACTAAACCAACTTGATATTACCGCAAGATATGCTAAACGTTAACTGCAGCAACACCCTGGACCCCACCACAATTGCCAATACTTTCAATCTGGCATTCACCGACCTCAGCCATGTACTTCTCTCTTAACTTCTTTGACACCAACCAAACCACGGCCTCCCAATATCAATGGACTCAGGATACAAATCATCCACATTTCTATTTCAAGGCAGTTAATGAAAGGGATGCCAAAAAATACCTCCTCAAGGTGCTCGGAAAATCCAGATTTAGTGGGGACACACTTGACTTGAAGCTTATTGCCCTCACCCATGACGATGTTCTGCATCCTCTTATCAAATTATTAATCGGTCCTTCACACTTTCCCAGATCCCGCTCAAGCCGAAGTCCACCCTGGTGACCCCAGTATACAAGTCTGGGGATAGGGCATTACACTGTAACTACAGACCCATCTCCATCTTATCCCCTTTATCCAAAGCTCTTGAAAAAATCATCACAGACCAATTGGTGGAGTACTTGTAGAAATACAACTTGCAATGCCCAGGGCAACATGGCTTTTGCAAAGGACATAGCACCACCTCTGCCCTCCTTGAATTTACAGGCCACATTCATCTACTGTAGCACTAGACCAAGGACAACTTGCTGGTGTCACCTTTATGGACCTCTTGAAGGTCTTCAGTACAGTCAACCATCCATTACTACTGGAACAACTTGTCAACTTAGGGCTCTCCCATGATACTGTACAATGATTCAACAGTTATCTCTCCAATCGGTCACAACAAGTTAAGATTGGTGACTCCCTCACCTCCAAACTACCTATCTGGGCTGGTGTTCCCCAAGGGTCAATATTGGGACCCCTTCTTTTCAGCATCTTCCTGAACAATCTCCCTTCTGCCTGTGATGAAAACATTATCTTGTATGCTGATGATACAGTGATTTTCTCTAAGAACTCTAACTCCTCCTTCTTGGAAAAACAGCTGCAGAAAAGTTTCACGTAAGTTGAGGCCTGGTTCGTCTAACAGAAACTAGTGCTAAATTACGAAAAAACAAAGACTATGCTATTTCACTGCACACATAACTAACATAAACACCAACAGCTGGCTATCAAAAAGAGCTCAGGTGTGACCCTGGACCAGAAGCAGACATTCAAATACCTTGGTGTAACCCTGGACCCTACTCTGTCCTTCTCCAGCTATATTGATTCCATTGCGAAATCCATAAATATCTGTATAGTCCTTCTCGATAAACATAGACACTGCCTGACACCTGACATCCTTAAACTAGCAATACACAGCTCTGTTGTCTCCATCATTGATTATGGGCTTGTTATCTACAGAGCAGCCACAGCTACAGCACTATGACAAATCATTACAGTGCTGAGTAGGGCCTGCAGACTCCTTACTGGTGCTGCCCACTGCATGCATACCTGCGACCTCTATGAACAGTCAAACTGGCTGCAACTTCAGGGAAGGATTACTTTCCAAACCTGTCTACTAGCAAAAAAGTAATTGATGGGTCTCATGCCCCCTGGGGTTCAGTCTCTCTTAAGCCCAGCCAACCACCCCCATTACACAAGAAGCTCTGACAACTATTCTCTATCTGTTCCCCGCTGTCACACCACTCAAGGACAGTGGTCTTTTGCAGGTAGAGCCTCTAAGATGTTTAACTCTCAGGGCAGAGAACTCACTAACTTAGGCACCCTCTGCTTGTTCAAACACAAGCTACATCAAATGCTTGTGTCCAGAGCCACCTGTGACTGTTTCTCATAACCTTCCTAGCAGTCGCTCCTGTTCTTCGCACCTCTTTACTATCCCCACCTCTGCCTGCTACCACCCTCCCCCTTCCCCTCTATACCCTGCCTCTCTCCCTAGCCCTGGTCCACCACCTTCCTCTCTTATCCTCCTTCAACTCCATCCCCCTCTCCCTTTTCTAATCTGCTCGCACCCACCCACTGTTACACAAGTTCCCCAAATCCTTGCTTCCCACCCACCCTCCTTCTACCTCCCTCGCAGTTACCCTCTGCACCCACTCTTTCTTCCCACTTTCCCATGCTACCTGGCACAACTGGCAGCAACTCAATTTTTCCACTCCACCTTTCTCTTTGACTGTGCCCTTCTGGCAGCTTGAATTCATGTAAATATTGTTTGTTGTGACTCATCATTCTTAAATGTATGCTTGGTTGTTTTGTTCTAACTGTTAAATATATTACCTGTAGCTTTTAGACCATGTATACCCTGTACTGAAATTTGTATTCCAACTGCTTGCCTGCTAATCTCACACAAATTGTACTTCTATTCTTTGTATACTGACGTGGAACCTTTGTAAAAGAGCCATTGGCTCAAAGGTATTTATCCAAAATTTTAATAAATAAATACATTAGCTATGAAATAACAGAATTTGAACTATGGATAAGCCAGTCTTGCCTCAGAATATAGTGAAATTAGTTTATCCATTTTTATGTTTGCTTGCATGCATGTGCAAGAAACATAGTGCCATGAACGGAGATTTCGGAGGTGTGTCACCTCCTCCTCCAATTCAGGCACTGGGCTGGCAGGCGCGGCCCCTGTAAGCCAATGCATTTTGGAGCTGTCTATGACACGCTCCAAAATGCAGTGGCATACAGTTGAAAGGGGGAGCTACGCTTGAGTGAGCAGCGAGAAGGAGCTGCTCACGCAGCCTCCCCCAGCCGCAGGCGGCGCGCCCCGCACACAGCGTGATAGGCCGACAGGGTGCCAATCCCCGCTGGCTGGAACCATTGCCTCCTCTCCAATAGTTGCTGCCACGCTGGGAGCCCACCCCAGTATGGCAATCCGTATGTTGCCGATGGGGTGCCCAATCCCCGTCGGCTGAGCATGTCCCCTCCCCAAAGCATCGTACACGCTGGGAGCCACCCCAGCGTGGCAAATGGTCCTGCGTTTTTTTTTGTTTTTCGTACGGGGGTGCCCAATCCCCCGGCTGAATGCTCCAAAGTCCTTTGTGCCACGCTGGGGAGCCACCCCAGTGTGGCAAGTGAGTCTGACGTCTTTTTGTTTTTTACCCTGTAAAAAAACTGTCCCAGCCCGTCTCCAGACCCCCCTCCCACATCCCGCACCCACCCACTGCGCACCCAGCCTCCCCACACCCCTCACCCCATGCCTACCTCCGGACTCTGTGCGCGGACGATCTTGTGGACGGGAACACGTCCTGCACTCTTCAAAGCCGACCGAACTGAGGAAATGCCGGTAAGCTGTATAATGGGCTAGATAGAGAGGTTCAACTTTATTGCATATCTCGGCATTTTGGGAATTTATGCCAAATTTTCAACATGGGGTTTTTGGGATCCCTTCTCATGAATGATGTCACTGTCATGGTGTTGTTAGGGCTCGAAGGGTGATTTGGCGCAGTGACTGTGCAGTGACTGTGAAATCACCCTTCAGGACTGAATACCACCATGACAGTGACATCATTCATGAGAAGGGAACAAACCCCATGTTGAAATTTGGTGCTAAAATTCCAAAAATGACTGTTTAACGGCGTGCGTTAAGCAGTTCTACGCAGAGCTCAGGGGTTCGCGAAATTTCAATATTTTCACTCCAGATTTTCAACATTGCCATTTCACCACACTGTCTTATGAGTAGTACAGCTGTCATTTTTCACATCTCACCCAAAATGTGTTTCCACCCTTGTAGCGCAGAATGGCGCAGTCGGTGTGCGAAATCAATGTACGAGACAAATTAAGAAAATTGTAGTGACACTGTTCATGAGCAGAGGTCTTGAAATGGCTATGTTGAAAATTTGGTGAAAAAATTCCTAAAAATGACTGTTTTACGAGCGTGTCGTTGCGCAGTTCCTACGCACGCTCATAGGTTTGCGAATTTTCAATATTTCCACTCAGATTTTCAACATTGCCATTTTCCACCTTCTTATGAGTAGTATAGCTGTCATTTTTCAACATCTCACCCAAAAACGTGTTTCACTTCATGTAGCGACAATGGCGCAGTCGCTAGTGAACTCAGTGTATGGGACATATTAAGAAAATCACAGTGTCACTGTTCATGAGAAGAGATCTTAAAATGGCAATGTTGAAAATTTGGTGACAGAATTCCTAAAAATGACTGTTTTATGAGTGTGCGTTGCACAGTTCCCACGCACGCTTCTAGGTTTGCGAATTTTCAATATTTCCCCTCCAGATTTTCAACATTGCCATTTTTCCACACCTCCTTATGAGCAGTACAGCTGTCATTTTTCACATCCTGCCCAAAATGTGTTTTCACCCATGTAGCACACAATGGCGCAGTCGGTGTGCAACCTCAATGTATGGGTCACATTAACAAAACCACAGTGACACTGTTCATGAGCAGAGGTCTTAAAATGGCTATGTTGAAAACTTGGTGAAAAAATGCCTAAAAATGACTTTTACGAGGTATGCTTGCACAGTTCCTATGCATGCTCGTTAGTTTGCAAATTTAATATTTTCATTCCTAGATTTCAACATGTCCATTTTATTAAACTTCCTTATGAACAGTACAGCTGCAATTTTTCATATGTCACCCAAAATGTGTTATGCACATGTAGCTACAATGGTGCTGTTGGTGTGCAAAAGCAATGTTTAGGACAGATTAAGAAAATCACAGTTACACTGTTCATGAGCAGAGGTCTTAAAATGGCTATGTTGAAAATTTGGTGACAAAGTCCATAAAATGACTGTGTTACAGTGAGCATTGTGCAGTTTCCACGCATCCTCATTAGTTCATGACTTTGTAATATTTCCAGTCCAGATTTTCACTAGTGGCATTTTTCAACACTTCCTTATGAACAGTACAGCTGCCATTTTTCACAACATGGCCAAAGTGTGTTTCACACTTTCAGTGCAGAGATGCGTGGTCGCTATGGGAAATCATTGTTCGGCACAGATAAAGAAAATCACAGTGACACTGTTCATGATCGGAGGCACCAAAATGCCTGAGTTGACAATCTGCTATAAAATATCCCCAACCTACTTATATAGCGGGTGTGCGTTGCACAGTTTCTATGTATGCTTGTGACTTCACCATTTTTTTTAATATTTTTACTACACATTTGCAACATAGCCATTTTTACACTTCCCCATGAAAGAGTACAGCTGCCATTTTTTACAGCCTGTTCGGAATATGTTTGCATCCGTGGTGCTAAATCCCGTAGTCACTGTGCATAAGCAGCTTTCCACTACCACACTGATAATTCCCCTGTTCGTGAGGGTGGGGTCACAAACAAACATGTTGAAGATTTGGAGTTAAAATACCAATGAATGCCTGAGGTATTAGACTTTTCAACTAAATCGTCCAACCCTATATAGAATGACAGGAATCAGGGGTGTGACTTGGGATTCTTGCCTGTGATGCTCATACCATTCCACACCCTGCAGTCACGGAGAGGCATCGAGGTATGCCTTGGACTCTTCGTCCCCAAACTTCACCCCATTCTCCTATATCGCACCCATCTCACCATATTTCCTAATGAAATGGGGTGCGCATAAGGGCCAAAGACCCAAGGAACACTTGACACTTGTCAGTCTCTGCAGAGGTAGGAAATGGCGGGTCAAGTGCTCGATCGACCAAATGCACACCCCAATGCCTGTCACTCTCTGCAGGGTGGTGGTGGGGTTGGCTTCAGTTCAATACTTCACTGCCATTCCTATTACGCAGCTCTGTAACTTCTACACTACCACTGCCAATGCCAGTAAGCAAACATTCGGCATTGACAAATGCTTGTTAATCTAGGCTTTTTCTCTTTCCAAAGGAATTTTTTTGGCCATAGAGTTTAGCCCCTTAAAGAATTTATCCATGATAATAATGGGTACAGTTTGGAATAGAAATATGAATTTAGGAAGAATAGAATTTTTATTATGTTAATTCTACCCATTAAAGTATAAGGGAGTGCTTCCCAATGAAAAAGTAATTTGTTTGACCTCTTCCTGCAAAGGGTCATAATTTAATGTTTGTAACTCCTTAAGTTTGTTGTCTAATTTTACACCTAAATATGTTGTTTGAGAAACTCTCTTTATATTAAATTGGGTTGGAGAAACAAATGGATTTGAGTGAGAAGAGGTTTCTAGAACCTCAGTCTTAGACCAGTTAACTTTATAACCAGAAACCTTCCGGAACTGTGTGAGTATTTCTACTATATAAGGAAAATGATTAAGATCATTCACAGAAATAAGGGTATCATCAGCATAAAGGCTGATTCAATGCGCTTGACAATTAATTATAGGTCCTTGTATTTTAACGGAAGCTCTGAGAACTATACCCATTGGTTCAATTGCGAGGGCAAAGATCAAGGGTGACAGCGGGCAGTCTTGGTGGATGCTGCATTTTAGGTGTATTAGTGGGGATATATCCATGTTTGTTCCGACCCTAGCTAACAGACATGAGCACAGTACATTAATTCATTTAATGTACCCAGAACCAAACCCAAATTTATTCATAATAAATTTAATATAGGGCCATTCCATCCAGTCAAAGACTTTTTCGGCATCAATCAAGACCATAGATAGATCACAGTCTTGACAGTGATCCCTAATATTGATAGTGTGATGAATACTGGATCTCAGAGATCATCTTTTTATAAAGCCAGTTTGGTCTGGCTGGATTAAGTCAGGTAGAACTTTCTTGAGTCTTGTAGCCAGGGCTTTTGCTATTATTTTGGAATCTGAATTGATGAGGGAAATAGGGTGATATGAGACCGGATTACTTAGATTCTTATCTTTTTTTTTTTTTTTTTTTGAGAAATAAAGAGATATTAGCTTCTCTTAAGGAAGGGACCAATAGTGGAGATTCAAATATAAAGACAAATAAGTTTTTCAGTTGGGGAACTAGCTGCTTTGCATATATTTTATAAAAATCCAGGGATAAGCCATCTGGTCTGGGGGCTTTTCCTGAGGACAGATTCTTGACAGCCATGGTGATTTCTTCAACCGAGATCTCCTGATCCAGAGTCCCGGCCACTTCTGAAGAGACTGTAGGAAACTTAATCCCCGAAAAAAGTTTAGATTGATGATTAAAGGGGCCTGAGTTCTCAAAGGTATATAAGTCTTGGTAAAAGTTGTAAAAGATCATATTGGCATCCTTGGGAAGATTATGGATTTGCTCTTGTGGATTCTTTATTTGAGTTACAATATTTCTTTGTTGTGCAGACTTAAGCTGTCATGCCATAATGTTGTCAATCCACTCCCCATTCACGTAATATTTACTTCTGGTGTAGAGCACCTATTTCTCAACAGATTCAGCTACTATTCCATTGAGCTTCACTTTATAAGACACCAATTTTTGGTAAATCTGACTGTCATTTGTTTGAATATGTAATAGTTTCAAATCTGCTTTCTTTTTTTCTAAAGTTCATAATTTTGCCCCATCCACATATAAATGCTTTAAATGATTCCCAAATGGTTGCCACATTCATGTTCTGAGTAGTATTTTCTAAAAAGAAAAAATCTATTTCTTTATTAATATATTCAATAAAGTGGGGGTCCTTAAAGAGTATAGGGTCGATCTTAAACATAGGAATCTATTATAATTAATATAATAATAATCGTGCTATGAACCTAGTTAGTACTGGAGTGTTATTTCACATCACTACTGTCCTCGGATAAAACCTGGAGTTTGTCATGAAATTCAAATACCTGGGAGTGTGGCTGGACCAAAATCTTTCATTTTCAGAGCATATTAGAAACATAGAAACATAGAAGTTGACGGCAGATAAGGACCGCAAGGCCCATCCAGTCTGCCCATTTCTTTTTCTACTTATATACTCATACTCATATTGAGGGCTTTCTTAAGAAACTAAGGCAGAGGCTTGGCCTCTTCTTTATTAACTGTTTTTTGACTACAGATGCTAAAAAGTGCCTGGTCCAATCAACATTCCTATCTCTAATTGACTATGCAGACTTCTTATACAGTCATTGCCCAAAAGCATCCCTTGTTATACTGGACACGCTTTATAACAGAGCTATCAGATTTATAACAAGCCTTCCCCTTTCTACTGCTTGCTCTATGCTGCCGTAGGGTGGTCCTCCCTTATGTTTAGAAGAAATAGAAATGTGGCATTTTGGACTCTTAGAGCTGTCACAAAAAAGATTCCCCAATATATTTCTGACTGTCTCCCATTAAGCACACCAGGAACTTATGCCTTAAGAAGTGCCTCATTTTTCACACTTTGTATTCCCAAGGTCTCTTCATGCTTTGATAGAGCAGCATTTAGCTTTGTACTGCCCACCTTATGGAATAAATTGCAAAAATCTCTGAAACTGAGCGTACCCATCAGCTTGGATTCCTTCAAGACCTTATTTGCCCGAACTGTGAGGAAACACTGTAACTGTTTCCCTCGTTCCATAACCGAACATGAATCCTAGGCTCCCAGCTCTCAGCTGCCTTCAGGGAAGACTAGTGTACCGCTGGCCCTATGGATCAATCTCATGTGTGAGCAAACCTGTTAATTTCTCTCTGCCCAATTAGGTTGCATCTGCACACTAGCTACCTGCATTCTGGCTTATGCCCTCTACCTCCTTCCCTTATGCTCTCCCTTACCCACTTGTCCTTCCAGCTCCCCACCCTCAATATTTCCTTCTGTTTTATTTTGCCGTTGCATTGAGCACCTTCCTTGTATTATTTGTATTATAAGATGTACTGTCACTGTTTTATATAAATCTATGGTGTCCTGGTATTATCCAGGCCACCCTGTAGTTGAGTTCTGTATTTATCTGTTGCCTTAATGTTATATTGTCACTGCTGTATGTAACTCTATTTTGACCTGCCTTAACCAGGTCAATCTTGTAAATGAGCTTTGCTCAATGATGTTTGCCTGGATAAATAAAGATTTTGATTGACTAATTGATTGATTGATAATTAGGTACTTGAAAAGTAATAAAGATCGGAGCATGGTCCGAAATTAAAATATTGTGATGTTCAGTGTTCTGTATGTGGAACTCAATGGATTGAGAAGTCAAGAAAAAATCAATGTGAGAATAGGTCTGATGGGGGGGTGAAGAAATATGAGAATTGGTGTATAATGTTTATTTTTTAAGCCCAAAGGCTCTGAGAGGTTGTAGTCCACCATAAACTGAAAAATGTTATGAGCAGCAGAAGCAGACCTATCAGGTTGAATCCCTGATTTATCCAATCCAGGGTTTCAAACTATATTGAAGTCCCCCCCCATGATAAAGGGGGCAGAGAAATTAGTAAGTTCCAGAAATATATGAGAAAAAAACGGGGGGGCCTTTCATTAGGGCTATAAATATTACAAATGGTATATGTATTCCCCACCAATAGAATTTGACAAAGAATACAATGACTGTTAGGATCAGTAATGTATTTTACTATTTTGACATCTAAAGTTGTTTTTTTTTAAATTACAACTTCTCAAGATGAATTAGTATATGCATGCAGCGTATATACCCTCTCCCCATTTTTTAGCATGGAAAATAAACTCCTTCTGATCTAAATGAGATTCTTGCATACAAATACAATTGGCACCTATTGTATCAATGTAAAGACTTTACTAGCTTTCAGTCGATTCTGGATGCCACAAATGTTCCATGAAAT
The DNA here is from genome assembly GCA_016271365.2 of Neoceratodus forsteri. NCBI lineage: Eukaryota > Metazoa > Chordata > Ceratodontiformes > Ceratodontidae > Neoceratodus > Neoceratodus forsteri. Next base: position 437,157,729 of record JADMNL010000023.1, read on the forward strand.
TATTTTAAATAATTGTGCCATCTTAGAAAGCTTGAATAAAATATTGATGAAAAAAAAAATTTCATAAGCCACTTTGTCTTGTCTCAAGATTACAGCCCCTGCAGGGGAAATAGATATTTGACACCATGTGTCATTCCCATATACAATAATATGCGCAATAACTTTATTAAATGCAACACTCAGGTTAAAACCCAACCCCCCTCATTCCAAATAGCCACCAATGGAGCTGTAGATAGAACAAGTACTTCAAAAAACAAGGCAACTTCCTAGCAAGGGCAACAAGTCTTATGCTAATGATATCATATATCATTAGGGGATTGCTGTTAAGAGTTATGATATATCTATATGGTCTAGTAAAAATGCTCGAGCTATACCATTTAGAGAAAATATAATAGATGCAGAGAAAATAGCTGTTACACCTTTATCCTAACCTGAAATTGACAAATTGTCTAACATCCATTGCCTTTTTTTACAGTATAGACATGAGGATGAAGGTCCCCATGTGTAGCCCAGACTTTTCCATGCAAATTTTCTCCTATACCACATCTTAGGTTACTCCTCACAGTCTTGCTATTAATTTTTACAAATGCCATCTTAAAAGACAAAACTGTACAGTAAATCCATAGATTCCCAAGCACCCCCCCCCCACCCACTGTTTTGTTCTTGGTCCTGCTAATGTCACTGAGGGTCTTGGGACAGTGCCTCCATGGCCCAGACCCTATCTAGAGTACATGAAACCTTGTCCTGTAATATTCCAATTAACATATGGTGAAAGGAAGGAGAAGGAAGGAGAACAAACAAGCAAAATAAAAGGCCAACCCAGTGGTGCTGAGGGTTGAGGCACCAGACGCTACACCTCGTGCCACACCACCGACCCATGTTCGGGAATGACCATGGGCTGCTGGGGGTCTGCAGGGGAAGAGAAGAATCGAGCATCTGAAGGATTGCTCTCCTTCTCTGAGGAGGGGGATTTCAGTGGTTGGCACATGCGTGACCCCTAGAGGAGGCTGGGGGTGGCTCACTGATGCTGCTGACATGGGGTCAGAGGTGGGGCAGACATCTTACAGGATGGGCACAGGAGCATGCACATTACTGCCACCAATGTAACAGCACACTCCACTTCTGAGGGGGCTGTATACTGGAGGAAGAAAAGATTGCTCTGGCAGGATGACAGAGAGCACCTCGCAGGTCCCACCCACAAATAGCTACAGTGCCAGCCACACTGGATCCGGTCTTCTGCAGGGTTTGGGGTGCCCCACTGGCCCCGCCGGGGGGGAGCCCTTGAGGTATCAGTTGGTGTCGGCTGGTGGACGTCAGGGAACAGGACTGAGGGCTCCCTTCAGAGCTAGGGCCATGAGCATGGCATACAAAGTGATAGCTGAAAAAAAATGTATATTTTTCCACTTCCCACCCCCCCCCCACCACCACAACCTTCCCTTTGGCACTTATAACCCTACCACTACCATGTTATTAATCCATCACCATATAATGGCAGACTTATATGAATAAAACATCCCAGCCCTCTTTGTTGATTGAAAAGCCTAAACTATTCCATTAATCATCCACTGTTTCAAGAGGGGTTTCAGTTCTGAGTTCCAAGAAACTGTTCCGCTGTTTTAGGATCATCAAATATCCATGGTTTGCCATGTAGAAAGAATCTTATCTGAGAAGGGTGGAGAAAAGTAAATTTGATATCATGCTGCTTCAGAATGTCTTTTGTCTTATCAAAAGCATGCCTTACTTGCAGAGTATGTGTGGAAAAATGCAGTTACGTGGCAAATTTAATTTGCTCATATTGTAACCCCCTGATTAACTCTTGCGTGATGAAGAATCTTTTCCTGGTCTTTATAGTTATGGGGTTTAACGAAAATTGGCCATGAAAACTTAACATTATTGGGCAGGTGTACAGTTTGTTTAGGCCGTCAATGGGCCCTGTCCAGGTTAATTCGCTTTTCGGGGTATTTTCTATCTAAGGCAACAGTTAACACATTAATTCTGGACTCTGCTTCGGTGGTCCTTAGTGTCGATGCTCCCAACTGCTTTTGGATAGATGACAGCACAGTTGACAAATCCGAAATTGCAGAGGTAATGCTGGTAAACCCTGATTTTATTTCATTTTTAATTTCCGCTTGGAATTGTCTGAAGTCTGCCATTTTGAGTATGTCTCTTTCCCCTATATTCAAAATGCCACTTTCCCCTTCCCCCTCTCTATTTACTGCTGCGGCCATGTCTGGCATAATCATCAATCAATCAATCGATCACTTTATTTAACCAGGCAAAAGTCACCATTGAGCAAGCTCACTTTCAAGGTGGTCCTGGGCAATTGTACAAAAATAATAATACAATACAGTACAGTACAATACATATTCACAGGTAAGGTATACTCGACAGTAGTGTAGACTTTGAACAAGCAGAATCATAAGGCTCCAAACACTGGCCTTCTCATGTATGATGATGTGCAATACATATAATAATTTACTGGAGAAGAAGAGAAAGCTATTAATCCTGGTCACTCCTCCATGCGATGGTAGAAGACCAGAAGAGGAAAGGCAATAGGGAGGAAGTAGAAGGACGAAGGTGGGGTATGGTGGGTCAGAGAAAAGTATACTAGGACTGCTGGAGTCCCCTAAAAAGAAGATTTTTGGTAAAAAATGTGTTATAACAGTTGCTAATAGGGCCAGGTGCTAATGGCTCAGTGTTGTCTAAAACAGTTGCATGTTTCCTTCAGTAAACTGGCCAGCAGATTTTTGAATATGAAAAGACTGAGAGTGAGGACAGTTTTAATGAGCTTTGCATGGTATTCCAAAGTGATGGGAGTGAAAAATTGATTGCAGCTGAGCCATATGTTGTTTTTACTCTAGGAATCTGGAAACAAATTAAAGAGAAGTGTCTCAGGACATAGGAACCCTTGGCTCATTGGAATAGACTCAGGATGTATGTAGGTAGATTATTGGAGAGCGCTCTATAGATCCAAAGTAGGGCATTTCTTTTCCTCCTGATTGAGAGTGACGGCCACCCCGATTCCTGGTATAGTAGGCAATGGTGAGTACGTAGGGGTAGATTAAAGATAAATCTTAGGGCACGGTGGTATAGAGTGTCAAGTTTGTTAAGCACCGTTAAGGGACGAGTGTAAAGAAAGTCAGCATAGTCCAATATAGCAGGAATGTAGACTGTACAAGTCTTTTTCTAGCTTCTATAGTAAGCAGATGTTTAATCCAATAGACTAATCCAAGCCGCTGTTTTAATTTCTTTGAGACTTCATTTAAGTGGCACAGGAAGTTGAGTTTATTATCCAGCCAGAATCCTAGGTATTTAAAGGTTTTAACTGTTTCAAGGGGTTCATCAAGGAGCGTTGGAATCTGGGGAATATGTGTTGGTCCGTGGACTGGTTTTGGTGAGAGGATCATGGCTTTTGTCTTTTTGGCATTTAGAAGAAGCTTGTGTTTGATGAGATTATGTTGGAGGGTAGTGAAGTCTTGCTGTAAGTTCTCATGTGCCAAGTCCAAGGAGGAATTTGTGGTATATAGTACAGTGTCATCTGCAAATAAATGAGTATTGGCTGAGCGCAAATGAGTGTCCAGATTATTGATGTAGATTGCGAATAGGATTGGGCTTAGTATGACCCTTGAGGAACGCCTCTCAAAAGGGTTTTTTGTGGAGACAGATCACCTGCAGCTTTGACTTGTTGTAGCCTATTGGTGAGGTAATTTGAGAACCATTTGGTTGCCAGACTATCAAGACCGATATTACTTAGTGTTGAAAGCAAGGTGTTGCGATCCACAGAGTCAAAGGCCTTACTAAGATCAAGAAAAAGGGCAAACACATGCTTTTTAGAATCCAGGGCAATTTGCCAGTCTGTGGTAACCTTTGCAAGAGCAAATAATCGCTAAGTTAAAACCCTCTGTGTTTACTCCACCTGCATTTTTGTCAATTTGTACAAAAAACAAATCATCAGCTCTCGGTTCTATCGCAAGCAGGATACTTTCCTTAGTCATAGCCACTGCCAAATTGCCCACTTTCTTAGCCAGAGAGATATTAGAAGAAGCCATACAAATCTTAGTTTGCAGCTCACTCCTATTTAGTTCCAGACTTGCATGCAGCCACACCAATTCACTGCTCTCGTTGTCTGCAGTCATTGTAGCCTGCCTCCTCGACTTCTGGAGCCAAAATTGCTGCAGCGTTTATCACCGGGTAGAGAGGCCTTGGTGACTGTATGAGAGGGGAGAGGTTTTTTTCAGCAAAGATAGTGTTTGCTCCAAAAAAGTAATTTGATTTCTGCTGCTGTAGTCAGATCCTGCCTGTTTGATAGTATTTGGGGCAAAAGGTTTACCACCACGGAAACTATGACCATAGAAAAAGCAGATAACACCGCAGATTTTAGTTGAGGAGAAGTAGTTAATTCTCCAACTAATTAGCTGGTCTGAGCCATGAGCACCATCGTCGCTCGGCCACCATCACAGACCACCTGCGCATGTGCCGTCCTCAGTAGTGTCTTGGATAGTGGAATTATGATCTCCCATTTCCTGCTGGTGATGCCTCTGTCTAGGCATCCCAGTATCCTATATGCTTTGCGTGCCACCTTGTCATACTGTTTCCCTACCTTGAGGTCATCAGAGATGATAACCCCAACGTCCCTTTCCTGCTTGGTGCATGCTATATCCTCACCCCCCAAAACTGATATGTTTTTCCAGGGTTTGTGTGCCCCACATGCATTACTTTGCACTTTTTTGTGTTAAATTTCAACTGCCATATCCTTGACCATTCTTCAAGCTTCTGCAGGTCTCTCCTCATTTTGTCTACACCCTCTGGCATGTCCACTTTGTTACAGAGCTTCATGTCGTCAGTGAACAGGGAAATTCTGCCTTCTAGGTCCTGCACAATGTCACTAGTGAAGATGTTGAATAGGACCAGTCCCAGCACTGATTCCTGCGGCACCCCATTGGTCACTCTTCCCTCTGTGGATTGACAGCCATTTACCACCACGGTCTATGTCCTGCCACCCATCCAATTACCCACCCACTGCACTACTGTCCTGCCCAATTCAATATTCCCCAATTTGTCTAACAGCCTTCTATGTGCCATAGTGTCAAAGGCCTTGCTGAATTTCAGATAGGCCACGTCCACTGCCCTCCCCTGATTCCACTCCCTTGTCACAGCTAGAGGGTGCTGATGTTGTTATGCTGCAGTCCTGTAAGACTGTTTATTTGTACCTGTGAAATCTAGATGGTGCTGCACTTAATATATACAACAATCACATTATCATGAACCTAGATGAGCCAAGCGTAGCCTCCAACAAGCTAAGCTGGGAAACAAAAGCAGCTCCATCAGCCCAACTGGTAAAGTACTGTTTTTTTAACCCAGAAGGTCTCAGGTTCAAACCTTGCTTATGCTGGTTTCTTCTTATTTTAACTATATTGGCTATTTAATTTAAAACAAAAGGCATGACAAGGCATGTGTTATGCTAGGATATTGTCATGCCTTAGGTGTGCTGTGAGGTGCAAGGCACAGTCAAGTACCTTCAATCATATGAGATGTGATGCTAACCAGCATAATGTATGCCTTGAAATATCTTGTTGTGATTGTTAAAATGGATCCTGCAGAATAAAAACATTTAGAGTTTTCTTTAGATCAGTTTTAGATCGTGATGCACTGAGATAATGTTATGGCTGGAACTACAATCAGCTTTCAGTAATGTTTGTATCCATTTTCTAATGTGGAATCCCCTGCCCACAAGGGTTTGATAAGCCCTGGTACAAATGCATATAATTAGAAAATGGTCTTGTAATTTAAATATTTGGGCTTGATATTTGATTTGTGTTTTACTTCCAAACCCTATATTGGTAAAACAGTTTCTAGGATTCAGTCCTGTATAGGATGTTAGAAAAATGCACACCACTGTCTTTCAGAATCTGAATAAAGACACAGAGGATAATGTATGGGCAACCATACACAACAAGACTGTATTTGCATCAAGAAGTCTCCATGGCATCCAACCTTGAAAACTAAACTCAAGAAGTTAATTGATTGCCATGGAAACCCCAAGATGGCAACACAGGCTTGTTTGTGTATGGCTACCCATATATTATCTTTTACAGTGTATGGAGCACCGTTACTACAAGTATGTTTGTTATCCAGCCAGAAAAGTAAAACTGTTGCAAGACGCTTATGTAACTCTTGAACAACACCACCCACCTGCCCCTTGCCTGTGCCCAGTGCGCTTCACTTGGTGACTGCTGGAGATGGTAACCTGTCAACCAAGGGTCTTACCAACCAAATTACTTTACTGTGGTCATCAAGTTAACCTTCTACATTACAAAAAAAATGTTGCTGTTGTTAAGATGTCCATTTGGGTCTGTGGTACATCAGTGATCATGGATGTGACTTGACGATGGCAATCATGCATCGAGGTTCCAACTTGTGCTGCAGTAGTGACATCCTTGGTGCAGCACAACAACATCCTGATGTCACAACTGTAGCACAACAAACCTATTGTAGGCATGAATTTCCATGCTGAACAATGTTCCAATATACACTATGTATCATTGTACAAGCAGTTTTTCTGATTTAAGATTATGTGGTTGTGGTTTATTGGCATGCCCCAAAGACCACCTTATCTTTCCTAAATGAAGTTTATAACCAGCTTTTGTGATTTATACTGAATGCTAAATGAAATCTGCAACATTGTGATCTCCTTTACAAATTAAACTGGCTCCCCCCTTATACTGAAGACACTTAAATTTGCCTTCACTGATTTACAAGCAAGTAAATTATTTATTCACCCCTTATTTACCAAGGATAACTGGCTCCTTCATATCAGTATTGTCTTTTTTCTGATTGTTATTTGGCACCTCCGCCCAGAGAGGTGGATATACCACCATCGGGCCAGATTGTCTAGCCGCCATGCAGCCTGGGCACAGGGGAGCTACACCTTAGTTCAATGGAAGGCTGCTGGTGTATGTTGTGATTATGTAACTGTCGCGATACTTTGGCTTATCTTTTTCTCTGGTTTTTCCATCCTCAGTAACAAATCACATGGTTCTGAAAACTAAGAAGAAGCAGCAGATTGATCAGGAGTCTGAGATGCAACAGGAGTGGTGGTAGGAATAGGATCAGCCAAAACAGCAGCTATATAAAGGGTAAACAAGGCTTGCTTTTTGACAGTAGCAGAAAAGGGGACTTTAAAACCATGAAGGGTGGGCACAAATTTGGGAACTCTCCATCTTTTAATATTCTGTCGGGATTTGGGTATGACCTTCCTACGGATAGTTTGAGGAGTATCAGAATCTTCTAGGTCCGGTGTACCAGTGGTTCCATCCTTAAGTAGAGATGGCAGCACAGCATGTCATAGGTAGTCTGGGAGAGAAGTACATTGTTAATTTGCTTATATAATATAAAAGTAGTTGTAGCTCCCAATCTAGCAAAATAAGATTGTATCCCAATGTCTACTATTCTTTGCATAGCCAGTAATGTATATACCCCTTAGTTATTCCTGGGTTGCAACTTCTCCTCCTGTGGGATGCCTGGCAAAAACATGTTGATGCATGCTCTAACCAAACGCATCTCCGGGCCCCCCGTGTCTTGGCAGATGCTGCAGCACTTCTTCACCTACAGGTGGCAGTAGCAAGGCAGTCAGCCTTCCCTCCCCTGGGGAGGACTGCATCCAGTGGGACACTCAGTTCTCCTTCCCTGGCTGGTCTCTGATGACCTAGGCTTGTTCCTGAAGCCTGGTCTCTGCTATCATGAGTGGTATCTCCACTGCTGTACTGATAGGCCAGCCTTACATCAACATTATTTATGCTATGTTAATCACTGCTCACTGTCCCTACCTAGCTGTTTTATCCATTATGTGAAAACTTGTTTTCCCTTTGATGCTTCTTCTTATTGGAACAATTTAGAATCCAGTCTCAGAAACTGTGCAAGACTACAAAGTTTCAAAATGAATATGTAGCTTAATTTATCAAGATCATAGTAAATCTGTAACTTTTGGTTTATAATTTACTGAATTCATTGAATTTGAAATGTTATTTTTAATTTGCATGCCATTTTATTTTTTTACTGAATAGTTGTTATTGTTGATATCGATTGTTTGACTAGGACATGTAAAATCCTATAAATGAGGCTTGTTTCTCAGTGAACCTATCCTGAACGGTTTAACTTTTAATAAATATTTTTAACAAATAAGTAGTCAAATAAATATCATTAGGATTTGAAGTTGTGTCCTTTGAGTAGATAACTCTGGACTCAAAGGTATTAGTATGATGTTCCTTTTCATGTGAGGCCTCCAACTGAGGTGACTCCTTTCTATGGCAAACCTAGAGGTGATGTCCATCAGGAGATATACGCATGATATAGTGACACTTGGCAAGCCCTCCCTCCTTAGGGTTGAGGTACGACACAGCATTTCCTGCAAAACAGCCTATGAGCTTACGGGGGACCTACAAATGCCTCGGGCAACTGGTTCATACATTTGTTACAAAACATTTACTCAAGTACCTTTATCTTTATCTTCAGCGCACTTCTGCACCATCTTTGCTTCAGTGCTGGTCACATCACATAACACAAACAGGACACTTCACACTGTAAGCTGCAATAAAATAGGAACTTTTTTTTACAGTTTAAGCACAGGCCTTTTCATGCAGATCACTCATGGCTACTCTTGCCTGCAACTTCATGATCCCACTTCTACTATGGAGTACCTCTGGTAGCTTTGAAACTGTAAGCATAAACATTGGAGCTGCCACTTCCAGTGGTGCCCTCGACCTTTCACTCACAGATACAAACAGGGCCAGTTGGAATTCTCACTTACCCCAGAGTAATGCACCAGCACCCTCCATACATACAGTTATATTTCAGATCACACTCAGCATGGCGCAGGGAATGCATCTCTCTCCCGGGGCATCCTTCCTGACTCACCAGTTGCCAGCACCATGTCAAATCTCACTCTGTGTCCCATGCCATGTAACACATAGAACTGTTCAAATTGTCTAAAATAGAATATGTGGGCCCACCATCTTGTGTTCACTCCCCACAGGTTCCTATCTCTAAATTGTCACTGTAAAACAAAAACAAAACAATAAACCCAAGCCAGGTCCCCCTTGAATACAGGTCATGTTTATATCACGCTTACAACCCCCTTATGGTCATTTCAGGAAATGTTCCACAATTCACCCTTAAAGTTATTGTAGTTTACTACTGGCTCTGAGACTCACCCTGCTTGGCATACCCGATCATTTATTGATTGATTTCAAAAGTTTCACCTGGAAAGACATACTGAGCTGCTAATAGCTTGTTTCCAGATGTCTCCAGCTCCATGTTCTCTCTCTAATGTTAATATGAAGTTGGACTTCCTCCACTAAGATAGATCATGCTTAGTCCTAAATGATATTTAGATAGCCCTCCTTTGGTCCTGCAGCTCATATCCCACTTTCTAGGTCTCTCCATTGACTTTCTTGGGTTCGTTATTTATACCTCCGTGGCCATAGCAACTCCCTTTCTGTCTGGGCGCCTTGTGTACTTGTTACAACAATACAGATCATCTTGTACTCTGCCTCCCCCAGAGGAGGCATTGTGCTGAGAAAATATTAACCCCCATCTACTTGCAAGGGTGGATTACTTCTGTTTCTGGCATCTGAAGGCAATACAGAGGCATTAATTGATACAAACAGTCCCCCACAAATATTACTGTGGTGGCCAGTTTGGTCTGAGGCTTGGACCCAACTCTCCATGGGCTATATCTTGTCAAAGTGATCCATTAACAGGAAATTGAGCCTGGGGGGACAATCTCCTATGTGGTGAGGTAGGGATATCAAGAACATGCTCACATATAATAGAGACTCCTACTATTGAAGTAAGGGTGGGATTTCTCTGTTAATTCACCAGAAACAGTATTGTGGTTTCAGTTTGGATGGTCCTAGGTTCAAACTTGACAGTTGAACTATGGTATTTAACTGTTGCTGGACAACAGATGCTGCACTATGGAAGTATGGTTCAGTGCTCCTTTAGTACACTGTTCCCATCAGAGCTGGTGTTACATTGGAAGTGATGTTATTTTGTCGCTGGGTAAAAAATATGTGCAGTGAGAACAGTAGCCAAGACTAGGGTAGAGAGTAAAGGCTTAGAGGATAAAAATTATGATGTATTTTGTTGTTATACATAAACTAGTTGGTGTGTGTGTGTGTGCGTGTGTTTATAATACCTTAAATATGAGTATTTAAAATTATTTGTTTCTCACCCTGTCCCCCACCCCAGCAATTGGGAACACCTCAGCTTCAAGCCGCCTCTGAAAGTAAGACAGGTGAGTTACTGTCATTGTAGACAATACTGATTTTGGGTAAGCCAGCAGAGGGTGTGTCCCCCCTGGAACCTAGTGCCTTTCTCCTGTGATAAGCTCAGCCTCCAGCAGACCCCAGAGTGGGAGTTATGGGGTACTGTCACCACTGCACTGAGCTGGCTTCATAATTCTTTATTTTAGAAATAAATCAAGACCAGTAGTTAGGCAGCTGTAGGCTAATTCCCCTCCTGAGGAGATCAACAGCACAAGGCAAAGGCAAGGGCTGTTCCCCCCACAGGATAAGTAATGGGGAAAACCAAATCCCTGGAGTGACTTTTTGCTATTATGAATTTTTGTTTATTTACACAAAAAAAAACAGCATGTTTTACTTGTTAGAAGTCAAACTGATTTCGGGGGTTGGTCAAGGGAGAGGATTGAGCATCCAGAGGACAGCTCTCCTCTCCCAGGAGGGAGAGAGGTCCATGCTTGGTGCATGACTGGCCTCTGGCAGAAGCCGGAGGCATGGCAAGCACAAGCATCCAGCAAGGGGTTGGGGAGTGGTGACCTCGGCGGTGACGCCATGATGCCAGGGTGTGTGCCACTCCCCCAGTACAGGGAAAATGCTCTTCGGGCTCCGGGAAGATGGGGCACTGGAGCAGACCCCTCTTGGCCTCGCACCTGCCTAGCATTCCAGCTCCCAACGCAACCTGGACTGTAGGGGTGTAGCTGCCCCACCTCGTCCCTGCCTGGGGGGAAACCACAGCTCCATGGGGTGAGCAAGTAGGTCTCAGGTACATGGTGAGGGGCAGTCTCCACAGGTGCTCCCAATGAAGTGGAGCTTGGGGAGGCAGAGGGTGAAAAAAGTGTGATTAAAAAAAGAAGTCAAACTGATTATTGGGGATTATCATGTTCCACCATACTCAAAGGTTTCTTGGCAGCTGACATTCCTCTTAGAATTTGCTCCATCTAGCTCCAACTTTGCTTAAGGTTGCTCCATCGGCACAAAGCCAGCCTGTCCCTCCCCATAAGACGTGACCTATTATTCAAATGGATCCTCCCTACCTTTGACTATGCCAGCATAGTTTACAGTGCTGCCCCAGCCACCTCTCTTGTTAAACTGGATGTCCTACTCCATGCTTTCTGTTGGTTCACCACCAACTCTCCCCTGCTAACACACCACTGTGACTTATACTCCATCCTCTCCCTCTCCCTCCAGTCACTTGCACAGAGGCACTCCTCTCATTGCTCTACCTTCATTGCCAAGTATTGGTTTGGGTCTTTCCCTACTTACCTTACCTCTCTCTCCTCTCTCCTGCATCTCCCTCTCCTTATAACTCTCAGTCTAGCTGTGCTTGTATCTTTTCTCCCTCGTATCCATTTCTCAGCTGGTAAACTCTCTTTCTCCTACAAGTTCCCCTCCATCTGGAACAACCTTTCACTCCCAACTCATCTTTCACCCTCCTTCCACCATCTCAAGCACTTACTCAGACCTACCCTGGTTACTTCCTGCAGCTGCTCCCCATCCTAACCTATGACCTCAAAATGCCTCAATTTCAGTCCCTTCTGGACAATTCGCTGTACAATTGCTCTGCTCTTCATTGTATTTACTGTATATATTCTCTAAATTACATATATCTGTACATAGTTTCCTAGTTTACTTAAGATTGTTCATAGCTTCCTAATTTATATTACTGTACATTTTTGCCTGGACTGTCTGTTTGTTTGCTATTTGCCTGTTATGTGTTATATTTGCTGTTGTACCTGTCACCCTCCTGTTACCTCCTTCCCCCGGGTCGCACCTGGAAATGAGCCTCGGTTCACGGTGCTTTTCCCAATTATCAACTTTTAAATAAATTTGGTCAGGCAATCAGTTTATTCAATTGCACATCACTTTCAAAAATGAATGAAATGCAACAATGCTATATGACCTGTAGAAGATAAAGACAGTTGGCAATATGATTTAGTTTACTTAAAGAAAACATTTTACAGAAAAAAACTAACTTTTGAGAGTCATACTCTCTTCATTAGGTCAGTATAACAAAGTATAATTTTCAAATGCGTAACTTTTTCTTTAAATAACTTTTTGTTAGTCCAATTAAAGTATCACAACTTGTGTTGTTCTTTTTAAACATAGAAAAGATAAGGACAGAAAAAGACTTGAACAGACCATCTAGTCTGTCCCAAGATTTCTAACTTGTAATCTATCTAACATTAATTATTTTTTCATAGTTACCTCTCCTTTCTACATTATGCCATCTCATAACTCCTTAGAAACATAGAATTTGACGGCAGATAAGGACTGCTTGGCCCACCTAGTCTGCCCATTTTCCTACCTAACAGATAAGCTGCAGATCCTACCTAACCAACAGCTTACTTCCTCCTACCCCCCACTAGGACTGCCTTACGGCTGTCCCATGCATTCTTGAAGTCCCCCACTGTTCTTGACTCCACTACCTCCTCAGGGAGGCTGTTCCATGCATCCACAACCCTCTCAGTGAAAAAATACTTCCTCACATCACCTCTGAGCCGTCCCCCCTCAATCTTCAAATTGTGCCCTCTTGTTCTTGCACATCTCTTTTTCTGGAAGATGCTACCCTCTTGGACTTTGTTAATTCCCTTGAGGTACTTGAAAGTTTCTATCATGTCCCCTCTCTCCCTTCTTTCCTCAAGGGTATACATATTAAGCTCCTTTAGTCTTTCTTCGTATGTCTTCTGGTGCAGACCCTGCACCATTTTGGTTGCCCTCCCCTGGACAGCCTCCACTCTGTCTATGTCTTTGCGGAGATGGGGTCTCCAGAACTGCACACAGTACTCCAGATGGGATTTGTACAGAGGGATAACAACTTCCTGTTTTCTACTATTGATGCCTCTTCCTATGCATCCCAGTATCCCCCCAGCCTTCCTTACTGCCTTCTCACATTGCTTGCCCACCTTTAGGTCATCTGATATAATTACCCCCAGGTCCCTTTCTATTTTTACTGTTGTCAGTATCTCACCCCCCATTGTGTACACTTCCCCTGGGTTTTTGTTTCCCATGTGCATTACCCTTGCACTTCTTTGCATTGAATCTGAGCTGCCATACATTTGACCATTCCTCCAACCTTGCCAAGTCCCTTCTCATCCTTTCCACTCCATCTTGTGTATCAAAATGCACCCCAGTTTCTCTTGAACCCTGATATTGCCTCTGTCCCCACAACCTTGTCTGGAACTTTGTTTAACCAGTCTCCACCCTTTCTGTGAAACATTACTTTTTTATTTTTTAATTTTATTGAACATTTTCCATTTTTCCAACACAGAAACAAACACAGTATAAATGCTACAACCTTAACATGAGGGGAAATATCAGAAAGATGGGGAAGAGGGAATACATCAATGAAAAAGGAGATGGTGATAGAACTGGTTATATCAAAAGTACATAGAGTCAGAATCAGCCACAAAGGTTACTTTGTAGGCAGTTTTTGATTGTTAGACTTACTACTATACTCTGAGGGTGAAGGTGGTCCGGATGAAACGATTGATGAGGGGGCACCACCTTTCCCAATCCAGGCTTCTGGCGCTTTGTCTCAGTTGCCACTCTCTCTGCTTGTCATTTTACCAGTGTTCACCTCCTCCCCTTCCCATCACCTTTGCCTCTGTCTCCCTCCCATATCCTCATCAATACTTTATGCCACCCATGTAGTCCCTTTATTTCTTGCCTTTCATCCTGTCCTTGAACAGAAAAGGTAAGCTACTCCATTTGCTAAATATTCTGCACCACCCTCTTCTGCTTCTCTGTGGTAGTGGTGGGAAGGGGGGGCAGAGAGCAGCTAGTTTTTGGTAATGGTCTTCCTCTGCTGCTATGAAAATCATACTTACTAGGTATTTGGCTGCTGGATCTTTCCATCCCATGGGACACATGGTGAAGAGGAGTAGCTGTGAAGCCAGATTTTTGGTGATACTATCATCTGGTTTCAAAACACAAACCGATAGCACTCCTGCGGTACAAAATGACTTAAAACTTAAATGAAAGAGAACACAGACCAGAGGATAGGTATAAAGTTATGGAAGCCCACAGCTACAACCCCCATGCTTCGAGTCTAGAACGCGACTCTTTGTCAGGGGGTGTGACCTGAGTGCTACCATTATGACCTTTACTTGAACACCTTAAAGTGACAAGTGCAATATATAATAAATAAAATGCTAACACACTTGGTAAAATCCTTCTGGAAAATGTGGGTAAAAGGTGCATAATTCACCATATATAATTGTGTACAATCTTTTGTAAGTTATACACCTAGATATTTAATGGAACTCATACTCCACTTAAAGGAGTATACATCTTTAATGGGAGGGCTGGGCTGGTAAGTAAATTGAAGTACCTCAATTTTTGCTGTGTTAATTTTGTATTCTGCACACTCTCCAAAACCCTGGAGAAGTGCTAGAGGGGAAGTAATGATTGATCTGGTTCTGTCAGATAGATCAGTAGATCATCCACGTATAACATGAATTTTTGTGGCCGATCTCCCAGGTCTATACCAGAAATTTTAAGGGATTGTCTTAGGGCATGTGCCAGAGGCTCTAGATAAATAGCAAAAAAGAGTGGGGATAAGAGGCATCCTTGCCTGGTGCCCCTGTGAAGGGGGGGGGGGGATTTGGCCATTAATCTTCACATATGCCTGTAGGGCATTATATAACAACTGTAGTATTGTGATAAATTTGGAGGGGAATTTCATTAATTGCAGGACCTGGTGTAAAAAAGGCCATGCCACCCAGTCAAAGATCTGCAACAAGGCTGAGTAATAGAAAAAGGATCTTGTTCCAGGTGGCATGGTGAAACATGTGTAAGGTGCATTTGATATTGTCCTGTGTTTGTTGGGCTCTAACAAATCCTGTTTGGTCCAGTTGTATTATTGTGGGTAAAATTTTATCTAATTTGGTCACTAGTATAGAGATGAGGATTTAATAATGGGAGGGCTTTAAGACCGAGGTTCAATGGGCGGAGCAACAATGTCACTCCTCCATTGACCTCAAAAACATCACTCATCCTGGACTCTACAAGGATTTGTTTTCATTGCAGCTGGAGGCCACATTGGATGCTCAGGAGGCTGCACTTGCTCCTGATCATTTGGCCTCCCCGGTTTATTGTATTTATCATCGAGCGCTCTGCTGTTACTCACTCCACCCATCGTCTCTCCATTTCTGGCTCATTTCTATTTTGCTGCGGTAGCCTCTGGCCGTCTGCTTCCTCCATTCCATGCTCATTTGTTTTGCACATATGCCGCTCACCCCATTCTCCTACCCTGCCTTTCAGCTGTTCTCACTAGTCTGGGGCCTCCCTGACTCCCCATGCATTTGCATCTTGTTCGGGTCGCCCATCTCTCGCCTGTTACTGCTACACTCCTCCCTGCTCCCATCCTGTGCCATGCTTGCTCTTTCGGACTGTGCTGCACAATGCAAGTGACGGCCCCCGTTTCCGTGTTTCTGTCATCTCAACTTACAGAACATATCCTTTCTTTATTTTATTTTTCAGATGCTATGGGTGCCTCCTTGATACGGTAACCAGGTGGATCAGGTTTCCTCAATATGTGAATCAGCAGCAGGAATATTATCTGCGGTACCTTGCTCTACTGCACCGACTTGTTCCAGGTATGACACGGCAAGGATGTTCGGGACAACATAGGCCATACCTTGTTTTGAAACCAGCTTTAGATTCGATCCAATAATTATTTGCAGAAACATAAAAAAAAAAAAAAAAATGGATGGAGCCTTTCACGGTCCCTTTGCTCCTGCAGCCGTCTTCTGCTCCAGTCTTGCCTCGCTCGTCAAGGCTCCCGACCCAACTTTCCCCTTCCCATGGTGCTGTGTTAGGGATCTCTCCTGTCTCTTCCACCCCTGCCTCGACGTTCACTGTACAGTACTCTGCTGCTTCTGCCTCTCCCATTCCTTCTCACACTGGCACCTGTTTCGATGTTCGCATCTCTGAATGGATCTGGGGTGGGTTGCAATCTGTCATCTACCCGCCTCTGCTGGCATTGCAGCCTCCATTTTGTGCTTCACACAGCCTTTTTGCTGAACTGTGCTATTTCTGCATATTCCACCATTTTTGGTATGGGCTCCATTCCCCACGTTACTCCTACTGCTCTATGCTATATGATTTCATTTGCTGTTTCGTTTGCTGCCTCTTGTCCGGTTTGGGAGATTTTTGCTTAGATTCTAATGGTGTCTATTCTCCTTTTATCAGTGTTTTCTCCTATCATATGTGTAGCTCTTGATCATTTTTCCTTTGGGCATTCTAGTCCCATTGCAAATTTGGTTGTACACCTCTGTCAGTTCAGCTTCACCCAGTCTTTTTTGTTCACCTCCCCAATTTTTTGCCCTGAAAGTATGGAAGCTAGATTGTATTCCTTTAGATACATCTACTCTCTGCATCTTACTTCATGGTGCATCTACGGTTATCTGGTGTACTCTGCTGGACTTCTGCAATCCATCTTGTAGTACTGCCCTACCTGGTTGTTCTCCCTACCACTCTAGTTCAATGCATTCATCCCTATTTCTGGAGGATTCTTGCCCTTCTCTCAGGCATGTTCTCCTCCTGTCTAGAAGGGGGCTCCATCTGCCCATATGAGATCAGCTTCAGATACTTCATGCCTAGGTTTCTGTCTGGTATCTCATAAGCTTTACCCTGCCTTCCTGGCATTGCGGTCTCCTTATTCTGTCATTCCCCTTGTTGCCCTCCCCCATGTTCTCTCTGCCCTCCGTGCCTCTCCTTCTTCTCAGACCTTTACTTTCTTTGGCATCCCTATCATTGCTTCCCATGCCTCCTTATTGAGCTGATGTTCTCTTGCAGTACTTATCACTGGGTCCCCGATACTCCGCCTCACCCTTCTCATCTCTTTCAATCTCCCATCATTGTGCCTTGGCTGACTGTCTGACCTCTGCCCTGGTCTCGTTATTCTCCATCGCTTCCCACTCACCCTGGCCGCTGTTCTCCTGTAGTTCTCATCCAATACTGGCCATTCAGCATTCACTCTATTCTAGGCCTTCAATCAATATCACCATCCTCCAGTTCATACCTCATCTTGCCTGTATCAGCCTTCGCTGGCCCTCCTGCCACATGTGTCGGATTCATGACTCCGGCCTCATTCACCTTGGCTTATCTCGTACCAGTATGCCTTTTCTATTACCCGCTATCAAGGATTCATTCCACTCCTGGCTCATTCGATTTAATGGCTTCCCTCCCCGTCTTACATCATCCGACTTTGCTCCTTTCAATCGCTGTACCTGAATGTGCTCTCTGGTTTCAGACATGCCTTCTTGGCCTCGGTGTCTACCTCCTTTTGAGGAGCCTACTTCCTCGCATTGCTCTATTTCTTCTGGCTTTACCTCCTTTCGAGAAACCTGCTTAGTCACATCGCTCTATCCTGTGTATCACCCCTCTAGTTCGCATACCCACTGGTCCCAGACATGTCTTCCTAGCCTCAGAGTATATCTCCTTTCGAGGAGCCTCATTCCTTGCATTCCGCTATTGAATCCTCTGATCTCCTCATTTCTGCCTTCTGTTTATGTCTTATCGGCCTCAGTGTATACTTCCTCACCTTGCTCAAGCCGGCATACCTCTCTATCAATTTATGCTCCCTGCTTCAGGTTTCAGGCTGCTCTGACTGGCGGCGGATGCAGCCCCGGCTCCTCCAGCCCCTGCACAGCTCTCCAAACTCCCAGCACACCACTGCGCCTACTCCTGGATGTACTTCCCGTACCTCTGACATCTTGCATGGCTCTTGTTCCCACTGCGGCCAATCGCCTTGGTCATCCAGTGCTCCTCTACTTCCATTGACTCTGAGCTTTGTTTTTTTCCTGCCTCTCTTTCCCCATCCACTACTCCTGCTTTAGTGTGCCCTCACTCCGATCTCTGTCCTCGGCTCTTTCAGAAAACTCAGCTGTCCTGGTTTCATCCAGTCATGGCTCCTATCTTCTCATGCCACAATTTCTCCATTCCTTTGCTTGCCATTCATGTCCTCTGGCCTTCCATGGCCGACTCCATTTGACCTTCCACCGACCCCAGACCTCCATGCCGCCTAATTCGACTCGCCCAAGTGCAGTTCTCCTCCCGCATCGGCTGTGTCCCCTGCTACCCTATTGACCCCCTACCATCCTTCGTTATTTCACACCTCACTTTCCAGTACCTGCCTTCATGGCATCAATCCCTCATCGTACCTCATCCATTCCAGTTCCTTCCTTGGCCTAGGGCTTATTCTCATCCTGACCATTGTGGATTCTTCCCTCATGGCTTCCCTCCTCATCATGCATCGTCTGATTTGACTCCCCTCGATCGCCATCCAGTGCTTGCCCTCTGGTTCACAGATCATCTGGTTCCTGATGCTCCTTCTTGACCTCGGTGTCCGTCTCCTTTTGAAGAGCATCATTGTATATCTTACTCCATGGGGCTGATACCTTCGTTCACGTTCTGTTCCTGTTTATTCCTGTCTCCTCTTCTTCCAGTTTTGTACCTACTCCTCAAGATTCGGCCATCCTAGGCTTCCCTCCGCTCTTCTCTTCACTCATCATCATAATTCGTCCACTTTTGCTCACTCCTCATCATACCTCATCCAGTTTTGATCCTCGATCACTTCACCTGAGTTGCCTCTGGTTTCAGATCTCACTTCTTGGCCTTGGACTCTACCTCCTTCCAAGGTGCCTCATTGGCATACTTCCTTCATGCTGGTTCATTTCAGTTCTTTCCCATCTCCTCCTCTTACAGTTCACTTCCAGCTATCCAAGCTTCCCTCCACTTTTGGCCTGCTCTCGACATTCTTTTTGGGCATACCTATCATAATTCCTATGTCACCTATCAGCTGCAGCTATCCTACCAAATGCAACGAGTTCATAACTCCAGTCATATCGAGTTCATGACTCCAGTCATCTTTCACTCAGCATTACTTCAAAGCTCATCCATTTACATCGCTTACTCGAACATTCCTATCATTCAGTACCGTACTACCTTATCGACTACAACCTCAGGGTCTAATAGTTCGGGGTCTAATCGTTTACATTGCATAATCAAGAATGCCTCTTCAACCTCAGTGTCTGCTCACTTGCATAGCTCTATCAAACATATCGCTCCATCAAGCTGGTCTGCAATATTATTCGTCTCCTCATTGGCTCATCTGGAATATCCTTATGAGCAAATCTGGATAGCCCTTGTTGCTCTGACTTATAAACAGATTTACTCCCTCCTATCCTTGCTTCCAGATCTACTATCTCACATTAACTACTCGAGCATACCCTCCTTAGTTCCGACAAGGTTTATCTAGTTTTATCGTTCCTTCAAGCATTCCATCATTGACTCTGTTGCTACTCATTGACCACAATAACAGGATCTAATTGTTCACATCGCATAATCATGCCTTAACAACTTCAGTTTCTACTTTCTCACCTCAATCAATCATAGCTATTATCGATCTTACGCTACCTCATTGACCTGCCAACCTCCTGCAGTGATCATCACCATCAGTATTAATCTTGCCTCATGTTTGCATTCAATCTGCATGCAGCCTCATGTTCCATCCTCGATCTGTGCTTTCTTTTAGGGATCTTCCGTATTCCATCATCATCCTCACTACTCATTTTCCTCTAGTTACTGAACCCTTTCTTTTAAAATATACATCCTCAATTCAAACATCGTCAGCCTGGAGGGAAGGCAACCTAGGCCTTGGATCCCCAGAGGTTTCCTCCTTAAAGAGGGGTTTTCCTCTCCTCCATGCCAATGGTCATAATATTAGTGAGTTAGTGATTTTCTTCTCGTTAGTTAGTCAGGTTCCGCTATTGGATGGAGGCAGATGGTGGCTCGGCTTTCCCCTCTCTCCTTAGGAAGTTAGCGCTTCTCTCCATAGAATTCGTCCAATATCCTCACCTCTTCTATACTTGACATCTTTGGGTATTCTTTTTGGGCTTCTTCCTAACCTACCTTTAGCCAAGGCATTCATTTCTGGCACCTGTAAGGGGGGGACCCTCCTCTAGGATTTCTTGCGTCATACCCCTACAGGGTGGTATATCCCATGGATAGAGAGGCGGAAAGCCACAAAAGTAATCAAGTTACTCAAGCATTATCACATATCGTATCCAGTTGCATAAGCACATTGAATGAATATTTAAAACTGAAATTGGTCTGTAAGAAGAGTGCAAGGTCTCATCCTTATTGGGTCTTACAATTGCTGAGATGGTAGCTAGATTCCAAGTGAGAGAGGGAATATTTCCTTTAGCTACATGTGCACATACTGCAGCTAAGTGCGAAAGTTGTTGCTCCTAAAATTCTTTATAAAATTCAGGGGTATAGCCATCAGGGTTTGGACTTTTAAAATTATGAAGATTTTTGATAGTGGTACTTAACTCCCACGGTGTGATGGGGACTTTCAGTAGATCAATCTGTTCTTGTTGTAGAGTAGGGAGTGTCAAAGAGGATGGGAAGTTATTAGTCTTGAGAGGATCAGAGGGCTGTTCTGGTGTGTAGAGGTGCTTGTCTACAACAAGAACAGATGCAAAGAAGTGCAAAATCATGCACATAGGGAAGAGAAACCCTGAAGCCACTTATAGGCTGGGAGGGGAGTTGCTAGCAGTCACAAAGGAAGAAAGAGACTTGGGCATCATCATCACTGATGACCTAAAATCATCCAAGCAGACCTCTAAAGCAGTAGGTAAGGCTAGGGGGGTGTTAGGGTGTATTAGTAGGGGTATCACAAGTCGTAAGAGGGAGGTAATAATCCCTCTGTACAAGACATTGGTTAGGCCCATCTGGAGTACTGCGTGCAGTATTGGAGGCCACACCTTCACAAGGACATTAACCAAATTGAGGCAGTCCAGAGAAGGGCAACAAAATGGTGCAGGGACTGCATCAGAAGACATATGAGGACAGATTAGCGGAGCTCAATATGTATACCCTTGAGCAAAGGAGGAGAGAGGTGATATGATCGAGACATTTAAACACCTTAGGGGCATAAACAAGGTGAAAGAGTCTAACATGTTTAAATATAAGAAAAATAGCAGGACAAGAGGACACAGCATGAGATTAGAGGGAGGCCGATTAAGGGGAATATGAAAATTCTTCTTCACAGAAAGGGTGGTAGATGCATGGAATAGCTTACCACAAGAAGTGGTGGCTATGAATACAGTGCAGGGCTTCAAACAGGCATGGGATAGGCATAAGGGAGCAATACAAATGACTATGAATAGATAGGTCACTGACAGAGCAAAGGCCGATGGCACATTTATAAGGTAGAAAAAGAAATGGGCAGACTGGATGGGCCTTGCGGTCCTTATCTGCCATCAAATTCTATGTTTCTAATATTGTCAAAAAGTTTCTAATATACATTCTAGTGTTATATGTAGTGCCTGCTGTTTTCCTGTCTTGTGACTAGCAAGGCTAACAAGGAAGCCACCAAATCATCTCCCTGCATGTGTTTGAGCTGTAGCTCTTTTAGGAAAGTTTGTAACTTATCCAAATGTTCCAAGCATTGTTTCTCAACTCTTGAGGTGAATTTATCTGTTCCCCTTGATGAACAGTTTTGAAAGTATCCCGTAAGATACTAGGGGAAATCTCAGGGGACTTATTTTCTGCAATAATTAAGGCAACCTGATTTTGTATCAAGATACAACATTCCTTTGCATTGAGTAGTGAATTATTAAATCTCCAAAGGGAATATGCCCTTGGTCTACCCCACGAGAGCATTAATACCACAGATGCATGGTCAGATAATTTAATGGGTAATATCTCACATTTAGCCACCATGTGCTGGTGCTCCTTAGATATATGAAACAGGTTGATATGTGTATAGAGGACAATGTGGCACTGAATAATGGGTGTATTGACATGTGTGTGGGTTAAGTAACTGCCAAATATCAAACCAAGCATAAGTACAGTATTTAGCAGTGTCTTGCATCATTTAACAGGGGCAGATAGCTTGGGAGGGTGTGGATTGGAAGTGTCCAGGTGATCATAAATCATGTTGTGATCTCTTCCTATAATAAGAGTTCCCTGTTGTAAATAAAGGATTTTCCCCAACAGAGTATTTATAGTTACTGAGTCAGTTCATGGTGGAAGGTATAAGCTAACTAAGGCGGCTCGCTGAGTTAAGTATGTTCCCATGACTAAGGCCAATCTACCCTGATGGTCAACATAAAAACCTGTAAGGTAAAATGGGGTGGATTTAGGTATTAGGATGGCAGTACCCTGCCTCTTGCCCTCTTTAAAGGTAGAAGCTACCACTGTAGTAAAGCCAAATTTTTGCAATTTAATATGTTTGTAAGAAGACAGGTGGGTGTCTTGGAGGAAAATAACAGTGGGATGTGCTTTCTTAATGTCTGTCAACACCTTTTTCCACTTAACTGGATTGTTCAGGCCCTTCACATTCAGTGAACAAATTTTTGTAAGTTGTACTTCACCCATAGCTCATATATAGTACAGGAAATCTGCGTGGATTTGACAGATAGAGTTTCTCTGGTGGGGAAGGCCATAAGGACTGGTAAAAGACTCAGCATGTTGTCCAAGTACATTGACTTGTTCCACAGATGACTCCATATTTTATCAGAAAGAAGCAGAATAAATGTATATTACACCAGTACCCTGTTACATTAGATGGATGACTGCAGCTATAACACAAATCTAAACCTAACACATAAACATAGAACATTAACAAGTAACAGGAAGGCACATCATGGGAACTTGTAACAGGCAAAACAGGTGTGTGGGTGAGTGGATAAGAAAAATGGCTTCCAAGGTAGAGGAGCCTTTGTTTCAGCTCCTTAAAGGGCCTGGGCTCTTGAAAGGTGGAAACTTGACTATCTCCGGGCAGAAGATAAGGTGGAATGTGAGTCCGTGGGGAAGACTCACCCTGCCCTGCCCTCCACCTCCATATGTCAGGTTAGCCAAAGCATATCAAAGGTTTAGAGTTTGTGTGGGACAGCCTCATTGAGAACCACTGCTAAAGGAGTTCAAATCCCACTTGCAATTATGCATGTTTTTATTACCAGAGAGTCAGTTGATCTCCTCGACAACTTAATTCTTTTCTTTATTATTATTTTCAGGGTTAGATTATTCATCTTTTAAAGTGCCTGCTCCACCAAATGCATCCCCATAGACCTCCTGGGTGAGTGATGTGACCCTGCAGGGGGGCACGGCAGTCATGCATATCTTGACTGTTTACATCACCAGCCACCAGAAAAGACCACAGGCTGTGATGTGGGGAGGACCCCTTTTACATCTGAAATCCCTCTATTATCTCTGTAATTAGAGCTATGTTTGCTATAATGACAGAAGGATTTCAAAGTGATTCACATGCATACAGATCCAAACCTTGTATGCTATTATTTGTATTTAATTTGCCGGGAGCTCGTGTGAACTTCTCTAGGGTGTGTATCATTGTTTTGGCATCTTTTCTCCCTTACAGAGATATTTATTTGAGGAAAGAGATCTTTTATATACAATCCAGGGGTATCTCCAACTTCATTCATGGCTACCCTATTATTACTATAATTATGGAGCTACTTCCCTTCCCTACAGCAATGATTGGAAGAAGGGGATATGGCCGGAACAAAAACCCATCTCTCCTCCCCCCCCAGGTCCTGATCACAAGGGCATCCCACCCTTGACAAACTCGTATAAGCAGACAGTGTGCAATTCCAGAAATGCACAACATAACCATTTTGCTCTCTAATTCAGATATCCCCATTGCTTAAGTAGAATTATTCCACTATAGTAAAGGTATAACTAGAACTCCCAAAAAATCAACTATTTGTATGCATACCTGATAAAATATTGCAGCCTCTAGATACAACATTAATAACATGTTACAAAGGGTCTTTTGACATGAATCACCATATGAGATAATTGTCATTCATTAAAATTATTTCATCAGTTAATCAGGAGCTCCCATTAAAGTCAGTCTTGCTCTGCGAGGACACATCCAAAGGATGAGACCACAGAGGCTCAGTAATAAAAGTTAATATTTTTATAGGAAGGATCAAGTTGTAAAATCTAAGACAGGGCATCTGTAAATCAGGACTGCAGGCGGGAACTACTGGGAGAGAGTCAGCCTGCTCTGTTCCTGTCTCTAACCTCATGGGCCACATTTTTCTAGGATGATTTTTTATAAGATAAAAGTGGAAAGAAATTTCTAGAAGGGACATTGGTGAGAGCCTCCGGAAGAAGAGTTCAAACCACCTCTGCTATCATTTATCTTCCTTTTATTTGACAGTAAGTTCAGTAGCCCACTAAGTAATTTCATGTGTCATCACCTGCCATGTGGGTTGGGAATCACCACCTCATGGCAGAGCACCTTGAACACTTGGCACCCCTAACACCAACTGTCAGCCATTAATCAAGTGAAAAGTATAGCACAGGGGCATCCGTCAGTTGCCACAGGATCCCACCTCATCCAAATGGCTATGAAATCCCTTTTGTTTTCTATGCAATGTAATTTAGGCTGGAGACATGCAACATGGATGAAAGCCAAAGTTCCCCCCCAGAGTCCCAGTCAAAGATCTACCCTATCTCAGTCAGGTCCATGGGCTCAGTCAATCAGCAATGCCAGGTAGTGGTGTCTGAAAGTTCAGGTCCTGGCAAACAATTGTAGAAGGGACTGAATATCTTTCATTGTTACTGCCGAATGAACTTTAATGTCCTGCAGCTGAGCCATAGTTAGTGCTGAGGGGAGGTCTGTTGCAATTTTGGTTTTGGATCACTGTGGCTGCGGTGTGGTGAAACCTTTCTTTTGTAATGTATTAGCAGCCTCCTGGGGGTTGTCATACAGAATTGTACCATACAGGAAAAGACTCATAACTTAGCTGGAGATTGGGTATGAAAACATAGGTCCCTGTCCTGTAGAGCTGTCAAAAGTTGGCCAGGTTTTTTCCACTTATTGAGAACTGCCTGCGAATAATAATGGTCAGCACAGATGTGCTTTCCCTCGTAAAAAACTGTTTTCCTTTACCATAGTCCTAACAGTACTTTTTGCTTAGTTGCAAAGGATATGAATTGGAGAACAATAGAGTGTGGCCTTTGTTGATTATGTATTGGGACCAGTCTTAAAGTGCAGTGAGCTCTTTCAATGTTAAATTGAAATTCTTTTGGAAGGTCCAGTTGATTTCTAAAAAATGTCTCCAGAAAAGCAATTATGTCAGATCTCTCCGCCATATCTCAAAAACCATAGATATGGATATTTTAACACCTTTATCTGATCTCCAAGTCTGAACATTTTGCTATGAGCTGTTGGATGTATTTGAAGGAGTCCAGTACAAGTCGATCTGTTCTGTCAGCCCTTGCATCTGGTTCAGATATCGCTGACTGATGTTCAGCATCTCCTCATGACAGGGGATCAAGGGCTATGCTCCGTTGTGTTGCTCCTGGATCTCTCATCAGTATTCAATATGGTTAACCATGGGGCACTGTTGGACAGCCTGAGGAACTACATGAGACTCTCTGGCACTGTTTTACATTGGTTTGAATCTTACAATACTGGAAGAACACAGCAGGTTGCTCTAGGTAATGTCATTTCTGGAGTGGCTGTGCTCTCTTGTGGTGTTCCTCATGGCTTGATCCTTGCCCCTGTGTTGTTCACCATGTATATGTTGCCTTAGAGGAGATCATCAGATGGTATGGTGTTGAGTTTCACTTTATATGCTGCTGATAATTCTCAACTCTACCAGTCCTGGACTCTTGATGGGAGAGATGCTGCTTCTGTGATTGAATAGTGTTTTAGAATTAGATGGCCTCCAACTGGCTGTGCCTCAATCCTGGTAAGACAGAGGTTTTGACTGTCAAGCCAGTTCTATGTGGGTTGGTGATGATGGGTGGAGTGGCTTGCTTACATTAACTGAGCAGTCAACCACTCAGAGCTGTGGATGCAATAAGGAATCTGGGGGTCATTCTGGACAGCCAGGGTGTCAGCTGTTGATTGAAATGGTGTTTACCATCTTCATAACATCACCCAGATCAAACTGCATTTGATGCCTGCTGATCTGGTGATGACAGTCCAGACCTTTTTCCCCTCTAGATTAAACTACTGCAATAAAAACATAGAAACATAGAAGTTGACAGCAGATTGAGACTGCTAGGTCCACCCAGCCTGCCCATTTGTTTTAGACCTATTTTGACACTGTTGTTGCCTTTTGTAGTCAGGGCTCCCTTGTGCCTATTCCATGCATTCTTGAATCCCCCCACAGTGTTGACCCCCCACAACCTCTTGGGGCAGGCTGTTCTAGGAGTCCACCACCATACCTCTCAACTGTCCCACATTACGAGGAACAGTTCCTCATTTTACTTCACAAAAGCTCCCTGTTCCACATTGTGAGGACTTGTTCCACATTCAATGTCAAAATTTTAAAGCAAAAATCCATAGTAAATGATGCAAAAAATATATTGTTCAATTAATAACAGACTTTTTTAACATAAATGCAACATTTTAACAGTGTTCTGAGCTTCTTAGGTAAAGATTTGATTAAGTGTTCCACATTTTGCCCATTTGTTCCACATTTTGACAGGCAATATTCCACATTTGAGGGACAAAAGGTTAAGAGGTATGTCTACCACTCTTTCTGTGAAGAAAAACTTCCTGGTGTTGGTAGAGAACCTCCCTCATTGCAGCCTGAGGTCATGTTCCCTGGTCCTGGACCCCAGTGATTTGTACTTAGGGTTATCTGGAGATTAGATGCACCGCCTTCAATTTGTCTAGGATGTTGTGACTCGGCTGATGGCGGGAACTTCTCAAAGCGACCACATCACATCAGTCTTGCACACTCTGCACTAGCTGCCCATTCTGTGGTGCATCACTTTCAATATGTCCTTACTGACATTCAACGCTCTACATGATCTGGGTCCCAATTACCTCAAAGATCTCCTGGTCACTTACTCCCCTTCCTGTCCTTTCCACTCTATTGAAGCATGATTCCTTGGTGTCCCCCACTCCCACCTTAAGCATATCGTGGAGAGGGAAGTCAGAGTAGCTGATCCACTCCTTTGGAACTCTCTGCTGGTGAGCATTCGATCTTCCTGGATATTAGAGGCCTTTAAGACCTCCCTTAAAATTCTGCTGTTTAATCAGGACTACCCAGCCTAATCTTAATTTTAAGTAATTTAATTTTTATGTTTAATATTATAGTTAGCAATCAGAATCTATTTTAAACTATGTGTGTGTGTGGGTATATGTTGTGAGGTATGTGATATAACAGATATAACATGTGTGGGGCTTGCTGTCACATTGAGGTAAGTCTCTATTTAGATATATGGAGTCATAATGTGTTACTATTCTTATTTCACACACATAATGAATATTAATTCCTCCTTACTTTTTATCTTTGCCTGTGGGGGGGGTTGATTCCATTGCACCATATTCAGATTACCCAGCCTGCTGGTGTACATACAGGAGTGTTATCATATACTGTTATATATAATTTTTGTAACTCTGTACATATTGGGGTGTGTGATCTCATTTGCATGGGGGTCCTGCACAGATCTTTTTACATTAGGCTAATATTGTAGTAATTTGTGGATATGTAGGTATGTTAGACCTCTGGTCTTACACATGTACTTTATATTTACTTCTAGTTATCTTATCCTGGGGAGGGTGGCAGGTTTATTTCATGGTAGTTCTATCTAGTATCCCTGGAAATGTTACTTTGCAGATAGTAGTACGGTTAAATAGTGTTACATTTTTACTCTGTAGATATTAGGAGACATAAGCCCTTTTACTCAGGATTTCATGACAAGTTTAATTCCTTTGGGGAACAATTGCAGTGACTGAAGTTAATATAGGTTCACTAGGAGAGTGTGTGTGTGTGTGTGTGTGTGTGTGTGTGTGTCTGTGGAAGAGAGAGGAGAAGAGAGAGAGAGAGAGAGAGACAACATCTCCTTTAAGCAATGTATCTCCCCCACCCACATTATTGTGATGTGGGGTGGGTTAGGTTGTATTGTTTGTATGAAGAGGAGGAGAGAAATTACATTTTTATCTCTTTTTCAGATTCCTTAGACACTTGCGGTACATCAAGTTGCTACATTCTCAGTATATATTGACATCAGTACATATCAGGCTACATGGTCTTAATTCCTTGAGGTTCCCCGACTAGAGTTTTTTGTTTGACACTAATATTATCAATTTATATTTAAATTATCATTTATATAGTCCTGAGGTTTTTGAAATTTCTTGGGCCTTATATCTAGCTTGAGAATACAGCTGGGTGACAGGTCCAGCTAGGTTTTACACATCATACAGTGTGCACTGATGTTTTTAAGACAACTTTACTGGTAAATTCTTGTCTATAATGCTAACATTGAAATTTCATGAGCCCTATAACAATCTTAGTTTGTCTTTAATCTGGGTGGGAGTTGTCTTTCAGTAATCATATCCATATACTAACTGTGACACTCATAGCTTGATTTAGGAGTTATCTGCTTCAGCAGTGTTATCTTATGTCAATTAAATTTATATGCAGTAGGATTCTTTGTATGTGTGTTCCACCAAGCACATCTGACCCAAGGTTCTTTCTGGCTGAAGGCAATATTGTACTGTTAAACTTCTCTGACATCATCTTCTGTTTGTTTTTTTTTAAATGAGAATTTTAAACCAATGGGGATTTTTTTCTGTTTTTCTCTGCATTATCTAGCTGTTATAAGTATTGTATTTTCTAAACAACTGCCATGAGCTTCTGAAGAAGGACTGGTTGGTCTGAAAGCTAGAGCACTTTGTTCTTGTTGTTACATCTGTGTTGGTCCATTAAAAGGTATCAAATCATTTGCTTCTGGATCTATTTTAAACTGTATTTTTGATGGATTTATTTTTTCTGTTTTATCTCTGTTCTGAGTGTATGGCTTCCTGAGCAATAAAGATAGGGCACCAGATAAATAAAAGTGCTTTGCCTTGCCTTACTGCTGTCTGTATGTGTTGTACTATCTGTATCAACCTGCTACTATCCCCTTATGAGCAAGATATTGCATTTTACGTGATTTACTAGTAAAAATAATAGACATAATTCATCTTATACTTTGTTAATGGTATGTATCCTGCTCATTCTTTATCACTGACAGTTGCAATATAAACCAGATCCTGATATCTCAGATTTCATCCTATCCCCCATTATCTCTGTTTATGATATCACAATTTATTGTGTGGAAATTACTATGATCTCACAAACAGAAGATTCTGACAGTAGTGGGGGGGATACAGGGAGAATAAAATGAAGTCATAGACAAAAAGATTATGGTTTTATGCTCATGTCCTGAGGATTAAAGAAGAGGGAAAAATTACTGAAAATGTTAAAACTGTATATGAAAGTGTGTCTGACGCTTATATTTTGAAACATTTTCATGGCTTGGATTATCACTTTAAGAGGCTTAGGGATGAATTTTCAAAATCGTTCTGGATGCATATGCTGACTTGCATCACGATTTGAGTGCAATTGTGCTACTTGTGTCAGAAATTTAGTCCACAAAGAACATGGCCTATTTTCTTACTGAGAGTGTCACAAGTTGCACTCAGAAAATAATGTCTGTGTTGGAATAATGACACATGCATCAGTTTATGCTGTAAATAAAATCATAGAATTTGACAGCAGATAAGGACTGTTTGGCCCACCCAGTCTGCCTAGTTTGTCCTTGCCTATACTATCACTACAGACGCTACCAAATCTCAGACTACCCCCCCTTCCTCTGCTTTCCTACCAAGATTGTATTGTGCCTATCCCATGTATGCTTGAAGCCCACTACTGTTTTATCCCCCACCACCTCTACTGGAAGAATGTTCCACATATCCACCACTCTTTCAGTGTAGAAGCACTTCCTCATGTCCCTCTTAAAGTTCACCCATCCAGCTTCATTGCATGCTACCTTGTTACTGTGCACCTTCTCTTCTGAAACAAAAACTCCCCTACCATACCTTATTTACCTCTGTGAGGTATTTGTAGGTCTCTATCATGTCCTCCCTTCTCTCTCCTCTCTTCCAGCATGTATATATTAAGATCCTTCAGTCTCTCCTCATAGGGTTTATGATAGAGCCCCTGCACCTATTTTAGTTGCTTTCCCCTATACAACCTCTACCCTGTCTGTGTCCTTCCTAAAATGTGGTCTCCAGAACTGGACATAGTACTGTTGAGGGGGTCTCACCAACAATTGATACAGTGGAAACACCACCTCCGTCCTTCTTCTTATGATACCTTTCCCTATGCACCCCAGCATCCCACAGCCTGGTTGCACTGCTTTGCCATCTTGAGGTCATCATAAATGATGACCCCAAGGTCCAGTTCCTGTTTAGTGACCATCAATACCTCACCCCCCCAGCCAGCTTGGTGGTGTGCAGGGCTAAGGCATTGTATGCCTTACCTCCTGCTATGCCGCCAACCTGTGTTCGGGAACAAGCATGGGTTGTCGAGGGTCGGCAGGGTGGGAGAGGACTGAGTGTCCCAGGGATTGCTCTCCTCTCCTGGGGAGGGGTGGCAAGCCATATCAGCTTCTGACTGCCACAGGGTGAAGGCCCAGTGATAATACAGGTTGTGAGTGGCTGAAAGGGTGAGGCTGCAGTTCTGCAGGATGTGTGCACCTCCATGCACATATGCTGACATGTTGCCTTGAAAGGGGTATGGGGAGAACAAGGAAAAGTGGGAGGCTGGGCTTTATGAAGCCCTGTCCATTCCCTAGCAGCCTGCACTGCCACTTGACTTATGGGGGCCTGGCTGTGTTGAATGGGAGGAGGATGGCCCTTCCCTCCTGGTGCTGCCATATGTAGGAGACTATACCCTGGGACAAGAGAGGCAAACGATGGTGATAAGGAACAGGGACAAGGCTGAAAGAGCCATCCATCATCCCTTGAGGACAAAACTTTATGGTAAAAATATCTGATCCCAGAATTATACACCGCCTCTTGGTTTTTGTGCCCTAGCTGAATTTTTTGCATCTTTTTGCATTGAAACCCAGCCACCACACTATTGACCACTCCTCAAGTTTTCTCAAATCTCTGCTCATTCTCTGCACCCCCTGCTGAGTATCTAGCCTATTGCAAATTTTAGTATCAACCACAAAGAGGCATACCTTCCCTTCCCTTCCCTTTCCTTCCAGCTGTTCTGAAATGTCACTTATAAAGACATTGAAGAAGACTGGTCCCAGTACTGAGCCCTGAGGTACCCCGTTGGTCACCGTTCCTTTATTAGTATGTGTGCTGTTTTATCATCACCCTCCATCAACTATCCATCAACCATTTCAATACCCAGTTTACTACCTTGGGTCACACCCCCAAACTGCGCATTTTCCTTATAAGCCTCCCATGTGGTTCAGTGCTGAAGATACACAATCACACATGCCCACACAATGCAAGCATCATGGGCTGCATATGCAAACCACCACAGAATGTTATGCTGGTTCAACTTTAAGCAGAATTGCATGGTTCCGAAAGGCCTCTCACACAGTTTGCAAAGGGTGCTAACAGATGACATAGACACGTGTTTCGTCCTACCAGGACTCATCAGTATGCCTCGTCTGTTTGACACCCCAGTGGAATGAACCAGCTACCATAAGACGGTCTGTCTGGGTTATGTTGTGGTGAACCCATTAAAATAAAAAACTATTTAAAAGACAAAGAACCTCTGTGTGCAAATACTGAGGCAAGGGTTACCCCAAAGGACATTTGGCTGGGAAGCCAAGTTTCAAGAAAATACAAAATCACACATGCCCACACAATGCAAAGCATCATGGGCTGCATATGCAAACAGTGCTGAAGGCTTTGTTGAAGTACAAGTAGGCCACATCCACCACCCCACCCTGATCTATTTCCCTGGTCACTTAGTCAAAGAAATTGATCAGGTTCATATAGCATGACCTCCTCCCTGCCATGATTCCCTGCTGCCTTGGGTCTTGGAACCCACTGGATTTTAGATACTGCACTAGCCTTTCTTATAAAAGAGTCTCCATTAACTTCCCCCACCACCAATGTTTGACTGACCGACCAATAGTTGCCAGTCTCCTCTCTGCTGCCACTTTTATGAAGTGAGACTACATCTGCCCTCCTCCTCCTGTCCTCTGGAACCACTACTGTTTCCAGTCATTTGTAGAACATGGCTGTCAGAGGTGCAGCCAGTACCTCCCTGAGCTCCCTCGGCACCCTTGGGTCAGAAACAGGTGAACAGTCCATCAACCTTGCAGAGGGCTTCCAGCTTGCTTGATAAACTACACCAACCACCCTGAGGAAAAATCAGAGGGATGCGAGACTGGTAAGACCTTTTCAAACCCCATAAAGCTTCACCATCTAAGCCACACACTGCACACACACTGATAAAAATGTCAATAAAGTGCCATCCTCCTTACATAGACCTGATATTGTTTGTCATCATTGTGATGAAAAGGGACATATTACATGTAAGTGCCAGACTAAGAAAACATCTCCTGTATCTCTTGCTCAAGCTAATTGTTTGTTTGTTTTTATTTTTAACCAGGAGGTAACTGGGACCAGCCCTTTTTCAGTTATGTCTGACATAAATACATACTTGATGGAAGTTGGGGTTAATTCCAAAAGGTTCAGGGGTTAGTGGTCACTGGAAGTTGACAGACTCTAGTCTGTGAGGTTATCCTCAACTGGGGGTATGTTAAAGGTCCTGGGACAAATAATAATAATAAATAAATAAATAACACTTTATTTATTAAGGGCCTTTCAGGTACCAAGGCACTGTACAATCTTAACAACAAGGTCCCAAAAAATACAATTAAAATAGACCATTAAAATCATAATGACAATTCATAAAATGCTTGTCTCCACAGGTAAGTCTTAAGTTCCTGCTTAAAGCTCCCCACAATCGTACATTCCCGAAGCTGATGGGGCAGAGAATTCCAGAGGGTTCGGGCCACAAACATGAAAGCGCAGGTCCCAGAAGATTTCAAAATAACTCTTGCAACCTCCAGCAACCCCTTGCCAGCTGAATGGAGCTGTTGCACAGGGTTGTAAGAGTAAAAAGCTCTTTCAAGTATTCAGGACCAAGTCCATGTAGGGCGTTGTAGGTCAATAGACCTACCTTAATGGTGATCCACCACTGAATCGGCAGCCAGTGCAGATCATGCAACACAGGGGTAATATGTGACCTTCTAGACACCCCTGTCAGCAGTCAAGCTGCAGCATTCTGCACTTGCTGCAAGCAGTGGATATCAACCCCAGAAGAAAGCTCTAAGTAAAGAGAATTGCAGTAGTCAAGGTGGGAGGTCATGAAGGCGTGGACCAACACAGGCAAATCGCTAGATGGAACAAGGTGTTTAACCCTGGAAAAGTTCCTAAGATGGTAAAAGGTTGACTTGACGACTGCTGACACCTGATAATGAAGGGTCAGCCCGTCGTCAAGTACCAGTCCCAGGTTACGCACCCATTCTGAGGAAAGGATCTGATCGCCCTCCAGAAATAAACCAGAGGGCTGATCATTCCTCAACCCCTCGATCCTGAGGCCCGGATCCGCAACCATAGCCTCAGTCTTTCCTTCGTATTGATTTTAGGAAAATAAACAATGTTTCTCAATTTGACTGCCACACGATGCCCCTGGGTCGATGATCTTGAAGACCAGCTGGGATATGCCACATACATAACAGTGCTAGAGTTTTTATTTATTTATTTAGTTAGTTTTTGTTGACCGGGTAAGTGCACTAGACAAGTCCTGCCTATTTTCAGGCATGACCCGGGGGAGGGGGATACAGATGAATGCTAACTGACCTTGAACCAGATTAAGCTGTTGACAAAAGTTAATAAAAGTGTACTGGCAGATTCTGTTGGAGAACAAGTCAAAAGAAAAAAATTGCTTTTTCTACCCTCATGGGATTGTTCTGATTCACTGTAATGCCACTGTGTCTCCACGGGGCACCTGGCACATCCCATTATTTCATGGACAAGATCTAGCCCCACATCACCAATATAGTTCTGCCTATTTGGATGATGTGGTGATATTTAGCCCCACTTGGGAGAGTCATTTGTCACACATCAAAGTGGTGACAGCTGATATTGCAAGAGCTGATCTCCCTATAAACAGAAAAATGTACACTAGCCATGGTGGAGACCAGATATCTGTATGTATTGGAAGATGGCAAAGTTAAACCAGAAATCTCCAAGGTTTTTCAGAGCTAGCCGCACCCCTGACAGTTCTGATCAAGAACAGCAAACCCACTAAAGTGAAACGAACTCCAGAGTGTAATCAAGCTTTTAAAGCAATAAAAGCCTGTTTATGCTCATACCAAGTTTTAAAAAGCTTGGATTTTTCCAAACCCTTCTTGCTTCAAAGAGATGCCTCGGAGGTTTGGCTGGGGCTGTGTTGAGCCAGAAAAGTGATGAGGGATAACAGTCCATAATCTATATCAGCCGTAAGCTCCGCAATAGAGAGAAAAAATATTCAACTATCGAGAAGGAGTGTTTGGCTGTAAAGTGGGCCATTGGGTCATTGCATTTTTATCTGCCCTGAGCTGAATTCACATTGATAACAGACCACAACCCATTAAAATGGCTCCAGGAAATGAAAGATTAAAATGCCATGGTTACTAGATGGTACATGGCTCTCCTGCCTTAAAAATTTAAAGTGGAACATAAACCAGGGATAATGCAAAACATGCAGACTTTTTATCAAGATATGGGGAAAATGTGTATGCAAAAATGTAGAAACCAGATAATGTAACTGTGTGTTGAAATGTAAAAACTGTATGATGTAACTGCATGAGTTTATATATTATGATTTATCCAGTGAGTTGTTGCATGATTTTACCAGACTATAGGTAACATGACTCTGAAAGATGGAATTAGGAGGTTCCCAAGGAACTGCATTGATATATACACAGATGTTCTGATGAACATATACATCTGTATTATGTCTGATGCATGTCAATGTGGATTATCTCTGCACTTTCCTAGGCTCCTTGGAAACACGATTCTTGGTGAGGGTGGGAAGGAGTTCCCTTTAGCGTCAGCTATTAGTGGAGAGTATTTCAAGACTCAGATACTAGACCTGTCTCCTTGCCAGGAAGCTCTATTGAAACCCCTTCCCCCAGGTCTTCACCACCTTGTTCAGCCCTCCAGTCAGCCACAGCCTACATGGAGCTCCTTGTTAACCCTCCTCTCTGTACCCCACTGCAGGACCTCTCTGGACCAATGCTTCTTTTTCTACAGGGTCCCCCTTTGGTTGAATGAAATGTCATTGGCCATCAACCTGGAACAGCGACTAGGCTCGTTTAAAACCCTACTCCATGCTGAAATCCTCTCCCACTCCAATTGTGACTGTGCTTAGTCCTTCTCCCCCTTGTCTGTGACTATAACCTTCTGATTGTTGTATATTGTTTATTATATATACTGGACTCACAATGATTGACTCAGGTTGGTCTATTCCACCCTTGAGCAGTTACTTGTCTTCACTGTATATTTCCTATTGTATATCCAGTTCCTAAACTTGCAAGGTATGTATTCTGGTATTTTCTCTATTTATTTATTATTGTATATCTTGCCAATTCTTACTATGTATGTATATCTGACTTGGAGCCTTTGCAAAGGAGTCCTTGACTCAAAGGTTGTAATTCCGATTCCTTCATAAATAAAAATAAATAAATAAATAAATAAAAACACTCCTGGGGTTGTTTTTAAGGAGGGAGGTATGTGCTAGGACTGAAGTCTCCTATCACAGTTTAAGCAATTAGAAATACATAAAGGCAAGAAATAGAGGTTCATCCCCTCCTTTTCCTCTCTTTTGGGCAGCCGAGGTCCTTTTTCCATCCTGGGTCCTTTTTTTCACCACGGTCTGCCCAAACAGGGTATCTTGTACATCTTTTCTGTCCTGTCCCCTCTGTTTTCCCTCTGTTACCCAGAACATACTCCATTCCCTCATTAGTTGGGTAGTTTTCCTGGTACCAGTGCTCAAACAGTGTTGCAGCTCCATACAGAAGCAAAAAGAATAAGCATTTGTTGATGCTGGATGTTGGCTTGCTGGCATTTGCATTGATAGTGCAGGAGTTAGAGAGATGCACAATAGGATTGGCAGTGAAGTAGTAAACTGACGCCGACCCCAGCCCCACCATGCAGACAGTGACAAACATTGGGGTGTACCTTTGAGTCATTGGCCATAACGCTCACCGTAAAACCCCAGGCATTTGTTGTTATTTTCCCTCCAAATTTTCAACATGGGCCATTTGTGATCCCACCTCATGAACAGTGGCACTATGAGTTCATTAGCCGAAACATAATTTTGCATGGTGGCTGCGCATTTTGGTGCCACAGGTGCAAAAACACATTTAGGGCAGGATGTGAAAAATGACAGCTGCACTGTTCATGAGAGGGTGTAAAAAAATGGCATTGTTAAAAATCTGGAGTGAAAATATGAAAAATTGGTGAAGTCACGAGCGTGCATAGAAACTGCTCAATGCACGCCTGTAATGCAATTATTTTGGGGATTTGTTTAACCAAATTTCCAACATAGGCATTTTGGGAACACCAGTCATGAACAGTGTTGCTGTGATTTTGTTAATCTGTCCTGAACATTGATTTCCCACAGTGACGGCGCCATTGTGCGCCACATGTGCAAAAAAAACATTTTGGGCAGGATGTGAAAAATGACAGCTGTTCTGTGCATAAGGAGGTGTACAAAACTGGCAATGTTGAAAATCTGGAGTGAAAAAATTAAAAATTGGTATAGTCACGAGCGTGCGTAGAAACTGCACCATGCATGCCCGTAACACAATTATTTGGGGGAATTTTTTTTATACTATATATTTATTATTATATTTTTTCATTTGCAAAATCATAGGACAGTTTTTACAGCATATAAATTAAGACAGTACATAATTACAACAGTCAGATAAGTAGCAATACATTAGTCAAGGGTCTCAGGACTACTTACATATTTTACAAAGCAATTCATATCATAAGCACTAAGACATTTACGTAAACCATCATCAGAGTCGATATGTTTCTAAGGTACAAAAGTAGGATCTAAAGATGAAATATATGGTATCCATTTCCTCCATTTAAGCTCAAATACAGACCATTTATCTGTGCTTTTAGCTATTAATCTCTCTAGCACATAAATTTCTCCCATTATTCCTCGCCAATTCTATATGCTTGGAGACATCTTCTTCCCCCAGTTTCTAGTAATTGCTTTTTTAGCTGCCAGCATATAAGTGATTAACAGTGATCCTCTGGGTATTGGGAGACCCTCTGGCGGAATTGAGAGTAGAACTAGCTCAGGGGTCAATACTGCTTCCACATCTGCCAATTATTTTAATGCCTCTAAAATATCTCTCCAGTAACCTGCTAACTGCGGGCAGACCCAACAAACATGGAACTGATCTGCAGATATTTCTCCACAATCTCTCCAGGAATTGCTTAATGTCCCTGATGAGAACCTGGCCAGTCTTGCCAGAGTATAGAAAAATCTATTTCTAACTTTCCAGGCAAATTCTCGCCAGTGGGGGCTCCCAAAAGTCCCATTGATAATTTAGTATACTTTTCCCAATCTTCCTTTGATACCTGGAGTGGAAGCTCTTTATTCCAGGCATTTAGAATTCCCTGAGTTGAATTTTTTGATAATTCCCTCAAACCCCTATATATTAGTCCCACAAAGTGGGGCCACAACTGTCCTCTCCCCATGGTCATGGCTAAAGTAAGCAATAAAGGGGGTGGATCTGAGAGTCTACTAAAGGCTGCTCCTTTACTTTCAATGCCCTCTATTAAGCATGTATAAGTTGAAAAATCTTGTTGTGGAAGATTGTATGCTCCTTGAAGCTTAGTAAATGAGAGGGCCCCCCCCTTGACATCCACCAATTGGAACATAAACTTAAAACCTTTTTGTCTCCATTGAGTCAAAGTACCCTCTTGTTCCAAAGTAAGAGTTTGGATTCTGAAATTTAATAAATTCAGATAGGGACCCACTGGTTCCAGCTCTCTAAGATGGATGATTCGCTTCCAAGTCTCCATAGTAGAATTTGTACTATAAATAAGTCTAGGTATTTTATTTACTGGGACATATAGCATTTGTAAAAGTTCACTCTCCTCCCTTACCCCATTAAGGGTGAATTCTAAGTTCTTCCATGGTATGTCATATTTTGGGTTATTCCAATTGAAAACTCGAGCTATCACTGTAGCATTTGTATACATCTGAAGATCAGGCAAATTTAAACCTCCCTTATTTTTTTGGTAACATTAATGTGGACCACTTGATTTGGGTTTTTTTCCCGGCCTAGACAAATCTCGTAAAAGACTTATTCCAGAAGGGAAAGTACATTCCATCTGGCATCATCGGTATGGTCTGAAAAAAATATAGCAGCCTTCGAAGAATATTCATCCTAATAAGATCCACCTTAGAATATAGTGATAAATGAATTTGGGACCATTGATGTAGATCAGACTCTATTTTTTGAGTTAAAGGTTCATAGTTTACCAAAGTGAGATGCATTAACTGGTTTGGTAACTGTATGCCTAGATATTTTATCTTGATGCTATTCCAACGCAGAGGCAAACTGCCCTTCAGTGTCTGTGAGGGGGAGAAATGAAAGGGAAGAACTTCTGTATTAGAAGAATTTATATTATATCCAGAGAATTGAGCAAATTCCTCAAGTATCTCCCACATTGCTGGAATAGAGGACTCTGGATCCGCTACTGACAATAAAATGTCATCTGCATATAAAGCCAACTTCCATGATTGATTGTCCAGCTGAATGCCCTTAATTTTTTCAGATTTTCTAAGCATCATAGCCAAAGGCTCAATATAGATGGCAAATAACAAAGGCGATAGGGGGCATCCCTGTCTAGTGCCTCGCTGTAACTTGATATAGGGTGTAATACCACCATTAAGCTTTATATATGCCCTTGGTTCAGAGTATATTTGCTCCAACCAATTCACAAATTCCTTCGGGAACCCAAATGACATTAATGTTCCCCATAAAAATTTTGGGGATTGTTTTAACCAAATTTTCAACATAGGCATTTTGAGACCTCCACTCATGAACAGTGTCACTGTGATTTTGTTAACATGTCCTGAATGTTGATTACGCACAGCGACTGCGCCATTGTGCTCCACATGCGTGAAAACACATTTCAGGCAGGATGTAAAACATGACAGCTGTACTGTTTGTAAGGAGGTGTGAAAAACTGACAATGTTGAAAATCTGGAGTGAAAATATTAAAAACTGTCAAAGTTATGAGCATGCATTGAAACTGGGCAATGCACGTTCAGAACACAGTCATTTTTTGGACTTTTTCCACCAGATTTGCAAGTTAGACCTTTTGGGACCCCACCTCATGAACAGTGGCACTGTCATTTCATTATTCAGTCCTGAAAGGTGATTCCATGCAGTGACTGTGAAATGACCTTTAGGGACCTAGTATCGAGATGACAGTGCATGTGTCCATGAGGTGGGGTGCCAGGCACCCCATGTTTAAAATTTGGTGGCAAAATTCAAAAAGAAATGGCTGAGATATCCACCTAAGTTGATCCCCCATTTATGCCATTACACAGCTTACTGGCATTTCTTCAGTTCATGGTCGGCTTTGAAGAGTGCAGACGTGTTTCCACTGCACCAAAGATCGCCGTGCCATCCACCGGAGGTATGTATGGGGTGAAAGAGGGGTGTGAGGAGGTGGGGTGCACAGAGGGTGGATGCAGATCAGGGGAGAGGGCACTGTGGACAACAAGGGACCATTTTCTTGTTTCAGGTATTAAAAAAAACAAAAAAAATTAACCTCACGGGACCGTTTTTGAACTAGTCTCTGAGAT
The DNA here is from genome assembly GCA_016271365.2 of Neoceratodus forsteri. Lineage (NCBI taxonomy): Eukaryota > Metazoa > Chordata > Ceratodontiformes > Ceratodontidae > Neoceratodus > Neoceratodus forsteri. The sequence goes on from JADMNL010000023.1 coordinate 437,197,723, forward strand.
GAGTTGCATGGGGACAAGTTTGTGCTAACAAAGAGGGAACCATAGGCACCTGGGCAGAAGGAAATGAGTCAAAGTACTGCCCCTGGACAGCCTGAGAGAGTTTGCAGTTCCCTCAGTTTGTGGTGAATGCCGAAGCCGGTGAGATTGCTGTGAAGGAAGACCTGCGAGTTGCAAAGCACTTGTATTTAAGGAGACATTACCATCATTACAAAAAAAAAAGGATATTATTAGAACGCGCCACTCCCAGGGGAACAAAGGTGGATCTATGATACCGTGAAGTGGGACTGCCAAGGTTTTGTACTCAGAAAATAAGGAATGCAGCATTTGTGTGTGCACATATTGTTATTCTCATCACTGCCTGTTTTAACATGAGGTACGTGTGAAAGATTTTGGTGTGCCCTGAGAGCACTTGCAAAAACCAAACTTTTTGTCACCCTAATTGCCCTGCAGCTCCTTAAACTTTTTTATTCATTCGTTCCTGTACTTCATTAATGTGTTGTGGCTGGAGTAGGGAGGGTAATGCAATAATTATATTTTTTTAATTTTGCAAAGGAACAGTGTATTTAGTCTGGAAGTAGAAGACACATGTAGTTTGTGTGTGTGTGGGCACATTTGTGTATATGTGTGTGTGTGTGTGAGTCGACCATGAAAGCTGCTGCAACTTAGTTCATTAATGGATATTAGAAGGAGGATATTACAGCTCAGCTGCTGTTCCTGATGGGAAAGCTGATTGTTGCTCCCCACTGCACTATAGCAGTGACCACTAAGGCTGGCTTTATAGTCTGGACTGACTGTAGCCCAGTAGAATGTGTGTGTGTGTGACAGAATGTGTGTGAGGGAGTATAGCCCACAGAGGAAGCCCTCCATAAAAAAATCAGTATTTGTATCATAAATAAATGCCATCATGGCAACGTCTGGTATGTTTCTTAGTGACAAAACTACTTGTTGCTGATTACCTCTGAGCACGGAAAGAGGAGTATTGCAAGTTGATGGTTGTATAACCTTCAAAGGGCTGGATCTAGAGAGCATTTTTTATGTACTTTTTGTTTGCCTTGGTGGTCTCTGCATGGACTTTAATCAAGGATTGTGTAAATGCACTGGGTTGTTTAAAGTTAGAAATGTTTCGCCAGGAAAGGCATGTTGGGAGGCGTGTCATTGTGCTGCTGCATGACGAGTTTATCTCTGATTACAGCAGCACTTTTCTTACACATTGAGTCCACTTTACATAATGTGTGTGTCAGCGCTAGCATGCTGGCTTATTGGGGAATGTGGGACACACCTACTAAAGCATGCCCTGCACTCGCCAACACTGACACACCTCTGAAATGTGCTACTAGCTCAAGATGTTGGCTTGCACTTGCTCGGCAAGCCAACATAAAATGGATAGGATACCCAGATGCAGAAAGCCATCTGGTAGGGAAAACTGATAAAAAGAAAGAGGAAGTGATATAATGTATGCAGAAACAGTGAAGCAGTAACTAGATGTATAGTGCCATAGTGTGGCTACAGAAAAAAACAGTGCAGCAGAATTATTGGTATATTCTAGATTTTTTTATGATAAATGATCCAGACAATGTGTATCATACTTTTGCTAAGTTAGCAAATGTTTCCTATGTAATTGTCTATTTCTTATATGTTGTATTTATTGTAAGAAGGCACAGTTTTGATGCTGAATAAAACTTATTGTACTAAATGCATTATCTGTTATGTTCAGTGCCATATTGCTGCTGTGTACATTCTAGTACTTTCTGTGAAGATTCATGTTCTGTGGAGCCTATGGGAATTGAGAGATGGAGTGTTTTCTCTAAAGAAATCCCTACTAATTGGGATTTGAGTCAGTTGGTGTCTTGTCACTGCAGAGAAAAGATTACTTGCTGGAGGCACTGAAGGATTTAACTATGACTCTTGGAGAGACCTTGTTGGCATAGATTGCTTCACAGAGACACCAGACTTGCCACTCAGTACCCCAGAAAGGTTCCACAGTGCTAGAATTTGATTAATGTTGCTGAGATATTCCAGTCTTTTATTTATTATTTAATTTTGCTTGCCTCTTCAAATAAATACATGCCTACTGCATTTTCCTTGAGATTTGCCTGTCTGTGTGCTTCCTGATCACCCACGCCATGACACTCCCTGCTCTTCTTAACCTCGCTATCCCTCTCCTTGTCTTCCTCTTTTTGCTTATTTTTTTATTTATGTATGTATGTAGGTATTAACCTGGAAAGAGCACTGGACAGAGGGTCTTTTTCAGGCTCAATCACGGCATAAAATGCAATGCAAATTAACACACAGACATTAAAAAAATATGAAAACACAGTAACAACAAAAAACATTAACTACAATTACAAATATGGTGATTGTACAGATATTGTATAAATTTTTTTTTAAACAGAAAATGAAGACAGTTGCCATAATGAGTCAAGTAAACCATTTCAAATATGAGGGGCAGTAACAGAAAAAACTCAGCCATCAATGGTGGATTTACACAATTTTTCAACCAGAAAAACCCTTTTGGAGATCTTAAACTAATAAAGACCAAAAACTCAGATCCAGCCAAACCTCAGAGAAGTATACAAAAAGGAAAAAATACTTAAAGGGAGTGGCCATAGTCCAGTCAAGAGCTAAAGCACATTAAGCAAAGATTGGAAATAACAGCCCACTCACCCAGATATTCTTCAATACAAAATCATTTTATTTTCATAACTTCCAGACCAACAATGTCCTCCGTTTTGGGAATACCCTTCAGCAGAAAGTCTGGTTCTAGTAATACAAACACATATAACACAATATTATTTACATTTTAACATCTGTGCTGTCCACTTCTAATACTGGGGGGGGCATATGACATCAACACTTATATCAAGTCACACTCTTTTTTTCTTTTGTTATAGATTTACCATCAATTTACTTTATAGTTCGTGTTTCCCTAAAATAAACACACATTAGCTAGTCAGTACCTATCATTTTCTATTATGTTTATCACTTCAAAAAATATGCTTTTAAAATAATTTGCGATGTACAAAAACAATTCATACCCTTAGGTGCTATATCAATTCATATTTTGAAAATGTAACCTGTCTTAAAATAGCTCCTGCAAACAAAATATATGCTTTACCAAACTTTTTTATATTATTTATCTGATTTCTTTTAAATTAAGCATTCTGTTACTTCAACAAGTGGTTTAAAGGTATTGTGACCTGTATCTTGTAATGTGCTTCAACAGACTCTATTTCTATTCTTAGCAACTCTTACTAAAGAGAATAACTCATTTTTTTTATTTATTTATCGAATAGAATCAGAATTACAATCCTTTGAGCCATAGACTTGTTTGCAAAGGCTCCACGTCAATAAAAGTAAAAATACAGAGTGTAAAGGTAAAAATACAGAGTAAAAAAAAATGCAAGACTAAGATACATACAGGTATCACAAGTAAACAAGTATCTTGTAATAATACAAGGAACAAAAGTCCAGGTTATAGCTTATATTGTGGATTACATCAATCAGGAGCATACAGAAGTTCCCTGGTCAGTGTCAATACAGGATACAGCTTCGTAGGATCTTGGAGGACCCAGAGTCACATTAGCAGGACAGTGGGGGCATAGGATGGGGGGTGGCATCATACTAAACCATTTGCCACAGGATAATTTACTGGGAAAGAGTAGGCTTCTGTACAACAACTGTCTCTGTAATTATGGTAGGTGGTGGCAACAGTATGTGTGTGGGAATATTTACAGTCACAGGTTTCTGAGTCAAGGAGCAGGGTTTTGAGACCTGACTTAAATTGTCTGAGGCTATGGGTCATGGAGATGGAGGATGGAAGATTGTTCAGTCATAAAGGGGCTCAATAGCGGAAGGATCTTTGTCCAAGTGAGGTTCTACAGTGAGGAACTAGAAGGGTAGAGTTTGCTGAGTGTCTTAAGTTTCGACTATGGGGGGCTGTGCGGATGAGTGGGTAGAGGCCAAAGGGGGCTTGTTTAAGTTGTATCTTTTTGGCAAGGAGGCAGGTAAAGTATTTAAGTCTGCCTTGGAAGTTTAGTCATCTTGTCTGATTATAAAGCTCACGTGTGTGTTAACCTGATGCATCCCGAGACTAGATGGCAAGCTTTATTAAGGGTGATATCGATGCTGCATAGGGCAGTTTGATCAGCAGATCCATATATGATAATTCCGTGGTCTACCAAGGATAGTACAGATGAGGACACAGTGAGATGCATGGCCTGGGGGGGTAGGCAGTGCTTATGCCTGTAAAGGATACCTAATCTCATGTTAATAGAGGAGGTGACCTGTTGGATGTGAGAGTGGTGGGAAAGGGAGGTGTCTAAGGTGACTCAAGATATTTGAAACATGGGACCTGCTCAAGAGTGAAGTCATGGGTGTTTTTTATCACTAGGGGTGCATGACAGTGGGGACTTTGGTGGTGTGAAAAGATCATGGTCTTTGTTTTCTTGTAGTTGATTATAAGACGGTGTTCAGAGAACCATGTTTCTATCTCCCTAAAGTAGCCCTGTAGAGCTGATTGAAGGGAATTAGGATGAGGATGTTTCCAATAAATAACAGCATCATCTGCATATAGTAGCATGTGACCACTGCAGAATTTAGAGAGGTAGTTAAGGAAGAGGGTGAAGAGTAGGGGACCAAGTACAGACCCTTGTGGGATACCAGTACGAACCAGTTTGCATGTGGAGATAGTAGTATTTATTTTGACTGGTTGTGTCCGATTAGAGAGGTAGTCTTTGAACCAGGTGGAGACCTCTGGTGCAAAGTTAAGGGATGGAAGGGTATGGAGTAAGAGCTGTGGCTGACGGTATCAAATGCTTTGGCCAGATCAACGTAGATAGCTCCAGCCAAGAAGCCTTGTTCTAGTGCCTCATGGACAAAAGTAGTGAGTTCAATGAGTGCTGTGGAGGTGCTGTGGCCCCTCTGGAAACCATGTTGTTCATAGCAGAGCATGCATGTTTGGATAGGTAGTCAGTTAGTTGATCCGATACTATTTTTTCAAGGGCCTTAGAGAGGGGTGGCAGGATTGATATTGGCCTATAATTGCTTGTGGCTGTGGGGTCGCCACTCTACAGGATGGGTGTGATTACTGCTCTCTTCCAGGCCGAGGGGAATTGGCTGAAGCATAAGGACAGGTTGAGGATTTTAGTGAGATGTGGTAGTGTCACATCAGGTGAAAGCCGAATGAGTTTGAGGTCCAGGGAATCACTGTTATAATGAGAGTTCGCCAGAGCTTTGGTGAGATATCTTTGAGCCTCATTACAAGAGATGAATCTCAGCCTAAAGGGGGCAGGGATGTTGGTGGCCAAGGTGATGTAGGATGCGTTGGTGGTAGGGTTAAAGAAGTGAGGTGGGAGAATATGAGAGAGGTCTGAGAAGGAGGTGTTTAGGGCATCAGGCCTTAGGGTCATGAGTGGTAGCCCCATTTGCTATAAGCTGAACAGGGGTAGGGGAAACAGTTTTCCCACAAAGATCCTTGATATAGCTCCAGAAATGTTTCCCAGAGCTCCAGGTGGAGGTGAGGGTTTGTTTATAGTAAGTAGATTTGGCTTGCCTGGTGGCTCATGTGCATTTGTTATGGGCCTCTCTGTACCATTGCTGATCCTGGCTGTGGGGGAGGGCTTCTCCTAGCCCTCATGACCTCCGTGTTCCTCGGGGGGTCAGCTGTGGAGGAAGGAGAGAGAGAGAGAGAGAGAGAGAGTCTCAATTAATAGGTAAGGGGAGGGGAGTATGCTGAGGAGGAGCTGGTCTGTATCGGGATTTCAGCTGGCCGACTTACAGTGTTTGCAACTACAGGACACAAAAAATTAAAGAAATGCCCTGCTACTTTCCACCGGGCTTATCAGCTGTAGTACAGAGTTTGCAGTTACAGGTTCACTTTGGGGCAGAGATTTAAGAAAAAAATAAAACAAATGCCTTGCTACTTTCCACGGGTTTAACAGCTGTAGTACAGAGTTTGCAGTTACAGGTACATTTTGGGGCAGAAATTAAGTAAAACAGAAAAGTCCTGCTTGGACTACATTACTTCCACAGTTGCCAGGCAAGGTTTTAAAGCAAACACTAGGAGTAGGATATTAAACAATCTGGTTATGTAACAAGCAGGTTCTTAAGGTGAAGTTAATTAAGGTGCCCTGCATTAAATGCTCAACAAAGCTGGATTCTTAGTTTTAATAATTAAGGTAACATGTTGTAAGTAACTTGGATTTATGCTCAGAGTCAAAAAGCTGGCAAGAAAAATACTATCTCCATTGGTACGCTGATAAAATTAAATGTCTAATAAAAAAGGCGCCAAGTAGGAGATTTTGAATCCTCCATTTGAGCTGCTCAGCAACGGTCATGATCAGGTGAGCAGGGCGAATAGCACACAGCTTTAATTCTGTACCTGGGCAGCATTCTGGTTCCTGGCTGTGGGGGAGGGCTTCTCCTAGCCCTCATGGCCTCCGTGTTCCTTGGGGGGGTTGGCTGGGCAGCATTTTGGTTCCTGGCTGTGGGGGAAGGCTTCTCCTAGTCCTCACAACCTCTGTGTTCCTTGGGGGGGTTGGCTGGGCAGCGTTTTGGTTCCTGGCTGTGGGGGAGGGCTTCTCCTAGCCCTCACGACCTCCATGTTCCTTGGGGGGTTAGCTGGGCAGCATTTTGGTTCCTGGCTGTGGGGGAGGTATTGTTTACAGCCTTATATGCTTTACATGGTGAAGCAGTCTTTTCCCATGATAAAGAAAACCTGTTTAGATATATGTCTTTCAGGACAGTGATACTTAAGTTGTAAATGAACAAGTATGATGTACTCTCTTAGTAAGAGCTGCTAAGAATAGAAATGGAGGCTGCTGAAGCACATTACAAGATTTTTTTTTTCATTTATTCTTTAGTAACCAGGTAAAGGTACTGGACCAAAGGTCCCTTTTCAGGCCCTACCCGGACAAAAAAAAAAACACACAAGAATACACAAATACAATCAACAATAATACAATACCAAAAAATACAAGTTACAAATTACAGTTACTAGTAGATTTATGTAATAAATAACTTTTTAACCTTTGTTTAAAAGTTAAAACAGAGGGAGCAATCCTAACATCAAGTGGAAGTGAATTCCAATACAAGGGTGCTGCTATTGAAAAAGTTCTAGAACTTATTCTAAGCTGAGACCTGGGGACAAAATATAGAGGGCTGTCAGCCAACCTCAGGCTGGGAAGCATTTCTCTCATTACAACAAGATCAGAAAGAGAAAAAAGGGAGCCAAAGTAAAAACATTTATACATCAGACAGCAACAAAATGTTCTATTCTGCAATTAGGGGAAAACCTCGCCAACCGAGAATAAAGATTACACCGACGTGTCCTATTGGGGGTTCCTAAAATAAATCTACAAATATTATTATAGGCCACAGTTAGTGCTTGCATTTCTATTGTGCCTATGTTATAATATGAAGAAGAACTGTAATCAAAATATGGAAGAAGAGAACCAATAGCAATTGCTAATCTAGTTGCTTGTGAGAAGAATGACTTGAATTTGCATAACACCCCTATTCTTTGATTTATTTTCTTAACCATTGACTGAATCTGAGGTGAAAAGGTCAAACTGGGATCCAATAGTGTGCCCCAATACCTAAATTGAGACACCTGTTCAAGCAGACCACCCCGAAAATCAGATATCCTCAGTTCCGGGATGTCCACTAACATAAGTTACATACCAAATAACATAACTTTTGTTTTAGCTAAAGTAAGCCAAGAACAGATGGCACCACAATCCTTTTCTAGGGAAAAAGAAAGTTCAGACACAGAATTTGACTGAGCAATTATTACAAGATCATCTGCATAAAGCAGTGATTCACTAAACTTACAAACTCCAGGAAGCTGATTAATAAAAATAGAAAATAACAGTGGTCCCAAAATGGACCCCTGAGGCACACCACAACTATTTGGCAAGACATCAGAAACCACAGAACCTACTTGAACAAATTGACACCTGTTACTCAGATACAGTAATCATAAAACCAAGAAACAGCGACATCAGAAAACCCCAGATCTTTCAATTTTGTGCAAGCCAAACTGTGATCAATCAAATCAAAAGCCTTGGTTAGGTCCATGAACACGGCTCCAGTCATGAAACCCTTCTCAAACCCACGTAGGACGGTGTTCATGAACCCAACCAAGGCCGTGCCCAGGTCATACTATCTTTTAAACCACTTGTTGAAGCAACAGGATGCTTAATTTAAAAGAAATCAGATAAATAATATAAACAAAAGTTTGGTAAATACATATATTTTGTTTGCAGGAGCTATTTAAAGACAGGATATATTTTCAAAATATGAATTGATACAGCACTTAAGAGTATGAATTGTTTTTATGCATCACAAATTATTCTAAAAACATATTTTTGGATGTGATAAACATAATAGAAAATAGGTACTGACTAGCTAACGTGTGTTTATTTTAGGGAAACACAAACTATAAAGTACATTGATGGTAAATCTATAACAAAAGAAAGAAAGAAAGAGTATGGGCCCGATTCTAAAATGGGTTGGTTACGCATGTCACAAGGTAACTTGCGCCAAACCCAATGGTGCAAGTCACACTTTGCGACATGTGTTATGCCGTTTGCGATTCCAGGAGGCGGCCTACGCCAAAGGGGACTTCCACCGGCTGCAGCCCCTACAGCATGGCGGAAGGTGGGGTTATGGTAGCAACTGTGCCCTATTCTGAAAGGATGGCTGCCATAACCCTCTTACTCTATTCCAAGTCACACTGCAGCACTGTGGGGTTAGACCAGCTGTTATCTGGTCTAAGGGGCATCTGTTCTGGCCAAATGGTGGTTGCCCCCCCCCGGCAGTGCCGCAACATGCAAACAGCTGTGTCCCATGGACCCCCCATCACTGTAACACCCCCATCCCAATAGCGGGGTGCCACCAGCCAGCACCCGGGTCCATTTTTTCCAGTGCTGCCCTTGCACCTCTGCCACACTGCTGACCCCCATGGCCCACGGGGGCTTGCAGGCTTTTTTTTGTGGCTGGGGGTTCGGGGAGGCTGTTCTTCATGGTCAGTGGCTTGCAGCACCCAAGTCCATTGTGCCATTCCCGTGGTGCAACCCTGTGGCTTCCACAAATCACAGGGCATAAGTGCTGGGGACCCTACCTGTCTTGGAATACAGTGCAGGGTCCCTGGCATAGCGGTGCATGTTGCAATTCACATACGCTCGTGAGTTGCGACATGTGTCTTAGAATCAGGCCCTATGGCTTGATGTAAGTGTTGTTATATGTCCTCCCTCCCAGTATTCGAAGTAGATAGCACAGATGTTAAAATGTAAATAATATTATGTTATATGTGTTTGTATTACTAGAACCAGACTCTCTGATGAAGGGTATTCCCGAAACGTAGGACATTGTTGGTCTGGATGTTATGAAAATAAAATGATTTTGTATTGAAGAATATCTTGGTGAGCGGGTTGTTATTTCCAATCTTTGCTTAAAGATCTTAAACTAAGTAACATCAACGTTTTAAAAACTAAATCTGAAAGAGACCCTGGAACCAGAGAAAACACATTTTTGAAAACTAGAGAACCAAAAAAGTACTCAGTTCCTAGGAACAGAGATAATAAACCGAGTTGTGAATGCAAAATACAATGGTGAGTGTGTGAGGGAGCCAACAAAACAAAACAGTGTATATTATTATAAACAACAGAAAGATTCTGGCATTCTTTGACTCCAAACCAAATTAAAAAGACTTGCAACATAACTAAAATGTGGTAAGAGTTATCCAGTTGCAATGGCTTTTCAAGTGCAGAAGAGAAAAATGTTTTAATTTATATAATACACCTAGTTTCTGATTAATAGTCTGACAGACCATTTTTACATGATCCAAAAGGACAACACTGGATCCAATGACACTCCCAGATACTTAAACTGACAAACCTGCTCAATTTGATTTGTGAAGTTGTCCTGGAGCCTAAGAGATGTGACTGATTTAATCAATCAAAATGTACCAAAAAGCATAATTGTTTTTAATTAAGAATTAAAAAGTTATTAAAATAAGTGGTGCTGAGGGTTGAGTCACTGGATGCCACACCTCACGCCTAGTGGTTGGTGAAGTCCATGCATTTCGCTCCACGGAGCACTTCACATATATGGATAATTACATAAAGTACTCCACATTACAAAGAGAAGTAATTTACCAGAATGAATAAAGCAAAATACCATTGTTTTCAATTGACTTCACATTGGCTTTGCCTTATTTCTGGCCTTTAAGGTGAAGTTTGCATTGAATCATGGGGGATGGCAGGTCACATGGGCTCAAGATTATCTTGCACAGCCTCAGTTCTCCGTAGTGTGTGTAGTGATAAACTGGAGACAGTTTGCTCTCAGGGCTCTGAGAATCAAACCATTGAAAAAACTTTTAAAAAGCATTTTTGAGCCAGTTTTGTGGGTCAAAATTTAGTACACTGATTGTAGGAAACCTTCCTGTGCTTATATCATTGAGTGTTTCTTGGTTTTGTGTGCATTTTGAATGTTAATTATTCAGTTTGTGTACTGACAGACACTGTAGAAGTGTGCTTCCGGGGAGAGGAGATTCACAGTGACTCAGTGAGAAAGGCAGTCTTTCTATCTGTTTTTGGGTAGCTAGTGTGTTAGTATTTGTGTGTTCATGTACACACAGTAATACCTTTAGTAAGTTTTGATCATTTTTTGATGTTTGCTGTGGTGCTGTGCATTTCTTCAGTTGTTTTAAAAGATTTTGTTGTACTGCACTGAACTTTAAAATTTTCTGTGCATTACCTGTAGTGTGTGCGTGTGCGAGTGTGTGTGTGTGTGTGTGTGCCGTCAAGTCACACGCATTTTATTGTGCCACACCGTAATCTCAGGACACTGATTTGAATATCTTTCCCATCTGCAGTACTTTTTACTGCTTCATTCTATCTCAGCCGGTAGTGGACTGTTACTGCAGCTGCCCCCCCAATAAACAATATTATTGTTGCAGTTTTGGATTTCTGATTTTGACCACTGGTTAAGGTGGTGTTGTGCGTGTGCGGCCACATCTCTTAAGTGCAGTCTCCATCTGTCTGTGCATCTACATCTCTTTAGGGACCAATCTCCATCTGTAAGTCACAGCTGTTTGTTTGGCTTCCCTTCAGAGTACTGGTGTGGTGCATATCTCTGTGTGAACATTGTACTCATTTATGTGCGTTTTTAGGTCAGGGCGATCATCACGAGACACTCACAATACAAATCGCATTCTTCATCTTCACAATCACTATTTAAGAATTACACAACTTTTAAGTTTTTGGGGTGTGAGTTTTATGTAACCCTGTTTTTTTAAAGTCTTCGGTTTCATCATGAATTAAGAAAATGACTGGAGGACACCCAGTTATATCATTTCACATCACTCAAGATCCTTGGTGTACTCCAATGCTTCTGTTTGTGTTCACAGTCTGTAGGATGCCCTACTTGAATCTTTGTGCTCACAAGAAGCTGGCCCCATTTAATCCTGTAGGTAGTATCTCCACTTGACCATTGTACTCATTGATGTGCATTTTCAAGTCAGGGTTTTTGGGGTGGTACAGGTCAAGGAAGTACAGCCGTAGTTATTTGTGTACAGATTATTAGTCATGTCACACCAGTCTCTCCTCACAAAACAAATCATGTTCTTCACGAATCACAGCAGTTACATATTTTTTTTCAGTTCTGATGATATGCTGAAGACCTGTAAAGATGACCAAAACATTAATGAACAGTTTTTAACTTTTTTTAAATAATGCCCCCCTCAAAAAAAAATACTTACGTTTCATGGGTTGACAGTTTGCGTGCAGCCAAACTCAGCAGCAGACATCTGAAACTTGCTGTGGTAGACCACTGATGCTGTCTGTGCCTATGATGACCTGAAAAAAAAATGTAATCATAAATGATTGTCTTTCAGTGTGCCATAGCCTCCTCCCCCCCCAAAAAAGAACATTTGAATTTGACAATACCATATTACTTGTCAGGCTCTAGTCGTAACATATGTGTTGCTCACATGTTCATTGATTTGATCATCGATTCATGCCCACCACAGTAAAGTGTGAACATTCCCAGAAAAGGAGCAAAATGACAGACTTCTTACAACACATAACACGATTATATAGATATAAATTAAATGACCGTGCCTCTGGAAAATAAAATTACAGTGACATGCACAGTAACTTACCATTGTGATATGAAGGCAAGGCACACACAAAGGGCAACATGTATTGGTGATGCAGCAGGTGTTAGCACAGGAAATGTTCTCACTTGGGACAAAGAGACACATTTCTGGCATTTTAACCTTCATCTAGACTTTTCATTCAATTACATCAGCAGGAGAACAGCAACAGCAGCAGGTAGTGTCACAACTTAGGCAATGATGTCACTTAGTAGTGAGGTGGCAGGCCCAAAAATGCTTAGTCCAATAAATATGTTTAAGTTCTCTGACAAGCATCACATGTGCTTTGCAGTGCCTTCTCAGGTGTGTGCAGCAAAAGCATTTGACTTAAAGGAAACATTTTCTCTTTGGGGACACAGTTTCACATTTCTGGCAAAGTGGTGGTGGTGGTGTGGGGTGGCAGGCCTAACTTTTAGTTCTCTGGCAAGCTTCACATGTGCTTTGCATCACCTTCTCAGGTGTGTGTGTGGCAAAAGTATTTGTCTTAAAGGAAATATTTTCTCTCTGGGGCCACAACACTGTGTGGTGCATTTCTGGCATTTGATTTTTAATCTGGGCTTTTCAGAACATTAAAACAGCAGGACAAAAGCACAAAAGATAGCAGATTGGTGGGGGGCATGGTAGGTGTGGCAATGGTATTGTTTATGATAATTTTGCTGGTGCTTTAAAGGGAAAGTAACATGTAGGACTACATTTATTGGTTCCATGTCATAATAGCGACCACAAAACAGCAATCACTATTACGGCATGTGTACATTGCCAAAAAGCATTTCAGTGATATACAATTCTCGGCGACCCCAGTTTTGGCATCACTCAGTGTTATTGTGGGGGGGCTGTGCCCCCCCCACGCCCCACACACACCTGCTTTTGGATTGTTAACTCCAGGGGGGTGCATGTCAAGGAAGGGGCAAAACTCAGCGGGGGGAAGGCAGCCACAAGCAGTGGCAAAATATTCACTCCCGGTCCATCCTGACCCCAGTGCCTACTGCACCGTAGCCAGTCACCCTTCCCACTACACCACAGGGCTGGCTCAGCTGCAGCAGGCTCTCCCCCCTATCTAAATCCTCCCTCCTATCCCTCCCCTCCACCTCTGTTTCCCTCCCCTTCTGGTCACTTTCCTCGCTATTCCATTGCTACCTTTGCAGGGTAGCTGATGATGATAGCGCTATAAATGAGTTGCTGTTTTTACAGTCGCTCATTTATTATCGCTGTCATCATTGGATACCTATTTATCAATCTTGTTGTTACCAATGGAAATCTGCTTTGCATAAGCTATTTTGACTGAACCCATAACACTTTTAGGGCCAGAATTATACATAACCCATTCGTGGGCTTCAAATTTTCAAATTCCTGCTCTAGCCACTAGATCACACTCCTACAAATGACAGAACTTGATGCTAACAAAAAAAGTATTATGGGTTCAGTCAATAGCTTGTATAAAGCAAATTTCCATTGCTAACAATATTGATAAATGTAGTCCTGCATGTTACTTTCCTTTTAAGTAAATGTTCAGAAAATTAACAAGTACTTTTGTAGTTGTTATGACTTAATTTACTTTATTTCTTACATGACTGATGGTCGGCCAAATAGTGGATGCTGCGTGCTTTCATTACAGGTGAAACTCTGGTGCCACTATGCATGCTGCAATAAAAGTGTCTTGAAGATGGTGTTTTGGAGACACAGTATTTAATTAAAGGAAAGAACTCAGTGTCTGCAAAGTGTGCAGCAACACAACTTATTACATAAAATGAAACTAAAAACAAAACAACTCCTATTGCTGAAAACATAATGGTGTGGGGGGCATTGAGGGGAGGTGGGGAATGTGATTTACCAGCATGAGGCTGAAGAAATACAGGATTAACAAAATTAACATAGCTAAGAAAACATTAACTGAACATAAATGTTGCAAGTAAGAAAAAAATATGACTTAAGAAAATAAATAAAAGCAGAGATTCTTTTTTTGGGGGGAGAAATGTTGTTAATACTGGCTTTCTTGATCTTTCTTGTCCCTCATACTGGTAAATCCGATTCACATCCCATCTCCCCCAAATGTTCCCCTCGCCACGCCATCAAACAATTCTGCAATACAAACTGTTTTGTTCTTAACTTCTTATTTGTCTTGTCTATCATCATCATCTTTACTTTATTTTATTAATAAGTCATGTGGTTGCCAACTGTGCAGACACGGTGTGCTTTCATTGCAGTTAAAATTGTGCCACCAAAAAGCTATCTTCAAGACACTTTCATTGCAGCGTGCATGATGGCATGACAGTTTCACCTGGAATGAAAGTATGTGGCATCCACCATTTTGCCAACCATCACTCATGTAACAAAAACAATTCCAAACAAAGTAAATTAAGAAACAAGTATGAAAAATCACCAACAAAACATTACCTGAACATAAATTTCATATAGAAAAAGAAAAATACTAAGACAAAAAAATTAAAAGAAGAGGAGGGAGATGTTTTTGGGGGGTTCAGTTTGGAAATCAATATAACTTTCTTAATGAGCCTGTGGGGGCTTTTGCTGCTCTTCACCACCACTATTACTACACAGCAATCATAGTACTTCATCATTCAGCCCCTCATCACGTATCAGCCACAGCATTACTGCCTCCACCAACATTTTCAGCCCCTGTAGCTCGGCATGCCATTCAGCAAGTTCCCCTTGTGTCACTGACTGATGTGACCTTCATCATGGGCAGCTCTGATACCTGCCACCACCTCACCTGATGCCATTTCCTATCTACTATGGCAACACGCAGGCAGACGAGCTGGTTGTGCCACCACAGCTGCAGGAGGGGCTGCTACCTCCTGCAGCTTTGCTTCCTACTGGGCATGGTGGTGAGCAGCTAGATGGGTGCGCTGACCGCCCATGCCCAGGTGGCTGCCCTCGGGCCCTGGTGGATCACCATGTTACAAAGATTGCAACACACCACACTGGAGGTGCCAGGCAGGGAAGAAAAAAAGGCCCACACAGGGGAGCTTCAGGCACGTTCCAGTACAGGTGATGGGGGGGTTATCAGGACACACCTGCTGCTCTACTGCCGGTGGTTGAGGGATGACAACTTGTTGTGGTTCATGCTGCTCTTTCCTGCAGCTCCTCCTGCTGATTCTGCAGCAGCTGCTGCTCCACCTGCTTCTGCTGCTGTTCCTGGACAATAACCACAGCTGCCGGGCTCACTTTGGCTGCAGGTGGGGTCCCAAAAGCCTGCTGATTTAATCTAACTGGGCAGCCACCCCACATTCATGGCCCACGATGGCCACCACTGGGCCTACCATGTTCATGCTCCATCAAGAAAGTAAATAAATAAAACAAAAAAAAACACTTGTACAAATACTAGTAAAATAAAGTACAGTACCTAAAAATAACTACACAAAAAAACACTTTTTTAACAAAAAAAGCCTTTCTAATTAAACAAAACTTTCCTGAAGGATAACAACAACTAAATACACAAAGATTGAACACACAAAAAAAGAACTATAGCCTTTTTTTGAGCTCTGGAACACCCAGAATAGAGTCAGACTGCACACTGCAGAACTGCCTGGACTGCAAACTCTTTCTACTAGAGAAAATGAAAGTAAAACACTGACTTCCTGCCAGTACCTACTGAACTGTCTCCCTGAATCATGTGACCTGCAGACCTGCAGAGACAGTCAGCCATGTGATCACTGATCAGTGGGCTCTTTGTTAGATAATGATTTTGCCTTGTCTAACCGCAACGCGAAGTAACACAAAGTCATTAAATGAGAAGTAACTCATTTTAGTGGGGACTTCACCTAGTCCCAAATAAATGCAGAGTGGGCTACTTCACCCATACTTTGCTAGGGGATTAAAACTTCACTGCATCTCTGCTCATGCCACACTAGTGACCCGTGTTCAGGAATGAGCAAGGGCCTCCAGGGGTCGGCAGGGGAGGGAGAGAATCAAGTGTCTGGAGGCCAGCTCTCCTCTCCTGGGGAGGGAGGACTGGCAGTCCCACCAAATGACCTCCCCCAGGTGGAGGTCAGAGGGTAGTCTAGGTCAGAGGGGGCCAGAAGAAGAGTGGGTGCTATGAGACTTCTGCGGACACATGCACACCTCTACATGGGCACTTCCTGCGTATGTGCACCAGCAATGGGAAGGGAGTAAATGGAGGAAAAACAGCTTCCACTGTAGATGAGGACCGATCTCTTGCAGGCTCCACACCTTGCGACCAGGCAGGGGTAAGTCCCAGTGATATCAGGGTGACGGGGCTGGAGAGGTCGGTCAGAACAGGCAGCTGTGGCCAGACACAAGGAGTATAAAGTACATATACAAAAAAGTATAAGGACAAAGAAGATCAAACTGTAAATCACTAGAGACAGTACATGAATCCTCCCCTGTAGAAAAAACAGGACCATCTGCAAATAGCAACACAAATCACAAAATTTAAAAACAGAAGAAAGCAAATTAGCATGCGAACTAAACATTAATGAACCCAAAATGTACCCCTGCTGTACCCTTCCATTTATTTTACAATGGCTAGAAGAAACAGACCCCACTCCCCATGAGTTCTATTAGTTAAATAATCTTGCAACCAGGCAACTACATCTGGAGAAAAAACAAGAGATTGCAACTTTAAGCAAAGCATATTATGATCAATAAGAGTGAATGCCTTGGTCAGTTCCATAAACATTGCCCTAGTCATGTGTCCAAAGTCCATACCATTAAAAGCTGCATTTGTAAACCTGACCAAGTCAGCCCCAGTGCCATAACCCTTTTGAAATCGGTGCTGTTGTGAACATGGGATACTGTACCTTTCTAAATAACAATTAATCTGCTTGGCTACAATCTTCTCAAGTAGTTTGCTAATAGAGTTGCAGCCATAGTATGTTCAGATAGGTCCTGATGTACAGTATCTCAAGAGATTCTCTCTGGTGGCTCATAGTGGTACTGCAGGCAGACAGGGAATTTCTCCAGATGTATCACAGAAATTTCAGGAAATATCTGACCATGCTATGGTTGCCACTGTAGGGTTTAAACTGAGACAGGCTGAAAAATCTTCAAACATAACAGCATGGTATGTTTTTTTTGGTGCAGGCACAACCCTAGCACATTTTCAGCTGGCAGGAAACTGTTTAGAAATTAAAGACAAATTATTTTTATGTTTGCTTGCACGCATGTGCAAGAAACATAGTGCCATCATCCGAGATTTCGGAGGTGTGTCACCTCCTCCTCCAATTCAGTCAGTGTGCTGGCAGGCGCGGCCCCTGTAAGCTAATGCATGCTGGAGCTGTCTATGACATGCTCCAAAATGCAGTGGCATACAGTTGAAAGGGGGAGCTACGCGTGAGTGAGCAGCGATAAGATATCGCCTGCTCATGCGCAGCTCCCCCTACACACACACACACACACAGGCCTGCATGCATACTGCATGCTACCCCCCCACACACACACTCTCTAGCCGATGGGGTGCCCAATCCCTCTTCGGCTGTGCTGCGCTCCCCCCCAAAAGCCTCCCAAATGCCACGCTGGGTGCCCACCCCAGCGTGGCAACTCCAGCTGGAATAGCCCGTGAGGGGTGCCCAATACCCGTCAGCTTCACTGTCTCTCTCTCCCCCATGCTACACCGACGGAGTGCCCAATCCCCGTCGGCTTCCTCCAATACAGTAGCCAGCTGGGAGCCCACCCCAGCATGGCAAGTGATTCCTTGGCCGACGGGGTGCCCTAATCCCCATTGGCTGAACCCCCCACCCATACTTGTGCCATGCTGGGAGCCCACCTCAGCGTGGCAAGCGTCCCCGCCGCTTAATAGAAAAAAAAAAAACTGTAAAGAAAAACGGTCCCACGTAGTCTCCCTGGCCCCTCCCACAACCCGCACCCACCCACTGCACCCGCCTCCCCACACCCCCTCACCCCATACTTACCTCCGGAGCTTGGCGCGACGATCTTGATGGACCGGGAACACGTCTGCACTCTTCAAAGCCGACGCGAACTGAGAAATGCGGTAAGCTGTATAATGGGCTAGATAGGGGTTTCAACTTTATTGCATATCTCAGGCATTTTTGGAATTTTGCCAAATTTTCAACATGGGGTTTGGGGACCTTCTCATGAAAGATGTCACTGTCATGGCGTTATTTGGGGCGAAGGGTGATTTCACGCGGTGACTGAGAAATCACCCTTTGGGCCTGAATAACACCATGACAGTGACATCATTCATGAGAAGGGTGACAAAACCCATGTTGAAAATTTGTGCCAAAATTCAAGAAATGACTGTTTTACGAGCGCATTGCGCAGTTCCTACGCAGGCTCGTAAGTTCGCTAATTTTCAATATTTTCACTCCAGATTTTGAACATTGCCATTTTACCACACCTTCTTATGTGTAGTACAGCTGTCATTTTCACATCTCACCAAAATGTGTTTCTGCTCACATAGCGCTATGGCGCAGTCGGTTATCTTGCGAAATCAATGTATCGGGACAAATTAAGAAAATCACAGTGACACTGTTCATGAGCAGAGGTCTTAAAATGGCTATGTTGAAAATTTGGTGAAAAAATTCCTAAAATTGACTGTTTTACGAGGGTGCATTGCGCAGTTCCTACGCACGCTCGTAAGTTCGCGAATTTTCAATATTTTCACTCCAGAGTTTCAATATTGCCATTTTACCACACCTCCTTATGAGCAGTACAGCTGTCATTTTTCACATCTTGCCCAAAATGTGTTTCTGCCCATGTAGCACAATGGCACAGTCGATGTGCAAAATCAATGTATGGGACACAATAAGAAAATCACAGTGACACTGTTCATGAGCAGAAGTCTTAAAATGGCTATGTTGAAAATTTGGTGAAAAAATTCCTAAAAATGACTGTTTTACGGGCGTGCATTGCGTGGTTCCTATGCATGGCTGTGGTTTCTGTAATTAATATTTTCCTCCAGATTTTCAACATTGCCATTTATTACACTTCTTATGAACAGTACAGCTGCAATTTTTCATATATCGCCCAATATGTGTTTCCAGACATGTAGCACACAATGGTGCTCTTGGTGTGTAAAGCAATGTTTAGGACAGATTAAGAAAATCACAGTTACACTGTTCATGAGCAGAGGTCTTAAAATGGCGATGTTGAAAATTTGTGACAAAGTCCATAAAATGACTGTGTTACGAGTGAGCATTGCACAGTTTCCACGCACCCTCGTAAGTTCATGACTTTGTAATATTTTCAGTCAGATTTTCACCAGTGGCATTTTTCCACACTTCCTTATGAACAGTACAGTTGTCATTTTCACAACATGGCTGAAGTGTGTTTTCACACTTAGCGTAGAGACTGCGTGGTTGCTGGGAAATCATTGTTTGGCACAGATAAAGAAAATCACAGTGACACTGTTCATGATCGGAGGCACCAAAATGCCTGAGTTGATAATCTGCTGTAAAAATCCCAACCTAATTATATTAGGGTGTGTTGCACAGTTTCTATGTGTGCTCGTGACTTCACCATTTTTTTAATACTTTTACTGCAGATTTGCAACATTGCCATTTTTTACACCTCCCCATGAACAGTACAGCTGTCATTTTTTACATCCTGTTCGGAATGTTTTTGCACCTGTGGTGCTAAATGCCGTAGTCACTGTGCATAAGCAGCTTTCGGCTAACAAACTGATATTCCCCCTGTTCATGAGGTGGGGTCACAAAAAAAAATGTTGAAAATTTGAAGTGAAAATACTAACGAATGCCTGCGGTATTAGGGTTTCCAACCATAATGCCCAACCCTGTAGAGAATGACAGGCATCAGGGGTGTGACTTGGGATTCTTGCCTGTGATGCTCATACCATTACACACCCTGCAGCCAGTGAGAGGCATCGAGGTATGCCTTGGACTCTTCGGCCCCAAAGTTCACCCCATTCTCCTATTCGCACCCATCTCACCGTGATTTCCTAATGAAATGGGGTGCATAGAGCCAAAGACCCCAAGGAACACCGTGACACTTGTCAGTGTCTGCAGGGTGGGGTGTGGTGAAATGGCGTGGCCGTTATGCCCGATGACCCAAATGCACACCCCAATGCCTGTCACTCTCTGCAGGGTGGTGGTGGGGTGGGCTTCAGTTCAGTACTTCACTGCCATTCCTATTACGCAGCTCTGTAACTTCTACACTACCACTGCCAATGCCAGCAAGCAAACATTCGGCATTGACAAATGCTTGTTTTATTTTATACTTGTAAGCATGATGAGCATAGCTGCCCATTTTCATATGCGACAAGTTTACAAAATACAAGACTGCAAACATTTACATAACATTACTAACACAGAGTAAACATAAATAACAATTACACAGATACAAGCAGCATCATAAAAGGCAAAGAACAATCCTATTCATGAAAACAATTGCATTTATCATTGTTCAAAAGTCAATACTGTGACATCTTTTTAAAACTGTGAAGTGATGACAGATTTGTTAAATGTGGGCAGTGGAGTGAATTAAAGCGAATGGGGGCAGTACACAAAAGCGATCTTTGGCCCACAGATTTTAAAAAAAGGGGAATTACAAATTTTAATTTATTTTGGGACCGAGTCCCATAAGAATTTAACACTCTAGGGGAAAAAAGCCATTAAAGAGGGTGGTGCAAGATTCAGAACCTGCTTATATAAAAATAAAGAGGATTTAAAAAAATCTCTTAGATATTGAGAGACAGAATTCCTATATAAATCACATGACTGAGTATTAAAAGCTGATCCTGTGAGAAATCTTAAAATGGCATTATACATAACTCTCAGTTTAAGTAAAGTGTTTGTAGTAGCCATATAAATATTAATATTTATTATTTATTTTATATTTATCCATCACACTAAATAATAAACTATAAGTAAGTAACCTTCTAGAATCCTTAGTCAAGAACAAATATATCCTATATAACATCCCTAATCGCTGATGTAAAATTTTACAGAGATAATCTATGTGAAATTCAAAAGATAAATGTGAATTCAAGTAAACACCAAGGTATTTAAATGCGTTAACCCTCTCTATTTTATCACCTTTAAGATCTGATACTGTTGGCAAAAGTGGGGAAGAAAGTGGGTCCATCCTGGGCCCTATGAAAACCATTAACTTTGTCTTTTTCAAGTTCAACACCATACGCCTAGATAATAACCAATACTGAAAGGAAATAAAATCCTCTTGAACATGTTTTAACGCTTTAGTTTGATTATCAGAAATACTATATAAAACCACGTCATCAGCATAAAGAGACATGAATGAACTCCTACAACTTAAAGGGGCAGAATTCATAAAAAGAGAGGAAAATCAAAGGGCCCAGAATGGAACCCTGAGGGACCCCACAATGAGTATCAAAAAAACTGGATGAAACACCATTAATAACAGTACAATCCCTCCTTGACTGTAAATAGTTTGAGAACCAGGAGATTATTGAAGATGAAAAGTTAAACTCTTTCAAAACTAAGTGGAGTATACTGAAGTCAATCAGGTCAAAAGCCTTGCTGAGGTCCACAAATATATCTGCAACAGAGTGCCCATTTTCAAGGGCACTCTGTATGTGGCTAGTGAACCCCACCAAGGCTGTCTCTGTATTGTGTTTTTTCTTGAAACCATGTTGTACCTCTGAAAGTAAACCATGTTTATCTAGGAATTATGTTATCTGATCAAGAATGATTTTTTCTAAAACTTTTGAAAGTGGAGCGAGGAGTGAAATAGGTCTATAATTAGAAATAACTGATGGATTTCCACCTTTTGTTATAGACTTTATAAAAGCCTTTTTTCACAAAGATGGAAAACAACCAGTCTGAATAGATAAATTAAACAAAGTTGTCAAAGGGACTGCCAGGAGATCAATTCCAGCCTTAATCAGGTAATAATCAATGTTGTCAGAAACTAAATTTGGTCTGGGATTCAGTTTTAAAATATAATCCTTAACCTGGGCAGTATTCACTTTATTAAATTGAAGTAAAGGGGAGGATTCAGCGCTAGAAACCAAATTATCCTGAGAAGAAAAGTGAAATAATTTAGAATTATGAGGGTCCAAGACAACAGAAGGAGAAAATGGGGGAGGCCTATAATTATTCATATTTCCAAAGAATTCATTAAATGCACGAGCCACCTGTTGGGATTCATTCACTATTTTCCCCTTCAAATTCAAGGTGACAGGACTGTCCCTGGAACTCTTCCCCAAGAGAGCCTTAAAGACAGTCCAAGTATGCCTCAAATTGCCTAGACATTTACTCTGGAGGGAGACAAAATATTGTCTTTTTGTTCTCCTTGTTAATGCCTTACACTGGTTACGTAATGTTTTACATTTCTGCAGTAAAGTATTATCCCCAGATGCCTTAAACTTCTTCCAAACCTTATCCCTCATTCTAAAAACCTTCAGTAATTCTGGAGTTATCCATTTTTGCCTACTAGCTTTAACCCATACCTGTCGAATGGGAGCAACCTTGTCACAAACAGAAGCTAATAAATTGCCAGAAACTTCCAAAAATAAGTTTACATCCATAATGGAATTCAGACTAGGCCAGTCTTCTAATTGACAAGCCTGAATCACATTTTTAGGAACAAGCTTATTAAAATTCCTATATTCCAATATGGAAGGAAAACCTTGTTTTAGCCTTGAAGACCATTCACAAAAAAACAAGGCTATGGTCTCTAATTGCATCAGGCAGAATCCTAGAAGATACAATCTTATTACTATGAGAAACTAATAACCAGTCCAGGGTTGTTCCCCGACTCGTTTTAAGGTTCTGCCTGGTGACATCACATATTAACTAGGAAAGACCTACTTCCAATAAAAGTTCCTGTGCTTCTAGCCTAAATTTAGAACCCCAGTCCTGATTAAAATTGCCCATAACTATCCATTCATGGTTAGGAGGCAAAATATTCTTACCTTGTGTGATAGATTTCCATCCATCTTTAAAACAACCTGGTGGCACATAAATTGTGCTGAAACACAAATACATATGTTGCCCAAGAATAAGATCAACAGTTAACATATCACAGTTAGAGACATGATTGTCAAAATCCAGCACTGTGATACTAAGATGAGCTTCGTTTTGAAATTCCTGCCCACCCTCCCGGTGTTGGTGGGATGTTAAATAGGCTGCAGTCGGAGGTAGCCCAGCCCAGTCTGTGATTCCACCCTATCAGATCCAGGTCTCCCTCTGCTAGGAGGAGCTATATGGCCACGACAACAGCTCTCCTACCCCGATGCTGCCTTGATTGTAGGTGGGAGTTCATTATCATCCTCCTCCTGAGTGTCCGATTCTGTTCATTCCGGTGAAACACCCTGCCTATTCTCAGGTCACTACTGACCGTCTCTGCTCCATAAATCCTGCAACCTGCACGGCACGATTGGCTGCACTAACTCAGACCTTATCTGTTCCCCTACTTGCCACAGCCATCTAGGTGCTAACTCATTTGCTAGCCATCGCCTGTTTACCTCTCAGCGCTTTAATTTAAATACTGTGTTTTATCCTAACTCATATGCTAGCCTTGTTTGCTTAGTCTCAGTGCAATCTAATGTATCGTGTGCCTTAAGGTCTTTAATGCCTCTAGCCAAAGGACTTAAAACGAGTGGTCTGATCTTTAACGTCTGTGACTCTGATTTAATGTTTGACTACTGCTGCATCGAACTTAGATTTCTGTTATCTTGAGCACCAATTGTTACCCTAAGTTACTGCCTGATACACATCAATCGGCCCATTTGTCTCACTGGTCCTAAAGATAGCTGCAGCTATAGGATCTCTAGCTACCCTGTTGGTACCTCGCCTCCTGGCCAGTCACATGCAGGAGCTATCATGCACCCGGTATCGAACAAGCGGTATTTGCCTGGCCATAATTTACATTCTGGCCCAACTTGTGACTGATACCTTAATCAGCAATGCCTACCGTTCCCACGTTACCTCAGGGGGGTCGGGAGAGCACACAGCAAGGCACTTCCCATGCCTGTCACCACGCATTAACTTCCTTCTCCTCGTGGTCCATGAATTCTTTAGGAAGGGGGTCCTCTACAAAGTCCTTCTCTGCACTTCAAGCCCGACCCAATGTCAGGTCCAGCTGGCACTACCTCCTCCAACCCTCTCTCTCCTGAGCTCACTAGCTGCCCTACTCCTACTGGCGGGGGACATTCAACCTACCCCGGACCAGGGACTAATAATGTCTCTATCTCCTCCCCTACGGATAAGGCCTGGGACGGAGCCAAGGACCTGAGGCTGGTTCATGTGAACATCTGCAGCCTGAGACCAAAGATCCAGGAGGCACAAGCTTGGCTGGCTGTCTACAAACCCGACATACTAGGGGTCTCTGAGACCTGGCTAAAACCCCACATTCCGGACCATGAGGTTGCTATCTCCGGCTATGCCTTTTGTAGAAAGGACAGACCCTCGAAAAGAGGGGGCGGAGTGCTAATTTATGCCAAGGACAACCTTACGTCCTCCATAGTCAGGCTGCCCCTGGACTCAGCCCTGGACTCAGAAGCAGTCTTCCTTAAGCTCACTCTAGGTGAGGCTAAACACCTCACAATAGGTTGTGCATACAACCCCCCAACCAATGCCATCGGCTTGCTGGATACGCTCCTGAAGTGCTCCGTGGTGGACTCAGCTGCTGAGATTATCCTGTTGGGCTACTTCAACCTAAATTGGGCACAAGCGTCTAAGTCGGCAATATTCGGAGTTCTACAGGACTCCCACCTTGCTCAATTAATCTCCCTACCGACCAGAATGAACCACAAATCAGGCAGACACTCTACTATAGATTGGGTCCTGACCTCATCCCCAATTAATGTAAAGTTGGCTGGGACTCTGGCAGATGCCCTAAGCGACCACTCGCCAATTTTTGCTATATGGAAGAATAACAGGATAAACGTCCCGGCCCGAACAATCAGTTCTAGGGACTTCTCCAATTTCCATCCTGACCAGTTCATTGGCTACCTAAACGGCACTGACTGGAACCCCATAAGACATCTTCCTAACCTGGAGGAGGCTGTTAAATTCTTCCAAACCACCCTATCTCATATCACTAACCTGGTTGCCCCTATGAAAACCCACAGGGTTAAGGGGAACTGCTATAAGTGGATCTCACCCCAACTAAAAGCCCAGATGTCCACCCGGGACAAAGCATGGAAAAAGTTCACCATAACTAAACTCCCCGTGGACTTAGCCAGTTACAGGGCCCTCAGAAACCTCTGCAAACAAAACATAAAGAAAGCCAAGAAAGAATACATCTCCAGTCTCCAAAAAACTAACCTGGGTAACCCCAGGCTTTCTGGTCACATATCAACGAACTCCTGAAAGGGCCTAAAAAATCCACTACCGGCCCTATCCAGGTGAATGGGCACGTACTGGAGGAGGGGTCTCGAATCGCCGAGGCCCTAAACGGCTACTTCACAAACCTGGATGCGTACAAGGTGGGTCACACGGATGACAGAAAAAAGGCCCACGAGCAGCAGCCCCACGAACTTGACCGCCCTCAATTCCACCTGCGGCTGGTAAAGGTAAAGGAAGTTCTGCTCATCCTTAAATCCCTGCAGCCGAGAGGCACTGGGGGCCCTGACGGGATCCAGCCAAGAATTCTCAAGGAGGGCGACCCTTCTCTAGCTAAGCCAATAGCCTGGCTGATTAACTGGTCCTTGTTGGAGGGGATGGTCCCTGAGCCATGGAAGGAGGCCCTAGTGATTCCTATTCACAAGGGAGGCACCACTGAACAAATAGGGAACTACAGGCCTATCTCCCTGCTGTGTTCATTGGCAAAAATACAGGAGAAGCTAGTCTACTCCCAACTTCGTGAATACCTGGAAACTCACCAGGTTATCTCCTCATCCCAGCATGGCTTCAGAGCCAACCATGGGACAGACACGGCACTCACCAAATTCTCGGCAGATGTCCTGCATAACAATGACTCGGGGGTCAGCACAGGCGTGGTCTTCATCAACCTCTCTAAAGCCTTTGACTTGGTCAACCACAACCTCCTTTTGCACAAAATGTGCTCTCTTGGCCTGGACACCCATGCGATAGGCTGGTTTGTGAGTTACCTCTCAGGCCGTACCCAGAGGGTCAGGTGGTTGGACAATGTCTCCCAGACTGCACCTCTTAAAGAAGGGGTACCACAGGGGTCTATACTTGGCCCCCTTCTCTTCACTCTGTTCATAAATGACCTGCACCTACACTGCGGGAGCAGCAGAGTCATTCAATATGCTGATGAAGCGGTCATCTACAGCGCCTCCCCCAATGTAAAAGAACTGGAGAGAGCCCCTCAAGATGACATCCTCTAGATGGAGGATTGGCTCACCTCGAACAAAATGGTACTAAACACCAGCAAAACCAAGGTGATGCTGTTTGGGCCAAGATCCCTGGGATCTGATAGGTCGACGCTCCTTCAACTGCAGTCCAGAGGGGGAGTCAAGCTCGAAGTGGTTCCCTCAACTAAGTACCTCGGTCTAACACTAGACCAAAGCTTTACTCTAAAACAACACATCGACCTACTAACCAAAGCCATTCACATGAAACTCGGCATCCTCTATAGAATAAAGGACCTGATTATCCCTGAAGCCAGGGTAGCCATCGCCACCAGCGTCCTACTCCCCAAGCTCACCTACGTAGCCCCGGTTCTCCAAGGTGTGGCTGCTACTGAACTTGTCAGGCTAAAGACCCTCTACGACAAGATTGCCTGGTTTGCTACCATGTCCCACCCTAGAACCCACCACTGTGAGGCCCAAGCTAGGCTCAGATGGCCGTCCTTGGAAGCCCACCTCATCTACCCGACTCTCTGCCTGACATTTAAGCTACTGGGCCCCTCCCCCCCAGCCTCAAAGGGCTAGTCAGGGCTAAAACCAGTCTGAGGTGTCTCCGCACCTCAGGACAAACTCTCCTCGAGGTTCCTAAAACTAGGACTAAAGCCGGATCCAGGTCCTTCTCATTTACAGCCCCTTCCACCTGGAACAACCTCCCTCTAGGGGTACGAGAGGCAGGAACAGGCCCTAGCTTCCACTCTAAACTTAAAGCACACTTGCTCGATAGGAGTATCTGCCAGTGCCTTAGGACCTGACCACCCGTTACTGCCTCTCCTAACTCTGAAGGCGTGCCCCATGGTCACCCTTCCCCCATCTACCTTGATTCCTCGGGATGGGACCCTGACTCTAGGCAAACTAGCTAGCACCATCTACTTTGATTCTTCGGTATGGGACCCTGACTCTAGGCAAACTAGCTAGCACCTCGCGCTCTTCCTGGGTCCCCAAGATTGATGCATGTACAATGTTTGTAAATATTCACTTCCACATGTTCTTACGGTCTTTATGTTCCCTTACCTCCTACCTGATTGTAACCCTAATGATCTCATTGTCTACCAACTTGTCACTTTATTACCTGTACTGTTTCCATTGATTGTGTATGTAACTTTCCTCCGGGTCGCCCCTGAAAAAGGGACCTCCGGGGCCCAGCGGGCTCACCCGGTCAACAAAATTCAATAAATAAATAAATAAAATAAATAAGCACCCCGGCCCCTCTTCTGGAACCAATTCGATCTTTCCTAAGCAAACTATATCCTGGCAGAGAAATCTTGGTGGAAGTGATGTTAGTATTAAGCCATGTTTCTGAGAGAGTTATTATATCAAATTTATATTGATCCACCCACACTTTAAATATATCCCATTCTGCAGTAATACTGCACATTAAGATGAACTAGTTTGAGAACGTTAGTTGCAGAAGGTCCTACCCCATTTAAATTACTAGAGACATCAGGACCAGGGTGGGGGTGAACAGAACCTGATATTATTTAAAGTAACAGTAAAAGCCTTCGGGTAATCAATTTGTTTAATAACTTCCTCTCTTCTCTGGTAAGAATCCTGGTAATACTCCTTTGTAATTGAAAGGTCTGGGTGCAGCCAATTAAATATGGTATATACCTCAACAATTCCCAGGAAACTCACCAAGAAAAGAGGGGAAGCCATCATCAAACCCAGAAGATGTGATAACAGAGTCATTAAAATGCTGAAACTCAAATAAGTATCCATTAGAGAAGCTAACCCCATTTTTCCCCTGACCGCCCATTAGAGGTCCTAAGCTAAAACATATAACAACAAACAAAATCATTATAAAAACAAACAAAATTCCAGTAATAATCAAACAAAGAACTCCCCCCTTCAGGTCTGAAGTAATAAATTACAGGACCCAAAACCTAACCTGTATGCCCAAACCAGCAACTTTTCCTCCTTACATTTCAGCAGCCTCCTTCTATGATTTTTCTACTAGAAGTGGCACTCGCACCACTCATACTCATGTTGAGCGAGTGGGGCGAGCATTTAAAAGTCCAAACTCCACCTTCCTTACAGCATCACTAGTCAGATGCACCCCCAATGTCCAGAGTGCAGTACAACAAAGTGAGAGGTTGCTTGTTTCAGGTAAGGGGCAGTCTCTCACTCCATCCCTTTACAGATGAAAAAGTGAAACTGCTGATGACCCATGCTCCTCACAGACTCAGCCAGCACATATGTTGAATTAAACAGTCTCACCACAGCCGATCTCATTACTGAAATTTGTCTCCCTCTCACTCGGAACACTTTGGGGGATGGTTTGCACTGCTTGTTTCAGCCTCCAAGATGAATGCGATCTCCAGCTAAGGGAGCGACGCAAGCGTTTAAAGGGGCAAACTCCAGCCTCCTTACAGTGTCACTAGTCAGATACACCCCCAGTGTCCAGACTGCAGTACAACAAAGTAAAAGGTTGTTTGTTTCAGGTAATGGGCGGTCTCTCGCTCCGTCCCTTTACAGATGAAAAAGTGAAACTGCTAGCGACCCATTCTCCTCACAGACTCAGCCAGCACATATGTTGAATTAAACAGTCTCACCACAGCAGATCTCATTGCTGAAATATGTCTCCCTCTCACTCAGAACACTTTGGGGGATAGTTTGCACTGCTTGTTTCAGCCTCTGAGATGAATGCGATCTTCAGCTGAGCGAGCAGCATGAGTGTTTAAAGGGGCAAACTCAACCCTCCTTACAGTGTCACTAGTCAGATACACACCCAAATTAAGAATTAAACATAATGGGGGGCACTACAGAAGGGGCAACAAACTTTAAAATATGACCATCCAACCTTTACCACAATCACTGTGTTTGTAAGGGAGTGAAGAAATTAGTTAAGCAGCTTCAGTTTCAGTAACCTGTGTAAAACCAAAAAAATGGCAGATCTACAGGAACAATATTATCAGAAGGCTTAGTTGAACTAGTAACTGACAGTATAAGATCATAACATGAAAGATCAGTAAATTTGGAATTCAGAGAATTTGCAGATTCTAGAGGATTTCTTAGCTTCTTGATCATTTTCAGTTAGTCTTGATCAAAAGGGAGCTGGCCCCATGGTGCTGAGGGTTGAGGTGTTTGATGCCACATCTCGTGCCATGCCGGTGACCTGGGTTTGTGAATGAGCCCAGGCTGCCAGAGGTCGGCAGGGGAGAGAGGATTGAGCAGCCGGAACACTGCTCTCCTCTGTCAGGGGAGGAAGGGTTTGCCATCCCAATAGTCAATCGCCTTCTAGTGATGGCTAGAGAGGAATGTTGCCAACACACATCGGTGGGGAGGGTGGCGGTAGAAAAATAGAAGAAAACAGAGCTGGTTGACTCCGTGATGGCCCCACCAGCACACGTTCGGGCTCCCTGACATCTGGATTTTTGTCCAGGGGTGGGGAAAAGCCGGCACCAATTTACCTCAGCCCTGTCATGGGGGAGAACTGGTGGGGGAATGGAGGGGAGGGCGGATGGGAAAAGGAGTAACTGGAGACTGAGTCCCCTCTGAGGGAGGGGCTGGAGCCACCTGCCAGGCTCCCAGGAGGATAAAAATAAAATAGAAAAAAAAGTCTTAATCAAACCTCTCTCTTTAGCATTTAGAAGACACCAGGAGAAAGGACTGCTGTGTGACTGGACTTCTCTACTGGGACTAAAGAAGTAGAACTCTTGTACTTGGAACTTTAATTTAGGGTAAAAAAAACTAACAAACAAAACAAAAAAGAGGGTGTTTGTCTGAGTTAACTGAACTGAATGGTTATCTGAACAGTTATCTAGGTGTAAATCTCAGGTGATTGAAAGGACTTGTTAGCTGTGAGGTTTAAATTACTTGTAGAAAGATCTAGTAAGTAGGGGGAGTGGCTTAGCCAGAAAGAAGCTACATTTAAAGACTGCCTTAGAAATATTTTGCTAGTAGCTTGGCAGAAGACACCAGGAGAAAGGACTGCTGTGTGACTGGACTTCTCTACTGGGACTATATTGCCCTCCTTCCCTCCCCCCAAAGCTAGTTCTACTTTTATAGGCACAGAATTTGACTGACAACAGGAACTTACTGTTTGGGAGCAGGAAGTGAGTGATCACAAAGCCACCAAAGACCCACCATCCTAGAAGGGCAAGAGTAGCTCTCCGGCCCCCTCTAGCTGCTGGAGGTCTGCCTCTGAGCAAGTAAGGGGTCTACTGAGAAATATAGGATATTCTTGTCTTAGAACAAGACAATCAGGAGCTTAAAGGGCACACAGGCAGAAAGTAAGGAGAGAGAGAAAAAAAACAGAGGAAAAAGTAAGGATTGCAAACAGTTAAGGGGACAGAAATAAGACATGATGGGAGTGGTGCAGTGCAGTAGCTGTGGAGCAGCAGTCTTCCGGGAGACGCTCTGGAGGATGGTGTTGTCCCATCTGCAGGCACCTCTCTGGGCTGAGGGAGGAGGTTGCTCATCTCCAGGCTGAGTTGGCCAGGATTTGGGACCTCCTCTTCCATCCAGGGACCACCAATGCCACTCCCGTTGCCTCAGAGGTTGCCAAGAAAGAGGAGCGGTTGGACCACAGTGGGCTCAGGGAGGGTGAGGGTGGTGGAACAGAGGTGTATCCCTCCACTTGTACCTCTCCACAATTCCTACACCATTCTGGCAAAGTGTGGTTCCTCTATGGAGGCACCCGCAGTGGAGACCAAGGAGGATGCTGGGAACCTCCACAAAGAAGACCTACAGGAGGGTGGCAGGGGACCCCACAGGGGAATAATACAACTCCTGGTGGGGGACTCCATTGTTAGGAAGGTAGAACTGGGGGAGGAAGGGGAGAGGGAGGTAAGATGCCTGCCTGGCGCCATGACTTGGAGGGACAGGGAGCAAATCCTCAGGATTGCTGGAGTAGCTGCACAGAGGAGGGAGCTGGATTGCATTGTCCACCTAGGGACAAATGACCTGGCTAAGAAAGAGATTAGAGAAGTGCAGGAAGAGTTTTTGGAATTGGGGAGGGGCCATAGACAAGTAGCACGCACGGTAACCTTCTCGGAGGTGCTGCCCATCTATGGCGTAGGAGAGGCTAGGCTGTTCTGCACCATTGGATTCAATCAGTGGTTAAAAAACTGGTGTGGAGCTCAGGGATTTGGCTTCATTGGGGACTGTGGGTCCACCTGGAGTGATGCAAGCCTATACTGGCATGATGGGCTGCATCTGTCCAGGAGGGGAACCAGGATCCTAGGTGATAGGTTTAAATGCTTCATTGGCAAGCATTTAAACTAGCCAAGGGGGGAGGCCCTGGAAAGGAGCAGGGAAATCCTAGCCCCCCCCCAAAAATCATGGTAGTAAGTGCGTAAACACCAACATAGAGGTGTCGATAGGGAGAAGGGCAGGGTAAATGGAGAAAGTGACAAAGGTAAGAAGGACAGGATGGGGCAAAAGGAGTAAGACCATCAGGAAATGGAGGGTAATGAGTACCAATGCCCGTAGTCTGGGCAACAAGCTCCTGAGCTGATGGCCTTAATGGAAGAGGGATGCCTGGATATCGTAGCAGTCACAGAAACATGGTACACAGAGAACCATGACTGGGATGTTAACATACCAGGGTACATAACCTATAGGAGAGACAGGCAGGGGAAAAGAGGGGGAGGAGTAGCTCTCTATATAAAGGAAGGGATAGAAGCAACTGAATAAAGGAGTAAACAGGGAGGAGAGGAGGCACTGTGGGTCACCTTGGAGACTGGAAAGGGCACCACAATCCGCACAGGGGTTGTGTACAGACCCCCATGTCAAGGGGAGGGAATGGACAAGGATATGATAGAAGGCATTCTTAGAATGGCAGAGAAAGGGGAGATACTGTTGATGGGAGACCTGAATATGCCAGATGTTAACTGGAGCACATTTGCTGCAGCCACATCCAAGAGCAGGGCCATTCTTGATGCCCTACAGGTGGAAGGCCTCAGACAGCTAGTTTCGGAACCCACTCATGAGGGAGCAATCTTAGACCTTGTACTCTCAAATGGGGGCAGTGAGAGGATCTCAGATCTAGGAGTGGGTTGCCATCTGGGAACAAGTCACCATCAAACAGTGTGGTTCATGTTAAACTCAGCTACAGAGTCAAGCCATACAAAAGTGAGGGTACTGGACTTCAGGAGGGCTGACTTTGGCAAGATGGGAGAGTGCCTCAGAAAAGCACTAGCAAACAGGCTAGAAGGAGGTGTGGAGCAACAATGGGGAATCACCAAACTGCCATCACAGAGG
Organism: Neoceratodus forsteri; assembly: GCA_016271365.2. Lineage (NCBI taxonomy): Eukaryota > Metazoa > Chordata > Ceratodontiformes > Ceratodontidae > Neoceratodus > Neoceratodus forsteri. The sequence goes on from JADMNL010000023.1 coordinate 437,230,332, forward strand.
CAACAAGACTTTGTGTGAAGCAAATAAACAAATCAAAACGAAAGAAAAAGCCACTATGGTTCTCAAAAGAGGTGGCTGTGAAAGTCAGGAAGAAAAAGATAGCATTCCAGAAGTATAAGGAAACACAGAAGGAGCAGGACAGAAAGCTGTACCAGTTAAGGCAGAAGGAAGCAGGGAGGGAAGTCAGAATAGCAAAGGCCCAAACTGAGGAAAAGATAGCCAACTCGGTTAAGAAGGGGGATAAATCCTTTTATAGGTACATCAGCAGCTTAGAAAGACAAAGGAGGACAGTGAGGCTGAATAGAATGAACGGTGGGTGGGCAGAGGGGACAGTGAAAAGCAGGGATACTGAACGAGTATTTCTGCTCAGTATTCACAAAAGAGGAGGGGGAAGTGTCTAATCCAATTAACAGAAGCACTCTTGATAGGGGGGTCGAACCCAGTCCTTTCACAGAAGAAAGGGTTCTGCAAGAACTCCTAAAACTGAAGGTGGACAAAGCAATGGGGCCTGATGGAATTCACCCCAGAATTCTAAAAGAATTAAGGGGGGAACTAGTGAAACCAGTGGCTACTCTTTTTAATAAATCATGGGAGGATGGTGTGGTACCTGAGGACTGGAGGAAGACGGATGTGATTCCCCTTCACAAAAGTGGGACCAAGACAGAGGCAGGAAACTACAGACCTGTCAGTCTGACCTCTGTGGTAGGGAAGGATGGAGTCACTTCTGAAGGAAAGAATAGTTGAGTACCTAGAGGCCAGTGGGGCACAGGACCCAAGGCAGCATGGGTTCACAGTGGGAAGGTCATGTCAGACGAATCTAATAGATTTCTTTGACTGGGTGACCAAAGTAGTAGACCAAGGAGGGGTTGTGGACATGGCCTACCTAGACTTTAGCAAGGCATTTGACAAAGTCCCACACAAAAGATTAATAGTTAAATTAACCAGACTGGGAGTGGGTCCCAGGGTGGTAGCCTGGGTAAAACATTGGCTGGACAACAGGACACAGAAGGTAATTGTAAATGGAGTCCACTCTGAAGAAAGAGGGGTTACTAGTGGGGTACCGCAGGGTTCAGTATTGGGTCCAGTCCTTTAATGTCTTCATAAGTGACATTGCAGAGGACTGAAGGAAAGTATGCCTCTTTGCAGATGACACAAAGATCTGCAACAGGGTTGATACACAAGGAGGCGTGGAAAGGATGAGAAGGGACTTGGCAAGGTTGGAGGAATGGTCAGAAGTATGGCAGCTAGGATTCAATGCAAAGAAGTGCAAAATAATGCACCTAGGAAACAGGAGCCCAGGGGAAGAATACACAATGGGGGGTAGTAACAACAACAAAAAAGGAAAGGGACCTGGGGGTAATCATATCAGATGATCTTAAGGTTAGCAAGCAATGTGAGAAGGCAGTAGGGAGGGCTGGGGGTATAATGGGATGCATAGGGAGAGGCATCAGCAGCAGAAAACAGGAAGTTGTTATCCCTCTGTACAGACAGTTGGTGAGACCCCATCTGGAGTACTGTGTCCAGTTCTGGAGACCCCATCTCCGAAAGGACATAGACAGGATAGAGGCAGTCCAGAGGAGGGCAACTAAAATGGTGCAGGGTCTGCAAGAGAAGCCGTATGAGGAGAGACTAAAGGAGCTTAATATGTATACCCTTGAGGAAAGAAGGAGAGAGGGGGCATGATAGAAACTTTTAAGTACCTCAGTGGAATCAACAAAGTCCAAGAGGGTAGCATCTTTCAGAAAAAGAGACGTGCAAGAACAAGGGGACACAATTTAAAGATAGAGGGGGGGCGGTTCAGGGGCAATGTGAGGAAGTATTATTTCACAGAGAGGGTAGTGGATGCATGGAACAGCCTTCTTGAGGAGGTTGTGGGGTCTAAAACTGTGGGAGAATTCAAGAATGCGTGGGACAGACATAAGGCAATTCTTGTAGGGGGTAGGAAGAAATAGGCTGTTGGTTAACTAGGATCTGCTGCCTATCCTGTAGGTAGGGAAATGGGCAGACTAGATGGGCCAAGCAGTCCTTATCTGCCGTCAAAGTCTATGTTTCTTTGCAACAGAATGTACATTGTCCCAGAAATGCTGAGCATCTGACCAGTTCAAATCCAATTGTTTCTTAAAAAAAATCAGCTTTGGCTGATCTAATCAATAATTTGTTCCTTAATTGATGATAACTGAATAATGAATTATCAGTAGGACAGGACTTATAAGCAATCTATGCCATTTTCCTTTGCTTTAGCCAATGTTTTATATTGTTTAAAAACCATTTATTTGGAGCACCACAAATTCTTACTAAGCATTTAGGAAAAAATTTCTCTTCTATCAGAATGTATGTAATTATGTATCTAAAAATATTGTGTCCCATTTAATTTTGCCCACTTCACTGTCCTTTCCTCGGTCTGTGCCTTTGTGCCTCTCGCAACCTTCCCTGCCTCTGTCAGCTTTTCCTGGTACACCTCCCTACCCTCTTCACTCTGTGTCTCCTTGTACTTCCTGAATGCTACCCTTTTAGCCTTTACCCTTGTAGCCCTTCCCTCGAGAACCATAGTGATCTCTTTTACTCATGTTTTAATAATAACTTTATTTCACAAAAGTGCCTTTCAAATATCAAGGCACTTTACAAAAGATTAAAATAAGAATAGTAGAAACAATAAATACAGTATAAAGCAAAACAATAATCTAACAGGGTTCAATTCACTAAATGCCATTAAATGCCTGGCACCATAAAAAAGGTTTTAACGCTTGTTTAAAGCCTTCCACTGTTGTGTACTCCCAAAGCTGATGAGGTAGAGAATTCCAGAGGGTAGGGGCAACGAACATAAAAGCACAGGCCCCGGAAGATTTCAAAGACACCCTCGGAATCTCTAGCAACCCCTCATTGGCCGAACGGAGCTGTTGTTCTGGGAGTCAGGGGACCAGAATCTCTTTCAAGTAGTCAGGGCCAAGTCCATATAGGGCTTTATAAGTCAGTAAACCAAGTTTAAAGGTGATCAGCCACTGAATCGGCAGCCAGTGCAGACTGTGCAGAACAGGGGTAATACGAGATGTTCAAGGAACCCTCATCAGCAATCGTGCTGCCATGTTCTGCACTAGCTGCAAGCGGCGGATATCAACCTCAGGAAGCTCTAAGTACAGGGAGTTGCTGTAATCAAGGCGTGAGGTCACAAAGGTGTGAACAAGTGTAGGAAGGTCTCCAGATGGAACAAGGTGCTTAATCCTGGTGATGTTCCTAACTTGGTAAAAGGAAGACTTGATGACAGCCGACACTTGAGATCATAAGGTCAGCCCATCATCAAGCACCCCCCCAGGTCCTGCACCCATTCAGAGGTAAGGATCTGGGTGCCCCCTAAATAAATTCCAGAGGGCTGACCAGTCCTCAACCCCTCTATCCAGTGACCCAGTTCCACAACCATCACCTCAGTCTTTCCCGCATTCAACTTTAGCCAGCTCGAATTCATCCAGTCTTGGATTTCAGCAAGGCAGTTATTACATACCAAGATGGCACTATCCTGGTTGAGTGTGAAAGACAGGTAGAGCTGGGTATCATCAGCATAGCAGTAAAACCTCGGCCCATACCATCTTACAATGTCTCTGAGGGGCAGCATATACACTGCAAACAACATGGGGAAAGCACTGAGCCCTGAGGTGCCCCACATGACAGCGAAATTGGGTCAAAGGAAAAAAAAACAGACACCACTCTCTGGGATCTGTCAGTGAGGAAAGATGAAAACCACTTGAGGACCATATGTGTCAGGCCACAGATGGACCTCAGGCACCCAAGCAATACTGCATGGTCCACAGTGTCAAAAGATGAAGAGAGATCAAGGAGCACTAGAATGGAATGGCTTCTCCGATCTCTCACCATCAGGAGATCATTGAGCACCTGAACCAGTGCAGTCTCGGTACTATGCCTCTTTCAAAAACTGGACTGCCCACTTCTTTTGTGCAGAGGTTAGTTGCCTTCACAATGCCATCCCTTAATTTGGTCCACTGTCACCCCACCCAGGCCATCCCTCCCCGCTAGGTCATCTATGAGGCATTCACCTATTTTGTTAAAAATCTGCCCTCCTGAAGTCTAGGACCCTCATCCTTGTCTGGTTTGCCTCTGCCTCCATCCTTTTATTACACCATACTGTATGGTGATTGCTGGTCCCCAGGTGGCATCCCACATTGACCTCTGCAATATCTTCCTTGTTTGTGAGCACCCCATCCAGTATTGCCCCATCACAGGCAGGCACTCTTACTAGTTGCCTGAGAAACACCCCCTGTAGGTAGTGTAGGATGTCCCAGCTTCTGGCCTAGACTGTGACTTTGGAGGCTCCAATCTACATCTGTCAGATTAAAGTTCTCCCTCAGCAGCACCTCTCCCATTTCTGCCATCATGCTGATGGCTTCCCCAACACCTTAGCCAGTCCCCCTCCCCATGTTGGAGGTCTGCATATTACCTCACTGCAAATGGTGACTCCAGCGCCTGTCTCCAGGGGGACCCACAGCACCTTCAATGCCTATTTTCTCCCCTGGTTCCTTTGCATTTCCATCACTTAAATTCCTTCCCTCACATACAGTACACCCCCACCCCTCCTACTCCCCTCCCTCTCCTTTCTGAACTGAGTTTAGCCTGGTATGACCATGTCCCAGTCATGGCCTTCTGTGCACCATTACTCAGTAATGGCCACAAGATCCAGGACTGCCTCTGCCATGATGCCCTCCAGGTCTGGAATTTTATTTCCAAAACTCCTTGCATTTGCACACATGACCCTCCACATCTTGCTCCCACTCTGCCTGCAACCCGCTTTCCTCTCCTTGTGCCCCACTTCATTTTTCCCTTTCTTTTTACCACTTTTATTCCCATCCCCCCTTATTCTCTGCTAGTCTACTACTTCTCATTACCTACTCCCTGGGAGAGCTACCTCCCTTTGGGTCTTCCCTTTCTACTGCTTCAGTCTGTAGAGAAGGGGGCAGTTTATACCTCACTTTGTCTTTCTGCCACCCCCTCAGCTAGTTTAAATGTTCTTCATTCATTCCATATTTTGGGTGTCCAATAGATACCCACAGATGCACTAACAGCATGCACCTGCTCCACACCCATACCCAGAATGGTGTACAGGGATTGCACACAACTACACCAGCCAATCTGGGCAGGGGACAGGGAATGAGTGTACCCGCAAAGACCCAGCAGAACATGGACTGCATAATGCTGTTTACATTCCATTGAGCTGGCTTTTGGGAGCTTATCATTATGCCAGCCAGAGGGCTGCTATAATGGCTGTGTGCCCTCCTGACCAGAGCTCCTACGGCACTAGGGTGCCCAGCAGCTATAGAACCCTGCCCCCTCAATGCCACAGAGGGCTAGTGAGTAGTGGAAGGCTGCAGAGTGGCAACTTTTGCAAATGCATAATTGCTATAAATCCACTGGGGACATGGCAGCCTATATGTGGGCACCATGTCCCTTGGGCCCCTGCTCCTCTGGAGATGGGGATCCACTATGGGCCTCAGTTGTGTAGTCCATGTCTGTCCCCCTGACCAGTCCTGCTCCTAGTGCAGAACTGCACAGCCACACTACGGGCACCTAGGCCCACCCAGGGGGATGTACATACTGGCCCCACATATCCCAAGAGAACGGATATAGGCTCATACCTACGTGACCCATTACATGCCCCATCTGGCGTGTACCAGGTCTATTAGTGAATAGAGCCCAGGGTGACCTTGAGCAAGCCACTTCACATTTCAGTCCTCCAAGCTGTAAAAGTGGGTATACACAGTACCACACCGATAATAAGATGCCACATCTGGTTTGTGCTATCGCTGGTAAATAAATAGTAACACAGAAAAGAAAGAGAGCAAATTTGATTTCAATATGTCATTACCATTTTTCTCATGAAAATAATTTCCAATTTAAAAAATATGTTGTTTTTCTCCTTCTGAGAGTGCATCCTTCTGCTAACAACCTAGTCCTTTATTGTCTGACATATTAACAAAAGCATGACAGATATGATGGGGTTCATCAATGAGACAGTTTATACTTTAGAAGAGGCTAGCTTACCTGTGTAATCACCCATGTTACTTTCAAGGTGACTCACAAATTATCAAGCTTGATTAATGTTACTTGTTTTAAGAGGAAATAATCTTTGTGTATTCTAGTCTTCGTATTCTGTCTATAGTGTGGTTTAGCTAGCAAATAAATATGCTGCAGCTAACAGATCTAACTTTTTTTTTCATATAAATAATTTTTTTTGCTGCTGTTCTCTTAATGACTATTGGAAGAGCAGAAGTGCCAGCTCCCAATTGCCCCTATTGTGTATCTTGAAAATAAAATGAGAAAGTAGTGTATACATGGAGCTAGGAAGTAGGAACACAAATTAAATGGAACTTCAGTTTACATTCTCCTCTTTCCCATATGGAGGGCTAGTCCTTTAAAGCTTACAGTTGTGTGATTTTTTTTTTCTTGCTCATGTAAAATGGAGACCATATTTGCCATTTTTAAAATCCTACACTGTATTCGCTCAGTGTAGAGTAGCTGTGGATGTAATAGGTAAACACTGTTTTAGCTTTGGTATCTTTACATTTTGGCATCAGATTTGTAATCAAGGACTTAAATATTGTCATTAAAGATCCACAGGAGAAATGTTATAAGTAGATCAAGGGAGCTGCTGATTCCTCTGCACCGATCACTAGTACAACTGATGTGGAATACTGTGCACCATATTTCGAGCAGCAGTGCATGTTATGGTGAAAATTTTGACCTATACTGTTTTTGTGCAACTGTTTTCCCTTAAGGTTAGGGAGCACTGTCTTCTGCATACTAGTTCATTATAATCACATAAAACGTGAAATTAAGGAGTGGGTGTACAGAAAGAGTGAATACAGATGAAGACCTGGGCAGGATTGATAAAGCTTTGCCCGGGCGCAAACTCAGTTTGGCCAGGGCAAACTAGTCTTTGTGAATAGTTGGTATTCACAAAGCCCAGTTCCCCATGAAACTGGGTTTGCACCTGGAGCAAAAGCAGTGAAGGGGGGCCACAATTCAATTGAGGGGTGGAGACCTTATATCCCCGCAATCCATTCACAAAAGGTTCTCCACACGAGGGCCTTTGCAAAGGTCTCACAGAGCAAATTACCGCTGAAAAAACCTGGCGGTAAACGGCTCAACCCTAGTGGTCAGCAGAGGTACTGTGGTTCCCACTCCCCTTCCTGGTCTCCAATCCCCTGAGCTCCCACCTGTTACTATAAATACATATTTTCCACAGTGTAATGGTCCCACCCTCCCCAATAACCCAATCACCTAACTGTTCTTAAAATAAAATTGTTTCCATTATGTAGTGATTCCACCCCAATCCCCGATCACCCAATCACCCACCCGGTAATAAAATGAAATGTTTTCCATAAATGTTCCACAGTGCAGTGGTCCCACCCAGATCCCTGATCGCCCGATTACCCACCTGGTAATAACATAAAATGTTTCCATAGTGTAGGGTCACACCCCCATTGTCCGATCCCCCACCTGATATGATAATCCATATTTTTCCGTAGTTTAGTGGTCCCAAAAGCCCCCCATCCACTTTGGCAATGACATACCACCCGGCTCCCCCCACCCCAGCATGGCCACCAGTCGGAGAGCAGCACAGCACTCCTCACACCTCCATGATTGCCCACTGACTGAACTGTCAATGACAGCTTACAGTATATACAACAAGCCCATTGGCTGACACTCTCAACCAATGGGCTTGTAGTATATACTGTAAGCTATCATTTAACAGTTCAAATCAAGTAACCATGGAGACGAGAAGAAACTGTGCTGACCGGATGACCAGTGGCTGTGCTGAGGTGAAAAGGCTGGTGGTTATAATACTGAGTGGTAGGTTGGGAAGACCATCACACTACGGGAAAATATGCGTCGGTGATCTGTCCCCCCAGCCTCCATTAGGGGGAAAGCATTTACCGACTGCTGGCATCCCTACTCCCTGGAGAAGCAGAGCAGTCCTTGGGGTGCTCGATCCTACTCTGCCCCTGCCGACCCCCGGCGGCCCATGCTCATTCCTGAACCTGGGTCACTGGCATGGCGTGAGGTGTGGAGTCCAGTGCCTCAACCCTCAGCACCACTGGGCTGGCACAAAGTATCAGAATTTTGTCAGTGTCTTTCCTAGAAGGCACAATAAAATAGAACATTGTGTCCCAGAGCTAATATTCTGCTGACAACTCTGCAAATTAGTTTGTGGAGATCAAACTGCATCTTAAGGCTACCCCCTGAGTTCCTAACAGATTTTTGCAACCATTTCAACAATATAGTGACTTTATATAAATTTTCAAACCAGAGAACCCAATTTCATATAAAGATCCACATAAATTTGTATAACCACAGATAAGTAAGGGGGAAGGAAAGGTAGAAACAGCAACTGAAGGCAGGGATATAGCAGATAGGGAAGAATCACAAGACCTTCAGAGTGATCAGTTCCTAGGTTTCACAAGAAAATTTGATTGTGCAATCAGACAGACAAAAGACAGAAAAGGAGACTATAGAACAGATCCTTGCTTTTAACTCTTTCTGCATAACAAATGGGACAGTGTCTTATTCGACCCTATCACATAACCACCTCTTTAAGAAGGAACGTGTTTTAAAAAACAGGTTTGCAAAACTTTCTTTTAATTCTCTTCTAACATTACCTGATAAGCTTTACAGTTCTGTGCATATGCAGTAGCCCTTTCTCAATAAAAACCAGTATTGTGAGCCGTTAAGTTTAAACCCTCAAATTTTTTTAACCTTCAGAATTCTCAATTCCTGATCCATATATTGACAGAACATCAGCACTGACATTCTCTTTTCCAGAGTTGCACATCACTTTGGATTTAAATGGCTGTAGTGCCAGATACCACCTTGTGGTTCTGGAATTTTTATCCTACATTTGATTAAGCCAGCTGAAAGGATTCTGATTAGATAACAGTACAAAGTCAGCTCCTAGCAAATGAAGTTTAAGAGACTCCGTGGCCCAGTTTACCGCAAGGCATTCCTTCTGAATGGTGAAGTATCTTTTCTCTCTGTCATGCAGTTTTCCACTGATATATAGAATAAGATGTTTTTTCCCATCTATATTCTGACTCAAGACTATACCTATTCCTGCCTCTAATGTATCTGTCTGTAACAAAAATTGTTTCTCAAAATCTGGGCTTCTTAAAACAGGGGCTGAACAAAATGTAGCCTTGATGGCCCAGGAAGGCTCATCACACTCTGGAGACCATTTTACATTATCCAGGCACTGATTCTTTGTGTGTTCAGTGAGGAGAGCAGGTAACTGAGGAATGTTGGGAACAAATCTCTGTTTCTAAACAATAGCCCTAAAAAATGACCTGTTATGTTTCTGTGTGTTAGGGACAGGACTGTCAGCTACAGCATCTGTCTTAGAAATCTCTGGCTTTACTTCTCCATTACCCAAAACATAACCCAAATATATGGTTTCCTGCCTGCCCAATGCACATTTCATTTCATTTTTTATACTTGTAAATCTGATGAGCGAATCTGCCCGTTTTCACAGATGACAAGTTACAATGGTACAAAAAACAACATTCAAGACAAAATAATAAACTATACAATACAAAATACTAATTACATATAATTTTGACACTTACATCATAGGATATGGTCAGCAAGTACATTGAAACTTGTTAAAAAGCCACTGCATAAGATGAGATTTATAACAAGAAACAGTTTTACAATCAACCGGGTCAATTGGAACCGTATTGAAAAATAGGGGTGCTGGATACAAAAGTGACCTTTAGCCCACTGATTTTTACATTTGGTAGGATTATTGGTCAGACCTACCTTCTTGATAGATTGGATAACTGCTAGTAGGTGTTTCAGGTGGCTATTCTAGTCTGGACTGTACACCACAATGTCATCCAGGTAAGCAGCTCAATAACCAGTGTGAGTAGCTACAATTACATCCATGTACCACTGGAATGTAGAGGGTGTGCAATGTAAAACAAACAGCATGGTGGTGAACTGATGGCATCCAAAAGGAGAGGCAAATGCAGTTTTTTCTCTGGATTCTTTAACTACAGGAATTTCCTAGTAACCCTTGGTGAGATCGAGGGTACTGATGTACTTGCCACGTCCCAATCTGTCTACCAAATCATCTATCCTGGGAGTAGTATAACTGTTAAATATGGACACTTGATTAAGTTTCCTGAAATCAAGGCAGATTCTTACACCCCATTCTTTTTTATTTACAATTACCATTGGTGATGATCAAACACTTCTCAACTCTTCTATGATACCCAACTGTTTCATTCTTTGTATTTCCTCAACCATGTCTGCTCTTAACTGTTCTGGAAATCTGTATGTGTTTTGTTTAATAAGGTGAGCATTCTCTGTCACTGTTTTGTGCTCAGCCCCTTTTGCTCGGCCTAACACTGTGGTACAAGTACTGTTAAATGTCTTTACCAAGTTACAAATTTGTGCAGTTTGAAGGTTAAGGAAACATTCACTTTGTTTTTGTTTAACCCCAGCTGCCTAAATAACCTTGGAGAGAAGCATCGTTAGTGTGCTGTGAAAAAAAATCACAATCAGTTATCAGTTCAGTAGTGCTGTGTGAAATGTGAAATATCACCAATGAAATTGGCATGGAATGATCATTCTACTGGTGGAACTTCCAGTGGAATTTCACTGGTTCTTCTGTAGAATTCTGCCTGCTGGGATCCAAGGAATAATATTCTGAGAAATAGCATTTTTCCACAGAAAGTCATTCTACAACCATTTTCTTCTGCAGAATTCCACTATTCTGTTTCTGGCAAAATTTGATGAAATTTCAGTGGAATTTCAAAAATTCTGTGAAATTTCATTCCACCAGAATTTGAAAATTCTGCGCAGCACTACAGTTTAATTTCATCATTGTCATATATTAACCCCTTATGTCCATCAGTTTTTGTTTTTTTTGTTGCCACTGTTTTTTCAGGTGTCTTCTTGCTTTCCTTGATTTCCAGATCTTGGAGCTGTGCTCAAATAAGTCTGAATAAAAATCACCAAAAGGAAAAGAGTCCCCAGCATCTAAGACATTCTTTGCCTGAGCTCTTGTAATCACAGCTTCTGACACAACAGGATTTACTCACTCTGAGATTAACTCAGTAAATCCTGGAAGTAATTTCCAAAAATTGCAGGTGCAGGTAATTTAAGTACTAGCCCCACTTTCATTTTTTGTGACACCCCATTAATATTTTCCGAGACACTTGGGTGGTGGGATAATATCGAGTGCCCTGTGGATGCAGATGACACCAGTGTCTGGTCCTTTTGCACAGTGTTTTCCCAGCACATCAATGTGCACTAGGGTCTGTCTGATTCCTGAATCAGTAAGTCCCTTCACAGTCTTATCTCACACCTTAGAGCAGATTCAGATGATGGTGTTGCCATGCTTAACAGTCCCAGGGGGTGCAATAGGAGGGTGGCTACCCTGAGACATACAATACAGGTTCAAAGTTCATTGCACACCAAAAAAGAGAAGTTCAAAACCTTTTTTTCAAATTAAATAATTTTTTTTCAACTGCTCTGAAAAACTTGAGCTGTTGCCAGTCACCCTTATAGGTGTTACCCAGTGCTTTACTACAACCAGGCTTCCTTCTCCCACCTTGACATCTGTTAAATACTTTCCTCAATTTTCTAAGGACAAATCTGCTTCAATATTACCCTCCTTATTTTTATGGCAGTTTCTTGCAATATCCCCTGGCTTATTACAGTTATAGTAAATAAAGTATTTGGCTGCAGATTTGTTACCCCCACCAGAGTTCTTATCTAACCTGGAGTTAAGCCAGGAAAAAGAGGGTCTTACCGGTCTTTAGCTGTTACTCACTGCTGCGTAGTCTGTCTGGCCATCTGATAGTTCTCAGCCAAAGAAATGTCTCTTTCCCCACTTTATGGTCAGTGTTCTTTTACCCAAATGTGCACATCTGTAGGCAGGATGTTGATGAATTGCTCCATTGCAAATATGTCAATGATCTGTGGGACTGTTTGCCCTCTGTTTGGAGCCATTTACTGAGGAGTTCTCTGAGTTGGGTGAAGGCTTCTTGAGAATTGTCGACTAAGATGTACTCCAGGGACCAAAATCTCTGCCTGTAGGTCTCTACTGAGATATCATATATATATATATTTTATCACTACTTAATTTACCACAATGCTGTGGCTCAATAGGTGGGGGCATCTAGCCACCAGCTCCACCCACCTGGAGAGCAGCAGGCTCACTCACATGATGGGGTCCAGTGTGGCTTGCTCCAACCCATCAGAAGGCCACCCCTATGCCTCCCTGAGTCAGGCTGGGACCAGATCCCCCCCAGCACAATTCCACAACAGTCCTCTGGGCAGTGTGGAGCATGGCCACCAAGCTGCAGGGTCATGCCCAGCCATTTTTCATCCTTTTATTTCTTCCCCCTGGAGTGCAGACATGCAATGACATTGGGGCACTATGTGCCGACATTCGCTGCACTCCACCCTCAAGTGTACTACTCTTGCAGTGCACCCAATCTCCACTGGGGGCTGCTGCAGAGTGGTGGTAAACCCAGTCCTTCCCCAGGAATAGGAGAGCAGTCCTCTGGATGCTCAATCCTATCCATCCCCTGCCAACCCCTGATGGCCCGAGTGCGTTCCTGACCTGGGTCATCAGCGTGGCATGAGGTGTGGTGTCCAGCACCTCAACCCTCAGTGCCACTGGGATGGCTACAATACCATATTTTTTAAGGATTTATCTTTTCACAACATCATAGTTCTCTGACTGTGCAGGGTCCTTATTATTGCTGTAGGCAAAATGGCCTTCACTTGTCAGATAAGGTACCAGCCTGATTGCCCATTGCTTCTTTGGCCACTGGCAGGCTGCAGCAATCCTTTTAAAAGTTGTCAGGTATGCTTCAATATCATCTTTTTTTAAATTAAATATATTTTATTAGTTTCCACAGCAAATAAATAAATAATAACAAACAACAGATTAAACAATAATTATACTAATCTCCTGACCCTCCTCCCCAACCTCAACCCACCCCATGGCATCAGAGCAGTTGTTAAAATAGTCACCTGTCCCTATGTATCAGTGATGACCTAGCCAGGCTATAGAGAGTATAGAGTCTGCATCTTATCCCATATTCTGTTGAATCTTGTAAGGCGATGGTGCATGCTCACAATGAGTCTCTCTCAACATTTAGATTGAAGAGGAATTCCTGCAGCCACTCAGTGTAACTTATAGCGTGAGTGTCTTTCCAATGGGATAGAACCAATTTTTGGACTGACATAGAAATCAGAGCCATATAGTATCTGCTTTCACGAACCCCAATGCCCTCATAATGCTCCACCAAGCAGACCTCTGGCGAGAAGTAGTCTTTAATGCCTAAGAGTGGGTCATACCTCTGTTGTATTAGTGACCATAAGGGGGCCACCACCGGGCACTCCCAGAATACATGCAAAAGGTTATCTTCAGCCTGGTGATATTTTAGGCAAGTGGGGGAAGGGATTTTGCCCATTTTGTGAAGTCTCACTGTAGTAAAGTACATACTGTTAAGGATCTGGAACTGCCTAAGTCTCAGCCTGTCTTGTGATATGTAAGTGTGTCAGTTCTGCCATATTTTACTCCAGATGAAGCTGGAGTGTGGCAATATTGAGTCCCAGTAACCTGAGACCCCTCCTGTCTGGGGATATGCCCTGTCAAGAAGAGTAAGACAGATCCTAGACACAGCATGCAGAGAGGCTGCTAACTCACTGAGTGACTGCAAAGAACTTGCCCCTATTGCTAATTTCTGTAGCATATTCTAAGTTCTGGAGCAACAAGTGATGAAGCTGTATGACCTTAAAATATCTTTTCTACCCAGCTTGTAAGCCTAATAATTCTTTCAGAGTCAAGGCAGACCCCATCCTGAACTAGGTCCCCTAAATTGACTTTGGCCAATTGTGGCAGCCAGGAGGTCTGTATAGGTTTCCCTCCTATTTTGAATTTAGGGTTGCCCAGCAGTGGTTGGTTGGGGTCTCTGTTATTCTTATATGTTAAAAAAGGAGCATAACTGAGAGTAGACCTTGACTGACATCTCAATTGGGGAGTTATGCAACTTACTAGGGATCTCTTTAGGACTTATGTACATAAATGCTGTCAGAAGCAGGCCCATGGATGCAATATGCTTTGATATCATCTGAAGGACACAACTTTGTAAGTTTAACATCTTTTTAATTCTTTTTGTTTGTTGCTGTGCTGGACCTGAGCCAGATCCTCCAGCTTTGATAGATTATTGATTGATTGATTGTATTTTTATTTTGTTAATCAGGTAAGCACACTGGGCCGTATGTCCTTTTCACGGACATACAGAACTACAAAAGACTGAAACCCACTTTCCCAGGTTTCAGTATCCTGACGTTAGCATCCCAACACATGGTTGCTTGACAGGTGAAGTTTTTCCACAATGGAGGTTTTTTAATGTTTTGGGGGACTTCGGGCCCTGTACTCCCCTTACTTTATATAACAAACTCTGTCATGGGCAAACTTCATGTGTTGGGCAAGCGGTGTCAGCTTATGAAACTCGGGAAAGCGAGTTTCAGTCAAACGAAATACTCCTCCTTTTACAGACATGACCTGGAACATACAAGATAACAAAATACAAAACATACAATACAATATATAACAATTATTGATAACATTTATAGCAAAAATCAAACATTAAATTTTAAAACAATAAAAACTATTTGCATTCTGGATTTCCGGATGCAATGAATTCCAGTTTTTGCAGCAACATAAGCAAAAGATCTCTGACCTGTTGAGATTTAAAGACATTGGATAGTTAAAGTTAAAGGCCCTGATTCTAGAAAGGTTATGCCTGGCGTAACAGCACTTGCACCAAGTAGAATGGCGAAAGTAGCAACTTATGCCAGCAGTTGCAACTTACGCTATTCTACAAAGTGGCCTACAACATGTCACAGGCTGCTTGAACTGAACAGCAGTTAAGCTGGCAGTTGCACCATAAACCCTCTGTGACATGGTGCTAGGGGCTTTATGGCAGCTGTTGCACCCCATTCCAGAAGAGCAGCAACAAAGACCCCAATGTCAGGATTCTACAAGAACCCCCGGAGGAGAACCAGCATTGTAAGTTACACCTGCATTTAGCTGGTGTAACTTACATACATCCTCCGAGGGTTCTGCAGAACCCAGTCCATGTGCCCCCATGCCCAGACTGCCCCCGTTGTTGCCCCAATGGGCACCACACAAACAGTCAAGACTTGGGGCATGATCCCACCCCATCTCCCTACTGTACATGCCCCCATACAGTAAGTGCCCTACAGGGAAGCCCACACCAACTGCCCCCTGAATCCCTGTGCATGTAATGCCCTGCAGAGGCATCCAACAACCCCAGCCCCTGAGTGTTCAATCAGGGCCCCCAAACCATCCCACCCCCAGCCCCTGGATCCCCCATTGGAAAATGCCCACAGAACAGCTCTGTCATCCCCTACCATGCCCCGACCCCGAGATGCCGGCTGAAAAGTGGCAAATGTCCTGCCCTGGTAGTCTAGTGGCTCCCCACTCAGCCATGCCAACCACCCAACACCCCCACCTGTCCCCAGCTGGTGACTGTCGCAGCCACCTTTCACCACCATGGCCAGCCACCAGCTGAGTTCAGTAGGAAGGCGTCTTTTCAGTATGCGCTCTTACTGACCTCAGTCGACAGCTAACCGTGTGTGTAGTGTGCTGTGCCAGTCATCGGCTGAGATGAAATGAGGGAGGTTACTAGGCTGGCACTGGATGATGAGGGGCCACTGACTTCAGAGCAGGACATTGCCTTTTATGGCCGGTGACTCGGGTCAGAGCATGGGTGAGAATGACGGAACCCTGCGGGCATTGCTATGTCGGTTTCAGGGGCCAGTTGGTGTGGCCAGCCCTGCGAGGCACTTACTGGATGCATGTGGGGGCAAGGGGTGTGGGCAGCCCTGCAGGGCAGCTATTGTGGCTTGCTGGGCAGGAGGTGTCCTTGCGATGTGTGTCTGTGGGTTGTGACATGCTCATCAGGTAAGCCCTCTGTTTGGCGTACCTGGCTGCATGTCGCAAGTCACAGGACTTTGCTGTGGAGACCCTGCCACTTCTAGAATAGGGTGCAGGGTCATTGTCGCAGTTGCAGGTGGCGCAAGTTGCATTTGCTGGTGACTTGTGCCACCCTTCTAGAACCAGGCACAAAGTGTTATCTGAATGGAAACTTGACTGCTTGTTTTTGGGGGATAGCTTACAAGGTACTAAGCCATCACTGCTCCTGTTGCTGCATTTCTTCTCTGCTGCTCCTGTCACTGCATTTCTTCTCTGCTGCTCCTGCTGCAGCATTTATTCTCTTCTCTGTTGGTCTTGTCACTGCATCCCTTCACTCCTCTTCTCTTCTCTTTGCTTCTCTTTGCTTCTCTTCTCCTCTTCTCTTTTCTTCGCTTCTCTTCTTCTGTTTTATGCTGCTCCTGCTGCTGCATTTCTTCTCTTCTCTGCTGCTCCTACCACTGCATTTCTTCTGTTCTCTGCTGCTCTTGTCAATGCATCTCCTCTTTTTTCTGCTTCTCTATCTCTCTTTGTTTAATAGCACACTATCTAAAGAAGACAGACAGGCTTTTGGATGGTGTCACTTCCTGTTCTTCTTCTTCTACCATCACTGCCATTCTTCTAGTAATCACTCCTGGGCTTGCTGTTGCAGGATCCATGCCTCTCTTCTTTGTTTCCCTGGTACTAGGTCTAGTACCCATGCACAAATCTCCTGGCTTAGAGTTTGCATGGTGTAAATCCCACTAAGTCTGACACTATCTGTCATCAAGGTGCAGGTCAGGCAGCATAGGAAAACCAGGAGCAGTTATAAAATTCACAAGCAGTGTTTTATTATTTTCAATAACAATAAAATCTAAAAAAATGTGTAGAATGGCTCTTACACATGCAGTTCAAACTGAAGTCCTTCATCTGAGGGTATCTCCAATTCTAAATTTTAGTCTCTTTCTCTCTCTCTCTCTCTCTCTTTCTCTAACAAAAGAGTGCAGTCTTTATATAGAATGTATTTTCCTGGCAATTAACTTCTGCATCCTGATCTGTTAAGAGATTCCCTGTTTCTCACAAAATATTCAAAATGTTGTCAGTTTCTTTCCTTGCAAATGTAACAAAATAGAACATTGTATTCCAGAGCTGATTTCCTGCTGACAGCTCTACAAATTAACTTGTGGTTTTCAAACTGCATCTCAAGGTTAACCCCCTGAGTTTTAAGTAGATTTGTGCAATAATTTCAACAATATAGCTATGTGCATTTTCAAACCAGAGAACCCAGTTTCAAATAACGATCCACATACATTTGTCTAACCACAGATAAGCAAGGGGTAAGAAAAGATAGAAACAGCAAGTGAAGGCAGAGAGATAGCATAAGGGTGAAAATCATGAGACTGTTAGAGTGACCAATTCCTAGGTCTCACAAGAAAATTTGATTGTGTAATCAAACAGACAAGAGACAAAAAAGGAGACTATAGAACAGATTCTTGCTTTTAATTCTTTCTGCAGAACAAATGGGACAGGGTCTTATTCAACAATGTCGCATGCACTGCTGCTTTAAAATTAAACCTACTGAAGAGTAGAAGTTTAGAGAAAAACAACAAAGATGGTAAGGGAGACTATAGGCCATGACATGAAAGTAGATGGTAAATCTTGCTACAGGCTTATATAGTTGGACCTGGGGTTCCCTGGACTGCACCAACAACATCTTGTTGTCATCTTGATTGTTCCTAGTTGCAGGATATGCAATACCAGAGAAAGGAAGTGTGACAGGAACCAAAGGTCCAACCACGTGAGCCTGTGGCTTGGTAGTTACAGCAGTAGGATGGTATTCCGTGGGCCTGCACCAAAAACATCTAATTTATTTATTTTAATTTTGGTAACCGGGCAGACCCACTGAGACCATGACAATCCCTTTTTCAGGTGCAACCCGGAATTAATTACAGACAAACGTTCCATAGATTTACACATTTTATAGACAGACAGTCCATAGATGTGCACATATTAGA
Source organism: Neoceratodus forsteri (assembly GCA_016271365.2). NCBI lineage: Eukaryota > Metazoa > Chordata > Ceratodontiformes > Ceratodontidae > Neoceratodus > Neoceratodus forsteri. The sequence continues at coordinate 437,248,347 of JADMNL010000023.1, forward strand.
ACAATCAGCATTACAGAGAGCACAGATCAATGAATTTCTCTCAATAAGAATGTTCATATTGTCATCTCAGTTGTTCCTAGTAGCAGGATATGCAATACCAGAGAAAAGAAATGTGTCTGGGAACTCCTGGTCCAACCATGTGAGTCTGTAACTCAGTGGCTAGAGCACTGCTGAGGTATTCCGGGTGCCTGGGTTCAATTCCCAGTAGGTCACATTATTTCTTTCTCACTACACTTTGGAATTTAATTGCTAAGCAGTGGGTAATACTGCACCAAAAACATCTAATTATCTTCTTTGTGTGAATCTAAGAGATATTGCATAATTCAGCATCTTGGGTTGTGTGTTGTTTCCCCAGTAAGCCACCTTCCTACTTACTTCAGTGTTGAGAAATAATAACCTGTTCAGAGTCCCCTAATGTCCACAGTACTTGGGATTGTGGTCCCAACTGCTGCAGATTGATTGGGGGTTGGGGTTGATTGCACAGTATTACCCTGGAGGTTTTTAAACAATACAGGATGAAGACTATGGCTGAAGTGCCAGGGCATGTTGTGGCTGTAGGAGATTCCCATATGTGTTACTGTTTCCAGTTGTACCTTCTGTCCACAATAAATTGACTGAGCTGCATCTTGCCTCCTGTGGAATTACTTTGTCAGTTCTACATGTGATCTCATCCTGAGTGACCAGCATCTCCTGGTTTGCTCTGTTTTGTGGGGAGCTAACTGCTCCTGCCTGACACCGAACTCCTGGCACTGGCATGCACATTGATCCTGTTTCTTTCTGTTTTGAGCAAAGTTAAGCTTAGATTATCTTTCCAATGAAAAACTCACTTGTCTATGTACCGTGTCTCCTGGTGTCCTGGTGTCTTCATCTTGTCTCTGCTTCTGGACCTGAACCTCCCTCTTCTCACAGGCTGCCTGCCTGCCATGTATAGCATTTTCTCCCAGTGGACCAGAAGTAGAGACTCCACCACAGTTTTCTTTCCAGCTCCTTATCTAGTTGTCCTTCAGCAGGTAACACTTCCTCCTCTACTGGGGACCCAGTCTCCTCTGGTCCCACTGATTCACTCCCCTCCAGACTATGTAGTCTTATACAGTAAAAGCTTCCCCAATAGTCTGTGTGGGGAGGGAAGTTGTCTCCCTCACCCAGGACACGATTCCACTCTCTCATCCATCTTTCTCTATCCCTCTGAAAAGAGGCAGCCCTAATGAAGAGTACTGGAATTTTTCAGGTGTCGTGGCTAAATCCCCCTATTCACAAAATACCACCAACAGCTTAAGCTAGTTCAAACTCAGTTTGCATCTGTATATAACCCCGCCCGGTTTGTAGGAAAATAGCTGAATTCATAGACCTTCTTTCCCTGTCAACCAAAACTAACTAAATGAGTAATATATTATTTAACAAATAAACTGCTGGTTTGGCGTAATGAGTATTTGCTGGGTGTTATGCAGAAGATCCTCTTCATTTCTGATATTTGCCACATACCAGTAGCACTCCTGCAAAATAAAAACAAGGTATGGTATGAGTTCTTAGGTTGTTTTTTTATTTAGTATGCTTTATTAAATAAAAAAAAATGACCATACATTCATCTAAACAAAATGTTAACATAATTAGACTCAAGACAAGAATCTGTCCAGTAAAAGAAATCTTACATATAAAACATATGCCATATACTGTAAGGGTATTGACATAGAGAAACAACCCCCCCCACACCACCCATCCTCCAAAAACACCCCCACCCTGTCTGCGGTCCACACACCAGGAGGTTACACTAGCCGGAAAGATGCAAGTTATTAAGGGATGTGAATGACAGGCCATTATGGAAGCAGGATTTCATCTGGAGTTAGGTACCCCATAAAGATAATAATGTGTAAAGCGGTTCATATGTAGTACGGTAGAATTTCAATCTTTTCCACATAGAGGCTATATGTTTTTCCAGCTATAGAGCAAGAAGTATCTCTCGGTGCCATTTTATGAAAAGAGTTCTTAGTTTTTACAGTTCTTTTTTTACCTATATATCAAGCACTGTTATTACTGACAGCTAATTCTGTAACAGTATTGTAGATATGAAATGTTATCTGCATATTTATACGCATTACCATTTTCTGATCTGCATGCTTACCCAACTGTAATGTGCATGCTTATTGACAAAGTCCTGATTTTAAAACTGTTCTAAATAACACTTTACACTGCTCATTTTAAAAATAAATGTATAGTCCAGTAGTACAGAATACTGTCTACTGTCAAACCACATATATAGTACATACTGCTTAATAAAATTGTATCTTGTGAAAGCACAAGTTTAGCAAATGTTCATAGATGCGCATTTTCAGCCACTATAACAGAAACTCTACTGCACAAGTGCCTTGCAAAAAATCCAATTTTAAAACCGATGAAAAATGCAACTTACACTCCTCGTTCTTCAAATAAAATAGCATTTAACAGTGCAAAATAATGATTACTATAAGACATAATAGTTATACTGTATATCCTATATAAACACAATTTAAGAGAACAAACAAAACATAAACATACTTGATCATTGCATCTCTTTCAACATGTATGGATAGGCATTAAAACCTCTAATCCCTCTGATTCAACACAGGAAACCTTCACCACTTGCTTCTGTGTTATGAGACACTTTCCCAAACTAGATATAATCCAGTTACATATGGATGAGATCAAATCGGGGGCCAATGTTTGCTGGTATACTTGAAATATTCCCTCTGCATGATTTCTCAGTCTTTCATGGTGCGCTATAACCCCCATATCCTCCACCCAGAGGTTGCATGTGGGTAAGTCCTATCCTAGAACTTTTAAGCTTGAAAAATCAGGTATTTGGCCTCAGTACTGGTGGCCACAAGCCATCAATGGGGGGGGAGTGTCCATGTACCGGTGAATCTCCAGGACCCTTATGTAATAAAACCTGGCAAAGTGAGAAAAGCTGAGTCCTAGAATTTCTTGGCATCTCAGACAGCTTCCCAGAATTTAGTCAGAAGGGGCACTCCCATAGGACAGTGTTTCTCATATGAGGTATCCTTGGCTGCATGCAACCACTATCACAATTCTTTGCAGCCACAGAACTTTTTAGAGTCCTGATTGCAGAGGTAATGGAACAGATCTGTCTCTCTCCTCCCTACTCTTGCTAAGCTACAGGAGCGCATTGTTCTCACGTAGCTTTTCTCCTTTCATGACTACTCCTTCTTCTCCACTTCATTCCAGTCTGGCTTCAGGAATTCCTACACCATATCCACCTCCCTCCACGTGTTCACTGACTCCATCCTTTCACGTATGGACAAAGGTCAGATCATCTCCATTATCTGTGTAGACTTGGTCAAACCCTTTGGCACTGTTGCTCACCCCTTCTCCTGGACAAGTTTATGGCAGTAGGCCTGTTGTCCCAGTCAGTCAATTGGTTTTGCTTCTATCATGAGGGCAGATCTCAAGCTGTTGAGATTGACATGCACTATCTTCCTCCTTCCCCATTTGCTCAGGCATCCCACAGAGATCTGTTCTTGTCCCAGTTCTATTTTTCTTATTCCTAATTGACCTCCCTTCTGCCTGCTCTTCAGCATCCATTCACATGTATGCTGATGATACTGTAATGTTTGCATTTGCCTTCTCTGCCCCAGCCTTACTGCCCAGCTGCAACTAGACTTTGTCAATATTTAGCACTGGTTCCAGTAACACAACTGATCCTCAAAGTCAAGAAAACTGTCTCCATCACCTTGGTTCTCAACAGTGATTTACCAGGCCCACTCCCTTGCATCATTCCATACCCTCATTGGTGCTGTGATAAAGGATGTTCCCCCTTTTAAGTACTTTGGGGTCTGGCTTGACCATCATCTTGATTTCCCTGCACACATTGATATTACTCACCTTAAGCTTTACCCCAAGAGTAGTGTTCTCTACAGGAAAAAAAAGTCAGCATTCTACTTTCTGGCTGCTGTGAAATTGTTTTGAAGATGATTCTCCCCATCTTTGACAGTGATGACATAATCTACAGTTCTGCTCCCAAAACCACCTGAATCAGACTTGATCCCCTCTTGCACGTTTTGCCATTTTGCATTAGACTGTCCCCTGCGTGTCCACCATACCCTCTCCTTCCCCTCCCTTTATTCCAGGCACCTTGCCCATTGTGGCACCTTTATTTCCAGACTCTGGTTTGGCCCTTTTCCTCTCTCTTCTCCTCTCCTCTCCTCTCCTCTCCTCTCCTCTCCTCTCCTCTCGTCCCCCTCCATTACCTCCTACTGTCTGTTTAGCACTGCTCCCCATGCCCTGTCTATCCTCCACAGGAAATGTATTGCTCACCAAGCTGCCTTCTGATACTGTCTCCCCAAACTATGGTCCTCTCTCTCCATGTTTATCATCTCTGCCTCTTCCACCTTCTCCCTTAAGTATCTTCTTTGTAACTTTATAGTTCTCTCTTGCAACTATAACTGGTCTATACCTAGTAAATGCCTTGCTGCTGCTCTGTTTTGCTTTGGTATTTCCCCACCCTTGTTTCCCATATATAGTTGTATTGTAAAACATTGTTATCTAATATTTAACAATCTTATGGAGTCTTAAATAAATAGTTATACATCACATACCTTAAACTTATTAAGATTTATACATCATAATGATTCTTCCATTTGGGAAAGTACATTAATATTAATGGAATCATAAAACTGCTATATTGGAAATATTTCATTCTCAGAGGAGATGTCGATATCCTAACTACTTGTTTCCACATGTTTTTTTTTTTATCAATCGATTGAGCACAATTCTCTTCAATAAAGAGACTATTACTCAACAATGTATGACATCTCTCATAATTAATGTTCGGTAGAGAGGGCACATTCTAGTGTGCTAAAATCATTCTTTTGGTACAAATGTTTATTATTGCCAACACTTTTTGTAATTGTTTATTGATTTCTAATTTAGTGAAATAATTGAGCACACATATGGTAAATCAAAGGGTATATCTATCTGTAAGATTTTTGTCTGCTTGTTGCTATGTACAGTACAGTACCACCATGTTTTCATATATACACAATGCCATAACTGATGGTATAGGTAACTTCTTGTGTTACAATTATGCCAGCATTTTGTGTTTGTCTTATAACCCACCTTGTATAATCTTATTAGAGTAATATACACTCATTTATTCAAGTTCAATATGTTCTGACAATCGGTATTTTATATAAATTCCTTATATAATGTGTTCAGATACTTATATATATATATATATATGTAGGTGTCAGTGTGGCTCAATTGGTAGCACATCTGCCTCTGGACCAGAAGGGTTGTGGGTTCTCGTCCCACACCGGGATAGGACTTGTACCTAAAACACTGGCACCCAAGTGCTGTACTGCTGGTGTGTGCCATCCTTTGGATGAGATGTTAAACCGTGGTTCCTTCTACCCATCTGGTTGGTGTCCAGGTGGAAGTAAAAGAACCCAGGGCAAAACCAAATCCTTATAACAGTGTTGAATCACACAAAATAATATACAGAGCATAAATAATAAAGACAAAATAAAAAGAAAAAATCAAATAAGTATTACAGTCATATATTATCCAAATAACTTGTCCAGTGTCCTACCATAACATAAAATTATATACAGCACCATAATGGAGTACAAAAGCTCATAATGAGGAGACACACACAAAAAAATAAAACACAGTATTATATCACACAGACATCCTATACTCTACTCACCCCAACCCTATATACATCATTTATATTTAATAAATTCCCACAACCCTTTCCACCACTTGATTGTGAGATGCCTAGCATTTGTGTTGAAATCCTTTATGTAGACTCCATTCATAGTTTACTCTACCAGTATCTTAAAAGTCACATAAGGCATCCGTTTTTGCTGTAATACCCATTGACATCATGCTTGCCAAACATAATATTTTAAGCAACAGAAAAAAAACAACAAAGTGCCGTGATTGTACTTACTCAATAAATGGGGACAGTGCCCTAAGACCAAGGATTCATAGAAGAGTTGTACAACCCATTTCAAATGCCATTCAGTGGCCAAAAAACTCCATAACTGGGTAGCATAAGAACATGTAAATAAAGGTTTCTTCCTGATTCTGGCCTTCATTATAAGGGCAATGTCTCTCCTCTCTAACCTCATGCTTAGCATTACCTCTTATATTTAACCTGCCATAAAGTGATAGCCAAAACATTTCCCACATAGAAATGGGAATCCTATTATTATTTAACTGCTTTAACACTTTCTGTTTCAATGCTTATGGGCAATTCTTAAAATCAGGTTCCATGGGATGAATGGTACCCATAATATGACCATACAGTTGTTGCCCAGACATGTTACTGATATGAGATTTTGTCAGATGCCATTTGTGTAGTATTTTTATCACAGGTTTAATATAGTCTGGTACTACCAGCTTGGGACTTGGTTTCAGTTGCATATCCTTCCCCTATCTACCAAATAACTTTTCCAGGGTATCATGGAACCACCAATACTGTAAGCTCTGAACTGGGCCTAAACCTATTTTGAAATTCTGATCTAAAAATAAACTATAAAAAAGGGGATATGATCAATCATACCCAGCCTCCCCTGGGCCTTTGGAGATAGGTAAAACATCTTATAATTGGATTCAACCTGCTCCCCCACACCATTTGGAAAAAACAAGAATATACCCTTGTTTCCAAAGATGGGTGGAGTGGGAATATCATTGTCACATATAAAAAAGAAGGTAAAATAAACTTTTTAACTATATGTACTCTTTTGATCTTGGGCAGCCTCCATGTCTTCCACTTATTGACCTTTAATTCTACTCCCTTTAGGGCTCTTTCCCAGTTCACTAAGGGGGCATTCTGGGGACCAGATTGAATTCCCATAATATTTTGTGGATCTGTAGAAAGCTGAATTTGGATGAAGGTTGCTACTGGTTGCCCTGGGTTGTCTAGAAGGAGCCCCTTACATTTTTCTAAATTTAACTTAGAATTCAAAACCCTTGCATATTCCTGTAGGTGTGCAAGGGCCCTTAGAATTTGGTAAGGATTTGTCATGAATAGCATGATATCAGCCACGAAGCTTGGACTTTTATTTCACTGAGCGCTAGGCCCTTATAGACTCCACACACACTTGAGTATGATATAATTTCCACATCAAAGGATCCAAAGAAAAATTATATAACAGAGGGCTAAGCGGACAACCTTGCCTAACCCCTATAGTAAGTGAAATCTCCCTTGTATTTTGTTTTGAATGATTGGCCATATAGATACCCTAGAATGGAGCAGTTTAATCTTTGAATGAAATCCTCTGGTATACCATATCGTGTCTTAAAGTTAGAAAAAGAAAAGGTAAATACACTCTGTCAAACACTTTACATTGATCCAGAGTTACAATATAGCCCAGTTTGTCTTTATTACCATGGCATTCAATGACATCCCTGATGATCATTAAGGCCTGCTGTATTTTCCTATCTGGAACCCAACTAAATTGGGCTGGATGTATCAATTGTGATGCAATTTTCTTTAACCTATTATTTAATAATTGTGACAGAATTTTAAAGTCAGTATTCAGCGGGGTTATAGGCCTCCAACTGGCTAGATCTTTTCTATTCCCTGTTTTATATAAGAAACTTAGGAGCCTTGATGTAAATTGGGTTGGGGGCTGCCTGAGTCTTAAAAAAAATAAGAAAACAGCTCACCTAAGCAATATGCAAATTATTTTGGAAATGCTTTATATAGTTTGTATGGAAGGCCATCAGGTCCTGGTGATGCCCCATTTTTTAGTGTTTTAATGACTTCCTCAATTTCAGCTGCCAAAAAGGGAGCATTTGGCTCAGTTGTATCTGCCAGAGATAGTTTATCTGGAAAATCCTCCCACATCTTCTTTTGTAGGGGTCCTGTCCATTTTGTGGGAATCCAGAAAGCATTTCACTAATCTAAATAACTCCTGCTCTGTATCTACTATCTTACCCTGTTCATCTAGTAGCTGGACCAAATCCATCCTCTCTTTCCATTCTTTACATGCCTCGTAAGTATCTCCTATAAGGGATTTTTGTGTCCCATTCTGCATTTCAGCTATTAATGCTTTTGCCCTATCATACTGTAACTTCCTCATTTCCTCTTTCACCTGAGCTATCTGTGTTCATAATCCCGTCTTGAGGTGGTTGCAGCAGAAAACTAATATTGGAGTTGTGCTCTGAGTTTTAGATAATGAAAAAAATTCTGTCTCTCCTGAATTTTCCAAAAACACTGAAACCATATCATTATGTCCTGCTTCGTATCCGTCCACCACTCCCCAACATCTTCATAAAGGTCACACACTGATACCCTATCCCATAACAAATCTAATATATTGTCCTTAACTTCCTCGTCCAACAGGGTAGAGGTATTCAATCTCCACCTTTATTGCATCTAGGTGTACCAGGGTTGAAGTGAAATATGCTTTTAAAACAAATTGTCAGAAAATTCAATTGGTAATATCTGGAGGTAGGCTGTGGCATATTTGGGAGACAAATATATGATCTATGGTTGGCGTAAATTGTTTCTCTCTGGTATGCATATGGTGATCCTGCAAATGATACTTTGCACAGTCTACCAATCTGCCTAAATTTACCGTGTTTAAAAGCATTAGAATCACAGTAAGGTTTATTGTCTCCTCTTTGTTTTCCATGGTAAATCACAATTAAAGTCACCTCCTAAGATTACAAAGAAAGGCGTATGTAGGTAGGGCTGTAGTTGGGATAGTAAAGCCACTCTGTCTGCTTTTGTCTGTGGCCCATACACATTTATATATGGTGTCTGATTCCAATAACCATCCAGGCTAAATAATCTTCCTGGTATTATATCTATACGTTTAGACAGTTTAAAAGGGTAAGAAGTAAAGACTATCCCTAGCCCATCTGCCTTATCAGGCCCAAAAGACCAACAGGATGCCCCCCCTCCATTCTGCCTGGAAGAGTCTAAGCTGGTCAGTCATGTACATCCAGGTTTCCTGCAAAAATCCTATATTAATACTAGAATCCAACAAATATTGAAAGAACCCTTGTCTTTTCACCTGGTTCAATAAACTATGACAATTGCAGGATCCTACAACCAATGTCTGCATAAGTAAATTTTTTATTTAGGGACCCTTTTTCCTCTTTTTCTTCTTCTTCCCTTTGTACTCTATGGTGTCCCCCCCCCCATTCTTGTGATATAGGAGTATCTAAATCAACTACCTCCATGTCAAGAGTCATTTCCTGTAGGATCAAGGATAGAAAAGTGGTTTGGCTTCTCAAAATTTGGGGGTCAGGGGTAGGGTGGGGATTTGGAGTTTCTGGTCACTCTTCTCTGCATGGGAATACCTACAGACTGCTCAGAATTGGAAGCAGCCATTTTTGTTGTTTTTTTCTATGGGCTATCTGCATAACATACAGGTGGATAATCCCCCCAAAGGACAGGTTCTATGATGGGAAGGAGTTAATGCCCTTTCCTGTCAACCCATTTTGGCCTTCTACCTGCTTGCTGTCATCCACTATCACCAATGGCTCTTCCCCTTCTATGGTAATGGATAGGATCTGCAGGGAAGCTGTAGGTACTAGCATTGTGCTTTCCTTAGGTTTAACTGTCTTGTTTAGCAGAGTTTAAGGCCTCTTCCTGAGCACATTGAATCAGAAGCTCGGGACTGGTAACCAAAGCCTTGTTTATTGCAGCCAAAGGACAATCAGGAAAAATGTGCTCCACCTCCTTACAAAAATCGCACTTGGTTAGGTTGGCACATTGCATAGCCGTATGGCCCTCCTCTCCACAATTATCACATCTTTGTCTATCACATACGCTGGAGAGGTGGGTCCTGGCCCCACATTTGTAGCAGGAATGGGACTGCCCTGAATAAAAACACACCCCTCTGTCCCTGCCCAGCATGAATGAGTTGGGGATGTGCTCATTAGTATTATCTATCTGTTGCAGTTTAACTTTATACTTCCACCTGCCAGTCAAAAATAGTTCTGAATCCAAACACTGCCTCAGGTTCACCCAATACCTCACATTTCAGTGATAACCAAAATGTGATGTCCTCAACATGCACCCCTTAGTTGCAAAACATTACAGTGACATATTTGATTATAGGTTTAGTGAGGGGATTTCAAAAATAGGGACACAGTGGTAAAATTTTACAGCGTTATAGCTCTGCCAAAACAATTCTAGCATACAAGAACAGCAGAAACTAATGTCATAGTTGTTTTCCCCGAAATGTTAATAAAAGTATATACTTCTTTGGGGGAAACTTGAGGGATTCTTTTAATAACATTTTTCCCACATACTGTCGGTCTGGTCTTATTTCAAGTCCTTCTTTATACGAATCCTGACCGCGTTCCTCCATGAAGCAGCTTCCTTTTTAGATTTACCAAAAAGTTCGGATAACAAAGGTTTTTGTAATGGCACATCCTGGTCATTATTTGTTGTAATCGATTCTTCTGGTGGATAGTAGTGTCCATGTTTTGGTTCAGTCATCTCCAGGTTGCTTCCTTGGGGGATTCTGGTCTCTACTTGGCCTAGTATCTTTCCTTGCAGTTTCTTTGTCCAGTAACACCTCATTAACTGCTGTTGGCCCCCTCACTGTAGAACTAAGTCCTGTTTTTGAACATCCAGTTTCTGTCTCTTTTCTACAGGTTGCCATTCAGGAGACTGCAGTAAAAGCGGGTCCTGCCAGTCAGGATCTGAAAGCCACTGGTCTGACGGCATTTTTTTCTACCCTGATTCTCATAAAGCTTGTTCTGGGGACCATTTGGCAAAAGAGTCATTCATCCTTGTTTGGTCATTTTGTAGGACAAAAGCCTGCTGTATTGCTTCAGTGGTAGAGAGGCCAGATATCGGCTCCTCTGGCTCAGGGGTAATGTTATCTTTAGTCTTGAACAAATGGTTTGCCCTAATTTCCTATTTGCAAGTGTGACCACAACCCTTTTGATTTTGCTCTCTTCTTTAAGCCCCATTTTTAATCCTCATGCTGTGAATGAAAAAATAGTGTATTTTTGTTGCCCATCATACTCGATCGGTAAATGACCTTGTACCTCTCCTGATTCTTATTTTCCAAGTGAATACCATCCATTGCCTGTGGCAGCGAAGTCATTTTTTTCCCCCCAGGACTGCTATAGTCACCATTACATATCAAGTAATTTTGAACAGTTATTTGCATTTCTTTCAGCAATTCCATCAAGTCATTCTGCCCAGCCTTTTGATGAGCTGTGACCTGAACAGGTAGGCCTTCAACATCTAGCCCTGGCATACTTTTACTGTTATCTCCATACTGCGTCTCTCAGCATATGCCCAAAGCATTCTTACTGCCAGCCATTTCATGCATCAAATTATTTTGTATTGTAAAAGAATCTCTCCGTACCTGTAAGTCAGATGTTATGCGGCTCTCAGCCTCACCCTTTGATGCTGGTGCATCACTACTGTCATCAGGGCTGCACCCCTTGTCAGCGAGCAGAACCTGCTGTAATTTCAACATTTCAGCCTGCAAGTGCACTTCATGCACAACAAATTCTTTCTCCACTGCAGCCAATAATTTTTGTATTTCCCCACGGTTTTCCTCCGTGTTAGCCATCCTCATTTGATGTTGTCAGCTTTAGTAGTAACTTCACCATCGGTTGTAGTTAACCTTCTAGGACACAAAAAATATCTTCTCAGAACTTTTTCTGTGGAACTTTTTCAGCATTTAGCGATTGGGTAACCTCTTGCAGAGCGAGATCAGGGAACAAGGTTCAATCCCCTGCCTCCATCGCATCCATCCTCTCCACCAGCAGGCAAGAAGTGGCCATCACACAAACCTGGCCAAGAGTTCCCCCCTACAGCTCAGTAGGGGAATATTTATTAGTACAAATAACAAAGAAACAACAATGTAAACAATTCATACAATACCATTTTCATACCAACACCATTACCTTTCCAAAGAACTTGCTTATTCCCTATATTTTATCTATATACCATATCACCTTTATCATTTAAACCTTCTCTTTTTGTGCTTCTTTTTTTCACATTACCCACTTTATCTAGTCTATTTTATACTATACAGCCTTTATACTATACAGCCTTGCATGTTTTTATGATATCATTTGTATACAGTTCTTCCATCTTTTTTTTCAAAAGAGGTTCCGGCTGTGTCAATTTGTCATATAAACTTTGTTTATGTATTTCTTTTTCTATTGGATGTATAACAAGTACTGGAGGGGTATCAATCTGTGTGAGCTCATACTTACATCTCATTTGCCACAAATAAAATTTTATGTATGTAAAAGTAAGTCTCAAAGTTCCTTCTTCTATATTATTCAGTGTATCCAAATACACTGTTACAATCTGCTCATATGTAGGTGTATTCCATGATGCTTGTTTCCATTTGTCTGCTAATTATATGTACATTCCACCAATAAATGTTCCTGGGTTTCTTCTTGGTTATAACATGTCTGATATGGGCACATTCTTTCTTCCTGTTTCTTCTGCTTATTATTACCCTTCTCTCTCAATCTCCATTGCATGCACAACCATACAATATCCCACATTCTTTGTGGGATATGTTATCTGTCAAATATCTCTCTATTCTATGTGTTCCCTCCTGACTTATATTCTTATACAATATAGGCATTTTGTATCCCTGCTTTTGAATAGTTGCATATAATGTTTTTCTATCTGGAGTGAGTACTTGTGTTTTGGTTAGTTTATTTTAACTATTAAAAGATTCACATACTGCGGGTAATCTTTAGATTTTTTTCAAAGATTGATAATCCTGAGTCCATGTCTGAAATATAGGGTCTATCCAGCTCTGTGTCAATGTTTTCTAGGCTTGTGCTCCTGGTGCTACATATGTCATTAGGGATCCATGCATGAATATACTATAAATATAACTCAATGGATTAATAAGATTCAACCCCCATCTTTGTTAGATCTAGTCAAAACTTCACATTTTATAGGGTTTAAGCAGCTACCCCAGACCATTTGAAATACCAAACTATAGATTTGTACCTATAAAAAGAGAGAGATGTGGTAGCCATGTTAGTCCAGTCAACAATGTCGAGAAAAAATACAACAAATATGTTGCAGGTGATGCCATTTATTGGACTAACAAAATTGTTTTTTAGACTAGCTTTTGAGAGGTGAAACTCTCTTCCTCAGGTCTTACTACCCTGCTGCCTTGGTATAGCTAAAGTTGTCCAGGGTAGTCTTGGGTTGCCCCCTCTCCATGAGAATTTCTTAAACATTTTCCATAGCTTAATCAGCAATGATTGTTCTGCATTGCCCAAGATAGCTTGAAAGCAGTACAATAAATGTGGGAGAGCCATTATGTTAATAGTGTCAGTTCTGTCCCACAATGAAAGTATAAGGTAAATGTTAATTATTAGTCCAGAGTCAGAGTAAAATTAGGCAGCCTTTTGATCTTACAAGTTGATCTCTCCAACAGACATATTCCAGTGAAAACTAGTCTTCCTGTTTGTAACAGGTGCAAATTGACTGTAATGCTTTGATCTGTAAACTGCTAATCTAGGCTTTGAATCCACATCCAACCTTTATATCTGTCATACTGCTCAGCTGTTTTCACTTTTGACCTGAGGAAGAGAATTTCACCTCTCAAAAGCTAGTCTTAAAAATAATTTTGTTAGTCTAATAAAAGGTATCACATGCAACATATTTGTTGTATTTTTTCTCTAGATTTGTACCTCAAATTTCGGGGGTACATAGCACTTAAAAATGTAAATAAGGATAATATGAAAGTCTTTATCAGTAGAATTTTCTTACATTTAGTCTGCTGCCATGCTTTCCATTTTTGCACTTTCTCATTACATATTTGGGCCCAGATATTCTAAGGGGTTGTGCCTGGTGCAACCTCGCAATGCACCCCGGTGGGATATTCAAAAGGCTGCCAGGTGCAGCGCAAGTCTGACTGCACTGGGGCGCAATAGTAATGTATGCAGCACAAATGCAGGGGGCGTGCCCATGCATATGTGGCACATCCCGATATTCAGCCCGGGATCTGCGGCGCATATGCTGGCACAACCCTGCATTGCCATTATAAACTACTTGCTTTGCAGTAACAAGTTATGAAAAGATTCATATTTTATGCTGTTGTATGTTTTGTGGGTGGAACAGAACACTGGATAATGTGTTGCTCTTTCCCAACTTCTGTAACATTACAGTAGCAGGGTCTTCTTGGTCTTCATTCTTTATAGCTCAGTACCATGCAATGGAGGCTTTTACCATAAAAAATATTTTTCAGGGTCTGGGCAATCATACTACCCTGTTGCCTTGGTATAGCTAAAGTTGTCCAGGTTATTCTTGGGTTGCTCTCTCCATGAGAATTTCTTAAACATTTTCCATAGCTTAATCAGCAATGTTTGTTCTGCATTGCCCAAGATAGCTTGAAAGCAGTATAATAAATGTGGGAGAGCCATTATTTTAATAGTGCCAGTTCTGCCCCGTAATGAAAGTAATAAAGACTGACAACCACCCAGAACAGTTTGTATTTTTAATTATTATATTTAGATTCTGATTTGTAGTGTGTTGTATATCTGTGGTTAATTGTAATCACAAATACTTGGTTGATGCTTCTATTTGCATATCCTGGAAAACATATTTAGTGTTGTGTGATATTGTTGTAATTGTTAATGTTACAGATTTTGATTTAGTCAATTGATATCCCAAAACTAGCAGAAACATTCAATTTCTTTTATTAGTTCCAGGCATAATGCTCTTGGGCTTTTAAGGAAAACCATAAGATCATCTGCATATGCATTCATTTTAACAACCTTGCCATCTTATTTTAAGCCCTCTATTTACTGATTAAGGTGTAAATGCTGTAATTACATCTTTAGAGGAATAATGAACAATATCAGGTAGAGGGGACAGCCCTGTCTCACTCTGTTAAACATTTCCATCAGTTTTTTTATATACTGCTTGATCTTAAGCATAGCCTTTGGTAATCTGTTGAATAATTTTATGATATTCAATAAGACCTTTGGAAGCCTTATTATTGCACAGCTTTAAAACACAAAAGGTAATTGTAATAAGTCAACAGCCATAGAAGCATCTAAGGCAATGGCCACAACATCCTTATCACTATTTTTATACATTTTTTTTATGCTACCCATTTTTTCCCTTTTTCATCCCTGGCACAGACGAAGGGATGGGCAATGGTACCAGTGTTAGTACCATGCATGATCTTGTGCACAGTATTTTGGGCATCTGCCTTGCCTCTGCCCCCACAGTGAAGTGCTGGTGTGCCAACCCCCAGCCACCACTAGGAACCAGGCTAACACCAGCCACTGATCCCTGTCCTCCCCAGAAGAGGGGAGCAGTACTTGGGATGCTCAAACTTCCTCCCTCCTCCCAGGCTGACCCTCTGACTCCCGAGATCACTCCCGACCCTGGATCGTCAGCACCGCAAGTGGTAGTGCTACCGCTGCTTCTGCAGGCTAGGTATTTTTATACATTTGTATTATAACCTTCACTCTTTTTAGACCTTCGTGAATATTCCACCTGTTGACAAAAATGGTTTGGTTGGAGCTGATGATCTCAGGAAGTGAGTCCTCTAGTTTCTTAACTATTATTTTATTTTTTTTATTTAAAATTTGTTAACCAGTTAATTCTGAGAGCATCATATGCCCATTTTAATAGAGGACCCGGACAAATAACAAATGACAAATTACATAAATAACATTTTCACATTACAGACATAATAAAAACAAGGGTCGTACACTGCAACAAGCAAATAGAAGGATTCAAGCATTGACTCATATTCTTAATTCAAACTCTGCTTATCTTCATGATAGCTATTATGCTGTCCCAATTGATGCAAGCAAGGCATTTGATCTCTTGAATACAGACTATATGTATCAGATTTTACAGGAACCTGGTTTCCCAAACAAAATGATTACATTAATAAAACAATTATATAAAAAAATAGTTAAATTTCAAATAAATTCATATCTTACAGAACCCTTTGATATGATAAATGGTGTAAGACAAGGATGCCCCCTTTCCCCTACTTTGTTCATCCTCTCGCTTGAACCCCTTTTACAGGTTATTAGAAATACTGACTCTGTTGAAGGTGTAAGAGTGGAGAGAGAACATATTAAGTTGAGTGTCTTTGCTGACAATATTTTACTCATTATTAAAAACCTGGAACTCTCACTTACAGCTTTCCTTAAAGTAATACAAGAATTCTCAATTATTTCAGGATATGTTATAAATAAAAGTAAGCCTGTTATTATGAAATTATCAAGAGCTAAACCAATACAAACAAAAAAAAATCTGAGAAGGAATTTTAAGTAAAGGAAGTTATAAAATATTTAGGTATTCATATTATTGCTGATCAAACAAAAATAGTAAGTTAAATTATGATAAAGCTAAACAGAAGGCTGCTTTTTTGTTTGTTAAAATACATACTTTATCTTTATCTTTGTGGGGTAAAATTGATACAATAAAAATGATGGCTTTGCCACATTTCATAGTTGTAATTCAAAATATTCTAGGAGCTCCATCTCTAGCATGGTTTCAGGATGTTCAAAGAATTATGACTAAATTTCTTTGGCAAGGTGGTAAACCTAGAATAGCCTGGGATGTGTTAATGGCTCTGAGAGATAGAAGGGGGATGGGATGCCCGGATATTTTATGTTATGTTCAAGCTCATGTCATTTCAATGCTGTATCAATGGACCTTTTATCCTGATAAGGATAGTACCATATTTCAGGAAATGATATACACTGATTTCCAACTACAAAAAAAGGATCTAAAGAACATATTTTTGGATCAAGAACTAATTAAACAAAGATCACATGTATTAATATCATGGTTTCAACTGATTAGAAAACAGCTTAAACATCCTGTTTTACTTCAATTGCCTTGGAGATATATATGTCTATACATGCTAACAATAGATTATGGGGTCAAGCGTATTTTACTTTTCCGTTTAAAATTTTTCAAGGAAAAGGAATTCAAATATGGGAGGATATTATAATACAAGAACAATTTTGGTCATATCAACAAATGACTACTGAATTAACAGATTATAACTAATCAAATTCAATATTTTTCTGTACGTAAGAAGATTTTAAAAATGAAGAACCTATTTAGTACAAAATCTAGTGACCTTTATAATTTGGTTAAAACACAAGTGTGCCTATATATGAAAGAAAAATTAGTCACTAGATTTTATAAAATTATGGTGAATAGGAAGCCACATATATTTAATAAAATAAATATTAAATGAAATAATGATTCACAAATTAACTTAACTACAAATCAATGGGAGTCTATAAGAATTCAAAACAATAAATTATATGTTTCTGCAAAAAATAAATCAGTACAATGAAAGATTTTAGATAGGACGTAAGTAACCCCATCACAAATTGATAAATTTAATCCAGACTGTTTAGAACTTTGTTGGCATGGATGTAAAGAAAACGGTACATTGATTCATTGTTTATAGTTCTGTCCAAAAATCTATATTTGGTGGAACAAGACACAAAAAAAATCTTATAGATACTATGCAATTAAATGTCCTTTAAGTATTGACAAATGCCTATTTATTAATCTTATAGATATGGGTTGGAGCTTAGCTCAGAAAAATATTTATATGCTTGCTATAATGTCAACAAAAAGTTTAGTTTTGGAGCATTGGAAAGGTAAAGAGCTTCCAGCATTTGATTATTATAAATGGTGGGCTATTTTTCAAGAAACTTTAGGGTATGAAAATCTGATCTATAACTTGGTAATGGAAATGGATGATGTATATGGTCCAGCAAGGAAAGACATACAAAATATGATCCCGCCCATTAAGAGGTTGTGCTAGATAAATAAGGGAATTTCTGTCCTCGAAAACTATGAACAGAGTGTATCTTGTTTATGATTCTGCCTTATAGAATCCCTTTTTCTTGGTTACTGTAACCCTTTATGTAACACTAGTTCATAAGTCTTACCCATATAAGTGTGAGATTAGTGTGTTTTTGTCCCCTAGGGATACAATTAAGGGAGGGGTGGGGGGGAGAGAAATAAATGCTTTACTAAATGAACTATGTCTATTCTGTATTGTTTATATGTAATGTTTCTGTTTACTTGTATATTTTCTAAAATACTAAATATAAAGATTATACATAAAAAAGATGTAATAAAAAATAGCAATATATACAGTACATGCTAAAGCTCAGTCAAAACAATGAAACTGAGGACATAACAGTGCAGTACTGCTTTCAATTCACTTTAAAAGTATGCTATGAATCTAAATACTGTAGTGTGGATGGAAGTATATTGCAGTCTTTTAACACTTTGTAAACAATAATACAATGACAAAAATATTTCATGGACTCAGATTGGTCAGTGTGTGCCTGTGACAGTGAGGTTATCTTTTTTTTATTCTCTGTTTTTACCCCCTTCCTCTACACTGGCACTGTCACCTAACTGCCTTACCTCACTGCTGTGTCTCACAGAGGAGATCCCATCGAGCTCTGGCTTATCCCCCAGGCAGGGATGTAATGGAGGGGGCACCCCCTAATACCAAACTCCATGAGGATCAAGTCTTCACTGGGGTCCCAGGTGAGCTGCAGCACCGGTAAGTGAGGGGCCCTCTATTAGGTCCGTGTGTCAATGTCGCACCGGGAGAGGGATTTTTTTCCTGGTGTACACCCTCCCTAAGTGTGATGTGCCATGACTACACCGTGGCTATGCCAGCATCCATCATGCTCTCTCACTGGTGCGGGCTCTGGGGCTGTGATGCCTCTGGCCATTGCCAGAGGTCAGGCCTACCCCAGGCCAATGTACCCCCCTTCCCCCAGAGGAGCTGAGCAGCCCATCAGATGCTCAGGCATCCTTTCCCCATCCAGCCCTCTGACTCATGGTTTTGCTCCCAAACCCGGGTCATTGGCATCCCAAGCATAAATCCAACCACTGCGCCGGTGGGCTGACATTGAGGTTATCTTAGTATAACCTCACTGTACAAAGTCCAGGCACACACATGATCAGAGCACATCAACATAAATAACTCTACCTGCAAAACACAGAAGCAGAAAGTGACAGCTCCAACATGTTGCTCGGACACCCACTGTGAGAATGTCCGCTCTGCACCCGTTCACTCATTCCTGCTGGCAACCTGCCTTTACCAGCCTACTTGCTGCCACCAGCCACAACGATCTGCAACTCCCCACACTATTCCCCAAAAAACAAAAATGTTTACAATGGAAAAAAAAGCCTTAATCTAATACAGCATTTGTACTTCCTCCTCGGTGGCAGTGCAAGCCTTTTCAAACAGGCACACTCCCATCCACTACACAGATGGCTTGCTTCCTCAAATGGCAGCACACTTACTTATGTACTACTTACCAGCAGAAACAAGCCACATGGTCTATCAAATCTGCTTGAGTATGCAGCTAGCACCCCATTTTCAGCTGCCCCTCTCCCCTTGACCCCACCACACAGAAGAGTGCTAACTGCCCTTGAACCAGATTAAGCTGTTGGTGGTATTTCTAGTGAATCAATGATCAGGGCCACTGTGAGAAAAATAAATAAATCAATAAAATCAAATCCAGTGATGCCACCACTGTAGGGAAATAATTTTGACAGTATCTGCCATCAGCTTCCATGTAATGGCAAAATCCTGATACATGACAATGAAGTTCCCCACAGGGGTGGTGTTAAGGATTTAACTCTGTGTGCTCTTCTATATCAGAAGAACACAGTAAATCAAAATTCTACCCTACAATTTTTTTTCTGTCAGATCTTGGCTGTGCTCCCACCTACTTTTTATATTATTATATATATATATTACTCAGCAGGCTTCCCTCAATGCATGCAGGTGGGTTCTTCTGTCTATTGACAGTAAACATATAACCTTTCCTTTTTTTGCTCAGTCACCTTATTTTCATTTAACTGTTGGCCTATAGTCAATACCGTCACTTCCTCCTTATTGCTCTTCCACATAGAAGCACTTGTTTCCCACCAACCTGCACACTTTCTCATAGCCAGAGTGCATATGCACTTGTTCCCTGCCTGCCATGTTGCCACTTGTAGACACACTTGTATTCCACCTGCCAGTAAATGCCCCTGAAACCACATCCATTCATCCCCTACCTGCCCGTCTATGTGGGCATTTGTCTTGCAGCTGCTCTCACACTCTGCCTGCCTATGTACATACTAGCCCATGGTAGCTGTCAACATGCTTATTCCTTGCCAGCATGTCACAGTGCACAATAACTTGCTAGCTTATCTACTAAGTTGATGGCTTCCCACTCACCCCATAACTTGCCAATATAACTTTGAACTTTCCCAAATTAATAACAAAAGCCTGATCTGCATCCCTTGTGAACCACCACCCTTCACTGCCTGGAACTCCTGCCTTCGACTGTGCTCCTAAAAGATAAGAGGAGCACAGATAACTGAATTTTCCACAAAGGAGACATGCTCCTGTAATCTCTAACTGTGTTCAGAGCACAGAGCTCACCCTTAACGCTACCCCTGGTTCCCCATCACCTCAGCAATTCCTTCTATGGACCACCCCAAAAAAAAAAAGCTACTTGTATCTGCTGAAGCACGATTCACAGTACACATGAGAAAATAATAACATTACAGTTGCAGAAACAGATAACAGGAAACACACAAAGCCAACTCTACTCCCCCTCAAAAAACACACACAGCTCCACCTGCTGGAGAAATACAATAGGGGTTATTTTTTTAATGTAAATATACTTCTGCAGTCAAAAGTAAAAAAAAAAACATTATTTTCATAGTATTATTTTATCTTCTTTTTATTTTATTTACAAATGAGCCATTGTATAATTGCAATAATGCACTCCAGTATATAGATTGTGCTGGGATAACCTCACTTGTAGGGTGTTGGATGCACTCAGCCTCTGGCCTCATGCCAAACCACCCCAGGTGTGAGATTATCCCAGCATAACCTACACCCTGTCATGCATTATTGCTTAAATAAACATTGAGCTGAGGATGACCTCTACAATGGTAATTCAAAACAAAATGTTGATACATAACGGGTTGAATATTTAGAATTTACCATCTTAATCAAATCCTTGAAAGACAACTGTACATTATCACTTAGAAATCTCTTAACATAAAAATAAAAACAACAGTAAAAAAATGAATACCTGCTAAGTGACAAATATAATAAACAAACTCTGGCCAGAACTGATAGGACTGCAAATGAAGAATTTGAGGTAAACATAGTGAAAATGATCAGTTATGAGTCTGCAGTCACAAAATGTAACATAGGGTCATAAAATTGCTGTTTTGTAATATTTGACACCAAATTTTCAACACAGCCTTGTTATGACTCTGCCTCATGAAGAAGGGAAGAGAAAATGTTCAAGTCCTGCCCAAATGGTGCTTTCATGCAGGGACTGTGAAATCCCCTTTCTGGATGTAAAAAAAAACATTTGGCCAGGATTTGAAAAATGACAGCTATCACACTCATGAGGTGCTGTAAAGATCTGGTTATGTTGTGAATCTGTGGGAAAAATATTGAAAATTACCAAAGTTATAAGTCTGCATTTGCAAAATTCAACATAAGCACCTAACTTTGTTGTGTTTTAATATTTTTGCAACAAATGTTCAACATAGCCTTCTTATGGACCCACCTCATGAACAAGGGCAGAGAAAATGTTCAACTTCTGCCTGAAAGGTGATTTTGCACAGGGACCATAAAGTTATCTTTTGGGACAGATCTGCCTAATGGCAGTGCCATTGTTCATGAGGTGGAGTCCTAAAGAAGGCATATTGAAAATTTGGGGCAAAAATATGCATAATAGCCAAGTTATAGCATTAAGTTCAAAACCCCTTTGAAATACATTGGGCCGCATACCTGTTTCCTCAGTTCACGGTCTGGCTTCAAAGAGTGATAAGGTGTCAGTGGTCCAGAGAGGATTACGACATGGGACCCCTGATCGGTAAGTAAGGGCTTGGTGGGTGTTGAGTGGGAGGGTTGGGTGGGAGGAGACTAATGACAGCAAAAGACATCGATGGAGGGGGGGTCAATATTTTCTATATGTGCCTGCAGCCTTACCACCTTGGAGCCTTGTATCAAATCTCACAAGTAAACAAGGTCAGAACTGATCAGTGGAGACCAAAAAATACCAGGTGGGGACGAGGCTAAAAATAGCTCTCATTTCCAGGAGACAAAACTAAATAAATAACTCAAGTTGCTACACATTACAATGCTGTGGCCACCTTTTTATATGCTACTTACATACAGGTCTGTTATGTGTTAGACCTGCTCCATCACAGTTAGGGAGTCCAGATTTGGGGTGTTCTGGGTTGGGGGTATTCTTGTAGGACATGAATGGAAAGAACAGAGATGGTTGAGGAGGCACAAAGGTTTGGAGATCCTAGAGGAGAGATAAGGGGGTTAGAATTAAACAAAGATACTTTTCTGACTGGTATACAGTCTGGCCAGACCTGTAGAAATAAAGGGAAAAATAGATTAGTTAGATTAGTATGGGGAACTTATAGTAGCAAGAGTAAGAGACAGAGAGTGGAGACATAGAAAAATGGTACAGTGCAGCATAGGAGTAAAGGAAGGTGAGTTTTACAGAAAATATAAGTTCAAAGTAAGGAAAACAGAGATACAGAGACACTTAATAAAAATACAGACAGCTAAAAAGAGAATAAAGTGATATTGGCGGCTCAAAGAAAAATCCTGGGCATCCCTTAGGTGGCCTGCTGATGGTCAGCAGACTTAAGTAGTAGTCCTAATGGATTAGTGATGATGCTTTTGGGCTAGTGGTCCCTGCATCTCATTTTCCTGACAGCCATAAATTTGTTTTGGAAGGAGTCAAGGGCTGAGTTGGTGTTGGAGGCTGTAGAGATGTGGGACCAGCAGGAGAATGATTTTAGGGAGGGATTTAGAGCGATGGATCTTGCATACACAGTAGGCGGAGATGGTCACCAAGTGTGTCTGGGAGGATATCTACATCAGCAATACAGTGAGTTGAGAAGAGAGTCCTCTGTCCAGAAGAGTGTGATTTAAGGATTTGTGAGATTTGTGATGGGGGAAGGCTGAAATTTGTTGGGATTGATGGAGGGATGTAACATTGTGACAAAGTTGTGCACAGAGGGGGAGAGACAATTACAGTTAAAATTCCCAAGTATCAGCAACTCACCAGATGAGGAGTGGGGCAGATGGAGGTGAGAAGTTCAGCGACTAAAGTAATGGACAGGACAGCAGAACATTTCTGCAAGTAAAGGTGAGACTGTGAAAAGGAGGGTGAGTTTGAGGAGCAGTAGTTTATAGGTGGAGGGGGAGACCGATAGCACATGTGCCAACTGGATGGCAGAGGAGAGACAGACTGCAATACCCTCCACCTCACTTACAGTGATCATACCTAGCTACAGAGTAACAAAGTATTGACACTGCAAACACTAAGCACTTGTCAGAGAGTCAGGACTCCAAGATTATCCAAGTGGAGGTTGTCCACGAGGAATTGCAATAGATCCAGCTTTGGGAGGAAGCTGTGGATCCTAAGGTGGGCAACTTGCAGTTCTTTGAGAAGATACTGTACATTGGGGAGGTGGGAGTAGAACTAGAATTATGTCACCTGGGACCAGGAATAGCAAGGTTACAAGGAGTTGAGTTGAGGGGGAGAAGAAGGGGGGAGGAGGCACCAGAAAGTTTCCAAGTGGAGTCTAGTAGTAGGTAAAAGACAGCACCAGAGTTAGAGGTGAATGAAGGGTAGGGATAAGGATAGGCAGGTGGGGAGGGACAGGTGTGATGGGAGTAGGAGGGAGGAAGGGAGGGAGGAGCAGTTGGAGGAAGGGAGGAGATGGAGATGAGGAGGGAGGATAGCTAAGATGAGAAGAAACACAGTGGATGACTGCAATCCAGATGGGAAAGCTTACAGGCTTCACCCAGATAGGGAGTTCCTATGTAATTTAAAAGCTCATTAAACAATTCTGAGCTTTCATCAAATCTTATAACTTCAGTGTTGACATCAACAAAGTAACACAGTGTTGCTCCTACAGAAGGGACTAGGGGTTCATCTTCTCTGCTTCTCCTGCAACACAGCAGGGACTACACATAGTAAAACAGTATTGTGGTGATGAAAGGGACTTGGGATCCCATCTTATCTTTCCCTCCTGCTGCACGGCAGTGACTGTACAGAGTAACACAGTATTGTGATGATGGAAGGGACTGAAAATCCATCTTGTCGGCCACCCCTTCAGTATGGCAGTGACTATACATAGTAACAGAGGACTGTGATGATGGAAGTGACTTGGCATCCATCTTTTCTGCCCCTCCTGCTGCTAGGCAGTGACATACCTCTCAACCTCTCAGCATTAAAATCATAGCACTGGCATTTAAAATTCATAGCAAATGGTCAGAATGTGTAGCACTTTCTTATTTTGAAGAAGAATTTGCCTACAAATAGTGGGCCCCATATAATCAGTGTTAAGGAATGTTTAATACTAAGTTAGTTCAAAGATTTAATAGCTTGTGTGTCCAGAATTAGCTCTAATACTATTAAGAACATCAGTAAACCTTTGCATAGCAAGGGTAAATTTGAGTGTAAAAATCATAGCTCTATGCTAAATTCATAACAGATGAGAGATGTGGGCAGTGACTATACACAGAAACATAGTATTGTGATGATGGAACAGACTTGGGGTCCATCTTGCCTGTCTCTCCTGCAGCATGACAATGGCTATACAGAGTAACAAAGTATTGTGATGACAGAAGAGACTGAGGATCCATTTTGTCTGCTCCCTCTTACACTTGATGTGAGTATGGAACACACACATCCAAATTAACAGCTGACACACACATCCAAATTAACAGCTGGTATGTTACTCATTCTCATGCTGTGCTGTCCTTAATATGATTCTTCCTCAGGACCCTGTCTAATCCTTTTCTGAAAGCCTGAACAGTGCTAGAATTCAAAATATAACTAGGTAGGCCATTCCACATGTGTCAAGTAATGCTGTCTAATGTTCACTTTATTCTGCCCCCCCCCCCCGTTTGAGGATATACCCTTCGGTTTTGTCACTGTCAACCTCTTTAGTGTTCAGAAAACCATGATCATGCCCCCCTTTCAACCTTCTCTTCCACAGATATACAGACACTAATGGCAGTAAAAGGCCCATTGACCCATCCAGTCTGCCCACCCTAACCAATTACTCTGCACTGGCCCTAGTGGTCATCTCTCTCCTCAATTTCTAACCCCGCTCTTCTAACTAAGCCCATAATCTTCCCTGCTTGAAACTATGTACTGATCTTGCCTTTATCACTGCTTCTGGCACCTTGTTCCACCTGTCAACCACTCTTTCTGTGAAAAGGTGTGTGCAGACAACTTTCTAGAACCTCCCCCCACTAGTTATCTGGTTTCTGTCACTGATAATTCAACAAAGTTTTTTGTATAAGTTCTTTTAATGTATACTTACTTCATCCCTGCTACTATGGGTGGGGGGGGGCAGACATTGTGGACCCAGGGTCCTTCCGACCTTCAATTACTACGTTGAATGTAGTTGTTTTAGAATGGCACTGCTCTAGCTGTAGTTTGGTAAAGACAGGTGAGAGTCAGCCAGTTTGATCAATGCACATTAGGAATGGATGTAAGCTAGCTACACACCTTTGTATGAAAGGAAATTAATGAAATGCACAGGAACTCAAGTTAGCATCAGCCTGGCAGTGTACAGATGCAACCTGACAGTGAAATGCTTAGGAACTTGCTTAGCAGCAGCCTGAGTGAAATACACAGAAACTCAGCAGCAGGCTAGCAGAGAAATGCTCAAGAACTGTCTGCAGCAGCAGCCTGGCACTGAGAAGTGCAGGGACTCAGACTGCAGCAGCCTGGCAATAAGAAATGCAGGAACTCAGTCTGCTGCAGCCTGGCAGTGAGAAGTGCAGGGACTCAGTCTGCAACAGCCTGGCAGTAAGAAGTGCAGGAACTCAGTCTGCAGCAGCCTGAGAGTGAAATACACAGAAACTCAGCAGCAGGCTGGCAGTGAAATGCTCAAGAACTGTCTGCAGCAGCAGCCTGGCACTGAGAAGTGCAGGGACTCAGTGTGCAGCAGCCTGGCAGTAAGAAGTGCAGGAACTCAGTCTGTAACAGCCTAGTAGTGAGACGTGCAGGGACTCAGTCTGCAACAGAATGGCAGTAAGACATGCAGAGACTTGGCCTGCAGCAGCCTGGCAGTGAGATGTGCAGGGACTCAGTCGCAGCAGCAGCCTGACAGATAAATGAGCTTGAACTCAGTTAGCAGCAGCCTGACAGTGAAATGGGCAGGAACTGAAGGATTAGTGGCAGCCTGGCTTTGATAACTGCAGGGAGATGAATGAAGATGGCCACCAGCAGACTCCCCATCACAGCCTGCTACACACCTCAGTGCAGCCCACACCCCTGCAGCCACAACAGAACTGGGGTTCCAGCTCAGAGTTTATATATTTGCTTTTGGTAGCCGGGTGAGTACTCTAGGCAAACCTGACTATTTCCAGGCATGTCCTGGGAGAGTGAGATGGAGGGATCAAAGAACCACAGTAGCGATTGCACAAGACCCAGAGAGAACACTGCATTCATAACCTTATATAAAAAGGCAGCTTACCATGTTCTGGAGCTAATAATCCTTTTATTGTAGGTAAAGTGCTAAAAGTCGAAGAGCAAACAACAGTGCAGACCACAAATAAATGGATGGATCTCATGAAAAAACTGCAAATAAATACACGCCGGCACCTACATAAGTGCAGCTGCAGCAAACTTAAGCAGCATGGAAAAGAATGTGCACTCACATGACAAGCTCAAGCAATCAGCTGACGTTTTGCCTATAGGCTTCTTCAGAGCTGATGAGCTTCCTCATCTGACAAAGTCTTTATAGTGCAATACTAATACATATTCATGTTATGGGTGGAGAATCCCCTTCCCATGATCCACAATTAAAGTGCAATAGAACATATATTACAGTGAGAGGCGCAGAACATAACACACACATGAAAACACTTTAAAAACAAGCACATATTTATAAATAACATTGCATGGGAAGTTTCTCATTTGGTCTTCTCGGAGTCAGAGTATCTAACATAAAAAAACAGTAGCACGCTCTCTGGTTCAATTTATTTGCAAAGTCCCCACCACGTATTCCTTGTTCCACTTTCTCTATACCAACACATTTTAAACTTGCTGGTGATCCATTTTTCATTTCACCATAGTGTTTGGCCATGGCGTTTGTTTCAGATGCATTCCTAATGGTAGACTTACATTCACAGATTCGATCTTTTAGTGGTCGTTTCATCTGATCCACATAACCCATGTCGCAGGGACAAACAAACAGATAAATCACCCCAGCAGTGGAACAATTTATAAAAGAGCTGATCTTGAACTTTTTGCCAGTTCTAGGATGCTTAAAGGAATCAGTGTCTGTGGTGTTATTGGACTGCACACAGTGGACACATTTGTAATTGCCAGTAGGGAGTAGGGAAACAATTGGACAAAATATAAAAATATAAAAATATAAAATATATATAGGGAGGCAGTAGCACAATGGTTTAAGGCTCTGAGAGGCAAATTTGAAGACCTGGGTTTGAATCCCACAGTCCCCACTTGCATACTGTGTGACCCTAAGCAAGTCACTTAACTTCCCTGTGCTCCCCAGTTGCACCTGTAAACAAGCTTTCAGCTTAGTGTGTCTCTCCTGGTTAAACAATTGGACATTGGGGTAGGTGGTAGCCACATCCTTGATTGTTGATTTGTGTTTTGATGCAAGCTATGAACAAGTTTGTCACACAGATTCTTTCTGTCCTTCCAAAAGTAGGTGCACTCTAAACAATGTGTCAATGTTTCTGGACAACGATTGAGATGGCATCGCTTTGGTTGCAATACAGTAGCAGCCACAGACACTGCCAGATATTTCCCGAAATTTCTGTGATATTTCCAGAAATATCTCCTGCTTTCTGCATTTCCACAGTAGGGGCAGCAGAGAGAAACTCTTCAGAAATTCCGCGAAATATCTGGAAATAGCTGTCAATGTCTCTGGCTACTACTGTAATTACTGACAAATGAAATCTGATCTTTCTCTGGTATTTTCACTTTTTTTACCATCAGTTTTGATCTATCTTCCCTTTTTGCCCTGTCCATCCCAATTTTTACTTTCTTTGGTGGATACCCCCATCTACAAATCTCTGTGCTACAATTCTGACGTTTTTATCAAATACTTCTTTTGAACTACATATTCTTTTAACTCGTAGCATTTGGCCAACTGGTATATTGTCCTTCAATATTCATAGATGAAAACTGGAATAGTGTATCAGTGCATCTGACAAGCCTTTACGCAGGTCTATGGGAGGAGCAGTTTTTGTATAACAGTGCTTTGTTCAAAGAATATGCAAAGTTTTGGAAACACTTCATCGATGATTGTGTCATGTTTTGGGCTGGACCACTAAGTGAATTGGAAGCCTTTTTTACTGTTTTGAATAATTCTGATGCAAACTTGAAGTTTGAAATGACATGGAGTCAGAATAGTGTCCATTTTGTGGACACAATCCTGTATAAATAGAGAGATTATCTGCAAACCACGATGTATAGGAAGCCATTTGATCGCAACACACTGCTTCACTATTCCAGCTCTCATCCATGAACATTGAAGAACAATATACTGGTTGTCCAAATGCTAACAGTTAAAAGAATATGTAGTTCAGAAGAAGAATTTGATAAAAAAAGTCAGAATTGTAGCACAGAGATTTGTAGATAGGGGGTATCCATCAGAGAAAATGAAAATTGGGATGGACAGAGCAAAAAGGGAAGATAGATCACAATTGATGGTAAAAAAAAGTGAAACCGCCAGAGAAAGAACAGATTTAATTTCTCAGTAATTATTGCAACGAAAGCAGTGCCATCTCAAACATTGTCCGGAAACACTGGCACATTGTTCAGAGTGCACCAACTTTTGAAGGGATGGAACGGAGAGTGGCATTTAGAAGGGGAAAGAATCTGTGTGACAAACTTGTTCATAGCTTGCATCAAAACACAAATCAACAACCAAGGACGTGGCTACCACCTATCCCTACCAGCAATTACAAATGCAGCCACTGTGCAGAGTGCAATAACACCACAAACACTGATTCCTTTAAGCATCATAGAATCAGCAAAAAGTTCAAGATTAACTCTTGTATAAATTGTTCCATTGCTGGGGTGATTTATCGGCTCGTTTGTCCCTGCGGCATGGGTTATGTGGATCAGACAAAATTACCACTAAAAGATCGAATCTGTGAACATAAGTCTGCCATTAGGAATGCATCTGAAACAAATGCCATGGCCAAACACTATGGTGAAATGAAAAATGGATCACCAGCAAGTTTTAAATTTGTCGGTACAGAGAAAGTGGAACAAGGAATACGTGGAGGGGACTTTGCAAATAAACTGAACCAGAGAGAGTGCTACTTGTTTTTTATGTTGGATACTCTGACCCCACGAGGACTAAATGAGGAACTTCCCCTGCAATGTTATTTATAAATATGTGCTTGCTTTCAATGTGTTTGCATGTGTGTGTTATGTTCTGCGACTCTCACTGTAACATATGTTCTATTGCATCTTAGTTGTGGATCATGGGAAGGGGATTCCCCACCCATACAGTAGCATGAATATGTATTAGTATTGCACTATAAACACTTTGTCAGATGAAGGAGCTCATCAGCTCTGACGAAGCCTACGGGCGAAACGTCAGCTGATTGCTTGAGGATGTCATGTGAGTGCACGTTCTTGTCCATGCTGCTTAGGTTTGCTGTGGTTATACCTATGTAGGTGCCGGCATGTATTTATTTGTAGTTTCTTTGTTAAGTCCACCTATTTATTTGTGGTCTACACTGTTGTTCGCGCTTCAACATTTAGCACTTTACCTACAATAAAAGGATTATTAGCCCCAGAACATGGTAAGCTGCCTTTTTAGATAAGGTTATGAATGCAGTGTGCTTTCCGGGTCTTGACCAGTAGCTACTGTGGTTCTTTGAACCCCCCTGCTTTGGTTTACATTTGTTATTTTCACCACACTGGACACCAGAACTGTTTCAAGCCCCACTCTTGTTGTGTGCTTGTGGTGACCCGGGAAAGTACAAGTCAAAACTGAGGTTCATAATCAGAAATTACTGGGATTAATAAAAGAAAGGTGATAACCTGTAGTACATGAGTAACTCAGAGGAGCTAGCAAGACTGCACAGTATCAAATAGTGTAAAAAATTCACAGAGAAATAACAGTTGACATCTTTTGGGAAGCAGCAGGGAACTTTAAATACAACAAAGGGTAGAATAAGTAACATAGGTAAGGTTACAGTCTGTTACATCACAAATCATTACAACAAGGTACATAAACAGTGAACCTGGTTTGCATAAGTGCCTGCTGGACTGCCTGAGTAGGCTTGTCGTAGAGTGAGGGGCATGACAAAAATTGAGTCGTAAGTGCCAGAGTAGGTGGGATAACTGGAAGAACAGGAAGATCAAGGGCAATTGCAAGTGTTGAGGGTAGTGAGGTGATTAAAAAACACTCGCTTGAACAAGGAATGAGATTTTGAGCATCTCAGGTGAAGTGGGAGAGAGTTCCAGTGTTTGGGGGCATAGTGAGTGAAGGATTGTTCACCCTTCTTTGTGGAGCAATTGGGCACAGTGAGGAGAGACAATGCCTTGGACCTCAGGAGACAGGGTGGACAGCCAAAGTAAACATGCCAGCTAGTGAGATCAGTTGAGAAGAGTGGATGATGTTGTCAATCAGGCAACCAAGGGAATATAAGTGCTGAGAGGAGAGGGACAACCAGTGTAGGTCAGAATACAGTGAACAATGGTGTGTAAGACGAGGTGCAGACAGGGCAAATCAGCAGGCATTACTATAGATGACGTCCCATTTTTGGAGGACACCTGCATTAGCCTCTGCAGAGACAGGTAGCACGTAACAGAGACCAGGGAGTAGGAGACCCTGAGCGACAGAGACCCTGCCAGCAGGGGTGAGGGCATAATGGATGTGGTAGGCCAGTCCAATTTTTAGAGTTGGCTGACTTGCAGATAGCACTGATGTGGAGGAAGAAATCCAGGACTGGATCAAGAGTGACCCCTAGGTATTTGAATGAGGGTGAACATTTACAGGGAAGTCATCAAGGCACGATATCTGTAATGAAGAGGGAGGTGAGCAGGATCTCCTGGGGGACCCCAAAAGCATGGTTTGTGTCTTGGAAATGTTAAGGACCAGACAAATGGATGTAAGCCAAGTTTGGATTCAATGAAAGTCAGCAGTGAGGTAAGAGTTAATCTCATTTACTGAGCTGGAGGAGATGTAGCATACCAGGTCATCTGCATAGATTAAGGTGCAACAGTGGGAGAGAGAGGTAGGCAGGTTATTTATGACTATGGAGAAGAGCAAAGGTCCAAGGATGCGCCTTGAGGAACTCCAGTAGCTAAGGGTGTGAGGGAAGAAAGGACTTTGCAATAGGAGACCGACTAAGAGCGGTCATTCAGATAACTGGAGAACCAGGCCAGATTAGATCGGGAGGCACCTATGGTACCAAGCTGGTGCAAGAGCAAAGAGTGGTTGACCAAGTTGAATGCCTTTGATAGGTCAATAAATACAGCTCTGGTGAGTAGGCCTCTATCCATATTAGTTTTTATGTCACTTGTGAATTGGGCCAGAGTAGTAGTGGTGCTGTGGCCTGTTTGAAAGCCATGCTGAGCAGGGGATTGGAGGTTATAGTTGGTTAAGAATTCAGACACCTGTCGATGAATGAGTTTTTCCAGGAGCTTACTCAGGATAGGTACTAGGGCTATGGGGTGGTAGTTGAGTGGGTTTTTGGGGTCTCCCTTCTTAAAGACTGGGATAATCTTAGCAATTTTCCAGAAGAGGGGCACAGAGACAGAAGAGATGGATAGGTTAAACAAATGTGTCACAGGGGTAGCAAGGAGGGAGGCACCTAACTTGAGAATCCTAGGTTCAAAACCATCAGGGCCTACAACGCCGTAGGGGGAAACCACTTTGAGAAGCTGTTAGACCTCAGACCTAGAGACAGGGGCAAGAACCAATTATGGGGGCATGAGGCAATGGGATGTCAAAGGAAGGGGGTGGGGAACACAGAACTAGGAAGGGTGGTAAAGAGGGAGTTAAAGGCGTTGGCGATAATGGTGGGATTGGAGCAGGAGGTATTCTCAATAAGCATATTGCCAGGAATTTGGGTTTCTACTATGGCCCATAATCTGGCTAATTTGTGACCATTACCTTTTTGGGTTCTGAGCTGAGACCTGGAGCAGTCCACTATATTAGTTATTTTTAGCTGCTTGAATTTCTCTCTTACGGGAATTACGTAGTGTGTAATAGGCAACAAAGTCGGAATGAAGAGAGGAGGCCTTACATTTGACCCACAGTTTGTCGTGGAACTTAAGTAGCTGGAGGAGAGGACACTTTAACCACTTGGTGGACATGCCCCTGACCCTACGCCTTGTGGTGGGTATGTGTTTATCCTGTAGGGATGTAAGGGTCCTGGTGAAATACTCTGTGGCTAGGTTAATGTTGTCTGTTGTAAATAGCGGGGACCAGTCAACGTCCAGTAGATCATATAGGAAAGTGTTGGGGTCAAAGGCAGAAAAGTCAGATACAGAGATAATTTTAGGAAGGTAGAAGGGAGGGCTAGAATCTCAGACACAGAGTACGGGGGAATGGTCACTAATAGAGTCCAATTAAACCAGAATAGAGGCAATTCTGTCAGTTCAGTTGGTGAAAATCCAGTCAAGGAGGGTACAGCTAGTCCTATTATTAGATTATCTCATGGGTTCAGTTATATAGAAACATCGAAATATAGAAACATAGAATCTGACAGTAGATAAGGACCATTTGGTCCACCTAGTCTGCCCATTTCTCTGCCTAATGCATAGGCTGCAGATCCTAGTTAACCAACAGCCTACTTCCTCCTACCCCACACTAGAATTGCCTTACGTCTGTCTCATGCATTCTTGAATTCCCCCGCTATTTTTGACTCCACTACCTCCTCAGGAAGGCTGTTCCATGCATCCACAACTCTCTCTGTGAAAAATACTTCCTCATATTACCTCTGAGCTGTCCCCCTTTATCTTTAAATTGTGCCCCCTTGTTCTTGCACATCTCTTTTTCTGAAAGATGCTACCATCTTGGACTCTGTTGATTCCCTTGATGTACTTGAAGGTTTCTATCATATCCCCCCTCTCCCTCCTCTCCTCGAGTGTATACATATTAAGCTTCTTTAATCTCTCTTTGTATGTCTTCTGGTGCAGACCCTGCACCATTTTAGTTGCCCTCCTCTGGACAGCCTCCATCCTGTCTATGTCCTTGAGGAGATAGAGTCTCCATAACTGGATGCAGAACTCCAGATGGGGTCTCACCAACTGTCTGTACAGAGGGATAACAACTTCCTGTTTTCTACTGGTGATGTCTCTCCCTATACATCCCAGTATCCCACCAGCCCTCCTTACAAGCTGAATTAAGTTTACTTTACTGACCCATGTAGCTGGCACAGGAGAGTTAGGGCTGAGCCAGTCCTGATTAAAGTCCCCCAGACAGATCACTTCGTTATTCTTTATTACAGGTGGTAGAAATTCCAAGAGTTCTTGGAGGCCTTGTTTGCAGGTTTTAGGAGGAATGTAGGCACAAACAATGTGAAGCTTCTTGACTTCCCCCAGCAGTACCAGGGAGTGAAGTACCTCAGAGGACTCGAACGAGGGGCAAGGGAGAAGGGATAGGTTTAGGTGGGTCTTAAAGTACAAGGCCAGCTCCTCTTTTAGAAGCGGGACGACTGACATGTGGCATTTTATAGCCAGGGAGAGCACACAGGGAATCAGGGGTAGTGGGCCT
This sequence comes from Neoceratodus forsteri, assembly GCA_016271365.2. NCBI lineage: Eukaryota > Metazoa > Chordata > Ceratodontiformes > Ceratodontidae > Neoceratodus > Neoceratodus forsteri. The sequence continues at coordinate 437,282,122 of JADMNL010000023.1, forward strand.
AAACCATGATTCCGATATCCCCAGTAGGTCAGGCTCATGGGTTTTAGCCCATGCTTCTAGCTTAGAATGGTTTTCCATCAGGCTTCTTATATTTAGGTGGCATTTTTTAGGCCTTTGGCTTGGAACAAGGCTGAAAAGCCAGGCTGATTGGATAGGTGCCATGAAGTGAGCGGCCCTGGGTTGACTTCAATGTCTCCAGACAGGGTTAGGGAGATGACCGCTATCCAGGTTGAAGCAATCAAGAAAGCTGATGAGGCCAAGGTAGGAGAGATTATTTTAGACTGAAGGAGGTACCTGACAAGAAGGCTAAACGGTTTGGGGTTAAGGTGCCCAAAACTGCTCATCGGAGGAGATGCAGAGGGAAGCAGGTTGGAGACCGTAAAATCAGCCAGGTAGGATTCAGTTGAGTAGGGGGGCATAACAAAGGGAGGGACAAAGTAATCAGAGGCAATAATGAAACAGATGGGGCCTAGGAAGGCTAGGAGACAAAGGGAAGGAGGCATGGTGTTAGGGAGATCAAGACAGAGGGTAGGGGTGGACAGAGGTGAAAGTAGAATAATAAGGGAGGACAGTGAAGAAGAGGGAAGGGTACAAGTGAAGAAGAGCTTGAGGGGAGAGGAGAGGGAATAGAGTGAGAGGGCAAAGTGGAACAAAGGCCTGAGCTAAGAGGGGAGCGGGGTAAAACAAGGACTAAACCAAGAGCGGGGGATACAGGGTACTAGAGGAATGCAGCAGGGGACAACCCCTACAGACTATGTGGTGTAGTGGTCAGAGCTACAAGCTCTGAGGCAGGCCAGGCACCACAGGCCAAGGTTCAGATCCTGTGAGAGGAAGGTGAAGGGGGGAGTAAGAATACCTCATTGATGGGGCAGGGGGCACTAGAGCGATGGGGGAAGGGACTAAGAGAGGGGGTATGGACCATGAACTGTCTACTAAAACTGATGATGAGGTGATCCAAAGCAGATGGGGGGGTGCAGGAGCATGGCAGGGACCCCTAGTGGTCAGGTCATATAAGCTGCTTAGGGAGGTTTGGTAGATAGGTTAGTCATGTGATGCAGTCATGTGCCCTCCCAAGACATCATTAAAGTAAAAGCCTACCCAGGGCAGGGAACACCTCTGCTGAATACTAAAACATCCTCCATCTGCTCATACCTGCTCTGATAGCTAGAGCTGGCTGCCTGCAGTCCGACTTGCGGTCCTGGTTGTGTGAGGGAGGGAGGGGGGAGAGCCTGCAGAATGAAGCTCCTGTTTGACCCCTGTACTGACCTGGGGACAAAGACAAACACAGTAAGTAAGTAAAGCTGGGCCAACTCAGGATATGAGAGAGGGGCACAAAGGGCCAGGGTCTGAGCAGGAAGTAGACAAGGAGGAGGGGAACTGAAACAGAAAGGCTATGTCGCAACAGGCTCACAGAATGGTTAAAGTAAATGCCATCACAGCACCAGAATAGCTATGCTGCACAGCATGAAATTGACAAACTCCCACAGTGCAATTGACTAACAGAGACCAGGCTGCACTAAGCTTACAAATGCTGCCCTCCCTTAAGGTGTTCCACCCCTTCAGTGGCTAGCAGGACAGTACAGAGAAAATAAAGAATGTACATTAACAATTTACACACCTCCGCTGAATACTAAAACGTCCTCCATCTGCTTGTGTTAATCAGCTGAGTGGGACACCCGCACGACCATTACAGAACACTAACTCACCCACCTCCATTTACCCGATGTGGACTGCAGGTTTTGTTGCTGGTCGGGACTGGAAAAGGCTGTCCAGGAAGGAAGTGTAGCAAGCAAACAGTCTGGCAACCTGCGTGCACCTCAAAAATTGGTCTTCTGCATTCCAAAAAGTTCCCTTCAAAGTATGATGGGCCCCCAAAAATCTAAATGCTTATTGAGGGTCGGCCATCAGAAATGGGCATGTGGCGTTGGGATGCAAGCACAAGATAGGCGACTCCTTCACATCACTGATCAATAAATTCAGATTCAAATTTGCTATATCATGAAAAATTTAAAACGAGGAGTCCTGAGCACAATAATACTGCAATGCTGCAGTTGGTAGGGACAACATGGGTGGACTGCTTCACAGATGCGGAGGTGACTGTGACACAATTCGACATGTTGTTCGGAAGGAATGTGCAGTCCTTTTTCTGAGTGATCCTAAAAGGACTGCAGGGTTATGCCCACTGCAACCCTAAAAATGATGCATTAACCTAGGACTACCCAATACAAAACGACACGCATTATGATAGGCAAAGCTAACTCTTTGTAAGGACACCTTCACTGTAACCGAATATACTCGTAATCCATAATCAATAACAGAGAGAGTTAATGACTGCACCAGCAGTTTTTTAGAATTAAATGAAAGATAATTCCTTATTCAATAAAGCAAGCCTAATCTTAAATTAACAGTCTTAACCAAAAAATTGATATATGAACTGTACGACAAAAAGCTATCCAAATAAAAACCCAAATACTTAAAACAATCTACCCTCTCAATGTCAACATTATTTGCATCCTTAGTTTTCAAACAGTTAGGGATAAAAGCCAACTTACTCCTATTTCGAAAACACATATGTTTAGTCTTAGACACATTTAATAATAAACCATTATCATACAACCACCTATTAACTGATAGAAACTCACCCTGTAAATCTAAAATTCAGTTTTCACAGTTACATCCACTATTGAACAAAGCAATATCATCCGCATAAAGTAAAATCTTTGAAGATGAGGTAACAGATGGTAAATCATTAACAAAAATGCTAAACAACAAAGTCCCTAAAAATAGAGCCCTGTGGAACCTCAGGGCCTGATTTTTAAAGGGTTTAGAGGGATGCAAGGGACTTGTGTCAAGGGTATTTGATGCAAGTTGTGATTTGTGTCACAACTTGCATCAAACGTGATTTTATATCACGGTCTGCATCTGTTTCAGACACAGCTGCATCAAAGCCCACTTGTGCCAGGGTTACAGCCAACAACCCAGTGCAGCAGATCACAAGTGGGCTTGCACTATGGTGTGGCTGCCACATCCCCTTTTTGGGGATTTTGGAAGCCCTACCATGGATGCATGAGGGGATGCCAGTTAGATCAGCCAGGAGGTGGTCTAACTGACTTGTGCCACTGGGGTGAGGTGGAACAGGGGGCTGTAGGAGTGCACCTGGGGCACAGGAGGTGGTGGGGGGTATGGAGCACAGGTGGCAGCCCCCAGCCAGCTGTGGCACCCAGCAGGGTGGCACCGTAGTGTACTGTAAAACTGGCATGGCACCTGTGTACCCATACTGTACTAAGCTAGTGCCCCCATCCCCAATGTCCTAAGAGCTCATTGGTGGAATAGTAGCCCCCTCAATGATCCTTGATCCCCCCCATGTCAAGTCACCCAGCACCTGGTCCTATTCCAACCCATCCCCAAACCTACCTGGTGGTCTAGTAGGCTACCCTCCCCACCATGACAGACAATGCCCAACCACCCCGCTCCCCCCACCACTGGCACATTTCAATGACAGGCACAGCCCTCTGCACACCACTATGGCCAGCCACAGAATGTGTCCTGCACATCTTATATATTGTACAGTCTACAGTATGCAGGCATTGCATACACATTCTGTGGCCTGCCATAGTGATGTTTGTAGGGCTGTGTCAGTCATAGAATCCTGCTGAAGATGGGAGGAGCAGCATGGTTGGGCACTGCCTGTCAGGGTGGGGAGGGTGGGGGCTCACTAGACCACCTGGGACTGTTCACATATTTTAACTGGAGCAAGATCAGCGATCGGGGACAGGGCTGCACCAGGATTGGGGCAATTCTGTCAGTATATTCAGAGGTGCTCGAGGCTCAGTGCATGGATTCTCTGTACCCATTGGGGATTGGGGGGAGGTGCTGCACTAGCCTACCAGGGATTGTTTTACAGTACTGGTGGTTTCTGTACCTTTAAGAACTGTATGCACCATTTATTTCTCTCCTTGTACCGCACTGCAACAGCACCTGCCTCCTCCTGTGCCCTGCTGCCCCAAGGTCCCTTCTGGCATGGTATTTCTTCACCCCCCCAACATCCCGGCTCCACTAGTGTTGCACTGGGTGATGGTAGGTCACTGCATGCCTGCAGCAAATCCTGCAGTTGCGGCCAACTCCTTGGCACATCTTTCAGTCTGCGACAAACCCAGGAGTTTGGCACAGGGACCCTGCAGATTATAAAATCTGGTGCAAAGTCCCTGGCACAACTGGGGTTTGCTGGAACCCTTAGAGCGATGCTAGTTGCATCACTCTAAGGAGTCTTTGAAATTGGGGCCCCAGTATCAGTTTCCACTAGTGGAGATATTATACCATATAAAATTACATGTGTTCTACCACATAGATAACTCTGAAACCAAGATATAACCACCCTCTCACAACCAATGTCCATGAGTTTGGAGAACAGGTGATCTTCATACACCAAATCAACAGCTTTGGATAAATCCCCCCCCCCAAAAAAAAGCACAAAAACAGCAACAGCAGTCTCACCCTTGTCCAAGGCCTCATGGAGAAATGCAGTCAATTCTATCAAAGCAGTTAAAGTACTGTTTTTTTTTTTTGGAACTCTATTTCTTCACCCCTACCCAGAGGAACACTCTCCAGCATCCACCGTGCCTGCTCTCTACCTCCTATTGTGACTCTGCGGCTGCTCTCCTCACTCTGATTGATGAAACCCCTGGATCTGAATGCTCATGGGTAAGGACCACCCTATCCTCCCAGGGCGCTCTATCTAGAGTGTAGAGTGCTGGCTGAAGTGCAGAGAGAGTGGCGCGCCCAGCGTTGCGAGTGTGGAACAGGAGGTGGTGCCTTCGCTTATCCTCTGGGTGGGGGAGGTTCTGCTTACTGTTTCCCCTGGAGCGTGGTCATGCCATGGCATCTCGGCACAGAGTGCCAATGCCCGCTGAAGCTCCACCCCTCGCTATTGCATGGCATCGCAATCCTGGCCATCCTCTGACTGCCACCAGAGGCTGCTCCTGTGTGACGCATCCCCAGAGCCCTCCCCGGGGAAGAGAGAGCAGTCCTCCATACGCTCAATCTCTTCCCTCCCCTACCGACCCCCAGTGGCCTGAGTCCATTCCTAAACCTGGGTCACTGGCGTGGCGTGATGTGTGGCATCCAGCGCCTCAGCCCTCAGCACTACCGGGCCATCTTAAAGTACAATGTTTATGTTATATTTGTGTTGTATCAGAGATAGTAATCATGCAGCTCTAGGTAGCCCAATATTTGATCAGAGACCACTTTCTCCAAGACCTTGGAAAGAGGGGACAATAAGGAGACAGGCCTATAACCTTAAACTGAAGACCTGTCACCACTCTTAAAAATAGGCATCATGTTCACCTGCCTCCATAACTCAAGGAACACCCCAAATTTTAAAAGAAACATTTTATAACATCTTCAAAGGTATAATCATTACATCTCTTTCACAAGCAAACAATTTGAACTCCATTCTATCCTCACCATTTCTTGTCGTAGTATTCATGTGTTGTAAATATCCAAACACATCATCATAAGTTAATTACCTAAAACTCCATTTGCATCCCTCTTTGCTGTTGTAGCTTCTGTTAAAAAATTTCCCAGAGGTATTCCATTGGATATATTACAAAAGACATTGTTTAATTCTGTGACTATCTCCAAGGGTGTGTTAACCTCACCATTGGTGGTAGTCAGGGAATCAATTAAGCAATAATGCATGACAGGGTGTGTGTCGTGCTGGGATAATGTCACACCTTGGGTGGTTGGGTATGAGGTAAAATGTTGAGTGCATCCAACACCTGTGAAGTGACATCCCAGCTTGACATACACCCTGGAGTGCATGACTGCTATTATACAATACCTTGTTCTTGTAGAATAACAGATAGAGGTGGTATTGGTCTTTAAAGTAGAATTTTAATGAGAAAATTAATTAAAACAAAGAGAAAAGATAGTCCCTGTAATTGTTAAAATGTTATCTTCTGAAATATGTAACTTTTTTGTAAATGTGGTTTCAAATAAGTTAAACTTAACTGTTTTTAATTTGTTTCAAACATGTATTACCTTCTTACTCTGTTATACCATTTTAAACTTTTGTAGTAGCAGCTATTGAAATGGTGCTGTGTGTGTCTTTTTATGCATTTTTTCCTTGTATATATTAGAGACACAAATTAAATTCCCTTGGATAATTGGTTGGTGACACTCTCTGTAATTGTTTGCTGTGTTGTCAGTGCTGGAGGACTGCTGGTACCCTCAAGATGCTTTTTGAGATGTTGTTGGCTGTGTGTCGTAAGCAGTTCTGGGACAGGCTTCAGTGGTTGTGCTGCTAGCTGGAGATGGGCTGTTTTCTGTATTCTGGTGATGGACATCTGTATCATGTTATATTCCTAACTGGATGGTGCTCCAGTGCTGTCTTTTTGTAAGTAATGGTCCCCAGTAATTGCAGAGCAAAGTCTCAGATGTATGGCCTGTTACTGTCATTATTTTGCAGGCTTGGAGAACCACATTAGATAAGAGCTTGTTTAAAAAAGAAAGCTCTATTAAAGCGAACTGCAACTTTGATTATATATAACTTACAGCACGAGGTCAGACCATCATTGTTGAGAACTGTAGGACACCTTATATTTATTTATTTCATTTTGGTAACCGGGTAGGCCCACTGAAACCAAAGGTCTCTTTTTCAGGGGCGACCTGGAATTAGTTACAAGTAGATAGGGCAGATATCATAACAAGTGGTACAGAAGGAGAATACAGTTGAAAGGTAAATTCATAACAGTGACAAGCAATAAACAGTTATTTACAGCAGGTTACATTCATTCCTTACAGCCTTTGCGACAGCTCCGCTCGGCTGACGAGGGGTTGTTAGAGTTTCTGAGGGTTAACCTAAAGTTATCTGGCACGTGTGCCTTTGGGTTTGTGGCACCTACCCTCTGGAATTCTCTGCCTCGTCTGCTTCAGGAGTGCAGGATGGTGGGGAGTTTTAAGGACGCACTTAAGACTTTTTTATGGGGGAAAGCATTTTCGGTACTTTCTTGATTTTATTGTATGTACTCTGTTTTGTTTTATTTGAATTGTACAGTGCCTTGAAATTTGAAAGGCACTTATATAAATCAATATTATTATTATTATTATTATTCAGTGGAGACAAGCAGGGCTAAGAAACTTCATAGGATAGGGCTAGACTAAATGTTTGGGGAAGCTGAGTACAGTAGAGGGTTATGGAGCAAGTGCTAGAACTACATGCAACAACTAGCAGGTACATTGGTGCTGCACATAGAGGTGTGTTTTTAGACCTTTGCGAAAAGTGGCTAAGGAACCAGCTGAGTGTAGGTCGTCTGGTAGGGTATTCCAGAGTTTAGAGGCCGAATGCACAAAGGATTTACTTCCAAGTGTAGTCCTTGTCCTGGGTACCTTGAGTAATGCCTTGCCAGAAGTGTGGAGTTTTCTGCAGGAGGGCTTGGGGATGCGGAGACCTTCAAGGCTTGGGGGAGCTGAATCATTGATTAGTTTGTATGCTACAGTTAGTAGGGGGTACTGGTGCCTACTAGGCAGTGAGGGCTAATTTAAGGAGGCCAACATGTCACAGTGGTGTGTCCTAGGAGGGGACATTGCAGTGAAACATACTGTTTTGTAATATAGCAGCTCCAGCCTATAAGCTTCAGTTTTTCCTATGCACTGGAGGATGGGGTTGGCATAAGTAAGTTTAGGCAGTAGGATACTTTTTGCAATTGCAAGTCTAGAGTCAGGGGTGAGTTGTTTGTTTAGCCGAAATAGGTGACCCAGTTTCTGGTGGATAATGCAAGTTGTTTGGTCCACCTGGGCCTTGTATGTGATGCCTTCCTCGAGTATTACCCCAAGGTATTTGACCCAATCCACTGCTTCGATCTTACTCCCTGCTAACGTGGTGATAGGAAGCAGGTGGCTTCTATCAGTACCAAGATGTCTGGGGCCAAAGAAGATAGCTTTGGTCTTTTTGACATTCAGTACCAGACTGTTTGCCAGTAACTACTGTTCCAGGCATAGGATGTCCTGGTTCAGCTGGGTACTGAATGCAAGGGGGTCTCCAGAGCTCTTATAGAGGATGGTGTCATCTGCGTAAAACAAGAGTTGGCTGCTCCCACAGTTGTTGTCAAGGTCATTAATGAATACTGTGAATAGGACGGGTCCTAAGATCGAGCCATAGGGTACACTATGTGAGATAAGTAGCCAGGTAGAAGAGACGCTTCTCCATCTGATGACTTGGGTTCTGTTGGATAGGCAGTGGGTGAACCACGCTAATGAGTGCATGCCGAGTCCAAGGTCTGTGAGCTTTTTGATGAGTAGCTCATGACTAACCAAGTCAAAAGCGTTGGTTAAGTCTATGAAGATTGCCCCAGTAGGGGTACCATTGTCCAGCTTCTGTAGTACACTAGTAGTAAATCTGATTAATGCAGTGTCAGTGCCATGGTTGCACCTGAACCCGTGCTGCTGAGCAGAAATACAGTGGTGCATTGCCAGGTAGTTCCTTAACTGATTGTACACTGGTCTTTCTTGCACCTTGGCCAGAATACAAAGAGAGAGATGGGCCTGTAGTTTTCTATTGGTTCCCTGGGACCACCTTTGTGGACAGAAACTACTATCACCTCTTTTCATTTTCCTGGTATTTGTTACTAGAAACCCATGCCCCAAGACTTCAACCCTATCCGATCCATGACCTGACGAAGGCCCCCATAGGGTTGAAGGTCTGGGGCATGGCTTCTAGTTGACTACTGTGGACCTGCCACATTAAAGCAATTTTTTAACTGCATACTGCCTGTGTGTGGTGAACTGCCTTGGAGTGCGGTTTCTTCTACTCTGTCTCCATTCATGTCCCTAGTACCGAGGTAAGACTGACAGACCAATAGTTTCTTGGCTGCTTGTTGTCCCCTTCCTTGTGTAGCAGAACTATGTCTGCCATCCTTCAGTCTTTGGGAATGACTTCTTGCCACAAAGAGCTATTGAACAGCACCATGAGAGGCTTGGCTAAAATGGATGCACCCTCAGATGCATCCCATCCAGTCCTGGGGCCTTGTTTACCTTCAGGACTGCTAACCATTTTCTAACTCTTTGGTAGTAGCTTCTGCAGCCTCATTTCCAGGAACCCTCTATCAGCTGCCTTTATGACACTCTCTGGCAAGGACTTGCTGTTTTTACTAGTGAATACCAAGCAGAAGTAGTCTTTCAGCAGAGCTGCTTTCTGCCCATCTTCCTCTCTTACCCTGCTCCCTCTTTTAGCATGACAATTCCCCATTCCATTTTTCATTTTCCCCTTATATATCTAAAAAACTGTTTTTTCCCGACCCTTCCACATTATGCAGTTCTGTGTCTGCCTTTGTGATCTTGACTGCCTTCTTGACCTCTCTATTTTTTTCCTGATACGCGTACCATTCCTTGTCACCCTGTTTCTCTTTGTGTCTTATAAAGGCCTTCTTTTTGGCCTTGACTACCTTCCTGACCTTTTTAGAGAACCAGATTGGTCTCTTATACTTTTTTCTCTTGACAACTGCCCTTGTGCATATTTTTTTTGCCTCGAGAACAACCCTTTTTATGACCCTCCATCTTTCTTCTACTCCCCCAATGCTGTCTACCGCAGCTAACCTGCTCAGGACTAGTTCCCTATTAGTTGAAATTTGCCCTTCTGAAGTTTAGCACCTTAGCCTGAGAAAAGAGCTTGCTGGTTCCCAGGGCCAACTCAAACCATATAGTATTGTGGTTGCTGGACTCCAGAGGTTCCCCGACCAGTACTCTACCTACACTTTCAGAGCTGGTAAGTATCACATCGAGAATGGTGGATTATCTAGTAGGTTCCCTGACCTGCTGCACCAATATGCAATCCTGCAAAGTATCAAGCAGGGCTTGGCTTCTTATGCAACTGGCTGCTCCAATGGCCCAGTCAGTGTGAAAGGTTGACAACCCCAACTACTACAACCTCATGTTTTTCCACCAACTTTCCTACTTCTGTTCCTAGCTCCATATCTTTGTCATCTCCATGCTCTGGTGATCTCAAAGCACCCCAAAGTGAAGTTTCCTAGCTGATGACTCTGTGAGCTGCACCCACAGTGATTCTGCCTCCTTGTCCTCTCCAATAGATGCATCCTCCACTACCACTGTTCCTTCCCTGACATAAATGGTCACCCCTAGATCTCTACCCATCCCTCTATAGTATCTATGTAAGGTGTATCCAGGGATTGTCAAGTCCCAGTCATTGTTCTCACTGGCCCACATTTTTATAGCAGCCATTAGATCCAGCTCAGAGTCTGCCATCACTGACTGGAGTTTGTTAATTTTATTACCCAGACTGTTTGCATTGAGGCACACCACCTTACATCTTATGTTTCCATCCCTCTTGGTTCTTGAATGACTTACTCATCACAATTCCCAGATATCGTAGGTGTCTTATATTTTCCCTTTGGTGCTGGTCTGTTTGGTCTACACTTCCTAATCCCCTGAACTACTTCCACTCTGCTACTACTTCTTTTACACCTTACCCCCATGCTGGGGGAGTCCTGGCTAGGTTTACCACTTCACCTACCTCACCTGAAATCCTAGCTGCAGTCTTCCCCATAGTTAGTTTAACTGTTTGCCAATATTATATCAAGCTTCTGCCCTAATCTCATACTCCCCTCTCTTGTTAGCTGAATGCTATTACCTTTGAAGAGCCTCCTGTGCCAGAAGCTTCCCCAGTCCCCTACAATGTGGTACCCCTGTTCCTGACACCACCCTTTTAACCACCCATTGGATTCCTTGGTCTTCTTCTTCCTCACTCTGTTCTCCCCCTCCTCCCTATCCCAGACAGGAAGGACCTCAGAAAAGGACACGGAAGTTGAGCACTTCTTCAATCTGTCCCCAGCCTCTGGAATTCCCACTTCACTGTCCCCATAAGCCCATTTGCAGCTCATTGGTACCAAGGGATACCAGCTCTCCCTGCACCCTCCCCTCCTTCACTATCCTCCCAATCCTTTCCTAATCCCAGATGGCTGATGCTCCAGGCAGGCATCTGATCAACCTCACCCCTTTCCCGCACTGTCTACCAACCCCTCTATGCCTCTTACCATATAGTCCCCTACCACTAGAATCCTCCTTATTAACTTCTGCCTGCTGTTATCCCTGGGTGCCACCATATCTTCATTCCCCTTAACACCAAGTGACTTGAGGTTCTCTCCTGTTAGAGCCAGGTACCTGTGCCTCTTCCAGAGGTCTAAAGTGATTTGCCATTGGTATCTCTTCGGTAAGGCTGACTGTTGTGTGACTGTCCCTGCCACCCAACTTCCTTCCCCACCCCTTCACCACAACTCTCCCTCACCTCTGAGCCAAAGGGCCTCTGGGGTACTGGGTTGCAGGGGGTGGACACCAGTTTAGTTGGATAGTTCCTCCCTTTGCTGCTGCCATCTGAGCATGGAACTCCCAGAAGAAGCCACATATTGAGCAAGGTCCCATCCTCCAAAGCATGGCCCCGTAGATGAACAACCCACTGTCCCAATAGCTGACTACCTCCCCACTCACCCTATGCGCTGTTCTAGCCTGCTGGGTGCCTATAAAACTGCTTGAGTTACTTAATAATGTGTGGATGTTGACTGCCTTTTTTATAACCTAATCCTATATAGGAATAGCTAAGATTAATAATGTTCAGGGGCACATTACAGCCAACATTTTCATTGATCTGGCCAAAGCCTTCGATTCAGTGTCCCATTCACTCCTACTGGACGAGCTCAACTCTGCTGGCTTCTCAGCTGCCCTTGTTGATTGGTGCCATTCCTACCTCACAGGCCATCAACTATTGGTACAGGTAGGAGGCGTCCTGTCACCTCCATTGCCCATCCAGTCTGGGGTCTCACAGGGCTCAGTCCTGGGTCCCAACCTCTTCTCCCTTTTCATGAATGACCTCCCCTTTGCCTGTGCCAACTTGCAGATTCATATATATGCTGATGACATAGTCATCTTAACCTCCAGTTCCTCTACCACAGCTGTTGAAGACCTGCTTCAGCAGGACTTCAGCAACATTCTGCACTGATTCTAATCTAACCAACTCCAGGTCAACACTAAACAAGTATTTGTCAATGCCGATTGTTGTCTCGCTGGCTTTGGCATTAGTAGTGCTGGAGTTAGAGACGCATAATAGGAATGGCAGCAAAGTATTGAAGTGATGCCAACCTCACTGCTATCCTGTAGAGACCGACAGGCATTGGGGTGTGCCTTTGGGTCATCAGCTATAACGCTCATGCCATTTCACCTCACCCTACCCTGTAGACAGTGACAAGTGTCGTGGTGTGCTTTGGGGTCTTTGGGCATTATACGTACCCCATTCCATAAGGAAATACACTGAGGTGGGTGAAGTATAGGAGAATAGGGTGAACGTTGAGGCTGAACACTGTAAGACACATCACAATGTGTGTCACTGGCTGCAGGGTGGGGGTGGAAAAGGAAGCATTACAGCTGATGATCCCAAGTCACATCCCTGACAGCTGTCAGTCTGCACAGGGTGGGGTGTTACAATTGGAAACCCTAACACTGCAGGCGTGTGTTAGTATTTTCACTCCAAATTTTCAGCATGGGCTTTTTGTGACTCCATGTCATGAAGAGCGTCAATATCAGTTTGTTAGGTGAAAGGTGGTTTAGCACAGTGGCTATGCCATTTGGCAACGCAGGTCTGAAAACACATTTTGGGCAGTATGTAAAAAATGAGAAATGTATTGTTCATGAGGAGGTTTAAAAAAATGGCAACGTTGAAAAACTCAATGAAAATATGGAAAATTAGTGAAGTCATGAGCATGCATAGAAACTGTGCAACACACGTCTGTAACCCAATTATTTTGGGGATTTTTTTAACCACATTTTCAACATAGGCATTTTGGAACCTCCCCTCATGAACAGTGGCACTGTGATTTTGTTAATTTGTTCCAAAAGTTAATTTCCCACAGCGACCTTGCCATTGTGCACCACAGGTGCAAAAACACATGTTGGGCAGGATGTGAAAAATGACAGCTGTACTGTTCATAAGGAAGTGTGAAAAAATGCCAGTGTTGAAAATGTGACATGAAAATATTGCAAATTTGTGAAGTTACAAGGGTGCGTGGGAACTGCACAATGCATGCTTGCAGCACAGTCATTTTATAGACTTTTGTCACCAAAGTTTCAACATGGGCATTTTAGGACCTCTGCTCATGAATAGTGGCACTATCATGTCCTCAAACTGTCCTGAAAACTGATTTTGTGCAGCAACTGCACCATTCTGCGCTGGACGTGTGAAAACATATTTCGGCCAGGATATGTAAAATGACAGCTGTACTCATAAGGAGGTGTGGAAAAATGCCAGTGTTGAAAATCTGGAGTGAAAATATTACAAATTGATGAATTTATGAGTGTGCGTGGAAACTGCATAACGCACGCTCGTAAAACAACCATTTTTTGGACTTTTTCCACCAAATTTGCAATATAGGCTTTTTGAGAGCCCCCCTCATGAACAGTGGCACTGTCATTTTGTTAATTGGTCCCAAAAGGTGATTCCACGCAGTGACTGCAAAATCACCTTTCAGGACTGAATAATGCCATGACAGTGACAGAATGCATGAGGAGGGGTACCAATAACCCCATGTTGAAAATTTGGTGTCAAAATTCCCCAAAATGCCTGAGATATGCACCAAAGTTGAAAAAACTCTATTTATGCCATTGTACAGCTTACCGGCATTTCTTCAGTTCGCGGTTGGCTTTAAAGAGTGCAGACGAGTTCCTGATCCACCGAAGATTGTCGCGCTGTGCTCCAAAGGTAAGTATGGGGCGAGGGGGTGTGGGGAGGTAGGGTGCACAGTGGGTGGGCGCTGGTTGTGGGAAGGGGCAGGGAGACCACGAGGGACTGTTTTCTTTTTTACAGGGTAAAAAAAAAGGGGGAGAACATCGCAGGACAGTTTTTTAATTGCAGGGACATTTGACACACTGGGATGGGCTCCCAGCATGTCACCTGATTGTTTTTTTGGGGGGGCTGCAGCCAATGGGGGATTGGGTACACCCCCTTGGCACACAACATATGGGGAGACATTATGCCAATGGGGAGTGTGCGCCCCCATTGGAAAAATAAACAGGGAAGGGGGGACTGAAGCCAATGGAGATTGGGCCCCCTATCAGCAAAGAAAGACTGTTGGGGGAGCGCATGATGCCAAGGGGGATTGGGCACCCCCTCGGCACGCACTTGGGGGGGTCATGATGCCAACTGGGAGTGGGTTCTCCTATCGGCAAATGAAGTGGGGTGAGGCATGTTTTGGGTGGCGGCAGTAAGTGCCACCATGTTTACGTGGGAGGCATGTTATTGTGCTGCTGCAATGAGAGGCTTGCTTCTTATTGCAACAGACCTTTTCTTAGATCTGGTGGCCACATTCCAAATTGCTGGTGTGGCGCCCGGATGCTGGCTGATTGGGGAATGAGGGACGCACCTACTGATGCGTGCCCTGCATTCGCTCAACAGTTACCGTGCCTCCAAATCTGCTACTACCGCAATATGTTGGCTGCGCATGCGCAAGTCAACATAAAAAAGGGTATCCATGACCTTCAGTAACAATCAGAAACTGGCCAAACTCACTGCTCTCCCCTTGGTTTTAACCACACTGGATGGCATCCCCATTGAAGCAGTTTAATCCTTCAAGTGCCTTAGTGTGTGGTGTGACTTGACAGTAAGCTTGACTTCTTGGCCCACATTAATGCCATCCATGCAAAACTCCATCCCAAGCTTGGGAGTCCTGTGTCACAACAAAGACTGCTTATTTCCGCAGGTCCACAAGGAACTTGTTACCAAAACAGTGTTCCCTGTCTTCAGCTACCTGAATGTGGTCTATGGCACTGCCCCTCCACTTCCCTTGCCAAACTGGATACCTTCTGCAACTCCTTCTGCCACTTTGCTACAAACTGCTTCCCTGAAACTCATCACTGCTCCCTCTGTTCTTCCCTATTCATCCTCCCTCTGCCCTTACATCACCAGGGTTACTGTACCTCCTTTATATCTAAATACTGCTTTGGTTCCCTTCCCTCTTACCTCTCCTCTCCCAACTCCCCACTGCTTCCTGATTCCTCCATTCCAGGGACCATCACACTTTTGGCACTCCTCAGCCCCACTCCTCTGCTGGGCAATCTGCCTTCTCCTATCAGCTTCCCTCACTCTGGAACCAATTCCCCTTCTCCCTCCACCTTGTCTCTTCCCCTGGCTCCCTCAGGCACCAGTTGAAACTCCACCCCCACACCACCTGTTCCTGTTACCATTCCTGCAGACACCTCCCCGACCTGAGCCTCAACTGTCCTTGGTAGGTCATCCATCTGTGTCTCCACTACCTGCCACTGGTTTCATTTACTCACCACCTCTGCTCTTCACTCCACCAAGAGGCCAGGCATAATGAGTCTGACAGGACTATCACCTGTTGTCTGTATAGTATTTTGCAAGCCATGTATGGCTGCCACTTTTATTGTGACAATATATATGCATTTCATATTGAGCTGTTACCACACTTTCTTCTCTGAACCAACTTAGTTTTTGTATCTATTTCTTTTTGTACCAACTTATTTATCAAATGTCGCACAATTAAGTTGCTACTGTGTATAATACTGCTTTTTTTCTCCTGTTCCCTTCCCCTGGATCACATCTAGAATTGAGTCTTGGTTCAGTGTGCCTCTCACGGTTACCAGTTTTCAAATAATTAAATAAATAAATTAGTGGTATCAGTAACACCCTCCCATAACACAGCCTGTCTGTCTGTCTGCCTGTTTCATAACTTTACTGTATGTAGGTAGAAGATAGGATTTAACAGTTTAAACAATAGTCAGTAACACTACACATTAGATATGACTGCAGCACCTTAGCTTGGGACTTAAGCAAGGCCTTCAAGCACCTCCTAGCTCACGAACTGCAGTTAGATGATCACCGCTCTTTAAAAGTCACCTGTGGAACTGTGGATGTACCTGTAGGTGTCCTGAAGAAGGTCCGTAACAGACACCATCATCCTGTTCCATGGTCTTCATGCTTCTGGAATTCGCACACTCCTGGGGGTTCAAATCTATGGGGTTCAAACAGAAGGCTAGAACAAATCCCTCCCCTTCAGCAGAGCTTCAGATGCTAACTGTTTCAGTGGATGGGGCAGCAAAAGCCTGCCCAACCACCTCAAAAAGATCCCCAGAGTTGCCCTGCAGTCAGAAAAATATGGTGCTGCTGTTAGGTAAACCCCTTGCTCTCCCAGACTAGATAAAACCCCTTCTCTTTGGCTAGCTTCAACAGTCAGCTGTTAAATGATTCTGGGGAGGGGGATCAAAGGCCTACTCACCTCAGGATCACCGGAGCAGCTGCACAGGGGAGGGAGCTGGATGTCATTGTCCACCTAGGGACAAATGACCTAGCTAAGAAAGGGATCAGAGAGTGCAGGAAGAGTTTGCGGAGTTGGGGAGGGGCCTTAGACAAGTAGCACACACGGTAACCTTCTCGGAGGTGCTGCCTGTCTATGGCGTAGATGAGGCTAGGGTGCTTCACACCATGTGATTCAAATGCTCCACACCATGTGATTCAATCAGTGGTTGAAAAAACCGGTGCAGAGCTCAGGGATTTAGCTTCTTTGGGGACTGGGGGTCCACCTGGAGTGATGCACGCCTATACTGGCATGATGGGCTGCATCTGTCCAGGAGAGAAACCAGGATCCTAGGTAAGAGGTTTAAATGCTTCATTGGCAAGTTTTTAAACTAGCCAAGGGGGGATGCACTGGAAAGGAGCAGGGAAATCCTAGCCCCCCCAAAAAAGTCAGGGTAGTAAGTGAGGTAAACACCAAGATAGAGATGTCGATAGGAGAAGGGCAGGGGTAAATGGAGACATGGACAAAGGCAATAAGGACAGGGATGGAGGAAAAAGGAATAAGGCCATCAGGAAATTGAGGGTAATGAGTACCAATGCCCTTAGTCTGGGCAACAAGCTCCCTGAACTGGTGGCCTTGATGGAAGAGGGATGCCTGGATATAGTAGCAGTCACAGAAACATGGTACACAGAGAACCATGACTGGGATGTTAACATACCAGGGTACATAACCTACAGGAGAGACTGGGAGGGGAGAAGAGGGGGAGGAATAGCTCTGTATGTAAGGGAAGGGATAAAAGCAACTGAACAAAAGAGTAAACAGGGAGGAGAGGAGGCACTGTGGGTCACCTTAGAGACTGGAAATGGCACTACAATCTGCACAGGGGTTGTATACACACCTCCATGTCAGGGGGAGGGAATGGACAAGGATATGATAGAAGGCATTCTTAGGATGACAGAGAAAGGGGAGATACTGTTGATGGGAGACCGGAATATGCCAGATGTTAACTGGAGCACATTTTCTGTAGCCACATCCAAGAGCAGGGCCATTCTCAATGCCCTACAGGTGGCATGCCTCAGACAGTTAGTTTTGGAACCCACTCATGAGGGAGCAATCTTAGACCTTGTACTCTCAAATGGGGACAATGAGAGGATCTCAGATCTAGAAGTGGGTTGCCATCTGGGAACAAGTGACCATCAAACAGTTTAGTTCACGTTAAACTCAGCTACAGGGTCAAGTCATACAAAAGTGAGGGTACTGGACTTTAGGAGGGCTGACTTTGGCAAGATGGGAGAGTGCCTTAGAAAAGCACTAGCAAACAGGCTAGAAGGAGGGGTTGAGCAACAATGGGGAAATGTCAAAACTGACATCACAGAGGCAACAAGCCTTTGTGTGAAGCAAATAAACAAATCAAAACAAAAGAAAAAGCCACTATGGTTCTCAAAAGAGGTGGTGGGAAAGTCAGGGAGAAAAAGATAGCATTCAGGAAGTATAAGGAAACAAAGAAGAAGCAGGACAGAGAGCTGTACCAGTTAAGGCAGAAGGAAGCAGGGAGGGAAGTCAGAATAGCAAAGGCCCAAACTGAGGAAAAGATAGCCAACTTGGTTAAGAAGGGGGATAAAACCTTTTATAGGTACATCAGGGAGCACAGAAAGACAAAGGGAGGGATAGTGAGGCTGAATAGAATGGATGGTGGGTGGGCAGACAGGGACAGTGAAAAAGCAGGGATACTGAATGAATATTTCTGCTCAGTATTCACAAAAGAGGAGGGGGAGGTGCCTAATCCAATTAACAGAAGCACTCTCGATAGGGGGGTCGATCCCAGTCCTTTCACTGAAGAAAGGGTTCTGAAAGAACTCTTAAAACTGAAGGTGGACAAAGGAATGGGGCCTAAAGGAATTCACCCCAGAATTCTTAAAGAATTAAGGAGGAAAACTAGTGAAACCACTGACTACCCTTTTTAACAAATCATGGGAGGATGGTGTGGTACCTGAGGACTGGAGGAAGGCGGATGTGATTCCCCTTCACAAAAGTGAGACCAAGACAGAGTCAGGAAACTACAGACCTGTCAGTTGGACCTCTGTGGTGGGGAAAGTGATGGAATCACTTCTGAAGGAAAGAATTGTTGAGTACCTAGAGACCAGTGGGGCACAGGACCCAAGGCAGCATGGGTTCACAGTGGGAAGGTCATGTCAGACGAATTTAATTGATTTCTTTGATTGGGTGACCAAAGTAGTAGACCAGGGAGGGGCTGTGGACATGGTCTACCTAGACTTTATCAAGGCATTTGACACAGTCCCACACAAAAGATTAATCGTCAAATTAACCAGCCTGGGAGTGGGTCCCAGGGTGGTAGCCTGGGTAAAACATTGGCTGGACAACAGGACACAGAAGGTAATTATAAATGGAGTCCACTCTGAAGAAAGAGGGGTTACTAGTGGGGTATCGCAGGGTTCAGTAATGGGTCCAGTCCTTTTTAAAGTCTTTATAAGTGACATTGCAGATGGACTGGAAGCAAAAGTATGCCTCTTTGCAAATGACACAAAGATCTGCAACAGGATTGATACACAAGAAGGCATGGAAAGGATGAGAAGGGACTTGCCAAGGCTGGAGTAATGGTCAGAAGTATGGCAGCTTGCATTCAATGTAAAGAAGTGCAAAATAACGCACCTGGAAAACAAAAACCCAGGGGGAGATTACACAATGGAGGGGAGGTAGTAACAACAACAAAAATGGAAAGGGACCTGGGAGTAATCATATCTGATGACCTTAAGGTTAGCAAGCAATGTGAGAAGGCAGTAGGGAGGACTGGGGGTATACTGGGATGCATAGGGAGAGGCATCACCAGCAGAAAACAGGAAGTTGTTATCCCTCTGTGCAGACAGTTGGTGAGACCCCATCTGGAGTACTGCATCCAGTTCTGGAGACCCCATCTCCGCAAGGACATAGACAGGACAGAGGCAGTCCAGAGGAGGGCAACTAAAAGGTGCAGGGTCTGCAAGATAAATCATACTAGGAGAGACTAAAGGAGCTTAATATGTATACCCTTGAGGAAAGGAGGGAGAGGGGGGACATGATAGAAACTTTTAAGTACCTCCGTGGAATCAACAAAGTCCAAGATGGTAGCATCTTTCAGATCTTTCAGAAAAATGTGCAAGAAAAAGGGGACACAATTTAAAGATGGGGGGGCAGTTCAGGGGCAATGTGAGGAAGTATTTGTTCACAGAGAGGGTGGTGGAGGCATGGAACAGCCTTTCTGAGGAGGTTGTGGGGTCTAAAACTGTGGGAGAATTTAAGAATACATGGGACAGACATAAGGCAATTCTTGTAGGGGGTAGGAAGAAATAGACTGTTGGTTAACTAGGATCTGCAGCTTATCCTGTAGGTAGGGAAATGGGCAGACTAGGTGGGCCAAGCGGTCCTTATCTGCCTTCAGATTCTATGTTTCTGTTTCTATGTTTCACCACCTCCAAGAGATTCCCTGAGTTGCCCT
Source organism: Neoceratodus forsteri (assembly GCA_016271365.2). Lineage (NCBI taxonomy): Eukaryota > Metazoa > Chordata > Ceratodontiformes > Ceratodontidae > Neoceratodus > Neoceratodus forsteri. The sequence continues at coordinate 437,301,922 of JADMNL010000023.1, forward strand.
GAAATCAGACACAAATTGTGCTGCCGTTAGCTAAATTCTCTGCTCTCCCAGTATAGAACAAAATAAATCCCTCCCCTTCAGCTGATGTTAAGAGGCTAACTGTTTCGGCCAGAAGGGGAGTAAAGGCCTGCTCAACTATCTCCAAAAGGTCCCCTAAGTTGCACTGAAGTTAGACACAAATGATTCAGTCTGGCAAGGGTGGATTTGCGAGCTGCGCTGTAGAAAATATCATCATAGTTGAAGATTGGGAAGATAGTATTCAAAACTTGCTCACGGCGGACAGGAAGCTGAATACTGGCTTTAATCTGTAGAAATGCACCCATTTCAGGGTGGAGTTTGTGTTGGATGCCATCTATGTGCACCGAGAAGTCGAAAGGGATGGTCAAGCTGGATCATGAGGTACTTAGAGAAAAAGATATCCTCAATTGCAGAACCATTGAGGGTATGCAAGGTGGGGGGGGGAGCCTGGGAAGGCAAGGCAATGTTTATTTATATAGTGCTCATTCCAAGACTCTGAGCACTATACAGAATAAAAAAAAATCTATAAAAATACAAATATGGTGCCTGACAAACCTCTGCCAGGCATTGAAGGACAGTTGGTTGGATCGGACCCAGCAATGGACACTGTCCAACTCCTGTTGAAGTTTTACAGCAAGGTCAGCAGCAGAGGAGCCAGAGGCAAACAGTACAGTGTTGTCTACATAAATGTGAATGGAGGCAGAGGAACAGACAGCAAGGAGGTAATTCAGAAATATGGACAAGCGTATGTGGCCCAGGATGGATCCTTGGGGAATGCTTGAGTAGATGGGGTGTAGGGGGAGAAGATATCTCTGATTAGACAGCTGTCCTCTTCTTTCCATATCCAGTCCTTGATCAGGCCACTCCACGGCAGTAGCATAGCTCTGCCATGGCTGGCTGCACCTTCCCGTCCGCTTTCCAGCTCCAAAATAGGTCCAACCCTTGATTGGGCCACTCCACGGCAGCAGCATGGCTCCACCATGGCCGGTTTCACCTTCCCACCCGCCTTCCATCTCCAAAACAGGTCCAGCCCTTGATTTGGCCACCCATGGCAGCAGCACAGCTCTGTCACAGGTGGCTGTGCCTTTCCACCTGCCTTCCAGCTCCAAAACAGGTCCAGCCCTTGATTGGGCTGCTCCATGGCAGCAGCACTGCTCTGCCACTGCTGGCTGTGCCTTCCCACCTGCCTTCCAGCTCCAAAACAGGTCCAGCCCTTGATCGGGCCACTCCACGGCAGCAGCATGGCTCTGCTATGGCTGACTGTTCCTTCCTGCCCGCCTTTCCAGCTCCAAAAGAGGTCCAACCCTTGATCGGGACGCTCCATGACAGCAACACAGCTCTGCCATGGCTGGTTGCACCTTTCCATCTGCTTTCTCTGGCTGCTTCTACCTTTTTCCCTTACTCCACTCTCACCTTTCTTTACTCCCCCTACCTCCCCCACTACCTCGCAATTGGACAAGGCTGTCACTGGCTGCTCATACCTTTTTTCCTCTTCTTTCTTCCTACCCCTCTGCTGCCTGGGTCCCTCTGCCCTGGCCGCCCCCCTAGTACTCTCCTAAGCACGGGACCTTCTCTCTTTTAGTGTCCTAGATAGAGAAATTGCTCATGTTAACCTGTATTCTTACTCACTGAAACTGTAATCCTGTAATACTATGCTTGATGTGAAAGCACTTGTTAACTTGCTGTTATTTTATGTTCTCTTACATGTTCTGTTCTGTCCTGCCTTATACTGTTGTATTTTGACTTGAAGCCTTTGTAAATGAGCCCTCGGCTCAAAGGTAATAATCCTAAATTGCAATAAATAAATAAAAAAAATAAAATAACTTGCTGTCACAGTAGGAGTGGAACCAGCTGATCGAGGAGGTAGAAACCCTGCTGCTTTAAGCTTGTCCCATAGAAAGGGTGGGACACAGTGTCAAAGCTTTAACCATGTTGACAAAGGTGGCAAAAGTGAACTGGCCCTGGTCCATACCAGACAGGATGGAGTCAGTGAGCCGGAGGAGGGAGGTGGATGATGAGTGTGGCTTCTTGAAGCCAGACTGGAAAGGATTTAAAAAAAGGAGCAGGAGTCAAGGAAGGGGGAGAGGTGTGAAAAGATAAGATGTTCCTGGAGCTTATCCAGGGTGGGGCAGAGAGAGATAGGACAATAGTTACCAGGAGAGGAAAGATCACCCCTTTAAGGGAGGGGGATGACAGTAGCATGTTTCCAGGCATCTGAGACAGAGGTAGAGTAGAAGGAGAGATTGAGGAGGCAGGTAATAGGGATGGCAATGGTAGGAGCAGAGAGACACAGACGCTTGTGGTTGAGTCTATCAGGACTCATACCATTGCAGGGGTTAAGTGCTAAAAGCACCTTGAAAGATGCAGAGGGAGTGGTACGAGAGAAGGTAAAAGAGTGCAAGTGATGAGGTGTGGGTGAAGAAGAGGGAAGGAGGGGAAAGGGAAGAAAAAAATGAGACAGGTGGTGAAAACTAGTTGAAAGAAGAACGCTAACAGGGTCAGTGATGCGGGATGCCAAACGTAAGGACTTGGGGGGAGGACTGGTTCAGGGAATAAAAGAGAGTGGATTACGTTCCAAAACCTGGAGGGCTGATTAAGGTTGTTCTGGAGTGTGTATGTGAAATATTCAGATTTAGCAAGCCTGGTTGCTTTAGTGCAAGCATTTCAAAGGGTCTGATAAATTAAAAGGGCAGCAGAAAAGCCTGTAGTTTTGTTGGAATGCCCAGCTAGGTCTCTGGCTTTAGCAGAGATCCAGGGAATGTTTTTCTGATGGGGGCATGGTGGTCTCAGACAGCCATAAGTTTGGTCTAGAGTGTTGAATTGTTGTTGGTGGCTGTTGAGATATGGGACCAGTCAGTGTTCGACTGGACAGCATGGAAGGAGGACAAGCCCAGTGACCTGGATCAAAGGGATAAGATTTTAGGAGGACCCTTAGGGCAACTCACCAGAGGTGGAGTGGTAACAAATGGAGGAGAGGAGTTTAATGATCAATGCAGGGAACAGACCAGATCTGTAATACACCCTGCAACAAAAATAGGGACAGAAAATGGGAGGGAGAGTTTAAGAAGGAACAGCGAGTAGGTGGAAGAGGAAGAGACCCATAGCACAGGTACAAATTGGATGCGAGAGGAGAGGTAGTTTGCAACACCACCACCCCTCCTGGGGAGATCTTGCCAGGCAATGGAATAACCAGGGATGGACATTGCAGAATCTTGGACCTTGTAAGAGAGCCAAGACTCCGAGATGACAAAGACATCTGGTGGAGGCTGACCATGAGGGGCTGCAACTGATCCAGATTCAGGGGGGAGGGTGCTGCTGTTGAGGTAGGCAATCCACAGTCCTTTGGTAAGCTGCATTAGTGAAAGGGGGAATGGGCCAGGATTGAGTTTGATGTCACCAACTACCATATGTAACAGTGATACAAAGGAGCTTAAGAGAGACATGGAGCTGTTTGGACGGAGATAAAGGGGCAGGGGTGACAAGAGTGAGGGGGCCAAAAGCACCAGAGAGCTTCAAGGTGGAGTCAAGGAGTAGGAGGGAGGCAACACCCAGAAAGTGAGGGGGAATGGGGAAGGGAGGTAAGGGGGGAGGGAGGAAGAGTGGTGGAGAGAGTAGGACAGGGAGAGGGTGGGGGTAGTGGATAGGGGTAGGGAGGAGATGGAAAAGAGGAGAGGGACTGAGAGTTAGGATAGGAGCAGCATAGTGGATGAGCCTAGGAGTGAAGTAACAAGACAAGGGAGTTGTGAGGAGCATTGGCCTGACCCAGATAGGGAGGCTAGGAGAAGTGTAGGCCTGACACAGATAGGAAGGATAAGGGGTGCATATGCCTAACCCAGTTAAGGAGGCTAAGCGAGCATAGTCCTGACTTACATAGGGAGGCTAGAAGAAGTATAGGCCTGACCCAGATAGGGAGGTTAGGGGGAGTAAATGAAACCAGGCACAGCTGGAGACATAAACACATTAGGGGAGTCTGATGAGGGGTGGAACTATAGTACAATAATAAACAGCCCACAATCAATAACACAGAGGATAATGTATGAGTCACTATCATTAACAAGCATATGTACCCATTGAGAGGTTGCCACAGCGACTGTTCAGACCTCGAGAGATAAGCTTGAGAGGTTTCAGTTGCCATGGTGACCTTGAGACGGGTACACATGCTTTGTTGACAATAGTGGACCCATACATTACATTTTAAAGCGTATGGTCCACATAAACAAGGAAATAAAGTTTTGATTCTTACTTTAAAATTTTTTTTTCATCACCACCGCTCTCTACCAGGTCCAACACTCACTGTCACAGCCGGTTCAGGAACACTGGAGAATCACTTAAGGCACATGTGCGATCCCAATCCATGTCAGTATACTATCAGTGTGAGGTACCATTGATGAGTTAACAACAAAGTGACATCACATCGATGGTATAACAATCCTGGTAAAAGATAGATTTTACCAGATAACAGCATTCTACCACGCATTATAAGATAATAAAAGCCCCTGTTATGTGCTGACGTAAGCTGAGAGGCACTAACAGTTACATGAAGTTATTCAGCAATTATCTCTATGTATGCTATAACATCTGTGAGTCTAAACATAGCATTAGACTGGACCACTCCTATCCCACCTGAGAAGCAACACATCACAGTAATATGTCAGATCAATGCAGACTTACAGGCTGCAAGGAGGGAGTTGGTCAGAGCCTCTGGCATCCTGGTGTCTCCTTTTTGGTCATGCTCACAGTGGTGTTATAAAATATGCATGTGGGGTACTAAGTACCTATAGAACAGTCTCTGCTGGTACCACTATAAGTCACTGTTAGCATCATGCTTCACTGACATTAGTTAATTGTTTATAATAGACATAAAAACATTTTATACTTAAAATGTACAAAATCAAGAAGGTTCTGAATAGTTCTGAAAAGGCACAGATAATCATCAAACCTTTACATGACTTATCAGAACCTTTCAAGACCTTAGAACCTTTTGTAGTGCTACCATCCCCATGTAAATCCTGAGTTCACATGTGAATTTGGGTCTCCCATGGGAGATGGGTGAGGGGGCATGGAGTACTGCTGCCTCACCACTGGAGCAGCCCTGCATGTGATCCCTTTTAAATAACTGTCTGCCTGTCCCCATGTCTTTAGCCACATAACTAGGCACTTTAAAATGTCCATTGCTTGACACCACTGTTCATGTTGCTATGCTAAATTAGGCACCAACAGAATCCACTGTCTAACCTTACAAGACACTGGGGATGCCCAGGCTAATGCCAGTCTAGAAAATCTAAGTTCTAACATGGCCAAATCATGAGAAACTGGAAAATCATATCTGACGTAATTAAAGAGATATGCAAACAAAATAAATGGTAGAGATTGGCATGTGGGTGACTAGAAGTTTTTGTTTGTTCTAATGTTGACTGATTCTTTAAAACAGATCTTCCTGCAGCAATGTGTTTATTCCGGTTAGTGTGCATTTATTCCATTGGGGCACCTCTCTTGAGAGCTTATTTGTTTAAACTCAAGGTTCTTATATAACTGACACCAAAGGGGTTTTCTCTGATTGATCCAGCACATTTTATAAAGAAACCAATTTTCTACTTCAAAATATATTTGTGTTCAGCTGTATTTATTATACAAAACTCACAAACTAAATTGCCTTATTAGACATATCCATTCTTCACACAGAGTAGTACCATGCCAAGCAGTAAACACTGATGCCTGCAATGCCAAGGGGTGCTTATGACTGATTAGAAATAATGCTTGTTCCTACAGTCTTGTTCAGATCACATAATTGCAGTTTAACATTCAGATGCAGTTCTAAGCACAAAGGGATACAACCCTGAATGTTACAAGCTTGTATATCTTGTCAGGCACACTCACCAGGTGACAAAATGCCAGTTGTACTTCTTCACTGGCTATGGTTACTAAGGAAGTCACTGCTTTTGAAAACCCAGTTCCCTACAGTCCCAAACTAAGCTATTTTTTTCACACATATATGGCATATATACTGTAGAGTATAGAAGTTCTGTTCTCTGTGCCCGACCGATTGTATGGGTCAGGATCAACCTTAAGGTATTGATTTTAACATTGAAAACTCTAAATGGATTGGGTCCCTATTACCATTATTAACTTCTTGGAGGCAGCGTGGCCTTGTGGTTGGAACACTGACTTGAGAACTGTGTGATATTTGGTAAGTAACAATCTTGTAATGCTCCCATTCATCCAGCTGTGGAAATGGGTAGAAATAGGACCCTACTGGAAATGAAAGGCTACGTCTCAGCTGGACTATTCCAGGTAAGTGAATCATAAAATATATTAAAAAAAAACAATTCACCAGCCCAGTGGCGTTGAGGGTTGAGACGCTGGATGCCTTACCTCGTGTCAAGCTGGTGACCCATGTTCGGGAATGAGCATGAGCCACTGGGGATTGGCAGGGGAGGAGAAGGATTGAACATCTGTTGGACTGCTCTCCTTCTCTAGGGAAGGCGGCCCACAACAGTTGGTGCCTGCTCGCCCCCTGGTAGAGGCTGGGGGACAAGGCACTGCACTGTACTTTCAGGATGAATTTGGGGCAGACTCCTGGAAGGAGTGCATGCGGATGCATGCACACTCCCCTCTGCCAGCATCACTGCATGCTCCCAGCTCTGGGGAGAAAACTAGAAAACAGAGGAGTATGCATCCTGGGTGAGCGGCTTGATTGAAGTCCATGAACATCGGCTCTGGGGGGGCCCCCAATCTGGATCCATTAGGGCGGTTGTATCAGGGGCTCCCCGACACCCCGCTGTTGGGGGTAAGCCACACGGGACTAAGGCATGACCCCGATGGAGTGTGGATGCTAGGATGGTGGCTGGAATCCCGAGGAGGTTGCCAGAATATGGGACCAGACAAGGTATGCCAGGAGGCGCGTACATACAGTACGCACTCCTATGGAGCTCAGTCGGTGGCTGGTCATGGTGGTGAGAGGTGGGCTGTGCCAGTCACCGGCTAGGGATGGGTCAGGGGTGTGGGTGGTCTGGCACTGCTGGGTGGGGGGGGCCATTAGACTGCCAGGGATATTGGAGAGTTGTTATTATTTTACACATGCCGGTTACCAAAATTGAAATGTAATAAATAAAAATAACCTTGCGGCACTGCAGGGACCTGTGTTTCGGGGTCGCAAAATGGGTCTGGTGGGGCAGAGCTACCCTGCAGGGCTATTACCATTGTGGGGGTTTGGAGGCTGGGGGACACAGCTGCCCTGCAGAGCAATTACAGTTTGGGGGATCGGGGGCTGGGGGGACACTGCTGTCCTACAGTGTGTATACTGTGGGTATTCTGGGCATGGGGGAAGGCACAGGTATTGGGGGCTGACCGGGTGGCAGAACTGCACAACCTTCGGAGGGCGTAAGTACACTTACACCAGCTAAATGCTGGTATAACTGTACTTTGATGGATGTCCTCTGGGGGTTGTTCTAGAATAGCAGATCTGGGGACTTCATAGCTGCCCTTCCAGAATAGGGCACAACAGCTGCCATAAACTCCCTAGTGCCATATCGCAGGGGGTTTAGGATGTAACTGGTGGTGTAAGTCCACTTTGGAACAAGCAGCCTGCGACATATCGCAGGCTGCTTTGCTGAATACAAAATGACGCAACTGCTGGCATAACTTGTTACTTGCACCATTTTTTATGATGCAAGTCAAGTTATGCCAGGTGTATCCTTTCTAGAATCAGGCACTATTAGTCTGTGGAGTGCAGATATGATAATTTAAATACCTTTTCACTACAGCTGTTTCAGCTTTACAAAACCATTGTTTTAGAAGATCTTCATCTGTAGTCTGTACTTATTTTTTTTTTAAATATAGATTTAAACTATCTTTATTACAGAGGGGTCTATTTACAGATCAATCTATTGAAGACCACTGCAATTGTCCTATTCAATGGAAAGTGTACGAAAGTTTTTTCCTGCTTGTAAATAGTCTTATAGAAGGTTGACTACTTAACAAGGTTTATGCTTTCTGATGTTTTTTGTCATTTATTTTTTAGCTAGATTTTTTTTTTAATATTGTGCCTATTCTGTTTCTCTCTCAGTACATGGGTTAGAGAGACTTGCTCTGGAATTGAAAGCACTTCAAGTAACCAGATCCACAAAAGCTTTTGAAGTTATAGAAGTTTGGTCCCCAAATTTGGATTACTGCCAGAGCTTTCAGTATTTTGTATACATAAGGTTTGACAAATGATGGACGGCCCGGTGGCACTGAGGGTTGAGGCACTGGATGCCACACCTCATGCCACACCGGCAACCTGGGTTCAGGAACGGAATTGGGTCATCGGGGGTCAGCAGGAGAGGGAGGGGATTGAGCATCCAGAGGACTACTCTCCCTTCCTGGGGAGGGTTCCGGGTAAGCCTCGCTCCAGAGTGGTCCCTGATGGAGACTAGGGGTCCTACAGGTAGTGATGCTTGACACAATGTCAGGGCAGAGCAGCAGCAGACTGCTGCATGTTAGGTGTGCTGCCATCATTACATGGCCGTGCTCCAGGGAGTACCTCGCAGAAACACCCTGGTGGCCTAGTGGAGGTGAAGGGGTCCGCAGAGACCTGCCCACAGCTTGACACTGGACCTACCTCCTTGGATCTCCTCCCCCTGACCAGACTCCGTGGCTGTCCCTCTAACTGCAGAAAGGCTGCTGAGGGTGGGTGGCCCACCCTCCGCTGGAGGGGTGATCCGAGGTGCTGGACAAACCATGGAGCCAGTGGAGACCAAGGCTGGAGGTTTCAGGCAGGGAGTAGAGGCAGTAGTCAAGAGGGTACCCTGGAAAGATGCCCTGGGCCTCCAGTGAAGTAAAGAGAATTCACACAAAAAAAGTTTTGACAAATGAAAACACACAAGCAAGACCCCTAAGGAACTTGTCCACTGTTTTTTCATAGCTCTTTACTCAAGTTTTTTTTGTTCTCCAAGATCAAAAGTACTAAGTCATGGCAATTACTTGGATCTATCTTTTCTATTTAGACCATTGGGCAGGAAAAGGGACAGAAAGTAAAACCTGTAATAATGAAATTACTTATTTCTTAAGCGGGAATTTAAGTACATGTTCAGGAATTCAAGAATTACCTGATCTAGTTCCAGTTAATACTACAAATTCTGGGGCTGGTCTCAGCTCATGGAGGAAATTAAGAAACTAGAAGAACCCCAAAACATTAGAAAACAACAGTTAAAAGGGCTGAATATAAGCAGTCCTGTTTTTAATCCTAAGAATTCTATAAATCTTCCAATTTTGGCAAATGCAATTTTTATGTCCCAGAAAATATTATTCATAATAATACTAACATCAGAAACATTGATCTGCAGGATTCATCACAAAACATGCAAACTTAACCTAAGGTACAAAAAGTAAAGGTAGGGAACGAGGTGCTAGTTTTTTCTGGAGATGATTCTAAAACTCTAAACATCAGAGAAAATTATCTAGAGGGTTATGAAAAATTCCTAACTCATTTTTCTGGAAAAAGTTAAGCAGAAAGATTGTAGGAAAATTTGTGACATTCCTCTTGTATGTCCTTAAACTATCCCAGTAGCTGTCACCTCCTCTACTAAACATGTGCATGACCAGGAAAATTTTCTTTTAGAATGAATTGTACTTACTGAAAAATCCCCCAGTATTGCGTCCCTACTTATGGAAACAAATAGACTATTGGCTCAGGTTTTATCAGTTCTGTAACAGAACTTGGCTGTTAACCGTCAAAGAGAAGAACTAGAAAGGTTACAATTAGACAAGTGTAGAGTGTTTGGACAACAGGACAAGTAAGACTTACTACTGATCCTGAAGGAAAAATGGTTACAGAACAGATCCCCACAATTCAAGAAATCACAAACAAAATAGCAAATGAGAAGGAGGAAAAAAAAAAACAAGAATAACTGATTTAAAGGAGCACAAAAATTCTTATAAACGGAAAAATAGAACACCTGAAGAAAGGGTCGTCTTAGCACAGAAAGAATTATTTTTGATGAAGTGGGTAGTAATTCCCCAACAGAGAAAAAAATAAGTTATTCTGACCCCTCTTAAAAATAGGAAAAAGTAAGAAAAAATGGCATTAAAAGCAACTTGAACATTTCGAAGGAAAACAATACAAGGTACAGGCCACTGTAAGAGATTAGAAACAGAAGACAAACTACCCACTGTATACTTCAAAAATATTTCAAAAATCTCATAATGAAAACTGAGTGAGTTTGTCGTTAGCTGTACATACTGTAACCTAATCAAGATTGTCCTAGGGAATAAGTTTGATTGGCAATCTACAGTATGTCATCTGTTAACAGATACAAAGTAAACCAGGTAACGGCTGGGTTTGTTTGACAGTAAAATCTTATTTATATTATTTGTTTATTTGAATTTTGGTAAGCAGGTACACCCACTGAGACAATGGAGTCCTTTTTGGTTAGTTACATAGTATTGAAACTGACAGTAACAATACAGTGCAACTCACACTGCAGGTAAGGACAAAGAACAAGAGCCAATTATGATACCAACCACAGTAGTAATTAGTTACAGACATTTAAGTACAGTACGTCAAAGTCATAGAGGTATCTAAGTGTTTTCATTTCAGGGTGTGTCGTCACTATTTTGGAGAAGGAATAAAGTAATCAGATCAGCTGGCTAGTGACTAGAAAAATTCAGGGACAAATGAAAGTGAAGAACAGATTTTTATGGTTTATTTATTTAGTTTTTGTTAACCAGGTCGGTGCACTAGCATAGAAACATAGAAACATAGAAGTTGACGGCAGATAAGGACCGCAAGGCCCATCCAGTCTGCCCATTTCTTCTTCTACCTTATAAATGTGCCACTGGCCTTTGCTCTGTCAGTGGCCTATCTATTCATACTCATTTGTATTGCTCCCTTATGCCTATCCCATGCCTGTTTGAAGCCCTGCACTGTATTCATAGCCACCACTTCTTGAGGTAGGCCATTCCATGCATCCACCACCCTTTCTGTGAAAAAGAATTTCCTCACATTCCCCCTTAATCGGCCTCCCTCTAATCTCATGCTGTGTCCTCTTGTCCTGCTATTTTTCTTATATTTAAACAAGTTAGACTCTTTCACCTTGATAATGCCCTTAAGGTGTTTGAATGCCTCGATCATATCACCTCTCTCCCTCCTTTGCTCAAGGGTATACATATTGAGCTCTGTTAATCTGTCCTCATATATCTTCTGATGCAGTCCCTGCACCATTTTGGTTGCCCTTCTCTGGACTGCCTCAATTTGGTTAATGTCCTTGTGAAGGTGTGGCCTCCAATACTGCACGCAGTACTCCAGATGGGGCCTGACCAGTGTCTTGTAAAGAGGGATTATTACCTCCCTCTTACGACTTGTGATACCCCTACTAATACACCCTAACATCCCCCTAGCCTTACCTACTGCTTTAGAGGTCTGCTTGGATGATTTCAGGTCATCAGTGATGATGATGCCCAAGTCTCTTTCTTCCTTTGTGACTGCTAGCAACTCCTCTCCCAGCCTATAGGTGGCTTCAGGTTTCTCTCCCTATGTGCATGATCTTGTACTTCTTTGCATTAAATCCCAGTTGCCACTCTTCTGACCATTTTGCTAGTTTATCCAGATCTTTCTCATTCTGCCCACCCATCTGGATCATCTACTCTGTTGCAGATCTTGGTGTCATCTGCAAACAGACAACTTACCCTCTAGTACATCTGCAAGGTCACTAATGAAGACGTTGAAGAGGACTGGCCCAGGACTGATCCCTGAGGTACCCCACTTGTGACTTGCATCTCTTCTGACTGTATACCATTTACCACCACTCTCTGTTTTCTGCCCGTCAACCAGTTTGCCACCCAGTTGACCAACTTCTGGCCCACCCCAAGCCTACCCAGCTTATTTATCAATCTCCTATGTGGAACAGTGTCAAAAGCTTTGCTGAAGTCAAGGTAGGCGACATCAACTACTCCCCCTTGGTCCACCACTCTGGTTACCCAGTCAAAGAAATCTATGAGATTAGTTTGACAGGACCTTCCTTTTGTAAACCCATGCTGTCTTGGATCCTGTGCTCCTATGGATTCCAGGTGTTGCACTATCCTTTCCTTAAGGAGTGCCTCCATAATCTTGCCCACTACTGAGATAAGACTGACTGGTCTGTAGTTCCCTGCCTCCTCCCTGCTACCACTCTTGTGGAGCAGGATCACATGAGCCCTTCTCCAGTCTTCTGGGACCTCTCCTGTGCTCAGAGACTCACTAAACAGTTCTGATAATGGCTCTGCTAGTTCCACCCTTAGCTCCTTTAGTACCCTGGGATGTATGCCATCAGGTCCCATTGCCTTGTCCACCCTGAGCTTAGCGAGCTCTTGTAGGACCTTTCTTTTGTGAAGGAGTAGTGCTCACCTCCTCCCCTGTGTCCATGGTGCTGAACTGTGGGCCCTGCCCTACCTTCTCTTCAGTAAATACTGAGCAAAAGTATCTATTTAGGATAGATGATTTTACATGGTCCTCCTCCTCACATGCTCCCTTTTCTCCATTGCTTAGCACACCCCTCTGGACTTTCTCCTTTCACTAATGTATCTATAGAAAGTCTTGTCACCTTCTTTTACTGTTCGTGCTAGTGTTTCCTCAGTTTGGGACTTTGCCTGCCTTACTGCCTTCCCTGCTTCCCTTAGGCAGTTTGGTATGCCTCCTATCTTCATCCCGCTGTGTTCCTTATATTTCCTGAAGGCCAGCCTTTTGGCTCTAACCTTTCTGCTACTGTATTTGAGAACCAAAGTGGTTTCCTTCTTATTTTGCACTTCCTTTTCTGTCTAACACAATGGGATGTTGCTTCAAGTAGTGCATCCTTAATGCTTGCCCACTTTGCCTGTACCCCCTCACCTGTGTTTCTTTTTGCCAGGGCTAGCTTAACTCTGTTGGCCATCTTATCAAAGTCAGCTCCTCTGAAGTCCCATATTTTTGCCTTGGAATGGGATGAATTAGATGTAGTAGCCAAATTGAACCATAGCCATGAAATTACTATTTTCAGGCATGACCCGGGACAGCACAACAATCAAAGACAGGTACATAGCATGAGTACAATTAAATTATAATAGTATAGGTCAAAACAATCAGTAGTAATGAATACATGCAGCCAGGACAATAACAATCAATGAAATTCACATAGAATTTTTAGGCATAAAAATCCGACACAGTCTAGGAGGAGATACCATAACATAGCAGCAAAGAAATATTGTTCAAATGAGTCACAAAAATGAAGGTTCAAATAGGCAGTGAAACAAGGCAAGAGCAAATTCCTGACTGGGCAGGATGCATTATCATGGCCTCTGAGACAAGATTCAGGTGCATGTGTGTGTGTGTGTGTGTGTGTGTGTGGGGGGGGTAAATTGGCCCTCAAGGAAATAGTAAGGGTAAGAAATGCTATGAGGTAGGGAGGTGAAAGTTAGGCCAGGAAGCATCTGGCGGGTGAATGGATTAAGGAGGATTAAAACAAGTGCAGAGATCAGCAAGGGATAGATGTACTGTAGGTGCAGCTCATTTTTAAAGCTGTCATGGGATTTGGATATTCGAAGTGCTTGGGGGAGAGAGCTCCAAAGCTAAGGAGCAGAGTGATTGAAGGCAACAGAGCCTTTTGATGTTTTACATCTAGATACATTCAGCAGGGATTTGTCTACCGAGCGCAGTCTATAGGAGGAGGTTTGTGGTACCAGCAATGTTGTGAGCATTAAAGCAGTCTGGTTTCTGAGCATAAAGTCAATCAAGGAGCCAAGACAGTGTTGACGGCAAGCTGAGAAGGATAACCAGCCCAGGTCCCTGTACAGTTGGCAGTGGTGCTTAAGCCGTGGTGATGAGGCGGCGTAACGACAGATATTGTTATAAGTGACATCCCATTTATGAAGGATGGTTTTGTGTGTGGCAGCAAAGGTCAGCATGCCATAGGTAAGGGCACTGAGTAATATGCCTTTGGCAATAGCAAGTTTAGCAGAGGGAGTCAGCATGAAACTGGACTTGTAAGCAACCCCCAGTTTAGCATTCACTGCCTTGCAGGCAGATTGTATATGCAGGCTGAAGTCCAGGGATTGGTCCAGAAGAATTCCCAGGTACTTAAAAGATGTAATGGATTCTATTTGTGTGCCACTGTGGTCTTGCACCAACAGGGGAATTTGACATGTCCTAAATTTAGGGGCAGATCCAAGTAACATTGCTTGGGTTTTCTTAACATTATGTACAAGCTTATGTGCAGAAAGACAATTTTGGACATTTGTGAAATCTGAAGAAAGGGATGCATTTATGCTGGTGATCTTATCAGAGCTTGAATAGAGTACAAGATCATCTACATAGTGAATAGATGAGCATGAAAGAAAAAAATCATCTATGTTATTGATAACAAGCATTTGTCAATGCCGAATGTTCGCTTGCAGGTATTTGCAGTGGTATTTGGCACTTGGATATGGCTTAAAAAAATTAGTGACAAAGAAGTACAAGCATTTGTCAATGCCAAATGTTGCTTGCTTCTATGTGCTGTTTAGGTATTTGGAAGTCATTGGAGTGCAAATATTGAAAATTCGCGAACTTACGAGCGTGTGTAGGAACTGCGTAACGCACGCTTGTAAAACAGTCATTTTTAGGAATTTTTTCACCAAATTTTCAACATAGCCATTTTAAGACCTCTGCTCATAAACAGTGTCACTGTGATTTTCTTAATGTGTCCCATAAGTAATTTTGCACACGACTGCGCTGCATTGTGGCTACATGAAGCGGAAACCGCGTTTTGGGCAGGATGTGAAAAATGACAGCTATACTGCTCATAAGGAGGTGTGGTAAAATGGCAATGTTGAAAATCTGGAGTGAAAATATTGAAAATTCGCAAACTTACGAGCGTGCATAGGAACTGCGCAACGCACGCTCGAAAAACAGTCATTTTTAGGAATTTTTTCACCAAATTTTCAACATAGCCATTTTAAGACCTCTGCTAATGAACAGTGTCACTGTGATTTTCTTAATGTGTCCCATACATTGATTTTGCACACCAACTGCGCCATTGTGCGCTACATGGGTGGAAACACATTTTGGGCAGGATGTGAAAAATGACAGCTATACTACTCATAAGGAGGTGTGATAAAATGGCAATGTTGAAAATCTATAGTGAAAATATTGAAAATTCACAAACTTACGAGCGTGCATAGGAACTGCGCAACACACACTTGTAAAACAGTAATTTTTAGGAATTTTTTCACACATTTTCAACACAGCCATTTTAAGACCTCTGCTCATGAACAGTGTCACTGTGATTTTCTTAATGTGTCCCATACATTGAGTTCGCACATCGACTGCGCCACTGGGCACTACATGGGCGGAAACCTGTTTTGGGCAGGATGTGAAAAATGACTGCTATACTGCTCATGAGGAGGTGTAGTAAAATGGCAATGTTGAAAATCTGGAGTGAAAATATTGAAAATTCGCAAACTTATGAGTGTGCGTAGGAACTGCGCAACGCACGCTCGTGAAACAGTTATTTTTAGGAATTTTTTCACCAAATTTTCAACACAGCCATTTTACAACCTCTGCTAATGAACAGTGTCATGGTGATTTTCTTAATGTGTTCCATACATTGATTTCACATACCGACTGCGCCATTGTGCTACATGGGCAGAAACACGTTTTGGGCAGGATGAAAAATGACAACTATACTGCTCATAAGGAGGTGTGATAAAATGGCAATGTTGAAAATCTGGAGTAAAAATATTGAAATTCATTGAACCACGTAGCCCGCGAGAACCGCTAACGTGATACCGTCAGAAAGAATATTGACTTTTGCATTATATTTTTTATGAAGTTTTAATTGCGATCGATAACACTGTCGGCATTTTCATCGCCCTCCGAAGCGTGGGTGATTTCCACAGTGACTGGCGAAATCACCTTAGTCCGAATAATGCCATGACAGTGACATCATTCATGAGAAGGGTCCAAAACCCATGTTGAAAACTTGGTGCAAAATTCCAAAAATGCCTCAGATATGCAATAAGTTGAAAACCCCCTATCTAGCCCATTATACAGCTTACCGGCATTTCCTCAGTTCGCGGTCGGCTTTGAAGAGTGCAGACGTGTTCCCAGTTCACCGAAGATCGTCTTGCCGAGCTCCGGAGGTAAGTATGGGGTGAGGGGGGTGTGGGGAGGCAGGGTGTGCAGTGAGTGGTGCGGGTTGTGGGAGGGGGGCCTGGGAGAAGCGCCTTGGGACTGTTTTTGATTTACAGGTTTTAAAAAAAAAAAAGACTATGTGGGACGTTTGCCACGCTGGGGTGGGCTCCACAGTCGCGGCAGAAGGATGGCTGGGGGCCGTGGAGCTGACAGGGATTGGGCACCCCGCCGGCAGATGATGCGGATGCTTGCCACGCCGGGTGGCTCAGCGTGGCAGAAGGATCAAAGGATGGCTGGGGGCGTGAGCCGACGGGGATTGGGCACCCCATTGGCAGATGACGCGGACATTTGCCATGCTGGAGTGGGCTCCAGCATGGCAGCAAAGATTTGAGGGAGGCGAGTGATATGGTAAACAGTATGACAGGTTTCTTTTGAAGAGAAGACCACCGCTGTCACACACAGCAATCAGCGTCCGATTGGTGCAGGACTGCCACGCCTGCTCAATGGAGCAGGGGATTGCCGAGGAGGGGCACACCTCCAAAGTGTCCCCATTCTCCCAAGACATTCCTTGCGCATGCACGCAAGCGAACATAAAAAGTGAGAAAAGAAGAGGTTCTAGAATAGAGCCCTGGGGAACCCCACTATTGATGATAACACCATCAGATAAAGAGGAGTTGAATTTCACAATTTAAGTTCTATTTGATAGATAGCTTCCATACCAGGTGACAAATGGGGGTGAAAAGCTCAGATTACAAAGAGTGGAGAGGAGCAGGGGGTGATCAATAAGATCAAAAGCCTTTTGTAAGGTCTATAAAACTTGCCGTCAGCTGGCCAGTGTCCATATTGGTAACCACATCAGTGTTGAATTTGAGAAGCACTGTAGAGGTACTATGACCTTTACGGAAGCCATGCTGGGTGACAGAGAGAAGGCTGTACTCTGTGAGGTAGTCAATAGTTTGATTTGCAACAAGTTTTTCCAGAATTTTACTTAGGACATATAGGATGGCTATAGGCCTGTAGTTAGTAATCTCCTTGGATCACCTTTTTTAAAGACAGGCCTTAAACGAGCAGTCTTTCAGGGGTCAGGAGCTTGGCTATTAGAGAGAGACAAGGTGAAAATTCTAGCCAGAGAGGAGGCTATGTATAGTGCTGCTAGTTTCAGGAGTCGAAGCTCGAGTGTATCTAATCCAGAGCTAGCGTTGTCAGAGACAGTTTATAATAGTTTTAAGACCTCAGTCCTTGAGATTGCCTTGAAGTAGAACAGTGGATTTTTATACATTTGTTGGGAAGGATAGCTAGAGGTAGTGGACTGTGTTGATGTTGAAAGCAGAGAGGCTGTCTGAGGAGATGGGAAGGCAGAGTTTAAAAAAATCATTTGGAAATATAGGATTAATAGTGGGGAAAACTCCTCATATAGAATATTCAAATATAGATATTCATGAAATCAGAGAACCAGCTGTCAGGACAAACGCAATGAAAAAATGGTTGTTGCCCAAAAGAATAACAAACAGCAACAGCTTACAAATTAAACCATTGAACTAAGCACTATTTACTGAGTGACAGGTCAGTGTGACCCTGCCCCCTGAAGAAGAATAGCATGGTTCAAAGCACTGGGGTATGGTTTGCTGTAGTTTTTTATTTGTTACAGTTCCACTAAAAGAACTACCTTAACTATTTTGACTCCAGCATCTACTTTTAATAGGTTTGTTGTTTTGCCTGTCCTTTTCAACAGCTCACTGGAAACAGTAGTGGTTCCTGAGGATTGAGGAGGGAAGACACCTGCTTTACAAAAGTGATAGCATGGAGGAGGCTGGTATCTGTAGGCCGGTCAGCCTGACATCAGTGGTGGGGAATCTAGTGGAATCACTTCTGAAGCAAAGGATCATGGAGTGTGTTGAATGCAGCAGGTTATAAGACTCACTTGGGGGGGAGGTCATGTTAGATGAGCCTGAAAGAGTTCTTTGACTGGGTGACCAGGGAAATAGATCAGGGTGGGACAGTGGACATAGCCTACTTAGACTTTAGTAAGGCCTTTGACACTGTACCACATAGAAAGTTCATTTGGAAACTGAAATGTTTGGGGATGGGGTCCTCAGGTGGTAAACTGAGTATGTAATTGGTTGGTGGCTAGGACACAGAGGATGTAGATAAATGGAATTCACTTGAGGAAAGGGAATGATCAGTGGGATACCTCAGGGCTCAGTACTGGGTCCAGTCCTCATTAATATCTTTATAAGTGACATTGCAGAAGAGCTGGAAGAGAAAGTATGCCTCTTTGCAGATTACTCCAAAATCTGCAGTAGGATGGATACCACAGAGAGGGTGGACAGAATGTGCAGAAATCTGAGAAAACTTGATGAGTGGCCAAGTGTATGGCCACTGGTTTTCAATGCAAAAGGTAGAGTCTCTATGTTTTTTTTTTTTTAACTCTCTTTCCCTGTGGTTCACAGACTGAGGAGCCTCTCTCAGGCATCCAACTGGATCCTACCCAGCCCATAGTCCACCTGTCTAAGCCTCTTCTCTCCCCCCCACCTTGCAAGTGGTCCCCCCAGCTTAACCCCCTCTGGGGTGGAGGCGCACTTACAAATGTTGTTCCCAGCTGTTTGGTGAGGGCCCAGGCGGAGGAACTGAAAGGCCATCCAGGATGGACCCAGCAGTGGGCATGAGGGCTGGTGCCATCGCTTACCCCAAGGTCTGGGTTTTTCCTTGTTCTATGATCCCCACTCCTGTGCGTGGTGCATGCCCGATGCTCTGGCACATGGCAACCTTGCCTGCATCAGCCACGTTGAGCCCGTGCTGCCCAGCATGCTGCAGTGCCCCCCCTGGTCTCCACCGGGGGTCGCTGGCATGCCGGGCCATCCCCATCCTTCCCTCCCAGGGAGGAGAGCACCACAAGGGTACTCTCTCCTCAACCCTCCCCTGCCAACCCCCGGGACCTGAGCTCGCTCCTGAACTCGGGTCTCTAGCATGGTGTGAGGTGTGGCATCCAGCTCCTCAACCCTCAGCATCACTGGGCCGCTAAGAGTCTCTATGTTGAAAGACCACATGCACATTAAACCAAGAAACACTGAAAATTCCCCACCCATGAGAGCATAGACTTACAACAGAATAATTAGTACTATGTGGAGGATAATTCAGAAGTGACACAATGTGTGATTATTATTGATATTGGTACTGCCATATTTAATTTAAGCGTGTACCAAGTATGTCGCTGTACAGTACTTTGATTCATAAAATTTCTAGAAATGTACATAGGAGCACAGGACAGTATGGGCAATAGAAGGCTAAGGCCCATAGTGACTAGCCACCATTTCTCAACAGTTTTAACCCCGACTTCCCTTAGTTCTGTTTTACAATTTGTGTTAGTAATCACATGATGTGCTACGCTATGCTATAGCCAATTGATATATATTTATGGAGATGTGTAGCTTAATTCCTACCTGTAGCCACATAATTATTCATTTTTTTGTATAATATACTACTGTAGTAGGATCACCTCTTAATTTGTTTCGATCACAAATCTGACTTCGGCAAATACGCGTTTCCAAAAAGAGGGATTAGATGGGGCTTAACCCCTCAGTATCACACATGAAGCTAACTAGTCCAGTCTGTCTGGGAGCCATGATTGTTATATAAATGGAGAAGAAATAGGCTTTGTAGAATCTTGCTTAATGGGAATTCAAGAAGTGAAAATAGAAGTCAGCAGCATACCATCTACTTGCATTTGAAATCTAAGCTTAACTTGGAAACTTGGACTAGAAAAAAGGCAGTTCAAAGATAATTGTATTTCTATTTTTCAAGAATCTTGTGATCAATAATATGGATGCAGTTGCTTACTAAATCTGAGAACAGGATATGGAGTATATCCTAATATAGGTTATGCGTAAGAACCACTCACTAAGCATTAAGATTTGTCAGTGGTATATAAATAGCTCAAAAGTATTTATGGACTAAGCAACAGGAGACAAATAAGGAGGAGAGATGAGAAATCTAAGGCCACATGAAGATTAATAAAAGGGGAATAAAACCTTCTTATAGCACAGAAATATGTAGTGCACCTCTAACAAGAAATGCTTTGTTTTATTTCTTTCTTATTACTCGAATGTAACCAAAAGTAATTTCAGCAAAAAAACTAATAAAGGCTAGGAAGGAGACATTTCTGAACCAATCGGTTTTACAATTACAGCTTATGAATTTCTGCAGTCAGACTGTCTTGCAAAGAACTTTCATAATCTCGGCAGGAACATTGCGAAATCTACTGTGCCAGTAATTTGAAGTTAATCTAGACATTGCCAGATCACTACTTCCATAATTATTTCAGCTTGTAAGTGTGACCCTTAAAAGGAAAGACATTGACTGAGTTGTATACTAAAAACTAGCCTAAAGGTTATAGCAATGAGCTGTGAATGTACTTGGTACATTCTGCAGGTATGGGTTCAATTCCATATACTCCATGTACATACTGTGTGACCCTGATCGGGTCATTTAAAGTCCCTGTTCTCCTGGGTCACCCCTATAAGCAGGCATTGGGCTCTGTGACTTACTCAGTTACCAAAGAATTAAAAAAAAAGCTGTTGCTGAAAAGCTGTGACAAAGTTGAGCTGTTGCTGACCATTACAAAGGGTCACTCTGAAATAAACCACACTCTTTGACAATTATGAGTGTGGAAGTATCCTCTAAAAGACTAGTTAAAACTGACTTGGTGCAAAGAACCATAAACTCATAACACAGGACCAGCCAAGCTCCAAGTAAGAGCAAACACCAAGGTAATGCACTCCGCTGAGTGGGCACATCGGAAACTTTATAGACCAATCCAAGTATTCTGTTTATGTTTCAGTTACCTTTGAAGTTATAATTGCATCCATTGACACGGTCAAATATTTCCAGATATTTCTAAAGTGATTCTGTCTGGTGACCCTAAAGTGGTACTGCAGGCAGGCAGGAGTTTCTTAACAGATATCACAGAAATATCAGGAAATACTGTATCTGACCATGGGAATGGATACAACTGTACTATATATTTTTCTCTGAAAACATTTTTTTGTTCAGGTAGAAGGTACAGATGAATTACTGAGTTTTACTGCAGATAAGGTACAGTATACAGTTTCAATCACTAAATCTGCTTTATAAATAATGTTCTTAACTCATTGAGTCCTGGTGGCCATTTGGGGTCAGGTTCTATAATGGATGGTTCCGACGTTATATGGCGTCTCCTGGACCCAATGAGTTTTTAATGTAGAATAACACCCTGGGAAACTAAAAGTCTCATGACTGATTGTGCTAACAGCCTTTTCCTTTTTCCTTTTGCGAATCAAAAGCTCTTCTTCTTTGCAGTAGTAGGTGTGTTTTGTGTGAACATTACTCTATATGGAGGCTGACATACCTAGTTCTATTCCCCTTCATACCTCATTTGCAATGTGACCTCATTGACTGTGACATTACAAATGACCAAGAAGGGCCAATCACCTACTGGCAGCTTGACTGTTTGTGATGTCACAGAAAGTGAAGGCACAAAGCTGATGAGATATGATGAGGGATCTAACTAACTATGTGAGCTTCCAGATAAAGTGCTGATGTTCACATCACATCCAATAGTATCTGGTAAAAAAAACTAATGGGCAAAAAGAAAAAAAAAACATTTTATAGATACAAAATAACAACTGCCTACTTTTAACAAGCATTTGTCAATGCCGAATGTTGATTGCTTATATGTGCTGGTTAAGTATTAAGAAGTGAAAGTACCATGCCTAAGAACTGTCATGTGCCCCCCCAGACATTCACTGTGTCTTTCTGTTCAGTATTCACAGAAGAGAGGGAGGGGCAATGGCCACAGCAGTACAGCAGTTGCAAAGGCATGAAGACGTGGACAATAGTCCATTCACAGGCAGAAGAATCCTGCAGAAGGTGAGTAAACTGAAGGTGGACAAAACGATGGGACCAGATGGCATACACCCAAGAATATTAAAAGAACTGTGAAGGTAAATAGCAGTACCTCTGACAGCCATGTTCACTGAGTCATTCAACACAGGGTGGTACCAGAGAATTGGAGGAGGCCACATGTGGTCCCTCTACAGAAATCCAGCAGTAGGGAGGAGGCGGGGAACTATAGGCCGGTCAGCCTCACTTCAGTAGTGGGGAAGATCATGGAGACATTGGTTAAAGAAAGGATAGTGGGGCATCTAGAAGCCATCGGAGTCCAGGACCATAGGCAACATGGATTCACAGTGGGGAGGTCATGTCATACAAATCTGGTTGATCTCTTTGACTGGTTGACAAAGGAAGTAAATCAGGGTGGTGCAGTGGACAATGCTTACCTTGATGTAAGCAAAGCCTTTGATACCATCCCACATAGGAGGCTGATAAACGAGCTGAGTAGGCTGGGCATGGGGGAAAGGGTGGTAAATTGGGTTAAAAACTGGGTAACAGGCAGGAGGCAGAGAGTTGTGGTAAATGGGGCGCAGTCTGGGGAGAGAGGGTGACCAGTAGGGTGCCACAGGGAGTGGTCCTGGGGCCAGTCCTGTTCAATGTCTTCATTAGTGACATTGCAGAAGGGCTGAAGGGAAAGGTCTGCCTGTTTGTAGATGACACCAAGATGTGTAACACAGTGGATACCCCATGGGGGTGAAGAAAATGAGGAGGAACCTGGGGAAGCTTGAGAAATGGTCTGAGGACTGGCAACTGAAGTTTAATTCAAAAAAGTGCAAAACTATGCACCTGGGACACAGAAACCCTGGGTAAAGGTACAGGATGGGGGGGGGAGTTGCTGACAGTCACAAAGAAGGAAAGGGACCCGGGGGTTCTTATTTCAGATGACCTGAAAATGTCAAAGTGGTAAGGCAGCTGGGAGGGCCAGTGACATGGTGGGGTGCAAAGGCAGTGGTATCACCAGCATAAGGAGGGAGGTAGTGATGCCATTATATGAAACCATATTCAGGCTTCACATGGAGTACTGTGTGCAGTTCTGGATGTTGCACCTTCGTAAGGATATTAACAGGCTGGAGATGGTCCAGAGAAGGATGAATGAGATGGTACAGAGCTTGCAGCACAAGACTCATGAGGAGAAATTAAGGGACCTCAATATGTACTTACTGGAAGAGGGGAGGGAAAGAGGGGATATGATAGAAACATTCAAGTACCTCAAGGATATAAATATAACTACTGAGAAGCAGGAGACAGCTGCTATAGGCATATGTGCCAGCTTCTGTGTGATATTCTTTTGTTCTTATAAATCTGTAATCTCCAGTATTTCAGTAACCACATGTCCACACTGCCTTCTTTAGGCAATTTTATGCTGGTTGATGCCTGGTGTCAGATGGCAGACAGAGGGCTCACCAAATTGTGTTGACATTTGAAAAAGTTCATAGAGTGTTCTTTTACTGGTAAGCATTTTGGAAAGCTAGTGAAGGTCTCACAATTTTTATTATGATTTTATCTCCTTATGTCTGTCCCCTTTGGTCTCCCCATCCCCACACCCCAATAGGCATCAGTGGCCATAGCTGCAGCCTTCTTCTTGCCAAGATGGTGGGTGAGAAAAATAGAAACATAAAATTTGATGGCAGATAAGGACCGCTTGGCCCACCTAGTCTGCCCATTTCCCTACCTGATGGATAAGCTGCAGATTCTAGTTAATCAACAGCTTACTTCCTCCTACCCCCCCAGTAGAATTGCCTTATGTCTGTCCGTGAGCAGCTGCATTCACAGTCTGTGAAGTCTGATGTCTTTGGTGCCGCTTATTGGTCATCCTTTGAGTCTGAGACTGGCTACTCGAGTTGGTGTTTAACCTACTGTGGTTTTTCTACCCACCCCCTCCTCCCCTGCTCAGGCCTCCTTTAATTATGCGATCGCTCCGCCTACACTGCACATCTCTCCTCTCATTCCCCTTGCAGTCTGTAGCTCCTCCTCCCTTCCACTGTCAGTCTCATACCTCTCTCCCATTATACAAACTCTCACAAACTCCTCAGTCCTAGCCCCCTTTTATGCACCTCCATGAGTTTCCTTGGTCACTTTTTATGCCAGCACAGACCCAGCCTTCCATGTCAATACCTACAACTCTCCTATCACAATGAAACTAAACATGTTACTGTCTCTTATCATACCCTCAATTGCTCTGCTCCACCTATCCCTACCCTCTGCACTTTCTGCCCCCAAGACTAACCCACTGTTCCTCCCCCATGATTACATTTTCTCCAACCTTCTCCAGCTGCCCTCTCTCCATTCTGACCAAACTCCACTTTTATTAAGCAAACCCTGGCTCCAGTTGGTGGCCTATGTATTTAAACAATGTCCCCTGAACACAAAGACCCTATGTTCCTTCCTGCGACATAAACTTTGGTATCTCTTCTAATTAGCCCTACTGCTCTCGGGGGATATACACTCCAACCCTGGTCCAAGCACTATCATACAGAATCCCCTCCCTGGTGCAAAAGGCCTAACCATAGTACACCACAACATCAGGAGCCTAATGCATAATCTAGCTGAACTACAAGCCTGGGTTGTCCTTTTCAAGCCGGATATCATCTGTCTTACGGAAACATGGCTTAAACCTCACATCTTGGACTCTCAGTGCTCACTCTCCTCCTACTCTCTCCTGAGATCTGACAGACCTGCTCCCAAAAGAGGGGGTGGCACTGCCATATATTTCAAAAATCATCTACAACTCTCCCCTGTCCTTTCCTCTCCCCTTAATCACTGTGAAGCGCTTCATGTCCTCCTCACTCTTGGCTCCAAAAAGCTACATATTATATGTGCCTACAATCCCCTGACCAGCAGCCTGAAAGGACTTAAGGAACTACTTGATCAGACCTCCCTTCTTTCTGGAAGAACTGAGGTCCTTTTAACATAGAAAAATAGAAACATAGACTTTGACGGCAGATAAGGACCACTTGGCCCATCTAGTCTGCCCATTTCCCTACCTACAGGATAGGCCGCAGATCCTAGTTAACCAACAGCCTATTTCTTCCTACCCCCTCACAAGAATTGCCTTATGTCTGTCCCATGCATTCTCGAATTCTCCCACAGTTTTAGACCCCACAACCTCCTCAGGAAGGCTGTTCCATGCATCCACTACCCTCTCTGTGAAATAATACTTCCTCACATTGCCCCTGAACCGCCCCCTTCTATCTTTAAATTGTGTCCCCTGTTCTTGCACATCTCTTTTTCTGAAAGATGCTACCCTCTTGGACTTTGTTGATTCCACTGAGGTACTTAAAAGTTTCTATCATGTCCCCCCTCTCCCTTCTTTCCTCAAGGGTATACATATTAAGCTCCTTTAGTCTCTCCTCATACGGCTTCTCTTGCAGACCCTGCACCATTTTAGTTGCCTTCCTCTGGACTGCCTCTATCCTGTCTATGTCCTTGCGGAGATGGGGTCTCCAGAACTGGATGCAGTACTCCAGATGGGGTCTCACCAACTGTCTGTACAGAGGGATAACAACTTCCTGTTTTCTGCTGCTGATGCCTCTCCCTATACATCCCAGTATAACCCCAGCCTCTCTACTGCCTTCTCCATTGTTTGCTAACCTTAGGTCATCTGATATGATTACCCCAGGTCCCTTTCCTTTTTGTTGTTGTTACTACCTCCCCACCCATTGTGTATTCTTCCCTGGGTTCTTGTTTCCGGTGCATTATTTTGCACTTCTTTGCATTGAATCCTAGCTGCCATACTTCTGACCATTCCTCCAACCTTGCTAAGTCCCTTTTCATCCTTTCCACACCTCCTTGTGTATCAGCCCTGTTGCAGATCTTTGTGTCATCTGCAAAAAGCATACTTTTCCTTCCAGTCCCTCTGCAATGTCACTGGTGAAGACATTAAAAAGGACTGGACCCAATACTGAACCCTGTGGTACCCCACTAGTAACCCCTCTTTCTTCAGAGCGCACTCCATTTACAATTACCTTCTGTGTCCTGTTGTGCAGCCAATGTTTTACCCAGGCTACCACCCTGGGACCAACTCCCAGGCTGGTTAATTTGACTATTAATCTTTTGTGTGGGACTGTGTCAAATGCCTTGATAAAGTCTAGGTAGGCCATGTCCACAGCCCCTCCCTGGTCTACTACTTTGGTCACCCTGTCAAAGAAATCTATTAAATTTGTCTGACATGACCTTCCGCTGTGAACCCATGCTGCCTTGGGTCTGTGCCCTACTGACCTCTAGGTACTCAACTATTCTTTCCTTCAGAGTGACTCCATCACTTTCCCTACCACAGAGGTCAGACTGACCAGGTCTGTAGTTTCCTGCCCTCGTCTTGGTCCCACTTTGTGAGGGAATCATCGCCTTCCTCCAGTCCTCGGGTACCACACCATCCTCCCATGATTTATTAAAAGAGTAGCCAGTGGTTTCACTAGTTCCTCCCTTAATTCTTTTAGAATTCTGGGTGAATTCCATCAGGACCCATTGCTTTGTCCACCTTCAGTTTTAGGAGTTCTTGCAGAACCCTTTCTTCTGTGAAAGGACTGGGATCGACCCCCTATCAAGGTGCTTCTGTTAATTGGATTAGGCACTTCCCTCCTCTTTTGTGAATACTGAGCAGAAATATTCATTCAGTATCCCTGCTTTTCACTATCCCCTCTGCCCACCCACCGCTCATTCTATTCAGCCTCACTATCCTCCCTTTGTCTTTCTATGCTCGCTGATGTACCTATAAAGGTTTTATCTCCCTTCTTAACTGAGTTGGCTATCTTTTCCTCAGTTTGGACCTTTGCTATTCTGACTTCCTCCTGCTTCCTTCTGCCTTAACTGGTACAGCTCTCTGTCCTGCTCCTTCTGTGTTTCCTTATACTCCGAATGCTATCTTTTTCTTCCTGACTTTCACAGCCACCTCTTTTGAGAACCATAGTGGCTTTTTTTTCGTTTTGATTTGTTTATTTGCTTCACACAAAGGCTTGTTGCCTCTGTGATGGTAGTTTTGATGATTCCCATTGTTGTTCCACACCTCCTTCTAGCCTGTTTGCTAGTGCTTTTCTGAGGCACTCTCCATCTTGCCAAAGTCAGCCCTCCTAAAGTCCAGTACCCTCACTTTTGTATGGTTTGACTCATGGCGAGTTTAACGTGAACCACACTGTTTGATGGTCACTTGTCCCCAGATGGTAACCCACTTCTAGATCTGAGATCCTCTCACTGCCCCTGTTTGAGAGTACGAGGTCTAAGATTGCTCCCTCATGAGTGGGTTCCCAAACTAGCTATCTGAGGCCTGCCACCTGTAAGGCATCAAGAATGGCCTTGCTCTTGGATGTGGCTGCAGCAAATGTGCTCCAGTTAACATCTGGCATATTCAGGTCTCCCATCAACAGTATCTCCCCTTTCTCTGCCATTCTAAGAATGCCTTCTATCATTTACTTGGTGATCTCAATCTAAACTGGCTAAGAAACTCTCTTCCCACCCTGCAGGCCAAGATTCAAAGTTTCAACCTTCCCCAGATGATCAGTGAACCCACTAGGCCTGCCCCACACTCAAACTCTAGTTCATTGTTGGACTGGATAATGACCAATCACCCAGAAAACACTGTCTTATCTGGTGTACTAGCAGACGCAATCTCAGACCGCTCCCCTACCTTTTGTATATGGGGCAAAACTAGACACTCCCCCTCTAAGCCACGCTTTATCACTTTTCGTACCTACTCTAATCTTGACACTCAATCGTTCCTGCTGGATGTTGCCACCATTGACTGGACCCCCATATTTAACTCCAGTGACATGTAGGTTGCTCTAAACATATTCCTGACTAGCTTCCTGGAAATCCAAGACAAGCATTGCCCCCTTATCACCCGTAGGGTAAAAAATAAACATACTCGATGGCTAAAATCTGACCTTCTCTCCAAGCTAAGACAGAGGGACAAATCCTGGCACCACTACAAAAAAACTGGACTCCCTGCTGATCTTGACGCCTATAGATCTCTCAGAAACACATACAAGAAGGATATCAAGAGGGTCAAAAGTGCATACTGCAAAGATCTCTTAAATAAATCATATGGCAATCCCAAAAAATTCTGGTCACGTATTAAATGTTTCCTAGGATCTACTCCTGCCCCCACTCCAACTGATATGTCCCCTACCTGTTGCCATCTCTCTCATGCCCCGCTTGTCCTCCCCCCTTCAGTATGTTCCTGCTCCCCCTCTCTGTCCTATAGCAGAAGTTTGAATCTATTCATAGTCGATACCTGTCCTACATCTCTTCCCCCTATCAGTTCACCCCTCCTACTTGTTCCCCTCCATGGCACCCCTGGTCCCTCCCTACCCGCAGCCATCTGCTCTCTCTCCCCTGGTACTCCTCGTGTCTCTCTCTTCCTTCCCATCAGAAGGCCCCCGCCTTCTGCACTCTCCCTTTTTCTCTCTCTTTCCTGCTAGTGCCTCTGATACTGGGGTAGGTTTCAGTCCCGGTTATTCTTCCGCCATCCCTCTTTCCCATCCCCTATTCTCCCCCTCAGGATGCCTACCATACTCAACTGCACTGTCACTTACACTCCTCCCTAACCTCCACAGTTCCTCCCTCAAACTAGCCAGTCATCTACAGATCATACACCACCCCCATCCTCCAAGCCCAGTCCAGGATCATGGCGGACCCACACCCTGTACACTCCTTCACCCTTCCAAAGATGCTTGCCCTATTAACATGTGGAACCTGCCCCATTTTGGCCCCCATCTTATGTTACGGGCTCTTACTCCCAGGTTCTGTACCCTACTACAAATGTTAGGCCCCTATTTACTCAAATTTCTGCCCCCCCACACTAGTCCCCCTACTGACCCCTTGCCGACCGGGGTAATTCAGTTTGAAATCTCATCCGTTAGATACTGTATTACAGTAGCAATCCTAAAGCCTCCTTGTCCATTTTTCACCCCTCACCTACCATACTTTTTGTTCTCGGCTCTCATATAGTTTCACTTAGCTCAGTTAGAAATCCTATTACACTCCAAATATTACTCAGCTCAGTTAGAGAAATAAACAGAACAAATAAATATGTATTATTACAGCAATCCTAAAGTATCCACTCATTGCTTTGTCTCCACTCCAGAGACTCTGCTGTAATATAGGACCACAGAGGACCCTGGGCAGGAGGGTGGGCAACTGTAAAGTCCCGGCAGAGCTCCATTGAGCTTGCTCACTCCCCCTCTCTCACTCGCTTGTTCTATTTCTCCTGAAGCTATAGGCTGCCCCTTTGTACTGGGCTCCTGCTTGCATTGGTGCCTTTTTCTGCCCACAAAGAAATCTGCAGCAGTCCCAACACAGCTCTGTTGAGCTTGCTAACTCACCCTCTCTCACTTGCTTGTTCTGTTTCTCCTGACGCTGCAGGCTGCCCTTTTGTACTGGGCTCCTGCCTGCATTGGCACCTTTTTCTGTCCACAAAGAAACCTGCAGCAGTCCCGACAGAACTCCATTATGCTCTCTCACTATCCCTCTCTCACTCGCTCATTCTGTTTCTCCTGGAGCTGCAGGCTGCCCTTTTGTACTGGGCTCCTGCCTGCATTGGTACCTTTTTCTGCCCACAAAGAATTCTGCAGCAGTCCCGACACAGCTCCTTTGAGCTTGCTCACTCGCTCGATCTGTTTCTCTCGGTGCTGCAGGCTGCCCTTTTGTACTGGACTCCTGCCTCCATTGGCACCTTTTTCTGCCCACAAAGAAGTGCACAGCTGTCCCAACAGAGCTAAATTGAGGTCATTCACTCCCCCTCTCTCACTCGCTCATTCTGTTTCTCCTGGCGCTGCAGGTTGCCTTTTTGTACTGGGCTCCTGCCTCTGTTGGCGCCTTTTTCTGGCCACAAAGAAATCTGCAGAAGTCCCGACAGAGCTCCGTTGAGCTCACTCTCTCCCCCTCTCTCACTCACTTGTTCTGTTTCTCCCAGAGCTGCAGGCTTCCCTTTTGTACTGGGCTCCTGCCTGCATTGGCACCTTTTTCTGCCCACAAAGAAATCTGCAGCAGTCCCGACACAGTTCCGTTGAGCTCGCTCACTCCCCCTCCTTCACTCACTCATTCTGTATCTCCTGGTGCTGCAGGATGCCTTTTTGTACTTGGCTCCTGCCTGCACTGGCGTGTTTTTATGCCCACAAAGCAGTTCACAGGTGTTCCAACAGAGCTCCATTTAGGTCACTCACTCCCCCTCTGTCACTCGCTCATTCTGTTTCTCCTGGCGCTGCAGGCTGCTCTTTTGTCCTGGGCTCCTGCCTCCATTGACACCTTTTTCTGCCCACAAAGAAATCTGCAGCAATACTGACAGAATTCTGTTGAGCTCGCTCACTCCTCCTCCCTCACTCGCTAGTTCTGTTTCTCCCAGCGCTGCAGGCTGCCCTTTTGTACTGGGCTCCTGCCTGCATTGGTGCTGTTTTCTGCCCACAAAGAAATCCACAGCAGTCCTAACAGAGCTCAGTTGAGCTCGGTCACTCCCCCTCTGCCACTTGCTCAATCTTAATCTGTCCCAAACACTGATTTCCCAAAGCGACTGCGCTATTCTGCGCTGGAAGCACAAAAACACATTTCATCCAAGATGTGAAAAATGACAGCAGTACTGTTCACAAGGAGGTGTGAAAAAATGCCAGCTTTGAAAATTTGGCATTAAATATTACAAATTTGCGAAGTTACAAAGGTGCGTGGAAACTGCGCAACGCACAGTTGTAACACAGTCATTTTATGGACTTTCATCACCACATTTTCAACATAGGCATTTTATGACCTCTGCTCATGAACAGTGTCACTGTCATTTTCTCAATCTATCCCAAAAACTGATTTCTTACAGCGACCGTGCTATTCGATGCTGGAAGTGCAAAAACTCATTTTGGCCAGGTTGTGTAAAATGACAGCTATACTGTTCATAAGTAGGTGTGAAAAAATGGCAATGTTAAAAATCTGCAGTGAAAATATTATAAATTCGCGAAGTTACGAAAAAAGTAAGTAAACTGCACAATGCACGGTCGTAGAACACAGTCATTTTATGGACTGGTAATCACTAAATTTTCAACACAGGTATTTTAGGACCTCTGCTCATGAACAGTGTCACTGTGATTTTCTTAATGTGTACCGAACACTGATTTCCCACAGCGACCACGCAATTCTGCACTGGAAGTGCGAAAACACATTTCAGCCAGGATGTGAAAAATGACAGCTCTACTGTTCATAAGGAGGTGCAGAAAAATGACAATATTGAAAATCTGGAGTGAAAATATTGCAAATTCACAAAGTTACAAGCGTCGTAACAGCTGTATAGCATACTTTCATAAAACAGTCATGTTTAGGATTTTCACAAATTTGCAACGGCAAACTTTTTGAGAGCCCACCATTAACACTGGCACTGTCATTTCATTAATTGGTCCCAAAAGGTGATTCCGCACAGTGACTGTGAAATCACCTTTTGGGACTGAAAAATGCCATGACAATGGCTGAATTAATGAGGAGGGGTCCCCAAAACCCCATGTTGAAAATTTGGTGCCAAAATTCCAAAAAAATGGCTGAGATATGCACCAACGTTGGAAAAAAACCTATTTATGCCATTATACAGCTTACCAGCATTGGGCACCCCCGTCGGCACTTACGGGGGTGGTGGAAGAGCCAAGGGGGATTGAGCACCCCCCCTGGCAGACTACACATTTTGGGGGGGTATACATTATGCTGATGGGGAGTGGGCTCCCCTGTCACCAAATTCAGTTGGGAAGGGGGGACTGAAACTGGCAGGGATTGAGCACCTCGTCGGCAAACAAAGAGGGGGCGCGCATTTGACACCCCCTCGGCACACTGCAGAAATGTGGGGGTGGGGAGATTAAGCCAACGGGGACTGGGCTCCCCATCAGCAAACTGGGTCAGGAGCATGGGGACCACTCTGCAATGACGGGTCGCTCCATCATTGCAGCGGAATGGCTGACGCTGCAATGACGAGGCGGCTCCTGATTGCTGCGGCTAAAACGTTTCACGGTGGTGGCACGCTGGCTGAACTAGTGTCAGTAGCAGCATGCCACCCCATTGGGGAAAGTGGGCCAAGCCTCAAAAGGCAGTAGGGGCATTGGCCACAACACTGCCGCACCTCTACAACCTGCTTCTGCAGCAAGCTGCCGCAACATGTTTCTTGCACATGCATGAAATCAACATAAAAATGAATAACATTTTCTATGTGCTGCTTTTGGTGCCATTAGCTCTTTAGATCACTAGCCATGGTGAATTGTTATTTTTTTGCTAGCAATTGTCTCCACAGCATGAGTGTATGTTGCATGCCTGCAAACCGTCCTGACTGTGCTTAAGCAATATACGACACAAAGCACAAACATGATTGGACAGTATTGCAAATATTGGAACTAAAAACCCCAAACAGTTCAGTACCAGTTTATGTCAACTCACTTATACACATGAATGCTGATAACACAGTCATCTTCACATCTCACCCTTCTACAGCCTCTGTGGAAATCCTATTCCAGCAGGCTTTCACTAGGGTATGGCACTTGTTCCAGGCCAAGCAGCTTAAGGTCAGCACTCAAAAGACAGTGTCTATGACCTTTGGAACCAGCCAAAAACTGTCCAGGCTTTCAAGACCTCCAGTCTTTTTTACACTGGATGTCTCCTCCCTTGATGCAATGCCATCATTGAAGTGCTTCAGCTTGTGGCTGGACTCTAAGCCTGACTACTTCACTCACATTGAAGCTATCCACGAGAAACTCTGCCCTGAGCTTGGTGTGCTGTACTGAAATAAAGACTGTCTATTCCCACCAGTCTGCTATGAGCTAATCACCAAAATGGTGCTACCAGTCTTTCACTTTGCCAAAGTGGTCTACAGAACTTCTCTCACCACCTCCCTTGCCAGAGTGGATAACCTCTGTAATGCCTTTTGTCACTTTGTGACTAACTCCCCTCTTCATTTGCACTACTGCTCCCTCTACTCCATCCTCTTCATCTTCCCACTACACTCATGTCACAACCTATACAACACTCTCTTCATCCTCAAGTACTGGTGAGGTTCCCTGCCATCCTATCCAACCTCACTCCTCTCTCCTATCCCTTCAGCTCCATGCTCCTTTCACTCAAGGGACCAGCACATCTTCTCCACTCCTCACCCTTGTTCCACTGCTGGACAATCTACCTTCTCCTATCGCCTGCCACTTCTCTGGCACCAGCTCCCTCATTCCACTCATCATTCCACCTATATGGGATACCTCAGGCATCAGCTGAAAAGTACAGTTAAGCAAGAACTTACCACAACAGATCTTTGAGAGAAGATCTTGCAGCAGGTCACACCGGTCAGACTAAGTCATCAGGCACCAGGACCACACAGAAAACTTCTAGCTAGCAGTCTACCACGGGGGACCGCCCACCACTAACATCAACCTAGCCTATAAAAATGGGCGGCCCTCCACACCTACCTCAGGTCTCCCACCAGAGACCCCATAAGGATAGTGAATGGAGAACTGAGGATGTTTCCCAAGAGCCAAAAGAAAGGTAGAAGCAGTGAGACAGACAAAAAGGAGTATCAGGGGGAAGGCAGCATGGAAAGCAAGGCCTGCTGCAAGAGCTTTTCTCAAAGATCTACTGTTACAGTAAGTGCTTACATAACTGTACTATTTTACTTCAAGGATGGATTTTGCAGCAGGCCACACTGGTAGGACTGAGTCCCAAGCAGTATCATGTTGCACCAAGAGAAAGACACGGGGAGGTGGACAGATCAGCAGCCAAGAGTTCAGGAGAGATGTCCCTAAAGTACTGCTAGGCCAAAATTGGCCCTGTGCCTAGAAGCGATGTCCAAACTGTAATGTAATGCTTGGTGAAGGTGTGGACAGAACTCCAGGTGGCAACTGCACCCATGTCTGCAGCAGACACGTTTCTGAAAGAAGCTGTTGAGGTGGCCATACCTCTGGAAGAATGGCCCTTGATCACTTCCAGAAGGGGTTTCTTGTACTTGTGGTAGCAATAAACAATGTAATTCACTAAACACTTAGACAAACACTGTTTGGAAACAGGAGTGCCCTTCCTCTTGGGAGTGAATGAAGCAAACAACTGGTCAGATTTCCTGAAAGGCTTTGTACAGTTTGTGTAGTACCACAAAATCTTATGTACATCCAAAGTATGGAGCAAGGCCTCCCCCCAATAAGAATACTCAGGAAAATAAACTGAAAGGTAGATGGACTGATTCAAAGCAAACTCCGACACCACCTTAGGTAAAAACTTAGGATTAGTATGCAAAGACACCAGTGGCCCAATTCTCGAACGGGGCTGTGTTCAGCGCAAGCTGCGGCAAACAGCAGCTTGCACCAAAGCCCCATCCTCCAGGGACACTGAACCAGATTCTGGTACAGAAGGGGTCCTGGCACCTAAGACCCAACATTTGCATCAACCCCAGCCATGTGGCAACCGCATGGCACATTAGAGGGTTCGCCGCAAGCCCCTTGGACCGTTGGCTGCATGGTCCATCCAATTAGGGACTGGCAGCGGAGGTGTGCGGAGGGCTGTGCTGGTCCCCTGCTCTGTCTGGGGATGGGGGGACACTACCTGTATGGGTGGGGGTCACGGGCACCAGTGGGAGGGTTGGTGGCATTTGTCCTGGTACTAACTGGGACACCGGGATCTGGAGAGGGGCACTACCAACATGCTGAAGGGAACATCGACGATCGGGTAGGTGCTTCTGCCCTGGATGCCCTATGGGGGCATAACCTGGATAGGGGGTCCACTATGTGGCACTTGTGGGGTATGGTGGGGTTGGGGAGGTGGGATATGCCACACTACCCATAGGACAGCTCACCCAGGGGAGCGATGTTTAAGTCCCCTTAGGCCAGCCCTGGCTGGTCTAAGGGGACTTAGAATTTCTCCCACTTGGTGCTGTCTGTGAATAGCAAGCTGCAGCTTGCAACGGCGCAGTCCACCTAGCACCATGTCACAGGGCAGTGCAATGCGCAGGGCTGGTGCAAGCCCTGTTTGGGGCAGGCAGCCTGCGGTCAATGCAGACAACCTTTGTGAATTGCATGGAGGCAGCCCTGGATGCAAGGTGCACCTTGCACCATATTTGTTTGGTGCAAGCACCTTGAGTCAGATGCAGGGCTTTGAGAATCAGACCCCATGTCTTTGTGAAAAAACAAATAAGGCTCCTTACATATAAGATCCTGGAGCTTGGAAATCCTTTGAGCAGAAGTAACAGCAACTAAAAAGAGCACTTTCCATGACAGAAAGTGCAGCTCGCAACTTGCAACTGGTTTAAAGGGAGGTACATGTAAAGTGAGTTTCTCCAACATAAAATTGAGGTCCCATGGAGGAACTGGGTCCTGAATGTGAGGCTTCAGATGCAAAATGCCTTGCAGGAATGTGTGGAGCACCTCGAGCTGGGCGACATCTTTGCCTTCGATAGGTGCATGGTACACAGAGATGGTAGAAAGGTGCACCATGAGTGAGGAGTACCCTAAGCCTGAATCCAAAAGGGAAAGAAAGTACTCCCCCTGATTCACTGAACAGGAGAAAGGATTCAAATGGCAAGCAGTAGCCCAAAGGGAGAAACACTTCTATCTCATAGAGTAAGTGGCTCTGGTGGAGGGTTTATTAGCAGCCATGGGGACATCTGCAACCTTAGAGAACACCCCGAAGTGGGCAGTAGCTAGATCCACAGTAGCCATGCATAGAGACGCAAGGACTTTAGGTTCAGATAGAACAGGATGCCCTGGTCCTGGGAGAGCAAAGCTGATGCACAGAGGCAAGGGCACCGGAGGTTCCACCGCCAGCTGTTGCAGCAAGGGGAACCAAATCTGACATGGCCAGAAGAGAGCTGTGAGAATCATCTTCACCCCTTCCAACTGGAGCTTGAGCAGAACCCTCAGTAGTAGCAGGAAAGGAAGAAAGGCATACAGAACCTTCCCCTTCCAAGAGAAGGACAATGTGTCTCACCAGAAAACTCCAGGCCCAGGATCGAGTGAGCAGAAAAGTGGCAGTTTTGTGTTGAGTGGGGACACAAAGAAGTCCAACTCTGGACAGCCCCATCAGTAAAAAAGATCTTCGACCACCGAGGACAAAAGCTCCCACTCGTGAGACGAGAACTTGGAGTGGCTGAGACTGTCAGCAAAGACATTTGAACACCTGGAACATGTATGGCTGAGAGCTCCAGACTGTGCTCTATGGTCCAATACCAGACTCTCATCACCTCCTGGCATGGGGGTAGAAACTGTGCCCCCTGCTTGTTGATGTAATACACCACACACATGTTGTCTGTCTGCACCAGCAGTGGACCGGGAAGGAGATGAGTCTGAAAGGCCTGCAGGGTGTAAAGGACCATCCACATCCGCAGGACTTTGATATGGAGGCCCTGCTCTATAGCCATCCAAGTACCCTGGGTCTGGTGATTGGCCAGATGAGCACCCCAGCCCAGTCTGGAAGTGTCTGTCATGAGAATCTGATGGGGGTCAAGAGTTGAAAGGTGACCTCCCAAAGGAGGTTGGCTGGATCCAGCCATGACAGAACTCTCTGGACTGGATCAGAGACCAGAACCAACTGGTCCAGGTCATCCATACATTGGTCCCACTAGACCCTCAAGGTCCACTGGGAAACCTGCATATGAAGGCAGGCCAGGGGGACCATGGCAATAGTTGCTGTCATGTGGCCCAGAAGGTGCAGGAACACTCTGGCGGAGGCCTGCCAGCTGCAGAAAATCAGATGGGCCTTCTCCATCACTTGCTTTGCCCTGTCCTAGGGCAAAAAGGTCTTGCCCTGGCTGGTGTCTAGGATGGCCCCAATGTACTGAAGGTGCTGGCAAGGGGAGCGGCAGGACTTCGGGAGATTGACAGTGACCCCTCCCAAGGCCGGAAAAGGGTGGAATATGAACTCCCAGAGTCTGGACCAGTCGATCCCTGGAGGGGGCTGTTAGCAGCCAATCCTCCAGGTAGGGGAACACATAGAAGCCCTGCCTCCTCAATGCAGCTGCCACTACTGCCAGGAATTTTTTAAATACCGGGGGGGGGGGTGTTAGGTGTGGGATAAATTAGGACTCCAGGCAACAGGTTATGGATAAGCTGGTGTTTATTCCTTTGTACTTATTCAATGGACTGAGCGACAAAACAAAAATAGAAATCATACAAAATGATATATAAACACACTAGAACCAACTAGTGTCACCACTCAGAGCAGAATCTGTCTGCTCTTGACAAACCTATCTGCTGAAATAAAGGAAAGCATCCCATTTATAGGGATCTGACAGGGGAGGAGCTTAACTTTCCACCCATATGAGTCACAAGGTATACAAAGTCTTTAAATCAACAAATTATTAATTTCTAAACATGGATTATAATGTTATTTTCCACTGACATTTTAACTTAGGTTCCTAATCAAAATAAAATGTACAAATTAGAGGATATAACTGAAAATGTCTAGCATAAGCACCACCCCTTATGTGTCAGGTCTATAAGTATAGCAAAGTAAGGCCGGCCAGCTGGTATAGACCTGAACACAGAGAAGGGTGAGGCTCTTAGAAACTTTAACTCAGCAACAATATAGCCTGCTACTAACGATCCCAGATAAATACACATAAGTTCATAATTATCCCTTCCTACAGCATGCTTTGGAAGGAGAGACAATATAATATAACCTGGCAACCATAACACATTTATTTTTAGCCTTCTAATTAAGCTTATAAGAAACTTGGGCTTCATGAAGTTAATACTGGGCTGTATGTGAAAACTCAAACTACAAGGCAAATATTTAGCCAGAGGTCTTATTTCCCCTCCCTTTCTTCCTCTTAAAACTGCTACACACTGCTACAGGAGAAGGAGGGGGCTAATTACCCTGGTGTGTACTAGAAACCTTTATGGAACAACAACAAGAAACTAGGTTTTATTTTTGCTAAGTGATTGCAGCACTTTTATGACCATGTATTCTTTCAGTACAGCTGGACTTGCAAGAGTTAACATACAGAGAGTTTTAAAGCTGGAAGCTTTAATTACCAAACGAGGTAAGTACAAAGTACAAAAAAAATGCTTGAATGCACACTTCACAAGTAGCAGCCGAACCTACGGAGCTGCTTCAGTGCGTTTGGCTCACAGTACACTGTCTAATGAGGGGGGTTTAAACCGTGCTTTACACAGCGCGACGAGCACTTCAAGGAAATCACACAGCGTAAAACGCTGTCAGAGCTTCGCTGTTTGAGGCTTATTTCTCCAGAAAGGAAAAGTAATACCGAGCACAGGGAGACTTGCATGGAGCACTGAAGGGGAATCTAGGACCACGCCCAGTACGACTTCTGTCACCAAGGTAGCTGCTATTGAGAAGTAGAATACGCGCTTGAATTCAGTTCCAATTACAGCTACAGGCTTAATGCTGAACTGAATTATTGGGACAGCTTTATTAATACATAATGAAATTAAGAAGTACAACCAGTACTACACTAACGTAGGTACCAGATAAGGCAGGGCATGCTGAATGGATTCTGACAAGGGGGTTTAGGAGAAGACAGCATAAAATAAAGGAAATAAAATGTAAACAATATCAGGTGGCCAGCCTGATAGTAAAAAAAAAAGGAACAAAGGATAAAGGAAACAATGCTGTTGCAACAGACTTAAAGACAGAATAGTAGTCCCTTGTACTGAATCCATTCTCACAGGGGGGCCAAAGAAAGGCCAAAATGGAGGTCCCAAAATTGAAAATCAGCTCCCTGAAAGTGGAAGCAGAGGAAGTGATGATGGGCAGGAAAGAGTTGGATGTGCAGGCATCCTGCATGTCCAGAGAGCAAAGCCAGTCCCCCTGGTGAAAAAGGGTTAACAATCCCTGGTGAGTGACCATCCAGAAGCACTTGTATTCTGTGTACAGATTCAGATGGCTCAGGTCCAGGATGGGCTGAAGATCCCCGGTCTTTTTGGGGATGAGGCAAATGTGGGAGTAAAACCACTCTGGAAACTTCAGCGTGTGACTGCATTCTATGATGTGAAGCACCCTGTTGTCTGTGGTCACCCCCTCCAGCCTTCTAGGTGGAGGGAGAACTGACCCCCGACCGCCTCCCTTGGATCCTTTGCTGGAGGGGGGGCAGCTAAGGAGTCAGGAGGTGGGAGTAGGAGCAGGTAGGGGTGGCCGTGGGGGCCCTGGGGGATATGGAGGTGGCAGCAGAAGGAGCCACTGTAGCCTTATACTTGTGCTGACTCTTGGCAGGCTGGTTCTGAGATTGCTTATCTGAGGACCTGAGGCTGAGTGAGATACAGCGAATGGACCAACATGAGGGCCCACTCTGACTCCTGCATAGTGGAAATGATATCCTGGACATCCCATCTGAAAAAGACCGAACCCTGGAAGGGGGCATCCAAAATGCTGGCCTGTACATCTGAGGCAAAGCCGGATACTCAGAGCCAAGAATGGTGCAGGAGACAGACCCCAGGAGCTGCCCCACACCTGGAGGCATCCACAGCATCATAAGCCACCCAGAGGACATGATTGTCAACATCCAAGCCCAATTTCAGGAGTTGGACAAGCTGCGTCTTGGTGTAGTCCTCTGGCAAGATCTGCACCAGGTCCCTGGCTTGGTCCCAAGAACATTTTGATACTGGACCATGTGGGCCGGATAATTCAGGGCCCTGATAGCCAGGGTAGCATAGGTAAACACATGTTTGCCCAGGTGATCCATTTGCCTGGACTCCCGGTCCGGGGGAAGGGTACTCAGGTGCTTGGGTTTCTTAGTATAGCCATGTGCGGTCAAAAAAAACAAATTAAACATGTCACATTAATCACTATGAAGTCCACCTTAGGATGGCCCCCTTAAAAGGGTTTGCCAGCTGTGGCATTGTAAAAACAGTCTGCCTTCTTAGGCAGAGGAGGGGTAGTAGATGAGTGATTCCATGCTGCCCTAGTGACATCCTCATAGGAGTCAATTAAAGGGGGCACCACCATGGGGAGGGCATCCCATTGCTGAAGATAGACAGCCAAGTGGCATCTCTATGGGTCCTGCTCCTCCATCACCCAGCACATAATGGACTAGATGTGGTGCATGACATCCATAAAGGTTGGATCGTTGAGGGGGCACTTTGGTACCTCCTTGGGAGGGTCTTCCCCAACTGAGGACTCCCTAGGTGAGGAGGAAGACTCAGAAAAATCAGATTCATCCTCAGTAATCTCACTATCTGGGACCGACACCAGAGGCCAGCACTCATCCCTTGAGGGGCCGGGGTCTGCCTCTGGACAAAGGACCACCACACCGAGAATAGGGCATTATAATCCACTGGGGGTGGTACAATGTACACCGGTGGAAAAGGATAAGAGGGTTCTGGGTAAGGGTACGACAGGGGGAGCTGGCATGGGGTACCCAGGTGTACAGCCACCCAGCATTGGCTGAGAATCCAGCATCAGCCCAACAGATGTCGGCTGCAGCATAGGTTATGGCAGGGGTGATGATGGGGTTGGGCCAATAGGCTGGGGCTGAAGCAACACTAGTGGTGGCCCAGAAGGCATCGGCCTGGAATTCTTGGGGGAAGGATCTGCTGGTGCTGGCCTAGCCAGAGAAGCATGTGCCTGAGGGGAAGAAGACCCCAGAGGCAATGCCAGAGAGAAGGAAATGGTGGTAGCCTGTTGTGGGCATTGCCTGAAAGGACTGACATCAGTTTCAGTAGTGGGAACCGGCAAAGGCAGTGCCGTGGCTGGGGGACAATGGTTATGGAACCGACTCCCAAGAAACCAACACCGGCCAAGCCACCTGGCTGAGAGCCCATGGAAGATACAGGCCTGAGCGCTAGAGGCTGGGGAGCAGGAGAAGAAGTCCCCTGCCTGAAGAGAAGCTGCCCAAGATAGCAATAAGGGTGGGCGGCAGAGCAACTGGGAGCCCAAAGGAAGAGAGTGCTGGTGAGGCTGAAGGGGCCGATCCCTGCGGGAGGATAACCCCCTCTTGGGCGACAGTTTATGGGGGTGACCATGGGAGGGAAGCAGACCAGGCCTGGTGTTTATGCTTCCTGGATTTCTCCTTTTGAGAGGCTGCATAGGACTGTGCCAGCAGGGCTGAAGAGCTTCTGGCCTGCAGCTCCTTTTCTATTGCAACCAACTTCTGCTTCAAAAGGTGGCTCCCCAGAGTTTTTAAATGTCTCTGAGTGGCCTGGTTGAATTTTTGGCAAAACTGGCAGGCTTCGGTGCGGTTTTATTTATTTATTTTTATTTATTTACAGAGAGAGAATCAAAGGAAATGAAGATAGTCGGTGGGAGTTCAGCACATAGAAACATAGACTTTGATGACAGACAATGAACACTTGGCCCACCCAGTCTGCCCATTTCCCTACCTATTGGATACGCTGCAGATCCTAGTTAACCAACAGCCTACATCTTCCTACCCCCTACCAGAATTGCCTTATGTCTATCCCATGCATTCTTGAATACCCCCACTGTTTTTGACCCTACAACCTCCTTAGGAAGGCCATTCCATGCATCCACCACCCCCTCTGTGAAAAAATACTTCCTCACGTTGCCCTTGAGCTGTCTCCCCTCTATCTTCAAATTGTGTCCACTTGTTCTTGCACATCTCTTTTTCTGAGAGATGCTACCCTCCTGGACTTTGTTGATTCCCTTGAGGTTCTTGAAAGTTTCTATCATGCCCCCTCTCTCTTTTTTCTTCGAGGGTATACAAATTAAGCTCCTTTAGTCTCTCTTCTTGTGTAGACCCTGTACCATTTAAGTAACCCTCCTCTGGACTGCCTCCATCCTGTCTCTGTCCTTGCTGAGATGGGGTCAACAGAACTGCATGCAGTACTCCAGATGGGGTCTCACCAACTGCCTGTACAGAGGGATAACAACTTCCTGTTTTCTACTGGTGATGCCTCTACCTGTACATCCCAGTATCCCCCCAACCCTCCTTATTGCCGTCTTACATTGCCTGCCTAGCTTTAGGTCATCTGATATGACTACCCCCATGTCCCTTTCCATTTTTGTTGTTGTTAGTACCCCCTCCCCCCCATTGTGTACTCTTCCTCTGGGTTTTTGTTTCCCAGGTGCATTAACTTGCATTTTTCTTTGTATTGAATCTAAGCTGCCATACTTTTGACCATTCACCTAACCTTGCCAAGTCCCTTTTCATCCTCTCCACACCCCATTGTGTATCAACCCTGTTGTAGATCTTTGTGTCATCTACAAAAAGGCATACTTTTCCTTCCAGTCCCTCCACAATGTCACTTATAAAGACATTAAATAGGAATGGACCCAGTACCGAACCCTGCGGTACCCCACTAGTTCTTTTGAGTGGACTTCATTTACTATTACCCTCTGTCTCCTGTTGTCCAGCCAATTGTTTACCCAGGCTACCACCCTGGGACCCACTCCCAGGCTGGCTAATTTGTTTATTAATCTTTCGTGTTGGACTGTGTCAAATGCCTTGCTAAAGTCTAGGTAGGCCATGTCCACAGCCCCTCCCTTGTCTACTACTTTGGTCACCCTGTCAAAGAAATCTATTAGATTCGGTTAACATGACCTTCCCACTGTGAATCCGTGCTGCCTTCGGTCCTGTGCCCCACGGCCTCTAGATACTCAACAATTCTTTCTTTCAGAAGTGATTCCATCATTTTCCCTACCACTGAGGACAAACTAATAGGTCTGTAGTTTTCTGCCTCTGCTTTTCTCCCACTTTTGTGAAGGGATCACATCCACCCTCCTCCAGTCTTTAGGTACCACACCATCGTCCCATGATTTGTTAAAAAGGGTAGTCAGTGGTGTGACTAGTTTTCCCCTTAGTTCTTTTAGAATTCTGGTGGGAATCCCATTGCTTTGTCCATCTTCAGTTTTAGAGTTCTTTTGGAACCCGTTCTTCTGTGAATGGACTGGTATTGACCCCCCTATCCAGAGTGCTTCTATTGATTGGATTAAGTACCTCCCCCTCCTCTTCTTTTGTGAATACTGAGCAGAAGTATTCCTTCAGTATCCATGCTTTTTCACTGTCTCCCTTTGCCCACCCACCATCCCCTTTATTAAGCTGCTCTATCCCTCCCTTGGTCTTTCTTGGCTCCCTAATGTACCTATAAAAGGTTTTATCTCCCTTCTTAACTGAGTTGGCTATATTTTCCTCAGTTTGGGCTTTTGCTATTCTGACTGTCTTCCCCTCTTCCTTCTGCTTTAACTGGTGCAGTTCTCTGTTCTGCTCCTTCTGTGTTTCCTTATACTTCCTGAATGCTATCTTTTTCTTCCTAACCTTCCACGCCTCCTCTTTTGAGAACCAGAGGTTTTTCCTGCATTTTCATTTATTTATTTGCTTCACACAAAGGCGTGTTGCCTCTGTGATGGCAGATTTGATATTTCCCCATTGTTCCTCCACCCCTCCTTCTTGCCTGTTTGCTAGTGCTTTTCTGAGACACTCTCCCATTTTGACAAAGTCAGCCCTCCTAAAGTCCAGTACCCTCACTTTTGTATGGCTTGACTCTATGGCTGTGTTTATTGTGAACCACTCTGTTTGGTGGTCACTTGTTCCCAAATGGCTACCCACTTCTACATTTGAGATCCTCTCTCCGCCCCCGTTTGAGAGTACCAGATCTAAGATTGCTCCCTCCCGAGTGGGTTCCATCACTAGCTGTCTGAGGCATGCCCCCTGTAGGGCATCGAGAATGACCGTTCTCTTGGATGTGGCTGCAGCAAAGGTGCTCCAGTTAACATCTGGCATATTCAGGTCCCCCATCAACAATATCATCCTAAGGATGCCTTCTATTATTTCCTTGTCTATTTCCTCCCACTGAGACAGGGATGTGTATACAACACCCATGCGGATTGTGGTGCCATTTCCTGTCTCCAGGGTGACACACAGTGCCTCCATCAGCATGTCAAGAAAATAAAAGGCCAAAGATTTTTGCTGGAGCCAACTGATAGTTACACTTTTGGAAGAGTTTGTTGGGCCCAGCAGATGCAAAAACAAGGGGTTAGTGAAAACAGTCACAGCTGGAATTAGCAACTAGTTGATTTCTAAGCCTTTGTTTAAAAGGACCTAATGTGGCTGCAGTGAAAATGTCAGAACAAGAGTATTAAGCCAATATGGAGCTTGGTGGGTGAAAGCGCTCTGCTCTAGAGAGGTACGACAGCGGGGAGTCGCGAAAATCATGCTATAGGAACTTCTGGTACAGTGACTTTTTTCATAAGAGGTGAGAAGTTTCTGTACCCCAAGTGGTATCTGGCCTAGACTTATTTTCTTGGCCAGAAGGCAGGTTTGGTATTTGAGCCTGCCTATAAACTGGAGCCAGTTAGCCTGGGTATACAAATCACACATATGTGTGAGTCGCGCAGTGCTAGTTGCAAGATGGCAGGCTTTATTTAGAGCGCTTTTGATGCAGTGGAGGGCCGTATCCATAGCAGATCGGTATATTTCCAGTCCATAGTGAATGAGCAAAACCACTGAACTAAGGATAACAAGCTTAAGAGCCTCAGGGATCAGACATTGTTTATGCCTATGGAGCACTCCAATTCACAGATTGATGGCCTTGGCAGTATTGTCTATGTGGAGCAGGGGTGTAGCCAGGAATTTTTTAACTTGTACTCAAAATTGATGCACTGTTGCCCACACGTTATGTAAACATAAACCAAAATATGCACTACTGCACCACACCAACCATAGCCCCTCCCCACCCGTTTGCCATGTGTGAGTTCAAGTAATCAG
Source organism: Neoceratodus forsteri (assembly GCA_016271365.2). Lineage (NCBI taxonomy): Eukaryota > Metazoa > Chordata > Ceratodontiformes > Ceratodontidae > Neoceratodus > Neoceratodus forsteri. The sequence continues at coordinate 437,346,561 of JADMNL010000023.1, forward strand.
TTTCCTCCCATAATCCTCCTTCCTTTGTATTTCTGCCTGCCTGGAAAGTTGTTCTTGTTTGTGTAGTTGGCTGGTGGCATCAGTGCCCCATAGCGAACATCAAAGGCAAAAGGGCTCAGTGCCACACAGACACAATGTGACTCACAATGTCCTTGCTTTCCTCTTTTTGTTGCCCCTGCCTGATTTGTTGCCTCACCTGATTTTTTTAAACTGTACTCTGATGAGTACAGTGCGTATGCCTGCCGACACCCCTGATGTGGAGTGCATAAGACATGGTGCTGTCACCTGTTACCCCCAAGTATTTAAAGTGCTGAACTTGTTCCAAGGGAGTACTGACCTCATTTGTAATGGTAAGAGGGTGTGTTCGATGCCTGTTTGAGAAGCTGGTGAACATCATTGTTTTTGTTTTCTTGTAATTCATGATAAGTTTCTGCTCTCTGAACCATTTTTTCCACATCTGCAAAACTATTCTGTAGCTTCCATTCCAGTAACTTTGGGTCAGGATCACTTGAGAAAAGGACTGTGTCATCCACGTATAGCAGAATACAACACTGACAGGATGAAGGGAACCAATTGAGGAATTTGCTAAATAATAGAGGGCCCAATATGGACCCTTGTGGGACACCAGAACGAACAGGTCTGTTTTCTTTTTTTTTTTTCAAATCAAAGTTTATTATTTTACAAAGAAATAGAACAGAGCCAATCCTGATGATTTGAACTGGAAATGCGACAAGAGGTAGTGTTACACTGCTTACATTGGTACTGTTTTCCCCCCAAACCCACAACCCCCCAATAAAACCCCTCCCCAATCAGCGCGGTATTCACTTAATAATTATGTAGTTACAGTTTGAGTTCAATAATAAAGTGAGATGAGCAAACTAAGGAGCAACTAAATAGTGAGCAGCGTGTGAAGAGGTTCTCAAATTTTCATATATATAGTCATGTTGTTACGTAGACTAGCCACCATTCTTTCAATCCTGAGATTGGCCAGTAGTTCTTTGAGCCATTCCGTATGTATAACATCTGGAGGTCACTGGTATGAGAGTGTAATCACCTAAAAGACATACTTCAGGAGTAAAAATATGAGAAAGACCCAGCAAGGGATCCAGCCTCTGTTGGATATCCTTCCAGAGGGAAGAAGTCTTAGGACAAGCCCAGAATATGTGGTTAAGTGAGCCCTCTGCTTGTTTACAACGAGAGCAAGTGGGCGAATCAATAAGCCCATACTTGTATAATTTTTGGGGTATAATATATATTATGTAATATATGAAACTGTAAGCTGTATAATCTATCCTGTAATGTACTTATGACAGTTCGACCACAGTGCCGCCCAATCTATCTCCAAACTGGGAAAACAAGAGGCCCAGTATTTCTCCGGTGCAAACACAACCGGGTATTTGTAGTTGTATAAACTTTTATAAATACTAGATACCGAGTGAGATCTACTGATGGTAAGGACGAGATCTTCCAGAAGACTTCTCGTGTTTCTTTGGGGCGGAGATGGCCCGAACACTTTCACTATTGAATGTTTTAATTGAAAAACTTTGAAGATACATTTACTGAGAATATTAAACTTATCTAGCATTTCAGTAACTGAAAGCCAGGAATTATCCCGTGCAACAAGCTGGGAAAGCTTCACATCTTCTAATTGAGGAAGCCATTTAGGGGAGATTGGCTTGTTACCTATTTTTAAATTTGGATTGCCTCCAATAGGTTGAGCTAAATCTTGAGTATTGTTATAATCCATAAATGAGCTTATCTGAAAGTGCACTCTAACAGATATCGCAATGGGTGTTAATTTCAGTAATACCGGGAGTGCACCCGGCCTAACATGAAGTAAGGATTCAGGCGAGAAGCCGCTCTGTTTAATTAATGAAAGCTCAATTTTAAGCCAGATAGGTGAAAAACTGTCGGAGTTTGCTTCTCCTATCTGTTCTATCCATCTCATGTATTTTGCCACATGACTCGCCCAATGGTAATAAATTAAGTGTGGTAAACGGAGACCCCTTTTATCTTTGGGAGCCACCAGTTTGTGAAATGCAATCCTAGGTTGTTTATTGGCCCAAATAAATTTTGTTATCTAACCATTAATTTTACGAAGCCAGGTAACAGGTATCCAACTATTGAGCAGATATAATGGGTAAAAAATCCTAGGAAAAACGTTCATTTTTATTAAATTCACTCGGCCCCAAAGCGAGATCGATAGTTTAGTCCATCTATCTAAATCTGCACTTACAGTATTTACTAGATTATCCAAGTTCAGCTTTTGAATCAAGGCAGGGTTTCTGACCACTTGGATGCCTAGATATTTTAAAGAGTTCGGTGCCCAAGACATACCCATCTCAGTGATGCTTGATTTAAGGGTATTATGGTTAAGCGGCAAAACAAGAGATTTGTCAATATTTAGTTTATAGTTGGGGAAGTTGGCAAATTCTTGTATAATAGATAACATGACTGGTATAGACTTCTCCAGGTGGGATAACTGTAATAGTAAGTCATCGGCGTAAGCTGATACTTTAACTTCGAATCCCTGGATAGTAATGCCATGGATCATTGGCGAGGATTTTAAGTGGCGGATAAGGGGTTCTAAATATAAATTGAAAAGTAATGGTGAAAGAGGACAGCCCTGTCTAGTTCCTGAGTGTAGCATAAACCTTTCTGAGATAACTCCATTGGCCATAACTCGAGCCGAAGGGGTATTAAATAGAGCTTTTACCCAATTTTGAAAGGATTCGGGAAATTTATAAGCATTTAGGGCCCTGAATAAAAAGCCCCAACCTACCCTGTCAAACGTCTTCTCAGCATCCAGAGAGACCAAGGCAGCTGGAAACGGTGCATCCCTAGATGCAGAAAGGACGTGTGACAGGGTACGGAGATGGTCGACTGAAGATCGCCCTTTCATGAATCCCACCTGTTCAGGGCCAATTAAGTCAGGCAAGACTTGGGCTATACAATCCGCTAAGATTTTGGCTAATATCTTTATGTCCTGGTTCATCAGGGATATTGGACGATAACTCATAAGTGATTCTGGATTCTTCCCGGGTTTCAATATAAGCACTATTAAGGCCTCCCGTAAAGTAGGATCCACAAGGGCACCTGATAAAATATACTGAAATAAGGGGAGTAAGAGAGGCAGTAATTGCCCTTGAAATACCTTATAAAAATTAGCTGAAAAACCATCTGGGCCAGGTGATTTATCTGAAGGTGAGCTTTTGATGACTCTGGAAAATTTCCTCAGATGTTATAGGAGACACTAACCCTTCCTGTTGAGCATCTGAAAGTGAGGCTAATCCGGAGGCCTTTAAATAGTCATCAAGATAATCTATAGATATTACATTTACTTCAGGGTTATATAAGTTGGTGTAATACCTCCGGAACTCTAAGACAATATCTTACGGGGATGTTTTTAGAACTCCATTTAACTGGGAACGGATTGATGGGATATATCTAGTCGCTTCTATTTGTTTAATTAGGAGCGCTAATAATCTTCCTGCTTTCTCTCCCTGGTCTGAATAGTTTGCCTTGGCTTTTAAAATGGCGAATTCAGCTTTATCCATTAAAATTTCCAGGTAATTTTCATTTAATTTAACCAGTTCCTGTTGTATTGATTCCGAGAAATTGTGAGATAACAAGGATTCTTTTGAGCGGATCTGGTCAAGAAGAGATATAATTTTTCTGTCTTTTTCTCTTTTCCTATGTGTGGCTATACTTATTAGAACTCCTCTAATGAAGGCTTTAAAAGCGCTCCAAATTAAATCTGGTCTGGAGATAGAATGAAGGTTGGTTTCAATGAAGTAATCTATGTGCTTACTGATAGTTTTAACAATATGGGCATCCTTTAACATTTGGTTATTAATCTTCCATCGGGGAGATTTCTTAGGAGAGATTGAAAGGGTAAGACGACATGTTACCAATGCATGGTCAGAGGGTGGGCCTGACTGTATAGTAGCCTCTATGACTCCTGAGAGAAGGGTTTGGGAAAGAAAGATATAGTCAATGAGGGTAGCTGTTTTATGTACTGGCGACAGAAAAGTATATTGCCTCTCTGAGAGGTGTAATACTCTCCAGACATCACACATAGCATAATGTTCTATAAGTTCTTGAAGGGCCCTTTGAGCCGGGGAGCCGGGTCTTCTCAAAGGAGAAAAGCGATCCAGTAGTGGATCCATAACAGTGTTTATGTCACCCCCAATGATAATTGGTAAGGAAATATAGGGATATAAAAGTTCAGTTAACTGGGTAAAGAAGCCAGGGGAATCTATGTTAGGCCCATAAAGAGTTCCCAGGAGAACCTCGGTGGCATATAAAGTACAGTGAATAAACAAAAAATGACCCTGCGGGTCCTTAAGCACCTGCTTAGGAACAAAAGGAATTTTTCTGTTAATTAAGATCAGTACCCTGGCCCTGTTGGTAGCGACCACTGCAGAGAATAAATAATTAAACTGCTGCTTTCTCGTAGAGTTTGCTTCTGAATCTAATAAGTGGGATTCTTGTATTAAAGCAATGTCTATAGAAAGCAAAGCAAGGTGCTTAAGGATCTTATATTGTTTCACACACTGTCTCAGTCCTTTGACATTCCATGTTGCAATTTTTATAACATTAGCCATTATTACAAACTCCTTATGCTAAATACGACAGTTATGTTGAACTCCCCAGAGAACTCAGACCAGAGAAACTCACAGAAGCTATGCTGATTACCAGCCCCCCAACCCCCTTGCCCCTATCCCCCTCCCTACAACCAATATGAAGAAACATCCACGGTTTACCCCCCGTCCTCCGATCTGTCACAGGTTTCGCTCTGCAGCATACCAATACCTTTGCTCCCCTCTCCCCAGCCCCCCTTAGATTACCATCACTTAGACTACAGAAATGATGGGCTAGGCAGATATTCTTTGGACATCATTCAAATCAGATTTTAGAAAGTGATACCGTCAAGTAGTGATGTATATAGTCTTAATTCAATCCTAGCCCAAATGGGTGCATCTCTCACATAATTGGGTTTAAATATTTCCACTCTTTATACAGGTTGAAAGGATAAAGGGAAAAGCCCCAAGAAAGTAAAATATATTGCAACAGTCTTCCTGAAACCCATTAGAAATTGGCTCTCAAGTTAAAACGGATACGTGGCCTATCTACTTAGTGCTAGTTTTAACCCCTTAACTAGGTAAACTAGGAAAATGAATCCTGTAGTGGCCACAGTGGGCAATACCAACAATGCGGCCTTACCTTGAGTACTAAAAGGAAATATGATGTTCACTTTAACGCATATCTTTAATATTCTCTTAAGGTAACCTCGTTTAATCTCTATCAACATTAATATTATCCTGCTTGCTATGGTAGGTCCTGCCTGGGCAGTAATAAATCTAGTTAGGGAGCGCACCGGTGTTTTCAGTGCACACATTCATGCCTAGAAAAGGAGGTAGGATATTCTGAATGTGCCTTCCCTAGCAGTGTAGCACTATATGATTTTTGACACCGGGGTCAGAGATAAAAACTACCTGTATAGCAAGTTAGGTTACTACGATTACAGTCCCTAAGAACTGGAAATTGTATATTAAATCGAAAAATATAAAATCCCCTGAAAGTAAGACTTCAAGATAAATCCTTTACGTCTAATATATATGCTACCGGCTAACTATATGAAAATCTAAGAGAGACCGCTAACACCCTTTAGTGGGCATTCTAAGCCATAGCAGTCTAGCTCCATCATTGCAAAGTTTTAAACTGTGAAAAACATAGTATAACTTTCCCTGGGGACTAAACCGGCTGAAAATAAAAAAAAAAAAAAAAAATGTTATCTTTATCTTGCCGGTTTTAGCCCTAAGTATACTCTATTCAGAAAGCTAATTTAGTAAACCCCCTAATCCTCTTCATCTTGCTGTTATGTATGTAAAAAGAAATGTGCGAAGCTTGAAATCGTCCTATTAATCAAACCATCGTGGCACATTCTTAAGCACAAAGGTATTAAAAGTCAAAAATACTTAAACTGCAAACTATCTTAAAACAAATCAGTTCCTTAGCAATTAACAACAGACAAGAGGTCCATTTGGTACTCCATATAAAAGATACTAGTCCAATGTGAGAAGTTGTCAGTTAGGCTGGCATTCCCTTCTGGAGATGGTCTGGCCAGTCTGGTCTAAGTTTATTTTTCTCCCCTTTTGTCAAAAAGAAAGCCAAGAATGTGTCTTTGATTGAGAGGATTTACGTTACTTATTCATGGAGATCGGATCCACTTTTCCCCGAAACAAAAGAAAAAAGAGAAAAATACGGCGATTCTCCTGACTGCCCTCATATGAAGATACGGGAGACAAATAGAGGGCAGGGATTGGTAATAGACGGCTCGCTTTCCTCTCTGCATAGGTCTTCATACAAAACAAAATCGGAATTCACAGACCATAATAAGAAGAATACTATTTAGGTTCAGAAATAACTATGTATGAAGTTCAGACTTCTCTAAAGAGATCAGGGAGCAGCTCTTTCAATTCGGTACGAGCAGTTTCTGGCTCATTGAAGGTATGCCATGCACCCGAAATCGATACTTGTAAACGAGCAGGGTACATCATTTTAAATCAGATACCTGCTGCTATCAGCTTAGCCACATAAGGGTGGAAGGCAGAGCGTCGCATCCTGACCGTAGCTGGGAGATCCTGGGCAACTCTCACTTTCTTGCCCTCCCAGGTGATGCTTTGTTTGTTTGTTTGTTTGTTTGTTTAAAATTTATTTTTATACAGGTTTATCTGTTGGGAAATTAATCCCCATTTTCAATAAATACCTGTGTTGTCATACAAAAACATCAAACATAACAAAAACACACAATACAATAACAAAAATTAATAACAATTACAACTAACATTTAAATAATTAAACAATTCATGCTTAAAAGTATACAAGTCAGAAATTTCAATAATTTCACAAGACAAACCATTCCATGACCTAGCTACACTATTCTGTAAAACCATATCCCCCATGCGATTTAAATTTTGAATTGTAGGCAATTTTCTTGTTGATCTCCTAAACATATCTAAGTATTTAGTGTCTGAATTCAAACAAATCAAATACCTTAAAGAATGCATATTTGAATGTATCAAACCATGACATATCATGAGCCACACAAATTCTCTTCGAGCTGATGGATATAACCATCCAAGTTCTTGAAAGACTATAGAATGATAAACTCGAGATTTGTTATTCAGTATATAATTCCCCAATCTATAGTAGATCTGATCCAACTTTAATAAAGATTTTTTATAAGAATGTTTATATAATGGAAGACCATATTCTAATACAGGTAACAACAGTTGTTTTATCAATTTAGACTTTATAGCCTTATTCAGACATCCTGATACCCTTCTTAATACTCCCAATCTTTGATTTACTTTTTTAATTTGTGATGTTATGTGGTCAGAAAAAGAAAAACGATAATCCACCATAACTCCTAAATATTTATAGGTATTAACCTCTTGAACACATGTACCATCCAAAAAACTAATCTTTAAATCAGTAGAATTCTTAGTTCTAGATCCCACAGAAAAAGTCATACTCTGAGTTTTCCCAGAGCTTATTAAAAGTCCAGAATCTCTAATCCAAGACTCAACATTAGCAAAGTCTGTCTGAAGTTGCTGTCTCAGATCTCCCGGATCAGTAGCAGATGCTACCAAAACTATATCATCTGCATAGAGTCTAACATCAGTACTTCTCTAGTTTTTTTAAAAAAGTGCTGGCATTCAAGATAGTTGAGAAATCTGAAAATGAGAGGTCTCGGCGGTGATCCAGATGGGGGGGGTGTCTAAGGGCCCTATGTGCCCTTTCTATAGCATATTTAGCCCCGTAGGGTGAGGGACCAGCAACCCGCTCCACAAACCTCTGGACGAAAGTAATAGCATCTTGTCCCTCTTCAGTTTCAGGCAGACCTATCAGGACTGCGTTATTTCGTCTGCTTTGACCTTCAAGGTCTTCCAATTTTGCGTCCATCTTGGTGATCTTCTGCTTCGTAGTGACTAATTCCCCTTCAATCTTGGCAACTCTTTTTCCAAGGAGTAGATTTTAGCTTCGGAGTCGGAGGTTCGCTGAGCTAGATCTTCCAGAGTTGAGGACAAGGCTTTGATTTCTGTTGACAATAATGTAATCTCTTCTTTGAAGGGTTTAAATTTGGCTAGGAATCTAGCCAAGGTTAAGGGTTCTTGCTCAGCGGGACTAGGAGTAACCTCACCAGGCTCCGTTGTGCTAGCAGGCCTATGCTTTTTAGGGCCTTTCTGGGGGGTAGCTGGCAGCATCCTTTTGGGCAGAGTTTTCTTCATCTCGACGTCCATTTGAGCTGATGCATGATCTGAAAGTATGGGTAAGCTTTTACGGGTTTTATCTTCCCCTTTATCAATTTTTTATTTTACTTGAGATAGAAAACTAAATATAATTAGTAATCGGGTGGCTGGGGAGATCGAGAGAAGCCTGTACTCAGTGCTACATCACGTGACCCCCACAGGTCTGTTTTCTGAAAGGACATTGGCTATCCTGACATTCTGTGAGTGGTTTGAAAGATAACTTTTGAACCAAGCATATGTACCAGAAGAAAGGCCAATGGATGCCAGTTGTTCAATCAGTAGGGCATGATTAACCATGTTGAACGCTTTGGTCAAGATCGATGAAAACTGCACCAGCAAGGGCACCTTGATCCAAGGAGTTATGAATATAACCCGTAAACCAAAACAGCACTGTAATGGTGCTGTGTCCTTTGCGAAATTCGTGTTGCTGTGGGCATGGAATTTGATATTTTTCTAGGTATTCTACTAATTGATCAGCCACTATTCTTTCAAGGGCTTTAGATAACAGTGGGAAAATAGAAATAGGTCTATAGTTTTCATGATAGGTGCAGTCACCACTCTTAAAGACAGGAGTCACTAGGGTGGATTTCCATTTTGGGGGGAATTGTAAATATTGCAGAGAAGTGTTGATAATATGTGTTAGCGGAGCCAGTATATCATCTACAGTAAGCACCATGAATTTGAAGTTGAGGGAATCGCCTCTTAATCTAGATTTCCCAAGAACCTTTTGGAAGTAGTTCCTGGCTTCACAAGTTGTGATGGCTTTGAAATGGAATGGTGGGTGGGAATGGGTCTGATACTCAGTTCCTGTGTTACAACTAGAGTTGGAGGGGAGGAAGAAGTCTGGGGAAGTACTCCACTCAGATCAGTGAAAACTTGATTAAAAGTATTCACAATGGTACTGGGATCAAGTGTGGGTACACCATCAATGTTAAGCATGGTGGGGGCTGATTTGTGGTCTTTACCAGTGACTTCTTTGAGGTTTGACCAGAATTTTCTGCCATCACTCCATGAGCATGTGAGAGCCTCCTTGTAGTATTGATTTTTAGCTGCACGTTTGGCCCTAGTGCAGTCATCACATGCTTCTTTGTAGCTCTGGATATCAGCCTGTTTACCCATGGCCCAAGCTATATGCCACAAGTGGTCCCTAGTTTTCATACGCTCAAGTAGGACTGGAGAGAACCATGGGTTGTGATGTGCTTTGATTATCCGTTTTTTAAGCAGAGCATACCTATCACACATAACACTGAATTGATGGATGAATTGATCAAGGGTGGAATCAGCAGAGCAGGAGGAATAGACATTAGACCAGTCCTATTGGCAAAGGTCGGCTTTCAGTAATTCGAGGTGCCCACGCTTGATGACCCTATTGGTAACTGTTCTCTCTGGGGGTTTGGAGAAATTATTTGATCAGTGGAATAGAACAGATGAGTGGTCACTACAGACATCAAGGAGCACCATCATGTGGGAAATGTGTTCATGGTGATTAGACAGTACACAGTCCAGTAATGTAGATGTTCCGGTCTTGTAGTTCATCCTAGTAGGAGAGTCTACAAGCTGGGAGAGGTGTACAGCTGAGACTGCATCCCTGAAAGGGCCCACATCAGGTGAAAGCCATTTGACATTAAGGTCTTCAAGCAACACAACTTCAGAGTTGATATTCAGAGTATCTATGCACTCCATAAGTGAGTTGAAGCCTGGTTTTGTCTGTCTATGTATGATATATACTGACAGAACAGTAAGTGTCTTATTATGTGCCCCAAGGAGCACTTTTAAAGCAAGTGCTTGCATGTGGACCCAGTGTTGGGCAGTGGCAGGCTAGGCTCTGAAGAGTGACTTTGAGGTAGATTACACAACCACCCCCACACTTAGTTAGACGATCCTGTCTGTACACGTATAGCCAGGTAATGAAACTGAGACATCTGCTATTTTGGGGACAGCCACGTCTCGACTATTGAAAGAATATCGGGTTTGTGTTGCAGAATGCATGCATTCAGGATGTTCATTTTAGATAGGAGGCTGCAGATGTTAATTGAAGCAATAGTTAGTTGTCCTGAACTTCTCTGGGGGACGAAGACAACTCGTTCAAGGCCAGGGTTGGGGTGGATATAACCTGAGAGCAGTAATAATAACAGAGATATTTGACAGAGGTATTCTTTTAGTTGCTTATTGCTGGTTTTAACTAGCCTCCTCTGGTTGTGAACTATGGTACATTTTACCTGAGTGCTGAAAATCCCAGGGAGGAGGGCCAGTGGGGCCTAGGCAGATGAGACATGCAGAGTGGCTGTCCTGTTCAGGTATCTGTTTGCCGCAGGCACACTTTGAGGAGCAGTAAGTAGATGAGATCTTCTTTTTCAACTGAACTGCACCTGGTTTGACTGACATGCTTTTTTTGTGTTGACAATCTCAGTTCTCAAATTGTACTAGATTTTTTACATCTCATTGTTACTGAGCACCTTACTCCCATCCTGCAGTCTGTTTGTACTATTACAGTATTCTTATCAAACTGCCTGCACCTTTTCATCATTTTATCTATTGTACTGATGCGCTATTTACCCCTGTTACTCTTCCCCTGGGTTGCCCCTGGAAACAAGCTTAGGCTTAGTGTGCCTTTCCTAGTTACCTATTTTCAAATGAATCAATAAATAAAACAGTAGCTGAAAAAGGAGAGAAAGCAGCTGTATACACCATCACAGAAACAGCATGGCTGTGCCCCGCCCCCCAAAAAAAAAATATTAGCACTAGGGAAAGAATACACTGTTACAGAAACAGCACAGTCATAGGTCACTCTATAATCAATTACCAATAGGACTGCAGTACGAGGCTAAATCAATGGAGGTAAAGATTTGTCAGTCTGTTAAAATATTACAATACAGTATAAATGATTTCTGTTATAATTTCTTAACTTTGGTTTCTATGTGTTAAAATACTGCAAGTGATAGGGTTAGCTTTTTTCATGTTTTCTCTGCTTGGGAAGAGATTGCATCTTTAATGAACACTCAGGGATTTTACTGGAAAGCCATCAAGGTAGCCTCATAATAACAAAGGAGGCTCCTTCTGTAGGGAAGGGAGGTTGACCTGTGGTGAGAGAGCTGAAACCAGCCTAGGCTGTCCAGAATATGGAAAATGTATTTATTTTAATTTTGGTAACAGGGTAGGACCACTGAGACAATTGCAGTCCCTTTTTCAGGGTCGACCCGGGACAACACAATGTAAACATGCATATTAGTACAATAGAACAATATATGCCAACATATTACATAGAGGTACAACAAAATAATATAGAGACAATGAGCAAGGACATGGAGTACATAGCAATTTTAAACAATTAAATGTAGAACAAGGAACAAGACCTGGTGTTCTAGACAAACATCAATGTTATAAGATGACCAGGTACAAAACAATTTTACAAAATTTTAGTTCCAAGTACAGTGAGAAAATATTACATGCCCTTATAAGAGGCAGTGGATAAGCACAGTTGATCAGGGTCATTTGTCATATAAAGGCTAGAGTAACAAGTGAAAGTAAAATAGTACCCAGACATGAGAGAGGCACATGAAGGGAAAGGAGGAGAAGGAGAAGTGTCAAAGGAAGCAGGAGCAAATAGCAGAGGAGGAAAAAGAGGTACGTAAAGCATGTTGGAACTGGGAGAGACAGCAGCAAGAGAGTATAGAGTGGGGTAATGAATTCCAGTCAGACACCACTGCATAAGAGAAGGACCTGCATGCAACAGAAAGCTGCAGACTGGGTCTTGAGAGAAGAGGGCGGGATGCTGATCTGAGTGAATGTGGGGCTTGTTTTAGGCAGACAATGTAATTGAGACAAGGAGGGGTGAACTTATGTACCAGCTTGTGCATAAAACTCAGGGTAGAGTATCTCAATTTGGAGACATAGAGTAGCCATCCCAGAGATGAGAGGATGTCACAGTATTGGTGACGAATATTAACCCCTAGGGTAAATCTTCCCAGATTCGCCCTAGGAGATAAGGCAGCATAACTCTTGCCCTTAATGAAGTGCAAGTTGTTGACTTCAAATGTCAAGCAGCATTATGGTTCTGAGTGTACTATTATCTAGTGTGTCTCAGGGGAGCTTCCCTGGGGAATTTATATGGACCAATCCTGTGGAATCATGGGACCTCAATACAGTTTATCATGAGGATGGTTAGTATCATAGGCCCTGTCCACACTACACCAGAAAAAACCCTCTGTAACATTACAGAGGGTCCAAACCGTTACCGTAATGGTTTGCATTCATACTGGTAACGTTACAGAAGGCGTTTTTGAAACCATTGTTGAAACCACTTATGAGGTGGTTTCAACAATGGTTTTGAAAATGGTTGTGCCTCTGTAATGTTACCATCTGTAGTGTGGACGCATGAGAGTGTAGCTGCAGTACTGCCTTCAGTGCAGCATGAACTGCATTGTGGAATAGTGAGCCAACCGTAACAGTCACATTTTGCCCGGTGTGTGGATGGACTGTAACGGTTTCCATAATGGTTCACTGGTAATGTAGATGCACTGTAATGTTACCTGTTTGAGCTCTTTTGGAAACATTACAGATTTTCGGGTAGTAGTGTGGACAGGCCTGGTGGGTCAGTGAAAGACAGGCCCTGGAGAATGAAGGACAGTGGTTAGTAATCGCTGTTCAATCCTGTATCTAAGAGAAGGGCCTTTCTCAAAATTACAGTATGTTCCATTTGGGGAAGTGAAACTGTGAGCAAAGTCTATTTTCAAGGAAACCTCTGTAGTAGGAATGGAGACTTCCACTCAGTTGTCTTTTTCTGTTTTGCATTCTTTTGAACTGTAACTGTTTTTATTGTAATTTCTCTAGTGTGTTTAGCATTCAACCATTTGTTGCTTGTAAATCTTGTACACTTGGTAGATATTAAATAGTTGAAATTTACACCATCTGTAATTTACAGTGTTTTAAAAGGTATAGGTAATTTATTTTACTGGCAACTCTGTATTCTGTATCTGAGGGAACATACTGAACTACGGTGAGAGGGCTTCTACTGCAGGAGCTTGTTCAGGAGCTCCTGATGTGAAAAAGAGTCCCCATGTCCAGAGGCCTGGTACTTAGTAAGGGCATCAAGTGCGTCAAGAAGGGAACAACCTGGTTGTAAATTCACAAAAGGCTGGTGGCAGCTTTTTTAAAAGCTACATTTTTTTGTCTTTTCTGTACTCTTTTTTACTTAATTTGTTCTTTCTGTAAATTTTATTTTTCTTACTTTTATAAGTAGTTGTTTGTTTCCCCCCCCCAAGCAGGACCAGCACCGCCTCCTGTCCTGACTCTGAGGCAGCTGAACCACCACCACCACCACCAAGTCCAGCACCAGGTCCTCTGGAGCAGGATGTGCCTGTTCCCCCGGGCCCAGGTGTGGATCCCATCTCTGTTCAGCACCGTGACCAATTGGCTGCCAGTTCATCTGGCCCTCCCCTTCCTGTGCCTGCTCCTCTCTGCACCTCCATTGTTTGGCAGTTTTTTGACTGTGTCGGGGGGACAGCAGTGTGGTCAAGTGCTGCTTATGTGGTGGAGGTACACTGTGGCCCCAGGAACTCACCCCTAGGGACTGGGGGGCCAGCACACCCATATGCTCAGTCACCACCAGTTGGAGTGGCAGGCTGCCACAGAACGAACCATGCCTGCACCTGCTGGCCGTTTCATGGCAGAGGGTGCAGCTGTGCATTGCGGCATCCCTAAGAAGAGGAGGGCCACAGCAGCATCTGCTGCTCCACCAGCACCTCCACCCCCACCACCACCATCACCACCACCACCAGCAGGTCAGCCTGTAGAACGTGTGGACCCCCGAGAACTGCATGTAACACAGGCTGACTTGGCAGTTCTCTGGAGTGCTGTTAAGGAGAACAATGAGAGGATGAGTGCTGTGGAGCAGCAGCTGGATTGCATAGAGGGACATCAGTTGTAAATTATGTCCATGCTGGAACTGCTGCTGGATCACCATGGGATCCTACATTAGTTTTTTTTCCTCACACCATGTGCCCCCCCACACCTTCCTTGCTGTGTTATAAAATGTATTCCTCCACCATCCCCGACCCTTGTATGTAATTATGCTCTTTTTTGTTGTCTTCTGTATGCGTCACACTTTGTATTCTGAGCAGTGCAAGTATACTGTGCTAAACTGCACGTGTGCAGTCAGTCTTCTTTCCAGTCTGTGTATGTACTGCAGACACTGTCCAAATCCCTGACTTAAAAACACTTATCAATGAGTACAATGGTGGGAAGGTGAAGCCTGGAGAGATACTACAAAAGAGGCTTACAATATATCCAAATAGCTAGTAAAAAAATTAATGTTGTGATTTGTGACATAATCGTAAATCATGATTTGTGACTGCATTTGTGACCATGATGATGAAGAAACGTGAATGCCTACAGCTGTACTTCCCCGGGCCCCGATGAGGTGTGGCATAAAACTCCCCAACTTAAAAACACTCATTAATGAGTACAATGGTGGGGTGGTGAAGCCTGGAGAGATACTACAAAACAGGCATACAATACATCCATATAACTATTAAAAAAGATTAATGTTGTGATTCATGACATGATTGTAAATCATGATTTGTGGCTGCATTTGTGACCATGATGATGAAGAACGTGATTTGTATCACAAGCGACTTGTAATGATGGTCCTGACTTAAAAATGTATATTAATGAGTACAATGTTCATGCAGAATTATGCACCACACTGGTCCAGTACTCTGAAGGGAAGCCGAAGGAACAACTGTGACTTAAGTTAGAGATGAAGATTGGGCCCTAAAGAGATGCAAATGCACAAATAGATTAAGATTGCACTGCACACTGAAGTGATGTAGATGCAAAGGCACAACACCTAACCAGTGCTCACCATAAGAAATTAAAATCTGGAAAATAATTCCTTTTCCGGTTGGGGCGGCCATGGTGGGGGCAGTGTACTGCACTGCTGCAGTAACAGTCACTAGTACTAGTACCAGAAAAAATACCACAAAGAAGTACAAAAATTATACAGCTGCAGTGGATTGCAGGTTCACATTGCAGAAATTATGTGGCACAATAAAAGGTGCCTGATTTGATGACACGCGTCACACACATACTCACACACACTAAGTAATGACTAGCAAATTGAAAACTTCAGTAATATAACCACATATTTTAAGCAAACTAAAATTATGCACTGCTGCACCACAACAATCAGCAAAAAATGTCAAGAATTATTGAAAATATTACTGTGTGTACATTAATACAGTTATACAAGAAAAATATCACCAAAACAGAAAGCACTGTTTTTTTCTCCAAGTTAATCTACCTACACCACAGATAAGCCCCTTCCCAAAGCACACTTCCACTGTCTCTCAGTACACTGACTGAATATTGTACATTAACATTCAAAATCCACACACAAACAATAAACGCTCGATGATATGAGCACAGAAGGGTTTCCTATAATCGATGAACTAAAGTTTCAACAAAACAAATGACCCAAAAAGGCCTTTTTAACAGCTTTTAGAAGGTTTGAATCACAGAGTGCTCTCAGAGCAGATTGTCTCCTACAGCTTCATACACACACTACCACAAACTGAGGCTGTGCAGAACAATCTACAGCCCATGTGACCTGAAATCCCATGAATCACTGCAAAATTCGCCTTTGGAGCTTAAAAACAAGGCAGAGTGAGGTGGAGTACATTGATTTCAATGTACTTCACCTTAAGAATTGGTGGAGTAGTGGTTTGGGAAGGCAGAGTAACACGAAGTCATTGTTTTCAATGGACTTCGCATTACCCATGGTAACGCAAAGTACTCTGCTTCGCGTTGTGGAGCACTCCGAGGTCGCCTTCACTCCGCGAATAACTTCCCGGAGTGAATTGGGGCCACTTCACCCACCACTACATGTAACTTCCTACTTACATAAATGATTGGATGTTCTTTACCAACAATCATTTGGGTTAGAACTGCCCCATACCGCAATTCAATGAGTCAGTTTGCAGTATAAAAGGTCGGGTAAAATCTGACGTATGTTAAATTGTTGAGGAACACAGCTTCACTTTGTTAGAACAGAAAGTTTCCTCACATTCAGGAGACCAGACCACTTTCTCTGACCTGTTTTTCTTTGTTAAATAGGTGAGGGGACTAGCTATTGTAGAAAATGTGGGGATAAAATGGCGGTAGTAGCCTGCTAATCCCAAAAAAGATCTTACATCTTTCTTTGTCAGAGGTCGAGGGCTGTTGGCCACTGCTTCTATTTTGGTTATCTCAGGCTTTATGTGACCCCCTCCAACCCTAAATATTCAGTTTCCTGCATGGCCAAGAAACACTGTGATGGACTGATAGTAAGGCCAGCTTCCGTGATGGCAGATAACACCAGGGAAAGATGTTGTAGATGTTCAGTCCATGACAGGCTGAAGATCACCACATCATCCAAATATGCTGCACTATAGGCAGCATGTGGTGTTAAGATTTTAAGATTTTTTCTTTTATCGTACTCTTGTTTCTACCTCCTCAGCAGAGCGGCCCCCACGATCTCTGGCCACTGGCCCTGCACCCCCGGACCTGGTCATGTGGGCCACACGAACCCGCTCCTCCAGTGGGACGGCCTTTCATCGCTCTCGCAACCACTGGGTATGCGCCCCCCTCTCAGGTCTCTCCGGGGGTGCAAGGCACAGCCATCAGCCATGAAGATCGCCCTCTGCATTTTTCCACATCTTCTCCCTTATGGAGAGCCAGATATGCAATGGCGTACGAGCACGTAATGCTGACACCCACCGCGCTCTCCGCCTGCTTTTTGCATGCCACAGTAGTGCGACTGGCCTCCACCAGTCACCACTACAGGGTGATGCAAGCCCCACTACCCAACCCTGAGAGAGGAGAGCAGTCGTTGGATGCTCAATCCTCCCTCCCTCTCTCCTGCCAGCCCCCAGAGGTCCGAGTCCATTCCCAAACCCGGGTCGCCAGTGTGGCTTAAGGTGTGGCATCCAGTGCCTCGACCCTCAGCACCACCGGGTGGCAGATTTTAAGTTTTTAAAAGGACAGTAAAAGGAGTCAGGGGTGCTACTGCAGTAGACTACAGAAACCGATAATAGGCAGGAATAGAGAGGGGTTTCAGTACTCTTTCACAAGTCTCCCATTTCTTTAAAAACCTGCTCTCCTGAGGTCCAGGACCTTCATCCTAATGTTTTTTCTTGCCCAATCCAGGTGCCAAAACACACTGTATGATAATTAGTGCTGTATGGAATGCAGAATTCCACCAGTGGAATCAGGGCAGAATATCCATTCCGACAGTGGCATTTCTGCTGGAATTTCACTGGTTCTTCTGCGGAATTCCATCTGCTGTGATCTGTGGAATAATATTCTGTAGAACACCATTTTTTCAGAGGAAAATCATTCTGCAACCCTTTCCATAGAAAATATTGAGATCCCTGGAATAAAATTATGTGGGTATGTTGCAGAAAATCTCTTTCCGTATTTTTCTGCTGCAGAATTCTGCCATTCCCTTTCCGGCAAAATTCAGTAGAATTTCAGCAGAATTTTGAAAATTCCACAAAATGTCATTCTGCTGGAATTTGAAAATTCTGCACAGCACTTATAACGATCTTTAGTACCCAGGGGGATACCCACCGTGATGTCTGCAATGCTGTTCCTGTTTGTAAGTACCATAACCAGCACTGCCCTGTTCCTAGTGGGATCTGTAACCAGCTGCCTGAGAAATGCCCCTTATAGGGAGTCTGTGATAACCTTGCTCCTAGTTGTAGCTATAGCCAGAATGTTCCAGTCTACATCGGGCAAATTAAAGTCACCCATTGATTAATACTTACCCTTTCCTTGAAATTTTGCTTATGTCCTTCCCCGAAACCCTGTCCAATTCCTCCACCTGTGTTGGTGGTCTACACACCACCACCCCTGGTGTAAAGGCCTTGGACCCTGTCTCTAATCCAACCCAAAGAACCTCCAGCCCTCCGTTTTCCCTGCTGTGTCCTTGTATTTCAGTGGCCTTTATACCTTCCCTTAAATATATAAAAAAAAAAAAAAACACTCTTTCCCTCATGCCCCATATTTCCAAAACATGTTGTAACCTGGTATGGCCACCTCTCAGCTGTGGTCGTTGGTGCACCATGATTTGGTTATGACCAGCAGATCCAGGTCCACCTCTGCAATAGTAGCTTCAAGGTCAGGAATTTTGTTCCCTAGGCTCCTTGCATTGGTGCACATGGCTCTCCCCACCTTTTGTCCCTCCTTGTCCCTACTTTTCCCTCCCTTCCTGAGTCCATCCTTCACCCTTCTCTTTTCTCTGGTGATGTCCTTCCCTTTTTGATCATCTCTCTGCTCACCCTCCCTTATATTTTTCTCAGCCTTTGTTCTACTTCTTAACCCCCATAACTTCTCTGTGCCTTATTACCCATTACCCTTGGGGAATTTACTTCCCCTGGGCTTTTCTTCACTGCAGCTCCATTATCTGGGGGGTATTCACTGCCTCCTTCATTTCTTCTGCCTTCCCCCATGGCTAGTTTAAATGCCCCTCAAAGTAGCATTTAAACCTTTCACCCAGGATTACCATCCCCCCCACCCCATCCCCAGATGGATGAAGGCCATCCCATCTGTACAGGCCTTTATCCCTCAGGATAGGTCCCCAGTCCCTGAGGTAGCCAAACCCCTCCTCCTTGCACCATGCCTTCAACCAGTTGTAGAAGATCGTGGTGTGGTGATTTTCCTCCTTTCCCCTTGCCCAGCCTTGCATAAGCAGCACTTCTGTGAAGGCCACCATGTGTGCTACCTGCTGCAGGCCCCACCCCAGCTTCCTGATCTTATCCTGGACCATCCAGGCTGTGTTCTCTGCCAGGTCTTTTGTCCACAGATGGGCACTGACACCCAGCTCCCCCTTCTGCCCTGCTGCCCTAGTGATCCTAAAGATTTGCTCCCCATCCCTCCATGCTGAGGCATCAGATAGGCACCTAACCTACCTCCTTCCATCCCACGGTGTTCCTCAAACTACCCACATGATGACTGAGTCCCCTACCAGAAGTTGCTTTGTCTTCTGCTGGGGTCCTCTTCCTCCCACATTAGGGCGTCTGCTCTGAAGAACCCCCACATCCTACCAGTGTGGTCGGGGTGGTGGGACCACTAGACAGCTGGGAAATAAATACTACTAATACCAGGACTGATAGGGGGTGGGGAACCACTGGGCATCAAGGAAACAGATACTACTAATAACAGGAGTGATCAGGGGGGTTGGTGGACCACTAGACACCAAGGAATTAAATACTACTAATATAGCAAGGATGATTGGGGGGTGTCTGAAGAAACCACTAGACACAAAGGGATCTGAAATACAGCTACTAGCATGGGCACTAAGGGGCTGTGTGACATGCTAATGAGCCCATAATGGGTATGCAAATGGATCCTTAATACATTGCATGCCCAGTGGGCTCATTTGCATGCTAGGGTTGAAGATAACCAACAGGAGCCTCAGGGCTATTGTGTTTGGGAAGAGCTACCTCCAGTGAGCTCCCCTGTGAGCCATATTCAACCCTGAGCTGTGCCAGCCCAGCCCCATATTCAGCACATCACAATGGAGCATGCTAACTGTCTGAATATTGCTCATGAGTAGCCATGTACTATTTGCCATGCAGCTCTTACTGGTTGTGCAGTGCAAACGACTGGCTTTGAATATTAGGGTCTATGTGTTTACTGTTTTTTTGGATGTGTCACAGGTAAAGACAATATTCTGAAAAAGTGGAATCAAATAATATTGATACATATGTCATAGTATAGACACATAAAACCTGTATCAACAGAGCTAATTCTTAATGACTGGACTCCAAACTTTCATTTAAAAAAATAAGTTTCTAGCCCCAGTAGTTCCAAAGTTAGCACTTGCAAAAGATAATTTCCTTAAAATGGGATAACTTTGGAAACTTTAAAGGGAAACGGCCACCTAAAAATGGACCCCACCTCAGTGTGAGGCAGAGCCCGATTAGAAGTTAGAGAAAAAGTATATTTTTTTAATGTCCCCCTATTTTACATCTTTCTAATTTATCTGGTTGATCCTGCCTCCCTCTCTGCCGACATTTCAGGATTCCATACCCGCAATCACCCACGGCTTTCCCAAGAATGATGTGCGATGCAGGGATCAGCTGTAGGTCTGTTACTGGTAGCTTCTAATAGCTTTGGTTTTGATTGTACATGTCTCGATGCTATACAAAGATCAGGTATAGTTGACTGTCAGTCTGTCTATACCTGGTCTCTGTATGGCACTGAGACATGAACAATCAAAACAGGAGCTATTAGGAGCTACCAGGTACATGGATCTAAAGGACAGACCCGCGGCTGATCTCCGCATGACATGTCATTCTTTGGACAGCTGAGGGTGGCTGTGGGCACCCCACTCCGGGAATGGAATCATGAAATGCCAGCAGAGAGGTTGGCAGGATCAACCAGATAAACTACAAAGATATAAAATCGGGGACATTAAAAAGATACTTTTCGTAACTCTAATTGGGCCCTGCCTCAGTGGGTGGGGTCCGCTTTTAGGTGAACGTCTTCCTTTAAGGTTAGAAACTCTATTTATTTAGAAGCTTGAAATCAGCTAGGCTGATATAGCAATACAAGATATTGCTACAGCTACCATATAAATTGATATATAAAAACCAAAAATGTTTCACAAAATTTTAAAAGTCCTGTTATTTTTAACAAATATTATATCAATATGAATAGACATAGAAACATAGAAACATAGAATTTGATGGCAGATAAGGACCACTTGGCCCATCCAACCTGCCCATTTCTCCCTACCTACACTATTACATCTGACCGTGCCCGATCTACAGCTGTTTCTCCCTACCACCTTCCTTTCACTATGACTCCTTTATTCTCATACCATGCATTCTTGAACCCACCACTGTTTTTGTCCCACCACCTCCACTGGAAGGCTGTTCCAGGAATTCATCACTCTTTCTGTGAAGAAGTACTTCCTCACATCTCTCTTGAATCTCCCCCCTCCATCTTCATAGCATATTCCCTGTTCTTGAGCACCTTTTCTTCTGAAAAATACTCCCATCCTATACCTTATGAATGCCCACAAGGTATTAAAAGGTTTTTATCATATCCCCCCTTTACCTCTTCTGTTCCAGGGTGTACATATTAAGGTCCTTTAGTTTCTCCTCATAGGGCTTTTGATGCAGACCCTGCACCATTTTAGTTGCCCTCCTCTGGGTTGTCTCCACTCTATGTCCTTCCAGAGATGCTGTCTCCAGAACTGGACACAATACTCTAGGTGGGGTCTTACCAGTGATCTATATGGAAGAAACACCACCTTTCTGTTTCTGCTACTGATACCCTTCCCCGTGTACCCCAGCATCCCACTTTCCCTCCCTACTGCCTTATCACACTGCCTGGCCACCTTTAGGTTACCCAATATGATTACCACAGATCTCTTTGCTGCTTGATGGTCATCAATACCACTCCACCAATTTTGTACACTGCCTTTGAGTTTCTGTGCCCTAAGTGCATTATTTTGCACTTTTTTGCGTTGAAACCCAGATGCCATACCCTTGTACTCCTCTAGTTTTCTCAGGTCTTTGCTCATCCTTTCCACCCCCCACTGGAGTGTTCACCCTGTTGCAGATTTTGCTGTCATCTACAAAGAGGCAGACCTTCCCTTCCAGCTCCTCTGCAGTGTCACTTATAAAAACATTAAAGAGGACAGGTCCCAGCACTGATCCATGAGGCACTCCACTGGTCACCCTTCCTTCCTTGGAGTGAACTCCGTTTACCACCATCCTCTGTCGCCTATCCCCCAACTAATTTCTTATCCAGTTTACCACCTTTGGACTCACTCCTACGCCATGCAGCTTGCTTACTAGTCTCTAATGTGGAATGGTTGAATGCCTTACTGAAATCTAGGTAGGCCACGTCTACCGCTTCACCCTGACCTTGGTCACCTGATCAAAGAAATCTATCAGATTCATTTGACATGACCTTTCCCACTCTAAAACCATGCTGCCTTGGGTTTTGTAACCCACTGGATTCAAGATACTCCACAATCCTTTCCTTCAGCAGTGATTCCATTAACTTTCTCACCACTGATGTCAGACTGATGCCCTATAATTGTCAGCCTTGTCACTGCTACCACTTTTGTGCAGTGGGACTACATCCACCCTCCTCCAGTCCTTTGGAACCACTCCTGTTTCCAGTGAGCTGTTAAATAAAACTGTCAAAGGTGCAGCCAGTAATTCCCTGAGTTCCCTCAATACCCATAGGTGCACCACATCTGGCCCCGTTGCTTTGTCCACCTTCATATTAGCAAGTCCGTTCAGGATTCTCACCTCCAAAAATGGACTAGTGTTCACCTCCCTCCCTCCAAAGCTTTTGTTACTTTTTTGTGGCCCTCCCCTTCTCCTTCCTCTGTGAACACTGAACAAAAGTATTTGTTCAGGAAGTCTGATTTTTCCTGCTCCCTATCTGCACAGTCCCTCCCTTCCCTTTTTAACCTCACAATCCCACCCCTGGTCTTCCTTTTTTTACTTACATATCTAAAAAAGTGTCTTGTCCCCTATCATTGCCTCCTGGGCTATTCTCTCTTCAGTTTGCACCTTTGTGCTCCTTACTGCTTTCCCTGCTTCCCTCTTTTACCCCAGATACACACCCCTGCCCTCTTCCCTCTGCATCTCCTTATACATTCTAAATGCTACCCTTTTACTTTTTTTTTTTTTAAAGTTGATAACTGGGAAAGTCACACTGAGCTGGGCTCATTTCCAGGTGCAACCAGGGGGAAAGGAGGAAGGAGATATACAAGTACCATATTTACAATCCAAAAACAGTTAAAATGAACAAATAATCCATGTTGCAACAACATGGAGTGGAACAATAAGATAAAACAATACATTTTACATTTCATAAGCAGAGCATAAACCTAGTGAACATAAAGATGAGAGGACAGAACGGTGTTAGGATTTGCTTTTGGATTTTACCTTTTCAGCCTCCTCTTTCGAGAACCATAGCAGTCTCCTTTTCCTCTTGCTTTTGTTCACTTATTTGACACAGAGGTGTGTTGTCTGTACTATTCTCCCTTTTATCTTTGCCCACTGTTCCTCCACCCCAGCCAGGCCACCCACCCCTGCTAGGTCATCCGTGAGGCATTCATCCATCTTTTTAAAATCTGCCCTTCTGAAGTCCAGGACCCTTGCCTATGTGTGATTCAATTCCACAACCATCCTTATATTGAACCACAGCGTACGGTGATCACTGGTCCCCAAGTGGCCTCCCACCTTGACGTCTGCAGCACTGTCCCTGTTAGTGAGTACCAGGTCCAGTATTCCCCCATCACAAGTGGGTTCTCTGACTATAGTAGTTGCCTGAGAAATGCCCCCTGAAGAGAGTACAGGATGTCCCTGTTGCTAGCTGAAACCACTGCTGAGAGGCTTCAACTAGCATGTGCCAGGTTGAAGTCCCCCACCAGCAGCACCTCCCCCTTTTTCACCATTTTGCCAGTGGCTTCCACCAGTTCCTTATCTAATTTCACCCTCTGTACTGGAGGTGTGTAAATCAGTCCAGTGTGAATAGTGGCTCCATTTCCTGTCTCCAGGGTAACCCACAGTACCTCTGCTTTTCCCTGTATTCCTTGTATCTTCATGACTTTTATGCTTTCCCGCACATAATGCACCACACCTCCTCCTTTCCTTTTGGCCCAGTCCTTCCTGAATAGATTATGTTCCGGTATGTCCATGTCCCAGTCATGGTTTTCAGTGCAGCATGACTCAATAATGGCCACAATATCCAGGTCAGCCTCTGTCATGATGGCCTCTATGTCTGGAATCTTATTTCCTGGACTTCTAGCATTCACACACGTGACCTTCTAGATTTTATTTCTACTCTGATTGTTGCCCCCCCTTTTTTCCTTTTTGCCCTCTCTTCTTCCCAACTGTCTTTTTAATCCTCCCATTCCCTTCCCCCTTCATCTCAACCACCCTCCTCCCTTTATTAATTTGCACCCTGGAGGATTCCTCTCTCCTCAGGTTTTCCACACTCTCTAACTCTGCCTGTGGAGGGAGGCAGTTTCTGACTCCCTGATTCCTTCTGCCACCCCCGTTGATTGGTTTAACTGTTAATCGAAGTAGCATTTGAACCATCCACTGAGGATTGCAGTTCCCCTCCTGGGTGGATGCAGGCCATCATCCTTATATAGGCCCCTTTCCACTCAGGTGAGTCCCCAGTTGCAAATGCCAAACCCGTCCTACCTGCACCATTCCTTCAGCCAAGAGTTAAAGATTCTGTTGTGGAGTTCCCTCTCCTGTCCCAGTTGTAGACAGGCAGCACCTCAGTGAAAGCCACTGAGTGAGCTACCTGTCAGAAGCCCTGTTTACATGGTCACATTTGCACTGGAGTAACCCATCTGCACGGGTTGCTCCAGTGCAAATGTGACCGTATGGACATGTACCCAGTCAGGGTAAGCCACTCACTAAGATGCTCCCAGATTCTCTGGCAAGTTGGGAGCACCAAGAGGATCGAGTGGTTTACAGTGGTTTAATGGCACTGTGGACTGCCTGTGCCGCAGCAACTCATCCATTGGCCAGCAGATGTCTGGCTCCCCCTTGATACATGGCCCCTTACCAGCACAGATTGCAGCAGTGCAGAGACGGGCCATGTAGACAGACAGATCATGGGTTGGAAGTGGTTGAGACCGCACTGTTGTGATTTTATATTTGCAGCACTACAAAGCTTAAGACCCTTACCCAGCTCCCTAAACTCCCCCTGCACTATCCCAGCCCCATCACTAGCAAGGTCATTTATCTCCAGCTGGACACTGACATCCAGCTCTCCCTTCCATCCTGTTACCCTAGTGACCCTCAGGATTTGCTTCCCATTGTGTCCCAACGTGTAGTGACATGAGTTAACACATACTTAGCATCTATAAATGTTGGTTAGACTCTAAACTTTCATTAAAAAAAATTAAAGTGATTTTTGGATGGGGGGAAGGGTAACTTACATAAAAGTGGAGCTTGTTCTGGAAATAGTTCCTGAGCATAAATGTTGATAATTTTTCTACAGCCGTTATTGAATGGGAAGAGATCACAGTTTGCCTCTGGCAAGGTGGCAACTAATCCTTCAACTTCCCAATTGATTTCCACGCCCCCACGCCAGGTGACTTTATGATGTGCAGCAAGTGAGAGTGTAGGTCACCTGAATGAATAGCGGTATTATTTGTTAGCATTTTATACATTGTGATGGTAAGCTAGAGATCATTGAAGGCCACCACTCCACTAACAAGGCCTTTGTTAGTCGAGCTGTGGCCTTCATTAACCTCTAACTCACTATCATAATGTATAAAATGCAAATAAAAAATACCTTTGTTCATTTAAATGGGGCATGTCCCCTGCTCTCCCTTGTTGGATGTCATAGTGCGGGGGTGTGGAAATCAATTGTGAAATGGACGGGATTGGCTAGCCAACCTGTCAGGGCCAAACTGTGATCCCTTCTTATTCAATAATGGCAGCAGAAAAATTATCAACATCTTTGCAAAGGGACTATCGCTAGCACAAAATTAATTTTTATGCAAGTTTGCACTTCATTTTGAAGTGCACAGAATCAATTTAAGTTTCAGGTTCCTATACCTAACAGTTCAGATGCTAGCTTTAGAGAAATAATTTCAAGCATGATAAAATATCATAAGCAATTATTTCTGGAAATGTTTGGAAGACACTTCTGGTTGTTCTATCTTAGAATAAACACATTCTTTTCTAATTTGTTGTGTATCATAGAAGCTATAAAAACTGCACGTACATCCTGTTTCCATTGAACCACCTGAAGTAACCTTTATTCTATACAGCTATGGACTATTTAGTGTGTTTACTATATAATCATAAGCCCCTGTACTTAGGAACCGCTATAAAATTTACATATTGTCCCTCATGGGGATATTCTGCTATCTTGTTATAATGCAAACTTTAAATTTGAAACAGTAATCATTTTCCATCCCCCTGCCCTTTCAGTTGGTTACAATCAGCTTCCACATAGTCCTCATGATGTGCACAAATACAGGACAATTCCATTCACATGTCCCAGCAGCCATATGCCACTCTAGCCCATAGGAGCCATGGAAAAAGAACAGCATTAAGCAGAGAAAGAAAAAATATATTGCACCAACTAAGAGCACTTAGCAAAATAAATTAAAATCTAATAGGTATGCTAATATTTTCTTTAAGGTTTTGCAGACAACTGACATTGTTTAAAAAACATTACAGTGGCAATGCTGCTTTAAACCTCAAATAAGCACTGCATTAAATGCTGACCCCAAAAACATTTCATGTAGATTTCATGGTATTAAAGGGCAACTGTGAGAGCCAAGGGCCCCATACACAAGTGTGGAACTGGTTCCAATGTGCTCTTGGTGTGTAAAACAATTTGCTTTACTTACTGTTTACTGTATTACAGTATATTGTATCAGACTAATGTTGTGTACTTCTAGGTTGACATCTTCTGTTCCTACAAATCCCAGAAGCCCTTGTAGCTGACATCAGAGCAGTAGGCAGCAGTGGGAGATTTATTAGCCTGCAGTGTACATTAGAGCCTTTATAATCTCTGACCAGATATTTTCCAGTTCTGTTTTTCCTCCAGGGGCTATGTCCAGTCCTTTGTGAGTCTACTTAGACCAGGGATGACAATGGGACCAGCAAACAAAAGATCAGAGCTTATATAAACTGTAACATGCATTGCACGCTATTTAATCTCCCACTGCTGCCAACTGCAATGATGTCAGCTGCAGGAGATTCTGGGATTTGTAGGAACAGAAGATGTCAACTTAGAAGTAAAGAAAACGAGTCTGATGCAATCTACCGTACTACAGTAAACAGAAAGAAAACCAGTTTGTTTGTTTTTTGCACAGAATGTGCACATTGGGACCAGCCCCACACTTGAATGTTGGGACCCTTTATGTTGACTGTTCCCCTTTAATATCTTTATTCTGTCTTTCATCACAGCCTCAGCACTTCTGCAGGGCAACAGTAGTGTTTGGGACCTGAAGAACAAATGAACCAGGTGTCGGTTCCATTGGGCATTTCCAGTTTCCTTTAACAATGTCTAGAGCTGTGAATGGTCTGTCTGCTTATTATAATAACTTGCCTGAGGTGATACATTCATATTTTAATGATTTTTAATCAGTTAGTCTATGAAGAATGTTCAGACCTGAAAGGGTTTTAAGAGTACCTGGTGCTTAAGGGATGATTTAGATACCGTACACAGCTTGTGTTAATATTTTCTCTGTACTCATCATCCATTTCTTTATTATTGTG
Source organism: Neoceratodus forsteri (assembly GCA_016271365.2). NCBI lineage: Eukaryota > Metazoa > Chordata > Ceratodontiformes > Ceratodontidae > Neoceratodus > Neoceratodus forsteri. The sequence continues at coordinate 437,374,150 of JADMNL010000023.1, forward strand.
AAGGATGCTTGCAGGATAGCATGGTCATGGTCCCTTAAAAATTCATGTGCTACTTCTGCTTATACTGTGACAGAGGGAATAATCCTCTTTTTGTGACATCACAGTCTGTTGACCTGGGAACTATTTTGATGTCAGAAGCAGAAGATTATGAATTCAACAGTATTTTCAGCAGCTAGGACAGATTAATTCTAAGAAACATATATCCCGCTTTCCTGCCACTGGCTTTTGCATCGAAGCATATGGGGACTTGCATCTAAACATTATATTTTTCAAGAGTTTCCTTGAGGTGTCAGCATTCTTGAAGTCAAAGAGTAGATGGTTGTTTATATTCTGTTACAAATTCAGCTTCTTTTTGTTCAAGTTCTGTTGAAAGCAAGCTGATTTATACAGTGCACCAGGGACCCAGACCTTAAAGTTGCCTTCAGGGCCTGCTGGTCTTAACCACAGATTATCTGCTGGATTCTTGGAGCCTGAGAATTGAGAAATAATTTGTGGAATGTCTCTGTACTTTTTTTTCAGAATTCACAAGCTGTCTGATAACATACAATGCAGTCTCAAATTACTGCTAGTAGCTAATCTTTTCAAAACAACAAACTATGACACTGAAATACTAATTATTTAATTATTACTAAATCAAGCAACAAGGCACAGCAGAGCATGTGTTAAACTGGGATAACATCATGCCTCGAGTACGTGGTATGTCATGAGGTGAGCTCAGTGCCTTTTGTCACTTGAGAAGTGATGTGCACACCCAGGAGTGTCTTTTTGTGATCGTTAAATGGCAGCTTTATACTGAAAAAGGCTATAATAACTGGTGAATGTTTTTTTCCCATAAGGAAACCTGGTTATAAATATATAATTCTCCATTATAACTAGCTGGTTATAATGGCGAACACGCACCAGTTCCCCTCACTCCATGCATGCGCCAGCCGCTGTCTTCCCATCATCACGCTGGACACTTTACTGCCACTCACCGCCTCTTACACTCAGCAGTAAATACATTTTAAAAAAAACTAAATCGCCTCTTATGATTGCACTGTTAGAATGAACCTTTTTTTTCAAAAAGGAAAATGTTTTAGCAGCCGTTTCAACCCGACCATGGACTGCCCTTAAACCCGACCGGACCGTGGCTGAATAGCGATGTATTTCTATTTTATGTAATTGCTGTGGTGGAAAAAAAACATTCCCTAACAACTATATAAAATAAAACATGGGGTGGTGTGTAAATCTTGTTAAACACACCACTCCATGCATTACTCTATAATTTATGTTCTGTAGATGTTTCTTCAGATTCATTTCAGACCATTATATTGTACCGGGATAACATTATGGCTGGAACTACCTCTAGACCAATCAGCTTTCTGGATTTTTTTTCTATTCATTTTATAATTCACATTTTCTCTTCTTCTCTTTTTCTTTTGAAGTTATAACTACTGCCAGCACTCTTCAGCTCAGAGCACTGGAAGCATAGCCCACTTCAGAGCTGCCCCATTACCACATCATAGAATGGCCAGAAGGGAGTGTTGGAGAATGATGCAATTATCAACATCCCTAACAGAGAGCTACAAGGCCTGTACAACTCCTACTGCTCAGAACACAGGAGGCTTAGTTCTTCTCCAAACTGGGTGTCCCACACAGCACACCAAGGAGTACAGCACTCCTTTCAATATACTGTGTATTGCTCAATACAGTCTACTAATAATTAGTTGACTAGCATCTGGTTAAACTATTCGGTCAAAAAGATCATCATATTCCCCTTACTTCCTTAACTTCTTACCTCCCTGTCTACAGCACAAAACCAAGTTTAATGATAAATCTTTTCTTTTGCTGTGCTGGTGACACCTTTGCTTCAGTTGAGCCATTGGTCTGAAAGGCAAGATTCATCTAAGTGGAGATCTGTCTCAGTATCCATAGTTTATTGATTTAAATAAGAAAATTGGTACAAAACCAAGCCTAACAATATTCTTTTCTCCTACAATACTGGTGATACCTTTCTTTATGAATTCATTCCTTGTCTTTAGTGTTATGGCCTCCAGGACGCCCTAGAAGTTCCAAAATAGTAGAGGGACTGGACAATGTACAGCACATGGAGCCAGCCCTTATATTCCAGACCGTGCTCTGAGTTGATATCGAAAGGACAGGAAGAACCCCTTCTGAAAAGCAGTTCTTTAAGTGGTGGTGCATTCTAAGGAGAAGCAGGTAGACTCCGACAAAAAAGTGACAAGGCCAGCCCACCAGAACAGCAGTAGCACTACCTTCAGTGGCGCTGACAACCCAACTTCAGGAAGAAGCTTGGTGCATCAGAGGGTCAGCTGGAGGGAGGTAGGATGGGCTTCCTATGGACAGTTCTTCTCCTCTGCTGGGGGGAGGCTTGTGCCTCCATAGCATATCAGTGACACCCAGTGGAGGTTGGGTGTGCAACAGCCGGGGCCACTCTTCAGTGTAGGAGGTGACAGTGGATGTCTGCAGGTCAGGTGCAGGAGTGTACCTGGCCCACACTGACAGCATTGCAAGTGAACATCTCCAGGGAAATGCATGACAAAACTTCTCGACTGGCTGCACCATGAAACCCCCGGACCTCCCTTTGAATGATGGCCCAGGTGTAAGCCTCAGCTGGGGTCACAGGTGAATCTCGGTCCCTTCCCTCAGAGTCCCGCCACAGGAGGCAGCCTGGGGGGATGCTGGGTGTGAAGTATGGGTATCGAAGAGGGGGTACATCCCCACGCCAAGTCAAGGTGATAAAGTTTAAAAAGTGACAATTTTATATCAGGGATGGGGTTCTGGAAAGACATGTAAAGTGGGTGAAGGACATTAAATAATTGACAGCTAATTCCATAAGGGGCCAGTTCAGGGTTTACCACATTTGTGAAAGATTAAGATAGCAATAATACTAAATACAGGTTTGAGGCTATACAGAATGGCATCAGAGCTCCAAATGTCTGGATCATGGGCCTCCCAGGTGGGGCTGAGGTGGGCAATCTACAGCATTGCAGTTTTTGCAAGGATGGCTGCCAGCTGTATTGCAATTTCATATAGCATGGGACTTAATTCACAGGGTAAATCTGAGCCACAACAGATAATATTTCACAACCGAATGACCACATGAGGTAGTACTAGCTAATAACATAGTCACACTCACTACCCGATTGGTCTTCCATGTGAAGCCAATTGCTTAGTGAGTGCCACTTCAAAGCAATATTTTTGTGCTTTATACAGTCAAATATAACCCATGTGGTATTGGTAATTTGTGGAAGGGGTGTAAATTAAATTTGACAAAGCCTACTGGATGAACCTTAGGAGTATCTCCTACTCATTCCTCTTCCAGTGGAAAATGTGCATCACAGTTTCCCTGTACCTTATTTCCTGAAGTCTCTGAGCATTGTTTTGCCAGCACTGGATATGTTCTGCTGACATCTTCCCTTTCTGGACTTGGCTACATCAAGTGGGGTGCCCCACTTCTGAAGCACCAGGTTGTGTCTATTCCATGGCGTCTGTCATTTCAACACCACTGCTGTCTGAGCTTAGCGTCTGACTCTGGAAAAAGAAGAAGGTCCTGGTGCACCGCAGACCTACAGAACAGGCCAGACAGGCCTGCACAAAAACATCATCTCCTCTTTCTCTTCCCCACCCCCACCCCATCCTCTCTCTCTTCACAAAGGGGGTATCTCCTCATCCCTTAGGACGTTTCACCTTATATCTCTTTTCCCCTACCCTTGCCAAGCTCCAAGGAAAAACTCATTTTTTCAGAGTTGTCTTCTTTTGTGGACTCCTCTGTCTTCCTCTTGCCTCCTAATCTGTATTTTGTAAGTCTCATTTTGCAGTTCCCTACCTCTTCCAAATTATCAGCTCCATCCTGAAGGGGATGGATTATGGTCCTCACTGCTACCATTTTCATTGACCTTGCTAAGGCCTTTAACATGATAGCCCACCCACTATTTCTTGACAAGTTGATGGGAGTGGGACTTTCTGCCTCATCAGTTGAGTGGTTCTACTGCTACCCCACTGACTGTTTCACAGGTTCAGGTCAGAGACACATTGTTTACCCCTCACTATATTTTCTCTGGGGTCAAACCCCATTCTCCCGGTCCATCTTGGGCTCCATCCTCTTCTCCAGCTTCATAAATGGTCTTCCCTCTGCCTGTGTTACCATGGATATTCAAGCAATAACACACAATGAGGTGTGGAGTTTATGTCTAATAAAACCGCCCAGGTGCATTATAAGTGCCTTATGCCTTATTCAGCTGGGCGTGCTCTTATCAGGTCATAACCGACATTTCAGAGTGTGTTATTGCACTTACAAAATGGGCACTGAATCACACAAAAGACAGAGTAAACCTTGAACTTTTTTTATTTTAACTTTAAAACTGCATATTTTAGTGTTTTGAGAAAAAATAGTCTGTTTTTAGTCATTTTTATTAACAATATACTATTTGCCAGCAGATTAGGCCTTACGGTCTATCGAGTCTGCCGGAGCGCGTGTAAGTGCAATAACACACTCTGAAGTGTCGGTTATGACCTGATAAGAGCATGCCCAGCTGAATAAGGCATAAGGCACTTATAATGCACCTGGGGGTGCTCTTATGACATTCTAGGCATACTTTATGTAGTAAAGTAATAAATTAACTTTTTACTTTTTCTTTCAATTCATGTTGCCTAATGTAACAGTTTGTGAGGTTTCATTCTATGTTTTGTAAAAGCACAGTTTTATTTTTAGATTTACTTTGACAAGTTTATGAATTCTACCTCTGTACTGCACCTCCCCCCCGTCCCGACTCACACACAGACAGATACTGCTCTGATTGTGCTCCACTTCTCCATACACTGTATTAACACCCTCACTGGCAGAAGCCCAGTGTCTAGTCTTAGGTACCAAGGAATGTGCAGAGTGGTTCCCCCCCCGCTCCCCAGCGAGAGAGGCTGGTTTGATTAGGAGTGAGTATGTCCCTTGTTAGCCACCATTGTTATCGCTACTACAATCACATTTTTTTTATATCAGGCTGCTTGCTGTGTGTTCCAGCATGGATGTGTGGTATAGGTATTGAATATATTTATTTTTAGTTGGAAGACATGCTGGTGGCATGTGCATCACTCGTCTTCCTTGCAGTGAGTTTTCATTATCAAGCAGCACAGGTTTCACTTTAATTTCAAACATTTTTGCTGTGAGTAGATTTTCATCACCTTATGCTGTGAAGTTTCATGTGTGTGTGACAGACTGTTGGGGGGGCAGCAATACAATGATTGTAGGGTGCAGAGGTTTACAGAGCTGTGCACGCACTGTACCGGAGGTGCTGTTCTGGTTTAGTCACATTAGAGCTGAGGGCAACGGGACGGGACAGTGGGGTGGCAAAGATTGATTTTATGTTGTGCTGTGGTTTGGTTGGCACATGCAGTGCCCGTTGAATGGTTATGTCCTGATAAGGACATGGCTGGGAAGGATGTCCAGCCAATCAGAAGTCAAGATTTTGTTTGCCCATTTTATAAATATAAGTACAGTATGTTGACAACACTACTCTTTTCTTCTGGTGCCTTGCAACAGACTAGAAATTGTCACAGCAGCATGACTTTGACAACATCCAGATCTGGTTCTGTTCATGGCAGGAGACAGAATAGTGTAGTTGTGAAGGACACTGAGCTGCAAACCTGGAGACCTAGGTTTGAATACCATTAGCCCCTACTTGCATACTGTGTGACACTGAGCAAGTCACTTAACTTCCTTGTGCTCCCAGGTTGCACCTGGAAACAAGATCTGGCTTAATGTGCCTTTCCTGGTTAAACAATTCCCCCCCCAAATCAGCTAGTGCATAATGCTAGAAAGACATTACTATGTCCTTTGGTACTAGTCAAAAACTTGCAATGTTCAACCCCATCCTGTTTTTAAAACCCTGAATGGCACTTCCCTTGATGTACAGTAGTTGTTCACTTCAAGTACCATAGTGTGTGACTGGATCACCACCTGGATTTCTATTCACACATCTATGCCATCCCCAAAGAGCTTAATTTCAAGCTTGGTGCCATATATTACAACAATTCTTGCCTGCCCCATCCAGTCCTCTGAGAAGGAGTCTGGTGCAATAAATTCAAAGCTACAGTTCTTTTTTCCATGTGTGACTGTATTAGAACAGCAGACAATAAGGCTGAAATGATAAAGCTTCAAATTCTGCTACCAATGCAAAGGAGCAGTTCCACTGGCAAAGCTGGATTCATTACACTATGATCACAGGGAACACAGCTCCCTGCAGAACTTCCTCCAAAGCTGTTTCATAGAATTGTCAGTGTGTGTGTGTGTGTGTGTGTGTGTGTGTGTGTGTGTGTGTGTGTATATGTTCATACTAAAGTTCATATTAAGGTGAGGAAAAAGAGCTAGTAGGCTGAGGCCCATAATGCTCTTATGCAAGATAGTATGTTAACATATAGCCAGAGTTAATTAACTTATCTGAACAATGTTTAAAAATGTGCTTAGTGTCACTCATGACCACAGTGGATGGGAGCTTATTCCATGGCCCAATTGTACGATGAGTAAAGAAATATTTCCGATTGTTATGCTTAAAGGATTTTCCAGCTAACTGAAATGGGTGACCTGAATTCGAGACCTAACTTAGTCATGATATAAGGATCATGTACAACACCATACAAAAATAGTAGATCACCTCTTAAACGTCTAGTAGAAAGTGACATGAGGTTCAGGGTATCTAACCTATGTTCATAAGATACAGATTCGAGACCGGATATTTTTTTTGTAAATTTTCTTTGGACTTTTCAAGGGACCCACCATCAGATTTTTTAAATGGGCATCATATCTGCGAGGCATACTCAAGATGAGATCTGACATATAACCTAAATAAGGGCAAAAGCACTTCACAATCTCTAGAACAGATATTTCAAAGGATCGACCAAACCACCTTGTTTGATGTACTAATAAAAAAAATGCAAATGTTTAGAATATGTGAGATCATTTGAGATAGCAATACCTAAATCCTTCTCATCCATGGTGGCACTAAGTAGCAAGTCATTTATGGTGTATGAGAAGGTGGGATTATTAGATCCCAAGTGCATTACTTTGCATTTGGTGGTGTTTAATTTCATACCCCATGTTTTTATACAATTTGAAACAATATCAAGATCTTGTTGGATAAGAGTTATCTGGTCAGAGTTAGAACACGGTCCCCCAATTTTCACATCATCTGAGTATTTTGTTGTAATAGAGACACAATGTTGGGTGAAGTCAGAAATAAAAACTTGGAATAGACAAGGACCAAGAACGTATCCTTGCGGTACATAGCTAAAAACTCTACCAATGTTTGATAGATTGCCATTAATTATTACTCTTTTTGTTCTATTACAAAGCCAATTCTCAATCCAGGCTATAATATAATAATTTATATTTAGTCTCCTGAGTTTGAGACTTAGAGCCCAATGAGGCATAGTATCAAAAGCCTTGCTGAAATCACTAAACATAACATTGCATGGAATGTTGCTGTCTAAAAAAGAACTAAAGTATTCATAGAAACAAAGCAAATTTGTTGTACAGCTTCTGCCCCTTCTGAAACCATGTTGCTCTAAATCATTTGCATCTATAACGGGAGCAATGATATCCTTAAGGAGACTCTCCATAACTTTGCAAATAGAAAAGTTAAACTTATGAGCCTATAATTTTCCCAATTATGTTTAGAGTCCTTTTTATGTATAGGAACAACTGTTGCTTCTTTCCATTCATTAGGAATATAATTATTTAATAGAAAAAGTTCAAACAAAAGCTTGAGTGGTAAGGCAAGGAGGTCAGCCAATAAATATAATAGATGGCCAGCTACATTATCTGGACCTGAGCAAAATTTTCCTTTCAGTGTATTCAATTTGATTTTACCAAGTTCCTCAGTAAAGATGATAGGTGGATCAGAATGATTTGAAATAGGCTGGAATGTAACAGTGTCAGATGGTGTAAAGATCTTACAAAATTCGGTATTAAATATATCAGCCATGGTTTTTGAGTCATGGATAAAATTATTATTATGTGTTATCAGGGGCCCTACCTTGCATGATGTTTTCCTTAAAGAGTTTATATAGGAATAAAATTGTTTTGTGTTGGACTTTTTGGCTGATTATGCCAATTTCAGTTCCCATCTGGATTCGGCTTTTTTAATACTGGATTTACATTTCTTATTGGACTTTTTTTATAACATTCCCAATTGGATGTAGTCTTATTTTTAAGAAAGTTTTGATATTTTCTATTTTTATGTCTGATCAGTCTTTTGATGTTATGGTTCTTCCATTTCGGAATCTGTTTCCCATCTGGATTTTTATTCTTGATGGGATATAGGTGTCCCTTAGACTAGTAATTAAAGACTTAAAAATGGTCCAACACTGTTGAGGGGATTGATGTTGAAAAGCAGATGTCCAATCAAAAACCTCTAAGTTACACTTGAGATCTTTAAGATTAGCTTTATCACACAGATAAATAGTGGAGGAATTATAGTTATATGTCAAGTGAATCTGTAGAGTAAAAAGGACAGAGTTATGGTCACTGTCACCAACTGGGGAAGATATTTTAACATCCCTGGGGCCAGATATTCGAAGCATTGCACCGGGCCAAAAACATTTGCTAGGGTTTAGTGCCGGATTAGCACGGATCTGCTATATTCAAAAGGCCAATAGCACGGGCAAACTGCATTAGTGCCAGGCAAACCATAATCGTATGCAAGGGGCAAAGTGAACATGAATACAGGTGCAATGAGATATTTAGCGACTAGCGCCATGCTAAGGTGTTTAGTGCGACTTAGCGTGACCTATAGCATGGTACAAATTACCACCCAGGAAAAGCTTGTCTTACCTTGGGTAAACAGCTTTGCACGATATTGTTGCTTTGCGCGGTGACCCTAACATATGAGTATGACACTTAGAAACTGCAAGACATGGAGGACACATGCTGCTCACTGAGGGCACCACCATGATGCCAACAGCTGCCACAGGTCCCAGCCATGCACAGGCAGTAAGGGGTGATTGAGCCCACAGGGGACATCATGGTAGTGTGGCCATACAGCACACACCTGCAGACCATATGGCTGTGGTGCTCAACACGTGCCAGCACACACAGGCAGCACTGTGGGCATGGTGATCATTGAGGGGAGGGTGTATGGGTGGCCAGACCTCACCACAGCCCAGGTGTGGTCACCATACTGGGACACAGCATGCAGTGCACATGGGCCAGTAGTGGGAATACCCCACTGCCTGTGTGCCTGTCAGATCCTATGTGCCCCCCCAGCCACATGCAGCACAACTGTACAGATGCCACAGCACACACAGCTAGCCATGTATATGTCACTGTGTGCATCCCATGCCGCAAGTGCAGCATCTGTGGATCACACAACAGCGTAACAGTAATGTCCACTGTCAGGAAACACCTGCAAGTTGGGCCTGTCAGTGTGTACAGTGCAGTCAGCGTCACTACCCTATACACCATAGGCAATGCTGTGTCCCACATGCTACTGGCCCCATGCTACTGTAGTGTCTGCTGTGCACTGTAGCATGCCCTATGGTGTTATAATTGCATGCAGCAGCACCACCACCTGTGCCTATGCTGTGTTGTCCCCATATGCTATGCTGTGCTGTACTCTATACATGTAGCCTGCAGCTATCATCTTGCACCGTCAGACAGACCTGCAGGTGGAGCTGTGGTTGGACCTGGCCAGACCCTGTACATCCAGACTGACCTGCAGGTGGCTCTGTGTGACCCTGCAGTGATGCTGGGCAAACTGCATGCAAATCAGGGCATAATGAGATGCTAATCTGGATGTTTGCCCAGAGACTACCTGAGTAGGCTCATTTGCATGTCACTTTTGAATATGGCAATGTTTAGCGTTGGGAAAATGTGTTTGCACCGGGCAAACAGCTTAGCTCCAAGCTAATCCTGTGCAAACACATTAGCTCAGTGTAAATGGTTCAGGGGATATTATATTGTTTTGCACACTGTACCTTCCCATAGGCTGCTCCCTGCAGCTGTGCTGGGTCCATGCATTTGTTGGAACACACATTGGCCACATAAGTCACCTCTAGCTACCTTCACATCGCTGTGCACAGTGTTGCTGTTGTGGTCTGCACTTCCTGGTCGTTATATTCAGAGCTGTCTTATTCCAGGGCTCAGTTTGGCCTGCACTCCCAGCCCAGTTTGCCCTGCCTCATTCCCATGCTATATTCAGAAGCTGTTTGCCCCGGGCTATTCCTTCTGAATATACTGTAGCTTGATTTGTGCTCCGGGCTAAGTTTGCCCACTGGGCAGTGCTACTTTATCCCGGGGGCAAAGCTTTGAATATCTGGCCCCTAATGTCTAAATTAGTACTAACCAGGACAAGATCCAAGATGTTATTGCCTCTAGTAGCAGATGTTACCCATTGTTTCATGTTAAGATCAAGACAAATACCTAAAAACTTTTTGCCCCTATAATTAGAAGCAGAAGAAGAATTCCAGTTGACTTCAGGGATATTGAAATCACCGGAAATGATGACAGTACCAATTTGGTTTGCCACTTCAAATTCAGATAAGACAGCATCTAGGATTTAAATAGGTGAGTTTGGGAGGAGGTAACAAGTCCCAAGGATAATAAAATTGTTATTAGAAAGAAAATGTTGAGCCATAAAGTGCATGTGCCAAGCATGGGATTTAATATAAGTTTCCTTCCTGGAGACCTTTGTGACTCTTTTAGCTCCCACTAACTTGGAGACTAAATAGGCGCATGTATTCTCCACACCTGCATCTATCTATCTATCTATCTATCTATCTATCTATCTATCTATCTATCTATCTATCTTCCTTTCTTCCTTCCTTCCTTCCTTCCTCTTTTTATAGAACAGATGAACACAAACATAGTGGAGATGTCACTAAGTTGCCACATTCATTTTGAAAAAGGACAAAGGCTACTGGACACAAACAAAAAGCTATAGGGCTATGGAGTGACTACAACATGAAACTCCTAGGACTACTAACTTCCAACTCCTGGTCTACAACTGAGATGGCTGCTCAGGTACTTTCTTCAGGGTAGTACCACATTTTCCTTCCTTCCTTCCTTCCTTACTTCCTTCCTTCCTCCCTCCCTTGCTCCCCAAGCTCAACAGAGATGCAAGATCTTGTTTTCAGTGGGGTCTTGTTCTAGCCAGTTTTACAAACCATGTACATTGAAACATAGAGAGAACACATCAGTTACACAGTTAGACTTGTGGCTGTGACAGAATAACTTGAGATTTTCTGCTTCACAGTTTTGTGCTCTAAACATGGAACCAAGGTGTTTTAATTCCTCTTTTTAGATTTTATTACAGAATGCAGTTCAGTAAGTGTATGCTTCCCATATGAAAAAGTATAGTTGATAATGCACTTAGGTGGCACACTGGCCATGTGTCAACAAGGTTAGCAAGCAGGAGATCAATGATTCAAATCCAGGTAGGACCACAATATTGCACTACAATGTTTTGATTGTAAATTGCACCATGGCTTTGTAATTCCCAGCCTCCTTGTTTATTTATTTATTTAGCTTTTGTTAACCAGGTAAGCATGCTAGACAGTCAAGTGCCTATTTTCAGGTGAGACCCGGGAGAATTACAAGGTACAGGCAATGACAATATAGAGACAAGGTACAGGTGTCAGGAATCTCCTCCATTCACCTCCTCTGGGTCACATCTGGAAATGAGCTTCAGCTCACTGTGCGTTTCCCAGTTACCAGTTTTCAAATAAATAAAAAAACTGAAGTGAGTTAGCACTCAGTTGATGTAGCAGCGTTAGTCAAGAAGGGGCAGTTAAGCATTCAGAAAGCTAGGAACTCAACTAATTTAGATTACTTGTTGATGCACGATTTATGTATGTATATTTATTTATTTATTTATTTATTTATTTTAAACATTTCACCAGGATAGCTGGACAGACATACTGAGCTGGCAGCAGCTCATTTCCAGATGAGTCTTGGGGAAACGAAGATGTGGAAGGGGAGAACAGTACAACTTAGACAATAAGGTGCAATAAATACAACAAATAGCAATTTATAGGTGCTGTGCAAAGACATAAAATAAATACAGAGTAACACAGAATTTTGAAAGCTGAACAGTAGTTGAACACTTTCACCAAGTTCAAAGTAGTTCACTAGAAGAGGAGCCAGAACTCGGAACCCAAAGCACACTGTACACTATAGTTAAGTGTATTAGTGAACTATGTATGTAACGGAAAATAATAAAGTGGAACACACAATACAGCCAGTGTATCAAGGGAGGACAGTAACTTGCTCCTAGTGCACCACAATATGTATTGGCCATTTAATCAAGTGCAGCAAGAAAAATGTGCATACTGTATGTGCACACACAGCAATACACTTCCATATGCATACACAGGCAATCAGTTATATAGCTAATTCATCAAAATAGCTACATTGCTAACTATCATAGTTGCCCAAACTACAAATCCATTAGCCACCCTACAAAATTTCTTGTGTCTTTTCAAGGAACTCAATCTCATACCTTGATATGATATATTAAAAACTGGGATGCATAAAAAAGATTGCAAGAATTATAACTATAGCAACCATAGCGGCCAATTATATAGAACAATTTGATATAAATAGATCCAGGCAAAAGGACCAACACCATAGTATAAATTAATCCTTAAGTGCCAGTATATGAAAGGCATGCATGGCTATCTCAATTAAGCAATTAGACACTAGACAGCTCAAAAAAACTGACCTGGATAATCCCTGTCTGTGGTTGACATCACAAGTTCGAACAATGTTCACTTTATAGAAGTTTAGTAAGCAGTATTTGGTCATTAATACTAGGGCATTGGAGTGTCCCCAATTGATAAATCCAGATGGCCTCCCTTGTAGCTAATGCTTTTTCAATGTCATCCTCTCTTGGACCCAACAAACCCACTCTATCCTTATAAAAGTAGGTCTATATATATCCCCCCCCTGCCCAATTGATATGTTGTGCAAAGGCATATTTCTCATTTTTATTAATAGTAGCCCTTATATGTTCTGCAACATGATCTCTGAGTCTTCTTTTAGTTCTCCCCCACATAAAATATCCCACATTTGCAAACTGCTACCTATACCACATTAGTAGTACCGCATGCTATTAGTTCTTTCATCTTAAATCTGGTACCATCTCTTTGATGTACAAAAGCTGTAGTGTTCTGTGGCACATTACAACACTTACACCAACTGCATCTTTTGCAAATAGGATTTGGTGGTGGGAACCAGCTACATTTTCTTTCCATGGGCTGTACCCAATGAACCAAGGAGTCTTTAATATTCTTAGCTCTTCAGTATGCAACCCAGAGCAACGCCAGAACCACATACCTCAGTTTAGATTCAGTCCTTAAGATCTCCCAGTTTTTGAAAATGATAGACTGCACAGCTTTCGCATCCACAGACTATGTGGTTACAAAGTTGCATCTTATTATTTGCCCCTTGTGGCACATTCCTGGCTTCTCTTGGCATATCATCTACTTCCTTTCTGACTTTTTCAACAACTTTCCTAGCATAATCACTTTCTTGAAACTGGGCTTCTAGATCATCCGCTACTTTGTTAAATTCATTAACATCAGTACAGTTTCTTTTCAGTCACGTTAATTGTCCTTTAGGGATGTCAGTTATGGTGTGGTGGTGATGCCAGCTATCAGCCTGCAGAAGGGAATTTCTGTCTTTACTTTTGCAATAGAGGGATAGTATTAATACTACCATCCTCTGACTTCCTGATCAGTAAGTCCAAGAAATTAGTTTTACTTGTACTCCTATTTACTCTAAATCTGAAACCATGACTTTGTGACTCAAGATATTCCTTAAAATCCTTCAATTCACTGGCACTGTTCCTTACCACACCATGACACAATCATCTATGTACCATCTCCAGAACTCTATATTGTCCCTAAATGGTTTGTGTCAGTATAAATAACTGACTTTTCCCGAAAATCCAATTGAGGGCAAAGCTTGCTCCCGAACAGAAATTTCCCATGAAGCTAAAAACATTGCTTTCCAACACTGCAGTATTTTAACCATGTTTACCAAAAGTTCTGTAGAGGGCTTCCTCCTACTGGTTATTTTTTCCAGGAAATAACTTAAAGTTTCCAAACAATAGCTATGTAGTATTTTAGTATATAACAATTCTACATTGCGTATGACTAAAGGACTACCCTCCTTGACATGAATCTCCTGTACCAAATTTAGCTCATCTCTAGTGTCCTGTAAATAGGGTCTTAGTCTTAGTCTCATAACTATTGTTTAATATGGCAATTGATGTATTGCAAAAGAGACTCAGTCAGTGAGCCTAGTACCAAAATATTTGGTCTACCTTGGGTTCCACCAAGGAATAATCAGTTTTAGAGAGCACATAAGACACAGTCTGCAAAAAATCCTTAACTTTTGCATCAATCAATGAATTTAAAAAAATATTCTATATCAAAGCATCTATTTTCTCTTTTATTATTTTTAAGATAGGGTCACTACTAAATTTTTTACATACACATTCCTGTCTGGAAGCTGCCTATCCACCTCCTTAATATAGACACAGGTGTTCATGACTACAATGCTACCCTTTATCTGCAGTTTTGTTTGTCAAGTCCTAATTACTTGCTAAACTCTTAACAGCATCTCTTTCAGCATTAGAAATATTACTGAATGACTGCATATGATTACTTTTGTAGCAATTTTCAAAGTCAATTTCACAAGTTTTTAAAAATATCAGTACAGTTGGATTCATTGGTTTCATAGGTAGGTATGTATGAGGTAAGTACGGCAGTTGCCCATTTACAGCTCGCACTTAACTCAAAGGGAATAACTGTTTATCCTATTTTTATTACAGTAATCATCTAAATTGTACTTAAACTCAGCCATGTTTTTACTCCCCGCAACCTCTGGTGGAAGGCTGTTCCACATGGCCACCACTCTTTGGTTGAAACATGCCGCCCTTTTCATGCATTGTTAATATCTCCCTTCAACTGCAATACTTGAGATCTTTAGTATTATAGAAACATTGAAACACAGAAATTGTTGGTAGATAAGGACTGCTAGGCCCATCCATTCTGCCCATAGGCCCTATACATTGTATGTGGCCACTGACCCTATGTGATCAATGGCTTTTCATCGCTCCCTCCCTTCTCAAGCTTATGGCTAAGGTCTTTGATTTCTAATCCCAGACAATCCCATAAATCATGATTTACGAAGGCACCGTATACTAAACAGAGATCCCCCTGGAGTCATCTGTCTTCTAATGAATATAAACCCAGTGTGTCCAATCTTTTTTCATAGCTCATATTCTTGACTGTTGTTACCATTCTAGTGGTCCTGTGCTACACCCCTTCCAGAATTTTAATATCAGCTTTTGTGCTAGGTGACGAAAACTGTGCACAATATTCCAAATGTGGTCTCACCAAGGAGGCATATAAATGAATCATTACCATCCCATCCCTACTTTCAGTATGTCTTCTAATACATCGCTGTATATTACCTGCTTTCTTGGCCATTGGCTGTCAGTTTTTTTTTTAGCTTTCAGGTCATTTGTTATTATCACTTGTCTCTTTCTTCAGTTGTTTCTCTTAAAATATGTCCTTTTAATGTATATTTAGCATTTGTATTTGCTTTTCCAGGATGCATTACTGAACATTTCTCAACATTAAAATCTAATTTATATTTAATTGTCCATTGTTCTAGTTTAGTCAGTTCTCCCTATAGTTTGTCAATCTCCATCGAATTTCATACCACTGAACCTATTTTGTGTCATCTGCAAACTTCGATAGCCACAATTCCTCCTTACAAGTCATTTATTTACATATATGTTAAATAGACATGGTCCCAGAACAGATCCTTGTGGCATACCACTAGTGACATTTGCCCTTTCTGATTTATTCTCTCAAAAATTCACTTGCTGTTTCCTATTGGTGAGCCAAGAGTTTATCCAAGTCACTATGTTTGTATCTATCCCTATATTCTGGAGAACCTCTACGAGTTCCTTATGCAGCACTTTGTCGAATGCCTTACTGTTGTCCATGAAGACCACGTCCATTGGGTGTCCATTGTCCAAGGCCTTACTTACCGTATTGAAGAACTCAATCAAATTCATTTTACAGGATCTTCCTTTTGTAAAGCCATGTTGTGCTTTGCCAGCCAAGTCAGCCTTCCTAATGTAATCTTCAATTTCATCTTTCAATATCCTTTCTAAGACTTTACCTAAAATGGATGTTAAACCAACAGATCTGTAATTCTTACATTCCTTTCTACATCCTTTCTTGTAAATGGGAATGACAGTGGCTTCTGTCCAGCTCTTGAACACTGCTACATTGTGCAAGGAGGTTTGGAATATCCTTGTTACTGGCCCTGCTAGCCCCTTTGCAATTTCTTTAACCACCCTGGGGTGGACTACATCCAGCCCAGGAGTCTTGTTAGGATCTAATTGCTGTAGCCTAGTTCTAATATCATTTACATTCGCAGTTATTGGCTGATTCACTCTAACTATGCTGTCCAGTGGTACAATAACTGATTTGTCATTAAAAACTGAACTAAAATAATTATTTAACATATCAGCAGTTTGCTTGTTGTCAGTTACTGTGTCCCCATTGAAATACACAAGAGGTCCCACTTGCACATTTCCTTCATGTTTATGGTTGATATAGCTATAAAATGTTTTATAATTATCCTTTACGTTGCTCACCAAACTCAATTCATAATTATTTTTGGCTTTTTTGGTACTTTTTTTTGCATTCCTTTACTATTGCTCCACACCCTATCCATGCAGCTATAGTGTTTTCCCTTTTTGTAGGCATTCCTTTTCTTTTTACTGACATAAAAGTTGAACACATTTGTGGTAAAGGAATTTCAGTCACCAACACTGATGTATCAAGTGTATTCAAAGAGTCATATACCTCTGATGGATCTAACACATGGCTCCCCACTTACTGGGACTGTCTGCTCACTGTATGAAAAAGGCATCACATTTCTCAATGTCACCCTCAAGACATTTTTTCTACTGTCCAAAATCTGGTGAATTTGAGAACTGTTGCAATTCTTTCTCATTCTTCAGCAGCTCTAAATTAAAATAATCTTGTAGATGATTAGAGTGTCATAAAATATACTTAATCAGTTCCAGATAGCCAATGTATAACTTCTCCCTGAATTCCTGCATAAACAGAGATCATTCTTTATTGAAATCAAGATTTTTTTAAAAGCCTTAAACTCCCTGGAACTCTACTGACCCGCACAAATGCCTGCATTACTTTTTGTTGCCAAAATATTCGGTGTGCTTTAAGCGTGAGTCCTTCATAAGAGTAAAATACTTTTTTGATAGTTAGTGGTTCCCCAGTCTGGACTGGAACTGAACTCAATGTTCCTTCTACATTGCTGATGGTTGGAACTAGGAAACTATCTGTGTCAGTACTGCTAGCAAAACTTGAATTGGAAACTCTAAAAGGTACCTCCCTTGAGTCCACAGTACTGCTGCAAAGGCCTGGCTCTGCCATGATGTGCCATATTGTGTCTTATTCTCTCTTCTACTGTGAATTCACATACGGTTCACATAAACTGTCTGAAGCATCACACCACAGTGAACACTGAAGTAAGAGGGTCTCTGGCTATGGTGTTGGTGTTTGGAGGTCCAGCATACAACTTCATTAGATACAGGACCCAGCACTCGGAACACAAAGCACAATGTGCACTATAGTTAAGTGTATTAGCGTACTATTTATTTGACAGTGAAAATGATAAAATGGAACACACAGTACAGCCTGTGTCTCAAGGGAGGACACCCACCAACACCAACGTTTCACATCCACTTCCCTGGTGTTTTATCACAGTAACTTGATCCTCCTTTTGCACCACAATATATACTGCCCATTTAATCAAGCACAACAAGAAAAATGTGCATATGTGAACACACAGCAGTCCACTTCAATATGCATACACAAACAATCAATTAGATAGCTAATTCATCTTAATAGCTACATTGCAAACTATCATAGTTGCCCATATACAAATCCATTAGCCACCCTAAAATAAATTTTTATATCTTTTCAAGAAACTCAATGCATAAAAAAGATTGCAAAAAATAATAAAGCCATATTTGCCTTAAATAACTGTAGCAACTATAGTGGCCAATTATATAGAACAATTTACCATAAATAGATCCAGGTAAAAGGACTAACACCTTAGTATAAATTAATCCCAAAGTGCCTGCATATGAAAGGCATGCATGGCTATCTCAAGTAAGCAATTAGTCATGAGATAGCTAAAAAAAAAACCTAGATAATCCCTGTCTGTGGTTGACACCATATGATAGAACAATGTTCACGGAATTATTGCAAGCTCTATTTGGTCATTAATACCAGGCCACTGCAGTGTCCCCAACTGATAAATCTAGAAGCCCCTCCTCTTAGCCAATGCTGACACAGATTGTTTCTTAGTTCCAATCCCCAGCAATGTAGAAGGAACATCAGGCTCATCTTCAGGTCAGACTAGAGAACAGCTAACTATCAAAAAAACTTTTTAGTCTTATGAAAGATTTGCTGTTAAAGTGCGCCAAATATTATGGCAATAAAAACAATGCAAGCATACTTGGAGGTCAGCAGAGTTCTGAAGGGCTTAAGGCTTTTAAAAAATCCTGCCTTCCATAAAGAATGGTCTCTATGCAGGAATGGAGGGAGGACTTATTAAGTGCATTTTATGAGACTTGAAACATCTACAAGATGATCTTGACTTTACAGCTGCAAAAGAAAGAGAAAGAATTGCAACAGTTCTCAAATTCCCCAGATTTTGGACATTATGAAAAATGTTCTGAGGATGACATTGAGAAATGTGATGTAATTACTAAAGCTAGGAAACAAAAAACGTTTCTTCTCAATAACTGAGTTTTTGATTGATCTAAGCAACCCAAATTGCTATTAAAGAATAATGATGGCACACATAGCGGTGAAGGCAACTCTGTAGACTCACACAGCCAGTCTGCATTTTTTTAGAAGACAAATCTCTCTTTTCTCCTGATAACACCCCCCCACACACACACACACACAGGAGAAGCCCCATGAATCTACAACAAAATCCAAGAGGAGGAAGATGAGGAGGGGCAAGAGGGGGAACAAGGAGGGAAAGGTAGAAATTAAGACATCTACGGCAGAATGAAATACAAATAGATACATTTTGGAGGTATTGAGAGATGGACAGGAACTGGCAAGTCTATTCGACATTGCTGAGATGCATGAGACTGATGTGAGGGACATTACAATGGACAATGACATTAACTTGTCAACTGTTCAGCTAACAGAAGTTGAAAAAAGTGTTGAACAGGGGATTTAGTTTTGTCCCATCCACTCATGCTGACATGTCTGAGATCTATCTGGACCTAAACAGATTTGTCAGACTGCTAAACCTCAGATGCTTTTTTTCATACAGAGAGTGAACAGTCCCAGCAAGTGGAGGGCCATGTATTAGATACATCAGGTTACATGACTCTGAATACACTCGATACATCAGTGTGGGTAACTGAAATTCCTGTACCACAAAAGCACTCATCTTTCATGCCACCAGTGAATCCCGCTGTGCTGACATTTTTTAAAACCTGTGAATCTGATCTTGAAAATTACTATAAACATTATCATGTACAGTTGTTCAGTAATATTTCTAATGCTGAAAGATATGCTGTTAAGAGTTTAGCACATAATCAGGACTTGACAATAAAAGCTGCAGATGGGGGGGTAGCATTGCAATCATAAACACCTATGACTATATTAAGGAGGTGAATAGGGGAGATATTATTTATTTATTTATTTATTGTTATTCAGAAAACACCTTTGATCCAGTGGCTCATTTACAGAGGTTCCACATCAATAATTACAAAGCAGAGGATAACAGATTACAAAATTAGGTGAAAGGTACAATAGCAACTTAACAGGAGGGCAAAAATCAAAGGGCAATACAAAGGTTCAACAAATGTTCCTAAAAAAAGCAGAAGAGGAAAACAATAGCTAGAACATGTTTTCAGAAACAGTTCTTTTGTCAAGTATAACAGAAGTGTTATGCCTGGTACTCCTTGATTAGATATAGAACAGTGCATGGGGGCAGAAGACTTGGAAGGTTTAGCAGAGAAGAACCAAGGTCTGGGGTGGGAAAGTGTGGAGGGAGGAGTAAAGGGAGTAGAATTAGAGAAACAGAAAGGGGAAGGGTACTTGGTGAAAGAGGAATTGAGAGGCTTGGGAAAGCAGTAGCACCAGAAGAGGGGACAGGGAGAGGAGTAAATAAGTTTTTAAAGAATGGCGATACTAAGGCAAGAAGCAGCAGCAGGAGTGATTAGGTCCCACAGTCGCCAACACAGAAGGATGCTAGAAGAGTTTGAAGTTTTGGCTTAAAAGGGACTAGCTTGGTTTCCTTCATAAGGTCTTCCCCAAGGGAGTTTAGCCAGAGTGGTGCATGGTATTCATAGGACCGTTGCCCTTGAGTGGTTCTGCGGAAAGGGATTTTTAGCATATGGCTGTTTACACCTTTAGTGCTTCTGGAGGAGCTGGGTGGAAGGAGGAGATTTTGAACTCCTGGGTGGTAATGCCTAGGGTGGACTTTTGGGCAAGAAGGCAGATCTGATATGTTTGTCTACTCTCCAGATTGAGCCAATCAGATTGTGTGTACAGGGTACACGTGTGCATCAGCCGATCAGTACCCAGCGCAAGTCTACAGGCCTTGCTTAGTGTGACCTTAATCTGTTGGAGGGCAATGTTATTTGTGGCACCATATACTACTAGTCCATAGTGTATGACTGCTAGCACAGTGCTTGAGACAGCAATTTTAAGTGCTTCATTGGTTAGGCAGTGCTTATTTTGGTACATCAGACCCAAGTTTGCATTGGCTGACTTAGCTACTATAGCAGTATGTTGGGCAAAAGAGAGAGTGCTGTCCAGCGTTGTGCCTAGATATTTGAAACTGTGTACCATTTCAAGAGGGGAATTGATGTTGTTATATATTTGCAGGTGGTAGGATCTGTGTTTATTATGACTGGAGGTGAACGACATGGTTTTGGATTTTTTGTACTTAAGGAATAGTTTTGATTTGAGGAACCATTGTTCTACAGTGGTGAATTTAGACTGCATCTGATTGTTGAGCACTTTAGGGTTGGGGTGACTAGAAAACAGTACAGCATCATCCGTATATAGGAGAATATTGTCTTTAATTGTCAGGGGGAGATGGTTTAAATACAAACTAAAGAGAAATGGGCCAAGAATCGAGCCCTGGGACACCCCGATGGTAACGGGCTGACTATCAGAGAGAACAGTTTGAATTTTCATTTTTTGCACTCTCCCTGTTAGGTAGCTTCTGAACCAAGATACTGATTCTGCTGATAAACCCGTCATGGAAAGTTGATTCAAGAGAAGTTCATAGTTAATGGTGTTGAAGGCCTTGGTGAGGTCTATGTAGGTTGCTCCCATCAAGTGCCCTCAGTCCAGTGCATTGTGAATGTATCCGGTGAATTCAACAAGGGATTTCGTGGTGCTTGTCATAAGAGGGAGGTAATAATATCTCTTTACAAGACACTGGTTAGGCCCCATCTGGAGTTCTGCATGCAGTACTGGAGGCCACACCTTCACAAGGACATTAACCAAATTGAGGCAGTCCAGAGAAGGGCAACCAAAATGGTGCAGAGACAGCATCAGAAAACATTTGAGGACAGATTAACGGAGCTCAATATGTATACCCTAGAGCAAAGAAGGGAGAGAGGCGATATGATCGAAACATTCAAACACCTTAAGGGCATTAACAAGGTGGAAGAGCCTAACATGTTTCAATATAAGAAAAATAGCAGGACAAGAGGACACAGCATGAGATTAGAGGGAGGCCAATTAAGGGGTAATTTGAGGAAGTTATTTTTCACAGAAAGGGTGGTGGATGCATGGAACAGTCTACTTCAGGAAGTGGTGGATATGAATACAGCACAGGGCTTCAAACAGGCACGGGATAGGAATAAGGGAGTAATACAGATGAGTATGAATAGACAGGCCATTGACAGAGCAAAGGCTGATGGCACATTCATAAGGTAGAAAAAGAAACGGGCAGACTGGATGGGCCTTGCGGTCCTTATCTGCCATCAACTTCTATGTTTCTATATATGTTTCTATGCTATATTGCTTTTGAAAGTCATGTTGTTGTTGGCATTGTAGTTGATATTTGTCTAGATAGTTTGTCAATTGATCCAGAACTATGCACTCCAGTGCTTTTGATGGGGGGAGTATTGAAATTGATCAGTAGCTAGAGTGAATAGTATGGTCACCACTTTTGTGGATGGGGTGACAACTGCAGTTTTCCAGGTTTTGGGGAATTTACCAGTGATGAGTGACAGATTTAGGATTTTGGTTAGAGGAACAAGGATAATATCTAGGGTGAGCTTAACAAGCTTGAGGTCAAGTAGATCACTACTAGCTCTAGACTTGCTGAGCATTTTGATAAGGTATTTTTTGGTGGTATACCAACAGCATAGCAATGCAATCACCATGATGACCATCACAGAAACATTTTTCGCTGTGATGGTCTCCAGGTATTCGGACACTGTTGCCGCCGAGGTGTTTGCCCCCCTTCCTGAACTAACTCTGAAAGGAGTTAGTAATCTTTAGTGCTGGGGGTATGGGTGGCAGAGCCCCCCACATGGGGGATGTGGGGGGTGAAGCCCCCCACAGAAAACACTTGTTCCCCCAACAATGGCACAACACCAATTGGTGGTGGTGTGCTGTTGCTGTGCCAATGGTCGAAAAATTTCTTGTTGCCATGGCATAGTGGAACCCTTTTTGGCCATTGCTACAGTGATGATTTTCAGGTAGAAAGGGGGCAGCGAGCTAGTGTTGGAGACAGGTTCCTGTGAAGGGGTGCCATTTGCCAATGGCTGCAGGAAGACAGAAGGTAGGACACCACGAAGGTCAGTGAATGCATCATTAAACATGTTTGCAATGGCACTGGGATCCTGGGTAGGGGTACCATCAACAATTAGCACTGTTGGTGGAGTTTTGTTGGGTTTACCTGATAAGTTTTTAATTTTCTCACTGGACCTATGGCTGTCACCCCAGGAATTCGTAAGTTCTGTTCTGAAATGCTGCTTTTTTGCTTGCCGAATAGCCCTGGTGCAGTTGCTTTGAGCAGTTTTGTAATTCTGGGTATCAGCCAGAGAGCCAGTATTTTTGGCTTTAGCCCACAAGTCGTCTCTGTGTTTCATCAATTCTAATAGTTGGGGGGAGATCCAGGAGTTGCAGGAGTCCCATATCTTCCACTCAGAGAGGGGGACATCGATATTACAGGACTCATTAAATTTGTAAATGAAGTCCTCTAGAGCTGTGCCAACATCATCTGTGGTGTCTGGGAAGCTCCAGTCTTGAAGACCAAGATGTGCTTTCAAGGCAGATCCAGTTTCCCCTTTTTAGCACCCTATTTGTAGCTCCTGATTTCAGACAGGAATGTGTATAAAAAGCTTAAGAAAGTGGATGCTTTGATACAGGATGCTTTTGTAAATGCATGGACTGATGCAAAAGTTAAAGTGTACCATGCAGACTCACACTGCAAATATACGAGTCTTGCATGGTTATCTGCTATCATATGGAGAAGATTGTTGGTGCTAGTGCCCCTAAATATTGCTTTTTTCAAGTAGTAACACTCCTCGAAGTCAAACGCCATTTTCACTTGAGTCAGCCATTCTCTGCTACAAATCTGGCTTCTTTGATGATGTCTATGCCTCACCACCTAGTGAGAGCATGGACGTCCATGTACGCCTATGTAGCACTCTCCATAGATGTAAGTACACAATGTGCACTTTACAGTCATTCTCAGTGGCAGTCTACATACCCTGGTACAAATCCCTGGTCCTCTGGTAGCCCCCATAGAAAACAAGTGTACAAAACATCCTGCCGTGACTTTTAAATCATAGTTTCTGCAGCCATTCCGCCAGTCCCAGCACACTCACCCATGCACTTGCAGGCCTATGCACTATTTCCTGGAAAAATAACCAATAGGAGGAAGCCCCCTACAAAACCATTGGTAAACATGGCTAAAATCGTGTTGGAAAGCAATGTTTTTAGCTTCATGGGAAACTGCTATTTACAGCAAAGTGGAACAGCTATGAGGGAGAGCTTTCACCCCTCATTGGTCTTTGGGAAAAGTCAATTATTTATGCTGATACAAACCCATTTAGGGACAAGACAGATTTCTGGAGATGCTACTTAGATGATTGTGTTATGGTGTAAAGGGGAACAGCCAATGAGTTGGGGAATTTTAAGGAATATCTGTAGTCACAAAGTCCTTGATTCAGATTTACGGTAAATTGGAGTCCAAGTAAAATCAATTTCTTGGACTTATTATTCAGGAAGTCAGAGGATGGTGGTATTAATACTACCCTCTACCACAAAAGTATGGATAGAAATTCTCTACTGCAGTCTGGTATCTGCCATCCCAGCCACCACATAACCAACATCCCTAAAGGACAACTACGTAAGTGAAAAAAAATTGTACTGATGTTAATGAATACAACAAAGTAGTGGATGACATAGAAACCTGCTTTCAAGAAAGGTTATGCTAGGAAGGTTGTTGAAATAGCCTGAAAGAAAGCAGATGATATGTCAAGAACAGCCCCTTTGAAAGCCAGGAATGTGCCACATGGGGCAAACACTAAGATCAACTTTGTAACCACATATTCTGTGGATGCAAAAGCAGTGCAGTCTACCATTTTTTAAAACTGGAAGATCTTAAGGGCTGAACCTAAATTCAGGGATGTGGGTGTGGAGTTGCCCTGGTTCACATACCTAAGAGCTAAGAATATTGCAGACTCTTTGGTTCATAAGGTACAGCTCATGGAAAGAAAAAGTAGCTGGTTCCCACCACCGAATCCTATTTGCAAAAGATGCAGTTGGTATAAGTGTTGTAATGTGACACAGAACACTGCAGCTTTTGTATGTCCCAGAGATGGTACCACATTTATGATAAAAGAGCTAATCACATGCAATACTACTAATATCATATATGTAGCAGTTTGCAAATGTGGGATATTTTATGTGGGAGAACTAAGAAAAAACTCAAGGATCATGTTGTAGAACATACTATATGAAGGCTTTTAATAACAAGCATTTTTCAATGCTGAATGTTGCTTGCTTGTATGTGCTGTTTAGGTATTTGGAAGTGACAGTTTCATGCCTTCCTCCCAAGACATCCACTGTGTCTTTCCATTCAGTATTCACAGAAGAGTGGGAGGCAAGGGTGTAGCTACTGATACTCCAAGTAAGCCATGGCGTACCAAATTTAGTAGCAGGGGGTAGCAAACAAGCTGGCCAGCATTGCTCTGCCCTGTATAGTCCATCGTGTTTAAATTCCTTTGTTTGGCTTTGCAGGCTTTTCTTTTTCTCTTTCAGCTTTGTTTTGGTGGGGGTGGCAGAGTGGACCATGGACGTTAAAGCTGAAGGTCTCAATTAGGTTCGCATGGTCTGCCCGCATAGCGATTGGGTGTGGCATCTGGTAAGGGATGTGGCAAGTCTGGGGCAGCGAGTTTAAATGCCCCAGCAAAGTTAGAAGCCATACTATTAGTTCAATTGTACTGGAAGCAAGAGAAGCAGTAGAAAACTGAGGAGCAGCAGAAAGAAGAACAGACTCAGAGCCAGCTAAAAGAAAAAAGACTTCTTGTGGAGTGACAAGTGGAGGAAATATGCCTGCAGGGGACAAAGAAGACATTTCTGCCATGGTCTTGGACTCATGGTGTAGTCAGTGGTGTCCACCAGCAGGCAGCAAGCACCACATTAGTAGCGCAGACAGACAGCTGGTCTAGCATGGAAATCATCTGATTGGAGCCGGGAACCTTGGATTCGAGTCGTGGAGTGGGGCAGGCATGAGCAACAGTAGGGGAGGGGGTAGCAGGGTGGCAGGTTGGTGTACAAATCTGAAATGCCTGGCTACACTCCTGGTGGGAGGGGCAAGGGCCACAGCAGTACAGCAGTTGCCAAGGGGGTGAAGAGGTGGACAATAGTCCATTCAAAGGCAAAAGAGTCCTGCAGGAGCTCACTAAATTGAAGGTGGATAAAGCGATGGAACCAGATGGCATACGCCCAAAGATATTAACAGAACTGCGAAGGGAGATAGCAGTACCTCTGGCAGCCATGTTCACTGAGTCATTCAACATGAGTGAATTGGAAGAGGGCACATGTGGTCCCTCTACACAAGTCCAGCAGCAGGGAGGAGGCAGGGAACAACAGGCCAGTCAGCCTCACCTCAGTAGTGGGGAAGATCATGGAGACATTGCTTAAAGAAAGGATAGTGGAGCATCTAGATGCCATCAGAACCCAGGACCATAGACAACATGGATTCACAGTGGGGACATCATGTCAGATAAATCTGGTTGATTTATTTGACTGGGTGACAAAGGAAGTGAATCAGGGTGGGGCAGTGGACAACGCTTACCTTGATTTCAGCAAAGCCTTTGACACCATCCCATATAGGAGGCTGATAAACTAGCTGGGTAGGCTGGGCATGGGGGAAAGGGTGGTAAACTGGTTAGAAACTGGCTAACAGACAGGAGGCAGAGAGTGGTGGTAAATGGTATGCAGTCTAGGGAGAGGGGGCGACCAGTGGGGTGCTGCAGGGATCGGTCCTGGGGCCAGTTCAGTTCAATGTTTTCATTAGTAATATTGCAGAACATCTGAAGGGAATTTTTTCACCAAATTTTCAACATAGCCATTTTAAGACCTCTGCTCGTGAACAGTGTCACTGTGATTTTCTTAATTTGTCCCGTACATTGATTTCGCACACTGACTGCGCCATTGTGCGCTACATGGGCGGAAACACATTTTGGGTGAGATGTGAAAAATGACAGCTGTACTCATAAGAAGGTGTTGTAAAATGGCAATGTTAAAAATCTGGAGTGAAAATATTGAAAATTCGCGAACTTACGAGCGTGCGTAGAACTGTACAATGCACGCTCGTAAAACAGTCATTTTTTGGAATTTTTCACCAAATTTTCAACATAGCCATTTTAAGACCTTTGCTCATGAACAGTGTCGCTGTGATTTTCTTAATTTATCCCGTACATTGATTTCGCACACCGACTGCGCCATTGTGCGCTTCATGGGCGGAAACACATTTTGGGTGAGATATGAAAAATGATGTCTATACTATTCATAAGAAGGTGTGGCAAAATGGCAATGTTGAAAATCTGGAGTTAAAATATTGAAAATTCGAGACCTTACGAGCACGCGTAGGAACTGCGCAACGTACGCTCGTAAAACAGTCATGTTTAGGAAATTTTTCACCAAATTTTCAACATAGCCATTTTAAGACCTCTGCTTATGAACAGTGTCACTTGTGATTTTCTTAATTTGTTCCGTACATTGATTTCAAGACAATCGACTGCACCGCCATTGTGCCATATGGGCGGAAACATATTTTGGGTGAGATGTAAAATAGCTGTACCACTCATAAGAAGGTGTGGTAAAATGGCAATGTTGAAAATCTGGAGTGAAAATATTGAAATTTTGTGAACTTACGAGCCTCTTGGAGAACTGAAAAGCATCGGCTCGTGAAACAGTCATTTTCGGAATTTTGGCACAAATTTTCCAACATGGGGTTTTAGGACCCCTACTCTTGAATGATGTCACTGTCATGGCATTATTCAGGCCCAAAGAGTGATTTTGCACAGTGACTGCGAAATCACCCTTCTGGCCCAAATAACGCCATGACAGTGACATCATTCATGAGAAGGGGTCCCAAAAACCCCATGTTGAAAATTTGGTGCAAAAATTCCCAAAAATGCCTGAGATATAAAACAAAGTTGAAACCCCCTCTATCTAGCCCACTATACAGCTTACCGGCATTTCCTTAGTTCGCAGTCAGCTTTGAAGAGTGCAGATGTGTTCCTGGTCCACCGAAGATCATCGCGTCGAGGTCCGGAGGTAAGTATGGGGTGAGGGGTGGGAGGCAGGTTGCGCAGTGGGTGGGTGCGGGTTGTGGGAGGGGCCAGGGAGACTCACGTGGGACCGTTTTTCTTTGCAGGAAAAAAGCGGATGGCCAGGACCTTTGCCACGCTGGGCTCAGCGTGGCACAAGCTGATTGGGAAGCGTTCAGCTGACGGGGATTGGGCACCCCGTCAGCCTGAGATCGCTTGCTCCACGCTGGGTGGGCTCCCAGCGTGGCACTTACTCTGGGGCGGGGGCGCGGCTCAGCCGGACGGGGATTGGGCACCCCATCAGCTATACAGTGCGTGCGGGGAGCGGGGGCGCGCACGCCTCCGTGGATGTCTAGGGGGGAGATGCACATGAGCAGCCGATATCTTACAAGCAACATAAAAATGAGAAATATGCCCTTGCACAACATATCAATGTGGCGAGAGGTGGGGATTCAGAAAACATCTGGGGAAAGCAGCTACTTAAACCTGACCAGGGCCATGACGTGAAGTACAGAACAAGGTAACAAGGAAGTCAGGCAACACAGTCTACTGAAAGTAAAAAAATATATCTAATGTGATGGATTGTGTTAGAAAGCATTTATTGCAAATCTATCTAAAAATGACAGCAGCACCCTCCCAACAGCACGCCAAAGTGTATACCTATACCTGCAGTTAGTAGGCTTTATATTATAGTGGATTTGTAAAAAAGTAAACATGACTTTTATGTTTGCTTGCGCACATGTGCAAGAAACATAGTGCCACCATATGAGTTTTCGTAGGTGTGCCACCTTGATTCCAGTGTCCTGCTCCTTCTTGCAAGCGTGGCCTCACTGCACCAATAAATGTTCGAGCTGTCTATGACAGCAATTCAGATGCAGTGACATACAGTTGAAATCAAAACACCGCTACAATGAGCGGCAGCAATGTGTAGGCAATTTGCATACTGCCAACGTGCCTACACTCAGCACTGCATGAGAACAGCTGTCATAGACAGCTCTCTTTTCTTTCTATCCCCCCCCCACACACACAAAAACACCCACTTAGCATGCTGGGAGCCCACCCCAGCATGCTTGCACTCCCCCACACAGTATTACTGACGGAGGAGCCAATCCCCTGTCGGCCACACTGTAACCCCCGCCAGAACAATACCAGATGATTAAGGACCCCTCTTGTGCTCAAGGATAATTATGGCAGTTTCACCATAGCTGCATACTGTTGCTCCACCCAATGCCACATTAGAGGTTGCCCACCACCGCAACAGAGGCTACCAGTACACGCCCACCTGATCGAATATTTCTAATACCCCGTATTTCTATTAAACAAGTAAAATACAGAAACACAGGGTCCTTAGTCCTCCAGTATCGTCACATACAAAAAAGTAGATTAATAACGCTGGACGCTAACGAGGGGTGTTATACAGAAAATAAAACAATAAAACAATAAACCTGGGCTGTGGTACAAAAATAAATCAATAACGCCAGATGATACACTGACTGATACATGAAAATGCTGCAGGGGGTGTGGTGGGCTTCCAGAGGTCATGCTGGGACCCCACCCCAGCATGGCAAAAGTTCATATTGCCAACAGGGGTGTCTGATCCCTGTCAGATCCACTGTATCCCCCCCCAAAACCAGACTTTCAGGTGCTGCACTGGGAGCTCACCCCAGCATGGCAAATGTTTGTATTGCTCACCCCAGTATGGCAAATGTTCATATTGCTGATGGGGGTGCCCAATCCCCTGTCAGCTCCACTGCACCCCCCAAAAAAACACTTCCAGCTGCCACGCTGGGAGCCCACCCCAGCGTGGCAAAAGTCCCACGTCCTCTTCCTAAATAAAGGGAAAAAAATTGTAAAAACAAAAATGCTCCCTCGTTGACTGTCTTGCCCCTCCCCCAACCCGCACCCACCTCCCACACACCCCACCCCATACTAACCTCCCGAGCCTAGCGCGACGCTCTTGTGGACCAAGAACATGTCTGCACTCTTCAAAACTGACTGCAAACTGAAGACATGCCGGTAAGCTGTATGATGGCATAAATGCTTTTTTTTTTCAACTTTGATGCACATCTCAGCCATTTGGGGATTTTTCTCCAAATTTCAACATGGTTCTGGTTCTCTTCCTGAACTCAGTCACTGTCATTTTGTTATTCGGTCCCCGAAAGGTGATTTCACAGTCACTGCATGGAACCACCTTTTGGGACTGAGTAATGAAACAACAGCAGATGTTCATGAGATAGGCCCCCAAAACCCTAAGTTGAAAATTTGGTGAAAGAATTCCAGTAATGACTGTGTTACAAGCGTGCATTGTGCAGTTCCTATGCACACTGTAAGTTCGGTAAATTTCTAATATTTTCACTCCAGATTTCAACATTGCCATTTTACCACACCTCCTTATGAGCAGTACAGATGTCATTTTTCACATCCTGCCCAAAATGTGTTTTCGCGCGTGTAGTGCACAATGGTGCAGTCAGTGTGCGAAATCAATGTTCAGGACAGATTAAGAAAATCACAGTGACACTGTTCATAAGCAGAGGTCTTAAAATGGCGATGTAAAAAATTTGGTGACAAAAGTCCATAAAACGACTGTGTTATGAGCGAGCATTGCGCAGTTTCAACGCACGCTCATAAGTTCATGAATTTGTAATATTTTCAGTCCAGATTTTCAACACTGCCATTTTTCCACACCTCCTTATGAACAGTATAGCTGTCATTTTCATATCCTGGCTGAAATGTGTTTTCGCACTTCCGGCGTAGAAATGCGTGGTCACTGTGGGAAATCACTGTTCGGAACAGATAAAGAAAATCGCAGTAACACTGTTCATGAGCGGAGGTACCAAAATGCCTCTGTTGACAATGTGCTGTAAAAAATCCCCAAACTAATTACATTATGGGTGTGTGTTGCGCAGTTTCTACACACACTCGTGACTTCAGTTTTCTTTATATTTTCATTGCACATTTTCAACATTGCCATTTTTTACACCACCCCATGAACATTACAGCTGTCATTTTTCACATCCTCTTCGAAATGTGTTTTTGCACCTGTGGTGCCAAATGGCGTAGTCGCTGTGCAAAATCAACTTTCGGTTAACGAACTGATACTGCCACGGTTCATAATGTGGGGGTCACAGAAAACCCATGTTGAAAATTTGCAGTGAAAATACCAACGAACACCTGAGGCGTTAGGGTTTCCAACCATAACACCCCACCCTGTAGAGACTGACAGGCATCAGGGGTGTGACTTGAGATTGTCGTCTGTAATGTTCATGCCATTCCACCCCCACTCACACCCTGCAGCCAGTGAGAGGCATTGAGGTGTGCCTTGGACTCTTTGGCCCCAAAGTTCACCCCATTCTCCTATACAGCACCCATCTCACTGTATTTCCTGATGAAATGGGGCGAACTTAAGGCCCAAAGACCCCAAGGCACACCGTGACACTTGTCAGTGTCTGCAGGGTAGGGTGTGGTGAAATGGCATGGCCGTTATGCCCGACGACCCAAAGGCACACCCCAATGCCTGTCAGTCTCTGCACGGTGGTGGTGGAGTTGGCTTCAGTTAAATACTTCACTGCCATTCCTATTATGCATCTTTCTCACTCCAACACTACCAATGCCAATGCCAGCAATCAAACATTCGGCATTGACAAATGCTTGTTCTGTATGTCCTGGTAAATGACAGCAATATGAGTTCCTCTGGTGGTGTCCAATGTTAAACTGAGCACTGGAATGTGCTACATAACTATTTTTATCTCAGTACTGTGAGCGCATGTCACTGAGAAGTCTCCGTGATGCACTCTCACAGTACTCATACCTCTTAACTGTCCCTGATTTTGCCTCAAAATATTCCTCCATCCCTCATAAAATTTGTGTTTTTGTGACAGAACAGTGGGGATTAAAATCACAAAATAATGTCAAACATTAAAGTTACAGACTTGTTCTGCTTCTGAAAATGCATCTCAACACAAACCCCCTTATTCTATCAGCATTCTGAGTGAATAGTACCAATTTTTAAGATGTGTCCCTGATTTTGGGTCATTGTCCCTGATTTGTTTAAGCCTTGTCCCTGATTCAGGAGGCAAGAGGTTGAGAGGTATGACAGTTCTGCATGCTGTGGGGGTGGGGTCCGCTGAGTTTTTTAAACAGATGTGCAATAAATGCTTTTCAATTAAATCTATCACATTAGATATATTTTTTACTTTTGGTAGACGGTGTTGCCTGACTTCCTTGCTACCAGAGGTGGTGATGCACATAGTCGTACTTTTATAGGGGTAGAGTGGGTTTGTTTGGGTCCAAGACGGTGGCACTGAAAAAGCATTGGCTAAGAGTGAGGCCTTCTGGATTTATTATTTGGGAACACTCCAACAACCTAGTATTAATGACCAAATAGGACTTCTGCTGATGAGCTCGATGGAGTAAACTGTAGGTTGCTGACCTACATGTACTAACTTGGGAAAATCAAGTACTTTAATTGTCAAAACAACTTTTTTACAAGCTCCTTCGGTAATATACTGGTAAACTTTCGCATTGCTTTGCTATTGGGTTGCATCTTTACTACAAAATGGAAGTAGAAATGGAAAATCCTGTCAAACACACCCCACCGCTGACACCAGACAGGGTAGGGAGCGCAAAATGTTCCAAACAAACTACTGTCAAAAAAAGCTACCGACTCACCAGGGCTCTACTCGCTGTCGGAAGAAAGATTTCTGGAAGAACTGAAGGATTTAAAGGACTCCATCACCACCCTAATCGTCGACTCTAAGGCTATGCGAGGTGCAATTGATAGTATTAATACCAGGCTCTCAGATGCGGTGGCACGGATATCATCTGTAGAAGACTGGTGTTCTGGGACCAAACTCGAATTTCCTTAGATTAGGCATAAATTAAACAAATTAGAATTTAAACTTCAGAATCTGGAAGGTAGATCACATAGAAATAATATCATGATCTATGGACTTCCAGAGTCCTCCAAGCCACTTTGTCCAGGGCCTGTGTGAGAATGTAGTCGGGAACTAACCAAATGGCACTATGTACCTGATTGAAAGAGCTCATAGATCACAAAGGTCTCTCCCTGTGAAAGATCAACCTCCAAGACTGTTTATTGTGCACTTTCTAAACTATTTGGACAGAGTTCATGTTTTCAGTAAGATCAAAGTCTCTAAGAACTTGTCGTAGGATGGAAAACTGATCAGAATATCTCAAGATCTTCCTCATGAAGTCTGTCAAAAAAGACAAAACTTCACTCCAATTATTAGCAAACTCATCTCTGCTGGAATAAAATTCAGGATGCTTTATCCAGCGAGATTGTCCTTCCATAAATATGGTAAATCATTTACGTTTGAATCCCCTGAACAAGCGCAGCCACAGTTGTTCACATTGTTTCCCAACTTGTTTAAAAACAGATGGAAATATCTACTATAGAATTAGATGTACATTAAGGTTTTCTCATGGCTCTGTGTTGTCTACATTTGAATATCTTAAAATGCTGGTGTTGACATCAAGTCATTATGAGATCCTTGATTCTACAAATGTATTCTTTCACTGTCTGCTAAGTTGGTTCTCCCTTTTCTATTATTTTGAACTTTCCAAATTGGAGACACAACATTACGATTGTTTTTCCAAATAAAGACTAAAAGCATCTTCTCCTTCTAGCTGAGATCAGTTTGTTTTTTTTTGACATTTTGGCTAATTACTTATTTCCTTTAGATTACTTCAAGAATTACTTTCTGTATCCGAGGGAGGACCGTTCCAGTTAATGGAGACTTGATTGGTTTATTGAAATTTCTAAAACGATTTGATACTAACATATGGAATTCTCCTGTAAATGTTTCAAATGTAAAGTAGCTAAAGTTTAAATATAGTTGAATTATATAGAGGATAATGTATGGTCATCGATGGTTAACCGGTTTGTTAACCATCGAGAGGTTACCAGGGCGACCATGTAAACCTCGAGAGCGAAGCTGATGAGGTTTACATCACCATGAACAATTCCTCGAGATTGGTTAACAAAACGGAAGACCATTGATGTACCATACATTAGATTTTATAGTGTATGGTACCAGTTCATTTTTTTAGTAAAGAAAGCAGTTCCTTACTGCTGTTTTTTCATGTCCCCACTGCTCCGCCCTCACCGCTGCGGCCGTTACAAGGCTGTCTGATCCAGCTGTGTGCATGCCCTGACTGTTCCCGGTTGTTAACTCATCAATGTGACATACCATCAATGGGTTAACAACATCGTGACGTCACATCGATGGTAAAACGTTGTTATAAAAAGGTAGATTTCTACCTATAACAACATTCTACCATACATTATGATCTTATTACTGATATTTCCTCAGTTTAGTAATGTGGTCAGGCTGTTTATGATGCTTCGATCTGTGTTGTAATCCAAAGTTGCTTTCCATGGCTTATTTTCTAACTTGCGGAAGTTCGAAAAAAAAAAATAGGATCGATAGATCCTAATAGTCCTTTTGCCTTTGTTGATTTGAACTTTCCCCATGTTTGAAAGATAAAGGTTTGTCTATTAGAGCAGTGGACGGTGACGAAGATTAGCATGTGCAGCTTTTGCTTGAGCCACAGTATGAATGTCAAAAGTACCAGTGCGATGGCTTAAATCGTGAAGAGTTCTCCTTTAAAGGTATGTTTTGCTTTCTTTTCTTTTGAACTAAGGCAATGATGACTTAAAGTGTTTAATTATCTGATGGTTCTGGGGGTGTCATCCCCCATCGGGTAACTATATGGGGCTAATTTTATGCAGCGGCTTTACTCCTTATGCACTCTATTATTAAGTGTCTGCATTTTTTTAATGCGTTGTTTAATTGTTAACTTTGGGCTGCCAGGAAACTCCCTCTTCTTTTCCTAAGACAAGGTTATTAATTTGTTTACAAAAGGGGTTACCATGAGTTGTCCACACATTTCTTTTTTTTTTTTGGTTGGAGTACTGCATACAAAGTGTTTATTATAGCCCAGACATTATTTAAAGGAGATACATTTGAAGAACATAGGAGACAACTGGTGGAATCCCAGATCAGATACAGGCTCAACCCCACAGATCCTTTCATAATTATTAACTATCCGCTAAATAGGACAGAGAGGAGCCTTGATCCCTTGCACCCCACTAATAGATCTGATCTCTTCCTTCCATAATATACTGGAAGAAGCATAATTTTACTATGTAAAATGAATGTCACCCGATTAAATCAACCAGTAAAACTCCCCATTAAACAGGGCTTACATAAAGTGAAATTGGCTATTTCTTCATTCTTTTTTTTATTATGGACTACTAACTTGGCCTTCTGGGGGATTATGGTCTGCAGTCAAATAAAAATTATTCCTGTTAAATAGGATGAGTATGAAGAACCACATCCACTGTACACAATTAAAAATATGAACATTTCATAAAGGGGTGAAATGGAGAAAGCTCAGACCTGTGTTCTCTGCATTTAAGTCAGACAATACTTCATGGGTCCTCCTTCTTTTACTCCCATTGAGTCATGAAGATTATAAAAGATACCCAAATTCAGATCCTAAGAAAATTACTTTGCTATAAAGAGGGACTTTTGCTTGCATTTTATGTTAAAGGAGAACTGACCTGTTAAATAGGGTGACTCTCCAATGGGGAGTGTTAAGTTTACTTATTAGTCCCTACTAAAGTAATATGCTGGATTACTACCCAATGATTATCCAATTAAATAGGGTTTATTTCCTAACTTTAATAATACCCCAGAAATGTACCTATTAAAATTTATTTAAGGAAGGTGGATGGGTTCTACACAGGCAGACATCTCTGCTGGGCCAAATTTTGGTAGCCCACCTACAGAAGATATAATGGAAGATCTGATCATTGGTGAAGGGACTGGGGTGGACTCAGTCATTTTGGGTCTGTGGTCTTCCAAATGATTTCCTCCTCTATTCTTAATATTATTATGCATATATAAAATTACTTATATGTTCTTTTCTTTTAGTATACATATACAATCTAAGTAAAGAGGCCACATACATCTTGGGATTACCTTTTGGAGATGTTAACCATTTTTCTCTTAGGATGTTAATGGTACTTAGCCGATTATAAGCCATGGAATAACAACAACACACATTTTACTTCATGAGTGTGTTTTAAATCTCCACAAACTAGCTTTTACACTTTATACATACATAGACAGTGTCGGCAGATAAGGGCCTATGGCCCACCCAGTCTGCCCATTTGAGCTTGTAAATTCAGCTTGTTTTCCTAGAAGTCTGTTGCCCCTTACCCCTGACCTCCAGAATTCCTTTATGTCTATCCCATGCATTCTTAAATCCCATGATTGTTTCAGCCCCCACCACTTCCTCTGGCAGGGTGTTCCACTTGTCCACCACCCGTTCTGTGAAGAAATTCTTCCTCACGTTTCCTCTGAATCGTCCTCCCTCCAGCTTCATCCCATGCCCTCTAGTCCTGGAACATCTTTTTCACTTAAAAATAGTGTTTTC
This sequence comes from Neoceratodus forsteri, assembly GCA_016271365.2. Classification (NCBI taxonomy): domain Eukaryota; kingdom Metazoa; phylum Chordata; order Ceratodontiformes; family Ceratodontidae; genus Neoceratodus; species Neoceratodus forsteri. The sequence goes on from JADMNL010000023.1 coordinate 437,410,503, forward strand.
CTGCACCCTGTTCCTCCCTGTAAGATACTTGCATGTCTCTATCATATTCCCTCTCTCCCTTCTCTCCTCCAGGGAGTACATGTTCAGTTCCTTCAACCTGTCTTCATAGGACTTGTGATGCGATCCATGCACCATCTTTGTTGCCCTCCTCTGAACCTTCTCTACCCTGTCTATGTCCTTACGTAGGTATGGTCTCCAGAACTGTACACTGTACTCCAGGTGGGGCCTCACTAGTGTCTTGAATAGCGGAATTATGACCTCCCTTTTCCTGCTGGTGATGCCCCTGCCTATACATCCCAGCATCCTATTTGCTTTACCTGCTGCCTTGTCACACTGTTTCCCTACCTTGAGGTCATCAGAGATGATAATCATTTTCATATAAGCTATCTAGTGTAGTCCAATAGACATGCTTGGTCTTATTTTGAGTGTTTAAAAATTGTTCTTTATTTTTTTTACTGTCATCTAGACCCATCATGGTTTTACTTATAGATAAGTTAGAGAACACCTTGCACTGCTTATTAGATGTATAGAGCTAGCCTGGCATACCTGTTTTAGTATAGGGAAGTGTATAAGTTTGACTTTGGAGTAATACTTGGGAGCACTGTTATGTTTGCTTATTTTGGCAAAAAGTTTCCTATTTTCAGGAGTATAATATCTGGGGGACACTAAAGGGGAAGGCTGCATATTATCACTGTTTAAATGTGTTTAGTAGGTCAGTCTCAGGGACTGGGGGTGAGTAGTTGCTTTAATATATACCTATTATACATGTTATGTGTTGTGTAACTTGTGAAATCCTGTTCTGTACCTCGAAATCTCACGAGGTTTGTGGAGCCCTAGCAGCGCTAGGAGAGGAGTATTAGACTCATGGGCAACTGCCCATATTAAAACTTCAACTGTTTAATATCATTTTATTTAAAACTGTTAAAAGGAGGGGTTAAACATCCATACCACCACTGTTAGTGCTGAATTATACATTTTGGAAGCTAAAAGTAGCGAGTGAACTCCCGAAAACTGGAAGTTACTTCCGGGTAGCACTCGTTACTTAAACAGCCCTGCAGCGAGCAGAAGCCTCTTAGAACCTACGTAGCACACACTCCTTTATCAGTGTTGAGAGCTGGCATTTTAAATGAAACTTAAAACTGTTTTATTATACATGTTATGTGTTGTGTAACTTGTGGAATCCTGTTCTGTACCTCGAAATCTCGCGAGGTTTGTGGAGCCCTAGCAGCGCTAGAAGAGGAGTATTAGGCTCACGGGCAACTGCCCATATTAAAACTTCAACTGTTTATATAATTATTAAACTGTTAAAAGGAGGTAAAACGTCCATACCACCACTGTTAGTGCTGAATTATACATTTTGGAAGCTAAAAGTAGCGAGTGAACTCCCAAAAACCAGAAGTTACTTCCGGGTAGCACTAAGCTACTTAAGCAGCCCTACTGGCCCGAGCAGGCGGCTGCATGTAAAGACTACGCTAAGACACATGTATCATGTGTCACGCGTTCAAGAGAGAAAGAGTGAGGCCTACATACATAAAGATCTACAACGTGTAAGTACTGCAAAAGATTGATATCTAAAAGTAGAATTTAGATAGTTTTGAGTATGGCTGACCTAATTGCACTGGAAACCGAACCAAAAGTTACAGCATTACAAAAGATACCAGATAAAGTCCCCAGGAGTGATGTAATTATAACCTTAGATGGAGAAACAGGTTTAAAATGTAACACCTGTCTTATGTATGCATTGTTTGTTACTCTTCCCCAAACCCCGTTCTTTATATGCGATAAATGTATAAACAATAGTGTCCTGAGGGAGGATTTAGATGACTTCCACAGGAGGTTATCAGTTATTGAACACTATCAAGATAATCAAAATAAAAAATCAACAAATGCTACCCCAACTAGTAGGGAAGATAATATAGGTATCAGTAATGGAGAGTGCAAGAAAGAAGTGTCTGGTAAAGATTGCACCTATGACAAGAGGAAGAGGAATGAATCCTACAACAGCTGTTCAAATAGTGAGGTTCATGAATGGACTACAGTTACCATTGGCCATAAATCCAAATTCTGAAGGAGGGCGATAGACCACAATATCTGTTTATCAAATAGATTTGATACATTAATCGAAGTAAATATACCCGATTCTGGGGCAGAAATAGGACCCGTTGAAGCCAATTACGTTGTAACTCAACAAAATGTTTCAAATGATTCCTTGTTTGACATGGAAACTAATGGGAGTAGGACACAGGTACTGGGATCCAGACATGATAGTGCTGACTCTAGTAAAATGGGACCTTCAACAGAAAGGACTCAGCCTAACATAGAGGAAGAGAGTAAAGTAAATGACACCGAAGGACTGGATAATGTATCCAGACAATTTTTTGGTTTGGGGGATTCATTAGTTAAATATACTGATAAAATTGTATGCAGATCGAACAAACAAAATATTACATGCTCTTCTTTTAGGGGCGCTGGCATCAAAGACATAGATAAAATGTGTCAAGATATATTGTATAACTCAGGTCACAATCCCCTGGTCATCTTACATGCAGGTACAAATGATTTAAAGAAATTGACTATTGAGGGAATCAAACAGGATTACATAAATATTAGTAAAACTCTATTGGAATTAAATTGTGAAATATGGTTCTCTGAGATTCTTCCAGTACCAAGAGCAAATTATTACACAACATGTAAAATCAAAATAATAAATGATTGGCTAAGGAAATGGACACTAAATGAAGGTTATAAAACCATCCCCCGTTGGGAAAATTTCAATAATTTATCTTCACTATTTAGTTGGGACAGACTGCATTTAAGTCGACATTGTACTTATAAACTGGGTAGAACATTCGAAAACATTATTCTGAATAATTTAAACTAGAATATAAGGGGGATGAGTGCTCAAAAATTAAATTGCCTTATGCCACCAAATCAAAGATACAATCAACTTTAAAAAGTAAAAGTACAAAAAAATTGAAAATTTGGCTTATTAATGCAAGAAGTTTGAATAATACCAAATTAAGCGAAATTAAAATTCAAATTAAAAAACATAAGGTGGATATTATATGTGTAACAGAGACCTGGTGGGATGAAAGTAACAATTGGTCAAACAATATACAAGGATTTCAACTGTATACCATAAAATGTAAAGGTAGGAAGGGTGGTGGAGTATGCTGCTATGTGTCAGAGTCAATATGCAGCCAGGAAATTAAACTAAATAAGTATACAGACAATTGTCCTGAAAATCTATGGCTAAGTATTGTTTTTCCCCATTCATCTAAAATGTATTTAGGGATTTGTTATAGACCACCGAATAGTAACAACATCTTAAACAATAATCTACTGGAGGAGATCAATAAAGTTGCCAATTTGGGGGACTTTTTAATTTTAAGGGACTTTAATACCCCCGGTATTTCATGGATTGAACGTAAAGGGAGTACAGTATTTGAAAAAAACATTAATTGACACTATAATCACTCAGGGATATTATCAATTGGTTGAAGCTCCAACTAGGGGACTTAATATACTGGCTCTGGCTATTACTAATACTATCAGTAGGATTGGCAAAATAAACATCCTACCACATTTGGGTACCAATGATCATAATATTGTAGAATGCACTATTGAAACTGGTAATTACCAAACCAGTAAATGTACATTATCCTTTGATTACAAAAAAACAGACTGGAACAAAATTAAAGATGTATTTGGAAAATTAGACAGGGGGGATGCATTTTGTAAACTAGGAGTAAACTCCACGTGGGAGGATTTGAAAAATAAAATACAAACAATTATAATAAATCTTATTCCGACATGCAAAACTTATAATAGTAAGGGATTTATTCCTCACTGGTTTAATAAAGATATAAAAAAAAACAAATCAGGAGGAAAAATAAAGCATTAAAAAAAAAACAAAATTCATCCTACAGATATTAATCTCATTAATTATAAAAAACAGCAGCACTTGCTTAAAACTATTATTAAAAAAGGTAAGATTAAATTTGAAAATAAATTAGGCACAAACAAAAATATTAAGGCCTTTTATGCTTACATAAATAATAATGAACAACAAAGCAAAAGGATTGCTTCAGTGGTAGTAAATGGGGAAACTATAATAAACAACCAAGAAATAGCTGATAGGTTTAATGAGTATTTTGTTACCACTTATCAGGTTCAAAAGGCTAAAGCAAACATTATAGGTGTAAGTAACTCAGATTCCATTTGTGTTAGTCATGAGTCTGTTACGCTCGAATTGTCTAAAATAAAAACATCCTCTTCCTCAGGACCGGACAATATTGATTCAATTGTTTGGAAAAATCTTGTTGACGTATTAGTTGAGTCTCTGACTTTAATATTTAATAAATCTATCTCCACTGGTGACATTCCCCTAGATTGGAGAAAGGCTATAGTTGTACCCATTCATAAAAAAGGTGATAAATCATATTTGTTTAATTATAGACCTATCAGCTTGACGTCCGTCTGTTGCAAAATTCTGGAAAGACTGATTAAAAATAGTATTGAAAGTGACATTTCAAGATTAAAACTGCAAGATATTACACAGCATGGGTTCAAAAGAGGACTCTCCTGCAATACTAATCTATTGGCCTTCTACAATTGTATTAGTATCAATTTGGATAGAGGTAAACCTATGGACGTAATCTTTTTGGATTTTGGAAAAGCCTTTGATACCATCCCTCATTATAATTTGATAAACAAATTGATAAAACTTGGTATAAATACAACTTTAATAAGGTGGATTAGAAATTGGTTGTCTGATCGGACGCAGAGAGTGCGTATTAGTGGTGTGCTTTCGGAGGAAGGGAGGGTGGCTAGTGGGGTTCCCCAGGGATCCATGCTGGGTCCATTACTGTTTGGGTTGTATATTAGTGATATGAATGATGGGGTCAAATCCCATATAATGAAATTCGCTGATGATACCAAAATAGGTGGGGAAGTTATGACTGTTGGTGATTTTGAAGAACTAAGTAACAGCTTAAGCACAACAGAAAAATGGGGCAGACAAAATGGTATGAAATTCAATGAAAATAAGTGTGCAGTGATTCATTTTGGAAAAAATAACCCCAAGTATCCCTACTTTTTGAATAACAAAAAGTTAAAAAACAGCAATCTAGAGAAGGATCTGGGTATTTGGATAGATTCAAAACTATCATTTAACATGCATATGTCAAAAATGATAGGGAAATGTAATGGTATTATTCACTCCATAAAAAAAGGATTCATATCAAGGAATAAAGAGTGTGTGCTTAAACTCTATATAACCTATGTACTTCCCCTTCTGGATTACGGTTCCCCTATATGGAGCCCCTTTTTAAAGAAAGATATACTTAAAGTTGAAAGAGTCCAAAGACGTTTAAGCAAATCCATAAAAGGACTACAGAATAAGGTATATGACGATAGATTATTGGCATTAAACCTGTATCCACTGGAACTAAGACGAACTAGGGGAGATCTATTATTTTTATATCATATATTGGAAGACGTAACACTAATGGAGCAATGTAATATAATTAGGAATTATAAAACTTTTAATTCAAGATCCCATGACAATCAAATCCTTATGAATATTACAAAAACAAGTCGACATTTAAATATTTTTACTTTACGATCTTCTCATATATGGAATAGTCTTCCAAAACATGTGGCAGAAGCAACTACATTTAACTCCTTTATGCACATTTGCTTTCAAATGGTAAACATTACATTAATAAATGAACCCACTAGGAGTGGGTGACAATTAAATGGGCTTTGGCCTACTTTGTCTACACCTACCAAGTTACCAAGTTACCAAGTAACCCACTTTCAAATATCAAAGTTTAGTTTGTATACTTTTTTTCTTATTTCTTTAGGGGATTTCAGGTTAGACTGGGAAGGGGAGCAATCTATAATAATATGACTGGTTTATTTTTTTCTTGCCTTATCTTATCCCTTATCTTGTCTGTTAAATACCATAATCTGTGTTAGCCTTATATGAGCACTATTAATCTTAGAATGGCATCTTGGAACGTAAAAGGATTGCAATCGAATACAAAAAGGATGTTGATCCTAAATTTTATAAGATCTCTGGACTATAATGTAATCTTCCTTCAAGAAAACTCACTTATTGAAATCTGAAATTGACTTTCTTAAAACCTTTCAATTTGAAACAGTTTATGGTTCAGGCAAGTAAATGGTCAAAGCAGGAGTTGCTATTTTAATTGATTCATATTCAGATTTTCACCTTTCTAAGCTCATTACAGATCTTGAAGGTAACTATACTTAAGTTGCAATAGGGAAAATGGGCCCAAAAAAATTATGTTTTGGGCTCATTATATGGACTGAATATAAGTTCGACCCCTTTTTATATGAAATTGACTACAATCCTCTCTCCTTTCCTAATTTATGATATTATCTTGAGAGGAGACTGGAATTTACCTCTTGGTTCATACATAGATAAATACAAGGCACCTAGTCACTCTATCTCTATAGATAATAAATCCCTCTTTGATCTTAACAAAATGTATAACATTTCTGACTTGTGGAGAATCTTTTTTCCAGATAAGAAGGATCTTATATTTTTCTCACAACCTCATAATTCACTGTCTAGGATAGACTACTTTCTTATTTCTAAACATTCGCTTCCTTTAATTCATGATTAAACAGATTTTACCCCATAGCCTATCTGATCACTCATTAGTGCATATCAATCTAAGATTAGGTATGCGCTACCTAAGAAATTTTTCATGGAGGTTGTATCCTAATCTATTCAGACAGGATTACATAGTTAAATATATTAACAATGCTATAGAGACCTTATAGACACAACATTTTTGACTCTATAAGAAAGGTTGATATGGTCTAGGCCTCCTGTAAGTGTTATCTATGGAGTGAATTTATTAGATTTGGGACTAAGATTAAGAAACAAAAACCAAAAGATTATCTGAGATTAATAAACACCTGGGAGAACTAGAAGCAAAAGATCCAGAGTTACTTTCAATACAAGAATCTAAGAACATCTCAACTCCTAAGGAAGAACTTCAATTTATATTTAAAGAACAAGCTGGAATTCTTATTACTAGATCTAAGACCTCATATACAGATTTAGGGGGAAAACCCAGTAGACTTTTAGCTCACAGGAAAAAAAATTGGGTCAATCCAGATACATAGAATCTATAATCTCTGACAATCAAACTGTTATATTAACAGACTATAAAGATATTCTTAACAAATTGTATACCTTTTACTAAAACTTATATGGTCCTATCGATAATCTCCCTACTTCTGAAATGATAATCAACTATTTATCAAATTTTCCATGTCCCCCTTATGAAAGAATTTGATGCCTCCAAACCAATCTCACTGATTACTTTGAAAGAAATTGAGGAGGCCATAGGTACATTTTCTTTAAACAAAGCCCCAGGGCCTGATGGTCTTACGGTAAACTTCTATAAAATATTCAAAGACTCTTTGGTTCCTATATTGAAAGTATCATTTGACTATATCTTATCCAGTGGTCTTTCTGCTTCATCTCTTTTAGAAGCTCAGATAATCCTTCTTCCAAAACCTAACAAATCAAAACAAAAGGTCTCCAACTACCATCCTATTTCATTAATCAGCTATGTTATAAACATTTTAACTCATATTTTGGCTCAAAGAATTAAGCACATTTGGCAACCATTAATTAGTGGGAACCAAGCTGGTTTTATGTCTTCTAGACAAGCTTCACATCATTTATGAAAGTTGTCTCACATTCTTTTCCGCATCCAGTGAGACTAGACTATCCTTTGTTCTGGTCTCTTTCGATGCAGAAAGAACCTTTGCTAGAGTTCACCATAAATTTTTATTTGCTTCATTATTAAAATTTGGTTTCCCTTCAAAATGTATTTCTTGGTTAAAAATATTATACTCTAATGTTACCGCAAGAATCAGTTGTTATAATCTACATTTGCCCCTCCCCCCTTAAATTATCTCAAGGTACCAGACAGGGATGCCCTCTTTTCCCCTATTTTGTTCAGCTTTTATTTGGAACCCCAATTAACTTTTTAAACTCTGAATCGGCTATTATGAGAATAAATATTTCTAAGTTCCAATTGAAATTGTCAGCCTTTGCCGACGATATATTACTACACATCATACCCATTAAAATCCATCAAAACAGCTCTAAAAGTCATTGATGATTTTAGTCAGGTTTCAAACTACAAATTGAATAAAGAAAAAATGGAAGTTATGCTTTTGTCTAACTTTTTTCTCAAAGAAGAAAGTCTTAATCTGGACTTATCCTGGAACCCATCTGAGATTAAATATTTAGGAATCTTTATATCCAAGGATGAGTCTCATTTAATAAAAATCAACTTAGATGATTTCATTCAAAAAAAAATCACAAGATTTAAAAAGATGGCACACTCTTCCTATTTCTTTGCAAGGGAGAATTTGGATTATAAAAATTAATATTTTTCCCAGAATATTTTATCAATATGCTTAATGTTTACCTTCCCATTAGTTGGGTCACTAAACTTCATTCAGTCATTAACAACTTCTTATGGTCAAAAGGTTCACATAGAGCAGCTTTCAACAAACTTATATTACCAAAAACTTAAGGGGTCAAAATTTACCAAACTTTTTGTTTTATTGTTTGGCCTCACATATTAATAAGTATCTTAAATGGCTTTTTAATGGATGGATCTTCCCACCATGTCCCTACCTGGTTTCTATTAGAAAGAGAAAGAGAAATGCTTAGCAAATGCAATATTTGCCCTGAAGCCATTCCATATATATCACTCAAAGATATTCCTAAAGAACTTAAAGCAACTGTGATTGGTACATCTTTAAAAATTCATCATCAACTTTGTTGATTCATAAATATTAACATAGTCCAGAGTATCTACCAACCTATCCTATACAATCTGAATTTTAGAATACAAGGTAAGCCCCTTTATTTAAAATTTCTTCCATGTCTGAATAATCTTCAGGTGGTGGATTTATTAGTCAATGAAAAACTTTGTTCTTTTCAAGAATATGCTCACACTTATAACTGGTCTAGGAAGTACACAATAAATTTTCAAATATTAAAGCTCATTTTACACTCACACTTTGGAGGTTTTCTATCTATTAGCCAAAAAGATAACTTTTTAACAGGCTTACTTTGGGCAGTAAACAAAGTTCACCCAATTTCCAATCTATACAGACTCCTTTTGAGACTGAAATTTTCTGATAAACCTATACAAAATTCCTTTTGGGATAAGTGTATGTCGGCCCACTCTTTAGTTTGGGAAAAGCTATGGAATAATATTTATAAATTATTTCCGATGGACAATTTGAGACTAATTCGTTATAAGATATTACACAACGCCTGTTTCGCCCCTTTAAGATGATATAAAATGGATCTTAAGCAATCTAACTTGTGTCATAAACGTGAAAAAGATGTGGGTTCTTTGGAACATATGTTTTGGTCCTGCCCTTTATTCAAAAACTATGGCAAGCAATTAAGTATAACATTTTAGATTAAATAATCTATTATTTTGGTTTCTACCTAAATACCTATGTCTTGGACAATTTTCTATCTAATATGTATTTTAGTGACAAATCTATTTTGACCTTAATGGGAGTTACAACTTCACAGTTATTACTCAAGTATTGGATAGAACAGGTTACACCTAGTTTTAAAGAATGGGTTGCTGGCCCATCGGTGCAGTGGTTTGATTTCCACTTGTGATGCCAGCAACCCAGATTCAGGAATGAACTTGGATCGCTGGAGGGCCAGCTGGGGGGAGAAGGATGTAGCATTTTACTGATGGCTCTCCTTCTCTTGGGGGAGGGTGGGGCAGTGCCCGGTACAAGAAGGACCCCTGGTAGAGGCCGGGAGTGGTTCAAGCTACTGGCGCTTGCATGTATGGGAGGCAGGGCAGATGCTGGTGTCATTGCATGTCCCCATCTCTGAAAGAAAATTGCAGGAAAAAGGGGAAGGCAGGTGGGCCCACTGTCTATGTGAAGCCCTCCCTGGGGCTTCAATTAGCCACCATTGCCACCACTCTCCCTACCAGTCACTGGTTCTATGGCTCGGGTAACCAGGGGACCAATGCCACGGCCCCACCCTCTGGCGGGTAAGCGGGGGGGTGACTGGGGGAGGATGGCAGTAGATGGTAGGTGGAAACTTCATGGCCATGACCAGGGCTGAGTGATCAACAGTAGGACCTGCCAAATAAAGAGGATAAAATAAAAAAAAAGAATGGGTATTGCAGGTAAAACATAATCTACTAATGATTTACATCTTCTCATTCTTCCATAATAAACATTCCTCCTATGTACAATGCTGGAAAACTCTCATAGATCAGTTAAACTCCATATGAACCCACTATGTACTATAATTGGGGTTTTTGATTGCAGACCGTAAAAAATATTTGTTACTAAATCAAATGTTATTAAACTGTTTAATGTGCTTTATATATTTTCAAATAACTGTAGAAACACATGTATCTAATTTATGATTTAATGTAATGTTTTTTTTCCCAGAAGAATTGGCTTTGGCAACAGAATAAGTTACATTCTTTTAGGGATACTGTATATTAACAGTTTGACATACAGCTTCCCTATAATGAGAGAGGGAGAGGGAGAGGATTGGGGGGGGGGTTATGTATTGGGCTTAGTTTATATTTTTTCCTTTCTAGGTATAGTTTTTTGTATTGTATTTTTGTGTATGATTTTATATTTGTTATTAATAAAAAATGTTAATAAAGATAAGAAAACTGAAAAATATTTCCAAATAGAGCTTGCTAAACATCTGTAAAGTGAACATTGTTCTATTATGTGGTGTCAGCCTCAGACAGTGATTATCCAGGTCAGTTTTTTTTAGCTATCTCGTGACTAATTGCTTACTTGAGATAGACATGCATGCCTTTCATATACTGGCTCTTTAAGATTAATTTATACTCAGGTATTGGTTCTTTTACCTGAATCTATTTATGGTAAATTGTTCTATACAATTGGCCACTATGGTTGCTATAGTTATTTAAGGAAAACATGGTTCTATTAATTTTTGTAATCTTTTTCATGCACCCTGGTTTTTAATGAATAATATTAAAGTATGAAACTGAGTTCCTTGAAAAGATATAAGAATTTTTTTAGAGTGGTTAATAGATTTGTATTTTGGGCAACTTTGATAGTTTGCAATGTAGCTATTAAGATGAATTAGCTATATAAGTGATTGCCTGTGTATACATATTTGAAGTGGACTGTTGTGTGTTCACATATGCACATTTTTCATGTTGCACCTGATTAAATGGGCAGCATATATTGTGGTCCACAAGGGGGAGCAAGTTACCTTGACAAAGCACCCGGGAAGTTGATGCGAAACATTGGTGTTGGTTGGTGTCCTCCCTTGAGACACCTGCTGTATCATGTGTTCCACTTTATTATTTTCATTGTTAAATAAATAGTACACTAGTACACCTAACTATAGAGTACAGTGTGTTTTGTGTTCTGAGTGCTGGGTCCTGTATCTAGCCTAGTTGTATGCTGCACCTCCCAAGCACCAGTGCCATAGTCAGTGACTCTCAAACTTCCAAGTTGAATGTCGATTGTCAACAAGCACTTCAAATCTGGAGGTTTTTTGAGCTGAATTATGCCAGGCTTAGTAAACATAGAAACATAGAAATTTGTCAGCAGAAAAGGACCACATGGCCCATCCAGTCTGCCCTAATTCCCTCTAGGAAGACTTCCCACCCCCATAACTATACTGCCCACTGTAGCTTAGGCCCATATAGGTATGCCAAGCCTTTTTAATTTTGTCCACTGAATCCACCCCCACCACCCATCCGGGCAGTCTATTCCACAACCCCACAACCCTCTCCGTAAAGAACTTCCCCCGACATCACCTCTAAAACTACCCCCCTTCAGTTTGAGTGCATGCCCCCAAGTTGATTTGTTCTCACTCCTTTTGAAGATGCTGTCAGCTCTCACCCTGTTTATACCCTTCATGTACTTGAAGGTCTCGACCATGTTCCCCCTTTCCCTCCTCTGTTCCAGTGTGTACAGGCTGAGCTCCCCCAGCCTCTCCTCATATGACTTATCATGCAGCCCTGTTACCATTTTTGTTGTTTTTCTCTGTACCCTATCCAACCTGTCCTTGGTCCCTTGTAAGTAACGGCCTCCAGAACCGGACCCCATATTTCAGGTGTGGTCTGACCATTGTTTTGCATAATGGAATGATCACCTCCATTTTCCTGCTCATAAAGCCCCTCCCTATGCATGCCAACATTCTGATTGCCATCCCTGCTGCCCTGCCGCATGGATTCGGAACTTTCAGGTTGTCTGTAATTTTCATCCCGAGGTCCCTTTTCTGATCTGTTACCCCCAGTTCTCCCCCCCAGCCCTTGGGATTTTGCGACCTACAGTATGTGCATAATTCTGCATTTTTTAGCATTGAATTGTAGCTGCCACTTAACCGACCACACCCCCAGCCTGACCAGATCCTCCTTCATACATTCCACACATGTCATCTGCAAATAGGCACACCTTCTCATGTAGATCCTCTGAAATGTCCCCGATATATATGTTGAAAAGTATGGGTCCCAGTACTGACCCCTGTGGAACCCCACTCGACACCCTATTTTCCTTTGAGTGCTACCCATTTACCACAACTCTCTGTGTCCTCCCCTCTAATCAGTGTTCTAATCATTTTGTCAGCCTGCTCCCCACTCCCAAGCTGCCCAGTTTGCCTACCAGCCTCCTTTGTGGGATGATGTCAGAGGCCTTCCTGAAGTCCAGGTAGGCCATGTCAACCGCCCAGGCCTGGTCCCATATCTCTGCAACTCTGTTAAAACACTCAATCAGGTTGGTCTGACATGACCTCCCATCTGTGAATCCATGCTGGTAGTCATCCAGAAGACCCTCATCCTCCAGATTTTTTACCAGCCTTTCCTTAATAAATATCTCAGATAGCTTCCCAATAACAGAGGTAAGGTTAACTGGGCAGCAGTTGCCCGGCTCTTCCCTGCTCCCCCCTTTATGTAATGGGACCACATCAGCCCTTTTCCAATCCCCAGGGACACTCCACTTGTCCAGAACATATTAAATAACCTCATGAGGGGTCCTGCCAGCTCCTGTTTTAACTCCTTGAGCACCCTTGGGTGAATTTTATCTGGTCCCATTGCCTTATCCATCTGCAACTTTCCTTGTTCTTCCAATACTCTATCCTCCATGGAGGGACTTGAGTCCATTTCCCTGCCATCCCATCCTCTGCTTTCCAGCTGCGGCCCTTTCCCCTCCTCCACCGTGAAAATTGATGTGAAGAAGTTGTTTAGTATTAGCCTTTTCTACATTCTCCTCTAGCAGCACTCTACTTTCCCTCTTAAGCTTCACAATCCCCTTCTTCCCCTTCCTTCTGTCACTCACATATCTGAAAACTGTTTTATCCCCTCTCTTCACCTCTCTTGCTATATTCTCTTCCGTTTCTGCCTTCACCCTTCTGATTATTTTCCCTGCCTCCCTCAGGTTTACCTTATAAACCTCCCTGTTTGTCTCCCTCTGGGAGGCTTTATATGCCTTGAACGGTCTCCTTTTCTCTCAAACTGCTTTTCTCACTGCTGTTGAGAACCAGAGTGGTCCTCAACTTATTTAGCGTATTTTATTTATTTGCTTTTGCTCACCAAATAAATGCACTAGGCATGTGGATGCCTATTTCATGCACGACCTAGTACAGTAACAGTGCAAGTTACAGTGAAAGGACAACAGCAGAAACAGGAATGTTTGCATCCTGAGGTAAAATATGAGAACAAAAAGCAGGGCAGCAAAACATGGTTACATGAGAGTGGTATTCCATTAAGAGAGTGAACGCAAAACAGCAAGGGAATAAGAGTGAGTTAAGCAATAAGCCATGAGGGGGTGTGGGTTATCAGGGGATTTACCAGGGCTGGAGTGGTTTGCCCATGAGGCACAGCTGAGTGGGTAAATCCTCGCCAGCTATGGTAAAACCCCTGATAACCCACATCCTCCAAGTGGCTTATTGCGATTATACCAGGGTTCATTTTTTTACTATAATAAAATACAAATTTTAAAGAGGTTACTTTGGGGTGAGATACTAACAACAACAAAAATGGAAAGGGACCTGGGGGTAGTCATATCAGATGACCCAAAGGTGGGCAAGCAATGTGAGAGGGCAGCAAGGAGGGCTGGGGGGTTACTGGGATGCATAGGGAGAGGCATCACCAGTAGAAAACAGGAAGTTATTATCCCTCTGTACAGACAGCTGGTGAGACCCCATCTGGAGTACTGTGTGCAGTTCTGGAGACCCAATCTCCGCAAAGACATAGACAGAATGGAAGCTGTCCAGAGGAGGGCAACTAAAATGGTGCAGGGTCTGCACCAGAAGACATATGAAGAGAGACTTAAGGAGCTTAATATGTATAGCCTCGAGGAAAGGAGGGAGAGGGGGACATGATAGAAACTTTCAAGTACCTCAAGGGAATCAACAAAGTCCAAGAGGGTAGCATCTGTCAAAAAAAGAGGTGTGCAAGAACAAGAGGCACAATTTGAACATGGGGGCGGCTCAGAGGTAATTTAAGGAAGTATTTTTTCACAGAGAGGGTTGTGGATGCATGGAACGGCCTTCCAGAGGAGGTTGTGGAGTCAAAATCAGTGGTGGAATTCAAGCATGCATGGGACAGTCATAAGGCAATTCTAGGGTGTGGGGGTAAGAAGAAGTAGGTTGCTGGTTAACTAGGATCTGCAGCTTATCCAGTAGGTAGGGAAATGGGCAGACTGGGTGGGCCAAGCGGTCCTTATCTGCCATCAAATTCTATGTTTCTATGTTTGTTATTTTTCTTGTATTTATTCCTGGACTGCAGAGGACTAGGATTTAGATGACCACTATTACCATTATTTGCTCATCAACAGCCATTGGTTATCAGAGGATTTACAATGTTGGTAAACTGCCAGTCTGATCATTTCATTGGCTGTTCACTTATGTCCATGGTATAATCAAATATAGCGAATGCCATGTTGGTGACATGGTCTGAATTGCATCTGGTTATTTCAGCGATAAGTAGTGTCCTTCAGCAATGTAGGGAGTAAACAGTTGACAGTAATGTATTTGCTAGTGTCAGGTTAAAAACTGTGCTGGCTCTGTAGCCTAGAGATTAGAGTCACCAGTTCTGTGTGTGGTTGTTGTGCCCATACATGGGTTTGAAACTTGTTGTTACTCTTTTTTTTTTTTTTGAAAGCTTTGCACCCACTTTCCCACCAGCCCCCTCCTACCCTGAGTGAGAAAATAAAGTATTCCCACCTCCCAAGTTTCTTCCCCTTCCCGGGTTGAGTCTCCACCCCACCCGAGTCTAAATATATTATCTGCCCCCCTCCTGAGTTTTTTCCCCATCCTCGAGTTGTGTCACAGCTGGTGACGGTTATATTATTTTGGGGGGGAGGGGCAAATCCCACAGCAGAAAGTCAATACAGCACTGATTTAGTGATGGGCACCGATCGCTTTTATTGGCAATAACTGGATGTGCACTCGTTATTTTTGACCTACTGTTTTTCTACTCGGTCTATTTTGTTCACTGTTTTGACATGCAAACTATGAGAGTTATATAAGAAGGGAGGCAGTTCAGAGGAGGGCAACTAAAATGGTGCAGGGTCTGCAAGAGAAGCCATATGAGGAGAGACTAAAGTAACTTTATATGTATACCCTTGAGGAAAGGAGGGAGAGGGGGACATGATTGAAACTTTTAAGTACCTCAGTGGAATCAACAAAGTCCAAGAGGGTAGCATCTTTTAGAAAAAGAGATGTGCAAGAACAAGGGGACACAATTTGAAGATAGAGGTGGGACGACTCAGGGGCAATGTGAGGAAGTATTTTTTTAACAGAGAGTGGTGAACTCATGGAGCTGCCTTCTTGAGGAGGTTGTGGGGTCTAAAGCTGTGGCAGAATTCAAGAATGCATGGGATAGACATAGGGCAATTATTGTGGGGGGTAGGAAGAAATAGGCTGTTGGTTAACTAGAATCTGCAGCTTATCCAGTAGGTAGGAAAATGGGCAGACTAGGTGGGCCAAGCAGTCTTTATCTGCCGTCAAAGTCTATGTTTCTATGTAGGAATGGCAAGCATTACAACATACATTGCTATGGTTCTCATTGTGATACAAGATGGAGAACAGATAAACATAGCAGCAGTATAGGTGTTAATTAATACTAGTAGTGGGGTATCATAGCAGTACAAGAGTGCGAGGAATGAAACAGGTGCATCCCATGAGTTGTACGGTAAGGAGGAGTTACGAAGATGCTGAATAGCCAAGGGAAAAGTAAACACTGTGGCAAACATCAGTAGAATCTTCAATATAATAAAGGATTGAAAACTGGTAAACATGGCAACAACATAAGTATGAATATCACTAGAAGTGGGTCATCATAAAGATACAAGGTTGAGAGGAATGAAATGGAATTCAGACCAACAAGTGGAAGCATAAGCAGGAGACAGAAAGATGCTGATAAGCCAAAGGCCATCAGGTACAAGTGGAAGAACTAGAAAGGAGCAGGAATTTCTTCAAGGCTCTGTGAACCCCAAGTGACTGCAGTACACCTTTTAGTAAGGGACAGAGGGTACTTTGGCATATAGTAAGCAAAGGCAAGTTGACCCAGGCATGTTGCACATCTGTTCTCTTGCAGATGATGGGATTCTCTGGATCTCAGGCTGTATATTGCAGAGGGCTGGTGCAGGTGGACAGACAGTACCACTGGGGAGCCAGTCCTCAGCAATTGTCCATGAAGCTTAGCAGCCTAGCAGAAGGGAGCTCCTATTCACCAGGGACAGAAAGCCTAAACCAGTGTATAGTAGGTAATGGTGGGTAGGCCTAGGCCTGGTCATGGCAAAGCAATATATGTTGTTGCATGTTACATTCCATTTGGAGAAGCTGGTTTTGTGTGAGCAAAGGAAGGCCAGAAGATGATGGATAAGACCTGTGAAAAAAAGAACCCCATCTGCAATGACAAGACACATCTTGGGGGACAGGAAGTATCTCACCCTATAGGCCATGCCCAGTTTAGAAGTGACTGACCTGCAGACTGGCACAATGAGTGCAGTCCAAAAGAGTGCTTGAGTCTAACTCCCAGATACTTGAAACTGCTTACTTCAGCAAAGCATTGTATGCATTTAGTAATATAGCAACATGGTAATTTAAGATCAGAAAGGACCATAGGTCCATCAAGTCTGTGCCCTGCTTTTTAAAGCAGGGACCATTCTTATAACAAGTATTCCTATTCACTTCAACTAAAGGTAAATATAGAATTTTGTACTGATTTTTGAATTACAATATATGTTTAGGCAAGGGAAGCAACTATATTTAACGGGAAAGGGGAATAGTTTAACCAGGAAAGGCACAATAAGCTGAAGCTTGTATCCAGGTGCGACCTGGGAGCACAAGGAAGTTAAGTGACTTGCTCAGGGTCACACAGTATGCAAGTGGAGGCTGTGGGAACACAGCTCAAGTATCCTGTAGTGGCACACCATAAGCTAAAAATGCTCCACTATGGAGGGGTTTAAATATAAACCCAAACTTTTCTTGGGTGTGGAAAATGAAGACTCAGAGGAACACAACACACAATAAGTCTAATGGGTGAGTACAGTATAGCTGAAAACTACATGTGGTTAGGCAAAAGATGCTTCCTTTTATATTTTTTATTTATTTTTTGTTACTTTGTTTACCATCCCATTTCGGCCCCATCTACTGGATACTCCAGCCCCATCACCCTGATGTCCACTGCGACTTATCGCCAGCCGCCTCCCCCGAGGGCTTACTGCACCAGCAGGGTTGGTGGGGATTCCCCAACCCCCACTGTAGAAATGGATCTAGTTTGGGCTGGTGGACCCAGGTGTTTGGGTACAGAGCCTGTGAGCACCTGCATTTTCCTCTCTTTTTTCTGTGTCCCTGTACAGTGTGGCATGCAGTGACATCAGGACACATGCCATGTGCTCCCACGCAATATGCATCGATGTCTGCCACCCCCCATGCCCAGGCCAAGGCTACCTTTCCCCCAGCTTCTGCTAGGGACTAGGCAAACACCGGGCACAACTCACCTTCCCCAGAGGAGGAGAGCAGTTCTCTGGATGCTCCCCCACCGCTGACCCTCCAACTCCCCGAATTCATTCCTGAACCCGGGTCATCAGTGCTGCTAGTGATAGCACCAAAGTGAACACACCAAAATCTGGCCAATGGAAAATCATGTACACAAATGCTCACAGCCTGGGAAATAAGATCCCAGACCTGCAGGCAATAATGTCAGAGGCTAAACTGGACATAGTAGCAATTAGTGAGACGTGGTTTACCAGTAACCACACTTGGGAGACTTCAGTACCTGGCTATGTATTGTTCAGAAGAGACCGAGGTGCAAAAGGGGAGGGTGGCCCTGTATGTTAATAGAAAATATCAAAGCTACAGAAATTCAGAATACACATAAGGAGCCAGAAGAACTGTGGGTCACCCTGGAAACAGGAAATGGGACAGCCATAAGAACTGGGGTTGTCTACAGGCCCCCAGACCAGAGGGAGGACATAGACACATTACTGTTAGAAGATATACAAAACATGACAGCTAAAGGGAGGTTCTGATAATGGGAGACTTCAACATGCCAGATACAGATTGGTCAATACCAGCAGGAACATCTGCCAGAACTAGACTCATAGTGGATTCCCTGCAGGAGGGCCTCAAACAACTGGTACAGCAACCCACAAGAGACAAGGCTATCCTAGATCTAGTACTGACTAACAAAGAAGGGATCACAGATCTCCAGGTAGAAGGTCACCTGGGAGCCAGTGACCATCACATGGTATGGTTCAATTTGGCTACTACATCTAAATCATCCCATTCCAAAGCAAAAATATGGGACTTCAGAGGAGCTGACTTTGATAAGATGGCCAACAGAGTTAAGCTAGCCCTGGCAAAAAGAAACACAGGTGAGGAGGTACAGGCAAAGTGGGCAAGCATTAAGGATACAATACTTGAAGCAACATCCCATTGTGTTAGACAGAAAAGGAAGTGCAAAGAAGAAGGAAACCACTTTGGTTCTCAAATACAGTAGCAGAAAAGGTCAGAGCCAAAAGGCTTGCCTTCAGAAAATATAAGGGAACACAGCGGATGAAGATAGGGAGGCATACCAAACTGCCCTAAGGGAAGCAGGTAAGGCAGTAAGGCAGGCAAAGTCCCAAACTGAGGAAACACTAGCACGAACAGTAAAGAAGGTGACAAGACTTTCTATAGATACATTAGTGAAAGGAGAAAGTCCAGAGGGGTATTGCTAAGCTTAATGGAGAAAAGGAGCATGTGAGGAGGAGGACCTGAAAGGCATCTATCCTAAATAGACATTTTGCTCAGTATTTACTGAAGAGAAGGTAGGGCAGGGCCCAGCTCAGCATCATGGACACAGGGGGGAGGGAGGTGAGCACTCACTCCCTTCACAAAAGAAAGGGTCCCACAAGAGCTTGCTAAGCTCAGGGTGGATAAGGCAATGGGACCTGATGGCATACATCCCAGGGTACTTAAGGAGCTAAAGGAGGAACTAGCAGAGCCATTAGCAGAATTGTTTAGTGAGTCTCTGACACAGGAGAGGTCCCAGAAGACTGGAGAAGGGCTTCATGTGATCCCACTCCACAAGAGTGGTAGCAGGGAGAGGCGGAACTACAGACCGGTCAGTCTTACCTCAGTAGTGGGCAAGATTATGGAGGCACTCCTTAAGGAAAGGATAGTGCAACACCTGGAATCCATAGGGCACAGGATCCAAGACAGCATGGGTTTACAAAGGAAGGTCCTGTCAAACTAACTCATAGATTTCTTTGACTGGGCAACCAGAGTGGTGGACCAAGGGGAGCAGTTGATGTCGCCTACCTTGACTTCAGCAAAGCTTTTGACACTGTTCCACATAGAAGATTGATAAATAAGCTAGGTAGGCTTGGGGTGGGTCAGTTGGTCAACTGGGTGGCAAACTGGTTGACTGGCAGAAAACAGAGAGTGGTGGTAAATGGTATACAGTCAGAAGAGATGCAAGTCACAGTGGGTACCTCTGGGATCAGTCCTGGGGCCAGTCCTATTCAACATCTTCATTAGTGACCTCGCAGATGGACTAGAGGGTAAGGCTTGTCTGTTTGCAGATGACACCAAGATCTGCAACAGAGTAGATGATCCAGATGGGTGGGCAGAATGAGAAGAGATCTGGATAAACTAGCAGAATGGTCAGAAGAGTGGCAACTGGATTTAATGCAAAGAAGTGCAAAATCATGCACATAGGGAAGAGAAACCCTGAAGCCACTTATAGGCTGGGAGGGAGTTGCTAGCAGTCACAAAGGAAGAAAGAGACTTGGGCATCATCATCACTGATGACCTAAAATCATCAAGCAGACCTCTAAAGCAGTAGGTAAGGCTAGGGGGTGTTAGGGTGTATTAGTAGGGGTATCACAAGTCGTAAGAGGGAGGTAATAATCCCTCTGTACAAGACATTGGTTAGGCCCCATCTGAGTACTCTGCGCAGTATTGGAGGCCACACCTTCACAAGGACATTAACCAAACTTGAGGCAGTCCAGAGAAGGGCAACCAAAATGGTGCAGGGACTGCATCAGAAGACATATGAGGACAGATTAACGGAGCTCAATATGTACCCTTGAGCAAAGGAGGGAGAGGTGATATGATCGAGACATTTAAACACCTTAAGGGCATAAACAAGGTGAAAGAGTCTAACATGTTTAAATATAAGAAAAATAGCAGGACAAGAGGACACAGCATGAGATTAGAGGGAGGCCATTAGGGGAATATGAGGAAATTCTTTCACAGAAAGGGTGGTGGATGCATGGAATGGCTTACCACAAGAAGTGGTGGCTATGAATACAGTGCAGGGCTTCAAACAGGCATGGGATAGGCATAAGGGAGCAATACAAATGACTATGAATAGATAGGTCACTGACAGAGCAAAGGCCGATGGCACATTTATGAGGTAGAAAAAGAAATGGGCAGACTGGATGGGCCTTGAGGTCCTTATCTGCCGTCAACTTCTATGTTTCTATGTTTCTATGTTTCTATAGCACTACTGCTGCACCAGCGGATCAGCAATACTTTCTTTTTTAAGAATTATTTTAATTATAATTTTAAAATACCATAACATCACAGTGATGTGACATTTCATATAATGTCAGATGTCATACAGAGCTGTTTGATATGTACATATTGAGGTATATCTGACTTCCTGAAATGTCATATAACATGCAAGAGAAACAAAGACAGGTAAGATACTCTCACATGCTGCATGCACCATGCATCAGTAATCTAATACACATTACAAAATGGGCTTAGACATCTAAGCTTGCTTATTGGCTACCAGGCACGACAAGAGGTGCATTAACTACCAGTTAGAACCCTGTAAAAAGTGCATCAATGACATCAAAGCAATATCAAGTATGCCAACCCCATTTTTGGTATCATGGTACCAGTTAGAATCTTCAAACTCTATGTGCCTCCATTTCTTTTCTTTCACTTAGTGGGTGAGTTACTACTGATGGGGTTGGCACACCTGCTACTTTTTTTTTTTTAAAGAGAGCTCTAAAAATCAACTAACAAGCATTTGTCAATGCCAAATGTTTGCTTGCTGGCACTGGCATTGGTAGTGTAGAAGTTACAGACCTGCATAATAGGAATGGCAGCGAAGTATTGAACTGAAGCCAACCCCACCACCACCCTGTAGAGAGTGACAGGCATTGGGATGTGCCTTTGGGTCATCAGGCATAACGACAACGCCATTTCACCACACCCTACCCTGCAGACACTAACAAGTGTCACGGTGTGCCTTGGGGTCTTTGGCCCTTATGCGCACCCCATTCCATCAGGAAATATGGTGAGATGGGTGCGGTATAGGAGAATGGGGTGAAGTTTGGGCCAGAAGAGTCCAAGGCACACCTTGATGCCTCTCACTGGCTGCAGGGTGTGGGTGGGGGTGAAATGGTATGAGCATGACAAGCAAGAATCCCAAGTCACACCCCTGATGCCTGTCATACTCTACAGGGTGGGGCGTTATGGTCGGAAACCCTAACACCTCAGGCATTCATTGGTATTTTCACTCCAAATTTTCAACATGGTTTTTTTGTGACCCCCCCACCTCATGAACAGTGGCAATATCAGTTTGTTAGCGAAAACTGCTTTTGCACACGACTATGGCATTTGGCACCACAGGTGCAAAAACACATTCGAACAGGATATGAAAATGACAGCGGTACTATTTCATGAGGAGGTGTAAAATATGGCAATGTTGAAAATCTGCTCTGAAAATCTTAAAAAAACTGGTGAAGTCACGAGTGTGCATAGAAACTGTGCAACGCACACCCGTAATGTAACTAGTTTGGGGATTTTTTTTACAGCAGATTGTTAACACAGGCATTTTGGGACCTCCGATCATGAACAGTGTCAGTGTGATTTTCTTTATCTGTCCCAAACAATGATTTCCCACAGTGACCACGCATCTCTGCACTGAAAGTGTGAAAACACATTTTGGCCATGTTGTGGAAAATGACAGCTGTACTGTTCATAAGGAGGTGTGGAAAAATGCCACTGGTGAAAATCTGGACTGAAAATATTACAAATTCATGAACCTACAGGGTGCGTGGAAACTGTGCAATGCTCACTCATAACACAGTCATTTTATGGAGTTTTGTCACCAAATTTTCAACATAGCCATTTTAAGACCTCTGCTCATGGCCAGTGTCACTGTGATTTTCTTAATCAGTCCCAAACATTGTTTTGCACACCGACTGTACCATTGTGCGCTACATGTGCGGAAACACATTTTGAGCGAGATGTGAAAAATGGTAGCTGCACTGCTCATAAGGAAGTGCGGTAAAATGGCACTGTTGAAAATCTGGTGTGCTAATATTGCAAATTCGCAAACTTGCCAGCATGCGTAGGAACTGTGCAACGTGCACTCCTAAAACAGTCATTTTTAGGAATTTTTTCACCAAATTTTCAACATAGCTATTTTAATACCTCTGCTCATGAACAGTGTCACTGTGGTTTTCTTAATGTCCCGTACATTGATTTCACACACTGACTACGCCATTGTGTGCTACATGGGCAGAAACATGTTGTAGGCGAGATGTGAAAAATGACAACTGTACTGCTCATAAGGAGGTGCGGTAAAATGACAATGTTGAAAATCTGGAGTGAAAATATTGAAAATTTGCAACTTTTACGAGCGTGCGTAGGAACTCTGCAACTCACGCTCGTAAAACAGTCATTTTTAAGAATTGTTTCACCAAATTTTCAACATAGCCATTTTAAGACCTCTGCTCATGAACAGTGTCACTGTGGTTTTCTTAATGTCCCGTACATTGATTTCGCACACTGACTGCGCCATTGTGCGCTACATGGGCAGAAACACATTCAGGGTGAGATGTGAAAAATGACAGCTGTACTGCTCATAAGAAGGTGTGGTAAAATGGCAATGTTGAAAATCTGGAGTGAAAATATTGAAAATTCGTGAACTTAAGGGCGTGCACAGGAGCTGCGCAACACACGCTCGTAAAACAGTCATTTTTAGGACTGTTTCCACCAAATTTTCAAAATAGGCTTTTTGAGAGCCCACAGTGTCATTTCATTAATCTTTCCGGAAAGGTGATTTCGTGCAGTGGCTGCATAATCACCCTTCGGGCCCGAGTAATGCCATGACAGTGCAAGAATTCATGAGGAGGGGCCCCAAAAACTCCATGTTGAAAATTTGGTGCAAAAATTCCTAAAAATGCCTGAGATATGCAACAAAGTTGAAAAAACCCTATCTATCCCATTATACAGCTTACCGGCATTTCCTCAGTTCACGGTTGGCTTTGAAGAGTGCAGACTTGTTCTTGGTCCACCAAGATCGTCGCAACCGGACTCGGAGTAGTATGGGGTGGGGGTGGGAGGCAGGGTGCAGTGGGTGGGTGAGGTTGTCACTGGGACAGGGAGACTGCGACGGGCCATTTTTTTCTTTACAGGTTTTTTTTTCTGTAAAAGATGATGTGGGACATTTGCCACGCTGGGGTGGGCTCTCAGCATGGAAGAAGGATGGCTGGGGGGAGGCGTGGAGCCGACGGGGGATTGGGTACCCCCATCGGCCATGGCATCTGTTGCCATGCTGGGGTGAGCTCCCAGCATGGCACCCTGTACTCGGGGGCGGGGAGACAGTGGAGCCAATGGGGGATTGGGCACCCCCATCGGCCATAACATCATTTTGCCATGCTGGAGTGGGCTTCCAGCGTGGCACTTGGATGCTTTGGGGGGCATGCAGCCGATGAGGGATTGGGCACCCCCGTCGGCCATAAAACATTTTCCTGGATGCTTTGGGGGGGTGGGCCGTGGAGCCGATGGGGGATTGGGCACCCCCGTCAGCCGTTCAGTGTGGGGGAGGCACATGAGCACGCAGTGTGCATGCATGCGCGCATGTGTGTGTGGGGGGGGAGAGCTCTGCTCACTCAAGCGGAGCTCTCCCTTTCAACTGTATGCCACTGCATTTTCAGCTGTCATAGACAGCTGGAGCAGTGATTGGCACTCTGGGACCATGCCTGCAAACACACTGACTGAATTGGAAGAGGCTGACACACCTCTGGAAAACTCATATGATGACCCTATGTTTCTTGCACATGCGTGCAGGCAAGCATAAAAAGAAGCCACATCGTAAAAAAAAAAAAAAAAAGGAAACCTTCAGTGTGATCAGCTTTGCCACCATTTTTTAGTACTCGCTAAGCAGATGGCTGAGCAGGACCGCACCCCCACGAGCAAGAGAAGCCCCCCAAGACTATCATAGTTTAATTTTAATAATTTAAATGAAGGCTAGCCACAAATACAAAAATGAAGGTAGAATAGGAAAGGAAAAGGGAAGCCGTCAGAGTAATGAGCTTCATGTAACTGCTGGCTGTTACTGCGTTTTTCAAAAGGGCAGCGCATCCTTGTTCATAGCAGTTAAAGTCAGAAATGCTGCTTCCCGAGCTGCTTGCCATGCAGTGCTACCTCCCCAGCCTCCCCAGAACAAATAAAATTACAAAAGTCAAGTGCCTCACCATAGCCGACTGCCACCACCCAAAAGTCTTTCACTGAAGCAGAACTTCAGCAGGATTCATAACTCACCACGATCGGCGATGGGGCACTTCAGCGATAGTAGCAGGAGAGGTTTTCATCTTTCTCTGGAGCAAAGGCACTTTTCTTTCTGCTCCATTCCCCTTTCGCTTTCAGTGACAATTGAACCGGGGGGGGGGGTGCAAACAAAACAAGGAAGAAAGGGAACAGACTGAAGGGTAGACAAGATGCCATTCACTTGTACATCTCAGGAAAGAAACATGTACCTAATACTGAAATGGCTGGCTACACAGCAGTACAGGGACTACTTTACCAAAAAAGGACTAAAAATGCTTTTGTAATCATTTTTTATAGCATTACTTTAATTGTTTGTAATCCTATAAAAAATTACACATCTAGACCATTTTCTAAGCACAATAATACCGTCCAGGGTGGGCAGTATTGGGCAATATCAGTCCTTCCAGGAGCTTTAAGGCCCTCCACCTGCAGCATCAGGCCTCATTATGCCCCTGGGTGGTCTGGTATTGCTCAATACCGCCCACCCTGGAGGGTATTATTGCTTGCGTATCCTGCAGTAATAGGTAAGATATGCTCCCTAAATAGAAAAACTAACACAATGCAACGTAGAATTGTCTGATCTTATTTATTTTATTTATTTATTTCGTTTTTGTTGACTGGGTAAGTGCACAAGACAAATCTTGCCTATTTTCAGGCACGACCTGGGAGAGGGGGATAAAGATGAATGCCAACTGACCTGGAACCAGATTAAGCTGTTGGTGGTGTTTTCAGTAAATGGGGGAAATTTGGCCAAGGCACTGGGGAAATTCCCTACTCTGACAGTAGAGGGAACCCTTGGTCATCTCTTCCAGGATGGCCAGTGCTGAGGAGAATTCAGAGGAGATGGACATCGAGAGTGCAGGGGAGCAGGCCTCCTTCCCCGGGCACTGATACTCAAGAGGCCGTAGATGCAGCTTTAGCTGTGGCGGAACTTTTGAAAGAAAATGCTAGCCCGAAGAGGGCTGAAGAAGGGTATGCAAGCAATAAGCCTTATTCAAATAATATTTTGCTCAGTCAGAATGCTACTGATTCAGATAGCAGAAAAGATCATCTGTTGTTGGAAAAACAATTGTTAATTGAGAAATTGCATACCTTGGATTGCGCTCTAAGTTCTCTTGCTGAGTCTGTTGCTCCTGTTAATGCTGCGAGTGCTCCTGTCATTTCCCGGTGAGTCAGCAGAACACTGTCGTGGACTTGAGCCCCGGTGAAAGCCAGAAAAACAGCTCACCAGTTTCTTCAGTCACCAGACCAACTTCAGTGGAGGAGCAGGCTGGCAGTTCTGACGGGATTCATCCCATGTGCCAAAAGCCTACTCCGATAGAGCAAAATATACAGAAAAAGAGATTAGGGGCTGGGTGTGGCCCCGGGTCTTCAGTTTCAATCATTACAGGTGGCTCAGTAAACTTAGAGCCACAGCAGGAAACTGTCTTCTCCTTTCCCGCTAATCAAACATCGGTGGGATGGAGCCAATCCAAGAGTCTTCCTTGTAAAATCCAGGAAAAAAGATACTGAACTGCGATAAGTAACCCCAGGAAATAACAAAATTGGAGTGCCAAGCTGGTCTCTTGTTCAGGCGCTTGAAAGCACTGGATGGGAAATGAATGAAAATGGACATTGGACACGACATGCAAGATCCCTAGTATGTTCAAACGCTGAATAATGCTTCTCCTCCTGTGGCCACCACCTCTTCTACTTCTACGAGATCCAACACACCCCAGGGTAACAATAACTCTAGTTCTTCTGTACCTGTGCCTAATACATTTGTTACAAATAATTATGTGGTTAATAGGGTGGAGGGTGGTATAAATATGGAGGAAACAGTAAGACTTGGTCCCTCTCCAGATATGGTACAAACTATAGAGGGAAATGGGGGACCTGATGCTGCTTTTAAGTTATCTGATCTCTTCCAAAACAGGGGGGAATTAGCACATCGGCAAAATGCTGTACACCTCATATACAAAGGAGGGATGGTGGACCCTCCAGATTGTATTTTCATGGCCAAAACATTGTTGAAAGTTTCCCTAAAGTTTTTCTCCTCAGAAATATTTGCATTAATAAGCTTAGGGCAAGGGAACTTTGATATTAGTTTTAAAAATGTCTCAGGTCTGGACAGATTCTGGGTCCAATATAATGCTCTAAAAAATACTCCCTTATGGGTACCTTTTCATGCCGTTTCATTAACTAAGCGTGCAGTCAAGAATATTACAATAATGTTCAAAAATGAAGGAGTTAATATTGAGGATATTCTTTTATGACTCAGCCAACATTGTGAAATTCAGGTTAAACCCACTCCTACTTTAGATACAGAACAAATCTGGGATGGGGTGGTGGAAAATTCAGGTGAAACTATATACAACCAATACAGACCCATCACACCTTCCCAGCACATTTTATTTGGGAAAGGATAGAGGCTCAATCTTCTACATAGGCCAGCCCAGATCATGTTTTAAATGTGGGTCTCAAACTCATTTGAGTTCAGCTTGCGATACTACCAAGTGCAGTCATTGCCTGGAATTTGGTCACTCAGCAGGAAAATGTTAAAATTTGTTCAAATGTTACCTGTGTGAGTGCACAGGGCATGCATATGGCCATTGCCTCTGGGTCTCACACAATAGGGTTAACTGCCCTCTCATGAAGGCATAATAAATATGCCCCAGCACAAGCTAAAAGAGAAGCACAACAAAGCCTGAGGGGAGGGTCAGATACCTTGAGGCAGGAACCTACAATTGAACAACAGGAAACGAACGTAAGGCAGAGCAAATGCCAGCACATAGGGATACTCCAGGAATAGGGAATCAGGTTGTACAGGTCTCCCCCCCACCTGCAGTAGAGGGGGTCAGGTCAGGTCAGAGGTAGTTATGCCTCCCACCCTCCCCATGGATATTCATTTCAAAACAGTGACTCAGAAGAAATGCTCTAGATTGGGGAAGGTTGTTTCTAGAAAGGTAGGTAGTGGGGATGGTGTGCAGGACCCTCTCCTTCCTGGCTTTTGGAAAAGAGGCAATACATTTTCAGCTGTTTCAACAGAAACAGGATAGGATTCTGAGGAGGATGGTACAGATACTTCCTCAGTACTCTCCAATATGGACACTGATGATGAAGAGGGGTCTGACTTGATTGCTAAGAGAACCACACAAAAGCAAAGAAAGACCTCCTAAAATAATGTAGCTTAGTTATAGGTTGCACCCCCATTCTAACCTTTACCCATGGACTCTTTAACTCTCACCACCATTAATGTTAATTGCATTAAAGGGGACAAGAAACTGGCAGGAGTCATGCTATCCCTACAGAATGATGCTAGTGACATCCTATGTTTATTAGGCACCAGACTTAAAACACAGCAAAAACTACATTGGGCCTCCTGAGCCTGGCCTCTAGGTCCATCATTCTGGTCCACTGGTGTTGATACATGTGATGGGGTTGGTATTGTGTTTTATAATCCCAAACTGCAAGTGACCAGATTGGTGGAGATACATCCAGGGAGAGCATTATTACTGGACATTTCCGATTACACGGACAGACCGAGGCTAATTGCCACATACACACCACAGACGAAAGCCCTCAGGGCATCTCTGTTTGGAGACCTTCAACCTTACCTACATACTTCCAGGTTGGTAATTTGGCAAGGTATTTTAATTGTAGTTTGCACCAAGCAGACAGGGGGCTCCAAACTTCTAAATATTGAGTGACACTGTGGCCCTGCAGCAAATTCTAACTAATGCTGCTCTGAAGGATGCTTATCACTGACAGCATCCCTCAGGAGGTTTCACCTATTTGAGGGGCACCCTTAAAACCAGAATTGATTTTATTGTTTGTCCAAAATATTACAGGTATTATATATTAGAACATTGGTATATGAATTCTGTGATCATGTTGCTATAAGAGCACAGATAATATGACGTGACTCACCCCATTACAAAAAAAAACAAGTGGAGATTAAATGAGGGCCTCCTAGGAAACCTAAGATACAGAAAATGTGGCAACAAAATTGGTGAGCTGGACTATCAGTAGTTGAATGTTATGATTATATCGTGGAGTGGTGGGAGGACACTAAAACTGTCTAGAGGGACATGTCTAAAAAAAATCACATTCTGATGCCAACAATGCCTACTTGCAATATTTAAACTTGCGACAACAGTTGCAGCATTTGATATCACTTGCAGAAACTTCAACTCGTGACTGTAGTAACCAAATATATGTTTTAAAAAAACAGATGATGGAGTTACAATATAATAGAGTACAATCTTTAGGGCAAGAGGCTCATTTTGGGACACAACATACTCAAGGGAATTTAGACCCATTTAAGGAGTGTAAATCTAGGATAGAATCTAGAATAATTTTAGAGCTGATCTCTCTGACAGGAGATAAAATCTCCTCACTTCAAGGTATATTAAAAATTGTTGGAGAACAAGTTAAAAAACTGTTTGGAGAATGCCCAGTTTGTAGCAATGCTTCCAATATTCTTGGTGAGTTACAACTTCCGCAAATTGCAAAGGTGGATATTTCAGGTTTAACTCAGGCTATTTCAGAAACAGAAATCCTTCAAGTAGTTGGCACTCTAAATTTGAGCTCAGCCCCTGGCTCTGATGGGCTGAGTGCAGGCCTGTATAAACAATTTAAGAACTCACTGGCCCCATTGATAGTCATTTTATTTAATTATATGTTAAACCATGCTAAATTCTCCCCCACCATTCAAGAAGCTGTCCTCGTTTTGATTCATAAAAAAGGAGACACTACCGATATCAATAACTGGAGACCATTAAGTCTTCTAAATACAGACTTGAAAATCCTTGCAAAAATTTTATTAAGTAGACTTGTAAAGGTGTCCAAGTATTTACTTAGTCCTGCCCAAACTTGTGTGGTTCCTAAGAGATTAAAATATGACAACCTCATTTTACTGAGGGGGATATTTTTCAGGGTGAATTAAGGAACAGTGAAGGTTGGGTGGTGGGGATTAATCAGGAGAAGGCCTTTGATAGGCTGTCCCATGAGTTCTTATTTGTTGTCCTGAAGGCCTATGGGATCCCAGCTGAATTTATTGCCTGAATTAAATTATTATATAGTAATGTATCCTTAATACCCAATGTTCTGTAAGCAGTTAACAGATAGGTATTGCCCTCGAGAGCCTTGCTCTCAATTATTGGAAACACATCAGCATCTCTTTTTAGATTGTGCATATACCCAAGAATTCTGGCACTTGGTAGTGCACCAATGGAAGGAGCCCCTCTTTTTGCAGTTAACATTCCCTGAAATCATGTATGGGACCAATGTGCAGCTACTAGGGAAATAACATGCAGACACAATTTATGTTATCCTGGCAATAATCAGGTATTACATCTGGCAAGCCCATTGTGTTTTGGTTTTACAACAAAAATGGATTTCACAAATAGAAGTTTTGGCAAACATTAAGAAGGCATTGCAACTACTTATTAAGCAAGACAAAAAGAACAGTTTCATGATTAAAGTAACACATTTATGGATTAATTGTGCGTGTTGGTGTAACTAAGAAATATGCTTGGAAAAGATGTTTCGTGGAATTCTACTAAAATCTATGTTATTTGTTGTTATTGCCTGATTTAAAATGTCTCTTGTATATATGAAATGTGAAATGTATGTAATGAAGTCCAGTCTTCTCAATAAAAATTCCCCTACTCTTTTCGACAAGTGCCATAGGATCTTTAACATCCACCTGAACTGGCAGATGGGACCTCAGTTTAATATCTCATCCAAAAGATGGCACCTCAGGAGTGCAGCACCCTCCTCATGCTGCACTATAGGGTCAATACTAGGATTTAACCTAAGTGCCTGGTGTGGGGATGGAACCCACAACCTTCTGATCTCTTGGCCTCAGAAATGAGTGTGCTACCTGTTGAACTACTGGCACTAATATATATGTATAGTTAAAAGTACTTTTGGTAGATATATTTTGCAGTTGAATTTAAGTTGAGCATTCAGTCTGATATGATTTAGAACAGCTGAGCTTTCCAATCTGCTGAATGTTAACCAATTAGCATCAGCGATGGAGGAAGAGAAATATGGGCCCCAGTGCAGGTTGTAATTGTGGGCCCCCACACCGCCACTCTCCTCCACCCCCATCCTGGAGCTGCAACCCCCAGCCCAGCCCCACCCAACCAGTTTTTTAGTGCCTGTTTACACACCCTTCACACAACTCGGCTCCCTCACATATCAAGGAATATAACATACTTATTTATCCATTCCACATTAAACATACCATTGCCAATTGAAGTGTGCAATACTTCGTAACCATTAATTATCAAAATGGTAACATGTGGCACCAGGAAACAGTGTACGGCAACACATTGTGTAATATTTTCTACTCATTTATCTGAATAGACTTTTGCGTGCCTTTCATTCTGCAAACTCATCAATGATCTGCTGTAGGTTAATTTTTTCTGGCTTGTTTGTTTTCAATAGCTAAGATTCCCAACCCACAAAGTCTCTCTTGTCCCATACTACTCCTTAGGTAATTCTTAATAAGTTTAAGTTTTGAAAATGAGCATTCAGCACTGGCTACTGTTACCGGGATGGTGAGAAACAGTATAAGTACAGTACAGACTTCTGGAAAACTGGATGCTAATGCACTATTGTCAACAATGAACAGTTTTGCCAAGTCTTTCAAGGATGGTTGTTTTGAGATTTCAGATTTCAAACAAAATCTGAATGAAAGCAACTGTCCAGGAAAAGCAGGTGAAATGTCTTTGTTGAAATGATGGGCCAGTTTTTCAGCTCCTTTATACAGATCATCATCACTTGCAGAAATAAGCATACTTGGCTGGATTATGCTGAATCTATCAGCGATTGCCTGCAAGCTTTGAAATCGATTTGAAAGCTGTGCAGTTATTATATCAAGGCACCAGTAAAACACATTCACTTTGAAAATTTGTTCTGAGTTGGCAAGTCTTTCATCTTCACATAGCTCATCAAAATGGCGTTTGACCTTTCTCATGCGCTTTTCTTCAAACTTTGCTTGCACACCCCATTTTTCTGATAATGTAATTGCTGAGTTTTTGGCTTCATCAAACTCATTTTGAAATGCAAGTAGGTCTTCATTGGCTTTGTGAAGTAAGTAGGAGGCAGTATAGCGCAGTGGTCTAAGGCTCTGTGCTGCAAAGCTGGTGACATCCAGCAGACCAGACCTGGGTTTGAATCCCACAAATTCCACTTGCATACTGTGTGACCCTGAGCAAGTCACTAAACCTCCTGTAAAAAAGCTTTCAGTTTAGTGTGCTACACCTGGTTAAACAACTTGAAAAAAAAAGTTTGCTCTTTTGCAAAGGTCTGTGTCTTTAGATTGTAGCAGTTTTGACACAGCATTGACCATTTCCAGAGTCTTTGTTTGGAGCACGACAAGAAAAATAAAAATAACATTTTCCAATAATTTCTTTAATGCCAAATAATCTGTATTTTTGCTCTGAAGAACTATTTTTGTGAGTGCCTTCATAATAGCTAAACACCGAAACCTCAGAGCAAGAAGTGATTCATACTGGGATGACCAGTGGGCAGGGCAAAGCCTTTTCAAAGTAATGTTGCTAGAAAGCTCTGATGTGGAAACGAATGAAGATAACATGTGCCAGCATTTTATGCTGTGGCCAAAAAAAGTGTATAGTCTTTCGATGACATAATAACAATTCTTCAGTTCTGGTATTCCTTTAACGAAATCATTCAGTGTGAGGTTAAGTCATGAGCAGCACAGTGAATGTATTCAGCATTTGGTTGCTGCTGAGATATTCTTGCTTGCACACCAAAGTACACACCACTCATATTAGAGGCCCCATCATACTCCTGACCGCGACATTTAGATAAATCTAAACCGTTCTGTTCAATGTTACCGATCATAATCTTCTCAAGTCCACTAGCAGACTGATCACTAATTTCCTGAAAACCAAGGAAAGATTTATTAATTTTCACCTCTGTTGCCATGCCTCTTTCATCTCTTTCTATTGTGACATACCAAAAAATTTGACTCAATCGGTCAGTCTTCACAATGTCTTGGGTGGTATCCCTTATTACAGAGAAAAAGGCACAGCTTTTATTTCATCAAGTAATATCTTGCTCAATATGCTTTGACAAAACTTCAATGAGTTCATCCTGTATAGTATGACTAAGCGAATCGATCCACTGGGCATGGAAATGAGTTATTTTAACACAGGATCATACTTGGCCAACAGTTCCACAACTGAAAGAAAATTCCCACTATTTACTTGCCCTAAAACCTCTCTGTGTCCCCTGAAAGATAAATTGCACATAGTTAATGTAACAGTCACATTGATTAAACGTTCCAAAACTTGTCTCCAGAAGTTTTTCTCCTTTTGTATTTGAGTTTCAAAATCTTCATCGATTGTGTCATGTAATCGCCACTACTCGTATACTAAGCAAGATTCTAGATAAATTGCTGATGTTTCATGATATTCAATTTTGCTGCTTAGGTGACGCCAGTCTCAAACTCCTTTAACCTATGCAACATTATATGCAGTCACACTACGATCAGCAAACAGCCAACATGGCTCGAAATATGCACTGTCTAGTTTAGGGGAGTAACAGAGCCAAGTACTTCGTAATGTAATTCCTGCCTTTGTCATAATATTGTAATAGCTTCTGGAGAAACAGCACCCATCTTGATTTTTGTCTCATGGAAATGGTCCATCGGGTTTACACGAACATTGTGATATGATGTATCTTTTTATTTGGCTATCCTTGATATCTAAAGGAAAATTACCTCTGCCTGTGGGTTTTTTGTCATCAACAGGAGGAAAACTTGGAAAAGAAGGTTCTTCTCCTTCTTCTTCTTCTTCACTGTTTAAAGCAGCACATGTTTTGTCAAGTTCTTTCTCCAATATACTTTCAATGTCCGATTCTTGTTCAGATTGTTTAGCAAAGTTAGTTTCAGGATCAGCATGATCAGTACAGGCCGTCTCAGCCAAAGTACTAGGTCCACGGTCCTTCTCTCTGTCTGTGTCATTTTCACAAGCTTCAGTCTTATCAGGTGTGTCAGACTCAGTCGCAGTTTGGAAAAAAATGCTGATTTTAGGAAGCTTTGCAGCCAACTTCAATTCTTCCTTCTTCTGTTTATGCTTTTATGCGCCACTTTTGTATTTTGGAGGCATCTTTTACAGTTAACAATAAACTGTATTTATAATTGTATCTACAGTATTGTATTTACAACATGCAGTGCTATAAATCCTAAAATTATCCTCCACTCACTGAACCGCTGCCTTGCGCTGTCTAGCTGAATGTTTACCTCAGATTCTTTTCAATTGCAGCTGGCAGCACAACTGAACTAAGGTACAGTACCACAGTCAACACCCTACACACAAGCACAAGATCCCCAGTGCTCCACCAGTTGCCTTCTACAAGCTGTTTGTTTTGATCTCACGCACCACTACCTTAGCAAGAAAAGACTTTATATATTTACTGAAATAGTAAAAGTTAATTTGTTTATTTCAGTCTGGAGTAATGGCAATTGGCAAACAGGGTGAGGTGTAGCTGTGGAGGAGGTGGTCCTTTACTGGTAACCCTGCAGCTCAATAGTCAGTCCCCCCCTCAAGCCCAGTTCCACCAGTGACCAGTTGAGTCCCTGCCTATGATCACTGTCTTTGCACAGGACTGTTTATGTAGGTAGTTTACTGTTTTTAAATTGCAATTTGCAAACAGGGAGGGAGGGAGAACTGTAGGTTATTCAGTTAATCCGGACACTTGGTGCTCCTTTATTATAATTATATTTACTTTAGAATCCCTTTACTTATTAATCTGACAATTTTGTTTGCCCCCCCCCCAAAACACACTTATTGTACTTATGTTATTTGCTCAATGCTGCACTGCCACTATACTGTGATTTATATTTTTTTGAATAGGACAGGGGCAGGGCAGGCCCTGGTCTGAACAGTTAACTTTATAGGTTTTTTTTTTTTTTTATTTACCACAATTATACGCATTCATCATGCAGCTGACAGCTGCAGCAGCAGAGACAACACTCCACTTTTCTCAATCTCAACAGAGTCAGTTAGTATAGTTAGTATACAGTATAGCACTATAGCAGACTTCCTCTCTAGTCTGAGTAACTTTGTGACTAGCCAGCTACTGACCAGAGCAGAGCAATACAGGCTCAGTCAGGGCAGGCAAGACAGCAGAGCATGCAAGGCAAGCAAGACACTGTTCTGGTAGGCTGGAGACACACAGAAAAAAAAATGACAGGCAGCAGGAGTCGTCTCACACACTGCTGCTGTTGCAAGGCAAACACAGTGACACTACAGACTCAAAAAGACTAAAAAAGATGACAGTCACTGACTGAATCTGTACGGGTGGGCCAGCCAACTGGCAAGCAACAAGTAGTACAGTATTATCTGTATTATTTATTATTCATCTGATTCTGTCTCTGCACTCTGTTGAGTAACCTCACCCCACCCCACACAGTCCCGACTGACTCACTCCCAGGCTCAGACAAACAGGAACAGCTCCAACAGCGCTGTGCTACCCAATAAGTTTTTTTTTTATAATGATAACATTTCCTTGTTTTCTGTGGGTTAAGGTGGCTGCTGCTATGCTAAATGCTGCTATACATAGCAGAAACATAGAAACATAGAAGTTGACGGCAGATAAGGACCGCAAGGCCCATCCAGTCTGCCCATTTCTTTTTCTACCTTATAAATGTGCCATCGGCCTTTGCTCTGTCAGTGGCCTATCTATTCATAGTCATTTGTATTGCTCTCTTTTGCCTATCCCATGCCTGTTTGAAGCCCTGCACTGTATTCATAGCCACTACTTCTTGTGGTAAGCCATTCCATCTATCCACCACCCTTTCTGTGAAAAAGAATTTCCTCACATTCCTCCTTAATCAGCCCTCCTCTAATCTCATGCTGTGTCCTCTTGTCCTGCTATTTTTCTTATATTTAAACATGTTAGACTCTTTCACCTTGTTAATGCCCTTAAGGTGTTTGAATGCCTCGATCATATCACCTCTCTCCCTCCTTTGCTCAAGGGTATACATATTGAGCTCTGTTAATCTGTCCTCATATGTCTTCTAATGCAGTCCCTCGCCATTTTGGTTGCCCTTCTCTGGACTGCCTCAATTTGGTTAATGTCCTTGTGAAGGTGTGGCCTCCAACACTGCACGAGTACTCCAGATGGGCCTCAACCAGTGTCTTGTAAAGAGGGATTATTACCTCCTCTTACAACATGATACCCCTACCAATACCCTAACACCCCCCAGCCTTACCTACTGCTTTAGAGGTCTGCTTGATGATTTCAGGTCATCAGTGATGATGATGCCCAAGTCTCTTTCTTCCTTTGTGACTGCTAGCAACTCCTCCAGCCTATAGGTGGCTTCAGGTTTCTCTTCCCTATGTGCATGATTTTGCACTTCTTTGCATTAAATCCAGTTGCCACTCTTCTGACCATTTTGCTAGTTTATCCAGATCTCTTTTCATTCTGCCCACCCCATCTGGATCATCTACTCTGTTGCAGATCTTGGTGTCATCTGCAAACAGACAAGCCTTCCCTCTAGTCCATCTGCAAGGTCACTAATGAAGATGTTGAAGAGGACTGGCCCCAGAACTGATCCCTGAGGTACCCCACTTGTGACTTGCATCTCTTCTGACTGTATACCATTTACCACCACTCTCTGTTTTTTCCCGCCAACCAGTTTGCCACCCAGTTGACCAACTTCTGACCCACCCCGAGCCTACCCAGCTTATTTATCGATCTTCTATGTGGAACAGTGTCAAAGCTTTGCTGAAGTCAAGGTAGGCAACATCAACTGCTCCCCCTTGGTCCACCACTCTGGTTACCCAGTCAAAGAAATCTATGAGATTAGTTTGACAGGACCTTCCTTTTGTAAACCCATGCTGTCTTGGATCCTGTGCCCCTATGGATTCCAGGTGTTGCACTATCCTTTCCTTAAGGAGTGCCTCCATAATCTTGCCCACTACTGAGGTAGTAGTGACTACCTAGACTGACTGGTCTGTAGTTCCCTGCCTCCTCCCTGCTACCACTCTTGTGGAGCGGGATCACATGAACCCTTCTCCAGTCTTCTGGGACCTCTCCTGTGCTCAGATACTCACTAAACAGTTCTACTAATGGCTCTGCTAGTTCCACCTTTAGCTCCTTACATACCCTGGGATGTATGCCATCAGGTCCCATTGCCTTATCCACCCTGAGCTTAGCAAGCTCTTGTAGGACCCTTTCTTTTGTGAAGGGAGTAGTGCTCACCTCCCTCCCTCCTGCTTCCATGATGCTGAGCTGTGGGCCCTGCCCTACCTTCTCTTCAGTAAATACTGAGCAAAAGTATCTATTTAGGATAGATGCCTTTACAGGGTCCTCCTCCTCCATGCTCCTTTTCTCCATTAAGCTTAGCAATACCCCTCTGGACTTTCTCCTTTCACTAATGTATCTATAGAAAGTCTTGTCACCTTCTTTTACTGTTCATGCTAGTGTTTCCTCAGTTTGGGACTTTGCCTGCCTTACTGCCTTCCCTGCTTCCCTTAGGGCAGTTTGGTATGCCTCCCTATCTTTATCCCGCTGTGTTCCCTTATATTTCCTGAAGGCCAGCCTTTTGGCTCTGACCTTTTCTGCTACTGTATTTGAGAACCAAAGTGATTTCCTTCTTCTTTTGCACTTCCTTTTCTGTCTAACACAATGGGATGTTGCTTCAAGTATTATAGCAGAGTCCCTACTCACTCCCAAGGTCTGATAAACAGGAACAGCTCCAACAGTGCTGTGCCACCCAATAAGGTTTTGTTTATGATGATAATTTCCTTGTTTGCAAAGGCAAAAACCCTACCCAGGCAGCAGGTCTGTTGCTATTATGATAAATGCTGTTACATATAGCATTCCTAATCACTCCCGAGTCCCAGGCTCAGACAAACAGGTCAGGAACAGCTTCGACAGCACTGTGCTGCTGCAGTGCTGCCCAATAAGTTTTTGGGGGGGATAATTTCCTTGTTTGCACAAGCACAAGCAAAAACCCTGTCCCTACCCTACTACCCAGCTGGGGGCACTGAGGTGGCTCCTCCTGCTGTGCTCAGACAGACAAACAGGAAGGAATTGTGCTGCTCATGCCTGCTGCCCAATAAGTTTTTTTTTATGATGATTTCCTCATTTGCAAAGCAAAAAAAACAGCTTCACTCAGCCCACCAGTGCTGCTACTAGCCTAGGCTAGTGCAGCTAGTAGCTGAGCCCAGCCCAGCAGCGATGTGCCCACACTGCCCAGGCAGCAAGCAAGGCCCAAGCACAAATGTGTTTTGTTTTCTCTCTTTATAGCCACCAGAAATTAGAATCCAGTCCAATCGATGCTGTGCTGTGCTACTACTACTCCTTAGCCCCCTGCCTATATCATTACTTTCTTTAACAAAAATAAAGATTGTGATTTAGTGTGTCCCCCACTACTCCACACACAGACACTGCTCACTGTGTGTTTTTAGCTTGCTGTCCAATCTACACACACTATGTGACCCATCTCTCGTGCTGCAGTGCAGTATATAGCCTAGCTCAGCCCTGCCTACCACTGACTGATTGACAGCATCCTTGTCCAATGGGATGTGTCAGCCAGCAGCCAGTCATGTGGCGCAGAGCTCAAGCTTGCTAGGGCGCATGCTGCCCTTTGTGTGCCTGGCTGGCTGCCTGCCTTCCTGATGACCTAACTCTAGTAGGCCTCTACCTCCCTCCCTTAGTCCCCCACACAGACAGACAGTACAGCAACATGCAGCAGCATAGCAAGAGAGATAGAGCTGCAAGCACTCCACAGTCCACAGACTCGCAACTCGTGAGCTAGCTGCAGTGACCAGCCGAGGTGCTCATGGGCCCCTGCCGCCCCTCAGCGCTACAACAACCCTCCCATGACCCAGCCACAAGGCAAGTTCAACAGTTGTCCTCCCCCACTTCTGCCAAGTTCCAACCCGAACCACCCCACCACCCAGGCACACTCACTGACATAACAACACAAGTCGAGCCTTGAGGTACACACTCAGAGAGAGGGAGAGAGACGGATGAGTCTGAGAAGCACAGAAGAGACTGAGAGAGTGTGAGAACTGAACAAAGACTGACTGACTACTAGATGTCTGTTGTGATGATTGTGAGCAGAGAGACAGTAAGTACATTGGGGGTCAGACTCCAGGGCCAGATGGCGGGGTGGCGGGATGCTCTGACTGTGCAAGCAGGGTGGTGAGGGTGACTGACAGACTGTGTCGTCCATCCTGCTTGCTCCTGTAAAAGTAAGTTATTTACCATCAGTGCAGCACTGAGGCTACAACTGCAACAACCGAACAACCTAGCTTTAAGTAGTCGTCCCTATCTGACTCGGTCTTGTCACATCGCGGCACAAGACTCTCTGCTGCCATCTGCAGTACGTTGTCGGCCATGGGCAGCACAGGTCAAGCGCAGCAGCACACTGTCAGTCCAGTGACTGGGACTGGAGGGTGACTAAAAATGTCAATGAATCTTTATCTTTTTCGCCAAAAAAAAGTTAACAACTTATTGGGCCCCTAAGTGTGTCGGGCCCCTGTGCCACTGCACCAGCTGCACCGGCTATTCCTCTGCCACTGACTGGATTGGGTATTTCCCCCTGCTTTTGCATTGTGAATACTGAGCAGAAGTATTCATTCAGTATTCCTGCTTTTTCACTATCGCTGTCTGCCTAACCACCTTCCTCTTTGTTCAGCCTCAGTATCCCTGCCTTAGTCTTTCTTTACTCCTTAATGTACCTATAAAAGGTTTTATTCCCCTTCTTAACCGAGTTGGCTATCTTTTCCTTGGCTTAGGCCTTTACTATTCTGACTGCCTTACCCGCTTCCTTCTGCTTTAATTGGTACAGTTCTCTGTCCTGCTCCTTCTGTGTTTCCTTATACTTCCTGAATGCTATCTTTTTCTCCCTTACCTTCCCCGTCCCTTCTTTTGAGAACCATAGTGTTTTTTTCTTTCATTTTTATTTGTTTATTTGCTTCACACAAAGGCTTGTTGCCTCTGTGATGGCGGTTTTGATGTTTACCCATTGTTGCTCCACCCCTCCGCCTGTTTGCTAGTGCTTTTCTGAGGCACGCTCCCATTTTGACAAAATCAGCCCTCCTGAAGTCCAGTACCTTCACTTTTTATGTGGCTTTACTCTACAGCTAAGTATATCATGAACCACACTGTTTGATGGTCGCTTGTTCCCAGATGGCTACCCACTTCAAGATCAGAGATCCTCTCTCAGTCCCCATTTGAGAGTACCAGGTTTAAGATTTCTCTCTCTTGAGTGGGTTCCAAAACTAGCTGTCTGAGGCATGCCCCCATAGGGCATTGAGAATGGCCCTTCTCTTGCATGTGACCGCAGCAAAGGTGCTCCAGCCAACATCTGACATATTCAGGTCCCCCATCAGCAATATCTCCCCTTTCTCTGCCATCCCAAGGATGCCTTCTATCATTTCCTTATCCATTTCCTCCCCCTGAGAAGGGGGTCTGTATACAACCTCTGTGAGGATTGTGGAGCCATTTCCAGTCTCCAGGGTGACCCACAGTGCCTCCTCTCCTCCCTGTTTACCCTTTAGTTCTATTGCTTTGATCCCTTCCCTTACATAAAGAGCTACTCCTTCTCCTCTTCTTCCCTCCCTGTCCCTCCTGTAGATTGTGTACCCTGGTATGTTGACATCCCAGTCATGGCTCTCTGTGTACCATGTTTCTGTGACTGCCACGATATCCAGGCATCCATCTTCCATCAATGCCACCATTTCGAGGAGTTTTTTACCTTTACTACAGGCATTGGTACTCATTACCCTCCATTTTTTATGGCTTTATTTCTTTTTGCCCCATCCCTGTCCCTACTGCATTTGTCTTTTTCTCCCTTTACCCATGCCCTTCTCCCTATTGACTGCTCTATCTTGGTGTTTATCTCACTAATTACCCTGACTTTTTGGGGGTTGGATTTCCCTTCTCCTTTTCAGTGCCTCCCTCCTTGGCTAGTTTAAATACTTGCCATTGAAGCATTTAAACCTATCACCTAAGATCCTGGTTCCCCTCATGGATAGATGCAGACCATTGTGCCTGTATAAGCCTGCATCCCTCCAGGTGGTGCCCCAGTCCCCAATGAAGCCAAATCCCTGAGCTCTGCACCAGCTTTTCAACTAGTCATTGAATCCCATGGTGCTGAGTACCCTAGTCTCATCCATGCCATAGACAGGTAGCACTTCCAAGAAAGTTACCTTGTGTGCTACTTGTCTAAGGCCCCTCCCCAACTCCACAAGCTCCTGTTGCACTGTTCTAATCCCATTCTCAGCCAGGTAATTCATAGGTAAACCTATGCCATCCAGAAACAATCACTTACAACTCTTACCCTCCACCCTGGGGAGTGCCTTCCTTCCTTCCTTTCAGACACCTATTTCACAAAGGCTAAGTAACAGATCTAGTCACAAATGACTGCAAATATCTCCCAGCTACAGTTCCTCCCAGGCAAATTACAGTTAAAACCAAGAAAAGTCCACCTCAAAAACAGAATCAATACTAGTTACTTACACAGGTCCAAAAATTAATAATTCAGTTCAATGTAGTCTAGAAAATAACCTCCTTGATTCAAGGAAGCTCTTGCTGCTTTCTCACTCTCTCTGTCTCAGTCTCAGCAGCAGCTGAGATGTAGACAAACACCAGACAAAGAGTCAAAGAAGCTTGATGATGTACTCAAGAAGGTCTTTGCCACCTCCTCTCTTAGTCTTCATCAGGTGAGCTATGCCACAATGATGCCAACTTTGGTCACTCCTTGCTGGGAGTGCTTGATGATGTCCTCCCTCAGTTACCTGCTGACAAGCAGATGCTGGTAACTTGGTCAAAGACCATGATCAAATGCTGGCTAAACACAAGGTCCAGATGGACTTAGACATGGATGACTCCTGCACCTGTGCCATGGTAGCTGCCATCTTGATGTGTTGCATGGCCTATCTGAACTCTGAAGCTCCCCACTTTTAGAGCTGACACTCAGCAAAAGCTGGCTAATGTCCTTTTCTTGGGCACTGGCCTCTTTGGCCCAGAGGTGGAAGGCCATTTTACCAAGACTGAGAAGTCCCAATGCCACCCTGAACTCTGTGGCTTTGCCTCAGAATGGGACCCGATGGCCCAGAAACCATAAAAAGAAGGCCTTCAGTTTCAGTCCTTTTAGTGCAGCAGTCTTGGCAGCAGCAGCCCCAGCAGGGACAATACTAAGCCTGGCACCCCAAGGCCAGGTTCTCCAGCCATAAGCCCAAAAGAGGTGGGGGTGGGGGAAGTAGTGCACTCTGGCCCTCATGGCTGGTGCCACCTCCAAAGCTGCTCAGTGATGGGTCAGGGGGTGTATACCTCCTGCCTGCCCATCTTGTGACCCAACTCCCTGAGGGGGGGGTTGACTTCACCACTTCTGACCACACTGGTCTGTCATTACTATGAACAAGTGGGTTGTTGAGTTGGTAGGCAGAGGACGGCCTCTTGACTTTGAGGCTCTTCTGCCTTACCCATCATATGCTCGTGAGAGTCCTAGGTGTTGCAGGACATGCTGTCCTCCCAATGAGAGGATGTTACTCAGTTCCTTGCAAAAGTTGCTACACCCATGTCCCAGATGCCCTGGGATGTCAGAGGTATATGTCCAGGTACTTCCTGGAACTGAAATGGACGGGGTCTGGTGCTCCATACTGCATCTGCACAATCTCAATCAGTACATGCAGAATTGCAAGCTCTGGATGGTAACCCTGAACCAGATCATACCATCCCTAGAGCAGGGCATGCGGTTCTGCTCCCTGAACCTCCGGGATGCATTCTTCCACATCCCAGTCCATCCATCCCACTGGCAACATCTTCAGTTCACCACGGAAGGGGTTCTTTATCAGTTCTTGGTCATGCCCATTGGCCTCCCATCTGTGCCCATGGTCTTCACCAAGTGCATGGTAGTGATGCTGCTTTCGTTTGGTACAAGAGTGCCAGGGTGTACCCCTACCTGGATGACTGGCTGATTATCAGGCCATCCAAGGAGGTCATGGAGTGGTCCAAGGATCTGACCCTCCAGCCCTGCAGAGACTTTAGCCTCTTGGTCAACCTAGGCAAGTCAGAACTGATCCCCTCACAGATGGTTCACCTCATCGGGGCACAACTAGACTCCCTGTGGGCCAAGGCCTGCCTCCCTGTAGACTGGTCAATAGATCTCACCTCCTTTGCCCGATCATTTTAGGTTGGGTGCTTGTACCCTGCCTGGGGCTTCCTGTGGTTGCTGGGGTACATGGTGTCTTGCACCACCATGGTCCAGTGGGCCCTCTGGC
Organism: Neoceratodus forsteri; assembly: GCA_016271365.2. Lineage (NCBI taxonomy): Eukaryota > Metazoa > Chordata > Ceratodontiformes > Ceratodontidae > Neoceratodus > Neoceratodus forsteri. The sequence continues at coordinate 437,453,880 of JADMNL010000023.1, forward strand.
AGATGCAGCACTTGCAGTGGGAGTTGAGTCATTAGTAGTACCATCATCTCAGTCAATTGGACCAGATGGTCACAATGATCCAGCCAATGTGGGATGCCAGCCAGTGGTGGTTGATCTCAGAACATCTGGAGGAAGGAGTCCTATTTGTCTGTCTAGAGCTGATCATCACTCTCACATTAGATGTGTCTCTGGTAGGGTGCAGAATGCACCTAGGAGACCACAAAGCCCACAGGTTCTAGTCACCCAGGAAATTCTGTCACCACATCTACCTGCTAGAGCTCCATGTAATGTTGCTAGCTCTGATAGAACTTGCTCTGTTAGTCAGGGATCAGGTCATGCAAGTCCAGACAGACAACACCACAACTATGTTCTACCCGAACAGGCAAGGTGGCATGCACTCCCTTATCTTGTGTTGGGAAGCCCTCTGCACCTGGACTCTTATACACAGCCTGGGTGCAGATCTCATGGTGATTCATGTCTCTGAATTGGGCAGTCAGCTGGCCGATGTCCTCAGCCAGGTGGGAAAGACATTGCACTAGATTTCCCTGCATCAGGAGGTAGCAAGCCACCTGTTCTCCCCATGGGGCACACCTCTGGTGGACCTGTTTGCCTGCTGGGGAAATAAACTAAGGCAGTCTGTGCCCACCTCCACAGTCAGGGACACTAAGAGGGGATGCATTTGTGAGGCCCTGGACTCCAGGCCTAATGTACACCTTTTCTCCCTTCCCTCTGAGCCACAAAGTGGTGATCAAGGCCTGGAAGGACAAGATGCAAATGATCAGGATAGTCCAAAGTTGCCAAGGCAGTTCTGGTACCCAGATCTACTCAGCCTCAGCAGCAGGCCTCCTTGGTGGTTGCTTCTTTGCCCAGAGCTGCTGACCAGACAACAGGGGAAGGTCCTTCCCCTAGACCTTGAGTCCTTGCACTTTATAACCTGGCTTCTGAGTGGCTAGAGTTCCAGGCTTTGGGTCTGTCAGAAGATGTGCTGCATGCTGTAGAGGTCTCCCAAAAAGAGTCAACTCACTGGTGCTAGGCCTTTAAATGGAAAAGGTATTCCATTTGATGTCAGAGCAAGGAGATTGATCCCCTTGCCTCTGCAGTGGCTTGTATCCTTGAGTACAGTACCTCTGGTCCCTCTCCTAGCTGATTCTGCAAGTGGCAACCCTCAAGGTGCACCTGGCAGTCATCTTGGCATACTGGACATAGGCTGGTATGCTGATGGTGGCCTAGGAGAAGGTGGTTGATCACTTTTTCAGGGGCCTTGACCACCTATCCCTTCCAGTGCATGAACCACCATGGGACTTACCTCTGGTGCTGGCATGCTCATGGGCAAGCCATATGAGCCTATGCACAGGTGTGGGATATCACATCTGTCATGGAAGACTGCCTTCTTGGTGGCCATCACATCAGACAGAATTATCATTGAGCTCTGTTTACTCCTAGTGGAGTCTCCATATCTGGTCTTCTTCATGACAAGGTCATACTTCACCCCCACCCAAAGTTCCCCCAAAGGCAATATCATAGATACACCTTAACCAGGTGATGAACCGTCTGGTATATTTTACTAACCCTTCTTCAGAGACCAACCACAGGCTCCATACTCTGAACCTGCTGATGGTGCTTGTTTATTACAAGGAGCACACAGCTGGAGTTTGGGGTGAGGCTCGACAGCTGTTCTTAACATACATTGAAGCTGTACCTGGTGGACCAGCAGCAAAGCAGATGATTGGCAGGTGGATTATATCCTGTATTGACCTCCACAATAGGTTAGCTGCTAGGGAATCTCCCATAGGGCTTAGGGCTCATTCCATCAGGCACACTGGTGCCTCTGTGGCTGCTTCCAGGGACATTCCTATCCAGGAGATTTTCAGAGCTACCACCTGGAAGTCAGCGCTCACCTTCCTCTCCCATTACAGCATTGACCTAGAGACTCATCGGGATGCTGTATTTATGACCTCAGTTCTCCAATCTCTGTTCACCAAGTTGGGGTGCTTGCCTTGACTCCCTCCTCCCAGAGAACTGCTGGAAGTCTACAAATGTGTGGATAAAGAACTATATCAATGCCCCTAGGAAAAAAGGTTACTCACCTGTAACTGTAGTTGTAAGAGTAGTACATAGTTCACATCCACACCACCTACCCAGCCTCACTTGGCAAGTGGCACATGGAACCTTACTTCCAGTGTGCAAACTCTAATGCCACTGGTTAGAGCTGGAGGATATGCCACCCGGGTGGTGAGAGGAGCTTAGCTTGTAGACGTCCTGACAAATCAGCACTTCCAGTGGAACTGCCAATTTGTGGATCTGAACTACATACCACTCCTAGAACTACTGTTACAGGTGAGTAACCTATTTTTATTGATCAACCTTGATCAATAATTTATTAATACTGCTGCGGAGACTGTATTGTAAAAGTGGTCTCAGTTATATTCTTAAGATATCAAAATCAGTTCTCGTACCCAAAGAATGCATGTGAGATCACTCTCATTATTGTAAGACTGGTCTCCACAACAGTTAACACACAGTACATCTTCCTCAGCTTCCCTTATCCTTTCTCAGTCTCCCATTACCTCCCTATGCATGCCTAATGACTGATACAAGTGTTCATGACTTGTAAGAAACTTTGGTTTACAATGTATATGAAAGGCACTATACAATAAAAACAAATTCCTCTCTGTTCTTTCCAATAACATTTCTGTTCATTCTCTTTCTTGGAATATCCAACCATTTTACATAGAAACCAGAATAAGTGAAATGTTTGCCACACCTCACAACTGTCCCTGATTTTGCCTCAGAAATGTCCTCTGTCTCTCTAAAATTTGGCCTAGTCATCACTGAAAAATAGGAATACAGATAATTAAATATTGTCACCTATTAGTGTTACAGTCTAGTTCTCATTACAAAAAGACTATTTAGACTATGCAGCATATTGTACACGTCTTGTGGTGCTGATATTACTATTTTATTTTCAGATGTGTCCCTGATTTTGGCCGTTTGTTCCTGATTTTTTTAAGGCTTGTCCCTGATTTGTGAGGTTGAAGGTTGAGAGGAATATTTTGGAAAATGTAATTTCCTTTAGACATCAAATAATCATTTGTTCTGTTTCCTATGTTTGCTGTCTGTACTATGACAGTAAGTCTAGGTACTGCGTGTATTCTTTGTTAGAATCCAGCTGAATGCTGTTGACCCCTTGTCCATGTCATTAACAAGTATTTCAGTTCTCATTTGCACATAAATGATCTACTGCTGTTTCCATTATTACCTCTTTATTGTTTTGAGGAATATTTACTTATGTTAACTTCTGTGAAGATTTTAATAGCATGCAACAAAGAATTCCCACATCTCTTTGTACACAGTATAAACGGAGGCTCTAGGGACCTTTCTCACACCTCCCTTTTTTACATGCCTTTTTATTTATAAAATTTTATGTAATACAACAAACAACATATTTACATAAAACAGAAATGAGTATGCAGCCCAAAAAGTAAAAGTACAGGTTTTCGACTTCATGCATTAACACAAGACAACATATTGCCCATTTACTAACTCAGGATGGCCTTAGAGTATCAAGAAATAGAGTCCAGTGAAATAATATTGTAGAATACTCTGCTCTCATCTTTTCAACTTCTTGAAGGCTCTTAACCAATGTTTCCCACCTCTTGAAGGATTCCAAAAGTAGAAGAAGCTGAAAAACACTCAAATGTGACCATAAAGGAAATGAAATAGATATCCTGGCCTCAATTAAGTTGTGTTGCACTCCTAACTCTTAGACCCATGCAAAATGGCCAGTAGAGAGACAGATTACTGCAAAGGAGCCAAATCAAAGTTCACAAATTGAGTGGAGTGTAATTCACACCAGTAATTAACTGCTCACTCTGTGAAGAGTAGTTAGCATGCATATGCCATAGGTAAAAACTAGAGCAAAAACACAACATGACTATAAAAAGACTTTACAAAGCTCGAAAGTCCCATGCTATTGCAAACTCCAGAAATATAAGGGAAAGTTTCTGACAGCCTATAAAAGACAAAAGAGAAATCTTAAAGGCAGTCCCATTCAGGCACTGGGTCCCACTTCATCTTGCTTCTCTCCTGAGTCTTCATCCTCTGAGGACTGGACAGTAGCTAATTTGAAGGCAAACACCGCTGCCATGTCAGAGTCCATGAAGACAAGGGTTCTGTTAACATGCTGAACCTGAAGGCAGTCTGGGAAGAGGAGTTGAGATGACTTGTAGGACTTTTTTCCTATTTTGCATCTGGGAGGAAATGCCAGGAAAGAATGCGATTTTTCCTCCAAGACAATATCACCATACTGTCTGGTGACCTGCAGCAGGGACTAGAGAGGGACTATAGCAGTCATAGGGCACAGAGCATGTGCATCATTCAATCTAGCTCTCATTGGGATGGCAAAGGCCCTAAGGATATATATACCTGAGTCTGCCAGTAAAAGCCCCAGATCTGTAAAATTAATCAAGAGACCACAGATTTGATGTTGGCTCTGCGAGCCAGGTGGGGAGGAAAACCCACAATCTGAATATTTGATTGTATTGTGCATTTGCAAGAGCTCCCACCTCATCTCATAAAAAGTGAATGTCCTACACAAATGTAGCATTCCTTTCATGCTGGCATTCTGCCTCATTGCTGAGCTCTGTGACGGTGGCAGCATTAGTTTGCACTTAAGAATCCAGTTCACAAAATCTCCAAGTGCTGCAAGCTTTCTGTTTGTTTCTTCCCCCAATTTTTGTATTTTCTGCAACATTGCCATTATTTGTGGGTTTGGCAGATCAGAGGCTTTCACTTTTGCTGAGGAGAGCGGTCCTCCCAGACTCCAAACATCTTAAAGTCAACTCTTTTGTAAGAAATGGAGAGCTACTTCCACTTAAAGAATTACTAGAATAAGACAATCTAAACAAAAAACATCTACCAAAATTACTGTTGTTGAAAATAGCTTTAAAGGCTCATCTGGGAGCTAACCTTTGGATGACAGACTCTCTGGATATATTAAAAGATATGAAACAATGAGCTTCAAAACCCTATCCTATAGCCAATCTCTAGCAACTACTAATGACTTTAAAGTATTCACCAGATCCTGTAATTTCTTCCTTTTGGCATAAAGAAACCAGAAAATCTCCATAAAACTGATCTACTCTCTGGAACAACCTATATAAATATATCCCATAGGACAATTTGAGATTGATCCAATTCAAAACCCTACATAATGCATATTTGACACCACAGAAATTATACAACTTCAGTTTATCAGAGTCAAATAAATGCATTAAATATGATTTAGCAGAGGGTTCAATCATTCATGTCCTATGGTTTTGCCCAAACGTGCAACACATTTGGAGCTTGGTTAAAGATACTACAAGGGTGAAACTTTCTTTCCACAAAGTGATAAACTTAGAAATGTGTATTCTGGGTAATCTTAACATGGTTAAGGGTAGTTGATAAGTCAATTTTATCTTTCGTGGCCATCTCAATGAACAACATGTAGTAAGACATTGGCTGGACAAAGATGACTTTTGCTTGAAAGAATGGACAGCGAATATTGTATTTAATTTACAAATTATAAAACTAATACATTTATTTCACAATAAGATCAACATATTTTACGATAGATGGGGCAAGATTTACAAACTATTGATTCAGGTTGTGTTGATGTTCTTTAATTTAATTCAGGTTGGGATGGGATGACTCTGAGCATTAATAGGTAGATTATATTTTTAGACAGGCATAACTAAGTTGACTTCACACTTTTCCTTATAGGCCTTTGCAAATTAACCAGGATTTACGTTTATGTAGATCTGTATGGATATTATTTATTTAAATGTTATTTATTTATTTATTTATTTTTAATGATATCGGAATTGCAACCCTTCGAGTCAGAGACTCATTTAAAAAGGTTCCATTTCAGAGTACATAGAACAATGTGGACAGACAGATAACAAGGATACTATTGGTGTAAAATATACAGGGCACAAAAAGAAAACGATTTCTATACAGGGTAGTGACTAAGGTTGACATTACAGGTTACACAAGAATAACAAGCATTTTAACAATTAGAGTTAATACAATAGAACTAAGGTGCAGAACATATTAGGGAGAAGCCCCAAGTAGGGAGTCTTAGGCAGGTTGCGTGTCTCTGCTAGGGGCATTTACAGCAGCGAGAGTTGAAGAGATGGTGCCGGAGAGCTGTTTTGAAAGGCCAAATCCTTCTTTCAGAGGTGATGGCAGAGGGGAAGGAGTTAAACCAGGATGGGGCTCTGTAGAGGAAAGACCTCTGGGCCAGGGAGGTCCTGACTCTGGGTACATGGAGAGAAGGCTTGGAGGAGCTACAGGTGGACAAGGAAGGGGGAGATGGGCAGATGATTGTGGACAAGCCCAGGGGGGCAAAACCTGCTATGATTTTCTTGGTGAAGAGGCAGGACTGGTAGAGAAGCCTCTCATCAAAGTTGAGCACATTTGCCAAGGAATACAGTGTCCAGGTATGGATAAGCTTGTTGGAACTTGTGAGCAGTTGGCAGGCCTTGTTTAGTGACAGTTTGATTTTGTTGAGGGCAGTGTTGTCCAGATCAAAGAAATTACGGGGAAGTATCATGCTGAGGTCCAAAAAGGTGGCAGTTAGTTTGTCGGCAATGCACTGTGGGCCAGTGGTGATAGAGCCGTTGATGTTGAGTTGGGATGGGGGGTGAACATGGATTTTCCATTGAGTTGCTTTATATTGTCCCAGAATTTATGGGCAGAGCCCCAGGAGGTGACAAGTGTTGGCCTGTAATAGTCCACTTTGGCTTTGTGGATGGCACAGGTGCATTTGTTTCTTGTGGCACAGTAGGCTTGCCTATACATAGGCTTGCAAGAGTCAATGGCTCTATGCCAGAGGTTGTCTCTGCACTGCACTTGGTTGATTAGGGAAGGGGTGATCCAGGGGGAGTTATGATCTTTAGTAATGAGTTTGGAGGGGGGAGCAAATGTGTTGCAGGCCAAATTGAAGGAGTGGATAAAATAATCAAGGACAGTGTCAATGTCGGGGGCTAGATTAATAGGTGACCAGTCCCAGTGGGTGAAATGTTCTTTTAGTTGACTCAGTTTGCCAGGTCAAAGGTGTCACTGGTAGATAAATGTGGGTGGGGGTTTTGTGTCTTACAGAACCAGGAGAAAATTATTGGGAAGTGATCACTTAGGGCATTGGGCAGTGCAGTAGTGTCAGAAATTTTGTGGGGTCTGTTTGAGAGGACAGTGTCCAACAGAGTGGTGGTTCCATTAGCTGGGTTGGTCTGGGTGGGGTGGGTGGCCAATTGAGTAAGGTCGAGGACAGCAAAGGCATCTTTGGCCTGGTAGGCAGAGCAGGTGAGCCAATTGATATTAAGATCACCCGCCATAATTTGCTCAACTTTGGGTGGTAAATGGGAGAGGTGCTCAAGTAGAGATTGGAGAGCACCATTCTGGTGGCATGGAGGGATATAGGTGGCAGTGATTATAAGATGGGCTCTGGAGGTGTCAGGGATGATTTTGAGGAAGAGGACTTGAGCACCATAATCCAGATGAGGGGAGGGTGTGTCCTTGAAAAGAGTCACAGAGGTAAATGGCACAGCCATCCCTGCGTTTCCCAACTTTATCTTCCCTGAAGAGAGTATACCCAGGTGGAACAACAAAAGAGTCAGGGGTGGACTTGGATAGCCACATTTCAATGATTGCTAAGATATCCAGTTGGTGCTGGGCAATCCAGCCTTGGAGGCCAGAGTACTTCCTAAGAAGACTGCAGATGTTCATGGAGGTGATACGGAGCCCAGTAGCCAGAGGGGGGTGGATGGGGCTGGCGGTGGCAGGACCTGGATTGAGGCGGACATTACCAGACAACAGGAGGAGGAGAGATATCACTCTGAGTAGAGCCAGGTGTTGCCTGTGGTGAGAGGGGGAGTGAGTCATATGAGGTCCACACTGGGAGGGAGACTGGGATGAGAAGGGAGTGGAGGAAGGGAATGGTCAAGAAGAGAGGGGGCTGGGGGAGTCAGGAAAAGATGTCTGTGGGACATCGTGCACCGGGGGGGTGTAATGGCAAGGGGGTGGCAGCAGTGGTGGTGAAGAGGTGACATAACATGGGGCAAGAGTGGGAGTGTATGGTGGGGGATGGCAGTTGGATAGGGGCTGGTGGAACACATAGGATTAGGAGGAATAGTATGAGCAGGGTCAAGAAGGCGGAGGCACAGGAGAAGATAGAGATAGTCATGGCTGGAGTGCAGGAGCAGTGGCTGTGGAGATACAAGGGGGATGGAGAGACTTCTAGCAGAAGTGTAGCCCAATTGGCACAGAGGTAGGACCTTGGACTATAGTGCCAAAGGTGCAGTGTTTGATACTCAGGCAGGGAGGCTATAAGCAGGGTTGGCGAAAAGAGGTGGACAGGGAAGAAGAGGTCCTAGAAAGATGTGGAGGAAGGGATACAATAGCAACTCCTAGTGGCCACTGAGTGCAATGCAGACAGCAAGATATAGGGGCAGTAGAGAAAGCAGACAGTACAGCAAGGAGTTAGAGGAGGGCATTGTACTACCATCTAGAGGTGGCTTTGTATAACCTGCAGAGGGAGAAATGGGCACTCAGAAAAAGTTTGTTTTTTTTTTATTATTTTTACCAGGAGAGACACACTAAGCTGAAAGCTTGTTTAAGGTGTGACCTGGAAGAACAAGGATGTTAAGTGACTTGCTCAGGGTCACACAGTATGCAAGTGGAGGCTGTGGGATTCAAATCCAGGTCTCCAGGTTTGCAGCTCAGAGCCTTAAACCACTGTGCTATACTGCCTCCTAAGTTGCAGGAGGACGTCACATGACAGGGGGAGGTCCTTAAGTTAAGGGACACCCTTGGGTGGGAGGGTGGCTGGGGTGAGTGGGGCAGTCACCCTCTAACACCCCCTCAGCAAGATGGCTAAGCAGAGGAGGCTTAGTCTTGTTTTTAGAGCTTCCTGATCCAACTCTGTCCCCCTGTAATCATGTGCTGGCATCTGTGTGTGGTAGGGAAAGGGGTCCTGGAGCCTAAGTAAGGGGCGAGAACAATGGATTAATTAACATGCAGCAGGAAGGACATTCAGGGCTGAGGCCTTCACAGAGCTCCCTAGTGTGCATGTGTGGACAGGGGAGCAGGGGAGAGCTGTGTGGTCTGGCTACAGTGAACAATGGAGCCCCAGGCAGCCATCCTAAGAATTCCATAACCATGAGGTGGGACTCAGGACAGACCCTACAGAGGGCATAGAAGGACTGAACAGGTACTGATAAGGCCACTAGCGATTGCAACAGTGTCTAAGTAAATGGAGTATTTCAGTAACTAAACAATCTGCTGAGCTAGTAAATTCTATTGGGGGGTGGGGGGATTAATGATTGTTGGAATTTTGTATAGACTATTATTATGTTTATGTATTGGCATAGGTGGATTTATATTGTTGACTTATACTGTTGTTATTACTACTATGTATGTATTTTCTCTGTATTTCAAAAAGTTGATTAAATAAAAGAAAGTAAAAAATAAAAAGTGGGCAAGTCCAGTGACCTAAACAACCTGAGATTAATAAATTGAGGGGGGGGGGCTTAGGATGCTGTATCTTGTGCACACAGTAAACAATATGATGGTCACTGAGTGCATTAGGAAGGATTCCTGCATCCACAACATGGTGTGCATGAGATGACAGAACTCTGTCTATCAGAGAGTTATTTGAAGATTTAAAATTTAGCCAAGTGGGCTCAGAAATCAGTTGAATCAACTGTGGTGACTTTGTATTTTGGACATATTTATTTGTGCTAGGGGTGAGACAATTTATATTAAATTCAGTGAGAATATAAAGCTTACCTCTGGAAGACTTAGAACAGATAGTTGAAAGAAAATCAGTAACTAAGGCAGGGGAAATACCATGGCAACAGCAAACCCCAGCAATAAAGATGGGGAGAGAAAAAGGAAGAGAGAGTTTAAGAAGCAGCAGCTCATAGGCAGAGAGGAAAGAGACAGCAAGAACAGTCACAAATTGTATACTGGTGGAAATGTAAACTGCAACACCACCGCCCCTCTTCCTGCAATCTTCCCTGACTATAGTGTAGTTTCTGTGTTTCTTATAGTTGCAAGAGTGTATTTCTTTGGACTATTACACTCTTTGTTAGGTGCCCCGAGCTGTTATATCCATGGGAGGCATTGCTGAGGCAGGTAAGAGAGGTGCAGCTACTGTGAGCGAGCCTGCTGCTGTTTCCAGAACTTTTACCCATTATGGGCATTGCTGAGGCAGGTACCAGAGGTGCAGCTGCTGTAAATGAGCCTGTTGCTGTTTCCAAAACTTTTACCCATAGCGGAAATTGCTGAGGCAGGTGCAAGAGGTGCAGCTGCTGTGAGTGAGCCTGCTGCTGTTTCCAAAACTTTTACCCATGGTAGGCATTGTTGAGGCAGGTTCGAGAGGCACAGCTGCTGTGAGTGAACATGTTGCTGTTTCAAAAAGTTATACCTATGGCGGGCATTGCCGAGGTAGGTATGAGAGGCACAGCTGCTCTGACTAAGCCTGCTGCTGTTTTCAAAAATTATACCCTTGGCAGGCATTGACGAGGTAGGTACGAGAGGTGCAGCTGCTCCGAGTGAGGTTGCTGCTGTTTTCAGTAATTATAGCCATGGTGGGAATCAAAGTTACATAACATAAAACTGATGATTGACAAAAGTATGAGTAGTGTGGCACATACAGTATGCCTGGCATGGTGGCAGTGGTGATGGTTTTATTCATTTTGTACACAACCTACTCATCATATTCAGTATCACTGCAGGCCGTTGTTCATGTTCAGGGTCAGAATCGCATAATTCATTTTTTGGGGCAATTGGGAAATTGTCAGCATTCATTTTGTGAAATGTAAGCTGTTCCACAGGACTTAGCAGCGTTCTGTGGTTAGTGACTATTCCTCCAGCTGCACTAAATATGCATTCTGAATATACACTTGAAGGTGGACAACTCAGGTACATTATTGCAGGATTTGCTAGATCTGGCCATATTGTTCTGTTTTGTTTCCAACAGAGTAATGGATTTCCCTTGAGATCAATCACAGTACGGTCTGCAAAATACTCCAGGATCATTGTGCTGTGTGAGACAGTTACCAGTCTTGCAGATGAACCAGTTGCACTGTCTTTGCAGGATACAAGTCCATGTTGTTGCAGAAGACTCAGAAGTGATTTGCCTTTCTGATCCTGAACATAGATGCCAGAGAAATACATGAAGATGTCCTTTTCCTCGCTGATGACGCTGGTGATTGTGAAGAATTGATAGATGTGCCATTGTCTCCGTCAGAGGTGCACTCTGATGGTTCGGCAGGTTTGACTGCTGTACATCAATTAATGGTGTAGGTGGGGCAATGTAATGTTTGGGTAGCAGAAGATCTCTCCAATACTCAGTGTCTTCCCCTGCAGGAAGGATGGCTTTAATGTTCCACTTAAAGTGGGGATCTAGCAATGTAGCCAACATATAGGTATGATTCTTAAACATGGCATTTAATCTCTGAACAGTCAACAGTCATCACTCAAGTCATCTGCCAGTATAACAGCGGCGGTGTCTTCTTTTAACTGAAAGTCTTTCTTTATGTCATCAAGGAAAATGTGAAGAAATCTTATTTGAGGAAGAATTTGACTGAGAGTTACACTGTTCACACTGACATACATATGGCAGTCCCAAATGGCTCCAATAAGGTGATCAAAGATCCAAGTAGAGTCCAACTGCTGAAACTGAGCATTATATCTACTTTACCAATTTGATGCTGCATGGTGTAGTCATGTACAGTTTTTTTTCTGTTCAAGATGCCCTTCCAACATGTAAAATGTTGAGTTTCAGTGGGTTGGAACTTCCTGCTTTTATGCATGCAATGGTAAGTTGTTTCACCTTTGCAACCCCTTCAGGAATTTTTGTGCTTTCACAGAGTGGCTGAAATGTCCACATATTCTCCTAGCAAGACCTAACAGGTTTTTCAACATTTCTGTTTTCATTTAAGAAACTATGGATGAGAAGATTTAAACAACGTGCAAAACAAGGTATGTGTTGTTAGCTGCCATCTCTAACTGCTTTGACTATGTTGGCACCATTATCTGACACTATGAACCTTGGAGATAAAGAATACAGAGTAAGCCATTTCTGGAATTGATTTTGCAGCTCCTGCAAAATATTCACAGCAGTGTGGTTTTCCTCAAAAGTGGTGACACAATACAGCCTGCTTCCTACTGCTTATGGTAGAGTGGGGATTATTACTTTCTGACTGAAAACTTGCCCAATGAGCTGCAACAGTCATGTACTCAATTGTTTGGTTGCTGGTCCATATATCTATGGTTATGTGAACCTGCTTCACGTCAGAGAGTTTCAACTGCTTAATGACTTCAGTACACACCGAGTCATACAACTGTGGAACAGCCTTTTTCGAGAATATGAACAGGGAATGGTATACCTTGGTTCAGTCCAGTTCATGAACTTGAGGAAACCTTTTTGGGCAGCAAAAGGGAGTTGGCAATCTGCCAACAGCTCTACATTGACTCTATTTAACAGCTGGCATGTTGGATGTGTAATCCCCCCCCCCCGCCTTCAGGCGGGGTTTACCTTAGCTTGTCTTCCAGGGCATCTCATTTGCCCTCTGTTTGGCCTTGGTCCAACCCTGTTGTTCTGCCCTCTTGAACCTGGGCTAATATCCAGTCTGAGGTTTGAATCTGTGTTAGATATCTGTGTCTGCATATATTCTGCATGAATGTGCAAGCTGATGCCTTTGCACTATATCTTTAAGAGCTCTGTATCTGTATATAATCGCATCAGCCTGTGCTGGCTCTGAGTGCTTCAGCGCTTACTACTGGCCAGGGAATGCTCTGTCAGACTCCACTCTTGCACTGGATAATAGTACAGAGGGATCCCTATTGAAAGCTGTCAATGTTTAATTTTAATACTGAACAGATTATTTATAAAAATGGACTTTAAAGTTAGATATCTAGCTGTCTGCCCTTTGGCAAAAATCTTGTTACTTTGACCTTTTGTTTTAACCAATCAGCACTCAAAGGGTCCTAAACGGGTCCTTAGCTGTGGCTGCTAGGAAGAATAGAGGAATGTGTGTTCGGCACCTTCTGAATAGCCAATTAGAAAGCCAAAACTGTGATTGATAGCCTCTTTGACAAATCAAAAGCTGCCATCTTCCTGTGAATCCTGAGGGAGAGTTACAGCTTGGGCAGTCTAAATCTAGTTCCCAAAGAGTAAGGAGTACTCTTCCAGTGCTCCTTCCAAGGAAGGAGAAGACCTGCTTGGGGCTTATCCAGTCCATAGCCCAGGAGGAGGCCTGTGACTGCTGAATATCTGAAAGTGTTCTAGCCAAGTGACGTGCTATGTTGCTGACCAGAGCCAGAACTTTTGGAAACTGCAGAGAGACTGCTGCCTTCCCCAACCTGGGAGGTAAGCCAGATTAGAGGAGGGAGAGAAGTGTCAGCATTGAACTGTCAGAGTGAGAAATCTGGATCCACATGTGCCAAAGCCTTTTTTTCAGAGCCAAAAGTTCCAGAAACTGCATTCTGAGCCTGGAGGAAAAAAGTTCAGAGACTGTATCCTGAGTTCAAAGCTGCAGCTACACTGTGACCAATTTGGGAAGTAGGCTATTAGTGCAGCAGTTAGTGCTGGTTTGTAGCCACCTAAGGGGTAATATGTAGACGTGGGGGTGAGTCGTGTCAGCCCTGGTCCTTGATGCTGGTCCAAGCTTCAGAAGCCAGAAGCCTGCATCTGAGACTCTGGAGGTTCGAGCCTGCCCATGGGAGCCAACCATTCCTAAAGGAGATCCAGAGCTGGAGGTCCATCAGAACTATGAGTAACATCAGGGCTAGCCCTGCAACAGTGTTTTACCAGTTGTGTTTGAAATGTAATGTTGGCCATTGGGTCCAGAATTCCAATTACCAGTTTGCCTGAGAGTTTCAGTCATTAAGTTCCTTTTTAAATTTCAATTGCAATTGCATGGCCAAAGAGATAAATCAGATCATTTGTTTATGTGCACCAGCGCCAGCCAAGCAGCTGCAACATGCATCAGGCCTGCAACGATATAAGTCTGAGTACTCAGTGACACTAACTGGGAGTGCATAACTGTACTGTTAATTTGTGGGAATGCATCTGAATTATGCCGCACTGGTGAGAGGTGGGATTTGTGCTGTTAATGTGTTTCAAAGCCAAGAGTAAACTGCATAGCCACATTTTCAGTTTTCATTCCCTCATTCCCCCAACTATCCCCGTAAATAAAAGGATTTGTTGTCATCTTGATACTGTCCATGCACATATTATTATTGGGTGCAGCCTTAATGTGTCTAACCTTGCAGTGCATTGCTCTTGCTGCTCGTTATTTTCACAGGTAACTGGGGTCTCAGCCATAAATAGCACCTGTTTGATAAATGCAGTCCATGTGAGCATGTTATTAGCAACAGCCATTAATTGTATGACTTTAGCCTGTTTGAACTTCTGTGTGTTAATCCATGTGTGGGGTGACTGGAAGTGGAGGTAGGTAGGTAAGGCATCCCAGGGGGTTGCACCAGGCAAGCATCTGGCCCACTATAATTTTACTCTGGGTAGAGGCACAGCTATATTATTCTGTCTTGGGAAAGAACCCCCCCAATCACCATCAGAACAGAGCTCAGGCCCCTGAGCCTATACTTAGACCATTAGGCAGGGATAGTAGCCCACTGGTACATGGCGCCCAGGTTACAGATGCTTGTGGGTAAATTTTGATGTCCTTGCAACACCTTCTTTTAATGTGAGTTGATGAGAATCATGAGATATTTAAAATTTTTGGGAGATTGTATTTTTCTCAACTTTTTTACATGGAGTGCTGCTTTGGGATTTTGCAGTAATTGATGGTGTCAGAAGAAAACAGTCTATGTTTATCTGGGAGGACTACAAGGACCCATCAAGTGATTCAATGTCAAATCCTGCTTCCAGTTCATTATCACTATGGTCACTGTCACAACTACCTCCACTACTGCCCATACCAACTACACTGTTCCTTGCCCTGCCCCACTCAATTAGGTGTTTTGCCCTGGCATTTCATATCATTACTGATGTTCCAAAATTTCCCGCTTTGCCACCATGACTGATGTTCTTTTTGCACAGAGTTCATACAGCTTGAGAGTTGTCTGCAGTGTCAATATAAATTAATTCCACACTAAAGATGTACCTTTTGTGCTTTGTACTATGGTGCCTGGCACTATTTCCTGTACAGTCAAGGGACCTGGATGAAACCCTATACTGCCATTTCCTTGTTGACATGAATTGTTCTCATTCATGCTCATCTTCCTATTCTTACATTTAGCATATGATTTGTTTTCTGTACTTGCCTCTCATTCCTTACAGTGGCATCCTCTCCTACACCCTCATCGAAACTACCGACCTCATCGCTACAACATTCAGAAGAACTGGAAGTGAAACATAGAAACATAGAAATTGTCAGCAGATAAGGACTGTTATGACCATCCAGTCTACCCGTAGGCCCTATACATTGTATGTGGCCACTGACCCTATGTGATCAATGGCTTTTCATCACTCCCTCCCCTCTCAAGCTTACCTGTGCCTGTCCCAGGCATGCTTTAACCCCTCCATTGTGCTTGCCCCCACTACCTCCTGTGGCAGACTATTCCAGGCATCGACTACCCTTTCCATGTAGAAAAACTTCCTCACATTACCTCTTAATCTACCCCCTTCCAATTTCATATTGTGCCCCCTTGTTCTAGTACTTTTTCTACATTGGAAAAGGTCCCCCACCTGTACCTTGTTTATGCCCTTGAGGTACTTGAAAGTTTCAATCATGTCCCCCCGCTGCCTCCTCTCCTCCAGTGAGTACATATTGAGGTCCCTTAGTCTCTCCTCATATGTTTTGTGGTGCAAGTCCTGCACCATTTTTGTTGCCCTTCTCTGGATAGTCTCCATTTTATCTATGTCCTGGCACAGGTGTGGCCTCCAGAACTGCATGCAGTACTTCAGGTGAGGTCTTACCAATGTTTTATACAATAGCATCACCACCTTCCACCTCCTGCTAGTGATACCCCTGCCTATGCACCCCAGCATGCCACTGACCCTCCCTGCCACCTTTGCGCACCGCTTTGATACCTTAAGGTCATCAGAGATGATAACCCCTAGGTCCCTTTCCTCTTTGGTGACAGTCAGCTCCCCCCCAACCTGTAGCTCTCCCCAGAGTTCTCTCTACCCAGGTGAATTATTTTGCACTTCTTTGCATTGAACCTCAGTTGCCATATCTCTGACAATCTTTCAAGCTTCTCTAGGTCCCTCATAATTTTCTGCACCCCTTCTGGAGTATCCACCCTGTTGCAGATTTTGGTGTAATCTGCAAACAGGCAGACCTTTCCTTCCAGCCCCTCTGCAATGTCACTAATGAAGTCATTGAACAGGACAGATCCTAGTACTGATCCCGTGGTACTCCACTGGTCACCCCCCCTTCCAGATTGTACCCCATTTACCACCACCCTCTGTCTCCTGTCTATTAACCAGTTCCTTACCCAGTTTTCCACTTTTTCACCCATGCCCAGACTACCCATCTTGTTAATCAGACTTCTATGTGGGACGGTGTCGAAGACTTTGCTGAAATCTAGGTAGGCGACGTCCACCATCCTTGATTTATTTCCGTAGTCACCCAATCAAAAAAATCTATTAGATTTGTTTGACACGGTCTTCCTGCTGTGAATCCATGTTGCTGCAGATCCTGAGCACTGCTGGATTCCATATGTGCCACTATCCTTTCTTTCAGCAGTGTCTCCATGATCTTACCCACCACTAAAGTGAGGCTGACTAGCCTGTCATTCCCCACCTCTTCCCTACTGCCACTTCTGTGCAGTGGGACTACATGTGCCATCCTCCAGTCCACTGGAATGACACCAGTGTTGAGTGACTCTGTGAACAGGGCCGCCAGAGGCACTGCTAGTTCCCTTCACAGCTCCTTTAATATCCTCAGGTGGATGCCATCTGGCCCCATGGCCTTATTCACCTTCAGCTTTGTGAGTCCTTCCAGAACTCTCTCCACTGTGAATGTACTAGTGTCCACTTCTCCCCCTCACTGCCTCTGCAACCCAGCTGTGGTCCTTGATCCTCCCACTCCTTAGTGAATACTGAGCAGAAATATTTGTTTAGTATTTCTGCCTTGTCCAGATCCCCCTTTTTACACTCTCCCTTCTCCCCTTTGAGCCTCACAATCCCCCTCTGGTTTTTCTTCTTTCACTGATGTACCTATAAAATGCCTTATCCCCTTTGTTTACAGACTGTTCTATGCCCTCTTCTGTCTACACCTTCGCCTTCCTAACAGCCTTCCCTGCTTCCCTTAGACATTCAAGGTACACCTCCCTGTCCTCCTCCCTTTAGCTCCCCTTATATTTCGTGAAACTCAGCCTTTTAGCCCTGACTTTGTCCCACACCTCTTTGGAGAACCATAATAGGTTCCTTCTTCTTTTCCCTTTGGCCACTATCCTAATGCATTGGTTTGTTATATCCACTATGGCTTCTTTCAGTTTCTCCCACTGTTCTTCCACCCGCTCTATTATCTCTCCCATCCCCAGTAGTGATTGTATAGCTCTACTCATTTCAGTGAAATCCACCCTTCTGAAATCTAATACTCTTGCCGTTTTGTGGCTGGTAGCCCGTGACATGGGATTCAGCAATTGAGCGCTTGCAATAATGGTGACTCAATGAGGTAGGGCAACCAGATGGGGTGGGTCGGCACATATAGCGACAGGATGTCACTACACGTACGCACACAGGGGGGGTAGGAGACAGCACGCTCAGTGAGGGGAGGGAAGGATTTTGAGGGGTGGTGCCATAGTGGGCTGCTGAGCTGGCCCTGTAGCATGGTGGGTGGGTTTGTGGCTTGGGTGGGCAGGGTGCTGGGTTCAGGTCCAGCGCACAGGTGTGTTTTTATTGTGCCTGGCCCAATTTTTTTTATGTTTTCACCCCCGACATGCACCCCCTGGAGTTGAGAGAAACTCAAGTAGGGGGTGCGGCCCCATGGGTGGGGGGGCGCGGGAGGCATTGCCCCCTGCATAAAACATTAAAATGCAAGCCCCTAGTGCCGTTTTGCTGTGCATCGGGGAGTCAGAGTGCTGAAATTAATTTTCGGCAATCTGACTTTGCCATAATGGCGATCGCCTTTTGGCAGTCACCATTATGACATGGAACCGTGTGGCTTAATTGAGTTAGTCTCCATATTGAATCATACCATGTGGTTATCACTGACCCCAGCTGCCCTTCCACCTGTATTTCTTTGACTCTGTTCCCATTAGTCCATACGAGGCCCAGAATTGACTCGTCCCTGGTTGGCTCATGCACCAGATGCCTGAGTCCAACCCTCTGCAGGGATTCCAAGATGACTGTGCTTCTAGCTGAAGCAGCCACCTGGGTGGCCCAATCTACGTCCAGCATATTGAAATCCCTCAGTAGCAGTATTTCACCTTTAGCTGCCATGTCATGTATGTTCTCCATTAATTCTCTGTCCACTTCATCCTTCTGTGCTGGAGGTCTATATCTCACCCCTGTGTGTACTGCTGTGCCATTCCCTGGCTCCAGGGTGACCCAAATTACCTCAGCCTCCCCCTGTCTTCCCTGAACTTCTGTAGCCTTTATAAAATCTCTGATGCACAGGGCCACTCCCCCACCCTTTTTAACCTTCCTGTCTCTCCAGAACAGTGTATAGCCTGGTACATTGACTTCCTAGTCATGATTAGCAGAGTACCACATTTCTGTTATTACTACTATGTCAAGGTCTGCATCTGCCAACAAGAACGTGTATGCACAGGCAAAAACACAGCTCAAAGGCTGCAGCAAAGAGGAGCCAAGGTGCAAAACTACAAAGTTAGAAATAAAGAAACCCTTGGCTCACCCAAAGACCTCACAAAAACAATAGAACGCTGTTGTAAAAATGAAAGCAGCAAGATCAAGCGTTAAGTGCAACATGAAACATAGATCTTTGTGTGAGGTGTACTTCTATATGTAATAAAATTGCTGCTTGCATTTTTACAACAGCGTTCTGTTGTTTTTGTAAGGTTTTATTTCTAAATCTGCCAACAAGGCCTCCAGGTCTGGAACCTTATTTCCTAGGCTATGGGCATTCATTAGCATGACATTCCATGTTTTACAGTCTGCCCTCCCTCTTCTCTTGTTCTCCCTCTCCAGCGTCTTCCCCCCACTCCAGTTTCCTTTCCTATGTGCTCTTGCCCCCCATAACACTCATTATACATTCTTCACCTGCCTGCCTTCCCCTCCCTGCCTGCTTTAGCTGTTCCTGTAGTCAACTTATGTTCCTGCATGTTCCCATGGGGAGGGGTGTTCCTAAGCCTCCTGACCCTCCTGGCTCTCCCCCTTGGCCAGTTTAAGTGATCACAGCTGAAGCATTTAAACTTCTCACCAGGGTCCCCTTCTTGAACAGATGCAGGCCATCCTCGTTATATAAGCTCACATCTGCCCATGTCAGGTCCCAGTCCCCTATGAAGCCAAAACCCTCCCTTCCATACCAATCCTTCAACCAGGAGTTGAATGTATGGATGTGGAGTGCTCTAGCTTTCCCAGTGCCTTTAACAGGTAGCACCTCCATGAATGAGATGGAGTGTGCTATCTGTTTCAGGTTTTCCCCCAGCTTCCTGAAATCCTCCTGGGCTCTGGCTAACCCCACCCTTCTCCTCACCAGATCATTGGTCCCCAGGTGGACAATGACATCCAGCTGCTCCCTCCTAGCTATTGCCATAGCGATCCTATGGATCCACTTCCCATCCCTCCATGCAGTGCTTCCAGGGAGGCACTTGACCTCCCTCTCTCCCCTGCTAGGTGTCCCTAACTCCACTCCCCAAATCATAGAGTCCCCCACTAGGAGAAGCTTCCCCCTCCTCCAGGTCCCCTGCCTCCCTTCCCTGGGGCTCCATCCCAAAGGACCCTCCCATCCTCCCTGGTCCCAGCCTCAGGTTGCTGAGTGGGGCTTTCCCATTCCTCCAAAACAGTGTAGAAGTTACTATGCTGGACCAGTTGGGGAATGTGCTTTCCGCCCTCCTCCCTCACTCTCCCTGGGGTGGGTAGGTTGTGGGGTGGGACCACACCACAGTCTGTGTCCAAAAACAATCAGCCAAGGAGTCTTCTGGCAGTGGCTCCTCACTCCACTCACAGTGGTCCAGACACAGCCAATTACAAACACAGAGTCACAAACTTATCAGCTAGAATCCCTCAATCCTGCCCAAACTAAATGGAAAAGCACACAGAAATTGCAGTTAAGAAAAGATCTCAAATTCAACTACAAACACACAGTCACAAACTCACGAGCAGGGATCCCTCAGTCCTGCCCCAACTAAATGAAGAACCAAACTGAAATGGCAGTTAAGCGCTCACATTCCAACTACACTAATCCCTGTAATATGATGCCTGCACTTAAAAGTTCAGACACAGCCAATTACAAACACACAGTCACAAACTCACCAGCTAGGATCCCTGTGCTGTCATCATCAGGTCGGACATCGCCTAGGCTATCCCATTCACAGTCACCACTATCACCACCATCCTTATCAGCATTCACTGCCTCAGCATCTGAGCATAAATTTGAAAAGGATGCTTCCTTGTCCTTGCATGCTGCTTCAGCAGCTGGAAGTATCCTGGCACAAGTGGCAAAACATTCAATACCTGTATGAGTAGCTCCAGTCAGTTATTTCTGAAACTCTGCTATCATTTCATTGCTAGCATGCCTGTTTTGGCTCAGGAGTACATTTAGTGCCAGTTCTGGTGATGTTATTATTATTGTCACCATGTTTTTCATCAGTGCTATGATTCACATTATCCACATCATGCACATTTAGCAGCACTGTGCTTCCTTTTAGTAGATTTAGACTGGGAAATACAAGACATAGTAGACATAGCCATGAAAGGAATGGATATTGTTTCACTAACTGTTGCAGAGACAGACAACGTGGTTGACTGTGTCACAGACAGTAATAAATGGCAGGGCTCGGGGCACCTAACAGACAGTGTAGTACAACCTAAATGGTTTTCCCTATGCTACAGAGAGATGTCACACACAGTGTACTGTAGCTATGTCACTACAGTAATAAATGACAGGGCTCAGGGCACCTCACAGACAGTGTAATACTGCCTAAATGGCTTTCACAATACTGCAGAGAGATACGCAGAGTAGCTATGTCACAGATAGGGCTCGGGCACCTAACAGACAGTGTGTAATACAGCCTAAATGGCTTTCAGTATGCTGCAGAGAGACACAGGGCAGGATTTTCGAATGTCTAAGATCACAGCAGGCCCCGGTGCACCAACAATACGGCACATAGGACATGTGATTATCCAACAGGATTTTCTATCCCCATGTGGCAATTGCAGCAGGTTAGACCAATATTTTCTGGTCTAACTTGTGGTAATCCTGGGAACTGTTTTTATGGAGCTTGCGCCATATATGTGGCACAAACTGTGTAATTCATGGAAACCGTCGCAACTGCACCTGAGATTGTAAAATCAGGTGCAGTTGCAACAAAAGGTCTGGTGCACCACCAGATCCTAAGTGCCATGGTGCAGGGCTGGAAGCAAGCGCTGCACCACACTTAGAAAATCCTGCCCACAGAGTACCTATGTCACAGACAGAGCTCAGGCACCTAACAGACAGTGTGTAATATAGCCTAAATGGCTTTCACTATGCTGCAGAGAGACACACAGTGTAGCTAATGTCACAGACAGGGCTTGGGGGCACCTAACAGACAGTATAATACAGCCTAAATGGCTTTCACTATATAGCAGAGGGACATAGAGTAGCTATGTCACAGACACGGCTCTGGGCACCTGACAGACAGTATATAATGCTTCCTAAATGAATATCACTATGCTGCAGAGAGAAACACAGTGTAGCTAATGTCACAGACAGGGCTTAGGGGACCTAACAGACAATGTAATACAGCCTAAATGGCTTTCACTGTAGTGCAGAGACACAAGCAGCTGCCAGTCAGTGCCTTTTGCGCCCCCTCGCTGCTCCTTATCTCCCCAGCACTGCACTGGATGATCCCCTGATTCCCCCTTCAGTCCCCAACCACTTGCTCCCTTGTGGACTTTTTTTTTTTAATAGGTTAACTTTTTGCAGCAATTTAGACAAAAATATGCAGAGCGAGCATCCAATTCCTTCCTCTCCCTCCAGACTCTGCTGCTATCTGTGCAATGGGCTCACAACAGATGGAGCACAGACACCAGCACTGACCAATCAGATTGTCAGTCCAGTGTCATGTGCTCCTTTCTGCTGTGAGCACTCATGAAGGATCCCACAGGCTACTCTTTCATGCCTGTACCCAGCCTGGGAAGAGTCTGAGGACCCCACAGGCTGCCTATAATGCCTGTTCTACAAAAAATTACCCGTTACCCATGTCAAAACTACCTGACCCATGAAATACACTGTTATGTCGGGTAGTGTAGTAAATTACCTGAACTACCCTACACAGCAAAAAATTTCCGATACCTGACCTACTTGACCCAGCTACCCAACAGGTAGCCCATCTTTACTTTGAACTTCAGAATTTTGGAACTATTAACATGAGAAACTTACTTACATTCATAAGAGTGCCTGGAATGTTTAGAAATCATTTTGACTAGTAAAGAATGATGTAATTATTTTTAAATTATGTTTAAACACACCCTCCCTTGGCACGGTTTCTAGACACCATGTTGTGCCTCATGGCACTAAACATACTGTAGTTGTGCAGTGCACACTAAGGCTCAAGCCATTGTTCATCAATCAGGGTCAAACAAAGTAGAGAGAGCATTTACAAGTGCTTCTGCACTCAGCTCCAAGATGGCGCAGTGGTTCCGGGTTCTTGCTCTGCACTCCCAGGCAGGGAGCTGAGTAATTACTTTAAACTCAGTTTTGCCTTGTGGCTTCTAGGTGGCTCCTGGTCCTGGACAGGTGACTGACTATGTTGGTGAAAGGCACCAGCACGCACAAACAGAAGCTACGCCATGAAATTACAGCCCCCCCCCGCCTAAGTCCTATAAGGTTCAGGAAGAGAATAATGCAGCATGTAGCTGGACTACCTCAGAGAGATTACGTGTCAAATTGGGAGTGGAGGCTATGTTCCTTGGCCAAAAGGGATAAGGTATACCCCAAATGGAAAGGGGAATAACAGCTGTGCAAACTTCTCAGTTCCAAAGCCTTTCCAAGGTCATACTTCTCTGGTCATTCAGTTCCACAAACCTGGCTTCCCTGATGGCTGATGTTCTCCCATCTCAGCATCCTCATATAACAATTATGTTCTCAACTACTTCCACTCCAAATTTATAATTGTGCAGGACACACATGCCCCTTTCAAGCATGTTAGGGTAAAAAGGTTCCCATCTTCAACAGGTCTCACTCAAACCAATTGCTAGGACCTGCATACAGTCAGTGCCTCACATGAGGATCTATTAAGGTACAAGCAGCTTCATAATACCTGTGCCAAGGCCATCAGACTACCTAAAGCAGATTACTTTGTTTCCAAACATCACAGGAACTAAATTGCCCATCAAAATTCCGGAAGGTAGTTCACTTCCTTTACCTTCCAGTCAGTTTTCCCTGTCTTCACATCAGCTCTGACTCCTCAGAGAATGCCTCTGTATTTAAAGTGTTCTACAAATCTTCATCCATGCTGTCTTGCTTGTCCCCTTCCCCATGTCTCCTCCACATTCTTTTCCCCACCTCTTCTTCTTCCCTAACCTCTTCAGTTGCAACTCCTTCCCTCCTACTATCACTTAAACAACAGTCCTGATGGCCTGGGCCCCAGACCCCTCCGTTTTGCTAGCTCTGTAATTGCTGTACCCATCTCCACTGTGCCTTCTAAACATCTCCTTTTCCACTGGTAAGGTCCCTGGTGTCTGGTAAAATGCCAAAGTCCTCCCACTCTACAAAGGTATTGACCTCTCCTCACCTGGCAACTACTGGCCTATCACCCACACTGTACAAAGGCAGTGACCCCTACTCACCTATTAACTATTGGTCTAGCACCCTCACCCTGGCACTTGCTTAGGTTTAAAAGAATCTAGTGCTCCCCATCTTCTTTGACTCACCTTCCTTTCTTGGCCCCTTCCAGTTGGATTCAGGAAAAGCCATTCCACAATCTTCTTCCTCTTCAGATTCTCTAATTACATCCTAAAGGGGATGGGCTACGGTATTCTGACCTCCACTATACTTGTCAATTGTGTCAAACAGCTGAACACAGTTGCACAACCCTCTTCCAGTACTTGATAAGCAGTCTAGGGCAGGACTTTTGGACCTTGATGTCAGCTGGTTCTGCTCTTGCCTGTCATGGTATCAATTGGACCTTGCAGGTGATTTCATCCCTCCCACCTGCCACTCAGATCAGGTGTCCCCAAGACTTGATTCTGAGCCTCATTCTGTTTTCAGTCATTCTTAATTACCCCCTCAAAGCCTGTGTCAACTCACACATACACATGTAAGCAGATTACACAGTGCTTTTCCTCAGCAAACTCACAGCCACTGAGCTGGATTTGGAACTTCAACACAACTTCAGTAGCATCCAGCATTGTGTCTACTCTAACCAACTCACTCTAAATGCTAACAAAAGTATTTCCATAATCTTTGGTAGCAGACAGAGGTTGGCCAGGATCTACATTACTTCTGTCTTTAAGAAACTGGATGTCTCCTTGTTGGAGGAAATGTCCTACTTAAAAGATCTTTGCATGTGTTTGGAATAAATCTCTTCACCTTCCACAAACACATACTATAGATGCCAACCACAAAAGACTCCTCCCCAAGTTGTGGGCATGGTATTGGAACAAGGCTTACATCCCACTCCCTTCCCATCATACTCAGAATGATAGTCCCAGCATTTGACATTGGAGATGTGGTTTACAGTGCCACCGCTAGATACACCCTGGCCTGACTGGACAGTCTCTATCAATCCTTCTTCTGCTTTGCACTACACTGCCATTCATACCTACAGTATGACTGTTCCAGGGAACTGTTCCCTGTATTTTGATACTTCTCTCTCTCCTCCCTTGAAGGTAGGCATCTCTTCCACCATGCCTCCCACATCAGCTAAATTCTGGATGTCTGACATCTCCTATTCTCCCTTCTCTCTCTACCCCTTCTACTCCCTAATCTCTCATGATTCTTACTCCCACTCCGTCTGAATCCTGCTTTCCAAGATGTCTGCCATACAGGCCTCCTTACCTAGACTCCACCATCTCTGGAATAACCTTCCCCTGTCCCTCTGTACCTCAGTCTCTTTCCTCCCTGAAAGCCCAGATCTAAGAGCACACTGCTTACTCCTGCTTCTGCGCCTAGTTCCTTTTTGTCTGTGCTGACCACAGCTTGTGTCATTTAGTAACATGATCATCTCCCTGGCTCCACAGTTTTACTAGTTTTTCTCATAAACCTGCTGTTGTGTATGTACTCACTGTCTGCTTCAGTGTTGCTCCACATTCTCACTTTTCCAACAGTATCTGCTGTACTATGCTACTGTTTTGCATGCTGGCCTCTCTGCTCTCCACTGTCTCATTTTGTGCTTAGGTGTATCCAACAGTTTTGTACTCTGCCTTCTGACCTGCAACTGACTTCTCCCTACCTGTAAGGTATTCTCTGAACAGGATTTCTAAATGTACTAGTTATTGTTTGCATTGTCTTTGCTTAATACAATGGTATTCTTTTTTGCTCTTTGCATTATTGGTTATTTACTGTATTATTCTCTGTGCTGCCATTGTTTTTACTGTAACTGTAACTCCTCTGTCCCCCAATGACACCTAGAAAGATCTCTAGCTCATTAATATTCTGATGGACATTTCTAAATAACTAAATCAAATTTAACTCCTCTCTTTTAGCTGCCTCTTCTCTCTGAAGCACATGCCATTTACATCTATTGTACATGTAAGCAGTAAGACACAATGAGGAGCAATGAGGACCAAGAGGTGTGCCTGTGTTGTGTCAGAACACCACTCACCTTGATGTGTCTTATTGTGCTTATAAAATGGGTAAACTAAGAACATCTTAAAAAACCAAAAAGATGCCAACATTTTTTAATTGAAAACAGGTATTTTCTTTTGTTAAAAGTAGCTATTAAAAAGTGGCCTTCTCCAGCTGTAAAGCATCTGTCTCTCCACATATTCAGTAGATGGAATGTTTGTTTATCATGAAATGCAAGAATTCAAATTTCATTTGCCACGGATATCTAGGGGGTCATAAGGAAGCATGGAACTGACTTGTTTTGCTGCCCCCCCCCCACCAATCATCTCCAGGGCCACCAGATGTGCACCCTCAAGCCACATTTCAGCTGCCACTCCCCCTCAATGAACTTCAGCCAGTCAGGGGATGGCATGTTTGAAAAGCCGTGCATCTTAAGCCCTGCAGCCTCTCCTACATATGGCTTCCTGGCCAAGTGGTCCTTCTGCTTGTTGCCCTCATGTGAAGGACATCAAGTGTCTGTCAGAGTCAGCTGGAACAGGTTGGGTGAAAGCAGAAGATGCTGCAGGTTGACAGTACAATCCCAGTCCAGGAAAAAACACAAAATGTGTACCTACAGGAATCGGAGCAGCTGCAACCATCAACAAAAAAACAGCAAAAAACACATTCGATGTACACAGGCGAAGTTGTGGTAAACCTCCACTTCTCATTCAAGCTTTCAGAAGTTCAATAAACCTACATAACCTGGAAATGTCGCAACCTCCTAGTCCTCACACATCAGTAAAGCCACAATTCTGGTGACTTTCACGTTTCAGTGTGACAAGGACCTTACTCTTCTGTTTGGACAGCCTGTTGTTTGTGATTCTGAGATTCTACAGTCCATGAATACCGTATCATCTCAAGCACTAGTTTCGCTACCTACTGCAATCAGATAAAACTCAACATGGCTTCACAGAAAGGAAAGGTTGTAATATTAATTTACTATGCTTTTATAATAAAGTTACAAGACTACTGGACCAGAATGAACCTGTGGATGTAATTGTTTTTTATTTTGAAAAAGCTTTGATACACCACCACATGTAGGGTTGATTGAGAAACTTATCAAATTAGGGATCAAACCATCTATAATCCAATGGATATCATCTTGGCTTAGCAACAGGATGCAGAAAGTTAGAGTGAATGGTAATTTCTCCACAGAGGGTAGAGTGACCAGTGGAGTCTCCCAGGGATCTGTCCTGAGTCCGTTACTATTCAACTTGTATGTATATGTCCTTTAGGCATCCAGTAGTAACAATTTACTAAAGTTTGCAGATGGTCTTAAATTGGGGGGTTCAGTATATGCAGACAAAGGCAAACAAAGCATGTTTAAGGACATCATGGAAATTGTGCAATGGGCTGATCAGAGCGGCATGAGGTTTAGTCTTAATAAATGTGTTATGATGCACTGTGGCAAAAATAATATAAAACAAGACTATTGGATTCATAACTATAAACTACAAACAGTTGAGGAAGTGAGACCTAGGGATATTGGTTACTGATAGTATGAACAGCGATACTCACTGCAGACACCTAGCAAGAAAACTAAACCATCTAACTACCTGCGTTAAAAGAACTTTTACAAATAAATCAGAAGCTATTATGTTGCCATTGTATAAAACATATTTGCATCCACATCTCGACTATCACTTCCAAGTTTGGAGCTCTTGGTTAAAGAAATACATTTTTATACTGGAAAAGTCACAGAGGAGATTTACCAAACATATTTAAAATCTTAAGGACACTGATTATTTGAACAGGCTAAACCATCTCAAACTGTGGCCTTTGCAAGTTAGAAGAGAAAAAGGCGATTTTTTGACTTTTTTTTAATAAGTTACTGAAGGATACTGAGTTATCAGAAGACTTACAAATTAAGTACAGAGGGCATAACAAACAGATAAAAGGGGAGATATCCAGAACTAATATGAGGCACAACTTCTATCTAACTAGAATAATAAGGTTGTGGAATAAACTGCCATCAGATATAGTTAACCAAACAACTTTTTTAGGTTTTAAATCTAAGTTATATGTATACCTTAACAGCAGTGCTCTGTAATAAAATGATCCACGAGAAGTTGGGATCGCATTTATAGGCCACAGCCTTCTGCTGTCCTAAAACCCTTAGTATAACCCTCAGTACTGCACAGGGTCTATCCAGCATTCACTTCTGCTGTTACAAATGTGTGTACCCCATGTGCCTCCTAGTTGGTTTTTGCAACATATTCCCTGGCTAGAGTAAGGTGCTACCCAACTATTTTTCCTAACTTATTGCTTGATTATTGTTTATGGCCTTGCTAATATATCATCCACCACTGCACTGTTTCTTGGCTTACTACTACCTAGCGCACTAGGTTTAAGTCCACCAACTTTTGCTTTAGCCTTTAGTTCAAGTCACTGTGTCAATTTTATTTTAGCTCAAGCAGTCAGCATTAGTTCATTGTCTGTGCTTAAGCTCCTTTGTCTTAGTTCTCTAACTACAGAACAACCTTGTGTTGCTCATTGTGTGTAATGCTCTTTATTTATTTTATTTTAGTCTTTGGTAACTGGGTAAGGCCCACTAGGCACAAGTGCCTGTTTTCAGGGGCGACCTGGGAACACTGGGCAGTTAAGTGACTTGCTCAGAGTCACACAGTATGCAAGTGGAGGTTGTGAGAATCAAACCCAGGTCTGGTCTGCTGGATGTACCAAGCTTGTTCACAGCTTATTACTCTAACCTTTAGACTATACTGCTTTACTGTTGTCCCAGCTGTATGTACTGTATGTGGTTTAGTCATTAGTATATGCATATATGGTGTAGTAATTAGTGTTTGCAGGTATGGTTTAGTCATTAATGTTTGCATATCCTAAGCCTCATAACCTGCTTCTGCATCTCATTGGGCCTCAGTTCGCTAGACACTGCTTTCAGCCTCTAGTATCAGCACTAGTTGTTTAAATTTCCTGCATCAGCTAGTGTGTTGTATCTACCTACAGCCTGGCCCTAAGAGGGCTAACTGCCCAACTGTCACGACTACCCCCTCTGTAATTTACCTCTACCTTTCAACCTTTTTGGCTGCACTATGCACAGTTCTGTCTTTTCACTCAGTTTCTGGCTTTTACTGCCTGCAATTTTTATATTTTTTTATGCTGCACTTTGAATGCTAACAACTGCTCTTTATTGTACTGTATGTACCTCCACTTTTCCCCACCCTGTGGGTCACACCTGGAAATGAGCTTTGGCTCATTGTGCCTTTCCCGGTTATCAAATTTTAAATAAATAAATCAATAATACTGGCTGAATGTTCACTTCTCTCCACACAAGCACACACAAGAGAAGGCCTCAGTAAAGCCAGTGATTCAATTGTTTCTGGGCAAAGCAAGCAGCAAAGATTTCCTTGTAGATAGGTAGGATGGGGGGCATGGTCAGAAAAGAAGCTCCAAAACTGAATCTGTGAGTAGTACTTCATGTTAACATGTGCATGGAAAATAAGGAGGAGTACATAAAGATAAAGCACATGTAATCAGTTTGTTCTTTTCATTTGGAGGGAATTTAATTTTTTGGGGCCTACAGTAGGTGATTTTCTTTAGTGAGTAAAGGTGGCATGGGACCCTATGTATGATGCCAACACGCCGCATAAACCAGGTGCATTGGCATCGATACGCTTGAATGCCGATGCTTGAATGCCATGAAGTGGAGTCCTGTGGACCTTGTGTGGCATTCATGAAATGGGGCGCAGGTCGGAATGCAGCCACATCTCCTGCCGCATAGACCGCAACATGCCGGGGACATTCTGGGGGCTTGCAGCACTACACAGAATTCACTAAGCCACATAGTACTGGTCACATGGATGCAGAGGGTGGCACAGGGTACACCAGGGTAGACCCTGCCATAACCCTCTGTGGGCCCTCACAAATGCCTCCCGCTGGGCACTGCAAAACATAGCCATGACCACCTGTGCTGCCATAGTCCACTGGGCAGTGAGGGGGCTGGAACTGCTGGTTGGGTGAGTGCCTGGCACTGACCAGCATGTACAGGAGTCAGGAGGAGGCAGTGGCGGTGCTGGGAGGAAGGGGACTCACAGACCACCACTGGGTGCGTGAGTCTGAGTGCCTGCTGTAGGCATGCACTACCCTGGACCCACACATCGGTACGCTAGTGATCCATTTCGTGCCTGAGAGGGGCATCCCATTGGACCTTGACTCCTCCCGCAGTGCTCTGTGGATCCCTGCATGACAGGGGGGAGGAGCCGTGAACAGGTGGCCGGCATTAGTGAATGCCAGTATGGGCGCACCTGTCCATGGGTGCGCAGCTACTCGTGAGGGGTATGTGCTTTTTTCCCATTCCACTGCCCCCTTCATGCATAGCACCAATAGTTTGTAATGGCAAGCAGGAATTTAAAACAAGCATTTGTCAATGCTGAATGTTCGGCACTTATATTGCTGTTATACTAGTTCTTGCCTGTAGACATTTTTACTACATATTTACCCAGGATAGACCAGATAAGATGCAATGTCCCATTTTCAGTGGTGTCCTGTTTTTATGCATTTTTAGATTGTATTTACCCAGGATAGGCCAGCTGAGAGGCAATATCTAATTTTCAGTGGGCTCCCAAATTTTGATCCCAAATTTCCAACAGCCTTTTTATGACCTGACATTATGATCAAGATAGGTTGAATTTTTTAAATCCCATTGGAAAGGTGATTTCACAGTGCGATTGCAAAAACAAATTTTGGAGGGAATTTGAAAAAATTACACCTGTCATGTTTGAGTAACACAAGGGATATGTTGAACATTAGGGGCCAGAATCTCCAAAAATAAAGTTCAATGGGCTTGTACAACTGGATGAGATGTATGCTTGTGTGACTTCGATACATTGAGGCTGTTTGCCTCTCTATCAGTGGAATATACTACCCTGTAGCAGGTACGATGCAAGGAACCCTAGAGGAGGGTTCCCCCCCCATAGGTGCCACAGGAATAATTCCCTTGGCTAAAGGTAACTTAGGAAGAAGCCCATGGGAAAGAGAAATGAGCCACTGGAGGAGGAGGGGTGGATGGTGGGGCAACAAAGAAATGAAATGAGGACTGGCCCAGAGGAGGGCCTTTTAAGGCCTGGTTGGGGGAGTGGTTTGTTGCTCCACCCATTGAGATCTGGCCAACCCTCATCCTTCAATTTCAATTGGCTTGCTCAACTGGATGAAATGTATGCTTGTGTGACTTCGATACATTATGACTGTTCGCCTCTCTATCCGTGGGATATACCATCCTGTTGGAGTATGACACAAAAAACCCTAGAGGAGGGTTCCCCCCATAGGTGCCATGGGAATAATTCCCTTGGCTAAAGATAGCTTAGGAAGAAGCCCAAAATAATACCTAAAAGGGTGTCGAGCATCGAAGAGGTGAGAAATCAGAATATATCAAGACCGTAATTTAAGGTGATAGATATAGATGGGAAGGATAGGAGAAGAATGAGATATGACGAGGATGATGAATGAAATAAAAGTAGACAAGATGCAGAAGAGCAGGCTTCCTAAGGAGAGAGGGAACAGCCAGAGTCACCATCCGACTCCATCTAACAGCAGAGCTAAACTACCGAACCTAAGGAAACTCCAACCCTATCTAATATTACGACCATTGACAAGGAGGACATTGCAAGGAGGAGAGGAAAACCCCCTTTGAAAAGGAAATGTCTAGGGGATCCAAGGCCTAGGTCATCTTCCCTCCAGGCTGAAGGATGTTTTGATTAGTGCTAGCCCAGCTACTGCAATTTAGAATAGAGATCGAGGGAGGAGGAAAACATTCCAATGTAGAGGAAGCTCTTGCTCTGTCCTTGTAAATGGACAGCTGTTGAGGATTGCGAGTGATGGCTCTGCAACTAGATGCTCAAAAGCAAGAGAGGAGAGAGATGACTGCTGAGGCACTCAACTGGCTTATGCGAACCTACGAAACAGACCAGGTGAACCAGAGGCAGTCTTGATGGAGAATAGAGTAGAGAGTGCCTTCAAACCTGCTCTGACAGATAAAGGGGCTCTGATGATGAGAGCCCCACCCCTTGCAGCTGGAAGTTGTAAATTCTACATCCAGAGGTGTCGTAGAGATGAAGGACAACTGAAGGTGCACCCAGAGCCAAGACATTCTCAGTATAGGCCAGGGAGAAGGACCTCACTCCGAGCTTTGCATGCTCTAGATCCAGAATTCATGGGATGTACGATGTACGATGATGGAGAGAAGCCTTGAAGGCCTGAACAGTTTAAGGTGAGAAATGAAATGGACAATGTACGATTATGAAATGAGGCCTAGAAGGCTGGTACGGTTAAGGTGAAATATGAAATGGACGATATACGATGATGGAGTGAAGCCTTGAAGGCTGGTATCGTTAAGGTGAGGTATGAAATGAATGCTGTATGATGATGGAGAGAAGACTTAAAGGCCTGAACACTTGAAGGCTGGCAGGGACCAAAGAATGGGAATGAAGGAAGTGAGGGGTTTATCCAGCAGGCGAGTAGTGAATGAGTAGTGGTAGGGCAGGAACCCCCCAAAAAGAAAACATGGACAGCAAGCTGGCCAAGGCTGGCATACTAGGGACAGGGGAGAAGCCAGGAGGGCAAGAAAGGCATTTAACAGAAATGCAGGCAGTGCAGGGCACCGTCCCAGCCAGGGCCAGATGAGAAAAGGCTGAAGTGATCAAAAGGAGAGGAAGGCCAAGTTACATGAGCAACTAGGAATGGAATGAGCACCAATGGAGATTACATGAAAACACAGCGGCCAGTGGAGAGGCGAGGGGGATAAGCACTCCAGAGAAAAAACAGTACGATGGAGATGCGGGTCATGGAATCCATCCAGAAGCTCCCAGCTAGGCGGATAAGAAACGTAGTGGAGGCGACCGGCCAGGAAAGGAAAGGCATAGAGAAACACAGGTGGAGCAGTGATAAGGCACCTGAACAGAGACAGAGTGAGGAGAGAAAGAAACGGGTGAGTCACAGGATGGCAGGAGACCTGAGGTGCAGCAGTGGGTGACACTACAGAGCACACCCGAAGCAGAGACTCGGTGGCAGAGCAGAACGGACAGTACTGAGGAGCGAAAAGCCACCCAGAGCAAACAAAGAACGCTGACACGACAGCCAGGTAAGTGGCATGGGGACCAGGACAGGAGTGAGAAAACTAAGGGAAACAAGGGGGGGGAACGAGGAAATCGGCAGGGAGAAGCAGAGGCAGGCAAAAATAACCTGGAAGGGCAGCTGGGAACCAACGTTGGCAGCGGCTATAAATGAGCCAAACAAAGTGGACATGGTCAGGATGAATGGTCCAGGGAAAAAGAAAATGCAAGTCAAGGTAGGCAGGTGCAGAGAGGGACAAAACAAACAACATCCTGGGCTGGTGAAATTGGAAAAAGCGGAAGAGTAGAGGAGAGGGCTGTAGAGGAACAGAGAAGGGAAACCAGCGAGGCAGAAAAATGAGCAAGGGAGGGGCAGCACAACAGAATGAGCTAGGGAGGGCTGAGTGAAATGAATGGGCAGCTGGAGGTAGCTGCTGGAGCGAGAAAAAAGCAATAGTGCAGAACTCGGGGAAGCTGCAAAGAAAGAAAATGAATGAGGATTGCCCCAGAGGAAGGCCTTGTAAGGACTGGTTGGGGGAGTGGTTTGTTGCTCTGCCCACTGAACTCCGGCCAGCCCTCAGCCATCAATTTATGAATAAATCTTGGAACAATTCAACATTTCTTCAAAACTTAGTATTTTCCCAAATTTTGACCCCATATTTTCAACATATCGTATATATTCACATATAAGTCAGAGTTTTGTGACCATATTTCAGTGCTCATTAAAGGGTTCTGACTGATACACGAGGTACTGTGAGGTGTGGAGAAAATTATGGGCCACCTGTAGAGGCTGAAATTAACACATAACATGTGCAAGATTGCTGGCGAATCACAGCTACTAACACTGCTACTGACACATATTTTACTAACATTACCTTCTGTATCACATACAGTGCCCGCTTGCTTGGATTGCTTCTTGATTGCATTCTGTGCTTCTTAGCACCTAATTGACAGTTTCAGCACTTGTCCTCTTGTCCAATGTATTGTCTCTAGGTAACCACATTTGTATGCTATTAAGTAATCAAGTAATTTAAGGAGCCACAGGCTTTTCTAGGTAAATAGCTTCAGATTAATTTTGTTAGTATCTGCCCTGATTTCAACATGTTTAGTGGTGGATTCAGGCAGTGGCATACACACACGCGTGCCACCCCCTTTCATGAGCAGGGCATGTGCCACCCTCCTCAGCGATCTTTTTAAAAAGTCAGGAATGTGGAATGCTAAACACTGGCTGCCTGGTATGTGTCTTAATCTTCCACCGCGTAATTGAGAAGTAACAGACACTTATGTGGGGGAAGACACATACCAGCTGCAGGAGTTGTAAAAGAAGCAGGGGCATAGGCGCTGGGTTGTTTGGGCCCGTGGGGCATTGGCCCCAGCAATATTTTTTGACCTGGGCTGAGCTCCAGCAATATTTTGCCACATCTGATGTCTTTTTTCCTTTTTATTATTTGTTTCCCATGGTTGGTTTCTCTGTGCACGGGCACCTTCTCTGTTGACCGTGACTGTGCCCCTGTCCCGCTGTTCAATTGCACTAGCAGTGCATTGGGCTGGTGGCGTGGGTGGCTGGCATTATTTAAAATTTGCACCTTCTTTGTCTTGCCGCATTACCCTTGATTTGTCCACCCCCCCCCCAAAAATCATTGTAACTGGTTAGGTTGGTTGACAACTGCCAATTTTCAACTTGCCGTGTGTGATTGATGGGCAGGGGGGCTTATATTGGGCGCAGTACGCATGCATGCATCAAAGCAATTCTGTATGTGTGTGTGTGTGTGTGTGTGTGTGTGTGTGAGAGAGGGGTCAGGAGGTGCTCAGGAGTCCGACGATGGTTTCCAATTCGTGCGGCAGGAGAGAGTAAGTGGTTGGCCAGTCTAGAAGAAGAGGTGGTGATCCAGGCTTCCAGCCTGCCCAGAAGAGCAAGGAGCAGACAGCTGAGCTGGAGAGGGAGAGAAAAGAACAGCTAGAGACTGGCAGGTGTTGGACGGGAGTCCAGGACACCACACCACCACCACCAGCAGCAAGGCAGTGCAGCAGGCCCACCTGAGGTCAGGCCAGCAGTCATAGTAGTCCGAGGAGTCTGCCGGGCTGGCCAGGAGGGAGAGGGAGGGCCTGGCCCAGGGTCGGGTGGCCGGGGAATGGAACCAAGCCAGCTGCAGTCTGCACGTCGATGGTCATCAGCACAGGGTAGGGCAGCAGAAACAAACAACTCAAGAGGAGGGACAGGCTGAGCAGCAGACTAGTACTGCAGCAGAAGGGGAGTAGAGCGGGTTGGCGACTCAAGCATGTCGGGTGGGGTTAGAGAGGTTTAGGCAGGCAGCAGGCAGGCCTACAAGTGGCCGTATGGGGTCCTTTGGTCTGGGCGGCCGGTGGCACCAACACAGAGCAGCAGGTCAAGTGGAGGAGCAAGGCGAGCAGCAGAGGAGGTGAGTGTCAGCACAGCCAGCATCATCCCCAGCAAAGGTAGGCAGCTGCCAGCAGCAGCAGAACTGTTAATATAAATAATGTTCCGGCATGGTATGGGCACATGCTCAGTTAAGCCAATATCTCCACAGACTCCACTTTTATTTTGTATGAGATACCTTTCAGCCCATCTTAAATTGCCTATCATCTGATCACTGACCATTTTCTAGCTATGGTTCCCCCTTACCTCAGTGGCCCAGCTCTTAGTTGACGGACACTCAATCTCATTTTGAACATTCCAACAATTATTTAATGTACCTATCCTAACTGGATGACCTATAAATATTTGCAATTATCTCGTATCATGTTGTCCATCCCCGGAGTCCTTATCCTTGACCCAATGAAGGGGGCAAAGTTTGTAAAGCTCTTGAGCACAGTGTTGTTCTTGCTCAACACCAAGTTGTAACAGCATTATATAAATCATTACAGGCACTGGACCCAGCCTGGTTGTTGGGCATCTCTTTCTACTGGCAGGTATCCCAGCAACTGGTCTTCAGATGATTGGCAGAGGATATGGTTGGATCTCTTTGAGTACATAAAATAGGACACTTCTCATTTGATGAAATTCAGAATTCTACAAAATTTGTATTTTACCCCACTGATATAGTTTCAGATGCATAGGTCTCCCACCCCTACCTGTTCAAGATGTGGGAATTTGGAAAGATCCTTGTTACAGTGTTTGAGGGAGTGTGAAAGGTTGTACCCCTGTGGGCCAGAATTAAATAACATTCAGATCCTATGTTGGGATTGACTGATGATGTACATTGGGGGTTTGTATCATTGGGCAGTACAGTATTCGTGGCTGTGGAAGGGATATATTGACTTTATTGCAGCTGCTGCTAAAAATTTTATTACATTATTTGACTAGATGATAAAAGTTCCAACGTGGATGGAATGGCATACTCTTAGGTGCTCTTAATATACAGAAGTTTATAGCAGATGCAGCTCATCAGAATGAATCTTTTTGGAGATGATGGGGATCTTTATATATATATTCTCAGTTACTTTGACCTCCAACAAAGCCCCAGGCCCAGACTGTATAGTGGGAGACATTTATAAGACTTTTGAAGACTGGTGGCTGCCTATTTTTGTGGTCTTGTCAAAACGGTTTCCGAATCTGATCTGAAGCATCTAATGTGGAAATATGTAACTGTTAAGGGCAGCAAACTGTATTGCTGCTTTATAGACTTAACTGCTGCCTTTGCCATGACAGTATCGGTAGGACTTTATTATGGGGCAGATTGGAAGGAAATGGGATGGATAATGCTTTGCGTACTGCACTGTTGAAGTGCTGTCCTTCGGATGAGTTTTTAAATGTAGTATAGCCTAGAGGTCAGGGCAATGAACAGTGAAAGAGCTTGGTATATCCAGCAGACCCGGGTTTGATTCCCACAACCTCCACTTGCATACTGTGTAATGCTGAGCAAGTCAGTTAACCCCACAGTGCTCCTGGTTCACCCCTATACACTGGCATTGAGTCTACTGACTAATACTGGGTTACCAAAGAATTAAAATAAAATTTAGATCTTTTCTGCCCATTTTTGGTCACTGTCCAGGTGGAAATAAAAGATCCCATAGCACTTATCGATGAAGAGTAGGGAGTTTTCCTAGTGACATGCTCAACATTCAATCATCAATAAAAAAAAAGAAAAACAGATCCATGTAATCCAGCCTCAGGATGTAACTGGAAACAAGCCATCACAAGTAAACGTACCTTCCCTGTCAAAAGTAACAAACAAATAAAACTTAATACTGTACGGTGCTGCTCTATTGCTACATTGTAGAATAAAATATAGAATGGAAGGTTAGATGGATGGTTGTATTTTCAACCACTAATTGCTTATGATCAGCTTTAAACTGTAAATTTCTTTTTTAAATGTGTATATACAAGTGCAGTGTGATTTATCGTATATATACGGACCCATTTTCTAATGAAAAATGTTAACATGATCAATTTTGGTCACTCAAACTTCTGAACTGAACTTTTTTTTCTCCAATTGTTTAACCAGGAGAGACACACTAAGCTGAAAGCATGTTTGCAGGTGCGACCTGGGAGCAAGGGAAGTTGAGTGATTTGCTTAGGGTCATACAGTATGCAAGTGGGGGCTGTGGGGTTCAAACCCAGGTCTTCAGATTTGTAGCTCAGAGTCTTAAACCACTGCGCTATACTGATACTGTACTGAACCTACTGGGTTACCAATAAATAAATAAAACTAGCCATTAAGAACAGGGGTTCGTTGAGTCTACTGGGCTGGAATGGAAGTAAAATACTTCCACAGGTCCAAATTTGGAAGTAATTTTAGTTTTTTGGAAGTCAAACTACTTTTCAAGGCTCAGCAGTGTCACAGTAGCACAACCCCTCACTACACTGGTGACCCATACTGGGATCTCTCAGGGGCCGGCCTGGGGAGAGTAGATCTAGCAGCCTAAGGGCAGCTCTTTCCCTTCAGTACAGGGTGAGGACTCTGAGCTTCTCTGCTTGACTGTTCCTGGTGGAGACCAGGTGGAAGCACACTGGGAGCACTAGCAGTTGGTCGGAGGTGAGTGGCAACCAGCTATCACCAAGCATGCATGCATGCATGCTGCCGCACACATGTGTGTGACACTGCAGTCCAGCACCTTCCCAGAAAGAAACAGAAACTGGAAGAAAATGCCCTGCTCCATACCACCGGCAATCCTGCTGCACATTCACAGAGTTTCTCCTGGCAATCCGGTTAGGAAACCAACCCTGCTCCTCAGGAAAGTCAGCTCATTGGGGTATACTCTGGGCTGCTTAGCCCATGCTGGGTGAGGGGCTGGCACATTTAAACTTATTTTAACAATAATAAACGACAGTCTGTCTTTTGTTAGGAAATGTTGATTCTTGATTGTGATTTGGTAAATGTTACCTATGCAGTAACTAAATAAGAATGGGACAGCTTGGGGAGCTTCATGATGGGAAGAGAGACCTAGCCTACTGACTAGCATGCTAACTTACTTGCTGTCTTGCTGAAGCCTTCAGCAAGCAAGTTATCAAGTTAGCCAATAGTCTAGGTCTTCATTCACATCTCAAAGGCCCTGTCATGGGGGTAAGCACTGCAGTAACTAGGTAATAAGGTGTGGTGGCCTCTGTGGGGATGGAGAGGAGGGATGCTGATGTTACCTTTGTGGGGATGAACAGGAGGGATGCCAATGTTGCCTCTGTGGGGATAGGTGGGAGGGATGCTAATGTTGCCTCCATGGGGATAGATGGGAGGGATGCTGATGTTGCCTCTGTGGGGATGGACAGGAGGGATGCTGATTTTGCCTCTGTGGGGATGGATGGGAGGGATGCTGATGTTGTCTTTGTGGGGATGGACGGGAGGGATGTTGATGTTGCCTCTGTGGGGACGGATGGTAGGGATGCTGATGTTGCCTCTGGGGATGGATGGGAGGGATACTGATGTTGACTCTGTGGGGATAGATGGGAGGGATGCTGATGTTGCCTCCATGGGGATAGATGGGAGGGATGCTGATGTTGCCTCTGTGGGGATGGACTGGAGGGATGCTGAGTCCAGAGACTGAAATGGGTGTAGTGGTCTGTCTCTGCATCAGTGTGTGACTGTCTGATGGGTAAGGGGGTGGACTGTCTCTGGCAGCTCTGCAGTGTCTGAAGCATGGGGGGGAACAGCCTGGAGAGCTTTAGGATGGGAAGAGAGACCTAGCCTACTGACTAGCTTTCTAATTTGCTTACTGTGTTGCTGAAGCCTTCAGCAAGCAAGTTAGTAAGCTAGCCAGTTTAATAGGTCTCTGATTCCATCCTAAAGGCCCCATCATGGGATAAGCAGCAACACAGCCCAGGCATGTTTCTTCCCTCTTGAAAATACAAGAACAAAGTCATGTAGTACTAGTAGTTTCTGAAATATGAGCATCCTTTACCTTTCCTGCCAGTGCAATCATAGCCCTAATCAGAGCATTGTTTTGCATCTGCCTGCTCTCATATTCAGCTACAGTAACAAATCATTGCCACCAGTGTGTGATTAGTGTGTATTTGTTTCAGTTTCTTGAAAATACCACAGGGGAAAGAAAAAATGCTTATTAACAATCACCTCCCTTACCTACCACACACACATCCAACACCTTTCCTCCGCTGTGAACACCAGATTGAGGATCCTACACAGACATAAGCATTGCCTACCCCCTCAGGCCCTAAATATCGCCATGACTTCCTCTGTCCTATCATTGGTCGACTATGGCATTCTGATTTATGGAGCTGCTGACCAAACAGCCCTATGCAGCATCAACACAGCTCTCAATAAAGCCTGCAGGCTGGTCACTGGGAGTGATGGAAACACCCACACGTGTGTGCTTTACCAACGTGCGGACTGGCTCACCCACGAAGATAGGCTTAAGTACCACACTATCCTCCAAGCTAAAAAAATACTCTTGAATCTAGCACCCAAAGGCCTCCACCCCTCACTCAGACAATCTCACACAGGAGGGCCCCCAGACACACCACTGGCACCTTTCTCCTAGTCCCCCACTGCAGGACCTCACTAGGCCAAAGGTCTTTTCGATACCGGGCTTCCCTCTGGCTAAATAGCCTACCAGCCTCTATCTCCCTAGCCCCTAGTCTTGGCATATTTAAATCTGGCCTCAAGAACCACCTCCTTGCATCAGCTACCTGTGACTGCAACCGTAATGCCTGAACCATCTCCAAAACACAAGAGGAGGCCCTTTGCTAGCAGCCTGTATAGCGCCATCTAATGTAGAAAATCCATAATGGCAGGGATAAAAGGCCTAACCTTACACATTTACTGCATCCTCAGGTCCCTCTACCACAGTGTATATATATATATATATATATATATATAAAAGTTGACTCAAGGTTCAATTAGGACCCCCTGAATCTGTAATCTACCCTGTGGTCACAGCTAAGACCAAAAAATCTATTTCAGGATCCTTGACACACTGCATTTACTGTACCATGTGACCTATGTAAAATACGAGTAATGTTATGTTTATGTTTTTTTTTGTACTGACGTGGAGCCTTTGCAAAGGAGTCTAAGACTCAAAGGATTGTAATTCTGATTCTGTTCAATAAATAAATAAAATAAAATTTGGCAAAAAAATGTAACATACTGTTTTCAGCCCAACAGAAATATCACTGAACTGGGGTTTATTTAAGCAATAAGGCACGGCAAGGTGTGTGTTATGTAACAACGTCACTCCTGGGGTGGTTTGAAGCACGAGGCAGAGCAGAGTAACTTCCACCACCCAGGAGTATGATACTCTACAATAACACACACCTTGGAAGTCTATTACAATCTCTGATAGTTCGATGTTATACAAAAAAAAAAATAAATAAAAATGTTTTTAGTAGATTTTTAGTGTGGCAATATATCTTTGTTTCTTAAGAGAAGAACAAACAATGCTAATCATGTGGTAACAAATCAATACAGTGCGGTTCTTGTGTAATAACATCACTGTCTCAGGAACACACTGACCAATCAGAGTACAGGAAATTTCCTTGCCATTGTATAACTCATCTCACTAGCACGTGTCCCACTGGGAGTAAGTCTGTAATAATCGGTTATAGCTTTAAGTGAATTCTCAAACTTTTTGTCAGTCACAGTCTGAAACATGGTAAAGACTCTATTTCATCAGGGGTTGCATACTTCACATGTAAAATATAAGCCTGCAACCTTTAATTACAATTTTGCAGTTTGTTTCTGCCTTGAGCAGCTTTCTGCACCTTTTCAAGGTGTCAGGCTCAAGGGGCGAAAGCGCACTACGAAATTAATTAAAGGTTGCAGGCTATACTACGTGAAGTCTTCTCTGATGAAACAGCCTTTACCATGCTTCAGATTGTTATTGACAAAAAGTTTGGAAATCCACTCAAAGTTATAATTGAACATTCCAGACTTGTTCACAGTGGGACACGTGATAGTGAAATGAAATAAATCCCAGTTCAGTGATATTTCTGTTGGGCTGAAAACTGTATGTTACATTTTTTTTGCTAAAGCATTTGTCAACATTAATCAGAGATTTTGAAGGGAGGGGTTAAGCTACATGGGAGAAGAGTGGTGTGGTGATGAGATGGGGGCACAGATGTGACCTGAGAGGGGTCAAAAAGATCAGTTGGAGAGAGTGACCATTATAGCATATTGAGAAAGTAAAACAAAAAAAAAGGCAGCTGCAGTCCTCATTAAACTGCACAGGGAAGCACGAAAAAGCAACAGCTGCCAGCTGAGTTATTTCTAGAGTTCTTACTTTTTCACTCTTGTTATGTGGGCCCGTGACTACTAAAAAGGCAGATTTATTGTACATAATGGCTCTTGGATTTCTAGGACAAGAGTGTGCTACTGGAAATGTCTGTTGGGCTGGTGTGTTTTCCCAGTCACTAGCCCTTTTGGGCTACTGGCTGAAAAACTTAGTTTTGACGCCTGGTCTTCTATGTGTCTATGTCCATGTCCAAAAAATCATTTATAAAGTATCTGTCCTTGAAAGATGTAGTACTTCATATATACTTTCTTTGGACATGGCTAGCCATGGGCACAAAGGGAGAGTCTCAGACTCTTTCTCTGTAACCTTCCTACCTGGTGATAATGGCGTATATGGGTATGCAGTGAAATGCAGTACTGACTCCATTTATGCCACACTTTCTCTCTCCTGACCTCTGCTAAACAGATACGGCATCCCGGAAGGGGATGCATTGTGCTCAGAAATTGTGTAAGTGACTTGATGTGGGGGGACCTAGAGTGGGGGGGGTTGGGGATTCTCTCATGACTATTGTTTCATCTACTAGCCTACAGATAACAAAACCTGGCATATCCTGCTCTGTTTTGGACTTTGTTCCTTGCAAGGGTCAGGGCATTGACCTCTGGGCCAGGCCTTGACCCCTGGGCCAGGGGGTGGGGCCTTGACTCTTGGGCCAGGGGATGGAGCTTGACCCCTGACCCCAGGGCCAGGGGTGGAGAGTGACCCCTGATCCCAGGGCCCCACCAAAATTTCCACAAACCTGGTTCCTATGAGCAGGGGTTGGCGCCAGTGTCAGTTCTGGGCTCGCTTTGATAAGAGCCATAAATTTACAGCCGACAGTTCTGCTAGATTGGTCCAGTACTCCACTCCTGTGTGTTTCACATGCACACAGCATGGCCACTGGAGACTGGACCAATCCGTATAGATTGTTGATTGGGGAATTTTTTTTTTTTTTTTACAAATTCCACCAGCGTGATTAGCAGTACTGAGGTGTATATTTTGCCTCAGGACTGCTTGATCATACTACTGCTGCTGCTTCTTTCTCAAAATTCTGCCTGTGGGACCAGAGCCCCATGTCGTCCTCAGTTCAGTCATCAGCCCTTTCATGACTGCATCTCTGATGCTGCTCAAGACCCATTCATTTAACTGCATGCTTGTCAGAATCTGATTCAGGGGCTGCAGACTCGGTGAGAGAGTTGGTACTTTGGCAGTTCAGTCGGTGCAGCAGAGCAAAGCAAAAGATAGAGAGCAGAGTGCTTGAGAGAGGTGAGCAGGTATTTGCATTTAATTATTTGTTTAAGCCATGCTTTTTCCTCCTGAGGCATACCTGTCTGCTCCCTTCTGCCTGGCAACTCCACTGAAATATCCAGCCCCCCGTCCGTTCTCCTGCACTTCATTAGGGTCTGCCTTGTCCCCTGTGGCTTACCCCACAGCGGGGTGGGGAGCCTCCAACTCACCCACCCAAAATGGATACAGATCAGGAGTGCCCCCAGAGCCGGAGATCTTCGAACGGCCATCAAGCCGCTCGACAAGGATGCCATTTTTTTCCTCTTTCTTTCCCCCTGAGCCGGTGTGCGTGCAATGATGCCAGCAGAGGGGAGTGTGCATGCATCCGCAAGCACTCCATCCTGGCATCTGCTCCCAAGTCTCCCCAGAGCACAGCATGCATCTTGTCCCCCAGTCTCCACCAGGGGGCAATCATGTGCCAACTGTCATGAACCCCCCCATCCCGGAGAGGGAGAGCAGTCTGTCAGATGCTAGATCCCTCTCCTCCCCTGCCAACCTCCAGTGGCCTGTGCTTGTTCCTGAACACTGGTTGCTGGAGTGGTATGAGGTGCAGGCAACCAGTGCCTCAGCCCTCAGCGCCACTGGGTCGGCCCATTTAATTATTTGTTAGTTACTTTTGCATGCTTATTGCAATCAGTGGCTGGCAGTGCAGTGTACTGAGTGCAGACTGCACAGTGTATTTGTTGTTGATCTTAATTGAGTCCTTTCCTCAGTCTGAGTTCTGAGAATAGCTCTGAATGGCTGCTGAGCACCAGATTAGGAAAGCTGTATGTGGGCTGGGAGTACAAGCTAAATACTTCCATCTAACTCTATTCATTGGCCACCACTATTCTCAACAGTACAGATATTGCTGTGTCCAATAATAGGACACGCAAAATAGCTATACTGTTGAGAATAGTGATGGCTAATAAATAGTCAGATGGAAAAGCACTATGAGCATGGATTAAGCAGCAGTCCCAGCCTGCTGTCTATTGCATGATGCAAAATCTGTCAAGTTCACTACTTTGTTTTAATCTTTTTATTGAAGTTTATAATAACAAGAAGAAGATGACAAACCAAACATAGCATTACATCTCCACATAAAACTACATTAGTCACATTAAATACCATAA
This sequence comes from Neoceratodus forsteri, assembly GCA_016271365.2. Taxonomy (NCBI): domain Eukaryota; kingdom Metazoa; phylum Chordata; order Ceratodontiformes; family Ceratodontidae; genus Neoceratodus; species Neoceratodus forsteri. Next base: position 437,497,971 of record JADMNL010000023.1, read on the forward strand.
TAATTAAACAGATTTATAAATTAAGTGCATATTCTAAAGAGTTCTGGAAGATTTAGCAATATCTGTATGAGCACCATAGTTAGTAAATAATGTGCTACTAGTAATGATTCAGTATATCATTATAATAGAGGAGAATGTAATAAATAAGGTTATGTTAGAAGGAAAGTAAGAACATCAAGAATAAGTAGAAAGGTGATAGAAAGGGAAAGAGAAAAAAGAAGAGAAAAAACAAGAGATATCAGAGATGATAAACAAATATAATTGATGTATATAAAGAATTAGTGTACATGTCCATATAGCATTTTATTGAGGTCTAAAGACTACCATAAGTATTGATAAATCTGTGATAATCCCGCCAACAACTATTATACATAAAAAGTCGGTCAGAAATAACATAAGATAATCGGTCCAGTGAAGCATAGTGTGAGAGATTTTGGAGAATGTCTGAAAGGGTTGGAATAATAGCAGATTTCCAGTTCATAAGGATAAGACGTTTGGCCGAAAGGAAAAGTACATTCAGCCATCTAAAATGGGCACAGGATAGAGTAACATAGTTAAAAGGGGAGATACCTAACAAAACAAGTTTGGGATCAAAAGGGATTTATTGTCGAATAACTTATGAGGCAAATTGAAGGACTTTATGCCAGAGCTTATTAATAGGCCTGCACGACCATAAAATATGAAATAAATTGCCATTAGGGGATCCGTAGTGCCAACAGTTGTTGTTGTTTAACAAACCCATGCTATGTAGAACTAAGGGAGTCCTATACCATAGATATAATATTTTGGTTTGAATTAAGGAACTGCGAGAATCTTTGAATGTGTAGTGAGATATACGCCAACATTTACGCCATCGTGCATCAGTAATATTGTGATTGAGGAGAACGCTCCACTTATTTTTAGCTATTATGGACTGATCTGGTAAATTACCTATAATAAGTTTGTAAATAGTACTACCCCATTTTGCAGAGAGTTTTGTCCAGTGTGAGATATATTGGTCAAGTAGAGTATGTTTGTACACATAACTAGGAATTGAATTATACGCAGTTCTAAATTGTAGATATTTCCAGAGGTCTTGTTTGGGGAGGTCCCATAATTGTTGCAATTCTGAGAAGGATTTTAATTTTAAGGTGTTATGATCAAGAACATCTCCAACAAAAAATATGCCTTTGTTTTTCCAGGAACGGCAGAAGATGGGATGATTTTGTAAGGATAAGAGTGGGTTACCCCAAAGTGGCGTATATAGGAAAGGGGATGGGTTGAAGTTTAAGAATTTATGAAGCAGTTTCCAATGGTAAACTGAGGATGAAATAGTGGGATGAGATCTAATTCTGGGAGAAAGAGGATTACAGATGAAAAATGTGGGTACTCCACCTGGACATAATGAGGATTCCATTGTGACCCATGGTGGTGTTTGAGGTGAGGGTTTATCAAACCATTTAATGGTTTGTGCTGCTCGAAAGGCCCAAAAGTAAGCTCTAAACCATGGCAGACCAAAACCTCCAGTTTTCCAGTGCAAATGCAATTTAGTACAACTGAATCTTGGTATTTTTCCATCCCATAAAAAAATCACCAATTACTTTATCAGGTTTGACAAGGAAACTAGTAGGCAGTCTCAAAGGGATGTTTGAGAATAAATAAAGTATTTTAGGATAAATAGTCATTTTAATTGCAGCTACCTTTGCTGTAAATGAAAGATTGAGAAGCTTCCATCTATCTATGGTGGTCTTGTTGTTAGTTAGAAGAAGGTTGAGGTTTAAGCTCCACATTTTCCCCAAATCACAGGAGATCATAATACAAAGATAGTTAATTCCTAGTGACTCCCAATGAAATCCGAGAGGAGCATTCATGGGAATTATACAATGATCATTGAGGGTAAAGTTTCAGACTTCCCAAAATTCAAAGCCAAGCCTGAGATCTCAGTGAATTTTTGGAGTAAACTAACTAAGGGAGGTCCAGCTTCTTTTAAGTTTTCAAGTAAGATCAGGAGATCGTCTGCATAGGAGAGAGATATGTATCTAGAGTTACTAATAGGAATTCCTTTTATATCCATAGCTTGCTGTAAGCTAGCTGCTAATGGTTCTATAGACAAGATGAAGAGAGAGGGTGATAATGGACATCCTTGTCTTGTCCCCCTTTCAAGTTAGAAAGATGATGATAAAGTTGAGTTAGTGAGAATTCTAGCCATGGGTGAGGTATACAATAACTTAATCCAGGAGCAGAATTTTTGAGAGAAACAAAAATGAGAAAGAACTTGGTATAAATATGTCCAATTTAAAGAATCAAAGGCTTTTTCAAAGTCTATAGCTATGGCAGCAGCAGGGGATTTAAGTGTTTTAGCTTTGTATATTTAATTAAATAAGGATCATAGATGATCTCACCCTGACCTATTTTTAATAAAACTAGCCTGTGAATGATGGATTAATTTAATAAGAAACAGTTCTAAACTGGCTGCTAGGAGTTTAGCAAATATTTTCCCGTCAGTGCTAAGGAGTGAGATTGGCCTATAATTAGCCAGTAGGGAAGGGTCCTTGTCCTTTTTGGGGATTAAAGTAATGATTGCCTCAGTGCGACATTGGTAAATCACCCTTATTCAAGGCCTCTTGAAAAACATTAAAAAGAAGGGGACATAAAGTATTGGAAAGTAATTTATAAAAATCTACTGGAAAACCATCTCCACCAGGAGATTTACCAGATCTTAAGGAAGCTAGCGCAGTCTTGATTTCTTGAAAAGTAAAAGGTTCATCTAAGATGATCTTTTCAAAAGTGGAGGGATGAGGTAGATGTAAACTATTTAGAAAATGTTGAGTATGTAATATAGAAGAGGAGTTTGGATTGGAGTATAGTTTTTGATCGTAAGCTTTCATGATAAGATTAATGGAAGAGATATTGGTATAAGTTTTGCCAGTCATATCTGTAAGACATGAGATATGTCTTTCTGCTTGTTGTAATCTGAGTTGATAGGAAAGGAGCTTCCCATTCTAATCTCCATGATCCCAATATTTATGTTTAAGCCTAAACATGGCTAGTTCGGTTTTACGGGAAACAAGCTCATTTACTTTGGTCCTCAATTGTATAATTTCAAAGTGGAGGGAAGAGTCAGGGTTAGAATTAGTTGAGTTAAAATATAAGTTTTCTTTTATTTTAAGTAATTTCTCTAGGTCAGCTAGCTGTTGTTCTGTAGACCTTTTTTGATGATTTGCATAACTGATTATTTTCCCTCTGATTATAACTTTTAAAGCTTCCCACACATTACTCATAGAGGTGTCAGCCGGGTTATTATAAATAAGAAATTCTTGAATTTGAGATTTTACCCAGGGTAAGAAATTTGGGTCTTTAATGAGAAGAAGGTCAAGGCGCCAATAAGGAGATTTAGAAGAGGGTGGTCCCCACAACAGTTGAAATTTGACGGGAGAGTGATCAGAAATAAGAAGAGGGAAGATGGAAGATTCAATAGTTTTTTCTATAATAGGCGCAGAGGAGAACCAATAATCAATACGACTGTATGTTTTATGTAAGGCAGAGTAAAATGTAAAGTCCTTTTCATGAGGGTGAAGTAGTCACCAGATATCTACTAAACCAAAATCTTTCATTAATAACGAAAGAGCCTTATTACTTCTAGGATGGGCATCAGTAGAAATATTGCTACGATCTATGCTAGCATCAATAGCTAAGTTGAAATCACCCCCGAGAATTATGGGAGAATTAACATTATTTAAAAGTATTTACTGGGCTAGGTTATGGAAGAATTCAGGAGAGTCAGAGTTAGGTGCATATACAGTAATAAGCATAAGAGGACCAGAAGGAGTACTAAAGGTGACTATAGTCCATCTACCCTCAGTATCAGTATCAGAATTTATAACAGACCAAGTGAGTTTTTTATGAAGCAGTATGGCTACTCCTCTTTTTTTTGAGGAAGAAGATGATCTGTAAATTTGACCAACCCAATCTTTTTTGAGTCTGATAATATCCTCTGTTAATAATTTTATTTCTTGTAGGAAGGCAATGTGAGCTTTTTTCTTTTTAAGATATGTAAGAATTTGTTTCCTTTTACAAGGGGAGTTAAGTCTCTTCACATTCCAGGTATATAAAAGGAGATCCATCATCAAATTAGAATAAGGGATGTGTGCTATTTACCGGAATAGTGAGGGGACATAAGAGTAAAGCAGAGGATATAACAGAGCCAAAAAATTAAAGAAAAAGGAAAGTTATGTATACAGAAGTTGGCAGGATCATTCCAGTGTCGGTAGTAAAAAGTATAGGAAAAATAGGAGACAGATATCTCTTTATAGGAACACAGAATAGAAGAACATAAGAAATACATTAATAATTGTAAGTACTAATGGCGATGTGCAGCCTTCATTAGAAGCAACCTGCTGGAAGTGATTTACAGCTAACAGGATTGCTGAACATCATGATGGAAGGGCAATAAGCTGACTGTTTCAACCACACACACAGGAACCTGGACTAAACTAAATGCTAGGAAAATAACTAATATATGTATAAACTACCAGCAAAATTCAAGTCTCCATCTGTTCAAGTAGTTTGTTTTTAGAGATATTGCGCTTGCTTTTCGATTTAGCTTTGCGTCTCTTCTTGGGAGGTTCAAGAGATCTTAAAGGAGAACTCGCCACAGCATCTGCCCAGGAAATATCTGCAGTTGTGTTATTTTGTAGTGCAACACTTGAAGTGTCAGCTTTGTCTTCATTGTCATGAATCTGCAGGTCTTCGTGAGAAGAATGTCGGTTGTCTGCTAGAAGGGCATACTTGTTGTTAACAGGGATGGCAGGGATTGTGTTAAGTTTTGATTTCTCCATTGAAGTGGTTTTAGGGTGATCTTCAGAGGTACAGCAGGAGTGAATTGCACTTTTGGAGCCAGATGCAAGTTTCTCACTGATTCTGGAGGATTGCCTGACAGGTGGAACTGAAGAAACATTTGTACTGGGTATCGAGAGCTCCAGTGTAGTTCCTCCATGAACCCGTTCTACATTATCAATGATCCGTGTGAACTCCCTCTCAGCATTCAAGTGGTCACTCTCATCATGGGCCTCCGAGGTAGGATCTGTGTATGGGGTATTAAGAAAAGCTGCCAGGGCTTTGGGGGTGGAAAAATCCTTGAATGATGACCCCTTAAATAGGCGCATAGTAGAGGGGTAGCGAAAAGCAAAATGAATATTTCTTTTGTGAAGGATTGGCTTTAGAGGGTTATATGCTTTTCTTTTTTGCAATAGGTCTTTGGAGTAATCCCTGTAAATTTAGATCCCGAAGTCCTGCCAAGTTAGAGTTCTGGTCTCTCTTGCTCGCTTTAAAATTAGTTCAGTGTGAGCAAAATTCAAATGTTGCCATGATGGGTCTAGGCTTTTGTTTTTGTGTAGGCCTGGGACCCAGAGAGCGATGAGTGCACTCGATGATCAATTGTTGTTCGGGGGTAGTTTTAGCATGGCAGGAAGGACATGTAGGAGTAACTCGGTTGTGTCAACTAACTCTGAGCCCTCAGGGAAACCGAAGAAACGCAGATTATTTCTGCGACTGCGGTTCTCGATGTCATCGAGTTTAGATTGAAGACTTTTAATAGTTCTATCTTGATGTCTAATGGTAGCTTGCATATCTTGAATATCAGTAGTGTTGGTCGAAGTTTGAGTTTCAGTATAGGAGATGCGCTGGTTAAATGATTCTAAGGAAGCTGCATTATGTTGGGTAGCAATTTTTAAATCATTAATATCTGAAACTATTTGAGTGAACATAGCTTCCACTCTGGCAACAGAGGTGAGTTCGGCCATGTTGTAAGAAGTGTAGGCCAAGTATAAGCAGCAGGAAAAATTATTGTCAAGACATTGAATAAACAGGTAAATAAACTTACTGCCACTATGCAAAAAGTTGATGCATCTAGTATTCCACAGATAGCCTTAAAAAACAGTCTGGAGAAGGATGGATGAGGTTTGATTGTTTGATTCCCTGGAGAAAGCTCAATCTATGCTGCCATTTCCTGCTTGGCCAAGCCACGCCCCCCCAAGTTCACTACTTTGAACCTTGCCTTTTTGCCTTTTGCTTCTGCACTATCAGGATCCATCTAGTGTAGGCCCTTCTTAACTAAAGAATATTCATGTTGATCCCTGACTCTTGCTCTGTCAATTTTGTCTGCTTTTTCATAGTTGTAATATAAAAAGTCCAGTTTTTAACAATCCCTCTGTTTTTCCAGCTGTGGTGCATCCTTTTAAACACCTTCCACAAAATGCATGCTAACTTGTGGGGGAGAGCGTGTGACTGTCCTGCCCTTTCTGACTGCTTACCTGCAGCAGTGTGTTTCTTGTTCCTATTCATTTTAGTCATTCATTTCAGTTAATTGTGTCTTGCCCCAGAAATAACTGCAGCCTCTGATGACTGTTTTACCTGCTGTGTGAATCCCTGCCCAGATGCAAACTGTTTAATGTCAGGTATCATTTTTACACCAGCATAACCCAAATATATGTCTCATAACTACTTTGATGGACACGAAATTCTGCCTTATCCTCAGTTTTGCTCCTTGCTTGATAAAATCAGCTCCTACTGCTTTGTCTTGATTTCCTTCAATGTGTTTTTAAAACTGAAGATTTTCCTCTGTGGCAAAAACTGTGTCTCCTCTCTCAATTTAAGTTCTTCTATTAATTAACACAAAAGTCATGGCACAAACTCTCCAATCTGTGTTCATGTTACAAAGACATTTATTTGAGTTAAGATAGAATACACACTATGAACTAGCATGTCCTCAGTGGAAATGAGAGACACACCTCATTACAGACTCCGCAACAGTTTTCTTACAATGACTTCTTTTCTTTTATAACCCTACTTGACTAATTTTTATGTTTGCTTGCACGCATGTGCAAGAAACATAGTGCCACCATATGAGTTTTCATAGGTGTGTCTCTCCCACTTCCAATGCCCTGCTCGCTTTTGCAGGTACAGCTGCATCGCTCCAATGAATGTCCGAGCTGTCTATGACAGCCGTTCAGATGCAGTGGTGTACAATTCTAAGGAAAACTCCACTGCATCCTTGGCAGTATGCAAATTGCCTACATCGGCACTGCATCTGAACTGTCATAGACAGTTCGTCCCCAACACGAACACATACATGCACGCTGGGAGCCCACCCCAGCATGCTCATGCGCTCCCCCCATACACTGTATAGTCGATGGGGGTGCCCAATCCCCCATTGGCTCTGCTGCCCCCCCAAACATGCTTCCATGTGCCACACTGGGAGCCCACCCCAGCGTGACAAATGTCCGTATGGTGACGGGGGTGCCCAATCTCCGCCGGCTCCACTGTCCCCGCCCCCAAAAAACACCCTTCCAGTTGCCGATGCTGGGAGCCCACCCAGCATGGCAACGTCCATATGGCTGATGGGGTGCCCAATCCCCCACTGGCTCCACTGCCCCCCCAAAGAATAACCCTTCAGCTGCCAGGCTGGGAGCCCACCCCAGTGTGACAAAAGTCCTGCGTCATCTAAAAACACCTATAAACAAAAAACTGTCCCTCGTTGACTATCTTGCCCCCTTTCCCAACGTGCTCACCCTCCATGCACCCACCTCCCCACACTCCCACCTCACCCCATACATACCTCCGGAGCCCAGCGCGATGATCTTCGGTGGACCAGGAACACATCTGCACTCTTCAAAGCCAACCGCAAAGTGAAGAAATGCCGGTAAGCTGTATAACGGCATAAATTTTTTTTTTTTAAACTTTGGTGCATGTCTCGGCCATTTTGGGGAATTGTTTCACCAGATTTTCAACATTGGGTTTATGGGGCCCCACCTCATGAACTCAGTCACTGTAATTTTGCTATTCGGTCCCAAAAGGTGATTTTGCAGTCACTGTGTGGAACCATCTTTTGGGACTGAGTAATGAAATAAGTGTTACAGTTCATAAGGTAGGCCCCAAAACCCTAAATTCCCCAAAATGACTGTTTTACTAGCGTGCATTGCACAGTTCCTATGCACGCTCGTAACTTCCCAAATTTTTATTATTTTCACTCCAGATTTTCAACATTGCCATTTTACCATACCTCTTTATGAGCAGTATAGCTGTCATTTTTCACATCCTGCCCAAAATGTGTTTTCGCGCATGTAGCGCACAATGGCGCAGTTGGTGTGTGAAATCAATGTTCAGGACTGATTAAGAAAATCACAGTGACACTGTTCATGAGCAGAGGTCTTAAAATGGCTATGTTGAAAATTTGGTGACCAAAGTCCATAAAATGACTGTGTTACGAGCGTGCATTGTGCAGTTTCCACTCACCCTCGTAAGTTCACGAATTTGTAATATTTTCAGTACAGATTCTCAACACTGGTAGTTTTTCGCACCTCCTTATGAACAGTACAGCTGTCATTTTTCATACCCTGTCCAAAATGTGATTTCACACTTCTGGCACAGAAATGCGTGGTCGCTGTGGGAAATCAGTGTTCAGGATAGATTAAGAAAATCACAGTGACACTGTTCATGAGCGGAGGTCTCAAAATGCCTGTGTTGACAATCTGCTGTAAAAAATCCCCAAACTAATTACATTATGGGTGTGCGTTGCGCAGTTTCTACGTACACTCGTGACTTCACCAGTTTTTTTATATTTTCACTCCAGATTTTCAACACTGCCATTTTTACACCTCCCCACGAACAGTACAGCTGTCATTTTTTGCATCCTGTTTGAAATGTGTTTTTGCACCAATGATGCCAAATGGCGTAGTCACTGTGCAAAATCAGCTTTCCGCTAACAAAGTGATATTGCCACTGTTCATAAGGTGTGGGTCACAAAAAACCCATGTTTAAAATTTGGAGGAAAAATACCAATGAACACCTAGGACATTAGGGTTTCCGACCATAACGCCCCACCCTGTAGAGACTGACAGGCATCGGGGGTGTGACTTGGAATTGTCGCCTGTAATATTCCTGCCATTCCACCCCCACCCACACCCTGCAGCCAGTGAGAGGCATTGAGGTGTGCCTTGGACTCTTCGGCCCCAAAGTTCACCCCATTCTCCTATACTGCACCCATCTCATCGTATTTCTTATGGAATGTGGTGAGCATAAGGCCCAAAGACTCCAAGGCACACTGTGACACTTGTCGGTGTCTGCAGGGTAGGGTGTGGTGAAATGGCATAGCCGTTATGCCTGACGACCCAAAGGCACACCCCAATGCCTGTCAGTCTCTGCAGGGTGGTGGTGGGGTTGGCTTCAGTTCAATACTTCACTGCCATTCCTATTATGCATATCTCTAACTGCTACACTACCAATGCCAATGCCAGCAAGCAAACATTCGGCATTGACAAATGCTTGTTTTTATTTGCTTGCTATGTAAGAAATCTCAGGGTCATCCATGACACAGAGCTCTATTCCCTCACTATGGTCTGCAGATCTGCTTAGCAGAATGTCTTTACCATTGCCTGCATTGGTGTCACTACCTTGATCCCGTCTCTGCTGAAACCTATGTGTTTTCATCTTTTCTGTGTCTAAGGTACTATACCTCTTTTATTTAATGGCCTCCCTAAATCTTTTATCTCGCTGAAGGTCATCATGCTGTTCAAAATGTTGCTATCCACCTATGCACTAGCTCACACAAAATTATATGAATCCACTTCTTTACTCAGATACCTCCCCTGGTTTCCTATCCAATTCAACTAGCTATAAAACATTGCCCTTCCCATTTTCAAACTCCCTCATGAACCCTTAGGTCACTGCTTATCCCACAAATTTCCAGATCCAAATTTCTTTCTGTTCTTCATGTGTCCATCTCCTCCAGAAGTGGGAGGTTCTTCATTATCCAGAGTCAGACTCGTCCACCAGGATACCTGGAAATTTCCAGGTGGGTCCCCTCTGTTGGGTGCCTGGTCACTTTCTAAACTCTGAGAATCTTTAGTTTTATAATCTACTTTTTTTAATTAAATGAGCCCTGTAGGTACATGTAAGTTGCAAACATAGAGCCGGTGTATCATACTGAAGTGGAATACTGATATGAGTATGTCACTCTGGGCCATCCCCTATTAATTTTCCAAGTGGGCCCCTTTGTCACCTTCCCAGATGGGCCCCCTGTACCCTAGTCTGACCCTGTCATTATTTCACTCTGACCCTACCATCTGAAACACATTCATTCTTTCCATCTTTCTGATTCCCATCACCTCTTCAAATCTCCCCTCATCATGCCCTAACTCTTCCCAGTTGCCTATGAGTCCTGAGTTCCCCACCTGTTGTTCAGAGTGTGAGGGTTACTAGTCTCTAGCAGTCTAGCTCTGTTTTAGTGACAAGTGGTGCTGCCAACTGCCAGCTGCTGATTTCTTGATTCTCTTAATTACCCTATTCTCTTTCTCTTAATTACCCTGTTTTCTCTTAATTACCCTGTCAACTGTTGACTTTTCATTCCCTTAATTATCTTGCATAACAATTTATGCTGTAAAAAACTGTTCTGCCATGTTTAACCAATCACTCGTCATCTCTACTCTTCTCATTTCTTATTCCTGTAATGTACATAAATTATATGCCTGTTTATACTGCACTCCTGCTCTGATTCAAGCATTTTTAGGGAACTTCGGTATAAGAGTGTGCAAATGAAATATAACTGCAATTATACTATTTTTCTTATTTTATTTTTAAATGGGATTTATTTTGAAATGGGAACATGTGTTTGATGTCCTTACTTGGGATCAGTAGGGGGCAAGGAGCATGGTGAAGATGAGGTTCACAGATCCCAGAGATGGATGATGTACTGTAGGCTGCCTGGCATTGGGGGCTGGCAGTATAGCCTAGAGTTTTGAGTAACGAGCTGTGAATGAGCTTGGTACATCCAGCAGACCTGGGTTTTATTCCCACAACCTCCACTTGCATACTGTGTGACTCTAAGCAAGTCAATAAACCACCCAGTGCTCCCAGGTTGCCCCTGAAAACAGGTACTTGTGCCTAGTGGGCCTTACCCAGTTACCAAAGACTAAAATAAATAAAACATTTGCATCTCCCTGACACCCAGTCACAGAGCAGTACTTGGCATCAGCTGCAAGGGCAGTGCTTGCCCACCTCTTCTGGAACAGATACACCTGTGGGGACTTCAAGAACTGTAGTAGTAGATGTTTTGGGGTGGGGTTGGAGTACAGTAACAGAACATGCACAGAAGGTTTCTGATGTTGGCATCCGGGCAAGGGGTCCTGTCTTGCAGAAAGGTTTTCCCATGGTTTGAATGAAAAAAAAAAAATAAGAGACCCATGCCTTGTTGAGCCACTGCCCATGTTGACTTCAGTGTGGGAATACTGTGAACTCTTACAAGTGATTCCTGTTGAAATACTGTGTTTTTGTAATGATGAAAGGTACAGAATGAGGAAGATGAGATGGGGCTCAAATAAGTTCAAAGGGAGGCATGTTATAAATCACTTACTTAATTTCAGCCAATCAACCCTCAGAACTGCATGGCCTCTTACCCTACATACAGTTATCACCTCATGCAGGACTGTTGCTGTAGAGCGTTCCACTTCAGAGGTGGGGAGAGTGACGGTCATATTACCTTTCAAAATAAAAAAAACAGTAATTTAAAACTTATTATAAATTATTATTGCTAACGTCAGTCATTTATAAAATGAAAACAGACCTCTGTGGAGTGTCTCCTATGGTACAAGAGAGTCCTCACATGAGGTTTGGGCAGCCAGAACTGCTCACAGTCCTCTCGCCCAAACCTGACATATGGACTCTCTTATACCATAAGACACACCCCTCAGAGGACCTTTTAACCTGAGAATAGAATAAAATAGAATAAAATAGAACAGAATAGAATAGAATAGAACAGAATAGAATGGTTCCATGTCAATATAATGAGGTAATAAGGGTGATCGTCAAATGGGCAAATGCAAAATAGTGACGCACACAATGGTGATGCCACAGCACAGCTACACCTGAAATAGTGATGTGTCAGCTTATATCTGGAGCTGAAAATTGTACTCAAGCCCCTGAGATAGTCGTAGCATCTCTGCTCCTCATATTCACCAACAATCTGGATCAGGCACTCAGTTAAATCCTGATACTGGTGCCGCACCATAGGGGTCTTGGAAGCGGACAGTAGCTGCTCCATCCTCACAGTCTTCAGCAAGGTATGTCCCGCACCTGAGTACATGCCCATTTATTGACTGCACTATATCTATTGTTAGTTATTGTTCCTCTGTGTTTCATGCTGGGGCTGTGCCCCCTGCCTCCCTATTTCTAATATTCCCACTTCACGCCGAACTTTGATCATGAGGGTTTGTGGCATTACAGTGGGTGCAGTTACCATTGGATCGCTGTTGTGTCCTGTGCACTATTATGGCAATTGCTCACATGCAGTTGCCTAGATATACTTGCTGTTTAAACTTCACTGTATTATGTGACACTGAGTAGGTTAGAGTAGAGCAGAACAGAGTAGAATAGAGTAGAGTGGAGTAGGGTAGAGTAGGGTGGGGTGTAATGGGGTGGAGTTGAGTGGAGTGGACTAGAATAGAATAGAATAGATAGCTAGATAGATAGACAGACAGACAGATAGGATAGGATAGGATAGGATAGGATAGGATAGGATAGGATAGGATAGGATAGGCTAGGCTAGGATAGCATAGCATAGGATAGAACAGAACAGAACAGAACAGAACAGAATAATGTAACAAGCCTGTCTCTTCACTCGGCTTGAGGCTGGTTACTAGAGACTTCTCAAAGGTTGAAGTTTGACCCTGAGAGCTGTCCTCTAGAGGGGTCCCTTGCTTGCTTTGATACAAGATGACAGGATGTTTGTATACAGGGGGCTCAATTTTCAAAAGCCTGGAAATGACACACAGTGCTTGTGTCAAAAAGAAATGATACAATGGCACCATGTACCACACCATGCATCATTCTTAAGTTTGAAACACATGGTGCACCACAAGCGGGGCCACATGCGTCAAAGAGGCTCGCACCAACCTTGCACTACTGACCCAGGTGCATCAAGGCAGAAAGGAGGCTTGCAGCAGAACCCTGCTGCAATATCCCCTAATTTGGGATTTGGAAGGCTGCAGGTCCTGGCTATGGTTAGACCAGCAAGAGCTGGTCTAACAGCCCCTTGCACTGCCATGGGCTGTAGCAGTCAGATGGTCAGGGAGATTCACAACACGGCACACATTTGGAGTGGCCAGGGGACTGTGAGCTGGACACATCAGCAATCATGGCATAACACACATAACCAGGAGAAAAGATGGATGTCAACAGGGTACACAGCATGCAGAACTGCCAATTCCAAGATCTCAAAGTGGCACCAGTGGGGCAGAGGAACATATACTGGCATAAAAGCATGAATGTTGTACATTTTACCTGTGGTCCTGTACTGCTGCTGTGTGCTACACCACAATGAATAGTGTCCACTATAGCCCAGACAACAGGTAGTTTTACTGACGCAGATGGATAGGGAATGCAGTAGTCCAGAACACCCCCAAATCCACTCATATGTAATCCTGTACTGCACACCATACTACATGCTGTGTAATGCCTTGGAGAAGGGAGCTGCATCACCATGGTATAGCGGGTGCAAATGTTGCCCATCGTTTGGGTTACAGGAGTCCAGCTACTATTGGTGCTAAGCCACAAGCACATAGCTGCACACCTCATGTGGTTGTCAGATGCCAACATCATGAATATATGCAATGAGGTGGGTGGACACTGTTTGGGAACTGAGAGGCTGACTGGATATGCCCAACCCCTCATAGGTACCACACTCTGCAATGTCCTTCTGGAGATGCAAGCACTACAGTACAGCCCTCTGAGGTTTCCGTGTCCAGCACTGTCTGATGTTATGCTGCTGTCTGCAGTGTGCTTGCTGAATGCATGGTGCCCCCCAACAAATAGTCCTTATATCTAAGGGAACAGGAAGCTCTTCTCTTCTGTACCAGTGTTTCCCCCTACAATGGGCTCTCAGTATCATTTTTTTTTTGCTGCATCTGACAAATGGTTGCTGCTTACTATTATGTTCACAACTGAGGATGAACATATAATTTACATAGTTGCACAGTATCTCAGAGCTATTGCACTGAATCATATGAAATATGATTAACACTTTTGTAATTTGCTGCAAGGAGAAATAACGTTATATATATATATATATATGTTAAATTGTATTTCTGACTTGTATTTATTGTACTGTCTGCACTTTGTAAAGGTCTGTAACCAAACAAATAAACTATTCATTTATGATTTAAATCAATTTCGTTTGTCAACAACCTTTTCAAGACACAATACATAGTAGACCCCAAAGTTGGATGGTGGAGCACAGAAGGCAGACTACCTGCAAAATCTTGCACATCGACCAGGCTTTGCAGTAATAACAGACAACTATTATAAACCCCTTACAGATTCATACACATAGTTTAGTCCTCATAGCCTGTGTAGAATTGGTGTTTTACACTTCTTTGTCAAAACAGTATACATGCAGTAGGGACTTTGCTTTGCTTATCTGGGAGTTGCCAAAGCATATCTTTAGTCTGACACCCCACTAACACAAACAGAACCCAGCTTCATGTCTGATGTTCCCGTCTCAGTTCAGGATGGCAGACTTTACTGTTTAAACAACAGAAAAACTGGCAATTCTGGACTGTACAGTGTGTCTACTTATTTATTGGCATTGCTCACAGATTATACATAGTTAATCACAGAACAGTGCCTCATTAGATTACCCTAGAAATGTACAAATTGTCACGTGGAATGATTAACCACTACATAAGTTTGTTCAGCAAGTTTGAAAAACTACTTTGATTTTTTCACATTGATATGCAGTCCTGCTCCAACACATTGGGCTGGAATTTAGCATGCTGGGGGGTGGGGGTGATGGCAGCATCTGCCAAACCCTCCCATGCACCTGCTGATTGACACATTGGCCCACTTGTGGCATCTTCAAGGACTTTGGCACTGGCACCCCATTTCTACCAAAATCTGATGCACCATTTGCCATAGGTGGGGGTTTGGTGCATCTTGTGTTGCTCCAGTGGGGCTTAGAAAATCAAGCCCAGGATGTTCTGGTTCACTTGGAAGCAGGAAATCTATGTCATGAATATTGATCATCCTACCCCCCACCTTCACAGTATATGAAGGGGAGACAAGTGGGAAAGGTGTGGTTCAGGTAGGTTCAACAGAGAAGGAAGTCCCATCTCCAGCTGCGGTCAAGGCAAGGGGCCCTGTGTTTGGGTGGCACGCCCCAGTAGACATCTCCAGAGTTCCACCAGCAGTCACAAGGAAGATGGATCTTCTAGAAGGGCCTCAAGGACCCCATCAGATCAAAAACCAGATAGCACCACAGGGAGCAGTGGAGGGCTGCCCATCATGGGTGGTTGCTGAGGATCCTTTTGGATCCACTCCCACCAGAAGCAATCTAGAGACAGCTCAGCTTAGAAAAGAGCAGTTTGCAAAAGGCACAGTCGTAAGCAAGCCTTGCATTAAATATGTCCTGTTAGAGACTTATGTAAGGCCTAGGCAGTGTACTGTAGTATTTTCTCCTGGCTGGTGCCCCAATTCTGGATCATCAGGTGGAGAGGGCCTGAAAAGAGTTGGGGTCAGTAAGACCGTGTGTGAGGGGTCAGGCATGACAGCCTGTCTGTATGTGCATTATGGCTATCAATATTCTCATTCACAAATCTGGACTGTCATGTACGGTATGGGCTGCATGCCCATTGGCTCTTTCTCTGCACCAATGGGCGTGCAGCCCTACCAGGCTGTCAGTCGGTGGGCGGCGGGGCAGCAGGCTGGAGGGATGCTGCTGCCCGCCGGCTGTGGGGGGGGAAGCAGGGTGGTGGTGGTTCATGGGTGGGTGGGGGAGGACACTAGCCACCAGGGCAATATTGGGGGATTTGTGTAGCATTTACATCCCGCGATCGGGATGTGCCACTAGACCACCAGGGCTGAATTCGGGTGGGGATTCTACACTACTGCCCATGATTGGGCTTTTCTGTCCACTGGACCACCAGGGATATGTTCAGGGGAGCCACATTGCTGCCCCGATCGGGCTGGTGGGGGGTGGGATTAAACTATGCCCAGTCGGGCCAGTGGGGGTGGTGGGGGATATACAGTCAGCTGCCCGTGATCGGGCTGCGGGGGGGCACAGGGACTGGGTTGGGGGCCAGCCACAGGTGGCAGCTGCTATGTTGCGCCCTGCAATGCAGCAGCTCACCTGTGGGTGGCCCTCAACTTAAGCCTTTTTGGCTCAAAGTTGTGCAGGCGCAGGTTGGGGGTTGCGCCTGCACAACTCTGCACAGCTCTGCTGAATATCGGGCTGTGCAGTTTATGCATGGTTCCTCCCCTTCCAGTTCAGCATGCATTCATTTGCATTGCGCTGTTGCTCAGCATGTTTTCTGTGGCGCAACTGCCTCCTGCTGAATATGGCAGAATGGAGCAAGTTCGGACTTGCGCAGGTGCAACCCTATTACGCATGGCGCAACCCTTTTGAATATCTGGCCCTAGGTGTTTTTGATAAAGGTAAAAAGTTACTAGGGAACTGTATGATAACAATTGAGTTAGTTGTGCTATTTAAAATGCACGTAAATTGCTGTAAACTGAACAAGTCTGAAATTTCTTGGTGATTTGCAGATATCCCATGATGCTTTGCATTATGGAAGCATGTGTGATGTTGTGTTTCTTTGAAACTTGGCTTATTGTCAATGCCCTTTGGGGTAACCCTTTTTTCAGTGTTTCTGCATAGAAGTTCTTTGTCTTTAGCTAGTTTTTTTTTTTTTTTTTTATTTGAGCCCCCACCACCCAAGCAAACAAGGCCCGTGTAGGGGTGGCTGAATCTCAGCTGCTAAGTAAGATCAGAGATCAGTGAGTCAGTAGATGCTGGCTAAGTGTAGAGGAAAGACTTGCATAGTCTGTTGCTATAAACTGATGTACTGAAGAAGGGATATGCCATTTCTGAAGGTTATCCACTGCATTTTGAATAAGCATCACACAGTGATTGTGTGTTGAACTTGAAGTTCAGTATCTGGTCCATCTGTTATCCCACAAGCCCTCCACAAAAATGTTTTGTTTGTTTTAACCAGGAGAAACACATTAAGCTGAAAGCTTGTTTACAGGTGCAACCTGGGAGCACAAGGAAGTTAAGTGACTTGCTCAGGGTCACATAGTATGCAAGTGGGGGTGGTGGGATTCAAACCCAAGTCTCCAGGATTGCAGCTCAAAGCCTTAAACCACTGCACTATACTGCCTCCTAACATGCATGGCAAATATTAAATTCCACAGAAAGAATTCTGGATGCTTCATCTATAGGCCACCACAAATATTTGAGAAAATGTTGCCAATATTTTCTTTTCTTTTTTTTTCACTGTAAATTTAAAACTGCTAAACCAATTTATCTAGTTGTGTTAGACACCAGGATACACTGACAGCATGTCAAATGTTAAGTGTATGCCTAGAAGAGCGCAGAGGTTACAAACATCAACATTTTTAAGAGTTTTCACAAATATTTGCAAATATTTACATAGTACATTTTGAACCCTTGTAACTTTAAAATCTCTGATCCTATTCTCTCCATATTTAGGGATTCTATAACCATTATATAAGGGTTAATTGTGCCAATTTACACATGTCTAGCATCTCCAAGGGTGCTTGAGGTATATGCAGATAAAATGTTTTGTGATGTTTTCTGCAAAAATTAAAATGATAAGACTTTGAGCACATATACTTTTGAGATGATACACCTTAATGTCATGAAATTTTGCACATTTTTAAAACACCTATCATCAAGTAATCACGCCGAATTTAAAATCTCTGGCTCAATAGATGCCTGCGGTACAGTATATGCAGATAAAAATGTTCACGAAATTTCCCACAAAAAAAATAAAATGACAGAGCTTGAGCACCTATAATTTTGAGACAGTCCATCCTACTTTCATGATATTCAGCATGGCATTAGAACTGCTACCAGGAAGTAAGTATGACAAATTGCAGAGCTCAAGTTCAATAGATGACTGAGTTATGACCAAATTAATAAACTGTAACAAATCTACAAAACTCTGCAAAATAGCACAGAATTTCATAAACTTTTATGGACGTTCCATGAATTCAGAATTTTCTCATTCCACACAGCTCTACTTATTAGAAGTATTGTCATAATGCTGACTGGATTCCATTTTATGTTGTCCTACATGGTACATAATTAGACAAGTGCAGGCATAGAATTGCCCAAGGTATTATGCGTGCCCTATTTGGAAGCATGCCATGCACAAATAGTCTTGGAAGCTCCATGGCTGCAGGCACTCCACAGGGAGGTTAGGAACTGAACTATAATGTGATGTGTATTTGGACTAGATCCATTTAAACTGTTAACAACCATGCCCCTTAGAGCAAGGGTAAATATGGCAAAGGAACTTTGGGAGTATTTCAGGAATATAGCCCCGGGAATGGTGGGGATGAAAATTAGAACCCCAAATGGATTATAGGGTACAGTGTGATGCAGCACTACTGTATTGTAGGAGTTATGCAAGAGAGTTCACTGAGAAGGGAATGCCCTTAGCCAGGCTGACCCTGTAGAACTCGCTACCATCTGCAATCTGGGAGGCCCCTTCCATCAAGGTGTTCAAGTAGAGGTTAAAAGCCCACCTTACCTGGCTTCCAGAGGAGACTAGGGGTCCAATTCCATAAGGCATGACACCTGGTACAAGGCAATTTACGCCAAACCCAATGGCGTAAATCGCACCTTGCACCAGGCATAATGCAAGTCTCAATTTCAAGTCATGGCTTGTGCCATGCTGTATGTGGGTTGCACCAAAGGTGGGCTACACCACCCACTATGCCCGCAACCCACAGTGACATGGTGCAAGCGTGGGTTACGGCAGCAACTGAGCCCTATTCCAGAAGGGTGGCTGTCATAACCCACTTACACCATTCCAGAAGAGGCAATGGTGTAGCAGGGTTAGACCAGCTAGGAGGTGGTCTAAGAGGCATCCATCTTGGCACAGTGATGGATGTCCTCTCTGCAGCACCCTGGAAAACACATGTATGTGCCCCCTGTGTCCCGTCTGCACTGTCATGTCCCCCACCCCCAAACATCGGGGACCCCCAAGTCTGAATTCTGTTGTGCCCCCTGATCACCAGTGCCAACCAATAGCCTCCCAATGCCCCGGTGGGTAGGTGCATGCGAGATGAGGGGGCTCCCGGGCAGTAGATCATGTGCCATGACTTGTGGCACCCAGGTCCAGTGTGTCATTCTCTTGGTGCTAGCCTGTGGCCACCACAAGTCACGGACATAGGTGCCAGGGACCCTGTCTGTCTTAGAATAGGGTGCAGGGTCCCTGGCATAGTGCCGCATGGTGCAATTCGCATACTCCGGCAAGTTGCGCCATGCATTTTGGAATCAGGCCCCATCTGTTCTGCCCAACTGCTAATTGATAGTATTAGTGATCTATGCTTTTGATGATGAATTCTAGTATTTTAAATCTGTATAATAAAGTGTATTTTTGTATCTTTTTTTCCTTTTAATATTATTATTTGTATTGTTTTTACTGTCAGGTGCCCCCGGAGTCTCCAGGATTGGGTGCCATAAAAATTTAATTTGCCTTGCCCTTACCATTGTGTGACATTGAAGGCAGTCAATAAATACAACTAGCTTGATCCCAGCTCCCAGTATGGACATTCACTTTATGTGTGGTCTCATGTTCATTGGTGCCCCAGTGTAATGGTTAATAGTGCCCCAAATTCAGCATCCCAGGCCCGTGGTGCTAAAACTGTTTGATGCAGGTACAGGTTCTATTATGTAAGGCTGGGTTCTCCCTTGCTCTGACCACTACAATGTACCCCTAGACACGGGGTGGAGTGTACCATAGTCTAGTAAATCTGAGAATAGAATAGAATAGAACAGAACAGAACAGAACAGCATGGAATAGAATAGAATAGAATAGAATAGAATGATAAGGAAATGATGCTAGAAATCCAGAGGACGGCACATAATGGAGAAATGTTGTTGGTAGGAGACTTCAATCTGCCAGATGTCGATTGGAGCCTCCCTGTGGCAGCGACAGCCAGGAGCAGGATCATCTTGGACTCCCTACAGGAGGTATTCCTCAAACCACTGGTCATGAAACCCACTCAGGAGAGTACACTATTGGACGTAGTGCTTATAAAAGGGGAGAGTGTAACAGAGGTTACAGTAGGGGAACACCTGGGAAACAATGATCACCGTGCAGTATAGTTTGACATAAAAAATGGTCCACAACCAAACCACATGAGGACAAGGACCCTGTGCTTCAGGAAGGCAGATTTCAGGAAATTGAGGGATTGTCTGAGGGAAACCCTAGCAGGAATAGGGAATATGGGGAAGTGGAAGAACGACGGACAACTGTTGAAGAGGGAACTGAAATAGCAACACATCTCTGTGTCAAACAGGTCAGCAAGGCAAGAGGAAAAAGAGACCACTATGGTTCTCTAAGGAGGTGACAGAAAAAGTAAAAGCAAAGAAGATGGCATTTAAGAAATACAAATGAACACAGAAGGAGCGGGATAGGGAGAATTACCAGGAAAAACAAAGGGAGGCAGGGAAGGCAGTTAGGAGCACAAAGGCACAAACAGAGGAAAGAACTGCAAATTCAATGAAAAAAGGCTATACAACTTTGTATAGGTACATAAGTAAAAAGAGGAAGGCAAGTGGAGAGATAGAAAAGCTGAAAGATAAGGAAGGGGGTTGTGTGGAGGAAGACCACCAAAAGGTGGAGATATTGAGCAAATACTTTTGGTCAGTATTCACAGAGGAGGGGGCAGGTAATGGGCCAATGATAAAGGACAAAGGGATGGAAGAGTGGGAGGTGGACACAAGTCCTTTCTCTGAGGAAAGGGTCCTTAGGGAACCAGCAATACTAAAAGCTGATAAGGAAATGGGACCTGATGGGATGCACCCCAGGATTCTGAGGGAACTAAAGGTGGAGCTGGCTGCACCTCTGACAGCCGTAATAGGTTCCATGTCATAACAGCAATCACAAAACAGCGATCGCTACTATGGCGAGTGTATATCGACGAAAATCAAATCAGTGATATACACTTCAAGGCGACCTGACATCCGGAATATTAAAAAGTGTTTTTTTGGGAGGCTGCACACCGCACTCCACTGAATTAAGATTGTCAACTCCAAGGGGTTGCATGTCAGGGAAGGGGCAATATCCGGATCTCACAAAAAATTAAGTCCCACAGCTAGCGGCAAAATTTACTCACTCCCAGTCCTGAGCCCAGTACCTGCTGTGACAGAGCTAGCTACCCACACCACATGGCTAGCTCAGTAGCAACAGGTACACCACTCTCTTAAAACCCCTTCCCTTTCTCTTCCCTTCCCATCACTATTCCCCCCTTTCAGTCACCCTTCCCCACAGTCTCGTTCCCATACAGTCACTAGTTTGCAGGGTAGCCCAGAATGACATGCTGAAAATGAGTTGCTATTTTTGTAGTCGCTCATTTTCGGTCACTGTCATCACTGGATACTCCCCATTTAACCTGTCACTGGAAACAGGGGAGGTACCAGGGGACTGGAAAAGGGCAGATGTGGTCCAACTGTATAAAAGTGGAAAATAGGAAGAGGCAGCATACTACAGGTCAGTCAGCCTGACCTTAGTGGTGTGCAAGGTAATGGAAATGCAATTAAAGGAAAGGTTAGTGGAACACCTGGCTGTCAATGGGCAGCAAGATCCGAGGTAGCATGGTTTCATAAAGGGGAGGCTGTGCCAGAAAAATGACTAGAGTTCTTCAACTGCATAACCAGGGAGGTGGGTCGGACGGGGGGCAGTGGATGTGGCATACCTGGATTTTAGCAAAGGCTTTGACACTGTGTCACATAGATGGCTAATTTACAAGCTGGGGGACCTAAGAGCAGGTACTAAAGTTGTGAAATGGGTAGAGAAATGGCTGGGCAATAGGACCCAGAGGGCTGTGGTAAATGAAACACACTCTGAATTAGGCTAAGTGACTAGTGGGGTGCCACAGGGATCAATGTTAGGCCCAGTCCCCTTCAATGTCTACATCAGTGACATTTTAGAGGGTCTAGAAGGGAGAGTATGTCTGTTTGCAGATGACAAAAAGCTCTGCAACAGAATCGACACACCGGGGGTAGGGGTGTGGATAGTATGAGAAGAGATGAAAAAAAAGCTGGAGGAATGGTCAGAGGATTGGCAGCTAGGGTTTAACACTAAATAGTGCAAAATAATGTACATGGGGCACGGAAAGCTGGGAGCAACATATCACCTGGGAGGGGAGGCAACAGCAGCCTCTAAGCAAGAAAGAAACCTAGAGGTAATCCTCTTTGATGACCTGAAGGTAACCAAGCAGTGTGACAAGGCAGCAGGGAAGGTTAGCAGGATGCTGAGATGCATAGGCAGGGGAATCACAAGCAGGAAGAAGGAGGTAATAATTCTGTTATATAGATCATTAGTAAGGCATCACCTTGAGTACTGTGCCCAGTTTTGGAGACCCCATCTTCGAAAGGACATAAACAGGGTGGAGGGGGTTCAAAGGAAGGCAACCAAAATGGTGGGGGCCTGCTTTAAAAACCATATGAGGAAAGGCTAAAGGAATTAAAAATGTACTCCCTGGAAGAAAGAAGGGAAAGGGCTGATATGACTAAAACATTCAAGTATCTCTCAGGGAAGAACAAGGTACAGGAGAGTAACATTTTCCATAGAAAAAGATGCTGAAGGACTAAAGGGCCCAATATGAAACTGGAGTGGGGGGGGCAGTTCAGAGGAAATGTGAGGAAGTACTTCTTCAAGCAATAAAAAAAAACTAGGCAGGTGTGATATGCCAAAAAAAAACCTATCAGGGTTGGATACAGATTCAGCTTGGACCCTAATGACCAACACTGTTAAAATGTTAGAGAACAAATTTGTCCCAGACAGGAAGCGATATAACAACAGGGGCTTAATCACAAAATACAGGATTAATAAAGAAGAAGAAACGTAGCTTTTTGGCTATGAAAAAGACAAACACAAACAAATGTCAGAAAATGTAAACTGCCATTGAAACAGTTAAAGATATCTATAGATAAAGCATGTAGGGAAACAGAATTTTGACTAGTCCATTCAAAAGACAATATGAAGGGGTTTTATTCTTACATAAATGGCAAAAGAGGTTCAACAAGAGTCATTGGTCCACTTATCCATTACGGGGCACAATATAATAAACCAGAGGATATGGCAAGAATTTTTAACCACTATCGTATATCTTTGCTTAGAAGCAGCTACTTTTATTTCACTTTTTCATTTGCAGCCACGGCTTCTGATTGAGGGCTGCTACTGTTCGAGGGTGACTTCTATTGAAAGCCACCCCCAAACAAGCTTTTCTCCTGACTTTGGTCCTATTTACAGCCGCTATATAAACCAACAGATTGGAACTCTCTCTGACTGAACATATGAAGTTAAAATAAAAAGGAACGGATATTGCACCTCTACGGTGATTATGACACCATACTGAAGCTGCACCATATTCACATCCTTCCTCCCCCCCCCCCGAAAATGTACTTCACCTCTTGTCTCGGCATGCTTACAGTTGGCATGGGTCTCCAAAAAATCTGGCTCCTTACTTCATTTGCTCACTGGTTAGAGGAACAAGGACACGACACAGGTACCTGGTATTAATGTTTTTTTTAAAAAGGGGACAGGAGGGTAGTCAAGGGAGACTGAAATTGCTGTACTTGGATGCCGAACATGCTGACCGCACAAAGCAAGAAGTTGGCGGTTGGTATGTCAACATTCTGCTTGCGGCATTTTGTCATTCTGCTTGCGACATTTCAAAGAAAATAAATACTGACTGCAACAAATAATATTATTTACCTATTAACAGTATTAGTACCTGTACCTGTACTGCAGAGGAGAGGGTTTAGTCAGGAAAATGGCAGCTCAATTTTAAGCCATCACTTGATTACAAGCCGTGGTCTCTAAATGAAAATGGCTTTTGTTCGAGGACAGCTTGTAATCGAGGGCGGCTTCAAATCGAAGATATATGGTATTTTTTTCTGTAATACATTGAAAGACATCAGGTTTGATACATCTAGATGCTTCCAAAGTAATATTCCTATGTGTGGACATGAATATATTCAGGGTAAGCTAGCATCACTGGACTGTAACAATTCACCAGATCCAGATGGACTTCATCCATGTATGTTCAAGGAGTTGGCCAAGGAACTGGCTCCATCTATTGTCATCATTGGGAATAAGTCTGTTAACAAAGGACATGTACCGTTAGATTGGAGGAGGGCTGTTATAGTCCCAATATATAACAAGCATTTGTCAATGCCGAATGTTTGCTTGCTGGCATTGGCATTGGTAGTGTAGGAGTTACAGAGCTGCAGACTAGGAATGGCAGTGAAGTATTGAACTGAAGCCAAGCCCGTCACCACCCTGCAGATAGTGACAGGCATTGGGGTGTGCCTTTGGGTCGTCAGGCATAACGGCCACAACATTTCACCACAACCTACACCAACAAGTGTCACAGTGTGCCTTGGGGTCTTTGGCCCTTATGAGCACCCTATTCCATCAGGAAATATGGTGAGATGGGTGCAGTAGAGGAGAATGGGGTGAACTTTGGGGCCGAAGAGTCACAGGCACACATCGATGCCTCTCACTGGCTGCAGGATGTGGGTGGGGGTGGAATGGTATGAGCATTGCAGGCACAATCCCAAGTCACAGCCCTGATGCCTGTCATTCTGTACAGGGTGGGGTGTTATGGTGGGAAACACTAATGCCTCAGGCATTCGTTGGTATTTTCACTCCAAATTTTCAACATGTTTTTTTTGTGACCCCCGCCTCATGAACAGTGGCAGTATCAGTTTGTTAACTGAAAGCTGCTTTTGCACACCAACTACGGCATTTGACACCACAGGTGCAAAAACACATTCTGAACAGGATGTGAAAAATGACAGCGGTACTGTTCATGGGGAGGTGTAAAAAATGGCAATGTTGAAAATCTGCTGTGAAAACATAAAAAAAAACTGGTGAAGTCACGAGCGTGCATAGAAACTGTGCAACGCATACCCATAATGTAACTAGTTTGGGGATTTTTTACAGCAGATTGTTAACACAGGCATTTTGGGACCTCCGACCATGAACAGTGTCACTGTGATTTTCTTTATCTGTCCCGAACAATGATTTCCCACAGCGACCATGCATTTATGTGGTGAAAGTGTGAAAAGACATTTTGGCCATGTTGTGAAAAATGACAGCTGTACTGTTCATAAGGAAGTGTGGAAAAATACCACTGGTGAAAATCTGGACTAAAAATATTACAAATTCATGAACTTACGAGGGTGTGTGAAACTGCGCAATGCTCACTCATACCTAGTCATTTATGAGTTTGTCACCAAATTTTCAACATAGCCATTTTAAGACCTCTGCTCATGACCAGTGTCACTGTGATTTTCTTAATCTGTCCCAAACATTGTTCCGCGCATTGACTGCACCATTGTCTAGCTACATGTCTGGAAACAGATTTTGGGTGAGATGTAAAATGGCAGCTGTGCTGCTCATAAGGAAGTGTGGTAAAATGGCAATGTTGAAAATCTGGCGTGCAAATATTACAAATTACCAACTTGCCAGCATAGTAGGAACTGCTCAACGTGCGCTCCTAAAACAGACATGTTTGGGAATTTTTCACTAAATTTTCAACATAGCCATTTTAACACATCTGCTCATGACCAGTGTCACTGTGATTTTCTTAATGTGTCCCAAACATTGATTGCGCACACTGACTGTGCCATTGTGCACTGCATGCACGGAAACACATTTTGGGCAACATGTGAAAAATGACAGCTGTACTGATCATAAGGAGGTGTGGTAAAATGGCAATGTAGAAAATCTGGAGTGCAAATATTAAAAATTCGCAAACTTACAAGCGTGCGTAGGAAGTGCACCATGCACGCTCATAAAACAGTCATTTTTAGGAATTTTTTCACCAAATTTTCAACATAGCCATTTTAAGACCTCTGCTCATGAACAGTGTCACTGTGATTTTCTTAATGTGTCCCATACATTGATTTCACACACCGACTATGCCATTGTGCGCTACATGCACGGAAACACATTTTGGGCAAGATGTGAAAAATGACAGCTGTACTGCTCATAAGGAGATGTGTTAAAATGGTAATGTTGAAAATGTGGAGTGCGAATATTAAAAATTTGCGAACTTATGAGCGTGCGTAGGAACTGCTTAACGCACGCTTGTAAAACAGTCATTTTTAGGAATTTTTTCACCAAAATTTCAACATAGGCTTTTTGAGAGCCCACCACATGAACACTGGCACTGTTATTTCATTAATTGGTCCCAAAAGGTGATTCCACGCAGTGACTGTGAAGTCACCCTTTGGGCCCAATTAACGGCATGACAGTGACAGAATTCATGAGGAGGGGTCCCAAAAACCCCATGTTGACAATTTGATGCAAAAATTCCAAAAAATGCCTGAGATATGCATCAAAGTTGAAAAAACCCTATCTACTACATTATACAGCTTACAAGCATTTCCTCAGTTCACGGTCGGCTTTGAAGAGTGCAGACGTGTTCCCGGTCCACCGAAGATCGTTGCGCTGGAGTTCTGAGGTAAGTATGGGGTGAGGGGTGGGGAGGCAGGATCGCGGTGGTGGGTGCGGGTGGGGAGGGGCCAACGAGACTGTAAGGGACCATTTTTTCTTTCAGGGACTTTTTTTTTAAAGGAGGACAATGCAGGACGTTTGCCATGCTGGGGTGGGCTCCTAGCATGGCATCAGGAAGGCTGCTGGGGGGGGTTGGAGCCGACAGGGGATTGGGCACCCCTGTCAGCCATAACAGTTTCTGCCACGCTGGGGTGGGCTCCCAGCGTGGCACCTGGAAACGTTTTGGGAGCCTGGAGACATGGAGCCAATGGGGGATTTGGCACCCCTGTTGGCCATTACATTGTTTGCCATGCTGGGGTGGGCTCCCAGCATGGCACCGAGCTTTGTTTTTTGGGGGCTGGAGCCAGCAGAGTTGGGCACCCTGTCAGCCATACAGTATGTGCGTTGGGGCACTGCAGCGACACGCAAAATGCAGTGCTGCGTGCCTGCGTGCATGGGGGGGAGAGCTCTGCTTACTGAAGCGGAGCTCTCCCTTTCAACTGTATGCCACTGCATCCGGAGTCTCGGATGATGACACTATGTTTCTTGCATATGCGTGCAAGCAAACATAAAAAGGGTAGCAAAACCGCACCATCTAATTATAGACCAGTGAGTCTTACATCGATTGTAGGGAAAACAATCGAAGAGATCATTAAAGATGAAATAACCAGGGACCTAACACATCGAGGCCTGATAGATAAGACACAACACGGTTTCACAAAAAAAGGAGCTGTAACACAAACCTGTTAAGTTTTTATAAGAAGGTTACTTAAAATATAGACCATAATGAGGCAGTTGATGTCATATTTTTTGATTTCCAAAAGGCTTTGATACACTAACATATAGGGGAATTATAGACAAGTTATTAAGCTTAGGAATAAACAGCAAACTTGTAAGATGGATATCAGAATGGCTTAGCGATACAAAATTATCACCGGATGGCAACGTGTCCAGTGAGGTCCCTCAGGGATCAGAACAGGGACAACTTATATTGAATTTGCTTGTCTATGACATTCAATTATCAGGAGTAAATAAATTGATTAAGTTTGCAGACAATTTAAAACTTGGAGGAAGGGTAAACTATGTAGAAGGTAGAATCAGCATGATCAGTCTTGAATTATATTGTAGACTGGGTGGATGAGAACATGATGCAGTTCAGGAATAATCCTAAATAAGGGTTCCATGACTTATGGTAAGAATCTTTTGGTTGTGGATGAATTTAAAGACTTAGCGGTCAAAGTTAACAGTAATATGAAAAACAGCAATCACTGTAGACAAATGGTCAAGAGAGTAAATAATTTGACAAACTGTATTAGGAGATTCTTTTCAGATAAGATGAAACAAGTAATGGTACCATTTTATAAATCATACCTTAGGCCACAGTTAGAGTACTTCTCCCAATTTTGGAGTCCAGGCCTTGAAAAAGACATAGAACTGCTTGAAAAAGCCCAATGCTGGAACACTAAACAAATCCCAACCCTAAAAACAAACCTTATAACACAAGGCTAGGGGCATTAGGCATGTGGCCTCTTAGCCTGAGGAGAAACAGGCGCAACTTGCTATGTCTACAGAAAATACTGGGAAATGAGGAGCTATCACTAGAACTGGGGATCGTATATAAAAATTGGGCACATAATTTGCGGACACACAACAGGCAAATATAGGACTAGATACCTAGGACAAACATGAGAAAATGTACTTTTTTGCCAAGGAAAATAAGAATGTGGAATCAAATGCCATTGGATATTGTAAATGAAGGGGCTGTTTCAACATGCAGTAAGAACCGCTACCCCTGTTGCTGTAGGCTGCCAGTAGGGAAAGTGAAGGACACTGCCAGAGTGGTGCCTGGTTGAGCTGCTCCTGTGGTGGAGTGGCTAGAGCACCTGCCTTTGGGGACATGGGGCTGTGGTTCTGTCCTCCCCACTATGATGCAGGTTTCTTTTTTTTTTTAAATGTTCCCCGATCCGAGTTTCTTTTTTTCCCAAAGTCCACAACCCCCCAGAGTTGATTATGATAAGTCCAGGGGTGTGTGTGGGGTGAAGCCCCCACATTGGGGGTTGTGGGGGGCTCAGCCCCCCTGCAAAAACAAAGATATTCCTCTGGTGTGTGCCCTTTTTGTGCTGGTCGGCATGTTGTGCAGGCATTATTTTGCCACATGCTAATTTGCGTGCGGCATTCTTGATGTGCGCAGTTTTCACTGTGACATTATGACTCCATGCCCTTGGGAGTTAAGGGGGGGGATCTGAGACAGATTAGGGCCTACAGTGTCACTGTAGGCAGGAAAAGAAGGCAGACTAGGTGGGTCTGGAGGCCCTTATCTGCCGACAATGTCTATGTTTCTATGTGAACAGAATAGAATAGAATAGAATAGAACAGAACAGAATAGGACTTTAGTGACTTTGGTTTCATAAAAAGCTTATAAATAATCAATAACACATGACACAGTGTGTGGTTACTGCGTAATTACTGCAATCCCTCCCCCCCACTTCATGGGTTGGAGCCACGAGATATTAGCTGAGTGCCCTTTAATCATGGGGTGGGGGACTGCAGTAGCTACACAATAACCCCAAGCACTGTGTTACATTGCCACATGCCCCTTGCAAAAGGTGTAAAGTCAAAGGCCTTTGCAATCCTTCGCTCTCCACAGAACTACTTATGGATTTGAAAGCAAGGGCCCTCCTCTGGCTCTGGGCATGGGCCACAGGCAATCAGGCTGATATCCAGAACTACATACGCGCTCGTAACGGCTGCACTAAATCAATCCATCAGAAGAAAAATTTGTATTACAGAGATGCTCTCACAAACACTTGGGGAAAGGGAAAATCCTTCTGGGACAATCTTAAAGAATTAACTGGGAAGCAGCCAAAAACTTCACCTACTATGTTGGTCATTGATGGTGGCATAACTCTCGACCCTACCACAATTGAAAATACTTTCAATGCTGCGTTCTCTGACCTCAGTAGTGTTCTGCCTTCGGACTTCTTCAATGATGACCACCCTCCCACTCTCCCCCCCAACCCAAAACTCCCTTCCTCCAATCGCCCACCATTCTACTTTAAAGAATTCAGGGCGCATGAGGTCCGTAAATACATCTCTAATGCAATCACCAAATCCAAAACTAGTGGGGATTCACTCGACCTCAAGCTGGTGTCCCTCACCCTTGATGAAGTGCTACTTCCACTAATAAAAATGTTCAACTTCTCCCTTGCCCTCAGCCAGTTCCCTGACAGATGGAAATCAGCCACAGTAACCCCAGTCCACAAAAGTGGGGACAAGGACCTGCATGTGAACTACCGGCCTATCTCCATAATCCACCCTCAAGGCCACTGAAAGTATGGTATCTGATCAACTAATGGAATACCTGGACAAACACAACATCCTATGCCCCCAACTACACGGTTTCCGTAAAGGACACAGTACTACATCTGCCCTTCTAGAATTTACTGGTGCAATCCACAGTTCATTGGACAACAGCATCCTAACCAGGTCGGTCTTCACAGACCTGAACAAGGTTTTAGACACTGTTCATCATCAACTATTAATCACACAGTTATGTTCTGCTGGGCTCTCACCTGAGTCCACTACATGGTTCAAGAGCTACTTGGAGAACCGCTCTCGAAGAGTGAAAATAGCTGATCTTCTCTCAGATGCAAGACCCATTCTCTCAGGAGTTCCCCAAGGTTCCATCCTTGGGCCACTTCTTTTTAGCCTCTTTCTAAATGATCTGCCACAATCGTGTCCTGATCAAATCCTCCTTTATGCTGATGACGCCATCATCCTCTTCACTCATAAGGATCCAGTCCATCTTCAAAAGAATCTGCAGTTTGCCTTCACCTCGATTGAACCTTGGTTTAGTATGCATAAATTGGTACTCAACTATAAAAAAAAACAAGTCCATGCTCTTCTGCAGCCCACACAACAAACACAGGCTCAGTCCCATCATGATCCCAAACTGCCATGGTGCAACCCTCGAACAGGTTCAATCCTTTAAATATCTAGGAGTTACCATCGATTGTAACCTATCATATGCTACACACATTGACAACGTTGCCAAGGCTGCCAACACTCGCATTGGACTGCTCTACAGGCATAGAAAATGCCTTACCTCAGATGCCATAAGGATTGCAGTACAGAGCTCATTAATCTCAATAATCGACTATGGCCTGATCATTTATGACTCTGCCTCTGCCACCACCCTCAGGTGCTTATCCTTTGCATGAAACAAAGCTTGCTGTCTCATCACCGGTGCTCATCGCCTCACCCACACATGTGACCTCTACGCACAGACTGGGTGGCTTCAACTTTCTAACCGAATCAAGTATCAAACCTGCCTTATGGCAAAGAAAATAACACTTGGCCTTGCACCCCCAGATGTCCAAGCTCTCCTTTACCCAGCACAGTCTCCTCGCAACACCAGGGGCTCTGAATCCCAGCTACTGCATATACCGCGTTGCCACACCATGGCCTCAACATTGACATCTCCTCAGTACCAAAGCTGGGACTGTTCAAATCCAGTCTCCATCACATCCTGCCTGCCTCTAGCTTCTGTGACTGTCCTTCCTAATTCTTCTCCCCTTCCCCTCTTTGCTCTTTCCACCTAGCACTTAACCCTCTCGGCCCTCAATCTCCTTCTCTCATACACCCTCCCATCCTCCCCACCACCCACCCACTCTATCTCCTATCTTCCCCACTGCACTTTAATTGTTACTTGACAAATGCCTGTGGCTGCACCCCTCTAGTGTGTCACCCTTCCATACCATGTTAACTCTGTTACCCGTTCCTTCTTCTTGCTCTTCCTCCCCAATATATAGAATGTATAAAAATGTATGTAACTGCCTGTAACCCACTGTCATGCCTGTATTCAATGTCTTGTTGTGAATTTATACCTTAGCTGAACTGGAACCTTTGTAAAAGAGCCTTGGCTCAAAGGTACTTGTAATCATAGACATTTATAAAATGACACCAGAATAATAAAAAACACAAAACTAAAATCTGTAAATTTATGGGCCCCATATTCAGAGTCAGCTGAATAAGCACACAAATCAATGCACCACACAAAAAATTTGGGCTGGCCGGCTCTGACATGATAGTCAAACAAAATGTGTGATCTGAACAGACCAGGCATTCTGTTTGAATATGGGACCCTGGATGCATGGCACACAGCAAATGGCCACCATGTATGGTGCACTGCATCCAGGGTATGGGGTTGAATACTGCCCATAGGGGAATGCATGGCCCATACCTGTATGTGCCTCAGCCCCCACGGACAATATTCAGCCCAAACATGCAAATGAGTCCATGGGGCATACATGGTGCACAGAGGCCATTTGCATGCCCACTATGGGCTCATTTGCATGGCTGTGCCTGGCAGAAGGTGCTGGGCCAGCCCTCCCCAGCCCCGATCACCTTACAAGAAAATGTATTACCTAGCCCCTTGTCCATAGTGTAGGGTCCCTGCTCCCCAGCCCTGATCACTGTAAAATAAAATATGTTACCTAGACCCTTTTCCATAGTGTAGCATCCACCCTTCCCAGCCCTACTCATTGTACTAAAGAAATAAATTCCTGAACTCTTTTCCATAGTGTAGGCACCCCCTTTCCCTGGCCCTGATCACTGTATGAAATAAAATAAAAAAAACAATTCCCATTTCCATAGTGTAGTGTCCCCCTAACCTTCATTCAAGTAGGCAGTACCCACCACCTCGCAACCCTTCCCATCCCAACATGTGCCGGATACTGGCACAGCCCTCCTCACCCTGCCACAGCCAGCTGCTGACTGATCTGTACCCAAGCATGCACAGTGTATAGCAGGCAATCTTTGGTTGTTAAGACAACCAGTGAGCACATACTATTTATTGTACGCAGTCTGGAAGGTAAGGAGCTAATAGAAGGTGTGAAGGAATTATGAAAATGCATTAAGGGAGGGATACTGAAAGCCACGGAGCTCTGCATCAAGAGGGTAGGAAAAAACAAAAGAAGAAGTAGGCTGCTCTGGTTTAACAGGGAGTTGAGGGGGGCAATTAGGGAAAGAAGGATTGCTTTCAGACTTATAAGAAGATCCAGAGGAGGGAGGACAGGGAGATTTATAGAGAAAAGCTGAGGATAGCAGGGCAAAAAATTAGAAGAGCAAAAGCGGATAGGGAAGAGAGAATTACTAGGCAAGCCAAAAAGAGAGATAAAACTTTTTTTAAGTATGTGTAAGAAAAGAGGAAGGCAAGGCAGGGGATAGTGAGGGGGGAAGGGGATCACTGGTGGAGGGAGACTTTGAGAAGTCAGAGGTGCTGAATAGCTACTTTTGCTTAGCCTTTACGGTGGAAAGAAAGGAAAAGGGACCTGAGTTAAAGAGGAGTGGAGGGGATGGTAAAGGAGTGGATTTTAGCCCTTTTAGTGAGAACAAGGTAAAAGAAGAACTAGGAAGGTTGATGGTAGACAAGGCAATGAGGCCAGATGGCTTACATCCTAGGGTACTCTGGGAACTGTGGGAGGAGCTGGCGGCACCTCTGGTGAGACTGTTTAACTTATCCCTAGATACAGGATGGGTGCCAAGTGACTGGAAGAAGGCAGATGGGGTGCCATTGCATAAGGGGGACAGCAGGGAGGCGACAGGAAACTATCTCCAGGTCAGCCTCACCTCAGTGGTAGGGAAGGTAATGGAGGTGCTATTAAAGGAAAAATGGTGAACTACCTGACAGACAATGAACTACTTGACGATAGGCAGCATGGCTTCACAACTGGGAGGTTATGTCAGATGAACCTAATAGAGTTCTTTGATTGGGTGATGAAGGTGGTTGATCAGGGAGGGTCGGTGGACGTGGCCTATCTAGACTTCAGGAAGGCTTTCAACTCTGTCCCTCACAGAAGACTGGTAAATAAGCTGAAAGCATAGTGGCAGGACAGAAAACAACTAGGTAGGTAGAAAACTGGTTGAAGGACAGAAGCCGGGGGGGGTGGTTAATAGGGTACATTCCAGGGAGATGGGGTGATGAATGGGGACCCCAGGGGTTGGTACTGGGACCCCTCCTTTTTAATATCTATATCAGTGATATGGCAGACAGGCTGGAGGGGAGGGTATGCCTATTTGCAGATGATACGAAGATCTGCAATAGGATGGACACACCTGGAGGGTGGAGGCCATGAGGAAGGACCAGAAGATTCTGGAAGGGTGGTCAGAAACTTGGCAACTGGAATTTAATGCCAAAAAGTGTGCAGTGATGCACATGGGGCATAAGAACCCACAAGCAACTTACATTCTGGGAGGGGGGGTAATTAAGTCAACTGAGCAGGAAAGAGATCTAGGGATCTTAGTATCAAACAACCTTAAAGGTAGGTTATCAATGCAGCAAAGTGGTGGGAAAGGCAAATAGAATGTTGACGTGCACTGGGAGGGGCATAACAAGCAGAAGGAGAGAGGTACTGATGCCTCTTTATAAAGCCATGGTGAGGCAGCACCTGGAATGCTTAGTCTAGTTCTGCAGACTACACCTACACAAGGACATAGATGGAACTGAGAGGGTGAAGAGAAGGGCAACCAAGATGGCTCATGGTATCCAGGAGAAGTCATATGAGGAAAGGTGGAGCGAGTTAGATCTGTACCAATGGGAGACTAAAAGGGAGAAGGGGGACACAATAGAGACATTTAAGTATGAGAAGGGCATCAATAAGGTAAGGAAGGGGAGCTTATTTAAGAGGAAGGTGGGGGATAAAACTAGAAGGCATAGTTTAAGATTGGAGGGAGGAAGATTTAGGGGCAATGTGAGAGGGCGTTACTTCTTCATGAAGAGGATGGTGGAGGCCTGGAATAAACTACTGGAGGAAGTGGTGGGGGCAGAAACAGTGGAGGGATTTAAGAGGGCATGGGACAGACATAAGGGGGTGGCAAGTGGGGGAAGGGGAGTTCCTGTGACATAGATAATGAGTAAGGGAGGAGGGGCAGACTCGATGGACCAGAGGGTCCTTTTCTGCTGCCAGATTTCTATGATTCTATGATACCTCCCAATATGAACTTAACGGGCCCTGAAAAGGAACTGAATAGAACTGAACAGAGTAGAATCCATCAAATCATATCATCGGTAACCAATCAATATTCTCATTCAAATGTTTGTTGCTCTGAAGTTGCCTATGAAAAAAGCCTCCCTCTGACAGTTCTATTACCTCTGACATTTTTATTTAACAGCTCACTGGAAACAGGAGTGGTTCTGGAGGACTGGAGGAGGGTGGATGTAGTCCAACTATACAAAATTGTAGCAGTGAAGAGGCTGGCAATTATAGGCCAGTTAGCCTGACATCAGTGGGGGGAAAGCTTATAGAATCACTGCTGAAGGAAAGACTAGTGAAATATTTTGAATCCAGTGGGTTACAAGACCTGAGGCAACAGGGGTTCACAGGGAGGAGGTCATGTCAAGCAAATCTGATAACAGAGTTATTTGACTCAGTGACCAGGGAACTAGATCAGGATGGAGTGGTGGACATGGCCCACCTAGATTTCAGGAAGTCTTTCGACACCATTCTACATAAGAGACTAGTACGCAAACTTGGTAGCTTGGGAATGGGTCCAAAGGTGCTAAACTGGATAAGAAACTGGTTAGGGGATAGGCAACAGAGGGTGGTGGTAAAAGGAGTTCACTCTGAGGAAAGGAGGGTGACCAGCAGGGTGCCTCAGGGATCTTTGCTAGGACTGGTCCTCTTTAATGTCATTATAAGTGACATTGTAGAAGAGCTGGAAGGGAATGTCTGCCTCTTTGCAGATGACAACAAAATCTGCAATACGGTCGATACTCTTGGGAGGAGGGGTGGAAAGGATGAGCAGAGACCTGAGAAAACTAGAGGAGTGGTCAAGGATATGGTAGCTGGGTTTTAATGTGTAAAAGTACAACATAATACACTTAGGGCACAGAAGCCCAGGGGCAGAGTACAAAAATGAGTGGTGTGGTATTGACAACCACCAAAAAGGAAGAGGCCTGGGAGTAATCAAACTGGTTGACTTAAAGGTGGCCAGGCAGTGCAACAAGGCAGTAGCAAGGGCTAGTGGGATGCTGGGGTACATAGGGTGGGGTATCACCAGCAAAAAGAGGGAGGTGGTGTTGCCTCTGTATAAATCCCTGGTAAGACCCCGCCTAGAGTATTGTGTCCAGTTCTGGAGATCATATCTCTGGAGGGAGATAGCCAGAGTGGAGGTGATCCAGAGGAGGCCACTAAAATGGTGCAGGGTCTACATTAGGAGAGACTAAAAGACCTCAATGTGCACACCTTGGAACAGGAGGGAGATGGGGGGATATGGTAGAGATCTTTAAATACCTCACAGGGGAAAACAAGGTACAGAAAGGATGTATTTTTCAGAAGAAAAGGTGCTGAAGAGTAAGGGGACATGCTATGAAGCTGGAGGGGGTGGATTTCATTTACTGTACCCCTGTAAATATGATGTCCTTAGTGTATACCTGTTGGTTTCTTTTTTGTGTTTAGACCACAGTAAATATGATCATATACTACCGTAAATTTACCACCGTAAAAATGGTGTATATGCTATGTATTCTCCTTGGTCTTTGTAATTATTATCTGTTGTTTTGCAACACTGGACATTTGTGAAAATAAGCATTTTTGCTCACATACCTTCCAGTATACAAATAAAATTGATTGATTGATTGGATTCAGGAGAGATGTGAGGGAGTACTTCTTCACAGAAAGAGTGGTTGATTCCTGGAACATCCTTCCAGTGGAGGTACTGGGAGCAAAAACAGTGGTGGTGAAGTTCAAGACTGCATAAAATAAGCACAAGGGAGTCATAGTGGAAAGGGAGGCAGTGGGAGAAAGAGCTGTAGATCAAGCATGATCTGCAGTAGTAGTGTAGGTAGGGATAAATGGGTAGACTGGATGGGTCATGTGGTCCTTATCTGCTGTCAAATTCTATGTTTCTATGTTTCTGTGAGTAGCCTGCTTTCCAAATCAACGCTTCTTCTGTCCGATGTTACTTTCTCTATCTCACAGAAATTTAAACCAGAGATGTTGTGTTTTATATCCAGTAAATCTCTAGCCACCAGTGAGAATCTATCCATTGTGCAGATATATTGCTTTTGTGTCCCGGACCTGAGTTTTAAGTGCTCTACTCATTTTTCCTACATATTAGATCACTGGGGCATTTTAAGGCATACAGTTCTCCTGTGATCTGGCATGTTACGAAATCCTCAATTTTAATATTTTTCCCTGATGCTGCATTTGTTACTATTTTTAGCCAGTATGTGTTTGAGCAATGCAAACAGTGGTCACACGAGTAGTTCCTTTCAGATCTGTATTGATAAGAAAATTACCCTTCAGTGTTTTTCTGTATTTTATGGTTGGTTTGTATCATCCTGTCTGTAAAGCTTCTGGCTCTCTTAGGCACCACCAATGATGGTTCTTTAAATACTTAGCGACATCCTCCATTTGTTGCCAACACCCTCCAGTGTTTCATTGTCTCATTTTTTATACTTTCAAAACCATCACTGAACGTGGTTGCAAACATTATGGGCCCGATTCCAAAAGCATTACGACTGATGCAAGGTGTCTGCACCAGACATCAATGACGAAATATGCACTTTGCATCATACATTCGGCAGTCCCTATTCAGAACATGTTCTGCGCAGACTAAAACTACCGCACAAACGAGGGGCACTGTACCACCCTGCGTCAGCATCAGGGTATGCCAGGTCACAAGGGGCTTGCACCATGGCAGGGCTGCAAATATCCCTTCATTGACATTCTGAATGCACTACCGTGGTTGTATTAAGGGGGCCACATTAGACCAGCCAGGTGATGGTCTGCACCCCTTGCAGCATTGCCCTTCAAGGTGGGGAGCTGGCAGGGGGCTCCATATGTTGGGTCTGGGGGCAGTAGGGACAGGGATGTACTATAGGCATGTTGGGGAGCAAGTGGGTATGTGGGGGGTGACTGGGCACCCAGTGGGCATACACCATTATGTGACTTGTGCCAAGAAGAGCACCACTGCTGGGTGCCCAATCATCCCCCCAGCATACCCACCTGCTCTCTAACACCCTCTATGGCATCCCCTGTGCCACTTCTGTCCCTGGACCCCTCCTGGCATTGCATTTTGTCATGCACCTGGTGGGGGCTGGAGGGCAGATCCTTGTAGTGGGTCCTGCAGGTATGCCTAGCATTTGGCATTAGTCTGCCTTTGCAGCAAATCCCAGGTTTTGGCACAGGGACCCCTGATTTTATGGAATTAGGTGCATGGTCCCTGATGCACCAAGAGTGCACCACAGCCCTAGAGTACTGAACATTTGCTGCAAACTAAGGGCTCTTTCAGAATCAGGCCCTGTGCATTTATCTGATTCAGTCTCTTGATGTCATAGTACCCTCCAGTATCTGCTGTCTTGGAACATTGGGCCCAATTTTCAAAGAGCCCTTAGAGCGATGCACATTGCATCACTCCGGGGCTGTGACAAACATCAGCTGCACCAGGGACCCTATGCCCGATTTTACAAAAATCAGGGTCCTGGCACCAAACATCCCAGGTTTGCCACAAGCCAACAGCTGTGCCAAACAATTGGGGCACCTGCGGGAATTGCCACAGAGATCCAGCCCCCATGTCTGGTGCAACACAAGAGGGTCTGGGATGTTTGGGGGGGCTGAAGAAACAGCTTACCAGGAAGGGGCCGGGGCATAAGGGGCATGGGAGGTGGCAGTGGGGTTGTCGGGGAGACAGTTGGGCATTGCTGGGACTGTTGTGACACCTAGCAGGGTGCATTTGCATGGTACTGTCACACTTTCCATTGCATTGTATGATGATATACTGTACCTATGACTGGTACTTCTAAATACATATAGAACTGAGAGTGATGAGATCGCTCAATTCTTCACGAATAAGGTGGCCGATATCAGGCAAGAGATCCATCCATCCTGTTCTATGGGAGATATGGTTAGTCGGTGCTCGGTCACTATGCCCGGTGTCTCCTGGAGTACCTTTGACCTACCAGATTTCATTGATATTATGAGGATTGTCCAGGGGATGCACCCCACGTGCTGTAGTTTAGACCCAGGCCCTACTTCCCTAATTTTGGGTTGTAGTGATGTTACCAGCCCGGTCTTAGCTCAGATTGTCCGATGCTCCCTGGAATCGGGTGAGTTTCCTAGCTCCCTGAAGGAGGCAGTGGTGACACCCCTTCTGAAGAAAGCTTCTTTGGACCAGGAGTCTCTGGCAAACTACAGACCTATCTTGAACCTTCCCTTTGTGGGAAAGGTTATCGAGAAAGTGGTGGCAATTCAACTGGAGAACCATTTAACCATCCATAATTTATACAGACCTCACCAGTCAGGTTTTTGTAAGAGGCATAATACTGAGACAGCTCTGGTTTGGGTGCTCAATGATCTCCTGATGGCTAGAAATTGGAGGAACCATTCTATCTTGGTGATCCTTGACCTCTCTTCAGCTTTCAACACTGTCGACCATGGGGTCCTGCTCAAGCGCCTGAGGTTCATCTGTGGGCTGACAGGTACAGGGCTCAGATGGTTTTCAACTTTCCTCACCGGTTGAACTCAGAGAGTTGTCTCAGGAATATTTACTTTTGAGTCTTTCTCTCTGCCTTGTGGGGTACCCCAGGGCTTAGTGCTGTCTCCCTTGTTGTTTGCAGTGTACATGCTGCCCCTCAGAGACATTGTAAGATGGTATGGGCTGAGGTTTCACTGCTATGCTGATGATACCCAGCTCCACCTGTCTTTTGTGCCTGACCAGGTGTGTGCCCTCTCAGTACTTAACAGCTGCCTCGTTGAAATCCAAGATTGGATGAGTTCCAGTAGGTTAAAGTTGAACACGGGAAAGACTGAGGTATTGGTGGTGGAACCCGTCACAGAATAGAGTGGTTAGGGACTGATTTGCCTTCTGGTTTATTTCTGGGGGACGAGCAGATCCTTACCTCTGAACAGGTGCATGACCTGGGAGTGATACTTGACGATGGTCTGACCCTCCATCATCAGGTGTCGGCGGTTGTCAAGTTAGCCTTTTACCATCTTAGGAACATTGCTAGGATCAAGTACCTTGTTCCATCCAGCAACTTGCCAATTCTGGTCCATGCCTTTGTGACCTCGCGCCTTGACTACTGTAACTCCCTGCACCTAGGGCTTCCTGGGGTTGATATCCATTGCTTGCAGCTAGTGCAGAACGCGGCTGCACGTTTATTAACTGGAGCATCAAGGAGATCTCATATAACCCCAGTGCTGCGCGATCTGCACTGACTGTCAGTTCAGTGGCAGATCACCTTTAAGGCAGGTTTGTTAACCTACAAGGCCCTACATGGACTTGGTCCTGTCTACTTGAAAGAACTTCTGATTCCTTACACCCCTGTGAGAGAACTCCGCTTGGCTGATGAGGGATTGCTGGAGATTCCGAGGGTTAGACTGAAGTCATCTGGGGCTCGGGCTTTTATGTTCACTGCCCCATCCCTCTGGAATTCTCTACCTCCTCAGCTACGGGAGTGCAGGACTGTGGGGAGTTTTAAGCGGGCATTGAAGACCTTCCTTTGGGTTAAAGCATTTCCTGATTTTCACTGATTTTATTCTTATTTATTGTTCATTTGTGTATGTTTTGTATTTATGAAGCACCTTGATGACTCGAAAGGTGCTATATTAAATAAAATTATTATTATTATTATTAACTGCTCAAATCCAACACATCAACAGAGGGGCAATGGATAAGTCAGACTACCACGGGAACATAATGAATTGTACCTCAGCAGACTGCACAACTGTTACGTTATGCAAACCGCAATATCAAGCGGTCACCCTGATCCCTGATGTTCCCCATTAAATAGTCATACATCTGTCCCTGGTGGTCTAGTGGCCTCTCTCCCTATCCCAGATCTCCCCCATTGATTATTATGTATCCTTCCTTGGTGGTGTAGTGGACCTCCACTCCCTATCCCTGATCACCCCCATATATGTTTATATAACTGTCCCTGGTGGTCTAGTGGACTCCCACCTTGGCAGGCAGTGCCTCACCATCCCACTCCCCACTGTCCCATCCCAGAGCCAGTGATCAGCACAGCCCTCTGCTCACCATCATGGCTGGCCACTGACTGAGTTGTCAAGGAGTGCGGACTGACAGCTCAGTTGGCAGCTGGCCATGGTGGAGAGCAGAGGGCTGTGATTTTCAGTGGCTCGGGGATGGGATGGGAGGGAGCAGGGTGGTGAGGCACTGCCTGCTGGGGTGGGATGGTGGGAGTTCACTAGACCACCAGGGACAGTTATATAAATATAAATGGGGGTGATTGTGGATAGGGAGGAGGACCTGCTAGACCACCCGGGAAGGATATATATAATAATTAATGGTGGAGCTCAAGGATAGAGTCCACTGGACCACCAGGGACAGATGTACAACTATTTAATGGGGGGCATCGGGGAGTAGGATGGACCACTTGACACTATTGTCTGCATAACATAACAGTTTTTCGGTCTGCTAATGTACGGTTCATTACATTCCCATGGTAGTCAGACTTATCCATTGCCTCTCCATTGACATGTTGGGATTAGAACAGTTCTATATGTATTTACAGCATTGATCATAGGCACAGTATATCATCATACAGTACTACAGAATGTGCACCAGTACCATGCAAACACACCCCACCTGGTGCCACAACAGTCCCAGTAATGCCAAAATGTTTCCCTGACACCCCCCCACTGCCTCCTGTGCCCCTAAACTGCCCTTACTGCCCCCGGCAGTCCAGTGTAAGACCTCATCCCACTGGTGCATGCCACTTAGACCAACTTCTGGCTGGTCTAAGTGGCGCCCATTGATGTGTCCATGGTTGGGCTTGCAAAATCCAAAAAAAGGGCATTTTGCAGCCTCACTTTGGTACAAGCTCCCTTGTGACCAAGTGCACCTGGATGTTTGCTGCAACCTTGGCACAAGCAAGCTTTGGTGCACCTGCATCACAATTTGATGCAGGCTGTTTTTTGGAAACTGCATTTGATGCAAGTTATGATGCATGTCACCTCCTGCATCAAACTCTTGTGACACAAGTCATTTGTGTCGATCTAACACTTTTGAAAATCAAGCCATCATCCACTCTTTCTCTTGTCTCCTTCACTGTGCTTTCCTGCTGTTTACAGTTAAAAATCTCTCCTCTGTTTCCATTGCTGTTTTTTTTATATTCCTCTTGTGTCGAGCAATTCCTTTTCACACTCAATATCTGACCGCAAGGAATACTTTTTTGAAAGCGACACTGTCAACTTTTTTTGCATCCTATTATTTCTAGTTAAAACCCACATTTTATGATTGTTTACCTACTCTAAAATTCATTACTGCTGCTAGTTGTTTTATATGCCTTCTTACTTAGTAGAAGTGAAATGCATGCTAATGGTGTAATTGTTCACAACCTTTTGTTCACATCCTTGATCTACTCTTATTGCATACTTCTTGAATATTAGAAACACCCCTAAACAGTGTAGCCACTCATGATGCAGTAGTCTCCTCTCTTCCCACTGCTTAATGAATAGCTAGACTGTGTTGGGGTGCTGTCAAGTCCAGGAAAGATGCAGTGGGAGTTGATCATGGACTGTAAACAAACATGTTTTTGCATGGTAACACCAGTATGGTGGGCAGTCTGTTTTTTCGCATTTTAAAAGAAAAAACTAATCAGAATCAAACCACCAGTTATATCAGCAGTCTCTACAGAATGTAAGCAATCATAACATGTGTTTTTAAACCAGGGACACTTTAAGGCATAGGGACGTTGACTGTCCCTTTGAGTCCTCGTGGATGAAAGAACTCAGCATGTAGCAGTGCATTTCTGTCTATATTTTTCCTACATAATCTGGTGAACAACATGTTACCTTTGTAAATCTCAGTGTCAAGAAAATCGATTTTTTTCTTTCCCCAATTCATTACAAAGAAATTATATTGAGTCCTTCTGTTGAGATCTGCATGAAATCTAAATAATTCTTGCTCATTACCTCCCTAGAGGACTACAACATTATCAATAAAACATTTCTATGTTACTATATGTCAGCAGAAAGTATTTGTTTTTCATGAATGAAATTTCTTTCAAAATGATTCATAAACACACTTGAATAGAACCAAAACTGAGTTGTGTAAAACAAGAGCTCACACACAACGGTAAGGGAAAATAGAGTGCAAGTAAAAGTATTGTTTAACTATTAGTTAATACATACAGGCTCAGGCGACTGAAACGTGTGCTAATGAATATTGAAATATTTGTTTGCAGCCAGAAGGCATATTTACTTTAAAGAGAGAATGAGTTCAGCAACATTTATTTTTAGGATTTGTTTTCATATTGTATGCTTATACATCTATAATGCAGTATAATATTACATCTATATTATAAAACAAAAAGAATGTAGCATAAAACAGAGTGCAAAGCACAAGAAATTAAATGCTGTGACACAGAAATGTAGGCATGCGCTTTTCCTGACTTTTTGAGGGAATACACCCAAGTGCATATGAATATTGTCAGCCCTATTTAAAGGTCAGTCAGTAATGCTGTAAATGAAAATAAACAAGTTTTTATCTATTTATCTGTTCCACCTTGAGGAAAAGGTCTTAACCCCCAAAACACTGGTGGTGTGTGGGGGACCCTTACAATTGTCTGTGTTGCATAAATAAATAAAAATAGAATGTTACATTTAAAGCTGCGTGAGTGATACACTTTTTAACCCAGAGCCTTGTGATCATGATGGGAACAGATTGCTCCCTGATTTGTTTTTTATGAATTTCACAGTACCGTGGGAGGTTCCGGATTCCAATTTGGCAGGTAGGTCACCCATGTTGTTAGATGAGCCGCTTATTGTTTTTTCCCAACTGTCACAGTTACTGTGAATTCTGAAGCAGCGTAATTCCAAGACTTCTGAGGCACTTTTCAGATTTGTGTGGTTATTGGTCTATTACCGCACAGGTCTGGACAACTACTGGCCAGTCAGACCACTGAATTTTTCTTGCCCATTTTAAAACATATCTTACAGCTTTTTTACAAAGCAGGGATTTCAGTTCTCATACTGATCCTATTGCTGTGTGTAGGTAAATAGAGCAGCCAATCTACAGTCTGGAACACCCCATTTGCAAGTGTGGATAATTGATTTGAGTCTATTTATTTAGAGAAGTTATGTTTGTTTGGTCACTGTGAGTTACTCCCTGCTCTTTTAAATAAAGTCTGTTGTGAGATTTTTGACTTCCACCTGGCAATAGAAAGGCAGAAGGAATCTTAATGTTTCATCTAAAGACAACACCTGTAACAGTGCTCCCCACTACTATTGTAAAACCCTGTTAGTACTTGGACTGAAGTCAGGTCCTGTGGTGGGATTTAAAGCCACGAACTTCTGACTCACTCATGAGAATGCTCCTAAAAAAACATGTTGGCAGTATGAACAGAGAGTTTATACAACACCACATTGTGCTGTTGCTACAAATTTCTCAACATCCTCTTTTCCTGGGGAAAAAGAAGTCCACATTTTGTATGTGCCCATGATCTGTAAATGCATTAATTTATTGCTGATTTACTGAGCTTCTTTCTCTCCAGCCTTTCAAAGCCAACATTTACTGCCTCAACCAGGTTCTTTTTGATGTCAGCACAGTAGCCAGCACTTACATGCTAATTAATGAGAGCCTCCTCGCTGTAACTGCTGTCCTTCTCCTATCATTTATTATCTTGAAAGAGAGCTGTGTCATTCAATCTATTGTACTTGAAAACCTTTGATCATCAGGTATCAAGCAGCACTTTATCAGTATATGACAGCAGGTCTAGAGCTATGGTGACTGAGAACAATTGTGAAGGTACCTTGAGAACACAGTGCATGTACTTGTCCTGTCTGCAAAGCCTCTGTATAGCAGCTGTTACATAACTCTCTATGGCCCTAAGGATTTGTCAGGTAAGAGCATATCATAAATATTTTAACAACAGATTTTAATAAGCTGAGGAAAATGAATTAATTTGTATGGCACCGTCTACTACATGTTATATAATGGCCAAGAAATCTTGTAAATTGTTTGGTCAGCAGAGGTCTGCACCTATGGGTTAATCCTACAACAAACCACGACAGAGGAAGTGCATTTATAAAAAACAAAACATCATAAACACATGTTTAAATTTATTTAGAAAACGGGCAAGGCAAAAGCTCAATTCTGACTGGCTGAGAGACCATTGCACCTACTGTATGTAGTTATTTCTTAACACTGCCTGGTTGAAAACAAGTTCCAATTTGTGGGTGCCCTATTATTAAGAGTATCCTTGGGACTCCAAATTTAGAAAGTCACCAGCCACCATTTTTCCCCCACTCACTTAGCGAGATTAACCTCCGTGGTTCCTAGCACATATACACTTGCAAGACTA
The DNA here is from genome assembly GCA_016271365.2 of Neoceratodus forsteri. NCBI lineage: Eukaryota > Metazoa > Chordata > Ceratodontiformes > Ceratodontidae > Neoceratodus > Neoceratodus forsteri. Next base: position 437,542,869 of record JADMNL010000023.1, read on the forward strand.
GCGCTATTCCCCCATTCAGCTGCACAGTTTCCTTGTAATGGAAAACAAAAACCTACAATAACAGTAAGCTTTGTTTTTTTTAATAATTGAACATTTCTTAACTGAATGCGGTCACGCTCCATGTCAAGGGACAGCCGGCTAGTAAACTGAGCTGCAGACTCATGCTACATTTCAAGGCACATCGGAAAGAAAGAAACAGGCACCTGTTGTGACACTTGGACAGCTGGTTCTGATCACTGTATGTTTTTTGTAATATAAAAATGTGTTATTGAGTGTCTCTCATGAGACATGCTGAAACAGCCTGTGGGATCACACACACACACACACACACACACACACACACAGGTTTTAGCTAATAGGTGTTACCTGGAAGGCCAGGAGATAATTACAGGCTAGAAGAGGCCTAAAATAAGCATCTCCTGTTTATCTAGCTTAATTGTAGCTTGTCAGCTGCTAGGATGGGAAATCATAAACTTTTATAACGCTTAGAGGAAGAGAGCAGGTTATGACGCTTTAGTGCAAAGTCATAAAAGATTCTTTAATGTGTCCTGGGAGGAAGAGCTACTTGAGAACAAGGAGGGGATGTTATTTAAAGAAAGTCATGTGGGGACATGAGTTTTGCTGAGGTCACCTTTATTAATTTACCTCCTGCTGGATAGACATCCTGACTGTATACTTTTTAATAAACAGAGGAGGAGGAGCTGGGTGACATCATGGAGAAGGCAGGCTCAAGACAGTGTTTTCAATTATGCTGTGAGTGACCTGCAAAAACACACATGTTTGTACTCTCTTGACAACAACATCTGTCTATCAGCACTATTAGAAGAGATACATTAGCTATATAAGTCTAATTGTCTGGTGGTAGGAATTTTGCACTTTGTTTTTAACCCTTGTTCTTTTAAAAGATCGTATGATTTTGTGATATATGGTTCTGTATTTACATTTTACTTTTTTATCTATTTTTAAGTAAACCTCTACTTTAGAGCCTACTTGGTGTGCCTTTGAAATTCTTTTTCTTGACAAGTGAAGCATACATGGTTAAAGTTGACACTGTACAAAGCTTACTGGTTTTACCAAACTGCGAAAAGGTAAGAGTTTATTCTGAGGTCTTTGATAGAGTTTTAAGGGTTCATTTTGTACGCCTGGTTAGGTGCCCATAGGCAAAAGATATCTGGCCCCCCCCAAAGAGCAGAATTATCTGAGCCTGTACATTGGGTATGCTAGCAAGAGGTTCACAGTTTGAATCCCTCCTAGACTTGAGACCAAAGGTTGATTCAAACCCACAAAACAGACAGGAGGGTTAGCCTGTTTCTGTTTCCTGTTCACAAGACTGCACTCGGAGGTTGACACTGTGGGAGCAGAGGACCTGACCTGCTGAGTGGGTTTGTGACACCTGTCTTTAAATTCAGATCAGCAGGCAACATTCCCCCATTCTAAGGGAGCGCTGATCAAAGGAGCTAAAATAAGGGGCTGTCCTCTGTGTCTGTGTGCATGAGTGAGGGAGAGGGGAGAGAGGCAAAACAAGAAGGCAAGCTCATCGGAGACAAACAAAAATGGCAGCATCCTCCTGTAGTGATTCCAGCAGGACAGGGACTATTTTACTAGAAAAGTTACTATTTCTTTTACTTAATTTTTATATGTAAATGTTTATTCTTGTATATTTTTTCCAAAAATTACACCTGTAGTCCATTTTCTAAGCATAATAATACCCTCCAGGGTGGGCATTATGGGATATAACAGACCTTCCAGGGGCTATAAGACTCTCTGCCTGCAACATCGGGCCTCATTATGTCCTTGGGCAGTCCATTATATTCAAATAACACCCACCCTGTCAAATGTTATTGGTTACTTCACACATGGGTCCATTGTATAATCACAGTAGGGTACACCAGGATGTGAGTAATTAGGCGGTTGACCACTTCTCGTGTGGAATCACCCAGCTTCACTTCATGACACTCCACTCATTGCTTGGGTTAATCCCTCATTAGAATGTGGGTTAGGAAAATCCTAAAAGCTGATTGGTTGATGTCATTCTAATGCCATACACCACCCTGCACAAAAAAATCCTGTTCCAGCCTTGCAAAATTACCATTTAATTCCATACAACTCAATTCAGCCACTGGATTTGAAACGTAACCTTGTTTAAGTCATGGAAGCAGGTCCACTCTTTTTCTACCCTCCTGTTTGCTGACAAAGGGCAACAGTTACTGCCTCCTGCACTCTCACAAAACAGCAATAAAAAATAGTCATAGTCTGTTACATACTATAACACCAATCACTTTGTCGAAACACACCCACTGCTCGAAACTGCTCACCACACCCACCCAAATCCACTTCCCATCAGAACAGTCTCATGATACCAACTGCAGCACAAAACCAACCAGCCATAAAAAATATGTCCACCAAAGCATCACAAAGCAACAGTAGCTACTGTTTCCCACAGGCCACACTGTGAGGAGCATACTGCAGCATTCTGAGCACAGCCAAGTGCCCTCTATTGGCAATCTATCTGCAGAAAGACTATTTTGCACTTATGCTTTTTTATGTTTGCTTGCACGCATGGGCAAGAAACATTGTGCCATCATCTGAGTTTTCCAGAGGTGTGTCAGCCTCTTCCAATTCAGTCAGTGTGTTTGCAGGTGTGGTCGCAGTGCACCAATCACTGCTCCAGCTGTCTATGACAGCTGAAAATGCAGTGGCATACAGTTGAAAGGGAAAGCTCCGCTTCAGTAAGCAGAACCCCCCAACACTTACGCACATATTGCGTGCTGGCACTCCCACGCACATACTGTATAGCCGCGGGGTGCCCAATGCCCTGTCGGCTCCACGCTCCCCAAAACAAGTTCTGGTGCCACGCTGGGAGCCCACCCCAGCATGGCACCATCCTATGGCCGATGGGGTGCCCAATCCCCGTCAGCTCCAGCCCCCAAACAGCCTTACAGCTGCCACGCTGGGAGCCCACCCCAGTGTGGCACAAGCCGGTATGACCCAGCGGGGTGCCCAATCCCGTCAGCTCCAGCCCCCAAACAGCCTTTCAGCTGCCATGCTGGGAGCCCACCCCAGCGTGGCAAGCGTCCCGCATCATCTTAGTAATAAAAAACCCTGTAAATTGAAAAATGGTCTCATGCAGTCTCCCTGCCCACACCGCACCCACCCACTGCACACCCTGCCTCCCCCCCTCACCCCATACTTACCTCCGGAGTCCGACTATGATCTTCGTGGACCAGATACGCTTCAGACTTCTAAAGCTGACCGCGAACTGAGGAAATGCCGGTAAGCTGTATAATGTGATAGATAGGGTTTTTTTCAACTTTGCTGCATATCTCAGGCATTTTTTGGAATTTTTTCACCACATTTTCAACGTGGGGTTTTTGGGACCCCTTCTCATGAATGCTGTCACTGTCATGGCATTACTCGGGCCTGAAGGGTGATTTCGCAGCCACTGCATGAAATCACCTTTCCAGAATGATTAACAAAATGACACTGCCAGTGTACATAAGGTGGGCTCTCAAAAAGCCTATTTTGAAAATTTGGTGGAAAAATTCCTAAAAATGACTGTTTTACTAGCGTACATAGCGCAGTTCCTACACATGCTCGTAAGTTCGTGAATTTTCAATATTTTCACTCCAGATTTTCAACATTGCCATTTTACCACACCTTCTTATGAGCAGTACAGCTGTCATTTTTCACATCTCACCCAAAATGTGTTTCCACCCATGTAGCGCACAATGGCGCAGTTGGTGTGTGAAATCAATGTACAGGACATATTAAGAAAATCACAGTGACACTGTTCATGAGCAGAGGTCTTAAAATGGCTATGTTGAAAATTTGGTGAAAAAATTCCTAAAATGACTGTTTTTACGGCGATGCGTTGCACAGTTCCTATGCTGCGCTCGATAAGTTTGCAAATTTTCAATATTTTCACTCCAGATTTTCAACATTGCCATTTACCACACCTCCTTATGAGCAGTATAGCTGTCTTTTTTTACATCTCACCCAAAATGTGTTTCCCTTCATGATAGCGCACAATGGCGCAGTCAGTGTCAAAATCAATGTATGGGACACGTTAAGAAAATCACAGCAACTGGTCATGAGCAGAGGTCTTAAAATGGCCATGTTGAAATTTGGTGAAAAATTCCCAAAAATGACTGTTTTAGGAAGTTGCGCAGTTCCTACGCCGCAGCTGGCAACTTGCAAATTTGTAATATTTGCACCAGATTTTCAACAGTGCCATTTTACCACACTTCCTTATGAGCAGTACAGCTACCATTTTTCACATCTCACCCAAAATGTGTTTCCGCACATGTAGCGCACAATGGTACAGTCAGTGTGCAAAAACAATGTTTGGGACAGATTAAGAAAATCACAGTGACACTGGTCATGAGCAGAGGTCTTAAAATGGCTATGTTGAAAATTTGGTGACAAAACTCCATAAAATGCCTGTGTTATGAGTGAGCATTACGCAGTTTCCACACACCCTCGTAAGTTCATGAATTTGTAATATTTTCAGTCCAGATTTTCACCAGTGGCATTTTTCCACACCTCCTTATGAACAGTACAGCTGTCATTTTCCACAACATGGCCGAAATGTGTTTTCACACTTTCAGCACAGAAATCTTGATGGCTGGGGAAATCATTGTTGGGACAGATAAAGAAAATCACACTGACACTGTTCATGATCGGAGGTCCCAAAATGCCTGTGTTAACAATCTACTGTAAAAAAATCCCCAAACTAGTTACATTACGGGTGTGCATTGCACAGTTTCTACGCACGCTCGTGACGTCACCATTTTTAAAGATTTTCACAGCAGATTTTCAACATTGCCATTTTTTACACCTCCCCATGAACAGTACCGCTGTCATTTTTCACATCCTGTTCAGAATGTGTTTTTGTACCTGTGGTGCCAAATGCCATAGTCACTGTACAAAAGCAGTTTTCGGCTAACAAACTGATATTGCCACTGTTCATGAGGTGGGGGTCACAAAAAAACCATGTTGAAAATTTGGAGTGAAAATACCAACGAATGCCTGAGGCGTTAGGGTTTCCGACCATAACGCCCCACCCTGTAGAGAATGACAGGCATCAGGGGTGTGACTTGGGATTCTTGCCTGTCATGCTCATACCATTCCACCCCCACCCACACCCTGCAGCCAGTGAGAGGCATCAAGGTGTGCCTGTGACTCTTCGGGCCCAAACTTCACCCCATTTTCCTATACCGCACCCATCTCACTGTATTTCCTGATGAATGGGTGCATACAGCAAAGACCCTATACAGCACACCGTGACACTTGTCAGTGTCTGCAGGGTAGGGTGTGGTTGAATGGCATGGTCGTTATGCCTGACGACCCAAAGGCACACCCCGATGCCTGTCACTCTCTGCAGGGTGGTGGTGGGGTTGGCTTCAGTTCAATATTTCGCTGCCATTCCTATTATGCAGCTCTGTAACTTCTACAATACCAGTGCCAATGCCAGCAAGCAAACATTCGGCATTGACAAATGCTTGTTTAAACTGTTTTAACAGTTTTTTAAATGTTTTAAAATAATAATATAAATTTAAAGTCATCCCATTTTCTAAGTGCAATGATACACTCCAGAGTGGATGGTGTTGGCGATACCTGCCCACCTTGTCATGTATTACTGCTTAAATAACCTATGCCCTGTCATGTCATATTGCTTAAATATATGGACTTCTGCAGTTTGGGTTGCTGACATTAGTCTGCCATGCTCTAAAACACAGTGGACCTGAGTAAGGGCAAGTTGCTTGTCACTCTGCTCAGCAGCTCTCATAGTGTTTTAGCTTTCTGCATTGTTGATTGAGTTGTTTCATATACTACAGATAAATTGTTCCCCTGATTACTGGCCATGTATCAGTTTACTGCCAGCACTGATCAAGGGTCAGAGTACTGTTAAAATAGTTTGCTAACATATTCTTTCCTGCATCTAACTGACTGTAGTGTAGATTCACTATTCCAACACCAGGCCACCATGGATAACTACGCTGGTGAAATTTGGGGAGGAAGTAAAAATGAAGGGAATCCAGATTTCAACTTAGATCTCTGGTTGGCAGTCCTGTGCCCCAGCCACTAGCTTATGCTGGCAGGAGAGACATTTCACTTCTGCAGCTTTTTTGTACTACTTATCAGCAGACCTGGGTACATTTATATTGGGTCAGTCATCAGGGGAACAAGACCATTTCAGACCTGTTTTAGTCATTATTTAAGCAATATACCATGACAGGGTGTGGGTTATGGCAGGATTTACCACACCTGGTGTGGTTTAGTCATGAGGCTGCAGGCCAAGTCAGTAAACCACACCAGAAGTGGTAAATCCTGCCATGACCCACACCCTGGAGTGGTATATTGCGATTATACAATGTCCCCTTTTTTTGTGTCAGAAAAAAAAGATACTTTTTTTAAGTTTTAAATGATTGTTATTGTTATTATTGCTCTGCCAGAAAAAAAATAGTTCCCTGTTGCTTGGTGTTCAGGTAAAGTTTATTGATCGGTCATAGACCTTGACAATTAAAATACTAATCCATACATCTTACAAAATCACGTTAAACATTTCTCTACCGTACAATCACCCCAAAGTTTTGCCACACTCTATATAAATATGTATAAATTAAAATTACAAAATATCAGTTATGGTTAAAAACCAGCATTTGTGCACAACTTAGTATCCACAAATGTTGGAAATTACTAGTGTAATTGTATTACAACTACTATATTCAATATACCATTTTGTAAAATCATAAAATGCCTCATTTATACATTTTTTATTGTTGCTTCTTTGGTTTTAACCCCCAATCGAATGTTTACAATATTTGCCAAATACATTGCAGTTAATTTGACAATTATTTCCTCATTCGTTTTGAACAATAGTTTCAATAAAAGATCCAGATCATCAGAAAGAATGGATTTGCAGATTAGTGTAATCCATTTAGCTCTAGACTCTTTATACCATTGACATTCAAATATTACATGTTTAAGATTTTCTATACAGGTTCTTGTACAGGAACACAGTTTGGCATCCCTCTGATTCTCCCCCTTATACCTCGCATCCATGACATTACTGGAAAACAATTCTAATTTGTATTTTGTATACAAACTCCTTTGACTTGGATCAGTAAGAATCTCATAATGATATCTAAAAAACTGATTATTATCATTTACTCTAAACCAAGGAGAGATTTTTAACTTAGAAATTTTCTCCAAATCCCTGACTTTGTAAAATTCCAGTAATTTGGATGTGATGTAGGGCTGATATCTGAGACTTATAATGATGCCTTTCTCCTCATTTTTCCTTAAATACTCCGGACCAGTATCCTGCAACTATTGATATACTGAAGTCAATCAGCCAGATTTTAGATGTCCAAGATTTAACCAATTATATTTTTCCTTCGGACAACAATAAGTTAATCTATGGGGTTTATGATGCTGTATTTTTATCCAATAATTAAATTTTCTAGCTGCAAAATATGCACCCAAGGTCACTAATCCCAGCTCTGCCCTCACAATGCAAGTGTGAACAGACTTCCCTAACCCTAAACTTGAATGTAGAACTTTATTTATAGGTATTTCTATTTTGTTTACATCTTTTGGTTGCCAGACTTCCCCATTAAATAATGTCTGTGCATTATACTTCATCTCAATAGCTTTTATGAGGGGCTTGATTGAATTTCCTCCATATTTTTTTATTGAACCTGTGTAATAAATTGGCTGCTTTTTCAGGTTGGAAATCAATATTTCCTGTATGTTTTGCCCATTTCCCTTCATTAGAAAGCTGAAGGCCTAAATATGTATAACCTTTAACTTTGTCCAATATTTTTTTTCCCAATCTTCCATCTAAATGAATCTTTGGCTCCAAAAATTAGAATTTGGCTTTTTAATTAATTGACTTTTAAATCATATTGTTTTGAACAATTATCCAGTATATTCAATTTTGCCTGTAAACCTGAGTGGGTGAGTGAAAATAGCACCAAGTCATCTGCATAGGCAAGAGATGCACACTCTCTCCCTAGGATTTTCAGAGAGTCTGTTTTAGATTTCTCCAACTCACTCAACAGTACGTCAATCTAAATGCAAAACAAGGTTGGTGCCAAAACACAACCTTGTTTGACTCCCCTATTTGTTAGAAAATGGGCTGAGAGTTGTTCTGTTGTACCTATTTTTACTTGTGCCCAAGTATGGGAATAGAGTTCTCTAATAATTGCAATTAGCCCTTTTGAAAGTCTTTTTTTTATCATTATCTCCCATAGCTTATTGTGAGATATAGTATAAAATGCAGTACTGAAATCTATAAAAGCCGCATAGAGTTTTTGTTTTCATAATATAACATATTTTTCAGATAGATGCCAAATCACAAAGCACTTATCTATAGTTGAATAACCTGGCAGAAATCCTGCTTGGGCATCTGATAAGTCACCCACTTCAAACATCTGCTCTCTTAATTGGTTTAAAATTAATCTGGCAAAGATTTTACCCAAATGGTGTAAGAGAGAAATTGGTCTGTACATAACTGGATCAGTCCTATTGCCTTTTTTATATATTGAAATAGTTATAGCTCCTTTCCAAGATGCTGGTAGCTGTAAATCTTTACCACATGCATTAAATAATACTGTCAGAAGCTTATCCCATGTTGCAGGGGAATTTAGATAGACCTCTGAAGGAATTTGATCTGGCCCTGGAGCTTTATGTAATTTTAGCAAGGTGATTGCCTGATAAACCTCATCATGCTTAAAAGGTAGAAATTGATTCTCACCATAGTTTAAAGCTATCTGAATGTCATCACAAACTTTACTATAGAATTTGTTTGAATAATATAAAGTCCAGGAATCCAGTGTGATGTATGTGTCAATTTCAAATTTAACTTTATTTGTGCCTTTCGCTACTAAGAGCCAGAATGATCTGTAATCTTTTTTATTTAAGACCTCAACATTTCTTGTTATTGCTTCTGTTGAAAATCACTTTTTTTTAAGTAAAAAGACCTTATATTTTTCTCTATTTTTATTTAAATCTTTAAAGGTGAGACCATCTCTTTGTGCCTTGACATGTCTTAAAATATTATTAAGTATATTTTTTTCTTTGCGACAGTCTGTGTCAAACCAAGTTTTTACTCATGTATCCAATCTGGGTTGTTTAGCATGTGGATTGCTTAATAAGGACTTAATTTCATTTAGACATGTGATGACATGCTGTACAATAGTTTCACTGTCATGAATGTGTTTTAATCCATTTTCTGGTCTATCTGATATTAAATTTTTAATCTGATCAGCTACTGCATTATTCCATTTAATTTTATTATAATGTATCTCTACAGTTGTTGGTACAGAATGATTAACAATAGAGCCAAAATGTATCTGTCTGGATGTTAACTATAATGGGAAATTATCACTATCCACTTTTTCTGTAATTACTAAAGTTTCCCATAGTGACACATCCCCATTCCAGAATAGATAATCTATTAGGGATGGGCCTCTAGATGAAAAATAGGAAAAATTGCCAGCTTTGTCACCCGAAAGATGACCATTTAATGGGATTAAGTTGAATGTGTCTAGGATCTTAATTAGATTCCTTTCCATCCTATTAATTCATGTATCCTTTGAGCTTCTCAAAAGATTAATGGACTCCTTATAGACCCAGCTGTGATACTCACTATCAGCGTATCCATCATAGCTACCTATTCTTGCATTGAAATCTCCACAGAGTAAGACTTCCTCAAAATCGGACAGTGCCCAGCTTTTGTGAAGCATGTGTTCTAATTGGTCCCAAATAGAATGATCATAATATTTTGAATTTGGAGGAGGAATATAAACATTTGCTAAGCAAAATGATAAACCTTTCTGTTTAACTTGTACAATCAAAATATTATTAAAACATGAAAGTTTTGCTTCAGTATTTTCCTCTAGTTTGATCCAAGTGATTAACCCTCCAACCATTCTTCCTTTACTTGCTTTTTTGTCCCCACTAGAGTGGAACATGCTAAAACCATTAAAGAAAATATCTGAATCTCTGCAGTGTCACATTTCCTGAAGACAAATTATGTCAAAATTAGAAATAAAATCCAACCACTCACTGCCTACTAATTTGTTTGTTAAACCAGAGATATTCCATGAAACCAGCCCTAACTTTTTGTTAAATTTCAATCCAGAAGATTGATCGGATTTGTACAGTCAATCTTCACATAATGCTAATTCTTGAAATTTATTAGATGTTACTATATTATATGTTAAGGCTGGAACTTGTATTTCTTTAATTGACCCTTTTTCTAAGCTTTTGTTATTTTCCTGCGAAACTGCACTTTCAGAATTTGAGGAAGTCTCATCATTAACCGTCACTATGTGTAAACCTAAGGAGTCCAACAAGGCCAGGTTATCAACTAATTTATTGTATAAATACATTTGTTTAACTGTTAAGATAATTGTGTCACAGTCTAGGTCTCCTCTCTTTCTCTCTACCAATAGTGCTTTGAAATCCTCCATTAAAACCTGTAGTATTTGCTCCAATAAGTCCTTCACAATACTTTCCAACTTGGCATCATTCTCATACTTAATCCCTCCTAAACCATAAAGTTGCAATAGCTTAGGATATTTTTCTTTCTGATATTCTATTGCCTTTTGAGTTGTGTTGGTATTAAGAGTGTTTGCTACCTCCCCTTGTATTATATGTAGCCCTGCTTTATCCAGTATTAAAACCTTCTCCATGATCATATCTTCCAATTCTTGTGATTGTAATGATGCCTCTACACAACCTAATCTAGACTCAAATTGCCCTTTTCTCACTTTCAATATTCTTATTTCATTCTCTGGTATCCTTAATACATGAGAAAAAAGGTTAATTAAAATATTTTTTAACTTGAAATCTGTAATGTTTGGTGAGGCTTTTAATTCAAAAATGGAAATCTGAGCTGGGTGTGATCTATGTTTTTGTTTTGTTTTATTTAGCATAGCTCTGTTAATATACTCCAACGTATAGCCACATTTTTAAAAAGATTTCCTATTAATCCAAATTTGATTTGCTATCCTCGGAGCTTTGCAAAAAATGAATAAACATGCCACTCCCTCACAATCTCTGTCCTCCTAAATTTGAGCTATATCTATATTCACAATATCAGCACCAGTGACTGCCCTGAACAGGCTCACAATCTTTTCCCTTAGCATCACATTTGTCCAATTTGCTTCAATTTGAAAACCATACAAATTCAATATGGCACAGTCACTAATATTTGTGGCTATGTTATTTGCTGTATTGTTTACTACATTTATAGTGGAGATTTGAGCTGTAATGCCTCTATCATAAATGTTATCTTCAGTAATTGTAACTGCATCATTTACCCGGTTAGAATTTTTCCATTCACCCCAATCTTCCCTAAGCTGATTTAAGTTGAATTCAGGTTCCTTCAATTGAGATTTGATACTCTCTAAAATAGTGCTTTCATTATATGTGTTAGGACTCAAATAGATCTGATTGGAATGTGAGTATGCATGTTCTTTTTGTGCTTTATTTTCCTTAATTACAGGACAGTGTTAAAATTCCATTTGTAGTAGGGTGTTGTCAGAAATACTATCCATTGTTGACAAGACTTCCTCCTTTTTTTTCAGTTTTCTTTTCTGTCTTTTCATTAACCTTCTCCTTCCTTTTCTTCCCCTCTTTCTTAATTCATTTTGGTCCTGGGGTTTCAGGGACTGTGGTATTTTGGTACTCTTGCTTGGTAGAATAATGCCCCCCAAGAGCATGCATGTTTTTTTTATTCACCTCTAACCCGTCACCACCCCAGAACTGAGTCAGTCATAACTTTACTATTGCAGCACCTTAGAGTTTCCCCTTCCTAAGTCTGCTGCCTAATTGCTGTTTAGTTTGTGCCAAGGGGTCCTGTGACTGACCAGCTTGCCGTTCATCACTGTGTGTGTCAGCCCTGTATTTCTAATTCTGAAGGGTGAAGGAATGATAAGGTGCTGAGTATTTTAAAAGAATAAGTGAGAGAGATGTTCTGCATTCTGAGAGTCAGCAGTGTTCAAAGTAAATGGGTACAGTACTGTGCATCAAAGAGTAAACAGAAGAATAAACGGAGCTGGCATTTGAATGCAATAGCTGTGAAGAGCTTCCTGGTGCTGCAGCTCCACGATCAGTGGTGTTTATTATTTTATTTGTTCAACGTTTTATCAGGAAGGAGATAGTTCAATGCTAATAACAGTTCTGACAACTTGCATGAGTTTTTTTTTTGTGAAGGAATCAATATGTGCAGCAACAATTGTCAGGCTACTGTTGGGTTTCACAGGATTGGACTGTGGGTGGAGTTCGTGAGAGGGCCATGGCTCATACTCTGGATCGTCTACCAGTAAAAGGTATTGTGAACTGTGAGGATTTCTTTTTTGTTTTCTACGAGCAGAATTTTCTGGGTGGTGGATGAATGATGGCAGTAAATGGTATGTATTTTACAGACCTTGCAGAGTTGCGATCGGGCCAGGGTTTACTGGCGTTTCAAAACGATGGGTTTGTTTTGATTGGGGGGAGTCGGAGGGATTCACTGGCCCTTTACTGATATTTTACTAATACTTTTTCATTTACAAACACTTTCCCCAGTTCAGTGTTCCTTACTTTATTAAAATTATATCTAGCTGAAAAGGGATGTGAGTGCTCGGAGCCAATACAATGTGTGTGGAAATGGCTCGTACTGTGAACGGATGGAATTAGGCATCTCACCGTCCATTGCCGTGGTTGCGAGTCATGGGGTTGGAATACTCGGAGTGATTTGAGAGGGAGTTCTTGATGCAGCTGACTGGCAGCTGGCACCTTTTCCTACTGGTATATCGCAGGATTTACCATGGGTGAAAGGTACCAGTTAGCCAATCAAAGTCAAGAATTCATGGCCACCATTGTATAAATGTAAGACTTTCTACATAAAATCTCATTTTTATTGGGGCCTCTTGCTTTTACCCAAGTTTACAGGTGGGAAAACTGAGGACCAGGGAGGTAGTGTGACATGCTTAGGATCTCACAGTGAACTAATGACTATAATGGACTATGAACCTGGGTTCTCCTATCTCACAGGCCTCAGCTTGAACCTCTTGACAATAATTTAAGGATGTTTTATAGTCACTGCTATTGTATGGAGTTTCAGTGGTTGTTATGGGCATTTTATGCTTACCTTTGAAGTTGCCCCCCTAAGAATCATTGAGGGCAATTACATATATGTAGCACAATACTGTGCCACACTATGCCAAGCACTGGGGTTTACATGTAGCTGATACTTGTCACAGAAAGTACAAACAGAGTTTATAGGAAAAACATTAAAAATTAGCTACATGTTTCACTTTTTATGTTATTATAGGCTTTCATGTGGACTCATGTTTAATGTTTGGCTTTGCTGTTTTAGAATACAACACTAATTGCAGTTTTCAGTAAATGTCAGCTACATGCAGACAGGTGTTTTTCAGTGGTTCACATGTTGTGGGCATTCAGTGATAACTGGTATCACTATTTTTCTAAAGGGCAATAATGTTTGCTTTAAAAACACATTGAATGAGATTCTATAATCCTTTATCAGTATGAGCAAATGCAAGTGAGAAATAAAGTCAGTTTTTAAATTGTTTCTAAAATACCAGGTGGCAACTTCGTGACTTGTGTCATCTACATGTAAACTCTGTAGTGTAGCATGGTGTAGGATAGCATAGAGTTAATAACACATAAACTCCCTATTGTCATGCTGTTGCATGTAATAAAATAGAATATCAGAGACTAAAGGCCCGTTCACATTGGCAATTCTGAGCCATTGGTGCACAGCAACCAAATCGGTGCTGCTGTGCAGGTCTGAATGCCACTGTTTTGATGATTTTGCATTGCATGGCATTGTGAACATGATCCCTCTTTTCCTGGGATTGCATTCTGACTTAGTAGTTTTCCTTGGCTGTGTGAACAGCTGGCACCACCTGCAATGATGACAGGCTTTTCCCAGCCTGCACTGCTGGTTGTTTCCCAGGTTGCACTTCTGCAAAACTGGGAAGTGAGCCCAAAGACTTCTCAGAGCTTATGTGCAATATTAAAGTAAGTAATAACCCATAAGTGTGTACATTTCAGCTGTATCGATGTACATCCCAGGAGTGATAAGGTGCAAGTCATTTGTGCCAAGTGCTACTACACCCCTGTGAAGTTCATCAAGTTTAACATAATTGCACACACTTTAGTGGGTCGTTGCACTTACAAAAGTGCTTGCTGTTGTTCAGATAACAGGCTGTTAAAGGAGATCTGAAATATGACTGTGCGTCAATGTGAAAGCAATGCACAGTCATGCTATTTCTGTGCAAACAACAAACAACTCTAAACAAAAGTGATTGCTTTAAATTGCCCACTTTCTGCTTACCGCTGGGCAGAGGATGTGACATCTGTACTGGTCACACACACGCAGACCTCCAGGACTTCATCACTTCACCACAACTCCACCACCAGAATACTCCTGGAAATGCCAGTAAACAAAAGTAAATCAGCTGCTGTACATCACTACAGAGCCATGCTGTGTGACTGCTGCTCTGCAGCATTTCACAAAATGCCACGTGATCAATCGGATGGTGCTGTTGTGGACAGTTGCCATGTGAACAAAGCATGAAATTATCCAGTGCATCCTCTGTCTTAACAACAGTCTGAACCTGGCTATTTCGAAATTCAGCAAGGCAGAAAAGAGTTTACTCTTAGTTACAATGCATGGAAAAATATGAACACCTTCCTGTCTGATATTCAGTGATATTCTGCTTCAATAGAAACATGTCCATTTTTAAGTAGCCCCACTTTTTGCTTCTTCAGTCTCCTTCAGCAACCTAATCTGTAGGCTTTCCACCCATAGAATGTCTAGTGATTGGGGCTGGCTGGGGGGATGAGGCTTGAGGGTGGACTGTGGCACTTAGGCTTTCTATGCGGGTTATGCAGCAAATTATCAGCATGCTCTTTGGCTCTCAGTTTTTCTCCTATCTGAAAACATGTGACAAGAAGCATTATACAATGGCAAAAAAAGATCCTGGACTCTGATTGGTCAGTCTTGGGCTGGACCCGTGATGTTATCCCAGTACAACATCACGGGCCTAGTCTCAGCCTCACTGTGACCCTGCAGATGAGCTTGATGTGCTTGAGCCTCTTGAGCTTGATTGTTTCATCTACTCTTAAAAAACCAAAATATTTTTCCACACAGAAACATCTTTAAAATTACTTTTTTTATTCTGTAGAACAACGAGCCATTGTATGATAGCAATAATGCCCTCCAGGGTGTGTGTCGTTTGGGACAACATCACGCCTCAGTTGTTGGATGCACTCGGCCTGCGGCCTCGTGCCCAACTACCTGAGGCGTGACGTTATCCCAGCGCGCCACACACCCTGTTGGCCATTATTGCTTAAGAAACCCATGATATGGGTGACTAAAATTGAGTGACTCAATAAGAGAAACTCAATTTGAGCACCTGCAAAAAGGGCTACAGTGCCAAAACAGCGTCAGTGAGGCCCGAGATCCTGCCCAGGTATTGTGCAGTCTCAGAGTTAGTTATAAATATTTAGGGGAGGTGCATGGGGTGAAACCCTCCACATATCTTATAGTGTTGGAGGTGGGAAGTCGTAGTTGTGATAGTCGCAAAAGTTGGTGTGGGCTGTGTTTTTGTTTGGCATTTTGTTTCCGTCGATGTGCTTCTTGCTAAATGTTTTTTGCCCATATCACATAGAAATACAGGGAGACATTGTATAGTCACAATAAACCATTCCAGGGTGTGGGTCTTGCTGGGATTTAACCACTTCTGGTGTGGATTTGGTCATGAGGCCACACACTAGGTATGGGTAAATCCCAACATAACCCACACCCTTTCGTGGTTTAATGCTTAAATAACTCACATAGTGCATGTGTTGAAGGCTAGCTTAGAAGCCTCCTCACATCAGCTCCAAATGACAGCTGATCTTAATATCATAATACATGACTTTCTTGACTATATTCTCTTCTTGACATAGAACAACTCCTAGCCCTGCATCACTTGCACCTGCTTCTAGACAGAAACTTTGCTCTAAGACTAGAAAATACAACTTTGATGTCTCCATTTTGTCTTTATTGCACTGGAAGGTGAGCTCCTGTGCTTCGCTACATTTCCACTGTGTTCTCTTATATCTCTGAATCAATGGCTCCACCACACCTGTCAGGTTCTGAATGAGAGGTCCATACATAGCAGTGATGTGCTGGAGCCAGTGCACCCCAGCTCATTCGAGCTGGTAGGTAGCTATCTAAACCTGTTTCACCAGTTTGTGCAAGCTGGTAGTTAGCTCAGCTCCTCCAAAGCATCCAGTCAGGAGCTGTCACTTTAACAGAAAAAAAAAACATCTGGCTTTCTTAGGACCTTCCAATGACTTGACTTGAGGAGGTGCTGTGCAGTGGAAGGGGGGGGGCTGATTCAAGAGAGATGCTTGTGTGCCTGTGGCAGAGTGTGCACCATTCACCATCACTGATCAATGTTATATCAAGCCAGCCAGCCAGCCAGGGGCAGAGCCATGTATTTCTAAACTCTGCTTTAGTGAGAGAGGAAGTCCATACCTTACTGCAGGCCTTATCCATGAGCAGCATATTGTCTGTGCCTACACACTACATTAAGGTAATCATATATACATGTTTCTTCTTTACAGGTGGACTTCCACTAGTTTCACAGTTCATGAAGCCTACCATTGAAAGGAAAGTGGTGTGGGGAGTTGCTCCCATTTTCACATAGTTTGGGACTGCCCGAAGAAATAGGCTGCTGGTTAACTAGGATCTGTGGCCTATCCTGTAGGTAGGGAAATGGGCAGACTAGGTGGGCCAAGCGGTCCTTATCTGCTGTCAAAGTCTATGTTTCCATGTTGTTAATCAAAAGTCCATTCAATGTATTTGTTGTTATTCCAGATTACTGAGTGGAAACAGAAAAATAAAAGCTTTAGCGAACATAGTAAGCCCAACCCAAACAAGCATTCCTGTGTAAGTGCTGATATTTTTTGGAGTAATTTGGAGGTCAGAAAGAAATGGACTGAAGGGTTCAGTGGTTAGAGGTCAGATTCCTTCTTATGTAGAAATAGCAGTGGTATAAGTCTCCCACATCTGCCATAAGGCCATGTGCTTTTCCAGGGTTAGCCTGAGGGTGGCCATTCTCCTCTCCATTCTGCACAGTTCACCCACCATAATAATCCATGATGCTTAGGTTGGTTAGGTAGCCTATAACCACAGTGAGGTGACCCCCTTCAGAGTCACTGTGCAGCGTGACCTGAAAAATGTTGCTGATCATACTTTTTTTCTTGTGGAACTAGCACTCCCAGTACTAGGGCCACAAATGTGTTAGGATCATGATGATCCACAGTTGCTGTAGTCCCCACTGTATTTTTGCCTAGTATGGCTACACTGTCGGGCAGTCCCAAACTATGTGAAAATGGGAGCAACTCCCCACACCACCTCCAGCACAGATTTGTCAAATTACCACTGAAGTGTTGTGTAACTATGAGGGTGTGGAAGAAGCGGAACACAGGCTTCAACCAAAACTACCTCCAACCTACTATAGGGATGTACTGACTCTCCAGCCTAAAGTTAACATCTTATTCCCTTCCTGTGCAGTTCCCATTTTTCCCTTAATAGGTCCAGCTCAGGGTGCATATCCCTCAGGAGGACTTGATAACATCTTGCTATGGTCCCCCTTCCCAGTAATCAAAGTTCCCCAATACAAGAATTCCTCCAGGGGGGTTAACTCTCTCCCTCCCCAGAGCACTAGATCATTTGAGGCTGGATAGTTCCTGACTTGCAGGTATCTGTGAAAGTCCTGTTTCGGTAGCCCATACTTTTTTCAGATGTCCTGAAAAGGAACATAGTGTGCCCCTTGCACATAGGATCCACTTATACTAATGTCCTTCCCAGGTTTGGGAGCACTATAATTTTGGCATATTGCCAGGAGGGAGGAGCTCTCTCTCCCCCTGGCACCACCCTACTTGTATCCCGCAGGACAGGAATTAGTTGTTCCCTGAAGGTTTAATAGAATTCTAATGGTATCCCATCTGGACCCAGGAATTTGTCAATTTTAATCTTGTCAGCTGCTGTCTGGATCTCCTCCAACCCCATGGAACTAAAGGAACTGACTGAGGAGCTGGCAGGGCCACTGGCAGACCTATTTAAAAGTTCACTAGAGTCAGGTGTGGTACTGCAGGACTGGAGAACAGCACACATAGTGCCCCTCCATGACAGCGGTCCCAAGGATGACCCAGGGAATTATAGACTAGTCAGTCTGACCTCCACTGTAGGCAAGCTCATGGAGACCATACTAAAGGAAAGGTTGGTGATATATCTAGAGGAGCATGGTCTCCAGGATGCAAGGCAGCATGGGTTCATGGGGGGGTGGAGATCATGTCAAATGAATCTGACTGACTTCTTTGACTCTGTTACTAAGACAGTAGACAGGACCAAGTGGTAGACATCCTCTATCTTGATTTCAGTAAGGCCTTTGACTCTGTGCCCCATAAAAGGTTGATCGGGAAGTTGGTGGATCTCAGGGATGGGAAAAAGATGGCCAGATGGGTGGAAAACTGACTGAGGGACAGAACCCAGAGGGTGGCTGTGGGGGGAGAGTTATCTGGCACCAGAGAGGTAACCAGTAAGGTCCCACAGGGCTCAGTGCTGGGGCCGGTGTTGTTCAGTGTCTTCATCAATGACATTGGGGATGGCATTAAGGGCAAAATGTGCCTGTTCACAGCTGACACCAAGCTCTGTTGGAGAGTGGACAAAGCTGAAGGGATACAGGACCTACAGGATGATCTGGAAAAGCTGGGGAGGTGGTCCAGGATCTGGCAGCTTGGCTTCAATGCCAAGAAATGCAAAGTTATGCATATTGGAGCCAAGAATCCATGGACAGAGTACTATTTGGGTGGAGTCCGAATATGTGCATCAGAGGAGGAGAAGGACCTGAGAGTGATGATCACTAGTGACTTAAAGCACTCTACGCAGTGCAAGAAAGCAGCAGCAAAGGCACACAAGATGCTGGGATGCATATCTAGGGGGATCAGTAGTAGGAGAGAGGAGGTTCTACTGCCCTTGTACAGTTCCCTTGTAAGGCCTCATCTAGAGTATGGGGTTCAGTACTGGTGCCCACACCTCAAAAAGGACATTAACCTGCTTGAGAAGGTCCAGAGGAGGGCTACAAAGATGATAGAAGGTCAGCAGGGTAAGGCATATGAGGAAAGGTTGAGGGTGTCACAAATGCACTCCGTAGGTCAGGCCCTCTGCTCCCACAGTGCCAACCTCAGAGTGCAATAGTGTGAACAGGTGACAAACAGGGTAACCCTCCTGTCTGTCTTGAGTCCGAATCACCTACTAGCCTTGAGTCCTGGTGGTCAGATGTGAACCTTATGTTAGCATACCCAGATAACAGGCTCAGATATGTACCCTCTTCGGGAATGCAGTACAATCCTTCACCCAGTGGCACCCAGCCAGGTCTCCAAAATGTACCCTTACAACTCAATATGAGACCTAGGTATATTTTTACCTTTTAGCAAGCTTAGTAACACATTCAAGCCCTTAACAGCTGTCAGACTTAACACAGGTTCAGCATCACATGTAAAAGAACTGAGGAAAAGCACAGGCAGTATTTTAAAGAAATTATTATTTACTAAAAATTGTAAAATGTAAAATCAAAACACAGAACAAATTATATCATTAACTTTCAGTCACATGAAATAAATGGGAAGTTTACAGAACACAAATACGTATACTCCAAATACTTAAAAGTTCTTGCCTATCTAGATGTTATCATTAAGTACTTTCTTAAGTCCAGAGAATTAAGTCTCTCATGAATCCAAAATAATATGCTGTTTCCCTCTGGTGCATGCCGATTTCAGAATCCATCTCCCCACCCATTTTGGTGAGGTCACAGTTAGATCCTCCTAGCTTCCTTCTTGACATAATTATCCACAAGGATGTATGTTATTACTGTGAAAAATCAGCAACTAGCCATTTCCCAAATATGGCAGTCTTTGATCAAAACATCCCCGTTGATGTTTCACCCTGCTGATTTCCTGTTTTGCTAGAGTGATCTCAGGTTTTTATGGTTTTCTCACAAGTCTGTAACCAAGTGGTCTCTTCTTGTAGGAATCATAAAATTTTATGAGGTCCTATCTCCTGGCAGATGGCTAGAGCTCTTTGTTAAGAGAACAGGAAACCTTTGATTAGGGTTCCTCTTCACTGATCAATTTAACACATCCTGCAGCTTTCAGCCACACTGTAACCTTTTGGGGTCAACGGTCAAGTCTCTCACTCCCTGCTGACTTGTGTGAGACAATCACAGACCATTTATTTATAATACAAATATTATACAATAACCATAAGCAGGGGGCAGAGTGTCACAGAGGGCACTGCACATGTACTCCCTTGAAGACAGGAGAGAGTGAGAGGGAACATGATTGGGACCTTCAAGTATTTGAAAGAGACGAATAAAGTGGATAAGGAGAGTCTCTTTAAGCTGAGTGGCAACCATAACACAAGGGGGCACAGTCTTAAGTTGGAAGGTGGGAGGTTTAGAAGGGAGGTCAGAAAGCAGTTCTTCACAGAGAGGGTGGTGGACACTTGGAATGCACTGTCAAAAGAGGTGATCTCACTGAAGACAGTGGGCAGCTTTAAGAGAGACTAGGATAGGCATGGGGGAAGCTAAGGGTCATGGGTAGGGAGGATGGGAGGTGTGGGGAGGCAGGGCAGGGACAGTAGCTCAAGCTGTGGACCCTGCAGTAAGAGCAGACTAGATATACCAAATGGCCTTCTTCTGCTGGCTTCTTCATATGTTCATATATTCGTATGGTGGCATCTAGATCATGTTAGCACTTCAGATTCCATCATAGATCATCATTTGTCACAAGCAGCTGTGTGTGTGGCTGGTACTGATTGTGGCATGTTGTGTCATATCTTGAGGACTGGAGGGGAGATGACTATGGCTGCCTGTGTCTGTTGTGCCTGCAGTTAGTACTTACTAAGTGTGTGGTGGGTGGGCGCAGTGCCTGGCCAGCCCCATCATCAGCTGAGTTTGTGGATACATGCAGCCAGGCAGGCAGCACATTGGCAGAGCTACAGGAGTGGAAGGACTCTTCTGTGCATATGCATGCCAGGGTAAAACAAGCACACTGAGTGGCATCACTTTGGGTTCAGAAGGAACCATTCGGTCATCAGTCCAGTTGATGGTTGTCTTAGAAATATGGAAATCAAGAGCAGTAGCTGGTGAGGAGAGTAGAACTCAGGGTAGATCTGAAGGCACCCCAAAGTTAGATTACTTATTTATCAAAAAATCATCAGACTAACAGAATACAATAGGCATGGAAAGGAAGGTGGATGGGCAGTTAACTACTGTATGTAAACATCATTTCCTATCCCCTTTAAGAATTTCTGCTTTCAAGTCTGAGTTTATATACATGTAGATTACATGCCTACAAGTTGATGGCAGAAAAAGGCTCCTGGCTCATCTAATCTGCCCACCCTACCTAACTAATTTTCTAGCCTCACGGTCGGAATAATATACATTAATATGTAGACTTAGGAGTGCCTCTTATGGGATAAGAAGGTTATTTCATGCTGTTTTGGGTGAGAGGACTGTGAAGCTGAGCGGTTATGTCAGCCCAAAACAGCATGAAATAAACGTCCTGGAAAAACACCTCTAAGTCAACACATTAATGTATTATGAAGTAGTGGAACTGCCTCTACCAAAAAATTGCTTTAGAATGTTTTTATTTTTGGCCATTTTCCTGGTCTCCCCTGCTGTTTGCTGTGCTTGTGGTACATTCCATGAGTGCTGTTACCTTGATTATGGTGGTTACAGGGTGTGCAATAGCGACCGCTGAGATGCCATGTAGGGTCTGTCTTTGGGAGCAACTCTTTTGTTATTTAACCCTGGGGTGAGTTTCGGAAAAAGTCTTTGTGACTGTTCTTTCTTTTTTATTTTGGATTTCAAATTTACCATCAGTTATATGGTCGCGACGGGGAGGAAGCGTGGGTTAAACTTCTTTTTTCTAAGCGTTTTGCTTATATTTTTAACTTTGCTTGCTGCATTAAGACAACCATGGTTTTACTACAGGTAAAAGAGCATGTAACTCTGAGGTAATCCAAAAAACCTTTTCATTCATGCTGGGAGGATCTTCTCACAGCTGATTCTGCCATTAGTTTGACAGGAACAGTGTCACTTGCCCCAGCAGAATCAACTGTGGAGAGCTACATGAGGCAGCAACTGTATGATCCATAAGAGGTACAGTAATGCTGTGCTGCGATTAGTGGTGGCAGTTCCATTACTTTATAAAACACAAATAATGCTGGAATAAGTGATTTGAAGTGTCTTGATGTATTGGACTTGGAGTACGCTGGCTTTCTGAAAAGTGCTAACTAATATTCTGCCTTGCCCTTTTGGCACTCATCCCCATTCCTACTGTCCTCCCTTTTTCTAACTATACCCATCAGCTTGTGCCATCCCTGCTTCAAGCTGCTGTTCGATTTGGCCTGTAACACTTCTTTAGGTAGCTTATTCCTCTTATCCACCACCATTTCTGTGAAGAAGTGCTAAGGGATGTCCTTTTTGAATCTTCCCCCCCTGCCAGCTTCAGTGAATTCCTTTTCATCGCTGTGAGCTCAAGGGGAATGGTTCCTCAGGGTCTACCCTGGTTATCCCATACAGGTACTTCTATGTCTCAGTCATGTAACACCTTTCTCTACTTTTCTCAAGGAAGTACATGTTTAAGTTCTGCTGCCTCTCCTCATATGTCTTATCCCCAAGGTGGACCATTTTAGTTGCCCTGTACTGTATTCCTCCACGTTGTTGCAAACTTTCCTCAGGTGTGGGCTCCAGTACCTTGCACAATATTCCAGGTGTGGATGCACTAGTGTCCTGTACATTGGCAGGATCCCGTCCCCCTATGCAAGCTGGCATTTTATTTGCTTTTCTCACTGCCTAGTTGCAATTTGCACATGATTTTAGGGTCTCTGGTATTATCACCCCTAAATCCTTTTCTTCCTTAGTGCTTACAGACACCTCTACCCCATCTTATATTGCACCCTTGAGTTTCTTCTCCTAATGTGCATTACTTTACATTTTTTAGCATTAAAGTTCAGCTTCTAAATTATGGACCAGCTCTCCAGCTTTCCCAGACCCTCCCGTAGCACACTCCACCCTTCCTCCATGTTTACCCTTGTGCAGATCTTTGTATTGTCTGCAAAGAAGAAACTTTTACCACTGATACCTTTGCCAATGTCACAGATGAAAATATTAAAGCGGACCATTCCAAGTACCAACCCCTCAAGTAACCACTAGTCACTTCCCTCCCCATTGACTACCACATTCTGTGTTCCACCCTTCAACCAGCTTTCTACCCAACCCACTGTGTTCCACCCCTCAACCAGTGCTCTACACAAACACCATCCTGTCCTCTACCCCAGGTCCCTAATTGTTTTGACCAGCCTCCTGTGATGGACAGAGTCAATAGTCTTGCTGAGGTCAAGGTATATTATTTATTTATTTTAGTCTTTGGTAACTGGATGAGGCCCGCAAGGCACAAGTGCCTGTTTTCAGGGGTGACCTGGGAGCACACTGGGTGGTGGAGTGACTTGCTCAGAGTCACACAGTATGCAAGTGGAGGTTGTGAGAATCAAACCCAGGTCTGGTCTTCTGGATGTACCAAGCTCATTCACAGCTTGTTACTCTAACCTCTAGACTATACTGCCAGCCCTTTATATTACATATATATATATTAATATATAATGTTAATATTATATTATATTATATATATTTATTTTCATTTATTGAAATGTTTCACCAGGAGAGCACACTGAACAGCAAGTTGCTCGTCTCACGGTGCTACCTGGGGGGAGGTTTTACATAGGGTTGTGAAGGATGATCAGTTACAATAGTATGTGGGTAGTACAAACAATACAACATTGTACAATTGTGCAGCAGTTGGAACACAAGGTGTTGTACAATAAACAGTAGTGGAATATTGGGTAAATTACATGTCCAAAATCATACAAAAGGACATATGAACGTACAAAACAGTAATAATGCGATAGAACCATATATAGTGCATGAGTGTACCAGGAGCAGGCTCGAGTTAGTACGCAAGTGCTGTTGGAGTAAAAAGAATGGGGTTAGGCTGTGCACACTGGTGATCCGAAAGGGCAGGACAAGGAGAAAGGGGGGAGAGGCAAGAACTGAATATGAGGAGAAGGGGTAGCCATTTCCTGATTCCCCCCTTCAGGATGTTGAGAACGCTGCCGGGGGTGTCATGGTAGGAAGGCAGAAACTGAGGATAGGTATTAAGGTGGGTTAAAGCAGGAACAGCTAAGTGAAAGGTAATTGTGTAGGGCAGAGGTAAAGGAGTAGTTGGAGGAGGAGTGATGTATTTCGGGGGGAGGGAATTCCAGATTTTAGGGAAACGATGTGCAAAACCAGTCTGACCAATGAGGGTGGAGCAGCAAGGGACCATCAAGGTACGGGCATCATTTGATCTGAGACAGTGGGTGGGGGGAGGTGGAGCGTAGAGAGAGGATGAGAGATAGGAGTGGACCCCCCCGAACCAGAATTTGGAGGTTAGTTTAGCACAGTGAGAGATGTGTCTGTGAGACAGTGGAAGGAAGGTTAGAGAGCGATAGAGTTCACAGTGGTGGGAGCGAGAAGGGGAGTTGACAGCAAAGTGGCAGAAGGAGTTAAAGAGAGTGTCCAACTTGGTCAGGGAAGATTTGGGAGCAGTACCATGGACTACGTCACAGTAGCCAAAGATGGGGAGTATCATCTTCTGGACAATTTCACTCCTCGCAGTCAGCGGGATGCAACTATGATTCCTGTACAGAGCACCAAGCTTGGGGTGCAGTTTCTTCAAGATAGCATCGATAAGCACTGAGAAGTTGAGGTGCTGGTCCAGTCAAACTCCCAGATATGGAAATGAGGAGGTGTCCTCCAAGATGGTCCCATCAGGGATGTGGGAGGTGGGTAGGGACGGGAGCCTAGATAGTCTCTGCCTGGTGCCAAAGGTCATTCAGACTGTCTTCTTGGTGTTTAGAAAAAGCTGGTGAGAAGTAAACCAGAGATGAACTTGGTTGAAGTCATGCTGTAAGCTGGTTTGCACAGCAGCAGACTTTTTCCTGGAACTGTACAAAACAGTATCGTCAGCGTACATGTGGATAGAAGAGGATGAACAGGCTGTGGGAAGATCATTAAGGAAAATGGAGAAGAGTAGGGGACCAAGCACTGAGCCCTGAGGGACACCAGTGTTGATGGGGAGTGGAGGGGAGATAGAATCAAGGATTCTCACTGACTGGGTCCTGCCAATGAGGTAGGATTTAAACCAGTTGGTGGCTGATGGAGCAAGGCCAGCTGAGAAGAGTGAATGAAGAAGCAGGGGATGTGAAACAGTGTTGAAAGCTTTGGCTAGGTCGACAAAGATGATCGAGGTGATCAGGCTGTCGTCCATCCCTGAAAGGATGGAATCAGTAAGCCTGAGGAGGGAGGGAGGTGGTTGTTGAGTGGTTCTTCTAAAAACCAGATTGGAAGGGGGTGAAGAAGGAGGAATCAGAGATGAAGGGTGATAGCTGAGAGATAACTAAATGTTCTTGAAGTTTGGCAAGGGTAGGAAGGAGGGAAATGGGGTGATAGTTGCCAGGAGTGGATGTGTCACCACCCTTGGGGACAGGAAGGACTACAGCATGTTTCCAGGATGAGGGTACTTAGGCAGAAATAAAGGACAGGGTAAGGATTAGTCAGATAGGATAAGCAATTGCAGGAGCAGAAAGATAGAGAAGTTTAGGATCAAGCTCATCTAGTGAGGAGCCTTTAGAGAAGCTGAGGGATAGGAGAGCATTAAGAGCTTCCTCAGAGGAAATAGTAGAAAATGAAAATGTGGGAGGGGTAGGCACTGGCTGAGGCAAAGGATTGATGTTAGTAGGTGGCAATGGAGAGAGGAAATTTAGAAGAGATGTGGTGGACGAGGTGTAGTAGGCATTAAATTCATTGTCCACAGAACCAGGGTCGGAAACTAGGGAGTTATTTATTTTGAGAACTGGAGGGGGAAGGGGAGGGGGAGGGGGGAGAAAATAGGGCATGAACTACCCTCCAGAATTTAGATGGAGAGTTGGTATTAGTCAGGAATGAGGAGTTGAAATAATCAGACTTAGCCAGTCTAGTAGCTTTAGTACATGAATTGCGTAGCATTCTGTACTTGGCATAGTCATTTAGATGTTTAGTAGATATGTGTTTTCTCCAGGTCTGTTCATGCTCCCTGAAGCAGGCCAGGAGTTCGGGGGTGATCCAGGGGAGGTGAAGCCCACTGACTCTGGTCCATCTGAAAGGAGCAAAGGCAGTCCAGGTGGCAATGAATTTGTCCTTAAAATAGTCAAGTGCATGGTCAACAGAAATGGCAGAGGAGGGGGGGGCCCAGTTGGTAGAAGTGAGTGCTGAGCTGATTGGGGTAAGGTCTAAGGATTTAAAGGACCAGAGCTGTATGATTTTAGGGGGAGGTTTGGAGCGATGAACCTTACGGACAATGAAAATGGGGTTGTGGTCACTAAGGGCATCAGGGAGGAGACCAGATTTAATGACACAGTGTAGGTGGGTTGTGAGTGCCCAGTCAAGCAGGGTGTGGTTTTGTGTTTTAGGATTAGGGTGTGTGGGCTCAAGTATAAGTTGAGTGAGGTTTACAGTAGTGACATCATTACGTAGCTTGTTTAACTTGGGAGACAACCAATTTAGATTCACGTCGCCCATTATGAAAAGTTCACCAGATTGCAAGAGGGAGGTGATATTGGCAGAGTTCAGTCGTGACCAAGGGTTGAAAGCTTGGATGACAATAGATGCCAGCCACAAAGATTGGGATTGAGAAAGGAAGGGTAATGCAGGTGACAAGGGCTTCATAGGTAGCTGGGATGGATGTAGATAGGGTGGTAGTAAACTGCAGAGAGGACAGGATATACATGGCCACGCCCCCTCCATGACCCGATCAATCTTGTCTGGAGATGGAATACCCAGAGATAGCAATGGCACTGTCAGGGGTGCTTTTTTGAGCCATGTCTGATAATAATTAGACAATAGGGGTGTGTGGAATCAAAAGAGTTTGTAGGAGGCTGGGATTTTGTAGCAGGGCTGCAGGTGTTCAGGTGGAGGAGCTTCAACCTGTTAGGAGGGTTGTGAGGAGTGGGGCTTGGAGACATGTTATTTGGGTAAGGAGCCTGGGTAGGAGAAGAAATACGGCCAGGGTTGGGGGTGGATGTTCCCTGATGAAACAAGGAGGACAGCAAGGATGAAATAGTGAAGTTTAGGACTTTTGTAATTGGAGTAGGAAATACGTGAGGGAGGGTAAGAGGGAGGGAGGGGTGGAGAGAAGGAGATAAGGAAATGAAGAAAGGCAAAGTGTCTAGGAAGGGAAAACAGAGATGCTGGAGGGTATTAGGGAAAGTGGGGTCTGCTTACAAGGAGGGCTGTAGGGGTGATTGACAGAATGAAGGAGGTATCTGGAAGGGAAGGGGAGAGAGAAGTGGAAATAGGTATAGAGGGGGAGACTGGGATAAGGGTAAGGGTAAGAACCAGGAAGGATGTGAATAGAAGGAAGATAAAAATCATTCTGGGTAGGGTAGTAGAGGCTTTGTACAGGCTTACAGATTCAGATCACACCACTGAATGTTAGGACATTGATTATTTACTTTAGGTATGAATGAGCCAGGACTAGAAATGTTAGGGGAGATTAGTGGGTAGAGGATTGCAACCTACATGTGTTGTTGCCCTCTAGTGGCGTTACAGTATAATTTGCAAATGGAAAAGTAGACAAAAAAATCAACAAATCACTGACAGGCCAGTGCAGGTTACACAAATGCTGCTCTGCGCTGAACTGCTCACAAAAGTGTGCAACTGAGTGAATTGGCAAGCAGAAAGATCAGGACTTCTCTAAACAGCTGCTAAAAGGAAGAAACATCAAAGGTCAATGTTTCTCAGCAGTCTAATGCCCAGTCCAATGATTTCAGCACTGGCTTCAGCGTTGCGAAGGAAACCAATGTCAGCACTCCGGGCCATCTGGAACCTTTCAGTTCCCACTGGGAGGAAGGCTCAAAAATCCTCTTTCCCCTTGTTCAAGGTCCAGGACCAGATGTTACCTTATGGGCCAAGGAGGAGTGTGGGCTGCAGGCGCCTTCTCGGCCTGTCCTAGGCAGGCGGGTTGCTTGTGGAGGGGACCGTGTCAGTGGTACCAGCCCAGTGGGCTCTGAATATATATATATATTGATGATATCAATTGCCTGCCCCTTGTCTGACTAAGTGGATATAAATGTAATTTATGATAGGAGTATTTTATGAATCGAGATATGTTATGAACAGAGATATTTTTTCTAGAGGAGCTGAATAAGTGAGCTAATTAGAATGAAATATATATTATTCCTGGTTAAAAGGACAGGCAGCTTTCTGTATCTTTAAAGACAAGTACTGTTTTTTCTGTTAGAACAGTTTAATTGTTCAATTAAAAATTGTTTTAGCATGTGCACTTTGGGTATTTAAGACAGGTGGGGTTTTGATTCTACACAACCCTCAAGAAGCCAGTGAGGTGAAGCGCAGGGGTTAGTGGTGGCTGGTGCAGTAGACTAGGTAGGTTGTTTTGCAATAAAATGTACAGCATTGTGATAAAGTTTAGTAGCGAAACATATGGTAACACTTTTTTGAATGTTCTAAGCACTTTATGCAAGCAAAAGCACTAATTTGTAACCAACTTTATTTATTAAGTATATGAAAAAATTAAAAACTGGTTGTGGTGCAATATATGTGGCTAGTGCTGGTGTTATATTAAGCTACCTACTAACCTACCTTGATTTGCTCACCAAAAATTCTTTTGTTGAAATAGATTAGTTTGACTAGACCTTCCCCTTGTTAACCCATGCAGTCTGGGGTCCTGCATCCTGTTTTCTTCTAGGAAGTCCACCAGGTCCTCCCTTAGTAGAGACTCCATCATTTTCTTCGCTATAGATGTCACACTGACTGGCCTATAGCAGGGGTGGATTTTAAAATTGTTTTACTAGCCAAAAGCCTAACGCAACTTAACCAGGACTAGAGCAGCTAACTCTCTACTTGTTCATCTTGACTAGTGCAGGTTTTCCACGGCTGTTAATGAAGTTTAAAAAAGTCCATACTTTAGCAGGTTCTAGTCCTTGTGCTAATCTCTCTCAGTGTTCCAGATGGTCTTAAGGAAGATACCATCAGGGAGTAAAGGAGCAGCATCAGGAAAGAAAGCTAAGTGCTGTAGGGTGTGTTTGTTGTGGGCAGGGTTGAGTCTTGTATTGTTCAATTTTTTTTAAATACACTGGTTAGTGGTATAGTCTGCTAAGGGAATGGGGGAAGCTTCAGATGGAGGGCTGAGGGCACGAGTTCGGTGGCCATTGCACAGTTCCACTGGGGGTCCCAACAAACTTTGTGACTACAGCCAGCCAATAGGGTGGCTATAGTTCACAAGGGTTATAAGGAGCAGGCCCATTGGAATACACACCATAAGGAAGATGCCATCAGGAACGGAGGAGCGGGCATCCTGAAAGAAAGCTAAGTGCTGTGGGGCTTTGTTTGTTGTGGGCAGAGCTGAGTCCTGTGTTGCTCATTTGTTAAAACACACTGATCAGTGGTATAGCCTGCTAAGGGAATGGGTTTAAGGACTGCTGGGAGGAAGGAGGAAGGAGGAAGCATCAGAGGGCAAGTTGAGGGCGGGAGATCGGCGGCCATTGCACAGTGCCATTGGGTGTCCCATCAGACTTCGTGACTACACCAAGCCAATAGGGTGTCTGTAGTCCTTATATATTACCTAGGGGTCCATGCAACCCCTCACATGAGTGACCCTGAAGCATGAGTGCTACGAAGAAGGACTGTGGCATCTGTCCCAGTGGCATCAGGGGGCATTGGCTGTGCATCTGCATGGAGGACCACAGACCACAATGGTCACAATAATAGAGGTAAGGGTGCAGGGGTGGTAGGAACTTTGCACTACAGAAGGGAAGAGGGCTACAGCAGAACCAGGGTTGACCTACATTGAACAAGGCGACAAGGACAGAGGCTTAGGGGAACACAACAAGGTGGTAAGAGGAAAGCAGCTGATCCCCATCTTGGGTCAGGCATCGTTTGGAATAAAGACACAAGGCAAGAGGGGCTGGAAGATAAATGGTGACTTGTGGGAAAAAAGCTGTAAACTGTAAACAGCTCTGACTGGGCCACAGCAGAGACACATAGTTGGGGCTGGGAGAGGCTGGGATGGGAAGATGTGGGGGAGTAGGAGCTGGTACAGGAGGCAGGATATCTGGGAAGGGTAGAGGTGGAGGAATATGAGTATGTACAGGAACTGAGACAGTGAAAGGAGAGTGGTAAGCTGTACTAGATGTGGGGATGAAGTCTTCCTAGGAACTGTATGGAGAGTAGGGGTCTATCCAGTATGCAGGAGCCTGGAAAACTCAGGGCAGAGGTAAGAATGCTCAGATGGGAGCTGGAGAGGGTGGGGTGGGGAGAAGGGGAAACAGGGCATCGGAGGAAGGGGCAGGTAGAGGCAGCCCTGGTGAAGGGGAACAGTAAGCATTGTTTGAGAGCAGAAAGGATACCAAGATGTCCAGGGAGATTGCCTCCTCAAAGACCCTGGGGGACTGGTGTGGAGGAATGGCAGGTGGCAAGGGGAATTGGTGGGAAGGTAAGAGGAATAGAAGAAGAGGGAAGGGGAGAGACTGGGAAAGAAGGTATAGGGGTGGGAACTGATGCTGGGGTGCCCTTATTGAACAGGTATACAGCACTGACCACTTTAGGGGAGGGGGATTCAGGTGGTGGGGAGGAAGATTGAGGTGACCCAGAATCAAAAGCTGGAGGAAAGTGGGGGAGAGAGTTGAATAGTCTGAGGAGACAGGGATAAGGAGGTGTTCAGGGTGGAATAGATGATGGAGTGGGGGAATTCAGGGCAAAGGCAAGAGAGAGGGAAAAGAGGCAGCAAGTATGGTTAGTAAGGGAGGAAGGGGATTAAGGGCGGGTCAGTGATATGGATGAGGGTAATAGTGGTGGGGGCAGTCGGACATTAGCCAAAGCAGATAGGGTACAGATGACTGGGGATGTGTCTGGTGGTCTAGGAGAAGACAGGAGAATGGGAAATACACTTACAGGGGATGTCATGGTGGTAATCATTGATGGTTCCATAATTAACAGTATCCACTGGGGTAGGAGGGATGACCCAAAAGCAAGAAGGATGGTGGTCTGTATGCCAGGGATGACAGCAGGGAAAGTGGGACGCAAAATCAGGGAAGTTGTAAGGGAGGCTGTTGGAAAATGTAACTTAGTCATCCACCTAGGAAACAATTACTTGGCAGGGGAAAAGGTGGAGGTGGTGCAGGGTAGGTTCAGGGCATAAGCAAGGACCTGCAAGGAGGTAATGAGCTCTTTGGCCTTTTCAGAATCATTGCCAATCCCCAGAGCCAGCACAATCAGGAAAAGGAGGATAAAGGAATTTAATGAATGGCTGAGAAGCTGGTACGGGGAGGAAGGGTTAAAATGTATCAGAGGATGGTGAAACGTGGTCAAACAAGACACTATACTCAGCAGATAGTCTGCACCTTAGTAGAAAGGGCTCTAAAGTACCAAGAGACAAACTGGGGGAACACGTAGCCAACAACCTGAGCTTAAACTGCTAAGGGGAGGGGTAGTAGTAGTAGTCAGGAGGGTGGGTGTAGATGGATAGGGGAGCAAGTATGCAAGGGTTGAGAGGGAAGTACGAGAGGAGGGCAGGTAAGGCAAAGCACAGAAGAAAAGCAGGGGAGCACTGAGTCAAGATGGAGGTTAGTGTCACTCAATGCTTGTAGTCTCGGTAACAAGATGGCAGACATGCAGGTACTCTTAGCAGAAGGAAAGGAAGACATAGCAGCAATTACTGAGACCTAGGCCACACCACACCATGACTGGGACCTCTCAATCCCGGGTTACAAATTACATAGCGGAGACAAGGCTAGCCAAAGAGGGGGGGCTGAAACACATTGAATTAGCTCCAGACCAATCAAGGGAGAAAGGTGAAGTTGGGAATGGTCTAAAGACCACCCAACCAGGAGAAAGAGAGAGAGAGAGAGAGAGAGAGAGACGGAGCTGTGTTCTCATTTTCATTTTTCATTTTTTCTTTGGGAACCAGGTAAAGGCACTGGACCAAAGGTCCCTTTTCAGGCCCAACCCGGACAAAAAAAAACATACAAGAATACACAAATACAATCAACAACAATACAGTACCAAAAAATACAAATTACAAATTACAGTTACAAGCAGATTTATGTAATACATAACTTTTTAACCTTTGTTTAAAAGTTAAAACAGAGGGAGCAATCCTAACATCAAGTGGAAGTGAATTCCAATACAAGGGTGCTGCTATTGAAAAAATTCTAGAACTTATTCTAAGCCGAGACCTGGGGACAAAATATAGGGGGCCGTCAGCTGACCTCAGGCTAGGAAGCATTTCTCTCATTACAACAAGATTAGAAAGAGGAAAAAGGGAACCAAAGTAAAAACATTTATACATCAGACAGCCAACAAACTATTACATTGGGGGCTCCTAAAATAAATCTACAAATGTTATTATAGGCCACAGTTAGTGCTTGCATTTCTTTTGTACCTATGTTATAATATAAACAAGAACTGTAATCAAAATATGGAAGAAGAGAACCAATAGCAATTGCTAATCTAGTTGCTTGTGAGAAGAATGACTTGAATTTGTATAACACCCCTATTCTTTGATTTACTTTCTTAACCATAGACTGAATCTGAAGTGAAAAGGTCAAACTGGGATCCAATAGTGTGCCCAAATACTTAAATTGAGACACTCAATTACTGGAAGCTGCAAGAAAAGGGGAGGAGGTAGAGGTGGGGGATTTTTATCTGCCCAAGGTGGACTGGAGTATACTGGCCATGTCCTGTGCCAGGAGTCAGGTGATCCTGGATGCAATACAGAGTGGGTTTCTGACTCAGGGTGTGACTGAGCCCACAAGGGAAGGGGCAACCCTTGACCTAGTGGTGATTTGCATATGCAGCCCATGATGCTTTGCATTGTGGGGGCATGTGTGATTTTGTATTTCCTTGACCTAGTGTTCACTAATGGGGACCATGCACAAGAGGTGGTGGTCAAAGGACCCCGAGAGGTAGTGACCACAACACAGTGTGGTTCACATTGGATATGGACAGGGAAATTGTCACCACTAAGACCAAAATCCTGGATTTCAGGAGGGCAGACTTCAGGAAAATGGAATGCTAAGGAAGCACCTGGAGGGCATCAGAGTGGACATGAGAGGGGGTGGACCAAAAATGGATCATCATTCAAGAAGCAATACTGACTGCCACAGCAGAGTGTGTTAGTCATAGATGGAAGAAACTGGGGGCAAGGTCACCCACCTGGTTTAACCCTGAGATTGCCCAGGTGGTGGGGGACAAGATGTCATCCTACAGGAGATACTGTACATGAGGACTGCAAGTGAGGCGGATAAGGAGAACTACCTGAAGATGATCAAAGAGGCATGCAAGATAGTGCAGCAGGCTAAAGCACAGAAAAAACTCCAAATAGCTGAAGGAATTAAAAGGGGGGAGAAGGCCTTCTTTTATTACATAAGCTAGAAATGGGGCAGGAAGGAAGGGATAGTTAGGCTTAGGAAATGGGAAGACTGGGTGAGGAAGATGGATGCAAGGCAGAAGTATTGAATGATTACTTCTGCTCAGTCTTTACTAGGAAAAAAGAAGGACTGGTGCCATCAGGGGGAGAAGGGGGGAAGGGGAAGGGGCACAGACTTGGTGATAGAAGAGGATAGAGTGAGGGAGGGGCTGCTAGCACTAAAGGTAGACAAGTCCCCAGGACTGTACAGCATGCATGCAAGGATGCTACGGGAGCTGGCAGAGGAGCTTGTGGGGCTGCTAGCAGGCCTCTTCAATAGCTCCCTGGAGTTGGACATGGTGCTGCAGGACTGGAGAATGGCACATATGGTGCCTCTACACAAGAGCGGTCCCAGGGATGACCCCAGGAACTACAGGCCAGTCAGTCTGATCTCAATCATGTGCAAGTTCATGGAGTCCATACGCAAGAAATGGTTGGTAAGGTACATGAAGGAGAACGGTATCTTTGATGAGAAGCATCATGGATTTGTGGAAGGAAGAGCATGCCAAACAAACCTGATTGACTTCTTTGACTGGGTCACCAGGACACGTGACAGGCCAAGCGGTAGACATCCTGTACCTGGACTTCAGCAAGGCCTTCGACTCAGTGCCCATAAAATATTAATCAGGAAACTGGCTGATCTCAGGGTTGGGAAGAAAATGACCAGGTGGGCAGAAAGCTGGCTGAGGGACAGGATCCAGAGGGTGATGGTACAGGAAAGAGTTATCCAGCACCATGAAAGCCACCCCAGGGTCCCGCAGGGCTCAGTGCTGGGAATGGTATTGTTCAATGTCTTCATCAATGACATTGGGGAGGGCATAAAGGGCAAAAAGTACCTGTTTACGGATGACACCAAACTCTGTGGAAGAGTGGACACCATAGAGGGGATACAAGACCTGCTGGAAGACCTCAGAAAACTTGAGATATGATCAGGGATCTGTCAACTTGGTTTCAGTGCTAAGAAATGCAAAGTAATGCACACTGGTACCAGGAACCCAATGCTTCTGGTAGGTGAGTTGGGGGGCCCGGTCATAGCTCCAGATATTTGAAACAAGAGCAAGGTTATTATCAGTGCGGTTGGTGAGAGGGGCATCCAGTTTTCTGGATATGTGGGTGAGTGCCAAAGACCATAGTCTTGGTCTTTCTCTTTCTGTTCCTGTACCCTCAGTCTAGGCACCTACTCCTTCAGGCACCCAAAAGGTACACCTCCTGCTACCCACCAACCTCACCCTGCACTGGTGGTCCTGCTGCTTATTCCCCATGTCACCGGACAGCTGGAGATTCCTACATATCCCTGTTGGGGGACCTTCCTACTGCCTCCAGGAGAGTAGTGCCTTTGGACTGACCACAACAGTGGGGGTAGCAGGCCAATTTGCCTCAGGAGCCTGGTGGTGGGGAAGGGCTGCCAGAAGGGTGTGATCTAGAATACATTGTTTCATTCTGTTTCCTGTTTTAGGGCAGCAGGGGTACTTTATGGTGCATGGTCATTCATACCACCAAGAGCACCACTGCAATGGCAACATTAAGAGCAGCTAGATGAGTGGAGCAGTACCCTCCATTGTCTGTAGGGAAGTGTTCAAAAGATGTTCTGAATCCTTCCCTACTGTCTTCCACTCCTGATGTTACAGGCTCAGAACCTGGGTCACCAGCATGCCAGAGTGATGTCCCATCACTCAGCACCACAGAGTCAGCTGTCTTGGTCTTTTCTTTTTTTTTTTCATGCAGCTTTTTTTACTCCAGAGGAAAGGCAGTGACTCTCAATCCCTTGAGACTGATGTCTGCTCCCTCGATCACACCAGGAGCCAAGTCACCAATAGATTCCCCCTGTGGCAGGATCCGGAGGGGGAGGACCATCCTCCCCACAGTCAATAATCAAGATTGTACCCAGTGGGCAAGTGGTTGCACGGGCCACAAGGAGGGAGGTATGGCTGCATGAAGCCCATCCTCCCCACCTTTCCAGTTTTCTTTTCTACTGACCCCTGCTGCAATGGCACATCAGTATGTGTGCATGGAGGCATACACATCCTGCAGAACCTTGGCCCCACCTTTCAAGCTGCTCACATCTTGCACTACCACCGAGCCTCCACCCCTGGCAGTCAGAGTCCGAGACAGCTGGTCACTCTCCCCCCAAGGGAGGAGAGCAGTCCTTGGGATGCTCTATTCTCTGCAACCCTGCTGACCCCCTGCAACTCATGCTTGCTCCTGAACATGGTTCACCAGCACAGAAGAAGGTAAGGCATTCAGCAAGTCAGTCATCAACACCACTCGGGCAGCCCTTTGTCTTGGTTTTGTTAACAAAAAGAAACAAGAATAGGGTGATTTTCATTAAACCAGGCTACTGCTGCAAAGTCAGTTGGAGCTGGTTCTGCTCACAGACCAGTGTGGGGCTGATATAATAGAGAATCAAGTCATCAGCACTTACAATGTATATGCTTTAGATGCACTAGTTTGGCAGGTTGTTTTAGAACATGGATTATGTAGGAAGCATAGGAAAGAACAGTGAAGCACACCTCCAGAAATGGCAGTCATGAGCAACCTTCTGTATGCAGTACTTTAGATAATTTACAATCCACGGTATCATCAGATGACTTAATCCCAGTCCTCTCAGTTTTCAGAGGAGGAGCTGGGGATTTGGCTGAAAGCTTTGGCCAAGTCAATGTAGATTGCTCTGGTGATGTGACCTTTCTCCACAGCCTCATGAATATTGCTTGT
The DNA here is from genome assembly GCA_016271365.2 of Neoceratodus forsteri. Classification (NCBI taxonomy): domain Eukaryota; kingdom Metazoa; phylum Chordata; order Ceratodontiformes; family Ceratodontidae; genus Neoceratodus; species Neoceratodus forsteri. The sequence goes on from JADMNL010000023.1 coordinate 437,579,226, forward strand.
CACATGAAGGTATGCTGTAGAAGTGGAATGTTTGGATGAAAGCCTGACTGGATAGGGGTTAGGCATTGGTTTTGGACTGCACTGTCCAAGACTGGGCATGGAAAAATCTCTCTAGGAGTTTTTTCAATGCAGACTTGATGAAGATAGAGGGGTAGACGTTGATATCTGATCTGTCTCTGCCTTAGTGGAAGAGTGTGATCATAGCATTCTTCCAAATCATTAGTAGGCAGTTTATGGAGAAGGAAAGGTTAATGAGAGTGGTGATGGGTGCAGTGAAGGCTGGAGCAGGAATTCTGCAGTTTCAGGTCTAGATTTCCTGGCACAGTATTTTTATAGGGGTGCAGGATCCAGAGATGGGTAACCGAGGTGGGTATAGAAGGATGTGGAGGGCACTCTTTCCGTAGCTTGCTGGTATCAGACAATTGACTTGACCAGGGAGGTTAGTAATATAGTGGTTAAGGGCATTGACTACTGTACATCGGATGGGTCATCCAGGAAACACAGATGCATAGAATTTATTGGAAGAAAAGACTTGTAGGCCCATCTAGTCTGCCCTATTTCCCTGCCTATTTCTATTCCCGGACTCTATTTGATCTCAGGTGTCCCTCCCTCCTCCATTTCCTTTACTTATTAGGCCAATGTACCAATCCTATGCATGCTTGAAGCCCTCCACTGTCTTCACCACACCACCTCCTCTGACAGGCTATTCCAGGCATCCATCACACCAAGTATTTCATCACGTCCCTCCCAAAATTCCCCACCTCAAGTTTCATTGCATGCCCCATGTTCTGGTGTTCCTCCTCATCAGAATGAGACTCCCCTCCTGCACCTTGTTCACCCCATGAGGTGCTTATAGTTCTCAGTCATGTCTCCTCTCACTCTCCTCTCCTCCAGAGTACATGTTGAGGTCAAATAACAGAAAAATAGCATGCTCAGTGGGATTCAATGCAGCCAGACCATGGCAGATAGATACAAAAAACAAAGGAATGTCCAGTGCAAACTAAGGTCCGATGCAAAATATTTATTAAGAATTTAATAAGACATACCAGACATACAGTATGAGTGCAAGCTACAACCAGATCCCCAGTGTTTAGAGGTTCTCTGCCTCTTCATCAGGGGGGCATGGCTAACAAATCTCTGACAGTAGTAGTTTATTTTTTTTTGCTTACTTTTTCTCTCCCCTGAGTCCTGATCAGGCACACTGTCTGCACTTCCCTTGTTTTTCTGGCCACCGTCCGGTCTGCCCTCAGCTCCTGTTGGGGCCCTCGCCTAGTCCCCTGTGGCATGGTGATGGGAAGTCCCAAACTCTCCCACCAGTCCAGATCCAGAGCAGTGATGCCCCTGAGGCTAGGGCACCTGTTGGATGGCCATCAAGCCACCTCGACCTTGGACACCAATTCTCCCTGTTTACTTCCCTTGCATGAGTGGGGCATACAATGATGCCAGTGGAAGGCACGTGCACATGTCCACACTCACTCCTCCCAGTGCCTGCCCCATCTCAGCCCCTTTGGTGCACAACATTGGTGCACTGCCCCCTAGCCTCTGCTAGGGGTCAGAAGTGTGCCGACACCTGAAGTCCCCCCTCCCCGGAGGGGGAGAGCAGTTCCTCGGACACTCAATTCCTCTCCTCTCCTGCCAACCCCCAGCAGCCAGTGATCACTCCCAAACATGAGTCACTGGCATAGCATCAGGTAAGGCATCCAGCGCCTCAACCCTCAGTGCCACCAGGCTGACAGCAGTAGTTTAAATAGTATAGCAAACTTTTGTATTGGCTAGTGCCATATGAAACATTCTTGTACTAATAAAATTATAGCATTACAAGTGTCAAGTGGAAATTGCACAGAAAAAAAACATTAAAGTCCAGATGTGATGCTAATAATTCATCTCAACTGGATGTGTACTTTAAATCAATCCAGACTGAATTCCAAAATATCCATTGAACGAAAACGGTCCGACCTAGAAGAGAGGTAATAAAGTGACAAACACACATATTATAGTTAATACAGAGTACACCTTCAACTCAGTGTTTGTATTCTTATTTGGGCAGGGGTGTGGGTTGAGTTCTTGAAGAAACTTCACAGAAATACTGGTTAAGTTACTTTACTTAAAGGAAGACTTTATGATGTAGCTCTTCATTCATACCTGCTGGTTGCAGAGCCTTCAAATTAAATATCCAATGTGATTCTTTCTGAAGTAGAACATATTCATATTCTACAAATGTCACCAATGTATGCTATCTTGGCTGTGCTTCTCCAAGAAATAATGTCCCTCACTGGTTTCCATGTTACCCTATCTAATATCCCTGAAATGTTCTAAAACTCTTTAATGGATGTACTGTACCTCCTATATAGATCTGTGGACGGGGACTTCGAAGCATAAATAACAAAATTAGTTTGGCATGTAATGAATTTATAAATATCTGCTCTAACTCCTAACTCCAGAACTGACAGATTTTTAACAAGTACCCCATGGTGCATGCAATACTCTTGCCACAAATGCAGAATCCTTTTGGTCATGTTGGTAAACAAGTGGGGCAAGTATTGCATTTAGGGGTCAAGTGGCTGCATGTAACTAGGACTTTTAAGTTTCTCTTCTACTGTATATAATTCTCAGGGATTCATTAAAAAGACCTGGGATCCTGCAGTGTTGCAATAGGGGTCAATTCAGCTTCACCATCTGCTTGATTTTAGGGGCTAAAGAATAAATTTCCCAGACACAGGTGACAGTATTATTTTCAGTCCCTGTGTGTTTCATTTGTAATAGACTATCTCAAGGGACATTAGGTGCTTGATAGAGCTCCATCTAATATTATTTTAGAGCTGACTATCTGTTCAAACCGGATATACATTTCTTTGTCTTGTGCCAAAAATCCACTTTCTTCTGAACAGCTGCAGTGAAGCCACAAAGCTGCCCATACAGGTTGAAAGTAATAAGGCTGGAGGGGGGGGGTGACCACTTGCAGCATGCAGGACTGTGTTTCCTCATGTGGCTTTCCAAAACTCTTTAGTAACAATTTTCTGACCCATTTGAGAAACTAACCTCAGATCAAGAAACTCCATCTCTTAAATATCAACTTTTGCTATACAAATTAGATTTAAGTCGTTGTTATTTAGTTCTTGCTTAAATTCCATTGCTGATTCCTTCATCACACTCCAAATAACCAAAATGCCATCTATAAAATAGTACCAGAGCACTACCTGTTCATGAAACATGTTGGTGGTGTCATTAAAGACAATCAGTTGCTCCCACAAACCTAAAAATAGGTTCACATAAATTGGTGCCATAGTGGACCCATGACTGTACCTTCTTGCTACAAAAAGAAATCTCACCATTTAAGGTAAAGAAATTGTGAAATAAAATAAACTCAGTGACTTGCAACAAAGAATGGACAGGTAGTAAACTGGCTCACACACAACACATAAAAAGTAATCTAATGCATGCAAACCCCTGTTGTGTGGGATACACGTTGAGTTCCCATAGCCTCTCCTTGTGTGGATTCTCATGCAAGCCCTGCACAATTTTGATAGCCCTCCTGTACATTGCCTCTACCATGTCAATGTCCTTGCAGAGATGTGGCCTCCAGAGCTATACACCATACTCTAGGTGGGGACTCACTAGAGAGCAGCCTAGTGGCAATACCACCTCCCTTCTACTGCTAGAAATCCCCCTTCCTATGTACCCTACCACTCCACTAGCCTTGCCAACTGCCTTGTCACACTGCCCTGTCACCCTGAGATCATTAAATATGATTAACCCAAGGTCACTCTCTTGATTGGTGACTGTAAGTACATTCACCCCATCTTATACACAGGCCCCTGGTTTCCCCTCCCCAGGTGGAGGACTTTGCACTATTTAACACTGAAATCCAGATTCCACCTCCTAGACCACTCCTCTAGTTTTCCCAGATCACTTTGCATTCTCGCCACACTTTCCAGGGTGTCCACCCTGTTGCAGATTTTTGTGTCATCAGCAAAGAAGCACACATTCCCCTTCAGTTCCTCATCAATATCACTTATAAAGTCATTGAAGAGGACAGGACCCAGTACCGATCCCTGTGGCACTCCACTGGTCACGCTTCGATCCCCTGAGTGACTTATATTTACTTACTACCTAATACCCTCTGTCTCCTATCTTTTAACTAGTTTTATACCCAGTTTACCACCTCCTACCCCCAGGTTGTTAATTGTTTCTTTATTAGCCTCCCGCATGGCACAGTGTCCAAGGTCTTACTGAAGTCCAGATTGGCCATATCCACTACCCCCAATCAGTTTCCCTAGTCAGCCAGTCAAAGAAATCTGTGACATTTATTAGACATGACCTGCCCTCTGTGAAACTATGTTGTCAGTGGTCTTGAAGCCCATTTGCCTCCAGGTACTCCATCAGCTTCTGTTTCAGCAGGGTCTATCATTTATTTCCCTACCACTGATGTGAGCCTGACTGGCCTGTAGCTGCTAGCCTCCTTTCTGCTGTCGCTCTTGTGCATCAGCCCGCCTCCAGTCCTTTGGAACTACTTGTCTCCAATGAGGTGCTGAATAGTGTTGCCAGAGAAGAGGCTAGCATTGTACTCAGTTCCTTTAGTACTTTTGGTGAATCTGGTCTGGCCCCATAACCTTATTTTATTTTAGAGATTCCAATCCCCTTCATTATCTCTCTGCTGAGAATGAATGTATGTCCACTCTGTCCCCCAGTGCCTGCTGTTACATGTTAGTCCTTCCCTTCCTCCTCTGTGAATACTGAACAGAAATACTCATTTAAAATGTAAACTTTTTATTGATCTTCTTCTGTACAGTCTCCGCCCATCCTGATCCTCACAATCCCACCCCTTACTTTCCTCTTTTTTACACACATACCTGAAGAAAGTCATATCCCCCTTTTTGACTTCCTTTGCAATCCAATCCTCTGTTTGTGCCTTTGCTGCCCTCAACCTCCTTCCTACCCCGCTTTGTTTATCTAGCTATACATCCCTATTCCTGTCCCCTTCCATCTGGTTCTCATACTTCCTAAAAGCTGTTTTTTCTCCCTTACTGCCTTATAGCAACCTCTTTGAGAACAGTAGTGGCTTCTTCCTTCTCCTACCCTTGCTTACTTTCTTCAAACAGCTTGCCATTCCCTTAGTTATTCCCTACTTGATCCTTTTCCATTGTGCCTCCACTCCCCCCCAGCCATCCCCTGCTTCAAGGTATTTATAAAGGCAGTCACCCATTTCTTTAAAAAGAATTTAGGAAGGGGCAGGATGCAGGGGATGTGGGCTGCTGAAGTACTCTTTGATACTGTTTCAGAAGTGCTGGGGTCATTCCAGAACTCCTCCTAGTAATGGGCCTTAGCAGACCTGGTGGCATCCTTGCAGTGCTTGTGTAGCTTCCAGTAGGTGTTACTGACTGCAAAATCTCCAGATCACCTGAATTTGTCTCAGGCTGTGCATATGTGGGTGCTGATGCTAAGGCATTCTGTAGGGATCTAGGGATGGTGCTGGCCCTTCATACATGTATCTGTGAGAGGGGTAAGGGTGTTACAAACTCTGATAAACTCATCCTAGAAGAATAACCAGGCAGAGTCTACATCTGGGATGAGGTCAAAACACTCGCAGGGGAATCAGTATACAGCTGAGGTCATTCAGGTAGTGCTGAAAATTTAGGTCCCTATGATCCCTATGTGACCTGGCAACAATAATTTGCGGGTGTGGCTTGAGCTTCCAGATTTTTCAGACATATAGTAGTAAGTGGGGGTTGGGAGGGGGTCACTGCACAAGTCAGGCAAGACACCAGCAGCAGACACTCAATTTAACCTTGTGACTAGGATCCAATTAAGCAGTATATACTTGTCAGTCATGTTGTTCTTGCAGGTGTATTCTGTGATAAATTGGGAGATATTTGTGACCATCAGAGTCCTTGAGTACTTGGTACTGTTCCTTACCTAATCAAGTTTAGTATCACCAAGTACAGCAGAACTAAGCCTACATTCACTGACCACATACTCTATGAAGGAAAACATGGTTGAACTTGGCCCAAAGATGCAGTCTTTCTCAGCAGTGGTTTGACTTGGTTAAGCATTACATGGTGGAATAGTGACTCTACCTGTCCAGTAAAAAGAAAGATATGGGAGAAGGTAGCTAGAAGGCAGTGTATGCTGTTACCGCCCTTCCCCTCTTATTCCTGCTAATGCTTTGGAGGAAGTAGTTCAGGATTGAGACCTGGGAGTTAGGAATACTTACATGAATCCAGGTCTCCATAATCACCTTAGTGGATGTTAACTTGCACTGTACATTAGGGATAGCTGATTGGTTATGTGATGGGCATATTGAGAAGTAATTGATTTAAGTCCTAGCATTTTTCTGCAGAAAAGATTCTCCCAGACCACAGATGGTGTGTGTGTACGGGGGAGGGGGTGGCAGCACTCCATCTACTGTGTGAAAGGGATGAGTCAGATGATTCTTCCACACATCAATCATTCTTGACAGGAGCTCTGTCTTTTCCAGGGTGATTGCTTACTATTAAACACTTTAACGATTCCTCAGCACCAGTATGTCTTCCACGAACTGGGACCTCCACCAAGAAATCTCCAATCCTTGTCCCTTAGTTTTCAACCACCTCAGCTTGTCCCACTATCATGGAGAGTTGTGGCAGAATGCCAAGGGACAGACCCAGTAAGATGCCAAGGAGTCAAGAGGATAGCAAGAGTCATATTAACACTCTCCATGGCCTCCTCAACTCTTCTGGCACATTCTGTCATCATGCCAAAGATGTCCAATGCTACCTGGCATGTGCTAGGCTCCAGATAATATCTAGGGTGGTATCGGACCATGGTGGGGGGGGCCACACAATGGAACAACATGGCTTGATGATCCAGCCAAATGATTAGATCAACACTGACTTCACAGACATCAGGATCCGATAAAAAGACCAGGACCAAAGTGTGGCAAAATGAGGGGCATCACTAAGGGTGGGTATTCAGGACTGCAGCTCTGAATATTTCGGCTGTAGTCCCGAATGATTTATGAGACATTTGCTTTTTTTTTTTTTTTTTTGTGCAGTGATGAAGCCAAGCTGCTACTCTGCTCTGATCAGCTGTGTGACTTGTTGTTAGTACTCTGTGTGGTGCACTGTGCATGACTGTTTGTTATGTTCACCATGCATGCATGCGCAACGAACATTTTGTTAAGAGAGTGGCTTCTGAGGGGTATCACACTGTCAGTTCAATGCAAAGCGATCTGCAGGGGGCTCATCAGTGTCACACCAATCATCAGCCAGGCTGATCATGACAGTATTCTGGCTTTCTGGGCAGAAACTTCATATATTTTAAAGGAAAGAGGCAACCTAATCATAGGTTGGCTCTTTCCTTTGATCTACGCCACCCAGCAAGCACAGTTAATCTGTCAGTATCAACCTACTGAGGAATTAGATTCTGCAACAAAGAAAGCCATCCTTCTATGACTGTTGCTTGCACCCCCGTAACTGCCCCCCACATGACTCTTCCTCACAGCACCCCCACCTCACCCCACAAATATATACACCCCCACAAACATAACACTGACACTGAGCATGCCCAATCCCCAGTGTTGCACCTGAAATAAAGAAAACCATCCCTTGGAGTTTATTTTTGTTGTTGTTTTAAAACTTTTCAAAAAGGAAAACGTCCATCAATGTCTGTTGCACCATTAGTCCCCCCCACCTGACCCTTCCACTCAGCACCCACTACCCCACACCCCTAAGCCCTTACTGACCCACTGGGGCTCCAATGCCATAATCCTCTCTGAGTTACAGACACGTCTTCACTCTTCAATGCCGGACCATGAACTGAGGAAATCAGGTATGCAGTTCAATGTATTTCAATAGGATTCTGAACTTAGCAACTTGGCAATTTTTGAGTATTTGTTGTCCCAAATTTTCAAGATGCCTTTTCTGGGACCCCACCTCATGAACAATGGCAGTGAAATGAGACAAATCTGTCATGAAAGGTGATTTCAGGGTTGCTGCATAAAATCACTTTCGGGCAGGAGTTGACAATTTTCTCCACCCTTGTCCATGAGGTGGGATCATAAGAAGGCTATGTTAAAAATTTAGCATAAAAATATTTTAAAACAACAATGTTATGAAACATAGAAACATAGACTTTGATGGCAGATAAGGACCGCTTGGCTCATCTAGTCTGCCCATTTCCCTACCTACAGGATAGGCCGCAGATCCTAGTTAACCAACAGCCTATTTCTTCCTACCCCCCACAAGAATTGCCTTATGTCTGTCCCATGCATTCTTGAATTCTCCCACAGTTTTAGACCCGACAACCTCCTCAGGAAGGCTGTTACATGCATCCACTACTGTCTCTGTAAAATAATACTTCTTCACATTGCCCCTGAACTGCCCTCCTTCTATCTTTAAATTGTGTCCCCTTGTTCTTGCAAGTCTCTTTTTCTGAAAGATGCTACCCTCTTGGACTTTGTTGATTCCACTGAGATACTTAAAAGTTTCTAACATGTCCCCCCTCTCCCTTCTTTCCTCAAGGGTATACATATTAAGCTCCTTTAGTCTCTCCTCATACGGCTTCTCTTGCAGACCCTGCACCATTTTAGTTGCCCTCCTCTGGACTACCTCTATCCTGTCTATGTCCTTGCGGAGATGGGATCTCCAGAACTGGACACAGTACTCCAGATTGGGTCTCACCAACTGTCTGTACAGAGGGATAACAACTTCCTGTTTTCTGCTGATGATGCCTCTTCCTATACATCCCAGTATACCCCCAGCCCTCCCTACTGCCTTCTCACATTGCTTGCTAACCTTAAGGTCATCTGATATGATTACCCCATGGTCCCTTTCCTTTTTTGTTGTTGTTACTACCTCCCCACCCATTGTGTATTCTTCCCCTGGGTTCTTGTTTCCCAGGTGCATTATTTTGCACTTCTTTGCATTGAATCCTAGCTGCCATACTTCTGACCATTCCTCCAACCTTGCCAAGTCCCTTTTCATCCTTTCCACGCCTCCTTGTGTATCAACCCTGTTGCAGATCTTTGTGTCATCTGCAGAAAGGCATACTTTTCCTTCCAGTCCCTCTGCAATGTCACTGATGAAGACATTAAAAAGTACTGGACCCAATACTGAACCCTGCAGTACCCCACTAGTAACCCCTCTTTCTTCAGAGTGGACTCCATTTACAATTACCTTCTGTGTCCTGTTGTGCAGCCAATGTTTTACCCAGGCTACCACCCTGGGACCCCTCCCAGGCTGGTTAATTTGACTATTAATCTTATGTGGGACTGTGTCAAATGCCTTGCTAAAGTCTAGGTAGGCCATGTCCACAGCCCCTCCCTGGTCTACTACTTTGGTCACCCAGTCAAAGAAATCTATTAGATTCGTCTGACATGACCTTCCCGCTGTGAACCCATGCTGCCTTGGGTCCTGTGCTCCACTGGCCTCTAGGTACTCAACTATTCTTTTCTTCAGAAATGACTCCATCACTTTCCCTACCACAGAGGTCAGACTGACAGGTCTGTAGTTTCCTGCCTCTGTCTTGACATTTGTGAACACTGGCTCATAACTTTGGTAATTTTCAATATTTCAACCCCAAATTTTCAACATAGCCATTTATTCACAACATCTCATGAATGGGAACCCTGTCATTATGTTGATTGCATGCAGTGCAAGAAACATATTGCAACAGCTTTCTCAGAAGCAGGTTGTGGAGGTGTGGCACTGTTGTGGTCAATGCCCCCGCAGCCTGCAAAGACTTGTCCCGCTTTCCCCAATGCCGTGGCATGCTGCTGGTGACACAAGTTTGGAACCTTGGCACCAACTTGTGAGAAATCAGCTGCTGCAATCAGGGGCCGCCTTGTCATTGCAGCATAAGCCATCCGCTGCAATGAGGGAGCAACCCGTCATTGCAGGGCGGAATCTCACAACACTGGGAATGTTTGTGAACATGGTGGCGTCTTGCCGCCATGTTCACAAACAATATTACCCTTCCCACCACCATGTTTATCTGATTATAAAAATATTTTTAATAAATAACCTGACCTCTAGTTTTGTTTGGAACTTTGGCCTGGGTGGAGAGCTTTCTTTAACTTCTGATGGGGGTAGAAGGCCATATCCCAGACCAAAGTTCCAAACAAAACTAGAGGCACTAGTATTGAAAAAGGAAAGAATAAAGATAAAGAAGCATACTAACATACAGTAGTCTGTGTGAAACCAGGGAGAAACTTCTCAGACAGCAGCTGCAGATGTGACAGTTTTGAGTCTGAGATATTGAATTTGACCTCTTTCACAAAGATAATACTTGTTTCAACTGAAAGAGACCAAGGACAAAAAGTACACAAACTTAAAGAGTCAGGCAATAACTCTGACTAGACATTAGGTCCTGGGGTAGGACAGGATAGGATAAAACAGGACTGACTGAATATGGTCTTTTTTGTAAACATTTTCTATTTTTTATGATAATTTAATATATTTCTTCGTTAACCAAAATAAAATGAAGGAGGCAGTCTGCTACTGAGCTGTGTCAGAGGGAGAGAGAGGGAAGCCAAGCCAGAGGTGGCCTGACCATAGGTCATTAGGGACGTTTGATTACCATTTACCAAGCAAACAGCAGTCTACACTGTCAGACAATACAGACTGAGGAGAAGTGATATATCTGACTACTAAACTAGGATTTTTTTTTTATTTTACCAGGAGACACACACTATGCAAGTGGGGCTGTGGGATTCCAACCCAGGTCTCCAGGTTTGCAGCTCGCTATACTGCCTCACTATAATTATCACTAGTAAAAGACTAGACAACAGCACTGTTTTTATTTTTAAATTCTGTGGGTATAGTATAGCAAAGGCTGGAGTTATGGCCTAGAGTTTACACAACAAGTTGTGAATGAGCCTGTTATATTCAGAAGATCAGGGTTTGATTCCCACAACTTCCAGTTGCACGTTGTGTGACCCTGGGAAAGTTACATAACCTTCCTGGCTCCCTGCTCATGCCTGTAGATTGGCCATGCAACCAGTGGGCCTTAGATGATTGTTTTTTTTCAGCTCGGTTTCACTCTGGTCACCAGCTGCCAGGAACTACCTCAGGTGAGACACCCCTCGAGCGGCTCCTACTGCCCTGCCTGAATCCCGCTGACCACAAAATCAGAGACAAAATCTTCTCCCACTCTGGCCCTAGACAGAGAAGGGTATCCAGCAGAGCTAGTTGGGTGGGGACTAGCGGTAGGCATGTGAGCTGTTCCCTCAGTATCCACTATTGTCCTCCTGGCCACAGGGTTTTTTCCACCTTGTTTTCGCCTTGAGGAGAAGGGTATGCAATGACACCAGCACACCAAGTTGTGTGTTCCCACATGACTCACATAGGCCTCTGCCTCCTCCTGTACCCTTCTCAAGTGGTCCCAGCTGCAGAGGTTCTCAATCCCTACTGGGTGCTACTGCTGCACCGGGAAACCACAGAACCCCTCCCCAGGAGAGGAGAGCTTGCCAATGGCAGCTCAATCCTGCACCTCCCTGTCCCCCCATCTGACCATCGACAACCAGAGCTCACTCTTGAACCCGGGTTACCAGTGTGGCATGAGGTGTGGCATCCAGTACCTCAACCCTCAGCACCACTGGACTGTTGGGACTTACATGGTTGTCAAAGAATAAAAATTTAAAAATAGCAATGACTGTGTGTGTGTGTGTGTATGTGTGTGTGTGTATGTGTGTGTGTGTGTGTGACCCATTGAGCACTCAGGTTTCAGACCAGGTTGATCGGCAGTCTGACTAGGCAGTGGGGGGGGGGTGGAGCGGCAAGATGGCTGCAGCTCTCCGTTCCCCGAGGCTCTCCCCAAATGATTGGCATTGTAACCATTTGGAAGCCCTATTGAAATTTCATCTAATCGATAAATGAAACCCTCCTTACTTTTCAGGCTTGTTCGTGCTTTTATTTTTATTTGCCTACTTGATGTAGCGATAATTTTAAGATGCTATTGGAGACAAAGACGCCTGCGGGGAGTATTCTCGAGTCATGTAAAAGAATCTTTTGATGGAGCACTCAGCAGGGCTAAAAGAGGTAAAAATGAGAAAGTTAGGTATGAAAGAGGAAGTTCTTTCTTGCTTTTTAAGTAAATTGTTGTTTTAGCTAGACAGAAGCTAAAGAATTGTAGCTGTTTGGTATTATCTAGCGCTGTAGATATGAGTGCCCTGTAAAGGCAATGTAATAGCCCAGACTGGACTTTTAAAAAGTCTATCTTAGCATCTTTGAGATAAAATGGGCCATCTTCTACATGTCCAAAAGCTCGTTTGCAGTATTCTCGGCTGTGAAAGAGACGGGCATGGAGGTCTATTTGAAGACAAATTAAGCCAGATTGCTGTGTCTGAAGACTGTGTCTGCAAGCGGGAGAACACAGTATGTGTTGAGATGCCTAAAGTTTTCTTTTAAAAGGTATGCTAGCATTGCCTAAGGGGGTTGAAGGTACCAAATGAATGATTAAGTTACTATGCTCAGTGGAGCGACTTCTTTTTTATTTCTTTTTTAGGTATGGAAAACTTAACTCTGCTACATACAAGGTTTGAAAATGAAAAATGGTGATGCTATTTTTCGCTTTTGCTTACAAACGTGTTTGGAAGAATGTAAATGGTAGCACCAGATTGATTGTACATATAAAGAGATTATTTAAATCGCTTTATAACATTACAATCCATACAAGGAATGCTGCTTAAGTATTGGTGGAGGCAGAACTTGTGAAAAGGTGATTTAAAAAAAATTTCTCCTGGATGGTGAGTAAAGAAATGCACCGGATGAATTCCTTTTTAAATGGTTATCTTCAGCAGACTACATCGCCTCACACGAGCTGCATTTGAGTATGGTTACCTAAAGGTTTCTTTAAAAACAGTTGGACTCCTTATTTAGGAGCATTTTAGTATCCTTTTGAACTAATAATATAGCAGCCTCGTATCCTGGTAGGATTCCTTGTGTGATGCATCAGTGTGTATTCTGCTAATAGTAGCTCAACTTTTGCAAAAGAAATACCGCTAATATGGGACATTGTCTTTTCCTTACTGAAATTCTATTTAAAGTAAAGTGTATTGTTGGTTCCTAGAGTAACAATTTTCTGTAGGTCTAATTTCTGGAGAACAGCTGATTGATTCGGCTCACAAATGAAAGGACTCCTCAGAGCACTTGGAGCGCCATATTTCTTACTAATGAAATAGCTGGACTTCAATCTTGAGATGAGGCCTTATAACCTTGTTTTTGTCCATAAATGAATGGACTCCTTAGAGCAACTGGAGCTTCATATTTCCTATTAATGAAACAGTTGGACTGCAATTTAAGATGAAACCTTAAAAAAAAATTTTAATATAAAAATTAGAACTGTTTACACTCGAGTTTATTAACTTTGGATTAGATTGGTTTATGTTTTATATTGCCAATACACACCTATAAAGGAGTGTAACAATTGCAACTTGTTACGAGCTTAATAGCTCAAATTGTCAGAAGATGCTGCAATGTTAAACTTGACTGATATAACTGGCACAAATTAGAGAGAGAGAGAGAGAGTGCATAAACAGATTTGGGTATTTTAAGATTGCTTAAATGTGATATTTTAAGTTTGTAAATTATGCATTTATATTGTGCATTTGCAAATGTCTTGTTGTGTTTCTTTTAAATATTGTAATGGCGTATTGCCGAACAATAAACTAATTGCTTGATTGATTAATATTGAGCACTCATACTGTTAGTGCCTGAATCTGAGTCATGATTACCCAGTGCTACCAGATATATATGTAGTTTGGCCTGTTGGGCATAGGGAAGTAACCCATGCACAACATGTGCAGGAACGTATCTAAGAAGTCATAGCAGCAGAACTGGAATATACTATATGATAGGAAAGAAAATTTAGTTAATAAACATCTCGTGAAGACCAACAAGCTAAAAATTATTTTTTTTTACCTTATTGCTAAAAAATACCATATATTCCTTACAAAATACAGGTATATGACAAATTTGTTAAGTAAGGGGGTATAAAATAAGCCTCAGAATGCACTACACATCATCAAACCCCCCAAAGCTTCTTGAGGCCAAGGGGCTCCCAGATCCTCGGCCTATTGATTACGATGTTTGGAAGTGGGATCAAGCCCCTAATGTATTCAAATCCTAGAAATGGCTCTGGGCCAAGCAAAGACACTAGCTGGAGGAACTGTTGTCCAAACTCCATTTAATGCATCAATTAGGGTTGTTCCAAAGAGATAAAAGCAAGGAAATTCACTGTTAGGGTTGAAAGCCCTCCTTGGACCCCTCCATCCCATCCCCCCAACCGGCATCGGGGTGAGCATTGGGGTCGTCAGTCCTAACTCTCACCCCATTCTCCTATTCCTCAGCTTCTTTACACATGTGATGAAGTGAGAGTTAGGGCTGACGACCCCAATGCGCACCCCAATGCCAGTTGGGGTGGGCTGAGGGTCCAAGGGGGCTTTCAACCCTAACAGTGAATTTCCTTGCTTTTGTCACTGTGGAACAACCCTAACTGATGCATTAAATGGAGTTTTTGCCTCATATATATATATATATATATATATATATATATATATATATATATATATGAGGAAATAGTAAGGAGGATGACTGACTGAGTAGGCAGGATGAGTAGGCATGATGGGTCAATGCACAGTTTGATGCTAAACTAGTTGAAGGTTTGTCATTCGCCTGGCATTTACATGCTCTACCTGGATGGTGCTTTATGTATGTTTTTATCTTTTTCTATACTTTCTAAAATGTTTAAACTTATGCTGGCCCAATGGGGCAGAGGGTTGGGGTACTGGATGCCACACCTCGAGCCACGCCGGCGGCCTGGGTTCGGGAACATACTCGAGTGCCAGGGGCTGGTAGAGGGAAGGGGAGTATCGAGTATCCGAAGGACTGCTCTTCTCTTCTGGGGAGGGTTGGGGTAGCTCAGCTCTGTATTAACCCCTGGTGGAGACCAGGGGTACTACACATAGTGGCACAGGAGGGAACTAGAAAGCTGGAAAAACAGCTTCGGTGTACCACTGGCTGACAGCCTCCATGCTCCTTGTTTTCCAGAACCTCCAAGAGCATCCTCCACCACAGCAGTGTCCCCGGACTATGGAAAAATAATGTGCTGGGGTTTTCTGCCACCCAGTGCCTTCTCCCTCGGAAGAGGGGGACCCGCCCAGCGATGTATATGCCAGGACAACTCGGAGGGGTCGGTTGCGATGTGTGTGTGAGAGGGAGAGCTCCAGAAGAGGACTGCCAGGGCATGGAAGCACTAGGCAGCCCGAAGGAGAGGTGAACGCTGGAGTCTGGGGGAGGTAAAAAAAGATCACACACAAAAAAAATGTTTTGACTACACAACTAACTCTGTGTTCTGTTTCTATGTGTAGGCACACACCAGGATTTTGATTGCTCTCCTTTTTAGGGCTGCAGTGAATGGAGCCCTGCAGACCTCCTGCAAGCAAATAAGGACTCCACATCAACTGAACAACAATTTCGGAGTTGCATCACAGTCACCTCCGTGGTTTGTGAAGCACTCCACTGTGTCAATGCAGTCTTCTCACAGGCACTATTTTTCTGCCAGAGGTCCTGTTTGCACCATTTCCTCACCACCACTGTGGCCCGAGTCCCTCATGCTGTTTCAGTTTCTGTCCTGCCCCACATAATATTTTTCCTTGTAAAGAGGGGCTGGAGGAGCAGAGATGTGGAACTGCTTGCAGCTGCACCAAGAATGTGTGAGCTGGCAATCTGAACATGCGTGTTGACGCTCATCCATTTGCTTGCCATGATAGTGGCACATCAGGAGTTCCCCCCAGTGCTCCTTGACCTTGAGGGCATCTAGTTGGGGTCCAGAGACACAAGGGCTGTAGTGCAGAGCCACAAAACTATTTGTTTAAAGTGCACCAATGACTGCTCTGGGACTGAATATATACATAATAATGAGGTGTTCATGCATATTAATGAACCCCATTCATGAGCAGCTCATTATTATGTATATATTCAGTCCCAGAGTGGTCATTGGCACTCTTTAAACAAATAGTTTTGTGGCTACTGCACTGCAGCCCTCATGTCTCCAGACCCCAAGTAAGTGAACTCAGGGTCTGGGAGCACTGGGGGAGCTCCTGATGTGCAACTATTGTGGCAAGAAAACAGATGCACACCAATGTGCATGCATGGACTGCCAGCTCACACGTTCTCAGTGCAGCTGCAAGTAGTTCTGCATCTTCCACAACCTTAGTTGCTGCCCTATTGGCTCTGGCCAGAGTTTTTTTTATTTTACTTGATGCAGCTTCTCTAGGAGTGGCCTTTGTTGTTTTCAAGATGATGGGAGAATGCCTGTGGACCTAAGAAGGATGGTGAAGCCTTGTAGTGGTAGTGTTGGGAGAAGAAATATGTAGCATGGAGGCCAGAGTAGGTTGGAGGGAATGAGAAGGACTGATGCCTATGTAGGTAGTAGGAGAAAAGGTATAGGTGAGTGCCCAGTTACATTGGATATTGCAGCTGCAGAGAAACAATAAAACCCAAAGGAGTGACCAATAACAGATAGAGCACCAGCCAAAGGTGAGGTCAGGACCCAGGGGGAGCAGGACAAGATTAAGGGGGCTCAATGAGCCAAGGGCAGCAGGGAATGGGATTACATAGGTAAAGGAGACAGTGGTGGGGGAAGACAGGCCTCCCCTAGCAGTAAGCAGGCCACAGGTGGCTGCAAAACCACATTGCAGGCAGCAGGGGAGAGGCAGCACAGGTAGCTTCAGGCCAGGAACCAGCTGAAACAGGAAGAAAATGGCCCCCTAGCAACCCCCAAAGCAAGAGGCAGCAATTAGGATGGGGACCAAAGTGAAAGACACAGGCACTGGAAAATGAAGCACAAGGGAGACAGAAGGGTGGCCAAGCAGAATGGAGGAGACAACCAGATGGAGGCAGGAGTTGAAGGTGGAATGAAGCCACAAGAACCAGGGAGCAGAAGGAGTAGAAAACCCCAAGTGGCATCTACATGGCAAGACAGGTACTATTGGAAAGAAGAGGGAGGGAGGGAGGGAAGGGGAGACCTGGCAGCTTCATGATTGCAGCATAAAACCAGGCATCCCAAGGATGCTCAGGCACGTACATTCTAAGTACCGCTTGGAGGGGCCAGAGTGACTGCTGCCCACCGCCACACCCATCCAAAGGCCCAGCCCTTGTATTATAAAAAATACATTAATGTAGAACGTTCTTGTTTTTTTCACACATTAGGTGTGTGATGCTTTCAAAAGCACTTCAGCTTTGCTCTCATAGTTTATTAAGCAACACACACCAAAAGAGTGTAAAGAAACCTCGTAATGCACTACTGCCATTATATTATTCTATACATTGTTATTATTATTTACTTATGTTGTTGGTTCCTAGACCAACTGGACAGTGTGTATGCTCCCAGATACTCCTTCTCAGAGGTCTTGTTCAAAAGGCTGAACTGCACCACAGCTGATGCACATTTGGATTTTTTTAAATGTCTTTCATATAACCATATGATTAAAGTCCCTTTCAGAAAGGTAGCAAGACTGCTTCATATCTCTGTGTACTCTTGACTATTTTAAGCAGTTCATATGTTGTGTCTCTCCAGATAAGCTTTTCTTTCATCATGCTAGGATTTTTATGATACTGAGCTGTTTTCTTGTTGAATAAGGTGTCTAATAAAAGCAGTTTATTTGGAAAGTAGGAGCCTGGCAGATTATGTGCAGTGCCTCCCTCGTGTAACAAAATGTAGATATTTTTGATGCATTGTCTGTGTAGTGCTTCTAATTAAAGACATCTGTTGGCTAAGGAACTGAAAACTCTACTGTTGAATGTTTTATAAAATGATATAGAACATCTTTAATTATGTATTTTCATTTCATTTTTCTCACACAGGGGTGTAATTCTCACTTATGAGGCAACACTTTCTATCACTTCCCTCCATTGCCAATATTCTTCAAACCAATACAGGTTTGGTATATGGTGGTGGCTACTACGGGACATCAGACAATGGAAAGAAAGGAATTTGCTTTTATATAGGATGTTTAATACACCCTATACCCCAAAGCACTTTACAAGCTAGAAACACTTGCAGATTAATGATACTTGCACAGGGTGTTTAAATTAGATGGAACATGTTAAAGTGAATTACTGTACATAGACACTAGGGAGGAGGGAACTTCAAAAGGTTCTGAGGTTCTAAAAGGTTCTGACAAGGAAAAAGGTTTGGATCCTTATCAGAACTTTATCAGAACCTTTTATGACCATTATTGTTTTATGGTGACTGTATGTTAAAAATAATTTTAAACTGTTTTTAATCAACATATCTGTAGAAAAAAAAACTATTAAACCACTGTTTAGTAGTAGAGAATGCTCTCTAATCAATCTTCTGTTTCTGACATTTAAGAAACTAATACTAATACTGTGTATACGTTATATTAACAGTAGTGATTTCTATTTCTCGACAGGTACAGGCAGCCACCAGATGTGTTTTAGACAGCTGAGTGATGAAGAAGCCAGGAATACAAAAACAGCACCAGGCCAGAGCAGAAGGCAGCCAGTTAGAAGGTGAAAGTCAGCCAGCTACCACTTCAAGACTGCAGTTTGCTACTACCCCTATCTACTACAATCAGGGGAAAACCAGAAGTAGTCTACCAGCACTGAAATCAATATGGTTAAGACACATTTATCAAAAATGACTGCTTTGAAAATAATGAGAAGGTGACTGTAATGATGAGAAAGTCCAAAACCAGATCTCTAGTTTGTAAATAAATGGTCTCCTCCTGAGTCTGATTTTTTAGAAGGGGATAATAGTGTGTTTAAATAATTGTAGTAGTACTACCACCACTACCAGGGGAAAAAAACTGAACTAGCAGCATTTATCAATGTGGTTATTTACTTGTGTGCATTTACCTGTTGGCAAATGATCTCCTTAGAATGACAAAGTGACTGTGTGTGTGAGAACAGGGACTTGTTTGCCACAGTTGCTACCAGTACATAAGAACATGAATGTGATGTACTGGCTGCACCCCCAGGATGACGATGATGCGGTCAAACGGCAGGTAAGTCCCAGATCTCTATTTTTTTTAAACCAGTCTCCTAAATCTGACTTTTTGTAGAAGGGGTCAGTGTGTTTTTTGTATCTCACCAATTATTTTAGCATAGCAATGGGTCTCCATATGGAACACAACACGAAGCAATGTGAAAGAACAATGGAACCAGGCAGTCCAAAGTGACCATTTCACTACTGCTACTACTACCACTACTATCAGGAGGATAAAATAGAGCTATGGTTATATAAGAAATAATTATTCTTAAGTGCATTAAGTAATAAATGATTTTGTCAGAATAAGAAAGCAACTGTGTATGAGTTCAGGGACTTGTCTGCCACAGTTGCTACCAGTACGTGATGACGTGAACGTGATGCACTGGCTGCACCTCACACCCACCCCCAGGATGATGATGCTGCAGTTGAAAGGCAGACAAGTTCCAGATCTCTACTTTTAAGTGGTCCAGCGAGTCTCAAAATTGAAAGCTGATGTGTCACTCCACAGTTGCAGCACAGGTACTGCTGTCAGTGTCCTCTTCTTCAAGATCAGCATCACATATGCAGCCGAAGTTTGGCAAGTTAACCTTCAAGAATGTTAGTTTCTCCACATTGTCTGGTGTTAATCTTGTTTGTTTATCAGTCACAATATCCCCAGCAGAGCTAAATAAATGCTCGGAACAGACACTGGAGGGTGGACATCCAATATGCTTACAAGCCAAGGCAGCCAGCATTGGCCAGCTTGATTTTGTCTCTTGCCAGTAAACTAAAGGGCAATCCTTTATACTAATGTCGGGCTCATACAGATATACATCTACCATGCTTACTACTGAGCATGCATGTCTCCTTGTGGAATTTCAATGTCCTGCAGCTGGCCCCAAATGTCATCCTCCTCATTGTCTGATTCTGTACTGGTTTTTGGAGCGCCTTTTGAATTTTAGGTGGTGTCATTTTAATACTGTTTGCAAATCCTTCTAATGGAACTTCATCTACTGCATCAACCAAAAGTTGCCTTTAGTTCAACTCCTCCATATTGTCAGATCCCACACCAGGGTGGTGTGTATTCCAGAAACATGGATCTAGCAATGTTGCTAAGAGATACTCCTTCCTCTGTGCCATGGCTGATAATTTCTCATCATTGCTAAGTCTGGTAAGCATGTTATTGACTGGAGATTGCTTCATATCTAAGTTGCTCCTCATTTTCTCCAACCTTTTTCTGAGAAGTAGAATGAGTGGAATAACTTGGCTAAGTGATGCCTTTTCTGCACTGACCTCTTTTATAGCACTCATGAATGGTTTCAGAATGTGACACAACTGTTCCAGCAAAGACCACTGAGTAGAATGGTGCACAATGCCCTCCCCAACATCATTGTACATGATATATTCAATTATAGCTGCCTTTTGTTCAAGGATGCATTCAATCATGAAGTAAGTTGAATTCCACCTTGTTGCTACATCCTAAACAAGCTGGAGATGAGGAAGACTTTTGTCCTTCTTGATAGCAACAATTTCATGGGTTTTTAATGAATGGTTGAAGTGTCCATACACTTTGCGCAGTATACCAACAGTGATTGATACTTGCCAGTCATTATCCAGGAAGCTTTGAACAATAAGGTTAAGACAATGGGCAAAACAGCATATATGTATACAGCTGCCATCATGAAATGCTTCTTAAATACTTGAACCATTGTTAGCAAACGAAAAAAACAACTTTCAAACCCTGTGAAGTAACCCAAGCACTAACTAGTCTTTCCAGTTCTTGCTGAATGTGCTGTGCTGTGTACATGTCTTGAAAGTGACATACATGGACAACTGCCATTTCTGAAACGTGACAGTTTTTTTTTGAGCTCTGAGAGATAGTAGTGGTAGTAGTAGTACTGGCTGAAGCGGTAGCAGACAGACTAGTAGTATGTGAGGATGATGATGAGCTGCCTGCAAAACTGACCCAGTGTGCAGTAAGAGAAAGACAGGCAATGGTTTGGCTGCTGGTCCACATATCAGTAGTGAAGTGAACTACCTTGTCCTCAGCCTCTCGAAGAGAATGCCTTACTTGAACTACTAAGCTGTCATACATCCTGGGCACAACAGTTACTGAGAAGTATTTTCTATTTGGCATTAAATATTGTGGCTCTAAGTATTGCATAAGCCTTCTGAAACCCATATCTTCCACAACAGAATGTGGCTACAAATCAAGTATAATCATTTCTGCTATTTTACAATTTATTGCCAGTGGTATGGGATGGTTTACTGAATATTTAGACTTTCTTTCAAAAATTTCTTTTAACTTCAACTGCCTCTTATTGGGGAGGTAAAGTTACATTTGGCTTGTGGTGTTGTACAACTATATTCACACGGTCATTTAATAGTATTTGCGACCGCTATGCACCGCTCACGAAAAGAGTGGTGAAAGGCAATCATGTTCCTTGGTTCACTGAGAGGCTCAAGGCATTACTGCATACTAGAGACTCACTATGGCATCTCTCCATAGAGTCCGGCCTCCCCCATGACAGACAGAATTATAGAATGGCTCGGAATAACTGCACCTGGGCTATTCGCAGGGCAAAAGCTGAGTACTATAAATCTGCCTTATCTTCGTCCTGGGGTTCCGGACATAAGTTCTGGAACAACATCAAGGAAATATGTGGAAAGGTTCCCAACCCGGTCCCCTCCCAGGTCATGTCAAATGGGTCCCTGACCTCCGACCCTACAACTATTGCTGCAGTTTTCAGTGATTCCTTCTCCAACCTTAGCCATGTCCTCCCCCCTAACTTCTATGACCCACCAGCTCCTAGCACACCCTCCCCGCACCCCGCTGCCCCTCTTCTACTTTCACATCATCTCTCCCAAGTCCGCAGAACCATACCTTACTGCTGCCCTTAGCCACGTCTCCTCCAACGCCGACTCCCTTGATCTCAGAATTCTTAGACTCCCTCTTAAGGAAGTCCTAACTCCCCTCACCTACATTCTAAACTTCTCCCTCTCACGAGGTAAATTCCCTTCCACTTGGAAATCCACCTCCATCACACCCATATTCAAAGGGGGTGATCGCACGCCACCGACTTATCATCACCAAATTCCATACTTCCCCACTCCAAGGCATTGAGAAAATTGTATCGATCAGCTCACTGACCACCTCAACAAATATGACCTTCTCTGCACTCAACAACATGGTTTCTGCAAAAGTCACAGCATGGCCACTGCCTTGCTTGAACTGACGTCACACATCCATACTGCATTGGATAAAGGCCATATCACAGGTGCGATCTTCATTGACCTCACTAAGGCCTTTGATACCATCCACCACTCACTACTTCAAACAACCTTACTTAACCTAGGTCTCTCACAGGAAGTAGTGGGTTGGTTTGCAGACTATCTTACTAATAGGTCTCTTCAAGTTAAAATTGGCAATACCCTATCCACCAAATTGCCTGTCCTCTCAGGAGTCCCTCAAGGGTCCATTTTGGGTCCTCTCCTCTTCAGCCTCTTCCTTAACTCCCTCCCCTCATCCTGCCCCTCCAACCTATTGCTATATGCTGATGACGCCATCATCTTCTCCTCCAACCCAGACCCCTCTCAACTCCACCACTCCCTCCAGTCCTCCTTCAAGGCTGTCAAAAGCTGGTTTGTCTCTCAATGCCTTACTATTAGCTATAAAAAAAACAAAGGTATGCTTTTCGCTCGTCAGCAGAACCCCAGGCTAGGATGTTTTCCTCAAATACTATCTGCATCTCAGACCCCTCTTGAATATGTGCATTCCTTTAAGTACCTAGGCATCACTTTGGACTCTGGCCTTACCTATCATGAGCATATTCAGCAATTATCTAAGGCTCTAAATATTAGACTAGGGCTTTTGCACCGCTTTAAACATTGCCTAACCCCAGAAGCCCTTGAGCTTGCTATCTCCTCCTCGATACTTTCCCTGCTTGACTATGGCCTTCTAACTTTCGGTGGGGCAAGCTCCTCAGCCCTTGATAGTCTTAGACTTGTCCTAAACAAGGCCTGCCACCTGATATTAGGGTGTGACAGGTTTACACATACCTGCGTGCTATATCAGGACACCAATTGGCTTAACCTGGACAACAGAATAAAATTCCACACCTGTGTCTTTGCTAAAAAAATCTCCCTTGGCCTCTCCCCGGCTGCACTCTCCCCTTTAATCACCTTGGACTTAAAAACTCAACACACACATAGCTCTGACTCCCAGCATCTCTCTGTCCCTCCCTGTCGTACAACCCAATTCCAAAGACCCTTTTGCTACAGGGCACCCTAGTGGATCAATAACCTACCCTCCTCCTTGCGTCTTGATCAAAGAATTGGTCACTTCAAAATGCACCTTAGGGCCCACCTTCACTCCACAACAATCTGCGACTGCACATGAACCAGTACCCCCCCCCGTCCCTCTACTTCTTGACAAGAGCCTCTGGCTGGTCTCCTCGTACATCTCAATTTCCGCCTCCTCAAGGATGTTAAGTTCCCATTACTTTCTAACTGTCCAAAACTGTTCTATTCTGAAGTTTTAGCTAATTTATTTCTTGTTAAAAAATGTCTTTACGCTGTAACATTTATTGTCTTGTATATCTGCATTCTGTATTGTGTATCTGTATCTATTACATGTGATGTGGAACCTTTGTAAAGGAGTCTATGACTCAAAGGTTTATCTGATCTCTGAAATAAACAAATAAAATAAACAAATATATGACGTGCCTGGTAAAACAGAGGACCATACAGAATTATCGTGACCATGACCGTAAGGTGAAAGTGGACTTTTGGATCTTGCTGGGTGCTCATCTCCCACTTTTTCAGTGGAATGATCCTGTTCACTGAGAGCCCTGCTAGATTTACAGTCACCAATGTTAGACTTTTTTTTAACCCTATATAATGATATGGTGAATTCATGAAAGATGTTGCATCATTGTTGTGGTTCCAAGATGCCCTTTATTTTTTCCCCTGCTAACACATCTGTTGCAAAGCACACATGTAGCTTGGCAAGCATCCTTGGGGTTTACATAAAAATAATTCCAAACAGTAGAGGTGGACTATGTCTAGTAACGACCTTAGTAGGACTGGGAGTCGAGTGGGTGGGTTTACACAGGGAAGACATATCAGCGGAGGATTCAGGTTCATCAGGTGAGACGATCATAGAACCCTCTGCAGCACAATTGCCATTATCATCATCACTACTTTCAGACTTTGTTTCACTTTGTGTGACTTGTGCCTTTGACTTTTTCTTTTTCCCTTTTGACACTCTACTACTGTCATTATTTGTATCCACATTGTCACTGTCAGAACCAGAATGAGATATAGCTAAAGGTAAAGTCACAAGCTCATCATTATCAGCCTCACCCTGACCATGTTCGTCACTATCATCATCATCATCATCATCATCATCATCATAGCTAACACTTGCAGGCACAGATTGAGTTATTCGATATGCATGTGCTGCAAATCGAGCAACTCCACTGTGAGTTGTACCTGTAAGTGATTTAACTTTGTTTTTGCACTTTTTTTCTCAGATGACTTGCTATTGCCACTGTCTTTTGTCACTTTGTTGGCTGCACTACTGAGCTTTTCTGACATACTGTAGACAGTCCACCAACCGTTGCTGGGTTTTCAGTATTTTGAGAGTTAGCCTGCACATGGATAGTAGTAGTATTTAGTTCAGCCCCTTCAACAGACCATGGCGCTTGTTGTTGTACTTTACTTTTTGGGCCACTTCTTTCTGGGCTCTTGAATAAACTTTTCTTACGTTTATTACTTCCTTTGCTCCTCACTTTTGCTGTACTATTTTCTGGAGTACTCATAATGCCAGTCTCTCACTTGTTCAGGGTCAAAATTTTTTTTTCTTTATTTCACATGACGTGACAATGCCCTGCCCACTGAGCCAAAGTTTACATCCCACTGAGCGAGCACAGGGAGGAAGATAACAGATGACTAACTTCTTGGGGGGTGGGTCACACACACAATATGCAAGAAGTGGCACTGGTGCACTCATGACTGGCTGGCAGATTTTATTTCACACACAGAATTTATTTCACATACCACCTACGCTAAGGGCAATGTTGCAGGCACTACTGTGAGAACATCCTGCCTGGCTTAACCCTCTCTGACACAGTACTTTTCCCCTTTAAGGATTTTCTTATTATTTTTTCTTTATTCCATGTGATGTGACAGAATGCCCTGCCCACTAAGCCAAAGCTTATACCCCACTGAGTGAGCACAAGGAGGAAGATGACAGATGACTGACTTCTTTGGGGGGGGTCACACAGAGAGGCTGTCAGATTTTATTCACACAGCACTCCAGTTCTCACAAGTTGCACTCAGTCTCTCTCTCTCGAAGTTCCATCCTGGCTTATTATTCAATGTTCATGTTCATGAAGATCTCCTTGTCCAAGTCTCCTCTTCTACACATTGTACTCCCCAGTCTCCAGTCTAGTCCCCAACCCAATTCCCAACTCCCTCCTGAGTCCTGTACTCACTCCTGGCTGGCAATCCCCTCCCAAGTCCCTGATTCCCCACCCCCAACTTCCCCCTTCTTCCCTTAAGTTCTTCTTTCAGTTTAAAAAATTCTGCTTTTTTTTTTTTTTGGGGAGTGGCAGACTGGCAGTGGACTTCTTTGCTTGCCCAAGGGGCAAAAAAGATGCAAGCAGTACAAGCACAGAAAAAAACAATTGATTTGGTGATCTGCAATGCAAGCAGAAGCCAAAAGAAGCTGCTGCTCCTCTCTGTCCTCCTGATTCCTCTGCGTAGCTCTAAGGTGGACCACGTGGGTTGCTAGAGCAGTGACCCAATCAAGTGCCACCTTAGAGAGATGGAGAGTTCGGCCATCCAGTGAGGGACCAGAGTTTTGTCTCTGGTTCCTCCTGTGGGTTCCTCCAGCTCTGGCACTTCTTGCACTGCAGTTCTCATGATAGGAGTCATCCAAACTGATCTGAACAGCCGAAAGTATTCGGAAGCCATTCACTTCTGAACACTTCGGCATGTTCAGGTCAGTTCATATTTTTGACAAACCAGTTCACCCATCCCTAATAGACACACAGAAACATAAACACTGCTGGCAGATAAAGACCAAGAACCATCCAGTCTGCCAGAAAAATGTCCTACACATACCTTGCCCTACCATCTTATAAGGATATTAAGCCCTAATGCTTACCCCAAGCCACAACCTCCCCTATCCCCCACCTCCCTAACTCCTACTTTTGGTCTTGCCAGCTCCTATACCTGTCCTACCTGTTCATTAACCTGTTTCTAGTCCCCCACCACCACCTCCACTGCCAATCTGTTCCATGGTTCCACCACCCTCAGTGAAGCAGAATTTCCTCATGTCTCTTCTGAAGCTCCCAGAAGCAAGTGTCTATTCATGCCCTGTCATAACTAGATTACTGTTTCTGATAAACAGATTCTCACTGATCACTTTGTTAATTCACCTCAGGAACTTGTATGTCTCTATCATGTCATCCCTCTTACTCCTGAACTCAGCATATACAGTGCATGTTAAGCACCTCCAGATGTTCCTCATAAGGTCTGCTCTGTTGGCCTTTAATCATCTTCGTAACCCTGTGCTGGATGTTCTCCTCTCCATCTCTGTCATTTTTCAGGTGTGGACTCCCAAGTTGGGCACAGTACTCCAGTAGGCCCTCACCAGGGATGTATACAGGGGCAAAGCTACCTCCTTTCTCCTACCATCAAATCCTCTCCCAATGCATCCCAGCATCCTTGTTGCTTTGTTGTATGCTTTGTTGAACTAAGTCCCTAATAATGACCTGATGTCCCATTTCTTAGACATTGTGGCCAAACCCCCTCCCCCCATCCACTCTCTGTACATGGGCTGTTTTCACTATGTGCATTAGTTTGCACTTATTTGCATTGAGTATCAATTGCCATATTGTGGATCATGTGTTTAGCTTCTTTGAGCCCCCCTTTAGCTCCCTTACCACCTTCTTGCTGTCTGTCTATGCTGCTGCATAGTTTTTTCACCCGCAAAGAGACATGGCTTGCCCTAAATGTCCTCCCCGATGTCACTAATGAACATATTGAACAGGACCAGTCCCGGGACTGATCCCAGCTGCACCCTCCATTTGACCTCCATCCTCTCACTTGACCCTCTTCATTATCACCTCAGTTTTCTCCCCCCAAGCCAGTTTCCTACCCAATTCTATTCCCACTCTCAAATCCTACAAAAGCAATAGCCTTCTGTATAGTATGGTACAGAAGGCATTGCAAGTATAGTATATCTATGACCTGCTCCCTATCTACCACCCTTGTGACCCAGTCTAAAAATACAAATAGGGTGGGTCGGCATGAGCTTCCTGCCACAAATCTGTGTTGCTCATTGCTATTCAACCCAGCAGCTTCTAGGTACTTTACTATGCTTTCCTTGTCCCAGGTCTCCATCAGCTTCCTAATAATGGAGAAAAGACTGACTGATCTGAAGCTTCCAGAACTTCCCTGCCACGTTCCCTTATAAAGCAGAACCACAACTATAGCTCTCGATTCCCCTGGCACCTCACTTGTCTCCAAGGAAACATAGAAATGTAGAACATGTTGACAGAAAAGGACTTCAAGGCATATCCAGTCTGCCCAGATATTCCCTGCCTATTCTGTCTCTGTAGACCATATCTGATCTCCACTGACTCTCCCTCCTCCCTGCCTACTACCTAATATACTTTTAATAGAAAAAGAAGCACCCTCAGGTGTAAGCCATCTGGTTTCTGTGCCTTATTTACCTCTGTCAACCATGACCACTACCTGCCCCATTTCATGTGAATAAAAAGCAGAAGTAATTGTGAAAAGCATTTGCTTTTATTAGGGCTGTGCATGGTTCAAATAGTATTTCCTGAATACCACGAATCGTAGGCTTGCCCAATATTCAGATGGACATTCAGAATAGTTCACTATTTGGCTACTATTCAGGACGTACTATTCGGTGGATGAGATTTCAAAATCTCACAGAGCTTCTCTGGCCAATCAGAGGCTGTTTTTGGAGCTCAGAGCCAGGAACACCATGTGATCGCTTCACTCTGAGTGTGTAGATGAGAGGAGACAGTTGTTTCTCAGAGAGCTAGCTCTGTTTAGTTTACCACTTGTAACTTTTATAACTGTTTAAAAAATGTTTTGTGTGTGATCCAGTTTTTACATCTGATCACCTTGTGACTGCATCTGACTGCAGTTTTGTTTTTCATCCTTGAAACTGGGCTCAGTTTCAAGGAAAAGGAGAGTCTGTGTGTGAGTGAATCTGTGTGTGTGCTGCTGCATGCTGACTCCCCTTCCCCACTGCTTACAGTTTCACAGCTCAGCTAAAGCAGTGTAGTTTGATTTTTTGCTTAAGAACCAATTAGTTCTTATCAGGATTTGTTTTTGACAACAAAGTCCAGTTTGGCTTTTGCATGTAGTGGGTAACTGTTACTGGGCTCAGTAACAGTGAGTGGCTCAAGCTTTTGCTGACTGCCCCATCCCCACTGCAGTGCTTGCTTAGCTTTTTGTTCCAAATCCACACACTGCCCCAGTGGTATTTTTTATTTCTTTTGTGAAGCAAATTGGTATTTTGCTGTAATCAGGTTCTGGGCTCGGTTCCCTACATAAGCGAGGTGTGATTGTCATCTAACTCCCTCTTATCTGCGTTTGCAGCGTACCACGGCGCATACATCATCTGTGTGTGCATTGTATTGTTGTTCTTGTAATCTGTGTCCTGCAAGTGCATGCACAGTTGTCTGCACGGATTTTTTTTGTGATATATAAAGCAGCCTATTTTTTTTCTCACTGGGTCAGGCTTGGCCCATTGAATTGTTACTGACTATAGTCTGGTTCTTGGCTCAGTTCCCTGTACAACTGAGTAAGAAGGGTGTCACAGGTGACTCCTCCCTCCACAGCTCACTGCACCTGAGTGGCCTCCTCTCCTGTGCATGTGAGTTTTTTCTTTTTTGTGTGTCTTCTCCCCCTTTGTGTGCTCTACTGTGAGTGTGTACACGTAAATTTTCTGTGAACTGCTTTAGTGTTTCTGTGTGTGTCAGGCGTGACTCACTGGGTTCTGTGTGTTGTAAGTTGTTTGGTGCACTTTCAAAGCTTGAATTGCTGTACTGTATGACTGCACAACTGACACCGTACAAGTAAGAAGTTGTTAGCTGACTCCTTCTCTTTCTAGTATCAGCTTGACCTTATTAGCTGCTACATACACGGTGTTGCTATTGTTGTTTTCTGCAAGAAGCACTAACATAAACAAAGACACTAATCACAAATAATATACACAGTAAGTTACAGACCATGTCTCATCAATCCCGTAAACATGCATGGTCCAGCCCAAGCAAGTCATCTTCACCACCAGTCGTAAGTGGTGAGGAACAGGGTGAGAGAAGGTCTGTTCGTATTCACCACTCTAAAATAGTTTTCTCCCCTGTTAAGCCTTCAGGTTCTGGTGTCAGTAAGATTGGGGGTAGTACTAGTACTACTATAACTTCAACTGCTGCCACTACTATTACTAGTACTGCATTTGCAGCACCATCATTTTATAAAAGTAGGAGGGCTTTACAGCTGACCTCTCCAGCTGTACAAGAACAAGAACCCACCCCCACTACCAGTGGTAGTACTATTCACACAACTGCCCCTATAGAGGCAACATTGCCTATCAGTGTGCTCCTCCCCACCACCACCAGTGCCGTGATTTCAGCAACCAGCACAAATCTGTTTTGTACTGTTGGCACCATCACTGCCATAACACTGCACACTGTTATTTGTGCTCCTTGCATAGCCACTGTCACCACAACCTTTGCTTCAATTAGTAGTCCTGTTGTCACCATGACTACTGCTGCCAGTATTACAGCTAGCTGTAATATGATGCCAATTTCTTCGACTGTAACTCCTGATTGTAATTCCGGCACCAGGACTACTGTCAACAGTGCTACTACCTCGCCAACTGTGCCCATGACCATAGGTACTGTGACTAGTACTGACCATGAGACTGTTACAATGACTGCACCAATTGTGTTGCCAAAATGTACTGCTGCTCAGTCTCACAAGTTTCCTCTCACCACATTTCCTTTTGCTGATGTGGAGGATTCCAAAGAAGAGCATTCATCTGGTTCTAAATATTTACCAGAGCCTCAAGACTTGCTAAGTACATCATCTGACAGTGATACCCACCTAAGCGAATTTGGCGATGAGGCCGAATATGCGGCATGTCTTTGTGAGAAGTGTGAATGTGCAGCTGCCAAAAAATGCAGTACTTCTTGTCATGGCAAGCAGGCCAGTCTGGGTCACCCTCCTCCTCCTCCTAAAAAAAAAAAAAAACAGTCCACCCTGTCCTTTCAAAGAGTTGTGTCAAGTTCAACTCCATCTGATACACAAAGTAGTTTTACAACTACATCTGTTGTGGAGAAAGAAAGGGGTAGAACAACTGCATCCACTGCACCCAGGTCTGATAAGGGGAAAGGGGCAAACATGCCCATGGTCGCCCTATTGGGGCCTGTACTTCCACTGTCAGTGAAAGGAAAAGTGTGGTGTGGCTGTACTTTAGTGTTGTAAAAGACGATCCAACAAAGGCAGTATGCTGTGTATGTGACTGTACTATAAGTCGTGGTAAAAACCTTTCAAATCTCACAACAACATCAATGATGAACCACCTCCGAATGAAACATCCCAGTGCACTTCAATGATCCACAGCTGTTCCTCCCCCTCCACAACATGTACCTGTCAGCCCCTCTTCTGGTACTGGTCCAGTGGATGCACAAAGTATTGTTAGTGGCAAGCAGGCCAGTCTGGGTCACAAAATACAGGCGTGCCCAGACCTGAACCTGGAACCCTTGCACCTTTAGGCTGACAACCACCAACCCACACTATGGGGCCAGCTTGGCAGCCCCACACAAACCACACCAGGCCAATCCTCCCTCCCTTCCGTCATACTGGACCCCACCCCCCCGCACACATACACATATAGTGATGTCCTGTCGCTATATGCACCCACCTCCCCCATCCAGTCACCCTTCCTCAGCAGTAGCCCCTTCGACATGCACCAGGATTGAGTTGATGTTATTGCAAGCACTCAATCACCAATACCCATGTCATGGGCTACCGTGTCTGTGACCATGAACACCCTCCAGTGCTGACCCAATGCAATGCTTGATATCGTTTTCAGAGTGCTATATGTGTGGTGTGGTGGATCAAGTGTGCGCATGTAGCTTGTGTTGCATTAATGAGAGCTCTGCATTGGTGGTTGAAGTCTCATTGAGGTGTATATGCTACACCAGGTTTAATGGGTGATTAATGGTGTTGTTAAAGTGCTTTTTTAAAGTTTCTTTAAAAAAACACCTTTTCTGGCCGAATACCGAATTACGAATACCGAATACATGGGATCCGAATACCGAATATTTGGCCAAATATTAGGGAAAAGGTATTCGCACAGCCCTAGCTTTTATGCCATTCTGCATCTACATTTATCCTGTTGACCATTTTCCTTGTCAATTGTCAGCCACTTTTTGGAAAACTTTGAAAAATGTAACATAAATACAATTTAGCTTATATGTTATACAGTATATTATCAGCATCCTTCTTTCTTTTTGCTCTTCATTACTTGGTTAATTTACATGGAAACAGAAACATTTATTGTGTCCTAGAGTTCTTCTGCTTCTTCTGCTTAATCTTTTTCTAAATATATACTGTAATTCTATTTGTGACATCATACAGTAGTGAGTTGTCGTGGAAATAATTATGGTGTCACAAGCAAAGGATTATGATATTGTGCTCAGAGAAAGCAAAGGTTAGATGCCACACCCAGAGCCACCATTGTGCTTCTATAGACAAATAAATACTTGAGAAGCTAAACGATGCACCAGTGGCCACAGGACTTGAGACATATGACTTGCTTATGCTCATGGTAAACCACTTATTGTTTAAGTGCAACAGGCAGTGCAAAAAAGTATTTCATATACTCACAGGAATGGTGCTAAGATACCCCCACCCTGGTGAGAAATAACAACGTGGCATGTTATGTCTTTTTTTTTCTACATGGACAGCTGCCAGGCTTCATCACAGACAATGTAAACACTTTAGTCCTTCCTTAAAGTGTTATACAGAATGTATGATA
This sequence comes from Neoceratodus forsteri, assembly GCA_016271365.2. Taxonomy (NCBI): domain Eukaryota; kingdom Metazoa; phylum Chordata; order Ceratodontiformes; family Ceratodontidae; genus Neoceratodus; species Neoceratodus forsteri. Next base: position 437,611,288 of record JADMNL010000023.1, read on the forward strand.
CACATATTACAGTACACAATTTAAAAATAAAAAAAAAGAATTTCTTCAGCTTCACCACTGTCATTAATAACTTCAATTAGCCTGGAACAATACTTTGGTTAATTTCATATTGCAGAAAGCTATATTCATAAAGTGGCATGACACATAATAGACACTTCCTACTATTATATAATCTGACATACCCCTGCATAACATTAGAGTAACTTAATTATGCAAGCCAAAATTGAGATCAAATCTAGTACCATAGAACTGATACAGCTTGACTATTTAGCAAGCCATAGTATCATTGCCAAAGAACTTTAGAGCTATGCAGTGGTTATACTTTCATAAACTTGTATGATTAATCACAAAAGCCATAATAGTTCAGTCACAAAATGCTGCAAGATCTATGTTGTCATTTAAACTCCAGTGTGAGATGCTCCTGGGACAAAAATCCAGTAGCGTTCTCATTTTCCTATTTTTCACTCCCATTCCCTTCCACATGGCCCAAGAGATACCTGCTCAATGTCAACAAGTGAGATTTCACGTCTCCTCATAGGGTTAACTAATAAATGTTGTACTATGGCATAGCTTGTGTCCCCCTTGTCAATTGCCTTTATGTGTTCACCAATACGGACCTTAAATTCACGCATTGTGCACCCCAAAAGGTATACCACTCTATCAGAGCTGCATGTAATGAAATCCTTCAAATAAATAACATTTCCTGTACTTGGATTAAGGCTACTGCTTATTTTATGAATATTGGGGCAGTACTTACAATGACCACACCTACAGTATGTATGCTGGATGGTTTAGGGGGCAACCATGTGGTCGGATGTTCCTGATACAGTTTTTTATAGCATGACATTACAATATCTTTTACAGTAGCTGGTGGTCTATATGTAAAGTGTGGGTTACTAGGGATTGTATCCTTAAGCTTGTCATTAGACAATACCATCCACTGACTGTATAATGTCTCTAAACAGAGAAGCCCCAGCATTGTAGCTAGTTACAACATTACACTCCCCCATCTGTCTTGTATTTGCATTTCTGACCTTCAGAGTGAGTGTCTGCTCCTTCAGGATTCTAGCAACTTCCTCCAACAGTGTTTTTAATAGTGTGATTGCTGTATCTCCCCTCCTTACACCTAACCAACTGTTTTGTTGTTTCACTGTGTAATCATCTGGCCTACTTACAATTTTGTAATGCCCAGATTAACTGTCCCTTTGGTATAAGTTTGGTGACATGTGATGGGTGACAACTACTTGCCAACAGCAGACTATTCCTGTCAGTAGGCATTTTATGTAAAGTAGCGCCCACCCCAACCTTCAAACCTAAAGATCTACAAATCCAGGTAGATTATGCCTTCTTTGTCAGTGGTGCTTTTAAATTTTAGATGGTCATTTGTTGATTCTAGCCATTTGACAAAATCAAAAAACATGTTCCATGCCCTTCCATACAGTGAGTATGTCATCTATGTAGTGATACCACAAATCCAGTTATGAAAAAAGGTTTTGTGGTATCATTATACAACCACCCATTCTCCCATTTAGCAGCATGAATACTGGCATAACTGAGGGCCATGGTGACCCCATCCATCGCTGTAGCACTGATGTGTCAGTAATAGACATTCTGAACTAGAAACATGTTATACTCTAGATACCTGCTTACAATAACCCCATTTTTTTATATTTGTATTGGCGGTGTCACTACATAGATGGCGTAATCATATGGAATGTCACTGAACATCAGTTTTTTGATGTTGTCACATGACTGGAATCAACAAATGACCATCTAAAATTTAAAAGCACCATTGGCAGAGAATACATTATCTACCTAGGTTTGGAGATCCTCAGGCTTGAAGGTGGGGGATGGGCACTACTTTACATAAAAAGCCTACTGATAAGAATAGTCTGACATGGGCAAGTAGATCCTGCCTATCACATGTCACCAAACATATACCAAAAGGACAGTTAACTTTGACATTACAAAATTGTACGTGGCTAGAAGATTACACAGTGAAACAACAGGAACAGGTGGTTAGATTTTAGTAAACAGTATACAGCAACTACACTATAGAAAACACTGTTGGGGATGTTGCTTGAATCACATGGGAACAGACACTCTGAAGATCAGAAATACAAATACAAGACAGATGGGGGACTATAATTTTGTAACTACCCACAGTGCTGGGGCTTCTCGGATTAGAGACATTATACAGTCTAACTGGGGGACATTATTGTCCGATGACAAGCTTAAGTATAAAATCCCTAATAAACTGCAACTTACATATAGATGGCCAGCTACTGTAATAACCTGCACTTTACATATAGATGGCCAGCTACTATAATAACCTGCACCTTAAATATAAATGGCCAGCTACTGTAATAACCTGCACCTTACATATAAATGGCCAGCTACTGTAATAACCAGCACCTTACATACAGATGGCCAGCTACTATAATAACCTGCACCTTAAATATATATGGCCAGCTACTGTAAAATATATTGTAGTATCATGCTATCAAAAAACTGTATCAAGAACATCTGACCACATGGTTGCCCCCTAAACTGCCCAGCACAAATAGGTATGATCAGTGTAAGAATTGCCCTTACATTCCTAATATGAGCAGTACCCTTAATCCAAGTACAGGAAATGTTATTCATTTTAAGGATTTTATTACATACAGCTGTAATAGGGTGGTGTACCTATTGGAGTGCACCTGTGGTGCCTATTATGTGGGTCACACAATACATACATTTAAGGTCAGTATTGGTGAACACGTAAGGGCAATGGGCAGGGGGGACACAATCTATCCCATAGTGAAACATTTCTTGGCTAACCCTACAGGGAGACATGAAATGTATTTGTTGGCATTGAGCAAGTATCCCTGGGTCTCATGGAGGGGACTGAAAGCAAAAAATAGGTAATGGGATTTATGTCCTAGGAACGTGTACTGGCTGGGGTCTAAATGACAATGAAGATCTTGCAACATTTCATGACTGTGCTGCTCTGGATTTTGTGATTAACCACAGAAGTTTAGGAAAGTATAACCACTGTGTACCTGTAAAATTGTTTGGCAGTGATATGATAAGTATGTTTGATTCTGGTATACTGTATCTTTTTGACAGGGCCTTGTGGGCCTTCACAACAGAAGATGAGACATAACTTTCTTACTATTTTGGCCTTGCATAGAAAACATTATAACTAAAGTTTAATTGTCGTAGTACAAAATGCATGCAGTGTTAATTTTTCTATAGTGTTCTCAATTAATTTTATGTTTAGTGGCTTTAAACATTTTGCTCCTAAAAGACATAGGGCCAGATATTCAAAACTTTGCGCTGGGCAAAAACCATTTGCGCAGGTTTAGCGTGGGATTAGCGCGGGTCTGCCATATTCAAAAGGCCAAATAGCGCGGGCAAACTGCATTAACACCGGGCAAAGGTACTAATGTATGCAAGGGGCAAACGGCAGCATGAATACAGGCACAATACTATATTCAGCAACTGGCGCCCGCGCTAAGTGGTTTTAACGACTTAGCGCGACACTTAGCGCGGTGCACATTACCGCCCAGGAAAAGCTGGTCTTAATCCTGGGCAATCAGCTTTGTGTGACATTATGGCTTTGCGCGGTGTTTGCGCGGGTTTAGCGCGGGTTTTGCGCGACTCTAACAAATAAATATGACACATAGATAAAGCCAAACATAGAGGAAGCATGCTGCTAACTGATGGCATCACAATGATGCCATCATCTGTCACCAGTCCCAGCCATGCCAGGCAGTAAGTGGTGACCCTGCCACCAGTGAACAGCACGGCAGTGTGGCCATACAGCACACACCTGTGGACCACAGTTCCGTGGACACCAACAGATGCCAGCACACACATGCAGCACTGTGGGCATGGAGGATGTTGAGGGAGCATATATGGGTGGCGCAGGCTGTGCTACAGATCAGGTGTGGCCACAAGGCTGGGACACATCATGCATTGTACATGGGTCAGTATTGGGAATACCCCAACACCAGTGTGCCTTTTGGATAATATATGCACCCCGACCACATACCTCACAGCTGTACAACTGCCCTAGCACACAAAGCCAGGAATGTACATGTCACTGTGAGCATCCATGCCACAGGTGCAGCATCTGTGGGTCACACAACAGCGTAACAGTAATGTCCAGTGTCAGAAAACATCCGCAGGTTGGGCGCTCACTGTGTATAGTGCAGTCATCATCACTGCCCTACACACCATAGGCATTGCTGTGTCCACGCACTACTGGCCCCTTGCTACTGTAGTTTCTGCTGTGCACTGTAGCATGCCCTACAATGTGACAGTTGCATGTAGCACCACCACCACCCTGCCTATGGTGTGCTGTCCCTGGGGTATAATATGCTATGCTGTACTGTTTACATGTAGCCTGCAGCTATCATCATGCACTGCAGACTGACCTACAGGTGGAGCTGCGGTTGGACCTGGTCAGCCCTGTACTTCCAGACTGACCTACAGGTGGCTCTGTGGGACTCTGCAGTAGCGCTGGGCAAACTGCATGCAAATCAGGGTATAATGAGATACTAATCCGGTTGTTTGCCAGAGACTACGTAAGTAGGCTCATTTGCATAGCACTTTTGAATATGGCACATTTTAGCCCGGGCAAGCGTGTTTGCTCCGGCTAATCCTGTAGCTCACGCTTAATGCCGCTGCCAATGTGTTAGCACGGCGCTAATGGTACGGGGAATATTATACAGTTTTGATCACTGTTCTTTCACATCTGCTGCTTCCTGCAGCTGTACTGAGTCCATGCATTTGCTGGCACACACATTGGCCACGTAGTTCGTCTGTACCTGCCCTCATGTTGCTGTGTACTGTGTTGTTGTTGTGGGTTGCACTTCCTGGTTGCTTTATTCTGTGCTGTCTTATTCCAGGGCTATTTTTGCCCTGCACTCCCAACCCAGTTTGCATGGCCTCATTACCATGCCATATTCGGAAGCTGTTTGTCCTGGGCTATTCCTTTTGAATATAGCGTGCTCTGTGCTCTGGGCTATGTTTGCCCGCTGGGCAGTGCTAATTTTGCCCCGGGGCAAAGTTTTGAATATCTGGCCCATAGTTTATTATTTCATGTTATTTTAAAAAAATTCCCAATTGACTCCCAAACCAAAAGAAAAAAAAAATGTTTTCTATTTTTCAGTCATGTTTTTAACTATTTCTGTCTTTGTGTTTTTTGTTTTTGGTTTTTTGTAGTGTTATTCCCTGCACATGTACTACCTGCTATGTGCACACTGAGTTCATTAAAGTCCATCTCAGTGATTTTTCAATGCAATCCTGAGCATTTTTTCTAATTAAAATACTACTTGTAATTAACTTGTTTTAAAGTCCTCTCATGCATTTTGTTAGATTGTCTTCTGACAAACCACACAGCTGTTAATCTTTAGAGTTTGGTAATCTGTATGTTTTTAGCTTTTAACGTGTTTGTTCATTGCTAACTTTAAGTCAGAAAAAGGTTTTGTGTTTTCAGCAATTTTTTACAAAACTGAAAACAAATGGTCTGCACATGCGTGAACGCAAAAACCTAAATAATTTATACTTGTTTTTTATAGACAGAAAAAAGGCATTTGCCCATTTATACTGTCTCCCACTCCCAGTGGACATAGTTAATTTCCTTGTCCCTAAGAATGCATTCGTCAGCATTTTTTTTTTTTGAAAATTTTAAAGGATTCTGCCTCCACTACTTGAATTCTGCCTCCACTACTTCCCTTGGCAGGCTATTCCATTTATCTTTGCCCTTTGTGTAAAAACATCCTTTCTAGTATTCTTGTATATATGTTCTTGTTGTAATTGCTTCTTATATGATTGTAAATCTATTCCTCTATGTACTGTATGCCAAATTCAGTCATTAATTCACTGTCCCACAGAATGTCATATGTTGTAAAATGTCTCCTCTTAATCTTCTTTGTTCCAATGTAAAATGCCCCAGCTTTGCCACCCTTCGTTCATAAGTCTTCCCTCTTAAAATCAGAATTAATCATGTTGCCCTGCCTTGGAAACTCTCCAGTAATTCCCTGTTCCTCATCAAAATACGGATTCCAAAATGGAGTTCCGTTGTTCATATGAGGCCGAACATATGTCTTGTATAAGGACATTATACACTGTTCGTTTCTAGTAATAAAGGCTTTCTTTGTGCAACTGATTATTGTATTTGCTGTTATTGCTGTGTTTTTACATTGTTTTTCCTGCTACAGATTGTTGCTTATTAACACTCTCACTACATTTCTCAGCAGTTTTCCCCCATACTGTATTCCCTCCCGGGGTTGTTTCATCCCAAATGTAGGACCACACATTTACCTGCATTAACCATCATTTTGTAAGTTCTTGCCCATAGTTCAATCTCCTTTAGATCCCTTGTGAATGATTCTTATTTGCTCTCCATATCCACCTCACTCCCTAACTTTGTGTGGCCGGCTTACTGTTTTCTTTTTACCCTTGTTAGTTATCAGCTGCACCTAGATACTTTCCACCTCTGAATCATCTTTCTTCAAACCACTTAGTTCCAACCATTCTACTCCCTCCTTAGTATATACACATACTTTCCTCTTCTGTCTTTTCTATTTCTGTTTAGCAGTGTATAACCTAGAATATGTTTGTTCCAATCGCTTGTACTGTCCCACCAAGTTTTTGTAATTGCAGCTATAGCTATGCATGCTTTTGCTACTAGCTTGTTTAACCCACCTTTTTTTTTTTTTTACCAGAGCCCATCACCCCATTTCAAGTTTAAAGTACTTGTAATCAGTGTTTCAGTTTGTGTCCCCAGGGCTGCACTACCATGCTTATTTCAATGCAATCCACCCCAACAATAATAATTTTTGTTTTCAAATCTCTCCCACTTTGTGATACATTTGCAATTCTTACTTAAGGTCCATTTCTTGAGCCATTCATTTACCACATTTGTCTCTTTATATCTTCATTTGCTGGCACTAGGGACTGGAAGTATTTCAGACAGCACAATCTCACAGCTCCTTTTTTCTAGCCTCTTGCAGAGCCTCATGATCAGGGTTGGATCAGAGTACAGGAGGTCCACATGGAAAATTGATACATTGGCCCAAATGGGAAAGCAATGGGGAGAAGCTGAGGTGACAGACTCACATCAGCATTTTACTTCAATTTGGTACAATACGTCTGTGTTTAAATCTTACATTTACTTGCAGTGCTCAAAATACCCCATTAAATTAGCAAATAATTGATAAATGCAACATTTTTAAGAGTTTAGAGGAAAACCAGATGCCCAACAAATGGTAGGGGCCCACCTGGAAATTTCCAGGTATTCTGGTGGGCCAGTCTGGGTCTGTATACTCATTTTTTATTTCATCTATATTTTGCCTGCCAACATTATTAGTGACTTCATAGACCACCACTAGTGGGCTTTCCCCAGAATATTGCAGAATTCTCTCTGACATCCTATCACTATCAGAAATGCATGCCTCTGAAAAACTGCTAGTTGTCCAACTTATTTTATCAGGCCCACAGATAAACTTGTCTGTATATTTAATTATAGATTCACCTAAGACAAATACTTGGCGTTCATTAACAATTTTTACCGGACTATTATGTTGGGTTAATTCTGATTCATTGTGTCCTTCAATGTCAACAGCATTTTCATTCAGTGCAAAAGGTTCAAAGGTATTTCTTAGTTCAGTATCAAAAGACATAGCCTTTCTACCCCTCTTAGTTCTTTGTTTATAATTCACTTATGTCCAGTCCTCCCCAGATTCATGTTTGTCCTCCCTCTGCCTTTTTTTAACATTACCCCCTTGCGAGTCAACATCAGTATTGTGTAGCAGAATTTGTGTAGCGTTTGTGCTTGTGCTTGTGTTTACATCACTAGAGTTCTGTCTAGTGCTTATGTGAACATTTGTTTGTGCTTCTTCGTCAATGTGTTTAAGTTTAAACTCTCTTGCTTACCCAGTTTCATTTCAAACTTTAACATTTTTATTTTCAGTTCCCTAATCTCTTTGGATTGTGTATATGTAAAGGCTTCAAAATCAATAATAGAGCTGAGGCTGAACTTATTGCATATTCCACATGTTATTCCAGTCTGTCCATTTGCAAGGGTAACATATCCCAATTCACTCTCCATCATTTATTTTATGCCTTTGTACCAAGAATACTAATTGGCCTACCTTAGTACTATGACAAAGTTCCTGATCTCCTGGTTATCGCCGGTTAATTCTGGTGACATGCTTGCCTCTGCCAGTGTCATCTCTGCTCACTGTGGCTGCTGCTTAAATCTTGGAAAACCAGAAGTGCTGACCACATCACTTCCAGTTTTGTGAGACACCATACATATGTTTAAAACAAAATATAAAGGCACATACAAACATGATTGTACTAAACTAGGGTTAAAAAGGTGTTCCCCTACTAGCCTATGCTGGTACAATGCACAGTAGGCTAGATTACTGCATCATACAAACAAGTTCTGGCAGAGCCACTACGACTGTGAATGCATTAACTAGATAAGGGTGTTTCATGGGCTTAAACATAAACATTTATTTATTTAAAAAATATCAAATTTACAAACCTTTGAGTCAGAGACTCATTTACAGAGGCACCTCGTTGAAACTAATGCAAAGACAGCACAGTTAACAAGTCCAGAAACAATGGCTCGGAGAGCAGACAGTTATAACAATCATTCACTGGAGATACATGAGTAGCAGTAGATAAACAGACTACATAGTTTAGGCACACAGGCACCACATCAAGAAGACCAAAGCAGTTCAAGCAATATACAATAGTTAACGCAAATAGACATCAGGAGTCAAAGAGAAGCCCAGAGTGTTCACACGAAGGCTGTTGCATACACTAACTGAATCAAAGTATAGTACATTGAGAAAGGGCATATTAAAGCAATAAGGCACAACAGGGTGTGTGTTATCATGTAATAATGTCACTCCTGGGGTGGGTTGAAGCATGAGGCAAAGCCAAGCATTTATTTATTTACATGTATTTATTTGATCCACTGGATCAGCAATATTTGCATAAGCTGTGCCCAGTGCAGATTTTACAGCACTGGTCCTGGTCTGGTGATCTGAGTTTTACCAATACCACACTGCATATGGCTTAGTGATATACTGTACAGATGGCTGCAGAGTCTAACCCATTGCAGGTTGAAGTTTTAGAAAACCATTATGCTACAAATATCAAGACTCACTCCCTCCCTCACCCCCAGTCACAATTAATCCTCTACCAAAGTCATGCTTAAATACTGGTGCCTCTACATCCACGCCACTAAGCTTTTTATGCCAACATGCTTCTTCTGCTGCTGCGAGTTAAACTCTTTATTTAAAAACATTTTGTTGAGAAATTTTTGTTTTAGTATATCCATGGTCAGGAAAAATGAATTTGTAAAAGAAACCAAAATCCCAATTTATCAGTTCATTGAATCACAATGCAGCATGTTATGAATTTTTCAGATTCTATGTGTAACCTACAGTAAGTCAAACAGAAATTAGACACAAATGCCTACCTATTTGCAAGTGAAGCAAATATCATTCAGTTGTAAACACCTATAGTCACAGCCAGGATTCACATTGCTAGACTCTGGGTAAGTATGACAAGTTTTCTAAATACTGGTACCTTATCCAGCTGTGTTCTGCTTTGTGTGTGTGTGTGTGTGTGTGTGTGTGTGTGTGTGTGTGTGTGTGTGTGTGTTTAAACATGCAACTTTCTAAAGTATATTGTATAGCACTGTGAATCCTGGCAGCAGTGTTTTTTTCTCTGCTGTGGCTAAGCAAGACACTGTAACAAGACACTTGCCTGCTGTAGGGGCTATTAGACATGAAACCAAAGGGTATGCTGTGAAGACTAACTTGGAGAAGATGCAATAAAACAAACTTGAATGACAGCCCCAGACATCATAAAACACCCAGGGAAAATTAGAAAAACTTCTCTAACAGCCTAGGCAGAAACAAAACACTGGATTGAAGTGAGAACTGAGAACTCAAAACAGCTGGTAAATAGCTCTAATTCATTATTTGTGTTTTTGATGTTAAAACACTCCTGCTAGCTGGACCTGATGTACAGAGAAAACAAAAATAGTGAATTAGAGCTATTTAGTAGCTGTTGTCTTATAGAAACCCCAGTTAGCTTGCTCTCAGGTATCTGCTAAACTAACTGTTTACATTTGTGCTCCCTGGATAAGAACAGTTACAAGGCTCTGCTGTTGCTAAACTAATTTTAAAGCAGTACACATGCTAAATCTAAGGGCATGGCTACATCACTGTCACATGAGACAGGGGGAATTGTAGGAGAAAGAAAGCCAATAAAACTATTTGTTATGGAGATCCCCAGGGGTCGTAAGACTACCATACAGCTAGCAAGCTAATTTAGGAAAAACTCCTCATAGCAGACAAAGGGAAGGACACACTAGGATTTAGCATACATACTGTATCAAAACACTCTACATAACATATGTTTTTTGCACATCACTGACTGTGTTTACCAAGAATTGTACCCATGATTAAAATAATTTGAACCCCATCCCCCAAACAATGTGCCCTCACATGAACATGCATGATTTATCTGTAAAGACAATTAAAAAAATATATTTCTAAATGCATTAGTAACACTAATGCTTTCAAGATTTTGAAACTACTAAAAAGATGAACTATATATACTGTATATAGATAGATAGAATATGGTAAAGGAATATTGTTAATCCCAAAAGCTGAACTTTGTTTTTAGTATATAAATGTTTAAGAAATACCTGAAAGCTGTCTATTTTCCTTAGTTTTTAGACACTTCTTAGTCTTTCCTTTTGAGACACCAGGTGACTCTGATAATCATTTGTTGCAAGGGTTTTTAAGTCAGTTTGAAGGCATTTTAAGTATCTTCTGTTCTAGTCCTTAACAAAATGCAGGGACTCCACAGACTTGTTGTTCTGTTCCTTGGTCCACATCCCAAACATGTGAGTCTTCTTTCAGGATGATTGAGCCACCTCATGCCCCTCCCACATGAATAAAAAAAAAGGTGGGATGGACCTTTTGAAGCTTCTTGGGTGGAGATGGGGTGGACCTTACTTCCCCCCAAAAAACAATGCTGCCTCCCACTACTCAGGTTCCAGTTCTTGTACCACCCATTTAAGAAAGAAAATAGTACCCTGCAACCATTGACTAACATGAAAGCATTATATATTAATCAGATTTTAGGATGTAATTGGGTTGCCATGTAACTTATGGTTACTACCCCTGCCTTGTGGGCTCAACAAGGTTGAGGGGTCTGGGTTCTGTTCTGGATGGAAAAGGGGGGGTTCTGTCCCAAGATAAAATTAAATAGCAAGGTGCCTCTACCCAGAGCAAAACACAATGCAATATCTCAGTAATCATGTAGTTTTTGGCTTTAGCTAATAATATTCTCACTGACAGTGTTAAACAATTTCTTAAATAAGGAAGGGAAGAAAAAGGGGATGCATAATTAAACAACAATTTGGCAGACTGGATGCAACAGGTAAAACAAAAACAATAGTAGTAACCATGCACACTGCCAGCATCAACATGCAGTAAAGGCACACCTCTCCATTGGCACCAGTGCCCCCTACAGTCAGTCTGGGTACCAAGGTGGTTAAATTGCAGGCCTGACCATTGCAGCTGAGTGGCCAGTGCTGGTGCAGTTTTAAATTGAAAACAGGAACCTTTGAATGAACTATTTTTAACTCCCCAGATAAGAGCAGGCCATGTGGCTATTCATGGTTCTGAAGACAGTCTCACAGGGTCTGACAAGGGTGGCAGATGTCTTGGCTGTAGCAGGGTCTGGCAGCTTGTCACCATCAGGGCTGTTACAGACTCTGGCAGCTTGTCACCTTCAGGTCTGTTTCTTTGTGGATGCTGGATCAGATCAGTACTAGGGACCAGGGCCACATGCCTACCCGACACATCTAGACATCTAACTCCCCAGGGCAGATGATGGCTAATGCCCAGCTATGGAGAAGCAGATGAGTGCAGAGTGGGTACCCTTTTTTGAACCAGTATTTCCTTTTTCTGGTAATACAGACAATGTCAATGTCAATCAGGAAGCAAAGTATTTGAGCCAACCAGCCACCCCTCTTTGTTTTCTAAAATTTGAAGTTTTATGTCTTTTTTCAATGAACACAATGGTCCCCTGGTGTGCCCAACATTTCACCCACCTTGAGCGTCTTCAGGGGCAAGGATATAGTTTTAAATAAAGTTAGTATAACTGATGGCCATTCATGCCTTCAAGTTGGACTTGAGGCCCCATCCACTATATTGTGATGGTAAACCCTATCTGATGACATAGCTGCAGGAGGGTTGCCTCCTATTAAGGCTGGTGAAATTTTTGGGTAATGTGTAGGGTGCTCCTGGGGGTTGGGAGTAGCTGGATAGGATTAACTGCCTTACAATTTATTGATCATATTAATGATTATTAGAGGTTTGTTGTTAGGCTAATAGATTCATTGTCACAGCTTTCTTTATAGTTGTCAGACTTGTTATGTTCATGGTGATGTAATGGGAGAAGAAAGTTGTTGCTGTTACGAGCGTATCCTTTTTCCTTTTTGAAAAAGCTAATAAAGTATATTTAATTGTAAAAATAAATAATATCACTAATTAACAACTTCTGAACTTCCAAACTGAACTTCATCAAACATGTCAAACAATTAGACCACAGACTGCCAATCTCTGTGAGAGGGCAGGCTGGATTATGTGCTGCCTTGTTATACCCAGTACACGGCCCTGTAAGAGGTGTCAAGCTGAAACAAGGTGCCCAGTGCAGTGGTGGGCTTCAGTCTCTGAGAAGACACTGGACTGAGTGGAGCTATGGACTGCTGATCCAGAGTCCCTCGCAGCCACCAACCAGAGATATCTGAGAGAAAGTCCCTACAGAGGTGCTGCCTTCTGCATATCAGCTGACTTAGACACTAAGGTGTTAAAGGTATGTGTGTAAAAAGTGTCAAACCCAGAAGTAATAGCAAGGTAGGTAGTATGAACATAGCTCCTACTTCACCAATTAATGCGACTGCAGCCACGCTAGGCTGGCTGTCAACAGCAGGAGCAGCAGTAGATATTTAAATAATCGTCTTTCATTGAATTTTAAATTTATTTTTTTAATTTAAGTTTTTAATATAAGTTTTAAGAGGATCGAGGCAGGGTTTTAGTGTAGATAGGGTCACTGGTGAGTTAATAGTAGGAGGTAGTTTTTATTGTTTTTCATCGCTCAACGACCAGAAAGTGTTAATATTTGTATTAGTTGTTTCAGTTCAGCTGTATAATTCATGGTAACAAAGGTTTACATTGTATCAAGTAATACAGATTTTTTGTTCCATCTATTCAATGACGATACTTACAATCAGGGAGCTCTTTGTGGCATTCATTGATTGTGGGCACTCCTTGGTTTGGTGGAGCCACAGGGAGAGTTGGAGTGTGACGCAAATGTGTTGGATTATCCCTTTGGGAACCAGACTTTAGTGAAGCACCCAAAAACATCGGAGAGTGATGGCCTGCTGGAACCAATAATACCTGAAAGGAGGAGAGAAGGACCTGAACGGTGGTGGATTGCCATTGCCACTGGCCGAAGCTGGCAGGGTTTCAATGGTGCCTGTGCTGAGTTGTAGGGGCAGTCTTGTATTATCCGGAGTTGAAATTGGAAGATTGGACTGGGTTGACGGTGAGTGAGCTTTCTGGTTCAAGATAACTTTTTCTCCTGGCTCAAGCACGTTTGTTAATTCTGCTGACTTTTCACAGCTACAGTGGTGGCAGAGCTGTAGCTGTGTGATATTCATCAATCCTCATTAAGTGCCCTACTGCTTATTGCGAAAACATCCTTGATTGGGACTGGACCAAGGTGGCAGTGAGAGAGCTTACCAGTTCAGTTTAAAAACTCTCTCTCCTGACTCTACGAGTGTGACTTAGAACTGTGTAGATTTGGTTTTGCATGGATACAGCAGTGGTAGAACTGAGCTGTGATATCTTCATTTGTTTTTCTTTAATGCCCCACTGCTCTTGGTGAGAACACTTGTAACTGGGGTAAATCAGTTTGGTTAAACTTTGCTGTTAAAATAATGACGTGGTCAGTGTTAGAACACTTCTCAGACTTGATGTGCTGCTCCTGAATTACAAATATTACTGTACTGTGCTGGGTTTCGGGTTTATGGTATGAATGGTTAGGTTTGTCTGAGAGTGTGCGTATCTAAGGTTGTTTTATGTGTTTTTCCCTTTATGAATGTGTATGACTTAGTTGTTTCTGTAATTATTAGAGACTACAATATGTGTGATTCTTTGGGAATTATTCTGTTTTATATGTGGGAGTGAGGGGGTTCAACCATTACTAAAAGCTGTTTTTATTAGTTTAGAAATTATTTGTAAGGGAGAGAAAGTGTTAAGGTCTGCTATACATCGGACCACCTAAGTCTGTTTTGGCCTTTCAAGGGATCCCCAATAATTGTGCCATTGATGGTCTCCTGCCGATTTGTGAGACTGGCGATTCTGCAAAGATGAGGCTAAGAATGTGGGGAGGATCCAAGACCTACATGGTCATAATGTCGTACAATTAATAGCGTACGACATTATAGCTAACCCGAAAGTGTACTGTCCAGGACAGTGAAAGGTGCAATACTGTGTATACTGCTGTACTAGGTATTGCACCATTCACACACTCCCAGGCAGAGGATAAGACCTCTGCTGGGAGTGGGTTCTGCTGAGCAGCTGGCATGGCTCACTGGACTAAGCCACAGCAGCAGGAACCCAGGTACTGCATCTAGGACCAGGTTTGATTCCTGGTCCCAGATATTTTATTTTTGTCCACTATTAGTGCGCTCCCCGAGTTGGACCCCCACCCCGTAGTTGAGAATGTTTAGTGAGGGGTTCCGGGGGCACAGACCCCCTGTAATGGGGTGTGTAGGGGGCAGAGCCCCCCCATAGAAATAAGAGTTATGCCACATGGCAATATCATGCTGCATTGGCAGTGCAATTTTGCCATGCGCATTAATGTCTTGCGGCATTATGACCCTGTGCTGATCCGAGATAGCGGTGGAGGGGGGAAAGATTGGGTTAGTGAAGACTCAGAGATACCGTGGGAGGATATGGAATAATTATAGGGGTCCCCCCTGCTTAGTTCACCTCCCTAGGGCTTTATCTATGGTAAAAGAGGCAACAGGTTAACAGGCCAGCCAACTCTGCCCCTCCCCTTTAGGTCATTCTTTGCAATGCAAGATTGTTGAGGAATAAGACTGCAGTGATGGAGGCTTTCATCGCTGATTCTTCATCTGATCTTATTTGCATCCTGAAGACCTAACTGGGTGACAACTCTGGACCTGTGTTTGAGTTGTCTATTCTGGCGGGTTACTCCATGGTGGATTGCCCGAGGTGGGAGTACGGTGGGGGTAGCCATTTGCTTTAAATCAGCTTTGAGCTTCATGGCATTCCCCCACGTGTAGTACCACATCTTCTGAGTGGCAGTCAAGGATGAGGCAGGTGTGGGCTTTTGGCTCATCCTCATATACCGGCCACCACATTGTGAGGTTGATTTCCTTCAGGAGCTGATAGATTTCATGGTCGACCAGGTGTTGGAGGCCCCCAGACTGTTAGTGCTGGGGGATTTCAGTGCCTGGGTCGATGATGAGATCTCGTCTTTTGGTCAACGGCTTCTCCAGTCAATGTCATCAGTGGGCCTTACACAGGTAATTACCTCTGCCACTCACTAGCATGGGCACACTCTGGACCTGGTATTCACATTGGGGCTTACAGTATCTTTAGTGCAGTCAAGGTTGATCCAGCTTTCTGGTCAGATCATCATGTCATTTCATTTCATTTCAGACCCACCATTTAAATACATCCCCGACAGAGACAGTCCAGTACTGCTCTTCACAAAATTTGGAGCCTTGCACACTCCAGGCAGTGCTGGAGTCTCAGATTTGATAACGGCTTGTGCTGAGGTAGTCAAAACAGCTGTGGAGGGCTATAATATGGCTCTCGCTGCTGCCTTGGACTCCCTGTCACCCATCCGCATCTGTTCCTTGGCCTCCTGTTGCAGTTCCCTATAGTATTGTGAGTAGCTGAGATGGTTGAAGACTAAGGGACAGAGGTTGGAGCATTCTTGGAGGAGATTTCACTCTGTTGAGGACAAACTGGCTCCGAAGAATCACTATGGTGACTATCAAAAAACAAACACCCTAAGACAGAGTTCCTGTCAAGGATGATTGTGGCAAGAAAAACCCAGCTAAACTTTTTCGCACCATAGACAGAATGACTAATCCAGTCTGCCTGCAATCCATTAAAGCTTTTTCAGCAGAGAAGTGCAAGGAGTTTGGCAGTTTCTTCCTTGGCAAGGTGTCCTCAATACGGGGGGGGGGGGGGATCACCGCAAGTGGCCTGTCATGGGCCACTGGTGTCCATGAAAGGAGGGGAAATGACAATCTGCAAACCTGGACTGAGTTTGTTCCAGTTGTAGAAGAGGAAGTGGTCCAGATGATCTCTGGCTTGTGTCCTACATGCTGTTCACTCAATTCTGGACCAACTTGTCTCCTTATTGGTAGCCTTGATTTTCTAGGACCGGTATATGCTAGGATTATTGGGTGTTCTCTGAGGAAGAGGGTCTTTCCGCCAGCCTTAAAAAGGGCAGTGGTGAGGCCCCTTCTAAAAAAAAACTTCTCTGGGCCACGAAGTCCTAGCAAACTACAGGCCTGTCTCAAATCTTCCCTTTTTAGGAAAGATTATTGAGAAGGTTGTGGTGATGCAGCTGGAGGCTCATCTGGAGTTATTTAACATCTACAAGCCTTTCCAGTTGGGATTTAGGCCCTGTCATAGTACTGAGACTGCTTTGGTTAGGGTGTTGCATGATCTCCTCATGGTGAGGGATCAGAGATTGTGTTTCATCTTGATCCTATTAGATCTCTCATTGGCTTTTGACACAGTGGATCACAGTGTTTTGCTGGATCACCTGAGGAATTATGTGGGATTCACTGGTACAGTTTTGCACTGGTTTGAGTCCTACATCACAGGGAGATCTCATCAAGGGGCCTTTTGTAAGTTCATCTCTGAACCGAGGGCTGTCACCTATGGGGTTCCTCAAGGCTCGATTCAAGCACCCATGTTATTCACCATGTACATGTTGCCCTTAGGTGAGATCAGAAGGTGGCATGGGCTTGAGTTTCACTTCTAGGTAGATGATACTCAGTTCTACTTGTCTTGCCCACAGATCAGGTAAATGCAGTGTCAGTGCTCGGACATTGTCCCCAAGAAATCAACAACTCGATGTCCTCCAACTGGGTACATCTCAACCCAGGGAAGACAGAGGTGATGGTCATCGAACCAGGGTGGTTTGGGTCGGCAATGACAAGTGGTGACCTTTCTTTTCCATCATTAAATGGTCACAGTCTTTGAGCTATGGATGTGATGAAGGACTTGGGCATCATTCTTGACTGAAGGCTGACATTTGAAAAACAGGTGTCTGTGGTAGTCAGGAATGGTTTTACCATCTTCGCAATATCACCTGAATCAAACCATTTGTCCATGCCTTTGTCACCTCCTGATTGGATCACTACAATGCTCCCTTACCTAGGGCTAGCTGTAAGTTTGATGTGCCGACTGCAGTTGATCCAGAACGCAATGGCACGGATGGTGGAGGGAACGCTTCGTAGTGTCCACATCACGCTGGTGCTGAGGTCTTTGCATTGGCTTCCTGTTCATTGGTGCACCATCTTTTAGACTTGCTTAATAACATTCAAGGCCCTATGTGGACTGGGCCTAAGCTACCAGAAAGATCTTCTGAAGTACTACACTCCCTCTCGCCCCCTCCAGTCCACAGATGTGGGTTTACTTCTGGTTCCCCATTCCCATTTAAAACAGTCTGGGGACAGGGCCATTGGAGTTGCGGCCCCTTCACTGTGGAATTCTCTCCCAGAATCAGTATATTCTGCCCCCACTGTAGATACCTTTAAACACAGATTAAAAACATATTTATTTACACAGGCCTATCCAGATTATTAATTAATTTTAGATTTTTTTATTTGTTACTGTTATACTTATATCTTAATGTATTTATTTGTTTGTTTTTTTTTACCTTTAAAGAGAAACCTGTCTTTCTATTTGTGAGGTGCTGTGAGCCATTGGAAAGGGTGCCATATAAATAACATTTGCCTTGCCTTGCCCTATTATTGAGATGCTACACACTAAATTTCAAAGTCCTCAGTGATAAGACAGGCAACATATAAGCTGTTAAAAACATTGTACTTCACACAAACCCTCAACCCTAACAAACAGTACAGGTGGTACCATGCCTGTATAACAGAGTGAGTGAGAGAGAGATAATAGATAGATAGACCGACAGACAGACAGATAGATAGAGAGATAGATATTCATTGCAAAAACTACATAACTACA
Source organism: Neoceratodus forsteri (assembly GCA_016271365.2). Classification (NCBI taxonomy): domain Eukaryota; kingdom Metazoa; phylum Chordata; order Ceratodontiformes; family Ceratodontidae; genus Neoceratodus; species Neoceratodus forsteri. The sequence goes on from JADMNL010000023.1 coordinate 437,629,641, forward strand.
TAAATGCAGATTACGGTTTCTACCAAACAAAACCCAAACCCCACAAAGTCTGAAATGTGCTATTAATAATTTAGTCAAGCCTAAGTCCCTCTCCAGCCCCTCCGCTCATTACCTAAGGCCACACTACATGTATAGGGCCATGCATTAATGATGTGGTACCGTATTCAGGGCAAACATATTCAAAATTTGAAATAGCAGCTCTAATCCCCCCCCTTCCCCATCCCCTACCCTAATATCATGGACAGACAGAGCGATAAATAGACAGACAGACAATCAGGTAGGCAGACAGACAGAAAGATAAATAGAGAGACAGACAGACAGATAGATAGATAGATAGACAGACATACAGACAGACAGACAGACAGACAGACAGATAGATAGATAGATAGATAGATAGATAGATAGATAGATAGATAGATAGATAGATAGATAGGCATGATGGCTAAGGGTGATATACAAGGAAATATGCCCGCAGGGGGTTAATCAGATAATAAAGCCAGGTGAGTGGCTTTATTATCTGGTTAGCCCTAGAAAGGGAAATATTTACGAGTACACCAGACTTACCTAACATTTATTTTATATAATACATTAAGAAGAGATTTTTAGCTTTAGATAGTGTTTCCAATCATTTTCAGGTTTGCCTTTGTTGTGTTTTGTCCCAATGTCTTTCAATAGTCTAGTGGCAATTTCATTATGGCCAGTCTTTTGGCCCTAGTGTTTTTCCATAGTGTATGGTCCCTCTGTATAATGGGAGTATCTCTGCTGCAGTCTGTCCTTTATCCGATTGCTGAAATCATAGTGTACGGTTCATGGCTGTAGTCTAAAGTGACATTTTCAGTAGAGGACTGTGTCTGCAGTCGGGAACAGCTTATTCAGTAATGAGCAGCTGAATTGTGCAGTTGGAGGGAATGGAATTGATGGACATGGTAGCAGCAGAACAAAGGGCTTGGTATCTGAGAAGACAGCCAAAGCATCAAGGGACATGGCTGTTTGGTAAGATACAGGGGTTGTTTTAGGTTAATATGATACTGTAGGTAATGTTATTTTTTTGAGGGGGTTCTAGGGTTTTGTTTTCCAATGTAGGACTGTATTGTAAGTGTACAGTAGTTATTAACATTGGAATTTGTGTTATTGATTTGGTAGGAATGTTAATTGATGGCAAACTCTGCAGGGTTTTTCCCCTGGCTGCATCGGCGGCAGGAATTTCATCGGCTGCTGCTGCTGCAACTCTAATTCGAAGGGCGGCCGTTGCCGTGGACCCAGAGGGCAGGCTAGTTGGCGATACGTCATGCATCCACGGCTGAGGACTGATGTTGGTGGGCTCCTGCAGGAGCCAATCAGTGCCAGGTAGTTGGGTGCAAAAATCAAAGTTCCTCGGCTGGGCTATTTAAGCAGAGCCCAGCCGAACAGAACTGAACTCTGCAGGGTTTTTCCCCTGGCTGCATTTGTGGCAGGAATTTCATCGGCTGCTGCTGTTCTAATTCTAGGGCGGCCATTGCCGCGGACCCAGAAGTCAGGCTAGTCGGCGATATGGCGCGCATCCGTGGCTGAGGACTGATGTTGGTGGGCTCCTGCAGGAGCCAATCAGCGCCATGTTGTTGGGTGTGAAAATCAAAGCTCCTTGGCTGGGCTATTTAAGCAGATCCCAGCCGAACAGAACTGAACTCTGCAGGGTTCTTCCCCTGGCTGCCTTGGTGGCAGGAATTTCATCGGCTGCTGCTGTTCTAATTTGAGGGCGGCCATTGCTGCAGACCCAGAGGTCAGGCTAGTCAGCGATACGGCGCATGTCCGCGGTCGAGGACTGGTGTCAGTGGGCTCGCACAGAAGTCAATCAGCGCCATGTTGTTGGGCACGAAAATCAAAGTTCCTCGGCTGGGCTATTTAAGCAGAGTCCAGCTGAACAGAACTGAACTCTGCAGGGTTTTTCCCCTGGCAGCATAGGTGGCAGGAATTTCATTGCTGCTGCTGCTGCTCTAATTCGAGGGTGGCCATTGCTGCGAACCTTGAGGTTGGGCTGGTCGGTGATACAGTGCACATCCGTGGCTGAGGACTGATGTCAGTGGGCTCCCGCAGGAGTCAATCAGCACCAGGTTGTTGGGCGCGAAAATCAAAGCTCCTCGGCTGGGCTATTTAAGCAGAGCCCAGTCGAACAGAACTGAACTCTGTAGGGTTTTTCCCCTGGCCACATCAGTGGCAGGAATTTCATCAGCTGCTGCTGCTCTAATTCGAGTGCAGCCGTTGTCGCGGACCCAGAGGTCGGGCTAGTCGGCGATATGGCATGCATCCACAGCTGAGGATTGATGTCGGTGGGCTCCCACAGGAGCCAATCAGTGCCAGGCTGTTGGACACGAAAATCAAAGCTCCTCGGCTGGGCTATTTAAGCAGAGCTCAGCTGAACAGAACTGAACTCTGCAGGGTTTTTCCCCTGGCTGCACTGGCGGCAGGAATTTCATCGGCTGCTGCTGCTGCTGCTCTAACTCAAGGGTGGCCATTGCCGCAGATCTGGAGGTCAGACTAGTCGGTGATATGGCGCACATCCATGGCTGAGGACTGATGTTGGTGGGCTCCTGCAGGAGCCAATCAGCGCCATGTTGTTGGGCACGAAAATCAAAGCTCCTTGGCTGGGCTATTTAAGCAGAGCCCAGTCGAACAGAACTGAACTCTGCAGGGTTTTTCCTCTGGCTGCATCAGCGGCAGGAATTTCATTGGCTGCTGCTGTTCTAATTCTAGGGCAGCCATTGCCATGGACCCGGAGGTCAGGCTAGTCAGCGATACGGTGTGCATCCGCTGCTGAGGACTGATGTCGGTGGGCTCCTGCAGAAGCCAATCAGCGCCAGGTTGTTGGGTGCGAAAATCAAAGCTCCTCGGCTGGGCTATTTAAGCAGAGCCCAGCCGAACAGAACTGAACTCTGCAGGGTTTTTCCCCTGGCTGGATCGGTGGCAGGAATTTCATTAGCTGCTGCTGCTGCTGCTCTAATTCGAGGGCGGCCGTTGCCACGGACCCAGAGGTCGGGCTAGGCGGCGATACAGCACGCATCCATGGCTGAGAACTGATGTCAGTGGGCTCCCACAGGAACCAATCAGCACCAGGTTGTTGGGAGCAAAATCAAAGCTCCTGGGCTGGGCTATTTAAGCAGAGCCCAGTCAAACAGAACTGAACTCTGCAGGGTTTTTCATCCCACCCACCCACGCCACACCCACTCCTTAATTAAGTGGTCTTGTGTAGCCGCTTTCACCAGGAATCTCCCATCTAGAAGGGGCAGCAGCTGGAAGAAACTAGTTAAAGGGAACTCTTTTATGCCAAGTGTTTTGTTTCTTCTGGGGGACAATGTGGAATAATCATTCTTCTGTAGATGGGACAGTATAGTAACTTTTAGGGGCTATTGCTGTGATTTTTATAAGTCTTGTTAGTGTGCAGCCTCTAGACTTCTCCCCCATGCCACTTGAGTGCTTTAATTTGTGCTACTGCTCCGCCTCCTTCCTACCAGGCAATAACATTGCTGTTTCAATCTGTTTGTCTGGGGCTCAATCTACTCAATTCTAAGCATCTGCTATTCCCACTAAGCCCCTTCCATACATTAACTGCCTGCCGTACTAGCTGAAAAATGTTTCTGGGTATGTTTCTGTGGAGCGGTTATATCCTGCTTACTCTATGCACTGACCAGCTGTTGATGAACTCTCGGGTGGAAAATAACTGGCCACCTGATCCCACACTAGCCCATTATCCATGTGTCTACCCCAACTAGTCTCCTACCCCAGCTTGCTTACTTTGAATAGTCTCAGAAAAGGAGGAAATTTCTACGTGTGTACTGTATACCTAAGACTACACAAACGTCAGTTTTTTCATCTCCCACTCCAGTCGTTCCAGAAGGTATGGGTCTTTCTAAAGTTTTTGCTAGCAGGGGATATTGAAAATAACCCAGGTCCTCCCTGCACCAGTATCCCAAATGTAACTTCCTCCTTGCCCAGCTGGGCCAATACAAAAGACTGAAACTGGTTCATATCAATGTAAATAGCCTCTGACCCAAACTACAAGAACTTGAAGCCTGGGTTGACCAGTACTCCCCTGATGTATTAGCCATCCCTGAAACATGGCTTAAACCTAGCATCTTAGCACATGAGATTGAGATCCCAGGATTCAAAACTTTTCGGCAGGACAGAATTGGGAAAAGGGGTGGAGGGGTCATCATATACGCTAAGGCGTCACTAGCAGTTTCTATAGTAGCGACCCCATCCCTGGTTGATGCGGGTTGTGAAGCACTATTTGTTAAACTCCTGTTGGACGGTGCTAGGCCCTTACTAATAGATTGTGTATACAACCCCCCCAAGACTGCAGTGGAAGCACTAAAGGCCCTTACCAAACTTATCCCCTGACCTACCTTCCTGCGAGAAAATAATCCTGAGTGACTTTAACCTCCACTGGAGCCCCTTGACTAAATGCAACATTAAGATCAATTTGCAAGAGGTCAACCTGACACAGCTTAACCAGGAAACTACTAGACTAAATTTGAAATCTGGTAACCACACCACTCTGGATTGGATCCTGGTGTCCAATCCCAGTAGATTTCAGGTGGCCGGCACTTTTGCCGACTCCTTAAGTGACCATGCCCCTATCTTTGGTATATGGAAAAATGATTATCCAACTCCTTCCCCCAGGATCTTTCTGGTGCATGACTACTATAAATTTGATGTCAATTCCTTCCGAGGTACCATATCAGCAGTGGATTGGGCTCAGATAAAATTTGTCCCTAGTCTAGACATAGCCCTGGACCTTTTCACCAAGAATTTCCTTTCTGCTGCCAATAAGCATGCCCCCCCTTAAGCAAGTGAGGGTCAAAGGATAACAGTCTAGGTAGCTGACACGTGATCTAAAAAAGATAATGAGAGAAAGAGACAGGGCCTGGAGCAAGTACAAATCCACTAAATTGGCCAATAATTGGGTCCTGTACCGAATGCTCAGGAACAAATGCAAAAGAGACTTACAACAGGCCAAGTGACAGTACCTCAAGAACTTGCAAACAAAAAATCTCTCTGACCCCAGAAAATTCTGGTCTCAAATTAATACACTTCTAAACGGACATTACACGCAAAATGTCTGTGACATTGTTGTGGGTGGTGTATGCCTCATGAACCCACAAGACGCTGCTAATACCTTTAATGTATTCCTCACTGATATTGACAAATATAAGGTTCACCCCTGCAGCTCTAGCCAGGCATCCCTTGATGACAAAGAAGATCCTCCCTCATCACCTAACTTCCACCTTAAGTTGGTGTCTAAAACTGAGGTCCTAAAGCTGATCAGGAACATTAAGGTCACTGGTTCTGCAGGGTGTGACAGGCTAGAACCCAGAGTACTCAGATTAGCAGCCCAAAAAATTGCCACACCAATCATGTGGTTATTCAACAGGTCGCTGGTAGAAGGTAAAGTTCTCACAGCCTGGAAAACTGCCCTGGTTACCCCCATCCCCAAAGGGGGGGCCAAGTGAGCTGGTTGAGAATTACAGACCGATTTCCATACTCTGCACACTAAGCAAAATGCTTGAGAGAATTGTGTACCAACAAGTCCAGGAATATGTTGAACAACATAACCTCCTTAGTCCTCAACAACACGGATTTAGAAAACTACATGGCACAGATACCGCCTTGGTTAGCCTTACATCTGACATCCTCGCAGCCCAAGATAACGGCCAACTAACTGGTGCTATCTTTATAGACCTTACCAAGGCCTTTGATCTGGTGGACCACCAGCTGCTCATCTCGCAGCTCAGATCCCTTGGATTGGACAACCACTCAGTGAAGTGGTTCATAGATTACCTGGATGGCAGATCTCAAATAGTCAGATGGCAGGGGGCAAAGTCAGACAAACACTCCATCTTTGAAGGGTCCCCCAAGGTTCAATATTGGGGTCCCTCCTATTCTCCTTATTCATCAATAACTTGCCTAAGCACTGTGGAGGTGTCAAGGTGACCCTTTATGCCGATGATGCCGTGTTGTACAGGTCAGCCCCGGATGCAACACAGCTAAATCAGCTTCTGAACCAGGACCTTTCCACACTGGAAAACTGATTCCAGACTAATCGGCTAGTCCTCAATGTGTAAAAAACCAAAGCCATCCTATTTGGACCCAAATGACTATGCCCTGATAGATCATGCCTATTGTCCCCCTGCCTGTCCAGTGGTTCTCCTATAGATGTTGTGGATTGCATTAAATACCAGAGCATCTATATTGATAAAGACTGTTCCTTCAAGGTTCATGTTGATCAACTAACCAAGACGTTGAACCAGAAGCTTGGTCTCCTATATCGTCTGAGCCCTTTTCTCACCCAGACATCTAAGCTAAGGGTAGCCACCAGCATTCTCCTGCCCACCCTGTTCTATGGGGCCCCAGTGCTACACTCACTGTGAAACACGGAGATGCAAAAACTGAAAATATTGTATCACAGAGTTGGGTGTTTTGCCCTGGGTACTCCGCCCATAGAACGTCATTGTAAAGTACTGCACTCACTGAACTGGCCTTCCCTTGAGGACAAACTGATGTACCCTTCCCTATGTCTGGCCTTCAAGCTTCTACAAACTAATGCCCCCCCAGTCTGAGCTGCATCTTAACACTTAAATGGCCTGAAAGAACCTTAAGGTCCTCTGATCGGCAACTTCTCCATGTCCCCAGAGTCAGACAGGTCAAGGCCTTCGGTCTTTCGTGGCTTACATTCCGTCCCTCTGGAATGGCTTTCCTAATAATCTCCAAGACTACAGCTCCCTTGTCAGCTTTAAAAAGGGCCTCAAGACCTACCTGTTGGGGCTAAGCCTCTGTGCATGCTACCGCTGAGGATCGGAACACTCCATAGGGCTACCTCTGTACTACTATCAGCCGCCAGGCATGCCTTTACTCCCATATTGGGACCTTTAACACTTGATGAGTCATTTGTAACTGTAATTTTTTTTGTGAAACTGCTCCGTTTCAATGAACAATGCATGACTGTCATTCTTGTGAAACTGTTTTACTCCTCATGATCTTCAATTGTACCTAACCTGTCTGTGAATCGTACAACATGTCCTGATTGTAATGTCTGTTTTACTCTATTTACCTTGAATTGTTCCCCCTGTTTTTTCTCCTGTAGCCTGTAATTAATCCCGGGTCGCCCTTGAAAAAGGGACTGTAATGGTCTCAGTGGGTCTACCCGGTCACCAAAATTTTAAATAAATAAAACAGTGCAGCGAAATTAGGCAAAACCTTTGACTCTACCTTGTTTTCATTATAAAAGATTCCGGATTTTTTTTCATTGCAAAAGATTCTGGTCATCTTCTGGTTTTATTTAGTGGTACAATTTTCTAATTCCACCAAAATGTGAGTATTTTATAAAGGTTTTAATTTAATTTTTTCTCAAGAAAAAAGATGGCCGACACATTTTGCATAGAAATAGCATTGTAAACCTGGCAAGGGTTAGTGTCGAAAAAATAGATAAAGACTCATGTTGCATAGCATAGGAGGTACCTAGACAAGTAAATTTGACAGGTAAGCTAAAATTTTTGTTCTTAACTGTAGTTGAAATAGGCTTTTTTGGAAAAACATTTTTCATTGCACTGCTGCTTCAATTGGTCAGTAATTGTTAGTTTCCATGTCTTCTTGTGTTTACCATCATCTTAATGTGTGTTATTTCCCATGGTACACAGCTTTAATTGGGAGTTATATGACTTTATTAGTGAAGGTATACTGTTTAGTTGGGATGTATATAGCTTTAACTGGGAGAAAGTGCAGCTTTAATCAGTGAGGTATACAGTGAAAGGTAATATATATATATACATTTATGTAGTCATACAACATGAGTAGACAGAAAAGTGTACAAATAAATGAGCTGTTTTTACTGATGACATATGAAAACTGTTAAAATAAATCTTTAAGTAGATGTTGCATATGTCACAGTCATTTATTTTACAGGTTGCATATGTCATAATCATTTATTTCACAGCTACATAACTGTGCATTCTACAGCTGGAGCTTTTTACAGAACCAATCAGAGAACAGATTTCACAATGCTGATGGCAGCCCTGTCATGCCCTGAAAGAAGCTGCTGAACTCAAAGAAAAACAGTTTAATTTTCACACAAGCAACTGACTTTAAAGTTATAACTTCTGAACTGATGTATAAACTGAATACACAGTGGCTTACAGTAATTCAAAATACACTATTCAGCACCATATGTGAGGAAGCAGGACTTTAATAACTCACTCGCAACTCACTCATGAGTTATTACCACCTCCCCTTACTCATGAAGATAAAGTGTTTTTTTCGAGCAAATTTTATTTATTTTCATGAATGATGTACAAATCAACATCATAAATACAATTCAATACATGTCAATTAATGTGAAGCATGCCAAAGCCTAAGTATATACCACTACAGAACTATATTTCCTCATATTCATAAAATAAACTAATTTCTAACTGTAATTCAGTCCTTTTGTAAGTCCAAATCTGTATTATTAGTCACACTACCATCCATGTGTCTATGCACTTTGTAGGTACCACTTCATCTTAAGAAGGCCTCTGGATTGATTCCCTGTCTAACTTGCTGACAGCCATTTGAAAAAGGGATCCAATGTGGCATAATACTTGTCCAGTGATCTAGTATTTAAATGGACAATTCTCTCATTAAGGGCCAGATTAATTAGATGATTGGCCCATTCATTCAGGCCAGGGGAATACTTATCCTTCCAGTTGCTCAACATCAAGAGCTTAAAGCCTAAGGCTGCCAGCATAAACCATTTTTTGTAACATGTAGAGTTAGGAGGTGCCTTGTATCACCAAGTATGAAACTCTCAGATTCAAAAGGCAGGTTAACTCCAAGGACCTGACTGCATACTTTCCAGATGAGTGTCCAAGATGATTTAAGGAGTGAGCAACTCCATAACATGTGAGATAAATCTGCATTTGCATTGCCACATCTCCAGCAATTAATTTCCGCACTTATGCCAAGTTTATGTAAGTTTGCAGGTATGTAGTACTAAACATGCAGGATTTTAAATTGTACTAGATGGTCTTGCATTTTTTTGCTGACTTTATAAGCATTATGCCACACAAGCTCCCAAGAACATTGAGAAATTGTGTGTTCTATCCTATCTTCCCAGACTTCCTTAGTTTTGTCCACCACATCTGGAGTGGCATTAATGGACATTTTATATAGAAGGTGTATAGCGCAGTGGTTTAAGGCTCTAAGCAGCAAACCTAGAGACCTGGGTTTGAATCCCACAGCTCCCACTTGCATACTGTGTGACCCTGAGCAAGTCACTTAACTTCCTTGTGCTCCCAGGTCACACTTGTAAACAAGCTTCCAGCTTAGTGTGTCTCTCCCAGTTAAAAAACAAAATATATATATATATATATATATATATATATATATATATGACTTTCCTGCTCCCTCCTTTCCCCTCATCATCGTGATAAGTCTATCAGGCTCTTTAGAGGGCTGAACCGCTAAATTAACATCTAACACACCTTGTAATGTTTCTCTTATTTGTAGAAAGGAGTGAAACTCTGTGAATGGTAACTTGTATGGACCTCTCAAATCAGAAAAAGACCTTAGAATACCATCTTTGAGGTCTACTAGATCCCATATCATCAGAATACCTCTGTCTTCCCATACAGGGTTAACCAGTGCATCACTCTCTGTAGTAATAATGGTATTCCTCCATATAGATGTGAACTGTATAGGGAAAAAAGGAGTGGAGAAAAACCTGCCAAACCATTTAAAAGGCTCTACCGCTACTCTCAAATATGGGTGGGACGTTATGTTAGCTGGGTATATACCCAATAGAATATAATACAATGAATGTGGACTAATTATTGTGGCTTCATATTGTACCCAGAAAGGAGAGTTACTGTCAGCCAAGAACCAATAACAAGCCTGTCTATACAGAAAAGCTTGGTGGTAACATTTGAAATCTGGGAGTCCCATGCCACCTTGTTGCCAGTTTTTTTCAAGTTTCTCCAAACTGAGTCTAGCCTTTTTCCCTTCCCATAAAAACCTTCTAATAGAAGAGTCTTGTCTTTTGAAACCAGCTAGGCTTAATGTCCATTTGGATGTTTTGTCAAAAGTATAACATTTTGGGCACTAACATCATTTTTAGAGCATTCACATTTCCCATAATGATAGATTGCGCTTACCCCATTTGTCAAATGTAATACCCATCTCTTCCATCAGTGGTTTAATACTGTTCATAACTAGGTTCTCTAACCTACAGGGAATCTGAATTCCTAGGCACTGTATGTGATGTAATCCTCTCCCCATTTTAGCTTATACTGAGAACATAGAATCCTAAAGGCTCCTTTGTTGCCTTTCAAGGGAAGAACTTCGGATTTTGACCAATTAATAGGCAAACCCAAAATTACCTTAAATTCTTCTAATAGATCCATAACTTGCCGTAGAGACCTATGGGGGTTTGACAAAGACAGAAGCACATCATCTGCGTATGCCACTACTTTGTGTTCCAATTTTTTAAACCTATTGCCTGAGATTAAGCTATCTTGTCTAATGAGACAAAGTAAAGGTTCCAGTGCCAGTTTAAATAAGAGAGGAGAGAGAGGGCATCCTTGTCTAGTTCCACTTTCTAGTGAGAATTGCTCAGAAAGGAGTTTGTTGGTATATAACCTTGTGTTAGGTTTCTGGTATACTATGGCTACCCTTGTAATAAAACTATCCCCTAACCCGAAAGTATTCAGTACCTCATACAAATAGTGCCATTCAATAGAGTCAAAGGGTTTATGGGCATCTAGAAATAGTAAAATAGATGTTTCTTTTACATTTGAGGCCATCCAAAGAGTGGAAAGGACTATCCTGATATTTTCAAAACCAGAACGACCTTTGATGAAGCCCACCTGGTCATCAATGTTTCAGTCACTTTAAAATACCTTGCAATCTTGTGGCCAGGATTTTTGTCCAAATGTTATAGTCCACATTCAGTAAAAAGATTAGGTGATAGCTAGCCAGCTCTAAGGGATCTTTGCCTTTTTTAATAATACTGTAATAATGTCCTCTGCCATAGTTGGCGGCAGAGCCTTCTTCTCCATTTCCATGACAACCTTCTGTAGAACAGGGGTTATTTCATCATTAAAAAGAGAATATAATTCATCCAGCAACCCATTGGTTCCAGGAGCTTTAGCTCTGGAGAAATCATTAATAGACCCTCTAATCTCATCCATCGTAGTGGCTTTATGTAGCTTCTATTGTTCTGACATAGAAACCTTCAGCACTTTGGCTTTGGAGAAAAAAGTTTTGACTTTGTCTGGGGTTGTATCATACTGACTATCATATAAATGTGTGTAAAATCTAAAAAAAAAACTTGTTTATATCCTTATGGCTGGTAGTGACATTCTGTGAGCTATCCCTCACACATGTATAAAATTCCTATTCCAAATTTGTTTGAGTCTATACATCAAAAGCCTGCCTGCCTTTTCCCCCCAATTCCCAGTAGGTTTGCTGTGTCCTAAATAAGCCAAATTCTGCCTTGTCAGTGTGTGCATCATCTTTTTTGTATCGTAATAAAATCAGCCTTCTAAAAATACTATCTCTGAGCCCCTTCTTTTGCTTGTGCAATCTTTCTAGCCTTTGTAATTCCTCTTTCTTCCTACACAAGGACTTCTTTCTCTCTCTCTCTTTTTGTGAGATGTAAATCTTAGGATCCTCCCTCTGATGTACACCTTGAATGCCACCCATAATGTGGCATAAGAGGTCTCCCCATTGTTAATTATTTCAAAAAATTGTTTTGTCTCCTCAATGACCCAAGGTTTGAATTTTGCATCATTCAATAATGTATGATTAAGTCTAATGAAGACTGGTCCTCTTCATCTCTGAGAGTGGTCAAAATCACTAGATCACATGTATGGAGGGAATACTCCTGGAAGTGCAGATCAAGATTTTTCAGGTCACCAGCGACCCTGACTAAATATCTCCCAAGAGAATATGGGGTTTGTTGGAGGGAGTGTGGAGCAAAATTAGCTGACTTAGCACACATAATGTGGCTCTGCCCATGTTTAATGCCTTTCTGGCTAACTAAACAAAACAAAATTAATGAGGTCCTAGTTGAACAAGTTGAACTTACAGCTGAGATGGTACTTATGGCTGTCTACCCAGATCACTCCCCACCTTGGACAAAGACCCTGCTTCCCATTCTGCTGTTGGCAGCAAAAAAATCATTGACAAGGAAATGGATGATGAAAGTTGTACCAAGTATACAAGATTGGAGACAAGTTGTATATGGTATATATCAGATGAAAAACATCACAGTGAAACTAAACAATCAAATGGATGGTTTGCCACCCTATGGTGGAGATGGTCAGTCAATCAGGCGAGAATTGACCCCGATTCCTGCCTTTAGACAGTGGGTCCTCGAGAGGGGTAGGGAAAAGGGAGTGGGGACTAGGACAGGCCCAACTACTGTATAACGCAATATTATCATGCAACCAAATTTCCGCGCGACTGTGATACCAGACTTTTTAGCATAACTTTTTATTAGCGCAATTACGGTGCTAAGTAAAACCCGGAAGTCAGCTGTCAGTTGCTTGGAGTCTACAAATTGCTATGAACGAATGACAACTTTAATTCTAGTGTACTGCAAGTTAACAAGATGTCACTTCTTTCCTGGCTTACAAGAAATACTTCGGTTAAGAGGGACTTTTCTGGAGCACAGCTAAATGCAGAAACCCTGAGCCAATCTGCTTCGGTCCCCCTACAAGTTGCTGAGTCTGTTGTCGGTGAGCTGTCTGGTGAGTTGTCCAGTCCGCCAGCTAAAAGGCGAGGACAGAGTATGGCAGGTACAGTGCAGCTATCCATTTTGAAATTGGGAGACATGCTGTTGAGAATGGTGTAATGAACGCTGTTCGTTACTATAATAAGAAATACTAGAACACCATTAACAAAAGCACTGTGAGAGGTTTCAAGAAAGACTACCTATCTGAGCTCAGCAAAACCCCAGACCCCACTCAACTTATCCCTGAGCTGCCCACTAAGCCCCGAGGACGACCTGCACAGCTTCTCGAGGAAGTTGAAGAGGAGCTTAAAAAAATTATAAAAAGTTTACATTCAGAGGGTGCAGTAGTTAACGCCAGGGTAGTGTCTGCTATCGCATATGGCATTGTAAAAGCACATAACCCCGACCTCTTCTCTGACAATGGTGGTCACCTTTCTTTTAGCCAACAATGGTCGTGGAAGTTATTGAGTCGCATGGGGTACTCAAAGAGAAAAGCTACAAAGGCAGCACGTAAAACACCCCTAGACTTTAATCACCTAAAGTCACAATTCCTCGGCAGGGTGTCATTAGCATGCAGCCAAGACTTCTTTTTATTATTAGTCCAATAAAGTTTATGCTTTTAAGTCCACGAAGTAAAGTCAATCAAGCAAGCAGTAGTACTCATAAGCACACCAATGAAAACCCCTTCCACCTCCTACACAGCAATAAAAGTGAAGCGCTAACTCCAACACAACACAACACAACACAATTGCCACTGTGAAGCGTAAGCACAATCAGCAGAATGAACCCCTTACACAGGTAGGAGGTACGAGCACACCGATCACCACGCTACCTCACTACTGTATGTAAAAGCATACTGGTATGAGCACATTCTGCAGTGACAATGAACCCCTTACATCGGCGTTCTGATCACCATGCTTCCTCGCTACCTCGCTAGTGAAAGTGAAATAATAATTGCTTTCATTAAATATTCGCGTGCTGGTATCGATCCGCGGATAGCGCATAAATTAATTAACCGCTAAAATAAGGGGTTATACAGCATATATCAGAAAAGGAAAGTTTGGTTTTGGTCTCCATGTGTTACCAATGTAAAAGAAATATATGCATTGCTTTCTTGTATAATAACAAACCTGAAGTAATCATAGAAAATCTTCTGTTTGTAAAATGTCTCCTGATATAAATGTAAAAGTAAAGGAAAAAAAAACTATTAAAAAATAAATAAAAAAAAATGTATGATTAAATCTCCAATGAAAAGGACTCTTAGTATTAAGATTTAAATTCAATAAAATAGACACAGGGTCATGAACTGACACAGTGATTGTACCAATATCAGCAGTAACCAGACTGTTAAGTACCTATTGGATATTAATATCAAGTCAATCCTGCCGTATGAGTTGTGTCTATTAGAGTAAAAGAAATAATCCTTCTTGCCGGGGAACATCAGATGCCATGTGTCCGTAAGGCCTAAGTCAGTCATCCTATTATGTAAAATCCTCCTAGCCTTGAGATTAGTCTCACGACTCCTAGGGTTACTCCTGTCTGTCAGATGGTGTAACACTAAATTAAAATCCCCTCCCAGGATAATATTTGGGCTAATAACTTTACTGAGCTCATCAAAGAATTCAAGAAAGAAGGTGCTTGACTCCCCATTCGGAGCATATATATTACATATAGTTAGTTCAGTGCCATACAGAGTCCCCTCTAAAATCTGTCATCTCCCATTGACATCAATTTTATGGCATGTAGGTACAAAGTTGTTTTTTTTTTGTTATCAGTATAACCTGGCCTCTGCTTTTTTTACTAAGAATTATGATAGACCTCGCCCACCCATGATCTTTTGAGCTTGTCTGCCTCTTCTGCTAATAGGTGCATCTCTTGTACCATAGCAACATCCACCCTTAATTTACACAGACAGGAAAGCACTTTCTTTCTTTCTTTTAATTAGTGTTCCCATTCCCTTAACATTCCATGAGACGCATTTGACATCAGTTCGGCTATTATGAATTGTGGCTAATGATAAATGCGATTTCTGTTGTGATAGTGTTGTTACCTCGAATCAGGGTGGGAAAATGTCTCAATCTAAATAGATTTTGAAAACAACAATGAACTGTGACTACATTATATAAAAAAGACTGTTGTGTTTGGGTATTTTAAAGTCAAAGGTCTGCAATCTGTCTCTGGGGACCCATAACCCCATATTACCATTTAGGTAAAGCTGACACAAGAAAATTAATAAATGTAGCCCTGCTATGAGAAATCATCCTTGTGGCAAGCATAACTCTACTAAATTAATCTTAACTGTAGTAGAACAATAAAACTATGACCCAATCTCTTGGCCATGCACATAAGCAGTTTGTAGAAAACAAATGACAATCCAGTTGATATGGTGAGTAGGATAATGATCTAGAACCTGTTTTATGACTTCCAAAAGCAGAAGTACAAACAGTCCTTTGACATAAGCCGTCAGCTCAGATATGTGAAGCCTGATAGCAGGGCAGTACCCAATGCTGTTGGTCCACAAATCCTTGTCACACAGCATGAGACCAGCTTGGTTCTCTTATGAGGAGACCAACTGCAGCATGTGTAAAGCAAAATAGCATTTAAAAACCATCAAACCCAAAGACTGAGGTCAATAGGTTATCCTAGTGTTAGCACTACATAACAAACCAGAACAGACTATATATAGCATAGTATAATGGAAGTAAGGATGAAACAAGAAAGAGGAAAAAAGCGAAGTTCGAGGAGGATAGTGAGAGAGAAAGAAAGAAAAAAAAACACTTCAATTGCCCAAATAAAAACACTCCATTATAACTGCAACCATGAGTAGATCAGAGACACCTTTAATTATGCAATAGGATGCTACAGCAAGCTTATCTCACCATAGGGAATGTCCTCTCCTTTTGCAATGGCCATACCATCAAATCATAAGCTTCTCTTATTTAATAAGAGAAGAATGATGGCAAATCAGAACCGCTTATGAGATGCCAATTTCAAGGCTGTATCATCTTATAGTGAGTACCTCAATACCATACTTACCTGTATATTGCTACCTCCATAACGATTCTTGAGTGCTAAGTTAGCTGAGCTATAAGGGCAGCTGCATCATGTAAAAAAAAGGTAGGGGGGAAGGAAGGGTAGGAGAATGTAAAGGAGGCATGTGGAGATAAGATGGAATGGAAGAAGATACAGTAGGACAGAGGAGTATATATTAGGATTCAAGCTAACCATATACCAGAGTACAGTATATCAAATGAGCGGGTTCTGGTTTAGCAATTGCAGTACCATGATGAATACATATGCAACCATTTTTAATGCATTTATTATAATGTACCATAAACGTTCATATGTATCTTGTTCAGTCAAATAAGTTAAAGTTTGTTACAAGTAGTCACAGCATTCAACAATCCAGTGAGCAAAGCTATGTGGTCAGGAACAAACTATACTGTAAGTCACTTCAAACAAACTCACCACACTTCTACAGACAAGTGGTGAGCCTACTGTACCACCAGAAAAGTGTAGTCCTATTTGAATAAATGTTCCTCTCTACTTTTCAGAGTTCTCATGGGAAAAACATCATGTAGTAGCATCGGTTCCATGTCATTTCAGCTACTGAAAAAACAGCGAGTGCAATTTTAGCGATGCAATTATAGCGACACACATTTCAGCGACCGGCAACTTCAACGAGGGACTTTTCAGCAAATTTAGTCAGATCTTATTGTTGCTGCTAGCTATTGCAGGGGGGCTATGCCCCCCTGCACCCCAAACCCCCATTTCTAAATTAACATCCTCTAAGTCGCTCATTGACATTGGAGGATCGCTGAAATGTCGCAGTTGCTGTAATGCTGCAGTCGCTGTAATTGTAGTCACCAATTTTGCTTTGCTGTAATTGAGTAGCTGAATTGATGTGCTACCAGTAGCATCTGTAACAGGATCTTGCAGCAGAACACCACCATGACTGGGATTCAGAGGACTTTGATTTAAACTGGAATTTGATGGGGCACAACCCCAACATTAACTGGCTATTCATCATCTGCCTTCTCCGACAGGAAATTCAGGTTATCGGTCATCAGCAAGAAATGGGTGTCACTAGCTGGAGGTCCTAGGGGATGTTTTTTACTTGAACTTGAAGGACCTTTAGGAAGAAAAGTTGTACCCCTATGTTGACCTTTGGTGAGTCCCTTGTATTTGAGGCTTATAACTTGCCAGTCTTCATATTGAGGTAGATCCAGGAGAGTTGCGTTGAATTTGGGGCTGTGATTGACAGTGTCAGAATCTTTCAGAGTGTGAGATTCCACTGAGGTCACCATAGGAATGGCACAAGAGGGGCTTGTGGTGAAATGTCTGTTAGATTCAAATTGCTGGCAGTTGCTTGCATCTGTTTTGAGTATTTTGTTAATAAAATCCCATGCAGAAATAGTATTCTTAAAAGCATGTGTGCCTCCGTTTACAGTAATTAACAGTGTGGCAGGATATTTGATTTTATATGGTACTTTTAGTTTCTGTAGCAACCCTCTTATCTCCATAAAGGCCTTCCTCTGAGCCACAACCTCTGCTTGAAATCTTAAAATTCTGGGACCATCCCAGGAGAGATACAGTATCTCTTTTCCCTGGCCAGTTTTTTTTTTTTTTTTTTATCTTATTATTTATCCGCCTATGACCGCCTCACTGCACCCCCGTTCTCTCGCATCCTTCTCCAGGGATCCGGCCACTGTCCGTCTCGCTCAGGACTGCTGACACCCTATAGCCCCTACGGCTTACCCCTCGCTGCGGGGTGGCAGGGAGCCCCCTAACTACCCACCCACAATGGATCCAGCTCGGGTGCCAGCGTCCCAACGAACACTTGCGGATGGCCATCAAGCCACGTGAGGCGCCACTTTTTCCTGTTTTCAGGATTCCCCTGAGTTGGCGGGTGTGTAATGATGCCAGAGGTCATGAGCATGCACACGTCTGAAAGCATCCTCAACCAGGCGTCTGCCCCTGACTCCTCCACTAAGTACGGCATACATCTCCAACCCCCCCAGCCTCCTCTAGGGGGCAGTCAGGCACTGACCGTTGTGGACCCTTCCTCCCTAGAGAGGGATAGCAGTCCTATGGATGCTCAGTCCCTCTCCTCCCCTGCCAGCCCCCGACTACCCAGGTTCACTTCCGAACCCGGGTCATCGGCGTGGTGTGAGGTGCTGCAACCAGCACCTCTGCCCTCAGTGCCACAAGGCCGGCTTTTCCCTGGCCAGTTTTAATATTTTCTCTTTCACTGAACACCTCAGAAAATAAGCTACAATCGGTCTGGGAGAGGCTCATGGCTTAGGCTTAGGTGTTAAAGTTCTATGCGCTCTCTCTAGTTCTGCAGCTAATCTGGAATAACATCCTGCAAGAAACCGATCATGTTATTCCTTTCTGTCTCTTCAGGTATTGACACAAAACCTTAAATTATTATGTCTGTCTCTATTCTCTAGATCGTCAATCTTGCCATAGTAGAGAGACTTGAGTATGATAATAATTAGAATAGCTGTCAAGCTTTGACACTGTGTCTTCTGTCACTGACACTCTAGTCTCTGCCTCCATAAGTCTTTTATTAAAGTTTTCAGAATTGTTATTCATAGCATTTACAGTCATTTTAAGTCCACTTATCTCTGACTTTATGACATCTTGGCTAAGCATGACGGCTTGCAGCAGGGCCTTATTTCTCCAGTGTCCGATTGTTGTGCGGGATTATTGGTTTCTTTCTGCCCCTTTCTGTTGTTAATTTCAGGTGGCTCAACTCCTTTTGAGTGTAATGGCATTATAAAAACTTGTAACTATCATAGCACCATTCCCTGATCAGTGTTTCTCCTTGAGATTTGGTCATTTTATTCACCACGGTTAGCGAGTCCAACTTATACACTTTAATATAGATGACAATGGGTTTGATAGTTATAGCGATGGATGAATTGTTACTGCTGGTTTCCCGACTGTAGTTAGGTGTCCATTTTATACCGTAGCTGGCGTGCGCTACCCCATAAAGTGTGTTTTTTGACTCAGGCTATTTTATATCCCATGTAAACTGTGGATATAAAAGTTATGGCATGGGCCTTATAAAAATATCTTATATTTTGAGAGTGGTCCATGAACCTATGATATCACAAGTGCTGAAGATACAAGTGATGTCACAGGGATCATGGATCCTAAGTAAAACAGTAGGGACTGGATTTTCAAAGACCCCCCAAACTGGCACAGGAGTGGGAAAAACTTGTACAAGTGGGTCTTCACTTGTTGAGCTGCAGTTTTTCCGCATGTGCCAGATTTTCTAAATTGGAGCCATTTTTATGGCCGGCTCCATGATTTACAGCAGCTTGTGGCCTTTTTCTGGCACAGCTGCACCAAAAAGTTATGAATGGTTGGACCAGGTGTAACATCTTCCGCAACTGCACCTGCCAGCCATGTGGAGCATGGGCTGGAAACTGGAATGTCCACTAATGCAGATATTTTTTTTCCTGCACAGGCAGGCTGCAGCATGGGACTTAGTCCCATGGTCATTTTTGGCCATTTGAAAATCCAGCCTCAAGCCTATTTTTGTAGTACTGGTATTTCTTCTTAAGGGATCCATCAGTGGTATTTACAAAGTGCAATCAGTCTACAGGATAGAGCTGCCCCAGAGATCGAACTTAATGCTAATTATGAAACTTTAGAATTAGAACTAGTTCAGACTCTGCTCTGTGGTCATGATCCCCCAATGTCCTACAGTAACATCTGATTTATTTCTAAAGCCAGGGGGAGTTGTGACCACTAAACAAGCTAAGTGTCTACCAAGAGAATTTTTGCAATTCTGCAAACATTTTGAAAAATGGTAATTAAATAATGCAGAACAACAAAATATATATTGAAAAACCTTTGTGGCCTAGTGGCGCTGAGGGTTGAGGCGCTGGACTCCACACCTTGAGCCACTCAGGCAACCTGGGTTTGGGAACAAGCATGGGCTATCGGGGGTCAGCAGGGAGGGAGAGGATTGAGCATCTGGAGGACAACTCTCCTCTCCCAGGAGGGGGGGGGGTCCAGTCTTGGCACTTGACTGGCCTCTGGTGGAAGTCGGAGGTACAGCAAGCTTGCAGAGCAAACAGACAGGGTTGGGAGTGGTGGATGTTGATGGGAACACCTTGACATCGGACACACACCACTCCTCAAGAAAAGCAGAAAAACACCCACAGAGATGCCTGGAGATGGGCCCCGGCATCACAAGACCAGGACTGGAGAGGGTCCGCATGAGTCCAGCCAACACTTGGATGATGGATAGGAGGCTTTGGGGTAGGCCCCTCACCCTACTCAGGGGGAATCCGAGGGCTGATGGCAGGGCAGACATGTGAAGGGTTCACAGTCCTGGAGACCTGGCAGGCACAATGCATTGGGATTCCCTGAGGGAAAGTAGGCACTGCGATGGAGGGGGGATAAAATAGAAAGTTAAAAAAAAAAAGAAAGAAAAACCTTTATAATCGGACCACTTAGCAACAATTGTAAAGTCACTGGAACAAGTAATGCTCAAGCCAAGAGAAAAAAATGATTCTTGTGTGAATCTATTTCCAGTTTCTGGAAGGGGAGGCAGGGTAAAGGACTGGGAATACTACTGGTGGATCCCTTAAGAAGAAACAACATTACTACGGTGAATATTTTTTTCTTCTAATCCCCAGAATCCATCAGTCTACATTCACAAAGTGCACACTCCATAGCAGTACCTTGGGAGGCTGGGTCCAGAACCCTATATTTAGGGAAAAGGCTCTGCAAAACAGCAGTGCCAAAGCTGGCATCCCTTCTGGACTGTATATCCAAATAATGATGTTTTGCGAAGGTGTGTACTGTTTTTCAGGTAATTGCTCTGCAAATTTCTTACAGGGGGATACCCCATGCTGCTGCCACAGAGGCAGAGGTGCCTCTCCTAGATTGCTCCTTAGGGCCTGGGGGGGGGTGCAATTTGCCTGCTTTATCATAACAGAACTGGTGGCAGTATGGAGGATACTAGCAACTGCAGACCAGTCAGTTTCACATCAGTGGTAGGGAAGTTAATGGATACACTACTGCGGGAGGGACTTGTGGAGTACCTGGAGGCAAAAGGGCTGCAGGACCACTGACAACATGGTTTCATGGGAAGGAGGTCATGTCAAAGTAATCTCATAAGGAGGTCATGTCTAACTAATCTAATAGATTTCTTTGACTGGGTTACCAGGAAGGCTGATCAAGGGAGAGCAGTGGATGTGGCCTATCCGGACTTCAGTAATGCTTTCAACACTGTTTCATACAGGAGATTAGTTAAGAAACTAAGCAGCTGGTGGTGGGCAGAAAGTGACAAGGGTATCAAACTGGTTAAAGGAGGCAAAGGGTAGCAGTAAACAGTAGCCACTCAGGCAATAGCAGAGTGACTAGTGGGGTGCCACAGGGTTCGGTGCTGGGACCAGTCCTCTTTAATGTCTTCATAAGCGATGTTGCGCAGGAGCTTGAGGGAAAGGTGTGTCTCTTTGCAGATGATACAAAAATCTGCAACAGGGTTGACACTCAGGAAAGGGTGGAGAGAATGCAAAGGGATCTGGGGAAACTAGAGGTGTGGTCTAGGGGTGACAGCTGGGTTTCAATCCCAAAAAGTGCAAGGTTATGCACTTAGAGCTGTGGAACCCAGGGGCTGTGTATAAGATGGGGGAGTGGGGCTTACTGTTACCGAACAGGAAAGAGACCTAGGGGTCAGCATATCTGATGACCTCGGGGTAACTGGGGGGTAGTGTGACAAAGCAGTGGGAAAGCCAAGCAGAATACTTGGGTGCATTGAGAAAGGGATTTCTAGCAGGAGGTGGAAGGTGGTGCTGCCGCTGTATCGCTCACTGGTGAAGCCCCGCCTGGAGTACTGTGTCCAGTTCTGGAGGCCGCACCTCCCCAAGGACATTGAAAGAGTGGAAGCGGTACAGAGGAGGGCAACCAAAATGGTGAAGGTGTTGCATGAGAAGCCATATGAGGAAAGGTTGCAGGAACTCAACATGTACTCCCTGGAAGAGAAGAGAGCGAGAAAGAACGTGATTGAAACCCACAAGTACCTCACAGGAGTAAACAAGGTGCAAATGGAAGGTCTACTTCAGAGACAGAAAGGCACTAGAACAAGGGTGCATGCAATGAAGCAGGCATCTTTTAGATCCAGTGACACCAGCCAGTCTCCCAACTGTAGATACGGTGTCACTGAGCCCACTGCAACCATTTTGAATCTTTCCTTTTTTATGTGTTTGTTCAACTATCACAGATCTAAAATGGGTCACCACTCCTCATTTTTCTTGTGGGTCAGGAACTATCTGGAGAAAAGACCCTTGCTCCAATTGTTTGTCAGGTACTTTTTCCACTGCTCTTGTTTGCAGCAGTTTCTATACCTCCAGCTCCAACAAAATTTTTTCTGCTGGGGTATGAGATTGGAAAATTTGGGGCCTTTGCATTTCAGGAAATTTTCTGAACTGCAGGGACCAGCCTTGGCCCACTATTTCAAGGACCCACTTGACTGCGATTATTTTTGACCATTCCTGGAAGTAGTGAGCCAACCTTCTCCCTACTAGTGATGGTTCGGCAACTTGAGCAGAATTGCAAGGGGTTTTGCTTCTGATGGGGCTTAGGGACTGGTGTTGTGGCTGCATGCTTGGTGTTCCTTCTACCCCCAACCCTATAGTAACCTCTTTGGGGTGGATACTCATAAGAAACATAGAGCCTTGGGTAGTAACTCCTGCTCTGCCTCCCCATCCATAAGGTCTGTAGGAAGTGGAGGCCTTTTCTTTCTCAGTATTACATATGAACATACGAAATTGCCAGCAGCTAAGGCATCATGGTCTATCAAGTCTGCTTGATTGTGAAGCTAGCATCCCGTATACTATAGCTGCCCCTCCCTCCCTCCCTCCCCACCTGTGATCCTCCCCTTATTCTGTCCCACCCCTTTGAAGCATCCCACTGTTCTACAGGATACCACTTCCTCTGGCAATGCTGCCCACCCAGAAACCACCCTCCATAAAAAGTGTCTCCTCATTTCCTCCTGAACCTTCCCCTCCAATCTCAGATCAAGCCTTTGAGTGTAGGGTGTACAAAAAAAATCTTCTGATGCGGAATTTAAGTCGATTACTTCTATTAAAAGTTCGGAAATCCATTTCAGAACTTTTATGGAAATTCTGCCCGCTATGCAACCTACATTAGCCTACACAGTCAGCAACCCAATCACCGCCTGATTGCCCTAAATAATGGAATAAATCCCTGGTGGCTAGCTGTCCTCCCCTACCCCATCACCCACCCCCAGACGTGTTCTAAAATTACAATGTGGTTAGCGGTCCCTCTGACCATAAGCTCATTCATTGACTTCTTCTCAGTGTGCTGCTGGCCACGGAGGAGAGTGGAGGGCTGTGCCGGTGGCCCACCCCATTTAGGATTGTGGCGATCAGGGTGGGACACTACTACCTGTTGGGATGGGGGGATGGTGTGGCAGGGGTCATTACTCAATAGATCACCAGGGAATTTGTTGAAAAAAAATACAGTATTGGAGATGGGTATTTGCCTTTGGAGATAGGGAGGGGGGTTTACTACCACTAGACCACCACGGAAAAATAATATTTATTTTTTTCTTATACTGGGGAAATGGATTGCAGTGCCTGGGGTTAACTGACCTCTAGTATCGGGACATAGGTGAGTGATCCGGAGGGGGTAGGGACCGCTAACCACGGGGTTTGTTTTTAAAAAAAATACATGTCAGACAGGTGGGTGGTCAGGACCGCTAGCCTAAAGTCCACTTTGAAAAGGTGGGTGATTGGGGAGGAACTGCTAACCACGTGAGGGTGGCATTGATATTGGGTGGGGAGGGACTGCTAGCCATGGGAGAGTTAATGTGACTGGAAGAGGTGGAAATGGGGTGAAATTTGGCCCCGAACATTTGGAAGTTTTCCCATCCACCACAGGCGGAAGATTGGAAACTTCAGTGAAAGTTGCCATATTTCCACAAAAGTTCCGCTAAGGCAGAAATAGCAACTTTCACACACCCCTACTCAAGTGTCCCTCCCCCCCTTAATTTGAAAAGCCCCTCCATGCCAGTCTTCTTTATCCCTTTCATGTACTTGAAGGTTTCAATCATGTCCCCCAATCCCTCCTCTCCTCCAGGGAGTACATGTTCAACTCCCTCAGCCTGCTCTCATAGGGTAAGCCCCCTAGCCCCTGAATCATCTTTGTTGCCCTGCGCTGTACCCCCTCCAGTAACCTAATGTCCTTCTTCAGGTATCATCAGTATGATATTGTTCCTGTAGGTGGTTTTGTACTCATTCATTTTGTCACCAAACAAGGAGTTTCCCTTGAAGGAGGTGCATAGTTTTGGTTTGTGTGTCCTGGGATAGGATGGAAGCCCTAAGCCAGACAAACCCTCTTAAGGACACTGCATGAGCCAGAACCCTTGAAGCAGTGTCCTTAGTGTCCACTGCCATGCAGAACTGGCACTTCTTGTCAACCACTGCTGATCTAGTGGTGTCAGCCATGTCCTGTGCCAAATCGCCACTTGCATTCTCATTCAGTGCCCTATAGAGTTCCAGAGTGCCTTCTGGTACTGAGTCATGTATGCCAGGTAAGCTGCTTGCTTGTGGAGCAAGGAAGTTGTTGTAGACTTTTTGGACATGTTACTCAGTTTTCTGGAGTCTCTCTCATGTTGCTGAGTAGAGAAGGGCACTTTGTCTTCTCTCATGCAGAAGCCTGAACCATTCCTTCATGATCTGGGTGGGAGTACAACTACTCAACCCCTTATCTGTCTACCTGATTCTTTTTTTTTCTTCTATTTTCTTGTCAATGCCAGCAGCTGAGATGGGTGCTAACATGATCTTGTCAGAGGCTTTCCTGAGGAATTTGTGGAATGGAGGTATCATTCTCCTTATGGGAGCTAGTCCCATCACATCCATAAATTCAACCTTCTCTTCATCTTCCTCAACCTCATGGAAGGGGATGCTGAGGGTGTTCACCATTTGCCTTACCAAGGAGTAATGGGACATGTAATCCTCCAAAGGCCTGGCAAGAAAGTCAAATTCTTACACAGGGGAACCATCTGGTTCCAGAGGTTCCTCCTCCTCAAGTTCATAATAATTCCTTCCTCCTCAGCAGACATTTGGTAGGAACCAGGGCCGGGGCAGGCATATTCTTAAAATTTCCTATAGCCTGAAGAGTCTGGGAAAAATTGCCATGCCCTTAACATTTGCTCTGTTGAGGGCATTGGTCTTGAATCAACAGTCTGTTCCTTTCCTTTTTTCAGGAAGAGTGACAGAGGCATTTTTCTCTTTTTAATTTTTCTTAATAAACATGGTTTCCTGTGACTTCTGATGCTCCTTTGCTTTTAGTGGACCCATGGTTCCTTCTTTTAGACACCCTGGTTTCTGAACCATCTTTTGCAGCTTTATCTTTCTTTTGTGCCCCCATTGACTGGGGCTGCTGCTTGTTTTGAGGGTCAAGACCCTCATCTGAGCCTTTTGGTGACATGGAAGCAGACTGAGAAGACATAAAATCATCTCTTTTCTTAGCCCTTTTCTTTTGTGTTTGAAGGCAAATGTTTTTTACAGGATCACAATGTTTGAAACTGTAGTCAGGACCCAGGTACCTTAGACAAAGCTCCTGGCAGTGTCTGCCGTGCCAGGAGATGAAAACAATTTGTACAATTTTTGCATACCTAAAAATGCTTGAGGAATGGTCAGGGTAGTATGGCATCTAGGTTTCACTGCAAAAAAGTGAAGAATCATTCACCTTGGGTGCAGGAACCCAGAGGCAGAGCATATAATAACGGTGGTGGTATTAGCAGTTACCAAACAGGAATGGGACCTGGGGATGATCATAAAGGATGAACTCAAGGTGACAAGACAGTGTGACAAAGTAGTAGGAAGGGCCAGCGTTATGTTGGGGTACATTGGGAGGGGTATCTGCAGAAGAAGGGAGGTTGTGTTGCCACTTCACTGTTCATTGGTGAGACCACATGTGGAGTATTGCATCCAGTTCTGGAGACCACATCTTAGAAAGGACATAGACAGGGTAGAGGCCATCCAAGAATGGCAACACAAATGGTGCATGGGCTGCACCAAATGCCCTATGAGGAGAGACAGAGGGATCTGAAAATGTACACCCTGGAAGAAAGGAGGGAGAGGGGGGGACATGATAGAGACCTTTAAATACCTCACTGGGGTAAATAGGGTACAGGAAGTGAGCATTTTCCAGAAAAGAAGGTGTACAAGAACTAGGAGGCACGATATGAAGCTGGGGGGAGTCTGAGCATGGTGTGAGAAAGCATTTCTTTACTGAGAGGGTGGTAGATGTATGGAACAACCTTCCAGCAGGTGTGATAGGGGAAAAAGCAGTGATGGGCTTTGAGCATACATCGGATTGGTATAAAGGAAAATTGGCATCAAAGCAGAAGGTGGGAGGTGGCTGGAGACCAGGGAGGGTTTGTGGTGACAGAATAAGCAGGGAAAGAGGGTCAAACTAAGTGGACTAAGCAGTCTTAACTGCAGACAAATTCTGTGTTTCTGTGTTTCAATGTTAAATAATGCTAAATGCACAAATAACAGTGCACAGTAACAATCTGCAGGCAGACTATTCAGGGCTGGAGAAATAAAGATCAGAAATGGGGTGGGCTATTTGAACATTTAAATAGGCCAAATGTGGGTAGGGAGTGCTAAAACACATTTACACCTGTTCAGTGGTCATTGTCCCATATTGGACATGTTGGTGTAGCTAGTGCAATTCCATCTCCGATCACTAAAATCACTACACAAAATCAGCATGCAAATTAGTTAAATGGCAATGCATAATAGGTGTAGTCACATATTAGTAATTAGCCTTTAAAATATGATCACAAACAGAGTGCCTGCAAAAGACAGGTGATAACATGTTGCAAATCAATGCAGGGAAGCTGAACACCTATGCAGGGTGCTACAATAGGCAGCAAGCCCTGAATAAGACACACCCAGACACACACCATGCCCCCACAGCAGTTGCTGCTGGTATTCACGTGGGATTTGGATTAGGTCCAGGCAATAGTGAACCACTGACATGGGTGTGTCCCATGGTCATATGCCCCCAACAGGATATATGGCCCTGTTACACCTACTTGGAGCTTTACAACCAAACAGATAGTGGACTGGTACTGGCTAGACCACAACACCATCCATGAACTGTGTGACATGCTCTGGGAAGGTCTCCAGAGCACCATAGCCCAGAGTCATACATTGTGGAACTCAAGTAAGAGCTGCACTGTGCTTTCTATCCACTGGCATGTTCCAGATGCCCTGTGGGGACACCTTGGGGATCACACAGTCAGCAATGTCCTATCTACTAACCCAGTTCCTAGATGCGCTAAGAGGTGTATGGATTCTATCACATTTTCTATGTCATAGGAGCAGAGATCAGCAACTATGCAGGCATTCTACTGGGTTGCGTGCACGCCCAAGGTGTGGGGAGTAGTGGATTGCACCCATGTTTCCATCAAGACAACTCCTGGGAGGGAGGGAGAGAGGGGGAGGCATTCATCAACAGAAAGGACTTCCATTCTCTAAATGTCCAAGTGGTGTGCAATGGCAACTACCACATCACAAATGTGACTGTGAAGTACCCTGCTGGTACACCTGATGCATTCATCTGGCACACCTCCTCCCTGTGCTGGATGTTTGAGATTGCACAGTTAAAGTAAGGATGGCTACTTGGTGAGTATAGCATCCCCCCCCTCCACACAAACAACATATGTCACTTACCTTCCTCTGCAGGTGACAGTGGATATCCCCTGTGTCCCTGGCTGACGACACCGGCGATATGGCTGCAAACTGGTAATGAGTAGCATTACAATGATGCTCACTAGAAAACATGCCGCATCATCAATAGGGGCTTCAGGATCCTCAAGATGGGGTCCTGATACCTGGACACGTCCAGTGGGTCCCTGCAGTACAGCTCTGTGAAAGTGTGCGAGATATTCATGGCCTACTGCAACTTCCACAAAATGAAACAAATGTATGCTACATAAAGGAAAACAATACAGAAATATACAGAAAGGTGAATAGAGAAAGGGATAAATAAATAGATTGCAAAGCAGAAATGAAGTGCATCTGGCATGGGGGAATTCAATGGATTATGCAGTACAGAGAAGGGAAATAAAGTAAATACAGTGCATCTGGCATGGGGGGCATTGCATAGGATAAAGCAGAAGGGGGGATGGAAAAGAGAAGTGCACCTGGCACAGGGGGCCACTGAATGGAGTAAGGCAGCACAGGGAAATGGAACAATCATAAATAACGTGCACCTGGCATGGGGGGCATTGCGTGGGGTAAGGCAGCACAAGGGAAGGGAAGGGAACAAACATAAATAACATGCACCTGGTATGGGGGGCATTGCATGGTGTAAGGAAGCATGGTACCATGTTAATATAGCACTGTAGAAACAGTGGAAGGATAACTGCATGGTCTAAAGTGTGGAATAAATTACAGCGACAGGGGTATAATAGTGGTAGGAAACTATCACTGCCCCTGTCGCTGACTAGGAACTGGAGATAGGGCTGAAGAGGACATGTGCTGTATTTGATCAAGCCACTCCTGTGGTGGAGTGAATAAGGCACAAGCACCTGGCACACTGGAGAGCCAGGGATCGGGGTTTGTTTCCCAATGTGTTTTTTTTTTTTGCAAAAAAACCTTAGTTCCTCGCTTCCGAGTTTCCCCTTTTCCTTTTGATCCACACTCCCTCAGAATTTGTTAATTTAGTTAGGAGGGTGTGGGGGTGGTGAAGCCCCCTCCCCCATGTTGAGGGGGTGGGGGCAGAGCCCCCCCACCAAAAAAACAAAGAAATGGGAATGTTTCCCATTTCTTCATCTGGTGTATGTGGTTGTTGTTTGAGTCGCTGTTTTCACCAACTCTGTTTTTTGATTTTGCTGTTTTGACTGCGGCATTGTTGTATTGCACAATTGTCCATGCAACATTATGACCCAGTGCCAGGAAGCACAATAAAGGCAAGGAACATAAATAATATTATATAACCAAAGCCAACTTCCAGGTCTCGAGAGCCAGGACCTCTCTCGCCCAAAGATCATTCCACCACAGAGCCCCCTCTTGGTGCAACTCCCTCCCCACTCATATCACAAACATCCCCAAAATTGGCCCCTTTAAAATCACACTCTGAAACCACCTCACTGACACTCGGAGCTGTAAATGCCCCTGACTTGTCCATGCCTAGAGCTTCGCCTGGCCCAATTTACAGCCAATGTCCTTCCGGACTGCCTTCTCCCCCAGCAACCACCCCTTCCTCCCCAGGTATCGCTCTCTAGAACCCCTAGCGGTACCTTATTATTTATATACTAGACTAACTGTAACTAATTGAAGCCTTTGTGCACCTTTGTATTACTGGAATTGCTTTGTGTGTTCTTTTATTGTATCTCACCTGTAATGTTCTCCATTGTTGTACTGCACCACCAATTGTTGTCTACCCTCCCTGCGACAAGGTGCCTTTGTAAATGAGTCTTTGACTCAAAGGTTGAAAATCCGAATTATGAAATAAATAAAAAAATAAAAATAAATAAATTATGTGCACTTGGCATGGAGAGGCATTACGTGGGGTAAGGCATCACAAAGAAAAGCAACAAACATAAATAATGTGCATTTGGCATGGGAGGGCATTGTGTGGAGTAAGGCATCACAAGGGAAGGGAATAAACATAAATAACGTGCACTTGGCATGGGAGGGCATTGTGTGGGGTAAGGCATCACAAGGGAAGGGAACAAATATAAATAAAGTGCACCTGACATGGGAGGGCATTGCGTGGGGTAAGACAGCACTGGGGAAGGGAATGAACATAAATAAGGTGCACCTGGCATGGGGGCCATTGCATGGGGTGAGGCAGCATAAGGAAAGGGAACAAACATAAATAAAGTGCACCTGGCACAGAGGGCATTGCATGGGGTAAGGCAGCACAGGGGTAGGGGAATGAAGTAAAAATTGATGCAATTAGTTGGGGGGAATTACATGGTGGGGAGATATGACACATCAAACTGTCCTCTGTGCTGCCTATCTGTTCAGCCCAGGGGCTGCAGCACAAGAGTTTCTGGCAATAGTGTTCACTTTCCATGGCACCCACAGCCCCGTCACATCTGGGATGCTCCTGTGGAACATTGTCCTTCATGAACCCCTCGCCAACAGAGTGAGCTTGCACCATGTCCATGACCACCTGCAAATGTGTGAGCCCGTGGCTGTGCCAGGGAGGTGGCCCACTGCAGGCTGCACAACTTGGCCATGACCCGGCAGAGACCAAACTGCATACCTGTGTGGCATCCCCCTTGTGCCCCCACCCTCCTGTGCCTTCTGCTGGGAGTTACACTGGCACATGGCCTCTGCTACCTCCACCAAGTAGGCCAGGGATGCCATCCTGACTCTGCAGCCACAGTACTCCAGGACAGAAGATCTGACTGATCCTCATGCCACAGCAATACAAAGCAGCAGGCCTGCATTGTGCTGCATGAGGGGAAGGGTGACCTGCATGGAATCATTGCAGTCCACCAATGCTTGCACCTGTATGTCACCCTGCTAAGGTACCTCAACTGTCAGTTCTCACAGCTCCTGCACCACATACTCATGAGTCGCCACAGCTCCCTGTACATATCTTGGTACATTGGGTCCATATGGAGGGACCCAGATGGTGGAGGTAAGGACCACTGTCTAGGTGCCTGTTTGTGGTTGTGGGGAGATGACTGTATGTCGCACCTGGGCTGTGTGACTCCTCCCTGCTGCAGGGGCAGGCTGGACTGGGGACTCATTCTGTGTGTGTTCCTCATCCTAATACTTCATCCCCTCAACCTTCTGCACTTCATAGGGCAGCTCAATCTCCCCCGGCTCCATGTCAGAGAAGAGAAGCACCGTGTGCTCCTCCACCTGTTCCTTCTCCTTCCCTCTCTCCCTCTATTCCCTGGATGAGTCCTTCTCTTCAGACTGTCCATGCCATTCAAGGAGTCATCTGGGCTACTGTCACCTTCAACATCCCCATCCAGTGGATCTGGAAGGAAGCGGACATAGGGCCATGTGTCACAAACCATGACAACAGCAGAGCTGTACTACACACTATATATCATTCCAATCAATGCTACAGACTAAATTCAGAATGCAGGCACCTGTGCCATGCACACCTCGAGCACATGCAGAACACCATACGTGCACTGACATGTGGTAGGGGGGACAACACCTGCATCACCATGTGAACTACAACTGCCACCCATGTGCAGCGCTGACAACTTCCACACGGTGAGCTTAGAGGCTGGTTAATGTATACTGTGCCATATCCTAGTGGCCCACATCACTGCCCCAAATAATATAGTCAGTAATGTTACAAAAAAACAACTACATAGCTAATACAGTCATGTGCATGTACTCACCCTAGCAGCTGCTTGTAGCCATGGTGTCAATTCCACCCACCACACATTCCACCTGATGGCATCCAAGGGGACTGGCAATAAGCTCCTCCTGTTCTGTGAGAGTGCTCTGGTTGGGGGGCCCTTACCTGTGGCATGGCAGGTCTTGTGTGACCATGACTAGCTTTTCCTTTGTGGGCCTCCAAAGGCTGTAGAAGCATTTTTTAACCTCCTGTCATGCACCCACCTCCACACCAGAATTCATCACCTTTGCTATCTCCTGCCATTCTGCAGTCTGGCTTTGTGAAGACACGCCCATGTGGAACTGCTCCTCCCTTGCCAGTCATTTCCTAATGAAAATCTGTGTTGGAAGGACTGTCCTGAGTACAATGCACAACAAAAACAAGCATTTGTCAATGCCGAATGTTTGCTTGCTGGCATTGGCATTGGTAGTGTAGGAGTTACAGAGCTGCATAATAGGAATGGCAGTGAAGTATTGAACTGAAGCCAACCCCATCTCCACCCTGCAGATAGTGACAGGCACTGGGGTGTGCCTTTGGGTCGTCAGGCATAACGGCCACGAGCCTTCACCACACCCTACTCCTGCAGACACTGACAAGTGTCACGGTGTGCCTTGGGGTCTTTGGTTCTATGTTCACCCCATTCCATCAGGAAATATGGTGAGATGGGTGCGTATAGGAGAATGGGGTGAACTTTGGGTCAAGAGTCCAAGGCACACCTCGATGCCTCTCAGTGGCTGTAGGGTGTGGGTGGGGGTGGAATGGTATGAGCATTGCAGGCGACAATCCCAAGTCACAGCCCTGATGCCTGTCATTCTCTACAGGGTGGGGCATTATGGTTGGAAACCCTAATGCCTCAGGCATTCATTGGTATTTTCACTCCAAATTTTCAACATGTTTTTTTTGTGACCCCCACCTCATGAACAGTGGCAATATCAGTTTGTTAGCCGAAAGCTGCTTTTGCACAGCGACTACGGCATTTGTCACCACAGGTGCAAAACACATTCGAACAGTATGTGAAAAATGACAGCTGTACTGTTCATGTGGGGTGTGAAAATGGCAATGTTGAAAATCTGCTGTGAAAATATTAAAAAACTGGTGAAGTCACAAGCCGTATGTAGAAACCTGCGGCAGCCCACACCGGCAATGTAATTAGTTTGGAGATTTTTACAGCAGATTGTCAACACAGGCATTTTGGGACCTCCGATCATGAACAGTGTCACTGTGATTTTCTTTTCTGTCCCGAACAATGATTTCTCACAGTGACCACGCATTTCTGTGCTAAAAGTGTGAAAACACATTTCAGCCATGTTGTGAAAAATGACAGCTGTACTGTTCATAGGAAGTGTGGAAAAATGCCACTGGTGAAAATCTGGCCTGAAAATATTACAAATTCATGAACTTACGAGGGTGTGGAAACTGCATAATGCTCACTCAGTAACACAGTCATTTTATGGACTTTTGTTACCAGATTTTCAACATAGCCATTTAAGACCTCTGCTCATGACCAAGCCACTGTGATTTTCTTACTCTGTCCCAAACATTGTTTTGCACACCGACTGTACCATTGTGCTCTATATGTAATCGGAAACACATTTTGGGTGAGATGTGAAAAATGGCAGCTGTACTGCTCATAAGGAAGTGTGTTAAATGGCAATGTTGAAATCTGGAGTGCAAATATAAAAATTTGCAAACTTGCGAGCGTGCATAAGAACTGCGTAACGTGCGCTCCTAAAACAGTCATTTTGGGGAATTTTTTCACCAGATTTTCAACATAGCCATTTTAAGACCTCTGCTCATGAACAGTGTCACTGTGATTTTCTTAATGTGTCCCAAACATTGATTTCGCACACCAACTGCACCATTGTGCGCTACATGCATGGAAACACATTTTGGGTGAGATATGAAAAATGACAGCTGTACTGCTCATAAGGAGGTGTGGTAAAATGGCAATGCTGAAAATCCAGAGTGCAAATATTAAAAATTCACAAAATTACGAGTGTGTGTAGGAGCTGCGTAATGCACACTCGTAAAACAGTCATTTTTAGGAATTTTTTCACCAAATTTGCAAGATATTCTTTTTAAGAGCCCACCTTATGAACACTGGCACTGTCATTTCCTTAATCAGTCCCAAAAGGTGATTTTGCGCAGTGACCGCGAAATCACCCTTTGGGCCCAAGTAACGCCATGACAGTTCAAGAATTCATAAGGAGGGGTCCCAAAAACCCCATGTTGAAAATTTGGTGCTAAAATTCAAAAAAATGCCTGAGATATGCATCAAAGTTGAAAAAACCTATTTATTACATTATACAGCTTACCGGCATTTTCACAGTTCGCAGTTGACTTTGAAGCGTGCAGACGTGTACCCGGTCCACCAAAGATCGTCGCGCCAGACTCCAGAGGTAAGTATGGGGTGAGGGGTGGGTGGGGAGGCAGGATGCACAGTGGATGGGTGTGGGTGTGGGCAGGGAGACCACGAGGGACCATTTTCTTGTCTACAGGTTTTTTTCCAAGACGACGCGGGACATTTGCCACGCTGGGGTGGGCTCCCATCATGACAGCTGGAAGGCTGTTTTGGGGGGGGGCCTGGAGCTGAAGGGGGATTGGGCACCCTGTCGGCAATAACAATTTTTGCCACATTGGGATGGGCTCCCAGCATGGCAACTGGAAAGCTTGTTTTTTGTTGGGGCCGTGAAGCCGATGGGGGATTGGGCACCCCCATCGGCCATACAGTGCGTGCATAGGGGGCGCATGACGCGCAAGTCGCAGCGTGCGGCTGCGTGTTGTGGGAGGAAGTGCTGTTTCACCTGCGGTGCACTCCCTTTCAACTGTACGGCACTACTTTTGATCGCTGCACCATGTTTTTTGCACATGCGTGCAAGCAAACATAATGATCACAGCACATATCGGCACCAGACAGCTGTTGTCTGTGTGTTTGTTGGAAACATACAGCATCCAAGCAATGCCCACACCATGGCAAGTTTGCACACAGGCCTAGTCACACCGGACCCCTGCCAGTGTCCATGTGCAATATGCAGTCTGTCAGAAACGCATAACCGGTGTACTGCTCCCTATGTGCCTGTGACTAATGGATGTGTCACACATACAAGTAGGCAGAATACTGTTGACAGGCAGTACTAAACAGGGAATTGACTTCAGAAATGTGGATACAATTGTTTCAAAATACATGCCTCAGGTGGTGGACACAATACTGACATGAATACTATGTGACCACAAGCAGTACACATAACCTCCTCAATGACTACTGTCAGCGACAGAATACAGATTGCTAGTGTGACTACATGGTAACACAGACAGTGAAACATTTCAGGGGTCACAAATGTTGGCCATACAATGTACTGGCTGCAAACACAGGACCCCCTTGTAAATGAGCATCATGTACTGTCGTTTCATTTGTAAACAAAGTAGTGCAGGTACAACAATATGAAATGTGCTTTTCGGTACTGTATGGAATAAAATACATGCCTACTTGTTCACATGGAATAAACATATATCTCTTAGCCTTCTTCCATTATTCTGTTTGTCTGGGCGCCATCCTGCAACACGTAAGTGTAACACAATATTAACATAAATGTGAATAGTGCCTGTGGTGGAGCATTATACATATTAGTTTTTTCTGTTCTAGCATCTTTTTAAATGTTACTTTTTTCCCTCCAAGTGCTCCTAACACATCTTCTCCAGCCAGCTATGTTCATCTGCACCCTTGGGGAGTTACCCTTTTATAATTGTAACTCCCCCTCCATGCCCCCGTCTAGGGGCATAACTTTCTTTTGCAGGTGTTCCAGGGCAATGGGGAAGCGTGCACTCTCAAGCGCTAACATATGAGACAAATTCACTTCCAGTAAGGCAGGGAAAATCATATTCCTACTTCTCCATCGTCTTCAATACTCGTGCATTTTACCTTCTCCCTCAGCATCTGATTTTCTCCTCCCTGAAGCTGCCCACTGGACCAGGACCTCTGTTCTGTACCTCGGCTGTTTCTGGTGCCCTCGTGGTCCCACCCTGGCTGAAATGAACACTGCAGCCAGAACGTAACTACATTGAAAATTAATCAAACTGAAGATAAAGGGGACGAAAATAATTTCATTTCATTTACTTTCCCCCTCTCAGTTCAATAATGCACATAACCACTATTTCCTCTCCAAACTGGCTTTTATTCTGCACCTGTAATGATCTCTAGCAATACAGGGGTCACTTGCATGCTCTTTAAATAAATAAAGCAGCTCCATGGGGCTATTTAACTTTTTTACAAAACTGACTGGACATTCTAAGCTAGCAGAATGATGGATACAGGCAGTCACAAGCAAATAATTATTTTTCCTGTTTCTACCTCGAATGCTCTACCCGAGATCTACTGAAACCCAGATCCCTGTAATCTCCTGGCCTCTATGGATCTGGTAAGCCAACAGTTTTCTTTTCCTTTCTCACCTGGGTCACTCTCACTGGCACTGGTCGCCCTCCCTTCAATCTGGCCCGGGAAAGCAAGCTGCCTTCCGTACCTGGACCCCTGGGTGCTGACCCATGCCTCAGGGGCTCCAGGAATTTTACTGATGACCCAGGCCCTGACCCTCTTATCATGGCTGGCACTGTACCCAGTGCTACTTCAGCACCTGCCACCTTCACCCGGCCCAACCTCTCCATGGCCCTCCAATGGTGCAGCGGCCCCGAAAACTGGTCCCACTCTAATACTGGCCCCCCTGCTATGGACTGAAATGCCTCCTACTGATGGCCCAAACTCTCTGGTTTCTGCTGTTACACTTACTCAGGGGTCCCAACAAGTCCCAAGTCCCCTTTGCTTCTCCTCAGCTTGAATTAAGCTCCAGCATGGGGGCTACCCTCCAAGGTCTGCCACGCAGCCTGTGACCAGCCCAGACCTCGATGTAGCAGTGCCTGAGGACCTGCTTCTCTAAAGCAGGCCCCACAATTTGATTGAAAGCCCCCAGCTCCCTCTACCCCCAGGCCTCACTGCCACACAAGGAGATGAGGGAAACCTCTGCCACTGGCTCCCCACCTGGGAGGGCCCTGTCACTGCCCTCCCAGCCCTGGCGACCTGGGGTACACCTTCTAGCAGTCATTAAGTGTTCCTACACTTTCCTGACCTACCAAGCCACCTCTTGTCATTGCCCCTAACATTGCAGGACCTGGCTACATATTCCCCATGGAGCTTCATCCCCCAACTCCTCTTCGGCTCTGGCGCATGGAAAAACAGTCCTGACTGTACTCCTTTTGTGGGGGGGGGCCCACCAGCCCTCCTGGACCACTGAGCTCCCTCACTTGCCCACCTAATCTGCTCCTAGTTCCACACTTCCAGCCTCCCCCCTCCAGCCCCAGACCTAATGCCTGGGCCGGAAAGGCCGTGATACTTCCAGGGCCCGATTCTAGAAGGGTGGTGCAGGTTGCCACCGAACGCAAACCATGCCACCCGCAACTGCGACATTGACCCTGAGCACTATTCTAGAAGGGGCAGGGTCTCCGCAGCAAAGTCCTGTGAATTGCGACATGCAGCAAGGTACACCACACAGAGGGCATACCTGGCCAGCATGTCACAACCCGCTGCCACAGGTCGCAAGTGCACCCCCCAGCCATGCCCCAACCCCCGGTTCACCCGCTGCCAATGCAGCACATCACCAGCTCTGGTACTCCAGTGCCCCCCCTCCCTGAACTGTACATGTCCATGTAATAAATTAAATACTGATTCCCTGGTAGTCTAGTTGCCCCCCACCCAGCTGTGCCAGCCCACCCAGCACCCCCCATCCCGTCCCCAGCTGGCGACTGGCACAGCCCACCTCTCACCTCCACGGCCATGTAGCAGGGGGTTTATGCGGCGTAATAGCAGCTGTTTGGCGCAAGTAGCCTGCGACATGTCACAGGTCACTTTGTAGAATCGCACATGTCGCAACTGCTGGCGTAAGTTGCTGCATGCGCCATTCTGCTTGGCGCAACTGCTGTTACGCCTGGTGTAACCCTTCTAGAATTGGGCCCCCGGTCTGTCCCTTTTTATATCCCTAAAATCCACTTTCTGCTGCCTCCTTGAGGCATCCAGCAGCAATATCCCCAGAGCACTAACACATTCCCTATCTCCTGGGGAGGGTAGGAGGAGGAAAGGGATGCCTAAGATGGGAATATAAGCCCCTCTTTTACAGGGGGCTTACATAATGAGCCAGTAATGAGTGCACAATGACAAGCAAAGTAGGTTTTGTACCTTGAAAGGTTGATTATGCATGTTTTCATGGCTTCCAATATAAGGCTGTTTGCATCTATTGATAATGTATTAGTGCTCGCAAATGCCATTTGCACTTCATTCTCCACAAACATGCATTTTGGTCTTAGCACCCCTTGATGACATTAGGGTCATTGTTGATGATGGCATGAGGCACTTTCCACAGATGTACATATTTACAATTAGTATACTGTTAGAGCAGTGACTTAATTTTGTCACCGCAATTAGGGCGCTTCAACAACTGCTACAGTGACTGGGGCGATCGTGATTTTTGATCTCCCAGCACTCTCGTCATCTTTTTCACTCCAACAGTTTCTCTCTCTTTTGGGACATGCCCGCTCTGGAGTTAGTTATATTTTCTTTTGGGGGGGGGTGAAGCCCCCTCAAAACAGTGATCTTTTCTCCATGGCGCTTTGGTGCTCTGGATCCAGGGAACTGCAATGCCTGGTGCTCCGGAGCCACACGCCATATTGCCTGTGCCCCTAAGAAAATGACTGTCACACTGATCGGGGTGAAACTTTACAATTGCTAGCAACCACTAGCGATCACAAAAGAACTGAAGTGCATAGTACCCAACACACATGCACGGAGTGGCATGCATGAGGTGTGCTGTCAGGATGATCGCCAGATGTTACACACGACGAACATAGTTTGCTGAAGTAATTCTCGCAAAATACACACAGGCAATAGCATGTGTGCTGTCTACAGTTACATTAGGAACAGCTAAAACTAGCACAGTATGTCAGCCAGCCAAAGAAGTATGCCTGAGGAGGAGGAGGAGGAGGAGGAGGAGGAGGTGAGGGACAGGTTTTTCAAAACTCAGGAGGTGGAAGTCCTAGTGCGAGAGATCCTCATAAAGTAGGCTTCTCTCTTTGGGGACATAGTAAGGAATGTTCCCAGGGCTGAGAAGACCTGTATTTGGGAGACAGTGGCCTTTTAAGAACACCTGCATAGTGTCCACACCACTGGAACGACCTGACCTGGTATAAGGGGGAGCACCTGAAAAGGCTGCGGACACAGCATGTTGCTTGAGAGATATGGTCAGGTAAGGTAATGTCATCTGTTGCACTGTCTATAAGTCATATGGCTGCAATTGTTTGGGAGAGTGCACAACCAGCATGTGCTGCAGCAACAGTTCGGGGATGTAGGCAAGCAATACTGTATTGATTACTGTAATTGTATTTGACAGTGTGAGATGTGCATTGTCTGCAACGTGTATATATGTATTCACATCTTGTACAGTATCATAGCTCTGTGCCTGAATTTCATGTGGATAGTAGTGCTCCTGTACTATTACATGGATATGCCTTGTCCATTGTATGCACCACCCTTAGTCGTGTATACAGACTGGTGGACCTGTACTCCCTGGAAGTGGCACATCCCCTCCCCACTGGGGAGATTATATGTTATTTGTAGGACAGTTGCAAAGACCCATGATCCCAAACAACATGAGCATTTTGAGGGTCTCAGGCACTCCATCTGGCTGTGATAAGCCCTGTCAATGGATTATACCACTGATCAGTGGTGGACAAGTGTATTGGGTCCCATACACTGTGGACTGCTATCACTTCTGCCTTGCAGACCAACAGGTCAGGCCCTAGTTGAAGGAAGCATAGGGTGTGTACACAGTGGTGCTCTACATATTATGGGACACAGCTATGCGATGTCCCTGCTATGACCTGGGCTCAGGTAATATCAGACATACTCCTGAAAGAGTGAGTATGTCCTTATACCTACAGTATGTATCAGGGACCACAATTCATGTGGGCCATAGGTGGCAATCTGTGTGACTATATTCATTGCTGTGTTTATGCCATGGGTAGTATGATGTGTGCACTGTACCTGATGTTCATCTGTGGGGTCTCCAGATGTGTTGATACAGTGCTGCTCACCATGCATGCAGCATGTTCATATCCACACCACTGAATAAACACTAGCGCCAGTGTTGCAGAACCACACATTAGACATAGCCCTCTTCCTGTGCATGTCTGTACAATGCTATGTGTTAGATGCCATATGAACAACATGGGTGTTCATATCACATACCTAGTGTGCCCTGTTGTGCTCCTCAGTAACCTGTCATTCACTTACAGACTATTTTCTGTGCTCCATGTCTCCGCAACTCCAGAAGCAGGGGCGAGGCACCCAGTGGCAGGGACAAGGAAGAAGCAGAACAGGCGCATCAGCATCCCAGGCACCAGTGGCTGGATTTGCTTGAGGAGGAGGAAGGCCCCTCATATCCATGGGCCAGATGAGCACAACCATGTCCAGCTGGAGAGAGGCAACAGCCAGTGTCGCAGAGAAGGATCCAGAAAATCATGGGACTGGTCTTTGGTGGGGAGACACCAGCACAGCCAACATAGGGTGGCATGCTCGGGTACTGTATGTCACCATTTGTTTACATATTGCACAACCCAGCCCCATGTGCACCATATGGTTGATGGGTGCTGTACATGCCTCATGCATGTTGCATGTAGATTTCCTGGACTCTGCATGTCTACAGCCACTGTGGTGCATTGTGTATTGTCTATTCATGGACTGTGCTGTGTTATCTAGTTTTGTAGGGTGTTCCATACATACATGCTGGTGGACTGTACTGTGGCATCCATTGCAGTCCTGTGTATGGCATGGCATATACACTGCACCATCTGCACTGTGTCTCCATGGTGTGGCACATTTACAATGGGATTGTTGTATGGTCATTGGGTATGTACTGCTTGCCCAGTGATCCCACAGGTGCTGCATAACCACCTAAATTGCATACAGCATGGACACCTCTCCATATACCAAAGTAGTGCTTTTTCATACAGGGTATCCATGTAGCTGTGAAGCATTGGCACAGATGTACAGCGGTATGCCTGGTTGCCATCGGTGCTGATGCTGGACAGCAGTGTTGCCAATGGTGATGTCACAGTTGGCTACTTTACGTTCCATGATGCACCTGTGGGGTGGGTACACATGGTAGACAGTATGGCAACCATACAGGCACCATAGCACCACTCAGAGTAATGTCTCACATTGGGTACACACACGTCAGACAGCCATGACTGCAGCATTCCTGGGGTGTGTAGGCCATTGTGTAATACTACAGCACTGTTGGCTAGGAAATGTGAGACAGCTGTGTCTGCTGGTCCCTGTTATGCCCCCAGGCAATGCAGACCCACATCCATGGTAACATTCACTGTATCCCACACAAATACATCACATCCATACAGTGGGGGGCGGCTAACATATGTCACCATCATCGCCCACCATCTCACACTGGTGGTACACATGACCTGGGTTTATGCAGGATACAGTTGGGGGGGGCACCGCATGTTGGCCCTTGTGTGGAGCTGTCTGCTTAGCATGATGTCCACCATC
The DNA here is from genome assembly GCA_016271365.2 of Neoceratodus forsteri. Taxonomy (NCBI): domain Eukaryota; kingdom Metazoa; phylum Chordata; order Ceratodontiformes; family Ceratodontidae; genus Neoceratodus; species Neoceratodus forsteri. The sequence goes on from JADMNL010000023.1 coordinate 437,670,371, forward strand.
CAGCACAGTCGGTTTCCTTATACATGTTTTGCCCACTATATTTCATCAGACTTAGTTAGTTTAGTTAGTTAGTACTTAGTTATTAGTTTTTGTTTACTGGATAATGTACACTAGAAAAGTCAATGCCTACTTTCAGGTATGACCCAGGAAAATGTCAGGAAATCAACAAGAATACATGATACAGTTCGTATCCATCGCAGAACAAGAACAGACTCGAATGCTCTGCTCCTCATGCTTAAGGAACAATACGGCAACTAACAATTTTCTCACTGCTTCTCATGTGTTATGCACTACAGATGGTGAGTGCATGGTGTCTGTGTTTCTCCATTGGCCAAGTCGGACCACAGGGAGTGGGGCCACATGGGTGAGCCAAGGGGTATTGTGCATGTCTTAGGTCTTCTTAGCTGCACCACTTTATGGGTGTGCAGCATGGCGCTGTCCTTACCGTACTACCAATGCTGCTCTTGTAACGTATGTGCAGTGGTGCCTTCTGCCACTGCACACATCACACAAAGGAAATATGCATGATCAGCATTGGTGAACATTTCATCATGGTGTTCAGTGGATGTGCTCCTGCTGTGGCCATGTGTCATGCGCATGTGTGTCATATGTACCGCATGCTGCTGCCCATGCCAGTAGTTGTGTCCGGTGTGTCCCTAGTTGTGTGTATGCCCCTGTGGTAGTCGTGCAACTATTGACTGGTACTCTGGCGGTGCTGGTTTATGCTGGGGAAGGATCACAGTATGTCCATTGCACGGTGTATGTCGAGTGCCTCACTGTACCTCAGAATTACATTGGTATAGTCAATACCTAGATAAGTACCACTGTGCATTCTGCAATGCCTGTGTGCCCCTGCCATGTCTGTTGGCATGTCTGCTGGTACACAGTATGTGCCCTGTGTATGTTACTGTACAGTGAGGCATCCCAGTGTGGCACCACCCCCCATACACTCCAGCTGTTGCCCAAGTACATGTCCATCAGCCTGCACACTGTGGTTCACAGTACACTGTGGTTGCACACTCTGGGGGGTGCATGTGACAGTATCACTGATCAGTTACCTACCACTCACCCTATGTGTCATCACTGTCACCTGTGCCTCACAGAATACTGTTATCACATACACTCTTGACACTGTGTCATGTGACCTCTGGACTTGTGCATGCTGTCTTGGGGACCCTTGCTTGGGTCAGAAGTCTATGATGCCACAAACAGCAATGCCCACAGTACCACAGACATACTGGCGGCCTTTTGGTGGCCCTGTCTTCAGTCCACACACACAGTCATTACCAGGACTTGCGATGTGCCTGCCTGGCACTTGCCACATCCATATGTGCTACTCTGCACTGCACAAGTAAGTTGTCAGGTGTATGTATTGTGTGCTGTCCCACAGAGGGCCATGTATGCTCTTACATGCTTGTTGTACCTTGCAGATCAGATACCACAGGTCTGTCCCTTTGCCATGTGTGGCACACATGCTTTTTAGTTTTCTTTGTTGTTATCCAGGTGTTCATCCACAACACAGGAACTGGATGGGAATAAGGCACTGCATCCCATGGTGAGGCAGATGGTTCATCATGCCATATCATATATGCCCTGCTGGGTGAGGTGATGGGCCTGATGAGAAAGTCAACCAGCTAGTTGAGGAACTTTGCAGTGAGAATTAGGCTTTCTGCCATGCCCCAGGTTCAGCAGTGGTAACAGCATGTGCCAAATGCAAGACACTAGTTTCTTGTTTTTTGGGGAGGCATTTTCCTTTCTGATTAGCAGGTTGCCCCATTTGTATTCTGAATAGGCTATATGCCATTTTTGATTCTGGTGGGTGGTTTAGCCCATTTTTTGTGTGTTGTCCCTGTTTTTTTTATTATTTTGATGGTGAGTTGTCCTTTTTTTTGTTATCCCAGCAGTATGCCAGTTTTTGTTTTTTTGTAAACTTTTTATCATTTTATAAGACATATACACAAACCACAAGGTATTTGAATAATTACATGCACAATGGGTACTTAAGAACAAATATAAAATGTATTGCATCTACAGCAAAGTAATAGAAACAGTACTATACATACCAGTGGTGAAACAAGGAATCTTACACAGTGTATATGTGTGTGAGTTTTTGGAGTAGACCATGTACTGGCATGGCATAAGGTATGGTCCTGTATATGGTACATGCATTATGGCAAGGTCAAAGATCTCCACCGGTGCTGTAACAAAGAAAAGAGAAAAAATCCACAAAGCAACTTTTCAGACGAAACATAGCTATTTACAGTTGCAAAGACAGCATGTGTTCTAGGTCATTGAAGCCTGGAGTGTTTCCCTGACCACAGTCATTGCATGAGGAGGGGGGGCGGGGTTGAAAAAACTACCCAATCTCTGTCCTTGGGTTTATGACTGCCATGAATGGTGTCCAACAGGTGTAGAAGCGGGGGAGCTGATTCATTATAACGTGTGACATTCTATCCAGGTCTGCAGTATTTATTAGCGCTGTGAGAATTTCTTCAATGTTTAGTACATATGTACTATGCCATTTTGAGAGGAGGGACCACTTTGCCTGCATACGTAAGAGGGCCATCCATCTGTATTCTTACAAGGTCAGGTGTAATGCTGCAGGCTGCATATCTAACAGAAGCAGGGGGGCAGAGTGTGGTACTGCTTTCTGATGTACATGCCTGCCTTGACCACATATCTGCCCCCAGAAGGACTGGATTTTGGGGCAGGTCCATAGGACATGATAAAGATCTTTTTTGCCCTGATGGCATTGCCAGCATCTGTCAGTATGCATTAATTTAGCAGTGTACAAGACAGCCAGGGTCTTATACCAAGAATGTAACATTTTGTTCTGGATTAGCCTTCTCAGGGCGTCTGTGTATATTGTGTGTCCAGCTTTCCAGGATTGTGTCCATTGCTGATCTGTTATTATGAGGTTCAGTGCATTTTCCCATCTGATTTTGGATGCCATAGATTGACTAGGTATATGCTCTCACAGCATAGTATAGATGCTGCCTGATAGCCCTTTGAGCAGCGACAACCATCTATTCAGAGGGAGATCTTTTACATGTGGAGGGGTAGAACACAGGAGGGGTTTGACTACATCCCTAATTTGGAGGTTTCCCCAGAAATCCCTAGACAGAAGTCTCCATGTGTTCTGGAGAGTCTCAAAGTCTGCTACTACCCACCTATTTGGGACTAATAAACCTTTGAGGAGGCAGATACCCTTGCTTGCCCAGTGGGGCCAAGCGATGGACTGCTGTTCAGTTTTAATGCTGGGACTGTGCCACAGTGGTGTATGAGAAATGAGGTGTGGCACTGGTACCCAGTTTGCTGTAGAGCTGAGACCAATACTTGTTTGAAGGTCCTGTTGTAGGGTGGTGCCTCACATGTCTATGTGTGGTAGAGTACAATAGAGAATAAAGTGTTTCCACATTCCCTTGCTCCTCCATGTAAATCCACTGTGGGATTTGCTGTGCGCAGAGTCTAAACCAGTGCAAGGTTTGGACTGTTTGGAATGCCAGCTTATACACTAGTATCCAGATGGGGCCCCATCCCCGTTCTCTCCAATGAGCCCTTAGTTTGTTGTGGCTGTATCTAGGTCTCTTTCCCTCCCAGATAAAGTCTCCAGTTATTTTGTCCAGTTTTTGATACTAGCCAGGAGAGAGTTCCATCAAGATATGGGACAGGAGGTAGAATAGTCTGTGGGCTAATACCATTTTAAAAGCAGCAATTTTGCCAGCCATAGTAAGTTTTAGTAATTTCCAGCAATCAAGTTCTACCTTACATGAATTTAGTAAGGGGTGCAAGTTATGTTTCCACATATACTCAATATTTGGGGTTATTTTATACCCAAGTAGGTGATGTCTCGGTGGGCCCATCGTAATCCAGAGTTAGATATGCTCAGGGGGAGACAATGCTGGTTGAGAGGAAATATCTCTGTTTGGGTCTGATTGACTTTAAGTCCCGAGTAGTCAGTAAATTTATTTAATAAGTTTAGTAAAGGATGTAGCGAGAGTTTTGTATCAGCTAGGGGGGTTAACAGATTGTCTGCATACATCAGCGTGGAGTACGATTCTTTTCCTATATTTATACATTGGATCCCTGCATATTGTTTGATTGCTGCTGCAAGGAGTTCCACTGCGAGGAGAAAAAATAGAGGAGGCAGTGGACATCCCTGTTTTGTGCCCCTTTCTAGAGGGAAAGGGGGCAGAAAGTAGGGAGTTAGTTAAGACTCGGACTATAGGAGAAGAGTATATGGTTTCTACCCAAGCTAGGAATTTTTCCCCAATCCCATATTATTTTAGAACTAAAAGTAGATAATCCCATTCTATGGAATCGACTGCCTTCTTGAAATCGACTGCCAAAGCAGCTGCCGGGGATGTTAGGTCTTTTGCAGAGTGCATGACTAATGAGCAGATATGGTCCATGCTGTATCACCCCTGCATGAACCCAACCTACGAGGGGTGTATTAGATGCAGAAGAAGAGGATTTAGCCTGGCTGCCAGGCCTTGGCATATAGTTTACTATCAGGTTTTATAAGGGATATAGGCCTATAGCTGGCAGCTATGGTAGTGTTTTTCTCTTTTTTTAGGAACATTGTTTTTACTGCTTCATGGAGTGAGGGCGGGAGGGTTCCAAGCTCCTCAGCTTCTGAGTGCACCTTACATAGCACAGGGGCTATCTCTGGAGCCAGCTCTTGGAGGAATTCTTCTGGAAAGCCCTCACCCCCTGGTGATTTTCCTTTCTTGAGGGACAGTAGGGCTTCTTTTACTTCCTCTACCATCAGGGGACTATCTAGAAACTGAGCCTACTGTGGAGTTATTTTAGGTAATGTAAGGCGATTCAAAAATGACTGAACCTCATCTGGTGGTTGTGGGTGGGAGGCTGAGTAAAGAGAGGCATAAAAAGACTTCATGATATCATTAATAACCTGTGCCTTGTTCTGTGCCTGTCCATATGTGTCCTTAAGGATGGCTATATGTCTTTCCACCTGTTGCTTCCTTAGTTGATATGCCAAGATCTTCGTACCTTTACCCCCACCTCCCAGAATTTGTGCTTTAAGTGCAAGATGGCAATTTCTGCCTTCCTAGTCAGCAGGGACTCTATTCTTAGGGCTAGAAGTTTTTTCCTATGTTTGACTGTGGGGAGGGGGGAGGCAGGATTTTGTAAATTATTTCTACCTTCTTTAGCTCTTCCTCCAACTCCTTATGATGTTGTTCCCTTTTCTTGTATCTGTGGGCTGCAAATCCAATAATTTTGCCTCTAATGGCAGCTTTGTAAACTTCCCAGGTATTTCTAGCAGATGTGTCTGAAATAGGGTTCTCTTTAAAGAATGAGCAGGTTTCTCATGTCACCCATGCGAGGAACTCAGGGTCTTTAAGTAGCAGAGGATCTAGTCTCCATGAGGGGGAGGAGCAGATGGGGTGACCCCAGGATAAGTGCAGTTGTTCTGGGGCCTGTTCTGAAATTACCAAAGGGAGAATGATGACATCCAATGTGGCCTAAGTTAGGAGAGGAGACGTGAGCCACATGTTCAGTTTGCTACAGGATCAATGGACCCCAGAGTGATAAGTATAGTCCCAGTCCCGCAGGTGAAACATGCACCAGATGTTAGACCCAAGTCCTGGATCATATAATGCACTGCGTGTACCCCTATATTAGGAGTCTCTTTGCCAGTAGAGCTCCTATCTAATATGGGACTACTGTGAGGCTGAAATCCCCTCCTATCAGAATGGTGGTTTCTGTATTGGCCAGGGATGCTATCATGTTGGTTACTACATGAAAGAAGTTTGGGTCATCCTCATTTGGGGCATAAATACATAGGAGGAGAGGGCCAGAGGGGGTTGACACCAGTGCAAGTACCCACCATCCCTGTGAGTCTGAAACTGTCCTTGCAATGCTCCATTTAAGAGCATTGTGGATGAGTATTACCGCCCCTTGTTTACGTGATGGGGCACTGGCTTGCACTTCCTGCCCTAGCCAGTCCTGTATTAAGTAAGTGTTCAGTGGTAGCCCCAATCAAGACATCGAGGGACCATTTGCTTAACTGCAGGCTGTGACAGATATTGGAGGGTGAGGGGTGCCACTGGGCACCAGTTGGGTATAAAATACATTTCATATGAGAAACAGAGGGTGGGGGTGCTACTAGACACTAGGGATATACAATCTGGGGGTGATGGTGAATGGGCAACAGTTGGAGGGCCGGGGGTTCCACTGAACACCAATGCAGTATTAACAAAAAATGGAAACAGAAGGCAGGGAAGTGACACTACACACCTGAGCTATTAATTGAACATTAATGGGGACAGTGGCATAATTGGTGGGTGGGGGAGATCACTGGCACACAGAAGGATTTTTTCACCCTTTTCAGTGCCATTCATTGGTGGCCAATGGTACCCCACCCCAACCCTCCAACTGTTGCCCATTCACTATCATCCCCAAATTATATATTTTATATCCCTGGTGTCTAGTGGCAACCCCCACACTCCACTCCCCATATGAAATATATTTTCTACCCCATTGGTACTGAGTGGCACACCCCCATGTCCCTCAAAATCTGCAATTAAGAAAATGGTCCCTCAATGTCTTGATTTTTTTTTACCTGTAAAACAAAGTCCACTGTTGATTGAACCTGCGCCACCCCACCCATGTTCCCACTGTGCACCCACCACCCCACACCACTCTAGATCCTCCCACACACGCTCATTCACCTGAACTGCCCCCACATTGAAGAGCCACTCTCTGAACGAAGATACATCTTGCTGTTGGAACCAGTGACTGCTGTATGACAAATAAGGTAACTGCAGTTCAGTGTATTTTCTGACTGCAGTTACCTTACTTGTCAGGCAGCAGGTTCTGGTTCCAGCAGCAAGATGCGTCTTTGATCAGAGAGTGCATCTTCACTGTGAGACCATTTTGGGTGAGTGAGGGTATGTGGGGTTGTCTAGGGGGTTGCAAGGTGGAGGGTGCACAATGGGAGGTTGGGTGGGGGGATGCGGGTTTTGATCAATGGTGGACTTTCTTTTTACAGGTAAAAATGATCAAGACATCAAGGAACCATTTTCTTAATTATAGATTGCGAGGGATATTGGAGTGTGAGGGGTGCCACTGGACATCAGTGAGGTATAAAATACATTTCATATGGGGATAAGAGGGTGGGGGGTGCCGCTAGACACCAGGGATATACAAGTTATACAGACGGGACTTATGATTAGTATACTCTGCCCACAGGAATATGGACTTGTGGGAGTGTGTGGGTCTACAAAGGAGAGATCCTTCTAAAGCTACAAGAACACATGAGTATCAACTGAAAGGGGGGCTCTATAGATCCAATAAGAGGGGAGCCTGGATAAATCAGAGAATGGTATCCCCTTGGAATAGGCTCCCATCTGAAGTAGTGGAATGTGATGCAATGCTTAGTTTTAAGAACAAATTAGACACCCATTATAGAATTACAGGGAAAATTTAGGGATACATAAAATGTTAAATATTACTAACAAGACGTCTTGGCGAAAGCTATTGTCTCGAATCGAACTTATGAAACTTATGAAGTTGGGGTGATGGTGATTGGGCAACAGCTGGAGGGTGAGGGGTACCACTGAACACCAATGTAATATTAACCAAAAATGGAAACAGAAGACTGGGAAGTGGTGCTACAGACTAGAACTATTGATTTAACATTAATGAGGACAGGGGCACAATTGGTGGGGGAGTGACCACTAGACAGCACTGAATATATAAAACAAATCACATGGAAATAGGAGGATGGGGACCCACTAGACACCAGGGCTATTACCTTACAATGGGGACCAAGGGCCCGATTCCAAGACCTGGTTCACCAGCATAATCCAAGATATGCCAAACCCCTTGGCGTATCTCGTGACTTACGTCAAGTGGTGTGCCAGCCAGGATTCCAAGAGGCACCGTGCACCATTTTGGCTGTGGGCTACGACAACCATGGGATATGCCACCCACTACCCCACAGCCTGCAGCGATATGGTGCAAGGGTGGGTTAAGGCAGAAACTGCACCGTATCATAAGAAGGCAGCTGCCATAACCCACTAGCGTGATTCGAGGAGCTGCACTCTCGCAACTAAGTTACAGCACCCCAGAGCTGCTCTAAGGGGCATCTGACGGTACCATCCATGGGATGCCCGCTCCACAGCACCACAGCGACAGTGCTGATGTGCCCTCTGTGCCCCCACAAGCATACCCCTGCCCCCCCACCCTGAATGTCAGGGACCCTCAGGGTCCATTCTCTGGCATTCCCCCAGGAGTCCTGTGCCACCTGTCCTGCCCCCATGCCCCCTGGTGTGTGCTGTGGTGTTTCGGGGTGAGATGGCTTTGGGGGGCAGCTGGTAGCAGGCCACGACTTGTGACATGTGGGGCTTCTATGCCATACCCATGGCGGTAGCCTCCACATGGCGTAACCCACATGTTGCAAGTGCCAGGACCCTGCCACTTTTGGAATGCAGAGCAGGGTCCCTGGCATAGCGGCAAATGTCGCAACTCACATACGCCGGCAAGTTGCGACATTTGATTTGGTATCAGCCCCAAAGGCACAATTGCTGGGTGGGGAGTTCCACTGGATACCAGGGAAAAGGGTAATTTAAGTTTTACAAATAACATGTGAGAATATTATGTATGCGTCGGAGCACAGGCTCTTTCAGACTCTGCACTCCCACAGCCAAATATGGATACAATTACACTATCTCAAAAAGTAAGGAAATAAATTTCAAAAATGTTGTTAATGCACCAGTTAGGGCCAACGCGACTAAAGTTGGGAAATGTGGTGTTAGGATTAAGCTTAATATTCTGCTCAATGTAACCTTTTAAATATTTCAGGTCATATTTAACTAAAATTTGGTTCACGTTGTTACATCAGGACGAAGCCCTGCATTTAAGGTCATACCATCTATTTTTTCAGTTAAATCTATATAAGGCAGACAATTTGGGTTCATTCTGGTAAGTTTCATCCAATAATTTAACAGCCTGGCTTCTGTTAAGGCTGTCAGATTGGGGGATCCTAATCTAACTCTTATTAAAGCAGCCGGGGCTGATCTGCCCAGACCCAGTGTGGTTTGATACAATTTGTTCAGAGATACTTCCAATGAATTCATTTTTCCAAAACCCCATATTTCAGTTTGGTACAAGGCCTGAGAATAGAATTTTGCCTCAGTTGTCTTGATTAAGGGAGCAATTGTATTACTGGCATACTGAAAGTTGAACCTGTTTAGGGCTTCAGCAGACTGTTTTAGCTTGATTAGTTGTGTTTTAATATAATTATTCCATCTGCCATTATTAGATAGTGTTAGTCCCAAATTAACATAAGATTTTACTGATTTTAGATTTTTAACTCCTGCTTTCCAAGTATTGCCCCACGTATTACAACAGGAGTCTTACTATCATTTATCTCAAGGTTGGGAGCTTTTGCATAGTTGTTTAAAATATTTAGCTTTTTCTGTAATCCAGATTGGAATAATGAGATAAGAGCCAAGTCATTAGTGTAAGCCAAAGCAGGGCAGATTTGGGTATCTATCAAGGGAGAATCAAAGTTAGAATGTGATAGCTGAATTAGAAGCTGAAATGTATATACAAAAGAGCACTGGTGCGATACCACATCCCTATTTTACTCCTTTGTTTGGATTTTATTAGGTGATTGCTTTGTTGTTCCCAGTCTAATTTGGGCCCAGGTGTTACTGTATAACTCCTTTATAATACTTATGTTGACTGTATTCCCCTATGAAGCATGAGTAGCCATAATTTAGTTTGAGTTACATTATCAAACACTGCGCTGAAATCAGTAAGGGCCACATATAGCTTCTGCCCTCTTAGTACAATATATTTTTCAACTAAATGCGTCAGTATGTAACAGTTGTCTGTTGTGCTATATTCTGGCCTGAATCCCGCTTGGAATTTAGAAAGATTACCACATCTAACTAACTCTTCAATAAGTCTGTCCAAGATGATATTAGAGAAGATTTTCCCGCTTATATCTAATAGTGATATCGGTCTATACATTAAAGGGTCATTTTTATTTCCCTTTTTAAATATAGATACAATAGTGGCTCTTTTCCACACTTCAAGAATCTTCTTCTGTTTAATATATATTTTACACTATGGAGTGAAAATTTTTGCCCACAAAGAGTGGGATAATAAATATATGTCTGATGGAATTTGGTCCAGACCAGGGTCTCTTTTCCTTTTTAAAGCAATGATAAAATACATTTCAGCATCTGTGATGGGTTCAAAGTTTGACCTATTTACATCAAGATCCCAATCTACTAAATCTTCTACTATGCTAGGGTCATAGAATAGTCTGGTATAATGGTTAGTCCATTGATCTATTGTAATGTAAGTGTCCAACTGATATTTACTATTTTTGGTACCTTTGGCAACCAAGTTCCAGAAAGTTTGTTGATCATTTTTAAGTATTGCATCCATCATAAGTTCCCACAATTTTTCTTGATATTTTATTTTTTGGTTTATGTTGAGGAAGCTTTTATATTTTTCTCTTGCTTTGTTTAGTATTTTAAGCAAATCTTTGGTCCTATATCGTTTCATAATTCTGATACTTGAGTTAATAGTTTTTTTTGTTTTGTTTTTTGCCTGAGGCACTCTTTATCAAATCATGATTCAGGACCCTTTTGGTTATATCCTGTAGGTGCTGAATAACAGATGAGTTCTCTAATATGGTTATAACATTCTGTCAATACTCTGTATAGTAGTGAGCTTGTTGTTTCTCCTGATAATAAGGTAACCATTTGCCTATGTGCTTTGTGTGATAGAGGGAGCATTGCATTCAAGTTCTTTATATGCCATCTAATTTTAGTACAATTCCTTATTTCAAACCCTGCTGATCTGAAGTAATTTTTGGACTATGGCCCCATTTTAGTGAAAGGGGGAATTGATCACTTTCACCTCTAGCTAAAATTTCTATAGAAGTCCAAACATCCATGGAACCAGTCCAAAAGTAAAAGTCCAAGATAGAAGCATGCATTACATTAAAATAAGTCAAATTACCCTGCTTGTCTGCCTCATGCAACCATTTATTGGTGCTAAGTTAAATATTTCAATACATTTTTTACCCGAGGCATTTATTTTAAAATCTAATGGTAGCCTTGTTTTTTTATTAGAATACTGGTAAAGCCAATTATGTATCTTACAGTCTGCATAACCATCATATTTACCAATTCTTGCATTTAGACATCCACAAACTAGTATATCATTGCTGCTTGATCACTGCCAGCTATCAAAGATAAACATCTCTAACTCTTCCCAAACATTTACGCTATAGTACTTAGCATTCATAGGGGTAATACACACATGTATTAAACAATAAGCTACGTTAATAGTTTTTATCCCTAATGTCTGGGCAAGTGCAGTATTAGCAATGGAATATACAGATAGTCCCTCATCTATTTTTACCCATGTTATCAGGCTCACAGAAACTCTGCCTGTTTTTGTTATTTTGTTTCCTGATACATGGAAACAGCTGAATCCATTCAGTGAGACTTCCAATTCAGCTGAATGCCATGTCTCCTGTAAACAAATATTTTTTTGTTTCTAGACAAAATCCCTCCATTCTGAGTCAGCAGACTTAGTGCCCAGACCCACTATACTCCAGGACAGTATTTGCCATGTGTCATCTTCTTTCACAGTAGACTTTTTGGCCTTTTACGTTCTATCTCCAAGGCAGGCTGTCTGTTCTGATAAGCCTGAAAATCTATTCACTACCGCAATATTATATATTACCCTAGTAAACTGGTTATTTGTATTGGCTGTCAGATCTGTGTTACACCCAAGAGTCCCACTCACAGGACATGAGTCGTTTGCAAACTTTGTAAGATTCTCCAGGTTCCTTTTGTCAACTATGTGCAAGCTCATTCTATCAAGTATGTTTAAATTTGTCATTATTTTTTCATAAATTTCTAATGATTTTACAGTTAGCAAAACTTGATCACTTATAACTTCTTGATTAACTCGAGCTGCCAGAATATATTCCCTGGTAAACTTGGGGATATGTAAGATCTGTTCAAAGAGATCCCTTAACAAGTAGAGCAATTTTGCATCAGTTTCTCCCTCGGCTTTCCCTAGACCAAACAGGCTTAGTGGCTTGTCTGTGTTACTCTCTTTAACTGGGGACTCTACATTGGACTTTTGGCTAGCAGAATCATGAAGGGTCGAGCTGTCAATAACAAATATGCCCACTTCATCTAAGATTTCAGTCTTTTGCATGATCAATTCCATGATATCTAGATTTTGCAGCAGGACAGTTACTTGTCCTGCCTTATTTCCTGTGCCCACCTATGTGCTTTAGAAACATAGAAACATAGATTTTGACGGCAGATAAGGACCATTTGGCCTACCCAGTCTGCCCATTTCCCTACCTACTGGATAAGATGCAGATTCTAGTTAACCAACAGCCTGCTTCCTGCAACCCCCCACTATAATTGCCTTATGTCTGTCCCATTCATATTTGAATTCCCCCACTATTTTAGACCCAACGACCTCCTCAGGAAGGCTGTTCCATGTATCCACCACTCTCTCCGTGAGAAAAAATTTCCTCACATTACCCCTGAGCCATCCCCCCTCTATCTTTAAATTGTTACACACCTTCAGTCTTTTGGGGGGAATCTGCAGAAAGTGGGAAATTCAGTTTTTTACTACATTTTTCAATTTCCCTTCAGTTTCATTTGGAATAGCCTTTAGTCCAAATATAGTTATCTGAGCAGGTTTAACCTCCTTTTTGATGTATTCTTTTTTATTAAGTATGTCTCTATTGATAAATTCCAAGGCACACCCAAAGTTTCCCAATGCCATGTTATTGAGCCAGATATAATTTGCTATACACAGAGAATTGTAGAAAATGTATATGCAATCAATACCCAGGATGTCCCTGTCATTCCAGTCCTTAATAGGGTCACAATCTTATTTTTATTATACTCATATGTTCTAGTGCAGACCCAGCTCCAGCCATATAAGCATAATATGGCACATTCTTCTATGATGATCCTATGTTGTTCCTGTTTAATGGAAGATATCTGAGGTACCTTGGGACTCTGACTTATATGCTGTTGATTATCACTTTCTACTACCTTCCTGTGTATGGTCCATGTTTTTATTTCCTGCCTTATTGCTTTTAACTGGTCCCCAAAAGAAAACTAAGTAAGTAAGTCAATATTTTTCCAGTCATATTTTCTTCTAAGTCCGACATTGTTTCTTTGTAGTTTTTTTATTGAAATCTGCATTGAGATCTACTTCTATGGATTTCTCGTTATTTTTTATGGCATGCCCCCGACAGCGACACCATTACAGTGAACAATATCGACATTTCGCTGTAGTGGTGTGCCCTAGACCCCGGCACTTTGTCTCCTGGTCCTGCACCCCCTCCCCAAATCAACTCTGACTCAGAGTTGATTATATTTAGTATGAGGGTGCGGGGAGCAGAATCCCCCCCCATGAGGTGTTCAGAGGCCAAGCCCTTTGATAGAAAAACAGAGTGGGTTTCCTTATGGATTCGTGTCAACTGTAACTTGCAGTTGACATACATCCATCACTGTAATGCCAGTCAGCAAAATAGTTGTCAAACCGGCATCATAGAGACATTTTTTATAACCTCCTTCTTTTCCACTGGTTTGGAAACTGCATATTCCAAGATTGTATTTTTATTTTTTTTTTAAATCAGCTTTATTGGAGCATTCAGATAATGACATACATTACAGGTTACACTTCATAGTATATTATGTTTAAGAGATTATAAAATAAAAGCTTTCTGATTGACAAAATACCTGATTATTACCCCCCCTTGAGGAGGGGAATATTCATTGTAGCTTTAAAATATCAATATGTGTAACTTTATTCTATGTAATCAATAAATCCATATAAAATTATGTTAGAGCTAATTTAAGCTGTAATCTGTCTTTTGTTGCTTTGACCACAGGGATTTCAATAAAACTAACTAAAATACAACCATAGAACCTGTTCCTTTCACTGTGGGCCTCACCCCAAGATTGTTTTATCAGAGAATTTTCATTCCTTATATTCCTCATTTGATTTACCCTTAGAGTGCCATTCTGTTGCTATTTCTATTGTCCTTGACTTTTTATTTTTCCTTTTTTTTTTGATGTCTCTTTTCTGCTTTTTTGGAATCAAGGAGGCAGGAATTTCAACCAGTGAGAAGTCTGGTTTAATTTGATTGCAGTCTTCCTGGATCATTGATGGAGAGCCTTCCATAAGCACTGTTTTATTTAATTTTTCTAGTATATCATCTAGCCTGAAACTGTTTAGTGCAATGTTCTCCTTTAAGGTCTCCATTTCATTTTTAACCCACACTAACTGATCTAGAATCATCAAGTGAGCTGCATACGGATTACTCGTGAAATCTTTTAAATCCTCACTCAGAGCAAAGGGGTATTTTCTTATTTCCTCAAGTATTTGATTATTACTTTTATGTGAAATAACATGTTTTTTCAGCCCCAATATTGTGGTCTGTAATTTTTCCCTTACCTTACTTAATTCTGCCTGGCTGAATGTTACATCCTGTGCCCCCTTTATTACAGAGTGAGAAAAGTAGTTCTGGTGAAAATCCCGAGGATCCAGAACTTAAGGTTAATGAGGAAGAATAGGGGGACATGGAGCAGTCCACTGCCTAAGCGGAGACATCTGTTTGTACAGTCTTACTTACAGGTTTGAATTCAAAGACAGTGAATTGACTTAACATGCTGTCTGAGCTTGTATCGCCATCTAGCTCCACAGCTTCATTAACTGTACTAGGAGCAAAGATGTTGGGCATGGAAGAGAGTCAGGAGCAGTCTGCAGTATTTGCATTCTGCAACAGACTATTACTAATTGGACTAGTATATAATGTATTCAATTACCCTACAGGTTCCACTTCCTTTCTCTTTACAAAGTGCTCCTTTATTTTAGTTTGTATGTGTTGCTTTGTGGGTAGCTGAGCCTCATTTTGGTTCATCTTTTTCCATTTTGTTTTGTAAAATTCCATTTTGTTTTTAGCATTATTTAAAAACATAAACAATGTGGGGAGAAAAGGAGAGTTACAAGCGGTCATTTTCCTATTTCAGTAAAGTTGAGCTTTTAAGTAATTTTAATTCTTTAAATCATGTAAATATTTAGACAACTCTTGCTGTTAGCATTTTCTTATAAATCCATTTCATGAAGTTGATCATGTCTTTAGTGATGAATTCCACTGGGGAATATTATTATTCTCAGAATCTCATCTTCATCTTCTAAAACTGAATCTTTAATTTCTTGTATTGTACTACATATTTTACTCACCATACTGTTCCTACTTATATTTGTTGTATTTGTTAAGACTTCCTGACTTCTTAAGATATTTCCTATGTTTATTTCCATCCTAGGGGAAAAATAACCCTTTTAGTATTCCTAATTTCAGTTTAAGGTAGTAGGTTGTTTTGCTGCAGTGTTATGTACAGTATAGATGTTTCTAATTTTACAACAAGTGGATAATGATCACTTTCAGGATGTGTTACAATATTAAATTCAGTATACTGATGAAATTGCCATGGGAATATACATACATAATCAATTATGGTGGCTCCTCTTTCATTTATAAATGTATAATAATGTGAATTTCTACCCTTTGTTGTACCATTTAGAACCACCATGCCCACATTGCTTAACATTTCAGCCAACCTTACTCCATTTTCATTAGTTCTCACATCCAAGGTGTTCACATGTTGGATAGAAGTTCCTCTCAAAAATGAAGATGTTATGTCTCCCAACCTAGCATCAAAATCTTCCATTAAGATAATAGATATATTTGGGGAATTATCTATTAAATTGGAGGGGTGATTTTCCAGATAGGTCCAAATTTGTGGACTGTATTGTACCGTGTTCCAAGGAGGAATATAAACATTGCTGGTGTATACCAATTCATAGTATCTGTTAGAAAATATTGGTCCAAGAAGGTTCCATGTTATTCTTGATATTTTGAACAATGCAGCAAAACATGTGTTAGTGTTTCTAATTCCTTACTACCACAGTCGCAATGTAGGTTCTTAAACTGTGATTTGTCTTTGGAGTATATATATTTCAGAAATTTAGATGGATACATTTCCAGTCTGAACTTCAGAAATAAAATTCCATCTTGTTTATCCATGAGATGTAATAAGTAGGGCTCCAGTATGCAATTTATTTTATTTTGAGAGGACCAACTGTGTAATTTTAAAGCTCTTATTCTTGTTCTTGTTATATTCTGTTCAAAAGAATTTTGTTTTATTCTAGCTTTTATTACTTCCATGTATGAATGCAAGATAGATATACCCTGTTTATAATCATTCTATAAGTGACCCAGGCCTATTTTCTGTAAAGTTACCAGAATAGATTTTAACCAGTGAGATGAAGAGCCCTTATCTAACCAAATAATTTTTTCTTCAAAAATATTTTTGTAACTAGTCTATCTTTCTGCACGTTTGTGATCCTAATCCAATAAGATAACATAATTACTGGTGACCATAAATATCAACTGGATTAATGTTTTGTTAAAAATGCATATCAACCAGATTTTGGGTTATTATGCTCCAAATGACACTTCATAATAACTTGAAATTTGGTTGATCTGACATTCCCCAAAGAAAACTGTTGTTTCCATTGTTTCACAAAAAATATTTGAACTGCAGTGTTTTCAACTGTGTTTTATTCATGTACAGTTCAATTTCTTCAAAAATAAAACTGCACTCTAGCTAAGAAAAATGTCTTTCTCTTTCAAGCTGCTAGAAATACAATCTAAACCTCCACACCAGCAATTACAAAAAATAAAGGATAGGTAAGTTTGATGTTATGGATTTTTCACACCTTGGTATGATGACCACATAAACCTTTTTGAGCTGGCTCGAGGTTTATGGGGTCATCACACATCTTGGGTGTGTGAAAAGAATCCATAACACACACTTACATATCCATTATTCTCTATTTAGCTAAAAGAGCCAAATGTACCAACTGAACACGTCCCAATTCATCCCGGGTGATTTCTATTGCGGATGATTTGGGGAGACACAAAATGGATCTATGTAAATCAGAAAAAGGTTTTTCAATTATCCTTGTATTCTTATCAAACCATATTTCAGCTGCATATAAGGCAATAAGGCCTCTGAGGTCGGGAGATCAGAGGGCTGTGGGTTCAGTTCCCACATCTGGCACTTGAGTTAATATCCCAGTACTGACACTGTAGTGCAGCATGAGAGGGGTGCTGCACTTCTGAGGTGCCGTCTTTCGGATGAGACGTTAAACCGAGGTCCCATCTGCCTGGATTGGTGGTAGTTCAGGTGGATGTTAAAGATCCCATGGCACTTATCGAAAAGAGTAGGGGAATTTCCCCGGTGTCCTGGCCAAATTTCCCTCATTCACTAAAAATACCACCAACAGCTTAATCTGGTTCAAGGTCAGTTGGCATTCATCTGTATCCCCCTCCCCCCGGTCTTGCCTGAAAATAGGCAGGATTTGTCTAGTGCACTTACCCGGTCAACAAAAGCTAAAATAAAAAAAAAAAAAAAAATAGGGTTCATCTTCATTTCGGTTGCCTTCAAAATAGCTTGCATTGAATTTCCACCGAACATGGAGTCAAATCTTAATAATGCTCCCTTTGCTCATTGCAATTTATTCAAAGTGTACATGATCTGTTTTTTTTTATTTTTTCCCATCTGAAGAAATGTATAGGCCAAGATATTTATAACTAGTAACCTGTTGCAAAGATGTTCCATTAATGTTCCATACATACTTGGCTTTTCTTTTGCCACTATTTATTATTTGAGTTTTTGTAGAACTAACTGTTACTTTATTTAATACACAATAATTTTACAAAGCTTTTAATTGCTTCCCTAGACCAATAGGTGGCATTGCTAAAAGGACCAGGTCATCTGCGTAAATAAGTAGTGGAACTGTTTGACCTCCTACTGATGGGCTGTGACTCAATAATGTGGAAAAACTATTTGGCAGATCATTTATATATAGGTTGAACAGTAAAGGTGCAAGAATACACCCTTGCTTGACACCTTGATTTGTAATAAATGGTTGTGTAAGGTTCCCCTTTGGATCGTAACCTTATAACTGTTTTGTTTGATGAATAAAGATTTATTATGAAATGTAAAATGGTCTGGTTCATTTTTATATTATACAATTTCTTCCACATAATTATTCCATAAATGTTATCAAAGGCACCCTGGAAATTATCAAAGCAGATATAGACAGGCCTATTTTTTTATGTAATATTTCTCTATAATGTGACGTATAACAAAACATTGATCTACTGTATTTGTAGAGTACTTAGATCTAAAGCCTGCTTGAAATTTATTTATGATATTATTCTGGACAAAACAGGTATTCAATCTGGCAAACATCACCCTGGCAAAATTCTTGCCAAGGCTATCCAGCAGGCTTATTAGGCTGTAATTTTCAGGGCAGTTGCGATTTTCTTTCTTTAGTATTGGGATTATAATACTATTTTTCCATGATTGTGGGATATAATTTTCCTGGGCTATTTTGTTAACAGTATTGCAAGCAAATGACATCACCAATACAATTCAATTTTATAAAGATGGGGGGATCCTAGCATGTCCGGGTGCATTATTAGGGTTGGTCATTTTGATTACCTCTGTTATCTCCGTTGGTGTAATATCAGGGGGCAAATGAGCCTTAGTAAATTTTATAGTTATTTCTTGATACACTGTTTCTTCTGTAGCCTGGTAAAATAATTTTTTATAATAATTTGTCCAATTCAAAGGGGAAATATGTGCTAGAACATTAGAATTATAATTTCCTGGGGTTTTTTTTGTGACTTTTACCCAGAAATCCCACAGAAACTTGCCCTTGACTAGGCTCCCTCCTCCAGACCTGCAGTCATGGCTCACTCCTTGGAGCCACCAGCTGTACTCAGCCTCCCACCACAGAGAAAATCAAATTCTGCTTAGCCAGCTACTTCCCAATTTGCAGCCTGTATGCCACTTCTGTTAGGGGCATTCATCCACCTGAACTGTCTACTTGGAAAAGTGTATATCACTCACTGCTCCTAGCCCTATTCTAACCATCAACTCAGACAAAAGCTTTTTGGGACTAATTTGTGTGAGAAATCCTCTCCCACTGCCTTACCCCAATACCAAACTCATTGACTCCCTGTGGACCAACAATGTCTCAGACTTCTACTGGATTATTGCAATGCCTCATTGTACTCACCATTATCACCTCCATGGGCCCCTGTAATGGACCCATCAAATCTACACAAGCTACCCATGAGGTGTTAGTCCTAAATGTATATGGAACAGTCACCTCTTCCTACCCTGATGAAACCCACAGCCTCTGTCAGTTACCCCTATGATCACAGGGCCTGGAATACCCACCCAAGGATCCCTCCATGGTATCACTTCTCAGTGGTTTTATACGAACATATGAAATTTGCCAGCAGATAAAGACCTAGAGGTCTATCAAGTCTGCTTGAATGTGCAGCTAGCACCCCTTATTCTGCAGCTGCCCCTCCCTTCCACCCTTCCCCTTCATTAACCCTCCCCCTTGTGCTGTCCCATCCTCATTTGAAGCAGTCCACTGTTCTACTGCATACCACTTCAGCAGGTAATGCATTCCACCCAGCCACCACCCTCTTGGCAAAAAGTGTCTCCTCATCTCCCTCCTGAACCTTCCTCACCCAGTATCATATCATGGCCCTGGTGGCCCTCCCTCCTTTACTTTGAACAGCCCTCTGTACCCATCTTGTTTATTCCTTTCATGTATTTAAAGGTTTCAATCATGTCACCCTGCCTCCCTCTCCTCCAGTGAGTACATGTTCAACTCCTTCAACCTCCTCTCATATGATAAGTCCCCAGCCCCTTGATCATCTTTGTCGCCTCGCTGCACCCCTCCAGTAACTTAATGTCCCTCTTCAGATATGGATGCCAGTACTGTATGCAGTACTCCAGGTGTGTCTAACTAATGACTTATACAGTGGCAGAATCACCTCCTCCCTCCTCGAGGATATACCCCTTGCAATACAACCCAGCATTTTGTTGGCCTTTGCAGCTGCCTTCCTACATTGTGCCGAGTTGTTCATTGACCCTGTAATGAGCACACCCAGATCTTTCTCCTCCTCTGTCTGGGCTAGCTGCATTCCCCCTGGCATGGTAACTCCTCCTTGGGTTCTTCATCCCAAAATGCAGCACCTTGCACTTTTTGGCATTAAACCCCAGTTGCCAGGTGTCTGACCAGGTTTCAAGCTTTTCCAGATCATCCTGCAACCCCTGCCATCCCCCTAGGTCATCCACCAACTCACCTACCTTGGTATCATCAGCAAACAGACTGATCTCGCTCTTGATGTCCCATGATATGTCTGCAATGAATATCCCAAACAACACTGGTCCCAACATTGAGCCCTGTGGAACACCGCTCATCACTGCCCTTGGGTGTGAGAGCTCCCCACCCACCACCCTCTGTTGCCTTCCTTGCAGCCAGTTTCCTACCCATCTCACCAGCTTTGCACCCGCCCCTGTGCCTACTAACTTCCTTCCCAGCCTTCCATGTGGCACTGAGTCAATGCCTTACTGAGTCCAGATACAGGACATCCACTGCATGGCCCCTGTCCAGTTGCCTAGTTACCCGGTCATAGAACTCACCAGGTTGGTTTGGCAGGATCTGCCATGTATGAAGCCATGCTGTCTGCTGTCCCTGTAGTCCTTTGGCCTCTAAGAGGGCCACCAGCCTCTCCTTCAGGATAGTCTCCATTAGCTTACCCATGATGGATGTGAGGCTCACTGGTCTGTAGTTTCCCGGTTCATCCTTGGGGCCACTCTTGTGGAGGGGCACTACATGAGCCATCCTCCAGTCCTGAGGTACACACCCTGAACGTAGTGAGGCATTAAATAGGTCTGTCAAAGGTCCTGCAAGGACCTCTGCCAGTTCCTTCAGTACCCTGGGGTGGATGCCATCTGGGCCTCGTGCCTTGTCCACCCTCAGTGCCTTCAAACCCTCTCGAACTCTGCTCTCCATGATTTCCCATCTGTCACCACTTCCCCTGCTTCGCCATTTCTCCCACCTTGGGTGTCACCCCCCTCTTCTCTTTAGTAAATACTGAGCAGAAGTACTCATTTAGTGCTTCCACCTTATCGCACCCTGCTTCCACCCAACCCCCCTCCTTCCTAATCCTTACTATGTGGTCCTTACAGCTCCTTTTCTCCCTGATGTACTTAAAGAAGTCCTTCTCCCTCTTCTTAATGCCTTGTGCCAGCCTGAGTTCCATAGATGCTTTGGCTCCCCTTACTGCCCTTGTCACCTCCTTCGATTCTGTCAAGTACTCCTCCCTGTCCTCCCCCTCCCTGTTTTCTTGTACTTCCTAAAGGAAGATCTTTGCCTCCTTACCTTTTCCATGACCTCCTTGCTCAACCTGATAGGTTTCTTAGCCCTAGCCTTCTTGCTCTGGGCTTTGCAGCAGGTTTTGGCTGCCTCCACTACCCCCAGCTTTATAAGCTCCCACCTCTGGTTAATGTCCATACTAGATTGAATTCTGGCCAGGTACCCTTTTACCACTTCCCCCATCCTCCCAAAGTTGGCCCTCCTGAAGTCCAGCACTATTGTGCCAGATTCTACTCCTTCCTTGCCCATATCCAATGTGAGCCATACTGAGCGGTGGTCACTCCCTGACAGCGGTTATAATCCACGTTGGTAACACGAAAGCCCACATGCCCAGTAAAACACAGAGGCCTCTACTTAATAAACTTATATTGGAACAACTTCTTCACCTAATACTACTACTACTACTTCTGATGTCTGGCAGTGTGCACCCCAACCCTGGCCCACTACATAACCCCAACGCTTGACCACAAAAAAACACAGGACTTGTGCTCACTTCTCTAAACACCTGCAGCCTCTTCCCCAAAATGGATTGCCTGAAGGTATGGGTCTCTCTTCATAACCCAGATGTGCTACCTATAGTGGAAACCTGGTTATCCCCAAAGATACCAGACACTGCCATCGCTCTTTCTGGTTACACTTTGTACAGACAGGACTGACACTTGAAAAGAGTTGGAGGCTGTGCCTTTTACACTAAAGACTCTCTCCAGGGACATGTCTTACCCCTTCCCCATGTAGCAGTGACAACCTGCAAGCTCTGGCCATTAGACTGCTTTTAGGGGCTCACAACAGACTGCTTACTCTGCTCTCAGTATATATTCCACCAAAACTAACCATGACCAGTGTCAGCAACCTGCTGGATTATATCAGTACTCTGAGTCGAAACACAGAAGTTGTTCTGCTAGGTGACTTTAATATAAATTGGCTCTCACCTGCCTCCACCTCTATCAAGGGTACCCTATCTGCTATCCATTTGTCTCAAATCATGGAGACTCTGACACTCATCAACTGCAAAACTGGCACCAGCACACTACTGGACTGGGTGCCCACCAACCGTCCTGCTCATATCTCCAATCTCACCATTCTCCCCGACTCTTAGAGTGACCACTCCCCTGTCAACTACAACTGGAGCAACAACTACTGCAAACCCCCCACCAGAACTATAAAAAAACAACTGCTACTAAAAGATCACCTCCTACAACTAAAGTCAGACCTAAACTCCTTGACTGGATGAACCTCCATAAAACCAATGATGTGTACACTGCACTTGATAAATTTGTGTTAAAATGTAATGCTGTCTGTGACAAACATGCACCAGTTACTACAAGAAAAGCCAAAGGGCCTTTTAACTCCTGGATTACCCCTGAATGCCTGGAGCAACTTGGCTTAATAGATCATATCTGGCAAATAGCACGAGCACAGGAACTACAGCAAACATTCAATGATATAAAAAGGCCTGCAGTGACTACAAAAGCTATCCACCATGCAAAAAGTACATATTACAAAGTAACCATCACTAACTCATGGAACAGCAGTAAGTCTTTCTAGGCCAACCCTAATGACAGCACAGGGAAAGACTCCAAAACTGCCCCTGCTATACTTACTGTTGAGGGTGTTCCAACCTTGGACCCTCTGCTTATAGCCAACTAGCTGAATCATGCTTTCACTGTCCTAAGTAGTGTGCTCCCCTGGGACTTCTTCAATACCCCCAATCCAAGGGACAATACAAAGTTGTTTGTACTACCACCTAACCAGCTGCTATTCTGCTTCAAAATGGTCTCTGAAGCAGATGCTAGGAAATACCTTTAAAAGGTTCTCGGAAAATCTAGGTGCACTGGGGACTCATTGGACCTCAAATTTGTTCACTTGGCAATGGATGAAATACTTGGACCACTAACCAGAATACTTAACCTATCACTCTTCCACTCCCAATTTCCCCAAAGATGGATATCTGCTACAGTAACCCCCTTACACAAAAGTGGGGACAGGTCCTTACATAATAACTACAGACCGATTTCCATACTCCCAAGGCTCTCAAATGGATTGTGGGTGACCAGATGGTGGAATACTTTAATCAATACCAACTCCTCTGCCCAGAACAACATGAGTTTTGGGGTGACCACAGTACCATCATGGCCCTACTTGAATTTGTTGAATTCATCCGTAACACCTTAGACCAATGCCACCTCATAGGGGCAGCCTTCATTACTCTATCAAAGGCATTTAATATGGTTTATCATGTGCTCCATCTCAAGCAGCTATCTGACATTGGACTCACACCTGAAACTGAACTGGTTTAACAGTTACTTAAACCACCACTCCCAGTAGGTCAGGATTGGGGGAGTCCAATCAGGCAGCCAATCTGTCAGAACTGGTGTACCGCAAGGGTCCATTCTGGGACCATTGCTGTTTAGTGATTTCTTAAAGAATCTCCTGGCCTCCTGATATTGCTGCATGCTCCTACTGTAAATGCTGATGATGTGATCATTTCTACCAGCTACCTGTGCCCAGAACTCCTTAAAACTGATCTCCAAAATGGCTTTGCATCTGCAGAAAAGTGGTTTAAAGAGCAAAGACTGGTCATTAACTATAAAAAAACAAAGACCATGCTCTACTCCATAGCCCAAAACAAGTTAAAAAGCTACCCCCTGGCAATAAGGAATGACAGCGGGGATACACTGGAGCTCGTCTCAAATTTAAAATACCTGAGGGTACAGTAGACTCCTCTCTGTCCTACTCCCAGCATATCGACATCACTGCAAGAACTACTAATACCAGAATCAGGATCCTCTACCACCACAGGCATTGTCTAACCCATGAAGCATTAAACCTGGCAATCAGCAGCTCAGTTGTCTCCCTCATAGACTATGGGCTGGCCATATATGGTTCTGCTACTGACACAGTGATCCAATGGATCTCAGTTGCCTTAAACAAAGCCTGCCACCCACTCACAAAAGCCCCAAGACTCACACACACCTGTGAACTTTATGCCCGGGCTGGCCGGCTTCACCTGAATGACAGAATCAGGTATCAAGCCTGCCTTCTTGCCCAAAAAGTCACATTAAATCTGCTTCCAACAGGGGTGCAGAATCTGCTCTCACTGCTTATGAATACCAGAAAAACCAGAAGCTCCTCCACTCAAATTTTCCAAGTGCCCAGATACCACATTACCATGGCACAGCATGGGTTCTCACACCATGCACCCCTCTGGATAAATGCATTGCTTCCTGACATCTCTGGCTCCACAGTGATTTGCTGTTTTAAACATAGACTGTGCCAGCACCTCATTGATATGAGTAACTGCATGTCCCCCACTGAGGCTCTACACACAGCAACAATCTGCCTCTAGCACTTATCTTTACCTTTGTCATGACAGGTTAGTCAAACTGCATCACTTCACCCACCTCTCTAACCCTCCCTGGCTCTGCCCCTTGCCCCCCTTGATCTATCCCTACCCTCCTCCCTCTCTGCTCTCTGTGATCTGTTCATCTAGCCCTCCCACTCCCAATGTTTCCTTCCCTATCCGATCTGCTTATCTTCTTGACACGGGCATACATTGTACAATGCCTCAGCATACCTAGTGCATTATGTTTGAACTCTGCAACCTCCATGTATATTTTCTCAGTGTTTGTACATTTGTCCACAGTATTGTACCTTGTTGACTAATGTATCTGACGTGGAACCTATCAATGAGCATCCACTCACAGGTATTATCCAAGATCTCCATAAATAAAAAATAGTACCTGACTGTATAGTTTCGTGCATTTTTTGCCATTGGAGTTTCTGAAACTGATCATGTTTGAATATTAATAGTTTCTTGTATTCCTTTCTGCATTTAATTAATTGTCCAATATTTTCTTTATTATGATTTGATTTCCTGACCTGCCTAATTAACTTAGCTATAGTTTTTTTTTGTGATTTCTACAATCCTTGTAAAACCAAGGCACTGGTTGACTTTTATTAGGTGTCTTATAAAGTATAGGTAAAATTGAATCTGTAAATTCTTGTATTGTGCTATATATGACATTCGCAGTACTATTCCTACTTGTATTTGTTGTTTTTGTTAAGACTTCCTGACTTCTTAAGATATGTATTTATTTTATTTATTTCCTGTGTTTACATATGTCCTATGTTTATTTCTATCTTAGTGGAAAAAAGAACCTTTTTATTATTCCTAATTTCAATTTGCAGTATTAGGTTGTTTTGCTGCACTATGTAATGTTTGGATGTTTCTGATTTTAGAACAAGTGGATAATGATCACTTTCAGGACATGTTACAATATTAAATTCAGTTCACTAATGAAATTTCCATGGGAATATACATGCATAATGGTAGTTTACTCACCTGGTAAAGGTGATTGTGGGGGTATACATCTCTGAGGCACTGCACACTCCTCACACATGGGTTGTGTTCACCTGATAGGATGCTTGATGCACATGTGACTTCAAAGAAGTCTGACTCCCTTTCCCTGTGATGCTGCCTCTCCAGGATCAGTTCAAATTCTTCCAAAGCTGTACTTAATCTGTAACCAATAAATCTTGACTTGTTAGTAGGCAGCACAATGTTTCCTGATATGTATCTTAGCGTGTTACATAAATTATAGTAGAGGCTTTTGTTATATTTTACCAAAAAAATTATGTGGCCCATAAGGGTCCTCTCTTTATTTCTTATTCATACAAATCTAACATTTCTGGCCCATATGGCATGCTGATTGTTATATCTTAAAGCTCATCTTTGAGTCTCTTGTCTCTGACTGACTACCTGGGTGGGTTGTGGAGTGCCTCAGAGATGTATACCCTCACAATCACCTTTACCAGGTGAGTAAACTACCATTGTGGGTGATAATATCTGAGGCACTTCACACTCCTTACACATGGGTTTTGATGTAAAAAACAGTACCCTAGTGAGAAGGGTGGGTAGTCAGTCCATTATGTTATGTTCAACCTTGCTGCTAACAACACTACTTAAGTAAAGTTAGTTTTTGCTTCCAGGGCTACATCTACCCTATAGTGTTTAGTGAATGTGTGTGTCAATGCCCATGTAGCAGCAGCACAAATTTTATCTATTGTGGCCATGTTTCTCTTGACCCATGATGTAGCTATTGCTGTAATGGAATGGCCTTGATTTTTTTTCTTTTTTTTTTGGTAGTGGTATATGATTTGAGGCCTTTTGAGCCTCTGTAATGGGAGACTTAAGCCAATATTGTGATGTAAGTTTACATTAGTCTCGTCATCGCTAGCAGATGATGTTGAGGGTTCCTATCTACCTTGTCTGCAGGCATATAGACAGGTATTTTGATATGCCGTGTGGTGTGAAAAAGTGTGCATATTTTAGGCAGAAAAGAAGGGATCATCTTTTAGTTGATCTTGTCCTCATGAAATACCAGATAAGTCTGTGGGATAATGCTTGTAGTTTGCTTATCCATCTAGCTGAACATATAGTGACCATAAGGGTTAAGTGTTTGCCTTTTGAGTGGTAGTGGCTGTAGAGGTTCAGATGGTGAGTTGGTCATTGCCCTGGGTACTAAGTTGAGGTCCCAGGGAGTGGTCCATTGTTTTATCTTAGGATGCAGATTGGATCAATTGCTGGCACTTGCACTGTTAGGGATGCTGGAGATAGTTTTTTATCTGGACTTTGCTGAAGGATGAGAAGTATGTTAGAGGTTGTATTTATTTATTTATTTATTTTTATTTATTTATTTATTTTTTCCCTTTTCTTCTCACTATCTGTGGAATAATCTCGAATGTCACTGATATTTTGAGGTAATGGGTTTCAGTCTCTCCTTTTCAGGACACAGGCTGTTAGTTTGAGATTGTTCAGACTGAGGTGATATACCGGTCCCTGGTGAGAATATCTTCCCTGAATAGTAGTATCCATGGGTGGTCTAGTGCCATTGTCACTATCGTGGCAAACCATGTTCTCCTGGGCCAATGAGGGGTGATGATTATCACCCAGGTTCTGGTACTGCATATCTCTTTCAGAACCTGTAGTATCGGTGAAAACATGTAGGTTACCTGGAATGACCATGTAGCTGATAGTGCATCCACTCCCATGGATTTGTCATCCCTGAAGTAGGAGTAGAATCTGAGGCACTGATGGTTCTTGTTGGTGGCCATTAAGTTTATTTCTATTGGTCCCCAATGTCTGTTGACCATTTGGAATGTGTTGGAATGAGTCTTCCACTCTCCCAGATGTATTAACTGGCAACTTAGCCAGTCTGTGGTGGTATTCAGCCTGCTTGCCAATTGTATGGCTGATATGCTTAACATGTTTTTGTATACCAAGAATGAGTCTTGAGCCTCTCTTTGCATGGCTCTGCTCTCTGTTCCTCCTTACCTGTTGATATAGGATATGATAACCTGATTGTCTGAGCTCATGAGACAATTTCCATTTTTCCTAACTAGCCTTGTGAATTGCAGTGGCGCACAGAATAGTGCCCTGATTTCCAGAATGTTTATGGCCATTTTTCACTCCTGCATGTACCACTTTTCTAGGCTTCCCAGTGGAGTGGCCACTATGTAAAGGCTATTCAAGGGTGTATGGCATTATTAGCAAGCAAATGGCATGGGCAGTGTGCCATTAAGATGTGGGGATTAGCGTGGGTAGTAGGGCAGAAGTTGGTGTAAAAACCCTACCTTCATCATTGTATTTCGCACTAATGGATGCATTTAATCAGGCAAACACCATATGGATGTTAGTGCCTGTGTAACCACCTCTAGCTCTAGGTCGGAGCGTGTTTCTGAATCCAGCTGTGGTGAGTGGGGTTCTGGTCCTGCCGGTACCTGACTTTATTTCACATGGTGTTTTACACTAGTTGTGCCTGCATCAGTTGATTATTTTGGTGGGGAATTGTTGCTGTTCCTGCCCAGCGGAGGATTTGGGATTACAGGTGGCATTTTTGTTTGTGCCTTGTCTTTTGTGTTTTTATTGGTGTCCTCCCCAGCGTCCTCCTGGTCAGATGGCATAGGTGCATTTTCTGCATCTGATGCACACAGTATGCTTAGTTGTTTTGGGGCTTGCAGCACATTGCGTTGGTTGCCGCTCTTAGTTTTGGATATTGTAGTAAGTTGATAAAGGATACATATAGAGAGTGGTGTTGGGGGGGTTAGATATATTGCTTTATTTGTTTATTATTTCCCTTGATTTTTCCCCCTGCACCGTAATCAATAATGTTCTGCACCGTACAGGTTATTGTTGTGCCTGTGCATTAAAGTGTGCACTGTCCCTATAAATGTGGCTAAAGTGAGTAAGGGACTCAGTGCTATGCTGTTTTGCCCACAGCTGTGGTAATAGTGCTGCCCCAATGTATTTATCCCATTATTAATTGATTTTCAAATCATTGCCTGTATATTTAATTATTCGCATTGTAGTCTGCTGTTGCAGATTGGTTGGTGCTTTTAAGTAATGCCCTGTGTGCTGGTTGGATGTTTGTGAGCATAGTTGCACTCTCCACTAGATGGTGGCAGTGACTGTCAGTCAATCTACACTGTCTGGTGGCCGCCTACACCCTTAGTCCTGCATAGAAAAGCGGGGATTGGAGAGCTTTTCCGAGATCACAGCAGCAAATCTTGTGATGATATTTCTTGCAGCTGCCAATCTGGATAGGTAAGTTAGGATAGTCCCTCAGTGCTCCTCCTCCTCATGAGACCTACTTTGTTTGTGGTGTTTCAGTCCGGTAGATGATAGAGAAGTATCCTCTACCTTTTGATAGAAAAGCTGGTGAGTTTAAAAGACATAATGTGCCATAAAAACCTATTGCGAGTACATCATTTTGAGGTGAGACACAAAGGGACTGAGAAAATGCTTCAGAGACTGTTGTGTAATTATGTCTTGAGTGAGCTCTTCAGGTGCTACTATAGACTCTGGAGCCACTGGCAGGGGCTCTAGGTCATCAGGCACCTTAGTAAAGTGGTATGCATGTTCTGAGCAGCATGTAGGGGAACTCAAGAGTATATGCCCATTTAAAGAATGAGAGCCTTTAATTATTTTGTAGCCTCTGATGTACTGAGCTCCTGGGACTGCTGGTAGGGGCTTCCAGGTAACTGTGGCTGTGGAATCTATTTGGTCATCTGTGAAAGATCTCAGACAGTACATGGCTCTGTTAGCATCCTTTAAATTTTGCATCCTTTAAAAATGTAAAAAATGTGATGAATGATTTTTTTATATGAAATTAATGGGGCTAAGTCATCTATTCACATTAGTATGCATTACATTGTTGTACACAGTACGTAGTAGCGGCTCCTTAGTTAATGTGACTATGCCTTTAAGAGAAGGAAAAAACTGTGGATATCAGTAAAATCAATGTTATTAAAGTTCACTATTTCCCAAATAGTTATTTTATTGTAATCAAACCTCCTTGTATGTTGACCCAATATAATACAGTACTGTGTTTAATTTATTTATTTTTTCCCCTTTTGTATGTCTTGGTATTCTTTGGGATAATGTAGGCTTGTGCTTTTAAGAGGGGGGAGGTGGGCAGGATGTCTTAGCTAATCCTTTCCTTGGGTGCGGTAAGCTGAGTGAGGAATCACCTGCATTGATGCTTGTGTAATAGGACACAGTTTGGGGCAGAAGCATTTTTTTTTGTTCTGTTAAACATATCCCTTCAGTTCTCTGTCATGGTCAGTGTTAAAAGTTAGGGGACTTAGGTTTAGCAGTTGTACAATTTCTAGCTCCATTCTCCATTACAAGATATGTTGTATTTAGTCAAATCTTGTGTGTTTATCTTCCTCTGAGATGGTGGCCAAGATTTCATGAGAGTTGAGAGCCAGTCAGCTTGCAGCTCTCATGTAGCAGGAGATTTGTAAACTATGAAGAAGCATGGGGGATGGTCATGCTGCTAGGAGCTTCTTGAGTAGCCATAAAATAACATTTGGGTGGCTCCATTTTGGTCCCTAGAGCTTCCTTTTCTCTGAGGGAGTGTTTTTTGGATAGAAAATAGCATGAAATGGTTGCAGGTGATTTTATTTAATGCCACTGAATTTGAGGAATGACTGAATCCAGCATAGGCATTTTAAGCACAATCCAATGCAAGGAAACTTTTTTAGATGATTTTGTGAGTACCTTTTTACAAGTTAGTGATGCTAGTGGGTCACAAATTTTTTGTTGGTGATTAATGCAACTCAGGAACCACTGGCAGGGGAACCAGGTTGATTATTTATTATATTACCACCTGTAAATCATTGCATAGATTCTGTGTTCATTTATGTGAGTCAGATATTGCTTTTAGCTCCTGGCACTGCTAGCAGGGGTGTTCAGGTAGCTATTAATCTCTATGCCTGTATGATGCGATAATGTTCATAATTTGAATACTGTGCTAGCAATTTCTCAGCTAATATTTTTCTAGACAACAGACGCTAGTAGAAGCCGCAGTGCTAACATCTCTAAAACTGCCAGTTTTGCAATTTTAAACAGTTGTATATCTGCCAAAACATACTATGGAGCTGCTGTGTTGAAATATTTTATAGTACATCTAAACACAGGAACTGCTACCAGGGGTACCAGGTTTATTTTGCAATAATGTCATCATTTATTGTCTTGCCCCCAAGGTTAATCAGTTACTGTGTCCAGACATTCAGTCACTGTGTAGCTGAGGCAGGATTTTTCTAGGGAGAGGAAACATGCATCAACCAGAATCTTTTTGGATGAGTAAACTGCAAATGGACTGCACAGCAGAGAAGCAGGCTTTCTTCCCCCAAAAGGAGGGGTATAAGGTAGAGCAATATATATATATATATATATATATATATATATATATATATTTTTTTTTTTTTTTGCAGAAATCCAGTCATGGATTACAAGGCAGCATAGTAATGTGAGGCATCCCTGAGAAAACTACCCCTATGGCTGTTAGCACGAGTCATAGGGGGTTCTCTGCCCAGTACTATGCAGTAGTGGGTGCAGGAACTACACTGGGACTGCTAGCAGCGGCATCAGAAGCCTGCTCATATTTCTTTTCTCTTATCATTTTAGACTCACTAGCAGAGAGTCCAAGGAATAACAATGGAAGTATTTTGAAAAAAAATTTTTTTCTGAAAGTGTTGCTGCTTGGTGTGTAGTGCAGAATAGGGTTAGGATCTGTGAATTGGAAGCAAGTAACAGATTACAAGGTATGATCTATATCTAAGATTGGGTACATTACAAGCTTCTTTTGGCACACTGTAGTACAATGTTGCCTGCTTCCTGAGATAGTTAACTATTAGTCTTAAATAGCAATGCAAACACATCGTATGGACTGCAAGCTAGCTAGCTGATACTGCTGAATATAATTTTCCTTGTATTAGCGTAGTCTCTTACCTTTTCCTTGTATGTGAAATGTTGATTTTCTAGGGAGCTAATTTTGTGTGCAGCAACCTGTACCGATGCACATTGAGAACTGATCTTGGAGAGGCAGCATCACAGGGAAAGGAGGTCAGACTTCTTTGAAGTCACATGTGCATCAAGCAACCTATCAGGTGGACACAACCCTTGTGTAAGAAGTGTGAAGTGCCTCAGAGATTATCCCCCCACAATCAATTATGCTGGCTCCTGTTTCATTTATAAATGTATAATAATGTGAATTTCTACTCTTGTTACAGGACAATACTTTATTGTTCAGCAAAGCTAATACAAGTTATAAATTGTAGTCAGAAATCACATAAGTACAATTATTCCATAGACATATAGTTGGCTGCTTATAGACATTTGTAAAAATCCTAAAAATATAAAACTTGCATTTAATAACTTATTATATTTCAAATTAAAGAAATGTTGTTAATAAAAACTTTGCTACATTTGGTAACACAATTTTCTCAGTACAAGTAAAAAGATATTCAATGATCTCATCTGAAGAAAGATTGAGTCCACTGAGTGTAGGACCCAACCATTTTCTTCTATTTTGTTCAAAAAGAGAACATAATAAGATAACATGTTTCAAGTCATCTTTACATAATTTGCCACATT
This sequence comes from Neoceratodus forsteri, assembly GCA_016271365.2. Classification (NCBI taxonomy): domain Eukaryota; kingdom Metazoa; phylum Chordata; order Ceratodontiformes; family Ceratodontidae; genus Neoceratodus; species Neoceratodus forsteri. The sequence continues at coordinate 437,702,667 of JADMNL010000023.1, forward strand.
TACAAAAGGAGACTTAACATTATTTCTTTTCTGTCTATGTAAAATGAACTGTGCATTATAACTTTCAGTTCTAAATCTCGAATATGCTCTCCTAATTTTTGGGCACGTTAGATATGTTAAATATTGCTCATAACCCCAAAGGCCTTTAAATCATTTGTAATCATTGTGTAATTTGGACTGAGCCAATTTGGAGAATGTCAAGTTAGAATCTAGATCTTGTATTCTGCCTTTAACTATTGAAACAATCTCATCCCAAGACTTTATGTGTATATCATAGAGAGTATGTCCTAAACCCAATGGGAACATAATTTTCCTAATTAATTGTATGGAGGGATGCACAAAACCCAGCTCTTCCATTTTAATCTCCTCCTCAAGACACTTTCTAGGAAATAGGTAATCCTGCAGTAAAAAGATTTTAAGCAAAAACAAAATGTGTCTTTCCTTTATTAAGGAACTCAGGGAATATTGACCGAGTTCCAATCTAAGGATACAATTAGGAGTTCCTGAAGGTAACATAAGAATATAACAATATAATTTATTGACTGAGGTTTCCATTGGGTTAATATTAGCAAATCCCCACACTTCTCCATACATTATACTAGTTTTGATTTTTGTATTTAATACCCTTTAGACCCCTTTTATAGAGGTCTTCCCCATTTTGGCATGAAATGTTTTAAATGCATTCATGGAAGACATTGTTCTATTTTTAATGTATTTTATATGTTTGTTCCAGTTTAGATTATAAGAAAAATGAACTCCAAAATAATCATAAGTTTTGACTATCTCTAATTTTTCTCCCTTTATTACAAATTTTGGTTCATATCTGGGAGAATTTCCAAAAATCTAAATTTTAATTTTATTTAAATTTACATTGAGCTTTCTCTCTCTACAGAGAATATCAAAACACTTCATTTTCCTTCTAAGTCCCAGTGCAGTAGTAGATAGTAGGACCAAATCATCTGCATATGCTAAACTATCAATTCTACTTTCATTGATTTTTGACGCATGAAATTCTGTATTTTTAATTTCAAGTAGGATAGTGTTTAGATAGATATTGAAAAGTAGGTGCTAATATACAACCTTGTCTAACCCCAGTATTAGTCCAAAATGCCTCAGTAGTGTGACCATATTGATTATATTGAATCTTTGCCCAAGTATATTCATGTAGTCTCATGATGATGTCCAAAAGCGTCTTCTCCAGGCCAAGTTTTTCCAATGTGGTCCAAAGTATTTTCCTAATTTCTACCCTTTGTTGTACCATTTAGAACCATCATGCCCACATTGCTTAACATTTCAGCAAACCTTGCTCCATTTTCATTAGTTCTCACGTCTAATGTGTTCACATGTTGGATAGAATTTCCTCTCAAAAAGGAATATGTTAGGTCTCCCAACCTAGCATTGCAATTTCCCATTAAGATACTGCCTGTATTTGGGGAATTATCTATTAAATTGGAGAGGTGATTTTCCAGGTATATTCAAATGTGTGGACTATATTGTATTGTGTTCCAAGAAGGACCATAAACATTGCAGGTATATACCAATTCATCTTTTCTTTTTGCTTATATGGTTATAATGTTCTGAGAGACGAGTACAGTAGATATCACCTCTAGATTATCTTGAACTTTTATGAAGGTAACAAGCCCTCCCATACATCTGCCTGAGTTTGTTGTTTTCGTAGCCTTTGAACAAAAAATGTAAATCCTTCCAAATTTGACTTTTCCACAGCCCAAGTTTCTTGTAAACATATTACTATGTTTTTTGTGAGGAACTTCTTAAAATCTGGGCAGCAATATTTTTGAGAAAGCCAGCAACATTCCAATATTTAAAACTCTAGGTTTCAAAGTTTTCAATTTCATAAGGTCTAGTTTCTGATAAGCAACTATCATTTGGGAGTCAGGCCTGTACAGAATTATTCAGGGCATCAAAATGGTTCTGTCCAGGAACAGACAAGTCTTGGCTGTGTATACTTCTTATTTGCTTTTCCTTCTATTAACCATTCCTTTCTTGGATCTGTTCCTGTCATTCTTAGTTCAATATCTTGTCAGTTACATAATAAAATGTTTAGCCTATCAAGACAATGTGATTTGGAAGAAATCAAGTAGTACAAAATCTGGTCCCATAACTGCAAATGTCATCTGGCCTTGGTCTATAAACCCTTGTGATCTATGTGTCCATAAGATGCCCCCATTTTCTTTTTTTTTTCGAAAGTCGGATTTACAACCTTTGAGTCAGGGACTCATTTACAAAGGCATCTTGTCACAGGGAGGGTAGATATGGTTACAGTGTGAGATACAACAGTGGTAACATACAGGTGCAATACAGATAACAAAAGAACACAGTATAACAGTCATTTACAGAATACAATTACATGCAGTAAATAGCAATTGTATAAAGTATAACAATAGTAGAAGTCACAACCCTGGTCATACCTGGGAAATACCTTTGTGGAAGGGGGGACAGGGGGTGAGGAAAAGAAAAAAGGTGAGGGGAAGCTGTCCAACGGACATTGTCCCAGTCTAATGCATATTGCCTCTGTTAGAATGTAACAGACCATTTTCATCAGGGACTTATCAGTTTCATTATACTACTCCTCAACCCCATGAAGTGTAAATACATATTGTTTTACCCCTTTAGTCTGTTTTTCTCCTGTAAATCTATGAATTCATAAAAGGAGATCCTTCTTTAAAATGTATATACCTTGTGCAAACACCTCAATTTGTTGCCTATATAGATAGCAATAGGGACAGGTGATTCCATTTGTATTTCAATGTTGTTCTAATAAATCATTTTGTCTCCAGACCCAGTTAACTATTTCTGTATCTGAAAGGATGACCTGGAGCTTCTGGATCTCTGCCTATAATGCACAAGATTATTTTTGGCATTTGGTATTCACAATTCTTTTTCTAAAATTTGTTTAACCAAATTTTCTAGCTGCTCATTTGATTCATCTATGCTCTGGTGCATCCCATAAATTTGTATCAGAACTTTGTTTCCAGATAGCCAAAGGCCCATGGTTAACTTTCTGTCATTACTTTCCATGACAGTTTCTACCTGTACTGGGTCATTCTTATAAGTTTCTGTTTTAGTGTCACCAGTAATGCCTATGTTTTCTGGAGACACTTCTGGTCTCCCACCATTGACCTATTTATTTCTATCGGCTATGTGCGCCTTCCTTTTCACCTTTATGTTTTGTGTTTTTTTTCTTAACTTTTTCTTTATCCTCTTTCTTTTCCTGTGTTCTAGTTTGAGTTTGCTTTGTATATGGAATATTTTCCTACCTAGTCTTCCCTTTACCTTTTTTTTATGTTTTTTCCCATGTGCTTTTTTTTTCTTTCACCAGATATCCCCATTTTGGTAGCAGTGAATCATTTTGTCTTTTTGTATTTTTTAATGGACCTTTAACCATGGAATCCCCTTCTGAGTCTAGTTCAAATTTAACCAGTTCTTTAGAAAAAAGTCCTTGTCAAAGCCTCATGATAAGCCAGTGTTGATTTCATCATTGTAACTTCATCTCTAAGTAATAACAACTGTTCTAACAACAGAACATTGGCCATAAGGGGGTCCTTGAGTGTCTTTATAAGTCTTGGTGTAAAATGGGGTTGGATAATTTGCTGGTTTTCATATAAGTCTCCCTTGGTTCCCTTTTGTAAAAATGTTCTGTGTAGTGGGGTAGTGGGTAGTGGGTAGCGGGGAGTGTACCCCTAATGGATAAGCTCCAGAAAAGTTAAAAGTACGGTGTTCCTCTACCCCCCCCCAAAAAAAAAAGGAGAATGGAATCCAGGAAACATTTCATAAATATCATTTATTTTCCTGTTCTCTTATATTTCTTTCATGTTACTTTTTTATCTTTTTAAATATGCTTCTCTATTTTCAGGCTCTCATTTTCATACCTCTCAACCTCCTGCCTCATAAATCAGGGACAAGGCATAAAACAATCAGGGATAAAGAACCAAAATCAGGGACACTTCTTTATAATTAAAAACATCCACCCAGAAAGCTAGTAGAATATGGGGCTTAGTGCAAAATGCATTTTCTAAAGAAGAACATGTCTGTAACTTTAATGTTTGACATTATTTTGTGCTTACAATTCCCAATGTTTAGCCACAGAAACACAAATTTTAGGAGGGACAAATTAAAATTTCAGTCAAAAACAGGGACAGTTGAGAGGTATGCTCATTTTTCCTTTTTCAAAAAAAGTTATGTTTCAGGACCCTCTCATCCCTTCATCAGACTATTAGAGCTGCCTTTAGCTTCATATGTTAATGCAACATTATACTTTTCTCATTTGTGGGTTGTCATGCCTCTCATTTATATCTGTTTTCCAGAGAGCAGTTGCTTAAAGTTACTTCACTGTTCTCAACATTTTCAAAAAATGTGTACTCGGTTTCTCTTTTTATTTTAAGTTGTTCTCACAGAGTGAGCTGCATGACTCCCACACTCACATAATCCATAGAAACGCTATCCACGCTATTACTATGCACACCATGTGCTACAGCGTGTTCAATGAAGAAGGCAACACAAAAGAAGTCAATACATACTTACAGCATTACAGGGTGGAAGCTGGGCACAATCTCCTGGTGTCCTGTTGTCTCCCTCTGAAGACTCCCCTCAAGGACTTACACTCCTGCTGGTCCTCTCACACTGGGACTGCTCATGGATGACTGCTAGAGTGAGTGTAGAATAAGAAGAGGAAAAAGGTAGTCCAGATATATTAAGACCCACCTCTAGAGCAAGCACTTGGCTCTCTAATTGGGCAGGGAAAAACAGCCTCTGTTGAAGCAGCCACTGCTGTTTGCTGTTAATTGCTGAGGTTGGTGAGTGGATGGGGGAGTGAAGTAGTTTTCTGGTTCAGTCTCCCCCCTACAAGATGGCATCATCCCTGAAGTTTGGGCCATCTGGCAGGCAGAGCAGCTGGCTGGTGACTGAGGAGCTCTAGGAGGAGATAGTAGTAAAATCAACAGTACAAATGGGTTAAAATCTGCCTGCAGAGTCAGCACTCAGTGCTCTAATTAGGCAGAATAACAACTCGAGCAAGTAAAGTATTTAGACAGTGATGCATTTGGTGAGGCAGGAGTCATGTAATAGCATTCAATAACAAAATACACTCTAAAAAGAGTAACGACCCTGGATTCATCACTAAGTGCACCTCTTTGCTTGAAGCTTGCACTGCTTCTCTTTGCACCCAGCCACCAATTTACATAGCTGATAAAATACCAATGACATGTGGAATGGGGGGAACAGTCAATGGATCGGGGGGGTAGAAGATAGTGAGAACACAAAGCTTTGCCCTCGGAACATAATTAAAAAATGCTGGCGGTTGCAGAGGCCTGCCCTTAATTAGGCTTTGGCAGAAAACCACATGGCTGTTTTTCCCTTGCTCCCCCACATAACAAAGCATTGGGGGGAGCAGTTATTATGGACCTCATTGGCAATCTTTCTTGTGTGGCAGATTTAGGACAGTGGTGCACATGCAGCTGTGCCACCTGATGATTGTGGGGCCTTTTATTCACAGAAAGGCATGCAAATACTCTTGCTGCAGTCCCCACAGCCATCACAGGCATAGAGGGAAAGGATGAGGGCACACGATGTTGTGCCCCTCATGACACCATAGAGGTAAGGGAGCAGGGGAAAAAGATGTGTTCAGTGCAATGGTGGGGTGGCACTAAAAAGGAAAGGAGGGAAAATGTTATAAAAACAGAGCACAATAGAAAAATGGTAAGTTAGGACAATTTATACATTTATTTAGCAAGACAAGGCTCTGAAATAACATGCCAAGGTTCCCCAGCTGTTCGGACCAGCCAGATGAAGTGCCAGTGAGTGAGGCATGAAGCACTGTGGAATTTTAGCATGCTGTTGGGGCCTTGCCTTTGTAAATAAATATTTAATTGTGCCCATTGTTTTGCCTTTTATGCTCTTTATTGCTTTTGTATCAAGGTGGCCAGACAACAGATAGCAGCATGGTTACAAGCAATTGGAAATGGTGGGCCGGTGTTGAAGTGTTTTAGAGGATTTGTGTGAGAAGTTTATAAGGGACATCCATGGCCTTAATGAAATATCACTGATAATTCTCCTCAAGTGCAGCTTGATCTTATGACATCATGGGCTACAAAGTCCTGAGTAATGCCAAAATATCACACAAGCTCCACGAGAGAAAATATCAGTGATATTTTCATTTAGGGCCACAACATATTCTATTGATACAGTGCCCTTATGGTTTACATTTTTATTTTTGCTTTTGATTTTTTTCATTTTAAAATATTTTTTTGGATGGCTGAAAGGTGTTTTTGAATCACCAAGCATGGTTTGAGTCACATGATGCTATTATGTGAGTCAGCGTGTAAGCGAAGAGCAAGTGTCGGCAGAACAAGCGAGCAAGAGAGGGAGGAGGCAGCCTAGGGGGAAGCGGTGCTGTGCCAGAGTCTCGTCTGTTTCATGGGAGCATGTCAGCAGTCGGAGAGTTAACACAGTGGCAGTCCAAGGCATGGAATGAGTTGTAAGGTGGGTAGTGACTTGCGTGGTTTACAGGTCTAGTGAATATAGAGTTTCATGGAAGCTGCGAGTGCTAAGGGGACATTTTTAAAATGCTGCCTTTTTTTAAGGAGAGCTTTTTAAAATGTTGTGTGGTGACAATAGTATGTTAGGGGACACGGTTGATTGGGAGCTGGTGCATGAGTCCACTGTAGTAATATAAAACAGAATCATGCTTCTTGCACTGCAGACTCCAACAGTGAGAGTATTTTTTGCAAAGGGAATCTAGAGTAAGAATATCATGATATTCTCACTCTGTGTACAGGGTGGCAAAAAATATCCCTGTTATCTTCTGTTTTATATCCCCAGAGGTATTGCATAAATAGTATTACTCAAGATATGTGCGGTGATGAAGACATAGATACCTCTCCTAGGTGACATCAAATACTGTAGGTTGGCTGGGATCACAGTAGCACAGAAAGTATAGAAAACAAGAATTTGTCAATGCCGAATGTTTGCTTGCTGGCATTGGTAGTGTAGGAGTTACAGAGCTGCATAATAGGAATGGCAGTGAAGTATTGAACTGAAGCCAACCCTACCACCACCCTGCAGAGACTGACATTCATTGGGGTGTGCCTTTGGGTCATCAGGCACAACAGCCATGCCATTTCACCACACCCTACCTTGCAGACACCAACAAGTGTCACGGTGTGCCTTGGGGGTCTTTGGCCCTTATGCGCACCCCATTCCATCAGGAAATATGGTGAGATGGGTCTGGTATAGGAGAATGGGGTGAACTTTGGGGCCGAAGAGTCCAAGGCACACCTCGATGCCTCTCACTGGCTGCAGGGTATGAAATGGTATGGGCATTACAGGCGAGAATCCCAAGTCACACCCATGATGTCTGTCATTCTCTACAGCATGGAGTGTTATGGTCAGAAACCCTAACACCTCAGGCATTCGTTGGTATTTTCACTCTAAATTTTCAACATGTTTTTATGTGACCCCTACCTCATGAACAGTGGCAATATCAGTTTGTTAGACGAAAGCTGCTTTTGCACAGCAACTACGGCATTTAGCACCACAGGTGCAAAAACACATTCTGAACAGGATGTGAAAAATAACAGCTGTACTGTTCATGGGGAGGTGTAAAAAATGGCAATGCTGAAAATCTGCAGTGAAAATATTAAAAAAACTGGTGAAGTGGCAAGCGTGCTTAGAAATTGTGCAACACACACCCATAATGTAATGAGTTTGGGGATTTTTTACAGCAGATTGTCAACACAGGCATTTTGGGACCTCTGATCATGAACAGTGTCACTTTGATTTTCTTTATCTGTCCCGAACAATGATTTCCCACAGCGACCACACATTTCTGCACTGAAAGTATGAAAACACATTTCGGCCATGTTGTGAAAAATGACAGCTGTACTGTTCATAAGGAAATGTGGAAAAATGCCACTGGTGAAAATCTGAACTGAAAATATCACAAATGTATGAACTTACTAGAGTGCTTGGAAACTGCGCAATGCTCACTCGTAACACAGTCATTTTATGGACTTTTGTCACCAGATTTTCAACATAGCCATTTTAAGACCTCTGCTCATGAACAGTGTCATTGTGATTTTGTTAATCTGTCCCAAACATTGCTTTTGCACACCGACTGCACCATTGTGCGCTACATGTGCGGAAACACATTTTGGGCAAGATGTGAAAAATAGCAGCTGTACTGCTCATAAGGAAGTGTAATAAAATGGCAATGTGGAAAATCTGGCATGCAAATATAAAAAATTAGCAAACTTGCCAGCATGCGTAGGAACTGCGCAACGTGCACTCCTAAAACAGTCATTTTTAGGAATTTTTTTCACCAAATTTTCAACATAGCCATTTTAAGACCTCTGCTCATGAACAGTGTCACTGTGATTTTCTTATTCTGTCCCAAGCATTAATTGTGCACACCGACTGCGCCATTGTGCGCTACATGCAGGGAAACACATTTTGGGTGACATGTGAAAAATGACAGCTGTACTGCTCATAAGAAGGTGTGGTAAAATGGCAATGTTGAAAATCTGGAGTGCAAATATAAAAAATTTGCGAACTTACGAGCGTGCGTAAGAACTGCGCAACGTACGCTTGTAAAACAGTAATTTTTAGGAATTTTTTCACCAAATTTGCAACATAGGTTTTTTAAGATCCCACCTTATGAACACTGGCACTGTCATTTTGTTAATTAGTCCCAAAAGGTGATTTTGCTCAGTGACTGCGAAATCACCCTTCGGGCCCAATTAACGCCATGACAGTTCAAGAATTCATGAGGAGGGGTCCCAAAAACCCCATGTTGAAAATTTGGTACAAAAATTCCAACAACTGCCCGAGATATGTATTAAAGTTGGAAAAACCCTATTTATTGCATTATTCAGCTTACTGGCATTTCCTCAGTTCGCGGTCGGCTTTGAAGAGTGCAGACATGTTCCCAGTCCACCGAAGATCGTCGTGCCAGACTTCAGAGGTAGGTATGGGGTGTGGAGGTGTGGGGAGGTATGGTGTGCAGAGGGTGGGCGCGGGTGAGTAGGGCGACTGCCGAGGGAACGTTTTTTTCTTTACAGGTTTTTTTTTTTATTGGACGACGCAGGACGTTTGCCACGCTGGGGTGGGCTCCCAGTGTGGCAGCTGGAAGGCTGTTTGGGTGGGGCCTGGAGCTGATGGGGGATTGGGAACCCCCATCAGCCATAACCATTTTTGTCACGCTGGGGTGGGCTCCCAGCATGGCACCTGGAAAGCTGACGACGCGGGACATTTGCCACACTGGGGTGGGCTCCCAGCGTGGCAGATGGAAGGCTGTTTGGGGGATCCTGGAGCCGATAGGGGATTCGGCACCCCCCCCATCAGCCATACAGTGTGTGCATGGGGGGGAGCGCATGAGCATGCATTGTGAGTGCGTGTGTAGGGGGGAGCGCTGCTCATTGAAGTGGAGCTCTCCCTTTCAACTGTACGGCACTGAATTTTCAACTTCTGTCATAGACAGCTGCAGCATTGATTGGAGAACTGTGACCCTGCCTGCAAATACACTGACTGAATTGGAAGATGGCTGCCACACCTCTGAAAACTCGGATGATGGCACTACGTTTCTTGCACATGCGAAACATAATGAAGTCATTCGCTCACATTGACCCTTTGAGTGAAGTAGCCCCAGGCTTCTATGTAATTTGATTCTATTGTTTAGAGGAAGTGTATAATTTCTTTTTCCTATATGTTGCATTTTTGCTTCTGGTTAGGTTTTGGTTCTGATTCTGATTTTCCTGATCCGACCCTACCCAGACAGTCACAACTGAAAAAGCCAACCTGCACACCTCTAATCTCAAATTGGGATAGTATGTATAATAACTTCAGAGGTACTGGTGCTAAACTGGAGTACATTATACCAATAAAACTGGGTAGAGAGGGAGAGAAACAGAATGTGAGTGAGAGAGAGAGCGAGAGACAGAGGGGGAGGGAGAGGGAGAATGAGAGAAAGAAAGGTTTAAATATTGGAAATTCCATTTCGGAGCCAGTTTCCCTTTGGGAATACTCATGAATCTAATGCTCTAAAAATGTGTTAAAGACAATCAAAACACAGAGAAAATGTAGGTCAGGAGCTGTTCTGTCCTGCTAAAGTACAGTACATTAATTCTTTTCCAGTGACATAATGTACTCCACAGATGATCACCCTTTAAAGCCAATACTATGACAACTAATTTACTTTTCTGCTAAAGGACTGTGATTGCTGCAGGTTCGGGCCATCATTTGTTTCTAACAATCCCCACACATTTAAGCAAGGTGGTCATATTCTCTAAATTATAGTTTTCTTTCTAATCAAAGTAAAATTGCCTCAAAGTATGTCTGAGGGTGAGAAAAAGCATTTGAAAAAGATCTCAACAGTCTTGAAAGCTGCCTGAAAAGGAATCCCTTATGTGCTGTTGTGCAGGCTAGTTATGTTAACAGTGTAAAAGATCTGTTATAAAAAATCAATTTATATCGTAAAATTGCAACTCTTCCCATGTACTGTATTGTTACATCAGAAATGAAATGTTGTACGTTCATATTTTATTTACAAGTCAGCCAAGAACACATACCTTCGACTGTCATGGGAAGTTTTAAGAGGGGTGGGACAAGGTCAATGGTAAGGTCAAAACTGGAGGAAGCTGGGATGGGGGGAGTCAGCAGAAAGGGGCGATAAATCAGATGTCTGGGCAAGGGGTGGGGGGCAGCTGCAGTAGATTAGACTGTGAGCTGTGCACTCAAGTAGATTTAATAGATAGACCATATGGCCTGTATCTGCTGGTATTTTTGTATGTTGCATGTTCGTATTTATATGTGCTATACATTCATATGTACGCTTGTACTACAGATGGGCAGGGCTACTATAACAGCCTGTATCTCTGGTAATTTGTTTCAGAAGGTGAGTGGATTTTTTTCCAATCCAAGTTAACCTGTCTTGTGGGGGGGGGGGTCTGCATCTAAATCTGAGTGAGGCCATATGTAAGGGTAACAGTGGCCCCCTCATTGGCCCAGAGCTGATTCATATCTTGAGAGGCTCAAATCTGAGAACTTAACTTGGATTATCTGAGGCACCCCAGATCTGAACTTGAAGCAGCTCACCAATACTTAGTATGTACAGTACATGCGTTTGTGTGTGATCAACATTCATGCAACAAGTATGATTCCAGGCAATCAAGTATTCCATAACAGAGGCGTGATTTCATTTTCCAATAGGGCTTTGCAGAATGCAGAATTATACCAACGAAATTCAGACAAAATGGCAGACTTTTAATTTAAACCACAAATCAGTTTTCCGTAGATTACATAAACTGAAGATCAGCTTCTGCAGAAACCTAATCTGATCTTTATAAAACCATGAATCACCGTGAATCATTAACCTGTGGTTTAAAGTCCCCCTGAGAATTTCAGAATTCTCCTGCTGACGGAGTTCCATGGAATTAGACAGAATTCAGTTCCATTAGACACTGAACATTTTGCACTACAGTTTCTAGTCTCATCCTTACAGTATGTCTACCACAGATGATAATGGGCCATACATGGAGCCCTATGGAACTTCCACTCTCAGACTCCGCATCTCAAATAATCATTTTTTGGTTTCTCTAGTGCAGGATACCTATAACACCAGATTAAATCCATAGCAGAGAAGTGAAGTTGTTGTTCAGTAGTTTATTTCTTTCTTCTTGTTGAAATCTTGGAAATACACCTTTGAGCTGGAAGCTCATTTACAAAGGTTCCACATCAAATGAACAAAAGACACATAACACACAAAACAAGATTTGAACACTGGGAACAGTAAAAGTGCAGTGTTATAGGGCACCAGTGTCCGGACAGAAAATACAAGGATAACACAAAGGATAAGGGCCAGCCAGGTGGCGCTGAGGGTTGAGACCCGGTCTGCCGGGGGTCGGCAGGGGAGAGAGAGGATCAAGCATCTGTAGGACTGCTGTCCTCTCTCAGGGAGGGATCCAGGGACAGCCAGGTGCGGCAGTGGCCCCTGGTGGAGACTGGTGCACTGCTACACACATAGACTTGCTAGCAAGTGAAGGGATAGACATCGGGCGGCTGTCTTCCGGCCGTGGGTGGGAGCACCCACATCTCGGGCTAGGATGGCATTGCACATCCCATGTCAGGGGTGTAAACACCACAGAAAAAAAGCTCTGGTCCGGATAGACGATGGCCCTCCCTGAGACACTCCACCACATGCCCAATACTGGAGCCCTTCCACCGCCCCTTCTATCTTCTCGGGCCCTATGTCCCCAGGGGGGCTTGGGGAGTAACAGTAATGTCCTTGAGGATGGCAGGGCTCACAGTGGGTGGTAGAGCGGTTCTGGCCAGTGGTGAGGCCTTTTTGAGAGTTCCAGTACCAAGGGCGATAAAGAGAGTTAAAAAAAAACAACACAGAGGATAATGCCTAAGTAACAGTAGTTAACTACAATGTAATCACATCAGGCAGTTGCCAGGACAACCAAGTAAACCTCAAGAGTGCAGCTCGAGAGGTTTACAGTTATCATGGCAACTGCGAGAGGTGATTACATCCATGGTTGACCACCGTTACTCAGACATTGTATATTATGGTGTATGGAAAAACTAGCCACTGTAGGAAAAAAATAATTTTTTTCAATGAGCGTTTGTTCTGTTGCTCAGCTGTGAATGTCTTATGGTTTGTTTGAGCAACTGAAGTTCTGAAGTTATTTATTTGTTTATTTATTTAGATTTTGGTAACCAGGTGGGCCCACTGAGACCAGAGGTCCCTTTTTCAGGGGTGACCCGAGATCAGTTACAATGCATGCATACATCGTACAGACATACATACATAGGTATAAAATACAGTAATTTATAATGAGTACATTTTTAGTTACGGAGAGTACATGCATAGACATTAGGGTACAGTGGATAGGATGGTACATTTTGGGGAGTAAGTATCACATGTTGGGCAAGGAGAACAGTAGGCATACCAGGCTAGACAGGTATAGAGACAGATACATAGTGAGTTTAGCATTACGATATTCATGGGGTGTGAAGGCATGGTTTAGCAGATGGTTGCAAGAGAGTGGGTCTGGGCTGGGGCTAGCAATTACACCCACAAAAGGCTTAGTTCCAGGAGGTACATTTTGAGACCTGATTTAAACCCTAGGAGAGTTGGTTTGTTGAGTAGACTTGCTGGGAGGGTGTTCCATAAGAAGGGAGCGGCGCAGTGAAAGGAGCGTTTGCCTAGGTTTGTGTGAACATGGGGGATATCGAGGGGACGACTTGTGGTGGATCGCAGTTTTTGGTGCTGGATTTTAGGAGTGAGCAGCACCCTTAGGTGTGGTGGAGGGCCAATGGAGGTGAATTTAAAGGTCAGACAGGTAACAGAGTAGGTAAGTTTGTGCCGTAGGGTCGGACAGTTTAGGTCTGCAAGGGCCTCACAATGTTGCCTCCTAGGCGAGGAGTTTGTTGCAAGGCAAGCCACTCTGTGATAAAGCATGGAGAGTTTGTTGAGCTCCATCTCCCGGAGGATCTGTAGTACGGGGGAACTGTTTAGGATGGAGGGGAGGAGGTTACTGTAGCTATAGCTCATCGCACCTTGCCGGAGAGGGAGTTTTCTAGACAGTAGAGGAGGCCAAGCCTCTGGTAGATGGATCGAGTTAAGGAGTCAATGTGGAGTTTGTAGGTCAGTTCTTGGTCAAGGAGGACCCCGAGGTACTTGAATTGTTCTATGACCTCTTCCCTCTTCCCTTGGGATGTGTTGAGCAGGAGCAGCTCACTTCTGTCCATGCCCAGGCGTCTAGTCCCAAACAGGACGGCCTTAGTTTTGTCCTCATTCAACTTTAGAGAATTAGTGGAGAACCAGACCTCAACAGCTGAGAGGCAGGCCTGAAGTTTGGAGGAGATGACACTGGGTTGTGGGTCAATGTGGTAGACAACAGTGTCATCTGCGTAGAGGATGAGGTTGCTGAGCTTGTGGTCATTCACAATGTCATTGGGGAAGAGGGAGAATAGTAGGGTGCCTAGGATCAAGCCCTCGGGTACCCCCGGAGGTCATGGGTCTACAGCCAGATAGTGTTCCTCTCCGGCGTACTTTTTGGGATCTGTTGGTCAGGTAGTTTTTGAACCAGGAGAGCAAGTGATTATCGAGACCCAGTCAGAGGAGTTTGAAAAGAGGAGTTTGTGGCTGATCAGGTCAAAGAACTTGGATAGGTCAATGAAGAGGGCGCCCATTGGAGAGCCTTGGTCCATGGCCTTGATGATGTCAGATGTAAGCCGGACGAGGGCTGTGTCAGTGCCATGGCCTTTTCTGAAACCATGTTGTATGTTGACGAGGAGGTGGTGGTGCTGCTCAAGGTAGTCCTGAAGTTAATTGAATACTAGCCTCTCCTGAACCTTCCCAAGATGGCTGAGAAGGGTGACAGGCCGGTAGTTTCCCACTCTATCCTGGGATCCTTTTTTGTGGATAGGGACAATAGTCAATACCTTCTACTTACTTGGGATTGTTTCTTTTGAGGAGGGACCTGTTGATGAGAAGGGTGACAGGGTAAGCAAGAGCCAGGGCAGTGGCCCTCAGCAGCTGCGGTTCTAGCTGGTCATTTCCAATGGAAGAGTTAGGGTTTATTTTGAGTAAGAGAGGGAGTACGGCGGATGGTTCAACCCGTTTCAGGTGGAATTGGGGATGAGGGGGCCACCCAGTCAGAAGTTGAGCGATTGGGAGTCCCAGAGGGGGGAAGGGGGTCCACTGGGGCTAGAGAAGGAGGCACAGAAGGCATCCGCAACTGTAGCAGGGTCATTGGTCAGGATATCCCCAACCAGGATTGAGTCGTATTGTGCATTTGTGGTACCTTTGAGAAAGGAGTGAATGTGGCCCCAGAATTTCTTTGGGTCGCGTAGGTGGGTAGTTTGGAGGTCTCTTAGGTACTTGGACTTGGCTTGTTTGGAGGTTTTTTTGCATAGGTTCCTCAGTTCCCTGTATTTCTCCCAGTCATGTGTAGAGCCCGTGGATTTGTAGAGTCCCCAGGCCCTGTCACGGAGAAGCATTGACTGAGCTAGGGCTCAGCCATTTGTCGCATTTTCCCTGTACCCTGAGTTTCTTACATGGGGCATGCAGGTTGGCTAGGGACAGAAATTAATTAGAAAAGTAGTTGAGCACCTCATCAAGTGAGGGGAGGGATACAATGGGGTCCCAGTCAATTTTCCCCAGGTCAGAGCAAAGACCGGCTGGTACAAACCGACTGAAGTTCCTGGCTTCTAAGACCCTGGGAGCAGTTTTAGGGGGTTTATTGGACCAGGCACAGAAGATGGGAGAGTAGTCACTCAAGGAGTCAAACATGATCCCTGCGGTGATTACCCAGTCTGGGCAGGAGACCAGTGCCCAGTCAAGTAGAGAATGGTTGCCAGACTTGGAATTGTGCCTAGTAGGCAGATTGATGACTTGGGTTAGTGAGGAGTCTAGTATTGAGTTCTTGAATGTGGAGGTCCCCAGGGAGAGCCAGTTTAGAATGAAGTCCCCGAGCAGGAGAATCTCACCCAGGGGATGCTACAGCAGGGCATTGGTTAGGAACTCTAAGGAGGAGGTGGCAGATTGGGGCCGGAGGTAGGCACTCCCAATGTAAAGGGACTTCGTGTCTCCAAGCAGTACTTTGATAAATAGGGTCTCACTCTGCGGTCTGCAGAGAGAGTGGAGATCCATCTATGAAGCATTCAAGGTTGAGCTGACATAGATGATAGCCCCACCTCCTTTTTTTTTTGCTCTGTCCTTTCTAAAGGCCTGGTGGCCAGCTAGGTCCACCTCGTGGGGGAGGATCTGAGGCTTGAGCCATATTTCAGTCACAGCTAGTATGTTGGGTTTGTACAGGGCAATCCATGCCTCAAGGTCATGCATTTTGTGCCTTAAGCTGCTGATATTCATATGTACCAGCTTGAGTCCGCTGATGTTGGCCCAGAGTGGGTTGGAGGGGTCACTGAGGTTGTGATTAGGTGAGTAGGAACCAGGGTTTGGCTCGATATCCTCTTCAAGTGCCAGTTTAAGCCTGACAAGGAGGCCGGTAATTTTGTGGGGGGAGGAAAGGAGCCTCCGTTGGTTATATTCACTGAAGTTTGAGGGTAGCTTGTGGCTGTGTACCTTCTGGGATAGTCTGTACAGGGTTTGGGCAAGCTCACTTAGCCATTGCACATTTGGCTCTGGGGTTTGGGGGGTTGCAGAGTTCAGATTGGGCACAAGGGAGAGCAGGTCCAAGGGGAGGGGTTGGGCAATTCCCCATAGAGGAGCTGAGTAGGCGAGCCAGCCATTGGCACCTGGTTCCTCATGCTGCAGGTACAAGAGGCGGCATGGGCCTCAGAGGGTTGCTGGTATCTAAGGTGTCAAGGAGCCAAGCTATGAGAGGGATAGATTGGCACAGGAGGCACCAGAGACATGGTATAAGTAGGAGTCATCAGTCAGTAAAGGAGTTATTAAGCCCGTGGATATAGGTAGTGTCACATGTGAGAAATGTAAGAGTAGTTGACGAGCCAGGAGGAAGTCAGCTGTACCTCTGGTTCTAGTTCTGGAGGGATGAGAGGGTCCCGTTTATAGTATTTCCCCCATTTACTCCAGTATGGCAAGTTACAGCCAGAGTGAGGAGTAGCAGGGTCCCTCCATTCGGCTGCCTATAGAGGTAAGAATGACAGAAAAATGGGATGTGACCTCTAGTGGACAGTGCCGAAAACCTGCAGATGGGAAAGTGAGCTGATAGGTTCTATTGCTCACGTGATCCCAGTTATAAGAGTAGATGCTCACCAAGGGTGGTGGTGGGGGTGGCGGGGCTCCAACAGCGCAGCAGTGCTTCACCGTGATGAGGGCGGTTCATACCTGTGAATGTGTTCCCTGCGTGGCGATGACTCCGGGTCCTTGGGAGTCCGGCTTGGGGGGAGGGCAGGGCACACCAATGGCCCTCTCGACCACCTCAGCTGTGGAGAAGAAAAGAAAACACTGGAATTTATACTCAGGTAGGCATAGGGGGGCAGGGAAAGACAGCATGCATTGAAGTAGGTCCTCTGGTACGGGTGGCATTCCCAAGGGCCTCTTTGTGACCAGAAGATCAGATTTCCACCTTTAAGGCAGTCAGGGACTAGTGTAGCTTAAATTAGGAGGTTTTGGTGCTAAAGTGCTGCTGATTAACAATGTTTCAGGGGCATGAGGCTAACAATGGCTGTATGGGCTTCACTTGCACAGCAATATGCAGTAATGGTTATTAGCAAGGACAAATAAGGTAACTATTGGCAAAGGGGTCAATACTACCTAGTTTAAACAGTAACAGGCAGAGATTAAATTCAAAATACATTCTTTTGAGCACCTGAAGGCATCAGAGTCTATGCTACGTAGTTTAAACAGTAACAGGCAGTGATTAATTTCAAAATACGTTCATTTGAGCACCTGAAGGCATATGAGTCTATGCTACCTAGTTTAAACAGTAACAGGCAGTGATTAATTTCAAAATTCGTTCATTTGAGCACCTGAAGGCAGTGATTAATTGCAAAGAAAGTTCACTTAGGCTCTTAAGACAGACGAGGTCCGTACTGGCTCAGTAAACCGGAGCAAGTAATAATTATTGTTAGCCAAGGGCTAATTAAGACACTACTGTATTAGCTAGTTTAAACACTCTTCTAAAGGTTGCACTTAAGGCACCAGGAGAAACACAGAGCAATTCGGTGCTGACTGAGCTGAAATTAGGGGATAGAAAAACTATCTCCACTCCTGGGGTGACAATTAAGTTCAGGCAAGTCTCCTTTTTGAAAATGACACCCAGAGCTCTCCAACAACGCAGCAGTGCTTCACTGCAATGAGGGCGGTTCGTACCTGTGAATGTGCTCCCTGCGTGGTGATGACTCTGGGTCCACGGGAGTCCAGCTTGTGGGGAGGGTGGGGCATACCAATGGCCCTTTCGACCACCTCAGCTGTGAATGTGCTCCCAGCGTGGTGATGACTCCGGGTCCTCGTTGCAATCTATACTGAAGTGGGTCTGTAATTGCCTGAATGGAATGTGTGTGTTTTGAACGAATGTCCAAGCAGCAGATCACTTTTCCTTTCCAAGCATTGTGACAAGTGGTGACATTCTATCCTGTAATCCCATCATTATGACATAGTTAAGCAAGGTTTACAGCATACTGATGTCATAATGATGGGATTATCAGGTTATAGACTGATTGAAAACAGAAGTTAATAGACACTGTCCATACATTATATAGAGGATAGTGTAGGGTTCTCTGTTAGTAACTGGTTTGTTAACCATTGAGAGGTTGCTAGGGCAGCCATGTAAACCTCGAGAATGAAGCTCGAGAGGTTTACATCGCCATGGCAACCTCGAAATGCACACAAATCGGTTACCAGTAGAGGGACCATACATTATATTTTATAGTGTATTGTACCTATAAACTGTCAGAAAAAATTAAGAAGGCTCCTTACTCTTGCAGTTTCAGTTACCACCGTGGCTGTTCCGGGTCATGTTCTCACTGCTACACCTGTTTCAGGAAGGCCATCTGTGTGTGAGAAAAAAAAAGGTGCGCCATGTACAGATCAGCTCCGTTTATAATCCCATCGCTATGACGTACTCACGAGGGGTTAACAACCCCTGACGTCATAGCGATGTGGCTATAAAGAAATAATCTTGCCACTTTTTAGTGATAATAAGGGCTCAACATACATTATATACAATTAGATTACAACATAATGTAACCCCTTGTTACCCGGGGTTACTAGAATCCCAGTAAGACCTAGTGGTAGGCAGGGAAGGCAGCTTGTGAAACTCCAGTTAAATGGGTTTCACACTGTCTCACTCTGTTCTCAGTCACAGCTGAGACTGAGAGATGACATCACCATAGAACTGTCGCAGCTGCATAAGCCACATTGGAATCTGCAGCACAGGGAGAGAGATAGAACTTTGGGAGTTTTCAAAGTCAGTTTGCTGTTTACCTCCTTGTGAGAAGGGAGTCTCCTGTTTACTGTCAAACAGGAAGGAAGTGTCTTTTGTTAACCTTCTGTGGGAGAAGGTCAGTGTCCAGTTTTAAGTGGTGAAGACCGCTGTCCAGGTCTCAGTGCCTCCCTCCCTCCGGGGGGGGGAGAGAAAGTAAAGTGTCCCTCTGTGGATTCCAGGGGCAATCCCCTAATATCTACTACAAGAAGAAAGCTGCCTTTTTTTCTACAGTTTTTGTTTTGGTCTGATAACAGTGAAAGAAGTTGTACTTCACCTGTGGGGCACCTGCAACGAAAGGGTGAGTGTTTGCTCTAATTTGAGAGGGCAAACAATATGTTTCTTCAGTTTGGAAAATGTGAAGAAAGCTGGGATGTGAACTACTATTTGGGAGGCCTATTGTACTAGGACAAACAAATGGAGTAGGTTCAAAATTTAAAGTCTTTATGGATTCAAGTAATGCTGTAGAGGGAGTGCTACAGGTCATCCACCGTTTAATCTACATTTCGAAGTTTTAGTTTCTGTTTGTCCAGAGAAATGGCCGGGTATGGGCTGTGGGAGCTGGAGGTGGGAACACCCCCCATCTTTAGTAACCAAGTCCACCTCTACAGATTTCTACTGTGATTGCTACTTGCCTCATGCGCCTGGCCAGTGGAGAGGTAGGTACCCAGACATGGGTCACAAATTGGAAACTCTCTCTAGGAGTCGCAGACTCTAAGTGGTGTGGGGAGCCACAACTTGGGAAAATAATTCTCCTTGTTTGATGGGAGTCAGAAGGAAGTAAGAAAACAAATCTCTCAAGTAGTCGCAGACTCTAAGTGGTGTGGGGAGCCACAACAAGTAAATTGGGTTCATTCTTTAAATGGACCATCAGTCAAGTGGCCGGCAGGGGAGCCGGGCCAGTCAGGCTGTGTATCCAAAGCGCATGTAAGTCTGGTGGGTCCAGAGCCAGAAAACAGTAGAAATGGGTTCATTCTTTAAGTGGACTGCCTTGTGGTCTCTAATCTGCATTTACAGTAAACATAGCCCCTTGGGGGTCCATCTATGCTTTGTTATGTTCAGCTAGTTATGAATAAAAGCCACACTGAAAAATCCCAGTCCTGGTTCTGGACATTACAGTTATTGCTTCCTGTAGTTGGATTTACTTGGTGCCACTGTGCAGAGTAGCCAAACCTAGGTCCCCTTGTGCCAGGTAACCTCATCCTCCCCGAACCCAGGTCCCCACCAGGTATTGCTGCCAATGCCAACAGCATGCCACCTGTCATTTTAGTAAAAAGACAGGGGTGAGGGATTACAAAAATGGAGGCACCGCTTTGGATTTGTTCGGGAAGGAAGGAAGGTGCTTGGGCAAGTGGGCTAGCGTTTTGGCTATCTGGCAGTAGGTAGCCCAAAAAAGCTGAAGCAATTTCCCTAGTGTGTTGCTGTGTGCTGTGAATCTTGTGCTGCTGTGTAAAAAATGCCAGCTGTTTATCAAGGAGCTGTAAAGCCAAAGAGTGTGCCCTTGTCCTGCATCAAAAAAGTTTACAGCATTTTAGTCAGCTTTTAAAGTGAATTCTGTGAAGAAAAGTGTGGAAAACTAGGGGTAGCAACAGAGAAATTATGCCCTGGACATTTGAAATGCTTTTAAAGTGAATTCTGTGAAGGAAAGTGTGGAAAACTAGGGGTAGCAACAGATAAATTATGCCCTGGACGTTGGAAATGCTTTCTGTGTAAATGGAGAGACTGCAGAGTTAATGGCAATGTTACATGGTTGAAATGGGCTCCCGCCATGGAGTCAGTTGAAAAAAAAATGCATTCTACAGTTTAAATTTGCCTGCTCGACGATCGCCATGAGGAGAGGAGCCCTCGTGAGGAAGAAGAGGCTCATTTGCATGGCGTCGTGTGGTTGGTCAGTTTGCCATTAGTCCCACCCCTCAGCCAGCTCTTCTGTGACTGCCTCAGCATTCGAGAGGGAGACAGAGAGTAGTGCGTGCACTGGCAGTGGAGGAGCATTGCGAGGTATTCAAAGCACTGTAAACAGTAAAAAAGTGACTTCTAAGTTTAAAATCGGGCTCAACCCGCAAAGCGATCGTGGAAATGGCGAGTTTAGTGCTGAAAACGACGATCGAGGAGACTGCCCACCCGTTTGCATTCAGAGGCCTTCAAAATCTGGCTGCAGGCCGTTTTACCCCATCGCAGCAAGTTGCTACAATAACAGTGAGTAAACAATTCAAAAACTGCTCAATCAGTGATTTTCAGTAATGCCATATAAAATGTGTGTGCAGCAGTATAGTCGCTTTGCAAGTAACGACTGTGTGATGTCTTGCCAGCAAGCGTAAGTCTGTAAAGCCATTGAATGTGTGCATGGAAGTGAAAATTAGCCTCAGTTTAAAGTTTGCAGCCAGAGAGAGACTGTGGGTTGTAGCAAAATGCAACACTAGTAGAAGCAGGCAATCCTGAGTTGAAACCTGAAGTTTTAAAGGGACTGTGAATTAAATGAGTGTTACCAGCTTATGTAAAGTCCAAGGAAAATCCTGTAAATGTGTGAACAGCCAAATCAGAGCAAGTTGTGAGTTGAGTAAAAGTTATCAGTAGCTGGTGTAAATCGGGTGCGCAGTGGCTTGACCCAGATTCTAAATGTTGATGCACAGGAGTGTTGCCGCCACCATTACAGGGTGGGGTAGTAAAGTAAACACAGCAGCAAAGGAGCCATTTTAAAGCTACAGAGTGTGTTCATTAAAGTGGGACTTTCAGTTACAGTGAACTTTTGTTTATTTTTCTGCAGTTATGGCCTCAGGCCCAGCCCGTTACCCGGATCATGCCCAGGTTGCAGTAACAGCAGCAGTAAATAGACTGAGAGATATTGAAAAGTGGTGCTATGGAGGGCAACTCCCTCCTGATGTGGCAATTCCTAATTATCCAGTGCGTGTATGCCAGATATGCTTGAGTGCTGGAAGGGACGTCTTCATGATTCCTCACTGTGCTGGATGCCTTCAAAAATATGGCTTGTATAAAGCACCTCCAATTCATTTGGCCCCCACATGGACAAAAATTCAGGAATCTACAGTTGGCGGCACACAGCACCAGGTGGAGCCTGTGGAAGAAGGTCTCTCGGGGGAGTGTGGCACAAAGCTAGAGGGTGCAGAGTTAGAGACTGAACCTGAAGTTGAAGTTTTGGATGCTGGATCTCAGAAAGAAAGTTCGGATAAAGCATCAATATACCCCTCGGTTGGGGGGCCTAGCCCAAGTCTCCTAGGTGAAGATGAGATGCTGAAGGCCTTTAAATGGGAGGTGTCAACCTCTGCTCCTAGTGATGAATGGATAGTCTCAGGGGTGAGAACAACTGCTCACTCCTGGGCTCAGATCCTCAGTGAAGAGGAAGATGAGGGGGAACCTATGTGGCCTTGTAAGAAAGGAACGGATATACAGCCTCAAGATCTTGCCTCAGAGGAATGTGTTGAAGAAGGTGGTGATGCCACTGCCCTGGCTTTACAAGAGGAAGAAGTCAGGGATCCATTTTTAATTTCTTTGAGAATGCGAAGCTGGCAGAACCAGGACTGGCCACCCCCAAGCCAGGCCAGCGGTCTTAGATTGACCAAAGCAAGTAAAGAGGAGAGACTGGTTCGTAGAAAGGCCAATGAAATCTATGGTATGACCTTTCCTACCTTTCCTCGGAGAGTCTGGGAGGAGATTGAGGACTGCAGGAAATCCTGGATCTGGGATGAAGCAATGAAACATGTGCATCCTAGGGCCAACCAACATGTAAAAAATAGACTGTTCCACGAAAAGTATATGCAGTGGAAGAGAGGCAGGACACTGTTTATGGACAGAGTGAGAATAGTGGACGGAGAGGGACATGAAGTCTCCCACTGTGTGAGTTATGTGCACCCAGACGGGGTAATAATTCAAGCCCCTGACCCCCGGTACTATTGGCCTCAGTGCAAGGACCTCCCAGTAATTAAGCCCATGCCTACAAAATGGAGAGCCGAGCAGTGGTAGTCAATACTGCCACACCAGACTGTGAAGTGCCCTTATTGATCTGCCAATATGAATAACCAAGGACTCAGGTGCTCCACATTCATCAGTCTACAGTGTACTGTCCTGTTCAGCAACCATCTACTGGCCCACCAGATGACTTCAGATCCAGAGAGGACACCAGCCCAGCTGTTTCCTGTTCATCGCCTGGTAATCAGATGATGTCGGACCAGCTGTTTTTCTTTTTGTTCCTGTTCTAAGGTTCCTTCTCCAGAGATGACATCAGCCCAGCTTTTTCCAGATGTGCCCTCCTGTGGTTCCTGGAAGATGTCCACCCAGCTGTATTAGAAGAAATGCTGCCAGGGAGAGTCTTCGGCCATGGACCAGGTTTGTGCAATTCATATACTACAAATGGCTGGTAAGTCCGAAACCCTTTTCTATCTTTATAACATTGCAGTACACACCCTACACTACAGACTTCAAAAATGTGTAAACTGTCCGCAAAGACTCTCCCCTTCGGGACTTTGGCCTTTTAGAACTGTGTTTCACGGGGCTCCGGCCCAGGAGAGACTCTTTATTGGACTAGCCTTCGGGCCTTGTGGTCACTAGTTGGGACTTTTAGGGCACTCCATCCCCCCAAATGTGTATTGTAAATAATGTCATTATTGTACTCTAATATAAATACTGTTTTTCTACCTTTTTCTGAAAAAAATCTTTTTGGGATTGTTCAGTGTTTTTGTATGGTAGGGGTTGTTTTAGGTAGACTGTGTATGCAGATTAGGAGTGTGTTTTGTTTTGTCTTTTTCTTACAGGTGTTCCTGGGAAGACAGAAGAGAAGACAATAAGAGGAGGAGGGGCTTGTCGGAGTTCTTCGTCAGTGCTTTATTGTGTAGAATTTAAAGTACTATGTTGTTATTGTTATGGTTGTTGCTGTATTAACCCTTTTCTTCCACAGGTCTGGTTGTGAGGGTAGGGAGGAGGCAGTAAATTGGTATTTCAATGGTGTAGTTGCAGGTTGCCCAAGGTCAGGGAGGTCCCCGGGTTTTGTTTTTGTTTTGGGATGTTATGTTAGAGGCAGATAGGTTTTCCCTAGAGGGTTGGGGGGATAGACAGGCTGTGATCCTCAGTGGCCATAGGGACTGCAGTACTAATCTATCAGGGCTATGCTCTGGACGGTTCTACCAGAGCCACTAGGTGTCCATAGTAAGTGAATAAAGTAGAGGCTGAGATGTCAGCTACAGGCCTCTAGGCCCTTAGTGTTGCCTGCCTGTGCTTGCACATGGTAGGAGGGGGCCTGATCACCCCCCTCCGCAGGTAGCACATAGGGTGGGATGGCCTAAGGCTGGGTGCATAATGACTGGGGACAGTCATTTTCCTGGTCAAGGGTGAGTGTAACCCCCTTGTTACCCGGGGTTACTAGAATCCCAGTAAGACCTAGTGGTAGGCAGGGAAGGCAGCTTGTGAAACTCCAGTTAAATGGGTTTCACACTGTCTCACTCTGTTCTCAGTCACAGCTGAGACTGAGAGATGACATCACCATAGAACTGTTGCAGCTGTATAAGCCACATTGGAATCTGCAGCACAGGGAGTGAGATAGCACTTTGGGAGTTTTCAAAGTCAGTTTGCTGTTTACCTCCTTGTGAGAAGGGAGTCTCCTGTTTACTGTCAAGCAGGAAGGAAGTGTCTTTTGTTTACCTTCTGTGGGAGAAGGTCAGTGTCCAGTTTTAAGTGGTGGAGGCCGCAGTCCAGGTCTCAGTGCCCCCCTTCCTCTGGGGGGGGAGTAAAGTGTCCCTCTGTGGATTCCAGGGGCAATCCCCTAATATCTACTACAAGAAGAAAGCTGCCTTTTTTCTACAGTTTCTGTTTTGGTCTGATAACAGTGAAAGAAGTTGTACTTCGCCTGTGGGGCACCTGCAACGAAAGGGTGAGTGTTTTGCTCTAATTTGAGAGGGCAAACAATATGTTTCTTCAGTTTGGAAAATGTGAAGAAAGCTGGGATGTGAACTACTATTTGGGAGGCCTATTGTACTAGGACAAACAAATGGAGTAGGTTCAAAATTTAAAGTCTTTATGGATTCAAGTAATGTTGTAGAGGGGGTGCTACAGGTCATCCACTGTTTAACCTACATTTCAAAGTTTTAGTTTCTGTTTGTCCAGAGAAATGGCCGGGTATCGGCTGTGGGAGCTGGAGGTGGGAACACCCCCCATCTTTAGTAACCAGGTCCACCTCTACGGATTTCTACTGTGATTGCTACTTGCCTCATGCGCCTGGCCAGTGATGAGGTAGGTACCCAGACGTGGGTCTAAATTTTAAAATCTCTCTAGGAGTCACAGACTCTAAGTGGTGTGGGCAGCCACAGCTTGGGAAAATAATTCTCCTTGTTTGATGGGAGTCAGAAGGAAGTAAGAAAACAAATCTGTCTAGGAGTCGCAGACTCTAAGTGGTTTGGGGAGCCACAACAAGTAAATTGGGTTCATTCTTTAAATGGACCATCAGTCAAGTGGCTGGCAGGGGAGCTGGACCAGTCGGGCTGTGTATCCAAATCGTATGCAAGTCCGGGCTGAGTGCCTGGTGGGTCCAGAGCCAGAAAACAGTAGAAATGGGTTCATTCTTTAAGTGGACCGCCTTGTAGTCTCTAATCTGCATTTACAGTAAACATAGCCCCTTGGGGGTCCATCTATGCTTTGTTATGTTCAGCTAGTTATGAATAAAAGCCACACTGAAAAATCCCAATCCTGGTTCTGGACATTACAGTTATTGCTTCCTGTAGTCGGATTTACTTGGGTGCCCTTGTGCAGAGTAGCCAAACCTAGGTCCCCTTGTGCCAGGTAACCTCATCCTCCCCCGAACCCAGGTCCCCACCAGGTATTGCTGCCAAGGCCAACAGCATGCCACCATCGTTTTAGTAAAAAGGCAGGGGTGAGGGGTTACAGTAACAGCAAATGAGGTATTTAAGCAGAAATAAATGTTTCTTTGTCAAGCTCAAGAGCTAAGCAGGATAAGTACGTCTTCATCAGGTTTCATGAGAGAGGGGTATGAGGAAGGGGTGGGGGTAATAAGTTCAGAGGGCATAATGGGCAGGGGGGTCAAGAACAGGAATCGGGCTAGCAATTACAAATGCTAAGATAGATGAAGTATTGGTGGAATTGTCTCTTTTTTTTTATATATAGCTCTTTGGTCCCCGTCGCCTCCTACCACCAGCTGGCGGCATGGACACATATGTATTTGTTTTAGATTTTCTCCCCTGATCCCCCCCCCGAGGCCTCAGCCACACAGCCATGCAAGCATGTGGAGGCACACTTCACACCCCATGGCATCACCTCAGCCCCTTCCACTTCCCCGTCACTTTTGCCACCCACTGTCTGTCTACGCTTCCCACTGTACCTCCACCCAATGGGAGTGGAACTACAGGAGGGGCACCAACCCAATTTCACCACCCTCAGAAGAGGAGAGCTGCCCATCGACATGCTCAATCCTGCTCCGCCCTTCCCTTCCCCATGCTGGCACCCCTACAACCCAAGGTCATTCCCAAACCTGTGTCACCAGCATAGCATGAAGTAAGGCATCCAGCACCTCAACCCTCTGTGCCACCGGGCCAGCAGACTTGTCTCATAAATGGGTCAAGCTTGGGTTCATTGATTATATTCAGGGGGAGCTCATTAAGCCATAGAGAAGGCTGATAAGCAAAAGATCTTTGCTCTAGTGAGGTACGAAAAAATGGGACATGGAGTGATTGTCTGGCAGTGCATCTTGTACAGTGGGAGTTGGAGCAGTGGAGAGGAGGTTCTGGATGGCAGGCGGAGTTAGACCAAGGTGAGTTTTTTCCAGAGAAGACACACTTGATACTGTATTCTACCTTGTAGGGTAAACCAACTGGATTGTGCATAAAGGGCACATGTGTGTGTTAGTCTATTGGAACCAAGAAGAAGCCTACAGGATTTATTAATGGTAGTACTAATCCTTTTGAGGGTGGTGCCAGGGGCTGCCACATAGGCTACTAATCTTTAGTCAATGATGGACAGAATGGAGCTTTTTATGGCAAGTGACAATGCTTCTTGGGTCAGGCAATGACAGTGCCTGTATAGTAGACCAATTCTAGGACTGACGACCTTAAAGAGCAGCTGACGCCATTTGGACAACTTTAACAAAACATAATATTTAGACACAGTTTAGTTTGTATTTCACATTAGTTCTGTATTTCAATTTCCCATTGTTTATAACGGAGGCCATTTACATGAAAACAGGATCTTGGCTCCTGAAGAGTTCTTCTATTCCTGTTGCTCCACATGGCAGCAGATTGTGAGGTCACAACAGAGGACTATAACATGAAGTAGAGATAAGCTAAAGAGGCAGATGAACTCTAAGGGACATAGAGCATGTTTCCATGCAAATTTCTCAGTAATGAGTAATGGGGAGGAGAAATCTATTGAATACATATGGAATGTAAGCTAAATTATACCTAAATATTATGGTTTTTTTAAGCTTTCTGGGAGGTGTCAGCAGCTCTTTAACAATTTGACCTGTGTGCTGAACAAAGGATATTGCCGTCCAAAGTGATGCCTAGATATGTGAAGGCTTGTGCTTGCTCAATGGGGGTGCATAGGCTATTTAGGATTTTCAATTTGAAGCTCTTATGCTTATTATGAGGGTCTGAAAACAGC
This sequence comes from Neoceratodus forsteri, assembly GCA_016271365.2. NCBI lineage: Eukaryota > Metazoa > Chordata > Ceratodontiformes > Ceratodontidae > Neoceratodus > Neoceratodus forsteri. The sequence goes on from JADMNL010000023.1 coordinate 437,730,209, forward strand.
AGAACCTTAGTTTTTTGTAGTTCATTAGAAGCTTGTATTTAGAAAACCAGGATTCTGCCACAATTAAGTCAGTTTGAAGGTTTAATTGGAGTTGGAGCAGGTCTGGGCTTTTGGAGAAGATGACAGCATCATCAGTGTAAAGAAGAATTTGCTATTTGACTGAGGGTAGTTTGTTAATAAAAAGGCTAAATAAAAGGAGGCCAACAACTGACCCCTGAGGGACACCTGACAGAACCGGAGACTGTTGGAGAGTGCACCATCTATTTTTACACATTGGAGCCCATTGTAAAGGTAGCTCTGAAACCATCCAACAACTTCCGTGGAGAGTCTGAAGGAGTGGAGTTTGGAGAGAAGTGTCTTATGATTGATAGTGTCAAAAACCTTAGTTAGGTTAATATAAATTACCCCGGCTATCTGATTACTATCAAGGGCCCCATGCAGGGAACCAGAGTACTCCAAGAGGGCAGTCGAGGTGCTGTGCTCCCTTCGGAACCCATGCTGTTGTGGGCACTGTATTCCATACTTTTCCAGGTACTTGACCAGTTGATCAGAAACTATTCTTTCTAACACCTTAGAGAGGGGAGACAGTATTGATATTAGGCAGTAGTTCAATTGAAGTACTCTGTCCCCACTTTAAAAGACAGGGGTGACCACTGCAGCTGTCCAAATGGAGGGGAACTGACCCAGGTGGACAGATAGGTACATGAGATATCTTAGCAGCAGAAGCACATCATCCTGGGACAGAGCAAGTATCTTAAGGTCCAGCGTGTCACTGCTATGTTTGGATTTGCCTAGAACCTGCATGAGATATTTCCTGGCTTCAGGGACAGGGATTGCTTTAAGGTAGAAGGGCGGAGGGTGTGAAGGGGGTTCATTAGGTAGAGTCATTGGTCCATGTACATTGACATCAGATGCATCAGGGAGTCAGGTGGCAATATGCTACTGAGGACAATGAAAGCATCACTGAAGGTGTCTGTGATGATGCAGGGATCCTGGGTGATTACCACATTCTCACGTAGCATAGAAGGAGATGTCTTGTTATTTTTACCAGTAAGGTTTTTAAGGTTTTCCCAGAATTTCCAGGCATACCTCTCAACCTTTCTTCACCAAAATGTGTGACAAATGAGCAAAATGTGTGACATATCATCTAACATGGCACTGTAAGCTCAGAACACTATAGCTATCAGTGCACTAATGTTCATAATGTTTTTTGATACCTGAGCATAATAGATTATTATGAATTTCTGCTTTAAAGGACCAGTGGGGAATGTGGAATATCACCTTCCCCATGATGGACAAAGGGTTTCTGAGAGGTAAAATGAGTGATGTACCACATAACGTGTGACAGTTGAGAAGTATGTTTCCAGCCATCTTCCCAGGAATTTGTAAGGCAGTCCCTGTAATATTGTGATTTAGTGAGTCCAATCTAATGGGTGCAGGTGTTTCTGGTCATTTTATATTTCTGAAGGTCAGCCTGTTGGCCTTCAGCCTTGGCTCTATGCCAGAGATGATCCCTGGTGGCCATGAGATTCAGCAAAGCAGCGGAGATCCAGGAACCGAAGACTCCCTTTACTTTCCACTTTCTAATTGGGGCATAGATGTCACACACTTCACTAAACATAGTGATAAAATAATCCAGTGCCTGATCAATATCTAAGGCAGAGTCAAGGAAGGACCAACCTATATGGCTAAGGAAAGACTTGAGTGCATTTAGCTGCCCCTTCTTAAGTGTATGATTCATTATGAATTTGTGGGGGAAGGGGGCTTAGAGGTCTTATTAGCCCAGTGGCAAATAATAGGGGAATGATCACTAAGTGAATCAGCTAGAACTCTGGTGTTGGAGGGTATCCAGTAAGGATGGTGACTGAATATGAGTGACCATCAAAATGGTGACTCAAATTCAATGCTTTTCTCATGGGCTACCCTGCAAGGATAATGACCCTACGCAAAAGTGAGCATAAGGAAGGGTGACTGGAATGAGAGGATAGTGAGGGGAAGGGGAAGGATAGGGGAGAGGGGAGAGAGTTTGTGAGGGAATAGTGTACCTGCTGCAGCCAAGCTAGCCATGTGGTGTTGTGGTGGTGAGGGTGGCTAGCTGAGGCACAGCAGGTACAGGGTTCAGGGCTGGGTGTGGGAAAGAATGTTGCCGCTAGCCACCGCTGCATCTATTTTTTTTGTTAGAGTCCAGAATTCCACCCCCTCCTCAACATGCACCCACCTGGAGTTGAGAATCCTTTAATAGTGGGGTGTGAGGGGTGCAGAGGAGCACAGCCCCCCCCCCATAAACACTCGGACTCTATGCCGGATGTTTCGTCACCGGCATGTGTATATCGCTGATTTGCTTTTCGGCAATATACGCTTGCCATAATAGCAATCGCTGTTTTGCGATTGCTATTATGACATGGAACCATGTTAGCGATCTGGTTCGGATGATTTGTGTTGATCCAGTGAAGCAGGGTACTAGAGCTGGTATGATGGTTGATCCTAGTTGGTGAGTCAACCAATTGTGTGAAGTAAATGCAAGACAGGGCATCTTTATATTGGGCTGCATCAGGTGACATCCAGTTCATAGTGAAGCTTGTTAATTAGTATTCTGTGGTTAACTGTGTCAACTGTTTTCATAAGGCCAAGTGCAAAGGAACTATAGTGTCTGGTTCAGTGTTATTGTGTATGGAAATCTATACAATGCCAGATGCTGTTGTACCACAGTAGTGATTTCAGAATGCTGTTGTACCACAGTACCTATGTCGCTCCTGTGGTACAACAGCATAGAATCCCATGTCTATTAAGATTCCTACACTGCAGATTCCTCATAACCAAGAAATCAATAAGACGAAATGCACCCCATGTGAACTGTTTTAATAGATGAACTACGAAAAATGTTGCCAGCTCATATAGCTATTGCTTAAATCACATTTAATGTGTTAAATCTTATCCTGTTGTTTACTGCTTTCTGTTTATTTAACACTGTTCAAGGCAGAGTTAGAAAATGGCAAAGTAAATCCTCACATTCTGATTGATTAGGAGACTAACATTTGCATGTAGGTATTTTTCTATAGAGCCTGCTAAATAACTATTTCCAGCTGTTGCCAGCTAGTGGTGCCCCATCACCCAAACGTATCAAAGTGCCAAGTAACACACACCCCTGGAAACAGCAGCATGAACTAAAAGCAAAACAAAATAGCTGCCATTTCTTTACTGCTCAGTAACAGATAGAGATGCAGCTAAATTAAATTCCACCGGCAAAGTGAACGCGAAGTGGTCACTTCACGTTATCATAACACAACACGAAGTGACCATTAGAAAGTGCTCACTTTGCCTTGTTATTATGACTTTGCGATGTTATTCTGCCTTAACGTCAAGTAAGGCAGAATGACAACAATATAGGCAGCCCCCCCCACACACATCACATGGCTTACAGTGCTGTAAGTCACATGCTTTACCAGGCAGGAGAGAAGCGAGTTATACAAGCAGATACTTTCACTTTCTCCTTTGCAGAGGTGGAGAGAGGAAGAATTTTGTGTAGGAGAGGAGAGTTCTTAAGTTTCTTGAGCAAATTCAAAAAAAACAAAAGCTTTTTTAAAAGCTAATTGTTTAGTTTTTTTTTTTTTTTACTGTTTTGTCAGTTCATTTTTTTCCTTTTGGTGACCGATTTCTTTGTTTTATAAGTTTTATAGTGTGTGTGTGTGTGTGTGTGTGTGTGTGTGTGTGTGAGACTGTGTGTGTGTGTGTGTGTGTGTGTGTGTGTGACTGTGTGTGCCTGTGTTGTGTAAGTGTGTGTGAAGTCACTCATCATGTCGGATAGGGGAGGAGTGTTTGTTTTTTGCACTGGACCAGGGACAGTAAGTGGCCCGTAGCAGGAGGGGAGCAGTGTGCATGCATGGGGGCATGGCCGGTGGTGTTGGACCGCTCTAGAGTCTTTGGTCCTGCCTCTCCCCCCCAGAAGCAGCAGCACCACCAGTGCCATGTCCACCAAGTCTGCCACCACCACCACCAGTGGCAGCTGCAGGAGCTTCAACAGCACTGCCTCCACAGCAGCAGGTGGAGCCCCAGGTGCATGACCATGCTGCCAGCACTGCATCTGCCCTTCCCACCCTGGTCCCCCCACAACTCCCCAGTTTGGCAGTTTTTCAACTGTGTCGGGGGGACAGCAGCCTTGTGGTATGTCTGCTTTGCAGTGTGCAGGTGCATCGTGGCCCCTGGGGGACACATCTGTGGACTGGGAGCCAACGCACCCATATGTTGAACCATCACAAGGTGGAGTGGCAGGCTGCCACAGAACGGGCCAGGCCTCCACCTGCAGGCCCTTCTGTGGCAGTGGCAGAGGGTGCTGCTGTTGTGCATCATTGCAGCAGGAGGTGGACCACAGCAACAGCTGCTCCACCACCACCGCCACCATCATCACTCTCACCACCACCACTACCTGGTGTAACCCCCCACCAGTGGACCCCACAATGCCTGCAGCTCAGGCAGACATAACACTTTTGTGGGCCGTGGTGGAAGAAAACAACGAGCGGGTGGGTGCTGTCCAACAGCAGTTGGAGCAGATAGAGTGACACCAGTTACAGATTGTGTCGATTCTCCATCTGCTGCTGGACCATCAGGGGATCCCCCATTAGCTTTTTTTTTTAGCACACCTCCCCCCCCACCGCTGTAGTATTTTGTCTTTTGTTTATGTTTAATAACAGACAGAAGGAAGGCCACAGTATTAGTTTAAAGGGAAGCAGTCAGCGACAGGAGCTCCCATCCCCTGCAAGGCTTACCCTCTGGTTAAGCCTTTTAAGTATGTTGTGGTATTTTTCTCATGCCGCAACATACTGTATTTTAATAAAGAAAAGTCAGTAACCTGGAAGTATGGCGGACACTATGGGGGCTCCATTATGTGTAAAGGTGCGGCAACGCACCATGCTCATCAATATAAAAGTATTGAAGCTTATGGTGTGTCGCTGCACCTTTATAAATAATGGTGCCCCCATAGCGTCCACCATACTTCCAGGTCACAGACTTTTCTTTATTAAAATAAAGTATGTTGTGGCACGAGAAAAATGCCGTAACATACTTAAAAGGCTTAACCAGAGGGTAAGCCTTGCAGGAGCTTCCCTTTAAATATATACATATACATACATACACACATGCTTCTTATTGCCCTGTTATTATAATCCAGTGCCTCAGTAATGTTTACTTTCTGTTGTGGAGTGGTTGTGGAAAAGCAGGACTGAGCAGTGCAAGTATAATGTGCTAAATTGCATGTGTGCAGTCAATGTTGTTTCCTGTGACATCAGACATTGTCCAGCTTCTTGCAAACATATATATGCTGACTTGTTGCAGTATTTATGGTATAAAGAATAGAGATAAGAATATATAAAATATATTTTATCATCACCATCATCATCATCGGCAGACTAAGTGATATGATATTTTTTCTGAGGTGTCTGGCCAGAGTGCACCTTAGTCACATACTACACACATGACTTTTAGGAGAGCATGTTTTTTTTTGTGCTATGATCTCTGCAAAGTCATGTGTGCACTGTGAGTGACTGAGGTGCCCAGTGACCCGAGACCTCTGAAAAAATATCATATCACTTACTCCACCGTGCTGATGGTACAAATAAAATATACATCATATATTCTTTCTTATCTTTCTTCTTTACATACTGCAACAAGTCACACCATATATATATTTGCATGAAGCTGGACAATGTCTGCACACACAGGAAAGAACAATGACATCATCCTTCGGATGAGACGTTAAACCGAGGTCCCATCTGCCTGGATTGGTGGTAGTTCAGATGGATGTTAAAGATCCCATGACACTTCTCAAAAAGAGTAGGGGTGTTTTTATTGACATAAATAACATAAACAGCAACACTTTTAAGTAGGATAATCAATAGAACAAAACGTTTCTATAACATATAACACAACAAAATCAAGGAGATGTGCAAGCATTACATTGTAAACTCTACAAGAACACAAAATTCATAAGAAGTAAACTATTAACAGATATCCAATCCACTTTTAACTCTTATTATTTGAACTTAATAAAATGAAGAAAACCTTTCCACCATTTGCGTAAAGTTCCTGGGGTCACTCTTGATGCGTCATGTGTATAAATCAGTATAAGCTCCTTGATGATTAACCCGCTTACACGAGAGTAAGGCATTCTCTTTTGATAAAGGACCCATTGAACCCTAGCTTGCCATAAATAATATCTTAGGCAACCCAAAAATAAGGATAATGTTTCTTCGTGAAATTCAGACAAATTCATGGGATAACATCCTAGAATCAAAAATTCATAAGACATATTACATAACCATTTAAATCCCCAAAGCTTTGCTAAGTATAACCATAAACCAGTCACGTAGGAACATCTGAGAAAAAAATGCTCCATCGATTCTTCTACATTAATACAATCCAAGTATGGACACAATCTTTCCTGTAAAACCTTGTACTTCGCATTTCCTCTAACGTTCAGTTTCCCATAAAAGATCAGCCACTGCGTCTCCCATTGTTTTTGAGGCATCCTCTTACAGTTTAATTGAGCCAAGACACTAGAATTTAAAGTCATAGGACAATTTTTAAATCCTGGTTCTGAGGAAAGAGTCAACGACATTAAAACGATAAAGCCCCTTCATGTTGTTATTCAGAATTACCTGTTTCATGCTTTCCATTTGAACAATTTCTGCCTGTTGACCTAAAATATGATGGAATATTTAAGTACGATTTAGTTTAGGGCTATAGTGTACCAATTCTTAAAGTATTTACCCATTGTTTTCAAGTTCCAAGACTCCACTGCCTCTAATTCTGCTTTTAACCCTTCTTTAATTGAGTTTGATAAAAACAAAGCATGCACAAAAATCACTGGGTCTACCATTCCTAAACCACCCTTATTTTTCACTAAATACGTATAGCTCCTTTTTACAGGATTTAAGCGATTTCCCCATAACATTTGAAAAAACACACTATATATTCTAGTCTCAAAAGACACAGGAAGCAAAAAAATCATCGCCACATACTGTATCGTTGGGAGAAGAAATTGCTTAATTACCTGAACCCTTTTTAATTTAGACATTTTCCACTGTTTCCATCTATTATCCTTTCTCTCTATTTTAATAATGACAGCTTCCCAATTTTCAACAGGCATGTTCTGGGAACCGAACATTATCCCTAATATTTTAAGAGGTTTACGGGAGATGTTAATACCCTTCTGACACACTTCCTCATCACCTGTTGCTCCAATAAATAATCCCTTTGTTTTATATAAATTTATTTTTGCATTTGATACCTTTGCAAAGGCCTCAAATGCAGTCACAAAATGAGTTACAGAGGCCCTATCTTCCAAATATACTACTAAATCATCAGCGTGGCTTGTATCCTTAATTGCAAATCCCGCTGCCCATTCACTGTAACACCCTTCCAAAGCTGTCTCGAAACTATCGTTTGTAAAAAGGGGTCTAGAGCAAAAATATAAAGAAGAGGGCTAAGAGGGCAACCCTAACTCCTGTAGTTAACTTAAAACCTTCCGCCTTCTGATCTTTTAAATATGGAAATACTGTATAATTATCATATAATTTCTCTATAATTTTCACTAATTGCTTTGGAACCCCATAATGCCGGAGGGTAAGGAAAAGAAACGGCAAATAAACTCTTATCGAAGGCTTTATCTAAGTCAGCTGCTATTAAGCATCTAGTTAACCCTAACTCAGTGAAATACTCAGTCACATCTCGAATCAGCATCAGAGCAGACTGGACTCTTCTATCTGGTAGCCCACAATATTGAAAGGGTGAAATAACTTCTTTAGCCAAATTCTTCAGCCTATTATTTAAAATACCAGCAAAGATTTTATAATCAGAATTTAAAAGAGTGATTGGTCTCCAGTTGGCAATATTTTGCTTATCCCCTGACTTAAATATATAGGTCAATAACCCTTCTGTAAAAGAGGGATAGATTGAAGCTTTATCTAAAAAAACCTAAATAAGATAAACAGACACTGACTAAGTTCCTCTGAAAAGAGTTTATAAAAGTTATTGGAAATCCCATCAATTCCAGGGGAAATATTTAGTTTCAATAACCTAATGGAACTTAAAATCTCTGTTTGAGTGATAGGTCCCCATACCTCCAATCTCCCAACTAGGTTAACTGGAACTAAAATGTCTTTTAAATAGGCGGCCATAGCTGAATCGAGGATTGTCTCAAGAGGATTCAAAGAGCGGTAATGTTCTATAATCACTTCTCTTAGTTGGGCCACAGAGGATACCAAATTGCCATCTGAATCTTTGAGTACCTCCATTTTCATAGAATCTCTTACCTGCTTAGCATTTGAATGGATCCTCGATGGGTGATTTTCTAATTCCATTAGTTAAAATGGCCTGCATGGTTTTCCCTCTATCATACTGATACTCTTTCATTTTTACTTTAAGATTAGCAATTTGTTCAGAGTAATCCATCCTAGAAGAATAAGCTATAGTCAGAAGCCTCTGTAATTGTTGTCTTAAACCTAAATAGTGCAGGAATTTGTCATTCTTTGCTCTGACTCCTTGCAATTTAAACCATTTCCTTAAGTCAGATTTAGTCTCTAACCACCAATCTCCTAGATCTGAATATAAAAAGGCTACTGATAACCTAGCTCTTAATAGGTATCTCACCCCAGCTTGTATATAAGGGAGTTCTAGTGAGGAGTTATTGAGTTTCCATCTAACTAGCCTTTTTTCTTGACTGTCTGAAAAACTAAAAGTACTTAATAGAAAAGAATGGTCCGAGAATTCACTAGGAAATATTTTAAAAGATTCTATTTGCACATTAGGTGACACTAACATATGGTCTATTAGAGAAAATCTCTTCCCCTTTTTAAACGAAAAACCTTCTCCAACCTGTAAAGCATTATAACAGTTCAAAAGTCCAGCACTTTCTATAATTTTGCTTAAAGCATTAGAGTCACAGTATGTTTTTTTATTTGTTATACTAGCATGGGTCGAAATGGGACAATTAAAGTCACCCCCCCATAATACTCTAACTGTTGTTAATAAAAAAGGCTGTACTGCTTTAAAACAATTAACTCTACCTGCTTTTGTTTGGGGGTTATAAATGTTGATAAACCTATAGCTTAGCCCTTGCCACATCCCATCAATAATCAGGACCCTTCCTGGTATTAGGTCTATCAAATTGTGTAGCTGGAAGTCATATGAATTAAACACTATTCCTATACCATCTGCGGAATCTTCCCCAAACGACCAAAAAGAAGGGCCCCAAAACCAATCTCTTTTAAATGCCACTAACTGTTCTATGGAATACATCCATGTCTCTTGTAAAAAACAAACAGAAACAGGAAATTCATGTATATAATGAAAGAGGGCTTGTCGCTTAACCATATTCAATAAGCTATGAACATTCAAAGAACCCCAAACCAACCTCATTAACCTGTCAAGTATTTAAATCATTGTTTTTTCCTCTTTTTCTTTTTTTTATCCTTGTAATTATCCATGATTTGCGACCTAGTTGAAAGTGAGGATTTTTGAGAGTCTGAGTCTTCAACCTCTATCTCAGTGTTACCCCAAGAGAAAAACAGAACCGCATGAGAGTTACTGGTTTCAATCTCTTCAACTGGGGGGGGGATATTTTGATAGTGAATTCCTTAAAGATCTTCTTTGAGGCGGTACAGACACTGGTTTATCAATAGCGGCTGCCACCACCACCTCATCTGTAACCCCTTCTGAATAACACACTGGGGGGAAATCTGAGAGGTTAGGGGGACCCATATTGCCCTTAACTATCTTAACAATATCTGAGGATATTTCACGCTGATCCTCACTACTTGGTGAGTTTAACTTTTTTTTGTTCAACACCTTCCCTTTTAAACCTCCTTCTTTTTCAGTTTCTCTCTTACCTAGAGGGAATTTCATCTGATTTGTTGCAGGGGGGGGGCATGTTTCCTGGAGAGTAGCTTTAACCATGGATTCTTGGGCTTTTTGAATAAAAACCTCGGAATTAGAACAAAGGGATATTTTTTGGGCAGCCTAAGGACATATTTTGAACACATGCCCTTTAGTTTCGCACAAATCGCAACTTGATTGGTTGCTACAAACATAGTCAAATGGCCTACCTCCCACAATTATCACAACGGGCTGATCAGACATTTGAAAGGGTGCCTGGCCCCACACTTGTAACATGCACGGGGTTGCCCGCTGTAAAAACACACCTCTATCTTTTCCTAACAGAAAGGAGTTAGGTGCATATGTTCAATACCAGCCTCTGTTTGCCTTAATTTAACTTTATACTTCCATCCTCCAGTCCAGAACCCTCTGTATCTAAAATAGGCTCTGGCTCACTTAGCACATCACATTTTTTTTTTAACCAAAAGGTTATGTCCTCCACCCATACCCCTTCATTTCGGAACATAACTGTGATGAACTTAATCAGGGGTTTTGAAAGTGGAATAACAATAAAGGGTGTCCACATAGGAGAATACTTAACTTGACCATACCTAACCCAAAACAACTCCAAAGCCTGTTGAGAATGAAAACTTATGTAATAATTGTCCTCCCCTGAAATATTAATGAAAGCATACACATCCTGAGGGGTGAAATGCAGTGAATCTTTCAATAAGGTTTTCCCCACATAATGCCTGTCCGGCCTAGTTTCTAACCCTCCTTTATACCTCAGCCTCACAGCATTGCACCTAGGGGCCACTTCCCTATGAGAATTTGAGAAAAGTTCAGACATCAAAGGCTTCTGTGAAGAGGTGGGGGGGGAGGGTGTACAGTGTCCTCATCTGTACCCATCCGAATGGGCTCCTGCAAGAGGATTTCCTTCCCTTTCTGCTGCTGGCCACCTGGAATCCACTCAGGAGAATGCTGAGATAAAGATAAGTTCGAGTCCCAAGCAGGATCAGGCTTCCATACACCAGCCACTGTCTGTTTCCACCCTGCTTCACTTAAAGCTTTATGAGGTGACCAAGAATCTTGCGAGCCTTCTTTATGTAAAAAAAAGGGATCTGTCATCTGTATAGCAGCATTAGATTTTTTTTGGTTCATTTTATCAGAAAAAAAGAAATCTGTTGCCCCACTTTGGGAACCGTCAGTCTTATGATATGTAACAGCTGAGTCAGTTGCTGAAATCTCTTGACTCTGCTGTTTAAACACAAACCCAGCAACCTTATTCAACTGTGCTTTTTTGTTCTCACAAAAAGTAGATGGCAATATATTCTTTGCAGATAAATCATTTTTCTTCACTTCGTTACTTCCTTTGACCTTATCGGGACCGAAGCGGCAATTATCGCTTTTAGCCATGAGCGATTATGCCAGACTGCACTGAATTCGAGAGATTATTTGTTCTCGGGACTTAGAGCTCAAGTTTTGCTGCTCTAAGCTCTCTTCCACAGAGTTGTTTATAATCATGGAATCAACCGTAGCGCTTCCATAGCGCTCTTCATTACAATCATTCTGACACCTGCTGCAGCCAGGGAGCTCAACACACCGCAGCGAAGCTTCATTAAACAAGGGCAGAGCATTTATTTTAACACCAGAGGCAAACTCTTTTGCTGGCGACTTTATCCTGTCAGAACTATAACTTAAACAAGACACAGTACCTTTTTTTTGCTCCACATTTCGCGCCACTGTCCTGCAGTCTGTTAGCTGGATTTGAAGATCTTGGCTTTCTCTGTCAGCCTGTAGTTTTAAATTCATCGCGCTTCCCTCTGAGCTATCTGATTAAGTTAGTTCTCTTATTTCTCCAGAAAATATTATCGCAGCATTATCTTGTTTCTGACCCACATTTAGTGGATTAATGAGTGACTTTTCTGTAGAGGTTGCAGGTTCAAATACCGTCGATACCTTTTCTCCTCCTGTTGTTGCAATTTCCAACTGTCCAGTTTCTTTCTTTGTATTATCCAAAACTGATTGCTCCCAGCTTGCAAAAGCATCCTGAAACTCAATATCCAATTCAATTTCAGCCAAATCTACGGCTGGAGCCTCCACAACACCTGAAGCAAGAGTCGAGGCTGGCTCTTCTGCTCCACAGACTTCCTTCTCCTTCCCTTGTCCACTTGGAGTGGCCATCTTGGAAATGGCCTGTCCCCCTACTGGCAGCAACTCAGCAACCGAGTAGGGGAATTTTCCCGGTGTCCTGGCCAAATTTCCGTCATTCACTAAAAATACCACTAACAGCTTAATCTGGTTCAAGATCAGTTGGCATTCATCTTTATCCTCCTCCCCCGGATCGTGCCTGAAAATAGGCAGGATTTGTCTAGTGCACTTACTCGGTCAACAAAAACTAAATAAAATAAAATAAAACATATGCAGTTTAGTGCAGCATACTTGCACTGCTCAGTCCTGCTTTTTGACAAACACTTCATGAGCCCCGATGCAAACATTACTGAGGCTCCAGAAATATTTCTTTTTTTTGAAATAGACATTAAAGCAGCAGTGTAACAATCTGGTGAACATTTTGGCCTATACTTTTTTATGCTATTTTACATTGCCATTTTACTTACCTCCTGACTTGTATGATACCATTCTTTTCAGTATTTGAGTCTGCTTTAGTACTTTTTTTCATGTCTGAAATAATAAAAGGAGTGTCCCTTTTAATACGGTGTGGACCAGGTCTTCATCAGTATTTTCCACTGTTTTTGTCCATCAGTTGTTTATATGTCACTTCTGTTGTGAGTAAAATGAACAATTATGCAGCAGGCAGTGTTTTCTGACCTCACAGAACAATATTTGTTCAAAAACAGCTGCAAATAGTGATGAAAACCTGGTCTGAGCCATATTAAAAGGAGTGCTTTTATTTTTTCAGACATGAGAAACAGTACTAAAGCAGACACAAATTGAGAAAATAAGGGTATAATAAAAGTCAGGAGGTAACTCCTGACTGTAAATCTAAAATAGCACAAAAAAGTATAGGTCAAAATTTTCACCACATTGTTGCACTGCTGCTTTAATTTATAATTTAATTATGGCATTATGTGCTCACAATCACAACACACAAAATGCAAATGTCTTGTGTCCAGAAAATTCCCAAGTGCTGACAAAGTGAAATGGGAGTGATACACCACATGCAAAGTCCCCCGGAATTTATTGCGCAGTCACTCATGTGTGCAGTGGTCACAGAGTCCCCAGAATTTTTCTGCATCCCCAAAATGCAACAGTCTTGTGTCCAGAAAATTCCCAAGTGCTGATGAAGTGAAATGGGAGTGGTACACCACATGCAGTCTCCCAGAATTTATTGGGCAGTCACTCATGCATGCAGTAGTCACATAGAGTCTCCAGAATTGTCTGCATCCCCAAAATGCAACTGTCTTGTGTCCAGAAAATTAACGTACTGTGATGATGATGTCATGATGCACAGTGTCTTGCCAAACTGTGTGAAGGAGGGATGACATGACATGAATCCATTTAGTGTTCCATCAGAAATGATGATCATGAGAGAACTGTTGCTGGTCCAAAGTGTGCTGCGATTCCTGTGAATGTGATGTGATCACCTCAACTGGATGGAAGGTGCCCTTTGTGTGTATACTAATAGTAGCCTTGCTGAGTTGATATATATATATATATATATATATATATATATATATATGTATTTTCTAGGTGGGGGTTGACATATATACATGTACTCATTGTATTGTTTTGTATCACAGGTCACATACTGTTGGTCTGCACATTGCAGTGCTTGATGAGAAAAGTTGGCATTGAAATTGGAAATAGAATACTCTCAAGCCAATGAAGGTAAGTATTTTTTTGGGAGGAAGCATATTTGCAAGTAGGTCTCATTAATGGTTTATTATTTGGTTACTTCTTCATGGATTTCATCTGCATCCTTCTCTAATCTGGTAAGGATGGTCATGGTCATTGAGTGAAATGACTTCTGCTTGTTGCATGTCTGCTCCAGCCTGGGGGGAAGGGCATGATGTTGAAGAAGTTCTTTGGATAAGGCAACTATGACACAACAAAGCATCTGGAAGTTTCCTTAAAAAGAAATGAAGGACTTATTACACCTTGATTGCAGCAGTAAGACATTATGTTTAAGTCTTTGCTGTTCCACCACAGGTATTTGAATTAACACAGATAGTAAGCTGTCCCACTGCAATCATTGGATCACAGTTTAATTTAGTACCAAGCTGTAAAACAAATACACTGTCAGTGTCCCTGTGTCTCAACTCAAGTTACATTTTAAAGCCACATCTTGTCAAGTAACACAATGTGGGTCCAATTTTTTCAACACTGTCATGGCTGTACAGCTGCAAATTTGGATTACAGTGCATGATATGTTGCAGAAATATTTTTTGTGATGTACATGTCACCTAGTTTATGAATCATCAGTCAGATTTGTTGCACTCTTGTGAAAAAAAAGGAACAGATGAAATAACATTGATATACTTACCAGTATGGACTGGAAATGGATATCTCATAGGTTCCTGTAGACGGTACTGCTGCTGCTGTACCATTGATTCAGACCTTCAGTGAAGGAGAGTCATTTTTTGTTAACCTGTAAAAAAAACAAAATAAGTGGACTGTATGTGTTTGACCATTGCAGCTGAGAAAAGCAACAGAAAACAAAACACACAGCTAAAGGAAATTGAATAGCATGAAAAACATTAGTACACATCCTCACTTTATATTTTTAATAGTAAGAAGCCTTGTATCTGTGGCTGATGGATGTCATCTCCTGTTTGACTCCCTTTGTCTTGGCATGGTCAAGACATGTAATAGAAAACATTGTCACAATGGTGGTGGTTATAGCTGAGGCACATGATGACATTCCCTCTCACATCTTCCTGCATCTGGTGGTGGTGGCAGTTGTGAACAGTGGTCTTCTGGTGGTGGTGGTCCAGGGGGACAGTACACATGGTCACATTCCCTATGGTGGCAGTGGTGAACAGCAGTCTTCTGGTGGTGGTAGTCCGGGGACACAGTCACATTGCCCATGGTGGCAGTGGCAAACAGTGGTCTTACGGTGGTGGTAGTCCAGGGGCCAGGATATACTGTGCTCTGTGTTATAAATGTGATGTCACTTGACATATGGAATTTGAGTCACTATGAATGGGACACTGATTTAACTTTATGAAAAAGAAAACATCTATCATATAAGAAATGTGACAGCCTTTTAACCACTTAAGTTAAAACCTGCCAACATTAACCTCATCATCATTCATCATCATCCTCATAAAGAAAACTTCCCTCGCAGTCTTCTATGTCTGAATTCTGACCACCGGAAAATTCTTTCTCCATTGTGTTATCATCTACGTCAGTGGTAGGTTGTTTCATACTGCCACTACCACCAGAATGGTCCCTTTCTACAACATCAGCAAAACCATGATGATTATGCCGGGGTACGAATACTGAGGTTGCAGTCTGAGCTGGTATGTGCCTCTCATTCATGTTTATGAATGTCAGCAAACTGACATTTGCAGGAGAGAGGTCTGTACAATGATCCTGCACTATTGCACCTGCTGAGATGAATACCGTCTCGACACTCACACACTGGAGGGTGGGTATGTCAGGTACTTCAGTGCCACAGTGGTCAGTTCTGGCAAGGCACTGACCTTTCCACTCCAGTATAAAAAGGGATCATCAGTGATTGACAGATGACATACATAGAGGTTGACAGCAGATAAGGACCACAAGGCCAATCCAGTCTGCTCATTTCTTTTTCTACCTTATAAATGTGCCATAGTCCTTTGCGGACAGTGGCCTATCTATTCATACTCATCTGTATTGCTCCCTTATGCCTTTCCCATGCCTGTTTGAAGCCCTGCACTGTATTCATAGCCACCACTTTCTGAGGTAGGCTGTTCCATGCATCCACCGCCCTTTCTGTGAAAAAGAACTTCCTCACATTACCCCTTAATTGGCTTCCCTCTAATCTCATGCTGTGTCCTCTTGTCCTGCTAATTTTCTTATACTGAAACATGTTAGACTCTTTCACCTTGTTAATGCCCTTAAGGTGTTTGAATATTTCAATCATATCTCCTCTCTCCCTCCTTTGCTCTAGGGTATACATATTGAGTTCTGTTAATCTGTTCTCATATGTCTTCTGATGCAGTCCCAGCACCATTTTGGTTGCCCTTCTCTGGACTGCCTCAGTTTGGTTATTGTCTTTGTGAAGGTGTGGCCTCCAGTACTGCACACAGTACTCCAGATGGGGCCTAACCAGTGTCTTGTAAAGAGGGATTATTACCTCCCTCTTATGACTTGTGATACCCCTACTAATGTACCCTAACATCCCCCTAGCCTTATCTGCTGCTTTAGAGGTCAGCTTGGATGATTTCAAGTCTCTTTCTTCCTTTGTGACTGCCAGCAACTCCCCTTCCTGCCTATAGGTGGCTTCAGGGTTTCTCTTCCCTATGAGCATGATCTTGCACTTCTTTGTATTAAATCCCAGTTGTCACTCTTCTGACCATTTTTCTAGTTTATCCAGATCTCTTCTCATTCTGGCCACCCCATCAGGATCATCTACTCTGTTGCAGATCTTTGTGTCATCTGCAAACAGACAAGCCTTACCATCTAGTCCATCTGCAATGTCACTAATGAAAATATTGAAGAGGACTGGCCCCAGGACTGATCCCTGAGGTACCCCACTTGTGACTTGCATCTCTTCTGACTGTATACCATTTACCACCACTCTCTGTTTTCTGCCCATCAACCAGTTTGCCATCCAGTTGACCACCTTCTGACCCACCCCAAGCCTACCCAGCTTATTTATCAATCTTCTATGTGGAACAGTGTCGAAAGCTTTGCTGAAGTCAAGGTAGGCAACATCAACTGCTCTCCCTTGGTCCACCACTCTGATTACCCAGTCAAAGAAATCTATGAGATTAGTTTGACAGGACCTTTCTTTTGTAAACCCATGCTGTCTTGGATCCTGTACCCATATAGATTCCAGGTGTTGCACTATTCTTTCCTTAAGGAGTGCCTCCATAATCTTGCCCACTACTGAGGTAAGACTGACTGGTCTGTAGTTCCCTGTCTCCTCCCTGCTACCACTCTTGTGGAGCGAGATCACATGAGCCCTTCTAAAGTGTTCTGGGACCTCTCCTGTGCTCACAGACTCACTAAGTAGTTCTGCTAATGGCTCTGCTAGTTCCACCCTTAGCTCCTTAAGTACCCTGGGATGTATGTCATCAGGTCCCATTGCCTTGTCCACCCTGAGCTTAGAGAGCTCTCGTAGGACCCTTTCTTTTGTGAAGGGTGTAGTGCTCACCTCCCCCTCTGTGTCCATGGTGCTGAGCTGTGGGCCCTGCCCTACCTTCTCTTCAGTAAATACTGAGCAAAAGTATCTATTTAGGATAGATGTTTTTACAGGGTCCTCCTCCTCCTCACACACACCCCTCTTTTCTCCTTTGAGCTTAGTGATACCCCTCTGGACTTTCTCCTTTCACTAATGTATCTATAGAAAGTCTTGTCACCTTCTTTTACTGTTCTTGCTAGTGTTTCCTCAGTTTGGGACTTTGCCTGCCTTCCTGCCTTTCCTGCTTCCCTTAGGGCCATTTGGTATGCCTCCCTGTCTTCATCCCACTGTGTTCCCTTATATTTCCTGAAGGCCAGCCTTTTAGCTCTGACCTTTTTTGCTACTGTATTGGAGAACCAAAGTGGTTTCCTTCTTCTTTTGCACTTCCTTTTCTGTCTAACACAATGGGATGTTGCTTCAAGTATTGTATCCTTACTGCTTTCCCACTTTGCCTGTACCCCCTCACCTGTGTTTCTTTTTCCAGGGCTAGCTTAACTCTATTGGCCATCTTATCAAAGTCAGCTCCTCTGAAGTCCCATATTTTTACCTTGGAATGGGATGATTTAGATGTAGTGGCCAAATTGAACCATACCATGTGATGGTCAGTGGCTCCAGGTGACCTTCTACCTGGAGATCAGTGATTCCTTCCCTGTTAGTCAGTACTATATCTAGGGTAGCCCTGTCTCTTGTGGGTTGTTGTACCAGTTGTTTAAGGCCCCCCCACAGGGAATCCACCATGTGTCTAGTTCTGGCAGATGTTCCTGCTGGTATTGACCAATCTGTATCCAGCATGTTGAAGTCTACCATTATCAAAACCTCCCCTTTAGCTGTCATGTTTTGTATATCTTCTAACAGTAATGTGTCTATGTCCTCCTCAGGTCTGGGGGCCTGTAGACAACCCCAGTTCTTATGGCTGTCCCATTTCCTGTTTTCAGGGTGACCCACAGTTCTTCTAGCTCCTTATGTGTATTCTGAATTTCTGTAGCTTTGATATTTTCATTGACATACAGGGCCACTCCACCCCACCCCAACCCCTTTTTGCACCTCGGTCTCTTCTAAACAGTACATAGCCAGGTACTGAAGTCTCCCAAGTGTGGTTACTGGTAAACCACGTCTCACTAATTGCTACTATGTCCAGTTTAGCCTCTGGCATTATTGTCTGCAGATCTGGGATCTTATTTCCCAGGATGTGAGCATTTGTGTACATGATTTTCCATTGGCCAGATTTTGGTGTGTTAGTTGTTGGGTGAGGTTTGGCATTTCCTCTGTGTGTCGTATGGGGAGATGGACCTTTTTTCTTACCTGGTGATGCAGACGAACTGCAAATACGCTGAATTCCTGTTTGACCACTAGCTGAGGGGGGAGGGGTGTTCTTCCCATTCAACATATGGGGTGCTGCACCCCTCTCCCTATTTGCTAGTTTAAATATTCTGCAAAGACATCAAACTTCTGCCCCAATGCACTGACTCCCTCCTTAGTCAGATGCAATCCATCAAATTTAAAGAACCTTCGCTCCCAGAACTGTTGCCGGTTCCCTACAAATCTGTGACCTTTTTCCTGGCACCGGCCATTGAGCCACATGTTTAGCTCCCCTATCTCCCATTCTCTGACCTTCTGTCCATCTGCCCCCCCTCTCCCAGACTGCCAGGATCTCAGAGGAGGAGATGTCAGATGAAATGGATGATAGTTTGTCACCCAGCCTGGTCAGGTGTTCCTTGGTCTCCACAACTGACTGGCTGGTGAGATCATTAGTCCCTGTGTGTACCAGGATGTCAATGTTTTCTCCTGATTTCTGAACAATTTTAGCAATGTGGTCAGTGTCTCTCCACACTGATGTACCTGGGAGACATCTGACCATTACCCCTGGCTGGAGATGGGTATCAACTCCCCGAATCATGGAGTCTCCTATGATAAGAAGTGTTTTGGATTTCCTTTTTGCTTTTTTTGTTTTGGTTCCTGATTTGGGTGAGTTTTGTTGTGCTAGTTCCTGTACTGCAGTGTCCTCTGCCCCTTTGTTTGATTTCAGAGATAGAGGCAGATACGTGTTTGTAGTGTTTATATGGTTTTTGGAGGTAATATTTTGGAGAGCACAGAGTGACAGGGCACCCGATTTGCCCCTCCTAACCACCTACCAACCTCCTGGACCAACTACCCTCTGCAGTCAAGGTTCTTCTGTTGGATGTTGGGGAAATGGTGGGTGGGTCTTCTAATGTATTTCCTCTTAAATATGAAATTTGAGGCGCGCAATCTCTGCCCACGCTGCCCAGATGAGCCTTAAGATCGCCAGTGGCCCAGCATGTAAGACAGTGTCCTAAATCCTGTAAGACTGACCTTCTGAAAAGTGTTCCACAGTACCTGCAGTTAATGATATCCATTCCAGATTAGTTACTGGGTTTATAACCTGGTCAGAGTAATTAGAAGGAAGAAAATGCAAGTAATAGTTTGATTTTGTGTTTTGTTTTCGTATAACTTGTTATAACAAGTTAAATTACTATTGCCCCTGTAAATGAGCTCACCTTGTGGATGCCCCACTGATCTGCCCCTTCCCGCTTTGTCACAGGAAATATCACAACTGTGGTACCCTATAAAAGGAGTGAAGTGTGGGGTGATTGGGGATTGGGTGGGTGGCTGGGCCCTTCCCCTGCCGAAAAAGAAGTACCACGGATGAAAGAACAAAGAGGCAAGAGCAGAAACAATCAGTCAACAACAAATGCAGTAACCCTGAAAGCTTATCCTAATGTTAACTAAAACTGTAAAACCTGTAAAGCACCACCTGTAATAATTTCAGAGAAGATATACCCTGTAAGAAACACTTTGCTACAGAGAAAAATAAAGCAGTAACAGAAGATATACCTTGCAAAAGACAATCTGAATCAGAAGATTACAGAAGTAATCTGTTAGGGCACACCTGTAGGCACACCTTGTAATAATGCAGAAGAAGGTATACCAGCAACAACAATTTGAATCAGAGAAAAATAAAGCAATGAAATGTTAGCAACAAACAGTAGCAATCCCTGTGAGTACAAAAAAAATAACAACACACAGTAAATCTGTTTAGCCAAAAGAAGTCTTAATCCTTTTCCCTTGCTCTGGTAAGGTTCTCTGCTCTGTCCTTTCAAGCAATCTTAGAAGGAAAGAGCTTAGGTGAAGCTAGGTGTCTTGGCTCCAGGGTTTCTCTTCCCTAGGTGCATGATCTTGCACTTCTTTGCATTAAAGCCCAGTTGCCACTCATCTGACCATTTTGCTAGTTTATCCAGATCTCTTCTCATTCTGCCCACCCCATCTGGATCATCTACTGTGTTGCAGATCTTGGTGTCATGGTGTCATCTGCAAACAGACAAGCCTTATCATCTAGTACATCTGCAATGTCACTGATGAAGATATTGAAGAGGACTGGCCCCTGGACTGATCCCTAAGGTACCCCACTTGTGACTTGCATCTCTTCTGACTGCATACCATTTACCACCATTCTCTGTTTTCTGCCCGTCAACCAATTTGCCACCCAGTTGACCAACTTCTGACCCACTCCGAGCCTACTGAGCTTGTTTTTCAATCTTCTATGTGGAACAGTGTTGAAAGCTTTGCTGAAGTCGAGGTATGCGACATCAACTGCTCCCCCTTGGTCCACCACTCTGGTTACCCAGGCAAAGAAATCTATGAGATTAGTTTGACAGGACCTTCCTTTTGTAAACTCATGCTGTCTTTGTTGTAAGAATCCAGCTCACACAGACATAGCAACATAGGTGAATCTAGACAGAAATCAGTTTCATATATCTTGTAGTACAGGATATTTTGAGAAAACACCCCCATACTCACTCTCCACATTGGGGGAAGTACAGATCATATAATAAAAATAAAAAGATTACTATTAACATAAGCATGCAGCTCAGGGAGTATCACAGAGTAAATTCCTAGCCGGCTAGCAATCCAAGCCAGCCGGTGGGCAGGTCCCATGACCCACCTTTCTCTGTAGATAAGTATTCACTAAAATATTAATAACCCCAAGTAATAACACTGTTTGGCTTTAATGGCCTTAGAACGTCTTATTAGAACAAAAGTCACCCTGTAACAATTTTCTAGAAACGTCATATTGCCCTTAGCCATTGCAAATAGAGAATACATACATATGCAGTTAGTGTACCATATCCTGGATCCCTGTCTTACAGTACAGTAATCTGAAAATAATTGAGAAGTCACTGGGGTTCATGGGTCCTTAGCATAAGGGACAAACTGACACTGAAGGCTGAGGTGCCATCAAAAGGCACCCCAGGAAAAAAAAATTCCCAACCACTGGTGAACATTAACAGTCCCTCAGCCAGAAGTCAAAACTGGGTCTTCCAAAAGGTAACCCCGTAACAGGTCCCCTGCATATCCCTTAATTCAGGGACCAGTAGTAAAAAATAGCCCCATTAACAATAATATGGGATAAATCCCACTTTAGCAGTAGCAGCAAACAAACATAAAACAGGCTAAATTGCAATGTTGGGGAAAAAACAGGCACAGTACATTACAGTTTTATGGGGCTATAATGTTCAGTCCCCATCTTCCTGGCTTTCAGCAACTTCCCTCTCTATAATTGACAGAATCGTTTCAACCTTCTCAGGAGATCCAAACATGTAGACTTTGTCTTGCCAAAACAGTCTTAATTGAGCAGGAAACACAAGTTGATGATGCACCTTCAAGCTACGAAGTCGACTCCTCATCCCCATCATATGTCTTACGTCTCTGCCTGGTGCTATAAGATAAATCTGGAAATATTGATATCTCTGCCTCACCAAATCTCATGTGGCACTTTCTTTGGGCCTCCTTTAGCATGTGATCCCAATCCCCAGTTCCGGTGCAGAAAACAACAAGGGTACGAGGTGTAGTCTGCTCTGCTGCTCTTCTATGCGGTGAAATTCTGTAGGCCCTCTCAAGTGCCAGTGGCTGTTCCTCCTCACCAAATCCCAGTAATCCAGGCAGAAATGTGCACATAAATCCCAGTGGGATATCATCTTCAGCATCCTCGGGCAATCCCAAGATCCGGAGATTGCATTCGCGGACCTGATTTTCCACGACTTCTAAACGGTGACACAGCCATGTGGTGTCCTTAAACAGCTTGGTAGAGACATCCACTTGTTTAATTAAGTCGGTATCCAATTTAGTGATTTTCTGATCCTCTGTGTCCACTTTAGTCTCTAAAGCAGCTACCCAAGGTGTGAGAACATCAGATTTTTTGTCCAGCTCCTGTACTGAATGTACAGGTTTCATGAGGGTAGCATTCACAGTGGCTAATGTAAACTCCCCAGAGCCCACCAAATCCAAGGCCCCCACTGTGCTACTTTTTGTAGGCCCATCCTCCTGCTTATTTCTCGGGCAAAAAACTCAGCTGAAGCAGCCGTGTTTCCTTTAGTCTTCCCCATGGATCCTCCCAAAGGTTTATTCAATCCAATAGGGGGTTAAAAACTAGGAAAAAATTTCAGAGAAGGTACTCTTTAAATGAATAAAATTAAAATTACATGGGAGCTCTTCAGATATGCTGCCTCCTGTAGAGCTGCTCAGTAGTGCCCCCCACACCAACCACTTTTGATGACAGACCATCTGGAACTGCAGTCCCCTTCCCCTTACAGGATATGCTTGATACTACTCCTCCAGGTTCATCTTCAGCCTGATTATGCTGCTGAGGTTTGCTGACCTTGGCACATGACTTCTGTGCTCCATGAACCAAGCGCACCAGTTGCCCACTGAGAGTTTTACCTGTTCAGGACCGCCCTCCAGTACTGAGGCAATTCCACGTTTGTATCGTGGGTCCAGCATTGTTGCGGTTGCAAAGTTGTCACTATGCTGAATGCTCAAGATGTAATGATTCTGGTTAAATACTGTCAGCATGTGTTTTAGCAACACACTGCTAGCACTGTCTCTGGCAACATCAAGGTTATGCTATACATTCACCAATGTCTGCCTCAGCACCCACAGCAATGGAATTGATTGGCTAATGGAGGCAGACTCGCCACTCACTGCCTGTGTGGCATGTTCAAGAGGCCTCAAGATTGTTATTACAGAGTCCATGAAGCTCCACTTTTCAGTCGTCATAGACATGGAGGCCCTGGAACTGTCACAGCTAGTGTGCATGACAAGATATTCTGAGATGGCTTTGTATTGTTCGTACAACCTCTCTGCCATGTATAACATGGAGTTCCAAGGGTTACAACTTCCAGCTTCAAGCGGTGCTGTGGGAAGCTGTTTCAGATCTGCAACTGCCGAGGTTGGTCATGGGCCTTTGCAGAGCATGAAAAGTGAGAACAGATATGGCGTGCAACTGTCAGCATTTCCTTTATATCAGGGTGCTGCAGAAACTCCTGCACCACGAGATGTAAACAGTAGGCCATGCATTGAACCCAAAAAAAGCCACCATTTGTGATGCATTTCACCACATTTGACCCATTGTCACTTGCTATTAACCCAGCTCTCAGGGACAGGGGGGTCAGACACTTGTCAATTTCAGTCAGTACCAGGTCCAACATGTTTTCACCAGTGTGTGAATGTGTCACATTGCTCTTAGCAATCGTTACATACTGTCAAATTCCTGGAAGATTGCTACCATGACACTCCTCCTTACTACATTGATTATTCACACTACCAACAGCACAAACAACCCCCGGCACCTGCGCCCAGTGTGCAGTTATGCACAAATATGAACTCCCCTCTGTTTTGCCACTTGTCCACATATCCATACTTAAATGGATGAATGGAGAAGAGAAATGTTAAAGGGCACGTCTTACTGAGTCAGACACAGTATGGTGCAACTCGGGGACAGCACGGGTTGAAAAGTATGTCCTGGATGGGACTTTCCATTTTGGACAGGCATGTGCAGCAAATTGCAGGAACCCAGAATTTTCCACAAAGGAGAAAGGCAAAAGATCAATTGCCAGCATTTCAGGTACAGCAGCATTAAGTTCATGTGATACTGTATAATTGGGTGGGTACTTCAGCTTATGCAGAAAAACACTCTGTAATGTGGCTGACTTAAACGTTTTACATGGGGCGTGATGACAAATGGTTCTGCTCTGCAAATCACAGGTTGTGGAGTGTGGACGTGTGATGAAGACGGTTGCACAGGTGATGACAAACCCAGAAATACAGTTATTTTCCCAGATTTACCAACAGGGGTTGATGTACCACTTGCACTAGACATACTGCATTGACCACCACCAAAACTGCTACTCTCGCCACCACTGGACAAGATTTCAAAATCATTCTGCTCTTCCACCTCATCATGCCTGTAGTAATCCTATGCTGTTATTTCATCACTACTGCACATATTTAATTTTCTACTTGATGTTACAGTCATGGAAGGGGATAACGTGCTCGTTATGGTTGATGATGAGGGTGAATGCCCCACTGTGGTACAGGTATTAGGTGTCATTTTGTGCCTGGTCCACAGTGCCATGTGCCTATTCTTAAGATGTGTATGCTGTCCCCATGAGCCCAGATGGCTCCTCTTTTTACCTCGACTCACACGGATCTGGCAAACCTGGAAGATTGCAACTGACTCATCATTTGCATCTTGCACAAAAAAATCCCCAAAAAATGGATTGTGATGCTCTAGTTTAAACATGTGCCCCGCTAATGCTGCTAATGCTGCTTGTTTGACTCTGTTTTTTAAGCCATGAAGTGGGGGGTGTGCTACATGATTTTTCAGGCAGGACACGCTTGGACTGCAACTGACCACCATGATGACCTATCATTATTACTGGTTCATCATCATCAACTGAAACTGGTAAATCACAACTTTTATGGTGAGGGGGATGCAAACAGATCCAGACACAGCTACCTTGAGTTTCTTCTTCTCCATTTCCCAACAGGGTTCTCTGACATCATCATCATATTCATCAACATCATCCACATCTTCTGCTTGGATGCTGGCATAAGAACTGCATGTTGCAACCACAGCAACATCATCATCATCAGCACCACCATCACCCGAAATGTTTTCACCACACTGTGAATCACTGCATGGCAAATGCATGACCTGAACTGTGGTGGAAGAAATGTTACATTGTGTGCTATCATTGACCTGATGATCAGAATCCTCATGTACAGTTACTGGGATGTTACTGGGGAGTATGACATCATCTACACTGTCACTCACTGGCACTGCTTCACACTGCACTATATTTTTGGACATGGTAAACTGGTCAAAAGTGAACCTTGAGGCAACAATACTCATACCACCACCAGGAACTGCACTAACACCACCAGCTGGGACAACATCATCTCCTCCAACTTTGAGTGATGCTACTGATTGCACTGTAAAAAACACTGAAGGAGAAATAATGTTCCTCACCTCAGCAATGTACTACCACACCCACAGACAATCTTACCACTGGCAGCAGTGCCATGGCGAGAAACAGCTTTGCTTGCACATCTCTTTGCGGGCATTTTGGAGGATCATTAAGAATATTCTAAATAAATTTAGATTTTGGAACGTTCACGTTAGGTGGGGGCCGGGGGAAGGGGACGCTGGATGTGAAGTCAAAAAAACAACTGTGACTTCAACAACAGATACAGATGCAAAGTCACAACAAGTTCAACAACATCTTAACTAACCAGTGGTGCTCTCAAGTCACAAACAATCCAATCTGGGAAAGAATACCTTTTGCCATTGGGGGAACACTGAATGCAGATTACGGCAGTGCAAAACCAAGAAAAGATACCACAATAACAGTACAAAATCATGCAGCTGCAGTGGATAGCAGGTTCACACTGCTGCACCTACAATTACACGATGGCACAATAAAAGGTGTATTATTTGATGTCACACACCGCGCACACACACACACGCACACACAATTTGTCTTCAAGTAATGCATAGCAAATTGAAAACTTCAGTAATATACAATACATTTTAAACAACCTGAAATTATGCACTGCTGCACCAGGTCCAGACCACAACACACACAATCAGCAACAAAATGTCAACAGTTACTAAAAATATTACTGTGTGTACATTAACACAGTCAGTTGTACAAGAAAAATATAACCAAAAAAACAAAGAACTCCTTATTTCTCTAACTTAAATCTACCTACACCACAGATATGCCCCTTCCCCAAAGCACACTTCCACTGTCTCTCAGTACATAGACTCAGTGTTGTACATTAACAATCAAAATCCTCACACAAACAATAAACGCTTGATGATATGAACACAGGAAGGTTTCCTACAATCGTTGAACTAAAGTTTGAGCAAAATAAATTACTCAAAAAGGCTTTTTTAACAGCTTTTATAAGGTTTGAATCACAGAGAGCTCTCAGAGCAGACTGTCTCCTATAGCTTCCTACACACACTACCCTGAACTGATGCTGTGCAGAACAATCTAGAGCCCATGTGACCTGAAATCCCATGAAGCACGGCAAAATTCACCTAGTACATTTTTTCAATTAATTTCACCTTAAAATTGGTGGAGTAGTGGTTTGGAAAAGTGGAGTAATGTGAAGTCATTGTTTTCAATGGACTTTGTGTTAACCATTATAATGTGAAGTACTCCACTTCGTGTCGTGAGTACTTCACAAATTCGCCTTTACTCCATGAATCACTTTGCTGTAAGAAATGAGGCCACTTCGCCCACCACTAGTAACAGAACAAATGATGTGGACAGCCCCCCCCGGGAGAGAGAGAGAAGTCTCTTACCCACACCCTGTATGGCCAAACCATGCATTTAGAATGAAAATCAGGTCCTTAACATACAATGAAACTTGTTAAGCCACAGCAGAGTTTCAAAAGGGGACAGAGGTACTCACGGCTCTTGCTTCCTCAAAAGCTGGTACCTGTAGTTGTTCATGAAACCAGCAAGCAGTCCGCATGTTCTGGGAGCTGAAGTTAAGCAAGTTTGCCTCTGCTCCTCATCCCATTCTTCCAATCCCATGACAGCCCTGTTAACCCCCACTCTGTTGGGTGCATTTCCTTACCTGTTGTATCATCTCCTTAGAGCCCAAGACTTCCTCTTTCATTCTTTTTTCTTTTGCTTCACTTTTAAACTCTGCACCCGACTCTGTCACTGTCAGGACTCCCAATGAGGTGTTCCCTGCCTGTTCTCATAATCACTGGTACCAGTGCAGCCAGACTCCATCTGAAGTGCCTAATTTCACATGTCTGCAGTCCTAAAAAATCAGTCTCTTCTCAGTCCCAAGTGTGCTGGCACTCCCAACTGTAGACTTGCATCCATTTCCAATTTCTCAAATACGACTACAAGTCCCATAAATCCGAGGGGCAACTATGCACTCAGGCAAATAGCATCTCCTAAACAGAAGCACACTCTACTGGCAAGGCAGCACAATACAGGGACTACTTTACAAGATAAATGTATTTTATTCTTTTTTATCATTAATTACACTTGTTAAAAACTTCTTTTTTTAATTTAATAAAAAAATATAACTTATGGGTCATTTTCTAAGTGCAACAATACCAGACAGGGTGGCCAGTATTGGGAAATACCAGACCTTCCAGAGGCTATAAGGCCCTCCACCTGTGGTGTTGGGCCTCATTACACCCTGGGCGGTCCAGTATTTCCCAGTATTTCCCAATACTGCCCACACTGTTGGGTAATAATAATTACATAAACAGAGACAGAAATAAGTCAAATTAATTAAAACAAACATATGTTATCAAAAATAATGTATGGAGAACTCACCCCTCTATGGAAACATAGTCTTGTTGTGTATGGTTGCCCATATATTATTTGTTCTGTGTACGATGAAGAGCTATAGTCAGTTCTCACAAAACACAATTATGTCATTACTTTTACACTGGCCAAACTGGACTCTCTCTTAACTTCTTTTGCCACTTTGCCCTTGATGTCCCTTCTTGTACTCACCACTGTGACCTACATCATGCACTAGCCTTTCCTCCACTGTCCAATCAGTGGCTAACCCACAGTGCCAAACTGACTCCCAAATTCTGGCTTGGTGAATCCCCTCCCTACCTCCAATTTTCCTTTATTTCACCTCCCCATCCTTCTTACTCCCTGAGATCTACCGACACTCATACCTTGTTGGTCCCACACAGATCTACCCTAGCCGGCTAGACTGACTTTTTCCCACCACTTCCCCAAATCCTGGAATGCTCTTCCCCCACAAATACATCACTCCTCTTCCACCTACTCCCTTGGTACTGCCCCACACAACTTCTTCTCTTCCTACTGTACCTGCTTTAATCTCCCCTAACCCCTTTATACCCTGTCCAGCTCATCAATACCTTGATCCCCTTGCAGGGTTCATGCATCTTGAAGGGGAAAAAAGTATTGTGGCTTGCCTCCAGCTTTCCAATTTTCACTGTTCTTGTCTGCTGCCTGATCTTTGCCCCCTTGCAGGGTTCTCTACACACTGGAGGAGTACATTGGTCTCAGAAGTCTTCTCCCCCCTCTCTTCCTCATCCTCTTCCTCTTATTAAGCTACCCCTGCAGCTCTCCTTAGCCTCTTCCCTCCCTTCTCTGTCTTTGGCAACTGCCTACTCCTGCTCTTGCTTGCACATACCACTTGTTGCCTATCGCTGTGCACAGCTCTGTAAACATTTAGCACTTTGATTGTACTGATGCATCGCTATCTGACGTGTTTATTGTTTCATGTATCTGTGTCCACCTACTGGTAAGACAATTGTCTCAAGCTGTTACTGTCTGTACTGCTCGCTATTGTGTATTATGTATTATTTTGAGTCAAATGCTCCATATTGTAACTGTTCTCTGTGTCTGTAATTCTTTTTTGTTAATCCTCATTGTTCCCCTCCCCCCAGGTTGCACCATGAGATGAGCAACTTATTGTTCAGTGTGCCTTCCTGGTGAAACATTTCAATAAATAAATAAACACAGTTCCACACAAAATTATTAATGGTGAACACTTTATATCATGCAATACTGGATGATGCAAAAAGCATAAGCCAGCAAAAAACCCCTTCTCATCAATAAATATCCATAAAAGATTCTGCACTTACTTTGATGATTTGACCACACTGCCCCTCTCAGCCCTAGCACTTTGATCCTCCCGATCTTTGTTGTCCATGGTAAGAAGCTTGTATTGAAGCTGTATTGCACTGCCTTGCAAACTTTAGTGCACTTGTTGGAATATGTTTCCATTTATGGCACTTTATTACATTTTCATATGTAATTAAGCAAGTGAATGGGAAGAAAAAGAATACATTAGAATACAACTTGAGGTAAGTAGCCTGCCATGTTGTATTTTATTCTACAAGCCAAATCACCAAAGTAAGTGCATAATCTTTTTTGGATGTCATTACTTTTAGAAGTCAACAGAACTAGTTTCAGAGAACTGAATCTTTTGCATAGCTGTTTCTTTAATCGTGCTAACACAGATACAGTGCTGCTCCTTGGCTGCAAATGGACAGCAGGATGTTTCAAAATCCTTGAATACAGAGAACCCCTTAGCTTAGGGTACAGACTGATAAATACTTCAAGTTACCTCATTTTTATCTTCTAAACTCTCAACTCACACAATCTTTACCTTATAGATTAGGGCCCCCATATTCAGAGCCAGCTATTAGTGCTGCACAGACAGTAGTGCTGTACAGAAAATAGTGCATGGCTGGCTCTGTGCAATATACTAGAGTGCATGCTAAAGCGTGAGGAGATGAGAAGGCAGTAAGCCCATTTGTGCTCCTGCCAGCTACCCATAATAGGTCAGCACATTTCTGTCTAAGATGCAGGAATCTAATCTCTGCTTGAATTGTTTCTTGCCTTTGTTGATTACAATGTCTAAAAGTAGTTTATTCCATGGGTTAATTACTCTGTGTAAAAAATGCCTTTCTTCAATTCGTATTAAATCTTTTCAGTCTTAGCTGTACTGGGTGTTCCCTAGTACCTTTTAGTGTCAATTTTAAACTCACGGTCTAATTTGTGTAGCAGATAATCATCATACATTATGTTCACTGGCCTACACAGCCAGTATAGTGTTATGCTTGTGCATCTGTGTTAGTTTGGTTTTGGCCATTCACACTCTATTCCAAAGGAATTACCATCCTGTAGGAGTACGAAGGTAAGGAACCCTCAGAGAGGGTTCCACCCCTAGAGGTGCAATGGGATGGTTCCCTTGGCTAAAGGTACGTTAGGAATCCCCCTAAGGAGAGAGTGCTGCCACTGGAGGAGGAGGAGAGGATGGTGGGGCAAAGAAAAAATGCTTCACAGTGAGGCTTAGAGGAACTGCTTATATAGCTCAGGAAGTGGGAGTGGCTGGCTGCTTGGCCACCGAACTACAGGCAAGCCTTTCATATTACTGGCCTACACAGCCAGTATAGTGTTATGCTTGTGCAACTATGTTAGTTTGGTTTTTGCCATTCGCACTCTCTATTCCAGAGGAATTACCACCCTGTAGGGGTATGAAGGCAAGGATCCCTGTGAGAGGGTTCCATCCCTAGCGGAGCAACAGGACAGTTCCCATGGCTAAAAGTACCTAAGGAATCCCTCCCAAAAAAAGTAGTATCATCCCCATAAAGGAGACAACATGAAGCAGATGAGCAAGCAGTAACTGTGACATAGGAGTAGTAATTGTAACGTAGTAGTAGAGAAGTATAGGCAGTTTGATAATGCAATGAGATGCTCAGTTGTCGTAATGACTGCCCAGGGCTGTGTAGCAGGATACTAATGGTTTGATTTGACAGTAGGGGATCCTCTAAGAAGAGAGGGAACAGCAGGACATCCTCCACCTCCATCCAACAATGGAACCTACCCAAAGAAACTAAGGGAAACAACTAAGCTAAATACCATGACCTGAGGCAACAGAGGAGAGAAAAAAACCCTATGAGGAGGAAATCTCTGGGGATTCAAGGCCTAGATCACCTTCCCTCTAGGCTTGGGATAGTTTATTTAGTGACGGCTCTGCAGCTGCAATTTGGAAAACCCAATTAAAGGGAGGTGGAAAATTTTCCAATTTGGAGGAAGGCTCTCACTTAAACCCTCTAGCGGGAACTCTGTGGAAGGTTGCGAGAAAACTCTACAACAATACGTGCATCCAAGGTGCAGGAGGAGAGCAACAACTGCTGAGGCACTCACCTGGCCTACCCACCCTAAATCAAACCAGGTGAACCAGAGGCAGTCATAGGGAGGATGCGGTGAAGGTGCCTCGCTAGGGAAACGCTATATAGTGGAACACTAGAGCCAAAGGAGATCGTTGTAACCACCCTTCACCACTAATCCTAATTTCTACACCAGGAGCTGCTGTCACTTAGCAGGCAGCTAAAGCCAACTCTGGGGTGAGGACATTACCAGCTATGGGCCAGGTGAGAAGGATCCCACCCAAAGTTGGACACGCTTGAGATGCGGACTAAAGCAGAGCGAGACCGTCGGCTGCAGGAACCTTGCACCAGAATGGAATGGCTGGCATGCCCCAGAAATTGATTGAGAGCTGAAAAGCTGGTGAACTGAAAGAGCACAGCATGCTGAGATCATAATGAGCATTGAGTGCTGAGAACTTACAAGGTCAAATGCAGATTGAGTGCAGCAGAATCCCAGGCTGAAGCCGAGGGGATGGTAGTAGGCATGAAGCAATGGTTTGCGTAAGCAAGGAGCTACGGTTGTGTAAGCATGTGTGGACCTGATAGGTCAGTAAGCAGTAATAATGATAGGTGGATCCACATAACATACTGTATAGCAATTAAACAGCACTGATTTGGGGGCAAGCCAGCCAGACATGAATAGCCAAATCAAGGTGACAAACACTCTGAGGATTTTTGGCGGCGATGCAAGATTTAATAATATTAACAGTCTCAGCAGGAGCTTAGCTGACTGATCTCAGAGTTGCAACTGCAATGAAACATGGAGACAAATGCTTTGAAGCAGGTGTAGCCAGGCAGTGCAATGAAGCTCAGGTAGAATGACAGCAGGAATGAGCAGCACAGCTAGGGTCAGAGTAAACTGTGTCAGGTGAAAAGAATTAAGCAGCAACATGGAACAGCTATGGCTGAGCTGAAACACACAGATAATAGCAGTTGCATTGCAGTGGTTTGAGCGTGGTGAGCATAGTGTAAAAAACACAAGCACTGAGTACAATAGTAAGTAAACAGCAGTGGCTGCAATTGTAGGTAACTGAAAGCAGTAGCATGAGCTCTGAGTAGGTTTGCAGTTGCAGTGCAAGTAATTTGAGAGTTGTAACTGGAAGCAAGCAGTATGAACTCTGTAGTAGCAGTATGCTAGGAGTTTAGAAAACAAAGCCCCCCAAAAAAGACTTAACCAAAACACAGCAAAACAGAAAACAGAGAAAAGCCCAAAAACAAGAAACAAAAAACACAGGGAAGCACACAGCCAGAGGAAAGATACAAAGCAAAAGCAGGAAAACAAACACCAAAGTCCAGTAGAGACACACAGAAACAGCAGGCGAGGTGGGGTAGGCCCCAGCCAGCTCAGAGGACAAACCAACATAGCTTCTGGCTGTAAAGAAAAAATGCTTCACAGTGAGGCTTAGAAGAACTGCTTATATAGCTCAGGAAGTGGGAGTGGCTGGCTGCTTGGCCACCAAACTACAGGCAAGCCTTTCATTTATAATATAATAGCAAGTCCCCATGTATTCTTCTAGTCTCCAGGGGCATTCAATTTAATTTTTTAGTCGTTCCTTGTAGGGTAACGTTTTGATTTTGTGTATTAGTTAGGTATTTTGTCTTAGAATGTTTTTAATTTTTTTATAAAGAACCTTTAGTTATCATCCCCCAAGCTTAGCTTCCATAATCTAGTAGCAGTCTTACTGTATATATGATCTATATAATAGCATATCACCTCTCATCCCTATGTCTGAAATTTCTTTTGATGGTCCAAAGTAGTCTTTTAACTTTCGCTATTTGTGCCATACAGTGGTTGTCACATGATAAATTTTCAGTGATAGTTAGTCCCAGATCTTGCTCTTCGGTGGAGATTTTTAGTGGGATTGCATTTAAATAGTAGGTGGCTTGTTTATTATGACGTCCCAGATGCATTACACTACATTTATCAAAGCTGAAGCTCATCCTCCTTTTATCTGCCCACTTTGATATAGTACCCAAATCCCTCTGTAAGGTGTTAATATTATCCTGTGTGCAGTTAGCATGCTCTTACTGGAACACAATAACTGTCTGAATGTGGAGCCCGACGGATGCTGCACATAATGACTATGTGTTGCAGTGACACAGCTCCCAGCTGAATACGGCCCACAGGACAGCCCACTGGAGTTAGCACTGCCCAAAAGGGATAGCGCCAGGGCTCCTGTGGGCAATATTTAGCACAGGCATGCTAATGAGCTACAGTCCACCCAAATGCCCATTATGGGTTTACTAACATGTCTGTACAGCTCCAGAGACCTACGCTAGTGAAGTAAAGAATATTCCTTAGTGTTTAGTGCCCCCCCAGTCACCCATTCTGGTGCTCTAATGTATATTCCCTGGTGTCTAGTGGAACATGCTGAACCATGTTGCAAGTGCTACAGGCATGTTCCAGTATACTAGCCAGGCACTATTCTGATTGTGCTCACAATCCCCAGCCACCTACTGGCCATGGGAGGTATGTGGCCAATAGGGTGCTATGGGGATTGTGGAAGAAATCTGGCTATTAGGGTCCACAAAAATAAACTTTTCCTCTGGAGCAATCTGCCATATCCATATGTCTACACGCCAATGACTCCATAACAATAGCAAGGCACTATGGGAATATTTGCATCTCATTAGGGCCTTATTACAGGCCAGGAGAAAACTGAGTTTCCACCCTTCCCCCCCAGAGTGCTGGTAGGTACTCCCTACAACCCTATACCTCATGGTCCAGTGGCTCCCTGGTCCCTCATATCTTGTTGTACATTACTCAGTAGTCCAATAGTGCTCCCTGCCCTCCCTGATAGCCCATCCTTTACAAAAGGTAATGTCTCTGGTGGTCCATTGATGGCCCTCATCACACCATGTGTTCATCTGTGCCATACTGTAACTTCTTTAGTGGTCCTAGTGATGCCCATGCTCCCAATCACCTGATTGCTACAAAGGTACAATTCCTGGTAGTTCAGCAATGCCCCCTGCCCCTATACATCACTACACCCCCCCATCCTGCTTACTCTGGCCCCACTACATCAATCCCCCTGGCCCCCCACTCACTGGTTTGCCCCCCCACAGAGCTCTCCGATGGTGACTGGCACAACCCCTCTGCTCATCACCTTGGCTGACCACCACCGGAATGACAGAGCACAATCAGGTGTCAGCTGTTTCTACAGTAGGCACATAATCACGGCCTGTAATTCAGAAGATGACCAGTCAAAGTGGTGAACATAGGGGTTGTGCTGGTCACCATCAGGAAAGACTGCAAAGGAGGGTCTGAACAGATGAGTGGGAGGCCGGGGGGAGTCTGATTGAGCAGGATGGGGATACTATGGATGAACGGGGCAAGGGCACCACTTAACCATGAGGGACTGTAACTTCAGAATGATCAGGCAACTGGCTGCATGGTGGACAGCAGTGGAGCACCATGGACATTAACTTTTGTAACTGTTAGGCAATTGGAGGTGTTGGACACCACTGGACCACCAAGAAAGTTAACTTTTGTAATCATTAAATAATTGGAGGGCACAATGGGACCACCAGAAAGTTTACAGTATGACAAAATGGGTGATTTAGGGGGTGGAGGTACCTCTAGACCAAAAGGGAAGTTACAATAGGGCACAGATGGGTGATCATGAAGTGGGGGCACCACTGAACTACCACAGTATTTACAGTATAGCATGTATGGGTGATTGGGTGTGGGGGGGCTGCAGGTGCAGTGGTCATAGTACCTAGTTTGGGGAGGCAGTAATTAGCAAGGCACTAACCACTAGTTACTGTGCAATGCCAGATTGATGCAGAATAAGACCACAATTATGGCTGACTTGATTTCCTCAGTCAATCTGGCCTGCATCATGGAGACCTGGTTGGGTGACGATGCCGGGCCTGTCTTGGAGGCAGCCATCCCCACCGGATACTCTGTGGTACACAACCCAAGGCAGGAACACAGGGGTGGGGGTGTGGCCATCTGCTTTACAGCTGGCTTGAACTTTGCCATGCACCCAGTGGGGACTACTGGGACCTTTGAGTGTTTGGCCATGCGTGGGTGTCCAGGTTGCAGGAGGTGGCAAACTTTGTCATTGGCAAGGTGCATCCCAGATGCTTAATTTTGGGGGACTTTAATGCCTGGGTTGATGACGAATCCTCACGACTTGGGTCACACCTCCACCAGTTAATGTCATCACTGGGCCTGCTACAAGTTGTTACTTCTGTGACCCATTACCACGGCTACACACTGGATCTGGTGTTCTCTCTGGGGCTTGATGTAACTAATCTCAAGACTTCTCAGGTTGTATGGTCTGATCATTACACAGTGGAGTTCTCATTCGGGGGCCCCCTTGATAGTCGTTCTCCTGCTGAGATGGTCAATTACTGCCCTTTAAGGGACCTGCCCCCAAAGGGACTATTGGTGGTGGCTGATTTATCTAGTGTAGTCACTGCATGTGCGGTTGGCACAGGTGAGATGGTTGCTGCTTATAACAGGGTGGTTTACAGGGCACTTGATGTCATTGCACCAGTCCATGTATGATCCATACCCTCTCACTTGAGATCTCCCTGGTTTGATGGGGATCTCAAAGCAATGAAGATCAAGGGTTGGAGAGTAGAGCATTGCTGGCGGAAGACCAGATTGGAGGTGGGAAAACTAGCCCTGCATGCTCACTATATTGAGTGCCAGGGGACAAGCACCTGTAAGAAGACAGAGTTCCTGTCCAGGGAGATTGCTGCAGGGAAGAACTGACCTGCCCAGCTTTTCTGGATTGTGGACAGACTGTTACATCCAGTCTGTTTACAACCGAAAAAAGCCTTTTCAGTCACATAATGTGAGGAGTTTGTTTGGTTCTTCTCTGATAGGGTGTCCTCTATCTTCAGGGGACCCCATCAGTGGACCCTATAGGAGTCCACAGTAGTCAGTCTGGGGGGGGGATCAAGGTGTTCTGCTGTCTGGGAGCAGTTTAAACCAGTGGAGGTGGCCAAGGTCATTGATGTTATCTCCTGGCTGAAGCACACATATTGTGAACTGGACACAACACCACTACGTTTCCTGATGAGATGTATTGGTTCCATTGGCCCAATGTTTGCTGACAGCAGGGTTTTTTCCCAGATGCCTTGAAAGAGGCTCTGGTGAGGCCCCTCCTGAAGTAACCATCCTTCAACCTGGACATTCTGGCGAACTACTATCCTGCCTCCAAAATCCACTTTTGGGCAAGGTTGTTGAGAAAATTGTAGTGCAGCAGCTCAAGGAGCATCTCATGACCTTGGACATCTATAAGCTGAATTCCAGGGCCAAGCATAGTACTTAAACTGCATTAGTTAGGGTGTGCAATGATCTCCTCAGGGCGAGAGAAAGAGGGGAATGGACAATTCTCGTTCTGCTGGATCTCTCCTCAGCCTTTGATATGGTAGATCAAATAGTGCTGCTTGATCACCTCAGAAAGTGTTGTAGACTCACTGGCACTGTGATTTGCAGGTTTGAGTCCTTTCTCTTGGGCAGGAAGCAATGGGTGGTTATGGGAAACTTGTCCTCCATCTCAAAGCCCCTGCTTTGTGGAGTGGCTCAGGGGTTGATCCTGCCACCCATATTATTTGCTGTGTACATGCTGCCCCTGGGTGAGCTCATTGGGCATTACAGTGTGGGTTTTTACTGCTCTGCAGATGACACCCAACTGTATCTGTCCTTTGCCCCGGAACATCAAATGCCATGGAAGTGCTTAACAACTGTTTGGCTGAGATCAATAACTAGATGTCCTCCAGCTGGTTGCGACTGAACCCAGATAAGATGGAGGTACTAGTGATTGAGTCAGGTCATGGGAGTGTCACCAACGCTAGGATTCTGGGTCTACAACTTAGTCCAGTGCTGTTGTTTGCCTCTACTAGGGTGCGAGATCTTGGTGTGATCCTTGATGACAAGCTGACACTTGAATCTCAGGTGATGGCTGATGTCAAAAGTGGCTTTTACCACCTGAGGAATATCACCAGGATCAAACCCCTGGTTTCATCTGAAGACCTGCCAACCCTGGTACATACCTTCGTGACCTCCAGACTTGATTACTCTAATGCCCTTCACGTCAGGGTCTCGGGAGGTATCCTCTGCCGACTGCAACTAGTTCAGAACCCTACTGCCCTTTTTCTGACTGGCCTCTCGAGGTCCAGTCATGTGTCTCTGGTGCTCCATTCTTTACACTGGCTGCCTGTCAGGTGGTGAGTTATCTTCAAGGTAAATCTTACAAACTACAAGGCACTGCACGGGCTAGGCCCCGGCTATCTGGCTGAGCTCCTTACATACTACGCCTCGGCCCACTCCCTCTGCTGTTTGACCAGGGGCCTCCTCGAGGTTACCAGGACCAGGCTGAGAACTTCCAGTGACAGTGCCTTTAGTGTCACCGGTCCTGTGGAATGCTCTTCCTCCATCTCTTAGGAAGGCCCCCCTCAGTCGAGGCTTTCAAAAGGGGTCTACAGGCCCACCTTTTAACCCTGGCCTTCCTGAGCGAAGTGGTCTGATCAGTGTTGTTTTAATATGCTATTTATTTAATCATTTTAAATTATTTATGATTCCACTGTATTATGTGATTTTATTTGATTTTGTACTTGTATTGTCTCTTTTTTTAATGTGAAGCGCCCAGAGCCTCCAGGATTGGGCACTGTACAAATAAAACTTGCCTTGCCTTGCCTCTGCAAATCTACCAAAATTCCAGTATGCTTATATGCAAGATGCAGTCAGCTGCTTTGCACAGGTACATTCTCATGGTTTAGGACCACTTGAATAAGGGTTAGGGGCTCACTAACTATATCATTCAGTATGGCATTTTCTACCACTACCCTACTTTGTGGGCAATAAGCAGTGTTCATGGGTTGCTGACCCATTTAGCAGCCCCAAATTGGCTTTCAATATCCTGGCCTGTATGTTCTCAACTGTACCTGCATGATTATATTACCAGAAACTATTGACATTTCGCAGTCACTGTATGAATTTGACTCATACTTCTAGCTCTCAGTCATTTGGTTTCCATAAAAGTCTGTTTCATCTGTTCTACAATTTGGCCATATTATTTTTCTTGTCTCACATTTTTCCTTTTTATTTTTTGCTGAAGTTAGAAAGTGTTATCTTGACCACAAATCACATCTAAGGAATATTTCTCTAAAAAGCATACTCGGACATGCTCTGAAGAAGATGTTGATATGTAAGCACCCAAACGTGTTCGCTGAGGAGTGGGTTAGCATGTCCGAGCATATGGGGTTCATTTTGGTTTTTTTGCTTTGGCTTCGGTGGTTTGCAGTGTTATAGCCAGAAGTGCATGCTGACTTGAAGTTTTCTGACTGCAGAGCAGCTATTGATCTACACTTCGCTTCACTGAAACAACAGTTTGCCGTTAGTGAATTGCCTTCTGCCCCTTCTCCCCAGCTGAAGCCCTGTGTGTTACCTCTAGTATGGTGAGCCATTTCTACATTTTTGCAGTTTTGCACACAATATCACAATGAGGAGGAGAGCTACTATTGAAGGATTTGTATCCTGGTAAGATGGTTCTGTTTTGCTTGTCTAATTGATACACGCCGATCCGATTTCTACAGTGTGGGATTCCATGTGAATGTCTTACAACTACAAGCACTCCAGGGTACGTGCATGAAAATAGTTTCAGAGTGGCTAGCACCTGTGCCCTGAATGTCTGGAAATGCTTGCAAACAGGAGGAAGAGTGATCAGACAGGGAAGAGAATCAGGATGAAGGAAAATGATGGGAGGAGTGATTGTTAATGTTTTTGGCATGCTAAGGAGTAAGAGGATGACAGCAAGGAAGGAGATGGGGTACAGAAGGATGTGGGAGAGCTGATCACTGCCAGTACAGCTACAGACACTTTTTTTGTGTCTGATTTCAATATGCAGGCTGTGGAGGGACAACAAAGGATCATGAATACGTGCAATGAGAACTAGGGAATGGGAAATGAATGGAAACCGCATGACCTGCTGATGTGCACCAGCATGCTATCATTTTTATGTTGGTTTGCGTGCACACGTAAGCAACATCTTGTGGTAGTTGTACATTTCAAAGGTGTGTCAGTGTTGTGGCCAATGCAGGGGATGCTTTAGTGGGTGTGCCCCTCAGCTGTCAATCAGTGAGCATGCTGGCGATGACAGTAGACTTCAAAGAGAGCCAAAAACGTAAAAGAAATCTGACGCTACAATCAGGTGCAGTTTTGTCATTGCAGCAGCAGATGGCAAGCCTCTGGCTATGTGCATTACAGTGCACAGCAATACGCATGGCCGGAGTTATGAGCAATTTATGAAATTACATAAATGTGGCATACTGGGAGACCACCCCAGTGTACCGAAACATGGTGGCTCCTGCCGCCTGCCACACAGTCCTGAAAAGCTGACATGGGGAGTGCTCAATCCCCACAATGGCATGTATTTCCACCCCCCCCATTAAATGCAATACACTGGGAGCCCACCCCAGTGAGCCAAAACATGGTGGCTTCTGCTGCCCGACACACACTCCTGAAAAGCCAACATTGGGGTGCCCAATCCCTGTGTCAGCATGTATTCCCCCCCATTAATGTGACACATTGGGAGCCCACCCCAGTGTGCCAACATTTTTTTAATTTTCTTCCGACACCGTGATGCCTACTCCCAGTGTCGAATGCCCCCCCAAAACCCCTCTAAATGATTTGCCGACATTGAGATGCCCAATCTCCATGTCAACATGCCCCCCAACTATTGTGGCACACTGGGAGCCCACCCTAGTGTGCCCATATTAATAAAAAAAAGTTCCCTGTGAAAGAAGAAAAACATCCTACAATGGTTATTTTTTTGTACCTGTAAAAAAGGAAATGGTCCATTGTTGTCTTGCCATTCCCCCCCCATCCCAACCCTTCCTCTGTGCACCCACTTCCACGCACCTCCCATGCCCCATACTTACCTCCAGAGGTCGGGTTCTGTCATCTTCTGTGGACCAGGACACGTCTGCACTCTTCAAAGCCGAACCGCAAAATGAAGAATCGAAGGTAAGCCATATAATGGGACTCAATGGAGGAGTTTGAACTTAGGTTGATATCTCAGCCATTTTTTTGAATTTTGGCCTCACATTTTCAGCATGGGGTTCTTAGGGCCCCACCTCGCCAACACTCACGCTGTCTTGTTGTTTCTCGGTCCCGAAAGGTGATTTCACTGTTGCTGCATGGAATCACCTTTTGGGACCAATTAATGAAACAACAGTGCCACTGTTCACGAGGGGAGGTCCCAAAAAGCCCATGTTGCAAATTTGGTGAAACAATTCCAAACAATGACTGCATTATGAGCATGCATTGTGCAGTTTCTACGCACATATGTAAGTTTGCCACTTTTTTATATTTTCACTCCAGATTTTCAATAGTGCCATTTTTTCACACCTCCTTATGAACAGTACAGCTGTCATTTTTATATCCTGCCCAAAATGTGTTTTCACACCTGTGGTGCAGAATGTCATGTTCACTGTGGGAAAGCAACTTTTGGGACAGATTAACAAAATCAGAGTGTTACTGTTCATGAGGGAAGATCCCAAAATGCCCATGTTGAAAATCTGGTAGAAAATTTACAAAAAATGATTGCCTTTACGGGCGTGTGTTGCGCAGTTTCTATGAATGCTCTAAACTTCACCAATTTTTCATATTTTCACTCCAGATTTACAACATTGCCATTTTTCACACCTCCTCATAGTAGTAGTAGTAGTAGTAATGATTTTATTCATATAATGAA
This sequence comes from Neoceratodus forsteri, assembly GCA_016271365.2. NCBI lineage: Eukaryota > Metazoa > Chordata > Ceratodontiformes > Ceratodontidae > Neoceratodus > Neoceratodus forsteri. Next base: position 437,771,178 of record JADMNL010000023.1, read on the forward strand.
CAAGGTAAAACAATCCCATTGAGTACACAAATACACTCATTTTCAAGGGACACCTTCTAAAGTGCATACCTGGTTACAATATAGGAGAAAAATATAAAAACATACAAAATACAAAAATACAAATATACATATACTCAATAAATACATTACCACATATTTAAATCACATACATAAACAAAGCCACAACAATACATAAATATTCACCCGTTTTCTAATACCTCACAACAATTATGAAATTTCTCACTTTGCCCATGATACCAAGATTTAATTTTTGTCCAACTTATTTTAACACCGTATCTTCTCAAATCAGGAGGCAAATTATTCCAAATTTTTGGACCTAAATAAAATAATGCTGCACACCCATTTCTTGTCTTAAACTTTGGTACTTCAAATTCTATATATTGGGCTGATCTCAAACTCTTATTTGGATATTTAGTTTTCAAGTCTTTAGCAATATATTCAGGCAATTTATTTTCAAGAAACCCGCATACAATCTTAATTATATGCTGATTTCTCCTGATGTATAAATGATCCCAACCTATATTTTTATATAACTCACAATGATGTGTAAATCTATGTAAGCCTGTGATATACCTAGCCATCTTATTATATAAAGTATCTAATTTTTTCAAATCAACTTTATTTGCACCCCCATAAATTACATATGCATAATCAATCACTGGCACTAACATTGTATTAATCACATGAAGCCTTATATTCCTAGAGAAATTACTTCTTACTCTATACAGCATAAACTGTATAGCTGTCATTTTTCACATCCTGCCCAAAATGTGTTTCCACATCTGTGGCACCGAATGGTGCAGTCACTGTGCGAAATCACCTTTCAGAATTGAGTAACAAAATTATACTGCCACTGTTCATGAGTAGAGGTCCCAAATAGCCCATGTTGAAAATTTGGATTGAAAATATCAACAAACCCTGGGGCGTTAGGGTTTCCAACTGTAAAGCCCCACCCTGTACAGACTGACAGGCATCGGGGGTGTGACTTGGGTTCGTCGACCGTAATACTCATGGCATTCCGCCCCCAACTCCCTACCCTGCAGCCATTTACAGGCAACGAGATGTGTGTTAGGGTCTTCGGCCTTAACGTTCACCCCATTCTCCAATACTGCACCCATCTCAGCTTATTTCCTTATGAAATGCAGTGAGCATAAGGGCCAAAGACCCCAAGGCATACCGTGACACCTGTCAATGTCTGCAGGGTGGAGTGAGGTGGAATGGCGTGAGCGTTATGGCCGATGACCCAAAGGCATACCCCCAACGCCTTTCAGTCTCTGGTGGGGTGGGGGTTGGAGTTAGTTCAATACTTCACTGCCATTCATATTATGCATCACTCTAACTCCTGCACTACCAATACCAATGCCAGCAAGCCAACAATCGACATTGATAAATGCTTGTTTTACATGCTTCTAGACAAAGGTTGTGAGAACCGAAGCGCTGACCATGCTGCTGGCTGAGGTTGTTCCTGGTGGTGTTTGTAATAGTGTGGCTTTATGAGCCTCATATTATAATGTCTCTGCCTGTTGAGGAATCTACATAGCCCTTAACACTTTACATTGGATTGTGTGCTTTAAAATGATTTTTCTATGGGTGCTGTTATTTATAACTTTAGTCAAGCTTTATTGCAAGCTAGAAAGTGAGTAATACTTTAAGTGTGATGCAAATAAATACAGTGTACAGTACCAGCATTTTTGAAATCCTAGATGCTTGGTTATATGCTTCTCGTTCTAATCTAAGAGACAATTGACAACATTTTTTTTCTACCATGGGTGATTTAAACTAGGAAACTATTTATTTACTGGGGGTGCAGGGAGACTTTTTTTGTTGGAACGGTTATCATTTTTAAGCAGATCCTGGTGTGCATGCATAGGATTCAGTGGGAGAATGGAACTTTTTGTTTTGATATGATTACAGTAATAGCGGTGTCATGTGGATCAGCAATAAAACTGCAGGTGTAGCAGCTGATTACACAGCTAAGTTCTAATACCAGGAGGCAAAAAGAGGAGCAGCAGAAGATGAAATATGCTGCAGGCTAGCATCAGATTTTCTGTGTCCTGTTATATTTAATTGTTGTTAAATAATTAACAAACTAGCTGATTTTAGGTTGATTAAAATCACTGTTTTGCAGCTTGTAGCACAGAATACTGTATATAGACTGGTCTGTAATATTAAAATTTACTTTATGGTAGAGTATGATAACAGGCCTAGAGAACCTTACTCTGTCATCTGAAATGTACAGAATGAGCTGTACTGTGAGATATCTTGAAGCCTACTTTAAAAGAATCAGAATTGACTTGCTGTTCAAAAGGAGGAAATTTCAGATTAAGAATGTATTATGTTCTCTGAGATCTTAGGAACTGTGGAGCAAAATGGATCTGGGCAGAAGCCTCTAGGGTCTCCTCACTAGTAAAGAGGACTCACTAAGGCAGTGTTCCAACCTTGGGCTAGCGCTCCCCAGAGAACAATGACAAATGAAACATTGTAGTGATAGTACATTTGTATTTACCAGAAACAGCAGCTATGAAAAGGTATGGAATCCCCAGTGCTGTAACGTTTTATCTCAATTAGAGTTTAGTAAAAAAATTTTTAATTAGGAATTGCCTGAGTCAGTGAATTTTCTCTGTCCGTAGTTTTACTACATTTCAATGTTTAAAGCACTCCTCTGGGAAGACTGTACTCAAAGTGCTGCGTAATCAATTAAAATTATCACTCCACAAGAAATCATGAGCATGCCAAAGTTACCAACAGTATGCATCACTAAGTTAAAGTACAGAGGTACATGAAGCTTTTGGAAGGAAAGAAAGGCATTGGCCTACTGCCTCTTTCCCAATGACTCATTGGTAATAGCCTGTTGTCATTTATTCTTCAAAGTACTTGTCAGGTCTGAGTTTGGAAGTTGCTGCAGTATCAGCTGATATCACATGCTCTGGACAAGTGCTCACCACTTTTCTGTGCAGCCATGTCTTCCTGCAACTTCCCTCGAATCTTCCTCCTTTCCATGACAGTACATGTCCCCTAGTGTCCTTTAGTCTTCGTGTATCCTGCACAGCCATGTAACCCCTATGTGTATTAAAGGGTAACAAAAGAGTGACCCATCGCCTTAGGCTGTGGACCAGGTTTAGATTGCCTGTAGGTGCAGTAATGGAAGGTGTGGGGGGGGGTTCTAAAGAGTACAGTCAGAGAGAACAGCTCCAAAGGGAGAAGTTGTGAGTGTAGGCCAGTCCAGTCTGTCACGTAGATTACTGTTGAGCCAGGGCCTGCTCTTTTCCTGAGTAAAAAAGCTAAGTCCAAACAGTTCTGGGTGAAGTGGCAGAATCCATAAACCAGCAGCCCTTCAGGAACTAGGAATGTGAGTCATCAAGCTGGGTGTACACTGGTTCAGAAATGTGAAGAATCATCTGTATGGAGCCAGCACTGTTTTAGCTAAGCTGAGAGACTATCAGGAAAATAAGACACAGAGAGAGAAAGCAGTGCCCCCCTTCTCAACTGGAGTAATTGTAAAAGCCTACTTTTTGGAAACTGTTGTTCAAATGCAGCTGTGTCACTCTCCCCTACACAATGAATTGCACACTGCTGCACATGATTGTAAAATGGGTACAAGTAACTAAGACCTGTCATTTGTCAGAAGTGATCACATGTCCATGTGTTATGCCAGCTCAATGACACAGGTAACTTTCTAAACATCATTACTCAATTTTTAAAATAAAAATAAAAAGAACCATTTTAAAACAACAATAAGGCACTTTAGAGTGTGCTTAACTAAGAGATGTCACTGCACTTCTCCGGTGCATATGGCACTCTGCGCTGCCTCATGTCTCATCTCCCTAGGCATGCCATTATCTCACATTATGAAATGGGAGATAAGAATGCTGAATTCTGATTGGCTGAAGGGTACTTTCAGCTGGGCCGATATCCCAGCACAACAGCCCGGCTGAAAGTACTCCCAGACCAACAGGCTAACCACACACATTTAGACTGCTGCACATCAATTGACCATCACTCAGTGTCCACCCCCCCCCCCCACACACACACAGTGGATCCAATTGCACTTTTTTTCCTTTTTAAAATTATCATGCGCTCGGTCTTTTCTGTTACGACAACAAGAGCGGGGGCAGACTAACAGGCACTATACAAACTAATTTCAGTCTTCCCCACTGCAGTCCAGATTTCTGTCATTGCCTTAAGTCTCACTGCAAAAAGCTCCCTGCTTTAGTATCCTACCTTCAGCCCTTCATAGGTGCCACTCATAGCAGCTGAAGTCTCCCTTTCCCTAATCGCTGCTCCTCACTGCCATGGACAAACCACTTCCTTCCTTCTATTTTTTTATAAATGTAATGGAAACGGACCACTGTGGCTGTGACCTGACGAGTGGCTCTGTGCAGACAGTGAATGCTTTACATCGTAGCCACCTGCTGGCAATGTGGTCACACCACAATGTCCAAATGGGACTTTTTTTTTCCTTTTAATGATTTATTCAGCATTTATTTATCTTTTTTGGCAAATAAAATATATATTTTTAGTAATGTATTTATATATTAATACTGAGAGAGACCCATTTTATAATAGCAATAAGGCTCTCAAGGGGGGCATTATGGTGGGATAAGGGCCCTTCTCAGGTGGTGGAAGCACTCGGCTTCACCTCGTGCTTCAACCCACCCGAGGCAGGCCATTATCCCACCATAACCCCCATCATGCCTTATTGCTTAAATAAAGCTTACCCTGTCATGCCTTATTGCTTAATTCTGGCACTGAATGCAGAGCTTGGAAGTGTACAGTAGGTGTCTGGTTTGGAAAGAGAAAGAGATAGAAGCCAAACAATTTGGGGCATTAGTTCTGTCCCTGTATCCTTTTTAAAGGGACACTGTTAGCCCCAGGACCTCAAATTGTCTCCAGTTCAAAAAACATTTTTGACTGCTCAGTTTCTGCTCAATTTGCTGATGTAGTTGATTGTTTCTGGCTTCTTTCTTCTTAAAGTGAAAAACTCTCTCTCCACCATATTAACGTTACCACATAAAACCTTTTTGTTTACAGTCCTTGAGCTGCTCCCACTGCATCCTTCCTGAAACTTGGGAACACCCTTCAACCAAGTCTAGCCACTCATGACACAGTGGGAGGAGACTACTGCATGTTGATTGGCTGCAATGTGTACAGCCATTTCCAAAGTTCAGGGAGTATGCAAGAAACTGTAAAACAAAACACATTTTGATAATTGAAATAATAGCTGTGTTTTTTACTCCTAATAAATAACCAAGGAGCAGATGAGAAAATGTCTAACTAAATCAACAAATTCTAAAACAGGTGAAAATCATTAAATGTGTTTATGAAAGGAGAAACGATATGAAGTCTAATAGGCTGATAGCATCCCTTTAAGGACCCTACACACTGCTCATCTATTCCTGTTTTCTACCTCTGTGTCTACTAAATATCTATTTTGCTTTGGGGCTGACCTAGTATTTGACTGGGACAGTTACTGTACTACACATGGAAATGCATACTGTTAAAATTTTCAAAAATGTTGCCTTTTTGTGACCTTCTCCACATTTTATGAAAGCTTGCACAAAGTTTTTCATACAGATGCTACACCTGGTATTACCATGCACAGCAACTCCGCAAAACCACACAAACACAAAAAAAGCTGTCTGTAAACAAAGAAATGCTGAAAATAGCACTGCAACCCCACACCACCAGGCAGCGCACAGGACTTAGTCCCTAGGCCATGCCAGGCCATTTGAAAATTGGACCCCATGTTCTCTCAGTTAACTTTGTTCTTTCCAGTACTCTTTGGTTTTGCTCAATCCAGTGTCAAGCAAATGACTGGATCTGTGTGAAGGAAAATCAGACAAAGGGAAGATATATTTATTTAGCTTTTGTTGACCGGGTAAGTGCACTAGACAAATCCTGCCTATTTTCAGGCACGACCCAGGGGAGGGGGGATACAGATGAATGCCAACTGACCTTGAACCAGATTAAGCTGTTGTTGGTGGTATGTTTTAGTGAATGAGGGAAATTTGGCCAGGACACCTGGGAAATTCCCCTGCTCTTTTCAATAAGTGCCATGGGATCTTTAACATCCACCTGAACTACCACCAGTCCAGTCCAGGCAGATGGGACCTCAGTTTAACGTCTCATCCAAAAGACAGCACCTCAGAAATGCAGCACCCCTCTCATGCTGCATTACAGTGTCAGTACTGGGATATTAAACCAAGTGCCAGATGTGGGAACTGAACCCACAGCCCTCTGATCTCCTGGCCTCAGAGGCGAGTGTACTACCTACTGAGCCACTGACACTGCTTATTTATGGGTGAGATTGGGGGTTTACTAGACAACCAGACAATTATATCTATTTATTGTACAGGGAGACTGGGGATAGGGAGAGGGAACTGTGGTACTGTGAGACTGATTTATAGTAATACCTATTAGAGCATGGCAACTACTGTACCTATGAATCACACTGTATGGGGGCGGGTTCCAAGGTCAGAATGTACAGCTGCCAGAGCTGTGCCCTCTTGGTGTCATGTCACGTTCTGTCCCTAGACACACACCCTCATGTACAGCATACTTCATAGATACAGTACAGTATGCATATACAACAATAGCAAATGCACCCCAATGGGCACTCCTATTACTACCCAGCCCTGTGGTGTAAGCCACTTAAACCTTCTCCTGGCTGGTCTAAGTGGAGCCCTCCACTGTGTCCACAGCAGGGCTTGCAAAATCTCAAAACAGGGGATGTTGCAGCCCCACTGTCATGCAAGCTCCTTTGCGACCCAACATACTGGGTTGTTTGATGCAACCCTTGTGCAAGGTTTCTTTGGCACAGCTGCATCAAGATTTGATGCAGGCTGTGTTGCAAAATCGCGAATGTTGCAAGTTGTGATGCAAGTCACCCCTTGTGTCAAAATCATTTGATACAAGTCCCTTATGTCATTCTACCGGTTTTAAAAATTGGGCCCTTTATTTCAAAAATATCAACTCAGGGTATGTGAACTGATGCCAGAGCACATGCAAGCAGCCCAGGCTGTGATGGGGGAGTGTGCCAATGTATTTAGTTTGGGGGATCATGACCTTGGATGTATTTGGCTAACAAAACATTAGACTGACACTGAAAACACCTATCTGATCAGCAAGGACCTCAGACAACCACACTCCATTATCAAGCAAGCATGCAAGGTTTTATTTATTAAGCGCCCTTTCCCTGAGACTCAGGGTGCTGTACAGAATACAGGCAGATGACAAAATATAATTAGCACAGAACATAATAAATAGCAGTAGTATAAATCAATAAATCAGACAATATACCAAAGGCTTGTCTAAAAAGGTGCACCTTCAGACCCTGTTTAAAGACTTCCACTGAAAGGGCCTCCCCAAAAGATCTGGGAAGTGAGTTCTACAGAACCGGTGCTGCCACCTCAAAAGTGTGACCACTAGCTGTTTTCATCCAGGCCCTGGGAACTGCTAGGAGACCCTTCTCAGCAAAACAGAGACAGCACAGGGGGCAAGCGGGAGTCAGGAGGTCTTGTAGATAGCCTGGACCCAAACTGTATAGGGCTTTATAGGTGAGTACACCTATCAGGGAGTGCAAAGAACAGTTCCAACAGACAAATGACCAGGGATTTATTCCACCTACTACAAGTTTGTGGGCCACTACATTAGTCCTGGTATAGAATATGGATGAGGGCACACAAGTGTGTGTGGGCTACAGCTGCCTGAATGATGTTACCACGAAGGATGTGTACCCACTTCACATTGATGACACCTTCAATCTATTGGCAAAGGCTCACTGGTTTTCCACCCTGGACTTGGCTGGTAGGTATTGTCAAGTGGAGGTTTGCCTTGTGGACCAGCTATAGACCACATTCGCAATCAAACAAGGAGTGTCTAAGTTTTTTACATCATGCCATTTTGTTTGTGTAATGCTGGCTAGCTATTTATTTATTTATTCGAAAATTGGTAATGGGAGATGCACAATGAGCCAAGGCTCATTTCCAGGTTCGATCCAAGGGAGGAAAGCAGTGGAAGGACAGTAGTACAATACATATTAGCACAGTTGAACAACATTTAGCAAAACAAAAAGTTTATTCAAAAATAGAATAGACACAGTGCAATAAAAACACCTAACAAGTGCATATTCAGAAAGTGGCAGCAGTACGTGGTGAACAGCAGCAAAGTTTGACACCCATAGGCGAGTTGTTGCCTGATCTCATTAATGGAGGGAGGAAAGTGAAGTGGTAGGGAAGTGAGCCAAGGCAGGAGTGGGGATCTATCTGGCTGCATGTCAGGATGGTAAGACTCAGCCAGGGAGGTGTCAGGAGGAAGGATAACAGGAACAGGTGAGGAAGGGTTGTTTTTTCGACTGGTGCTTGAGGGAGCCAGAGGATGGGGAGAGGCAGAGGGAGGAGGAGGGGAGTTGATGAAAGAGTAAGGGTCATTGATAAGAGAAAGCAGATTTCCCAGTAGAGTAGTGGTGGTGGAAAGCAGCATAAGTATGATGGTCCCTAGAACAGGAGGCAGGGGAGTTGGGAGAGAAGAGGTAAGAGGGAAGGGAACCAAACCAGAATTTGGATACGAAGGAGGTACAGTGAGCCTGGCAGTGTGATGTGAAATGGTGTCACATGAAGTGGTGAAGTGGTGAGTACCACAGTATGGTGGCTGAGGCAGTAAAAGGGCACCAAGAGAAGGCCATACATAAGCAGACAGAGCGGTATGACCTTAAGGTAACTGACCAAGCTTATGCAGAGAGTAACTAGGTGTGGGTTAAGAATCAGAGTCGCAAAAATGGTGATTGCCCCAAGCTGCAGTCATAGTTCAAGGGCCCATATCAAATAATTAAGAAGGTCTCTGATATATGGTATGAACTGTTATCTATAAATGACAGACAGACTGTCATCATGCATTATAATCGACTTGAAAACTTATCAAGGGGCCAGGTCCAATGAGGGGACAATTGATGAACCACAGCCCCCACCTCAACTTCTGCCTGAAGTGGTCAGGTGGCTGCTAAAAACCCAGAGGTTGCAATGGTGCCATCAACTGAAACAGGAATTGATACAGGACCCATGGCCTATCCATTTTCTGGACAGGAAAGATTCTGAAGATGAGGATAGAGAAACTGATCAACCCAGAAGGATGACTTCCCTAGCAGGCCCTGATGCACTAATCAGACACCCAGACCTTGACGATGAAGAAACTGACCCTGTCAATCCTGCTGAAGGGCCTTGTGTCAAGATGGCAAGCGATAGCCCTGTACTGTCAGAGGACAGAAGCAGTATCAGACCACAAAGAGTGTGCAGGGTTCCTAGTTGGCATAAAGACTATTTTATGGACAGTGACTCAGGCCCTGAGTTGTGCCAGCTGGATGTGGGTATGCATCCTCATACAGGAGGGGGTAGTGTAATGGGCCTGCTCTGGTGTTCCTGACCCTCCGCTCAGGAATCTAGCAGGGAAGAGACTCTGGGAGGCTTCTGGGGAAAGGAGGGGAATCAGGTTCTGGTGCCTTTTCTGTGTCCTGTAGACAGGTGAGTTTCTGGAGTGACAGTCTCAGGCACCACCCAAGAATTTCCAGGCACAAACCAAGACAGACTGTGAGCAGGGTCTATAAAGGCAGGACTGTGCTGGAGAGGGTAGATCTAGTGGAGATCTTGTGGTGGAAAAGTCTACAGTGCTGGGAGTGGGTGCAAGTTGTGCCATCCCAGGCCTCAATTGTGGAGAGAAAACTGTGAACAGAGATGCTAAGCTCTAGAGAGTGGCAACTACATGCAAGTCAGCACATGGGCAACGCTGATGACAGCGTGGAGAAAAAGACCAAAGGTTGTTGATCAAGGTTCTGTAGCAGGCACTACAGCATGGTGTCAGGCTGCCTCTGACCTAGGGGTTTGAATGCCAGAGTGTTCCATTGCCACAGAGAAGCCCCTACATTGATGGTAATGCCAGTGCTCCAAGCTGATTGACAGTCATTCCATCAATTGGGATTTTGCAGCACCAGCCATCTTGATGCTCCAGGGGTTTTGTCCACATACACCTCTGACCTGAAGCCCTCCGCAAACAGCAGGGATGTTCCCCGGTGCCTTGCCACAATAGTGGTTGGTAGGCATGATTGCCAGGTGACGTGGTCGCTATTGGCAATTTGTTGTTACTGTAGAGTCAGTCAACATCTTTGATGTCAAACCTCCTTGATGGAACCAAATGCCTGGACTTGTGAGGGTCATATTTGGGCCTCAGTTGTCCAGAAAAAGAGGAAGGAGGTCAGAAGAGCCTACAGTCAGTGCCCAAGGAGCTGTTTCAGCATTGAGCAGAGGGAGGAAGCTTACCTCCATCACAGATGCCTTGAAAGAGCAGAGATCCAGTGGCCTACTGCATCAAGAAAAGTCATCCGGGTTAAGGAACCATAAGTACACCACAGTGCGGCATTGGTTCAAGGGACATTGCCTGTTGTTTCATTGTGTTTTACAACTTGGATTGCAAATAGCCCACGTTGGAGGTTTTCTGCCATTTAAGCAACTGCATGTCCTGTGGGATTTGGGAAATTGAGCTTGTTGTTCAATTTAAAATGCATCAACACTAGACAACCCACGGCAACACCTATGAGCCTGAAGTGATTCTACACCTGTGGTACCCAGGGACTGAGTTAAAAGAGCTCCCATTTGGATCTGTTGAAAACCTGGTTCCAGGTGCAAAAAAGTAAATCTGGCCTTCCTCGGAGGGTCCCTAAGAGTATCATGTTAAAAGTTGTCATTTCCACTAACCCTCCTTCTTGCAGATGGTTAGTTGTCAATAAAGCAGTGTTATTATGTTAAACTTCGGCTGGTCATTGACTCCCTATGTAGTGGAGAAATTAGTGGTTTCCTCACCAAGCACACCATTAGCCAAAGCCCTTGTGACTCACTCAGTTGGCGTGACTCCAGCGCTCACCCTAGAGCCATAGTTTACTGGACTGCATTGGTTTACCAAAGGTGGTGGCAGTGCTAAGTGCACAGCCTGGACACGCCTTGCTGTGGCAGAAGTGAGAGTCACCACAAACAAGTTTGCTGGTAAAAAAGGACTGTTACTATGTGAAATTTTGTGTTGCAACTAAAATTATACGTGCCCCAACCAGGAGGAGCCACCAGTCCACAGGTATCCCAGAGTTGGGAGGTGTGAGATGACCTGCCTGCATGCCCAAGTCCTTTAACAGATTAAAACAGGAGTGAACTGAACTGACTGGATGGAGCAATTTGAACTTAGAAACATAGAAACCTAGACAATGACAACAAAAAAAGACTAATAGTCTATCCAGTCTGCCCGAGTTCCCTATTTAGCCCTGGGACCTACTGTCACTCCAGGGTCATAGACCTCCCCATCCTTCCCTCCATTCCCCTCCCAGCTTCTGCCACCCTGAGGAACCACTATACCCTTCCTTTTATCCAAACCATGTCTGAACCTACCAACAGTTTTAGCACCCACCACTTTGGAGGCAGACTGTCTGTTCCATGGCTCCACTACCCTTTCTGCAAAATAATACTTCCTCATGTCCCTTCTGAGCCTCCCTCCGGTCAGTTTCCACTCACATCCACATGACCATAAACTAGTACTAAAGCTAACTTTTTCCCCGTAGTTCACCTTATTAATGCTTGCAGCTGAGTTGAATGAATGGGATGCACAAGCATAGCAAAACTCTTTGGGACTTTTACTAACATACAAAATTGCCAGCAGATACAGGCCATTCGGTCTATCTAGTCTGCTCGAGTCTGCAGTACTTCAGTCCATTAGACTGCAGCTGCCCGCCTCCCTCATATGCCCTCTCCCATCTCCTACCCCCTCCCGATTTGTACCCTCCCCTTGAATCTGTCTCACCCCCTCTTGAAGCCCCCAACATGCTGCAATGATACAACTTCCTCTTGCAGAGTGTTCCATCCTGCCACCACCCTTTCTGTGAAATAGTGCCTCCTTGGTTCCCTCTTGAACCTGCTCCCTTCCAGCTTCATAGAATGTCCCCTGGTTTCCCTTCTGCCTTTCAGATTGAACATACACATGGTGTTTACTTTGTTCAAACCCTTCAGGTACTTGAAGGTCTCAATCATATCCCTTCTCTCCCTTCTTTCCTCTAGGGTATACATACTGAGCTCTCTCATTCTCTCCTCATAAGGTCTGTCCCCTAACCCCAGGATCATTTTTGTTGCTCTGTGCTGTACTCCCTCCAGTAGTTTGATGCCCCTTTTCAAGTAGGGGCACCAGAATTGCACGCAGTACTCTAGGTGTGGTCTTACAGGGACCTGTACAGGGGCAAGATGACCTCCCCACTCCTAGGAGTAATCCCCCTTGCTATGCACCCTAGCATCCTGTTTGCCTTCACTGCTGCTTTCCTGCACTGAGCAGAGTAGTTCATCTCCCTATTAACCAGCACTCCCAGATCCTTCTCCTCCTTCAATTTTGTTAATGGGACACCCTCCAGCCAGTAACTGTGTCCTGGGTTCTTGCCTCCTAAATGCATCACTTTGCACTTCTTGGTATTGAAACCAAGCTGCCAAGTGTTAGACCATTCCTCCAGTTTTACCAAATCCTCCTGAAGTACTTTTGCTCCCTCCCCCCCATCTACTTTGGCATGAATCTTTGTGTCATCTGCGAAAGTTCTTTAAATTTGATGGACTGCATCTGACTAAGGAGGGAGTCAGTGCATTGGGGCAGAAGTTTGATGTCTTTGCAGAATATTTAAACTAGCAAATGGGGAAGGGGTTGCAGCACCCCATACATCGAATGAGAAGAACACCCCTCCCCCCTCAGCTAGTGGTCAAACAGGGATTCAGCATGTTTGCAGTTCATTTGCATCACCAGGTAAGAAAAAAGGTTTGTCTCCCCATACGACACACAGGGGTAATGCCAAACCTCACCCAACAACTAACACACCAAAATCTGGCCAATGGAAAATCATGTACACAAATGCTCACAGCCTGGGAAATAAGATCCCAGACCTGCAGGCAATAATGTCAGAGGCTAAACTGAACATAGTAGCAATTAGTGAGATGTGGTTTACCAGTAACCACACTTGGAAGACTTCAGTACCTGGCTATGTATTGTTCAGAAGAGACCGAGGTGCAAAAAGGGGGGGAGGAGTGGCCCTGTATATCAATGAAAATATCAAAGCTACAGAAATTCAGAATACACATAAGGAGCCAGAAGAACTGTGGGTCACCCTGGAAACAGGAAATGGGACAGCCATAAGAACTGGGGTTGTCTACAGGCCCCCAGACCAGGGGGACATAGATACATTACTGTTAGAAGATATACAAAACATGACAGCTAAAGTGGAGGTTCTGATAATGGGAGACTTCAACATGCCGGATACAGATTGGTCAATACCAGTAGGAACATCTGCCAGAACTAGACACATAGTGGATTCCCTGCAGGGGGAGGGCCTCAAACAACTGGTACAGCAACCCACAAGAGACAGGGCTATCCTAGATCTAGTACTGACTAACAGGGAAGGGATCACAGATCTCCAGGTAGAAGGTCACCTGGGAGCCAGTGACCATCACATGGTATGGTTCAGTTTGGCTACTACATCTAAATCATCCCATTCCAAGGCACTTCAGAGGAGCTGACTTTGATAAGATGGCCAACAGAGTTAAGCTAGCCCTGGCAAAAAGAAACACAAGTGAGGGGATACAGGCAAAGTGGGCAAGCATTAAGGATGCAATACCTAAAGCAACTTCCCATTGTGTTATACAGAAAAGGGAGTGCAAAAGAAGAAGGAAACTGCTTTGGTTCTCAAATACAGTAGCAGAAAAGGTCAGAGCCAAAAGGCTGGCCTTCAGGAAATATAAGGGAACACAGCGGGATGAAGATAGGAGGCATACCAAACTACCCTAAGGGAAGCAGGAAGGCAGTAAGGCAGGCAAAGTCCCAAACTGAGGAAACACTAGCACGAACAGTAAAAGAAGGTGACAAGACTTTCTATAGATGCATTAGTGAAAGGAGAAAGTCCAGAGGGGTATTACTAAGCTTAATGGAGAAAGGGAGCATGTGAGGAGGAGGACCCTGTAAAGGCATCTATCCTAAATAGATACTTTCTCAGTATTTACTGAAGAGAAGGTAGGGCAGGGCCCACAGCTCAGCATCATGGACACAGGGGGGAGGGAGGTGAGCACTACTCCCTTCACAAAAGAAAGGGTCCTACAAGAGCTTGCTAAGCTCAGGGTGGATAAGGCAATGGGACCTGATGGCATACATCCCAGGGTACTTAAGAAGCTCAAGGTGGAACTAGCAGAGCCATTAGCAGAACTGTTTAGTGAGTCTCTGAGCACAGGAGAGGTCCCAGAAGACTGGAGAAGGGCTCATGTGATCCCGCTCCACAAGAGTGGTAGCAGGGAGGAGGCGGGGAACTACAGACCGGTCAGTCTTACTTCAGTAGTGGGCAAGATTATGGAGGCACTCCTTAAGGAAAGGATAGTGCAACACCTGGAATCCATAGGGGCACAGGATCCAAGACAGCATGGGTTTACAAAAGGAAGGTCCTGTCAAACTAATCTCATAGATTTCTTTGACTGGGTAACCAGAGTGGTGGACCAAGGGGAGCAGTTGATGTCGCCTACCTTGACTTCAGCAAAGCTTTTGACACTGTTCCACATAGAAGATTGATAAATAAGCTGGGTAGGCTCAGGGTGGGTCAGAGGTTGGTCAACTGGGTGGCAAACTGGTTGACGGGCAGAAAACAGAGAGTGATGGTAAATGGTATACAGTTAGAAGAGATGCAAGTCAGAAGTGGGGTACCTCAGGAATCAGTCCTGGGGCCAGTCCTCTTCAACATCTTCATTAGTGACCTTGCAGATGGACTAGAGGGTAAGGCCTGTCCGTTTGCAGATGACACCAAGATCTGCAACAGAGTAGAAGATCCAGATGGGGTGGGCAGAATGAGAAGAGATCTGGATAAACTAGCAAAATGGTCAGAAGAGTGGCAACTGGGATTTAATACAAAGAAGTGCAAAATCATGCACATAGGGAAGGGGAACCCTGAAGCCACCTATAGGCTGGGAGGGGAGTTGCTAGCAGTCACAAAGGAAGAAAGAGACTTGGGCATCATCATCACTGATGACCTGAAATCATCCAAGCAGACCTCTAAAGCAAAAGGTAAGGCTAGGGGGCGGTGTTAGGGTGTATTAGTAGGGGTATCACAAGTCGTAAGAGGGAGGTAATAATCCCTCTTTACAAGACACTGGTTAGGCCCCATCTGGAGTACTGCATGCAGAATTGGAGGTCACACCTTCACAGGGACATTAACCAAATTGAGGCAGTCCAGAGAAGGGCAACCAAAATGGTGCAGGGACTGCATCAGAAGACATATGAGGACAGATTAACAGAGCTCAATATGTATACCCTTGAGCAAAGGAGGGAGAGAAGTGATATGATCGAGGCATTCAAACACCTTAAGGGCATTAACAAGGTGAAAGAGTCTAACATGTTTAAATATAAGAAAAATAGCAGGACAAGAGGACACAGCATGAGATTAGAGGGGGGCCGATTAAGGGGGAATGTGAGGAAATTCTTTTTCACAGAAAGGGTGGTGGATGCATGGAATGGCTTACCACAAGAAGTGGTGGCTATGAATACGGTGCAGGGCTTCAAACAGGCATGAGATAGGCATAATGGAGCAATACAAATAACTATGAATAGATAGGCCACTGACAGAGCAAAGGCCGATGGCACATTTATAAGGTAGAAAAAGAAAATGGCAGACTGGATGGGCCTTGCGGTCCCTATCTGTCGTCAACTTCTATGTTTCTATGTTAGACTGATCTTGCTCTCAATCTCCACTGCAATGTCAGCTATGAAAATGTTAAACAGAACTGGTCCCAGCACTGAGCCCTGTGGTACACCACTTGTTACTGCTCTGGGCTCAGATGCCCCCCCCCCCCAACTACTACCTTCTGCTGTCTACCCTGCAGCCAGTTCTCAACCCATCTAACCAGTTTCCTCCCTGCTCCCAAACTCTTCAACTTGCAGGTCAGCCTACCATGTGGCACTGAGTCAAAGGCCTTGCTGAAATCCAGATAGAGGACTTCCACTGCATGTCCTCTGTTCAGTGCCCTCATAACCCAGTCATAAAAATCAACCAAGTTCGTCTGACAGGATCTGCCTGAGATAAACCCATGCTGCCTGCTGTCCTGGAAATTGTTATCCTCAAGAAATTGCACCAGTCTTTCCTTGAGGATTGTCTCCATCAGTTTTACCACAGTTGCAGTAAGGCTTACCAGTCTGTAATTCCCCGGTTTGTCCTTGGGCCCACTCTTATGGAGAGGTACCACATGTACTTCCCTCCAGTCCCTGGGCATGCACCCTGAATTCAGAGAGGTATTGAACAGGTCCACCAATGGCGCTGCCAGGACCTCTGCCAACTCTCTTAGCATCCTAAGGTGGACTCCGTATGGGCCAGGTGCCTTGTCCACCTTCAAGGCCCTTAGGCCCTCCTTCACCCTTTGCACTGTGATTTCCCCATCCGTGGTTGCTTCTTCCCCTCCCTCTCCCACCTTGCCCTTCTTCTCATGTATGGGCCCATCCCTCTCTTTGTTGAAGACTGAACTCACTTCCCCTCCTGATCCTAACAATTTGATCCTTGCTCTTCCTCTTCTCTCTGATATATCTGAAGAAATCCTTTACTCCTTTTTCAAACCCCTGCTCTAACCTCTGTTCCATAGCTGCCTTCGCTGCCCTTACCACTCTGCTCATTTCTCTGGATTTCTTCACATATTCTTCTCTGTCTTCTGCCCTGTTGGATCTCTTGTAGATCTCAAATGCATTCCTCTTCTCCCACACCTTCTCCACAACCTTTCTACTCATCCAGCTTGGTTTCTTGGTCCTGGTTTTCTTGCTCTGGCTCTTGACACAAGTTTTAGTGGCTTTATCCAGTCCTGCCTTGATGACTGCCCGTTTTTGTTCCGTGTCCATTTCTGGGCAGATGCTCACCATATGAATTTCCAGTATGTGTCCCATCCTGCCAAAGTCTGCCCTTTTGAAGTCCAGGACCCTAGTTACGGCTGCAGTAGGTGAAGCCTGCAGACATTTTGCATGTACCAAAGGAGTGATGTCATGTTTTCTGTCCATGGAACTGACTGAAGGTGCAAATAGCCTCCTCCGCCTTACCACCCTCCAAGAAATGTTTTCCGCCCTCAAATAAATATACTTTCAAGTTAGTCAATGGTTGCAGGGTACTATTTTCTTTTTTAAATGGGCAGTACAACTGGAACCTGAGTAGTGGGAGGCAGTATTTTTTTGGGGGGAGTGAGATCCACCCCACGTCCATCCAAGAAGCTCCTAAAGATCCACCCCCACCTGTTTTTTTATTCATGTGGGAGGGGCATGAGGTGGAGGGCGAGTTTGAATGCTGCCTAAGTGGCATTGTCCAGTATGTTTAGGTAAAGGTGCTGTTTACAGACAGGTGCAGCTGTGAGTGCTAAACAGTTGGCTCCGAAGGGCATTTTTAAAGGTGGAGATTGTGGGGGCTTGGGAGATCAATGCAGAGAGAGAGTTAAACCAAGATGGACCTCTATAGCAGAAGGACCTCTGCCCATGGGTGGTCCTGGATCTGGGGACCAGAAGACTGGACTTGCTTGAGGTTCTGGTTCAGATGAAGGGCTGGGAATGGTGGATGGAGGCTGTCACCCTTGGGGGGGGGGAAAGCCCGAGTAGTGTTTTCTTTGTGAGGAGGCAGATTTGATAGTGTAGTCTTTCATCAAGGTTTAGTAATTTTGCTTCATCATAGAGAAGACAGGTATGTGTGATTCTGGGGGCACCAGTAATCAGTCTGCAGGCCTTATTTAGGGTTTGTCAAATTTTGTTGAGGGCGGTGATGTCAGCTGCACCATAAACTGGCAGGCCATAATCAATGAGTGACAGCACTGAAGATGTAACTGCTAGTCGGAGAGCGTCAGTTGGGAGACAGTTTTTATGGCAGCAGAGGATGCCAAGCTGTGTGTTGGTGGCGGAGGCAAAAGCAACAATGTGGGTGTGGTAGGTGAGGGCTGAGTCAAAAGTGACCCCAAGGTATTTGTAGGAGCTGACTTGCTCAAGCGGTTGATTGGTACTAGGGAGGATATGGAGTGGGAAGTTGAGGGCTTTGTTTTGGGGGTGGGCGAAAAGTAGTCTTTGCTCTTTAAACCATGCTTCAGCATCATCATAGGATTTTTGAAGAGTGTCCCGTAGTGAGATGGGATTGCAGAGGGTGGCAAAAATGACTGCATCATCGGCATACATAAGAATATATGGGCAACGACAGCAATGGGTAGGGTGGTAGGCTGCAACAATTGCGGTGCATCAATCTTTCTAAAAACTGCCTGGAGTGTGGGAGGATGTTTAGTGTGCAACTACATAGAAAAACTTAGAAAGGAGATTGAGGGTCTTCAGGAGGAACTAAGACAGGCAAGGCAGATTGGGAGTGGGTTTAGCCCAATACTGGAGGGAGGAAGAAGGGGAGATGAGGGAGGATGATTTAAGCCAACAGTGGTCAGGAGAGGGTCAGAAGAAGGGAAGCAGAGACAAAGGGGCCCAGGCCAGGAAGAACAATTGCCGGGGAAACCAGGTCAGGAGACAAAAGACAAATGGAAGGAGGAGATAGGGACTTGTGAGGAGAGGTGAAGAAGTGGCAAAAGTCATGGAGTGGAAAGGAGAGAACAGGTTACTGTGAAGAGAGAGGGAGTAGGCATTTGTGAAGGGCCTTCAGAAAATAGTTGTGCACTGCTAGAGAGGAAGAGTGGAGGAGGGAAATGATGAAATTAGAGGAGTAATTGATAAATGCCTGGACCAAACTGGAGCGGGGAAGTTCTGCTGGGAGAATTGCAACAGGGGTAAAAGGGGGAAATAATGTGCAGGAGGAAGAAGAGGAGCTGGAAATGAGAGAGGGAGATGAATGAAAGCAAGCAGGGAGTAAAAGGGGTGGAATCTTAATGCTAGGGGACTCAATGCTAAGAGGAGTTAGGTGGGGTAGCAAGGGGGAGAGGCATAGTCGCATTTGGGTGGAGGCCATGCCAGGAATGACAGCGGAAAGGGTGGGACAGTCTGTTCTGAAATATGCTAGAAGGGGTAGGGACAAGCCTTATTTAATCATACATCTTGGGACAAACTACCTGGCTGACAAGACAGTAGATACAGTCCAGAGGAGGTTTGAGGAGCTAGCACAATTATGTGAGGGGGCAGGAAGATCAGTAACTTTTTCAGAGCTACTTCCTGTGCCAAAGGCAAGCACAACAAGAAAGCTGAGAATAGAGAAATTTAATGGATGGCTAAGAACCTGGTGTTGTGCTAAAGGGTATGGGCTGTTGGGTGGTGGGGAGGGACCTGGGAGGACAGTAGTCTCTATGCCAAGGACAGACTACAGTTGAGTGAGGAGGAAAGAAAGTGTTGAAACAGAGGATGGAGGAGTACATACAGGAAGTTGGGAATTTAAACTAGGAGTGGGGGTGGCAGTTGGGAAGAGATATGCAGAGACCACAGGTTGGAAACCATATGAGCTTACCCCCATAACAGTGACAAAGGACAAATGCAAGTACTGTTGGTGATGCTAGGAAAGGAGGGCAGGATGGGAGGGGGGAAAGGGTGGAAGGTGGTTACCCTTAATGCTAGGAGTCTTGGGAGGAAAACTGCAGAGTTACATGTTCTCATGACAGAGGGAGAGGTGGACATTGCAGTCATCACGGAAACATGGGGCACCCAATACAATGACTGGGACCTGTCTGTACCAGGGTACAGATTATTTTGTAGGGACAGAGTGATTGGGAAAGGATGGGGGGTGGCACTATATGTGAAGGAAGGACTGAAGTGTGTAAGGGAGGAAGGGGAGGAGGGTGAGTACGAGTCACTTTGGATGCAACCAGGATTCCAAGAATAGGATTCTTAGAATGGGAGTGGTGTACAGGCCACCATCTCAGACGGAGGAGTTAGACAGGAACTTCAGGGACAGATCAGGAGGACCTCGAGAAGGGTAGTGTGGTGATTGTGGGGACTTCAACATGCCAGGAGTGGACTGGAGCACCCCAACAACCAGGAACAGAAGGAGCAGGTACTGCTGGATGCCTTCCAGGACAGCTTCCTGCTGCAATGGTCAGTGAACCAACCAGGTTAGGAAATACCCTTGACCCTGTGCTGGCAAATGGGGACTTTTGTGAGAGAACTTACAGTGGAGGAACCGCTGTCAGGAGTGACCACCACTCAGTATGGCTCACATTGGATATGGGCAAGGAAGGAGTGGAATCTGGCACAATAGTGCTGGACTTCAGGAGGGCCGACTTTGGGAGGATGGGGGAAGTGGTAAAAGGGTACCTGGCCAGAATTCAATTTAGTATGGACACTAACCAGAGGTGGGAACTCACAAAGCTGGGGATAGTGGAGGCAACCAAAACCTGCTGCGAAGCCCAGAGCAAGAAAGCTAGGGCTAAGAAACCAATCTGGTTGAGCAAGGAGGTCATGGAAAAGGTAAGGAGGAAAAGAGCTGCCTTTAGGAAGTACAAGAAAACAGGGTGGGGGAGGACAGGGAGGAATACTTGACAGAATCGAAGGAGGTGACAAGGGCAGTAAGGGGAGTCAAAGCATCTACGGAACTCAGGCTGGCACAAGGCATTAAGAAGGGGAGAAGGACTCTTTAAGTACATCAGGAGAAAAAGGAGCTGTAAGGACCACATAGTAAGGATTAGGAAGGAGGGGGTTGGTGGAAGCAGGGTGTGATAAGTTGAAGCACTAAATGAGTACTTCTGCAGTATATACTAAAGAGAAGAGGGGGTGACACCCAAGGTGGGAGAAATGGCAGAAGCAGGGGGGGAAGTGGTGACAGATGGGAAATCATGGAGAGCAGAGTTCGAGAGGGTTTGAAGGCACTGAGGGTGGACAAGGCACCAGGCCCAGATGGCATCTGCCCCAGGGTACTGAAGGAGCTGGCAGAGGTCCTTGCAGAACCTTTGGCAAACCTATTTAATGCCTCACTACATTTGGGGTGTGTACCTCAGGACTTGAGGATGGCTCATGTGGTGCCCCTCCACAAGAGTGGTCCCAAGGATGAACCGGGAAACTACAGACCAGTGAGCCTCACATCCATCGTGGGTAAGCTAATGGAGACTATCCTGAAGGAGAGGCTGGTGGCCCTCCTAGAGGCCAAAGGACTACAGGACAGTGGACAGCATGGCTTCATACATGGCAGATCCTGCCAAACCAACCTGGTCGAGTTCTATGACTGAGTAACTAGGCAACTGGACAGGGGCCATACAGTGGATGTCCTGTATCTGGACTTCAGTAAGGCATTCGACTCAGTACCACATGGAAGGCTGGGAAGGAAGTTAGTAGGTACAGGGGCGGGTGCAAAGCTGGTGAGATGGGTAGGAAACTGGCTTCAGGGAAGGCAACAGAGGGTGGTGGTGGGTGGGGGAGCCCTCACACCCAAGGGCAGTGACGAGCGGTGTTCCACAGGGCTCAGTGCTGGGACCAGTGTTGTTGGGATATTCATCGCAGACATATCATGGGACAACAAGAGCAAGATCAGTCTGTTTGCTGATGATACCAAGCTAGGCGCGGTGGTGGATGACCTAGGGGGATGGCAGGGGTTGCAGGATGATCTGGCAAAGCTTGAAACCTGGTCAGACACCTGGCAACTGGGCTTTAATGCCAAAAAGTGCAAGGTGCTGCATTTTGGGATGAAGAACCCAAGGAGGAGTTACCAGCTAGGGGGTGCAGCTAGCCCAGACAGAGGAGGAGAAGGATCTGGGTGTGCTCATTACAGGGTCAATGAACAACTCGGCACAATGTAGGAAGGCAGCTGCAAAGGCCAACAAAATGCTGGGTTGTATTGCAAGGGGTATATCCTCGAGGAGGAGGAGGTGATTCTGCCACTGTATAGGTCATTAGTTAGACCATCTGAGTACTGCATGCAGTACTGGTGTCCGTATCTGAAGAGGGACATTAAGTTACTGGAGGGGTGCAGCAGAGTGACAAAGATGATCAAGGGGCTGGGGACTTATCACATGAGAGGAGGTTGAAGGAGTTGAACATGTACTCACTGGAGGAGAGGAGAGACAGGGGTGACATGATTGAAACCTTTAAATACATGAAAGGAATAAACAAGATGGGTACAGAGGGGCTGTTCAAAGTAAGGGAAGGGAGGGCCACCAGGGGCCATGATATGAAACTGGAGCGAGGAAGGTTCAGGAGGGAAAAGAGGAGACACTTTTTTACAGAGAGGGTGGTGGCTGGGTGGAATGCATTACCTGCTGAAGTGGTATGCA
This sequence comes from Neoceratodus forsteri, assembly GCA_016271365.2. Taxonomy (NCBI): domain Eukaryota; kingdom Metazoa; phylum Chordata; order Ceratodontiformes; family Ceratodontidae; genus Neoceratodus; species Neoceratodus forsteri. The sequence continues at coordinate 437,793,428 of JADMNL010000023.1, forward strand.
GTAGAACAGTGGACTGCTTCAAACAAGGATGGGACAGGACAAGGGGGAGAGTTAATGAAGGGGAAGGATAGAAGGGAGGGACAGCTGCAGAATAAGGGGTGCTAGCTGCACATTCGAGCAGGCTTGATAGACCTCTAGGCCTTTATCTGCTGGCAAATTTCATATGTTCATATGTTCATAATATTGCCAGAGCAGGCATTGGGTAGGGTGTTTAGATAAACAGAGAAGAGTAGGGGCCCCAGGATGGAGCCCTGAGGTACCCCTGAGTGGATGGGTCGGGTTCCAGAGAGTGTTCCATTGATTTTTACACATTGGGAGCGAGCGGATAGATAGCTAGCACACCAGGTGATGGGGCCAGAGGAGAAACCAGTATGGCCTAGGGCATTCAGTAGAAGGGGGTGGGAGACAGTGTCGAAGGCCTTTGAGAGGTCAACAAACACTGCGCCAGCTAGTGAGCTAGCATCCAGGGAGGAGTGTAGGAAATTGGAGAACTCAACTAGCGCAGTGCTGGTACTGTGACCAGCATGGAAGCTGTGCCGCTCTGGGCATAGGACGTTATGTTTGGTAAGATATTCTGTAATTTGTATGGACACAATTTTTTCCAGGGCTTTGGAAAGAGGAGGAAGGATGGAGACAGGTCGGTAATTCCCGGTGGAGGACCTGTTAACCCCTTTATGGATGGGTGTGACTGTGGCTGTTTTCCATGCAGTGGGAAATTGCCCCAGGCAGAGAGATCGGTTGAGTAAGCTAGCGAGTGGGTCAAGGACTTCATCCAGCACCAGCCGGAAAATGCTGGGGTCCAAGGAATCGCTGCCAAGGCTGTTGCCTTTTAAAGCTTTAATTAGGAGTGGTCTGGCTTCCTGGGCAGATACCCTACCTAGATGGAAACTGGGGCATTGGAGGTCAGGGGAAGGTAGGGTAGGGGAAGGGTCAAAGAAATTACTAGGGAGGACAGAGCTAAGGTCGGTGAAGGTGGTATTTAGGTGGTTTGCTATGCAGGCTGGGTCAGTGAAGGTGGTGCCATCAATTGTGAGCTGGGATGGGGGGAGCATGGTTTCCTATTTAATTATTTTACATTGTCCCAGAAAGTCTGGGCACACCCCCAGAAGGAGGTGAGGGTGGCCTGGTAATGGTTGGCCTTGGCTTTACAGATGGCGCATGTGCATTTGTTCCAGGCAACATTGGAGGCCTGTCTATCCATCAACCATCCCGTTTCAGTGACAATGTGCCAGATGTTATCTCTATTTCTGAGCATACATAGTAGGGCAGGGGTAACCCAGGGTGCATTGTGCTTTTTGGGTCACCCTCCTGTGAGGGGTGCATAGAGGTCACAGGCCTTGTTAAAGGTGTGGGAGAAAAAGGTGAGGGCAGTGTCTATGTCGGGTGTGAGGCAAATGGGGGACCAGTTGATCTGGGCTAGACAATGCTTGAGTTTGGACAGGCCACCAGGGCGGAGGCGCCTGAGGGATGTGGTCAGGACAGTGGGTTTGGGAGCGGGGGCCATCCAAAGGAATAGGATAGGGGAGTGGTCACTTAGCGAGTCTGGGAGGACCTGGATGTTATGAATTTTATCATGGCAGTTGGTGATAACGACGTCCAGAAGGGTACTGGTACCTCTTTTTGGGTTTACTCTGGTGGGTTGGGAAATGAGTTGTGTCAGGTCTAGGGCGGTGAAAGAATCTCGGGTAGTAGATGAGGAGGTGCTGAGCCAGTTTACGTTTAGGTCCCCCAGTAGGATTTGTTCTGCCTTTGGTGGTGGGTTGTAAGATATTCTGTTAAAGATGTCAGTGCCGGGCTCTTGTTCTTTGGGGGAATGTAGGCGGTGGTGAGATACAGAGGACCCCTGGAGGGGTCAGGAGCAAGTTTGAGGGTGAGGGCCTGGGCCCCATTTATGAGAGCAGGGGCAGGGAGCGCTTGTCCGATGATTATGTGCCTGGTATAGATTGCACAGCCACCCCCACGTTTGCCTACTCAGTCCTCACGGTATAAGGTATAGCCTGGGAGGGAGACAAAGGAGTCAAGGGTGGATTTGGACAGCCAGGTTTCAACCAAGGTTATGATGTCTGGTTGATGCAGCATCACCCAGCACTGAAGGGCATCAAATTTTTTCATTAGGCTGCATATATTCATGGAGGCTATGCGGAGTCTATTGTGTCCGGCTGGTGGGTTGGAGGAGACTGGGCCCGGGTTTGGATGTATATTACCCAATAGGAGTAGTAGGAAGTTGTCAATTTTATGTAGTTTTGGTGGAGTCATATAAGTTTTATGTAATGTATTAAAGTGTATCCTAAGCAGTTTATTATTTTTAACCTCTGCCCTCTCCAAATTTATTAACTCAGATCAGTTACTTTCTGTAATTTCATTGTTAAGGTCTCAGTTCCAAGCTCTTCTAAGTTCAGGGCATTTTAATGTCCTGAATCACACACACACACACACACACACACACACACACACACACACACACACACACACAGCACCTTGCAGATCAGTCATCCAGCACACAAGCCAACACAGGTTTGCAAGACAACAGACATCTAAGAGCCACTCTGATTGGTCATGGGGCAGGCCCAGGCATACACATGTTACCCACAGCACTGCTGGATGCGGATGGTACCATCATGCAGCACTGTGCAGCAGCCAGAGTCAAGTGCAACAGTATTATATGTGGGTGGGAGGCACCTTAAGCACTCTACCTCATCAGTACAACATTGGTGTGTGAAATGCAGAGATGCCTAGAGGCACCCCTGTTCAGCAGTTGCTAGCACCCCCTAGGTACAGTGTTGTTGCTCATACAGAATGAGTGCAGGGCAGTGGCACTGCTAAGACCGTGTTGTACTCGAATGTACCCATGGCCCTACCAGTGAACTGCGGAATAACCATACTCTGGTCTTCAGTGTGTTGTTTAGACAACATCAACCATGCATCATAATGTCAATCACATATGGTAAGGTACATGCAATGTCCATCAATGACCCCTGCCACTAACTCCATGCCACAAGCCCAGCTTTGTTGAGATGCAACAGCTTGACACCCAGCTCATATGGCACTGGAGATGGCTCTGTTGCAGGCAGATTGCCACGGGTGCTGTATGCTGCACACAGTATGACACAGTGGTCTACTAATACAACCAGGGGACTAGCCAGACATTAGATATATGTACAACAGGACTGTGTTTGTTGCCCCATTTGGCACATTTTCTACAACAGATATACCCCATGACACTGGTGTCTGCCCCCCCTCATACATGGGTATATACAGATGCCAAGCATTGTTTCATAGGACACCATAATACCAGCCCAAGCACTGTACAGCTGTATAGTCCTTGGGATGCTAAGACAGTATCAGTGACCACTCCTTCTAGTTTTGACTAATATGAATACAAATACAGGAAGGTTCTGCTGGTTTTGTTATGGTTCCATGGACTAAGGTAGCAGTTCAGGGCCTATCTACTGCCCCCCTTCGATAACAGTTTACACCATGGACTACATGGAGTATGACTGCCTACACCCATGAGTGTAACATTAGCCCATGCCTTCCTCCTCCAGGCAGATATGCATACATAATCCCAACAAAGTGATACAACAGACTTGACAGACAATGATAGTTGCACCAATTGGGACTGCCAGCATTACCGGCAACTTCCTGATGCACTGGGTCATTGGCACAGGGACATGTCACTGCTTGGTGTAATGCATGCCAAGGTACAGTTTTCATGTACACACACACACTCTTGGTAGCATTTCTGCCACAAGGACTTGAACAATAGTAGATTGCACAGACTCTGACACACCACAGTTTCAGTGGTGGGACAGTGCCCCAAGGGCTGAGTGATTGTCCCCACCGTCAACTGCATAGATGCTGCACCCCCCCAGGCATGCATGTAGCATGGCAAGGGATACATGGACATCTGTCTCTAACCACGGAAGCATGCAGCATAGCTGTAAGCCCCCCAATTAGGGGCTTACCTTAGTTGCCCTTCAGTCTCCCATGGCTCCTGTTCCTGGAGCGCCCCCGATGCCTGTTGGGTCCCCGTGTTGTTCCATATTTCACCACCACAGCCCGAGTCCCAAGATGCACCTGTGGCACTTTAAACCTCCATCTGGCCCCTGCTTCTTTTGTCACAGTTTCCCGGTGGAGGCCAGAGGAGCTAGAGTGACTACAGAGCTGCTAGTCATTTCCATTATCCTTACGGCCAGTTGGCAAAATTGTGCGAAAATGCACTTTGATCTTCTGAGTGCCATTTTTGAGGTCTAACAGGAGATATTTCAGAGGTCCCAGTGCCCTTGTCTGCCTGAGTGGGGACCAGAAACCTGAGCAAGGCGGGGGATAAGCCGCAGAGAGGCTTAGGATGTGAGTTTGGGCAGGGGGCAGTTTGAGATCGTTCATACATAGTAGTGAGCCCTCATTAATATTCAAAAGTGGGTCTGTCTTGTGTTTGGGGCTGAAGGTTTGGCAGCCACTGCAGAAGTATTGTGTAAAGAAATGTAAAAGTTGAAGCAGAGCTGTTCTGGACATTGAAGGGCTACTGAAAATGGGAAAGTAATTAAAATAAAAATGTTTCTGCCTGCACCAGAATCCTTAAGTTGGGACTGTGTTAAATCTGCAAAGGGAATTGTGAATTTAGCAGCCGTGATAGTGCAGCAACAGCCAGTCAGAAAGCCAAGATTTCAGGCAAGGAGGGCTGGGATAATGCCAGAGACTTGAGGGACTTTACCCAGTGCTTGTGGGGGAAAAGCAGGGACATAATCCAGGCACCAAAACAGGAGCCTTTTGTGCATCAAGTGAGTTTAATGAATATTCATTTTGTGGACTGATAAGCAGTTTCATCCAATTATTGTGGGAGCAGCAAATGAGTTCAGCCAATAGGGAGCCACAGAGGGACTCCATAAAAGACAATGTTTTCCAGGGCTGTTCAGTGTTTCAAGTGGGAGTCCCCCACAGAGGTTGGAGCTCAGGCCCTTTGCTCCAGAATGGGCCTAGCAATCCAGTGTACGCCCCTCCACAGGGGAGAGGGTCTTTCTCTGTCAGAGAGACAAGAGGCTGCAGGCAACAGAAGTCACTAGCCTGGGGTTGCCAGAAATGGATCCCCAGGGCTGGCCAGCACCTTTCCACATTTGAGAAAAATGTGGATGAACCTGAACCTTCAGCTGTGAGAGAGCTGCACGCACATTCTACCTCAGCAGTGGGAGTGCTGAAGAAAGCCTGAATCCTCAGAGAAAAACAAAGCCATATCTGCCTGCAATCCGAGTGAGTAAATGTCTTCTCACAAGTGCAAGTATGAGAAATCTTTGAAGGTCAGTGAAGCCCAAAGTGTACTTATTGTGATTGTTTGTCTGCACCCTGTGTTTAACTAAAAGCACAGAAAGGGTAGACATTTGCTTAGTAACCAGAGAAGGGTCCAGTTAAAGTATATAAATGTGACTGATTTGATAAATGCTTACAGGACTGGATGGGGAAGACTCAGAGCCAGGGCTCTTCCTGACATTGCCTGGGAGGTCCAGTATTTGTCTGTTGGAGTTGCTAATGCCAGCACTGCCAAGAGGGACTTTGCTCAATGGTCGTGATGTCCAGTGGAGCTGTTAACTCTAGCCAAGCCACCAGGAACTGAGACTTTTGTGAAACATGCTTGAGAGAAGCTGCAGTAACTGTTTTGAATTGCCTGGACAATGTACTGTGTTGTGAAAGAGAGTTAGTCTGGAATGGACTGTAAAGAATTGGGTCAGCTCTAGCCTTACAGGAAATCACCCATGCTTGAAGAACTGTGTCTTGTGATCTGATTTAGGAACCATTACCTGGGCTCTGGTTGCACACTCCGTGCAGGGGTGTGGGTGCTCATCCCTTAAATGCTTGGGAGTGTGCTGTGGTTGTAATGTTCTAGCCATCTGGAAAAGGGTATATGTCTGCCACATGGGGCACGTGAAAAAGAAACTGTGACTACCTGATGTGTACTCTGGGGGGTATAGCCTAGATGTGAAGTTAAAATGTGCCGGCCCAGGTCCCAGCTTGGTCATCCAGCAAAGTGATTTTGGCTCAGAGAGGGGCACTGCTGACAGAAGTTGAAGTGTTGTTCCATCTGCAAAAGCAGTAAGACCTCTGTGGTCAGGATCGGGCAGCTGACTGTAAGCCTTTGATAGCACTTTAACCTCCAGAGTCAGAGTCCGCCTGCTGAAAGCACTAATTTCTACTTTGTACAGACTAACCCTGACCTACCAGTGATGGCTCCCAATCTGTAAGTATACAGGGTCCAGCACTGTATCAAGAAAAGGGACTTGTAAATAGTTCAGAGTTGCCAAGTTCTGCAAGCTACATTTAGTGTGTGTTCAAGAGTACAATTTAAAAGATAATCTTCTTGTTTCTTTAAGGGCCCCAACTAGCCAGCCAACGTACAGCTGCACCGGGTAACAGGCCTGCACCTTAAGAACTTTAGTTACTGGGTACCCAGATTAATGTGAGAGATTGAAGGGTCTTATACAGTTTGGAGACTGGTACCAGTGTGGGTATTTGCTACTGTTTTCTGCTAATTGTGTCGTCCTTCTAATTGCAGCTAGCCAGATAGATAGCCAGGGACCTGACTACCTCAGAGGTGAGTGGGTGCAACTGTGATTGATGCCTAAAGGTAAAATGCTAAATGCTCCTTGTGATTCAATACCAATCTAAACTGATCAAATTGAATGTGAATATTGTAAATAGCCTAACCTCATCTCCAATTCACCCTTCCTAACCCCTCCCCATGTAAATACATTATTGTTTGATGTTTTGGCAGAATCCTGTTTTTTGAGCACATCGACCCCTAGGCACAAAGAGGTGGAGTGGCTATGCATTGCATATCTGAAGCTCATATACACTCCGAACCCATTGTGCCCCCCTGTGCAGGATGCAAAAGGGGGGGTGCAGATTTAGCACACCCAATCCCCCACATCTGCAGACTGCACCACGCAGGGTGTGGGCCAGGGAAATACCACCACTATGTGCCACGCACAATGGCACATAGTGTTGGCCGCAGGGGTGCAGAAGAGGGTACAGGGTACACCACGGAGAACCCTGTGGTGTGCCCCTTATGTGCCCCATGCACACAACTTGTCTCTGGCTGAACAGGGCCCATAGCCCACACTGCCACCGGGACCACTGTGGCTGGTCACCCTGTGGCTGCCCGGCATGTCCCAGCACACATCGATGCATGGCCCCTACCAGAGGCCCCCCCCAACACAAGCATCACACAGGGGCACCAGCCCATGGATGCTGCCCCCCCCGAACTGCACTGCCGGCAAACTCCCACCATCAATCCCCCCAGGCATATGGTGAGGTACATTTCCCCACCCCATCGCAACAAACCACTCCAGAGCTGTATCACGGGGGGGGTGGCAGCTTTGCCCTCCTCCCACCTCCGCAGCCTACAGGTGATGAACATCCACTGGGCACGCTGCCAATGTGTGCCTCACCATGTAGGGGATCAACTCTGTGACCAGGTCCAGGCATCCAATTAGATGCCTGGCGGAGTCAATGACTCCACCCCAGGCTGCTCTGCGGTGTCCCACATACTGGGGGCAGGGCCACGGGCAAGTGGTGGCCTGTAGTGCATACTGGCTGGTGCATTCCTGTCCGCAGGTGCAGAGCTCCATTGACAGGTAACGTGCCTCCAGCGTGTATTATTCACCCATTTGTGCATAGGGCCCATTATTAGTAGTCAGTCATTAATTACAAAATGTTTTAATTGTGAGGTTTTAAATTATGGGTCATGCTTGGGTTGGCATTACAGTAATGTGAGTGGGTATAGCATCCCGGAGGGTTGTACCAGGTGATAGCTAGCCAATAAAAAGTATACTCTGGGTGGAGGCACTGCGCAATGGTATATCTTGGGAAAGGACCAGTTTAAGGCTAAGGTACGGACCCAGGCCCCTCAACCTTGGCTAGGCCTACAAGGCAGGGGTAGTGTAGCCCTTCAGATACCCAGTGCCAGGGTTACAGAGCATACAAATGCAACCCAGCATGTGAAATATGCAATACAAGGTACTTACATCAATGCATGTCTGGGGACTGTCCCTCCATGGCCTGTTATGCTGGGCCCCATCATAGGCTGGTGTCTCCTGCCACTGGACCTGTCAGTGCCACTGCTTCTCCCTGGATCTGGCTTGGCCCTGCTGGGCCATGGTATCTGTGAAGAAGGTTAAAGGAGATGTGATCATTAGTATGCAGTAGAACACATGGCACAGTATCAGCATCAGATGTTCACAGGACCATGCAGGGTCATGTCTTACCATTTTGCAGAGCCGTGGCACTCCACACAGACAATTGTGTCATGGCACAGGTGAATCTAGAATGCTACACCTCACTGTTGTAGCTCTGGCCTAGCACAGTGCATGCCAGCTCGTGTAGTGCCCCTATCCAGCCATCCTCACCACCCCTGTCCAACATATCCATATATGTCAGCCACAGGCCATGTATGCCTCACAGTATGCAGTAGGATGCATGTAGCCCTAGGTCTCATACAACAGGGGCACAGGACACATACCTGTGCAACAGTAGGGGAGGGCAGTGTACCATAGGTGTAGCCAAACACAGTGACCAGGTCAAGAGTGGCGCACCCTGTGCAATTTAATAGTACGCCATGCATTACTGTACATAGCATATGCGTACTGGCACCCAATGTACACAAAACAGATGATGGCCTCTGCAAAGTGCCATTGGGTGCACCTGCCACCATTGCTACATGTAGGCCACATATTACATTGCATAGTCATCCACCCTGACACTGCAACCATGCCACTGTGTTAGCTCACTCCCATGCTGCCGTGGCAGGTACATGCCTCAGAGATCCACAGTAGAGAGAGTTGAAGCCACAAACGTTCACCTTTTACTGTACAGAAATTTGGAGAAGCGGGTGCAGCATGGCTGCTCGAGTTTTTTTTAGCTTTTTTTTTTTTTTTTTTGCATTATCTATTTGTACCCCTACATGCTCCATGCGCCAGAGCTGCCTCTCCTTTGAGCCGCCATGTCCAAAGGCATTCCACCCCTACTATCTCCCCCTTCAACCGCCTACCTCACATCTGCAGCCTATTCCACGGGGTAGCCCAGTATAACCCTTTACTGTGTGGGTCCCCTCTCCTACAAGGAGCGGAAGGAACCAGCACATTATTCTTTTAGTCCCGAGAGCTGCTGAGGCATTTTGTGGCTCTCCAGGGGAGTCTTCAGAGGTGCCTGGAGCCAGCAGCCATCGTCCGGCTAGACTTCTAGGGTATTTTTTCCAGTTTTCTTGTTCTCCTTGCTTGCTGCTTCTTGTAGTGCCTCCAGTCTCCACTGGGGGCCGCTACATGAGTGAGGCCAGTCCCAAACCCACCCCAGGATAGGAGAGCAGCCCATCAGATGCTCAATCCTATCCTGTCCCTGCTGACCCCTGATGACCTGAGTCCGTTTCCGAACCCGGGTCACTGGCATTGGTCAAGGTAAGGTGCCAGCGCCTCAACCCTCTACACCACTGAGCCAGTCTTTTTAGCTTTTTATAACATTTATAATATTGTTACCTTATTTCTGGCAAACTAGATACAGTATATCAGTATTCAAACTCTTCTCGATGCATTTCCCTGGCATTTTGTTTGACCTTTTTCGCCTTGCCTATTTTCAACTTTGTGGTATTTATTTGAGTATCACTATACGATACTTCACAGTGATGCATGGTGCTATCACTCAACTGCTTATTTGTTTGCTACTTGATACTGCAGAGAGCAGCCTTAGTTTTTGCATGATTGGATGAAACTGTAGGTCTAACAAGCACACGGCAGCATGTTTTTCAGCAGTCTTGTCTCAACATAAGTTGGGTTTAGTACAACATGACTCAAATGTAAGTAATTTTTAAGAATTTCCACAGCATAGATAAGAACATATTTTATATGTTTTTACTATTTTGTATACCACGTACCATTAGTGAACTAATTCTTAGCTGCAGGTTCTATGCAGCTATTTTTTTATTTCTTTATTTAACCAGGTATAGCACACTAAGCTGAAAGCTTTTTTACAGGAGCGACCTGGGAGCACAAGGAGGTCAAGCGACTTGCTCAGGGTCACACAGCATGCAAGTGGAAGCTGTGGGATTCAAACCCAGGTCTGGTCTGTTGGATGTCACCAGATTAGCAGCTCAGAGCCTTAGACCACTGCACTATACTGCCTCCTATTTCTTTCTAGTTTCTATTTCTATTTTTATTTCTTTGCTATCTGTGTACCTAGTAGTTGCTTTTAGAGTATTTATTAAGGAACCTTGGTGCTCGCTCCTACAGTCCATACTCTTTTAACCGTAAGTCTTTTATAGTTTACTGTAGTTATGTTTTTTCTGGAGTCCTCTGAAGTGAAGCAGTATTTGAATATTTGTATATTTTTATGTACAGCACTGACAATAGATGTATTAGCTGAACACCTGTTTGTTAAATGCCTGAATACGGACCCCCTTATATTATTGTATTTATAGAAATCTTGGTACAGCCACTGCTGTAGAACCTGGTCAGATACTGAGGCTGGAATTTGGTTTACATGAGGGATGGACACCTGACTCAAGCCTCTGCAGATGCTGGACATTACCTATTGACACTGAACAAGTAACAAAAGACTGTCCTTACAACTGCTATTTTATTAGACTTGTGCTTGATCAAGAACTTAGAACTGTTAATAGCAACTGTGAAACTGTTTGGTACAACTGCGGCTGTTAGAAAAACTTTGTAGTGGAAATGTTACCAATTAAAAACAGCAACTACATTGTCGTTATTTATTTTTTCCCTCAAAAAGTTTATTGAATTTTCAAGTGAACATAACCAATCACAGTTACAACTAGTAATAGCTGGTACAAATAAGCTGTACAATTGGTATCCAAAAATCAAGGACAATAAGAATCAAGCACAGCATTAAGTCATGGAATTGCACACAAAAAGAAAAATGCAAATGGTATACTATAATATGAAAGACATCATGCCTCATACCAGAACCACACAGGCACAGTTCAACCAGAGGATTTGAGAGGGTGTTAAGGACTCATTTAGTTGAGGCAGCCAAGGAGGGCAAGGTAAGGGTCTTTCACCTCCAACTGAAAGAACAACACTGGCACAGGTATCCCAAACCCAATCCCAGAATCTCAATGACAGTGCATGACCAGAGGATATGATTCAACAAAGCCTGAGGGGATGAGCACCACCAGACTAAGGGGACCAGGCAAGTAGAATGAAAGCTTGGGAAATAGGGAGGTGCCCCTGCTCTAATTCCACCAATAGCCAACTCAGTTGATGAACAAGGAGGTGCTGTGCATAGCAAAGAACTGCTTGGTGAAGAACTGTAAAGGCATGAAAATGTTTTAGATCTGGAAGACCTAGCCCCCCCCCCCCTTCCTTCTAGGGGCAATATAAAGTTTTAAGCTGAATCTTTGCTGGCTTCCCATCCCAGATAAAGGAGGAGATTTTCAATGAGAATTGCTGAAAAAAGATACCTGGTAATACCAAAGGAAGGTTGGACAGCACATATTGAATTTTTGGGAATGCCATTAGTTTCAGAGCATTGACACACCTTCACAAAGACAGAGTCAAATGCATCCATTTGGCCAGGTCTGTATCCAAGGCGGACATCTTTTGAGTGTTAGCAAGCAAGGTAGCTTGTATAGAAGGCTGTACAATTATGCCAAACACACAGTACCCTCAGGGGCCCATTGGTATGGATATGAGGAAAACTCTGAACGCAGAGTGAATTCAAGGGTAGAACCTGTGATCTGGTACTGTTCAATTTGTACCCGGACAATGGAAGTAATCAATGATAATCTCATGTAGGGCAGGAAGGGAGGAGGGTATGTCTCACAGATACAGAGTAACATCATCAGCAAAAAGCAAAATTTTGTTATGTAGACCACCCACCCATATCCCATGAAACCAAGGTTCTGAGCAAATTTTAATAGCCAATGATTCTATTGCCAAGAGGAACAAAAAGGGGAGAGGGGTCAGCCTTGATGGGTTCCCCCGATGGAGAGGGAAATAGGGAGAGAGATAACAGTGTTAGTAAGGATGGCTGCTTATGGGGACATGTAAAGTAAATGAATCAGAGCAATAAATTCAGAGGGAAAACCAAATCTGACCAGTGCATCAAATAAGTAAGCCCACTCCACCCTATCAAATGCTTTTTCACCATCCAGCGACAGGATAGTGGTGGATGAAGGGGGACCTACCTGCTTCCAAGAGCACATCCAGGATATGTCTGATGTTATCTGACCCTAGACACCCCGGGACAAAGCCCACCTGGTCCAGATGGATAATAAAAGTGACAATAGGTACCATACAATTAGCTAAAACTTTGGCAAAAAATGTTCACATCGACATTAAGCAAGGAAATAGGTCAGAACTGAAAGCACTGGACACTGTTTCTACCCTTCTTAGGAAGCAAAGTAATAATTGCTTCTGGAAAGGAGGAAGGGAGAGTACCAGATACTCATGCTTCATTAAAGACCTATGTTAAGGTAGGAGTCAAAAGGTCTGAAAAAGCAACATAAAATTCAGCGGGAAAACCATCCGGACCAAGGGACTTGCAATAGGCCATGCTCTGTATGGCTAATGTAGTGCCCCAAAGTTGAGGGCACAACAGAAAGAAGAAAAGGTGCCCCAGGGCAGGGTAGGGTCCACTGCCAGTGTGTTCCCCACTCCCCATTGGCCAGACAGCAGCTGCTGCAAAAAGAAAAAAAAAATTTATTTTGCTTACCCTGGCCGCCTGCTCCATTCTGACCCCCCCCCTTAAGAAACAGTGCAAGCTAGGGGAGCATCTTTTAAATCCAGCTCATGCTGGGCTGTTAGGGAACCAGCTAACATTGCCAGGGACATGCGTCCCAAATGCTGGCTGGTCCAGTGGTTGATCTGTGGCTAAAGAAGCAGACAGTAGGTCACTGCCGCCCTAAGGGCAAAGAAGAGGCCAATGAGAGCACTCACAGACACTCTGAGGAAAAAGAAAATGTCCATTTTCGTGGAGAGAGGGAGAGAGGGGACAGAGGTAAAGAAATACTAATTCACTGGCTTACCTGTGGTTCCCTCTTCTCGACCCTTGATGCAGCCATCAGTTCCAGTGTGTGTGTGGCGATGTATTGCAACGGTGGTCCAGTCTGTTCCTGTGCCACGGTGTGGGCTCTGTTCTGCCCCATTTTATATTTTTAATCAAAGTATACATTCCGGCCACTCATCGGCGGCATAGGAAGAGCCCCATCAAGAAGGAGAGAAAGACCATTGGAGTGTTCTGCAGTCCCTCCAGGCCCCTTGCCACCTTAGTTGTCTGCATCCCTGTCGGCTCATAGCCCTCCCTCTGCCAGCAAACATCTCCCATCTCCCACAGAAGCACCCTTCTACTTGGGCTGGGGTGTTGAGTTGGCGGCAGCACAAGAAGAGTGCTGTCTGCCTGAAACAAATGTGAACTTTTTTTTTTTATTTAGTTAAAAGTGCCAAATGAACACCTGAAGAAAATGGCCGAGAGCCGAGAGAGGGGGTTGGGCCAGAGGGCCGTATTTAAATATTTTTTTGTTGGTTGAGGCTAGCAACTCCCAGGGGAGGAGCCAGGACTGAAAGGCCCATAGAGGAAGAATATATATATATATATAGGGCGGTGTAGAGGTAGGGTGGCCCCAGGTGACTGACAGGAAGGCTATGCTCAGGCTTGAGTATTTAAAGGGGCAGCATAGGCCCTAGTATTAAAAGGGGCATCACAGGCCCACTACAGGTTTGAGAGGGGCCCAGTAAAGCAAGCCCCAGAGAGATAAAGGGGCATCATCAGATCCACTAAGGACTTGAAGGACAGCAAAGTCCGTAGGTGGTTAAAGGGACCCATTAGATAAGCCCACGGAGTTGAGAGATTTAAAGGGACCCAGCAGTTACAAGGGTAAAAAGGGGAAATCAGAGTGGAGAAAGGTATGCATCCAAAGGAAAGTACAGAGAGGTAGCCAGATCCTGACGCCAAAGAGACCTACAAGTATGGAGGGTCAGAACAAGGGGTGCTTAGCACACAACTGCTATTGAATGACTGTCAGCTGATGAACTGTGTATTGTTTAGTACCTAAAATATTGTGTTGATTGTAAGTACCAAGACTGTATTAGACCAGGATTGTGGTTATTTACCCCTGCTATGAACAATTGCCCTAGACTTTGGTTATTTACCCCTGCTATGAACAACTGCCCTAGTCTTTGGTTATTTGCCCCTGCAATGAACAATTGCCCTGGATTCCAGCAATTTGCCCCTGTTCCTGGTAAATTGTCCCAGCAACAACTGAATGCATTGGTGCAATGAAAGTGCATTCACCAGTGTTCATAGTGCCAATTGAATGTATGTGGACTCAATCTTCTGCTGCAACACCCCTGGTGGGGTTGTTCACAGCAGATTCTTCACCAAAGCAGTCTTCAGCCAGTGAAGAACTTTACAGTAACACCCTTCCCTGTCATCCACCATTGGTCAAAGTCGATGTAACCTGGTGTGAGTCGCAGTTGCTGGCTCCTGGTTTCCTTATGGTTCAGTCAGCCTGGAAGTGGAATGTCCTGAAAGAAGCCTCGTCCATCACTCCCAGTCGTTTGCCGAAAGTGAAGTCTGACATGGCCAGTGTGTGTCGGCGTCCGCCGGTTTGTTGTTTTTCTGGTTCTGGACAGTACAGGGCTCTGATCTTCTCCCTGCATCCTTTTTTCTTTTTTTTTTCCATTAAATAAACTTTATTAATTTTCTTATAGGATTTTATAACAGAAACAGTTACAACAAGCATTTGTCAATGCCGAACATTGGTGTTTGGCATGTATGGTGCTTTACCCTAATGCCCTGTGCAATTGCTGGTAATTGCACAATAAATTGTCAGCATGACCTGTTTGTTACCCCCATTGAGCGCTACATAGGCGGAAACACGTTTTGGGCAGGATGTGAAAAATGACAGCTGTACTGCTCATAAGGAAGTGTGGTAAAATGCCAATGTTGAAAATCTGGAGTGGAAATATTGAAAATGTGCAAACCTATGAGCGTGTGTGGGAACTGTGCAATGCAGGCTCGTAAAACAGTCATTTTTAGGAATTTTTTCAGCAAATTTTCAACATTGCCATTTTAAAACCTCTGCTAATGAACAGCGTCACTGTGATTATCTTACTGTGTCCCATACATTGATTTTGTACAAGGACTGCTTCATTGTGCACTACATGGGGGGGAAAGATGTTTTGGGCAGGATGTGAAAAACTGACAGTTGTACTGCTCATAAGGAGGTGTGATAAAATGGCAATGTTGAAGATCTGGAGTGAAAATATTGGAAATTCGCAAACTTACGAGCGTGCATCAGAATTGCGCAACGCAGACTCATAAAACAGTCATTTTTAGGAATTTTTTCACCAAATTTTCAGCACAGCCATTTTAAGACCTCTGCTCATGATCAGTGTCACTGTGATTTTCTTAATGTGTCCCATACATTGAGTTTGCACACCGACTGCGCCATTGTGTGCTACATGGGCAGAAACATTTTGGGCAGGATGTGAAAAATGGCAGCTGTACTGCTCATGAGAAGGTGTGATAAAATGGCAATGTTGAAAATCTGGAGTGAAAATATTGAAAATTCGCAAACGTACGAGCCTGCGTAGGAACTGCGCAACATACGCTTGTAAAACTGTAATTTTTTGGAATTTTTGCACCAAATTTTCAACATGGTTTTTTTGGGACCCCGTCTCATGATGTCACTGTCATGGTGTTATTCGAGGCTGAAGGGTGATTTCATGCAGTGACTGCGCAGTGCCTGCAAAATCACCCTTCGGGCCCGAATAATGTCATGACAGTGACATCATTCATGAGAAGGGGTCCCAAAAACCCCAGTTGAAAATTTGGTGCAAAAATTCCAAAAAATGATTGAGATATGCAATAAAGTTGAATCCCCCCCATCTAGCCCATTATACAGCTTACCGGCATTTCCTCAGTTCACGGTCGTCTTTGAAGAGTGCAGACGTGTCCCCAGTCCACCGAAGATTGTCGTGCCGGAGTCAGGAGGTAAGTATGGGGTGGGGGGTGGGGAGGCTGGGTCGCAGTGGGTGGGTGCGGGTTGTGGGGGGGGGCTACAAGACTCGCCGTGGGACCGTTTTTATTTTACAGGGGAAAAAAAAGAATGACGTGGGACGTTTGCCATGCTGGGGTAGGCTCCCAGCATGGCAGAAGATGTGTGGGGGGGCTGAGGAGCTGACAGGGGATTGGGCACCCCCATTGGCAAACTACGCGGTGGGGCCAAGGAGCCGACGTGGGATTGGGCACCCCCATTGGCAAAACAACAGGAAAGGTTTGTCACACTGGGGTGAGCTCCCAGAGTGGCAGCAGTATGGCTTTGTGGGTGGGTCGTGGAGCCGATGGGGGATTGGACACCCCTGTCGGCAAACAATGTTTGCCACGCTGGGGTGGGCTCCCAGTGTGGCATAAAAGCTTTGGGGGGCGTGATGGACGTACGCGGGGGGGAGGTAGCGTGTGACACAAGGCGGGGGGCAGTGCTCAGTATGGCAGCAGTGCTTTCCTTGGAAGCAGAGGAACACTGCTGTCATACTGAGCTCCTGCACCCATTGGTGGAGAACCACCACGTCTGCTCAAGGGAGCAGTGCATTGGGTGGGAGAGGCACACCTCCAAGTGTGCTACTCTCCCAATACGTTCCTTGCACATGCGCACAAGCGAACGTAAAAAAGCGTACAGAATCCACAAAGTAACAAAGCTGTTTTGTATATACAATACATTTGAGAATTAGTATCTTGTGAAATAAAACATTGATTGAATAAAATACTAAGTACAGTAACTGAACTAAGGGTACAGTCTACCCAATCTACCCCTTCCCACCTAGCCCTTCTGGCACAGTACCAAACAGGGATTAGTTTAATGTATTTGTATCCATGTAAAAGATTACTCCAGTTAAGGTGTCTACAAGGCCTATGTAGGGACATACGTTAAAGTAAATTATTACTGAAGGGGAAGTAGAGAAAAACATTACAACTGTTGACATTGACAATGAAATGGGGACCAACAGCTCTTAAAAGTGCGCCATGCTCCAGTAGCCAAGGCAACCGCCCTTTCCGCTGCTAGAGCCATTAAAAACTCCTGATATCATTCAGCAATGGAAGGGGTCCGATCCCCCTTTCCAATGTCGCAGAATAAGGAGCTTGGTGACTTATGCCACCAGAGTCATATAATACTTATGCCTTACAGAGGATATCCGAGTATAATCTCCTAACAAATAAATGTATGGGGTTAAATACAGAGGGAAGAGAGCAAGAGGTTAGAGTTTAGTCTGCACCAATTCCCATAAGTTTTTAGACTTGGAGCAAGTCCACAATTTGTGCATCAGAGAGCCATCTTGATCTGCACATACATCACAATTCATGGATGAATTACAGTGCATTATGTACAACTTAGAGGGAGTTAGGTATAAATTATGTAATATATTAAATTGCAGGAGATGAAGTCTATCCTGTTAATATATTTTTGAAGTTTAGACCAAACAGTGTGCCAGAAAGCCACCGGCTTGTCCAACCAACATTAGAGTCGATTTCCAGTAATAAGCAGTGGGGGTGTTAGCTACAGCTCTGGAGCATAATTCTTTATAAAGTCCAGAGATAGGTTTAGGAGAAGAAGCTAAAAACCTAGTTTCTGAAACCATTTCCCAGCATGAGAATGTCATGGGGAGGCCCCAAATAATGCACTACTGATGACCTTAGTTGAATCAGTTTAAAAAAATCTTTGGGGATTAAAGCATATTTAGACCTCAGTCTCATAGGGGACATCACTTTACCATCTGCAATGAAAATCCTGAAGGGTTGCCCCAGCTAGGGGCGGACAAAAGGCAGGAGAAACTGGTTTCCCTGCAATACAAATGTTTGGATTTTTTAGTAAGGGCTGAGACAGGTCCTTCTGGGGTCGAAACCCAAATTTAATGCACAGTTGCACATAGGCTTTTAAATCCCATCCTAGAGGAGTATCTTTGAGATCCGTGGGTATACTCAAATAGCTGAGGTGGGGTAATGAGGCTGGAGCTAGCTGGAATTTCTGAAAAAGGTCCTGCTCGATAGTTTGCCATTCGGGTAAAAAATATGTCTGCATGTCTGGAGCTCATCCCTTCAGAAATTTCGATCTATGAGTAGCCAAATAATAGAAGAAAAAATCAGGAAGTTGTAAGCCCCTCATCTTCTTAGCCCTGGTCAATTTCGCATAAGACCGCCTAGGTGGTTTTCCAGCCCATATAAATCTAGAACAAGTTGAGTGTACTGCCCCAAATCATTTAATCAGGAGTGGTAAATTTAACATAGAGAGTAGATAAAGTAGGCGCGGTAGCACTGTCATTTTAATGAGATTAGCTCGCCTTCACATAGATAAAGGCATGCTCTGCCAGCGCTGTAAATCCTCTGTCAGAGTATACGCTACAGAGTCCAAGTTAAACTTTGTCAGCTGCGAGAGCTCTTCAGTTATTTTAATGCCTAGGTAAGTCAGGGCTTTAGGCTCCTACTGTAGGCCTAGCTCTAATATTTGGGATTTGGTACAAAAATAGGATAAAGAGTAGACTAGGGTCTTAGACTTGTTCAACCTGTAGCCCAAGAAGGAGCTGAATAGTTTAATCAGGTCCAATACCTCCGGCTCAGAAGACTTCCAATCTGCGATATGCAGTAATAAATCATCAGCAAAAGCCAAAGCCTTATATTGTTGGCTTCCTAATTCGATACCCCTTATCCCCATAGCTATCTTCAATCTCCTTATTAATGATTCAATATAAAGATTAAAGAGATACAGGGACAGGGGACACCTTGTCTTGTCCCACTTGACAGCCAAATGTTATCAGAAAATTCATTGTTGCATGTTACCTTTGCTGAAGGAAAGGAATACAAGACTTGAACATTCTGAATAAAATCCTGCAGGAACCCAAATTGTTTTAGGACATAAAAAAGGTAGGGCCAAGCAACCCTGTCAAATGCTTTTTCTGCGTCCAGGGACACCAAGGCTGCCTTGGTCCTAGGGTCCCTGGATGTAGAAATAAGATAAAACAGCTGACGGAAGTGGTCACTTGCATTACAACCAGATATAAATTCAACTTACTCGGGACCTATTAAGGAAGTCCAAACTGAGGACAAATGAGATGCTAAAATTTTAGCATAGATCTTTACATCATTGTTAATAAGAGAGATAGGGCGATAGCTCTCAGGCTTCAGAGGGTCCTTTCCAGATTTGAGCAACAGAATAATTTGGGCTTCAAACAGTGATTTTTCTGTTATAGGGGAACTATTACAAAAATTAAACAGATCAGCTAGAAGTGGAGCTAAAACTGACTAATAAGTTTTATAGAAAAGGGCTGTATATCCATCTGGCTCTGGGGCCTTATCTAATGGTAAAGAAGCAAAAGCCTGTGTTACTTCTTGCTCAGTTATGGGACCCACAAGCTGAGTCTGTTGGTCTGAAGTTAAAGAAATCAATTGAGCCTGAGCAATAAAGTCAGTGATCCAATGCTCAGAGGAGTCTGGAAGAATAGGAGAAGAATATAGGGCCTGGTAATAGTTCCTAAAAATCTCTGCTATGTCCTTGGCATTCCTTGTTACTGTCCCTGAGCCTGGGTTGGACAAGGCTGAAATCCACCTGGAGGAGCTATGCTGTTTTAAGTTGCAAATCAAGTAATTTGCCAGCTTTCTCTCCTTGGTCTATGTAAGTAGCTTTCAAACATGATGCTGCCCTAGCCACATTATCTGTTTGATAGATTGAATATTGTGTTCGAAGCCTTGCTAATTTATCTCGATCTGCTTCAGATGTGGTTGGAGACAGGGTCCATTCCAGAGCACAAATGTGTTGAAGTCAGTTATCAACTTGAGAAAGGGTCTTTGTTTTGTGAATAGTTGCTATTCTAATTAGCTCTCCCTGCCATGTGGATTTCAGCGCCACCCATAAAACATCTAGGCATGGAATAGAGTGTTGATTATATTGTACTGAGTTAGCAATAAACATCTATAATTGGTCCACTATAGCCTGATCTTTAAGAAGAAGGTTGTTGAGGGACCAAATAAAAAGATGTAACTTTATTTTAGGGAAATCCACTTGCATAAGAACTGGTGAGTGGTCAGATATTACATAGGGATGTATTGTGCAGGACAATACCAATGATAAAATAGACTTACCAACTGAAAAATAGTCCTGCTTGGAAAGGACCTTATGGGGAGCTGAGTAAAAGCTATAATTCTTCTCTGCTGGGTGCAGCACCCACCATGGATCAGCTAGGCCTAAAATATCTATCCGTTCTCTTAGGGCTCTCTGTGCTGGGGAGAGTCTTGCAAGAGTCCTATATGCTCTGTCCATATCATTAGCAAAAACTAAGTTAAAATCCCCACCCAACAAACAGGGTAAATGAGCAAAAGGTGCCATGATGGAAGCCAATTTAGCAAAAACAGTAGGGGAATCTATGTTGGGACCATATATAGTATCTAGAACTAATTCAGTACTGCCCAGAATTCCTTGAAGAAACAAAAAACACCCTTTGGGGTCTTTTATCTCAGAGTTATACTGAAACAGGATTATCTTGTGTATCAAAATAGCTACGCCACCCCTCTGGGGACTGGCTCCGGCGGCATAAACCCATGCCTTTTTTAAAACATTTACCTAAGTATCTAGAAGATGTGGTTCATGTAGGTACACCAGTTGGGGTGAAAATTTGGCTAAGTGACAGAATCACATATTTTTTCTTATTGTCCCTACCACCTTTTATATTCCATGTTATCAAACTAAGCCCTTGAGTTATAATAGTTGAATACTGACCATTTTATAAGGCCGGACAAAGCTGTTGGTAGAGCACCACTACCCACCCTCCTACCCCTCCTCCCAAGAAAGTGATAAACTTGTAAATGGAACATCCGTAACAAATAACCAGAACTATTAAATTGAACAACCGTCTCCATCCCTGGCCAACTGCCTACTCCAAATCATGTGGCCCATGTTTAGGCTGCAGATGCTTAGAATCCACCCCCCCCCCCCGAAGGATAAAAACTAAAGATCATAGCAGCTAACCAATGTAAAAAATAATTTCTACTTTCCTTTCTTCTGGTAAAACTGTCCATATCAAAAATATATATATATTTTTTTTTTTAACAATTTCAATAACAAATAAAGAACTTGTTGGCAAAATTACCTGGAATTAAGTAAACACTCTAGTAGAAAGATATTAAATTATATGAGGTTGCCTCTGTAATACTAGAGAAGTCTGAACTTACATTGTAATTATAGGCTTCAGTTTGTAACATCCAACTAAAAACCAGAGTTCTGCCAGAGTTTCATATAAAATGCCTTAAACCTTGAGTAGGAATTCAGTAATTAAATTTTATCTATGAACCAAGATTCACTTTGCTGTCCTGTTACTACTCAATTAGTAGCCAAGAAAAAATCTACGTCCGGCCATACAGGGGAGCTCTGATCTTAATAATATCTGAGAAAGACAAGCAGTGTAATAAACTTAATTCGATTTCAGAACTTTCCAATAAAGAAAAAAGAAAAGAAATAAACTTATAAAAGTCCTTCAGGTTGTTAAAGAGCAAAAACTACAATGTAAGTGTTTTCATTTAACAAACCTCATCTCTTTCTACTGTGAAATATGTTTTATAACATTTTCTTTAACATGCTACTCAAACAGATCCTTGTACAAAAGGAAAGCAATTTGCCGACATCACATTCATTCACATTGAAAACACTGTTCAAGTTTTAAATAGATCAGGAAGCAACCTTACAAGTTCTACTTGGGCTTTTTCAGTGGTGTCAAATCGATGGATCCCCGTTGGCAATGTAACTTCTAATCTAGCTGGATACATGAGACGGTATTTAATTTGAGCCAACCATAGTTTGGATATAATGGGTCTGTAGGCTTGCAGAGCTTGATGAACTTTCAAGGTAAGGTCAGGCACGATTTTCAGATTTTTCCCTTCCCATTGGACTGCTGCTATCTTCTTGACTGCTCGCAACACATAATCCCTGTCAAGATAATTGAGCAAGTAGAAAATACTAGGTCATGGAGGCTCTGATGGCAGTGGTTTTTCCCTTAAAGCTCTGTGACCTCTTTCAATAGTGTAGGTTGGACCACGAAGGCTTGGACCGGCAATTTTTACACAAAATTTCTGGAGAAACTCCAGCATGTTTGCTCCTTTTGCCCCTCAGGAAGTCCCAGGAGGACAAGGTTATTCCTTCGGCTGCGGCCTTCCAGGTTGTCTACCTTGTCCTCCTATTTTATCATCCTCCTGTTGAAAGTAACCAGGGCAGGCTCTATTTTAGCTTGATGATCTTTTAAAGACCAGACCCCAGTTTCTGCATCACCGACCCTTGTAGATTAGTTCTTTCAATGTGGGTTTGATATCTTTTAAGTTTTTCATAATGGTTAATACTGCCACTTTAATAGTATTAAGATCAGTGACAATGTGAGATGCAGAGACTATGTCCATATTGGGACCAGGGTTGAGGAGAGAGAGGCCTGTAAGGGTGAAGTGCTCCATCATGGCTGCTTGGCTTCCAGCGTTGATAAGGGTTCATCCCTGGGTCCCTTGGTGGAGGACAGGTTTGCAGCATCCATGGCATTGGTTTCTTCTTCAATAGCAGTTGAAGGAGTTGCTGCCCATTCCCAAAGCTCAGAGAATTAGCTGGAGGTTTGTTTTTTAAAATGAATGATGCTATTAAGTGGAATTTTCTTGTGGGGGGCTTGGAGCTATGCAAAAGCGCTGCTACTCCGATGCCTGCATCATGTGACTCCCTTCGTCCTGCATCCTAATCTTTCTGCTTGTTTCACCCTGCTTGCACTGTGTCGTCTTCTGGGAGTTCACTTGATCTTGGTGATCCTCCTGTGGATCTTTTGCCAAAGAAGCTTTAATGTGCCTTCATCCTTGGCAATCCTTGTAAGTGGATTCGACACCAAGCATTTGTGTTCCTTCATCCTTGGCAGCCCTGGTCAAGGGTTTGTGCCTAGGAATCTGCAGTCGATCTTCGATCTTCACTCTTGGCAATCCTTGCAAGTGGATTATATTCCAAGTTTGTGTTCCTTCAGCCTTGGCAGCCCTGGTCAAGGGTTTGTGCCAAGGAAATGTTTAGCATCTTATGCTAAAGTATTCCGGCAAACTTAGACAGTGGGTTGACCAAAGAACCAGGGTCTGTTTAAAAATATCTCCTATCCCCTCCAACTTATCCTAGGTTTTTGCACAGGTGTACCTTGGCACCAAGCAGGAGCCCCATTTTCCCTTTTACCTCATTGCTACTCCATTCTTCAGCTGTGCGCATGAAGACAGCAAGAAAAGTTGGACTTCTGTTAATGGCAATAGACTTTTAGTGTTGTTTTTTTCCACTTAGCATCTCAGGGTTGGGATAGAGTGTTCATACAGCCTGTATAGATGTTATATAGCATGAAGAGCTATTTATTGAGTTTTAGACATTTTAGAGTTTGCATTATATAGTTGTATGTTATTTGTTACTGCCTAGATATCCACAATGCTGTCCATACTCACTTTTGTTTTTGTTGCTAGTATTTTCTTGTATGGCCATGTCCTCCTTCCCCTGCTGGCAAATAAACATCTTTGCTTCATCCGACCTCTGTGTAGGACTCCTGCCTCTCCTTGGTGGGTGATTCCATCCACCTACTCCCATTCGAACCTTCAGCTACCCCTCATCATCAGACCTGCTGAGGGTGACTCTGGCACTGTTGGTAGCGAGACAGTTCCATCCACCACTCAGAGTGAAGAAACCCAAGGTCTACAAGTATAGCACTGCTAAAAAACTTGGTGTAGTCGGCAGGATATAGAAAATGTTCTAAAGAGTCCAAAGCCGGAGAAGACACAGAGCAGGATGTCACTGAGAATGGAAGGCAGGGGTGGACTGTGTAGAGAAGTTGGAGAAGGTCCAGGTCAGGTGCACCCATCACCTTTATCCATGCCGTGTTATTAGGAGCACCCTGGCTTCTGCTGTATACTGGGGAGCAGGTTAGCAGTAGGTTAGAAGAGTTTTGTTCCAGGACGCAGTCCATGTTCCAGCTGTATCAGATTCCCAAAGACCAAAAGACAGAGATATTGATTGGGCAGTTGAGAGGAGTTGCCCAGCGTGAGGTTCAGTCCTGGCTGGAAAGGGAGAGAGCCACTGCTGACCAGATCTTTTGTCGCTTGCAGAACACGTTTGACATGCAAACTATCTCCGCTCTAAACAAAAACACACAGAACAAGCAGCACTCACAGAACACAAACAAGAGAAACCAAGTAGGTAAAGTTCAACAGCAGGAGCCCTTGGTTTCTCTCATTTATGTTCTGAGAGTGCTGCTTGTTCTGTGTGCTTTTGCTTATGCTTTTTTTAGCAGCACTGACCCTTCTAGTGATGCTCCATATGCTTTTGTTTCTTTTTTTTATCTCTGCTCTAAAGTTGCAGTTCTTGTCACGCACTCAACAGCACCAAGAAATGCTATGGGAGTATGTCTTAATTCTGCAGGAGGTGCTGAGAGCCATTGAGAAGATTGACCTAATGGAGGTCCAGGACCCTGATCGATCCTTGACAGAGAAGTTCACAGAGGGAGTGTATAGTGAGTCCCTAAAAAGAGAGCTCCATTTGCTATATTGGCAAGATCCCAATGCTCATTTCTGGGATTTTAAAGAATAGGCCATAAGGATGTAGGGATCTGGAAGGATGGGAGAGGAAGTGGCAGCCTGTCAACAGAAGATGATGCCCCAGAGTACAGCGTGGCCAGAATACCCCATTGAATCCTTGGTATTGGAGGATACACAGCAGCCAGAGGCATGTTCTGGAAGGCTACTTCATCCAAGGTCCAGGTATGAGGGAGCATCGTTTGGGAGTTATCAGAGCCATTTTCCAGACTCTGACAAGGTCTACACCCAGAGATCTCTGCCCCAAGTGCCTCACCAGAAAGTGACACATAATCTAAACCAGGAATGGATAGAACAGATCACAGCTCCTTAAAGATGGCTGGAAGAGAAGGATGTTTAAAGGACAACCGGAAGAAGGAAGAAGATGCCCGATAGATACGTTTGATGGCCAGAGGAGACCCATCCACAGAAGGTGTGATGTTGATGGACACAGGCAACAGTGAGGCCTTAGGAAAACTGACAGACAAGAGACCAAAAGTGCAAGACACCAGCTATATGAAACACTCAGAGATAAATCAAAAGAATCGATCATGGCAATACAGCAATAAGAGAGCACTCAAGAAGCCAACCAGAATGGCAAGCTGAAGAACTTTCACATGACAGAATGTAATTGGAGCGAGAATGTGAATTCCCCAGGGTGACTCACCAGCAACAAGAAAGAAAGGATAAAGAACAAACCACACAGCTGCTCCAGAATGAAAGAGAGAACAGCTCCACCAAGAAGTTGAAAAACTCCAGTCCATGGTCAAAGATTTGCAGAGAGAATGAATACAGCCACGCAAGATATCACCAGAAGCCTAGTACTTCCAGCAGAACAATGCACAGTGTTGGAGAAAGTCAGACTGCCTCACCTCTGGTGTGCAGTCCAAGAGTAAAATGGTCATCAGCCAAACAGAACCTGAGACGATGGCTGAACAAGAAGATTGTGTTTACCCTTGGGGACCAAAGAAAATGAAAGATGTTAAACCACTAAGCATTTCATTGTCTGTGGGAGAACATGTCATGATGAAGAGAACCAACCAAGGGAACAAGTCGCTTTCAGAATGGGAACCAGAACCTTATGTTATTGTGGCAATTCCGTACCCTGACCTCAAAGTGTACAGGATCCAAGTGGAAAATAGGAAGGGAGTTGAAAAGTTTGTACACTTAAGTCAACTCAGACCAAGTATACTTCAAGGAACTGTGGAAAAGAGGACTGATTTAGTGCCAAAGGAGAGGCAGGAGCATACTATGGATGGACCCACCGACATAGGGTCCTCAGTGCAGTGGTGTGCTGATCATTGGGCTCACGCATCCCATATGAACCCGTTCTACTGTCCAGTTACTGAGCTCACAGTAAACCATAGGCCTGTAGATTTCCAGGAGGTAGAGTGTGTTTCTGAAGATAACATGGTTCCCCATATTCGTAGATCACAGAGGTCCAATTTTGGTTCTCCCTAAAAGATACATGATGGAAGCCCTTCAGATAGAATCTGCTCGTGTACAATAGTCTAGTAAATTTACAGCAGACATGGTCATTTAAAGTTTGAGATTCTGTTTAGAGTTATTGGCTTAATTTAGAATTAAAGAATTTGTAGAGTTAAGATAACTGTCTTAGAGTTTGAGTTATAAAGGCAATAGAGATATTCATATAGCTGAGAAGATATTGTGCTAGTGGTATAAAAAGAAAATGTTGGAGATATGTGGGGACATGTATCATTTGGTGGGCCCAAATCTGTAGTGCCCCAAAGTTGGGGGCACAACAGAAAGAAGAAAATGTGCCCCAGGGCAGGGTAGAGTCCCCTGCCAGTGTGTTCCCCACTCCACTTAGCCAGAAAGCAGCTGCTGTAAAAAGAAATAAATCTTTTTTTTGTTCCCTGGCCACACCTGCTCCATTCTGGACCCCCCCCCGTGAAGCAGCATGAGCCACTGGAGCATCTTTCAAATCCAGCTCACACTGGGCTGTTAGAAAACCAGCCTGCATTGCCAAAGACATGCGTCCTGAATACTGGCCAGTCCAGTGAGTTGATCTGTGGCCAGAGATGCAGACAGTCAGTCACCACATTCCTGAGGGCAAGGAAGAGCCTGGGGAGAGTGCTCACGGGCACTCTGAAGAAAAACATCCACTTTTGTAGAGAGAGGAGACACAGGTAAGAAAATGTAATTCACTGGCTTAACTGTGGTCTGCTTCTCATCCCTCAATGCCGCCGTCAGTTCCAGTGCGTGTGCGGTGCTGTGGTAGTCCAGTCTGTTACTATGCTGCAGTGTGGACTCTGTTCTTCCCCAATTTTTATTTTTAATGAAAGTATATGTTCCGGTCCCTCATCAGTGTCATAGGAAGAGCTGCATTAAGAAGGAGAGAAAGACTGTCGGGCATCCTGCAGGCCCCCTGTCACCTTTGTTGTCCACCTCATTTCCTGCTTGTAGCCCTCCCTCTGCCAACAAGCACCTCTCATCTCCCACAGCAGTTGCTTCTCCCTGGGCCGGGAAAGTGAGTTGGCGGCAACACAAGAGTGCTGTCTGCCTGAAACAAATCTAAAAGTTTTTTTAATTTTGTTACAAATGCCGAAAGGGTGCCTGAAGAAAATGGCTGAGAGCTGAGAGAGGGTGTCAGACCAGAAGGCCGTATTTAAATATTTTATTGTTGGTTGAGGATAGCAACACCCAAGGGAAGGGCCAGGACTAAAAGGCCCATAGGGGAAGAATATATATATTCATAATGGGTGGTGTAGAGGCGGGGTGGCCCCAGGTGACTGATAGGAAGGCTGTAGTCAGGCCTGAGTATTTAAAGAGCCAGCATAAGCCCAAGTATTTAAAGGGGCATCACAGGCCCACTACAGGTTTGAGGGGACCCAGTAAAGCAAGCCCCAGACAGATAAAGGAGCAATGTCAGACCCACTAAGGACTTGCAGGACAGCAAAGGCCCTAGGTTGTTAAAGGGGACCAGTAGATAAGCCCACAGGGTTGAGAGATTTAAAGGGGCCCAGCAGTTACAAAGGCAAAAGGGGAAACCAGAGTGGAGAAGGGCATACATCCAAAGGAAAGTCCAGAGGGTAGCCAGATCCTGATGCCAAAGGAACCCACAAGTGTGGAGGGTCAGAACAAGGGGTGCTTAGCACACAACTGTTATTGAATGAACTGTGTTTTGTTTAGTACCTAAAATGTAGTGTTGATTGCAAAGTACCAAGACTGTATTAGACCAGGCTTGTGATTATTTGTCCCTGCTATGAACAATTGCCCTAGACTTTGGTTATTTGCCCTGCTATGAACAATTGCCCTAGATTCCAGGAGTTTGCCCCTGCTCCTGGCAAATTGTCCCAGCAACAACCAAATGCATTGGTGCAGTGAAAAGTGTATTCACCATCACCAGTGTTCATAGCGCCAATTGAATGTATATGGACTCAGTCTTCTGCTGCAACACCCCTAGTGGGGTTGTTCACAACTGATTCTTCACCAAAACAGTCTTCAGCCAGGGAAGAACTTCACAGCAACACCCTTCCCTGTCATCCACCATTGGTCGACGTCAACATAACCTAGTGTGAGTGGCGGCCGTTGGCTCCTGGTTTCCTTGTGGTTCAGTCAGTCTGGAAGAGGAAACAAAAATTAAGTATTAATATTTTAATAGAATCAAACAAAAAGAGAAGGTATGCCAAAAAGTGGTCTCAGACCCAAAGGAGGCACATTGGTCACTAACTAAAAGGGAGTGTTACGGGGCTATTAAGCCATCACTAGCATGGTACCTGAAAGTACAAAGACAGAGGAATCCTCCCTCTTCCTCCTGCACTCCCCTCTCTGTCTGACCTAAGAGGAGAACAATCAACTAAGGTAAAATGGGGGAGGTCATGGGGGAACTAAAAAGGGAGAAGGGGAGACTAAGAAATAGCAACTGACATCAGGGGGGAATAAACAGCTTCAAATAACTCAGAGCAAGCCCCTGTATGCAATACTTAACCATTAATGGGGGAGGGGGACTGGCTAATAATTAAAAAAATGCTTCTCCTTCACAAAAAGATAATCTTAATGAGAAAGAAAAAAGCGCAGGACCACTGAAGGCAACCGCCCTGGGGAGCAAAAGAAGACCACCTCAAATCGAGAGCCCTTGAAAGTAATGGCTATAGGGCTATATGGGGGAAGGACGCAATCTCGCAGGTTCCCCTTTCTCAGATATAAAATACATACAAAACGTAAACTGACTCACAACTTGAGAAGGAATCAGTAACTGGTCATCGCCCTCCATTGAGGCAAAAAAAAAAAGTGGCAACAAGCTGAATAGCCCGGGGTTAAAGCCCAGCAAAAACAAAACATACTACTGCAGTGCTACTATTAACAAGGACAAGAGAACAAAGTCTGGTAAATTGAATTGAAATGTAACAGGCTAAAGCAGGGTGTTCCATTAATCAGAATCATGGGGATTCCTGCTTGACATACTGCTTCTCCCCCCACCCAGTAATACAACACAAAACAGCACAGCATTACATTCATGCAGATCCAAAGAGAAGGAGAAAAAAAGGGTGTCTCCACAAAATGAAACCCAACAAATATATCAAAGCAAAAATATCAGCCCCATTAATAAGGGCAGGTTAGCCAGATTATATATTGCAGGTGGAGTCCTGGGGAAAGACAAGGAATAAATCCAATAAAGCAGATCAGGCCTTCAATGATGACAACAAAAATGAACACCAGTTCAGCCCAGTCAAGAAAGATCCAGTTACATGTAAATAAAGGTCCCAAAACACTGGCAGGTACAGTTCAATGTATCTCAAGGGAGGCGGTAGCTTACTGCACAGCAAACTGACAGGCCGTCCCAAGCTTGTAAAAGGAATTGCTTCCTGCCACTGGGTCACTGAAAAAGTGCTCAAGTAAGCGGCGGCTGCCAGGCCCTAGGGTTGCCACCTTTGGATGAGGCAAAAACTGGATCATAAGCTCCGCCCCTAGCCCCACCCCTTTTCATGATTAATTATGCATTGTTCCTCCTAGAAGGCCACTTTTTATATCAATAAAAGACAACACTTAAAGCAGCAGTTCAAAAAAAATGGCACTGTGCCTGTTAAAGTTACTTTTCTAGGTTCTTCCTAATAATTTATTTACTGATGTATTTATTTATTGACATTGATTAACCAGATAAACATATAGAGATAAAAGAAATCTAATTTACAGATATGATCTGGGGGGGAGACAAAGGAAATACTGTAAATAGCATACAACAGTATACATACGTTATATCTTTTTCTGGCTCCATTTCCTGTTCTTGTCCACAGCACTATTTCAGAGCCAAAGAAGTGACCATACTTTTTTCTTGAGGAAAAAAAATAATTTAAAACATTTAAAAATGCCTAAATTATGTTAGAGATTAAAATGTTTAGCAGCAAATGAAAGTGGAGGACAACTGGCTTTGTTACTGTTACAAAATGTAGGGGCAGCTGTGCAGCTATGCCACTTTAAGATGCAGTGGAGAGATTAGGTTAAGTAAGTGCTAGTGGTGTTAAGTGCCATACTTTACACCTCCCAGGATGACTGCATTCACAAACAAAAGGCTACATTGACAACAGAACTTGTTTGTAACCTGGGCATGTAGCTGAAACAGTGAATGATGTGACAAAAGTTGTTTCAAAAGTATATAAGCACTTAAAATGGCTCAAAAACCTGACCAACACAGCAAAAAAAATGGATTACCTGCTAGGGAACCTGAAAACCTGATCACCAGGTAAAAAACCTGACAGGTGGCAACCCTACCAGGCCCCCTCCAGATCCCCGGTCTCTCCCAACACAGTACTCAACAACCTGTAGACCGGTAGTTATTAGTGTTCATAATCCCAATTAGAAAAGGCACTCCAATGTTGGTCACTCAAAACATGGCAGGCAACTTATGCAGGAAAAACAGGCAGTTAGGGAGAGAGGGCAGCTAACAGGTCTTGCACAGCATGGAGTAAAATGCCAAATTCCATCAGACAGCAGAATGGCACTCAGGTGAGGCTGCCCCTGCACTAACATCCATCTGAGAGGCATCCCCAAGTTTCAAAGTTCACTGAGTCTCAAGCGGAGGAGATGAGCCCAAGTGCTGCTGCAAAACGTGGTCTGTATCCTCCGGGGAGAAGAACTGGTGTACTTGGCCATCAAGAGTAACAATCCGCAAGACTGCATAAAAGGAATTTTCTTAAGAGCTTTTTTCTTTTCCTAATGAGTAAATTAAGTAAGAATACACATGTATGACTGAGTTCAAAAGAACTAATATGATGTATTGGAATGCAATACATACTCTCTCACAATTCATTGTTCAATAGAAAAAAGTTTTAATAAAAATTCAATTAAAAAAAAGAGTAACAATCAGGGTCATGGGATAAAGTAGAGCATAAGTCATCCCCCTATTTTGCAGACCCTGCTTTATCTTATCAAAAGCTTGGCACCACTCCAATATGCTCCGCGGGTAGTCGGGGTAAAATGAAATCCTCACTCCAGCCACAGTGATGTCTTTCAATTCCCTGGCATTGGCAAGAACAAGCTCTTTGTCCAGAAAATGGAGCAGTTTGAAAAATAGAGGGTGAGGCTTATCAGCTGGAGCGGAGGATGGAGCATGCCTGATCCTATGTGTGCCAGCTCGATCTCAAAATCGAACTCCGATGGGGAAAGCTGAAGCCACACTGGGAGATTGTTCTGCAGGTATTGTACAGAATTTCTGCCCTCCAGGCCTTCTGGAAGACTGATAATGTGGACATTCTTTTGCTGACCCCTGCCCTCCAAATCCTCCAATTTAGCAGTCATCCAGACCAAATGACGTTCAGCGGCCTGGAGATGGTGTTCTTGTACAGTAGACTGATCAACCACCTCGACTAGGGACTTCTCATTCTTTTCTACCCTGCCTGTAAGTGTTAAAAGACAGGTTTTTGTATCTGTGACAGTAAGACGTATGGTTTCGACTTTAGCTGCAATTTGCTCCAGAAGGTGTGCTTGCTGAGCAGGATTCATGGGCTATGTTGAGCGATCCTCCATGGCAGCTATCTTCGGGTCAGGGAAGGAGCTGTGGGGGGGATTTATCAATTGATTTCTTTTGTTTAGTGATAGCTGAAGGAGCCATACGAAGCTGTCCCCAAACACTCTAGAGGATAAATGTTGCCCCTTCACTAAAAGTTGCGCAATCCCTCTTAAAAAATCACCAGAATAGAAGAGAGAAATGGGAGGCAGAATGGAGCTGTGAAACTACGTTGCCATACTCTTTGGGCACCCACATGACCACACATTGTCGTTATTTTTGACTGCCTATAGGTTATGTGTGGTTCATAGCTCAGGCTCGTGCTCCGTACTATAACTAAGTAATGTAGGTTGTGCTTGGATACAGAGGCTAGACCAGTAAGCATAATGATGCATACGAGGTATTAGTTGTATGAAGGGCTTAGTGCTTAGATACTTCAGCATAGACATGAGCAAGTCAGTGATTATAGTACATATGAACTGTATAGTATATGCATGGTGCTTAGATGCTTGAACTGCTGAGTAATTGTTATAACTTGATGTTTTGGCTTTACTCTGTATCCCACCGTAGGAAGGATGCTTAGTCAAGTAGGAAGAGACCCCCCCCAAAAGAAATAATGATATCAAATGATTATCTCCCCCAACTCCAAAGAGTGTGGCCAGTAACACGCAGGAGAGGAAAAACCCCCTTGGGGGGAAACCTCTGAGGACCCATGGCTACTGACCTGCCCATCTTTCTGGGCATACTAAAGGAGAATAATTCTAATTAAGAATAAGTTGTCAGCTAATCTGAAATCCAGAATCATAGATCCTGATTCAGAGAAAGCAAGGAAGCTGGCATTGAAGTACTGATGTTAAGCATCAGGTGAATACAGCAGCACATCCTTTACAGGGAATTCCCAATCCAAGGAATCAATGCCCAGGGCAGAATCTGATGGTAGATTGGACACGATGGTAGGGCGAAACTATTCGAAGCATCGACAGTTGCATTAGTCAAGAAATCCAAAGGCGAGGAAGTCTTCTCCAAGAGCACCTGAGACCAAAAAGTCTATTTTTCTAATCCAGAATTTGAAGCCTGGTGGTTGATGTACTGATTGGCATGCTTGCAAATGACAGCCTGGATGGTTCAGCATGGGAGCTAGCTGAAGGTTATGAGCTGGATGCGGTGAAATAGGAACCTCCGGTCCGGAGTAGATGAGCAAGTAACAATGACTTGACAATTGATTTGTATGAATAGGTAGGCATAAGGCTTGATGGACCTCCAGGCCTCGAGGGGCAAAGCAGGTTGAAGAAACAGGTGACACCCCGATGATGAACCTCCAGGTCCTGTGAGTGCAAAGCAGGTAAGTATGAACAGATAAAGTAAATGACTGGACCTACACGTAGGTCAGATGTAGTAATAGTAGATTCGCCCTGCATGGTGCAGACGTAGTAGCAGAGGAGTAGTATTGCATAGATTATGTAAGGTACATTGAGGGAATGTAATTGAGCATGTAAATTGAAAAGTTTCTCCTTCTGAGTGAGCTCACTAACATAGAAATATAACATAGAAACATAGAGGTTGACGGCAGATAAGGACCGCAAGGCCCATCCAGTCTGCCCATTTCTTTTTCTACATTGTAAATGTGCCATCAGCCTTTGCTCTGTCAGTGGCCTATCTATTCATACTCATCTGTATTGCTCCCTTTTGCCTATCCCATGCCTGTTTGAAGCCCTGCACTGTATTCATAGCCACCACTTCCTGAGCTAGGCCGTTCCATGCATCCACCACTCTTTCTGTGAAAAAGAATTTCCTCACATTCCCCCTTAATCGGCGTCCCTCTAATCTTATGCTGTGTCCTCTTGTTCTGCTATTTTTCTTATATCTAAACATGTTAGACTCTTTCACCTTGTTAATGCCCTTAAGGTGTTTGAATGTTCTGATCATATCACCTCTCTTCCTCCTTTGCTCAAGGGTATACATATTGAGCTCCGTTAATCTTTCCTCATATGTCTTCTGATGCAGTCCCTGCACCATTTTGGTTGCCCTTCTCTAGACTGCCTCAATTTGGTTAATGTCCTTGTGAAGGCGTGGCCTCCAGTACTGCATGCAGTACTCCAGATGGGGCCTAACCAGTGTATATGTACGGTTGATGACTGAATCGGATACAGTAGTGATGTAATGGATCTAATAAGCCTTATAGTACTGAAGTAGAGTAAAGCTGAGATCTACAACATGAAATAGAAGGTCTTCCAGACAGAGCTCAGCTAAGTGTCCTGGCAGGGGTGGAGTAGTAGTAATCCATATGAACTGAAGCGACAAGGCAGAAGCATCCAAAGGAATTGATGATGAATATCCAAACATATCCAGATGTAAATCCATAGTAGAACAAGAAGCTCCTCAAAGGGTAGCACTTACAGCAGGCAGATGCAGGGTACAATATGTGAACCCCCAGGCCCCGATGCTGGGCGAGACAGGTATGGAGTAGAAGTTATCCAACCTCTAGGCCCAGATGGGTGAAGCAGGTCATGTAAGCAGGTGATAAGATGCGTGAGTAATAGAAGTTCAAGGGATCTCCGGGCCCCGCAGAGGCACAGGTCATTTGAAGTGATGCAGTGATATCTTCAGCCCTGGAGCAAGACAGATGGTTAAGCA
Organism: Neoceratodus forsteri; assembly: GCA_016271365.2. NCBI lineage: Eukaryota > Metazoa > Chordata > Ceratodontiformes > Ceratodontidae > Neoceratodus > Neoceratodus forsteri. Next base: position 437,827,632 of record JADMNL010000023.1, read on the forward strand.
ATAGTAGAAACTAATGATTCCAGAGGCTAAAGCTGCAGATGCTGGTAGGTAAGAGCAATTATTGCATAAGCAAGTAGAGACCTCTACGTAGGTCAGTATTAGCAGTAGTAAATGACAAACCTGCACGGAATGCAGAAGTAGCTAATGAGTAGCTGAGTAGATTGTACATAGTACAGAAGACCATTGAGGGCATGAGATTAAGTGTGTAATTAGAGGCCTCCTGTTAGCTGAGCAAATATTCCTGTATGGGTGGTATGTAAGACATTTAGGAGGGAGCCATGATGAGACAGCTAGCTGACAAGGTGCACTCATGATATCAATCTAGAGTCTGAGCAATCATTGAACTCGTGATGGTTGAATTATGGCAGAAAGATGCGGTTAATGTCTTTGGCCTAAGTACAAGTGAATGACTCTAAAGGATTGAGTTCGGCTGAGAGTGCTGGCATAGAAGACTTTATAAGAAATCCATATGAACTGAAGCAGCATAGCAGAAAGTATCGAAGGGAATCAATTGTCACTGTCCTGAGTTGTAATCTGAATGGAAGTCCAAATGAATAAGAGGATGTCTTGACGAGTAAAGCAAGTGTGAGTAGGCAAGGTAAGCTGCAATATCCAGACTCTAGTAATGAGACTGAAGGTGAAAATCGGTGGCAATGTATCCAATCCTAATGAAAGTCGATATGAGTAAGTGACATGGCAGGAAGTCTTAGAGTAGGAAGTGCCATGATAGAGTGCAAGACTGGAGTGTGAAGGCTGGAGTCTAAAGAATAAAGGCAAAGAAACCAGTTAGGCCCCCTGAGTGACATAGGATGAGCAGCTGGACCATGCGTAAATCAGCCGGAGGAAGGAGTAGAGCAGTAACGAGCCCATGAAGGCTAGGAAACTGCAAAAACCCCAATGCAGGACAGCAAAGGCATAAGATATTTTGCTAGGCAAGCCCACATGTTGTCAAGCAGCGCAGAAATTAGGAACTCAGCGGCTATCGACCTGCAGTGCGAAGCTGAACAGGGACATCTAGAGTCTGCCGGTAGAAAGCCTGCAGAGGCAGCAGGAAGACTAAGTACCAATGAACAGCTGGATAAGTAGGCTTACTAGGCACTGAATAATTCTGCTCATGTATGGTCAAAGTTGACAGAAGCAGATAACGCCTCCAGAAACGGGTAGCCTAGCCGAAAGGTGATGGAGCAGCGTATCTAGAAGAAGGGCAGTAAGTAGATGGAAACCCAAGGCTCAGAAGGACAGGGAAGGTAGCAGAGTAGTGATTAGGCCGCATCCTGGAAGTCTCATCAGCAGGAACTGTGGAATGAATGGACTGCCCCTGGTAAATGTAGATTAGTCATGTACAGGTCCGATTTGACCTAGACTGGTGAGAGCAGAACAGCTACGTTTTAGGATGACAGTAGTACCATCATTGTGCTCAGATGTCTTCACCCAGCTGTGTATTGCCACAGTCAGAACATGCTTACAAAGTGAGAAATTCAGGTGCAAAATCTTGTGGTCAGTCCAGTATAGAGCCTAGGGGATCCTATAGCTTGTTCATTGGTTTCTGCTAATAATAGAATCAAGAATGGTAGCAGTTAATTATACTTAGGGAGGACCAATACTAGCATATTAGTATTGTAGAACAAACTTGCAAAATGTTAGTTGTCTTGATCTCATAGCATAGTACAGGGGTCTGAGTCATGTTCTGTGTACTGCTGCAGTAAGAAGCAGGATGGAGTGAGAATAAGCAGTACGGAAGAGCCATCCCTTTAAAGTGGTTGTCTAGTCGGGAGCCAATAGCTGAGTACATGTAGTCTTGGCATAACCGAAATGGTAGTAAATTAGGACCGAGCCATGTTGTTGTGAATAAATGATGGGAAGCAAGCTTCAATTGAAAAAGGAGCTAGCAGCAGTCATAGGGATGCCCAGTGGAGAGAGCAGAGCAGGTTGGTGTCACCAACATGAGGTCAGAGAGGTGGTCGTCAGAGCAGCAACAGGAAGGAGTCGAATCTGCTGTGGTGGATTCGGTTGCAGCACCAGTAGAACTGCTTGGGGCGAGAAATGCTTTTCAGGAATGCATGGCCCCGACTAAGTTGGAGGCACCACCATCATAGCAGGAGCATCCATGCAGGGTAGGCAACAAGCGGCAATGAACTGGGTGTGGAGCTGGGCTGCTGAAGGAGGAACGGAGAAGAAGGCAAGAAAGTAGCAAGCAAAAGGGCAGGCAGGAAAGCATCGGAAAGGGCATAGCAGAAGGGGGAAGGAGTGATAGAACCCCCCCAAAAAAATACAGAGAAGAAAACAGCAGCAGAATGAAAGGGCTGGGCAGAACAAACAACAAGCGGGGGCGGCAAGAAGAATGGGGGGTTGGTGGTGCAGAAAGCAAGAAAAGAGCAGCCAAGAACCAGCGGCGACACAGCAGCAAGTATGACTCGCTCTAAGCAGAGTGGCAGTAGCCTGCTCATTTAAGTAGGATGTGGGGGTTGAGCTCTTCCCATACATAGCTACAGGCATGCACCCTTCAATTGTCTGCAGGACACTTACAGTATAAACAACACATTTAATCTAGTTGAGGAAGCTGTGGAATTTGAACCTGATTGAGAAGTCGCAGAGAAGTCACGGGGCTTTTCCTAGCAACGGAGTTTGAGCCTTAATTTCACATCTGCTTAATCTATTGGACTTTTTGGCTAATCTCTTTATGAATATTATTATTATTATTAGTAACATTATTGTCTATTACTTACTATCCCCTTTTCTTCAGCATGAAAGCTTGACATCTATTGGAGAGGTTAAGGGTACAGAAAGTGAACTAAGATAGTGAAGTCATTAAAAAATATCTCTCTTCAATTTATTATTCGACACCTATTGTAGAGATTAAGTGCACAGAAAGCAAACTAAGATAGTGAAGTCACCAAACAATATTGCTCTTCGATTTAATAATAATGGCAATATCATATACGATTATAGTAAAATGGTAAATATCAGAATGCAAAGATTACTCAGTCCAGATTTATCACCTTTAATGAGAGAATTAAGTAAGAGGAAAGGCTTCTTTTAGACAAACAAAGATAAAAGACCATATGCAAGTGGAATTAGAGACTGGATGTAAAACATCTATGGATCTATAACCGGACATCGACAAATACTTTGTTGAACGACCAGACAGTGAAACTGTCACGTCAACCATATTTGCAGTCAGCAGACAGTTTCCAAGTTAGAGACATGATTTATTCAGGGGGCTTCACCCCCGAATCCCCCAGGTGGGGGGGGGGGCAATGCTATCTGCACCCCCCCACACTTTTTATAATCAACTCAGAGTTGGAGCTGATTAGCAGAGGGGGTGCAAATTCCCCGAATACAGTGTCTAGGTTGAGCGCCGTCTCTACAGTGACCTGATGCTGTAGTCGCTGAACTGACGGTCACTGTGAAAGTGTCGCTGTTGGTGGTGCATACCAACATCTACCCCAAAGAGTCTAAAAAAGGAATGCATACAGTAATGTTGGTGAGAACAAAGCAAAAGTATCCCCAACCCTAACGTTAAACTGTACTGACAAAGAATATTCCTCAGTGATCGACTATAGTTCCATGAATCAGAGTCTAAATAGTAAGGAAACGGCAAAAAACAGGAGCACTACATCATTTTCCTGTCAAGAAAACATTGATAGCAGTGTGCAACCAGAACTCTTTTTAACCTCAAATTCATGGCCTACATAGGAACATGAGGAATATGAGGAATTAGGGGTGCCAGATGGGACGAGGAAATGGAAATGAGATACAGGAAATTATGTCTGCTATGCAATACGCTATAGATCGTCTCAAGCAATATGAAAAAAATTAAACACTCTTTTATTAACAAGACATGTCCCTGTAGGGACCCTCAAGCAAAGTGTTAGTCTACTCTTCATACCACCACTGGTTATATTCCATATTGTTTCAGTGAAAACCTGATTTTACTTCTGAAAAATCAATACTGTGCTAACCTCATTATAATGGAACAATTAGTAATCAATAAGATTAGCTTGGAGGCCTTAAGAGTAGATGTGGCAAGGAATAGATTTAAAATTGATGGATTGATAAGATCTATTACTAACCCTTCAGTGAGTTCAAATACATTTAATCAATCGAGACAAGAAAGTATTCACAATAATTTGAGACCGGATTTCACTACAGTCAAAATACCAGAAAGTCCATCATTTGACAAGCAAAAGCTACCAGGACAAAAAGTAAGAAAAGAAAAAAAGCAGAAGCAGAAAAAGAAGAATAGGAACAACAAAAAAGATAAAAAAGCTCAAGTGAATTGGTGAAATCAGCGGGCATTTGTAGTTATAGTGACAAACAGCAGGACATAATGAAGGATTTTGTTAGAGTCATATCAAAGGCAAACCAAAACAGGATAGAGGAGATACAAATAAAAGGGGCACTCAGACTGAACTCAGAATTTCAAATGAGGTCCCTAATTCAATCATAGATGGCCTAAGTAAGTTAGAAATGGAAATAAGACAGTTGAATAACTTAATTGCTGTTACAAAATGCCAGGAGAAAGGAAAGAATAGAAATGATGAGGGATCCCGAGGACAAGGAAATTACTTCCAGTACCAGTGCTCAGCAAATACTATACGAACAATGAAACATGGTTTACCCAGCAAGGATAATATAAACATAGACTTTAACAGCAGATAAGGACCTCTTGGCCCACCTAGTCTGCCCATTTCCCTACCTATAGGATAAGCTGCAGATCCTAGTTGACCAACAGCCTGTTTCTTCCTACCCCCCACAATAATTGCCTTATGTCTGTCCCATGCATTCTTGAATTCTCCTACAGTTTTAGAGCCCACAACCTCCTCAGAAAGGCTGTTCCATGCGTCTACCACCATCTCTGTGAAAAACTGCTTCCTTACATTGCCCCTGAGCCCTCCACCTTCTATCTTCAAATTGTGTCCCCTTGTTCTTGCACATCTCTTTTTCTGAATGATGCTACCCTCTTGCACTTTGTTGATTTCACAGAGGTACTTAAAAGTTTCTATCATGTTCCCCCTGTCCCTCCTTTCCTCAGGGGTATAGATATTTCACTCCTTTAGTCTCTCCTTGTATGGCTTCTCTTGCAGACCCTGCACCATTTTAGTTACCCTCCTCTAGACTGCCTCCATCCAGTTTATGTCCTTGCAGAGATGGAGTCTCCAGAACTGGATGCAGTACTCCAAATGGGGTCTCACCAACTGTCTGTACAGAGGGATAACATCTTCCTGTTTTCTGCTGGTGATGCCTCACCTTATACATCCCAGTATTCCCTCAGCCCTCCCTACTGCCTTCTCACATTGCTTGCTAACCTTAAGGTCATCTGATATGATTACCCCAGGTCCCTTTCCATTTTTGTTGTTGTTACTACCTCCCCCCATTGTGTAATCTTCCCCTGGGTTTTTGTTTCCCAGGTGCATTATTTTGCACTTCTTTGCATTGACTCCAAGCTGCCATACTTCTGACCATTCCTCCAGCCTTGCCAAGTCCCTTCTCATCCTTTCCACACTTCCTTACGTATCAACCCTGTTGCAGATCTTTGTGTCATCTGCAAAGAGGCATACTTTTCCTTCAGTCCCTCTACAATGTCACTTATAAAGACATTAAAAAGGACTGGACCTAGTACTGAACCCTGCGGCACCCCACTAGTAACCCCTCTTTCTTCAGATTGGACTCCATTTATAATTACCTTCTGTGTCCTGTTGTCCAGACAATGTTTTACCCAGGCTATCACCCTGTGACCCACTCCCAGGCTGATTAATTTGATTATTAATCTTTTGTGTGGGACTGTGTCAAATATCTTGCTAAAGTCTAGGTAGACCATGTTCATAGCCCCTCCCTGGTCTACTATGTTGGTCACCCAGACAAAGAGCTCAATTAGGTTCATCTGACATGACCTCCTGCTGTGAACCCATGTTGCCTTGGCTCCTGTGCCCCACTGGCCTCAGGTACTCAACAATTATTTCCCTCAGAAGTGATTCCATCACTTTCCCTACCACAGAAGTCAAACTGACAGGTCTGTAGTTTCCTGCCTCTGTCTTGCTCCCACTTTTGTGAAGGGAAATCACATCTGCCTTCCTCCAGTCCTCATGTACCACACCATCCTCCCAAGATTTGTTAAAAAGGGTAGTCAGTGGTGTCACTAGTTCTCCCCTTAATTATTTTAGAATTCTGGAGTGAATTCCATCAGGCTGCATTGCTTTGTCCACCTTCAGTTTTAGGAGTTCTTTCAGAACTTTTTCTTCTGTGAAAGGACTGGGATCGACTCCCCCATCCAGAGTGCTTCTGTTAATTGGATTAGGCACCTCCCACACTTCCTCTTTTGTGAATACTGAGCAGAAGTATTTATTCAGTATCCCTGCTTTTTCACTGTCCCTCTTTGCCCACCCACCCTCCATTCTATTCAGCCTCACTATTCCTCCCTTTATCTTTCTACCTATTGTTAAATTTTTTTGGACCTAAAGATTGGATCAAATTAGAAAATGAACTCCCAACTGCAGAATTAACAGTCAGACTCAGATTCCTTATGGATATTGGAATAGATGAGGCTGAAGTTGCAGAAGTTAAGGTTATATGTGTAGACTTTGCATCTATGATAGACGCGTTATTCTATTCTCCAAGACTTGCCAATTGGGGAGGCAGTATAGCGCAGAGGTCTAAGGCTCTGAGCTGCAAATCTGGTGACATCCAGCAGACCAGACCTGGGTTTGAATCCCACAGCTTCCACTTGCATACTGTGTGACCTTGAGCAAGTCACTTAACCTCCTTGTGCTCCCAGGTCGCTCCTGTAAAAAAGCATTCAGCTTAGTGTGCTATACCTGGTTAAATAAGTAAATAAAAAAAATATATATTAAGTGTGGCTAAACAGTGCTGTCATACAAGACAAAGATCTCAGTATAACCTTTCCTAAATGACAAAACTTTAGCATTAAAAGTGGATAATTTGTGGAAATGCTTCCTCTTAATGATCATTGCTAATGAGCAGACTAGGTGGGCCCAGCGGTCCTTATCTGCCTTCAAAGTCTATGTTTCTATTACCCCCAGTATATAGCACAGACCTCTGGGCTGTTGTGGGCCCCCTCTGGCATCACCTATCTGGGCATCCATATCACCCCCAAATTAGAAAACCTGTGGACCTCCAACATACATCCTTTACTGCTGCCCACTAAGACTGAATTCAATAGATGGCGGATGCTCAAACTTACCCTGGTGGGGAAGATTGCCACCATAAAGATGGTTTCTGCTCCCAGAATCCATTACCTCCTGACCCATATCCCCATTTCCCTCCCCAAGCTGTGATCCAAACCCATTGATAAACTGATTGGAGACTGCTTATGGGAAGGGGCCAAACCCCAATTCAGTCACTCTAAACTCAGGGCCCATTGGAGCAATGGAGGGTGGAACCTTCCCTGGATGGATGGATATAAACGGCCATTCCAGGTCACACAAACTGTGCACTGGTTCCAGGATGACCCCCTTTGTACCCCACAGTGGGTTCCCATTGAGCAATACATAACAAACAGCTTATACCCTCCCTCTCTTCTTTTCCCACCAGAGCAGCTCATCCCCGGAACAGACACCCCCTCCAGAGCCATATCTCCCCCCACCGTAGAATCCTCCAGGAAATGCTGGTAATATATCCACTCCAGACTTGCCTTAGACTCAATTCCCCTCTTAACTACCCCCTCTGGAAGAACCCGAAGATCCCCATAGACAACAGGAGGGTGCTCTGGAGACAATGTTATGAGAAGGGAGTGTGCAACTGTGGAGGAATTTAAACAGGGTTTAAAGACTTACCTGCATAGTAAAGCTTTTTTAAGTTCACTGAGTTGATTAATAATTACAGAGATATCTGTTATTTATGTATGTGTTGATTATTTGATGTTGTCTCTTTGATTTTACTGTGAGGCGCCATACAAATAAATTTTATTATTATTTATTAGAAGGGTATTTGAAAAGTGTGGGACCTCTGTGAATCCGTCCTGTGCAAAACTGCCACCTTTCAAATACTCCAGGAGCATTGGAATCACCCTCCTGAAGACTTTTGGAGATATCTCCAGATCAGGGCAGCTATCAAGTCCCTCCAGGAGACTAATGGGGGCAGCACTAACTCTGGAGTCCTTCAGTCCTGGATAGACAAACCCAATGGCCTAGCAGGAAGAATATACGGCCAGCTAATGGATGCTCTTCCTTCTCAAATGGAAGACTCCAAATCTAAATGGGAGAAAATGTTACAGTGCTCTATGTCCACCAGACAATGACGAAAGGCCTGGAAGGATTGCCACAGATGATACCGGCATGCTAGGTTATGACTAATCCAGAATAAAATCTCCCACTCATGGTATAGGACACCTGTAGTACTGCAGAAAGCTAAACTCATTGAAGCAGACAACTGCTGAAGATGTCACGGGAGGGGGTCCGACTTGGCCCACATACTCTGGTCCTGCCAAAAAATACAGCAGCTGTGGAAAAAAGCATGTTCAATGTCCATGAAGGTACTGCAGAAAACAATCCCGCAGCTGCCTAAGTTTTTTGTTCTAGGGATCAAAGCGGACATGCCAACATTGTCACAGCTCGAGTACAGGTGGTCGGCACTACTTGCCACACAAACCAAAAGGACCTTGCTGTGTAAATAGCTTACACCTTCTATTCCCTCTCTAGGGGAGGTGATGGCCTCCCTCTCCTCTATGGCAGCACTGGACCAGCTCACCCACCTCTGTACCTACCAACTGGCTTATTTCTAGAAATGCTGGGCCCCTTACCTTCAATATGCCAACCTCCCTGAGGGAATGGGATGAATCCCACCCAGATGACTGGAGTGACATGGTCTGTATTCTCACTCCCCCTCCATCGAGTAGCGGGCAGAAACAGGTGATTTATGCTGCCTCCCGGTCACTGAGATTCGATAGGGTAACCCCTATTCCCCTTCTGGTCACTCCCCCTGTTGGTCTTGTGAATGAGCATGGGCCCACAACCATAACAGCTGGACATGCATCCCTCCTATCCTGACCGCAGTCCAGTCACTGATATATAGAAGTTTAGCAATAGGTTGAGCTCAGATTCTTTGTGTATATCTGTGCTGTCTCATAGGACACTTTCTCTTGCCACTCGCAATGCAGAATTTGGTTTGCATGGTCTCCTGAGTAGACATAGCAATATGCTGCATCCCTAGGACCACAGAAAATAGGATGAGGCCTCTCATGCATAGCCAAGTATGGTGAGTAGCTCTTACAGTATGCTAATACTTTTGAAGAGAGACTTCTTTCTGAATACCCCTATGCTTCTTCATTGACCCCCCCCCATGAACACACACCCGGCCATGGGTCACAACGTAACCCACTGCATAACTAGCCCCCCCTACTGGTGGATAGGACCCATTATTAACTGAGTTATGCAATAACTAATGTCTAACCCCATACTGTTAAGTTGTGGAGCAGTTTTACAGAACACACCTTGTAACCATGTATATTCTGAGTTAAATAATGTTTTCTCCTTTTCCTCCCATATTCCCCCCTTCCACCCCCCATTCTTTCCTCCCCACTGTTGTGTGATAACTAAAATTACCCTGCATATTCCTATCATTGTTGTATATCATATAAGCCTGTTTAGTTATGTACTGTAGTTTCTTTTCTTTGAAAACAATAAAAAATTTACCACAAAAAGTGGATCATTTGAGCCCTTAGTGGAGGAGTCCTCTCAGCTTTGCATGTTCGGGGTTCCTAGATCAGATAATGAAACAAATTACAAATTAGCTGAAACAATTACAACCCTCTTTGAGAATATATTACAGATACCATTGGGAGAGAAAGGGAATGTAAAGGCAGAAAGAGTAGGAGAAGGCGTGCATGTGAACCTAACAATAAAAAAGAAGGACACAGTTAATAAGATACTACATAAGATAGGACAGTTAGACAATTTGGGCTTGTATGTTATTGAAACAATGATACTAGGAGGGGAAAGAGTTGACATTAACTGCAATAACAGTAAGTATCATAATCTAGTAGGATACTTTGATTGACCGATGTGTAACCTGAGCACCTCCCTGGAAACCATAAGTGGAATTGGGTTTGATGAGAAACTACAAAACATAACATTACTGCCCTGGAATATTGCAGGGTAGACTAATAAAGTGTCTGACAATGACTGGATTACTTTTATTAAGAAGCATGATATTATTGCTGTACAAGAAACATGACATGATAAAGTGGAAGAATTAATTTTAAATGGATATGAATGCTGCCACTCACCAGGTTACAAACTTCAGTAATCTGCGAGATGCTGAGGTGGTGTAGCCACTTTTGTCAAGACTGATGTTTTTAATAAGATAATATGTATAACTTTAGGAAAAAATTACATTTGCACATACACAGAAACTGATTAAACTATGTTTTTGATTATTAACAGTTACATCCCACCAGAAAATACCTGTTTATTTATTTAAATATTTGGGAAAATCTAGATTTATGTTTTGAAGAGATGTCTAATAAGTATAAAGAGATGGATATATTGTTAGTCAGGGATTTAACACCAGAATTGGCAAATATGATGGTTTTGCTGAAAATTCCCTGTTCTCCAACAATAATAAGGGTGAAGATATGCCATTTAGGAATTCCAAAGATGCAAAGATAAATTCAACAGGAAAAAAGCTGATTAACCTAATGAAAGAGTATAATATATATCCGAGAAATGGGAGACTTAAAAGAGACATAGCTGGTGAATGGGCATATCAGTCTACTAGAGGGGCTTCCATTGTTATCTGTGTACTATGGACAGGGCTCACCTTGTTTTGAGAAAAAGCTGCAGATAGCAGGGTGCACAGAAAGTGATCATCTTCCACTGGTCTTGTACTATACAAAGAATACTAATAGTATTCAGGAGAAGAACACCTCAGGCATTCATTTTACAGAAATCAGATCAAACAAAAAAATAATCTGGACAGGCAATTCAGTAACAGAAGTGAGCAGTATATTAAGTCAATCCTTTATTACAGCTAGTCTATATGCCGTAACACTAGAACGCTTTAACAACTCCTTAGCCAAATTGGTAGGCATGATCAGAAAAGAACTATAGGCAACAGTGACACTACCACTGAAACAGAATTTGACTTTAAATGGATGCTATGATAATGACTGCAGACAGATGAAAAGAAAGATAACGGACATCTACAGGTCCTATAAAGCTAATAAACAACAAAATGTATTAAAAGAACTCAACAAGGCTAAAAGAGAATGCAAGGCCTTGACTACAAAAAAGGAATCCAACTATCATAAAAAAAGCAATGGGAGGATATGCTGGAAGCTATAAACACAAAAAAACACAAACAAAAATTCTGGACATTGGTGGCTAGGGATACTAATTATGCTAAAATTACTATTAATGCATTTATTTCAGAGGGGAAATGGATTGTGCACTTTCAGAATATATTTTGGGGCACTTCAATACAAGAACAAATACCTAGAAATATACAAGAAAATAGGGAGTTAATAGCAGTAAAAAATTAGGAACTTTTACTGGCAATAGATTCTCTAAAAACACACAAAGCTCCAGGACCTGGGTGGCATACTGGCTGAGGTATAGCAGTGTAACACCTCATTATGGGAGAAGACACTGGCTGTATATTATAATATATGTATAAAGGAAGGCAAATATCTAGATACTTGGAAAGGTGCCCATATTGTCCCTATCCACAAAAAAGGCAGTTCAGCTAACCCTCTGATGTATCCTCCTATTAGTCTCCTAGATACAAGTTTGAAAATATTCGCAACAATTATCCTGGAGAGGCTGCACATAGAAATAGATCTAATTGGGGTGGTATTCCCATTTCAGGCTAGCTTCCACAAAGATTATGTTACATTAGGCCCCATTCACACTGAGGCATTTGAAATGGTTCTCAGCGTTTGAACCATTTCAAATGCGTGCTGTCCCGGATCGTGTTCACACATAACCCACTTGTAGATTGGAATTTTGGAAGTGTGCTCAAACCCTAATGAGACTTGGGCTTGAGCACACTTCCAGAAATCCATTTTAAAAATAAAGCGATTTACCTAGAGTGCGAACGCGCCAGCTCGTATCCTTTTAATGCACTTTAAGCAAGTGCTCAAAGCATCATGGTGAGCAGCTTTTCCATGCTGCTGAATTCGGTTCATAGTGGGCATGGATCTGTGCCGCAGTGTGAATGCTGTAAAATGCATTGCCTGATGCAGATCACAGGAAGGGGGTTGCAGTATGAATGCTACAGCATAGTAAGTGCTAATCCACTTTTAAAAATGTTTTGTGCCACTGTGCTGTAGTGCGAACAGGGCCTTAGGTAATATCTTTGCCCTAAGGCCTCTCATAGAAAAATATATATTTCTATGTAAACAAAAGATTTATGCTGCCTTCATTGATTACTCAGCAGCATTTGACACGATCTCTAGGAATGTCCTAGGGCAATCTCTTTTAGCTAAGGACATAAGTAAAGGCTTGATTCATATGATATATAGCCGGTATCCACTAACATGGGCTAAAGTTAAACTAGGTTACACAGGAGAACTATCTGCTTCTTCTGGAATAAATAAAGGTGTAAGACAAGGGTGCGTTCTTGCCTCAACATTGTTCTCCCTGTATGTAAACATAATTCTTGTAGACTTAATGAACATCTCTACAGATTCACCAAAGATTAATTACACTTATTGCACAGCGTTAGCTTACACGGATGATTTTGTGTTGTTCTCGCTGACTAAAATGGGTCTACAAAAAAAACTAGACATTTTAACTGCATGACGTCTGTAACACTTGCCTGCCACACTTTGTACTGATGTGGAGCCTTTTGTAATATTGGTATAATTTTGTTTTCTCTTTTTGTATAATTCACTATCATTGTTTTGTGATGCCTGTAACACTTGCCTGCCACACTTTGTACTGATGTGGAGCCTTTGAAAAAGAGTCCCTGACTCAAAGGATTGTAATTTCTAGACCTTAATAAATATATAAAAAATAAATAAAGATCACAGAAATTGCAACTTAAAGCTAATTTACAAAATTCTAAAATCGTGATCCTCAGTTCAAATGCAAACGATCAAGGGAAATTGTACATAGGGGCTCAAAAAAATTGAGGTTATTCCAAAGCACATATACCTAGGATTAGTATTTAAAAATAATTGCACTTGGAAAGACAACCATGATATAATCAAGCAGAAGTTACACAAAACAGCGAAGGGCTTGGAAGGATGTAATCTTAGGTTTGGAGGACATACTATAAGACTGTTAATAAATGAAGTAATGGCTAAATATCATGCTCAACTCCTATATGGTATAGAAATGCGGGAGACAAATGTAATGTACAAATTGGCTAGCCCCACGTTTAAATTATTAAGGAAAACTTTAGGAGTGGGCCCTACATGCCCAGTTGTATGCATTAAAGCAGAGCTTGGCATTAATAACATAAATGCCCTGGTACATTCTAGAAGAAATAGGTTTTGGTTAAGGGTAATTCGTCTACCCAACAATCATTTATCATCTCAATGCTTAGAAGAAAAAAGAAAATGGTATGTGATGGGACATATTAATAGGAAATTCTGGTACATTAATATTATACATCTTCTACAGGAATATAAATTATTAGATCTTAAAACACTGGTTGAAAAGGGAATATTTATTAGAACTAAATATAACAAAATTATTACCAAGAAAATACAGAACATCTGGAATCAAAAAGATTTGGATGCTATACAAAAATCTAATATCTTCAGATGGCATTCAAAATATAATCTTAACTTTGGTTATAAACTATATCTTGATGCATAAACAGATATAGAGCTATGAAGGAATTTCATAAAATACAGATTTGAAAGATTCCTTAATAACATACTTTTGAAGAGATATAGCAAAGCACCAAAAAAACAGAAACAATGTACCTGTGCAGAGTGGGGCATTGAGGATCTTAATCATGTGTTGTGATCATGCTTATGGTATTCTATAGAAAGGGTATACAAGTTAAAAGTATTCTTAGACCCCAGATATCCTGTAAGTAATTAATTATTAACTAATATTTTAATTCACACTGCAGATGCCTGGGCAATAACAAGAACTGCAAAATACTTTAGTGCAATATATGAAGCAAAAGAAGAAAATCACGGCAAATGAACACCAGTCACAAAGACTTTGATTGGCATCTAATGTAGTGCCCAGTTTGAGGAAGGAAGCCATGATATGATATTAGCCATTTATCATTCTAGTAGAAAGCATTGTATATAATCTTGTTTTTTAGCTATTTATTGTAGCTATCATTGTCTATGATTGTATATTTGTATGTATTCATTGCACTTTGTATATATTTTATATGAATAGTTTTTTTAAGCTCAGCAATAAAGATTGAATTGAATTGGTGTGATCCACAGTGGGTCCTGTAATGTACAGAACACCTAAGACATCTATTGAGGCAGTGCCCTATACACCCACATTGGTAAGATCAGGCTATTCAGTGAAGCAGTCCCATAGGACAGAGGGGACATAACAGGAACACCCAGGTACATTGCACATCCCCTCAGGGATGGTAGCCTGTCGAAGTATATTTTTTAGGTGCCCAATCACACAAGCTGTGGGTGCCTTACATACAAAAAAATACACATAATAGCAGCATAATAAATACAATAAATAATACCATTTATATAAGAACAAGTCAGGAAACAGTAGGGTAAGCTCTTTTAAAAAGATAATGCTTAAACCTGTGCCTGAAACTATTAACTGAGGGAACCTTCTGAAGCTCTTGCGACAGCTGGTTCCAGAAACTAGAGCAGATACAGCAAAGGCACATTTCCCAAACAACTTTAGGTGAGATGTGGGGACCGTCAAGAGGCCCACCTCTGAAGAGCGAAGTGGGTGGTCAGGAGCATGTAGATACTGGAGCTCTTTTAGGTAGTCAGGACCAGATCATGTAGGGCTTTATATGTTAACAAGCCTATCTTGAAGGAGATGCACCAATTCACAGGCAGTCGGTGCAACATCTGCAGAGCCAGAGAGATATGCTCAGGGTCAGAAACTCTGGCAGTCAGTTTTGCTACGGCATTCCGCACCAGTTGCAAGCAGTGCATTAAACCTCCAGGTAGCCCAAGATACAGAACACTATAATAGTTCAACCTAGATGTCATGAAGGCATGCACCCGAAACCTCAAACCCTGAGGGCTGAAAAAGGACTTGATTTGGCAGATGTTCTTAAGATAAAATAAACCACTTAGGACCACAACAGACATGTGATATTCCATAGTCAGCTTGTGATCCACAGTGGTGCCCAGATTCTGAACCCTGTCTCTATAAACTGAGTAGGCCCAAGGTTTAAACCAGCACCACCACCAACACTCACGCCAGCCGCCCATTGGGTACCTGAGCCCAACAGTAACATCTCAGTCTTGTCTGGGTTCAACCTTAGTCAGCTGGAGGCCATCCAGTCATTGATCACAGATAAACAGTCATTAAGTACACCCACTGCTTTTTTCTCATCACGTGCAAACAATAGGTACAGCTGAGTATCATCTGTATAACAGTGAAACTACAGTACAGACTGTATCTCTGTATCACTTTCCCAATGGCAGCATATACAAGTAAATAATTTGGGAGACAGAATCAAACCCTGAGGCATTCAACAGGTCAGGGCAGCTTGCTGAGACAGAAAATTTCCCATGCAACCTGCTGCACTGTACTGTTCAGTTCAGTTCATTTATTAGTTCGACATAAAGTTATTACACATGTATTAAAACCATTTTAAAAGAAACAACAATGCATCATTTACAATATTTTGTTTGTTTAACTTTAACATTCTGGCTATTGCTTATTGCACTATGTAATATGAGCCAGTAAAACAGAACAGTATTTAAAATAGTTACTTCTGAATTATAAATCAGAAGAATACAGGGGCATCACTAGATGATTCATCAATATGTGAATTTAAATAGGGCTCCTATGGGTTTGGGTCTGGCAACCTACACCCCCAAAGAGAGTATTTAATCTGTAGTCTCTAATCCAGTTCTGGAAGGGCGGTCCATAAGGGCTTTAAAAAAGATAGTCTGTGGATTCCTTCGACAAAATTCAGTAACAATTAATAGAATTTCTCATCATGCATAAATTCCAAAAGATTAGAAAATTTCAAATTAGACCAACGTAGGAGAAAAAGATAAATACTTTCTCATCCGAAAATCCATGAATTAAATTATTTATTCTAATTATTTAAATGCATCACTTTTAACTTCCTCAGAAAACACGAAAGTCATTGTAAGATTATTGGATCATGTGAATTATATAGTCTAAATACTATATAATCAGTTCATGACTCAGTGTTCATAAGAATAGAACTGAGCCAATAGTTCCACAGTTGCGAATAGACAGGGCATATAAGTGTCACATGTTTTAGGTCATCTTCATCACCCTTACCATATTTACAACAAGGTGTAGTATAACCATATCTATGCTGTTTAACATACATACAATTTGCCTCATGTGAAATGAAATTCCTCCCAGACAAACCAAGAGTCTTTGTTAAACACAGAGTGTACCATGCTAGGCTATGAAAGCCCACTTGAAGAGACCAAGGAATGACTAGAGGATACCTTATCAAAGAAAGATTGGCCAAACTCCTCACATTGCTTGTGTGTCAATACTCCTCCAGACTGTAGGCAGGCCAGATTAATAGCCTGTTCACAGTGCAGAAGAGTTGAGCAGGCCTATTAATCCCTGTAACAATCATCCGTGACCAGAACTCTGCCTTTCTCAGAGTGATTGCTCCCTGATACACCTTATAGCAAGTTTTCATGGTTAGTCTGTCCTCCAGTGAATCCGATCTCCAGTAAGAATAATCCAGTCTCCACCCTTTGGTCTTCAGCCATCTGAGGTCAGCATTAAACCAGGGGATGCTCTGTTGGGAGACTCTAGGGTGTACATGAAATGGTGCCAGCAAGTCAAAAGCTGAGTTGATTGCCATGTTATAAGCTTCCACCACACTCTCGACCTCATCAGCACACACCTGCAACATGCTCAAGCAGCTTTAGTAATGACAGGAACCTACAAGAGTCCATATCTGTTAAAGGTCAGTACCAAACTAACTCCACAGGGAGGGTTACATGTCTTTGGGTGCTCTGATCTGAAAATTGACAGCACGATGGTCTGACTAACTGATTGAATTAACCTTGACATTAAAAGGTCGAGCCTCAGAGGAAAACCAGGTCCAAGGTGTGTCCAAATTGATGTGCAGCAGAGGTCACAACCTTCGTGAAGTCCAACAGTTCCATCTGTCAGAGGAACTGCTGACCAGACAAAAGGGAGTCATTGTTAGCCCAAATATTTGAAGTTACCCAGCACCAATCACCTTGGATACTCCAATGTCAGGCTGGTGATGAACTCTTCAAATTCCTGCAAGAATCCACTCTCACAACCAGGGAGATGGTAATCGAAAATGATCCTGCCCCCCACACCTGCATCACACTTACTAGCCACACATTCAAATGACCTGTTCTACCCCACTTGGTAGGCTGCAAGCCTCAGGCCAGATCTAAAGCAACAAAATCCAAGGTTAGTTAGTTAGTTTGTATGCACCAGTGTAGTACAGAGGGGTGCAACAAGGGCAACCATATACTCCACATTGTCGCACTCCAACAGAATTCATCCTCAGGCTTGCTTCAGATTAGATAACGTTTTTTATTAGTTCATAACACAGTTGCCCCTTAGGAAGCCTCATGGTCAGGTGAAGCATTGCGGTAACCTCTGCTGTGGTGAACTACAGGCTATGTTTTGTTATGTTATGAACTACTGTAATTAAAAACTTCATCTAATTTGAAGCAAGCTTGAGGCTGAATTCTGTTGAAGTAAAACAATCTGGAGTATATACAGATCTAAAGCAGATAGCCACTTCCCATTGCATTCCCACCTAGGGCAGCACATCACCGTATAGCCCTGTGGAATGGCCACCTCCAGCACAGGGCCAGAATCATCCCCCAGCCAGGTCTCAGTGATGCACACCAGGTCCGCGAAGGAATCCATGAAAAAATCAACTATTATCACATTCTTATTGCAGATCAACCTGGCATTACACAGAACTGCCCTCAGGAGAGGAGCTATGCTGGTGGGTTTGGCTACCATATACAATGATGTTTCAGGAGCCCTTAGGATAGAACCCAAGCAGGGAGCACCCCTGTCCTGTTTCCATTTCCACCCAGGGTTGCTCCTTATCCTACTTCTGATTCTGCCCACCACATCTTCTACTCCAGGAGAAAAACTACATCAGTGACCCCACCTTCTTGCTATCTCCACTTCCTTGAATCAGTGGAGAGCCACTGCGGGGGAATGGGAGGTAGCCGAATTAGTAGAATTAGTGAAGCTACACTGAAGCATAGGAGATACAGGTCTTCCTGACTCCCTCAAAACACATCCTAACTCCTAAACTCCACCAAAAATCTACCCCAGAAATAACCCCTACCAAAACAATTTCCCAAAACCCACAACCCCACAAACCAACTTTTTGCCTCCTTCAGTCAAATCTCTCATGACCCAAGAACATACCAGTCACTCTCCCAATCACCCCAATTACTCCAGACACACCAAACAATAAACAAAATACCTAAAAACTGTAAAATGTTTTTCAACACCCCCACAGATCCAGTAGATTGAAGCTGCCCAAATGTTACAAAATGTACGTTCTAGAAGTCCCAAAGGAATATAACCGTGTAATCCAACTTCTCTTCGGCTCCTCACCACCCACAATCCAACATCTTTATCAGGAAAAGCTGTCTTCAGCCCAGCTATTATCCCTACAAGGTCCATGCTCTCACCAGGACCATACAGCCTGGGGAAAGGCACTTTGGAGTTCACTGCACATTGTCCTTGTGAACTCTCACTGTGCTTAACCCTACCAGCTTGTCCTTCTTATCGACTAGACCTTCAGGATCAGATCTACCAAGACAGTTAAGTCCAAGCAAACAGTTGACTAATCAGGAACAAAACAGTACCACAAGGTGGGACCTACCAGAATACTGGCTGAGGTAGTTCATCATCTTATAGCTATAGTCCAGACAATCAAATCCACAGTGTTTACTGGCCAACAGAATTATAATACAGAGGTACATTATCATATCAAATGATACATTACCATGGAAACAGTACTGCACACAGGACAACACCCAAACTATAAATTGAGCCCTCTGTACTCAACCTGACCTTGGCATGTGCCACTCTCCACCATCACCCAAAGCTGTTGCAGGTGGCATTGCTCCCTCCTTTGCAGGTCAATGTACCTGTGGCAACTTTGATCGCTGGTGCACATGACCCCTGTCCAGTGGGTGAGATGTCTCCCCACAGATGCCCACACCTTGCACCTGGGCCAGTCTTCCTCAGACCCCTCATCCAGCAAATGGCCCTCCCTGGCCACCACCAAGTCTACCAAGTTTACCAACTCTGTTGATGACCACCTTTAGTTCTGCTGTACTACAGCCCTGCTCTTTCTTGTGGACATTGTTCTATCCTGCCTAGTCCCAACCCTCATGCCAGTTAGTGGTGGTTTCTTTGCTGTATGGGTATGGCCTTTTCTGTTTGTGCAGCATGTTTCAGTGTTAGTGCTGTGCGATCATTGATTTGTGCAGTGCAATGTGTGCTTCCAGGGACATGGGGCCATCTGCATGTGGTACACATGGGGTGGCATGTGCATAGTGTACAGGGCAAACAAGCACTGAACATTCATAATGCCATTGCGAAACATCATAGTACGCACATCAGTGCAGTATAATGGCATTGTCCACATGTTGACACGCCACACCTGTGCACATATGGATGTAACACTAGTGCAATGTCTGCACTGCAGCTACCGCAAATATGATAGCACATGGAGCAGACCTGCAGAATTCAGACATTGTATGCAAAGGATCGAATTTCACATCCCAGGAGCAAAATCTACATTTGCATGTCATTACTGGAATGTATTCATTCATTTGCATGCCTCATAGTGCCTGGAGAAGTGCCTGGAGCATAAAAAAGGATCAAAGGAAACCACAAAGATTCCACAGAGGAACTGCAGGGCGGCTGGAGGTAAGTGTATTGTGGAATGGCCTACAATAGGACATGGGTGATTATAGCAGTATGTTTATGCTCTGTCTAGACTACACTATTGTTTTATCTGCATATGGGCAAGCTATGTGTTAGGTGGGCAGCTTGCTGTGTGTTGGGGCCAGCAATGCATAAGCTCTTGTGTGTCTCGGCGAGAGGGTAGTGAAGCTTTCACACCACAGTACCTTTGCTCTGTGCTTTACTGTGTGTATGCAATGCACAATGTTGTTCTTTCTCTCTCCATTTTGAACAGGGACCATAGAGGACTCTGATAGGTAAAGGAAGCATAGGTCTGTCAAAGAAAAGGTTCAGGCCCTGGCTCAGGCCTATGTGACTAATGAGGGCCTCACGGCTAGGAGGAACAGGACCAGGGTCAAAATCAAGAAAGAATGGGAGAAGAAAACAGAGGTGGCAAATGCGGTTAGGGATGACCACAGTCAGTGGACATAAAGAAGACACTCAGGACATGAAGTGGCATGCCAAGAAGGTCCTGGCCATGGTGGACAAGCCACAGGCAGTGGTCTCCAAGCAGCTGCTTGTCTACTACTTACAGAAGAAATGATAGCTTCCATAATGATAGCTGTGGAGGTGATGGGTGTGCCAGGGGGTGGGTACAAGAGCCACATGGGACTGATACAGCCATGTGAGTGACTGGTTGAGCCATCACATTGGACATGTGTGTGTGTGCATGCAAGAGTGCTTGTGTGCATGTTTGCATGCATGCATGCATGCATACACCAGTGGTGTTGTTATGAGGAGGAGGGAGGAGGTTCTGGTGGTCCTGGAAGGACAGGCACAGTGTGGAGACACAGGATGCAGTGCACAGATCTGAGATATGTGTACTCATTCAACCACAGGAATAGTTATGTATCCTGCATAGTCCACAGGACACCACACATGTGGGTCATTACTGCAGCATTCCCTATCTGTAATGGTGTACCTGTTTGCAGGGTGGAAAGGCCCACCAGGATGCAGTGGTTGTTCCATTTCCACTTATGGGGAACACACATTGTTAGTGTATTATAGTTACATGTAATAGTTAAATAGCTGTGTCTCCCTAGTCACTCCCCTAGTGATATCCTATATTTTCTGCTGCATCGGCTCGGCTGTCGGCCACTAGCACCCCAGAAAGACTCTGACTATTGGCATGCTTTATACAATGATGTAGGCCATGAGCTGTTATCCAGGTATCCTTGTGGGTTAGCCATTTGTAGGATAATATCCTACTGTGTCACAAGTGTGTTGTCATCTGTGTGATCACTGGTAGTGGGGTGTGTGGTGTGCACTGCCCTGGGGGTGTATGGGTGCTGCACTGCAAAGGCAGCATAGGTGTCGCAATACAGTATGCTACAGCACACTGGCATATACACTGCTTTGCAATATCTCTCTCTTCTCCTCTGCAACAAAGTGTTTATTATACATTGTTATAATGTTGCTATAACATTGTTCTATCTTATTGTAACCAGGTTTTTAGAGATGAGGTATCCCTTGTAAATGAGCGTAAGCTCAGAGGAATTTTTTACTTTCTTCATATTTTCATAAATAAAAAATTACTTTCCTTCCCTTCCTTCCTTCCCTTCCTTCCCTTCCTTCCCTTCCCTTCCTGTCTGTTTTCTTCCTTTCTCTTCTCTTCTCTCCTCTTCTCTCGACAGCATAATCCATTGTAGTAGGCACCATCCTTGATGTCCTGGGACCATCAAGGCAGCATCTGCCCTGCTGCCCACCCATGCTGGGGAAAATTCAGACTCCAGTGAGGAGGAGGGATCCAAAGATAACAATGAAGATGAGGATGAAACATTTGTGGAGGAGATAGGGGTCCAGCTCAGACCAGGAGAGGTTGATAGATTAATCAGGAACAAGACTGCAAGTATAGCGAACTTGATTCCTTGGTCAATCAGTCTTGCACTATGGTAACCTGACTGAGTGATGACACTGGTCCATTTCTGGAGGCATCAGTCCCTGCTGGATTTTTCGTGGTTCGCTGTCCCAGCAGAGATTGCATGGGAGGTGGCTATCTGTTTTAGAACCAACGTGAACTTTTCTGTGCAGCTAGTGGGTTCTACTTCATTGTTTGAATGGATGGTTGTGCATGGGGGTCCAGGTGCACATTGCAGAATCCTTCACGTGTGTACCGGCCTCTGGGGCACAAGATGGAATTTCTGTGGAAGTTGTGGACTTCATTGCCAAGAGGATATTGGAGTAACCCAGGTGGTTGGTTCTGGGTGACTTCAATGCCTGGATCATTATAAATTCTTGAGGTTTGGGCAAGACTTCCTCCAGGTGATGGATTTGCTGGGTCTTGCCCAAGTAGTTAATTCTGTGACCCATCAACATGGTCATAACTTGGACTTAGTATTCTCACTGGGCTCAAGGCTGATAACCTCAAGATTGATCTGGTTGTTTGGTCAGATCACTGCATGGTAAAGTTATGATCTTGGGACCCCCCGTAGTCCACCACTGTGGAGATGGTCTGCTGCCACCCATTTAGGGGGTTCTCCCCAGCAAATCTCCAGGTGGTAATGGACCTCTGATGTGTGATGGCTGCATGTTAGGCAGGATGGGGAGAGGCAGTGATGGTCTGTAACAGGGCAATCACCTTGGCTTTTGATTCTGCTGCACCAATACATATATGACCCAGGACGTCTCACTTGAGATCCCTGTGGTTTAATGGGGAGCTCGAGGAGATGAAGACCATGGTTCAGAAGTTGAAAAATTGTTGGTGGATATCCAAGACCGATGAGAACAGTCTGACTTTGAGAATTCATTATGGTGAATATCAAACAGCAGTCTCCCATAAGTACTGTAGGCAGCATTTCTGTTCAGGGATATTGCTACAGGTAGGAACAGACTGACTCAGCTCTTTGGGACTGTGAACAGGTTACTCCATCCTATCTTCCTACAACTGACAAGGGCAGTTTCATCCACAGGGTCAGAAGAGTTTGTCCAGTTGTCATCCGTCAGCTTTGGGATTACCCTTACTGTGCTGAGGAAAGTTGGTTGTCAATAGGAGCACTCCTCCTGTATGGACCAAGTTTAGGCTATGGCGGGTGAAGAGGTTTGTGAAGTAATCATAAAGTTTTGGCCCACCTGTTGTGAACTGGAACTGGGCCCTACACATCTCTTAGTGAGCTGTGGGTGGTTTCTAGGTACAGTGTTTGCAGAGATTGTCTGGAGCTCCCTTTGGAGGGGTCTTTCCCCAGAGCTTTGAATGGAGTGCTGGTGAAGCCCCTACTCAATAAACCATCTTTGGACCTGGACTGCTTAGAAAATTTTAGCTCTGTCTCTAAGCTTCTCTTCTTGGGAAAGGTTATTGAGAAGACAGTGGCACTACAGCATGAGGCACATGTTACATCTATGAGCCTCTCCAGTCAAGATTCAGGTTGACACACAGTATAAAGACCACACTGATTAGGGTGCAGAATGACCTTCTCATAGCAAGAGACAGAGAGGAATGGTCAGTTCTTGTCCTACTCAGTATCACCTCAGCATTTCACATTGTGGACCATGGAGTGTTGTTTGATCACCTAAGGGAGTTCAGTGGACTCACTGGCACTGTTATCAGCTGGTTTGAGTTCTTTCTTACAGGCAGGGCATAGAGTGTGGTGATGAGAGATTTCTCTTCACTTCCAAAGCACCTGCTCTGTGGAGTTATTCAGGGCTTGATCCTATCACCCATGTTGTTCGCTGTGTACATGCTGCCTCTGGGGAGATCATTAGACCATACAGTCTTGGTTTTCACTGTTGTGCAGATGACACCCAGCTGTATTTGTCATTTGCATCCAGGGCGCCTGACATGGTTGAGGTACTGAATTTGTGCCTGGCCAAGTTGCAGGACTGGAAGTCCTCTAGGTGGCTGTGACTCAACCTGGACAAGACGGAGGTCCTGGTGATTGAGCCTGGTTATTGGCAGGGTGAAGAGATTATAGGAGAGGTGATTGGCCTGGTGCTTTGTTCCTCTCAGCTTGCAGCCTCTCCCAAACTAAAGAATCAGTGTGTCATTTTGGATAATAGACTGACACTTGAGGCTTAGGTGTCATCAGTAGTCGGAGTGTGTTTTACCATCTCAGGAACACCACCCAGAATAAAGCCTGGATCTCACCTAAAGACTTGTCATCACTAGTGCACACATTTGTGACTTCTAGACTTGACTATTGTAATACTCTATATCTTGGGGTTAGTGGAGGGGTCCTTTCTCACTTACAGCTGGTGCAGAATACAGGGGCTAGGTTGCTGCCAGGCCTTTTGAGATTCTGTCAGATGACCCCAGTCCTGCATGACCTGAATGGGCTGCCAGTGCAGTACAGAATCACCTTTAAGGTTGGTTTACTGATCTATAAATCCCTATACAGACTGGGCCCAGGCTATCTGAGTAACCACCTAACTCCCTACCACACCCATTGCCCTCTCTGCTCCTCTGAGGTGGGCATTCAAGCGGTTCCCAGGGCTAGTCTTAAATCATCAGGTGATCAGACCATTGAGGTTGCCAACCAAGCCCTGTGGAACTCAATCTCAGAATCTTTGAGGGAAGCCCCCCTCCATGGAGGTCTTCAAGAGTGGCCTGAAGTCTTACCTGTTTAGTGAGCCCTTAGGGTTGTAGTGGAGGCCTTTGGGTTATATGGTTATAGTTATAATTAAGGGCCTCCCCAACAGTGACTGGTACAATTATTTATTTTACTTATTTTATTTTATGTACTATGTTATGGACTGTATTTTATTATCTATTTAATTATCTATTATGACATATGCCCTATGTATATGGTTTTGTTTCCCTGACCTGTGTACAGTGCCCTTAGCCCAGTGAATGGGCGGTAAACCAATACAATCTTACATACTTACCCTATTGTTTGACATTGCTTACTTAGGACACTGGGGGCTGGATTTTCAAAACTCTCGATGCAGGTGCAATTCTGATTTGTAGCTGTGCCTGCTTCAAAACAAATACACCAAAATTATGGATTGCTATTTTCAAACTTTTGATACATTTGCAACAGATTACCTGCTTTATGGCAAAAAGAAATCTAAAAAAAAAACAAAACAAAAAAAGGCTGACACAACATTATTGTGCTGCATGCATCAGTTTCTGAGTGCCAGTTACAGCACTTCCAATAACACATTACACCACATTTGATGGGATCCAACTATCTGTTGTAAGGAGTGCAATTGTACTAAAACTGCAATATGAGTCATCGCACACATCAGGAGGGCATCTGAAAATTTAGCCCTATATCTTCTAGGCTATTTTTATGTTGCTTGCACGCATGTGCAAGAAACATAGTGCCATCATGGGAGATTTCGGAGGTGTGTCACCTCCTCCTCCAATTCAGTCAGTGTGCTGGCAGGCGCGGCCCCTGTAAGCCAATGCATTTTGGAGCTGTGTATGACACGCTCCAAAATGCAGTGGCATACAGTTGAAAGGGGGAGCTATGCTTCAGTGAGCACCGATAAGATATCGGCTGCTCACGCGCAGCTCCCCCCGGCACACACATGCAGCCGTGCGCGCCCCCGCACTGTATAGCCGACGGGTGCCCAATCCCCATCGGCTGAGATGCATCCCCCCCCCAGTAGTAGGTGCCACACTGGGAGCCCACCCCAGCGTGGCAAGCAGTCAAGCAGTCCTTTTGCCGATGGGGGTGCCTAAACCTCCATCGGCTGAACGCCTTGTGTGCCACGCTGAGAGCCCACCCCAGCGTGGCAATAAATCCATGGCCGACGGGGTGCCCAATCCTCGTCGGCTGAACGCCCCCGCAATGTCCTTGTGCCACGCTGGGAGCCCACCCCAGCGTGGCAAATGGTCCCACAACGCTTTTCTTTTTTTTTACCTGTAAGACACAAACGGTCCCGACCCTCCCCACAACCCGCACTCCACCCACTGCGCACAGCCTCCCACACCCTCACCACATACTTACCTCCGGACCTCGGGCGATGATCTTCGGTGGACGGGAACCGTCTGCACTCTTCAAAGCCAACCGCAAACTGAGGAAATGCTGGTAAGCTGTATAATGGAGCTAGATGGGGGTTTCAACTTTATTGCATATCTCAGAGCATTTCTGAGGAATTTTGCACAAATTTTCAACATGGGCTTTTTGGAACCCCTTCTCATGAATAATGTCACTGTCATGGCGTTATTCTGGCCCAAGAGGTGATTTCGCGCAGTGACTGTGAAATCACCCTTCGGGCCTGAATACCACCATGACAGTGACATCATTCATGAGAAGGGGTCCCAAAAACCCCATGTTGAAAATTTGGTGCCAAAATTCCCAAAAATGACTGTTTTACGCGCATGCGTTGTGCAGTTCCTACGCAGGCTCGTAAGTTCGCGAAATTTCAATATTTTCACTCCAGATTTTCAACATTGCCATTTTACCACACCTTCTTATGAGTAGTACAGCTGTCATTTTTGACATCTCACCCAAAATGTGTTTCCGCCCATGTAGTGCAGAATGGCGCAGTCGGTGTGTGAAATCAATGTACGGGACAAATTAAGAAAATCACAGTGACACTGTTCATGAGCAGAGGTCTTAAAATGGCTATGTTGAAAATTTGGTGAAAAAATTCCTAAAAATGACTGTTTTACGGTGGTGCGTTGCGCAGTTCC
Source organism: Neoceratodus forsteri (assembly GCA_016271365.2). Taxonomy (NCBI): domain Eukaryota; kingdom Metazoa; phylum Chordata; order Ceratodontiformes; family Ceratodontidae; genus Neoceratodus; species Neoceratodus forsteri. Next base: position 437,854,284 of record JADMNL010000023.1, read on the forward strand.
TCGGAGGCTCGTAAGTTGCAAATTTTCAATATTTTCACTCCAGATTTTCAACATTGCCATTTTACCACACCTCTTTATAGGCAGTACAGCTGTCAGTTTCACATCCTGCCAAAACGTGTTTCTGCCCATGTAGCACACAATGGCGCAGTCGGTATGCAAAATCAATGTATGGGACACATTAAGAAAATCACCATGACACTGTTCATTAGCAGAGGTCTTAAAATGGCTATGTTGAAAATTTGGTGAAAAAAAATTACTTACTAAAATGTTTTCTGGCGTCGTTGCGCCAGTTCCCTCTTGCATTTCGTGGAACTAATTTTCAATATTTCCACTCCAGATTTTGAACATTGCCATTTTACCACACCTCCTTATGAGCAGTACAGCTGTCATTTTCATCCTGCCAAAACGTTTTTCTGCCCTATGGCGCACAATGGTGCAGTCGGTGTGCAAACTCAATGTATGGGACACATTAACAAAATCACAGTGACACTGTTCATGAGCAGAGGTCTTAAAATGGCTATGTTGAAAATTTGGTGAAAAAATTCCTAAAAATGACTGTTTTATGAGCGTACGTTGCGCAGTTCCTACGCACGCTCGTAAGTTCGCAAATTTTCAATATTTGCACTCCAATGACTTCCAAATACCTAAACAGCACATAGAAGCAAGCAACATTCGGCATTGACAAATGCTTGTTTAGTTAAGAGTTAGTCAGTTAGTTAATTTAAATGTTTCGCCAAACACCCAGTTTTTAAGCATGGTCTGGAGTAATGTGCAAGAGGCAAGCATTAGCATATTCCAAGTTATATTAGGAATTTATACAAAAAATGTAAGATATTTTACCAATACATACATCTGTCATGAAGCAAAAATACTAACACATAAGTACTGTAGTACTCTTCAGATAATGCAGTCATTTGGATTTAAAATGAGCAGTAGTTGTGTAGTGCCCCAAAGTTGGAGGCACAACAGGGAAAAAGAAAAAGGTGCCCCAGTAAACATAAGGTGCACAGAAATGCCCAGGTGCCCCATGCTTTAGATACAACCATCACAAACACCTTTTTTAAAATAATGTAAATAAGCCAGAAATGCCAGGCTGGGGAGATGGAATGCCATATTGGGTGGCACATGCCCTCCCTTCCAGAACTAGAACACAGAGTGTTGCTTTTTAAAAATTAAGCTGTTGAAAGGGAGAATCATGGTGGCTGTGGAGGAGAGAGGATGCAGGACTTGTGGAGGGATGAGAAGGGCTTGCCTGGCAGTTGAAGCTGTCCCTGAGGGCTTCCCTGCTCTGCTGCCTCTGGTCACTGAAGACTGTCTGCCGGCCGATGTTTGCAGTCCGTAGTGCAGTCAGATGCACGATATAAAAGCAAAATGTCACGCTCCTCATCGAAAGGGCTTGGTGCCCTTTTTTGTTATTTAAAAGTTTAAATCCAGTCCCCTGGAGGCGGCGGTAGCAGTGCTGTATTGTCCGTGTAAGGACCTCGTAAGGTCCCTGATTGTCCACCAGACTGCCTGCAAGAGAAACCCCTTTCCCTGCCAGCAGCACTGCCCACCTCCCGATCCAGCATCCCTGTCTTCACCCCAGGCTGGGGCGGTGAGTCGGCGGTAGCACCAGCAGCTAGGTGCTGACCACCTAAAGTTATTTTAAAAAGGCAAGCTATTTATTTAGCAGTGCAGTTGGCACTGCATAGGAGTGGCCAACAGCCAAGAGCAGGAGGGGCAACACTTAAATAAATTTTCAGTGGGCATCGTAGCTCCAGGAAGGGGCCAAGTATAGAGGCCCATAGGGGCAATGTAAATATTCATTAGGGGGAACAGAGCAAAGACTGAGCTAGAGGGATGTGATAGACAGGCCCTGCATAGGCCTGGAGAAAGATATTTAAAAGGGGCAACCAGGCCCAAGTCATTTAAAGGGGCAATTAGGCCCAAGTTTTTTAAAGGAGTCCAGCCACATACTGTAGGTAGTTCAAAGGGCCTAGCTAGCCATTTAGGCCTACAGTATTTAAAGGGGCCCAGCAGCCATAGAGGCCCAACAGTGCTAAAGAGGGTCTAGCTAGCTATATAGGCACACAGTTGTTAATGAGGCCTAGCCAATCCCAGTAGGCCAGTTGTTTAAAACAGGCCCAGTGTGTCTATAGGGGGGTCCACCCAATTAGTGTACCTCACAGTCTAAGAAGGCCATCTAGTGTTTAGCTGCCACAAATGCCACAGTAGCAGGAAAGCCTGTTTAGTTAGAGGGACCCCATTACAGTAGGTCTACGTTTAGCAAGGGCTTCACTAAGAAGGTGTCCGGATAGAAGCAACCACATGCCTGTTATTTACTGTGATCTGTACTTTCAGAGGCTGTGATACTGAACAAAACTGTTAGAACTGTGATATTAAGCAACACTGTTGGAACTGTGATGGTTAAAGGAGCACTGTCAGCTTTGCCCATCGGTTTACTTTCAATTCGCAAATGATAATCTGTGGGCACAAACGAACACTAAATATGCTCAGGAATTGTCTTGCATCAAAGTAAAAGTGCTCAGTTTACCTGTTTTTTTATATTTTCCACTTGTTTCTTCACATTCCTTTTGGCTGAAAGTCACCATCTCCCAGAAGCAGATACCGCACCAAGAACACGCCGGGAACGTGCGCGAGATCTTTCCTCTGACCTCAAGTGCGCATGCACAGGATTTCGGCACCAGACTCTGGTAGGAATTTGTAGTTAATCCAGTGCTCATTTTATTGAGACAGATACCAGCAGCATTTTAATTTTATCACTTTTGCTGGATTGTATGTCTGCTATGATGTATTTGCTAAAATGTGCACCTCAGCACAGCGTGTATAGCGGATGTGCGTTCTCGGCCTGGTATCTGCTTCTGGGGGATGGAGATTTTCAGTCGGGAAGAATGTGAAGAAACAACTAAAAAATATTAGAAACCAGGTAAACTGAGCACTTTTACTTTGAAGCAGTGTCATTCCCAAGCATACTTAGTGCTCGTTTGTGTCCACAAATCATCATTTATGAAATGAAAGTAAACCGAGGGGCAAAGCTGACAGTGTCCCTTTAACTGCATTGTGCCATCATCTTGTGCTAGTGTGTTTCTAAATCAGTTTTCCACAATTCTTCAGAGACATTTCCTCACTGTGTCCCCAAATCAGTTTGCAGAAACCCACCAGAGCCATTTCAACAGTGTTTCCAAATCAGTCTTCAGCAGCCCTTGAAGCGGTATTCCACAAGTGTGCTCCAGAATCAGTCTGCAGCAGTACGCCTGAAGAGAAGCGTCATGTTCATAGCCATACCCTTGCAACGGCATGTTTGTTATTTTCTTCTAACAGTTCCCAGTATACAGCCTGGCCCAGTGCAGAGTCAGCCGTCCATTTTCTTTTTTTGTCATCCACACTGAAGTGCCATCCAGATCATCTGTTCCAGTTACCCGAGTCAATGTCCTGTTTATTGTTTTATGTCAGTCCTTTGCTCGTCTGACCTTGGTACCCAGTACTCTATCATTCTTTATCATCTGAAGACTTCTTCGTCTGGATTCCTGATTTCCGTGGTGTCCTCCTATCATCCTCTTTAACCAGCAGTCCAGAAGCAGGCTGTGGTGGGGTGTTCTGCATCCTCTTCTTCACCCAGCTGTCCAGAAGTGGGTTGTGTCGGTGTGTTCTGCATTGTCTTCTTCACCTGGCAGTCCAGAAGTGGACTGTGGCAGGGGTGTTCTGCATTGTCAGTACCCGGCAGTCCAGATGCAGGCTGCTGTGGGGTAGTCAGAGTATTGTTCGTCTCAACCCAGCTGTTCACCAGTGGACTGTGGCTGGATCCTTTGTGTTTCAATTCCAGAGGCCCTTAGCAGTGTTGGGTGGGTTACTTTTTCTATTACTTTCTATTACTTTTGGACACTTGTTCCAGGAAGCTCTGTGCAGTCACTAGTAAGGATGGAGAAGTACTGGAAAAAGTAATACACCTTACAGTTACAATTACTTATGTCTTTTAATACAAAAGAAATATGTAACTGTAACTGATTACATTTATTTGAAAGTAACTAGTAACTAACCTATTACTTTCAAAAAATGAAATCTTTTATAGTTATTTATTATTTTTGTATTGTTTTTTGTATAAAAATAAATAAGTAACTATAATTGTAAGGTGTATTACTTTTTCTAGTACTTATCCATCCTTACTAGTGACTGCATAGAGCTTCCTGGAACAAGTTTCCAAACGTAATAGAAAGTAATAGAAAAAGTAACTTTCCCAACATTGGCCCTCAGTGGGTTTTTAGCTGAGGAAATCTTTGAGCTCATTCTTAAATTCTGGCAACCCAGGAGAGGTGGGTGTGGCTGAGAAACTCATGGTTTAGAAACCCTCTCTGAATTTCCCCGAGTTTCTCAAGAACTTTTCAGAGTTGCACTGGCCAGCCAGTCAATTTGTTCCTTGTTACGTCAGGTTCTTTGGTCCTGTTCTCTTCCTGACAACAGAGAAAGTGCGACCATGCATGAACTTCAATTGATAACATGTGCAGAGTTTTGCTATAGTATACTGTATGTTTCATAGTGTGGAGTACTCCAGGTAATAGACCTTAGCTAGAGGTGCACCTCGGGGGTAAATTAGAAGGGTTTGCAGAAGACGCTCTTATAACGTAGCTGTTACAGTCAATTTGCCAATTATGCCAGTTCTGTCATACAGCTACCCTCTTAAAGGGTCTTTAGAGTTAGAGATGCTCTTATGGCGTAGCTGTTACAGCTGACTTTACATTACAGTTCTCCTTGTACAGGAGGTTAGAGTTAATAGTTCCTCTTTTTCCGCTGTCCGTGTTTTTCTTTCCCCTTGTTTGAAAAATAAAGCCTGTCAGGCATTTGGAAACCTATCACCAGCTTGCGCCACTCTTTGTTAGGTGACATCATCCACCTCTTGGGAACCTGAAGTGTCCTCCTGCTATTCCTCCTGCAGAGAGCGGCACTAGTGTTGGTAAATTGTGTGCAATTTATTTGGGTCATCACAACACTGTTGCTCTAGTCACCCTTTTATTTTAGTGGATCCCAGCACACACTACCATCAGGGCACCACATCAACTTTTTGACAAAGCGAGCAGGGTGTAGAGCGTTATCCAAGAATAAAGTCCAGATGCTGTCAGAAGCTGGAAGTACTGTAGTAGCGAGATGGATGGAGTAGAAGGAGAAAGGCCCAGGATGGATGCAACCTTCCCCATTGACCATGCTATACTACTTTGGAGCGCCATGGCTTCCCAGCTTCACAGAAGAGTCAATTGGTGGAGACTCCAGTAATTTAGGAGAATTTAGAGCTAAGATGCACTCGATGTTCTGACTCTACCAAGTCCCGGAGCATCAGCGAGTAGAGATCCTATTGGGGCAGTTAAAGGGAACTGCCCAACGGGATGTGCAGTCATGGCCTGAGAGAGAGAAGGCAACTGCAGACCAGATTTCTAACAGGTTATGAGACACCTTTGATAACCGGACCATATCAGAATTAAAGATGAGGTTCTTCTGTCCAATGCAGAAGCCTCGAGAAACACTGCGAGAGTACACCCTAAGTTTACAAGAGGCACTCTGAGCCATAGAGAGGGTGGATCCTCGAGAGGTGTGAAACCCAGATAGGACCCTCAAGGAAAAGTTCATTGATGGAGTGCATATAGAAGTGCTATGGAGAGAATTATGAATGCTTCATCTGCAGGCTCCAGATGCCCCCTTTTTGGACTTTAAGGAAATGGCAATCTGCATTCTTGGCCCAAGCCGGGAAGGAGAAGAGGCCACTGTGTGCCAGCAACAGATAATGTTCCCCAGTGTTGCATGGCCAGAATATCACAATGGAGGGTGGAGACAAGAAAATCAGTGGACACCAGGACAATGGTCAGAAAGACCTTTTCAGCCAAATAGCTACTCCAGGATCGAAGAGGCCTATGAACAGATGGCCCAGATGCAGATCCCATTTCACAACCCTAGTCCAGGATCTGCGACTGAATGGACTGAACAAATTGCTGCCCTCAGTAGAAAAGTCACAGAGGTGTGTCAAAGGTGAGAGAAACATAGAAACATAGAAATATAGAATTTGACGGCAGATAAGGACCGCTTGGCCCACCCAGTCTGCCCATTTCCCTACCTGATGGATAAGTTGCAGATCCTAGTTAACCAGCAGCCTACTTCTTCCTACCCCCACCCCCTAGAATTGCCTTATGACTGTCCCATGCATGCTTGAATTTCACCACTGTTTTTGACACCACAACCTCCTCTGGAAGGCCGTTCCATACATCCACAACCCTCTCTGTGAAAAAATACTTCCTTAAATTACCTCTGAGCCGCCCCCCTTCTATCTTCAAATTGTGCCTCCTTGTTCTTGCACACCTCTTTTTTTGAAAGATGCTACCCTCTTGGACTTTGTTGATTCCCTTGAGGTACTTGAAAGTTTGAGACCTTAAGAGCAGCTGGAGACCAGGACCCAAAGGTGATCGACCGGAAAGGAATCAAGAACCAAGAGAGATGGCTCCCCATCCAAGAAGAAGAGATGGACAACATCCTATCAACCAGTTTGACTCCTGAGGTAGACCCATCTGTAGGAAGTGTGGTGTCTGTGGGCACATCCAAAGAAGATGCCTCAGGATCCCCACCAACAGACATGAGAAAGAAAGGGTGTGACATCAGCTGTTTGAGGACACCAGAATGGAAATCAAGAGAATAGACCAGAACAATACCATGGTGAGGGACCAGATGAGAAGTCCACCGCTGATTTGCAGTACCAACCCAGATGAGTGTCCTGTACTGCCCAACAGTGGAGCAAGATGGTGGCAGAGCTGTGCTGAGAGTCTTACAGCTCTCAGTTTCTGAGAGCAATCTGCCTTCTCCATCCTCATATTTTGCCTTTTAATGTAATTTTATTTCCCTTTCTTGGAGAGCTAATTTGGATCTCTTCATCTGCGTTTGTGACTGGAGATCAGAAAACGCTAGTCATCTCTTAGAGTTAGGGGATAGTTAGGATTTTAGTGCCAGGCAAGGCTGGGAAGTGAGCAAGAAGTAGGAGCCAGCTTTTTTGTTTTGAGGTAGAAACCCTTGATCCTTACCTTACCTGAGTGCTGGACGAGAGGTTCAGTTGCTGTTCCTGTTCCGACTCTTGTTTTCCCCTGCTGCAGAAGTCTGGCAGTGGTCTGGCAGGGCCATGTGGTGTAAGTACTGGTGCACTATCAGAAGGAGGTGCCCTTTAATTCGAAGGACTGACTGAACTTTTTACAGATCATGAGGCTGTGACTTTTTCGCTTTTCCATCTGCATCGATCCAACTGGGCTTATTTGAAGGTGCTTCACTTCACTCCAACATGAGTGCTGACCAGACTGGTTGGTGCGATTTGCTTGTCGGACCTTCCCCCAGAGAACATGGAAGCAGAGGGCGTTCACCGCATATATTTCCTGGGGGAATGATTGAACTTGTGACGGTAGTCCCTGCAAAAGTGACCCTGGTTTTGTTCTGTTCCACTAGCCTTTCTACATTGTTCATTGTTTTTTTTTTAATTCAATATACTTTATTGAATTTTTGACATGAGTTAGAAAACCAATTATCCAACAGCACAAGAACATTATAAAATTATGAACACAATGATTAAAAACAGATCTTATTATTAACTATACAAAAAAAATCACCCCCCCCCCATCTGGGACCTCGCTAAGAAAGAAAAGAAGGGGCAAATTCATCTTGGGTGTTAAAAAGAGGGTGCTAGGTGTCTCAGATGGAAAGTAAAGTGTATACTGCTTCTTATGTATCCTGGAAATACTGTGGCCTTTTCTGCATAGCAGCAATGTGTTTTTCTAGCTGAATTGCCAGGAGGATTTCTCGGTGTCACTCTAAAAAAATTGGAAGTGAGTCATCCTTCCAGTGCCAAAGCATGACTACTTTTGCAGTGCCGGCAATCAGTCAAGTGAGCCTTACTGATCCAAGGAGTACTTGGGGAAAGATTGCTAGTAGACAGATTTTGGGCGTGAAGAGGTTCTCCAGACCCAGCAGAGTATCTGGGGCTTGCTGTATGGATTTCCAGTAGGACTGGGTCTTGGGGCATTTCCAGAGCAGGTGGTAAAATGTGTCGGAAGTCTCATGGCATTGAGTACATAATGGGGAGGGACATTTACCAATTCTATGCAGCTTTACTGGGATGAAGTATAAATTATGCATTATATTGAACAGCACAAGTTGAAGTTAGTCTTGCTTAATAAATTTATATATGTTACGTCATGACACTTTCCAGAAATCACCACCTGCTGGAAGTTGCAGTTCCTGGACCCAGTAATAGCAAATACCAGAGGGAAGGTGCAGATCTAAGGTCTAAAACTGCTTGCATAAAACAAATACTGCATGCGGTTGCTTTGCCAGAGTCATTAAGGAGGTCATTTCTGCAGGAATGATATTCAATGGTTTGGGGCCCAAATATGCAGTTATAACATTTTTTAAGTTGAAGGAACTTGAAAAAATCCTGATTCCCTAATTGCAATTGGGTTTGTAAACTAGGAAAGGGGATTATCCCCTCTTGATGGAGTAGGTCAGCGACAGAGCAATCTCGCAACTGAGGGCAGAAAGAAATGGAATAGGATGGTGGTCCAGCTAGAAGTGGGGATTTTTAAATATCAGTTGGGTAGTGGATTTATGCCAAAATAGGGACAAATGAGTTTGAAGTTGGTTCCTGGCTTTAAGGGACCATTCTATGGGTGTAGAGCGCAAGGCCCGAGGGAGTTGGGAGGAATAAAATAGATGAGGCTAGTCAATGAGCAGCCTGCCTTAGTGGCAAGAGCCTCCTTGATGTCTAGCCAAAGAGGGGTATAGTCAGTAGAGTTAGAATGAGTATTTCTCATGCTCCATTGGAATAGTTTGCTGGTGTGTTGGGCTTCATAATATAGAAATATAGACGGTAGAGATAAGCCCCCTCTAAGTTTGGGAACAGTGAGTTTATGATAGGCTCTATGAGCCATGGAGGCTTTCCAGAGAAAGGAGTTAAATAAATTCTGAAGGTGGGTGAACCAATTCTTTGGAAGGTAAAAACCCAGCATGCCTAGTAGGTATAGCAATCAAGGCAGGACATTCATTTTGAGAATGTTAATCTGACCCCACAAGGACATTGGGAGTGCAGACCACCTATCCAGATCTATTTTAAGAACATTGAGTAAATTAGATAATTTTTCTTTAATTATAGTTGGGACAGAGTGGGAGATTTTTATTCCCAGGTAAGTCAAAACCCTAGGTTCCCATAATGGGCCCAAGCTGAGAATATCATTTTTTGAGACTCTGGAGTTCAGCAGGAAGACTTTGGACTTAGAAAGATTCAATTTGTAAAAGGAGACCCTGGAAAAATTGGTTATGCCCTGAGCAGGATTGGGATGGAAGTGTGAGGATTTTCTAAATGAAGGAGAAGGTAATCTGCGTAAGCTGAGAGGGTGTATCTTTTATCTGCCCTGAAGGGTAGGTAAATTACCAAGCCTCCGTATCAGAGGTTCTAGGTAAAAATTTAAGTGAAGGTGTGACAGCAGGCACCCCTGGCAGGTGCCAAATTGTAGGGGGAAATAGGTGGCAAGACACCCATTGCACCATACCTTAGCCGAAGGTTTTGAATACAAAATTCAAATCCATTTGATGAAGTCTGCTGGAACCCCAAATTGGTGCAAAGTATCAAAAAGGAAATTCCATGAGACTCAATCAAAGGCTTTTTCCATGTTCAGGGAGACCAGGGCCATAGGAGATCTGGCCTTCCTAGACGTGGAAAGTAAATGAAGAAGTTTCCTAAGATGATCCCCTGAAAAGCGACCTGACATGAAGCCAACATGTTCTTGGCAAATGACAGCCCCATAACTGAAGTCAGTCAAGTGACCAAAATTTTGGAGAGAATTTTGATGTCTGAATTCAATAGAGATGTCGGATGGTAGCTCTCTACCAAAAGGGGGTCCTTGCCAGGTTTTGGTATAAGGTTATTAAAGCCTCTTGGAAGAGGGGGTCATCAATGCCATCAGTGAACCAAGCATCGAAAACTTCCACTAACAGAGGAGCTATCTGGGGAGTACATGCCTTGTAAAAGTTATTGGTCAATCCATCTGGACCCGGTTATTGGGAGGCAATTGTCTAATGGCCCTCTCCACTTTGGTTAGTGTTATTGGTGCACTCAAATGCGCTATGGAGTGAGGGGGTAATGTTGGAAGAGTCACTGAGTCCAGATAGGCTGATATGGATTCTGCAGAGGAATTCCAAAAAGGGTCTATAGCATTGAGATTTGGAAATAGGCACCTAAAATTTCGGCCATCTCCCTAGGGTTAGTTGTAACTGGGGCATCGGGATTAGGTCGTAGGCCTGGGATAAACTTCAAAAAATAGTGTGCCCACTGGAAGCTGTGGTGCCTGTGCAAAGCTGCCAGCTTAAAAAGTTACAATGCAAAAGAAAGCATGGCACTCAGGTAAAATAATTCAAAAAGCTTGTGCAATTTATTGTTGGCAAGGAGCCTGTGTCAGAACCAAAAGCCCCATTTTTGGTTCTGACATAGGCTCCTTGCCGACAATAAATTGTACAATCTTTGAATTATTTTGCCTGAGTGCCGTTCTTTCTTTACATTGTAACTTTTAAGTTGGGATAAACTTAGCTGCCTCTGCTTGCCTTAAATGGTAAATAAGATATTTAGTTCCCCCCGCTTCAAGGTATTTCAGCTTGCGCGTGTTGCTAGTTCAGCTTTTGTGCCAGGATGTCAGCATATTGGGTTTGAAGGAGTGCAATCCGGCCCAGTGTCCTGAGAAGAGCGGGTCGGGGAGTGTTCCAGATAGTGAATCTCATTTAGAATCTTCTCTAGTTGCATCTTGCTCTTCCAGGCCTGGACAGCTGAGAGTCGAATAAACTCATCTCACAGGGCACATTTAAGTGCTGTCCAAACTGTATCTACCCTATTCACTGAGCCTTTGTTAGAGTCCAGAAAAGTGGTGATAAACTGTAGGACGTGGGACAGGGAATCTGGGGTTGTAGCAATTGGGCATTGAGGCAACAGATAGTATCTCGATGCACACCATGCCCCAACTCTGATGCAAGGGCAAGACTAACAGAGGAACAGGCTTCACTTGAATAACTCTGAGAGCAAAATCTTGAGCCCTGATGCCGCTTGTACCGGAGTCTCAAATAATTTCCATTGATCTGCATGTTTAACCTGTAGATTGGCAGGGTAATAAACCTGGTAAGGCTTCCCTGCGGTGATTAATGTTGATACCATAGGGTGCAGCTCCTGCCTCTTGGCCCAAACAGACTGCAGCAGATCTTGCACCAAACGAAGGTGATGCCCTTCCCAACTAAGTTCCTTTCGATCTCTTGTCTTGGACAAAATGTGCTGTTTATCCAGGAAGTTTAATAATTTGAAAATTATAGATCATGGAGGGGCTTCTGCAGGAGATGGTGGGTGCAGTGAGCAGTGAGCTCATTCTACAATGTGTGTAGGGCCATTAGGAGATGGGCCCACCACATGGTTGCAAAGTTTTTGAATAAAAATGATCGGATTGTTGCATTCCTCTTTTTCCGGAAATCCAAATAGGATCAAGTTATTGCGTCTGCTCTATCCCTCGAGGTCTTCCAGCTTGTCTTCGAGGTGACAGAGCTTATGTCACACAGCTGACATGTCAGGCACAAGTTTTTTCTTCCACTTCTCCATGGAGGTTAGCCGCACTTCAGAGTCAGTCATACTGGTGGAGAGGGAAGTGATTGATGATCGCAAATATTGCAGTTCTCCTGTAAGAGTGGAGACTATTTATTGAAAAATCTTCATAGTTTCAAGGAAACATTCTTCAGTCAGTGCAGCTCCAGCCAACGAGGGTTTGTTCATTGTTGCGGCCTGGTGCTTGGGCCTCTTGAATGCCAAATCCTTCTTGGGCATCAGAGGAGGTGTATGGTGCGGAGGAGGATTCTTGATTTCAACTTCCATTGTAGCAGGTAATTTTTGCTTAAAGTGAATCCTCAATAGTGCAGTCTTAGCTGGTCCACTAGTTTTAAACTTTTTGCAGTGCTAAGGATAGGTAAAAAACAAGAAAATATGCCGATTTGGCAGGAAACGGTGGGGAGATACTGATCTCTCTCAGGCAGCCATCACATGGCCTCATTGTTCACTGGCTGCCAGTGCTTGAAGATCGTTTTGTCAGCCTGAGACCTTCTACCCCCCCCAAGATTATTTTTTTGGGGGGGGGTTGGATTGAATGGTGACTGTCTGAACTGGGACTAATTTCTTACTTTGGCAACGAATCTGTTCCTGGACCCACATAAGCTGGTGAGAGTAGGTGAGGGGCAATTTCCAGGATCATTCTTGCTCCAGCACTCTGATTTAAATAAATATATTTACTCATAATATCTTGCCCCGAGGTGGAGGTTAGTGAGAGGGCCCTCCATCTTTAACTGGAGAGTGAAGAATTTTGTTGCTTCTCAATATGTGTTCAACATTTACAATAACTCTGCCCCATCTTGATCGGGTCCCATTATAAAGGGATCTACATGTATTGCTCTCTTGAACTGAAATAGCTACCTTCTACTATTTCTTGCACTCTTTTGGGGTGTTGGGTGGGGGTTGGTTTTGGGGTGTGGGTTTTTTAAATGTAATTGAGTGTTTGTGTGATGAGACTAGTTAGGGCAACTTTTAAGTTGGCTCGCACATACACAGCCAACATATTGAGGTAGTGGCACATTTGGAAGCGTGATCACAGTTGGGTGAATGCAGGGCACGCATCAGTAGATGCATCCCGCATTCCCCAATTAGCCTGCATGCTGGCGCCACACTGTGCATACTTAATGTGGTGATGAGATCAAACAAAAGGTCCGCTGTAATGTGAGCTAAGCTCGTCATACACAGTGGACCTCCTGACGTGCTTTCCCTGGTGGTGAAAAACAAAATGAACATGGCAGCACACTGCCTGCCATACTACCAACTTCGGGGGTGCCCAATCCCCCTGTCAGCATGCCCTGCCCCAATGTATGTGCCGGCAGGGGAGCCCACTCCCTGCTGGCATAATGCATTCCCCCCCATTTGTTATGTGCCACAGGGGTGCCCAATCTCCCTCGGCTCTTGCCCCCCCTCCGCTTTCGTTGAGTGCCGATGGAGGTGCCCAATCCCCCATCGGCTACAGCACTCCCCCACAAAACACTTAGGTGGCATGCTGGGAGCCCACCCCAGAGTGCCAATGCCCCAGCAAAAAAAGTCCCCTAATGTTTTTTTTAACCTGTAAAAAGAAAACAGTCCTCGGGGTCTCCCTGCCCCCAACAACCCACGCCCACCCACTGCATCCTGCCTCCTCCCCACCCCTCTCACCCTTTACTACCTCAGAGTCTGGCGTGACGATCTTGGTGGACTGGGAACACCGCCTGCACTTCTTTCAAAGCCGACCACGAACTGAGGAAATGCCGGTATGCTATATAATGGAATAAATAGGTTTTTTTTTTCAACTTTGATGCATATCTCAGGCATTTGTTGGAATTTTGGCACCACATTTTCAACATGGGGTTTTTGGGACCCCTCCTCATGAATTCTGGAACTGTCATGGCATTAATCAGCCCCGAAAGGTGATTTCGCGGTCACTGTGCGGAATCACCTTTTGGGACTGATTAACAAAATGACAGTGCACTGTTCATGAGGGGGGCTCTCAAAAAGCCTATGTTGCAAAATTTGCAGAAATTCAGAAATGGCTGTTTTATGAGGTTGCGCTGTTTCAAGCACGCTTGTAACTTGAATTTGTAATATTTTCACTCCAGATTTCAAAATTGGCATTTTCCACCTCCTGATGAACAGTATAGCTGTCATTTTACATATCCTGGCCAAAATGTGTTTTCACATGTCCAGGAGAATAAGCGTCGCTGTGCAAAATCAGTTTTGGAACAGTTTTCGAAAATGACGGTGACACTGTTCATGAGTAGAGGTCCTAAAATGCCTATGTTGAAAATTTGGTGCCAAAAGTCCATAAAATGACTGTGTTACAAGTGTGCATTGCGCAGTTTCCACGCACCCTTGTAACTTCACAAATTTGCAATATTTCCATGCCAGATTTTCAACACTGGCATTTTTTCACACCTCCTTATGAACAGTATAGCTGTCATTCTTCACATCCTGCCCAAAATGTGTTTCCGTACCTGTGACGCATAATGGCATGGTCACTGTGGGAAATCAACTTTTGGGACAGATTAACAAAATCACAGCACCACTGTTCATGAGGTGAGGTCCCAAAATACCTATGTTAAAAATGTGGCTAACAAACTCCCAAAAATAATTGAGTTACGGACATGTGTTGCACAGTTTCTATGCATGCTCATGACTTCACCAATTTTCATAGTTTCACACCAGATTTTCAACATTGCTGTTTTTTTACGCCTCCTCATGAACAATACAGTTGTCATTTTCCACATCCTGCCCAAAATGTGTTTTCGTCCTTGTGTCACCAAATGGCATAGCCGCTGTGCAAAATCACCTTTCCGCTAACAAACTGATTGTGCCGCTTTTCATGAGGCGGGCTCACAAAAAGCCCAATTTGAAAATTTGGAGTGAGAATACCAACACACGCCTATGGTGTTAGGGTTTCCAACTGTAGCACCCCACCCTGTAGAGACTGACAGGTGTCAGGGGTGTGACTTGGGATCATCGGCTGTAATGCTCATGCCATTCCACCCCCACCTCCACCCTGCAGCCAGTGACAGGCATCATGGTGTGCCTTGCACTGTTCGGCCACAATGTGCACCCCATTCTCCTATACTGCACCCACCTCAGCGTATTTCCTTCTGGAATTGGGTACGTATAATGCCCAAAGACCCCAAAGCACACCACACACTTGTCAGTGTCTACAGGGTAAGGTGAGGTACAATGCCATGAGCATTATTGATGATGACCCAAAGGCACACCCCAATGCCTGTCGGTCTCTACAGGGTGGGGGTGGGGTTGACGTCACTTCAATACTTCACTGCCATTCCTATTATGCATCTCTAATTCCGGTACTACCAATGCCAATGCCAGTGAGACAACATTCGGCATTGATAAATGCTTGTTGTATTAGTTGTGTGGCTGTCTATGTGACTGGTATTTAGTTAGTGGTGTACGGGGGCTATCCAGTGGGACATTATGTGTCTGGGAAGGTCCATGGGTCAGGGGCAGTCTAGGATTGTGTACGGGGCATCCAAGCTTCTTGATCTGCAGCCCTTTACCGACCTCCCAGTTTCCACCATGGCAGCATGTCGCTGTCAGGAGGTCAGGATTAAGATGTCCTGCACTGACCGGGTATGGTGGGGTGCCTCGTGCCCTGTGGATGGGGGTAGGATTGAGGTTGTCAGGTGCAAAAGGCACCCCAGGTGTTGACAGAACCTAGAGAGAGGCAAGACATGTTTGGTTTCAATCCCCAGGGTTCCCACCAGACCAAGTGGACTAGTAACCAAAAGGGCTACACCATCCCCCAATCCCCAGAGGGCAGTGCTTTGCAATGCCAGATCAATCAGGAACAAGACCGCAGTTATAGCAGATTTGATTTCCTTGATCAATCTGGTTTGCATCACTGAGACCTGGGTGGGTGATGATGCTGGTCTGGTTTTAGAGGCCGCTGTTCCCCCTGGGTACCCAGTAGTGGACTGCCCCAGTGTGGAGCACTGGGGTGGGGGAGGGACTGGCCATCTGTTTTAGATCTTAAGTTGGCTTCACTGTGCACCCAGTGGTAAGACCAGAATCTCTTGAATGTGTCATTATGCATGGGGTCTGAGTGCAGGCTGCAGGATTCTCCTGATTTAACACCCCTCTGGAGTCGCAGGTGAATTCCTTCAAGGAGGTAGCCGACTACCTCATCGGTGAAACGTTGGAGTCCCCCAAATATTTGATTCTGGTGGACTTCAATGTTTGGGCCAATGACGAATATTCACGGCTAAGTTATAACCTCATCCAGATGATGTCATCTCTCTGCCTGTCCCAAGAAGTTTCTTCTGTGACCCACCAGGGTGGCCACATGTTGGACCTGGTTTTCTTGCTGGGACTTGAGGTTAGTAACCTCAAGACTGGTAAGGTCACTTGCTCTGATCATTGCATGGTAGAGTTCTCATTTGGGGCCCCCTGAGAGCCCTCCCCCTGCAGAAATAGTAGGCTACTGCCCTTTGAAGGGTTTGACCCCGGAGGGGTTTCTGGTGGTAGCTGATCTGTCTAGTGTGGGTAGTGCATGCATAGGGGGTTTGGGCGAGGCTATCATCACCTACAATAGGGTGATGTCAGCAGTGCTCAACTTTCTCACACCAGTCCATGCACAACCCAAATCCTCTCACTTGAGGTCCCCATGGTTTGACAGGAAGCTCAATGCAATGAAGATTTTGGGTCTGAGGTTAGAGCACTGCTGGCAGAGGTCTGGGTTGGAGGTGGACAGACTGGCCCTGTGCTCCCATTATCATGAGTATCAGGGGGCAATCACCCGTACAAAGGCAGAGTTCCTTTCCTGGAAGATTGCTGCTGGGAAGAAATCAACCAACTGTGCTCTTAAGGACTGTGGACAGGCTATTAAACCCAGTCTGTCTACAGCTGAGAAAAAGCCTTTTCCAATGCTTTATGCGAAGAGTTTGCTAGCTTCTTCTCAGACAGGGTGTCCACCATCTGGCAGGGTGTACCACCTGTGAGTCACAGCATGCCTGACATTGGCCACCTTTGGCGTCTGGAGAGCATTCCGACCTGGTTGGAGGGAGTTTAAACTGGTGGAGGTAGCTGAGGTCACTCTAATTGCTCTCGGGCTGAAGCACACATATTGTGAGCTAGACCCAGTAGCAACACATTTCTTAATGAGATGTGTTGACACTATTGACCCGGTGTTTGCCTTGATTGTCCAGTGCTCTCTCTCAGAAGGGGTCTTCCCAGATGCCTTGAAGGAGGCACTGGTCAGACCACTTCAGAAGAAACCATCCTTAGACCCTGATGTCAAGTCGAATTACCGTCCGATCTCCAACCTCCCATTTTTAGGGAAGGTTATTGAGAGGGTTGTGGAACTTCAGCTTGAAGAGCACCTTGTGGCCTTTGATTTGCACATACCTCTCCAGTCAGGGTTTTGTGTGAGGCATAGCATGGAAACCACATTAGTTTGGGTGCACAGTGACATCCTCAGGGCTAGAGATTGAGGAGAGGGGACAATTCTCATTCTCCTTGACCTCTCCTCGGTTTTTGATACGGTAGACCATTTTGTGTTACTTGACCGCCTGAGGGTTTTTTGTGGGCTCACCGGTACTGTCATCTGCTGGTTCGAGTCCTATCTCACCATGTGGAGTGCCTCAGGGTTCTGTCTTGTCACCAGTGTTGTTTGCCATATGTATGCTGCCCCTTGGAGAGCTCATTAGGAAGTACAGTCTGGGTTTTCATTTCTATGCGGATGATACCCAGCTGTAACTTTCCTTTGCCCATGGGACATCCAATGCGGTGGAAGTGCTAAATGAATGCCTCGCCGAGATAAATGAGTGGATGGCCTATAGCTGTTTGCAATTGAACCCCAAGAAGATGGGGGTACTGGTTGTGGAGTTGAACAGAGGGCATGATAGGATGGCTTCTGGCACAGAAACAGGTTTGTTCCTGGGGTCTGTGCCACTGAAGGCCTCCTGTAGGGTGCATTATCTTGGTGTGACCTTTAACAACAGATTGACATTTGAAGTACAGGTGTCATCCATTGTTCAGAACAGCTTTTATCATCTTAGGAATATCGTCAGGATCAAGCCCCTAGTTCTGTCCCTGAACCGCCCCACCTTGGTGTGCACCTTCATGACGTCAAGTCTTGACTACTGTAATACGCTGTACCTCAGGGCCTTAGGAGTCACCCTCCATAGGCTGCAGCTAGCACTGAACACAGCTGCCAGGTTGCTGATGGGGCAGTCAAAATACTGTCACATCACCCCGGTGCTGCATGAACTGCACTGGCTGCCAGTCAGGAGGAGGATCCTCTTCAAGGTGAGCTTGATCACCTTTAAGGCCCTACATGGGCTGGGCCCTGGATACATGTCTGAACTTCTTACACCCACTGCCTCGGTCTGCTCCCTCTGCTCTTCCTCTAGGGGCTTCATTGCGATTCCCAGGACGAGGTTGAAAACTGCTGGCAACAGAGCATTTAATGTCACTGATCCTGTCCTGTGGAATTTGCTTCCACAGCCTGTAAGGGAGGCCCCTTCAGTTGAGATATTCAAGGCCCACCTCAAGACCCACTTGTTCAGTCAGGCCTTCCCAGACGCTGTTTATTAGATCTTATCCTTGGGATGGTCCCCTCTAGCTACTGTTTTTAGCTTAAACCTTGTCTGTCTATTTATATGGCCTGTTTAAATTTATTGCTGGAATTTGTACTGTTTTATCTTTATGGAGAGTTGTTTTGATGTGTACGGCACCCAGAGCCTCTGTGATTGGGTGCCTGGAAAAATAAAATTTCCCTTGCCTTGCCTGTACTTGTAAATGTACAATTGGCTGAAGCAAGCAGATGGGATTGTAAGCCAAACACTGAGATGGAGGAACTTCGCAGGAAACTTGAACAGCAGACTCAGGAGTTCCTTCATCAGAGGGAAGAGTTGGAGCAAGAATGTGGAAAGCTCATGGAGACTCTTTGGCAGTAGAAGAGGAAGTTCAAAGAACAGGCCAGCAGCTCCTCCAGCAAGAAACAGAGAAAGAGACGTTCCACAGGGAGGTCAAGGAACTCTGGTGCACCTTGGAGGAACTGAGGAGGCAGCTGCTGCTCCAAGAGAAAGACAGGAAGGAGTGAAGGAAGAGGTACAAGGGGCCCACCACTCTACAAGGAACTGGAGTGCCATCTGGAAGCACCTGTATAAGTTTATAAAATGAGACAGCTATCACCTTATGCAATTTAAGATCATACACAATCTTTACTATACTCCAACTAAGTTACATAGGATGGGTAAACTGCCTACAGACTTGTGCTCCAGATGTGGCAAAAAATCGGGCACCTTACTTCGTATCCTGTGGTCTTGTAAGAGAGTTGTGCCATTCTGGTCTTCCATTCAAGACCACCTAACCCCCTGGTTTGGGGCTTCTGATTCCTTTTCCCCCAAGATTTGTATATTGTGTGAATACCACAACTCCCTCATAGGCAATCAGAGGCCCCAAATGGCCCTAATCTCTGCCTGTGCCAATGCCACTGGTTGGACCAACATTCCCCACAGCTTTCTGAGTGGTGCAAAGAAATTCTGTTCGCTCTGCAGGCTGAGTGAATGATTGCCAGTATGTCAAAGACTATTAAAAGTTACCAAAATATTTGGGAACCATTATACACATTGTTGACCACATAAGACAAACAAAAGAGGAATACTCTTCCTGATTAACTTTCCGTCTTATGCATATAAACTGTACCTGGGGGGGGTATGTTGAGGATCTGTGGGATGGGGGGAGGTTATAGGTAAGATAAATAGTAACTGCACTTATTTGATATTTTCCTTATCACGTAAGATTATAAAATTGATTCTGCATTGCTTGTATTTCAATGTGTACCTAATAAAGTTTATTCAATTTGAAAAAAAGAGGCACAAGGAGGAGGTGGAGGTGTCGAACTTTGCAAAAAAGGGACTAGCAGATGCAGCTGAGACTTGTATCAAGACATGGAGCAAGAAGGGTAGGGCAAAGAAGCCAAGTTGGCTAACTCAGGAGGTCATGGAAGGGGTGAGGACCAAGAGAAAAGAGACTTCAGAGACTCAAGAAATAGGAAACAGGGACAAAGGAAAGAGTACATGAAGAAGTCCAGGAGGTCACCGGGCTAGTCAGGGCTGCCAAGGTATCCAGAGAGCTGAGACTGGCACAGGGAATTAAGGATGGGGAAAAGGATTTTTTCAGATACATTGGTGAGAGAAGAAGAAGCAAAGACCAGAGTGTGAGGATTAAGAAGTACAGGGGGTGGGTGGAGAAGGGGGAGGAATAGGCAGAGGCACTGAATGATTACTTCTGCTCTGTGTTCACTGAGGAAAAAGGGGAGCAGATATCTCATGGGAGAGGAGGAGTGGGCAGGGAGGAGGGGGTGACTGATAGCAGAATTACAGAGGACTGGGTTCTGAAAGGACTAAGGGTGCTGAGGGTGGACAAGGCACTGGGACCAGACAGCATTCACCCTAGGGTGCTAAGGGAGCTAGTGGAGATCCTGGCGGGACCACTGGCAGACCTGTTCAGTACATCACTGAACACAGGATACATGCCACAGGACTGGAGGATGGCCCATGTGATGCCCATTCATAAAAGTGGTCCGAAAGATGAACCAGGCAACTACAGACTGGTGAGCCTCACTTCAATTGTGGGGAATCTCATGGAGACAATCCTAAAAGAGATGCTGGTGACCTTTTTAGAAGACAATGGTCTTCAAGACGATCATAAACACGGGTTTGTCACAGGCAGATCCTGGCAGACAAACCTAGTTGGGTTCTATGACTGGGTGACCAGGGAACTGGACAAGGGCCATGCAGCAGACATCCTGTATTTAGACTTCAGCAAGGCCTTTGATTCTGTACCGCATGGGAGGCTGAGGGGAAAGATGGAATACATAGGGGTGGGAACAAAAATGGTTAATTGGATCACCAGCTGGCTGAGGAGTAGGCAGCAAAGGGTAGAGGTGGTGGGGGGAACTCTCATCACCGAGGACATCTCAAGGTCGGAAGGTCTCGGTACTGGGACCGGTGCTGTTTGGGATATTCATAGCCGATATCTAACACAGGGTCCGGAGTAAGATCAGTCTGTTGGCAGATAATTTCAAGATGGGAGCTGTGGTAGATGACATGGATGGGTATAGGGGACTGCAGGAGGATCTGACCAAACTACAGGAGTGGTCAGAAACATGACAGATGGGGTTCAACGCCAGAAAGTGCAAGGTTCTGAACTTTGGAGCCAGGAACCAGGGGAAGAAATATCAGCTGGGAGGGGTGCAGTTGGAAGCACCATGGAGGAAAAGGATCTAGGGGTGCTTACAATGGGGAGTATGAACCAATCAGCTCAGTGCAGGAAGGTGGCAGCAAAGGCAAACAAGATGCTGGGGTGCATAGTAAGAGGAATCTCCTCCAGGAACAGAGAGGTGATCCTTCCCTTGTACAGGTCACTAGTCAGGCAACACCTGGAATACTGCATACAGTACTTGCGTCCATTCCTGAAGAAGGACATCAGGTTTTTTGAGGAGGTGCAGCATGGGCAACGAGGATGATCCAGGGACTGAAGGGAAAATCCTAAGAGGAGAGGTTGAGAGAGCTGAACATGTATTCCCTGGGAGAGAGGAGGGATGGAGGATATGATTGAAACCTTTAAATACTTAAAGGGGGATAAACAAGACTAATACAGAAGAAATTTTTCACATCAGAAGAGGGAGGGACATGAGAGGGCATCAGCTGAGATTGGAGGGGGGAAGATTCAGGAGGGAAATCAGGAGATACTTTTTCATGGAAAGGGTGGTAGACAAGTGGAATACTCTGCCTGAGGAAGTGATATCCTGTAGAACAGTGGATGGATTTAAGAGGGGATGGGACAGAGTAAGGGGGAATTGTTATGGGGAGGGGAGGAGAGGGTGGGGCAGCTGGAAGTTGAGAGGCTAGCTGCAGAATCGAGCAGACTTGACAGACCATAAGGTCTGTTTCTGATGGCATTTTGTATGTTCGTATGTATGTAATGAAGTTGAACCTGCTGGAACAAGAGAAAGAGAGTCTGCAAAGACAGTAAAGAGAGTCGTCCAGGATGTCAAAAGAAGCAAAGTATTTCCAGTTGAACGACACGCCTTCTCCAAGAGTATCAGAATGTCCCATCCTCAGAGTGCAGTCTACAGGCTGAATGGTCACCAGCCAAAAGGAATCTGAACTGCTTGCCAGACAAGGGGAATGTGGTAATCCATGGATGACAAAAGAAAGGGAAGATCCCAAAGCTCAGACAGTCTCGTTGTCGGTCAAGAAATGTGTCCAGTGGAAGAGAACCAGTCAGGTGAACAACCCACTTTTGGAATAGGAGCCAGAGCTGTCTAACATCATGGCAGCTCTGTACCCTGACCTCCCAGTTTATAAGACCTAGGCGGAAAATGGTAAATGAGATCAAGATTGACTCACACCCTGCACATCTCCAGGAATTTTGAAGGAAAGACTGACTTTGAGTCACCTGAGAGGCAGAAGCCTTGTCCCAGTGGCTTCATGAGGTTGAAAGTGCCAACAGACCGGTATGTCAATCCTTGGAGTTTACCATGCATTGCTAGCTCAGACTGTTCTGAAAGGTTGATGCTCAAAGATGCAACAGAAACAGAACCTGTTACTATCGAACTTTTAGTCCCTGTACCTCATAGATCTCAAAGAGCTAATTTTGGGATCCCTCCTAAGAGGTTCATATTAGAAACAATTTAGCTCAGTATCCCGCAGTACCATAAATTTAATTAGGTGCCCCGACACGATCACTTTAGGTCTATAGTATGTTCTTTAGAGTTACAAGAATTACCTTCAAGTTTAAAAGATACTCAAAGTTTTGATATTTCATTTTAGAGTATAGTTCATAGCACTTATAGATTTTAGTAAAAAGAACTGCATTCAAACTTTTAAAGCCTGCATAGAAGTACAGTTAAGAAAACTGTTATGCAGTCAGTTTAAAAGTTTTAGAGATGTTTGTCATCTAGGTAGTTCTATAGTAGTTCATGCAAATGCAATAGGTGTTGTGAAAAAAGAAAATGTTGGGATACGAGGACATGTATCATTTGGCGGGCTTGAATCTGTAGTGCTCCAAAGTTGGGGGCACAACAGAGAAAAAGGAAAAGGTGCCCAGTAAACATAAGGTGCCCCAGAAATGCCCAGGTACCCCAAGTAGATACAACCATCACAAACACCATTTTAAAATTATGTAAATAAGCCAGAAATGCCAGGATTGGGAGATGGAATGCCATGCTGAGTAGCACATGCCCTGCCTTCCAAAAATTTTGTTATGTGGTGCCCTGATAGAATTGTGTGCTGGAATCCACTAAAATAAAAAGGTGACTAAAGCAACAGTGTCATGATGACCCAAATAAATCATACACAATTTACCAACACCAGTGCCGCTCCCTGCAGGTGGAATGGTGGGAGGACATGCCAGGTTCCCAGGAGGTGGGTGTTGTCACCTAACAAAGAGAGGCACGAGTCAGAAATAGTTTTCAAATACTTGACAGGCTTTATTTTTCAAACAAGGGGAAAGGACGACATGGTCACATGAAAAAGGGAAACTATTCACTCTGACCTCCTGTGCAAGGAGAACTGTAATGCAAAACCAGCTGTAACAGCTATGCTATAAGAGAATCTTATGCAAAACCTTTTAATTTACCTCCAAGGTGCATCTGTAGCTAAGGCCCATTACTTGGAGTACTCCACACTATGCAACATACAGCATACTATAGCAAGATTCTATACATGTTACTAATGATAGTTCTTGCACTGTCGTACTTTCTCTGTCATTGGGAAGAGAACAGGATCAAAGAAACTGGCGTAACCAGGAGCAACTTGACTGCGTGGCCAGTGAGACTCTGGGGACATCTTGAGAAACTAGGGGACTACAGAGAGAGTTTTTGTAAACAGACCATGAGTTTTTCGGCCACACCCACCTCTCTAGGGTTGCCAGAATTTAAGAATGAGAACTAAGATTTCCTCGACTAAAAACTCACTGAGGGCCACAGGAATTGAAGCACAAATGATCTGGCCTCAGTCCACTGGTGGATAGCCAGGTTAAGACGATCAATACAATGGCAATCCCGCCATTGCCCACTTCTGGACTGCTGGGTATCAATGATGTAGAACACTGCTGCCACAGCCTGCTGGTGAACTGCTAGGTGAAGAAGATGATGCAGAACAATGTCACAGCCCGCTTCTGGACTGTCGGGTAAAGAAGAAGATGCAGAACACCCTGCCACAGCCACTCTTGGACTGCCGGGTAAGGAAGAAGATGCAGAACACCCTGCCACAGCCCACTTCTGGACTGCCAGGTAAAGGAAGACAATGGGAGAATCTCAGGTAAATCAGGATTCCAGATGAAGAAGTTTTCAGACGTTGAAGTACGACAGGGTTCTGGCAGCCAAGGACTGACGTAAAACAATAAACAGGACATTGACTCAAGTAACTGGAACAGAAGGTCTGGAACGCACTTCAGTGTGGATGACAAAACAAGAAAACGGATGGCAGACTCTACACTTGGCCAGGCGGTACACTGGGGACTGTTAGAGGAAAATAATAAAAATGACATTGCAAAGGTACAGCTACAAACATGGCTCTTCTCTTCAGGAGTACTGCTGCAGACTGATTCTGGAGTACACTTGTGGAATACCTCTTCGAGGGCTGCTGAAGACTGATTCGGAAACACATTGGGGAAATATCTCTGAAGGGTTGCTGAAGACTGATTTGGAAATACACTGGTGAAATATCTCTGAAGGATTGCTGAAGACCGATTCAGAAACACACTAGCACACAATGCTGCCACAATGCAATTCAATTTCACAGTTCCAACAGTTTTGCTCAATATCACAGTCTCTGAATGTACAGACAACAGTAAATAACAGGTACTTGGTTGCTTCTATCCGGGCACCTTCTTGGTGAAGCCCTTACTAATTGTTGACCAACTGTAGTGGGGTCCCTCTAAATAAAACGAGCCCTCCAGCTACTGTGGGTACACTGGTGACTACATGCTGGGCTCTTTATAAATAATTGCCCTACTATGGCTCGTTAGGTCCCCTTGACACCCATGGACCTAAATGGCTAGCTAGGCCCCTTTGACACTATGGGCCTACTGTGACTGCTGAGCCCCTTTAAACACTTGGGCCTTATGGCTGGGCCCCCTTTAAATCTCTGGGCCTATCTTGCCCCTCACAGTCCTGGGCCTGCTGGCTTGCTGGGTCCCTTTAACTCTGGGCTAAACATGCTGAACCCCTTTAATTCATGAAGCAACACTTGACTGGGCCGCAACTAAATAGTGCCTTCTGATTGGTGGGTCTCTCTACTGGGCCCTGTCAACTCCCTCTGGGGTTTGCCTTTGACCCTTTAAGGCCCTTCTACAGCATGGCCCTTTAACTCCCTCTCTAGGCTTTGGCTGGGCCTTTCTGTCTGTAGCCCCTCTTTTGCTCCGGCTTTGCCTCTCCCCTCTAATAAAGATTTAATTCCTCACTGTGGTCCTCTATATCTGGCCCTTCCCATGGGCATTGCTGTGCCCAGAATATTAATTTATGCAAATTACAGGCTCGCCCCTCCTTCGGCTCTTGGCCAATTTCTAAAGTGCCATGAGTGCTTACAAATAATTTTAAATGCACAAAAAAAACTGTTAGCGGTCAGTACCTTGCTGCTGGTGCTGCTGCCGACTCACTGCCCTGGCCCTGGGTGAAGCAAACAGGATTGGGAGGTGGGAGGTGCTGCTACAGAAGGAAGGACTGACGGGTGGAAACAGGTATGAAGAGGACAACTTTGGACCTTACAGAATGCCGCGACAGCCGACAATCTCTTCCTGGATGCGACTCTTCAGTATGAATCCACCAAGGGACCAGAGAAACTTTCATTTTTACAAAAAAAAAAAAAATAACAAAACAGAGCCAACTGAGACCTACACGGGGCGCTCTTCCTCCTCCTCTTCTGGAGCGAGTGCCACACACTGTGCACCACTAACTGGAAGAGGACCACTGTGGATTGAGGACCACTAACGGGGGAGCTGAGAAGTGCAGACAAGCCACCGAGACAGTTTCAATCCACCAAGGTAAGCCCACACAGGTCCCCAAGTGCTTTCTGCATCCTCACTCCAGTCAGCCTATTTTCCAACTGCCCAGTAAAAACAAACTCTCTTCAAAAGCTACATTTGGGGTTCCAGTTCTGAAACCCAGAACTCCTGCCAAAGCCACTGACTTAAAAATTTGAATAAATACACCACGCACTGGGTAGGGACAGCAGTCCCAGCATGTGGGGAAGCACAGCACGTGCTGCCTGCTTGAGGGGAAAGTTCTGGGAGAGCAGGCAGCCAGGAGAAATGGAGAAAAAAAAACTTTTCTTTTTAGACAGTTCTGTTGTCTGAAGACTAAAAGGAAGCACTATCAGGAGCCTCTAACATATTACCCTCTCCACTGCCCCTGATGCCCATTCTGACAGGGATGCTGAGAGGCACCTAGTTTATTTGATTAATTTCTGTGGTGCCCCCAACTTTGGGGCACTACAGATTTTCAAAAGTTGATGTGGTACCCTGATGGTAGTGTGTGCTGGGATCCACTAAAATAAAAAGGTGACTAGGACAACAGTGTTGTGATGATCCAAATAAATCGCACTCAGTTTACCAACACCAGTGCCACTCCCTGCAGGTGGAATGGTGGGAGGACACGCCAGGTTCCCAGGAGGTGGATGTTGTCACCTCACCAAGAGAGGCGCAAGTCAGTAATCAGTTTCCAAATGCTTGACATGCTTTATTTTTCAAACAAGGAGAAAGGAAGACATGGTTACAGGGAGAAGGGGAACTATTCACTCTGACCTCCTGTGCAAGGAGAACTGTAATGCAAAATCGGCTGTAACAGCTACGCTATAAGAGCATCTCTAACTCTAAAGACACTGTGAGATGGTGGCTCTATGGCAAAACTGGCACAATTGGCAAACTGACTGTAACAGATATTCTATAACAGCATCTTATGCAAACCATTTTAATTTACCCCCAATGTGCCCCTCTACCTAAGGCCTATTACCTGGAGTACTCCACACTATGAAACACACAGCATACTATAGCAAGATTTTAGACACGTTACTAATGACAGTTCGTGCATGGTCATACTTTCTCTGTTATCAGGAAGAGAACAGGACCAAATAACCTGGTGTAACAAGGAACAAATTGACTGACTGGCCAGTGCGTCTCTAAGGACTTTTTGATAAACTAGGGAAATACAGGTGAGGATTTCTAAACAGACCATGAGTTTCTCGGCCACACCCACCTCTCCTGGGTTGCCAGAATTTAAGAATGAGCATGAAGATTTCCTTAGACAAAAACCCACTGAGGGCCTCCAGAACTGAAGCACAAAGGATCCGGCCACATTCCACTGGTGGACAGCTTGGTTGAGACAAACAATACAGTGGCTATCCCACCATAGCCCTCTTCTGGACTGCCGGGTACCAACGATGCAGAACACCCCTACCACAGTCCACTTCAGGACTGTCGGTTGAAGAAGATGATGCAGAACACCCTGCCACAGCCCACTTCTGGACTGCCTGGTAAAGAACAAGATGCAGAACACCCCACCACAGCCCACTTCTGGACTGATGGGTAAAGAAGAGGATGGGAGGACCCCACGGAAATCAGAAGTCCAGACGAAGAAGTCTTCTGACAATGAAGACTGACAGAGGCACTGCATACCAAGGCCGGACAAGCAAAGGACTGATGTAAAACAATAAAAATGACCTTGACTCGGGTAACTGGAACAGAAAATCTGGACTGCACTTTGGTGCGGACAACAAAAAAAGAAAATGAGTAGCAGACTCTACATGGGGCCAGGCTGTACACTGGGAACTGTTAGAGGAAAATAACAAACATGACATTGCAAGGGTATGGCTACAAATACGGCTCTTCTCTTCAGGAGTACTGCTGTAGATTGATTCTGGAGCATACTTGTGGAATACCGCTTCAAGGGCTGATGAAGACTGATTCGGAAACACACTGGCGAAATGGGTCTGGTGGGTTTTTGCAAACTGTTTCAGGGACACACTGAGGAAATGTCTCCGAAGAACTGCTGAAGACTGATTCAGAAACGCACTAGCACAAGATGCTGGCACAATGCAGTTAACCGTCACAGTTCCAAGAGTGTTGCTTAATATCACGGTTCTAACAGTTTTGCTCAGTATCACAGTCTCTGAAAGTACAGATCTCAGTAAATAATAGGCACGTTTTTGCATCAATCCAGGCACCTTCTTGGTGAAGCCCTTGCTAAACGTGGACCTACTGTAATGGGGTCCCTCTAACTAAACAGGCTTTCCTGCTACTGTGGGTACACTGGCAGCTAAACACTAGATGGCCTCCTTAGACTGTGAGGTACACTAATTGGGTGGGCCCCCCATAGACACACTGTGCCTCTTTTAAACAACTGGCCTACTGGGACTGGCTAGGCCTCATTAACACCTGTGGGCCTATATAGCTAGTTAGACCCTCTTTAACGTTGTTGGGCCTCTACGGCTGCTGGGCCCTTTCAAATACTGTGGGCCTAAATGGCTAGCTAGGCCCTTTGAACTACCTACAGTATGTGGCTGGACCCCTTTAAAAAACTTGGGCCTGATTGCCCCTTTAAATGACTTGGGCCTGGTTGCCCCTTTTAAATATCTTTCTCCTAGCCTAAGCAGGGCATGTCTATCACTTCCCTCTGGCTACGCCTTTGCTCTGCCCCCAATGAATATTTACATTGTTCTCTATGGGCCTCTATGCTTGGCCCTCCCCCGAGCGTTGTGATGCCCACTGAATATTTTTTCATTTAAATTTTGCCCATCCTGTTCTCTGTTGTCAGCTGCTCCTATGCAGAGCCAACTGCACTGCTAAATAAATAGCTTGCCTTTTTAAAATAACTTTAGGAGGTCAGCACCTAGCTGCTGGTGCTGCCATGGACTCACTGTCATGGCCTGGGTTGAAGACAGGGATTCTGGATCAGAAGGAGCGTGGTGCTGCTGGCAGGGAAAGGGGTTTCTCTTGCAGGCAGCCCGGCAGATGATCGGGGACCTTGCGAGGTCCTAATTGTGGCACGGATGATGTGGCAATGCTACCACCGCATCCGGGGGACCAGATTTAAACTTTTAAATAATAAAATAATAAAACGGGGCACCAAGCCCTTTTGATGAGGAGCGGGACATTTTTCTTTTATACCATGCATCCGACAACACTACAGACCACACACAACAACCAGCAGGCAGTCTTCAATGACCGGAGGCAGCAGAGGCACAGTTTTAACCACCAGGTTAGCCCTTTTCATCCCTCCACACTTCCTGCATCCTCTCAGCTCCACGGCCACCATGATTTAAGCAGTATTATACAATGGCAAGAAAATTTCCTGGATTCTGATTGGTCAGTCTGGAACTGGACCCATGATGTTATCCCAGCATAACATCACCGGTGTGATGTTATCCAGCATAACATCACTGCTCTAGTCTCAGCACTGAGAACCAATATGGACATCATAGAGCTCTTTTTTTGCATCTCCTCTTAAGAAACTAAAATATTTTTCCACACTAATAAAAACATTCTTTAAAATTATTTTTTTATATATAACAACAAGCCATTGTATAATAGGAATAATGCACTTCAGGGTGTGTGTCATGCTGGAATAACGTCACTTCTGGGGTGATTAGTCGCATTCGGCCTGCGGCCTCGTGCCTAATCACCCAGGCGTGGCGATATCCAACACAACACCCTGTCATGCGATATTCGCTTTAATGCCAACAGGGTGTGTGTCGTGCTGGGATAACGTCACTCCTCAGGTGACTGAGCACGAGGCCGCAGGCCAAGTGCGTCCAACAACTGAGACGTGACGTTATCCCAAACGACACACACCCTGGAGGGCATTATTGCTATTATACAATGGCTCATTGTTATATACAAAATAAAAAAATAATTTTAAAGAATCTTTTTATTAGTGTGGAAAAATATGTTTGTTTCTTAAGAGAAGATGCAAAAAAAGGGATCATGCGCCACAGCAGCCATAATGATGAGACTAGACCCGTGATGTTGTACTGGGATAACATCACGGGTCCAGCCCAAGACTGACCAATCAGAGTCCAGGATTTTTTCTTGCCATTGTATAATCTCCCTTTCAACAGCTTAATTTTTAAAAACCAACACTCTGTGTTCTTTTTTTTTTTTTATTTTATTCTTTTTCCACCTGCCCTAGCTGCCAGCAGCCCGTTACTGTCAGCCCGGTCACGAACCACTGACTTCCACCCCCCATATCGGCCTCTGGCCCTCCAATACCCGTGCTTACCCCCCACAGTGGGGCTGCAGCACTCTGGCTGCATGCCGCAGTCTTTGGACTAGGTCGGAGGGCTGGTCTGGGGGGCTAATTGAAGCCGTCACGAGCTTCATTTAGGGCTGCCGGCAGCTTGATCCATTTTCCTTTTCGGGAGGCGGGGTTGTGCAATGACGTGGAGCGTCCTGCCTCGCTTCCAGTACATGCCTGTGCCGGCAGCTGCGTGACTCCTGGCCTCCACCAGGGGTCATCCGAGCTCTGGACACCTCCCCTCCCTCCCCCCGGAGAAGGAGAGCAGTACCTGGGACGCTCCATTCTTCTCCCCCCGGCCGGCCCTCCAGTGACCCAAGTCCATTCCCGAACATTATTCTATTTAAAGGTGAACATGCGCTTAGTAAATCCTACACCTATGTCTGAGGCTGCCCCCACTTTGCCCTTTATATGCATTGTGGTCAAGTGGATTCAGAGCTGGCTAACAAACAGAAGCCATGCCATAAGGATCAATGGTACAGTCTCCCTAGAGGGTGCTGTGACTAGTGGGGTGCCCCAGAGCCCTGTCCTCGGCCCATTGCTTTTTAACATATTCATAAGTGCTATGAATATCACAAATAATGATAAGTTGGTTAAATTTGCCGATGATACCAAACTCGGGGGCATAGTGGACAATGCGGCACAGAGAAAAGTTATGCTAAAAGACCTTGAAAACATAGGAAAATGGGTAAATACAAACCTGATGCAGCTGAACATAGAAACGTGTAGTTTTGCACTTCAGAAAGAACAATGTCAAACAAATATACCAGGTTAATGGAAAAAGAATTAAAACTGGGACTGCTGAGAGGGATCTGGGTGTTACCATAAGTAACAACCTCAAGCCCAGTCCACACTTTAGACAGGTTGCATCAGAAACTGGACACCTACTTAATTGCATACACAGATCCTTTTCCTCTAGATCTAGTTCTGTACTTTTACCCCTTTGTAGGTCTTATATTAGGCCACACATGGACTGCTACTCACAAGTATGGAGTCTTTATCTCAAAAAGGATTAGGACATGGTTGATAAAGTGCGGAGGAGATTTACCAAACTTGTCTCGGGTTGCAAGGGGTTAACACATGAATAGTGCCTAAAGCACCTGCGCTTGTGGGACTTAAGCATCAGGAGAACCGAGGGGGAGCATGTTACTTCTCTACAAGGTTTTGGAAGACCTGTTCTTAAATGCCAGGCTGGAATTACAATACAAGGATACTAAATATGATCTTAGAGGCCACAAGAGGCAATTAGTTAAATCCTGCCCAAGATCTGAACTAAGGAAAAATCCATTTCTGCCAAGAGCTGTTTGACTTTGGAATCAGCTCCCAGGGCACCTGGTAAATGTACCGAATATGGCAAAGTTCAAACAAGGGTTGGATGCCTTCATACAGGAGGGACACTTAGGCAATCAAACTTGCACTGAGCAGTGGGGGCAGCATCCATGGGCCTTCTTTTGCCCTATTTCCGAAGTATATAAGCTGAAGTATGTTGTTTTTTTTTCTGGTTTTTGCATTTTTTTTATCCAGAGCCCTTTGATTTTAATTTCGCTAGTGTATTAAGGATTACCTCTGTTTGTTGCTTATATATGTTGTACATTTTGTAGATATTAAACATGTCAGATTTTATCCATCTGTGACTATGCAGTGTTTTAAAAGGTACAGCTAATTAATTTCATTGGCAAGTCTGTGTCCATCTCATAGAGCACATAATGAATTAAAGTTAAATTGCTTCTACTAAAGGAGCATGTTCAGGAGTGCCTGAAGTGAATAGAGGTTTCTATGTTTAAAGGTCTGCTTCCAAGTAAAGCTGTAACATGGAATGAAGAGGGCACATCCCAGTGAGGAATTCAGAAGGTGGCAGCATTACTGAAGTGTGTTAAGCCAGTTGTCAGCTGGTGGCACTGTGGCAGTGTGCATGCATGAAATGTTTGCTTACTGTACCTTAAAGTTTTCTTTTATCAGGTTGATCCTGTTGCCCCTGCCCAAATGTGACATTAATACAGCCACCTGGGCAGCATCCTAACACCCTCTTTGCTAACATCACAACCAGGTATCAGCCAAGGATGATTTAATTAGGCCACACTGAGTGCCAAGTTGTTTATAACTCTATTTTGCCAGTTGGTGGTTAGGCTGTTCTCCTGTGATTATGAACAGATTATGCTTCCTGGACTTTGCCCTGGAAGGCCAGTGGGACTGGTGACTAGCAAAACAGAGCTATAAATAGCTCCATACATAAAGTGGGCTAACTCAGTCTGCTACAATAGATCCATGACTGAGACATCAGCACCAGGGGATTCTGGGATGCTGCCATAGAGACTATGGGCATGATTTTCAAAGGATCTGGACTGAAGCAAGGGGCTTGCATCAAGGAGAAATGGTGCAAGGGTCCCTTTGCACTGCACCTTGTGCCAGTCCTGACTTTCTAAGACAGCCTGCACCACTGGGGACCCATATTCTCCAATGGGACTTATGCCATCCTTGCAATGGCTGCACTGGTGTGCCATAGTGGAAGGAGGCTTGCACCAGGGTAGGGCTGCCAAATCCCCTCATTTGGGATTTTGGAAGCCCCCCCCATTGGGTGCAGGGACCCTGCCATTAGACCAGCCTGGAGCTGGTCTAAGTGGCCCTGCCACATTGCTGGAGCCCTTTGCTGGGGGGGCAACCCTCTGCCCCCAGGGAAGTTGCCAAGACATCCCCCAACACCTGCTGGAGCACCATTGGAGCTGCCGGTGGTCCATGGCAGATGACAGCCCACAAACCCACCTGTGGTGGTGTGGATGTGTCATCCTCCCAATGACTTGCACTGGGTCTGCCTTTGCCCCATCAGGGCACATGTTACCCCTCTCCCCTCAGCCAGACCCATCCCACCCATCCCCATGGGCCAGGGCATCCTACGGACAACCCACCAGCCACCAGGGTAACCATCTAGTGGGTTGCCATTGCTAGCTGCTGCTGCCACAAGCCCATCCCCTGGCTTGTGGAAGTCACCTTTCATGTACTGTTTCTATGGTGCAGCCAGCAGCTTGCAGCAAACCTGGGGAGTTTGGCTCTGAGTCCCCATGTTTTCTGAAATTGGCACAGGGTCCCTGGTGCACCCAGGTTTGCTGCAGGAGACAGATCAGCACAGCATGTGCTAATATAATGGCACATTTGAAAATCATGCTGTGTGTGTATTATAGGGGCACAGTCATGCCCCTATAGTTACATAGAAAAATAGAAGTTGATGGCAGAAGAAGACCGCTAGGCCCATCTAGTCTGACCATTTGTTTTAGACCTATTTGACACTCTAATTGCTCTTTCTAGTCAGGGCTCCCTTGTGTCTATTCTGTGCATTCATGAATCCCCCTACAGTGTTGACCCCCACAACCTCTTGGGGCAGGCTGTTCCAGGCATCAACCACTCTTTCTGTGAAGAAAAACTTCCTGGTGTTGGTAGAGAACCTCCCCCTTTGCAGCCTGAGGTCATGTCCTCTGGTCCTGGAGCCCTTATTGAAGTGAAAAAGTTTCTGGTGCCTGTACCTTGTTAATGCTTTTTATGTACTTGAATGTTTCAATCATGTCCCCTCTCTCTTTTCTCTGCTCCAGGGAATACATATTCAGTTCCCTAAGTCTTTCCTCATAGGACATGTACTGCAGACCCTGAATCATTTTTGTCATCTTTCTCTGTACTGTTTCCACCCAGTCAAAGTCCTTCCTGAGATGAGGTCTCCAGAATTGGACTCCATGTTTCAGGTGAGGCATGACCAGTGATCTATACAGTGGTAGTACCACCTCTCTCCTCCTGCTCATGAGTCCCCTCCCAGTGCTGCCCAGCATTCTGTTGGCCTTCAATGTTGCCTTCTCATATTCCTTACTAACCTTCAAGTTGTCTGGGATCATGATTCCCAGATCTTGTTCCTGGTTTGAGACCGCCAGTCTTTCGCCTCCTAGATAATACTCCCTTCTTTGATTTTTCTTTCCTATGTACATAACCTTGCACTTTTTGATGTTAAATCTCAGCTGCCATATTCCAGACCATTCTTCTAGTTTCTTGAGGTTAGCTTTCATCTTGCTCACTCCTTCTGAGGTGTTCACCCTGTTACATATCTTGGTGTCATCTGTGAACAGACACACCTTCCCTTCCTGTCTGTAAGCGATGCCTGCTATAAAAACACTGAAGAGCAGAGGCCCCAGCACTAAGCCCTGGGGTACCCTGCTGGTCACTCTGCCTTCCGCTGGTTGCATTCCATTAACCTGTACCCTCTGGATTCTGCCTTGTAACCAGTTTTATACCCATCTGACTACTTCTGGAACAACCCCTGTGTGGTCAAGCTTCTTTATCAGCCTTCTGTTTGGAACCAAGTCGAAGGCCTAACTAAAGTCTAGGTAGACCACATCAACTGCCCCACTGTCATCCACTATTTTTGTAGCGCAGTCAAAAAACTCGAGCAGATTTATCTGGTATGATCTACCTCAACCTGTTAGGGCTGAGTAAAGTGTTTAATGTTAAACCTCAGACCTCGAATTTTTCACTCTAATAACTGCAACTGTTCTACAGATTAGCACAAAATTTGGTATGTGTTGTCCCATGGGGTAGATTGCTTGATGTGGAAAGTTTCTTTGTGGTCGGATTTATGGATTCTGAGATCCAGATATTTCTAAAACTTTAAAAGTCACCTTTTTCTGCAGTTTCTTCCTTATCGCCTTGCATTCACATGGTGTGCAACTTTGGTGTGATTTTTTATGGCACAACCAGTGTGAGTAACAGAACTGTCATGCTTAGTTTGGTGAAAAATATTAATCTGTTGCAAAGTTATTAAATGTTTAAATTTCCCATTGTTTTAATGGGAACTCTCCTGTAAATTTTATAGGGATAAAGTTTGACCAAGGATTGCCCTTGCAAAAAAGGAATAATTCTCGCAAGATCAGTTCCTTTTTTGTGAGACTGAAATCCTTTTTCATGAGAGAAAATTCCTTTTTTGCCAGACGCCCTCTTGTTTTCCATTTTTTCTTCCTTTTTTTTACAAAAATGACATCCTGGAATGATACCACCCCACCTAGCCAGCTGATCGGGACCCAGTAGGTGCAATCTGCACTTCAAAGTTATAAATATGTCCTTGAAATGTTTTTTTTTAATATAATGGATCATTTTTCATGACTCGTGATATGAAAAAGGAATCCTTTTTTTTGTATCACGAGTCATGAAAAAGGATCCTTTCTTGTCACTCGAGAATCCTGCTTGTCCATCCGATTGCCCTCTCAGTGCACAACTGTTTTCCTGGAAAAGTTGCTTTTGAAAAAATCAATCTAACTTACAATATCTCCAGCCTTGAGGAATATTTATCCAGAGATTAGGCGGTCACTATAATACCCTCAAGCGGTATTGATAACTTTTTCTTTAAGGAGGCTTGGTTACAAGCAGCATGCAACTGTTCTTAAGTTTTTATTGCACTTTTGATCAAAGATGATACAGTAAAATATGAAGAACTGCAAGAAAAAGAATTAAAATCAGCTAAAGAAAATGTCCTTTGTTTCAAAACAAGCCTGAGTTCAAAGAACTAGATAACTAATTACAAACCAGGCTTGTCAAGTATGAGACTAAAATTGCTGAGCGGAAAACAAATAAGCTGCTCAGAGATCAAAGAGATTACAGCCTTGGCAATATCACCAAATGGCCCAAGAATAGATCAATGAGTAGGGGCAGATCAAGGTTCTGTTTTGGCAGACAATCAAAAAGACAAAGTAAATGTTGGGGACTTACAAATTCTACTCATAGACACGGCAGCCCTCACAAACAAGGATCAAAAAAGCTTCAAAAAACAACAAGAAAAAGAAAGAGACAAACAAGGAGTGAATGGGGAGAGGGAGAAGGCACAGCAAACACAGAACTCTCATTAAGAGCAAGGAAGAAGAATCTGCACTACATATTCTGAACCTCTCTGATTTTGTCTTAAACTCGGATCACATCTCAATTCTGTGTAAAGGGCTTAATTTCGTTCTGACACTGCCCATTAAAGACTTTCAGACCCTTGTGGACCTTTACAGATTCTTTAGGAAACTTAAATTGTATTTTATGTGTAATAATAGCAATCTACAGGAGGATTTTGAAATGAGGTTCTCACTAATGGAAGAAGTTGCACAAACTGAAGACACTTATACAGGCTTTTGAAAATGCCGGTACTGTTATTGGCTATAACTCTGCTTTGGGCTCTGCCTCTGACCCATTACTGCAAACTAGTGATGCAGGTAAAGTATTTAATACCTTGTTTCCATTTGGGGACAATAGTACTGTTCCTGAAAGAGTTATTACTATCAACAATATGTATAATGACTTACAAAATTATATGTCTGCATTAGAATCACTTTTCTTAGGTAACATGGAGTCTTCTGATTTGCTGACCTCCAGAGATTTGTTGACCACCCATGATTATTTTGCTTCAGGTGTAGTTAGGGTGAGAGGATACATATTCAAACTCAGGAAGAACAGATTTAGACCAGGTTTTGTTTTTTCCAAAAAAATTATGACAGTGCTATAATGTCATATGAGAGAAGTGTTTGCAAACAAGTTATTGATTTGTTGAGGGACGATGTTGCCCCCAAACATAAGAATTTGACAATAAAAGAGCCCCTATGGCTAGATGAATTGGCCTCTAATGAATCTGCAGTTATCAAACCTGCTGACAAAGAGGCCAATATTGTCATACTCAACAAAAATCATTACAAAGATATTGCCCTATCACTTTTGAATAATGTTAGTTTGCACCCTCCAATCACAGTGCCTGTAATTAAATGTCCTGGTGTCTAGTGGCACCCCCCATGCTCTGATTGCAGTGCCCATAATTAAATTAATTTCCCTGGTGTCTAGTGGCACCCCCACCCTCCGATAGTGGTCCCTGATGTTTCCCTGGGGTCTAGTGACACCCCCCTCCGATCACTGTTCCCTAGTTTATGGGACACTGGGAAGCTCACTCCCAGTGTCCCAAAATATTTTACTGATTATTTCCTTTAAAAAGAAAACAGTCCCCCAACATCTTTAAAAAAAAAACCCTGAAAAAAGAAAATGGTCCCTCGTCGTCCGCCTCCCCCATCCTGACCCTCCCACTGAGCACCTACCACCCCACACTCCACTTACCCTATTCTTACCACCAGAGGTCCTAGGCTGTCATCTTCTGTGGACTGGGACATGTCTGCACTCTTCAAAGCCGAACCATGAACTGAGGAATCATGATAAGTGCTGTATAATGTATTTTAATGGCGTTTTGAACTTAGGTTCATAACTTTGCCATTTTTTGGACTTTTTTCACCAAATTTTCAACATGACCTTTTTGGGATGCCATCTCATGAACACTGCAACTGTCATTTTGTTAATCAGGCCTGGAAGGTGATTTCATGGTTGCTGCATGAAATCACTTTTCAGGGCCGAATATCTAAGTTTCATGTTTGTGAGGTGAGGTCCGAAAAAGGTCATGTTGAAAATTTGGTGAAAAAATTCGAAAAAATGGCCAAGTTATGCATGTTTGTTGAAATTTTTCTATGCACATGTATAATTTTGGTCATTTTCAATATTTTGACTAAATTTTCAACATAGCCATTTTTTCCACCACCTCATGAACAGTACTGCTGTCATTTTTCACATCCTGTCTGAAATGTGTTTTTGCACCTATGGCATGGAATGGTCTTTTGGCACAGATTTGAACATTTTCACCTATAAGGTTTATGAAGTGGGGGCATAAGAAGACTGTTGAAAAGTTGGGATCAAAATATGCAAAAATGCCAATGTTGTGACCATTGGTTGCAATTTCACTACGCCCACTCATAACTTTGAAAATGTTACTTTTTTTAACCCAGATTTTCAACATAGATTTCTTATTGCCCCACCTCATGTATGTCACAGCTGTAATATTTCAAATCCTGGCCAAAATGTGTTTTCGCACATGTGACATGGAATGGCGTGCAAAGGCACGGGGTAGCTATGTACTTATCCTCCAACCTACAACACTCTCCTGTTCTGTCAGTCTCCTCCCCAGCCCAATATGAACTCCTCGTCATCAAAATTTCCCTCCCTTTTACACTGCCTATTTATATAGCTGGCTCTTACTGCCATCTTGGTCTTCCTGCATCTACAAATCTGAGCTTATCACTACCATTACCTCGCATACCACCTTAGGTGAGCTGTACATACTAGGTGACATTAACGTGAATTGGAGCTCATCCACTAACTCTAAAATATGCTCTAAAGTAAACTAACTAAATGTAATACAACTAATAACCACACCAACTCACCTCACCTCAACTGTAAGTCTCTGAAGCACACCCTGATAGGCTGGGCCCTTACTACTCACCCCATCGGATAATTGACTCAGGAATCCTGACAGATGCCATCAGCAATCATCACATGATTTACTGTGTCCAGAAAGTCCATCATACTAAACCTCCCCCAAAACTGATCCCTCTATGCCTTTTTCACTCACTAAACCTAGTACCCCTTTTAACTGGTCTATGCCATATTGATTGGTCACCCATCTCATCAGAATCCTCTATTGACACTGCCCTCAGCTATTTCCAGACAAAATTCATGGAAACCTGGGACCAGCATGCTCCCACTAAACTAACAAGAGTCAAAGCCTCCCATCTCCCATGGATTAACATAGAACTCCTAACCTGCATGCATGCCAGGAACCAGGCCTGGAAGGTCTACATGTCATCCAGATCTCAAGCACTCCTTCTCTACTACTGCAATCTTAGAAATGCTTGTACCAAGGCCACCAGATATGCTAAATCTGAATATTTCTCCACCTCCTTTAACACCAACTTAAGACATCCTTTCAAGTTCTGGAAAGTTGTCAAAACCCTCTTCTCTCCCCCCTTCTATTCCCCATCCCAACACTCATCCATGGAAATGCCACACTATCTGACCCTCCATCGTTGCATCCACTTTCAACACGTTCTTCACATTTTGTGCTTCCTCACTCTTAACCACTCTCCCGCCATGTATATCTACTGCCTTCCCAAACCCCATTCAAACACCAACCTCATTTTCACTTATCTTGCCAATCAAAGCTCTTAAGGCCCTCCAAGCCTTGAACCCCAACAAGGTTAGTGGCCCAAAGGGCCTGGACCCGAAACTGCTCTACCTTTCTGCTTCTGCAATAGCCTCCCTCCTGGCCCTACTGCTAAATTTATCTTTTTCTATTTCTTCAGTTCCATCATTCTGGAAACACTCTAGTTGTTCCTCTTCCCAAAGGTGGCAATCCTACAGCCCCAGGAAACTATCAACCTATTTCTTTACTTCCTGTCCTTGCTAAGCCCCAAG
This sequence comes from Neoceratodus forsteri, assembly GCA_016271365.2. Lineage (NCBI taxonomy): Eukaryota > Metazoa > Chordata > Ceratodontiformes > Ceratodontidae > Neoceratodus > Neoceratodus forsteri. Next base: position 437,893,475 of record JADMNL010000023.1, read on the forward strand.
AATGTATTGTCCTCTCTCAGTTCACCCCTTACCTTGACTCTACCTCATTTTTCACCCCTTTTCAGTCTGGCTTCTGCAAGTCCCACTCCACCAACACTTCCCTTAAATGGCTTACTGACCCCATACTCACCAATATGGATCAGGCACATGTTACCTCCACCATATTAGTCGACCTGGCAAATGTCTTGGATACAGTATCCCATTCCCTTCTTCTCTAAAAACTCTCGGCTGCTGGGCTAACCTCCTCAGCCACAACTTAGTTTTAACCCTATGTATCAGGCAGATCCCAATCAGTTAAGATTAGCTCCTCTCTCTCTCTCCTCCACTCCCCTTCAACACTGGTGTCCCACAGTGTTCTGTCCTTGGCCCTATTTTATTTTCAATTTTTCTCAACAATCTCACTACTGCCTGCTCCTCACCCCAAATCCACATGTATGTGGATGACACCATCCTTCACACATCTAGTGCTTCTCATTTTGATGTGGTGACTAGACTGCATCAAGACTTCAATATGGTCCAGCAATGGTTCTAGTCCAACCAGCTGTTCCTGAATGCCAAAAAGACAGTCTTCACCTCCTTCGGCACTAGACAGGGGCTATCCAAACTCCAAACCTACCTGCCTTCCACATGCTGGATGGTACACCTATTAAAAATGTCACTGCCTTTAGATGCCTTGGGGTCTGGCTAGACCACCATCTGGACTTTTTGGCACATTTGACTGCAATCCAAAATAACCTACACCCCAAGCTTAGTGCTTTATACAGAAACAAGAATTGCATTCCATAAGCTGCACACCATGCAGTTGTGTTGAAAATGATCCTACTCACCTTTGGCTATGCTTATATAGTCTACAGTGCCACACCCAAAACCACTCTGGCCAGGCTAGACACCCTCTTCAATTCCTTTTGTTGCTTTATCCTATCCTGTTCCCCTCGCACTAATCACTGTGACCTATATAAAGCCCTATCACTTCCATCTCTGGAGTTCAGATGTCTGTCTCATACGGCCACTTTCACAGTCAAATTCTGAATGGGTAATCTCCCCTCCTATCTTTTTCCTCCATCTGCACTTCCTCCCAACGCGCCTACTCCCTCTGAAACTCTGATCTAAAATCCTTCACTATCTCCCACCAATCTCCCTCCACAGACCAATCTGCCTTCTCCTTCCACTGCCCTAAGCTATGGAATGCTCTCCTCCCTTCCATCCATAATTCCATATCACACAAATCCCTCTCCTCCCTCCTACATGTTTACATAACCTCTTCCTGCTCCAGCCAAAATATACCATCCTTCCACCATCCACTGCTGCCTCGACTCCCCTCCTAACCCCTAGCCTCAGGTCTTAGTTAGCCCAGGTCAGGGACCTGACTGGGTGGCCTCCTCATGGATTATCAGGCCCCAGGGTCCCCTAAACTTGAACCTTAACATACAAAGGTTTGTCCCATAGCTGATTAACTTGATCTGCCTGACTGTATATGTGTACCTACCTATCCCTTGTACATTCTCTGCTCTAACACTTAAGATGTAATATAGTGAATATTTGGTTGTAATATATAGTACTGTATGTGTGCATTGTAAATCTATGTTTTCTTCACTTTTTCTGAACCTAACCGTGGACTATGTACTTGTACTTCTCCCTTTCCCTTGCCCCCAGGACACCACTGGAAACAAGCAATACAGTTCAACATGTCTTCTTGATGAAACACTTGAATAAATAAATAAATAAATGGCATTGCAGTTGTGCAGAATTATGTTTCGGTGGGGATTCAAACATTTTCGGTACTGGGTACAAGACATGGAGTATTAAGATGGCTATGCTGACAATTTGGTCACTGCTGTCCTATAAATGGCAGAGCAGGGCCCAGGGTGCCCTGTGCTTCCACAGCTACACACATATATACATCTACGGAGGAATGGCAGTGGACCCTGCGCTCCCACAGTAAAATAAAAATACAATTATACTATCTCAAAAAGTAAGGGAATAAGTAGCAAAAAAACTTTGTTAATGCTCCAGTTAGGGTCAAAGCCACAAAAGTTGGGAAATAAGCCGTTAGGGTTTCCCTAACACCCCACCCTCCCAAACCTGGCAGGAGTGCAGGTGTGGAGTGTGCCTTGGGCTTCTCAAGCCTAATGCTCACCCCATTGTCATAAAGTCTACACATCTGACCTTATTTACAGGTGGAATTAGGTGATTTTTAGGCTTGAGAAGCCCAAGACACACTCCACACCTGCTCTCCTGCCTGGTTTGAGAGGGTGGGATGTTCCTAACACTTCATTTCCCAACTTTTGTCACTTTGACCCTAACTGGAGCATTACTGAAGCTTTTTGCAACACACACACACACACATATATATATATATATATATATATATATATCAATCAATCAAAATCTTTATTTAACCAGGCAGGCACCGTTGAGCAAGCTCATTTTCAAGGTGGACCTAGGACAAACAATAGGTAATACAATATAGGTGAGATCAACATACGATTTCAAGTATGTGTACAACAAATTACAATATAGGTGAGATCAACATACGATGTCAATTATGTGTACAACAATTAGGCAAGGGCAGTATAAATGCAAGTAAATGGTACAAAAGATTGCAAAAACATTAATTACAGATAGATAATTGGTGCATCGTATACAAAGTGCAGAACATGGGGGGAAACGCTAGGTACAGAGTATACTCAGTCAAAAAACAGATAAACAGACAAAAATAGGGTTTAAAAGTCATGGGTAAGTGGATATAAAGTGCAGATCTGGGCAGGGGAGTGAAGGAGGAAGGCATGGGGATGGCAATGAGTGGAGTCAACAACAGAGAGTGACCTAAAGTCATGACGTGGCAGGGGCAAGGTCAGAGAATAGAGCAGGAAGCTTTGAAGGGAACGGGACCTAGGTCAGGAGGAGCAGACACATGATTCCTTGAAATGGAATGTATATAAGGTTTTGAAAGCTGCCAGACTAATGGGGTAATTGATTTTTAGATTCTTTTGTATCTTGTTCCACAAAAGGGGCCATGCGTGACTAATAGATGCCCTGCCAAACTGAGATTAGGCCTTGGACTCTTCTAGCGAAATATAAGAGGCACTTCTCAGGGCATACTTGCTTAATGAGCAGAGAGGCAAGCAGTCCGAGATGTAATCAGGCAGTTTATTTAGAATGCTTTTGTACATCCAGATCACAGCATTTTCTGGCATCTAAAGCTAAGGGATGACCAACCTACCACCGAGTACAGGGAGCAATGATGGGTGGAATAGGGAAGGCCCATTATAAACCTTAGAGCTCTGCGGTAGAGTATATCAAGCTTGGAAAGAGCACCTGCAGGACCCTGGCTGTAGAGGAAATCGGCAGAGTCTAATAAGGAGAGAAAGTTAGTTTGGACTAGCCTCAATTTTGCATCCCTGGTGAGGAGATTTTTATCCTATAGAAAAGGCCAAGTCTCATTCTAAGTTTCTTCATCAGCTCTTCTATGTGAATAATGAAGGAGAGTCTAGAGTCCAGCCAAACCCCCAAATGTTTAAATTTTGATACGTACTCCAACTGTTCACCCAGTATTGGAGTAATTGGAGGGAGTAGCCCTGTTGTGGCCGGGTTTGCTAGGTTAGGAAAGGGTGACAAGAACATCACTTTTGTCTTCTTGGCATTTAGAAGCAGCTTCTGCTTTAGGAGCTGAGTCTGTAGCCAATTGAAATTGTCCTGTAGTTCTGAGCATGCCATTTGAGGGCCAGATGGGGTGCACCCCAGGGTCCTTGAAGAACTAAGAGAGGTGGTGGCTGAACCTCTGGCTATCCTGTTTAGCCGATCACTGGAAACAAGGAAGGTACCCAAAGACTGGAGGACAGCAGATGTAGTCCCCTTATACAAAATTGGGAACGAAGAGGAAGCAGGGAACTACAGACCAGTCAGCCTCACCTCGGTAGTGGGGAAGATCATGGAAGCACTACTGAAGAGAGATGGGTGGAACATCGTCTGTCAATGGACTACAGGACCCAAGGCAGCATTGTTTCACCAGGGGAGGTCATGTCAGACCAACCTCATTGAATTTTTGACTGGGTGACTAGGGAGGTAGATCAGGGAGGGCAGTGACATGGCCTATCTGGACTTCAGCAAGGCCTTTGACACTGTGCCACAGAGAAGACTATTACACAAACTGGGGAATATGGGTGTGGGCAGGACAGTAGTGTGGTGGGTAGGTAACTGGCTGGGTGGTAGGACACAGAGGATGGTGGTAAATGGCTGTCACTCCACTGAGGGAAGAGTGACCAGTGGGGTACCACAGGGATCAGTGCTGGGACCGGTCCTATTCAACATCTTCATCAGTAACATTGCACAGGACCTAGAAGGCAGAATTTCACTGTTTGCTAATGACACAAAGCTCTGTAGCACAGTAGACACACCAGAGGGTGTAGACAGAATGAGAAGGGACCTGCAGAAACTTGAAGAATGGTCAGGGGTTTGGCAGTTGAAATTCAATGCAAAGAAGTGCAAGATAATGCATATGGGGCACAAAAACCCTGGCACAATATATCAGTTGGAGGGTGAGAATATAGCATGCACCAAGCAAGAAAAGGATCTTGGGGTTATCATCTCTGATGACCTCAAGGTAGGGAAACAGTGTGACAAGGCAGCAGGTAAAGGAAATAGGATGCTGGGATGTATAGGCAGGGGCATCACCAGCAGGAAAAGGGAGGTCATAATTCCGCTATACAAGACACTAGTGAGGCCCCATCTAGTGTACAGCTCTGGAGACCATACCTACGTAAGGACATAGACAGGGTAGAGAAGGTTCAGAGCAGGGCAACAAAGATGGTGCATGGATTGCATCACAAGTCCTATGAAGACAGGTTGAAGGAACTGAACATGTACTCCCTGGAGGAGAGGAGGGAGAGAGGGGATATGATAGAGACATACAAGTATCTCACAGGGAGGAACAGGGTGCAGGAATACACTATTTTTAAGTGAAAAAGATGTTCCAGAACTAGAGGGAATGGGATAAAGTTGGAGGGAGGACGATTCAGAGGAAACATGGGGAAGAATTTCTTCACAGAACGGGTGGTGGACAAGTGGAACACCCAGTCAGAGGAAGTGGTGGGGGCTGAAACAATCACGGGATTTAAGAATGCATGGGATAGACATAAAGGAGTTCTGGAGGTCAGGGGTAAGGGGCAACAGACTTCTAGGAAAACATAAACTGAACTTTCAAGCTCTAATGGGCAGACTGGGTGGGCCATAGGCCCTTATCTGCCGACACTGTCTATGTATGTATCTATGTATCTATGTAAGATATGCTACAGTAAAGTACTGTATCATCTGCAAATAGATGAATGTGGGCCTTTTGATGTTAGCATCGATTCTGTTGATGTAAAGTGCAAGGAGCAGGGGACCCAAAATGGAACTTTGGGGAACGCCTCTCTGAAGGGATTTCAAAGGAGAGACTTCACCATCCGCTTTTACTTGCTGTAAATGGTCAGCAAGGTAATTGCCGAACCTTCTGAGAGAAACAGCATCCAGTCCAATGGTTTGAAGGGATGTGAGGAGCAGGCTATGATCAATGGTATCGAAGGTCTTACTTAGGTCCAGGAAAACTGCACAGACAAAGTTCTTATTATCCAACTCACTCAGCCAATCATTAGTGACTTTGGCCAAAGCAGAAGTAGTGCTATGTTGTGCTCTGAACCCTGATTGTAATGGATTGAGAAGTTTTGACAATTCCAGATGGTTCGTGAGCTGGGTGTTCACAATTTTTTCCAATAACTTAGATAAGATAAGGTGAAGGAGAAGGGAAATAGGCCTATAGTTATTTAGGTCACAGGGGTCACCTGACTTAAACAAAGGGATGACGTGCCATTTTCCAGATGGGAGGACGGTCACCTTGTGACAGAGATAGGTTAAACAGATGTGTAATAGGCACAGCTAGGACCCTATAACCCATCTTCAGAAAAAATGGATCGATGAGTTCGGCACCTATGCTTTTTCGGACGTCCAATTTTAACAGGAGACCTTCCACCTCTTTCAGAGATGTGGGTTAAAGCAAGAAGGTCTGACTAGAGGAGGAGGTGCCTTGTTTATCAACCCCAAGTTGCGCTCGAAGATTACTGGTGGGGGAAGAATCAATTTTTTTTAATACCAGTATTGGGTGATGGCAGGATCAAACAGATAAAAGTAAATTACAGCATTTCAAAGTGAGCAAAGATCTTATTAATGCATATTGTCACAGAGCCACTAGCTGACAACTGGCTTAGCACAATTCTGCACTGCTGTGCCACTAGCCTGTTGCAAAGGGTTCCACCATTGGAATGCGCCACCTGAGTGCGCCCATCATTAGGGCACCAGGATTTAAATTTTCCAATCGTGTTTTATGTGGGGGGTTGCACCCCCACATTCCACCCCATACCCCCTCCTAACTAAATATACCAACTCTGGGGGGGCAGACCTCAGGTAGGGGGTGGTGAAATGGCGCCCTAATGACGGGTGCACTCGGACTGGCACACAGATGGACAGAAGGGGTTGAAAATTTGCAACTGCACTGTGCCCCTCTCATAACACTTTATGCCCTTAATCACAGGCCTATGAACACGGGAACTGCTATTCCTTTCATGCAGTTTCTGAACATGAGCTTATAGCATTTCAGAGTAAGAAAAACATTGTAATTATGCAAATAAAGTGCAAACTGGGGACAGCCCCACACTTAGGTGGTGTACCTTGCTAAGTGGGCATTCCTCTTTAGTAACCTTCCAGCCTTGGTTCTGTTCTAGAGTGTTCTACTGAAGCACTTGTAAACCAGTGAATACACACTCCTAGCTCAGTTGGTCATTTGGGATAGTTAAAGGAAGAGTTATTATATACACACTCCTAGATCGGGGAGAGGAGAGCTGTTTGGGATACTTAAAGAGTTATTAGAGCCATTCTTTAAGTAAGACTTAGCAGAGCTGGGAAAAGTAAGAACTGCTCTAACGTTAATCAGCAAGTGGATTAAGATCCAGAGTGATTACAATACTAGTCAGATAAATCTGTTCATTTATTAGAGTTGTACATCAGTAATGATGACATTAGTTTTGTCAAATCATCTCACAATATCAGGAAGTTCTTGGAAGCGAGCCAAAGCACTCAGATTATATTGCAAGGACTGCCTACAGCTTTTGAAGGAAACTGCTATATATAGTACATGCAGAGCATATTTTCTACAGGAGATGGTTTGCAATTGCAGTGCTTGGCCCCATTTCATTATCAGATTTTATTAATTTTGTTTTAAATTAAATTATTACCTTTCAATGGTTTTACAGAGAAAGCATGTGAAAGCTTGTGAAAGGGCTAGTGAAGAGAAAAAGTGAAATTTGTGTGATACTATTAGCTCATAAGGTGTGGTTGCAATTATTCAGAAAGATTACAGACTTGTTAAAGACTGTAATAAAAACCAAAAATGTGAAAAAATACAACGCAGTTAAAATGTGTGACAACATAAGTTAACATCGTATTGATACACTCTCAACATTTATCACTAGAATAGTAAGTTGTGTCAATAGAAAATCAATTTTGATTTCTGTCCATACCCTTTCAGCTTCTATGATACAGTGCTCTGTGTTGCCATCTGTTGGTGAAAAGTAATTATTGTATGAAAGGCAAAGGCAAGGCAATTATAGTTCTATGGTGCCCAACCCCAGAGGCTCTGGGCTCCTTACGTCATTAAAATTAGGATAAACAGAACAACATAAAATGTCAGGCACAGAAATATACATGATCAGCAAATATTGCCAGACCCATGGCAAATGTTGAAAAGATGGGTTTTTAACTGCTTTCTAAATGTGTTGACCAAAGAGGCCCCTTTTACCTCCAAGGACAGTGCCTTCCAAAGGCTCAGTACAGCAATCCTGAATGTATAATCCCCCAAAGATTTTAAACAGGATTTCTGAATAGAGAGGAGACCCACCTTGGAGGACTGGAGAGAGCAGTTGGGAGCGTATGGGGCAAAGAGGTCTTTTAGGTCACTTGGGCCTAATCCGTGCAGGGCCTTGTAACTCACAAACACAACTTCAAGTTGATACGCCACTGGATTGGCAGCCAGTGCCACTCACAGAGACCAGGAAGTCCCAGCAATCAGCTGGGTTACCGCATTCTGCACAAGCTGCAGGTGATGCAACAGCCTCATGGAGATCCCTAGATAAAGAGTATTGCAATAATCCAATCGTGATGTGCAATACAGTGTCACTTATAGCAGTATAATGCTCTCTGCTGCCATGTGTTGGAAAAAATATATTTATTTATTCCTTGTTTTTTATTTTATTTTAGACTTTGGTAACCAGGTGGCCCACTAGGCATAAGTGCCTCTTTTCAGGGGTGACCCTGGAGCTTTGGGTTGGTTAAGTGACTTGCTTAGAGTCACACAGTATGCAAGTGGAAGTTGTAGGAATCAAACCCAGGTCTGCTGGATGTGCCATGCTCATTCACAGCTTATTACTCTAACCTGTATGCTATACTGACAGCCAGCAATAATTATATGCATCAGGAGAATACACACAGCACTCCAGGCTAAGCATTTCAATAATTTCACTTTTACTTTATATGTAGTTCAAGTTCTGTAAAACTATTTTTGTGCAAAATAATTTTAGCACAAACACAAATGCAACCATAATTGCACAGACTTAATTCAGCACTGCCATTCGCCCCACAGTTACTTAAATTGCATATAATTATTGCTTTTAGATTACTGCTTTTAAATATTTCCAACTGTCAGAAACATAGTTACAAATCTACAGTTTAGATACTTAAATGTATCAAAGAAATGTATGTGGATAGTAAAAACATATATTTTAAGGTGGAAGAAACATTGCAGAGGTCACCGAAATTGTGAAAGCCCATGAAAAAATCTTTCAAATTAGTTATTGAACTAACCTGTAGGTGTTATGAGTCCTGAGATATACTGTACCATATATCTTCTAATTAAAGCCACCCTCTAATACAAGCTATCCTCCAAGTGAAAATGCAGTTCCTTCTATAATTTTTTTTTACTAGAAGCCACCCTCCAATTGAAACCCTGATTCGTAGTAGGGGGCAACTTGTTCTTTGCTGCATGGTCTGGTGTCTGGCAATATATACTGGTGTAACCCCCCTACAAAAGGGGGTTCCCAAAAAGTCTTCCTTGAGCTTGCCTAAATGCTCACTGCCAGGCTGGTGTTCTGTGTTTTAGCAGTTTAAATGTATTGCCAGAGAGTGCCCGTATAGCCTCTGTGTACTGTCTCTTTAAGAGCAGCATGGATTGCAGTTATAAATGATCTGGGAGGGGGCTGATTGTTTCTATGCTAGAGCACCACCCAGACTGCCAGATAATTGCTCCGTTCTGCCATTGCTATTTGCGCAGAGGGAGCTCTGTTATAAGATGTGCTTATTTGCTGATTATCTATTAGAGTGATAATAATATTGCAGTTTGTTCTAACCTGTTTTCTTTGCAGCAAGGACTGTTCTGTTTATCTCCATCAACTTGGCCCGGGACTGTCAGACTGGGCCAATCTGTACATGTTGGGACTCTAAAATGGAGCTTGCCTATAGGGACTTGGTTGGGTCAAAACTTGTAGGAATTGTAGTTTTTGCATTTTGGAGCCTAAATGAACCTGAAGCAGGAGCCCTTGTTGTGCCTGACAGACAAATCAGCCAACCAAACCTTTTTGATCTTGGGGAAATTCCCAGACTGCTTGCAGTTTTCAGTTAGTTCTGAGTTAGGAAGTGAAATGAGTAACAGCTCAAGTGATTTGAGCAGCAGTTCTGCATAGTTTTGCGTGGGAGAACTGTGAAAGGGCTGTGTTTTGGCCCGCCTGCCTGGCTGTTGTCTCTGAAAGGGAAAATAGAGTTTATTCAGACTGAATCTGAGTTGTGAGGACTATTTAAGCCACTGGACTGTGACCAGGCTTTGACCTGAAGAAGACTGAAGATTTGTTGAATGTGATCGGCCTGTCAGGATTTCTAGCCACCTCTGAACTCGTGATTTGTGCACAGACCCTCTAATTGCGATTGGATAGCAATCTGCCTGGTTTAGTGGAATTTCTTACATGTAAATGTGCTGTGTACTGTTAGTGGGTCATGATTTGGTTCCCCACTGTGTGTTGAACTGTGTTCTGCTCTCTGGAGGCTGCATCCAGCTCCAATGGACTAAATCCAAATTCATTGCTATTTCACCTGGGCCTTGCCACACTGGTGCAGCCGGACTACCCATTGCACGGAGAAAGCCATCGATAAGAGACCTGCCTGGGGATCAGCCCCCTGCTCAAAGCTTGAACAGGAATGACACCTCGTGATTCATGTAGACCCTGCCTCTCCTGGCACTCCAGCTCAACAACCTGCAGTCTCAATTTCATCCTGCCTGTGTCCTGTATTGGGTCTCATGAGTAAACATCAGGGTAGCTCCCCTGCAACAACAACTAAATCTAAAGTGTTGTCATCTGATTGTCTTGTTGTTTTTTTCTTTCATGATCTGAGCCTTCTGGCTCCGGATTACAAGTAGTGTGTGTTGTGCATGTTGCTTTCTTTCATAATAGGGCCCCAACCAACTGCAACGTTCCTGGCTAGCCCACCATTTTCCTACCTGGGTACCCAGAGTGTGTGACTGTGTGGGGACTTAAAGCGCATGCATGACTGTTTGATTAATATAGCCTTTAAGTCAATCAACCTGAGTAAGCCCCTTCCTTGTTCAAGTCCCCTGAATAAATCAGATCTGACTTTTTTGCTGCATTTAACCTGACTGTGGTTCCAGTTTGTGCCAAGAGTACTGTACTGTTGCTATTTACTGTGCATAACCTTGGTTTACAGGAGGTCCCCAGGTTCAAGCCAGAGGAAACAGCCCTGGTGGTAAGTGCAAACAGTGTGGATACTGATATTGTGTACAAAGGGTATTGTGAATGTGATTATCATATATTACTCAGGCCACTATAAGGGAAAGAGGGGGGTTACAGTGTCCCGGAGGGCTGTGCCCAGGTTAGTTTGACCACTACCAACCCTGACCTCCTGGTGGAGGCACTCATTTCAGAACTTATGCCCCTTAACCAGCTACTAGCTGCACTCATAGGGGTAGTAGCCCTTGGGATAGCACCACTTAGGGGTTACACTGGTATACAGATACTGTATAGAGGCATATGATATATACCATAAACAATATACCCATACAGTTTCCCCACTACCAAATGGTTCTGCCCACGTCAGTCACATTATTCAGTCTTGTTAGTTCTCTCCCACTCATTTTTAGAGAAGCCTGATCCTGTTCTGAGCTCTCTCTGTCTCTCTTTCTCTTGCTTTCTCCCCACCTGGCTGTCAGCTGCCTTCTTCTCTTTCTCTCTCTCTCCACATGACCAAACTCCATCCAGGATCTCCTTTTCTTAAAGTCCAGGAGCCTCAGTAAGTAAAGAAACAGGACTGGGACGTAAACATACCAGGATACACTATCTACAGGAGGGACAGGGAGGGTAAAAGAGGAGGAGAAGTAGCTATTTACATAAGGGAAGGAATCAAAGCAACAGAACAAAAGGGTAAACAGGGAGGAGAAGAAGCACTGTGGCTAAATTTGGAGACCGGCAATGGCACCACAATCCGCACAGGGGTTATATACAGACCCCCTTCTCAGGGGGAGGAAATGGACAAGGAAATGATAGAAAGTATACTTAGAATGGCAGAAAAAGGGGAGATATTGCTCATGGGTGATTTGAATATGCCAGATGTTAACTGGAGTGCAGTTGCAGCAGCCACTTTGAATAGTGGGGTTATTCTAGATGCCCTACAGGGAGCATGCCTTAGACAACTAGTATTGGAGCCCACTCAAGAGGGAGCAATCTTAGACCTGGTTCTCTCAAATGGAGATGAAGAGAGGATCACAGATGCAGAAGTGGGTAGCCATCTGGGAACTAGCGACCATGCAAACAGTATGGTTTCACAATAAACACAGCAATAGAGTCAAGCCTATAAAAAGGCAAAAATGCTGGATTTTAGGAGGGCTGACTTTGCCAAAATGGGTGAGTGCCTAAGGAATGCACTAGCAAATGGGCAGGGAGGAGGGGTGGAAGAACAATGGGGAATAATAAAAACTGCCATCACAGAGGTAACAAGCCTTTGTGTAAAGCAAATAAACAAAACGAAACGAGGTAAGAAACCACTATGTTTCTCAAAGGAAGTGGCAGTGAAGGTTCAAGAGAAAAAGAAAGCATTCAGGAAGTACAAGGAATCACCGAAGGAACAGGACAGAGAACTGTATCAGTTAAGGCAAAAGGAAGCTGGGAAGGCAGTCAGAACAGCAAAGGCTCAAACCGAGGAAAAGATAGCCAACTCAGTTAAGAAGGGGGATAAAACCTTTTATAGGTACAACAGGGAGCGAAGGAAGACCAAGGGAGGGATAGTGAGGCTTAATAAAGGGAGGGAGGGTGGGCAGAGGATGACTGTGGAAAGGCAGAGATACTAAACAAATATTTTTGCTCAGTATTTACAAAGAAAGAGGGGAGGTACCTAAAACAAACAGTAGAAACACTCTGGATACAGAAGTTGATACCAGCCCATTTACAGAAGAAAGGGTTCTGAAAGAACTCTTAAAACTGAAGGTGGACAAAACAATGGGGCCTGATGGGATCATCCCAGAATTCTAAAAGAACTAAGGGTAGAACTAGTGACACCACTGACTACCCTCTTTAACAAATCATTGAAGGATGGGTGGTACCTGAGGACTGGAGGAGGGCAGATGTGATTTCCTTCACAAAAGTGGGAGCAAGGCAGAAGCAGGAAACTACAGACCTGTTAGTTTAACCTCAGTGGTAGGAAAATGATGGAATCACTCTGAAGGAAAGAATTGTTGAGTATCTAGAGGCCAGAGGGGCACAGGACCCAAGGCAGCATGGATTCACAGCGGAAGGTCATGCCAGACAAATCTGATAGATTTCTTTGACTGGGTGACCAAAGTAGTTGATCAGGGAGGGCTGTGGACATGGCCTACCTATACTTTAGCAAGGCATTTGACACAGTCCCACACAAAGATTAATACAAGTTAGCCAGCCTGGGAGTGGGTCCCAAGATGACAGCCTGGGTAAAGAATTGGCTGGAGAATAGGACACAGAGAGTAATAGTAAATGGAGTCCACTCTGAAAAAAGGGGGGTTAGTAGTAGGGTACCACAGGGTTCAGTATTAGGATCGGTCCTCTTCAATGTCTTTATAAGTGACATTGCAAAGGGACTGGAAGGAAAAGTATGTCTCTTTGCAGATGACACAAAGATTTGCAACAGAGTTGATGCACAAGGTGGGGTGGAAAGGATGAGAAGGGACTTGGCAAGGTTAGAGGAATGGTCAAATGTATGGCAGCTTAGATTCAATGCTAAGAAGTGCAAGGTAATGCACCTGGGAAACAAAAACCCAGGGGAAGAGTACACAATGGGGGGAGATACTAACAACAACAAAATGTAAAGGGACCTGGGGTAGTCATATCAGATGACCTAAAGGTGGGCAAGCAATGTGAGAGGGCAGCAGGAGGGCTGGGGATACTGGGATGCATAGGAGAGGCATCACCAGTAGAAAACAAGAAGTTATTATCCTCTGTACAGACAGCTGGTGAGACTCCATCTGGAGTATTCGTGCAGTTCTGGAGACCCAATTTCTGCAAAGACATAGACAGGATGGAAGCTGTCCAGTGGAGGGCAACTAAAATGGTGCAGGGTCTGCACGGAGACATATGAAGAGAGACTTAAGGAGCTTAATATGTATAGCCTCGAGGAAAGGAGGGAGAGGGGGACATGATAGAAACTTTCAAGTACCTCAAGGAATCAACAAAGTCCAAGAAGGTAGCATCTTTCAAAAGAGGTGTGCAAGAACAAGGGGTACAATTTGAAGATAGAATGGAGATTGGCTCAGAGGTAATTTAAAGGAAGTATTTTTTCACAAAGAGGGTTGTGAATGTATGGAACGGCCTTCCAGAGGAGGTTGTGGAGTCAAAAATGGTGGAATTCAAGCATGCATGGGGCAGTCATAAGGCAATTCTAGGGGGTGGGGGTAGGAAGAAGTAGGCTGCTGGTTAACTAGGATCTGCAGCTTATCCATCAGGTAGGGAAATGGGCAGACTGGGTGGGCCAAGCGGTCCTTATCTGCCATCAAATTCTATGTTTCTATGTAATGAAAAGTAAAGAAGCATGACACCACTCTACACCAAACCAAGCTCCACGCTCTCACTCTCTGTCTCCACCTGACTCTGCTCAATGCCTCTCTCTGTCTCTCTCTCTCTCTCGCTCTGTACCTGGCTGCTGACTGCTCTGTTCAATTTCTCCTCATGGCCACACTTCATCTGTCAAATTTTTATCTGATTTGAATAAATACTGGGTGTGTAACATGACTAGACAAATGACAGGTGACTAAAAAAGTATACAGTAGGTGTAATTTGTAGATGACTAAGAAAGTATACCGTAGGAGCTGTGCCAGGGAGGGCAGTTTGAACAGAAGCCACCCTTCATTTGAAGCTGCCCTCAGATTGAAGCCATGGCTATAAACACACATGCTATAATAGAAGCCACAGTTTAATTAACACAGAAACATAAAAACATAGAAACATAGAAGTTGACGGCAGATAAGGACTGAAAGGCCCATCCAGTCTGCCCAATTCTTTTTCTACCTTATAAATGTGCCATTGACCTTTGCTCTGTCGATGGCCTATCTATTCATACTTATCTGTATTGCTCCCTTATGCCTATCCCATGCCTGTTTGAAGCCCTGCACTGTATTCATATCCACCACTTCCTGGGGGAGGCCGTTCCATGTATCCACCACCCATTCTGTGAGAAAGAACTTCCTCACATTACCCCTTAATCAGCCTCCCTCTAATCTCATGATGTGTTCTCTTGTCCTGCTATTTTTCTTATATTGAAACATTTTAGACTCCTTCACCTTGTTAATGCCCTTAAGGTGTTTGAATGTTTCAATCATATCACCTCTCTCACTCCTTTGCTCTAGAGTATACATATTGAGCTCTGTTAATCTGTCCTCATATGTTTTCTGATGCAGTCCCTGCACCATTTTGGCTGCCCTTCTCTGGACTGCCTCAATTTGGTTAATGTCCTTGTGAAGGTATGGCCTCCAGTACTGCATGCAGTACTCCAGATGAGGCCTATCTAGTGTTGTGTAAAGAGGGATTATTACCTCCCTCTTCCAACTTGTGACACCTCTACTAATACACCCCAACACCCCCCTAGCCTTACCTACTGCTTTAGTGGTCTGCTTGGATGGTTTCAGGTCATCGGTGATGATGATGCCCAAGTTTCTTGCTTCTCTTGTGACTGCTAGCAACTCCCCTCCCAGCCTATAGGTAGCTTCAGGGTTTCTCTTCCCTATGTGCATGATCTTGCACTTCTTTGCATTAACTCATTGTCTCCTAGCCGACGCCTGTAGTCGTCAGTAAAAAAACACTGGTGTGTCCTGAGTACGTCTGCAGAAGTCGGCTACTGACTCCCAGTGTGCCCAAGCAACGTCTGGAGAAGTCACTTACATATTTTAATATACAGTGTAACAGAATATAATATATATTTGACTGCATAGCACCATTGGAAAGGTAATGTTTTGCTGAACAACTCTGTCACTGATATTTTGTGCATATCAAGCATACTTTAGGAGTTATTTGCATTTGTTTATGGTATGGTGTGTATGGCTTATGTTGCCTGTTTTAGTGAAATTTTTTTTTTTTTGCTGTTTCAACCAGTTTGAAAAAAACAAAACAAAATTACATATTATTATTTGCACACCACCATTGGGAAGGTAATGTGCTGAACAACTTTGCCACTGATATTTTATATCATGTATACTTTAGGAGTTATTCACATTTGTTTATGGTATGGTGTGTATGGCTGACATGTTTTCCATCAAGATTCACCTAAGCAGCTTGAATAAAATTCACTTTTTTGGCACTTCAGCAGGTATAAAATAGAAACTGTTTTGATTACAACTGGTTGCATAGCACCATTGGAAAGGCATTTTTGTGCTAATCAACTTTCATGCTGATACTTTGTGTGTATCATGTATACTTTTGGAGTTATACGCATTTGTTTATGATATGGTGTGTGTGGTTGAGATTCAGCCCTCAAATCTCGCCAAAGCACCGTGACTAAAATGGGGAAAAATTACATTTTATAGTAAAAAGATATCTTTTTTTAACTAACATAATATTAAAACACCATCTAATGTCTGTATGCTTAATTTGGTGTTGATATTTTACATATTTTCCAACAAAAAATGGCTTATGTTGCACTTTTTTAGTGAAAAAAATATTTAGTTTGCTCTTTCGACCAGCATAGAAAAAAAAACTAAATTACTTATTATTACATGCATGCCACCATTGGAAAGGCAATTTTGTGCTGAATAACTCTGCCACTCATACTTTGTGTCTAGCATATACAGTTATTGAGCTATTAGCATTTGTTTGCAACATGCTGACTATGGCTTGATTTTGCTTAGAAAGGCCCAGGATTCACTGTTAAAAGTATACAGGTGATTCAGGAGGCAAGTGATGTAATCTCAGAGTGAGCCTGTGGAGGCAATGAGTTAAACCCCAGTTGCTACTCTTCCAACCATTTTGCTAGTTTATCCAGATCTCTTCTCATTCTGCCTACTCCATCTGGATCATCTACTCTGTTGCAGATCTTGGTGTCATCTGCAAACAGACAAACCTTACCCTCCAGTCCATCTGCAATGTCACTGATGAAGATATTGAAGAGGACTGGCCCCAGGACTGATCCCTGAGGTACCCCACTTGTGACTTACATCTCTTCTGACTGTATACCATTTAACACACGCTCTGTTTTCTGCCCATCAACCAGTTTGCCACCTAGTTGACCAACTTCTGACCCATCCCGAGCCTACCCAGCTTATTAATCAATCTTTTATGTGAAACAGTATCGAAAGTTTTGCTGAAGTCAAGGTAGATGACGTCAACTGCTCCCTCTTGGTCCACCACTCTGGTTACCCAGTCAAAGAAATCTATGAGATTAGTTTGGCAGGACCTTCCTTTTGTAAACCCATGCTGTCTTGGATCCTGTGCTCCTATGGATTCCAGGTGTTGCATGATCCTTTCCTTAAGGAGCGCCTCCATAATCTTGCCCACTACTGAGGTAAGAGTGACTGGTTTGTAGTTCACTGCTTCCTCCCTGCTACCACTCTTATGAAACGGGATCACATGAGCCCTTCTCCAGTCTTCTGGAACCTCTCTTGTGCTCAGAGACTTACTCAACAGTTCTGATAATGGCTCTGCTAGTTCCAACCTTAGCTCCTTTAGAAGATATACAGCAAGTGTCTAAATCATCTGTAAACGAACCCCAGACAACAGCCATTGCATGGAATCTTGGAACAGAATGTGATGTCACTGAGGGGCAAGGCTGGGCAAAAGTTGCACATGCCACATTAATGGAACTTTGATTAAATTTTGCAACTCTCGTTGAATTTTCTGAATTTCCATCTTTGGCAAAATAAGAAATCTTCCACAAGTGTTTGATGAATTTTAGTCCTGATTCATGGAATTTTCTTGCTGAACTACAGAACAAAAAACATATGAACTGCAGAACTAATACATTAATCTGCAATTGATGTGATTATTCCTAAGTTCAGTGACCAGTTCTGCACCATCCCAGCAGGAAAAAAATTACCTAGTGTGGTGGGCACAACCTCTTGCCACCTACAAGGGACTCCGGGTTCGATCTGTTCTACTGAGAAGTGAAGATGGAATGCGTTGCAAGGAGAAGCTGATGACACTTTAGATGCAGCAATTGGTTTTATTCAAGGATAAGTGCAGGGGTCATGATCACTGTTGACAGAACTGCAACTGGCACACTTGAGGCAGTTTGCTTTGAAAATAACTACACTCTAATGCAACGCTAAGATTTCTAAATACGAACATACAAAAATGCCAGCAGAAATAGGCCTTACGGTCTGTTGAGTCCGCTCTATTGTGTAGCTAGCCCCTCATCTTGCAGCTGCCCCTCCCACTCCTCCTCTCCTTAGATTTACCCTTCCCCTCACCCTGTCCCATCCCCTCTTGAAGCTGACCACAGTTTTACAGGCCATCAGCTCCTGTGGTAGAGTGTTCCTCTTGCCCACCACCCTTTCCATGAAGAACTGTCACCTTACCTCCCACCTGAATTGTCCCCTCCAGTCTGAGACTGTGACCTCTCATGTCTCTTTCTCTTCTTAATTGGAAGATCTCCTCTGTTCG
Organism: Neoceratodus forsteri; assembly: GCA_016271365.2. NCBI lineage: Eukaryota > Metazoa > Chordata > Ceratodontiformes > Ceratodontidae > Neoceratodus > Neoceratodus forsteri. The sequence goes on from JADMNL010000023.1 coordinate 437,911,675, forward strand.
AGTCTTGTTCATCCCTTTCAAGTACTTAAAGGTCTCAGTCATGCCCCCCATCCCTCCTCTCATCCAGTGAATACATATCTAGGTCACTCAGCCTTTCCTCGTAGGGCTTGCTGTCCAATCCCTAGATCATCTTTGTCTCTCTATGCTGCACCCCCTCCAACAATCTGACACCCTTTCTCAGGTATGGGTGCCAGAACTGTACGCAGTACTCCAGGTGCAGCCTGACCAGTGACCTATAGAGGGGGAGGACTACCTCCCTACTTCTGAATGAGATTCCCCTCGCTATGCACCCCAGCATCTTGTTGGCCTTCGCTGACACCTTCCTACACTGAGCAGAGGTGTCCATGCTTCCCATTATGAGTACCCCTAGGTCCTTTTCCTCCATGGTGCTACCCAACTGCATCCCTCCCTGCTGATAGTCCCTCCCCTAGTTCTTTGCTCCAAAGTGCATTATCTTGCACTTGCTGGCATTGAACCCCAGCTGCCACATTTCTGACCATTTCTGTAGTTTAGTTAAGTTGTCCTGAAGCCCCTTCCATCCCTCAATGTCATCAACCACTGTCCCCATTTTGGTGTCATCTGCAAACAGACTGATCTTACTTCCGAACCCATGTCAAATATCAGCTATGAATAACCCAAACAACACCGGCCCCAGCACCAATCCCTGTGGCACCTCGCTCATCACTGCCCGCAGTGCTGAGAGTTCTCCTCCCACTACCACCCTCTGTTGCCTACCTCTTAGCCAATTCATTATCCATTTCATCATCTTTGCTCCCACTAGCACAGCTTCTAGCTTTCCCCCCAGCCTTCCGTGTGGCACAGAGTCAAAGGGCTTGCTGAAATCCAAATACAGGATATCCACTGCATGGCCCTTGTCTAGTTCCTTTGTCACCCAGTTGCAGTACTCAGTGAGGTTGGTCTGGCAGGATCTGCTCGGGACAAACCCGTGTTGATGCCCATCCTGGTGTCCATTGTCCTCGAAAACAGGTCACCAACCTCTCTTTCAGGATTGTCTCCATGAGCTTCCCCTTGATTGCTGCGAGGCTCACTGGTCTGTAGTTTCCCAGTTCATCCTTTGGGCCACCATTGTGGATGGACACCATGTGGGCCATCCTCCAGTCCTGTGGTATACATCCTGTGTTCAGGGAGGTATTGAGCAGGTCAGCCAGTTGCCCTACCAGAACCTCAGCCAGCTCCTTGAGTACCCTAGGGTGAATACCATCTGGCCCAGGTGCCTTATCCACCCTCAGTCCTTCCAGTACCCTGTCCTCAGTAATCCTTGCATCTGTCACCCCCTCCTGCCTACCCCACCCCTCCCCTGTGGCACCTGCCCCATCTTTCTCTTGCGTGAATACAGAACCAAAGTATCCATTTAATGCCTTTGCCTGATCCTCCCCTCTCTCCACCCACCCCCATCCTTTTTTATCCTCACTATTTGGTCCTTGTTGTTCCTTCTTTCCCATATGTATCTGAAGAAATCCGTTTCTCCATTTTTAATACCCTGTGCCAGCATCAGCTCCCTGGAAGCCTTGGTTGCTCCGACTAGTTTGGTGGCCTCACTGGATTTCTTTGTGTACATTTCCTTGTCTTCTCCCCTCCCTGACTTTTTGAACCTCTGGAATGCCTCTCTCTTGGACCTCACCCCCTCCCTGACCTCCGGAGTCATCTAACTGGGCTTCTTTGCCCTTCCTTTCTTGCTCTGTGTTCTAGTACATGCCCCTGTAGCCTCCACTAGCCCCTTTTTTATGACATCCTACTTCTGACTTGTGTCCCAGCCTAGCTGAATCCCCTCCAGGTGCCCACCCAGAATTTACCCCATGTTTTTAAAGTCCGCCCACCTAAAGTCAATCATCTTGGTACCAGTACCCCCAGCTTTCCTCCCCATGTTGAGTGTGAACCACACCACGTAGTGATCACTCCCTGCCAGTGAGTCCTCTACCCCCAGACTTCTTGCCATCTCCCCATTGGACAGTACCTGGTCCAAAGTATTTCCTATCTGAATTGGCCCATGGACCAACTGCATCAAGAAACTGTCTTGAAATGCCTCTAACTGGACTTGCTCCCTTGCATTTGTGGTGATTGGGGTGCTCCAATCCACCCAGGTAGGTTGAAGTCCCCCACCACCACCATGTTACCCTTCCTGCAGACCCTTCAGATTTGCTCAGCTAACTCCCTGTCCAGGTCCTCCAGTTGAGCTGGTGGTCTAAGAACTACCCCATCCTCAGTGTCCTGCCTTTTGAGTCCTGAAAATGCATCCACAGGGCCTCTGTCCTGCCCTCTTCCCCTTATCCTTTGCATATCTTATCCCCTCCAGTACATAGATCACCACACACTCCCTCCCCTTGGTCCTATCCTTTCTGAATATCCTATGCTCTGGGACCATCAACTCCTAGTCCTGGTACCTGGTTGCCCACGTTTCCGTGATGGCCACAATATCCACCCTTCCCTCTGCCAATAGGGCCTGAAAATCAGCTGAATTGTTTCCGAGGATCCTTGCGTTCAGTGAGACCACTCTCCAACCCACTCCTTTCTCCTCTCTAACCCTTCTCCTTCCTTTCTCCCCTCCCTGTGTCCCCTCCCCTTTGCCTTCCCCCTAAATTGGGGGGTAAGCTTGTCAGGCCCCACCCACTCCCGGACCCCTGTCTACCAGCTGACCACTTGCCACCCCCCTTCTAGTTTAAATCCATCTTTGTTTCTGTGTATTCCTCTATCTTCTGCTTCAGTACCACTATCTCCTCTTTGCTCAGGTGTGGTCTGTCCCTGGCATACAGGTCATTCCTGTCCCAAGTTCTACCCCAGCCACTCATCAAGCCATACCCCCTTGAGTGACACCATTCCCCAAGCCAAGTATTAAACTCATCTGTCCTTCCTTTCCTTGCTGTATTAGTGCAGGGTACTGGGATTACCTCTGAGAAGGCCACTGATCCTCCCATCTTCTCACACAACCTTCCCAGTTCCTTGAACATCTCCCATACAACTTCCACCACCCCTCCCATGTCAGGTCATTTAAACCCACATGCACCACGAAATGGGGTCACCTCCTTCCCTTCCCTGTGCATTTGAGAAGAGACTGCTCCACCCTGTCAGCAGTCAGCCAGGGTATGGATTCAACTCAGATTTGGCTATGCTTTTCCCCCTTACTGCCCCATCAGTATGGAATCCTTTTATTTTTATTTATTTATTTTATTTAGTTTTTGTTGATCGGGTAAGTGCACTAGACAAATCCTGCCTATTTTCAGGCACGACCCAGGGGAAGGGGATACAGATGAATGCCAACTGACCTTGAACCAGATTAAGCTGTTGGTGGTATTTTTGGTGAATGAGGGAAATTTGGCCAGGACACCGGGGAAATTCCCCTACTGGCTGCTGGCTGGCGGCTAGTTTGGGAGTCTTGCTGATATCACAGGGGCAGAATGGCAGACTGCTCTCAGCCTCGAGTAGAGATGGAGGTCGGAGAAAGCACGGTATCTGAAATGCATACTACGAATCTTACCGGAGTAGCTGGTGCACTTTTTCAGACCTTTCCGATACAGGCATCGCAACCGGAGGTAAATTTGAGTGCAGATTTGGCCCCTGGAGAAGTGTCTGGCGATTGTTCACAGAAAGCTGTTTGTTCTTCACTTACATCGGAACTGGTTAGTGTAGAAGTGCAGGGCCGTCTGAGTCGGCGGAACACATTTAGAAAGATACGGTTTCTGAGCGGATGGATTTGGAGCGAGGGACGCGTCATTCTCTGTTTTACGTAAGCAGTTGGACTAGAGATATTAACTGGCGGAAACTGGACTGGTCAGAGGAGATAGCGCTAACGGAGGCAGGCTGGAAAAGTCAGAAACAGGAGTATGGGCGGATTCTTCTTGGTCTCCAAACATGCCGCACACGAAAGCCAGACTATGACTGAAGGTACAGCTGTACTACTTAATAAGGGTCTTTCAAAAAATGATACCTGGGAGGGTGGGGAGCGTGGCTAGGCTTTCTCTAAGCCAAGTACCTCTGCAGCTGTTTCAGCTGATTTACAGAAAACTATTAAACCTGTGTCCTTAGAACAACCACAGAGACCTCCTATGTCTGAACTCTTTAAAAATAAATTAGAACAGGCTCCCCGTAGAAATGCTGTCAGGATTAGATATAAAGGGGGTTTGGCTGAACACCCAGATAGATATTTTGTTTTTAAGCATTTGTTGAAAAATTCGATGGGTTTCTGGCTAAGGATATTTATGCCCTTATTCATGTTTCTGGTGAAGATTCATTCGATATCAGTTTTCAGACTAATTCACATATGGAGCGTTTTTGGGAAAATATTCTGTTCAAAAACTACTCCCTTATGGTCATCCTTTTGCAATACCTCTTTCCAAACCACTAATTCGTTTTTAGCGATTATGTTTAGGAATGAAGGGGTAAATGTGAGTGATATTTACCATTGGCTTCAGTCAAATGTGATATCCTCAGTCCCCTGAAGCCCTGTTAGATGTGGAAGGATTTGGATGGGAGGTGGAAATTTAAAGTGAAGCTTCTTCAAGTCAATTCGGATATTGTCCATTTGCCAAATAGTTTTCTTAGGCAAGGATAGGGGTCTGTTTTATGGGGGCAGCCTCGGACTTTTACAAATGTGGGATAGGACTCATATTAGTAGTGTGTCGCGATGTTTAAAATGCCCATTGTGTGGTGGGTTTGGCCACTCTACTGATATGTGTACTAATATCTTTAAGTGTAATCTTTGTGATGAACAAGGTCCAGCCTTTCATCAATGCCCTGGGCACCAGAGATGTGCAGAGGGTCTTGATCATGATGATTTGTTGCAAGGCCCAAGCTAATAATAAGGGATTTAGTGAACCTGGTATTTCACATACCTCTGTGATTTCTCCTCCTTTGCCTTCAAAAAATAATGCTGACTCACATAATGAAGGGTTAAGTCTTCCTGAGAAACCTCCAGCCTTAGCTGAGAAATTAGTTTCAAGGCCTCCTGTTGTCAATAAAAATTCCTCCACTTCAATTATGCCTCTGCCCTTTGAGGTAGTTAAAAATAGGCGTTTTACAAGAGCTTCTTTAAAACAACCTACGTCCACCCCTCTTCCCACTGAGAATTTTTTTTCACCTTTACAAGATGATATCAGAGATTCTGATCTTGAATCTGATACTTCACATATCTCAGAACTCATCACAGATGATGAGGATAGTAAGGCTACAGAATTGGCCAAGGAAAAAAAAGGGAAAAAAGGTAAAAAGCGGAAAGTGAGTCAGAAAAATAGTACTTAGTTAACTCTAAATGGCCACATTAAAGCTAGCTACATATAATGTATGTAGTTTAAAAGCTTTTAAAAAACAGCTACCTATTTTCTTGTATTTAACATCTCTGAAACAAGATATTATTTTTTTACAAGAAACTAGGCTTTCTTCCCTTTGGGAAGTGAATCAACTAAAAGAAAATGGATATTAGGCCCTTCTTTTTGGACTTTTGGCTCTGTGAGTAGCAGATGGCCTTGGAATATTATTCTGTAATTCTGCTTTCAAAATTACTAAAGTAATTGATGTGCATCCAGGTAGAATTTTAATTTTAGATTGTTCACTTCATACTTATTATTTTCGCCTAATAAATGTTTATGGATCTCAATCCAAAACAGGACGTATTGAATTATTTGAGGATATTAAACCTTTTTTATATACTAAAAGACATATTATTTGGGGGGGTGATTTTAATTGCTACATAGATGCTGGATTTATTAAATCTAAAGAAAAAAAAGTCTATTGTGACTCGAATGCTCTTATTAACATAGTAAAAGATGCTAATCTTAAAGATGTTTATCGAAACTTGCATGCTCAGGCTGGTGAAACATACCATCGACACACTTTTGCGACCTGTATTGATATGGTCTTCATATCTCATTATTTGTTTTCTAAATTTTGTTCAGTTACACCTACAGAATTTTCTGATCATTCTATTTTACTTTGTACTTTTTCTTTAGACCGTTTACCTCCTACTTTTTATAACACGGTTTCTCGATGGAGACTTAACACTTCTTTTTTAAGTAATTTGGCCTATTTTTCTAAATTAGAATTATTTTTTGTAGCCAAATATTCTACACTTGACTTGTTTTCGTCGCCTTTTGAGTGGTGGTTGCAGACAAAACAAGAACTAAAAACACTTTTTCAGGGTTGGGGTAAAAGGAAAGTTGATTCTGATTACAGGAAATATTTACTTCTTAGGAATCGACTATATAAATTAATGTCTGTATCCCCTCAGAAACGTATTGTTTATACTTCTGACATTGCTGATATTAAAAATCAAATGAGAATATTCCAATATGATAGGGCTAAATCTTTGGATTTAGAGTTTAGGTTTGGCACAAAACATTGTCCGAGCTCTGACCCTTATCAGGCGTGCAAATCACGATTGGCAGACACTTTTATGACAGGCTTATGTGATTTGCATAATAATATCTAACTGCAGATTTGGACATGATGGCAGTAGTGCAAAGGCATTTATCTGATTTTTTTTCATGTCAAGGTACACCTAATTTAGAATCTTTCCCATTGGAACAATTTAGGACTTTGCCTTCGGTCCCGGATAATTTGCTATATCATTTAACTAATCATATTACCTCACAAGAAATTATAGATGTTATAAAGCAATTAAATACTGGATCAGCTCCAGGGATTGATGGTATCCCCAATGAATTTTATAAAACTTGCATTTCTTATATGAGTTACTTTTTACCTTTAGTTTATAATTCTTTTTTAGTATCAGGAAGGCCTTGTAAAACTTTTTCCCTTTCATTATTAAAATTTATTTATAAAAAAGGTGATAGAACTTTATTAACAAATTGGCGCCCCATTAGTCTATTAAATAGTGATTACAAGATTTTAGCAAAAATCTTAAATCTGAGATTAGAAAAAGTGGCCAGAATTTTAATCCATCCCGCACAAACCTGTGCTATTTCTCAGAGGAAAATCCAACATAATCTTTTTTTAATTCGAGATTTGTTTGCCAGTAAGAGTCATTTTCAAAATTCTGAAATGGTAGTGGCATTAGATCAAAAGGCATTTGACACAGTGTGTCATTCCTATCTTTATTTCATTTTACTACATTATAGGATTCCAAGAACCTTTGTAAATTGGTTTCTAATTTGTATACTCATGCTTTACCATTCCCATTGTTAATGACTTCCTTGGTGCTGAAATATTAATAAAAAAAGGGGTGAGACAAGGTTGTCCTCTTAGTCCACTGTTATATACATTTGTTTTAGATCCAGTCATTCGAGGTATTAGTTCAGATAGTAATATCTTTGGTATTGCTCCTTCTCCTGATTTGGTTCCAGTCAAAGTTACTGCTTTTGCTGATGATGTCACCCTATTACTGGCTGATAGTAAATCATTACAAACAGCCTTGGATCTTTTTTCCTTTTTTGGAAATTTTTCAGGGGCTTCCCTTAACTTACAAAAAAGTTTTGTCTTACAATTAGGGCCTAGGGTTCCTGATCTATCACTATGCTATAATATTCCCATACTATCTTCACCTCAGAAAATTTTAGGGATATGGTTTGGGATGGAAGATATGGCACTTTTTAATTGGGAAAAACAATTATTTATTGGCATATGCCTCATTTGCAACATTTGTCTTATGGAACCTTGGTTCTTGGAGATTATACAGGGGTGTGGGATATTTATCACAAAAGTACTTTAAATGTTTTCTTTTCCCTTTTACAATTTGTTTTATGGCAGGCAAGATGTAAATTTGTTATGCAACAACTGTGTATACTCATTCACTTATTGTATCCTCTATTGAAACAGAGTTAAAAGAACTAAAAAAAAAGAGATAGATTGAATTTTCCAATACTGAAAGTGAATAACTTGTGGAAGAATTTTGTGTTTGTTAATTAATGTGCTTGTTAACTTGATGAAAATCTTTTTTTTTGTGATGGTTTTGTTTCTCTTGTCAATAAAAATTCCCCTACTCTTTTTGATAAGTGCCATGGGATCTTTAACATCCACCTGAACTACCACCAATCCAGGCAGATGGGACCTCGGTTTAACGTCTCATCCGAAAGACGGCACCTCAGAAGTGCAGCACCCTTCTCATGCTGCACTACAGTGTCAGTACTGGGATATTAACCCAAGTGCCAGATGTGGGAACTGAACCCACAGCCCTCTGATCTCCTAGCCTCAGAGGTGAGTGTGCTACCTACTGAGTCACTGACACAGATCCTCCAGCACTAGAACCCTCCTTCATGTCACATACCACCCCCAATCTCTTCTCTATGTGCTCATTAGTAGACTCCCCCCTTACCCTGCCTTTTAGTAACTCCATCCAATCCCCCTGTACCTCCTCCAACCTTCTCCCCTGGCCTGCATCCCCTCCTCACCTGATGCTCCCTCACTATCTTCCTCCACTCTGCCCTCTACCCTGGGTCCCCATCCCTCTCCTGTTGTGTCTCTGGCATCTATCTCACCAGCACTGCCCTTCCCCTCATTACCCCTGTCCCCACCATCCACCAGTCCAACTGAGTCCCTCTCCCTCTAAACTCCTTCTTCTGTCCAACTGCTGTCACCTGGGCTGTCCCTACTCGTATTTCCTCCTGCCCCATCTTAGAGATCCAGTGCCTCCCCCTCCACCATTTCTGCCAACACTGCAAACCTGTTACCAGCTTTCTCAGTGTTGCTGAGACTAGGCCCCTTCTTCCCTCCCTGAGGCTTTCCTCCCTAACTAGACCCCCTAGTCATCTTTACCCCTCTCCCCTTCCTCCCTGCCTCTCTCTCTCTCTCTTCAGTTCTGCGTCTTCTCCTGTGCCTTGGCATCATGCTACCTTGTGCCAAAGGTCATCCTGCCCCAGCTCCCCCTCCCTTCACCATCTTCAACTCCTTACCCAGCCACTGCACTTCTCCCTCCAGCCTACTCTGTCTATGACAGATTGGACACCCACCTAGCTTCCATAATATGCTCATCCAAACAGCTGCCCACAGCCATTGCAGCCCACTATTCTTCCCATGCCGATCCCCCTAGCATCCTGCTGCTCCTCGTACCCTTCCCCATTACACTGTCCCCATGCTCCCCTATTTCTGCAATGCCACCCTCTGGCATGTCTTCCCTCATCTCTCTCCATTTTCATACTTCTGTGCTGCCCTTACCCCCCTTGTGCATTAAACTCCTTAAGTGGTGCCTGTACCCCCTCTTCAGCTTATAGTCCCTTCCTATGCAGCAGTATCTCCTTAAGACCCTTATTCCTGGCTATTTTCACCCACTCAACATATTGGTACAGCTTTTTCAACTATATTAATCCTGCAGCTTTTACTCCTATGTGTTTCCACTCTATCTATGTGTTTCCATGCCCTGTAGCTTCCAGACTTCTGGTCACAGAATGAAATGGGCTGCATCTGACAGTCCTGTCCACCAATTGTAGGATAGCTCCTCCCCTATAAATGTGCAATATAAATTCTCTAGCAGTAATGATTAACTTTAAATTCAATTCAATTCAATTTTTATTTAACCAGGAAAACACACCATTGAGCAAACTCATTTATAAGGTGGTCCTGGGAGGACACAGAGGTTACATGTAAGGTCAAGAACATAAATTCACAGTCAGAACTAACAATAATAAAGGTTCAACAACAGGATGTCAGAGACAAAGTAATTTGCACAACATGTACCAACTTTAATTTACATAAAGGAAGCTGTAATTCCAGCTATTCAGCTAAATAAATGGGCAGCTAAATAAGGTGCAAATATGGTACAAGTGCTCAAAAACCCAAGAAGGGTAAACCAGAGACCAAAATGTAAGGGGTAAGGTAGGAATATAGGGAAGGGAAACATAGATAAGAGCCAAAGGACCCTAGGGACAGAAGAACATATAGGAGAAGGAGGAAAACAGGGATTAGTGAGAGGGGATGCAACGTCAAGAAGGGACAGCAAGAGGATGTGAGTGGGTGGGGATATGGAGGAGGACAGCTAATGGGAAGTAAAGGTAAAGGAGGTCCAAGAGTGCGGCTATGAGGGGGTGGTGGTGGGTGGATACGTGTGGGAGGTAAAAGAGGTAGCTTGAGTCTAAGCAAGATATCATATATTAAAGAGAATAAACTAAAAGTTTTGTATCATTTGATGATAGCATTTTAGTGGACTCTAAACTCTATAGCGATAATAATGAACTCTGAACCTTAAATGAATTTTAGACTCTTTAGCTTTTCAACAAACTCTAAACTCTATGGCAATATTAATTTACTCTGAACTTTAAAGCATCTATGGACTCCAAACACTACTACCCTGGCTAGTGGTTACTAAAGTACAGTTGGGTTACCCTCATTGTAGTTGTAAAGGGACTTGATAGCAAGAGGTGCATCTGTAGGGAGACCTTCAAGCAGCAAATGCACCAAGACAGGACCAAGCACGCAATTTTCCAGTACAAACAACAACACTTTATTTCCCAAGGTGGTGACCAGCAGAGGAGGCTCCTAGTCCCCACTGATGAATTGATAGCCTGGTAAAGGTTGCCCCAGACTGCCAGGCTGGGAACACTTGTGGACTTCTCTATCTATAGAGGAACATGGCAAACCACTGAGCGACAAGACAGAAGGTGCCCAGTAAAGGTAATTCCAGACCGCCAGACTGGATACATGAAGAATCTGTCAATTAGTGGAAGGTCATGGCAGACCGCTGATCACCAGGTGAGAAGGATTTTTCATTCACGGAACCCTCTGGGCATTAGCAGGAGGTCTGGTCAGACCACTGACTAGGGTCACCAGGAAACTCAGGAATTTGCCGATGCAGGTATCTTGCAGCTGTCATCGTTCTTGATCTTGCAGCTTTTGTGGTCCTTGATTTTGCAGCTTTTTTTGAACCTGGACCAGAAAATTCTCACCCCACTGTAAATCAGAGCCCTTACTATTAAGCCAGGATGGCTCCTAATCTTACTTCACTGATCCTTATTAAGGTAAGCATGTAGCACAGAAGATCAGATGATGGGGCCTGTCCTAACTACTCCCTAGCTCTAGCTAGAATGACTGCACACTTTATTAATCCACTAGGCTTTGAATGGCAACAGTTCCTTTATGACAGCAGTGAAATAGGTCTCTGCAGTTCAGTGACCAGGGTGCATAATACAGTCCAGAGACAGAGCACAGATCCAGGTTAGTTAGCACAGTATAGAGATACTCAGCACAGTTCTGAGGCAATGAACATAGTTCAAAAAAAAGGTAACACAGTACTTGGGCAATTAGCACACTGTCCAAATGAGGATGGGTACACCAACCTGCCACCCCACTTCTATACATAGTCATTGCTCAAAAGACTGAGATGCCATATGTAATGACAGGGACTGCATGATGTAGTCATGCACTCCCTGTCATTACATATGGGGGCCAGCCAAGGTGGTGAGAGGATGGCTGTGCCAGTCGCTATACATGCTCCCCACCTGTGTATTCTCAATCTTCTGATCAATGACTATGTATGGAAGTGGAGATTGGAAGCTGATGCACCCAACCCAGTGTGGGTGATGTGGGGGGGGGGGCACTAGATGCCAAGGACTTTAAGGGTTATGTGACTTAAAAGGCAGCACAGGTGAGCAGTTATAGGGTAGGGAGTGCAACTAGACACCAGGGAAACAATAATCATAGAAACATAGACTTTGACGGCAGATAAGAACCACTTGGCCTACCTAGTCTGCCCATTTCCCTACCTACAGGATAAGCTGCAGATCCTAGTTAACCAACAGCCTATTTCTTCCTACCCCCCAACAAGAATTGCCTTATGTCTGTCCCATGCATTCTTGAAATTTCCCACAGTTTTAGACCCCACAACCTCCACAGGAAGGCTGTTCCATGCGTCCACCACCTTCTCTGTGAAAAAATACTTCCTCACATTGCCCCCCTGAGCTGTCCCCCTGTATCTTCAGATTGTGTCCTCTTGTTCTTGCACTTCTCATTTTCTGAAAGATGCTACCCTATTGAACTTTGTTGATTCACTTAAAAGTTTCTATTATGTCCCTCCCTCTCCCTCCTTTCCTCAAGGGTATACATATTAAGCTCCTTTAGTCTCTCCTCATATGGCTTCTCTTGCAGACCCTGCACCATTTTAGTTGCCCTCCTCTGGACTGCCTCCATCCTGTCTATGTCCTTGAGGAGATGGGGTCTCCAGAACTGGACACAGTACTTCAGACGGGGTCTCACCAACAGTCTGTACAGAGGGATAACAACTTCCTGTTTTCTGCTGGTGATGCCTCTCCCTATACATACCAGTATCACCACAGCCCTCCCTACTGCCTTCTCACATTGCTTGCTAACCTTAAGGTCATCTGATATGATTACCCACCAGGTTCCTTTCCATTTTTGTTGTTGTTACTACCCCCCCTTGTGTAATCTTCCCCTGGGTTTTTGTTTCCCAGCTACATTATTTTGCACTTCTTTGCATTGAATCCAAGCTACCATACTTCTGACCATTCCTCCAACCTTGTCAAGTCCCTTCTCATTCTTTCCATGCCTCCTTGTGTATCAGCCGTGTTGCAGATCTTTGTGTCACCTGCAAAGAGGTATACTTTTCCTTCCAGTCCCTCTACAATGTCACTTATAAAGACATTAAAAAGGACTGGACCCAGTACTGAACCCTGTGGTACCCCACTAGTAACCCCTCTTTCTTCGGAGTGGACTCCATTTACAATTACCTTCTATATCCTGTTGTCCAGCCAATGTTTTACCCAGGCTACCACCCTGGGACCCACTCCCAGGCTGATTAATTTGACTATTAATCTTTTGTGTGGGACTGTGTCAAATGCCTTGCTAAAGTCTAGGTAGGCCATGTCCACAGCCCCTTCCTGGTCTACTACTTTGGTCACCCAGTCAAGAAATCAATTAGATTAGTCTGACATGACCTTCCTGCTGTGAACCCATGCTGCATTGGGTCCTGTGCCTCACTGGCCTCTAAGTACTCAACAATTCTTTCCTTCAGAAGTGATTCCATCACTTTCCCTACCACAGAGGTCAAACTGACAGGTCTGTAGTTTCCTGCCTCTGTCTTGCTCCCACTTTTGTGAATGGGAATCACATCTGCCTTCCTCCAGTCCTCAGGTGCCACACCATCTTCCCATGATTTGTTAAAAAGGGTAGTCAGTGGTGTCACTAGTTCTCCCCTAAATTCTTTTAGAATTCTGGGGTGAATTCCGTCAGGCCCCATTGCTTTGTCTACCTTCAGTTTTAGGAGTTCTTTCAGAACCCTTTCTTCTGTGAAAGGACTGGGATCAACACCCTTATCCAGAGTGCTTCTCCCCCTTCCCCTCTTTTGTGAATACTGCGCAGAAGTATTCATTCAGTATCCCTGCATTTTCACTGTCCCTCTGTGCCCACCCACTGTCCATTCTATTCAGCCTCACTATACCTCCTTTTTTCTTTTTACGCTCCCTGATGTACCTGTGAAAGGTTTTATCTCTCTTCTTAACCGAGTTGGCTATCTTTTCCTCAGTTTGGGCCTTTGCTATTGTGACTTCCCTCCCTGCTTCCTTCTGCCTTAAAGGGGCACTGTCAGCTTTGCCCCACTGTGTGCTTCAAAATCGCATGAGTGTGCCTCTTGACACATACACAACAGAAGATTACTGTAGAATGCACCCCCGTAGCTCAAAATGTCCAATCTGTACACATTTTTTTTATTTTTACCTTTTCAGTTATTTTATGCGGTCCAAGTTTAAGTTACGCACCTACCGGAAGCTGGTACCATTCAGGAACACGCATCTCCTACAAGCGCGTCCCCAAACTGCATTTTTTCCATGAGCACGATATGAAAATATGCTCCACCGATCCATTGCAGTAATTCTAATGTTTAGTGGGCACTCCAAAAATAAATTGAGAACTCCAAGTTGTTAAAATAGAAGTTTTCCGCTGAGGGTGAAATCCCGCGCATGCACAAGAGCAGCATACTCCTGCACATGTGCGGGATCTTTGCAAATTCCACTTCTGCGCATACGTGGGATTTTGACCTCAGTCAAAAACTTTTATTTTAACAACTCACAGTTCTTGGTTTATTTTCAGAGTGCCCACTAAACATTAGAATACAATGGATCGATGGTATATTTTCGTCTCATGGAAAAATACAGTTTAGGGTCGTGCTTCATAGACAGCGTTCCCGACTGGTATCAGCTTCCGGTAGGCGCGTGACTTGAACTCCGACTGAAAAGGTAAAAAATAATAAAAAAGCATACAGATTGGGGGTTTTGAGACATGGGGATGCATTCTGCAGTAATTGTATATTTTGTGTGTGCCTAGAGGCAAACTCCTGCGATTTTGAAGCAAATGGTGGGGCAAAGCTGACAGTGCCCCTTTAACTGGTACAGTTCTCTGTCCTGCTCCCTCTGTGTTTCCTTATACTTCCTAAATGTTATCTTTTTCTCCCTAACCTTCCCCGACACCTCTTTTGAGAACCACAGTGGCTTTTTCTTTCATTTTGATTTGTTTATTTGCTTCACACAAGGCTTGTTGCCTCTATGTAGGCAGTTTTGAGGTTTCCCCGATTGTTGCTCCACCCCCTCCTTCTAGCCTGTTAGCTAGTGGTTTTCTAAGGCACTCACCCCCAACTTACCAAACTCAGCCCTTCTGAAGTCCAGTACCCTCATTTTTGTGTGGCTTTACTCTGTAACTGAGTTTATTGTGAACCACACTGTATGGCGGCCACTTGTTCCCAGATGGCTACCCATTTCTAGATCTGAGATCCTCTCACTGTCCCCATTTGAGAGTATGAGGTCTAAGATTGCTCCCTCATGAGTGGGTTCCAAAACTAGCTGTCTGAGGCATGCCACCTGTGAGGAATTGAGAATGGCCCTGCTCTTGGATGTGGCTGCAGCAAAGGTGCTCCACTTAACATCTGGCATATTTGGATCCCCCATCAACAGTATCTCCCCTTTCTCTACCATCTTAAGGATGCCTTCTACCATATCCTTGTCCATTCCCTCCCACTGGCATGGGGGTCTGTATACAACCCCTGTGTGTATTGTGGTGCCATTTCCAGTCTCTAAGGTGACCCACAGTGCCTCCTCTCCTCCCAGTTTACTCTTTTGTTCCATTGCTTTTATCCCTTCCCTTACATAGAGAGATACTCATCCCTCTCTTCTCTCCTCCCTGTCTCTCCTTTAGGTTGTGTACCCTGGTATGTTAACATCCCAGTCATGGTTCTCTGTGTACCATGTTTCTGTAACTGCTACAATATCCAGGCATCCCTCTTCCATCAAGGCCACCAGTTCAGGGAGCTTGTTGCCCAGACTATGGGCATTGGTACTCATTACCCTACATTTCTTGATGGCCTTACCCTTTTTGCCCCATCCCTGTCCTTATTACCTTTGTCATTTTCTCCATTTACCCCTGCCCTTCTCACTATTGACATCTTTAACTTGATGTTTACCTCACTGACTACCCTGATTGTTTTTTTTGTGGGGGGTAGGATTTCCCTGCTCCTTTGCAGTGCCTCTCCCTTGGCTAGTTTAAATGCTTGCCAATTAAGTATTTAAACCTATCACCTATGATCCTGATTCCCCTCCTGGACAGATGCAAACCATCACACCAGTATAGGCCTGCATCACTCCAGGTGGACCCCCAGTCCCCAATGAAGCCAAATCCATGAGCTCTGCACCAATTTTTCAACCACTGATTGAATCCCATGGTGCATTATTTTGCACTTCTTTGCATTACTAGACACCATGGAAACAATAATTATGACCAGGACGAGCAATAAGAGGGTGGGGGGTAGTGACAGTAGACACCAGGGTAACAATAATTATGACCGGGGTGAGTGATCAGAGGATGTGGGAGCCACTAGACACCAGAGAAACAATTATTACAGACAGGGCAAGTGATCGGAGTGTGTGGAATGCCACTAGACACCAGGGAAACAATAATTACAGCTGGAGTGAGTGACTGGAGGGTGGGGTGCCACTAGACACCAGGAAAACAATTATTATGGCCAGGGCAAGTGATCAGAAAGTGTGGAATGCCACTAGACACCAAGGAAACAATAATCACAGCTGGGGTGAGTGAGTGACTGGAGGGTGGGGTTGCCACTAGACATAAGGGAAACAATAATTATGGGGCGAGCAATCAGCAGGTGGGGGGGTGCCACTAGACACCAGTGAAACATAAATACATTATGAGGTGACTCAGGCAAGTGATTGGAGGGTGTGGGGTACCACTAGCCACCAGATGAACAATAATTATAGCCAGGGCGAGTGATTGGATGGTGTGGGTTGCCACTAGACAACAATTACTGTTGGAATGAGCAATTGGAGGGTGTGGGATGCCACTAGACACCAGGGCCGCAAGTGATCAGAGGTAGGGGGCGCCAGTAGACACCAGGAAAACAACAATTACAGGGTGAGCGATTGGTGGGAGGGGGTGCCACTAGACACCAAGGAAACAAATACATTGTGAGGCAATTTGGGTGAGTGATTGGTTGTGGGGGATGCCACTAGACACCAAGGAAACATTATTTAATTAACACTGGGCCAGTGATCGTAGGGTGGGGGTGCTACTAGACACCAGGGAAACAAATTAATATGGGGTCAGCAATACACAGTTCTTACTTTCATTCTGCTGTTCAGTGACTCACTGAACTGCAGAATGAATGTATGAATTGCAGAATAAATAATGTATTGAACTGCCAAAAGAAATTCCACAGAACTGACCTGTAACTGATCAGTTCTGCAGAATTGTTTTTCTGTAATTTAATACATTAATCAACAGCTCATACATCTATTTGACCATTCTAAGTCAGAAATTTTGTGAAGGTTTCTAATTTGAATTCTGAACTTTTGCAGAAGCAAAAGTCTGACTTTCACACAAATTCTGCCAGTAGAAGTTTTTTTTACACACAGGTCTACTGAGGGTTCAGCTCATACCTCTCTACTATCCCTGATCTTCAAGAACATCCAGATTTTAACTCAAAAATGTCTTCTGTCCCTCCCTGACTTAGCCACTTGTCACTGAAAATCGGGGATTTTTAGTGTAAAATGACAGTCATTAGTGTCACAGTCAAGTTCTCCGTCACAAAGTGCGCTTCATATTACGACACACACTTAAGAGGGTTCTTGAGCTGATTACACCATTTTTATGTTTCCCATGTGTGCACGTGCAGCAAACATTTTGGTAGGAGAGTGGCTTTTGAGGGGTGTGACATTGTCAGTCCAATGCAGAGTGGTCTGCAAGGGGCTCGTCAGTGTCACACCAATCATCAGCCAGGCTGAACATGACACTCTTCTGGCTTGCTGGGTGGAAACCCATGTATTTCAAAGAAGAGAGCCAACACAATCATAGGTTGGCCCTTCCTTTGATTTGTTCCACCCAGCAAGCACAGCTGATCTTTCATAATCAGCTTCCTGTAACAAAGAAAGCCATCCATTGATGTCTGTTGCTGCTGCCCGTTACTGTTCCCCCACCCAACCCTCCAACTCAGCATCCACCACCCCACACCCTCACCCACTAGCATAACACCAACGCTGAGGGTGTCTGATCCCCAGTGTGCCACCTGAAATAAAGAAAACCATCCTTGATAGTTTTTTTGTGTGTGTGTGTGTGTAAATATACCCTGTAAAACTGAAAAACATCCATCGATGTCTATTGCTGCCTCCACATCTACCCTCCCACATGACCCTCCCACTCAGCACCCAACACTCCACCCCCCCAAACATAACACAAACACTGGGGGTGCCCAGTCCCCCAGTGTCACCACCTGAAATAAAGAAAACCATCCTTAGTAGATTTTTGTTAGCTTTTGTAAATGTACCTGGTAAAAAAAGAAACCATCCATCATGTTTGTTGCTGCCTCTGTTACTGTCTCCCCCACCCAACTGTCCCACTCAGCACTCACAACCCCACCCCACCCCCACAATCATAACAACAACACCTGGAGTGCCCAATCCCCCAGTGTTGTCACATGAAATATAGAACAACGTCTCTCATAGGTTTTTGTTTATTTTTTTTTCCCTATTACATATCCTGTAAAAAAGAAAACTCCATCGATGACTGTTGCTGCCTCTGTTACTGTCCTCCCACCCAACCCTACCACTCAGCACCTACCACCCCACCCCAGCCCCACAAACATAACACCAACACCAGGGGTGCCCAATCCCCCAGTGTTGCCACCTGAAGTAAAGAACAACGTCTCTCATAGGTTTTTGTTTTAGTTTTTTTCCTATTATATATCCTGTAAAAAAGAAAACTGTCCATAGATATCTGTTGCTGCCCTGTCGTTAGTCCCCCCACCTGACCTTCTCACTCAGCGCCCACAACCCCATACCCCCCCCAAAGCCTTCCTTACTTACCCACCTGGGGTCCAACACCATAATCCTCTCCGGACCGCAGACAGGTCTTCACTCTTCAATACCAGACCACGAACTAAGGAAATCAGGTATGTGAGTCAATGTATTTCAATGGGGTTTTGAACTTAGTGGCATAACTTGGCCATTTTTGAATATGTTTACCCCAAATTTTCAATATGCCTTTTTTGGGACCCCGCCTCATGAACAATGGCAGAGAAATTAGGCAAATCTGTCCCAAAAGGTGATTTTGCAGTCGCTGTGTGAAATCACCTTTTGGGCAGAAGTTGACAAATTTCTCCAGCCTTGTTCATGACGTGAGGTCATAAGACGGCAATGTTGAACATTTGGGGTAAAAATATCAAAAAACATCAAAGTTATGAGTCTACATTGAAATTTGCTAATGCAGGCTCACAACTTTGGTCATTTTCAATATTTTGACAGCAAATTTTCAACCTAGCCATTTCTTCACAGTGCCTCATGAATGTGAAAGCTTTCATTTTTCAAATCCTGGCCAAAATGTGTTTTCACATCCAAAAATGTGATTTTGCTGTCACTGCAGGAAGTCATCTTTTGGGCAGGAGTTGAACATTTTCTCCACCCTTGTTCAAGAGGTAGAGTCATAAGAAGACTATGTTGAAAATCTGAGATAAAAATATTACAAAACAACAAAGTTATGAGCCCAGATTGAAACAAAAACTGAGAATGCAGCAAGTGATTATATTAGGTAATATGGTCATATATATATTTTTTACTTTAGAATTTTTGACCGGGAAAGGCTCATTGAAAGAAAGCTCATTTCTAGGTACATCTCAGGAGTACAGGTAGTTTAAATGACTTGCTCTGGGTCACACAGTATGCAAGTGGCATAATGATGTTTTAAACAGTCCACTAGGAACATATACATATACCTGTAGATTTTTCCATATACATATATATACCCAGTTCTCGTATTGCTACTTTTAACCTTTTACATCATTTGAAACTGTGTTTGCATGTTGTACTGTTTATGTACTCTTCTGGAATGCTTGGAGCCCTGCCTCCCTGATACAGGAAGCAGGAAGAGTTGTATTGTAGTCCCAGAGATTACTTGGGACTACAACTCAAAACAAGTTTTACTTTTAAAATCTTTGGGGCATAAATAGCAATGAACTGCATGCCAGAACCACGTATGAGTGGTTCTCACCCATTATTATTACTTAGCTGGGTGTTTTAACTTTTGGAGAAAGCATGACCTCTGCTGGTCTTTCTGGGTCATGGAGGGGTATTTACATAGCCTTGCTGTGAGCAGGGCAAGCATGGCGCCATGCACAGTGACGCACGTGAAGACGGGCGCAAGGACACACATGTCTTGTGCATGTTTTGTGTGTTTGTCGAAGTTGAGGAAAAGGCATAAACCCCAGTTTTCAAGTCAGGCTAACTGCCCAGTAAGTTCTCTTGGCAATATATCCTATTGATGTAATAGGGTACTTTATGTCAGCTATAGTAATATAAGTAAAGCCCTGCAGCAGGTGTCTGCAGGCCAGTGTAAATACACACCAAGGTTAATCACTAAACACCCAAACTAAATATAAGGAAGGATTACTATTTATTATTTAAGAGGCTACTCATCTGCTCATTAAAACAAACAGTTGTGTCGTTCAGAGCTGAACTGACTGGGCCATCTACCATTCATCATGTTTGAAACAACTGTGACATTGGATGGGAAAGTGGGGATCAAATGCTGTTCATATGAAATGTATAGCATAGCTTCTATAGTTAACACTCAACAAGCATTTAAGTGTAGTAAATGAACACAAAACCATGAAATGGCATTAGAAATTAGTCTGTTCAACTCCAGGCTTGTTGCCTTGGAGTTAAGCCAGTGACATATGGCAAAAAGACTACAGGAGAGAATTGGTATAACGCCCCGGACTATAATTTAACCTGTATTGATTAAAAAACCAAAACATACTACTATAAATACAAAAAAGCATTTAACCCCCTCTCAACATCTATACGCAAGCCATCATGACTCCTCCTGAGCACCTTAATTACATTAAATGTACCATAAATAAAAAAGGACTAGCTGAAGAAGAGTGGTACCAAATTCAAAGTTCAAAACTGGCAAAAAAAGGAAGGAAGGCATGCCACTTCTCCATCCCTATTTATAATCACTTTCATCCTTTAGGTACTAATATAGAGAATAGTGTGTCTACACTCTCCATCTCTCAGAAACCTTTACTAATGTTCCAGCCAACACCAAGTACAGTATGCCTGACACTAACACAACATCTGCCAGTTCAAATGTAACCGCTGCACATTTAATCATTCCTGTGGTTAGTAATGCAGTTGGGGAAACACACTACAGTACCTTTATCTGATACACTTCAGCCAGGAACCTATCCTAATAGTTCAAACATAGAGACTGGAATGGATACCAGTAACAATACCATACTAGAGACAAAACAAATTATTGTACTAGGTGACTCCATAGCTAAGTATCTGGACCGAGCAGTTTGTAAGCCTGACAAAGAATATAGAACTCTGTCAAGTTTTAGTGGGGACAGAATTTCTGGTGTAACATGTATGGCAAATCAAATAGTATATAATGTAATGGGGGAGAAAGACCATTGGTCATAGTACATGCAGGGACAAATAATATTCTCAAGGAGCATGTAAAACAAGAATATGTGGCACTGACAAACAAATTGTGGAACTCACTTGTGAGGCACAGGGTCATAATGTCGCAAGACATTATGCTGCAGCAATATACCACTCTGCCAATACAGTGTGATATATTGCAAGCGGCATATGTCTTTCTTTTGCGGGGGGGCTCTATCCCCTGCACCCCCCATTATGGGGGGCTGTGCCCCCAAGCCCCCCCCAACTAAAATAACCAACTTCGGAGGGGGGTTAACACTTAACTTCACACAAAGTGCAAAAAATTAAAAAAATCCATGTGTCTAGGACTGGGAATTGAAACCCGGTCCCAAACACACTGCCTCACTCTCTTGCTGCCTGTGGCTCATCTCATCGAGCCACAGTAGCTACTTACTGGCCCTGGCTCTCAGCACAGGTGTCATCGCCTACCTGGGAAAAGTGAGAGGGTGCACTACTGCATATACACCTTTTCACAGTTTTACACCATCTCGCTCTACCCTACTGCACCGTTCCTGTTGCGCGGTTTTAATGTACACTATTAAACATACAAGATACCGACCCAGTAGGCAATTAAGATATAGCCCTTTCAGAATTGTTGTCAATACCCAGAGCAACTGAACAACAGACTAATAAAATTAAACACCTTAATGATTGGTTATGTAAGTGGTGCCTTAAGCAAGAAATCAGCTGTATAACACAATGGGAAGAGTTCAAAAAATAGAACAGAGTTTTTCTGCTAAGATGGTTTACACCCTAGCAGAAGGGATGGCATCTTCCTGGGACAGCAAATAAAATCTTATATTAATAAGTCTAATTTTCTGATTTTTTTTTTTATACTTGATAACTTGATAAGCATGACTGCTCATCTTCACAAGTGGCAAGTAATACATAAAACAAATACATCATTGAATCAATCTACACAATATGCACAATGCAGGACAGTTACAAAATAAAAACAACAATCATAAATACTAGTTTCCCAAAAGTGCTGGTTAAACAAGAACAGGAGGCCAGATTTCCAACCATATTTTTAATCTAGTTTTGAAAATGGTAAGTGTAAGATAAGTACTGATGGATGTGGAAATAGAATTAAAAAACACGATAGCTAAATGAGAATTATTTCTGCCCATAGTTTTTTTTTACCCTTGGGATCATAGAAACATAGAAACATTTGTTGTCTTTCAGATGAGACATTAAACTGAGGTCCCATCTGCCTGGATTGATGGTAGTTCAGGTGGATGTTAAAGATCCCATGGCACTTATCATAAATTTCCCTCATTCACTAGAAATACCACCAACAGCTTAATCTGGTTCAAGGTCAGTTGGCATTCATCTGTATCCCCTTCCCCCGGGTCGTGCCTGAAAACAGGCAGGATTTGTCTAGTGCACTTACCTGGTCAAAAGAAGTTGATGGCAGATAAGGACTGCAAGGCCCATCTAGTCTGCCCATTAGAAGCCAGAAGGTGAAGGAAGGAAACATATTCAATTCAGTGCTTTAGAGTAACTGGTAATTGGTATTTTTCTTTTAAAATTAGATTGTAGGCTTGTAGTGACACTATACTTTCTTTCTGTGTTGTCTTTACTTATAATTGTTTTTGGTTGTTGAAAATTTAAAACATAGTGGTGGTATAATTCTGTGCTGTCTTTAATTGCTGCAAATTTTATCTTGGCTTGTCTGACTGTCCTGTAGCTGGGTGAAGGGTGTTAATTGTCTGGCCTCTGACCTCAGCTACGTGATAACTGGAGGTGGGGCTTAGTCACAGTTAAAGCAGCAAACAGAGGTTCATCGTCTCAGAAGAAGCCAGAAGGTGAAGGAAGGAAACATATTCAATTCAGTGCTTTAGAGTAACTGGTAATTGGTATTTTCTTTTAAACTTAGATTGTAGGCTTGTAGTGACACTATACTTTCTTTCTGTGTTGTCTTTACTTATAATTGTTTTTGGGCTGTTGAAAATTTAAAACATAGTGGTGGTGTAATTCTGTGCTGTCTTTAATTGCTGCAAATTTTCTCCCCCACCCCTTCCCCAACTCTTAATTATATGCCCTGATAAATCTGATTGACAGGAGCTAAACACAGGGTATAGTAAGAGGTGTAAGTAGGAGGGCATAAGGGGAAGAAGACCACCCTCAGCACGACAAGTGTTTTGACTCATTTATTTATTTATTGGTTTCTTTTTCCTTAAAAAAAATATATATATATCTGACGATCAGTTACAGGATTTTTAGTACTGTAAATAAATAAAAAGAGAACTAAGAGAGCTTCAGTAGCAGAGAAGTAGTGGAATTGCAGTGTAATGTGGGGAGTGGTGCAATGCAGTGGCTGTGGGGCAGCCATATTCAGGCAGACCTTCTGGACACTGAGCTGCTGCCCTATCTGCATGCATCTCTCTGGACTGCGGGATGAGGTAGCCAGACTCAGAGCGAAGTAAACTGGGTCAGGAGTACCATCACCCTATCCAGGGACCACCCAGTCCAATGCAGCTGCCTCAAAGGATGCCGAGAACGAGGAGCACTTGGATGACAGTGGGCTCAGGGAGGGTTAGAGCAGTCAGGCAGAGGCACATCCCAGATCCTATTCCTCTCAAGAACTCATATGCCACACTGGCAAATGAGGACAACCAAATAGAGGTACCCAGGGAAGTGGAAGGAAAGGATGTGGAGGTTAGGCAAGGAGGTGACCTCAGTGGGGAAAGCAGTGGACCCCAGAGAAGGAGGAAGTGAATCCTGGTGGGGGACTCCATCATAAGGGATCCAGCTAGGAAACACAGGAGGGGAGGGGAGGACAGGGAGGTGAGGTGCCTCACCAGGTGCCACGGCATGGAGGGATGGAAGGAAGATACTGGGGATCACTGGGAAGGCAAGACAGGAGGGTGAGCTGGATGTCATTATCCACCTAGGTACTAATGACTTGGCAAATGGGGAGCCAAAGGAAGTTCAGGAAGAGTTTAGAGAAACTGGGGAGGGTCTCAAGCAAGTAGCTACTTCTGTCACTTTCTCAGAAGTACTACCTCTGAGAGAGGCAAGGAGAGCAGGAGTGCATGCACCAGAACTTTAACTCATGGTTGAAGAACTGGTGCTGTGAGATGGTTTGATTCATTGGTGACTGGGGATCCACCTGAGGGATGGAGGTTTGTCAGCCTGACGGCCTGTATCCATCCTGGAGGGGAATCCAAGCACTCAATGATAAGTTTAAATGCTACATTGACAGCATTTAAACTAGCAAGGGGTGCAGGCCAGCAAGGACGGTACCTACTTGCTCACCCCCACAGCTAGTAGTGGAACCAGTGAACCAGAGGAGGGCTATCCTGCAAAGCAGTGTAAAAGATGGAGATTAGTGTCCAAAAGGTGGATAAGCAGAAAAGGGCAAACTTCAGCAGAAGGGCAAACAGCAAGGAGAACCAGGGATAAATGACAACCAAGGAAGGGGCTGGAGTAGAACAGTGAAGCAGTCTAGGAGGTCAAATCATGGAAAGCCATGTGTGCAAATGCCAGGAGCCTTAGCAACAAGATGGAAGATCTGGAGGCTGTCATGGTACAGTCAGATCCTGGACATTGTGGCCATCACTGAAACCTGGTGTAATGATAACCATGACTGGGAGATGGCCATACCTGGCTACAACATATTCAGAAGAGACAGAGCAGGCAGAAAGGGAGGAGGAGTGGCACTGTATGTGAAAAATGACATAAGGGCCACACAGATCCAGGAGGAACAAAATGGGGAGATACTGTGGGTTAAGCTGGAAAGGAAAATGGGGCCAGCCATCCAGACAGGTGTGGTCTATAGACCACCAGCCCAGGAGGAAGAAACAGATAGAGTTGATGCTAGCCATCCAAAGGATGGCAGACAAGGGTGAGGTAGTACTGGTTGAGACTTCAATATACCAGACGTGGACTGGACCATCCCAGCAGCATCAACTAGAGCAGATTTATCCTGGACTCCTTCAGGGTGCCTTCCTCAAGCAACTGGTCATGGAACCAACTCAGCAGAAGGCAATACTGGACCTTGTGCTCACAAACAGGGACAGTGTGATGGGGGTAACAGTGGAGAGCACCTGGGTAACAGTGACCACCAGTCATTGTGGTTTGAAATCACAGAAAGAGCAGAACCAAACCACACAAAAACACGTATCCTGGATTTTAGGGGGGCAGACTTTGGGAAAATCGGGAGATACTTGAAAGAGGCATTAAGGGGAATGGGACAGGAATCAGGGGTTGAGGAACAGTGGGCAGTATTTAAAATGGGGATTACAAGAACAACAGAATTATGCATTAAGCAGGTTAGCAAGAGGAAAAGGAAGAGGAGACCATTATGGTTTTCCAAAGAGGTAGCAAAGAAAGTGAAAGCCAAAAAGATTGCATTCAGGCAATACAAAAAGACACAGGCAGAAGGGGATAGGGAGAAGTACCAGGAGAAACAAAGGGCAGGAAGTCAGTAAGGGAAGCCAAAGCTCAGACAGAAGAACACATTGCAAAATCAGTGGGTAAGGGGACAAACCTTTTACAGGTACATAAGTGAAAAAAGAAAGACAAAGGGAGGGGATAGTGAGACTGAAGGGGAGGATGGGAGCCGCATGGAGGATGACAACAATAAAGCTGACATATTGAACAGGTATTTCTGCTCAGTCTTTACTAAGGAAGAGGGGGTAATGGGTCTGAAGGAGACAAGGGGTGAGAATGGTGCAGAAATGGACACAAGTCCCTTTACACGGAAAGGGTCCTGAAGGAACTGGAAGTAATAAGAGCTGTAATAGCAATGGGGCCAGATGGGGTGCTCCCCAGGGTCCTTAAAGAACTAAGAGAGGTGGTGGCTGAACCTCTGGCTATCCTGTTTAGCCAATCACTGGAAACAGGGGAGGTACCCAAAGACTGGAGGACAGCAGATGTAGTCCCCTTATACAAAAGTGGGAACAAAGAGGAAGCAGGGAACTACAGACCAGTCAGCCTCACCTCGGTAGTGGGAAAGATCATGGAAGCACTACTGAAGGAGAGATTGGTGGAACATCTGGTTGTCAATGGACTACAGGACCCAAGACAGCATGGTTTCACCAGGGGAGGTCATGTCAGACCAACCTCATTGAATTTTTGACTGGGTGACTAGGGAGGTGGATCAGGGAGGGCAGTGGACATGGCCTATCTGGACTTCAGCAAGGCCTTGACACTGTGCCACATAGAAGACTATTACACAAACTGGGGAATATGGGTGTGGGCAGGAAGTAGTGTGGTGGGTAGGTAACTGGCTGGGTGGCAGGACACAGAGGGTGGTGGTAAATGGCTGTCACTCCACAGAGGGAAGAGTAACCAGTGGGGTACCACAGGGATCAGTGCTGGGACCGGTCCTATTCAACATCTTCATCAGTGACATTGCACAGGATCTAGAAGGCAGAATTTCACTGTTCGCTGATGACACAAAGCTCTGTAACAGAGTAGACACACCAGAGGGTGTAGACAGAATGAGAAGGGACCTGCAGAAACTTGAAGAATGGTCAAGGGTTTGGCAGTTGAAATTCAATGCAAAGAAGTGCAAGATAATGCATATAGGGCACAAAACCCTGGCACAATATATCAGTTGGGGGGTGAGGATATAGCATGCACCAAGCAGGAAAGGGATCTTGGGTTGTCATCTCTGATGACCTCAAGGTAGGGAAACAGTGTGACAAGGCATCAGGTAAAGCAAATAGGATGCTGGGATGTATAGGCAGGGCATCACCAGCAGGAAAAGGGAGGTCATAATTCAGCTATACAAGACACTAGTGAGGCCCCACCTGGAGTACAGTGTACAGTTCTGGAGACCATACCTACGTAAGGACATAGACAGGGTAGAGAAGGTTCAGAGGAGGGCAACAAAGATGGTGCATGGATTGCATCACAAGTCCTATGGAGACAGGTTGAAGGAACTGAACATGTACTCCCTGGAGGAGAGGAGGGAGAAAGGGATATGATAGAGACATACAAGTATCTTACAGGGAGAAACAGAGTGCAGGAAAACACTATTTTTAAGCGAAAAAGATGTTCCAGGACTAGAGGGCATGGGATGAAGTTGGAGGGAGGACGATTGAGAGGAAACATGAGAAAGAATTTCTTCACAGAACGGGTGGTGGACAAGTGGAACACCCTGCCAGAGGAAGTGGTGGGGGCTGAAACAATCACGGGATTTAAGAATGCATGGGATAGACATAAAGGAATTCTAGAGGGCAGGGGTAAGGGGAAACAGACTTCTAGGAAAACAAACTGAACTTACAAGCTCAAATGGGCAGACTAGGTGGGCCATAGGCCCTTATCTGCCGACACTGTCTATGTATCTATGTAATTTTTCTACCTTATGAATGTGCCATCGGCCTTTGCTCTGTCAATGGACTATCTATTCATACTCATCTGTATTGCTCCCTTATGCCTATCCCATGCCTGTTTGAAACCCTGCACTGTATTCATATCCACCACTTCCTGAGGTAGGCCATTCCATGCATCCACCACCCTTTCTGTGAAAAAGAGCTTCCTCACATTAGCCCTTAATCTGCCTCCCTCTAATCTCATGCTGTGTCCTCTTGTCCTGCTATTTTTCTTATATTGAAACATGTTAGACTCTTTCACCTTGTTAATGCCCTTAAGTTGTTTGAATGTTTCAATCATATCACCCCTCTCTCTTATAAGCTGAAATTTGTCTTGAGACCTGGTTCCTAAGGAGTTGGAGGCTCTAGGGAACATGGAGGATAAGAAGGTAGGGAGAAGACCTCTAGAAGCTTTAAAAAGCAAAATACCAAGTTTAATCTTCATTCTATTTTCGAAAGAAGGAAGGTTCACCATTTTTAATAAATGGCAAGTGTAGGTCATAAAAGGGAGACCTGTGGCAAATCTAAGAATATTATTAAATGTAACCTTGAGTTTTTCACTAGTGGATGAGTATATGAGAATACTAATATTAATAAGTATTTAAACTAATCGGGAGGAGGCATATTTTATTGATTTTTTTATTTATTTATTAAATTCTCGGATTACAAATACCTTTGAGCAGAAACTGCTCATTTACAAAGGTTCCACGTCAAAGGATGAGGGTCAACATACATACAGGGGTAGTAGAAGAATGCACAATAAACAACCAAAACAACTAAAAGAAAAAATAAAGATACTCAGTTATAACATATTTTGAAATAATATTTATATAACGAGCAGCTTGAGTAGGCAGCTGGCTGCGGTAACAGTAAGAGATAGAGAGCACCATAGGCAGTTAGTATTGCAGGCATGCAATCAGGTGAGGAAGTTGGCAGGCTAATGGGCCACTGTCCGATGGTGGTGGAAAATGTCTTGTACCAGTGGAGATGTGAAGCAGGAAAGGAGTCACAAGGAAGGCCCAGTGCCAGAGGGAATGAGACTGGGAAAGGGCAGGCTGTGAGACATGAGTGAGCTGGGAGGTGTTTAGAGAGATCTCTGTTCAGAGAAGCAGTCACATTGAGTGGTAGAGGTGAGGCAAAGTTTGAGATTCCTTTTGAAGGGTCCAAGTGTAGTAGAGTAATGTGCTGCTTTATTGAGGGAATTGAACCATTGAGCGGCTTTATAGATAAAGGACCACTGACCCATGGAGGTATGACATCTGGGAACCTGAAAGGTTAGAGATTGGGCACCATGTGTTTGTTGAGTGCCACTGTAGGTAGTAAGGAGTGAGCTAACACCAGGTGGCATGAGACCAAGGAGAATCTTTTTGGTAAGTAAACAGGTCTGGTATTGTATTCTGCTGCATGGGGTAGCCAGCTGGCCTGTGCATAGAGGTCACAGGTGTGGGTTTGTCGGGCTGCACCTGTCAGTAGTCTACAGGCTTTGTTGAGAGCAACTGAGATCCTGCGGAAGGCACTTGTTGAGGCAGAGCCATAGATGGCAAGGCCATAGTCAATGATAGAGGTGACAGAGCTGTAGATGGCTAGTTTAAGGGCATCCACAGGCACTCAGTGCTTGTGTTTATGCAGTAGTCCAATCCGTATATTGGCAGTCTTGGCAACAGTGCCAATATGCCGAGTGTAGGAGAGGGTACTATCTAGGGTAATACCAAGGTACTTGAACTCCTTGACATGTTCAAGTGGGTTCCCAGCGTGGTTCTTGATGGTGAGGGACAGAGAATTGTGTCTGCTCTGTCAGTTACAGAAGGACATGGCTTTAGTCTTGCTGTGGTTCAGGACAAGTTTATGAGAATTGAAGCAGTCTTCGATGCGCTTGAAGTCGAGCTGCAGCTGGGATTCAAGGATTGTAATGTCATGGTGGCTGGAAAACAGGACTGCATAGTCTGCGTATAGTAATATTTTTTGGTGGCAGGCACTGGGGAGATTGTTGATGAAGAGGGAGAAGAGTAGAGCAGAATAGACCCCTGGGGAACTCCGGAGCAGATCGGTTTCTCATCCAAAGAGATCCCTGCAATCCTTACATGTTGGATCTGATTATCAAGGTAGCTGGTGAACCATGGAAGGGCATCGCTGGAGATCCCAATGGAGGACAGTTGCTTGAGCAGTAGGGGGCCGTTAACTGTGTTGAATGCCTTGGTAAGGTTTATAAATACTGCTCCTCCACAATTCCCTTTGTCAAGCGTGGCATGGATGAAGGTTGTAAATTCCAGCAGTGCAGTGGTGGTGCTGTGCCCTTTTCTGAAGCCATGCTGCTCTGGGCACTGTACATTGTACTTATCCAGGAATTCAACTAGTTGGTCCGACACTATTCACTGCAGTGCTTTGGATAGTGGGGGGAGGAGTGAGATAGGTCTGTAATTGGTGTGCAGTGTCCTATCTCCACTTTTCTGAACTGGTGTGACAGTGGCTTTCTTCCAGAGAGAGGGGAAATGGCCCAATCTAAGCGAGAGATTAACGATCTTTGTAAGTGGTTCTAAGATTTCATCGAGGACTTGTGCCAGCAGTTTCAGGTCAAGGGAGTCACCACTCTACCCTTGTTTGCCAATGGCCTTTTGAATGTATTTTCTAGCTACTTGTGGTGGGACCTCCTTAAAAAAAAACTTTGGGGTTGTACATTCTAGTTGGGGGGTAACTTGGGAGGAGCTGGAGGGGAGGTCATCGAAAACATTTGGTGGAAGGACACTGTCCAGGTTTGTAAATGCATAATTTAAAGTGCTGGTGATGGTACCTAGGTCGAGTGTAGGAGTGCCATGAAGGTTGAGCATAGTGGGTGGTGCTTTAGGATCCTTGCCTGTGAGTTCTTTCATGTTGTTCCAGAATTTATTTCCCTGGCACCCAGAGTTGGTCAGAGCCTCTTTGTAATAGTTGCGTTTAGCATTCCGTATTTTTTGAGTGCAATCATTTCTGGCTGCTTTGTATAATTGTATGTTTACTTGCATTGGAGTTGCATGAGCACAATGCCAGAGGTGGTCTCAGTGCTTGAGCAGAGTTAAAAGGTCAGTAGTAACCCAGGAGTTGGTCTGTCCTTTGGCCTTCATCTTTTTCACTGGTGCATAGATGTCACAGGCTTCGTTGAAACGTTTGATAAATAGGTCCAGAGCTTTGTTGGTGTCATTGAGGGAGTCAAGCACTGCCCAGTTCAGCCTGGTTAGATGGGATTTTAACAGCTGGAGGTGCCCTTGTTTGATAACCCTGGCATAGATAAGCTTGGGAGGGGGCTTGTGGTATTTGTTTGAGCAGAAGCAGATGACAGGCGAGTGGTCACTTATTGTATCTGGGAGTACAGAAACATTGGAGATGCATTCAGGGTGGTTAGATAGAATCCAGTCTAGAAGCGTAAGAGAGCCAGTCCTATAGTTACACCTAGTGGAGGCATTGACCAGTTGAGTGAGGAGATGCACCGCGGCTGCATCCTTATAGGTAGCGGCCTCAGCGGACAGCCAGTTAATGTTAAAATCACCCATGATTATGGTTTCAGAATTATGTTGCTGGACCCTTAGATATTCCATGATGCTATGGAAACCAGCAGCCTGGTCTCTTGGGGGTAGGTAAACTGAGATGACAGTGAGTTCCTTGTTATGTGCACCAATGAGGATTTTGATTGTGAGGACCTGAGAGGAGTTGCTCAGGCTAGGGGATGGGATGATGTGACCCATAAGGGTATCCTTAAGATAGATGGCGCAGCCCCCACCCCGTTTAGCAATCCTGCCTTGCCTGAAAATGCAGTAGCCAGGGAAAGAGACTGAGATATCAGGGATTTTAGGGTTTAGCCATGTTTCCACAACTGAGAGGACATCAGGGTTGTGCTGTAGGATCCATGTTTGGAGGAATCAAGTTTGTTGAGGATGCTGCAGGCGTTGATGGATGCCATGGTGAGTGTCCCTGTCCTTCTGCTTGGTGCCACTGCTGGCTGCCCAGGTGGTCCTGGGTTAGGGTGAACATTTCCTGAGAGCAGGAGCAGCATAGGAAGAATTTGTAGGAGAAAGGATTTCAGCATCTTGTAGATACCTGGTGGTTAAGTCATAAGCCAAAAGAAATTATCAACAGCTGAGGTCCAGAGTCTCAGAATGTGTTAGAATTCCTGAAGGTGATGAACTGTGCCTGCGCATATGCAGGATGTGAAATCCTTTTGTCTGCATGCTTCTTTGTCATTCAAAGAGGTTGTTGAAAAGCCCACATACAGATCATGGAGCAGGTTAGACAAAAATGTGGATTCAAGCAGACCTAGAGTCACTGAGTTTGTCAGACTTTATTGCTTGACTTATGTTTTGCTTGGGATAGCTTCCAAAAAGTTGATTCTTAAATGAAAAATGCAGATACCTGGTGATGATGTTTTGCAGAAATCCAGTTCAAGAGACTTTCACGGATGTAGTGAGCAAGAATGGTGTAGCTACTCCAAGCAGAAAACCATGTAAATCCACAAAAACTAAGCTATAGACACAGACAAGCAGCCACTACAAACAAAGAAGATAAGCTACCTTTAGAGTCCTTTTAGGAGTGGTGTGGGATTTGCAGCCAGAGAGGAGAAGAGGGAGTGGATGTCACAAGTCTCTCTAAACATAGCTGATACCTTGAAAATAAATAAAAATACAAATAAAAACAACAAAAACACAAAAGGAAAAATCATTCACAAGATCTGTGTAAGGTAACTACAGGCTCTAAAGTGTGAATGAAGCAAAATAATTTAAATAATGAGCTTAAGATCTTATTCATAAATTTGTGTAGTCTAAAAAAATAAAACAGATGAATTAAAATGCATTCTAAATATAAA
The DNA here is from genome assembly GCA_016271365.2 of Neoceratodus forsteri. Taxonomy (NCBI): domain Eukaryota; kingdom Metazoa; phylum Chordata; order Ceratodontiformes; family Ceratodontidae; genus Neoceratodus; species Neoceratodus forsteri. The sequence goes on from JADMNL010000023.1 coordinate 437,943,741, forward strand.
ATTTATAGATAACTGTGGCAAAACTGAAATATGGTTCACAGATGATGACTGGTGTACAGAGATATCTAGCTATACTAAAATTGCTAAAAATCATAAACTTAGGAGAGGAGGAGGTGTTGTACTTTATATAGCTGATAAGCATAAGGGGCATGAAATCAGGCAGCCACCTTATGTTAACTACACAAATGAACTTATATGGGCCCAACTTCAAACTTCAAATAAACCCCTTACTGTAGACTTAGGATATCGTTCACCAAGTTTGGAGAAAGACAAAAACAACTAATTTCTTGTAGAAATAGAAAACATGGAAATAAACGGTAATTATATCTAATGGGAGATTTTAATTTCCCGTCTATAAATTGGTCAACACTTGAGGCTAGGGGCCAACTTAAAAATATTCATTGACATCACTATTCAAAATAACTTAGAGCAATTAGTAAAGGAGACCACCAGCGAAAATAACACATGGGATTTAATTTTTACAAATATAGAAGAAGGTGTGTCAGAACCTATTGTCTCAGCCTCTGGGCGACAGTGACTATAAAATGATACAATTAAACTTAAAAAGGAATAGTAGTTATATGTATGGGAAAACAAAACTCAAGGCTTTCTATAAAGCTAACTACTCTAGTTTGAAGTAATATTTATCAACACGGAATTGGGAAGTCGAGTTAAGAAATCTCAGTTTAACTGGTATATGGGAAATACTACACTAAAATATTAAATTATGTATATAACGATGGGTGCCTGAAAGATTAAAATCTAACAACTGCAGAGTCCCATTATGGTGGAATAAAAATATCAAAAGAAATATATGGGAAAGAAAGAAATCTTATGCTAAACACAAAAAACACCCTACAGAAGATAATTGAAAACAATTAAAAGATATGGTAATTAAAACTAAGAGCTCCATTAAGAAAGCTAAGAAGAACTTAGAATTAAACCTGGTGACCATGACAAAAGACAATAAAAATAAATTTTACAATTATGTAGGCTCCATGAGAGGCAACCAAAATGGGGTAGGACCTTTCCTCACTGAAAAGGACATAGAAAATGATGAGACTGAAATGGCAGTAGAACTAAATAAATAATTCCTAAGCATATTTAAACTGAAAGAATGTATTAATATGGTTAGCATAACAAATATGAATGACATAATACCATTTACAGTACTGGATCTGCCATCAAATTTATTTAAGCCAAACAGCTCGGCTGGGCCTGACCAAATAACACCTAAGTTTATAAAAGAACTGTTGCATTAGCTATAGGGATCACTTACACTGCTATTTAATGCATCTCTAAGGGATGGTAGAACTCTGTCTGTATGGAATATAGCTACTGTCACACCAATCCATAAAGAGGATAATAGGCAGGAAGTGGGAAACAATAGACCCATCCGTTTGACATTGGTAATTGGAAAACTGCTTGAAAGGCTATTACAGCAGCGAATATCTGCCCATATGCAACTTATATTGATATCTCACAGCATGTTTTTTTTTTTCCAGGTAGATCATGCTTAACTAATCTCTTACATTTTTTTGAGCCAGTAAGTGAAGCTCTTGATAAAAATATGCCGGTTGATGTAGTATTCTTGGATTATTCTAAAGCATTCAACACAGTTTCCCATAAAATCTTAATTGATCAGTTAAGAAAACTCAATTTTCATCCCAATATATTAAGGTGGATTATATCTTGGTTGGATAATAGGCAGCAGAGTGTGGCCATAAGAGGCCACATGTCACCTTGGGGACATGTAACTAGTGGGTTACATAGGGGTCCGTCCTGGGTCCTACTTTATTTAATATACTGGTCTCTACAATGCAAACATTAGATATTGCCTAGATTTATTTTTATTTATTTATTCATTTAGATTATGGATTAACACATGTGAACAAGAGCTCTTTTATTTATTTTTTGATGACCGGATAGGTGCTCTAGACACAAGAGTGACTGTTTTCAGGCACGACCCAGGAGGTCAACAATACATAGAGATACAGGCACATGGAAATATAGTGTCAAGAAATAAACAAAACATCACATATCAGAGAGAACAAGATTAAAACAATAATGGTATCAAGGCACAGAAGGTGAATTTACACAGATAGAACATAGGTGCCCATGAGTAAACAGTTACAGTGATTTCACATTTAAAGTGCAGAAAATACCACAAGATATCAATACGGTGTAATGGCATCATTCTAACAGCTGAAACAAAAAAAAATAACACAGTTTTTTGGGGGGTAGGGAGAAAAGTAATGCAGAGATGTAGCCTAGTGAGAGCAAGGAAGAGAGACAGAGAAGGGGATGGGAAGAAGGGGTGGGATAGAGGAAAGAAACAAATTCCACCGCAAGAGAAGAGGTAAGACTACTGGGTTGCACAAACAGAAAGGGCCAAGAACTATGGAGGGTTGAAACAGGTGCATTGGGCACATGCCGAAAAGAGGGAGTGGTGCCTCTTCTTAAATGTAGCATGACTAGGTGCCATGCACACATCTATTGGCAGCGAATTCCAGTAATTGGGAGCTATGTGCGAGAAGCCTGATTTCCCTTTGGTAGTTCTACATCTGGGGATGCTAAGCAAGATGTCAGAAGATCAGAGTCCATAGGAGATGGGCTGGGGGGTCAGCATGGAGATGAGGTAAGTAGGCATGTTGGACCACAATATACTGTCCAGGAGGTTCCCAAGAGAGAGGAGCCAGTGTTCAATGGGGGAGGGCCCCTGTAGATCTCAGTACATTAGGCAGTGATGTCTTCACCTAGGGGATGCAGTGGCATACCGGCATATACTATTATAAGTTGGGTCCCACCTCTGAAGAGTGGCCTTTGGTGTGTTAGTATAGAGTATGGATCCATATGAAAGTGCCAGGAGTAGGATTCCTCTAGCAATGGCCAACCTTGCAGAAGGGGTTAGAATATGACTTGTTTTGTAGGCTATTCCCAGTTTGGCATTAACTGCCTTTCATGTGGAGGTTATATAGGTGTCATAGGTGAGTGATTCATCAAGCAAGACACCCAGATATTTAAAAGAAGTTACCGTCTCCAGTGGGGAACCATCAGCTCATGAGATCTGGAAAAATTCCTGGCTTTGTTTTAGTTTGATTGGGGACCCAAAAAGCATAGCCTGGGTCTTGTCAGCATTGAGAATGAGCTTATTCCTGGAAATCCAGGACTGAATATTTAGTAGATTCATAGAGAGCTTATGGTTGATAGACTGAACATTATCTGAGCTAGTGTAAAGAATAAGGTCATCAGCGTAAAGCAACAACGAGCAGGAGGATACGTTTTGTGTTATATTATTGATGAAAACTGAGAAGAGAAGGGGTTCTAGGATAGATCCCTGTGGTACGCCTACATTAATGACTGCTTTTTCAGAGGTGGCCGAGTTGAATTTTTCAGCTTGAATCCTATTTGATAGGTAACTCCGGAACCAAGTTACAACTCCAGTTGAGAAACCCAGGGTTTGGAGATTAGCAAACAGAAGAGGGTGGTTAACAAGATCGAAAGCTTTCATCAGATCGATAAATACTGCACCAGTTAGGTGACCCTGATCCATGGCAAGAAGGACATAATTTGTAAGCTGTAATAAAGCAGTTTGAGTACTGTGGCCTTTTCTAAAACCATGTTGATTTGTGTGGAGGAGGTTATACTTGGAGAGCTGGTCTGAGGTTTGTGCTGAGACGAGCTTCTCAAGGACCTTATTTAATACTGACAATATGGTTATTGGCCTATAATTAGCAATATCTTTTTTGTCACCTTTTTAAAAACTGGCGTGACTCTGGCCATTTTCCATATATCAGGCACCACACCTTCACTCAAGGACAAATTGAATATTTTGGACAGTGGTCCTGCTTTGAACGGAACCGCCAGCTTTAAGAGTTTAGGTTCAAGGCTGTCCGACCCAACAGCAGTATGGTCTGAAATAGAATTGAGATGTTTGAGGCCATCCTTCTTCAGGACAGCTTTAAAGTAGAAGGGAGGCATCATTTTTGTTTTCTTTGGGGTGGGGGATCCACAGATTAAGTTATCGGTAGGGAAAGTAGTGGTATAACTGGAAAGGTCAGAGAAGTGATAAATGCATTGGCAATAGTGCCTGGATCATTACAGTGAAAACCTTTCAGTAGGTTCCACATCAAAGTACAGACAGACAAAGAATGAAGCAATTCTAAATATGCATAATATACGAGAATATAGCAACCAAAATCAAATAGTGCACAACAAAGGATGAGCAGCCTAGTGGTCTTGTCATAATAGAACAAGTTATCATTGTAAATAAAACTGTCATCAGGCATTGTACAATGTATGCCAGAATGTAAAACATTAATCATAAATTAGAACCAAGTAGTGCAGGTAATGTAATAGAAAATAGATCAGTGCATGTTTACATATGCCTGGATTGGGTGATGCAGCCCAAAGTCCCTGTCAGGATAGTAAAGGGGAATGGGAAAAACAGAGGTTTGGGGGGGGGGAAGTTACGAGTGGGAGGGGAATATAATGAGAAAAATGGGGGTAGGATGGCGAAGTGGGATTAGGAAGAAGTTGGGAAAAGGTACATGTAGTAGGATGTATGGGCAGTATACAGGTCAAGTACTAACTTATGAGAAGGAGTCACAGGAGGCACAAGCAATGAGAAACTGACACAGTTTACGTTAATAAGGGCCTAGGCTGGGAGTGCTGGAGACATCAGGGCAGAATGAGTTGTACCACATTAGGACCCTAGCAACAAATGACCTCTGACCCTGAGCAGTGCGGCAGCAAGGAACTTGGTAAACAGTGAGGTTGGAGCTTCTTGTGTGATGGATGTTGGAGGATGGGCAGAGGAGCCTCAGCACCCCAGGTGGCATGGGGCCAAGGGAGGCTTTCTTGGCTAGCAGGCAGGTATGGCAAAAGACTCTGCCCTGTAGCTGGAGCCAGTCTGCCTGTTCATAGATGTCACACATGTGAGTGAGGCGGAATGCTCCAGTAAGTAGTCAGCAAGCCTTATTGAGTGCCACAGCAACTCAACATAAAGGCAGTGTTAGTAGCAGATCCATAGACTACAAGCTCATAAACAATGATAGAGACTATCAAGCTCTGTATGGCAAGATTTAGGACTTCATTAGGCAAGCAGTGCTTGTGCTTGTGCTTATAGAGCAGTCCGATATGGGTGTTAACAGTCTTAGCTACATTATCAATGTGATTAGTGAAAGACAGGGTGCTGACAATTGTCACCCCTAGATACTTAAATAGGTGAGCCTGCTCCGGAGGGACGCCCGCTTTGTTTTGATTAGTTGTATCTGCAAGTATGCTGATGATTGTAAGATGGGGTAATCATTCATGACCAACAATCAGCAGATAATTTCCAAAAGAATTTGGATAATCTAGCCAAATGGGCAGTAGAAAATAAAATGATGTTTGGTGAGAGCAAGTGTAAGGTAATGCATCTGGGTCATAATAACATGAATACCAATTACATGCTTAACAATATAAAGTTGCAGGTCACTACTAATGAAAAAGATCTGGGTGTTCTTAGTGATAACTTTACACCTGATATGCATATCAAGAAAACAGTTAAAAAATGGCAAACCATTCTGGGATGCATATTCAAATATATAAAAAGGAGAGAGCCCAAGGTCCTAAATCCTCTGTATTCAAGCCTGGTAAGACCTCACCCGGAATATTGTACTCCTTTTTGTGCCCCTACTACTATAGGAGGAAAAGTGATAATAGAAAAAGTATAAAGAAAGGCAACAAAGAAAGTTAAGAACATGGAAAATCTTAATTACAATGAAAGATTAAATAGGCTAGGACTGTATTCCATGAAATACAGAGCACTCAGAGGAGACCTTTGTCTTACATTTAAAGCAATACAAGGTGTCACAGCTTTGGAGACAATTGGCTTTGTGAGGCATACAGGTAACAACAACACAAGATCACATAAATTAAAATTAAAAAGTGAAATAAATAGGACATCAGGAACATGTAATTGGTTCACTCAAAGAGTACCAGTGTAACCCCTAGGTGGCAGTATCCCAAGGGCTACTACCCCAGCCTGCCTGGCTAGTAGCAGGTTAAGGGGCCTGGGTACTGAAATGGGTGCCTCCACCCAGAGGTCAGGGTTGTTAGTGGTCAAGCTAACCTGTGCACAGCACTCTGGGACACTGTAACCCCCCTCTTTCCTCCTAGTGGCCTGAACAATACACAATAATCACTTTCACAATGACCTTTATTCACCATACAATTACCCACACTGTTTGCACTTACCACCAGGGCTGGTTCCTCTAGCTCAACCCTGGGAACCCCCTGTAAAACAAGGTTATGCACAGCAAATAGCAACAGTACAGTACTTTTGGTACAAACTGGAACCACAGTCAGGTTAAATGCAAAAAGAGTCAGATCTGATTTATTCAGGGGACTTGAACAAGGGAAAGGCTTAATCAGGTTGATTTGTTTAAAGGCTATCTCAATCAGACAGTTATGCATGCACTTCAGAGTCCCTACACAGTCACACACTCTGGGTACCCAGCTAGGAAGATGGTGGGCTAGCCAGGACCGTTGCCCGGGGTAGGCTAGCGTCACGGCTGGTTGGTGCACTGTGATGGAAGAAGCAACATGCACAACACACACTATTTGTAATCTGGAGCCGGAGGACTCAGTTCATGACAGAAAAGACAACAAAGCAATCAGATGACTACACCTTAGATTTAGCTTTCGTTGCAGGGAGCTACCCTAATGTTTATTCACGATACCCAATACTGGACATAGGCAGGATGAAATCGAGACTGCAGGTTGTTGAGCTGGAATGCCAGGAGAAGCAGGGCCCACACAAATCACCGAGGCATTATTCCTGTTCAAGGCATTGAGCAGGGGGCTGATCCTCAGGCAAGTCTCTCTTCGATGACTTTCTCTGTGTAGCGGGTATTCTGGCTGAGCCAGTGTGGCAAAGCCCAGGCCAAAGGGAGATGAATACTGATTTCAGTCCGTGGAGCTGAATGCAGCCTCCAGCAAGCAAAACACAGTTCAGACACATAGTGGGGAACCAAATCACGACCCACTATCAGCACAGAGCACATTCACATGTAGTGAAATTCCACTGTACCAGGCGAATGGCTCTCCGGTCGCAATTACAGAGTCTCTGCACAATTCAGGAGTTCAGAGGTGGCTGGAAATCCTGACAGGCAGATCGCATTCAGCAAATCTTCAGTCTTCTTCAGGTAGGAGCCTGGTCACAATTCAATGGCTTAACTCTATCTCCAAATTCGGATTCAGTCTGAAAAAAGGCACAGGTTCCCTCTCAGGGACAGCAGGCAGGCATGCAGGCCAAACTCAGGCCTTTCCACAGTTCTCCCACACGAATCCACAAAAGATTGCTGCTCGATTATCTCAAGCTGTTACTCCTTCACTTCCTAACTAAGATCTGACTTTTTGCTGGCCAAGGCACCTAGCTTCACCTGAGCTCTTTCCTTCTAAGACTGCTCGAAAGGCAGAGTAGAGAAACTTACTAGAGCAAGGGAAAAGGATTAAGACTTAGTTTGGCTAAGCAGATTTACTGTGTGGTGGTGTTTTTATTTTTTACTCACAGGGATTGCTACTGTTTGTTGCTAACATTTCATTGCTTTATTTTTTCTCTGATTCAAATTGTTGTTGCTGGTATACCTTCTTCTGCATTATTACAAGGTGTGCCTACAGGTGTGTGTTAACAGATTACTCCTGTAATCTTCTGATTCAAATTGTCTTTTGCAAGGTATATCTTCTGTTACTGCTTTATTTTTCTCTGGAGCAAAGTGTTTCTTACAGCGTATATCTTCTCTGAAATTATTACAGGTGGTGCTTTACAGGTTTTACAGTTTTATCTAACATTAGGATAAGCTTTCAGGGTTACTGCATTTGTTGTTGACTGATTGTTTCTGCTCTTACCTCCTTGTTCTTTCGTCCATGGTTCTTCTTTTTAGGCAGGGGAAGGGCCCAACCACCCCACGCTACACTCCTTTTATAGGGTACCACAGTTGTGACATTTCCTGTGGCAGAGCAGGAAGGGGCGGATCAGTGGGGCCTCCACAAGGTGATCTAATTTACAGGGGCACTAGTAATTTAACTTGTTATAACAAGTTAAACAGGCACAATTAAACCATTACTTGCATTTTTTTTTTCATTTTTTTTCTCCCTAATTACTCTGACTAGGTTACAAACCCAGCAACTTATTTGGAATGGATTTCATTAACTGCAGGTACTGTGGAACAATTTTCAGAAGGACAGTCTTACAGGATTAAGGACACTGCCCTACATGCTGGGCCTTTGGAGATCTTAGGGCTCAGCTCCGGGCAGCATGGGCAGAAATTACACGCCTCAAATTTCATATTGAAGAGGAAATACATTATAAGAACCACCCCATTTCCCCAGCATCCAACAGAAAACCTCGACCGCAGAGGGTAGTTGGTCCAGGAGGTTGGCAGGTGGTTAGGAGGAGCAAATCAGGTGCCCATCACTCTCTGCTCTCCAACGCATTACCTCCAAAACCATATAAACACTACAAACAGGTATCTGCCTCTATCTCTGAAATCAAATAAAGAGGCAGAAGACACTGCAGAGCAGGACACTGCACAGGAGCTAACACAACAAAACTCATCCAAATCAGGAACCAAAACAAAGCGAGCACAAAGGAATCCAAAAACTTCTGATCATAGGAGACTCCATGATTCAGGAGTTGATACCCATCTCCAGCCAGGGGTGATGGTCAGATGTCTCCCAGGTACATCAGCATGGAGAGACACTGACCATTTCATAAAATTGTTAACAAAGCAGGAGAAAACATTGATGTCCTAGTACACATAGGGACTATCGATCTCACCAGCCGGTCAGTTGTGGAGACCAAGGAACACCTGACTAGGCTGGGTGACAAACTATCATCTATTTCGTCGGCATCTCCTTCTCTGAGATCCTGCCAGTCTGGGAGAGGGAGCAGATGGACGGAAGGTCAGAGAAGGGGAGATAGGGAGCTAAACACGTGGCTCAAGGGCTGGTGCCAGGAAAAGGACACAGATTTGTAGGGAACTGGCAACAGTTCTGGGAGCGAAAGTTCTTTAAATTTGATGGACTGCATCTGACTAAAGAAGGAGTCAGTGCATTGGGGCAGAAGTTTGACGTCTTTGCAGAATATTTAAACTAGCAAATGGGGAGAGGGGTGCAGCACCCCATGTCGAATGGGAAGAACACCCCTCCTCCTCAGCTAGTGGTCAAACAGGAATTCAGCATGTTTGCCATTCATTTGCATCACCAGGTAAGAAAAAAGGTTTGTCTCCCACACGACGCACAGGGTAATGCCAAACTTCACCAACAACTAACACACCAAAATCTGGCCAATGGAAAATCATGTACACAAATGCTCACAGCCTGGGAAATAAGATCCCAGACCTGCAGGCAATAATGTCAGAGGCTAAACTGGACATAGTAGCAATTAGTGAGATGTGGTTTACCAGTAACCACACTTAGGAGACTTCAGTACCTGGCTATGTATTGTTCAGAAGAGACCGAGGTGCAAAGGGAGGAGTGGCCCTGTATGTTAATGAAAATATCAAAGCTACAGAAATTCAGAATACACATAAGGAGCCAGAAGAACTGTGGGTCACCCTGGAAACAGAAATGGGACAGCCATAAGAACTGGGGTTGTCTACAGGCCCCAGACCAGAGGGAGGACACAGACATATTACTGTTAGAAGATATACAAAACATGACAGCTAAAGGGAGGTTCTGATAATGGGAGACTTCAACATGCGGATACAGATTGGTCAATACCAGCAGGAACATCTGCCAGAACTAGACTCATAGTGGATTCCCTGCAGGGGGAGGGCCTCAAACAACTGGTACAGCAACCCACAAGAGACAGGGCTATCCTAGATCTAGTACTGACTAACAAAGAAGGGATCACAGATCTCCAGGTAGAAGGTCACCTGGGGGCCAGTGACCATCACATGGTATGGTTCAATTTGGCTACTACATCTAAATCATCCCATTCCAAGGCAAAAATATGGGACTTCAGAGGAGCTGACTTTGATAAGATGGCCAACAGAGTTAAGCTAGCCCTGGCAAAAAGAAACACAGGTGAGGGGTACAGGCAAAGTGGGCAAGCATTAAGGATGCAATACTTGAAGCAACATCCCATTGTGTTAGACAGAAAAGGAAGTGCAAAAGAAGAAGAAACCACTTTGGTTCTCAATACAGTAGCAGAAAAGGGCAGAGCCAAAAGGCTGGCCTTCAGGAAATATAAGGAACACAGCGGGATGAAGATGGAGGCATACCAAACTGCCTAAGGAAGCAGGTAAGGCAGTAAGGCAGGCAAAGTCCCAAACTGAGGAAACACTAGCACGAACAGTAAAAGAAGGTGACAAGACTTTCTATAGATACATTAGTGAAAGGAGAAAGTCCAGAGGAGGTATTGCTAAGCTTAATGGAGAAAGGGAGCATGTGAGGAGGAGGACCCTGTAAAGGCATCTATCCTAAATAGATACTTTGCTCAGTATTTACTGAAGAGAAGGTAGGGCAGGGCCCACAGCTCAGCATCATGGACACAGGGGGGAGGGAGATGAGCACTACTCCCTTCACAAAATAAAGGGTCCTACAAGAGCTTGCTAAGCTCAGGGTGGATAAGGCAATGGGACCTGATGGCATACATCCCAGGGTACTTAAGGAGCTAAAGGAGGAACTAGCAGAGCCATTAGCAGAATTGTTTAGTGAGTCTTTGAGCACAGGAGAGGTCCCAGAAGACTGGAGAAGGGCTCATGTGATCCCGCTCCACAAGAGTGGTAGCAGGGAGGCGGGGAACTACAGACCGGTCAGTCTTACCTCAGTAGTGGGCAAGATTATGGAGCACTCCTTAAGGAAAGGATAGTGCAACACCTGGAATCCATAGGGGCACAGGATCCAAGACAGCATGGGTTTACAAAGGAAGGTCCTGTCAAACTAATCTCATAGATTTCTTTGACTGGGTAACCAGAGTGGTGGACCAAGGGGAGCAGTTGATGTCCTACCTTGACTTCAGCAAAGCTTTTGACACTGTTCCATAGAAGATTGATAAATAAGCTGGGTAGACTCGGGTGGGTCAGAAGTTGGTCAACTGGGTGGCAAACTGGTTGACGGGCAGAAAACAGAGAGTGGTGGTAAATGGTATACAGTCAGAAGAGATGCAAGTCACAAGTGGGGTACCTCAGGGATCAGTCCTGGGGCCAGTCCTCTTCAACATCTTCATTAGTGACCTTGCAGATGGACTAGAGGGTAAGGCTTGTCTGTTTGCAGATGACACCAAGATCTGCAACAGAGTAGATGATCCAGATGGGGTGGGCAGAATGAGAAGAGATCTGGATAAACTAGCAGAATGGTCAGAAGAGTGGCAACTGGGATTTAATGCAAAGAGTGCAAAATCATGCACATAGGAAGAGAAACCTAGAGCCACCTATAGGCTGGGAGGAGTTGCTATCAGTCACAAAGGAAGAAAGAGACTTGGGCATCATCATCACTGATGACCTAAAATCATCCAAGCAGACCTCTAAAGCAGTAGGTAAGGCTAGCGGGGTGTTAGGGTGTATTAGTAGGGGTATCACAAGTCGTAAGGAGGTAATAATCCCTCTGTACAAGACACTGGTTAGGCCCCATCTGGAGTACTGCGTGCAGTATTGGAGGCCACACCTTCACAAGGACATTAACCAAATTGAGGCAGTCCAGAGAAGGGCAACCAAAATGGTGCAGGGACTGCATCAGAAGACATATGAGGACAGATTAGCGGAGCTCAATATGTATACCCTTGAGCAAAGGAGGGAGAGAGGTGATATGATCGAGGCATTCAAACACCTTAAGGGCATAAACAAGGTGAAAGAGTCTAACATGTTTAAATATAAGAAAAATAGCAGGACAAGAGGACACAGCATGAGATTAGAGGAGGCCGATTAAGAGGAATGTAGAAATTCTTTTTCACAGAAAATTGGTGGATGCATGGAATAAACTTACCACAAAGTGGTAGCTATGAATACAGTGCAGGGCTTCAAACAGGCATGGGATAGGCATAAGGGAGCAATACAAATGACTATGAATAGATAGGCCACTGACAGAGCAAAGGCCGATGGCATATTTATAAGGTAGAAAAAGAAATGGGCAGACTGGATGGGCCTTGCGGTACTTATCTGCCATCAACTTCTATGTTTCTATGTTTCTATGACTGAAACTGCAAGCAGTCTGGGACTTTCCCCAGGATCCAGAAGGTTTGGTTGGCTGATTTGTCTGTCAGTCACAATAAGGGCTCCCCCTCCAGGTTCACTTAGGCGCCAAAAGCCCAAAAGTACAATTCCTACAGAATTTTGCTCCCACAAAGCCCCTGGGGACAGACTCCATTTTAGAGTCCCCAAAGGTACTTATTGGCCCATTTCAGCAGTCCAGGACCAAGATGGCAGAAATAAACAGAAATGTCCATGCTGCAAAGAAGGCAGGTTAGACAAACTGCAATATTATTACTATTCTAATAAATGATCAGCAAAAGTACATCTTCTAACAGAGCTCCCTCTGCACAAATAGTGATGGCAGAAACGGAGCGATTATCTGGCAGCTGGGTGTGACTTGAGCATAGAAACACTCCACCCCCTCCCAGATTAATTATAACTGCAATCTAGGCAGCTCTTAAAGAGACAGTACACAGAGGCTATACAGGCACTGTCGGGCAATAATGTTTAAACTGCTAAAACGCAGGACACCAGCCTGGCAGTGAGCGTTTAGGCAAGCTCAAGGAAGACTTTTCGGGAACCCCCATTTGTAGGGGGGTTACACAAGCAATGTGGAATACATTGCCAAATAAAATTGTTGAAAGTGAAGGTACTGATTTGTTTAAGAAAAAACTCAATACATACATTGTTAACAAAAAATACTCTTTCCATCATTAGAGCCCAACTGGTGGCAAGTTCCTTATAGGCCTACGGCCTCCTGAACTTGTATCTTTCTATGAACCTATACACAGAATGATTGGGGACAGTACATAGTAAAACTGGTGTATTCCAGAATGTTGTAGCAAAATATGTAAATGCTTTTTTTGCCAAGACCACTAAAGTCTTACAACCAGTTACTTTGATTTTGATGCTCAGGAGGAATCTGGCATAGGTATCACCATTCAGACATGTGTGGCAGTTGGGTGTCTGTAGACGCTGGTCACTTTTCAGCAGCAGTCAGTATTTGGACATTGCCTGCTTCCTAGTAGCCTAAAGGAAAGAAGGTCTGTTTCCTGCTCAGGTGGTATGGCAGATTGGTTCATCTTTAGGCTAGATCTTTCAGGAGCAGCTGGCCCCTTTTCAACCCTGTGGAAGGCAAGTTACTCCAAGCTGCTGACTGCATCAGGTTTAAATAAATATACTACAAAAAGTATTCTAATATTCTTAATGTCCCACACTGCTCTTGGGACTCTTGCTATACCATTGCCCCCAAAAGTTTCACTCATGCTGCAGCAATATGCATTTTGCAGATGCCGATTACGGCGCAGGCAAAATGCCACCTAGCAGTACAGAGCCAGGCCTGTCATCTCCAGGAAATTACAGCTCCAAAGCACCCTCTCCGAAATGGTCACTTGTGCAGGGGCTTGCTCACCACACCCCTAATGTGGCTTTGCCCCACCCCCAATCTAAATATAACTTCCTTCAGTAGTGGCATGCCCCAGAGGGGGTAGAAACTGTGGGGGTGTGAAGGGCGACATGAATGAGGGGTGATCTAAAATTGAGATTGCCCCTTTCAGTTTTGCCCCTGCTGCGGTGCCCCAATTGCAGTGCCAACATTCAGTCAGCACCTTGATGGGATACATCCCCAAAACAGTGTTTGATGCATTGAAGTAAGGGAACAGAGGTAGCTACAGCAGTTCTATAAAGTGAATGACTGAATCAGGGCACTATTTACAGTAACTTTATTTAACTTGGCAGGCCACTTTGCATTTGTGGGGTAGAACATTAAGTGCAATGCTACCACCAAAAATGAAAGCTGCCTTACTAAGTTAAATAAAGTTTCTACAAATCCCCCCCTCCCCCGTTCTGCTATACATTGCATACAACTTGCTGTAGCTCCATTTCCTGCCTTATGTCATTAAAAAGCTTTACTACAGGAAGAGACTTTGTAGTGGGACAGGACTTTGGCCACAGGAAAAGGTGAAAAATTAGTTAAAGAGCAGCTGATACCTATAGGAAAACATTAAAAAACATTATATTTAAATGCAATTCGGTTGTAATTTCATACATCCTCTACAGTTTATAGATTTCCCTTCTCCATTATGTATTACTGAAGAAATACCAACAAAAACAAGATATTTACCCCTTAGAGTTAAACTACCTCTATAGCTTATTCCCTACTTGAAATTATAATGCTCTGTTGTGACATCACAGTCTGTTGCCATGGAAATAACTGTGAAATCACAGTCAGAGTATTATGACAGGTTGGGAAGAAGCAGTAGGAGCTGATGAACCATCAAGGAACAGAAATCCTGTTTTCGTGTACAGTATATGATCTTAGCAATAAATAATGGGGATAAGAAAATACAAAGTTAATGAGAACTATAAAGCTGCTTTGAGCCCAAATATTATATTTCTCAAAGTTCTTGAGGCATCAGGGGCTCTTTAATTACAGGTTTAACCTTTAATGAGTCTATTAGGATCTTGTAGATCCTCTTTAAAACACACTCAACAATAAGTGATGACTCACATACAGTGCAGAACCTCATCTAATCACTACCAGTGTTGCTACTTGTCATCCGTGATCAGCGAGCTCTGTCTCCCTTTCTATGCATTTGCAGTCAGACTGACCCAATCACTGAGCATGTAGCACCTGGCTAGGACTATCTCACTATTTGACCTTACTGCCACATCCAGTACTTGTCAGGTGCTCCGGCACTTAGTTTGGCCCATGCCCAAGCCATGATGGTGATGACCTAGGACTAGGAGTAGCTCCAGCAACCTGGGCCCAGTTGCACTCCATCCCTGTAATATGATCTGTCTCCTGGTATCACTGTGTATTATACTGTAGCCTGTGTGTTATGGAATATTATACAGTTTTGTTGACTTCATAAAAGAACTGCTGGAAAATCCATGGTATCCAAAGGAAACCTCAGTTGCTGGTCCTTTTTGGCCAGCACTGTATTATCTGATCCAGAATTCAGATCATATATAGTTACATTACCTGAATTTTCAAAATTATTCAGTCATAGTGATCTTTTTCTAGCACTAGTAGCATGAATTAGGATTCTAGCGATATTCACAGACAGTGAGCCAGAATGGTTACTATATTATGAACTCTGATCAACCCTACTCCCGTTAGGGATAACAGTACAACACTGAGTACCAGACACTTCTTCAGAATCTGGGGGCCTGCTGCTAATTCTCTTGCTTTAGCTCTGGGTGGTCTCTGGCTGGCATAGAACTGCTCAGTAACAGAAGGCTCAGTCTGTGAGCAACTACCACTGGATTCAAACCCTATCCTTGATTTGCTCCTGCCACCAATGTAGCCTCCTGGACTGAATTGGAGATCCATAATTTGTTTCCCTATTCTTTTCTAAACTTGTTCAATGACTGGTCTGAGCCTGTCCAGGCTCATAGAAGAGAACCAGCCCCAGTTACCATTATCATATTTTTAACCGTGACAGTAGAGCCAGAAGTGGGCTCCATTCTGGCAGTATAGCCTAGAAGTTAGAGGGCTGGCAGTATAGCCTAGAGGTTAGAGAATGAGCTGTGAACAAGCTTAGTACAGCAAGCAGACCAGACCTGAGTTTGATTCTCACAACCTCCACTTGCATACTATGTGATTCTGAACAAGTCATGTAACTGCCCAGTGCTCCCAGGTCACCCCTGAAAACAGGCACTTGTGCCTAGTGGGCATTAACCAGTTACCAAAGACTAAAATAAAAAAATCTCCATTCCCCTACAGCTGTACACTTGCATTGTGATTTACTTTAGACATTTTGATTGTTTTCCAGTGTTTCCTTGTCTAACTCTCATTTTCATTTATTCATTCTTGGATTACAATACCTCTAAGCCCAGACAGCTCATTTAGAAAGGTTCCATGTCAGTGGGGAGGGGAGACAAAACATACAAAGGGGTAAATGTACAATGTTTCCAAAACAATAAAATAAAGTGAGCAAATATATATGTATCTATACACAGTTTTATTATTCTAATAGAAGGAAAGCATAGATGGGGGGGGAGGATAAAGAAGAAAGAAAGAAAGAAAGAAAGAAAGAAAGAAAGAAAAGAAAGAAAGAAAGAAAGAAAGAAAGAAAGAAAGATAGGAAGTGGCAGCCATAGGCCTTGTCAAGCTGGTGTGGGGGGTTAGGGATTGGGGTGAGGTGGGCAGGGGGTTATGAAAGGTAGGAAGTGGAGTCATAGGCCTTGTCAAGCTGGTGTAGGAGGGGTAGGGGCAGGGAGTGAGGTGGATGGGGTGGTAAGACAAGTAGGAAGTGGCAGCCATAGGTCTTGTCAAGCTGGTGTGGGAGGAGTAGGGGCGAGGTGGTGAGGTGGACTTAGGGGTAGCCAGGGGCCTTGTCAAAGTGTGGAAAAGGGAGGTAGCCTTGGAATTATACAGGTAACAGCAGAGATACAGGGTTATCCAGTTGTGAGGAGAAGATTGAATGCTAATAGATGGAAGTCTCAGGTGAAGCAGTCACAAGAACTGCTGGCCATGAGATGTTGGCGAAATTTCATTTGAATGGTTCCAATTTAGGTAGGAGAGTTATATCACTATGAAGAGTATTTAACCAGTGAGTTGCTCTGTAGGCAAATGAGTGTTGCCCCTGGGCTGTCCGGCATCTAGGAACATGGAGATGAAGGCTGTTCGAGCTTTGCATATGCTGTGAACTACAATGGGGGCTTAGCAGGTTCGTGGTGCCTTGTGGCAGGAGTCCGAGAAGTAATTTTTTGGCTAAAAGAAAGGTTTGGTATTGGATCCTCCAGGAGAGCTGTAGACAGACAGTTGCAGCGTAATGATCACAGGTGTGGGTGAAACGTGTGAACCCCATGAGTAGTCTGCATGCCTTGTTCAGAGCAATGGATATCCTGCCCAATGAAGACATGGGGGCTGCTCCATAGATTACAAGACCATAGCCTACAATGGATATGATGGAACTATATATAACAAGTAGGAGGGCTTCTGGAGTAAGGCAGTGTTTATGTCTATGTAGGAGACCAATCTTGACATTGACAGCCCTGTCTACATTATCTATATGTTTAGCAAAGGATAGACAACTGTCTTAGGTAATCCCCAGGTATCTGAAATGTGGTATTGGTTCAAGAGGAACTCCAAGACAGTTTCTGATGGTAAGTGTATAGGATTTGTGCTTGTTTTGGGTGCTGCTGAACATCATTACTTTGGTTTTCTTGTAGTTGAGGATCAGTTTATGATTAGAGAACCAGTCCTCCACTTATACACACCCACTCTGACGGTGAAGTTCCAGTTGCTTGGGGTCATGGCTGCTGGAGTAGATGACCACATCATCTGCATAGAGCAGGATCCTTTGGTGGCAGAAATGGGAGCCGCCAGCAAAGGCGTAGCTCCTATAGGGAGAAGTTGGAGGCATGCACCCATTCAGGGCAGAGTAGCCTCATTGTTAGCTCTCTTTCTCTGCCTCTGTCCACTCACACATTGGCCTTTCCCATGGCAGGTGCAGGCAGCATGTGCAAAAAAATCATTCCTTTTACTCCACTTAAACTGGATGCTGCTGCCTGTTGCCACATTTCCAATCCTTTTATAACTTCTCTGGCACATGTGTCCATTTGAAGCGGTGTCAGTGGCTCAGTAGGTAGCACACTTGCCTCTGAGGCCGGGAGATCAGAGGGCTATGGGTTCAGTTCCCACATCTGGCACTTGGGTTAATATCCCAGTACTGATACTGTAATGCAGCATGAGAGGGGTGCTGCATTTCTGAGGTGCTGTCTTTTGGATGAGACGTTAAACTGAGGTCCCATCTGCCTGGATTGGTGGTAGTTCAGGTGGATGTTAAAGATCCCACGGCACTTATCAAAAAAAGAGTAGGGGAATTTCCCCGGTGTCCTGGCCAAATTTCCCTCATTCACTAAAAATACCACCAACAGCTTAATCTGGTTCAAGGTCAGTTGGCATTCATCTGTATCCCCCTTCCCCGGGTCGTGCCTGAAAATAGGCAGGATTTGTCTAGTGCACTTACCCGGTCAACAAAAGCTAAATAAATTTGCTAATTTTTGCCATAATGTAAATGCTTCTTGCATACCTGGCTCTCTTACGCTTACCAGGCACTTAGCTCATCGCCCACCATTTCAGGGACTTACCTCTAGACCTTGCTTCCTCCACAGATTTTCCTCTTTTGGGGGGCCAGATGTGAAAGCCATCCTACCTGGAGACTCACATCCAGAATTGGTCTTCATTGCCCTGTTGGTGGTTTGGGGCCTCTGGAGACCAGTGGCGTCATCCTTCTGCCAGCATCATGCAAGGGACATCAGCATGCCTGTTGTGGAGGCATGCATGTGTTTCACATCCTGCCGCCAGCTGTCCCCTTCTTTCTGCACATGCTACACTGCCACAGAGCATAAACTTGGTGGCAGCCTATAAGTGATGCCATCAGCTTCCCTTCCCCAGGAGAGGATAGTCTAAACTCAGTGGCGGCAAATGAGAGGTGCAAACAGCTTCCCTTCCCCAGGAGAGACATCCATTAGACACCCGATCCTCTTCCTTTGGTTGACTGTTGACTCACCCAAGCCTGCTCCCGAGCCTACTTCACTGGCATGGTGGGTGGCAGTACTACTGTTGAGCCACTGGGCTGGCCATCTGCATGTCATTTCCATGTCATTTTCAAATATATCTCCAACCTCAAAACAGGGCCTTTACTTACAGTAGTCTTGAGTCCAGTTCAGTGAAAACCACCTCTTTTGTCAGAAAAACTAATCCCTCCTTGGGCTCAATCTGTCCCTTCCTGGACAAGATTACACAGATTGTTACCTCAATGACAAATGTTTGCATAAACTTCATTAACGATAGTGCTGCTTTCTCCTACAAGCAGCCAGCAAAGAACACAAATTCATTAATTTTACACAAGCAAAACTCTAACTTAGCATAGATGACAAACAAACCGTGCCAACTTGACAAGCATGCAGCATGAACAGATGAGCAAGAGATAAATCACCTGTTGAGGGGGATAAAAGAATCTAGCTGTCAGTCAATATAAAAAGCAAAAACAAAGCAGCATCTGTGATTACCAGTGAGACTGCAAAAGGAGCTAATTAGGAATTAGCAAATGTTTGAAGTGAATAAATCTTTAAAATGAGGATCAGCTCTTAGGAATGTTCAATTCAAACTACAGGCCTCTTATTGCAAATCAGTGTATATATAATGCAGATTTAGACTCACACTAAAATATTATAGTATTTAACAAATATGTTTATTTTTACAAAACTAGAAATGAGCCATTTTCACTAGGCTTCCAATGTGCAGGCATTTAATAAATAAAGGAAATATTAAGTATTTATTCAGTACGAAGAGCCTTATGCTGTTGTAAACAAAGCCACAGGAAACAAGAAGACATGCTGTAACAAATATTAAGTATTTATTCTGTACGAAGCACCTTATGCTGTTGTAAATAAAGACACAGGGAACAAGACGACATGCTGTAACCCTTGGGGTAAAAAGTCTGTCAAAGAGTGACAGTACACAAATGTTCAGTTAGGATAGAATTACAGCATGTATAACTATGAATGGCAGGGAGATTTGCCTGCATATTATTTTCTTTAAAGTATTACATTTTGAGATTTTATCACTATAAGTGTTCTTTTTTAACTGAGTAGAATGGGTTTTACGACCAGCTTGGGTTAAGTAAGATAGCTTTCAGCTCTCTGTCACAGCTTAACACCAGAGAATTTGGGCTACTGGATAACATGTACCGAAGAACTCAGCTTGGGAAAGGGCTTACATAAGAGTTAAGGAATGGCCCTTCATATGCCAGATTGCATTTACGAATGTAAACAGAACAAACATAGAAACATAGACTTTGAAGGCAGATAAGGACCGCTTGGCCCACCTAGTCTGCCCATTTCCCTACCTATTGGATAAACTGCAGATCTTAGTTAACCAGCAGCCTACTTTCTGCTACACCCCTCAAACCTCCCACTATAGTTGCCTTATGTTAGTCCCATGCATTCTTGAATTCCCCCACTGTTTTTGACCCCACAACCTCCTCAGGAAGGCTGTTCCATGCATCCACCACCCTCTCCGTGAAAAAATACTTCCTCATGTTGCCCCTGAGCCGTCCCCCTCTATCTTCAAATTGTGCCCCCTTGTTCTTGCTCATCTCTTTTTCTGAAATATGCTACCCTCTAGGACTTTTTTGATTCCCTTGAGGTACTTGAAAGTTTCTATCATGTCCCCCCTCTCCCTCCTTTCCTCAAGGGTATTCGTATTAAGCTATTTTAGTCTCGCTTCATATGGCTTCTGGTGCAGACCCTGCACCATTTTGGTTGCCCTCCTCTGGACTGTCTCCATCCTGTCTATGTCTTTGTGGAGATGGGGTCTCCAGAACTGCATGTAGTACTCCAGATGGGGTCTCACCAACTGTCTGTACAGAGGGATAACAACTTCCTGCTTTCTACTGGTGATGCCTCTCCCTATGCATCCCAGAATCCCCCCCAGCCCGCCTTCCTTCCTTCCTTCTCACATTGCTTGCCTACCTTAAGGTCATCTGATATGAGCACTCCCATGTTCCTTTCCATTTTTGTTGTTGTTAGTACCCCGCCCCCCCTTGTGTACTCTTCCCCTGGGTTTTTGTTTCCCAGGTGCATTACTTTGCACTTCTTTGCATTGAAACTAAGCTGCCATACTCTTGACCATTGCTCCAACCTTGCCAAGTCCCTTCTCATCCTTTTCGCCCCTCCTTGTGTATCAACCTTGTTGCAGATCTTTGTGTTGTCTGCAAAGAGGCATACTTTTTCTTCCAGCCCCTGTGCAATGTCACCTAATAAAGACATTAAAAAGTACCAGTCCCAGTACTGAACCCTGTGGTACCCATTAGTAACTCCCCCTTTCTCCAGAGTGTGCTCCATTTACTAATACCCTCTGCATCCTGTTGTCCAGCCAATTTGTTACCCAGGCTACCACCCTGGGACCCACTCACAGGCTGGCTAACTTGTTTATTAATCTTTTATTTATTTTATTTTTTGAAATGTTTCACCAGGAAGGCACACTGGGCAACAGATTGCACGTCTCCCAGTGTGACCTGGGGGGAAGGGGTACAATAAGGATAAGACATTTTACATTCAAGTTACAAAGATCAATATAACATACAATTAATTAAGGCAGTTGTTACAAACAGTGTTGCATACATATGTAATTTGTGAGAACAATTAATAAGTGTAATGGCAATAAGTGAACAAGTGCTATCGTGAAATAAGGGGTGAAGGAGAGAGAGGATGAGATGACAGATAGTGCAGAATCGTGTCCCGGAGAGACCCCTTCAGGATGCTGGGAACCCTGCAAGGGGACAGGGGACTGGAGTAGGGATTAGAGGGGGAGAAAGAGAGGGAGTAAGTGTGATTAACATCTAAGAGGGGAAATAAGGCCTAATCCATAAAGAGAACCCTTCAGGATGCGATGAACCCTTCATGGGGGCAGGGAAGTTCAGGCGATTTTAAACCCTCCTGCGGTTAGGCGTTGTAATTATAGAGGGATAGTGAGAGGGAAGGAATGAGAAATAACACCTGGGAGGGGATGAGGCCTGATTCAAGGAACTGACCAGGCTGCTGGGGACCCTGTAAGGCCAAGGACAGGTAGATGGGGGCAGAAAAGGTGACAAGCCTAGGCACTATAGGACCCCTTCAGGATGCTGAGAACCCTGCAAGGGGAGTGTGAAGGCTATGGACAAAGGGGGAGAGAGAGAGAGTAGAGGAAGGGAGAAAAGTATGAGAACTAACATCTAGGAGGGGTTAGAATTAGTAGAGGCAGTAGAGGCGATAGAGGCATTAGGTAAATTCCGAAAGGGAATGAACTGTAAGGAGCAAGACAAAGGAAATTAAGGCGGGTCATAACAGGAACAGTTAGGTGCAAGATAGTTAGAGAGGGTAGTGTTGATGGAATGGAGGGAGGAGGAGTGTTGGATTTGGGGAGGTTGAGAGTTCCATATTTTAGGAAAATGGTGAGAGTACCCAGACTGGCTGGAGAGGGTCGAGCAGTGGGGGACAGTTAGTGTGCGAGTCTTGGTAGATCTGAGGGAGTGGGAAGGAGGAGGGGGTGTTATAAATGAGGGGGGGAGGTAGGAAGGGAGTTCACCCAGCCAGTGTTTAGCGGTGAATTTAGCACAGTGTGAGAGGCAACTATTTGTAAGGGAGGGGAAAGAAAGGGCTTGATAGAGGTCACAGTGGTGGGTGCAAGAGGGAGCATCAAGGGCAAAGTAGCAGAAGGAGTTGTAGAGAGTGTCCAATCTGGTCATGGAGGACTTAGGAGCAGTACCATAGACTATGTCGCTGTAGTGAAAAATGGGGAGGATCATCTTCTGGACAAACTCATGCCTAGCATCCATAGGGGCACAGGATCCAAGACAGCATGGGTTTACAAAAGGAAGGTCCTGTCAAACTAATCTCATAGATTTCTTTGACTGGGTAACCAGAGTGGTGGACCAAGGGGGAGCAGTTGATGTCACCTACCTTGACTTCAGCAAAGCTTTTGACACTGTTCCACATAGAAGATTGCTAAATAAGCTGGGTTGGCTCGGGGTGGGTCAGAAGTTGGTCAACTGGGTGGCAAACTGGTTGACGGGCAGAAAACAGAGAGTAATGGTAAATGGTATACAGTCAGAAGAGATGCAAGTCACAAGTGGGGTACCTCAGGGATCAGTCCTGGGGCCAGTCCTCTTCAATATCTTCATTAGT
This sequence comes from Neoceratodus forsteri, assembly GCA_016271365.2. NCBI lineage: Eukaryota > Metazoa > Chordata > Ceratodontiformes > Ceratodontidae > Neoceratodus > Neoceratodus forsteri. Next base: position 437,966,600 of record JADMNL010000023.1, read on the forward strand.
GACATTGCAGATGGACTAGAGGGTAAGGCTTGTCTGTTTGCAGATGACACCAAGATCTGCAACAGAATAGATGATCCAGATAGGGTGAGCAGAATGAGGAGAGATCTGGATAAACTAGCAAAATGGTCAGAAAAGTGGCAACTGGGATTTAATGCAAAGAAGTGCAAGATCATGCACATAGGGAAGAGAAACCCTGAAGCCACCTATAGGCTGGGAGGGGAGTTGCTGGCAGTCACAAAGGAAGAAAGAGACTTGGGCATCATCATCACCGATGACCTGAAATAATCCAAGCAGACCTCTAAAGCAAAAGGTAAGGCTAGGGGGATGTTAGGGTGTATTATTAGGGGTATCACAAGTCATAAGAGGGAGGTAATAATCCCTCTTTACAAGACACTGGTTAGGCCCCATCTGGAGTACTGAGTACAGTACTGGAGGCCACATCTTCACAAGGACATTAACCAAATTGAGGCAGTCCAGCGAAGGGCAATCAAAACGGTGCAGGGACTGCATCAGAAGACATATGAGGACAGATTAACAGAGCTCAATATGTATACTCTTGAGCAAAGGAGGGAGAGAGGTGATATGATCGAGACATTCAAACACCTTAAGGGCATTAACAAGGTGAAAGAGTCTAACATGTTTAAATATAAGAAAAATAGCAGGACAAGAGGACACAACATGAGATTAGAGGGAGGCCCATTAAGGGAGAATTTGAGGAAATTCTTTTTCACAGAAAGAGTGGTGGATGCATGGAACGGCCTACCTCAGGAAGTGGTGGCTATGAATACAGTGCAGGGCTTCAAACAGGCATGGGATAGGCATAAGGGAGCAATACAGATGAGTATAAATAGGCCACTGACAGAGCAAAGGCCGATGGCACATTTATAAGGTAGAAAAAGAAATGGGCAGACTGGATGGGCCTTGCGGTCCTTATCTGCCGTCAACTTCTATGTTTCTATGTAGCCACTGGAGGGATGCAACTGCGGTTCCTGAACAAGGCACTGAGCTTGGGGAGCAATTTTTTCTGGATGGCATCAATGTGTCCAGAGAAGTTTAGGTGTTGGTCTAACCAAACCCCAAGGTATCTGAAGGACGAGGTGTCCTCAAATAAAGTCCTGTCAAGGGTGCAGAAAGCGGGCAGGGAGGGAAGCCTAGAGAGTCTCTGCCTTGTGCCAAAGGTCATGGAGACTGTCTTCTTGGCGTTGAGGAATAATTGATGGTTTGCAAACCAGAGCTGGACCTTGTTGAAGTCATGCTGCAAGCTGGATGTAACCTCAGCTGGGCATGAGCCAGATACATACAGGACAGTATCATCAGTGTACATGGGTATGGTGGAGGAGGGGGAGCAGACAGTGTGTGGTACTGTGTCAAATGCCTTGAAAAGAGAAAGAAATGGGTGAAGAAACTCAGAGGAACTAACTGAAAAAAGGTTTATAGCATATCAGAATTGCAGAAGAGCAGAGGAAAAATAAGAAGAATGTGCATCACACTTTTTATACACATTGTATATCAAAGTGCTTTACAACAAGCAATAGGAGAGACTAGTAATGTAGTGACTATAAATGTTTAGAGGCAGCAATAATCTCATTATTACCCACATACAGTCATGGAGTAATGTCTGAAATGGTTTTATTAAGAAGGCGAATGTTAGCCAGAACACCTGAGAGGAACCACTTCCCCTGAGAGGAGCACCATTTGTTCTCAAGACTTCCAGTTAAAATACCACCAGATATACATTGATTGGACCTTAGTGTCATCTGAAAGACAGTGCATCTCAATAGTAAATTGCCCGCTAGTACTTTATTGGAGAGACAGCATTTGGGGTATGAGCCTATGTCCTGGTGATTTACTAAAACCCATACTCTTCTGGCCCAGATGCTGATGTGCTACAAACCAGTGATTTCTATTTTCTAATATCTCCAGGCAAATATATATTTCTTGTGTTCTGGCCAATATTCATTCTTTTTTGTCTTTTACAGTACCTGCCAGATTGACTACAACCTGCACACACTACTGGATATATCTCTCCTGCCTCCAGATACAGGGGTCAAACAAAGTTCAGTCCTCAGCCCTATTCTGTTCTCAGTCTTCCTGAATAAACCGCCATCTGCCAGTGCTGTATCTCCTCTCATAGCCACAAATATGCAGATAATTAAGTGTTTCCTGCCAGAGGTCCCAGTGTTACAGCAGTAGAGTCCCAAATTCAATTTGATGTTGACACATTTCAGAGGTGGTTCCATGCAAGCCAACTGACACTGAAAGCAGTGAAAATGGTGCCCATGATCGTTGGGCAAATCAAAAGTTACAGTAAGTAAACTCAGCTCGACTCCTGACACAGCATGACCCCCCTCATGGATCACAAAATATCCTTTAAATATCTCAAGATCTGGCTGGACCAGGACATCAACATCTCTACCCACACTGACTCCATTTCATCACAGCTACTCCCCATGCTTGGTTGCCTGATGTACAGCAAATCCTGCTCTTCCTCATTGTAAGAGTGGAGAGTAGACAAAGAATGATCCTCCCAGTTTTTGACCATGGTGTAGTGCCCAAATACTTTGTAGCCAGAACACCCCCTATACAATGTATTTATCATTTGTTAATTAGTAAACTGATGAACAGGAGAGACACACTGAGCCAAGGCTCATTTCCAGGTGTGACGCGGGGTGGGTTGGGGACAAGATGGGAGTGAAATACAAAATACATAAGATGCACAATAAACAATAATATATGGCAGGGGTGTTGATAACTCATTGAGCATCATTGCATGCTAATGGGGAGGGAGAAAAATCCAAAGAAAAGCACTCCAGCCATGTGGGATGAAAACAATTCTCATGCAGGTTTGGCATCACTGACCAGGCACTCACACTTGATCATGTTTCAGGGGGGCACAGGCAAGTCCTCCTGTCCCTGCCTCATGGGTTAAGTTGTGGGGGCACAAGGGGGTAAGTCCTAGGGATACTGGGTAACTGGGTTGGGGAGGGCCACCAAGACAGGAGCAAGCAGGATGAGATAGTAAATTGAAGAAAAACAAAATGAGGACTGTCTATAGGAGTAGGAGTGGACCTGAAACACTAGGAGTTATGAAAACAAACTATTCTGGTCTTAAAGGATAATTGTGCTTGCAGTCAGAGAGGGAAGAGAAAAATTGTGTCAAAAAGATGGATACTGAAGGGATGAACACAAGAGAGCTAGTAGGAGAAAATCAAAAGGGGATGGATGATGTGGTGGAATGCAGGGTGAGAAGATAGGAGTAGCAGGAGCAAGAGGAGGCTATCTGCAAGAGCTGGAGAAGGTGACATTTTTATTTTATTTAAACATTTGATAACTGGGAAAGGCACACTAAGCCGAGGATCATTTCCAGGTGAGACCCAGAGAAGGGGGACAGGGATATAAAGCAGAAAATACATAATAGATTCATGAGATAAATATACAGTTGCATAAGTTATACAGCAAAGTATTGTACATTCAGATGGACTATATACATACTATATACTCAGCTCTTAGATATTAAGCCAGTAAATTAATTTCAGCTGACTCTGTACAAACACTCTGGAACTAGTAAAGAAATAAATTTGTTTTTCTCTCCCTCTTGCAGCTGAAACCCTGCACTTACACGGTTCCTGTATCCCTGCAAGTGCAGTCCTCAGTTTCAGTGCACCAAGCTGTGCTTTACAGCTTCCCCTCTACTGATTTTTATGTTGCTTGCATGCATGTGCAAGAAACATAGTGCCATCATCCAAGTTTTCGGAGGTGTGGCACCCATCTTCCAATTCAGTCACTGAGTTTGCAGGCGCGGCCCCAGTTCCCCAATCACTGCTGCAGCTGTCTATGACAGCAGTTGAAAATGCAGTGGCCATACAGCTGAAAGGGAGAGCTCCGCTTCAGTGAACAGAGTTCCCCTCCACACACACACACACACACACACATGCATGCATGCACCTCGTGCTCGCCATCCCCCCTCCCTTCTGCACTGCAGCTGTGGGCCGGCCAGGTGTCCAATCCGCGCCGGCTACATGCCCCCAAAGCTTCCAGGTGCCACGCTGGGAGCCCACCCCAGCATGGCAAAATGTGTTATGGCCAACGAGGTGTCCAATCTCCCGCCGGCTCCACGGCCCCCAAGCATACAGGTGCCACGCTGGGAGCCCAGCCCAGCGTGGCAAAATGTGTTATGGCCGACAGTGGTGCCCAATCCCCCGTCGGCTCCACACCCCCCCAAAGCATCCAGCTGCCACACTAGGAGCCCACCCCAGCGTGGCAAACATCCCTCGTCATCTTATTCAAAAAAAAAAACCTGTAAACTGTCCCTCTGCGCTTCTCCCTGCCCCTCCACAACCCACCCACCCACTGCGCACCTGCCTCCCCACAACCCCCTCACCCCATATTTACCTCCGTACCTCGGCACGGCGATCTTTGGTGAACCAGGAACACATCTGCACTCTTCAAAGCCAACGCAAACTGAGAAATGCGTAAGCTGTATAATGGGATAAATAGATTTTTTCAACTTTGCTGCATATCTCAGGCATTTTTGGAATTTTGGCACCAAATTTTCAACATGGGTTTTTTGGGACCCCTCCTCATGAATTCTGTCACTGTCATGGCATTACTCGGGCCCGAAGGGTGATTTCACGGTCACTGCACGAAATCACCTTTCCGGACCGATTAACAAAACGACAGTGCCAGTGTTCATAAGGTGGGCTCTCAAAGAGCCTATGTTGCAAGTTTGGTGAAAAAATTCCTAAAAATGACTGTTTTACGAGTGTGCATTGTGCAGTTCCTACGCATGCTCGTAAGTTCACGAATTTTTAATATTTGCACTCCAGATTTTCAACATTGCCATTTTACCACACCTCCTTATGAGCAGTACAGCTGCCATTTTTCACATCGCGACCAAAATGTGTTTCCGAGCATGTAGCGCACACAATGGCACAGTCGGTGTGTGAAATCAATGTATGGGACACATTAAGAAAATCACAGTGACACTGTTCACGAGCAGTGGTCTTAAAATGGCTATGTTGAAAATTTGGTGAAAAAAATCCTAAAAATGACTGTTTTACTAGCATGCGTTGCGGAGTTCCTACGCATGTTAGTAGTTTCGCTAATTTTTAACTTTTCACTCCAAGTTTTCAGCATTGCCATTTTACTACACCTCCTTATGAACAGTGCAGCTGTCATTTTTCACATGTCACCCAAAATGTGTTTGCATGCATGTAGCGCACAATGGTGCAGTCGGTGTGCGCAATCAATGTTTGGGACAGATTAAGAAAATCACAGTGACACTGTTCATGAGCAGAGGTCTTAAAATGGCTATGTTGAAAACTGGGTGAAAAAATTCCCCAAAATGACTGTTTTGTGAGCATTTGTTGCGCTGATCCTACACACGCGCATAAGTTCGCAAATTTTCAATATTTTCACTCCAGATTTTCAACATTGCCATTTTACCACACCTCCTTATGAGCAGTACAGCTGCCATTTTTCACATCTTCGCGCCAAAAATGTGTTTCCGGCATGTAGCGCACACAATGGCGCAGTCGGTGTGCGAAATCATTGTATGGGACACATTAAGAAAATCACAGTGACACTGTTCATGAGCAGAGGTCTAAAAATGGCTAGTTCGAAAATCTGGTAAAAAAATTCCTAAAAATGACTATTTTACGAGCATCGTTGCGCAGTTCCTACGCACGTTCGTAAGTCTGCAAATTTTTAATATTTGCACTCCAGATTTTCAACATTGCCATTTTACCACACCTCCTTATGAGCAGTACAGCTGTCATTTTTCACATGTCACCCAAAATGTGTTTCCGTGCATGTAGCGCACAATGGCGCATTCGGTGTGAGCAGTCAATGTTTGGGACAGATTAAGAAAATCACAGTGACACTGTTCATGAGCAGAGGTCTTAAAATGGCTATGTTGAAAATGTGGTGAAAAAATTCCCTTCAGACATTCTGCAATGTTACTAATGAAGACATTGAACTGGACTGGCCCCAGGACCGATCCCTGCAGCACCCAACTGGTGACCCCCTCTCCCTAGGCTGCACACCATTTACCACCACTCTCTGCCTCCTGTCTGTTAGCCAGTTGCTTACCCAGTTTACCACCCTTTCCCCCATGCCCAGCCTACCCAGCTAGTTTATCAGCCTCCTATATGGGATGGTGTCAAAGGCTTTGCTGAAATCAAGGTAAGCGTTGTCCACTGCCCAACCCTGATTCACTTCCTTTGTCACCCAGTCAAAGAAATCAACCAGATTTGTCTGACATGATGTCCCCACTGTGAATCCATGTTGCCTATGGTCCTGGGCTCCGATGGCTTCTAGATGCCCCACTATCCTTTCTTTAAGCAATGTCTCCATGATCTTCCCCACTACTGAGGTGAGGCTGAACGGCCTATTGTTCCCTGCCTCCTCACTGCTGCCAGACTTGTGTAGAGGGACCACATGTGCCATCCTCCAATTCCCTCGTGTTGACTCAGTGAACATGGCTGCCAGAGGTACTGCTATCTCCCTTCGCAGTTCTCTTAATATCCTTGGGCGTATGCCATCTGGTTCCATCGCTTTGTCCACCTTCAATTTAGTGAGCTCCTGCAGGACTCTTTTGCCTTTGAATGGACTATTGTCCACCTCTTCACCCCCTTGGCAACTGCTGTACTGTTGTGGCCCTTGCCCCTCCCACTCTTCTGTGAATACTGAACGGAAAGACACAGTGGATGTCTTGGGAAGAAGGCATGGAACTATCACTTCCAAATACCTAAACAGCACATACAAGCAAGCAACATTCGGCATTGACAAATGCTTGTTCACTGTGCTTCTACCGGCAGTCTTTTTTTGTATTGTATTTAACCTGTCACCTCAGTTGATGTGTCTATGTTTATTAATGTACAGGATTTAGAGTCAGGATTCAGAGTGTAAGATTTCTTAGCTAAAAGTCTACATAGCATACTGAATTGTTGTATTTTAATCCAGTGCAGCTACCATTTTAATTTCTCCCTTAGTTGCCCCCCAACACTGTTTTACCAATCCCAGTTACAGAGCTGGTGCCTATCTGTCTGCTTCGTGACCCATTATTTGTCCCTCTTTTAGTAAATTGCAGGTCCTTTGTCTCTGTGCTAATTTTAGTTTCATTCCCACTTCTTTGCAGGGCTATAAATCCCTGTTCTGTCCCTTTTCTGACAGGTGTCCTTGTAGCTCACTCAGCTACCTACCGCACCCGCGGTTTGCCTCCTGCATGCCTGGACACCACTCTGTGCTTCTCACAGCACCAAGGAGCCTACTGCCACCAGCCCCCTGGAATCAAGCATCAGGTATGGCCTATACACAGCTCCAGCCTCACTGGCTGCTGTTCCAGCTGCCCCCCTCCCCCTACCAGGCAACGCTTAAATACACTTAAGCTCCTCACTCCCCTACCCCATCCTGCCCTATTGGCTCCCAGTACTAGTGGTTTGAGCTTAAAGCTTTCTGTCTCCCCACCCTCTTTGTTGATCCTGCCCGCCTCTTAAGGGCATCTTCACTATAAGAGACTTTCTCCTTAAAGCCCTGTTCTCTGTTTCCCTAGCTGTGGTTTTACAGCTCTAGATAGTACTGTTTCATTAGCTATTGTAATAAACCCAAGAGATGGCTCCCGCAGCCCCACTTCTCCTCGTTGGCTACATCCTCCTTCTGACAGTGGAGCTAGTTTTGGACCCCAGGAAAGACTCATCCTGCCAGAATACTCCTATAGAACTGGAAATAAGCCCAACGGTGTCTGCGGCCCAGTTAACTCCCTCTAAAGGCAGTAATCCTTACACATTTCCAACCCTTCACACCTCCTACTGCCCAACATTCTATAAGCAGACCCCCCCTTACCTTCTCTGCTAGAGTAGTATTATCTGCTCTGATCAACTTCCGGTGCCCACCAAACTCCTACACCGCTCCCCTTGATAGTGTCCAAGGCAAACAACCAAACAAAGCCTTCCTAAGCTATGGGCAGGATCATACACTTGACTTACCCTTCTCCAAAATAATGTGGAATGCAATCCAATGTACGGCCCCAACTACAAGGTGTTCTGAGACCACCTCTGGCAATCCCACTATGCCACCTCTCTGCCATCCCACAAGAGCAGGGAACGCAGTTAAACATATGTCTGCTATCCTGCAGGTTCAGCTGAATATACTGATAGTCACCACAAAAGTGAAGAAGAAAATAGCCAACTCCCACAGCAAGTCCTATCTAATGAAACATTTAAAGCTACAAGCTCTTATAATTGCCTGGCTACTCCTTCTACTCTCAGGGAACGTTCACCCAAACCCTGGATCTAGTACTAGTGCTTCAGTACCATCAACATACCGCAAGGCTGGTGCAATAACTATTGCATCTCTTAACATATGCAGCCTGCTAGCAAAATTTGATGCGCTCCAGGTATGGATGGCCCAACATAAACCAGATGACTTCTCAGTCACGGAGACCTGGCTCACTCCTAGAACCCCTGACTCTGCTATCCAGCTTGAGGGCTACACAACTTTCTGGACAGGCTAGGGAAATGAGGGGGAGGATGTGTCATTTATGTTAATGACTCAGTTCAGTGCAGGGCACTCCCCATCCCACCCCAGGGTGGAAGATTACAAATTCTGTCTGCCAGGTTCAACTTGGATCTCAGGGAAAGTGTTTAACTATAATCTCAGTGTACATACCCCCTAAAGATCAAGAGGCTGGTTTCAAACTAGCAATTGATTATTTGTCTAGTAGTCGACATCAATCTGAAATCATAATGTTAGCGGACTTTAATATAAATTGGTTATCCCAGATGTTGCACCTTACCAGGTGCAATAGCGGCCTAGACATGGTCCAACTCATTCAATCCCCCACTCGTGTAAACTATTGCACCAGTTCAAGTACTGTCATAGACTAGGTACTAACCAACTGGCCACAAAGAATAACTAGAACCACTATGCTAGCCGACTCTATCAGTGACCATTCGCCTTATGCTCCTGGACAAACAAGACCCTGAACCCCCCCCCAAAAAATAATAACCTTTAGAATTATAAAAGCTGGACATCTTGCTTCACTAAAATCCTTCCTTCACCAGCTAGACTGGGAGGGGGTCTATGCTGCCGCCAATGTGAATGCTACTCTTGAGTGCTTTATCGACAAGTTTAACTCAGCCTGCAACATCTTTGCCCCTCTAAAAATGCGGAAAATCAAAGGAACCAGCAAATCATGGATCACACCACAGCTCCTTGAGCTCATGGGGGTCAGGGATAACCTGTGGCATAGGGATAAGAGCACTGGGTCTCCCTCTGACATACAGAAATACAAAGCTGAACGTAATAAGTGCACTCAAGCCATCCGCCTTGCAAAAAGATCTCACTATAAAAGTGAACTGGACAACTCTTGGCGCGACAGCAGTAGATTCTGGGACAATATAAAAACCCTAACAGGCAGAGCAAGTAAATCCCCACCATCACATATAAACTTTGAGGGTATGATTACCCAGGATCCCAAAACTATCACAGATGGCTTCAACAAGGCCTTCACAGACCTTAGTGGGGTCCTTCCTCCAGACTATCTCCGATCTGTGCCTAGCTCTGCCATTAGTTGTACCGACATCCCCCAACACACACAGCACCTCCCTTCTATCTGAAGATAATCTCTACAACTGAGGCAAAAAAATACTTGGAAAATGTTCTTAGGAACACTAGATCCAATAGGGACTCGCTTGACCTAAAGATTGTGGCTGTCACCCTGGATGTGTTACTCTCCCCTCTAACCTGAATCCTAAATCTCTCACTAACCACTGGCATTTTCCCTCAATGCTGGAAAGCTGCGGAGGTCACCCCGGTCTTTAAAAGCAGGGACAGAACCTGCCTGGCCAACTACAGGCCAATCTCTATTCTGCCCCACCTCTCCAAGGCACTAGAGAGGATAGTATATGATCAGTTAGGTACAGTACGTACCTTGATAAGTACAACCTTCAATGCCAAGAAACAGCATGGCTTTCGGAAGGCATATAGTACTTCAATGGCAAAGGTTGAATTAACTGGTCATAACCATAAAGCACTTGACCGAGGGCTCTTGGTGGGGGCCACTTTCATCGACCTCACCAAGGCCTTCGACACGGTCAACCACGACTTGCTTCTCACACAACTCTCTAACACTGGTATGTCCTCTGTCTCTCTAGGCTGGTTCCAGAGTTACCTCTCTAACAGGACCCAGCAGGTCAAGATTCTTGACATTCTATCCGACCATCAGCATGTCAACACAGGGGTGCCTCAAGGTTCCATTTTGGGCCCCCTGCTGTTCAGCCTGTTTCTAAATGAACTCCCAAAAGTCTGCCAGAATAAGATACTTCTATATGCAGATGGTGCTGTTCTCTACATGTGTCACTTTACTCTGGAAGAGCTGGAAAAAGGCATGCAAGACAACTTTACTGCCATGGAAAAATGGTTCCTTCAATCTAAGCTCTTGCTCAACTACACTAAGACTAAAACAATGTTGTTTGCCTCCCATCAAAACTGTCATAAGTCACATCACCTCAACATCTACAATAACTAGTTTGATACACTCGAAATGGTCACCACCTTTAAGTACCTTGGTGTCTACCTTGAGAGCTCTCTCTCCTACAGCCAGCACATAGACCATGTTGCCAAGGCAGCTAGTGCCAGACTAGGTCAGCTCTACCGGCATAGGCAGTGCCTCACCAAAAGTCCCATCAAGCTTGCAGTTAACAGCTCCGTACTCTCTATCATAGATTATTTATTTATTTATTTTCTTTTGTTTACCGGGTAAGTCACACTAGACATCCAAGTGCCTATTTTCAAGTGCGACCTGGGAGAGTTACAAACTTGAGTTTTACAGGTACAGTAACTAAAACAGCTTTTACATACAGTGAGGAGACTAATACGACTATTCCATGCAGTGAAATATAAGAATACATAGAGTGGAGACATTCAGTAAAAAACACATGAGCCCGGGGATAGTTACAGATGACCCGGGAGAGATAAGAGCTGTGTCCAACATGGACTGGTAGTCCACGGAGCCGGTACCGATACAGCACTTAGGCAAATCAAGATTGTCTTAAACAAAGCCTGCAGACTAGTCCTGGGTGTGGACCATTTAACTCACACTTGTGAACTATACTCATGCACTGGTTGGTTAAACCTGAATAGCAGAATTCAGTACCAAGTCTGTTTATTTGCTAAAAAATACACCCTAGGTCTTGCTCCTCCTGGAGTGAGGCAATGGCTAAGAAACTCCACTTCCTCCAGACTAACTAGGGGGTCGAGTAAAGCTGCCTTCATTAACCCATTCCACCGGACCTCACTAGGGCAACGGTCCTTCGAATACAGGCCCCCCGGCTGGCTAAATTCCCTTAACTCTGAACTTATTGAGGAAATGAAACTACACCCATTTAAAGCCAAGCTGCTGCAGTACATGGCCACTCTTAGTAACTGTGACTGTGTCTTTTGTGCATAATCCTACAGTTATTGATAGGTTATCTGTCCTGCATAGCACTCATCTCCCCCCCCCCCAACTTCCTCCACTGCCTGGTGTGACCCCACTGAGCACTTACTCCCACATCCCACTTTATCCCCCCGCCTTTCTGCTTTCTCTTCACAAATGTTAATCCCCCAATTTTCACCCCTCCCCCGGTTTCCCATCACCTCACCCCCCACTATTAAAACCCTTTTCCCTTATCCTCTCTCCCTCACATTACCCAGCCCTGTCCGATCACCTATTTACGTAACCCTGGGTAGATTCCTATCCATTCCCACCCTCTGACTAGTCAATCCCTTATTCTGTCACCCCCTTTTTCTCTTCCCCCACCCTCCTCTGCTCTCATCTATTCTGTCCCCTCTCCTTTGGTCACCACCACTACTGGCCCTCCATAACTCTACTGGCATGCTCTAAAGCTCAGCTACCACTATAAATTGCTTGTCCACCTTAGGTATGCTCTTAGTACTGTTGCAATAAAATTGACCTCTCCTACCTGATGTATTTTAACTGTGCTTGCTTGAATCTGTATCTGTATGTACCATAATGTACTTGTCTGCTGTATAGACCCCTATCAGTTTTGTAATGTCTATGTACCTTGTCTATTGCCTTATGACGTGGAACCTTTGTAAACGAGCTTTTAGCTCAAGGTTGTTATCCGAGATTCCAATAAATAAAAATAAATAAATAAATACATATAGTATCATACAATTCTGAGGATTAGATTACTATCCACAAAAACATTTGGCATGAGGCTGGGCCTGCGAATGGCTAGGAGCAGGTGCAGGTGGGAAGTTGAAGTTGTCTAATTTGGTATTTGAAGCAGTTGTGAGAGTATGAGTTTCTTATGAGAGGTGGACATTGGTTCCATAAAGAGGGGAGTCTGTGGAACGAGGACGGTTTGGGGAGGAAGAAAGAACCGGAGTCCCTTGACTGCAGTGAGTACGGGGAAATGGCAGCTGGTGTTAGCCTCTCTGCCAGGTAAGGAGGGGAGTAGGCTGAACCAGAATTTGGATATGAAGGAGATGGAGTAGCTGAAGTGATGATGGGATAGGGGTGATATCCCAAGGGAAGAAAGGAGAGTGCAGTGGTGGGTTCTGAGAGGGGAATTTGTGGCAAAGTGGCAGAAAGCATAGAGGAGAGAGTCAAGCCTGGATAACGAGGAGGAGGAGGAGGAGGCAGAGCCATACACTTTGTCAGTATAGTCGAAGATGAGAGTGATCATTGTTATTTATTCATTTATTTAGTCTTGGATTACAAATACCTTTGAGCACAGAGAGCTCTTTCACAAAGGTTCCACGCCAGAGGGAGGGGTAAACAGACAAACTGGGGAGATAAAATAACATAGTTTTCAACTGGAACAGACAATCAAAGTAAATATAAAATAAACTAATACAGCTAAGTCTAAGTGGACAGAGAGAGCAGGAAAAAGAGGTGGGTAGGGAATGTTGGAGGAGCAGCCAGGGGCCTTGTCCTTTGATTAAGGGGGTTATGGGCAGTGGGAAGGCAGCAGAGGTGGGTAGGGGTGGAGGGATGGGGGAGAAGGATAAGGCAGCCAGTGGCCTTGTCAAATAGTTATGATGAGGTGGGGAGGTAGAAAAGATAATTGTAGTGAATTGTGGGAGCACAGGTCAGGATATTGCTTGTAGATGGAGGAGTCTTAGATGAAGCAGTTGCATGAACTGCTACAGTTGAGATGTTAATGAAGCAGAAGCTTAAATTGGCCAAGACTAGGAATGGTTGGTTGATTTATCTCTGTGAAGTGCATTAAACCAGTAGGGTGCTCAATAGGCAAATGATCATTGCCCCTGCATTGTCCAGCATCTATGAACATGGAGAAGTTGGTTCTCTGTGCGACACATGTGCTGGGAGCTGCAATGCATACTAAGCAGACTTGCGGTACCAGGCAGCAGCAGGCTAAGAAATGCTTTTTTGGCTAACAGGTAGGTTTGGTATTGGATCCTGCCGCTGAGTTGAAGCCAGCCAGTCTGAGCAGGTTCCATGTTGCCGTGGTGACAGGAATGTTAGTGACCTCCCCTACAGTGACACATGGTCACCGACATCCCTGACACCGCCAGCTCCGGTCCCCAACTGGAAAATGCCCTGACATACTATCGGTGTTCATGCAGGGGGGCTGTACCACCCTGCTCCCCCCCCCGGACTTAAGGATTCCAGCTCTGGGGGGTGTGGATCTCGGGGGAGAGTGACCAAACTCCAGAGTCGATGACTCTGGCATCGCTCCAGCAACCCGGTCAACACTGCAGGTGTCATCAGGTTGCTGTCGCTGTAACAGCATCACTGTAAGAGCATCGCTGTTACAACGGTACACCATCTGATCATGCAGCTCACATGTATGAGTGAGATGTGCCACCCCAGTGAGTAGTCTGCACACTTTATTCAGAGCTACGGAGATCCTATGAAGGGATGACTGGGAGGCTACTTCATAAATTACCAGTCCCTATTCTACAATGGATATGACAGAACTTTATATAACAAGTTTGAGGGCATCCTGTGTCAGGCAGTGTTTGTGCCGGTGGTGTAGTCCAATCTTGATGTTGGCCACCCTAGCGACATAGTCAATATGCTGGGTCTAAGAAAGACTGCTGTCTAAGGTTACCCCCAGATATTTAAAATGTTGCACTTGGTCAAGTGGGACTCCGAGATAGTTTCTGACGGTAAGTGCATGGGATTTATGCTGTAGCAAGCGCTGCTGAACATCATGACTTTGGTTTTTTTGTAGTTCAGGATCAGTTTGTGTTTGATAAACCAGTCCTCTACTTCCTCAAAGCCACGCTGAAGGTGCTGCTCCAGTTACTTGGGGTTGGAGTTGCTTGAATATAACAGCACCATCCACATAAAGAAGGATCCTTTGATGATAAGAGCGAGGGAGGTTGTTGAGAAAGATGCTGAACAAGAGTGGTCCCAAGACAGAGCCCTGAGGGACACCAGAATGAACAGGTTGTTGGTCAGAGATGACATTGGCTATTTTCACCCCCTGAGAGCGGCCCAACAAATAACTTTTGAACCACAGTGTTGTGTCTGAGAAAAGGCCAACAGAAGTCAGTTGCTGGAGGAGTAGCGGGTGGTGAACAGTATCGAAGGCCTTTGTTAGGTCTATGAAAGCTGCTTCTGCCAGAGTGCCTTGATCCAGGGACTGATGAATAAAGCCAGTGAATTCCAAAAGAGCTGTAGTGGTACTATGCCCCTTACAGAATCCATGTTGCTGTGGGCATTGGATGGAGTATTTTTTGAGGCAGTCTGCAAGTTGATCAGTAATGATGTGCTCGAGTGCCTTGGATAGCAGTGGGGAGGATAGATATGGGTCTATAACTTCTGTGTAGGGTCCTGTCTCCATTCTTGCAAACTGGGGTGACTAGGACAGATTTCCAAGTTTATGGGAATTGTGGGAGCCACAGTGAAAGGTTGAGAATCTTAGTTAGGGGCAGCAGCACCTCCTCTAGGGTGAGAGCCACAAGCTTGAACTCCAGTGAATCACTACTTTGTCGTGTTCCCCTAGCACTTTGCTAAGATTTCCTAGCCAATGATAGAGAGACCCTTTTGAAGTAAAAAGGAGGGGGAGCTTGGAGTTTTCAGTAGGGCAGTGAGTGTTAGTTGGGTCAGAATCTACAAAGAAGTCTGGTGGGAGGACACTTCCCAGATCCATGAAAGCATTGTTGAAAGTGTTTGCAATGGTTAACGGGTCCAGGGTGGGGATACCATCTATGTTAAGCATGGAGGGTGAAACCTTTTAATCTTTTCCAGTAATATTTTTTATGTTGCTCCAGAAGTTCTTACTGTTTCCCCATGTGTTGGCTAGCATCTCCCTGTGGTGTTTGGGTTTTCTGAGGTGAATTTTCTGTGTGCACGCATTCCTGGCCTTCCTGTATTCTTGCACATCTGCAGGTTTGCCTGTGTCTTTAGCTCAGTGCCAAAGGTGGTCTCTGAGCTTCATCCTATTGATAAGTTCTTGCGTTGACCATGGGTTTACATTGCCTCAGACTTTCAACTCTTTTATGGGAGCATGGGCATCACAAGAATCGTTGAAGTGTGTTATGAAATGTTCCAGGGCACGGTTGACATCATCGGTGGTATCAAGTAGGGACCAGTTAATATTGTTTAAGTCATGTTTAAGGTGCTACAAGAGGCCACTTCTTAGCACCCTGCAGAATATAGACTGGGGGGGATTATGGAATTTGCTAGATCAACTGCAGGAAATTGGGGAGTGGTCACTTAATGAGTCCAGATGCATTGTAACATTGGAAATGCAATCAGGTTGGCTAGAAAGTATCCAGTCAAGAAGGGTGCTTGTCCCTGTCTTGTAGTTAGCCCTGGTAGGGGAGGTAACAAGCCGGGAGAGGTGAAGTGAGGTGATAGCATCTTTATAGTGGTCTATATCTGAGGCGAGCCAGTTGATATTTAGATCCCCCATAACTATGGTTTCAGATTTATGGTTCAGGCTATGGATAAATTCCATTATGCTGTGGAAGCCAGTCTTGTGATCTTTAGGTGCAATATAAGCAGATATTACTGTTAAAGCCTTATTATGTGTCCCAAGTAATACTTTAATGGGCAGTGCCTGGGTGGTACAGCCTAGATTAGCCAAGAGTAGTGTATGTGTCTAACAGGTAGTGGGGGGGGAATCACGATTTATGTACTGTAGGCCTAGCTTAGGGTGCAGCTTTGGTGTGATTGCATGAATGTGATTCGAGAAGTTTAATTGGGGGTCAAGCCATACTCCTACATACTTGTATGTAGAGACAGCATTTAGTGAGGTCCCATCTAGGGAGGTGATAGCAAGTGGACAGGATATTCTCATGAGTTTTTGAGCAGACCCGAAAGTCAAAGTCATGGAAACAGTTTTGGATGAGTTTATTTTGAGATGGTTTGCGTGAAACCAAGACTGCATGTTGTGATAATCGTGTTGCAGTCATGACTGACCGTCATTTAGAATTGGACCAGATGTGAAAAGGATGGTGTTGTCTGTGTACATGTGGATGAGGGATGTTGAACAGACAGATGGGAGGTAGTTAATAAATAGAGAGAGCAGAATGGAGCCTAGAATCAAGCCCTGGTGGACACTGGCTATTATGGGGAGAGGGAGAGATGTGGAGTCTGCAATCCTGACTGCCTGGAGCCTATTTTCAAGGTACAATCTGAACCACTGAATTGCAGGAGGGGTGAGTCCAGCTGCCTTGAGTTTGTTAAGGGGCAGGGGTTGGGAAACAGAATTGAAGGCCTTTGCCAGGCCAACGAAGATTGCAGCAATCAGCTGGCCTTGGTCAGTGGCAGACTGGATGTGTTCGGTGATGCAAAGGAGGGAGGATATGGTGGAGTGGTGCTTTCTGAACCCAGACTGATATAGGGAGAGGAAATATGTGGACATGAGAAAGATAGTCATTCTGTACTGGATAAGAGTTTCTTGCAGTTTGGCAAGAGCGGGGAGATCGGTCCGTATTTTTCAGATACTGACGGGTCATCACCCTTGAAGAGAGGGATGACATAACCAAGTTTCCAAGCCTGAGGGACATTGCCAGAGGAGAAGGACAGGTTTAGTAGGTAGGTGAGGGGAACAGCAATTGCAGGTGCAGATATGCAGATATACACAGAAGTTTGGGGTGGATACCATCAGGGCTGGATTTTGAGATGTTCAAGGAGTAGAGGGCATTAAGGACTTCTTCTGGTTAGGTGGATGTGAGGAGGAAATTGTTCTGGGTAGGATTTATGGGGGCCATGTGAGAGCCCGAGTGGGGGGAGGTCAGATTAGGAAGGGCACGGGTGGTGAAGAAGTTGTTTAGGGTTTCTGCTATTTTGACAGTATCAGAAATTGTTGTTGTTATGCTTGAGAGCTGGAGTGGTAGTCTGAGAGGGGGAGTCAGTAAGGGAGTGGACCACCTTCCAGAAGGAAGAAGGTTGGGTGGTGTTTAAACTGGACTTAAAGTATTCAACTTTGGCTTTGGCTTGTCTTATAGCTTAGATGCAGGCATGTCTAGAGAAGTTATAGGCCTGTCTAGATAGAGGGGGTTTGTGTGATTTTAAATAGGGACCAGGCCTTATCATGAGTTTTACTGAGGGCAATTAATGTGCTGGAGATCCACTGGCTGTGGCGCTTTTTGACCCTAGCTTTAACCTGTGGGGCATGGGAGTCCCAGACATTATTGAAAGTACGTAGAAAGCTGGACAGGGCTGAATCAACATCAGATGCGAAGTAGAAAAGGTCCCAGTTTGCATGTTTTAGGTCATGTAGGAGAGAGCTGATGTTAAGTGAGTTTAGAGGAGGGGTAATGATGCATTTAGGGGCTGATTTTGGAAGTTGAATTTTTCTGGCACCGTGTGTAATACAGTGATCACTTAGGGCTGCATCCAGTACACCAGCAGCGGAAATTCTATGTGGATGGGAAGCGAGGATCCAATCAATTAGGGAGTGGTTCGCTGAGAGAGGAATGTAACAGGTGGGCCCAGTAATTAATTGGGTGAGGTTAAGAGCCTCTAATTTAGATGTGGTGGTTTTGGCCAAGGGGGAGAGTCAGCCTAGGTTGTCATCCCCTAGTAGGTGTAGTTTGCTGGATGCAGCGAGGGGGCATAAAGAGGACACAAAAGAAATGAGGGCATCCTGGATAAGGTGTAGGGAGGCGTAGATCACCCTGATGAAAATTGGTAGGGTGGAAGAGAGGGTGAGTTGGGGTAAAATCAGTTTGTGTGAACCAGAGCAAGATTCCCTCTTGATGACTGAGCAAGAGAGTGGTTGTTTTACATAGATCGCTACACCTCCACCCCTTTTGCCGTGGTCCTCTGGGTGGAGGGTGCAATTGGGGATAGATCGGGAGGAGTCAGGGGTTTTGGTGGAAAGCCATGTTTCTGTGAGGCATAGTGCGTCAGG
Organism: Neoceratodus forsteri; assembly: GCA_016271365.2. Lineage (NCBI taxonomy): Eukaryota > Metazoa > Chordata > Ceratodontiformes > Ceratodontidae > Neoceratodus > Neoceratodus forsteri. The sequence continues at coordinate 437,984,944 of JADMNL010000023.1, forward strand.
GGAGTGTTGAGTCACCCAGCAGCTAAGCAGGTCTTGCTTAGGTAAGAGACTCCTGATGTTAATATGTATGATATTAAGGCCTTTGTGGGATGTAGTTTGTGTTTGCCCTACGGGGGACCTGGGTTTAGTTTAATGTTCCCTGCTAGAAGCAGGATAGGAAGGAACATTGAAAGGTGGCTGGCAGTTTGTGCCCTCTTGTAAGTAGAGGGGATTTTGGCACAGCACGGGAGAACCATAGAACAGTTAAGCAGGAAGTCATCTGGAGAGAGTGGCATAAGAAGATATTTGGTGAAAAGAGTGTTGCAGTGGTGGATAAGTTGAGGAAAGGGCTGGTGTTAGCTGGTTAGGGTGGACAAGAGGGGCATTGGGGGTAGGGCTGGGTAGTTGCAGCTAAATCAGGAAGATGGAGGGGAGTATGAGAGTAGAATAGAAAAGAATGCTAGGATAATGAAGGGGGTTGCATTGGTCATGGTATAAGTTACTAGTGTGGATGTGAGAAGGGAATCAGAAGAGTAGTGAATCGAGAGACTGTAAGATGAGAGAGGGGGTGGGATGGGAAGGGTTGTGATTAGGTCAGAGGTTTCAATGGATAAAGAAACTAGCCATGAGGTGTGTAGAGTAGCAGGGATGAAGGGTGCGGGTGTTCAGTATGTTCTCTGCATGAACAATTGGTGGCAGTATAACCTATAGCAAGGGAGAGCGGGGCAGGAACTAGCATGCTCTCTGCTAGAACACTTGTTGGCAGTATAGCCTAGAGTGATGATGAGGCCGTCGGAGGTATTATTATGCTCCCTGGCAAAACTGTTGTTGGCAGTGTAGCCTAGTGGTCAGAACACTGGGCTGTGAATAAGTTAGGCAGTTGCAGTTCAGAATTTGATTACCAAGGCATCCACACTTAACCAAGTGACTTGGGTCAGGTCAATTAAATACTGGGGATGATGAGAGTATCACTTTAAGCATGCAAGGTTTCTAAAAAAAGAGAGGGGTGGAATGAACCAATATCACTCTAATAATAATATTACTCTAATAATTTCAGGTAGGGGTAGAAAAGTGGGCTGCTTGGTTCTGGCCATAGCTTTAAAAGTAGCACCATCCCTGGGTGGGTGGAGTGTAGCCTTGCAAGATGGCACCTGATGCCGAGTCTGGAGTTCCCACTTGTGAGTGCTGGCAGTTGTCCCAGGGCTGGTGGGGGGGGGCAACAGCCCTGCTCACACCACCCTGAGGGCTCCTGTGGATTCTGGGTTCTGGGGAGGTCTGAGGAAAGAAGGAAGAGAATGGTCAAGATAAGATATGCTGAAGAGGGAGGACAAAGTAAACTGGGAGTGAAATGTGAGAGAAAGTTAGGTGTGGGGGAAGGGGGCTGTCAGGGAAAGACCTGAGGCAAGAGAGGCATTTTCAAACATCAAGATCACAAAATACAGTACTTTGTAGTCAGATACATAGCCCAGTTAACTTAGCACAGTACAGCCTGTTAAATGGCAGTTGCAAACTGAGTTTAACCAGAGAACTGAACTGGGGCACACCAACAAAGCACGGTACAGTCTTAGTTACAAAATGAAGATTTCCCAACTGAATAAACTGCACTGAGAAACTATGCATTCACATCGCATATGCTAGCAATTAAGGCACGGGTTGTAATATAGTGAATCAGTATGGGACGCCTTTAGCCCACGAAAACAATTAGATTTCAGCAGACAAATATCCCTATAACACACTATGAGTGTAGCCTTGCAAGATGGCACCTGACGCTGAGTCTAGAGTTTCTACTTGTGAGCGCTGGCAGTCATCCAGAGCTTGGGGGGGGGCAGCAGCCCTGCTCACACCATCCTGAGGGCTCCTGTGGATTCTGGTTTCTGAGGAGGTCACTGAGCTTTTAGATGAGGTTTGAGGATGGGACTAGAGAAGGGGAAGCATATTGGGAGAGGGAGGCTGTTCCAGAGATTTGGAAGATGAACAGAGAACGGCAGACTGACCTACAAAGGATTTGTAACAACTGATGAGAGATGAAGGAACTGGTGAGTTATGAAGTTCCTGCCAGCTCACAATTGATGATACATTTCATATTTTGAGTCAGGTTATTGCATGTCTGATTTATTCCACACATTGTTTTCAAATATAAGCCTTTCAATTTTTCTTTCTCAGAGCTCTGTTTATAGCATAATATATTTACTTAGGTTTTAAATAAATAATAACTGGTGGGCATTTTTTCCCATACAAAAAGTTAGATGTAATTCACCATTATAACAAGCTGGTTATAATGGTGAACACATCACTTTCTGTAAGGGAAAAATGCAAGGTATTGACTGGGTCATGCCACTGTTTTTGCCATCGCTTAAAATACAACCACCTGCCAGTACAGCAAAAAGTTTCACAGACCTGGCATTGCCATTGATCCTTTTGTTATGATATCACTTTGATGTGGCTCACCATTTGCATGTCTTATCTGTCACCATTTAATGACATGAAGTCTATTTCCTGGTAGTCTCCTGTATTTCATGAAGTTGCTTTCTTTGCATCCTCCTCTTTGTTAAGTAATCAGGGATCCACAAACTCATGTATATATATTATGAATGCTGGTTACTTTTCTCTGCACCTGATGAAGGGACTTGGGAGGTTATGAAAGTTTGTGTAAATATTTTTTATTCAGTCTAGTAACATATTACTACAATAAAAGTGCACTTGAGTTTAAATGTTGAAAATGTCATGAATTAACTAAATGGTCACAGCTTTGTATCTCTGACAGCTCAGTTCTTACTGTCTTGTATTTTTGCATTATTTACAGAGCACTGCCTTGCACTACCTGAATTGCTGTGGCTAAAAAATGCTCACCAGGAATTATATAAAACAAGACACGAGGTAACGTGTAAAACTCAGATTTTACACATACCCTCAGTGTGGGATGCTAAGATACTGTAAGCCCATTGAGCTTCACTCCCAGGGTCTGTGTAGCATCCTAAACCACAGGTGTGTGTAAAATTCTCATTATACACACTGCCCCATGCATTATTCTATATTTGAAGTTTTTAAGTTTTGAGGGTTTGAAGTTTTTTAAAAGCCCCTGCTCTTAGACCACAACAACTATGAATAAATTAAACATTTTGGTGTGGTGCTGTGCTGTTTACAAGCAGAACTGTGTGCTAGCACCCTACTATTATGCCCCCAGTATGAACCCAGTATGTAATGTCAGAAAGTCACCTCAGGGGAAGGGATTTTTAAAAACTGATAATGGTAGCCATTTTTAATTACTTGAATCATTAAGCATAAAATTAGTAAAAAGAAACTGCCTTGCAAACAGCTGAGATAAATACAAATATACTGATGATGAATCTAATTATGTCAAAACTATGTTAATGCTGAAAAACTGCTAAGAAATTATGTTGCTTTAATTTCTGGATTACAAGATGACAGCTCCTAATAGTAAAATAACCTGTTTTATAATAACTGGTGACCACCTATAATAGCCATAATCTGTCTTTACACAGTATAACAGTAACGTGTGTACAGTACATCTGTTCTCCCGATCCCACTCCATACTCCAATTATTGAAACTATTTAAAATACTTGTTTTCTTCAAGACAAAATCTCTCCAGGCAAACTAACCATGCTTTTTTCCTTCACAGCAAAGCAGACCAACCATTACAGGGTTTCCACCAAATCTATATTTCTTTGTACAGTACACAGTGGCCACTCTGCCATCTTTGTAGAAAAAAACCTTAAGTAACTAAACTTGTGATTGGTGGCTAAAACATCAAAAACATTCTGCAGTTTGTACAAAGCAGAGATGACTAGCCATACTTTGTTTAAAGATCATTACAGCACAATAGACTTAACAGTTGATTTTCCCCAGAATCGAACGCTCTCTGTGAAGTCCTTGGTGTCCCCAATCCCCTCTTACAAGAGAAAATGTAAAGTTAGCAAAGTCATGATCTGCAAATGAAAAATTGAAAATCATATATAGTTTAAAAAAAAACAGTGGCTAACTAACCATGCTTTTTTTTAATTCATCGCAGCACATCAGAGCTAAATTGGTTTTCACCAGAATCAGTCTCTCTCTTTGCATAACTTATTGCCTCATCCCTCCTTAGCAAAGAAAACTTACATTAAATCAGACTCACAATCTGCCTATGAAGCATCCATTACCTTCTATAGTTTGAAAAAAAAATCAGATACCTATGTTTTTTTACAGATCATTGCAGTACAACAGACTGCTGAGCAGAGTTACGGTGATTTTCCACATAATCAGTCTCTCTCTCTCTCTCTGTAAGCAATAATTTGTAACACCCCCTCCCCATTTGGCAAACATAACATTTAGTATGTAAATTCATGCCTTGCAAATGAATTATCAAACACGTTCAGCCTGCAATATATATTACTTGTGCACATAACCAGCTCTTTTTTACGGCTGTAGTGGGCAGAGTCTGCAGCCATCTTGCTGTAACTGGAAAAATGGTATACCAAAGCACAAATTAGGAGATTACAGAGCATCCTTCCACAACTCCAAATCACTACACCAACTGAATGAAATACTTCCCTCTCTCTGTTCAGTAGACCAGTTCCAGAATTATTTTTTCAGCTTGTTTGTCTCTCTCATAATGCTGGCTTCAGTTTACCCAACAGCTAGTGTCTCAGAATAGGCACAAAGGCAAGTTACTTTCACCACTTCTTTGAAGCAGTTTAACTGACTGCAACAGTACACTTAGAAACTGATTTTTTGCACACTAGTGTCAAAAAAAAACCTTGCTTGAATAGCTAGCTACTGAGAGAGAGAGAGAGAGAGAGAGAGAGAGGGGGGGAGCTCCAGTTTCTAGCCAGAGATGTACCAGGCATTTGTAAAAAGAAATCATCAGAAGTCTATTTGACCTGTTTTAGCACATGATTTAGTATGTTCACTTGCTGGCTAGTTAATTTAATGTATTATTGAAATGTGATTTGCTAGTCTTTGGAACCTAAATAATTTACTGACATAATTTCCAACAGAGGACACAGCAACCTTTTAGAGAAAATAAGAGGAGTTTCAAATTACTTTCTCCATCACTCCCCAAATACATGTATGTGTGTGTGTGTGTGTGTGTGTGTGTGTGTGTGTGTGTGTGGCAATGATTTATCTCCTCTGAAGAGCTGGCTTATGTTAACCTTTTCAGGACCTATCCACTTATTAATGGCATTGGAACTCTCATGGCTTTATATTTGTAGGAGGGGTAAATGCTAGACAACTAATGTTTTAGTGGTTTCCAGGGATTGCAAGGGGCATCATAGGGGATTGCAAAGAAATCATAGTGGTGTCAACTGCAACACCTGGCTACCCCGGAATGCATACCTCTCACCCTACCAGGACCAACATGAGGGACACCACCCATTACAATCAGGAACAGATGCTCACAATCAGGGCCACCATTCTCACTTGATGTACAGGGCAGCATCACTATTTTTACATCTATTTAAATGCGCTCCACAACCTTTCCTAAGGGTAATACTGTGCACTGACATTAATACTTACAGTACTCTCTTGTACAAGGCATTCATATGTAAACCAAAAGTGAACTGGCTGAACAGAATTGCAGCCATGTTACAAGTTATTTCCCCAAAATTAATAAAGTGGTAAAAAAAAAAAACAAGGTCTGAAACTGTAAGCAACATCATTGGCTATGTGTCATTATTGTGTAGACAATGGCTGGATTATTAAAAATAAAACAAAAATAAACAAAACCCCATATTGTAGCTTATCCAACATTGTTATATAGTGGGATACCATCATAATACAGTAACTTCATACACTATATACCTATCATGATTTCACCACTCTGTGAGTAGAATATTGCTTCACATGTGTCCCCCTTGATTTTTTTTCTCCCTTGCTCAAGCATATATTTAAGCAAATAATGCACAACAGGGGGTGTGTTATTGTGAGATTTACATACGCCTAAAATCATGTTTTGGGCTACAGAACCATTTTATTTTTATTAATTTCAATAAATCTGAGGTTTTGTTCTTCCACCTATAATAAAATAGTCCCAGTTTGGTAGATGAGGATATGTGCTGTTTATTATTTTAGGGGACTGTATGTAAGTTTACATTCCACCCCATTTACAGAGCACCGAAGGGAGACCACACTGTAAGTTTCACATCCCACCCCATTTACAAATTGCTGAAGGGAGACTGCCAGTGCTGAATGAAGGGAGATGGCACATGAGGGTGGAGTTGGTCATTGTAGAGTGCTAAAGGGAGAAAATGCCCTAGGGTGGCCATGTGTCATCACTGCCATGAACAGTCAGATTGGGAGAAGCAGGAGCTTCCTGAAAAATGGCATTTGAAACTGCTAGCATACTGGTGAATGATGAGAGTGTTTCTTCAAAACCAGGTGATGTTCATTCCTGGTGATACTTTGCTGTTGTACCACAAGCCCACATGGTCTTTATAATGGCAGTGCAGAATTGCTGTTGGTGCTGCTGCAATTAGTTTACTATTGCCATGGCACACAGTACTGCTCAGCAGTGCTTCAACTGTAGTGACAGCAGGAATGTAAAAGTAGGTGTGAGACATGTTTAATTGATGTTTTATAAACTGATTAGGCACCTCTGCTCCTTTAGTCAGTTTACCTGCAATCGCAGTTCGCTTACCGGAGATTGTGAATATGGCAGCTGACACAGCTTCAACATTCTGTCACTTGATCTACATGTAGGGAAACATGATCAGGTCACAATAGGTGAACTGGGACTTAAGCTATGTGTTTGTTGTGAGATTTACACATGGGTAAAGCACCAGACTGACCAATCATCTAACAGCATTTTTTTTGTCCATTTTATAATATTACATAGACAATGACAGCAGACAAAGACCAAAGGTCCATTTAGTCTTCCTAGACTACCCTATCTGCACATGGACCTATTGTCCATACAGGGTTTTATCCCTCCCGGTCCACCCCCCCTGCTCTCCTCCTTAATGCTCCTGACCTGAGCAACCACCAAACCCTTTGCTCCATCCCAGCCATGCCTAAAACCATTTACATCTTGGTACCCACCACCTCTGCTGGCAGACTGTTCTACAGCTTCACCACCTTTTCCATAAAATAGAATTTCCTCACATCCCTCTCAAACCTTCCCCTCTCCAGTTTCAACTCATGACCTCAGGTTCTTGTTTGTCAAAACATGTTTATTTACAGTCCTTGATTAACTCTCACTGCATCTTTCCTGGACTTGGGACCCCTCCTCAAAAACATAATTACACAGCAGGAGGGGAGGAGAATATGGCATCATGAGAGGCTGCATTGTTTGGGGGTGTTCCTAAAGTTCAAGGAGTGTACAATAACAGTAGATTAAGGTTTTGAAACAAAACAAGTATGGGTATAGTAACACCATTAGCTTGCATTTCAGTTCTACTATGAAAGGAGCAGACAAAACAACCAGCGACATTACTGAAATTTTGAATAATAATGAAATAATTGAATTTTTAGAAAAGGTAAGCAATTAGAAAACATGGGTCTTCAACTAGAAATAATATGATGCAAAAAGGGTTGACAGTGACCCCTTTAAAATAAAAATTAGGTAAAAAAAGAGAGATCTTGTTCCTTATTCATCTCAGTCATTAATGGGGGTAAAGTTTTGTCCTACCTGGCACTGGGTGTACATGAAGCATCACCACTATCACCAATGGCTACTATAAAATCAATGTAGCAAACATTTCTAGGCTCCCTTTCGCCATTGTGGCTAAGACATTTTGACGAATGCTACTGAATGTGGCTGGCTGTCGCATCACACCACAATCGGCCAACACTGTCACATCCATCAGTATGTTTGGCCAATTGGTGCCATGCAGCACAGCAATTTTTGTTTCTTTTTTCCTCACAAAAATCATGAGCAAAGCCTGCTAAAGAGTGCAAGTTCACTCACTGCTCCTTGAAAACATGACATCTGTCTGCCCAGTTCGGGCACCAAACAGTGGAGAACTCTAGGATGTTTGGGTCACAAAGACAGGAAAGCAGCATCAGACCAGGTTTATAGAGTAGCTAATTCAGTTCACAGGTGGCTAAAACACTGGGTGCATTTTAGCCAGGGACTAATTTTTAAACTATAGCATTTAATCAGCTGGCATGTTATGTTCTGTCCCCTTATCTCAAGTAGCATTGGACCATTTGCTGGATGTGTAAGGGAAATATTTTGTACCCCTCCCCATGTAATATTCTTTTACACTTTGTAGCAAGACGATAGTAATTTCTATTAGTTCTTATTCCTTGTCACAGCCCTTCATGGGAATAAGAAACCTGGAGAAAACTAGACTCATATAAGGATGAGAGATAACTAAATGACCACTTTAAACGTTTATGAGACAACTGTATATGGATGTACAACATCTCCTGTTGTCTCAGAATTCCCAGTAATAACTCTCAAGTATTAGAGGTAACAGTTTTTGGAAACAGGAAAACAATTTGCTCTTATAGTGTTGTGTAGAGGCATGACGTCAGACTGTAAATGGCAGGCAGGTATTCGGGCATCCCTCTGCACTCTGTCCACAGGAAAATGTATATAACCATCTGTAACTGAGCTTGCAACACCTAGCTATTTCAGTTCCTCTATTTTCTATTACCCATTTGATTATCATGTCTGTGTAGCATAGTACAATATGAACTACAGTATGCATGCCACACAGTTTACAGTATTGACATTACGCACATTAATAATTTTACACTGTATCCATTCAAATTACATAACCTGTCATACATAGAAATATAGAAACTGATGGCAGATAATGACTGCTGGGCCCATCTAGTCTGACCATTTTTAATTATCACATTTGCTACATACCCAGCTTGATCTACAGCACTGTCTCTTCCACCCCTTCCATCCTCCAAACCAAAAGTTAATTGGCCAAACAGAATTGCAGTCACATTACAAGTGATTTTCCAAAAATGAATAAACAAACAACCCCCCCCCAAAAAAAAAAACAAGGTCACAAATTGTAAAGAGCATCCTTAAGTATCTGTCATTACTGTGTAGGTAATGCCTGGTTTATTAAAAATAAAAACAAAATGAAATAAAATCCCATATTGTACTGTAGCTTACTCAGCACTGGTATACAGCTGGGTACTATCACAATACAGTAACTTCATGCAGTATGTACCTGTCACGGTGTCACCACTCTATGAGTAGTATATTCATTTACACATGTTCCCCTTGATTTTTTCTCCCTTGCTCAATGCTTCTATTATTACAGATTTGATGATCATGTCTGTGTAGCATAGTACAACATGAATTATGTGTGCCACACAGTTTACAGTATCAATATTGTGCATATTAATAATTTTACACTGTATCCATCTGAATCACATCACCTGTCATACATAGAAATATAGAAACTGATGGCAGATAATGACCTGAGGGCCCATCTAGTCTGCCCATTTTTAATTATGATCAGTTTTGCTGCAGACCCAATTTGATGTACAGAACTAACTCTTCCATTCCCTACTTTCCTCCAAGGGTTCCTTTGTACCTATCTGAGGCATTCTTGAAGCCCACCACTGGTTTCACCCCCACTGCCTCCCATGGAAGGCTGTTCCAGAAATCCACCACCTTTTCTGTAAAGAAGTACTTCCTCACATCTGTCCTGATTCTACCTCCTTCCAGCTTCATATCATGACCCCTTGTTCTACAGCATGTTTTCCTCTGAAACATATATCCTTCCTATATCTTATTAATCCCCATGAGGTATTTAAGAGGCTACATCATATCCCAGCTCTCCCACCTCTCCTCCAGGGTGTACATATTTAACTCTTTCAGTTTCCTCTCATAGGGTTTCTGACACAGACCTTGCACCATCTTGATATCCATCAGCTCTCTTCTTGTCACTTTTTCCTTTTTCCAGTTGTTTCTCCTGCCTCACCTTTCTTCTTTGACTGTTCCTTTTTCCCATTTCCTCTTTCACTAATCCCCTGCTTTCTTGAACAACTTGCACTCTGGTGGGATTCTTTCCCCTCAGTATCAACTCTCTATCAGTCTATGGTGGCCTACTTTCTGCCTCCTCTATTTCTTCTGTCACCCCCCTCAGCTATGTCCATCAAAGTAACATTTAAACTGTCCACTGAGGACTATGGTTCTGTCCTTAATGGAAGGTGGCCATCACATTGGTATAGGCTCTTATCCTTCCAGTTTGGTTCTCAGTCCCCATTATAGCCATACCTCTCCTCTCTGCACCATTTCATCTACCACTACTTGAAGGATGTGTTACAGAGCTCCCTCTCCTTCCCCACATAGTACAAGATGCACTCACCACTTGCATTTTAAACACATGGAAAACACAGGATCAACCAGATAAAAAATCTAACTTTATCAAAAATGAAGTTTACACACAAAGCTGACTACAGCAATTCACTTTTACATTTAAGCCCATGAAACACTTTTATCAAGTCAATGCATTAGCAGCCATAGTGACTCTGACCATAGTCTATTCTTCTTGCAGGTGAACATGTTGCAGAGCCAACAGCAGCCTGCATGGTACCTTCCTTGATCCACGTATTGCTTCCTCCACAATGCACCAAAGACTGAGCTATCACAAGAAGCAGCAACTACTGAACTCCTCCCACTAGACTGATATCATGTACATCACTTCTAGTTGAATTCCTCCTGCTGATCAGCTAAGTAAAAACTTTTGAAAAACAGCAAGAAATTAGCTTTTTTAACTAATTTTACAATTGATTAGTTATGTAATTAAATATAGCCTACACAAGCAAGTTTCCAAAATTATTTCCCTTAAGGTAACTTTTTTTTGAGCTTACTGTGGCTGTATTAGGAGGGTGCTTGCACACACCTCTGATGGTGAGCAGCACAATGTCACACCAAGATGTTTAATTTATTAATAGTGGGTAAGACCAGAGAACATTTACATTTCAAAACAAAGAAACAAACAATAATAACAATAACAAACATAATCTTAGTTCCGGAATGAAATACAATGAAGAGAAAATTGATACTGCACACCCTGACATAGTGCCGCACATTTGGTATAAAACATTGGTGATTGTAGGGTGACTGACTCTTTCAATTTGAGCCACTATTAAACACTAAATAAAGATCATTTATACAGTGTCTTGTGGTCTGCCTTTTTTTCTGTGAGTTATACTGGTGTGCTGAACTTCTTTGTGGCATACTGTTCACTGATGTGTTTGCCAGAAACACCCAATTTCTAAACAAAAACTGTGTATATCATGAATTGGTTTTCTGACAACAAATGTTGCTGCTTTAATCTGCTCCAACTGATTGTCTACTTCTGACATCACAGTCCTCTGATGATAACATCACAGTCTGTCACTGGGGAAATGAGTCTGTTGTCGCAGGCAGGAGATTGTAATGTCACTTCTAGTATAGACAAGCAGCCCAAGAAAATGAGGTCAAGAGGATAGTGATCCTGCTTTTAAAGAGGAGCTCAGCTCCAGTCACCAACAAAACACTTTCAGTCACCATCAAAACACCTAACTGTTCAAACCAGCATAATTCCGTTAGAAAACATACCAAGCATTTTACATCTAGATGTATTCTTCTGTTTATTATTAATGACATTTGCATCGCAACTGGTTCATTGTTCCCCACAGTTACCTTACTGCTCAGGCTGTCAGGAGTTGAGACCCTACTCCCTTGCTTTGATTAGGACTGGGCAAAAGTTAACATCTGCTGGTGGAATTCAGGCAAAATTATATCCTGCTTCCATTCAACTTCATGAAATTTCAGTGAAAATTTTGCAACCTTTTCCAAAATCTAAATTTCAACTGCATCTGTCTAATTTTCAAAGTACAAATCCAGACTGCACCTGGTCCTGTACCTTATGGAGCAGTGTACCAAGTGTCAAAGTTATAAGCAGCCAAACATTCTGAAAATATTGCATTTTGCAAGTATGTAAATGGTACAATTTTAAGACCCTATCATTTTAGAGCTAGAGAATACAGTGCCCCCTAAAGATCTTTGGGATACAGGATGCATAGAAGGTGCTATATACAGTGGCGTCCCCCAGGATGAAATGCAATTCTGAAGCATTTTGTACACTCTGCAGAATGCTGCAGAAGGTCTACTGAATAAAGCAATGTAATTTGAATGATAATTAGTCCACTTTGTCATTCAGGAAAATGTGACACTGCCAGGATGAAGTGAATGCCACAGTTTCCTGAATGACAAAGGGGACTAATTGCCATTGAAAATACATTGCTTTATTCAGTAGGTCTGCTGCAGCATACCGCAGAGTCTGTTAAAAGTGTGTTTTATCATGGGGGATGCCACTGTACTATATACTGTATAAGCAGTTTCCTTTTGTTTTCACCTCCTTGCTTTTCTGCCAGTGCATCTGCTTCAGTGTGTAACTGGAGGTGTTACCTGTCAGGGATGTACCACAGAAAATCTGTCTCCTAATTTATTCAGCTTATGTCAACTACTGTATGATGCATGACAAATCATCTGGGTGGATCTGGGCTCTAGCAGTGCCAGTAACCAGGTGCTGCCATTGAATTGTTAATCCCCACAAAGTACAAACCAACAGCAGTTGGCACGACAGCCAATGACCGTGTGCAGCAGCTGAGAGTGTGGCATAAGAGGAGGGGTGTTAACTTTAGGAGTATGCCCCTGATGAAGCTTGAGAAAAGCAAAGTGCTGGGGCACCTACACTGTACTTTATATTATGTGGGATTTATTTTCTTGAGACTATGAATAAGTGTATATACAACTTTTGCAGCAACTAAGTCTCAGAGCATATTTATTGCGACAATTGTAGGCTTCCATAGAGTGTGTTGACTTCTATTGGACACGACTATTGTTACATGAGGTCCCTGCACCCTAATTGATTCCGCAGAGGTACACCGCAGACAGCTATCATTTATGTATAAGTTATACTAACATATAGGGCTAAGGACATCTACCGTACAAGAGTAGATGTCAGGATATATATGCACGTGATTGCTATATGATTTACTTTCTAATATACACATGTATTTCTTGCCTACAAGATGTTAAGGACACTTGTGTCCTTGTAGTGTTGTGATATATGAGTCGGCATTGCCATCTTCTGATGATTTGTATTACTACACGGCTATATACAAACTGTACTTTCTTTGATTCCACAAAGTGATGACTATAACAAAATTGTATAAAGAGGAGCCACCTCTAATTTAGCCAATAGGGCTCACCTCTGTAACTAGAAATGTTTCTGTCTTACAGTAACTATGGTAACTATCTAAGGTATATAATGTAAGACATTACGTCTTCTACCTCAGAGACCCAGAGATTGCTACACTCCTTGAGTTATAGGGAACGCATAGCATTGGCTTCCAGTTCCTAATGGTAAGAACTGCTTAGGGCAACTGTGATTTCCCTTTTGGTAGTAATAAACAAGATTTATTACTCTTATGCAATGAGTTTGTGAGTCCGTGCATTCCCATTATTGCCAAGAACCTGAGAGTGAGGGTTTGTACCTCCTGACACTATGAAGAATAAATTGTCAATTGCATTGATCTGTACCAAACCATGTGTGTCTATTTTGTGATGTAGATCATCAGTTAAAAGCTGAGCTGGGACCACAAAGCTAATTTCACCTTTGACTCAAGCTGAAGCTGGAACTTGGGCATCTAGACGTGAAGGATCAACATCTTAACTATTAGGCCACCAAGCTTCCCTGGAGGCAAGTGTAATCATAATGTGAACTAATTAAGTCTGCTTAGTTTGCAGTGATTTCACAGTGGCTCAGCAAGGCAGACACAAATTAGGTTTTCTTTCTTCTTAGAGCAATACAGGCAGTGTTTTTTTCTCTAACACATGGCACAGAGTCTCTACAGGTTAGAATAGGATCCAAAGGGTTTTGTCACCACCTGTCCAATATTTTCATCAGTGTGGGCTCTATTCTTAGAAAACAAATGTCTTGCAGAGAAGAACTATGAATGTGAGACACCACTAATTGCTCTTCTCAAAATTATTTTTTCTCAGAGTCTAAGGAAGAGAAAATATTTTCTCTTTGATTTTGTACTACACGTCAAATGATGTGCTCCTTGTTTAACTTTTTTAAAGGAGTCCCTTCATTATAGAGGAAGCATGGTGCAGTGGCTACAGCACAGAAATGAGAACCAAGACATTCTGGAGACTAAGGTTCAAATCCCAGCAGAGCCATCTAAAGTATATGAGGCATTAAGTGACCTTGAGTAGGTCAACTTACCCTTTCAGTGCTTCTGTCCAGGCAGCTATAAAAATGGATAAAAGCAGTCCCCACTGAAAATGAGAGCCTGTATCTTACCTGGGCTAGCCTGAGTATCTGGGGTTTTTGTGATAGGTCTGTAACTTCAGTATACAGTATGCTATAACATTAACTTTTGCCCGTGCTCTATATCGAGTGCTTCAATAACTATATATTATTCTGCACTATGATTTTTATACCAATGTTCTGTACCTACTGAGTTTGTTCTCTGCTATGTAATATGATTTTTGTCTGTGCTCTATATGTTTTGCTTTGTATCATGCCAATTGCTTTTATGCTTGCGCTTCACTGTAGAAGTGTTTATCTTTTGACTCTCCTAATAATGACCTCCTTGTAAATGAGCCTCACTAAACAGAGCTGTTTTCTGCTATAACAAATACATACAAATAAAAAGTATGAAAACTACATTCAAGCTCAGAGAAACAGTTTGCCAGTGGTAACTAAAGCTCAGTTCCAGTGATGCGAAACAAACAACTTATCATCAGCACATTAATGCTTGCTGAAGTCAGTTTAGTTTCCTCTCTGTTATAGTGCTTCAGGGCCCCTACAGTGTTTCATATTTATCATGTACTTGGGTTGAAATATATAAGCAGTTACGCAGTCCATGCTAGTTCGAATTTTTCAAACCTTTTTGAGGAATCTGAACAAAACTGGCTCATATATTTCAAAATAGTATGAAATCAGCAAGACCTCTTGTTGGTCTTTGTTGACAACCACTGATGAAAACCTTTGCTATATAACCCATTCTTTTTTGTGATGGCTATTCACTTCTTGTTAGAAAGCTACCAATTTACTGTATATTAACTTTTTGCTATCAACATTTCTCATTTTTATTTAACAACTCCCAGATTTATGCTCCATACATTTTGCTGTAAAAAGGTTATACTTACTGGTAAAGTTGATTACAACCCAAACTCCAGTACTAGAAATATCTATTATAAACAACTGTATATAATGAGGTGTGTATAATGGAGAACTCCTCAGTTCTCACAGAAGAATGTGCAGCTTCCAAAAGATGAAAACAGAAATTATAAAAAATAAAACATGGGCATTGTTGTAACTTCTTTTTTTTGGGGGGGCGGGGGACCATGAATTGAAACAAACTAGCAAAAACAAAATAAAAAAAAATAAATAAACAGGCTGCTAGGATGCACAGCTGGGTATCAGCTTTGGCATTCTGAACATGTCCAGTGCATGCAGCTAGCTAACTCTTCAGATTGAAACTGCAGTGTTTTTACAAATGGTGTGCTTTTTTATGATTGTGAACATCATGCACAATTTGCAAGGAACTGCAATCATGTCATGGAAATTGCCAACATTTTTATTTCATTCTTTGAGATCACAAAATTGTCCTTGCTCTCACAGGCTTCACCTGCAAAAGCTGCAGAAGATAAGAAGAAACTGTATATCTCCTCACAAGATTACACTTCAACCTCATGGTCTGTGAGGAATGAAACACGGGTGTGTAAAAAAAACCTCAGTACACCATTCCCAGTACAATTATTCTATAGAGTATAGTAGAGCATTGTTCTGTATAGAATTCCATCCCTTTCAAAATGCTGTTGTACCATAGTTCAAAGGTAATGGAATGTGATTGTATCCTTTTGTGGTACAACAGCATTGTGGAACCTCTGGATACTGCACAGTTCATTTCATTCTGAAAACCAAAGAACCACTGTGTGCACATTTCACATTATACTATACACTATAAAAAATACAGAGTGAGCAACTTTATGCATGGGCAGTGTGTTCTGCCACCTCAGGGTTTTGATTCATATGGACCCTTTCGAGCTCCGCTCTTGAGTTTAGGTAGAATCAGAACTCCTCAGTGGAAGAACACATTGGTTGTGCATAGTTGCCTGACCAGTATTCTCTATATATTACACCACTGAATTGGGACTGCCACATGGAAGGAGTGGGTACTGACCTTTTCTAGCTATCAGTAAATGGTTCTGCATTTCACTGCACTTTGATGTTCTTTGTTCCTCAACAATGTTACCTCTCATCCTCCTGTGAGTAACTTCAAGTTTTACTGCATGTGTTACTCCACTTACGGTGAGCTTTCTGCCTTCTTAAAACTCCCTGCAGATCTTTATTTTCTACCTTGTTAAATATTTCCATGTGTACATCCTGATACCTCTATGCCGTGCACTCAGGAAGATCAAGTTGTTTCTTCATGCATCATATTGAAAGCTGTGTTGTTTAGTAATGAAAATTTATAAACACAAGGTGGAAAAAGCTCAGTTTGGGGCCCACCCCAGTGTCACATATTGTCTGCCCTTGTCTATCTGTGAAAGAAAATACTGGCAAACCTATGAGCGGAGGCAGGTCCCCATCCCTACCATTGCTACACTGCTTTCCCTTTATAGCAACAACATCCGCACTCAGATGCCAAAAAGGAAAGCTAAAGTCAGCAAATAGTTATATCAGCAACATTTATTGCACAGTTGATGTTTTAAAGTTTTCTACTATAATAGAGAGCTGCTCTTTAAAGTGACAGTTTGAATAAACACCAACTCTGCATGACAACCTAGTGAGGGAAGGAATTTGGGAACTGGGACAAGGATGAGGAAAATGTCCTACTAATGGGAAGGAAAATATATGTAAGTAATAACCCCATGCCAGGGTGTGCATTATAGGATTTTAATGGATGTTGCAGGGGTGTGGTAAGACACAATGCTGAAGGCTGAGTGTCCTTATGCCCCTAGGAAGTGCAATAAAATCCTGTGATGCACACCCCCTGGAGGGGCTTAATGCATTTATAAAATGGTTCTGAGTAGTTTTTTTGGGGGGGAGGGTTGAGATTTGGCACCTGACCTGCATTTATAGAGAATTAGTGCACAGTCAGGTAATGGATCTCAGCCAATGAAGTTTCTAGAGTTTTTCTTAGCATTTTCTAGATAAATATGAAAAAACAAATAACTGAGGCAGAGAAAAAAATAGGGACAAGATGGGTTTATTTGATGCAAGGTACACAATGACATGAATGTAGAGCATGACATCAATATAATTACACAATAATATGTGACAAGGTGTGGTATATTATGAGATATCATCACACCTCAAGTTCATTATGAGGCATGAGGCTGTAGGCTGAGGGCCCGATTCTGAAAGCCCCAAGAGTGGCTCAAGGTGCCTACGCCTAAAAAATATGGCTCAAGTGGCACCTTGCATCAGGTATAACCCATGAAGCCATTCTCAAAAGTAGCCTGTGGTAACCGCAGGCTGCCTGCCCCAAACAGGGCATGTGCTGCTCGTGCGCCCATGGCAGGACTGTGACATGGTGCAAGGGAGCATGCAGCAGATGCAAGCTGCCACAGCCCCAATTTGGGATTTACAAAACTCACCCAGTGGGAGAATATCTAAGTACCCTTAGGCCAGCCAGGGCTGGCACAAAGGTACTTACAGTAGTTAGATCTCCCCTGGGTGACCTACCCTACATGCGGCATTGTGACAATGCCTTGGTGTCCTAGCAGACCCTCCCCCACCTGCAGATACCAATTGGCAACTGTTACACCTGGTGGTATGGCATTCCACCCCCTCGGCAAGCTGTGCCCACCACCTTGAACACCACCACCTGTACCCTGAGCAGGGTCCAGCGCTACCCTCCACACACCACCTCAGCCGGCCCTGACTGCAATTGTACTGAGCACATTCGACAGTACAGTAGGTGCTCACAGAGCATCTACTGTAATGTAATATGTGTTCCATGGCAGATCAGTCAGGCCGGCCAAGGTGGTGTGTAGAGGGTAGTGCTGGACCCAGCTCGGAGTACAGCTGGGGGTGTGTGAGTGGTCCACTGGGCACATGGGGGTGGCACAAGCCACCGAGGGCACCGCTGGACTGGTGCACTGCTGTCTTACAGCTTATGGCAAGTCCTCTTGCTGCACCATGCATGTGGTGCCCTTTCTGGCTTGCTGCAAGCACAGGGACTTAGCCACTGGGACCCTGCCTGTTGGTGAATCTGGCACAGGGTCCCTGGCATACTGGGATTCAGCACAGGCTGTTGTTTGCCACAGCTTGCACTGGTCCATGCTCACTTCGAGAATCAGGCCCTGAGTGTCTCATGCACCTGAGACGTGATGATATCCTATTATATACCACACCCTGGAGTGTATTAGTGCTATTAAGGACTGGATCCATATTTGAAATAATTGATGAATAAAGCTTTTAACATGTTTTATTCTATTTTTATGTGTAGGTGTGCATTTAAATAATACAGTGCTTTTAGTTTTTGTTGTGGACAGCAGGTGGTGCTGTCTAACTGCTGCTGCTTGGTGCTAATGTTCCACCTCGATTCTCTGTCTCTTCCTTCCTTCCTTCGAGTTTTTTGGCATGTGTTTCACAGCTTTGACTCTAGAGGTACCAACTATTTACAAATATTAAATAAATGTATAAATAACTCCGCCTTTATGGTAGTTCACTGCTGCCCTCTACCTGCATGTGTATACTGCTGAAGTCAGAGGCAGTAAGGATGACCATGGTTTTGCTGAGTGATTTTTACAGTGGTGTCTCTGATATCAGGGTTTAAACTGATGATGACAGAGTGACTATTGTTGCTGTCAGCAAGACAGTTGGACACTCCTTTGTTTGAGCTGCTACTCAATTTGTCTCATCCACAGGAAAGTGCTGCTCGAGCTGCCACTTACTTTGTTCTGCTCACACTAACCTGATATTTGAGCCGCCACTCCATTCTGCCACCTAGCCCATGCCTGAGGCCAATGTACATGAGAGACACCAGTCATTTAAAAAAAAAAAGCAGACATTTTGGTAGGCTTACACCCTATTGACCTGCCCACTGCTGCCACTGACTGTGGCTTGAGGCCGGCTGCTGAAATGTACCGGTGCATGGATTTCAAAATGGTAAAACGACCTGTTGGCTGGCACCCTTTTCTTACCCATAATTATGCTGTGGATTTTAATCATGGGTAAAAAGAGTGCTCAGTCAATCAGGTTGTTGGATTTTCATGACCCAGTTCATAATATGTATTTGAACATCCCTAAGAAACACAACCCATTTGTAATATAATGTGTTTCAAAATTTAAAGTAATATAAATGTCAAAATGCATCCCAAATGTCTAAATTTGGCAAGAAATTCTGGTTTAGGGAAACCTGAAAAGAAGTCTAATCTCTGGCAGATATCCAGCAGGACACGTTAGAAGACCTGTAAATAAGAATGGTATGTGCAGTAATTAATAACCTGACACACAGTGTTCAGTTTTTCAAGAATAGCACATAATCCACCTCTTTATTGAGACCCACCAGTTGTATGGTACTCAGGGATACCATACACCGGGTTTCCTTTTGTGGGAGGTGATTAACCCTGTCCCCACCTCTTTTTGGAGGAAGGACATATTCCAGGAACATGACTGAAATTAGGTCTGGATTAGAACTGTGTGATATCTGAAAGTGTGCACTCAGTACATTATGCATATTTTAATTTGCAGTTGCACAAAAATGCTCCTGGATGTGTACCTGCAGTGATTTCATGTTTTGCTCAATATAGTGTTTATTACATGGACACCAGATCTGACCAAATTATTCTATTCTCTGTCGCATCAGAACTACATTATTATCCAGACTTTCTAAAATACAAAAAAAAAGCTAATGTCTGATCTCTGTCAGAGTTTCAGATGATCTGAACATTACTATTGTAGAATTTAGTGTCATCAGCAAAGAGGCAGATGTTACCTTGTATTCCCGCTGCTATGTTACGAGTCAAGATGTTGAAGAGTAATGGTGCAAGAACCGACACTAGTGGTGTCCATTTGTTATCTCTCTTACTCCCAAGTGTTCCCCATTGATTACCACTCTCTACTTCTCCCTCCCAGTCAACACTTGGTCCACTGTATCAGTTTATCCCCTACCCCAAGATCTCCTATTTTCTTAAAGGGGAACTTCAGTCAAAATTTACAAAAAATATGTTGACAATTAGATGTTTTTGTGCAGTATTATACAATGGCAAGAACATTTCTGATTAGTCAGTGTGTGCCTGAGACAGTGATTATATCTCAGCATAACATCGCTGTATTGATTTGCTCCATTCTTTGCTACTACTCTTAAGAAATAAAGATATACTAGCAAACTAAAAATCCACTAAAAACATTTCTTAAATGTTTTTATTTTGTATAACAACAAGCCATTGTATAATTGCAATAAGGCACTCCAAGGTGTGTGTTATTGTGTAATAATGTCAATTCTGGGGTGGTGGAAGCACTCGGCTTTGACTCGTGCTTCATTCCACCCCAAGACTGACGTTATTACATGATAACACACACCTTGTTGTGCCTTATTGCTTAATTAGCCAGTACTAAGGAATTTAAATCACAAATTGTAGTGAGAAAGAAACAATGTGACCTGCTTGGAACTGAACTCAGGCTCCCCAAATACTGTCCTGGTTTTCTGATCATTCCTAGTTGCAGAATATGCAATACCAGAGAAAGGAAGTGTGTCCAAGAAGCTGAGGTCCAACCATGTGAGCCTGTAACTCAATCATCAGAGAACCGGGACAGTATTCTGGGGGCCTGGGTTCAATTCCCAGTAGGTTGCATTAATTCTTTGTCACTACAAAAAATACGTTGTGCAGAGTGTTTTGATTTGTGTGTGTAACCCTAGTGCATTCTTTCTTTTATTTGCTGGTAGGAATGTTTTCTAAATTTGCCCTCTTATTTTATGGCCTTTGGGGATCTCCATATCTGGTCATTGTCTTGTCTTTCCTTTTCAAACAATGCCTCCAGTTCCATGGGACAGTGATGCACACAAGACCATTACAAGGGCTGGTTTACTATTTTAAATCATGTGCCTTCCCTTATCCAAGGAGCACTAATAAAGGCTACAGTACATTCACAGTTTGACAAACACCTGGGGGATAACTGAGTGGGCTATTCTTTAAATAAAAAGCTAGAATCTTCATTATTTATTTATTCATTCATTTATTTCAGTACTCAGAAAACCATTTGAGCTCAGAGATCTTTATATAGGTTCCATGTCAGGACATTTCAGTACAACAGATAGGTGAAATTATACAAAGCATTTCAGAAATACAAAGGTAAACAAGCAGGATTATATATCAAACACGTACAGGTCACAGGAAAACACACAATTTACAGTGCCCAATGGTGAAACCAGTCAGTTGTCGGCAAACAAGAGGATGTTTGGAGTGTTGCTAAGTGCTAAAGAACCAAAGAAAAAAGGGGTGAAGGGGAGGAGCCCAAGTGCAATGTGCAAAAGGAGAGCGTAATATCAGTATAGCAGTAGGGATCGGAGGGAGGTGAATAGATTGGAGGCAGAGGGAGAGGGTGCTAGGTGTGTGGGGGAAGCATGAGGGCCTACTCAAGGGAGAGAGGGAAGGGTTGAGGGGGCAGGGGATGGAAGTAGTGATGGGGGGGGAAGGGGGTGCTAGTGATGGCAGGCACATCGAGATTCGCGTATCATAAGGAGCTCCAATTTTGTTTTGAAAATACCCAGTGTGGGCAGGTGCGCAATGTTCTCATAGAAACATAGAAACATAGAAGCTGATGACAGATAAGGACTGCAAGGCCCATCCAGTCTGCCCATTTCTTTTTCTACCTTACAAATGTGCCATTGGCCTTTGCTATGTCAATGACCTATCTATTCAGACTGAACCCTTCAGAGGACTGGAACCAGTTCAGGAGACTACGAAATTTATGTACCAAAACAATCAGAGAATCGAAGGCCACCTTTTTCAAATCTGAACTAGACTCTGCCACAAAGAGCCCAATCAAGCTCTGGAACACAATCAATGATCTGCTAGGCCACTCCCCAGGAAATTCACTCCCGACCAAGATTACCACTGGCAACTTGACTATAACTGAAAAGTTGGATATACTTGACACATTCAATAACCACTTTGCTACTGCAGGCATGGCATTTGATAACTCCCTGCAAACATACTACGCCCCAGACTGCCAGCCAACTGCCTGAACTCCGAGCAGTTTCCGCCACCTTCGCTCAACCTGCCCCACTGAAAGAGGTAGAGGACCTTTGCTTCAGTTGGATACTAGAAAAAGTGCTGGGTCCAACACCCTTGACCCTTACTTCCTAAAAATTGCCTACCATGTACTAGCAATACCCGTCATCCACCTTTTTAACTTATCCCTGTCTCAGGGCTCCTTACCACCTATATGGAAGACAGCACGTGTCATACCACTGTTCAAATCAGGTGACCCTGGCGATCTCAATAACTACAGGCCAATTTCTCTCCTTCTGGTCCTGTCCAAGCTCCTAGAGAAAATTGTAAATGCACAGCTGAGGACTCACCTTGAGTCTAGGGAACTGCTAAATCCTATGCAGTCCAGATTCAGAGCTAAACATAGCACTATCTCAGCCCTCGCCAAAGTTACTAATGACTGGCAGCATAATCTTGAGAGCAAAAACTTTATTTGTGCCATTTTCCTTGACCTAAGCAAGGCCTGTGACACCGTCAACCATAGTCTGCTCCTCTCCTCCCTTCAAACCATAGGTGTGGACCCCTTCTCTCTGCGTTGGTTTACTGACTATCTTACAGGGCACTTTCAACAAGTTAAACTTGAAGGAGGCCTGTCCCCCTTAAAAACTCTGCAAAGAGGGGTACCTCAAGGTTGTATATTAGGGCCCTTACTTTTTGCAATCTACATTAATAACATCAACTACTGTATAAAAGAAGCCAACATCTATCTGTTTGCAGATGATACAGTTCTCTACGTGAGTCGCCCAACACCTGAAGCTGCCTGCAATGACCTACAGTCAGAATTCAACCTTTTGCAAAGCCAACTCCTCCAAAAAAAGCTACTCCTTAATGCCAAAAAAACTAAAGCGATGGTCCTCTCTCCTTTTATCCATACAGCTAACCCCTAGTCCAGTGGGACAGTTCCCCAAATTACCACAGTTCTAGGTGAAAAACTAGAATTTGTTACAAAATTCAAGTATCTGGGAGTTTGAATAGACCAAAGACTCTCCTTCATTGAACATATCGAGGACTTGCTAAAACGACTTTGGCAAAGGCTTGGACTGTTTTTTAGAATCAACCAATTTCTCACCTGAGATGCCAAGAAACAACTGGTCCAATCCATTTTCCTATCATTGGTTGATTACGCTGACTTCCTCTACAGCCAATGCCCCAACTCTTACATGGCTAAACTGGGCACACTCTACCATCAAGCACTGAGGTTTATAGCGGACTCCTTAAACACTTATCACTGCACCCTATATGCGGCAGTGGGGTGAACATCACTAAAGTTCACGCCAACAGAAAGCGCGCTCTCTGGACCTATAGAGCCATCTCTAATAAGCTGCCTTACTATATCTCCTGCTGTCTTCCCCTGAGTATAATTGGGAAATACGCATTAAAAAGTTACTCAGCTATTACATTTAAAGTACCCAAAGCAAAATCCCGCTTCGGCAGGGCAGCCATAAGCTTCATGCTACCTACCTTATGGAATGATCTACAAAAAAACCCTCAAATTAAGCACTCTAATTGGTATAAATGCCTTCAAGATGCTTTATTTCCATACAATCAGAGTAGTATGTAACTGCTTCACCCAGTCAGACCCAGTACCGGTGTCTGCACTGGTATATAGCCACGCCTAGACCCAATTTTAAGTACTGACCCCCGAGCTTGCTCTTCACCAGCCTAATTGTTCTCTCTCTCTTATTCCCCTGTCTTATCAACACTAGGCCCGTCCATCCCCTTATTCTTCCTTTCCCAACCTCAGATAGGAGCTTATTACCCTGGGTTGTGACATCCTACCATGCCCCGTACTTTATAGCATTCAATCCAGGGGCTCACACATACTCCTTTTCTCCATCCACCTTCTCTACGTCCTGTTTTACCAACTCTTCTCTGTGCACCGTGCCTTCCTATCCTTTCTCCCCCTACCTCCCTCCCTTCCCCACAACCTTCACCTCTACCTGGTGTATATTTTTATTTTTATTTTTTGTCTTCCATTACTTCCTCCTGCAACCTTAGATAACCTGCTTTATCTTCCTATAGACACTTCTATGTATGTAAATACCGTGTAATCTGTATAATATCTGTATAATTCTATGTACATATAAACTTCTTTTTCTTCCTCTCTGTAAAGAGTATTATCTGTATTGCCTTGTAAATACCTGTGTTGACCTGTATATAAAATTGTTCATGCTCCACCCAGCTCCATCTTGCAAATGAGCTTCTGCTCAGCGATGAACGCCTGGTTAAATAAAGACTTGACTGATTGATTGGTTGATTCATACTCATCTATATTACTCCCTTATGCCTATCCCATGCCTGTTTGAAGACCCACACTGTATTCATATCCACCAGTACCTGAGGTAGGCCATTCCATGCATCCACCACCCTTTCTGTGAAAAAGAACTTCCTCACATTACCTCTTAATTGGCCTCTCTTTAATCTCATGCTGTGTCTTCTTGTCCTGCTATTTTTCTTAAATTGAAACATATTAGACTCTTTCATCTTGTTAATGCCCTTAAGGTGTTTGAATGTTTCGATCACGTCACCTCTCTCCCTCCTTTTCACTAGGGTATACATATTGACCTCCATTAATCTGTCTTCATATGTTTTCTGATGCAGTCCCTGCATCATTTTGATTGCCCTTCTCTGTACTGCCTCAATTTGGTTAATGTCCTTGTAAAGGTGTGGCCTCCAGTACTGCATGCAGTACTCCAGATGGGGCCTAACCAATGTCTTGTAAAGAGGGATTATTACCTCCCTCTTACGACTTGTGATATCCCTACTAATACACCCCAACATCCCCCTAGCCTTACCTACTGCTTTAGTGGTCTGCTTGGATGATTTCAGGTCATCTGTGATGATGATGCCCAAGTCTCTTTCTTCCCTTGTGACTGGCAGCAACTCCCCTCTCAGCTTATAGGTGGCTTCAGGGTTTCTCTTCCCTATGTGCATGATCTTGCACTTCTTTGTGTTAAACCCAAGTTGCCACTCTTCTGACCATTTTGCCAGTTTATCCAGATCTCTTCTCATTCTGCCCACCCCATCTGGATCATCTACTCTGTTGCAGATCTTGCTGTCATTTGCAAACAGACAAACCTTACCCTCCAGTCCATCTGCAATGTCACTGATGAAGATATTGAAGATGACTGGCCCCAGGACTGATCCCTGAGGTACCCCACTTGTGACTTGCATCTCTTCTGACTGTATACTGTTTACTACCACTCTCTGTTTTCTTAATTTCAATCAGTTTGCCACCCAGTTGATCAACTTCTGACCCACCATGAGCCTACCCAGCTTATTAATCAATCTTCTATGTGGAACAGTATCGAAAGCTTTGCTGAGGTCAAGGTAGATGACATCAACTGCTCCCCTTTGGTCCACCACTCTGGTTATCCAGTCAAAGAAATCTATGAGATTCATTTGACAGGACCTTCCTGTTGTAAACCCATGTTGTCTTGGATCCTGTGCTCCTATGGATTCCAGGTGTTGTACTATCCTTTCCTTAAGGAGTGCCTCCACAATCTTGCCCACTACTGAGGTAAGACTAACTGGTCTGTAGTTCCCTGTTTCCTCCCTGCTACCACTCTTGTGGAGTGGGATCACATGAGCCCTTCTCCAGTCTTCTGGGACCTTTCCTGTGCTCAGACTCACTAAACAGTTCTCATAATGGCTCTGCTAGTTCCACCCTTAGCTCCTTTAGTACCCTGGGATGTATGCCATCAGGTCCCATTGCCTTGTCCACCCTGAGCTTATTGAGCTCTTGTAGGACCCTTTCTTTTGTGAAGGGACTAGTGCACACCTCCCTCCCCCCTGTGTCCATGGTGCTGAGCTGTGGGCCCTACCTTACAGTACCTTCTCTTCAGTAAATACTGAGCAGAAGTATCTATTTAGTATATATGCTTTTACATGGTCCTTCTTCTCACATGCCCCCTTATCCCCTTTGATCTTAGCAATGCCCTCTCTGGACTTTCTCCTTTCACTAATGTAGCTATAGAAAGTCTTGTTCCCTTCTTTTACTGTTTGTGCTAATGTTTTCTCAGTTTGGGCCTTTGCCTGCCTTACTGCCTTTCCTGCTTCCCTTAGGGAAGTTTGGTATGCCTTCCTATCTTCATCCCTCTGTGTTCCCTTATATTTCCTGAAGGCCAGCCTTTTGGCTCTGACCTTTTCTGCTACATTTTTTGAGAACCAAAGTGGTTTCCTTCTCCTTTTGCACTTCCTATTCTCTCTAACACAATGGGATGTTGCTTGAGGTATTGCATCCTTAATGCTTGCTCACTTTGCCTGTACCCCCTCATCTGTATTTCTTCTTGCCAGGGCTAGCTTAACTCTGTTGGCCATCTTATCAAAGTCAGCTACTCTGTAGTCCCATATTTTTGCCTTGGAATGGGATGATTTAGTTCCAGTGGCCAAATTGAACCATACCATGTGATGGTCACTGGCCCCCAGGTGACCTTCTACCTGGAGATCTGTGATCCTGTCATTGTTAGTCAGTACTAGATCTAGGATAGCCCTTTCTCTTGTGGGTTGTTGTACCAGTTGTTTGAGGCCCTCCCCCCTGCAGGGAATCCACTATGTGTCTAGTTCTAGCAGATGTTCCTGCTGTATTGACCAATCTGTATCTGGCATGTTGAAGTCTCCCATTATCAGAATTTCCCCTTTAGCAGTTATGTTTTGTATATCTTCTAACAGTAATGTGTCTATGTCCTCCCCCCTGGTCTGGAGGCCTGTAGACAACCCCAGTTCATATGGCTGTCCCATTTTCTGCTTCCAAGGTGACCCACAGTTCTTCTGGCTCCTTATGTGTATTCTGAATTTCTGTAGCTTTGATATTTTCATTGACGTAAAGGGCTACTCCACTCCCCCCTTTTTGCACCTCAGTCTCTTCTGAACAGTACATAGCCAGGTGCTGAATTCTCCTAAGTGTGGTTACTGGTAAACCATGTCTTGCTAATGGATACTATGTCCAGTTTAGCCTCTGTCATTATTGCCGCAGGTCAGGGATCTTGTTTCCCAGACTGCGAGCATTTGTGTACATGATTTTCCATTGGCCAGATTTCAGTGTGTTAGTTGTTGGGTGAGGTCTGGTGTTTCCCCTGTGCATTGTATGGGGAGCCAGATCTTTTTCCTTACCTGGTGATGCAAATGAACTACAAACATGCTGAACTCCTGTTTGACCACTAGCTGAGGGGGAAGGGGTGTTCATCCCATTTGACGTATCTGGTGTTGCACCCCTCTCCCCATTTTCTAGTTTAAATATTCTGCAAAGATGTCAAACTTCTGCCCCAATTCACTGACTCCCTCCTTAGTCAGATGCACTTCATCAAATTTAAAGAACTTTCACTCCCAAAACTGTTGCCAGTTCCCTACAAATTTGTGTCCTTTTTCCTGGCACCAGCCCTTGAGCCACATGTTTAGCTCCCCTATCTCCCCTTTTCTGACCTTCCGTCCATCTGCCCCCCTCTCCCAGACTGGCAGGATCTCAGAGAAGGAGATGCCGGACAAAATGGATGATAGTTTGTCACCCAGCCTGGTCAGGTGTTCCTTGGTCTCCACAACAGACCGGCTAGTGAGTTTGTTAGTCCCTATGTATACCAGGACATCAATGTTTTCACCTGCTTCCTGTACAATTTTAGCAATGTGGTCAGTGTCTTTCCATGCTGATGTACCTGGGAGACATCTGATCATTACCTCTGGCTGGAGATAGGTATCAACTCCCCGAATCATGAAGTCTCCTATGATCAGAAGTTTTGGGGATTTCCTTTTTGCTTTTTTTGTTTTGGCTCCTGTTTTGGGTGAGTTTTGTTGTGCTAGCTCCTGTGCTGCAGTGTCTTGCTCTGCAGTGTCCTCTACCCCTTTATTTGATTTCAGAGGTAGAGCCAGATACCTGTTAGTAGTTTTTATATGGTTTGTGAAGGTGATATGTTGGAGAGCACTGAGTGATGGGGCACTCTTTTTAATCCTTCTAACCACCTGCCAACCTCCCAGACCAACTACCCTCTGCGGTCAAAGTGCTTCTGTTGGATGTTGGGGAAATGGTGGGCATTTCTTATAATATAATTCCTCCTAAATATGCTATTTGAGGCATGCAATCTTTGCCCATGCTGCCTGGAGCTGAGCCCTTAGATCTCCAATGGCCCAGCATGTAAGACAGTGTCCTAAATCCTGTAAAACTGCCCTTCTGAAAAGTGTGCCACAGTACCTGCAGTTAATGATATCCATTCCAGATAAGTTGCTGGGTTTATAACCTGGTCAGAGTAATCAGAAGGAGGAAAATGAAATCAAAATTTTGATTTTGTGTTTTGTTTGTTTTTGTAAAACTTGTTATAACAAGTTAAATTACTTGTGCCCCTGTAAATGAGGTCACTGTGTGGATACCCCTCTGATCTGCCTCTTACTGTTTTGCTACAGGAAATGTCATGACTGAGCTACCTATAAAAGGAGTGTAGTGCAGGGTGGTTAGGGATGGGGTGGATGGCTGGGCCCTTCCCCTGCCAAAAAAGAAGAACCACAGATGAAAGAAACATGGAGGTAAGAGCAGAAATAATCAGGCAGTAACAAATGCAGTAGCCCTGAAAGCTTATCCTAATGATAGATAAAACTGTAAAACCTGTAAAGCACCGCCTGTAATAATTTCACAGAAGATATACCCTGTAAGAAACACTTGGCTACAGAGAAAAATTAAGCAGTGACAGAAGATAAACCTTGCAAAATACTATTTGAATCAGAAGATTACAGCAGTAATCTGTAAGCACACACCTGTAGGCACACCCTGTAATAATGCAGCAGAAGGCATATCCAGGAACAACAATTTGAATCAGAGAAAAATAAAACAATAAAATGTTAGCAACAAACAGTACCAATCCCTGTGAGTTCAACAGAAAATAATAACACACAGCAAATCTGACTAGTCAAAACAAGCATTAATACTTTTCCTTGTTCTGGTAAGGTTCTTTGCTCTGTCCTTCCAAGGAACCTAGAAGAAAAGAGCACAGGGGAAGCTAGGTACCTTTGCCAGCAAGCTAGTCTTCTCCTGGAGGGAGTTGAACCACAATGGTGCACGGTAAGCAAAGGACCTTTGTCCTTGAGATGTTCGACATTTCAGAGTTAGGAAGGACTGATATTCGTAGTTACGGGTATGCCGTGGATTATTGCTAGGAACCAGAAGTTGTTGGACCCCTGGCAAGCTGACTAAGGCAGATCTTTTTGGCCAGAAAGCAGGACTGAAATTTTAGTCAGCCATTGAGTGTTAGCCAGTTTGCCCTAGCATAGAGATCACAGGTGTGAGTCAGTTGGTGCACTCCTAAGGTGAGCCGGCAGGCTTTGTTGAGTGCAGTTTTTATACACCGGAGAGCAGTATCTGTAGAAGAACCACATATAGGCAGCCTGTAGTCCACCAGGGAACCCACAGAACTGTGAACAGCTATGCTGAGGGCTTCCGGGGAGAGGCTATGCTTGTGACAATAAAGTAGTCCTATGAGCTTGTTGATAGCTTTATCAG
Organism: Neoceratodus forsteri; assembly: GCA_016271365.2. Classification (NCBI taxonomy): domain Eukaryota; kingdom Metazoa; phylum Chordata; order Ceratodontiformes; family Ceratodontidae; genus Neoceratodus; species Neoceratodus forsteri. The sequence continues at coordinate 438,014,608 of JADMNL010000023.1, forward strand.
TGTTGTCAATGTGGAGAGTATAGAAGAGTGAGTTGTCAATAGTGATACTGAGGTATTTAAAGTGTTGAACAAGTTCAAGGGAAACCCTGCCACTATTGCATATTGATAGTGGGTAGTTTTTGTGTTTGTTTAGAGAGCTGGAAAACAGCTGTTCTCTTGTAGTTTGTTATCAATTTATGATCTTTGAACCACATCTTTACACTGGTGAAGTCACTCATAATTATAGCATTGATGACCTGGAGTGATTTGTGTGCTTCTATGGCAGTGTTTGGTTTGATAAAAAGAAACGCTTTATAAATAAAACATTCACTCATGCTGATGACACCTGGGCATACACCTTGGAAAACAAAAGGACTGGATCAGAAAGGATTATTTATTTAGGGCCAGAATACAGAGAAGTATGTACAGGCAACCATATACAACAAAGGTGTGCTTCCATTGATGGGTTCAGATGACAGCTTCTGAACCTCGTGATCCAAGCTCAAAGGGTCCATGCTGTCATCTCAACCTCAAGATGGAAACAAATGTCTTGTTGTGTCTGGTTATCGATGCATTATTTTATATAATGTGTGTGTGTATATATATATATATATATATATATATATATTCTTTTTTTAACAAAGGAGTCCCACAAAAGTAAAAAAAAAAAAGCAAACAAATTGCCATTGTTTTCTGTTCTATGATCAAAACTCCATTTACAAACTTTTACAAGTTAAAAGACACAACTTTGGGCACAGGGTGGTTAGTAAGTTGATGCATGTGGGGTGAATGAGGAATTTAACATTTTATGACATTTGAACTGTGCTGAACAACTGTTTGGAATGCGCACAACAGCACTTTGGAATGCGCTCAACACTTTAGAATGTATACAACATAGAGGATAATGGATGGGTAACAGTAAACAACAGGGCTGTGTTTGTTTCATGAGGTTGTCATGACAACTATTAGACTTCGAGAACAAGGCTCATGAAACACATGGTTGTCATGACAACCTTGAAGTAAACTCAGCTTTGTTGTCTATCTATTGTCTTTTATAGTACATTGGCACCTTTGAACAACAATGGCAAGTATTTAACAATTTGTATTGCTCTGGTATTGTACCTTACTTGGTAGCTGAAATGTGTCACAGTCTCAACCATTACTGATCGCTCATATTTCTCTTTACAATTGACAGGTGAAACTGATAAGAGAAAAGAATGAGTGATCACTGATGCAGAAAGGGAAAGTGGAGCACGCAGGTATTCTACGTTGTTGTACTCTAGTAGTGGCATACTCAAGATGGTACTGCAACAACAGTTTGATGTCATTATTGGGGTACAAATAATACTGGGAATTCACTGAATTCATACACAGTATCCCTTACCCATATAATATGAGGATTTAGAGCAGGTTGATTTTTACACAGATCAAAATCTAACCATGCACTATAACAGGTTCCTAATAGCAAAATTCTGCTGCAGAGTGAAAAGTGAGCATGCACTCACTGAATCAATGGTCTCAAGCACATCACTGCCACATTGAGGAGGCACTGCAGGAAAAGAAAAGACAACTAAGCAGACAGGTGTGGAGATCCCCAGGGGCCATAAAGCAGGCAGTCAAATTTTGGAAACATACCTAACAACAAACAACAAACAAAGGAAAGAGTGCACCAGGATTGCACACACAAATAAACCACTATGCACAGTATATTTCCTTTGTAAGTTTTGACTGTGGTTCTCCTTTAACTAGTCTGCTGTATGAGTCAAATGCTTTACTAAAGTCCAAATACAGGATGGTCTGATTCTTGAACCTTATCAACAACCTTAGTCACCCAGTTGAAGAAATCAATCATATTTATATAACACGATCTTCTGGCCACAAACTCATGTTGTCTGTTATCTTGCAGCCCTCTTACCTCAAGGGACTCCATTAATATGTCTCCCATTGCCACTTGTTGCTATATAAAAGAGGTTTCACGCTTGGAGCGAGAACAGCAAAGTTAAGCTGTTCTGGCTCAAGCTGAATGCAACTGAAACCACTTTTATACAGCAACAAGTGCTGATGGGACATATTAATATATTATTGATTGAGGTAGATCAAACATATCTTAGAACATGCCTATTTACAGGGCATCTGCATGTGAGATACGCTTCACAGAATAAGAGTGTCTCACGTGCAAAGGAAAGGAGCACTCCGATTGATCAGGAGTGCTCCCTCAATCTATAAAACTTTCTAGAGCTGTAGGGCATGCAGACTTCCACTGGTGGAATATATGTGGAATGGTTTCCTTTTTAATTGCAAGGAATTCTAAAAAGCATTGCTATGTAAAATGTGGTTTATGTAATTTGCAGAATAATTTTGCAGAATTCCAAAAAGCACTGCTATGTAAACTGTGGACCACATAATCTGTGGAAAAGTATTCTGTAGTTTGTGGAAAATAAAACCACAGTGTACACAAACTGTGCAGTCTGCTGTTAACATTCTGCTTTCATAATTTCAGAATGCTGCTTCCCACAGAATTCTGAAGAATTAGTCAGAATTTGCCAAAATGCCACAGAATTCCAGCAGAAGAGGAATTTGAAAATTTGCACAATTCTAATCCTTTCCCTTATGAGAGGTTCCAGGCCTAATTCCCTGGCTCATCTCTGCTACCACTCTTGTGGAAAGGCACTACGTACAGTAAGCCACTCCCCAGCCATTGGCACATCTCCTGTCTCCAGATAACTGTAGAAGAGATCTGCCAGGGGTTGCAAAAGTGCTTATGTTACTGTATAACACATCTCCCACTGATGACCAGCAAACAGAGTGACTCAACAGGCATGTTAGTCTGCAAATAGATGTTTCCTCACAAACAACTACTGAGACTAAGCAAAATATTCAATTTAACACAAACTGGTGAACCTCTCACCCAACATAAATTACAATATGGACTCATGGTTACATTTAAATATGCTCATTGGCAGAGTAAGTTAAAATAAGCCCTAACAAGAAATCTTATAAAAATTAGTAAATGTGGTTAGATTAGACTCTTGTTATAGGTGCATCTCAACCTTTCCATTACTTCATGAACCAGCCTGGCTGAACTTACTACTCATTTATTTATTTATTTATTTATTTAAGTTTTTGTAACTGAGTAAGTCCACTGAGACAATTGCAGTCCCTTTTTCAGGGGTGACCTGGAAGTGCAGTATGTATACAGTACGGTGCTTTAACATAGCAATGACAGGTACAATGGAAAAATTGCTATACAGCATTCAGTGATCCACAAGATTATGATACAGATAGATACAACCACAGGTTTATGAAACAAAAAGCAGGTAGGTTACACAGTAGTGCGACAAAAACATGACACATTCAAGAGAGTGCATTACAATACATAATTGTTAGTTAATGATATCAGATACAAGAGGGCTAACCAATAGCAGTTATGTTTAAAGGTGAGGCACCGAGTGCAAGGTAAGAAGCCAGGGTTAGAGGAAGATCAAGGACCAGAAATAGACAGAGCTGCTGGGGTTTAATATCACTGGTAGCAGGAGCAAGGTGTAGAGGCAGAGAGAAAAGAAAGCAAGTTGGATTGGAATTCAGGGAGGGTGGAGGATGACAGAATGGATGGAAGAAGAGAGTTCCAGTTAGACATAGCCATGTAGATGAATGATTTATGGGCCACAGCTAACCACAGTTTGGGCATTATGAGAAGGGGAAGGAGGCAGATCTCAGGGTTTGTTGAGGTTGTCTTAGATGAATAGACTCACTGAGTCAAGGAGGAGTATGTTTGTATACCAACTTGTGCTGAAAACTCAGAGTGGCATACCTTAGTTTAGATTCATATGATAACCAATCCAGGGAAGACAAGACATCACAGTGGTGGTGGTGATGGGCATTGACTCCCACAGCATGCCTACCCACCCTATGGTAAGCTTGCTTGAGGAGCGATAAAGTAGTAGTGTTAGTTGTGAGCAGAAATGGAGCACCATAAGATAGAAGTGGGAGAAAAGAAGAGAATGCAATCTTATGACAAGAGGCTAAGGTGAGGAAGGAGCGGATACAATAAAGAAGGCCTAGCTTTTCATTCAGAGATTTAATTAGATAGTAAGGTATCCAGGTGAAGCCCAGGTATTTAAAGGTATGGACAAGTTCAAGGGCATCACCATTGAGGGAAGTACTCCTGAGAGTGGAGAGGTTAGAGGAGGAGGAAGAGGATGGATTGGAAAGTAGAATACTTTTTGTTTTCTTGGTGTTAAGGGCAAGATGATTTCATATAAGCCATCTGTTGGGGGTGGTTAGCAAAAGAGACACAGACTAGTGGCTTATCTGGCAATAAAACTTGTTTACTACACAAAAGATAAACAGTATCCCTAAGCAGGTCTTACCATAGACACTGGGAGCTGAAAGTTTCCTAAATACCCCAAGGAGGGAAAAAGGTCTTGAGAACTCAAGGGGAATATGTAATATAGTAAGTTATATACTACTGATAGTTGCCATAGTAACCAAATGACTAGATATATAAAATAAGCCCTATTGGCTAAAAGTTAGGTGGCTCCAGTGTTATCTATCCTTATACATTATTTGTAATGTCAGCTAAAACATAAAACAAAGGATTCATACAAGTACAGGATGTAGTGCAGTAACACATAAATCCAAAGGGTGGCAGTGCAGTCTGCATAATAACTTCTCAGAAGTTACAAAGACACTAGTGTGTCACAGGAGACTACATTCTGTTACTAAGCAAAGTAAAGTAAAATCATAATGTTTCCCCAGCTACTTACACTTGTATGGTAAGTGCCAACTCTCTACAACTTAGTAGTCATTCATCACAATATGTATGTATAACATAAGGTTTGTCTAAGGTGCACAGTGGGAGGTCAGTTAGAGTGTGGGGACCTCACATAACATCCCCCCACCTTGTTGCCTTACCGAAAAGGCAACATCACTATGGGAAAGTAGTGGGAACAATCTCCATTATTTACAGACCTTATAAGGGAACTTGAGTTGTTCACAATGTTGTTTGAGCGTGCATCTTAGACAGGAAAGTGTTAGTATCAAAAATGCAATTAAAAGTGCTTGAATAATAACATAACCTTTAAAAGTAAGTTCTAACCAAGTATTTGAGAGTGCAGTATCTAAATCACCATCATGAAAAAGTGTGTTTAGGGCATCTCCAGCTTTGGAGATATTATTGCTGATGTAGATGAGATGGATATCCTTTCTATCTAAAAAGGATTTCAAAGGTAATGTCAATTATGCAATGGCAAGAAAAAATCCTGGACTCTGATTGGTCAGTCTTGGACTGGACCTGTGATGTTATCCCAGCACAACATCACGGGTCTACTGGCATCATTATGGCTGCTATGGTGCTCTCTTTTTTTGCATCTCCTCTTAAGAAACAAAAATATTTTTCCACACAAATAAAAACAATCTTTAAAATTATTTTTTTATTTTATATATGACAATGAGCCATTGTATAATAGCAATAATGTCCTCCAGGGTGTGTGTCATTTGGGATAATGTCATGCCTAAATTGTTGGACACATTCGGCCTGCGGCCTCTTGCCCAACCACCTGAGGTGTGACGTTATCCCAACACGACACACACCCTGTTGGGCATCATTGCTTGATAGGTTGATATGGACATTAAAAATAGGTAAATACTGAGAGGGAGCAAGCATATATTCAAGTCACTTTCAATAACATCTGGTTCTGTGATGGGAACAGGAGTAATAACTGATGTCCAAAAACTGTAGTTTGGTGAGGAATAAAACAGAAGTTAGCAAATTCAACCTTGCAAGTTTTAAGACCATATGAACCATTTTTATAATTTGTCACAATATGGTACTGACCAGCAGAATTATAAGACATTTTAACAGTAGGAACCCTCCATTTTCTCAGTTAAATTGGGCAGGTGAGAGATTGATTTGTGAGTCTTGTAGTCAGTCGATGAACAAGGGCAGTGGTTTACTACCCCCGTGGAAAAACGGACGGAGTACCAGAATGCTGATTGGCTGACAGAATTCTCTGAGAGACATGGACTTCCAATTGGCCAAACTCAAATCCAGTGCAAAAACCAAACTAGCATTTGTTCTTACCAGCTGCATGATTACAATTCCTTATAAGGCACACTGCTGCACTCACTAATCTCTTCATTGTTTGTTGCTGCTGTGTCTCCCTTCAAAAAACTCACCACACATCTCGCCAGCCACCATTGTTTTACTGGATGCCTGCTGACTTGCCTGCTCCACTTACGGTCCTCTTTTTTCTGAAAGTTTTTATTTCACTTTAAAAAACAAGAGAAGATTTGTGTTTGCCAGGTAGGAGAAACACTGACCCGATTTAATTTATTCTGTAATTTTTTATTTAAAGTGAGAGATGATTTAACCCCCACCCCACACCCGCTTCACTGTCCATCCTTCAAACTTGCTGAATGTTTTAGTCTCTAAGTTAGTTATATAGCTAGGCTGTTATTTTGGAGTGCAGTGTGTTTGTCAGTCAGGAGAAATTCCATGGCTGCTGGCACAGTCGTCGTATGATGGGAGCACTGCATCCTTGAGTCGTATGCCTAGGCAGAGTGCCTGCAAAGAGAGCAGTCAATTATGCCCGGGCATGGCTTCTGTGAACCTCTGCCATGGTTGAGGTTGCAGTGCACCAGCAGGATTGTTGTCGAGTGACTAACAGGTTGGTTGGCTGCATGCCAGGAGAGACTCGATCGATCCCCCCCCCAAACACAGTGCTGCACACAGTCCATTATGCATGGCTTCTGTGAATCTCCATGGTTGTGGTCATGGTGGACCAGCAGGTTTGTTGAGTGACCAGTGGATTGGATGGCCACACAGAGTGCCCACACAGAGAGCCCCTGGTGTGTCAGATCCACGGCTGAGGAGTAGGAGGAGAGACTCAATATCAGAGATCCCCCTAAGCCCGGCTAACTACAAACTGAGCTGATCAGTGCAAGCACCACATCATCCATAAAACAAGAGCAAAAGTCTGATTTCTAATGTGGAATTTACACTCTGGACAAAACCTATATATTCTGAGCAAGTTAGTTGCTAAAAGCAAAGTGCTGGTTTTACATGTGTTTTTCTTGCTGGGATGGATGCAATATATAAAATTGTTTTGAACTGTGTTTGTATGCACTATGTAATGTTGCTCCAATATGAATCTGACATGATGTTTTTAGTTTTATGTTGTAGTCATCTTGATTTTCTTTCTTCTTTGACAGAGTGGAGAGCATGATCGTGTTTCATGTTGGTCCATTGTAGTGTTGAGGAACTGGGCATGCAGGTCCATGGTGGTGGGGACAGTGGGCATGCAGGTAACTGTTGTTTTAGTTAGGGCTAGTGGTGGGGGTGGGGAGAGTGGCTATAGTAGCCTATTTGGTCCGGGGAGTGGGCGTGCATGTCTGGTGGGTGGGGAAAGTGGGCTTGCAAGTCCATTTTAGTGGGGAGAGTGTCTATGCTTGTCTTTGGGGAGGTGAAGAGATTAATAACCAAATTGTGCATCGGGGTGAAGAGAAGATGGATATTCTTGTCCATCCAGGTTGGTAGAGTGGCCGTTTGCTCATGCTGACTCGCCCTGCCAGCATTTGTGCTGGTAACCTACCATACTAGCTTCCTTATTCTGACTTGCCCTTTCTATTTCCTTGTGCTGCACCTGACCTGCCTTGCAATCTGCTGTCAGAGCACTATCACCTTTCTATGTTCCTGCCATAGTCTGCTAAGTTTTTTTTTCCGAATAGCTCTGCTGCTTTTCTTTGAATGGGAAAGCAAGGAAAGAAGGGAGGGAAAATGGAGGGGGGAATGAGCTACTGTGCTTAATGTAACAAAGATAAATCACAGAATAATGTGCTGAAAACATTTTTTCAACATGGATCCCAGTCCACTACTGCAGGCAAAAATAGTTCTGGCCTCTGATGGAGGGGAGGGCGGGCAGAGTGGCACAGAACCATTTTTCCCAGCATGTATGCCAGTCAGCAGGGCCTGTGCCATGCTCTGGTGGTTGTTCATTGATGGTCAGCTGAGGGACAGGCTGGACAGATTAGCACACATGCTGAAAAACATTGGTTCTGGCCTTTGAGGAAGGGGCAAGCAGACAGAGTGGCACAGAACCATTTTTTCCAGCACGTATGCCAGTCTGCCAAGTCTGCGCCATGCTCCAGTGGTTGGTCATTGTTGGTCAGCTGAGGGACTGGCTGGGATGACTGGTTCACATGCTGGAAAAATGGTTCTGGCCTCTGAGGGAGGGGTGGGTGGGCAGAGTGACACAGAGCCATTTTTCCAGCATGTATGCCAGTCTGCTGAGTCCGAGCCACAATCCAGTGGTTGGTCATTGTTGGTCAGCTTAGGGATGGGCTGGGTGGACAGGTTCACATGCTGGCAAAAAAAGGTTCTGGTCTCAGCAACTGTAGCAGCCATGAAAAAAATTCCACTGTCACCGTAATCATGACAGTGAGACCTCCATGTGAGATATATTGGCAAAATCTGTATCTCACATCATTTTTGAGATACAGGCATTGAAATGAGCCACGGGCATGACAATTCAATGCATGTGAGTAACTCAGGCATTTTTAGAATTTTTTCCACCCAATTTTCAATATGGCATTTTGGGGACCCCACCTCATGAACAGTGTCACTTTTATTTTGTTAATCTGTTCTGAAGTTGAATTCACACAGCAGATGCACCATTCTGTGCCACAGGTGCAAAATCATGTTTTGGGAAGGATGAGAAAAATGACAACTGTGTACTTTTCATGACGAGGTGTGGAAAAGGGTAAAGTTGAAAACCAGAAGGGAAAATATGAAAAATTGGTGCAGTTATGAGCAGGCCTAGAAACTGCACAATGCATGCTCATAATGTGGCCATTTTTGCAAATCTTTTAACAAAATTTTAACATGAGCTTTTTGGGAAGTCCCCTCATGAACACTTGTACTGTGATATTGTTTATCCATTCCAAAAATTGATTTTACACAGCAAAGTGCCATTATGAGGCAGAGGCGTGAAAACACATCTCAGGCAGGATATGAGCAATAACTGCTGTACTGTTCATGAGGAGGTGTGAAAAAAGGGCAATGTTGAAAATGTGGAGTGAAAAAATTAAAAATCAGCCAAGTTACGAGTGTGCATCAAAACTGCATAATGCACGCTTGTAACACGGCCATGTTTTGGATTTTTTTTCACCAAGTTTTCAACATGAACTTTTTGGGTCCTCCCCTCATGAACACTGGGACTGTTATTTTGTTAATTCATCCCAAAAGGTGATTTCTCATCTACAGTGATTGCTCTGAACCTGAATTTATACATCAACATAAGCTGCTCAAGAATTTTAATGTGCTACTTATGAATATAAATGGATGGTCATTAATATTGATGAACTTCTCATTAATATTTATGACCCCCATTAATGAGCACTGTATATACACACACACATATATATATATATGTATATATTTATATATATTAATTGCAAAATACTTTGTTGATGCATCAGCTAATGTTAAAGCGACAAACATGGGGAAATGAGATGTTAAGGTAGACCCTTAACCAAACCTACCCACCCCATTCTCCAGATACCAACAGACGCTGGGGTGTGTAATGGGGTCATCAGGCCCAACTCTCACCCCATTCCATGTTTAAACAGGATGACATGCTACACTAAAGGAGAATGGGGTGACAGTTAGGCCTGATGACCCCATGGCACACCCCAGCATCTGTTGGTTTGTGGAGGATGGGGGTTTGGGGTGATGAGGTTAGGGGCTCAACCTTATCATCTCGTTTCTCTAGTTCTGTAAATTTAACTCTAACTGATGCATTAACGAAGTTGTTTGCAATGAATTTCCTTACTTTTTTGAAAAAGTGCAAAATAACTAGTTAAATGGCCTTGCACTCCCACCAAGTTGCCAATTTGTGCATAACAATATGCATCTTTAGGATAGTGGGCCCTGCACTCCCTCTTACACATTAAATATGGAGACATACAGCAGCTCTATATAGCAAGGAACACTTGTAACACTAATCTGCCAATATCTCAACAACTGTAGCAGAGATGAAAAAAATTCTAGTGTCCTTGTAATCATGACAGCAAGACCTCCATGTGAGATATGTCAATGAAATCTGTATCGCACATCATGTTCAAGATATGTTCACTGAAATGTACCATGGGTGCCAGGGTTCAATGGACGCATGTAACCCAGGCATTTCTAGGGTTTTTTCCATCCAATTTTCAACATGGCATTTTGGGGTCCCCACCTAATAAGCAATGTCACTATCATTTCATTAATCTGTCCTGAAAGTTGAGTTCACACAGCAAACGTACCATTCTGAGCTACAGGTGCAAAATCATGTTTTGGGCTGGACATGAAAAATGACAGTTATATACTGTTCATGAGGAGCTGTGGAAAAGGGTAATGTTGAAAACCAGGAGGGAAAATATGAAAAATTGAAGAAGTTATGAGCACGCCTAGAAAATGCACAATGCACGCTCATAACAAGGCCATTTTTGGAAATCTTTTAACTAAATTTTAAGATGAGCTTGTTGGGAAATCCCCTCATGAACACTTGCACTGTGACTTTGTTAATCCATCCCGAAAGTTGATTTCACACAGCGAAGTGCCATTCTGTGGCAGAGGAGTAAAAACACATGTCAGACAGGATGTGAGAAATGACAGCTGTACTGTTCATGAGGAGGTGTGAAAAAATGGCAATGTTGAAAATCTGGATTGAAAATATTAAAAATTGGTGAAGTTATGGGTGTGAATAGAAATTGTGCAATACACGCTTGTAATACGGCCATGTTTTGAATTTTGTAAACCATATTTTCAACATGAGCTTTAGGCGACCTCCCCTTGTGAACACTGGCACTGTGATTTTGTTAATCCATCATGAAAGTTGATTTCGCACAGTGAAGTGCCATTCTGGGGATGAGCAATGAAAACACATTTCAGTCAGGATGTGAGATATAACAGCTGTACTGTTCATGAGGAGAATGCAATGTACTTCGCCTCAGTAGGCCTTGTTTTTAAGCTCCCAAGGCAAATTTTGCAGTGATTCATGGGATTTCAGGTCACATGGGCTCTAGATTTTTCTGCAAAGCCTCAGTTTGTGGTAGTGTGTGTGTAGGAAGCTGTAGCAGTCTGCTCTGAGAGCTCTCTGTGATTCAAACCTTGTAAAAGCTATTAAAAAGCCTTTTTCAGCTTTTTTTTTTGCTGAAACTTTAGTTCATCAATTATAGGAAACCCTTCTGTGCTCACATCATCGAGCATTTATTGTTTGTGTATGGATTTTAAATGTTAATGTACGACATTCAGTCTGTGTACTGAGACAGTGGAAGTGTGCTTTGGGGGAGGAGCATATCTATGGTGTAGGTAGATTAACTTGAAGAAAAAGACAGTGCTTTCTGTTTTGGTGATATTTTTCTTGTATAGCTGTGTTAATGTACACACAGTAATATTTTAAATAATTCTTGCCAATTTTTTTTGCTGATTGTTGTGGTGCAGCAGTGCAAAATTTTAGTATAATAACTGGCTTCCCTTTTTTCCCATAGGGAAACTGTGGCATAATTTGCTGTTATAAAAGAGTGTTTATAACGGCAAACACGCATATGATTTCCCTTGCTGTGCGCATGCTCACGAAGAAGCGCGACCATTCGAGACCATTTACCACTTCCGTCTCGCCCGAAACAGAACTACCAGAAGAACTCAGCGCTAAGTCCTTTTCTTTTCATTTTTCCTCATATACCCTGGAAACATGCAAAGACCTGCACAAAGAAAACAAAAGTTTAAAAGAAGGCAAATCTCAGCACCAGATGAAAATGAAACCGAACCTAGGATACACTGGCAGCTCTTTATTTTATATAATTGCTGAGGCAAAAAAAGGAAACCCAGCAATTATATAAAATAAAATATGGGTCTGGGTGTGTGTAAACTCAAATTTACAAACACCCTCGTTGTTAGATGCTTCACATAAACCCCTCAGGTGTGTGTAAATTCTCGTTACACACCCAGACCCATACTTTATTCTCTGTTCGTTTAAAATACGTGGTTATATTACTGAAGTTTTCAATTTGCTATGCATTACTTAGTGTGTGAGTATGTGTGTGACGTGTCATCAAATCAGATACCTTTTATTGTGCCACATAGTAAATTCAGCAATGTGAACCTGCTATCCACTGCAGCTGTGTGATTTTTGTACTCCTTTTTGGTATCTTTACTGGTACTGGTGCTAGTGACTGTTACTGCAGCAGTGCAGTACACTGCCTCCCCCATGGCCTGCCCCAACCAGCGAAGGTATTCTTTTCCAGATTTGAATTTCTGATGGTGAGCACTGGTTAGGTGTTGTTCCTTTGCATCTGCATCTCTTCAGTGCGCAGCTCAATCTTAATCAGTTTGAGCATTTACATCTCTTTCGGGCCCAATCTTCATCTGTAACTTAAGTCACAGTTGTTTCTTTGGCTTCCCTTCAGAGTACTGGACTGGTGTGGTGCACAATTCTGCATGAACATTGAATCATTAATATGCGTTTTTAAGTCAGGACCATCATCATGAGTCACTCGTGATATAAATCATGTTCTTCATCATCACGGTCACAAATGCAGTCACAAATAACGATTCACGATCATGTCATGAATCACAACATTCATTTTTTTACTAGTTACTTGGATGTATTGTAAGCATGTTTTGTAGTATTTCTCCAGGCTTCACCACCCCACCATTGTACTCATTAATGAACATTTTTAAGTAGGGGAGTTTTGTGCTATAGCTCATCAGGGACGTATAGCCATAGGCATTAACGTTGCCAATACAGTTCCATATTTATCTCACACCGTTGACACTGAATCATGTTCTTCACAATCATGGTCACAAATGCAGTCACAAATCATGATTCACAGTCACATCATGAATCACAACACTAATTTTTTGACTAGTTACTTGGATGTATTGTAAGCATGTTTTGTAGTATCTATCCAGGCTTCACCACCCTGCCAATGTACTCATTAATGAGTGTTTTTAAGTCAGGGAGCTTTGTGCTACAGCTCATCAGGGAAGTACAGCCATAGGCATTCACGTTCCTTCCCATACAGCATGTGAGTTACACTACTGTAAGTAGTGGTGGGCGAAATGGCCCCAATATGCTCTGCAAAGTGCTTCACTGAGTAAGGCAGAATCCACAGAGAACTCCACAATGTGAAGTGGAGCACTTTACTTCATAATGAGGAATGCAAAGTCCATTGAAACCAATGATTTTGTGTTATTCCGCATTCTCTAAATCACTTCTCCACCAATTTTAAGGCAAAGTACATTGAAATCAATGTAATTCACCTCACTTAGCCCTGTAATTGAGCTCCAAATGAAATTCCGCAGTTATTCATGGGATTGTAGGTCACATGGGCTCTAGCTTGTTCTGCACAGCCTCAGTCCTGGCCTGGGTAATGTGTGTGCAGTGGTAGCTGAAGACAGTTTGCTCTCAGAGCTCAGCAATTCAAAACCTCTAAAAGCTGCTTAAAATGCCTTTTTGAGTAATATTTTTTGCTCAAAATTTAGTACATCGATTGTAGGAAACCCTTCTGTGCTCATATCATCAAGTGTTTATCGTTGTGTGTGGATTTTGAATGTTAATTTAGAATAGTCAGACTGTGTACTGTGACGTGTGCTTTGGGGGAGGGGCGTATTTGTGATATAGGTAGATTAACTGGAAGAAAAAGGCAGTCTTTCCGTTTTGGTTATATTTTTCTTGTATAACTGTCAATTTACACACAGTAATATTTTCAGTAATTTTTAACTTTTTTTGCCGATTGTTGTGGTGCAGCAGTGTACTATGTGTCTATTTAAAACATTTGGTTAGATTACTAGAGGTTTTCAATTTGCTATGCATTACTTGAGTGTGCGTGTGAGTGTGTGTGTGTGATGCGTGGCATTAAATCAGACACCTTTTATTGTGTTACAGAGTAATTGCAGCAGTGTGAACCTGCTATCCACCGCACTCGCACAAATTCTTTATACTGCTTTGTGGTATCTTTACTGGTAGTGGATTGTAACTGCCGTACAATAATCCCACAACTGGCAAAATGTACTCCTTTCCAGATTTGGATTTGTGACTTGTGAGCACTGGTTAGGCATTGTTGTGCCTTTTCGTATGCATCCCTTGAGTGTGCAGTGCAATCTTAATCTGTCTGTGCATTTGCATGGCACCATTAATTCTGGGAGACTGCATTTCTTGTTACACTCTCATATCACTTCATCAGAACTGGGGAATTTTCCAGACACAAGACAGTAGCACTTTGGGGATGCACATTCATTTTGGTGACTGTGTGGGTGGAATGCTGCCAATATTGTTGTCACTCTGCCTTACTTCACATTTTAGGCAGAATGACAATGCAAAGTAATAATATCAAGGTAAAGTGAGCATTTCCTATAGGGCACTCCATGTAGCGAAGTGCCAGCATGAAGTGGCCACTTCACATTCACTTCGCTGGTGGATTTTAAATTCACTGCATCTCTAACCTCTAACCACACCCACCCACACCCATTCTCTATAGACCAACAAACGCTGGGGTGTGCAATGGGGTTGTCAGGCCCAATTCTCACCCCATTCCATGTTTAAACAGGTTGACATGCTACACTAAAGGAGAATGGGGTGAGAGTTGGGCCTGATGACCACATGGCACACTCCAGCATCTGTCGATTTGTGGAGGATAATGGGTTGGGATGGAGAGGTTAGGGGCTCAACCCTTACATCTCATTTCCCCAGTTTTATAGCTTTAACTCTAACTGATGCATTAATGAAGTTGCTTGCAATGAATTTCCTTACCGTTTGAAAAAGTGTAATACAACTAGTAAAAGGGCCCCACACTCCCACCAAGTTGCCCATTTGTGGATTAAGATATGCATCTGAGGTAGCGCTGGCCCTGCACTCCCACTTACACATTAAATATGAAGCCATAGAGGAGCCTTATAGGGCAAGGAACACTTGTAACACTAATTTGACTAATTTGCTAATATCTCAGCAACTGTAGCAGCCATGAAAAAAATCCCACTGCCATTGTAATCATGACAGCGAGACCTCCACGTGAGATATATCAATGACATCTGTATCTCACATCATGTTTGAGATACAGACACTGAAATATGCCTCAGGCACCACAATTCCATGAATGCACATAACTCGGGTATTTTTAGGATTTTTTCTACCCACTTTTCAACATGGCATTTTTGGGACCCCACACCATGAACAATGTCACTTTCATTTCATTAATCTGTCCTAAAGTTGAGCTCACACAGCAAACACTTCATTCTGCACCACAGGTACTGTAAAAAATCATGTTTTGAGCAGGGTGAGAAATATGACAGCTGTATACTGTTCATGAGGAGGTGTGGAAAAGGGTAATGTTGAAAACCAGGAGGGAAAATACTAAGAATTGGTGAAGTTATGAGCATGCCTAGAAACTGCACAACAAATGCATTAATGTGACCATTTTTGCAAATCTTATAACCAAATTTTACCATGAGCTTTTCTGGGAAATCCCCTCATGAACACTGGCACTGTGATTTTGTTAATCCATCCTGAAAGTTGATTTTGCACAGTGACAAGCCATTTTGTGGTAGATGAGCAAAAAATACATTTCAGGCAGAATGTGAGAAATGACAACTCTAGTGTTTGTGAAGATGTGTGAAAAAATGGTAATGTTGAAAATCTTGAGTGAAAATATTAAAAATTGGAGAAAACACAAGAACGACTAGACACTGTGAAATGCACGCTTGTAAGACGACCATGTTATGGATTTTGTGCACCATATTTTCAATGTGAGCATTTTGTGACCTCCACTAATGAGCACTGGCACTGTGATCTTGTTAATCCATCCTGAAGTTGATTTTGCAGAGCGATGCACCATTTTGTGGCAGAGAAGCAAAAACACATTTCAGGCAGGATGTGAGAAAGGACTGCTATACTGTTCATGAGGAGGTGTGAAAAATGGCAATTTTGAAGCTGTGGAGTGAAAATATTAAAACTTGGTGAAGTTACAAGCATGCATAGAAACTGCACAATGCACACTTGTAATGCGGCCATGTTTTTGATTTTTTGCACCAAATTTTCATAATGAACTTTTTGGGACCTCCCCTCATGAACACTGAGACTGTCAATTCATTAATCAGTCCTAAAAGTTAATTTTTTGTCCCCAATAATGACTGCTCTGAGACTGAATAGATACATCAATATAAGCTGCTCAAGAATATTAATGAGCTACTTATGAATACCAATGGGCTGCTCATTAATATTGATGTACTTCTCATTATTATTAATAACCCCCAATTAATGAGCAGCTCTATATATATATATATATATATATATATATACACACACACACACACACTACCGGTCAAAAGTTTTAGAACACCCCATTTTTCCAGCTTTTATTGAAATTTAAGCAATTCCCGTCCAGTGAATAACCTGAAATGGTACAAAGGTAAGCGGTAAACTGCTAGAGGTTAAAAAAAAAAGTTTACATTAGCAAAAACTGCTTTAGATAAATTGCAAAGAAAGCCAAGGTGTCAGTGAGTACAGTTTCCTACACCATCAAAAGGCACTTGGAAACTGGAGGAAACTCTGACAGGAAGAGGTCTGGCAGACCCAAAGCCACAACAGAATCAGAAGACAAGTTTCTGAGAGTCAACAGCTTGCGTGATAGGTGGCTCACAGGACAACAGCACAGAGTGACTGATGCCTTGAACCAAAAGGGCTACCACAGCATTTTGCAGCGCCATGCAATACCCTCTGGTCTATGCCTAGTTGGTCAGGGGTTCATCCTACAGCAAGATAATGGCCCAAAACATACCTCCAGGCTATGTCAGAACTACCTTCGAGGAAAAGAACAAGACGGTAGGCTTCAAATCATGGAATGGCCAGCACAGTCTCCAGACTTAAACCCCATCGAGCTGGTTTGGGATGAACTGGACAGAAGGGTGAAAGCAAAGCAACCTACAAGTGCAACACATTTGTGGGAACTTCTGCAACAGTGTTGGGAAGAACTTCCCGAACAATATTTGATGTCCATTGTAGGAAGAATGCCACGAGTGTGTTTGGCGGTTACAGTATATCTGTAAAAGGTGGCTACTTTGATGAGTCAAAAATTTAGATTAAATTTTGTTAAACAAAATGATTCTATGATTTCTTTTTTATCTCCAATTGTTTATTTGTTCTATGCTTTAATTTCAGAGTACATTGAGACATTAACCTGTGTAAATTTCAATAAAAACTGGTAAAATGGGGGTGTTCTAAAACTTTTGACCGGTAGTGTATATATATATATATATATTCATTGCAAAAAAAATCTGTTGATGAATCTGAATCAGCTACAGTTAAAGTGACAAAAAGTAGGAAAATTAGATGTTAGGGTTGATCCCTAACCCCACCCTCCACCCAGTCCTACACAGACCAAGAGTGGTGGGATGTGTCATGGGGTCATTAGCCACAACTCTCACCCCATTCCATGTGTAAACAGATTGACATGCTACACTAAAGGAGAATGAGGTGAGTGTTAAGTCTGACTATCCCATGGCACACCTTGGCATCTGTTGGTCTGTAGGGGATGAGGGGATGGGAGTTTGGAGGTTATGGGCTCAACCCTAACATCTCATTTCCCCACATTTGTTGCTTTAACTCTAACTGATGCATTAAGTTTTTTGAAGGGAATTTCCTTATTTTTTGAAAAAGTGTAATATAACCAGAAAAAGGACTCCACTCTCCAGCCAAGTCAACTATTTGTGCATAACAATATCCATCTGTTGGAGCGTGGGCCCTGCACTCCCACTTACACAGTAAATATGGAGCCATACAGCAGCCTTATAGGTCAAGGAACACTTGTAACACTAATTTGCCAATATCTCAGCAACTGTAGCAGCCATGAAAAAAAATTCTAGTGTCATTGTAATCATAACAGAGAGACCTCCATGTGAGATAGTTTGATGAAATCTGTATCTCTCATCATTTTCAAGATACATTCTCCGAAAGGCACCATGGGTGCCACAGTTCAACAGACGCATGTAACTCAGGCATTTCTAGGATTTTTTTCACCAAATTCTCATCGTGGCATTTTGGGAGCACCACCTCATGAACAATGTCACTGTCATTTTGTTACTCTGTACTCAAAGTTGAAGTTCACACAGCAAACGCGCCATTCTGGGCCACAGGTACAAAATCATGTTTTGGGCAGGACATGAAAAATGACAGTTGTGTACTGTTCATTAGGAGGTGTAGAAAAGGGTAATGTTGAAAACCAGGAGGTAAAATATAAAGAATTGGTGAAGTTATGAGCACGCCTTGAAACTGCACAATGCACACTCATAAAGTGGCCATTTTTGGAAATTTTTTAGCCAGATTTTCAAAATGACATTTTTGGGAAATCACCTCATGAACACTGCACTGTGAGTTTTGTTAATCCATCCTGAAAGTTGTTGTCACACAGTGATGCACCTTTATGTGACAGAGGAGCAAAAACACATTTCAGGCAGGATGTGAGAAATGACAGCTGTTCTGTTCTTGAGGAGGTGTGAGAAAATGGCAATGTTGAAGATCTGGAGAGAAACTATCAAAACTTGGTGAAGTTACCAGCGTGCATAGAAACTGCAAAACGCACGCTTGTAACATGGCCATGTTTTGGATTTTTTGCACCAAATATTAAACATGAGCCTTTTTAGGACCTCCCCTCATAAACACTGGGACTGCCATTTTGCTAATCAGTCCCAAAAGGTGATTTCTTGTCCCCAATGGCTGCTCTGAGACTGAATATAGACATCAAAATAAGCTGCTCGATAATATTAATAAGCTACTTAAGAATATCAATGGCATGTTCATTAATATTGATTAACTTCTGATTAATATTAATGACCACCTATATATGGGCAGCTCACATATATATAGCTCTACACTAACTTGTTTTTTTTTTCTCTTTTTGATATTTCATGAAGAAGACCTAAGGTCGAAACGTAGATTTCTAACTTTATTTTCTATTTTCAGCATGCATTTAATATAACCACTTTGTTTTGCTTTTAGACCACATGCTGACGCAGTGCCTTGTTTTTGTTTTTTACAATCATATATATATATATATATATATATATATATATATAAAAATAGATACATCTCATTTCCCCACTTTTGTCGCTTTAATTCTAACTGATGCATTAACAAAGTTGTTTGCAATGAATTTCCTTATGTTTTGAAAAAGTTTAATACAAGTAGTAAAAGGGCTGTTCGCTCCCACCAAGTTGCCCATTTGTGCATAACGATATGTGTCTGTGGGAGCGCTGGCCCTGAACTCCTAATGGCACATTAAATGTGGAGCCATACAGCAGCTCTATAAGGCAACGAACACTTGTAACATTAATTTACCAATATCTCAGCAACCGTAGCAGCCATGAGAAAAATTCCACTGTCGTTGTAATCATGACAGCGTGACCTCAATGTAAGATATATTAGCAAAATCTGTATCTCTCACAATTTTCAGATACAGGCACTGAAAGGTGCTGTGTGTGTAACAATTCAATGGACGCAAGTAACTCTGGCATTTTTATAATTTTTTCCATCCAGTTTTCAACATGGCAGTTTGAGGACCCCACCTCATGAACAATGTCACTTTCATTTTGTTAATCTGTCCTGAAGTTGAGTTCACACAACTAATGCACCATTCTGTGCCACAGATGCAAAATCATGTTTTGGGCAGGATGAGAAAAATAATAGCTCTCTACATTGTTCATGAGAAGGTGTGGAAAAGGGTACTGTTGAAAACCAGGAGGGAAAACATGAAGAAGTGGTGAAGTTATGAGCACACCTAGAAACTGCACAATGCACGCTCGTATCATGACCATTTTTGCAAATTACAAGAACTTTTTGGGAAATCCCCTCATGAACACTGGCACTGTGATTTTGTTAATCCATCCTGATAATTGATTTTGCACAGCAAAGCACAATTCTGTGGAAGAAGCGTGATAGACATTTCAGGCATGATGTGAGAAATGAATGCTGTACTCTTCATGAGGAGGTGTGGAAATTAGCAATGTTGAAAATCTGGAGTGAAAAAAAATTAAATTGGTTAAGTTATAAGCATGCATAGAAACTGCATAATGCACACTTTTAGCACGGCCATGTTTTGGAGTTTTTTTACCAAATTTTCAACGTGAGCTTTTTAGGTCCTTCCTTCTTGAACACTGGGACTGTCGTTTCGGTAATCAGTCCCAAAAGGTGATTTTTTCATCCCCAGTGACTGCTCTGATCCTGAATATATACATCAAAGAAAGCTGCTCAAGAATATTAATGAGCTACTTATAAATATCATTGGCCTGCTCATCAATGTTGATAGTAATAATAATAATAACTTTCAAAAATATCAAGGCGCTTTACATCAAAACACAGTATACAATATCAAATTTAGACATACAGATAAATACATTAAAACATCCCTCAGTTAAAAAGAAACCATACGGTCATCCATATTATCAACAGATATTTACAAATAATTACCATTACTCATCCAGATAGGCCATATCCCATAAATAAGTTTTCAAATCTTTCTTAAATACCTCCATGGAGGTGCACTCCCTTAACCGGCATGGTAGAGAATTCCAAAGAGTGGGTGCGGCATAAGAAAATGCTCTACTACCAGAAGATTTTAAATTCACTCTTGGAATCTCTAACAACCTCTCGTCGGCCGAGCGGAGCGATCAGCCGAGGCAGTAAGGCACCAGAAGTTCTTTCAGATAGGTTGAACCCTGATCATGAAAGACTTTAAAAGTCAATAAAATGACTTTAAAGGTGATCCACCACCGTATAGGCAATCAGTGCAGTTCACGCAGCACCAGGATAATGTGACTGGATCTCCTTGTCCCAGTCAAAACCCGGGCTGCAGCGTTCTGCACCAGTTGAAGGTGATGGATTTCAACCCCAGAAAGACCAAAGTAAAGGGCATTGCAGTAGTCTAAGCGTGAGGACACAAAAGCATGAACCAACGTTGGTATGGAGTCAGACAGAACAAGGTGACGCACCCTAGCAATATTCCTAAGATGGTAAAAGGAAGTCCTGACAATGGCTGACACCTGAGATTTAAGGGTCAGCCTATCGTCTAGGACAATCCCAAGGTTGCGCACCTGTTCAGAGGTCGAAAGTGAGACACCCCCAAGAAAAAATCCAGAGGGCGTGCCATCACGCGACCTCACTATCTGACCACCTGAGTCCACCACTAACACCTCTGTCTTCTCTGAGTTTAACTTTAACCAACTTGAATCCATCCACCCTTGGATTTCTTCCAGACAGTTATTAAACACAGAGAGTGCTCCATCTTGGTCGGGTGCAAAAGACAGGTATAGCTGGGTATCATCTGCATAGCAGTGAAACCTCAGCCCATACTGTCTTATAATGTCTCTGAGGGGCAGCATGTACACTGTGAATAACATGGGTGACAGCACTGAATCCTGAGGTACCCCACACAACAAAGGAGTTGAACCTGAGGAAAAAAAAACCGACACAACTCTTTGTGATCTCCCAGTGAGGAATGATGGGAACCATTTTAAAACAGTTACCGACATTCCACAAATTGACCTCAGGCATGCTAACAACAACAAGTGAGCCACAGTGTCAAAAACTGATGAGAGATCAAGAAGAACTAGAATGGAATGTCTCTTCTGATCTCTCGCCCTCAGAAGATCATTAAGTACCCGAACCAGAGCAGTCTCAGTGCTATGTCTTTTTCAAAAACTGGATTGGAAGGATTCTTAGACATTATGGATGGTTAAATTGTCCTCCAATTGGGCTGCCACTACCTTCTCAATCACCTTCCCAATAACGGGAAGGTTAGAGATAGGTCTGTAGTTTGAAAAACAGTCTGGGTCCAGAGTAGCTTTTTTCAAAAGGGGTGTCACCACCGCCTCTTTCAGGGAGTTAGGAAACTCACCAGACTCTAAGGAGCTCCAGACTATTTGCACCATAACTGGACCAATGGTCTCAAGACAACCCAAAATTAGGGGAGTTGGTCCAGGGTCCAAACTACAGCTCGTAGGCCGCACACTACGGATGATCCTCATAATATCCACATCTTCCAGTCAGTGAAAGGAACTCCAAGAAAACTGAGCTATTGTGGACTCGTACTGTTCCACAACATCACCCTTAGAGATTGCCAGACGCAAGCCCGCCCTGATGTCAGCCACCTTAGTTGCAAAAAACCGAGCAAGCTCCTTGCACTCTACTTGCGAAAAGGCTTTTCGGACTTGCAGACAGGCTGGGTTGTACAGTCTATCTACAATCCGAAACAGCTGAGCCGGTTGGTTCCATGCAACTGAAATCTCCCTGGCCTTCTTACAGGTGATTGCAGATTGATAGATAGAATAATGTTCCATCAATCTAAGGTGGTCGACATCAAGGGCAGATTTGCACCAACAATACTCTAACCTTCACCCCTGTCTCTGCAACTCCCTCAGTGTCCCATCAAACCAAGGGGACCTGGGGTGAAGGGATAGGGGGCATTCACGAACAGGAGCAATAAAATCCAGGGCTCCCATAATGGCCATATTATAGGCCACTACCAGTGCCTCTGGATTACTGCTAGACAACACGGTGATGAGAGGTCAGGGACAGCCACCAGGCCTTGGGAAGTGATATTCCGTAATGGGCAGTACCTGACCATCTCCACAGGGGAAGGCCTTTTTAGAGGGGGTATAAAAATTGAACCTTACGGTGTGGTGGTCAGACCAGGTGACTGGTTCCACCCCCATGTCGGATGAATCAATCCCTAGGAGGAAGACTAAATCCAAAGAGTGCCCAGATTTATGTGTAGCAGTAGAAACTACCTGTGTAAGACCCAAAGAAAGCATAAGTTGGAGGAAGTAATTACCAAATTGTGAGAGTTCATCATTGACCCAGGCGTTAAAGTCACCCAGAACCATCAATCTGGGCGATTCAAACGACATATTGACGAGGAAGTCTGCTACTTCCTGTAAGAAGCGTTTCCCATCTCCGGGGGGATGGTAGATGAGAACGATTTGAACGCCTACACCTGCTACAACTGTACACTCAAAGGATTCAGTCTCACCTACTACCACATTCGTGAGGCCCAATTTAGTCTTAAAACAGACTGCAACCCCCCCAACCCCTGCGGTCCAACCTCAGGCGGTGTATCACTGAGTACCCGGCTGGAATCATGGACTCCAAAATGGGGCCAGAATTTTCATCCAGCCAGGTCTTGGTGATGCAAGCCAGGTCAGCCAAACTAATAAGAGTGGCTAAAACAGTGGTCTTATTCTTAACAGCCCTGGCATTGCATAACACCGCCTGAGTTGGACAAACCTCGGTAGCTGTCCGGCCTATCTGCCCACCAAATTCAGTGGTGACTTTGGGTATGGGCACCAGACATGGGAGACCCCAGTCTGGATTCCATTCACCCCAGGGCACCTTCTGGACTTAATAATCCTGATACGGTGGCCCCACTCTTTCATCCTCTCTTGTTCGCCCACCCCTGCCCTCCTCACTCTCCTATGAACAATCCCCAGCGCTCTACAGCGCTGGTACATCTTGAACTGTAGGGGAGGAGTATAAAAAGGGTGGAGGGCATGAACAGAAGATGATGAATAGCATACTACCATGGAGCCTGCCGGCCAGCACATGATTTAGCTCAAATTAAACAATATGCGATAAATATCTAAGTAAACTAATCCAAAAACTTTAAAAACCTATAACAGAATTTCTAACAATTAAAATCCTAAAAATCCTCCAAAACAGTAATAACTTAAGCAATAAACCCAACCCAACAAAGTCTACAAACCCACCTGATGAACTTCTCATTAATATTAATGAGTATTATATATATATATATATATATATATATATATATATATATATTGCAAAATACTTTTTGTTGCTGCATCAGCTAGTGGTAAAAGCAACAACAGTGGGGAAATTACATGTTAAGGTTGACCCCTAACCACACCC
Source organism: Neoceratodus forsteri (assembly GCA_016271365.2). Lineage (NCBI taxonomy): Eukaryota > Metazoa > Chordata > Ceratodontiformes > Ceratodontidae > Neoceratodus > Neoceratodus forsteri. The sequence continues at coordinate 438,038,541 of JADMNL010000023.1, forward strand.
CACCCCACCCCATTCTCTACAGACCAAGAGACACTGGGTTTATGCAATGGTCATCAGATCAACTCTCACCCCATTCCATGTGTACACAGGTTGATATGCTACACTAATGGAGAATGGGGTGAGAGTTAGGCCTGATGACCCCATGGCAAACCCAGCGTCTGTTGGTCTGTGGAGGATGGGTGGTTGGGGTGGGGAGGTTAGGGGCTGAATCCTATCATCTCATTTCCCCACATTTGTCGCTTTAACCCTAACTGATGCATTAACAATGTTTTTTGCAATGAATTTCCTTACTTTTTGAAAAAGTGTAATATAACTTGTAAATGGGCTTCACTCTCTCACCTAGCTGCCCATTTGTGCATAACGATATACATCTGTGGGAGAACCGGGCCTGCGCTCCCACTTATGCATTGAATACGGAGCCATACAGCAGCCCTACAGGGCAAGAAACACTTCTAACACTAATTTTCCAATATTTCAGCAACTCTAGCAACCAAGAAAAAAAATTCCAGTGTCATTGTAATCATGACATCAAGATCTTCATGTGAGATACGTCAACTAAATCTGTATCCCACATCGTTTTTAGGATATGGGTGCTGAAAGGTGTCATGGGAGCCACAATTCAATGGACACACATAACTCGGGCATTTTTAGGATTTTTTTTCCACCCAATTTTCAACATGGCATTTTGGGGATCCCACCTTATGAACAATGTCACTGTCATTTTGCTAATCTGTCCTGAAAGTTGAGTTCACACAGCGAATGCACCATTCTGCACCACAGGTGCAAAATCATGTTTTGGGCATGATGAGAAAAATGACAGCTGTATACTGTTCATGAGGAGGAGTGAAAAAGGGTAATGTTGAAAACCAGGAGGGAAAATATTAAGAACTGGCAAAGTTATGAGCACGCCTAGAAACTGTACAATACTAGCTCATAAAGTTGCCCTTTTTGCAAATGTTTTAACCAAATTTCCAACATGAGCTTTTTGGGAAATCCTCACATGAACACTGCCACTGTGATTTTGTTAATCCATTCTGAAATTGATTTCGCACAGTGACACACCATTCTGTGGCAGAGGAGAGAAAACACATTTCAGGCTGGATGTGAGAAATGACATCTGTACTGTTCATGAGGAGGTGTGAAAAAATGGTAATGTTAAAAATCTGGAGTGAAAATATTAAAAACTGGTGAAGTTATGAGCGTGCATAGAAACTGCGCAATGCACGCTTGTAACACGGCCACGTTTTGGATTTTTTTGCACTAAATTTTCAACATGAGCTTTTTGGAACCTCCCTTCATGAACACTGGGACTGTAATTTCATTAATCAGTCCCAAACGGTGATTTATTGTCCCCAGTGACTGCTCTGAGACTGAATAGATACTTCAAAATGAGCTGCCCAAGAATATTAATGAGCTACTTATGAATATCAATAGGCTGCTCATTAATATTGATGAACTTCTCATTAATATTAATGACCACCAATATATGAGCAGCTCATATTCATATATATATATATATATATATATATTCATCGCAAAAAAACTTTATTGATGCATCAGCTAGGGTTAAAGCGACAAAAGTGGGAAAATAAAATGTTAGGTTTGACCCCTAACCCCACCTGCCCCCCATCCCCCACAGACCGACAGATGCTGGGGTGTGCCATGGTGTCATCAAGCCCAACTTTCAGTCCATCCCATGTGTAAACAGGTTGACATGCTACACTAAAGAAGAATGGGGTGAAAGTTAGGTCTGACGACCCCATGGCGCACCCCAGCATCTCTTGATCTGTGGAGGATAGGGGGTTGGGATGGGGAGGTCAGGGGCCCAGCCCCAGCATCTCATTTCCCCACTTTTGTTGCTTTAACCCTAACTGATGCAGTAATGAAGTTTTTTGCAATAATATACATATATATATATATATATATATATATGCACTGCAGAAAACTCCATTAATGCATCAGTTAGGGCACATAGCACAGTGTGAAAAGTTTGGAAATGTGATGTTAGGGTTACCCCCTATGACCACACCCTCCACTCACCAACAGACATTGAGGTATGCCATGGGGTTGTCAAGTCCAACTCTAACCCCATTCCATCAGTAAACAAGCTGACATGCTGCAGCATAGGAGAATTGGGTGAGAGTTAGTCCTGATGACCCCATGGCACGCTCTAAGGCCTGTTGGTGAGTGGCAGGTCGGGGTGTGGGGTTGGGATGGTAAGGGGGTAACCCTAACATCCCATTTCCAAACATTTGTTGCTGTGCTATCAACCCTAACTGATGCATTAATGGAGTTTTTAGTGATTAATTTTCCTTCTTTTTGAAAAAATGTAATCTAACTAGTCAGTGGTATGTGGTAGTGGGATCACGGGCTCTGCACTCCCCTCACACTGCCCATTTTTTTGTGTAATGGTATGTGTATCTGGGAGCGTGGGCCCTCCAAGCCCTGTGCCCCCACTTACACATATGTATGGAGCCATACAGAAGCACCATAATACTCCAAAGGAACCCTTATAACACATTTTTGGCAATATCTCCGTAACTGTAGCAAGTAAAGAAAACATTCCACAGTAGTGGTATTCGTGACTTCAATACCTCCATGCATGCTTACTGTGGGGAATGAAAACTCCATATCTCACCCCATTTCTGAGATAGGACACTGAAACTTGTCAACAGCAATGCAATGTTAGCCTATGGGAAATTTCTCAACTTCAGAGTGCTGTAACCACAGGCCCACTGAATGTTTTAGGCCCAAACCACCAAAAAGCACATTGGTGGCATCAAGGCTTGCTACACTGCAAATTTCAGGCCAAATGTCCCAATAGATTTGTTGCAGTGGGATGCAAAAAATTGCTTATTTGGGGCAAAGTACTGTTGCAAATAGTGACAGTTTGGCAAAAACAGGTTCGACAGTTTCATGATTTGCGAAAGTGTTGCAGCTATTTCTGTAACAATTTGCAACACTACGGTGGGTCCTATCTTTAAAAAGGCTTTTCTGGGGGGGTTTCCTCTCAAAAAAAATGATAGTGCTGTTATCCTAAGGACCCGACTAGGTAAACACAACAGTCAGTGTTTACCTAGGTTGTCCCAAATTTAAATGCCAGACATTTTTCTCTTGTGATAAAAACAAGATGGCAACCTCACATTAATAAAAGGGCCATTGGCGATAGTAAAATGTAGTGGCAGCAGCTTTCGAGAGACACATATATTTTTTTCCCATTGACTATAATGGGAAATTTGTTTTTTGAATAACTTTTGAACAATTTTATATTTTTCACCAGCTCTTTGAAAGGCACATCTGTGACCCAGACTGCATCTTCCCTGAAGATTTCCGACCAAACAGACAAATCATGCGGGCTGTAGCCATGAGCAGAGAAACATGCAAAAACCGCAGGGGTTGTGTGATTTTGGGCGCTCCGCAGTTTTGCAATCGCTTATCTGACTGTAACGCAACTTGCCAGATCCAGAGATCTATTGTTACAGACTGTGCATGCAAAATGTCAGGCAAATCTATCATATGGTGGCAGAGTTATTAAAGTGCAAAATTTGGGGGTTAACATAGAAGTGGCCATGCAACCCTAACTATTCTGGTACTACCGTGCCAGTATAATATAGAGAATAAAGGATAGGCAAGTGTGTGCTATGAATATTTTTTTCACTCCTGAGGTGTGTGATGACTCATAAACCTTGAGAGTGAAGCTTGAGAGGTTTATGTAGTCATCCTACACTGAAGGTGTGAAAAAAATATTCATAGGCACACACTTGCCTGTCTTTTATTTTTTATAATTACTGGTGCAGAATCTTAAACAGCATTTTTGTTGTATGAAAAAAATAGTTTTTTGCAGAACTTGTTTTATTTTTAATTCTTTTAATAGAGTATACATTTTTAAACTGATTTTGCTATAGTTTTAAAACGTTTATACCTTGAGGAACAATATGATTTTTTTTTTGTTTAAATGTAGAATTTTAAATCGTTTAAATACTAGGTGTCCAAATGTCCTTCTGAAGACCAGTGGAGTATCTTGTACAATTCCAGTGATGATCTCTGTTAAACAGTTGAGAATGAGTAAAAGATTTCTTAACATTTAACAAACTGTTATAGAAAGGCTGAAATTTAAACATTAAGGAACTAGTTTCAATGGTGCTGTTTGCAGTGCGCCAAGAAGGAAGTGTTGCTGTGCTGATGATCTTTTTTTTTATTTAGTTGTTTAACCAGGTAAGACACACTAAGCTAAAAGCTTTTTTACAGGTGCAACCTGGGAGCACAGGGAAGTTAAGTGATTTGCTCAGGATCACACAGTATGCAAGTGGAAGCTGTGGGATTCAAACCCAGGTTTGGTCTGCGACCAGATTTGCAGCTTAGAGCCTTAAACCACTGCACTATACTGCTGCATCTTCCGGTTGCCGTGGTGACCAAAGAAAAAGAAAAAAACAGCAAGGGAGCATGTTGAAATTGGGCAGTTGCACAGTGTTTTCTGATCTGCAAAACAAAGAAGAGTTTTAAGAAAGACAGTTGCACTGAAGCTCGCACTGGTAAGCAGAAGGGCTTTGCAGGAGTAAATTGTTTGGCTTACGTCTCGAGCTCATGAAATGCGAGAGTGACTGTGAAGTTTTGAAACACCATAATAACTCAATTTTGGGTTGTCACAGTGTTTTTACCGTGCCTGAATTCAGGTTATTAGGGAAGTCTTCAGTAATAATATATATATATATAATATTTATTATACTGGCACGGTAGTGCCAGTATAGTCAGGGTTGCCTGACACTTCTATGTTAACCCCCAAAGTTTGCACTTTAATAACTTCTGCACCGTAAGACAGTTGTGCCTGAACTTATGCATGTGTGGTCTGGTACCATAGAACTCTGGATCTGGCAAGTTGCGTCATCGTCAGATGAGCAGCTGTGGAACTGCAGAGCACACAAAAAACTCAAAAAAGGGTGTTTTGTGTGTTTCTATGCTTGTGGCTACAGCTTGCACAGTTTGTCCATTTGGTCTGAAATCTTCAGGGAAGATACAGTCTGAGTCACTGATGTGCCATTCGAAGATTTGGAGAACAAATATTAAACCATTCAAAAATTATTCAAAAAATAGGTTTCCCATTATAGTCAATGGTAAAAAAATATATGTGTGTCTCGAAAGCTGCCACCAGCCTTCACAAATGCCCTATTTGCAAAAGCAATGGCCATCATCTTGTTTCAGTTAGTGGCAGCTAAAAATGGCTGCCATTTAAAAAATAATGGCCCTAGGTAAACACAAATTGTTGTGTTTACCTATTCGGGTACTGAGGAACACACTGAGGGTGTCAGATTTTTAATCTGAGCCCTTGAAATGCTTTTTTCAGAATCAGCCCCCCCCCACACTGAGGGTGTCAGATTTTTAATCTGAGCCCTTGAAATGCTTTTTTCAGAATCAGCCCCCCCCATGTAGTAATTTTTGAAAAAATGGATGCAGCACTTTTGCATTTGCAAAAGTGTCAAGCTGCTGGCAGTATTCTACCCTGTAAAAAAAGAAATCCTTTTGTGGCCTCTTTTGGGCCAAAGTAATGGTCCCACCGTGTTCCTCTCTCCCCCATTAGGTAAACATAAGTGTTTATCTAACAAAATAAGGAAAACCGACCGGAGACTTGATGTCTTTCATATTCGATGCAGAATCCTGATCTGTGCACAGTACACTAACTGCTCCAACATCAGTGTGCTCAATCCCCATGTCAGAATCATGTCTTCCCTCACCCCCAAAACTCGTGGCACACAAGGAACCCACTCCAGTGTGCCCAAAATATATAAAAAAAAACACTTGCTGATGGGGGTGCCTAATCCCCCTTTCAGTAACATGTCCCCTCCAAATTTATATAGCACACTGGGAGCCTACCCAAGTGTGCCAAAACATAATGGTTTTCTTTCAGAGTTGCTGACGGAGATGCCCAATCCCCCTGTCGGCATCATGTCCCCCCACCAAAATCATGTGGCACACTGGGAGCCCACCACAGTGTGCTCAGAACTTTTTTCCCCGTAACATAAGAAAACTGTCCATCGCCATCTTTTTTCCCTATAAAAAAGGAAATGATCCATCGTTGTCTCCCCAGTCACCCTCCCCATCCCCCATCCCACTGAGCACCCACCTCTCTGCACCTCCCTCACGCATACTTAACTTCCAAAGATCTGGAACAGCGATCTTCTCAAGACCGGAGACACATCTGCAGTCTGCAAAGCCAAACCGCAAAATGATAAATCGAAGGTAAGCCATATAATGGGAGTTAATGGGGGAGTGGGTTTCAACTTAGGTTGATATCTCAGCCATTTTTTGGAATTTTCGCCCAAATTTCAGCATGGGTTCTGGGGAACACTTGCACTGTAATTTCATTTCTCGGTCTCGGAAGGTGATTTTGCTGTTGCTGCGTGGAATCACATTTTGGATCGATTCATGAATGACAGTGCCACTGTTCATGAGGAGGGGTTCCAAGAAGCTCATGTTGCAAATTTGGTGAAAAAACACCAAACAATGACTGCGCTATGAGGATGCATTGTGCAGCTTCTATGCACTCATTTTGCACATCCTGTCCAGAATATGTTTTCCTACCTGTGGCACAGAATGGCATGGTCGCTGTGCAAAATCAACTTTTGGGATGGATTAACAAAATCACAGTGCCAGTGTTTATGAGGGAAGGTCCCAAAAAATAATTTTGAAAATTTTGTGAAAAAATCCAAAACATGACCACATTGCGAGCATGCATTGTGCAGTTTCAATGCACACTTGTAAATTTGCAAATTTTTAATATTTTCACACCAGATTTTCAGCATTGACATTTTGTCACACCTCCTCGAGAACAGTACAGCTGTCATTTTATGCATGCTGCCCAGAACATGTTTTCACACCTGTGGTGCAGAATGGTGTGGTCGCTATGCGAAATCAACTTTTGGGATGGATTAACAAAATCACAGTGCCAGTGCTCATGAGGGGAGGTCCCAAAAAAAATTTTTGAAAATGTTCTGAAAAAATCCAAAACATGACCACATTGCAAGCATGCATTGTGCAGTTTCAATGCACACTTGTAAATTTGCAAATTTTAAATATTTTCTCACCAGATTTTCAACATTGGCATTTTGTCACACCTCCTCATGAACAGTACAGCTGTCATTTTATGCATCCTGCCCAGAACATGTTTTCACACCTGTGGTGCAGAATGGTGTGGTCACTGTGCGAAATCAACTTTTGGGATGGATTAACAAAATCACAGTGCCACTGTTCATGAGGGGAGGTTCCCCCAAAATGATGCTGAAAAGTTTGTGAAAAAAATCCAAAAAATGACCACGTTACGAGTGTGCATTGCACAGTTTCAGATTTTCAACATTGACATTTTGTCACACCTCCTCATGAATAGTACAGCTGCCATTTTTTTACAGCATGCCTGAATTTCAGCATTACGAAAGTGCAGGGCCACTCCCGCGATGACATACCACTTACTATTTACATTAAACTCTCTCAAAATGAAGGGAAATTCATTGCAAAAACCTCCGTTAATGCATCAGTTAGGGTTGATTGTACACTGACAAAGGTTTGGAAATTTGATGTTAGGGTTGCCAGCCTCTACCACCCTTCCCCCACCCTCTACACACCAACAGACATTGGAGTGTGCATTGGGGTTGTCAGGCCTAACTCTCACCACATTCTCCTATACTGCACCAGCTCAGCTTGTTTACAAATGGAATGGGTGAGAGTTAAGGCAACAACCCCAACGCACATGCTGACGCCTGTTGGTGTGTGGAGGGTGAGGGGTGGGGCAGTAGGGTCTGGCATCCCCAACACCAGATTTCCAATCATTTGTCAGTGTACAATCAACACTAACTGATGCATTAACAAAGTTTTTGGTAATGAGTATTGTACTATATACATATATATTCATTGCAAAAAAACTCATTAATGCATCAGTTAGGGTTGTTTACACAGTGACAAAAGTGAGGAAATTTGACGTTAATCCCTCCCCACACACACATACACAACACATTTACAAGCAGGGGACCGTACAACGCAACACAACCAATCAGAAACAGACACCATAAGGTAACAGAAAGAACATACAACTGTAAACATACCACAAGAGGCATCCATCATCATCTTTCAGCAACTGTATCACTTCTGCTGCCATTTCAGTGTCTTGGGGGGTACACCCACATGCTGTGCAACCACATAAGATGGCCAGTGCATGAACTGTATAGCTCCATGCAGACAGTACAACAGTACCCATAAGTTATGGTAGGACCGCATGGTGAGTTGGGCCCTTTTCTTCCATCCTTCCATTGAGATAGAGCAACACTCTACCTATGTCACAGAGGGACCACAGTGTGCTATGTATCCTGCCCTACCATCCCTACATTAGCATAATACAACACTGTCTATGTGTCACTGTGTCCATATGTCACAGTGTCACCTGATGCTTGTTCAGATACTGCACTCCCACCCCTCCATCAAGATATAAGTACAATACAATCTATATTTCACACTATCCTTATATTACAGTGAGAGTACAGGGTGCTTCATATTCTGCTGTCCAATTCCTCCATCATCATACTACAACACAGTACATATGTCACACAGAAACATAGAAACATAGAATTTGATGGCAGATAAGGACTGCTTGGCCCACCTAGTCTGCCCATTTCCCTACCAAATGGATAAACTGCAGATCCTAGTTAACCAACAGCCTACTTCCTCTTAACCCCACTAGATTTACTTTTTGTCTGTCCCATGCATTCTTGAATTCCCCCACTGTTTTTTACCCATGACCTCCTCAGGAGGGCTGTTTCATGCATCTACAACCCTTTCCATGAAGAAATTCTGCCTCACATTACCTCTGAGCTATCCCCCCCTCTATCTTCAAATTGTGCCCCCTTGTTCTTGCACATCTTTTTTTCTGAAAGATGCTACCCTCTTGGACTATTGATTCCTTGAGGTACCTTGAGGTACCTGAAAGTTTCTATCATGTCTCCCCCTCCTTTCCTCAAGGCTATACATATTAAGCTCTTTTAGTCTTTCTTCATACAGTATGTCTTCTGGTGCAGACCCTACACCATTTTGTTGCCTTCCTCTGGACAGCCTCCACCCTATCTATGTCTTTGCAGAGATGGGGTCTTCAGAACTGCATGCAGTACTCCAGATGTGGTCTCACCAACTGTCTGTACAGAGGGATAACAACTTCCTGTTTTCTACTGGTGATGCCTCTCCCTTCGCATCCCAGTATTCCCCAGCCCTCCTTACTGCCTTCTCACATTGCTTGCCCACTTTTAGTTAATCTCATATAACTACTCCAGGTCCCTTTCCATTTTTGTTGTTGTCAGTATCTCACACCCCATTGTGTATTCTTCCCCTGGATTTTTGTTTCCCCAGGTGCATTACTTTGCACTTCTTTGCATTAAATATAAGCTGCCATATATTTGACCATTCCTCCAACCTTGCCAAGTCCCTTCTCATCCTTTCCACCCCACCTTGTGTATCAACCCTGTTGCAGATCTTTGTGTTGTCCGCAAAGAGACATAATTTTCCTTCCAGTCCCTCTACAATGTCACTTATAAAGACATTAAAAAGGACTGGCCCCAGTACTGAACCCTGCAGTACCCCACTAGCAACCCCTCTTTCTTCACATTTACTATTACCTCTGTGTAGGAGAATGGGGTGGGAGTTAGACCTGATAACCCCATGGAATGCCCTGACATCTGTTGGGTGAGTGGAGGGTGGGGTAGGTGTAGGTAGGTAATCCTAACATCACATTTCCAAACTTTTGTTGCTATGTTGTGCTAGCAACCCTAACTGATGCATTAATGGAGTTTTTTGCAATGAATTTCCTTTCTTTTTGAGAAAGTGTACTCTAACTAATAAGTGTGCTCCCCTCACACTGCCCATTGTTTTGTGTAGTGGTATGCGTATGTGGGAGTGTAGGTCCTCTGGGCCCTGCACTCCCACTTACATATCAGTACAGAGCCATACAGCAGTGCCATAGTACTCCAAAGGAACCTTTGTAACAAGTTTTTGGCAATATCTTTGTAACCGTAGCAAGCAAGGAAAAAATTCCACTACAGTGGTATTCATGACATCAGTACCTCTGTGCATGCTTAGTAAGTTACAGAGGATGAAAAATCCATATCTCGCACCTTTTCTGAGATACGAGCTCCAAATGTTGCTGTGGGCGCCACAGTATTAGCCTATGGGAAAGTTCTCAACTTCAGAGCACTGTACATATGGGCTCATTGCATGTTTTGGGACCAAACCACCAAAAGGCATATCTGTGGGACCAGGGCTTGCCACTCTGCAAATTTCAGTCCAAAAGTCCCAACCATTTTGCTGTAGTGGGATGGCAAAGAACTGCTTTTTTGGGCAAAGTACTGTCGCAAATTGTGACAGTTTTGCAAAAATAGGCACAACACTTTCATGATTTGCAAAAGTGTTGCAGCCATTTCTGTTACAATCTGCAACACTATGGGGGGGTCTGATCTTTAATAAAGCATTTCTGGGGGGTCCTCCCCTGAAAAAAGATAGTGTTGTGATCCTCAGGACCCAACTAGGTAAACACAACAGTCAGTGTTTACCTAGGGTGTCCCAAATTTAAATGCCAGGCATTTTTCTCTTTCACTAACTGAAATCAAGATGGCCACTGCACAACAGTGAAAGAGCCATTTGTGACAGTGAAATGTAGTGGCAGCAGCTTTCCAGAGACATGTATATTTTTTTCCCATTGACTATAATGGAAAACTTGTTTTTTGAATAACATTTGCACGGTTTAATATTTTTTCACCAAATCTTTGAAAGGTTCATCAGTGACTCAGACTGCATCTTCCCTGAAGATTTCAGACCAAATAGATAAATTGTGCAGGCTGTAGCCATGAGCAAGGAAACACACAAAAACAAGTTTTTTGTGTGTGTGTTTTGGGGCACTCCACAGTTCTGCAACCACTTATCCAACCATAACACAACTTGCCAGATTCAGAGATCTATGGTATCAGACTGCACATGCAAAATTTCAGGCAAATCTGTCATACGGTGGCAAAGTTATTAAAGTTCAAAATTTGGGGTTTAACATAGTGGATGATGTATGGTCTTTGGATATAACCCACGCTGTAAACACTTTAAGAGGTTGCCATTACATTATTTTAAACCTCAAGAGTGCAGCTTGAAAGGTTTTCAGATGTCATGGCAACCTCAAGCAGTGTTTTCAACATGGTTGTTAACCAAAGACCATACATTATATTTTATAGTGTATAGGCTAACAAGATTGTGTAATCGTGGATTGAATTACTTTACGGAACTACTTTATGGAACATTGGTTGTAGTGAGCATTCCATTTTGTTATAACACTGATATGATATACTCAAGAAGGGTTAACAACAGAGTGATGTCATAACAATGGCATATCAAGTTTGTAATCTGCTTGATTTCAGTCAGTAATAAGGGCCGCCCATGCATTATATAGAAGTAGTCATGCAACCCTAACTATACTGGCACTACTATATATATCTGTATCTATATGTATGTGTGTGTGTGTGTGTGTATATATATATATATATATATATATACAATGAAGCCCGACAGGATGAAGCACAGTGTCACAGGTTTACTGCATGACAAAGATTAACTCCATTGAAACTGCACTGTTTGCTGCAGTAACTCTATTGCAGAATTCTGCAGTGTTGCGCTTCATCCGGTGGGCTTCACGGTATATATGTATCTATATTATATATATATATATATATATATATATATATATAAAACAAAGAACCTCAGAATGCAAGCACTGAGGTAGTGGTTACCACAAAGGGTAAAATATAAAATTACACGTACCCCCATAATGCAGAGCATCATGGACTGTATATGTAAATCACCACAGAATATTATGCTGGTTCAACTTTAAACAAAAATGCATGGTGCCAAAAGGCCTCTCACACAGTTTGCAAAGGGTGCTAACAGAAAACACATACACGTATTTCACCCTACCAAGACTCATCAGTATGCCTCGTCTGTGTGACATCCCCAGTGGAATGAACCAGCTACCCTAAGATGGCCTACCTGGGTTACATTGTGGTGAGCCCAATAAAAACAAAAAACAAGCTAAAAGACAAAGAACCACAGTACGCAAGCACTGAGATATATATAGTCATTGCAAAAAAACTTTGTTAATGCATCAGTTAGGGTTGATCACATAGTGACAAAGTGAGGAAATTCAATGTTAGGGCTTTCAACCCTAACTCTGAATCCCTCCCCACACACACATACACAATGCACATACAAGCAGGGGACAGTACAATGCAAGACAACCAATCAGAAAGAGACACCATAAGGTAACAGAAAGAACATATAACATAGATTAACATAGCATGTCAGAATTCATAGAACACACTGTTCATCTGTCACTTTGGCACATTGCCCTCCTAGTCCTACATCAAGATAGTGCAACATTATCCATATGTCACATTGTGCACATGACACAGTGAGAATATAGGGTAGTTTGGACCATGCACTACCGTACCTATATTGAAATAGTACAAGACAATCCATGTGTAACACTACCTATATGTTGCATTTTTGTCATTGTGACATATAGACAGGGTAAACAGGGAGGAGAGGAGGCAATGTGGGTCACCCTGTAGACTGGAAATGGCACCACAATCCAAACAGGGGTTGTATACAGACCCCCATCTAAGGGGGAGGAAATGGACAAGGAAATGATAGAAGGCATCCTTAGGATGGCAGAGAAAGAGGAGATATTGCTGACAGGGGAAAAGAATATGCCAGATGTTAACAGGAGCACCTTTGCTGCAGCCACTTCCAAGAGCAGGGCCATTCTTGATGCCCTACAGGGGCATGCTTCAGACAGCTAGTTCTGGAATCCACTCAGGAGGGAGCAATCTTAGACCTGGTACTCTCTAATGGGGATGGAGAGAAGATCTCAGATCTAGAGGTGGGTAGCCATCTGGGAACTAGTGACCACCAAACAGTGTGGTTCATGATAAACTTAGTTGTTGAGTCAAGCCATACAAAAGTGAAGGTATTGGACTTCAGGAGGGCTGATTTTGTCAAAATTGGAGAGTGCCTCAGAAAAGTACTAGCAAACAGGCAAGAAGGTGGGGTTGAGCAACAATGGGGAAACATCAATACTGCCATCACAGAGGCAACAAGCCTTTGTGTGAAGCAAATAAACAAAACAAACTGAAAGGAAAAACCACTATGGTTCTCAAAAGAAGTGGCAGGGAAGGTTAGGAGAAAAAGATAGCATTTAGGAAGTATAAGGAAACACAGAAGGAGCAGAACAGAGAACTATATCAGTTAAAGCAGAAGGAAGTGGGGAAGGCAGTCAGAGTAGCAAAGGCCCAAACCGAGGAAAAGATAGCCAAATCAGTTAAGAAGGGGGATAAAACCTTTTATAGGTACATCAGGGAGCAAAGAAAGACTAAGGAAAGGATATTGAGGCTGAATAAAGAAGAGGGTGGCTGGGCAGAGAGGGACAGTGAAAAACTAGAGATATAGAATGAGTACTTCTGCTCGGTATTCACAAAGGAAAAGGAAGGGGAGGTACCCAATCAAGTCAATAGAAGCACTCTGGATGGGGGGTTGATATCAGTCATTCACAGAAGAAAGGGTTCTGGAAAAACTCCTAAAACTGAAGGTGGATAAAGCAATGGGGCCTCATGGGATTCACTCCAGAATTCTAAAAGAACTAAAGGAAAGAACTAGTAACACCACTGACTACCCTTTTTAGCAAATCATGGGAGGATTTTGTGGTACATGAGGACTGGAGGAGGGTGGATGTGATTCTTCTTCACAAAAGTGGGAGCAAGACAGAGGCAAGAAACTACAGACCTGTCAGTTTGACCTCGGTGATAGGGAAAATGATGGAATCACTTCTGAAGGAAAGAACTGTTGAGTACCTAGAGGCCAGTGGGACACAGGACCCAAGCCAGCATGGATTCACAGCAGGAAGGTCATGTCAGATGAATCTAATCGATTTCTTTGACTGGGTGACCAAAGTAGTAGACCAGGAAGGGGCTGTGAACATGGCCTACCTAGACCTAAGCAAGGCATTTGACACAGTCCCACACAAAAGATTAATAAACAAATTAGCCAGCCTGGGAGTGGGTCCCAGGGTGGTAGTCTGGGTTAAACACTGACTGGACAACAGGACACAAAGGGTAATACAGGCGGATACTGGGATGCATAGGGAGAGGCATCACCTGTAGAAAACAAGAAGTTAATATCCCTCTGTACAGATAGTTGGTGAGACCACATCTGGAGTACCGCGTGCAGTTCTAGAGACCCTATCTCTGCAAAGACATAGACAAGGTGGAGGCTATCCAGAGGAGGGCAACTAAAATGGTGCAGGGTCTGCACCAGAAGACATATGAAGAAAGATTAAAGGAGTTTAATATGTATAGCCTCAAGGAAAGGAGGGTGAGAGGGGACATGATAGCAATGTTCAAGTACCTCAAGGGAATCAACAAAGTCCAAGACGGTACATCTTTTAGAAAAAGAGATGTGCAAGAACAAGGGGGCACAATTTGAAGATAAAGGGGGGAAGGCTCAGAGATAATGTGAGGAAGTATTTTTTTCACAGAGAGGGTTGCAGATGCTTGGAACAGCCTTTCTGAGGAGGTTGTGGAGTTAAAAACAGTGGAGGAATTCAAGAATGCATGGGGCAGACATAAGACAATTCTAGTGGAGGGTAGGAGGAAGTAGGCTGTTGGTTAACAAGGATCTGCAGCTTATCCATTAGGTAGGGAAATGGGCAGACTTGGTGGGCCAAGTGGTCCTTACCTGCCATCAAATTCTGTTTCTATGTTCTATGTATACTGTAGCATGTCAGTTTCTTTACTCATGTAATGGGGTGAGAGTTGGGCTGAGGACCCCATGGCAAACCCTGATGTCTGTTGGTGAGTGGAGGGTGGAGGTGGGATGGTAGGGGGGTAGCCCTAACATCACATTTCCAAACTTTTGTCTCTGTGCTGTTAACCTGAACTGATGCACTAACAGAGTGTTTTTGCAATGAAAATATGTATGTGTACATATATATATATATATATATATATATATTGTATATATATATATATATATATATATATATATATATATATATATAATTCATACACAGTATAAATGTATATGGATTCTAAGACATTCTGTCATTTTTACGTTTGCTTGTGTGCATGCGCAAGAAACATTATGTGGCAGCTTAGGAGAGAAGCGAGTTGTGGAGGAACAGCACTATACAAGCTAACAGAGGCATTGCATTTGGGGGCTTGGCACTGGTGAACCAATCGAGGCACAGTGTGCTGATGACACTGGCTCCAAAAGTGCCACCAACTTGTAAAGTTTGTGCCACAGCAATCAAGGGCCACCTCGTCATTGCACTGTCAGACATTCCGCTGAAATGAGGAAGCGACCCGTCATTGCAGGGCGGTACCTTGCCTAGTGTAATATTGTTTGTGAATGCAGCGACAAGCTGCCACCATGTTTACAAACAATATTACCAGCACCCAGTGCCGAGGGGATGCCCAATCCCCCTCAGCATCATGTGCCCCCCCACAAAAACATCCTTTGTTTGCCGATGGGGGCCCCAATCCCCAATGGCTTCAGTCCCTGCCTTCCCAGTTTAGTTTGCCGACAAGGGAGCCCACTCCCCGTCGGCATTATGTCCCCTGCCGAAAACACTTTGTTTTGTTCCGAGGTGCCCAATCCCTTGGTTCTTGTCCCCACCCTCGTAAAGGACGGGATGCCCATCCCAGTCGGCTACTGCCTCCCAAAGAAAACATTAGGGTGGCATGCTGGGAGCCCACCCCAGCATGCCAAATGTCCTACAAAACAAAAAGTCCGCAATGTTTTTTTGTTTGTTTAATCTATAAAACTGAAAATGGTCCGTCGTCGAGTCCAGCAGGCCCTCCCCACCACCCCTTCACCCCATACTTACCTCCGAAGCCCTGTGCGACGATCTTTGGTGGGCCGAGAACACGTCTGCACTCTTCAAAGCCGACCGCGAACTGAAGAAATGCCAGTAAGCTGTATAACGGCATAAATAGGGTTTTTTCAACTTTGGTGCACATCTCAAGCATTTTTGGGACTTTTGGCAGCACATTTTCAACATGGGGTTATTGGGACCCCTCCTCATGAATTCAGCCACTATCATGGGTTATTCAGTCCCAAAATGTGATTTTGCGGTCACTGCTTGGAATCACCTTTTGGGACCAGTTAACGAAATGACAGTGCCAGTGTTCATGAGGTGGGATCTCAAAAAGTCTATGATACAAATTTGGTGGAAAAAAATCCCAAAAATGACTTTTACAATCGTGCGTTGAACAGTTGCTACGCGACACCATAACTTCGAATTTGCAATATTTTCCCTCCAGATTTTCAACATTGCCATTTTTCCACACTTCCTTATGAACAGTACAGCTATCATTTTTCATATCCTGGTCAAAATGTGTTTTTGAACTTCCAGTGCAGAATAGAGTGCTCGATGTGGGAAATCCATGTTCGGGACATATTAGGAAAATCACAGTGACACTGTTCATGAGCAGAGACCCTAAAATACCTATGTTGAAAATTTTGTGATGAAAGTCCATAAAATTAATGTGTTACAAGCGTGCATTGCGCAGTGTATATGCACGCTCGTAACTTCACAAATTTGCAATATTTTCACTCCAGATTTTCAACATTGTCATTTTCCCACACCTCCTTATGAATAATGCAGTTGTCATTTTTCACATCCTGGCTGAAATGTGTTTTTGCACTTCCGGCGCAGAATTGCGCGGTGGCTGTGGGAAATCAGTGTTTGGGACAGATTAAGAAAATTACAGTGACACTGTTCATGAGCAGAGGTCCTAAAATGCCTATGTTGTGCAGTTTCTATGTATGCTTGGAACTGGGAGCATTTTTAATATTCCCACTACAGATTTTCAACATTGCCATCTCTTCACACCTCCCTATGGATGGTACAGCTGTCATTCTTCACATCCTGCCTGATCTGTGTTTTTGTAAATGTGGCGCAGAATGGCACGGTCGCTGTTGGAACTCAAAGATCGGGACACATTGACAAAATCAAACTGCCACTCTTCATTAGAAGAGGTCCCAAATGCTTTCATGAGGTGGGGTCACAAAAAGGCTATTTTGAAAAGTTGTAGTGCAAATACCAACAAATGCCTGGGGCGTCAGGGTTTCTAACCATAATGTTCCACCCTGTACAGAGTGACAGGCATCAGGGTGGGCCTTTGGATTGCCGATTGAACTGCTCATGCCATCTCACCCCCAACCCCCAGCCAGTGACAGGCATCGAGGTGTACCTTGGACTCTTCAGCCCCAGACTTCACCCCATTCTCCTATGCTGCACCCATTTCAGCGTATGTCCTTATGGAATGGGGTGACTATAAAGCAAAACACCCCAAAGCACACCTCAATACATGTTGGTGTCTGCAGAATAGGGTGAGGTGACACAGCATGACCGCCATGGGCAATGACCCAAACACTTACCCCAATGCCTGTCCACCTCTACAGAATGGAGGTGGGGTTGGCGTGAAGTTCAATATTTCACTGCCATTCCAGTTCCACATCTGTCTAATTCCTGCATTTCCAGTGCTAATACCAGCAAGCAAACATTCGGCATTGACAAATGCTTGTTTTAATACATGTAGCATTTGCTATTATTGTTTTTATTGTTCACTACACTCACTGAGGGGAGCACTAATTATTATAACAAGTAACACAAATGGTTGTTTGTCTTTTTTGTTATGGTGCCTTTATTATGTGACTGTCACTTTAAGATATACACAATAAATCTGGAGTACCGTGCACCATAACCCCGCCCCAATGAAGTTTCTTGGAAATGACATGAAGCACTGGGGTAAAGTGCAGTGGACTCCTTTCTTCAGCCTGAGTTCAGTCTTATTTTATTTATTTATCTGAGTTTTTGACTGACTGAGTGCTTCTTTGCTGCTTTTCTGCTGATATTTAATTCAGTTGTGTAGCGAGAGTCAATTTGTGAGGGCATAAAGAGTGCAAGAATGGGTGGTTATGTGACAAGATGACAAGCTTTATTCAGTACCAGCCTGACCTTGTTTAGTACTGTTTCTGTGGCAGGCTTATAGACTGTGATGCTGTAGTCAACCATGGGGAGGATGGAGCTGGTGATCATTACTCTTCTGGCCATGGTGGTGTGGTTATGCCTCAGCCTGTAGAGAGACGGCAGTTTTTGGTTGATGTTGCAAACCAATTGATCAACGTGGGGAGGGAAGGTGAGTGACTGGTCTATTGTGACACCTAGGTATTTAAAGGTCTTGACCTGGTCTATAGCAACACCATTTGAGTTGAGAGTGGTGAGTGGGGCAATCTTGTTTCTCCTCCGCAGGCTGGAGAAGAGCATAGTCTTTATCTTTATGTAATTTAGAACTAACTTATTTTACCTGACCACTCTTCAAGGGAGACAAAGCTGAGCTGCAGATCATGAGTGAAAGTCTCATGATTGGGGCCATTTGTGCTGATGACCATGTCTTCTGCATAGAGTAGCACCCTTGCATTAGGACAGGCTTGGGGAGGGTGTTTAAGAAGGTAATGTGAGCCATGCTGCCATAATGTACTATGTGCACATATTAAGGTAGACAGACACCCTGTGCAGATGGTCTGGCTACTTTGTGCTGATGTTACTGAAGCTGCTGAAGTAAAGTAAACAAAACCAATTCTTTGTGTGTGTGGTGTAAACATTACATGGTGTCAGAAGTTTGAGATCTTCCTGATTGCCAGTGGCATTGCAGAAAAATCCATGAAAGTGCAGGCTATAATTTTTCTTCATGTTGCTAGTCCTGTAGCATTGGATGAGTTCAACACATTTGCATGGCAGCAGGCAGAGGATAAAGAAAGTCTAGCAAAGATCAAGGAAAATTTTGACAGGTACTGTAACCCCTCAAAAATGTGACATATGAAAGGCATCTGTTTAATATTAGAAACCAAGCTCATGGCAAATCCATAGATGCCTATGTAACAGACCTATGGTTGAAAGCTAAATTGTGTAAATTTGGAAAGTTGTGTGACTCCTTAATTTGTGATAGAATTGTATGTGGCATACAGTATGACAAAGTGAGACGTCGCTTACTACATGAAGCAAACTTGACCAGCATGGGCTCAAAACCCCTCAAATAAAAACAGCACAGCACAGCAAACAATACTGCAAGCAAATCACCATCCTCCCAAATAAGGTTGGTATAAACACTTGGTAACTTGGTTCGTTGGACAAAAGAAGGCCATAGCCCATCGAGATTGTCCTCCGCATTTGTGGATCATTGTATGTGGTACTATTCTAATAACCATTTGTCTATTTTGTTTTTGAAAAATCATAATAGTAGGTGAATCAACAATATCTTGGGGCAAAGTATTCCATATCGTACGATAGTAAAAAAGTTTTGTCTTTTATTTGTATTGCATTTTTTGATGTCAGTTTGTTTATTATGTAACCTGGCAACAATTTTTCTGTTGGATAGTGTTAAGCCACATTGCTCCATTAGAAATGGAGATTTCATAATTTTAAACAGCTGTAAAGGATCACCTCTTATTCGTCTCTGTTTGAGTGAATACAAGTCATTCTTCTGTAATCTAGTGTCATAATCCAAATGAGCATAATGTGGAATAATTTTTGTGGCCTTGCGTTGAATTTGTTCAATTCTATTAATGTCTGATACTAGATAAGGACTCCTAAAGGAGGAGCCATAATCCATGTAAGGTCTGACATGAGATCTATACAGGGTCATAACCACTGACCATTGCTAAATCCATGCACACCATACAAACTAATGGTAAAAACTACACACTTTTTGTTTTTATGGGGCTCCACCCCACAAACCCCCTGATGTGGGGGGCTTTGCCCTCTACATCCCACAGACTTATTATAATCAACTTCGAGGGGGTGTGAACCTCAGGGATGGGGAGAAACTTGGGAGGAGGAAATTTCTTTAAAAAAAAATAACAGGTCCAATATCAGGAGATAGGGAGCCAAACCCTGGTCCCCAGGTCACCTCCCCTCCAGGTACTAGTGCCTTAGCCACACAACCACAGGAGCAGCTCAACCAGACACCACACGTGCAGCTACTTCACCACTTTCCCATCTCAGGATACAGTGACGGGGTAGCAGTAATTCCAGAAGGCTATAATACCCCGGTCGCTGTACATGCTTTAGAGGTTTCTGCAGCGAGGTTTTAGCTGTGCTCTTCATTAAACGAGACATATTGACTTGGTACCACTTGACCTTGACTACAGCAGTAGATATTTGTAGGGCTGCAGAGCTCAGTGAAACTCATCTAAAAAGCTTAAGTGAGGCAGTCCAGGAGGAACATTTTGTGCATGCTGCATCTTTAAGACAAGGAAACGACAGAGAAGGCATGAATAAAAGCAGGGAAAGTACAGTTGCTCATGATGCTAAATTCAGATGTGGAAAGTGTGGTAGAGAGCATGAGCAGAGGAACTGCCCAGCATTTGGACAAGTGTGCAGAAAGTGCAACCGGAAGAATTATTTTGCAAAGAGGTGCCATGCAGCTTGGAATACTTATGTACACATGGTTAATGGAGACTCAAGCAGTGAGAGTGAAAGTACTTTTTCTATAGAAACACTGACTCAAGGCAAAGCTGAAACTGAGTGGAAAGTACTGTTAAACATAAATGGGCATAATGTGAGCTTTAAGTTGGACACAGGAGCACAATGCAATGTATTGCCACTGAATATATATGAAATTCTATCCAAGGAAGCTGTTCAGTGATCAAGGGTGAAACTGGTTTCATACTTGGGGCACAAGTTGAATGTCCACAGCAAAGCAATTTTACTTACATGCTTTAAAAATAAGTATCATTTGGTCACCTTCCAGGTAGTGGATGCTAATGTTGCACCAGTCCTAGGGCTTCTGATCTGCTTAGAAATGAAGCTAGTGAAGAAAATGTTTTCTGTGACTACCACTAGTGACAAGCCAGTGGACAGCACCGAAGATATACTGTCAGTGTTTTCAGATGTTTTTAATGAGCAAGGTTGTCTAAAGATGGTGGGGGAGGGGGGCATCACATCAAGATTGGTAGGCCTGTGTGCCTGTGAGTCACCCACCCAGGAAATTCCATTTGCACTAAAAGAAAAAATGAAAGCAGAGCTTGAGAAAATGGAAAAGCTTGGAGTGATAGAAGAGGTTGAAAAGCCTACAGGCTGGGTCAATTCTACGGTAGTTATTGAAAAAATCAAACAAAGTGAGAATCTGCATTGACCCATGTAACTTGAATAAAGCGATCAAATGGGAACAAGAAGACAGTGGAGGAGGTTGCTGCAAAGCTCGCAGGGGCAAAGATTTTTTCAGTGATTGATGTAGGATATGCATTGTGGCAAATCAAATTAGATGAACCCAATTCAGAACCAATGACCTTCAACACCCCATTGGACACTACAAGTTTAAACACATGCCATTTGGCATTTGTTCTTCATGAGAAGTGTTTCGAAGAAAAATTTCCCAGATGTTTGAAGGCTTGGCAGGCACAGAGGTTATAATGGATGATATTCTGATCTGGGCACAGACATCAAAGAACATAATGAATGACTTCAAAGGATCCTAAATAGGACCTGGAAATTACACTTAACACTGAACTTAAAAAAACTCTAAAATAGCTGGCCTGATGGTGCTGAGGGTTGAGGCACTGGACACCACACCTCGCGCCATGACAGCGACCCGTTTTTGGGAATGGGCATGGTCCACAGGGGGTCGGCAAGGGAGGAGAAGGATTAAGCATCCAGAGGATTGCTCTCCTTCTCCAGGGAGGGGGGAATCATGGTATCAGCACCCGTTCACCCCCTAGTGGAGGCTGGAGGACAAAGGCACCATGCAGCAGCAAGGGAGAAGCTGAGGGCAGACGCATGGAGGAGAGTGTGCAGGGATGCATGCAGGCTCCTCCTCCTCTGCCTGCATCATTGCACGCCCTCTGCTCCAGCAGGAGAAAATGAAAAAAATTCTGTCTCTCTGCTAATGAGCCCACTCCAGTGCCAACCCCTCTGGCCATGTCACTTCTGCCTCAGTGGCCCCGCTGAGGGGCTAGGGGAGCTTGGCCAAAAAAAAAAAAATGAAAATAATACTGAGTGAAGTTCCATACATTGGATGTAACTGCTGAGCAAAGATGGGCTTATAGCTGATCAAGATAAAATTAAATCAATCGTGGACATGCCAACCCCATAGTGTAAGACAGACTTGCAAAGATTTTTGGGAATGGAGCATTGCTTGGCAAAATTCATCCTGAACTTGTACACACTGAACAAGCCCTTAAGAGAACTACTGGAAAAGAGCATTGTCTGGCACTGGGAAGCCCACCACAATAAAGCATTTCAGGAACTAAAAACAGTTATTATTAATCCACCTGTTCTGGTATACTACAGCTTGAGTAAACTGTAACAGTCTCAGTAGATGCATCCTCTGAAGGGTTGGAAGCATGCCTCTTACAGGAAGGACAACTGGTTGCTTTTGCATCATGATTGTTAAACAGGGCTAGAAGAAATTATGCCCAGATTGAAAAGGAAACATTGGCATTTGTTTTGGTGGCCTCAAATTCCACCAATACAAACATGGCAGAGAAAAGGTACATGTAGAATCAGGTCACAAGCTGCTGGAAAGCCTCTTCAAGAAGCCACTGTCTACAGCTCTACCAAGAATCCAGCATACAGTATGGTGTTGAAGCTGCAGAGATGTGATCTGAAGGTGGAATATAAAACAGGGAGAGAGCTCCACATAGCAGACACACTCAATAGAACAATCAGTAACCTGGCATTCCAGGAAAGTAATAAAGATAAATATGAAGTGCACACAATTGAAAGGTTACCCATTAGCAGTGAGAAACTGGCTGTGTTTCACACTGCAACAATGACTGTCTTACAGAAATTGAGGGATGTCATACTACATGGGTGGCCTCAAGAAAAAGCCAAGCTCGACCCAGACCTCCAACAGTACTGGCTGTTTTGAGAAGAAATTACCATAGAGAATGGACTCTTTTTGAAGGCAGAAAGGCTAATTGTACCAGAATCACTGAGAAAAGAGATGCTAGTATAACTACATAGCAGCCACTTGGGCATTGGAAAATGTAGAGGAAGAGCTGGAGACATTCTATTCTGGCCAGACATGAATAGCCAAATAAGTGACCTGATCACCAAGTGTGATGTCTGCAATCTCTACAGGAAGGCTCAACCAAAGAAACCAATGTAGGGTCATGAAATTCCCGACAGACCATGGCAGAGGGTAGGAGCAGATCTATTTGAATTTGAAAAAAAAAATTAATTAGCAATGATTGGTTACTACTCTAAATTCATAGAGATCTCACAGCTGCAAAACACTACCAGCGAGACAGTCATTAATCACATCAAATCACAGTATGCTCAACACAGCATATCAGAAATCCTTATTACGGACAATGGGCCACAATTTTTAAGTGTTGAATGTATAAGCTTTACTAAGAGTCATGAATTTGAACACATCACTTCATCACTAAAGCACCCTTGAAGTAACAGAAAGGAGGAAGAGCTATTCAGATCATAAAGAGTTTACTCAAGAAGGCCCAGTGTGATCATAACGACCCATACCTTGTGTAACCCCCTTGTTACCCGGGGTTACTAGAATCCCAGTAAGACCTAGTGGTAGGCAGGGAAGGCAGCTTGTGAAACTCCAGTTAAATGGGTTTCACACTGTCTCACTCTGTTCTCAGTCTCAGCTGAGACTGAGGGATGACATCACCAATAGAACTATCGCAGCTGCATGAGCCACATTGGAATCTGCAGCAAGAGAGTTGGTATAGAACGTTGGGAGGTTTTGAAGTCAGTCAGTGTGAGTCAGTTCACTGTGGAGTTGAAGTTGGGAGCTTGCTGAGTAAGCAGTTCAGTAAGGCTCTAGGAGCCTCAGCCCTGACAGAGGGCTACTTTTAAGTAAAAGGGTGTGTGTCTCCACCAAAAGAGAGACACAGAAGATTGTTGAAGTGGTGGAGACTGCTTTTTTCGGGTCTTAGTGCCCCCTTCCTTCGGGGATGGGGGCAGAAAAGGGTTCCCTGCAGATTCCTGGGGCAACCCCCTAGTACTGCTTGTAAAGGAGAAGCTGCCTATGTGTTCCAGAGTTTATTTGGGAGAGCAAGAAGATTTGTGAGTCGCCTGTGGGGCACCTGCAACGTGAGGGTGAGTGTCTGCTCTTGCTAAAAGGGCCTATGTTTTTCACCCTGGGACTTGTGTGACAATGTGGGGATTGAACTACTAAAATAGTGGAAGCCTAGAGTAATGGGCTAAGCAAATTAAAAGTAGGTTCAAGTCCAGAGCTTGTTGGGATGCAAATGATATGTAGAGGAGATGTGACAGATGTCTACCCAGAATCTACATTTGAAAGTTTTCAGTAAAGGAATTGTCCAGTTTCCAGAGAAATATCCGGGTATGGGCTTTGGGAGCTGGAGGTGGGTGGCCCCCATCTTTGTGTGACCAGATCCACCTCACGGTTCTTCTGTAGTTTCTACTTTACCTCAGGCACTTGGCCAGTGATGAGGAAGTACCCAGATGTGGGATTGTAAGGAAAATTCTCCTAGGAGTCAAAGGCTCTAGTGTGGTTTGGGGAGCCACAACAGGATAATTGGTTCATTCCTCAAATGGACCGTGGATCAAGTGGCCGTCGGGGGAGCCGAGACAGTGGGGAAAACCCAAGTAGTGTACAAGTCAGGCTGTGTACCCAAAGCTGAGTGCAAGTCCTGGCTGTGTGCCTGGTGGGTTTAGAGCCTGAGGGCTGGAAATAGTGATAAAGTGTTCTGTCATCTCTAATCTGCATTACCAGGAATGTAGCCCCTTGGGGGTCCATCTATGCTTTGTTTGTTCAGCTTGGATGTGAATAAAAGCCACACTGAAGAATCCCACTCCTGGTTCTGGACATTACAGTTATTGCTTCCTGTGTTTGGATTTACTTGGGTGCCCCTGTGCAGAGTAGCCAAACCTAGGCCCCCTGTGCCCCTGTGCCGAGTAACCTCATCCTCCCCGAACCCAGTCCCCACCAGGTACTGCTGTCAGCTTCAACAGCATGCCACCTGTCATTTTGCTAAAAATTCAGGGGTGAGGGGTTACACTTGCCTTACTGGACCTAAGGAACACCCCAATAGAGGGTCTGGAATCACCCATTCAGTTGCTGAAGGGCAGAACAACAGGAACTATGATGCCCACAAGCCCTGCCCTGCTCATAGCAAAACTGATAGGCAAAGACATACAAGCCCATCTAAACCAGAAACAAGAAAGTCAGACATTCTACTATAGTCAATACACCAAACTGCTCCCCAGCCTATCTCCTGGACATCTGGTGTAGCTGAGAATTAAAGTAAATGAGTGGATGCCCACTGTTGTTATCACACCCACCAAGGAACCACAATCATACATTGTAGACAAGAAATGTCGAAGAAACAGACAGAATATACTGCAAGTACCTGACTCACCAACAAGAGTGCTGCATGAAGAACTTGAAATACTGACCACCATCAACAAGGAAGAGTCTGCCTCAAATGGAGATGTGGGTGATACTTCATCGTGTGCTCCATTGTTAAATAATTTACCGACATTGGCATCAGTGTCATCACTGTGCACATCTCACAAGTCAATAGCATTTGAATGTTCCCCAGTAGTGAGCCATGTTAACGGTCAGGTGATGAGAAAGCCAGCTAGCTATGTGCTGCATTACCGAATTGTAGTGACTGTTAATTGTTTTGAACTATACGTAGAGCAACAAAACTTATTAGAGAGTGCCTAGAATGCTATTCACAAGTACTGATCTATTATAGCACTTATCAGTTTAAGCTTACAAGGGGAGCTCTAAGAAAATGTAGTACTGTTACTTTAAGATGGTAATGTGAACCACTCTACCTTAATATGCTATGTGTACATACTGGGGTAGACAGAAATCCTGCGCAGATGGTCTGGATGCTTTGTGCTGATGTTGCTGAAGTAAACAAAACCATTACAAACTTGTAAGTACTTTGACTTCTGGTACTGGCTGCCAATGAGATACTCAAGTCTATTACTGGCATATTGAAGTCCCCCACTAACACAGCTTCCCCCTATTGCATGACAAGGTGTGTGTTATCATGGAATAATGCCATGAGTATGTGGGAGAACAAGACCTCAAGCCATGGGCACTCAATCGCATGAGTAATGGAGTAATCCCAAATGATAACACATAACCTGGACTGTATTGCTGTGTTTAGCAAATGACAAGATTTTGAGAAAAATACTTTTTTACCTCAGAGTTTTAACCATGATGTTAAAACATCCCAAAGTGGTCAGCAATGCATGAAAGAAAGCAATAGGGCTGCTGCATTCTTGCACTGTTGTTTCTAGTTTTCGTGTTGAGGTGTTATCATGGGATAACATCATGACTTGGGCTCTCTGTTAGACAATGAAATTCTTTGATTTCTCTTACCTATTTGATAATCTCAGATAATGAATCTATGACTAAATAATCTAGATAACTCTGATGATTTGATTGGATATTGACAAGAAAACTTAATCACATGTGCCAGACAATGTTGGTGCTCAAAATAGCCACCATAAAATGTATCTAGTGCACACCACAGATTATTTAAATATATCTTACTCACCTTGGTCTTCCCAATAAAAGCTCATTTGTTTTACAGTTTATGATGCAAAATCTTGTTTTCAGTGGAGTCCTGCTTCTATCCCATTTTCTAGTTCAGAGGACCGAAGCAAAGGGCAGATAATTGACTTATTATGTAGGTGTAAATGATGACTTATGACATTTGTTAAATTTAGTATTGTCTTTGTATTGTATGTCATACTGAGATTGAACAGGAGCATCTATAATATAGGACGTGTCCTAAATATGTTTTATTCCAGCTTATTCTGTATAAAAATAAAGATTTTTACTACTACTACTACTTGTTCAAGGTTACACAGTGAGTCCATGGCTCTGGTGAAATCAGAACCTCTGATCGCCTATTTCCCAGTTCAGTGGTCAGGCCACTATATCACATGTCCCCTTCACACCCCTTTCCTGTCAGTTCTAGTGAGACACTGTTGCTGATAATTCCTAAGTGTTCTACTATGGGGGCAGCTAGCCTTCTCCTCCTTTACTGTCATTTACTACAACTCTCTTCGCTGGGGTGTTACATTGTCCTCTCCCTTCAGCTTTTCCAGCATGCACTAAGGCAATATCTGCTAACATTGAATGCTTGTACTTGCAAATAAATTATATCCGTTACTATTTACTTAGGTACCTCTAGAAATTATGTACGGTACCTCTGTTACTTGTTAAGTGATGATAGTTTTTCAGTTTGAGGTTTGTATTTGTACAGAAGTTACACCTAATACTTCACATATATTGTATTTTAAACTGATGAATCTCGATTACTGGTAAGTGATGTTTGCAATTCCTGTATTTGTGTTTTAATCTGTGCTGTGCTTGATGTAATCCTTACTTCTGCATTTGTTCTATATGTGTACTTCCCAGGCATTGCATTGCCTGTCAAGTGCACTTGCTAGATAAAATAAACACAAAAATAAATAAAATATTAATGAATAAATCAATAAAAACAGTCTTCTGGATGTGGACACAGGGCAAGGGCTGGATGTTTTTTGCCAGATGATTTTGAGCATGTCCTCTGGTTTATGACATTCTTCAAGACTCAGTTCTTGTTCTACTTCTTTTCTCAAAATATCTACTTCCTCTTGGTCATCTAATATTCTAATATGATATTGAATATTCCCTTTATGCTCCATCTTTGTCCTCTCTTTTCTAAGTTACAACCTAGCTTTCTTCAATTTGTTGTCTTGAAAGCTGACATTTTTCTTTTTGGTTGTTCTAGTGCTCAAACACGTCTCTACTCTTCAAATACACTAGACAAATTTCTGCTTGCCAAGAGACTTGCAGGGTACCATGGGTAGTAGGGTGGGTAGGGAATCTTTATAAATTAGTACATTTTCACAGCATACTTATTCAGCTCTGCTTATGAAGCAGGGGGTGCACATGATGAACCTAGCATCACTTCTGACACTAAAGCACTATATTAATATGTTAGCATCCTCAATTATAACTTATTCCCTGTGTTTCCTTTGTCATGGCTGGTGCCAGCTGTTCATGAATTGTAAAGCACTTTGAAATATAACATCTAAGGAAATGTGCTGGATAAAAACAACTTCCCTTCCTTTTTACGGCTGCAGCAGGCAGAGCCCGGCAGACACTTTGATATCACAGTAGAGAGAGAGGTAACTCTCAAGATTCCTAACAGACTTCATAAAATTGAATTTTCTTAGAAATACTACATTAGAGCAGTTTGGCTTTGTTGTCTCCCTGCTCCACATTATTTTGGTAGGGTTAATCCCTGTCCCATTTCATGCAGAAGTCCCATTTTTTTGTACTGCCATCCCATCACCCGTATCTGTATCAAGTATCAGTGGGACATCAAATGTCCTGCTTTTGCAGAGGCAGATAAACATGGTTGAGCTGCACTACTTAACTCTTTTCAGCTCAGGCTGTCAGCTCACACAGTTCACACAATCACACAACTTAGCCTGAGAAACCACCAGCATTCCCTGTAACTGATACCAGATCCCCTGCCCAGCACACACATTGTGGCCTTCCGGGTCTGAGAGGAGAGTTTATTTAAGCAATATACCATGGCAGGGAGTGGGTATATTGGTGGATTTACCACACCCGGTGTGGTTCAGTCATGAGGCACAGCTGAGTGACTTAACCACACCAGAAGTGGTAAATCTTTCCATATACCCACACCCTGTGATGGTATACTGCTACTATACGATGTTCAACTTGTTTTTTTTGTTTTTATAGTGATATAAAACTTTTGCAGTGGGTATACTGGAGGATTTATCACAGTCATGTGATGTGTTTTGACCAATGAGGTTACAGGATTTTCATACCCCATTGTATAATGCCTGTTTTATTACCTAAAGGTATTTCAATTATCTAAAGTAGTGACATCCCCTTGCCCCATGAATGATGACCTGTACAGACACATAGATAGCAAAAGCAGTAGTGGAACTGAAGGGGTCAGATGACTGTGGAGCTTTTAATATGTGTGGCATGGAATGAGGGTGCATATAAAAAGTGGGACCTCTCTACTCAGTTTGGAATGCCCAAGAACTACAGTACACTGCAATCTATTGTACTTTTAAGACAATCTGTAGATATCTTTAAAAATATATTTATTCAAAGCACAAAAGCATTTGAATGGGAAAAACAACTATTGAGCTGCCTACTGGCTTGTTTTTAATAGGATCCCAGCAACAGGGTAGTAGATTATATAACAAGGCTACCAAAAATGATAAAAATACCTCCTGAGTTCTAAGAGCATTTTATCAAAATTGTTGAATGGGACTTTCTTTTTGACTGTATATACAGTAGTCAAGTGAAATGCCTAGCTTGTTCATGGTGAAGGAGATGGTTTTCCCTTCAAATGGCAAACAGAACTTGAAGTATTGAATAAACCTCATATGTAGTGAACTATTGTTAGAATGTGTGTAGCAGTAGTGGTCTTTGATAAACTGATGTATATATACTGTACTCAAGAAGTGTGACACAGTTTATTGGACCAAACATAATAGAGACTGTACATAGCATTCAAACTTTCAGTACAATACTCTCAAGCACCTGATGCAAGGATCGTTGAGGTCTTAAAGCGTGTGCACTGTAACATGCCTGTGGTGTAGTGGTTAGAGCACTGGCTTGGGGACCAGGAAAGTGCAGGTTCAAACACTACTAGAGTAAAATATTCACTGTATGACCTTGGGCAAATATCTTAACCTCTTCATGCTCCAGTCCATATGGTAAATGGGTAGCAGTAAGACCCCACTAGATGAATAAATCATAAACACCCCCATCTGTACAGTATAATTTGTTATAGCCATAATTTAAGGCATCCAAGATTGCATGACAAAATGACACTGGGCACTGTAGACAGAGGCCAAATATAGCCATTTGAAAGATATGAAACCTGAGAATTTGAATTATTATTGGTTATAAAAAGAGCTAGAGCTAGGGGCGGGGTTTGGGTGTGGTTTATTGTCACATTTCCAGCTCATCCAAAGGTGGCAATCCTACATTTTGGCTGAAATGACTTGATTCATTCATAAACCTCTTCTACATGGAGCATACTCATGCCAGCTTAAATTATAGTCTGTGGATGTGCTGAGTGTATTAACAGCTGTGTTTTGTTATCAGTTCAGGAGGGAGATCTACAAGAGTTTGTATGTGTGTGTGTGACTCTGTTGACCCTTTTCCTGGCACATTAACCTTTTCCTAGTCAGCTTGCAAATGGCTGTAATGATACATGTTAGCAGTGCACCGTTCAGAACATGAAGCAGTGCATGTGTGTTAGTGTGTGTGTATGGCACTTTGTTCTGGTTGCCTCCAGGATACCCTTCTGTCTATTCCACTCCTTAAATTCTATGACCATTTTAGCCCCACCCATCCCCTCTGGTAGGCTATTCCAGGAGTCCACCACCCTCTCTGTGAAAAAATATTTTCTCATGTTTCCCCTGAGCCTTCCCCCCCTCTATAGTGCAGTGGGTTAAGGCTCTGAGCTGCAGATCTGGAGACCTAGGTTTGAATCCCACAGCCACCTAGGTGCATACTGTTTGATCCTGAACAAGTCACTTAACTTCCTTGTGCAACCAAGTCACATCTGGAAACAAACTTCAGCTTAATGTGCAACTCCTGGTTAAAACAATGTTCTCATGTTCCCTAACTTCATGTTGTGCCCCCTTGACTTGGACCATCTCTTACTTTGGAAGATGCTTCCTTCCTGTACTCTGTTTATACCGGTGATGTATTTATATGTCTCAATCTTATCCTCCCTTCCTCCTTTCCTCCAGAGAATACATGTTTAACTGTTTTAGTGTTTCCTCATAGGTCTTATTCTGAAGACCCCCTGCACCATTGAAGTTGCCCTCCACTGCACTGTCTCTATCCTAGCTATGCCCTTTTTTTTTATTTAATATACTTCATTAAGTTTCCAAAAGAACAATAATAACAGCAAACAGATCAACAACAACAACAATACAAACAACAAACACTAACCTCTACCCTTCCAACTCCCTTCCTCTTGACAGCAGAGCAACACTGGACCCTTCAATTGGCGCGAGTCAAACAAAAGGCACAGTCAATCACAAGGGGAGACTGAGGCCAGCCTGCAAAGTATAAAGAGCGTACAATTTACCCCAGGTTTTGTTGAATAGCAATAAGCGGTTATGTAAACCAGCAATTAATTGTTCAACTCTAAGATTAGCGAGAAGTTCCTGCAACCACTCAGTATAGGATAAACACACCGAATCATGCCAATGTTGCAGAACCAGCTTCTTAATGGATAAGGCAATTAAGGCCTGAAAATATCTGCATTCCTGCACTCCCACCTTAGAATAATCCCCCAATATGCAAATTTCCCAGGAAAGATGTTCACTAATTCCTAATAAGGGATCAGCCTTTCGACCAGTCAGTACCCATAGGGGAGCCACCTTAGGACCTTCTCAGAAAATATGATGGGGGTGCCCTTTCCCTGCCCACATCTCACACAAATAGAAGATGGGGCTCTACCTATTTGGGCAAGTTTTACCGGTGTGTAATATAAATTATTAAAAACTTGGAACTGCATAAGTCTTAAACAGTCCTTCATGATGTAAGTGTAAGTATCCTTCCACAATCTGCAGCAGTCAAAGGAGGACTGTGGAAATTGTGAGTTCCAATGCTCAGAAACCCCATCTACTTGCGGGTAGGCCTTGGTATATAAGCAGGTATATAACTTGGAAGCTGAGTGGGGCTAGCTGGCAAATCTATGAGTGACTGCAGGAACACACTGCATCGGTATAAGCAGAGTTCACTGTGAAACTTTGCATGACCACATGGTGGAGCTGATAAATCTTGAAAACATAGGGGTTACCTAATTGGTATTGTCACATGATGTCCACCGAGGAAAGACACACACCCATCCCTAAGCAAGTCACCAACATTTAATTTTGTTAGCTAAGGTAGCCAGGAAGGGTGGAGAGGTTTACCACCAATCCTGAAGTTTGGGTTTTGGAAAATCAGTTGTGAAGCATCTATCTTATGTTTGTATTTCAAGAAGGCACAAAACTGAGCATGGACATCGATTGAAACTGCAATCACAGAGTACCCAGCAGGTCTTTGGGGCCTACATGCAGCAAAGCACAGGGAGATACCCCAGAGGATGCAATCAATTCCTGCTCCAAAGAGAGCCAGACCAGAACATATGGAGAAGAGCCATCCCAGCCCCAGAAGGCAAGACAAGCTCAAATATTTGCTTGCATGAGTGGCCCAATAATACAATCCAAAATGGGACAACCTAAGCCCCCCATGTCTTTTTTTGCCACCATCTTATAGTATGCCCTCCTGGGTGCCCTGTCTATGTTCTTTCTCAGATGGGGCCTCCAGAACTGGACACAGTATTCCAAGTGCGGCCTTATGAGTGTCTTATACAGGGGCCAGATGACTTCCCTCTTTCTACTCCTGATACCCCTCCCTATGGATCCAAACATCAGGCTAGCCTTTCCAGACACCTTATCACACTGCCTAGTTTCTCTTAAACCCTCCAAAATGATAACTCCTTTTCCTGCTTCATGACTGTCAGTACCTCCCCACCTAGTTTGTACTTTGCTCCTGGGTTCTTGTGTCCTATGTGCATGATTCTGCACTTCTTTGCATTGAATCCCAGCTGCCATTCTTCAAACCATTTTTCCAGTTTTTTAAGGTCTTCTCTCACTCTTTCAAAACTCCCCGGCATGTTCACCCTATTGCATACCTTTGTATCATTTGTGAAGAGGCCTACCTTCCCCTCCAGTTCCTCTGCAGTGTCCCCAATAAAGACATTGAAGAGGACTGACCCCAACACTGACCCTTGTGGCACCCTGCTCTTCACCTCTCCCTCTCCAGAGTACTCCCTAATAACCACAACCCTCTGACTCCTGCCATTCAGCCAGTTCTCCACCCACAGAACTGTTTTAGGATTCACCCCTAGACTGCGTAGTTTATTAATCAGACTTCTATGGAGAACAATGTTGAAGGCCTTTCTGAAGTCCAGATAGGCCACATCCACCGCACCTCCCTGATCCTCTACCTTAGTTACCCAGCCATGCCATAGATTAGCACAATGAGTTAATGCAAAACACAATGCTTATCCTAAATACAGTAAAAGTTAGGGTTAGATGTATAAGTAAATAAATGCCATATAAGGCAGTGAATGTGTGTTAATGTGTGTGTGGCAATGCTCTCTCTGTGTGTAGACAGTGCACTGTTATGTTATACTGGAATATAATTATTAGTGTGCAACTTTTTCAATGGGCTCAACCATTTGATATTTGCTGTAGTAACCAGTCTGTTATTATGGCATTCATGAGCTCGATCTGTTGAAAGCGAGCACTCCCCTCACTGGCTCCCATTGTCTATGTGGGCAGGCTAAATAAATCTTAAAACATAACAGCTCTGTATCTTTATTAGCGAGGAGCCACCACAACAAGACACTTACCTTTCCTTAATACTAATTTTTTTTGCTATCTGGTTGATCCTAACGTTATTTTTTTTAAAGTATCTGGCTGATCCTGCAGTTTGCCAGCTTCAGGGGACAGTGGCTGTAATGCACACTCACAGCGGGAGCAGTCAGTAGTTGACTCCCTACACCACGAGGTAAGTGCGATCCCTCATGATCACGATTTCAACTGTAACTACAAAAAATAATAATTATAAAGTGGGACCTGGAGGTTGCTGTGCTGTTGTGAGGCTGCTAAGGGGCAACAGAGAGAGAGGGACATGGACTAGCAACAGCTTTGGAATCTGAATTGAAAGTTGGGAGAGCTGGAAGCTGCTGCTGCTGCATATAGGGCTGCTGTGTGGGGGCTGCTGCAGTATGCCCCCCAATAACTAGACTGTAGGTGCCATGGGTGGGGGATGGGGGATTGAAAAGGAGGGAGGGAGAAAGAGTGTGAGAGAGAGTATGTGTGTGTGTGTGTATGTGTGTGTATCTGTCTATCTGTTGGTCACAGCACTTGGGCTGGAAGAAATTGATCACCAGTAAATTATATAAAATAAAAGATGGGAGAGTGTGCATATAAGAATTTAATGCACACCATCTGTGTGGGATGCTTTGATAAACCCCTCGGGCTTCACCCTCAGGGTTTATGTAGCATCCCACACCTCGGCTGTGCATTAAATTCTCATAACGTACACTCCCCATCCTCTATGATATAGATATATATATATCTATATATAGATATATATATAGATCTATATATATATATATATATATATATATATGTACACACACACACACACACACATATATGTAACCTCCTTGTTCCCAGGGGTTACAAGAATCCTGTTTAGAATCAGTGGTAGACAGGGAAGGCAGCTAGTGATTATCCAGTAAATGAGTTTTCACTCTGTCCCTCTCTGTTTCTGGTCTCAGCTGGGAGCTAGAGAGGTGATGTCACCTTAGAACTCTTGCAGCAGCATAAGCCACAGCAGTTGCTGTGAGTGGGGGCTGTAGAATTCTAGAGTCAAGTTCAGTGCCAGAGCTCAGAGAATGAGCAGTGTGGGCTCTGATGATTGTTCCAGTTTTTCTCACCCTAGTGGAGTACAACATTTTCCAGCTTTACTGAAGAGGTGGAAATCATCTCCAGGGTTTTCCTGTTCTTCATCCCAGGTGGGATGGAGCAGGCTGCCAGGATGTTAGGAGCAATCCCCTAATCCTACCAGGACATTTGTGAAGCTGCCTTGTGTGACAACTTCTTGTAAGTACTTTTGTGTTTTTCTGAGTTTGCCCAGGAGTGCCTGCATTTAAGGTGAATTTCTCTGACAAAGGGACCCTGTCACCCAAGACATTTAAAAATTGGTTGTCCACAGTGGAGTCCAGTCTGTGACTGACATGTGAGTGGGACTTTGTTCTTAACAGCACTGTGGTGTTCTGTGATGATGTTAATTGTGAAATACATTTCAAGAAAGCATCTACAGTAACTTTTGGTATAAAGTGAGGTGT
Organism: Neoceratodus forsteri; assembly: GCA_016271365.2. NCBI lineage: Eukaryota > Metazoa > Chordata > Ceratodontiformes > Ceratodontidae > Neoceratodus > Neoceratodus forsteri. The sequence goes on from JADMNL010000023.1 coordinate 438,073,590, forward strand.
TTTGCTGGAGGGATCATTAAGTATGAACTTGGAAACAAGAGGTGGGAGACTGCCCATCTGGAGTGACCAGTTTAGCACTCCGGGTTTTCGAGGGCACATGGGTTTTCCATCAGTGCATGGGGCCAATGCCTGAAGAAACTTTTACCCCATTGAGTGCGTTTTTTTCCAAGTTGAGCCTTTAGTGCTCCATTGTGGTCTGTGTGCCACAATTTTATCCTATGCTATATGGGACGTAACCAAGTACTGGCCGTGCATGCCATTTCCACAAGAACTTGTGTGTTCACCTGTGGCTAGTCCACATTTTCTTCAGTCATCCTATGCCATACGGGACTTCCAAGTTCTGGCCGTGTGTGCCTAGTCGAGAGAAATTGCTTGTGTATTCTACAGGTGGCTAGTCCACATTTCCTACACAGTTGTCCTATGCTATATGGGCATTTTGGAGTTCTGTACCTCAGATGTTCTGCATTTACCATATGTGTAAACCCTTGGGAGTCCATCTTTGCTTTGTGTGTTCCTACTTTGTTATGGAATAAAGCCACACTTTGGAATCCCAACTTGGAATGGACATTTATGTTATTGCTTCCCATGTGGAGTTACTTGGGTACCCCCTGTCCAGAAGTGCAAACATAGCATAGTCCTGAGCAAATGTTTTCTCCCCAGGACCTGGGTTTTGGCCATGGTATTGATCCACCAGGTGTGTGCCTAGTAGCCACACTTGGGTCTCTTCCTATAATGCCTACTCCATCTGCATATCATACCTTGTTTAAATGGGTGTGTTATGTAACCTCCACTGCTCTCTGTTCCCCTAGAATGTGGGAGGCGTGCCATCTTCTTAAATAAGTGGTCGGTGGGGGTTACAAAAATTGGGGCTCATCTGGGATGTTGTTTAATTTGGGAGGGAAAACAAAGACTAGTTTGTTTAGGGTATGGCTAGCATTTTGTCTGCCTGGCAGTGTGGTAGCCCAAGACTGGAAGGGAAGCTTTGCACAAAAAGATCTGCATAGGGTACTGCCATCCATATGTGCTACTGTGTGCCTGCTGTTAAAGTGCTGCTGTGTGTTTGTGCCATCATTACCAAGGTACTGTAAAGCCAGAATGTGTATGCTCTTGTCCTGCATCAAGAACATTTTCAGAACTTTAATCTCAAGTTTTTTAAGTGTCAAAAGTATTATGGACTTTTGGAAACAAAGAGAGAAGTGAGCCCTGAAAGCTTCATGTGCTTTGAGTGTAATTTGGGGGAGTCGCTAAGGAAATTGCCAAGTTCTGAGAGTGGAAAAGGTCAAAAATGGCACTCCCACCATTAAATTGCAGCCAAGAAAAAAAAGTTCAGTTTGCAGTTTAAATTTTGCCCTGCTCAACGATCACTATGGAGGAAGAGCGGAGAGAGAGAGAGAGAGAGAGAGAGAGAGAGAGAGGCTCATTTGCATGGTGTCGAGTGATTGGTGTGCCTGCAATCAGTTCTGCCCCCTAGCCAGCTTCAGAGTGCAGCCCAATGTTCAAGAATGAGAGAGCGAGTGGCATGCGAGCTGATCAGCCGGGATCAACCATCGAGGGGCTTGTGAACATTCTAATCTGTGAAATACAGACATTTTCTGTTAAAATTTGTGCTCAATCTGTTATCCAACCGACTGGGAAGAAAGCGTGGTGTTTGTGGTAACAATCGGAGGGATCGCCAGACCGTTTCACCCCAGAGGCCTTCCAGGATAGGCACCAGGCCGAAACTTTCCACCGGAGAAAGCTAGCTACTGAATCAGTGAGTACCATTCAAAATATCTGTGCCTCAAACTGTGTGTGATTTTAAAAGCCAGCTGGATCTGTGAGCAAGCAGTGAGATTGTTTTGCAAAGGACTGAGTTGGAGCGCCAAACACAACAAACAAAAATTATGAGCATAGACTGTAGGCATTATTATGGGTTCAACAACAGTAAAGTGTTCTAAGCAAGTGAGAGACTGTGAGTTGTATATAGGCTACAACAAACAGGCAATCCTGTAAAGAAAATACTGTGGCTTTCAAGTGACTTTAAGCATGTGTAAATAGTTGATTTGTGTGTTAGTCATAAAGTCCTAAAAAAATTATATGAATGCGCTAATAAGTATTAAAGCAGTGCAATTGTTAACAGTTTGAGTAAAAAGCAGCAGCAGAGAGGTCGGATATGCATTTTATTTGAGTCAAAGACAGATTTGGTGCTACAGGAGTGCTGCCACTGCCATTACAGGGTGGTGCTAGCAATGTAAACGCAGCAGCAGGGAGCCATTTTGATAGACCATTTTGAGTATAGTGAACAAGTAATAATTATGAACTTTTATGTGTTTCAATTACAGACATTGCTTCAGGAACATCCTGCTACCTGGATCATGCCCGAGCTATGATAGCAGGGGAGGTGGCCAAATTAAAGGAAACAGAGCAAGTTTTCTACGGTGAAGGATTGCCTCCACATGTTGCAATACCCAACTACCCTGTGAGAGTATGCATAATGTGTCTCAAAGCTGGAAGGGACGTGTTTTTAATACCTCATTATTCTGGTTGCCTAGTGAAGTATGGTCTGCCCAAGACACCATGAATTTGTTTGGCTCCCACCTGGACCAAAGTAGGAAACCCTGCAAGCAGCAGCACACAGCACCAGGTTGAACCTGTTGGGGGAGGCCCCACAGAGTGTGGCACAAAGAAAGAGAGTATGGATTTACTGCAAGGGCTGACATCTTGTGATGTTTCCTCGCCTGTGTCTCGTATGGACAGTGTGGAGGAAAGGTCCGTGGACCCATGGATAGAGGGTCCTAGTCCTAACCTAGTTGGGGAGGATGAAGTTCGAGAAACATTAGATTGGGAGGTGTCTACCTCCATGCCCAGTGAGGAGTGGACTGTCTCGGGAGTGAGGATGACTGTTCACTCCTGGGCCCAGGTCCTAAGTGAGGAAAAGGAGGATGAGGATATGTATCTTCATGTTGAGGGTCCCAGTTTGTGGCCTCAAGCTCTTGCCTCAGAGGAACTAGAGAGAGAAGATGGTGACTCCACTGCTCCATCCACAGAAATGGTCAGGGACAAGTTTTTCCATTCTTTATGTATGTGGCACTGGATGAACCAGGACTGGCTACCCCCAAGCCATGCCATGGGCCTTGTACTTGTGAAGAGTAGTAAGGAGGAGAGACTGGTTCGTAGGTGGGACAACACCACATATAGGAGGTCCTTTCCTACCTTTCCTCATAGATTCTGGAAGAAAATTGAACAGAACAGGCAATCCTGGTTATTGGAAGAAGCAAGCAGAAATCTGCATCCAGGTGCAGCACCCTGTGTCAGAGACAGAGTCATCAGTGATAGACTGAAATTCTGGAAATTGGGCAGGACATTGTTTATGGACACTGCAAATTGTGAACAAAGCAGGGAATAAGACATTCCACAACATCAACTATGAATGCCCAGATGGGGTCATGGTTCTTGCACCTCACCCAGAGTGGTACTACTCTTTATGGTGCCACTACCTGTGAATATGCCCAGCCTACCATGAGGGAAGCAAAGCAGTGGCAGTGAAGTGTCTGCCATCCAGCAGTAGCTGTATCCTAAGAAAAAGATGACACCTGACTGGTGTTCCATGATCCAAGGTGTATCCAAGATTTGTCAGCGCAGCAGTGTGCCTTCCCAGTTTCATCACCTGGCCTTCCATGATGACCTCATCCCAGCTGTTTCCCTGATTCATTGCCAGGTATGCCAGATGACATCTTCCCAGCTGTTTTTCCTGTTCCATGGTTCGATTTCCAAGATGACATCAACCCAGCTGTTTTCCTGTTTCATTGCCTGTTTTCCGGAGGACATCAACCCAGCTGTATCCGAATGATGCCACCAGAGGGGGAGAGTCTGTGGCTGGAGAAGTAAGTGATTCTGTTGTACGATCTTCAAGGGACTGGTAAGTCCAAACTTTTCTGTGCTCTAACTGACTTTGCAATACACATCCTATACCTGGCAGACTTCCAAACTGTTTGAGCTGTCCACAAAGACTCTCCAGTTTTTTCTCCAGATTGTTCCAGTTTTGGACTACAGTACTCTTCAGGCCCTGACCTGTTCAAGGACTGTGTTTCAGCGGGCTCTGGCCCAAGAGAGACTCTTTCAAGGACCTTGCCTTTGGGCAACAACATTCTGTCGCTAGATGGGACTTTTAGGGCATTCCATCCCCCCAAAAAGTGTATTGTGTATAACATCAGTGTTTTTCTACTTTTATTCTTTGGTATATAATATTTTTGGGATCCGTTAGTGTTTCGATGGAGGGGTTATAATACTGTGGTATGCAGATTTGTGATGTTTTGTTTGTGTTTTCTCTTTCAGGTTGTCATGACAAAAGAGGGAAGAGAAGAACTGAAGAGGATTTAGGGAACTCATCAGGGTTCCTTTATGTTTTAGAGGGTTTAGAATATTGTGTAGTTGTTAACATGTGTTAACCAGTGTTGTTTTTTCTTCCATAGGTGTACGTGTGAGGGATGTGGGAGTGTAATGTTTTGTATAGTATTGTTCCCTGGTGTGTTTTGCTTTGCAGGTACCCTGGGTTGGAGGGGGGGGTTCCCCTGTGGATAGGTTTGGATAGATAGATTTTCGCCTAGAGGGCTAGGGGGATAGACAGACTGTGGTTCTGACCTGCAGTAGGGGACACAGCTCTGGTCTATTAGGGCATGCTTTGGGCAGTGCTCCCAGAGCCACTGACTCTCCATAGTAAGATCATAGAGTAGGGGCTGATGCATCAGCCAATGGCCTCTGGGCTCTTAGTGTTGTCTGCCTGTGCCTGGCACATGATAGGGGAGAAGTAGAGCTACCTCCCCGGAGGCAACACATAGGGTAGGATGGTCTTGTGCCAGGTAAGAGAATGATTGCTGACAGTCATTTACCTGGCTGAGGGTGGGTGTAACCCCCCTGTTCCCAGGGGTTACAAAAATCCCATTTAGAATCAGTGATAGACAGGGAAGGCAGCTAGTGATTATTCAGTAAATGGGTTTTTCATTCTGTCACTCTCTGTTGCTGGTCTCAGCTGGGAGCTGGAAAGGTGATGTCACCTTAGAACTCTCACAGCAGCATAAGCCACAGCAGTTGCTGTGAGTGGGGACTATAGAATTCTAGAGTCAAGTTCAGTGCCAGAGCTCAGAGAGTGAGCAGTGTGGGCTCTGATGATTGTTCTAGTTTTTCTAACCCTAGTGGAGTACAGCATTTTCCAGCTTTAGTGAAGTGGTGGAAACCATCTCCAGGGTTTCCTGTTCTTCATCTCAGGTGGAATGGAGCAGGCTGCCAGGATGTTGGGGCAATCCTCTGATCCTACCAGGACATTTGTGAAGCTGCCTTGTGTGACAACTTCTTGTGAGTACTTTCGTGTTTTTCTGAGTTTGCACAGGAGTACCTGCATTTAAGGTGAATTTATCTGACAAAGGGACCCTGTCACCTAAGACATTTTAAAGTTGGCTGTTCACAGTGAAGTCCAGTCTGTAACTGTCATGTGAGTGGGACTTTTGTTCTTGATACCCCTGTGGTGTTCTGTGAGGATGTTAAATGTGATATACATTTCAATGAAGCATCTACAGTAACTTTTGGTATAATGTGAGGTGTTTTGTTGGAGGGATGGCTGAGTATGAACTTGGAAACAAGAGGTGGGAGACTGCCCATCTGGAGTGACCAGTTTAGCACTCCGGGTTCTGAAGGGCACCTGAATTTTCTGTCAGCACATGGGGCCAATGCCTGAAGAAACTTTTACCCCAGTGAGTGCATTTTTCTCCAAGTTGAGCCTTTACTGCTCCATTGTGGTGTGTGTTACAAATTTATCCTAAGCTACATGGGAAGTGACCAAGTACTGGCCATGTGTGCCATTTCCAGAGGAACTTGTGTGTTCACCTGTGGCTAGTTCACATTTTCTTCAGTCATCCTATGCCATATGGAACTGCCAAGTACTGGCCATGTGTGCCAAGTCGAGGGAAGTTGCTTGTGTGTTCTACAGGTGACTAGTCCACATTTTCTACAGTTGTCCTATGCTATATGGGAATTTTGGAGTTCTGTACCTCAGATGTTCTGCATTTACTGTATGTGTAGACCCTTGGGGGTCCATCTTTGCTTTGTGTGTTCCTACTTTGTTACTGAATAAAGCCACGCTCTAGAATCCAAACCTGGTATGGACATTTATGTTATTGCTTCCCATGTGGAGTTAATTGGGTATCCAGTCCAGAAGTGCAAACCTAGCATAGCCCTGAGTAAACATTTTCTTGCCAGGACCTGTTTTTTGGGCGTGGTATTGGTCCACCAGGTGTGTGCCTAGTAGCCACATCTGGGTCTCTTCCTATAAGATCTACTCCATCTGCATATCACATCTTGTTTAAATGGGTGCATTATGTAACCTCCACCCCTCTCTGTTCCCCTAGACTGTGAGAGATGTGCCATCTCATTGTATAAGTGGTCGGTGGGGGGTTGCATATACATACACATATACATATATATATTATATATATATATATATATATATATACAGTAGTAACCAGAGACATTGCCAGCTATTTCCAGATATTTCACAAAATTTCTGAAGAGTTTTCTCTGCTGCCCCTCTGTGGAAATGCAGAAAGCAGGAGATATTTCTGGAAATATCGCATAAATTTCAGGAAATATCTGGCAGTGTCTGTGGTGCTACTGTATATGTATATATATATATATATATATATATATATATATATATATATATATATATATATACACATATATATATATATATATATATATATACACACACACACAGACATATATGTATATATGTATTAGTCAGTGTGTGTGTGTGTGTGTGTGTGTCACAGCAATTAGAAAGTGCCGTTAGGTGGCTCAGTGGTTAGTGCAAAAATTGCTAGTCTACATTCCTCCACTATCTAGATCAGTTTGAGCCATATGCATGTCACTGCTGATTTAAATGATGTGTCTAGTGGCAACCCTCACCCTCCCATGTCCCTCAGAGCTAGAAAAAAAGGAAACAGTCCTTCAATGTCTTTTTTTTTATCTGTAAAAATGTGTGTAGACAGTGAACTGTTATGTTATACTGGAATATATATGCATATGTGTGTATATTAAGGAGGCAGTATAGTGTAGTGATTAAGGGCACTGAACTGCAAATCTGGAGACTTGGGTTTAAATCCCATCAGCTCTCACTTACATACTATGTGACCCTGAGCAAGTCATTTAACTTCCTTGTGCTCCCAGGTTGCAACTGGAAACAAGATCCAGCTTAGTGTGCCTTTCCTGGTTAAACAATATCTCCCCTTTCCTGGTTAAACAATTTCCCCTATATATATTAGTCAGTGTGTGTATATCACGACAATTAGAAAGTGCAGTTAGGTGGCTAAATAGTTAGTGCACAAATTGCTAGTCTATATTCCCATGCCATCTAGATCAGTTTCAGCCTTATGCATGTCATTGCTGGTTTAAATGAGTTGTGTAGTGGCAACCTGCCATCCTCCTATGTCCTTCGGAGCCTAAAAAGAAGAAAACAGTCCCTCTGAGTCTTTTTTTAATCTGTAAAAATGTGTATAGACAGTGCACTGGTATGTTACACTGGAATATATATGCATATATGTATTAGTCAGCATGTGTGTATGGCAACAATTAGAAAGTGCAGTTAGATAGCTCTGTGGTTAGTGCAAAAATTGCTAGTTTACACATTTCTCACTGTCCACAATATCATTATTTTGCAGCCATATTGGCTCTTGCTATAGATTTTGTTTTTTTTCATACAGGCTACATGCTTCCCCTGGTGCTTTATATCAGATCCTCAATACTAGAATTGCTTATTGACTTTCACTCTTCTAGCTGCACTGACCCTTGTCACTTAAATGTCGGGAGTTAACTTTCATCCTTGAGGGGGGGTATGTTACGGATCCAAAGGAATAAGCGTCTCCTTAGCTAAAAGGTTAATTGTGCCTGAGAAGGCAGCAAGCAATATGACCCTAAGCACATTATAATCCAACTTCTCTTATTATACACTTTTTGTAATTGAGTTATACATTTTATGACCACACTATTTTACTCATCCTGTTTTACTTAAAAAAAGCTGATATTTCAATAAAAATGGTCTTTCTTTCTTATTTATAGTTGATTCTCACTTTTATCTGATTTTTTTCTTTAGGAGACCACCTGTCTTGTCTTGCATAGGTAACTCATAACAATAAAACTTCTTAAGCCAGTAATGTGAAGTTTGAAAAGGAAACACTTTTTTTGAATTATATGCTATCCTAGTAGGGTGACCAACTTTCAAATTCATAGCTCAAGATGTCACCTTAGAACTCTCAAAGTCCAGATAGGCCATGTCCACTGCCCCCCCCATTCAACCACCCTCATCGCCCAATCGAAGAACTCAGTCAGGTTTGTCTGACAAGACCTCCTTCATGTGAAGCCATGCTGATGTATGTTCTGCAGCCCACTAACCTTCAGGTAACTAACCACCCTTTCCTTTAATATCGCCTCCATCACCTTACCCACCACTGTTATAAGGCTGACTGGGCAATAATTACCCACCTCCTCACTGCTGCCACCTTTGTGAAGTGGCACCAAGTCTGCTCCCTTCCAATCCTCCCCAGCACCCACCCTGTATCCAGGGATAAGTTGAACAACCTTGCTAGCGGTGCTGCCAGCTCCTCCTTTAGCTCCTGGAGCACCCTAGAATGCAGGGCATCTGGATCCATAGCCTTCTCTACCCTCAACTTACCTAATTCCTCCCTGACCCTGTCCTCACTGATTGGGCTAGGATCCAACCCTACTTCTACCCTTCCCTTTTCCCCTAACACTGGACCTATTCCTTCTCCCTCTGTTGTGAAGACCAAGCCAAAGTACCTATTCAGCACCTCTGCCTTCTCAATGTCCTCCTCCACTGTTACTCCTCCCTCTCCCTTTACCCTTACTATCCCCTGCCTTGCTTTCCTCTTCTCCCCTATATACCTAAAAAGTTTTATCACCCCTTTTGGCCTGCCAAGCAATCTTCTCCTCCGTTTCTGCCTTTGCCCTCCTAATCCTCTGCCCCGCCACCCTCAGCTTTTCCCTGTAAGTTACCCTGTCTTCCTTCCCTGCATCCTTTTATATTCTCTGAATGCTCTTTTTGTCTCCCTTATTGTCCCCCTCACTTCCTTGTTGAACCAAAGTGGCCCCCTCCATCTTTTGCTCTTCCTCACCTTCATTATGTAGCTCTCTGTGGCTTTTAATATCCCCCCCTTGATCTTGTTTCATAGGTCCTCAACCCCCCCACCTTCTTCTTCCCCTCCATTTCATTCCATAATATCTCCATCATTCTGGGAAAATCTGCCTGCCTGAAATCTAGGACCTCCGTGACAGTTCTACTAGCTTCATACTCTGATCTAACTTTGAAGCCCATTGTGTTATGGTCACTTGCTCCTAGGCTGACTCCCACCCCACTCCCTCCACACTATCCCCATTGGTGAGGACCCTGTCAAGTATGTTATCCCCCATGGTGGGCTCCCTGGCCAGCTGCTGCAGGAAGGCTCCATGGAGGGACTCAAGGATCTCCCTGTTCCTGGCCGACCTGAATGATGGGATATCCCAGTCTATATCTGGGATGTTACGGTCACCCACCAGCAGAATCTTTCCCTTAAGCACCATCCTTTGAACCACCTATATCATCTGCATGCCCACTTCCTCACTCTGCATTGAAGGTCTTTAGACCACAACCAACCTTACTGATGCCCCAGCCCTCTTCTTTGTCATGACCCACTAGATTTCTGCTTCCCCATATTCCTCATGCCCTTCTGTAGCCTTAATATCCTCCCTGATGTACAGTGCAATCCCCCCTTCCTGCCTGTCCTATCCTTCCTGAATAACCTGTACCCCAGGACCCCCACCTCCTAGGTCTGATGTTTGGACCACCAGGTCTCCATTATGGCTACAATATCCAGGCCCTCCCCCACCATTATTGCTTCTAAGTCTACCATCATGTTCCTCAGGCTTCTTGCATTTATGCAAAGTTCTCTCCACCCTATAACTCCCCTCTCCCTACCATTTCTGTCTTCCCTGACTGTTCTATACCCTGCTCCCTTTTGTGGGGAGTGCTTGATAGTCTGTTCTCTCCTCCTGTTGAGCCCTTCCTCAGCCTAGCCCTGTACTCCCCCCTTACTAGTTTAAACTCTCCAATACCTTATCATGGGTAAACAGATGCACCCATGGCACCCAGGGTGCCATCGGTGCCCAATGAGACTGAGCATAGTTGCGTCATGACACATGGATCAGACTGGACATATGGCCAGGGCCATACCTGGTACAACAATTTCAGAGGTGCACAGGTGACCACCATGGTCCCTGACATTTGATAGCACTAAGCCTTCCTGTATTGGGCAGAGTCATTAAATGTGCCAGCTGAGACCAAGGCACAGCTGTGGCTGGACATACAGGCAGCTGTAAATGAGGACAGGCCAGAGGCACGTACACAAGCTGTCATCAGACATAAGTGGTGTGATATGTGATGTGCTTTGAAGTGGAAGCTGGCAGCCTCCCAGCACCAACAGACTGAAATGGGTGGAGGGCCGCCTACAGAGGGATTCAGCCTGACACCCACTGAGAGGATGGTGGCACACATCCTCACTGAGGTGAGTCTGCACTGCGAGGAGGAGAGCATGGACACCCTGCCAGGTACTCATGGCCCTTTCAGGGGGGTTGGACACCATGGATCTGCTAACCACCTTGTGTTTCACTCTACAGACCCAGAGACAGGGCACACCCATGATGAGGCAGATACAACCCCTGCTGTGAAAGCCATGTAGAAGAAGCATGAAACAGAGGTAACCTATGACATGGGCATCGGTGATTGAGCACTTGCAATAATGGCAACTCAATCCCGGTGCATGTTGATGGGGCTGCTGCTGAAGAAGAGTGACTGGATGGGGGAGGTGGGTGCATATAGTGACAGGACATCACTATATGTATATGCATGTAGGGGGTGCGAGCATGATGGAAGGGTTGGAGGATTGGCCTGGCATGGTTGGTGTGGGGCTGCCGAGCTGGCCCTGTAGCGTGGTAGGAGGATGGCAGCCTAAAGCTGCAAGGGTTCTGGGTTCGGGTCCGGGTGCACCTACATTTTTGTGTGCCCGGCCCGAAATTCTTTTTTCATCCTGATTTTGCACCCCCCCCGACATGCACCCTCCTGGAGTTAAGAATCCTCCCCCTGCATGAACATTTAAAATCGAAGTCCCCAGTGCCGTTTTCTTGTGCGCCAGGGGTGTACATCGACGAAATTTATTTTTGGCAATGTACACTCGCCCTGCCACCGATCATGATTGCCCTAATGACATAAATCCAAAACAGACAGCCTGTGGCTGGAGAATGTTGCTGTTATATGTCATCCTAGGTGTCCTGCTGTACACTCATAGATGTACACAGCACTGGCACAGCACATACCAAAGGTGTTTCCTCTCTCCCACAGGTACAGCTCCAGTGCCTGTGTGCATGCCAGAAGAGGGGCACTTGTTGAAGGCTGCACCCCACCTAGATACAGTGATGGACAGCCAGGTGGATGAAGGGAGGCGGTCCACCCCCACTGACAGCCAAGAACCACATCCCCCTCTGTTTGGCTGCCCTGATGCAGTTCTACACTGGGCAACCAGCCAGGGATGTCCCACATGTCACAACTGACACATTCAACCACCCACATGCAGAAGGACTTGCTGAATGTCTCATCAGCTATACCAGCCACACACAGGACACAGGAGGATCATACAATGTTTGTGGTTGGCAGAGAGGAGGGCATTCAAAGAGAAATGCACAAAGACATCCAGACAGTGGGGACGAGGGCCCATCGGGCCAGAGGACATGCAGAATGGTGAGGGCAGCCTCCAGGAGTATACTGCACACATGGTACCTTGAAGTATAGCAGCTCGAGTGCATTTGTCCCCAGGCATAAAGGGAAAAAATGGAGACACCAAAGGGGCTCACAATGGAATTAAGGGGGATGCACAGTGAAATAGATAGGATAGGGGGCCTGCTGGAGAGACTGATAGACCAAATAGCAGGAACTGGCATGCCCTGATGACAGTCACCGAGGCCACCCAGGTATTCCCACTGCACCACACACCCAGCACCCCCTGCATCCCTGAGGATACAGAGGACAGGCAACCATAAGTAAAGCCTGACATACAGGCTGTCAGGCAGCCCTGTAGTGGTGGCAAAGTGAAAGCCAAGGCACATCACTCAGGGACATGATTCTCAACACAACCTGGACAGCAGCAGGCAGGGAGAAAGCGATGCACTCATCCCACAGTACCTGAAGCACAGTGGAGCACAAACACCTGCACTACTCAACCACACATAACCTCCATCACATGTACTATCTACAGTATGTCCCCATTACCACAGCTCAAAACACACATCCACATATAGCACCAGTCACCTACTTCATGGCCCTGCTACCGCTAGGTGGAATTGCCCTCAGGGTGCATTATGTCATCATCACTGTGCCACACCAACATGCTACCCCTAATAGCTGAATGACCCCTGCATGAGTCCATGGCACACTGTCTGGCCAAACAGTGTATCATCACCCCTCACCTGGTGTGCACTCCTCCCCCAATGCCTGTGGGACACACCCCTGTACATTCTGTGGCATCAGTGGCCGACACCTCATAGCCATGTTGTGAAGCATGGCACATATGGTGAACACTATGCAAGCTATCCCATGGGGCAAGTATCATCATGCTGCCAGTCAGATACAGGCACCAGAACCTCATCTTCAGCTGTCCTAATGTGTGCTTGACCACCATCCATGTCTTCTTGTAGATCTTATTGTATGCCTCCTCCTCTGTGCCCTCAGCTTTCAAGAAGGGTGTCATTAGGTATGGCAGTAGTGGATATCTGCTGTCTCCTATGCAATGGAAGAAAAATGACATTAGTACATCATAGGGTCTCTGCATCCACATCCAGGCACCTGTGTTGAGTACTTGTACCCACCTAACAGCTATCCATCCCAGGCAGCACATGCACTGAATCGGGCACCAAGCCATGAGTTCTCAAATATGCAGGCATCATGATAGGATCCCGGGTATTTGGCACACATGTTAGTGATGAAACCCAAAGCATCTGACACTATTTAGCAATTAATACTGTGGTATCCCTGGCAGTTCTGGTAGGCCTTCTCATCCATAGTCAGGGCCAGGATCACCACATGTGTGCAGTCTATACAGTCCACAGTGCATTAGGCATGCCATGCATGGCACAGAAATGCCTACTTTGTACCCATATTCTGCCATCATTGTGGGGAATGATATGTGTTCCTGCACATTGGTGACCTGGTGCAGTGCCTTGCTCACAGACGACTGGCTGACACCAGTGATATCCCCTGCCACTTTCTGGAATGACCTTTTGACATAGTACACCAGGGCACATAGCACATCTGCCTTCATGGGCATCACCCATGACTGTCATGTCAATGGGGCCACATGTGGCTGGACCTTGCCAGACAGCTCTGTGATCATGGCATTGTCCAGATGAAGGCACTTGATGCAGTGTGAGTCCGACAGGGTGTTGATGTCCAACCGTGGATGAAAGACATGTGACCATGGCTTTGCTCTCATCTCCCACTTGCACTCCTTCTCCAAATCCATCTGGAGCAGATTCTCAGTACCCCCTGTGTTGTGGCCCTTGCTGGTGATGCAGTGTCCAGTTGTTCACACCAGTGTGTTCTGTCCCTGCCCCCCTTCTCCCGTGGCATATAAGGCTTCCACATGGTCATTCCCTTCACACCAGCTCACTTTTAAAGGGGCTTGGACAGGACACACCTGTGGGGTAATGCACCATGTAGGGGCATTGCCAGGCCATACCTTGACAGAATCTGTAATGATAACAACAGCAGGCACTGTCGGGAGAGAGGGTGTTTACCCATGAAAGCTGTGATTAGAATCCTGCCTCTGCTACCAGGAGTTGCTGAAGTGTGGACCAGTCTGGGAGGTGAAGAAGCCAGGTGAGGTATATATGCAACAGGTGATGGGCATAGAAGCATGCATGCCATGTGTGCTGTGTACTGTAAAACTGATCATGTTCCACAGCTTGTGTTTCCACAAGACTACCGTGGAAGGCCGGGCAGAATTGTCCACAAGTGCCTGGACCAGCCTGATGGTGCAACAGCACAGGTGGTAGCACGATGGTCTCAGTGGGAGCTGCATGTCCTGTACTGGATGTCCTGGTGGGTGGGCAAGCAAGATGTGTGCTACAAGGACAACACTGGGGGCTTCTGTGCTCTTGCCAAGCCTTCCAAGCAGGAAGAGTGGGGGGGGGGAATACTAGGGGCCTGTGTGCCCACTGAGTAAAGTTGCTGCAATGCATATGCATCTTGCTCATGGCTGTCCCCTGTGTTCCTCTCCTTCCAGGGTTATTGTGGTCCACTGCGCTGCCTGGTGCTTGTCAAATGATGTTACACTAACATGATGCCCATGGGGTTGCATGACGACTCCCAGGAGGTGGAAAGTGACTGAACAGCTATCTGTGCCCTGGTCCACTGATGTAGCCAATACCTTGCCTTGTGTGGCTAGTCATTACATAGAAACATAGACTTTGACGGCAGATAAGGACCGCTTGGCCCATCTAGTCTGCCCATTTCCCTACCTAGAGGAAAAGCTGCAGATCCTATTTAACCAACATCCTATTTCTTCCTACCCCCCACAAAAATTGCCTTATTTCTGTCCCATGCATTCTTGAATTCTCCCACAGTTTAGACCCCACAACCTTCTCTGGAAGGCTGTTCCATGCATCCACCACCCCCTCTGTGAAAAAATACTTCCTCACATTGCCCCTGAGCCGTTCCCCTCTATCTTCAAATTGTGTCCCCTTGTTCTTGCACATGTCTTTTTCTGAAAGATGCTACCCTCTTGGACTTTGTTGATTCCACTGAGGTACTTAAATGTTTCTATCGTGTTCCTCCTCCTTTCTTCAGGGTATACATATTAAGCTCCTTTAGTCTCTCCTCGTATGGCTTCTCTTGCAGACCCTGCACCATTTTAGTTGCCCTCCTCAGAACTGCCTCCATCGTGTCTATGTCCTTGCAGAGATGGGGTCTCCAGAACTGGACGCAGTACTCCAGATGGGGTCTCACCAACTGTCTGTACAGGGGATAACAACTTCCTGTTTTCTGCTGGTGATGCCTCTCCCTATACATCCCTGTATACCCCCAGCCCTCCCTACTGCCTTCTCACATTGCTTGCCAACCGTAAGGTCATCTGATATGATTACCCCCAGGTCCCTTTCCATTTTTGTTGTTGTTACTACCCCCATTGTGTAATCTTCCCCTGGGTTTTTGTTTCCCAGGTGCATTATTTTGCACTTCTTTGCATTGAATCCAAGCTGCCATATTTCTGACCATTCCTTCAACCTTGCCAAGTCCCTTCTCATCCTTTCCACGCCTCCTTGTGTATCAACCCTGTTGCAGATCTTTGTGTCATCTGCAAAGAAGCAAACTTTTCCTTCCAGTCCCTCTGCAATATCACTTATAAAGACATTAAAAAGGACTAGACCCAGTACTGAACCCTGCGGTACCCCACTAGTAACCCCTCTTTCTTCAGAGTGGACTCCATTTACAATTATTTTCTGTGTCCTGTTGTCCAGCCAGTGTTTTACCCAGGCTACCACCCTGGAACCCACTCCCAGACTGGTTAATTTGACTATTAATCTTTTGTGTTGGACTGTGTCAAATGCCTTGCTAAAGTCTAGGTAAGCCATGTCCACAGCCACTGCCTGGTCTACTACCTTGGTCACCCAGTCAAAGAAATCAATTAGATTTGTCTGACATGACCTTCCTGCTGTGAACCCATGCTGTCTTGGGTCCTGTGCCCCACTGGCCTCTAGGTACTCAACAATTCTTTCCTTCAGAAGTGATTCCATCACTTTCCCTACCACAGAGGTCAAACTGACAGGTCTGTAGTTTCCTGCCTCTGTCTTGGTCCCACTTTTGTGAAGGAGAATCACATCTGCCTTCCTCCAGTCCTCAGGTACCACACCATCCTCCCATGATTTGTTAAAAAGGGTCGTCAGTGGTGTCACTAGTTCTCTGCTTAATTCTTTTAGAATTCTGGGATGAATTCCATTCTGCCTCATTGCTTTGTCCACCTTCAGTTTTAGGAGTTCTTTCAGAACCCTTTCTTCTGTGAAAGGACTGGGATCAACCCCCTATCCAGAGTGCTTCTGTTAATTGGATTAGGCACCTCCCCCACCTCCTCTTTTGTGAATACTGAACAGAAGTATTCATTCAGTATCCCTGCTTTTTCACTGTCCCTCTCTGCCCACCCACCGTCCATTCTAGTCAGCCTCACTATCCCTCCCTTTGTCTTTCTATGCTCCCTGATATACCTATAAAAGGTTTTATCCCCCTTCTTAACCGAGTTGGCTATCTTTTCCTCAGTTTGGGCCTTTGCTATTCTGACTACCCTCCCTGCTTCCTTCTGCCTTAACTGGTACAGTTCTCTGTCCTGCTCCTCCTGTGTTTTGTTATATTTCCTAAATGCTATCTTTTGCTCTCTAACCTTCACCGCCACCTCTTTTGAGAACCATAGTGTTTTTTTCTTTCATTTTGATTTATTTGCTTCACACAAAGGCTTGTTGCCTCTGTGATGGCAGTTCTGATATTTTTCTGTTGTTGCTCCAACCCTCCTTCTAGCCTGTTTGCTAGTGCTTTTCTAAGGCACTTTCCCATCTTGCCAAAGTCAGCCCTCCTGAAGTCCAGAACCCTCACTTTTGTATGGCTTGCCTCTGTAGCTGAGTTTATTGTGAACCACACTGTTTGGTGGTCACTTATTCCCAAATGGCTAACCACTTCTAGTTCTGAGATCCTCTCACTGTCCTGATTTGAGATTACGAGGTATTGCCATGTGTATACCTGCCTGTGTCCTGTTGGGTGACAGGTTTTTCTGTATTGTACTGTACTGCTGTGCCTTTAGTAAATGTTTATTTCTGACATGTGTCCCATGTCTTTGTCATTATTCCAGTCAGCGGGTGCCTGCCGCTGTCCACAACCATGGTGGCCAAGGGTCAGGGTGATGTTGTGGTAGGTACTATTATGGGGCTGGTGGGGGTATGTGAGACCTGTTGCATGCATGCTCTGTCTGTGCAGTGCCCAGGGTGGCATGTCTACCTGTGTCTGGGGAGGGGAGCCATTTCCTTTGTCCTGTCCATGTCATGTGTCTGTGTGGGTGTCTTTTCCATGGCTTTCCCACACAGTCTGGACAGCCTATACAACCTATGCAGTGCCATTTATGGCCACTCATGATGCTGCAGGTCAGTGGTGGTGGTGGCAGTCCATTACAACCCTGTATGCCCATTGCAGACCCTGTTGTTTGTCCTGACCAGTTTCACCCTGCACGGTGGACCTGAACACGAGCAGTTTACAGCAGCCATCCACCTAGCATAGTTCTGAACTCTTGGTCCCATGTGCTGGGACAATGTACTGAGCTTTGTGCATGAGGTATGCACACACTGTTACATGGCCATGCCCCCCAGCACATGCACACTGCTGCTGCCATGCAGCTATGCATTAACCTGCATTTGCACACCTCTGTACTTGCCATGCATGCCTTGCCCTACTTGGCGTGTCAGTGGCAGCATGCACATTTGCATGCCTGCTGCATGCCGTGCATCAGCAGCAGCATGTTAGCGCATAGGCCCCTATATATTTTATGAATTATTGACTAGGAGATGTCACACACACACACATTTCTGCAGTTCTATAAAGGCACAGTAAAATAAGAAAAGAACCTAGTATCAAACATATAAATCACTATGGATGCCGTTGGTCTGTCAGTCTGTCTGTCTGTTTTTCTGCCTGCTTACCTGTCTGCATGAGCTGAGAGAAATCTGGAACTAGATGAAATTAGGATTCAAGAGAAAGAAACACTGGAAATAAAGCAAATCTAATAACTCAGTAATTTTCTGTTTAAACTTTTCACTCACTCGCCTGTCATCAGTCTCGGGGACCTTCATTTGATTTAAAAAGCTACAAGCTCTCACTAGGACTTTCTACTGGAATGGGGCCCAGTATATTAGATTTTGCAGCAGCAGAGCAGCACACTGAATATTGATCCTTCTGCTTGGCTTGCTTCATAACTACTGGCCTGGTGAAGAATATATATATATATATATATATATATATATATATATATATGCCCCCACCCCCAGTATTGTCCAGGCTTACCAGGATTTTTGAACACTTAGTGGAGTTCCCCTACCATTCACTCTGACAAAAAAATTCCAATGAACTAGGGCCCCAATATTAAGTTGTGACCATTTGGGCTAAGCAAATTATAGAACATGCATGACACAGCTTGCAGACATCAGAGAGCATATTCATACAGGCAGTGCGCCTCTCCAGTGTGCACTGCCTGCTCAAATGTCAGGCTGTGGTAGCACCAGAAAAAGTGCATATGCATGGTGAACCACAGCCTACTGCTGGCAACAGACACCCAGGAGCAAAGGGGGATAGCATGCCCCAAATGAGTTATTGCCTTTTCTCCTGAGTGCCATATTTAAAGACCAGCATGCTAATGACATCAAATGGTATTGAAGGCATTAAGGGTCCATCTGCATGCTATTATGTGGCACTTAGCACCTCTGCACCATGCCTCCATACATTCGTACGTGCAGAGGCACTGTACAGAACTTCAGCCATTGCTCCCACCTTCACCTGATCCCCATACACTAATGTATAAATCCCTGGCAGTCTAGTGACTATCCCCCCATCCTCATTTTGAAAGCTGACATCTACCCAGGCAGTCTAAGGGTACCCTCTCTTGTCCTGATTCCTGTTGTGAAAGTGACATCTACCCTGGTAGTCTAGTGCTGCACCCTCACCCACCCCAGTCCCCACTGTAAAAGTGAGAGCTACCTTGGTACTCCAGTGGTACTCTCATTCTGCCCTCATTCCAGCTGTAATTCAACATGCCCCCAAACTCCCCAGCCCAGCCCCTCAGCACACATACCACCTTCCACCCCCTTGTGGCACTCAACTCACCCTACAAAAGCCCATCAGTGACTGCCCACAGTCATAGATGGGCTTTTCTAGGGTGAGTTGGGTGCTGTATGGGGGTGGATGTTGAATGGATGGGCCATGGAGATAACGGGGCATGTTGGTTTACAACTGAGATCAGCACTTAGCAGCACCTGGCCTTGTTTCAGTCATCATTATAAAAAAAATACAGTCTCAGAAATACTGCAATATGATTTGTTGCCGGCATTCTGAGAGCCCTACATTAATCTTGTTATTAACATACTTGTAAAATAGAGCCTTATAACTAGAAAAATCATTTTTTTAAATGAACATCTTACTTTTTTTTTAGAAAAGAGTCTATTACTACAATTCAGAACCACCATTATGATCTGCCACCAAGTGCGCATTTAAACTTTTAAACAAGGAAAATCAAATAAAAAAGAGGAAAAACAGAACTCCCAACAGCAGTCCCTCTGGCTACACAGAAGTGAGAACACAAAGCAGCATCCATCTGTAAACACACCTTATACTGTGGATGGACTATTTAGCCACAGAAATGTGTAAAAGTTAAAATAGAAGATAAATAAAAAAATATTTATTATAGTACTAAGGTACAGTACTTCCCGGGGTTATGTTAATATTCGAGTTATTCACCCCTGGTGCATGTGGCACTTGCCTGTGCCTCATATGACATTACACTCCCAGGGTGTGATTAATTAGAACATTAACATAATGCATGATCCTTACCTTATTGCTGAAATGCACACACACAACTAAGGCCTCATGTGTAGCCAGAGCAGAGTTTTATCCTATAAAAACTATGACCTTTACTTCATTTTTATGTTTGCTTGAACATGCACATGTGACCCAAACATATTGTGAGAGTAGAGCTGTGAGATTCAGAGACATGTCACTGTTGTATCCAATCCAGCTTAGGCTATAGGAGGCTTGACAGGGAAAGGCCAGTGATTAGCAAAGCTGATCATGATGCTGTTCTGCCGGTGATGGATGGAAATTTCATGTAGTTGAAAGAAGGCAGCCACACCTATCATACTGCTGCTACATCCTTTCATCTACAGGATGCCACCCAGCAGCCAGCTGAACTGCATTATGTCAGCCTGCTCTTTGTCCTTCCCACCCATCATGGCTCTCCTCCGCTGGCAGGCATACTCAGTACTTTGCAACGTACTGTGCAAATGAGGAAAAATGGGCAAACAAACTGGGCAGCAAATGGAGCTGCAATAAAGATTTTATTATCAAAAAAAGTATGTGCCTCTTTATTTTGTAGTGCAAACTTTCTGTACGTGGTGACTGAGCAGCATGTCATGAACTGCACGATGGTTCTTTGTTCTTCACTCTCAGTCAGATAGTTCCCTGACCAGGATCAGTGGGAGGGAGGCATCTAACTTTACTAGCAGTCTGGGGCTCTGATTGGACTAAGTGAACACAGAATTACTGCTTTATTGACTATTGTGAGGAAAGGGGCACTTCTCTGCCAATTGGCTACTTTGTGTTAAGTAAGTTAGTTGGTGGGAGGTTTAAAGTGTTGTCCCTTTACTCATTGCCATACCACTGTCCTCAGTAGTATGCACTAGGATTCATAGGTGTTGAGACCATCCATATTGAGCGAGTGACTTGGAGGGAGCAGAGCATACTGTCAGAGAGCAGTACCCACACCCACCCTACTGAACTTCAGCATTGTCAGCTAGAGCAGTAGGCAATGAAGTGGAGCTGAGGAAGGATGACGAGCCAGAGGACAAGAAGAGCTGGTCCAGAGGGCACTGTGGAGCCCAAGCAGCAAGCAGCAACTCTATACAGCTCTAAACAATTAGAGGGGAAGATCTACTTATATCTCCTATTTCACAGCATTCCACAGTTTTTTTTTACCTCACCATTGTGAAGAGAGACCCTAAATCTGCTAGGATGGGCAACCCCAAAAAAGATAAAATGCCTGGTGGAGCAGGGAAAAGCAAAGGTACGGGAGCACTTGGGAGAACAAAAGACTCCATGCTATCTGAGGAGCGGCCTGACTCAGGTGAAACTGTTAACACCCTGGGCCACAAACTGCAAACTTTGATTGCCTCTGTCTCCACTCTCAATCAGAAAGTGGATGATTTTAACAACCAGGTCTTAATCATGGAGAAAGCAGTGGACGGCATGAAAGAAGACATCAAAGAGATCTGTAAGCAGGCCAAGACCTCGACTAGAGTGACCACACTTCTCATCAAAGAAACTCAGCACTTTAAAGCACGATTGGAAGCACCTGAAAATCAAGCTCGAGGGGCTAATGTCCAGATAGTAGGTCTACCAGAGAGCTCTGAGGGGAACCATCCAGTCCTAAATATTCAAGACTGGCTATCAGAAAAATTATCTCCGGAAGCCCCAGAAACTGCCTGGGAAATACAAAAAGTTTATCGTGTAACGCCACGTGGTCATTCACAAAGTATGGAAGAACCTTGTACCTTAATGTTGGTGACCTCAGGTGTTGCTGCCCAAGACAAAATCCTTAAATATGCGTGTAAAGCAGCTCCAATCTTTCAAGGGGAAAGCCAAGTGCACATTTTTCCTGACATCAGCTATGCGATGAGGCAACGACGAAAAAAGTTTGATTGTGTGAGACGAATTTTAAGGGAACTGGGAGTGCCGCACACAATTATCTTCCCTGCCAGGTTTCAGATCATACATTTAAGTAAAGTTTACCTTTTTTCACATCCCATTGAAGCCGGTAAGTGGGCAGATTGGAGAGCAGCCGAATCGCATAGGAGAGCCAATGGGTTGGATGTTGAAGACGACGAAGCAACAACCTGAGGTGCTATCGTAGAGACAGAGGACATTCTAGTCACTGGTAACACCATTCACTTTAACCCCTCAGACTTTAATTTAAAAGCAGAATACCCTGTTCAAGCTATTGACTTTGTAGGACAAAATTCTTAGTCCTATCCTTAGTTGAGGCTCCTATTTTAGTTTGGGATCTGAACAGGCTTCGATGTTTTTTTGGTTAAAATGGGGATTAATAATCTTTAAGTCATAATGTGCATAATTTTTAAGGAGTAAGAATTAGTGTTTTTCCTCCTGATGTCTGAGACTGTTTGGCTGCAACTCATTTAAATGTAGTGTCTTTTTTTTATCATCTAGGTTGGAACATGGCACCATTAGCCCCTATTGCAGGGGCACAGTTTGTTTCTTGGACTGAATTGCTGGACAATTACTTAACATAAGATTAAGCCATGTGCTCTTGGGCTTGTTAAGCAGCATAAATCAGAGTTTATTTAATCTTGTTTATTCTAAATATGTTACCCCCGTAAGACGTACCATAATGTAGTTGGTGCATAGTATTCCTTTGATTAAGGAGAGAGATGTTCTCTTTCTAAATGACAATGTATTTACAGTTTGGACTGTCTGCTACATGCTTTTTGTCTGTCATGTACATGATAAAATGAAAAAAAAAAAGTTAAAAAAAAAAAAAAAAAAGAAGAGCTGGTCCAGTCCAGAACAATGGTACTGCAGCTAATACAAGAGAGAGAGCAAGCAACTCGATGGAGCGCTATCATTTGGCAGCACCCCACAGCAGAGAGTCTCTGATGATGCTCATTTAGTGGTTTGAAAGCAGCAGTGTTAAGAAATAACATAACTTGGTCTCTGTCCTGGTAAAGTTGGTGTAGGAGCACTCAGCACTGTGGTAGGAGAGGAGGTAGGGCACGGCAGACTCAATCGTGAATGAGCGGGATTGACTGATTACATTGCTGAACTCTACTAGGACCACTACATGCCACACTGGCTAAAACGCAGAACTCCTTTGGGTGGTGGTGTGGTTATCCAGGATGATTTCTGGCTGTCTGATGACAGTTGCCAATGGGGAATATAGTGTACAAGTCGGCCTTGTTATCTAACAAACAAAACACTAGCACACCCTGGTTACTGGTCAATTAATTAATTCTATTAACAGATTATAAAGTGCAGAATGATTTCCAAAGTTCTAAAAAAAAAACACCTCTATGTAAGGACTCTTATCAGAGGCTATAACCATTAACAGGGCCTTTTTGCATTTTGGATGGTGTCCTACACTTCATAAATTGTTTATAAAATTATTCAATTGACCAACAAGAGGAGTGTCTGTGACATTTTTTACTTATCTTAAACAGTGCATATTGAATGGCAGCACCTTTTTCTTGGCCATGTTGTCTTGTTGTCTACAGAACTGAATGAGTACATTTCCTGCATCCCTGACATTGTGGTTGAGTTGTCCAAGATGCATTGTTACGTGAAAGGGGTGTACGGCCAAAGAGGTGCGGTGAAGCAGGAAGATCAGTTGCATTCTCTGAGTTTCTTCCAGTACCTAGGGCAAGTACAGCTAGAAAACAAAGAACTGAAGAGTTCAACAAGTGACTGGGGGATTGGTGTGTAACCATAGAGTATGGTCTGGTAGGGGAGTGGGGTAGGACATGGGACAACAAGGAACTATATGCACCAGAAGACTGCATTTTAAGTAAGGAGGGCTCGAGGGTCCTGCAGCATAAGCTGGGGGAAGCTGGATGAATATATATCAATTAAAATTAATTTAAAGAGGAACTGCCAGCAATAAGAGCCTCACACCCAAGGCTGATTTCAATTTTCACTTAGTGTAAAAAACATTTTTTTACTTACTTACTGTAGTAGGGTGTATTAGGCTAATTTTGCTGACTTCTAAGATTCCATTTCCTGTAACCAGAAATCCCAGAATCCCTTGTAACTGACATCAGATGAGGACTGCAGAGTTGTGAGATTCAATA
The DNA here is from genome assembly GCA_016271365.2 of Neoceratodus forsteri. Classification (NCBI taxonomy): domain Eukaryota; kingdom Metazoa; phylum Chordata; order Ceratodontiformes; family Ceratodontidae; genus Neoceratodus; species Neoceratodus forsteri. Next base: position 438,097,314 of record JADMNL010000023.1, read on the forward strand.
GCTCACAGTATACATGTTAAAAATTTTGTAAGCTAAAATCAGATGTTTGCTGGTCCAGCTGGTCTTGCTGTGCTCACGGGGCTTAGTACAGTCCTCTGTGACTATATCTAGCTCCAGGAGAAGAGCAGACCAGCAAACGGAAGATTGTAGCTTATTTAAAAACTTTGACATTCACTGTAGGCTATTGAATTTCCCACTGCCGAAGTCCTCCTCTGATGTCAGCAGCAGGGGAATCTGGTATTTCTGGTTACAGGAAATGTCAGCTTACAAGTCAATGAAATTAGCCTGATACAATCTACTACACTGCAGTAATCACTAGGTAAAAAAAAGTGTTTTTGCAAGCAAATGGCTAATTGGGATCAGCCTCACACTTGGGTGTGAGGCTCTTATTGCTGACAGTTCTCCTTTAAACTAAGGAAGGGGGAGGTGAAAGGGTGTGCGCTAAACAGAGCAACCAGGTAAGGGAGTCTGAAAGGCCTCCCGTCCGACTAGTCAGGAGGGGAAGGAGGGGAATTTAAAAAGGGGAGGGGGTAGAGGAGTGGGAAGGGGAAAGGGGGGCAGGACTTACGCTGGAGGGTGGTATCCTTGAATACAAGGAGTCTGGGAAACAAGGCAGTAGAGCTGCAGGCACTGATGGTGGAAGGGGAAGGTGACATAGCAGCCATCACAGAAACTTGGGCCACCGATTACCAGAATTGGGACCTCATGATCCCTGGGTACAGGTAGTACTGAAGGTACAGAGAAAAGGGGAAGGGGGATGGGGTGGCTATTTATGTAAGGAAAGGGATTGTACGCAACAGGGAGGAGGGGAGGAAGGGAGGAGGGCAGGGCTAAAGCCTTATGGGTACAGCTCCAAAACTCAAAGGGGAGGAAGGTTTGATTGGGGGTAGTGTAAAGATCACCACTCAGAATGAGGAAATAGACAGAGAGTTGAGGGAGCAAATTAGAAGGCTCAGTGGCAAGGGCAATACTGTTATAGTGGGGGATTTCAATCTGCCGGGGTTTGACTGGAGTATTCCGGCTACCTCTAATGTCAAGGAACAGGTCCTCCTGGAGGCTTTCCAGGGCAGCTCCTGGTGCAGAGAGTAATGAAGTCAACCACAGAGGGTAACATACTGGATCTTGTGTTGACGGATGGGAAGCTAGTCCAGGACATAAGGGTGGAGGACCCACTAGCAGAAAGTGACCACTGCAAGGTGTGGTTCTTCCTCAGTTTAGGTCGGGAGGCAGCCAGAACCACAAAAAATGTGGTGGACTTTAGAAGAGCAGATTTTGGTAGGACAGGAGACATACTACGGGGCTATTTTGCCAAGATCCACCCAGACAGGGATGCTTATTAGAAATGGTCCATTATCAAGTTGGGTCTGGTGGAGGCCACTAACACTTGTGCACAAACCCAAAGTAAGAAGTCCAGGACCAAAAGGATGGTTGTGCAAGGAAGCAGTATAGAAAGTAAAAGAGGAGAGGGCTGCCTTCAGCAGGTACAAAAGATGCATGTGAGAGGTGGACAGGGAGGAGTACTCAAGGAAATCCAGAGAAGTGAGTAGAGTAGTCAGGGGCTGCCAAGGCTTCAAGGAGTTAACATGGCACACAGGGGATCAGAGAAGTGGAAAGGGATTTCTTCAGGTACATAAGGGAAAAAAGAAGATGCAAAGACGAGATTGTCAGGATCAAGAGAGATGGGGGGTGGGCAGAAAAGAGGGGGAACAGGCAGAGGCACTCAATGAGTACTTCTGTTTGGTGTTTACCAGGGAGAAGGATGGGCCTATGCCACAAGGGAGAAGTGGAGTGGGCACAGGAGGAGCGAGGGTTAACAGAAGGGGAAATCCCAGTGAACAGGGTTTTGGAGGGTCTTAAGCCCATGCAGGTAGACAAGGCACCAGGACTGGACAGTGTGCATCTAAGAGTACTGAGGGAGTTGGTGGAGGTCTTAGTGGGCCCTCTGGCAGACCTGTTCGACACCTCCCTGGAGACAGGGTGCATACCGCAGGACTGGAGGATAGCACATGTGATACCTCTTCACAAGAGTGGGCCCAGGGATGAGCCAGGTAACTACAGGCTGGTCAGCCTTACCTCCATTGTAGGGAAGTTAATGGAGACCATTCTTAAAGAGAGATTAATTATCTTTCCTGAAGCAAATGGTCTTCAGGATGAAAGGGCTACATGGATTTGTCTTGGGAAGATCCTGCCAAATCAACCTGATTGACTTTTTCAATTGGGTAACAAGGGCAGTTGATAAGGGCCATGCAGTGGATGTCCTGTATCTGGACTTCACCGAGGTCTTTGACTCAGTGCCACATGGAAGGATGCTCAGTAAACTGAGGAACCTGGCAGCTGAGGAGAAACTGGTAGCATGGGTTAGGAGCAGGCTACATGACAAGCAGCAGAGGGTAATTGTAGGGGAAGAACTCTCAGAACCCACAGCTGTAACAGCGGGGTCCCACAAAGCTCAGTACTAGGACCAGTGTTATCTAACATCTTCATTGGCAACATAGCTGATGGGATTAAGAGTAAAATCAGCAGCATGTTCACAGATGAAACAAAGATATTTGAGAAGGTGAACAGTGTGTAAGGGAGACACGAACTCCAAGATGACCTGTTGAAGCTTGAGCACTGGTCAGACACATGGCAGCTGGGGTTCAATGTTAAGAAGTGCAAGGTCATTCACTTGGGAGCCAGAAACCCTGGGAATAGCTACTGGCTGGGTGGGGGTACAGTTAGTCACTTCAGAGGAGGAGAGGAATCTGGGGATACTAGTTACAGGGGACATGAATCACTCTGCGCAGTACAGGAAGGCAGCAGCCAAAGCTAATAAACTGCTGGGGTGCAATGCCAGAGGAATAATCTCAAGGAGAGAGGAAGTCATCCCCCCAGGGCTGGATTAAGGCATAGATAACATAGGCATGTGTCTAGGGCCCCACCTGTTCAGGGGGCCCCCAGCAATCCACAAACTATATTTCATAATTTGCACTAAACTAAACAACAAAATAAAATTCTGATTTGGGGCCTTTCTGTCTGAGCTACATTTTTTTTGGGGGGGAAGGGTTGTATAGACTCATGGCTAAGTAATCTGAGCAGGGCTCACAGAATTGTCACTGTGACAGGATCACACCTTTAACTTGGGTGCTAAATGTAGCTGATTGTTTTGGGGAGCCACCAGGCTGATCTAAATGTGTTAAAAGGTCGATTTCCTTTCCTTTGTCTTCCAGCCCCCTGGTATCCCACGCGGGGAGAAGTGTCTGAAATTGTCCCACTCCCCCTGTTTGGTAAGCCTGATGGGGAGCAGCTCAGCCACAGCTGGTGAGAATATTAAATGGGGCCCCCTGTGGTAGTCTGTCTGCTACATTTCACTCGTCTTGTGTTTTAAAAGGGCCCCCTATCATTGGTTTGATCGCTGATGCCAAAGGATTTGAGAGAGCCCACTACCAGAGTCTGCCTACTGCTGTAAAGCCTCAGCCATGAGCCACTTCCCGATTCCAAGAGATTGAAGATGACTGGAGAGCTGTTGCCACTGGTCTGTGTGACCAGAGCTGAGAACAGAATGGAACAGTCGCCAGAGAAGTTGTGACCCACTGTATGGAGAGAGAAGACCTGAGCGTGAGTCGGGAGTATAGACAACTCGAAACTTGTAGTGTTTTTTTGTAGGTTTTTATTTTTCACAATTTAAAAAAAAACTCTGCATGACACACAACTGATGATTTATGGAAGCCAAGTTTTCAGTATCCCTGACCCCTTTAGTTATGAATTAGTATGTGTACCTAATCCAGTCAAATGCTCGGTTTCAAAGAATCCATATGAACTGTAGTACTGTACATATAGAAACTGTGCTGCAAATCAAGGTTGTGTTTAATAACATGTTAAGGTGAAAGTTCAATAAGATTTTATGTTAGTATTTGGTGAATCAGATATCATGAATTTACAGTCTGCACCACTCAGTCGTAAGTAATTGGAACAAAATCTTATGCCAGGCAAAGTGGTATCAGTAAAGCCAGTGCCAGGCAAAGTGGTATCAGTAAAGTCAATTTTCAGTTCCTGAAACTGGCTGACTGCTCATAAAAATGAGGTGAAAGTAAGTAGTCTGGCCCAAACTGAGAAACAAGTAACTACCCACAACCATGACTCCATTCAGAATAGTCCGTGCCTAGAATTACTACAACTTGCTGAGCACAAGCAGAAAAAATGGCACTGAACATTGGGTTTCAAAATTCTTTGCCACAATATGCGCTGTACTGCCTTGGAGAAAAAAAAAAATATTTTTTACTGAATATGAAATAAATCGCTAAGAGAATTTTGAAACCCGATGTTTAGTGCCTTTTTTTCTGTTTGTACCAAAGCTAAGAAATATCTTTCCCGATTTGCTCATTTTTGAGTTTGACACAGGATTCTTTTTATCTGGCAGAAGATGAATGTTTTTATGTATCTCTGTGACTAGTTTTTTTTTAAACACGTGAAGACTAGTATAGCCTGGGTCAAACCTGAAAATAGGAAAAGCTGTCTAATTTACATCCTATACCTGGTGCACAAACAAATATACTAAATGCCAAATAATATTTCTTCCACTCAAAAAACTTATTTTCTCACTGTATATGAAACAGGTTTCTAATTCAACTAAAATACTGAAATTAAAAAAATTCTGCCATGACTCATGTGGACTATATGTTAATTTTATTATTTAAAAAAAACACTATGTGCTCCCAACGAAAATCAACACTCAGTTCAGAGTGCAGATTATTTGTTTATTCAGGTACTGCTTATTCCAGTTACGATAGCTGGGTTAGACTCGTCACACAAACTTATGTAAATATATCTATTTAGTTGCATTAATTTCCATCTCTGGAGGGCCGTGTCAGTTCAGGGGTGGAGTAGGTGGGATGGAGAATTCTGAGCATTTGAGTAAATCTAGTGACGGATCCTATTGGACCCAATTCTTTCTGACCCTTTTTTGTCCAGGTATGTAACTAGACCAATAAAATACTGCAGAGTGCATCTGTAAAACCTAGGGGCTCTTCCTGTGAAGTGTTTTTTATAAAATGAAGCAGTACCATTCTTGGAACATGACATTATTACTATATCATTTATGTGTGTTTGGAATGAAAGGAAAAAATGTACTTAGCCAAAATATTCTGTGTCACATATTGCTATTGTCCTAGACCCTTGTGTCCTCTTTGATCATGAAACAGCTAAGCCAGGTGTTTCACTTATGGTGGGCATTTCTTCTTCACTGATTTTGATTTTTTACAAGAGCAGTAGTGGAAATGGAAAAAAAGTATATATTGAGGAACTTACATTTTCTGATGGGACATTCCTAGTAGGTTGCTCCAGGGTGAGTTTCGCTTTAAAATGTTCAATTTTTACACTGGATTTGTAGTTACAGTGTGTTTCAGGGTACACAGTTAATTCAAACATTCCTCCCCCTTTTTCCTGTTTATTCTTGGAATGGAGTCTTTCTGTGAACTGTGTTCTTGTACCACCAGTCCTCTCCCAACACACACACACACACACACACACACACCAACACCACTGTAAAAACAATAACTGATCACAGGTGCAGTTCGCTTGGTCCCAGTTTGGCTCCTATGGAATAGTAGTTTAATCTCACAAGGTTGCTACCTGTTATTTTACTCCTCCTCCTAATTCTCCTCCCTCCTAGCTGCAGCCACCCACTACCCCTCATGCACAAATTCCCTCCACTCCTTCGCCCTCCCACGTGCCTGCACCTCTGCTGGGAAGCTTGCTTCCTATCACGGACTCTCTTCCCTCTAGAATAACCTCCCCCTCTAAACTCACCCCACCTCCTCCTTTTCTGCACTTAAATGCCTTCTCAGACCATCCCGTTACATTTTGCTGCTGTCCACTGACATAATTCACAACTAAACTCCTGTCCTCCTCTCTTTCTCCCATCTCTAATAGCAAACAAATTGCTATCTCATGTTATGCTCTAAGTTGCTTTTAATCTTTATTTTCATGTAAAATTGACTTTAAACCCTAATTTTATAAGAGGACAATATGTGTGTATTGTATATTACAGTATCTGAATCTTTGTAACCCTTTGTTGTGTTTTGTACCACTTGTCCCCGGGTTGCACCTGGAAACAAGCTTTGGCTCAGTGTGCCTTTCCTGGTTACCACATTTTAAATAAATAAATAAATTTGCCTCAGTCATTCTCTATTATTTATAAGAGACCCAGAATGCAAAGATGTAAGGTGTTCTTTACCATTGTCCACCCCCCCAGTAGTCCTTCTTTTTTCAGTTGACTTCCTGACAAGGCTGTGCATTTCTGGTTTGGTTTATATTACCTTTATAGCATGGTAGCCCATAAGCCAAGCTTTTATAGCACAACTAGTTTCTTGGAACAAATTTGCTCCATGTTCAAGACACTCTGTTGTAAAGTAACTCAGGCAATAAGGGGTGAGTGAAAGACATTTTCAACCACTAACATCAGAACTTAGTTTACTCTATTGGCAAAAACTTAAGTTAGGCTTTTTGTGTAAATGTTTAATAAGTAAATCAGGCAGTAAGAGTCTCATTGGTCCACTGATTTGTCCAGTTTAGGTGTACCTGGTATGGAAGCACTCTGCCAGGATTCTGGGAAATCCCCTTGGTGTTGCCCAGAATGAAGCCATTTCACCAAGATGAGAGTGAGAGAGTGGCAAAAGGCCTTAAAGAAATTAGTGTGGAACCTGTGTTGGCCTAGGGATTTACTGAATTTTCAAATCTGGGATCATTCTATGTACCTCCTCAGAGATTATGTGGTTATCTATCATCTGTTGGCCCTCCTCTGTCAAAGCTGGCAGTTCCACCTTTGTCAAAAAAGCCCTAATCTTCTCTTGTCCTACCTGATCCAAATGTGACAGTAGTTTGTAAAAATCCCAGAAATGTTTTACCTCCTTTAGTATGAACCCCACCTACCCACCAGACCGAGGGGATTTGACCTTTTTAACATAATGTTCTGCTTCAGCCTTCCTAAGGTGGAGCACCAATATTTCTGGTTAATGTACATCAATTTTGTCTCAGTTTTCTGATCTATAAACCTTTGTAGGTGGATTTCAACTTTTACCTATCCCTTGTATAATATTAGTTTTGTGTAGTCCCTCCAGCTCTTTTAACTTTGCTTCCATCTTAACTTGCTTATCTTTCTGTTGACATTTTAATTATGAAGCAAAAGATAATCATACCCCTGAGCTTAACTTTTAATGCATTTCATACCAATTTTGCTTCAATCTCTGTCCCTCTGATCTTCAAGTAACCTGTGATGGTTTCCCAGATAAGGCTGTGATATGCCTCCTTAAGTAAAATGCAGTTCATCCTCCAAAAGATTGATCTGGCTCAGTCCCCTGACATGAGGCTGCTGTGAGTGCAGCATGATCTGCGTTAATCATTGGGTGGATGGAACAGTTAGTGTATTTATGTAGGTCTTAGTGCTGTGCGGAATTTTCAAATTCTGATAGAACAGAATTCTGTGGAATATTCAAAATTCCGCCGAAATTCTGCCGAATTCTGCCAGAAACAAAATGGCATAATTCTGTAGCATTAAATAGTTGCAGAATTATTTTCCACAGAAAAAAATTACTGTTCCGAGGAATATTATTCCGCGGATCTTGACATTTTCGGTGGAAATCGTTGTGGAATAATTTTCTGCAGAAAAATTACTGTTCTGTGGAATTTTATTCTGCAGATAATGGTAGGCAGAATTCCACAAGTGAACAAGCGAAATTCTGATGGATATCTCAGAGTCCTATTGGACCCTGGTTTAACTTTTTCTTTACAGGTAAAAGCTATTAATAAAAAGGTCAACCAAAAATTGGGAGTGCTTTTTAAATGTAAGAAATACTTCACTGAAGATACTCGTAAATCTATTGTAACTGGAATATTATTACCCCACTTGGATTATATAACTAGCCTTTATTTTAGAATGTCAGTTAAAGAGCTCCGTACCATGACCATGACCTATAATAACATATGTCGATTTGTATTAGACTGTCCGTATCGGTCCCATCACTGTTCAATGTATTCCAGGTTAGGTTGGTTATCTTTGAATACCAGGCTCACATTTTATTTTGGTTGTCAAGTCTTTAAATCTATTTTTTTATGACCTGGGTATCCTTTATTGGATTTGATTGATGTAAGGATTCCCATCTGCAATGTACAATCTCAAAGTGGCACTATTTTAACAAATTTATCATTTCGGTCTAAAATGGGTTTAAGGTCTTTTTCAGTAGTTGCTCCCCCATTTTGTAATGCATTGCCTATTGAACTTCATTCCTCCTCCTCGCTTCATCTTTTTAAACAGTTTTTTAAGATTTATTTACATTTTATGGAAGTTTGTGTAACCCTCCTACAAATTGGGGTCTACTAAAGTGTCTTCCTGGGCTCCTAAATGCCCACTGTCAGGATAGTGTTCTGTTTTGCAGTAGTTCTGTTTGTTTGCATGGTAGCACCTCAGTAAGCCTCCATGCCTGTGTCTTTAAGAGAGTGCCTATGTTGTGTTTAGAGATCAGTCTGAGCTTGGTCTGAGTAATTAAGGCTTGTGAACATCCAGACAGGCAGTTATATTGCTCCATTCTGCTGTCACTGTTCGCACAGAGAGAGCCCTGTTAGGAAATGTAGTTATTTATTGTTAAAGTAATAATGAAAAAGGAGTTTGTCTAATCTGCCTTCATTTACAGCATGAGCTTTTGAATAGGGACCACCATTTTGAATCTGGACTGCCAGTATTGGACAAATCGAATCTCTGGGGACCTAAAATGGAGACTGTCCCCAAGGGTTATATGGGAAGAAAATTCTGTAGTATGTGTAGTTTTAAGTGTTTGGCACCTAAATGGACCTGGAGGGGCAGCCCTTTCTGTGATAGACAGTTCCTTCAGACAACCGAACCTTGTGGATTACGAGGAAATACCCAGAGCTGCCTGAAGCAGTGTGTCAGTCAAGAGCGGAAATTGGAGAGTGAACAGCTCGAGCGGTCAAGCAGCAGCTCCTAGGAGGAGTGTAAAAGAATCATCAGGAAGGCTCCGTTGGCCTGCCTGCCACGTTCTCTGGCCTACAGAGATTGTCAATTGCAGAAGTGATACTGTTCCGATTGCCAGCTTAGACCTGCAGTGGAGGAAAGGAGTGTTTTAGTACTTCTTGCAAGTGGGACTGTAGACTTGCTCCAGAAGCAATTGGCCTGCCTGAATGAGAGAAGATAGCCACAGGTTGAAAGGTTTGTGCAGTGAAGCTGTAATTAGCAAACAGACTATATCCGAATTGTGGCTTAGAGAACTAACTGATTTAAGTGTACTGAATGTGTTTCATGGGTTGTGATTTGGTTCCCCACAGTGAATCTTGTTATGCCAGCTGGAGGCTTTCCAGCAAAAGATCACAAACATTTCCAGGACTGTTCTGCCTGCTTGGGCCTTGCCATCTTGGCCCAAGCCCCTGCCCATAATACCGAGATAATTTCAGCGAAAGATCAGCTTGGGGAGTCTGTCACTTATAGAGTTAGACAACCAACAGGATGGAGTACTTACTTCCATGTGACATTATCCACTAGGATTGATTTTATTTTTGTTTCACCAACACTACAAGCTATTGGGGTATGGGCACATGCATGGGAATTTTCAGATCACAGAACCATTAGTGTACAAGTTCAGTGGGAACACTCTCCACGGAGCAGAAAAAATAGTTGGAGACTAAAAATTTCCATGCTGACTCGGGGACATATTCTCAAAGTCTGGAGGAAGGAATGGCATGCTAGACTTTCAACAATAGAGTTCTGTGATGACATACCTGATTGACGGGAGGACACTAAACACATGTGACAGGATTTATTTAAAAAGAAAGCCAGATATATGTCCAAAAAGAACTATCTAGCTTATCTACAGCTCAGAGATCAGCTGCAAAAAATAATATCACAATCAGAAATATCTAACTTAGACTATAGCTCCCAAATTACTTGTGTTAAGAAACAAATGTCCGATTACAGTATGACCGAGCTAAGTCTTTAGAACAGGAATTGTGGTTTGGCACACACACTAAAAGGGATCCTTTGATTTGTTTAAAGAATCTAAGAACAGGGTAGACCATAGAATATTATCTGAAGTAATAACAGACACAAAACAATGACAGAGCACCCCAATAGGGATTCTAAAATCCGTAGAACAATTTGTTCACAAAACATTTGGCTTAGCTCCTGAGATTGTATTGAATCCTATCACTTTCCCCACTCTAAACCTTCCTCAGCTGTCTGATGTTGAAGCTACAGATTTAAAGAGAGACATCACTCTAGAAGAAATGAAATTAGCCATTTCCTTCCTTAAAAATGATACTGCTCCTGTGACTGATGGCCTAGGGTCAGAATTTTATAAACAATTTTCAGAGGACCTTGCCCCAGTATTGGTAATATTGTACAACCACCTCGTATGAAGGGGAAAATGACTGATACTATGAACCAGGCCATACTTATATTAGTGTACAAGAAATGCATAAAAGAAGACTTAAAAAATCGGAGACCATTGTCTCTATTGAATACTGATTTTAAGATATTAAGCAAAATCATTTTAAAGAGACTGTCTTTTCTAGCTGACAAATTACAGTAATAAGCCCCCACCAAGTGTGTGCTATTCCAAACAGACACCAACAGGATAATCTCATTTTTCTCTGAGAATTGGTCCACAGAGGGAACAGTGACTTATTGAAAGGCCTAGTTCTAGGCCTGGACCAAGAGAAGGCATTTGACAGGTTATTACATGAATACCAGTTTAAAGTTTGAACTGCTTATGGCATCCCAGATACTGTGGTAAAATGGGTCAAATGCACTTATGATCATGCTGTGCTTATACCAAATGTGAATGGATGGCTAGGGAGGCATATTTCAGTTAAGCGTGGGGTGCGACAGGGGTGCCTGCAAAGCCAATTGTTGCACGCTTTTGGGATAGATATCTTGCTCAGACAGATAGCAGCACGTGACAGAATACAGGATATTCCCCCTGTGCCTGGAATGTAACCTGTGGCAGTAATGGCCTATGTGGATGATATCACATTGACCCTGGCCCCGTCAATCTGTGAACATACCTTACAACACATTTTTAAACAGTTCTCAGAAATGTCTGGTTCTATGATTAACTGGCACAGAAGTAGGGGCATACTCCTTGAGAACACCCGCCTTCCATAGGGGAAACAACTTGCAGGCATTACAATCTCAGAAGAACCCCTAGACGTTTTAGGTATTGAATTTGGCCTTGGGGACTTAGCTACTACAAACTGGGAATCTGGACTTCTGAGGGTCAATAGGCCAGTCAACTAATGGAAGGATCACCAACTGTCAAAAAAGAAAAGAGTACTACTGATAAGATTATTACTGATAACTGTTTTCCTCTATATGAGTTATGTATTCCCACCCCTGCACTCCCTTAGCACTGCACTATATAGTGTATTTTTTCCAGGCCTTTTGGGGTAATAGGCTCAACCCTACAAAGTGTACCATAGCATACAGAAGTGTAGCAGAAGGGGGAGTGAACATGGTCAACCCTGTTGTTTTCTTTTACACTATCTTTATTTCTTATAATTTTGGGGCAGCATTGAAACCTGGTAACAAATTGTGGAAACGTTTTGTGTCAACTTGGCTAATGCCTTGTATACAGTATTGGAGAGACAGTAAACTCAGACTACTCAACAGAGTGCCCTACCTACCCAAATATGGCCTAGAATTACTGAAGAGCATTATTAAGTGGGGGTTCATGATCTCACAAATTCAAACCCTTGATAGAAAAACCTTATATAGTACTATTATCCCTATTGAAAGACAAGAAGACATTGTCTTCCCCCATTGTCCTGCAGGAAAACAATCTTGGATAATAAAACAATTATGGAATCCACAGCTACCAGCCTTCACGTGGGACTTACTTTGGTTAGGGAATTTTAGAAAGATAGGAGTCAAGGGAAATAACAAGCACAAGCAAATTACTGAAAGGTATTGCCCCAGAGATTCCTGTATACAGGTGGAGGAGATTCAAGAACATTTGTTCCTTGCATGTGAATATGTTAAAAGCTTTTGGACACATTTGGCAACTGAATGGGAAGAACCCTTGTTTCAGAAGCTTACCTACCCTAATCTGTTTTATGGTGACCTGTCAGGTGGGTGGGAGAAATATAATTCAGATACCTTGTATTTGGTAATGGCTAAAATTAGATATTACATTTGGCAGTCAAGATGTTTATGGGTAACACAACAGAAAGTAATCATAAATGTTGAACTTTTAAAAAGCATCTGTTTCACTTTGAATGGACTGGCACACAAGGACTGGACCTTACATGCAGGTGAAAAGTACAATGATCTCTGGATCAACTGTACACACTGGATTTATAGTTGAGTGGAGATTTATACTGTTTCTCGAATGCTTTTTTGATGATATTCTAATCCTCAGTTTTTTGTTTATATATATGATGTTTTCTTTTTTGTATATACAATGCATGTGCGTGTGTATATATTGTATTGTAGCCCTTCACTTAATTAAAAATCTCCTACTCTGTCTTCAGGTGTTGCTGCACTTCTTGTTGGATGGAATGGAGGAGCCCAGTGTGGTACAGGACAGCAGAAGAGAGGGAGCTATGTTCGTAGGGGAACAGCAGACTTTGAATACAGCAATACCAACTATAGCAACAGCAGACCTTGAGGTACAGGCTACAGAAGAGATCGAGAATGACAGGGAGGAACGAAGACTGCAAACAGAGATGGAGAAAAAGAAACAGCATGTGATAAAAAGGATGAGTGAAGTGGAACATGAATATGAGCAATAAAAATCAAAAACAGAGGAGGAAAAGAAGAGGAAGAGGCTTTCGGTAAGCCCCATCGGAATGCCTGGCAAGGAAATACTAGTTACAGCAAAGAACATCTTAGAGGAGTGGATATTGGTGGGAGAAGAGATGACAGGTTCCAGCAATTCAGTGGATTTTTTTTCCACAGCAAGACTCAATGGAATGGTCATCTGAGAAGGCACTTTAGAGTGCCGGTTGGATTTTCCTTAATGGACAGTGGATTCTGGACCCAGCAAAACCTTCACCAGGTGTCACAGAACAAATGACAAACGCTGCTCAGAGTGAAGAGAGCGGGCTGACACAGAAGGAAGCCCAAAATGATGCACCAACAGCTACAGCAGCTGTACAGGATTCTGGAATGGAACAGGCAGTGGTTACTTCATCAGATGAACAGACGGAGACACAACAATCCATTGCTACCACTCAAGTGGCTGGTGATCTCATTTAATAAAGCTTGCAGATTAATTACTGATGCAGATAAACGGACACACACTTGTGAACTCTATCGTCAAACTGAGTGACTTCTCCTTCTTGGCAGAATAAGACACCAAACCTGCCTCTTCGCAAAAAAAATATACCACGGCTTAACTCTTCTCGTTACCCAGTCACCACTACCCCCTCAGCAAACCTACATAATACTCATAGTTCAGCAAGGGTTGTTTTCCATGTCCCATGCTGCCAGACTGCACAAGCTCAATGGACCTTCAGCAGTAGAGCTCCACCCTGGTTGAACGACCTGCCACCCCCTCAAAAGTCCTCTCAGCACCCAAACTCAGAACATTTGAAACCAAACTACGGGGTCACCTTGCAACCCTAATTAAGTATGACTGTGCCCTAAAGACCTATCCCAGACCCTTGTTCTTCCTACTTACCTTCTCTAGCATCCCACTGCTCTCTCCTCACCTGCTGTCACTTTATTACAGACTGTGACCAAATAAAATGCTTTCAGTGTGGGGAACTAGGTCATTCGGGCAATCAATGTACAGTTCCACCCAAGTGTAACTTATGTGGTGAAGAAGAGCATTTCTTTAAGTCTTGTCCTTGGGCAGCCCACCATTGAAATGATTATTCTGGACAGGACTACTATATAAATCAGGCTCTAAATCCACACCAAACTGCTAGAGGTCAGGCAGCTTGACCTCCTCAGTCAGATATTCAGGAACTGCTACCACCTGTACTTTGGAGGTATGTTCAGTACTACCTACAATAGAGCGAGAGACTATATCTGCTTCTTCCCAGTCAGTTGAGGCAATGGAGCTTGCAAATCAGGATATGCCACCCCCATCCCCACCCCTACCCCACCACCAGAAGAGGAAACATTTGAAACAGCATCTACGGGAAGGGATGCATCCCTTTCTTGCAGTACTAGAGGTGCAGTAGCAGAGCAAGTCTCTTTGCAGAACAGATTTGATGTTTTGTAAGACTGGAGTCAAGGACAAGATGATAAAGACTCTGATATTTCTGTACAGTCTTCATAAAGTGAGCCCCCCCCAACCCCGTGGATTTGGTAATACCCGAAACTTCAGGAAACTCTCAAGCTAGGAATAAAATGACTACTAGGTTCAAAAAGAAACAATCTCTAAAATGACACTTTCTTAAAGGTTCCAGAACTATGGCTGGCTACCCTAAATGTGAATAGTATCAAATCAGACATGAAGAGAACAGTCACATTTTTTCAGTTAACTCGGTCTGCATATGATATCTTTTTTTTTTTTTTTGCAGGATACAAGACTTCACTTTGTATAAGAAATGGATGAAGGCAGCTTCTGAATGGTTTAAAGGCCCCTCTTATTGGTTGAGAGGGATGGAACAGTATAGTGAGTTAGCCATATATTTTTCTAATACTCATTCAGAATTAAAAATTCAGAGACAAATTGATATTTCTCCAGGGAGAGCCTTTATTTTAGACATAATGCTTAATGGGTCTGGCATACTGCCTAATCAATATATACACCCCACAAACAAAGTCTCTTAGGATTGAGTTATTGACTTAATTCAGTCCTATTTATACATGAGTAGACAGACCCTTTTTGGTGGTGATTTTAATGTTAGTTTGCTTAAAACAGACATAGGTAGTACAACAGTCAAAACATATTGTGATGCAACCTTTTTGCAATCTGTACTGAGACAAACAGGCTTAAAGGATGCTCAGGCCTCATTCCAAAAAGTTCCAAAACACACCTTTTTTAAAGGGAAATTATGCACAAGGGTAGATTTTTGGTTTATTTCCCATTCTCTTCCACTTTCCAATACAGTATAACAACTACACCAGTAAAAACTTCAGAGCATGCCCTGATTGGCATTCATGTGTCTTCTGCACCCCCTAGAGGTGTGGGTAAGGGAATCTGGAGAATGAATGCAAGTTTAGTGTAAGATCCACATATTAGAAAGGCTATATACCATATTGTAGCAGTCAGGCAATCAGTAAGGTTTCAATATGTTTCCCCTATATCCTGGTGGGAGGATACAAAACTGTGCCTAACTGATTTTTTTAAAACAAACTGCTATTCAAAAAGAAGATGATAGATATAAGAAATATCTCTCCCTTAGACAGAAACTTTATGAGTTAGTGTCACTTCAAGCTCTACATACTCAAGATTACACAATTCAGATACAAGAAATAACAAAGGAAAAATATTATCAATATGATAGACAGAAGTCCTTGGAGAAGGAGCAATGTTTTGGGACCCAAGGAAAAGATGCCAAACTAATCCATATGAAGATTGTAACATAGAATCAGTAAAAAAGTGATTACAGAACTGAAGGATATTGAGGATAATCTAGTGTCAGATAATAAAGGGACTATGCAGGAGACAGAGCTCTTTCTGCTGGAAAAATTTGGTACTGCAGTACCCAAAAATGAATGCATGGCACAGATATTACAGGCGGTGGGAATACCACAAATCCTAGAGGGTCAGAAGGTCCAGTTAATTGATAGGATTTCACAGAAAGAATTGGACTGGGTTATTAGGAATCTAAGAAAGGAAGTATCCCCAGGAACAGATGGGTTACCAGGGGAGTTATGTAAATTATTATGGGAATTAATGCCAAAGGAGCGTGGAGCTGCTAACTGTGTTTAATGCTTTTCTTCTAGAACAATGTCTAACTGACCAAATATCATAAGGTTTACTCATTTTTATTTATATAAATCTGGGGAAAAATACAAGTTACAAAACTGGAGACCAATCACATAGTTAAATACAGATTTTAAAATTGTAATCAGAATTCTCAGTACTAGGCTAGCAAACACACTGGAAACTATCATTCATCCTACACAAGTTTGTTTGGTAGCTAGATGCCATATAACAGACTCATTGATCCTGCTTAAGGAAATTTTTGATAAAGGCACACAGAAGTTAATGAAAGATTATCTTATTAGTTTAGACCAAGCTAAAGCATTTAACAGGGTAGCCCACAATTTGTTGTGGATGTGCTTGTCAGCTTATGGGTTTCCATTGAAGTTTATACAGTGGATTCAACTATGTTATGCCTCAGCAATTAATCGGCCATATGATAACAGGTGGATGGGAGACAAATGTGCAGTTAAGGTGGGAGTGTGACAAGGGTCTCCCCTTAGACCCCTTTTATATATATTGACATTGGATCCAGTTGTCAAGATCTTGCAAAAATCTCCAAATATACAAGGTATTGAATATAAACAGAATGTAGGTGTAAAGTCACTGACATGCAAATGATCTTTGTCTATTGGTAACTGATGAAAGATCTGGACTTTTAGTCAGCAATTTGGTTCAAGCAGTTTCAAAGCCATAAGGTGCCCAAGTCAATAACATCAAAAGTCCATGTATCCCTATAGGGGATTTAAATATATCAAATCAATCTATAGCCGGTATCCCAAAAGAAACAATACCATGTAAAATTTTAGGTGCTTATTTTGGGCCAGGAGACTTGGCAGTGTTTAATTGGGGAAAAACAAATAGCTGTAGGCAAAAATAAGGTTAGCAGATGGAATGCTTGGAAGATGGGCAAGCTAAAAAGGATTTATTTGATTAAAACTTTTTTAATTCCAACCTTTCTTTTTTAAGTTGTTTTTTCTAGTACCTAAACAGATGAAAACTGTTTTGTATGCGTGTTTTTTTTCTTCTTTTTGGGGTAGTAGACTGAACCCAATCAAAAAGATTGTAGCATATTTGGACATCAAGGAAGGGAGAGTGGGCATGCCCAGTCCCATTACCTTTTTTTTAGTATTTTCTTGTATGCCAATGAAGTCCCTGTGTTGAAACAGGATGAGAAAGTATGGGTAGAGTGGGTAGCACCGACATTAGCAGGGATACTTATAGAATGGAAAGTGCAGATTTTTGTGCATAAAAACAAACCTCAGCCTAGGCTCACTCAAATGTGGGAGTATATATTTATTACATAAAAAATGGAATATTATGCAGCTAGAAGTCATGACAATGCCACATAATTATATATGACAATATTAAACTGTCATTTTTTAGAGACACCCTTTAGCCAATATTCTAGCAGTGAACAGGAACAAATAAAAGCTTTGTTGACTGACCAAAGACTACCACCCGGATTGTGGGATGTGGTTTAGTTAGGAGTCCATGGCAGAATTAATGTTAAGGGGAATCAATAACATAAGGAACTGAAGAAGAAGGTCTGTCCAAGGAATACCTGTATTGCAGAATTGGAGACTAAGGATCATCTTTATTTTCAGTCAATCAATCAATCAAATTCTTTATTTACCCAAAGCGAACACCATTGAGCAAGCTCATTTACAAGGTGGACCTGCATTACACAAGTCAAGTAACAATGCATTTATATACAGACAAATAGACAGTAGATGCAAGAGTACAACAGTACAGGTAGGCCTGCAATAGACAGGATAAGTAAAAATACATTTGGGTTCAGGTAAAGACAGTCGGTAAGGGTATACATAATAATAGGGTAGCAAGTCAGTAAAAATGTATACCAGATACAACAACATGCATGGTTTAGTATTCCTGTAAGGTAAAGGCATTATAGTCCAGTGAAGAGATTAGTTGAAGTGGATGCTACAAGCAAAGAGACATACATAGTCAGTTTAAAAAGACCCAGGCGTATCAAGGGGGAGACATGTGTCGGGAGAAGTGGGCAGCCACTGGGGGGGGTCTGGAACTGGGATAATACTAGGAGCGAAGGAATGAGATGCTGTGGGTATACAAGGAATAGGTGGGTGAGGGAGGGTGAGATTTAGGGCAGGAGATAAGTAGGTGGCTCAGGGACAAGTTATGCACTGATACAAGAAGGAAGGAGGATGGGAAAAGCAGGGAGGATGTGGAAGGGGGTGTAAGTAAGCTAGGATCATTGGAAGCAGTTGCAGGCTCCTGTAATGTATTTTGAGTATAAGGACTTAAACACAGTAATACTAACAGGAATCCTCAGTTTCAGTGATTTCTGTAGCACATTCCAGAGTGACGGTAGAACGAATCCTATGGCAACTCTTCCAAAATGCGTTAGGGCTTTGGGCACTTTCAGAGAAATCAGTGAACAGCTTCTTAGGGCATAGGTTCCAGGCATATTGAGAGTCAGGTAATCAACAATGTGCTGCGGAAGTTTGCCAGTGATAGCTCTGTATGTCCAGAGAGTTGCATTTTTATTTTGTCTGTAGTGTAAGGAGGTCCAACCTACAGCCACATATAAAGAGCAGTGATGGGTGGAGAAGGGGAGACCAGTGATGAAGTGCAGGGCTCTGTGGTAAAGTATGTCCAATTTACCAAGGTATGAAGTAGCACATTGGCTGTGTATAAAGTCGGCATAATCAATTAGGGAAAGCAACGTAGACTGAACTAGCTGTCTCTTGGCCTCTGTAGTTAGTAGGCGGTTTAACCTGAAGAAGAGACCTAGTCTCTGCCTCAGTTTTTTTAACAAATCCTCCAGATGGTCTGCAAAGGAGAGTTTGAAGTCTAGCCAGACCCCCAGGTATTTGAATTTCGGCACAAATTCCAGGGTTTCTCCTAGGAGGGTGGTGATGGGGGGTACAGCAGGGTAGGCTGCATGGTTAATAGGTGAAAATAGCATCACCTTTGTCTTTTTGGCATTAGGTAGCAAATTTTTACTAAGGAGCTGGTAATGAAGTATGTTGAAGTCAGCTTGCAGGTCACTACAGGCAGTTTCAGGAGTTGTATGGCTAAGGTAGATCACTGTATCATCTGCGAACAGATGAATTTTCGCTTCATTGATGCCTGAGTCTATATTGTTGATGTAGATGGCAAATAGGAGTGGTCCCAGGATGGATCGTTGTGGGATGCCTCTTTTTAACAGATTTGAGGGGGAGAGTTCACCTTCAGCCTTGACCTGTTGGTGCCTATCAGAAAGGTAGTTGTGGAACCAATGCAAGGAGGTAGAATCTAGACTAATAGCTTTTAATGAAGAAAGAAGAGGCTGTGAGTGAGCAGTGTCGAGAACCTTGGAGGTCTAGAAAAATGGCGCAGACAAATTTTTTGTTCTCTAGCTTGCGCTGCCAGTCATTTGTCACCTTGACCAGGGCCGTGATTGTACTATGCTCAGTTCTGAAACTAGATTGCATTGGGTTTAGCAGATTAGTATCATCTATGAAAGATTTCAGCTAGGCATTCACGATTTGTTTCAGATGTTTTGATAGAACCGGGAGAAGGGAGATGGGCCTGTAGTTGTTTAGATCACAGGAGTCTCTGGATTTAAACAACAGAATAACATGTGCGGTCTTCCACAGTTTGGGAGGTACCTTGAAGGACAAGTTAAACAGATGCTGCATAATAGGTCGCTAAGACATGATAGGCAATCTTTAGGTAGCATGGATCGAAGGTGTCAGTGCCAGCACTTTTTCTGGTGTCCAACTGGAGGAGGAGATGTTCGACCTCTTTTAGTGAGGTAGGAGAGAATGAAAAGACTGCATCTGAGGGACTAGATTCTGAAGGTTGCATGGTAAGCTGGGAGCATAGGTTGCGTGCAGGTGAGTTATCAAAAGCTAGCCTTGCAGTAGCAAAGTGATTGTTGAAGGCTTGTAGTATCTTTTTATTGTTGTTGTTAGTTACATTGTCAGAAATCATTTTTGAGGGGAGAGTGTTTCCTGTGGTATTACCAGAAAGTTCTTTTATTGTGGACCAGAACTTGGTAGGGCAGTTGGAGGCAGTGTCGAGTTCAGAGCAATAGAAGTTGGACTTGGTTTCCCGAATTAGCTTTATATAGTGGTTCTGAAAAGATGCCAGTCTTCGGCTTTGTGGGATTTGCGTGCTAGCTTCCAGAGCTTGTCTGTTTTTAATAGTGCTGCCTTGATGTCTGCTGTAAACCAACGGCACTTTCTAGCCTTTATGCGGGTTTTGACTAAGGGTGCGTGGGTGTTAAGAGTGCTGGATACAATTTTGTGGAAAATGTCATATGCTGTTTCTACTGATTTGACTAATTAGAAGGTCTGCCAAAGCAGGGAGGCTTTCAGGTCATTGATATATGCAAGTGGGTCAAAATTCCATTTTGATCTTTTGGTAGAGAACTTTGCTGAGGCTGTTGGTTTAGGGACTGCTCTTATGCCAGCAATAAAGTAATGGTCACTAACATCGGCAGAAAAGATTCCAGCATGGGAGAAGAAATGGGGTTTGCTTACTAGAAGTACATCTAATAGTGTACTTTTCGTAGGGTTTTTCTTATTGATATGATTAGGTTCATTAATAAGTAGAGTGAGCCTATGAGAGTCACATAAAGATTTAAGGTCCCCTAGTATAATTGTTTCCATTGTGTCAGTACTCATAGTAGATGATAGGTGGGACAGAAGCTGTGACCCCGAGGATGGGGGTCTATAACATCCTATGACACGGAGGGCCATTGATGTAGATATTTAGATTTTTAAGGACAGGCATTCAAAGGCATTGGCAATTGATGTAGTGTCGAGGAGTGGCGACGTAAACTTGTCCTTAACATAGATGTACACCACGCCTCTGGTTAGTCTATCAGCTCTGAATAACAGATAGTTGGGGATATTGACCTCTTTGTCTGGTGTGGATGGACAAAGCCAGGATTCAGATATGACAAGTACATCCGGCCCCGTGTGGATAGCCCAAGCCTGTATTGAGGTGAGTTTCTTTAAGAGGCTACACTCATTAACATGCATAAAGCTGATACCTTTATACTTTGTGACTTCGGACGGTGAAGGAATTGATTGTATAGGACCAGGGTTAAGTTTAACATTACCTGAGCATAGCAAGAGGAGGAGTACAAGTTTCCTCAGGGCAACAAGTGGTAATTTGGAAGAACTAAACCTTCTTTGGCTAGTGGAAGTATTGGCGTAGGAATGCAAGGACCTATTCTTTGTACTGTTCAGTCCTAGTGATACACATGCTAAGACCCTAGCTGTATGACACTGATAGATGCAGGTACTGGGCCAAGTAGGTAGCATTCCTTGGGTAGGTAACGAGATGCCGGTGGCTGTCCGAGAGGGAGACTCAGCTGAAAGTGGGTATGACAATTTTAATTTTAAGTGTCCCTGTATCTCAGGCTTTTGGACATTTCTCAATAATAGATGACAGAAAGATTTTTTCAATCATTTAACACCTAAAATATTGTATTTAGGGATTTTTCCTAGCAGGTTGAAAAAGTATAATAGTAGTAGTATAAGAATGGCTACTGCATGTCTTTTATATTGGATATGGCATACACGTTGCAGATATGTATTACAGCAACAATATATGTCCCCTGCAGAATTATTTTATATAATATTGTCTGATTTACATCAGATTCAAGACAAAGAGTTTCGATTAATGGGTCAGACTAAGTGGTCAGAGAACTAGGATGCATTGAAGTGGCTATCCTGATATGTGGTAAAGTATGTATAATATAGAGAAATCTGGTTTGTTAAACAAATGTGTTGGATATTTACCTAGGAGGAAAATATTCTGGTTTGAAAGGAAAGTATTATGATGAGGAATAAGAAAGGATGAAGTGTATAGTTTAAAGTATGTAGTGACTATAAGTATAGGCTACAGATAAGTTAAAGATCATTACTTTCATTTGATTTCCTTTCCTTTTTTGTATTCAAAAACAATTTTATTGATCAGCAGCTAGCCGTATATAATATAAAATTTATACAACATCACACAAGTTCAAAACATAAAAAGTTAAAACTTCTATTATGAATCAGACATTCATGTCCCTTAGCTTCAATGCAAAAAATGCCATATTAGGAACTATAAAAACTATTGTTTGCTTTTTTGTGTTATTTACCTGAGGAAATTCCATTTGTTTTAGGTATGAGCTTAATACCTGTAAAGATTTTATTTAATTTTTATTTTTATTACCAAGATGGTTGAGAGGCGTATTTTCCAGATAGTATTGAAATGTTAGGGAGTATTATGCGCCTTGATTACTGTAACTCCCTTTACCTAGGGCTTCCTGGGGTTGATATCCACCACTTGCAGCTAGTGCAGAACGCGGCAGCAGGCTTGTTGACTGGGGCTTCTAGAAGATCACACATTACCCCTGTACTGCGCACTCTGCACTGGCTGCCAATACAGTGGTGGATCACCTTTAAAGTAGGTCTTCTGACCTACAAAGTCCTACATGGTTTGGGTCCCAATTATTTGAAAGAGCTCCTGGTGCCTTACACTCCTCTGCGACAGCTCCGCTCCGCTGACAAGGGGTTGCTGGAGATTCTTAGGGTAAATTTGAAGTCATCTGGTGCTCGTGCCTTTGGATTTGCTGCACCTACCCTCTGGAATTATCCGCCCCGTCAGCTCCGGGAGTGCAGGACAGTGGGGAGTTTTAAGCAGGCACTAAAGACTTTTTTATGGGAAACGGCGTTTCCTGTTTTATCTTGATTTTATATTGAATGTATTTGAATATGTGTTTGTGTTTGTATTATGCTGTACAGCGCCTTGAGATTTTGAAAGGCGTTTAAATAAATATTATTATTATTATTATTCATTTTTTAGGTTATTACTAGTTGTCTTTATCTACTGTTTCATTTTGAGTATATATATGGTCTTGAGTATAAATAAAAAGTTCCTCTACTCTTTCGAGAAGTGCCATGGGATCTCTAACATCCACCTGAACTACCACCAGAACAGGCAGATGAGACAGCACCTTAGAAGTGCAGCAACCCCCTCATGCTGCACTACAGTGTCAGTACTGGGATTTAACCCAAGTGGCTGGTGTGGGGATATAACCCACTGCATTCTGATCTCACTAAGATGATTTTGCCCATTTTTGACCATGCAGACAATGTTTATATTGCTGCTGATACTTACAGTACTAAGATGATTTGTCCATGTTTGACCATGCAGACAATGTTTATATTGCTGCTGATACTTACTAAGATGATTTGTCCATTTTTGACCATGCAGACAATGTTTATATTGGATCCTCTCTTTTCACTCCTTTTGTCACTTTGTCCTTAATAAACTCATGCATACTCATCACTGTACCTTGTATTCTTTCCTCTCCCACACCTCTCTTGATGCCATGTGCTTCACCGACTGTGTCTCTTCTGTCTCCAAAATTTGGTTTGGCTCTCTCCCCTCACATCTGACCTTTCTCCTCTCCCTCCCCTTCTTCCTCTTACTCTCTTTGTAATGCCTGCTCTCATTCTTTTGCCCTCCCTCAAACAAAATTTGCTGCCGGCCAGGTTGCCTTCTGATTTTGTTTCCCTAAACTTTGGAGTTACATTCTCCCGCCTATTCACTCTGCTCCATCCTTTCCTGCTCTTGAAGCTCTCCTTCTTGAGTTCTCTACTCACTCCTGAAGCTGCTTCTGATATTGGATTTACTTCTTAACTGCAACTTACCTAATTCTCTATTCCTCAGTGCTTCTCCACTTCTGCTGTATCAGTTTTTATTTTAAGTTGATACAGTAACTATTTAATTGTCATGTGTACAGTTCTGCAATTTACTGCTTGGTAACGTTTTGCCAGTTTATTCTTAAGCATAATTGTCATGCTTATTTTTGTTATTCTGTTCTATGTATTTCATGCTCTTTATTTTTGTATCTATTCTATGTATTTCATGTTCTGTATTTTTGTATATGTTGTCTTTTCTCGGTTTCCCCCCTTCCCCGAGGAAGTATCTGGAAATGAGTTCTTACCAGCTCAGTGTGTCATTCCTGGTAAAACCTTTGAATTAAATAACAATCAATTAATCAATTAATCACTTTATGGCTAAACTGAATAGTGACAACTCATTCTGACCCTTTGCAGAGGGACTGATTGGGGGCTGCCCTGATGGCTAAAATGTATATATAATATGTATATGTAACCCCCAGGGGACACTATCCCAAGGGCTACTACCCCTGCCTGCTTTGCCACTAACAGGTTGAGGGGCCTGGATCCAATGGCGGGTGCCTCCACCCAGAGGTCAGGATTGGAACAGTCAAGGACGACTTGGTCACAGCCCTCTGGGTCACTGCAACCCCCCTTTCCTTCCCTTAGTGGCTCACCAGCGCTTTCCACACTACCGTTATGGCTTACACTTACTCCCAGATTGAGATGGCCAACTTGGTGCTGAGGACCCCTGTAAAATAAGATGCAGTTATAGAGTAACCCATGTACAACAGGGTGGCACAAACACACAGTTCAGACAGTATACTTTGCAAACAACAAATCTGATTTATTAAAGGAGGAGTAACAAGGACGGGGAGATCAGGTTGATTAGCTTAACACTCTATTATATAGGGCTCTGTGCACAGGCCAAACCTATCAGTCACTGTCTCTGGGTACCCAGGCAATACAAGGCTAGCCTATTCAGTGCAGCTGGTTGGGGCCCTGATGAGGAAACAAGCTTTTGGTACCTAAATTGATTAAGAAGAACCCGCAGGCACAGTTCATGCAGCGAAGGAAGCAGCCAGACAAATCTTGCCCTCAAAGTGAACATCTGACAGGGAGCTACCCTGATTTAGTACTCATGACTCCTGCAGAAAGATTCCTCTCACACCACTTGCAGGACTCAGCCTGTGATCCGGACACTGCTCCACACATTTATATGTAACACAGAGGGGTACCATACCAGGCAGCTGCTCTAATTCCCGATCGCATTCACTGCACAAACCGGGTGACACAACGCAGCTTCTCTTGTTCTGACAGACCAAGTGCGATTGAAGCAGATTCTCCAGTCCTCTACAGGGTGAGCCTGGTAGGTAGCTGTAAACATACAGCCTCCTCTACCTGCACTCCTCCACGGATCTTGCCCGCTCCTTCTGGCAATACTGTTGCCTGACTTTTTGGCCTGCACACTCGCTTCCCGCATGAAGACTTTCACAGCGCAGGAAGCCAGAGCTGCTTCTCTCTTCACGACCACAAATGACTCTGCCCCTCCAGGACAGTTGCAGGGCAGTTTCCTCTCGGCTCCACAGGCTCCAGTTTGCTGCTTTTTTCTGCCAGTCACCTCATGCACCCTCTATTGATGCAAAAAAAAGGGGCCAGGGTCCAAACTTCACTTCCCAGGAGCACCTACCATATATTCCCCTTCAGACAGGCTCCCAGTGGGAGTCCAAGTTCTGGTTGGCTCAAGCGGTCTCCATTTTAAAGCCACCCTTCTCCAATTGGCCCATCTCAGAAGTCCAGGTCCAAAATGGAGGGGCCAAACACACAGAGTCCCAGCTGTAATAAAGGCAGGTTAAACAAACTACATTTTTACTGTTACACTACATATGTTCCAGCAAACAGTTACATCTTTCAATAAGGCTCCCTCTGCTCTCCAAGCGACTGCAGAAGCAGAGCGATTCAAACAGCAGCTCAATGGGGGATTCGAGCAGTAAACTCACAGTCTCCCCTATACAAACCACTGAAGCCTGCGAGCAGGCAGCTCTTAAAGAGACAGTACCAGAGTCTCTAAAAGCACTCACAACACCCGCATTTGGTGGCATTACGCTGAACACCAGTTAGGCAGGGAGCACTTAGGCAAGCTCCGGGAAGGCTTTTAGGAACCCCCATTTGTAGGGGGGTTACATATAGATATTAGTATTAGCTCTAAGATAGAATCACATATACAAAAGAAGGTAATGGGAAAGAGCATTAACGTAGGGTCTACAAATAAACAAGGAAATATACAATTAAAAGAAAATAGAATGTGTTTTAGTAAAGCTAACATAGAATAAAATAAAAGGTGAGGGGCAAACACTTTAGATATTACAGAGGT
This sequence comes from Neoceratodus forsteri, assembly GCA_016271365.2. Taxonomy (NCBI): domain Eukaryota; kingdom Metazoa; phylum Chordata; order Ceratodontiformes; family Ceratodontidae; genus Neoceratodus; species Neoceratodus forsteri. Next base: position 438,123,206 of record JADMNL010000023.1, read on the forward strand.
ATAGAAATGGGTAGTAAGAGAAAATGGCTATGCCAATGCCTGGTTTTTGACATACGTGGTGGATATGTTAGACATCACTGTGTTGAGGGGGCTGTCAGGAACCATCTGGATTCCAGCCTTTTAGGGTGGGGGAAGGGGTGATGGGGGGCAGGTAGGGTAGATTATGAAAGAAAATGGAGACCAATAAAAAGAAAAGATACCAAAAAATACAGAAAATAAAAAAATGGATCCGGGGAAAAAATAAATAAAAGTAGCATACAGATAAACACATGTATGCTTTAAACATAGAAACATAAAAACATGGACTTTGATGGCAGATAAGGACTGTATGGCCCACCCAGTCTGCACTTTTCCCTATTTATTGGATAAGCTGCAGATCCTAGTTAACCATCAGCTTACTTCCTCATAGCCACCACTAGAATTTCCTTATGTCTGTCCCATGCATTCTTGAATTCCCCCACTGTTTTTGACCTCACAACTTCTTCAGGAAGGCTGTTCCATGTGTCCACCACCCTCTTTGTGAAAAAATACTTCCTCACGTTGCCCCTGAGCCATCCCCCCTTTATCTTCAAATTGCACCCCCTTTTTCTTGCACATCTCTTTTTCTGAAAGATGCTACCTTCTTGGACTTTGTTGATTCCCTTGAGATATTTGAAAGTTTCTACCATGTCCCCCCTTCCCTTCCTTTCCCCAAGGGTATACATATTAAGCTTCTTTAGTCTCTCTTCATATGGCTTCTGGTGCAGACCCTGCACCATTTTAGGGTCAATTTAAACCATAACAATATATTAACTTATGCATATGGGGAGTACTTTTAATTTATTATTGTGGCATGTGAAAGGCCTAAGAAATAGAATAAAAACAAACAAAGTTATAAAATACTTACAAAGAAGGAAAATTGATGCTGCTATGTTACAATAAACCCATTTTCATTTAAAGACTAGATGTGGTTCACAAATAGCAGGGGACCTGGAGTATCAGCAGAGTATTTAAATAACTCAAGAGGGGGATAATCACTTGCAACAAACAAAGCTTTATCCCAGATATAATTAGTAAGGAAACAGCTATACAAGGAAGGTGGGCAATTACAGAAATTCAAATACCAAATTTTAGATGTACATTAGCCACAGTCTATGCACCCAATCAAAATTATCCAAATTTCTTCATGGAATTTTTCTTGCAACTAGCAACTTATAACCCACCTTATATTATAGAAGGTGATTTTAATTTAGCAATGCATGAACAAGACAAATCTACTAAATGGGATAATGCACATAGGTGTTTAAGAAAAATAATTTAAAACTTTATGATAGACCTAGATTTAGTAGCTCTACGGATGGAAAAAGAACTAAAATCTAGACTGTATTCATACTTCTCTACTGTACAGCACTGATACTCAGGAATAGACTATTTTATGATATCAGAAACATTAAGGTATGCAATTACTAATGTACAGTACCTTGTTATAATTATTTCAGATCATTCACTCTGTATACTAACAAATAAACTTGATGAAAACTGTACTTACAAAACATGGTGAATGAATCAATTTCTATTAAAAATACTACAAGTTTCAAATAGGATAGCAACACAAATGCAAGAATTTTTTGATAATAATACAATAAGAGATACCAATATTTTAAATATCTGGGAAACATTTTTTTATATTTATTTCATTTTTGTTTACTGGGTAGGTGCACTAGACAGCAAAGCTGCCTATTTTCAGGCACAACCTGGGAGGTTACATACAATGGGTAAGAGAACATCAGTGAATACAAAGGATAAATCAGGTGACAACAGTCAGTACAATTAGCCAAATGTATATAGGCTGGTAACAACACACTAAAACCAGGATTAGGCATGGAATGTAATACAGTACAGTGGCACAGGCAAAGATTCAACAGTTCAAAGCCCCCTGTTCACAGCATTTTCAACAAATATACAAAACTAGGGTGTAAGTGCAAAGGAAATGAATAGATAAGGCAATGCTCCAGGAGATCAGGATAGCAAAAAAGTGACAGAACAAGTAGTTAAGAAGGACAAGTAAGTGAGAAGGTACACCCACCACAGTAGTGGGGCTCAGAACAGACAAATACCTTATGGGGTTCCTGCTTAAAACTCTAGAGGGTTTGGGATTTCCTGAGTGCCAGCAGAAGTGAATTCCACACTTTTGGATCACTGACAGAGAAGGTGTTTTCACCCATTTTTGTGTTACACTTAGGGTGGGCAAGGAGGGATTTATCAACAGATCTCAGGGGGGTAGGCAGAGTAAGCAGGTTTTAACAGAAGGGCCAGCTTGTCCAGTTTTTGGGATGTGACAATATTTTTGATGAAGCAAGTAGTAGTGTATTGCCAGAAGGCTGTGAGGGCTAGCCAGCCTAGGCCTGAGTAGAGTGAATAGCAGTGAGAGAGCTTGGGTACTGACAGAGCAAAGCAGCAAATGTTATTATAGCAGATGTTCCACTTGCAGAGGAGCCCTCTTGAGGTTTCCGGAAAGGCAATCAGCCCATAGGCCATTTTAGGTCTCAGAACCACCTGTGCAATAGCCAGCCTCACCATGGATGTGAGTCTGTGACTAACTTTATACACCAGACCAAGTTGTATGTTGACTGTTTTGATAGTTGTAGTTAAGTGCAGGTCATAGTCCAGGGCCAGATCCAAGGTGACTCTGAGGTATTTAAAAGAGGAAACAGTGTTGAGGGGGGTGTCATCAGATGCTATATTGTATAAAGACTGGTGACAGACCATGATTTTGGGTCCTGAGCCAAAGGGAAAATGGCAGCTGTCTTTTTCTTATTGAGGACAAGTCTGTTTTGCCTCAGTCAGAGTTAAAAGCTGTTGAAGTTTGGGTTTAGGTTCTGGTTGATGTTCAATAGGTCAGAGGAGCTGGAGTAAAGTACCAAATCATCAGCATATAACAGGGTAGAGCATGGGCCAGACAGCAGGGGAAGATCATTTATGAAGCTTGAGAAAAGTAGAGGGCCCAATACCGATCCCTGAGGAACTCTGATCCAGGTGTGAGAGAGGGAGGACTTGGCATTTCCAAACTGCATGAATTGCTGATGCTCAGAGAGATAATTGTGGAACCAGGAAGTTGCAGAAGTAGAGAAACCAAGGGTGGACAGCTTGAATAGGAGCAGCGGGTGGTCCGCCAAGTCAAAAGCCTTTGTGAGTTCTACAAAAATTGCCCTTGTGAGAGACCTTTGTCCATGGCAAGCCTGATATCATTGGTGAACTGGATAAGAGTAGTGGATGTACTGTGCCCTCATTGAAAACCATGTTGATACAGGGTGAGAAGATTGTGTAAGTGGAGGTGGTTTGCTACCTGGGCAGCAATGATTTTCTCCAGGATTTTGGATAAAGTTGAAAGGATGGCCATAGGGTGGTAGTTGTCCATGTTTTTGGTGTCACCCTTTTTGTGAATGGGGACAACACATGCAGTCTTCCATGGAGAAGGAACATGACCTGTAATCAGAGACAGATTGAAAAGATGAATAGCTGGATAATTTATAAATGGGGAAATGGTTTTCAGGAATTTGGGTAGTAGCCCATCTGTCCCAGTCGACCTATAGGGAGGAATGGATTTAAGGAGGCACAGACCTTCGGGTATAGTGACAGGGTGGAGGTTGAAAGGAGGTTTTATGAGTTCACTGCTGATGAGAGGTGGTCCAGACAAAGGTGCAGGGGATGTTGCATGGGATGAAAGGTCTGAGAAGCAATAGTTTAGAGCATCAGTGATGGTGAGAGGATTATTGCAGCTTATTCCATCCATGACCACTTCTGTCATGGTTTCACTTTTGTCTCTCAACAGAAACAAGTTAACATGACTCCAAAACCCACAAGACTTGCTAGCAGAGGTGTGGAGAAGCTGCCAGTAGTAGGTTCTCTTGACAGTTATCATAAATACTTTACAAAGGTTGGTATGGTTAAGGGGTGAACTAATAAGAGAAGATGCTGATAGAAAAAGAAAGCAGAACACTATAATAAAACAATTAGAACAAGATATTTAGAGGTTGCATTTGATACACAGCAATACAGTACTATGGATAAAAATATTTAGCCTGGTAGACAAAAAAAAATTATATTATAAACATAGACAAAAACAGAAAAATAATGAATGAACCATGGGATATTAATAAATGCTTTGAAAAATGTTACCACAATCCATACACATTACAAATGTATAATTCAGAGGAAGAAATACCCAAGTTTTTAGATCAGGTTGCTCTCTCCTGAATAATTGCAGAAAATACTAGAGAACGTTTGGACCAAAATATAAATGAACAAGAGGTAGAAGAGATGATTCAAGACCCTTCCAAACAGCAAAGTGCCAGGCCCAGATGGGGCATTTAGTGGGTTCTACGAACAATAGAAACTAATTCTTATACCATAACTAAAATAACTATGTAATGTATTTAACACAATCCCAAACAATTCCAGATTCATTCAAAGAGGCAATAATCCAAATATTTCATAAAAAAAATAAGGATCCACTGAGCTGTGCTTCTTGCAGATCCATTTCATTACTCAATGTTGGTTATACAATTTTCATAAAAATCATTGCAAGAAGATTAGAACAAATATTGCCACAAATTATAGATCAAGATCAAAATGAATTCATAAAAGGAAGAACACTCTCTGAGAACATAAGATATACAATAGATATAATTTCAACAAATGAAGCAAAATATGTCATATTGTTTGCAATTGATGCTGAGAAAGCATTTGACAGAATAGAATGGAACTATGTCTTTGCGACTATAAAAAATGGGGTTTGGTGCACAGCTCAGTGGATGGCTACAATTAATATATGATACACTTACAACCAAAAACAAACAAACATCTAAGATAAAATCATATTACAAAGAGGAACAAGGCAGTGATGCCCATTGTCACCTCTAGTATTTGCAATTATGATGGAAACAGTAGCCCTAGCAGTTAGAACAGCATCACAGATATATGGTAATAAAATTAAAAATAAATACATAAAATAAGTCTACATTCAGATGGTGATCTGGTATACTGTATTTTACAAAACCAGATACTTGACTAAAATAATTTATAAAACTTACAGATAAATTCAGTAAAGCTTCAGACTACAAAATAAATTGGAATAAATCAATACTACTTAAATTAGATGCTCAAAATAAAATAAATATGATATAACAATACAACTGTCAAAAAAACCATGCACATTCATTAACTTACTGTAACAACCAAGAAAGAACAACTGTTTAAAACAAACTATGAAACTACTCTCATAGACATACAGAATTAACTAAATAGATGGTAAACAGTACCTTTAACTGTATTAGGATGAATAAACATCATAAAAGTAAAGTTATACCAAAATTAATATTTCTTTTTCAGACTCTCCCTATTCCAATCCCACAATCATATTTTCAAAAACCTGAAAACAGTAATAACACAATTTATATGGGAAAGTAAAAACCAAGGATTGCATATTCAACATTAACATTATCAAAGATTAAAGGAGGACTGGCCTTACCAGACGTGTAAAAATACTGCTTAGTTGCTCAAATTGCTAATATGTGGTATTGAGTGAAAGACTTAAAATCCTTACATAAATTAACACAATTGGAACAAGAAATTCATCCATACACTAAACTAAGAAATCTCCTTTTTTCTTCATATTTTCAAAAGTCCAGAAACATAAAAGAATGTAAAATGATAACCACAATACAATGTTGGATAAAAGCACATCAGATTATAAAAGAGCCAATAATCTTTCTTGAATATGCACAAATATATATGAATTATAACTTCACACCCTCAACAATAGAGAATACTTTTAAAATCTGGAATGATAATGCTACACAGGATAGCTGGCCCGGTGGTGCTGAGGGTTGAGGCACCGGATGCCACACTTCACACCATGCCAGTGACCTGGATTCGGTAATGGACTTGTGCCACTGGGGGCCAGCAGGGGAGGGAAGGGATTGAGTGCATGGAGGACTGCTCTTTCTTCTTGGGGAGGGATCTGGGACCAACACCACTCCTAGGTGATGCCTGGTGGTAACCAGGGGTATTGCCAGGAACATGCAGTGTAAACAGATGAGGGGGTGGAGGGGCAGTGGACATCAGCAAGCTGGTGCCATGGACATCATTACATGTCCACACTCCAGGGGGCAACCATTATAGGAAAAAAAACCCTTGGTGGACTAGAGAGAAAATGAAGGCTTCAGGGACCAAGCCCACATCCCTAGTGCTAGACCATCTCTCCTCCGGGTTCCCTTGGCTCCCATCCAGGACTGACCCTCTAAAAGCAGAAAGGCCACCAGGTAGGTGGGGTGGATCTGGGGGGGCTGGAAGGTCCTGGGTGGGGGGCTCTGGGGAGGGAGGTCTCAAGTGGGAGTAGAGGCTTCAGTTGAGTGAGCAACTCTAAGAGATGCCCTGGCCAACCAAGCACAGAAAACAGAATTAAAAAAAAAGATAATGCTATACAGGAAATGCAGCTGCTACTCCAAAAAAACAAAATACAAATATTTTAACAGCTTCAGCAAGAATTTGATACACCAAAAACCCATTTTTTAATATCAAAAAATCAAAAATTATATACAAAATATAGAAAAACAAATAAGTAACAACAAGGGTTCATCAATACTTAAACTCTTTAAAGATAAGAATGATAAAAACTGATATCTTTGGTATATGGAATATTGCTAGACAATAGCAATAAAAAAACAGGAAAAATTAAGAAGTAAATCGGAGACAGAACTAGGAATTAATATAACAGAGGAATTACAGTAAGAAATAGTAGGTTCCTTTTCCACAAATGTAAAAACCAGTAAACTACAACAGATACAAATGAATACATTATATAGAACCTACTGTACCTAATCAAAATTGCATAAATATAATAAAAATATACAAAATACATGTCCAAGATGTGCTACAACAACAGGTACTTTAACACACATGATCCACTCTTGTCTATACTTATCAAATTTTTGGCCTAAGATATTATGGACCATAAATTAAACATTAAAAAACAATTGTACTGACACCTTTATTAACATTACTTTCCACAGCTACAATACAGAACCAACTGGATATACATCAACAAAAGTTCATAACTATCGCAACTATTATAGCAAAGAAGTGCATCCTTATAAAATGGAAGGATAAAACCCCACTGATTTTTGAAACATGGATCAACTTTTTTTAAAGTTAATCATTGATATCATGAACCTAGAAAAATATATTACATAAGAAATGATTAAAGTGATATATAAGCTGGGCTCCATTCCATTCCATGATAGAAATCAACAAGGATTAATAAGTTAAGACATATAGTAAAATAACAGTAAGTTAGGGTAGAAACCTGGACACCATGGTAATGATGATAAAGTATGACCATTTTGATTGATTTCAATCAGATGAAATATTGGTCTCAAACTTTTATCTGAACCAAAAGGAAAAAAATACTATGAAGATGTAAATCTGGAAAGCAATACAAGATACTGTAGTTCTAGACGAAGTGCCTTAGAGTCATTACAATAACTACTAAATGGAGATACAGTAGCACATGGACCTGGGAAATAATTCAATACTCATAATGGCCCCTATGTATTAAGGGGCACATTGCTAACACACCACATTTACACAGCATGTAGGCAGCCCTAAGTCAGAATGCCATGAACATGGGGTCCAGTGAACCCTAAGTGTCATTCACAGAAGGGGTGCATACCCATTGAGCACTCAGTTCCCTGGCCGATCATGTAGAATGCTGAGTGAGGGGGCACTGGATTCACAGGCAGGGATCCTACCATATCAGTTGCATGCACCCCCATGGAATTCAGCTGCTAGCTGTAATGGATACAGTCACCTCCCCCCACCATGATGCTCCAGACCACTGGGCATACAGGGAAGGCTGGGACAGCCATTTGGGCACTTGCGTGTAAACAGTCCATTTGTCCCTCCCACACCTTCCCACAGTCCCCTGCTCATGCAGAGTAGGGGATCTATGCCAGGTCCCAGGACAGGTATCCAATTGGATGCCTGCCAGTGTCCCTTGATCCATGCCCCCACACACCTGTGTGCCAGGGGCAGGGCTGTGTACAAGTGCTCTGTGGAAGCACACGGTAGTGCATACCACAGACTTTCTATCTGTCCACTGATACAGAGCTACACGGGATGGGTACGTGTGATCTGCACATTGCCAGCCCCACAACAGTGCACAGCCCCCATTTGGATTAAAATACTGTAAGATAGAATATGATTAAAGAGGCACAAAGGCAAATCAGAGTGAAACTTTGTCATTGTAAATGTTACTCAAGCTGTTTTTTTAAAGAAAACGTATTTGTCAACATCTGATTAAGACAGTAGTGAGCAATTAACAGACATTATAAAGTGTATTAATACATTAACATGCATGCTTACTATACGTAAAATTCTTACTGATGTCTCAGTAAACTCCTTCTCCGGTCAACAAAATTAAATAAAATAAACTTTTCAATCATACTATTTAGCTACAACTCAATTTACTATAAGTGCTATAAAATATGCATTTATTCAGTCCCTTATTCTTTAATTAAGAACCTTTGCCTGGAAAGAACATAAAAACATAGAAACATAGAAGCTGACGGCAGATAAGGACCGCAAGGCCCATCCAGTCTGCCCATTTCTTTTTCTACCTTATAAATGTGCCATCGGCATTTGCTCTGTCAGTGACCTATCTATTCATAGTCATTTGTATTGCTCCGTTATGCCTATCCCATGCCTGTTTGAAGCCCTGCACTGTATTCATAGCCACCACTTCTTGTGGTAAGCCATTCATGCATCTACCACCCTTTCTGTGAAAAAGAATTTCCTCATTCCCCTTAATCGGCCTCTCCTCTAATCTCATGCTGTGTCCTCTTGTCCTGCTATTTTTCTTATATTTAAACAAGTTAGACTCTTTCATCTTGTTTATGCCCTTAAGGTGTTTAAATGTCTCGATCATATCACCTCTCTCCCTCCTTTGCTCAAGGGTATACATATTGAGCTCCATTAATCTGTCCTCATATGTCTTCTGATGCAGTCCCTGCACCATTTTGGTTGCCCTTCTCTGGACTGCCTCAATTTGGTTAATGTCCTTGTGAAGGTGTGGCCTCCAATACTGCATGCAGTACTCCAGATGGGGCCTAACCAATGTCTTGTACAGAGGGATTATTACCTCCCTCTTACGACTTGTGATACCCTACTAATACACCCTAACATCCCCCTAGCCTTACCTACTGCTTTAGAGGTCTGCTTGGATGATTTTAGGTCATCAGTGATGATGATGCCCAAGTCTCTTTCTTCCTTTGTGACTGCTAGCAACTCCCCTCCCAGCCTATAAGTGGCTTCAGGGTTTCTATTCCCTATGTGCATGATTTTGCACTTCTTTGCATTAAATCCCAGTTGCCACTCTTCTGACCATTTTGCTAGTTTATCCAGATCTCTTCTCATTCTGCCCACCCCATCTGGATCATCTACTCTGTTGCAGATCTTGGTGTCATCTGCAAACAGACAAGCCTTACTCTAGTCCATCTGCGGGGTCACTAATGAAGATGTTGAATAGGACTGGCCCCAGGACTGATCCTGAGGTACCCCACTTGTGACTTGCATCTCTTCTGACTGTATACCATTTACCACCACTCTCTGTTTCTGCCAGTCAACCAGTTTGCCACCCAGTTGACCAACTTCTGACCCACCCGAGCCTACCTAGCTTATTTATCAGTCTTCTATGTGGAACAGTGTCAAAGCTTTGCTGAAGTCAAGGTAGGCGACATCAACTGCTCCCCCTTGGTCCACCACTCTGGTTACCCAGTCAAAGAAATCTATGAGATTAGTTTGACAGGACCTTCCTTTGTAAACCCATGCTGTCTTGGATCCTGTGCCCCTATGGTTCCAGGTGTTGCACTATCCTTTCCTTAAGGGTGCCTCCATAATCTTGCCCACTACTGAGGTAAGACTGACTGGTCTGTAGTTCCCTGCCTCCTCCCTGCTACCACTCTTGTGGGCGGGATCACATAAACCCTTCTCTGGTCTTCTGGGACCTCTCTGTGCTCAGAGACTCACTAAACAATTCTGCTAATGGCTCTGCTAGTTCCTCCTTTAGCTCCTTAAGTACCCTGGGATGTATGCCATCAGGTCCCATTGCCTTATCCACCCTGAGCTTAGCAAGCTCTTGTAGGACCCTTTCTTTTGTGAAAGGAGTAGTGCTCCCTCCCTCCCCTGTGTCCATGATGCTGAGCTGTGGGCCCTGCCTACCTTCTCTTCAGTAAATACTGAGCAAAGTATCTATTTAGGATAGATGCCTTTACAGGGTCCTCCTCCTCACATGCTCCCTTTTCTCCATTAAGCTTGCAATACCCCTCTGGACTTTCTCCTTTCACTAATGTATCTATAGAAAGTCTTGTCACCTTCTTTTACTGTTAGTGCTAGTGTTTCCTCAGTTTGGGACTTTTGCCTGCCTTACTGCCTTCCCTGCTTCCCTTAGGGCAGTTTGGTATGCCTCCCTATCTTCATCCCGCTGTGTTCCCTTATATTTTCTGAAGGCCAGCCTTTTGGCTCTGACCTTTTCTGCTACTGTATTTGAGAACCAAAGTGGTTTCCTTCTTCTTTTGCACTTCCTTTTCTGTCTAACACAATGGGATGTTGCTTTAAGTATTGTATCCTTGATGCTTGCCCACTTTGCCTGTACCTCCTCACCTGTGTTTCTTTTTGCCAGGGCTAGCTTAACTCTGTTGGCCATCTTATCAAGTCAGCTCCCTCTGAAGTCCCATATTTTTGCCTTGGAATGGGATGATTTAGATGTAGTAGCCAAATTGAACCATACCATGTGATGGTCACTGGCCCCCAGGTGACCTTCTACCTGGAGATCTGTGATCCCTTCTTTGTTAGTCAGTACTAGATCTAGGATAGCCCTGTCTCTTGTGGGTTGCTGTACCAGTTGTTTGAGGCCCTCCCCCTGCAGGGAATCCACTAAGAACATATTGTGCCTCATAATTAATATGCCTCAATGCTTGTCTATTCCTAAAGCTATATTTGCTTGTGATTGTGACATCATCAAGATTTCAAACAATAATATATTGTGATGTTACAGAGAGAATAATGACTTTGGAGTAAGCCATCAGTATGTCCAGCACTGTTTATGGTTAACATATTCTCTGTATTTATCTTCTCAAGATTCTTTGTTGTTAAGGATAGTTGCTTGAAAATGGGATCCTTCTCCCTTGGACTTCACCTGCTCCTGCTGCATGTCTGCAGATCATGTCATAATCCTTCATTTATGAATCACAGTTGGTTACCATGCAAACACTGTTGATGTCACAAGCAGAATATTACGATATCACATGCAGACCAGCAGTAGGAGCTGATGAGGTGCAAAGGACAAAGATCTGTTTCCTTACCAATTTCTTTAGTAATAAAAAATGAATAGAAGACAAAAACAGGGAACCCAAACAATGCTCTGTGCCCTAGGGTCAGGAACAATTGCCCTATCAGCCGCAGTCAGTGCTCTTCTCTCCAGACCCTGCTGCCTGGCCTGCAGTAGAAAGAAAACTGTCCCATCAGCAGCAATTGTCAAATATAAGCAAGCAAACGTTCAGCACTGAAAACTGCTAATTTAGTTTGTGTATGTGTATGAGGAGAGTGTTATTATCAGAGAAAAAAATGTTTGATTAATTTGTTTTGTTTTTTGGAAGTTTTATTTTTAGGGCCTATTTGAAGCTTTTAGTGAGTTGGCGAGGCAGCCATGTTTGTGATGGTAGGTGAGCTCTGGATGCAGAACACACAAAGAAATGAAGGGCAACAAAGTAAGGACCGTGCAGCAACTACAATAAACAGGGGCAATGAACAGGGGCAAGACGTGGTGCGCAAACTAAACACTGGCTCATGGTTAGGTAATGAAATTTATTGTGGCATAAAGAGTAAGGATATGCCATCACAACACCCTGACCCCAGTGTGTCAAACTCATCCTGGGTTCTTCAACAGAGGACCCCCTGATGAAGAGCTCAGGATGGATTTGAAGCTGTGGGGTGTTGGGATGGCATGTCCTTACTCTGTATGCCACAATAAATCCACATTTGATTAACTTACCACGAGCCTGTGTTTTGTTTGTGCACCACCTCTTGCCTTAGTTTTGGATGCAGGGGGATTGATTTGCTAATTGTGTGATGTGGCTATGAATAAGTTCAAAGGTGTGCAGTTGTGGTGGTATAATTGCACACACTGGAGAACCTGTCCAATCAGATGGCTTCATATTTCATATCTATTCTACAAAAACAATGTCAGACATGGCAATCACACAAAACACCTTAAAAAATACCCTAAGTTTTAAAGAAGAGACAACAAAAGAAACTGTCTCACCCTTACGCCATATGCCATTTTTGGTTTCTATGAGAGTGGGCCATTATGTGATCTTTGATTTGTTTGCATGCCCCCCCCCCCCCCACACAATTTGTTTTATTTATTTATTAACCGGTTAAGGCCCACTAGGCACAATCCTGTTTTCAGGAGCAACCCAGGAGCTCTGAGGAGGTTAAATAGCTTACATCCTAAATAAGTCAGAGTCAAACTGTAAAAGGTTAGTGAAAGGAAACTTGGTTCAGATAAGTTCAGAACCTGTGATATGTTTTGTAAAATAACCTTATAAAAACATATTTTTTTTTTCAAATTCTGATAATTGTTAAAAGATTGATTCTTGGACATAACATACCACCCAGCAGGTCTTTATCTAGAAAGATGACTGGTGGTGTTGGAAAGACACAGAAATTCACCTGAAGGTAGAGGAAGGATTCAGTACACAAGGGTATGTTAACAAGTTTCTGGACACTAATTATATTTAATGAAGTACCACTACAAGTCATTTCTAGATTCCTTTCCCTTCACTGATAATAGCGTATTGGTGGAAAATGAGGGGTGAAATGGGTTTCGCACTTTAAAAGGTTCTGAAAGTTCTGATGGACTTAAGTAACTATCAGAGCTTTTCATTACATACCAGAAGCTTTCAGAACTTCAGAACCTCTTTTGTTTCTTCCATCCCATATGTGTTTGGGGGGGGAGGGCTTACCCATGGCTTCCATTCACAGCTCTGGTAATGTAGAGAAAATATGCTCCAAAAACAGTCCATAATTTGCATAAAATCAATGCATATCATGTTCATGAACTTTGACCTTCTCAGTCTAAAAAATTGGATTGCTTTGACCCTTGCATGACACTGTAACTCAGCACTGAATAACTTAGCACTGAATTTTACTATCATTGATCTTTCTGGGTTAGGCATTAGCAGGGATTTGCCTGGTTGCGCTGTTCCTCTGGAGAGTATACAAATATGTACTTGATGTGGTATTTGAAGGTCAATTGGCTTGAACATTATGCTGATACAACAGTTTGCTTTCTTCTGAAGGGATGGTTAGCCAGATCTTCCCTGCACTACTAATTTTTCTGTTTCCCTGATAGGTTAGCTGTTATGAATGGAGCTAACAGATTTGTGTGAATGATAAAAGTGTGCTGTATTGTCATTCAAGGAAATGGCTGTGCTTTTTCCTGTTATAAAATATGTGAACTGGCATGTAGTTTTAGATGTACTGCATCACAGGGGTGAAAGCCAAACAACACATTGAAACTGAGCCTTACTTTGTGATTAAGATTGTCATTGTGTCATAGTTCTTATTGGAGAAGGATAACAGCCAAGTAATGGTAAAAAAAACAACATTTATTTATTTATTTATTTGGATTTTGTAAACTGGGTGATAACTGAACGACAAGAACTGTCCATTTTCAAGGAGGACCCCGAAAACTAAACAAAGCAGAGTAACAAACAAATTAAATGGTTAATACAGTGAAAACCAAAACCAGAAAATAATTACTGAAAACACTTACATAGGCTATTAGCTAATAAGTAATTCTTATAAAGATGTTTAACTGTAGCAGTGTTATTAACATAGCTAAGATTCGGGGCGTAAGAGATCCATTTTTTTTCCGTAGTCTAACAAAATACTTTTTGACCCTGTAAAGTTTTAAGAAATGGTACAACCAACCCTCATTCAGGGCTTAGAATTTGGGGGGGATTGCACAAACCATGCTATTTTATCCCCCCTGCAAAATCTGGACCCCCATGTGAGACAATCCCACTCAGATGGGCTTGCTTATAGCACAGTGGATGGCACTTTGCCACTGCACTATATGGAAGCACTAATTTTTGGGTGGGCCCCTTGACCCTTTTTTGGAGTCCTTTGATGCTTTCCTGATGCCATACTTTCCTGGTGGTCTAGTGAGCATGTCTGTCATTCCTCCACTGCTCTTGTGAGAGAAGTTCAGGTGGAGGGACTGGAGAGACACACAGATGAGCAGGAGATGCCGAGGAGAGAAGGGTGAGGGAAGAGCCGAGGAGTGGAGCAGCCAATGAGGAGAACTTCATGACGTCGATTACTTCTGGAGCATAACATGGCCAGGTGGCAGCAACTTCAAGAACGGCAGGGTGGCAGCGAGATTACCAATAATCCTGAAACTTGTTTTAAAAAAAAGAAAATGACAACTTAGTGATGTAGTTTCAGTGCCAGGAAATGGAGGGTAGGGCCGGGTGGCAGAAACATGCTTTGGGCAGTTGGCAATTAAAAAAAATGTAGCAACATGGCAGTTACTGAAGCAGTGGAGCCAAATGAAAACACAAAATATTAAGCTAAACAAGGTCTGGTGAGTGAGATTAACGTGCCTATGGCATAATATTACAGGAAAAGTTAAAGGGGGGGTGAAACGAAAGGGTGGGAAGGACCACAACCTGGATTTTACCCAAGAAAAGCTGAAAAATTATTTAAAAAATTAAAAGTAACAGAAAAAAAACTTGGGCAGAAACCACAATGGGGTAACAAGTGCAAGGGATGGGAGTGGGTGGTGGAATGGCCACAATTTGGGTTTTATCCAAGAAAAGCTGAAAATGTATTAAAAATACAAAAAAAAGGATTAAAAAAAACAGAAAAAAGAAAAACTTGGGCAGAGACCAGTGGGGAAACAAGTGCAAGGGGTGGGAAGGATCATGACCTGTGGTATAGCCCAAGAAAAGCAGAATTTATTAAAAAAAGGGTTAAGGCCTGGTGGCGCAGAGGACTGAGGCACTGGAGCCTTACCTCGAACCATGCCAGCGACCCAGGTTCAAGAACAGACTCGGGATGCTGGGGGTCAGCAGGGGAGGAGAGGATTGAGCATTTGTAGGACTGCTCTCCTCTCCTGGGGTGGGTAGCAGGATCACATCACTCTGCAGTGGTCCCCAGTGGAGACTGGGAGCACTGCATGAGCGTTGCAATAGAGGGAGGAACCAAGAAAAATGGAAAAAGCCCAGGATTGGCTGGATGATGGCGCCCGGCCTATTGATGCCTCTGAAGAGCCTCCGATGGAAGTTCCACCTACCTCAGCAGCACCCTGGGGCTGAGAGAAAGAGTGTGCTGGGTATCCCCCACTGGTGCCTTCCCCCTTGGAGCAGGAATTGAAAGGGGGTTGAAGGTGTGTGTCCTGATTGTGTGCCAAGAAACAAAAGCTGGTATCTGAGTGTGTATGTGCCAAGTCGAAGGCCTGTTGCCTTGGTGGGAAGGTCTAACTGTGTGTTTCTTTGTAGTATATAGTTAAAAAAAAAAGACAAAAGAACTACTGTACCTCAGCAACAGGTGGTAAAGTGATACCTGAGAGAGTCCCAAGACAGAAAAGGGGTCCTATTTGTTTAAAAAAAAGACAAAAAAAGCATACTGAAGCAATGGGTGGGAAGGTGTTAACTGGTGAGTCCCAAGACAGAGGGATATTTAAAAAGACAAAAACAAAACACTTTTCTACACAAGGAGTGGGAAGGTCTGTTACCTGGGTGAGGCCTAAGACACTGATATTCTGTGACAAAAAAAGGAAAAAGGATTTTTTTTTTTTGTGGGGTTGGAAGGTTCATAGTTTACCTGGCTGCAGACAGGGACATGGCATATGCATCCTTCTTGACCTGGTTGGAAAGAAAGCAACCTTCCTCTTCTGGAGAAGAAGAAGAAGTTAGACCAGAAAAAAGGTTACATGATAAAGGAGGCATACTAGACACATAAGACCTGGCACCAGAACTCGAGCCACAAGACTTAACAGCTGACGAGCCAGACCCAACAGACATGGCATCATCCTGCAGCAGCTCATCTAAACAAAATCTGGTCAGATCCACCACGGCTGCATAATGAAGTTAGTGAAGTTGTATGGAATTGTTGAGGAGGTATGGAGAAACAACACAATGATTTGTAAGTAGTATGATTTGTTTTAGTTTCTGTTCTAAGGAAGGCATACACATTGTTAGGAAAATATATGGAAGTATACATTTTAATGGAAGGAACAGGAAGCAATATAAGTTTAAAAAAGAACCCCAAAGCAAATGCCACTGATGTATGTGTTATACTGGATGATATTGGTCGGACAGCCAAATTTTAAAGAAAACAAAATTGCACATACCCCAATAATGCAAAGCATCATGGGAAACATATGCCAATCCCCATGATGGTACAGAAGGTGGCAATACAAGAAAAAGTAATGGCTGGCATATGTTCAACCTTGGGATTATTTATAGTGTTTTTGTTTGTTTGTTTTTTAGAGAAACAGGGTTTTTGTCCACGAGGTGATGTAAGTTACTGTATATTTAAGCAATGTGTTGCTGTCAGGAAGTCAGGTGTAATGATGGACTGTTAGCAGAGAAAATGTGATAGTAATTTTCAGAGGGGGTCACTTTTGATAAGGGCAAGGTAGTTATGCTTGTGATAATGGGAATATTAGGAAAGTATGAGGTCTATGCAGAATTGGAGTACAAATATGCACAGTTTCATAAGTATGTGCTCATAGTGCAGGCAAATGTGATATGCAGGTTTGTTTTAGAAATAGGTAAAAACAGCGATACATGCAATTGATAGAAAGATAATTACATAGACATATAGATAAAGAGAGAGAGACACACACATACAGGCAGAATAGGAATGACAGTGAAGTACTGAAGTGATGCCAACCCCACTCCCACCCTGCAGACATGGACAGGCAGTGGGGTGTGCCTTTGGGTCATTGTCCACATCGCTCATGCCATTTCACCTCACCCTACCCTGCACACACAGAAAAGTGTCAAGGTGTGCCTTGAGGTGTTCAACTTTACACTCACCCCATTCCATAAGGAAATACGTTGAAATGGGTACAGTATGAGAGAATGGAGTGAACTTTGGGGCTGAAGAGTCAAAGGCACACCTCGATACCTGTCACTGGCTGCAGGGTGGGGATGGGGTGGAATGGCATGAACATTACTGTTCACAATCCCAAGTCACACCCTCGATGCCTGTCAGTCTTTACAGGGCAGGGTGTTATGGTCAGAAACCCTAATGCCCTGGGCGTTTCTTGGTATTTTCACTCCAAGTTTTCAGCATGGGCTTTTTGTGACCCCACAGCATGAACAGTGACACTATCAGTTCATTAGCCAAAAGATGATTTTGCATAGCGACTGTGCCATTTGGCACCACAGGTGCAAAAACATATTTTGAACAGGATGTGAAAAAATGACAGCTGTACTGTTTATAAGGAGGTGTAAAAAAAAGATAATGTTGAAAATCTTGAATGAAGCTATAAAAAAATTGGTGAAGTCATGACACTGCTCCTGCTAATGTATACTTTTTTCAAATTCCTATACATCCCATTGTTTTCATCTCTATTGCTGTTATGTGACTTAACCTAGCAACAGCATTTAATGCATTACATTATAAGGACAAGTAAATGTTTTTAATACATTTACAGACAGTTACATAAACTTAATTTCCTTCATAGAATAATTTAAATTTAGTAACAGTGGTAGTATAAAGCAATAACTCAGACAACTTGAAAACTATAACTACTTTATATTGTACATTGACACCCCATAAGGACCTCCTTGAACTTGAGATGCAAATGTCACACATTTACCAGGAATATTTTACTATCATAAATACATTACTTGCTTCAGTAACTGCTCAGCACATCTGTTGCATGACCTATTTATTGACATTTTACAATGGCTATGCAATGTATTGCTGCTTACTACACCAACATCATGCACCATAAAACAGATGACTGCCATAACTAGGGAGGCAGTATAGCACAGTGATTTAAGGTTCTGAGCTGCAAATCTAGAGATCTGGGTTTGAATCCCACAGCCCCCACTTATATACTGGGTGACCCTGAGCAAGTCACTTAACTTCCATGTGCTCCCAGGTTGCCACGTAAACACGTTTTCAGCTTAGTGTGCCACTCCTGGTTAAACAATTGAAAGAAAAACAAAAAACAATATTGTATTGTTCTTGCTTTATTTTGCTACTACAAGCTTTGACTAATACATCCATTCTTAAATGTACTTTTTATAGCTTATGTGTCTGCGACCTAGGCAGAACTACACTTAAAATCTCACACATAAATAAATAAACCATCAGAATAGCATTTATTTTAGTAGTATCTCCTTCCTTTTCAGGTGCCCATGACACTATGCATATATTTATATCTTTTAACTTCAAAGCATTAAACCTATTCAAATGCACAAAACACAAGACTTTATTCTCTTCACACATTACTGTTAAACTTCAGATCCCAGAATGGCCAAGAAACAATTTTGACTTCACTCTTGCATGCCACCGTCACACTCACTTCTCATGCAAATAACAATCAATTACAGAAACCCTCTCATTTCGGTGCTATGCACTTTTACATCAGAGAGACATGAATCTTACAGAACTGCTAAAAAAACAAATGTATCACGACTGGATTTCTAAATTAAAACCTGTTGTTTACAGTACCTATGTTTATAATAGTTTACTGGCTACAAATGATGCTACAGACATGACATTAACAACATTTCTGTTTACATGGAAAACATCCATATAATGAACTTTTCAAGCAGGATTTGTGACCTTCTGTCTGCATGTATCTGACAAAGGAAAATGCACCTGCTTGATCCTTTTTTTTTCTTTTTTATTTTTATGCCCAACTTGCTCATACTGTTAAAGCCAAATATTGACATGCTTAGAGTTAAAAAAAAAACATGATGTCTATGTGTGTGTCTAGGGGGTGGGATATGCCTAGATGCAGTTTCAGGCACTCCTTAATTACTTCCCCAGGCAGCTCTGATAGTCAGTTGTTCCAACATGATAGATCCACCTTATGCCCCTCCCGCACGAACCATAAAAAATAGGTGGGGTAGATCTTTAGGAGCTTCTCGGGTGGAGGTGGGGGTAGAGCTTACCCCCCAAAAAATGAATGCTGCCTCCCACTTCTCAGGTTCCAGTTCTTGTACCTCCCATTTAAGAAAGAAAATAATGCACTGCAACCATTGACTAACATGAAAACATATTTATTTGCAGGCGGAAAATATTTCTTGGAGGAGGGTAAGACCGAGGAGACTATTTATACCTTCAGTCAGTTCCATGGACAGAAAACATGACATCACTCCTTTTGTACATGCAAAACATCTGCAGGCTCCACCCACTGCAGCCATAAAAACAAGACCGAATTCCAGGAAAGGTGGCTAACCATATACATCTGGTTGCTGTTTGACAGACAGTGGTCAGATGAGCTGTTCTGTTTATAAATCTTATGGATCCATTCTTTTTAAAAGCACTTGTCACAAGACTTTGACCCTAATATAAACGTTCTGGCAGCAGTGCTCATACTAAAGCATTAAAAAAATGGAGTGTGAATCAAATTGGTTGGCAATGATAAAGGCAATAGAAAAGGCTACTGCACAGAGTGATGAGCAGCTTAAGGGCTTTTGAGAATCACATATTCTGCTGCTGAAAATTGAACTGCCTAATGCAATATTTATCAAATGTGTGCAGTTTCTGAAAGAAAAGAAATGTCCATTCCTGAAAGACTTCAAAACAGATGGGGCTTATGGCACTTACATGAATGTGGCTGGACTCTTCAAAATGCATGAGGCCTTTGCACAGACCATGGTGGAGAAGCTGAATGCTGCTGTGAAGAATAGCCCTGTGGTAAGCTTGACGCTGGATGAGTCCACAGACATCAGCAATAGATCAACCAGACTTAAAACTAAATGGGGGTTGGTATGCTGGCCCAGTGGTATGGAGGGCTGAGGCATCTATGCCTTACCTCCTGCCATATCATCAACCCATGTTCTTGGTGCAAGTGGGATGTTGGGAGTCATCCAGGGAGGGAGAGAATAGAGCATCCAGAGGACTGCTCTCCTCTTCCCGGAGGGGTGGGGATGGAGTCCGTTGCATGACTGGCCCCTGGTGGTGGCTGGGGGCTGGTGCAATGGACCCATAACATAAGGGGCAGATGCAGGGCAGTCACCCGGTGTGCTGTGCATGGAAGCTTGCACAGCTCAGTCACTGGCGTCATTGCACACCTTCTCTCCGTGATTGGGGTCAGGGAAGATAATCTAGGAAAAACTCTGGCTGGATGATGCCAACCAGTGGCATCATGCCCATAGGGCCTGAGGAGACATGTGCCCCCCCCCCAATATTGTTGTGAAGTCCATTAATAAAACTGTATTTAGAGTTACATTTTTTTATGGTCTCGTGGGCTGGAAAAAAAAAGTTGTGTTTTTTCAAACTTTTTATGGTGGGGACTGGGGGGGTGGAGTTGGTTCCAAATCAATTATGTGTGCATGAACCGGGCTGGGAAGCCTGACTGAGAGCCACCAGGCCAGGTTTTAAAAAAAGATACTTGTTGCTCCCACTGGACTAGTGATTGACTTCGGGGCTCAGCACCTGTAAAAACAAAGAGTGAGCAAGACGGTGACAACAGACAGTTGATTGGTAGTAAAAACTGCCAACCATAGAAGCCAGTTACAGTGCTGGCAGTTACCACCAATCAACTGTATGTACAGGCAGCAGAGGTGCGACCCTGAAGAAATAGCTCATCACGAGAGGCGGAAAATTGGCTTCTGTTTCATCTTCCTTCAGCGCCAGGGCCATTCTGAGTAAAGATTTGACAGTCACATCGCAGATGACGAGATGAGTCATTGACAGTCGGCACTGCATACTCGGCACTAAGACAGCACGGTTGGTCTGGTGTGTTCAAATTTACTCCAGACCAGAACACTGCCTGAAGTTCCTGCCTGGCTGCTTCCTAAAGAGAAAGGTCTGAGACTTTTGTATATTACCGGCATTTAGAGCCATCTACAGGCAAATTCTACCTTTATTTGACTTTGACTTGAAATTGGCATATGTTATTCCAAGTCTCCTGCATTTTAATGCTTCTTTCAGATCTCTAGCCAGCAAAAATAACTAGTATACTGAGTGGGAGGGTAGGATAGATGACGTTATTCAGCAAGGCCTCTCTTGAGAGGATCTCAATGCAAACTCAAAAGTTCTGTAATGTAAGCTCTGTACTGCTTATGAGTCCACCTGGGCCCTAGTCTGTGGGGGGGGGGGTTTCTTGGACATTGGTCTCAGACACTGGCAGTGTGCATTCTTAAAAGGTGCGTTTACACAGCTGCTTGTTGCTTCATATTTTATTGGAGGTCTTGTCTCATATATTGTATTGTGTGGTTAAAAAATGTTAAAGTTTTACACTTACGCCATTTCAGCAAAACAACCAGCGAAGAGAAAGGTGCAGTTTTAAAACTAGTAGCACTTTTTTTTTTCGAACTGCGACCCTGCAGTGCAAAGTCCTTGCAGGAGTGAGATGTCCCTGAAGTGATGAGCAGTGTGGTTTCCTGTAGTAACCCAATGCATTCTATCCACGTGTGAACGTATAGGTTTCTGTGCAATATGCCTGATTGGCAGAAGAATGTAGTTGCTATTTTTTTGGGGGGGGGTTAAACATTGAGAAAGCATGGGGGGAATCGAGGGGAACATACACTGGAAGAACGAGTGTGATGGGGAGTAGTTGCTTGCTGGTGAAATGTACATTGCCCATTCCAGGAAAGGGAGTGGGAGAAGGACACAACAGCAGGGCATTGCAGGGACTGAGTGGCCTTTAGTGGGCACACAAAAATGTCCCGAGTGCCAGTATGTAAACTGTTGTGGCCATCTTAAATGACTTTATTTTCACAAAGCTACATGTAAATGGGAGCACCTAGAAATTGCACTGAATGTACTGTATAATTATATTATAGGTTATTTGCCATAAAGTTAATTACATTGATGAAAGTGCACTCCATAGTTTCTTAAAACTATAAATATAAGAGACTGAGAAAGCAGGGGGGTGGGGTGAATCAAGTGGTACAAACACTGGAAGACTGAATGAGGGTGATCGGAGTAGTTACTGGTGAAATGTATATCCCCTTTCGGGGGGAGAGGGAGTCAAAGCAGTTGGGCATTGCAGGGACTGAGTGACCTGTGGTGGACTCATCAGAGTCCCAAGTGCATATTTTGAATACCACTGTGTATTTCTTGCCACTGGAGGGCTGAGAATGATGTGATATCTCCAAAAACTGCATATTAGACCTCTACCAGTCCTGTATCATGCTTACAATTCTTTATCAAAAAAATACCAACCCTGGTTGTATAATGGGTATACAGTAATATATTGTAACCAGAACTTTCACTGAGCCAGCCTGTGTGAGAGGCAAATTTGGTATTTGTCACAAAGTCTGGTATTTTGTCTATCCAAATGAGCATGATATAGATTGAACTGTAGAGTGGAGGCATGGAAGAGTGGCATTCCCGTCTGAATACTAGCATGATGAAAATGGTATTTTGCATTAACTGGTATGCAAAATCTGGTGAAATAACATTACATTTTAGCCATGTTAACTATTCGAAATGGCCAGTATGTAAACTGTTGTGGCCATCTTAAAAGTGGTGTTTTTTCATTGAAAAACTATATGTTAAAAATGGGAGTGCATAGAAATCATGCTGGAAGCTGATTTAAAGCAAATTTTTCAAGCTTTTTTTTTGAGGGGGGCTTTTGGACTTTATAGTTGTTATCTGAAGGCAGTGTAAGTTCTCTCAGACAGAAAAAGAAATGTAATTAGTCTTGTTAGGAAGACAGCATAAATCTGGCAGAGCCCAATGGCAAGCTGATCCCGTCCACTTCCTGATCTGCCAACCACATCCCTGTGCTCAGATGTTTTATGATGTGTTACCAGGGAAAGCATTCCCAATTGAAGTCTATGGGGCTCTTTCAAAACATTTAAGTCACAAGGCAATCTCCAGTATATATGAAAGCTGCTGCTCGACTAGTAGATGTTCTATTAGTTGAGCGGTGGTTTCCATATGTACTAGAGGTTGCTTTGACTTCAAAAGTTTTGAAACTGAGCCCCATAGACTTCAGTGGAGCGTGTCCCCCTGTGCTCTACCTGGTTAGACACAAAATGTCTGAGCGCAGGTGGATGGGGAAGTGGAAGGGTTCAGTTGGACATCAGGCTCAGCCTGATTTTATGATCCGTTCCTAACAGGACTAACAATTTTCTGCCTCAGAGGACATAAGCTGCCTTAAGGTAATGGGCTATAAAGCCCAACACCTCATATATTTGACAAGCCTTTTAAATTGTTATTAATACAAAAGGTAACACTGTAAGTAGAATGAACAAAGGACTAAAACAATTGATTATTCCTCTAACCTACATCAGCATTATGGCACTTAGCTTGTTGGGGAACAGCTTTCTGGGCTGCTAAAAGTCACCAAAATGCACCATCTGGCCTCAGTTTTTCAAAGTTTTCCTGGGGGGGCATGCCCCCAGACCCCCCTAGAGAGGTTGAGATTTTGTGCCTCTCCAAAATTTCTGACTGCATGATGCCCCTAATGCCAACCCACTGCAGGCACCGCATCTGGCCAGCCAGCACCTAGTAGTACTAGAGGTGAGTCCAGTAGACGCAGAGGTGATGAGGCTGGAGGGTCAGTGGAATGGGGCTGGTCGGAAGGAGAAGCAAAAAAAAGGGGGGAGGGGGGATCTCTACTCACAATCTGGAAGCCACCAAGTAAAAAAGGAAATTCTCCCCAGGTTGGAAGGTCCTTTTAGTCAATGGAAGGAGCCTAAGAAATAAAAAGGAGGAATTAGAGGTCATCCTACATCAAGAAAACATTACACTATGCTCAATAACTGAGACATGGTGGAAGAACGACACATGAGGGGACCAACCATAAAGGATACCAACTATTCAGAAGGGATAGGGTGGATAAAACCAGAGGAGGGATAGCCTTGTATGTCAAAAATTATATAAAAGCATATGAAATTCAAACACCACCTGGACCCAACTTTGAACAACTTATGGTACAACAGGTCCCTCCGACATCAGGAAAGTCAGATAACAGTGGTGATCTGCTATATGTCCCCCTCTCTAAATAGCGATAGAACTTGTGAATTCACCAACTGTTTAAGACAGATTCCAATAAAAGATTAATACGTTTAGGAGACTAACTTTCCAGGAATCAACTCGGGACCATGAGCCCCATCTACAACTGCAGAGGCAAAATTTCTTGAGGTGTTAGACGTGCTAACTATGGTTAACCTTGTAACAAATAACACAAGGGGAGATAGAATCCTGGATCTGGTGATTAGTAACATGGAAGATATTGTCAAAAACTGTAAAGTCAGAGAACCCCTCTTAGGAAGCAATCGTAATATGGCAAATTTTCAATAAAAACTAGGAACAAAACTCAACCTGGGATTACTACGATTAAGAGATATGACCTAGCTGATTTTAACATGCTTAGGTGCAAAGCTGTTCAGTGGGACTGGGTAAGGGCATTTCAGGGCCAAGTAGTACCCTAAATGTGGGAAGAATTTAAAACATTTCTCTTACAACTGGTTGATATTAACATACTCACAAAAACTAAATACAATAAAAAAAGGAAAGATACCAGCATGGTTTAACTCAAAAATACATAAATTAATAAAGTCAAAGTACAGACTATACAGAAAAGTTAAGAAAGAGGTTACTGAAGAACAAGAAGAAAGATATAAGAAAACACTTAGAGACTTTAAAAAACAATCAAAAAAGCTAAAAAAGATAAGGAACACAAATTAGTAAACAAAGTGGCTGATAAAAAAAAAACCTTTTATAACTACATAGGTAGTATGAATAAAATCACAAAAGTATAGGCCTGTTTATTCAGGGAGATATGACTATAACTGACTGTCAAGATATGGCCACCAAATTTAACAAATGTTTCCAGAGTGTATACCAAAAAGGGACTACAATTAACAACAAAACTACAGGCATGCCCAATTGCAACATAGTTATAACACCTGAAATGATCAAGGACAAACTAGTCAGGTTGGACCCCAAGAAGTCTGCAGGACCAGATGAAATTCATCCTAGGCTTTTGAAAGAACTGGCATCTGTCATAAGTGACCCACCTACAGGCTATATTTCAAAAATCAGTCCAAGAGGGAATGGTCCCAGAGGACTGGACAATTGCACACATCGTCCCAATTCACAAAAAGGGTCCCAAATCTGTTTTTTCAACTATAGGCCAATGAGCCTAACTAGTATATTGTGAAAAATCCTCGAATCCTTTATCAAGAAAATTATAGAACTGCATGTCCTAGAAAATGGTTATGCTGATATACAGCAGCATGGCTTCAAAAAGGGTAGATCCTGTTCAACTAACTTAATCAACTTTTATTACCCTGTGAACAAAGCCTTAGATAAAAATATACCAGTAGACCTCCTGTATATTGATTCTGAAAAGGCATTTGACAATGTCTCACACCAAGAGCTGATACATACCCTAAAAGAAATTGGTCTCGATGACTACATTATCCAATGGATAACAGCTTGGCTTGGGAAAAGGAAACAAAGGGTGTGTACAAAGGGTCACATGTCTTCCTGGGCCACAGTGACCAGTGGGGTTCTGCAGGGATCTGTTCTGGGGCTTACCCTCTTTAATGTACTTACAGCATCAATAGCTGGTACCTCAAAAACATGGATAACAAAATTTGCCAGTGACATTAAATTAGGGGCCCTAGTTCTTAATAGACATGATGCTGACTCCTTTCAGGACAGCAAAGATTCCATAGCAAGAACTGCAGAGATAAAGAAATTGAGGTTCAACATGAATAAGTACAAGGTTATGCATTTAGGTAAAATTAACTGTAGATTCAACCACAAATTAAATGGGTGTCTACTCCAAACTACAAGCTCAGAAAGGGACTTAGGTATCCAAATCGCTGATGATATGACTGAACACTACATCCAGGTAATCAAAAAGAGATACAGTATATTAGCCTCCATTGCAAGGAACATTAGAGGCAGAGACACTGAGGTGTTGGTTCCACTGTGCCGCAGTGACAAGAAATTTATTGACTGAAGGCACAGCTACAGCACAACACTGCCAACTGGTGTTGTGCCATTGCTCGGGAACCAAGTGTTTTCTGTGGGGGGCTTCACCTCCCACACCCCCCATGTGGGGGACTGTGCTCCCTCAAACTTTAGATTCCTAACTCCAATCAGAGTGAGTTCGGGGATGGGGGCAAACACCTCACTGGCAACAGTGTCGGGAATGTGGAGACCATCACAGTCTTCGTGGTATTCCCAATGCTGCGCAGTTGGTATACCATTCCACAGTATGTTTCCCTGGTGCACCCACATCTGTAATATGACAGGAGATCTTGGACACCCCATTTGATGCAGGATGTTGGGAAACTCAAGGGGGTTTCGGAGACGGGCAACCAGAATGGTGCATAACATAAGAGTTAGACCATATGAGGAGAGATTGCAGGAAATAGGGATGTACTCCCTGCAATACAGAAGATTTAGTCGATATGTGCCTAGTGTATAAGGCCATTAGAAAACTTGATCTCTGAGAATACAGAAACATAGACTTTGTCAGCAGATAAGGACCACTTGACCCACCAAGTCTGCCCATTTCCCTACCTATTGAATAAGCTGCAGATCCTAGTTAACCAACAGCCTACTTCTTCCTACCCCCCACAATAATTGCCTTATGTCTGTCCCATGCATTCATGAATTCCCCCACTGTTTTTGACCCCATGACTGCCTCAGGAAGGCTGTTCCATGTGTCCACCATCCTCTCTGTGAAAAAATACTTACTCACATTGCCCTTGAGCTGTCCCCCTCTATCTTCAAATTGTGTCCCCTTGTTCTTGCACATCTCTTTTTCTAAAAGATGCTACCCTCTTGGACTTTGTTGATTCCCCTTAGGTACTTAAAAGTTTCTATCATGTCCCCCCTCTCCCTCCTTTCCTCAAGAGTATACATATTAAGTTCCTTTAGTCTCTCTTTGTATGGCTTCTGTTGCAGACCCTGTACCATTTTAGTTGCCCTCCTCTGGACTGCTCCATCCTGTCTATGTCCTTGCAGAGATGGGGTCTCCAGAACTGCACACAGTACTCCAGATGGGGTCTCAACATCTCTCTGTACAGAGGGTAACAACTTGTTTTCTACTGGTGATGCCTCTCCAGGATGTGTGGGTTTGAATAAAGGGTTTAACAAAAGAACTAACAGAGATCACCAATACCAGCTTAAATGTGATTTTTATAACAGGAATCTAATGAGTAATTGGTTTTCACAGAGAGTGGTTACACAGTGGAATGAGTTGCCAGAATGTGTGGTGTCTTGTAGTGCAATGAAACAGTTAAGGCATGCACTAGATGAATACTGCTCACTAAAATATATAAAGTAATATAATGGTGGGCAGCAGTATAGTGCAGTGGTTTAAGGCTCTGAGCTGAAAATCTGGAGACATGAGTTTGAATCCCACAGCCCTCACTTGCATACTGTGTGACCCTGAGCAAGTCACTTAACTTCTCTGTGCTCTCAGGTTGCACCTGTAAACAAGCTTTCGGCTTAGTGTGTCTCTCCTGGTTAAACATTTGGTGCAGGTCGCAATAAGACTAACACTGTCTGTACCTGAAATCTGTCTTATGAAACCCTGAATTGCTTAGCGTACACTGTATAGCCCATTGGTTGGCTTTGTGTGCCAGTGATGCAGCTCAGTCTGTGGAACAAGTGAAAAACTATATCAACGAGACTTGTGGTCCATTTTCATTTTCCTCAGTAGTTCTCCTCTTAGAAGCAACAAATTGCATGAACTACAGAAACAGCCGGAAGAACCGGTTCTGAAGTATTTTCATCCTCATGCAGTTCCAGTTCAGTGGCTGTCCATTTATGATGCAGTATATGTTGTATGCAGGACTCTTAAATCATTAAGAGATGAGTTAGAACATACATCTTCTTCCAATTCACCTGATAGTCACAAATCAAAAAGACTGTTGCTGTCTGTACATCAGTTTAACTTTGTAGCTCTTTCTCACATAATGCTGAACATCTTGTCACATATTGTATCTCTTTCAAAACATTTCCAAAGGGAAGATCTTGATTTCTCCACTGTGTTACCAATGATGATGAACACTAAAGAGGTTGTAAGGTCTTTATTGAAAACCCAGGTCCATAAGAGAGAGAATTTTTTGATACTGATCTTGAAGGCAATAAATGCAAAGGTTATAAACCCTTCAACATTCACACTCAGAGACCAACTTCTGACAACTTAAAAAGCATATACCTCAGTGCTTTAATTGGTTAACTGGACAGACATTTCCCTTAAGTCATCGGCGTAGACATATTAAGCTGTTTCTTATTGTAGAACCCCCCAAGAGAGTTGCAGTAACAAAGCAGCAGCATCCAGATGATTTCAATACATAATGGTGAAGACTCTCTAGATATAATACTGAAGCACTTCCTCTTTTCTGACCTAGCTACAGAATCTGCAATGAGGGAATTAATTTTACTAAAACAGATCACAGTCTCAAATGATTACTACCCACCTCTGTCATTCTAGCAGTGTGCTGAAGTTGTACTGAAAGGGCACCCAGGTGTGTTGCAGAGTTTGAAAAGCTATATCAGATTGCAATGGTCATACCTGTGGCTAGTGCAGTATGTGAACATGGCTTCAGTCCTCGGAACTGTATAAAATCCAAATCCAGGAACTCTCTGAACAGTAAAACAATTACAAAACTTAATGATAATCTCAGAACTGGGTGGCAGTAGAGGTACTGTAGATTTTAAACAAACAGCATGCACATGGTGACACATGAAGACCTGAAGAAGAGAGTTAGTGTCAGGCTTATTTCACTCACCAGAACAAGGGGGTCAATTGAAACAGTTAGTGGATGCCTAAAACTGGTATTACTTTTTAAAAGCAGGCAGCCATTATATTTTATGTGTGAAGTACTTTCTTTTTCCTTTGATCATTTAGAAGACTCACTCTTACCTCACGTTAGGTGTGATGAGTGGAACAGCTCTCAACCTGGCAGCTGACATATCTATCTCTAATTGCCCCCCCCCACACACACACATAATTTGTGACCTTACTGACACATTCACTACTGCTTAGGAACAGCCACTCAGTAACTCCCAGGTCAGTCAGCTCAGTGACATTGAGATCAAAATGCTGATGTGGGGGGGGGGCATTGAGATAGGTCAGCTGCCAGGCTAAGAACTGTTCTAGCATGATATTATCACAATAGAAGACTCTGATGAGCAAAAGAAATAAGAAAAATACTTTAGAAAGAAATACAAAGTTACAAGAGTGGGGGAGGAGGGAGGGTGCATGGGATAGAGGGAGGGGTTGGGGAATGGGGGAACCATCCAATGTAAAGGGTCAGATGCCATATGGAAAGTTTTGATATGTATGGTACTGTATTGGGTGTTTTTTTTTTGTGTTTCTTTTCTTTTTTCCTGTATAAGCATTTTCTGGAAAACCTTAATAAAGCATATTATTATTATAGAGAAATAAAAAGTTACAACTGACTACTTCTTAAAAATTTATATTATTTCCCTGTCTGCCTGTTTTTGTTCCACTAGTTCTTTCAGTTTATGTTTATGGGAGTAGAGGTTTTAGCTCAGTATTTTGTCTTTTCATTCAGCTGCTAAATTGTCTGTTCTGTGTTTCTTACTATCCGTTGAGCCTGACATCCACTTTTCGGTCAAAGCCCTGGGCAACACAAGAAAGAAAGAAGGCCAGAAGACACCAAATTGTAAGTAAAATGTGTATTAACACTCACACACATGAGCAAATTAAATGTCATTTTTTAAGGACATTCCCTGCAAAATGTATCCCTCCCTCCCTTGAAACAGTGTGGGTCCCCCAAAACTCAATTTAAGCCCTGTCATTGTTCAGAGCTGTGTGTCCCATGCAAAGATTTAGAAACAACAAAAAAATGTTCAAAGGATGTGAGACCGTGACCCCATAAGATTTTCTTGGTAATGGATAAACCTAGGTATTGAGCATGTTGTTCTAAGGGTAACAACTGAAGATCATCGCACAGTGAACAGTAGTATGTCAACTTGCCTGCCCCAAGACAAAGTGACACACACTGTTCAAAAGTTCAAAGACCCTCTCCAGACAAGATGCAGTGAACACACAGCAGATTGGGAGGGCATCAGTGAAAGAGATGATACTTCTGAGGGCAGATATTTTGTGACTCAGGGACCAAAACTGTTTTTATTCTATATATAATAAACCAAATTTAGAATAAACTGATTTAACTAAGTAGTCAACACAGTTGACATGAGTAAGCTAGGAATCTAAAGTCAAATTAAGAAATTTGAATTATCTGACAGACTTTATTAGCTGACCATTGAAATTTTTGAGTTATAGTGGCACTGAAGCAGCCTTTTTTCCCCCAATGAAAACCATATCTTTTGTTTTCTGGACATTAAGTATCAGTTAGTTATGGGAAAGCCCATATTTGCAGCTGCATAGTGAGAGCTATGAGTGCTAGTACATTGAGAAGGGCGCTCTGGAAGCATGTGACCGGATACCGAATGCAATACAGCTGTCTCCTTTCGCCAAGTGGAGTTGAAGTACATCTCTCCACATCCTCTCCATTCACCACAGGGCTATTCCTTTGTTTTCTTCCCCGCCACACTATTTTCTTGCTGCTGACTTGAAATCCTGAGCGCAGCTAACAGAAAAGAAATGCAAAAAAGACACTGACAGCCATCACTCACCAACCCATATTTCTCCTTTTCTGTAGGTACCTTCATTTTCACGATGTTGATATCACATCCAGCAGCAATCGCCACAGAGAGCAGATAACAGCGGTTAGTGTCACTCACTCCTCACTCCTTACTCTTGAGTCCTGCTGTTTTCTAGCACTGTTGCTTTGTCCTCATCCTCACTGACAAACTGATTTTTCTGTTTGAATAGCATGTCTTTTTTTATTATTTCAGACTAAGGAATGAAGTGATTGTTCTGGTTGAATTGCTGTCTGGCAATCACCCCTATGAATAATTAAAATATTGGTGTGGTATTGTGCTATTTCTTATCAACAATGAGTGCTTGCACCCTCCTAATACAGTCACAGTATGAGCCCAGCATGTAAAGTCAAAATGTAACCTGTGGGGAAGGCATTTTTTTTAAATTGCTAGTGGCAGCCATCTATAATAGTAACATTTGCCAAAAAAGCCGTTTTTAAAAAAATCAGAGATAAATAAAAGTAGACTCAGATTGAAGCTAAGGATCTGGTCGATACATTTTTTCTAAAAAAGAATGCTCTCTTTTTGTCAGCTAATAAATGCTGCTGTTTTAAGATGCTGTCCCTATTTCATCAGCTTACAACCTCTGCAGCAGAGGATGTAAAGACCAGTCCCTGAATAATAAAGATGGGAAATTAAGAAAAATAGGAATAAGTGTTACTGAGTGGGGAAATGAGAAACCACAACCTCTGACTAATCCATGTTGTCCAGCATATTTCTTCATTTCCTTTTATAAACAACAGTAGACACCACACACACACAGCTGGACTTAGAACAATGTTCTGCAGGGCAGGAACTTTATACCTAGTAAAACACAGAACTCGATTTCCAAACATTGACACAGGGCTTGAATCAAGTCCTGTGTCAACCCTATTGTTTGGCACAACTGTGCCCAGTTTTAGTACATTGGGTGCAGCTGCAACAGTTTCAACACCTAATGGCAGCTTGCACCAAATATTTGGCACGAGCCCCATAAAAATGATCCCCAAAATGGTGTACATTAGGAGCTGGTCTAACTTGAGGCATTCGGCACACCTGACTGAGAATCATGATCAGTGCCAAGAGGATGCTGCAAGCCCCCTAAGATGTATGTTTGGTGCACCAGGGACTTGTGGCTTACATAGGGCTATTGAAAATCTGACCCACAGTTTTATATTTCTTATTGATTTTTTCTTCAGTTTTCAATTCTATTTCACAAAATATATTGTGGCAGAATATGTTAGATAAAGGTAATGACTGCTCCTTAACATCTGTCATTTTTGTACTATATCGTGAGACTTGGGCCCATGTGAGATTAGGTCCTGATGGTAACGTTTCAAATAAATTTTTGATTAACAAAGGGGTACGTCAGAGATGCCTTTTACTCCCCACCCTATTTAATATTTATACGGACAGACTTTTGAATGCTCTCAGAAAGGTGTCATGTGACTCACCTAAAATTGGAATACTGGGCATACCGGCTTTGGCGTATGTGGATGATTTACTCCTTCTGTCCTTACCACAATCAGGTTTACAAAAAAAATTAGACTGTTTAGCTAGAGAGTCACTACAATTACCCCTGACAGTTATCAGAATAAGAGTAAGGTAATGATTTTTAGCAAAGGGAATTCAACTACTGTTGGAAATAGAAAATTGGAAATCTATGTATAAGTACTGTAAATAAATATGTTTATTTGGGTCTAACTGTTTCCTCTAATGGTTCCTGGTGCTCTCACATCATGAACACTATGAATAAAATAACAAAACTGTATTAGGCTTAAAAAATTCAATTACAGCTATGGTGACAATAGTATCAGACCCTTGATCTGAGTCATTCTCTCAAAACTAAATCCACAAGTTCTTTTTGCTGCAGAGATCTGAACACCATACATGGTCTCACAAGTGAAGAAAATTTCAATACAACTTTTTAAAATCTTCCTTTGGGTCTAAATAAATCTCAGCGGCATTGATGGGCAGTAGTGATTGTTTTTTTTTTAAATTATTTCAGGTTAGGGTTTTTTTCCATTGTAGTGGAGCAGTGTATGTTGTACAGTATTTCTATATCTACCAGGGAACACAGTATTGCTGATCTTTTTCAGGTCAGAGGAGAAGAGGAGCACTTACGTTAACCTTTAAACTTTATAATTCTATAGGGTGAAAGCACAATATCAGGAGATCGGAGAAAAGGGGAATGGAGTGGATCAGTGATTTGTAGAGCATTGCGTGATTGTGTCTGATCAAGGGAAGTGTCCGGTAGCCCACCCATCCTCACCCCTTCCCACCCACCCGAGCTCATTGACCTTTTCAGACATATGTTGAGAGTGCATATTGTAACCTCCTGCTCAGAGACAGGAAAGGGAGGAACAAGGAAGAAGTGGGGGAAACAAAATCTGAAGTCATAGGAAGAGGCTTAGCACACATGGATAGCACAGCCTCTCAGATAGTGTTAATTTAACTGAACAACTTAAGGGTAATCTCTTTCTATGTAAAAGAAAGAAAGAGGGAGAGAGAGAGAGAGAGAGAGAGAGAAGAAAGGAGGTAAGAAGAGAGCATACATACAAAAATAACAACAAGGGGCCTAGCAATAGTAACAGGAGGGTTTAGATAGCAAACAAGGAGGTGACAGAGACAGACCAGAAGGGCAAGATGTAGAGACTGGTGCACTGCAGTGGGTGTGGGGCAGCAGTCTACAGGAGGACATTCTTGGTGCTGCAGTGCTGCCCCATATGCAGGCACCTCTCTGGGATGAGGGCAGAGGTAGCCAGTCTTTGGGCTGAGCTGGCTGGGGTACTGGGGACCTTTGCCCCCACCCAGAGGCCACCATATCCCCATCCACTACCACAACGGTTCTCCAGGCAGGAGGCTAGATGGACTATGGTGGGTTCAGGGAAGGTGAGGGAAGTGAGACAGAGGCACATCCCCCAACTAGTTCAACTTACAAACTCCTATGCTGTCCTGGAAGAGCAGTTGAGTCCCAAAAGTGAACCCGAGGTTGAGACCAGGGAGGATGAGTGGGTCCTCCAGAAGGGAGACCCAAGGGCAGGAGGCAGAGAAACCCAGAGGAAGAGGAAGCTACTCCTGGTGGGGGACTCAGTTGTCCAGGGAATGGATCTGGGCACAGGTAGTGGGGTGGAGAGGGAGGTAAATTGCCTTCCAGGAGGCACAGCTCAGAGGGAAGGGGAGTGGATCCAGAGGATCACTAAGGCAGTAGCAAGGGGGCAGCTGGAGGTCACTGTCCACCAAATGACCTAGCCAGGGATGAGGCAGGTGTACAGCAAGTGCAGGAGGGCTTCAGAGAATTAGGAAGGTGCCTTGGGGAGGTAGCAAGCTCCATGACATTCTCAGAGGTGCTACCGGTCCATGGCAGGGGGGAGGCTAGGAATCTCTGCATCAGAAGCTTCAACACTTGATTGGAGGGCTGGTGCAGGGAAAAGGGTTTTGGCTTCATTGGGGACCCACCTGTAAAGATGCAGGCCTGTACAAGGATAAAGACCTTTATCCATTTGGGAAGGGGACAGCAGTCCTCAATGAATGGTTTAAATGTCTTCTTGGCAAGCATTTAAACTAGCAAGGTGGGGTAGATGAGAGCAGGAAGACTCAAGCAGCCCACCCCATCAGGTTAGAGCAGCCAGCAAAGAAGATAAGGAAGTCGAGTTGTTGACAGGTACACCTGAACCCATTATAAGGGGTATAACAGAGGAAGGGATGCAACAAAGGAAAGAAACTGGAATTGGGAGGAGAAAACAAGAAGGCATGAGCAGGAATAAAAAGTGGGCAGGCAGTGAAACATGGAAGGTCATGTTTACAAATGCCCGAAGCCTAGGAAATAAAAACCCAGACTTGCTGGCCTTGTTGGCAGAGGCTGACCTGGACATAGTGGCAATAACAGAGATGTGGTACACTGTAAACCATGACTTGGAGCTAAGTGTACCAGGTTATGCTCTATTCAGGAGAGACAGACAGGGTAACAAAGCGGGAGGAGTGGCCCTGTACAGTATATCGGGAAGGTATAAATGCTATTATGATAAAGGGTAGGTGGGGGGATGAGGCATTGTGGGTCACACTTGATCCAGACAATAGCATAGCAATTTACACAGGGATGATCTACAGGCTTCCAGCTCGGTGGGGGGGGGGCAGAGTGGATAGGCAGCTAGAGGAAGAAATACATGAAATGGCAACAAAAGGGGTGGTACTACTGCTGGGTGATTTTAGTATGCCAGACATGGATTGGACCATCCCAGTAGCAGTCTCAGCCAGGAGCAGAGATATCTTATACTCTCTGCAGGGGGCAGGCCTCAGGCAGCTAGTGTTAGAACCCACCAGGGACAGGGTGATTCTGGACCTAGTATTGAAAAATGGAGACAGAATCACAGAAGTCCATGTGGAAGGTCACCTGAGGTTCACAAACCGCTACACAGTGTGGTTTAATATGGGTGCAGGGTCACAGTCAAGCCACACAAAGGTGAGGGTCTTGGATTTTAGGAGGGCAGATTTTGCAAGGATAGGGATAAGTATCAAGGAAGCACTGGCAAGGAAGAATGCAAAGGCAAGATAGAGGAGCAGTGAGTACACCTAAAAGGGGCCATAGTGGAGGTGACAAACCAATGCACTAGGCTGAGAAGCAAAGGCAAGAGAAGGAAGAAACCACTATGGTTCTCAATAGATGTAGCAGAGAAAGAAAGAGCCCAAAAGTTGATTTTCAGAAAATATAAGGTGACATGGAGGATAGGGTGGTATAGCTAAATAGTCTGAGGGAAGCAAGGAAAGCTGTTAAGTATGCAAAGGTGCAAACAGATGTAAGATTAGCACAGATGGTGAAGAAAGGGGATAAGACATTCTATAGGTACATCAGTGAAAGAAGGAAGGCCTGGGGTGGGACTATAAGACTCAGAGGGGGATGAAGGAGAGTGTGCGAAGGGTGAATTGGAAAAGGCATTAATACAGAACAAATGCTTCTGTTCAGTCTTCACTGAAGAAGCCAAGGGACAGGGACCACAGCTAAGCATCAGATACAAAGGGAGGGGAGGTGAACACCAGTCCATTTACAGAATGGAGAGTCCTAGAGGAGTTTACAAAACTGAGGGTGGACAAGGCAATGGGTCCAGATGGCATACATCCCAGGATATTAAAGGAGCTATTGATGGAGCTAACAGCACCACTGGCAGCCCCGTTCAATGAGTTGATCAGTACAGAAATAATTCCAGAGGACTGGAGGAGGGCACATGTGGTCTCTCTTCACAAGAGTGGAAGCATAGAGGAGGCAGGAAACTATTGGCTGATCAGCCTCACATCGGTGGTGTGTAAGATTATGAAGGCACTGCTTAAGGAAAGGATTGTGGAACACTTGCAATCCATCAGTGCACAGGATCCAAGGCAGCATAGATTCACAGCAGGAAGGTCATGTCAAACAAATCTGATAGATTAATTTGGCTGGGTGACAAAGGAGGTAGATCAGGTGGGAGCAGTAGATGTCACCTACCTAGATTTCTGCAAGGCCTTTGACACTGTTCCACATAGGAGACTAGTAAAGAAGTTGGGTTGCCTGGGTTTGGGCAACAAGGTGATGAACTGGGTTAGAAACTGACTGAGGGACATGAAGCAGAGGATGGTGGTAAATGGGATCCAATCCGAGGAAAGGGGGGTGACCAGTGGGTGCCTCAGGGGTCGGTCCTGAGGCCAGTCCTTTTTAATGTCTTCATTAGTGACATTGCAGAATGGCTGGAAGGGAAGGTTTGCCTATTTGCAGATGACACCAAGATCTGCAACAGGGTGGACACACCTGAGGGGGTTGAGAGAGAGAATGAGGAGGGACCTAGGAAGGCTGGAAGAATGGTTCAAAGAGTGGCAACTGAGGTTCAATGTGAAGAAGTGCAAAATCATGCACCTAGGGTGCAGGAACACTGCAGTGAGCTACAGGATGCAGGAGGGATTGCTAGTGAAGAAAGGGATCTGGGAATTATCATCTCAGATGATGTAAAGGTGGCCAAACAGTGTACAAAGGCTCTAGGGAGGGCCAGTGGCATGTTGGGGTGCATAGGTAGGGGTATCACTGGAAGAAGAAGGGAGATGGTGATACCACTATACAAAACACTGGTGAGGCTGCATCTTGAAACACTGAATACAGTTCTGGAGTCCACATCTTCATAAAGACCTAGACAGGGTGGAGGCAGTTCAGAGAAGAGCAACTAAAATTGTGCAGGACTCACACCAGAAGGCATGGAGAGATTGAAAGACCTCAATATGTATACACTGGAAGATAGGAGGGAACAGGGAGATATGATAGACACTTTTGAGTATCTTCAGGGCATGAACAAGGTGCAGGTGGGTGACATCTTTCAGTATACGAGGGTCACAAGAACAAGGGAGCATGATATGAGATTGGAGGGAGGCAGGTTAAGGGGCAATGTAAGGATTTTTTTTTTCATGGAAAGGGTGGCGGATGCATTGCATAGCCTACCCCAGGAAGTGGTGGAAGCGAACACAGTAGGAGGATTCAAACATGCATGGTATAGGCATAAGGGAACCCTAGAGGTGGGTGGGTGGGAGGGAGAGGCTAAATCCAATGACTGAGTATGGTCAGCAGGTGCTGATAAAGGTAGGGTACACAAGCAGACTCAATGGGCCTAGTGGTCCTTATCTGTACTCAGTTTTCTATGTTTCTGTGTTTCTATCCCTACTTCTTATATTAGAACAAAACTTGGCTTAGATAGTTATAAAGCCCTGATTGACTCTCGTTTGGAAATATTGGATTAAGTGCACAAGATCACCTTCTGGTAGATTTCCACATATTTTTCTTTAGGAAAAAGAAAAGTGGGGGTATTTAGGATACAAAAAGTCCATATGGTTATTGTATGTGCACCTTTTAATAAGAGAATATAGGTTTACTTATTTATATAATTACTTCAAAAATGGTATTGTCATTAGTCTAAAATATAAGACATTTCAAAAGAATAACATCAGAAATCACAAACAAGAGGTGGACTTAGACATTATTAAAAGGTCCAGACTTTCACCTTGGTATGCATTAAATGATGTGAGGTTTGGATGTACTGTGTAAGAGAATGAATTCATGGCAGCTAAATTTCAGTGTTTCATCCGCTTCAACATTTTCACACTAGAGAAAGCTAACTTGTCAGTTGTAGTATATATTTTAGCTGCATATACTTTTCACTGGATTTTCAAAATAGTAAATATAGCAACAATTTTATTCCAGCAAAAATAATGTCTTATACAGTAGATTCTATCTGGATCATATCCTTGACCCAAAGAGGAGAAGTGCATACATGAGTTATAAATCTGAGACCTTTCCTAGTAATGTAGACCTGGCAAGATTTGCTGGTATTTTAAATGCTTCTTAAACCCCTTGTTCTTGCCCTCTGTGGGGTGTGGAGAATTTATATCATGTTTTGTTTGGATGCCCATGATATGAAAAAATGTGTGTCATGTGGATATATAGTATTTGGAGTGAAATGAGCTGTATGCCAGATGATCCTCTAAATTTTCTATTTACAGTGCAAGATGGAATTATTATCAATAAACTTGCAGAGTACTTTTATATTATTAAAAGGGTCAGGAAAAGCAAACCTTTTAGCTATCAAGATAAAATGTTTTGATGTAGAGTTTCACCATGTATATTTTATATGTTTATAATTTTAATACTTCTGTGAAAGGTGGATATGTTTGTTAAATGTTTGCAAGTATATGGTTTTAAGTGGTAAAGGCATACACTGATCAATGAAGTTTTCTTTGACTTGACTTACGTTTTATATTTCATAAATCTAAAGCATATCCGTGAAGCTGTCATGTCTAGGAGCATCCCCCCCATACATTCTCAAGCTGTCCAGCAAGGTATTGTACAAAGTGAAGGTTTAGAGATATTTGACAGACTGCTTTTTTATGGCTGCAGTGGGCGTAGCCCTGCAGACATCTTGTGAGCACAGTGAATAAAACGGAGCTTACTGGATACCAGACAGACTTCTAAATAGTGGAAGTGAACGGCAATCACTGCGTGTTCACTGCACTATTTTGTCCGTCTCTACTGGTGGAACATGGCACTGTCACTGCCACAACTAGGATATGCAACTCCTTTCAAAGAACAAGAACATTGCTTCTTCTATATTTATCCTAACAGCCCCAGTCATGTGACCCACAGCTGAAGTCACTCACCTTCCTCTGTGAACACAGTCATACTGAACATTTTTTACCTAGGGTCTAGTTTATCAAGGGAGGCAAAACTGGCACAATTGAGAGCTTCTGGATAAAGTAT
Source organism: Neoceratodus forsteri (assembly GCA_016271365.2). Taxonomy (NCBI): domain Eukaryota; kingdom Metazoa; phylum Chordata; order Ceratodontiformes; family Ceratodontidae; genus Neoceratodus; species Neoceratodus forsteri. The sequence continues at coordinate 438,162,369 of JADMNL010000023.1, forward strand.
AGAAATAAATCACAATATTCAGAAGTACGACTGTACTACTCCCACTACTTGATCCAGGTGGGCACATGCGGCAAAGTACAAAACTTTGATAGGTAACATCAGTTGTATATGAATTCAGATTTAAGCAGTGACTGTGTTTATATTCACAGTTTCATGCTGACAGAAAATAAAATCACACACACACTTAAGGAAGTTAGCATTTAAAAGGCATTTCATTTTGATGGGTTGGTGTTTACATTCACTATTGTACTGGATCAGAACTGAAAGCTGTTGACTGCTTCTTTCTCTAGCAGGAATGCAATTGCCCCGGCAAGTCAGATATAACTCTTAATTACAAATGAGGTTTTGGAACCTTACACGAATAACTGGACATGCCAAGGCTGGGTTCTGAATTTGCCAAATCAAATGCCCATGGAAGTGTTTTATAAGATTCTGCTTCTTTACTTTTGTGGTAATGTTATCCATGACTTACTGTATATCCCCCCTCCCCAGATAAAATGGAACACGTCCTGTGATCCAGTTTGTGATCACTCTTCTTTCTGTCCTATGGGGCTCTTTTAGTTGTCAAATGCATGTTCTGCTGAAGGAGGGGCATGTGTTTAGCTCTGTCTCCAAGCAACCCAGACTCAGACCTCTCAGGAATGCTGGAATGGAAGCAGAGGCTTGAAGTGGATAAGCTTTTTCATCGTGACACAGTGACTGGCGTATTATCTGTTTTCTGCCCAATTATGCCAATTACTCAGAGTTTACAAGTTAATTCACAAAACAGCTTCCTGGTAAAGGTCAGTACTTGTTGAGTTAATGTAAGTGAGATGCTGGTCTCTCCCTTGAAAGAAAAAAAACAATTTATGGAAAAAAATGACTGCCGGTGCTGCACAGTGGCTTTTTTTTAAGGTAGGGAAGGTATATACTGTAGGATATCACTATGGGCTGCTTATTTCCCATTACAGTACAGGACTTGCACTTTGATTTATAGGGTCCCACACTCAAAAGCCGCAGGCTGCATCACACAAGTGCCTGCGCTCACCAACTAAGATGCACTGGCACAAAATAATGGTATATTCAAAAGTTGCACCATTGGGATTCGATCGCACATGTGTGGCTGAATATCCCGAACATGCATGATCACGCAATGAGATATGTGCGCTGCGGCAGGTGACCTGAATCCCATGCGGACCATTGGGAAATGTGCTATAGGCGGCCACATGCACAGTACACAAAATTGCAATATTCAGCCAGGATATACAAATGGCCTCACTGCACAGTGAGCACCCAAACAGCACATGTGTCTCTCATTACTGGAATGTATTGAAGCCATTTGCATACCCAAGGCATGCGCAGTTCCAGCTTTGCAGGGCTGCCCCACCCTTCCACAAAGGTGAACAGGAGGTACTGCAGCCTAGCAGGCAGGTGTGCTGGAATGTTTGTGTGTGTGTGGGTGGGTGGGCTGCAGTGGCCTGCTCACTGTGCTAATACCCATGGCCATGTACTGGGTCAGACAGGGGTACAGGGGGCCCACCTAGTCAAGCAAAAGTGGAGGGCAAAGGGTGAAACACACTGAGCAGTATACACAGAAATGTGATACACCAGCTACGTTTGCAGCTTACAGTTACCTGCTGTTCCCCACACAACCCTACATGATAGTAACATGGTGATGCATACAAGGAATGTCAGTGTTCAGAAGGTGACCAGGTACTCAAGTGTGTGGGTATCACCCAGATCTCTCCAGGTAACCCAGTGTACCAGTCTGACACTGACCATGTAGGGGCCCATGGTGCCTGCATGCCCAACACCAGAGGGATCGGGTGTCCATGAGGAATGCCCATGTCACCTCCAGACCCTAGATTGTGCCACCCCTGCCCCATACTGCCCACTGTTGTGCTATGTCCACCACATGAACCCCACACAGACCCCCTGCAGTACCCCTGTGGTGGTGTCACACCACATGGCAGGCATTGGTGTCATGTCTGTGGCTCCCTCTTCTGTGCACCTATGGTGTACCACCATGGGTGTGTGCCACAAGTCAGTCCCTGGCACATTCCATGCTGCCACTAGTACCACCACCGTGCTACCTGGACATCATTGCCCCAGACATCAACTGGGGTGCATGCCACCACTGGGTGGTGCCCAGCAGACCTCATGGGTGTAAGCCAAGGCACCTGGTACATGTGCTGCAGTGTGGCTAACTGTGCTGGGGGCACCCAACCACACTGGAATGTGGTTACTGGCTGTCCATGTCCTAGGTGCAGTGTGGGGATGGCTCTCTGGGTGGTGCCAGTAGTGTCCCAGCACCTGTGGCTTTGGGTACTTCTGTCCTGGCAGGACTGCTGTGTTTGGGTGCCTGAGGCATGTCCTAGTGCACCTCCAAGGGCTGTCTCAGGATGGCCTGCCTGCAGTTCTGTGCCTGCCTGTAGGTGGCTGGCTGATTTAGGCCATCCTTTTGTCTGCCTAACCTTGAATGGCACATTTCTGAGATGCGTGGCAGATGCACCGCACATTTTGGCTGAATATATGGATGCATGGCATATTCATGTACACGCCCACTTTTTTGCACCATATACATTATTTATGCATGATCACATTCAGAAATGTGCGCTGCATCTCTCCCTTTGGAATATCGCACTTCCACACATTTTCTGAGATGTGCAGTGCATCTCTATTTTGGGCCGTGCATCTCCTTTGAAAATGTGGGCCTCACTGTGCAAGTTCATACAGCAACATTTCTTACAATCAGATCAGAACTGTGCAGAATCAGTTGCTTCTTCTAGGCCTCCCATTTTCCCAAATAACAAATCACTTTATTTCTTTATTCCTTCAATTTCATTTTTTTCTTCTCTCTGTTTTTAATCTCCCTTTCATCCCCTCCCTCACTCTCTCCACCACTTGCTCACCTGCATGCAAAATGGAAACACTGTTTTTGAAGCTCCCCTAGTAGAATTCCACTGTTTGGAAGGTCAATATTTCAAATTATCTATCTCAAACTCAGGATAAAGTAAACACCTAGATGTAAATACTGTTAATTTAAATCTAGCAGACACTCAGAACATAGAATAAGGGTAATTACATTTTTTATCAACATTTTGTTCAAGCAGGTATAAAGGAGATGAGTCAAGAAAAAAAGTAAATTTAGCCATAGGTACCAGATCCAACCTTGGTCCTGCACTACTTTACATATATAGGGTTGACAAGAGAAGTGCAGTAGTTCATTAAAAAAAATCATGTAATGTTATTCCTTGGCTCACCCCTGACCAACTGACCTTTGGCTTGCCTTAGGACAGAAATGATCTAGTCACTGCCTAACCCTAAGTCAATAAGTTTGACGTCATTAGCATAAAGCACTAATTCAGTGGCAGTTTAACAAATTATAACTACAACACACACACACACACACACAGAATGATTTCAGCAGTAGAAAAAAGCTGTTTCAAAAGAGCAATTTTTACATGTATAGATTTTCAGTGACATGGTCTTATATGGTGGGGAAGTTGAAGATTTTTTTTTTATCCTCCTCCAGGCTACTCTGAGCCTCACTCCTTCAGGAGACACATACGGTGCCTGACCCAGCTTCTCCACCTTACCTGAACCCTCCAGATCCCCCATGGAGCCATGGTTCTTCCCCTCAGGTGGAGACGAGGCAGGGCACTTCACCCCGAAACTTACATTTTGTAGGGTCCAGCAGTGTCAGGAAGGTGTGAGCCTAATGGGGTCTACCCAAGCACTTTGTCATCTTGAGGCTCAGAGAGCTATTATCTGCTGTTCTTTGAGGGAGTGGAATGCACCTTGGCATCAAGGCATTACCGCTGATGTCACCACTCCTCAACCCTTTCTAGATGCTCAGCACATGACATTTCTCTGGCTTCTGCAAGAGGCCAGTCATATACCGAGTGTGAACCCCCCTCCCTCCTGGGAAAGGAGAGCTGTCCTCCGGATGCTCAATCCTCTCTCTCTCTCCCCTCCGACCCCCAATGGCCTGGGCTCATTCCCGAACCCGGGTCACCAGTGTGGCATGAGGTATGGCATCCAGCACCTCAACCCTCAGCGCCACCAGGCAAGCAAAGTTGAAGATTTTATAAATTGAGATCTCCCATCACAAACTTTGGGATGACAGCTCCAAAACATACTTATTATTGTGCTGTTAATGGGCAGTCCGTTGATTCATTACAGTACTGTAACTGGATAGTAAACAACTACAAAAAATGAACTTTCTTAGATTAGTGCTATTTATATGTACTGTCTATGGTGTTCCATGTTGTTGACAGCTTTAAAGCATACCAATCACTGGCTCACTTATGGACCGTTTACTATTTTATTAGCACAATTAAATCCAATAGTAAATAAGCATAGACAATGAACATTGTTAAATTAGAGGTGTTATATGCTCTCCTTTTAGTTTGTCTTGCTATTTAATTGGAGCTGCTACTCTTCCTGTCCCATAAGGTTTAGATTTAAATATGTATTAGTATTAGGAAGGGAGGCTTAGAAAATCAGGATATTTTATTATGAACCTCGTGAAGACAGCTCTGTGGTGATTCAATTATTGTGCAACTGATGGGTAGCATACTGATCTATCACAAAAATGGAACTGAATAATAAACAAGCACAGAACATGAATTATGTTAAATTGGAGCAGTTATGCAGTTTGTATTGTTCAAAGTATTCTAGGACAGGGATGGGGCAGAAGGGGGTGAGGCCATCAAGAAATGGAGGGCAATGAGTACCAATGCCCGTAGTCTGGGCAACAAGCTCCCTGAGCTGGTGGCCTTAATGGAAGAGGGATGCCTGGATATCGTAGCAGTCACAGAAACATGGTACACAGAGAACCATGACTGGGATGTTAACATACCAGGGTACATAACCTACAGGACAGACAGGCAGGGGAGAAGAGGGGGAGGAGTAGCTCTCTATGTAAAGGAAGGGATAAAAGCAACTGAACAAAAGAGTAAACAGGGAGGAGAGGAGGCACTGTGGGTCACCTTGGAGACTGGAAAGGGCACCACAATCCGCACAGGGTTGTGTACAGACCCCATGTCAGGGAAAGGAATGGACAAGAATATGATGGAAGGCATTCTTAGAATGGCAGAGAAAGGGAGATACTGTTGATGGGAGACCTGAATATGCCAGATGTTAACTGGAGCACATTTGCTGCAGCGACATCCAAGAGCAGGGCCATTCTTGACGCCCTACAGGTGGCAGGCATTAGACAGCTAGTTTGGAACCCACTCATGAGGAGCAATCTTAGACCTCGTGCTCTCAAGCGGGGCAGTGAGAGGATCTCAGATCTAGAAGTGGGTTGCCATTTGGGGACAAGTGACCATCAAACAGTGTGGTTCACGTTAAACTCAGCTACAGAGTCAAGCCATCAAAAGTGAGGGTACTGGACTTTAGGAGGGCTGACTTTGGCAAAGATGGGAGAGTGCCTCAGAAAAGCACTAGCAAACAGGCTAGAAGGAGGTGTGGAGCAACAATGGGGAATTATCAAAACTGCCATCACAGAGGCAACAAGCCTTTGTGTGAAGCAAATAAACAAATCAAAATGAAAGAAAAAGCCACTATGGTTCTCAAGAGAGGTGGCTGTGAAAGTCAGGAAGAAAAAGATAGCATTCCAGAAGTATAAGGAAACACAGAAGGAGCGGGACAAAGAGCTGTACCAGTTAAGGCAGAAAGAAGCAGGGAGGGAAGTCAGAATAGCAAAGGCCCAAACTGAGGAAAAGATAGCCAACTCAGTTAAGAAGGGGATAAAACCTTTATAGGTACATCAGCGCATGAGAAAGACAAAGGGAGGGATAGTGAGGCTGAATAGAATAAACGGTGGTGGGCAGAGGGGACAGTGAAAAGCAGGAATACTGAACGAATATTTCTGCTCAGTATTCACAAAGAGATGGGAAAGTGCCTAATCCAATTAACAGAAGCACTCTTGATAGGGGTCGATCCCAGTCCTTTCACAGAAGAAAGGGTTCTGAAAGAACTCCTAAAACTGAAGGTGGACAAAGCAATGGGTCCTGATGGAATTCACCCAGAATTCTAAAAGAATTAAGGGAGGAACTAGTGAAACCACTGGCTACTCTTTTTAATAAATCATGGGAGGATAGTGTGTGGTACCCGAGGACTGAAGGAAGGCGGATGTGATTCCCCTTCACAAAAGTGGGACCAAGACAGAGGCAGGAAACTACAGACCTGTCAGTCTGACCTCTGTGGTAGGGAAAGTGATGGAGTCACTTCTGAAGGAAAGAATAGTTGAGTACCTAGAGGTCAGTGGAGCACAGGATCCAAGGCAGCATGGGTTCACAGCGGGAAGGTCATGTCAGATGAATCTAATAGATTTCTTTGACTGGGTGACCAAAGTAGTAGACCAGGGAGGGGCTGTGGACATGGCCTACCTAGACTTTAGCAAGGCATTTGACACAGTCCCACACAAAGATTATTAGTCAAATTAACCAGCCTGGAGTGGGTCCCAGGGTGGTAGCCTAGATAAAACATTGGCTGGACAACAGGGCACAGAAGGTAATTGTAAATGGAGTCCACTCTGAAGAAAGGGCGGTTACTAGTGGGTACCGCAGGGTTCAGTATTGGGTCCAGTCCTTTAATGTCTTCATCAGTGGCATTGCAGAGGGACTGGAAGGAAAAGTATGCCTTTTTGCAGATGACACAAAGATCTGCAACAGGGTTGATACACAAGGAGGCGTGGAAAGGATGAAAAGGGACTTGGCAAGGTTGGAGGAATGGTCTGACGTATGGCAGCTAGGATTCAATGCAAAAAGTGCAAAATAATGCACTGGGAAACAAGAACCCAGGGAAGAATACACAATGGGTGGGAGGTAGAATACAACAAAAACAGGAAAGGGACCTAGGGGAATCATATCAGATGACCTTAAGGTTAGCAAGCAATGTGAGAAGGCAGTAGGGAGGGCCGGGGTATACTGGGATGTATAGGGAGAGGCATCAGCAGCAGAAAACAGGAAGTTGTTATCCCTCAGTACAGACAGTTGGTGAGACCCCATCTGGAATACTGTCTCCAGTTCTGGAGACCCCATCTCTGCAAGGACATAGACAGGATAGAGGCAGTCCAGAGGAGGGCAACTAAAATGGTGCAGGGTCTGCAAGAGAAGCTGTATGAGGAGAGACTAAAGGAGCTTAATATGTATACCCTTGATGAAAAGAAGGGAGACGGGGACATGATAGAAACTTTCAAGTACCCCAAGGGAATCAACAAAGTCCAAGAGGGTAGCATCTTTCAGAAAAAGAGACTTCAAAGAACAAGGAACACAATTTAAAGATAGAAGGAGGGCGGTTCAGGGCAATGTGAGGAAGTATTATTTCACAGAGAGGTAGTGGATGCATGGAACAGCCTTCCTGAGGAAGTTGTGGAGTCTAAAACTGTGGGAGAATTCAAGAATGCATGGGACAGACATAAGGCAATTCTTGTGGGGGGCAGGAAGATATAGGCTGTTGGTTAAATAGGATCTGCGGCCTATCCTGTAGGCAGGGAAATGGGCAGACTAGATGGGCCTAGCGGTCCTTATCTGCCATCAAAGTCTATGTTCTATGCTGTTTAATCAGAGCTGGTATGTCCTATGTACAGTATGTACCAGTAGCAAAGAATCATGGAGTTTACATTTTTATGTATTGGGAAGGGGGAGGGTCTAATTAGAATCAGCACAAGGGATTAGATGTTTTTAAATTATTTAGAGAAAAGGAGCACAAGCTTAATTCATCATATTATGTCTTTACCATACAAAAGCTTGTAGCATATTTTGAGAACTTTACCCTTGAAAAAGCACCCACAGGGGTGCAAAATGGTGTTGGGGAGTTCTAACTGTTGTGTTTTGGGGGGGTTGTAGTCCTACTATACCATAGATATGTACTCATTTTTGTGGTAAATAAATTTTGTACCTTCCTACTGCTGCAGTGGGCATAGCCCTGCAGATGCCTTGCAATCACTGTAGAGAAAAGGGAGCTTACTGGATATCGGCCTTTTTAAACACTGGAGGTGAATGGCAATCACTGTGCATCATCTGCACCATTTTGTCTGTCAGTACTGGCAGAACATGGCACTGTCTGCCATGTCCAAGATGGCTGCCAGAGTTTTCTGCGCACGTGTGAAGACTCGCACATGTGCACTGAACTCTAGCAGTACAGTCTGCCATATCCAAGATGGCCACTGGAGCCCAGTGAACATGTGTGAGTTGTCGTACATATGCAGAAAACTTCAGTAGCCATCATGGACATGGCAGACAGTGCTGTGTTCTTCCGGACCTTCATTGCAGCCATATTGGCTCTTGCTAGAGTTTATGTTTGTCAACTACATTTGAGCTTCAGAGTTCTTAACAGTATTGGTGACTATACTCAAGTGTACACGGAAGATGTGCTACAATACTGTAAAAAGTACTGCCAGACTCATAAACCTATGATGTAAAAATATCATAGACTCTCACTCGGACTTTGTTTTCTGTTGTGTATACACGATCTAGAGCCCTGCTGTCACAAGTGTCATCCTGCAGTCCTGTACAGCTGGAAGGTGTGCTTGAGATTACTTCTTTCTCTCTTCTGTTTGTATGCATTCCAATAATATTAGATTAACTCCCATAACACTAATAACTTACTATGTCACCCTATCCCCTCACCAGTAAAACAAAATTTCACAACTGATAATGTGGCATAACCATTAATAGAATTACGCATGTTTGGAATCTACACTGGTAATTTGCAAGCCCATTGTTTACTAAACTACACAACCCTGCACAGCAATAGGTAATCAGTTACTGTATATATGTTGAGACAATAACTGTAACCCTAAAAGGAACTGTGTAAATTTCTGTACAGTTTTTGCTTTTACACTGGATTCATTATCATTAGTTTTATTTATAATTAATGGGGATATACTGTGCATGACCACCCAGATATTACCTGACAGCAGATGGAGGGGGGGGGGTAGAGTATTTAATTTATATACTAACAATGCACAGTACATTACTCAGAGTAAGCAAAGTTTGGAAAGAGACACTAGTACACTATATTGAAACCCATCTCTCTCATTTCATGCCTGTAGGGTTAAAATCTTTTCAGAGTTAGGGTTAATCACCTTGTGTGCAACTGAAGACAATAATAACATTTTTAAAGTGATTACATGCAGAAGAGTTCCACTAGGAACATCAGAGCTGACTGGGTGGCCCAAGCATCCCTTTTCTGCCAACAAATTTTATGTTTCTACAGTGTATTTCTGTTTGTCTTTTGACACAAAAGTGACTGAAGTCCAATGGTTAGGGTTCTCCTAGTTCGGAAAGATTTGTAGGGAATGTGTATGGTTTGCATGTCAATCAGAATTCTATGAATCATGACAAGTGACACTAGCAGTGTCAGACCATAGTTACAGGTAGTGAAAAAGCTAGACACTGCACCACAAATTTTAAAATGATGACTAGGGTAATTACAGAAAACTAATTTTTTTTCCAAAGAATTTGAATGGCAGCATTTTCCAGTCACTGATTGGGATTCCATCCAAGAGGTATCTCCTGTTTCCAGGAATGTGTCCATATTGGACAACAATGCACTCTTAATGGGGGGGTACTGAAGGAGACAAGTACTCTTATTGGTGCATCATGTTACTATGGGATTTTGATCTATTTTTCCTTTAACTTCCCTGCAATACAAGCTTCCATTTTCAGTACTGTGGTGACTAAACATTTTAGTGACTGCATATATAAATGTTTTCTGGGTATTTGTTTATATATGTGTGTATATATATATATATTTTATACATATATATATAAAATAAGCTTTATTTCTATGGCACCTTTCAAAAACCAAGGCGCCTTACAAAATTTAAAAACACAATCAAACAGTTCAACTCTTAAAATATATAAAACAGCTGACACAACTGGGCAATTAAAACCAAACACCAAATGCTTTAATCCATAATTATGTTTTCAGGGTCCTTTTAAATCCCTCCATGGTCACACACACTCCCATAACTGATGGGGTATAGAATTCCAGAGGGTAGGGGCCACATGCATAAATGTACAGGCCCCAGAAGATATCAAACACACCCTTGGGATCTTTAGCAACCCCTCGTCAGCTGAGCGGAGCGATCACCCAGGGCAGTAAGGGACCAGGAGCTCTTTCAGGTAGTCTGGGCCAAGTCCACGTAGGGCTTTAAAAGTCAGAAGACTGACTTTAAAGGTGATCCACCACTGTACTGGCATCCAGTGCAGTCCGTGCAGCACCAGCGAAATATGACTGAACCGGGAGGTACCAGTCAAAAGCCAGGCCGCTGCATTCTGCACCAGCTGCAAGAGGCAAGATTTCCACCCCAGGAAGCCCTAGGTAAAGGGAATTGCAATAGTCCAAGCGTGAAGACACAAAGGCATGGACCAGCATAGGAAGATCGTTGGACGGAACAAGGTGCCTAATCCTGGAGATATTCCTCAGGTGGTAAAATGAGGACTTTACCACGGCAGACACCTGCGAATACAGAGACAGCCCTTCATCAACAATTACCCCCAGGTTACGCACCATTTCAGTGGTTGGGAGTGAAACACCCCCAAGATAAATCCCAGAGGGTGAACCAACCCCCTGCCCCCCTATCTGGCATGCCGGATCCACAACCAGCAACTCTATCTTTTCCAAGTTCAACTTCAACTAACTCAAGTCAATCCACTCCTGGATTTCTTTGAGGCAGTTATTAAAGACCGAGAGAGCTCCATCCTGGTTGGGAGCAAAAGAAAGGTAGAGCTGGGTATCATCAACATAGCAGTGCAACCTCAGCCCATACCTTCTTACAATGTCTTCGAGGGGCAGCATGTACACTATGAACAACATGGGGGACAACACAGAGCCCTGAGAAACCCCACAAGGCAGAAAAACTGGGCCCAAGGAATAAACCCCAGAAACCACTCTCTGCATTCTTCTGGTGAGGTAAGAAAAATAACTATATATATATATATATATATATATATATATATATATATATATATATATATATATATATATATATATATATATATATATATACACACTAAATATCACTAAAAATACCACCAACAGCTTAATCTGGTTCAAGGTCAGTTGGCATTCATCTGTATCCCCCTCCCCTGGGTCATGCCTGAAAATAGGCAGGATTTGTCTAGTGCACTTACTCGGTCAACAAAAACTAAATAAAAAATAAAAAAAAATAAAAAAGATATAAACCACCTGAGGACTACACCCGATAGTCCACAGATGAACCTCAGGCACTCTAGCAGATCTCCATGGTCCACAGTGTCAAAAGCTGATGAGAGATCTAGAATGGAACAGTTCTTCCTGTCCCTGGCCATCAGGAGATCATTGAGCAACCGAACCAGCACTGTCTCAGTAGTGTGCCTCTTATGAAAACTGGACCGGAGGGGTTCATAGATATATCATGGATGGTCAAATGGTTATCCAGCTGTACGGCCACTACCTTCTCAATCACCTTCCCTAAAATGGAAGGTTAGAGATTGGTCTCTAGTTTGCATAGCAGTCAGGGTCCAAAAAGCCTTTCTTCAAGAGGGGTGTTACCAACGCCTCCTTCAGGGAGCAAGGAAACTCACCTGTTTCCAAGGAGCACCAGACTATCTGTGCTAGGACCAGACCGATGGAATCAATACAACCCAAAATCAGGGAAGTTGGTCCAGGATCCAAACTACAGCACGTAGTGCGCACACCCTGGACAATCCGCATGACATCCATGAACTCTGGTTGGTCAAAGGTACTCCAGGAAAGCCTAAGAGCAGCGGCAATGCATTGATCCAAAGCAACACCCACAGAGTGTGTTGGTTGGAGCACCGCCCTAATATCAGCCACCTTAGTTGCAAAGAATCGAGCAAGTTCATTGCACTCTATTTGCGAAAAGGTCTTTTGGACTTGTAGGCAGGCTGGGTTGCATAGTCTGTGTACAGTGCGAAAGAGCTGAGCTGGTCAATTCTGTGCGGCCGTAATCTCCCCAGACAGAAACTCTGCCTTCTTACGGGTGATTGCAGATTGATAGGCTCGATAATGCTCCATCAATCTAAGGTGGTTGGCATCAAGGGAGGCTCTCCACCAGCAACCTTCCAACCTTCGTCCTAGTCGCCGCATCTCCCACAAGGTTTCATCAAACCATGGGGACCGAGGATGAAGGGAGAGAGGGTGAATATGGACAGGAGCAATGACATCCAGAGCCAATATAGTCATATTATAGGCTACCACAAGGGCATCTGGGTCACTGTTTGCCACTAAGAGGGTTGATAGGTCAAGTACCACCGCCAGGTCTTCGGAGCTAACATTTCGTAAAGGGCGATATCTGACCATCTCCACAGGGGTAGGCCTACAAAGGGGGGGGGGTGCTCAAACTAAAACCCATGGTGTAGTGATCAAACCAACCAACTGGTTCCACCCCCAAATCAGAGACCTCAATCCCTAAGAGAAAGACTAAATCAAGGGAGTGACCATGTTCATAGGTAGCAGTGGTAACTATCTGTGTAAGGCCCAGAGATGACATCAGCTGGAGGAAGTGTTGTCCAAACTGTGAGAATTCGTCATTGACCCAGGCATTGAAGTTGCCCAGAGCCATCAGTCTAGGCGATTCAAATGCCATGTTGATGATATATATATATATATATATATATATATATATATATATGGGCATATATAGATATATATTTTTTTTTCCTGGTACCCAACTAAGTACACTATGCAAATATTGTAATTCTCAAGTTTACGCAACCTCTTCAGTGCTATGAACTACATTACCCACAATTGCTCCACAAAAATATACTGATGATTCTGTAATGTTGGCACTACATTGTGTCTGGACAAGCAAACCATTAAAAATGAATCTATCTTTATATAAACATTATTTTGCTGCCCTGTTGATACTCTTTGAACTAAGAATATGCTATACATTTTTGGCCCTTTACTCTGCATTTTCCAACCAGTGACACACAGCTTAATGCTGACAGGCTGAGAAATGCTAGTTTCATTTCAGAGACATTTGTAATCTCCAAGTGAGTTTCCAAATTCTGCCATACAGGAAGGGACAAATACCACATCTCTTCTGATTTTATAAACCCATCGATCCAATGTGAAAGCATTTTATTGCTGGGTCCTACTTGCAAAAAATACTTCAGGTGACATTTAATAAAACAGTAGGGGCCATCTGACACTACCTGAAGCTCTACAATGAAGGTAATTGTCACATCTGCATAGTGAGAGCTATGCTGACATAGTGCTATTACACAGAAAAGGGGGCTCTGGAAGCATATGACTGGATACCAAACACAGCGCAGCTGTCCCCTTTCACCAATTGAAGCTGAAGCACATCTCTGCATCCTCTCCATTCATCACAGATCTCTTTTGTCTCTTACCCCACCACACTATTTTCTTGCAGCTGACTTGAACTCCTGAGTGCAGTGAACAGAAAAGAAATGCTAAAGATATGCTGACCGGTGACACTCACCATCAGTACTTCTCCTTTTCCATAGGTATCCTCAGTTTTATGGTGTTGATATCACTTCCAGCTGCAATCCCAACCGACAGCAGTTAACCTCATTCTAGAGTCATGCTGCTTGAATACAACACTATAATAAAACTGCTTCTAAGATGAACTCACCTTATTGTAAATAGCACCAATACAATACTATACCACTATGATAACAAAAAACAAATCCATGCATATAACATGACAATAAATTGATACATATTTTTATTACTTCATTTTTTCACAATAAAATTGTCTTTCTTACTGCTTAGTGTTTTATGATACCCTTCTCTTCTACTTCATATCAGATCCTCACAGATCCTTACTGTTTTACCATTCTCTCTTACTCCATTTCGTCCATAAACAATTCAAACTGTTTCACTATTCTCCCTTACTCCATTTCATTCTTAAACAATTCAAACCAATGATACATTTTCATAAACTACAATAATCCTTATCTCATTCATTCATCATTCCTCTGCTTCTTTCTTACACAATTTTTACCACCATCAATAACATCATTCTGCAGCCATATTGGCCTTCTGAATATTGTTGTGAATAACAGACTGATCATGGCCCCTTGAGAACAGAATTAAGTTGTCTGCATATAAAACCATTTCACTTCCATTGAGACTTAACACCAAGTCATAAAGGTAAAGAATGAACAACAGGGGGCAAATACTTATTTATGTATGTATGTATTGAATTTTGGTAACTGGGTAGGCCGACTGAGACTAAGAATCTCTTTTTAAGGGGCAACCCGGAATTCATTACATATCCACATATAAACATATGAACATACGAAGAAGCCAGCAAAAGAAGGCCATTTGGTTTATCAAGTCTGCTCATGTTGCAGGGTCCACAGCTTGAGCTACTGTCCATGCCCCCTCTCCCCACTCCTCCCATCCTCCCTACCCATGACCCTTACCCTCCCTCTATACCTGTCCCAGCCTCTCTTAAAGCTGCCCACTGTCTTCAATGATATTATCTCTTCTGGCAGCACATTCCAAGTGTCCACCATCCTCTCTGTGAAGAACTGCTTCCTGATCTCCCTCCTAAACCTCCCACCCTCCAGCTAAAGACTGTGCCCCCTCGTGTTATAGTTGCCACTCAGCTTAAAGAGACTCTCCTTATCAACCTTATTTATCCCTTTCAAGTACTTGAAGGTCCAAATATGTCCCCTCTCCCCCCGTCTCCAGAGAGTACACGTTCAGTGCCCTCAACCTCTTCTTGTATGCCTTACCCTGCTGACCAGCTATCATCATTGTAGCCCTCCTCTGGACCTTCTCCAGCAGGTTAATGTCCTTTTTGAGGTATGGACACCAGTACTGAACTCCATACTCTAGATGTGGCCTTATCAGTGACCTGTACAAGGACAGTATAATCTCCTCTATCCTGCCACTGATCCCTCTAGATATGCACCCCAGCATCTTGTTTGCCTTTGCTGCTGCTTTCTTGCACTGTGTGGAGTGTTTCAGGTCACTAGTGATCATCACTCCTAGGTCCTTCTCCTCCTCTGATGCAGATACTCTGACTCCACCCAGGTAGTACTCTGTCCTATGATTCTTGGCTTCAATATGCATAACTTTGTATTTCTTGGCATTGAAGCCAAGCTGTCAGATCCTGGACTATCTCCCTAGCTTTTCCAGATCTTCCTGTAGGTCCTGTATCCCTTCAGCTGTGTCCACTCTCCCACAGAGCTTGGTGTCATCCATGAATAGGCACATTTTGCCCTTAATGTCATCTCTAATGTCATTGATAAAGACATTGAACAACACCGGCCCCAGCACTGAGCACTGTGGGACCCCACTGGTTACCTGTCTTGTGCCAGATAACTCTCCCCCCACAACCATCCTCTGAGTTCTGTCCTTCAGCCAGTTTTCCACCTATCTGGCCATCTTTTCCCCAATCCCAAGATCCACCAACTTCCTGATCAACCTTTTGTGGGGCACAAAGTCAAAAGTCTTGCTGAAATCAAGATTGGGGATGTCTACTGCTTGGCCCCTGTCTACTGTCTTAGTGACACAGTTAAAGAAGTCAAACAGATTTGTTTGACATGATTTCCTCCCCATGAACCCATGCTGCCTCACATCCTGGAGACCATGCTTCTCTAGATATTCCACCAACCTTTCCTTTAGTATGGTCTATATGAGCTTGCCCACAATGGAAGTCAGACGGACTGGTCTGTAATTCCCTGGGTCATCCTTGGGACTGCTTTTGTGCAGCAGCACTACATGTGCTGTTCTCCAGTCCTGCTGTAGTACGCCTGTCTCTAGTGAACTATTAAATAGATCTGCCAGTGGCCCTACTAGCTCCTCATCCAGTTCCTTTAGTACCCTTGGATGTACTCTGCCAGGGCCTGGTGATTTGTCCAGCTTCAATGCCAGGAACCCCTCCCTCACTCTGTTCTCCTCTATCACTACATCTGTGTTCCCCTCTCCCCCTGCTCCTCTTTTCCCTTCCTGAAGGCACTGACCCATCCGTCTCCCTGGTGAAGACAGAACAGAAGTATTAATTTAGTATCTCTGCTTTTCCCCCATTATCCTCCACCCACTCCACTCCCTTCTTAAGCCTAACAATCTCTTCCTTCTTGTCCCTTTTCTCACTTATATAGCAAAAGAAAACCTTCTCCCCCTTCTTAATTCCTTCAGCTGTCTGCAGCTCCTTCTGTGCCTTTGCTCGTCTGACTTTCTTACTTGCCTCACTAGCCAATCTTAGATAATTTTCCCAATCCACCTCTCTGTCTTCTTGAATTTTCTATAGTCCAACCTCTTTTCCCTTACTGCCTGGGCAACCCAGAACTGAACCAGCTGGGCCGTTTGTCCCTTGTGTTCTTACCCCTGAGCTTAATGCACTCATCTGTGGCAACCAGTATTCCTTTCTTAATGATGGACCACCTTTGGTCCACCCCCGTATCTGCTATGATGCCCACTAGATGGCTTCTTAGCACTTCGCCCATTTCCCTGACGTTTGGCCTCCTGAAATCCAAAATTTTGGTCTTAGTCAGGGTGCTTTCCCTGCCCATATCCAACTGGAACCACACTGTGCAATGGTCACTTCCTCCCAGTGGCTCCCTGACCATTAACAGTGTCAGTGGCTCAGTAGGTAGCACACTCGCCTCTGAGGCCAGGAGATCAGAGGGTTGTGGGCTCAGTTCCCACATCTGGCACTTGGGTTAATATCCCAGTACTGACACTGTAGTGCAGCATGAGAGGGGTGCTGCACTTCTGAGGTGCTGTCTTTCAGATGAGATGTTAAACTGAGGTCCCGTCTGCCTGGATTGGTGGTAGTTCAGGTGGATGTTAAAGATCTCATGGCATTTATCGAAAAGAGTAGGGGAATTTCCCCGGTGTCCTGGCCAAATTTCCCTCATTCACTAAAAATACCACCAACAGCTTAATCTGGTTCAAGGTCAGTTGGCATTCATCTGTATCCCCCTTCCCTGGGTCGTGCCTGAAAATAGGCAGGATTTGTCTAGTGCACTTACCCAGTCAAAAAAAAAAAATTAAATTATGTCCTATACATGCTCCCCATTTGTGAGCACCAGATCAAGAATTGCCTCAGTTCTTGTTGGTTCAGTGACACCCTGAGTCAGGAATCCACTCTGCAGTCCTTTCAGAATCACCTGACTCCTAGAACATGTCATGGATGGTATGCTCCAGTCCACCTTAGGCAGGTTGAAGTCCCCCTCAATTACCATCTCTCATTTCCCCGCAGCTTCCAATATTTGTGAGCTCAGTTCCCTGTCCCTCTCCTCATCCTAACTGGGTGATCTGTAAACCACCCCCAACCTCACCATTCTCCCTCTATTGGACCTTATCTGAACCCATAATGCCTCCACCTCTCCTTCCTTCAACTCCTCCCTCATGCAAGTTATTCCCTCCCTGATATAAACTGCCATCCCTTCCCCCTTCCCGACTACCCTGTCCCTCCTGTGTAGTTTATATCCAGGGATGGCAAGGTCCCAGTCATGGTGTGATGTTGCCCAAGTCTTGGTTACTGCAGCTATGTCCACCCTCCTATCCGCTAATAGTGCCTGAAGGTCTTCCGTCTTGTTTCCAGGACTCCATGCATTCAAAGACATCACCCAACACCTATAATCTGACCTTTCTTCTCTTCCTTCTATTCTTCTATTCACATTTATCCCCTCTGTGTGCACACCTCCAAGTACCCTTGTTATGTGTTCCTCACCCCCTCCACCCTTTGGTAACTGTGTTCTTGCCCCTTCCACCTCCTCCCTCCAGACCTCTTCCATCACTGTGGGAGGGAGGAGGTTCACTGACCTCCTCTTAAAGTCTGTGGGCCTGCACACCCACTGCCCCCCCCAGTAGTTTAAATTAAGTGTAGTGGTTATGTATTCCCCCAGTTTGTCCCCGAGTACCCTCAAATCCTCCCTACTAAGCTGTAGCCTGTCTGGTGAAAACAGTGCTTTGTTTGACCAGGTCTCCTCCCACTCCCCAATACAGATGAACATCTCCTCCCTGCACCATTTCCTCAGCCAATCATTGAAATCCTCTATTCTTCTTTTCCTGGCTGTGCTGGCCCTTGGTACTGGTATCACCTCTGAGAAGGCCAGTGAACTTCCTTCCTCCCTGAGATCTTCCCTAACTCCCTGAACCTATTTTGCACTACCTCCACCTCCTCCCCAGCTAGGTCGTTGGTTCCCAAATGTATAACTAAATTAGGTTTTCCTCCAACCTCTCTTACTATTTCCCTTATTCTTGGGCCCACCTTTCCCGCTGTCATCCCTGGATACAAATCACTCTCCTACTTGCATTTGGGTCCCCTTTCCTTCCTTCCTCAGTGAATACCCCTAATTATGGAGTCCCCTATGATTGCCACCCTTCCATCCCCTGAATCTGTGCTCCCCGTCCTTCCTTTCTTACCTTCAGTACTAGCTGTTTCCTCACCTAACTACTCCCTCTGCACCCTGGAAAACTTATTTCACACCCACAATTTATCCCCTTAACTGTTTTTCCATCTCCCAATCTACCCCTCCCCTTTTGACTATCTGCTTTCAGTTTTCCCTCCCCTCTTCCTTACCTTTTCGCTCCCTTCCCCCTTCCTCCACTCCATTTTGCCTGCCTTCTCTTCCCTGGCCACGCTGATTAATTCCCTCCCCCCTGCCCTGTACTCCTACTCTCAACCCTGGCTCAATCTAACCTCCTACCTCACCTCCTGCTGCACCTCCCTCCTTCTAGGCAGTGGTGCAAATCTAGTCAATTAGGGTTACCACCTTTTAAAAAGCCCAAAGTGAGACATTTCTTACTGAAACATGATTTTTCACAGGACAATATGTAATCTTGACCAATGCAACAGACTTGTTTTCTCTAAATAATCAGAATTAAGACTAAGTGTTTGTAGTTTTTCAGCTATTTATAGTGTTTATCATTTTAGGGTATTTTAGTTAAGGCATTATATTGTTTTGCAGCATTTAGAGGAAAGTCAGAAAATATTTTTTTCTGCTATAATGTCAGGACATGTAGTATTTTTCATGTTTTTTTGCAGGACACGGCTGCCCAGATCAGGACTGTCCTGCAAAAATAGGGACAGGTGGTAACCCTATAGTCAATAAAGGCACCCCTTTAGAATTTCCCACCCCTGATGCTACTCTTACATTCCCACCCCTTTCCCTCACCACTTGCCATTCCTCCACCCCAAGTTCCCTATTCCTCTGAGGAAGAGATACTCCTGTATACTGGGAGCTCCTCCCCACTCCCATCCCCTGTCTGATTCTGTCACTCCCCTTGGCATCACCCCTCTGCCTTTTCCTCCACTGCTCTGCTCCTCTGATTTCCCACACCATCCTCCCCAGCTCCAACCAGGGCAGCCTTATTTCAGCCCTTAGCAACTCCAGACGCTTACACAAAGGACATCCCCCTTTACTCCACGTCACCCCCAGAAAGACTACTGCCCCACAGCTACTGCAGTTTACCACTGTCCTGCTTCCCATACATGTACCTATTCCCCCACTTCCTCCAAGTCGAGTTTCTCATACCCCCCAGTTATACATAACTATAAAATAACTACAACATTCAAAAATATAGAGAATACTGAATGGGCAACTATGCACAACCAGTATGTTCTGCCACAGAGGGGTTCTGATTCCCTCTGACCTCGAGAGTGAAGCTTGAGAGGTCCATGAGAATTAGAACTCTGAGGTGGCAGAACACACTAGTTGTGCATAGACTTGCTCATCCTCTGTTTTTTGTAGTGTATAGTACTGTATGAAATATGTGTGCATGAGTTCTTTTGCTTTCAAAATGAAACTGACTCATGCAGTCTGTAGAGGTCCTAGAATGTTGTTCTACCACAGTAGGGTAGAATCACACTCCATGACCTTGGAACTCTGGTACAACAGCATTTTGAAAGGGATGAATTCTATACAGAACACCGGTCTACTATGCACTATACAAGGGATATGCGGGGAGTCAGTGTGGGATAAAACATTTATTTAGTACAGTTGACAGTGACCTCGAGTAACCTCACTAGTGCCGAAGGCATGGTGAGTGTGCAGTAGTCACTGTCAACTGTACTATAAATGTTTTATCCTACACTGACTTCAAATATTCGATTTATGCAATCATAACATTTTGTTTTGGGTGGTGGTGTTTCTGCTTGCAGTGTGTTTTTTTGTTTTATATTAATGTTTGTGGGGTTATTTTGTTATGCGGTGGTTCTTCGATTAGGGTTAATGTTGTCTCTGGTTGAATGAATGGGACTGAAGCTGTGTGTTTTGATTGGGTGAGGATTGAAGCTCAGTAATATGATTGGTGGATTGTGATGTTAAAGTAGGTTTGGGATTGGTCATTTTTGTAAGGAGGGTTGGGTTGTAGGTGCCGTGATTGACATGTGTAAATGCGCTGTGATTGGCTGGAGGGCGTGGTAGTGCGTGGAGTGTGATTGGTGGGTGTGCCTGTCAATCTTGTATATCATTTTCCTATTGGTTGATGGGCGGGTCTTTAATTTGTGGTGCAGTTTGGAAAGGATTGGTGGCTGTGGCGTGTTGGATGAGCGCTTCAGGGAGCAGCGCGGTGTCTTCAGGGGAGCCAGAGAAGAGTTGCTGCTATCGGGTGGATGTTGATGGGTAGCTCGGTGATTTCGGTGGCCTCTTATGGATTTCCTCAATGTTTTTTCTTCTGTGATTGCTGGATGGAAGTGGATCTTGGCATGCGGCGTTTGTTGGGGAGTGCTTTGTTTCAGTCACTGTTAGATTTCTTCATTTTGGATTTTTTTGTGTACTTTGGATTCCTGCATTTCCTGCTGTGGATGTTTCCTGTGCTTGGATCATGCCTCCTCTTCGATGTCCAAGGTCTAGAGATTTTTACTAGGGATTTAAGTTTCGGGACACTTTTTGTTTATTTTTTATTTCAAGTCAAACAGTCACACCATTTACGTTTGTGGATTGGGGTTTGTTTTTTTGTTTGGGGGTGCACTTTGATTTGTGGACTGGATTTGTGCATGGAGAGATACATGACAAGGTAAGAAACTTTTTAAATATTTATTGAACAGTTTACATGGCATAGAAACAGAAAGCTGACAGTGCACAGGAAACATTTACTTTTGTTTGAGTTAGAACTTTCAAATGTTATATATATATTAGCATATTACCTAATACTGAAGGTGGTCACTGCTTACATAAGAAAATATTGTAAGAATGAAGGGGAGTACAGTAGGGTGATAGAGCTGGAAAGGTAGTAGGATTGTGAAACTTTATCGAACTATAGAGAGATGCAGAACTTTTCAAACAGTTTTCTTTCTTTTTATATGTACAGTGATTCTTATCTTGAGATTTACTTTAGAGTTAATATTTGCAAAACAATGTTGTCTTTTGGGTAATGGTATTGCATTATTTCTTCATACCAATGCAGAGTTAACCCAGCAGTTCACATTGTCATTTGGTGGTACATACATGTAGGAAGTCACTTCAGGATATGCTGCTGAAATGGTTCTTCGAGGTATTTGGGTTGATGTTTGACTATTTTTTTTTTAGTCCGTGTCACTTTCGGAGTCCAGTACCATGGCCCTTTTTTTGTATACGAGTCATATTTGTTGCCTGTAATAAAGAGAAATATACATTTTTATTTGCATTACTATTTTAGGGGGAGGGGGAGAGATTGTGTGACTTTTGATATGGAGTACATTATTATCTTGAATTATGGTGAAGTGGATGTTTTTTGCATGGATAGAGGGTTGGTAGAAACAGGATCCAAGAATGTTTGGATGATTTTGTCTTTAGTTGTGGTTCTGTTTCTGTTCGAATGACTTTTGAAGTGCTGGGCTCGCAGCTCAGGATATTTGAGATTTTTTGCTGTTGTTCTTCATTTAGACGTGAATAGTCATTAAGACTCTGTAGGTTTTTATGGCCTGAGGTTTGCATTATCTCAGTGGGAGGTATGCCAGAGTCATTTAGCTTTTGAATCAAATGCTTCCTCACAGAGTGGTTTGTTAACCGCTTTTCAAGTTTGTATGGATGATTTGGCTATCATTGTTTTTGCTATTGATGCAAGCTTGTGGATTCCCACAGGTTGGTTTTTGAACCATACGGTTGGCTTTAGCTGCTTGGTCTGGTTGTTTGTAGCAAGGAAGAATGGCGACTGATCTGTCAAGCACTGTGGTGGTCGCTTGTCTTTATAGGTTGTGTAGTTAAGCACTGGGCATTTGTAAGGATTGTTTACTAGTTGGTAGGCCCTGGGTTTTATTTTTCCGGTATCCTTTGGGTTAGCTCCAGTGCATGTCTTTGTTTGGCGCTCTTGGTCGTATTGGAGGTACTTTTGCCCGTTTTCATCTGTTTTTAATGATATGTCTCCCCATTTTAAATTTCTCATTTCTGTGTTTCCTCTAAGTCCAAAATACATGCTGGTGACCACCCACATTGTGTTTAGTAGCGACTCAGGGTTGTGGGGTCCCAAGAGATGTTCTTCATACAGTTTTTCTATGATGTTGTCTGTTAGCTCATCTGCTGCCCTGGGCTTTGAAGCCTTGCCTTCTGATTTTAGGTTTTTCTGTTTTGATAATAACACTTGCCTAGACTTTTCGAATACTCGTGAGGAAGATAGTGAATGTGGGTAGTCTTTGGTTTTGAGGTGTCTTTCAATGCTTTGAAATGTTGAACGCAATGTTAGTGGCTCATACTCTGAACCATCTCTTTTTGTACAGTTTATGAAGTAGTGGCATAGCAAAGTGTTGAGTGATTGTGGTGGAATATCCTGTAGAGGGCGTTCTTCTGAGAAGTTCTCTTTCAGGTACTGTTTGAACATTGTGACATCTGTTTGCGTTTTTTTTTGCAGTATTTATATTTTTGGCTTTTTGAATGTAGGTATCTATGTCTTCTATGTTTATATGTAGTTTTTCATTTCTGCTGTAGGAGTCGCTGTGTTGGAAAGTGCTGCTGGTTGAAGGCATGCCATGCTGGAACAGGTTTTGCTCTGCGGTTGTTGCGATTACTGTGGCCGTCGCAGCGGTTGGTACTGTCGGTGGCTCAAGTGGCTCCGTATCTTGTTCTATTTGTGTTATTATTTCCTCCAGTTCTAATTCAAAACTACTGTTCAGTTGCTGATTTCTGGACATATTTTTTCACTTTTGTTAGCATTTTAAATTGCTGCTCTGTGACGTTATGTGTACGCTGTTTTCGCTAGTGGCTTGGTGCTCTTATGTTTAGCAGTAGCCGTTTGGTTCAGCACGAGGATTCAAGGGGCATCTTTGCCAGCTGTGCACAAGATGGTATTTGTGGTGAATTTTGATTGGTTTGCTTGTGGTTGCTATAGGTGTTTTAGAAGTGAGGAAATTAGGTCCGGTCTGTTGTATGTTATGACGTAGTTACTGTGTGGATAAATCGAGAGTCACATAGTAGCAAAGATAAACAGATTTATCAGTGCAGATTTATTCAGACACCTGTTGCATAAATATAATTATACCTTGGACATAAGTGAACAGCCAATGAAATGGTCAGACTGGCAGTTTACCACTGGTGTAAATCCTTTGATAATCACTGGCTGATGAAAAGGACATCATCTGTGACAGTTGTAGCATAGTAATAAATACAATAAAAATAAAAAAAAATCTTAATATTTGTTTTTTATTATAGTAAAAAAAATTAACCTTGGTATAATCGCAATAAGCCACTCGGAGGATGTTGGTTATTGGGGGATTTACCATGGCTGGTGAGGATTTACCCACTCGGCTGTGCCTCATGGGCTAACCACTCCAGCCGTGGTAAATCCCCTATAACCCACAGCCCCTTGTGGCTTATTGCTTAAATTTATATCTCACTTTATCATCAAAAGGTATCAGCAATCACAATAATCTACCTTCTACTAAAACAGATTCTATCACAGATCCAGAACACGATGCAAAAACATCTGCTACTTAGCAACAACAAACAGGTGACAACATACCAAGCTGATGTAGCTTTTTTAAAAATAGGAAAAAAAAATTAATCTTTTAAACCAGTAGAAATCAGCAGTCCAAAAAGCACCTTGAACTACAAGAAAGAACACAGTACCATACTACTGCCACAGTAACTAAACGGCTCTAAAAGATTGGAGAAAGAAGAAAAAATCAGAGACAGCACAAAAAGATATAATGTACTGTAAAGTATTAACATGAAATCAACTTTTTTTTTTATTTAGTTGTTTTGCCAGGAGTAGCACACTAAGCTGAAAGCTTTTTTACAGGTGCGACCTGGGAGCACAGGGAAGTTAAGTGACTTGCTCAGGGTCATACAGTATGTAAGTGGAAGCTGAGGGATTCAAACCCTGGATGTCACCAGATTTGCAGCTCAGAGCCTTAAACCACTGCACTATACTGCCTCCCTAAAATATAGCAATACAAGTCAAGAAAAGCAAAGAGAGGCAGGGAAAGCCATCAGGAACAGAAAGGTGCAAACAGAGGAGAAAATAGCCCAGGCAGAAAGAAAGGTGACAAGACATTTTTCAGGTATGTAAATGAAAGGAGAAAGATCAGGGAAGGAAATGTAAGGCTGAGGAGGGAAGGGGCAAGTGTATGGAGGGTGACCTGGAGAAAGCAGACATCCGGAACAATACTTTTGTTCAGTGTTCATAGAGGAAAGAAAGGCAAGGGACCACATATAAGTGGTAGGAGCATCACAGGAAGAGAAGTGAACACTATTGTAGTCCATTTACAGTGGAGAGAGTCCTAAAGGAACTGGAAAATCTGAAAGTGGACAAGGCAAAGGGGCCAGATGAGTTACATACAAGGATACTGAAGGAACTCAGAGAGGTGCTGGCTGCACTTCTGACAGTCCTGTTCAACCACTCATTCCTGTTTTACCACTCACTGGAGACAGGTGGTTCTGCAGGACTGGAGGGAGGCAGATGTAGTCCTACTTCACAAAAGTGGTAACAGGGAGGAGGCTGGCAATTACAGGCCAGTCAGCCTGACTGAGGTGGTAGGGAAATTAATGGAATCACTACTGAAGGAATGGATAGTGGAATATCTTGAACCTGTGGCTTACAGGATCTGAGGCAGCATGGATTCACAGCAGGGAAGTCATGTCTAACAAGTCTGACAGATTTTTTTAACTTGGTCACCAGTGACATAGATCAGGGAGGAGTGATGGATGTGGCCTACTTAGATTTCTGTAAGGCCTTTGACATCATTCCACATAGGAGACCCATAAACAAGTTGGACAGCATGGGAGCAGGTCTAAAGATGGTGAACTAGGTAAGGAATTGGTTGGAGGATAGGAAAAAGAGGGTGGTGGTAAACAGAGTTCATGCTGAGGATGGGAGACTGACCAGCAGGGTGCCACAAGGATCAGTACTTGGACCGGTCCTCTTTAATATCTTTATTAGTGACATTGCAGATGGGCTAGAAGGGAAGGTATGTTTTTTTTTTGGCAGATAACACAAAGATCTGCAATAGGGTATACACTCCAAGGGAAGGGGGGTAGAAACAATGAATAGAGACCTAAGGAAGCTTGAGGAATGGTCAAAACTGTGGCAACTAAGTTTCAATGCAAAGAAGTGCAAAATCATGCACTTGGAACACATAAACCCAATGGTTGAGTACAAGATGGGGGGGGAGTGGTACTGACAACCACAAGACAGGAAAGAGACCTGGAGGTAATCATGTCTGATGATCTAAAGGTGGCCAAACAGTGTGACAAGTTAGTGGGGAGAGCTGGTGCTATGCTAGGCTGCATATGAAGGGGTATCACCAGCAAAAGGAGGGAGGTGGAGATACTGCTGTATAAATCTTTGGTGAGACCTCACCTAGGGTACTGTGTCTAGTTCTGGAGACCACATTTCTTGTATGGCATTAACAAAGCACTGTCATGTGGCAATCACTTGCAACTGATGTATACTCTGTGCATATTTTCTTGCTTCTCCTGTTTGATAGGTTGTAATGTTTTCAATTTCCCTTGCTATACTTTGATGCCTGTACAATTTCCATTAACATGGAACCTTTGCAAACGAGCTTGTAGCTCAAAGGTATACTCAGAAATAATAAATAGATAAATAAATAGACACAGACAAAGCAAAGGCAGTCCAGAGGAAGGCAACTAAATGGTGCACCATAGGCCCAATGAGGAGAGACTAAAGGACCTCAGTATGTACACCCTGGAGGAAAGGAGGGAGAGGAGGACATAATACAGACTTTCAAATACCTCATGGGTATAAATAAGGTACTAGAGGAAAGCATTTTTCAGAAAAAAAGAAGCTCAAGAACAAGGAGTCATGCTATGAAGCTAAAAGGGGGTAGACTCAGGGGGAAATGTGAGGAAGTACTTCTTCACAGAAAGAGTGGTGGATGCCTGGAAATGCCTCCCAGCAGAGATGGCAGGGGCAAAAACTGTTACGGGTATCAAGAATGCATAAGATAGGCATAAGGAAACCTTAGTGGATAGGAAGGGGAGGATAAAAGACAGAGATCAAATAGGGTCTGCTGTAGTGCAGTAGGTTTGGAAAATGTGCAGACTAGGTGGGCTAGGCAGTCTTTATCTGCCATCAAATTCTATGTTTCTATGACAATAGCATAGACATAATTGACAGGTTACATAGTAAGCAAACAATGATTATTTACAACAGACAGTCAAATATGCAAATTCCTAACAATTCCATGGACTCAAGGAGCTTACAGTGGCAGAGCTTTGTGTTGAATAGTGGGTATCCCAGATTTGGATGTGACCTTGAGTGAAAAAGTGAATGTGGTCCATAGGGAATGCATTCGCTCTTGGGGGAGAAAATTGCCATGCACTCCAGTTGAATATTTTAGAAAGGCAGTATACGTACAGTTCATATTAAGCTCTTCTAGAAATGAATTGCTTTTGCATAGTTTTTTTTTAACTCACTGAGGCCTCAGGAGCTCTGCAAGAGTTCCACCACTTGTGGCCTGTATACTTTTAACAGTGCAACCTGGAGCTTTCTGAGCAAAATCAAGCCATAATCAGCATGCCACAAACAAATGCAGATACATTATGAACCGTAAGTGCTACACACAGATTATGAAAGGCAAAGTTGTTCCACACAAAATTACATTTCCAATGGTACTATGCAATTAATTATAAGTAGTTCTTATTGTTTTTTATATTGGTTGAAATAGCAAAAATGTTTAACATATCAACATCAAATTAAGCATCCATACATTAGATGGAGATACAAAACTAATTTTGTACTAAAAAGTAATTTTTCTAATATGATACATGTATTTTTTTCTGCTTATTCAAGGTGGCTAGGTGAAGCTTGAGAGACAAATATCAGCCATACACACCATACCATACAAAAATGCGAATATCTTCTAAAGTATACGTGACAGACACAAAGTATCAGGGCAAAGTTGTTCAGCACATAATTACCTTTCCAATGGTGCTATGTAGTCAAATCTACTCACTTCAGTTTGTGAAATATTTAAGTTTTAAGCAGTGACATCCTCAGACGTCCTAAGTCCCAAGTGACCCAAAGTGCAGGACATCTGGAGGTGTTAAAAAACCGCAGGAATACCTTTTCTGCTGCCACCTACAGGCATCTTGGGGCCTCAATGAGTTAAAGTTGGCAGTGAATTTGTAACACATAGTGTTGTTTGCAACACTAAGCAAGCCTATACATTTTTTCACCAACATACTTTTTTTCCACTTCTAATCCATCCAAGTAGGCCCCCTTCCTGCATTTCCACCAACCATCCATTCAGCCATGGAGTCCCTCTCCAGCCCCATTCTTTCCTTCCCCACCCATAACCCTGGGGTCCCCCTACTAATTATCCCCTAGGTTAGGGCCCAGCATTACAGCACCAAATCAGGTGATCACATCCTGTCTGTCAGCTATTGTGGAGTCCCTGAGACACAGACTTTGTAGGAGGGGCACAATGAAGTGCTATGATAGTCATGAGTGAAAGTCTTGGCACAGTTCCATCTGCTTCCTGGCCCCCGAAGTCTTTTCCAGCTGTTACCACCCTCCCCAAATATGCACACTAGGACATCCTTGGGTGATGTCATGAATGGCATGCTGAAGTTCATGTGCACTCTCACAAATTCACCTACAGCAGGTGCCCCAATTGCATTGCCACTTGGATCACCATGGTGATGGTGCTCCACTGGAAGGAACATCCCACCTGCCCCATAGGAGAAGAGTGTCCTGTGGGATGCTTAGTTATCCTCTACACACTTTCCCTCTCATGACTCTGGTGTCTTTGGCAGTACTGTGACAGTGGGTCAGCAAGAGTAATGTTTATGAAATGTTTTTACAACTCAACGGGAATGCATCTGCAGCTCTGTCACAATATAATGCTGAACAGAGTTGCAGCTCTTAGGGAACATTGTGCTGCTGCATCAGCATGTATGCATCTCATTGAGTGGTGAAAAGCAACTTAGTGATGTAAGAGTTCAATGAGTATGGTTCAGTAGTCCAGTGGCTACAGCACAGGTCAATGAACCCCTGAAGATCCAGATCTGAATCCTACCAGAGTCACCTACTTACTGTGTAACCCAGATCCAGAAGCAAATGATTTGATACCTTTTAATGGACCAACATAGATGTAACAACAAGAACAAAGTGCTCTAGCTTTCGGACCAACCAGTCCTTCTTCAGAAGCTCATGGCAGTTGTTTAGAAAATACAATACTTATAACAGCTAGATAATGCAGAGAAAAACAGAAAAAATCCCCATTGGTTTAAAATACTCATTTAAAAAAAAAAAAAAAGAAGATGATGTCAGAGAGTTAAACAGTACAATACTGCCCTCAGTCCAGAATGAACCTTGGGTTAAGATGTGCTTGGTGCAACAAACATAAAGAATCCTACTGCACATAAATTTAATTGACATAAGATAACACTGCTGAAGCAGATAACTCCCAAATCAAGCCATGGTGTCCACCAGTCGGTATAAGGATGTGATTACTGAAGAGCAACCCCACACCCTTTAAGACAAACTAAGATAGTTATGGGGCTCATGAAATTACAATGTATGCATTAAAGACAAGAATACCAGTAAAGTTGTCTAAAAACATCAGTGCACACTGTGATGATGTAAAACCCAGCTAGACATGTCACCCAGCTGTATTCTCAAGCTAAATAAAAGGCCCAAGAAATTACAAAAACCTCAGGACTATATAAATGATAATATAAATATAAATTGATAATATTAGTGTTAAACAAAAAACTCTAGTAGAGGAACCTCAAGGAATTCAGACCATGCATCCTGATATGTACTGATGTCAATATATACTGAGAATGTAGCAACTACATGTGTAACCCACATGGTGTGTAACCCAGAGTAAGTCAACCACTTGACTTCCTCCTGCTTCAGTCCCCAAAGCTGTAGGATGCAATAAAAGCAGGACCCCACTGAAAACGAGATGTTTCATTTCAGCTGAGCTAGTCTGAGTGAATAAATCTGTAGACAGAAAACAATTTTTACTGGTGGTGCTGGAGGATGGTAAATCCTTGGATGGGGTGGAGTTAGGAGAAAATGAAAATCTCAAAATGATCCTGAATACACACTAAAATGCAATCATTTAAACATGATTTCAGTTCCTTATCTTTGCTGGCCATCCTTTCTGTTTGTCTTAAAACACCAGAGAAAATATTTTTTTGTGTGAAAGTGCTTGTAGTGATGTGACCCATAACTTCCATGAAACAGTTACAGTCCTACTTATGGTTATAGTGTTCCTTTTTCCCCAAAGTTCTAGTGATGTAGAATGATGATATTCAGATAATTATCTGTGATTTCACAATTTTCTATTCAAATGGCATAACAGCTGTCCTTTAAAAGAGTAGCAAGAATCACGGAGTCGGGGTTTAAAAGGGTAGCAAGACTTTTACTTAACGGAAATGCCCTCTGTGTTTCAAAAGCATATATGTTGGGCTTATCCCTTTTCCAGAATTCTGAAAACATGTGAGGGAGGTCAGTTTCTGACATTCAGAAGCAGCAGCTCATTAAGGAGTGATATGAATATGTGTGGAAAGCAATCATGGCACTCACCCTTGATGAAGAAAGTTCAACAGTCACCGTCGCAGTTCAGGATATAATCATAGTTCATTTAACTTTCATTCTACAGTGAAGCATTCAACATTTAAAAGTGCCCAAGTGCAAAAGCGCAGATACATACAGCCACAGTGGGGGAGCAACCACAAACACCTAACGCTTCACCTCTGAAAAAGCCGATTCCAGTGAAACGTTAGGTGTTTGTGGTTGCTCCCCCACTGTGGCTGTATGTGTCTGCACTTTTGCACTTGGGCACTTTTAAATGTTCAGTGCTTCACTGTGGAATAAAAGTTAAATGAACTATAATTACATCCTGAACTGTGACTGTTGAACTTTCTTCGTCAAGGGTGAGTGCAGTGACTGTTTTTTTCCACATGATTATTTGCTGCCACTGGAGCACCCTGCTCTCCTTGAGCGGCTCTGTTTTCATTAGATTCATGAGTGATATGAATACTATTAAAATTCAGATCAAATACATTTTAGGTACAGTGACTTGAAGTTGGGGCACAAGTCTCCACAAGCCCTTGTCAGGTACAGTCAAGTCTCCTTAATAAAAGTAATTCTCAGAAGTTACTGTTTTATTTATAGTTTAATGATTAAGGAAAGCTTCCACAAATATTCCTTACACTTTGACAGGGAAATATTAAATATTTGCTGTCTATGGGGTGTGGTCTGACTGCTGGAGTGTTCAGATGCAGATTGACTAATTCCACAGCCAACTTACAGTACAAATACATTAAAAATAACCTACTAAAAGTAATTATTGTACAACAAAACTTGGTTTAACCATAAGTACAGACCTTTCCAGACTACAGTTGAAAAAATTCAGCAGTCTTGCAGAGGATGAAGCCAAAGAATCCACCACTAACAGCTGCCAAAATTAAGAGCCTCCACCACGAGGGCTGCAACGGGGTTGGCGCTGCCTACAATTGCACCAGGGGCACTTTCCTAGCTTCTTTTCTTGCACAGATCCAAGGACTAGACAAGAAGATGGTAGAATTCAACAGCTGCATGGCACTCCTAAGAAAGGAAGCTGAACTAGCCCAGGCTGATGCAGTTAAAGCGGGGGAAACTGCAGAAAAAGATCTGGTTACTTGTCCGGGGCTTTTTAAGGAAAACTCAACCCTGTACGCTCATCTGGAGTAGCTTGAAAACTTTTCTAGGACAGCAAATGCTAGAGTCCTTGGCATACCTTAAAAAGTAGAAGACAATGACTTAAAAACATTCCTGTTGCGATGGATAGTGGAGGCGCCATCACTGGATTTTAGTCACTATTAAAAAAGCTTATAGGAGTATAATCCAGTGACCAACCTCAGGATGATACCACAGCCAGCACAGTCCTCATGATAGTAGGGAGCACTGAAGAGCAATGCAAGCTGCTCTTAGTGTTTAAGCATGCAGACATAATGAGACTAAAAGAGGGGACAGTGAAACTCTTCCCCAACTTAAGTTCCAGCACCTGAATGAGAAGGAAGAGCTTTAACTGAGCGCGAGGTACTCTGAAGGAACTGGGGGTAAACAACTATCTGCTACTACTGGCAAGACTAAAGATTCACTCTAGTGGGAAAATGTATCTATTTTTTAAACCCTTCAATGCTGGCAAGTTAGCAAATAAAATCTGCAAGGAATTTACAGCTGGAGTGGATGATGCCATGTACAATGCTGACTCAAACACATAAAAACTGAACGTTTACCTTGTTCTATGTGCAACAAATATGTACAGTACCTGCAACTGGATCAAAATGTTTTTTTTTCATATGGTTCACAGGTCAATCTAAATAGTGAGACTTATCTTTATGGTGTGAGAAGTTGCTCCACGGGTCAGAGATTGGACATGGCAAGAGCGGGCATATATTGCCTTTTGGTTTTAAAATTGTCTCATAACTCACTGACTGTATGGTCAAGATGACACTACATCTGGCTTC
The DNA here is from genome assembly GCA_016271365.2 of Neoceratodus forsteri. NCBI lineage: Eukaryota > Metazoa > Chordata > Ceratodontiformes > Ceratodontidae > Neoceratodus > Neoceratodus forsteri. The sequence continues at coordinate 438,194,207 of JADMNL010000023.1, forward strand.
TTGCTTTCATCTTATAGCTCCCCCGAATGAGTAGGATACTTTTCCACTGATGCAGTGGTACACACTGCATTATAAAACACATGTGGGCCCCTATGGACAAAGGTCTTTGTGCTTAACCTAAGTCACTGAGTCATGCATCGGGGGTACTGCAGACCCTTGGCAGCATATACAACAGGGACATGCTTCCCTTTTGCACTGGATTCCTGGCCCATCGTGCTGCTACATCCGTGGCTGGTCTGAAGTGTGTCTGGGGGGGATGCACACACTCTGTGTCATTCATGTTGATGTGGAGCGCAGAGGGAGAAGCATAGGATACAGGAATAGGTGCCTGGCTGTATCTGTTGTGCACCCCCTATAGAAACCCCACAGGCAGCAGGACAATGAACAACCCAACATTTCTGCCCCTGCCCTCTGATTAGGAAGGGAAGGCTGGGGCAGCCATTCAGGCACTGGCCCACCTTTTGAAAATGTACTCTCCTGCACCTTCCCAAAATCCCCTGCTCCATGTGGAGCAGGCAATCCATGAGGGACCCTGGGCAGGCATTTGATTGGATAACCACCTGTTTCCTCCAAGCCACCCCCTCGCAGCTGTGCAAAATGATGACTTAAAGATATTCATCCCTTCTTTGCAAAAAAGGGAATTTATTATGTTCTGTGGATTTAAAAGATGCTTACTTAACCAGCCCAGCAGTAGCACTACTGCTTGCAGTGCAACTGGCCTGGGTTCAGAAGTGAGCCTGAGTGTCGGAGGGCCAGCTGGGGGGAGGTAGGATTGGGCATCTCACAGACTGCTGTCTTCCTCTGGGGGTGAGTGTCAGCCGGTCAGCCAAGGGGAGGTAGGATTGAGCATCTGCTGGACTGCTCTCCTCCTCTGGGGGGGGCAGATTGCCTGATGCTTGCCTGATGCTTGCCTGACCCTTGGAGGAAACCAGGAGAAAGGCAGCCTGGGCCAGCTGGTTAGAGGTGTGGCTGATGTCAGAAATGTGTGGTGTGTGACATGACGTCCTTGCACACCACTCCTCTAGGGGTGGGAAATATGGGTGGGGGATCCCTTGGCTGGCAGGGTGATCACTGCCCACTGCAGGCCCCACACCCAGTGACTTTGGTGCCTCCCACAATCTGGATCCGGTCTTGATGGGTCAAGAAGACTCTCCGCGACCCTGCCATTGAGGGCAAGCCATGGGATACTGCAGGAGAAGGTAAGTCCTAAGAGGAGCTGGGGTGACGGGGCTGGGTAGAACAGCAGGAAGGAGGACCAGCCAGGGGAAGAAACAGAGCAGGAAAAATAAATAAATAAAAGATGCTTGCTTTCATATCTCAATAAGGAAGAGTCACAGGAAGTTGTTAAGGTTTAAGGTTAGTGTAAGTCAGTACCAGTTCAGAGCAGTGCATTTTGATCTCTCTTCAGTCCCAAGAGTAGTCACAAAACGAATCTCTGTAGTAGCTGCAGTACTAAGGAGGGAACAGGTGACATTCTCCCCACATCTAGATGACTGATTAATGTGTGGGGAAACTTTTCAGGACACTCAAGTGCCCTTAAAAAAAACATGAGCCTTATTCACTCACTAGGATTTCTTATAAACCAAGAAAGATCAGTATTGGAAGGCTGTGTTTGGAGTTTATGGAGGGGGGCTGGATCTGTAAAAGGAAAAAAATGCAAACAACAACAGCGGGCTAGCACCAAGGAAGTGTGTGGTGCTATAGACAACCCACAAGCACACAACAGTAAAAAGAGTCAAGCACTAACACAAAAAAAAACAGCCATCAAATGTAAATATATAGTCTGCTTACCATTTTTGTTAAGAGAGCTGTGCAAACTGGGCAGACTTCTGACTGTCCCATATTGAGCAAGGTGGTCATACTGCGATGGCAGCAAACTAATGATGTCATGGCTATGAGTGACATTTAACATTTCACCCAGCCACTGCTGGGCTTCATCACAGATAGTTAACAAAAGAAGTGCCCATAAATACTGTGCTCTTAACGAGATGCACAAACACGCATTGAATATTTTTCACCACTCAATGTGTATATATAGATATATATATATATTTATATATATATTACAAGATGAGCAGGAGTGCTATAGGAATATCATTACAGGTAGCTAGTGACCTCAGAATACCACGAGCGCGGAGTTTAGCAGAGCCACAAGTGAAGTATCCTGGAGGTTACTAGCCACGAATGGTGATGTTTCCCAAATCTCACTCCTGCCCATCATGTGTTTGATTTACACAATAGGGCAGGAGTGTGTCCTGTTTGTCATATTTACTGTTTTAGTTGTGTGTTCAAATGTATTTTTGCAGGCATCATTCTGATTCTGCTGTTGCTCGGGTGTTTTTGCATTTGTGCATCGGCACGGGAAACTGGTGCTGTTGAAGAACAGCAGCTGTAGTGTCAGGTGAGTTTTATTAGTGCTGTTGTTTGGAAGTAGTTTGACTTTGGTTGTAGTCACAGCTTGAAGGATGAAGTAGTTGCAGATGTGTTAAGAGTTGATAAATGTCATCGTTAATGTATGCACAGTATAGATAAATGTTAGAGAAAGGGTATGTACATACGTAACGACATGTTTATACAACGAGGGTGAGAATACATATTTTTTATATGATGACATAGATTCTCACCTCTATTGTATAAATATATATATATATATATATATATTTATACAATGGGGTGAATGATAAATTAATGTGATAAATGTAGTTATTTCCACTAGAGTGTGATAAATGCTGATGACATCACTAGAGTGTGATAAATGACATTTATACATACTGTGATGATGTCATCACTCACTCACTAACCAGTCTGCAGTCTAAACTGAACTCTTTCACAAATCTGTTTCACACTGCTACTTGCAAATAACTATTAACATTGCAAAAGACACTCACCTGTTTCCCATAGTGTTTCAACAACTCACAGCCCATTACAATGCTACTCACAAATTCGAGAAAGACTACATTCTAAATCACAGTGTTGCAACACACAGTTTCTGTTTCTCATTGCAAGCTGAAACTAACTCAGTTAGCATTGCTATACACATTCGTCTGTTTCTCACAGTGTGTCTCACACTCCCAGCCCATTCAGAAGCACCCACACACACTGAGAACAACCACAAACAGTGTTCTCAAGATAGTCTAGAGGTTGGAGTAACAAGCTTTGAACAACCTGGATACATCCAGCACACTAGACCTGGGTTTGACTCTTACAACTTCTACTTCCACACTGTGTGACTCTGAACAAATCACTTAACTGCCCAGTGTCCCCAAATCACCATTAAAAACTTACCCAGTTACCAAACACTAAAATAAAAGAGCAAACAAAAAAAATAACTATATTTCTGATGCTCTTACCCCCATTGTATAAATAGCACACATGATGGGCAGATTGTGTGCTATGGAAAATATTCTCATTCCTGCATCATGAGCGCTGGATGATCTCACTCATGCCTTTGGCACTCATGAGATATCCAGAGCTCACTCGGCAGGGGTTAGAATATTATCTATATCACACGCCTGCCCATCATGTATCCCATATATATATATATATATATATATATATATCATATCATATCATATCATGCATAAACAGCATTTGTAAAAATGTATAACATGGACCACAATTTTGTGGGCTAGGCACATGAACTTATTTAAAACCATGTCAATGCATCCAAGACAATGTAAGGCGTAGGCTGCAATGAAAAGCAAATCCATAATGACATACAGATGTCCTTAAGGTTAAAGCTGCAAGTTCACGATATATTAATCATCAACATCTATGTACAAATATTTAGTTCTGTATATAGAGAACTGAGTGTCCCAACACTAACAAATTTCCATATGTAATGATGAAATGCATTATCATATACAGAACCAGTATAATTAGTCTCTGGATCAAATACTTATTGCAAATACCAACAGAACAAATGTTACCAAATGGCAAACACATATACATTTGTTATATTATCCAATCACATGGATGGGGTGTGCATATTTATGAAACACATACAAACAGAGGAGAGAAATGTCTCAGCTGGGATTTGAACCCATGTCACCTGGAATACCATTCTGGTCACATAATCAGATGGGCAGCACTGGCAGTAACTGAGACCTGAAAGCGTCTGAGCACACATTACTTTTTCTCAATGAGTTTGGTGTTGCACAATCACTACTATTAATCACATGGGTGAAGTGTGCATTATATTCCATAAATATGCACACCACACCCATGTGATTAAAAACTGAAGTAATTATTTGTGCAGCACCAGGTTGTGCATTAGAGAAAGAGTAATGTGTCCTCTGGGACAGCCCAGGCTCCAGTTGCCTTGGTGGCACAGCTGGTTAGCATGACTGGAACATTATTCTGGGTTCAAGTCCCAGCTGAGGCACTTACTTCTTTCTCTCCTCTGTTTGTATGTGTTCCATAAATATGCACACCGCAACCACGTCATTGAAAAATGAAGTAATTATTTGTGCAGCACGAGGTTGTGCATTAGAGAAGAGTAATGTGTGCTCCTGAACAGCCTAGGTTCCAGTTGCCTTGGTGTTGCAGCTGGTTAGCATGACTGGAACGGTATTCCTGGCAACCTGGGTTCAAATCCCAGCTGAGGCACTTACTTCTTTCTCTCCTCTGTTTGTAGTTGTTATATTATGCCCATAAAATAAGTGAAATGTAAAGTATAATAGGCATCCATATGTTAAAATACAGGGCAACAATAAAATGGGATGAAACATATTTAAATTGGGAACAACTAGATTTGCATATATCATAAGAAGGCTGTAAGGTCTCTTGAATCATTAAGTCCCAAACCGACACTGGCACCAAGTGTATAAATCCAGAAACTCTCTTTCCTTCCAACTTTATGTTCCCAGTCACCACTCCTTTGTAACAATCACACAGGAGTGCAGTGTGTGCATATTTATGGAACATGTACAAACAGAGGTGAGAAATAAGTAAGTGCCTCAACAGGGACTTGAACCCAGGCAACCCAGAATACCATTGCAATTGCACTAACCAGCTGTGCCACTGACATAACTGGAACCTGGGCTGTCCCTGAGCACATTACTCTTTCTCAAATGCACAACCCAATGGCAACGAAAAATATTTACTTGTAGCAATCACACAGGAGTGCGGTGTGCATATTTATGAAACACATGCAAACAGAGGTGAGAAAGAAGTAAGTGCCTCAGCTGGGTCTTGAACCCAGGCCTCCCAGAGTACTGTTCTGAATACCACTCCGATTGCTATTTACTTGTAACAATCACACAGGAATGTGATGTGCATATGTTTGTATGTGTTCCATAAATATGCACTCCCCACTCCTGTGTGATTGTTATAAGTAAATATTTGTGTTGCCTTTGGGTTGTGCATTTCAGAAAGAGTAATGTGCTCAGGGACAGCCCAGGTTCCAGTTGTCTTAGTGGCACCACTCCTTTGTCCCTGTTCAACATTCTCTATACCTAAGAACTTAATTACATTGGGGGCCTGTCTCATTTCCTTCAAGTGTTTCACAATGGCAAAAGTCATCTAATTTTTCTGTATGGCCCATAAATGTTCACCAATTCTCACACAAAATTGTCTAATGGTATGATCCACATAGAAGGACCCACATGAACAGGATAGCAAATATACGACTGCTGTTGTGTCACAGATTATGAACCCATAGATGAATTGTGTTTGGCCAGTGTTCGGGTTCACAAATATTTTACACTGATCAATGTGTTGGCAAAAGGTACATTTCTCACATCTAAAAGTGCCCTGTGGTGTGGGGGAAGGGGTAGCCATGATATTTGTGGATCCATTACTTTGGGAAATAAACTACTCACTACCACATTTCATAGTCTCAAGTCATCTGAACTTAAAATAGGGCTAAGCAGATATTACATGACATAGCTTTGGGTTAATTTTTAAAATGTTCCAATTTTTTTTATGATGTTTTTTACATCATTGGCTCTCCTGCTATATGTGGTAACAAAACTACGCTGAGCCATTGCAATCTTTAAGCAGGTTTCTTTTGGTGTAAAGTGGTCTCTCTCTGCTTATATTCTCCACTTCACTTAATCCTGTTGAAATAGGTACACTACTATAGCGTCATCCTTGAAAAGGTTTAATCTGTTTAATTTTCCTTGCCTCAAAATCTTCCGGTCTAGTGCAATTCTTTTTTAGTTCTAATAAATTGACCTTTTGGAATACTTTTTGCAACATGTGGGGGTTGGCAACTGTTAGAATACAAAATATTATTGTGATCTGTAGGTTTCTGAAACAAATCAGTGATCACACTATCATCTGTACATTTTGTTATTTGTAAATCCAAGAAAGATATTTATTGTTTGCTGATGTATGTGTGGTTTAAATTTGAGAGATCTAGTCATCCTCTTTAACCAGCCCACAAATTCTGTGAACTGATTTACAGTGCCCTTCTAAACTATAAAGCTATCATCAACATAGTGCCACCAAAATCCCAAAATGAAAGTATGGATTTTTGGTGCCACTATAGAGATTGTCTAACTCTCATTTGCCCATGAACAAGTTAGTGAAACTTGGTGCCATGGTCGCTTCCATAACAGTTCCTGTGATTTGAATATAATAACTGTTTTCAAAAATGAACATGTTAGATTTTAACACCAAGTCAGCAAATTTGACAACATAAGTAGTTGGAACATTTAAAGGAGGAATTTACAGGAATTATTACATTTTGTATATTACTTACATTCTACTAATCTGAATTTAAGATTTATGTATACAACAAACGGAGAGACAATAAATTGTCTGGATTTTAAATTTAATTAAGCAACCAGATGGTACGATCTCTACAGACATGTATAGAAAGGAAACAGATTGTAATACTTAACTTCATGCCTCGTGTTGTCACCCCCACCACACTATTAATAATATTCCTAGGAGACAATTTGTAAGACTAAAATGTAACTATGATACAGAAGACAGATATGAGCTAGGAGCCTCAGATTTGAAAATACAGTTTAAAGAATGAGGATACAGCCAGTGATCTATAAGTCAAGGAAGAGAATATGCAAAACAAGTACAGGAAATAATTAAAAACATTGGCACATTTTAAGTACGGACAAAGGTTTAAGAGAGACTGTAGAAAGGCCATTGAGAATGGCATATAGAAAAGTAGAGCTACACAAAGATACATTGTATACAGCCAATATATCCCATTAGGCAGGAAATGTGGTTGAATAAAAATGTCAAGGGATGTTTTCCATGTAAGAGACGCATAAACTGTTGTTATGTTAAACGGGAATGTTTTTAAACTACAACATCTGCATAAAATATTTGAAATTTGGCATTTAATAACATGTGATTCAGTGGGTGTCATTTTTATAGCAATATGCAAATGTGGAGTATTTTACATTGGGAAAACAGAGAGGTGTTTTAAGACGAGGGTGAGGGAACATTACAGAGCGACTGAAAATGGAAACAATCTATGCCACAGGAATGCATATACATGAGACAAATAAATAGGAAGAACACAGCTGAATTTATGGCAATTGATAAACTATATCTTAACTTGGGGGGGTTCTGAGAATTTAATTTTACAAAGAGAGGGATTCTAGATTTTAACTTTCAAGTCAAAAATCTATCCAGGTTTAAATAATGGCTTTGATCTGGTACCCTACATAAAGAGGAAGAGAGCTATCTATGGAGTATAATGGAAATAGAAAATATATTGGACATCATATAGTTTTTATCATGTGCAATGTATTTGAAAATGAACTGGATTACTTCCATCTCTGGACCCATCACTCCCTTGTGCCCAGTTCCCCTATATATGTATCACAGCTTTCAAAGTTCATTAATTTTCTCTCCACACAATTTTTGTCAGATTATCATGAAACAATTGATATGTTTAATCTCTCTGATATTTGTTCCACAGCAACAAAAGTGAGGAAATTCGGTGTTAGGGTTGAAACCCCTCTTGGACTCCCAGCCCATCCCCCAACCAGCATTGGGGTGCGCATTGGGGTCTTTGGCCCTAACTCTCACCCCATCACATGTGTAAAGAAGTAGTGGTATAGGAGAATGGGGTGAGAATTAGGACCGAAGACCCCAATGTGCACCCCAATGCTGGTTGAGGGGTGGACTGGAAGGTCCAAGGGGGGTTTCAACCCTAACACAGAATTTTCTCACTTTTGTCGCTCTGGAACAACTCTAACTGATGCATTAAATAGAGTTTTTTGCCTCTAACATATATATATATATATATATATATATTCTTCACTTTTGTCGCTGTGGAACAACCCTAACTGATGCATTAAACAGATTTTTTTGCTTCTAATTTCCCTTCTTTTTGAGAATGATAACGAGAAATAGTGAATGTAATGCGTTGGAGGGATCGGGGCCCCGCAATCCTGCCACGTGATGTCTTGTGACAGAGTAACAGGAACAGCAACGCAAACAGAAGCGCTAACAGTGGCACACATGGTAACGCAAGCGTGAATGAGAACAGAAAAGGTAACACACACTGTGGCATAGATGGGAACGGTCCACCACGTGATGTCTTGTCACATAGTAACATGGTGCCCACAAACATAAATGGTAATTGGCATGGTGACGCAAAGCAAAACAGAAAGAGAAACAGTACTGTAGACACCAGTGGTAAAAAATATTGGCAATGCAAGCGCAAATAAAAATGCAAAGGATAACGTACATGGTGGCGTAGGCATGAACAGTAAGTGAGACGGGTATGGAACCGCAAGCGGAAAGGGCAACGGTAACAGTAATGGAAGCGCACAGGCTGGTTTTCCCCAAAAGCTTCATAGAGAGAGACAGTGAGTACAAAGAATGTATGCGTAATAATGGGTCTCGGAGCAGAAAATGAGGAGTTGGAATACTAAATTGTTTATATCTCAAGAACCATACGACATAGAAAAAAAATTTAAAAGTCATATGATTTTTGACTTTCCTGGCTAGTTTTGATCTTAGTTCCTAGCTGGGGGCTAAGCATTTTTCTGATGAAAAGTCTGTATCTCGCACTGTTTCCGAGATACGGGCCCTGAAAGGCGTGGCGAACACCATAATGTTATCCTATGGGAAAAACAGAGAAGTTTGGAGTGCCATAACTTTGGCTCCCTGTAATATTTTTTCACCAAACCACTAAAAGGCACATCTGTCTGATGTTGGCTGTCTTCCCTGCAAATGTTAGCCCAAAAGACCGAAACGTTATTTTGCAGCAGGGGGCCAAAGAATTGCTGCAATGCGTCAGACGCCGTAATGTTATCCTATGGGAAAAAGTGTCAACTTTGGAGTGCCATAACTTTGCCGCTGTGTAATATTTTTCAATGAAACAGTGAAAGACACATATGTGAGATGTCGGCTGCGTTCTCTCTAAATTTCAGCCCAAAACACCAAACCGTTCTTTTGCAGCTGGGTGTCAAAGAATTGCTGTCATTTTCCCACAGCCTAGAAGGCACTGTCGCAATTTGCGAAAGCTTTCACAAATTCATTTGATGGTGTCGCAAGTGTGAAAGTACTTTGCAAAAGTACTTTTTCCAGAAATGTGAAAAACATATTTCTGGGGTGTTTTACCCCAAAATAAAGACATGGCTAGCATCCTCAGGGTCCGACTAAGTGAATATAAAAAGAATTAGGTTGCTAGAGGGTCCCAAATTTAAATGCCAAGCATTTTTCTGATCACTAACTGAAAACAAAATGGCGGAATTTGTGACAGTAAAAGGGCCATTTGCAAAAGTAAAAACTGCATTTGTGACACTGTCAAACTTTTTGTTAACTTTTCCCATTGACTTATAATGGGAACTTGTTTTTTGAATAACTTTTGAACCGTTTAATATTTTTTCATGAAATCTTTGAAAGGCACATCGGGAACCATGGATGCACGTTCCCTGAAGATTTCAGACCAGTCACAAAACCGCGTACCTGTGGTGTAAGTACACCAATCAGAATTCCAAAAAGTGCAAATGCACGCGCAGATTATGCTTAATAACTCCGCAGAGTCGTATATCCGACTGGTACAAAACTTGGCAGATCCCAAGGCATATGGGTCTTGATCATGTATTCCAAATTTCAGGCAAATCCACAAACAGTTGCAAAGCTATTAAGTGTAAAATTTTGGTTTAACATGTAAATGGCTCTCAACCCTAACTATGGTAGCAATATATATATATATATGTATATATATATATATATATATATATATATATATATATATATATATATATAGTTATACAATGGTGGTGAGCAAGAGGAGTAGTGGATAAAACCATGATTTCCCACACAGTGAGATAAATCCTACAGGAAGTCAACATTTTTTTTTTTATTATTTATTGAGGATTCAGAAAGTACCTTTGAGTCAAGGACTCAATTACAAAGGCTCCACATCATAGTATAGAAGTACAAAGACAATATAATTAGAGTTTCAGTGCATTAACACAGGCATATACTTACATAAGAGTTCAGTATAAGGCTAACAGTCAATTCAAAATAGTTTCAGTACATTAACACAGGCAAATGAGTACACAGGAATTCACTCTAAAGGCTATCAATCAATTCAACTTAGAGATACCCAGAGGACGGGAAGGGAGATGGCCGGTGGCCATTGTCACAGGGGAAGAAAGGAGTGTCAGGGTAGGGGGTCTGGGGCAGTCACAGGGGTTGCAGGACTGAAGATGTTCCCTGAGCAGGGATTTGAAGGAGCCTATTCTGTTTTCATTTGCTATTGAGCTAGGCAACACGTTCATCCATGAAGGGGCCTTGTAGTTAAAGGTCCTTTGAAATTGAGAGGTCCAGCAGTGGGAAACCATTAGAAGTGGTTTGCCAGAGCTATGGGTGGTTTTGACTGCCAGTGCTGGGTGTATGATAGAGGTGAGTCCAGAGGGGGAGAGACAGAGGGTGATTTTTTTGGCCATTAGGCAGGTGTGGAACCTAATTGTGTTGTCCAGGTTTAGCCAGTTGGTGGACTGATAGAGGGAGTAGGGATGGGTGAGATGGTTACAGCCAACAATGAGGCAGCAGGCTTTGTTTAGTGTGAGCTGGAGTCTACAGAGGGCAGAGGTGGTTGCGGAGCTGTATATGAGTATTCCGTAGTCCAGGAGGGAGAGGACCGAGGAGGAGATGGTGAGCCGGAGGGTGTCAGAAGTGAGGCAGTGTGTTTGTACTGATAGAGTATGCCAAGTCTGGCATTAAGGGCAGTGGACAGCAGAGGGATGTGTTGATGGAAGTTAAGGGCTGGGTCAAGGGTAATGCCCAGATATTTAAAGGAGTCCACTTGTTCAAGAGGAGACTCACTGGCATTGAGAATTTGGGGACATAGGTTCTTAAGGGTGTTCTGTGTGTGCTAGAAAAACATAACGAATAACTTTGTTTCCCTGGGTCACGTGATGGCAGCTTGCTAAATGGCGGTAGGGGCTTAGTGCTCTCTCCCTCTACATTCCCAACTGTCACCTCTTACTAACTTCTTGGTCACCATCTAAACAGATCGTCATTTTAAAGTACCTTAAATTCATCTACTGACCCTCCGGATTGGTTTTCTCGGCCGGAAGATCAACTTTTGAAAGGATGGAGGTGGATAGGATCCAGGCCACGGCCAAACACACGCTGCCTGCCTCTCCCAGTAAGCAACCCAAAAAACTGCGGATCCAAACGGCTACAGGATCCGAGAAAGCCGGGGAGAAACTCTCTTCCTCAAGTCTACTTACAGAAGAAAAGTTTTTACAGGAATTTACCCTGATGAGAAGCATGCTCCAAGATATTACAGCCGAGTTGAAGGCAATGCGGGGAGACCTCACCTCTCTCATGGTCAGAGTATCGGATTCTGAAGCCAAAGTTTTCTCGTTGGAGCAATGGAAAGAAAAGACGGAGACAGCGATGTCCAGGTTGGCCCAACAGGTGCGGCGACTTCAATTGAAGACGGAAGATTTAGAAGGCCGCAATTGGAGAAACAACCTGTTGGTTTTAGGCCTCCCGGAGCTGGAAGAAGGTCCGGATCTGATGGCCTTTCTGCAACGCTTCTTTGTTAAGATAGTCGGCCCTTCGCCAATCAATCCTAGTTACCACATGGGAACGCAGCACACTGCTCACTGAGACCCCCACCACCACCTAATTTCCCCACGTCCCATAATCATCAAATTTTAAGCTACATCAAGAGACAGCATATATTTAACAAAACCAGAGAGCTGCAGGAGATTAAGTGGGAACAAGCCAGAATCCGCGATAACTCAAGATCTACCTAAGGAGATGAGGTTAAAAAGAGCTGCCTTTCATCCAATTGTGCAGAAACTGATAGCTGCCTCGATCTCTTCAGGATGATCTACCCTGCCACTCTTAAGGTTACCATCAATGGTATCAGCTTCAGCTTTGAACTCCAGAAGCTGCTCAGAAGGATCTTGCCTCCAAGCTTCCTGAACTATTTAAGATGAACGGCTGAAAGTTTTGGAACTGCTACACATGTTGTGTATATTGAACTGATGGTTTTGTGGACCTTAAATGCTCCCTTGTATTTTTCCTAGTTTACTTTTTGTTTTGTATGTAGTCGCGTCTCTATCTTGTTACCCCTGTTTACTTACTCCTCTCGATTGAAATCTGGATGGCCTCTTACCTATGTGGATCAGGCTGTTCGGCCTGGGCAGTCAAATTCCATGTTGTGGGGTTGATACCACGATCGCCGCTTTCTTCGGAGATTTTAACTCCTTCCCGGAACTATGTGTCGGGGTTTGGGTTTCCAGTGGGACTACGTTGAATTCGGGACCGGGCGTAGGTCTGGTTAGTATTTGGCGTCCCCTGAAACAAGAGGCCGCTTTATCCTACCTAGCTCTGGCTTTTAAAGCTTGGATCCACGGTCTCGGTGAGTCGTGAGTATCCTCGTTTCTGGGGGCGAGTGTTGGTTCTGTCTCCCTTTTGGGTCTCAACCCTTGCTGCTTTTCTGGACTTGAGCTCTCACCCGTTGTTTTTGAGGTTAAATTACCAGGTCTGGGTCTGGACTGATATTAATTTATTGGTGACACACCATTTGAATTGGCGACAGTTGGTGGGGATGAGGGGGATGGCTGAAGGCCCCAGCTACCTGCAGTAGCTGAATCATGAGCCGGTAGTAGGGGGGATAGCCAATCCAGCCCTGCCTGTAGGCATTTTACTGCTCTGTCTAAACCGGATCAGATGGAGGGTATTAATCATTGGGTTTAGTATTAGGGCCCCTTCCTCCTATTTGAACCCTACATAAAGGCTGGTTCTGATTCTCAAGGGACTGGCTCCTGAAAGTCTGGATTGTTACATGTTATGGTTGTTGTTCTCCCGTGAGGCCAGACTGTATATAGTTGTTTAGGGAACTTGGGATTAATTTTTTGGGGGATGGAGGAGGGGTTGGGAGTAGTTGAGGAGGAGGGGATTGTTCAGTATATATTGTACACTACTACATACTAACAAGTATTTTTATACTGCTAGAAGCAGGTTTAAAATGTTCTTGGTGGCAATTTCCGGGAGGTTGGTTTTTTGGGGACTGCACTTGGATGAGGGGGGGTTTGAGGGGGGGGACTAGCCTGCCATATTAGAATTATTTATGACTCTTCTCTTGCTGGAGCAACTCCTGTGAACCTCTGGTTGTTTATTCTGGGACTATCCTGGCAGGCTGATGGGTTTTGGGTATATGGGGTCTCAGTGTGCCGTTTTCTTCTCGTTATTTCTGGGTGTTTCCGGTTTTGTATCCCTCTGGTTTTGTATTTAAAATGGCTATAAATGCCGTCAAAATAGCATCCTGGAATGTACGCGGGCTCAGGGATCGGGTCAAACTAACTCAGATTTTTAACCACTGCTCGTTACTGCAGGTGGATATACTTTTTCTTCAGAAAACCCACTTAGGCCAAGCAGATACCAAATGCCTATCTCGATCTGGCTTTTCGCAGGTCTATGTGGCCGGAGGCTCTAGCCTCAGTAAAGGGGGTAGCTGTCCTTATTAAAAAACATGTTCTGTTTATGAAGGACCTGGTTATGTTAGACCCAGACGGGAGGTTTGTCTTGGTTAAGGGTACCCTTAATGGGAACACTGTTGTCTTGGGTTCCATATATGGGCCTTTTGGGGAATCCTGAGTTTTTCATGTGCCTTGCCGACAAAGTTAGCACCTCCTCCTTCGCAGAAGTTATTTTGGGTGGGGACTGGAATGTCCCGCCGCCTATATTGGACAGAGACCCCAGGATAACCGTCCTCTCACACCTGCACAAAGGGCTCTTCATGATCTTTTACTAATGCTAAGGGTTATGGACCCTGAGACTCTCTAATCCCTCTCTGGGCTTTCTCATTTTCTCTCAGCCCCACAAATCAAGGTCGAGAGAGATTATGTCTTGTTCAGTAAAACCTTCCTTCCGTCTTCTTCAGTCTGGCATTGATCCAATTATTCTCTCGGATCATGCAATAGTATGGGTCAAAATCTCCTCAAACCCGATTTCTGTCGGATACTATTTGGAGGCTTAATACTCAATTGCTTAAAGATCCCACACAGTTTCGCAAATAAGATCCCTGATCTCTTTTCCTTGCAGATAATCTTGATTCTACCCAGGTTTGATATGATTTGGGGGTTCACTAAAATGTTATCTCAGGGGTGAACTAATTAAGATAGCTTCTGCAAGGAAGAAGGCCCGACATGCACAAGCTCTTTCTTTAATGAGTAAAATTAGAGAACTAGAAACAGTTTACTCTCCAACCTCTTCGTTATCGTCCTTAGAGGCTCTCCTGGCAGTTAAGAATGAGTACATGGATCTCTTGAAAGAGAAAGCTGAATATTGCCTTGTTCGAACTCAAGCTAAATATCTGCACCATGGGGAAAAGGCCGGGAAGCTTCTAGCTTTGCACCTACGGGCGTTGGAAGGTTCTAGGATAATCCGTCTTTGCATTCCCCAGCCGGTCATAGAAACTTCCCCAGAGGTATTGCCCAAATATTCAAGAACTATTACAAAGATCTTTACAGTAAGCCTTTATCCTCTGCCCTCTTTCGAATATCATAGCATACTTGAGGACACTGATATCCTTGTTACCATCATCTCACCAAGAGATTTTGACTCTCCCATTTCACTTGATGAGATAGAGAGGCGTTCCCTATGACTTGCACCTGTTTGATGGTTCGCGCTGTAGTTTTTAAACTCTTTGAGTTCTTTCTTCCTCTTTATATAGATCCCATCCTTCTGAAGTACTATTATCTTAATTCCCAAACCTGATAAAATTCTCATGGATCCAGCGAATTACCAACCTATATCCCTCCAGAATTATGACATGAAAATCTTTGCTAAGATCCTGGCGGAAAGGATCAAGAAGGTTTGGTCTGGCTTAATTAGTCCGGAACAAGTAGGTTTTGTGTCTGCTAGATCTTCTACGGACCACTTAAGAACCCTATCTCACATTTCCCAGCAGGCTCAAACAGTGTCTTACCCTATGGCCTTGGTTTCGTTAGATGCAGAGAAAGCCTTCGACCGAGTGGATTGGTCCTTTCTTTGGGCTGTGATGGCGACGATGGGCTTTCCGACACCATTTCTAAAATGGGTTCAGGTTTTTTACAGTTCCCCCTCGGCCAAAATTTATTGTAATGGAGTTTTTTCCTCCCTTTTCCGTCTATACACCGGCACCAGGCAGGGATGTCCTCTTTCACCTTTATTATTTAATTTATACTTAGAACCCCTTCTTATCAGGCTTAAATCCTTCCACTTGTTAGAGGTTGTCTACTACAGCAGCAGGAATTGGTACTTAGCTTATGCAGACGATATACTCCTGCATCTCGAATGTCCTGTTGAATCTCTAAAAGCGGCGTTAGATGTTATCAGACAGTTTGGTGCCCTCTCTCAATGTAGATTGAATATTTCCAAATCTGAAATCTTTCCGTTAATTGTTCATACGTATAAACAGTATTTTATTAACTTCAGTATGAAATGGGCTCCCAAATCGATCAAGTATTTAGGGATTCACTTCGCGACAGAGCCCTCTCTTTTGAAGAAGCTTAATCTGGATAGTATCAAAAATCTCGTCCAACAGTATTTGCTACGATGGTCTACCCTTCCCATCGCTCTCTGGGGCCAGATCAACATTATTAAAATGAATGTCCTTCCCCAGGTCTTTTATCCCCTTAATCTGTTAAATCTTTGATTGCCTATCGCTTACCTTCAACAATTTCATGCGATGTTTTCCAACTTTATCTGGCGAGGAAAGGGTGTTAGACGTTCGTAATCTAAACTATCTCTCCCCAAAGACAAAGGTGGTCTCCGGCTCCCTAATCTTCTATTTTATCACTGGGCAGCTCATCTCTCTAAATTAGGGAAATGGCTTTCTGTGAACCCTGACCTTCCATGCCCAACCTGGCTTCAAACTGAGAGGGCACTTCTCTCTGGGGCCAAGTTGGATACTTATGCAGTATTTTTTACTTCTCCGTCTGTAGCTTTGCAGTGGATTACTGACACTATGATTCTGACATCCCTTAAGTCCCTTGTTCAATGTCTGCATTCTCTTAATATTCTTACCGGGCCGGATCTGGGTCAGCCGGTGGTCCTTAATCCTAATATCAAGTTGGGTAAATCACTGATCACCCCTGACTGGCTTCCACAACTTAATGAAGCTAGACTAGAACATTTTTATGATCATGGAACCCTTCTCTCCTCAGCTGATATACTCACAAAATTTGGTATTCCCAATGTTAAGATTTTCAAAGTTTACCAACTAAGGCATCTTATCGCTGAAAAATTTGGTATCTCCTTTAGCGAGCCGGTGGCCTATCCCTTTTTTTCTCAAATAATAACTCTCGCTTCTCAACCACACTCTATTTCGTTAATCTACTCCTTTCTTCTAAATTATAAATTTCCCGATACTGTTAGGGGCTCCAATATCTGGTCCTCTTTGCTGCCTGAGTCTGCCCTGAACTGGTCTCGTATCTGGAAGGACCTTCATAGATATCACACCCAGGATAGATTAAGGCTGACTCAATATTATATCATGAATAATCTGTACTACACCCCTACAAAACTTTTTAAGCTTAAAAAGCTTCCCCACCCTACCTGCTCTAGGTGTATGCAGGATGAAGGGAACCCCTCCATGTTTTTTGGTCTTGTAGCAAGGTGGCTCCTCTGTGGTCTCTTATCCAAGATAATTTGGACCCTCTTTTAGGTCTGTCAAGTTTTTTTAACCCGGAGATCTGTATTCTGGGTGAATACGCTAGCATAGATAGTGTGGAATGCCGGTATCATATGGCTTTGGTGTCCATGGAGGTCAAGAGGTTGGTCCTGAGGCACTGGACTGATCAATTGGCCCTGACCTACGCTGAGTGGCTGGTTGAGCTTTCTGCATATCTTAACTCTGAAAGTCTGGTTGCCAGCCTACGCTGTTGCATGGACCTGTTTCAGAAGAGATGGGGTAGACTACAGACGCTGTATCTACATCAATGAGTTCTTGGCCTACCCTGTTGCTCGCATTGACAACCTATATCTTGCTATATATTATTTCCTGTAACTTTTACTGGTGAGGGAGAACTCAGTTATAAATGGCTGGTACTTTTACTCATCCAGATTAATGGTAACATTGGATTGGCACACTTGTTTTTGGGTGGGGGTGAGAGGGAGGGAGGGAGGGTGAGTTATTAGGGTTTGGTGAGTTCCTTATTTCCTTTGTATATGAAAATCTGGGGTGGGGGGTTTGGAGTGGGGGGGTAGGGGTTTTTTTGGTTGTACCATGTACTTTTCATGTTATGTCTACCTGGTATATTGTTATGTTTTTGTTTTATGTTTGTAAAATTAATAAACTTAAATTTAAAAAAAAAATAGAAAAACATGACCTTAGTCCTCTTGTAGTTTAGTATATGGTGATGGATGGAGAACAGTTCTTCAGCTTCACTGAAGGAGATTTGGAGGGTTAGGTAGAGTTGAATGGGGTTGGGATTGTATGAGGATAGGACAGCGTCATCCATGTATAGGAGTATGTTGCCAGAGCAGGTTGAAGGGAGGGAGTTGAGGTAAAGACTAAAGAGCAGAGGGCCAAGGATGGAGCCCTGAAGAACACCAGCCTGAACTTGAAGGCTGGTGGACAGGGTGGTACCAATTTTGACCTGCTGAGTCCGGTCCGACAGGTAGTCAGTGAAGCAGCTTAGGGTGCCCTGGGAAAAAAACAATGGTGGAGAGAGTGGTCAGTAAGAGGGAGTGGTTGACAGTGTCAAAAGCCTTAGAGAGATCCACGAAGACAGTGCTGGTGATATGTCCTCTGTCCAAGGTGGAGTGGACGTGGCAGGTGAGCTCCAGGATGGCTGTAGTGGTACTATGGCCCTTTTGGAAGCCACGTTGCTGCTTACATAGTAGGTTGTATTTAGTTAAATGGTTGGTGAGCTGCTCAGAGATGTGCTCCAGCACTTTAGATAGAGGGGGAAGGATAGAGATGGGGCTGTAGTTGTTAGTTGAAGTACGGTCCCCACTCTTAAATATGTAGGTAGTGGAAGCAGATTTCCAGCGAGTGGGGAATTTCCCTCGGCAGAGGGAGTGGTTAAGAATGTGCATGAGGGGGTTGAGGATGTCCTGTAGCATGAGGCAGAGAAGTCTCAGGTCTAAGGAGTCACTACTGTAGTGGGAGTGGCTTAGGGCTTTTATAAGGTAGGGTTTGGCATCCTCGGGGGTGATGCATCATAGATGAAAGAGAGGAGCAAGGGGGGAGACCAGGCAGGTGGTGGGTCAAAGAAGTTTGGGACGAGGACATGGCTGAGGTCAGTGAAAGTGGAGTTAAAGGCTACAGCAATGCGAGAGGGAGCACATTGTGCTGACATCACTAGAAAATATTCTCACTGTGCTGATGTCACCAGAGTGAGAATATCGCCACTGCAACCTGAATTCTAAATAGAACAGCTTCACAAACAGTTTCTCTTTCTCCCCAAAGCTTGCAACTAACTCAATTAGCATTGCAAAAGATACTCACATGTGTCCCACAGTGTTTCTGAGACTTCTAGTCCATTACTGTGCTGATTTCAGCTTCAAAACAGCCTCCTTCACAAAACAGTTTCTTTCCCAGTGCTACCTGCAACAGTTTATCTTTCTCACTGAAGCCTGCAACTTACTCAGTTAGCATTGCAAAATACATTCACCTGTGTTCCATAGTGTTTTTGAGACTCCTAGTCCATTACTGTGCTGATCTCAGCTTCAAAACAGCCTCCATCACAAAACAGTTTCTCTTTTTCAGTGCTACCTGCATCTTACTCACTTAACGCTACAAAAGACACTCACCTTTGTGCCATTGTGTTTCTCAGTCTCCCAATCCATTCAGAAAAACACACACTCACACCACACACAGAGAGCAGAAAATAAACAAAAACAGAAAAAGAACACAGAAAAAATTTTCCTAAAGTTCCCAACCCCATTGTGTAAATCGCACATATGAGGTGCAGATCATGGGATATGGAAAATATTCTCAGTCCTGCAGAATGAGCTGTGTATTCTCACTCTGCAGGAGTGGGAATATGTTCCATATCCCACTCCTGCCCATCATGTGTCATATACATATATATATATATATATATATATATATATATATATATATGGTAGCACGGCAGTGCTACCATAGTTAGGGTTGAGGAGCCATTTCTATGTTAAACCCCAAAACTTTGCACCTTAATAACTTTGCAACTGTTTGATGGATTTGCCTGAAATTTGGAATTTATGATCAAGAATCATAGGCCTTGGATCTGCCAAGTTTCATACTGGTTGGATATCCGGCTGCGGAGTTATTAAGTTTGATCTGTGCGTTGTGTTTCACGCTTTCAGAATTCTGTAGTCGCACCTACAGGTCGTATATTTTATGCGGACCGCCTGAAATCTTCGGGAATGTGCAGCTGGGTCCCCTCGATGCCTTTCAAGATTTCGTGAAAAATATTAAACGGTTCAAAAGTTATTCAAAAAACAGTTTCCCATTATAAGTCAATGGGAAAAGTTAACAAAAAGTTCAACACTTTTGCAAATGCATTTTTACTTTCGCAAATGGGCCTGTTACTTTCGCAAATCAGCCATTTTGTTTTCAGTTGGTGATCATAAAAATGGTTGGCATTTAAATTTGGGACCCTCTAGCAACCTAATTTTTTTTGTATTCACCTAGTCGGGCCCTGAGTATGCTTGCCATGTCTTTATTTTGTATAAACACCCCAGAAATATGTTTTTCAAATTTCTGGAAAAAGTACTTCATAAATTACTTTCGATGCTCACGAAAGTGTCACTTTATTGAAGCTTGTCGAATTAAGTGATCAGTAATTTTCTAGTCTGTGGAAAATGACAGCAATTCTTTGGCACTGCACTGCAAAATAACCGTTGGGAGTTTTGGGCTGAAATTTGGAGGGAACGCAGCCGACATCTCACAGATGTGCCTTTCAGTGTTGTATTGAAAAAATATTACATGGCGGCAAAGTTATGGCACTCCAAAGTTGACAGTTTTTCCCATAGGATAACATTACGGCACCCGAAGCATTACAGGAATCCTTTGGCACCCTGCTGCAAAATAACGGTTTGGTCTTTTTTCCTGAAATTTGGAGGGAAGACAGCCAACAGTACACAGATGTGCCTTTCAGTAGTTTGGTGAAAAAATATCACATGGCGGCAAAGTTATGGCACTCCAAAATTGACATTTTTTCCCATAGGATAACATTACGGCACCCAACACTTAACAGAAATCATTTGGAGCCCTGCTGCAAAATAACGGTTTGGTCTTTTTTCCTGAAATTTGGAGGGAAGACAGCCAACAGCCCACAGATGTGTCTTTCAGTAGTTTGGTGAAAAAACATTACAGGGAGGCAAAGTTATGGCGCTCTGAACTTTTCTTTTTTTCCCCATAGGATAACATTATGGCGTTCGCCACGCCTTTCAGGGCCCGTATCTCGGAAGCGGTGCGAGATCCGGACTTTTCGTCGGAAAATTTCTTATTTACATGTTATTTATAATTGTCTTGAGCATTCAAGTCTTAGCCCCACAATGGGGCTAAGACTTGAATTAGCTTGTGACAGTTGTAAATAATATGACTTTTAAATTTTTTTCTACGTCAGACGGTTCCTGAGATATAATGTATTTAGTATTCCAAGATCTCGTTTTCTGCCGATACTCATTATTTTGCATACATTATTTGTACTCCACTGTCTTTCTCAATGCAGGTTTTGGGAAACCAGCCTGTGCGCTTACATTACTGTTACTGTTGCCCTTTCCACTTGTGGATCTGTACCCGTTCACTTACCATTGATGTCTGCGCCACCATGTGCGTTCATCCTATGCTTTCATTTGCACTTGCTGCTTTCTGTTATTTTTTGCCATTTCTGTCTACAGTACTGTTTATCTTACTGTTTCACTTTACATCACCATGCCCATTGACATTTCTGTTTGCAGGCACCATGTTATTATGTGACAACACATCCGTGGCAGACCATTCCCGCTTCACGCCACCATGTGTGTTACCCTTTCTGTTCTCATTACGTGCTTGTGTTACCATGTGCGCCACTGTTAGCATTTCTGTTTGCGTTGCTGTCCCTGTTAGTATGCCACAACACATCATGTGGCGGGCTCGCACTCCTGCCGCTGCATTACATTCACTATTTCTTATCATTCTCAAAAGAGGAAATTAGAGGCAAAAACTCTGTTTAATGCATTAGCTAGGGTTGTTCCTGGCGACAAAAGTGAAATTCCCTGTTAGGGTTGAAAAACCCTGGACCCCCCACCACCCCTTGGCATTGGGTGCGCGGGATCGGGTCCTAACCTCACCCCATTCTTCTATATTTCTGCCAGCTACATATGTCATGGGGTGAGAGTTAGGGCTGATTGATCCAATGCGCACTCTAATGCCAGTTGGGGTGGGGCGGGGGTCCAAGGGCTGTTTTCAAACCTAACAGTGAATTTCTCACTTTTGTCGCTGTGGAACAACTCCTAAACTAATGCACAAACGGAGTTTTTGCCTCTAATATATATTTATATATATATATATATATATATATATATATATATATAGATGAAGGATAATGCATTTGGAGATGCTAAAGGGTTTTCATCTATTCTGTCTGAATACATCTTTAAGGATGTAATGGTGTAAAGTATGATGTCATAACTCCCAAGATCTAAAGCATGTCTGTATTGACTAGTAAAATGCCTTTAATAAAGGGTCAGTTTGATCCAAAACACGTCAGGCATACGTTAGGTCCATGACAGGATGTCAAGAAGATGGTTGGTGATTTTCTCTCAATAAAATTAAGTTTTAAATATAAGTTTTAAAATCTCTGTGGCATTTATTAAGATGCAGTGATGTGTGTACACAATTTTTGTGAATGAAGTGTGTATGTTATTGGTAGTACCACCTCCCAGTGCAAACTTTTTTGGTACAGTATTTAGCTTACAGCCTTCTTGTAATATATGCATTTCTTGTTGTTCCTAATTGAAATATGCATCTTTCCTATTAATTGTTGCCCTGTATTTCAATATATGGATGCCTAATATAACTTCAAACTTCACTTATTTTGTAGGCATAATACAGCAAATATATATTTGTGTTTGCCATTTAGAATCATTTCTCCTGTTGGTATTTGCGGTGAGTATTTGGTGCAGTGGCTAATTGCACTGGTTCAATATATGATAATGCTGTACACTTCGTCATTAAATAAGGAAATTTGTCAGTGTTGGGGGAAACAGTTCTCTATATACAGATGTAACCCACCCATCACTGGGTTTACCCTGGTTTTCCTCCCTCTTTGATTTTTGTTGTGTCATTCAGCCCATTTGGTCATGCCTCTGGCTGTGGGTGGAGTCTCTGCCTGTCTCAGCCCTGCCCCAGGGGTTAGCTGGCTATTTAAGGGGCTGTTTGATGCCTTTGGGGGTGTTTCTGTTCATGGTTCGTTGGGTACGTCCACAGGAGTGGGGCAGACTGCTTCTGAGTACAGAATAGGACAAAGTCAATGTGTGTCAACAGCATGTAGGAAGGATTGACCCTGTTTAAAACCTTTGCCCTTGTGCAAAATCTGGAAGGACATCAGATCAAGACCTATGTGGCTGGCACGGACTCTTTATGTCAGGCCACCACCAAGCTAGCACCAGCTTATTACTTTGTCCATCAGTGAAGAAACTGTGCCCTGTGTACATGTCTCCACAGTCTTGATGATGTGACCTAGAGACTCTGTGGACTGTGTCTGTGGACTGTGACCTATTCTAGCATTGGATGAGATTAACCCTTTTTCTTACTTAATTTTCTGTATGCCAGTAAAATCTATTTAGTGTTCTTCACTAATTTAAAAGTGTACTTAGTGTCACAAAGATTCTCATATTAGAACTGGCTGATTCCTCGCCATCTGTGCCTGTTACAACAGACTAGGACTTTTCCATGTTTTACCATTCAGTAGTCTGCACTACGGTGCTGTTCCCTCTTAATATATATGCTATAGCGTATATTGCAGTTTTAATTGTTTCTGTTCAGTAGCAATTAAAGCAATGTCGTGTGTTACAATGTTGCATATCTCTATAACCGCTTAACTGAATGTTGTGTGGGGAATGTGATATGGAGTATTGAATCCTTTTCTGCAGCAGTCTAGCAGCTTTTGACAGCAGGAAACTAGCAGTGCAGGTTTAGATTGCAGTTCAGGTCTGGGATGCTGCCACCTTGGTGTCAGGCAAACCACCCTGATTCCTCGGTTGGTGGGTCCCCAGTATGATGGGTTGGGACACCTGGCATTGTTAGGTCTCGGTGTTAGGTAAGGGATGCCCCTAGATTTTAGGATTTGGTCAGTGTTTTGGGAGTTATTTTCACCATTTCAGTGGTGTCCCAGTGGGCCAGAGCCTGGGGCTCCATCGGGAAGTATGCATACCCTGCGGCTAGGACCTAGTAGCTGTGGTAGGTACTCACAGGGGTGGTGAACATTTGAAGGGGAAGAAAAGTAACTCACCCATGGCTGGGTTTATCCTGGTTTCCTCCCTTCTTGTTTTTTGTTGTGTCATTCAGCCTGTTTGGTCATGCCTCTGGCTGTGGGTGGAGCTTCTGTTGGTTAGAGCCCTGCCCCTGGGGTTGGCTGGCTATTTAAGGTGCTGTTTGGTGCCTTTGAGTTTTTTTCTCAAACGTAGGGTTCTTTGGGTGGTTCCATGGAAGCAGAGTGAACTACCTGCTCCTGCCTCTGTTAAGGGGCCTGTAATTTGATCAGCAGCAGTTTGTGGCGATGGTCCCCCAGTAGTAAGAGACCAGGAGGGCTGGACTTGAACACACATCTGTGCAGCGGTGTTGCTGGAGAAAATCCATGTGCCTGTCACCAGTCAGAAGGATGAGAGTATTGGGGTGCCATTTTAAGAGAATAGCCTGGCCAGTGGGGATGGCCACCCTAATGTCCTTGGGTGTCACCCACTGTGCCAAGATATCCTCAGGAGGTTTTGTGGGGGCATGGTGTTTAGGGCTTCCACAAATTGCCTCCTGAAATGTGCGAGATGGTCCATGAAGTATAGGAACTGTGTGTAGATGCTGCCATAATGAAAGGGGTCCCAGCCTCTAGGAAGCTGCTCCCTTATCAATGTGTGGTCACTAGGCCCAGGGACCGACTTTAATTTTGGTGGGGGGGTCTTCACAACCTCAAAAAGCACCCAACATGGATTACAATACTCCTTGTGGGTTCCTGTAGACAGGAGGTCAAATTTGTGAATATGTTCTGCCTAGCCAGCACGTTTGAACTAAATCTGAGATCCTCCTGTTCCGGTAATTTTGGTGTGGCCATTATTTTGTTTGGACTGTAACTGGATGGTATGCTGTAACCACCTTTTCTGCTCCAGTCTAGCACCTCCTGGTCCTGGAGTCATCCGCAAGAAGGCATAGAAGACCAGGTTACAATGTAGCCATCTGCTGGTAAGGACTGAATTGCGTTTACCTTTGGGGCTGTCAAGTGGCTGCTGTTGTGACCCCCCCCTTCCCTTTTAACATCAGGTACCCCAAGACGTGGGATGTGGGAGGTTACACAGAATTGAAGATGTTTACATAGATGCTGAAGTGATTAATATATAATGAATGTGCAGCTTTAACCTTTAGGACATCTGTATGCCATTATAGATTTGCTGTTTATTGCAGCCAATGCCTTACATTGTCCTGGATGAATTTACATGACTTTAAATATGTTCATGTGCCTGGGCCACACAATTGTAGTCTATGCTATGCTTTTTTAATAGTAATGTTTATGCATGATATGATTGATTTATATATTCACATAACATGGTGTAATGTATCTGATTTATTTATTTATCTCAAAGTTTTACCAGGAAAGCATACTAAGTGGGCTACCACTCAATTCCAGATGCAACCTGAGGGATAGGGAGCAAGGGAGTCAATACAGCATATAAGTACAACAGTAGAACATAAATACAATCAGCAATGCATAATTACAGGACACACTGTGCACAGAAAATATAGGCATGAACTTAGATATGGACAGCTTAATGAACATTGTCGAAATATTGGGAGATAACAATTAGTCTTGGGAAAGTGGGGACGATACATAAAATAAAACAACAGTATATAACATAGCAGTAACATTTTTAGGTACAGTGCATTAGTCCAGGGTTAACACATGAAGTGAATAAGAGCAAGCCTGCTCATGGACAGATGGGATTAGCCAGGTGGAGTAAAGATGACCAGATCAGCAGCTGGGCCACAGCTGGCTACACTGTGGCCACAGGAACAGATTGTCCTTGGCTAGGGTCCTTGCTTAGCCATGGTACCAGGTATGCAGTCTAGGTGCATGCATGGGAGGAGCAGAAGTGGGCTCAGAGGAGGGAGCTAAGTTGGTAGGTTTAGTTGGTTTGCCAATTGGTCAGTGGGAGAGAATTCCACAGTTTGGGCATGCATTATGAGAATGCTGCCTGTCCTGAAGTAGAGGCCATACGAGGGATGCTGAAAGAATGGATGTCGTCATTTCTAAGGTAGTGCGAAGGAGGGGGAGGGACGAACAGGGCACTAGATAGGTACGGGGGCAGAGATTGGGTCCAGAACTTGGCCGTGAGTCTAGCACAGTGAGACAATCTCCTATAATGCAGTGAGAGGAGGTGTAAGTTCTGATAGAGGGTGCAGTGGTGTGTGCTGGGACGATAGTCAAGGGTGAAATGACAGGAGTGGAAAAGGGTGTCCAGTCTGGTTAAGGTAGTTTTGGGAGCAGCACAACAGACTACGTTGCCATAGACAAAGATAGAGAGGATCATTTTCTGTGCAATCTCCAGCCAGGCCAGCAGCAGGATGCAGCCGAGGTTCCGGTACAGGGCCCCAAGCTTGGGGTGCAGCTTCTTCTGGAGTGCATCAACATGTACAGAAAAATCATGGTTTTGGTTGAGCCATACCCTGAGGTATCTATATGCATAGCATGTTGTGTGTTTGTGTATCTCTTTAAGATCACAATATTTATGGGCACTTCTTTTGTTTACTGACTATCTCTGATGAAGCCTGGCAGAAGTGTGGTTAAATGTTAGACGTCACTTGTAGACGTAAGATCATCATTCTCTACCATCACAGCTTACCTGCCTTGCCTAATATGGGACTGTCTGTTTGTACAGCTCTTCTTAATAAAAATGGTAAGCTGACTATATTTTTACATTTGATGGCTGGTTTTCCTGTGGGTATTTTGACTCTGCTGTTTTGACACTATAAAAGACAAGGCCTTTCTGTCCCTTTACAAGGCATCATGAATTGTGCTGCCTCTGTAGTTCTAGACTCACACAAGACATGACAGGATTTCCTCATACTCCTGTGTTACATGTCATCAACTAGAGTTGTAGTTCCCATAGCCAGATGAGGGAAATTCAGTGATATCTCAAAATATCTCGGTGTCAGAGAATTGTTCTCTTGACAGAACTGGTTTCAGTACAGCCAAGGCTGGTAAGAGCTCTCTTCTAGTAGAAAGATTCTGTTGTTTTTCACAGAAGGGGTTTCCATCTCCCTTCCAAAAAGTAGTATGAGCCTCATCACAGATACGTCTCAACTGGGATGGGGTGGTCATCTACAGGGGACTCAATAAATTAGGTATCATCCCCACAAGGGTGATTGGAACATATCACTGTACTAAAATTGAGTGCAGTGTTCTTTTCATTTAAAGGGGAACAGTCTGCATAATAGGCCCCATACTCAAGTGTGGAGCTTGTCCCAATGTGGTCTTTGTTTGCAAAAACATTTTAGTTTATTTTCTGATTACTTTAGTATAGTCAATTGCATAGTAAAATACTGTAGTATAGTCAATTGCATCAGACTAATTTTGCTTAGTTCTAGGCGGACATCTTCATTTATTACAAATGCCTGAACGCCCTGCAGCTGACATCGGAGCAGTAGACAGCAATGGGAGGTTTAACAGTCTGCGATGCATGTTAGAGCTCTGAGAATTACTAGAACATAGAAACATAAACTTTGACGGCATATAAGAAATGCTTGGCCCACCCAGTCTCCCCATTTCCCTACCTATTGGATAAGCTGCAGATCCTAGTTTTACCAACTGCCTACTTCCCCCTACCTCCCACTAGAATTGCCTTATGTTTGTCCCCCATTGTTTTTGACCCCATGACCTCCTCAGGAAGGCAGTTCCATGCATCCATCACCCTCTCCATCAAAAAAATACTTTCTCACATTGCCTCTGAGCCACCCCCCATCTTCAAATTGTGCCCCCTTGTTCTTGCACATCTCTTTTTCTGAAACATGCTCCCCTCTTGGACTTTGTTGATTCCCTTGAGGTTCTTGAAAGTTTCTATCATGTCTGATCAGACAGTTTTTGGGTCTGCTTTTCTCCAGGGGCTAAGTACAGCTGTCTGTGACTTTGCAATCCAGAAGGGACAGCAGATCAGGGGCCTGATATTCAAAAACACACAAAACGGAGCACAAAGATTTGCACTGTGCTTTGCAAGTGCCCAGGAGTCCAAGGATGCTGTATTCAGTTGGTAGCGCACTGGTGCTATCTGACTGAAGATAGGGCCATGCTGGTGAAGTGCTAAGTCAAGTAGCACTGCCCCAACAAGGATCCCTGCTGTGCATGGAATAGTGCCACCAAGTGTGGATAGCACCAGAGCGCTATCTGAAGTTTTCAGAGGAACTCATATAAATGAGCCTATCGGGCATGAAAGGTGCTAAGGGACAATTTACATGTCAGTTGTGGGCTCATTTACAGTACATGGGTGGTGGTGGCTAGTTTGCATGGCGTGCCCCCTCTTACCCAGTGCCATTGATGGAAGGATCATCCCTGGTGCCTAGTCCCCCCATGTGATCGCCAGCCTGTAAACCCAAGGATCATCCCTGGTGCCTAGTAGTTCCCCCCCAATTGCCAGCCCGTAAACCCAAGGATCATCCATGGTGCCTAAGGGTTCCCCCTCTGATCCATGGTCTGTATACTATAATTAGCATTCCTGTGCCTAGCTGTCCCCCCTGGTGTACCAGCTGCACAGTGAAACTGCAAGAGCAAAGACCATCACAGTGACAGAATGCTGGGTCACTGTGATGGTCCCAGATGGCACTGGCACTGCATCACCCGGTGTTTCTCCCACTTCCCAAGACAATTCCAGCTTGGAGTTGTATATTTAGAAACTGGAGGTGTCAGAGACATAGCCCCCCACATGGGGGTTCGGGGTGCACATCACCCCCAAAGGAAACAAGCACACATT
This sequence comes from Neoceratodus forsteri, assembly GCA_016271365.2. Lineage (NCBI taxonomy): Eukaryota > Metazoa > Chordata > Ceratodontiformes > Ceratodontidae > Neoceratodus > Neoceratodus forsteri. Next base: position 438,222,794 of record JADMNL010000023.1, read on the forward strand.
CCTGACAGTACAATGCCAACACTCCATATTGTGTCTGTCACTGTCGGGGATGTTGCCCAGCTATAGATAAACCAACCCCCCCTCCCTCTGATTCCCAGCCCATATCCTATGATGAGCATCCCTGGTACCTAGTTTTCCCCCATCCAATCCCAGACCCATAAAATGATAGTACATCCCTGATGTCCAGTGGCACTCCCACCCTCTGAGACTCACCCACAAGCACAATGAAGAGTCCCTGGCAACCAGTGTCATCCCCCCTGGCTCTGATCTCTGGCCCTGTAACAGATAGCATAGTGTGGCAAAGATGTGGCACCCAAATATGCACAGCAACACACCACACAAATAGTCCCTGATGTTCAGTGATACCACCCACTCACCTATCACTGTGACTGTCAGAAGGGGTTAGGAATCCCTGGTGTTTAAAGGCACCCCACCACAGCACTGACTACCCACCTATCCATTCCCCTTCCCCCTTACCAAAATCTTTGGGGCTGACACACCCTGTCCTATAAATAGGATGCATGCTCCCTGCCTGTGCATACAGTGACTAGCCCAGGAGGTGAGAGGAGTGCTGTGTCAGTTCCAGTATGGGTCCTGCAGCACTGAAGATTCCGGTAAGGGGGAAGGTGGTGGATGGGTGGGTGGGAAATGCCATGGTGTGTGGGGGGGTAGATGCCAGGGATTCCTAACTCCTCCCAAGGGTCACATCAATTAGTGGGTGGGGAGGTACCACAGGATACCATGCACTGTTTGTGTGTGGTGTGTTGCTATGCATATTTGGGTGCCACATCTTTGCCACACTATGCTATCTGTTACAGGGCTGGGGACAGCACCTGGGGGGCAGCATTGGACAATGGAGACTCTTTATGTTCATGAGTGGGGCTTGGAGGGTGAGGATGCCACTGAACACCAGGGATGTGCTATCTTTTAACAGGTCTGGGATTGGAGGGGGGAACACTAGACACCAAGGATGTGCATTGTAGAATATGGGCCATGGATTAGAGAGACAGGGGAACCACTAGGAAACAGGGATGCTCCTTGGGTTTATGGGCTGGTGACTACAGGGAGAGGAGACCATTAGCCACTAGGGATTCATTCCTGCATGGGAGAGGGTGCTGGCATTCAAAGGGAAGAGGAGACAACATGCCACCATGGAATCTTTCTTGCCCTATTGGGCTGGTGTGAGGAGGGGTTGCTGGGTACCAGGGATGGCTTTGGGAGGCCGGGCCAGGGCAGACAGTTGGAGTACCTTTGGCCACTACCAGGACATTGTGCCCCATTAAAAGGAGGTTTGTCCTGGTGGTAATTTGCATCTGTTCAAACTGGTGTTTGCCAACTCCTACTCAGCACTCTATCTATGGATGTCTTGCAGAGATGGGTGTGGAGAGACCAAGAAGTCAACCCCAGCCTAACATTGGATGTGGTGCCTTGGCGCCACTAAACCTGCCTTTGCCTACCAGTGAGAAAGGGGGTATTTTCAAGATTTATTTCCCCTCATTGGCTTGGAAGTACAATGCACTTCAGCGTGGCATGCACACACTCCCAAGCACACCCACAGAAGCGCTTCCATAGCCAGTCTCCTGAAAGTTGGTTCCTGACTGCTGAGAGCCCCTAGTCATTGAAATAGTTCAACGTTCACTCATAACTTTGCTAATTTTCAATATCCTGAATCCAAACTTTCAAGACAGCCATTTTTTCACACCACCTCATAAATATAATGTGTCATTTTTCAAATCCTGGACAAGATGTCTTTTCACACATATGGTGTAAAATGATGTTTCAGAAAGGATATTATAAATGCCAAATGCCAGGTTTATAAGGGGGAGTTATAAACAGACTACCTTAAAAATATAGGGTCAAAATAAAAAAAAAGTATTATTAAGCATTGTGTAGTACCAACATTTGCCCCAGTGGGTAGTGCTTTGTGATCCTGTACCAGTGAGCTGATTTCAGGGGCAAGCTGGGTGACCCATCTAGATGGGCCAAGGCTGGATGGGAAGGCACTGTTATGTGACACCACTCTCTAGCCTGTGAAGGGTAGGTGCAGGGTTGCCCACTTGGGCTCAAGTACCATATAGTGAAGAGAGCTCTTCTCTTGGCATAGGACCCTGCACCTCTGCACCCATGTGTGCCAGGGGACCCTGTGATTTGGCTGAGAGATGGATTCTTTGCCTTGTGCATCTGTATCTGTGGCAACATGGAAGCACAGGACCCAGAGGGTCCTTTATTTCTGCAGTACATTACAGAACCCCAGGAAATTCTTGACATCCATTGTTGAACAAAAGTGCAGGGCCTGCAGGGCCTTGTACATCCCTAGGTAGACAGAGTGTGCCCTTGGTGCAGGGCCCCAAGGGCTCTGTGAATCTGTATCTGTTCATGCAGGTTACAAAGGGACCTGCATGAATAAGAATATGATTTCACCATCTCAAAAAGAAAGGAAATTATTTGCAAAACACTTCATTAATGCACCAGTTAGGGTTCAATGTAACACCACAAAAGTAGGGAACTATGTCTTTATGTTTCCAATTCTAACTCCCCACCCCACCCCAAACAGCAAAAGGGAAAAACCATTAGGGTTTTGGATCTCCAGAGGCATGTCAAATCACTGGTGAGGTCTTTACTGGGCTTGTGAACCCTAATGCTCACCCTTCCCACAGCCTGTAGCTTCCTGTCTGAAGCACAAGGTACAGCTCCAAGCCAGTGCCTCATAGTGATACACCCTTCAAAGGTACAAGAATATGTCTCACTATATGGTGCCAACAGAATGTGTTGTAGTATTCTTCATGCAAGGCCTGGGCCCTGTATGAAGAAAAAAGATCATGTTTGGCCTTGTTTACTCAGGAGAGGAGTGGGCATTAGGGTTGACAAGCCCAAGGAATGCCCTACCACTGATTCACCAAGACTCCAGAGATCCAAATTCTTAATGCTTTTTCCTTTTGCTGCTTGGGGGGGGTGAGGGTGTGGAGTTAGGGTTAGAAACCCTAATGCCATATTCCCATACTTTTGTGGCATTAAGTTGTACCCTAACTGGTGCATTAACGCAGTTTTCTACAAAGAATATATACAGTATGTACATATATATATATAAAGGCTATGCAGGGGTCGGATGTGTGATATATCATTTATCTGTTGTAGTTGCCATTGACCTCAAGTAACCTCATGAGTGGCAGAACCACGAGTGATGGTTACGAGAGGTCTATGGCAACTACAACAGATAAATGATATATCACACAGCCGACCCCCGCATATTTCATTTATGCAATAGGAATAGAGGATGTGTGGGAATTTATTTTTGTTTTAAAGTGTGGGGTTTTTATGTATTTTGAGAGAGTTTAGGGGTTTATTTATTCTTAAGCTGCTCCGCTCATAATATGTGCTGTTGTTATGGCAGTTGCTATGCAGGCGGCGAATTGATGTCTAGAACGTAGCAGCTGATTGGTTGTTGTATCGGGTGACTGAAAAAAATGAGAGAAAGTGGCAACCGAGTTTAGCGAGTGGAGGGGGCAGACAACTTGTGTGCGAGCGAGAGAGGAATTGCTTTGTCTGCTTTTTGGTATCATAAGAATTGAAAAGAGGATCGAAGCATGTTTGTTTTGTTTTTTTCCTTCAAATAGACGCACTGTGGCATTTCTCGTGTGGCTGACGAGTGGGACCAGGAGAGAGACTGTTAGTGAGTGGCAGTTCGAGGAAGTTGAGAGCAGTAAGTTAAGATTTCTATGAAGTGAAAGTGAGAAGGGAGATGGCTGCTGTTATTTTTATTTATTTGTTTCTTTGTGAAGGTCGGGAGAGTTTAGTTGTGTGGTGGGGGAGTGAGCAGGAGTTACAGTGCAGGTGATGGGGAAACTTTATTGCAGGAGCATGTGAGTGGGACCAGCTGCAGTGAAGCTAGGACAGCTCGAAGAGTACATTTGCTGCTTTGACAATGTGTGAGTGGAGATTCAGAATGATGCTGAGGAGAGTAAAAATAAAATTATATATGAAGTGGGTTGCCTACTGTGGGAAGGGGCAATGTTTGTGCAGGACCTACCATGTCTGAGAGTAAAAGTGAAAGTAGGTGGAAATAGTGGTGGCAGCTGGGGGGGAATGTACAAACTGTGTGGATAAATGGGCTGTCATGTAGTAGGTTGGGGCTTTAGAAAGTAGTCCGGCACTGTATGTATAAATGGTCACTGTATGTATAAATTTATTTATACATACAGTGACTCAGATAAACGCATTTATCACACTGAATATATGTCCACCCCATTGCATAAATTTATATATATGCATTTTTCCCCTGTTAGTGTAGTTAAAATAGTGTATTATAATGGTTTAATTTATAAAACATTTAAAAAAATGTTTGGTTTGAAATGTTATTATATTCTTTACTAGATCTCCAATCCAATCCAATCCAAGTTTCTTTACAAAAAGAGCTATTCACATTATCATAGCGCTTGTACAATACACATTTTAAAACACATTAAAATAACCATAAATAGATAAAATACAGTAACATCATTCAGTTCATTCAAATGCTGGAAAAGCAAGATAAAAAAAGATGCATTTTCAATGCAGATTTGAAGCTCTCCATGGTCTGGCATTCCCTTATCTGACAAAGTAGAGAATTTCACAGGGTTGTGGACACAAATGTAAATGCACAGGCCCCAGAGGTCTTCAAACAAACCTTGGGAACCTCTAGCAGTCCCTCGTCAGTGGAGTGGAGGGGGCAGAGGGAGCAGTAGGGGTACAGAATCTTTTGCAGATAGCATGGCCCCTGTCTGTGTAGGGCTTCATAGGTCAGCAAGCTGACCTTGAAGGTGATCCACCACTGAATAGGCAGCCAGTGCAGATTGTGCAGCACAGACTTGACTTGGCTAGATCAAGACAAACCAGTCAACAGCCTGGCAGCCGCATTCTGCACCATCTGCAAGTGGCTGATAGCAACCCCCGATAGCCTTAAGTACAGGGAGTTGCAATAGTCAAGGTGGGTGGTCACAAAGGCGTGGACCAACACTGAAAGTTCTTTAGGCAGAACCAGGTGCTTAATCCGAGCAATAGTCCTCAGATGGTAAAAAGAGGACTTGACGACAGACAAACTTCTGAGATTTAAGTGTCAGTTCCTCATCAAAAATAACATCCAGACTCTGCGTCCTGTTAGAGGCCATCAGCCGGCAGCCACCCAGATGAAGCCTGGAAGACTGCCCAGCCAAATGCCCCTCAACCCAATGATCTGGGTCCACAAAGAAATCTCAGTTTTGTCCGGGTTCAACCTCAGCTAGTTGGAACTCATCCAATCCTGGATCTCAGACAGGCAGTTGTTAAAGACTGAGACGCACACCCTGATGCAGGTTGGGAGCGGGGTGGGGGGTGCAAGGGGGGGCTTTCAACCCTAACATCAAATTTCCTTGCGTTTGTCACTGTGGAACAACCCTAACTGATGCATTAAACTGATTTTTTTGCCATGAACTTTCCTTCTTTTTGAGAATGAGGACTATATATAGTGAATGGAATGTGGTGGTGGGGTCCCCCGCGCTCCTACCACGTGATTTTTTTTGTCACATAGCAATGGTAACTGCAATGCAAATGCAAGTGCAAATGGGTTATGCACATGGTGATGCAAACATAAATGGTAATGCAAACAGTGAATGGAAAAAAAAAGCACAACTAAGGAGCACCAGGACATGTATGGTGCTTTAATACATTTCATGAGCAAAAGCATAGAAAAAATTTAGCACCCACGCAGCAATAATCAGAACAACATTGTCAAAATGTAGCAATTCCATTTTTATATAACAAATGCAGTCATGTACAAGTACATCAGAAGTGACTTAAAGACAAACTAACGTTTTGCCTTGTACACTGCCAGGTTCATCAGAATAAACTGTAATAGAAACGAAAGCGCAAAGTGATGGCAAAGTGAACAGTGATGCAAACGGAGATGCAAATGCAAGCACATGTGGAAATGCAACTGGTAACGTGCATGGTCACGGTACCGCAATTGGAAATGCAAATGGTAATGGTAACAGCAACAATAACACCAAAGGAAACAGAAACGGAAACACAAACACAAGCATGTATGGAAACGCAAACCGTAACACGCACAGTCATGGTACCACAATTGGAAATGCAAATGGTAACAGTAACAGCAACAATAAAGCCAAAGGAAACATAAACGCAAATGCAGGCGCGTATGGAAATGCAAACCGTAAGACGCACGATCACAGTAATGAATTGAAAATGCAAATGGTAATGGTAAGAGCAACAATAAAGCCAAAGGAAAGAGAAACAGAAATGGAAATGCAAGTGCGTATGGAAACACAAACCATAATGTGCACGGTGATGGTAACGTAATTGGAAATGCAAATGGCAATGGTAACAACAACGATGATGTCAAATGAAAGAGAAATGCAAATGGAAGTTCAGCCGAAAATGCAAATGAAAATGTGCATGGTGATATAAATCAAAATGCAAACAGAAACAGTAGTGGAAAAGCAAATGGTAACAGTAACACAAACGCAAGCGCAAATGAAAATGCAAATGGTAACGTACACAGTGGCATATACGGGAACGCTAATGCAAACGGGTACGGAAACACAAGTGTCAATGCTGAGAGTAACAGTAACAGTAGCACACACCCTGGTTTTCCCCAACAGCTGCATAGAGAACACAGTGAGTACAAAGAATGTATGCATAATAATGGCACTCGGACCAGAAAATGAGCACATGGAATACTAAATTGCTTATATCTCAGGAACCGTACGACATAGAAAAAAAATTAAAATGTCATATTATTTATGACTTTCCTGGCTAGTTTTGTACAGGTACTTAGCTCCGGGGGCTAAGCATTTTTGTGACAAAAAGTCCATATCTTGGAGCTTTTCCGAGATACGGGCCCCGAAGTGTGCAGTAGACTCCGCAATGTAAGTCTATAGGAAAAAGCGCCAACTTTGCAGCAGTGTAACCTTCCATCTGTGTAATATTTTGTCACCAAACCACCGAAAGGCACATCTGTGGGATGTCAGCTTTTCTCCCCTCCAAATTTCTGCCCAAAATACCAAACCAGTGTTTTGCAGCAAGGTGCCAAAGAATTCCTGTTATTTTCCCTATAGTGTCAAATAGTAGTGCCACAAATCATGCACTTTCACAAAAAAAAAATCACAAAAGTGTAGCAGGTTCAACACTACTTTGCGACACTACTTTTCCCCTTAAAATTTAGAAAACATATTTCTGGGGTGTTTAACCCCAAAATAAAGACATGGCGAGCATCCTGAGGGTCCAACTAGGTGAACACAAAAATAATTGTGTTCCTAGAGGGTCCCAATATTAAACGGCAAGCATTTTTCTGATCACCAACTGAAAAATAAATGGCAGATTTGCGACACTACTGGGGTCATTTGCAACACTAAAAAGTGCATTTGCAAAAGTGTCGAACTTTTTGTTAACTTTTCGCATTGACTATAATGGGAAACTTGTTTTTTGAATTACTTTTGAACTGTTCAATACTTTTTCATGAAATTTTCAAGAGGCACATTAGGGACCTCAGCCACATGCTCCCTGAAGTTTTCAGACTGGTCGCACAAACCATGTAACCTGTAGGCGCGAGCAAAGAATGCGCAAAAAAGCCTAAATGCACCACAGAATTTTGTTTAATAACTCTGCAACTGTATATCCAACTGGTACAAAACTTGGCTGATTTTAAGACCTTTGCTACTGCTCCACACCTGTCAAATTTCAGGCAAATCTGTCAAACAGTGGCAAAGTTATTAAGGTGGAAAATTTCACCATTTAACCTTAAATGGGGTACTGCACCCTAACTATATATATATATATATATACACACTAGAGACAAAAACTCCATTTAATGCATCAGTTAAGGTTGTACCACACCAACAAAAGTGAGGAAATTCAGTGTTAGGGTTGACAGCCACTCTTGCACCCCCCCCAGCCCGCCACCCCAACTGCCAATGGGGTGTACATTGGGGTCGTTGGCCCTAACTCTCACCTCATCACATGTGTAAACAAGCTGAGGTATAGGAGAATGGGGAGAGTTAGGACAGATGACCCCAATGGACACCTCGTTGGCAGTTGGGGTGGCAGGCTGGGGGGTGCAAGGGTGGCTGTCAACCCTAACACCAAATTTCCTCGCCTTTGTCAGTGTGGTACAGCCCTTACTGATGCATTAAATGGAGTTTTTTTACTCTAATTTCCCTTCTTTTTAAGAATGTTTCGTAGAAATAGTGAATGGAATGTGGTGATGGGAGCCCGGGGCCACCACATGATGTTTTGTGACATAGTAACAGTAAGTGCAAAGGAAACACAACCACTAACGGTTGCGCACATGGTGACAGAAACATAAATGGTAAAGCAAATGTTAATAGAAACGCAAGCATAAAGTGATGCCAAAAAGAACAGTGATGCAAAAGAAGATGCAAACACATAAGGAAACGCAAACTGTGACGTGCATGTTCACGGTACAGCAATTGGAAAAGCAAATGGTAATGTTAACAGCAGAAATAACGCCAAAGGAAACAGAAATGGAAACATGAATGCAAGCATGTACGCAAACAAGAATGCAAAGGGTAATGCACACGGTGGTGGACACAAGAACAGTAATGCAAACTGGTACAGAAATGCAAGTGGGAGCGCTAACTGTAACAGTAACGGAAGCACACACCCTGTTTTTGCCCAACAGCTGCAGAGAGAAACATGGTGTGTACAAATAATGTACTGTATGCTTAATAATGGGCCTCAGAGCAGAAAATGAGCTGTTGGAATACTAAATTGCGTATATCTCAGGAACCGTATGACGTAGAGAAAAAATTTCAATTTCACATGATTCATGAGTTTCCGTGCTAGGTTTTTGCCCATAGGCAATGCATTATCTTGATGAAAATTCTGTATCTCGCACCATTTCCGAGATACACGCCCCGAAAGGTACGGCAGATGCCACCATGTTAGTCTATGGGGAAAAAACATAAATTTTGGAGTACCATAACTTGGCATCTGTGCAATATTTTGTCACCAAGTCAACGAAAGGCACATCTGTGAGACGTTGGCCGCCTTCCCTTCAAATTTCATCCCAAAAGACCAAACAATTCTTTTGCAGCATGGTGGCAAAGAATTCTTGTCATTTTGGCCATAGTTTGGAAAGTAGAGTCATGATTTGTGAAAGCTTTCGTAAAAATTTGCAAAGGTTTCACAAGTGCGACACTACTTTGAAACACCACTTTTCCCAAAAATTTGGAAAACCTATTTCTGGGGTGTTTAACCCCAAAATAAAGACACGGCTAGCATCCTGAGGGTCTGACAAGGTGAACACAAAAAGAATTGTGTTCCTAGATGGTCCCAGTTTTAAATGGCAAGCATTTTTCTTATCACCAACTGAAAAAAAAATGGTGGATTTGCAACACTACTAGGATCATTTGCAACACTAAAAAGTGCATTTGCGAAAGTGTCGAACTTTTTGTTAACTTTTTCCATTGAATTATAATGGGAACTTGTTTTTTGAATAACTTTTGAACTGTTCAATATTTTTTCACAAAATCTTCAAAAGGCACATTGGGGACCCTAGCCACACATTCCCTGAAGTTTTCTGACCAGTCGCTAAGCATACAACCTGTAGGTGCGAGCAAAGAATGTGCAAAAATTTAATTACTGCGGATGTAAACTAACAATAACTCGCATGGCCATTATATGTGACCGAAATACGAACGTTGGCAGATCCCAAACTCTATGGTTTATGCCCCATGCTACAAACTTCCATGCAAATCTTTGAATGGTGGCAAGTTATTAAGGTGCAAATTTTCACCGTTTAACCTTAAAAGGGTTGCTCAATCTAATCTATGGTAGCACTACCGCTACTATAATATATATATATATATATGTATATATATATATATATATATATATATATATATATATATATATATATAGATATAGTATATATATATATATATATATATATATATATATATATATATATATTTATATTCATTGCAAGAAAACTCTGTTAATGTGACAAAAGTTTGGAAATGTGGTGTTAGGTTACACCCTGCCACCCACCCTCCACACACCAGCAGGCATCAGGGGTATGCATTGGGGTCATCAGCTAACCCTCACCCCATTCACGTGTAAACAAGCTGAGTTGATGCAGTACAGGAGAATGGGGTGAGAGTTAGGCCTGACAACCCCAATGCACACCCCGATGCCTGTTGGTGTGTGGAGGGTGGGGGTTGGGGAATGGGGTGGTAGGGTGTAACCCTAATACCATTTTTTCAAAATGATGTCACTGTGCTATCAACCCTAACTGATGCATTAATGGAGTTTTTTGCAATGAATTTCCCTTCTTTTTGAAACCCTAACAGCCTGACCGTACCTGCTAAATTTGGGGCTATTTTGTTAAACAATGCCAAAGTTATTGAAGTGCAAAAACTGGGGTTTAACATTAAACAGCCTACTCAGTCCTAACTATTGGGGTGCTACTATGGCCCTATGATAGACAGATAGATAGATAGATAGATAGATAGATAGATAGATAGATAGATAGATAGATAGATAGATAGATAGATAGATAGAGATACAGTAGACTATATTACTGGTAAGGGTCAGATATGAGGAAATATCACCATTGAGGGGTCAAACAAGCCATAAAACCATGAGTCTGAGGGGCGAGTGGCCTTTATCAGCTTTTTGCAACCCAAGTGTAATATTTTACTAATATCTGGGTACTTAGCTATCAGATGTTTTATATATTACATTAGGTTGGTCTTTTGTACTTAAAGATATATGTTCAGGTTATTTTACTTAGCTAGTGTAGTGTGTTTTCATAACATAGTGTACTGCTATCCCTCACAGAGAGCCCTTGGTGCTCATATGTAGCATAGTGGTGTTTGTAGGGCTCTCCTGCTTTGGCTCTGTGATAGACTAGACTCTCCCAGACTCAGTCTGTACACTGGGTTACCAGCTTTCACAACCCTTTATACATCTGCAAGGGTAGTTCAGTAGCTGCCACCACTCAACATAAACACTCTTGTGGATTATATCTAGGTCTTAATCCCACCAGAGTCACTACTTGCACAGCACAGTGCTCTTTAACAAAGGGAAAATGACCCACCCCTCTCTGTCAGAGCTGAGAACACCTCACTTTAGAAACAAAATATGGTAAATGCAGCCTTCTCTACACAGGCAGAAAGACAGTTTTTGTCCGTTATAACCCATTGATTTGTACCTCAAAGGATTCATTCACAGAAAGATGAATTCCATAAAAATAATATTTTAATACAACAAGATATTTAATACAGGATGCTACACAAAGATTATGTGGAACAGTACTTTCACAGAGATAAAAAAGGAAATGTATTTAACAGTAGAGAAAACAACACACAGAAAAATCATACTACCCTTCCTAACTTTTCCAAAGAAAAAAAAGGTTACCACACAGGATCCTTGGTGAATTAGGGCAGACTAGCACCTTAGATGTTAACTGTTGAGAGCCCCAAGCCTAACTAACTTTTTTAGGGTCTGGTGAGCCTCAAAACCCTTCGGCTGCCCCCCACCCATGACACATCAACCAGTATGTCACTCTGAAATGATAGATTTCTTTTGTTTGTGGGAAAACCTCACATCAGAAAAAAATGGTCCACACTGGAATCTTGGGTTTTTGGGGATTCGGAAACCTTCTTATTATTTTGAGTCCTGTTTGCCCCAGCAAGGATGGCTGGATCAGTCATTAGCTAGGGCTTCTCACATAACATGAAAGGCTTTTTTTTTTTTTTACTTTGAAGCATGAAAAGGCTGTTTTGGCTTTCAGCTCTCCCATTAACTGGCCAGGGGTTCTATAGTACAGGATAAAGAGATTGGTAATCACTCTCCAGGGTCATCTGGCATGCATCTGGCAATTGCCATTATGTCATTTCCCTTCACAGATCCATTCAAACTTATCAATACAGCTGGAAGGAAATTAAAAGAAAACTACAGAAACAAAATTATTTAGCAAGTTATTACACCTCATCCAGCAAAATAAAAATACAGTCTTTTAGCACCCCTAAATGACACTTGTCTTTTTCATGTGAGCCACCTGGCTCCTACTACTATGCCCTCAGTTCACACTTTGTGTGAACCCTACATTAATTTCAAGTGCCTCTCCTACTTAAAAAAGAGGTACTAACTATTGTCTGGACAGCTTGTCTGCATTGCAATGCTGTGACCTCCTGCAGTGCCTGATGCCCAAGTTATATGACTGCATCACCAGGCTCCACTTTAGCAATGTTTAGTTCTGTCCACTGGTTCTATGCAGTGAAGTAAGGGGGTTTGGTCAGTGACCAGGGTGAACCCCCTCCCATATAGATAAGGTTGCAGCTTCTGCAAATCCCAAACAATGCCAAGACACTCCTTCTCTATTTTGGCATAAACCTCCTCTCTGAGCAGCAGCTTCCTGCTCAGGTACATGACTGGATGTTGAGTGCACAACCTAACTCCAAATCACACCAAGCCCATGATCAGATGCATATACATGCAGAATAAACCTAAGAGAATAGACGAGACTAGCAAGCACAGGTGCCTGACACAGTGTCTCCTTCAACTGTTGGAACACATTATCACAGGTTTCCATCCACTAAACCTTTTCCAGCATTCTCTTCCTGGTGAGATTGGACAGGAGTTTATAAACTTATGGTAGCACCCTGCCACCCCTAGGAAGGCCCAAACTTTTCTCTTGGTCATGGGTGTGGCCCAGCACTGTATGGCCTCAATCTTGACCTCAATGAATTTGTACCTACGCAACTGTCCTATAACTGTTTTGCCCACTGCTTGTTTTAACACATTATGTATGTTCTTTTTTCTGCTGTATTTTACTGTACCATTTTAACTCCCTAACCCCAGGGCACATCTGGAATCGAGCAGTACTCTGCTCAGCATGCCTTCCTGGTAAATCTCTTAAATAAATAAATAAATAAATAAAATCTTCACTGGCTCAAGCCAGATACACCCACTCCCCAGCCTGTGCCCAAGGTATGAACATGCTGTGCATGTGTGTGTTTTTGTTCAATGGAGTGCCTAGCATTAGCCACATGAGCAGCTTTGTTTATTTGAACTGGACATCGGGGTGCCCAATCATCATGATTGATAATATGCTCTGACACCAGGGTGCCCATTCCTGGTGCCAATTCATCCCCCACAATAAGGTCCCCCACAACACCTATAATTTGAACTTGCCGACACCAGGGTGCTCAATCTCTGATGTCAGCATAGATGGTCTCCGTCCTGACCCAGAAGTCTGGGACACCAGGTGCCCACCCCCCTTGTGCCCCCAAGTATTATGTCAATACTGCGGTACCCAATTTCCAGTGTTGGAGGTACCTTATATAAAGAAAATAATCCCATGACATCTTTTTCTTTACATTTTTTACACTAAAAAAAAGAAAATCATCCCTTGTTGTCTGCCACCATCCCCATCCCCCCACTCTGACCCCCCCCAACTCAGCACCCACCCCACACCCCCTTACCCTATACTTACCTAGCCATGGTCCAACACAGTAATCTTTTCTGGATTGAAAACATGTCTTCATTCTTCAATGTTGGACCTGGAAAACAGGTACTGTAAGTGCAATATAATGTATTTCAATGCGTTTTGAACATTTACTCATAACTTTGTCACGTTTCAGTATTTTTAGCCCAAATTTTCAACATGATCTTTTTGGGATCCCACCTTATGAACAAGGGTGGTGAAAATATTCAAATACAGCTGGAAAGGTGATTTCTTGGTCACTGTGCAAAATCACTTTTCAGGCAGGAGTTGGACATTATATATTATATTAAAATTATATTAAAAACAACAAAGTTATGAAGGTATTTTGTAATTTTTCTATGTGTGCTCATAACATTGGTCATTTTCAATATTTTGATCCCAAATTTTCAACATAGCTATTTTTTCACATGACCTTATGAAAGTGACAGCAATCATTTTTCAAATCCTGGCCAAAATATGTTTGTGCACCTGTGGTACGAAATGACATTTCAGCCAGGATTTGAAAATTGTCACCTACTGGGTTTATGAGGTGGGGTCATAAGACGACTATGTTGAAAATGTATGTCCAAATATTAAAAAACAACAAAGTTATGAAGGTATGCTGTAATTTTTCTATGCACGCTTATAACTTTGGTAATTTTCAATATTGTAACCCTTAGTTTTCAACATAGCCATTTTTTCACACTACCTCATGAATGTGACAGCTGTCATTTTTCAAATTATTTCCAAAATGTGATTTTGCACTTCTGACATGAAATTGAATTCACACAGTATTTTATTAAATGACACCTGTCATGTTCAGAAGGAGGGGTCATTAAAAGACTCTGTTGAAATTTTGGGGTCAAAATATCACAACAAAAATGATGAAGTAGTGTTGTTTGCAGTGACATCCTTTGGCCCAGTGGGGACCTTGCTACCTTTCCATGCCACTGACCAGAGTTCAGGTGCCAGCTCAGTGAGTTGGCTTAATAGGCTGAGGCTGGGGGAAGGTACTGTGGCATGAAGCACCAGGCTCAGCCTGTGGAGAGATGGACCAGTGTTGCGGCACACGCTCGACACCTTGGTGGACTGGGGAGCCTTCCCTAACAAGGTGTTCACATGCATGTCAAGGCCTAATGGGCCCAGAGGACTATCTCCAGTATTCTATTTATTTCATTTCACGCAGATCCTCAATGGACCTGCATTAAAGAGGATATGATGCCACTATCAAAAAAAGAAGGGAAATTAACTGCAAAAATACTACGTTAATGCAGACATCAGGCTTGAAACTTACAAAGTTGGAAAATGCAAAACATTAGGATTTGGGGTCTCCAGAGTATTGGTGAATCAGTGGTAGGGTCTTCCTTGGGGTTCTTAACCCTGATGCCAACCCCCTCCCCTGAGCAAACAAGGTCAGATGTGATTCCTTTTCTTCATACAGGGCTTACAGGGCCCTGTGTGAAGAGAGCTATGACAGAGTCTGTTGGCAAGATGTGGTGAGCCATACTTCTGTACATTTAAAGAGTGTATCACTATGAGGCACTAGCTTTGAGCTGTAGCTTGTACTTCAGACATGAGGTTACAGACTTCGGGAGTGGGCATTAGCGTTGATAACCCCAACAAAGACCCCACCACTGATTCACCAATGCTCCAGAGACCCAGAACCAGTGCTGGGTAACTTACTTTTAAAAAGTAATCAGTTATAGTTACTATTTACTGTGATATCATTGTAATTTCAGTTACTTATTACTTTTGTACAAAAAGTAATTAGTAACTGTAACTGTAACGTCTGGTACTTTTCAAATTACTTTATATTATCTTTGATCAATTGATTATGTACTCTTAGTAAACATACAGTACCCACGGTCTGAGCTCAGGAAAGTCCCCAAAAAGCTTAAAAATAAAATAAAATCTAGAGGCAATATTATGTCACTGGTACAGTGGCTGCGTCAGGAATTTGGACTGCTGGGAGATTCACAGCTGGAGTCCAGAAATCCTGATGGGGGTCTTAAAGAGCCCCTTCCCACCCCAGGCAGCAGCATCAGCCCCAGCTTTTGTCCCCAGATGAATCATGGAGCAGCACACTCAGTAAAAGTTGTATTTAGTGAGTTGTCTGTCCTTACCTACTTTGTCCTCCCTGAGCCTGATACCTCTCTTGGTGTCTGCATCAATCTGCATTTACTCTTTCCCTTCCCTGGACTTTCTTTCTCCCATTTGTGGATGACCTGGCTAGCTGGCTAGATTGTATTCTGTGACTGCGATGACAGCTGACAGAAAACATAAAAAAAAAAATTTTAAAGGGACAGCTCCTGACTTTCTCCTTAGAGCTGCTAACTACCGATAAAAATGCTTCAGAATCTATAGAAAAACAAACAAACTGCAATCCATAGACTGACAGAAACAGGTCAGCACCTTCAATTTAATAAAGATCAATGGCAAACATAACACTGTTTTCTTTTTTCCTATTTTCTTACAGGTTGTTTAATAAAACCTGATGTGTTTTACATATTCAAACAGTCTACTGTGGTCATTTTTTAGTCTAAGCTCATATTTATGTTTGTATACTTTGCCTGTTTTCAAATGGCACTCTTGACATTTTTTTCCGAATCAGTGCTGGCTGAAACAGCTTGTGGCATCAAAGATGGAGTGATGTCATGGGAAAAGGCATGTTGTAGATCTTGATCATTTATAGCACTGAATGTATGCTCGAGCTGTATATGCTGTTTCTGTGATTTTATGTTTGACTGACTATATACAGTAAATTAGTACAGATCAGTGTATTTTGTTTTCTCTTTTCTTAATCTTGCTGTTAATTTTCATATATGTTATTTGACGTGCTGCCAGTACCCGGCATATATAACATTCAGCTGATCAGGTACAAGTCAAGCTGATCTACAGAATAATTTCCCCACTTTTCACTTAACATCCATATATGGAAGACTATGCCTGTAGTTCAATGGGGTAAGCAACCAGTCACATCCCTCCCTGAGCTACTGTATAGAAGCGGTTCCTCCCAGCCTCCTTCTGAAGTACTTTTTCTTTTTGGCTAGAGGCTGTTTCCATCTCTGCCTTCCCCCCTGGGTGTGCTGGGGCTTTGCCCCCCCCCCATGTAACCCCTCACCCCTGCGTTTTTAGCAAAATGACAGGTGGCATGCTGTTGAAGCAGACAGCAGTACCTGGTAGGGACTGGGTTCGGGGAGGATGAGGTTACTCGACACAGGGGGCCTAGGTTTGGCTACTCTGCACAGGGGCACGCAAGTAAGTCCAAACACAGGAAGCAATAACTGTAATGTCCAGAACCAGGAATGGGATTCTACAATGTGGCTTTTATTCGCATCCAAGCTGAACAAACAAAGCATAGATGGACCCCCACGGGGCTACATTCCTGGTAATGCAGATTAGAGACAACAGAACACTTTATCACTATTTCCAGCTCTCAGGCTCTAAACCCACCAGGCACACATCTCAGACTTGCACGCAGCTTTGGGTACACAGCCAGACTTGTACAGTACTTGAGTTTTCCCCCACTGGCCCAGCTCTCCCACCGGCCACTTGATCTGTGGTAAATTTTGGGAAATTAACCAATTATCCTGTTGTGGCTCCACAAACCACACTAGAGCCTTTGACTCCTAGAGGGAATTTTCCTTCCAATCCCATGTCTGGGTACTTCCCTCATCACTGGCCAAGTGCCTGAGGCAAAGTAAAAATCCACAGATCAAATCTGTAGAGGTAGACCTGGTCACTAAAGATGGGGGGCCTCTCACCTCCAGCTCCCACAGTCCATACCCGGCCATTTCCCTGGAAACTAAACAATTCCTTTACCGAAAACTTGCAAATGTAGATTTCTGGGTAGACATATGTCACATCTCCTCTACATATCATTTTGGTCCCCCAGTAAGCACTGGACTTGAACCTACTTTTACTTCTTTGCTAAGCCTATTACTCTAGGCTTCCTACTATTTCAGTAGTCCAGTCCCCACATGTCACACAAGTCCCAGAGTGAAAAACATAGGCCCTTTCAGGAAGAGCAGACACTCACCCTCCGGTTGCAGGTGCCCCACAGGCGATTCACAAGTCTTCTTGTTCTCCCAAAAAACTCTGGAACAAATAGGCAGCTTCTCCCTTAATAGCAGAACTAGGGGGTTGCCCCAGGAATATGCAGGGAACCCTTTCCTACCCCCATCCCCAGAGGGAGGGGGCACTGAGACCTGAAACTGCAGTCTCCACCACTTTAATTATCTTCTGTGTCTCTCTTTTGGTGGAGACACACACCCTTTTTACCTAAAAGTAGCCCTCTGTCAAGAGCCTACACTGAGCTGTTGTACTGCTATCACAGCAAGCTCCCAACACCAACTGACCACAGACTACTGTTCAAACCTCCCAACATTCTATTCCAACTCCCTTGCTGCAGATTCCATTGTGGCTCATGCAGCTGCAATAGTTCTGTGGTAATGTCATCCCTCAGTCTCAGCTGAGACTGAGAACAGAGTGAGACAATGTGAAACCCATTTAACTGGAGTTTCACAAGCTGCCTTCCCTGCCTACCACTAGGTCTTACTGGGATTCTAGTAATCCCAGGTAACAAGGGGGTTACACCAGCATTTGATTCCCTCCTTCTTTTGTGCTTGGGCTCTGCGTGGATTGTGCTGAACTTATTTTAGTTGTGTTTTTCTTGCTTTTGGTTAGCATTGCTTTGCTTCTGGCTGCTGGGTGCTTCTTTCCTTCCTACTCTTGTGATTTTGTTTGTTTCTTTTGGGCTTTTCTAATTTTCTAGAGACCTGTGTATACATTGCTTATTTGTGCTTCAGGTTACATATTGTTGTTTCCTTATCTTAAGCTGCTCTGTGCCTGTACCTCAGGTTCCTATTTACTCAGCACATTTTGCAAGCCCTCAGTCAACTGCCTTGTTATTGTATGCTTCAGCTCACACTGCTGTTTCCCTGCCTGCTGTCTCCCATGCTTTCCACCTTAATTATTTGCACCTGGTCCAGGCTTCATCCTGCTCAGTTAGCTGCCACTCCTTGTTGTGCTATGTGTGTTCAACAGCTCTGCTCTTAATTCACTCCATGCTAGCTCCACTCAGTCAACTGCTGCACTGATATACTGAAACTTTCAGATATTATATTACCTGCCTAATCTCATGGTGCTCTGCTTGTGGCTCCCTGCTATTCCTACAGCAGGGAACTGTGACGTCACAGTGGGGCATCATGGCGCTGGGTAGCAGGAGCATGCTTTATGTAAATTATTGAATCACCCTGTTCCTTGCCTACATGACGTTTCAGTTATCCATGCATAAATACATTATCCTCACAGTCTTCATGGCTTGCAGATTTTCATTACATTCCATCACTGCGTTGCAAATGCTTTTTACTGGAACAAGTTAATTCTGCCTTAATGGCATCTATGATATTCATGCCACTCATATTAATTCACTATTCATGCTGAAATCATAGTGATCAACTGTTAAACCTCACCGATTCATTTTGCTAAAACTCACTGATTCAATTACTGGTGTCTCAGCCTCTCACTACCTAATCATCTACCTTTTATGTCACCAATAATTTGGCTTCCCTAATGGAATTGGTTGGCTTGCTTTCTGCTGGCTGCTACCACTATCAACCTCTGAATGCTGGCTCACACTACAGCCTCCTACCTTACCCAGGCAGCTGGCCTAACCTGGCCTCCTTATCACTAACATCGGTGACTTCACCCAGCCTTCCCATCAATAACCTGCTACCTAATCTTCAGCTACTGGCTTCACCCAGTCTCCTTCTGGCTAGCACATCGAAGCTGATTCAGGCACATCAACCATGTCCATTATATTTTCTAGCTTAGGGCTTGCCCTGTAGCCAACAGTCTCATTCTGCACCTACAAAGTCCACATCTTGAGCATGTGAAGCTCAGGGTGGGATCCTTCTCATCTGGCCTATAGTGGGATTGTTCTCAGTCTAGGTGGAGCTTCAGTCATCTAACTCACTGGCGACATCTCTTGATGTAGAATTTAAGACTTCAGCTGCAAAGGGTTGAGGCCCTTAAGCCCAAGAGTGCCCCTTTGGCTATGGCAATGCTGTGGCACCTTCAAAAGCTATTCTCCCATGACCACCTCTAGTTCATTCAGTCTGTTTTAGTCGATAGGTTGGCTGAGTGTCTCAGCAGTCGTTGCTCTCCTCTCCTCTTCCTACCTTGGGGGTCCACTCTTGCTTCAAGGGTACCCACTGTTGCAGAGGCCTCTTGCAACCCTTTACAGTGCTCCTGTTAGAGGGATTGTGAGAGCTTTCCTAAACTGCAGAAGCAGAGCCATCATTAAATAAGGTATTCCTAGCCTTGAGGGAAGGTGACCTAGACTTTGGATTCCCAGATGAGTCCTCCTTTAATAAGAGTTTTTTTTCTCTCCTCCATGCCAAAGGTTATAATATCTAGTCAGTTGTTAATAGTATATTCCCTAGTTTCCTTAGGTAGGTTTCTGCTGATGGATGGAGATGGATGGTGTCACTACTAGCCATTCCCTCTCTCCTTAGGAAGCACCTGTGTCATCAGTGCAATCCATTTTATCAGTGAAATCCTAACAACCTGCACATCTCATTTGTGTTTCATCAAGCTGTCTCGTTGCTGTCAATCTGCTTCTCATCCTCATAGTTAACATATACTACTCAATGCTCTTTTTGGGACTTGTTCCTAAGGTACAGTACCTTTAGCCAAGGGAATCTTTCCCATGGCACCTCTAGGGGTGGAACCCTCTTCAAGGGTGCCTTGACTTCAGTACCCCTACAGGGTGGTAATTTCCCATGGAACAGAGAGTGTGAATGGCCAAAAGATATCATAGTTGCACAAGCACAACACTAATTTGGTTGCATAGGCCTACTGAATTGGAAGGCTATGCCTGTAGTTCAACGGGGTGAGCAACCAGCCATGCCCCCTTCCTGAGCTATACGAGCAGTTCTTCCCAGCTTCCTTCTGAAGCACTTGTTTTTTGCCCCACCATCCTCTCCTCCAGTGGCATGCCTCTCTCCTCAGGGGGCTTCTTTCTAAGGTACTTTTAGCCAAAGGAATTTGTCCCACAGCACCTCTAGGGGTGGGACACTCTTCAAGGCTTCCTCCGCTTCAGTACCCTTACAGGATCATAATTCCCCATGGAACAGAGAGTGCAAACAGCGAGTTATCACAGTTGCACAAGCATAATACTAATTTGACTGCATACTATTCCACTAGTTTCACCACTGTTTGAAAATCCAGATTAAAACAGCACCTGACAGTATTTTTTTAATTTCTCATTCCTGTTTTCTTGCTGTATTGACAGTAAATAACAACATCCTTAAAATGTGATAATTGTAAACTAACATAACAAATTATTCCATTAATGTGTCTCCTCATTGGTGGGTTGTAGCAAGATGCTACATTGGTGTGTGTGTGTGTGGGGGGGGTGACCCAGAGCATAGATAAGAGCATAATACACTAACAGATATTTTAAAATATGGTAAGTGCAGGAGGTTAGGTTTGGTGGGCAAGTCACTACTCAATTAGCATCAGATTTTCTATGTACATGGATTCAAATACTGATGAAGTATTTAGTGATAATACCGGATCTTCAATAGGTTCATCCCCGCAAGGGCAAGTATCGAACCCAAGTGAGCAGGATTAGTTGAAAAACACACAGTGAGGGCTTAGCAGGTATATGAAGTGTACATACCCTAAGGGTTTCAAATCCAAAAAACAAACTTCAGTCTATAGACTGAAAAGATTGGGTCAGCACTTTCACATTCAAATGTAGATTTAAATTTAGACTATACAGCAGTCACAAGATTTGAAACAGCAGCTTTGTTTTACTTTTTAAGTTTGCTTGCATGCATGTGCAAGAAACATAGTGTCATCATCCAAGTTTTCGGAGGTGTGTCACCCCCTCTTCCAATTCAGGCAGTGTGTTTGCACGTGTGACCCCAGTTCTCCTCTGCCTGCTGGAGCTGTCTATGACAGCTCCAAAATGCAGTGGAGTACAGTTGAAAGGGGGAGCTACGCTTCAGTGAGCAGCGATAAGATATCGCCTGCTCATGCATGCTCCCCCTACACACACACACTGCGTGCTTGGCCCTCCCATGCACACACTGTACAGCCGGGGGTGCCCAATCCCCTGTCGGCTGTGCTGTGCCTCCCCAAAACCTTCCACATGCCATGCTGGGTGCCCACCCCAGCATGGCAAGTCATCGTATAGCCGACAGGGGTGCCCAATCTACCGTTGGCTCCACTGTCCTCCCCTCTGAGAGTACAGAGTGCCATGCTGGGAGCCCACCCCAGCGTGGCAACTGATGCTATGGCCAACGGGGGTGCCCAATCCCCTGTTAGCTCCACGCCCCCCAACCAGCCACCTTGTGCCACACTGGGAGCCCACCCCAGCGTGGCAAACATCCCGCATCGTCATTTTTGTAAAAAAAAACTGCAAATTAAAAACTGTCCCTCGGCGCTTCTCCCTGCCCCCCTGCCACAACCCGCACCCACCCTCTGCTCACTCTGCCTTTCCACTCTCCCCCCACCCCATACTTACCTCCAGACCTCGGTGCGATGATCTTCGGTGGACCGGGAACACGTCTGCACTCTTCAAAGCTGACCGTGAACTGAGGAAATGCCGGTAAGCTGTATAATGGGATAGATAGGGTTTTTTCAACTTTGTTGCATATCTCAGGCATTTTTTGGAATTTTTGCACCAAATTTTCAACATGGGGTTTTTGGGACCCCTTCTCATGAATGCTGTCACTGTCATGGCATTATTCGGGCCCAAAGGGTGATTTCGCAGTCACTGCTCGAAATCACATTTTGGGACCGATTAAAGAAATGGCACTGCCAGTGTTCATAAGGTGGGCTCTCAAGAAGCCTATTTTGAAACTTTTTTGGAAAAATTTCAAAAAATGACTGTTTTACGAGCGTGCGTTGCGCAGTTCCTACACATGCTCATAAGTTTGAAAATTTTCAATTATTTTCACTCCAGATTTTCAACATTGCCATTTTACCACACCTGCTTATAAGCTGTACAGCTGTCATTTTTCACATCTTGCCCAAAATGTGTTTCCACCAATGTAGTGCACAATGGCACAGTCGGTGTGCGAAATCAATGTATGGGACACATTTAGAAAATCACAGTGACACTGTTCATAAGCAGAGGTCTTAAAATGGCTATGTTGAAAATTTGGTGAAAAAATCTCTAAAAATGACTGTTTTATGAGCGTGTGCATTGCGCAGTTCCTACGCACGCTCCTAAGATCGCGGATTTTCAATATTTTCACTCCAGATTTTCAACATTGCCATTTTATTACACCTCCTTATGAGCAGTAGAGCTGTCATTTTTCACATCTTGCCCAAAATGTGTTTCCGTCCATGTAACGCACAATGGCGAAGTCGGTGTGCGAAATCAATGTATGGGACACATAAAGAAAATCACAGTGACACTTTTCATGAGCAGAGGTCTTAAAATGGCTATGTGGAAAATTTGTGAAAAATCCCTAAATGACTTTACGACGATGCAAGTGCAGTTCACACTGTGAAGTTTGTGAATTCAATATTTTCATTCAGATTTTCAACATTGGCATTTTATTACACTTCCTTATGAACAGTACAGCTGCTATTTTTCACATGTCACCCAAAATGTGTTTTCACACATGTAGCGCTCAATGGTGCAGTCAGTGTGCAAAAGCAATGTTTGGGAAGATTAAGAAAATCACAGTTACACTGTTCATGAGCAGAGGTCTTAAAATGGCTATGTTGAAAATTTGGTGACAAAAGTCCATAAAATGACTGTGTTATGAGTGAGCATTGCACAGTTTCCACGCACCCTCGTAAGTTCATGACTTTGTAATATTTTCAGTCCAGATTTTCACCAGTGGCATTTTTCCACACTTCCTTATGGACAGTACAGCTGCCATTTTTCACGTCACCCAAAATGTGTTTTCACACATGTAGCGCTCAGTGGTGCAGTTGGTGTGCGAAAGCAATGTTTGGGACAGATTAAGAAAATCACAGTTACACTGTTCATGAGCAGAGGTCTTAAAATGACTATGTTGAAAATTTGGTGACAAAAGTCCATAAAATGACTGTGTTACGAGTGAGCATTGCACAGTTTCCACGCACCCTCGTAAGTTCATGACTTTGTAATATTTTCAGTCCAGATTTTCACCAGTGGCATTTTTCCACTCTTCCTTATGGACAGTACAGCTGTCATTTTTCAGAACATGGCCAAAATGTGTTTTCACACTTTCAGCACAGAGATGCATGGTCACTGTGGGAAATCATTGTTCGGGACAGAAAAAGAAAATCACAGTGACACTGTTCATGATAGGAGGTCCCAAAATGCCTCTGTTGACAATCTGCTGTAAAAAATCCCCAAACTAATTACATTACGGGTGTGTGTTGCACAGTTTCTATGCATGCTCGTGACTTCACCAGTTTTTTTAATATTTTTACTGCAGATTTGCAACATTGCCATTTTTTACACCTCCCCATAAACAGTACAGCTGTCATTTTTTACATCCTATTCAGAATGTTTTTGCACCTGTGGTGCTAAATGGCATAGTCACTGTGCATAAGCAGCTTTCGGCTAACAAACTGATATTGCCACTGTTCATGAGGTGGGGTCACAAAAAAAAACATGTTGAAAATTTGGAGTAAAAATACCAACGAATGCCTGAGGTGTTAGGGTTTCCACCTATAACACCTAACCCCGTAGAGAATGACAGGCATCAGGGATGTGACTTGGGATTCTTGCCTGCAACGCTCATACCATTCCACACCCTGCAGCCAATGAGAGGCATCGAGGTATGCCTTGGACTCTTTGGCCCCAAAGTTCACCTCATTCTCCTATACCACACCCATCTCACCGTATTTCCTGATGGAATGGGGTGCGCATAAGGGCCAAAGACCCCAAGGCACACTGTGACACTTGTCAGTGTCTGCAGGGTGGGGTATGGTGAAATGGCGTGGCCGTTATGCCTCATGACCCAAAGACACACCCCAATGCCTGTCACTCTCTGCAGGGTGGTGGTGGGGTTGGCTTCAGTTCAATACTTAACTGCCATCCCTATTACACAGCTCTGTAACTTCTACACTACCACTGCCAATGCCAGCAAGCAAA
This sequence comes from Neoceratodus forsteri, assembly GCA_016271365.2. Lineage (NCBI taxonomy): Eukaryota > Metazoa > Chordata > Ceratodontiformes > Ceratodontidae > Neoceratodus > Neoceratodus forsteri. The sequence continues at coordinate 438,247,390 of JADMNL010000023.1, forward strand.
GATTCGACATTGACAAATGCTTGTTTATTTATTCATAAGCATTTAACAACACATCACTCCCTTGCAATATACAACAGTAGGCTGGCTAGTCCAGAATTTGTGGAGTTTCTGCAAATGATAAAGCATTTTTACTCACAATAGCTGTCATAGTAACAGTGTTTAGGCTCAGCTACATGGCTCCATATTAAATCCAAGCATGCACGCATTACACCTCAAGGAAAGCTGCTTTTTTGCTTCTTGTGACTGCCATATAGATTAAATTGAAACCTACATTTGTATGTGAAGGTGCTGACCCTATCTTTTGGGTTTATGGGCTGAAGTTTGTTTTTCAGCAGGATTAATGTCAGTAGCATTTTTCTTTTGACACTAGTCTCACAACTACAGTAATTGTTGAGCAAAAATGTATACATTCTCCCCATTCAATAAGTATATGAGTGACAGCTTGCAAAACTTGGAAGCGTACACTGCTAACAGACAATGGATTTCTTTTCTCAGTAATATTGTTTGGACAATTAAGCATGAACCTCACTTTTGTGTCTCCCTATTGAGTGAAAAGTTACAGAACCATAACTCGCTAATAGAAAACAGTATATTAATTGTATTGTTGAATGTTTTTAGATTGTACTGCTTAGGGAACGAGTGGCAGGTTAAGGTTCGCAAGGTCCGTGTGGGTAACTGACACAGTGCTACTCATATTCATAATGCATGCTGTGTAACTATTCTCTGAATTATTATGTTAGTTTCACTTCCATTCAGAAACCCAGATTAAAAATGCACCAGACACAACAGTGAGGTTTGCAAGATTCAGAAGTTTGCAGGCTGTCACTCATATACTTATTGAAAAGGGGGGGCATATTATTTATTGCTTCATCGCTACTGTAATAACCAGATTAGCAACAAAAGAAAATGCTACTAACAGCAGTCCTGCTCATTTGGGTTTGATCCTTGCCTTTGCGGGGATAAACCTATTTAAGATCCAGTAGTATCACTAACTACTTCATTGGTATTTGAATCCATGTTAATAGAAAATCTGATGCTAATTGAGTAGAGACTTATCCACCATACCTAACCTCCTGCACTTATTTTAAAACACCTGTTGGTGTATAACACTCAGTTCCGGTCAGTAACATCGCAGAACAAAATAAAGTGGGCAAAAAGAGTGACACCATCAATATTGGCAGCACAAAATTAAGCGTGCCAGAACAATGCAGGCCACGTGACATGTAGGTAGCAAACAACATTCACTGCATGGAGATACTGCACTAGAACCACAGGGGCCAGGAGCACAAGCAAGCTTGCCCTCTCCCCTGTCCTGTGTGTTGCTGGGGACATCCTGGCTTATGCTCCTGGCCCCTTGCATTATACATGGCCATCCACATGGTGGCCATGGTCCACCTGTCCTCCAGTGGTTACCCCGATGCACATTCTCCATCACTCAGCATTCTGGGTGGGGGTATACCAACATGTGGGTGCCTGTGCCATTAGATTACCATGGTAGGTTTTCAGTGGTCTGCTTCCCCCAGTGGTGGTTGCATTCTGCCCTGTTCCATCTCCCAGCACCCCTGTGCTGTTTCTGTGCACAGACATTTGCCACTGTGTGTTCCAGTGCAGTGCCTCCATGCGGTGGATGTTGTTTGCTACCTGTATGTCATGTGGCCTGCATTGTTCTGGCATGCTACATTTTGTGCTGCGAGTATTGATGGTGACACTGTTTTTGGCGCTTTATTTTTGTCCACTTTATTTTGTTCCGTGATGTTACTGACCAGAACCATAACACTCTTACCTATGCTTAGGACCCCCCCCCACACACACACACACACACACACACACACACACACACACACCCACACTCACACCAATGCAGCATCTTCTTTGGGCTTCCAAACAGCAGTGAAACTAGTGCAATAGTAAATATTCTTGCAAGGTATTAGATGGTGAGTTGTGGCAACTAGATTAACATGTTCGGGCCTCAGTTTAAAAAAAAATAATAAAATACAGATGTCTTGACAGAAGACACTAGGAGAAAGGATTGCTGTGTGACTGGACTTCTCTACTGGGACTATATTGCCTCCCCCCCAAAAAAAAAAAGCTAGTTCTACTTTTATAGGCACAGGATTTGACTGACAACTGGAACTTCTTGTTTGGGAGCAGAAAGTAAGTGATCACAGAGCCACCAAAGACCCACCATCCCAGAAGGGCAAGAGTAGCTCTCTGGCCCCCTCTAGCTGCTGGAGGTCTGCCTCTGAGCAAGTAAGGGGTCTACTGAGAAATATAGGATATTCTTGTCTCAGAACAGGACAATCAGGAGCTTAAAGGGCACACAGGCAGAAAGAAAGGAGAAAGAGAGAGAAAAAAAACAGAGGAAAGAGTAAGGATTGCAAACAGTTAAGGGACCAGAAATAAGACATGATTGGAGTGGTGCAGTGCAGTGGCTGTGGAGCAGCAGTCTTCCGGGAGAAGTTCTGGAGGATGCGGTGTTATTCAATCTGCAGGCACCTCTCTGGGCTGAGGGAGGAGGTTGCTCATCTCCAGGCTGAGTTGGCCAGGATTTGAGGGACCTCCTCTTCCATCCAGGGACCACCAGTGCCACTGCCATTGCCTCAGAGGTTGCCAAGAAAGAGGAGCGATTGGACCACAGTGGGCTCAGGGAGGGTGAGGGTGGTGGAACAGAGGCACATCCCTCCAGTTGTACCTCTCCACAGTTCCTATGCCATTCTGGCAAAGTGTGGTTCCTCTATGGAGGCACCCGCAGTGGAGACCAAGGAGGATGCTGCGAACCTCCACAAAGAAGACCCACAGGATGGTGGCAGGGACCCCGCAGAAAAAACAACTCTTGGTGGGGGACTCCATTGTTAGGAAGGTAGAACTGGGAGGAAGAGAAGAGGTAAGGTGCCTGCCTGGCGCCATGGCTTGGAGGACAGGAGCAAATCCTCAGGATTGCTGGAGCAGCTGCACAGGGGAGGGAACTGGATGTCATTGTCCACCTAGGGACAAATGACCTGACTAAGAAAGGGATTAGAGATGTGCAGGAAGAGTTTGTGGAATTGGGGAGGGGCCTTAGACAAGTAGCATGCACGGTAACCTTCTCAGAGGTGCTGCCCATCTATGGCGTAGGAGAGGCTAGGGTGTTCCACACCATGGGATTCAATCAGTGGTTGAAAAACTGGTGTGGAGCTCAGGGATTTGGCTTCATTGGGGACTGGGGGTCCACCTGGAGTGATGCAAGCCTATACTGGCATGATGGGCTGCATCTGTCCAGGAGGGGAACAAGGATCCTAGGTGATAGGTTTAAATGCTTAATTGGTAAGCATTTAAACTAGACAAGGGGGGAGGCACTGGAAAGGAGCAGGGAAATCCTAGCCCCCCCCAAAAAATTACAGTAGTAAGTGCAGTAAACACCAACATAGAGGTGTCGATAGGGAGAAGGGCAGGGGTTAATGGAGAAAGTGACAAAGGCAAGAAGGACAGGGATGGGAAAAAGGAGTTAGGCCATCAGGAAATGGAGGGTAATGAGTACCAATGCCCATAGTCTGGGCAACAAGCTCCCTGAGCTGGTGGCCTTGATGGAAGAGGGATGCCTGGATATCGTAGCAGTCACAGAAACATGGTACACAGAGAACCATGACTGGGATGTTAACATACTAGGGTACATAACCTACAGGAGAGACAGGCAGGGGAGAATAGGAGGAGGAGTAGCTCTCTATGTAAAGAAAGGGATAAAAGCAACTGAACAAAAGAGTAAACATGGAGGGGAGGAGGCACTGTGGGTCACCTTGGAGACTGAAAAGGGCACCACAATCTGCACAGGGGTTGTGTACAGACCACCAAGTCAGGGGAGGGAATGGACAAGGATATGATAGAAGGCATTCTTAGAATGGCAGAGAAAGGGGAGATACTGTTGATGGGAGATCCGAATATGTCAGATGTTAACTGGAGCACATTTGCTGCAGCCACATCCAAGAGCAGGGCTATTCTTGATGCCCTACAGGTGGCAGGCCTCAGACAGCTAGTTTTGGAACCCACTCATGATGGAGCAATCTTAGACCTCGTACTCTCAAATGGGGGCAGTGAGAGGATCTCAGATCTAGAAGTGGGTTGCCATCTGGGAACAAATGACCATCAAACAGTGTGGTTCACGTTAAACTCAGCTACAGAGTCAAGCCATACAAAAGTGAGGGTACTGGACTTTAGGAGGGCTGACTTTGGCTAGATGGGAGAGTGCCTCAGAAAAGCACTAGCAAACAGGCTAGAAGGAGGTGTGGAGCAACAATGGGGAATCATCAAAACTGCCATCACAGAGGCAACAAGCCTTTGTGTGAAGCAAATAAACAAATCAAAATGAAAGAAAAAGCCACTATGGTTCTCAAAAGAGGTGGCTGTGAAAGTCAGGAAGAAAAAGATAGCATTCCAGAAGTAGAAGGAAACACAGAAGGAGCAGGACAGAGAGCTGTACCAGTTAAGGCAGAAGAAAGCAGGTAGGGAAGTCAGAATAGCAAAGGCCCAAACTGAGGAAAAGATAGCCAACTCAGTTAAGAAGGGGGATAAAACATTTTATAGGCACATCAGCAAGCATAGAAAGACAAAGGGAGAGACAGTGAGGCTGAATAGAATGAACGGGGTGGGTAGAGGGGGACAGTGAAAAAGCAGGGATACTGAATGAATATTTCTGCTCAGCATTCACAAAAGAGGAGGGGAAAGTGCCTAATCCAATTAACAGAAACATTCTTGATAGGGGAGTTGATCCCAGTCCTTTCACAGAAGAAAGGGTTCTGCAAGAACTCCTAAAACTGAAGGTGGACAAAGCAATGGGGCCTGATGGAATTAACCCCAGAATTCTAAAAGAATTAAGGGAGGAACTAGTGAAACCACTGGCTACTCTTTTTAATAAATCATGGGAGGATGGTGTGGTACCCGAGGATTGGAGGAAGGTGGATGTGATTCCCCTTCACAAAAGTGGGACCAAGACAGAGGCTGGAAACTACAGACCTGTCAGTCTGACCTCTGTGGTAGGGAAGGTGATGGAGTCACTTCTGAAGGAAAGAATAGTTGAGCACCTAGAGGCCAGTGGGGCACAGGAACCAAGGCAGCATGGGTTCACAGTGGGAAGGTCATGTCAGACGAATCTAATAAATTTCTTTGACTGGGTGACCAAAGTAGTAGACCAGGGAGGGACTGTAGACATGGCCTACCTAGACTTTAGCAAGGCATTTGACACAGTCCCGCACAAAAGATTAATAGTCAAATTTACCAGGCTGGGAGTGGGTCCCAGGGTGGTAGCCTGGGTAAAACATTGGCTGCACAACTGGACACAGAAGGTAATTGTAAATGGAGTCCACTCTGAAGAAAGAGGGGTTACTAGTGGGGAACCGCAGGGTTAAGTATTGGGTCCAGCCCTTTTTAATGTCTTCATCAGTGACACTGCAGAGGGACTGGAAGGAAAAGTATGCCTTTTGCAGATGACATAAAGATCTGCAACAGGGTTGATACATAAGGAGCGTGAAAGGATGAGAAGAGACTTGGCAAGGTTGGAGGAATGGTCAAGTATGGCAGCTAGGATTCAATGCAAAGAAGTGCAAAATAATGCACCTGGGAAACAAGAACCCAGGGGAAGAATACACAATGGGGGGGGGGTAGTAACAACAACAAAAAAGGAAAGGAGCCTGGGGGTAATCATATCAGATGACCTTAAGGTTAGCAAGCAATGTGAGAAGGCAGTAGGGAGGGCTGGGGGTATACTGGGATGCATAGGGAGAGGCAACAGCAGCAGAAAACAGGAAGTTGTTATCCCCTGTACAGGCAGTTGGTGAGACCCCATCTGAGTACTGCATCCAGCTCTGGAGACCCCATCTCCGCAAGGACATAGACAGCATAGAGGCAGTCAGAGGAGACAACTAAAATGGTGCAGGGTCTGCAAGAGAAGCCGTATGAGAAGAGACTAAAGGAGCTTAATATGTACACCCTTGAGGAAAGAAGGGAGAGGGGGGGACATGATAGAAACTTTTAAGTACCTCAGTGGAATCAACAAAGTCCAAGAGGGTAGTATCTTTCAGAAAAAAGAGACATGCACGAACAAGGGGACACAATTTAAAGATGGGGGGGCGGTTCAGGGGCAATGTGAGGAAGTATTATTTCACAGAATAGAAAGTGGATGCATGGAACAGCCTTTCTGAGGAGATTGTGGGGTCTAAAACTGTGGGAGAATTCAAGAATGCATGGGACAGACATAAGGCAATTCTTGTGGGGGGTAGGAAGAAATAGGCTGTTGGTTAACTAGGATCTGCGGCCTATCCTGTAGGTGGGGAAATGGGCAGACTAGATGGGCCAGGTGGTCCTTATCTGCTGTCAAAGTCTATGCTTCTAAATCGATCTTTAGATCAGCTTGACTCGAAGAATTTCAGCTCTTGAAACAAGAATCTTCTTTTGAGAGCAGAAATTTGTCTTTTGTATGAAACAACTATCTGAAAGACCCAGCTGAGTATACTCAGAACCAAAATTTCAAATTCTTACAACTTGGGAACCAAACCAACAAAAGGCACCCTTCTAGGGCAATCCCTTTCTACCCTGAACATTTTAGAACAAATTCCAAGTTCCAACCTGTCTGGGCGGTAAGTGAGAGCAAATACAAAATGTTGTGCAATTCTGTTGAACAGGCACAAAGCTATAATGAGTTTCAACTCGTTTTAATTGCAGAAGTTAAAGTCCATCCTCTTCAACTTCTGAAGTGGAACTAGACACTCCTAATGTTCCTGCATGAGAGACCATCATACACTGGATAACATAACAGCGGTTCTAGGCCCTGACCAGCTAACATCACATAAGTGATTTTAGTAGACATTTCATAAGTGTGATAACACACACCAGGGTGTGCAGTTATGCTATATTATACAACAGGTATCTATTGTAAGCCAATCAGAACACAGGAAAACTGTATTTAATACCACACAAACTATTACAATCAAATTTTAGACATGCCCACAGTAGGTTATCCACATTTTACACACACCCACAGTAGGTTATCAGCATTTCAGACACAACCACAATAGGTTATCCACATTTAAGGTATGCCCACAGTAGTTTACCCATTTAGCCCACAGAAAAAATTGGGGGGAAAACTGACCCACTTTAACTACCACAGACCTTTCAAAATCCTAGGTCGAAATTCTTAGTTGTATAATATTAATAACATTCAGTAAGCCGGAATATACTAGGAATAACCTGCTTCTGTTGTTGCTTAAATGCCTCAGCCTTTGGCCTTGACAGTTAACCACCCCATCAACCGGTTATTCCTTGATATGCTCCAGCTAACTGAAGGTTATCAGTTAGATAACCACACTTTCAAAGGTATTAAAGACACTCAACTGTCTTGTGCTTCACAACTCACCCAGACTGTGATTTTATCACAGTATAGATGCACACCCTATCATACTGTATGTTATTTATATAATAGTGTGTTCCTCAGTAGTATTTAGCAATGTCAAATACACAGAGTCTGCCACCAGGATCAGACAGTCATGATGATGACTTTTCTTTATTCACTCTTTATGGCTGACTGCCCATCCAGTACCTCCCTACTGGTACTATCTACTGTAATTGTGCCCAATGTGATGTCAGATTTGGACAAGATCATTTTTACATCTGCAGGGGCAGAGCCTGCAGATGTCTTGCTTCAGAAAAGCACTCACCAGATCCGGAACTGACCGAACAACAAAGTGGAGTCTGAGCACGATACTTCCACCAGCTGAAGCACTCCACCATATCCCCACTGCGTCTTTCATCTTCAGCACACTTTTTGACCATTTAAATTGCCCTGGAATCACAGTACAGGGAAAATGCCAAATCAGTCTGGAAGCAGCAATGTTGAGGAGAATTCTCTACCTCACTTCATCTCCCTGAAACCTCACACCCCGTGCCCCAGCAGCTATGAGCTAGTATGTATGTCTGTTCAGTGTGTCAACCCCCCTTTACTGGGTAGCTCATGATCTTTCCCACCCAGCATCTGTGGCTGAGTGAGACACAGTTGGTAGCTGTATAGAGCGGCTATGAAATTTAGTCACCAGAACCATGATGAATGGTGGCTCCCAGACCTGCACTTTGACAGAGACAGTGAGTGCAAGGCAGACATGTCCCAGACCTGTACCTTCACATAAACAGTGAGTGCAAAGCAGATATGTAATGCTGGAGTCCAGCATGTCTCCCGTTGACCTCCAGGCAAAGTGGATGTTGACAGGTGCCAGTCATCAGTACAGGTCATTATTCTGGAGGCAAAGTATGTTCCCCCTTCTGTTCTCCATAGAGTGAGAGACACAACAATACTGAGTGCTGCTTCCACTGCTACATATCCGAAGCAGAAGTGTTGCTCCTTGCACATGCTGCCTTGGTTCTCTAAACAATGTGCCAGTGATAGCGAGTGAGACAGAGAAAGAGAGAGAGAGAGAGACACTGACAGGCAGATGGTAACAGATGCAGAGTGTTCTCTCTCTTTTTATCTTTCCAGTCCATGTAATGGAATAGGGATGCCATGGGAGACAGTGGGACAGAGAGCAGGTTGCCACCTGTCCAGTTTTCCCATAGAAACATAGAAACATAGAATTTGATGGCAGATAAGGACCGCTTGGCCCACCCAGTCTGCCCATTTCCCTACCTACTGGATAAGCTGCAGATCCTAGTTAACCAGCAGCCTACTTCTTCTTACCCCACCCCCAGAATTGCCTTATGACTGTCCCATGCATGCTTGAATTCCACCACTGATTTTGACTCCACAACCTCCTACGGAAGGCCGTTCCATGCATCCACAACCCTCTCTGTGAAAAAATACTTCCTTAAATTACCTCTGAGCCACCCCCTCTATCTTCAAATTGTGCCCTCTTGTTCTTGCACACCTCTTTTTTTGAAAGATGCTACCCTCTTGGACTTTGTTGATTCCTTTGAGGTACTTGAAAGTTTCTATTATGTCCCCCCTCTCCCTCCTTTCCTCGAGGCTATACATATTAAGCTCCTTAAGTCTCTCTTCATATGTCTTCCGGTGAGACCCTGCACCATTTTAGTTGCCCTCCTCTGGACAGCTTCCATCCTGTCTATGTCTTTGCAGAGATTGGGTCTCCAGAACTGCACACAGTACTCCAGATGAGGTCTCACCAGCTGTCTGTACAGAGGGATAATAACGTCCTGTTTTCTACTGGTGATGCCTCTCCCTATGCATCCCAGTATCCCCAACCCTCCTTGCTGCCCTCTCACATTGCTTGCCCACCTTTAGGTCATCTGATATGACCCCCCAGGTCCCTTACATTTTGTTGTTGTTAGTATCTCACCCCCATTGTACTCTTCCCTGGGTTTTGTTTCCCAAGTGCATTACCTTGCACTTCTTAGCGATGAATCTAAGCTGCCATACATTTGACCATTCCTCTAACCTTGCCAAGTCTCTTCTCATCCTTTCCACCCCACCCTGTGCATCAACTCTGTTGCAGATCTTAGTGTCATCTGCAAAGAGACATACTTTTCCTTCAGTCCTTCCCAATGTTGCTTATAAAGACATTGAGAGGACCGGTCCTAATACTGAACCCTACGGTACCCCACTAGTAACCCTCCTTTCTTCTGAGTGGACTCCATTTACTATTACTCTCTGTGTCCTATTCTCCAGCCAATTCTTTACCCAGGCTGTCATCTTGGGACCCTCCCAGGCTGGCTAACTTGTATATTAATCTTTGTGTGGGACTGTGTCAAATGCCTTGCTAAAGTCTAGGTGAGCCATGTCACAGCCCTCCTGATCTACTACTTTGGTCACCCAGTCAAAGAAATCTATCAGATTTGTCTGGCATGACCTTCCCGCTGTGAATCCATGCTGCCTAGGGTCCTGTGCCCCTCTGGCCTCTAGATACTTGACAATTCTTTCCTTCAGAAGTGATTCCATCATTTTCCCTATCACTGAGGTTAAACTAACAGGTCTGTAGTTTCCTGCTTCTGCCTTGCTCCCACTTTTGTGAAGGGGAATCACATCCATGTCCTCCCTGTGTGCTCCTGCTTTTCCCTGAATGTGGTCTGCAGACCATGATGCCACACAGTTTGTCCTGATGGGCAAATAGGTGAGACAGTGACCAGAGTGAGTGGCAGAGACAGAGCAGTGGCAGTCAGTGACAGAGACTGAGCTGGAGACAATGAGTGAGTTTCCCCCAATGCAGTATGTACTGGCAGCATATCATTCTGTTTAACTTCACAGTGCTCCCCAAGGTGCTTAGATCAAACCAAAACTGCTTCACAGTGATGGGACTTTGTCATACTTTACCTGGCCAAGCTACGTGTTACAGTTCCAGGAAGACCCCCATGTTTCTGCACAAAACCCAATGATGCCGAGAATATCATGAACCTAGAGGATGCAGCCCTAGAATAGTGGACACAGCAAAACATTTCCCTCCAATAATTGACTTAGTTACAATTATGCAGCTGTTTGTCCACTTTGTGTCCCAAGTGTCTCGTGGAGCCCCACTGTACCTTCACCCCTCTGTGGGGTGTACAGATCAGCTCTCTGCCTTCATCCCATCTCCATAATCCATATGGAAGTTTAAAATTAAGTTTTCTTCTCCTTGTATATGGAGGGGTTTGGGGCAGTAAATTGCATAATGGCCAGAATAAACTTTATGGAAAATCAGCACATGTTGGGGGTCCATTACGGTAATACTGATGCTTGTTTCTGGGGCTGGGGGGTTTCTTCCAGATAGGAGACTTGAGTGCATTGGTGATAGTCCTTTGAGTGGAAAATCATTGATGGCCAATTATTGCCATGTCTGGATGTTGATTGAATAAATAACATCTGGAGCTGTAATAGGGTAGTACACTTCCCCTTTTGGCATAACAGACTGAGCAGACAGCTACCAGGACAGTAAACATCTACCTTATGAATCTCCAGACATTGAGGACTTTCACTTTCCCCTCCTCGATGCCAACAAGACACCAGGTCCAGAGCACTTGCCTCCCTCTTTAACTTCACGTGTACATTGTGCACTAAAAGAGACTGTACCACACACACTGAAAGTGAGTATAGCATTTATTTATTTAAATACATTAATAGTGAGGTAGAAAAGAGATACATAAACTCATCTTTAGGCATTGGTGCATACTAAAAGTATGGAGTGCAAAAAAATATATGCCCCATAATAAGACATAGACAATACTAACTTTTCTTGAAGCAAGCTGGTTCTACAATGCTGGTTCAACAATTAAGTTGTTGACCGTCATAATAGTGATGGATTTATGTTGACAGCAACTTGTGGGTGACATAAATCTGACTGGAGACTCAAGCTGTTTTTTTCATCGGGGGGCTTCACCCCCAAATCCCCCACGTGGGGAGCTCTGCCCCCACAACCCCCCCCCCAATCTCTAAGTCCGAGTTGGAGTTGGATCAGGGAGGGGGTGTAGGACCGGAAGAGAGAGTGTCAGCATTGATGTTTTTGCTGTAATAGTGCCGCTGTACTGGAGGCATACCCTTGAGGCTCAGCCTGGCAAGTCATAATAACTAGAACAGGAACTGATGTTTCACCCTATGTCATAGGGCTTCCTCAGAGTTAATGCACACAGGTATTGCCTACTTTATATAGTGATAAGTATGATATGTTGCCATAGCAACAGTTACAAAACCACGTGCAATTCAAACAACAATGTCAAAATAATGAAGTAAGTACATGACATATCAACTGAAATATATACTATATCAAAACATACAGTTCAATACATATAAAAGCCACCACCATATTTAAAGCATTCTAGGCATCTGTACACAATCGTAAGTTGTGATGCTTTTTCAAATGATGTAGAATTAGTCCTGGACATTCAATATTTTTTTTACTGTCCAATATGGTTATTCATACATCCTGTACCCTATTGCCATTTGATCATACATATTATAACATCTATATTATTATAAAACTAGCAAGACAAAAAACATTTTACATATAAATAATAGCCACCTCACTAGATAAATAGTAAATTTATATTTTTGGACATTATTTGCTATTTCAATTAATTATAGCAAATAAACATATCAAACTATGATGGAATAGTGTTATTAATGTGTCTTATCTTTAACCTCTCAAACAGTAGCCGCGACTCATTCTTGTTCTATCAGCACCTTGTTGCCAGGACTAATCTTATATTTAATGCATCCATTGCATTTTGCCACTTTTGTACAACTGGGGGGGGGGGGTGATGTTACTACAAAGCAAATACAGAAAAGATATTGGGGCTGATTCTAGAAACATTACACATGGAGCAAAGTGACTTGCACCAATGACAAAGGTGCTGTATAGGGGGCGTTGTTAAGCATTCCTACAGGTAAGACGCACATCAGACCAGCTCTGCCTATTTTCATTTTCAAACCACTAAAATCATGATTGTTTGATTAGTAAATGCAATAGAACTGTATCTACCTGAAAGACAGTGTCTTTCAGCATTGATTGCTATCAAACAAGGCAATGGGGCACACACAAAAAGCAGGTGGAAGCAGCTCTTAACACCCACTGGCTGTAGAAGTCCAGACCGCAACCACCACCATGACAACTGCTGGGCCCAAGCCCCCATGAAGAGATCTACAAGCTTCAATGCAAGCGGTCGACTTAAAAGTTGAATTGATCCTTCAGTGTTTTGCAGAACAAGATGTTAAGCTGGAGGTGGTGTCCCAGATAGTGACATCGACTGAAAAGACCACCACACAGGCCCTAGCAACCACATCCAAACTGGTGCAAGAGAATGCACAATTTCTTTAAAGGCTGGAGGCCCTAGAGAATGCCAATCGGGCCTCCCATGTGAGAATTATAGGGTTAACTGAAGGCTGTGAAGGGACCGATCTGCTGGGGATTCTTCAAGAGTGGCTTCCTGCTGCTCTAAATCTATCTTGGGACACAATTGCTGGCCAAATATGTAAAGCTTACCACATTACCCCGAGATCAGCGGGACCGACAGGGGAGACACCTTGGACCATCTTGCTGGTCACAGTTAACCCTGCAGTGAGAGATGCCCTGCTGCAAGCTCCCAGATCAACAGAGGGCTTAAATTATGATGGGGCTACATTACATTTGTTTCCAGATCTCTCTTTTGCCACCCATGCACTGCGCAAAAAATTTGATGCAGTCAGACCACAACTGCGAAGTTTGGGGGTTACCCACTCCTTCTTGATGCCAGCCTGCCTGTGTATTCATTATGGGGGACACACCTTCCAATTTACTGACCCTGTAGATGCAGGGAATTAGGCAGAAGCTATCGCTTGAGAATTTAAATCTGGGGAGGTGCAGCCTGAATCAGAATCTGAAGATGACACCTGAACTGGGGACATTTTACTTAAATGAAGGACTGTAAAGTACTCCATTTATTTTTCCTCTACCAATGGAGGGGCTTTTTAAGTGCCTTAATAATGTGTTGTGGGGTTAGGTGATTTATATTTCTCTGTGTTTATGAAAATAGGGGAACTGTCTCTTTTTGTGCTAAACTTGATTGAATTATATACATTCCAGACTTGGGGTCATATCAACACTGCGTGCTGAGTTAAACATTTTTGGACTTTACCATTTTGGTTTTTGACTGCCAAAAGCCTTTGTAGGATACAGCTATTCAAACTTGCATGGGACATTTTTCTTTAATTGGGATTTCCCCATATTCTTACACTGGACTGTAAAAGTTACCTACTTACTATAACATTAGATGTATCTGCAGAAATATTTGATGTTTGGCAGTTGTTGCACTATATGTACTTGCATATTTAAAACTGCAATAAAGTTCAAAAAAATAAGAGAGAATGGTGCAAGTAGCACTTTGTGCCATGAGTTGCGACATTTGGGATCCTGCAAAGCAGCCTGTGACATGTTACAGGCTGCTTGCACCAAACTGGAATTACATTACCAGTTGCACCAAAACCCCTCTGTGACATGGTGCAAGGGGGGTTATGGCAGCAGCTGCACCCTATTCTGCAAGGGCAGCTGCAAAGTCCCCGATTTTGGTATTCTACAACAACGCCCGGAGTACATCCATCAAAGTACATTTACATCAGCTATTAGGTGGTATAAGTGTACTTTGCCATCCACCAGGGGTTGCACCAATGTGCTACAAGTAAACCCTAGAGCCCCCCCCCACAATCACACAGAAGCCCCTCCCCAAGTCCTGATCCCTGAATAGTGCCTGTGCAGAACACCCCTGTGGGTTACTGGCCCCCCACAAGCCACGATCCCAATTCAGCCCTGATCCCCAATTGTCAATTAAACATGCCCATGTGGGCTACTGGCCCACACCTACAAGCACTGACCCCAGATATTCCCAACATTCAAGTCCTTGTGGGCTAGCACCCCCCCAAGCACCAATTCATGATCCCAAAAAATGTCCTTTACCATCTGTCTTGTAAATTCATTATCCCTGCAGTACCCATAGCCTTGATGGAATAGTGCCCCCCCCCACCCAGCAGTGCCAGACTACCCCACTTCCCCCAACCCATACCCAGTGGAGACTTGCACAGGCCACCTCTCACCACCAGGACAAGCCACCAACCAGTGTCCAGTGTGGTGGACACTGCCTGCTGGGCTGGGGAGGGTGGGGGGCCACTATACCACCAGGGATGTGTGATGTTTTCATTTGATTACATCATGGCATGATTAGGGTTTGGTGATGGGGGCCACACTAGGGATGTGGGAAATTGTATATTATTACAATAACAGCACAATCAGGGATCAGGGAGGGGAGGGGAGGGGAGTCACTCTAGGAATGTGGGATTTATTATATTACTTCAATAATATAATGGCACAATCAGGGTTCGGGGAGGGAGGTTACTAGACCAACGGGGACGTGGGACAAACTGCAGTATATGATTAGGTTAAGTGCATGTCCAGGGATTGTGGGATCACTTTCCCCAGCCACAGGGAGCCTGAGGTAAACCCATCGGATGTGCCCAGTGTTTGGCGTATGGGAGAGATTGCCATAGGTGTCAGGACTTAGGCACCAGGACCCCTCCTGTACCATAATCTGGTACAGGATCCCTGGTGAACTGGGCTTTGGCTCAAGCTGCTGTTTGCACCGATCAATGTTCTCTATGAAAATAGAGACTATCATTAACATTCTTAACTCTATGGTATAACATGTTGGTGTGTCTGGAATAATTTTGGCTAGTATCTGGTCAGTTTTTAAAATATCCCATATTTTTCTTACAATGTCATTGAGCTTCCAAACATTGCAGGTATATGTATTGCTTAATCTTGGTGACTTTCTCATCAAAGTCCCATTATTTTGAACCTGAACATTTAGTCTAAACATATTTTGTAACAACATATCTCAGTTTGCCATGCTGACTTCTCTCCTAGCCTTCTCTACGATTTCAACCCCAGAACCATGCTCTCCAAACTCCTGGATCTGTTCAGTTTCCTGCACTTGAAACACTATTTTCTGTGCAATTGTGCTTTGCTCTGAGCCACTGTCCCTTAGGAATTACCGTTATATTATGTCCTGAATGGCAGCTACTCGCAAGAAATAACGTGTTTCTGTTGGTTTGGTTTTTTCATACAAATCCAACATTATGGTATTATTTTCACCACTATATAATCTAACATCAAGAAAATTGATTTCATCAGCTCCAGTTGTGATTTTAAACTTAAATGCTGGATTGGTATTCTCTAAATATAGAATAAAATTACGTAGTTTAGAAACTGGGCCTTTCCATGTAATTCTGATAATGTCAATGAAGCTGCACCACAAATCCAATTATTGCAAATATGGGGTTGTGGTGAAGCTATGGGTATAATGCTTTTCCCAATGAGCCAAGTACATATTTGAAAAACTTGGTGTGAAAGTTGCACCCATGGTAATCCCTAAATGTAAAACCTTCCATTGAAAACAAACATAGTAAACTTTAAAATTATTTCTGATATGGTAAGCAAAATTTCTGAAGGAGGTTGTCAGGTTTTTCCGTCTGCTCTAAATAACAGAACAAAGTTTGAAGCCCTTCTCTGTGTGGAATTGAAGTATATAGTACTTGAACATCTAATGTTGCAAACACATATCCTGGTGCTAAATCAACATCCTATATTGCATTTAAAATGTCTGCTGTATCACGAATGTATGAGGGAACTTGTTTAACAAGGGGGACCAAAAAACTATCCACATGTTAGGGGAAGGTCTCTGTGAGCCACCTGATCCCAAAATAATAGAACGACCCAGTGCCTTATCCTGCCCCTTATGGATTTTAGGCATCACATATGTAGTTGGAATTATAGCCTTCTCTACCATGGAATACTCGATCTAATTTTTCATTATCCTATCTGCACAGAACATTTTGTTCAGATATTCATTTTTAAACACAGCTGTCACATTCCCTGTCAAACCTGTAAAATATATTGTCCCCCAGCCTTCACTTAGTTTCGTGGCAATACTGATATCAGTCCATCATGACCACCACCCCTCTCTTATCCACTGGTTTGATCGTGATGGATCAGTCATCTGTTAACTCATTCAATGCCCTTATTTCATTTAAGATAACATTCATGGGTACTTTCCTTTGTCTGCCTTGAGTAAGGACCAGTTGGATAAGATCCTTCTGACACATATTCAAGAATGTCTCCTCTGTTTCGCTGTGTTGTGGAGAAAAAGTCAACATTTTTGGGAATTCCTTCAGCTTGTCTCATCCTTCCTTTTCAGTTGTGAAATTGTTCATCCTAGGTGGAAACTTCCTCGTTAAAAACAAACAGTTTTTAAAGTTAATTTCTCAACAAAGAAGTATAGGTGAATCATTGCTGCACTGGTGTCTAAACCAGCAGTGGGGATAAAAGACAAGCCTTTATTCAAAACTGTTGTTTGTGCCATTTGATGCTGATTTGTCTTGTTCTTGTAAACTGTGATTAAACCACTTGTTTAAATGCAACCCTCTGTCACCATTTCCCCCCTCCTCTCCTCCTCCTCTTCTTTTCCACAGTCTGCCCTGAAATCTGAAAAGAATTGTTCTTTTGCTGTGTCTCAGCTACTGTTGTGTCATCTGGGGGGAGGGGGGTTAAAATTCTGTTTCTACAAAAAAAGATGACAATGCTATAGATGTGTCAGTTTCTGGCCCTGAAGTGTAATCCAGAACAGTATTATCTTGCTGATTATTTGGCTATGTCAAGATACATTTTAGTGGTGTAGTTTTTTTGTTCACCTCTATTTAAGATCTAATTATTTTCATAATTTTCTGTGTTTTTTAAAAAGATCTGTGATGAACCTGTATGTTATTTTCCCCAGTAAAAACTGTTTTTTAAATACTTGTTTCAGTTCTATTACTGTTCCATTTCTACAGGCTTTTTAGTTATCCTTGTGGGTGTTTTGTATTTACACACAGGTAGTAAGTACCATTTTGGAACTTTATGCTGTAGATTATTGTCTTTGCTCAGCTTTCCCATTGTTGTCACATTGCATCAGTGTTCCACTATAGAACTCTAAAGCTAAAAGGGGCATAAAGTGCATTACATAGTACCAAAATAGTACTCGGCATCAGAGTGTAAATCCGAAACACTCACTCTGACTACTATATGGCCCATACAGAAGGAACAGTAACAGAATTGGAATCAGTACTTAAGAACAGCTACTACTGAGGAAAATGGTTTACAGATTTAGCACAGTTCTTTTCAGTTTCTTCTCTTTTGCTGCTTTTAATTGTCCATCTTACTTGATTTTTTTTCCAAGTTCTTTTTTAAAGGCTCTCAGCTTTTTATTATTTCCCATTTAGCAAGCTCACTCTCCAGTTCTTTTATCTGATTCAAGACTTCATCTCTTAAAGGGGCTGCAGCATTCAGAATTATTTGCTTCCACTTGCATAACTAATTGTACTTCATAAGTAGATAGATAGATAGATAGATAGATAGATAGATAGATAGATAGATAGATAGATAGATATATATTAGGAATTTGCAGCCCTGTTTACAAAGTTGTCCTGTTTTTACAGAGGAGGTAATGTTGGGTCACAGTACAATTTAGCATTATAGTTTACAATTTGCATTATGCATATAGTACAGTTTAACATACAGCTTACAATTCTCATTAAGGCATACAGGGAATATTTTGCCCCAAGTGCATTTATGAGGGCATCTAGAACATAGCTTACACAAGTGTTGCTATAACTTTCCATGCAGTTTCATGATCTTTTGTCCCCTTCTGTTGTATGAACTCATGATGGTGAACAGTGTGGTGTTTTATGCTTTCCTGAAAACATAGAATATGATATGGAAACTTACACCATCCCTTTACATACAGTTGCCGATGTCTATGAGTGAGTTTTTCAGCAGTAGTTTGAAAGGTTTTATTGTAGGTGCTTTCCTAGTTCTGGACGTAGTTTATTCCATGCTTTATCTGACCACCAGCTTGCAGTCATTTGTCCATAACAGGAGGATATCCTGGGGAGGTCTGCTCATCTGCTTATTACCTCTCTTAAGTTATGAGAGTGCTGCGTACTGGGTTCCAGATTTTGGGGTTGTGTCTTTTTTGTGCAATTTGTATGCTATCTGGGCTTTCAGTTTTTCTCTCCTGGTTTCTAGGGTATCCCACTACAGGTCTTTATACAGAAGGCAGTGATGGTAGTCATAGCCACACCCTAGCATGGTAGTCATAGCCCTGCCCCAGCACAAACCTTGCCAGGTTGTTGTATAGCCCATCTAGTGTTTTTAGTAATGTGTTTGCTGCATGCTAGTGTACAATGCTCTTGTATTCCAGCACTGGTAGTACGAGTTGAGTTCTTACGGTTCTTCTTGTTTCCCTGGAAATAAAACAGGCCTTCCTTCTCAGGGCTCCTAGGTGGCATGTTACTTTTTTGACACAATTATTTATGTGAGAGTCAAATTTTAATGCCCCATCTATGGTTACACCGAGGTATTTGTATTCTCAGACTGGTTAGTATTTGGCCACTCAGTA
This sequence comes from Neoceratodus forsteri, assembly GCA_016271365.2. Classification (NCBI taxonomy): domain Eukaryota; kingdom Metazoa; phylum Chordata; order Ceratodontiformes; family Ceratodontidae; genus Neoceratodus; species Neoceratodus forsteri. The sequence continues at coordinate 438,266,284 of JADMNL010000023.1, forward strand.
TCCTAATGCTTAGAGTTGAGTCTGCCTTATTTTTCTGCTTTCCCTGTCCGAACAGAATTGTTTGTGTTTTCTTGGTACTCAGGACCATGTTTGAATTAATGAACCATTCTTGGAGATAGTTGAAATCTTGCTGTAATATGCGTTCTAGTTCGCTCTGGGAGGAGGCTTTACCTATTAGCACTGTGTTGTCCGCATATAGCTTAATCTCTATTTTAGTGATGTGTGAGGGTAGGCAGTTTACGTAAATCAGGAAAAGCAGTGGACACATGATGGATCCCTGGGTTACTCCTCTTTTCAGGATATGGGGGGTTGAAAGCGCTGTTTACATACAGTATACCTGCAGTTTTCTATTACATAGATATGAATGAAACCATGCTATGGCTCTTTCTGTTAGTCCTATCTGTGTGAGCCTGATTAGAAGTTTCATATGGTCTAACAAGTTGAATGCTTCGAAGAGATTGACATTCACCACTCCCATGGTTTCCTCCTTGTCTGGACTGGAGGCTACTATATCCACAAAGTCCATAAGTGCAATAGTCATCAATCTTCTTGCCCTGAAGCAGGATTGGTGATTTGATATTAGGTCCTAGGTGGTTAGGTAATCATCTATCTGCTTCCTAATTAGCTTTTCGAAATGTTTAGACACAATGGACAGTAGCACCACTGGCCAATAATTTGATGGGTTTTTCTTCCCCCCTCCCCTTAAAGATAGGTACCACTTTAGCCAATTTCCAGGACTCTGGGGAAAAAAACTCTCAATTAGACATCTACTATATAATTTTGTTAGAACAATGATTATTATTTAAACTGAGTGTTTTAGGAACTTGGTTTCTATTTGATCTGAGCCACTGGCTTTTCTTCCATTCAGGATCGTGTGTGTGTGTGTGTGTGTGTGTGTGTGTGTGTGTGTGTGTGTACAGACAGGCACTTAGTACTTGATGTAATGATCAGTGAGTGAGTGTATCCCAACTTTGCTACTACAGGGTGGTCTGACGCCCTGTAGTATGATGCTGGGTGAGCACCGGCTGCCCGGGCTTTCGACTTGCTAGTGGGAATAATAGCCAGGATTTCTGGATGTATCAAGCTCTATTACAACTTGTTGCTGTAACCTCTAGGTTGTACTGCCACCTTGGGAAGGTGGTCAAGTGAGTGGTGCCAGTCGACATGCACACGCATCATGTGCACAGTATGGGTCCATAGTCAACATCCTTACTCTCCTCCCGCATCCATTCCTGTATTGTCACTTGTGGTCACACAAGTAGCAGTATTGCAGTGAGGATGGCAGCTCTCTCTGCAGAAAGAGAGTGGTCTCTGTCATTCCCAGTCATCCTGCCCCCCCCAAGCTGTCCCCCTGACTTTTTAGACTCGGTTGTAAAGTTCAGAATATAACAAGCTGTGGTCAGAGCCAATACAGTTATGAAGTGATGTTATTGATGATGGAAATTATTATGAAAACATTTAATCTTACAGTATAACTGCTGTCTTTGTAGGATGATATGGAACAAGGGTGTTGTGTTTATAGATACTGTACACCTCAAACTAAAGAAGTTTTGCATGTGGGCTTCCAAGATCCCACAGAATGGCAAACTGAAATGTACCACAGAAAGGGGGCAGCACGATCAAAGCAACATTTCCCTGAATGCCAAACTGATAAGCACTGAAGGAATGTTGGATTTCCCAGGAAATAAATTTTCCTGTACAATACATCAAGCTCTGTGGATAGATCTGACAGTGTGACATGTTGTTTCTCTGGTGTTTATCAGTTTGTCATTCTGTGACATGTTGCTTCAATCATGTTTCCCCCTTCTACAGTGCTTATCAGCTTGGCACTCTGTGTGATCTTGGAAACCCAAACGCAAAACATCTTTAGTTTGAGGTGCACAGTATCTATAAAAATAATGTTCTTCTTTGGTTATCACCCTTCATAGACAGCAGTGATTCTGTAAAAGTACATATTTCCATAACCATAATAATCATTCCCATCATCAATACCATTCTTTTGCAGATGTATTGGCTCTCACCAGAGATGGTTTAAATAGCTTTATTATTGTCCCCTTTGATTTCTCCTGTCCTCTTCTCACATCATTTCTGGAATGTTAAGCTTCCTGTACTACTTATATGTCAGTCACAAGGGACAGAATCCAAACCTCCATACTGGAAATCAAGGCCAATCCCGGTGTGGCAGCATGGGGAAGCTGTGATGTGTGTACTTAATTGAATGTTTATACTTAATTTGATTGACAGCTGTGGAACTTTTACCATGGAGCTAATTTGGCGACTTTACTTTCTGTTCTGCTACCTGTATGCTTCCATGCTGTGCACTCACTTTGTTAATAGCTTACTTTTGTTAAGACTGCCACATACATTTTCCTTACTTTATGTACCAAAAATGGTACAGAGAGTCATACTTTCTGAGGTAGAGGCCACAGCGCTCTGCATATGCAGTTATGCTGCAATAACATAACTTGTGGTATCGGGACAGCTGTTAAGAGCTATATCCTGGCTCTCTAGACAGCCCTGTATACTATTACACTGTACCATGTATGCTCTTGTGTCTCCTAATGGGCAAAGATTTGAGAGTTCCCAGAGGAGATCATATACTATGGAGGGCAGACTGGTTCTGCGTATTCATCATAATGAGTGTCAGACGGCAATCACCAGATCAAGGCAGAGTTCCTGTCATGGGTGATTACAGCAGGGAAGAATCATCCAGCTCAAGTCTTTTGCACAGTCAGCAGACTTTTACATCCTGTATGTCTTCAGTCTGGAGAAGCATAGACCACAGAAAAGTGGGAAGAGTTTTGTTTTTTCTTCTCTGACAGTGGGCCCCACTAGGTTGAGGATCTCCACAGGTGGACAGAGGAGACTCATGGGTTGAGTGCAGGTGCTGTGACCAACCTACTGTGACCTGGACCTGGTACCTATGTGACTGTTGGTGAACTGCTGCATGGCACTGGGCCTGATATTTGCTGTGATGATCAGTTTTCCTAGAGGGTGGTGTCTGTCTCTGTGCCTTGAAGAGGGCAGTGGTAAGACCCCTCTTTAAGAAACCAACTCTGGAGATTGAGGTCCTGCCAAATTACAGACCTGTCTCCAACCTCCCATTTTTATGGAAGGTTGATGGCATGGTGGTGGCATTGCACCATGGTGAGTGCCTCGAGGACTGATATTTATGAGCTCCTTCAGCCAGGTTTCTGACTGCAGCATAGCACTGCGACAGCATTGACAAGGGTACAGACTGACCTCCTCTTGGTGAGGGATCGAGGCAGGGCTGTGACCGAGGCGGGGTGCAAGAGCTGCAGTTGCAATAGGGACCACACTGTAAGGGGGCCCACTGCCTCAGGGGTCAGCATTAAGAAAACCTTTTCTAACAGACAAAACCGCAGGTTTCTCTTTGGAAATTGCTCATCCATTTGAAATTGGGTCTGTCAGCAGTGGTGTCAGAAGATTCCAACTCCTGTTTCATGTGGTGGGGGTGGTACAGAACAAAGAAGCAATAGGGCCAATTACTCAAAACATCTAATCTTGGTGCTCATGTCCCCAGGAGGAGGAGGAACAAATTACATTGTTCAATTCTTTGATCATGGTGCTAGCAAGGGGGATGGGGGTAATATGGACTAACTATGTGTGCTCATCATGACTGATACAAAAAAACTTACACTATAAAAATGTCATATGTGCTAAGGGTTATTATACATTTATTGGTCTACTACTCTACTACTTGCTGTATTTCCATATGCATTCACTGTAATTTTCCTATTTGTCTGTGCTTCTGCAACCAGGTCATGCCTGAAAAAAGTGATTGCTACCTGTGTACTCACCAGGTAAACAAAGTTTAAATAAATAAAATAAAATTGGTCGGGAGGTGGGCCCCATAAAATATTTTGCTGGGGGGGGGGTCCTTACAGTTGGTGTCACAGCCCTGGATTGAGGGGAGGGATAGAGTCTCATCCTCCTCGGTCTCTCTTCAGCTTTTGACACTGCAGACTATGGGTTGTTACTGGATGGCTTTAGGGACTATGGAGGACTCACCAGGATGGTGTATGCCTGGTTCAATTCCTATCTGGTGGATGGGGTACAGCAGGTTACTTGGGATAAATTTAGCTCACAGCCATTTTCCCTATGCTGTGGTGTCCTGCAAGGCTCAGTCCTGTCCCCTATGTTATTCTCAGTGTATATGCTACCCTTGGGTGAGCTCATCAAGTGGTATAACTTAAGTTTTCACTGCTGTGCAGATGATATTTAGCTGTACCTTTGTACCCGGAATTGGTGATGCTGTCTCTCAGCTAAATTTATGCCTGGCAGAGATTCAGGACTGGATAGCCTCTAGTTGGCTGAGACTGAACTTGGACAAGACAAGAAAGTGCTAGTGGTCAACTCAGGTCACCATATACCCCACAACATGGGCTGAGGGGATATCAAGGTAGCACTTAATGGGTCACTGCTTGCAGTTACTGAGAAAGTGCAAAATATTTGGATCATTATGGACCATGGCTTGACACCTGAGTAAAAGGTGGCAGAAGTGGTCTGCAGTGGCTTTTTCCAGCTTAGGAACATCTCCCAGATTAAACCTTACTTGTCACTGAATGGCCTGAAGAACTTAATACTATACATGCTTTCATGACAATATGACTGATTACTGTAATGCTCTTCATCTTGGGCTATCAGCAGACTTGATGTGCTACTTGCAGATGGTGCAGAACACGATGGCCTGACTGTTTTATTAGAGCTTCTTGTCCCAACCATATCACTTCAGTGCTCCATGGACTGCACATGGTGCCCATTTAGTGGTGAATCACCATTAAGGTGGATTTTCTCACCTAAAAAACTCTACATGATATGGTCCCATATTACCTGTCAGAGCTTTACCTGACTCCTTACTGGCCAAATCATCCTCTCTGGTCTGCAGACAGAGGGTGTCTTGAGGTCCCAAGAGCCAGAATAAAGCAATGCAGGAATTGTGCATTTTCATTAGTACCACCAAGTCTCTGAAACATCTTTCCATGGGACCTCAGAGATGCTCCCTCACTAGCTTCTTTTAAAGGGAAGTTGAAATTGTATTTGTTTGGCCAGGCCTACCCCAAAATATGATGAAAACTGTCTACATTACTGACTTCACCGACTGTTATTTTATTAGTGTTTATGTAGTTATTGAATTTGAGGAGTATTTATTAGTGCACTCTGTAGTTGTTGCATATTGTTTTTGATAATAACTATACGTGTTTTTGTAATGTGCCCAGAATCACCGGGTATGGGAACTATGTAAATAGCATTACTACTAATACTACTACTGTATAATGCTCCACCCTAACAAAATAAATAATGGAAAATTACATTTTTCTTGGTGAATATTTCAAGATTCTTTGTCTAGTACAAATATAGGTTGCATTAAAATGACTGCATTAATAGAGTCTTTTGTCATCTTACACTCCCCAAAATGTGTCAATCAATCAGTTTAGTTTATTGTATGGCTAAATAGCCTTTACAAATAGTAACAAATGATAAAATAAATAAGAAGATAAAAAAATACTTAAATACATCATATATACAAGCATAAAAACCACAATTCCATTTGTAGGACAGCAATATTATTCCTAAGGCAGCATATATACCATTTATGAGTCACATCTGTATGTGTGAAAACATCCATTAGCATATCGGATTATATTTATTTTCCTTTGTATTTCTTTAATGGTGAAAAAATACTTAGCTAATCTGACTAGGTACCACACATCTTTTGTATGAATAAGTATATTAGTAAGCATGGATTTGTCAGTCTGGTAAATATTATTAATAAACAGCCCTAACCAGTAAGATCTTTGTTTTGAATACCATCTGCAGTTCCAGAGTACATGCAAGAGATCTTCTTTCTCTCCAAAACGACAGTCACAGTCAGCTGATTGTATGGCAGTTTTTTATATCTATAATCCATTAAATTATTATGAAACTGTTCAAATTTTTAACTCAAAAATACAAATGTATATCTGGGTTCATTTATAATATCTAGGTATGCTTTAAAGCCATAATAATAATTACTATTTGCAAACCATATGGCATAATGTGAGTTCACTGTGTGTTGTAGATCATCATTATTCCAAAATCTAGTCACCCTTCTTGTCACATATTTCTTATATTTCAAACTTAGAGTTATACCTTGATCAACAGCCCATCTGAGATTAGTTAATTTGTGCTTTTGCCAATAAAATGATTATATTATTAAACCAGCAGCCACATTTATAGCCCATGCTGTGCCACCTCTCTTTTTCATTCAGGCACTGCCTGTACAATGTTTTTGTTCTAGCCTTGCACATTTCATTCAATAATTAAGCCTTCTACTTTCAATGGCTACATTGATATTTACAAGACCTAGTTCAGACCTCAAGTAGGCTGCTGGGCAGGAATGACCCAACCTTAGTATTTTACAGAGAGTTTTATAAATAGGTACCATAAGTTTATTAGTGTTTTTTTCCTCCCAAACTTCAGCCCCATATAGGAATTGAGCTTCAAATTGTGTTCTGATTACTTGTAACAAAGATTTAATTGTCAGTTCTCCATATTTAAAATTGAATTGTGTTAATCCTGCTGCTGTTTGCCTTAGTTTTTCTAATAATCTCTCAGTGTGAATAGTCCATAAACAGTTCTCTTGGAATACAATTCCTAAGTAAGTGTACTTAGTAACAACTTCCAGTACACTTTTACCCACCAACCATCTTCCTTTAGTTTTCCCTTATCTGAAAATTAATTTATTAAAAATATTAATTTTCAGCTTGCGTTCATTTGACCTTTCAGTATTGTAATTAAGTTTGTTCTGTAAACCTTTTGCTGTTAATGATAAAATAACAATATCATCTGCGTAAGCTAAAAGTGGGCAAGGAAGAGTACTGATTTTTGGAGAGTCCTTGTCACTTTCTTCACAGTTATTTAGCATACCATCAATATAAAGGGAAAAGAGTAGGGGGCCAAAACACAGCCCTGCCTCACATCCTTATTACATTTAAATAAAGTTGTTAGTTGACCTTTACAACCATCCTGATTTTGGCACACATATTTGAGTAGGGTTGTGCTATTATTGCTACTAAGTTTTGCTTAATACCCCTTTCCAGCAGTATTGTCCATAACAGCCCTCAAAAGATGCTATCAAAAGCAGATGAATAATCTATAAAGGTTGCATAAAGTTTCTGACCCCTTAATTTTACGTACTGTACTTTTCAATTAGATGTTTTAGTACAAAAATGTTATCTTTAGTTGCATAGTTAGATCAAAATCCTGCCTGGTATATTGAGATTCCACCTGTTCTATCTACTTCTCTTTTAAGTCTCTCCAATACTACCTTGGAGAAGATTTTTTAATTTACATTGAGTAAGCTAACGGTCCTGTACATAGCAGGATCTGTTAGGCTTCCTTTTTTGTGGATTGGTACAATATTAGCACCAGCCCACATCTGTGGATAGCTATTATTGATAATACACTTGTTATAAAATAGGGTCAGAAACTTCGTCCATAGGAGGGCAGCAGCCAGGAAAATTTCTGCTGGAATCCCATCTGGTCTCGGGACTTTTCATCTTTTTAGTGTATATATTGTGAGATAGATTTATTCTGCTGTAACTGGTTGGAAATGGGTATTAATCACAGATACTTTGGAAGAACAATTTTCCTCCAGTGGGTCATAAAAGATACTAGAGAAATAATTGTTCCATTTATCCTCTGAGATATATGCATCTAAATCTATCTTAAATTTGTCATTCCCTTTAGCTACTAATGTCCAGAATAGTTTATTATCTTTATTCTTAACTGCGGTCAGCATTTTTTCCCATTGTTTCATGTAAAAACTCATTTTTTTCCCCAATATTAATTGCTTGTACTTTCTTCTCTCTTTGTTTACTTCCACCAGAATAGTTTTAGATCAAGAATTTTTATAATTTCTATATGGTTTCTGAATACCAGATTTGGATTTTTTACAGTCTTTATCAAACCAAGTATTTTTATAATCATCATGTCTAATTGGAGAAAAGCTTTCCAGTTTACTCTTAATTTCAGAATAGAGAGCATTTGTTAGTTTGAACAATATCGAAAAATCCATGTCAACAACCAATTGTGCTGAATAGCTTATAGTCAAGTTTTGTATGGTTGATAATAAAACCATATGTGATTCTTGGTTCCATATTATTCTTTTTGAAGCTCTACTTTCTAAGAATGGTAAGTTTGCTATATCTCTGGAGTACTTTACCCCCCATTATTTGTGATCTCTAGTACAACTGGAAAATGATCACTCTCGGCTCTAACTGCAATAGAAAGGTTACACCTGTACATATATTGCCTGTCCAGAAAGCATAATCAACAATAGAGGCACCTCTGATAGATATTAGTGTATAATAACTGGTGATCCCTGTTATCAACCCGTTTTTGAGAACTGTAAAAAGTCATATCAACCCGCAGGTTGATACGAAAAAAGTCGACTTTTACAGTCTCGCGCTAAGAAGCCTGCAGCACTTGCATTCCAAAGTAAACAGTTTCAAACTCATAGCATAACTTACAGATCCAAATGAGAAAGCGTTACCATTTTACATTAATTCTTTAGCTTACCCTCTGGTTTACAGATCTGTATGTGTTCAGCATGTATTTATTTAGTAAAACCAACACAGAGACCTGCTGCCAAAATGCTCCTACTTCCTTACTAGTAGGCATGCCGCCACGCTAGCACGTTATGTGATGTCAGTCTTTGAATAGTGCGTGGGCGTGCCTACTAGTAAGGAAGTATGATTGTTTTTGTCTCACATCTCCTCGTAGTGGTAATACTTCTATTGAATTTGTTTTAGTGCCAGTTATAAAATAAAACATATGGTAGGAGCCTACACCCTTGTTGTGTGATAATACTAAAATCTCTTGAGCTTCGCTCTCGAGGTTTACATATTATCACACAACTTGGGTGTGTGAAAAAACTCCATATCAACTCCCTACATATGCATTATTCTCTATGTAATTACCCTCCATGTCCCCCTTATAACATCCATTAAGGGGGTACAGATTAAAGTCCTGCAGTATCCCTATGAGTTGCTTCCCAGAGGTATTTATAACTGAGTCCCTTGTATTTCTTGATGAAGATAGTTCCAGTGTGTCAGTATACAAGAACCTAGGACTGTCAGAAATCCCATCATATGTGCCAATACAGGCATTAAAGTCACCAAGTAGTAATAACTCAGCTGTAGGGAATTCAAGCAGGACGTACATTAATAAGTTGGTGAGAGTAATCCAGACAGAATTTATGTAATAGTTGAAGTTCTCAGGGGGGATGTAACAGTTTATTATGACTTTCTCTTATATTCCTGATCTAAGAGTAGTTGCTATAAAGTTATTATGAAGTTTGAATCCAACAACCTAATGTACACTGCCAATTTTGATAAAGGTTATTAATCCCCCAGAGCCCCTTCCAAATTTTGCTGACCTAACTCCAGGTGTCTGATAGCATTCATATCCATTCAGTTGCACAGTATCAGTTGGAGCATACCAGGATTCCTGTATACATATGATTTCAAACTCTAGTAAAACACTTACAAATTCATTATCTGCGAGTTTGGTAAGCCAGCCCACAATATTCCATGATATATATATATCGTACCCCATCTTAAGTGCAATTTTATTACTAACATTAACACCCTGACTCTGAGGTAGTCATTCTTACTCATACCCTGTGAGTCTCATAAATCTGTTAAAGAGTGGGAAAGGTCCACGATCTATGTCCCTGTGTATCAGCCTATCTCATGGGGCTACTCCCTCCAATGTAGCAATGTCCACAAGGTTAAGGCCAAGACAATCAAGTTTTGATGTTTGTTTTAAAATGAGATTGGATAAACTTGAACTAGAGACCGCTATGTCAATTTGACTTCCTGAGTTTGCTCTTTTGGCTGAAATAGAACCCATTTCCCCAACTGGTACAGCCAAGAAATTACCCAGAAGATCTTGCATTGTCTGGGTTAATGTTTCATCATTCTCTCTTTTTAAAGGACCCATTCCAAACATTGATAGTGTTTTCTGTTTGGTTACTACTTTGCAATTTGTTTTAGGTATATTAAAGTGGTCTTTATTTGGGTATGAAAGTATGAGTCCTTTATCCTTGTCTAACCAGCTGTTTACCCACATGTGACTGGATATTCTGGGAGAAACAAATCGTATGTCAATAATACTAGCAGCAGTGATGAGAACATTTTTGATTTCAACAACATCCTCCTCAGTTAACTCTGTATCCAACTCTCTGTTTAGATAACCCAGTACTTGTAGCTCGAAGTTTGCTGGATCAGAACTACCCCATTGTGCTGGTCCATATAACCTAATTGGGGGAACATTTCCCCTTCTTTGTTTTCCTTTGGTGCTTCCTTTTCAGTAACATTATGCTCTAGATAACTGTTTCCATCTATATCTGCTAATGTACTTGTAATAGCTGGTCCTTTTATTTGATTTTGTGGGCCCTTTCCAGCCGTTTCCCTGAGTTGATGATTAAATATAGCAATGTCTTGCTCAAGCATGTTCAATTGGTTTCATAAATTATTTTGGGGGCTCTTAGTTGATGGGAGGTGCAAATCAATATGCCCTGATTTCTTCTCAGAGAGCTCATCACAGTTTCCTTCTATTAACTGTATGGGCCTTTTAAAGCTCTTATTCAGCCTCTTTTCCTGTTCTTTTTGTGGGAGGTTGCTATTCCTACTTCCCTTACAGTTTTTCTTTCTTTATTGCTTTGATTTTTTTGTTTTCTGTCCCTTTTGTTTGTTCCTTCTAGGTGGAGTATCAGGAATAATAATCAGATGGTAATCTGGCCTTAATTTGGTTGTAGTATTTTTATATGTGCAGGCATTATGGGTCTCCTCCTCAGGATCTCCTACTAATGGCTCCTTGTTGATTTTAGTGAGAATCTGATTTATTTTTACCTTGTCAGATGCTACATCTTCCCTCAGGAGCTCAATTAGATTTGTATTAATTACCAGCTGTTCCATTAGAATTAGGCAAGCATTAACAGGGTTCTTTAATAACATGGTGAGTTCCTCACTCAAAAGACTTGATTTAAAATGCTCCATAGAGGCTTTTTCCTGTCCTGTATATTTTCCTTGCTTTACACCACACTTACTACAATATATAAGTTCAAACACCTGTTCCTCCAACGTCTTTAGGCCATCAATTGTATATTGGAGATCAATTAAGACCTCACCTGTTCCTGTGTTATTTGTTTTTCTTTCCATATCTATTTCATCACTCTCAGTATTACTAGAGTTCTCACTACAGAACCAAAGTTATGGGGATTTTTCTAAATCACTAGAGTTAGAAATATTAAGATTTAGCTGCTCCACGTCTACTAGCTTCTGCTTCAGTGGCTGTGCCAGCTTATCAGGAATATAGGACTTGATATAATTAGTATCTGGTTTGTCATTGGAAAGAGTATTGGTATTTGTGACCTGTTCACCAAATAACTGAGTACAAAGTGGTATTCGTTGGGCCAATATAGAGCCTGATTTTAGTACAATGGCAGGAGTAGAAATATTTAAGGGTGATTTTGCACCCATCCTAGGGGTCAAAGCTTTATTGGGGCAAGGTTACATATAGTCAGCTATTTTGGTTTGTTTACTACCAGCTCTTTTGGTCTTTTGTGAGAGCTCCAGTGGGGGGGTACTATTATTTAATCTCTGCAGTCTGGTGTTAACCATCTTGTAATGAGATTTCAGTAACTATTTCAAAAACATTAACCAATAGCTCATTAAGAGAAGGAGTACTTTTTAAGTAGCAAGAAATATTATAGTACCGATTTGCTGAAAACAGTATCAATTTCTATTTAAACATATGCACAATCCCTGACATCCTGGGAATAACAGAAACCTGGCTTAAACCCACCATACCAAACTCCGCATGTGCCCTCCCGGGCTATGACCTCCTCAGGCTTGATCGCCCAGGAAAAAAGAGGGGAAGGTGGCATCTTGGCCTATTATAAAAGCCATCTTAACTTGTCGGTGCTACCCTGTCCACAACCTGTGCAGTCCCCTTGTGAGTTCCTGCACACGGTGCTGTTGCTTGAGATGACCAAAAAGATACATGTTGTATTCACCTACAATCCCCCAAGGGGCAGCCTGGAGGGGCTGTCCGTCCTCCTGGATACTGTAGGTGCTGTGACCCGACATAATGAACTAATCATTCCAGGTGATCTCAACCTAAACTGGCTTGATTGCAACTCCAAAGCATATGAACAACTTCTTGCTGGTCTCTCCCTGTCGCAACTGATTAAGGAGCCTACTAGATGCCCACCCAATGGTGGAGGGAGCTCTCTCCTGGACTGGGTCATGGCAAATTGACCAGAGAGGATCAGCTCTTCAGGCATCCTCTCTGACTCCATCTCGGACCACTCCCCCATGTATGGGGTGTGGAAGATTCCTTCTCTGAAAATCCCACATAAAATTATCCAGATCCGAGACTACTCAAGGTTTGATCTTGGCTCCTACCATGCTGATCTCCAGCACGCTGACTGGTCAGCAGCATGGAATGCACAGGACTCCTCATCAGCAGCCAGTCACTTCCTCACTGCATTCAGGGTGCTGCAGGATAAACATGCCTCCCTCATCAGATGGAGAGTCAGGGGCTCGGCGACAAAGTGGCTGCAGGGCAGTCTGCTAACCCTTATGAAGTACAGAGATAAGTGCTGGGCAAAATTCAAGGCCACGGTGGAACAGACCATATTTCTACAGTACAGGATGCTCATAAATCAGTGTGAGAAGGCTATTAGGGCGGCCAAAGGGGAATTTTGCAAATCTGTGCTGCTGCGCACAGCTAGGGACCCCAGGAGGTTCTGGAGAAACATTAAGAATATAGTCAGTGGGACCCCGAGCAGTGAGACCTCTGATATGATCATCGATGGTGCCAGTTGCAACAACTCCCTGACCATCACAAATGCATTCAACCAATACTTCTCGGACCTATCTACCTTTACCTCATCACTCCCCCATGGGGGAGGGGAGAAGGGTGAAAAATGGGCTGCACCATCCTCATCTTACCGTCCCCTTCTTTTTAAGGTGGTGGTGGTGCAAGAGGTGCAGAGACTGCTCTCGGGTCTCTCCCACTTCTCGAGTGCTGGACATGATGGTTTGGAGCCGAAACTTCTGAGTTTTGGTGTCAGTGAGATTGCCTCCATGGTAACCCATATCTTCAATCTGTCCCTGTCATCAGGTGTCATTCCGGAAGTATGAAAAGTTGCCAGGGTGGTCCCAATACTTAAACAAGGAAACCCCAAACTCATAGAAAACTACCGTCCAATAGCAATACTGTCAGCGGTCAGCAAACTTCTTGAGAAGGTCGTGGCAGGGCAACTCTCAGAGTACTTGCAGTCTCATGACCTGTTGTCCCCTGAGCAGCATGGCTTTAGGAAAGGGCACAGCACAACTTCTGCCCTTGTCATGGTCTCATCTTGGATCAGAGTGGCTATGGACCAAGGCAAACTCTCTGGAGCCATCTTTATAGATCTCTCTAAGGTCTTTGATCTTGTTGATCACACCATACTCTCCACCATGCTCAGCTCCTATGGTCTATCACCTGAGGTTCTCAACTGGTTTTCCAACTATCTAAGCAGCAGACAGCAACTTGTTAAGTATGGGAAGGAGTTCTCGGACACTATCCCTGTTACCATAGGTGTCCCACAAGGCTCTGTCTTGGGGCCCCTGCTTTTCTTCATATTCATGAACAAACTCCCAGCTGCTGCTATCCACTGCAAGCCTATCCTTTATGCAGATGACCTGGTCATCCTGACTGACTCCCCTGAGATAGGGGTCATAAATCACCACCTGAGTGAGGACTTGAGGAACATCCAATCCTGGATATTGTCACATAAGTTGGTTCTAAATCTCAGGAAAACCCAGGCCATGCTCTTTGGGTCTCAGGCCAAGATCAAGGCTGCCCCTACTCCACTATTTGTTTTTGGTGTCGACGGGGTCAAGATCCCAGTTACTGACAACTTTAAATACCTTGGGGTGACGCTGGACCCACAGCTTGACCTTGGCCGCCACATTCAGAATACTTGCAAGACTGTAAACTGCAAACTGGGTCTGGCATACAGACTAAAAAGTAATCTTATTCCGGCAGCTCGGATTGCACTTGCCAGAGGGGTGCTCCTACCCTCGCTGTGCTATGGGCTCCTCTTGTTTGCCCGCTCATCCAAAGTCCACCTCACTAGGTGGTCCACTGCCTACAATGATGTCTGCCGCTTCGCACTGGCTACCCCCCCCCCAGCTTGCTCACCATTGTGACCTTTATAGCAGGCTAAATTGGCTCTCACCCGCTAACCACATAGACATCGTCTTAGGGTGCTTCACCGGAAAGGTCCTTGGCACTGGCACCCCTCCAGAGCTTGTGAAATTTCTTGTCCCATCCATCTCCTCCTCCTACTCTCTCTGGTCCCAGGGACAGGCCCTCCTCAAGACACCGGCTACACGGACTCAAATGGGTGGGCGGGACTTTGCGGCATTCGCTCCCAGACTGTGGAACTCCTTCCCTTCCCAGGTCAGTGCTGCGCACTCACATGTGTGTCTCCGTTCCTCCCTATGGAACCATTTCAAACTTGCCTCAGCCTGTGGCTGCTGCAAACCCCCATGAATTGATCCATCACAGCACTCCTCTGCTCTGGAGCTACTCCTGGACAAAAGACCAGACTCCAAGAGGTTGCTAAGCTGTATATAGTGTCACATCTGAAGGATTTCGATACTGTGCCCCTGGAACTGCTCTTGGCTTCCACAAGGTGTTTATGTTGTTATGTTAATACTGTATAATCTATGCCTTACCATGCTTGTACGCTGTGTTGAATCTGTAACATTACTGCTCTTATCTCCCACAAGGTGTTTATTTTTGTTATGTTAATACTGTATAATCTATGCCTTACCATGTTTCGCATGCTGTGTTGAATCTGTATCCTCACATGAACAGTAACATGTCTAATTTGTACAATGTCGTTGTATGTACCTAAATCTATTGTTCCTGTACTCTCCCGGGTCGTACCTGAAAATAGGCAATTGTCTTGTCTAGTGTACCTACCTGGTTAACAAAAGCTAAATAAATAAATAAACTATGCCTGAGGATATAATTTTCATCTTAAGCACAGTGAATCAGATAATAAACTTCCAGCTATGTCCATTTAAGATTAGGGTTCTAGTTCCCAACTAATTCCCTTGTTTTGTTTGGGTCTTCTATTCAAAAAAAAAGAGAGTCACCGTAGTATCTCTGCTGTACTTAAAAGTCTGCACAATAAAAGAAAGTCTGCCCAGTGGAGAGTAAAGTGCAAGCAATCAAGTTAGATGGATAACAAATGTTTGAATGTACCTGTCCCTTGAACCAGAAAATGCCTTCAAGTCCTTCTACTCTTAAAATCACAGAGTCATGGAGTCAACCATAGGATACGATGTAAGTAATTTATTACTGGTGGCAGTTCTCCAAGTGTAAAAAATAGCAGAGGCTTTGTGAATCTTCACAACATTCTTGTTTGTTTTCTTTTCTGGTTTTCAATCACCCTGATGACACAGGAAGGTGCCACTAGAACCAGAAAATATTATTAAGTGTATAGTATATTGTATTGTCTACCATCTATAATTAAAAATATCTATAGGAAAAAGCATTCAGTATTAGTTTTTAAAAATATAATAGGCATAACATTAAAACATAGAGATACTAAAATAGATACAACTGAGAACTAAAAATCTAATGCCAGACGTAGGCGATCTTAGAAGGCTTGCTTCTATTGATGGTAAATTGTACACACTCCCCGCGTGCTGCATCTTGTAGTATTAACTTTAATAATGCTGCACAAGGCCTAAAATAGCTAATGAGCTCTTTCAGGCAGCAGGTTGCCCTTGCAGGGAGTCATACAGATTCTGTTCAGAATCAAGAAATACAAACATCATCGAGTCCTGGATAATCATCAGCACTAAAGCAATCACCAAGGTAGTGAGTCACAACAGCTTAAAACTTTAGCTATATGACTATTCGATCCTGCTTTGATGTGCAGACCCCAGCTTCACCCACATGGTCATGTTAGTATTGTATCTGCAAGTGCTACAATGGTCACTGTGATCGATGTACTGTGTTATAACAGCACTGTGTTCACGTGACTAATTTACATATGGCACAATTTTAAAAAACAAAAATAGAACACGAAAAGGATAAAAATTTTAATAAATCTAAGAACAAGTTTATTGAAGCACATAGAAACTGGATATCCTGAGATACTAAAGGTTAACTTTATCAAATGAGCCTTGCTTAAAATCAAACACTGTAATAATGGGAGAATAAAACCAGAAAAAAAGAAAATGCTTCGAATCTAGGAAATAACAAGTGTAATTTAGGTCTTAATAAACTTGTACATCCCTTTGTTTTCTTTCCTTGGAGTGTGGGCTGGAAATTCCTTCATAGTGGCAGAACTTAGGTGCTTCCTAAACTGTTTCAAGCAGCCTTCTTCTGATCACTGTAGTCCCGCTCCACAGTGGGAAACCACCCATGCCATCCCATGGTCCTTCCTCCTGCAGTGGCAAAGATAAAGAAGTGCCAACATTTCTGGGGCTGCGGCTCACTCAAAGCTATCCTGACAAGGAGACAAACATTCATTAAGGCATAGATGGCATACCTTTTTCAAATCTTTGTTTTAGCGATGTCTCCCTACTTCTCTGTCCTCCTCCACATGGCAGAGAGTGCGTAGTGTAGCATCTGTCTCTCACCAGCCCAGCTCCCCTCCCACTGCAGTTGTTCCAGGTAGAGCATGATGTCTTTCTCCCGCTTGATCTAGCCTGTCATTTTATCTGATGTTTTGTATCTGTGTCTCAGAGAATGTGTCATGGACTTTGCTAAAGATACTAAAGATTATTTAGACTGGTAGCAGACCTATTGTGGTCCCTTTAGCCCAGTCCCCCACTACACAGTGGTTTTCTTTGATTGCTTGTCCATATATTTGTCCAACTTTAATTTGAAGCTACTTAAATTCTTTGCCATTCCTGCTTCATATGGTAGTTTGTTCCAACATTGCACCACTCTGTGTGCGTAATATGACCCTAAATATTTGTTTTGTATTTTCTTCCTTGCAATTGGAACTTATGCCCCCTGATATTATTGTCATATTCCTTTTGCACCAGATCCATTTCTGCACATAGGTGCTTATATTTGATAATATTGTAGTTTAGGGTTAGATCCCTCCATATTCTTCTTCTTTGCAAGCTAAGTAAACATAAGGTCCCAGATATTCAAACTGCGCCAGGCTGTGGTGCAAGCCTGTGCGCTGCTCAAATTTGTTGCGCAGGGGTGTGGCCAGGGCAATATTCAACAGAGTTGCGCTATGACGCAACTGCTTTGAATATCGCACCCTGGCCACCCCCACTGTGCATGGCACAGTGGAACTGCGCCAGCGCAAGTGGTCAGAGTTGAGCCTTGAGATGCGGTGGCACAAGTGCCATTGTGCCATGCACAGCACCTGCGATATTCAAAGGGTGACATGCAAATGGGGCCATAATTTATGCAAGGCACACGGGGGGCCATTTGCATCTGATTACGGCCCCATTTGCATGCCATCACCATGCAGGTGCGCCAGTCCCCAATGACTTGTGCCTGGCGCCCTGCCTGGCAGCAGCCGTTGGGGACTGACGCCCCCTGCAGCCCGATCACGGGACTCCCATAAGGGACAAAGAACATCTCCTATCCCTGGTGATCCAGTGGACCGCAATTAGCCCGATCGCGGGCATCACTGTATCCCCCCCCAAAGACCAATATCCCTGGTGGTCCAGTGGACCGCACGGAGCCCGATCGTGGGTGGCATTCCTCACCCCTTCAAGTCCTAAATCCCTGGTGATCTAGTGGATCCCTCACCCACCCGCCCACTGGGCCCCACGACCCGCTCCCCGTCAGCGGCGGGTGGCAGCACCACCCGCCTGCTGCCCGCCACCCGCCGACTGACAGCTCAGTAGGGCTGCCGCCCATTGGTTCAGAGCATGAGCCAATGGGCTTGCAACTCTCCCATACCATACTAGTCAGTCAGATATGGCAGAATGAATTCATTCACATATCTGGACTCTTAGCTATGTGGTATGAGCTACAAGCCCAATGGCTCATGCTCTGAACATGGGCGTGGCCGAGCTGTCGGTCGGCGGTGGTGGGCGCAGGCGAGTGGCTGCCTCCGCCGGCAAGCGACGAGGTCGTGATGGCGATGAGTAAGTGGAGAGTTCCACTGGATCACCGGACTTGAACTTGAGAGGTGAGGAATGCCACCGTGATTGGCTCCATGTGGTTCACTGGACCACCAGGGATATTGGACTTTGGGGGGGATGTCTGATGCCCGTGATCAGGCTCATCACAGTCCACTGGACCACCAGGGATATTGGACTTTGGGGGGGATGACTGATGCCCACGATCGGGGCATGGGGGGCACCGCCAGGTGCGGCGGGAACAGGTGATGGCTATCCACAGGTGGCAGCTGCTGTGTTGCACCTGCAATGCGGCAGCTCACCTGTGGGTGGCCCTTGACTTGTTCTTTTTTTTTTAGGTGTAACTTTGTGCAGGTGCAGGTAGGGGTTGCGCCTGCATAACTCTGCATGGCCTGGGCTGAATATCGGGCTGTGCAGTTTATGCATGGGCACGCACCCCCTACCTGTTCCTGCATAAGTTACTGATGCACCCCGGTGCATCGGGATTTGTGCGGCGCACTTTTCCCTTTTAAATATCGTACCAGAGCGCATCAGTGGGTTGGGCATGGCGCAACACCGTTGCGCCATGCGCAACCGTTTTGAATATCTGGGCCAAGGTTTCCAGTCTAGAGTTGTAATCTAGTTTTTCTAACCCATGAATGCATTTTGTGAACCATTTTTGTACCTTTTCCAGTGACTTTATTTCACCTCTTAGTGATGGAGACCAGAACTGTGAACAGTAGTCCATGTAGTCTTGCCAGTGATTTATACAATAGCAGAATAATGTTCATGTCATAGGTATCATAGGTATTTCCAAGTCAGCAGCAGTTAGCCATTTTGACTTGTCTCTTTTATTGTCAAATCCCAGTCTGCTGCTAAAGTTTCTTCCAATAATACCCAATATTCTAAGAGCCCTTGCACTGTTATGTTTATTGTTTATTTTCTATGACTAATGCATTTAGTATTTTCGTACTGTATCTCTCCTCAGGCCAACTAGTGGTATTTCTTCCCCAGAGTACGTGTTAGATGGCCAGGCCACTTCTCATCACAGCAAATGCATTTCTTGTGCTAAACGTGCATTATTTGTTCTTCCCAACAAAAAAATTACTGTGAAGTTGATTTTTGTAGAGCTGGGAACAACCACTTCAGTCCTCATGAGACCTTACTGAATACACATTGGTCCCAACCTTTCCTTTCCTGAGCTTACGTATATAACCTTGGCACCTGCCTCTAGATCCACTAGTCTAAGAAGCAGACATCCAAGGACAGAAAACAAATTCCTGGTCACTGCTGTAACTGTACAACATGCTATTGTCATGCCACTGGATTGCTGTGATGATAACATTTTGTAATTTAATACTCATCTTCTTCCATTAGTGAAACATTTATTTATTTAGCTTTTGTTGACCGGGTAAGTGCACTAGACAAATTCTGCCAATTTTCAGGTACAACCCAGGGGAGGGGGATACAGATGAATGCCAACTGATCTTGAACCAGATTAAGCTGTTGGTGGTATTTTGAGTGAATGAGGGAAATTTTGCCAGGACACTGGGGGAAATTCCCCTACTCTTTTCGATAAGTGCCATGGGATCTTTAAAATCCACCTGAACTACCACAAATCCAGGCAGATGGGACCTCAGTTTAACGTCTCATCTGAAAGACGGTACCTCAGAAGTGCAGCACCCCTCTCATGCTGCACTACAGTGTCAGTACTGGGATATCAACCCAAGTGCCAGATGTGGGAACTGAACCCACAGCCCTCTAATCTCCCGGCCTCAGAGGCGAGTGTGCTACCTACTGAGCCACTGACACTGCTACATGAAACACACAGATTACTTACTGACTGATTCATTGTTTTAATTGTTTAATCTAAAAGGAAACACACACAGAGATACACAGAGATTCTCATTTACAGATATGTCCTAGGGGAAAGGATTTAGATTACATCATAGTGCATATTTTAGTGACAGTAGATAGCATCACATTAAATATAAAGTGTGACGAGTAACATATAGCAGTATACAAACTTTCCATGGAAATATGTAACAAACAGCAGCAAATAAACAGCTACACAAAGAAGGAGTGCTGCAATTCTAATGACTGCAAAGACAGGCAGGAGTGAAGTAAGAGCACAATATTAGTTTGACACTATGGATATTATTTTAAACTCTAATGACAACTGTTAGGCTGTTCCAAATATGGGGGAGCTAGGCACAGGAAGAAATCAATGAGCCTGCATGGGTTGTTCAAGGAAAACAACTGTCAGGTTTATTCCTGAGCCTTTTGTCACCCACAGACAGAACACGGCACTTCAAGTATAGGAACCGTTACAGAAAGTATAAAGAAAGAAATTAAGTTTTAACTTGTAATTACTAAAAGTTGATTAATTACTTGAAACTTGAACTCCTGCTGGAGATTAATATCCAAAAACTGAGATTAAAATGTGTAGTACCTCTAACAAGGGAATGTTTCAGTGGGTTGGGTGTCACATGCAGCATTATCCCCTGGAATACTATCCCACTAGAGCCTACAGGTTCACCCCTCCCAATACCCACACAGAGCAACTCCAAATGACACAATAGTAAAGTACAAAGCACAAATATTGGGGAAACAGAATACAAAGATCTGGAGAGGAAAAGGTTATAATAATAGGCAATGGCAGTATCTCAGCACCAATCCCCATACCCTCCACTCACCCCCTTTATACTTCCCACATTGTACTGGCCCCACACACGACCCTCACTTGTCATCTGCAAGGCCTGCTCTATCCATGTATAAAAGTCCTCCTCTCCACATGGAGTTGTCTTAATTTCTTAGAAGGTCTCCAGTTTCTTGCATTCCTTGTAATCTCTTTCCAGGTTCTTGGTCTTTTCCAGTAAGGATCACACTGTATTCAGTAATGGCTCTGTACAAACAGTTGATGAGATCACATCTGGAGTACTGCGTGCAGTTCTGGAGACCCCATCTCCACAAGGACATAGACAGGATGGAGGCAGTCCAGAGGAGGGCAACTAAAATTGTGTAATGGTCTGCACCAGAAGTCATACAAAGAGAGACTAAAGAAGCTTAATATGTATACCTCTGAGGAAAGAAGGGAGAGGGGGACATGATAGAAACTTTCAAGTACCTCAAGGTTATCAACAAAGTCCAACTGGATAGCATCTTTCAGAAAAGAGAGATGTGCAAGAACAAGGGGGTACAATTTGAAGATAGAGAGGGGAATGTCCCAGGGGCAATGTGAAAAAGTATGTTTCACACCAAGGGTGGTGAACACATGGAATTGCCTTCCTGAGGAGGTCATGGGATCAAAAACAGTAGGGGAATTCAAGAATGCATGGGACAGACATAAGGCAATTCTGGTGGAGGGTACAAAGAAGTAGGCTGTTGGTTAACTAGGATCTGCAGCTTATCCAATAGGTAGGGAAATGGGCAGACTGGGTGGGTCAAGTGTTCCTTCTCTGCCATCAAAGTTTATGTTTCTATGTTTACATCACTTCATTTCCACTTGGTACCAGGAAAG
Organism: Neoceratodus forsteri; assembly: GCA_016271365.2. Classification (NCBI taxonomy): domain Eukaryota; kingdom Metazoa; phylum Chordata; order Ceratodontiformes; family Ceratodontidae; genus Neoceratodus; species Neoceratodus forsteri. The sequence continues at coordinate 438,287,980 of JADMNL010000023.1, forward strand.
CTTGAAAATCCCGCACCGTGTTTCCTTCATTGGCTAATCAGCTTTTCATCTTTATCACCCATTCCTCTGCAAGAGTCTGGCTTGGGATGTGATCTAGGGTGCTCACCCTGCTATTCAGGTACCAAACATCTTTGTCCTCAGGGTTAAAAGTAACCAGTAATTTGAGCGAATTTATTGATTTATCACCCTTCACAGGAGCAGTCACTGTGTTTGTAGCCGAGCCATATGAAAGTCTTTGTACTATCAGTATTTCTCATTCCTTCAGTTCCCTTTAGCAATGCTCCAATTACAGTGTTCCTACTGGTCCCTTCAGGAATTCCCTGGACTAGGAGCATTTACTTCATATCCATACCCTCAGCACAACACGAGTTCTCACCTCTTGGAAGGCCCTATTGATTTGTAAAAGTTGGGGGGATACCAAACTGTCATGAATTGCACTGAGTTCCTTACAGGCTGCCTGTCTGGTAAACAGGGTATCCCAGTGGTGCCTCCAATCAGCATACTGGTGATGTGCAACTAAAGCAAGCAGTGTTGCTCCATCAGTGGGACTCTGAACATAAAAAGCACAACAAAATAAAGGTGCACACAAACCAAAATTGAAAAGTTCCAGTGCAAGTTTCTTGACTGACATGTAGGTCAAACCAGCATCTCCCTAGTGCTTTGTGACACATTCCTTCTTCCTCAGGGGGAAGGTCCAACATCAAAACCTTTTTTCTGAAGATTGAGCCTGCAAGGCAGGAGCTAATGTCAGTTACTGAAATCTGGTCACTAGCTGACAAGGACTAATAAAGCTGAGTGTCATCTACACACATCTAAAAATCTATGTTACAGTGGTAGCCAGTGAGAAGATGCAGTATGTATCGTGATATATTGTGAAATATCAAAAAAAAAATCCAACTGAAAAGAATGGGATTTTCCTGTGATATATCTTGAAATATTTGCATATTTTGCATCTTGTCACTGGCCACAACTGTACACTTCCTTGGAATCTCTCTGAGAGAAATAAAATCCACGTTGAATAACCCACTTTTCAACAAAGGCCCCTGTGCAATGCCAAAACAGAGTTCTGACTCAGGTCTGAATTGTGTTTTTCCAACAGTGGAACTTGCAGGAAATTATGATTTATTATAAAATGGATAGAAAAAATGTTGGAAGCAATTTGGTGGAGAGCCAGTTTCACCTGGAATGTTATCCCAGCACAACCTCAGAGGTGAAACTAGTGCCCACAAAACAGCATACTTACCACCGTTGATACATGAATGGATCCATTTTACACTTGCAGTAAGGCACCTATGAGTATATGTGGTTGGGTTAATGTCACTTCTTAGGTGGTAGAAGGCACTTAGCCTGTGGCATTATGCCTCACAATGCACCCAAGGTGTGATGTTATCCTAGAATGATACATGCCCTGGTATGACCTATTGCTTAACTGCAACACACAGAAGTGAGACATTCCATTGCCCACCACAGCAGCAAATAAAAACAACAAAACACAATCTCATAGACTGGAAAGCAAAAACTGATCTGGCAAGTTCAGCATCGCCACCACCTTCCCATCATGCACTCCCTATAACACCTTGCTCTAAGCCATATAATATTTGAGGATTCCTTGCTTTTCCTCTTTTCATCTGTGAGCTGCATTTTATGGCATGTTCTGAATATCCATCATTATGACACAGACCCTTCCCTCTTTTCATCATCTAACAGCAACTAAGCCATCTGTAACTTTGTACTCCTCATCCACATGCACTATGATCCATTGCCTCAGCAACAATAGTGGTAGAGACAAAGAAAATAAAGGTGGGAAGGTAATATCTCACCTCTGTGTGTTTCATAAAATCATGACATTACTGCACACTCCAGCCTTGGAAAATTACAATTTTACTTCACACGTCTGAGGTTAGATATCACTCCTATGTTTATGCCCAAGACAAAGTTCATACTGTATATCTGGGCCAGTTAGTCATTACAAGTGCCAGGAAGTGTGCTAATTATGAAAAAGGCTGATAGTTTGACTGAGCTGGATGGAACTGTAAATAAATTGCACACTGCTTTTGACTCGGATTACAGTTGAGGACATTGAATTATGTTAACTGTTTCAAGAGGGTTGTGAGAAAGTCCCCAGTGTGCTGCACCACTGCCCAATCTGGAAACTTTTCCGTATTTAAATCCTCCCTCATTCTGTCTCCTGGCAAAGAAGGTAAATCCCTGAGGAGAGCAGGTCACTAAATGGCACCCAAACAGGGACTCGGGGTAAAGAGCATGCCCATTTTGGGTTGAGGAAGGATTTGAAAGAAGCAGTCACTATTTTGGCATGAAGATATTTCCAGCATGGTGGTACACAAAGAAAAAAATGTCCATGGAAGGAGCATGAGTAAGAACTGTGACATCAGAGGATGGTGTGAGCAATAGCAGCAAAACCCTTATTACCATACTGTGATCTGAGTGGACAAGAGGTATTGATTCTTGTGTTCTTTTTCTCTGTACAGTAATCGTATCTCTGTTCACTGTACTTGTAATTGGACAGTCCTACCAAGGACCTCCTTGTAAATGAGCTTGCTCAATGAAACCTTTTCCTGGTAAAGTAAATAAATTGAATTGAATTAATGGCTGGGCATTGTTTGTTCTAGGGAGTCTTTGCACACATGGAAAAATGCTTGTGTTTCCTGGTTTGTAAGCAATTCGATTTTTGTACCAAGTGCGCCCTTTTGTTTGCTTTGAACTGAAAGCTATTTGGTAGAGTAAAGTAGGAGGAAAAGTGCTCATGTTTTTGTCTCAGACAAAGTTTAAACTGAATGTCTGGAGCTTGCTAATCATTGCAAGCGCTGGTAAATTTGCTGATTATGTAAAATACTAACAGTTCTGACTGAGCTGAATGGAAATGTATATGAATTGGTTTTCACCATGATCACTTTTGTGGACTATGAAATCTGTTTCAAGTTGGTTTGTGTGAAGGTCCTCAGTGCACTGTGACTTTGCTCCAAGTCAGGAGACTTTGCCACACTTGAATTCTCCCTCAGTCCATCTCCCGGCAAACAGGGTAACCCTCTGTGGAGAAGGGGCCACATCAAAATCACTGGCACAGTAAGAACAGAGTTTAACTATAGCATACTGCACTTACATAACCCATAAAATGTAGAAGACACATGAAGACACCACGGTCTTCCCCTTGACTATGACAATTTTCTTTAGACGGGGGGCGGGGGTCCTGTATAAAATTGGAAGCCAGATGCTCACTCTATCTGAGACTCTCTCTATAAAATGAATTGCTATAGACTTAAACAGCTGTCCTGGGTAAACTCCCTCATTACATTACTGCCCTATTTAAGCAGTCTTCCAAGCACCTACTCACTGAGTAGCCATTCCTACCTCCTGTTTGAAACACCCAGGGTTGCCTCACGTTACAGTGAAGCCACTATACAACAGTCCCTCCCATCATTATGGAATAACTTTCAGCATTCATTACAACTAGCTTCTACTTCTACTTCTGCTTAGTGGCCTTCAAAGCTCAACAAAGCTATCCAAGAAAAATGCAATTGCTATTTCTAACCCTTCTTCTTTCTCCATCTCCTCTCCCTTACCATGCTCCTTTTTTCCCCTCCTCCACCTCCTCTCCCATTACCCTAGCCATGCCCTCCAATAGGAAACTGCCTTATATGCTTAGTGTTGCACTTAAACCCCATATTATCTTACACTTAGCCTGTAATCCCCCCCCATGCCTCTATTATGTTAATTTTTCCTAGGTAGCCATAATGCCCTTATCTTACACTAGTGTTGTTCTTTTATGACTCTGTATACAAAATGTTGTAATTTGCACAATCCTTGTCCTTCCAGGACCTACTGATAAATGAGCTTGCACAATGGAGCTTTTTCTGGTGAAATAAAAATAAACAAATAAATATATGGACAATAGCTAAGTAACAAACCACTGAATAATAGTTTAAAGATAGCCGAGACATGTATATAGAGGCAGATTTTCAATGGCCCATTTGATAGTCATGCCTTTCTCAAAGGATGAGGGTTTAAAGTCTCTGCGGTACTTTTAGCTGGTAGACAGATTCTTGGACAACTGACATCAGTGACAGTTGTTAACCCATACAGTACTAAAGTGGCTAGAGTCATTGTGACTTTTGACAATACCAAATTATCAGCAGAGCAACTCGTACACATATAACTTCCATTATTTTTTCCAAAGTATTAAGTCTTATAAAAATTTGGGGCATATAATAAAATTCAGCCCCAGGCTTCATCATGTTAATAAATCAAGGTTAGGTCAGTGATCTTCAACTATACGGTGGTGGATTAGAAGTGAAGTCCTCTTCAGCTGTAGTTTAATGTAACTGCTCTCAACACCGGAACTGATACAACAGTATAAGGATTTCACAGAACTTGGAGCTAAAGGAGAGAAAAATAGACCATTTCCTTCACCTATATTACAGCTGCAAAATAAATAGAGGGAGTCACTGGCTCCTAAAGAGTGCCACAATATTGTGGGATACAGCCAGTCCCAAAATGGACAAAAAGAAAGGGGAATTATGTAGCTTCCTGTTAGCTACATAGTTTTTCTTGGAGCATATGAGGTCTCAAACTGGTAGGATCCTGCCTTTACGTCACTCTTACTTTATGTAATCACGATTTTAATCTTGCTTCAGAACTTTCTATGGTAAAAAAATCACACTTTCAACAAAACTGATAGTAGTTTTCCAAAATGACTGCCTGCATGGTATGTATCGTAACACAATACAACTGTGCTATGCTTTCTTCACTGCTAAAATAATCATCTAACCTAAAAACAATGTACACAGATTCAGCCAAAGTGTAGTTCACATAAACATATTCAGGAGGACCTACAGATGGGAGATGGTGCCACAGCAGCAAATATACCTACGTGAGTGAGTGAGTCAGTGAGTGAGTGAGTGAGTGATTCATTGATATATTATCTACATATCTATTCCATCCATTCATGTATTTATATATATTTAGAAAATGGGCATGTAAAATCCTGGCTTCTGATTGGCCAGTTCCCAACCCAGAGCTCTGGTATGGCAGTAGAGCCTGGTAGATAACAAGTGGCAGCCCCTTTACCCACTCACATAGCATTGTGCCCAGCCTGCTTTATCACTGGCTGAGAGCACATGATTGAATTTCAGATCTCCGACATTTTTTTCTCTTGCTTTGTGAGAGCTACTGGACCCCCAGCACTCCTTAATTTAGTGGCAGCTACCTGCGTTCCTTACATATGTTTTTCATTTATTTTTTTATCTGGTGTATCATATTGTTCCATGCCCCCAATTACCGACAGTGTGATCCTCTGATAGCGAGAGCTGAACATGCGCTTACGTGAGTAACAACAGTGGGACTGATTATGGCTAGACCCCACCACCACCACCACAGTGCCAGCAGGCATGCTGACTTGTATGGACCTTTGTGGCTGATCACTGCCAGGAGGCCGTACATCCCAGGTTCCTTAAAGAAACATCTATTGTTATTTGTGGTCCTCTAGCTGTTTTGTTTAATGCCTCTCTAAATTAAGGTGAAACTATTAACTCATGGAATGAGGCACCTGTTACCGCAATATATAAATCTGGTAACAAAAAAATTGTATCAAACTATAGACCCATCAGTCTTACGTCAGTTATAGGTAAACTTCTAGAAAGATGACTGCTGACCCGAATTGAAGTCCATATTTCAAGTAACAACTTATAGCATCTTACTCAGCACAGTTTTTGTCAGGGAAAATCTTGTTTAACTAATCTGTTGAACTTCTTTGAAAATGTCAGTGCATCTCTTGATCTGGGGCTTACAGTGGATATAATCTTCCTTGACTTTGCCAAAGCTTTCGATAAGGTTTCCCATCAAGTTTTAATAAACCACATGTACAAGTTTGAGTTTCATCCCAACATAATAAATTGGGTCACATCTCAGTTACAAAACAGACGTCAACGTGTTGTCATTAGAGGCCACCGTTCAAAATGGGGTAAGGTCAGTAGCGGGGTCCCACAGGGATCTGTTCTGGGCCCTGTTCTTTTTAACATATTGATTTCAACAATGCAAACATCTAGCAACATTTGGATGTCTAAATACACAGATGATTGCAAACTAGGATGTATAATCAATAATGTACATGCCGCAAACAACTTCCAGAAAGAATTAAACAAGATAGACGCCTGAGCTACTGATAATAAAATGCTTTTTAATAAACAGAAGTGTAAGATTATGCACTTGGGTCATAATAATCTGAACTTTAAATATAAATTAAATAACGTGCAACTTACAGAAACAACAAATGAAAAAAGACGTAGGTGTTCTAGTGAACAATAAATTAACTTTCAACACCCATACCCTAGTAAAGGTTAAAAAGTGCCAAAGAATAATTGGTTGCATCTTCAAACATATAAAAAGTAGGGATTCCAGGGTAATTCTTCCACTTTATACAAGCCCAGTTAGACCACATTTAGACTATTGCTCTCTGTTTTGTGCATCAGCTACAAATAAAGGAAAGAAACTAGTGGAGGGAGTCCAAAGGAAAGTAACAAAACAAATTAGGGATATGAACAACCTTGAGTATGAGGCAAGGCTAAAAGTATTGGCGCTCTATTCTATGGAGTATAGACAACTACATGGTGATCTCTGTTTGACATATAAAGCAATTCATGATCTGCTTCTTTTTGAAACACTGGGCTTAATAAGAAACAGTTCTAGCACTAATACTAGAACACATAATCTTAAATTAAGAGGAGATGACTGTAAAACCCACAAAAGATGCCATTGGTTCACTCAAAGGATGGTGTCCCAGTGGAATGCTCTACCAACTGAAATAGTTAAGAGTAACACTATGGAACTGTTTAAAAGACAATTGGACATTTAAATTGGCAGCAGAAAAATATCTTACTTCTGATATAATTTTAATCCATCACACTGGTGGTGAGCTCTACAAGGGCATCTCGCCTCCTGAGCTCATTATATCCTATGAATCCTATGCATCTTATATGGCCAAGTTACCTTTTAATCTTTCTTACACACAGTAAAAAGGAAGGAAGGAATGAAACAAAATGGAAGCCGTCAGTGTGATCGACTTCACTTACCGATGGTAGCACTGTTTTCAAAAGGGAAGTGCGTGCTTCCTCCTGTCCCCCTTGCAAGATTTACTGTCAAAAATTTAAAGCTCAACACAGTTGTGGGGTAAAGGAACCTCAACTGCAACGTCGGAAAGTCAGTTGACCGAGAACAAGAGTCCTAGCTCAGGTAGCACTAGTGTGTATGGGAAGAGCGGTATTTTCTCAATTTCCCATACCACACATGACCGAAGAAAGTTACGCAGATCCTCTCATACACTATGCACTAGTGCTACCAGAGCAATCTGTCTCGGTGTTGCTCAGCTCAGTTTTAATTTTTCAGCCAAGCTAATATCTCTACCAAGCCTGTGTCTCCTTATCTGGTGTGCATATAAAACATAAAATTAAACACCACAGTACCTCACTCTGGCTGTTCCCTAATGTACCGTACTATAGCTCCAAACACCGCATGCCACTCTCCCGACTCTGCCCTACATTGACACTCAGCGGGGATAAGAATGTCCTGATAAAAACGGCTTGAATGAATGAATAAATAAAAATACAAAATTACAATTTGAATAATTTAAAGCCCCGTGTGTGTTGTGGGGGGAGGGGGATAACAACCTGTTACAACTACAGTGACTCCAGTAGGACAGTAGTCCATAGCTAAAAAAAAAAACACAGGTGGAGGAACTGTTTTAGTACAAAATAATTGAAACTCCTAAGAATTCTGACTTTTTTACATAAAGGGCCAGATATTCAAAAGGGTTGCTCCATGCTCAACAGGGTTGCGCATGCTCAAGTCCTACATTGCGCCATTCTGCGATATTCAGCAGGAGGCAGTTGCGCCACTGAAAACAGGCTGAGCAACGGCGCAATGCAAATGAATCATGCTCAACAGGAGGGAGGAACCATGCATAAACTGCACAGCCCGATATTCAGCGGGCTGTGCAGGATGTCTGAGCACAACCAACCTGAGCCTGCAGGATCTTGAGCCAAAAAGGCTTAAGTAGAGGCCACCCACAGGTGAGCTGCTGTATTGCAGGGGCGCAACACAGCAGCTGCCACCTGGCTGGCTAACTCAGTCCCTGCGCCCCCCAGCCGATCGCGGGCATGATGTACTCCCCACCAGGCCGATCGCGGGCATCAATGTAAGCTCCCCCTCCGTTCACATCCCTGGTGGTCAGTAGACTCGAAATGCCCGATCGTGGGCGGTAAGTAAAGTGAACCCCCAACATCTCCCTGGTGGTCCAGTGGACACATCAATGCCCGATCAGCGGAGCAGATTGTCGGCGAAGCAACCCCCAACACGTTCCTGGTGCCCGATCGTGGGCAGAATGTAAATGAACCCCGAACACGTTCTAGTGCCCGATCGCGGGCAGAATGTGAAAATGAACCCTCGAACATGTTCCTAGTCCCGATCGTGGGCAGAATGTAAAGAACCCCCAACATCTCCCTGGTGGTCAGTGGACCATAATGCCCGATCGCGGGCAGAATGTAAAATGACACCCGCCCGCAAACATCTCCCTGGTGGCTGATGTCCCCACCCACCACCATGAAGCCCCACCACCCGCTCCCCGGCGGCGGCGGGCGCAGCATCCACCGCCTGCCGCCCGCGCCCGCCGACTCGCCGATTGACTACCGTGGTAGTTGCATCGCCTATGGTGCAGAGCAAGAACCACTGGGCGTGCAGCCCACACCATGCATGACAGTCCAGATTTGTCATGTACGGTATGCTGCACCATTGGTTCTTGCTCTGCACCATCGGGGTGCACCTCACCGGCAGTCAGTCGGCGGCGCGGAGCGGTAGGCGGTGGATGCTGCCACCCGCCGCCGCCGGGGAGCGGTGGTGGGCTTCGTGGGTGGGTGGTGGGGGACACTAGCCACCAGGGAGATGTTTGCGGGGGTGTATTTTACATTCTGCCAGTGATCGGGCATTACGTCCACTGACCACCAGGAGATGTTGGGGGTTCTCTTTTACATTCTGCCCGCGATCAGGCACTAGGAACGTGTTCGGGGTTACTTCTTCATTCTGCCCGCGATCGGGCACTAGGAACGTGTTCGGGGTTCATTTCATATTCTGCCCGCGATCGGCACTAGGAACGGTTCGGGGTCTATTTCACATTCTGCCCGCTGATCGGGCGTGTGGTCCACTGACCACCAGGGAGATGTACGGGAGGAGGTGGGGAGCACATTGCTGCCCGCGATCGGCTGCAGGGTGCGCCTGTCCTCGGAAGGCTGCTGCCTGGCAGGGCGGCCAGGCGCAAGTCCTCGGGATCAGCGACCTACATGCTAATGGCATGCAATGAAGCACCTCAGATGCAAATGCCCCCCGCCTTGCATGAATTATGGCCCCATTTGCATGTCACCTTTGAATATCGTGATTTTGCGCATGGCGCAATGGTACTTGGCCACCGCAAGTTGAATGCTCCACTCTGACAACTTGTGGCGGCAGTTTCACTGCGCCATGCACAGTGGTTGTGGTTGGGGTGATATTCAAAGGAGTTGCTTCAATAGTGCAACTTCTTTGAATATCGCCTGGCCATACCCCCTGCGCTAACTATTTTTGCATAGCGCAGGGCTTATGCCTCAGAATGGCACAGCGTTTGAATATCCAGCCCAAAATATTTTTTCCAACCATATGTAATGCAGTGGCCCATTTTCTAAGTGCAATAATATCCTCCAGGGTGGGTGATATTGTGCTATACCGAACCTTCCCCTGGAGGGCATTTTTGCTTATATATATATATATATATATATAGTATGGTAGCTCGGTAGTGCTACCGTAGTTAGGGTTGAGTAGCACTTTTAAGGTTAAAGGGTCAAACTTTGCACCATAATTACTTTGCCACTGTACAACGGATTTGCCTGAAATTTGGAAAGCATGATCAAGATTCATATATCTTGGTATCTGCCAACTTTTGTACCGGTCAGATATACGGCTGCGGAGTTATTAAGTGTGATCTGCATGCATTTATGCTTTCTGGTGAATTCTTTGCTCACACCTACAGGTCGCACGGTTTGCGCAACCAGTCCAAAAACTTCAGGGAACATGCAGCCAGGGTCCCCAATGTGCCTTTTGAAGATTCCGTGAAAAAATATTAAGCAGTTCAAAAGTTATTCAAAAAACAAGTTCCCATTATAAGTCAAGGGGAAAAGTTAACAAAAAGTTTGACAGTGTCGCAAATGGCCCTAGTAGTGTCACAAATCCACTATTTTGTTTTCAATTGGTGATCAGAAAAATGCTTGGCATTTAAATTTGGGACCCTTTAGCAAGACAATTGTTTTTGCATTCACCTAGTCGGACACTGAGGATGCTAGCAATGTCTTTGTTTTGGGGTGAAACACCCTAGAAATAAGTTTTTCAAATTTCTGGAAAAAGTAGTGTTGCAAAGAAGTATCGCACTCATGACTCTTTCGAAAATGCTTGTGAAAGCTTTTGCAAATCACGACACTACTTTTTCAGACTATGGCCAAAATGACAGCAGTTTTTGCCACCCTGCTGCAAAAGAACGGTTTGGTCTTTTGAGCTGGAATTTGGAGGAAACACAGCCAACATCTCACAGATGTGCCTCTTGGTGGTTTGGTGGAAATATATTGCATGGCCGCAAAGTTACAGTACTCTAAAGTTGGTGCTTTTTTCCCATAGACTAACATGGTGGTGTACGCCGTGCCTTTCGGGGCTCATATCTCGAAAATGATGCAAGATACAGATTTTTTGTTGCAAGTTACATAGCCCTATGTAATATCAAAAACCTAGCCAGGAAAATCATGATTTTTGTGAAATTTAAATTTGTTTTCTACGTCGTGCAGTTGCTGAGATATTAGCAATTAAGTACTTCCAATGCTCGTTTTAAGCTTCAATGCCCATTACAATGCATACATTCTTTGTGTTTCTCTATGCACCTGTTCTGCAAAAACAGGGTATGCACTTCCATTACTGTTACAGTTACTGGTTCCACTTGTGTTTATGCCTCATTTGCACTACATTCCTGTGTGCTCCAACGTGTGCTGCTACTCCCTTTGTGTCTCTACTCATGTCATGCTTTCACTTCTGCGCCCACCATCATTTGTTTGGCTTTTTTTGCCTCACCACGCACACGCCATCTGCATCTGTTGTCCTCATTACTCCGGCTCTTTGGTTCAGCCCTCCTCTGGCTGTCACTGTCACCTGCACTACACCGCGCTATCAAGTCTGGTGCACACGGCCTGCTCCACATGCGCCTGCACTTTCTGCTCTGCTCTCATTGCTGTTGTTGCTGTATCATTACCATCTGTATCGTAATCAGGCCTGTGTCCGCATGTTCTTGGCTCATGCCTCGCACGCGCTTCTGTCCCGCCCACTTCTGGGTTCTCTGGTACTATCTCATGTTAACCTACCATCTGTACTCACAACTGTGGCACCGTGCCCGCGCGCATATGGTCTGCGCGGTGCACCTTATGCCTCAGATTCCTTCTGTCTTATTGCTATTTTGTGACACTTAACATTTTATTAAAATATGCTGCCATCACGTTCACGTACTATTTGCATTTCGTGTCGCTTCAATGTCCATTTGCGTCACTGTTCGTTTCGGCGTCACTTTGCGCTTGCGTTTCTATTAACGTTTCCTTTACCATTTACGTTTGCGTTACCATGTGCACCACTGTTGGTGCTTCTGTTTGTGTTGCTGTTCTTGTTACTATGTCACAAGACATCACGTGGCCGGAGCGCGGGGCCCGTCACCGCATTATATTCACTATTTCTCGTCATCGTTCTCAAAAAGAAGGGAAATTAGAGGCAAAAAACTCAGTTTAATGCATCAGTTAGGGTTGTTCCACAGGGACAAAAGTAAGGAAATTCGGTGTTAGGGTTGAAAGCCCCCCTTGGACCCATCCAGCCCACCCCTCCATCCGGCATCGCGGTGCGCATTGGAGTCATTGGTCCTAACTCTTACCCCATTCTCCTATTCCTCAGCTTCTTTACACATGTGATGGGGTGAGAGTTAGGGCCGATGACCTCAACGTGCACCCTGATGCCGCATGAGGGGGTGGGCTGGAGGGGTCGAAGGGGGGTTTTCTGGAACAACCCTAACTGATGCATTAAATGGAGTTTTTTGTTTCTAATATATATATGTATATATATATATATATATATATGTATGAATATATGTATATATATGTGTATATGTATATATATGTGTATGTGTATATATATATATATATATATATGTATATATTGATTGATTGTTTTTTGTTAACTGGGAAAGTACACTAGATAATTGAATGCCCATTTTCAAGTACAACCTGGGAGAGTACAATAGTAGGCACTGTATGTGACAATTAACAGGATCATATACAATGTAAATACAATGTGGAGGCAACTCATAAGAATAACTACTAACAATAGAGTTGCACAACAGAGGTAACAATAGTCACCAAATAGTTGAACAGCAGTCCCAAAATAGTTCATACTAATCCTACCAAGTAACAGTGCCTCTGTTTCTCTCAGCATTCCGTTATGGATTTTCACTACATGGTCCAGGATGTTCACGGCAGGAAAACATGCTACTTGCTCTTGTTTCAGGCCAAGAAAGGGATCAAGATTAGGGCAGGCTTTTGCTGGCATGAACATTCATTCTTGAAACAAACAACAGCATGATCACTGCCAGCTGCTCCCATGCTCTGGCATTAGGAACACCTTTTCAGAACTCCACAATTGTAATCATTTCTATAAAAAAAAGTAATAATAATTTACGCTCTATCTTATTTCAAAGGCTACATAAATCTGCATGCTTATCACAGCTGTTCCAATAAGTTAAAAAGAGGTATTCAGTTAGAACAGAGGGTTGAACCACATAACACAGTCACTTAATACTGTAAAGAAGAATGAACCAATGCCTTATTTCATGGAATCATAGCATCATAGAAAGCTTGATGGCAGAAGAGGACCATACCAGCCCATACAGTCCATCCCTTTTCCCTCCTACACCTCGCCCTCCCTGCCAGCCCCTGCTCTCCCCCCCCGATACTCAGCTCCATATGCTTGTCCCATGCCCTCTTGAATTCTTCCACCGATTTAGCCCCTGCCACTCCATCTGGTAGTCTGTTCCAGGGCTCCACTGCCCTCTCACAGAAACATAGAAACATAGACTTTGACGGCAGATAAGGACCATTTGTCCCACCTAGTCTGTCCATTTCCCTACCAACAGGATAAGCTTCAGATCCTAGTTAACCAACAGCCTATTTCTTCCTACCCCCAACAAGAATTGCCTTATGTCTGTCCCATGCATTCTTTAATTCTCCCACAGTTTTAGACTCCACAACCTCCTCAGAAAGGCTGTTCCATGCATCTACCACCCTCTCTGTGAAAAAATACTTCCTCACATTGCCCCTGAGACGTCCCCCCTCTATCTTCAAATTGTGTCCCCTTGTTCTTGCACAGCTCTTTTTCTCAAAGATGCTACCCTGTTGGACTTTGTTGATTCCACTGAGGTACTTAAAAGTTTCTATCATGCCCCCTTCTCCCTCCTTTCCTCAAGGGTATACATATTAAGCTCCTTTAGTCTCTTCTCATATGGCTTCTCTTGCAGACCCTGCACCATTTTAGTTGCCCTCCTCTGGACTGCCTCCATCCTGTCTATGTCCTTACAGAGATGGGGTCTCCAGAACTGAATGCAGTACTCCAGATGTGGTCTCACCAACTGTCTGTACAGAGGGATAACAACTTCCTGTTTTCTGCTGGTGATGCCTCTCCCTATGCATCCCAGTATCCCCCCAGCCCTCCCTACTGCCTTCTCACATTGCTTGATAACCTTAAGGTCATCTAATATGGTTACCCCCAGGTCCCTTTCCAATTTTGTTGTTGTTACTACCCCCCCCCCATTGTATAATCTTCCCCGGGGTTTTTGTTTCCCAGGTGCATTATTTTCCACTTCTTTGCATTGAATCCAAGCTGCCATACTTCTGACCATTGCTCCAACCTTGCCAAGTCTCTTCTCATCCTTTCCATGCCTCCTTGTGTATCAACCATGTTGCAGATCTTTGTATCATCTGCAAAGAGGCATACTTTTCCTTCTAGTCCCTCTGCAATGTCACTTATAAAGACATTACATAGGACTGGGCCCAGAACTGAACTCTGTGGTATTCCACTAGTAACCCCTCTTTCTTCAAAGTGGACTGCATTTACAATTTACCTTTAATTTGGCCCAATCGAACTTTTGGGCCACTTCAGATCACTTTGACCTTCGGTCAGATAATTAGGAAAATAACCCTGTAGCCCTTCCCAGATGACCAGCGCTAGTCCTATGGCCACCCCTTTCCCCACCCCAATCACTTTCCAGTTCCCTTCTCCCTCCCCAGATGTTTACTTTATAGAAATAAATTGTCTGGCTCCTAGCATCATGCCAGATACTGACTAAGTTTGGTTCTTTTTTTAAACTGGCTGGAGGAACATGGGAGGGTGGAAGAGGTTGAGATTGACTGGAGTTGGCTAGGGATGGTGTGCAAGTGTCTCTAACCCCCATTTTTAGCTGGCTAGACCACCATTCCAAGGACCCAAAGTATCTTTGGCCAAAATGTCAATGCTGAACTGAATGCAGGGGGTCCAACTTGAAGGCAATGCAAGGTTGTACATTTTTACATTTGCTCACCCTTAACTGCAAGTTACTTAAATAATTTAGAAATGGAGGAGCGTGGCTTGGCTGCCCACTAAATGGCAGTCAAATCTTTGCACTCTGAGCTACCCTGTGCAGTATTCCTCAGCAATCTATGTATAGCCGGTGTCCTTAACCTCATCTGCAGCATATTGTGTAAGCCACTAACATGGTGATCCAATCAGTGTCCCCCCAATTCTTTCCAGTTTAGTCATCATCAAGCTGTATCCTCTGTTTTCTCCTGCCTGTGTACACTGTGAAGTCGCATGGGAAACAACGCCAACCATAGGGACTGGGGCAGTGGAAGACACCAACCTGAAAGAAATAAAAAAAATGTTTGAACATATGATGGCACAAATGAGCAAACTGGAAGTAGGCACTCATGATCCTCAACTGATATTGTGAAACTGATACAAAGGACAAATGTTACAGAGCAGAGAACTGCAGACTCTGAAGAGCGTACTGACTGCCTCATGAACTATGTCAGGGAACAAGATCACTATAAAAGGCTACTGTAGGATCAGGTTAAGGACCAGAAAAACTGCAGTCACAGGCACAATCTGGGGTTTGTAAGATTCCTGGAAGGCTGCGAAGGGACTAATAGGAATAGATTCCTCCAAGTGGTATTGTTTGAAATCCTCAGCTGCAGATGGCCTACTACTTTGGAAATTACCAGATCCCACCTCTCCCTGGCCCATCAGCCACTGCAAGGGGCTCACCCTTGCCCAATTCTAACCATGTTCCTATGATTCGCCAACAAAGAAGAAATATTGCAAGCAGCGAGGCAAAAACAGAATCTGACCTGGCGGGGACATAAAATTCAAATATTCACTGACTTCTCGCGGGCACTGTCAGAAAGCAGAAGAGCCTTCACCATGGAAAGATGGTCTGCATGGACCTGGGGCTCCAGTATTCTCTGCATTATCCCACCACTTTCAGCATCATGGTTAATGGGGTGTCAAGGTCCTTCAATAAGCCAGAAGTGGCAAAAGGATTTCTCATAACATTTTCACCACAAGTGCAAGGGCATCGCTTAAGGTGCATGCATCACTTGTTACTCGTGCTCTGCCACTCCCTGCCCTGAGCATTATATAGAGAATAATGGCTATGCAACTGTGTCTTATGTATTTTTTTTACTCATTTTTACTCACCCAAGGTGTGTAATGCCCCATAAACCTCGAGAGCCAAGCTTTCAAGGTTTATGAGGACAGCACACACCGAGGGTGAGTAAAAAAATACATAACACACAATTTGTATAGCCAGTATCTTTTATAATTGATGGTGCAGGGAGTTTTATGTTTACTAAATTAGGGTCGGAGACAAGAACATGAACAAACGCATTTAGTCAGCCACCAGCCGTTCCCAACTACCGTGGCTGTCTCGCGAAGCACCGCCCAAAATGAAACTACACAAAGATCAACCAGATACATTTTAAAAAAAAATAGAAAGGCAGGATTAACCAGATAAATGGGGGAATACCTTCACAGAAGTGAGTGCCAAATGAGGAATCTTCTTTGCAAATAGCCTGAAAAGTCTGACTCCTTGGTAACGGAGAAACTGCCCCCATGTTTGCTACTGTGTTTGGCCCCACCCACACATAGAATAAGAGCTTATCAGGTGGCATTCTACTAATGAATTACACAAGACACCATTATAACCCATTCTACCGGTTATTACAGGGTTTGAAATATGGCTCTAGTCCGTGTGTTAAAGGGGGTCACCAGTAATTATACAGCAGTAAATCAGCAACACAACACCATGACTAATTAATTATGAGATCAACCCAAGATGTGTGTCCTCACTTTCACCCACCTTAACTCCCATGGGCACCAGGGAGCAGGAGTCAACTTTGCATTTCAAAGGCGACTGCCACGGGTGAAATTTAGAGATCTGAGCTGTAGCTCCCCCCCCCCAGAAATATATAAATAAAAGAATGAATAATATATTGAAATAATATTGAATAAATCTTTAAAAATCAATAATGGTGGAGTCTTGCTAATAAGTCCAAATATGTCACTAACCTTACTTTATTATATTCTTACAGGTTTTGATCATGCCACTGATTTGCTGCTTTAGGCTACGCGACAGTTTGACCATACTAGTAAGCAAGTGTGAACTTGAAACGGGTACTGCACTACACAGGCTATGCCTTCTTTATCATTTTTTTATGAAGTATAGCCTTGCTGTTTAGATATTAACCTAAACTGCAGCTCAGTAATATGTAAAAGCCAAGTTTCACATTCCTGAAAACTTCACTCTGCATAAGATGCTCCCACCTCATTGGTTATTTCCGTGTATGTCATATAAATTAAAAATAAACATATATACAGTACATACCGAGGAGGACCAACTTTTGTTTCATTTTTATTTTTCATACTTGCAAGCTGGATGAGCAAGTCTGCCCTTTTTCACCAATGACAAGTTAAACAATAACATAAGACAGATACAATTAATACAACATACAATAAATACAAAGGAAAATACAAAATACAAATTTACTATAAATACAAGTCACTATAAAATTAAGCAAAACATGTGCAAATATCCTTATCCATCAACCATTGCTTTAACCTGGAATTAAAGGACCAAACGGTTATACATTTGATGATTTCATGGGGCAGAGTATTAAAAAGCAGGGGAGCCCTATATAATATAGATCTCTGACCACGTGCTGTTACAAACAAAGGAAGTTTAAAAGTAAACTTAGACTGTGACCTAGTGCCACATAAATTAAAATATCTGGGGAACAAAGCTGAAATTGAAGGGGAAATAGGGCCTTTCATAACCTTATACATCAAGGTACCCATTGTGTGAGATACTCTATTTCAAAAGATAGGCTATGGGAACTAGAGAACAAGGAATGGTGATGAGTTTGAAAAGGAGTAGCAAGCATGAAGTGAAGAACAGAATAATAAGTGACCTTTAATCTGTCAAGTAACTTTCCCGAAATTGTAGAATAAATAAACTTAAAGCATCTGCACGAGAGATACTGAATTGGGGGCACAGTCATGCAGGCAATTTAAGAAACTCATTACAGCCACAAAATTTCGGCATCTAGGAGCTGCTGATGGTTTTATGGATCATAAATTAATAAATATGTGTTTGCCATGCAACTGTCACAGACCTGCTGTATTTAGAGGAAGACACATGCTAAGGAAGATACATCACTTTTTGCTGACATCTGCACATAGCTAAGATGAACATATATCACACCATTTACATTGTTGTAGTATTGTACTTACACAGTGTATTTCTATTAGATCACCTAAAAAGGCACTGAACTGGGTCAAGTTGCATTGCAGAAACATAGACGATGATGCCAAATAATTTTCTCTTTAGTATAAGCCCAGCTATTGCAGTGTGTCTGCCCAGCACAATTCTGACTTGATCTTTATCCATCTATAAACACACATTTTCTTTGATTCGTAACTAAGCAAAAAGGATACTAAACCCCAGAGATCTGTTTTGCTGGTTAAACAAAGTTTGCATGTTCAGGCTTTTTAAATACAGTGGTAGCACTATATAAATAGCCAAAAAGTGTCACACTACATGTTAACCAAATAGTACAAGACAGCCAGCTAATCTATTAACTGTAGGACTGCAGGAGCAGAACTGTCAGAACGAGCAGTGAAACAGCAGCAAAGAGTCACATTTTCAGGTTATCCGTAAAGGAGAAGATGAGGTACCAGAAACAGACCCAAAAATATTCAATCCTTTAGTTTCAGAGCTGAAGAAGATATCTGTCTGCAAATTCCATGCTTGGCGCCTCTTGAGTGAGTAGTAGTTATGCAAAAGAATCGCTGCAATACAAGCACAATCTAATCCACTCGCAGAACTGTGTGGAATTAGGGGCCCATTGAGATAGAACTCATTGAACTGCAGAATGAATGAATGAATGAATTACGGATTAATGTATTAAACTGCAGAAAAAAAATTCTGCAGAACGACCACTGACAGTGATCAGTTCTGCAGAATTATTTCTGCAATTCTTCTAATAATTACAATTCATCCATTTATTCACCTTTCTAAAATGGGTTCTGTGTGATAATAGCAAAAGCCTAAAGGCGATCGCCGCGTTATCGTGCAGAGTGCGAAAACATTTTCAGCACTCTGACACACCATTGGCACCTGGGACAATGGTGCAGGGACATATATTTCAAAGCTTTCTGTGGGGAGCTGCACCCCCAGCCCCCATGTGGGGGCTTCACCCCGCATCCCCCTACTAAAGGTTCTCAACTCCAGGGGTGCATGTGGGAGGGTCAAAGCATGAAAAATAAAAGATTCGGACGGGCACAATAAAATCACACCAGCACCTGGACCTCAACCCGGTACCTCACCCACCCCAACCCAGGCCAACCCCAATGCCATGACACAGCTCAGCAACCCACCACAGCACCACTCCCTTACAGCCCTTCGCCTCCTCCAGCCCATATGCTCACTGTGCTCAGCCCCCCAGGTAGCGTATATATAGCAACATTCTGTCGCCCATTTTGCCCACCTCCCCATCCGGTCGCCCTACCTCCCCATCGCCATGAGGGATTTCACCCAGAAGGAGTCGCCTTTATGGACGGCGACCTTCTCCATGCGCCCACCTAACAGGATACTTCTAAAATGTAATTTCCATGAAAGTTGCCAAAATGATTTCCAAACTTTTGTACAAATTCTGCCAGTGGAAGATTTTTCGCACAGCACTACAAGCAACGTTGCTGGAAAGCAGAAGAAGGCTTGTAGCAGGAGAAGGAGAGACTGCTCACCCAGAATGTAGTCAAGAAGTCAGAACCATAGCAATGACTCAAAGGCCTCATCTGGCTCTGCTCAGGTGGACTTGAGCAACAATAGATGTCCCCCACTGAAAGATTTTAACTGAGGATTCCCCACTGATGCAGGCCAGCAAGGTATCGCTACTACAGGACATTGTGACCACTGCAGCTGCTACCAGATTCTAGGTGGAGGCAGCTGTCCAGATCACGCTCCCCTCCAGCGGCTCGACCAGAGCTTAGGAACTCCAGATGAAACATCTGCCACTGCACCACCAACAGGTGAAAGGTGAACTCCTGCTTTGCCACAACACAAGACTGATAACGTGGGGTTTTTTATACCCCAAGGACTTGATTGTTGATTATTTGAGTGGGGGAGTTGTTACCACACCTCAGCCACCTTATAAATACTGCCTTGTAATTATGAGTCCTTTGCTCTTAAAGTGGTATGTGTTCAGGGGAGGGATGAAACAAGAGCCAATATCCCCTATCTAATATGACCCTTTTAACAGGCTACCACACAAACAAAAAATACAGATGGAGACAGATAGCAGAGGTGCTTTTATACAATTTATTGCAATGTTCCCTCTAGCTCCTCTCCTATTTCCTGTCTTCTTCAGATGGCCTGGAACAGATCTGCAGTCCACCCATCCATTCAAATACATCACCCACTGCTGTTCAGGTAAGAAGGTACTTTCCACCAAAGTGCTTCCCCCCCCACTACTGCCAGGGTCTAGAGTTACCAAATGCAGGAAGTCAGTCTTACTTCCACTCATTGTACAGGTCTTTCTCAATTCTGGTGTAGGACTGGCTCCCATCAAGATGTTTAGAGTGCCTAGATCCCTATCATAATGATCACAGCATGGCATGCCTAGGGGGGAACCCACCTCATGACCAGGTGGTATATAAGGTGATTTCTCTGTACATCTGTGGATCAAGGCATTTTATGCATCACTAATGTCTGGCTAGGATGCCAACACAAACCGGGGTGGGGGGGGCAGGCCTCAAGGTCTGTAGGCTGCAACATGCTAGATTGCAAGGTCCTAGATCATGCAGCTTTTAACACAGTTGCAGCAAGTTCACAGCAATAAGAAAAGGGTGAAAGACCTTCCCAAAAGACAGGTTAGTGTGCTGTAAACCAGCAAAATCAACTGAGATGCTAAGCTACCCTGACAGGGTAGCAAAGAGGTCTTGTTCTAGCTGTGTCCACCAGAGAGGTAATCGTTAGCACCTTGTCATACTGTAAGATAGCCTGTGAACACTGTGACATGGACTCCTGCTGTACTTACGGGGAAGGGGATAAGGGAAGGGGGCCACGGGGTAGATGATCCTGCCCTTTTCCACTTACTGAACCAGGAACTCCTGGACTTCAGTTCATGAAACAGAGAGGGCATGGGGGCATTTCAAAACAATGGGTCTCAAGGCTGACTGGCAATGGTACAAGGAACTAAGAAATAACTGTAAAAAAGACCTCAAAACAACAAAAAAGAAATATCTCAAAATACTTCAGGATAAGAACCTCTCTGACCCTAACAAAAATTCTATGCACAGATAAATGCCCTCCTGAATGGTGCTTCCACTTTTACAGGGGGGGGGTTATTGTTGCAGAAGGTCAGTGTTACTGGGAAGCCTCAACAAATGCATTAAATGCATTTTTCAATGACCTAGATAGATAGATAGATAGATAGATAGATAGATAGATAGATAGATAGATAGATAGATAGATACAAAATCTCTCACCTGGATTCCAGCAGATCCCCCCCCCCAGCCACTACCAGCCACCATAAGCAGTGCTCAGAATTCCATTTTAGGCTGGTAACTCGTAACAAAGTTCTCAAACTTCTAAAACAAATCATAGCAGAAGGCTCAGCTGGTATGATAAGCTTGACCCAAAACTATTAAGGTTGGCTGCCCCTGTTATTCCATCCCCACTGGTAATGCTTTTTAATAGATCCCTGTTAGAAAGGAAAACCCCTGCAAGACTGATGAAGGCTCTGGTGGTAACAATTCACAAGGGATGCCCTAAGGAACTGGTTGAAAATTACCGAGCTATCTCCTCTGCACACTGACCAAAGTACCAGAGAGATTAGTCTATAATCAGATTCAGGACTATGCAGAACAGCGAGGTCTGCTCATGGACAGGCAACATGGGTTCAGGAAGCACCATGAAATGGATACAGCCCTGGTCAGGCTGACTACAGATATATTTAACACCATGGATCATGGGCATAAAACTGGTGCAGTCTTCATAGACTTCACCAAAGCCTTTGAACTACTGTTCAGTCACAGCCTTCTCCTGAGTAAGCTGAAACAACTGGACCTAGACAGCATTTCCCATCAGTGGATATCTGACTACCTAACTAACAGCACACAGTTAATAAAATGGAAGGGTGCCTTATCAAGGCTGCATCTGATTACTGATGGTGTCCCTCGAGGCTCCATCCTTGGTCTTCTTCTATTCTCCCTTTTTATGTTTGCTTGCACGCATGTGCAAGAAACATAGTGCCATCATCCGAGTTTTCGGAGCTGTGGCAGCCCTCTTCCAATTCAGTCAGTGTGTTTGCAGGCATGGCCGCAGTTCTCCAATGCCTGCTGGAGCTGTCTAAGGCAGCAGTCCAAAATGCAGTGGAGTACAGTTGAAAGGGGGAGCTATGCTTCAGTGAGCAGTGATAAGATATTGCCTGCTCATGCGCGCTCCCTCTACACACACACACACACTCACATGCACGCATACTGCGTGCTCGCCCCCCCCACGCACACACTGTGTAGCCAATGAGGGGTGCCCAAACCCCCGTCAGCTGTGCTGTGCCCCCCAAAACAGTGTTCCATATGCCATGCTGGGTGCCCACCCCAGCGTGGCCACACATCATATAGCCGATGGGGGTGCCCAACTCCTGTCGGCCCACTGGTTCCCCTCAGAGTGGGTGCCATGCTGGGAGCCCACCCCAGCATGGCAACAGATACTATCGCCGACGGGGTGCCCAATCCCCGTCGCTCCACGCCTCCCTTCAGCTATCTCACTGCCACGCCTGGGAGCCCACCCCAGCATGGCAAACGCCCCGTGTCGCCATTTAAAAAAAAAAAAACTGAAACTGAAAAATGGTCCCTTGCTGTCTCTGCCCCACCCGCCACCCATTGCATACCCTGCCTCCCACACCCCTCACCCCATACTTACCTCGGAATCCGCGCGACGATCTTCAGTGGACCGGGAACACGCTCTGCACTCTTCAAAGCCAACCGCGAACTGAGGAAATGCCGGTAAGCTGTATAATGGGATAGATAGGGTTTTTTCAACTTTGCTGCATATCTCAGGCATTTTTGGGAATTTTTGCACCAAATTTTCAACATATGGTTTTTGGGACCCTTTCTCATGAATGCTTTTACTGTCATAGCATTAATCGGGCCCGAAGGGTGATTTCGCAGTCACTGCACGAAATCACCTTTCAGGACTGAGTAATGAAATGACACTGCCACTGTTCATAAGGTGGGCCCTCAAAAAGCCTATGTTGAAAATTTGGTGGAAAAATTCCTAAAAATGACTGTTTTACGAGCATGCATTGCACAGTTCCTACGCACGCTCGGAAGTTCGCGAATTTTCAATATTTTCACTCCAGATTTTCAACATTGCCATTTTACCACACCTCCTTATGAGCAGTACAGCTGTCATTTTTCACATCTTGCCCAAAACGTGTTTCTGCCCATGTAGCGCACAATGGCGCAGTCGGTGTGCGAAAGCAATGTTTGGGACAGATTAAGAAAATCACAGTTACACTGTTCATGAGCAGAGGTCTTAAAATGGCTATGTTGAAAATTTGGTGAAAAAATTCCTAAAAATGACCGTTTTATTTAGCTATGCTATGCACCCTACACACGCCGTAAGTTTGCGAATTTTCTATATTTTCACTCCAGATTTTCCACATTGCCATTTTATTACACTTCCTTATGAACAGTACAGCTGCCATTTTTCACATGTTGCCCCAAATGTGTTTCCGCACATGTAGCGCACAATGGTGCAGTCGGTGTGCGAAAGCAATGTTTGGGACAGATTAAGAAAATCACAGTTACACTGTTCATGAGCAGAGGTCTTAAAATGGCTATGTTGAAAATTTGGTGACAAAAGTCCATAAAATGACTGTGTTATGAGTGAGCATTGCGCAGTTTCCATGCACCCTCGGAAGTTCATGACTTTGTAATATTTTCAGTCCAGATTTTCACCAGTGGCATTTTTCCAAACTTCCTTATGAACAGTACAGCTGTCATTTTTCACAACATGGCCGAAATGTGTTTTCCCACTTTTAGCGCAGAGATGCGTGGTGGCTGTGAGAAATCATTGTTTGGGACAGATAAAGAAAATCACAGTGACACTGTTCATGAGCAGAGGTCCCAAAATGCCTGTGTTGACAATCTGCTGTAAAAAATCCCCAAACTAATTACATTACGGGTGTGCTTTGCACAGTTTCTATGCACGCTCATTACTTCACCAGTTTTTTTAATATTTTTACTGCAGATTTGCAACATTGCCATTTTTTACACCTCCCCATGAACAGTACAGCTGTCATTTTTCACATCCTATTCAGAATGTGTTTTTGCACCTGTGGTGCTAAATGCCGTAGTCGCTGTGCATAAGCAGCTTTCCGCTAACAAACTGATATCGCCACTGTTCATGAGGTGGGGGTCACAAAAAAACCATGTTGAAAATTTGGAGTGAAAATACCAACGAATGCCTGAGGTGTTAGGGTTTCCAACCGTAACGCCCCACCCTGTAGAGAATGACAGGCATCAGGGGTGTGATTTGGGATTCTTGCCTGTAATGCTCATACCATTCCACACCCTGCAGCCAGTGAGAGGCATCGAGGTATGCCTTGGACTCTTCGGCCCCAAAGTTCACCCTATTCTCCTATACAGCACCCATCTCACCATATTTCCTGATGGAATGGGGTGCGCATAAGGGCCAAAGTCCCCAAGGCACACCGTGACTCTTGTCAGTGTCTGCAGGGTGGGGTGTGGTGAAATGGCGTGGCCGTTATGTCTGATGACCCAAAGACACACTCCAATGCCTGTCACTCTCTGCAGGGTGGTGGTGGGGTTGGCTTCAGTTCAATACTTCACTGCCATTTCTATTATGCAGCTCTGTAACTTCTACACTACCAATGCCAATGCCAGCAAGCAAACATTCGGCATTGACAAATGCTTGTTATTAATGGCATGCCAAAAAACTGTGATGGGGCAAACCTATTGCTCTACACTGATGATGGTGCATCATAGAAGCTCCAACAAAATAAACGGTGAGAAGTGTCAGCTCTCAAAAGACTTCAGAGAGCTGGAAGCATGGTTTACAACCAACAAACTAGTCCTAAACATGAAAAAAACTGAGGCTTTCCTATTTGGTCTCGGCACCTGTCAGAACTTGCTAGTCATTAATACACTTCATTGGTCTCCTATCAAGGTAGTGGAGCCTATCAAATACTTAGGCATATCTCTGGACCAAGAACTGACACTAAAACCCATGTGGAACAATTAATAAATTCTCTGCTTCAAAACATCAGACTGCTCTACCACCTCAATAACTTCCTGACCAAGGAATCGGGACTAACGATTGCTAATTGCATACTACTCCCTGTATTGTTATATGGTGCCCCAATCCTTAGAGCTTTCAGGCTCTCTGAAATGCAAAAATTCACCATGTTGTACCACAGACTTGGTCACTTTGCAACTGGGTCCCCACACAAGGAGTATCATTGCAGTGCTCTAAAATTACTCAGTTGGCCCACACTAGAGGGTAGACTAGAATACCCCCTACTCAGCCTAGTATTTAATGAAAGGCCCTACTCTGCCTAATTTGAGGGATGTAGTGATTATTAAGCCTCAGAGAAGGACTCTCTACTCCTAGAAGTTCCTAGGGTGAGGTTTAGCAAGGGGTCAAAAGTTCTTTGCCAATATTGCCCCATCCTTGTGGAAAAGCCTCCCACCTGCTCTCCAAGATTGCTTCTCCCTTGGGGCTTTCGAGGAAGGACTAAAGACCTCTTTAGTAGAGTGTAATGAATGAACCTGCCTATGCTGAGATGGTCTCTCCCCCTAACAGTGGTCTCCTTGCCCATGTCTGCATTTGTCTTTGACTATTACTCTAGGTACCTGCCCTATGCAGTCTGCTGTCTGCAGGATTTACCTGTCCTCTGTTAAACTGTAGGTTTAACTGGTCCATTGTTGAACACCGAATGTATGTAACACCTAATGTATATAACCCTAAATGTATGTAACTTTGCTCTTGTGTCATGGATATAAATAACCCAGTGTAACTTCAATTATGTCTGAACTTATAAAGCCTGTTCTGTTAGGCCACAATGTAATTAAACCAGTCGCACCTGAAAAAGGGACACTTAATCTCAGTGGGTCTACCCAGTCAGCAAAATTCAATAAATAAATAAATAATGCTCAATGTCCGATATTGCCAGGGTTTTGTTTTTTTTTGAAATTGAATATGCTTTATTAAATTTTCAAAATACAAGAACCAACATAATAACAATAAAACAACAAACAAATAATACAACTTTAAGCCCCCCCTCACTCCCCACCTCAGAGGTTCAGACATTGTAGGAAAAGGGGTCCACTTCAGTCATACATGTGATCTAAAACCCAATGCACCAGGATCTGTCCCTAGAGAGGGCCAAGAAAGCTAAAGGCTAAAGAAGATCTTGCACACAGTTCTGTCCTATCCAATATGTTACTTAAAAATGTTCAAATTCCCAGTAACCCACTCAAGGGAGAGAAGCATACGAATATAATGCATGTAATTTACTCCACTTCCTATTGTACACATGAATGGAGTTATGCAAGCTAGCTATCATTTTCTGAAGTCTCAAGTTGTGTAATAACTCATTAAGCCATTCTGAGTAGGGGATTTCCAGCTGGTCCCTCCAGTAATAAAGCAGTACCCTTTTCACCGACTAAGAAATCATGGCTAAATGGAATCTCCTTTCCTTAACATTGACTCCAGAATAGTCTCCTAATAAGCAAATTTCAAGGGTAAAATATTCCTCCAACCCCAAAAGTGGATCTATTTTTTTATTTAATCTTTCCCCAAAGAGGGGTTATTTTTGGGCATTCCCATATGACATGCAGGAGGGATCCATCCACCTGGCCACATCTTGAACATAGAGATGAAGGTAACTTCATCATCTTGGCCAAATGGACATGTGTAAAATGTATATTATGCAAATGTAACCCCCTTCAAATGGGGGTTCCCAAAAAGTCTTCCTTGAGCTTGCCTAAATGCTCACTGCCAGGCTGGTGTCCTGCGTTTCAGCAGCTTAAATGTGATTACCAGAGCTTGTATAGCCTTTGTGTACTGTCTGTTTAAGAGCTTCCTAATTGCAGCTTAAGTAATCTGAGAGGGAGCTCTGTTGAAAGATGTAACTATTTACTGAAAATCATTTAGAGTGATAATGATAATGTACTTTGTCTAACCTGCTTTCTTTGTAGCAAGGACTGTTTTGTTTGTCTCCACTATCTTGGTCCTGGACTGCAAATTTGACCAAACAGTACTGGTGGGACTTAAAATATAGCCGGACTACAGGAGCTGTCTGAATTCAAAATCTGTAGGAACTTTAGTTTGGAGCTTTTTTGCACCTTTTTTGCAACTGAAGGGGGAGCTCTTGCTTTGACTGACAGCCAAATCAGCCAACCCAATCTTTTGGATCTTGGGGAAGTCCCGGGCTGCTTGCAATTTTCAGTTAGAACTAAGCTGGAAGCTGAGCAAGAAGGAGCTGAAGTGTTTCTGAGCAGCAATCCTTAGTGGATTCGCATGGGAGAACTCTGAAAAGGCTAAGTATTTGGCCTGCATGCCAGTGTGCTGCTCCTGAGAGGGAGAGAAGAGAATTATTTTGGACTAAATCCAAGTTTGTGTGACTAAAGTAAGCTACTGAAGTGGGCCAGGCTCAACCTGAAGAAGACCGAATATTTTTGCTGAATGCGATCAGCCTGTCAGGAGTTCCAACTACCCCTAAGCTCCCGGTGTGTGCAGCGACTTTGCGATTGTGCCCGGGGAGCACTTTGCCTGGTACAGTAGAATTCCCTTACATGTAAATGTGCTATGAGCTGCTAGTGGGTTGTGAGTTAGTTCCCCACTGTGTGAACTGTGTTCTGCTTGCTGGAAGCTGTATCCAGCCCAAAACGGACTGTTTCCAAACTTGTCTTCATGTGGTCTGGGCTTTGTCAGACTGGCCCAGCCAGACTACCCACTGCACAGAGAAGCCATCGATGAGATACCTGCCTTGGGATCAGCCCCTTGCTCCACGCTTGAACAGGAATGATGCCTCTGCGACTTGTGCGGGCCCTGCTTCTCCTGGCATTCCAGATCAACCACCTGCAGTCTCGATTTTCATCCAGCCTGTGTCCAGTCTTGGGTATCATGAGTAAATACCAGGGTAGTTCCCTACAAGAACAGCTTAATCTGAGTGTGTCATCTAATTGTCTTGTTGTTTCGTTTCCTTTACAAACTGAGCCCTCTGGCTCCAGATTACAAATATTGTGTACTGTGCATGTTGTGTTTTCCATCACTGGGCCCCAACCAGCTGCAACCCCGGGCAACTATCCTGGCTAGCCCATCTCTTCTCTACCTGGGTACCCAGAGATGGACTGTGTGGGGGGACTCAAAGCGTATGCATAATTGCTTGATTGATATAACCTTTAAGCTAATTAACCTGATTTTGCCCCTCCCTTGTTCAAGTCCCCTGAATAAATCAAATCTAACTTTTTCTGCATGTAATCTGACTGTGGTTCCAGTTTGTGCTCAAAGTACTGCACTGTTGCTATTTTCTGTGCTTAACCTTGTTTTACAGGGGGTCCCCAGGGTCAAGCCAGAGGAACCAGCCCTGGTGGTAAGTGCAAACAGTGTGGGTAATTGTGTGGTGTACCAGGGGTATTGTGAAAGTGATTATTGTACAGTGTTCAGGCTACTAGAGAGGAAAGAGGGGAGGGTTACGGTGTCCCAGAGGGCTGTGCCCAGGTTAACTTGACCACTACCAACCCTGACCTCTGGGTGGAGGCACCTGTTTCAGAACTCAGGCCCCTTAACCTGCTACTAGCCAAGCAGGCAAGAGTAGTAGCCCTTGGGATAGTGTCACCTAGGGGTTACACAAAATATAAAATTGGGTGAGGTACAACTTATCATTGGATATATAATTGTATACGTCCAACCATATACGATCCCACTTAAAGTTGGAGGTAGGGAATAGGGAAGACCAGTAGCCAGAATAGCCTGAAAGCTCTGGGAAAAGTTTAGAAAATAACACCGGTACTAACTGAGAAACTGATAGAGGCTGCCACACCAAAGACTGGACCAGCTGCAAGAAATCCCCTTGATTGTTAGTCCAGTATGCCATCCCGAACCTAGTTATTAACATACGTCTAAACTGATAAACTCTAAATATGCAAGCTAATGGGAGATTGAGCCATACCAACAGGCTTTGACTGGACAGTAGTCGACCCTCGGAAAGATGATCTAAGACTTTCCTCCCTTTTAATGCAGGTAACTCCCTAATTGTCAACACTTTTTCTCCTAATTTGAAATTAGGATTATAACACAGTGGTTGGAAAATATCCTTAGTGTTGTCATATTACAGCCCTTTGCATAATTGAGCATGTATTTCAGGGAAGTGTGGATAGCCATATTTTGAAGCTGTTTGGAGAGCTGTTTGGGCAAAATAAAATATAGACTGTCAGGGGATATACCATCCTCATTTATCTGTAATCTTTGGAGCCATAAGGGAATGTACACGGAATTACCTTGCAGAGTATCAATTACTGACCATCTAGCATATTTAGTAATATGGCTTGCCAAATAGTAGATAAAAAAATTAGGTAGGTTAAGGCCACCCAGGCTTTTCGGAGTCCCTAACTGGTTATAAGCATGACGGGGAGATTTACCCTTCCACAAAAACTTAGAAATATGACTATGAAGTTTCCTAAATCAGTGTAAGGGAAGACAAAAATTTAGCAATTTAACATATTAAGGGGATAAAACAATCTTGGGAGACATTCATTTTGATAGTGTTAATTCTACCCTGAAGAGAGAGGAAGAAAGGCCCATCTATGTAAATCTTGTTTGATGTTACCTACCAATTCATCTAAATTTAGTTTCCACATTAAAGTGGCAGACTGGGAGAGAATAATACCTAAGTATTTAAGTTTAGTGTCCCAGGTCAGCCCAAGATGAGCTAGGTCTGTGCGGAGCACTTTAGCATTTAAAGGCATTACTACAGTTTTGTCGATATTAAGTTTATAATTGGAGAACTTAGCAAATTCCTGAATAGAAGTAATGGGGGGGTTTGAGAGATGCAGTAAGATGTCATCGGCATATGCAGACAGCCTGAGATGGAATGGATGGATAGAAATCCCTGAGATAAGGGGGGAACATTTAAGAAGATAAAATAGAGGTTCTAGGTATAGGTTAAATAAGAGGGAGGATGAAGATCAACCCTGTTGAGTGCCTAATTGTAGTGCAAACCCTTCTGACAGTATTCCATTACAATATAATTTGGCCCAGGGTTGGGAATACAATACCCAAATCCATTTTATAAAAAACGAAGGGAAGCCAACTTTTTCCATGACTGCAAAGAGATGTGCCCAGTTGACTCTATCAAGTGCTTTTTTCGCATCCGAGGATACCAGCACCCTAGGTTGGTTGGCTTCCCTGAAGGTGGAAAAAATATGAGACAACTTCCTCAAGTGATCCGCTGATGAACAATCCTTCATGAAGCCTACCTGTTCCAGCCCAATCAATCCTTCCCATACTTAGCAATCCTAGCCACTAAGATTTTAGCAAAAATGTTAATATCGTAATTCATAAGCAAGGGTAGTAATTAGTTACCTTATCTGGGGGTCTATCAGGTTTAGGTAATACCACTATCAGTGTCTCTAAAATGGAAGAGTCCATAATGTCTATTTCACAGAAACATGAGTATAACTGTTGGAGAAGTGGGGCAAGATCTTCTGTGAATGCTTTATAAAAATTAGAGGGAAAGCCATCCGGGCCCAGGGATTTATCCAAGGTAAGGGATTGAATGGCAGTTAATATTTCTGAGATGGTTATTGGGCTGGTCAGGTAGGCCTGCTAATCCAAATTTAATCGAGGAAGTGGAATGAGGGAAAGATACTCTTGAATATCTGTAATAGAGGGGGAATTAACAGGGGGACTATATAGTTGCCGATAGTATGACTAAAATACTTGGACAATTTCCTTAAGGGAAACCTTAAGAGAGTTATCTATTTGGGAAGTGGTAGAGAGTAGCAACCAGGAGGTCTCCTGCTTCCATAACTGGAAAGCCAAGAAGTGCCCAGCTTTGTCCCCTTGGTCAACATATGTCGAGTGCATTTTCATAAGTGAATACTCGGCCCGCTCCCTCAGGCTCTCTGTATATTGATTCCTCAAAGAGACTAGCAGTTCCTGCTGCTCTTTGGAATTTACTAAGGAAGGATTGTTCTCCAATACTTGGATTCAGTCTAAAAGGAGGTGAAGATCCGCCTCTTTCTCTTCCGTGTAGAGGCCATCCTAACAAATTCTCCGCAAAGAACACATTTAAGAGCACACCAAGTTTTAGAGGTATGGATCCTTGGTTGTTTACCATAAACTGGGTGATAAGGGTTTTAATCTCAGTCAAAACCCACTCCTCTTTAAGAATTTGAGTGTATAACTTCCATATTTTATCCTGTTGGGTAGTAGAGGGGAAAACAAGTACCAGCCACGTGGGAGAATGATCTGATAAAACTTTTGGGGAAGCCCCTCTGTTGATAATACCAGGCAGCAGAGTTTTACTAACTAGCAAGTAATGTAATCTAGAGAAGGTTTTATGAACTGGCAAATAAAAAATAAACATTTGCTTAGAGGGGTGTAATATTCACAAGGGATCACATAGGCCCCCTGTCTCAATCGTCTCGTGCAGGGAGCACTGAGCCGATGACAGCCATAAAACTCTATGCCCAGTTCTGTCCATATCTAGGGTTAGGGATAGGCTCCAGTCCCCAGCCAAAATGATAGAAATACTGACATAAGGGGCTAAGTGGGCCATTAAATCTGTGAAAAATTTGAGGGGAGGTCAATGTTAGGTCCATATACACAGTCCAAAAGAACGTCAGTGTGGTCTAACATCCTGTTCACTAATATATAGCGGCCCTGGGGGGCCACTATTGTCCATAGCAAGTGAAATGTAATCCCATTAAAAAGCAATATTACTACGCCTCTTTGAGTCATGGAGTTCCCAGCTGCAAATACTTGACCAACCGACTGTCTACGGAAAAGAAGACCTTCCGCTGACAGTGTAATATTTGCAAAAGTCTCAAGGTCTCATACCGCTTTACCCTGGAGCGGGCTCCATTAACATTCCATGTAATATATTTCATGACCATCTAATAATGTTTATGTGTATGCCTTTAGTGGGCCAAATATAGATAGTGAACTGTGTTACAGTGATATTTAAGCCATATCTCTGAGTATCCCCCTTCCCACCAATTCTGCCCTCACACATCCTCGACCATTTAAAGAAATAACTTGCCCTAGTAGTGTACTCCAGGGCTATTGTCAAAAAGAGATAGTAAACATATGTTGAAGTGTCCCTTATCCTTAAACTCAGCAAAGATAGTCAAGCTTGCGTGGGTCCCTACCCAATCTCCCAAATGATTCCAAAACCATGATACAGAAAGTCATTGCTCCAAAAGTATAAATATGCCCCATCCCTACCTTCAATTCCTCAACAACCCCAACAGAACAAATACTTTTCCCCAGTCCTGACGACTGAACTGCTGCTCTAGTATGGTGCCGCAATGTTATAACGCTGCCCACAGCTTATGTCCGCCCCACCCTCCCACCCCAAATCTTAGTAGTATTTAAAATGTTCACTAACCTATGGAAATAGTTTAAAGTATCTGTCAAAAAGATCAGAAGAGGACCATCTCCTGCAATTAGTCCCCCCTTCCAACGGAATATTCCAAAAATTGTCATAAAATATAAACTAAATCACTACTGATTCTACTTGTTCCCTCCTTATTCCAGGAGAGACTAGGTTATACAAATATGTTTCCTGTTGATAGCAAGAGAGATTGTTTTCCCGCCACCATTATTTCACAAGCCAAGAACCTAAGAGTTAGGGGAACAGCATTCTGTATTCTTAGATTACGGCTCCGAAACCTAAGGGTTGTAATTTTATACCACCAAGAACCCATCTAGTTTAAAGTATTGTTGATAAAGCTCAGAATAGTTTAGCCTCAACCTAATAATGGAACAAAATATAAAGTTTATATGCATAACACTGTTGTGCATTGAACTGAACAAAGATCTTGCCACTAGATGAAGCCATCAGCCTTATAAATAAAATAATAGCAGCAATCAATGGAGTTCTGCATTTAGTACTGTTTTAGGAAAATAAAGTAGTATGCCAGGGACATGATCTAATGGTGATAACAGAGTCATTTGCGCCACGCTCACTTCCACATAGCACAGGGTCTTCAACCCCAAATGAACCAACATTTTGTGGAAGCCAGAAAGAGAAATATACATTCCGGATCCAGGGAGTCCCGAAAGAGCTTTCAGATACATAGTTTTAGTTATTCAGAGTCAGCCAGAGTTCACCTGGTCATATAGCACCTCCTTTAACAAAGTCCAAATCCTCATGAACCGCCATAATTAGCTATTAGTATAGCCACACTGGAGATCGGGGCTCTCAAGTCACATCATTTAAAGAGATCAGGGTAGATAGATCGGAGAGCAACATTCGTCTGATCAAGCGACTCAGAGGTGTGCCATTGGTCGCCATGAGAGACTTGGAGAGCGACAGGATATTTAACTTTTAAATTTTATTCCAGCAGAGATTAATTTGGAGACAGTTGGGTGCAGAGTAGACCTCTTCTGTCTTACAGAAAACGGTAAATCCTGTGTGATATGAAGCTTCTTACCCTCCCACTGTACCTCTTTCACCTCTTTGAGTTTCCTCAATATGTGCTGTTTGTCCAAAAAATTTAGAAGCCAAAATATTAAAGGATGGGGAGGGGAGCCTGGAGGAGGCATCAGACGAAGCAATCTGTGACCCTCTCTATAATATAATTAGAGCCATTTGGAGAGGGTCCTGCCAATTTATCACATAACTTCTGAACAAAAAGAATTGTATCTGAACCCTCCTTCCTTTCTGGCAGTCCTAATATTACCAGATTGTTCCTACAAGAGCGACCCTCTAGGTCCTCCAGTTTCTCTTCCATTTTCTTGATTCTATACCACATAGTTGTTAATTCGGGGTCTGTGCGAGTACGACAGTCATCCAAAGATGAAACTCTGGTTTTGTTGTCCGCAGTTCATGTAGCCAGCTGCTCCACCATTACTTTCATGGTTTTGAGGTCTATGGCCAAGTTATTTGGTGTCTCTTGAAGAGGCCTGATTATTTCCAGGAATTTTGCCTCCGTCAGTGCAGCCTGGGAGGTCACTTGGTTAGTTGCTCCAGCAGGGATTGCCTTGGCCCGCTTAGTATTCTTATCTCATGTTGGTGTTGACGGCAAAGTGTGTTTAGGCAGGGGGTCTCACATTTCTGTTTCCATCTTTGCAAATCTTCCCAAGCCAGGCGATTCTTGGATTATGCAGCTTTCACTCTCGGCAGAGGAAATTTGGAAAAGTCACCAGGTTAGTGAAAATGAATCTTTTATTCAGATGGGGACCTCGGATCTCAGCCAGGCATGTCCACTCAGGCAGCCATCATGTGACCCTCTTGCCAGGAGGATTTTAACCTGATTCTAGATGTTTCATTAGATAGGAGCAGTGAGAGAGCAGAACCACATGTGAATGCTGTCAAGGCGATAGAATCCCTAATGTCTGAACAATGGTTGGTGGATTCCTGGAGTGTGCAACACCTGAGAGTCCAGAACTTTACGTGTTTCTCAGCCACTCAAGGCACCACAAGCAGGACTGACTGCTAGCTAATTTTCATTAATTCCTCAGCTCACAGAGGCCACAATCCATCCCATTATTATATCTGACCGCACCTCATAGACGATGAGGATATTATAAGGCCCCCTGCAGAAAAAGTCCCCAGTGTGGCAGTTGGACCCACTGCTGCTGGATGAGAAGGAACACATAGTCTGATTTAAGAAGGAGGTAAGTGAATACTGGGAGCTGAAAGATACAGAGGATGTGTCAGACTCCACACTCTGGGAAGCCTTCAAGGTGAACATGCGAGGGAAAATTATGACATACAGTATGCTGTGCTCAGATGCAGAGCTAGAGAGGCAAATCAGGCTAACCTTGTGAGAGAGTTACAGGCCCTGTAAAAACAGGGTAAGAAGGCAACAATCTCACCCCCCCCACACACTTTGGTGGCCCAGTTCATCAGTACCTGTACTAGCCTGAATGATCTGCTCACAAGAAAAGCAGAGCTCACCATTAGACAGCTACACCACTCCTTCTGGGAAGGTGGCAAAAAATCCAGCAAACCAGTAAATCTACAGAAAGAAATGCTGGCAGGCTGTCAGAGCTACAACAGGGCTGATGGATGCCTCCAACACACTGCACAGAAAAGCTAATGGCAAAAGCTCAACCCTGAAACAATTCTACGAAGTGCTGTATGCCTCCCCAGCTCCACCTTCCAAAGTCTCACCATCCCATCCATTTCTACAAACATATGAACCTGACAGCAGGAAAAAGGCTATTTGGTCTATTTAATCTGCTCAATTTTGCAGCTAGCACCCCTACTCTGTAGCTGCCCCCCACCCTTCCCCCTCCTTCCATGACCCTCCCTTTTGTCCTATCCCAGTCCCTTTTGAAGCATTCCACTCTTTTACAGGCTACCATCTCTGCTGGTAGTGCGTTCCACTCTGCTACCACCCTTTCCATAAAGAAATGCCTCCTCATCTCCCTCCTAAATCTTCCACCCTCCAATCTCATGTCATGATCCCAAGTGTCTCTCCCCACCCTCCCCTTGTACAGTCCCTCCATGCCTGTCCTGTTTATTCCTGTCATGTACTTAAAGGTCTCAATCATATCCCCCCCATCCCTCCTCTCCTCCAGAGAGTACGTGTTCAGCTCCCTCAGTCTAACCACATACGGTAACTCTCCCAGACCCATGATCATCTTTGTTGCTCTGCACTGCACCCCTTCCAGCAATCTAATGTCCTTCTTTAGGTAAGGGCACCAAAATTGAATGCAGTACCCCAGGTGGGGTCTGATCAGTGATCTGTATAATGGCAGAATCACCTCCCTCCTCCTAGAGGTTATACTCCTTTCAATACAACCCAGCATCTTGTTGACCACTGCTGCTACTTTCCTACACTGTGCTGAGTTGTTCATTGCTCCTGTAATGAGCACCCCCAGATCTTTCTCCTTCTTAGTCACAGATAACTGCACCCCCCAATGGTAGCTCCTCTTTGGATTCTTTGCCCCGAAATGCAGCACCTTGCATTTTTTGGCATTGAAACCAAGTTGCCAGGTGTCAGACCATGTCCCCAGCCTTGTTAGATCTTCCTGCAATTCCTTTCACCCCCCGCCTTGGTCATCCACCATTGCTCCCATCTTGGTGTCATCCGCAAATAGACTTATCATGCTATTTATGCCTATTGAGATGCCTGCAATAAATGCCCTAAAAAACACCGGCCCCAGCACTGACCTCTGTGGAACCCCACTCATCACTGCCCTTGGGGATGATAATTCACCTCCCACCGCCACCCTCTGCTGCCATCCCTGCAGCCAGTTCTCCACCCAATCCACCAATTTTGTCCCCACCCCTGTGCCCCTTAGCTAACATACTAGTCTCCCATATAGCACCGAGTCGAATGCCTTACCGAAGTCCAGGTATAGGACTGCATGCCCTTTGTCCATTTCCCTAGTCACCCAGTCATAGTAGTCCACTAGGTTGGTCTGGCAGGCTCTACCCTTGACAAACCCATGCTACCAACTGCCTTGCACCCCACTGACCTCCAGCAGGGTCACCAGCCTCTCCTTCAGGATTGTTTCCATCAGTTTCCCCACTACGGACGTGAGACTTACCGGTCTGTAGTTCTCTGGTTCATCTTTGGGACCACTCTTATGGAGTGGAACCACATGAGCCATCCTTCAATCCTAGGGCACACACCCTAAGTCCAAAGAGGCATTAAATAGGTCTGCCAATGGGTCTGCCAGGACCTCTGCCAACTCCTTAAGTACCCTGGGGAGTATGCCATCTGGGACGGTGCCCTGTCCACCTCAGTGCCCTTAACCCCTTCTAGCACTCTACCGGTGATTTCATCCATCACCCCCTCTGATCCTATCCTACCCGCAACCTTAAGTATTCCCCCCTTTTCTCTTTAGTAAAAACTGAGCAAAAGTAGTCGTTAAGTGCGTCTGCCTTTTCTTCCCCATTTTCTACCCATTCCCCTTCCTTTGTAATCCTTACTATTTGGTCCTTACAACCCCTTTTCTCCCTGATGTATCTGAAGAAGTCTTTTTCCCCCTCTTTAATTCCCTTTGCCAGTCTGAGCTCCCTTGACGCCTTTGCTGCCCTTACTTCCCTGATCACCTCCTTTGCTTCCTTCAGGTACTCTTTCGTGCCCCCCCACCCCATTCTCCTGTATCTCCTATAGGCAACTCTTTTCCTCCTCACCCTGTCTATGACACCCTTACTCATCCAGCTAGGTTTCTTCACCCTAGCCTTTTTACTTTGGGTCTTGCTGCAAGAATTTGTTGCCTCTACTATCCCTAGCTTAATGAGTTCCCACCTCTGATTCATGTCCATATTAGGCTGAATTCTGTCCTTGCACAACTTCACCTATCTTTTTGAAGTCAGACTTTCTAAAGTCTAGCAACTTTGTGCCAGTCACCCCCTTTCCCTGCCCAGCTGCAACTGGAACCATACTGTCCAGTGGTCACTCCCCGCCAGCAGTTCCTCCATCCTCAGATCTTTCACCCACTCCCCATGAGACAGTACGAGGTCAATGATATTCCCTTCCCTAGTTGGTTCACTGACCAACTGCATCTGGAAGTTGTCTTGGAAGGCATCTAACATTATCTGCTCCCTTCTGCACTTGGTGGCAGGTGTCCCCCACTATACTCCCGGCAGGTTGAAGTCACCTACTATCACCACCCCACCCTTTTCACAGTTCCTCTTGATCTGTTCCACCAATACCCTATCTGTCTTTTCTGATTGGGTGGGTGGCCTGTACACCACCTCCCAACTGTACTGTCCTATTTTTTGGATCTTAGATTAGCATCCATAGAGCCTCTACATCTCACTCCTTCCCCTCTTCCATAACACACTTTAGCCCTTCCCTCACATACAGTGCTACCCACCTCCTTTCCCCTTAATTCTATCCTTGTGGAATAGTCTGTAACCTGGAACTGCCAGGTCCCAGTCATGGTTTTGGGTGGCACATGTCTCGGTGATGGCTGCCATGTCCACTTCTACCTCTACCATGAGTTCTGTGTTTTTATTCCCCAGGCTTCTAGCATTTAAAGAAACCACCCTCCATCCCCTTTCTTTCTCCCCTCCTCCTTCCTCCACTCCCTTTATGGCCCTCCCTGTATTGTTTGCTCCTCACCTTGTCTCACTGTTATGGGGGGAAGCCCATATGGCTTCTCATCTTGAGGCCTCTGATCACCTCAATCCCTTCTCCAGCACAACCATCTGCCTTAGATGTGCCAGTGACAACAGAAGAGATTCAAATGGCAATAAAGTCCATAAATCCCCAAAAGACTCTGGGTGATGACTTCCCAGTGGATCAATATCGAGCAGTGTGCAATGACATCATTCCCTACTTAAAAAGCATTTTTCAAGACTCCTTAACAAAGGATTCAATGTCTCCAACTATGAGACAGGCAGTGATTACTGTCCTCCCAAAAAAGGGAAGGACTCAACCCTCCATGGCAGTTATCCATATGTATCCTTAATTGATGTAGATGCAAAAGAACTGGCTAAGGCGAAGATTGCCAGGCTGGAAGAAGTCCTACCAGGGCTGATACGTCCCTCTCAGGTAGGTTTTATTATAGGCTGTATTAGCTCTGACCATCTTAGAACCCTAATGTCTTTGATACACATGGTCCTAGAAAATCCAACCCCAGCAGCTGCCCTGGTCATGGATTTCTAAAAGGCATTTGACTCAGTCAAATGAACATACCTGTTGGAAACACTAGCAAAGATTGGTACAGGACCAGCCTTCAGGGACTGGGTATGCCTGCTTATATTCTTCATCTATGGCCTCTGTATTCATGAATGGTCTGAAATCAACTCCATTCTGTCTTCAAAAAGGCACCCAATGGGGCTGCCTACTTTCCCCACTGCTTTTTGTGCTAGCAATTGAGCCCTTGGCCATTGCCATTTGGGAAAAGGCAGCCATTACTCGAAATTAAGGTGGGGGATGAGGTATATCAAATCTTCCTCTACACAGATGACCTACTCCTCACTTTGTCAGATGCCCACCAAGCTGTACAACAAGTACTACTCCTTCTACAAGAATTTTGCAGCATATCTGGGCTCAGGACCAATCAATCCAAAGCCAAAGTGGTGCCACTAAACTCCACGTGCTCCTCAGAGGAATTCAGATCTCTGGGGTTAAAGTGAGTTGCAGAGGGTATCACATACCTTGGGATCAAACATCACGGTATGAACATGTGTTCCTTCTTTGGTTTTGTTATGGATGTATTTACTATGAAAATCTTGCAAAAATAAAGGAAAGTTAAAAAAAAATGCAAACAATGTTATACCTCTAAATATGGATCCTGTATTAGGGGCCACCAAACAGAGCTGGAATGGTGGAAAGCACTACATCTCTGTCTAGCTAGCAAAACCGATGCAAAAAAAAACAACTGATTACAGCCCCCAAGTATCTACACTTCTAGTCCCACCTGTCAAATAAAATACCAATTAAATGTTCCACAAAACTGTCACATTCTTTTGTTTTGCACTCTTGTCTGTCTATGCCCTGCTACTCCCTGAGCCTCTCTCCCTTACACCTTCCCCCGTCATCTTACTTATCTTCGACTATTCCTACCTCACCTTATGGATCATGCTCTACCTTCCCCCTTACCTCCTTCCATTCCAATCATATTATGCAGTTAGCAGCTTGCACTTATGTAGATATGAACAAATCTGAATAATCTGTCTGTACCTTGTTACGTATTACCCATTGTACTGTGTGAACTATTGAATAAATCTGTAGTGTTTTCCTTTTATGTATACTATGTGTGTGTCCCTAGGACCACCTTGCAAATGAGTACCTCAACGGTGTATTTCCTGGTTAAAAATGAAATTGAATTGAATTGGCCACTTTCTGTGGGAGGGCAAGCCTCCAAAATAGAGCTGAGCTAGACTTTGGAGTCATTGGAGCAAGGGGGGGGGGATGGGGAATATCATGGTTGCAAGCCTACCATATGGCCATTCTTTCTGCATAAACAGTCCATTGGTTTTCCCCGCCTGATTTCTTTATTACACTAAGAGTCACTGTGAAAATCGCCATGGCAGGGATATTTCACAGGTTGTATTCTTGAACACCAAATATCAGACAGGACCTCACCCCCCCACACAGTGGAGATATCCATTAGATATCGGGAGAGACTGCACAAGTATCTGTCAGAAAACTCAACCCCTTAGTTCTGTGCCCTCCTATGGGGTAACCCCAACCAAAAGATTGGTGGTACATCAATACAATGGAAAAACTGAGAAGCCCAAGGCATCAGATTGATAAAGGACTTGTTCGTGACACGCACCAAGGTAGTGGATTCCTTCTCCTCCTTAATGAACCATTTCCAACTTCCTCAAAGGATTTCTAGAAATACCTACAGATCTGAAATGTGGTTTAACACCTAGACCGTAAGCACCCAACTTACAATTCCCCATCTGAATTCCTTCCTTGGTCATCTGGGGAAATGTCCATAAGGGACGAGCCAGCCACATATACAGTATAGGTCAGTAAGAGATACCCTACCTGATCCATCCCAAAAAGCCAGATTCCAGTAAAAATCAGAACTGGTGACTCCCATCTCCAACTCTCAATGGGCCCACTGCAGGGACAGGTTGCACAGAGTATGCAGGGATAGCAGGAGTTGACTGATACTTAATAAAATCATACTGAGGTGGTATTGTGCCCACAAGTTCTCAAAGGCATGGGGATACTGAGCCACAATCAATGCTGGAGTTATGGGTTGCACAGAGCATGCAGAGATGGCAGGAGTCAACTGATACTTAATAAAATTATACTGCGGTGGTACCA
Source organism: Neoceratodus forsteri (assembly GCA_016271365.2). Taxonomy (NCBI): domain Eukaryota; kingdom Metazoa; phylum Chordata; order Ceratodontiformes; family Ceratodontidae; genus Neoceratodus; species Neoceratodus forsteri. The sequence continues at coordinate 438,328,630 of JADMNL010000023.1, forward strand.
TGCCCCCAAGTTCTCAAAAGCATGGGGATATTGAGCCATGATCAATGCTGGAGATGTGTCCAGCCTGGGGCCCACCTTCACCATAAACTATGTGTGTGTCAGATGATTCAGCCCTTTCAGCAACAGGTGGCACGGATCTGTGAAAACATAATAGCTCAGAGCTACACATTGGAGCACCTCTGCTGTTGTTAGGATGTTTCCCTGACCATACTCTGAAATGGTCTCCACAAGCTCAATGGGCCACAGCAGTGGGGGTAGCAGCCAAGAGGCTCCTCCCATGTACAATGACGTCCCCCAGGATGAAACCCATTTTTCACTTCATCCTGGCAGTGTCACATTTTCCTGAATGACAAAGGGGACTAATTGTCATTGAAATTACATTGCTTTATTCAGTAGGTCTGCTGCAGCATTCTGCAGAGTGCAGCACAGTGCTGCAAAATTGGGTTTCATCCTGGGGGATGCCACTGTAATTGGAGAGCTTCAGAGATCCCCTCAGTCAATGAATATCTTCATATAGTAAACCAAATGGCTACCAATGAGAGGCTTTCCAACTTTCCTAGTGGAACTATGGACAAGTTTTACTGATGTTGGACCCCCTTCCTGAAATCTAAATACTGCCATAACTCTGCTCTTTAACTGCAGGTCCACTCTTGGAAATCAGACTTTCTATGCACCTATCTCTGTTAGGTCATTCTCTGTTCGATAATAAGATAAAGCATGCTTTATAGTTGCGTTATTTGTAGTATATGGTTAGTTACAGTCTAATCTACTCACCACTTTATCTGGAGCTCTGCGCTAATATACTGTTGCATTGTTTGAAATGTTTTTGTTATTCCTATTCAGAATTCCTACAGCCCAGCCTTTTAAAGTCTATATAAAGTTATGAGCTGGGACACACTGTGTGGCTATTGATATAAATTGTTCATTCTGTGGCTACACATGCATGTATTGTGTATGCTGTTGTGTTCTTTTAATAAAAAGATTAACCACAAAAATAACTTAGAAGTAATGCAAGTAACCAGTGACCAATTAATATAGCATGCAATGCAAGATTCAAGTATTATTTTTTTTAGTTTTACAATGCACCATCTAACATTGGGGGTTGAATTACCCTATACAATATGATCAATATAAACAGGCACTTGAACCCAAAGTGAGGTTTTTTTTTAATTCTGGGGCCAGACAACCCTACATTTTTTTTCTTGTGCTATTGCTTCCAACCCCAGTTCATGAAGCATGTTGCAGCACTCAGTTCTGGCTGCCAGGGGTGTAGGTGGCATACCTTTTAATTTTCCCAAAACTTCTGAAGGATGTTATTCATTTTACCTTCCATAATCCCTTTGCCCCTGCAAAAAAGAAGGTGCTTTCTCTCATTCTTCATTGAGGCTTTTCATTTCATGCTGATTTATAAACGAATATGATCAGCAGCCTTAAACTTTAAAACATACAAGTTATCAGTTTCCCGGAATGTTGTGCACTTATCTTATCAAGATTCACAGATTTTGAGAGCTAAAGTTCAACCAATGGGTGCCAACAGGTTTGGAAATATAGTGGCTGGTGACCTCCTCAGAGACGCTAAACCTGGATCATTAATCACGGGCAGGAAGTGTTGCAGGTTAACCTGCTTTAGCCCTCTGTCCCTGGAGAATGAGTACATACTATCTGTGAGGTGCAGTCAGGCATAATAACTTGGGAACTAAGGAACACAGAAGGCAAGTACCCTCAAAAAGATAGCCCCTAAATAGAAACTAAAGATTAATATAAAGCTACCTGGCTTCAGCTTATGGTCCATAATTACTTGCAATCCTTTCTGTCAATTCTGCTATACATTGTTGCTTCTCAGCATTGTTTCTGTTGCTGAGTCTTCTCACTGAGACAGTTTTGCAACTTTGTTTATTTTTGTTTAGAATTTGGTTACCTGGATAGGTACGCTGAGCCAAGACTTGTTTCCAGGTGTGATCTGGGGAAGGGTACAGCAAGGGGAGTACAAAACAGTATAAGGAACATCATTTAAGCAGCACAATACAATGCAAGTGGAACTATGGTGCAAAATTTACACGAATACAAGCTGCAATTAGATTAATAGATTTCACATGGTTACGGGGGAGGGGGAGGGTTACATTGCAAGAAGGTTGAAAAGAGAGGAAAAGGGTACAGTGAGGGTAAGTATGAATAGTATATGAAAATAATAATTTAAACAACAAAACACAGTGCAAATGAAGCTACGGTGCAAAATTTACACAAATATAAAATACTATAAGATTAAAGATTTCACATGGTTTCAGGGGGAGGGTTGCAATTGCAAGAAGGTTGAAAGGTGAACCTTAGTAGATGCTTAAATGAGAGGAGGGATGGGGAAAGTTGGAGGGGAGAGGGAAACTTATCTTGCTTCCTTAAGAAGTGCTGGCACTTTTTTGCCTCTGACAGTGGGAGGTTATCAGGTTCTTTGTTTACCCTGAGGCAAAGATGCTTACAGCATTCTTAAATGGCTAGCTGTTGGGCAACCCAGAGTCTGAAAGGGCATCTATAGCTAGCTCCAGCTTTGCTTTTGTTCATCTTGCTATGTTCTTCACAGCAAACAACCAACCAATCCAGCCTGTGACGTCATGTTGGGCTGATGAAAGTTTCTTGCCTGCATTTGGCTCTGAATGTCTCAAAAATTGCTTTACATTCACAACAGTATTCTAGCTTGAGAGAAGTTATTTAACTTTTACACGCTACTGTGTACTGTGTGATGTTTAATTCACTTTAAGAAATGTACTGTAGAACAGATCACATTGACCTATACAAAATAATCCCAAATCCAGACATAGGTCAGTTTGTGCCCTGCCAAAATTCCTATTACTCAGTCTGTCTGACAGTCCTCTTCTCTCACAGAGGCATTCTCATTCTCTGCACATTCCAGTGACTGCTTTGATATCTGATACTGTCACACGTTGATATACTTTACTGCCAATTCAAGTACAGATGTGCTGAGATTACATCACCCTAACAGAACAGACTTAGAAATGTTTTTTTCCAGAAAGGTTTTTATCCTCCGTGGTGGGCGGCTGCTTATGTCCGCCAACCTTCGCCAGCTCTGAGGTCGTTTGGGCACTTACCTATGTTTTGCTTGTCCCAGTGGATCCCCAGAGCCAACCCAGAGACTTCATCCTGTCATGACCCCCCTAATTTCCTCATTTTCTCCCCATTACCTGAGGCCCCAGAATGCGATAGTGCATGTGGATGGAGGTGCACATGCACACCATGGCTCCAGTGACAGCCTCTTCCTCCCTCCCTGGCCTAATGCCAGGGCACCTCAATGTGGCGCTGCCATCCAGCCACCACCAGGAGGCAGCCAAGCACCAAGGAAACCCTTCTTGACCCACCCAAGGAGGAGTGCTTCCAGCCGGGAGCTCGATCGCTCCTCACCCTCCCCCCCCCAGACATCCCCCAGTGGCCCGAGCTCAAGACCAAACCCAGGTCGCCAGAGTGGTGCGAGGTGTGGTATCCAGTGCCTCAACCCTCAGTGCTAGAGGGCCGGCCCCAGACTTATAATTGTTGCCTGTCTATACTAACTTGCTCGTATCAATAATTTGATCCCTGTCGGATGGATCACTTTGTCAAGGCTAAATGAAACTGATTTTATCCAGTTCGACAGCTACATTTCTTTGTATTCAAAAGGGAAAACTGGGACTTTCACAAGTCTGATATGATCCTTATCAGATATACTGTAGCTTGTTCAGGGGTGCAGTTATGATGCAGGGGATTTCTTGGTTAAGTGATGAAGCATCTCACTATAAACATTGCTGTTACAGAAATATCCTTCACTGTATGAATAAACACAGAGGCAAAACCAAGACATTTCTTCCAACTGAGAGTCATTTAAGCAACAGTCACATTCTGAATCAGGTGCCTTATAGCTATTATACAAGGATAACCCAGATGAGATGCAACATCTCCTGTCCAAAGAATTCCTTCATCTACTCACTTCCTCAGCTATGTGGACTAGAGCACTGGGAGTTTAAGTGACTTGCTTAAGGTCATACAGTTAGTATTTGGCTCTAGCAGGGTCTGAACCTGTGATCTCCTGTTTTCCAGTGCTCTGCCCACTACACCACACTGCCTCGCAATCACTGTAGCTTTTTACCCACACCAATTTCAACGCAGAAATGAACCACCATTCACATCTGCTGCCATATTCTAACAGAAAATGGCAGCTATAAGTGTCTGTTTATTATGTGTTAGTTAATCAGAAAGCAGACAGACAAAAAAAGAGACAATGACATTTTCTTTTGGTCTGTCCATGTAGAACAGCTCAGTTGAGATACAAAATCTAATTTTCAGTTGCGGTCTCTCTTCTTGTCAGTTTTTCAGCTGGAGTTACAGAAACTGTGAGGTCAACTGGCTATGGACCCCATCTTCAAAGGCACTCTAGATATGGATAATGCATAATGCATATTTGGGGTGCTAACCTCTGCACCATTAGAAGCAGGTGCATTTGCTGCCATTCATGACCTTTGACCACCCAGGTATAGGGCAAGAAGTGCTGTGTGGAGGGATCACGGGTGGGGTACGGAATGCCGTGCTGCACACAAGACATCCCAGCAGATGCCCTGGCCAGCTCCTGAGTGGATCCCGAGCCACTTTGGTGGGAAATGGCAGTCCTCTATGGAGTGACATATTCCTGTCAGGATATACTTCAGTTGTTGTTCACTGTTGTAGCGTGCCCGTACAACCCACAGCCCTCAATATAGAATCTGAAAGCTCTGAGCAGGTGGTGTGAATGCTGATCAAGCCAAGAGGACTGCCCTACAGCCAGGTGCAGGGGGAAGCGCAAGCACTACAGCAGCCTTCAGGCCATTTAGCCTCTACCCTCTGTGCTGGGCCAAAGCAGCATGGAGCTTGTCACAAGAATCAGGTGAATGACCCCCCCCACCTCCTAGCCTGCTCCTGACCAAGCTAGTCACATAGCAGTGCACATGGCATGGGATATGGTATAGCGAGGCCCCCAGACGGGACTGGGAATGTATGAAGGTCCCGGCATGTGCTGAGCTGAACTTCTGCACACCTTCGGCCTGTGTAGACACCCTTCACAGGTGTAGAGTTCTCTATTTTTTATTTATTAAGATTTCAGATAACACCTTTGAGCCACTGGCTCTTTTTAAAAGGTTCCACGTCATGAACAAGGGACAAGTTTAGACACAAAACAGTACATCAAATAAAGTTCAAACATCACAGTGTGGTTACATAAAAGGAGCCATCAAAGGCTTTGTCTAGGATCAGATGTGATTAAAATAAAAGAAGCAGTTGGAACAATATGCCAGGCAATTGTACACAGTATGCCTGGGGCATTTACATGAGAGGTAGATATATAGCAAGTGCATAAAGGGGCAGAGGGTAGCTTCAGGAGTGAAAGTAGTAGTGAGGAGGAAAAGACAGAAAAGAGGATCGGTGGTGAGGAAGGTGGAGTAGCAAGGGTTAGGTGTGAGGGAAATGGATAAGCGCTATCATGGAGTGAGATGGGTGTGGGGGGAATGCAGTGGTGGAAGGGGAGGCCCAGAGAGCATAACAGAACAGATTAAGTGAAGCAGTTACAGTAGGCACTGGCCACCAAATACAGGTGTAGTTTGCATTTAAAGGAGCTCAGATTAGTAGTGTTGGTGATTTCCACTGGAAGATAGTTGAACCAGTTGGAGGCTCTTATTTTATAAGAGTGCTGTCCTGGTGAAGTCCAGCAGTGGGGAACAGTGATGGCTAGACCTTCAGAACTCCTGACTAGGTGGGTGACACAGTGCGGGGTCAGTAATGACTGAACCCCAGGAGGCAAGAGGCCCAACGAGGTCTTCTTAGCAAGGATGCAGGGCTGGTACTTTAGTCTGCCAGACAGCTGGAGCCATTTAGCCTGTTCATAGATATCACACGTGTGGAAGAGTCATACGGCTGAGGCGAGGAGCCGACAGGCCTTGTTAAGGGCTAGGGCTGAGCGCCAGAGGGCAGTGTTGGTGGCTGATCTGTATACTACAAGACCATAGTCAATTATTGAGGTAACTGAGCTTTGAACAGCCAGAGTTAAGGCTTCAGCTGTCAGAGAGAGCCTATGCCTGTAGAGCAGCCCTATGCTGGTATTCACATCTTTAGCAATGTTACGTATATGAGAGAGTGCAGTCAAGGGTCACACCCAGGTATTTGAAATGGACCAACTATTCCAGCGCAGTGCCTCCGCTATTGTTGATTAGAAGTTGTTGGTCTTTGTGTTTGTTGTGGGTACTGTGGAACAGCATTGTTTTGGTTTTTGAGTAATTTAGGATGAGCGTCTGCAATCTGAACCAGGTTTCAATTTCTGCAAAACTTCTCTGCAGCTGCAGCTGTAGGAGAGAGGGATCATCGTGGCTCATGAAAATGACTATGTCATCCGCATAAAGAAGAATTCTGTCATAGCAGGAAGCAGAAAGGTTTTTAAAAAAGATGCTAAATAGTAAGGGGCCCAGGATAGAACCGTGAGGAACTCCAGACCGGACTGGAATGGAGGTTGAGAGAGAGACTCCAATTCTAACCTGCTGGGAGCAGTCACAAAGATAGCTCTGAAACCAGCTGGTGGTGTCCGGTGAGAATCCTAGATGTGACAATTGTTCAGTCAGCAGGGAGTGATTGACGGTATCAAACGTCTTGGTCAGGTCAATGAAGGCGGCGCTAACCAACTGGTTGTGATCAAGAGCATGGTGGATGGAGGTGGTGAAATCAAGAAGTGCAGTGGTGGTGCTGTGCCCTTTTCAAAATCCATGTTGCTGGGGACATTGGAGGTTATGTTTTTCCAGATAGTGAATGAGTTGTTCGGCAACTATCCATTCCAAGGCATTTTGAGAGGAGGTGAGGATGGAAATAGGTCTGTATTTGCTTGCTAGAGTCTTGTCACCACTTTTATGTATAGAGGTCACCCCAGGAGACTTCCATTTATGGGGGAACTGGGAGAGCATAAGGGAGTGGTTGAGGATTTTGGTAATGAGAGGTAGAACTTCATCAATGATGATGGTGAGGAGTTTCAGGTCTAGGGAGTCTCCACCGCACCTGGTTTTTCCAAGAACTTTGAGAAGGTATTTTTTGGCTAGACCTTCAGAGATTGTCTTGAAATAAAATAGTGGATGCTGCTGAGTTGCACCTGAGATGTCAGGTTGGATTGTAGCAGGGGTTGGATCAAAAAAGTTTGGGGGAGCACATGACTAAGGTCTGTAAAAGTGGTGTTGAATGCATTGGCTATGGTTACTTTATCAAGGGTGATAGAACTGTCAATGTTGAGCATTGCTGGTGCAATTTTTGGGGTTTTCCCTGTTACTTCAGAGAGGTTGCCCCAGAGCCTCCTCCCATCATTCCAGGTGTTGGCTAGGGTATTCCTGTAGTAGTCAGCTTTTGCTAGGTGTACAGCTCTTGTGCAGGCATTCCTCACTGCTTTGTAGGCCTAAGTGTCAGCCAGCGTGCCAGTAGCCTTGGCACAGTACCAGATCTGGTCCCGGATTTTCATTTATTCAAGGAGGGCAAGGGTCACCCATGAGTTAAGAGTGCCTTTGACATTTCATTTCTTGAAGGGAGCATTGGCATTACAGGCTAAGTTAAAGGTAGTAATAAAGTATTCAAGGGCTAAGTCCACATCCTGGACAGAGTCAATTGGAGACCAGTCAAGTAACTGCAGGTGTGTTTTAAGAGTCCTAGATGACCAAGCACTAATATTCTGCTGAAAAATGGTTTTGGGAGGAGGTTTGTTGAATCCGATAGACCAAACGGACACTACAGGTGAATGGTCACTTATGGTGTCCGGTAGAACTTTCTGTTTTTGAGATGTGTTCAGGTCAGTTGGTAAGAACCCAGTCCAGAAGAGCAGAGGTCCCCATCCTGTAGTTCATCCTGTTGGGTGACCAGACCATTTGTGCAAAGTTAGCCACAGCCAAGGCATCCTTGTAGTTATTCGCACTGGGGGGCCAACCAGTTGACATTGAAGTCCCCCAGCATAATAACTTCTGCACTGTGACCTAGTCAAGGAGGGAGAGAAGATCCTGACTAGTCATTTTGGGTGGAATATACATAGAAGCAATGGTCAGTGCCTTATTTATGAGTGCCAAGCAGCTCCTTAGTGGGAAGTACCTGGATGCCATTCTCTGGGATGGGTAAGGTTAGTACATGACCCATGAGGGACTCTTTTAGGTAAAGATCACAGCCCCCATCTTTCTTACCTGATGACTGTGTATCCAGGAATGGCAATAGTGGAGTCTGGGATCTTGGGGGTCAGCCACGTCTTTAAGACTGATAGGATGTCAGGATTGTGCTGAGAGATCCAGGCAGTGAGGGTGTCTAGTTTCAGGAGGAGGCTGCAGATATTTATGCTAGCCAAGGATAGTGTACCAGAACTGCAGAAATCCTTGGACGCCTGCTACAGTGGTCCAGGGTTTGGGTGAATGTTGTCCAAGATAAGCAGCAGCAATAGAATTAGGCAGTTGAGAAAGGCTTTGATGGATTTCCCATAGTGTAACAGTGCCCTTTTTTTAGAAGGTTTTTTTCTTGTCTTGGTGTAGAGTGGAGGTTAATAATATCTATGGGCTAAAGAACGAGGAGGCTTTTGCAGAGAGATGGAGGAACAACCAAAGGTTGCGTGGTCCAGAAAGGAGTTGGCTGGTAGGATTAAGGTCAATGTTGCTTGTGAAAGTCCCATAAACTGACAATGGGAATTCATTAATACAGAGAGTGGACATGCAGGGTTGGGGTTCTCCTATGGTGCCAGTGCAGGAGAGTAGAGTGAGAAAGTAAAGGCAGGCTCAGTATGAGATTAGCTGGCAACATTATGGGTCAAGCAGGTGCTAAGAATAGCTGAGCTCCAGAAAGTAGAGAGGCCCTTTAAGAGTAGAGAAGAAGCCAGAATGTGAGAGCCAATGGGGGTGAAAAGTGTTAAACAGTGGGTGGGACTTAGGTGAATTTAATAGAGGTTGGGGCCAGGGAGGGTGGATGGGAAAAAATACAATGAGAGAGAAATGAAATACAGAGAGAAACGAGCATGCAGGCTTTGGGCAAGACCAATCTGGTTGTGCTAGCCTAAGAAGTGGCCAATCAGGGGCAACCAGACAGGAGAGTGCCAGAAGTCAAAACTTTGGATGTAGGAGGCCATACCTTCCAGCGGGCTTTCACCGGAATTTGGCTGCAGCAGCAGAAGCGGGCGGCAGACAGGAGAGCCGCACCACCTTGGAGGAGTTCCAAGCCCAATCAGGGGCTTTGAGCTGTGGAAAAGATAAAGAGTGAAATGATTAAAATAAGAAGTGGTAGATGGGGTGGGGGCGGTGAGAGAAAGACTATGGACAGTAGGAACAGCAGGGGGAGGAGACAGCAGGAGAAACAAAAGAGCTGTTAAATTGGGGGGCTGGGTTATAGGCTAAACAGAAATGAATCCAAAGCAGGAGACAAGGTGGGTAAGTGCTGCACTTGAGCAGGAGGGGGAAGGTAGAGATATGGGAGAATAAGCAGGTAGAGGAGGGGATCAAGCAAGCGGAAAGCTTGGTACAGAAACAAGCAGAGGGATTTAAGAATTCAGGTTGGGCAACAGCAGAAGGAAGGAATCTCTAGAGAGTTACAGAATTTTTTTTTGAGCAAAGAATAGAAATTCAGGACCCAGTAAGCAAATAATCAGCGATACAAGTACTCGGCGTAGCTAGGAGCTAGTGCAAACAATAAAAGTAATTACCTGACACAGTATATACTAAAAAGAGTTACAGAAGTTTTTTGAGCAAAAACAGTAGAAATTCAGGCCCCAGTTAAGCAAAAAAGCATCAGTGATACAACTACTCAGTGGAACTACAGTAGTAGCTAATGCAAACAATAAAAGCAATTACCTAACACAGTATATACTAAAGCAGACGCATTAGTTAGTACCATAAAAATTGGTGTGCAGTAAAGTTGGTACAACTACATATGGTCAGAGGCTAATAAAAAGAGTGAAAAAAAGAAATACAGAGAGAGAGAAACAAAATACAGAGAGAAATGAGCATGCAGGCTTGAGGTGAGACCAATCAGGTTGTGCTAGCCTGAGAAGCAGCCAATCAGGGGCAACCAGACAAGACAGCACCAGAAATCAAAACTTCAGCTGTAGGAGACCATACCTTCCAGTGGGCTTTCAACAGGATTCGGCTGCTGCAACGGAAGTGGGAGGTGGCAAACAGGAGAGTCGCACCTCCTCTGAGGAGTTCCAAGCCTGATCAGGGGTTTTGAGCTTTGGAAAAGAAAAAGCATGAAATGATTAAAATAAGAAGTGGTAGATGGGGCCGGAGCAGTGAGAGAAAGACTGTGGACGATAGGAACAGCAGTGGGGTGGGAGATGGCAGGGGAAAAAAAGAGCTGTTAAATCAGGGGACTGGGTTACAGGCTAAACAGAAATGAATCCTTAGCAGGAGACAGGGCAGGTTGGCACCAAGCTTGAGCCGGGGGGGGAGAGGTATGGGAAAATAAGCAGATAGAAGAGGGGATTAGGCAAGAGAAAAGCCTGGTATAGAAACAAGTAGAGGGATTTAAGAATTCAAGTCGGGTAACAGCAGAAGCAAGGCATCTCTAGAGAGTTACAGAAATTAGTTTTTGTGCAAACAGTAGAAATTCAGCACCCAGTAAGCAAAAAATCAGCGATACAAGTACTCGGAGGGGCTAGGAGCTAGTGCAAACAATTAAAGTAATCACCTAACACAGTATACACTAAAGAGAGTTACAGAAGGTTTTTTGAGCAAAACCATAGAAAATCAGGCCTCAGTTAAGCCAAAAAGAATCAGTGATACAGCTACTCAGTGGGACTAGTAACTAGTGCAAACAGTAAAAGCAATTACCTAACACAGTATATACTAAAGTAGACACATTAGTTAGTACAGCACAAATTGGTGTGCAGTAAAGTTGGTACAACTACATATGGTCAGATGCTAATAAAAAGAGTGAAAAAAATAAATACAGATAGAGAGTAATTAAATACAGAGAGAAATGAGCGTGCAGGCTTGAGGCGAGACCAACCAGGTTGCGTTATCCTGAGAAGTGACCAATCAGGGGCAATTAGACAGGAGAGCACCAGAAATCAAAACTTTGGCTATAGGAGACCGTACCTTCCAGTGGGCTATCACTGGGATTCAGCTGCTGCAGCAGAAGTGGGCGGCGGTGGTGGACAGGAGAGCCACACTGCCTTGAAGGAGTTCCAAGCCCAATCAGGGTCTTTGAACTTCCAGCGGGCTTTCACTGGGATTCGGCCCCAGCCGCAGAAGTGGGCAGAGGTGGACAGAAGAGCTGCACCATCTCAAAGGAGTTCCAAGCCCAATCAGGGGCTTTGTGCTTCCAGCAGGCTTTCACTGGGATTCAGCTGCAGCAGCAGAAGCAGGTGGCGGCAGACAGGAGAGCTGCATCACCTCAGAGGAGTTCCAAGCCTGATCAGGGTCTTTGAGTTATGGATCATGTGAGCTAATGGATGTGGTGGTTTCAGCCTGGGACTGGCTGTTATACAGTTTAGTGCTCTGTCCACTCAGACACAAAGGGCAATTCTAGGAGACATATGCCAAGTGTGGTCCAGCCCCTAGCCTTACTGTCTGCTGAGCTTCACTGATCTTCACCGACTGGGAAAGAGACCAATCACGGGGGGAAGGCAGACTCCAACAGGTGCAAACGCGGGGAGCAGTTCTAGCTGGCTGAATCCCCCTTGGAGTGCACAGTCTGGGCTCCTATCTCTGCTGAGGTGACTTCTCTCCTCAGTTGCTCTGCTCAGACCCAGCCAGCGGCTGCTGTCTCAGCATAAGGAGCAGTTGGAACACTTACCCAGAATTCCTGGCTGCTGTATGTAAATCAAGTTTTTGTACTGCTGTACCACTACTGAAATAGTGGTTGACTAATAGAAAGCTCTCAGCTGAAACACAAAGAACATCCCTAGGAGGCATACACCAAGAGAGGTCCAGCCCCTAGCCTTACTGTCTGCTGTACCCACTACTGAAATAGTGGTTGGCTAATAGAAAGCTCTCAGCCAGAAACAATCAGAAGCAACAGCTCAAATGCAAAGGGCAACCCTAGGAGGTATACACCAAGTACATTCCAGCCCCTAACCTTACTGTCTGCTGAGCTTCACTGATCTTCATCGACTGGAAGAGAGACCTCCTCTACTCCAGTCTCTAGTTGTGCTACTAAGTAGCATACCTGAACAAACTGTTTGTTTTTCAGCAGGAAGGAGAAACAAAGGTTCTGTCCCCACCCACCCACCCCAGTCCTCTTCCTATATAGGTTCTGCATGTCATCACCCACTTCCAACCTGAACTAACTAGAAGGCACAAAACAAAACAAAAAAAACTCATTATTCTGTTTTCTTTTTTGTCCACACTTCCTGCAAAGAAATGGGAATCAGCACTACCTCTCAACTAAAACAAAACAAAACAAAAAAAAAGGACCTTGTCAGTTGCAAAAACTGCAGTGCACTGTACAATAAGCTCTACAAACGGCAACCAGAACCCTGCCAAGCGTGCTGTGCCATAGCAGATCTTGCAGCCCAACTACAGCATGCTTGGACTATAATATACGACCTCCAATACATGAAACTCTATAGCACACCTCCTCAACCCCTCACCCCCACCACCACCACCAGTACCAGCATGTCAGCCAGGGGCCAAACCTCAAGGCAGGGCCCAGAAAATGGCAGGTGGTAAGGAAAAAGAGGCATCATAGGAGGCCCAGGAAGGAAGCCAAAAACCAGGAGAATTTCCCAGCTATTCAAACCAAAAACAGATTCGCTCCACTGTTACCAACCACAGACAAAGTAATACAAGGTAAGGAAATCAAACCACCAAAAAAGGCTAACACACCAATTAAAACCAATACAAACTATGATAAAAACAAAAATACTAATACTCAGAATATAGCCAACAACAATACCAGAACCAAATACAATAACAACAAAAATACTAAAACTCTTAAATACAAATATAAACAAAAGCAAAATTCTCATAATCGGGGATTCCATGATCCAAGGAGTGGAACACCACCTAACACAAAATGTTAAAAGTGACATCGTGGCAAAGTGTCTACCTGGAGCCTCTGCAAGTAGGGACACTAACTGCATAAAGACAATTATGCAGGAATCAGGGTATGTTACACATATAACAATACACCTTGGTACCAATGACTTGGCAAATCGCACAGTTCAGGAGGCCAAGAAACACTTTGAGGACCTGGCCAACAAATTTTCTTCCCTTAAGTCCAAATTAGCCTTCTCAGAAGTGCTGCCAGTGTGGGGAAAAAGGAAAAAGCACCAAGTGAGTCAGAGAGATTGAAGTAGGTGAATTCAACTCATGGCTGCAAGATTGGTGCCAAGACAAGGGATATCACTATATAGGGAACTAGCACAACTTTTGGGAAAGAGCTTTTTTTAAATATGACAGATTGCACCTAAACAGAGAAGATGTGCGAGCACTCTGGCACTCTGACAAAATTGTGATGTCTATATAGGTAGTTTAAACTAAATAAAGGGGAGTATGATGCAACTCACACCCCTGCCATCGGTTGGCTGCTCATCACTCACCAAAATGCCAAATGTGTGCACACATCCTCAGAAAACAAATCTGAGTGAACATCCACCCGAACCAACAACCTCCATAATCTCTTGGCCAGAAAGAGCAAACTGGAGTAGACCAGGAAGAGGGTACATCTTCACGTCAAAGAGGATGCGCATTCCTGGAAGGCAATGGCTCCAAATACTAGGAACCTAGTCAACAAACTTCCTGAACTCACAGCCATCTTGGAAACAAAAAGGTTGCACTCAGTGACTGTAACAGAAACATGGTTCACTGAATACCACAGATGGGATATGGCCATTCCTGGTTACAATCTGTTCAGGAAAGATAGGCAGGGCAAATAAAGAGGGGGAGTGGCATAGCCATTTACATTCGGGAGGAAATAAAAGCCACTGAAGTAAAAGGGCAACTAGGGACTTTGAGTCACTGTGGCTAACAGTAGACACGGGCAAGGGAAAACCCTTCAGAATCAGCTTTGTGTACTGGCCCCCAAATCAAGGAGATAAAGAAGACAAAGCCCTAATGGAGGAAATCCACAAAATGTCTGATAAAGGTGAAGTAATTCTGGTGGGGGACTTCAACCTACCAAATATTAACTGGAGCACATTAACATCAGCAACAACAAGAGGCAGGGACTTCTTATTGTCACTAGAAGGCACGGGACTGTGCCAACTTGTTAAAACCACAACAAGGGGAGACGCCATTCTCGATCTTGTCCTCACAAGCTTGAAAAGGATCAAGGGCATCGAATTGGGATGGCATATGGGCAACAGCACCATCGCATGGTAAGCTTTAAGGTAAACATAACACAGGACACCAGCCACTCAAAGATAAAGGTGCTAGATTTCAGAAAGGCTGACTTCCAAAAAATGAGGAATAACGTAAGTAGCCAGTTAATGGAAATAGAGGTTGAGGAGGTGGAAGTCATGTGGGAAGACTCCACAGAGCAATAAAGACTGATACAGATCAATATGCCAGATGGGTCAGCAAAGCAAAAAGAAAAATAAATCCTCTATTGTTTTCCAAGGAAGTGGCTACCAGTCAAAGAAAAAAAGAAGGTGTTCAGTATATACCAGGAAACCAAAACTGAGAAAGACTAGGAGTCATACAAGGAAAAAATGAGAGAGTCTAACAAACAAATTAGAAAAGCAAAAGCCCAGACAGAGGAAAAGATAGCAGAAGGGGCAAAGAGAGGAGACAAATCATTTTTTAGTTATATTAGGGAATGTAGGAAGGTAAAAGGGGGATAGTAAAGATTGCTACTGAAGAAGGGAAATGTACCAGACATGACCCAGAGAAAGCTGAAATCCTCAACAAATACTTCTGCTTGGTGTTTACCAAAGAGGACCCAGGGGATGACCCAGCCCTGAAAAAGCACAACACTCCAGGACCAGGGGCAGACACGATTCCCTTTGCTGAAGCCAAAGTATGGGAGGTGCTAAATAAACTAAAAGCAGACAAAGCCATGGGACCAGACAAGATGCATCCCAGAATCCTTAAGGAACTGGGGGCAGAATTAGCAGCCTCTCTGGCACTTCTGTGCATGAAATCCTTGAAGAGCAGTGTGGTACCCAAAGACTGGAGAAAGGCAATAGTGGTTCCACTTCACAAATCAGGCAGTTGTGAAGAGGCTAGTAACTACAGACCAGTGAGCCTCACGTCTATAGTAGGGAAACTAATGGAGACACTACTCATACAGAGGATCATAGCATTCCTTGAAACTAGCTGCCAACGAGACCCTAAACAGCACGGTTTCACAGCAGGTAGGTCATGCCAGACAAATCTGCTCACCGTCTTTCGGATGAGAGGTTAAACCAAGGAACCATCTGGTGGATGTTAAAGATCCCATGGCACTTATCGAAAAGAGTGGGGGAATTTTTTATTAACAGAACTTCAGAAAAAAAAATCAGAATACATTGTTAATTCACAATAGTATCGAAAACAACAATAAATAACAGGAACTCAAACAAACAAAGAGGAGTAATAATAAAAAAATTAAAAAGGAAAAGGAAAAAATTTGAAAATGGTAAAAGGAAAACAAACCCAAGTTCAGAAAGCACATTACAAAATTCGTGTGATTGGAAAATCATTATCTGTTACCCAAGGTAAATTCCTCCAGTTCGACCCTAATTGAACACACTATATCTTCCTGTTTCATATTTATAAATATTTAACAATTCAGAATACATTTTCTGTAAAAGTTCTGTATAAGAGAAATCTTTCTGCTGTAAAGTAAAAAGACACCTGTTTTGCCAAATAAACCATTTAAAAACAGCAAAAATAACATGCAATGTACCATAATCCCATTTGTTCCAGTTGGGAGTATAGGAACCATAAATCAAAACATTGTAATTTACATGTGTAAATGCCGGTTCTTTCCAAACCGTGGCAACATAACTCCAAAAGTGAGATATATACAGACATAAAAAATATAAATGTTGTATTGTCTCAAAAGTTTGAAAGCAACCAGGACGGGAACAGTTACGATCTTGTAACTATTTATGAAATTGATTTCGCTTAACATTAAGTTTTTCGTGACCACATAACCAAGTGACATCCCAGAATTTGGGAGGAATACGGTTATGAGATATTAAACCCTGCAGGGACAAATGCAACTCACCCGAACATTTTGGGAATATAACAGGCTCCGAAAAACATGAATCTAGAACATACTTGTATAAGAATTTTTTATTTTTAGAAAGTATCCAGCCACTGGGAATTTTCCATTGTCTCAGTTTAAGAAAAACTTCACGGTGATAAGGTTGCACATTGGCAAGTGTACTCAAACGCCTTAATCTGCCATCCACCCACTCATTATACCATAACCCTATTTTCTGAAAAAAAAAGGCTGGTCCATAATTTAGGAAGATTTTTCAATAACGGAAAAAAATTAGAAAAAAAAAACTGACAATAAAAGAAAAGGAGAGGATTTATCATATTCAAAGCTCCCCGGGATACAGGCAAATATAGAATATTATGCTTAATAGGGTTAAGACGGCTACCCCAAACAGCTTGAAAAAAGATGCTAAATAAAGTAGCTTCCCTTTGCTTAGGTGGAGGAAAAATGTTACTCAAAAATAAAAATAAAGGCACCAAATATGTTAGTATCAAATGAATACGTTTCAGCTTAGAAAATTGCCATCTATTCCAGTTTTGTATCATAATCTTACCCTTGTTCAAAAGAATATCCCAGTTATAAATAGCAGGTGTAGGTGAACCAAAAAATATACCCAAAATCTTTATGGGGTGGGATGTGAATTTGATGTTACACATAATCGTCTGTTCAGGTAGTGTACCATTCAAGGCATATCCGAGACATTTGGACAGATTTAAAGCTGTACCAGAAGAAGATCCAAACAATTGGCACATATCCACAGCAGAGTGAACAGAAGAAACAGTAGGGGTGCATATGCAAATATCATCTGCATAAGCAATGGTGGAGAAAGGTATCAACACTCCAGGAACTGAAATAGGGGGTATCAAGTTATTCAGGGTACGTAACAATGGATCAATACTATACACATATAATAACAGACTGATCGGACAACCCTGTCAAACTCCCCGCTGCACCGGAAGCATAGGTCCTAGGTGCCCATTCACCAAAGGAGATACAGTTGCAGATTTATAAAGTGTCTGTAACCAAGAAATAAAAAGGGATGGAATACCATAATGCTTTAATGTGAGTCGTAAAAAATCGTGGTTTACTGAATCAAAAGCCCCTTTTTGGTCTAAAGACAGGACAAATCCAGGTAAGCCAATAGTAGTGGATCTGTCAAAAATTTCACGCAAAAAAAGTAACTGGTCAATTATAGATCTATGAGGGAGTGTACAAAACTGTGCAGAAGAAAGTAAATAGGAAGACACAGTCAAAAGTCTTGTATTTAAGATTTTCATTAGAATTTTTAAATCAACATTTAATAAACTAATTGGTCTCCAGTTTGAAAGAAGCTTTCTATCACCTTTTTTATGCAAAAAAATCAAAACACCCCTCATCAGTTCTAAAGGACAATCAGAACTAGTTAAATCAGAATACACATCTGCAAGTTCCTGAGATAATTTGGTCCCTATTAATTTATAAAATTCAGCAGTTAGACCATCCAGACCAGGTGCTTCATTGCTTGAAAGGGTATGTATAACTGTGAGGACTTCCTGCAATGTGATGGGATTAACCAAATCAGATAATAATAAAGGAGGACAGAAAGGAATCTCAATACCACTGAGATAAGCCCGAGAAGAATCTAAATCTGCAGGCTGAGCTTTAAAGAGTGCTGCTGTGTATGACGTCACCTCTGACATCAGCTCAGCTTGTATAAGTTTTTCCTGACCATCACACCCCAGTAAACTGATGAAAACTTTTTTCCCAACCCTTTCCTTGGTACCAAGAAAGGGACAAATAGTGGCAAACTGCCAAGTACCAAATTGTTGTTGAAAATGTAAAACTTTTGATTGGTGTTTATGAAATGGTACCATTTTTACTTAAGATGTTTTATTTGGGAGGAAAAGTCATGTGTAGTAGTCTGGGCCATAGACATTACCTTTTGTAATTGTGCACGAAGTTGCAAATAAGAAAAATATGCAGCAGAGCATTGAAATTTTCCAAACTGTTTCAACAGAGAAATAACATCCAATTTTGTATCCATCCACCATAAAAGTGGATTTTCATACATCTCGTATAGCGATTTTCTTGCCATTATAAAATAATTTATGTGTTGCAAAATGTCCTGCTGTAGTAACAATTGGGAATTTAGCCTCCAGAGGCCCCTACCAAAGGAGAAAGCTTCCATAGACCCAACCGTAATGCACAATGCACAATGATCAGAAAATTCCACAGGGGTAACCCATGCAGACTGTAAAGGGAAATTCCTATTAATAAAGAAAAAATATATTCTAGTAGCAAAGGCACCTTTATGAAAAGTAGGTGTTGTAGATGTATGTGACTGGGCATATGCATCAAGCAAACTTGCGGTGTGGACCACCTTAGCCAAACAAGACATGTCACAAAAAAACTTTGGTAGTCTTTGCTCCCGTGCCCCTATCCTTGTTAGACAATCCACAATTAAAATCACCACCCCAGATTACATTAAAGGAAGTGTGAAGATATGGTTGTAAAAGTTGGAAAAGATCCACCCTGGTTGCTTTCGTTTGAGGGGCATAGACATTGAGTAACCTGTAACACGCCCCCTGGTGTACAATATCCACAAGTAATGCCCTACCAGGAACCAAATCTATTAATTTTAGGACTTTCACAGCCAATGTAAAGAGTATTGCAACCCCTGTACATCTCTCAGATCCTAGTGACCAATATGAGTCCCCCATGTGCCAACGTTTTGCAGCACCAGTTAATTCAGCAATAGTGTGTAAACGCGTGTCCTGTAAAAATAATATATTACAGTGTAGGGTATTTAAAAGGGAGAATAATGCAGATTGCCTTATCCGGTTTTTGATGCTGTTCACATTAAGAGAACAGAAAGTTAAAGAGGAAACCATTTAAGTAGGCATGAAACTCATGGCGGTTTACGTTTATTTTTTTTCCCTTTTTTAACAACTGCTGAGTTAGATTTCAGAGGGAGGGTTGGAAGAGGAACACCCTCTGAGTCTACTTCCACAGATTTTCCCATAGGGTCCATTCCAGACTGGGCAGATTCAGAGTCAGCATCTGATACATCTTGTGCAAGAAGAAGGGCATGAAAACGGTTAGTCGTAGGGGTATTTAGTAATTTTGGTACTTTAGAAGCAGGTTGGATATGATGGGTCTTACTCCGCGTTTCTCTAGAAAGAAAAGGTAGTGCCTGAGGGAGCGGGGGTGGAGGCATAGATCGTTTGTCTAGAGAAATGGAACCCTGAGGCGGGGGTCACAGAGGTGTATCTGCCCAAAGCCAAAAGGGGGTGGGGGTTCATGAGGGACAGAAAATGTCAAATCTGGGGAAACCAAGGTATTGGGAACAACAGGTGCAGCAGGGGCCTTAGAGAGAGTGGTTCTGGAGTGTTGTGCAGTTGAAATTAACTCTTTGGTCTTCAGATGTTTGAGCTTCTGAGTGTTGGTGAGTCGCCACAGGACAAGTAGCGTAAGAGTGTCCAGGGGCAGTACATAAGGAACACACAGCTATATTCCTACAGTGTTCCCGCACATGACCCAAGAAATTACACAGAGTACATCGAAGGCGGTCACAAGCACTGCTGATGTGACCAGGCTTCCCACACCTATAACAGGATTTAGGCTGCCCTGCATAGAAAAGGACCCCTCTATCTTGTCCCAAAAAAATACAGTTAGGAAGATGCTGCAACCCATCTTCCGAGGAACGTAGGATAACCCTCATACGCCATCCCCCAGTCCAAATATCTTCTGAATCGAAAATTGCCTCAGGATGCCCCAATACCATGCACCTCTGTTTCAGCCAATAAACCAGATCTACAACACTGACACTCTCATTTTGAAAGAGAACAGTAACTGTCTTATGAGCTGGTTTAGTAAGGGGAACAACATCAAAGGGGGACCACAAAGGGGTCTGCTTTACTATACGATATTTAGCCCAAAATTTTTCTAAACCAGTATGAAATTTAAAACTAACATCAAAAGTTTTTTCTCCAGATACATGTATTAGAGCATACATTTCAGCTGAAGTAAATTGCAAGCTTTCTTTAAGCAATTTTTTTGCCACAAATGACCTATCAGGAAAGACATCCATCCCTCCTTTATAAATAAAACAAACTGCATTATGTCTCTTAGCCGAATAAGTCGGGGAGCGAAAAAGAGAGGCATAAGAGCATGTTGTAGGTTGTCCTAAAGTAGGCACAGTGCTTGGTGAAATGTTGTCAGAGAGAGTTTCTTCGGTGGCAGTTTTAGAGATTTCGGGAACTGTAGGTCCAGAAGATCATGAAGGAGAGACACTAGAGTCTGTCATATTCACCCCAGGAATTTTGATAGGGGAGAAGCCTGAAATCCATTTACCGGATTCTGGGAGCTGTGCCCAGCCCGCAGAAGTCAAGGTCTTGGAAACTGACCAAGGAGTATCTGCGTCATCAACCTGGTCAGCCCAGGAGCGTTTTTGGTCAGTAGAAACTTTTTTTGTAATGGGTTTGAAAGTCCATTGTTGTTTCACACCAAAAGAAAAAATAGTAGCATTGTGCTGATCCAATACTGAAGAAACGTAAACAGTACCTGAGGTAGGTGGTGCAGAGCAAAAGGTAGTTGGCGTTTCAGTCGGAGTTGTAGAAACTTGCAGGTCAGCTTCAAATACCTGCTGTGCAGCAACCTCGCTGTCAAACAGCATTTGCTCAGCTGTCAGAGTAGTTCCAAATGGTAGTTCCACATTCTGCCGCTGAATTGGAAGCAAAGGCTGTACCGGAGCTCCGAAAGCGAACTCAGTAAGGTGTTCAGTAGATACTGTCAAAGTAGAAGGTAAAGTTGAAACAAGCTGCTTCCTCTCAGTCAAAGTATGTGTAGGAATCGCAAGGTTGTTATTAGAGTCTGGTTCCATAGAAGCTTCAAAAAAGACATCCGAATCAGTGGTTTCACTCATAGAAGCTAAAACCGGCCCCCTGGCCTGCAGCACATCCTGCTGCAACAAAGGCTGCTCAGCTACTGAGCTTTCCATCTCGACGGTCAGCAAGTCCCCCTACTGGCAAACAGTAGGGGAATTTCCCCGGTGTCCTGGCCAAATTTCCCTCATTCACTAAGAATACCACCAACAGCTTAATCTGGTTCAAGGTCAGTTGCCATTCATCTGTATCCCCCTTCCCCAGGTCGTGCCTGAAAATAGGCAGGATTTGTCTAGTGCACTTACCCGGTGAACAAAAACTAAATAAAATAAATAAATAAAAAAATTTTGACTACACTACAAAAATAATGGATGACGGTGGGACAGTAGATGTGGTCTACCTAGACTTTAGTAAGGCCTTCGACTCAGTTCCACACAGAAGGCTGGTAAAGAAGCTTGACCATACAGAGATTGATCCAGAAGTAGTCAGATAGATACAAAACTGGCTACAAGGCAGAACTCAGAGGGTACAGGTTAATGGAATGCAATTGGCAGAAGGTAGGTTGACCAGCGGGGTGCCCCAGGGCTCAGTGCTGGGGCCTCTGCTTTTTAATGTTTTTATAGCACACATCACTGACAGACTGGCAGGGAAGGTGTGTCTGTTCGCAGATGACACCAAGATATGTAACAGGGTGGACACCTCAGAAGGAGTGAGCAAGATGGAAGCTGACCTCAAGAAACTAGAAGAATGGTTTGGAGAGTGGCAGCTGAGATTTAACACCAAAAAGTGCAAGGTCATGCACATAGGAAAGAAAAATTCAAGAAAGGAGTATTACCTAGGAGGTGAAAGACTGGTGGCCTCAAACCAGGAACGAGATCTGGGAATCATAATCTCAGATGACTTGAAGGTTAGTAAGCAGTGTGAGAAGGCAACATTGAAGGCCAACAGAATGCTGGGCTGCATTGGGTGGGGAATCACGAGCAGGAGGAGAGAGGTGGTACTACCACTGTATAGATCGCTGGTCAGGCCTCACCTGGAATACGGAGTCCAGTTCTGGAAGCCTCACCTCAGGAAAGACATTGGCTGGGTGGAAACAGTACAGAGAAAGGTGACAAAAATGTTTCAGAGTCTGCAGTACATGTCTTACAAGGAAAGACTTAGGGAACTGAATATGTACTCCCTGGAACAGAGAAGAGAGAAAGGGGACATGATTGAAACATTCAAGTACAGAAAAGGCATTAACAAGGTACAAGCACAGGAACTTTTTCACTTCAACAAGGGCTCCAGAACCAGGGGACATGATCTCAGGCAGCAAAAAGGGAGGTTCTTTACCAACACGAGGAAGTTTTTCTTCACAGAAAGAGTGGTGGACACCTGGAATATCCTGCCCCAAGAGGTAGTGGGGGTCAACACTGTGGGAGGATTCAAGAATGGATGGGATAGACACAAGGGAGCCCTGACTACAAAGGGCAACTAGAGTGTCAAAAAAGGTCTAAAACAAATGGACGGACTAGATGGACCTAGTGGTCTCCTGCTGCCATCAGCTTCTATGTTTCTACGTTTCTAAAATATCATGCATGAGCTATATTTCAGTGATACTCTACTGACCTTTAATTGTCATAAGGAGAAACATTTTTTTGTTTGGACACTGAGGTCAGAGAAAAGCCTGCTTCTTAGTCTTTGAATTGGTTGGCGGTGTTGCCTTTTGGTATAATGACAGGAATATTAGCATTTCAAGCACGATTGGTCTGAACAGACATTTCACAAAGAAGATACAACACTGGACATACATGACCTTTTCTAATGAGCAAGTAAAACAAGAGGCAATGCTCATAAAGTGAAAAAGCTAAATTATTCAATTAGTAGCCTGCAAATATCAGCGTCTCCAATAAGATAGACTTGTACCCAACAAGCAACCTTTCATCACTTCTCAGAAACTCAAGTCAATGCTTCATTTACTCTTCCTGAGTAGTGTTTCAGTGCATGGCGGTAACTAAAACATTTCCAAACTATGAGGCCACACCTGCTGGCATGCGTCATCTGCAAACAAAGAAAATACATTTTGTGTTCTAAGCTGGAGACCAACATAGGAGGTTCCCAGCCCATGGTACAACAGTAAACATTATCTACTTAAAATGACGTAATATCCCACCAAACTGTATTTCATCCACCCACTCAACAAGGCTAATTTGATTGGATTTGGCTTCTGAACACTGGAGCCCTCTGAAACAAGCTATTCCTCCTTTCAGTTGCCTGAAGCTACTGAGAAACCCAGTCTATTGTGCATTTTAGTAAATGAAAGCACTGACTTTTCACTTATACAAATGCATATGGAAAGCCTTTCATTATGTACCCCATTTCACAGAAAGGGGCAAAGGATTACAGAGGAAAGGTATGTAGGTTTCAGGACAATTTGAGAGCAAACCAAGTTTTTGAAAGGCCCAGAGCTACAGTATACTGATTTACCTGCCTGGAGTGCTCCAGGAAGCTCTACTTGGGCTGTTTCATAAACAAATAAATATTTGTTTTTAATATTAGCATAATTCTGTCATATAGTATTGTTTAAAGGGTCAGGAACTCTAAATACTGACATTTCTATTAAGAAATCATTCTTTTGGCTGCGTGAGACACACTGACTTCCTTAGCATCCTGGCTTACGGTTTATTTAAGGGCTAGTGCTGTCTGATCTAAAACTAATGTAACCCTCCATGTTGGCAGCTTACTTGTCAGCCCCCCCAAAAAGGTTAATTTCCCCAGGGTTTTGCTTCCACACCCCCATTTTGTTTTTCTTCTGGGTCCCGGCTTCCTGGCTTGCCCCTTGCGTTTGTACCTCTCCTGCCAGCCCCCGTATGGTTTTTAAGCGAGAGTGGGGCCACAGGAGCTGGTTTGTGGACCCACCAGTTGCAAAAATGGCACTACAGTGCCATCGAGCTCCGTGCATGCACATTGGCACATTTTCGTTCGCCCGCTTCGGCGGCCTTTCTTTGTGCTTTTTTGATGGTCCCGGTCCCAGGGCAATGTAAGAGAGGGACTGGACACCTGGGCAAGACCAATAAGGTGGTAGAGAAGTGGCAGAAGAGTTTTTTGAAAGCACAAATCATGCTGCAGCACTTGGGAGCTGCTTTATTAATATTCATGAGGCAGCACCACTTTGAAGAGTCGGGAGCCTGTCTAGCGCTGGGGAGACAGTGTTTAGTGCTAGCAACAGACAGGAACAAGGAAAAAGATTAAATAAATAAAGCAAAGGTGTGGCTGCAGATCTGTGGGGAAAATAAATGAATAAATTGTATTCACGGACTGCAACCAGGGAATAAAGTGGAATAGTATCTGGACTGCACTGGGGCAATGTGTGTGTTGCCTTGGGACACTCAAAAATGGCAGCAGTGACAGAGAGAGGGTTAAAGGGAAAGGCTAAAAGTGCAGTCACTTAGGGCACATGGGGGCTACACATGTGTGGGGAAAATGTAAGATAAAGTTAAAGGGTTTGGCTGCACAGGTACATTAAATCTGGGACTCTGTGTAAACTGTGGACACTTCATCATCGGCCACCATGTTTTGCAGTCATGAGACACCAGCCAGCCAACCACTGAGCCAGGATTCTTGCCAGGGACTCTGGGACTGTGTGAAAGGACTTTTGAGGGCAAATACTGGGAGAAGTTTTGGTGCCTTTTTCTGCACCAATGAGGCATTGAGGGAGTCTCATACATACTAATTTTTGCCTAAGGACAGTGGCTCCAGCAAATGGAGAGTGAGGAAAGGGCTCCCAAAAGTCAAGGACAGTTGGAGTTTGAGTCAGTTCGGCAGGAGCTCCTCCAGGACGGGGGGGGTGGGGTTCTTGCCCCTGGAGAGAATGGGGCTGCAGGATGGGCCTGCCTGGAAGCTGTCAACAATTTGCCCCCCAGGGCAGGGAGTGCCTGCCCCATCAGGAAACGAGAAGCAGGAGAGAGAAAAGAGGTGCAAGAAGCAGCTTGGCAGAGCGAAAAGAAAATGTGCAGGATAAGGGACTCTGTAGTTATGAAATTGTGTCACATTGGTGAGATGAAGGCAGCTTGAATGGATAAGGGAAAGCTGCAGGTTATAAGAACTTGAGCTGAATTCATAGGGCACCTGAGTGGTGGGAAGAAGAGAGAAATGGTTGCATCCTGAGCCTGGATAAAAGGACAAAGGTTGGGTCTAAGCCTAGAAAAAGATCAAGGTTGTAGAAAAAGACCAAGGTTGTGTCCTGAGCCTGATAAAAGGACAAAGGTTGCCTCTAAGCCTGGGAAAAAGATGGAATACAGAAGGATGATGAGGAACAAGACAATATAGATGTGCTAAGAGAAGAAACAGAAGAGTGAGCCTCTTCAATTGGAGAATTGATATGTGATTGCACGGTGAGAAAAAGGGACTTTGGAGGGAAGGTGATATGTGTGAGCCAGAGCAAGAATGTGGCTGTATTGAACTTTAGAGACAAAGGCCCTGTCCACACTACACCACTCAGCCCAGTAACGGATGCAATCCGTTACAGCCAGAGAGCGGTGCAGTGCGTCCACACCTCAGTGATGTCCATTATGGGACCGGCACTGCCGGGCCACACTTTGGGAGCCGGGTGACCGTTACGGCAGCTCCCGATCCCACAATGCAACACGCGCTGCACTTATTGCCCTGCAGAGGACCATTACCAGCCGTCCACACCACCACCGGTAACATTACCAGGGCGGGGCTGGTTTCATAACCGTTGTTGAAACCACCTCATATGTGGTTTCAGACAATATTTACCTGGTCCCTGTAACGCTACAGGTGTAAACGTGACCTGTTACAGTAACATTTTACACCCTCTGTAACGTTACAGAGGCATAGTGTGGACAGGGCCTGTGAAAAGCAGAAAGATGGACAGGTGCTTTTCAGGAATAGGTACCTGTTGTCTGCTCCTGAGATGCATCGAGGAAAAAGGAACCAATTGCTTTGGCTACACACCATGGCAGGAAAAGAGAAAGAGAGAGAAGCAGCAGAAGAGAATGTGCTGAATGTTTCTGCTGACACCCAGGGCCAGCTGAGGAACTCGCTAACCCCCTTCAAGTGGGGTCTGCTGCTGCAGGAGATAACAGGTCTTGTACCAAAGTGCTAGGGTGCTCTGATCGGAGGGAGCTGAGCCGTGGGGCCACTCCTTGGTCTGGGTCCTCTGTAATTAGCAGGCCCTGCCCACATGCTCTGCAATGGAGTCTGTAATGGGCTGAAGGGGACAAGCTGCAAGATCTGCAAGCAAGAGAATGAGAGAGTAAGCTGCAGCCTCTGTGCCCTTGTTTCAAGCATCAGAGCCCGGTTCTGCTTGTGTTGCCACCAATACCCAGGATGTCAGTGAAGTGTGCCATCAAAGGACTGATTCTGCAGAACCATGAGTAAAAAGCAGAAATTGTCCTGTAGCTGGGGACTGTAAATAGTTTTAGCACACATACTGGGGCTGGAGATAGAGCTGAGGTTTAGATAAGAGAAAGAATGTAAAAAGTTAAAATTCTTCAAGCGTACCAATGTCGGCTACCAGCTGCACCTCAGGCTTCAACTTAAATCTGGGTACCCAGTAAATGGACTTTGGGGTTTGAAATGGACTGGGACCTGTGGGGCTAGATTTGGGCATTTCCTGTAGCAGTTAGCTACTTTAGATAGATCTGGTGGTTGCACTGATTGCAATATGGGTTTGAATCAGCAAGGGAAACGTGATTTTGGGAAATGCAAATTAAAATGTTGTTTAAACTCTATTCCACTTACCCAATCCCAAACCCTTTCCTTGTAAATAAATCAAAATGTTGTTGATTTGCAGCAGAGATGACTCCAGAGCCTAATTTTAGTGAGCAGGTTGTTGACTGAAATGGAAAAGTAAATGGTGCATCTGAATGTGAGGAGGTTCGAACCTGGTAAGTCTGTGTCTGGGGTAACTGTTGGGGAGGTGGGTTGGTAAGACATCACAGGGGTTGTACTGCAAGTAATCAGACCCACTGAATATGTACTCTGGGTGAAGGCACTGCCATTTTATTTTAGTTTTTGGGAAAGCACACCCTGTAGGTCAGCTATGGGAACCCAGGCCCCTTGCCCTTGATTGGGCCCACAAGGCAGGGATTGTAGCCCTCTCCCAGATGGCACCAGAGAGGGGCTACACTAACAAACAGAATCCAGTGCAAACCACACACACACACACACACACACACACAAACACGGTAAATCTGAGAAGTAAAACATTTAAACTGCCTGAAATGACTATTTTCTTACTTTTAACTCCATGAAAAAGGGGTTCTCTTAGCAAGCCAAACCATCAAACATCAAGGTGGAGCCCCATGGTTTGGTCCCAACTATGAAATGCCTGCAGTGGCCACTCTTAAACAGAGTGCATTGCCTAAATTGGCTTCTTTAAAGTAAAGTGCTTCCACCCAGGTAATTTCACAGGTGATCAAAGGGAGCATGCTAAAAGGAGCAACACAAGCTCCCAAACTCGTAACACATTCCAAAGCCAGCATGCTCTAACCTTTGCACTGCTCATAAAATTCAATTCACTTTTCTGCTGAGGGGTACTACTGGTTTGTGGTATGTAACAAACAAAGAGATGCCTGTGCCCCCCACCCACAGTAAATCTGAGAAGTGAAACATTTCTTTTAAACTGCCTGAATTGGCTATTTTCTTACTTTTCACTCTATGAAAATATATTCCCTGGAGGAAAGAAGGGAGAGGGGAGATTTGATAGAGACTTTCAAGTACCTTAGGGGAATAAACAGGGTACAGATGGAAAGCATATGTCAGAGAAAGCTCTGCACAACAACAATGGGGCACGTTATGAGTCTGAAGGGTGGAAGGCTCAAGGGTAATGTTAGGAAGTACTTTTTCACAGAGAGTGGTGGAGCCATGGAACAGCCTTCCAGCAGAAGTGCTTTGTGTGAAAACAATACGGGGGTTCAAGAGTGCATGGGATAGACATAAGGGGACCCAGGAGATGTGCAGAGCAGGAGAATCGCAGATCAAATAGGATCTGGGGCTGCAGCAGTGAGTAGGGAAATGGGCAGACTAGGTGGGCCATATGGTCCCTATCTGCCAACAGATTCTATGTTTCTGTGAAAGAGGGGTCCTCTTAGTTTTCAGATTGGAACTGCAATGTGAGCAAGCTAAACCACCAAACGGCAAGGTGGAACCCTATGGGTTGGTCTTAACTACGAAATGCCTATAGTGGCTACTCTTAAGTAGAGTGCATCACCTAAGTAAAGTTCTTCTATCCAGGTAATTTTGCTGGTGATCAAAGGGAGCATGCTAAAAGCAGTACCACAAGCTCCCAAACTCGTAACACATTCCAAAACTACCATGCTCTAACCTTTACATTGCACACAAAATTCAGTTCACATTTCCGCTGAAGGGTGCTACTGGTTTGTAGCATGTAATAAACAAACAGAATCCAGAATTTTGGAATATGTTGATCTTAAAACTAGGCTGATGATTACTGTTCCTAGGTAACAAGTGACTTATTGATGTTCTTAGAGCTCCTTTGCTATAGTGAAAATAGTATACTGGTGGGGCTTTACAAGGTATTATAAATTGGGTAGGAAAATTCCTGCATCATGATTGACTACAGTTGTGCCCATTGTCATGATAGATTCAGCCATTTCATGCATCACATGCTAATGCAGTACTTTGCAACAGCCAGAGACTTGATGACCATTCTGTGCTGCGTATATGTTGATATTTACATGCTGTCTCTTTTCCCACCCATAAGTCAACCTAGCAGTGCATTCAGATTTTCAAAGGGGTGTATCGCTATTAAAGTCGTCCTAGATCTTGGCAGTCATCGCTTAAAACGACCTCCTGAAAACCACTTTTCCCTTTTTGTAGCAACGTGTTCTTCTTGGGTACTTAGGCGGCACCTTGGGGGAAAATGTATGTGGAATTTCAGCTTAATCTAAGCAGAAATGCCAAAGTTATCAGCCCTTGTGTGTGACATATTGTAAGCCAAAGGCAGGCTCTCTCAGAAGAGCAGAAATCTGTCCTTGGTGCTTGGCAGTCACCACTTAAGAACACCTCCCCAAAAAAAAACACCTTTCCCTTTTTGTAGCAACATGTTCTTCTTGGGATATTTAAGGAATACCTTGGGGAACATATGTCTGGAATTACAGCTTAAACTAAGCAGAAATGCAAATGTTATCAGTCCTTGTATGTGTTGTCTGCCAAGCAAAAACAGGCTCTCTGAACAGAAATCAGTCATCACTTACAACCACTCCTGAAAAGCACTTTTTCCATTTTATAGCAGAATGTTCTTCTTTAAATAGTAATCTGACACCTTGGGAAACAATGTATCTGGAATTTCAGCTTAATCTAGGCAGAAATGTCACAGTTATAAGCCATTTTGTATGATATCTGCCAAGGAAAGACAGGGTCTCAGCAGAAATCAGTCTGTGGATCTTGGCAGTCATCATTTAAAACAACCCTCTGAAAACCACCTTTCCCTTTTTGTTGCAACATGTTCTTCTTGGGGTATTTAGGGAACACCTTGGAAAATATCACTAGGAACATATATCTGGAACTGCAGTTTAATCGGAGCAGAAATGCCAAAGTTATCAGTCATTTAGTGTGATGTCTGCCAAGCAAAAACAAGCTGTCTGAACAGAAATCTGTCCCTGGAGCTTGGTGGTAATAACTTAATCCCCTTCCCCAAGAAACATGTTTCCTTTATTGTAGCCACATGTTCTTCTTGGAGTGTTATGGGGACACATCGGAGAACCTGAATCTGGAATTTCAGCTTAAACTAAGCACAAATGCCAAAGTTATCATATCAGCTATTTTGAGCGATATCTGCCAAGCAGAAATCTGTCACTGACTCCTGGCAGTCATCACTAATAACCACCCAACGGAAACCATCTTCCCCTTTTTGTAGCAACATGTGCTTCTTATGGTATTAAGGGACACCTTGGGGATGATATATATATGGAATTATGTCTGCCAAACACATACAGACTCTCTGAGCAGGAATCTGTCCCTAGATCCTGGCAGTCATCAGATAAAACCACAGCCTGAAAACCATCTTTCCCTTTTCTGTAGCAACATCTTATTATTTGGGGTATTAAGGGAGCACCTCGGGTAACATGTATGTTGAATTGTAGCTTAATCTAAGCAGAAATGCCAAAGTTATGAGCCATTTTGTGTGATGTCTGCCAAGCAAAGACAGTCCCTCTTGGCAGAAATCTGTCCCTGGATCTTGGCAGCCATCACTTAGCCCCCTTCCCCCACCACCAAAAAAAAAACCTTTCCGTTTTTGTAGCAACATTGTTTTCTTGGGGTATTTACGGGACACCTTGGTGAAGATGTGTTTGGAATTTTTTTGGTTTTACCACAAGAAATTTCAAAATTGCTACTGATTCTGTCAGATGATGGTGCAGTAAATGCATGTCTTGACAAGAGACATTCAAGCTGCACATTGCCTAACAAACATCACACAGATATATCCCTCAAAACACACTTCAACTGTATGTTTTTAACCTGGGCACTTAAGGGCTGTCAGGGGACACCATAAGGAACACATATTTGAAGTTTCTTTTCATACCACGAGAAATGTCAAAGTAATTATTGCTTCTGCCTTATGTTTGTGAAGCAAATGCAGTGGCTATAAGAAGAGATTTTAGCAGCAGGTTACATAACGAACATCACAAAGATCCATCCCTCGAACACAATTTACTGAGTAAACCACAACGTACTGTACAAAACAAATATGCACAGACACAATATATTATTTTTATATTTTCTAGTATTTTAAGTACTGTACAGTACTTATTACATTTTTGTTATTTCTTTCTAAAGTTGTACATATAGTACTGTATTTTATTTATTTTGTTTTGTTTTTGGTAACCGGGTGAGTGCAGCAGACATAGAAATGCCTAATTTCCCACACAGCCAGGGAGGATACAAGTTGGATTACAAAACATCAACACTGGATACAGTACAACAATGGTAGACAGAGAGTACAAACACAATTCATCAGTAGACAGCAATACAAGGTGAAACAAAGGAGCGTAACAAGTGCAAATTTATTAAGATGACATATACAACACTGTCAAGAAAATAGTATTTTTATACAAGAGTGGATAAAATAAATCAGAGGGATGAATAGAAATACAATAATTCAATTTCGGAAAAAACAGAGACTACAGGGCACAAGTGTAGCAGTTGAGTAGCTGAAAGGAGAAGCTCAGTAGACAATGCCAATTTTAGAGTAGACATATAATATAGCCAGATAAATGACAGGTTAGTAGGTGATTAAATGGTTTAGGTCTAAGTGGGGGGGGTGAAGTGGTAGCATAGAAGTGGGCAAGGGGAAATCATGGGCACAGGGAGCCTTGGGAAGAAGGCAGGAGGCCTAGGCAAAGGAAGGGTTGTACTGTATATGAGAAGTGCTGGAGGGGGCGATAAGATAGATAGATAGATAGATAGATAGATAGATAGATAGATAGATAGATAGATAGACAGACAGACAGACAGACAGACAGAGACAGACAAATAGATAGACAGACAGATAAAAACTTTATTTTTATACAGATTTCATGTCATTATGGAAAAAACATCCCTGTTTACAAGACAGTCCTGTTTATAAACATAAAAGTTCCTGTAAAACTACAATGTAAATCATAAATAACATTTACAAACATTAGAGACGCAGCTTTCCAATTAATTTGCAAAAGTGGATGCTGATATCAAAATATGAACAGAGTAGGGTAGTTTGTTCCAGTATAAAGCAGCTTGAAAACGTAACGTAATTTCACCAAATCTAGAATTGCACCTGGTAAAGCCAATTTTGTTAACATGCATAGATCTATTGAGCTCACAGACTGTGCCCTTTTTCACTAAATACAG
The DNA here is from genome assembly GCA_016271365.2 of Neoceratodus forsteri. Classification (NCBI taxonomy): domain Eukaryota; kingdom Metazoa; phylum Chordata; order Ceratodontiformes; family Ceratodontidae; genus Neoceratodus; species Neoceratodus forsteri. Next base: position 438,360,495 of record JADMNL010000023.1, read on the forward strand.
TTTGAGTAATATAATTATTTGGTTGTAGTAACAGGGTTTTGCCCGGAGCTGGTATCCACAAAGCTCAGTTTTCTGAGGTAAACTGTGTTGGGAGGGGATCCGCAATGCAAATGAGGGGAAGGGACCTGTATATCCCCACAGTACCATTGACAAAGTTTTGCTCCACACAGGGGGCCATTTGTGAAGGCCCTTGTGTGAAGAAATTAACGCTGACAAAAACCTGACAGTAATCCGTGCAACCCTAGTGGTTGGCAGAAGTACTGCGGCCATTTTCAGATCGCCAATCCTATGAGTGGAAAATATTTGCCATAGTGTAGTGGTCCCTCTCCATCCCTGATTGTCCACCCAACATTTTAAATTAAATTTCCATAGTGTAGTGGTCCCCCGATACCCATCTCCCACCCAATGTTATTAAATAATTTTTCCCATAGTGTAGTGGTCCCTCCCCATACCCGATTTCCCACCCAATATTGTTAAATAATTGTCCATAGTGTAGTGGTCCTCCCAGGTCCAGTATCTCCCAGTTGATATTGTTAAATCTTTTTTCATAGTGCAGTTGTCCCCACCAGTCCCCAATCTCCCACCTGATATTGTTGAATCTTCTTCCATAGTGCAGTGGTCTCTTCCCCCCTCCATCAACCGATTACCATCCCCAAATGTGAAAACCCCATGCCCTGGTAGTTTAGAGTCCCTCTCCCCACCCTTCCACCCATCCAGTGTGACCCACCACCATGCTCCCCCATCCCAATCAGTGATTGGTGACCAGCACAGCCTTCCTCACACCACCGCGGCTGGCCACAAACTGAGCCCTCAAGGAGCATATACTGTATATGGTATGGCTCCTTGACTATGATTGGTCAATCACAGTCAAGGAGTCATACTGTATGAAGTACGCAGTCCTTGAGGGCTCAGATGGCAGCCAGCCACAGTGGTGTGAGGAGGGCTATGCTGGTCACTGACAGCTGATTGGGAGAGGGGGGAATGGGGTGGTGGGTCACACTGGATGAGGTGGAGGAGAGAGACCCAGACTACTAGGGTATGGGGTTTTCGATTTGGGACACTACATTGGTGAGTGGGAGGGATCACCACAATTATGGAAAAGAATAACAATTTTGGGGTGAGATCAGGGACGGGGTACCACCACACTATAGAAAAAGATTTAGCAATGTTGGGTGGGAGATCAGGGACTGAGGGGGACCACTATACTATGGAAAAAGATTTAACAATATTGAGTGGGAGATTGAGGATGGGGAGGGACCACTACTCTATGTACATTTAATTTAACATGCCAGGTGGGTGATCAGAGATGGGGAGGGACCACTGCACTATGAAAACCTTCAGTTTCCTGTGGGGTTGTGATGGGGTGGGGGGAGGGCACCACTAGACTATCAAGGAATGCAGCTGCATGGGACATGAGCTGGTGCTAAGCCACCCATGGGCCATGCAAATGGGCCCATAATGTGCATGCTAATTGCCGATACTGCCTTGCAGGCCCAATGGGCTCATTTGCATGGCTCCCTTAGTGAATAGGGGCTTAGTGCCTGTGCACTGTTGTTGCTGGCCCACTATCATGGCTGGCTGTGGGGGCAGCGCTACTGTGCTTCCTGGTGGTCTTCCTGGATTAGCGCTGCCCCACCCTGCCCCTATTCACAGTCATAGTGCACCACGCTATCCGACTGCGAATAGCTCCTTTGCCCACCAGCGCAACCATGGGGTGCAGCGCAAATGTTTGCACAGCACTTTGCCTTTTTTCATGAATCCTGGCCCAGCGCATATGTAAACTTTAACATGCACTTCAGGCTACTGAGTCTCCCACAGCTGCAGGTCTACTCTAATGTCAGCTGCAGGGTGGTCTGGGTTTTGTGGTTACAGAAGATGTTAGCCTAGAAATAAGTAAAAGTAGTATGATACATCAATCTACTATACTACAGTAAACAGTAAGTAAAACAAAATGTTTTTGCACACAAAGTGCACATTGGGATCAGCCCCACACTTGGTTGTGGGGCTCTTGGTACTGACTGTTCTGCCTTTAAAATCTGAATATGGTGACAACCCCTGTATAACAGGAAATGTTTAGAGTCTTTTAATTTTCATTATTTTTGCTGGTTCCATATTAGGATGAAAATCAAAAGACAGTGAATATTAGGTGAATCGCTATATAGTAGAAGCATCAGTGTTCCACCAGTGAAACTAAAATGACATGAACCTATTGGGGTGTGCTCAGAGTGCTAAACAGAATGGACATAAGTTTAAACTGTTATACAGTATTGTGTGCTAACTGCATTGTGATGTTGTCACAGTGACAAGGTGGTAACTTATTTATGGGTGGTAGAAAATTCCAAATCATTCTACTGCAATTATCACAACAGGGATGGGGAGTTCTAGTTGAAGCATCTTACAGCTGTATAAAGTACTCTGTGTGTGCTTGTTTTAAACAATTGCAGTACAGTTTGGCCATAGTCCCAGACAGTGTGATTTCACAATATACCTTCCTCCCAGGAGCACTTAATGAAATGTGGCAAGACTACCATGTTTCATGATGATGCTGTATAAAGTATTGTACGGTACTGTACGTAAGTGCTTGTTTTATCACATTCAGTTGGGGCAGGCAATGTCCTTTCACTACAGCCAGGCACTCAGGAGTGGAAAAAAGTGCCAGTTGCAGAGTTCTCTGGAAAACCGTGGCCTTGGATGTGTCCCATTTCCTCTTGGGAGCACTTAATGAAATGTGGCCACACCACCCAATTTGAACATCCATTTTGTGTATTTGTACTGTAACTTGCTGCTTATGCTTACTTGCACAGTGTGTGTGATGCGTGTATGGAAACATACATTAAACTGGGCTTTGTTTTTAATATACAGCACATGTGTGATGGTCTTATAAAAGTGCCACACATTTTTACCAGTGTCATTTAACAACATCCAGGCACTCAGGAGAAAAAAAGAAAAAAAAACTTCCTCTAAGTAGTGTCCCCACCTTCCTCTAAGGAGTACTTAATGAAATGTTGCCTCACCCCCTGTGTTTTATACATATTACCATTTATGTTTGGGGGGGTAATGAAATATTTTACAATGTAAAACATTTTTACTAGAGGTGTGCCGAACCTGTGGGGTGAAACCGAGCTGTCCTGAACTTATATGGCTCAGTTTCCATGAGACCTGAGCCAAACCTTGCCAGCTCAGCTCAGATCAGCTCAGATCTCTGAGCATTTTTTTGTTGTTGTTTTTTAGCTCCTGCCTGTCATGTGACAGGTGAGAAGAGAGCTGGAGAGTCAGCACTCCAGATACTCTGGTTTGTGCATGAGTAAAACGGAGTATAGGAATGCAGCTCTGCCCACCCCTCGATGCCATATCAGTTGAGCCACTGAGGAAAGAGGAGCTGCATTTCTGTCTGAAGAGTGAGCAGCCAGACAGGAAGGGAAAGGGACAGGTCTCCATGGACCATCACCAGTTAACTTCCTCCGTCACCCACACACCAATGAAAAGAAAAGGAAACCAAAAGTAAAAAAAAAAGGAAAACTGAGAGAGTCAGGACTCAGGAGGGACATGGGCCAGGTACTCACAGTGTGTGTGGGGGAGCATCATGCCCGACAACAAAAACTGGCTGCCAAAACGTTTACAAAACTTAACTAATTACTTAAGAACAGATCCAGAAGCAAATGGTTTGATACCTTTTATTGGACCAACAAAGATGTTACAAAAAGAACAATGTACTTTAGCTTTCGGACCAACCAAGTTTGATAAACTTCTGAAGAAGGACTTGGTTGGTCTGAAAGCTAAAGTACTTTGTTCTTTTTGTAACATCTTTGTTGGTCCAGTAAAAGGTATCGAATCTTCTGGATCTGTTCTTACAAGGACCAATACAGCAACTAAAAAATGTGTTTGTTTCTAATTACTTAAGGGCACGGTGCTAACTGAAGGGAGACTGTGTGGGGTGAGGGGGGAGTGAGAGACTGTATTGCTTTCTGTTAGCCCTAAAGCATAGCAGTGGCAGCACCAGAAAGTCAGAAACAGAAAGGTACAAGTGCAAAAAGTTCAAGTTAAATAGTAAAGGGACACTTTTTGTAGTACCAGACCATGTCATTTTTATGCCAATACTGAAGTGGGTCATCTTGAACATTTATCTTTCAGGGATCCTTTAAGATGTCGTCCACCATACTGCTTGCTGAGTAGCTTGTGATGGAAGAAGTAACAGCACTGTCTTTCTCTATGTCATCCAGTCCTGCCGAAATGTTGTCCATGAAGGTACCATACAAATTGCCCTAGGGTTCCGACTCATAATGCAAGAATTTTCTTATTCTTTTGCCTTCACTGGGATTTGTTTCTTGGAAGAGAGCATAGCTATTTTCATGATCAGCAGCTACAGCACTGCTAGTTGGAGTCTCTGTTGTCATTTTTAGAGCAACTTTATTAATGAGCAGTTATAATGGTTGAAGTCTACGCTACCAGACTGGAGAAGACCTGGCAAACTGGTTTTGAAACATGGATCCAACATTGTTGCTATCACATAATGTTCAGATTCCAAAATCATGGCAATCCTGTGGTCTGTTTGCAAACATAGCTTTTCAGCAAGAGTGACACCTGTGCCTGCACCTTGCTCTTCAAATGTTTCTCTGAATCTTTCCACTCTCTGCATGAGAAGACATACCAATGGAATGACTTGACTTATGGAACACAGAAACAGAGAAAAACTTAGAACTTGACGGCAGGCTGCTTGGCCCACATAGTCTGCTCACTTTCCTCCTACCTACTGTAATACCACTGACACTACTTGATCTCTGGCTTTACCCTCCCATTACTAACCACTGAAGTTCCCTTATGCCTATCCCATGCACTCTTAAAACCTATTACAGTTATAGCCCCCGCCAGTTCTTCTGCTGGGAGGTTGATCCAGGCATCCACCACCCTTTCTGTGAAAAAGTACTTCCTCAAATTTCCCCCAAGTCTACTCCCCTCCAGCTTCATCGCATGACCCCTTGTTTGCATCTATTTTTCTGAAAGATGCTTCCCTCTTGAACCTTATTTATGAGGTAGAAAAACAGGGCAAAAAGTGGAGCAACGCAGAAAAAATGAATAAAGACCTCACTGTTAGATCCAGTTAAAAATTACTTTATTAAAGTCACAAGCAGACAAGCAGCACTCCCAACCATCAACATTTCACATCATTCCCAATGCTTTTTCAAGGTGTGGCTACCTTACTAATGAGGTATTTGAAAGTCTCTATCATATCTCCCCTCTCCCTCCTTTCCTCCAGGGTGTACATATTAAGGTCTTTTAATCTCTCCTCATAGGGCTTTTGCAGACCCTGCACCATTTTAGTTACCCTCCTCTGAACCGTGTCTACTCTTTCTATGTCCTTCCAGAGATGTGCTCCCCAGAACTGGGCACAATGAGGTCTTACCAATGATTTATACAGCAGTATCACTACCTCCCTCATTCTGCAGGTGATACCCCTTCCTATGTACTCTAGCATCTCACTGTCTGTCCCCACTGCCTTGTCACACTGTTTGGTCACCTTTAGGTCATCAGATGTGAGCTCCAGGTCTCTTTCCTATTTGGTGATCATCAGTACCACCCCTCCATGTTGTACTCCACTCCTGGGTTTCTGTGCCCCAAGTGCATGATCTTGCACTTCTTTGCATTGAAACTTAGTTTCCAAGCTCTTGACCACTCCTCAAGCTTTCTTAGATCCCTATTCATTTTTTTCCACACACACACAGAATGTTTACCCCATTACAGATCTTTGTGTCATCTGCAAAAAGGCATACCTTCCCTTCTAGTCCCTCTGCAATGTTGCAAATAAAGACATTAAAGTGGACCGATCCTCTGGTTGTGCTGTCAGCACTCGCTTCATGTGTGGCTTTCTCGGATGGCTGTACCAACTGACATAAGTATGGTATAAGATTCCACTGCCCTGAGGTGAGTGTAACATCCTCTTTCTGTACTGCATGGTCCATGGTGTACTGGTTCACTGCTTTGTGTTGTTCTTGGAGCCTCTGTAACATGTACAAGGTGGACTTCCACCTAGTGGCAACTTCTTCCTTTAGCTGGTGAATCAGTGAGTTATTCTGTTTTTGCTGTTCCCATAAAATTTTACAAGCTTTTGCAGAGTGCCTAAAGTGACTACATATCTTGCATGCAGCTCCCAGTGCATTCTGCACATGCCTGTCTTCACTGAAGAAGTCCTGTATCACTAGATAGAGTGTATGTGCAAAGCATGGTACGTGCAAAAACCCACCATCCTTTAATGCTTTCACAATGTTAGCTCATAGAAACATAGAATTTGATGGCAGATAAGGACCGCTTGGCCCACCTAGTCTGCCTATTTTCCTATCTAACAGATAAGCTGCAGATCCTAGTTAACCAACAGCTTACTTCCTCCTACCCCCCACTAGGACTGCCTTATGTCTGTCCCATGCATTCTTGAATTCCCCCACTGTTCTTGACTCCACGACATCCTCAGGGAGGCTGTTCCATGCATCCACAACCCTCTCTGTGAAAAATACTTCTCACATTACCTCTGAGCCATTCTCCTCTGTCTTCAAATTGTCCCCCTTGTTCTTGCACATCTTTTCTGAAGATGCCACCCTCTTGGACTTTGTCGATTCCTTGAGCTACTTGAAAGTTTCTATCATGTACCTCTCTCCCTCCTTTCCTCAAGGGTATACATATTAAAGCTCCTTTAGTCTTTCTTAAATATGTCTTCTGGTGCAGACCCTGCACCATTTTGGTGCCCTCCTCTGGACAGCCTTCCACTCTGTCTATGTCTTTAGTGGAGATGGGGTCTCCAGAACTGCACACAGTACTCAGATGGGGTCTCACCAACTGTCTGTACAGAGGGATAACAACTTCCTGTTTTCTACTATTGATGCCTCTCCCTATGCATCCCAGTATCCCCCCAACCTTCCTTACTGCCTTCTCACATTGTTTGCCCACCTTTAGGTCATCTGATATAATTACCCCCAGGTCCCTTTCCATTTTTACTGTTGTTAGTATCTCACCCCCCATTGTGTACTCTTCCCCTGGGTTTTTGTCTCCCAGGTGCATTACCTTCCACTTCTTTGCATTGAATCTGAGCTGCCTTACATTTGATCATTCCTCCAACCTTGCCAAGTCCCTTCTCACCCTTTCCACTCCATCTGGTGTATCAACCCTGTTGCAGATCTTTGTGTCGTCTGCAAAGAGACATACTTTTCCTTCCAGTTCCTCTGCAATGTCACTTATAAAGACATTAAAAAGGACTGGTCCTAGTACTGAACCCAGGTACGCGCTAGTAACCTCCTTTCTCACTGTGACTCCATTTACTACTACACTTTTAGTCCTTGTTGTCTAGTCAATTTTTATCCAGGCTACCACCTTGGGACCCACTCCAAGGCTAGCTAACTTGTGTATTAATCTTTTGTGTGGACTGTATCAAATGCCTTGCTAAAATCTAGGTAGCCTATGTCCACAGCTCCTCCCTGGTCTACTACTTTGGTCACCCAGTCAAAGAAATCTATTAGATTCCTCTGACACGACCTTCCCATTGTGAATCCATGCTGCTTTGGGTCCTGTGCCCCACTGGCCTCTAGGTACTCAACAATTCTTTCCTTCAGAAGTGATTCCATCATTTTCCCTACCACTGAGGTCAAACTAACTGGTCTGTAGTTTCCTGCCTCTGTCCTGCTCCATTGTCTGCAACCTCAAATCCTGTGGAAAGGCCATTAGGGGAAAGCCATTCTGAGAACCATTTCTTTATCTCCTGTGAGATGTTCACAGCAATGTGATTTTCTTTGTCAAAGCTTGCAATACAGAGGGCAGCCTGTTTGTGAGGATTTTGTTGGTCCCTGGTGGTGCCAGAGGATGTTGCAGAGGAAAATAATACCCAGTGGGCAGTGACAGTCATGTAGTCTGCTGTTTGACCACTTGTCCACATATCTGTTATTATATGCACTTCTTCAATAGCCAAAGACTGCAAGGCACTGTTTACCTTCTGGCACAGTTCCCCATAAAGAACTAGCATGGCCTTTCTGGAGAAATATGTCCGTGATGGCAGCTGACATCGAATGGCAGCAGATTTCATCACCTCTCAAAATCCAGCAGAGTCAGCAATAGAAAATGGGTAGATATCCAGTGCAATCATTGGAGATATTGTTTTATTTAACAGCTAAGAAGCTGGATGACTTTGGTAATATTTAGTTCTCTGTTCAAAAGCCTGTCACATCATTAACTAGCCAAGGGAGGAGGCACTGAAAAGGAGCAGGGAATTCCCAGTCTCCCTCCACAAAACAGTGCAGTTAGCGAGGGAAGCACCAAGGTAGAGAAGTAGATAGGGATCAGGGCAGGGGAAAATGGAGAAAGAAGCAAAGGCAGTAAGTACAGGGATAGGGCTAAAAGGGGCAAGACCACCAACAAATGGAGGGCAAGAAGTACCAATGCCCATAGTCTTGGTAACAAGCTTCCTGAACTAGTAGACTTGATGGAGGAGGGATGCCTGGATATTGTGACAGTCACAGAAACATGGTACACAGAGAACCATGACTGGGATGTCAACATACCAGAATACAGAATCTACAGGAGGGACAGGAAGAGTAAAAGAGGAGGAGTAGCTCTCTACATAAGGGAAGGGATCAAGGCAACAGAACTAAAGGGTAAACAGGGAGGAGTGGAGGCACTGTGGGTCACCCTGGAGACAAGCATTGGTACCACAGTCCGCATGGGGGTTGTATACAGAACCCCATCTCAGGGGGAGGAAATGGACAGGGAAATGATAGGAGACATACTTAGAATGGCAGGATAAGGGGAATATTGCTGATGGGGGAGCCTAAATATGCCCGATGTTAACTGGAGCACATTTGCTGCAGCCACATCCCAGAGCAAGGTCATTCTCAATGCTCTACAGGGGGCATGCCTCAGACAGCTAGTGCTGGAACCCACTCAGGAGGGTGCAATCTTAAACCTAGTACTCTCAAACGGGGACAGTGAGAGGATCTTGGATATAGAAGTGGGTAGCCAACTAGAAACAAGCGACCACCAAACAGTGTGGTTCACGATAAATACAGCCGTGGTGTCAAGCCATACAAAACTGAGGGTACTGGACTTTAGGAGGGCTGATTTTGGCAAAATGGGAGAGCACTTAAGGAATGTGCACTAGCAAATAGGCAGGAAGGAGGGGTGGAGGAACAATGGGGAAGAATCAGAAATGCCATCCAAGAAGCAACAAGCCATTGGACGAAGCAAATAAACAAAACAAAATGAAGGAAAAAAACACTATGGTTCTTGAAAGAGGTGGCAGGGAAGGTTAGGGAGAAAAATATAGCATTCACAAAGTATAAGGAATCACAAAAGGAGCAGGACAGAGAACTGTATCAGTTAAAGCAGGAAAGGCAGTCAGAATAGCAAAGGCCCAAACTGAGGAAAGGATAGCCAACTCAGTTAAGAAGGGGGATAAAACCATGACAAATCATGGGAGGATGTTGTGGTACCTGAGGACTGGAGGAGGGCAGGTGTGGTTCCCCTTCACAAAAGTGGAAGCAAGGCAGGTAGGCAGGTAACTATAGACCTGTTAGTTTGACCTCAGTGGTGGGGAAAATGATGCAATCACTTCTAAAGGACAGAACTGTTGAGTACCTAGAGACCAGTGGGGCACAGGATCCAAGGCAGCATGAATTCACAGCAGGAAGGTCATGTCAGATGAATCTAATAGATTTCTTTGACTGGGTGACAAAAGTAGTAGACCAGGGAGGGGCTCTGAAAATGGTCTGCCTAGACTTTAGTAAGGCATTTAACACAGTCCTACACAAAAGATTAATAAACAAGCTAGCCAGCCTGGGAGTGGGTCACAGGGTGGTGACCTGGGTCAACAATTGGCTGGACAACAGGACGCAGAGTGCAATAGTAAACAGAGTCCACTCTGAAAAAGGGGGGTTACTAGCAGGGTACCGCAAGGTTCAGTACTGGGGCCAGTCCTCTTCAATCTCTTTATAAGTGACATTGCAGAGGGACTGGAAGGAAAAGTATGCCTTTTTGCAGATGACACAAAGATCTGCAACAGGGTTGATACACAAGGTGGGGGTGGCTTGATGAGAAGGGACTTGGTAAGGTTTAAGGAATGGTCAAAAGTATGGCAGCATAGATTCAGTGCAAAGTAATGCACCAGGGAAATAAAAACCCAGGGGAAGAGTACACAATGGGGGGGGGAGATAATAATGACAACAAAAATGGAAAGGGACCTGTGGGTAGTCATATCAAATGACCTAAAGGTAGGCAAGCAATGTGAGAAGGCAGTAAGGAAGGCTGGGGGAATACTGAGATGCATAAGGAGAGGCATCACTAGTAAAAAAACAGGAAGTTGTCATCCCTCTGTACAGACAGTTGGTGAGACCCCATCTGGAGTACTGCGTGTAATTCTGGAGACCACATCTCTACGAGGACATAGATAGGATGGAGGCAGTCCAGAGGAGGGCAACTAAAATGCTGCAGGGTCTGCACCAGAAATCATATGAAGAGATACTATTTTTTTTCTTTATTTTTTTTAACCAGGAGTAGCACACTAAGCTGAAAGCTTTTTTGCAGGTGTGACCTGGGAGCACAGGGAAGTTAAGTGACTTACTCAGGGTCACACAGTATGCAAGTGGAAGCTGTGGGATTCAAACCCCAGTCTGGTGGAATATCACCAGATTTGCAGCTCAGAGCCTTAAACCACTGTGCTATACTGCCTCCCTAAAGACTAAAGGAGCTTAATATGTATACCCTCAAGAAAAGGAGGGAGAGGGAGGACATGATAGAAACTTTCAAGTACCTCAAGGAAATCAACAGAGTCCAAGAGGGTAGCATCTTTCAGAAAAAGAGATGTGTAAGAACAAGGGGCACAATTTGAAGATGGGGGGGATGGTGCAGGGGAAATGTGAGGAAGCATTCTTTCATGGAGAGGGTGGTGGATGCATGGAACAGCCTTCCTGAGGAGGTTGTGGGGTCTAAAACAGTGGGTGACTTCAAGAATGCATAGGACAGACATAAGGCAATTATAGTGGGGTGTAGGAGAAAGTAGGCTGTTGGTTAACTAGGATCTGCAGATTATGCAATAGGTAGGGAAATGAGCAGACTTGGTGGGCCAAGCAGTCCTTACCTGCAATCAAAGTCTATGTTTCTATGTAACTGTTTCTGAAGTGTGACTGGCACACTAAAAAAGGCTGGAGGAGACAGTGAAGAACTCATTTTGTTTTCAATTGAGGAATTTTCTGATTCTGATGAAGACCTAGCAGACAAAGTGTGTGGTGCAGTCAAAGTCCTGCTCAGTGTCTGAGGGGCTTTACACTGTAAATGGAAACATTTAGCCATACCACCAGTGTGAGTACCAGCGTTAACCTGAGCAACATCCTCTGCCACATCACCTCGTGACTTATTTCTGGCGCACTGAAGTGGAAGTATCTGCTGTAAGTGTCTTACTAAGGTTGATGAGCCAAGGTTGCTTGCCTGTCTTCCTCTGCTGAAAGAGACCTTACATAAACAGCATATTGCTCGCATATGCTTCTTTGGGTCAAGATGAAAAAACTCCAAATGGGAAAGGATGCCTTTTTCATTTTTGCCCCTGGCATTGCAACTTCTGAATCATCATCCAGCAAGTCTATGTTAATTTCTATATTTAGATTATTTTCCTCAGTGTCCTCACTGGATGATTGGATGTGAGGTCTGCCTCAGCACAGGAGACAGACAAGCCAGGTACAACTTCCTTTTCACTGGCTACTAAAAACCTTTCCTCTAGGGCTTCCGGTGCGCCTTTCTCCTTAATGGCAGTGTAGTTATTTCGCTCCGCTCATCCCTGCTGCTACAAATCATAAAATAGCCATAACATTGAATCAACGCTTGTCAGAAATTAAGAATAAACATAATGGCTACAAACAGAAACAGTGGAGGAAGCGACAGATTTAAATTGCTAGCCCCAGAACATGAAAAATCAGACCTGGAGATCTCGGACTCGGACAATTCTATACAGTCTCAACATGCAGCCCACTCCTCTTCAACCAAATTGCTGAAGAGCAAATCTGGAAAATCCAATAAGATGAACCTGAAGCTAGATAAAATATTGTCTGAACTCCACAACTTTAAAGCAGACTCTCTTTCCTTTAAACAAACACAGGAATCCTTTCAGAAGGACCTAGCGGACACATGATCGAGAGTCCTGACCCTGGAGCAGACTTTGCAGACCCAAACTGAGACGACTAAACAAATACAGGCAACAATGACCCAAATCATTCAATTATGTCACCTCACCATGGAAAGGCATGAAGGTGCTGAAAACAGGCGCCACCGCCACAACTTGCATATCTATGGTATCCCTGAAAACAGTGAGGGGACAGATATCCAAGGCTTTATAGAAAATATCCTATGTACATCCTTAACACTTGATCAGGACTTTCCTTTTGAAACCGAACAAGTCCATCGCGCACTAGGCCCTAAACCCACACAGCCCACAGCCAGAACCCAATCAATAATAATTTGCTTCTTAAAATATCAAACAAAGGAGCTGCTGCTAAAGAAAGCTTGGGTCCAGGGAAAGGTGTTCTATGGACATACCAGAATATTTATTGACAATGACTATGCTCCTACTACAGTGCAGAGGCGATGGGCATATACCCCACTCTTTCCCATCCTGAGGAAAGAAAAAATTAAAATTTGGTACACCCTACCCTAGCAGACTGGTGGTGCAGTTTCCATCGAGCCTGAAAACATGAATCTGCGACCGAAGTGATCGAAGACCTAAAAGCAAGGGGACTCTCGCTCCCTCCAGATGGACTAGGCAAGCAACAAAATCAGATCTCCCAACTGGAACACGATGTGGCCTTTCAAGGACAACAAAGCCAACAGAAGACCCTGGACTCAATAAAGCGCCTTCTGGCACAGTTTGCATGACAAGAAGCCTGAGGGAACTACTTCATTAACTTAGAGGTGTGGTGAGTGGCCCCTGGATTTGACTCTCAGCCCTGGCTCTGTGTGGCCTTTGGGGGGGGGGTTGCTGATGATTTCTGGTGTTGGTCCCTGACCGCACTCTCATTTTGGGGTGGGCGCGCGGGCATTACCACATCAACTGAGGACTCTAAGATGGAGATCTAGGCCTCCGGTCGGTGGGTGGGCTGGGCCTTCCCTCTCTCCCCCATGGGGGAGATGGGGCTAAACTGGATGCGTGTGAAAATGGAGGGAAGTAGTAGAAATTCTGATGGACACAAGCAGGGTATGGCGATCCAGTGTTTATTCTGACCTGTTTCCCACTAAATAGGGATCGCAGCAGGGAAAAGTTAATCTGATTTCAATGTCTAGTGGGTGAAAGTGTCTTGATGTCTGTCACTAGGGATCGGAACACTAGCCCCACAGTCAATATATCCGTTAAATAGTGTAAAACATGAGTGGAATCACTGCCTTGTGGGGGCCTGGGGAAGAATTGTTCTTGATGTTAAGTGGTAGAGAAACTGAGTATTCAGCCAAAAAAATGACAAAGCCATACAACCCTGTTAAATAGGGAAGAGCTCACTCCTTATTGCTCCTGCCAAGATGTATGCACCTGGTGGGCCTGTCGTTGTCTCCTGGGAGGGTGCACGGCTTGCCGTGCAGACTGGGGACCTCGGACAGTGTGATCTGGGTGGTTTCCCTGCCTCTTCTGTGCCTTGTCTCAGGGGATTGGTCAGTGGCAGAGTGCAGGGGAGGCAACAAGAAAACTCCCTTGTTCAGTCTTAATTTAATTACCTTGCCTCGGCTAGCTCGCCCCCGGCCTCTGGGCATGGGGCTGGGCTGGGGATACCGAGGGACACATTTAGAATGTTCACCTGCAAATTTCAGAAGAGACTCATTATCTGGATTATAAATAATTCCTGATTTCCTAATACCCACACCTTATCTAGGACTTAATAATCCCTCCTATGGACTGGGAGAGGGTAAATTTACAGTATGAAGGACTATTGAAGGGACATATACCCACCCTCATTGATTCAGACTAGAAACTAACCCGAACTATGATTACCCTGGAACTCTGATCCCACATGGAAGAAATCTATGCTTTTTCTTTTTTCTTATCCAGGACTAAGAGTATACTAGATAGATAATATTTGGTTTATTTTTCCACAGAGTCCATAATTGTTTAGTAAATGGGATATTTTATTTTTAGATCTTAACTGGATTAGATATCTTACACCGCCTTCCCCTGCTTCCTTTTAATTCAAGGGCAGGGAGATGAGCGGGACAGCGTGCAGTCAAATGGAAGGAAAAGAGCACCTTTTTTCCCTCCCCACTCCCACATTTACTTCTATTTTTTGTAACTTTTCTTACCCACTTTTTTGGATTTCTTTTCTACTTATTCTCCCTTCCCACTACCGATTTTGGGGCAAGAGTTACCCCAAGGGTATTTCTCCCTGGATAAGGGAGCAAATCCCTACTTGGCAGTTTTTTCCACTGCCCACACCAGAGCATCTAGCAATGTCCCTGGCTATGGAAGTCTGTACCTATACGGTATACCTACCTAATTTCCTGGTTGTTATTAGATAAGAGTAGGCCCAGTTGGCCAAGGTTATTTAGTTCACTGGCACTGTTTGTCCAGATCTATAATCCATGTTCTGCTCCCCTTCCCCTATTTCAAAACTTACTAGACACAGAAAGAGAAGACAGTTTTTATCATTATAGTATCAGAGACATCTTAACTATTCAGGATACATATTATACGCTAAGTATTGTGGATATGCTTTGTAGTAGTAGTGGAAAGACAGTTCCTGAGTGGAAAAGAATGCCAACATAATGAGCACCCCTTTCAAGATAATATCACATAATGTGAACGAGCTGAATGGCCCTATTAAACAATATAGAACAATTCAGGCACTAAAAATCTCAGACCTGACCTGCTGTTATTACAGGAGACCCATCTATCATCATCAGAACATCAAAAACTGTTAAAATTTGGATTCTCACACTTAGTGGAATCAGCCTGTCAAAGGGAAGGAAACCGGGTACAGTGATATTGATCCCTAAATCCTCTTAATTTCAGCTCACAGACCAATATGCAGACAAAGAGGGTAGACTAGCCTTGGCCTCAGGCATGCTACATGGCCAAACCCTGACAGTGTGCAGTATTCATATCCCCCCACATAGTCATGTGTCTTCTGTACAACAGCTAACGGATAATATCCTCACGCATAAGAAAGGAATATTAATTATCGGAGGAGAATGTAACTGCTTACTGAACCCCTCCTTTGATACTTCAGCGACCCGACCTCCAGCACAAACCATTGGCAAAAATACCTCCGCTGTCTGATTAGAGATCTAGGCCTGGTGGATACATGGCATCAATCACATTCGCCTCAGAGAAAATTCTCCTAATACTCTTATGCCCATAGGCATTACTTAAGACTTCATTATCTCTGTATATGTGAAGAACATAAGGAGCTTATCCACCGGGCAGAGATCATCAACATATACTTTTCAAACCACGCCCCTATTTCCCTTGAAATAGTGATCACTCGAGAAGGAAAAAACACCTTTTGGCACTTCAACCCTTCCCTGCTTAGAGATCCTTGAGTTCCAAGATTTATTAAAAATCCAAATCCCCGAGATTCTGTTAAATAACATTTCCCCCCAAACCTCGCCACAATTATTATGGGACACACTTAAAGTTGTCTTTCGGGGACATATCATTTCATACGCTGCAAGGAAAAAGAACCAAAGAGAGACGCTAGATTGAGGGAACTACAGGAGAAGTTCAAAACCCTCCAGGAAAAACATATGGAAGGAGATCTAGCTGTAGTTGACCAGCTGGCACAAAGCCAGCATGCAATCCACAATCTTTTAGCAACCCACACAGAACAAAGCCCTGATGTGGCTATGTCAGAGATTCTACAAAGGAGGTACCCGTGACTCTAGAATATTGGCGTATAGACTACGGAGACAGACCCAACAGGTCACAATCACCAAAATTAAAGACCCAACCACTGGACAATTTCAATACTCTACACACCAAATCTTAGAAACTTTTAAGGAATACTACTGAAAATTGTATTCAGCACCGAACCCCCAATCAACAACAAATTGATTTCCTATCCCAACTAAAATTACTAGCCTTAAACTCCACCCAAAATGAAAAAAATAATTTCCCCCATCACACTCCAAGAGCTACAAGGCACAATCCAGAATTTAAAAAACAGAAAGAGTCCTGGCCCAGATGGTTATGGAGAGGAATTTTATAAGGGAACCTGGGACTTAATTAAATAACCCCTATCAGAGGCATTACAAAATAGCCATTCTTCCTCCACATTCCCAATATTCTGGAATCAAGCAGCCATATCGGCCATTCTGAAACCATAGAAACCCCCACATTTGAGTGACTCTTTTCATCCTATATAGTACTCAATCAGGATTATAAGATTTATACAAGCATCATAGCACATAGATCAGATGACATCTTACCTACCTTAATCCACCCTGACCAATCAGGATTTTATTAAAACTTAGAAAATGGTGAAAAAAATCCCAGGGCTCTGATTGGCTGATAACCCTGGCAAGGTGGGCATCTATCAGGCAATAGATGCCCGGTAAATAAAAAGTGCCAGCCAAAAGTGCCACTTGACCCATTCAGCTATCCTTGTGCTAACCCTGATGCCTCACTGGCCCAAAGCAGCTCAGGGAATTTGAAATTACCACCATTTTTATTCCATCGCTTGGCGAGAGATTCTGGTAACCTAAGAGCAGTCAGTCAGTAGTTTAGGCCAGATAACAACGAAATACTCATTGCTCTCCGATGGTCTAATTCCTCACCACACTTTCGTATTTTTCTTAATTTTATTTACTGTACTCTAATGCACATAGTTGGTAGTTGGTGCTGCTGCCTACCGTGATAACCCGACTCTTCGAGAGCAGACCGCAAGCTCTCACTTCTCCCTCCTCTAGTCAGCCCCGGTCGCTCCCGATAATGAAGCTGCTTTTAACCACTAGCACTTGGCAGTCCAGTCAACACATCTACTATGTTGTTTTTCATTCTGTTACAATTATGATTTCCGAAGACCGAACAGCAGTTTAAACATATGCGTTTGCACGCGCGGCAAGACACGGAGTGAGAGAGCGAGACTGACAGATGAGCCGATGTGCCAGGCTGTTGGCAAGTCAGATAAACTTGAACTCCTCTGTCATTAATAGGAAACTGCTGTTACTGATCATTACAGTGTCTGTCACTAGAGAATACCCTTGCCCAGTCTCTGTTTTCACTATCCACGGACACTGCTGCGTAGATAAATACATCAGCAATAGTGTAAAAAAAAAAAACATTCACAGTACTTTTAACCTGAAACTGCTGCCACTCCTATTCCTCTCATCTCAGCCATGCCGCTGAATGTTCCGTTTCTATCACAGTGAGAGACAGACAGAGAGCGTGAGTGTGTTTAACAATCGGAATCATGCTCATTATTTAAGTTAAAAAAGAAATACTAGAGTCTACTACTCTGTCTCTCCTTGTGCATCCCAGCTGTCCCACTAAATTCATTAGCGCTCTCCTCTTCAGCGCTGATGCAGCTCTCTGCCATCGTCTCTTTCTCTCTCTCAAAAAAAAAAAAAACAACGGACAGCTACTGTGGGGTAGGGTTGGGACTTGGAGTAAAAATTCTTAGTTTGCCAAGTTTGACCTTCCCTCTCAATCATTAATAAGGACATCTCAGTGGGGAGTGCAAACAGTTTAGACAGTACAGGCGGAGGAACTATTTTATTACAAAATAAGAGTTTTTACATGCAAACTAATTATTTTTTCAAACATACTGTACATAATACAGTGGCCCATTTTCTAAAAGCAATAATACCCTTCAGGGTGGAAGTATGGGCTATAGCGGACCTTCCGGGCTATAAGGCACTCCGCCTGCTGCAGCGTTGGGCCTCATTCGCCCTAGGCGTCCAGCGTGCCTGTCCGCCACCATCGAGTAATATTGTACGCATGCCAAACTATGGATAATATCAAATGGACCCTCTATCTTATGAACCATGCAAAAATAAATCATAACCCCCTTCTGATACTGAGCCTAGACACCCAAAAAGCATTTGATCATGTGTCTTGGGTTTTCTAAAGTTCCGCCCTGACCAAATTTGCTTTCCAACAGCAATTCTTGGATCTTACAGGAGGATTTTATCAATGTCCACAAGCAGTGGTCAAAATAAATGGTTCATACTCTTCCCGCTTCCAGCTATATAGGGGCACACGCCAAGGCTGTCCTTTGTCCCCGTGTCTCTTTGCCCTATATGTAGAGCCAATAGCACAGTTTTTGAGACAAAAGACCCAAATAACTGGCTATACAGTAAACAAAACTCAGTATAAATTGGAATATTACGCAGATGATCTCCTCCTATATATAACCAACACTGAGACCTCACTAACCTCCTTGAATACAATCCTACCCAAAATAGAACAGTTAATGGGATATAAAATTTATCAGGACAAATCAGAGGCTCTATTAATGCACTACTCTGCTCCCCAAACCCTTATGGACAAATATCATTATAAACGGAACCACCCACATATTACGCATCTAGGAGTTAAAATATCTCCTACCCTATCTAATACCCGGTCACTAAATTACCACTTACGACCCACTCTTTACAGAGGTACAATCTGATCTCAAACGATGGACCTACTGTATCTACCAATCTCTCTTATACATAGAGTACACTCTATACCGATGAATATATTGCCAAAACTACTTTATTTAATGCGGTGCAAACCTCTTCCCTTCCCGAAGCATGAAAAAACAAAGTGGAATAAGGTCATTAGTGAATATCTTTGGGGAGGGGGAAAACCTTGCATTTCTTTAAGCAAACTGCAATTACCCAAAGACAGAGGAGGACTAGCCCTACCTGATTTTTACAAATACTCAATGGCAACAGTTACTGCGCACATAGCAAAATGGTTGCTCCCTCTGAACCAAGCACCGCCATGGCCCTCCATAGAACAAGCACTATCTAATCTACTGCGAAACAAAATTCAGGTGTTTCAGCCCCAAGCATCCACTCAAATAATGCAAAGTTCCTTTTTTATGAAAGCTCTGCTTATGGAGTGGGAGAGATTTCTTAAACTCCCTGAAAATCATTACTTGGTCAAATGGGTAGGAATTCCAGTGCAGGACCTAACTTTTACATCATCTAAGATTGATCCAGTGTTCCAAAGGTGGAACTCACAGGGATTGACACACGCATACCAACTTTATGATGGAGGAACCTTCAAATCCTTTACCCAGCTACAAACTTGAATTTTCTCTCACTCAGACTGATTTTTTCGCTATTTACAATTAAGACACTTCTTGGGGACAGTCCTGAGAACTGATACTCATCATTCCCCCCCTCCACTGGGCATATTACTTACACAACTACACAGTGTCTTTACACACCATCACCTTATTTCAAGATTATAGCTAGTACTAGCTAATAACTCCCCATATGACATGGATAATATTAAAATTAACTGGGAATCAGAACTAATGTTAAATCTAACACCGAAAGATTGGACTCTGATATGGCGCAGACAACATAAAACTACCAGTTCTTATACATGGAGAGAATTCTCCTGGAAAACAGCAGTGAGGTACTTCTGAACCCCACAAATTATGGCTAAAATACTTCTCCTTAGGTGACTCCTTCTGCTGGAGAGGATGTGGAGAAGAGGTACCCACACATTCCCATAGCCTATGACTATACCCTGTCCTACTCCCTTTTTGGCGAGAGGTGGGAAAACAACTGCAAGTCCTCTTCCCTACTCTGGGACCCCTAACCCCGGAGATAGCTCTCCTGTTACATCTTCCAAGACATTTCAGAAATACTCACCAAACATACCTGATTAATATACTGCTAGGAGCAGCCAAGAAAGTATTAACTAGACTATGGTTAAGAACAGACACCCCCAAAATAACTGACTGGGAGAATACGATATATGAAATATATAAAATGGAAAGTCTAACAGCTAAACTACAAAACACATCGATGGTGCTGATGAACAGATGGACTCCTTGGTTTATTCATACAGTATAACCCACCATCATCCAGACATCATTCCCTAAACAAATGACAATTCTTCACCTCCAGGGCACTCTAAGATCTACTAATAGTTACTACCCCTATGGAAGTACTGTCATTCAGCCCATTCCATGGAACTTCCCCCTGGGAGGATGCAAAACATTGTACCTTTCATCCCTCTCTCAAATCTACCCATCTAACAGCTCCAACTCCTACTTGGTGGAATGGCATATTTAGACTCAGAATAAAAAATGAAGGGACTCCCTCACCTCCAGATATCCAAAATTTTATTTTATTTTTTTATTTTAAATTTGTAAACCGGGTAAGGACATTGGACAAAATGCCCCTTTTCAGGTCTAACCTGGACATTTAACATAAATACAACATTTACAGATAACAAATTACGGACTAGACAAATCATATATTATATTCACAGTCATTCAAGGAGTACAAATACATCTTAAATTGCACTTTAAAACTTGAGAAAGTAGAACCTGAGCACAATTCCAATGGTAACTCATTCTACAATTTAGCAGCAGAAGTAGAAAAGGATTATAACACAAATTTATTTTTAGGTAAAGGGACTATAATGGTGATACCCCTTCTCGGCCCGCAAATTCGTAAAACACCTAAGAGTAAATAGTTCAGACCAGGGGAAAGGGTTAGAAGAATAAATAGACTTAGAAACCAGACATCCCATAGAGTATACAAATTTAAGAATAGGAGAAAGCCAACCAATAGAAGAGTACAACACACAATGATGCGTCTTTAAGGGAGCAAGAAGAACAAAGCGATAGATATTATTAAATGCCACTGTAAGAATATGAAATTCATGAGAGGCCAAATTATTATACAAATAAGAAACATAATCAAAATGGGGCAATAGTGTCCCTACACCAAGAGCATATAGAGAATTGTAAGACAAATAATGTTTAAACTTATACAACAGCCCAATCTTCTGATTAATAAGCTTACTAACAGATTTAACTTGACCATTAAAAGTCATACAAGAATCAAGAAAAAAAAACAGATATTTAAGTTCATTAACTTGGTCTAATAGGTTCTCTGAACCATCCTTATTTAATTAAAAAAGGATTATCTCTGGACATTGTCTGGAATTAGTAATATATGTATAGTGGAGCAACATTTTATTAATATTATACAGACCCTCCATGCAATATATGTGCTCTGTTATCTCTATTGTCAATATTGCTGTCTGAGGCAGATTTGAATATGTATGAAATAATACAATATCTTACCTGTGTTACTTAAAATGCAATAAAAAATAAATAAAATAAAAATAAAAAAAATAAAAACTTTCCTCTGATAACCTTTCCCCAGGTTTTTTGGTCTGGCATCTCACAGGTTCCTCTGGCTCTAAGCCCTCATCATCAGAGTCCCCACCATGCACTGCCTCTGTTTCAGGAATGTACTCACTGCCACTGCTATCCACATGGTCTGACTCTAAAGAGCTTACAGAGGAATGAGAAATGGTAGAATCTTGAGAAAGTGGCATAAAGTATGTATGTGCGCTTATTGGCATTTATAGCTGTTGATATGTAAATGAATCATCATTTACCCTCACGCTGCACACCCATGAACAGGAGTGCAATTCAGTTCTTCACTACCAGCTGCCACCTGTCTGCAGCCCCACCTCCCCGGGGCACAGGACCCCGCAGGGTGGCTAGGGGCAGGGATGCGGTCCTGGCCAGGCATCCAGTCAGTACAGTGGATCACCTCTGCAGTGAGGTGCGCATTGGCAGCGCACCCCACAGAAGACCAATGGTCGGTGGCTGTGGATGTGAGAGGAGGGCAATGCCACTGGTCCTCCCATGATGCGGCCCCGGAGTGGATTGCAGGGACAGGGTGGGGGGTCTGTTGGTGGTGTAGGGAGGCACTGTACCCCACAACATGCCTGGGTGGCCTGGGGCAGTGGATGACCGGTGGTGCCATTTGATAGGGGGAGCATCCATGGGATGGTGCCCGTGTGAGTATGGAGGGGGCACCAGGTAGATACCGTGCACCAATGTGTGCTGGGTGGCCATGGGGTGGTCCGGCAGCAGTGGTCCCATTGGCAGTGTAGGCTAACCACCCTGTCCGGGCGGTGAACAGCAGTGTGCATGGGGTGCATAGGGGCTTATGGCAGGGTTCTCTATGTTGTGCCCTGCACCCTCCTCCACACCCCCACGGTCAGCACTATGCATCTTACTGCATGGCGCATAGTGCTGGCCTGCTCTTTGCCCACCCCCAGCACATTGCTCATTGCATGGTCAGGAGATTGGGCACATAGGTGCTGCTCGCCTCCCATTGGTGCATCCTGTGTAGGGGGCGCAATGGGTGTGGGGTGGCTACACACCCAAAATACACGGCGCATAGCCATTCCACCCATTAGTGCATTGGGGACAATCTTTCTTTTCCTGTGCATGTAGTGCCTGCAACTGCCTTTATTGTTTTTTTTAATAACTGTACCTTTAGTTTGGGCACAAATCTGTTTTTCTTAGTTGCTGGTTCATCACCCAAGCTTTTTTTGCAATCTTTTACTTGGCCTGTATTTGTTAACTGGGTATCAACTGCTGCATTGGACAAACATGATGAGATCTCAAAAGACAAGGACTTGGAGCATGACGAAGCTTCTGTCAGTAAAGAGGATGCACCTACTGCAGTAGAAGAAGCACTTTTTGTGATGTGACTGTTTTTCATTTTTCTTCTGAATTGCTGTTTTTGTCTTGGAAACTTGTTTCACAGGCCTACTCCCTTCCATCATTATTTTAAATAATAGTTGTTGATCACAAATGAAGCCAGCTCCCTTCCAAGAAAAAACTCAGTACCTAACCATACTACCTTTCTCGGTCACCTCGGGGAAATAGGCGGCAATGATGATGAGTAGTTAGTGCATGTCTCAAGGCATGGTATGACTATGAACTAGTTAACTAGCAAGACTACAAGTTGGGACTACTATGCAACTGTCAAGAGCTGCCCCATCCCTCCAAAAAGATTTCACAAGTGCCTCACCAAGTCACTTTTGTTAGCAGTGCTCAACTTGCTTAACAGACTAAACAAGGCAACCAGGAGTTAGAAGCACTCACCTTGTGGCATCCAGCACCAGCTTGGCATGAGAACTTTTACTTGGCAGATTTACCCGATTGTTTCTTAGGATCTCTGCCTCTGCTAACTTTAACGCTACCTTTTGGGCACTTGTAGGTATATCCTACCCACCCTACAGGGACAAGCCCCAATTGACAAATTCAAGGTGGTGTGAAGTAGAAGAAGCAAATTTTACTCTTCTCCTCCAATGGAGCAGGGGTGCCCATTCATGAATGTGTAGATGCTGTCATTGCAACATCTGCTGATGTCCTCTTCAGAGCTCCTGCCATGGAGTATGCATAATGGTAAACAAAATGTGGTGTTAAATCCCCCCTACAAAACCTAAAACCAAGATAAGGCACTACATATCCCCAGCCTATGCATAAGGTATTAGTGTACTGCACCTTTGTTAACAGTAATCTGCATCACACAGATCCTACATTGCAGCAGTGTCAGCACTGTATAGCACAGAACAGTATCGTATATCATGAGGCATTAAATAGACAATAATACTTGGGTGGGTGGGTGTAACCAGAATTTCATGCACACCCAAGATGTGGGATGCTACGTCAACCCTGAGAGTGAAGCTCAGGGGGTTTATAAAAGTATTCCACACCAATGGCATGTGTAAAATTCTGGTTTGCAAACATACCCACGTTTTGTTTTTTGTTGTTACTAGTGAGCATTTTTAATTACTGAGGCAGTTGTGAGACTAGCGCTCATGATGCTCACAGCATTTTGCCCTTGTACTATAATTTTACCCAGACACAACTTGGTTCACTGCTTCCTCTATGGCCGCTTTAATAGTCCCCAATGGTATGTCCAATAACATTAAAGCATAGTGAGGATCAATCTCTTCCACCTCACTCCACCTCAACAGGTGGCGCACAGCCATTTTGTGAGGAGGAAATTTCAAGTTCAACCTTAGCAAGGTTCCCTGTTTTTGGCCTGGCTCTAAATTAACAATGAACTGCAATTTTGTGCCTTGGCCACTAGGGGGTGCTAATCCCAGTAGTGCCTCCAAGATGTAACCCCTAGGCAGTGCTATTCCAAGGGCTACTACCCCTGCCTGCTTTCCTAACAACAGGTTGAGGGGCCTGGGTTCAAAACTGTCAAGTACTGGGCTGTCCCTGCCCTCGGTAAACACTAGTTTGGTGCCTCCATCTGTCAGTTTAGGCACCAACCTGAAAAACTACACAAACTACAGTTTTTTTTCCATGAAGCACCTGAGCTAAGGACCCCTTGAGGTCCCCTGTGTCCTAACTGGTCCAGATGGGAATTTCCAGTCCAAGACATGGTAGCTTCTACTGGAAAATGCATGCTGCAATAAAGGTAGGTTAAACAACAATCTATACCTTAAAGACAACTATAAATTAGAAGTACATAACTGCAGTACTGTGTACAGCTCTCTTTGCTCTATTAGCGACAGCAGAGTGGGGCAAATTGGGGTGATGCCTGGCTGGTCACGAGCTTTGAAACACTTGAATCCAGCTCAGGCCATTTACAGCTTTTATACTGACTGTGGCACTTAAAGAGACAGGTGCGGAGACACATCATGGCACTCTCACATAGATCAATAGGAGGGCACCAGACATTATGGATTTCCATCTCTGCAGGATGTCTGCCTGGCAGTGGGCATTACTGAAGCCCAGGGAGTTACTTAAGGTATGCCATCAATTTGGGAGGGGGGGTAGAAAAGTGTGTTTAAAACTTTGAAAGGAAACTGCAGATCAAAGTGCTTCATGTAGGCCATTCCAGAAAAAAGGTGCTGCAATGAAAAAAAACTGCAAAAGTGTTTTGTAAAACCACATATTTCTATTAAATATATATATATTTTGCTGGTAGAATGTGTTAGTTCTTTCTGAAAACAGGTTTGCAGTTTCCCATTGAAATAGACTGCCAGCCTAGCCAGTAAAACCTTTCTGACATCTTAATATGAGATTTTCATTGGATTCTTTTTTTTACTAGTAGTTGGTAAAATACAAATAAAATAGAGAAAAGGTAATTAAAATAACAAATAAAAGCAAATAAAACTATTACAAAGGCATCTAAAGGACCCAGACCTTCATTATTTAATATGTACATCCTTACTAAGCCCTTGTTCTTCAGCAAATTCAACAGTGGTAAGTGGAGATCCATGCAGACAGGAAACAGATAAGGGGCTCAATTTTCAAAACAAAAACGTTGACACAAGGTGCCTGCACCAAAGGGGTATGACACAAGTGGCACCTTGCATCAAAGTTTGCAGCAATCTTAATTTTTGAATGCCATCTACATTGAAATCAGGATGCCATGCACCAAAATCCCCCTGTACCACCCTTGCAGCAAAGGCGTTCATGCGCCAGGTTGCAAGGGTGGTCGCATCACGGCAGAGCTGCACCATCACTTAGTCTGCAATTCTAAAATACCCACCATGGCTGCAACGGGGGACTGATTTTAGATTAGACCAGCCAGAATGTGGTCTAAGGGCCCTGTGCCACGGCCTGGCAGGGCGGTGATTGTAAGGAGACCTGGAAGGTAGGAACTGGGGCTGATGTAGCCCTGGAGGTACAATTGTGGTGAGGGGAGCATGGCAGCAGTGGTAGGGGGAAATGTGGAGGTACCCAGTGGTGGTGCCCTGTGAACTGCCACACAGTGTATCGGGTCAGTTTGGGGGGCATCATGACCCAGACCCCAGGTGACAGCAGCCTTGGCAGCTGCCCCATAGGACCCACTGTCCCTAAAGCCAGCAAGTGGCACTGGCTGCAGTTCATGGCTGGGGAAATACCTTGGGCACTCCGACATTTCCCACTTACAGAGCCTCCTATGCGGTGGCTGTCAGATGCCCGAGTATTATTCCAGGGACTGTGGGTCCAGTGCCAGGGCTGCTGTCCAAAGAGGTATGGATCATGATGGTCCAACTGTGCCACCCCCCCAAACTAGCCTGATCTGCTGTGTGCCAATTCACAGGGCAGCACCTCCACACATCCACCCCCCCGCCATGCCCTCCTCACCCCCATGCCACCTGCAGGGCTACATCAGGCCCAGTCCCCACCATCCATGCATAGTTATCCCCAACCTCCAAGGGTCATCTAGGGATACGTCAAGGAGGGTGACAGATCCCTCTGTCAAAACCTGCAGGTGAACACAATGTTTGGCACAACCCTGTGGCAGCAGCAGCAACTCCGGGGTCTTCAGCACAGGGACCTCTATTTTTTACAAAATAAGGTGCCGGATCCTGATGCATCTGAAGTTTGCCACAGCCCTTGATCACTGCAAATTGTGGTCATCTAAGGGCTCTTTGAAAATCAAGCCCAAAGTCTCTGAGCAGCCCATAGTTTAACACTGGACCCAAACAACATGGAGTGTGATTTATTTACATTGAGGATCAGCTTGTTCTTTAAATGCCATGTTTGAACTTGGAGTGGCAGTCGCAGTTCAGACGATAGTTGATGTCAGTTAGGTTTTAGCATTAAAATATACAAAGAGATCATCCGTATACAGTATGTAATGAGGAGCAGAATAAGGGCACTTGCAGCAGGCTATGTATAAAAATAGGGAAAAGCAGTGGGCCTAAAACAAACTCATGGGGAATTCCAACATGAATAGAATTAACGCCAGAAAAAGACTGATTAACCTTGACAGATGAGATTACTTTCTGCTAACCGTAATTAAACCATGCTGCAGTAGTGGAAGAAATCCCAAGGTCTAAGAGCATAGCGTAAAGGAGATTGTGGTTATGGTCAACAGATTTGAATGCTTTTAAAAGGTCAGCAAACACTATCCCAGTCAGCAGATCCTTCTCCACTGAAGATCTGATATCACTGGCAAATTTAGTTACAGTAGTACTACTATAACCTTTAAGAATGCTATACTGTTCTGGTGACAGTATGTTTAAGCAAATAGTAAGTTGGGCAGCAAAAAGTTTATCAGGAATATTGGCAAATCATAAAAGAAACAATATTAAATACAAACAAACATATAAAACGTATAAAATAATATAATATGAAGGGAATTAAGACAAAATGGTTAAACAGGAAAATTGCCAAACTAATCAAACAAAAGCATTGATCATATGCATTATATAAAAACAACACCACTGCACAAAATTGGTATAACTTTAAACAAAAACAGAAATTATGTAAAAATGCAATCAACAAATCCAAAAAAGAATAGAGTTAAGACTGGCAGAAACAGCAAACAAAGGTAACAGTAAACAGTTCTACGATTACATAAACTCTCTAAAGAAATCAAACACAGGGTTAACTTCAATTATTGAAAACAAGGAAATTATATCTGACCCCAAAAGTATGGCCAACATATTTAATAAATATTTGTGTTCAATTTACGCTGATCCTAGTCATCATAGGACAATGCATATCAACAGTGAGAAGGTCCCAGTATGTACCAAAGATGATATCAAAAAGAAAATTGAACAACTGAAGTAATATGGGGCCCCTGGCTTGCATAATATCACCCCCAAATGCTCATCATAATAAAAGATTGCATCTGTGCACTCTTAGAGATGCTATTTAACAAACTATTATATACAGGAGAAGTACCTGCTGATTGGAAAGCTGTCAAGATAACCCAATGCATAAAAAGGGCCCAAAAATAATATCAGAAATTTCAGGCCCATTAGCCTGACATCAGTTCCAGGCAAAATATTTGAATCCATCATTAAAGATAAAATAAATAATCACATTGAATCAACCAGTAGGGTGAACATCACACAACATAGGTTCACGGCTGGTCGTTCATGTCTTACTAACTTGATTTGTTTTTAATGAATCATTTAGTAAAATGTTAGACAGGGCAAACCAGTTGATGTCATACTGTTAGATTTTTCCAGAGCTTTTGATACTGTCCTACACTGGGCCATACCCCATAGATTAAGATAGTTAAATATAAATTTGTACTTAATAAATTGGGTGTGTAACTGGCTGTCAGGTAGAATGCAAAGAGTTTCCATTAATGGATTTTTGTCTGAAGAGGGTATGGTGACTAGTGGAGTGCCACAGGGATGGATTTTGGGCCCTGTGCTGTTCCAGTTATTAATAGCCAATCTAGGAAAAAATCTCCAAAACAAACTGATTAAGTACGCACAGGACACTAAGCTGGGTGAACCCTGTGAAACACAGGATGATATTAATTCCGTTCAAAATGACCTGAACCAAATAATCCAATGGGCCTATTAGTAGGGGATGGCCTTTAACACCAACAAGTGCTGTGTCTTGCATCTAGGGAAAAATAATAAACAAGCTCAGTACGTACTTAGCAATTCCATACTTAAATATTCAACTAATGATAGAGACCTAAGTGTGCTTATAGATAGCAATTTGGATTTTGTCATGCAATGTACAAATGCCATCGTTAAAGCTAATAGAGTGGCAGGATCAATATGCAGAAACATAAACAGCAGGAGGGCTGAGGTGATACTGCCCCTATACTGATCCCATGTTAGGCCACAATCGGATCACTGTAGCCAACTGTGGAGCCCCTTTAAAAAAGGAGACATTGCATGGATCGAAAGGACACAGCGTGGTATGACTAGAATCATAACTGATGTAAAACATCTCACATATAAAGAACAAATTAACAAGCTAGGGCTATACTCCTTGGAAGATAGGAGAGCACGAGGAGACCTACTACTGTATTATGTCATCATTAAGGATACATCCTTAAGAAAGGAACTAGGTATCAGACTACAAAACCCTTACTCAAATACTAGGGGACACTCTCTACAGGTCCAGGGTAGTAGTTTTAGAACAAACAAAAGGAAGTGCTCTTTAACTGAGCGAGTGATAAACTTATGGAACAGTTTACCTGACAGTTTGGTTCTCTGTAATAGTAAGGATGCCTTCAAAAGAGATATTGACAAGCTAATGTTAGATGGCATGAATATGACCTATTACCTCACCTCATAGGAGCATGCATGGGCTTATGCCTTTTTAAGCTCCTGAACAATAGTGACAATAATGACAAAGTAGATTATTAAGTGTTGATTAAATAGCAATGGGATGATAATTAGCAGTAGCCTTTGAGTCACATTTTTTATACATATATAGTTGCATATATTTACAGTTGCTTCATAGAGCAGAAGTCTCACCTAGGAAAATGTTGAATATTTGTGCTTCAGCCTTAACTCCTACTTTAATTAATATTCAGTGTTCTCATCTAATCTTACAATGTTTTCAGTTCAGAAATGAAAATGACCTGTCCTAACAGATCGGTTTACTGGAAACTCTGACTGACCCAAATCTTGCACTGTGGAAGGCAGAAGGCTGAGTATGTCAAAGAGGTCGAAACTCAGATTCTCAAATTATAGTAAGTGTGATTTGATTGGTTACCTTGGTGAGTGTTCAAGACAAGAGAATGCTAATACTCAATATTTATTTGGGTATTATCACAATATGCATTATTATTCACAAATTGAAGCTGTATTGATGAAAAGTATTGGAAAGCTACCTGTAATTTTAGTGCTTGTGCACTACACGGTTTCTTTCTGTATAGAATTTTTTAATTACATCTGGAATAAAAGTGATTAAGTAAAGCCAATTGACCAAACAGAACATTACATTTTCTAAATGACAAACTGCACATCCATCTCAACAACTGATAAAAAAAACATGTTTGAAAAAGGTTTTTTGTTCAGATTTACAAGAGCAACAACCAACAACAGCCAGAGCATCTGTGAACTGATCTGAGGCTCCTTCACCTGGTCCTAACCTGACAGACAATGCATAGGTCTGTATTTAAAGAAGAAAACATCCTCAACTGCAACACCAACAAGGGTATTTATTTATTAATAAATTAAGTTATTAGCTAAGCATGCTCACAAATGTATCTTGTTCATTTTGGTCATAATGAGAAAGCTCAGAAATGTATTCTCACATGTACAATGCCATTTATTGTTTACTTGCACTTGTTTGTTTCTCTTATGCTGAGCCATTGAACAGAGGGGCACAGTTTACATTTTGTACTTTTTTCCTTTTGCAACTATTTGCCATTTCTAATCACAAAACCATCTAGACGGCTGTTGTATAAAATCAAATATGACATAGCATGACTTAAGATATAATTCTGTTGAAAACGGGCTGGCCGTGTAGCCTAGAGGTTAGAGTAATCAGCTGTGAATGAGCTTGGTACATCCAGCAGGCAGAGTTTGATTGCCACAACTTCCACTTGCATACTAGGTGACTCTGAACAAGACACTTAACCTACCCAGTGCTTCTGAGTTACCCCTGAAAACAGGTACTTATGCCTAGTGGGCCATACCTGGTTACCAAAGAATAAATAAATGACATTCCTGGGACCCACATTATTTACTATATTTATGTCAGATCTTGATAACAGTATTACCAATTAGTTTGCTAAATTTGCTGATGACTCGAAACTGGGTGCAGTAGTACAAACTGATATTCAAACTGATAAACTTAAAAAAAATCTTCTGGCAATAGAAACATGGGCCATTACTAATGGCATGAGTTTTAACACAAGCAAATGTGTGACTTTACACATGGGCAAACATAACAAGTCCATAAATTATACACTAATGGGTGAAAAATTAAGAAAAGTTGAGAGTGAAATCGACTTGGGGGTATTAATTAATAATGATTTTCAGTTTGGAAAACACTACAAAAGTAGTAAAAAAAATTATAAGTTGCATAAAAAATGCATTTGTTTCTAGGGATCAACATTTTATTAAAACAATGTATGCTTCCTATGTAAGGCCTCATTTAGACTACTGTTCAGTGGTCTGGGGTCCTCATTTGCAGAAGGACATTTCTAGTATAGAAAAGATTCAGCACATAATAACTAGACTGGTGAGAGGATTTGGGGACATGCTATACAAGGATAGATTAGAAAGGCTGAATTTGTACTCTCTCGAGAGGAGAAGAACAAGAGGTGACATGCTACAGATGTATAAAATCATCAGAGACCAAGAATTAAGGAATATCATAGGTTTAAGATTATGTAATAATAAAACTAGACTGAGATGTCACAAACAGCAAATACAAATGTTCCACTGTCAAAACAACAACAGAACAGGATATTTCACTTTTAGGGCTGTAAAGGTCTGGAATTCATTACCAGAAGAAGTCAAAGCATCAACATTGAATGTATTCAAAAAGAGATTGGATACACATTTACTAGATAGAGGGATGGAAGCCCCACTGTGGCGAGAGACAGGTTTTATGGGCATGTTGCCTTCTCCTGTCTAGACAACCTAGTATAGCATTGAACATTCTTATCTTCTTTTACGATATTGGTCTATTGCTTTCTCACACGTGGCTTCACCACTTGTGAGATGTCAAAAGACCAATACCCTCTCATGAAGACAAAAACGATATTTTAAGTCAGGCCATGTCATAACTCCTGTGTCTCTAGCAATATAAATGTGTGAGCACATTTGCTATACAGTATGCAAAATATTATCTTGTCAGTTTTGTAATATGAAATAAATATACAGGTATATCAACCAACAAGTCATCTAGTAATGCTGAAATATATAGGTGCATTGGGTGTGTTTTTTTTTTTTTTTTTTATTTTCGTCTTTATGCCGCCTTCCTAGCTGCCAGCCACCCGTAGAATCGACCGTCACGGGCCACCGCTTCCACCTCAAATCGGCCTCGGCTTCCCATCTCGCGGGCTTACCCCCACGGTGGGGCTGCGGAACCGGACAAGGGAACGCCACCGCAGACACTGGGAATTGGTCGGAGAGCTGGCCTTGGGAGCTAATTGAAGCCGTGGCGGGCTTCATTGAGGGTGGCTGGCAGCCGTCCTTTTTCCGGTTTTCTCGGGGGAGGTGAGGGTCATGCAATGATGTCAGACGTCCGCCCCGCCTCCAAGCACGTTTGCGCCGGTAGCTGTGCGGCTCCCGGCCTCCGCTAAGGGGTCGCTGGTGCTCTGGACTCCATCCACCTTCCCTGAGAAGGAGAGCAGTCCCTGGGACGCTCCATCCTTCTCTCCTGCAGCCTCCTTCCAGCGACCCGAGTCTGTTCCCGAACCCGGGTCACCGGCGTCGCATGCGGAAATCCAACCACTGCGCCGACGGGCTGACCGCATTGGGTGTGTTGTGGAACCATCCAAGTAGTCAGTAAATTTCTGCAAAATCAGACTCTTTGGAGGATTTTATTTCACTTATAAAATAGACCAGAAAGATTACAACTAGAAAAGAATGTCTTTACTCTTAGAGCAATCACTAGTATATTTCAACCATTTACACAAATAATTTATTCTATATATATATATATACATACATATACATAAATATACATACATGTTTATATATATATATATATATATATATATATATATTATCCTCCTACATATGGGGGTGGCTGTTCAGCCTAATACCCAGCCCACCGAGCTGGCCCTCTGCCTCTCTCAGCAAACACCCAATCAAAGGTCTCGCCACAAGTTCCCTCTCATGCAGGGCTGAGGAAGGAGGACTGCCCCCCAAGTACATACAAATCTGAGATGAACCAGGCACTCGCTGAGCAGTGGGACAGGATGGCTGGGCTGAGCTTCATGTAGCCCTTTAATGACCTTTTTTCCTGCTTTTTTCTTCCATCCCACCCTCCTGCAGAACATAAGATTCGCGCATGGAGGCATGCCCATCCTATCTCCCTCCACAGTGCCCTCTCTGACTTTGGCTCCATGACCTGCTCTACCCCCAGGCCTCCACCTGAGGCAGCGGTGGCTGGGATGGCAAGCCTCCCCTCCCCAGGAGAGGACAGCAGTTCCTTGGATGCTCAATCCTCTCCCTTCCCAGCTGACCCCGACAACCTGCGTTCATTCCTGAACCTGGGTCAGCGGTGTGGCAGGAGTTAAAGTGCTTTTCGGTGACTCAGATTTCCATGCCACTGGGCTGGTTTAATTTATTATATTTTATAATGCTTGAAAAGAAATATTTTGAAAACTGTAACATTTGAACTGCTAATCACAGAAACTTGTTTTTTTTTTTTTTTAATGAAAGCTTGGAGTCCAACCAACATGTATAGATCTTAATAATACTGTTCTCATGTGTCACTACATATACATATATGTCAATATGTTGTTAAAAATTACAGGACTTAAACAATTTAGTGAACAATTTTTTTATACTGATATGATTTATTTTATGTTTTTTATATCAATATTTGGTCATTGTACTGATATATAATTGATATATAAAGGATATGTGAGGGGCGAGTGTGTGATACTTCATTTATCTTGTACAGTTGCCAGTAACCTCAAGTAACCTCATAAGTGGCGAAGCCACAAGTGAGGGTTATAAGAGGTCACTGGCAACTGTACAAGATAAATGAAGTATCATACACTTGCCCCCCACATATTTCATTTATGCAACAGGGCAGGAGCTTGTGTGATGGTGTATGATGAGGCAAATGTTTCTTTTTGTTTTTTAAATTAATAAATAATGCAGGTCTTTTTAATCATTTGGAGGTCATCCTCTTTTGTGTGGCAATTTGGTATGGGCGTTGCTAGGGAGCAGCATAATGATGGCAGCATTGATTGGTCTTTGAGATGAGATGCTGATTTTTTTCCATGGAGGAAAATGGCAGCACCGCTTAGCGAGAGTGGGAGGGGTACCTGTTGAATGCTGGCTGTTGTAAATACTTTTGATGTGTTTGCTGAAAAGTTGTTTTTTAGGAGTAAGCACAGGGAGATCATGGCAGATAATGAGAACAGGAGCAGGACCTAAGGGAGAAATAGCGGGCGAGGCAGTGTTACAAGAACCGACTGCAGCATGCAGTAGAAGAAACAAGGAGCAACAGAAGCACAGGTAGTGAGGGAAAAAGAAGGACAAACAAGCAGCATGTTACATTCTCATGTGGTATATGTAGGAAGGTGGCCCACTGTTAAGAGAGCTAGGGCAGGTTATTAGCATGTCAGTGAGGCAGGCTGGTGGTGACTAGGAGGAATAGCTAGAAATGTTGCTTACTTGGGGGTGAGACAAGTCACAATGGATAGTTAAAGTGTATGTGGAAGTAGTGCTGGTAGGCGTGTGTGGGGGGTTACGTAGTCACTGTGTAACTAAACGAAGTGTGATGTAGTCACTGTGTGGATAAATAAATTTATCCACGCAGTGACTCAGATAAATAGATTTATCACACTCCATTTATCTAGATGCCTGGTGAATAAATCTACTTAGCTGAGTGCAAGCTTTTATTTTTAAAAATGATGTCTCTAGCTGTAATGGTTGCAAAGTTATCACATTTTAAAGAAAGTGGGCAGGATTCATGAAGCATTCAGCTTCTAAGTCCCACTCTGCAACTGCTGCTGTGGACTGGAATTGCCCACAGCTGCAGCAATTGCAATTCACAGCTGCAGCAGTTGCGGAGGGTGTTATGGCTACTTCCATCAGCCGTAGCCCATTCCCGCTGCTGCGGCCATCTCCCCGGCAACACCACTTGCAAGCAGCCGTAGATCATGGAGCTGGTCATAATCCATCTCCAGCTTTGTGAATATCCGCCGCTATGTGTAACCTGCGGAACTGCAAGTCGCAACCCACTTGAGCCGAGGTTTACCCATAGCTGTAGGTATTTCACGAGCTTCGTGAATCCTGCCCAGTATCTTTTGCAAAGTATAACTTTGGAACCATTGGGGCTAGAAATACATTATTTATTTTAAATAAAAGCTTGGAGTCTAGCCATTAAGAATTAGCTTAGAGGATACTGTTTTAAGTGTCGATACTATATGATATGTAACAATACTTTCTGAACCTGCTTTTTCATCATATTATTGATACGTTTTCAGTTGAGACACAGTCAAAAAATGCAAATACATAGTATCGATACCATTTTTTTGTAACAATAGACTGCATTAATACTATTTTTGTATCAAAACATAGAATTACATGACAGTTTAAAAAAAATTATAAAACATATTTTCCAACTTTTTATGAATTTTGGTATTTCTAGACGTACTCCGATAATATTATATAAGAGTTCTTCTACTGTAAATTATTTAAATCAGCCACTAAATACAAACTTCTCAATCTTGATTCACTGGTTCACACATCATCATTTGCTTCTCAATAATAAAAAGACAACTTGCATACTCTTTGATTCCAGACCAAAGTTGTCCAAAGGTATTTCATTATCTATATTTGACTCAACAGGAAGTATGCTTGAACAGGCTAAAGAACATAAATATCTCGGATTACACTCAACCTTAGCTTAACTTACTTTATACACAAAAAATCTATCTGTAAACAAACTAATCAAACATTAGGTGCATTGTTCAAGTTACATTTTTGACATTTGAGGCTAGATTTTCGATTGCTAATAGTATTTTGTTACCAACTCTGAATTATAATTCCTTCCTTTTTTCTAGCATTGCCTCTGTTGATCTGACATTATTGAACAACACTTTTCACTCAATTTGTATATTTATTTTAAAAGTACCTTATAATACACATCATCGTGTTCTCTATGCCCAAACTGGTTTATTACCCCCAAAGTTTAATAGTTTGTGTAATCTGAATTGCATTACTGATAACATTCTTTGACTAGAAAAGGATTCCCCTCTTTTTTTTTCATTTCTTTTCTTATTTTATTTTATTGAGTTTCAGAATTAACACCTTTGAGTCAGGGTCTCGTTTATAAAGGCTTTACGTCAACAAATGAATTATACAGTTCAGGAGGTAACACACATGGGAACACTAAGAACACAAAATAGGCAGGTAGATAAAACATGCAAGATCTTAGAGTTGCAATCAATAACACAAATATAAGCAATAAATATGTGCTTGTAGCAAGAGAAGTCAGGGGTTGGTGGGCATAAAAGGTTTGGTGTTGCAAGGAACCATAGACTCAGCGGTAACCCAGAAATAGCAGCCCAGGGGGCATTGTTGACAGGGGGCTGGTAGGATTGAGGCAGCAGGCCACTAAGGCTATGACCGACAGTCGCATTTGCTGAGGTTGACTAGATGTTGCTGGAGGCAGCATTTGAAAGCGCCAATTGTAGGAGAGGATTGGATAGGTTCAGGGAGATTGTTGAACCAGCTGGGTGCTTGGAAGAGAAACGCTTTTTGCCCTTGGGATGTCTGGCAAAAAGGAACCTGAAAGACTTAATTTGTTGTGCCTCTAGTGTAGTGCAAGCTTGCTGGGGAGTTAGTAAAGAGCAGCTGGATAGAGGGGGGGCAAGCCCTAGGAAGATATTTTTAGCTGCAAGGCAAGTGTGGCAAAGATTCTGTTTTGGAGGTTCAGCC
Source organism: Neoceratodus forsteri (assembly GCA_016271365.2). Lineage (NCBI taxonomy): Eukaryota > Metazoa > Chordata > Ceratodontiformes > Ceratodontidae > Neoceratodus > Neoceratodus forsteri. The sequence continues at coordinate 438,396,775 of JADMNL010000023.1, forward strand.
AGTTGGATTAAATGTAGGAGCCTGTGAAGAGAAACACAAGGTAAATTAACCAAGGAGGAGACAGCAAACAATGGAGACATGGTGGCAGTATAGAGAAGGGAATGGTAGAATGATCTGAGCATGAACAGCTTAGGGAAGCATGTTCAGAGATGGTTCCGAAAGTAGTGCAAAATCAGGCTGACTCTAAAATATCACGCAGGCACTTACAGTAGTTGAGACAAGTAAAACTGTGATTTACACTCTAAATAACACGCAGCCTAAATTACAGCAATGGAGGCAGGTAAATTTCGTATTACTAAAAGCGGACAGTTACAGAGATAAACTTAGCAACAAGTCTTAACACTGTAAACTGAATTAAGGTAACATCCGAAAATGGATAACAACCACTGCAAACTAGAAGAACACTGCAGTAACAGAGACTATCGGTAAGGGTCTGCTAACCGTACAAAGTCTGCTAGAATGTAAAGTCCAAAACATAGCAAACAATGAGTTCCAGATTAGGGGAGGCAAAACTTTGTTTACAAGTACCTTGCTGTGCACGATGCAGGCTGCTCCTCTGCTGTGGTGACTCAGTTGGGAGTTGTGATTAAATGGAGGAGCCTTGCTGCACACGGTGCAGGCTACTCTTCAGCTGTGGTGACTCCACTGGGAGATGTGATTAAATGGAGGAGCCTTGTTACGCATGATGCAGGCTGCTCCTCGGCTGTGGCGACTCCACTGGGAGTTGTGATTAAATGGAGGAGCCTTGCTGCGCACGGTGCAGGCTGCTTCTCCGCTGTGGCGACTCCATTGGGAGTTGTGATTAAATGAAGGAGCCTTGCTGCGCATGGTGCAGGCTGCTCCTCGGCTGTGGTGACTCCATTGGGAGTTGTGATTAAATGGATGAGCCTTGCTGCGCATGGTGCAGGCTGCTCCTCTGCTGTGGTGACTCCGTTGGGAGTTGTGATTAAATGGAGGAGCCTTGCTGCGCACGGTGCAGGCTACTCCTCGGCTGTGGTGACTCCACTGGGAGATGTGATTAAATGAAGGAGCCTTGTTACGCACAATGCAGGCTGCTCCTCGGTTGTGGCAACTCCATTGGGAGTTGTGATTAAATGGAGGAGCCTTGCTGCACACGGTGCAGGCTGCTTCTCAGCTGTGGCGACTCCGTTGGGAGTTGTGATTAAATGGAGGAGCCTTGCTGCACATGGTGCAGGCTGCTCCTCGGCTGTGGCGACTCCGTTGGGAGTTGTGATTAAATGGAGAAGCCTTGCTACGCATGGTGCAGGCTGCCCCTCAGCTGTGGAAACTCCGTTGGGAGTTGTGATTAAATTTATTTTGTTAAAACTGAAATCTGGAGGCAGGGACCTCTGGTCTAATAGTAAGAAAGTTTTTGACATTCCAAATATTAATACATTGATGATGAACTGACTTTTTCTGTTTCTGCAGATAAAAACTGGAATCCTTTACCTGAGAAATTACATGATGTGCAAAGTCATGACATGTTTAAACAACAGTTATAAAAGTATTTTTAAATATACTACAATGAAATTGCTTTTTATAATGTTGTATAGATGTCTGTCTACCTGTACTGTAGGTCTATTTGTTTTATATCTTATTGTGTTAAGCTCAACCTACATTCTCTATGCATGTATCTAGTATCTATAACATCTTGGCTGACTATAATGTGGCCCTGGGTCATACATGAACAAAAGTTTCAATCAATTATTTAATTAGTAACTGTAAAGTTTTCATTCATCTTATGACCTTAATTTCACTGCGAACAGGGGTCGTGGCTTGCAGCTGAACATGGTGGATGCAGCCTAGCCTAGGTCCTGTATGCACTCAGTCTATTTTGCCTGTATTAGGAGAATACCTCACGTCTACTGCAGTTAAAGAGTGGGCATCACTGGCATAAGTTGGTGGCTTCGGGCAGGAGCAAAAATAAATAGGCCAAGCTGCATTTCAGTACCACTGAGCAGCCGAAGGATCAGCATCGTGGCCTGGAGGACACATCTCACCCGCACAATTCTGTTACGATGCAGGAAGGTCCCTCAGAGCTTGAATGCTCTCTGGCCATGGTACCTACAACACTAGCCCTCATCCAGCATGACATGAAGGCAGGGTTAGACAACATCTCATCGCAGATTTCCCACCTTCAATCTGTCATGATGGGGTTATTTGAGACATCAGCAGCCCATACCAATCAAATTGCAGAGTTAGAGCACCACGTGGGACTGCTGAAGGACTCCCTCACGGAAACCACAAGGGAAAACCTGGCCCTGAAAAGACTGATGGAGGAACTCTCGGGGAGGGTGGATGACCAAGAAAATAGGTTGCATCATTCTAATCTATGAATAATCGGCCTCCCTGAGGGAAATGAGGGGAGTAACCCAGAGAAATCTTTACATACCTGGCTAGTGGAGCACCTAAATTTGCCTCCGGCTCTCCAACATTGTGAGGTGGAGCGGACGCATAGGGTGGGCCCAAAACCTACTGCAGGCTCACATCCCAGGCATTGCCACATCAAGTATCTCAGCTATGTTGATAAGGAGCCCATACTGAAAAGGGCAAAGGAGAAGGGCCCAATTACTGAGGGTAACAGCAAGATCTATGTGTATCCAGATTATAGCAGGGAACTTCAGCAACGCACACAAAAATTTAACGAAATTAAGACCCGACTGCACTGCATGGGCTGGGCCTTTGTATTCCTCTACCCTGCTAAATTAAAAATCGACCAGCCTGGCAGTGCACCACATTTCTTCACTTGCCCCTGAGAAGCAATGAAGTGGATGGATGAAGTAGCCAGAAACGGGGAGGTTAGACATGCAGACGGTGCACACTCTCCGCATCAGAGGGAACTCAAGGAATGCTGAGCCTACAGGTACTGACCATTTTTTCTAATTTGCCCATGACCTGCTATTTCTTGTTGTGGGGTGGTGGGACTGAGCTGCTGCACCTCGGGGGCCTCTTTCTTACTCTGGGCTCCAATGACTTACAGGGGCTTAGTTGTTTGCTACTCCTCCCCTAGGGTGCGATGGTGCAGTTTATGGGAGATTAGGGGTTGTAGCTTGGCCTGGACTCAGCTGTCCTCTGACTGGGTCTAGGGATCAGGGTAGCAGTGGGGAAGATAAATTTTTGCCCCAAAGTGGAGTTCCTTGATCAGCTTCATGGCAGTGGTGGGTGGAACACTTTGAGAAGGAATTGCCTGCTGCTGAATTCATGTGTTGGGTGATAACTCTTTCCCCATTCCAAGGTCTGGATATAGAGGACCCAGTGCTATGCATTGTTAGCATGGACTGTTTGTCATCTATTAGAAGGCATGGGTTACCTGGCTGAGATGTAGGTCTGGACTTGCACTTTTCTTAGCTATTGCTCTGACTGCTTGCCCCCGACCTGGTCTTGGGATCAGGGTACCAGCGGGGGCTACAGCTATCACTCTCGAGTGGAGCTGAACACAGTCACCCTGTTGGTCATCTGCTGTTCCCCTTGGAACTGTGCCTTATCACTACTGCAGCGAGGACCTGAACTTGGGGGGGGGGCTTCAAGGACTGTGGCTTGGGCTACCTGTTAACTGCCCATTGGTAGCACACAGTTATTCACTGGCTTTTGAATGTTTACTGTTGTAGTTCTAGGGGGTGCTCCTATGTTTGGTTGTTTGGTTTCAAGGAGTGCTATACAAAACAGTAATCATTAAGAGGTTTACCATTAGTTTGCAGGGGATTTGTAGTTAGGCTGGTGTTGGCCCTTGGGAGGGGGGCTTACTGTCACTGTTATTTTTATTCTGAGGGTTATTCTGTTACTTGGCACCTTACAGGGGTGGTGGATACTATGAGGGGTGGATGAGGAGGGAGGGTAGGATGGTGCCGGGGAGAGGTGCGTGGGGTAACTTCCCTTAGGGAGACTGCCTGTTTTGCTGTGTGGGCTCATCTCCCGACTGGGCAGCCCTGGGTATCCCTTTCAGGGTCCAAGTTTCAGGGTTTTAGGGGTTTGATACTTAAAATTAAAACTAGACACGGAGAGGTGGAGGGACTGAGTGAAGGGATTCATGGGATAGCTGAATACAGGAGGGGTATCAGGGAGTGACTACTGCGAGTAGGATGGAGTATGAATAAGTTTCTATCATGGCTAGTACCTTAAGAGTGGCGAGCTGGAACATCAATGGGTTGAAATTTGTAGTGAAGCTTTGGAGATTTGTTACTGAAGTGAAGCAGTCTGGGTGGCAGGTTGTCCTGCTTCAGGAGACTCACACTTCCAGGGAGGAGGCCCTCAGAATGGAGGCATCTTTGGGAGGTACATGGATTTCCACCACCTTTTTGGCCAAAGCCAGAGGGTCCACGATTTGGCTGCCCCAGGGGTCGTGGACCACGGTGTTGGAGAGGCAGGTGGAACAGGCCGGCACATATGCTGTTGCTAGGACTGAGTTTCCAGGGCAGGGGACATTAAACCTAGGCTTGGTGTATGTCCCTAATGTTGAAGACCCTCAGTTTTTTCAGTGGCTCACCCTGGAGTTTGTCTGCTGGCCTGGTATGTGGGTCCTTGGGAGGATTATAACTGTGTGCAGGATGTGATTTTGGATAGATCCAGCACTAAGCCTACCACAGCTTCCAAAAAATGCTAGAGCTCTGGGGGTGATGGAGGAGGAGGTGGGGTGGTTGATGCATGGCAGCACCTGTATCCATCTGGGAGAGATTATAGCTTCTACTCTCATGCACACAAATCATATGCCAGGAGAGATCATGTCTTGGTTAGCCCACCCTTTTGCCAGTACTGAAAGGAACAACATACTCCCCCGTTTTCCTCTCAGACCACGCCTCCCTGACATTAGAACTGTCCCTTGGGGAGCAGTCACAGGAGTAGACTCGGGAGGCTTGACACCCTATTGTTAAAGGATTAGATATATGTGGAGCACATGGGGAATTGCATCCGGGAGTTCTTGGTCTTTTACTAGGAAAGGAGATACCTCTCATAGGAGTCGATGGGAGGCACTAAAAGCCTACATATGTGGCCAAACTATCTCTTTCACTGCGCACAAGGCCCGTGCTTCCAATAAAGATTTGAAGGCCCTAAAATCTAAAATTGAAGCATATGAACAGGCCCATAAGGCAAACCCCACTATGGCCCTATACCATATCGTACAGAAATAGAAGTGGCAATATAACTCTACTAGTGGTGCACAGATTGAAAGGGCAATTTTACTCTCCCAGGCAGGCCCATATTTTGAAGGGTGATCGGGTGGGAAAGTTGCTGGCATGGCAACTGCGTAGGAGGGAGGGAGGGTGAATGGGCAGTGCACCAGATCTATACCTCAGCGGGTGTGCAGGTGGAAGAACCGGAGGAGGCTAGTGTGGTGTTTGGGGTCTTTTATAGGGGGTTATATACCTCTGAGGTTTCCCCTTCCTTGGAGACAATATACACATTTCTGGATAGGGCTCCTTTGAGCCCCCTTACTGAAGAGCAAGCAGATAACTTTGAATACCCACTGTCTGGAGAGGAGATTAGTAGGGCTATCAAAGTGTTGAGGGGAGGAAAAGCACCGGGACCTGACAGGATCCCCCATAGATTTCCTCAAGTGTTACCATGACATGCTGCTTGAGCCCTTGAGGGACATGTTGCTGGAGAGTCTAGTTGTTGGTGAATTATTCCCCTCCACCCGGTCTGCCGTTATTACAGTTCTCTCCAAACCGGGCAAGGATCCACCTTGGTGTGCCTCATACAGGCCTAGTTCTCTTTTAACTGTGGATTATAAGGTGTTGGCTAAAGCCCTGGCTGCCAGTCTGGACCCTTTGCTCCCTGACATTATACACCCTGACCAGACTGGCTTTGTGAAAGGCAGGCAAGGGAAGTACAATATTCCAAGGACCCTAAATGTTATTCATCAATGGGGGAAGGCTACCAACAAACACAGGACTGCTGTCCTTGCACTTGATGCAGAGAAAGTCTTTAACCTAGTGGAATGGGGGTATCTTTTCACCACCCTGGGGAAGCTAGGATTCGGCCCTCAGTCTATTTCTTGGATTTAAACTCTCTATATGGGCTCTTCGGCACAAGTGATGGTTAATGGGCATTTATCTCCCAAATTTACAGTGGATGGAGGCATGAGGCAGGGCTGTCCACTGTCGCTCCCTGTTGTATATAATGTCATTAGAACCTCTAGCAGCGGTCATCAGGGCAAGGACAGATATTAGGGGATTTATGGGAGGGGGTCGTTAACATAAACTAGCGATGTACACAGATGACCTCCTTTTATGCTTACAAAACCCAACTCTGGATCTACCAAAGGTGCACAAAGTCCTAGAGGAGTACAAAGCTCTGTCAGGCCACAAAAAGTTAACTGGTCCAAGAGTGAGATCCTGCCAATTGGAACCCTGGACAGGCAGCCCTTAATACACAATCTGAATGGCTTGCAGCTGGTCACTAAATTCAAATATTTGGGAATTTTTATTTCTGGTAAAGTGGGAGTCCTTTACGTTTTAAATTTCAAACCCCTAGTTAGGATGATAGCTAAGGATTGCAGCAGATGGACTGCCCTGCCTCTGTCCCTATTGGGGAGCATGGGCTTAGTAAAGATGATGGTTCTGCCCAGACTCCTATACCTCTATCATTCTTTCCCAGTTGGGGTACCAAAAAAATCACTTTAAGCAGATTGATGCGGTAAAACACAGATACCTCTGGCGTGGCAAGTCGGCAAGGGTGAGTAGGACCATTCTCCAGCTACCGCAGAAGTGTGTGGGGGGGGAGCCTGGGTCTCCCAAGCTTTCAGTGGTACTACTTGGTGGCCCAGCTAGTGTCTGTTCCCCCCAGGGTTGAACTATGATGGGTCGGGGTGGTTGGTGATGGAAGAAGTGAGCAAAGGGACGTGTCTTAAAGGGGGGACTGTTAGTTAAGGTGTTGTGGACTGGAGCGGAGCCTGAACACCCCTAACCCCTTCTTGTGTACTACCATCAGGGTGTGGCATCTCATGCAAGGCATCACTGGTAGACAGCTGGCCCCTACCAGGCAGACCCTGTTATTGGAAACAATAAGATTCAAGGGTTCACCAATGATGGCCCTGGTACAAAGACTGGATGATTGGCAGTGCAGAGGCCTGAGGTGGGTGGGCCAGTTGTATGAGGGGGATCATTTGATGAGCTTTGACCACCTGTGTAAAGAGTGGAATATTACCAGAGGAGATTTTTTAATTTATCTTAGACTTAGGAATGTCTTGGGCCAGACTCTAGGCCCGGGAGATGGATGGGCCCAGCTTTCTCCTCTCGACCTCAACCAGATGCCAAGCTGATGTCCACCTTTTATAAGTCGCTCAGAGGTGGTGAATGGGAGGCACTGAAGAGGATTATTCTAAAGTGGGGTGTTGACTTGGGGTGTAAAGTTGATGCTCATTTGTAGAACTGGGCCTGTAAGCACTTGGCAGTATGCTCTAGAAGTAATAAGTTGCGTCAAGTGCAGTTTAATGTTCTACATCAGGCTTACTTCACCCCTGTCAGGTTACACCATATGGATCTTTCCAAATCCAGCGAATGCCCCATATGCCGGGCAGCTATCAGGGACTTCACTCATCTGGCTCTCCTGTGCCCTAAGGTCACCCCTTCTGGCTCGAAGTTCATGCCATTGTGACAAAGGTCTTCTCCTGCCAGCCCCGAAGAATTCCTGTTGGGGGCTGACCATGGGCATCGGGGGGATGGTGCCCTATGGTTGTTAGCACTGGTTACTGCCAGGAAGACTATTGCGCAGACCTGGATGTCTCCCTCTTCCCCAACCATTCAGCAGTGGGCTAACAACCTGAAGGCCTGCATGGCAGTGGAAAGGGCACAGTATTCGGCCCTGGGGCAACAAGGAGCATTCCTGGCTATGTGGGGCCCTCTTGTAACTGCCATAGATGTTAGTAAATTACCATATTAATGGTTGTTATACTTGCTCTATATGCCTCTTTGTCTGCTTGCTGGGTACCTAGGTCGCTTACCCCCTTTACCCTGTATCTGTCTGTGCTCTTAGTATGAAATGCTGTTAGTCAACCCACTGTCCTGTAATACCTGTTGATTTTGTGAAATTATGATTACCTTGTTACTCCTTATGCGATGCACTCCAGAATGTGATGATGAACTTTGTATTCATTGTGTTCTATCCCCTCTTTGTGTCTCAATAAAATTATGTTGACAAAAAAAATTTAATTGTGAACATTTTAATCCCCCCCCCCAGCAGTAACAAATCTTCCTTACTTTTGAGGGGTTGCCTGCAAATGCATCAGAAGATAATAATCAAGAAATTAGCAGTAATAGCTAAGCTGTCCTACAATGCTAGAATAACTGAATATCATGGGAAACTTCTTAACCAAACAGACTGCACAATTTTTCCAACCTGTTTAGTAAATGTATTAATAAACCAGCTCTGTCTGAGCATTTCGTGTAGTTGTTTGATTATGGTCACAAGTCGTTCAGATATGTTGAATGACCAGACATCATGGATCTTGTTGCATCTATACTGGTCCATTTTATAATGTTGCAGTAGCACCCTCCTAGATGTCTGGACATGTAGATTATATTAACTTCTTTGGTGGTTGAAGGCACTCAGTTCAAAACACCCAAAGCATCTGTATAATCTGTGACTGGACGTCTTGTCCAGGGAAAGATTACACAATGGGTGGGTAGTAACAACAACTGGGGGTAATCATATCAGATGACCTTAAGGTTAGCAAGCAATGTGAGAAGGCAGTAGGGAGGGCTGGGGATATACTGGGATGCATAGGGAGAGGCATCAGCAGCAGAAAACAGGAAGTTGTTATCCCTCAGTACAGACAGTTGGTGAGACCCCATCTGGAGTACTGCGTCCAGTTCTGGAGACCCCATCTCCGCAAGGACATAGACAGGATAGAGGCAGTCCACAGGAGGACAACTAAAATAGTGCAGGGTCTGCAAGAGAAGCTCAGAGGAGAGACTAAAGGAGCTTAATATATATACCCTGAGGAAAGAAGGGAGGGGACATGATAGAAACTTTTAAGTACCTCAGTGGAATCAACAAAGTCCAAGAGGATAGCATCTTTCAGAAAAACAGACATGCAAGAACAAGGGGACACAATTTAAAGATAGAGGGGGGGGGCGGTTCCGGGCAATGTGAGGAAGTATTTTTTTCACAGAGAGGGTAGTGGACACATGGAACAGCCTTCCTGAGGAGGTTGTGGAGTCTAAAACTGTGGGAGAATTCAAGAATGCAAGGGACAGACATAAGTCAATTCTTGTGGGGGGTAGGAAGAAATAGGCTGTTGGTTAACTAGGATCTGCGGCCTATCCTGTAGGTAGGGAAATGGGCAGACTAGGTGGGCCAAGTGGTCCTTATCTGCCGTCAAAGTCCATGTTTCTATGTTGTCAGGAACTATTGCTTACATATCTCATCTCATCAGAAGTCCATCTTCTTCCAAGTTGTGTACAGGAGTGCTTGGGAACAACTGAGAAGCTGCGTGGAATATACTATTTTGGATGAATTATCTGTAACTAAACTCTCTCTCTCTTGCTTACATCTGAGAGAAGTTTTCCTCACTTTTAAAGTGGCAGAGCTTGGTATTTGTTTTAGTTTTTAATTCAGAAAGGGTTTTTTTAAAACTGCTTATCTTGTCAGCATCCTCAGAAGGGCTGAAATAACTGCATATTTGATTTTCCTTTCTGGCAACAAACCACCAGGCTGTTTTGGGGCTGGAGAGGTTTTACCTGTGTCTGACTTGGATGTCTGGATTTTTCTCTTTTTGATTAGCAGGGTACTTTCTCTGTCAAATTGTTGTGTAGGGTATCTTGCTGACAGGAAGGCACTCATCGCAGCGGTGGGTGAGAGCTTTTAGTCGATTGTTTTGTGAGGACTCAGTTTAGGCCAACCCCTTCCCACCCCTCACCCCACCCACCCCTGGAAATAGTTCGTTTATACCTGAGGTTCTGACATCATTTCCTCTAGTGCAAGGTGCATTTCACTGTCATATCCTCTCTAGCACACTGCACTGATAATATAAGCATACACGTTGTATAATATATATATTTCTATATAATCAAATCACACGTGCACACGCACACACACAAATACAATAAAAATAAAAAAACTAGATAAACATGTGGGGAGTAGTGCAATGTAATGGCTGTGGGGCAGCAGTCTTCCGGGAGTCTTTCTGGAGGCTGAGATGCTGCCCTATTTGCAGACAACTATCTGCCCTGAGGGAGGAAGTTGCCCGTCTTCAGGCCGCACTGGACAGTAGTAAGGAAACCTTCCCCCAGGCCACACTGGACAATAGAAAGGGAACCTCCCCCATCCAGGGAGCACTAGCGCCACCACCACTACCTCAGAGGTTGTGAAGAAGCACAGCAGTTGGACCACAGTGGGCTCAGGGAGGGTGAGGAGGGTGGAACAGAGGCACACCCAGTCAATTGTTCCACCTCACAATCCATACATTCATTCTGGGGAGCATAGCTCCCCTATGGGTGTACCCGCAGAGAAGACTAATGATAACTGTCACAAGGGAGGCCCACAGAAAGGAGGCAGAGGACACCAAAGGGAAAGGAAGCAGCTCCTGGTGGGGGACTCAATTATTAGGTGTATAGAACTGGGGGGAGATGAGAAAAATGAAGTAAGGTGCCTGCCTGGTGCCATGGCTTGAGGGACAGGAAGCGATCCTCAGGATCACGAACAGCTGCAAGGGATTCCGAGCTGGACGAATTGTCCACCTAGGGACAAATGACTTGGCTCATCATGATATTAGAGCAGTGCAGGAGGACATTGCAGAGTTGGGGAGGACCTAAGACGAGTAGCAACACAGTATCCTTCTCAGAGGTGCTGCCTGTCAAAAGCATGGGGAGGCGAGGTAATTGGCACCATGCAGTTTAATGAATGGTTGAAAAATGGTGCGGAGCACAGGGGTTTGGCTTCATTGGGGACTGGGGTTCCACCTGGAAGGACACCAGCCTATACTGGCAGGATGGTCTGCATCTGTCCAGGAAGGGAACAAGTCTTTTGAGCAATCGGTTTAAATGCTTCATCCCCTAAGAAAGCCCGCTCTTCCCCGGGCTCGGGGGAGCAGCATTCAAAGAAGGGTTCTGCAAAGAAAGTACAGGCCAAAGCAGGTATGTCTGGAGAGAAGCCTGCTAGGCCCAAGGTGATGGTGCTCAGAGTCACCCCTAAGACTTCAGAGGCACAAGCCACGGCCCTGCCTGCCAAGGTCCTGGCTTCACCCAATAAGGGCAAGCCCCTGGAGTCTGAGGACACTCCAGTGCCCCCAACATGAAACACTCACTGGTCCTGGTACCGACGCTAGTAGAAGGGGCGAAGGATCCTGACACTGCCCGGCAAAGGGACAGTGTCTCTATCTCCAAGTCCTCCTCCCTCAGGGCTCTCCAGGAGGCTCCCCTCAAGGCTGGACACTTCAGAGGTCCCTTTCCAGGGGACAGCAGCCTTGGTGTTTACCAAGGAGGAGCTCCAGGATCTTTTTTCCTTTTGGTGGGGCCAGGTCCAAAAGCAGACCCCCCCCAAAGCCGGCCCTGTCACCGGTACTGGACCCATCGGGTAAACCCCAGCCGGAGGGTGTTACTTCACTGAAGAAGACCCCCGAAAGGCCGTTGCCTCACTCACCCTCCAAGGCCCGTTCCTGATGTCGGTCCACAGACCGACACTGACACTCACTGAGGTCAGGTAGTCGACGCCGGTTTAGGTCTCATACCAGGAGCCGTTCCGATGGGCGGGCCCACTCCTGACATTGGTCCCTGGACTGACGTCAGTCACCGCTCCATCATTGTTCCATGACCGACATCAGTCCTCGGACCGACGCCGGTTGGTGAGCCACTGACATTCGGCGGGGCTAGTCATAGGACAGGTCTGGCTACTCGTCACCTGGTAGTTAGTCGCCTCTTCCTCCTCTTCTTCCCTCTCAGGAATCGGGGGTTCCCCAGTGTAACAGGAGGTCTAGTTCAGAAGAATAAAGCTGACACTCAGAAGCAATAGAACCCCCCACCTTTAATTTTCTTTTCACTCTATCCTATCCCCTATACTATTTTCATATCTATCCTCTATTTTCTTGTCAGGGTGGCTAACCTGGCAATCTTATATCTTGCCTTTACTGTCACTTTTGCTCTGGTATTAATAAATTGCATCTGGTTACAAAGGTAGTTAAATGTATAGCCATATTCAGTGGCTACTAATCCAAGGAATTAGGCTGAAGTTTAAATTTAGGAGGAAATGAAAGCAACTGTGTTTGGTTGCTATGGTGCTGATTCTAATAAGCCCCAAAGCACTGAAAAATGTACCCTTGTTTTTAAAACACTTGAAAATGGGTTAAAGTAAGAAAGAGTATAATTAAGAACACTAGAGTCAGATTAATTGGTGTTCTGTAAGTGTCAAAAATTTGTTCAAAAAGGGAGCTGCAATTACTGAAGTTAAGCCTTCTGATTTCTAGAAGGCTGAGTTCCTCAGCAAGGCATCAGCTGAAAGTGCGGTAGCCAGATAAGCTGTTTGCTGAAAGTGCAGCAGCCAGATAAACTGTTTGAGAAAAATAATAAAAGGTTCTGGAAATATAAAACAAGGGATTTGGGAAGAAAATAATGCATGTCTAAAGATTAGAGTGCCATATTATGTGAAATAAAATATAGATACTACAATGGCTCACTTATGTATATTTTCCTTATATGAACAAAAGACAATAAAAGCTATAACCTTATATGGAGGCAGAATGGGAGCATGCCCCTCATCTCTCTTTTCCATGCTAAGGTTATAGACTGTTATTTGTTCTTAAACAGGTTTGGTTTATCCTTATACTTTTTAAAGAACAGTTTTACCTAGAGGTCTGTATCATGCTGTAAGGTCCTACTGTAGGGCAAGTTGCCCCTGAAATGGCAGATTTTATAGCTACAAAGGAAGGTGATGTCACTAATGGGAGGAGCTAAACTAATGCTCTGACATCACAACTATAGAATTAAGTCTGTAGCAGTATTCTCAGGCAGTATTGTGAGACAGGAATAAATGTGGGTGACCCCTAATAATGCTAGCATTCGGCTAGATGGTTTAAATTATATGTGTATCTTCCTTTATGCTTATTTCCTTTGTTCACCTTAATTAGTATGTCACATGATTGCTGAGCTCACTATTTAGCATTATAAAAGGTTTCTCCAGGAGAACCAAGATAGATAGGTTGGTCAGTTGGGTTCTGACCAAGGTGAGAGAAGGATCTCAGCAAGGAGTTAATGTGCAGGCTTTCACATTAACTGAGGAAGGAGAGAACACAGGGATTTCTTTATAGCATTTGAAGCAAGAAATATATCCTGACGTTTGAACTGATATGAAGGAATAACATCATATTTTTCCTTTCTGTACATATTGGATTTTTTTTGGGGGGGGTTTTGTGTTTTTCCAAAATAAAATGATAAACGCAGAAGTATGTTTTTTATGCATCATAATCTGCCTTATCAAAACTGCCATCACAGAGGCAACAAGCCTTTTGTGTAAAGCAAATAAACAAATCAAAATGAAAGAAAAAGCCACTATGGTTCTCTAAAGAGGTGGCTGTGAAAGTCAGGAAGAAAAAGATAGCATTCCGGAAGTATAAGGAAACACAGAAGGAGCAGGACAGAGAGCTGTACCAGTTAAGGCAGAAGGAAGCAGGGAGGGAAGTCAGAATAGCAAAGGCCCAAACTGAGGAAAAGATAGCCAACTCAGTTAGGAAGGTGGATAAAACCTTTTATAGGTACATCAGTGAGCGTAGAAAGACAAAGGGAGGGATAGTGAGGCTGAATAGAATGAACGGTGGGTGGGCAGAGGGGGACAGTGAAAAAGCAGGAATACTGAACGAATATTTCTGCTCAGTATTCACAAAAGAGGAGGGGGAAGTGCCTAATCCAATTAACAGAAGCACTCTTGATAGGGGGGGTCGATCCCAGTCCTTTCACAGAAGAAAGGGTTCTGCAAGAACTCCTAAAACTGAAGGTGGACAAAGCAATGGGTCCTGATGGAATTCACCCCAGAATTCTAAAAGAATTAAGGAAGGAACTAGTGAAACCACTGGCTACTCTTTTTAATAAATCATGGGAGGATGGTGTGGTACCCGAGGACTGGAGGAAGGCGGATGTGATTCCCCTTCACAAAAGTGGGACCAAGACAGAGGCAGGAAACTACAGACCGGTCAGTCTGACCTCTGTGGTAGGGAAAGTGATGGAGTCACTTCTGAAGGAAAGAATAGTTGAGTACCTAGAGGCCAGTGGAGCACAGCACCCAAGGCAGCATGGCTTCACAGCGGGAAGGTCATGTCAGACGAATCTAATAGATTTCTTTGACTGGGTGACCAAAGTAGTAGACCAGGGAGGGGCTGTGGACATGGCCTACCTAGACTTTAGCAAGGCATTTGACACAGTCCCACACAAAAGATTAATAGTCAAATTAACCAGCCTGGGAGTGGGTCCCAGGGTGGTAGCCTGGGTAAAACATTGGCTGCACAACAGGACACAGAAGGTATGTAAGTGGAGTCCACTCTGAAGAAAGAGGGGTTACCAGTGGGTACCGCAGGGTTCAGTATTGGGTCCAGTCCTTTTAATGTCTTCATCAGTGACATTGCAGAGGATTGAAGGAAAGTATGCCTTTTGCAGATGACACAAAGATCTGCAACAGGGTTGAAACACAAGGAGGCATGGAAAGGATGAAAGGGACTTGGCAAGGTTGGAGGAATGGTCAGAAGTATGGCAGCTAGGATTCAATGCAAAGAAGTGCAAATAATGCACCTGGGAAACAAGAACCCAGGGAAGAATACACAATGGTGGGGAGGTAGTAACAACAACAAAAAGGTAAGGGACCTGGGGTAATCATATCAGATGACCTTAAGGTTAGCAAGCAATGTGAGAAGGCAGTAGGGAGGGCTGGGGGTATACTGGGATGCATAGGGAGAGGCATCAGCAGCAGAAAACAGGAGGTTGTTATCCCTCTGTACAGACAGTTGGTGAGACCCCATCTGGAGTACTGCGTCCAGTTCTGGAGACCCCATCTCCGCAAGGACATAGACAGGATAGAGGTAGTCCAGAGGAGGGCAACTAAAATGATGCAGGGTCTGCAAGAGAAGCTATATGAAGAGAGACTAAAGGAGCTTAATATGTATACCCTTGAGGAAAGAAGGGAGAGGGGGGACATGATAGAAACTTTTAAGTACCTCAGTGGAATCAACAAAGTCCAAGAGGGTAGCATCTTTCAGAAAAAGAGACTTGCAAGAACAAGGGGACACAATTTAAAGATAGAAGGAGGGCGGTTCAGGGGCAATGTGAGGAAGTATTATTTCACAGAGAGGGTAGTGGATGCATGGAACAGCCTTCCTGAGGAGATTGTGGGGTCTAAAACTGTGGGAAAATTCAAGAATGCATGGGACAGACATAAGGCAATTCTTGTGGGGGGTAGGAAGAAATAGGCTGTTGGTTAACTAGGATCTGCGGCCTATCCTGTAGGTAGGGAAATGGGCAGACTAGATGGGCCAAGCGGTCCTTATCTGCTGTCAAAGTCTATGTTTCTATGTTTCTATGTAAGCTTTTAAACTAGTCAAAGGGAGAGGCACTGACAAGCAGCAGGAAAATCCCAGCCTCTCCCTACAAAACAGGGTACTAAATGAGAAAAAGACAGAGGTAGAACGGTCAGTGGAGGATGCTGCACTGGAAGGTAAAGCCATCAAAAAATGGAGAGCAATGAGTACTAATGCCCGTAGTCTGGGTAACAAGCTTCCTCAATTAGTGGCCTTGATGGAGGAAGAACATCTGGATATCGTGGCAGTCACAGAAACATGGTACACAAAACCATGACTGGGACATAAACATACCAGGATACACTGTCTACAGGAGGGACAGGGAGGGTAAAAGAGGAGGAGGAGGAGTTCTTACATAAGGGAAGGAATAAAAGCAACAGAACAAAAAGGTACACAGGGAGGAGAAGAAGCACTGTGGGTAAATTTGGAGACAGGCAATGGCACCACAATACGCACAGGGGTTGTATACAGACCCCCTTCTCAAGGGAAGAAATGGACAGGAAATGATAGAAAGTATACTTAGAATGGCAGAAAAGGGAGATATTGCTGATGGGTGATCTGAATATGCCAGATGTTAACTGGAGTGCAGTTGCAGCTGCCACTTGAAGAGTGCAGTTATTCTAGATGCCCTACAGGGGCATGCCTTAGACAACTAGTACTGGAGCCCACTCGAGGAGGGAGCAATATTAGACTTGATTCTCTCAAATGGAGATGGTGAGAGGATTACAGATGTAGAAGTGGGTAGCCATCTGGGAACTAGCGACCATCGAACAGTATGGTTCACAATAAACACAGCAATAGAGTCAAGCCATACAAAGACAAAAGTACTGGACTTTAGGAGGGCTGACTTTGCCAAAATGGGTGAGTGCCTAAGGAACGCACTAGCAAATGGGCAGGAATGAGGGGTGGAAGAACAATGGGGAATAATAAAAACTGCCATCACAGAGGTAACGAGCCTTTGTGTGAAGCAAATAAACAAAACAAGACGATGTAAGAAACCACTATGGTTCTCAAAGGAAGTGGCAGTGAAGGTTCAAGAGAAAAAGAAAGCATTCAGGAAGTACAAGGAATCCAGAAGGAGCAGGACAGAGAACTGTATCAGTTAAAGCAAAGGAGGCTGGGAAGGCAGTCAGAACAGCAAAGGCCCAAACCGAGGAAAAGACAGCCAACTCAGTTAAGAAGGGGATAAAACCTTTATAGTTACATCAGGGAGTGAAGGAAGACCAAGGAGGATTGTGAGGCTTAATAAAGGGAGGGAGGGTGGGCAGAGGGAGACTGTGAAAGGCAGAGATACTAAACAAATATTTTGCTCAGTATTTACAAAGGAAGAGGGAGGTACATAAAACAAACAGTAGTAACACTCTGGATACAGAAGTTGATACGCCCATTTACAGAAGAAAGGGTTCTGAAAGAACTCTTAAAACTGAAAGTGGACAAAGCAATGGGGCCTGATGGGATTCATCCCAGAATTTAAAGAACTAAGGGTAGAACTAGTGACACCACTGACTACCCTTTTTAACAAATCATGGGAGGATGGGGTGGTACCCGAGGACTGGAGGAGGGCAGATGTGATTCCCCTTCACAAAAGTGGGAGCAAGGCAGAAGCAGGAAACTATAGACCTGTTAGTTTAACCTCAGTGATAGGGAAAATGATGGAATCACTTCTAAATGAAAGAATTGTCGAGTATCTAGAGGCCAGAGGGGCACAGGACCCTAGGCAGCATGGATTCACAGCGGGAAGGTCATGCCAGACGAATCTGATAGATTTCTTTGACTGGGTGACCAAAGTAGTAGATCAGGGAGGGCTGTGGACATGGCCTACCTAGACTTTAGCAAGGCATTTGACACAGTCCCACACAAAGATTAATATACAAGTTAGCCAGCCTGGGAGTGGGTCCCAAGATGATAGCCTGGGTAAAGAATTGGCTGGAGAATAGGACACAGAGAATAATAGTAAATGGAGTCCACTCAGAAGAAGGAGGGTTACTAGTGGGGTACCGCAGGGTTCAGTATTAGGATCGGTCCTCTTCAATGTCTTTATAGTTACATTGCAGAAGGACTGGAAGGAAAAATATGTCTCTTTGCAGATGACACTAAGATCTGCAACAGAGTTGATGCACAGGGTGGTGGAAAGGATGAGAAGGGACTTGGCAAGGTTAGAGGAATGGTCAAATGTATGGCAGCTTAGATTCAATGCTAAGAAGTGCAAGGTAATGCACCTTGAAACAAAAACCAGGGAAGAGTACACAATGGGGGTGAGATACTAACAACAACAAAATGGAAAGGGACCTGGGGGTAGCATCAGATGACCTAAAGGTGGGCAAGCAATGTGAGAGGGCAGCAAGGAAGGCTGGGGGTTACTGGGATGCATAGGAGAGGCATCACCAGTAGAAAACAGGAAGTTATTATCCCTCTGTACAGACAGCTGGTGAGACTCCATCTGGAGTACTGTGTGCAGTTCTGAGACCCAATCTCCAAAGACATAGACAGGATGGAAGCTGTCCAGAGGAGGGCAACTAAAATGGTGCAGGGTCTACACCGGAAGACATATAAGAGAGAGATCAAGGAGCTTAATATGTATAGCCCGAGGAAAGAAGGAGAGGGGGGGACATGATAGAAACTTTCAATACCTCAAGGAATCAACAAAGTCCAAGAGGGTAGCATCTTTCAAAAAGAGGTGTGCAAGAACAAGAGGGCACAATTTGAAGATAGGGTGGGGGCGGCTCAGAGGTAATTTAAGGAAGTATTTTTCACAGAGAGGGTTGTGGATGCATGGAGCGGCCTTCCGGAGGAGGTTGTGGAGTCAAAATCAGTGGTGGAATTCAAGCATGCATGGGATAGTCATAAGGCAGTTCTGGGGGGTTGGGGTAGGAAGAAGTAGGCTGCTGGTTAACTAGGATCTGCAGCTTATCCAGTAGGTAGGGAAATGGGCAGACTGGGTGGGCCAAGCGGTCCTTATCTGCCGTCAAATTCTATGTTTCTATATTTCTAGCTCGCTGTGGCTGCAATGTTCTTAAACTTTAGCTGGGGTGTTAAGAGAGCACTGCAATCATAGCACCCTACTCAGGCACAATAAAATCCCTGAATTATGTCTACACCTCAAAGGGGGCCTAGGATGCCACTTCTTAAAGCACAGTGACAGCCCTGAGTTACATCTTCATAATCTAGGTAATATTGGTTCTACGATGCCAGTTCAACAACACTTTCGTCAACCGGCATCACAGTGATGGAATTTATGTCGACCGCAAGTTGTGGTTGACATAAATCCTGAATGTCTTCCGAGGGGGTGCAGGACCGGGAGACAGTGTGCCCCTGTCTCAGGTACACCAACATAGCGACCTGTTGGCGAACGGTTGATTTTCTTGACAGAGAGGTAGGTCGCCATGTTGTTGTCGCCATCGGGGAGGTATACCGGTAATATTGAGTCATATGTCTCACCCTCTCATTATCTAAATGTGGGACACAAGGCACAAAAAAAAATCTGGGGAAAAATACTCAGTGTGGAACACAATCAAATATTGGATATAAAGGCTTAGAACACACTGGAAATTAGTGTTTTGATTTATTTTTCATTTATTTATTTGTTTGTTGACTGGGTAGGTACACTGATCCCATGGACTGTTTTCAGGCATGACCCAGGCCATGAAGATGCATAATGAATACAAACAAATACAGATTACATGACTTGAGAATGTGTGTCAGGATGGCCAAGTGGTCTAAAGTACCAGACTCAAGGAGAGAATTCTTCCCTTGATAGTGGGTATTCTGGTCTCCAAATGGAGGTGTGGGTTCAAATCCCACTTCTGACACAACATTCTTTGGCTGACAGTATAGCCTAGAGGTTAGAATATCAAACTGTAAATGAGCTTGGTACACCCAACAGCCCAGACCTTGGTTTGATTCTCACAACCTCCACTTGCATACTGTGTGACTCTGAGCAAGTCACTTAACCACCCAGTGCTGCCAGGTCACCCCTGAAAACAGGCACTTGTGCCTAGTGGGCCTTAACCAGTTACCAAAGACTAAATAAAGACTGGTGCAGGAGTCGAAGCATAACTAAAAAGTATGTTAAAAATGCTTTTTATACAAGAAGGTACAAAATACATTGGAAATGCAAGATACACAAATGAAATGCAAATACCATACAGTCCAAGGAATGCAGTTACATAAATCAAGTGCATTACCGTACAAGTTAGAAACAAGTGCAAGATGAACAAAGGTAACGTTGGAACAGTCTGTGATGCACTCTAACAGAGGAAGGGATGGGTAGGGCCCAGGAGTAGGGGTGAGGATTTGCCTCTGTAAATTACCCAGATATTCAGTAACATTTGACTTCAGTTAGCAGCCAGGCTCTGAGATGAGTTTTAAAAGTAAGGTGCGAGTCTAGTGAGCAGAGGGAAGCAGGGAGTTTATTCAGAGTACTCAGCACCAGACACTGTTAGTTGTGTTTTGCTTTCAAAGACTGGATATGGAGAGAGAGGAATACACAGCTGTGCAATGGGGAGGCTCATGTGGTGATTCAACATGGAATTAGCAGCTGCAGGACATTTTGGATAGTAGGGTACTGCATAAGTGCATTTTGAAAATTGGGGGTGATCCTAGGACATGAAGCTCCTCTGGTAGGGCATTCCACAGCCTGGGTGCAGCTTGGGAGAGGGCTCTCATGCCCATATCCATATTGGATTTATTGCAGACCAGTAGTGTGTGGTGTGAGGTTCTAAGGTGGCGAGGGCCCTTTTTAATGGTGAACAGGCTGGATAATGGTGAGTCTGGGCCATCAAATAGGACATTGGAGATAAGTGTGCACATCCTGAGGTCCCTGCGGGCCAGTGGGGACAGCCTGTCCAGTGAGGCATATAGGTTGCACTGGTGTGTCCGTCAGGGGGCAAGGGAAATCATTCTGCATATATTGTTGTATGCTATGTTTAGGCGAGTGAGAAGAAGGGGAGAGGTGAGAGAGATGATGGACGACCAATAGTCCAATAAAGTTAGAAGAGTAGCCCCTTCCCATGGCAAGTCTTACCTTTGGTGTTATAAGGTGTTGTAGACGACAGCAAACCCATAGGCATTGGTTCACCCTGTCCACCAGTTGATTTTTGAAGAATTTACTGTCAATTTATCATCTTAGATTATTGTGAATTGTCACTTTAAAGGCTTCTTTTACAACTTGGGACCATACCTTTCCATGTGAGACAGAGGATAAAATGTGAAATATGGAGTGTACCTCCTAATGAGGGACAAATTAAGAGGTATGTATGAAGCATTACTGAGGTATGTTGTGCTGTCTACTAGAGATAAGGGCATAGAAATTATACTGGAAAAAACTAGGGAGAACTAGTGGCATTCAGGGAAGGATGGCAAGGGACTCCTCTTCCCAGACCATAAACCCCTCGGTAAGAATAAGGTACTGTTTAGATTAGAGGATCCCAATACATATCCTTCTAGATGTGGTGGGCAGATTTGAAGATGTAGACCCAAACTCGACTAAGCTGGCACAAGGCAAAACAAACAGTAAAAAAATAAGAAAAAATGAAAAGATTAACAGGATGCTAAAATGTATCTCCAGACTACATAAAAATTGGGTAGCTAGTGTTTGTAACAGTTATCAGGAAGGTGTGTTTTGTTCTTTTATTCCTGATCAGAGGCCTGATATTCAAATATTTGCTTGGGCACTAATGGGGTTTTGGCCGCGGAAACCAGGGCTAGCACTGGAGTTCCATATTCAAAAGGGGCTTTTGCACTGTAGAAGAGGGTTAGCTCCCACACAAAACGTAATGTTTGCATGCAGGCAAGGGGATGGCATGGCCATGAATAAGTAAAACAAACTCCCTGGTGTCCAATGGTCCCCTCCCATGGCACTGGGCATACCTCCCACTCACCTTTGCATTATCTATGGTGCCATGGGGGCATATAGCGACCAGCAGAGTCCTCCTCATACCTCTTCGACTGGTCACCGTATGTGCAGGCAGGAAGAGTGAATCTCTTATTTACAGGATAGGGCGTGTCACCTTGTCCAATAAATAAGAGGTATCCTCCCTGCCTGTACATGTGGCAGCCAGCCAAGGAGGTGTGAGGAGGGCTGAGCAGGTCACGGTTTGCTCCCATGGCACCATGGATAATGCAAAGGTGAGTGGAGGGATATGCCTGGTGCCAAGGGGGGGACCACTGGATGCCAGGGAGTGTTTTTGTTTTACTTACAGGCCGGCAATCACTAGGGGGGGTATCACTAGCACCAGGGACATTATTCCTGGAACCAGAGCTGGCAATCAGAGGGAGGGGAGGTTACCACTAGCACCAGGGATATTATTCCTTGAGCCGGGGCTGGCAATCGGAAGGAGGGGAGGTTACCACTAGCACCAGGGATATTATTCTTTCAGCCAGGGCTGGCAATTGGGGGGGACACTAGCACCAGGGATTACAGTGAAGCTCGCTAGGATTAAATCCAACTCTATAATATTCTGCAGAATGCTGCAGCAGAGTTACTGCAGTAAACAATGTAAGTTCAATGGAAATTAATCCCTTTTGTCATTCAGGAAACTGTGACACTGCCAGGATGAAGTGAATGTCACAGTTTCCTGCATGACAAAAGAACTAATTCCCATTGAAATTATATTTGCCACAACAACTCTGCAACATCTTACAAGTGCACTACCCAGAATTAGGTTTAATCATGGTGAGCTTCATTGCATATTCTTTCAGCCGGGGCTGGCAATCGGGGAGAGGAGGGTTACCACTAGCACTAGGGATTATATTCTTTCAGTTAGCGCTGGCAATCGGAGAGAGGGGGTTGCCACTAGTACCAAGGATTATATTCTTTCAGCCAGGGCTGATAATTGGAGGGAGGGGGGGATTTATTACTAGCACCAGGACTATTATTATTTTACAGAACGGGCCGCCAATTGTCGAGGGGGACCACTAGCAACAAGGAGAGTATTATTTTACAGAACAGGCCAGTGGGGGGACCACTAGCACCAGGGTATTATTTTACAGAACAAGCTGATGAATGATGGGGGCAATTAGCACCAGAGAGCGTACACATGACTGGGACTGAGCAATTGGGCAGGTGGCACCGCTCTACCTATACAAATAAGTCTATAATGGACATGCAAATGGCCTCTTAGAGCCTTGCATATCCATTGGGCTAATTTGCATGGGTCCCTTTTGTAACCTCCCCCCCCCCCCACTACTTTACACAGTTAGCTACCCCTGGCACCCATAACATGGGCACAGATACTCAGATCACATTTAGAAATGGTACAATCCCTAGCTTTGGGAATGTATACCATACTCATTACTCTAGAGCTCAAGGGGTGGGGGTGTACAAAAGCAATATGATCTATTAAGTATTTACAAAACCAAGTCCTGAGATGAGAACTTTTTGCTAAGGCTATACTAGACCAAACTTCTGGAGGGGTACCCAGTAAATCCCCATATAAGAAGCAGTAACATACACTACCAGTCAAAAGTTTTAGAACACCCCCAATTTTCCAGTTTTTATTGAAATTTAAGCAATTCAAGTCCAGTGAATAACCTGAAATGGTACAAAGGTAAGCGGTAAACTGCTAGAGGTTAAAAAAAAAGTTTAGGTTAGCAAAAACTGCTGTAGAGAAATTGCAAAGAAAGCCAAGGTGTCAGTGAGTACAGTTTCCTACACCATCAAAAGGCACTTGAAACTGGAGGAAACTCTGACAGGAAGAGGTCTAGCAGACCCAAAGCCACAACAGAATCAGAAGACAAGTTTCTGAGAGTCAACAGCTTGCGTGATAGGCGGCTCACAGGACAACAGCACAGAGTGACTGGCACCCTGAACCAAAAGGGCTACCACAGCATTTTGCAGCGCCATGCAATACCCTCTGGTCTACACCTAGTTGGTCAGGGGTTCATCCTACAGCAAGATAATGACCCAAAACATACCTCCAGGCTATGTCAGAACTACCTTCGAGGAAAAGAACAAGATGGTAGGCTTCAAATCATGGAATGGCCAGCACAGTCTCCAGATTTAAACCCCATCGAGCTGGTTTGGGATGAACTGGACAGAAGGGTGAAAGCAAAGCAACCTACAAGTGCAACACATTTGTGGGAACTTCTACAACAGTGCTGGGAAGAACTTCCCGAACAATATTTGATGTCCATTGTAGGAAGAATGTCACGAGTGTGTTCGGCGGTTACAGTATATCTGCAAAAGGTGGCTACTTTGATGAGTCAAAAATTTAGATTAAATTTTGTTAAACAAAGTGATTCTATGATTTCTTTTTTATCTCCAATTGTTTATTTGTTCTATGCTTTAATTTCAGAGTACATTGAGACATTAACCTGCGTAAATTTCAATAAAAACTGGAAAAAATGGGGGTGTTCTAAAAGTTTTGACCGGTAATGTAACTGTCCAAACCATAGTTGGGGTTCTAGAGTGTGACTTTATTCCAAAAGATGTTATCTACAGTAAGGATGGACCCCCCAAGGTTTACACATCATGGTACTAGGAACTTGCAGAACAAATCATCTGCATCTGACAGAAAACTCTCTTTGTATTTCCACACTGTAGGACATTGAACATCTTGCACTTGTATTCCCATAGGACACAGGGCACTTATTCCAGTGCCACTGGCCACAACTGAAAACACATTTACTGACAGAACACTTGCACCTTGTTTTCCAAATGTCGTAGAACATTGAACATTTCTTCCACTGGCACTGGCCACAACTGAACATACATTTTGCTAAGAACTAGCACGACCCACTTCAGGGGGTAAAATCCCCTTCAGACATTGGCTGTATGTCTAAAGTAACCAAGTGCCCTTACTGAACCTGTTAGTCCTGAACTGGTTACTCCAGATGGGGGTCTGCCCACCCTTTGCTCTAAAATCCATACTCAGCTATTCTTTCAGAGTTACACCTTAAACAGTTGAAATACACTTTGGAAAATGTTTATTGAATGAAACTTTGGCATCCAACATTTGAATACTACACTGGTAGTGGAAAACTAAAGTCCTGAACAATGTGGTATAGTCATACCTCTGGACATCACACACTTCAGCCAACTTTAAATGAGAACAGTCTCACAATCCTGAACAGAAAAGTTGTGCTTTTCCCTTTTAGCCAGAGAACACAACCACACAGGTACTTGCTTTCTGCAGCAAAAGTCAGATCCTACTCACAGTTAGACGTTTCAGGCAACTTCAAACATCTTGGATCAAAAAGGGGATTGCCCCTTAGATCCATCCACTAGCAGTCCTTATCACCCCTCCAGGGGTGAAAATCAGGAGATCCTGATGTAGACAATGGTTTCCACCACTTCTCTTGGCAAACTGGAAAATTACAGGACTAGGGACTTGGGAGGCAGTATAGCGCAGTGGTTTAAGGCTCTGAGCTGCAAATCTGGTGACATCCAACAGACCAGACCTGGGTTTGAATCCCACAGCTTCCACTTGCATACTTTGTGACCCTGAGCAGGTCACTTAACTTCCCTGTGCTCCCAGGTTGTACCTGTAAAAAAGCTTTCAGCTTAGTGTGTTACTCCTGGTTAAACTAAAAAAAAAAAAAAAGGGGTAAGAATGCAGGGCTCTCAACTCGGAGCCTTCAGCTGAGCAGTCCTCACTCCTCCTGCTTCACATTACTAACTTACACTGACTCTCGTCTCAAGATTCTAAACTCCCTTCTCATAGCTGGAAAAGGCTTGTGCTGCAAGAGTTCCAAATGAGCTCATCCCTTCCATCTCAGCTGAATCCAAGTAAACAAAAGTGTGAACAGGTGAAAAACCCATTTAACTAGTTAGTCACCAGCTGCGTCTTCCTGCCTAGCACTAATACTGAGGGGATTCTAGTAACCCCAGGGGACTGGGTGGTTACACTTTGAATATTGCAACTAGCACTCTGGTGCCATCCATTCTAGCGGTGTACTTCAGGAGTCCAGTCAGGGCAGCACTAAGTGGCTTAGCTCTTGGCCAACATGGCTTTATATTCAGTGGAATAGTGCCAGTGCACTATTATACTGAATATAGCATCTTCTGGCACTTCTGAAATAAAGAATTGTTGAGTATCTAGAGGACAGCAGGGCACAGTACCCAAGGCAGCATGGATTCACAGCGGGAAGGTCATGTCAGACAAATCTACAGTAATAGATTTCTTTGACTGGGAGACCAAAGTAGTAGACCAGAGAGGGGCTGTAGATATGGCCTACTTAGACTTTAGCAAAGCATTTGACACAGTACCACACAAAAGTTTAATAAACAAGTTAGCCAGCCTGAGGTGGGTCCCAGGGTGGTAGCCTGGGTAATGAATTGGCCAGACAACAGGACACAGAGGCTAATATTAAATGGAGCACACTCTGAAGAAAGGGGAGTTACTAGTGGGGTACCACAGGGTTCAGCACTGGGACCGGTACTCTTTAATGTCTTTATAGGTGACACTGCAGAGGGGCTGGAAGGAAAAGTATGCCTCTTTGCAGACGACACAAAGATCTGCAACAGGGTTGACACACAGGGAGAGGTGGAAAGGATGAAAAGGGACTTGGCATGGTTGGAGCAATGGTAAAGAGTATGGCAGTTTAGTTTCAGTGCAAAGTAATGCACCTGGGAAACAAAAACCCAGGGGAAGAATACACAATTGGGAAGGGAGATACTAACAACAACAAAAATGGAAAAGGACCTGGGGGTACTCAAATCTGATGACCTTAAGGTAGGCAAGCAATGTGAGAAGGCAGTAAGGAGGGCTGGGGGGGGATTCTGGGATGCATAGGGAGAGGCATCACCAGTAGAAAGCAGGACATTGTTATCCCTCTGTACAGACAGCTGGTGAGACCCCATCTGGAGTACTGTATGCAGTTCTGGAGACCCCATCTCCACAAGGACATAAGAAAGGATGGAGGCAGTCCAGAGGGCAACCTAAATGGTACATGGTCTGCGCCAGAAGCCATACGAAGACAGACTAAAAGAGCTTAATATGTAAACCCTTGAGGAAAGGAGGGAGAGGGGGGACATGATGGAAACCTTCAAGAACCTCAATAGAATCAACAAAGTCCAAGAAGGCAGCATATTTCAGAAAAAGAGATGTGCAAGAACAAGGGGGGCACAATTTAAAGATGAGGGGATGGCTCAGGGGCAACGTGAGGAAGTATTTTTTTCGTGGAGAGGGTGGTGGATGCATGGAACAGCCTTCCTGAGGAGGTTGTGGGGTCAAAAACAGTGGGGGAATTCAAGAATGCATGGGATCAACATAAGGCAATTATAGTGGGGCGGTAGGAGGGGGTAGTACGGGGGTAAGGAGGAAGTAGGCTGCTGGTTAATTAGGATCTGCAGCTTATTCAATAGGTAGGGTAATGGGCAGACTAGGTGGGACAAGCGCTCCTCATCTGCCATCAAAGTGTATGTTTCTGTGTTTCTTCCCAGGCAAACACAAGGCACAGCCCAAAGTTTTGCACTCCGCTTTGCACAAATTTTAATATCAGGTCCCAGATGTTATCAACGTATCACTGCAGCACACTACACTGTGATTGACTGTCTCCATAGAAATTAGGTGGGCTTTAGGATGACCTTATTGACCCTAGAGATCCATGCACACAGCACTCAACGTTTTGGTGTCTGGTTACGAGTTAAAGAACAGATTGTTTAGAGGGGATAATGGCTTTGAGTATATGTTGAATATTATATGAACATACAAAGAAGCCGAAGCAGAAGAAGGCCATTTGGTCTATCAAGTCTGCTCGTAGTGCAGGGTCCACAGTTTGAGCTAATGTCCCTGCCCTCCCTCCCCTCTTCCCATCCTCCCTACCCATAATTCTTACCTTCCTCCTATACCTATCCCAGCCTCTCTTAAAGCTGCCCACTGTCTTCAACAAGATGACCTCTTCCTGCAGCACATTCCAAGTGTCCACCACCCCCTCTGTGAAGAAGTGCTTCCTGACCTCCCTCCTAAATTTCCTACACTCCAGCTTAAGACTGTGTCCCCTTGTGATATGGTTGCCACTCAGCTTAAAGAGACTCTCCTTATCAAC
Organism: Neoceratodus forsteri; assembly: GCA_016271365.2. Lineage (NCBI taxonomy): Eukaryota > Metazoa > Chordata > Ceratodontiformes > Ceratodontidae > Neoceratodus > Neoceratodus forsteri. The sequence continues at coordinate 438,424,253 of JADMNL010000023.1, forward strand.
CTTATTTATCCCTTTCAAGTACTTGAATGTCCCAATCATGATCCCTCTCTCTCTCTCTCTCTCTCTCTCTCTCTCTCTCCCCTGTCTTCCAGGGAGTACATGTTCAATGTCTTCTGTCACAAACCCACTCAGCAGGTCAGGCCCTCTGCTCCCACAGTGCTAACCTCCGAGCACAGTATTGTGAACAGTAACAGAACAGGGTAACCCTCCTGTCTCTTTTGTGGGTCCGAATCACCTTTGGTCTCAAGTTCTGGAGGGATTCAAACTATAAACCTTATGCTAGCGTACCCAAATGTACAGGCTCAGATAATTCTGCTCTTTGGGGAATGCCAGATATCTTTCGCCAAGGGCACCTAGCCAGGTATACAAAATGAACCCTTAAAAACTTTATGAAAGACCTCAGGAAAATTCTTACCTTCTCCCAGTTTGGTATTACCATCAAGCTTTGAACAGTTTAGTCAGCCTTAACCATCTATAATTCACATGCAAAAGAAAGAACTTCGAAGGCACCAGGCAGTCTCTTTAAATATATGAGGTTTACTTAGAAAATGTATAAAAATAGGTAAAATGTAAACACAGAACAATATATCACAAAGCATACAATCACTTAAAAGAAACAAGGAAAAAGTGCTAACTCCTACCGCAATACAATTAGACTTGTCCATCTAATGTATTCTTATCTTCTTACATTGCTTATAATTAGATGTTGTTGCTTCAGAGTCCAACAGGAATGTGTCAGTTGAAAAACACAGAATACAATTTAAAAATGCTGTGTTTCAGCCCCCTTCCATGAGGTCATCTAGCTCCTCCTTCCAGAATATAAAAATTATACAAAACAGGATGTCCTATCAAGAGGTGTATTAAATACTCTGAGTTCAGCAAAACTCATTTCCCAAATTATGACACTCTTTAAATAACATCCCCTCTTTGATCTTGAGTAGTTTCTCTTCCCAGGGCACTTCAAAGGATTTTTATGACTTAGCACCGTAGTGCTAGAACCTAGTTTCTTCCTCTAAAACGTCATAAAATGTAGAGTTTAAGATCTAAGCTTCAAAGAAGCACAGCTCATCAACAAGGCCATAAAATGCAACTTCTTGGAAGTTAATCACATTACGGATCTTTGCTGTTTAACATATATCCTGTCATTTTAACTGAAACCTGGGGGAGATGTCATTCCAGGGGCACAGGATGTCTCCTGTGAGACAGGTCACATACCACATTCTATATTACAAATCATGGAACAATCATAAGCAGCTGGCCAAGCATCACAAATCCTCCCTACCTAGACTGAATTTGGGGGCTCTATCCCTGCTTGGGATGAGCTTCCCCAATCAGTTCACTCCTCATAAACTCGCGACAAGCCATCTGAGTTCTGATTGATCACTCCAGCCCTATGTAAGATTGTCATGTCATACCCTTGTAAGGCAAGACTCCATCTTAACAATCTACCATTAGTTTTTCCCATTTGCATCAGCCAAATCAGGGGGTTGTGGTCAGTTTGTACCACAAAATGCTGCCCATATAAGTATGGCTCTAACTTCTTTAGGGCCCACACTATGGCAAGACATTCTTTTTCCACAGTGGATTATGCCTGCTCCCTGGGAAGTAACTTTTTACTCAAGTACACTACTGGGTGATCTTTCCCTTGGTTGGATGTCAGACTCAGTACTGCCCCAATATCCACGTCTGAGGCGTCAGTCTAAACTATAAAGGGTTTGCTATAGTCAGGACTTGTCAATACTGGAGCACTGCACAGTGCCTCCTTCAGTCAGCTACAGGCTTCCTCACAATAATTTAGAAGTGAGCACACCAGAAAAAGGTAATAAATGTAAACAATTATTTGTTTTAGCATCAGGAAATTGTGAAGATACTGACAATTGTCTTTTGTATATATTTTTTGTATATTCTCATATATTTTTGTATTTTTTCTAAGACTTCACCATGGAATAGAATATTGTAGTATGAAGTCTTTCTATAAGATGTTGTAATTTAGTTATATATAGAGAATTTGTTTACATCACTCTGTATTTTTGAATTTAATTAGATGTGTGTGAATTTTGAATTTAGTGTCGCTTAGTTATGACATCATCACAGAGTATATATACAGAGATGTCTGTGAAATCAGTCATACCCCCCTTGAAGGCATAGTGCCTAAGTGCAGGTGTCCTGGACATTTCCTGATGCTAAAATAAATAATTTTTTGCATTTATTACTGTTTTCTGGCGTGCTCACTTCTAAATTGTTGGTTCCACTTGAGGTTTGCACCTCCTGTTTTGTGCACCCGCTCGCTAGTTTTGCGCTGTCCTGCTTTTTGTTTTCAAAGGCTTCCTCACAGGCTGGTCCCCAGGTAATTTTCTTTGGCATCCTTTTCTTTACCAAGTCAGATAGGGGAGCAGCCAGGGCACTGTAATTGGGTACAAATGTCCTATAGTACCCTGCTGTCCCTAGAAAACTCCTGACCTGCTTCTGTGTTTCTGGTCTGGGCCATGCCTGGATCACCTCTATTTTTATTTGGTTAGGACAGAGCTGTCCCTGGCCTACCACATGCCTGAGGAATGCCACTTCTGCCATGGCCACCTGGCACATCTCAGCTTTTACAGTGAGCCCGGCCCTCTGTATTCTTCCCAGCACTTCCCTAAGGTGGGATAGGTGTTCCTTCCAGCTGGCACTAAAGATGGTAATGTCATCCAGGTACACCACTGCATACTACTCAGCACCATTTAACACCTGGTTCACCAACCTTTGGAAAGTGGCCGAGGCATTCTTCATTCCAAAAAGCATTACTTTAAATTCAAATAAGCCTACTGGAGTGATGAAGGCCGACCTCTCCCTAGCTCTGTCCATTAACTCTACCTGCCAATACCCCTTGGTCAGGTCAATGGTCGTAAGGTAGGTCACCCCTCCCAACTTGTCCAGGAGTTTGTCTGTCCAGGGCATCGGGTGGGCATCTGACTTTATGACTGCATTCAGTCCATGATAGTACACACAGAAATGAGTAGAGCCATATGGCTTGGGCACAAGGACTATGGGTGAGGCCCAGGGGCTGCAGGATCTCTGGATTACCCCTAAATCCAGCATCTCCTCCACTTCCCTCCTAATGTCCTTTTGGACAGCCTCTGACACCCGATATGCTGTCCGCCGTGTGGGCATGTGTGTCCCTTTCTCCACATCATGCGTCGCTAAGGAGGCTAGTCCAGGCTTGGCGCTAAACAGGGGACAAAGTCTGCTAAAACCTCCCTTACTTCCTGGATCTTGTCTAGGGCCAGCTGGGGAGAAAATTTAACTGCCTCCACAGAGGTATCCCGCTTACTTTCTTCCAGCAAGTCCAGAAGGGGGTCTCCTTCGTCCATCCCCTCCTCAGGACTACACTCTGCAAACACCATGTCAGCCCTATTAGCATATGGCTTCATCATGTTGACATGGTACATCCTTTCTGCATGTTTTCTGTCAGGTAACTAGAATATAGTTCACGTCATTTACCTTCCTAACTACTTTGTACGGTCCTACCCACTCAGCCTGCAGCTTGTCTTTCCAGACCAGAATAAAAACCATGATTTCCTGACCCACCATGTACGAGTGAGCTCTGGCTCTGCGGTCGCACCACACTTTTTGTTTCTGTTGGGCAGCTGCCAGGTTGCTCTGGGCTGTCCCCATAAGCTCCTTCAGCCTTTCCCTAAACCTAAGGACATAATCCACGATGGGAGTTCCCTGGGTGGCGTGCTTGCCTGCCCAGTCCTCCTGGGTCAAGTCTAGGGGCCCACATAGCCGGAGTCCATATAAGAGCTTGAAGGGGGAAAATCCTGTCGACTCTTTGGGCATCTCCCTGTATGCAAACAACAGGTGGGGAAGGTATTTCTCCCAGTCCCTCCCATGCTGTTCAGCAAATGCCCAGAGAACTGACTTCAGGGTACCATTAAATCTTTCCACAAGCCCATTGGCTTATGGGTGATATGGTGTCTTGCATCTCTGCGCCACCCCACACTTCTCCCACAAACATTTCATCAGGTCCGACATGAAGGAACCCCCTCTATCGGTGATAACCTCCTGTAGAAACCCAACACAGGAGAAAATCCCAAGTAAGGCATCTGCCACTTTGTCTGTCCTCAGTGAGGATAGGGTGACTGCCTCGGGGTACCAAGTGGCATAATCCACCACAGTCAGGATTAATCTTTTCCCTAAGGAGCTGGGGGTATTTAAAGGCCCCACAATATCCATTCCCACCCTCTGGAATGGTTCATCCACTATGGGCAATGGAATCAGGGCGGCTTGGGTTTTCTTGCCTGCCTTCCCTATTTCTTGGCACTGGTGACAAGACCTGCAATACTCCTTCACCTGCTGGGTGAACTTGGGCCAGTAAGAATTCTGGGACAACCGCTGCATAGTGCTTCCGATTTCCAGATGACCAGACAAGGGAATATCATGTGCAATCTTGAGCAACTGCTCACGATACCCCTGAGGAACGGCAATCTGCCTGCCTATCACCCCTCCCTCTGTCTGCACAGCCTGAGTATACATCAGTCCATTTTCCCAATAAACCTTATGTCTGCCATCACCTACCTGTGCTCTGTCAGAGTCTGCACAAGCCCTCAGCTTCTCTAGACTAGGGTCACTTCTCTGAGCAGCTGCAAACTCCTCACACATTCCCAAGGCATGGGGCAGGTCCCCTTCTGTCTCTAAACTAGGGTCTCTAGCACTAGTGTCAGGGCACTCAGGATCACTGTCATCCCTAACCGTCTGACAATGGGTCACCCCTCCCTCTTTGGAGCAACCCTCTGTAGCTGTGTGGTTAACTGCTACTGGGGAAATTTCTACCCCCTTTTCATTAGTCTTCATATCAGGAGACACAGGGTGGGGAACCAGCCTCCCAGTGGTTTCCACAATGGCTTCTGGAGGGTTCAGGAAACTACTATTTTCCCTTGCCACTTGGCTACGGGTAACTGCACACACCATCCCCTGTTTGAGATTGTTGCCAAGGATGATGTCCACTGCTAACGTTTTGGCTACAGCCACCTGTTGCGCAGTTCCCCCTGTTTCACCCCAGTCCAGGAGAACACTAGCGAGTGGCAATGTTTTCTCTTCACTAGTGAACCCTAGTACAGTGACATATTTATTGGGTATAAGCTGACCAGGCTCTACTAAATCCCCTTTTACCAATGTCAGGGATGCCTCTTAACCTTTGTGTCTGTACATTATTCACCATGACTGGGTGCACATGTTCCCTCATGTTCACAGGCATGCTTCCAGGGACACACAAACAACCCACTTCTTTCCTAGCCCCCTGTTGCAGATTGTTCATCCTTGTGGGACACTGTCTGGCAGTATGCCCAGTTTCTTTACACAACCAACATTCATTTCTTTTCTCAGAGAAATATTTTCTCTGAATGGGGCAAACTGGTTTTGGTGGAGGCAGTGGGGGTTTTAGTTGCCCTGAAGGTGTGCTTTTCCCTTTCTGCACTGCCACGCCTGCCCCATTCGCTCTCAGAGCAGGTCTGCTCTTGGCATAGCGGTCCGAGAGTTCAGCAGCCTCTTGCACTGTTTTGGGATCTCAGTCCTTCAGCCAGGTTCTCAGCTCTGCTGGGCATGCCCAAAAAAACTGTTCTAACAAAACTGCATTTTCAATTTTATCTACAGAGTTTGCTTCAATTCCCTCCCACCAACGTTTTAAAAATCGACGTTGTTTCGTGGCTAGCTCCTCGTAGCTCATATCAGAATTTCTCCTGAGCTTACGGAATTTAGCTCTGTATTCTTCAGCAGTTAGATCAAACTTTTTTAAAAGTGCAGCTTTAAGTTTGCTGTAATCATTACTGTCCTCATTGTCCATTTGACCCAGTGCATCCCAAGCTTTCCCGGTAAGTAGCGAGGATAGCTGGAAGTTTCAGGACTCCCTAGGAATTTTAGCCTGAATATAAACTTTTTCAAAGGAATTTAAAAAGGCATCCATATCCTCCCCTTTAAATTCAGCTATCAATTTAGAATTCAATTTGTAACCCAGTCCTGTAGTCCCAGTTAAACCCAAGCCACTTACCTGCTCTGGTGCAGTTGGTTGGAGTCGTAGCTTCTCCAGTTCATGTCACCTCTGGCGCTCACGCTCCTCACAGTCTGCCTCTCGCTGTTCTTGCTCCCTCTTCTCCTCTGCAGCTCACTGATGCTCATGCTCCTCACGCTCTGCCTCCTGCTGTTCCCGCTCTGCCTCTTGTCTTTCTCATTCCACCTCTCACTGTTCTTGCTCACTCTTCTCCTGGAACTCCAGCTCCATTCTGCGCAACTCAATCTGCAGCCTGAGTACTTCTGGCTCCAGAATTCTGGTGACCTTCTCCTGCTGCTGTGGCCCTTCGCTGGCACTGGCCCTGCTGTCATCCTCATCAGATCTGGACACTGCACTGGCCACTAGCCCTTCCACACTCAAGGTTTGATCTTTTACAGTCACAGTCAGTGACTCTATGCTCTGGGTATCTGCTACCATCAGGGCATCCATGATGTTCTGCTTGGTGGCTCTCACCTCGTACAGGACTCCTCTGTCCCTGCACAACTGCCTCAAGTAATCTACATTGTGCCCACTGTAGTTGGAAGCCATCTCCTTCCCTAACTACGGCTACTCTAACTTGCACTTTAGAAAAAAAAATAAAACAGGTAGGAACTTGACCGTAAGCCAAATGATACAGTTCTGTTTTCTTTTTAAAAATAAATCACTGCCTTTTTTTTGCAAGTGAGCTGTACAGTATCAAGCTGACACACTGAACAATTAAAGCTTGTATTACCAAAATTATCAGCACCGCTGCCAACTAGTCTGTCACAAACCCACTCAGCAGGTCAGGCCCTCTGCTCCCACAGTGCCAACCTCCAAGTGCAGTATTGTGAACAGTTAACAGAACAGGGTAACCCTCCTGTCTCTTTTGTGGGTCCGAATCACCTTTGGTCTCAAGTTCTGGAGGGATTCAAACAGTGAACCTTATGCTAGTGTACCCAAATGTACAGGCTCAGAAAATTCTGCTCTTCGGGGAATGCCAGATATCTTTCACCAAGGGCACCTAACCAGGTATACAAAATGAACCCTTAAAAACTCTATTAAACACCTTAGGAAAATTCTTATCTTTTCCCAGTTTGGTATTACCATCAAGCTTTGAACAGTTTAGTCAGCCTTAACCATCTGCAATTCACATGCAAAAGAAAGAACTTCGAAGGCACCAGGCAGTCTCTTTAAATATAGGAGGTTTACTTAGGAAATGGATAAAAACAGGTAAAATGTAAACACAGAACAATATATCACAAAGGATACAATCACATAAAAGAAAACAAGGAAAAAGTGCTAACTCCTACCACAATACAATTAGACTTGTCTATCTAATGTATTCTTATCTTCTTACAGTGCTTATACTGTAATTAGATGTTGTTGCTTCAGAGTCCAACAAGAATGTGTCAGTTGAAAAACACAGAATACAATTTAAAAATGCTGTGTTTCAACCCCTTTCATGAGGTCATCTAGCTCCTCCTTCCAGAATATAAAAATTATACAAAACAGGATGTCCTATCAAGAGGTATATTAAATACTGTGAGTTCAGCAAAACTCATTTCCCAAATTATGACACTCTTTAAATAACATTCCCTCTTTGATCTTAAGTAGTTTCTCTTCCCAGGGTACTTCAAAGGATTTTTATGACTTAGCATCATAATGACAGAACTTGGTTTCTTCCTCTAAAGCATCATAAAATGTATATTTTAAGTTCTAAGCTTCAAAGAAGCACAGCTCATCAACAAGACCATAAAATGTGGCTTCTTGGAAATTAATCACATTACAGATCTCTACTGTGTAACATATATCCTGTCATTTTAACTGAAACCTGGGGGGGGGGAATGTCATCCCAGGGGCACAGGATGTCTCCTGTGAGACAGGTCACATACCACATTCTATATTATAAATCATAGAACATTCATAGCCAGCTGGACAAGCATCACACCCTCAACCTGTCCTCGTATGCCTTGCCCTGATGACCGGCTATCATCTTTGTAGCCTCCTCTGTACCTTCTCATGCAGGTTAATGTCCTTTTTGAGGTGTGGGCACTAGTACTGAACTCCATACTCTAGATGTGGCCTTACCAGTGACCTGTACAAGGGCAGTATAACCTCCTCTCTCCTACTACTGATACCCCTAGCTATGCATCCCAGCATCTTGTTTGCCTTTGCTGCTGCTTTCTTGCACTGTGTGGAGTACTTCAGGTCACTAGTGATCATCACTCCGAGGTCCTTCTCCTCCTCTGATGCAGATACTCGGACTCCACCCAGGTAACACTCCATCCTGAGATTCTTGGCTCCAATATGCATAACTTTTCATTTCTTGGCATTGAGGGCAAGTTGCCAGATCCTGGACCACCAGCTTTTCCAGATCTTCCTGTAGGTCCTGTATCCCTTCAGCTGTGTCCACTCTCCCACAGAGCTTGGTATCATCTGTGGATAGGCACATTTTGCCATTAATGCCATCCCCAATGTCATTGATGAAGACATTGAACAACATCAGCCCCAGCAGAGCCCTGTAGGGCCCCACTGGTTACCTCTCTGGTGCCAGATAACTCTCCCCCCACCACCACCCTCTGGGTTCTGTCCCTCAGCCAGTTTTCCACCCATCTGACCATCTTTTCCCCAACTCCAAGATCCACCAATTTCCTGATCAACCTTTTGTGGGGCACAGAGTCAAAGGTCTTGCTGAAATCAAGATAGAGGATGTCTACTGCTTGGCTCCTGTCTACTGTTGTAGTGACTCAGTCAAAGAAGTCAATCAGATTTGTTTGACATGATCTCCCCCCATGAACCCATGCTGCCTCTCATCCTGGAGACCATGTTCCTCTAGATATTCCACTAACCTTTCCTTTAGTATGGTCTCCATGAGCTTGCCCACAGACTGACTGGTCTGTAATTCCCTGGATCATCCTTGGGACAGCGTTTGTGAAGGGGCACTACATGTGCTGTTCTCCAGTCCTGCGGTACCACACCTGACTCTAGTGAACTATTAAATAGGTCTGCTAGTGGCCCTGACAGCTCCTCAGCCAGTTCCTTTAGCACCCTTGGATGTACTCTGTCCGGGCCTGGTGATTTGTCCACGTTCAATGCCAGTAGACCCTCACTCACTCTGTCCTCCTCTATCACTATGTCTGTGTTCCCCCCCCCCCCCACTCCTCTTTTCCCTCCTGAAGGCACTGGTCCGTTCTTCTCCCTGGTGAAGACAACAGAAGTATTCATTTAGTATCACTGCTTTTCCTCCATTACCCTCCACCCACTCTACATCTTTCTTAAGCCTAACAATCCCTTCCTTCTTGTCCCTTTTCTCACTTATATAGTGAAAGAAAGCCTTCTCTCCTTCTTAATTCCTTCAGCTATTTGAAGCTCCTTCTGTGCCTCTGCTCCCCGGACTTCCTTTCTTGCTTCACTAGCCAACCTTAGGTAATTCTCCCTATCCGCCTCTCTCTCTTGGTCTTCCTGAATACGAATTATGTCTCTCTCAGTACTGTAATTGTTTTTAAAGTACACTTTAATAACAATAGGATATGAGATACCAATGACATTTAAAAGAAAGCCCAAAGAACAAGCTTTACAGTCCAATTGTTCCATGTTTTGTTTCTATATTAGAACATTGCTTTGCCAAAATCCAGTAAAGGGTAGCCTCTTACATAGGTCACGGAGAAGCAAGGACACCGAGGACTTCAAATAAAAATGCTTAATTGAATTATGCACTCCCTCAGGGGTGACATCCATACTTAATGTAATGTGTGTTAGTGATGTTTGTTTATCATAAACAGCTGAAGTCATAGTTGCTTTTTGACAGGAAAGGGTAAACTCAGACATATTAGTAGAATGACATAATTTAGTTTATCCTTTGCTGTCAAAGAAGCTGCCACTAGAATTTCTCTTTCCTAAAAAAGAGTGATGTACAGTAAAGAGAGGGGAACAGTGCTCACGTAATTCCCCAAAGCAACACCTACTTCAATTAAACTGCAAAGAGAAATGAGCAGAGTGCTGGCTCATTCTCAGGCAGATGCATATTCAGAACATAAGCAACAACAATTTATCTGGGAAACGGACGCTTCTATAAATCATGATGTGGCCCACAGCCAGTTATGGGCAAGCATTCCTAATGAGCAATGCAATTGGACTTTCTGGAAGCACCAAGCTGCTATATCAGTCACTGCTTTGCTTTTACATCCTCTTATGTAATGGGTGCCTTTTTCACAGTTTCCTTGAAATGTGCTTAAAGGTGCAGCATCCTCTTTCTTCACTCATGGGTTGAGGATCATTTTCAGGGCACAGATTGGCTTCCAGACAATACAGTAAGTTAAGTAAGTAAGTAAAATGTCTTATTCATATAAATATATGAACTAGGATGTACTCAATCGAGCTGAAGCTCATTTACAATAAGGTCCTATGCAAACAGTTACACATTTTATGCAAACTTTGCAATACAAATAAACACACAAGTAACACAAATATAGTTAACATAGTTAATATGCTGCACTGTTAACAAAAATTCCTGCCATTAATAACTTGCTGTCTAAACCATGCCCTAATATTCCACCAGGGAGATTTCCCTTTACAGGGTTTAATAGCAACAGGTATCTTATTCCATGCTATTGGACCTCTAAAAAAGACAGAAGGTGGGTCCCCCCTTCACACTGCCCTGAAGATGTTGCCCAATGGTATATGCCTAATTAAAAACAATTTTTGCCAAGATCTTATATATAGTACATTTACTAACTTATTTTGTGTAAGCCCCCTCTCATTCGAGGGGGGCTTATTGCTCCCCTTAGAATCCCCCCTCCTTCTTCTCCAGAGTTTAAAGTTGTCATAAGAGGCCCTGGGGAACACAATTTCTGCTGGCCACCACTTGGTGTCAGCAGAGATATGGGTGGTAGGGAGTATATAAGCAGGTAGGGAGGAAGTTTCTGATCTTTTAGCCTTAGGAGGAAGTGTGGCGCAGTGGTTTAAGGCTCTGAGTTACAAATCTGGAGACCTGAGTTTGAATCCCACAGCCCCCACTTGCATGCTGTGTGACCCTAAGCAAATCACTTAATTTCTTTGTGCTCAAAGGTCACACCTGGAATCAAGCTTTGGCTTAGTGTGCCTCTCTTGGTTAAACAATTTCCCCTTTCCCCTTTTGGAGAGAGCGAGACCTGGTGGTAGGTAGCCACAGTTTGTGATCATTTGGGCCCTGGGTCTCCTAGGGTGCTGAGAGGTATGAGTACCCAGTTAGAGTAGGTGGTAGGATAGCAGGTTAGGCCCTTGTGGACGATTAGGCAGCTCATGGAAACAGGTTAGGATTCTAAGCTGTTAGGTCTCTTGGGACTGTGGCAGTAGTTCTCCTCTTTTCTGGGTGGCAGGGCAGCTTGGGCAGCTCAGACATGGGGCTGGGGAGGGGGATGTACCTGCTTTTAGGCCCTGTTTGGAGGGACAGGCCCTTGGGCTGCTGAACATGTCAGGCAGGCCACAGAGTACCTTAGAGCGCTTCCCCTCATGCCAGTTAGCTCCAATCAAGCACAGGAAGAAAGAAAAAGGGTTAGTGGGGACTGTGCTGTGGTAGAGGGAACAAACCACCAGGTAAGTGAGATACCGCTGTAGGAAAGTTTCAGGCAGCAGTAAGGAGACAGCTGCAGTTTGTGATCTGAGAGCTTTGGGACTAAGGCGGTTGAGCAGGCCAGAAAAAGTGGCCAAGGACAGCATTTGGTGCTGGGGTGGCAGCATAGGCATTAGGCTGCATCCTCTAAGTCCTTGGGGAAAGAAAGAGTCAGGGAATGGTGATGAGAAGCTGCTTGCTTCTCAAGGGCAATGGAGTGGCTCAGGTGCTCCAGAGGAGCACTCCAGGTGATGATCAGGGTTATGGATGCCTCGAGGAAGGAGACTGAAGTTTATGTAGAAGGTTTGACAGTGCCAGTGGGTTAGGTGCTTCATTCTTCTAGAAGAAATTTGCTTGGCCTGGATAGCAGCTGATCGCTGCAGTTTGAGCCAAGAAATATTCTGCCTGCATAATGTGTTTCTGCCCCTAAAATATCTCCCTCTTAGTGATGATTGTAGAAAGTTAGCCCCATGGAGCTGTAAGATTCCTGCATTTTACGCAAACGGGACCCATGGGTTTCCCTACTGTAGATCATTGGGGCCCAGGGGAATAAATTCAGTTCATTTTTAGAGCCAGTTTCAGTGTCTGATTTGTTTGTGGTTACTAATGAAATTATCCCTTAGTTTTAGATTTATCCATGAGCCTTATTCCCCCAAGGTATTTTTAAGGGAGTTCCAGTTTTTCCCTTCAAGTGTTCTGGGGTGTCAGCAGACCCAGTGAGTGCCATCTTGAAATTAATTCTGAAATGGGCTGCCGGAGTCAGTTGGGGGGGGCCTGCATCTGCCTGGTAAGACCTTCTTGTATTATTTATTTATTGAAGCTGAATGGAGAGAATCTATGTTGTGGGCCCCCTCCTCTGGTCCATCAGTGTTCTCTTTTTGCCCCTAGCCATTTCAGGGAGGGGTTGGCTAAACTTGGGGGCTCGTGCAGGATGTTTCTTAGCCCCCTGGTATTGAATTAATAAGATCCTGGACCAGAGGGCTAGTGGGTCCATTTCTGGCCTTCCTAGGCCATGTGGCACAGGAGAAAAGGGGATAAAAAAATGTCAGGTGGTGTGGTGTTGGGTCCTTCTGGTGCTAGGCCTCAGACTCTCTTTCACTGGTGCCATCATGCATGACTACAGGTCACATGGTCTCTAGTGGCATTCCAATTGTCTGAACACCCATGAAGGTGAACTTAGCCTGGTGAACAGGAGCCATTTTGTGTTGGTGAAAGGAAAGAGCAGTTGTGAGGTGGGAGTTTGACACCACAAGTCAAGCAGAGAGAGATCTGGACCAACGGTGAAGGACATTACATTCTATTTCCCTCACTGGTGCTGTTTTGAGGAGTGGAAAAGAGGATCACGATCATATGAATCTTTACAGGATGGCTGGTAGAGGGCTTAAGTTGGAGGACGTGGAAGATGTGCCTCCCCCACAGGAGTCTATGTCCATGGTTCCTTCATCACTTCTCACCTGGTTGTGGGAAAATGCAGGGAGATGGCAAGCAGATGAGCAATGCATCTGATGTGGATACAGGGGGGAGGGCATTGCCAGGTTGCCGTCTGCAGCATTTGTCCAGCTCTGCTCCTGGAGGCATATTTGACTGGGCTGCACCATTATTCTATTGGGGAAACCCCCTTAGCATGTCTGAAGGGTCAGCCTCAGCGTGGTCACAGTGGATTGTGGAGCCAGGGTTATTTGAAAAGCTCTCCCTGGAAGACCGTTCACCAGCAAAGGAGAAGCTGGTTGAACCCTCCTCTGATGTAGTGGTGGAAGAAGTATGGGAGGAGGGTGGTGCTGAGGAAGACAACTGAAAAGGCGAAGAGGGACACAGATATTTTCCCAGCCCTTCTTTGCATGCTGCTCACTAGCCCCATGGCAGAGGGAGGGGCAGGGGAATTAGTAAACCAGCAGGGACCCCCCCCAGGGCCCAGGGGGTCCCCAGCCTGGTCCCTGTCCAGGTGCAGCTTACTGGCAGTGGACGTAAAGCTGGGTTCCTCAGTTTCAGTAAAATCTGTGTCTAGTGAGGTAGATGAAGCAAGACTGATCAGGCAAAAGTTTCAGTTTGCAGATTACGAAGTCTACAGAGCTAGTCCTAAGCCATACAATTGCCCTGTCATCATTTCACTGGATGGCACCCCATGTCTCCCAGCCTGTTCAAAGGCACTCAGGTTCAGGATGGATGGCCTGAACCATAGCGACACGTTAAATACAGCCTACCATTGAAGAATGTGGCTGGAGCCAAATATGGCACAAAGAACTAGTATCCGGGATCTGCCTGAGTGGAGTCAGGCTGAAAGGTGGGTGCAGAGGTGGCTGCATGTAGAGTACCCACAGCTGGATTATCCATATGTGTCAGAGTAGATATGGGACATTATAAAGGAAATGTATGCCAAACAGATTTTCAAGGAGCTACTGGAGCAGATAAAACACTGACCTGGAGGGGGAGGACATCCATCCCAGGAACTTTTCCAAAATGCATGTGCCACATTGCCCCATGGACCTGACTGACATTGTTTAAACATTTTGCACTGGTCCAGGATTTGGCTGGGTTCCGTGTGAAGTATTACACCATGGCAAAATACTCTTTTGGGGACATTACCACTAAACCGGACCCCGAATTCTATTTTCCATCTGGAAATGGACCTGCCACTTAAAAAGACTTTAGGGACTTGGAGCTATGCCAGGAATCTGCTCCTTGGAGCAGAGTTGCGTAACTGATGATACAAAGTCATTCTGGTTGCTTACAATTAATGATTATACAATGGGCACAACAGCAGACCTCAAATTCTCCATCCCGATTGGCTGATTGGCGCCCCTCTCCCATTGTAAAACCTACAATCACCCCACGGGAAGAGGTGCCAGCCACAGTTCAGCCACATCAGTAATTCATTTCAAGATCAATCCGAGCACCGCCAGCCCGAAAGTCACAAACACAGCAATACCCACTGAACAGCCATCCCCAACTCCAGTTCGTCAACTCTCATTTCAACCAGCAAACAGCTTCAAATTCATTACCTCCCCAAAACTCACCTACGGGGGGAAAAAAGTAACTTGCTCCCCTCTATCCTCGTTCCTCCAGTTACCTCGTTCTCTGTATCTCCATCCCATTTCTTCTCATTGAGACCTGCCTGCTATCAATTTTGAGACACATCAACGGCTCCTCACAGATCTCCCCTGCGCTGCTTTCTGTCACAGTGCCACACACACAGCTCTCACACCTTCACTGGAATAGGGTCGTGCGACCACATGCCAACTCCATATTATGAGGAACTGTCCCTATCCTATTCAATACTGAATCGGGTACGGGTATCGGTCCAAGAGCGTAAAGAAATTAACACATTAGTTGCGATCGCCACTAAACTCACATCAGGTTCATATTTTTCTTCCAATTCCACTCTGGTTTTCCAATATACAAAATTACACTGTTAAATAGCTAAGGCCTACTCAAGAATGAATGTATAGTATACACCGATCTGATCTAAAGAAATTAAATAAAAATAAATCTAACTCTTGTCATGCTGCCCCATGAGAACAGGTACCAAGCAACCGCTCAAGCTATCACATGCAAAAATCACTTCGACTCCATCTCCGCTCCTCCCACCACTACATTCACCGATGGCCAACAAACGTGCCTCGGAACACAAAAATCCCACTACTAGGACAAAAAAAAATTACAAATGGATACTACATTCACCTTAATAGACGAAACAGAGCTAGAAGAAATGCTCACCATCTTAGAAAAACAAACTCCCGAATCTCCACTAAATGGACTATTTTCTCTGGCGTAGTAACACTTTCACTATTTCTCCTATTTAAAATAAAAAAAAATTACTAAAAATTAAAAAATTACTAAACACAAAATATTAACATTGTAAAATAGCAATATCCCACTCGAAGGTGCTAGTGATGCCAGGATTTACCCACCCCTTGGGTGTTGTTGGTCACTCGGCTATGCCTCATGACCAAGCAACACCCCAGGGCATGGGTAAATCCTGGCATCACCAACACCCTCTCAAGGTATATTGCTTAACTAAATAACAGTAATGACTTGATGCCGAATTTCAAAAGTTTGATTCATTTACAAAATGTTTTGCCTTTGCTTAGGTATGTCTGGAGTGTATGAGTGCGTGTGTGTGCGGATTGTCTGTGTGTAGCATATTATGCCAGAAACATCTGGGAATTTGTTGGGAGGTACAATTTATGGGGATAAAGGGTACTTAACAAATATCATCCTTAATATGTGCATATAAGTGTTGATTTTGCTGTTTAAAATAGTGAACATTGTTATACTGTTTGCCTTGCAACTGTGTGCTTTAAATTTAGAACTTCCTGGCACAGGTACGATAGGTTAGATTTCCTCTTATTTCCCAGGGTTAGATAGAGTCAGGGAGGGTTTCCCTTTGGGTCCATTTTTCTCCAGCAGTCTTGCTGGCAGTCCTGGGAGTGCGTGTACTAGGAGTGTTTTTAAGGGGCTGTTTGGGTGGACCTCTGCCATCATTCCCAGGAGGGAATGATTTCTCTGAGTAGGGGGAGAGTGTAAGCCCCCTCTCATTTGAGAGGGTCTTAGTGCTCCCCTTAGGGTCCCCCCTTTTTCCTCCAGGGTTTAATGTTTTCGTTAGTGGCCTTGGGGAAGTGCAATTTCTGTTGGCCGCCACTTGGTGGCAGCAGAGATAAGGGTGTTGGGGAGTATATAAGCAGGTAGAGAGGAAGTTTCTAGGTCTTTTAGAGAGAAAGAGAGAAAGGGAGAGACTGTCGGGCAACATCTTCAGGGTAGTGTGAAGGGGGTTCCCCCCTTTCCATTAGGCAGGACGGTAATGCAGCACTGAGGCGCCAGGTCCTGGGCTGGAGATTTCTGTGTGTGGTGGTAGGTAGCCACAGTTTGTGGTCATTTGGGCCCTGGATCTTCTGGGGGGTACGAGTACCCAGTTATAGTAGGTGGTAGGAGAGCAGGTTAGGTCCTAAGGGATGATTAGGAGGCTCTCGGAAGCAGGTTAGGAGCCTGGGCTCTCAGAGCTGTGGGGGTTATGGCAGAGCTCCTGCAGGAGGGGACTGGTGGCAGTGGTCCTCCTCTTTCCCACGTGGCAAGGCAGCTCAGGCAGATCAGAGATGGAGCTGGGGGGAAGCTGTACCCGGTTTTAGGGCCTGTTTGGAAGAACAGGCTCTGGGGCCATGTTTCCCCCATGCCAGTTAGCTCCAATCAAGCACAGGAAGAAAGAAAAAGGGTTAGTGGGGACTGTGCTGTGGTAGAGGGAACAAACCACCCGGTAAGGGAGATACCTCCGTAGGAAAGTTTCAGGCAGCAGTAAGGAGATGGGATGTAATTTGTGATCTGAGAGCTCTGGGACCAAGGCCAGTGAGCAGACCAGAAGAAGAGGCTAAGGAGTGTGTTTGGTGCTGGGGTGGCAGCGTAGGTATTAGGCTGCACCCTCCATGTCCCTGGGGTAAGAAAGGGTCAGGGAATGGTGATGAGAAGCTGCTTGCTTCTCAAGGGCAATGGAGTGGTTCAGGTGTTCCAGAGGAGCACTGCGGATGATGATCAGGGTTGTGGAGGCCTCAAGGAAAGAGAATGAAGATCATGTAGAAGGTACTTACCAGTGGCAGTGGGTTAGGAGCTTCACACTTCTGGAAGAAAATCATTTGGCCTGGGTAGCAGCTGATCGCTGCAGTTCGAGCTGAGAAATATTCTGCCTGTTTAATGTGTTTCTGTCCCTAAAATATCTCCCTATTAGTGACGACTGTAGAAAGTTAGCCTCGTGGAGCTGTAAGATTCTTGTGTGTTATGCAGTTGGGACCCCTGGGTTTCCCTAGATCACTGGGGTCCAGGAGAATGCATTTGATTCATTTTTAGAGCCAGCCTCAGTGTCTGATTTGTTTCTGGTTACTAATCAAATTATTCCTTAGTTTTAGATTTATCCATGAGCCTTATTCCCCCAAGGTATTTTTAAGGGAGTTCCAGTTTTCCTCTTCAAGTGTTTTGGGGTGACGGTGGATCCAGTAAGTGCCATCTTGAAATGAATTCTGAAATGGGGGGGGGGGGTGAAGGGCCTGCATCTCCCTGATAAGACCTTCTTTGATTATTTATTTATTGAAGCTGAATGGAGAGAATCTATGTTGTGGGCCCTTTCCTCGGTCCATCAGTATTTTCTTTTTGCACCTAGACAGTTCAGGGGGTGGCTACATTTGCATTGGTCCCAATTATAAAAATGACAATCTGCAATCTAAATTCTTTCATCATGACTTGCATATACTTCCCATGATGCTTTGTATTTCTGGGGGAAGTATAACTTTATACTGATCTGCATTAGGACGTATATTCTTTGAGGGTAGGAAAATATCCCCCTAATTGTTTACACTCCTCCAAGTCATTCTGCTGTTTTATAGTTTAAAATCTCCACCTATCTCAGAAAGGGAAAACTGCAGGAAATAGTAAATGTATCTTGAATAAGATTTCTTCTAATGCGGCTAGCCCACAGATGCAACAGTATGAAAGAGGAGCATTTTGGGGTGCACAGACAAGAATTCTTCAAAAGTGCTCCTTGCAAAAGTCTTTTTATTATAACTCATCATTATTCACCATACTTTGCCTAGTGTTCATAGGCTTCTTCAGGAGTTTATCACAAGACTTCTAGCTGTTTAATATTTTTTTCCCAAAGTATTCTTTAAGAAAGAGGGAATTCATACTAAAAAGGCCAGCGCATGGCAGACCTAAAAACCTGCAAAAGGTAGATTCCAAAGACCGAGAGCAGCATACAGACAGACTATAATACAGTATATGAAATACTTTGGGGGAAAAAACACGGCGATAGTGGAGAATACTGGACCACCTCTACTTGCGTAGTGTAAAGTGTTTGTGAATACAGCTCGAGCTTGTGCTTGTTGTTAAATTTTTGTATTAGTTTATTTGAGCTGGGGGGCTTTGCCCCCACTCCCCCCTTTTTTCTTTTTTTGAGGGGTGTGTGGGGCAAAGCCCCCCAACTCAAATAAACTAATACAAAATAACCGAAATGTAGTTTTGAGAGAGTAGCGTAACTTGAACTCTACGCTAATAGTGTAGGTCCGGCATGGTCCAGTATTCTCCACTATTGCCAAAAACATTAGCAAACAGATAGAAGTCTTGTGATGAACAGACTTCTGAAGAAGACTATGAACCCTAGGCAAAAAAGGTGGGGTCAATAACAACGAGTAATAATGTAATAAAAAGACTTTTGCAAGCAGCACTTTAAAAGAAATCTTGTCTCTGCGCCCCCCCCACCCCCATGTTCATTTTTTTTTTCACTTTCTGGCACACCAGGCTGGCTAGAGGATATACCCTACCTCTTCCCCTGAGCTCCCAATCCCACCCCTCCCTGGCACTTCCCCATGCTGCCCCATCAAGGAGACCAGTGACTTACCCCTCACGGAGGGGCTCCCCATAAGGAGAGACCAACATCACCCTTGGGTCCCAGCTGAGTCTTATGCTGGTGTCATCTTTGGAAGGGAGCAGCTAAGGATCGCTGGGCATCATGCTGCCTTGCAAGATGGTTTTTTTCTTTGGAGTTCCCCTGAGGCTTGGACTTGCACTGGCATCAGAAGCACACCATGCATGCTCCTAAGTGTGTGCATGCCAGTGTTCTCCAAGCCCCAGTCCTGCTTGCACAGTGAGTGTCAGGCGCACTAACTTCTAGCCTCCTTTAGGAGTCAGACTATCGCAGACCACCCTGACCTTCCCGCTCCTGAGGAGGACTGCCATCTGGATGTTCATCAACTTCCCCTCAGATGATCCTCCAATGATCTGGGCCCATTCCTGAAGCCAGATCATCAGTGTCGCAAGTGGACCACTTGTGCCAGTGGGCCAGTCTCCCATGTTCTTGTTTAAAAGTCCTTGTACTCAAAAGAAGAGATGGTTTTGAATTTTGCATCAGTGTCACTGCTGCTCAGTAGTACAGTCAAACCCGGTTAAACACATACCGTTGGGACATCTGTTTTTTATGCATTTAAGTGGGCTACGCAGCTATGCGATCTTACATATTGTAGCATGTGGGAGATCCGGTTCTGTTTTGGAATGTGAGTAGGAGCTGTGAGGAACTGTGGCAGGGGAGTATTTTAGATATGTGCTCATGTTCTTCACTGTGCTCATGCTTGTGTACTTTTGTTAAACCTGTGAAACTGCTAAAAAGGTATTTTGGGCTTTAAAGCTTTATTTTAAACGTGCTGTGATTTAAAAATGTTTCAGTGAATTTTTTTTTTTTTACTGTATTTCACTTTATGCTTGTGGATTGGGGATCAGTGTATAGAGGGATCAGGGAGGCTGATTCTTTGAAAGTTTTCTGTGACTTTAGCCTGGCGCATGTTCTCTGTTGCTGACCACAAGCAGAAATTCTCCAGCTTGTAGTATACCTGGTAATCGGTTTCACTAGTGGCATTGTGTTCTATGCAGTGTCTGATTACCAGCAGCGATTTATGGATATCTTTTGCCAATGGTGGTGCAGGGGGCTCCTCCTCAGCTTCACCATCATCTTCTGGCTCCTCGTTTTTAGTGGCTGCAGTAATCTCATCATCTGTGAGTAGTCCGGTACGTTGCAGGTTGTGGTCAGAAGCCACAAAACTATCAAAGATTTCCTGTGGCATATTTTAAGGTGCTGTCGCAACCTCTACTGTTCCTTCTACCCTTCAGCTCTGTACTTATGGAATCCTGTTTTTTTTTTTAAAGCAGTTCTCAATAGTCGCTTGTTTGACCTTGGACCAAGCCTGATAAAGCATGTGTATTGCTTCTAATAATAAAATCTTCCTCGCAAATTTGGAAAAGGATGTGGCCTGACTGCTGTCAAAAGCAGCAATTATTGTACTGAGCAGTGAGCAGCCTTCTCCTGCATAAACACTTTAAGTTTCTAATGATACCTTGATCCATAGGCCGTATTAAAGATGTAGTGCTCGGTGGAATGAAAATGAGTCATACATTAGAAAGATCAATTTGGGGTGGGCTGTACAATTTTTAACAAGGTCTAATACCTTTTTTCGCTTTCGCCGCATATCCTTATTGAAGTCTTTTGCCCATTCAGTGAACAACTCGGTGGACATCCAGGCATTTCTGTTTGATTTGTAGGCTACAGGCAGCCTCGCCACATTAACACTTTGGAAAGATCATGGATTATGACTCTTGCCCATTACAATCAACTTGTGTTTGTCAGACCCATCCATATTGGCATATGTCATTACAGTAAGATGCTCTTTAGATTTTTTTTTGAGCCTGAAATGCTATCCACCTTGAAAGTTAGTGTGTCACAGGATGTAGCAGAATAAAAAATCCCCATCTCATCAGCATTGTAAACACAGTCCAGTGTGTACTCAATGAGGATCTGTGGGAGTATAGACTGAACCTAGCGGTCTGCTGAGCCACTATCTGCATCCTTTTTGCATTCGCTTGTGCAAGGAACGTATTGGGATGATATGGCATTTGAGAGGTATGTCACTACCAAAGCCAATTACAATTGAAACTGCAATGGGTTTGGCACACCAATGACTAGGCACTCTGGTCATGACACAAGTTCAGCTTCACTGACGTGGCATGTGCTGTACTTAAAAGAAATTAACCTCTCCAGTGGGAGTGCTTCATTTCTTTCTGTAGTTGTAACTCTGGCCATGCACATTACAGTTCACACTAATGCTTATGGCCAGAGTTATGGCTACAGCTTTCTCCTGCATGCCCCCGCAAGTGAAACCCTGGTCCTTGCTCTCCTGAACCCCTACCCCAGGCTTCCATGATAGCCAGGGGTGCAGCTCTCCTTATCGGCAGCTTGAGCTCCTGCCGGCCACCGCATCTGGATCCCTGGCACTCAATGTTGCCCGCGTTCACCCCACCAACAGTGACAGTGGTGCCAGCATTGCTGAAATTAATGGGATCTTCCCCTGGCTCCTGCAGCTCTGGAGAATGCTCTCTCTTTGGCTCATGGCTCCTCAGACATCCCCTCACCTTTTGCATTAGCCGAGGTGCGGCTTATTTTTACACTGACACTGGGGGTACCCAATCCCTCAGTGCTGTGACTGGGAATCTTCTTTTTTTTCACCTACAAATGAGAAAACCATCCATTATTGTCTGTTGCGCCGTTATCCTCCAACCCATCTAATCGCCCCCCCCACAAGCCTGAATCCTTTTTTTTACCTAAAATAAGAAGACCATTCATTGTTGTCTGTTGTGCCATTATCCCCCTCAACCCATCCACTCAGTGCTCCCCCCCCACAAGCCCTTACTTACCCACCGGGAGGTCCAGCACCGCAATCCTCTCTGATCGCAGGCACACATTTACTCTTCAAAGCTGGATCACCACCTGAAGAAACGAGTATGCGGCACAATGTATTTCAGTCGGGACTGTCAGTGGAAACAGGAGTTTCTTCAAATGTTTAGCAACTTTCAGCAACTACCAATAAAATGATACATTTTTGTTTGTATGTGTGTGTTTTACAGATCCTGCAGTCTGCCCATGGCCTGGCCTGTGGGCGAAAGTGTGGGGATCGATCATACTGTACAAGACACGCCAAGTCACCAGCCTCTCTATTAACTTGACATAACCATAAGTTCAACAGCTTAGTACTTTGTCATCATGTATTCTGTTATTATTATACTAGTCTCCTTCTGTTATTGTAATGCAAAACTGATGGACAAACACTTGCTTTATTATTATTGTTACATTTTTCTTATTGAAAAAAGCAACACATCCAGGCAGTACAAAATAGCTGTGTCTAGGTGATCAATCCCGGGCAGAGTTTTTTTTTTTTTTTTTAACTTGTTGCTTCTGGAAAATCACATTCATTAAATATAGAACTCAGGGTTGCCTGCCTGCCGGAGATTTCATTGCCTCCCTAAATAAAGGTATTATAAGAAGTGAGTTCCACATTCCATGTCTAGATATGGCTAAACAACACAGTGTCACTCAGGATATTACAGTATGTGATTGATTGATTTATTGATTTTTCTAGCATTTGTTGGCCACTTAAAAAAAACAAGCTGTCTGTCAAAAGTATGAGATCTAGGGAGCCGGCCTGCCGGCGCAGCGGTTGGATTTCCGCTTGGGACGCCAGCGACCCGGGTTCGGGAACGGACTCGGGTAGCTGGAGGGCCGGCTGGGAGAGGAGGATCGAGCGCCCAATGGCTGCTCTCCTCATCTGGGGAGGGAGGGGATGTTTGTCCCGCAGCTCTACCGCCACCTGGGTGACCACGGGTGGAGGTGCAGCGGGACTGCATAGAAGGGAGGGAGGACGTGGGCCAGAAACCGGAAGCGAGCACACGCCGCTGCACGCCTAGGTCTCCCACGAGAGTGCTCATGTCCTGTGGGAGGGGACAGAAAAATGGAAAAGGTGCCTGGCGTGGAGGACGTAGACGGGACCCGACTGCCCCAGATAACCCATAACTGGGCTACTGATGGATGCCGCAGATGGACCACCTGACACACACTAATGGACTGGAGGGGGTTAACGGGGATACCCACCTCCTCCCCACCCGGGGGGGGGTAGGCTGAGGCAGCATGGAGGTAGGTCCGAGCGACACCACAGTAGATACCCGGGGAGGGACTAGGGGAGTTCAGTCTAGGGATTCCCAGAAGAAGTTCCACCACGGCAGAGAGAAGGGGGATTAAAAAAAAAAAAAAGTATCAGATCTGGAAAACATACTAAATTTGTAGTATACAGGTAGTAGCTGGGAATGCAAGAAAAGAGACAGTGAGAGGAGAAATAATAATTGACATCCATTGAAAATGCAGAACAAAGCAAATATATTGCATATAACATGTTTTGGACTAACCTAAGCAAAGGTTTTTGCCTGCAACATATGTGTTGTGTTTTTCCTGCATCATAGATTGCACTAAGGGCTCCATCATTTCTTTGACCTATAAGCAAATGAGTGGGATTTTTTTTCTTCCCCAAATTGTCTCAAAGTTAAATGAGGCCTCAAATCTTTTTAGTTACTAAACAAATGGAGTTCTGTTTTAGGGAATGATTATGTAGGGAGTAATACTGTTAGGTGTGTGTGTGTGTGTCACACATCTGTTAGGGCACAACAATAACAGCTGCCTGAAACAATACACATCTTCATTCCTTCAAAGCTGGATCACAAACTGATGAAACAGGTATGTGGCACAATGTATTTCAATGGGGTTTGAATTTAGTGCCATAAGTGCCAAACACCGCTGCAAATACCTGCAAGTGAATGTTCAGCATCGACAAATGCTTGTTTTCTCTGTGTGTCTGCCTAAAGATGATGTTGTAGTGGACTTTAAAATGGAATATGGCTGCCAGGGGGCTGTCAATTTAGGTGGTGAGGCCCAGGAGGTGCCCTGTGGTGAAATGGGAATTTGAGAGGGGTCCTCCTTGTCTGATTCCCATACCCAAGGGCTCCACCTTTGATAGTGGGCTGGGGCTGATCCAGCAGCCTCCCCTCATTCTACTTGGCTGGTGCTCTGCAATGCCAATGATAAGGAACAAGACTGCAATAATAGCAGACTTGGTCTCCTCAGTAGACGTGGCTTGCATCACAAAGATCTGGCTGGATGAAAATGCTACTCCCATTTTGGAGGCAGCAGTGCCAGCTGGGTACTCTGTGATTCACACTCCGAGGAAGGATTGCAGAGGCGGGGATATGGCCATTTGTTTTAAAGGCAGCCTGGGCCTCACAGTGCTACCAGTGGGTTCTACCAGGTCATTTGAGAGTGTTGCCATGTGAGGGGGTCCTGGTGCAGGCTATAGGATCTTTCTGATTTACTGCCCACCAGGTGGGGGAAGGAATTCCTGAGGGGAATCAGAGACTTCATCGCCGGCCTGGTGTTGGAATCCCCCAGATGATTAATTCTGGGGGATTTCAATGCCTGGGTCAATGATGGACTCTCAATATTTGGACGTGACCTCCTACAGAGTATGGAAGCTCTGGGCCTGTCACAAGTTGTCACCTCAGCGACCCACTCGTATGGTCACACAATGGACCTGGTGTTCACTCTAGTAGTAGTAGTAGTAAAACATATTTATACAGGAGAAGAAGAACAGCTTCAAACATCATTAGGGCCACATGGCCCTCTTTACAAGGTGCACCTGTTTGATGTCATTGTATACAGTAGTTGCACATACTCTGGGTCTTGGGGTCAATGACCTCAAGATTGATCCAGTCTTTGGTCAGATCATAGCACCATGGGATTCATGTTTCCGTCCCCCCCCCCGAGGGTCCATCCACTGTGGAGATGGTCCGGTACTGCCCTTTATGGGGATTGTCCCCAACAAGACTACAGGTGGTGCTGGAACTAACGAGTGTGGAGACTGCATGTGCGAACGGGCTGGAGGAGGCAGTAGCGGCCTATAATAGGGTCGCTGGTGCAGCCTTCAACTCGATTGCACCATCTGTGTACGACCTTTATCTACTCACCGAAGGACCCCCTGGTTTGATGGGGAGCTTAGGGAGTTAAAGATAAAGGGTCAGAGGTTGGAGAGGTGCTGAAGGAGTTCTGGACTGATGGAGGACAAATTGGCCCTGAAGTCACGTTATGGTGACTATCAGGGGGGTAATCCCCCCAAAAGAAGGCAGATTTTTTATCAAAGGAGATTGCTGCCACAAGGGACAGACTGGCTCAGCTTTTTCACATGGTGAATGGGCTATTACATCTAGCCTGTCTCCGGGTGGGAGGAGCAGGTTCAAGCACAAGGTGCAAATAGTTTGCTCTGTTCTTTGCCGACAAAGTGTCCTCTATCAGGGCCAAGATCTCTACCACTACTGCTGAAAGGGATTGTGGGGTTCGACTTGAGGCATGCCAGGGGATCCCTCTTGTATGGGCCGAGTTTGATTCAGGTGAAGTGGAGGAGATGGCTGACATAGTCTTGAGGCTGAGACCAACATATTATGACCTAGACTCAGGCCCGGCCGACTTTTGGTTGGATGTGTGGACCTGATAGGACCTGTGGTTGCTGGGATTGTCCGGAGTTCCCTTGAGAGTGGGGTCTTTCCTATGGCACTGAAAGAGGCCTTGGTTAGACCCCTATTGAAGAAACCTTCGATGACCCAGGGTGTCTCAGCAACTAAAGACCAGTCTCGAACCTCCCATTTTTAGAGAAGGTTCTGGAGAAAGTCATGGCCATCTAGCTCGAGACGTGTCTTGCTTCCTCCACCACTTATGAGTGCTTCCAGTCTGGGTTTAGGTCCAAACACAGCAAAGAGACCACTCTGGTGAAAGTGCTAAATGATCTCCTAATGGCGAGAGATAGGGGAGAGCATACCATCTTAGTCCTCCTTAATCTCATGGCAGCATTTGACACCATGGACCACGAGGTGCTGCTGGACCCGCTGCAGAACTGGTATGGACTAACTGGAAATGTCATCAACTGGTTTAGGTCCTTCCTCACGGATAGATTGCAAAGGGTGATGATGGGGTTAGCCTCATCTAGCCCGATGCCTCTGTCCTGTGGAGTTCTACGGGGATCGGTCCTGTTGCACTTGTTGTTCACGATGTACATGCTGCCATAGAGAGACACTGTCAGGCAGTATGAGCTGGGTTTTCATTGTTATGCTGATGATACCCAGCTATACCTGTCCTGTGCACCTGGAAACCAGATGGCAGCCTCAGTGGTTAGTTAACACCTGCCTGGAGGAGATCCAGAACTGCATGATTCATAACTGGCTATGACTCAACCTATCCAGGCCATCAATGCGACGGAGGGGGATTTGGGGATTCCCTTGGACTAGTCCTGTGGTGTTCCCCTGGACCCCTCCATTTGGGTTAAGGATCTGGGCGTGGTCCTTGATGATGGCTTGACACTTGATGCACAGGTGTTGGCCATCATCAAAAGTGTTTTTGACCATCTGAGGAACATTGCCCGGATCCAAGCCTCAATACCAGCTGATGACCTGACCACTTTGGTGCACACCTTTGTCATGTCCAGGCTGGACTACTGCAATGCCCTGTACCTGGGGCTATCTGGAGGCAATCTCCACTGAATGCAGCTGGTAGAAAACATGGTGGCCAGGCTGTTGACTGGTTTTCGAGATTTGACCATGTCACACCTGTCCTCCGTGAACTGAACTGGCTGCCAGTAAGGTGGAGGATTACCTTCAAAGTCAGATTACTGACCTATAAAGCCCTGAATGAGGGGAAGGGGACCAGCCTACATGCAAGATCTCCTGGTTCCCCATTGCCCATCTCGGGCTTTCCATTTCTCCAAAGGTTGCCTCCTTGTGGTTCCCGGGTTGCAGCATTCTGGGGACTGTGCATTATCAGTTGCTGCACCAACCTGTGGAACTCTTTACCGAGACATCTAAGTGAGGCACCCTCTGTGGAAACCTTTAAAAAAGGATTAAAAATGCTTCTGTTTAATCAGGCATTTGATTTAAGCTAAGATTAAAATGTACTGACTGTTGTCTTATTGTCTTATTTTAAGTTTTTTTGAATGTATGATGGATGGAATTTTATACTAATCTCTGCATTATGTTCTGAAGCACATTATGTGCTATGCATAGATGGTTTTAAATATTTATTTATTTATTTATTTATGTCTTTGGCAACCGGGTAGTTGCACTGATCCAGAGGACCGTTTTCAGGCACGACCCAGACCACAAGATGGCAGCAACAGGAGAAACAAGCAGAGACAGACAGTGTCAAAGATACGCACCCCAAACATGGGGTGGTGAGGAAAATAAAAAAATATACAAGTGAAATAAAAAATACAATGGATGACACTCTTACAAAGTCACATTGGAGTTAGGCTAGAGATGCTAATAAATGAGACAAAAGAAACAAGGTGTGCTGAAACTATACGGTGCACAGCAGATATGCCAATAAAATACATAACATAACACATATCTATGCATTAAACCATTGTTCATGTTCAGTAGTACATATCCTAGTCCAAAAGTCAGAGAAACAGTTCCTGGGTCAGAGCAGTAACAAAGGCCACATAGGTTCAGGACGAAACACATTTCTATCATCCTTGGGAAGAGATGTTCTAGAGATTGGGGGGGGTGTGAGGGGAGTGAGGTAGTAGGTGAGAGGCTGGAATAGCAGAGGAGGTAGAGGGGAGGCTGGGCGGGGGCTATGAGTCCTACGGAGAAAGGAGACACAAAAAAAAGAAACAAAGGATCTGTTGTCAATATTATTTTGTTAATATTGTTAATTGCTCTGAGCCTCTGGGAAGCAGCACTATATGGATGAAGTTTCTATCTATATCTATCTATCTAATAGCCAGTCATTACTAGGCTCAAAATCAAACCTGCCCATTGCCTGTGCAAGTTTCTTTGCTTTTTCTTGCAGTAAGGGACCAGAGACAGGCATGTCAGTGGTTCTGGCATGTTCAAACCACCGGAGCAAGGCATCTTCAATTGTAGTGTCCTTGCCATCCCGCCTATGCTTCCTTAGAAGACTGCCACTTCTCTGGTATTCTTGTATTACCATGTCCCAGTTCATGACAAGCCAGCATATCTGTGACTGTGAAACACCCATTCTTGCCACATCAGTTTGTGAGGTGCCTGGGGCTAGACAGCACATCAAGAGCCTTAATCTTGTCTGCAAGACACAGCACTTTTTTTTTGTGTTGTTTGTTTATGAGGAGGTTTTTCCATCTCTAACAACCGACTGACTGAGTGGCAGCTAACTACAATCCTTTTAAAGGTCATCCTGTAACGCAGCAATGGTGTAATTGAGTGTTAATTAAGTAAAAATGTGCAGCTTGTTGACAGCTCAGAGACAGAGCTGAAATATGATACTGTACCAGCTCACACTGCAGTGACAGGTAGAGGAAGAGAGAGTGAGGGAGTCAGTGACTTTCTGAGCTTAGTGAACTGACAAAGTTACTCATTCATACTGGTGGCAATTATGCGATTAAATGGGCTAAATCACATTGTAAAAATAGGAAAGGAATCAGGAAACCTACAAATTATGTGTTTAAATGGGATTTGCATTTAAACAGTATGTGTTTAAGTGGGCTTAACTGTAGTTTCTCTGCGTGAAGGTTGTGGGTTCAAGTTCAACACCAGGGACATAGGCTCTTACAAAGCTAAAACTGTTGAGCTGTCATAGGAGACAGAGACTGATAATGTAGCCCCCCCCCCAAGCTGGGGCATACTCCTTGGGGCCCCCAGCACCACAACACCAACCACCAATACCTATATCTTCACCCAGTCCCCATCCTGGAATATAGTAGCAGTGAGGACTGGGCAATAGGATTAGAGTGTTCGGCACAGTGGCACCTTTTATCTTTACACAACCAAGCACAAGCAGCACATTGCAGTTCCAGTTGCAGTCAAGGGATATGGTCACATATGTGGCCTGTGGTGTGGGACAGATTCCTGGTTCTAGGGCAGGCAGAACAACTAGGATTTACAACAGAGCCTCAGGGCACACAGTAAAGTGGCAATCAACCTGCCTAAGGTGGACAGAATACAAAGGAAAAGATGTGTGTAAACAAACATGGTGGTACCCATGTCATTTGCCCATTGACCACTCAGGAATGATGGGACAGGAGTCAAGGGGTACTACCAGCAACCAATCAGGAGCTGAGGAAGTGATACATTGGGGCATACATGTTGCATGCACCCTGCAAGGATATTTTGTCTGAGTTTACAGCCAAACAGGAGCCAGCATTATGAGGGTAAAAAAGCCTGTGGTACCAGGGAATCTGGGTTGTTCCTGCTCTAGTCTGAGGGCAATGCAATCTTTATTTACAGAGCATCTTTCCAAAAGCTCATACAGTTTAAATCTTAAGGTACAAAACACAATTTTAGACATAAATATAACCACTAGCTAAAATTTTAAATACAGAAATGACAAAAGTAACTAGCTGGGGAATGCTTGTTGGAATAAGTAAGTTTTCAGAGATGCTTTAAAGTCCTCGGCCATGTGGGTCATATGTACGCTCCCAGACAGCGAGTTCCTCAACACGGGAGCTGCCACTCCAAAACCTCTGTCTGCTGATAGTCTCAGGTAGGAGGAGGGGAACAACAAACAAGCCAACATCAGTGGAGCAGAGGGGCCAGACTGGGAGGCACTGAACAAGGAAATCTTTCAGGTAGTCTGGTCTTGTATGTTAACAAGCATATCTTGAAAGTGGTGTGCCACCACATAGACAGACAGTACAGCGCACACAGCACTAGCATGATGTGGTCACAAGAAGAAGAACCGGTCCCACCACCAGCTGGGCTGCAGTATTCTGGACTGGCTGCAGGCATCACATCAAACCTCCAGATTACCCTAAGTAAAGATTGTTACACTAGTCCAACCAAGAGATGACGAAAGCATGAATAATCATCACCAGGTCCTAAGGAGCCAAATAAAGTTTGAGCCTGACAAAGTTTTGGTGAGGGTAAAAGCTAGATCAGATTGCCACTGACATCTGCTGTTCTAGTACCATCCTGTAGTCCAAAATGCCCCCAATATTCCTGACAGCATCAACAGCTATGAGACACTGGCCACCTAACAAAGAAAGGGCCACCGAACCTCCCTCTGCCACTGAGCCCCACTGGCCTGGCTCAGTCATTATTACCTCTGTCTTTTCTGGGTTGAGACATAACCAAGTTGAGGCCATCCAGTCATTTATCATGGTAAGACATCACCCCAGCACTGAAGCCACATAGTCCCCACCAGGGGAACAAGACATGTACAGCTGAGTATCATCTGCATAACAGTGAAACATAAAGGGACACTTTCACCCTTTGACTCACTTTATTTGCCCTTATTCCCAAAGGTGCCTGCACTCCTTTCAGCCATCTACAGTATATGGCAGTTCAATATATATGCAGTAATGGATGCTTCAGACTAACATAGGTTTTTATAAATGCTATTAAAAACTGCAACCCTGATGACCCACTCTTATATGCGACCATACAATGCCAAAGCATGCTCACATTTGCAGATGGCGCTGGAGTGCTGGCAGGCTCATCCATAGATGGGTCTGGTCCATTTTAAAAAAGTTCAGCTAAACACTGTTTCTGATACTAGAAAGCAAGCTGAACTCAGCAAAGTATTTCTTTTTCCGAAAAGATGGTCTACCTTATGCAAATCCACGTCTGAAAGTTGAGCTGTGATACCGGGCATGAGCACTAGCATCAAGCACTGATGTGCATGTCTGGTATCATGGCTCGACCTTTAGACATGAACAAACCTATCAGCGCTTTGGCACCATTTGCAAATGTGAGCCCACTTTGGCATCAGGAGGCTGCGAATAAGAGTGGGTCACCAGAGCTGCAGTTTTCAATAAAATTTATAAAAACCTATGTTCATTTGAAGCATCCATTGCTAGCACATATATTGAGTTGGCATATAGATGGCTGCAGGGAGTGTAGGCATCTTTGGAAATAAGAGGAAAAAAAGTAAATCAAAGGCTGACAGTGTCCCTTTAATACCATACCACCTAATGGTCTCCCATGAGCATCATGTACACAGAGAACACACAGGGTCATGATTTCAGCCTTGAAGAACCCTACAGGATAGCACAGTGGTTCCAAAGGTGAAGTTACCTAGAGCTACCTGTTAGGTTCTCCTGGTTATGGTGGACTCAAACCAGTGTAGGATTTTGCCAGTGAGGCCCACATAGTTCCTGAAGTGATCCAATAGCACCCTGTGGTCAACTGTGTCAAACGCTGACGAGAGATCCAAGAGGACCAAGATGGAACAAAACCTTTGGTCCCTTGCTAGGAGGAGATTATGTGACATCCTGACAAGTGCAGTCTCAGTGCTGTGACAGGGTCAAAAACCCAACTGAAGAGGTTCATAAATGTCATAAGTCTCCATGCGGTCCACAAGTTGCTCCACCACCACCGTCTCAATAACCTTTCCTAAAAAGGGAAGATTAAAGGCAGGTCTGTAATTCACCAGAACATTAGGATCCAAGGAAGGGTTTTTTAGGAGGGGTCTAACAACAGCCTTTTTCAGGAGAGATGAAAAAGCACCCCCATCAAGGAACCACTAAAATTTTCAGTCAACACCATCCCCAAGGACTCATCACAACTCAAAAGCAGACAGCTTGGTCCCAAGTCCAGAATTAGAGACTATCTGGAACACCTCAACCTAGGAAATCAGCCGAAACTTGCACTAGACAGGCAGATATTCATCACCAAAGAAATGACCACTGCTGACCCTTGGCAAACAACTTAAAGAGATACCTGATAATGGAAGACACCTATCAGAGAAAAAATTGCCAAACTCCTCACACTTTTCTGATGAAAAAGCTATAACTGACTGCAGACAGGGAGGATTTAATAACCTATCTATGGTGCAGTGAGGGGAATCAGACATGCTGCCAGCGTCTCACAACAGACTGTTAGGCCAAAAAGATCTGAACATTTTGGAACCACTGGAAGAGATAGCTCCACTTTGCAGCTGGTAAGGAGAAAGGCTAATTTGTTTAAAGCTAGGCAGGTCTGCTCAAGAGACTTTCAACTGGTGAGTATTTTTCCAGAGAGCCAGAGACCGATTAGAACTGGGGACAATGCCTCCTGAAAAGTGTTCCAGATGAAGCCTATTCAGAGAGAAGGAGAGAGAGAGAGAGAGAGAGAGGGAGAGGAAGAGGAAACCAACTCAAAATTCTCCAGCCATCAGCCCTTTATCAGGGAAGTCCACACAAGGAGAAAAAGTCCCCACCATGGGGTGAAGTAAAAATAAGAGTAAAACCACTGAAGAAAATGGAGATGCTCAACCACAGTTTACTCGCTCCTGCAGGACCCTCATGCTGCACTGACCATTGTGACACCATAAAGAGTAACAGCAATCAAAATGCATCTGCTGCACACCAGAGACCTGCATCCTACATCTGTGACCTTCAGGGGTCCGAGCTGGTCTGCAAACCATGACATAATGCTTTGGCTCCATCACACTTTTAGTCAGAGAGTTGGTTAAGACAGGGTGGTGACATTTGCTCTGTGTAGGACTGTGCCTATTCTGGGGGTGCTCAGGCAGAAGATCTTCAATCGGGTGTTTGGTCTTTGTTTTGGTTTATAAATAGTGGTCACTTTAATTTTTAACCGAATTTACTGTGCAAGGTAAATATCCTCATCTACTCCGAGTGATGGGTCTGCAACGATTAAAAAACTGTTGTACTCCAGCAACATTTAGGAGAGCTCCGTGCAAGGGGCATATGGGAAACAAAACTAGTGCACCAGTTCAGCCTGAAAGAAATTGTGGGACTGGTAGAGGTAGAGGGGACATTGTGGAGATTGCACAAAATGATATATTGAATTCCTTAACACTTCCTTTTTGTTCCCCAGAGCCTTGTTTCTGTCTTTCTCAATAAACACCCCCTTTTATTTGCATTTTACTTCTAAATGCTATTGTTTATTGCTTGGTTACTGTGTTTATTGCATTGTGGAGTGGGACTGTGTGGGACTGCTAAATATATTATTTCCTGGGGGATAACATCCAAAGTGACAGTGGATATTTCAAGGCGCTTCACCATGTGGAGGTACTGTGTTTTTAATTAATTGCCCAACTCATAACACCAAAAATCCAGGCCCCTCCTCCCAGAATTTAAAAGGCCCAAGTCTATTCCCAGCAGTTGGAGGACAGGGCCACCCACATGCCTTGTAGGGCAAGAGTGAGGATGACTTACACTACACTATGTGAAATACCATACTTTGGAAGCAATGTTTCACTTTGGCTCCTTCTGTCTCTCCTTCATGACTGTCTAAGAGGATGTTAAAAAGCAGATGGAACTTTTCAATAAACATTAGGCTAACCCTGGCATCATGGCCAGGTATCACACCTTCTCTGAGTAAAAGAGGTTTTGCAGTTGTCATTGTCTGTGTGGACAAATGGGTACATAATAACTGCAGTGTATATCTGTATATAAACACTGTACTACCAAGATCTACCTACTTGATCTGGAATATGCTTCGAGACAGTGTGAAAGGTGCTAGAAAAATCAAATCTTACTATATTCTTTTCTAAGCTATTCAGTTACTGCATATCTAAGTCCATGCAGAAATAGCATACGGGCTAAAAGAAAGCATAGCACAAGCTATGCTTTAACATACCTTAGTATTGTCATTCCTGTAGAGCGATAATTATTTGTAAACATTAGTCACATGCTCCTGGCCAGGAGTTATGGACAGGAATATTGGCATCACAGTAGCCAAGGTTGTGGTAGCAAGTATCAGGATGCCTCTGACTCTGAGATCAAGTGTCTGTTTCTCATGAGAGAAAACCACAACTATATGCATCTGTACTTGATCTACCTAATGTTACTCTCAAAAGTAACAGAACATTAGATTTTTGGAAGTCAGAGCAGGGTTAATGAAGCACAGCAAATGTGCGTATTAGTGCTACTCAGGCAGTACTTTTGGCTTTCTGAATGGCGTCTAATGGATAGTACATCTGTCCATCTCCAGACTCTAGATCCTATCCAATGCAATGTAGATTTTGGATCCCAGATTCTGATGATGACATCTGAGTCTGGATAGCATGATCTGAGGTTGGATAGTGTTATCCAACACCAGATATCTGGTTCATAGCTCAGATAATCATATCAGAGAGTTGGTATCCTATAGGGTCCTAGGTGAGAGGATCCAATGTACCTGATGCCATCTGGCAAAATCAGGTGTATCTGATCCTATCAAATACCATCAGAGCAGCAGGCCCGGTGTCGCAAAGGGCTGAGGCGCTGGCACCTAACAGCGAACCACGTTGGTGACTCATGTTCCGGAACGAGCATGGGCCACCAGGGGTCGGCCGGGGAGGAGAAGGATTGAACAACCAATGGCTGCTCTCCTTCTCTGGGGAGGGAGATCTGCAAGCCTCGCTGCATTACCGTCACCTGGAGGAACTTGGGTGGAAGGTGCAGGAAAGAGGTAGCAGCGCTGTGGGAGGGTGGACATCAGCCGAGGGCCGGAGCAGAGAGCATGTCTCAGCATGCCTTCAACTCCTTGCCCTCCAGGCACACTGACGCCCAAGGGGGCAGGGAGAAAAACACAGGGGGAAATTGCCTGCATTGGCGCTGGTAGATGGGTTCCAAGAGTCGGTGATCAGGGGAATCTGGGGGCCTAGGCGCAAGGTGCACACTCCATCACAGGTCTGGGGGGGCTCAGAGGGGGACTCCTACACCCCAACTGGGGGGTCATCTGGACATCTAGGTTCACTGAGTGGGGCACCCATATGCGCTGACGGTCCTTGGAGGAGCTCCGATGCAGGGTACCATAGGAGCCCTGAAGAGTGGGGCTAATGCAGGCAACAGGTAGGAGGATAAACACAGAGTTTAAAAAAAAAATATGTAGTACCCCAAAGTTGGGGGGGGGCACAACAAAAAAACAGGGACCTTTTCCCCAACGTGGGCACTTTTTTTTTCTCTCGCTAGTCCTCCCCACCTGCAGTCCCACCGACCTCTCCCAGTCCCTTTGTCTGTTTTCACACCATCTGGTGCAGGGAAAGGGGGATTGGGGGCAGGAGACCCTCCCTGCAGGGCTTTCAGTGCCCAATTCCCTGGCTGAATGTCAGGACCTCCTCTTCCCTACAAAAGGGCCAGGGAGTGGTCAAGAGGAGGTCATAGGTAGCTACAGTAGATGTAGAGGATGCAAGGAGCACGGACAAAGAAAAAGGTACCTAGCCTACAGTGTGTCCATGGCTCCTCTGGCATCACTCCCCTCCCTCCTTAGTTCTGGGACGTGTGGTGGTGGCAGCAGCAGCAGGGTCAGTTGTGTGGGAGCGCGGCTTCCCGACGCAAATTATCTTCCTCCCCCAGAGCCCGAGTGGCGTGGGGGGAAGCATCTGCTGGCCAGACTGAGGAGGTGCATCAAGAAATAGGTCTGGCCCAAAAATGCACCCGGGACCCTGTGGTTCCGCCCTAGCAGCTGGTGCATAAAAGGAAAGTCGAGTGGGAGTACGGCTCCCTGGCCACCTTCCAGACCCTCCCCAGCAGCAAAAAATGGGCTCCTGGCCATGGTGGTGAGTGGGCTGAGTGCCCAGTTTTAATTACACTCGGGTCACGGGCACTAGGGGACATGGGAAGGGGAAGGTAAGGGGAATTAAAGGGGCAGGGTGCCCAAGGACATATACTTCAAGAGCTGGAGCCCAAAAAGAGAAAAGTGGCAGCAGGCAAAGTGACCAGAGTAATTATTAAAGGGGCAGGGCCCTAGTAAGGACAAGGGAGGGTGCTGTGGTCCTTCTAGGGGAGCTGCCAGCCCTGCGGGGGAGGGAAAGGCCCCAGATGTGGCCAGAGCCCATAGAGTTATTTTTTTTTTCTCTTGTTGATGTTATGATGGTTTAAAGTGTCTCCAGGGGACAGATAGTCTGAGCTGGGCAGCACCTCATTCCAAACCCCCAAAGAAAAAGAAAGAACAGGCACTTGTGCCTAGTGTGCCTATTAATATGCAAGAGGGGGCCAGGACCGGGCCAGAGAGTCCTATGCAACCCCGCCCAGGGGCAGCTATTAATATTACTGTAATAAGGTGCAGTGGCTTGGGAAAAATAGCCACAGAGAAAAAGAAGATCCTTACAGGTACAGCACCAGCTTGGGTGGGGAAGGGGGAATGATCCAATGGCCCTGGATTGCCACGGAGTCTTGGGAATGGGCCCTGAGCCCCACCTAAACCGAACTGTGCTGTTGCCTGCTTAGCACCCCCCTAGAGATTGTATTCTCTGACAAACTAAATGGTGCTTAAAAATCTAAACTGTTTGCTTGCCCCTGGGCTGTGCCATTGATTTGCATCCTTGCATACTTGACGCCCATCTTCCCCGTGTTGTCCGGACCTGCTTCGCCAGAGCCTGACGCTGACCCAGAGAGGTGCCAGGCCCAGCCACCATCTGCAGCAGAACCACCTTCAGTGACATCAGCCTGTGCCAAAGTCCTGCCACAAGTGTTCCAGCATCATCCCTGGGATGGTAAGTGATAGAGAGCCACTAGTGAGATATCCAGTAGTGAGTCAGCTTAGGAGCCACCCCAGCTCAAGCTTTAGGGGCCACAGTTAACATCGTGTGTGCCCTTTTATTATTTTGCTGGCCATCCGTAAGTGTGCATGTACCCGTGTCACCCCACAGAGGTAGCCCGAAGATCGTTCCATCAGCAGTCATCTTGTTGAGAGGTCATCTGGGGCTGGGGACCTGCCAGTGGTCATTGCAGCGGATCATCCAGGGAACCATCTGTCAAACAGAAGTCTTCTGCTTCTTGCCCAGAGTCACAGAGGATCTCCAAGTTCTTCATCATTCAGCTAGCAATGTTCCTCTTTGTGTTCTAATCCTCCAAGGGACACCCCATTATGGCCTGTTGGTAACGAGCACTTTGTAGGGTTAATGCCCACCTGCTGATCAGCCAACACAGAGAAAAGCCCAAGCTTAGTTCATCAGGTTTCGTCATCTTGGTCAATTACATGTAAGACTTGGACTCAATGGGGTTAAACCCCCTGCTCTGGGTTCAACCAATTTGTTGGTCCTGACCGTGTTGTTCATTGTTCATTTTGTTACCCTGTAGTGTGTTAGAAAACCGTCATCTTTTGTTTATCATCCCTGGTGAATAAACTTCTTGCATCTTGGTCACTGAGTAAGCTTCCTGCCTCTCCTTCCAGATTCATCTGGCCTGTCCTGTTCTGTAATTGTGAGGGAACCATTTCCGCACCCTACAAATACCATCAGAGCAACATTAGTGCTTATGATGTGGGGTTTCATGGAGTCTAGAAAGAAAGAGACAGCACAGTAAAAACATAGTGTATTTCTGGGTTAGTAGTTCTGAAAATAAAGTAATGGATATCTTGTTAATGTACAAGGCGCTGCACAGTCTGGATCATGGCTATCTGAAGGGTCTTCTGTCCATGTAAGGCCTGGTCTGTCCTCTTCACTCTGCCAAGGCAGGCTTGTTTGCAGTTTCTGTTCGAGGCTAAAATGATCTGGTGGCAGAGCCTTTGGAGTGACTACAGATCTTTTATGGAATTTTCATAGTCCCTATGCTAGTGTTGCTTGCTCAGTGGAAGAATAAGGATTCTTTAAAATGTTATTTGTTTCTGCAGGCCTGTGTTAATTAGTGTGTTTATGATACATATGTAAGCCACCCCTCAAAATGGGGCTTACCTTAGGTGGGCTACAGCCCTGCACTGCCCAGTTGCTGCCTTGGCAAGTCATCCTTGTGGGATTAGAACCCCATCAGCCCTGTTGTGTTTCTTGGCTGTGGCTGCCAACATGAATCCATTCCTCAGCCCCGTTGGGATTTCTGGTAGAGAGGGCAGAGGTTCCAGTGGTTGTTCCCGTGCCTCTGGGTGCTTTGAGGAGGAAGGAACAGTCCCGAGAGCTGCTGAGAAGCCTGGGATCCCACAGGTAAACAAACATGGTGAATGCACTCTACTGGGCATGCGTGGCCAGCCAAACGGTGAAATTTAAAGAAGCCACAGCTCTGAAAGGCTGTGGCCCCTATTTAAACATATCTTCAGCTCCAGGGCAGGCAATGGTGGTGGGGAACAGGGGCAATAGAAACCAGAGCATCTCCGGGTGTGAACCCAGAAAGGTGCAGTCCTTGTGAGGGCTTAGCAATAAAAATATTGGCCTGTCTGTGCTGGGGGAAGAACAGTAGATAAACATGGCAGTCCCCATGGGATTACAAGAAACAGGGGGCTGCTGGGATATAACGTGAAAGGGCACTGAAAAGCCAAGAGAAGCAGCAGCCAGTCAGAAGGGGACAATGTAAGCCGGCCCATCGGCGCAGCGGTGGGGTTTCCGCTTGCGATGCCGGCGACCCGGGTTCGGGAACGGATCCGGGTCGTCGGAGGGCTGGCTGGGGGGGAGTAGGATTGAGCGCCCACTGGGCAGCTCTCCTTCTGGGAGGGTGGGCAGAACTCAGTGTGTTGGGACCCCTGGCGAGGCGGAGTTCCCACGCAGCCGGCAGCTCAAGAATTCCTTGGAGGCGGGGGCAGATGGTGATGTGGCGGTGTGGCCCGCCTCACAGAAAAGCGAAATGGAGCAGCCTGCCGCCATGAATGAAGTCACAAGCCCGATATGCCCTGCGCCAAGCCCCGACCAGACTCACAGTGCCCTGCATCTGCCTCCGTGTCTCGGCCCCCACCGTGGGGATAGGCCATGGGGAATCGGGGTGGCTGATTTGGGGACAGAAGCCGGCGAGCCGTGACCGAGCTGAGGATAGGGCGGCAGGCAGCTCAGGGGGAGTAAAGAGCATAACGAAAAAAAAAAAAAGAAGGGGACAATGTAAAAATGATCAATATAGCTGCTTTGCTCACCAAAAAGGAGATTGGTTTGGGACTTCAGTGTGAGCAGAGTGAAGGAGGGACTGCTGAGGGCTTCCCAGTCCTATATCTGCATTCAGAGTCCAATGCCTGTTCAGCCCAGAAATCACTGTAATAGACAAAGCGAGAGAGAGAGAGAGCTTGGAGCTTTGCAGCAGAGACAAAAGAAAGAGGTTTGGGAGTCTGCTGCAGATGACAAGGAACCAGAGTTTTTAATCAGGGAGAAAGCTGATAGCTGCAGTGTAAGCTGAGAGACTAAGTTATGCAGCAGTTGAAATATCTAGTTGGGCAGCAGAATGTGAAACTGAGCCACCCATGTCCCCACTCATTGGAGTAAGTGTTGTTTGAGACTGCATTTGTGCTGCAAGCCTGACAGCCTGAGTGTGCTGAGGCCAGAGACTCTGCCATAGCTCGGCCACTGCTGTGTTTAAAGAAATTAAGTGACAGTGCTGGAAAAGAGAGATTGAGCCAAAGCCCAGATGTTAATTGGGGTCCAGGGTGTGCACAGCTGGGTTTAGGGAATTACGTCTGCTCTATCTCTGACTGAAGAAGATGATGACCAGAGAGGAAGATGGTGAGAGGCATGCCTGGTGAAAACTGCTTACAAAGGTCTCTGAGGCAAAATTGGCAAGGTCAGGCAGGTGAAGCCCGCCCAGCTTTCTTCAACTTTCCTCATCCAGCTCTGCAGCTCCTAAAGTGCACCCTACAAGAGTTACCTCCACAGTACCATATAAAATCAAGCCTGTTGAACCCCCCTTCCCCTGTGAACTCCTGAAATATAAGTAAGGCTGGGTAGACTGTACTGCCCAAGATTTGAACCCCCGGATTGAACCCGTAATCAATGGACCCAGATAAATATGGATTTTACTGCATAAGTCTGATTCCGGGTCCATGAAGTGCCATTCAGTGTACTGTTGCCATGAGGATGCCGTTGGCACATTCACTCCACATACAGGCAGCCAGTGGCATCCAATCAGGCAACAGAGCAGGGCAGTCAGTCAGGTGATGCACTCACGGTGTATAACCGTGGTGAGTGCGCAACACCGGTCCAGATGATTTGGTGGATGGTCGGAGGAGCTTGCTGCTGCAGAGCACAGCCTATATTTGAGCACCACAGAGAGAAATTAAATATAAATAAAAAAAAATCTATTTAATAAGTGGAGTCAGAAGGGAGGAAAGAAAGAGTGGAGAGGAGAGAGAAGAGGAGACTTACAAGGGTGAGGGGGAGACAAAGTCATCATCGGGGGAGGGAGAGGAGAGGAATATAAGCAGGGAGAGAGAGATAGTGGATGGCTGCAGGGGGGAGGCATGCAAGGCAAAAAAGGCAGTGTGGCAGGCAGTGTACTATAGGGCAAGGGTAGGCTGGCAAAATATTTGACTTGTGCCATTCCAGAATCCAGAGGAGAGAGAAAGAGACTACTGGGGCCCAAGATAAATGTTACATTGTCAGAAAATCCCAAATAAAACTTTTTTTCTTTTCTTGGCCTCAGACAGTGTGGCTGTGTGTACACTGAGCAAGGGCAGGCTGGCAAAATCTTTGACTTGTGCCATTCCAGATCCAGAGAAGAGAGGTAGAGACTAGTGGGGGCCCAAGAGAGATTTTACAGTGCCAGAAATCCATAAAAGTTTTTTTCTTTTCTCGGCCTCAGTGTGGCTGTGTGTACAAGGCAAGAACAGGCTGGCAAAATAAGTATTTGATCTGTACCATCCAGATCCAGAAGAGAGAGTGGGAGAGACTGGGGGGTAGCACGAGAAATTTTACATTCCCAGAAAGCCCAAATAAAGGATTTGTTTTCTTTTCCTAGCCTCAATGTGGCTGTGTGAGTGTGTGTAGGGCTAGGGCAAGCTGGCAAAATAAATCTTTGACTTGTGCCATCCATTCCAGATCCAAAGGAGAGAGAGACTGTGGGGGCCCATGAGAAATTTTACAGTCCCATAATTCCCAAATAAAGTTTTTTTTTTTCTTTTCCTGGACTCAGTGTGGCTGTGTGTACAGGGCAAGGGCAGGCTGGCAAAATAAATGTTTGACTTGTGGCATCCAGATCCGGAGGGGGGAGAGAGAGAGAGAGAGAGAGAGAGAGACAGAATGAGAGACTATGGGGGGGCATGAAAAATTTTACAGTCCCAGAAATCCCAAATAAAAGTTTTTTTTTTCCTTTCCTGGCCTCAATGTGGCTGTGTGTGTGTGTGTAAGGCAAGGACAGGCTGACAAAATAAATCTAATTTGTGCCATCCATTCCAGACTCAGAGGAGAGAGAGACGGGGGGGTACGAGAATGTTTACAGTCCCAGAAATCCCAAATTAAAGTTTTTTTTCCTTTCCTGGCCTCAATGTGGCTGTGTGTAGAGATGGGCAAATTCCGCAAATTCTGCTTCACAAAATATTTTGCAAAATTGAGCATTTTGAGAAATATTTCTCAGTTGTGAAATTTCACCCATGATGGAATTTCCCCCTTAAATGGTGGAATTTTGCCACTCGCGGGTGAAATTCCACTATTAAATAGATGAAATTCCATTTAGTGGGCAGAATTTGTGTTCTACTAAATATTTCTTGAAATGCACAAGAATTCACAAAATGTTTCACAGGTGAAATTCCGATTTTGTAGGAACTTCGACCAGCAAAATTACATTTTGCTGCATCTCTAGCTGTATGTACAGGGCAAGGGCAGGTTGGCAAAATAAATCCTTGACTTGTGCCACCAAATCATGATCAGTCATTAACATTCATTTATGATTTCATGTATTACAAACAAAAAAAATACTTTTCTGACAAACAGACAAGTTACTGCGCCTGTGCTGCTAGCTGTGGGGGCAGCAGGGGATATTCTGAATTTGTGATCTGTACCAGTCAGTGTACACTACAACACAAGTAATAAAAGTACACACACAAGCGTCATCATCATCAATCATCATCATCACTGATTTCATCCATTATTCCTCCTCCTTATCCTTCTTAGTTTATCATTACATATAAGCATTAACCATGCCATGTGGGACTGTTCGTGTGGTTGTGCACCAGATGTCTGCAACACCAATTTAAATTATGAGGCACACTGTTGAGTATTTCACTGAACAGTAACAGTAGTAGGAGTAAGTCAGCTAAGCTTGGAAGGAAGTAGTGGTGGACTGCGGTGTGCTGTGTACTACTACAATCATGAACGGTTCACGACTCATGACTGTAAAGCCATCCCTGGCCAGTGGGTGTGGGTGGGAGTCAGAGGATGTTAGGTACAGGGATATTTTTTTTTTTACACTTAGAATAAGAAATAAAAAATTTATCAAAGTGTAGATAAGGCACATTCTTCTCAGGAAGGCAGTGCAGCCAGTGCCACTGCAAAAGACAGCAGTCAGCCTGCAAAGGAAAACCAAAATAAAACCCAAAAAGTGATTTGTTCATGTCTAAAGTTTTGTCTTCCAAGCGAATGCTTGAACTCAAAAAATGGTGCATCTGTTGGATCAGTCCCAAGTGAAAAAAAAAAGTTATGTAGTTAAAACCAAAGGGTTGGTTTGCACCACCCACAGAGGCACCCAAAGGTATTGAACAATTGCATACTATGCTACTGTAAGTCCCTCACAGATGTCGTCTGATTCTTCTGAGGTCAAACCTGATGAGGGTACTAATAATAAAGATGAAACGAATGATCAAGCAGCAGAAGGCTTACAACAGGAGGGGATGGAAATTGCAGATGAGGAAGAAACAGACAGAAATTTTTCGTTGAGGAGGAGGAGGGCAGTGGGAATACACCACAAGAGGAACAGGACCAAGAAAGATCTGGGGGGGTGGGACCCTGAAAAGGGGACTGGGGTGCAGTGCCTTTCTGGGAAAAAAAAGTAAAAAAATATATTTTCTTTGGTCATACTTCTCCATTAGTGCTTCTAATGAGTTGGTGGCAACATGCACCATTTGTGAATGGCCAATCAGCAGGGCTAAAAAGAAAGGAGCACTGGGAATGTCAGCACTGAAAAGAAACCTAGACAGATGTCATAACATTACTGAGAACTCCAGTTGCTGTGAGTCTCAAAGAGAAAGTGACAGTGATAGCTCACTACACTCAGGGGTAACTCCAATAGATGAAAGCAGTGGCAGCCCCAGCAGCACTACGGAAACACCTCCACCACTACTTCCTCCCATTTGAAGGAGTCCTACTGTTACTGAATGTGACCACGTGTTCAAAAGCCCCCCTCCTTCAAGGAGACAGCTTACCAACTCAGAAACATATGAGCGTAAAGACAAATATGCCTCGACTCACCCTGTTGCTGTTACAATAACCCAAAAAATTTCAGAAATGATAGCCATTGATTTGCTATCATATAACGTAGTTGAACATGTAGGATTCAGGTGGCTGCTTGAGTACCTTGAACCTCAATATAGTATACCATCATGGAAATACTTCTTGACAACAGGAATTCCAGATCTTTACGATATCATATGTAAAAAATTAAGATGTGTCTTGTGCAGTGCTGATGGAGGGTGATGCATCTCACACCAGATATCTGAACAAGCTGTCAGCCTGAACCCTTCATGTCTGTCATGGCACATTGGGCATGTTTTGATAATTCATGTGGGACTGGGGACAGTGAAGCATCGCAGTTTGCCGTTCTAAGAATGTTTTATTTTCCATCTGAACATACCTCGTACAACATCAATGAAGAGCTCCAAAAACCAATACAGCAATGGCTCACTTCACAGGGACTGTCAGTTTGATTTATAGTTGCAGATAATGGGTCCAACATAAGGAAGGCCTTAGAGGAAGGGGGCTTTGTTCACATCCGCTGCTTTGCACATTGCTTAAAGTTAATAGTTCACAGTTTTCTCGATGACGACAAGGACATTAAGGCTCTTGTTAGCACTGCTAAAAGAATATGCACTTATTTCAGTCACTCAAGCAAAGCCCATCACTTGTTTGAAAAAAATACAGCAGGAGCACAGTTTACCTTTGCACAGACTTTTCCAAGACATTTCTACTTGATGGAATTTGATCTTTTATATGTTCTAAAGGCCGTTGGAACAGAAGAATGCTATCAGACCATACACCTTGAAAAATAAAATTGGTGATGCAAATGTCTATATTACTTCACCACAGTGGGCCATGCTGGAGTTTCTAATTTTCCTGCTCCAGCCATTTGAGGAAATCACCAGAGACGTTAGTGCAAACACAGCAACTCTAAGCCAGGTGATACCCCCAATAAAAGTTTTAAAATTCAGATTGAATCTGATTAGGGAAAAGTTAGAGAACCAATACAGTTCCATGATCACACAGGCTGCCAGCGGTGCTGCTGACACGTACGGGGTGTCCCCCAGAATACAACAAGATCTAATGAGACGTATGATTAGAAAAGTTTCAGAAGTTGACGAATTAAGTAAAATGCTTCATTCTGAGCACTACATTAAAGCAACAATCTTGGACCCACAATACAAATTGAAGCAACAGTTGAGTGATAATGGTGATCACACTTCTTTTGAGATAAATAAACAAGAAATAATTGATGAGATGCATGCTGTCATGGAACAGAGTATGATAGCAGCACCAAATTCAGAATCTTCTTCAAGACACAGCACAGCATCATGTGGCCCATCCGCTACTGTCGCAGCATTTTCTCCCTCTTCCTCCTCAGCCACTGTAGCTGAATCTTCTTCATCATCACCATCCAAACATAGCACTGTCTCACAGTCACTTGGTTCAGCTTCACGTCTCTGGAGTCACTTAGAAGACGTAATTGTAACACCTTCTTCATCTGCCTCTTGTAACACAGCCTCAGCAGCCGTCACAGTGGTGTAGAGGGCTGAGGCACTGGTTCATTACCTCTTACCACGCTGGTGACCCGGGG
The DNA here is from genome assembly GCA_016271365.2 of Neoceratodus forsteri. Classification (NCBI taxonomy): domain Eukaryota; kingdom Metazoa; phylum Chordata; order Ceratodontiformes; family Ceratodontidae; genus Neoceratodus; species Neoceratodus forsteri. Next base: position 438,468,807 of record JADMNL010000023.1, read on the forward strand.
TCAGGAGTGAGCTCAGGTTGCCAGGGGTTGGCCAGGGGAGATAGGATTCAGTGTCCGATGGACAGCTCTCCTCTCTCAGGGAAGGGTGGGTTGTGGATCTCCGGCAGCAGCGACACCACGCACGGAGGCATGCTGGGCAACAGTCTGGGCCACATAAGGTATCGGGGAGACCAATGATGGACATCTGTGGGAGGAGCGCAGGAGCATGCTTGTACCCACACTGGATGTCATTGCACATCCACGCCATGGGGGGGCATGTAAAAAGGAAACACCTCTCTCGCTGGAAGGAAGACATCACTCCCACCACCACACCCACACTGGATCCTCCTCTCTAGGACCTGATCACCTCCCTCCTTCACCTCTGCCTGCCTTGGCACTAGACTGAATGAATGGAAAATCGCTGCAGTGCAGAAAGGTGACCCCGCCTCGGAGGGTAGACCAAGGGGTGCCAGGTAGGTGTGCCACAGTTGGGTAGGAGGAACAGAATCTTCAGTACAGGGATTTCAGCAGGGCGGGATAAGGTGAGGTGACTGATGGGGCCCCTGCGAGAGGCGATGGGAGGGGAAAGAAAGTTGGAAAAATAAGAACAGCTTCAGCACAGACCATTGTTGAAATGTACCTTGCATAGCCCAATATCAGCTGGAATGCTGATCCTTTGAAATACTGGAAACTCAAACAAAGTATGTGGCCTGCTTTAGTAAACATTGCAATGAAGTACATGAATTGCCTTCTGACTATCGTGTATTTAGAAGGATTGTTTAGCTCAGCTGGTAACGTCATTACTGACACATGATCCTGTTTGACACCAGAAACTGCTGAGCACCTGACATTTGTAAAAGTCAACATTCCTCACTTTAATTTCAAATATAATACCTGAATGAAATGTATAGTCTGAGTGTGCAGGCCCTATACACAAAACACTTTCAAGAATTGATTTTGTGCCTATGGTGAAAATCTTTTGTGAATAGGGTCTACTACATGAGGCAGCAATTAACTGCAACAAGTCAGATCAGGACTCAGGAGGATGGACTACTAGGCCAGGCCATAGTTATTTTAATGATCTCAATGAGCACAGAAACCTGAAAAATATTACCATCAGTGGGTCAGAGTCCAAATACAGCAAGCGACTGCATTTCATGGCACACTTACTTGGTGGTACTAGGTATACCACTTCGATCTGAAATGTAGGGTACTGCTGTCTACTACCACTACCACTACTACTGCTTGTCACTTTTTGTCCTCACGTCACGTCATGTACTACTTGTCACAGTCCTCGCTACTACTAGTCATTTTTTTGTCCTCAGCAACTGATTAAAAATTATTATTTTACCAAAGACCTGACTGTACTGTAGTATTACTGTTTTAATTTTCGTACAACAGAGGGCTTAGCAGAAGTCTAAACACTGAAACTGAATGCTCTTTGTATATTTCTCACATCCCTAATATTTGGCTACGATTACAAAGAAACATGTAAATTCATTTCTTGTGTGTGTGTGTGTGTGTGTGTGTGTGTGAGATCCATGACAGTCGGTCAACAATTTAGTAGTTGACCAACGTTACAGCGACTCTTTTATGTTGAGGGCATTTGCAGTTGGTATAAAAGGAGTCACTGGAAACATTGTTTTCTTCGTTGGGTTTGGCCCACCTTGCACCCCCCGCTTCTAAAATAATCAACTCTGAGCCAGAGTTGTTTTGGAGAGAGGGTGCAATACCCCCAGAAAGCAGTGCCAGGGTCCCTCGCTGACATTACAGTGACCTGGCACTATTGTCAGGTGATGTAAAAATGTTGCGGTAGCATCGGTATACCGTATATGTGTGTGTGTGTGTGTGTGTGTGTGTGTGTGTGTGTGTGTTATGCTAGCCTGGCTGTAACAATACTACATCTCACATACAGTAACTGGGCTGAGATTGTTGTATTTTAATTTTTACATACTTAAACTATTTGGCACTGGTTGGCGTGGCAGCAATTGTGGAACTAAGAAAGATGTACTGTAATTGTGTGTCATCAGGTCTTCAGGTGGCAGTAGCAACCTTTATTTTTATGACTGCACTGCACTTGACCAGTGTGATGTGACTGACCGGCTGCCTGAGTGGTGATCAGCTTATGTCTTTTATTTCTTGTTTAATAAATGTATTTCATGTTGAACAGTAGTAGAAGTAGTCGTAGACAACATTACCACCTGTTGAACCAGGTAGTGTACCATACCACAGTACACTGGGACGTGAGATGCAGTTGCATCATTCACATGGGATGGGTGCATGGGCTCTTACTGCTGCATATTTTGATCATTAAGCTCTTTCACCTGACTAGAAAATCCATCAAAACAGTACCCACACAGCAGCAGTATCAATAAATGTAATCTTATCTGTCTGCAATGCTTGGTATTTCTTTTGTGATACAATAGTATTTACATATATCTCTCTGTCTCTCTCTTTATTGCTCTGTTTCCTTCTCTCTCTCTACTCATGTCACAGGCCTATGCAGGATGCTATTGCTACCGGTACAGGCCAGGCATGAAGCAGCTAGTAGTAATTCATTAATGCTTTTATTTAGCAGTTTTACTGTCAGTTTTATACAAATAATGCATAAATTTATGTCCTTTAGGCCTCTGTGTTGAATGTGACTGACTTTGGCCACTTTTATGTATTTTATCGCATTTTTTCACATATTTATAAAAAATCAGAACTCCACCATGTTCCTGTTCTTATTTAACAAGGGTCAGAATTTCATCGAGTTCTCCAAGCCCTAACTGTAAGTACCCCCAGAGCCATGGCTTTGGGGAGTCCTTATTAGCTAGCTAGCTAGCTAGTAAGGTTACATGGGGTAAGTCCTGGCTGGATTGCATCCAATATAAAGCTGCACCCAAGCAGTAAAGCTAAGCCCCACCTATGGAGACTGTGCAGCTGCTAGTGGGAAGACAGGTGCACCCGCAGGTGGGAGGTGGGGTGTTGTGTGGGGTGACAATACCGTACAGTTGTTGTGGTTGCTTTCATTCTTCCCTTTCCCTTTCTCCAAAATAAATATTGTTCATGTTATATGCTGCTACTGTGAATCCCTGCAAAATTTGGGGGTTACTGTGTGTGGGGAAGTATCTCAGGGGAGCAGCTTATGTATTTTCCTGGGAGGTGGTAACCTGCAATCTTTCCACCGGTATTCCCTGCCATTAACCCAGGTGGAGGCACCGCGCCAAACTTATTATCCACTACGGAACCTAAGCCGGGCCCCTCGGAAGTGTGTACAGCATGGACCTGAGGGCCCCAGAGCAGTCAAAGTGAGTCAAAGGGTTGTTACACATATATTTAAATGTTTAGGTTTGCAACTTCCTATAGAAGGGTTGGGATTGCTATTTAGGCCATTTCTGACTTACTTTTGCACTAAGTGTTAATGTTCATGCCCTGTAAGAACTGTAATGGAACATTTTCTGTTCACCCTCTTCAGCCACAGCAACAGGGAGCTGTCAACTGCTGAGGACATTCTTTACTTGTTGGCTTCTGTACTTTCCTGGCTGCCTGCACTGTGGGTGTAAGTAGGCTGTTGTTTGGAAGATTGGCGTGGAGTGGAGTGATTACTTCAGCCTCTCATGCCTCAGGAGACTGTAGGCATCTGTGTGGTGTGTAGTGGGTCTAGCTGAAACTGGCCAGTAAGGAGGAAGGTGGCAAGGTCCTGGGTCAGGTGTGGCACCAGCTCCCACCAGCTGAGTCCCTGGAGAGTCAGATCCTTGTGAGAGACCGAACATTGCATGAGGAGGACCTCTTGGTGGTTCACCCTTAAGGAGGGTTGCCCAATGGTAATCGTCATAAGTGTCCTGGGATCCAGAGATGTAACCTGCAGCTGTTTCTGTGTGCACCAGGCTGACAAGGGAGGAGTAAGTGCTGAATCTGAATGCTGAGGACTACAGTGTGATGTAGCTGAACATCAAGACTAATGCGTAGGGTAAGATGCAATGAGCCCTGATAGCTCATTTGCTTTATACTCATTCCTGGGTGCTGTACTGTGCCAACTTGGAGTGTATATCTGTCACCCTGCTGTGAGAGAGGCCAATTACTGTATAAACTGCACTATCTGTGGTATGGGTAGATCTCTGTTAGTCCCTGTATCCCGCATAGTTGCGGCTGGGATAGTATGAAATGTAAATATGTTATCCAGCTGATAAATTTGGTACCTGCAGCAGCTGGGCTCATGACATGTAAATGATTGACTTGGGCCCTCAGTGAAGATGGCAGGTTAGGGCTTCAAGGGCCAGATATTCAATGCTTTGCCTGGTGGGCAAAGTGATTGTGCCCTGTTTGCCTGGGGTTTGCACTGGGTGTAGTATTCAGAGGAGGCTGTGGCACATGCTAAAAGGGTTAGCACGTGCAAAAATATAATTTATTTTATTTATTTATTGTATAATCGGATTTACAACCTTTGAGACAGCAGCTCGTTTACAAAGGTACCTCATCACAGAGAGGACACACATGGTTAACACAGTCTACAGAGTACAGTCAAGACAGATAAACAGATTTTTTACACATTTACAGAATACAGACATACAGAATCGCATAGTTTTACATAGGTTGCATGAACGGAAATGCATAGTATTACATACAATTGCTTGAACACATGTGTAATTAATAAACATTTCAATTAGTACCAGTAGGTACTGGTAGAGGAGAGAGGGCCGGGGTGGGGTGGGAGTGGGTGGTGGGTGTTCGGCCCAGTGGGCCATGTCAATAGTGCCAGAAGAGCAGCAGAGTATCTTTTAGTGACAGGTGCAGCAGCGGGTGTTGAACAGCAGGTCTCGTAAGACAGCTTTGAAGGGGGCAATTTTGTCGGTGTTGGAAATGGCTGCAGGGAGTGAGTTGAACCAGGTAGGGGCTCTGTAGCTGAAAGACCTCTGAGCCCAGGTGGTCCTAATTCTGAGCACTAGTAGAGTGACCATGTCCGATGTTCGGGTGGTGGCTCTAGGTGGTGTAAATTGGATGGAGGCAGACACCCTGGGGGGGGAGCCCAAGTAGAATCTTCTTGGTTAGCAGGCCAGTTTGGTAGTGGATGCATCCGTCGAGGTTTAGGAGTTTGGCCATGTCATAGAGTTGACAGGTGTGGGTGAGTCTAGGGGCACTGGTCAGTAGCCTGCAAGCCTTATTTAGCTTGAGTCTAATCTTGCTGAGGGCAGTGGAATCAGCAGCACCATATACTGGGAGGCTGTAACCAATAAGCGACATTACTGCAGATGTGATGGCAAGCCTGAGGGCATCAGGAGGGAGGCAGTCCTTGTGACGGTAGAGGATGCCAAGGCACACGTTTGCGGTGAAAGCAAGGGCAGTAATGAGGGCATCAAAGGTGAGGGCCGAGTCAAATGTGATTCCAAGGTATTTGTACGAGTAAACTTGTTTGAGTGGTTGACAAGTGCTGGGGAAGATTTGGAGGAGACTTTTGCTGACTTTGTTCTGGTGGTGGGCGAAGAGTATTGCCTTAGTTTTTTTGAGGTTAATTAATAGTCTGCTCTTCTTGAGCCAATTCTCAGCAATTGAAAGAGTGCTGGAGGGAGTCTTGGAGGGAGGTGAGATTTTTGTGAGCTGCATAAATCACGGCGTCGTAAGCATATAGTAGAATATTGCCAGAACAGGTGCTAGGCAGGTCATTTAGGTACAGGTTAAAGAGTAGTGGGCCCAGGACAGAGCCCTGGGGAACCCCTGAGTGGATGGGACAGGCTTCTGAGAGCCCTCCATTGTTTTTTGACACATTGGGAGCAGGCTGATAGGTAGCTCGCACACCAGGAGAGGGTGCCTGCAGAGAAACCCGTATGGTTGAGGGCATTTAGTAGGAGTGGGTGGGAGACAGTGTCAAAGGCCTTAGAGAAGTCAATGAACACTGCCCCAACTAGGGAGCCGAGGTCCAGAGAGGCACGTAGGAAGTTGGAGAACTCCATGAAAGCTGTGCCTGTACTGTGACCAGCATGGAAGCCATGCTGTTCTGGACACAGGATGTTACATTTTGCTAGATATCCGATGAATTGGGTGGCCACTACTTTTTCTAAGGCTTTGGAGAGGGGGGGAAGAATGGAAATTGGCCGATAGTTGCTGGGGGCAGACTGGTCACCATCTTTGTGAATAGGTGTGACTGTTGCAGTTTTCCATGCTGTGGGGAATTGCCCCAGACAGAGGGATCGGATCAGTAGATCTGTAAGTGGGACCAGGACTTCATCCAGGATCAGCTGGAGTATATTTGGATCCAGGGAGTCGCTGCTAGGACTGGTGCCTTTTAGTGCTTTAAGCAGGAGTGGTTTGGCTTCCTGAATGGATACCTTGCGTACGTAGAACTGGGGGCGTTGCAGATCTGGGGGCGGCAGGTTGTGAGTAGGGTAGAAAAAGTTACACGGGAGGACAGGGCTGAGATCAGTAAAGGAGGAGTTGAGGCAGTTGGCAATGTCAGTGGGGTCAGTGATGGTGGTGCCACTGACTGTAAGGTGGGCTGGGGGGCGGAGTGTGATTTCCCAGTTATTTCTTTTATATTGTCCTAGAAGTTTCGGGCACAGCCCCTTGAGGAGGTGAGGGTGGCCTGGTAGTGGTCAGACTTGGCTTTGCGGATAGCCCATGTGCACCTGTTCCGGGCAGCGTTATATGCCTGTCTGTCGGCAGCCCAACTAGTCTGAGTGGCTATATGCCAGAGGTTATCCCTGTTCCTGAGTAATTGGAGTAGGGCAGGGGTGACCCAGGGTGCATTTTGTTTTTTGGAGCGGATCATGGTGTAGGGTGCAAAAAGATCACAGGCCTTGGTTAAAACTTGTGAGAATAGGTCGAGGGCAGTGTCAAAGCTTGTTGCATGGCGGATGGGAGACCAATCAATGTGAGCTAGGAACTGCCTGAGTTTTAACAGTCCTCCTGGGCCAAGGCACCTGTGGTGAGCGGTTTGGGCTACAGGTTTGGGGGTGGGGTAGACCAGAGGAATAGGAGAGGGGAGTGGTCACTTAAGGAATCTGGGAGGACTTCAATATTATGGATCTTTTGGGGGTGGTTTGAGACAATGACGTCTAGGAGGGTTCTTGTCCCTGATTTTTGGTTACGTCTGGTGGGTTGTGAGACAAGTTGGGTCAGATCCAATGCAGCAAATGTGTCTCTTATTGGTGAGACAGTGGGACTGAGCCAGTTTACATTGAGGTCTCCTACAAGGACTTGTTGAGCCTTATGGGGGAGGGAGGAGAGATATTCAGTGAGAGATTATATTGTAGGGGTCTGGTTCCTTGGGGGAATATAGGAGACTGTGAGATAGAGGGGGCTCTTGGATGGGTCTGGGGTGAGTTTGAGGGTAAGGGCCTGGGCACCATCAACAAGCTTGGGGGCAGGGAGGGCGTGGCCTATGATGGTGTCACGAGCATAGAACGCACAACCGCCTCCACATTTACCTACTCGATCCTTGCCATATAGGGTGTAGCCTGGGATGGAGACAAAGGAGTCTGGGGTGGACTTAAGATAGTCAGGTTTCTACTAGGGCTAAGACGTCTGGTTGGTGTGAGATAACCCAGCACTGAACAGCAGCAAATTTTTTAAGCAGACTGCATACGTTCATGGAGGCAATGCGGAGTCCATTGGACTTAGTTGGCGGATTGGTTGGGGCAGGGCCATGGTGGGCAAACGGAGGGTCGGGGACATGAATCCTGATGCAGAACAATATTGCTGCACAACAGGATAGTTCAGGCCACCTTGCACTGCACAAGTGCCACCAAGAAGCCTGACTTACTCCAGGCAACTCTAGCAGTCAATGGACTCACTGCAGCCAACAATCATGTTGGCAGTTGAGGGAGTACATCTGCTCCCTGGTGGCTAGTGGCACCCGTCATGCTCTGATCCCCTTCACTGGTAAAAGTAATAATTTCCCCAGTGCCTAGTGGTCCCCCATCCTCCGATCCTCATTCCTGGTAACAGCAATACTTTCCTAGGTGTCTGGTGGTCCCCTCACACTCTCATCGCCAGCCCCAGTAAAAGTAATAATTCCCTGAAGTCTAGTGGTTCCCTCCCAGCCTCCTGTTGCCAGACCCATTAAAATGATATACTTCCCTGGTGCCAAGTGGTCCCCCTTCCCTCTGATCGCCAGCTCCCAATAATATTAAATAATTTCCCTGATGTCTAGTGGTCCCCCCACCTTCCAATCTCTAGGCCGGTAAAATTATATACAGTACTTCCCCAATGTCTATTCATCCCCCCTGCCCTCCAGTTTCCAGATTCAGCAATATTAAATAATTTCACTGGTGTCTAATTGTCCACCCACCCTCCAGTCACCAGCTCTGTATTAATTCAGTACATCCCTGGTGTCTAGTGGTCCCCCACTCCAATATCCAACCCCATATTAATTAGATACTTCCAGCATGTCTGGTGGTCTCCCTACCCTCCAATCACTGGCCCCATATTCTGTCATCTATTCCCTGGTATCTAGTGACCCCCAGCACTGTGGGCACCAACCAACCCACTTTCAACAGTGCCGCAGGAGTCCATATGACAAACTACACAATCCTCTTCTCACTACCTCGGCCGTCTGCCATATGCAATGACAGGGGAAGTAAGTCCCCTGTACTGTAAAGGGAGTGCATGTACCATCTACAGTAGACAGTACACATGCTGCCTTTACAGTAGAGGGTATGCACCCTCCCTGTCATTGCATATGATGGCCACCCGAGGTGGTGAGAGGAGAACGTGGCAGTCAACATATGGGCTCTCACGGCTTTTCGCCCGCTAAGGTAAGGGAGTAGCAAAGGTGGGTTGGTCAGTGCCTACAGTGCAGGGGAGCCACCATATGCCAGGGAATATGTCATAGAATAAGAGGCCAGCAATCAGAGGGCAGGGGGACCACCGGACACCAGAAATATTTAATTAATACAGGGCCCCCAGACAGTCATATGACCATTTGGTGGTTTCTAAGATGCTGGGAGGGCATAAACTGTTCTATCTCACTGTGTATTATTTTGGTAGTCATGCTAGTGTTTGCACTGGCTTCCCTGAGCTTGTGACATTACTTCCCCTGTATATTTCCCCCCCTCTGATTAGATTTGGAATTGGCTGTCTTTAAGAGGATGGGTTTCTCTTCTTCCACCAAGCCCTTTGTTGGTCTCTGGACTCTTCCAAAGGAGGTTCGAGACCCAATCCTAAGAGTGTCCTCAGGGTTCTGGGACCAGTTGGGTAGGGCTTTACATTTTTCCTTTTCCATAGATGTATCACAGCCAGTATTTGGGAACCCTAATTTCAAGGTGGGGGGACCATGTCTTTCTGAATGTTGGTTCCCTGAACTACAGATTGAAAGAGCCGACTATCTGCTCCAGGATGGCAATTTTTTGTCAATACAGGATATTTGCACTGTTTCAGATAGAGCAACAGCATGTTTTCAAATTTGGCAGATAAGACATGCACTTATGACTCATCTTGTTCCCAGTGCATGGCTGATGGAAAATGGTGACTTTGTCAGTCTCACGGCAGAACAGGCCTCCCAATCCCACGCCGTTTCCCAAATTTACAATTTAATTCCTATCCATTTATTTCCTCAGACAGGTAGTACCTGTTCCTACTGGAACAGTGCTTCCCTGATAGGCATTTTAATTGGCTTCATATTTGGAAAGAGTTACATTCATATATGGCCTGCAATAAGTTTCGCTTAATATAGTTTCACATTTTTCATAATTTATATTATACCCCCAATGATTGTTTCAGTTTGGTCACATTAACTCTCCCATCTGTACCCATTTTGAGGCCACCAAGGGTACCTTACTCCATATTTTTGGGGAACGCGATAAGGTTCAACCACTCTGGGTGGCTACAAAGTTGCGGGTAGACTCCATACTAGATATAAAAAAAAAAAAATCTCAATTATTCATCCCTGAGGTGTGTCTGGTAGGTGATTATGATGGAATTTCCATCAAGGAATGGAAGTATGCCATGGCAGTCATTTCTATATCTGTTAAAAAAGATTGTACTCTGACACTGGAAGGACCAAGCTTTGTTATCTTATCAGGAATGGTTACAAGAATTTATTTTCAACTTGCCTTTGATGAAAATGATTGCTAGTGTTTGAAACTGACTGCATGTTTACTAGGCCAACCTGGGGCAGACTGCAAACATTACACACTATTCGATTGCCTTAGAGCAGAACCCTTTGGTTATCATTTTCCTGGGCTTTGTGCTTTGAGTGCTTTTCAGCTTCTTTTCCTTTGTCTTTTGGCACTATTTCAAGGCAGAAACATATATCATCTACTAGATGGGTTACTTCATTGTTGGGTCCTGTGGATTATATTCCTTTCTTCAGGTACAGTGCCATGTTCTGGAGGGGTTTCTGCTGGTGTCTGGCATATTTCCCTCCCTCCTAGGAATGGGTTGGGTGGGGGTTGAGGTGTGGGGGGACTGTTGTGTTGTCTTGGTTTGTTTGTTGTTCTTCTTCTGATTGTGATTTGTTGGTTACTGTTGTTATTTGAAACTAATAAATAAAAGAACATTTAAAAAATTAATTCAGGGCCAGCAACTGAAGGGCAAGGGGACCACTAGACACTGGGGACATATTGAATTATTATGAAGACGGTGATCAGAGGGTGGGGGGACCACTAGACACCAGAGAAATTATTTAATATTACCAGGCGCAGCAATCAGCAGGTAGGAGGGTACCACTAGACACCGGGGAATTCTTTAAGTTTACCAGGGCCGGTGATCAGAGGGCAGGGGGACAACTAGATACTAGGGAATTCTTTAATTTTACTGGGACTGGCAATTGGAGGGCAGAGGGACCACTAGGCACCAGGGAATTCTTTAATTTTACTATGGCTGGCGATCAGAGGGTGGTGGGCCCACTTGACACCAGACACTACTTTTATGTGTTTCCTTGCGCATGCGCAGAAACATTGTCACAGCAGGGGAGAAAGCGGGTTGTGGAGGTGCGGCACTGTGGCAGCCAACAGAACTGCATTGGGGACTTGGCACTGGTGGACCAATGGAGGCCTGATGTGCCGATGACACTGGTCTCCAAAAGTGTCACCAAGTTGAAGCGTTTTCACCACTGCAATGAGGAGCCGCCTCATCATTGCAGCATCAGCCATTCTGCTGCAATGAGGGAGTGACCCGTCATTGCAGGGCGGTACCTTCCCAAGTGTAACAATTAAATTAAACATGGCAGCAGCTTGCCACTGCCTCTTGGCCCCATGAAAGCTGATTGGGGGTTGCCAATCCCCCCATCGGCAGCCCCCGACCCAGTTACTTTGCCGATGGGGAGCCCCATCCCTGTAAGCATGATGTAACCTCCCTATTGTTGTGTGCCGGGGGTGCCCAATCCTGACATCATACCACAAACAGTCATTCTTGCCGACGAGAGCCCAATCCTGTCGGCTTCAGTATCCCCACTCCAAAAAGGCAGGTAGCACTGGGAGCCAACCCAGTGTGCTGGAAACAAGCCTGGAAAAAAAACCTTCCTGTGACAACCTTTTATTTTTTTATCTCCTGAAACAAAGAAAATGGTCCCACACGATTAGCGTTCTCTCCCCCAACCCGCACCCACCACTACACACCCAACCTCCCCACACACACCCTCACCCCATACTTACCTCTGGAGCCTGGTGTGATCATCTTCGGTGGACTGGGAACACGTCTGCACTCTTCAAAGCCAGCTGTGAATTGAAGAAATGCCGGTAAGCTGTTTAATGGCATAAATAGGGTTTTTTCAACTTTGGTGTATATCTCGGGCATTTTGGCACCAAATTTTCAACATGGGGTTATTCGGACCCCTTCTCATGAATTCAGGCACTGTCATGGCGTTATTCAGTCCTGAAAGGTGATTTTGTGGTCACTGAGCGGAATCACCTTCCGGGACCGAGTAACGAAACAACAGTTTCAGTATTCATGAGGTGGGCTGGCAGTATAACCTAGCGGTTAGAGGAATGAGGTGTGAACAAGCTTGGTACATCCAGCAGACCAGACCTGATTTTGATTTTCACAACCTCCACTTGCATACTGTGTGACTCTGAGCAAGTCACTTAACCGCCCAGTGCTCCCAGGTCGCCCCTGAAAGCAGGCACTTGTGCCTAATTGGTACTACCCAGTTACCAAGACTTAAAAAAAAAATATGTTGCAAATTTGGTGAAAAAAATGACTGTTTTACGATCATGCATTGCGTAGTTTCCAAGCACGCTCGTAACTTCACAAATTTGTAATAATTTCACTCCAGATTTTCAACATTGGCATTTTTCTACACCTCCTTATGAACAGTACAGCTGTCATTTTTCACATCCTGACCAAAATGTGGTTTCGCACTAGAATAGCACGGTCACTGTGGGAAATCAGTGTTCAGGACACATTAAGAAAATCACAGTGACACTGTTCATGAGCAGAGGTCCTAAAATGCCTATGTTGAAAATTTGGTGACAAAAGCCCATAAAATGACTGTGTTACAAGCATGCATTGCGCAGTTTCCATGCATGCTCGTAAGTTTGCAAATTTGTAATATTTTCACTCCAGATTTTCAACATTGGCATTTTTTCCCACCTCATTATGAACAGTACAGCTGTCATTTTTCATATCCTGCCCGAAATACGCATTTACACATCTTGCACAGAATAGCGTGGTAGCTGTGGGAAATCAATGTTTGGGATAGATTAGGAAAATCATAGTGACACTGTTCATGAGCAAAGTCACAAAATGACTATATTGAAAATTTGATGAAAAATTCGCTAAATGACTGTGTTCGCACATGCATTGCGCAGTTTCCACATAAGCCTGGAAGTTCAAGTATTTTTAATATTTTCACTATAGATTTTCAACATTGCCATCTCTTTACAGCTCCCTATGAATGGTACAGCTGTCATTCTTCACATCCTGCCCGATCTGTGTTTTCGTACATCTGGCGCAGAATGGCACAGTCACTGTGGGAACTCAAAGTTCGGGACACATTAACAAAATAACAGTGCCACTGTTCATGAGAAGAGGTCCCAAATGCTTTCATGAGGTGGGATCACAAAAAGGCCATGTTGAAAATTTGTAGTGTAAATACCAACAAATGCCCAGGGCGTTAGGATGTCTAACCATAACGTCCCACCCTGTACAGACTGATAGGCATCAGCGGTGTGCCTTTGGATTGCCGACTGTAATGCTCATGCCATTCCACCCCCACCCCACCACCATGCAGCCAGTGACAGGCATCGAGGTGTGCCTTGAACTCTTCGGCCCATAGTTCACCCCATTCTCCTATACTGCACCCATTTCAGCATATGTCCTTATGGAATGGGGTGACTGTACAGCCGAACACCCCAAGGCACACCTCAACATGTGTCTGTGTCTGCAGGATAGGGTGAAGTGAAATGGCATGAACGTTATGGGCAATGACCCAAATGCATACCCAATGCCTGTCCGTCTCTACAGGGTGGAGGTGGTGTTGGCGTGAAGTTCAATACTTCACTGCCATTCTTATTCTGTATCTCTCTAACTCCTGCATTTCCAATACTAATATCAGTAAGCAAACACTCGGCATTGACAAATGCTTGTTTAATACGGGGCCAGTGATTGGTAGATGGGGGACCACTAGACACCAGACAATACCTGACTTTTACCGGAGACCGGGATCGGAGGGGGTGCAGCTAGACACCAGGAAATATGTCCATTTTTACAGGATGGGGCAATGGGGGTGGGGCTGGTCACAAGGGCACAAATCTGCCACCATTTCCCATACAAATGTGCCCAAAATGGGCATGCAATTGGCCCCTTAGCATCTTGCATGCCAAATTAGCTCATTTGCATGGTGACGTCTAAATATCACATTGGGTGCTACTGGCACTATCTGGTCTGGGGACACTTTTCCCTGCACTGCCAGGATTGATGTTGGGGCAGCGCCACTCAGCTTAGCGTTGCGCTCACATACACTTATATTCAGTTGGATAGTGCCAGTGTGCTATCCAGCTGAATATAGCAACCTTGGGGTCATGGACAATGAGCAAAGGCAGCACAATCCTTTGCCCTTAGCTTTGCCCATTTTTCAATATCTGCCCCCAGCTGTTCTATTGAGCTGTGCTTTCCAAATAAACTGCTGGTTTTTGAAAATCAGAAAACTAACTATCTCAAATGTGATGCCATGTCCCTTGACATTGCTGTAAATATGAGAGGGGACAGGAGAGTGGCAGAAGAATTATGCCTAAGACAATTACTGTGAAATCTAATTGTCTTCCTGGTACTCTATGTGCCCCTGTAGGGATCAGTGTGCAGGACTGTAGGCTATGGTGACTCCATGGAAGCCTTGTGGGCTGGACCCTACTGATGGGGTAAGAATAACAAGCATTTGTCAATGCCGAATGTTGTCACGCTGGCATTGGCATTGGCAGTGGTGGAGCTAGAGGTGCATAATAGGAATGGTAGTGAAGTATTGAAGTGGCGCCAACCCCCACACCCACCCTGTAGAGAGCGACAGGCAGTGGGGTGTGCCTTTGGGTTGTCAGGCATAATGCTCATGCCATTGTACCACACTCTACCCTGTAGACACTGACAAGTGTCATGGTGTGCTTTGGGGTCTTTGGGCATTATACTTCCCCCATTCCATAAGGAAATACGCTGACGTGGGTGCAGTATAGGAGTGTGGGGTGAAGTTTGTGGCCAAACAGTGCAAGACACACCACGACGCCTGTCAGTGGCTGCAGAGTGGGCGTGAGGGGGTGGAATGGCGTGAGCATTACATCTGATGATCCCAAGTCACAGCCCTGATGCCTGTCAGTCTGTACCGGGTTGGGTGCTGCAGTTGGAAACCCTAACACCATAGGCATGTAGTGGTAGTTTCATTCTATATGTTCAACATGGGCTGCTTGTCAGGCCACCTCATGAAAAGCGGCACAATCACTTTGTTAGCTGAAAGGTGGTTTGCACAGTGGCTGTGGCATTTGGTGACAGAGGGACGAAATCACAGTTTGGGGCAGGATGTGGAGAATGATAACTGTATTGTTCATGAGGAGGCATAAAAAATGGCAACGTTGAAAATCTGGAGTGGCAATATGAAATATTGGTGAAGCAATGAACATTCATACAAACTGCGCAGCAGATGTCCGCAACCCAATTATCTGTGGGAGTTTTTTAGGCACATTTTCAACATAGGTATTTTGGGACCTCCCCTCATGAACAGTGGCGCTGTGATTTTGTTAATGTGTCCCAAAAGATGATTTCCCACAGCGAGCATGCCATTGTGGGCCACAGTTATGGGAACGCGTTTTGGGCAGGCTGTGAAAAATGGCAGCTGTACTGTTGATAAGGAGGTGTGCACAAATGCCAGTGGTGAAAATGTGGCATGAAAATATTGCAAATGTACAAAGTTACAAGGCTGTGTGGAAACTGCACAACGTACGCTTGCAGCACAGTCTTTTTCTGGACTTTCGGCACCAAATTTTCAACATAGGCATTTTAGGAACTCTGCTCATGAACAGTGTCATCGTCATTCCCTCAAACTGCCCCAAAATCTGATTTTGCATAGCGACCGTGCAATTCTGCACCGGACGTGTGAAAACATATTTCAGGCAGGATATGTAAAATGACAGCTGTACTGTTCATAAGGAGGTGTGGGAAAATGTCAGTGTTGAACATGTGGAGTGAAATTTATTACAAATGCATGAAGTCACAAGCGTGCGTGCAAACTGCGCAACGCACGCTCGTAAAACACTAATTGTATGGACTGCCAGCCCCAAATTTTCAACATAGGCATTTTAGGACATCTGCTAATGAACAGTGTCACTGTCATTTCCATAATGTGTCTCGAACATGGACGTTCCACAGCGACCTTGCTATTCTGCGCTGGAACTGCGAAAACACATTTTGGTCAGAATGTGAAAAATGACAGCTGTACTGTTCGTAAGGAGGTGCAGAACAATGGCAATGTTGAAAATCTGGAGTGAAAATATTATAAATTCACGAACTTACTACCGTGCGTGCAAACTGTGCAACGCACACTTGTAACACAGTCATGTTATGGAGTATCATCACCAAATTTTCAGCATAGGCATTGTAGGACCTCTGCTCATGAGCAGTGTTAACTGTCATTTTTGTAATCTGCCCTGAACACTGATTTCCCACAGCAACCACAGTATTGTGCGCTGGAAGTGCGGAAACGCATTTTGGCCAGGATGTGAAAAATTACAACTGTACTGTTCATAAGGAGGTGTAGAAAAATGACAATGTTGAAAATCTGGCATGAAAATATTGCGAAGTTATGAGTGTTTTGTAACTGCGCAATGCCTGCGGCACAAGTAAAAAGCAGCCACTTTTTGATTTTTCTACAAATTTGCAACATAGGCTTTTGACAGCCAACCTCATGAACACTGCCACTGTCCTTGTGTTTATCAGCCCCGAAAGGTGATTCCACGCAGTGACTGTGAAATCACCTTTTGCGACCGATTAACGTCATAACTGTAACAGAATTCATGAGGAGGGATCCCAAAAACCCCATGTTAAAAATTTGGTGCAAAAAATCCAAAAAATTACTGAGATATGCAACAAAGTTGAAAAACCACTATCTATCCCATTATACAGCTTACCAGCATTTCCTCAGTTCGCGGTCGGCTTTGAAGAGTGCAGACGTGTTCCCGGTCCACCGAAGATCGTCGCGCAAACTCCGGAGGTAAGTATGGGGTGAGGGGGTGGGGAGGTAGGGTGAGCAGTGGGTGGGTGCGGTGGTGGTAGGGACTCTAGGAGACTACGAGGGACCGTTTTATGTTCGGGGAAAACCAACATCGGGACAGTTTTTTTTCAGGGGACTTGACACGCTGGGGTGGGCTCCCAGCATGCCACCTAACTGTTTGGGGGTTGCTGCAGTCCAACAGGGGATTAGGCACCCTTGTCAGCACACAACAAAGGGGGTTAATTTATGCCGGCGTGGATTGGGCACCCCGTCGGCACACAAGGAAGCGGGGGGTGGTAAGGCAGGGGATTGGCACCCCCTCAGCATAAAAAGAAATGGGAGGGACTGCTTTATGCCGATGGGAGTAGGCTCCCCATTGTAAGTTTTCTTGACCAGAAGTAAGCCAGCAGAAGTTAGGCACCCGAAGTGACAGTTAGGCGGCCGCCCGCCTGCCAAAGCTGACAATGTAAGCGACGCATGAGGAAGCATCCACTGCATCTGATGAGCTTTGCCTAGATTGCAGCGGACCTTCTCATGATGTGCTCACCACATTAGTATACGTAATTATTAGCGCCAGCATGCAGGCTGATTGGAGAACGAAGGACACACCTACTGATGCGTGCCCTGCATTCGCCCAACAGCGACCATGCCTCCAAATCCCCACTGTTACAAGATGTTGGCTGTGCAAGCGTGCCAAAATAAAAATGAATTCAAGTAGGGAAAACTAGTTTTATGGGAAAAATGACTTCTCCCTGCAAGGGACTCAGCAAAGAAATGGAGATCAGCTCCACTGGGATAGCTCACGGACCTTTTAGGTGGTAACCCAGTAGTCAGATAACTTGAGAAAGAGGCAGCCAGAACACTGACTGTTTGCAAAGGGGCTCCTGGTGATCTGTACCATCTCTATATCCCTATACATGGAAGTTACCTGGGGCCATACCCAACCCAGGATGGAATGGTTGAGGGGGGCACAAAGGGGTGTTGTCACATGATGTTTTTCATGTATTTCGTTGTGAATTATTTTCTGGTGAGGTATCCTGCGCCCTTGGGATAGGGCGCCACATAAATAAAATTACCTTGGCTTGCCTTGCTCTGACTCCCCCACATATGTCCAACTCTGGAACTTGTGCTCAAAATGGGTAGTCATGTCTGTAATGCAAACTCTAATTACTTGTATGTATATTACTCTAAGACATCTACATCAAACACATTCAATAGTGTTTTCTCATTAGTATATTAAAAGGGTAATGGAAGCATTGCAGGATTCCCAATTTATGTTTGCTAGTCCCAGTTCTCTTTCTGTTCATCACTTTCTTTTGTTGTTTCTTGTCTCCTTCCCCTTTACAACCAGCTTTGTGTGTAGCCTTCCAATTATGCCATTATAAATGTTCCAGCCAGTGACATCATCTGCTGAATCAGTCAGTGGCTCCTATGCTGATACTGCTACTTGCATTGGCTGATACTTTGATGCAAACTAAGTGTACTGAGGAGCTGCTCCACTTTCATTAAATGTAGTAACCCATGGCAGAAGCAGTATCAGTGTCAGAAGCCACTGACTGATTATAACTCATGCTGTCGCCAACTAGAGCATTTATAATGGTGCAATGGGGTGGAGATGGGCTACATACAGAGCTGATTTTGAAGGTGAGGGGAAACATAAAATACACAAGCATTTGTCAATGCCGAATGTTTGCCACTGGTATTGCTATTGTACAGAGTCTTGCTTCTACACATTTTTACTATGTATTTACCCAGGACAGAGCAGATGAGATGCAATATCTCATTTTCAGTCATGTCCTGCTTTTACACATTGTTAGACTGTAATTATCCAAGACAGGGCAGCTGAGAGGCAATATCTAGTTTTAAGTGTGCTCCCACATTTTGACCCCAAATGTCCCAAAGTCTTTTTATGACCTGATGTTATGATCAAAGTAGGTAAAATCTTTGAAATCCCATCCAAAACGTGATTTCAGAGGGGATTTGAAAAATGACACCTGCCATGTTCAGGAGGTGGGGGTAACACAAGGGAAATGTTGAACATCAGGGGCCAAAATATGCAAAAAAAAAAGTTATGAGTAAATGTTGGAACAATTTGTTTCCTCGTAACTTAGTTGGGTTTTCAAATTTTTACCCCAAATTTTCAACATAGTCTTTTTATGACCATTCCTTCTAAGCATGATAGGTGTCATTTATAAAACATTGGCTGAAATGTAATTTTGTATCACATGTGTTAGAAAACATTTTGGGTAGGATTTGAGAAATGGCAGCTGTCACATTCATGAGATGGTGTGAAAAATGGCTATGTTGAAAAGCTGGGGTCAAAATATTGAAAATTACCACAGTTACGAGTGTGCATTGCAAAATTGCAATGTAGACTGATAACTTTGCTGTTTACTCATATTTTTCCCAGAAAACCAGGTGTCTCCAATTAGAGTTCCCTGCTGCTGGCTTTTGACAGACAGCAATCTTGCTTTCAGAGCAAGGAGCAGCTGACTAAAGAGCTAGAACTTTACTTACTAATAGAGCACTTCTAACTCAGCAGAAGTCATGTTGGGATTAGGCAGATACTTTATTAGAAGTGTGGGGTCTCAATTAGGGTAAAAAACTGGGTCAGTGTGTTTTTCTGTGTTGGGGAAGGGGACTGTATCAGCTTCTCAGTTTGCTAAGTCAGGAGGAGAGCAATTAATTGGGGGAGGGGGTGTCTTAGGCAACAGAAACCCAAGTGTCTCCAATTATAGTTCCCTGCTGCTAGCTTTTGGCAGACAGCAATCTTGCTTTTAGAGCAAGGAGCAGCTGATTAAAGAGCTAGAGCTATACTTACTAATTGCCCTTCTTCCCTCCCAGCCTTAGCCAGTTCCACTTGTATAGGCACTGTATTTGACTGACAGCAAGAACTTCCTGTTTGGGAGTAGGAAGGGAAGGATCACTGAGACACATACGCTTCACCATCCTTGGAGGAAAACAGTACCTGTCACTCCCCCCCCCCGGCTGCTGGAGGTCTGACTGTAAGCAAGGAAGGAGGAGACTACCAAAGAATTCAGGAAGTTCCTGTCCCAGAACAGGAAGGGTGAGAGCTGTAAAGGCACATAGGCAGTAGGAAAGTAGGTGGAAAAATAAATAAACAGAGGGAGGAGTGGGTAAGCATACAAAGCAACAGGAGAGGGGCCACAAAATAAGACATGATGGGAGTGGTGCAGTGGCTGTGGGGTGGCAGTCTTCCAGGAGACATTCTTAAGGCTGCAGTGCTGCCCTATTTGCAGACACCTCTCTGGTCTGAGGAAGGAAGTTGCCTACCTCAAAGCCAACCTGGCTAGGATTCATGAAACCTCCTCCCCCACCCAGGGACCACCAGGGCCACCGCTGCTGCCTCAGACATTGCCAAGAAAGAGGAGCAGTTCATCCAAGATGGGCTCAGGGATGGTGAGGGTGCTGGAAGAGAGGCGCATCCCTCTAGTTGTACCTCTCCACAATTCATATTCCATTCTGGTAGGGAGTGGTTCCTCTATGGAGGCACCTGCAGTGGAGACCAAGGCTGCTGCTGGGAACCTCCACAAAGGAGACCCACAGGAGGGTGGCACAGGACCCCACAGAGGAAGGAAACAACTCCTGGTGAGGGACTCAGGTTTTTAGAGGTGTAGAACCGGGGGAGGAAAAGGAGAGGGAGGTAAGGTGCCTGCCCGGCACCATGGCTTGGAGGGACAGGGAGCGAATCCTCAGGATTGTGGGAGCAGCTACATAGGAGAGGGAGCTGGATGTCATTATCCACCTAGGGACAAATGACCTGGCTGGGAATGGGATCAGACCAGTGCAAGAGGAGTTTGTTTGAAGTTTATTTCAGGAATAACTCCATTAAGCAAGCTCATTCACAAGGAGGTCCTGAGGACATGTAACAGTTTAATATACAGACAAGGTAAATTATATACAACCAGTCAAATTCCAAGGATAAAGTATATGATACATATAAAAAAACACACGAAAAAATGTAGCAAATGTACAGCTTGATAACAGAACATACCTACTGCATTGTAGTAAGAAGGGGTAGCAACATTCAAGGACATGAAAATGAGTACATATGAAATTAGATAAAAGAGAAAAGGGTGTGAGATGGAGAGAGGAGAAGGACAGTCAATGGAGGTCCAGAAAAAAGGAGAATACAGTGTTCAGATAACAAGGAGTGAATGGGCCAGCATGGCGAAGATGAGGAGGGGGAAAGAAACACTGTGTATGCAGGAGGAATAGCGTGGGGAAGGGGAATATTGATTCTGAGCCAGCGGTCAAAGAAGACGAGTGGCAGCAACGTAGTTCTTTCAGTTTGGTTGCAGCTAAGGTTTTAAAGGAGGTGACAGAGACTAGGCCGGAGAATTTGAGAGTTTGTGGAGTTGAAGAGGAGCCTTAGACAAGTAGCACATACGGTAACCTCGTAGGTGCTGCCTGTCTATGGCATGGGTGAGGCTAGGGTACTCCGCACCATGGAATTCAATGAATGGTTAAAAAACTGGTGCAGAGTTCAGGGTTTGTCTTCATTGGAAGCTGGGGGTCTACTTGGAGGGATACAGGCCTATACTGGCGTGATGGTCTACATCTGTCTGGGAGGGGAACTAGAATCCTAGGTGATATGTTTAAATGCTTCATTGGTAAGCATTTAAACTAGCCAAGGGGGGACACTGAAAAAGAGCAGGGAAATGCCAGTCTCTCCCACAAACAGGGTAGTTAGCAAGGTAAACGCATAAGTACAAAAGTCAATAGGGAGCAGGACGGGGTAAATGGAGAAAAAGCAAAGGCTGTAAGGACAGGGATGGGGCTAAAAGGGGTAAGGCTATCAAAAAATAGGGAGTGATGAGTACCAATGCCCATAGTTTGGATAACAAGCTCCCTGAACTAGTGGCCTTGATGGAATAGGGATGCCTGGATATCATAGCAGTCACAGAAACATGGTACACAGAGAACCATGACTGGGATTTCAACATACTAGGGTACACAATCTACAGGAGGGACAGGGAGGGTTAAAAAGGAGGAGAAGCAGCTATCTACTTAAGGGAAGGGATCAAAGCAACAGAACTAAAGGGTAAACGAGGGGGTGAGGAGGCATTGTGGGTCATGCTGGAGATAGGAAATGGCATTACAATCCACATGGTGGTTGTATACAGACACCCATCTCAGGGAGAGGCAATGGACAAGGAAGTGATAGAAGACATCTTTAGAATGGCAGAAAAAGGAGAGATATTGTTGATGGGAGACCTGAATATGCCAGATGTTAACTGGAGCACCTTTACTGCAGCCACATCCAAGAGCAGGGTAATTCTCAATGGTCTACAGGGGGCATGCCTCAGACAGCTAGTGTTGGACCCACTCAGAAGGGAGCAATCTTAGTCCTGGTACTCTCAAATGGGGATGGAGAGTGGATCTCAGATTTAGAAGTGGAAAGCCATCTGGGAAGATGTGGCCACCAAACAGTGTGGTTCACAATAAACACAGTTGAAGAGTCAAGCCAAACAAATGCAAGGGTATTGGACTTTAGGAGAGCTGAATTTGGGAAAATGGGAAAAGTGCCTCAGAAAAGTATTAGCAAATGGGCAAGAAGGAGGGGTGGAGGAACAATGGGAAAAATTCAAAACAGACATCACAGAGGCAACAAACCTTTGTGTGAAGCAATCAACAAAACAAAATGAAGGAAAAAGACCACCATGGTTCTCAAAAGAGGTGTCAGGGAAGGTTAGGGAGAAAATGGTAGCATTCAGAAACTATAAGGAAACACAGAAGGAGCAGGACAGAGAACTGTACCAGTTAAAGCAGAAGGAAGCGGGGATGGGTGTCAGAATAGCAAAGGGCCAAGCTGAAGAAAAGATAGCCAACTCAGTTAAGAAGGGGGATAAAAACTTTTATGGGTGCATTTGGGAGTGAAGAAAGACCAAAGGATGGATAGTGAGGCTTAATAAAGGAGATGGAGTGGGCAGACAGTGACAGTGAAAAAGCAGAGATACTGATCGAATACTTCTTCTCAGTGTTCACAAAAGAAGAGGAGGGGGAGGTACCTAAACCAAAGAATAGAAGCACTCTGGATGGGGGGAAGGTGATATCAGTCCATTCAGAGAAGAAAGGGTCCTGAAAGAACTCCTAAAACTGAAGGTGGACAAAGCAATGGGGCCTGATGGGATTCACCTCAGAATTCTAAAAGAACTGAAGAGAGAAGTAGTGACTCCACTGACTACCCTTTTTAACAAATCATGGGAGGATGGTGTGGTACCTGAGAACTGGAGTAGTGAAGATGTGATTCCCCTTCACAAAAGTGGGAGCAAGACAGAGGCAGGAAACTACAGACCTGTTAGTTTGACCCCAGTGGTAGGGAAAATGATGGAATCACTTCTGCAGGAAAGGATTGTTGAGTACCTAGAGGCCAGTGGGGCCCAGGATCCAAGACAGCATGGGTTCACAGCTGGAAGCTCAGGTCAGATTAATCTAATCGATTTCTTTGACTGGGTGACCAAAGTAGTAGACCAGGGAGGGGCTGTGGACATGGTCTACCTAGATTTTAGCAAGGCATTTGACACAGTCCCACACAAAAGATTAATAAACAAGTTAGCCAGCCTGGGAGTGTAGCCTGGGTACAACATTGGCTGGACAACAGGATGCAGAGGGTAACAGTAAATGGAGTCCACTCCAAAGAACGGGGGGGGTTTACTAGTGGGGTACAGCAGGGTTCAGAACTTGGACTGGTCCTTTTTAATGTCTTTATAGGTGACATTGCAGAGGGACTGGAAGGTAAATTATGCCTCTTTGCAGATGGCACAAAGATCTGCAACAGGGTAGATACACGGAGGGGGTGGAAAGGATGAGAAGGGACTTGGCAAGGTTGGAAGAATTGTCAAAAGTATTGCAGCTTAGATTCAATGCAAAGAAGTGCAAAGTAATGCACCTGGGAAACAAAAACCCAGGGGAAGAGTACACAATGTGGGGGGAGGTACTTACAACAACAAAAATGGAAAGAGGCCTGGAGATAGTCATATCAGATGACCTAAAGGTAGGAAAGGAATGTGAGAAGGCAGTAAGAAGGCTGAGGGGATACTGGGATGCATTAGAGAGGCATCACCAGTAGAAAACAAGAAGTTGTTATCCCTCTGTACGGACAGTTGGTGAGACCCCATCTGGAATACTGCGTGCAGTTCTGGAGACCCACCTGTAAGGACATAGACAAGATGGAGGCAGTCCAGGCGAGGCAGCTAAAATGGTGCAGGGTCTGCACCAGAAGCCATATGAAGACAGACTAAAGGAGCTTAATATGTATACCCTTGAGGAAAGGAGGGAGAGGAGGGACATGATAGAAACATTTAAGTACCTCAAGGGAATCAACAAACTCCAAGAGGTTAGCATATTTCAGAAAAAGAGATGTGCAAGAACAAGGGGGCACAATTTGAAGATAGCTGTCAAAGTCTATGTTCCTATGTTTCAAATTTTCAACATACAGTAGTCTTCTTATGACCCCACATAGCCTTTTTATGAGCCTACCTCATAAACAAGAATGGAGAACATTTTCAAATCCTGTCCAAAAGGTGATTTTGCACCACAAATGTGAAAACACATTTTGGCCAGGATTTGAAAAATGACAGCTGTCACATTCATGAGGTGCTGTGAAGAAATTGCTATGTTGAAAATTTGGAATCAGAATATTGACAATTACCAAAGTTATGAGCTTGTGTTCATAAATTTCAGCATAGGCTCATACTTCGTTGTTTTTTAATATGTTTACCACACATTTTCAACATAGCCTTCTTATGACCCCACATTATGTACAAGGGCAGAGAAAATATTCAACTCTTGCCCAAAAGGTGGTTCACGTAGCAACCACAAAATCTCCTTTTGATATGTGAAAACACATTTTGGCCAGGATTTGAAAAATTGACAGCTGTCACATTCATGAGGTGCTATAAAGAAATGGCTATGTTGAACATTTGGGGTTAAAATGTTAAAAATTACCAAAGTTATGAGCCTGCATTCAGAAATTTCAATGTAGGCTCATAGTTTTGTTGTTTTGTAATATTTTTACACCAGATTTTCTACATATCCTTCTTGTGACCCCACCTCATTAACAAAGGCAGGGAACATTTTTAACTGCTGCCTGAAAGGTGATTTTGAGCAGTGACTGCAAAAATCACCTTTTAGGAGAGATCTGCCTAATTTCACTGCCAGTGTTCATGAGGTGGGGTCCCAAAAAAGGCATGTTGTAAATTTGGGACAAATTTTAAAAAATGGCCACGTTATGCCACTAAATTCAAATCCCCACTGAAGTGCACTGAACCGCATACCTGATTTCCTCAGTTCATAATCTGGCTTTGAAGAGTGAAGATGTATCTGCAATCCAGAGAGAATTATGGTGTTGGACCCCCAGTGGGTAAGTAAGGGCTTGGCAGTGTGTGGGATGGTGACTGCTGAGTGGGAGGGTCCTCCATGTTGTTTGCTTTGAAGGAGCTGAAATGTAGGAGTTGAACTTTGGAGAGGTGCTGGCGGAAATTCAGCCTGGAGGTTGACAAGCTTACATTGATAGCCCATTATAAAGACTATCAATCAGCAATCTCCTGTAAGAAGGTAGAATTCCTGTCCAAGGAAGATTGATGGGGCAAGGAATTGACCTGCTCAGCTCTTCGGACTGTTCGACAGGTTGTGCAATCCAACCTGTCTTCAGTCACAGGAGCGTTTTTCTACAAGCTAAGTGTGATGGGTTTGCTCGGTTCTTGCCGATAAGATGTACACCATCAGGTCGGAGATCCATTCAGTGCTCTCTAATGGGTGTTGCGGTGATTGGCAGGAGGTTGCAAGCACCTGGTTTGCCTGGTCTGACTTTGCGAGTTGGAGATTATGACATTGTGTGGATTGTCCAGGCTATGTGCCCAACCTTTTGTAGTTTGGACCCGGGCCCAACACGCCTTCTAGTGAGGTGTGTTGAAGTCATCAGCCAGTCCTAGCTGAGATAGTCTGGTGCTCATTGGATACAGGGTTGTTTCTGGACTCCCTGAAGGAGGCGGTAGCAGTACCACTCGTACAGTAAATCTCCCTTGACCTGGACTGTTTAGCAAATTACAGATCTGTCTCTAACCTGCCTTTTGTTGGCAAGGTTATTGAGAAGGTGGTCGTGGTACAGTTGGATGACCATTTAACATCTCATGATGTCTATGATCCTCTCCAGTTCAGGTTCAGGAAAAGGCATAGCACTGAGACTTCCCTCGTTCAGGTACTTAATGATCTCCTGATTGCGAGGGATCGGGGGACCCATTCCATCTTGGTTCTCCTTGACCTCTCTCTCTCTAGCATTTGACACTGTAGATCATGGGGTGTTGTTGGAGCACCTGCGGATTCTCTATGGACTATCTGGTACAGTCCTTGGGTGGTTTTGATCTTTTCTCACTTGCAGGACTTGGAAAGTAGTGTCTGGAATTTATTCCTCGGCCCCTCTCCGTCATGTGGGGTACCACAGGGCTCCGTACTGTCCCCCATGTTGTTTGCTGTGTACATGCTGTCATTGGGAGACATTGTAAGGTGGTATGGGCTGGGTTTGCACTGCTTCACAGATGAACCCAGCTCTACATGTTCTTTGTGCTCGAGTAGAGTGATGTGGTCTCAGTCTTCTACAGCTGTCTTTCCAGGGTTGGATGAGTGTCAACTAGCTGAAATTGAACTCTGACAAAACCAAGTTGTTGGTGGTGAAAAAAGGTCGCCATGGCATGGAGTTGTTGGCAGGTAAACCATCTGGACTTTGGCTTGGGGGGTGGGGGACCAGTTGCTGACTTCTGACCAGGTGCGAAATCTGGGCATTGTGTTCGACAGCAGCCTGACATTAAAATCTCAGGTGTCTGCTGTCATTAAGACCTCCTTTTACCATCTGAGGAACATCACTTGGATTAAGCACCTGGTCCCGACGAGTGACCTTCCAACATTAATCCACACCTTTGTAAACTCTTGCCTTGATTACTGCAATGCCCTTTACCTAGGACTACCGGGGGTTGATATCTGCTGATTACAGTTTGAGCAGAATGTGGTGGCCAGGTTGTTGACTGGCTTATTGAGATCTAGCCATGTCACTCCTGTGCTCTTCGGCCTGCACTGGCTGCCTGTACATTGACAGATCACCTTCAAGTTTAGGTTACTGACCTATAAAACCCTACATGAACAGGGACCACGCTACCTGCAAGATCTTCTCTACCCTTACTGCCCCCTCCACTCACTACATTCCTCCAATGAGGGATTGCTAGAGGTTCCCAGGGTTCAATTAAAGACCAATTGGGCCTTTTCATTCGCATATGTGGCTCCCACTCTGTGGAAGTGTCTACCTCATCAGATTAAAGAGTACCCAACCGTCAAGAGTTTTAAAGCCGCCTTAAAAACTCACTTGTTCCATCTTGTATTTCCAGATTTAACCTGATAATGAGTCTTTTGGTAATATTTAAAGGCTTGAAGTGTATTATAATATTTTGATAAGTATTATTTTATAATTTTTTAAATGTTTTTAAGATTGTACAGTGCTTTGATCCATGGAATTGCACTTTTAAAAATAAAGACTGATTGAGATAGTAATAAAATAGAGAGAAAAGCAGATTACTAGACCACTGTCATGTGATCACCCTTTTATCGTAGCCATTGCTAGAGCTCCTAATTCGGAGTATCTGGGGATCTGCAAGGACAAACAGAACCAGCAAAGGAAAGAAATGAAGAAAATACATAATCCGTAAAAGACAAAGAGAAAACAGGAGTCAAAACATGAAAAGAGCAGCAAAAATCAATTATTACAATTTCTAATTCAGCCATCATAAATAGCATTTGTTCTGACTTCTATCACAATTCACTTTGTAATTTATTACAAGTATGGTTTGAGATCCCATTTTCATTAAGGCCCTTTGGTTTTATACTGCCTAACTTTTAAATCCAGGCGCTTTCTTTTCTCAACAGTGAGTTTTTCCTATCACCCCCTCTCCTGGGAGTAGAGACCATCTCCAAAAATGTCAGATATTTAGGGTCTGATCTATGTTTTAAAGAAGTGTTTTCAAAATAGTCTGTCTTATCTGTTATTGATAATCGATCGTACATGCTCTTGGATTCAGAATTTCAAATTTTTGACTGGCTTTCCAATGTAAATCAGGTCACAAGAGCACATAGCACGTAAACTGCAAAGGCTTGTACTGCAGTTTATTAATCTTATAATCTCAGCTTCAGTACCAATTTGTGGAGGCTTGATTATTTTCCCTGATACAGCATATGTGCTGATGTTACAATTATTACACCTATAAAAACTTGGTTTTGTGGGGAGCCAATTTCCAGTCATTTGTTTTGTTCACATTCAAACTGACTATGGACTAGAATATCTCTAAAGCTTTGAGCTTTCAGAAAATGGCAGCGGGCCAATGAGAAACTATTAAAAACAGATTAGCCATCAGATCAAACAGGTAACATTAAATCACTTTTTTTTTTAAGTTTGAGAAATTACTCTTTAAAGAACTAGATTTAACACACAACATAATAACGCTGGAGAAGTACCTTGAGAAGAAAGAGATACATAGGAGACTTAGGATTCTGGTGTTACCTTCCTGTAGCTTGGACAATTTTGAGAGAAGTAAAGACTGGAAAGCAGCAGCTATAAATTGCTTTAATACATTTATTGACTTGTTAATCAAAGAGAATGAGGAGAAGCATGATAAGGGGTCAGGTGAAATCAAAGAAATACCAGCCAAAATTAACAAACATAACACCAATAAGGATTTAAAAAGAACAAGTGCATGTATGGTCCATTTCAATAACAGACAAGATACACCAGCTGGAAAACATGTCTTTGAGAAGCATAGATCAGACCCTAAATATCTGAAATGTCTGAGTTTAGAGATGGTCCTACTCCCAAGAGAGGGGTGATAGGAAAAACTTACTGCTAAGAAAAGAGAATGCCTGGATTTATAAGTTAGGCAGTATAAAACCAAATGGCTTAAATAAGCAATGGGATCTCAAGCCATATTTGTAATAAATAGCAAAGTGAATTGTGATTAGAAGTCAGAATGAATGCTATTTATGACAGGCTGAATTAGAAATTGTAATAATTGATTTGCACTGCTCTTTTCATGGTTTGACTCCAGTTTTCTCTCTTTCTTTTACAGATTATATACTGTATATTCTTCATTCTTTTCTTTGCTGGTTCAGTTTGTCCTTCTGGATCCCCAAATACTCCAAACTGGGAGCTCTAGCAATAGCTACAATAAAAGGGTGACCACATGACAGTGGTCCATTAATCTACTTTTCTTCCTTTAGTGTTCACTAGAATGGCAGCTACTAATATAGTGCTATGCAAGTATTCAGCCTATATTGAACATTAGTGCTGTACTTAGGAACTACTATCATTTATTAATCGATGTATATATAACACATATTTTTTATAATATTGTTTGCACTTCAGCATGAGGGAATGTAAGACATCATACAAATGAGAGTATTTAAAGTGATGCTGCCATCCCTTTGACCTCACCCCCTGACAAAGGCTCAAATGGGTTGAAGCACTGGGGTTATGGTTTGAACACAGGATGAGCGGACTGCAATCTTTTGTAAGAAGTTATGTGATTTGCACTGATTTTCTGCTGTGAGGCATTGTGAAAGGCATTTTATGTAGTAATTAAACTACATTTTTGCCTCAAATTTTGGCAGTCCATTTTTCATTTGCAAGAGTGCATTGTCTTCAGGATTTTGTAGACCTTTTATGTGCCTCCAGAAAGTCCTGGAATTCCCAGAGATGACAATTAACTGCTCTTGGCAGAAAAGGTTATTGGCATGGTGAGTGGCCCTTTTATAGAGGTGCCAATAAGCTAGTCAGTCTGCATGGTTAGCTATAATCTTGTGTTTATGCCAGCAGTTGTCCCTTGACTTAAAAAGGCAGGGTCATCATTATGCAACTATCTGGTGAGTGTCCCTTTAACTCGTCTCTTAGTGAGAATGTCAAGTTTGGCCTGGACTTCGGTCAGCACAGATTGGAGTAGATTGAGGGTAGAGTTTTGGCATCAGGAGAAGATAGGATAGGGTCTCATTCAATAATGGACAGCTCATAGAGAAGGGCAGGAGTGTCGAGGCATGACTGTTCATGCAGGGTGAGGATTCGGGGGAAGGGACTGTGGGAGCCCTAATCTTCTAGATGCAGAAAGTTGGAGAATGGTCACTGAAGAAATCTGGTAGCATTCCTGAACACTGGATACAGTTGGGTCTGTTAGAAAGCATCCAATCCAGGAGCATATGCTTCCCACCATTGGGTGAGATACAGGTTGGGTCAGAGATGAGCTGAGTAAAGTCAAGCTTGCTTGTGAGGGTATTATAAGATTTGTTTTGGGGACCCAGCCATTCCAAACTGAAGTCGCCCATGACAATCACCTCATTTTGTTTAATTTTAGGGGACATAACACTGGAGTGGACAGACAGCCTGGTGATACCATTTTTTGGGGGGAGTTGTAAAGACAGATGGGCTGTGAATTTTTAACCATCCCTAAGATAAGGGTAATGTGGAGTATTTCACAAGGAAACTCCAAGGTAGGTGTAGTGTGTAGTATTTATTGCCAAAGATCAACAATTTGGAGCAGCCACCAGGGAGACCTATCATACATGAAAGCAATTTGCTAATAGTGTCCATCCCTCAGTAGGTGGACTGTTTTATACAACTCCCTGCCTATTTAAAAGGCACAACAGATGCTATAAACAGCATTAAAGGGTATCCTGTCAGGACATCAACTCTGTCACAGCGAAATACCACCACAGTGACAGATCTCGCCAGGTCAAGATCTTTCACTGTGGTGGTCCACTGTCTGCTGACAGAGTGATTCCCGTTGTTCTACCCCCATCCTTGATACAACTCTGACTCGGAGTTGTATATTTAGAGAGGGGGTGTATATGCTGGAACACTGCCCGCGGGAGGTGATGTTCCTCCCATTTTATTGTATGGTTAGCTGAACTGGTGCTTGTGAGTAATTATTTCATATACAGTGATCAGTTCTATGCCCAGACAAAATGCATAGCAATGAGTACATTTGCTGCAACACTCGCTAACATGTATAGTCAGTTACCGTAAAGAAAACATATCTATGATATAACTAATAATAATTTTCTTGGCA
Source organism: Neoceratodus forsteri (assembly GCA_016271365.2). NCBI lineage: Eukaryota > Metazoa > Chordata > Ceratodontiformes > Ceratodontidae > Neoceratodus > Neoceratodus forsteri. The sequence continues at coordinate 438,499,512 of JADMNL010000023.1, forward strand.
ACTTACAGTTGTAGAAAATATATATTGAGGACATTGTGTTAGTCTGGACAGGAAATAAGGAGAAACTGGATGTTGTATACAGTTTATTAATGGCACCAGTGAACATTTTAAATGTGTCAGTGAAAGCAGTACAACAGAAGTCACATTTTTAGATCTAAGAACTTTGAAACTGGTCAACCAACTACATACTTGTGATTTATGAAACCTATAAATCAAAATACCATTTTAAGAGGGGAGAGTAACCATCCAAGATTCCTAATAACAATATCCTAGTATGCCTCTGTATGGATCACTGGTAAGGCCCCACCTAGTGTACTGTGTGAGGTTCTGGAGACCACATCTCTGAAAGGACATAGACAGAGTGGAGGTGGTCCAGAGGAGGGCAACTAAAATGGGGCAGGGTCTGCATCAAATGCCCATTGAGGAGAGACTAAAGGACCTCAATATGTACACCCTGGAAAAGAGGAGGGAGAGGGGGATATGACAGGCACCTTTAATTATGTCATGGGAGTAAATAAGATACAGTACAAGAAGGAAGTATTTTTCAGACAAAAGGTGCTCAAGAACTAGGGGACATACTGTGAAGCTTGGGAGTAGGCTCAGGAGAGATGTGGAAAAGTACTTCTTCACAGAAAGAGTGGTGAATTCCTGGAACAGTCTTCCAGTGGAGGTGGGGGCAAAAACAGTGGTGAGGTTCAAGAATGCATGGGGTAGGCACAAGGGAATCATGGTGGAAAGGAAGGGGGAAGAAGAAAGAACTGTAGATCAAGTAAGGTCCGTGGTGACAATGTAGGTAGAGAAAAATGGGCAGACTGGGTGGGTCAATTGTTCCTTATCTGCCATCAAATTCTGTTTCTTTCTACAACCATTTCTTAAATGAATGAGAAATATCTCCACAACTGAATAATGTGTAGAAGAAACTATTGAAGTGCCTGCCACATTTGTGGAAAGGAAGTATCCTACTCATGCAATCAAGAGAGAGTACCACATAGCAAATACAAGAGAAAGGAATAACCTTCTATAGGCTAAATAAAACCTCCAAAAGGTTGAGAATATCCTAACTTGTAGTACAGAATGCAATTTGTTTGTACCTAAAACAGGTAATATACAAAAAAAAAGAACAGGAATATCCTATCAGGAGAGCCTGGACTAGAAGTAGTAATCAATAGACCTCCCAGAGTGACATCCAAGAAATGTAAAAATATTAAGGACCAGTTGGTAAAATCCTATTTATCATTGCCTGAAATCAGAGGAACATAGCTCCCAGTCCCACCGGGTTGGAATAAAAGATGCAGACTTGCTGTCACTGTTCGAATACCAATAATTTGAAGTTCTTCTACCACCCAAAATCAGACAAGAATGTTTACATTAAATAATTTATAAACTGTTCAATGAGAGGTGTTGTTTATATGTTTACATACCCATATGGCCAAATATATGAAGGGCAAACTGCTGTAAGCGTATGCTTAAAATTCAGATTGCATAACGCAAGTCACCACACGTAACAGTAATATGCAATACTATATGGCTAGACATTTTGTGTACGAAGTACATGGTTTCAGTGTAGGCCTTCATTTTATAGGAACAGAAAAGGTATCAATGGGTGTTAGAGGAGATGACCTGGTCCAGAGACTGTTGTGAAGGGAGGCCTTCTGGATCACTTACTTGGAGGCTCTGACACCAAAAGGACTAAATGAAGACTGTCCTTTTTCTTGTTTTTCATAGATTCATCTCCAGCCCTTATCTTTCTTCTCAACCTCCCCCTCTTTCCTCCCCTTCTCCTATTCCTCCCTCCTTCACTCCTCTCCCGTCCATGCTCTTTTTTCAACTGGCCACCAGCAATGCATACCGATTTTGTGAATAAATGTACTACACATGAGTTTCAAATAATTAAGTGAAAAAGTACATAATGCCTATTTTTTTAATGTGTATGCTGTGTTATTTTTTTTCTCTTTATAGGATCATGCACATTATGGTTCAGGGTTTCAACAATTTTTAAGGATGCCTGTTTCTTTAAGGTTGCAGTATATCACTGTGGACATCTGTTCTGCTGCAACATGCACCGAATATAATGTCATTGTGACATTGAAACATTAATGAAGTTTGGTATCAGGAAGTGCATCTCCCAAAAACATGAGATTTGGCTAATTATGCAACAAACGTGGAGAAGCCTCAACCTTCATTTTTTTTTTTTTAACTCTTTGTTCTGCCACACACTCTGGGCGTCCTTCCGGGGAGTACCCTCAACTGCTACCTCTACTCCCTTGCCTGAATCCCCTCCTTATAATACTGGAGGAACTCCCAAAACCCAGGCAGACCTAGCCCCCTGGATCACCCCCCAGGGTGGGCCTGTCCTCCCCTGATGGCCCTTCTGTAATTAGAGAGGTCCTCCCTTGAGCAGTGTGGCAGCCTGGAGTCCTCCGGTTGTGGGGCCGGCAGTTGGGATATGGGTGGTGTTCCTCATACCCCCATCATCTCCAGGGAGGATGGCGGTGATTTTTCTGGTGCGTTTTTCTGTTCCCCCTGTGGAGCGCAGCCAGTAAGGTGATGTAGTGCCATGACTCCACCCCCCCAGGCATCTGCTGTGCCCCCTACATATGGCAGCCCCCAGCCACCGCCATAGGTCGTTCTATGAGTGGGCGCATCCCTGAACCCACCCCAGGAAGAGAGAGCAGTTCTCCGGATGCTCGATCTCTTCCTTCCTTCTCCTGCCAACCCACAGCCACCTGAGCTGACTTCCAAACCTGGGTCGCCGGCATGACGCATGGTGTGGCATCCAGTGCCTCAAACCTCAGTGCCACCGGGCCACCAGCCTCAACTTTCTTGGCCTGCATGTGTATCTTACGGTAGCATGTCAATTGAGCAATGGAATTACGGTGATGGCAATTTCAGCAATGTCAATTCAGTGAATATTAAAACAGTGACAGTAACTTTTCAGCACCCTACAGTACATGCAACAATTGTTTCCCCCCCTCCCTGAGGCACTACAACCTTGGAGTTAGTTATATAAGTAAGGGGGGTGTAGGGGGCAAAGCAGTAATGCAGTTGTCACCCTTAATGTAGGGTGCACATATGCACCATCGCCCTTTTAACATTCACTGAATTGCTCTTCAGTGGATTTGTGGTCGCCATAATTCCATCACTCAATAAACATGGAGCTGTATCTGACATGCATTCAATTTTGGTCCATTACTTGGTGAATCAAGTCTACAGTAGCAGCAATCAGCAGGAAATTTTGCTGTCACAGAGCAAATTGAACTTTGTGATTTTGCATTGCAGCTTGAATGAAATTTGCACTATGAAGTTTGCAAAAGGCACTGTAGAACTTTGAGTTATGCACCTTTGACCGCTGTGCACTATGTGAGGTGCTCAGAATACAAACTGTGGATACCGTAAGAACTGAATCTTTCCTCCTCTTCTTTTTTACTTTCTATTGTTGCCCCAGTTTTTACTTGCCAGCTATCAGCTCCTCATTCCACCTTCTTAAATCCTTCTCACTGCTATAGGAGTCCTCTGATGGTCCAACCCATTACAGGTCTTGCTTGACACCCTCTCTAAAAGCCTGACTGTAATCCACAGTTTGTTCCCTGTGGATGGGCGAGGGTGGATTCCTCAGCTTGATGCTGTTAGGATATTTTTTAACACTAAGTCATCCCTTATCCCTCCTCAAGATGTGCTCCTGAGAAGCAACATAAAAGAATGCCTCTCAGGGCAATCAAAATGCTGGGTGAGTCCTTCCCTACCATTTTAACTCTCCAGCTGACTCCACTCTTAGCTTGTGATGCCTCCACATCACTTGCCAGGCAAGTGGGTGCATGGTGACATATGGCCACTCCAGAGGTACCACTTATTCCTTCCTGCAAAATGCGCCTTCCCCCTAAGCTACCAGAGGGCTTTCATACAGCAGAAGGGGGTGCCCTTTTTTCCAAAGGCAGGAGGTGTCCAAGGCAGATGCCAAAACCCCACCTAACTGGTCAGCACCAGACATCCTGAGCTCTGGGCACAAATCCAGGTCATCTGGATTACAGGCGATAGCACTCCCACTACACTAGCTGGCCAGCCCCAACAGCTTTTCCTCCCTTGTTGTGTCCTGTACACATATCCTGCTTGTCTAAGCAGCCCTATGGCCATGGAGCATTGCTTGTGTTTGAAATATTTATATTGGAGTTCTACTGGAACAAACTGGGCTTCTTCACTGACATAGGGCTATGTCAAATTATTTTTTTAAGTAATGTTAGCTGGAGTAATGTAAAAAAAAATTGTATACCAATCAGTAGCAAAACAAGGTGTCTACAGTAGTCTCTAGTATTATTCAATAAGTAACCTTAAAGGATACTACTATCAAAATTTGCAAAAAAAAAATACATGTTGTCCAATGTTTTGATGTGTGTGTGTAATCTTAGTGCATCTTTGCCTTTGTTTTCTGTTAAGACGTTTTATCTAGATTTGCCTACTTGTTTTATGACCTGTTGGGATCTCTGCATTTGCTTCTTTTATTATCATCCATTCCTTTCCCACAATGCTTCCACTCCCATGTGACAAGGATGCACTGGAGACCATCAGTTAAGTAAATGACAGCTTTCTGTCTAGTTTACAGAAGTAGAACTGTGGTGGTAAGTGTCTTTACTCATCCAGTGAGCACTAATAATGGCAACAATCACAGTCTTGCAAACCCCTGAGGGATGATAGAATGGGCTATTGTTTAAGAAAAGAGCTAGAGTCTTTATTGATTATAGCTTTGATGACCTGGGTGATTTGTCTGCTTTTTATGGCTGTGTTTGGTTTGATCAAAAGAATGGCTTTACAAACAATTCCTGGATAGATATAGACACACCTAGAAAAAAAAAAAAAAAGACTGGATTAGAGTTATTTAGCTGAGGCCAGAACAGACACTTAACAGCCCAGTGCATGTTAGACATGGCAAAAAGTTGCCAGTGATCTCAAACACATCACTGTCACGTGCAGCAAGAGGCACTATAGGGGGAAAGAAAGGTTATAAACAAAGCAAGCATAAATATCTCCAGGGTCATAAAACATGTAGGTTCATTTCAAAACAAATCCTAACAACAAACAAAAGAAAGGACACACTAGGACTACACACGCAAATCAAACAATACACATTTTTTCTGTAAATTTTGATTGCAGTTTTCCCTTTAAAATGTATATCTCATTTCATCTTATCTACCATCTCTCTCTCTCTCCATTGAAGGTTTCTTCAAATGGATTTTCCCCCTTTATTGATATTTAGTAAAAATAGGGAGGTGAGCTGCATGGTTTTTAGAAAAGGACAATTAAATCATTTGCTTACTATAGAGGTCAGATGGTCGGGGATTACTTGATAACTTTTCTCCATTTTCTGGACTAACAGGATTATGGGCTGGATTTTCATTCCTGCATAAATGTTCTGGAAACTCTAACTGGTATGAAAGCATTAAAGGCATTATGCAAATGCTGACATTTTACAGTATGTGGGCAATTGCAATATAATCATCATGATTTAGGACACCTCTTCAAGAAAAGACTGTGGACTGATGCACATGATAAATAAGTGGTCTGTTATCTACAAATTGTTCTGATTTTTTTATATATACGTATTTTAGAATTTTTTTACCCCATTTTCTCATCAACTCAGGACCTCAGCAGACACGTATGTGCACATGCATGGATGAACACGCCAGGGACCAGCTCGGCCACTTCCACCCCACTCCTGGCTATCGCTGCCACCCCTTCCTGCCTATGCTTCCCACTGGACATCCACCCAATGGGAGCAGAATGATGGGGGTGCAGGCCACCACCCCGGGAGGAGAGAGCTGCCTTGCAGCTGCTCAGTCCCACTCCCTCCCCCCATGCCTGTTTCCCAATGACCTGAGGTAATTCCCAAACTCGGGTCACCGGCGTAGCATGAGGTAAGGCAGTTGTTCTGATTTTTTAATCTGTTTTTTTTTTTATAAGGTAAATATTAGGGCAGACTGGATGGAGCACAAGTCTTTTTTGCCATCACTGTCTGTGTTCTATTTTACTAAGACAAAACTATGACTACAATGTACCACAGTTATGTCTTACTCAGCAGAATGAGCCAATGAAAACCTGTTCCTGGTTGCTTTTCAGTTTGATAAAGGGGCGGTTCCAAAACAACAATTGACTGAAGAAGGAAGAAAAACTCTGTCCCATTTAAGCATTTGCCAGACCACATAGAGGTATGGGTTGAATAACAAGGAGGCTCAAATGGATGTCAAAGGGAAAAGGCTTAGAAACAATTGTGTGAAAATATTACAGTGCTTCATAACAGAGAATGGTTGGGTTGAGGCACACATTGCTGAGGGCAGTGGTGGAGCTGAACACACTACAGATTTTCAAACTGAAGCTAGACAAGTTCATGAGCACACATGCGATCTCTGGGTATGCCCATTGAGTCATGGGGGGGGCAGACTCAGTGGACTATGGCTTTTTCCATTTTGTGTACATGTTTCTATGTTCTTATCCTTACAGTCAGTATACTCATCCTTAATTCTTTTACAGTTTCACTGTAGAGCTGGGTAAAGTTAGAAAGTTCCGAAGTCACTGAATTTTCATGAAATTCTCTGAAACCTCACTAATTTGGGGAGGGAATTTTCTGAAGTATTTTAATTGGTCATAACGTGGTCCATTGTGCAGATAGAATTCTGAAATGTGGCACACATATTGTATGGTATAGGTCCTATAAGTGTGGTAAGTTTCATAACATTTGGATGAAGGGTAGATAAGTTATAGGGACTCATAATCTGGCAATTTAATATTCATGTGAACATTTCTGAAAATATTTCTATACTTACTGTACAACTTAGCCACCTTTGGAGCAAGATGATTTAAAACTTAGATGCATACTTTCTTGGAAGAGTCATAGAAACTGCTAAACAGAGAAGTAATGCTTATGCAAATTGTAAGTTTTGGCAGTGGCCTGCCTCCCGATACGACTTCCGAACTGGGTCATGCCAGCATGACCCTCTGATGCAAGGCAATGGGGGTTGCTTTAAAGTCTAATATTTAGGGTCAATGAACCTAAAAAATTGGTGATATGCTGTTCTCTAGCTTTAAACTTATTGAGGCTTAACCCTTTGAGAACTGAATATGTGTGAACGTACATAGATTCTGGATGTACAGTATATATACGTCCACAGTCTTTTAAGGGTTAAAATTCAGCAGTTTACATAATTGCAAAATGTAATTTTAAAATTCATAAATGTTTGAAGGCTTATAACTCAGTCATCTTCAATCACGGGATTTAAGAATGCATGGGCTAGACATAAAGGAATTCTGGAGGTCAAGGGTAAGGGGCAATAGACTTCTAGGAAAAGATAAACTGAACTTACAAGCTCAAATGGGCAGACTGGGTGGGCCATAAGCCCTTTCCTGCCGACACTATGTATCTTTAAAGCAAGACACCTTGTTGTATGCCACAACTCAGCAGCACCCCTTAGAAGAAATGTAAATTCTAGTGTGTGAAGCAACATAAAAGGTTTGAGCATGCTAACTTTGAACTAGTGACAAACCTTAGCCCACCCCAAATAGGTCCTAATTGTGTTTGAATAATAGCTTAGCCAAGTGTTTTTAAAATATGTAAAGGATTCTTTAGCTAGGAACAGAAAGGGGTATCAAATATGTACTGAGATGGAGTCTATATCCTTTTACTAGTTTTATTTGAAACAGGGGTTCTGCCTCAATTAAAATTCTTCAGGCATCTTCATACTAGACCTCCACTGCTTATCATGACACTGTATTAGGATCAGCAGTATCTCCTCAGACATTGGGACTGGAGCAAAAACTGGATGTTTGGGGGGTTTGAAGTACAGTAGCATAACTTTGGAAATGAGGATCAGATACTAGGGTAGACTTTAGCATCAGAGAATGCAGGCAGGGGATTTAAAGCATTTCAGTATTTTGAATTAGTGATCAGGGGTTATATTAGGACATGGTAGTTGGAAACATAAGAGGGGGATTTAAAGTACTAACTTTTGGAAATGGGAATCAGGGACTAAGAGCAGTTTTGGCAGTAGCAGTTGTAGGGTGGAGGAACTGAAGTATTTCAGCATTTGGGAACAAGGATTGAGGTTTTTGTAACAGCAGTAGAGAAATGTGGGTGTGGCATATTTTCAACACCAAGGGTTAGGGACAGGGAAGCTGCTTATGGTCTTCTCTTTTTCCTTTTTCATAAATTGACAAAGCTTAGTGGGAGGAGCCAAATCAGAAGCAAGAAATGCTGCTAGTTCTAGGAGCAATAAAAATGTTGGCAAAAGCTTAGTTTTTATTTGATATTGCATTTGTCAAAAAAAATAGTTTGTCAGCAGGTATACTGTACATTTGAAATTAAACAAGCATTTGTCAATGCCGAACGTTCGCTTGCAGGTATTTGCAGTGGTATTTGGCACTTGAACATGACTTAAAAAAATCAGTGACAAAGAAGTACAAGCATTTGTCAGTGCTGAATGTTGCTTGCTTCTATGTGCTGTTTAGGTATTTGGAAGTCATTGGAGTGCAAATATTGAAAAATCACAAACTTACGAGCGTGCGTAGGAACTGCGCAACGCACGCTTGTAAAACAGTCATTTTTAGGAATCTTTTCACCAAATTTTCAACATAGCCATTTTAAGACCTCTGCTAATGAACAGTGTCACTGTGATTTTCTTAATGTGTCCCATACATTGATTTCGCACACCAACTGCGCCATTGTGCGCTATGGCGGAAACACATTTTGGGCAGGATGTGAAAAATGACAGCTGTACTGCTCGCGAGGAGGTGTAAAATAGCAATGTTGAAATATGGAGGAAAATATTGAAAATTGTGAACTGCTTTAGCCGCATGAGGAACGCGCAATACACGCTTGTAAAACAGTCATTTTTGGAATTTTGCACCAAATTTTCAACATGGGTTTTGGGACCCCTTCTCATGAATGATGTCACTGTCATGGCGTTATTCGGGCCTGAAGGGTGATTTCACACACAGACTGAAATCACCCTCGGGCCGGAATAACGCCATGACAGTAGACATTATTCATGAGACGGGTCCCAAAACCCCATGTTGAAAATTTGGCAAAATTCCAAAATGCCTGAGTTATGCAATAAAGTTGAAAACTCCTATCTAGCCCATTATACAGCTTACGGCATTTCCTCAGCTCGCGGTCGGCTTTGAAGACTGCGAGCGTGTTCCCGGTCCACCGATGATCGTTGCGCTGAGCTCCGGAGTAAGTATGGGTGAGGGGTGGGGAGGCAAGTGCGCAGTGGGTGAGTGCGGGTTGTGGGAGAGGCGGGGAGACTGCGTGGGATGGTTTTAATTTACAGGGTTTTACAACTGGCAGCGGGGACGTTTGCCACACTGGGGTGGGCTTCCAGCATGGCAGAAGATGGCTGGTGGAGCATGGAGCTGACGGGTTGGGCACCCCATCGGCAGACAACATGGGACATTGCCACGATGGGGAGGCCCCAGTGTGGCAGAAGATAACTGGGGGCCATGGAGGCGAAGGGGATTGGGCACCTGTCGGCAGACGGCGGGGGCGTTGCCACGCTGGGGTGGGCCCCAGCGTGGCAGCAAAGATTTGGGCGGCGTGATGCGGTGCTGTATGACAGCTGTGGTTTCTTTGAAGAGAAGACCTCCGCTGTCATACACAGCACCATCGTCCGATTGGTGCAGGATCAATGCCTGCTCAATGGAGCAGGGATTGCAGGGAGGCACACCTCCAAAGTGTCCTATTCTCCCAAGACGTTCCTTGTGCAGCGCCGCATATAACGTAAAAAGGAGATTTTTAAACTGGAGTGTCACTTTAAAGGGCAAAAGACTAAGAAACATTTTAAAATCATAATACTGATTTCAGCTTCAGATCAACTTATATTTCATGTCCTTTTTTTACATTCTCTTCCATCTGCTCGTCATTATTGAGGACATTTGTAAAAAAAAATGATCCCTTGAGCCATTAGACATTACCTGTTTTTGATGGTTAACCCCTCCCCCCTCAGAAAAAGCCACAGTTGTTTCCTTGTGTAAGAAAGAATTATGACTTTTGATTTCAAGTGGGCAGTAAGTCACAGAAGTAGAGTAGTGTTCTGCATAATTTTTAAATTCTGACAAAATGGAATTCTGTGGAATTTCAGAAAATTCTAATTCTGTGGAATTACATTATAGTAAAATTTTGAAAGTGGAATGGAACCTTTTTTTTCCTGGGGGGGGATTAGTAATCCACTGTTTTATAAACTATTGATTCCTATTCCACAATCCATGGGAAATTATTCCACAGTTTATGGGATCCACAGAAAGTTATTCCACAGTTTACATGATTTTTCTTTTCTTAATGCAGTAAGCCACTGCAAAGCAATTTTTTTAAATCAAGATGGAAATGTGAAAGGAAAAGTGTTCCTCCCACTGGGACTTGAACTCAGAACCGTAGCATTCCATGCTATAATTCAAACACGTATTCCATGCACATAATTCAAATGAAATTCCAGAATGCATTTTAGAAGTGGAATAGCCATTCTGCATGAATTCTGCCAGTCCAATTACACATTTGCCATTCTGCAGAGCTCTGGAGCAGAGGGAGTCTAAAGGACAGCCATCCTGTTTCCAAGCAAATGTCCCAAGTAATAAAGAAGGAGAGAAAGATAAACTGAGAAAATTTGTAACACAAGCTCTGTTGTATCTAAATACAGTATTTTCAGTTTTCCTAGAGGGGTCAGTTGCTCTTAACCTTCCATGGATGGCAGCTGTCATGTTGAAAACAATTGAGTTACCAGTTCTATATTCAAGTCATTTTGTAATTTTAAGAGGCTTTATACCTTTCTTTGTCAGTAACCTTCCTTTGTAAATGGCAAAGAGTGCTACGAAATTATCTGCCAGAAAGTAGACTTTCAGAAAATAATAAGTGATGCTGATTTTGCACATGGGAATACTTACATAAAGAATTTCTGACAGTTTGTGATAAGCATTTGCTTTATAAAAAGTGTCTGAGTTCGACTCAGGAGTAATCATTATCCCTGGATCATGCTTAAGTGGATTGACACATTTAACAAAAGAGTGACTGCATGACATTTTTTTTTCCATTACTTGTGACCTGAGAGAAAAGTAAAAGTTATTGTTACATGTGGAATAAATGCATCCAATAGTTCTGTGATGTAAAAGTACAATATTATGCGGATTACTGGGACATATACTACTATACATATCCAGTTACCAAGGGACTTTGGTTAAGGTATATACCAACTTTTTAATGAGGAAGGGGTTACCCTAATAATGATTCTGAGCCATTTAAATGAGCACAGACACACTTTTGTTTTACACTTCTGGAGGACTTAGATACATAGCTCGCATGGGACAGCAAAATACTAAAATACCATCCAATCTGCCCTGTTGGTCCTACAGTACCTAGAATTCCTCAATCCTTTTGGAGCTTCCAGGGCCCCTGCCCTCCTTTTTGTTTCTAATTACTGCTTTGTACATATCCCATCCGGTTCTGAATCCTGTGATAGTTCTAACATAAATTGCATTACTGGGTGGAATATTCCACCTATCTGCAACTCACTCTGTAAAGAAGTATTTCCTTCAGTCCTTCTTGAATTGTGCCCCTACTAGTTTGAGGCCCCTGGTAGTCAAGTTACTTCTCAATTTAAATAACTCCAAGGAGTCCATCCTGTTGTGTCCCTGGCTGTATTTGTAGGTTTCTACCATACCCCTCCCCCCCAATATTATAGTGAGCAATTGTTTAGACTATCTAACCTTTCCTGATAGACCCTAACTTGCTGTCCCTGGATCTTTTTTGTTGCCCACTGCTAAATAGTTTCCATCTTTTCCTTATCCTTTTCAAGATGAGGGTTCCAAAACTGCATGCAGTGTTCCAGATATGGCCTAATCAATCACTGTACAGCTGCAATTTCACACCTTGGATTTGACCAGTGAAACTTTGCCTGATACATCCCAGCATTGTATTAGCATTCCCATATGCTATCCCATATTCAGAAGAGGATTCCAAGCTGCTGTACTTGTATGTATGTTATGACACCTAGGTCCCATTCCTCTTCTGAATGCTCTAATGTGACTCCACTAATGCTATATTTAATCAGTGGATTGTTGTCACCAATGTACATCCCTTTACATTTTATGGAGCTGAATTTTAACTGTCATATTCTGGGCCACTGTTCTGCCTTCTCTACGTCCCTTTTCATGCTGTTGAAATCTTCATCATTGTTTACCCTCCTGCAGTTTTGTGTCATCTGCATACAAACTCACTTTAGGATCTGCAGTGACAGTACAGGCAGGGACAAACTGGGCAGACTGGGTGGGCCAAGCAGTCCTTATCTGCCAACAAATTCTATGTTTTTGTGTTTCAATGTTTGCTCTGAACCCCACCCCAATATTATTTATAAATATGTTGAAGGGCCAGGTCCAACCACTTGGGCACTCCATTTGTGACTTTCCTGACAGCAGAGAATTTACCATTCAGGACTCATTCAGGGCTTAGAAACTGTCGTGAATAAAATCAAGTCTCCCTTGTGGCTGCGGAAGAAAAGTCAAATCTCCCAGGTAGATGCCGTGAACAATCAAATCTCCTAGGTAACTGTGGTGAACAATCTAGACTCGTGGCAGTGGTAAAAAATCAAGTCTCCCAAGTAGCTGTGGTGGACAATCAAGACACTTTGGTGGCTGTGGGCAATCAAATCTGTCAGACAGCTGTGGTGGACACTCATGTTTCCCAGATACACATGGTGAGCAATCAAATTTTCCAAGCAACTGTGATGGACAATCAAGTCTCTGGTGGCTATGGGAGACAATCAAATCTCCCCAGGTAGCTGTGGTAGGCAATCAAGACTCTATGATGGCTGTGGTTGTTAAGCAAGCCCCCCAAAGTGGGGGGGGGATCAAATCATACAAGTGGCTATGGTGGTAAAGCAAGTCCTCCCATGGGTCAGTGGGGGGAATTAAATTATCCAGGTGGCTGTGGTGGCCACACAAGTCTCCCAGGTGAGTGGTAGACAACCAAGTTTCTGGGTGACTGTGATTTTCAATCAGGTCTTCCCGCATAGCTGTGGTGGAAAAATCAAGCTTCTCAAGAGGTCATGACATACATTACATTCTACTTGCCCCCATGGCTGTAGCAAAACAACAGTCTTAGCAACTTAGAAACATAAAAAATTGTCATTAGAAAATGACTGGTAGGCCCACCCAGTCTGTTCAAGGGTTCCCTGTCTATTGTACCTCTTCAGACCCTAACTGGTCTTGGGGAGCCCTTCACCATTGACCACAACATTTTGCTAAATAGGTTTAAAAAATCTGACTTGGGCTTTAATGCTCTACTGTGGTTCTCAGCTTACCAGAGCTCCAGGCAACAATGTGTCAGAGCTGATGATCACTGCTTGGATATTATCAACAAAGGTGTTCCCCAGGGGGAGTCGTAGGACCCCTTCTATTTCTGATCTACATCGATGAGGTACCAAAGCAGAGCTCTGAAGTTACTAAGCTATTTCTGTATGCAGATGACACAATACTCTACACGCATAATACAGATGCCAGGTCTGTGATTACAATAATCAAAGATTACTTCAATAAAACTCAAAACAATTCTTAGGGACCTGAGACTGCTGCTGAACATAAGGAAAACCCAATGGTTGCTATTCAGCAAGAAAGCTGTTGCCTCAACCCTTCTTTCTCTAAAATCCGCAGAGGGTACAGAAATCTGCAGAGTAAGCAACTGTAAATACCTGGGTATCCACTTAGACGAACACCTAATGTTTAACTTCCACATTCTAAACCTCTCAAGCAAACTGAAAAGCCTACTAATTTTCTTCTACAGAAACAAGTTATTCTTTAGTGCACCAGTAAGAAAATACCTGGTTAGCTTCCTATTTCTGCTCAAGCTGGACTATGGTGACTGTATCTACAGAAACACCTCATATGCTTTTTTTGGTACTCTGTGACCCACTCTATCATAATGCTTTGAGATTCATAACAGGCCTGCCCTGGAAACCTCGCCACTGTTTTCTTGTATGAAACAGTAGGTTGGACCTCTCTTGCCATGAGAAGACAATTGCACTGGTATAACTTCATGTATAGCATCATAGTAAACGCAGTCCCATCCTACCTAGTGAGCAAGCTTAACCTAAGACCATCAAGCATATACAACCTCAGAACAACCAACTTTCCAAGTTTCACGGTACCTAGGGTTAAAACAAAATCTGGAGACTGCACCCTTGCAATAACCATTCCGCGCTCATGGGAGGACATCCAGAAATGTTTGCGGTTGTCTGACATTGTACCTTACCCCTAGTTTAATACCCACCTAAATAAATTGTTACACTGTTGATGCGACTGCTATGGCTGATCTTCCTGCTTCTTAGAACATAAATATTTACTATTATATGGCGCTTGTACAAATATGTTGTAAACTGTATGTAATAACTCTGTGCTTCCGACTGTATGTCATTCCTTGTTCCTTGTACTGGATGTAAGTGTAAAAGAGAGCTCTAGCTCTCAATTTGCCTTTCAATACACATTAATTGATTGTTTCTGTAATATGTCCCTGTGTCTCTCCCATGCATGCTTGAAGTCTTCCGCCGTTCTATCTTCCAAACCTTTAACTAACAGTTAGTTCCATGTTTCTTCCACCCTTTCTGTGAAGAAATATTTGTCTTTTCTCACCTCCTTCCTGAAATTTCCCCCCTCCAATTTCATTGCATGCCCCCTAGTCCTGGAGCTTGTCCTCTTTTAGAAGAGGCTCCCTCCCAGCACTCTGTTCATCCCTGTGAGGTACAGTACTTGAAGATCTCAATCATGTCACCCCTTTCTCCTGTCCTTCAGAGTGTACATATTGAGATCCCTCAGTATCTCCTCTTCTAGGCAGTATTGTGGTTAAACAAGCCTTTCAGGGGGCTGTGATGGAAAGCTCAAGTATCCCAAGTTGGAGCATGTAAGTTGACTAGAAGGAAGGAATAGATTGGGTGCCCAGAGCAGACAGGTAGGAGGGGAAGGAGGAGAGCCAAAATATAGCATGAATGGAGGAGCAGTGAAGGAGATGTTGTGACTCAAGGGAGGAAAGATTGAGGCTGAGGTAGAGGGAGCAGTAGATGGTAAGGGGCATTTACAACAAAGTGGCAAAAATAGTTGGAAAGGGCATCCAGTCAGGCTAGTGTGGTTAGAGGTGAATCACTGTAAACCTTGCCTGTGTAGCTGAATGGCAGCCATATAGAAACATAGAAACATAGAAACATAGAATTTGACGGCAGATAAGGACCGCTTGGCCCACCCAGTCTGCCCATTTCCCTACCTACTGGATAAGCTGCAGATCCTAGTTAACCAGCAGCCTACTTCTTCCTACCCCCAACCCCCAGAATTGCCTTATGACTATCCCATGCATGCTTGAATTCCACCACTGATTTTGACTCCACAACCTCCTCCAGAAGGCCATTCCATGCATCCACAACCTCTCTGTGAAAAATACTCTCTAAATTACCTCTCAGCTGCCCCCCATCTTCAAATTGTGCCCTCTTGTTCTTGCACACTCTTTTTTGAAAGATGCTACCCTCTTGGACTTTGTTGATTCCCTTGAGGTACTTGAAAGTTTCTATCATGTCCCCCCTCTCCCTCCTTTCCTCGAGGCTATACATATTAAGCTCCTTAAGTCTCTCTTCATATGTCCTCCGGTGTAGACCCTGAACCATTTTAGTTGCCCTCCTCTGGACAGCTTCCATCCTGTCTATGTCTTTTGGAGATTGGGTCTCCAGAACTGCACACAGTACTCCAGATGGGGTCTCACCAGCTGTCTGTACAGAGGGATAATAACTTCCTGTTTTCTACTGGTGATGCCTCTCCTATGCATCCCAGTATCCCCCAACCCTCCTTGCTGCCTTCTCACATTGCTTGCCCACCTTTAGGTCATCTGATATGACTACCCCAGGTCCCTTTCCATTTTGTTGTTGTTAGTATCTCACCCCCATTGTGTACTCTTCCCTGGGTTTTGTTTCCCAGGTGCATTACCTTGCACTTCTTAGCATTGAATCTAAGCTGCCATACATTTGACCATTCCTCTAACCTTGCCAAGTCCTTCTCATCCTTTCCACCCCACCCTGTGCATCAACTCTGTTGCAGATCTTAGTGTCATCTGCAAAGAGACATACTTTTCCTTCCAGTCCTTCTGCAATGTCACTTATAAAGACATTGAAGAGGACTGGTCCTAATACTGAACCCTGCGGTACCCCGCTAGTAATCCTCCTTTCTTCTGAGGGACTCCATTTGCTATTACTCTCTGTGTCCCTATTCTCCAGCCAATTCTTTACCAGGCTGTCATCCTGGGACCCACTCCCAGGCTGGCTAACTTATATATTAATCTTTTGTGTGGGACTGTTCAAATGCCTTGCTAAAGTCTAGGTAAGCCATGTCCACAGCCCTCCCTGATCTACTACTTTGGTCACCCAGTCAAAGAAATCTATCAGATCTCGTCTGGCATGACCTTCCCTGTGAATCCATGCTGCCTAGGGTCCTGTGCCCTTCTGGCCTCTAGATATGGCAATTCTTTCCTTTAGAAGTAATTCCATCATTTTCCTATCACTGAGGTTAAACTAACAGGTCTATAGTTTCCTGCTTCTGCCTTGCTCCCACTTTTGTGAGGGGAATCACATCTGCCCTCCTCCAGTCCTCAGTACCACCCCATCCTCCATGATTTGTTAAAGAGGGTAGTCAGTGGTGTCACTAGTTCTACCCTTAGTTCTTTAGAATTCTGGGATGAATCCCATCAGGCCCCATTGCTTTGTCCACCTTCAGTTTTAAGAGTTCTTTCAGAACCCTTTCTTCTGTAAATGGCTGGTATCAACTTCTGTATCCAGAGTGTTACTACTGTTTGTTTTATGTACCTCCCTCTTCCTTTGTAAATACTGAGCAAAATATTTGTTTAGTATCTCTGCCTTTCACATTCTCCCTCTGCCCACCCTCCTCCCTTTATTAAGCCTCACTATCCCTCCCTTGGTCTTCCTTTGCTCCCTGATGTACCTATAAAAGGTTTTATTCCTTCTTAACTGAGTTGGCTATCTTTCCTCAGTTTGGGCCTTTGCTGTTCTGACTGCCTTCCCAGCCTCCTTTTGCTTTAACTGATACAGTTCTCTGTCCTGCTCCCCAGCATGCATTCCTTTACTCCCGAATGCTTCTTTTTCTCTTGAACCTTCACTGCCACTCTCTCTGAGAACCATAGTGGTTTCTTACATCGTCTTGTTTTGTTTATTTGCTTCACACAAAGGCTCGTTACCTCTGTGATGGCAGTTTTATTATTCCCATTGTTCTTCCACCCTCCTTCCCGCCCATTTGCTAGTGCATTCCTTAGGCACTCACCCATTTTGCAAAGTCATCCCTCCTAAAGTCCAGTACTTTTGTCTTTGTATGGCTTGACTCTATTGCTGTGTTTATTGTGAACCATACTGTTCGATGGTCGCTAGTTCCCAGATGGCTACCCACTTTACATCTGTGATCCTCTCTCCATCTCCATTTGAGGTATCAAGTCTAATATTGCTCCCTCTCGAGTGGGCTCCAGTACTAGTTGTCTAAGGCATGCCCCCTGTGGGCATCTAGAATAACTGCACTCTTGAGTGGCAGCTGCAACTGCGCTCCAGTTAACATCTGGCATATTCAGATCACCCATCAGCAATATCTCCCTTTTTCTGCCATTCTAAGTATACTTTCTATCATTTCCTTGTCCATCCTCCCCCTGAGAAGGGTCTGTCTCTAAACCCTGTGCGGATTGTGGTGCCATTGCCTGTCTCCAAATTTACCCACAGTGCTTCTTCTCCTCCCTGTTTACCCTTTTGTTCTGTTGCTTTTATTCCTTCCCTTATGTAAAGAACTACTCCCTCCCCTCTTTTACCCTCCCTGTCCCTCCTGTAGATAGTGTATCCTGGTATGTTTACGTCCCAGTCATGGTTTTGTGTGTACCATGTTTCTGTGACTGCCACGATATCCAGATGTTCCTCCTCCATCAAGGCCACTAATTCAGGAAGCTTGTTACCTAGACTACGGGCATTGGTACTCATTGCTCTCCATTTTTGATGGCCTTACCTTCTGTTGCAGCATCCCCACTGACCGCTCTACCTTGGTCTTTTCTCATTTAGTACCCTGTTTTGTAGGGAGAGGCTGGGATTTTTCTGCTGCTTGTCAGTGCCTCCCCATTGACTAGTTTAAAAGCTTGCCAATGAAGCATTTAAACCGATTGCTCAAAAGACTTGTTCCCTTCTGGACAGATGCAGACCATCCTGCCAGTATAGGCTGGTGTCCCTCCAGGTGGAACCCCAGTCCCAATGAAGCTAAACCCTGTGCTCCGCACCATTTTTCAACCATTCATTAAACTGCTTGGTGCCAATTACCCTCGCCTCCCCATGCCTTTGACAGGCAGCACCTCTGAGAAGGATACTGTGTTTGCTACTTGTCTTAGGCCCTCCCCAACTCTGCAATGTCCTCCTGCACTGCTCTAACCTCATGATGAGCCAAGTCATTTGTCCCTAGGTGGACAATTCGCCCAGCTCAGAATCCTTGCAGCTGTTGTTGTGATCCTGAGGATGCGCTTCCTGTCCCTCAAGCCATGGCACCAGGCAGGCACCTACTCAGATTTCCAAGCTCCTCCCAGTTCTATCCCCCTAATAATTGAGTCCCCCACCAGGAGCTGCTTCCTTTCCTTGTGGTGTCCTCTGCCTCCTTCCTGTGGGCCTCCCTTGTGACAGTTGTCCTCAGCCTCCTTAGTCTCCTCTGCGGGTGTATCTATGGGGAGCTATGCTCCCCAGAATGGCGATATGGATTGTGGTGTGTAACATCTGACTGGGTGTGCCTCTGTTTCACCATCCTCATCCTCCCTGAGCCCACTGTGGTCCAACTGCTGTGCTTTCTTTGCAACCTCTGAGGTAGTGGTGGTGGTTCTGGTGCTCCCTGGATGGGGAGGTTCCCTTCCTACTGTCCTTTGTGGCCTGGGGGAAGGTCCCTGTACTACTGTCCAGTGTGGCCTGAAGACGGGCAACTTCCTCCCTCAGGGCAGACAGTTGTCTGCAAATAGGGCAGCATCTCAGCCTCCAGAAAGACTCCCAGAAGACTGCTTCCCCACAGCCATTACATTGCACTACTCCACATTTTTTTTTTTTGTGTGTGATTGGTTTGTAATGTAGAAATATATATTTATATTATAGTGTTTATGCTTATATTGTCAGTGCAGTGTGCTAGAGAGGATATGACAGTGACATGCACCTTGCACTCTTGAGGAAATGATGTCAGAACCCCAGGTATAAAGGAACTATTTCCAGGGGTGGGTGGGGTGAGGGGTGGGAAGGGGTTGGGCCTAAACTGTGCCCTCTAAAACAATCAGCTAGAAGCTCTGACCCACTGCTGCAATGAGTGCCTTCCTGTCAGGAAGATGCCCTACACAACAATTTGATAGATAAATACCCTGCTAATCAATCAGAGAAAAATCCACACATCCAAGTCAGACACAGGTAAACCTTCCAAGTCAGACACAGGTAAACCTTCCCAGCCCCAAAACAGGCCTGGTGGTTTGTGCTCTGAGAGCTGTCCACCCCAAAATAAGTCAGCTGTGCTTTAAACTCTTCCTGCACTGAAAATCTTAAGAATTGTAACAAACAAACATAAACCTTAATCCACCACCCTCTGTTGCTTAAAAGGCCATCTTTTCCTGTTTCACACTGCAGGTTTTTCTGTGACCACTCCTTAACCCCAGTAACTCTGTTTAAAAAGAGTTTAACTATCACAAACTCCTACGCACCAGTAAATTATTTAAAATAGTTTCAGTCCCAAAAGCCTAGTAGTCAATCCAGCTACCCCCAAGGGACAACCAGAATGAAGTATTTAAACACTTATGAGGTTACTTCCAAGATAAGCAGAGTTTGCAAGTTTCTTTTCAACTCCTCAGCCACCTGAAATTTAAAAAATAGTTTAACTGTCAGCAAATCCTAGTAGACAATCTAGCTACCTCCAAGGACCTACCCAAATGCAGTATTTAAATCCTTCTGAAGTTACTAACAAGATAAACAGAGTTTACAACCCCTTCTTGGTTAAACCCTAAATAAATACGTGAATAAAAAGCAGTTACCAAGGGTAGTTAGTTTCACCTCCCACAGAATTAAGCAAAAGTGCACGTTTGTTGCAGATATCAAGTGCAATATAGAATTTCTCACACAGCTGCAGTTGAAGAAAGCAGTATCCTTCCAGCTCCAGCAAATGTGCTTGTGTCTTTGAAAATTGCAGCCTGTAGTGACTTATAGTAATCTGATCTAGTCTGGATATCTCCACCCAGGGCAATTTGTTGCCAATGGTTATATGTAGCCCTTCCTGTTCCAATACAACCTGTTTGGTCTGAAAATAATGTCCTGCCCCTAAGGCTGTCTGTGTTTCAGTTCACACTGCAGGATTTTCTGTGACCACTCCTTAACCCCAGTAACTCTGTTTAAAAAGAGTTTAACTATCACAAACTCCTACGCACCAGTAAATTATTTAAAAATAGTTTCAGTCCCAAAAGCCTAGTAGTCAATCCAGCTACCCCCCAAGGGACAACCAGAATGAAGTATTTAAACACTTATGAGGTTACTTCCAAGATAAGCAGAGTTTGCAAGTTTCTTTTTCAACTCCTCAGCCACCTGAAATTTAAAAATAGTTTAACTGTCAGCAAATCCTAGTAGACAATCTAGCTACCTCCAAGGACCTACCCAAATGCAGTATTTAAATCCTTCTGAAGTTACTAACAAGATAAACAGAGTTTACAAGCCCCTTCTTGGTTAAACCCTAAATAAATATGTGAATAAAAAGCAATTACCAAGGGTAGTTAGTTTCACCTCCCACAGAATTAAGCAAAAGTGCACGTTTGTTGCAGATATCAAGTGCAATATAGAATTTCTCACACAGCTCGCAGTTGAAGAAAGCAGTATCCTTCCAGCTCCAGCAAATGTGCTTTTCAGATTTCTTCTGCTTAAGAATACTATTGTAGGAGATCAGAAGTTGAAGGCAGGTTTTGTTGCTGTACAGTGTGCCAAGCTTGAGGCAGAGTTTAGTGTGCATGGTGTTGAAATGGTTCAAGGAGGTTTTGATCCAGCCACACACACAGAGGTACTTGATTTGGGGAACTTCTTCAAGGGTGTATCAAAACTTGTAGGAAGGTAGCAAAGTTATATATTGTCCTGGTGAAAGTACCACTCTGTCATTGAAAGTCCTGATCCTTGCCTCATCAAAGGTGGAAGCTCTACTCTCAATGGAAGATCTGGACATGCAGTTCAACTTGTCACCTAAATGTGGGATAATGTCCATCAAAAGATGGAAGGGAAATATACACTATCCAATGGGGAAAGTGATAAAGACAGAAGCTAACAACTTTGAGGAGATTAACACTTTCATGTTCAGGTACCACAGGACTCAGTAATGGGACCAGTCCTCTTCAATATCTTTATAGGGGACATTGCAGAAGAGCTGAAAGGAAAGGTATGCCTTTTTGCAGATCATACCAAAATCTGAAAAAGTGTGGACACTTAGGAAGGGGTGGAAAAATGTGCAGAGATTTTGGGAAAGTCAAGGAATGGTCAAAAACTTTGCAGTTGGGATTCAATGCCAAAAAGTGCAAAATAATGCACCTAGGACATAAAACCTTGGTGCTGAGTATATGATTGTGGGGTAGTATTAATAGTTACTAGGCAGGAAAGGGACCTGGGGGTTATCATATCTGAGGACCTCAGGTGGCAGGGCAGTGTGACAAGGCAATGGATAAGACTAGTGGAATGTTGGGTTGCATAGGGAGGGGTATCTTGAGCAGGAAGAGAGAGGTGGGGTTGCCATTATGTATCACTTGCTGGAGGGGTGCTAATGAGCAGCTAACACATTCAGATGTGTTCCCCACAAGCTCCTGACTCAAACACCAGACAACACTTAAAAGGGATTTTATTCTGTTAAAAGCATCTCTGTTTCACCATTGCTCATCAAAGATACAGTCTCTTATCATCACACATACTATAGAGGAATTTCTTACAACTTCTGCCCAACAGCAGTGAGAGGTGGCCAAGAAGGACACATGGCAGCAGGCTCGGCATACGGGACAGGAGGCCTGCACTGATCAGGAGGCCCTGGAGTGGACAATGCCAGCATCTGGCCAGACAGTCTCAGCCCTGGTGATGACAACCCCAAATTCTAAATTGTATAGCCTCAGAGAGAAACTCATAAATCTTTCCAAAGGTCTAGCTAAACACAGTCAACATATCATGGAGGTGGAAATCATGGTGGCAGCATTGAAAGAGTGCTCAGAGGGTCTTCTAAGCAAGCTGCAAAATTGGAAAAAGGTGAAGGATTTGGAGGAGGCTCCAGACTGCCAAGAAAATGTTAACTGGTGGAACAACTTGAGGATCTGTGGTCTTCTCAAAGGGATGGAGGGGACCGACTTGGGCGCATTCTTCAAGCAGTTTCTGCCAAAACTGTTAATTTTGGACTGCAAAGGTGGCAAGTTAGATCAAGCTCACTGTGCCCTGGTCTCACAACCACCAGTGGATAAGCCACCACACAAAGTACTGCATAATTTCAGTGACAAACAATGGATCTTAAAGGTATACGGAGCGGCTAAGCACATGAAATTTAAAGGTACTGTACTCAACTGTTTATCTACCAGGATTACTCTGAGTAAGTCCAAAAGAAGGGGCAAGGTTTTGGCCCTGCAATGGATGATCTCTGTTCCCATGAAATCAACTTCTTTTTGCTTACCCTGCAGTGCTAGGATTTAAATCTAATAGCACTCCTTCTGAAGGGAAATGATTTGTGCAGGACACTATTGGCAAAAACTGAACTGAGGGAGGGCATTTGTTATGTTTGTTTTATTTACTCTAACCCTCCATGAGTGATGCCTATTGCCCAGCTTGGTTTACCTTATAAATGTACCATCATTTGACAAGCCCGAGATGGTTTCTACGATTTTAGTGAATGCTGCCCACCTGTAGGCATGAGGGCTAGATCCATTATTTTGGAGATGACTCTGAGTGTATACCCCTAATATAAATGGCTTCCAAGGTCTGTGTTTTGTGCTTTCAGCTTTCCTTTTCACCCACCCACCTGATACCACTGAAGAGCTAAGTTTGCCTGCCCACCTGCTCGTTCCCAGTTATTAACCCACAGACTTTTGGGGATATTTTGGTTTGTTCTTACCCCAATATGCAGGTGATTTTCACTCTGCTTCATGCACTGACTCTGCTGACAATGAACAGGGCATTGCTTAAACTCACAGTGGTTGGTAGCTAGTGTTGTGCGAAATCGCAGAATTTCGTTCCATGAAATTTGCGCATTTCATAAAATATTTTGTGTGTGCAAAATTCTGCTGGTGAAATGCAGAATTTTGTCATCAAAATGCAAAATTTCACCCGTGAAATGTGGAATTTCAGCACTCACAGGCAAAATTCTGTCAGTGGTGGGTGAAATTCTGCATTTCATTGGTGAAATTCTGCATTTCATGGGTGAAATTTCACATTTCACACCCATGAAATATTTCACAGAATGCATGAAATTTTGCAAGATATTTTGTATGGTGAAATCCATGATTTTGCCAGAATTTTGCTGGCAAAATAATATTTCACTGCATCTCTATTGGTAGCAGAGGCTGGAATGGAAAGCTGTGACTGCTGGATGTGCTTGGGGTAAGACTGTGTCCCTCCTACTTGCTTTTCTTTTACTCAAAATGGGTTTGCAGTCTCTTTTCCCATGCTTTGGCAACTTCTTTATCTCCCTGCTGAGTGATACTGGTTCCCACCGTCAGTGACATCATGGCAACTCCATGTCTTTGATGTGAACAGAGCCAAAACTGAATGAGTATTGGTGGGGGTATCATGGTGGTGCAAGGATTATCAGCACAAGAGATCAGAGCTAGGTTTCCAAGCAGGACATTTGACTTCCCTCAGCCATCTAGTAAACTATTTGGGGCACTGATCATAGACATTGG
Source organism: Neoceratodus forsteri (assembly GCA_016271365.2). Lineage (NCBI taxonomy): Eukaryota > Metazoa > Chordata > Ceratodontiformes > Ceratodontidae > Neoceratodus > Neoceratodus forsteri. The sequence continues at coordinate 438,523,462 of JADMNL010000023.1, forward strand.
GTAATTCGGCTCTTTTTTGTGGAGGTGGGGGGATATAATGTTGCTTTGGGGCAGTTGGGATATGCATGGAGGCAGTTGGACATGGGGGGGTTGTATTTTCTACCAAAGCCTCTGGGATTTTAATGGCTGGTCTGGGTATAAGAGTCACAGGTGGGGTGGTTGCTGGTTACTATATTGCCAGTGAACTAAGTGAGAAGGCATGTTCTGAAGCAAAGGGGTATCATATCCCCATCCTACAGCAGTGATGGGGAACTTGCAGGAGGGAATCTGATTCAACCAGATTAAAAAAAATTAATTATGTTTTTTTTCTGCTCAACATTCGGGGGGGGGGGTACCATTGACTACAACACTTTTTAAGCTCTAGCTGCTGAGTCCCAATTGCTGTGCTTTAAAGCTCTTGGGCCCACCTGTACTGATACATTATTTTGATGATACACATGAGATTGCAGGTGCTTCTAATGCATGTTATTTTTTGTTTGTTTGTTTCTGTTTTAAATGTTCAAACTGTTTTACATGTTAGTCAGTTATTAGTTGTTAACTGTTTTGATAAATTTTATTCACTACACATTGGACAAATGATATAGGTCCCTTATGGTATTTTTTCCAGATCACAACGGGAGCAACTGTGCTTTTCCTGGGGGTAGGGGTCTTCCCTGACATTATGGAGTCAGATTCTGAGCTGAGGAGCTACGGCCCTCATCTCACCTAATACACTTAGATGCTCTTGACAAAATTCACATTGTTTCATGGAAAGTGAGGGGGTTCTCCACACCTCTTGAAACAGAAGAAGATTTTGACATCACTTAAAGGGTGAGCCACACAGGTGGCACTGATGCAGGAAACCCATCTCAGCCAGGCTGAGCACTGAAAATTGGAAACTCAGTGGGTAGAGAGATGTGATGATGTGTACTACAACTCCCACAAAAGAGGTGTGGTGATGCTTTTGCATAAGAGTTTGCCGTATTTCTGTGGTAGGGTAGTGGTGGACCCTACTGAGGGCAGGTATGTATTTATAACTAGCAGTGGATCCAAGAAGGTAATGTTTTCCTCTGTGTATGCTCCAGAAGTATCTGACAATCAGCTTTTTTAGGACTTATTGGCCCTGATTCACCGGGAGGGATTTGGGGTTCCTAATCCCAGGAGGCAACTTTAATTGTGCCCTCAAGCCACATCTTCGTAAGGACTCTGAAGTGGGTAGAAATGAGCAAGGGGTGGAACAATGGTGGCAAAGCCTCCTTGACCTTGGTCTGTTAAATGCCTGGTGGAGAGCTTACTCCTCTAACAGTGAGTATACCTTTTACTCCAACCCCCATGCCTCTTGGTCCCAAATAGACTATATTTTTGTTCCCAGAAACTGGTATCACTAGTTCAGTTGTGGGGAAAGGATATTAATGAAATTGCCTTCTTGGAACATGCCAGGAAGCAGTTCTGCTTGGTGGGGGGGGGGGGGGTGACCAAAGGCCCAAGCCTACTTGGAGATTTCCTACTCACTTAATTACCTCAAAGGATTTTAGGGACTATATGTCCTCTCAGTAGGAAATATATTCTTCATTCAGTGGGACATTCGCTCCTTCAGCAGCAGTCTTCTGGGAGGCTGTAAAGGCTTATATGTGCGGAATGCTAATTTCATAAGTGGCTGCTAAACATAAAGTTCATAGGGTAAAGCAGCAGGAAATGGAGGCTCAATTGAAGGTGTTGGAGAAGCAGTCCTATCAGGACAAGTCTCCCAAATGTTTGGCAAAGCTGGCTGCGGTTCACACCGCCCTAAATCTGCTCCTCACAGAGCAAGAAGAGGTAGCTTTGTTTTAGATGAAACAAACATTTTTGAGCAGGGCAATGAGCCCAGTATTATTCTGGTCAGGTTAGCCTTAGGGAGGAGAGTACTAATATCATCCCTGCAATATGCAACTTGAGAGGTGGGACAATTTTGGAGTTCGTACCTCAGAAAGGACATAGAGTAGAGGTGGTCCAAGGAGAGCAACTAAAATGGTGCAAGGTTTACATGAGAAGCCCTATGAACAGAAATTGTGAGACTTCAACATGTACATCATGAAAGAAGAAAGAAGAGAGAGGGGCTCCTACAAATACCTCAAAGGGATGAATAGGGTACAGGTGGAAAGTCTCTTTCAAATGAGAACAAGCACCTGGACCGGGGGCATGCAATCAAGCTAGGGGTGGCGGGAAATTCAAGAGTGATGTGAGGAAATATTTTTTCACTGAAAAGTAGTAGATGCCTGGAATACATTGCAAATGAAAGTGGTGGCGGCTAGAACAGCTGTAGGGGGGCTTCAAGGATGCAAGGGATAAAGGAGTATATCAGATAGGATTCTGGAAGGTGGGAGGTTTGATGGTGACCAGGTTAGGTCTGCAGAGTCAGAATAGGTAGGGAACATCTGGGCAGACTAGGTGGTAGTAGTAGTAGTAGCAGCAGTAGTCTTTATTTATATGTGGTACACTTCCCCCGAGGCTCAGGGCACCATTACAATCAAGGAGCAGCAACAGACTAAAAATCATCTAAAAACACAAATCCCCAAGACCCCAAGAAATAAAATTGTTTAATAGAATACAGCATTTTCAATAAATAAATTAATCAATACTTAAAACTGGGATTACAAGACTGTGGGGATTAAACCCCCAAAGCCTGAACAAATAAAAAGGTCTCCACTGAGGGGGTCTGCCTCAAAGTTCCAGGAAAAAAATTCCAGAGGACCAGACCTGCTACTTCAAAGGCCAGGTACTCTGAGGTCTTCAGCCTTGCCCTTGGAACTATCAGGAGGTCCTCCTTAGTGAACTGTAGACAACGTGAGGGTACCTAAGGACATCCTCATTGGCAAACTCCACTCCTATGGCTTCTCACCAGAACCCTCAGCGTGGTTTATGAGCTACCTCACCACTAGATCTTAGAGGGTGTACACCTGGGGGTCTCCAGTCCCCAAGAGGTGCAGAGTGGTGTCCCTCGTGGGTCCATCCTAGGATCTATCCTGTTCTCCTTTTTGTCAACCACCTCCTCAGAGATAATGCAGGCTGCTACATTTTAATGTACGCGGATGATCTTCAATCAATCAATCAATCAAATCTTTATTTATTCAGGCAAACACTGTTGAGCAAGCTTATTTGCAAGATGGACCTGATACAGTCGTACAATTAAAAACAGTACACTCTAACAATATAGAAAAAAAATAACTACAGCTAAAGACGATACAAGTGACACATAGGCACAAACAATGATTATATGAATAGGACATAAGCAAATAAGTGTATTCAGGCTGGATTGGCTGAGGTACCACCCCAGATACAGACCCCAGATACAGGGAGGATAAGTCCATACCGAGGACTGAGGGGAGACGCATATGGCTGTCAAGTCTGCCCACTGAAGGGCCGGTGGGCAGGAGGTACAGGGTAGAAGAGGTGGCAAGACCGCAAGGTGGGTGGCAGAGATTCCAACGAGAAAGGACAAGCATCGGGGGGTGGCTCTGGGCCAGGGAATACAGGGAGCATAGAGCACAGCATAGATGGTGGCGAATACCACAGTCAACCAACATGTAGGTTATTTAGTAGAGGTGAAAACATTTGCAGAGTTCTTTAACTACAGAGTCGTAAAGGGTCTTGAAGGAGGATAAGCTGATTGGGGAGTTAAGCTTCAGAGTTTTTTGTAGTGTGTTCCATAGGGATGGTAGCACAAAACTTATGGCCATTCTCCCCAGATGTGTTTTCAACCTGGGTACCTTCATGTAAATAAAGGATGAGCTTCTTAGTGAATAGGTTCCAGGTTCGCAGAGCAGGAGACAATCGGAGATGTAAGGTGGAAGTTTCCTGATGATGGCTTTGAATGTTCAGATTAGGGCATTTCTATTTCTCCTGAAGTGAAGGGAGGGCCACCCCACGGCTGTATAGAGAACACAATGATGGGTGGCATGAGGAAGGCCAGTGATAAATCTCAATGCCCTGTGGTACAATGTATCCAGTTTAGCAAGGTGTGATGCTGGGCAGTTGCTATAGAGAAAGTCAGCATAGTCGACCAGGGAGAGAAAAACGGTTTGAACCAGCCATCGTTTAGCATTGTTGGTGAGGTAGTTGTTAATCCTATAAAAAAGACCAAGCCTTTGTCTTAATTTCTTTAGGAGGTCTTCGATGTGGAGCATAAAGGAGAGTTTGTTATCAAGCCATACCCCTAGGTACTTGAACTGGCTAACGAATTCTAGGTTTTCACCCAGAATTGTGTTGATCTATGGGACAGTGCTGGCAGTGGCTGGGTTTGTATTCAGTAGGAAGGGAGAGAACAGCATAGCCTTAGTCCTCTTAACATTTAATAAGAGTTTTTTCTTAAGGAGTTGGCTCTGGAGAATGTTGAACTCCGATTGTAAGTCTTTGCGGCTGTTTCAGGGCGAAGAGTGACTAAGATAGAGGACCGTATCATCTGCGAAGAGATGAATCCTGTCCTTGGCAGGGCTGGTTCTAGGATGTACTAGGCCCTGGTGCAAGACTTTGCAGTGGGCCCCCCCGAAGTGCTCCCCAACCCATTCTCCCAAGTCCCCCCGGGGTGGGCAGCCACCGGCGGGCACGACCACCACCTGCTGGCCTGGGGCCCTGCCTAGGCAGCCACAGCAGTACTCACTCCTTCCTGCTCCCCTAGCTCTAACGCTAGCTAGCTATGTTTGTTTTAATCAAGTTCGGCCCTGGCCCCCACAAGTCTGTATTTAAATTTTTTTTTTTAATGTGTGTCTTCTAGTAGTCTACAGATAAGTTCTGTTTTGTTTGTTCAACTGAAGCACTCAATCTGACGTCCACACCGCCAGTTCATCTGCTGCCAGTGTAGGATTTCTCGTGAGTCTCGAGATGCATGCTTGCCTGACGCAAGCGTCGGCTCACCCCCACCCACAGCAGACAATATATTAATATTAATTAATGAATGCAGCCTTTGAGCTGAGTGAGAGCAGCACCCAGCAAATCAGAACAGCCGAGCCGCCCATGGCATCAGGAGGGCAGGAGCAGGGGAGGAGCTGCAGAGCACTGAGCAGCAGTGCCAGCCAGTGTTGGTGGGGCGTCAATGGAGCGAAGCCTGCCAGGGTGGGCCAGGGCAGCATGGAGGAGGAGCCGACTCAGCCAGCCGAGGAGGAGGAGTAGCTGCTGGAGCAACACACCACCAGAAGCGAGGACTTGGAGGATCATGACGCACGGTCGCACAGATGGGATGATGCCTGGAGTCCCAAGGAGGAGGTACCACCGAGGACTGCTAAGTGGAACACAGCAGTGCCACACCACCACTGTAGGTACATCTGAGGAGGTGCTTGCTTGCGCATTTGTAGCAGGGAGGAGGGAGGGGGATTTAATTTTTAAATGTCCAGCTGCAGCGACATGGCACATACACACTGACTGACTAGACTGGACTCTCTCTTGATGGAAGGGACCACCAAGGGTCTCAGACAGGGGGCCCAGCAGGGGCCAGGGCAGGAGGCAGCAGGCTGATTTTGCTCCGTGAGCATGAGCAGTTTAAAAGTAAAAAAAAAAAAAATCAAATTGTTGATTTACGGGCCTTGGGCCCCGCTGGCACTCTGGGCCCTGGTGCAGTCACATCCCTTGCACCCCCCCCCGATGCAGGCCCTGGTCCTTGGTTATGTTCATGTCAATGTTGTTCACATAAATCACAAACAGTAATGAACCCAGGATTGAACCCTGGGGGAACCCTCTTAGCAAAGGTTTAAGAAGGGCTAGTTCACCATCTGATTTAACTTGCTACCACCAGTCAGATAGGTAATCAGCAAACCAGTGAAGGGACAGTGGGTCCAGTCCTAGGGCTTTGAGGGAGGAGAGAAGCAGGTCGTGGTCAACAGTATTGAAAGCTTTGCTCAAGTCTAGAAACACGGCACAGACAAAGTTCTTATTTTCCAAGTCACGGAGACAATCATTGGTGACTTTAGCTAGGGCTGTGATGGTACTGTGCTGTGCTCTAAAGCCTGATTGCAAAGGATGTAGAAGGTTCATGGATTCTACATATGTTTTCAATTGCTTGTTTACAATGTTTTCCAGTAATTTGGACAGCGTAGATAGTAATGAAATTGGTCTGTAATTGTTTAGGTCACAAGGGTCCCCAGATTTGAACAAAGGAATGTCATGGGCTGTTTTCCATAATGATGGGAGTGTACCGTGGGAAAGAGAAAGATTGAAAAGGTGGGTAATAGGTGCGGACAGGACGCAGAAGGCAACTTTTAAAAAGTAAGGGTCCAGAGAGTCGGCACCTGTGCTTTTCCTATTGTCCAGCTTTAATTGAAGTTCTTCGACCTCCTTCACAGAAGTATGCTGGAGGGAGAAAACTATGTTGGGAGAAGGGGGTTCCGAGCTGTGAGGAGCCAGTTGGGAGTGTAAGGAATTTGTAGGTGAGTTGTCGAAAGCAAGGCCCACAGTGGCAAAGTGGTTGTTGAAAGCATCTAGGATTTCCATTTTGTCACAGATAGTGACGTTGCTAGCAATGATCTTAGTCGGTAAGGAATTGACCGGGGTGTGACCAGACATGTCCTTAATGGTATTCCAAAATTTGTAGGAGTTCCTGGAGGCAGAATCCAGTTCTGTGTGGAAGTAGAAAGCCTTAGCATCTCTTATCAATTTGGTGCACTCATTCCTAGCTTTTCTAAAGTTGCACTAGTCAACAGGATTTTTGGTTGATCGTGCTTTTTTCCATAACTTGTCCCTACTCTGTAAAACTGATTTGAGACCAGGTGTGAACCAGTGACAGGTTCTACCCCTTACCCTGGTTTTTACAAGTGGTGCATATTTATTTAGGGCTGCAGTCATGATTTCGGAAAAGATCTCATAGGCCAGCTGTACTGACTTGGCCAGGTAAAAATCCTGCCAACGCACAGAGCATTTCAGTTCCTCAAGGAAGGCAGGCAGATCAAAGTGGCACCTGTCCCTCTTGGAGGTGAACCTAGACATGGAGGGTGGGTTCTGAACTGACCTTATGCTAGCAATAATACAGTGATCACTAAAGTCCATGAAAAAAACTCCTGCATGGGAGAATAGGTGCGGTTTGTTTACTAGAATGATATCCAGCAACGTACTGTTGGCAGGGGACATTTTGTTGGGGCGCATAGGTTCTCCGATAAGTTGCGTTAGTCCATGCACATCACAGAATTCCTTAAGGGGTGCCATGGCATTGGACAACCAGTCAAAGTTTAAGTCCCCAAGGATAATTGTTTCATGGGGGCCAAGCTCGATGATGTTGGCTAGGTGGGTAAGGATTTGGGAACCAGCGGATGGAGGTCTGTAGCAGCTTATGACACACAGTGCAGATGACGAGGATATATCCAGCTTTAAGGCCAGGCATTCAAATTGGTTGGTGACAGAGGACGAGTTTAGGCATGTAACTGTGTACTTGTTCTTAACATATATAGCCACACCACCACCCCTAGTAGGCCTGTCAGCTCTAAATAAGGAGTATTCAGGGATGTTAATTTCCCTATCAGGCGTGGAGGATCTGAGCCAGGATTCAGAAATCACTAATACATCTGGCTTGGTGTGACCTACCCAGGCTTGGATGAAAGTGAACTTTTTTAGCAGGCTGCAAACGTTCTTGTGGATGAATTGCATACCTTTAAGGTCTGTAAGGTCTGAGGGAGAGGAGAGAGTTTTTCCTGGGCCAGAATTTAGCTCAACATCACCAGAGCACAACAGAAAGAGAAGGAGAAGCTTCCTAAGGGATGCAAAGGATATTATGGAGATTTTTTTTCTGAGTTGATCTGCTGCGAAAGACTGGCCAGGTACATAGATACCCAAGCTTGGACCTGGGCCATCCTGATGCCTCAGATACCAGTACCCAGACAGGAAGATAGAGGGGGGGGAGTGATTGCTGAGAGAAAAGGTGAGTGTAGTCTGGGGAGTCAGTACTACATCAGTGCCACCTCTGTGCGTGGATCTAGTGGGGGGCTGCAGGTAGGGAAGCTTGAAGGCACAAAGAGAGTTGTCCTCTACAGGAGCAATAAGAGCCCATTGAATCCATCTCTTTCCCTCTCCAGAGATTATGTGGCTATCCAAAAGTGGTTTGAATTGAACAGATTACTTATTAATGATAAAAACTCAAAGGCAATGCTTTTTGGGTCAAAACTAAGGCTTGCCAAATGCACTGTGGAGCAAACAAAAACTCCTGGAGCATTCTGACTCCAGGAGGCCTCCCATGAATAGGTAACCACTTTTAAATACATGGGGGTCACCTGTACCTCTCCCTAACTTTTGTGGACAACATTGGGCAAGTAGTCAAGCGGGTGAACCAGAAATTGGGCATCTGTTACCACCTAAAGCACATTCTTAACCCAGAGATGAGTCACACATGAATCTACATGATCTGTCATTCTGACTACACAGCTGCATGCTAGAGAGGCTGAGGAGAAGCACTCCAGCAGGAGCACCAGAAACGCTAGCCACAGTTCTATAACAGGTATGCCACTGTTGCCTGAGTAAACCATCCGAGGTTTCTTTTGCCTAAGAAGAGTGAAATATTATAGAGCTGCGAGGGACTGCGGTAGCATCCTAAGCAATTCTGGTGCCTTTCCAGGTCAACTTGTGCTGTAGAAAATACACAGTGTTCTTGTGGAGTCTGTTACCCCCCAACCCCGGTACTAGGAGTCAGGGTGGAGAGCCTGTACCGGAGAAGAAGGCATCTAGAGTGGTCCTGCGAAGGGCCGGGATCCCCAAGTTAAACCTGTGTTTTGCAAGATTTTTATGAGGTGGAAGGTGGAATGTGGAAAAGCGGAAGGTGGAAAGTGAACCTGGTTTTTGGATATTAATTGCTATCTCCCTCTGATCATTGTCAGACCTTATTTATTACTGGTCTTACTAAGTACTGAATTTGAACTGAAACAGAAGCTGAGAACCATGTAAAAGGGGGACTGTTTGTGCTGATATGTTCAGATATGTTTTGGGCCACATAGAAGTGTATAGAAGCTCATAGAAGTACATAGAAGTGGCACCTGTCTAGGTGTATGTACGCTAGCTAGTCTGGTTTTATCAGCTTGGCTTGCCTAGAACCATCAAGTTTCCTTGGTGCAAGTTATAAAATAGGATTTTACCTGGACCTTATATTTTGAATTTTACTTTCTTTATGTTGATATTATATATATATATATATATTATGGTAGAAAGGTAGTGCTACCATAGTTAGGGTTGAACAGCACTTTTAAGGTTAAAGGGTTAAATTTTGCACCTTAATAACTTTGCCACCATTCAATGGATTTGCCTGAAATTTGGAATGCACAATCAAGAATCATACATCTTGAGATATGTCAACTTTCGTACCAGTCAGATATACAGCTGTGGAGTTATTAGGTGTGATCTGTGCGTGCGTTTCTGGTGAATTCTTAGCTCATGCCTACAGGTTGCATGGTTTGCGCTACCAGTCCAAAAACTTCAGGGAATGTGTGGCTGGGGTCCCCAATATGCCTTTCAGAGATTTCGTGAAAAAATATTAAACGGTTCAAAAGTTATTCAAAAAACAAGTTCCCATTATAAGTCAATGGGAAAAGTTAACAAAAAGTTTGACAGTGTCGCAAATGCACTTTTTAGTGTCACAAATGGCCCTAGCAGTGTTGCAAATCTGCCATTTTGTTTTTACTTGGTGATCAGAAAAATGCTTGCCATTAAAAATTGGGACCATCTAGGGACACAATCCTTTTTGAGTTTACCTAGTCGAGCCCTGAGGATGCTAGGCATGTCTTTATTTTGGAGTTAAACACCCTAGAAATATGTTTTTCAAATTTCTTGAAAAAGTAGTGTCGCAAAGTAGTGTTGCACCCACGACACTTTCGCAAATGTTTGAGAAAGCTGTCGCAAATCACAACATTACTTTTTCAGACTATGGCCAAAATGACAGCAGTTCTTTGCCACCCTGCTGCAAAAGAACGGTTTGGTCTTTTGAGCTGAAATTTGGAGGGAATGCAGCCAACATCTCACAGATGTGCCTTTTTTGTGGTTTGGTTAAAAAATATTCTATTGCTGCAAAGTTACAGAACTCTGAAGTAGGCATTTTTCCCCATAGACTAACATGGTGGGGTATACCGTGCTTTTCGAGGCTCGTATCTCAAAAACAATGCGAGATACAGATTTTTTTGTAGTGAGCTGCATAGCCCTTTGGGCTATACAATAGCAAAAACGTAACCAGGAAAATCATGATTTCTGTGAAATTTAATTTTTTTTTGTACGGCGTGCGGTTGCTGAGATATTAACAATTAAGTACTTCCAATGCTTGTTTTAAGCTTCGATGCCCATTACAATGCATACATTCTTTGTACACACTGTGTTTCTCTATGCACCCAATTGGCAAAAAATAGGGTATGCACTTCCGTCACTGTTACAGTTACTGTTTCCACTTGTGTTTATGTCCCCGTTAGCATTACTGTTCCCATGTATGCCACCGTGTGCGTTATCCTTTGCATTGTCATTTGCGCTTGCGTTTTTGTTACTGTTAGCATTTGCATTTCCACTACTGTTTCTGTTTGCGTAACCATGCGCATTGCCATTTGCGTTTCCGGCAGTGATCTAGATTAGGTTTTCGGCCGATTTTGCCATGGACACTGAAAAACGCAGAATAACTGCAAGGTGAATTATGGAGGAGTTTATTGGTGGCATTTTGAGGCATCGAAGGCACTGGAGTAACTGTAAAATTAACAACCGAAACACAAGTGAGTTGTGTTATTTGTATTTTTATGTTGAAGAAGTAGTTTAAAATGTCTGAGTCATTTTGATTTATATTTATTTTAGCTGCAGCCTCTCAAGCCAACTAAGGGTTATATGTAAAATCTTTTACAGAGAGGCAGATTAGGGTTTGTAAAGATAGTCCAGGTAGTTGGACTGTGAAAGTTTTTAAACTAGTACCTTTTTACTGGCTTTCTTTATATATTTTATGTTTAGTGGAGAAAGAAGACACTTTGTCAAGTCAAGATCAATCCAAATGGACTATAATTAAGAACTGGCATAAAAAGAATCAACAAATTAGACTTAAGGATTTAATGAATTATAGAAAGTTGCTGAAGCTCTGTTTTCTTTGGAGTTTACTGGGGAGAAGTCTGAACTTGCGGAGCCATTTAAAATAAAGACATAACCACTGTGGTCCGTGGTAACAGAACCCTGCACTCTATTTAACTTGTTCTAAAGTGTGCAAAAGACATGTATAGGACATTTATATGGGACTCAGTGGAACAAACTATATTGTTTCTATCTACTTTATTACGCTACAGCTGATCTGGATCCTGACACCTAAAACTGGTCGATTCTGAACTTTTGTCTCGCTCTGACTTGACCTACTATTTAATGTTAATGATATATTAATATATTAAGGTATCTAGTTGATGCGAATTAAAAAGATAGCTGTTGTTATAATTAATATTTATAGTATTAGCTTTGCAGCTACACTTAAACAGATTTATTTATTCCTGAATTACTTGAACTTAGGATATAATATACAGCTAAGATAGGCTGCTCTGATTGTTTGACCATTTATTTATTATTTCAGGGTCAGCTTAAGAAATCAAGATCTTAATAGGGAAACTGTATATGTACTAGATGTCCGATTGTCATAGATATTGAAAATGTAATCATTTATCAAGTCATAGATAATTTTTAGGAACCAAAATAGTTAACCAACTACCTTGCAACCATGGTACACACCAGAAGTGGTAAAGGAAATTCCCCTCTGGTGATGCCCCAAAAGGAAGATGAACCATCAATCCAGATAACTGCAGAAACACAGTAAGAGATAAGTAAGGGTATGAACCCAAGTTCAGAGAAATTGCAGGGAAATAATAAGAAAAAGAAATTAAGCAAAAATTAAAATAGAAATAACAGTAGGTCAGGTTCAGGAACTACTGCTTTTTTTCCTGACACTTTCCCTGTATTAATGAACCAATCTAAGAAGCCCATGAAAGATAACATACAACTTAAAATAACGGACCTATGGGCTAACCATAAAAAAGACCCTATCTTTCTACTGTAATCTGTCCCATTTCTCCATGCTATAAACAAAGAAATAGATCTGGAAATAAATAGATAGTGAACCTGACTCAACCAAACCACTTGAAATCCCTGAAGAAATCTCCTTTGATAATTATGAATGGGAAACTTTCTCCCAGAAAGAAAGTGGGGAATAAAGCTTAAACTACTCAGAGGTAGATTTCTCTCCAGACCCTTTTTTGATCACTCCTTTTTGGATAATTACCCCACACCAGGACTGTCAAAGGACCAACATTTTCAGACTGATGGGTTCTGTCTACATTCATCGATTTTAGAAACAAGTACTAGGGAAAACACAGAACTGCAGGATATTATTCAAGAATTTAGTACAACAAATGAATGATTAAAAAGGATGGTTACAGTAGATAGAGAAATGCTGGCAGAAAGTCCCTGCTCAAATCCTAATAAATTGTAATCAAAGAGCGCTGCTGAAAATTTAAAAAAAGGCACTATTACTTATGATGAAGAACATTTTGGAAATAAAGGGAATTTTGCAGCAAACTCTTCAATCTCAAAACAAATGTTGGAAATAATCAAAAATAGATATTATGCAGACATAGTAATTCTTGAGAACCTAACATTACTGAAAGACTAACTGACCAACCTTAGAGCAGACATTTTTCATAACCGTGTGCTCTTGCAAAATCTTAATACAGATGCAAGAGTGCAAGAACTGGATTCCAAGGAAGAGAGATCTGTTCAGAAGGAGAAGGAGAATAAAGGGATCCAGGTGAAGTTACCTCCGCTTTTTGATAAAAATAGAACCTGCATTAGTTACATGCAAAATTCAGAGCAAAGTCAGTCAGGGAAGCTGAAGGATGAAAAAAGACAGAAAAAGCCTAGGACTCTGAAACCAACTAGAGTCAAGATAGCAAAACAAGACAGAGTGCGGCAAGTTATGAAAAATGTTAAAATAGTCCAGACATTGAATGACAGACTGCAAGAAAGGGAGAATCTGGAACATAAACAGGAATTTGAAACTGTCAGGGATCCCAATCAGATAGCTGGCCTCTCATGTGATGAAATTGTAAGTGAAGAGATGCAGGAAGAAGTTAGGGGAGAGTCTGAGGCCACCAGCAACCCACTTGCAAATACAACTGAACTTAATAGAGACTCAGATGCCAATCAAGGAGATGGGGAAGTCAAATATCTGATAGAAGTAAAGGGAGTACCTAAATTGGTGACTGAAACCAGGGAGAAATTATCGAAAGAGTGACACATTTGCTTGAGATGATTCCAAACACAACTAAGGAAGAGATATATATCATGAGACCACCAAACATGGACTTTCAAGCTACAGTGCTCCTATATTGTCAAACTGAGGGCACTGCTAAGTAAATATTAAGCAAAGGATCGTGGTTAAAGAGAAAGGAAATCAAAATTTGCCTACCCCTTTTTAGTCCCAAAAATTAGATATCAAGGATCTCCTAAAGCTAAAACTGAGCTTAATACACCTAGTCACCTGGCACCAAATAAAAGAAGAGAATCAGAGAGAAAGGGAGAAGTAGAAGATCTAGCTAATATAATAAAAATGATAGAAGAACATGAAAAAAGACAAAATAAGGGATGGCCTTGTAGAACAATTACAATATTTGGATGGGAAATAAACAAGACACAGAGTCTGGCATTAGAAATTAATTGCTCTCCTTCCTTACAAGATCCTCTGGCTCCAAAATAACTAGTAATATGGTGGATCATTTTAAAACCCACAGGGACAAATGTATGTCCAACAAGATAGATGCCACCTTTAAAAATCCAGTAGTGGCTAAAATACTCCTAGCAATAGCAAGAAATCTAGACAAATTGAGTATATATAGTATACACCCTTAGTTGGCAAGGGTGGAGAGGAATGCCTCCCTGATGCCAACAGGGAAGAAGATCCCCCAATAGATCTCGAGAAATTGATGGATACAAATAACTTTGAACTCTTGATAAATTTGGAACCAGAATGACATAATGAGCTTAGCACATTAATAAGGGACTATAAGAGACAAAGAAAAAAACTGACAGTTTTATCTTGGAACATTGACGGGCTGCACTTAAAAATGGCAGATTATGAGGCTGTAAAATTCCTTGAGACCTTTGATATAATAGGTCTCCAGGAGACCTGGTGTGCTGAAGAAATTATTCCCAGAATACCAGACTATATAGCCTTTGCCCTTTCAGCCCTAAGTAATAAGAAATATGGCATATTTAAGGGTGGTTCTTTTATGTTAGAACAAATTTGAACCTTTGAGTGCTTGAGTATATCCCTAAAATTAATAATACACTGATTCTTATACTCGCAGAAGGCCCACAAAAACTTATACTGTGCAATGTTTATTTCCCCCAAGGTCTAAAAATAGGGATTCAGAGGATCCTTATGTTTCTCACCTATGGTCGATTTTGAGTGAATTAAATGAAAAAGAAGGAAATGTACCTGTACTTAATTTAGGTGATTTTAATGCCAGAATAGCTGGTGGGATTTCAGAAAAAAACACATTCGAGTCTTATTAACTCCTTATACATGATAAATCCTAGACTGACATCACAAAGGCTAACACTAGAGCTTAGGACAAATGATAGAGGAAGGGAATTGCTATCAAGTCTTGCTAAAAGAAATGTTTGCATACTAAATGGGAGGACTAATGGAGATAGGCCTAGAAATATAACATTTGCTGGACCCTTGGGCTCCTCCTCGCCAGACTCGATCTGGGCAAATGTGGAGGCACTTAAAACAACCCACAAGTTACAAATTGGTGATCAAATGGAATCAGCCCATCTACCACTGTCCCTTGCAACAGACGATGTTTATGCTGCCCCAACACAAATGGAAGTGCATATAGGGGAGCAACTGGAAATCATCAATGAAAAAAGGAATTAAGTGGAGTCAAATCTATCAGGTACAGTTGGAAGAACTCTATACAGGCGAAGCATATGATATTTTTTTTCAAACCTTAGACAAAACACTCATTCCTAAAATCTATGATGCCTGGGAAAACACACATATAATGTTAAGTGCATTTTGTAAAAAGAACCAAATAGTAAAACAAGGAAAATGCACTTTCACTAAATAATGGTTCAATCAAAAATGTATGGACTCTAAAGCTTCTTTTGGTAGGACTCTTAGACAGTATAGGCGGAAGACAAAGAAAAATTCTACAGATCATCTGATATGTCTGGAACTAAAACCAGAATGTAGAAGTTCATAGATGTCAAAGGCAGTGAGGCGTGTCTCAAGCTGATACGCAAGAACCCTTCTTAATAACCTTACCCAAACAGGGAAGGTCAGACACAGGTCAGTAATCTGCCAGGACATCCCAGTCCAAAGATGGCTTTTTCAGAAAAGGTTTCACCAATGCACTTTTCAGCTCCATTGGGAACATCACCTCTGACAGGGTGCACCAGATAATCTCAGCAAATATTGGGCCCAATTGCCCAGCACAGCTCACAAGTAGACATTATGGGCCTGGATCCAGATTACAGAATGTTGACTGTAGCTCAGAGATTACCTCACTCATCTCTTCCATTGTCACTGGTCGAAACTCCCCCCAAGACCACTGAATACATCCCAGACTCATAGGTTTGACCCTACTGGGCTCTGACAATCACTTGCAGTTATCCCGGCCCAAATACAGTGCACCCTGTCCAAGAAGAACTGAGTAAATTCCTTGCATTTTGTGAGTGAAAATACTCTTATGGGCTCCAGACAGGCCAGATGGAGAAGTCTATCCACAGTCCAGAAGAGCTAAGTTAGACAGTTCCTCCCAGCAGCAATCTTTCTAGACAAAGCTTTTACCTTTTTTCAAGTGATTGTCTTCTGATACTCACCATAGTGAGACATCAGAACCAGTTTGTCTTCCTAGGTTCTGGATCTCATCCAACAATGCTCCAACCTCGGCCCCTTGGTTTTCAGCTCCCTCAGCTCGCCATCAAACCAAAATGAGCCAAGACACCAAACCAGCAAGAATACAGAACTGGTGCTGCAAGGTCAAAGGCCACTATCACAGCCCTATTATAGGCTGCCACAGCTGCCTCTGGACTCCTAGCACACTGTGTGACCCTGAGCAAGTCACTTAACTTTCTTGTGCTCCCGGGTCACACTTGGAAACAAGCTTCAGCTTAGTGTGCCTTTCCTGGTTAAACAATTTCCTCTTCCCCTCCTTGACATTTTAACCAAACTGTGATCATTCATCACTGACCCAAGCACTGAAGTCACCAAGAATAAGCCATCTCGGTGACTCCAGCACTCTGCTGGTGATGAAATCCATGATTTCCTGAAAATCTTCCCCCTCATGACCTGGAGGACAGTACACGAGGATGATTCTACAACCTCCAACCGGACCTCCACACACAGCCACACATTCAAATGACAAGGCATCCCCCAATGAGTGCACCACCAGGTTCAACACAGACCTAAATCAAATGCACCCCCCCAGTGATCTCTCCTTGAGCAGTGCACTGCTGAGAATCTGTCCAGTATCGACAACTCCAGGACAATGCAAGTCAGATTGACCAAGGAAATAAGATCTGCCATAACAGCAAACTTATTCTTAATCATTCTAGCATTGCACAGCACTGCCCAAAGTGGATGAGTGTGGCAGCTAGCCCCTCAGCTATCTGCCCACTTGGTCTAGTGGGATACCTGGGTATGGGGACTAAGCATGTTTGGCCTCTCTCAAGCCCCCATTTTGCCCCAGGGCATCTCCTGGTCCTTGAAACCCTAATATCACCCTCCCCATCAGCCCTCCGCAAGTCATCAACTCACTCCCCATCCTCCTCCTGACCCCACTTCCCTGCACCATTGATATGCAGCACTTGGCAGGGGGTCATGGAAGGGGCATAGGTCTCAAAGCAAGGATGAGAAGTAGCTGAGCCTTGGGGTAGGTTGCAGGCAACACATCCCAACTCAAATAAAACCACTCCCACCCACATCAGGATCTCTTCCACCCAACAACAATCTACTATACCCCAAACACTCATTCCTAGTCCTTTACCACATACCCACATACTCACTCACACACCAATATAAATTTATCCTACACAAACAACCAACCTATCACTCCTAACCTACCATCACCTAACACTCCCCCCGGCCCCAAAATAACCTCCTACCAATACCCTGGACAATAATAAGAACATAATCAAATAAACAGGAGAATCTACAAATCATTTAGTTCATGGTGCTCCAGATAGAATCCCAGACAAAAAATGACAACAAAGCCAGAACAGTACTTGCAGCAAAATGGTACCTTCTTCTCTCAAAAGAGGAAGTTTTCATAAGATAAAGAATATGATCCAGAAGTGAAATCACAGGTGGTGCTCTCACCACAAACCAGGACAAATGCTTAAAATGGGAAATGGTCAAACTGTTATAGCCCAAGGGCACTCTCACCACTCTCAGCTGAACTACAGCAGCATTCCAGAGAGAGAATTATCTGTACTTCCCCGGGCACAACCAGTCCTTGATGGCACAGAAAAGACAGTCCACAGGGCAAGTAGGCAAACCATCACCTCCAGCAGGCAAACAGATGGAGTACCTGTCTGTGCCTCAATCCACTGCAACCACTCTCTCCACTGCAGCAGCACAGACATTCAGTTGTAACCTCCTCTTGGAGCATGCTGGTCTGAGCACAATCCAGTTCCTCTGCACAGATCCGGCACCACTCCTCTAATTTCATCCATGCACTGTGAGAGTCCCATCCAGTCTTGTCAAGTCTTGGCTGGCTCAACCCAGGATGGCGCTGGGTAGGAACATAGCCAACCACAATGCCATCAGCAAGAATAGCATTGCAAAAATGCTGTCATTCTTATTTTTGCAGGGGGCTCTTCCCCCGTACCACCCAGACTTAAAGATTCCCTCTCGGGGGGGGGGGGCAGATAACAGGGAAAGTTAACATTCGTGGGGCTGTGGAATACCATTTCCATGGCCCCATGTAAAAAAATACAAGTCCCAATTTTGCAAAAATGTAGGAGACCAGAATTAAAACCATGGTCTCCACTGCCTCCTTGCTGAGCTGCTCCATGCCCTTGCCCTCCACACCATGGGAGCAGCTCAGCCAATGACCTGAATCCTTTCTTCTTTTTCCTCTTCTGGTACCACAGACAGTGACCAGAGGAGCACTTACAGTTTAGCACTGCACAACCCCTATCACTGTCTGTGTTAGAGCTACAGGGACTACTGCTCTCTTGACTGGCACTATTCCTGTAGCACTGATCTAACCAGGTACCCCCCAGGACACCTCACATCAAAACTACTGCCAACCAGCGAGTCCTGTGTACTCACACAGCACTGCACAACAATGCACCAGAAAGCTTTGCACTTAATAAAATAAATCGGTCCAGACAGCCCTATGAACTGAATGGGATTCTACCTGAAAATAACAAAACTAGCTCCTATTATTACTCACTCCCCCCACTATACTTACACCCTACTACTACCGCTAACTAATAACTGTTTAAATTAAAATATAAAGAGATGGGAATGAAGTACTATATTGCTTGTCTTTTAAATAAAAGAATCTCCTCTTATAACCCAAAACAAAAGTCTTTTCTTGAGAAATCTGGAGCTCAGCAGACCCCCAAACAGTCAATCAGCCCAGCCTAGCGGCCATATTTCCCAGTGTTGGAAGTTCATTGGGCCACATTTCAAAAGCAGCTCATTTCAGCCATCACATTCTATGTTTCTATGCCTCTGTGTTTCTAAATATACTGTTGATTCAGCAATATAAGTAACTACGAATTTCTTCTTTACAGTCCCCATGCACAACATTAAGCACAAGGGATTCTCAGTCCTAAAATGGGAGATGCTCTTTTTAATGTGGGGCACTTAAGTTACTGTAGGAATCAGAAGTTAGTACCAAAATGGTATGTTACAAGAGATTGCGTCCTCTTTAATTCATACACCATGTGACTTTAAATGGAGCTTAGCAAATACCTGTATACCTGTGGTAATGTGAGGTGATTGTATCCTCCCCTCTCTTTTGCCCCTGGACCTACCTGAGAATAAAATGCTGAATCTCATCAGGACTATCATGGAGCAGAACAGTTTGAAACAAGGAACAAAGTAAAAGAAATGACATACATAATCTGCCCTTATTTAGCATTCTTTAAACAAAGGCACCATGAGTCATGTACTGTATATGCAGAAAGTGTGTTGCTACATAACTGAACATTTTTTATAAAGCCATTATTTTTAAAAGATTACTCATTCATTATCTGTGATTGTGTCGACAGTTGTTGACAGTTGTCATTTGTTTCGCTGGCTATACAGAAGTTGCCAGGATTACTTAATGACAGGGATCTGGAATTAAAGACTTAAATCATGTCTTTTTCTTTCAACTACTTTTTCCACCTAAGTAACGGCATCAAAAATCTCTTTCAGCCCTTGTTACCATTCTGAATCTCATTTATGGAAACTAGCCACTGATTGTAACTAATTTAAAAGACAAAGAAATTCTGCACTAAATCATTGAGGCAAGGGAATTGGCAATAAATTCAAGTTTTGAAGTTTTTGTTGGTCATGATCACTGCTAACTAATCCTTTGCTGGGGTGCCCCCTCCCCCTTCCCCTTCAAAGTGAAGCCAAGCCAGCCCACTAGTCAGCAGACCTGAAAGTGTATATAATAAGGGAAGAGGCAGAGATCCATAATGAAACCAGGTGACATCTTAAAGACCTGTTGCACTTGTTTTTGCAATTTAATTCCACATGTTCACTGTATTGCAATTTACTTTTGCATTGTATGTAACTAGTACCTACACATAAACTGTCTATGTACTCCATGTAGTTAATTCTGGTTAGCTTCTGAAATAGGGATAGCTTATCTCTGTGAGCATACTCTTTGTGAAGTTTAAATCCACTGGCCAAGTTAAGGCGAATTTGCAAAATACACCTTCATGAATAAATTTGTAAATGTTTCTTAAATTTAATAGCAAATTTGCCTTTTGCAACTTCACCTGTAACTTCGCCCTTGGGTGCTTTTAGGTGAAGTTTGGTCAAAATGAGGCTGGTAGTAAACCACGTCACATGGATGAGCTTCTGCAGGTCACATGGTACATCTCTCTGTAGAGTGACACAGCTTCAGTTTCTGTTTGTCAGTGTGAGTGAGTCAGTGGAGAAGCCAGGAACCTAACAGCGTTAAGTGACAGAAAAACAATATAAAAACACATTTTAGAACAGCTTCTAACCTTTTTCTGATTGTTTTCTAAATCTTATTCAATTCCTTATCTCCTGACTATTTATTTTCAGTTTCATTTTTTTCCTTCTCTCTCTCTCACACTCATTTTTTCTTCTGTCTCTCTGACACTAATGGAGAGTCATCATAGATGAAATGTAGGGGCACTTGTGGGTGGCACCATATGCCTGCGTAATCCAGTGTTTGGGGGTTCTCCAGCAGTCCCCCCCCAGCCCCACAGCAGCAGGAAGTACCACTCCCTCTCCCGGCTCCCCAACATCCCACAGCTAACTCCCTCGACTCTGTAGTAGGCAGAGCCACCAGCACCAACTCTTTGCAGCCCCTCAGTTCCCCTCCTCAGCAGAAGAAACCAGAACCACTGGCACTAGCAACACAACAGCATGCCTCCCTGCCCCCATGGTACTCCCACTCCCACCACCAACTGTCCCTCCCCCTGCAAAGCCCCAACAACTATCATCATCAGGCTCCTCGGTTCCATGGTTACCAAAAACACAAGCAGCCACAGTCATCCCTTGTGTGGGATTTTTTTTGCTCTGGACCCCCAGGAAGACAGTGTTATAAAATGCAATATATGTAAAAAAAGTGGTCAGTTAGAGGAAAAAGGGGAACCACTTAGGTGCTCGCAGGCAGTGTACCCATCTGAAAGTCCACCATTCTGCTGAATTTGTAGCCTAACAATGCGAGATAGCCAAGGAAGCGCACACTATCACCCAATGCCATTATCACTGTTTGCATAATGCTGTGCATTCAAGTACACCTTTTGCTCAAGCGACACCAGTAACAGCACCTGCACCAGGACCCACACCAGCAGCACTGGCATCTACCCTACCTCAAAATCCTGTGGAGTAGCAGCTATCTCAACTGCAGGAGGCGATATGGGACCTCTGTCAGCGTGTTACTCCATGGAGCAAACGTTTTTAAAGTCCTGGAAAACCAGCAGCTTCTCCTCCAGGAAATGTGTGAGCTCCGCCAGGGTGGTCCGGGTGCTGCTGTATCTGGAAATGGCACACCATGAATCAGATTCCCCAGCAATTTTATATGTTGTACTTATTGCTCCTGCTTTCTTTTTTTTTTTGCCTCCTCTTAGCCTTTCTTACCCCCTCTCTGTTTAAACGCCAATAATACATTTTTAGAAGCCCCCAAAATTTAAAGTCTTTCTTACTCTTTCATTCCATTCTGTTTTGCCTTTATTGCCATCTGCAGTCTTTCTCTTTCTTAAGAAAACAAACAAATCCAAAAATTAAATTACTTCCTTTCTTTCACTTTTACTCTTCCATTTCATTCTGTATTGCCTTTTATTTCTCTCTGCTGTCAGTCATCCTTCTTCTTCTTTTTAAATAGCCAAAAAGAAATGACAAGGTGCATTGCTGTGATTCAGTACCCCCCACTGCCACAGTTCTTGTTATGCACTCCAGGGGAAATTGTGATAAATGCACAACATACATAAATTCTGTGCTCCCAGAATGTTTCTCAGCTACAAAAATAAATATGTCAGTCTGCTACAGGTAAGGCTACATGGTATTGCACTGGTGCTGTGCTGTGCTAGTCTCCACAGCAACTGTCAATATGCACTTTAGTGCCCAGAAAATAAAAGTGAATTCTCATGGCAGGAAAAATTGTTAGGATGCCCAGAAAAAAGATGGATTCCCATACATTTTATATGCTTCTGCTGTTAGCTGGTGCTGTTGTTGTGCAATGCCAGTCTTCAGCAACTGTCAAGAAGGTGCACATTGGTGCCTGGAAAATACAAGTGAATTCTCATGGCTGGAAAAATTGTCAGCATGCTTAGAAATGAGATGTGCTCCCACAAATCTTATATGCTGCTGCTGCTGCTAGCTAGTGCTGCTTCTGTGCCATCCAAGTCTCTGCTGCAACTGTCAAGAAGATGCACATTGGTGCCCGGGAAATAAAAGTGAATTCTCATGGCTGGAAAAAATTGTCTGGATGCCCAGAAATGAGATGTGCTCCCAGAAATCTTATATGCGGCTGTTAGCTGGTGCTGCTGCTGTGCCACGTGATTCTCCCCCACAACTGTCAAAATGATGCACATTAGTGCCCAGAAAATAAAATTAATTCTCATGGCTGTAAAAGGGAACACTGTTTAACCAGGAGTAGCACGCTAAGCCAAAGCTTGTTTCCAGATGCGACCTGGAAGCACAAGGAAGTTAAGTGACTTGCTTAGGATCCCACAGTATGCACCTAGGCAGCTGTGGGATTCAAACCATAATCTCAAGATCTGCAGCTCAGAGCCTTAACCCACTGCACTATACTGCCTCCTTAAAAACAGTCAGAATGCCCAGAAATGAGACGTGTCCCAGAAATCTTACATACCGCTGCTAACTGGTGCTACTGCTGTGCCTTCCAAGTCCCCACAGCAACTGTCACGGTGATGCAAATTAGTGCTCAAAAAACAAAAGTGAATTCTCTTGGCTTGGAAAATTATCAGGACACCCAGAAATAAGGTATGCTCTCAGAAATGTAGTGACGTACCATCAAATGATAAGTATTTTTTTCTCCTTTTTTGGGGCTGTGTGTGTGGGAGGGTATTTGAAACCATTGAATTTATAACCATCTTTTCTCACTATTTCTCTCTTTGCAGCTATTTATCACTGGGGTGATTGCATGCTGCTGCTGCATAGGTCTTGCCCACATGTGGGTATTTCATTTCTAACTGTTTCATACATGTGAAGGTAAGTATTTTTTCTGTTCTTTTTTTTTTAAATCATATCCATAGCCGTATGTCACTATAACTGTTATCTTCTACTATTTCTCTTGTTTCAGGTATTTTCCTGATGTGTGACAACTGCAACTTGCACCATGAGGCAGCAGCATCAGTTAGATTACTTGAATTACTTGGAAGAATTAGAAAAAGTAGGCCAATGGCCCATTGAATTGTTTCCCACTCCTAGTCGGGGTATTTTTAATGTCTGTTGTATAGAGATATTTATCTAGTTCATTTTTAAAGGCCTCAAACAATGTTAAATTTGCCAAATTACTTGGTAGTGAGTTCCATAATCTCGCTGATCTGACTGTACAGAAATTTTGTTTCTTGGTGGTATTAACTCTAGGTACGAGTAGTTGCCTATTGTGAGATCTTATCAGAGTTGGTCGATAGTTAAATTGTAGACCATATAGACCCATAAGTTCATGATTTTTCATAATGTTAAATAACAGTAAATAAAGTTGGAGGACTGTTTTACTTGACATAGAGGATATATTGACTGCACACCACATACAGTGCTGGAGGACAAAGTCTGAGAATTAGTTGGCAAGTCTGATCACATCAATGAGTTGGTGGAAATTACAAGATACTGTAGCAATGGTTTGCCTGTTGCAGAAGGACGAGGAATTCATCTTGATGGCAAAATGTATCACAGACCTGATGTGATGGCAAAATGCAAATTATTTAGACTGTAGTACACTCTATACTGGGTTACAGTACACATGTGAAAGGAAAGCACAATTAAAAAATTAGAAATGTATAAAATGATACCTATCGTCATATTGTTGATGGCCTAGCCTTGAAATGGAATGAAGGTTCCCCAGACACAGGAGGTGGACAATGACAAGTCTTGCTTCCTGAATGAGAACATAACATGACAGCAGAGGGAGACATATGAAGACAAGGGAAAATCATATAGACCTTACTAGTGTGGCCACCATGAGTGACTAACCACAGAAACAGTATATACGTTCTCCACTTCAACTGTTACTATGCATGTCACCTGTGAAGAAAGAAAAAATCAGTTAGCCTGACTTTGTCACTGTTGTGGCTGCATAATAGATCCAGTGTCTGTCTCACTCATTCTATACCTGACACCTATGAAGGAAGAAAGAGACATTATTTAGCCTGACTTAGCATTGCCACTGTGTCAATGTTTACCTGTGAAAGTTAATATATAACACAAAAACTTAAGAGCAGAAAAAAATGTCAAATACTTACCATCAAAGTAGTGATGGCCATACAGCATACTGGCACAATGGTGCCACAGAAAGTGGTGGTACAGGAAGACACATCTTTAGTCTGTGGCTTCTGGTGTGTTGTCTTAAGTGAGAGGGAGACAAAAGGAAAAAAGTAACACATTTCAGTGTCTTGGAAGCAAGAGGCCCCTCCTTGTGATGACAGAATCACCACGTGAAAAACAATGAAAGTAACTTACTATCACAGCACACAATCTTGGCCTTTGCTGGACTTCTGATATTGCTGCCTTGATGGCACTGGCTGGCTGGAGGTTCAGCTTGAGGTCTGGCTTGCCGGCTAGTGGTGGGCTGGCTAGTGGGATGGCCGACAGGCTGGCTGTTGTGATAGCTAGTAGGATGGCTGATGGGCTGACTGATGGGATTCTGGGCAGGATGGCCGATAGGCTGGCTGGTGGGATTGCTGGAAGGATTGCTGATAGGTTGGCTCGTGGGATTGATGGCAGGATAGCTGATGGGCTGGGTAAGTTCACATGCAACAGTATGACTGGGTGGGTATTTTGTTTGACCCTCAAACATGCTATGTAATGTAGGCTGCACCTTTTAGGGTATTGGGCTTGGGAGACCAAACAGCTGGGCTCTGCGTGCTGACAGCATGGCTGTTGGGGTAGGTTTTGACTGAGAAGGGGGTCTCAGATGCTGAATGAATGAATGGATGACATGATATTTGGTGTTTTAGGGACTGGGGTTGATGTGCTTTGCTGACATTGGCTGCTAATACTCAAACCACCACTGCTACTCTACCCACTACTATGCAATCTTCCTGAATCCTCCTCCTCATGTCTGTAGTAATCAACAGTCACTTCTGACTCCATCAGGACTATATCCTTGCCACTTCAGAATACCTTGCAAAATGAGGTCAGTAAGGTAAAAGGCCTTCTCTGAATCAGTTTCCTTTTGGTGCTTTGTCCAGCATAAGAGGTGTTTAGAGTTGAGGGGGTGTGTGTGTGTTGCCTACCAGTGCCTAGATGGTTACCCTTTTTCCCCACAGATCACATGCACCTGGCATAGCGGGCAGACAGACACATTTTTTATCAGCTGGGTCCAGAATGTAAAAATCCCAAACTAGGGATTTCGTAGCCCTTGCTTTTACATGGTGGTGGACCAGATACTAGGACATTGAATGGGTGGAAATACAGGTAGGTGTTTTGGGGCATGATTTTTGCACTGCTGTAACAGTAGGGGAATCATGCTTTGTTATTATTATTATTATTATGACTCAACAGTGCCAACAGCTGGAGGATGGTGGGGGGGGGGACTTTGGTAATTCCCTGGCCTTTTTTTTCCCTCAGGTTCCTATAGGGGGTCCAGATCATCATACCCATCCCCACCGAGGGTTCAAAACCTCCTCCTGAGATCTGTCCTCCTCCTTATCTTCACTTGAGCTGCCACATCAGACAGTGAGTCATGCCGAGGCTCATCAGCACCCGTTTTGGGAACATCAAGCACCTCATCATCCTCAACCGCATTTCCAGAGCAAGACAGTTTTGGGGTTCGTGCACTGCTCCTGTTGTCACCACCTCCACCACCAGCTGTGCCAGCACCCACCAGCATTGATGCCACAGATGTACAGTACCTAAGAAAAATGTGGCCACACTAATGCCCGCACCACTAACTTCACCCACCACTAACCCTGGTTACCAAAATGCAATAAATAAACAAAGAATAGGAGAGACAAAACAGAGTTCTGTGCCAAAAAATTCTGTTTCTGTTTGCCTGGTCCACCACCTTTTTCCACAGAATTATATCTCCTAAGGGCATCTGGTCAGGGGTTATATCAGAGGACATGACAAGGTGACACCATCCCCTACCACTGATAAACCCAGTTTACAGTGCTATTGCTTAGTTGCAGTGGGTCCCTGGGCCATCAGGGTTGATTGCACTCTGATGTTAGTCACCCCACTCACACCAAAGGAGAGTATGCCCTGCAGGATACTTAGCCTACTGCTTGCTGGCCCACTAAACAGACCTGGGTTTAGGGCACAAATTCTCATCCCCACTGGGTGAGTGGAAGCCCTACCACTCATTACTGGGTCCACTTTAGTCTTATTTCTTGCACAATCCTAGCTGTTTGGTAGTTCCAGCAGAAAACTTCAACAACTTTGCAGTTTGTAAAAACACAGTACAAGGATTATGAATAAAACATATTTTTGTAGTGTATCAGTAGGGTTCACAAAAAGTGCAGATTGATAACACTAGAGACCTGACACCGCTAGTTAGTCACATAACACACACACAACATGAGCGACACCGTACCCCATAGGAGGCTGGTCAACAAATTGGATAGCATGGGGGTAAGGAACAAAATAACAAGATGGGTGGAAAACTGGGTGGCAGATAGGAGTCAGAGGGTGGTGGTGAATGGGGTGTACTCAGGGATCAGGCAGGTGAGCACTGAAGATCCCCAGGGATCAGTTCTGGGACTCCTCCTGTTCAATATTTATGTACAGAACATCACAGAAGGCTTGAAAGGGAGGGTGGCCCTCCTTGCAGATGACACGAAAATCTGTACTAGAGTTGACTCCCCTTGGGGGGTGGAGGACATGAGAAGGGACCTGAGAGTACTGGAGGAGTGGGTGGAGACCTGGCAGCTAAAATTCAACATCAAGAAGTGTGCTATTATGCACCTGGGACACAGGAATCAAAGGGCCGAATACATGTTGGGAGGGGAGAGAGTCAGAGTGGCAGAGGATGAGAGGGATCTGGGGGTAATAGTCACCAGCAACCTCAAGGTAGGGAAGCAATGCTCAGGGGCAGTGGGGAGGGTGTATGGGATGCTGACAAGCAACAGCAGAGAGATCACCAGCAGGCGTAGGGAGGTCCTGGTGCCCTTGTATCAGGCCCTGGTGAGGCCACACCTCATGTACGGGGTTCAGTCTTGGAGGCCCCACCTGTGCAAGGATACAGACTCAATCAAAGGGTTCAGTGAAGGGTGACCAAGATGGTGCAGGGGATTATGGGCAAACCATATGAACACAGTTGCGAGGAGTTGGGGCTGTAAACACTGGAGACCAGCAGGGAGAGGGGTGACATGATCAAGACCTTTAAATACATCAAAGGGATGCACAAGGGAGGCATGGGTAAGTTATTCCACAGGAAGGAAGGAAGGAAGGAAACATAACAAGGGGGCATGGACTGAGACTCCGGGGGGACTTCAGGAGCAAGGTGAGAAGTCAATTTTTCACAGAGGGTGGTTGAGAACTGTAATGGGCTTCCAGAGGAGGTGGCAATCTCAGAGACTGTAGAGGGATTCAAGACTGCTTGGGATAGACACATGGGGCTAAGGGGAAGGGGGTGCCTTAAGTTGTGGTAGATTGGGCTAGTGGGGTAAGGGGCAGACTAGATATGCTGTGAGGTCCTTTTCTGCCATCACCTTCTATGATTCTACGACTGCAGGGCAAGCTTCTTCACATGACCCTATAAATGTGTCTTAAATATGCTATTAGGTGACCACTACATGTGGCTCAACAGTCTTTGTGCCCAGTAAAACCATAGTAGTAGTAGTAGTAGTAATATTTATTTCTTTACAAGAAAAGGATATATACCATTG
Organism: Neoceratodus forsteri; assembly: GCA_016271365.2. Classification (NCBI taxonomy): domain Eukaryota; kingdom Metazoa; phylum Chordata; order Ceratodontiformes; family Ceratodontidae; genus Neoceratodus; species Neoceratodus forsteri. Next base: position 438,551,158 of record JADMNL010000023.1, read on the forward strand.
AGCAAAAAGATCATTTGCAAGGGTACCACTTGGCATCTCATGTGAGACTGATAACAAGGGTACCAGTTGGTGCCAGTAAAAATGGAGACCACAACAGTGCATTTCATATAGGCAACCAAACAGCCCCTGCTGTGCCTGTTGGTCACTGTGCCATCCTTCAGCCTGCCTATCCAGACCCTGTCACCCAGTGGAAAGCCTTGCACACTTTCTCCCTTGTGACAGGACTCAGGTTAGCCATGAACTCTCTTACCCAGTAACATTTATCCACTCACTGGCATCTGAGTAGATCTGAGCAGTCACTAGGATGGTAACATGGAGTAGGGTGGGGATGTCCATGACTGGCAGCAAGGAAGTGAAGTTTTATCCCTCATGTTTCTCTCCCTACCCACATTTTTTCAGTGCCCCACCATGCAGTGCCCTGTAGGGGAAGGGCTGGCATTACATGATCACATGCAACATCCGCCATGCCCCCTCCTGTCCACAAGAGGTGCTCAAGTGGCAGGCCAAGTCTCCCTCTCCATTGTTTGAGAGCACTCCCTCTGCAGCATTCCCACAGCTCCGCAGTCCAGAAAAGACTGGAAAGGTCAGTTTGCACATCAAACCTGAGTCATCCACATGTGAGCATGATAGACTCCACCAGCACCATAAACGGAGAAAAATAAAGTTTTGACTTAGTCTTCCAATTAATTGTTCAGTTTCAAAATGGATCATTTGCCATTGCATGTCATGGAATAATATTTTTATTTATTTCGTTAGTTTTTGTTGACTGGGTGGATGCACTAAGCAAACAAATACCTATTTTCAGGCACGACCTGAGAGAGATAGGGGACATGGAATGGGTTAGCATGTCATACGCTTTTTATCTTCACAAGAGGGCACAGAACTTGAGTGAAGTTTAAAAAGCATATGACACACTAATCCATTACATATCTGCTTTATACAATAAGTGTGTCTGGAGTCAAAACGACCCGCAGCTTTTTTTATTATTTTACCGTTGTGGATGAAGCCATGGGTTTGATGTAGCACGAGGCGGCATCATTGTGATGAATCAGAGTGTGGAGATAGTGGTTCTGATGAACCCATTTCATAAGATAAAATTGATATCTTATGAACCGGGTTCATCATTGGGCAGGATAACACTTATCTGCAGCATTATCCAGACATGCTTATTGCATATTACAACGTACTAAACATTACACAGAGTAAACAAATGGCAATGACAGCTCTGACAACTCAAATCAGTGTTACGAAAAAATCGGTACATAGAAAGTTTTGAAAATTTAGGTGATAAACTTGGGCAGTTAAAGGAGGGGAAATAAAAGAGGGATGTACAAATAAATGGATACAAATAAATACGCATCTAGGTCTACAAACTAGATCTTGATATAGATAAACTATAGATACAAATAACAACAGGGTCAAATCTAAATATGTACAATTAGTCAGTAAAGTAGATACCATAAATGTCTGCAGTTTTGAAAAGATTAGAAACAAGGTAAGAGTAGGTTAGGGGCATGTACACTTAGACACCCTGAGAAGAGAGCCAGCCAAGCCTTTCATAGAGGGAGCAGGGGTTAGCCTGTTTATGGGTTGCCAGGGCAAATCGGCAGATATTATATGTAACATCCCATTTAGAGAGGGTAGTTTTGACGGTCGATATAAAGACTGGAGCACCGTAAAGCAGTTTAGGTAAGAGCATACCTTTTATAATATGGGGAAGGATATAAAATCACTGCATTTGCATATAATAAAAGAGCAGTTCTCTTAAGGTACTCTTATGAATGGGCCCCGCTACTATACAACAAGATATTTCAATGTATTGAGAGGTCTATAACCTTCCTCAATATGTTTCACATCTGGATAGTGATATTTGTATTCCTAGAAACTTTGCTTAAAAATTGTATTTGCCAAAAGATCCAATAAATTTAATTTCTATTTTACAACTTATTTGCCCAGGATAACCCAAATGAGATGCAACATCTCATTTTTAGTGAGGGTCTTGTGGCTGTGCAGTTTTACAGAAAAGAAAGAAAGAAGAAGTGAGGGGATCATATGAACTGCTCAAAACCCCGGTGGATATTGCTTTTCTACTGCTGTCATTTGGCAGCTTTTCACTACCACATTGTGTTTGTACATACCATTGTTTGTAGCCTCATCTGTTCGAACGGTTTGCTCCAGTTTTCTCTCTATTGGATTGTGGCTGGAAATGAGCTCCAGCTCAGTATGCACCTTTCCCGGTTACCAATTTTCCAATAAATAAAATGCACTGTATAAGGAAGGGTGTAAGGAGCAGGTCAAGGGAGTTGATACTCCTCCTTTTACGAGGCTTTGGCTCAACTATGCCTGAAGTTTTGGTTCTAGTTCTGGTCACTACAGTACAGACAGCACACAGAAGAAATCAAAGGGGTTCAACACAGGGTTGCCAAGCAGATTAGTGACTTGAGAGGCAAGAACTACAAGGAGAGCTTGGACATACTCCAACTATTGAACCTCGAGAAGAGAAGGCTGAGAGGGAACATGATCACAGTTTTCAAAATGCTAAGGGGATAGACAGGGCAGAGTATACACAGATGTTTGAGCTGGTGAGTGCAAGCAGAACTGGGAGTATGCACTCAGACTAAAAGATTTCCACTAGAGGGGGGAGTTTCCCCTCCAACTCAGATAGAGAACTCTCAGCCACTGCACAAGATACTGAAGAGGGAATGTTTTGAAAATATATGTATGTATGTATACTGTATATTTTTTAATTGAAAATTGCTTTAGATTAATTATATGCTATTTGAATATTTAGCAATCTTCTAAAATGTTTTTCAGTCTATAGCAAAACCCACTAACCCTTTGACCTGAGATGTCAGTGTTAGAGGTATTAGGCAGGAAGCATATGCAAACCAGGAAAAGTTTTAAAATTAGCAAGTAGCATTTTATTATTATCAATAACAGTAAAATAAGAAACAAAATAAAATAGTACAGGATAGCTTTTCATACAGGCAGTACAAATAAAAATCTTTCCTCTGAGCCGCTCACTAAAATCTCAATCTCTCTGTATTTCTCTAAACCAGCCATTACTCTCTTTATATTAAATGCCTTTTCCTGGCATTTTTAATTCTGCATCCTGCTTTTGTAAGCTGCATCTTCCATTTCTCACAAAATGTACCAGGACTTTGCCAATTTATTTCCTGAGGCAAGCCTGAAGAGCACATCCAGTCTTTAACTGGTGCAACAAGAAAAAATAATCTGTCCCAGAGATGCTTTCCTGTTGACAATTCTGTTATCAAGCTTCAGGAGTTTAAAATACATCTCAAGGTTAACCCCCTGTATTACAGATTGTCACCTTTTTCAGAAACCCAAATAGCTTTCTGTGATCATTTCAATATAATTATACACATTTGCAAAGCAAGGGATCCCAGTTTTCCATAAAGAGTTGCACATACTTTTTTTAACCACAGAGAAGCAAGAGGAGTAAGAAGAATAGAAATAGTGAGTGAAGGAAGAGAAATAACAGGGGTGGGACCATCGGAGTAGCCAATTACTGGATACAAGAATCAAAGAGTCACATGATACACTGCACCAAGTACAGTAAGCAACTTACTCCACCACTCTGCTCTCCAACTTACTATTTTTATTAATAACTTTAATTTAACTACCAACATCTTCAATACTTTTGATTGCCTCACCTGTCAGAAGTTCCAGGACTGAAATTTGGTAGCAAATACAGAGAAACATGAAAGTGGAGATGAAGACAGCTGCCATGTGTCATACCCCAACGAATACTCCTGTGAGAGATAAGGCCCAGACTGTAGTGTCTACTCGTCCCCCCAACCCCCGGCACTGACTGAAGACTGATTCTTGCAGGAGCTTTCATCACTTGAGGATACCTTACAAACAATTACTGATGAACTTAAAACTATATGGGCATCAACAGAAGCCCTCAACCAGCAGATTGGAGATACAGAAAAGAGAATTAGTTCCATGGAGGATTGGTGCAATTGGATGGAACCCAAAACAGTGTCTTTGTGGCAGAAGATCCCCCGATTAGAAGACTGCATTGAAGACTTAGAAGGGCATATTATAAGAAACAACATCGTAGTACAGTAATTGGTTTATCTGAAGGTGTAGAGGGGCCGAACTCTATACTGTTTACTCAAAAACTGTGCAAGAAAATTGTCCGTCCTCTTCTAATGGCCCCTCATACACTATGGAATGGACCCACAGAGCTCTTCAGCCAATGCCTCCCCCTGGAGCAAGCCCCCATCCCCATATCTTTAAATTTCTTTCATAAACAACATCTACGTTAAAACAAACAATATACTGGTATGCTGGCCCACTCACCCCTGAAATATAATAACAACTGCTAGCTATTCCATTTCAAATTCTTATTTATTTCATCAGTAGCATCCAGTCATATCTCATTCTACGTTTCGGGATATGTCCCTTCATCAGGAAGACTGGTTCCTTTATAATAAAACAATATCTTTAGTACTCATTTCAATTATAACAAAAAAGTATAATATCTTTCTCATATACATATTTCTAAACAAGGAATCTAAAAACAGGCCCTTACATGTATCCATCATCTTTCTCTCATATGCTCTGTTTCTTTGTGTATATTATATTCGACTCCCACCACTTTCTTCTGGGATAAAACAATAAGATAATATGCATTACACCACTAACTCTCAAAACCATTTATAATTATTTCATAATGCTGCTTCATTATGTCTGTGTATATATTTACAGTTCATTCCAGCTTATTGTTTATTATTTCCCTGGTGCTACCAAATCATCAGACTAGCACTAGTATATCGCACCAACCTGTGTATGCTTTATTTTTCTAGCTTTGCCGCTTAGTTGTTTCCTGGCTTTTTTTAACCTGTGAAAAACATAAGCAACTGTATTTTAGCTTATTCCTTAGTTGCTGTGCTTACTGAAAAATTTTTTTCTCTCAGAACACCCACAGTACTAGATTAGGGGACTCCAGGAGATTATATGGGAGGGCAATAAACTTAGTATCATGCAAGATCTCCCATGGTCTGTCTGATTGAAAAGGGTGGCTTATGGTCTGATAATCACCAAACTGTTACTGGCCCAGACTAGATTTCAGATGAGATATCCAGCTAGATTGCAAGTAAACGGTCATGGGATGCCCAAGCATTTTGAGTCTTGTGAGCAAGCAACCCAAGAACTCCCCAAGTTGTTTCCAGATCTATTTTAATCTTCAACTTTTTAATTTTTTTTTTTATTTTAGTCTTTTGTAACCAGGTAAGGCCCACTAGGCACAAGTGCCTGTTTTCAGGGGTGACCTGGGAGCACTGGGCGGTTAAGTGACTTGTTTAGAGTCACACAGTATGCAAGTGGAGGTTGTGAGAATCAAACACAGGTCTGGTCTGCTGGATGTACCAAGCTCATTCACACCTCATTCCTCTAACCTCTAGGTTATACTGCCAGCCCGTTTGAAAGATCAGAGTCTACTACTCTCCTTCTACATGTTCTTATATGTGAGTTATACATAATTAGAACTTTGTTTAACTATGCGCTTTTGGACTTTGGGAGGTTCTGAAGCAATATGAAGGAACAAAGGGAGCTGTGAAACATAGAAACATAGAATTTGATGGCAGATAAGGACAGCTTGGCCCACCTAGTCTGCCCATTTCCCTACCTAATGGATTAGCTGCAGATCCTAGTTAACCAACAGCCTACTTCCTCCTACCCCCCAATAGAATTGTTTTATGCCTGTCCCATGCATTCTTGAATTGAGCACAGCAATGGATTTTTCAGCTGCTAATGCTAATAGGAACTGCTGCTGATTATCATAGATTCCCAGGATATCCTTTCCATTTGCTGCCGAATGCCTCTCAGTGTTTCCCTTGGATCACCAATTTCTTATTGTCAAGCAGCTTGCTTCTCTCCCAGCACAGTTTTATATTTTAATAGGAGGATTGGTACCTCTGTTTCTAAATGACTTTGTATTTTATTTTATTTTTTTTTTGAGTGGCTCCAAGGCACAATTGATGAAAATAGCGGGTCCTTTGTGAGTGCCGAAAATATCCTTTGAGGTACGGTAACTGCGTCATTTTTTTTTCAGTCACAAGCAGGATTGTTCCTCCTTTAGTTCTTCGGTGGATCCAGTTTAGTTCATTCTGCTGACAGACTTATTGGTCATTGTAACCTATTTACATTGCTTTCTAAGTAATTCCTACCACAGGGTTGCCAATCGCTCAGCAGTGCTTCCCCGGGAGCATTATTCAATTAGACTTAATGCAAGTATGATCTTATTTTAAAGTGATGGACGCTAATGTGATAATTCCTATGTTCTATGCTAATATTCTCATCAGGTGTGCCTATTCTTTTGGCTAGTGATTACCTTCTTTTTTTTTTTTTTTTGTGGTTTACTTAGACTGCAGAATGTACGTCTAAACAACAGAGGTTCACCTTCCTTTCTACCAGCCTATTATATCTACAGTGTGATTGCCCAGAACTTTTCTTTGCACAGGTCCAGAACAGCAGCAGTTGATTGATTGTACAGACACAGAACGCACTTGATCTTTGGGACCTTCATATGTTTAATCTTTTTCATTTAAATTCAGTGGGCTCATGTTGGTACTTCCATGACTGTCCCAGCTCTGATTTTTGCTGTTTGTTTTTATCTGGTCCAGATAAGAGCACTGGGTCACTCATTTGTTTTATATGCTGGTTATCGTCGTTTACCTGGGAACTTTATTACCTTATCTAGTTTTTAAAGATTTAAGATCTAGTTTTTACTATTTGTAGGAGGGACTTTCTCCTATGGACATTTCACCTAGCATTTATTTATCTTTTATTATACACCTTGTCTATTTTCATTAAGGCTTTATAGTGTAGTTCTGTTTATCTGAAACGACTATGTTAATAGGTTTACATTTTTCATGATTGTTACCTTCTCTATTACCCTGTTCTATGGAGGGGTTCTGAAATATGTTTCTATTTTTCTAGCAGCTTAATTGTGGGGATGAATCTTTATATGGTGAGGGGCAGGGATGGAGAGGGCTCTTTGGTAGTGTTCTTCTAATTCATTATGGCCCAGAGGATTTGGGTGGTACAGTCACTAGGACTCGGGGGGAGGGGGGGTTCTCCAGCTTTATCTGTGTTTCGCATATTTGTACATTGTTACTCTTGTTGGTGTTCATTTTTTCAATGTTTGGGGTTAAGTGGATTTGATACCATGTATATGTTCATTTTGGATTTATGTGGGGTTACTGGTTGCAGAGAAAGGGGTAGTTTGGGGAGGGGGGAGGTTTTCCTGGTTTGTGTGTACCTTCTAAATTATTTCTTTCTTATTGCTCAGTGACCATATTGTATTTTCAAATTTTTTTTAGCAGTGTTGGGAATCGCTTGCTACTGTTTTTATTTTTTTATTTATACATTTATGGCTTATTCATCTATACTTCTAACGTGGAATATTAGGGGCGCTCAGGAAATGTGTAAGCACCATATGGTGCTGTGCCATCTGAGAAAGCTACATGCGGGGATTGCCTTCCTTCAGGGGACCCACATTAAGAGGGAAGATATTCATTAATTCTGGAGGGAGTGGGTGGGTGGGCAGGCTTACAGAGCAGGTAACAGCAATAAATGGGGCGGTGTAGCTGTTCTGGTGGCACAGAATGTCCCCTTTCAATTGAACAAGGAGTACTGGGATCCCGATGAGCGCTATATATTATTGCATAGTAAGGCAAGTCTCACCAAGTTACTCTTGGGTTCCATATATGGACTGAATGTTGACTCGCCTGCCTTTTTTGCTACATTAGCCACCTAGTTGACTTTCTCTCGCTCTATTGTATTGCTAGGTGGAGACTGTAATATGCTCCATCAGCCTGACCTAGATAAATCTGATGCTGCAAGGCGAGGTTTGTCTCTGGGGCAGTGGGGGCATAGGGAGCTGATGGACGGCCTAGGCCTGCCCAACCCTCAGTGTGTCCTTCACCCTTTGGTCAGACAGTATACTTTTTTCTCCCCTTCCCACAAAACTTTTTCCTGTACTGATTATTTTTTAATAAATAAAGAATGTCTCCATGGGCTCCTCTCTTCCTCTATTTACCACACTGTCATATCAGATCATGTCGCCGTGAGTCTAGGGCACTCCCTTAGTGAATTGGGGGAAGGTGATTTGGTCTGACATTTAAAACGTGCAGCTGCTCAAGGACCCCGATACCCTCTCTTCAATGAAATCATGTATTAATAACTTCTTTTCAGATGAATAAGAGTACAGTCAAAACCCTTGACACTCTCTCGGGAGCAGCAAAGTGCACTATCATGGGAAGGGTGTATCTGGTTGGTGTCTAAATGCTCCAGGGCTCATGCCTGTCACCTCGATCAACTCCTGCATGATATTTGTCAGATAGAGCATATTCTGCGAAGGGACACTCTCAGTGAGGTCTGGTCCCGCTTGACTGCTCTGAGGGTTCAGTATACTGACATCTTAGCACAAAAAGCTGAACTGGTTACTCAGCGCACTAAGATGCATTATTTGGAGACAGGAGAGAGGACTGGGAAACTATTGGCGCTTAGACTCCGCAAGCTGGAAACATCTAAAATCATTCCCGGTATTCAGCCTATTCCTGAAGATGAGGTGGAGACTCAGCCCTGAGCCATTGCAGCAATCTTTCATGCTTTTTATATTTCCCTCTACTCTGACGACTCCTCACCTGATGTTTCTTTAGAGGATTGTATCTCCTCTTACCTAGCTCCCCTTCCACTTCTGACCCTCACCCCTTCTCAGCTTGAACTGCTGGGTCATCCCATTTCCCTCACAGAGGTTTTAGATATCATGAAGCATTTACCATCTGATAAGGCAGTGGGGCCTGATGAGTTTAACAGTTTTTATGTGGCATGTTCGATGGAGTTGGCCTCTTTCCTGACTAGGTTATATGATTACTGGTATACAGCTGTTTTTTCTAACTCCTCCTTCTCAGAGATGTGGATTACGTTAATTAAAAACCCTAGTAAAGATGACTCGTACCCTAGTAATTATAGGCCTATTTCATTACTAAATTCTGATTTGAAGATTCTGACCAAAATTCTGGCCAATAGGTTAGCCACAGTCTGGGATTTCCTCATTAGTCCTGTGCAGGTTGGATTCAAGGGGCATCTTTCCAGTGATCATCTGAGGAAACTGCACCATCTTATTTCCGCATCACAGGAGAGCAAAAAGCCTGCAGCTTTGGTCTCTCTTGATGAAGAAAAAGCTTTCAACCATACTTCATGGCCCTACCTTTTTTCTGTTATGAAAAAATATGATTTCCCTCCTGAATTTTTAACTTGGATCCAGCTGTTATATAGTAATCCAATCACTAGCATATGGTGTAATGGGGTCCTATTTCCTCGTGGGACAAGGCAGGGCTGCCCCCTTTCCCCTCTACTCTTCAACCTGTACTTAGAGCCCCTGATTTATAATCTTCAAAACAATCCTGAGATTAAGGGCATTTCAGTAGGAGGGAGAGATTACAAGCTCTCGGCATATGCGGATGATCTTTTACATGCTTCTGACTCCTCTACTTCCATCCCGGCTGCTCTGGAAGAACTTTTCAGTTTTTCATTAATTTCTGCCTATTAGCTGAATCTGAGCAAAACTAAAGTTCTCCCATTAAACAGTTTAGTAAATAAGCAGGATATCCTTGATATGGGACTGTCATGGGAGTCTATGTCATTAACCTATTTGGGAGTTAACATTTCCAGGTCATCCAGAACTGTGATCAAGGATAACCTTTCCTTTCTACTTCAAACCATAAAAATGGATTTGCAAAGATGGTCATCTCTGCCTTTGTACTTATGGGGATGAGTCAGTGTATGTAAAATGAATATCCTACCCAGTTTGCTGTACCCCCTTGGTATGCTTGTTGTCTTTCTACCTAAATCATGGTTTTCTCATGTGCAAAGCATTTTCAATGTTTTTTTGTGGCAAGGTCGGGCCACCTGCCACTCATATTTTAAACTTACTGTGCCAAAATTAAATGGTGGGCTACATCTCCCTAATGTATTTTTATATTATTGTGCTCTTCATGGCAGAAAATTTTTCCAATGAGATAACCCTAATAGTGATCACTCGGACCATACCTACACACCTTTGTGGCTGGAAATCAAGCACTCCCTCTGTCAACGTGCTGGAATTCAACTTTCCAGTCTCTTATATACAAGAGCATCCTTAATATCTCCCTCCCCTTCAAATCACACCAGTTGGATGGTCTGTGAAGGCACTTCGACAACTTAGTCTTTATCTAGGTCTAACATGGTCTAAGTACCTGGCCCAGCCCATCCTTGGAAATCCTAACATCCGCATTGCTGGACAACCTGTCCAGCTTTCTCTTTGCCCCCAACTTTGGGACATTTCTCTAGCATCCCTTTCTGAGGGAGCCAGCTTTGTACCCTTTTTAACTATGGAGGCACTATTCCACCTCCCAAAGGTGTCTAGTTTTAAATATTTTCAGTTGACTCATGCAGTCTCCTCTTATTTGGGACCAAAGCCTTGGATATTGCTGGAATCCTCTGTCCCTGAGCACTTTCTTTTGGTAGCTTCTCAACCTCACCCTGTGTTGGGTCTATATAGTTTATTTCAGCTCCTAGATGCTAACATCCCATCTGGAATTTGTTACTATTGGATGCACACCCTCAATCTTCCAGAGGATCCAGCTGTATAGTGCTCCATCTGGAGGGATCTTTACAAATACATTAAACATGACTGACTTGTCTCGCTTAGGGCAGCAGTATCGATGTTACATCTTGCAAGTTCCCTGGCCATAATAGCATTTCTTCTTTCTGGTTGTTCACTATACTGGTTGCCTATCAGAGTACGAATGTTCCATGTCGCAAAAATCATTGTCTGTTTCTTGTTTCGACCACAGAGAGAGTGACCCCGCTGGACATGGCTATCCAGCCAAAAGAAGGTGAGACAGCCTAGGTTTAGGGCACCTTTTCTAGCCCCTTCCCCATGTGGGGTAAGCTGGGGGGATCCTAAAGAGGACTGCTCAGTCACAGTAGCAGCTGCCGAATTGCACCCCTGTCCCAGTCCAGGTGCCAGACAACCATCAAACTACCACTGCCTATGTGCAGATTCATGGCTAGAGGCTGCCGGATTCACTAGTCCTGTCCCTGTTACCACTAGTCTGTCACCACAGGGTTTGGAAGGTTGGTTGTGGGGATGTTATTTCCCATGGTAGAAGCCTGCGTGTGACTTCTCTTAGTGTGGGGAAGCTGGTGCACCTACAGCAACCACACAAACTTGACAAGCAGGAGATCTAGCTCCCAGTGGCATGGAGAATCCAAGATGACTGGAGATCCCCATCTTGTTGCAGCCTTCATCCGCCTTCACAGCTGTTGAGATCCTAACATCTTCTTCCGCCAGATCCACCGTTGAGGACTTTGGAGTTTGGACCGCACTTAGTCTGGGACCTCGCCTCAGGCCTGTTTGCCACAGGTGACCCTGCCAGGAGTATGAGACTCTGGACGACATAGCCCTGAGGGTCACTGGAACACACAAGCCTCTCCACCACAACAATGACTCGGTCCAAGGAGAGGTAGTGGTCAAAGGAAATGTTACAAAGACACACTGAAGGCATATCTCAAGAAAACAGATATGGACATCATGAGCTCGGAGGAGCTGGCCAACAACCAATCTCAATGGTGCCAGAACCTCCATCAAGCGGGGGCCTGCTTCAAAGAGAAACACCTTGCCCCCAAAGCCAAAAAGAGAAAGTGTAAGAAGGAAAGGGAAAGAAACCCCAGCCAGCAGGCAGCTCTCCCACATGGAAACATCTGCAATTTCTGCAGATGAATCTGTGGCTCTAGGATTGGATTACTCAGCCACCTCAGGACCCATCAGTGAACTATGGTAGAGATCATCCTCGATTTGAGGGATCACCGATGAAACATGACTGACTGCATATAACACAATTTCCAGTTCTCCATAACTTCTACCCGCCAGAAACTTCATAAAATGGACAGCCTCTCTTTTCCGCGACATTCCCATTGTTGTCTCACTGAGGTTCACCTCAAGCATATCCTTTGGGAATGTGCTAAGGTGATACTATTTTGGGCAGCTATTAGGGATTCTCTTGACCCATTTTTGGACTTAGACAATCTCTTTAAACCAGACATCTGTCTGGTGGGCTTGTACCCTAAGGATTTCATAAGTACTGTATCCGTAAAGCTAATATAGCCTTAATTGCCATAGTCACAAAATTAATTATTTTGTACCATTGGACGGATGACATGGTTCCTTCCCATAGAGAATGGCACCAGGAGATACTAAATGCCCTTGTAGTTGAGAAACAGATTGCATCATTGAGCAGATGCCCACAGCAGTTTTGAGATAGATGGGAACCCCTTTATGCGTTGTTATCCCTTTCCACAGGGTGGTCATGATCCTGGGCCACACCTTTTATAACTCCACACTTAGCCTACATCTATTCTTATGTAATTCCCTTTTTGATTCTCTGTCCCTTTAGAGATGGTTGCTGAGCTTCTGGGAGGGGGGTTGGGTTGGGGGGTTGTACGTTTTCTTTTGTTCCTGTGATAGTTTGTATATGTGGATTGTTCTTGGTTTTGTTAATTGTTGTGGAAAATAATAATAAAGTATATTAAATTACAAAAAAAAAAAGTACAAGAATCAAAAGAAAACTGGCACCAACACCAAGCATGAAAAGTAACTTACTTTAATTCCAGTGCAGTGCAAAAAGCACACAAAAAAAAACACATGGTACAGACAAGCAATGTAGGAAGCTGTTTAACTCTCTCTGCATAACAAATGGGATAGAGTCTTACCCAACCCTATCACAGTATCTAAGATGAGAAATTAAAATATAATGTTTTGGGGCGTGGCTTGTCAGCAGAGTGGAGCAGACGCTTTCTCTTAGAGCTCCTGAAGAGTAGAGCCAAAATCATATTTGAAACTCTTACATTTTTATAATCCTGATCGCCTAACAAGAGTTCATCCTGTCATTGGTGTGTCAGATGAAAAAAATGGGCAAACAACGACACCCAACACCCTTGACTGACTTTTTTAAGCCTAAGACAACAACCGTACGAGAAGGAGGGCCGCAGCAACCTGAAGAAGCATGCGATGGTGGTGGTTCTGGGACTGAGGAGGTTTCTTTAGGCACAGTTAACTCTACTCTTGCCCAATTGGTGAAAACTGTGAGGGATATGGACAAAAAATTGGATGTTCTCGCTCCCCGAGTAAGTGCTTTACAGACCCGGGTTGACGAATGTCAGCGAACGGTGCAGCATGCTGAAGGAACCTTTCTTAAATCAATGGATGCCACCGCTAAACTCGTGAATGAGAATTCTTTACTACACCAGCACTTGGAGAATGTAGAAAATCTTGCAAGAGAGCGCAATATCAGAGTCATTGGGCTGCCGGAGGGGTCCGAAGGTGAGGATCCCCTTTCCTTTGCTTTAATTATGCTGCCACAACTACTGGGTCTATCAAAAGACGATCCCCCCATGGCCTTTGAAAAGTCATACCATATCACCCCTAGGCACACAGTACCTACTGTTACCAGACCTCATACCTTCCTAGTGGTATGCACAGGGGTGGGAGTTCGGGATAGGATCCTAGCTGCCACCAGATGTAAATGACATCTGCAGTATGGGGACACAAATCTGTCTTTATTCCACGATCTCTAGTACTCAACCAGGCAATGCAGGAAAGGTTTTGACCGGGTGTGAAGCACATTGCGGTCTCCGAAGATACCACATCAACTCCTCCTACCTGCCAAACTTAAAATACAATGGAAGGGACACACGTACCGCTTTAACGACCCATTGGAACCATGCAGACTACTGGAGAAGATCGAAGTTGAGCTGGTGGAGAACGAGGACAACTCATCGGAGGATAGGGCTCTGTTAGGCAACTGAAAAAAGAAAAATTGAGGGATAGTGAGTACTGTGCAGTGATTCCTACAGGGTGCCCGTGGAACTCTAATTTAAGACATTTACATTTGATTTTTGCAGTATTGATACTAGTTACCTAATTGTACACTAGACTCTCCTGATTTGGGTGTAATGGACACCATTTGTTTTTCAATGTTTACAACTATGTTTCTTTGTGGGTTTGACACTGGTGAGGCTCCCTCAACGTACATATAGGATTTATGAATATTTTATATATGGTTCATCCTTGGGAACTAATCCTTTCTAGTTAAAAGAATACTAATAATGTGGGATATTGTGGGCAGGTTGCCTAAATGTTAAAAATGGCATTATTTTATGTTTTATCTTTGCATTTATCCCTATCAAATTCTCTATGCTGCTATAGGCTATAGTTATATAGTGTACATGATTTTCCTACTAAAGCAACTTATGGTATTTCCCCAAATGCTGTAACTAAGCGGAGGATGTCTTGTAACACCTTAGTAAGTGGATTATTTTGGATAATTTAACCCTGTATTCCTCCGTGTAAACTGTAAGTTTTATGCTGAAACTTAAATAAATAATTTAATAAAAAAATTTAATGTTTTATGAATTAGAATGCATGTCACAGCCACAGATCCAGTTTAAAAGAGTTTAGTTTACCTTGTTTTTGATTAAAAAATAAAAGTATTACGGGGCCTGTTCTGCAATGAAATGTGTGCTAGCTGTTTAAGATTAGCAGAGGTGAAATTGCTGAACTTTATTTACTGTATTTCTTTCCTCCCATTTTATGGACTGGATACCATCCAGTATGTAAAGCAATGTCTTACATGTTATGATTGTAAAACTAATAACATTTAAGCTTAAAAAAAACTGACAAGACAGTGGGAGGGGAGAACAAAACTGGGAAATATTGTAAAGTATTACTTCACACAGAGGGTGGTTAACATGTTGAATAGCCTAACCATTGAGGTTCTGGAAAGTAGCACTGTTCAGGCTTTTAAAGCTGGGTTAGACAGATTCCTGAGGAAGACTGATGTTGAGGGTTCCTCAGCATGAGTAAGCTAACATTCTGGCTGCTAAACTTGGAGGTGTGTCCACACAAAAGTTGAGCATTGTCACTGTTGTGTGGCAGGAAGGATGGACAAAATGAACCCAAGTCCCTGCCATAATCACAATACTATGTTACTATGAGTCAGTGAATGAGTCTGGATTCCAACCTGTGATCTTTTGTTTCACAGAAACATAGAAACATAGAATTTGATGGCAGATAAGGACTGCTTGGCCCACCCAGTCTGCCCATTTCCCTACCTAATGGATAAGCTGCAGATCCTAGTTAACCAGCAGCCTACTTCTTTCTACCCCCACCCCCTAAAATTGCCTTATGGCTGTCCCATGCATGCTTGAATTCAACCACTGTTTTTGACTCCACAACCTCCTCTGGAAGGCCGCTCCATGCATCCACAACCCTCTTTGTGAAAAATACTTCCTTCCATTACCTCTGAGCCACCCCTCTCTATCTTCAAATTGTGCCCTTGTTCTTACACGCCTCTTTTTGAAAGATGCTACCCTCTTGGACTTTGTTGATTCCCTTGAGGTACTTGAACATTTCTATCATGTCCCCCTCTCCCTCATTTCCTCAAGGCTATACATATTAAGCTCCTTTAGTCTCTCGTCATATGTCTTCTGGTGCAGACCCTGCACCATTTTAGTTGCCCTCCTCTGGACAGCTTCCATCTTGTCTATGTTCTTGCAGAGACTGGGTCTCCAGAACTGCACACAGTATTCCAGATGGGGTCTCACCAGCTGTCTGTACAGAGGGATAACAGCTTCCTGTTTTCCACTGGTGATGCCTCTCCCTATGCATCCCAGTATCCCCCCAGCTCTCCTTACTGCCCTCTCACATTGCTTGCCCATTTTTAAGTCATTTGATATGACTACCCCCAGGTCCCTTTCCATTTTTGTTGTTGTTAGTATCTCAACCCCCATTGTGTACTCTTCCCCTGGGTTTTTGTTTCATAGCTTGGATCTCAGCTGAAAGAGTGAACGAGGAAGGAAGAAGGAATTTAGAATTCTGTTCCTCATTGTCATGCTACCCATGGGTTTATCCCAAGGTCATTATCAGCACAGGGCTACACCTGCTGACAGGACTGTCATGGTTCACCTCTATTAAGCAACATCATAGCTTTTGCTGGCGGCCTACAGTCTATGTGCCCTTTCTCATGGCAGGGCTGTTGGGTGTGTGGCATGACATGATGTGACCCTAACAGAATGGCAGTGCCTTCAAGCATGGCAGCCTCATTTCTTGAGCAAATCTTGAAAAATCAAGCCACATCAAAGGGCAACGAAATATGGAAGATTAGTATATAAGAGGCTTTTTTATTTTAATAAAAAAGCTTATTCAAAATATATCTGTTAATGCATGAGTTAATATGTATTTAATTGGCAGGCCATCTAAATTTAATATCCCATTTGTCTAGAGTTTCTGCTACTATACTGCAAATGGAAGAGCACCCGGCTATTAAATATACAAAGATGTGAAACTAAAGAAGTGGATGCCTGCAAAAACAATGTTAGATTTTTAATTTTTTTTATTGATTTATATTTGTTTAAATTATAGCTGCAGACAAAAGGATTGCATGCAGATAGCCTAGGTGCTCCCATTCCAGTCCTTTGCACTGCAGCAAATCTCTGCATCTTGGAGCAACAGGCAAGTGTGACAGTTACTGTGCAGTGCTTGCCCCCATGTGGGGTCAGCAAAAACAGATGGTGGGATTCGGACACCATCAAGCTGGTAAGCATCCAATTAAAGCATGGGCAGAAATGAGTTCAAGCATATTTTACCAGGTTAGCAAGCAGAGCCCTGGAAGGCTCATTTCCAGTTGCATCCGGGGTGGGGGGTACAAAGGAATTTACAGGAATGCATGCAAGAACCAATTATCACAGCACAGAAAACAAGCAACAAAAAATAACTACAAGTACAAATAACTATACAAAATCAGAGCAACAGAATTTACAAGATTTACAAGTTACAGTAATAGGTGTTAAAAGCACTGAAAGAAGGTTACTGGTGCACACTCACCAATACTGGTGTTCCTATCATTACACATCCTAGCACACTGAAATTAGTGATGATGATGATGATGATGTCATCAGTGCTGAGAGGTGAAACTAGGATACACTGGGGAAAGGATGGCTGCTTATTTGTACACAGTGCTGACGCAAAAAAAAAAAAACTGAGCTTTAAACTCCAGCTGGTACCATTAGGCAGTGGTTGTCAGTATTTGTGAACTCTCAGATGCTGCGACTGACGAAAGGTAAATAAAAGGGAAATGTACTAGAGAACACAGTATTAAATAGTACAGACCCAAGCAATTTACAATATTTATTCTTCTGCTCACGTAGCTGCCTGTCTGCATGAGCAACCTTCTTTACGACCTTCACTGTATGCTGGGAGAACCAGCTGGCAATCACAATGCCCATTTTCTTGTAATTCACTTAAATCTTGCCCTTAGACAAAAGGTTTCTTTTTTTCACACACAACCTCAAATCACCCTTGCTGTTTCTAAAAAAAGATCAATACTCTCATGACACACACACACACATACACACACACACACACACAGATACACAAGCTGAGTGAAAACAAAAATCAAAGGCTCGTTTATTTTTCTCATCCGATTTTATTTTCTTAATAAGATAAGATTAAGCAGTTGCCACTTGTGTCCTAGTTGCTACACAATGCTCCAAGAGACAATAAATACATAACATCCTACTATGGGGGGGCAGATGGTTTTTGATGGTATTGAAGGGCAGGGGCACAGGTCTTTTTAGGTAAGAGATTTTCAGATGCATCCTCTATTTTGTTAAGTGAAACAGCTTTGTTTCTTTTTGATGCCAAAAACGTTATTGGATTCCCCTGCCCTAACAAAAACTCCAGGCACAAATTATAGTACCTTGCATTAGGTACTGGGTTCTTGAGTACCTCGCAGCCCAGTGAACTTAATTTATTCTGCGGTCAAGATGCATCACATGGGTTTTAGCAGATCTGAAAACTATCTACCTCACTAGTAGAAACTTGAATATCTGAACATCTTTCCAAGGATGTGAATAGCTATTCTGGCTGTTTATACAAATACAGATCTGCAGTATTATTGTTTTGCTTGTATTTTATTCTCCATTCAGTGGTGAGGCCCAAATCCACCACCTGAATGAAGCCCGGCCCCATCCGCCAGTGTTCCTAGCACTTTACCCTACTGCCTTTACAATCCCACAAACTTGCCCCTCATGACAGGGCCTGGCCATGCTGGACTCACCCCTCCTACCTCAAGGGGGCAAACATAGGCAGAAAAACCTTGGGTGAAGAGAATGGCAAGTGTGTTGGGGGGGACAGAGCCAGAGTGCCTCCTGGCTCATCCTTCTCACTCCAGGACTTACCTGTTTCCATTCTTTTATCCCTGTCACCTGTATTGTATGTTCAACTTGTACCTTACGAACATACAATGAAGCCAGCAGATTAAGACCTAATGGTCTAGTTTGTCTGCTCGAATGTGCAGCTCTCGGTTCTGGGCATTGGTGCTGTCCCCCTAACCCCCTCCCCCTTAGTCCCCTCCTCAATAATTTCTCCATCTTCTTTACACTTAACCATGTAGCCCCCCACTACCTCCTTTCTCACTCCACTTGATCTACCCTTTTCCTCCCCCTCCTTCCCCATTCTGATTTTGCCAATCTGTCTGTCCCACCCCCTTAAATCCCCCAACTGATGTCTGTACAACCAGTTCCTCAGGCAGAGCATTCCATGCTGTCACCACTCTCTCCGTTATAAAATGCCTCCTCATCTCCCTTCTGAACCACCCCCCAACTTCATGCTATGTCCCCTTGTGATTCATTCTCTTTTGTATTTGAGCAGGACATCCTGACTAACCCTATTAAAGCTCTTTAAGTAGTTAAGGTCTCAATCATATCTTCCCTTTCCCTTCTATCCTCCAGCAAATACATATTGAGTAAACAATAAGGCATGACAGGGTGTGTGTTAGACACTAACACACGGCTAGGAGGAGTTAAGGCATGAGGCCACAGTCCAAGTGCGTCCAGCCTCCTAGCCGTGTGTCAAAGTGTCAAACACACACCCTGGAGTGCCGTATGGCACTTATGAAATGGCTGGAAATGTTTTCCACACAAACAAAAAAATTTACGACTATTACTTTTTTTTAGTAATTTCTATTTATTTATGAGAAAACTGCTACACAGGAAAAAGTAGTTCCTTCAGTGGATCACTTAAAACTGTGTAATATCACATTTTTAAAGCAAAAGAGTCAAAAAACAGTCATTTTAAATGGCAGACATTACTTTTACTACATTGAAGTTTTAAACACTATCTTTTAGCCATTTAAATATAATGTAAAACAGAATTGTTTTTTTTAATCAGGTCATGAAATATTGACATGAAAACTAATGCATTTTAACAGAGTTTTATAACAACTTTAAACACGGTTTTTAAACTGGCAAAAGTGATTTCATTTTGTATATTTCATTGCTTCTTTGTAGGTTTATTTATTTACCAAAGTAAATGGGGCCACTGAATGTCAGGCTGCAGTGTTGTATCGTCACTCCCTCAAAGTTCGGGTTTGGATTTCGGTTTGCCACGTCGTTGTCTGTCATTGCTTCAGATGTGGCATTTCTTGTTCGGAGATCATTGTTTGGTGAGAGTTCCATATGTTTTACCGAGGTTTGCATGCAGCTTTCTATGTTTTTAATGTGAACTTGCAGGGCAGTGCATGGCAGTCTGAGGTTGTTTCATCCCAGGCTGTTTGTCTTTAAATTCTGTGTTGGTGGTATGCTGACGTGCTTGCTCGCGGAGGTGCTGGGCTACAGAATGTGTCTTAATGTTGCATTTCCTCTATCAGGGGTCATTTTCTCATTTTTGGGAGATATCATGCACACCATTTTGATCGGAGGAGTATGTAGTACGTAACATTTCTCTTTATTTGGGGCTAGTATGTTGGACCACTTTTTTCTGTCATCCTTGGTTGGTCACCAATAGCTCTGGAGGCTAGATTTGTTTCTATGACCTGTTATGGTCAAAATTTCTTGACTTTCTAATCCTGCATTAGAAAGCAGCTGTACTGCCGTTGCCCTTAGGCAATGATTTGTGTACCTTTGAGTTAGCTGACATTCCTCACTGAAGCGTGACATCATAGTCGCAAGGTAATTGAGACCCATCGGCTCACTGGAATACCATATAGGCAGTTCATTGAGTTTTTTTGTGTGGTAATTGGCATGGGTGCAGATATAGAGCTTTGGGGTTTTCAGGAAATTTGCTGATGTATTTTTTAAAACTTTGAACCAGACACAGAGGATTTCCGGGTTGGGAATACATGTATCCCCTATGTCCTTGCTTGTCTGTTTCTAGGGGATTGCAATGATTTTTTGTATGCTCATTAAAGTTCAGCATGATGTACTCAAGCCTATTCTCATCTATTTTCAGTGAGAAGTGTTCAGGTTTCAGTTGACAAAGGCCTTCCCTGCCGCGCCTAGCCATGTGGATTTGGCTATCAGTCCAAACTTTTCTTACTAAGCCAGGCGTGGTAAGGGCTGAAAGTGCCTCAGAATGCCTCAGTTTGTGTAAGCCACTGTCCATAAGAGCCTCATGGTGTTGGGAAGTGTCTTTCTGTTATCTTCTGTACTGCTTCATTTTAGCAGTGAACATCATGTTACTGCTCTTGAATTCACTGTCTGTAATAATATTCATTGAGCGGCCTAGTGCTGCCAAGCCAAGATGCCTGCTTAAAGCGGCTCATAGACCACAGAAGCTGGAGACTGCATACTCCTGCCCTGTGGTTGTGCAAGCTTCAGCATAGAATTTCCTAAAAATCGTGTTTGGCTCTTCTTTTGAAGCCTTTTGAGAGTCAGTGACTGTGTTGGTGGCTGCTGCCCATTCTCTGATTACCTTTAGTGCCCAGGCGGTTGCTCTAACTGTATTTTTTTCATTTTTGTCAACCTCAAGATTGTCAAGCTGAAATTCTCTTAGTATTTGAAACCATTTTCTTATGGTTTCCTTAGCAGCACATATTTCTGGTCCTGGGGCATTCGGCTGAACTACTGCTGTTTGTTTCTCCACAGGTTCATTCTCTGGATCAATGAAGATCTAGAGATCATTTTCAGAAAGGATTATTTCAAAGCTGTTATCTGCCATTTGTGTCAGGTAAGTAGATGTGCTTATATCAGTGATTTTAGTTTATCATGGGTATGGAAAACAAGATGGCTGCTTTTATTTTATTAAAATTCTATTTTGGAACACTGGGAGAGTGGGCAAGATCAGTGCCCACCTGGCATAACTTGGCACAGCCTGATCTTTTTTCCATGGTGTTAGACATATTAGCACATTTTTAGGAACCAATCAGAATGCTTGATTGCTACCTGCCATTTCATAAGCAATCTTAACCTATCTTCATAAGGATTTTCCCTCATCCCACTGAGCATTTTGGTTGCTTTCCTCTGAACCCCCTTCAACAGTCTGATGTCTCTTTTTAAAAATTAGTACCAAAACTGAAAACAGTACTCCAAGTGAGGCCTCACCAATGCCCTATAGGGTGGCAGGATCTCCTTCTCACTCCTTGATACGATTCCCCTTGCTATGCAACATAGCATCATATTGGTATTTGTCGTCGCTTATCAACACTGTGCAGAGTGGTTCATACAACTGGTGACCAGCACACCTAGATCTTTTTTTCTCAATGGTTACTGCTAACTGAACACCTTCTACTTGATAACTGAACTTGGGATTCCTACTCCCAAAGTGCATAATTCTACACTTCTTTGCACTGAAGCCCAACTGCCAGGTGTATGAGCATCTCTCCAGTGTTTCTAGGTCCCTCTGCAGCATCCCCCACCCCATCCACCACTGCCCCCAGTCTGGTGTCATCAGCAAACATACTTATCTTACCCTGAACACCCTCTGCCATATATGCTACGTAGATGTTGAATAACATCGGCCCCAGCAACAAGCCCTGTGATACCCCACTGAAGGCTGCCCTAAGTGAAGATATTTCCCCACTTACCACCAACCCTCTGCTGCCTATTTTCTAGCCCGTTCCCAATCCATTTAAGCACCTTATCCCCTATCCCCAGAACCTTCAGCTTACAGCACTTCTAGTCCCCTGTGTGGTACAGAGTCAAAAGGCCTTGCTGAAGTCCAAGTACTGGACATCCACTGCCTTGCTTTCATCCACGGCCCTAGTCACCCAATCGTGTAAGTCAACAAAGTTGGTCTGACAAGACTTCCTATGTGTGAACCTGTGCTGCCGATCATCTAGGAGACCATTTTCCTCCAAGTGTTCTTGTATTTTCTCCTTCAGGATAGTCTTCATTAGTTTACTCACATCTGATATTAAACTAATTGGCCTATAGTTCCCTGGCTCATCCCAAGGTCCACCCTTGTGTATGGGTACCACATGCGCCACCCTCCAATCATGGGGCACACATCCCGATTGAAAGTTAAGTATGGAAAATGCCTGCCAGAGGCTTTGCTAGTACCTCTGCAAGTTTCTTTAGGATCCTCAGATGAATACCATCCGGTCCCGGTGATTTATTCATCCTTAGAGCCTTTAGCCCCTCTGGCACTCACACTATGGATCCCCTCATCTCTCATCCTTGCTTCCTCAACCCTTTCCATCTTGTCTATACTATGTTGGCTAAATAACCCCTCTCCCTTGTAAAAACTGAACAGAAATATATACTTTTTTTAAATTCAATAACATTTTTTTAATTCAATATACTTTATTGAGTCATCATCAAGAGGCATAACAATGGATTTGTTACAAGACTTACATAAGATTGACTCACAGATTTTGTAATAAAAAATACAAACATACACACTCTCTGTGCCCCTTCCCCCTCCCAAATCCTCTCTCAAACCCCTCCCCCATTGTCACCAGAACAGATAAGTGATGATCAGTAGTATGGATGATGGTAGGTGGTCATAATTATCTCAATAAAAAAACTGTATATGGGTCTCAGTAGGCTCATTAATCTATTACACGTGAGACTATGGAGTCAGATTGTAAGGGGAGGATAAAGTCTAAGGTGGATGAACCATTAATAGGGTTTGGAGAGGTTCCCATATGCACTTGAATTTGGCATAGTGGTGATTTATTCCAGCTATAATTCTCTTGGCCTGTAAGGTGAAAAGGATTTCTCTATACCACTCAGTGTAACTGGGGGTAAGAGGGTCTATCCAGTGTCTCAAAATTACCTTTTTGGCCGTGACTTAGATCAGTGCTAGGTGGGCTCTGGTGGATCCAGGTACTTTACCAGAATAATCCCCCAGAAAACATACTTCTGATGTAAATGCATCATGTACTGTAGGTTTAGCAGGGGGTTGAGCTTAGATTGAATTTGCAACCAGAAGGGGGCAATCCTTGCACACGACCAAAGCATACGTAATAAGTTTCCAGGTGCCATATGGCACTTGGGACACGTATCAGTGGTGAGATGGCCCATCCTGTGTAGTTTAACTGGGGTATAGTATAGGTCATCGCTAATTTGGAATTGCATATACCTGTAATGGTCCCATTTGATTGTGCAGTACAGGTGCTTCCAAATTATGAGCCATTGCCTAGGGGCAGCTGGTGACAGAAGGGATAAATCCCATCCGTAAACTCTGTTCTCTTCTTTACAGGCCAGGGCACCTATAAGAAATTGATACGAGTACACTGAGTGGTATAGAGAAATCCTTTTCACCTTACAGGCCTTACACCCATAGTCTGGGCAACAAGCTCCCTGAATTGGTGGCCTTGATGGAAGAGGGATGCCTGGATATCATAGCAGTTACAGAAACATGGTACACAGAGAACCATGACTGGGATGTTAACATACCAGGGTACACAGCCTACAGGAGAGACAGGGAGGGCAGAAGGGGGAGAGTAGCTCTCTATGTAAGGGAAGGGATAAAAGCAACTGAACAAAAAAGTAAACAGGGAGGAGAGGAGGCACTGTGGGTCACCTTAGAGACTGGAAATGGCACCACAATTCTCACAGGGGTTGTATACAAACCCCTATGTCAAGGGGAGGGAATGGACAAGGATATGATGGAAGGCATACTTAGAATGGCAGAGAAAGGGGAGATACTGTTGATGGGGGACCTTAATATGCCAGATGTTAACTGGAGCACCTTTGCTGCAGCCACATCCAAAAGCAGGGCCATTCTTGATGCCCTTCAGGTGGCATGCCTCAGACAACTAGTTTTGGAACCTACTCATGAGGGAGCAGTCTTAGACCCATACTCTCAAATGGGGACAGTGAGAGGATCTCAGATCTAGAAGTGGGTAGCCATTTGGGAACAAGAGACCACCAAACAGTGCAGTTCATGATAAACTCAGCTACAGAGTCAAGCCATACAAAAGTGAGGGATCTGGACTTCAGGAGGGCTGTCTTCGGCAAGATGAGAGAGTGCCTTAGAAAAGCACTAGCAAACAGACTAGAAGGAGGGGTGGAGCAACAATGGGGAAATATGAAAATTGCCATCACAGAGGCAACAAGCCTTTGTGTGAAGCAAATAAACAAATCAAAACGAAAGAAAAAGCCAATATGGTTCTCAAAAGAAGTGGCAGTAAAGGTTAGGGAGAAAAAGATAGCATTTAGGAAGTATAAGGAAACACAGAAGGGGCATGACAGAGAACTGTACCAGTTAAGGCAGAAGGAAGCAGGGAGGGTAGTCAGAATAGCAAAGGCACAAACTGAGGAAAAGATAGCCAACTCGGTTAAGAAGGGGGATAAAATCTTTTATAGGTATATCAGGGAGCATAGAAAGACAAAGGGAGGGATAGTGAGGCTGAATAGAATGGATGGTGGGTGGGCAGAGAGTGACAGTGAAAAAGCAGGGATACTGAATGAATACTTCTGTTCAGTATTCACAAAAGAGGAAGTGGGGGAAGTGCTTAATCCAATTAACAGAAGCACTCTGGAGAGGGGTGTCGATACCAGTTCTTTCACAGAAGAAAGGGTTCTGAAAGAACTCTTAAAACTGAAGGTGGACAAAGCAATGGGGCCAAATGGAATTCACCCCAGAATTCTAAAAGAATTAAGCAGAGATCTAGTGACACCACTGACTACCCTTTTTAACAAATCATGGGAGGATGGTGTGGTACCTGAGGACTGGAAGAAGGCTGATGTGATTCCTCTTCACAAAAGTGGGAGCAAGACAGAGGCAGGAAACTACAGACCTGTCAGTTTGACCTCTGTGGTAGGGAAAGTGATGGAATCACTTGGAAGGAAAAATTGTTGAGTACCTAGAGGCCAGTGGGGCACAGGACCCAAGGCAGCATGGGTTCACAGCAGGAAGATCATGTCAGACAAATCTAATTGATTTCTTTGACTGGGTGACCAAAGTAGTAGACCAGGGAGGGGCTGTGGACATGGCCTACCTAGACTTTAGCAAGGCATTTGACACAGTCCCACACAAAAGATTAGTAGTCAAATTAACCAGCCTTGGAGTGGGTCCCAGGGTGGTAGCCTGGGTAAAACATTGGCTGAACAACAGGACACAGAAGGTAATTGTAAATGGAGCCCACTCTGAAGAAAGAGGGGTTACTAGTGGGGTAGTGCAGGGTTCAGTACTGGGTCCAGTCCTTTTTAATGTCTTTATAAGTGACATTGCAGAGGGACTGGAAGGAAACGTATGCCTCTTTGCAGATGACACAAAGATCTGCAACAGGGCTGATACACAAGGAGGCGTGGAAAGGATGAGAAGGGACTTGGCAAGGTTGGAGGAATAGTCAGAAGCATGGCAGCTTGGATTCAATGCAAAGAAGTGCAAAGTAATGCACCTGGGAAACAAAAACCCAGGGGAAGATTACACAATGGGAGGGAGGTAGTAACAACAACAAAAATGGAAACGGTCCTGGGGGTAATCATATCAGATGACCTTAAGGTTGGCAAGTAATGTGAGAAGGCGGTAGGGAGGGCTGGGGGGATACTGGGATGTATAGGGAGAGGCATCACCAGCATAAAACAGGAAGTTGTTATCCCCCTGTACAGACAGTTGGTGAGACCCCATCTGGAGTACTGCGTCCAGTTCTGGAGATCCCATCTCTGCAAGGACATAGACAGGATGGAGGCAGTTCAGAGGAGGGCAACTAAAATGGTGCAGGGTCTGCAAGAGAAGCCATATGAGGAGAGGCTAAAGGAGCTTAATATGTATACCCTTGAGGAACGGAGGGAGAGGGGGTACATGATAGCAATGTTTAAGTATCTCAGTGGAATCAACAAAGTCCAAGAGGGTAGCATCTTTCAGAAAAAGAGATGTATAAGAACAAGGGGACACAATTTGAAGATAGAGGGGGGACGGCTCAGGGGCAACGTGAGGAAGTATTTTTTCACAGAGAGGGTGGTGGATGCATGGAACAGCCTTCCTGAGGAGGTTGTGGGGTCTAAAACTGTGGGAGAATTCAGGAATGCATGAGACAGACATAAGGCAATTTTTGTGGGGGGATAGGAAGAAATAGGCTGTTGGTTAAATAGGATCTGCAGCTTATCCTCTAGGTAGGGAAATGGGCAGACTAGGTGGGCCAAGCGGTACTTATCTGCCATCAAAGTCTATGTTTCTATGTTTCTATGAGTAAGAAATGAGGTGACAGGTGGGTAAAGAGTCCAAGTATTGGCGTAGGGTATTAGAGAATGAGTTGTCTTCTATCTTATAGCCGAAGTATTGATGTAGCATGTGGGTTATTTGAAGACATGAAAAGGAGACCAACCAAACAGGGTTCTGGCCCTCTGAAAGGGCATTATTTTTTTAATTTTAACTCCTCTAGGAGTTGCTTGATTCATTTCACACCCATTGTGGGCCAGAATGTCAGTAAATGAATGGGTTTTCCAGCTGTAAGCAGGTTGGGGTTGCCGGAAAGAGGTTGAGAGGTATCCATACGGGGATCGACTGATAAGAGGGAGGAGAGTTGCAGATGCACTTGGAGTGAATAACCAAGGGGAGTGGTCTATAGAGTTTTGGGGAGGCGTATTTTAATTGTGAAGGGGAGAGCACTGTACTCGATGCTATGTTGGAGAGATAATCCCTTTTCAATTTCTACCCAGAGAGAAAAATAGGGGGCATCTTCAGTCATCGGGGGGGGGGTTGAATTAGTGAGATATTCTTAGAAGATGTATAGCCAAGTAGTAGAGAAAAACATTAGGAGCTTGTACCCCTCAGTCCATTTTGAGACAAGTAAGGCGACAATAGTTCCTCCTGGCTTTTTTCTCTTTCCAGAGGAAGGTAAACAGCCGGTGAATTTGAACAAACCAAGAATGGGGAAGGGCTCCACTGAACATCATGAGAGGGTATAAGAGACATGGTAGAATTGTCATTTTAAGAATACTCATACGCCCCCATAACGTAAGCGGGTGAGAAGACCATCGTGATAAATCTGCCTTAATTACTGAAAGTAGTGGATCTAGGTTAAGCTGTTTAAATTTAATCAAGGATGGTGTGAGGAGTATTCCCAAGTATTGCAACTTGTCTGATCTCCATTGCAGTCCCAGGTGGTCCATGTCTGGGCAGAGAGTATATTTGTTAGGAGGCATAACCTCTGTTTTGCTCAGATTTAATTTGTAGTTTGAGATCCTCCCGAACTGGGCAATAAGTTGGAATGCAACAGAAAGTGAACCAGTCGGGGAGGAAAGGTGGAGAAGAATGTCATCAACACAAACTGAGAGTTTAAAGTCCTGGCCACAAAGTGGGATGCCCGATACCTGGGGGGAGTATTTCAGCTTTCTGATTAGTAGCTTGAGATAAAGATTAAACAGAAAAGGGGACAGAGGGCAGCCTTGACGCGTGCCGTGGTGAAGAAGAAAAGAACAGGAGAGGAACCCATTGCACGAGACCTGAGCCGATGGAGAAGTGTATAAGACCTGAATCCATCTAATAAATTCAGGGGGGATGAGAACGCGGGGAAGAAGGTCAAACAGATAATCCCATGATACTCTAGCGAAGGCTTTTTCTGCATCCAGGGAGACCAATGCAGCAGGGGTTTGAGCCTCCCTGGAAGCAGAACATAGATAGGAGATTTTCCTTAGGTGATCGGCTGAGAGACGGCCTCTGATGAAACTAATTTGTTCCCTACTAATAAGGGTTTCCCAAACCCATCCCAGGTGGTTGGCCAATACTTTGGCTAGAATTTTAAGATCCATGTTAATCAAGAAAATCAGTCTATAGTTAGTGACCAAAGTATGATCTTTATTCGGTTAAGGAATAACTACTATAGTGGTCGAGGTGAGAGATAGATCTGAAATGCCACTATGAAAAAGATATTGAAAGGTTTCTAAGAGAATAGGGGCCACTTGATCTTTGAACATCTTGTAAAAGTTGTTGGTAAACTCATTAGGGCTCAGTGATTTATCTAGGGGGAAGAGAATCTATTGCTTCAGTGAGTTCTGGGAGAGAAAGCGAAGCCTTGAGAATTGCTACTTGTTGATTGTGCAGGGTAGGAAGGGGGGTATCAGAAAAAAACTTGTTCAGCAATGCAGAAGAGAAGGGGGCCTGAGAAGGAGAATAGAGCTCATGATAATAGTCCCTAAAGGCTTCAGTGATGGCTGTAGGAGATGTGAGCAAGTTACCCAAGGGGGATTTAATGGCTGTTATAATTTTGTCTGAGACTTGGGAGCGTAGGTGGAGGGCCAGAAGCATACCAGACCGTTTCACTTGATCAAAATAGAAAGCTTTGGATCTAAACATGACGTGTTCAGTTTTTTTCCCCAACCATTAGATTATACTTAGCTCTAAGGGACTCATGGTTCTCCCATTGGGTTATGGGAGCATCTAGGGCTATGTTCTCTTCTGTGTGTTTTATTTGTGCTAGGAGGAGGGAGGAGGTGGCTTCTGCATGCTGTTTTTTTATGTTTAGTGGCAAGTCTTATGCATTCCCCCTCAGGGAATACTTGAGAGCACACTACAAGATGTTCAATCTCGGCATGGAGGGACCGTTGAGCCATTGAAAGTTGCCAATGAACTGTTGCATGTGCAGTTTGAGATTGTCTGGTTTCAAAAGTTGATTGTTCAGCCTCCATATTCTCTCTCTCTCTAGGGATGGATGGGGAGAGTTCCAGATGGAGAGAGACTGGATGGCGGCCAAAGATCACTTTTGAGGTGTAACAACATAGGTTGACACTGCCAATGAGATCTCTGCCTATGAGAAAAAAAAGTCGATTCGGGAAGAAGAAGAATGGTGTAGAGGGGAGTAGAAAGAATAATTTTTCTTTGTAGGATTTAGGACTCTCCATGGGTCTGCAAGGCCCATGGAATAGATAAGATCATGGATAGCCCTGGAACTAGGTGAGGGAAGATTCTTCAGAGCACTAGATCTATCTAGTGAGGGTGAGAGGACTGTGTTCCAGTCCCCTCCTAGAATGATGGATAGAGTGGACCAGTCGGCAAGAAGGGGGGCCAGAATAGTGAAGAAGGCAGGGTCTTCTATATTAGGACCATATACTGAACCCAACACCACCTCCGTGTGACCCAATAGGGCTCTGATTAGAACATAGCGGCCATGTGGGTCTGTAATTTCATGCAAGAGTCTAAAGGAGGTACGTTGGGTCATTAACATGGCTACACCTCTTTTATGGGAGTCTAACTCAGCACCGAAGACCTGGCTAACCCAGAGTCTCTGCAAGAGAAGGAGCTGTGCTGCTGGTAGGTGGGTCTTCTGTAGGAATGCTATGTCCATGTGCAAAGATTATAAATGAAGCAGAAGTCTGGCCCTCTTTAAGGGTGACTGAGCCCCCTTTAATATTCCGTGAGAAAAAGTTATATTGACACATCCTGTCAATATATTGACCTATATTCGTGGATAGGGAAAAACATGTTCCGATTTAATTCAGTGGCAATAACCTCCTGCCCTCCACCCACCATAATCTTCCCTCCACCTATGCACCCCATCCCCTCCCCTTAATCCCACCCCCCATGTACTCTGTGAACTGTTATAAAATGTCCCCGAAAGCTTCCCCCCGATCTTCTGCCAAGTAACCATGAATAACAGAAACTAACAGACAAACCTTAAGGCAGAAAGGTCTCAAACCCAAATACAAAGTGTGTGATTGCTATCACCAACAATAACAGAACACGTCTTATCTCCCCCCGCCCCATAAGTAGCCCTGAATAACTTCACTAGAAAGCAACCATTAACCATATAAAGCAACTAAGCATATCTACTAAGCTAATTGCCAATAGCCGATATCACCTATAAAAGGGAATGTCTAAAATGAACTATTTACTAAGCTCAAATTGTCAGACTATGAAACAATTAGTATAAAATGGGGAGGTTAGCAGGTCAGGGATGTCAGACCAGAAGACAATCCTGCAACCATACTGGACCATCTTAGGAAAGTTCCATGTAATGGAGTACCTGTTGAGAGAGAAGCTCTGGCAGATCCAGGTACTTTACCAGAATAATCCCCCAGAATACATACTTCTGTTATAAATGCATCATGTAGGTTTAGCAGAGGGTTGAACTTAGATTGAATTTGCAACCAGAAGGGGGCAATCCTTGCACATGACCAAAGCATATGTAATACGTTTCTAGAGGCCATATGGCATTTGGAACACATATCAGTGGTGAGATGGCCCATCCTGTGTAATTTAATCTGACAGCAGGAGTCGGTAAGGTCTTTCCTGATTGATTTTAGTTCAGCTACAAACTCACTGAATGTGGTCTTTAGCGGGTCTAATTTGGCGAAAAATCGCTCCTTGGATAGGGGAGAAATAGTGGCTGAAGCAGTTGTCCCCTTAGTCACCGAGGCTCCCTTAGACCGTTTGGAGGTCTTGTCAGGTGTTGTTGGTGGGGTATGCAGTGGGAGGGCCTGTCGCATCTCTGCCTCCATCAGTTAGGTTTTGCTCTTTTCCAAAAAGATGAACTTCCTCAATTGGCTGCTACTCTGTTGTTTTAATGAGTTAAAAAGTTGACTGAGTAAAGAAACTTAGTTCTAGGTTGCTATAAAATGCAATTTATGAGCTTGTGGAGTGGGAGCGAGGAGCAGACACAGCTACTTCAGAGACAGCATCACGTGATCTCTGAGCAGAAATATTTAGTACCTCAGCCAGTTCCTGCCCCTTATCCACCCATCCCATATCTGTTCTAATTCTGAAGATCTGCTCCCTGCACTTTCTTCTCTCTCTCTCTGATATATTTGAAGAACCCCTTCTCACGCTGCTTAATCCCATGTGCCAGCCTCATTTCCTTCACAGCCTTTGCTGCCCTCACCACTCTGGTCACCTCCCTTGAACTCCTTATGTAATCCTCTTTATCTATAACTCTGTTGGTCCTCTTAAAGGCCTCCCTTTTTTCCCCTCACCTTCACCTATACTTCCCTGGTCCACCAGCTTGGCTTACTTGCCCTAGCTTTCTTACTTCTCCACTTAGTGCAGGAGTTTGTGACCTCAATGAGCCCCAGCTTTATGATGTTCCATTTCTGTGTGATGTTCATGTCAGATTTTATATTAGCCACTTGCCTCCCAAGCGCTGCAGCCATCTGAGCGAAGTCAGCCCTATTAAAATCAATGACAGTGGTGACTGTACTTGCATCATCTCTGTGCAACTCAAGGGCAAACCATACCGTACTATGATCACTCCCTGCTATTGGGGCATCCACCATCACCTCCCTTACTTGTTCCCCATTTGACAAGACAAAATCCAATATATTCCCTTCTCCCGTTGGTTCCCTTACCATCTGGGAAAGGAACTCATCCTGAAAAGCATCCAGGATAACTTGCCCCTGTTGCAAGCTGATGACATGGTGGCCCAATCTGCACCTGGTAGGTTGAAGTCCCCAACCACCACTGTGCTGCCCCTTCTACAGTTACATTGTATAACACCAACCAACTCCTCATCCCTTTCTTCTGTGATGGAGGTCTATACACTACCCCCAGCCTGACCATCTTGGTTTTAGACTTCTTTAAAGTAACTTAGATTGTACTTTGCTTTTACCTTGCCTTTACACTGGTCATTTGTAACCAGTCTGACCATCCTGTATTCTAGTACCATGTATATACCTTGTATGTTGACTTGTACTCTGCTCCTACCCAGGCAACTTTGTAAGCTGCCTGACACTGCTGTATTCTGTAATTTTGTCTCCTTTTTCACCTTCTCCCAAGTTGAACCTGGAAACGAGCCTCGGCTCAGTGTGCCTCTCCCAGTTACCAAACTTTTAAATGAAAAATAAATAAATTCTGCTCCTTCAGGACATTGGCTCGCAAGGAACCCCAAGCATGTGCCTGCAAGCATGCCATGTGGAGCTCAGTGGACATCCTCCCTCCTCTATGTATCACTTATACACTACCACCAGTGGTCACCCAGGGGGCAGTATAGCAATGGGAATGTCATCCCTCCCTCCCCAAAAGGAGAAAAATGCCCTTGAGATACTCAATTGCCATTCCCCCATCTGGCCCATAATGACACAAGCTCGTTCCCAAACTCTGGTCACCGATGCTGCAAACAGTAGTGCTGCAACTGTGCCAACAGGCCAGTTCAACTCTCTTAAATCTACATTATTAAAACAAAAAGAACAGCAAAACTATCAAATAAAATAATCATTTAGCTTTGTGTTTCTTGAAATGTTACAAATTTCTTTTTGCCATGGAAACATGCCCTTTTTTCATAATTCAAAGTTTATTCATTTTTAACTTTCACTGTTGATACCATACAAGGAAAATAAACAATCCTTGACCTGGGTATAACCCCAAGGAAGTACAGCCTAGATGTGAGCATAAGACTTCTTTCCATTACCGTTCATATGCCGTACCGTACCGTACCGTTCAAAATACACATTCTCCTAAACAAGGTATATCTGTACATCTTCTAGTTGTCACAACAGATTGTCTGTCTATCTATACTGTAAGTACAAAATAACTACATTATGTTCTGGAAACACAGTAATGTAATATCACAGTAAACGCTCACTTGTATGTACAGGTGCTGAGACAGAGAGAGAGAGAGAGAGAGAGAAAGCAGTCAGAGCTTCTTTAAATCAAGGAGGTTATTTTCTAGACTACACTGAATTGAATTATTACTTTTTGGACCTATGTAAGTAACTAGTATTGATTCTGTTTTTGGGGTTGACTTTTCTTAGTTTAACTTTAGTTTGCCAGGGAGGAACTGTAGCTGGGAGATATCTGCAGTCATTTGTGACTAGACTTGTTACTTAACCTCTGTGAAATAGGTGTCTGTTAAGGGGAGGAGCTGAAAGGGGCCTAGCTGAACTGTGGATTTAAAACAGGAGTTTTTTGTGGTCTCTGTCT
Organism: Neoceratodus forsteri; assembly: GCA_016271365.2. Lineage (NCBI taxonomy): Eukaryota > Metazoa > Chordata > Ceratodontiformes > Ceratodontidae > Neoceratodus > Neoceratodus forsteri. The sequence goes on from JADMNL010000023.1 coordinate 438,584,312, forward strand.
GCTGAGAGAGAGAGAGAGAGAGAGAGAGCAGCCAGAGCTTCCTTAAATCAAGAAGGTTATTTTTTAGACTACACTGAATTGAATTATTACTTTTTGGACCTGTGTAAGTAACTAGTATTGATTCTGTTTTTGGGGTTGACTTTTCTTAGTTTAACTTTAATTTGTCAGGGAGGAACTGTAGCTGGGAGATATTTGCAGTCATGTGTGACTAGACCTGCCACTTAACCTCTGTGGAATAGGTGTCTGAAAGGAAGACAGGAAGGCACTTCTGGGGGTGGAGGGTCAGAGTTGTAGTTGATTGTTTCTGGAGGGCATAGGTTTACTCCCACCCACCTGCCCCTCACCACAACCACCCTGCCCCTCACCCCACCTACCCCAAGTGCATAACTTCCTTTATAGCAGGGGTTCGGACATCACTTCCCCAAAACTGCTAACAACATGCACCTGTTCATATCCTTAAAGGCACAGCAAACTGAATAGGGGATAGAGACACTCACAAGCTTGCACACACTAAAGCAACAACAAAAAAGAAAAGCATCTGTAACAGGAAGGGACATAGACATGTGCAGAGTGGTGCAATACACTGGCTGTGGAGCAGCAGTCTTCTGGGAGACATTCTGGAGACTGCATTGCTGCCCTATTTGTAGGCACCTCTCTGCTCTGAGGGAGGAGGTTGTTCGTCTCCATGCTGACTTGGCAAGGATTCAGGAAACCTGCTCCCCCACCCAGGGACCATCCAGGCCACCACCACTACCTCAGAGGTTTCCAAGAAAGAGGAGTGGTTGGACCTTGGTGGGTTCAGGGAGGGTGAGGGTGGTGGAACAGAGGCACATTCCTACAGTTGAGCCTCTCCATAATTCATTCACCACTCTGGTGAAGCATGGTTCCTCTAAGGAGGCACCCGCAGTGGAGACCAAGGAGGATGCTTGGAACCTCCACAATGGAGACCCTCAGGTGGGTTGCACAGGACCCCACAGTGGAAGGAAATAACTCCTGGTGGGGGACTCAATTGTTAGGCGGTAGAACTGGGGGAGGGAAGGGAAACAGAGGAAAGGTGTCTGCCCGGTGCCATGGCTTGCAGGGACAGGAAATGAATCCTCAGGATCATGGGAGCAGCTGCAAGGGGGAGTGATCTGGATGTCATTATCCACCTAGGGACAAATGACCTGGCTGAGAATGGGATCAGTGCAGTGCAACAGGAGTTTGTGGAGTTGGGGAGGGGCCTTAGACAAGTAGCACACACTAAGTTTCTCTAAGAGCTACCTGTCTATGGCATGGATGAGGCTAGGGTACTCTGCACCATGGGATTCAATGACTGGTTGAAAAACTGGTGCAGAGCTCAGGGATTTAGCTTCATTGGGGACTGGTGCTCTACCTGGAGGGATGCAGGCCTATGCAGTCACGATGGTCTGCATCTCTCCAGGAGGGGAACCAGGATCCTAGGTGATAGGTTTAAATGCTTCATTGGCAAGCATTTAAACTAGCCAAGGGGGGAGGCACAGAAAAGGAGAAGGGAAATCCTAGCCCCCCCAATAAAATCTGGGTAGTTAGTGAGGTAAACACCAAGATAGAGCAGTTGATAGGGAGAAGGGCTGGGGTAAATGGAGAAAAAGACAAAGGCAGTAAGGACAGGGATGTGGCACAAGGAAATAAAGCCATAAAAAATGGAGGGTAATGAGTACCAATGCCCGTAGTCTAGGTAGAAAGCTCCCCAAAATGGTGGCCTTAATGGAAGAGGGATGCCTGGATATTGTGGCAGTCACAGAAACATGTTACACAGAGAACCATGATTGGGATGTCAACATACCAGCGTACACAATCTACAGGAGGGACAGGGAGGGAAGAGGAGGAGGAGTAGCTCACTATGTAAAGAAAGGGATCAAAGCAACAGAACTAAGGGGTAAACAGGGAGGGGAGGAGAGGAGGCACTGTGGGTCACCCTGGAGACTGGAAATGGCACCACAATCTGCACAGGGGTTGTATACAGACCCCCATCTCAGGGGGAGAAAATGGACAAGGAAATTATAGAAGGCATCCTTAGGATGGCAGAGAAAGGGGAGATATTGCTGATGGGGGTCCTGAATATGCCAGATGTTAACTGGAGCACCTTTGCTGCAGCCACATCCAAGAGCAGGGCCATTCTCGATGCCCTACAGGGGGCATGCCTCGGACAGCTAGCTTTGGAACCCACTCGAAATGGAGCAATCTGAGACCTGGTACTCTCAAATGGAGATGGAGAGAGGATCTCTGATCTTGAAGTGAGTAGCCATCTGGGAACAACCGACCACCAAACAGTGTGGTTCACAATAAACTTAGCTGTAGAGTCAAGCCATACAAAAGTGAAGGTACTGGACTTCAAGAGGGCTAATTTTGTCAAAATGGGAGCATGCCTCAGAAAAGCACTAGCAAACAGACAAGAAGGTGGGGTGGAGCAACAATGGGGAAACATCAAAACCGCCATCACAGAGGCAACAAGCCTTTGTGTGAAGCAAATAAACAAATCAAAAAGAAAGAAAAAACACTATGGTTCTCAAAAGAAGTGGTGGGGAATATAAGGGAGAAAAGGATAGCATTCCGGAAATATAAGGAAACACAGAAGGAGCAGGACAGAGAACTGTTTCAGTTAAAGCAGAAGGAAGGGGGAAAGGCAGTCAGAACAGCAAAGGCCCAAACTGAGGAAAAGATAGCCAACTCAGTTAAGAAGGGGGATAAAACCTTTTATAGGTACATTAGGGAGCAAAGAAAGACTAAGACAGGGATACTGAGGCTGAATAAAGAGGAAGGTGGTTGGGCAGAGAGCGACAGTGAAAAAGCAGGGATACTGAATGAATACTTCTGCTCAGTATTCACAATGGAAAAGCAGGAGGAAGATACCTAATCCAGTCAATAGAAACACTCTGGATAGGGGGGTTGATATTAGTCCTTTTGACAGAAGGAAGGGTTCTGAAAGAACTCTTAAAACTGAAGGTGGATAAAGCAATGGGGCCTGATGGGATTCACCACAGAATTCTAAAAGAACTAAGGGAAGAACTAGTAACACCACTGACTACCCTTTTTAATAAATCACGGGAGGGTGGTGTGGTACCTGAGGACTGGAGGAGGGCAGATGTGATTCCCCTTCACAAAAGTGGGAGCAAGACAGAGGCAGGAAACTACAGACCTGTCAGTTTGACCTCAGTGGTAGGGAAAATTATGGAATCACTTCTGAAGGAAAGAACTGTTGAGTACCTAGAGGCCAGTGGGGCACAGAACCCAAGGCAGCATGGATTCACAGCAGGAAGGTCATGTCAGACAAATCAAATTGATTTCTTTGACTGGGTGACCAAAGTAGTAGACCAGGGAGGGGCTGTGGACATGGCTTACCTACACTTTAGCAAGGCATTTGACACAGTTCTGCACAAAAGATTAATAAACAAATTAGCCAGCCTGGGAGTGTGTCCCAGGGTGGTAGCTGGGTAAAACACTGGCTGGACAACAGGACACAATGAGTAATAGTAAATGGAGTCCACAGTGAAGAAAGGGGGGTTACTAGTGGGGTACCACAGGGTTTAGTACTGGGGCCGGTCCTTTTTAATGTCTTTATAAGTGACATTGCAGAGGGACTGGAAGGGAAAGTATGTCTCTTTGCAGATGACACAAAGATCTGCAACAGGGTTGATACACAAGATGGGGTGGAAGGGTGAAAAGGGACTTGGCAAGGTTTGAGGAATGGTCAAATGTATGGCAGCTTAGATTCAACGCAAAGAAGTGCAAAGTAATGCACCTGGGAAACAAAAACTCAGGGGAAGAGTACACAATGGGGGGTGAGATACTGACAACAACAAAAATGGAAAGAGACCTGGGGGTAGTCATATCAGATGACCTAAAGGTAGACCAGCAATGTGAGAAGGCAGTAAGGAGCGCTGGGGGGATACTGGGATGTACAGGGAGAGGCATCACCAGTAGAAAACAGGAAGTTGTTGGCCCTCTGTACAGACAGTTGGTAAGACCACATCTGGAGTACTGTGTAAAGTTCTGGAGACCCCACCTCTGCAAAGACATAGACAGGGTGGAGGCTGTTCAGAGGAGGGCAACCAAAATGGTGCAGGGTCTGCACCAGAAGACATATGAAGAAAGACTAAAGGAGCTTAAGATGTATAGCCTTGAGGAAAGGAGGGAGAGGGGGACATTATAGAAACTTTCAAATACCTCAAGGGAATGAACAAAGTCCAAGAGGGTAACATCTTTCAGAAAAAGAGATGTGCAAGAATAAGGGGGCACAATTTGAAGATAGAGGGGGACAGCTCAGAGGTAATGTGAGGAAGTATTTCTTCACAGAGAGGGTTGTAGATGCATGGAACGGCCTTCCTGAGGAGGTCGTACAGTCAAAAAAAGTTGGGAAATTCAAGAATGCATGGGACAGACATAAGGCAATTCTAGTGGGGGGTGGGAGGAAGTAGGCTGTTAGTTAACTAGGATCTGCAGCTTATCTGTTAGGTAGGGAAATGGGCAGACTAGGTGGGCCAAGCGGTCCTTATCTGCCATCAAATTCTATGTTTCTATGTTTCAGGTGTGTAACTTGCTAGCAACGTTTGCTGAGTTCAAGACAGAGATTGCATGATGTGAGCTACAGCTACTAGTCCAGGACTCACATGTGCGGTGCTAACCCCTGGGAGCTCAGTTCACAGCAGCTTACTGACTGTGCCAGTGTGAGTGCAAGTAACAAGTGTGACTTTCATGTGCTGCTAGCGAGTGTGCTGTGTGTGCATGTAGCCAGTGAGAGTAACCTTGTAGGATCCTTCAATATTCGGAGTATAGGTATCCTCCCCATTTATCCTTGTATTGACCCAGGTCATTGATATTGCTATATTGTACCTTTTCCAAACAGGATGGTTTACCCAATCCCATGAGCCATTCTTCCAACAGGGGAGGATACACTTGTTTCCAATGTCTTAAAAATACCCTTTTGGGGCTGGCCTGTCAGTGCAGTGGTAGGGCTTCCACCTGTGATGCTAATGCCCAGATTTGGGAATGGACCCAAGAAGTTGGAGGGCTGGCTAGGAGGAGGAGGAGGAGGAGGATTGAGCATTGCATGGACCGTTCTCATCGGGGGGGAGGATAGGTTTGCAATCTGTGCTTGATCGCCCCTAGTGGAGGCCAGGGGGAGCTGTTGGGCATGGGTGTCGGATGTCAGCACTTCGATGTCTCATGTCACTGCACACCATGCCTCCAGGGGACAAAATCATGAAAAGAAATGCAGGCCCCTCAGATGACACCCCACTTCCTGCTCCCGCTACGCATGCCATGATTCTTGGTCGGTGAGCAACTTCAGTCCTCCGTCGGGAATGGCCCAACCATGGTCCCTGTCCTGGGGGTAAGCCAGGGAGGAACACCAGCAGTTGAAGGGCCTGCTGGGAACCTTGATGTCAGTCTCCATCAGGGGCGCACCTACCTGATGGCCCCACCCTGGGGGGGGGGGGCGAAGCCCAGTAGGATCACCAGCCTGAAGTAAGTCCTGGAGGTGAAGGGGAACCAGGGAAGCTGGAGGCTGAGGCACCGGGAACTATAGGCACCAAAATTAAAAAAAGATTAGCCCTTTGATGGTAATCAATGCCCTAGTTAACCATCCAGAGAGTATGGACGTATTGTCACAGAAAAATAAAAACACAGAACTTATGGCAGATAAGAACCGCTTGACCCACCAAGTCTGACCATTTTTCCTACCTACAAATATCACCACAGACCTTACTTGATCTCTGGCTTCCTCCCCCTTCCCTTACCACTAAGGTTCCCTTATGCCTGTCCCATGTCGAATTCCACTACAGTTTTTGCCCCCTCCACTTCTGCTGGGAGGCTGTTTTAGGCATCCACTACTCTTTCTGTGAAGAAGTACTTCCCTACATTTCCCTTGAGTCTACCCACCTCCAACCTCATAACATGCCCCCTTGTTCTCGAGCATCTTTTTTTTACAAAAAAGGCTTCCCTCCTGAACTTTATTCATACCCTTGAGGTATCTGAAAGTCTATCGTATCCCTCCTTTCCTTTTTTTTCCTCCAGGGTGTACATATTGAGGTCATTCAGTCTCTCCTCATAAGGTTTTTGATGCAGACCCTACACCATTTTAGTTGCCTTCTCTGGATCACCTCTGTTCTGTCTATGTCCTTCCAGAGATGTGGTCTCCAGAACTGAGGTCTCACCAGAGATTTATACAGGGATATCACCACTTCCCTCTTCCTGCTGGCAATACCACTCCCTATGCACCCCAACATCCCACTGCCTTGTCACACTGTTTGGCCACCTTTAGGTCATCAGATATGATTATTCCCAGGTCTGTTTCCTGTTTGGTGGTTGCTAGTACCACTACTCCCATTTTGTACTCCGACCGTGAGTTTCTGTGCCTCAAGTGTATGATCTTGCACTTCTTCACATTGAAACATAGTTGCCACACTCTTGACCACTCCTCACGCTTTCTTAGATCCCTATTCATTTTTCTCACCCCCCTGGACTGTCTAACTTATTGCAGATCTTAGTGTCGTCTGCAAAAAGGCATACCATCCCTTCTAGCCCCTCTGCAATGTCGCTGATAAAGACATTAAAGAGGACTGGTCCTAGTACTAATCCTTGTGGCACCTCACAGGTCACCATTCCTTCTTCGAAATGAACTCTGATTACCACCACCCAGTTGCCTATCCCCAACCAATTTCTTACCCAGTTTACCACCTTTGGATCCACTAACAGGCTGCCCAGCTTGTTCATGAGTCTCCTGTGTGGAACGTGTTAAAGGCCTCATTGAAATCTAGATAGGCCACATCCACCACTCCACCTAACCTAATTCCTGGTCACCCAGCCAAAGAAATCTATCATATCTGTTTGACATGACCTCCCCCCAGTGAATCCATGCTGCCTCAGATCTTGTAAGCCACTGGATTCAAGATATTTCACAATCCTTTCCTTCAGTAGTGATTCCATTAATTTCCCCGCCACTGAAGTCAGGCTGACTGGCATGTAATTGCCAGCCTCCTTCCAGCTCCCACTTTTGTGAAGCAGGACTACATCTGCCCTCTTCCAGTCCTCTGGGACCGCTTCTGTCTCCAGTGAGTGGTTGATTAGGACTGTCAGAGGTGAAGCCAGCATCTCTAGGAGTTACCTCAATATCCTTGGGTGTATCCCATCGGGCCCCATTGCCTTGTCCATTTTCAGCTTTGTGAATGCCTTTAGAACTCTAGCCTCTGTAAATGGACTAGTGTACACCTCCTTTCCTTTGATGCCCCTGACACTTATCTGTAGCCCTGTCCTTCCCTTATCTCTGTGAACACCGAACAAAAGTATTCATGCAGGATGTCTACTTTTTCCTTGCCCCCTTCCACACACTCACCCCTCCATTCTTACAATCCCTCACCTAGTCTTTCTCCTTTCACTCATGCCTGAAAAATGTCTGCTTTAGTGCCTGAGCTGTTTTCTCCTCTGTTTGTGCTTTTGCACTCCTGACTGCTTTCTCTGCTTTCCTCTACTTCTCCTGACACACCTCACTATCCTCCTCCCTCGATGTCTCCTCATACCTCCTGAATACTAAATTTTTTGCCCTTACCTTCCCAGCCATCTCCTTTGAGAACCACAGCAGTCTCCTTTTCCTCTTGATTTTGCCGACTTGTCTGATGCAGAGGTTTGTTGCCCTCACTATTCCTGCTTTTAGTTTTGCCCACTGTTCTTCTGCTCCACACAAGTCCTCTGCCAGGGCATCCCTGAGGAATTTCCCCATCTCTGTAAAATCAGTCCTCCTGAAATATAGGACCCTTACATTTATGTGGTTCGTCTCTGCCACAATTAATATATTGAACCACACCATATGGTGATCACTGGTCCCCCGGTGGCCACCCACTCTGATATTTGTAACACTGTCCCCGTTAGTGAGTACAAGGTCCAATATTGCTCCCTCACATGTGAGCTCTTTTACTAGTTGCCTGAGGAATGCCCCCTGCAGGGAGTCCAGGTTGTCCCTGCTCCTAGCTGAAGCTGCAGCTGGGATGCTCCAATCTACATCCAACAGACTGAAGTTCCCCACCAACAGCACCTCCTCCTTATTTGCCATCTTTTGGATGGCTTCCACCAGATCCTTATCCATCTCCTTCACCCTGTGCTGGAGGTCTGTCGATCACACCAGTGTGAATAGCGGCTCCATTCCTCACCTCTAGGGTGACCCACAGTACCTCCATCCATCCATGTGTTCCCTGTGTCTCTGTGGCTTTTATGCTATCCCTCATGTAAAGAGCCACTCCTCCTCCTTTCTTAGCCCACCCTGTCCTTGCTGAACAAAATATAGCCAGGTATGGCTATGCCCCAGTCATGGTTCTCATTGCACCCTGACTCAGTAACAGTGACGATGTCCAGGTCAGCCTTTGCCATAATGGCTACTAGGTCCGGAATTTTTTTTTCCCAGACTTTGAACATTTGAGCAGATGGCCTTCCAAATTCTATCACCCTGCTTGTCAGCTCTCTACAATTGTTCTTATTAGAATAATCTAATGGGATTCACATACATTGAAAGAAGGTTATGTCAGCAGTGGGATTTGAACCCATGCCTCCATTTGGAGATCAGAATATCCATTTTCATAGGAAGAATTCTCTTCTCGTGTCTGGCGCCTTAGACCACTCGGCCAGCCTTACACATAACTGCGGGGTTAATTCCTGAATGTACCCAGGTCTGATTGAGGTGGATTGGCATACTGAGTATCCTTTCACATGCTGTCTGTACCTCTGCCCAATTATTACTGAGCTTCTGACATAACCACAGTATATGTGCTATCTATCCTGCCTCCTTGCTGCAGCACCAGCATTTGTCCGATGGCATCAGGCCCCACTTATGTAACTTCAGTGGTGTCCTGCGCCATCAGTGCAGGACCTTAAACTGGGTAAATCTGTTTTTAGTATCCTTCACATCCCGTCTGGATAGTGCCCAGCATTGCTGCCATTGCTGCTCTGTCGGTTGTATCCCCAAGTCCTCATTACACTTTTGCAGTGTGGTCACTGTGGGGTCAGGCCTCAGGGATTATAGGAACTTGTATATGTCACTGCTTGTTAGGACACCTGTTCAACCTCCCCTTACGAGCTTATCAAGTTGGTTGTGGTCATCAACTCCATATGCTGGCCCCAGGCCCAATTTACAGGCATGTCACAGCTGGACATATTGCCAGTGCTGGTTGTTCAGAATGCCATGGGTAACCTGGAGCTGTGTGAATGATTTGAGGATATCAGTATTTACATCCAGTATGTCCTCCATGCATTTTAGTCTTCATTCCTCCCAGGTGCATCAGTGTAAGGTTTTGGAGTTAATAGTTAATCTAGGGTTGTTCCACAGTGGCAAGAAGGGGGACAGCCAAGGTGACCAGGATGTAGCTTTTGCCACCTAGGTCCTGACTTGGTAAGGGTACTGAATAGTGGGGGTGTTGTTTTGATTGAGTAGGAACTGCCTTGAAGAGGATGGTGGTATATGTGGGCTTCGCTAAAATATGCTGTTCACAGTCTGCCCATCATGAGAGGCTAATGGTGGGGGGGGGGGTTGTGGTGCCATTTTCCATAGCTGTAGTATCATGTGGGCTTTATGTTTAAGTTTGAAATCTGGGAGGTTAGGCCACCCCAGACTTTATACTGTTGTAGTTTTTTACAGTTTAACTTCTGAGTGCCTTTTACCCCACGAGAAGCCCAGCATTTGTTTCTTTCAGTATGCTAAGATGCGCTGAGGGAGCATAATCGGTAAATTGTCCAGTACACACTGGATCTTGGGTGCTGCTATCATTCTGTATGCATGTTCCCTGCCCCAGTGTGACAGGTGTAGGTGATTCCATCTTGCTATACCCTCTTCTAGATTTTTGATCACAGGGAGTAGATTCAGAGCTCCTATAATGACCCGGGTCCCAACTGAAGTTAACGTCCAAGTATCTGATGTGATCTCCAGCTGGCGAGAAGTCACAAGGATAGTTTGGTGTACATATCATTGACCGCTGTGAGACCAGTACCATAGATTTGGACTCATTTCATCTGTATCCTCACAGAGTGCCAATATTTGTGCTATGACCAACAGAGCATTGGCATCTTGAGGGTTTGTGAGGGTTACCAGGATGTCATCAGCATAGGACTGCACTTTGTGTTCCTCCCCCATCTGTAAACCATGGATGTGTAAGCATGTCTCTCAGCTTGCAGTAGTGGCTCCAATGTCAGTATAAAAAGAAAAGGTGATAGCAGGCAGCCTTGCCACATTCCTATCTGAAGCACAAATGCTTTGGAGGCCTTTCCATTAGTGCTGATGGCCACTGATGCTCTGCTGCATAGGGTCTGGGCTCCGTTAATGAAGCTGTCCCCAAATCTGTATCTTTATAAGGGCTTGTAAGTGATGAGGCCATTCCACCCTATCAAAAGCCTTTCCAAGGCTATTCTAATTTATTATTTGCTTGCCAGATTAGGTTGATTAACCTACTGGAGTAATCTGTGCCTCCTCTGCCTTGGATGAAGCTTGCATGATCTTTGAGATCAGTTCTGTGAGAATGTGTTCAGTCTATGCACCCACATTTTCACATACAGCTTGCAATCTACTGTAATCAGAGATACTGGACTGTAACTACTGCAGAGTAGTGGACCTTTACTCAGTTTGGGGAGGAGAACAATCATGGCTTTGTGCATTGATGTAGGCTATTCACCTGTTGCCCTTGCCTCTGCAAATACAGCAGTTAAAATGCTTGTGCTCTCATACTGAAAGGCATTGCAAAATTCTACTGGGAAGCCATCCATCCATGCGCTTATTTCTATGATGCGTATCAACTTATTTTAACAAAGAGTTTCGAGTTTTTAAACAACACATACTATCCATAAATGCATTCGACTTCAACTTTTCATTCAATGCATTCCTAACCATATATGCTCTCTACAGCCATTTAACTGTTAAAACAGTACTTCGCATTGAAATAAGGATATTTTAACTTACTGCAGGGAAAAGTTTCACTGCTCGTAGTGCGCTCGACCCTCTCCCAAGGTGTGACTGGCATCATCTGGTTCCCCATTTGGCAACCTCTTTATGCCGAGGAGAGGAGTAATGTGACGACACTTATGTGTCATCATACCTTGCCGAAGCTAGGTTCTTACTTTGGTAACCATTGACTCCCCTCCTTGACACATTTCAGTCCTTAAAGCTTCACTGTTCCTGGTTGTATTTTAATAATGTTTAATCTGTCTTATTAAACTTTTCCATTTAGTAAGATTATATTCCATCTGACTCCAAAGATAAATAGAATGTTTTAATAAACAAAATAATTTTTTAAAAGGATTAATAATAAAAATCAAATGGGGGGGGCGGAAGGAAAGAGGAGCAGATGCAGAGACTAGTAAATAATAGCATGTTGTCATCTTATGTCCACATCATATTATTTGTTCATTCCAAGTCCACTAGACATATTCAAAAGTGTCCTTCTATAAGTTAATGGGAGTAATATATTTAGTTCAATGTCCTTGTGACCAATTATATGTTGGTAAAATGACGAGAGAGTTAAAAACAAAAATTTCAGAACATAAAAGTCAAATTCGTAATAAAGATGAAAATTCCCCTTTAGCCAGACATTTTAATCTAAGAGGACATTCCCCTATTCAAATTAAGTTCTGGGGACTGGAACAGGTCCCAATACCTGAAAGAGGTGGTAACTATAATGACTTACTATTAAAACATGAGATGTATTGGATGTATGACATGGGTTTGATTCATGAAAAATGGAACCTTAATAAAGATGTGAACTGGCAGGTTTGCTGATAGAGAATATCAAATAACTTATAGAAGGACACTTTTGAATATGTCTAGTGGACTTGGAATGAACAAATAATATGATGTGGATATAAGATGACAACATGCTATTATTTACTAGTCTCTGCATCTGCTCCTCTTTCCTTCCGCCCCCCCCCCATTTGATTTTTATTATTAATCCTTTTTAAAAAATTATTTTATTAAAACATTCTATTTATCTTTGGAGTCAGATGTAATGTAGTCTTACTAAATGGAAAAGTTTAATAAGATGGATTAAACATTATTAAAATACAACCAGAAACGGTGAAGCTTTAAGGACTGAAATGTGTCAAGGAGGGGAGTCAATGGTTACCAAAGTAACAACCTAGCTTAGGCAAGGTATGATGACACGTAAGTGCCGTCACATGACTCCTCTCCTCGGCATAAAGAGGTTGTCAAATGGGGAACCAGATGATGCCAGTCACACCTTGGGAGAGGGTCAAGTGGACTACGAGCAGAGAAACTTTTCCCTGCAGTAAGTTAAAATATCCTTATTTCAACGCGAAGTACTGTTTTAACAGTTAAATGGCTATAGAGAGCATATATGGTTAGGAATGCATTGAATGAAAAGTTGAAATCGAATGCATTTATGGATAGTATGTGTTGTTTAAAAACTCGAAATTCTTTGTTAAAATAAGTTGATACGCATCATAGAAATAAGAGCATGGATTTCTAAATGCCAGAATCAGTCGTTTTCATAGAACAAGTTTAAATACCAATAGTCATTCAGAAGGCAATAGAAAACATAATAAATTGGCTATGACACTTAGAAAAGTGCGTTGAGACAGACGCTAATGAACACTCAGCTAATTGAAACAAGCTGAAATGCACTATAGTAACGAGCAGAGCAGGGCATGTTAGAAATTAGGAGTGTCCTGTCATGTTTTAAAATAAGATTATACACGAGTGAAGTGGGACATGTTTGAAGTCAAGAGTACTCTGCTACGTTTTGAAAAAAGATTATATGGAGAGAACATTCAGTAAAAAGTATGTTAATCATAATGAGACGAGCAAGAGTGAAATTGAAATGCACTTTAGTAACGAGTGAAGAATGGCATGTTAGACGCCGGGAGCGCTTAGTTTTAAAAATTTCTTTATTGTTTATTATTAATCTCGTTCTTTGCATCAAGGTTAAATAGAATAAATACCTAGCTAATAGAAGCATCTTTAAGAATGAATTAAGCTTTATTTAAACTTTAGTAAACTAAAACTAACAAGTAATACATGGTGCGCTAGACACCAAGTAATTGTTTATGAGAATTTGTTCGATGGTCATATTTTTTGCTTTCCCTCTCTATACATGTTTTACAGCTTGATAATCTTATAAACATGAATATATAAGATTAAAAGGAATAAAAAAATAAATGAAAAAGAGGTAATTATTTAAAGCATTTAATGAAAATATTTTTAAGCAGCATTTAAATTAAGTGGCAATTAAAACTATGAAATTATAAATATCCTTATATTATCTTTGTTTAAAGTGACTACCCAAGATATTAATACTCCAAGGAGATATGGCAATCATCTTGGCCCTAATCGGCAGTGTTAAAAAGTAAGGAAAACATTTTGTAATAAATTTGGTGGTCCACATAATAGGAGAAGTAGTGATAATTTGATTTTTATATTTTTCAGTTTATCTAACAATAGATTAGAATGCTCAATGAGCATTATTTAATAAATATATAAGCATTATATAATGTACAATTATATTAAATGCAATTTGTTTTAATAAAAGTGAATAGCTTTATTTTGAAACCTGACAAGAAAAATAATTATGTATATTTTACAATTTTTTACAGTTTGCCTGAAGAAGCCTAATTATTTAGGCGAAATGTTGGGACTATTTACACAAAATAAATAATTAATTTCAAGAAATTATGGTGTTGTAGCCTTTGTTGCTAACGAGCATGCCAACTTCATTTGTACTTTGAATTCACCAAAAACTAGCAAGCTGCACTGATAAAACACCCAGCAAGGATCTTAACTAAGAAGAGGAATTTCCCTGGACACCCCTTTTTTCTACCAAGACTAATATTTGCCAAATGTCAGCTCTGGTAATATTCGCTGTGCAGTCTCTGGGGATGAGCCACATATCTATCTCGTATAGCACTGGTGGAGAGGGGAAAACAGGTGCAACTCTGACTGCTCAGATTAGCCATCTCCAGATGTCTGAGAGATCCAGCACTATCAGCAAGTTATGGAGGGCTCCTAAGGTCGGGGTCCTCTGTCATGATGGGGGCTTACTTCAGTCTAGGAAATCATCAAGACCATGTTCATGTCCCCTTCTAGGATGAACCTCCCCTGGATGGTCTCAGAAAGGTGCTGTATCAGAGCATGAAAAAATTCTGAACGTGAGGAATTAGGGGCATACACATTGCAAAGGGTGACTTTCTCCCCTGCTAGTTCTCCCTGTACAACCAGGAATCATCCATCCCAGTCCTTTATAACCTCTTCTGATTGGAAGCTAAGGCCTTTATGGATGAGGATTGCCACTCCCCTGCCTTTTGAGTTTTATGAGCTGCTGTGAGCCTCCATTATGCAGCTAGTTTTAAGTTTGGCTATTTAATGTTTTAGATGGGTCTCCTGAAGGAAAGCTATAATAACTCCTAACTTATTGGGATGAGTTAAGATCTTCTGACTCTTAATTGAGGAATGTATGCCTTTTATTTTCCAAAGAAATTAGCTTTACAGGTGCAGTGACCATGACACATGGCTTGTGCGGGATATGTAGCAGTATTATGTGTCCATACCTCTGATGCCCCTCACAGTGCATGTAGTGTGCCTGGGATGTGAGGGCTTGAAAGTGTTTAGCTATGATCCAGTCATTGGAGTGTATGTGTCCTTTACTTCCAAGGGAGTGCTTCTCTGTTTTGCTGCTCAGCACGCATCTGTAATAAGCATTTTTTTTTTAGTCTTTTGGTAACCCGGGTAAGACCCACTAGGCATAAGTGCCTGTTTTCAGGGGTGACCTGGGAGGACTGGGTGGTTAAGTGACTTGCTCAGTCACACAGTATGCAAGTGTAGGTTGTGAAAATCAAACCCAGGTCTGGTCTGCTGGATGTACCAAGCTCATTCACAACTCATTACTCTAACCGCTAGGCTATACTGATGTGTACTAGTTTCAGAAAAAAAAAAAACAGGTAATAACAAAACTGAGAACATCAACTATTATAACAAACATTCTGGCTGTTGAGAGCCCTTGGTAGGCAAGGGAGGACACCTTGAACCTCTTTCTCTGTGCAGCCTCAGCTGCTATGTGCCATAACCTGTGATTGAGATGGTCTGTGGTCAGTAGGGTATTGCTGAATTAGATGTTACAGTTTGTCAAGCACTGCTGACAATCCTGTCAATGACTCACAGGATGAAATACATGTAGTACAAAAAAAAAATGAGCAAACACAGAGCTGAAAGATAACCAGGTACTCAGTCTGCTCTGGTCTTGATGTGTTTTATTGTTATACTGTTCAGAAATGTGAACTTTGCACCTAGAATCCTTTTATATAGGTTATTTTCTTTTTTGCAGATGAATGGTTATTTAAAGTTAAATGACATAAAAGTCCTTATCCTACACTAGTTGTTTTTTTCAGTTGAAGTAGATATGGTTTCCTGATAACTTCTACTGCACATTAGAATGGCTTGGGTTCATGCTTCTTTTAACACCTTAGAGTTGTACCTCCAAGGGGCTTTGATCTGGTCAGGAAATTCTTTGTTCATATATTGTTTATTTTTTTCAGATTTATTAACTTTAAGTAGTTTAGTAAAAGGCAAACAAGAAAAAATACATACTATGATATATCAGAAACAGTGTCCAGATTATCAAGGAAAACAAGTAAAACAGGTACTGTAACAAACTCTATTATGCCAACCCTCTCTCCCGCAAAAAAACCCAGACCTCCCTCTCCCCGAACCTTCCTCCCCCTTCCCCTCCCCTTCCCCCGTTCACTTGGGATCAATTATCTCCACTGACAGTGAGAATAACATGATCAATCTAGAGACTTCTTTAAGGAGTTGGTGTCAACCGGCCTTATGTATCAAGTACAAGGAGGGTATAAAGAGGCTGCCAGGCATGGGTGTATTTCTTTCGAGTCCGACACATTGAAAATAATATTTTCGGCTCATAGAGTGAAAAGCATCTCCCTATATTACTCTAAATAACAAGGTGTTTGCTGGTCACACCAATGCCTAAGAAGTACCTTTTTGGCACAAGCTGATATTAGCGCCATATGGTATTTTTGAAAACCAATTATAGAGTCAGTGAAGTCCCCCAAGATACAAATTTCTGGCATGAATGCTTGCTTTAGTTCTGACAAGCAGTCTAACTGCTGTTTAATAGTTTCCCAGAGGGGTGTGGCTTTCTTACATGTTCATAATATATGAAATAGTGACCCCCATTCTTTACTGCATCTAGTACACAGGTCTGAGGTCAATCTGCACATTCTGAAGAATTTTATGGGGGTAAGAAACATATTATGTAGAATTTGAAACTGCATGTAGTGATATTTATCCCATTTAATATATTTATAAGTAGAGTTCCATATTCTAGACCAGCTACAGAAAGTTGCTTGTGAGGGGAAGGTCTGGTCCCATGTATAGAAGAATTCTTTGTCCCGTCCTTCGAGGGTCTCTCATAAGCAGACATGGTTGACAGCTATAATATGGGATGTAGGTATTGGTGTCCATAGGTGATGCAAGACCTCCCCATAGAACTCGGATCAAAGTCCACTCCCAAAATGGAGGATTAACATATGACAAATTTGAAAAAACCTGAAGCAAGCAGATTGAGGCCAGTAAAGTTTGGATTGGATCTCTTAGAAATTGAGAAGTTTACCATCTGGGGCAACGTGGGTGACAAATAACTCATGCAATAAAGGCCATGCCCCCTGAGTAAGTACCTTCCCATCTAACTGTAGATTTGGGTTTCCCAGAATAGGCTGCGTAGTGTCTAGTATGGGGCTTATCTGTAGCAGGAAACATAACTGGGAATGCGTTCGGAGAGAATGATCTATAAGTGTATCCTTCAAAGGGTTGGCAATTCTTTCATGGGGAACATGGAGTAAAGCAGCTAGATTCACTCCGAGTTGGGAGCTCAATGTGTGTTCAATATCCAACCATTGAGGGACATAAACGGAGGTGCGGAATCCGGAGAGGGGGCGATCCCAAAGAAGGTAACGAGAGCAATGGATGGCTAAATAGTAAAGAAACACTGGGGAGTATTAGCCCCCTGTTCTTCTGGATCTCATAAACTTGCTCAAAGCTCCCCGAGGGTGTTTCTTTTGCCACAGGAATTGGGTGAACATTCTGTTACTTTGATAAAACCAGGACTTTCATGAGACTGGATTAAGCATCATGAGGGGATATAATAACTGAGGGAGAACGTTCATTTTGAGAACATTCAAGCAGCCCCAAAAAGAGAGAGGTAACAGGGACCAGCAGTCCAAGTCTCTTTGGATCTGACCAAGGAGATTATCCAGATTATACTGGATCATATTACTGGGGTCAGTGCCGAGATATAAACCCAAATATTTGAGTTTGTTTTTGGTCCAAAGAAAGCCCAGATGTTGTAAGCCGTCCTTCGTAGTGAAAACATTCAGGGGCATTACCTCTGTCTTGGCCCAGTTAAATCTATAATTAGATATCCTACCAAACTGATTTACAATGTCCAGCACCACTGGTAACGATGTAGAAAGAGACGTGATGTGAAGGAGGATGTCATTTGCATAGACAGACATTTTATACTGTGATATACCTACCACAATGCCCTGTACCGGAGTAGATAGATTGATTTTCCGAATCATGGGCTTCAGATATAGATTAAATAAAAATGGTGCTAGGGGGACAGCCCTGACATGTGCCCTGTTGTAGGGGAAAGGACTCAAACAGGACCCCATTATACAGAATACGTGCGGATGGTCCAGTATATAGTATCCGGATCCAGCGGATGAATTCCGAGGGGAGGCCATACTTCGGAAGCAGGTGAAATAGGTAATCTCAAGAAACTCAATCGAACACCTTGTCTGCATCCAGGGACACCAGGGCCGATAGGACACTGGAATCCCTGGACGTAGAAATAAGATGTAAGAGCTTCCTGAGGTGGTCAGCAGAAAGTCTACCAGTGACAAACCCCACCTGTTCCCAGCTCAGAAGGCAGTTCCAAACCAGGGCAAGTCTATTGGCAAGGATTTTAGCCAGTATTTTTAAATCAACATTAATTAGAGAAATGGGTCTATAGTTGGAGACCAGTAAATGATCCTGGCCAGGTTTAGGCAGTGCTACTATGGTAGCTGCTGTAAATGAAGGGTCAGAAAGGCCTTGTGAGGAGATACAGTATATTGGAATAGGTGCAGAAGATGTGGTGCCAGGAGCTTTTTGTACTTTTTATAGAAATTTGGCGAGAAGCCATCTGGCCATGGACATTTATCAGGGGATAAGGTATCTATAGCAGTATAGACTTCCGACAACCTCAGTGGGGCTCCCAACAGTCACCTGGACCTCATTTATGGAAGGCAGGTCTATATCACTGAGGAAATTGTCAAAGAGAGTCAGGCCAAAAGGATCAGACAGAGCAGCAGACAAGGCTCAGTAAAAGTCTTGGAACTGTGAGACTATGTCTCTGGGCAAAGTAATTAAATGACAGGAATTGGATCTGACAGTTGGAACAATCTTGTCTGCCTGTTGGGTATGCAAGCTGAGAGATAAAAGTTTTCCAGCTTTCTCCCCTTGGTTAAAATATTTAGCCTTCGTTTTCAGGAGAAGGTGTTCTGCTTTGTCCCCGAGCAGAGTGTGATATTGGGCCCACAAAGCCTCGAGATGTTCCCAATCCAGGGATGCTGAGGAATCTGAAAGGCCACTTTCAAGAGTCCAGATTTGCTTGAGGAGCGAGGAGAAGACTTGAGATAACTTCTTCTTTCTCCCAGTAGCCAGACAGATAATCTCCCTCCATACAGAACATTTGAATGTACTCCAGAGTATGTCTATTTTAGGCATGGTCAGAGCATTAATATCAAAAAATTCCAAGATGAAGGAGTGAAGCCACTCTACTATCTCCGGGAGTCATAGTAGATAATTGTTGCGGTGCCATGTTTTATCTCGGACC
The DNA here is from genome assembly GCA_016271365.2 of Neoceratodus forsteri. Classification (NCBI taxonomy): domain Eukaryota; kingdom Metazoa; phylum Chordata; order Ceratodontiformes; family Ceratodontidae; genus Neoceratodus; species Neoceratodus forsteri. The sequence continues at coordinate 438,603,205 of JADMNL010000023.1, forward strand.
AGGGACAGGGTAAGGTTAACCTGTAAAACAGTGGGGTGGTGGTCGGACACCACTTTGGCCCCATAGTGCCTCTAGACTCAATATAAAAAAATCAATGCGGGAAAAGGAGTTGTGCGGGATAGAATGAAAGGAGTACTCCCTGGTCACTGGATTTAAGGATCTCCAAGGATCAACAAGGCCGAGCGAGTCCATAGGCTCGCATATTGCAAGCTGACTTGGAGTGAGGGCTTGTTTCCACTTACTATTTCTATCTAATTCATTCTCTAATACCAAGTTCCAATCCCCGGTGAGAATTAGTGGGAGAGAGGTCCACGGGTATAAGCTGGGAAAAAAGGGAAGGGTTGTCTATGTTGGGACCATATATCGACCCCATGATCACTTCCAGATGTCCTAGGGAGGCCCGTACAAAAATATCGCCCCTGAGGGTCTGTCACTTCTTGAAGAAGATGAAACAGGATAGATCTAGACACCAGAATAGCCACACCCCTTCAGCGGTTATCTGTCCCTGAACCAAATGCCCACCTAACCCAAGAACGTCTTAACAGATGAATCTGGGTCATGAGGAGGTGAGTTTCCTGAAGAAAGGCCACGTCTATTTGCAATTTATGAAGCTGTAGTAAGACTTTCGTCTGTTTTGTCGGGGACTGGATGCCTTTTATATTCCACGAGCAATACTTATAATTGCATGCCATTGTCCGTTTTGGTGGTGGGTATAAATATAAGAAGAGACCTGGTTTCGGAAATGTGTTTAGTTGAAAGGTCTGCCCTTGGAGAACAGCCCCCACCCTCATCACCTCTCCCCACCAATATTGCAACAACTGTAATATATTATATTGACATACTGAGTATTCAATTGACAGAGCCCACAATAAGAATTCACAGATAACTTTGCCCACCTTGCAATACATTCCCTTCAGTTCCCCCACAAGAATAAACAATACCCCCGATAAAAAAAGAATAATCCCGTAACCCCTCTCCCCCCATCCATAAGAAAATCCCTGAAAAAAACATTTCAGAAGGACACTATGGAACCTTGAAACCCTCCCTCCACCGTCCTCAGAGAAACAAAGAAACTGATCAGGGATTTTATAGCCCTGGAGATCAAAAACTAACCTTCTAATTAGAGAATTAGAAACAATAACAGTTATGATTAATACATGATCTAATAATATGCACAGAAAAAAGTGAATGTATTGAAAAACATGGAGTAATTCTCCCTCCCCCCCACTTCTTGTGTGTGATTGCTGCCTCCGGACAATTCAGCGCTCGGTCCCCCCCCCCCCAGCTATCTACTGAAAAGAGTAAACATATCAGTGGCAATAACAACAGAACCATCTAATCTACAAATTGTAAGCATATTATAAAATTGACAGTTAAAACTAAATGATACCAGGCTCTCAAAAATGCCTGTTGAACTGTGAAAAAAACTACTTGTGTCCCACTCTAAGAAAAAAGAAGTTAAAGTAATTGAAGTAAACTTTACAAATGAAGCTCTGCTTGTCTCTTATGAGTGTGCCAAACGCAGTTGGATCCTCTTCTGTAGACGTAAATAAAGGCATCCAGTCTAACAGCACTGCGCTCTAGAGAAGGAGACGGAGTATCTGATCGTGCGCACTTTTGAGAAGGCATATCTGGTCTTGCGCATGTTTGAGGTGGTGAAATCAGTTTGGGTGTCCTGATGATGCACCATCTGCATTGATAGAATGAAGATTCACCTTTTATCGGGACAGAAGTAGTGTAAAACCACAAAGAAAAAGGCAAATTTATTGCAGGTCAGTGATCAGGTGTTCCTGTGATGTTTAGCCGGGTCTACAGCATCCAAAAAAAATGTTTTTACGATTTGCATTGTAATACTTTTTGCTATTCGGGAGCACAAGTGCATGCCAGTCTTCTCGAAAGAGATACCTGACACTAAAAAAAAAAAAAAAGAAGACATTCACAAGGAGAGATGCTGTAGGAACAGCATTTACAAAATACAGAGACCATTGGTCTTTAGAGAGAAAAGAAAAAAATGTTTTTGTGAACTGGCGTGTAGGAGACCAAACCAAAAAGGCATATGACACAGTGTGCTTCACTGATGAAGGGCATTTGCTTGAAACGTTTGAGTTATACATTACACCAGATAGTGTCTATGTCTTTGTGAAAAAAAGAAACAAGTTCAACAATAAAAATAATATATGTATTTTTATTACACTGGGTGAGCGGGCTTTATTTTCTACCAATTAGATTGTGTTTCATAAGAGCCTTATTGGTAGTTGGCACCTCCCCTTCATTTCATACATTTTTTTTTTACTGAGGGTGGCTGAGCTGGACGTCATTTTTTTGGGTTACCTGAATTTCAGCAAGGCCTTCAATTCCATTCCACACAGAAGATTGATGAACATGCTGGGCAGCCTAGGAGTGGGTCATAAGGTAGCAAACTGGGTAAGGAACTGGTTGAGTGACAGAAGGCAGAGGGTAATCATGGTAAATGGAGCTCAAGCTGAAGAAAAGGAGGGTGACCAGCAGGGTGCCACAGGGATCAATCCTGGGACCAGTCCTGTTTAATGTCTTTTTAAGTGACATTGCGGAGGGGCTTGAAGAGAAGATGTGACTCTCTGCAGATGACACTAAGATCTGCAACAGGGTGGACACTCTGGGAGGGGTGGAACAAATGAGAATGGACCTAGGTAAACTGGAGGAATGGTCTAGAGTGTGGCAGCTGAGATTCAATGTGAAAAAGTGCAAAATCATGCAATTGGGACGCAAGAACCCAAGGAAGAATTATATGATTGGGGGGAGGAGAGATACTGATGGTCACCAAAGAGGAAAGGGATTTGGGGGTAATCATATCTGATGACCTAAAGGTGGCCAAACAATGTGACAAGGCTGTGGGGAGAGCCAGTGGGATGCTGGGGTGCATTGGGAGAGGTACCACCAGTAGAAGAAAAGAGGTGGTGATACCTCTGTACAAATCAATGATAAGACCTCGTTTGGAATACTGTGTCCAGTTCTGGAGGCCACATCTCTGTAAAGACATAGACAAGGTGGAGGCAGTTCAAAGAAGGTCAACAAAGATGGTGCAGGGCCTGCACCAAAAGTCATATGAAGAGAGACTGGGAGACATAAATATGTATACCCTGGAGGAGAGAAGAGAGAGGGGAGATTTGATAGAAACCTACAAATGTCTAAAAGGTGTAAATAGGGTACCAGAGGGTAGCATCTTTCAGAAAAGAGGATATCCAGGAATGAAGGGCATAACATGAGGTTGAAAGGGCATAAACTAATGGGTAGCATAAGGAAATATTTCTTCACAAAAAAGGGTGGAGGATGCATGGAATAGACTCCCAGCAGAGGTGGTGGGGGCAACCACAGTGGTGGAATTCGGACAGGCATAGGGGAACCCTAGCAAATAGGAATGAGGAGGTAAAGCTGGAGATCAAGTAGGGTCTGCAGCTTTTACAGTAGGGAAGGAAAATGGGCAAACTGGATGGGCCTAGTGGTCTTTATCTGCTGTAAGTTTCTACATTTCTATGACCAGTGCCCCAGAGGAGTGGATGCAAGAAGCTCCCTATTAATGCGCTGACCTCCAAAACAGCAGACCTCTGCCATGGCCAGAAGGGTGTCTGGTGTAGCCCTTGGGCCCCCCCACCCCAATCATGCACAGTGAGTCAGAGGGCCACCAGCACAGCAGAGAGGTAGTTCAATTACTTTAGCTGTGCTTAATTATTTAGTTTTGGAAACCAGATAAGCACATTTGTGTCCTGTTGCCAACCCAGGCTTCTTCTACAGCAAGTATAAGCCATTCCTATGGGCATATGGTGGGGGAGGCTATCCTTGCAGAGTTGCAGAGAGGTTGTGAGCCTACTAGTGAAAGCACATTTTGTTTCCTGCATCACATCCAGAATACTTTCGCTAAGTGTACTAGCTCTCCATGTAGTCCCCTTATCCAACCTGCTCAGGGTAGGTGTGTCCAGGTGTCTACCTCTGTTGGCTTATCAATGGTGTTAGGGGGAGGGTAGTTTTTACTGTTCTCCATGTTTACTGTGCTGCCCCCTTCCATTTCTGGCTGCTGAAATAGTCCATTTTAATCATTCACAAGTGCTGCTTAGAAGTACCACAAGATGTTTCTACAGTACAGTATGGCCAGGATCCCATGCTTTCAAGAACTGGATAGTTCCTGGTATGTGGCTCTGCCTTTAAGTGAATTAAAGGAAGCATGGCATCCACTCAGTAGTTTAGCGGGTGTTGGTGGACTCAAGTGGAATACTTGGGACAGAGTCTCATATTCCTGCATGGAGAGAGCCACATAATGCCAGAGGCTGCTCCTCCAGCTCTACCCCTCGAGATGCTGTTCCTCTTGAACATGCGCATGTTCAAGAGGGAGACAGTTTCAACCACTGCAGAGGAGACCACTCAGCTTGCTGTATCTGTGTTGCTATGGAATATGACATGACGTTTTCCTATGGCTAATGGAGTTCGCACCCAGTCACCTTTATAGACAGTGCAAATAATTAACATGCTCAACGATTTTTACCCTACAGTAAACAGTCATTTCATATGTTAATGCTACTATGAAAAAGTCCACTTCAATAGTACACAACCATGGGCGAGTGATGTGAGGATGAGGAGAAGGGGGGATACTGACAGAACAGTTTTCCTTACAGACCATTTGTAGCGAGTGAGCCAAGTCTCTTACTTGAAAGGGAAACTTTCTTCATGATACTCAGGAGATGACAGTTTTTTTGTGAGTTTAGTGACAGTTAGCTGGTGTGCTGGACTGTATGATCCTCTGTTATTACTGCTCATGAGGTGGCCACTTGTTCTGGCATTTCAGTCTAACCACTGTCTCTGGCTTGGCTTGCGTGGGTGGCCCTGGTACAGTCTCTGTCTTTGGTGGTGTTGGTTCTAGCTGCTTTGGTACTGGTTTGTCCATCAAATTCGTACTTGTCTTGGATGCTCCAGATTCCCTTCTCTCGCCACAGCCATGACAGCATGACCTATGCTGTGCTGATCCACTCTGGTTCTGGTGTCTGCCACTTGTGTTTGATTATTTGGACTTTGAAACATGCCAGTTCATCTCCTGGAGCTGCATGTCCTGGGCTTTGTGTTGTTTTGGGGGCTGTGATTTTTTTTTTTTTTAAACTTTCTTTATGCCCCTTTTATTGCCGGCTTACCTGATCTCTCTCCGGTGAGAACACACAGTGCGGTCTGTTCCCGCCCACCTGAAGCCCTCAGACTCTTCACCCAGGCAAGGGCCCATCTCCCCATCACATCACCCAGACGTCTGATCCCCTAGCTCCGAGCCCCCAAGGGCGGGACCGCCGACTCCTCAGGCGCTCTATCTAAATCTAATGGAGTGACCAGGGGGAGGAGGGAGTGCCTGGGATGGATCTGGGGGACCCAACACTGGGCGTGGGGACTGACCACTGGTCCTGCCTTCGCCTATCAGGCGCCAGGGTTTTTACTCTTTTTCTGACCCCCCCTCCCCACGGAGCTCGGATGTGCAATGATGGCCAGCATCTGCCGAGCTCCACCCCCAGTGCCATGCAGTGGCATCGCTTTTTCCTGGCTGCCCCCGACTGCCGCCAGAGGTCACTCAGGAACAATACTGTACCCTATACCTCCCCACCAGGAAGTGAGAGCTGTTCACTGAGTGCTTAATCCCTCCCTGCCCCTGCTCACCTCCGGCAGCCCAGGCTCGCTCCTGAACCCCGGGTCGCCGGCATGGCGCGACGTGAGTCATCTAGTGCCTTAACTTTCAGCACCACCAGGCCGGCTCTGTGATTCTTTTGATAGTGAAAGTTTGTTGTGGGAGCTCCTAACCTGGGTTGGCAGCTCCTTTGCCTGGTCTTGTCTGATCAGTTGTGCTGAAAGTAGCTGGCAGCATCACAGAAAGGTTAGAGTAACAAGCTATGAAAGAGCTCCGTACATCTAGCTGACCTGGGTTCGATTCCCACACTCTCCACTTGCATACTGTGTGACTGTGAGTAAGTCACTTAACCACCCCAGTGCTCCTGCATCTCCCTGAAAACAGACACTTGTGACTAGTGGGCCTTACCTGTTTACCAAATAATAAATACATTTGGTATGCCATTACTTATTATCATCAGTGTTTCTGGGTATTGTAGTTGATATGGTACACCCAATGCTTGAAATTGCATCTGAACTTCAGTGAACCCCTTTTTGCATGGGTGCCATCCATTCCAGGTGAGGGGTCCTCTGTCCCTGGCCAATGAGAGGATCTTTTCCTTGGCATGGAACCTTAGAAATGTTGCTATGATAGTTCTAGGGTGACCCCTTTGTTTTGGTGAGGAGGGCAAGGGATCTGTGGGCTCTTTCTAGTTCTAGTGGAGGTCTCTAGTTACGTCTAAGTAGTCAAGGCACTTCTTGTTGGAGGAAACCTTGAAACATCACCCGTGCTCTGCCCCTTCAGAAAAAATCAATAAATTCCTATTTCGATTTTCAGCCTTTTCTGCCCTGTTCCACAAAAGTCCCACTCATTCCTCTTAACCTTTTGTTATTGAAATGAGGGACAAAGGCATTCAAAATGAGGGACAGTCTGGGACACTGATCTCTATAATGAGGGATGTATCTTCAAACATGGGTATCCAGGCTCAGAACTCTGTGGAAACCACTGCCTTTACTAGTGCATTTGTTTTTGATTTAATGTGTTAGAATATTTTGAATTTCTACTTATAAGTCCAAATTTGTAGTGGCTTCTCTGCATGGGCAGCACCTTTCGTGTGATGGACAGAACAATTTTATGGGGTAAAATAAGGGATGTCCCTCATGATCTGGGACAGTTGAGGGGAATGGTCCCACTATTTGTTCTAATTCCTGGATCCTACTTTCATCGTGTGTGTGTGTGTGTGTGTGTGTGTGTGTGTGTGTGTGTGTGTGTGTGTGTGTATGTATGTATATATATATATATTTTTTTTTTTCTGCCTTCCCTTGCTCCAGGTCAGCCACTCCTTCGGGCCTCCTAGGTCCCTCTGCCCTGATGCCAGCCACTACCATCTCATATTTGCAGCCCCCTGGGTTTCCCAGACATAACCCTTCACTGGGTAGGTCCCCCTCTTCTGAAGGAGATAGGTACTGGTAGGGGCTGACCAGCACACACACTACTTGGCTCGGGTGTTGCTGAGGTAGATCTGGGCCACATCGGGGGCTCAGCAGCAACAGGAGCTGGCAACCGTCATCCGGTCAGCCATGGAGCACTTTTCCGCTTTGCTCCCCAAGGGGGCGTGGTGTGCCACAACATTAAGGAGTAAGCTGATGTTCTCCACACGCCCCTTTAGTCAGTGGAACCCCAGCGCACTGCCACACTCCCAGCCTCCGCCCGAAGTGCCGGGTCCCTGATCCACCATGTCCCTGAGAGAAGGCAAGCAGTCCCCAGATGCTCTAGTCTTCTCTCCCCAGTCGGCCCTCTAGTGCCCCGAGTCCATCCCTAAACCCGGGTCACTGGTGTCACAAGCGGAAATCCAATTGGTGCACTGGTAGGCCAGCAGTCCTTGTTTATTTTTCATTGACATATGAAAGAAAGGTTTCTATGTCTTTGGATTTCATGGCCAGGCACACTGACCTGTAACACAAACTGCTGTTTTGAAGGGGTTGCTTTCCTTTCACACCATTTGTAATAGTCTTTTTATTTCAGCTGTGTCTGTGAGTGCTGGCTCATCTCATCAATTAGATGTTCTCTCAGCTCGGGAGTGGTTTTTCATTAATTGTTTTCCTTCAGCCTCCACCAATTTTGCTGAGATTCGAGAATTTGTTAGTTCCAAATTTTTTTACATTTCCTGTTTTTCTTTGTTGGTTCAGTGGACTTTAAACAACAAAAAGTAGCAGGATGAGAGAGCTGTTCAATCAAGCTGCCTTTTCAGTCACACATGTTCCCGCAATATATCATCTTCACAGGGGGAGACAGTCTGCTTCTACCCAATTTTAGAGCTAGAAGGAATGGGGCACAGGGTGGTCTGGTTGCTTGGTCCTGGGCATGTAGCAAGTGGCTCTAGCAGGATTCAAAACTGTGATCTCTCGTTACCTACTTTAGTGCTCTAGCCTCAGGACAACACTGTGTCCCCAGTGCTGAAGACTCATACATATTGTGCATGTAGGTGATCTCCAAATTATTAACATGTTGGTGCCTGGTGGCTTAAGGAGACATGCACTAGACTTATAACCAAAAATTTGCTAGTTCAAATCCCACTTGGATCAACATAGGCCATTTTTATCTTTCTGAGGTAGATAAACACAGATAAACTCCATCCTCTGGAGCCCCGCAACGATCTATCTTGGGTCTGCTGCTTTGTAGCATCTTCCTCAATTCACTACCAGGAGCTTGCTGCGACTACATACTTCTGTATGCTGATGATGCTGTACTTTTACCAGCAACATGAATCCTCACCTTCTCCAGGACCAACTTCAGCAATCCTTTACATCTGCAGAGAAGTGGTTTCGGGATAATAAGCTCATCCTTAATTATAACAAGACTAAGACAATGTGTTCAACCTCCCAAAGCAGACACAAAACCTTCCCACTTACTATCATTAATGACACTGACTCCCCTCCTGAATTGGTTCACCATTTCAAGTACCTGGGTATAACTACTGACTGTACCCTGTCTTTCACCCAGCACATCGACTGAACAGCCAAAGCTATTGACCAGCATTTACGAGTTCTATACAGGAACAAACAATCTCACTCCTGAAACACTGAACAAGGCCATCCACAGTTCTGTGGTCTCTCTTGAAGACTATGGCATGTCATTTATGGTGCTGCTACAGACACCGCCCTCCAACGTATCAAAATGGCCCTAAATAAAGCATTCCAGCTTCTTACTGGTGCCACACGTTTGACACACACCTTCGATCTTTATGCCCAGGTTAGCTGGTTGCAATTTGACAGCAGGCTCAAATATCAATCATGCCTGCTTGCAAAAAAAAGTCACCTTGAGACTGCTACCCCTGGCCTACTGCCACTTCTTTCCCCTGCACATAACCCATGCAGTACCAGAAGCTCTGGCAAACAGGCTTTCAGAATCCCCTGCTGCTGCACTGCCTTTGGACAACGTCCATTCGCATACAGAGCTCCACTGTGGTACAACTCCCTGCCTCTTGACATAACCAATGCTACTTTTCTGGGCTTCTTTAGGAAGAAACTCTTGCAGCATCTAATCGCACTGTCAACCTGTGGCTGCTACCGCTAATTTGCCTTTACCTTGCTCCTACCATTTGCAATCTCTGTGATCTCTATTGATTAGTAAAATGTTACGCTTCATGTCCATTTCTTGGGCCCATGGTCAAATTAACACTTTCATGGCTTTCTATCCTACCTATGTTATTTATTTTCTCTCCTACCTCCCTCCACCTCCTCTTCACTTTTTTTGCCTCTTCGTCATTCCATACCTCTTTCCTCCCTACCACCTTAATACATCTTCATCGCCCCACTACCTATGCCACCTCTTCCTCCCTGCTCTCCTCACCTCTTTTTCCCCACCCTCCTCCCCCTTTATTCCACTTTGACTACATAGCTATTCTTCCCTTTTCCTCCCATCTATCTCCCATCCTACTCCCCCCCCCACCTCTGCTTGCCGTCTCCCTTCCTGCACTTTCCTCCTCCCTCCACTGTCTCTCTACTGGTACGAGATCTTCTTCTTTCTTCGACTCAGGCACAATGCAATTATCTGCCTCTGTTGTTAGTTGTACAGTTCTTTTTAAACAAGCGTCCTCATATTATGTTACCATTACCTAGTGAAACGTTAGCCTTTGTTTTGACTCTGCACCCTGTACGTGCTTAGACTGCGTAACTGTTGTTAGAATGTATGCCTGGAGACAGTTTTCAATTGTTTCTTGCTGTATCTGTGGAACATATCTGTACTCTTGTTTGTGTCATACTTGACTTAGAACCTGTGAAAGAGCTTTCTGCTCAAAGGTGTTAGTCCAAGATCTCAATAAATAAAGTATCAAACTTCAGGCAAGGCAAGAGCTCTTAATAAACATGCTGGACCACACTAAGCAGCCTTTTGGGGGTGGGAACAGCAATCTTGGATGTCATGTGGTGTTTACATGCTTCATTCACAAGGTTACACTGAATCACCAGCACTCAGGTCCATGCTGTGTATATAAAATTCTGCAGTGCAAATAGAACTGTCTTGACATGATCATCCCACTCAGAGCAGTAGTACACAGTTCAGTAATAAAGGATCTAATGTATGGTTTGCAGAGCCATACAGAGAGGTCAGTTGACTGGCCACTGAGAAAAAATTGTCCTTCTAGTGTGCTAAAGCAGAAATGGGAGTGAGCCAAGCTGCCTCTGATGATATCATGGAAAAATAATCAGAAACCACAGGACCTTGCTGCAGATTAGCTCAGAGAGTGGTCAGGTTTGTGATGTTATATGCCAAGGGCATCATTCTTTGTGATCTCTGTGACTTTTGAAAGCACAAAGCATCTTTGCTGCATAAGGAAACATGTGCCTGCGGGGATTATAAGCAAATCTCAAAGATATTACAAACTCAGATAGTTGGGCAAGCAAGGCTCAAAGACACACCCACACTTTGAGGCTTGGATCTCCTATTGGATATGATCTACAACATGGCTTGTATGCTGGCCAAGCAAGCTAAGAGATTTAATTACCCATAGCAGTGTAAGGTGGGGGCTGTATTCTTAGTAATGCTAGTTAGGTCAGGGTGAGGCTAACAGCAGCAGAAGAATAATTTGCATTTACATAGTGTTTTTCATACACATTGCACTAGACACTTTACAAGCAATTAGAGACTAGCAGTGAAAGACTGGAAATGTAGCGGCAGCTATTTCACACAGCCACATTCAGTTGCATGAGCCACTTTTATTTGAAGGAGTAAGCTGGCCAGGGCACTGAGGAAAATCCCTTACACAGTACCTGTGAACAGTGCCTTTGGTTCTTTTACTGCCACATGGACACCACCAGAGATATCAGTTTAACATCTCATTTGAAGAACCACACCATTAGTACTATACTGGGTGCCAGATTTTCATAGTATGAACCTACTCCAGGTGTGGGACTAGAACCCAGGACCTTCTGGCCCAGAGGCAGATGTGCAACCAACTGAGCCACACTGACACTAACAATGCAGTACCAGCATGATAGGGCTTCAACATACCAAAGGATGGGTGTATGTAACCAAATAGTTTATATGTGAGGACCGCTGAGTAGTTCTGTCTGCCCAAACTGTATAAGATGATGCTCTTATACATGCCATCTTGAACAGTACATATAAACTTATTATAACTCACTCAAGTTGGCTAGAGTAATTTATACGTTTTTCAGTCTTTTTTTTTTTATTTTATTTAAAAAGCAGCTGATGCCTTTGGGAAAACATTGGAGAATATAATGTTTAATGACAAGTCAGCTTGTAGTTCATATATCTGTACAGATTGCTCCTCTCTATTACTTATTACTGAAGAAATTCCCACAAAAACAAGATCTTTATCCCTTAGAGTTCATTTGTCTCTATAGCTTATTCCCTACTTGAAATCATAATGCCCTGTTGTGACATCACAGTCTGTTGCTTTGGGAATAACTGATGTCACAAGCAAAGTAATATGACATCAGGTTGGGAAGAAGCAATAGGACCTGATGAACCCTCAGGAAACAACTACCCTGTTTTTGAAGCAAATTACCTTAGTAATAAGTAATGGGGATAAGAAATACTAAGCAGATGAGAAATACAAGCTGCTTTGTGTCCAAATATTATGATTTTGAAAGTTCTTCTTGAGGCATCGGTGGCTCTTTAAAAAAGTGCACAAAGTACTAGTATTCCTCCTCCTACCTCTGAAGTAGATTGCCCCATATTATTATTCCCTGCACGAGATGACAACTGGACACAGAATAAAATGGCCTGTGGTTTTGATCGCTGTTTGGTTGAAAGCATGTAATGATTTATAAAGTATGTAAGAATGTATTTACAGTTTCTCACTCAGGTATATGGTGGGGGTGGTCAAAGTATTTCCACAAGGATATACTCATTCAGCAAAATTTCTCATTCACAATGATCAGAGATGGCACTACGCACAAGTGGACCAATGAGCCACTTGTGGCACCAGCTCAGAATGGGTAAACTATAATAGAAAGCGTAAGCAGAGATCAGCTTGAAATGTAAAAAGTTAATACACAAACCATAAGTTTTGTCATTACCCTTGTATTCACATATTTGTTATCACTTTTTAGATATAGGGTGGGGCAGAAGAGAGGCGAGGGGCTAGTGGAAATGGTGAAGGGGGCACTACACATATTTCTTCTTTTTGGGGAGTCATTAGGTCTAAAACCAGTCCTGACAATGAGGTCCTGGAGCCTTGGACACAGTTACATACAAATTCAAAAAAAAAAAAAGCATAACATATTATGTAAGCAATAAGACACAATAGAGTGAGAGTTATGTAAGCAATAACACACGACAGGTGTGGGGTATTGTGTGATGCCAACATTCTCATGGTGTAATGTGGCCCAATGCCACAGGCAGGGGGACTTACAACCCTAAGAAATGTGGGTATCCCCAACACCCACACCCAGAGGTGCCTTTTTGGGTTAGAAAAAAGGTTTGAGTAAATGTTTATAAAAATCTCTAAAAGATAAAAAAAAAAAGACAAAAATATAATAAAATATTGCTTAGAAAATGTCAGGTAATCTTTCCACTGATGGTTTTTACCCCTCAGTTGGCTATCTTTCTACATATTCAGTAGAAGGCGTTTTTTTTACTATGGATTATATAATTGGTGACCCCAATAATGACCGGATATACACTCCTGAAAAAACACTGTAAAAATCCACCAAATTCTGTAATAACTCGATAGTAGGTTATTATGTCATTTTCCTCCTCGCACTCTCACTTCACTGAAACAAAACAGAAAGTACACTGTATTTGTGCGAGTACGGCAGCTGCTTAGGGACATGCTCACTCACACAAATACAGCTTACAGTTTTTCTCTCTGTTGAAACCTTGCACCAGTTATTATAACATTTGTTTTATAAGGATTTTTCACATACCCTCGGTGTGCAACAATCTCATAAATCCCTTGAGCTTTGCTCTCGGGGTTTATGGATTATCACACACTTTGAGTGGTCAAAGAATTCTCATAACACACACCTGAACAGGCACTATTCTCTATGCAATATTCTGTAATATTGCTCTAGAAGAATGCTGTCCCCCACTCCACCCCACACACAAACATGGAATATTAACATGAAATGCATGAATTCAAAATTCTGCAGTATTCCACTGGTGTACACGTGCTCACACACACACAGCTCACACGGAGCCAGAGCCTCAATTTTATCTGTGGCAGGGTTAGCAGAAGATAATTCTCTGTCAAGTTGGTTAGGATATGGAAGGGGGGGGTCATCAAAAAAGAAGCACCAGAAATAGAAACTCTGACTAATGCTCGATCTTTTAAATTTATGTGTGTTATGTATGTGAAATGGTAATGCATTGCGTTACTCTGCCACTTGAGGGCAGCATTCCGATATGTGTAAGCTAGAAAGAGAGCAGACAGAGAGTGTTGTTGCTGAGACTAGAGAGGCACCTGAATAAAAATGAAAGCTGCTCTACTCCAGTTGTGGCGTGAGTTTGTTGAACAAGACCAGAATAAATGTTAAAACATAACATAATTGGCGATGAGGTGTTGAATTACTCTCCGTTACCTTACCAGAACGAACTACAGCTGTGAGGGTTTTCCTGAGACATAACTTTTGGACCCACGAGTGAACCCGCGAGATACAAAAAGATGGCCGTGACTATAGGACATATTGATGCCTTTGATGAAAATGTGGAACAATAGACAACTTATATTGAGAGATTTGGACATTTTGTCACAGCAAATGATATAAGTGATGAAAAACAAGTGGCTGTGTTACTGAGTGTCATGAGCAGCACAACGTACAGTTTGCTGAGAAGTCTAATAGCACCAGAAAAGCCCGGGGAGAAAACGTTTGCCAGTATTGTGGAGTCTTGCAGACACATTTTCTCTAAGCCGCTGGTGATTGCTGAAAGATTTCAGCTTTCTACAAGAAATCAAGCAGAGGGTGAGTCTGTTGCGAGTATGTGGCTGTTCTAAAGAAATTAGCTGAGCATTGCGAGTTTGGAACCCATTTAGATGATGCCCTCTGGGACAGATTTGTATGCGTTTAAAAAGTGAACAACACAGAAGCGCCTTTAACGGAGGGGACTGACATACAAGAAAGCGATAGAAATCGCTGTATCAATGGAAACAGCTGCACGGGAGGCTCAGCACCTAAATGATTCCCTGAAAGTAAATGCTTTATCCTTCTCTTCTCCCAGGAAGCCTAATAAATGTGGTCGTTGTGGGAAGGCTAATCACAGTGATAAGGATTGCTGGTTTACAGAACAGACATGTCATAACTGTGGGAAGAAAGGCCACATTGAGTGAGTGCGCAGAGGGAAAAAGAAAGGAGGGGAAAGCAATGAAAGCAAAGGGAAGCAATTTGCAAAATGTAGAAAGAGAGAAGTACATCGTGTGGAAACACAGGGAACGTGCAGTGATGACACTGATACTGAATTAGCAATGCACGTGCTGACTCTTAAAGGGGAAATGGCAACCATCTGTGTAACACCTGAAATTGAACGGAAACCACTGAAAATGGAATTGGACACAGGGGCTGCAGTTTCATTGATTTCTACAGACAAGCATGAAACTATGCTGAGACATTTACCCCTGCAAACGACTGACGTTGTACTGAGGACATACACTGGCGAGGCAATTTCACCTTAAGGTGTCATCAAGGTGCAGGTGAAAATAAATGGGCAAATGGCACTACTGCCTTTGTACATGGTTAAAGGTAACTACCCTTCACTCTTAGGCTGAGAATGGCTGAAGAAAATAAGCCTCAACTGGCAGGAGATAAGGACTGTTCATACGAGTGACCACAACACTCTAGAAGCAGTGTTGCAAAAACATGCTCCTTTATTCAAAGGGGAGCTAGGCACAATGAAGGGCATTGAGGCAAGAGTGTTTTTGAAGCCACAGCACAAACCAAAGTTTTGTCAACCTCGCCCAGTACCTTATGCACTCAGACCAAAAGTAGAGGCCGAATTAACTCACCTAACCGAAGCTGGAGTCTTGTCACCTATACAGTGTAGTGACTGGGTGACGCCAGTAGTGCCAGTGGTAAAAGAAAGACGGATCCGTCTTGAGAATATGTGGAGACCTTAAAGCAACCATAAATCCAGTTCTGTGTGTGGAACAGTATCCAATTCCACGCAACGAAGACTTGTTTGCATCGCTGGCACAGGGCCAACGCTTCAGTAAGCTGGATTTGTCACATGCTTATCTACAAATGAGAGTAGATGAAAATGCAAGGAAATCTCACAATAACCACCCAAAAGGGTCTCTTCTGCTATAATCGCCTACCTTTTGGCATTGCATCAGCTCCAGCCATATTTCAGTGAGCTATGGACCAGGTCTTGCGAGGTCTTCCAAATGTTCACTGTTACCTGGATGATATACTGGTGACTGGAAGGAATGATGCAGAGCACCTGAAAAATCTGGATGCAGTTCTGCAGTGATTGGAAGATTTTGGCTTGCGTGTCCAGAAGGAGAAGTGCGAATTTTTCAAGACTTCATTGGAGTACTTGGCCATTACCATAGATGCAGCGGGCTTTTACAAATCGCCTGAGAAAAGAAAAAGCGATTGTGTGGACGCCTATAGCACCGGAAAATGTGGAGCCGTTACGGTTGTTCTTGGGCCTGTTAAATTATTATGGCAGGTTTATTCCCAATCTGGCTACGATTCTCAACCCACTAAATGGCTTGCTGTGTAAAGGGAAGTCCTGGTGTTGGACAAAGGACTGTGAGAGTGCGTTTAAGAAGGCTAAAAAGCAGCTTGTTTCTCAAGATGTGCTCATTCACTATAATCCACAGCTGAGCATCAGACTGGCGTGTGATGCCTCACCTTATGGGGTGGGAGCAGTTCTTTCTCATGTTCTACTGAATGGGGATGAAAAGCCAATTGCCTTTGCATTCAGAACTCTCAGCAAAGCTGAACAAAACTATGCCCAAATTGAGAGAGAAGCTTTGGCAATAGTGTTTGGAGTTCGCAAATTCCACCAATACCTCTATGGTAGGAATTCACACTCCTCACTGATCACCAACCCCTCATGACCATTTCAACCCCACAAAGGTATTCCTTCCATGGCAGCAGCCAGAATGCAACGTTGGGCTCTCTTGTTATCAGCTCACAACTACCGCATTGAATACAAGAAGGCGGCTCTTCATGGCAATGCTGATGGGCTCTCAAGATTGCCTCTGCAGGTAGCCCACAGTGACAAAGTGAACACTGTTGATGTCTTCTACATCAGTCAGCTTGAGAAACTACCTATCACAAGTTCTGAAATTGAAAAGGAGACAAAAGTTAACCCTGTATTGTCTCAAGTCTTGGACTTAGTAACAAAAGGGACTTTTACTGTGAACCAGAACATTCACGGTGAGTTATCACCAGTCTACGTCAGACGTAATGAGCTTTCAGTACAGCAAGGTTGCTTGATGTGGGGTGTCCGGGTGATTGTCCCTTCAAAACTACGTATTCGTGTTCTGGTTGAGCTACATGTGGGACACCGGGCGTAGGAGAATGAAGGCTCTAGCTAGAAGCTATTTGGTGGCCAGGATTGACTTGCAAATTGAGCAACAAGCAAAACATGCACTACCTGTCAGCGTGTTCAGAAAATGCCATGTCCCTCACCTCTACATCCCTGGATGTGGCCAGGTGCACCATGGCAATATCATGAGTTTCTTGGGGCTATGGGAGGGACACATGTACTTAATTGTTGTAGATGCCCACCAAAGTGGCCAGAAATTCAAGTCATGGACACCACTACTACCAGCAAGACCATTCAAGTGCTGCGAGGACTATTTAGCTGTTACGGGATTCCTGAACAGCTGGTCCGTGATAATGGACCACAATTTATTTCTAGCGACTTTGCAGCATTTTTGAAGTCCAACGCTGTGAGGCATATTCGTAGTGCCCCATATCACCCCTCGACTAAAGGTCTAGCAGAGCGTTTTGTGCAAACCATGAAGAATGCTCTGAAATCGGCAGGGGGGGTCTTTGACCTTACAACACAAGTTGGATAACTTCCTGCTGGCATACCGAAATACACCCCATGCTACAACAAAAGAATCTCCAGCAATGTTGTTTTTTTGGTGTAAGCTTCACTCCCGTCTTGATTTGCTTAAGCCAGATGTGGCATCAGAGGTTTTGAAGAACCAAGAATCTCAAATACTGCACCGGCAAGCTCATTCAAAGGGCAGGCAGTTCATTGTTGGTCAAGAGGTGCTTGTTCGAGATTACCGGAAGGGGGAGAAGTGGACCTCTGGTGTGGTGACATCTCAGACGGGTCCAGTGTCATAAACAGTTGATGTTGAATCTGGAGGAAAATGGAAATGGCATGCTGAACAGCTCCTAGATATTCAACAGCGTACAGACGGGGACACCCCTAGGGAAGAAAACCCACGGGAAATGTGGATTCCATCTGTCGTAGCTGACAGAAGCCCCACTACGGAAGTCTCAACACCTTCTGAAGATGCTAAGGAGGAGGTGGAGAGGAGCAATGGTGAGACTGTACAACCACCAACTGAGGATTGGAAGGAGGTACCAGACAGGGCAGCCATGCCAAGGGTTGCTCACGAGAAACGTTATCCATCCCGAATTTCAAAACCTCCAGATCGTTTGAACCTGTGAGACATTTAAAAGAAATAAATGTTTTGTGTAGTTAGAGAGCCAGATCAGATTATTGGGGCAGAATAATCCCCTTGACTGAGTTCGAGGCTCTGGGGGCAGTCTACCCCCTACCTCTAGCATAGTATGAACCATCTTAATAATAGCGAATAATGCTAATACTTGTTCATTTGGTAACAATATAATTTAGTGGGGAGGAAATGTTATGTATGTGAAATGGTAATGCATTGCGTTACTCTGCCACTTGAGGGCAGCATTCTGATATGCGTAAGCTAGAAAGAGAGCAGACAGAGAGTGTTGTTGCTGAGACTAGAGAGGCACCTGAATAAAAATGAAAGCTGCTCTACTCCAGTTGTGGCATGAGTTTGTTGAACAAGACCAGAATAAATGTTAAAACATAACAATGTGTGCAAAGAGGGGATCATAAGGGGAAACAGTACTTCATTATTTATGTTTTATTTATTGGAATTTTATTGTTTGTGCCTAGGTAAATGTCTTTATATACAGGTCGAGTCAAAGTGGCAGCTATGTTTGTGATGGAAATTGGGAATAAGCAAAGTTGCCCATGAGTTTTGTATGTGACTTGTCCAAATTCTAGATCATTGGTTGGACCTTTTTGTTTACAGGGCAGTGCTGGCACATAAACATATACCAATGGAATGGCAATAGCCAATCAGAGTACAGTATTTCACATACCCATTCTCTAACTTGAGATTACTGCATGCTCAGGGGCATACAGCCCCTGAAGTGCAGTAATTGTTGCGTAAATCCAACCTTGGAGTATTTAATTGAGCTTATAAAATGGGTTTTGTAGACTTAATTTAAAAAAAATAATGCTTATAAATGTGTTTTCTAACTAAAAAGTTCTTCAGTTGGAAGACTGTCATTATTGAGTGCTATAGGGAATTTTCCGTTTTCTGTATTGTGGTATGCCTTCATTAGCATACCTTTGTTGGTTTTAATTTGTTTTCTTTTAGTTTCTTTACAGTTTTACTTTACATTGATGCTACCGAGACAGCAGACAGGACACAGCAAGTTAAGCAGCTATACATATGTTGGTGGCTCAGCAGGATGCACACTCAACTCTGAGGTCAGAAGAGCGGAAGGTTGTGGGTTCTAGCCCCACATTAGGCACTTGTGGTAAAATCTCAGTACTGACACAGTAGTGCATCATAAGGGGATGATGCTGTTGCTAGCCTTGCTTGTAGAGCAGAAAGCAGCTAACTAAAAGAAGTTACATTTTCTTATTAATTTAAAACTTATATCTCAGCAGGAGTTAGTGTCTGTTAAGATTAAGTAGACAGATAACTTTATTAGAAGTAGAAGGGGTCTTATTTAGGGTTAAAAAGAAAGAAAAGAAAGAATGTCAGTGTGTGTTCTGTGCTGGGAAGGGTACTGTATCAGCTGACTGCTAAACCAGTAGGAGGAAAGAGAGCTTACCTGGGGGTGTGGTTTAGACACTATAAAAGCAGGTGAGTCAAATTACAACTTCCTGTTGCTAGCCTTGCTTGTAGAGCAGAAAGCAGCTAACTAAAAGAAGCTACATTTTCTTATTAATTTAAAACTTATATCTCAGCAGGAGTCAGTGTCTGTTAAGATTAAGTAGACAGATAACTTTATTAGAAGTAGAAGGGGTCTTATTTAGGGTTAAAAAAGAAAGAAAAGAAAGAAAGTCAGTGTGTGTTCTGTGCTGGGAAGGGTACTGTATCAGCTGACTTTGCTAAACCAGTAGAAGGAAAGACAGCTAACCTTGGGGTGTGGTTTAGACACTATAAAAGCAGGTGAGTCAAATTGTAACTTCCTGTTGCTAGCCTTTTTTCTTACTAATTGCCCTCCATCCCACCCACCCAAAGCCAGTTCTAATTTTATAGCCACTGGATTTGACTGTCAACAGGAACTTCCTGTTTGGCAGTAGGAAGGGAAGTATCATAGAGAAACATTGGTTTTGTCAACCCTAAAGGAAAAAAGTAGCTCACTCTCCCCCCCAGCTGCTGGTGGTCTGATATTGAGCAAGAAAGAAGGCTACTGAAGAAGATAGGAAGTTGCTGTCCCAGAGCAGGAAGGGTGAGAGTTGTAAGGAGAGGAGAAAGTAAGCATCCAGAGAAACAGTAGAGGGGACACAAAATAAGACATGATAGGAGTGGTGCAGTGCAATGGCTGTGGGGTGGCAGTGTTCTGGGAGACATTCTGGAGGCTGCAATGCTGCCCTATTTGCAGGCACCTCTCTGGTCTGAGAGAGGAGGTTGCCCGTCTCAAGGCTGACCTGGCTAGGATTCGTGAAACCTCCTTCCCCACCCAGGGACCACCAGGGCCAATGCCACTACCTCAGAGGTTGCCAAGAAAGAGGAGAGGCTGGACCAGGATGGGCTCAGGGAGGGAGAGGGTGGTGGAACAGAGTTGCATCTCTCCAGCTGTACCTCTCCACAATTCATTCGCTCTTCTGGTGGATAGTGGTTCCTCTATGGAGGAACCTGCAGTGGAGACCAAGGAGGATGCAGGGGAACCTTCACAAAGGAGACCCACAGAAGGGTGACATGGGACCCCACAGGGGAAGGAAACAACTCCTGGTGGGGGACTCAATCATTAGGGGGGGTAGAAATGGGGGAGGAAGGGGAGAGGGAGGTAAGGTGCCTTCCTGGCACCACGGCTTGGAGGGAATCCTCAGGATCATGGGAGGAGCTGCACGAGGGAGGGTGCTGGATGTCATTGTCCACCTAGGGACAAATTACCTGGCTAGGAATGGGATCAGAGCAGTGCAAGAGGAGTTTGTAGAGTTGGGAAGGGGCCTTAGACAAGTAGTGCATATGGTAACCTTTTCTGAGGTGCTGCCTGTCTATGGCAAGGGAGATGCTAGGGCACTCCTCACCAGGGAATTCAATGAGTGGTTGAAAAACTGGTTTGGAGCTCAGGGTTTTGGCTTCATTGGGGACTGGGGAGCCACCTGGAGGGATGCAGACCTATACTGGTGTGATGGTCTGCATCTGTCTGGGGGGGAACCAGGATCCTAGGTGAGAGGATTAAATGCTTCATTGGCGAGCATTTAAACTAGCCAAGGGGGGAGGCACTGAAAAGGAGCAGGGAAATCCCAGCCTCCTCCAACAAAACATGGTGATTAGTGAGGTAAACACCAAGGTACAGAAGTTATTAGGGAGCAGAACAGATTTAAATGTAAAAAAAGGCAAAGGCAGTAAGGACAGAAATGGGGCTAAAAGGGGTAAGGCTATCAAAAAGTGGTGGGTGATGAGTACCAATGCCCGTAGTCTGTGTAACAAGCTCCCTGAACTAGTGGCCTTGATGGAAGAGGGTTGCCTGGATATTGTGGCAGTCACAGAAACATGGTACACAGAGAACCATGACTGGGATGTCAACATACCAGGATACACAATCTACAGGAGGGACAGGGAGGGTAAAAGAAGAGGAGGAGTAGCTCTCTATGTAAAGGAAGGGATCAAAGCAACAGAACTAAAGCATAAACAGGGACAGATGAGACACTCTGGGTCACCCTGGAGACAGGAAATGGCACCACAATCCGCATGGGGTTTGTATACAGACCCCATCTCAGGGAGGAATGGACAAGAAAATGATAGAAGGCTTTCTTAGAATGGCAGAAAAAGGGAGATATTGTTGATGGGGACCTGAATATGCCAGATGTTAACTGGAGCACTTGCTCCAGGCACATCAAACGAGGGTAATTCTTGATGCCCTACAGGGGGCATGCCTCAGACAGCTAGTACTGGAACCCACTCGGGAGGGAGCAATCTTAGACCTGGTACTCTCAAATGGGGGTGGAGAAAGAATCTCAGATTTAGAAGTGGGTAGCCATCCGGGAACAAGCTACCACCAAACAGTGTGGTTCACGATAAACACAGCCATACAAAAGCAAGAGTACTGGACTTTAGGAGGGCTGATTTTGGGAAAATGAGAGAGTGCCTCAGAAAAGCACTAGCAAACAAGCAAGAAGGAGGGGTGGAGGAACAATGAGGAGTGATCAAAACAGTCATCACAGAGGCAACAAGCCTTTGTGTAAAGCAAATCAATAAAACAACGAAGGAAAAAACTGCCATGGTTCTCAAAAGAGGTGGCAGGGAAGGTTAAGGAGCAAAGAACAACATTCAGGAAATATAAGGAAACACAGAAGGAGCACGACAGAGAACTTTATCAGTTAAAGCAGAAAGAGGCTGGGAAGGCAGTCAGAATAGCAAAGGCCCAAACCGAGGAAAGGATAGCCAATTCTGTTAAGAAAGAGGATAAGACCATTTATAGGTACATTAGGGAGTGAAGAAAGACCAAAGAAGGGATACTGAAGCTTAATAAAGGGGAGGGAATGTGGGTAGAGGGTGACAGTGAAAAAGCAGGGATACGGAATGAATATTTCTGCTCAGTATTCACAAAGGAAAAGGAGGGGAAGTTACCTAAACCAAACAAGGGAAACACTCTGAAGACGGGAGTCGATACCAGTCCATTTGCAGAAGAAAGGGTTCTGAAAGAACTAATAAAATTGAAGGTGGACAAAGCAATGAGGCCTGATGGGATTCACCCAAGAATTCTAAAAGAACTAAGGGTAGAACTAGTGACACCACTGACTACTCTCTAACAAATCATGGGAGGATGGGGTGGTACCCGAGGACTGGAGGAGGGCAGATGCGATTCCTCTTCACAAAAGTGGGAGCAGGACAGAGGCAGGAAACTACAGACCAGTTAGTTTGACCTCATTGGTAGGGAAAATGATGGAATCACTTCTGAAGGAAAGAATTGTTGAGTACCTAGAGGCTAGTGGGGCACAGGACCCAAGGCAGCATGGATTCACGATGGGAAGGTCGTGTCAGATGAATCTAATAGATTTCTTTGACTAGGTGACCAAAGTAGTAGACCAGGGAGGGGCTGTGGACATGGCCTACCTAGATTTTAGCAAGGCATTTGATACAGTCCACACAAAGATTAATACACAGATAGCGAGCCTTGGAGTGGGTCCCAAGGTGGTAGCCTGGATAAAAATTGGCTAGACAACAGGACACAAGGGTAGTAGTAAATGGAGCACACAGTGAAGAAAGGAGGGTTACTAGCGGGGTACCGTAGGGTTCAGTACTGGGACCGGTCCTTTTTAATGTCTTTATAAGTGACATTGCAGAGGAACTGGAAGGAAAAGTATGTCTCTTTGCAGATGACACAAAGATCTGCAACAGGGTTGATACACAAGATGGAGTGGAAAGGATGAGAAGGGACTTGGCAAGGTTGGAAGAATGGTCAAATGTATGGCAGCTCAGATTCAATGCAAAGAAGTGCAAGGTAATGCACATGGGAAACAAAACCCAGGGAAGCATATACAATGGGGATGAGATACTGACAACAGTAAAATAGAAAGGGACCTGGGGTAATTATATCAGATGACCTAAAGGTGGGCAAGCAATGTGAGAAGGCAGTAAGGAAGGCTGGGGGATACTGGAATGCATAGGAAGAGGCATCAGTAGTAGAAAACAGGAAGTTGTTATCTCTCTGTACAGACAGTTGGTGAGACCCCATCTGGAGTACTGTGTGCAGTTCTGGAGACCCCATCTCCGCAAAGACATAGACAGAGTGGAGGCTGTCCAGAGGAGGGCAACCAAAATGGTGCAGGGTCTGCACCAGAAGACATACAAAGAAAGACTAAAGGAGCTTAATATGTATACCCTTGAGGAAAAGAGGGAGAGAGGGGACATGATAGAAACTTTCAAGTACCTCAAGGGAATCAACAAAGTCCAAGAGGGTAGAATCTTCCAGAAAAAGAATTGTGCAAGAACAAGGGGGCACAATTTGAAGATAGAGAGGGGATGGCTCAGAGGTAATGTGAGGAAGTATTTTTTCACAGAGAGGGTTGTGGATGCATAGAACAGCCTCCCTGAGGAGGTAGTGGAGTCAAGAACAGTGGGGGAATTCAAGAATGCAAGGGACAGGCATAGGGCAGTCCTAGTGGGGGGTAGGAGGAAGTAAGCTGTTGGTTAACTAGGATCTGCAGCTTATCTGTTAGGTAGGAAAATAGGCAGACTAGGTGAGCCAAGCGGTCCTTATCTGCCATCAAATTCTATGTTTCTATGCACTCCTGAGGTGCCATCTTTCAGATGAGACATTAAACTGAAGTCCAGTCTGCCTGTTCTGGTGGTTGTTCAGGTGGACATTAAAGATCCCATGGCACTTCTCAAAAAGAGTAAGGTAATTTCCTCAGTGTCCTGGCCAAATTTCCCCCATTCACTAAAAAAATGAATACCACAAACAGATTAACATGGTTCAATTTCAGTTGGTTACCATCTGTATCCCACCCCTCACGTGGGACAAGGCTGAAAATAGACAGAATTGTCTAGCCCTCCTGGTCAACAAAAATGTTTAAAATATTTTGTAACACTACATTTGTTCTTTTGACTATGCTCTGAGTGGGGGGTAGGAGTTACAACAATTCTGAATTTACAGGGATCTGTTTGGTCATGAGATAGACTGGCACTGTTACTTTTTTCAATAGGATCTAGGCTGAGATTAGGGTATGGGTGGCAGACTGCCTCAGTCAATCAGCATCTAGTATTTAACCTACCTATTTTATAAATATGTAGCACAATACATTTCAGTTCAGAGCTGCAGACCGTTGTGGAGAGGACAAACTGGGGAGGGGTTTCTAAGCAACATTTCTACAGGCCAAATAGCCCTCGTTTCATTTCTGTGATTCTGTAACAGCGCTCACTGTTCAGCTGTCAGAATGGGGAGAAGCAGCTCGTGTCATGAAGGAATGAAGATTTATAGGAGACACCCGTTATTAGGGATGCATCAATGGGGAGAAAACAATTTTATAGGGGTACGGTCATACCCCTATAGTTAGGGTTGAGCAGCCTGTTCAGTGTTAAACCACTAACTCTGCACATTGATAACTTCAGCACTGTGTGGCTAAATCAGCTGAAATTTTGCATGTTGTCGTCTAGTAGGCAAGGTATTGATCTGTGGAAAGTTCTGTGATGGCAGCTAGTGTGGTTATTGAGATCCACATACATCATTTTATGAAAATGCCTAATTTTTTCCCTATACTTAACATGGGTTCTTTTTTGCTCTCAGCTACAGCTCATATAAAATGGAATTTTTTCCCCAAACATGCAGGGCTCATGTGGCATGTCCTAAGGTAGTGCCTTTGAAATGTCTGGTGAAAATACATTAAACAGTCACAGAGTTACAAGGCTTTAAAGCTTTGTGTTTTCTGTTCTGAGCATGTGCAGTAGGGTTTATGAGTTAATCTCGTGCAAAATGAAAAATGGGACATTGCAGGAACCTTTTTTGGTTTCTCACCACTTGCTTGGCACAGCACCAAACGTTTTGTTTGTGCCATGAGAAGTGCCATCTTGTTGCTTTTCTCCATGAACTAACAAGCATGGAAAATACATTAAAATGCTGGCATTTTAAAAATCAAGCACCAAAACATAGCTAAACAGTCCCCATTTAGCTAGATTCTGATGTTTGTATTTTACAATAAGGGCCAAAAACGCCTTTTCTGGGCACCCAAAATCCTGGGTGCCCAGCTAAAAGAGAGGAGCCATTTACCTGTGTTCTCTGTATGAGAACAGTGGGACTTTGCCGACTTCTGCAACCATAGCCAAAACTCATGCTGCAGTGAGAGCAGTGAGCTGCCTTTTCCTGGTGTCTAGTGGAACCCCCCACTGCTGTCCTTTTAAGTATGTTACCTTTCCCTAGTGTCTAGTGGCACCCCCCACCCTCCAATCCCCATCCCCATTGTTTTGTCATCTTTTACTGGTGTCTGGTGGCATCCTCCACCCTCAGATTGCCATTGTTTTGTTGTCTTTCCCTGGTGTCTAGTGGCACCCCCACCCTCCGATCACCATCTCCATTATTTTGTTGTCTTTCCCGGTTGTCTAGTGACACCCCCTACCCTCCAATCACCATCCCGGTTGTTTTGTCATCTTTCCCTGGTGTCCAGTGGCACCCCCACCTTATGATCACCATCTTTGTTGTTTTGTCATCTTTCTATGATGTCTAGTGGCACCCCCCCACCCTCCAATCGCTGTCCCCATTGTTTTGTCATCTTTGCCCGGTGTCTAGTGGCACCCCCCCAACCTCCGATCATCGTTCTCATTGTTTTGTCATCTTTCCCCAGTGGCACTCCCCACCCTCTCACTGCCATACCTGTTGTTTTGTCATCTTTCCCTGGCATCTAGTGGCACCCCCCACCCTCCAATTGCCATCCCCATTGTTTTGTTGTCTTTCCCTGGTGTCTAGAGTCACCCCTCACCCTATGATCACCATCCTCATGGTTTTGTCATCTTTCCCTGGTGTCTAGTGGCACCCCCTGATCGTCATCCCTGTTATTTTGTCATCTTTCCCTGGTATCTAGTGGCACCCCCCAACCCTCCAATTGCCGTAACTATCTAAAATAAGGAAAATGGTCCCTCCATATTTCTTTTTGTAAACGTGCAAGAAAGAAAATAGTCCCTTGCTGATCTGTCCCCCCACCTCACCTCCCACTAAGCACCAACCACCCCACACCCCCAATACGCCCCACACACCCTCACTCACATGAACAGGTCAAGGGACAAAGATCCACTCTCCGACTGAAGACATCTTGCTGCTGGAACCAGCAACTGCAATATGAGAAACCAATACAAGTCCTATACCAAAACACAAAGCAAGAAGGGCAAGGCTAAGAAACCAAGCTGGTTGAGTAGAGAGATCTTGGAAAAGGTGAGGACAAAAAAGGCAGCATTCAGGAGCTTCAGGAAATCCAGGAGGGAGGACAGGGAAGAGTACTTGAAGTCCAAAGAGGTAACCAGAGTAGTCGGAGCAAGCAAGGCTTCCAGAGAGCTGAGGCTGGCACAGAGCATCCAGGATGGGGAAAAGGACTTATTCAGGCACATAAGGGACAGAATGAGCTACATGGATGAAATAGTGAGGATCAGGGAGGACAGGGGTGTGTGGAGAAAGGGGCAGAGCAGGCAGAAGCACTAAATGAATACTTCTGTTCTGTATTTACGAAGGAGAAGAGGGGACGACTACCACAGGGGGTGGGCAAGGAGGGGGAGGAAGTGACAGATGAGGTAATCAAAGAGGGCAGCATATTGGAAGGTTTAAAGGCACTGAGTGTGAATAAGGCACTGGGACCAGACGGCATACACCCCAGGGTGCTGAAAGAACTGGCAAAGGTCCTGGCTAGGCCACTGGCAGACCTGTTCCAATACCTCCCTGGACACAGGAAGCATACCACAATACTGGAGGATGGCTCATGTGGTGCGCCCCTCCACAAAAATGGCCCAAAGGATGAACCAGGCAATTACAGACCAGTAAGCCTCACATTCATTGTGGGGAAACTAATGGAGATAATCCTGAAAGAGAGGCTGGTGAGCTTTCTGGAAGTCCATGTACTCCACGATGGACAGCAACATGGTTTTGTCTCAGGAAGATCCTGCCAGACCAACCTGGTTGATTATTATGACTAGATAATGAGGGAACTGGGTAAGGTCCATATAGTGGATGTCCTGTATTTGGACTTCAGCAAGGCTTTTGTTTTGGTGCCTCATAGGAGGTTGGTGGGAATGCTTGAAATACATTGGGGTGGGGACAAAGATGGTGAACTGGATCAAGAAATGGCTGCAGGGGAGACAGCAGAGGGTGGTGGTGGTGGGGCTCCTCTCCATGGGCTGTGATGAGCAGGGTACCGTGGGGCTCGGCACTGGACCCAGTGCTGTTTAGGATATTCATAGCAGACATCTCACATGGCATCAGGAATAAGATCAGTCTGTTCACTGATGATACCAAGATGGGGCAGTGGTAGACGGCACAGTAGGGTTGCAGGGGCTGCAGGATGATCGCACTAAACTGTAGTAGTCAGAAATGTGGCAGTTGGGGTTCAATGCCAAAAAGTGCAAAGTACTGCACTTCGGAGCAAGGAACCCAGGGAGGAGCTACCATTTGGGAGGGGTTCAGTTATGAACCACCGAGGAGGAAAAGGATCTAGGGGTGGTAATAACTGGGAAAATGAACAACTCAGCACAGTGCAGAAATGTGGCAGCTAAAGCCAACAGGATGCTGGGGTGTACTGTGAGAGGAATCTCCTCCAGGAGAAGAGATGTGATCCTGCCTCTGTACAGGTCACTAGTAAGAGCCAGACCTGGAATACTGTGTGCAGTACTGGCACCCATACTTGAAGAAGGATATCAGATTACTGGAAGGGGTACAGCACAGAGCAGTTAAGCTGATCCAAGGATTGGAAGACAAACCCTACAAGGAAAGGCTGAGTGAGTTAAAGCTGTACTCCCTGGAGAAGAGGACGGACTGGTGGGATATGACTGAGACCTTTAAGTATGTAAAGAGGATAAACAAGATAGGTACAGAGGGGGTATTTAAGTTGAGGAGGGGGAGGGACACGAGAGTGCAAGGTCTCTGATTGGAGGGAGGGAAGATAGGAGAGAAATGAGGAGACACTTTTTAACGGTGAGGGTGGTGGCTAAGTAGAACACTGCCCGAGGAGGTGGTATCCTGTAAGACAATGCGCATTTTTTTTGTTCATTTCTTTTCACTCCTGACCCAAACTGCCCCCTTCCACCAGCCCCCCCAGCTCCATCACCCTGGCATCTACTGGACTCACTTCTGCTTCCATGAGGTGCCAGCTGGCTAGGTGCTGCGCCTGTAGGAGATCGGCATCATCTCGCCAATTGGGATTCTTTTTCTCTCTTTCTGCATCCCAGCTGCGAGCATGGAGAGAAGGTATACAATTATGCTAATGGCCGAGATGCGCATGCTTCCACGCACAGCACAGTGGGCGTCTTCCCCACATCTGCCCCTACATTGTAGGTCCATTGAGCCAGCCGCCTGCTACTGCTGGGGGCCAGTCAAGCAGCAGACTCCATTCCCACCCCTCCCTGGGAGAGGACAGGAGAGGAGAGGAGAGAGCAGTCCTCCAGATGCTTGATACTCTCCCTTCCCGGCCAACCCCCAGTGGCCCGCTCGCACCATGAACACGGGTTGCCGGCATGGCAGGAGGTAAGGCACAGATGCCTCAGCCCTCCATGCCACTGGTCCAGCCACAGTGGGCAGTTTTAAAAGGGGATGGGACAGAGTGTGGTGGGGGGATAGTTGTGAGAAGGGAGGGGAGGGGCAGCTGCAATGTAACGGGTGCTAGCTGGACACTTGAGCAGACCTGACAGACCACGTGGCCTGTTTCTGCTGGCAGATTCATATGTTCATACATAAGTGTGGCTCACTGTATGTCAATGGAGTTTTTAACTCTGATGTATAACTGAGTGATTTTTATGTTGGCTCACACTTGCACGCCAGCCAACAAATTGCATTAGTAACAGATTTGGAGGCATGGTCACTGTTGGGCGAATGCAGGGCACGCATCAGTAAGTGCGTCCCTCATTCCCCAATAAACCAACATGCAGGTGCCACACCAGGAATATATAACATGGTGAGCACATCTAAGGAAAGGTCTGCTGCAATGAGAGAAAAGCTCGTCATACACAGCGGCACCTCCTGACATGCCTTCCCTGGTGAAACAGAGTAAACATGGCAGCACACTGCCTGCCACAATGCCAACTTTAGGGGTGCCCAATCCCCCTGTCAGTATGCCCTGATCCAGTTTATGTGCTGACGGGGGAGCCCACTCCCCTTCGGCATAATGCACCCCTCCCCCATTTGTTATGTGCCGAGGGGGGTGCCCAATCCCTCTCAGCTCTTGCACCCCCCTTCGGTATGTGCCAACGAGGATGCCCAATCCCCCGGCTAGCCCTCCCACTCAGGTGGCATGCTGGGAGCCCACCCCAGCATGCCAAATGCCCCTGTAAAAGGAAAAAAAGATCCGCTTTTTTTTTTTTTTTTTAAACCTGTAAAAGAAGAAAACGGTCCTTCGCGGTCTGTTCAGCTCCCTGCCACAACCCGCACCCACCCTCTCTGCACTCTGCCTTCCCACTCCCCCCACCCATCATACTACTCCAGAGTCCAGCGTGATGATTCGGTGGACCGGAAACACGCCTGTACTCTTCAAAGCAGACCGCGAACTGAAGAAATGCCGGTAAACTGTATAACTGGATAAATAGGTTTTTTTCCAACTTTGGTGCATATCTTGGGCATTTTTTTGAATTTTTGCACCCAAATTTTAAACATGGGGTTATTGGGGGCCCTTCTCATAAATTCAGTTACTGTCATGGCGTTATTCGTTCCTACATGGTGATTTTGCAGTCACTGCGTGGAATCACCTTTTGGGACCGAGTAACGAAACAACAGTGTTACTGTTCACGAGGGGGGCTCTCAAAATGGCTACATTGTAAATTTGGTGAAAAAAATTCAAAAAATAGCTGTTCTACGAGCGTGCATTGTGCCGTTTCCATGCACACTCGTAACTTCATGAATTTGTAATATTTTCACTACAGATTTTCAAAATTGGCATTTTTCCACGCCTCCTTATGAACAGTACAGCTGTCGTTTTACATATCCTGGCCGAAATGTATTTTCGCATTGTCTGGCGCAGAATTGCGCAGTTGCTGTGCAAAATCATTTTTCAGGACAGTTTGAGAAAATGATGATGACACTGTTCATGAGCAGAGGTCCTAAAATGCCTATGTTGAAAATTTGGTGACAAAAGTCCATAAAGTGACTGTGTTACAAGCGTGTATTGCACAGTTTCCACGCACCCTTGTAACTCTCAAGATATTTGCATATTTTCATGCCAGATTTTCAACACTGGCAATTTTCACACCTCCTTATGAACAGTACAGCTGTCATTTTTCACAGCCTGCCCAAAATGTGTTTCTGCACCTGTGGCGCACAATGGCGTGGTCGCTGTGGGAAATCAACTTTTGGGACAGATTAACAAAATCACAGCACCACTGTTCATGAGGGAAGGTCCCAAAATGCCTATGTTAAAAATGTGGCTAAAAAAACAAACAAAATCGCAAAAATAATTGGGTTACGGACGTGTGTTGCACAGTTTCTATGCATGCTCATGACTTCACCAATTTTTCATATTTTCACTCCAGATTTTCAACGTTGCCATTTTTTTACGCCTCCTCATGAACAATACAGTTGTCATTTTCCAAATCCTGCCCAAAATGTGTTTTCGTCCCTGTGTCACCAAATGGCATAGCCGCTGTGCAAAACCACCTTTCAGCTAACAAACTGATTGTGCCACTCTTCATGAGGTGGGGTCACAAAAAGCCTATGTGGAAAATTTGGAGTGAAAATACCAACAAATGCCTACAATGTTAGGGTTTCCAACTGTAACACCCCACCCTGTAGAGACTGCCAGGCATCGGGGGTGTGACTTGGGATCATTGGCTGTAATGCTCATGCCATTTCACCCCCATCCTGTGGCCAGTGACAGGCATCAGGGTGTGCCTTGGAGTGTTCGGCCCTAAAGTTCACCCCATTCTCCTATACTGCACCCGTCTCAGTGTATTTCCTTATGGAATGGGGTAAGTATAAAGTCTAAAGACCCCAACGCACACCACGACACTTGTCAGTGTCTACAGGGTAGGGAGAGGCCCATTCTCCTATACTGCACCTGTCTCAGTATATTTCCTTATGGAAGTGGTAAGTATAAGGCCCAAAGACCCCAAAGCACACCACAACACTTGTCAGTGTCTACAGGGTAGGGTGAGGTAAAATGGCATGAGAGTTATAGCCGACGCTCCAAAGGCACACCCCAGCACCTGTCAGTCTCTGCAGGGTGGGGTTGGTGTCAGTTCCATACTTCACTGCCATTCCTATTATGCATCTCTAACTTCTGCACTACCAATGCCAATGTCAATGCCAGCGAGACAATATTCAGCATTGACAAATGCTTGTTGTATATTATGACATCAAGTTTTCAATATGGCCTTTTGGGGACCCACCTCATGAACGCAGTCACTTGGCAAAATCACCTTTCTGGTGGGATCTGAAAATTTTTACCACCCTTATTCATGAGGTGGGGCTAAAAGAAGGCTATGTTGAAAATTTGGGGACAAAATATGTAATAATGGCAAGGTTATGCAAATATGATGACATTTTACTATGTTTGCTCGTAACTTTGGTAATTTTAAATATTTTGACCCCAAATTTTCAAAATGGTCTTTTTTTTTTTTTTATTTATTAACACAACCCCATGAATGTGAAAGGTGTCATTTTTCAAATCCTGGCCAAAATGTGTTTTCGCACCTTTGGCATGGTATGACACTGCAGTGATGTTTCAGCAGGGATTTGAAAATTCTCAGTATGGCACTCATGAGGTTGGGTAATAAGAAGGCTATGCTGACAATTTGGTTGCTGTTTTGGCTGAAATGCAAGCACAGGGCCCAGAGGGCCCTGCACTTCCATGGCAACTTATGTATGCAGCTATGGAGGGATGGGCCCCGCACTCCCACATGCAACTGAGGATTCAATTATACTATCTAAAAAAGTAAGGAAATTCTTTGCAAAAAGACTGCGTTAATGCACCAGTTAGGGTAACTTAATATCATAAAAAAATAGGGAGTTGTGGCGTTAGGGTTTCCCACCCTAATGCCTTCCTCTCCCCCACTTCCCAAGCAACAAAAGGAAAATGCATTAGGGTTTTGGGTCTCCGGATTCTTGGTAAATCAGTGGTGTGGTCTTCCTTAGGGGGTCTTCAATCCAAATGCTCCCCCCTGTGGGCCCTGCGTGAAGAAAGGCGATCATGTGTGACGTTTTCTCATGGAATGTGGTGGGCATTAGGGCTGACAAACCCCAAAGAAGACCCCACCACTGATTTGCCATGACTCTGGAGACCCCAAACCCTAATTTTTCTTTTGCAGCTTGGGTGGGAGGTGGGGGTGTTCGAGTGGTAAACCCTAAAGCCACATTTCCCTGCTTTTGTGGCATTAAGTTACCCTAACTGGTGCATTAACACAGTTTTTTGCAAAGAACATTAAAACAGCATAATAAATAAATTGTATTTAGCAATCAAAATTCCTATATGCCAATAGCAGTGGGTCACTGACCAAGCCAATTGCAAAACAGCACCTTATTTCAGTTTTGCCCAATTTTTACAGCTGCCTTGACTTAAGCTCAGAGGTCAAATAGCTTGCTGAAGGTCACACACTGAGTTAGGAAGTAAGGTGGGATTTGTGTGAGTATGAGCAAGTAACAACTTCCTTGTGCTCCCAGGACACACCTGGAAACAAGCCTTGGCTTAGTGGTCTTTCCTGGCCAAAAACTGTAAAAGAAATTAAACGTGTAATATCTTCAATCCCACCTTACTATCTGACTAAGCAGAAAACACTGGCTCCTTCATAATGTTAAGTATAAGTAGTGCTTTACTGAAGAAGCCCATTTAGCCATTGAAAACCATGGCATTCTCCTCCTCATGGGTTATGGTTTCATCCCTTTTATTTCCTTGTCTGCCAAGGAAATTTCTAGGTTCAGTTCTCTCTACAATCCTACAGAGCATTTTAGCCATGATGTACATAGAAAGTTGCACCATTGCTTAATCTAGAGGGATCATGGTTGTGTATCCCATGAAGCCAGGCTCAGCTACTTACCTGGCTGCAGAACTTAGCACCCCCTCATATTCAACTAAGCTGCTCTGTTTCCTAGAAAGGTCTTAGGTACTCAGATCAGCATTAGCAAATTTACTACCAGTTCCCCGGTTCAGAATCACAGTAGTCTAGCATTTCTTTGATTATGTCACTCCCAAATTGTGGAACTCTGTACCAGTCTTCCTGAAAGAGTAGAAATCTCTTTGGTTCTTTAAACTGAGTTAGAAACTAGTTAACAGATAGACAGAGGGTGGTGGTTAACAGCTCTCATTCTAAAGGATGGGAGACTGAGCAGTGGTATACCACAGGGTTGAGTAATGGGACCAGTACTTTTCAAAATCTTTATAGGGGACATTGCAGAAGAACTGGAGGGGAAGGCATGCTTTTTGCAGAGGACACCAAAATTAGGAATAGGGCTGTACACTCAAGCGAGGGTGGAGAAAATGCATAGGGATCTTGGGAAACTCGAGTAATCAAAGAAAGACATGGTAGTTTGGGTTCAATGTCAAAAAGTGCAAAGTCATGCACCTCAGGCATAGGAACTCCAGTTCTGACTATAGGATAAGGGGTACCGACATTAATTAAACAGGAAGGGATCTTGGGGTTATTATATCAGAGAACCTGAAGGTGGCAACACAGTGTGACAAGGTCATGGGCAGGGCCAGGGTTAGTGGGATGCTGGGTGCATTGGCAGGAGTATCAGTAGCAGGAAGAGGATGGTGGTGCTGTTTCTGCATCACTCCCTTGCACGCCCCCCCTCCTGGAGTACTGTGTCCAGTTTTGGAGACCGTTTCTCAGAAAGGATGTAGACAGGGTAGTTGCAATCCAGAGGAGGGCAATTAAGATGGTGCAGGGTTTGCAAGGAAGCCCTATGAAGAGAGACTGAGGGATCTCAACATGCACACCCTTGAAAGGGGGGTGACATGATCAAGACTTACAGTACAAGTACCTAACATGGGTGAACAGGGTGCCAGTGGGGAGCGCCTTTCAAATTAGGACAAGAACCAGGGGGGCATGCAATGCAACTGGAGGAGGGGGGGCAGGAAGATGTGAGAAAATATTTCTTCAATGAATGGGTGCTTTATGCCTGGAACAGACTGCCAGTCAAAATGGTGGAGGCTGGGGGGGCTCAAGCATGCATGGGATAAACATAAGGGTATATTAGAACAGAGGCAGGGGGGAGGTCGCTGGATAGGGTCTGCAGATGTAGAATAGGAAAGGAACATTTAGGCAGACAGGGTGCACCAAGCGGACCCTTTTTGCTGACAAATTCTGTCTCTATGTTTCTGAACAGTTGTACACACATTACATCAATCTATCTATCTATCTATATACACACCGGAAAGTATGTGAGCAAAAATGCCTGTTTTCACAAATGTCCACTGTTGGAAAACAAAAACAGACAATAGTAACAAAGAAAAAAGTTAATGCAAAGTATGTACTGTACTTTTTTTTTTTTTTACAATGGTAGTATTACAGTAATAGATAAGCACCCATACTCCAGACAGAAGACTAGGACTCCATGGATCAATTTTATGAATCCTTTATGTAAAAAATGTGCAAATAAAAACACTGACGAAACCTGGCAGCACGCCGGGAGAAACGTCAGTCTGTTTGCTAGCCATTTTGGCCAGTGTTTTTATTTGTACATTTGCACATTTTTTACATTAGGATTCATAAAATTGATCCATGAAGTCCTAGTCTTCTGTCTGGAGTGTGGGTGCTTATCTATTTCTCTAACTTGTAAACGCGCATACAGAATAGCACCACACTAGCTATCCAGGTGCTCACATAAGTTTCTCAGAGTTTAGTATTTCAGTAGAATACGATCATATTTACAATGGTATTAACAATGGGTGCAGTCAGCAGACAACAGGCAGTAGGAGAAAATGTAGTGTTAGCAACCAGAAAACCAGGTGGGGTGAGGTGATTGGTGACATCAAGGGAGCAGTAAAACCAACTGGAAAGAGGGATGATTTGAAGCTGGAGTGTATACCTGAAAAAGTCAGGAGAGACAGGCCATGCATGGTCCGAAGAGTTTAGGGCTGAGAGGAGGGGGGGTGAAGTGCAGGTATTACGGAGAAGTATACCACTGGATTCAGTGAGTGGGCCGAGGTGGTGGCCTACCAGGGCAGTGGCAGGTGGACGATTCGAGGAGATACTTTTTGAGGGCAGTGCTAAAAGAGGACATTGATCCGCAGGCCTGGATTTCAGGGGACAGACTGTTGTACAGCTTAGTGCCCCTGTAGCTGATAGAGTTCTGGGCCTTTTTAGTCCTGTAAAAAGGGGTGTCGAAGACCAGACTGGAGGCACTCCTGGTCTGCCACACAGGTGCTGCAGATGGGAATAGGGAGTTAACACTAGGGGGGGAAATATTGAGGGGTATGTTGTGGAGGAAGGAGAGTATATTTAATTGAAACTTGCCTACTTCCCTTCAAGAGTGGGCCAGCCAAGTGTGGAGTAGAGAGTGCAGTGGTGTGTGTGCCAGGGGAGACCAGTGACGAAACGAGCTATGCTGTTGTATGTAGCTCTAAGTTTTGAGAAGAGGAGGGAGGAAGTAGGAGGAGAGAAAACGATGGACGCATAGTCAATAAAAGGCAGGAGTAGAGAGCTGGCTAGGCAAGATCCTGATGCAGGGATCAGGAACTTTCTGATCCTATATAGAAGACCAAACCTAACATGGACGTTTTTAATGAGGTTGCTAATGTGGAGATTGTAGGAGAGGTGGGAGTCAAGATGAAGACCCAGGTATCTGAATTCAGATACTTGTTCGATGAGGTTATCAGAGTTGTCAAAGAGTTGAAGACCGGAGACGGGCTTTCCTAGGACCTAAGAAGATCAAGAACTTGGTCTTCTTGGAATTGAGGACCAAGCCTTTACTGGAGAACCAGGAATGCAGCCTTTTAAAAATCAGACTGCGGATTCTGGAGCATGGTGGTGGGGGTTTTATCGCTGCTGTACAGAGCCACATCATCAGCGTAGAGGACAAGCTGAGTGGAAAGGCAGATAGAGGGAAGTTGTTAATGAAGAGTGAGAAAAGAAGGGGGCCTAGAATCGATCCTTGGGGGACCCCATATTTAATCGGACATTTGGCGCAGAGGTGGCCTTCAATTGAGGTTATGTGGGGTCTCCCAGAGAGGTAGCTGCCGACCAATTTGATAGCATTTTCAGACAGATGCATACCTCTTAGGATATTAAGGAGCAGTGCATGATTCATGAGGTTGAACGCCTTGGGCAGGTCAACAAAGACAGAGTCAGTGTACTGGCCTTTGTCGTTAGCAGGGAGGATGTCATTGGTGAAACTGATCAGGTCTTCTTGACCTTTGCAAATGCAACCATTTTAACTGATCTGAAATGTAATTGCTCACTCCCTTCCATTATCTATCCCACACTGTTTGTGTAATGTACAGGTCACACTGAAAATGGGCTTCATCCCTATGGGCTCTACCTGGTTACCAAAGTCTACATAAATACATATCCTGGCCCACAGTTCTGTGCTCTAACCAGTGGAGCACAAGGATTCCTTGTTGACTGTCTTGTCTGGAAAGTGCACTCCACACATGTTCAAATACGGTACACATAGGTGTGGACCTTCCACATTTCTGGAAAAACTGTCTTTATACTGTCATCCCATATAGGTCAGAAATGGTCCCTGGATTTATGCAGTAGGACTCCAGCACCTTCTTTATAATTGCTAGGCAGGATAGAGAGAGACCTGGGTTATCTATAATTGATGAGACTTCAAATGGTTTAAGAAGAGCTGTTTTACATTGTGCAGAACAAAGGGGCCATACTGGTCAGAGAGTCAGTCTGAAAAATAGGGACAGAACTACGAAAGAGGCCAACACCCTCTGGGGTAACTCTTGTCTCAGGGCATTTGCTCTGGGGTTCTTTTGTAGTTCTCTCCTTTCTCTCCTTTGGGCTCTCCATGGCTCAAACAAATCAGACCCACTTAAGGGTGGCTGGCTCCCTCTCCCTGGGCTGAGACACTGATGAGTTCAAATGAGGATGAAACATGTGACTGTGTCTGCAGTTCTCAGCCCTTGCTGATTGCATTGTGAGGCCCTCTGGCACCATGCAATTCTGCTTAAAGTTGAGTAAGTCCAAATTATTTCATGGGGATTTGCATATGCTTCCCATGATGCTTTGCACTATTGGGGTATGTGCAATTTTTTTTTTCTTAAAAAAAAAAAAAAAAGGCCATTTGCCTTACGAACAAATATTACCCTTTAAATAGGATTGAGCTTTTGATCCAGTGTAGACTGAGAAAGGCAAACTACAGACATGTGTTTTGTCCCATGGGGACTCCTCAGTGTGGTACAGTCGCTGTTACAGTGAAGTATCAAGCCAGATCGCTCTTTATTTAGCTTCAAAGATCCAGAATGTGATGATATTAAAAAAAATCCTGGTACTGACTGGGCCATAAATGTAAGCATGAAAAGGTATATCTATATCATCCCCATCTATGTCAGGGGAGATATTGTTCCCCCCGCACCTCATAATTGACAACTATGCTCAGTGCTGCATAAACCTGAGACTTGAATCCCCACCACCAGCATCACAGCTAAAGAAGGGGTCATGTCAAAGTTGAACTGTGTGGTAGGAGAAATGGGAACCCCCACCACACACACGTACTCAAACACACACTATTTCCATTCTCATAGTACTGGTGGCATGTGGATAAATGGAGGGCTACAGTCTCCAGAGGCAGAAAATCTATCACCCTGCTTAAGCAATGAATTCATAAAAACGTAATCTCTCTTTCTGAACTGCACAACAGATACAGAATGAACAATAAGGTTCCAGCATTTTACAGTCATGAGGAGCTCCCATAAAACAAACAGTGCCACCTGGGACAATCCAATACCGAACAGAAGCATCCAAATCTTTTTTGTACTTACAGGCACAAATAAGTTTTAATATTTAAGTTACGCCTGCACGTGGCTTTTAACAACTTTTATAAGTCTATACATTCATGAGCCTAGCAAGGCTCCTAACTGGCTACTGGATCAATCATTAGCATCTGAGAAATTGCCAGTTTGACTGCCAAGTAATGCTGTGCGGCACGCATGGCTCGTGCCATTCCACTCAAAACCTAAAAGTAAGTTAGAAACATGATCAAAATAAAAGTTGTTGTTGTGGTGGAAAGACTTCTAATCACAATAACAACCTCAAAGCCAGTCATTTCCTTAGATTAATGACCTGCTGGAGGGAGGCACCCTGTGCCTCGGGCCACCCATCCCCACAACCAGTCGTCATTCTCTCAGAAATGACCAGCTTCTTAGTTATTGCTTATACAAATGCAAACAATTATGTTACATAGGATAGTCCAGCTGTAATAAAATATCTGATTTGTACAAAAGATTGAGGTGGTGGTGCGGCATGCCAGGTTTTCCTTCCATGTTTTTCAGCTAGAGTGACAGCGCAGGAAGGTCAAATGGCTCGTCTAAGATCACACTGGCTAAAACAGAAATATTAATACAGATTCTTTAGAGTAACCCATAAAAATCTGACACAAGATTTATGTAATGAAACTATTTGTAAATGGAGATCTGAATAAAACAGTCCCTAGCATAGCATAGTGACTTGGTACCAGTTAATTTAGAAGTTTATAGATCTTGTCCCACCCCCTTCTCCCTTTGAACATTTGCTCACTTCTCAGTACAGATCTTTGTCACACATAGGTGCTTTAAAGTGAGGACTGGAACAGAGATAAGCAGGGCTAGGCAGCCGAGTCAAGTACTGATATGCCTTCTGTCTATCATTGCTTTTGTTTGCACTCTTTAAAGCAGGAGTTCATGTTGGGTGTAAATAATAAAGGAAGTGTTCTTCTTTATTATTTATTTAGTAGGAGAGCAACCAGACTCCATTACTGCATTGTGCCACTGAAGGACAGAAGTAACTATGGCAGAAAAGTTTATGTTTACCTTAAGTATTTTTGGAGGTTTCAAAGAAAATACAGTTCTGGGCCACCCCATCGACTCTAGCTCAATTGAAGTAGACCTCCGAAAAGAACACACATTATGTTTGGTCTAGAGTTGGGGGGGGGATAACAAGCACCTGTTGGACAACAGCAAATGCTCTTGCACTTGATCAGAAATACACCAAGGTAAATCTAGCCTACCCCAAATATAATACTTCCTGCCGAATCCACTTTAAAACTTGAGGTGAA
This sequence comes from Neoceratodus forsteri, assembly GCA_016271365.2. Lineage (NCBI taxonomy): Eukaryota > Metazoa > Chordata > Ceratodontiformes > Ceratodontidae > Neoceratodus > Neoceratodus forsteri. The sequence continues at coordinate 438,642,577 of JADMNL010000023.1, forward strand.
AATCCCAAGCATGGAGTTATGTTGTCATCCTTACCCTAATGTCCTGTACTAATCCCCCCAACCCCACCCACAGGTTAGAAGTCTAGTCCTAACGCGATTGTGAAATGAATTGTCTATTGATGAATATATGATTCCTTGATGTGCAGTGTCTTGACTGTGAGCAAAAGTGTCATGTGCTCCTATGTATTGTACCTTGCACAATGTTTTTACTGCATGTAAGTAATTCCGGGCCGCCCTTGCAAAAGGGACCTTTGGGGCCCAGTGGGTTTACCCAGTTAATAAAACTGAAATAAATAAATAAATGATGTATAATTTAACAGGTTTTGCCCAGGGTGTCTCACACACATGAAGTAGCCCATTTATTGAATGAAATCATTTTTTTTTCTTTTGCTACTGCAGAGCATTTTGTATAAATTTGCAGAATTTATTCATGCTATTATTTGTAAACTATGTAAGAAATAAGACATTGCAGAATGGGTATATACCATCGTAATATATGGATGCTCACTTTTTCTTATAGGGAAACATTTACAGGTACATCCAAACTCCATAATACTATCATTGTGACATCACCAACTAATAGCTCCATAGTTGTGACATCACACCATATAGAATAATACATGGGGTAATGTGTATAATGAGAATTGTACACACACCTGAAGAGTTGGATGCAACCTTAACCCTGAGAGCTCAAGGGATTTATACAAGCATGCAACACAGAGAGTGGGTCAAAATTCAAGCTGATAAACACCTAAGAAACATACATTATAAAAAAATAACTAATAGAAAACTATGTAAAACACTAAAACAAAAATACTAATACTCAAAATATAACCAACAATACCAAAACCAAATGTAATAACAAAAATACTAAAACTCAAAATAAAAATGACACAAATATAAATAAAAGGAAAATTCTCATAATCAGAGATTCCATGATCCGAGGAGTGGAACCCCACCTAACACAAAATGTTAAAAGTGACATTGTGGTAAAGTGTCTACCAGGAGCCTCTGCAAGTAGGGACACTAACTGCATAAAGACAATTGTGCAGGAATCAGGGGATGTTACACATATAATAATACACCTTGGTACCAATGACTTGACAAATCATACAGTTCAGGAGGCCAAGAAACTCTTCAAGAACCTGGCCAACAAACTTTCTTCCCTTCTGACCAAATTAGCCTTCTCATAAGTGCTGCCAGCATGGGAAAAGGAAAAAACACCAAGCGAGACAGAGAGATTGAAGTAGGTGAATTCAACTCATGACTGTGTGACTGGTGCCAAGACAAGGGAAACCACTACATAGGAAACTGGCACAACTTTTGGGAAAGAGCTTTTTTAAATAAGATGTATTGCACCTAAACAGAGAAGGTGTGCGAGCACTCGGACAAAAATTAAATGCCTATACAGGTAGTTTAAACTAAATAAAGGGGAGTATGACACAGCTCACACCCCTGCCATTGGTGGGCTGGTCATCACTCCCCAAAACACCAAAAGTGCACATACATACTCAGAAAACAAATCAGAGCCATCTGCCCAAACCAGCAACCTCCATAACCTCTTGGCCGGAAAGAGCAAACTGGAGCAGTCCAGGAAGAGGGTGCAACCTCATGCCAAAGAGGATGTTCATTCCTTGAAGGCAATGGTTGCACATACTAGGAGCCTAACCAACAAACTTCCCAAACTCACAGCCATCTTGGAAACAGGTTGGACTGGGTGGCTGTAACTGAAACGTGGTTCATGGAAAACCACAGATGGGATACGGCCATTCCCGGTTACAATCTGTTCAGGAAAGACAGGCAAGGCACAAGGGGGGAGCGGCAGCTTAGCCATTTACATTTAAGAGGAAATAAAAGCCACAGAAGTAAAAGGGCAACCTGCGGACTTCGAGTCACTGTGGCTAACAGTAGACATGGGCAAGGGAAAACCCTTCAGAATTGGCATTGTGTACAGGCCCCCAAATGAAGGAGATAAAGGAGATAAAGACCTAATAAAGGAAATCCACAAAATGTCTGATAAAGGTGAAGTAATGCTGGTGGGGGATTTCAACTTACCAGATATTAACTGGAGCACACTAATGGCAGCAACATGAAGTAGGAACTTCTTATTGTCACTACAAGGCACGAGACTGTGCTAACTTGTTAAAACCCCAACAAGGGGAGATGCCATTCTTGATCTTGTCCTCAAAAACTTGGAAAGGATTAAGGACATCGAAGTGGGATGCCATATGGACAACAGCGATCATCACATAGTAAGCTTTAAGGTAAACATAACACAGGACACCAGCCACTTGAAGATAAAGGTGCTAGATTTCAGAAAGGTTGACTTCAAAAAAATGAGGAACAACATAAGTAGCCAGTTAATGGAAATAGAGGTTGAGGAGGTGGCGGTCATGTGGGAGAGACTCAAGACAGCAATAAAGACTACCACAGATCAATGTGCCAGATGGGTCAGCAAAGCAAAAAGAAAAAGAAATCCTCTATGGTTTTCCAAGGAAGTGGCTACCACAAAGAAAAAAAGAAGGCGTACCGCATATACCAGGAAACCAAAACTGAGAAAGACGGAGTCGTACAAGGAAAAAAAAATAAAAAAGAGTCTCTAACAAACAAATTAGAAAAGCAAAAGCCCATACAGAGGAAAAGATAGCAGAAGGGGCAAAGAGAGGACACAAATTATTTTTTAGATACATTAGGGAATGTAGGAAAGCAAAAGGGGAGGATAGTAAAGAGTGCTATTGAAGAAGGGAAATGTACCAAACATGACCTAAAGAAAGTCGAAATTCTCAAAAAATACTTCTGCTCGGTGCTTACCAAAGAGGATCCAGGTGATGGCCCAGCCCTGAAACAACACAACACCTCAGGACCGGGGTAGACAGGAGTCCCCTTACAGAAGTCGAAGTAAGGGAGGCGCTAAATAAACTAAAAGCAGACAAAGCCATAGGACCAGACGAGATGCACCCCAGAATCCTTAAGGAACTGGGGGCAGAATTAGCAGCCCCTCTGGCACTTCTGTTCATGAAATTCTTGAAGGGTGGTGTGGTACTCGAAGACTGGAAAAAGGCAATAGTGGTCCCACTTCACAAATCAGGCAGTTGCGAAGAGGCTAGTAATTACAGACCGGTGAGCCTCATGTCTATAGTAGGGAAACTAATGAAGACACTACTCAAACAGAGGATCATGGCACTCCTCAAAACTAATGGCCAACAAGACCCTAAACAGCATGGTTTCAAAGCAGGTAGGTCATGCCAGACAAATCTGCTTGAGTTTGACTACACTACAAAAATAGTGGACGACAGTGGGGCAGTAGATGTGGTCTACCTAGACTTAAATAAGGCCTTCGACTCGGTTCCACACAGAAGGCTGGTAAAGAAGCTTAACCACACAGGGGTTGGTCCAGAAGTAGTCAGATGGGTGCAAAACTGGTTACAGGACAGAACCCAGAGGGAGCAGGTTAATGGAATGCAATCAACAGAAGGCAGGGTGACCAGCAGGGTGCCCCAGGGCTCAGTACTGGGGCTTCTGATCTTGAATGTTTTTATAGATGACATCGCTGACAGACTGGAAGGGAAGGTGTGTCTGTTCACAGACAACACCAAGATAGGTAACAGGGTAGACAACTCAGAAAGAGTAAGTAAGATGGAAGGTGACCTCAAGAAACTAGAAGAATGGTCTGGAGTGTGACAGCTGAGATTTAACCCCAAGAAGTGCAAGGTCATGCACATAGGAAAGACAAATCCTAGAAAGGAGTATTACCTAGGAGGCTAAAGACTGGCGGCCTCAAACCAGGAACAAGATCCGGGAATCATAATCTCAAATGACTTGAAGGTTAGTAAGCAGTGTGAGAAGGCAACAGAATGCTGGGCTACATTGGGACAGGAATTATGAGCAGGAGGAAAGAGGGGGTACTACCACTGTTATAGATCGCTGGTCAGGCCTCACTTGGAATACGGAGTCCAATTCTGGAGGCCTCACCTCATGAAGGACATTGACCAGGTGGAAACAGTACAGAGAAAGGCAACAAAAATGACTCCGGGTCTGTAGTACATGTCCTATGAGGAAAGACTTAGGGAACTGAATATGTACTCCCTGGAGCAGAGAAGAGAGGGAAGGGGCATGATTGAAACATTCAAGTACATAAAAGGTATTAAAGTAAAGGCACAGGAACATTTTCACTTCAAGAAGGGCTCCAGGACCAGGGGACATGACCTCAGGCTGCAAGGGGGGAGGTTCTCTACCATCACCAGGAAGTTTTTCTTCACAGAAAGAGTGGTGGACACCTGGAACAGCCCACCCCAAGAGGTTGTGGAGGTCAACGCTGTGGGGGGATTCAAGAATGCATGGGATAGACACAAGGGAGCCCCGACTACAAAGGGCAACTAGAGTGTCAAAATAGGTCCAAAATAAATGGGCAGATTAGATGGACCTAGCGGTCTCCTTCTGCCGCCAACTTCTATGTTACTAAAATACCATCTCAAGATTCTAGTGATAGTTTTGAACCTTTAGTTTTGCTCTGTAGGTTCTCATGTTATCAAAACATCTAGACAGTATTATAACATATGACTATGTGTAAGTTGTACAAGATTATACACTAGGATAGAAAATTCTGTATCCTGATTCTTCAGTTAGGGTTTTTACCCATGAATAAATCCCAACATAGACCATGGGTAAAATCCTGACTGACAAAATCACAATAAACATTGTCCCAGATTACCACTATACCTTCCAGCCTTTTTTAACAATTCAGTTGCCTTTTTCTCACACTTTCTTTCAGCTGAAAAGTTTCAGTTTAACCTTGTGATAGGGTTAAATATGACCTTGTCCCATTTGTTATGCCAAGAGAGTAAAAAGCAAAGATATATTCTCGACTCTCTTTTTCTGCACTTCTCTTTTGTGCATCCAATTGCGCAATCAGATTTTCCTGTGGCACCTAAGGAACTAGCCACTCCAAAGGTCCACACCCCCTGTCTTCACTTGCTGTTTCTTGCTGTTTCTATCTTTTTGTTCCCCCCTTACTTCTCTGCGGCTTAAAAGTATATGTGAATTTTTGTGTGAAACTGGGATCCCTTGGTTTGCAAATGTACATAGTTATATTTATTATTTATTTTTATTTATTTACTTTTTGTTAACTGGGTGGGTACACTAGCCATAGAAATGACTATTTTCAGGCACGAACCAGGAGGTTACAGAGGAAGATATACAGAAGGTGAAATGCAGTAATATACAAACGGTATTATACATGATGTTAATCAACATGAAACAAAAGTAATATACAAAATAAGGTATTATACATCATGTGCAAATAATATGAATAATGGCAGAGTTTTAGTGCAGGCTATAGTACGATGCTGTAGTTTTAGTCACCAGTATAGGAACAGGGCTTGAATACAGGTAAGCCAAAATAGCAAACTCATATACTGAGAGGAGATCACAGATATTTAGCAGAAGGCAGTGGGAGATAGAACAGTCAGCAAGTAAGACCCACAGGGGGATGTCTAAAAGTAGGTCAAGGAGACGGAGACAAGTAGCAAGTATAACCCAAAGAGGGGACAGCCAAGGAGACAGAGACAAGTGATAGATAAGTTGCATGGGGGAAGGCAGCAGAGTCTTGGCAGGGTAAGAGTAAAGGGAGTAAAATATTGTTGAAAAGATTGCAAAAAGTTATTTGGAGCTCAGCGGGGTTAATCTTGAGATGCAGTTTGACCTCCACAAACACAATGTTCTATGTTGTTGCACCTGCAGGAAAGAAATTGACAAAGTTATGATACATTTTGTGAGAAACAAGAGCTATATCTGACCTCAGGATGCAGAAGTTAATTTCCAGGAAAAGACATGCTATATAAAGACAGCAATGTTTTGTTGGGGGGAAGGGGGCAGATTGAGATTTAGAGATACCCTCAGATGGACTCTGTTTTGTTTGAACTGCCTGTATAAGAGCTATCCTGCACAATTTAAATTATTTATTCTATTATTGGGCCCTATTCATAAAAGTGCAGGTTATACATGTGAAATGCATGTTATACACATGAAATGCATGTATAAGTAATAAGCCATGACAAGGTGAGCATTAAAGGATTTTAATGCACGCCCCAGGGGCATGCTGAGGCACGAGGCCGAAGGCTGAGTGTCCTTACGCTCCTGGGAAGTGTACTGAAATGGGTATATGATCATTTACTCTTGATAATTCACTTTCTGACATCTAACTCCCAACAATTTACTCTAGCATCAACTCGCTCCACCCCATTCCGCTCCCATCAATTCAATCCCAGTACAAATCACAACACTCTGCATGACTGTTTTTTGTAATTTTTTTAATTTATTTCCCATTTAATTATATCAAGTAAATATTTGTTTATTCAATTTCCATGGGAGCGAGCCGTCAGGGGAGCACCAGTGCCAAGCTATGATCCTGACTTCCATTTAGCAGCAACTCCAGTACTTCACAACCTCTGAATGCTGCAGAACCACTGAATTAGACTGTCCAGTTTTAATGTACTGAGTATGTACACCCCATCCCACACCAACAGCAGCTTGCTCCCCCTGCTTCTTAAGGACCTCATCTCTGCTCCTAGTAAATACAGTCAGCTGAAGAATGTCAGTTTCCCTCCGCCCCATAACTCCAGCATTTGAGTCTTATCTGTGGAAAGGTTGCATCAGCCGGTACCAGCAGCCGGCAGTGCACTGCTCCCTTTTCTCTAATAGTCATATATGGAACCTCTGATTTGAAAGCTATTGGGAACAGTGGTGGTGGTGATGAAGGTCAAGCCTTTAGCAAGAATGTTGTCCAGATAATTCTGTCTTCAATCTGGTGCTCTCCCCGCTTGTTGCATTTTTGTTTTCTACGTCTGCCTCTTTTCTGATTCAGTCTCATTCTTTTTCTTTTACAGACTGGCTGTCACTGTGGTCCCTGTAGCTATTATGCTCCCAACAATTTGCTCCCTGATGTACCTGACATTTCACATTTCATTGACGTGGCCAATCCATGGCAGTGAGTTGCCAGGGGAGCGCGTTATAGGAGCGAGTTGACGCCAGAGTGACATGTCGGGGAGCGAACTGTCAGGAGCGAACTGTCGTCTTCCCCATTAAAATGCTTCAATGCACACCCTGGAATGGCTGATCACTCTTATAAAATGGGACACCATCATAAAATAATTACTTTGATTTACTGTGATAGGGATTAAAACTTATTTACTATTTTCAAAAGGGTGTACAATACGTTACCTCTAAAACATCTTAAAACTGAAAAAAGTAGTCCCTATTAATGCATACAATAGCATTTCTCAGCAATAGGTTAACTAGTACTTTGCAGTAAAATATTTATTAGTAGAGTTGATTGAAAATAAATATTTTCTCTAACGTAAATGATCATATAAATGCACTGTAACATCTGTAAATTTGTAAAACACAAGCAGTGTTTAAAACTTAATTTTCATTACACTGTAGTTATATAGTTTCCTTGAAGGCAACCTTCTCTTTTTGTTTTGATGTTTGCTTGCATGCATGTGCAAGAAACACAGTGCGATGATCCAAAATGCAGTGCCGTACAGTTGAAAGGCAGAGCTCCGCTTCAGTGAACAGCGAGAAGCTACTGCCTGCGCATGCGCTCCACACACACACGCAAATTGCGTGCTAATGCGCTCTACCCCACACACTGTATGGCCGACGGTGGTGCCCAATCCCCCATCGGCTCCAATGTCTCCCCCCAACAGACAACTAGGTGCCACGCTGGGAGCCCACCCCAGCGTGGCAACAGTCTGTATGGCCGTCAGGGGTGCCCAATCCCCCGTTGGCTCCACTGCTCCCTGCACCAAACAGCCTTCCAGCTGCCATGCTGGGAGCCCATCCCAGTGTGGCACAACTCCCACATCGTCAAAGCAAAAATAAAAGAAACCTGAAAGAGAAAACCTTCCTCGCTGACTGTCCTGACCCCTGCTCCCCACCCGCACCCACCCTCTGCGCACCCTGCCTCCCCACACACCCCTCACCTTATGCTTACCTCCGAGTCTGGCATGACAATCTTCGGTGGACTGGGAACATGTCTGCACTCTTCAAAGCCGACCATGAACTGAGGAAATGCCGGTAAGCTGTATAATGTAATAAATAGGGTTTTTTCAACTTTGATGCAAATCTCAGGCATTTTTGGGAATTGTTTCACCAAATTTTCAACATGGGGTTTTTGGGACCCCACCTCATGAATTCGGTCACTGTCATTTAATTAATCGGCCTTGAAAGGTGATTTCATGGTCACTGTGTAGAATCACCTTTCGGGACCAACTTACAAAACAACAGTGTCATAGTTCATGAGATAGGCCCCCCAAAACCCTATGTTGAAAATTTGATGAAAAAATTTCAAAAAATGACTTATGAGCATGCGTTGCACTGTTCCTACGCATGCCCGTAAGTTTGTGAATTTTCAATATTTTCACTCCAGATTTTCAACATTGCCATTTTACCACACCTCCTTATGAGCAATAGAGCTGTAATTTTTAACATTTCACCCAAAATGTGTTTCTGTGCAAGTAGCACACAATGGCGCAGTTGGTGTGCAAAATCAATGTTCTGGACAGGTTAAGAAAATCACAGTGACACTGTTCATGAGCAGAGGTGTTAAAATGGCTATGTTAAAAATGTGGTGAAAAAATTCTATAAAATGACTGTTTCGAGCGACCATTGCGCAGTTTCCACACACCCTCGTAAGTTCATGCATTTCTAATATTTTCAGTCCAGATTTTCATCACTGTCATTTTTCCACACTTCCTTATGAACAGTACAGCTGTCATTTTTCACACCATGGCGAAATGTGTTTTCGCACTTCCAGCGCAGAAATACGTGGTTGCTCTGGGAAATCACTGTTCGGGACAGATTAAGAAAATCACAGTGACACTGTTCATAGACGGAGGTTCCAAAATGCCTGTGTTGACAATCTGCTGTAAAAAGGAAAAATCCCCAAACTAATTGCATTAAGGGTGTGCGTTGTGCAGTTTCTACGCACGCTCGTGACTTCCAGTTTTTTTAATATTTTCACTGCAGATTTTCAACACTGCCAGTTTTTGCACCTCCCCATGAACAGTATAGCTGTCATTTTTCACATCCTGTCCAAAATGTGTTTTAGCACCTGTGATGCCAAATGGTGTAGTCGCTGTGCAAAATCAGCTTTCGGCTAACAAACTGATATTGCCACTGTTCATAAGGTGGGGGTCACAAAAAACCCATGTTGAAAATTTGGAGTGAAAATGCCAACGAACCCCTGAGGCGTTAGGGTTTCCAACCATAACCCCCACCCTGTAGAGACTGACAGGCATCAGGGCTGTGACTTGGGATTGCCGTCTGTAATGCTCATACCATTCTACCCCCACCCACACCCTGCAGCCAGTGAGAGGCACAGAGGTGTGCCTTGGACTCTTTGGCCCCAAAGTTCACCCCATTCTCCTACACAGCACCCATCTCACCATATTTCCTGATGGAATGGGGTGAACATAAGGGCCAAAGACCCCAAAGCACACCGTGACACTTGTCGGTGTCTGCAGGGTAGAGTGTGGTGAAATGGCATGCCCGTTATGTCTGACGACCCAAAGGCACACCCCACTGCCCGTCAGTCTCTTCAGGGTGGTGGTGGGGTTGGCTTCAGTTCAATACTTCACCGCCATTCCCACTGTGCAGCTCTCTAGCTCCTACACTACCAATGCCAATGCCAGCAAGCAAACATTCGGCATTGACAAATGCTTGTTAGCTTATGTGTTGTGGTCTAGTACATAAAAGGAAAACTGCTATAGGATTGAGGTGAAAGGTTAGTAAGAATTAAACCTGCTAGGTTGCCTTTTTTTGGGGTGGGGGGTTAATTTCACCTGAAAACACCTATATACGATTCAAATGATGTGCTTTTATAAACATCAGCAATATATTTGAGCAGTTTGGGTCTGCCTCTGCCAATGTAACTGTGTTTTCCCTTTTCTCTTTATTTATAAAGTATTACTGTATTGCCTACCTTCTTCATCCATTTTTTCCCCACATTCAAGACACAGAATGTTTACCATGGAATACAGGGATTCAAAATTCTGCTCAGTTCCACTAGTAGAATTTTACTTTCCTAACATACTGTACACACAGACAGCAAAGTCCTGTTTTAGAGACAGAGACTCAATTATCTCACTGTCAGGGCAAGCAGAAGATATTTTCCTGATTAGCAGGTAAAGACAGAAGGGGGATTTTTCACTGTTAGCAAAGAAACAGTTGTAGTTAAAACTATAAAAATACTTAATGTTTCTAATTTGTTTATGTGTGTAAGGACAGTGTGATGATCAGGGAACATTTAATTAATTTGTTTTATTTTTCATTTAAGGTAGTTTTATTTTTAGGGCCCAGTTGAAGGTTTTTACAGTGTAAAGGTAGCAGCCATGTTCAAGATGAAGGAACAGTTCTGGTTGCAGGAGGACTGATTTGCTCATTGTGTGATGTGGTTTAGGACCAGGATGACTGTGCGTATATAGAGATTTAATGTACAGTCAGCTGATGTCTCTTGGCCAGTGAGATTTTTAGATTTTTTCTTGCCATTTTATAACACCTGTGTAGTTATGTGGCCCCAGACTGGTGCAGGGTGCATCCTATTCACAACCATGAGCACCAGCAGGGCACCTGTTTGCAGCCCACCCCTCCTGGTGCACAGCTGCATGGGGGTGGATCACAGCTGTGCCAGGGAGGTGGATCATTGGGCGCAAGTGGACATCCAGTGGGGTGCATGGTCTGAGTCCTGTAGTGGATCCCCTGCTACATGTGTGCAAGGGGTCCTGGGAAGGCATGGACCCTGGAAATCAGGGTCCAATGGGCAACTGCCTGATGGCTGCCACCATCCCTCTGCAGTGCCCAGAGAGCTGCAGCAGCAGTGTGACATGTGGCCTTCTGCCGATGCCACTGGCAGGTGTCCATTGGGGGGGCACATAAAAGTTACAGCTGGGTCCCGGTCATGTAACTTGCACCCCCTGGCCCAGCACTCTGCACCAACTCCACACCTCAGTGAATGGCATGAAATATGAGCAGACCTCCTGGCACACCCCAGACTGCCTGTGGTATATAACTGCATGAGTGGCTGGGGGATCTGGTGCACAAGGCACTAGCATGCCTGTCATGAATGCCACAGGGTTCTGCTGGTCCCCTCTGTGTGGCATTCGGTCATGGCATGCCTACGTTGGTAATAATAAAATGATGCTTGCAAATTTTTTGACTTTTCCTGGTTTGCCTATGCTTTCTGACCAATGCCTCAACCGCAGTTGCTCTCAGTAATGGAATTTTCCAGTGTGCATACTCTACACTGGGAGTTTTGTGCATGGTTACTAAACTTGCCACCAAGGAAGCATAAAAGAAGGATATGGACCCTGCAACAGTAGGCCCAGGAGTGATTGCCAGAAGAATGGCAACCCAACTAGAAGCAGAAACAAAAGTCCAACCTTAGACTGTACAGCCAAACCTAGTGATAGAAGAAGAATAGGCAGGGACAGAACCTGAAAGCATGTCTGTCTTCCTGAAATGGTGAGTTATGCAACAGAGAGAGAGAGAGAGAGAGAGAAGCAGGGAAAAGAACAGCTGCAGTGACAGGAGCAGTAGAGAAAAGAAGAGATGCAACAGGAACAAGAGAAAAGAAGAGATGCAGTGACAGAAGCAGCAGAGAGATGCTGCAATGGTTGTATATCTTGCAAGCTATCAAAGCTGGAGTATCTGGTACAGGTCCAGCAGATCAACAAAACATAAACTTAAAATACATTAAACCTAGAAGGTGTGTCCCTCAAATAATATCGATGCATATCTCAACCTTTGAAAGGGTCACCAGAGCCTGCAAATGGCCAAAACAGCAATGGGCAGTCAGGCTGGTACCTTATCTGACAGGTAAAGCCCAACCTGCCTACAGCAGTATTGACACTGCACAGTCAGAAAACTATGACCTAGTGAAAAAGAGAAATACTTAGAAGATATGACATCTCTGGAGAGACCTACAGGCAAGAATGCCGGTCCCTGAAGTACCACTCAGCCAACAATCCTCAAGAAGCTTTCACCCAACTCAGACAATTCCTCATTAAATGTCTCCAACAAGAGGGAAAAACAGTTCCACAGATCACTGACATACTTGCAACTGAGCAATTCCTCAAAATCCTCCCACAGATGTGCAGATTTTGTTAAAAGAACACCACCCAAAAAGTGGGGAAAAAGCAGTTTCTTTGGCTAAAGACTATCAGATGGCCAGACACAACACAGCAGTGAAGTAACAGCCAAGGAATGATAAGACCCTCTCCCCCCCCCCGATTTAACTCTAGATCAGATAAGAACTCTGATGGGGGAAGCAAATCTGCACCCAAAGAGTTTATTTGCCATTACTGTAATACAGCAGGCTATACTGCAAGAAACTGCCACAAAAATAAGGTGGGTAACACTGCAGCAAATTGGGCATCAGCAAATTGATGCATGTATTTATCAGATGCCAAGGTGGGGATAAGACTGTGAAGGTACTTATAAATTCAGGAAGCCAACAGACCCTGCTGCATGCTGAAATTTTGAGAAGACTGTGCAAAAGGACCAGGTACTGGGGTCATCTGCATCCACAGGGACACTTGATATTATCCCACCACCCAAGTGACTCTGAACACTGAGTGTTGCACCAAGTGAAAGTGGGGGTAGTACCCAAGGTACCTGTACCTGTTATTATTGGAAATGATTTTTCCAAGATTTGTCAAGTTCATCACAGATGGAGTAAATCCTGCTATATCGGCAGCTGTGACAAGAGCACAGGCAAAGAAAATCTCAGATGCTGGAGACTCTTTTCCTTTTGGTGACTCTGATTTGGACTTGAATGAGCCCAGCTCCAAGAGCCAGAAGTCCTGTTGTGCCTAGGTTATGTACCACCAACTGACCCACATTTAATCGTAACCTTATACACCTACAAGTATTTAGTGCCTTACCACAGTCTCATAATGTTTTACCTGTATGATATATTTTTGCCATATATACCGTTTCTAGTTTCCACATATAGTCTGCTATACTCAATAACTCATATTCTGTAGTTTTCCACCGTTGTGACACATTGTGTGCTTTTGTGATTACGTTTCAAGCATTTCCAGAACTGATAACACTTAATTTTTTCCTATGAATTTCCTTTGTTCAGAAATTCTTCCTTATTTCCCATGTAATTGCCCAAGACAGTTGCCTTATTTACATGCCCTATCTAATGCTGTATGTTTATCATATCTGTAACTGTACTCTTATCAGTCATATATAATTGTATGTACACCAGCTCCTCAGGGAGAAAGACCATACTCGAGGAATGGTGGGAAATCAGCTCCCTTGTAATTGCTTTGTCACATGTCTGACCTGAGTATTTGTAATAAAACTGCTCTTTATTACATACTGCTTGTGGTATATTCTTTGGATAGCCAATTCAACATACAAGAATCTGACGGTAAGCTTGACTTACCGCAACAGTCCAGGAAAGAAACAAAATACCTGAAATAACAGTGACACAAAAGACAGATGGACCAAAGGAGCTGATATATGAAAATACTGATGCTACACTGATAACTGATTGTGATTTTGTTTCAAAGCAAACTAACCATGTTTCTCTCCAAGGTCATTTTAAGCAGCTGGGGGGGTGAAATAAAAACAGGGTGAACCAATGTTTAAAAAAATTAATGGGATACTATACAGAGTTTGGGTTAATCCTCAGATGCAGGAACAGAAAAAAACATTGGTCCTACCAAAAGGAGCACAGAAGTGAGTTGTTATAGATAGCACATGACATTCCTATGGCTGGTCACTCAGGGAGAGACCACACCCTTGTGAGACTGTTGCACAAATTTTATTGCTCTGAGATTCATAAGGATGTTTCTACCTATTGTACTTCTTGTGCTTCTGTTCTTCACACCTTTCTACTAGCCCCACCTCAGCCTGCCACCACCCTCCCTCTATACCCCTGCCTCTCTCCCTAGCCCTGGTCCAACGCCTCCCTCTCTTACCCTTCTTCAATCTCCCTTCCCTTCTCCCTTTTCTAATCTGCTTGCCCCACCCACAGTTGCACAAGTTCCCTGATCCTTGCCTCCCACCCATCTCTCCTTCTACCTCCCTCCAAGATACCCCTCTATGCCCACTCCCTTTTCCCATTTTCCTACGCTACCTGGCATAACTGGTAGCAACTCAGTTTTCCACTCTACCTTTCCCTTTGACAATGCCCTTCTGGCAGCTTTAATCCATGTAAATATTGTTTGCTGTGACTCATCATTCTTAAATGTATGCTTGGTTGTGTTGTTCTAACTGGTAATTATTTTACCTGTAGCTTTTAGACCATGTATACCCTGTACTGAATGTTGTATTCCAACTGCTTGCTAGCTAATTTCACTCAAATTGTACTTCTATTCTTTGTATACTGATGTGGAACCTTTGTTAAAGAGCCATTGGCTCAAAGGTATTTATCCAAAAATCTAATAAATAGATAAATAACTGTCAGAAAGTATCCCCATTAACTAAAAAAGGAAAGGTGCCCCTACCCTTGTTAGATATACTTTTTGAGATAATTGCATTGGATATAGTTGGCCCCTTAGACACAAGTAAAAAGGGTAATCAATTAATTTTGGTAGTATGTGACTATGCTATGCAATACCCAGAGGCAATTCTAATGCGTACTGTCACAGCTTACTAGGTTTCACTGCCATTAAGAACCTCCCCTTATCACCCTCAGTCTTGTTGAATGTTTTAATCAAACCCTAAAACGCATGTTAAAAAGGTTTGTGAAAGGGGAAGGTATAGATTGGCACCAATAATTACCTTACTTGCTTTTTGCTTAAAGAGAAGTGCCACAAGCATCAACAGGGTTTTCACCCTTTGAAACGTATGGTAGACAAACTAGAAGGCCACTAGATGTACTAAAAGAAACATGGGAGGAGGTAGGTCCCCAGATTGACGCGAGGCCCTGGTAAACTTTGGGCAGACTTGATGGACCCCCTGTCTTTTTTCTGCCATCACACTCCATGTTTCTATGGGAAGATAACCCCACTCAGAAAGAAACTATTACATCTTACTTGTGTGCACTCAGAGAAACTAGCAAGACATATTGAAATTGCCCACAGTAATCAGGAAAAGGCCCCAAAACAGCAGAAGGTATATTATGACCATGGGGTAAAAGAAAAAGTTTTTGAGCCAAGTGAAAATGTCTTGCTATTGTTACCCACTACAGAAAATGAACCGTTAATGAAATGGTAAGGACCTTATAAAGTGGTTAGATGTACTGGTCAAGTTAACTATGAGATTGAGACTCCTAATAGGAAAAATCCTACCAAGATATACCATGCTAACTTTCTGAAGAAATGGGTTGAAAAAGTACCAAAGGTTGCTTTATTAGTCTTACCAGAAACAACTAAAAAAAGGTACTGATATAGCTTACGACAGATCACAACAAACTGTTAACTTCTGATGCTATAAAAGTGAATGCTTCCTTACTGACAGTACAAATCGCAGAAATTCATACCTTGGTAAAGACATTTAGAGGTATTTTTACCACAGTGCTATGCCAAGCAAAAAGGATGATGCTCACAATAGTGGCAGAGAATGCTCGCACTATTAGACAAAAGATACACAGATTACCAGAGTGGTTAAGAGCAAACACGGTTAAGGAAATAGAAAAAAATGAAAGAGTTGGGTATCAAGAAGAATTGTGAACTGCTTGGTCATCACCAATGGTGACTGTAAATAAAAAAGAATGGGGTTAAAGAATCTACCTTGATTTTAGGAAACTTACTCAAGTGTCTGTATTTGGCAGCTATCCTATACCCAGCATAGATGATTTGGTGGACAGATTGGGAAGTGCCAAGTACATTAAAACTCTCCAGGACATGACTCTGCACTATCGGTCATCTCATCCTCTCTCCTTCACCTCTTATTTCACAAAAGCACTTGTCCACTTATTACCATTGCACTTATTAACTGTTCTTACAAATTACACATGTATGCAACACTGTTTGTAACAACTGCCTTAATTAATAGCATGCCATGCTGATCTTTGTAACCTGAATGTAAAATGTCTCATCCCTATTGTACCCCTTCCCCTCAGGTTGCACTGGGAGATGAGCAACCTGTTGCTCAGTGTGCCTTCCTGGTGAAACATTTCGATAAAATAATTAGTACACTTGATTTCACAAATGGTTACTGGCAAATTCCCCTAGCTAATGAATCCAGAGACAAAACTGTATTTTCCAGTCCAGTCGGAGTCTATCAGTTCACCACCATGGCATTTAGTTTATATGGTGAACCCACTATATTCCAGTGGTACATGGAAATAGTTCTTGCCCCTCACACTGGTTATTGTGCTGCTTACTTGGATGATGTTGTGGTGTACAGTTCAGACTGGAAAAGCCACCAGTAACACCTACAAACAGTTATCCATACTATCAAAAAGTCAGGCCTGACCATCAATCCTACCACATGTGCACTGGGAATCTAGGAAATCAGACATCTGGGTTATATTTGGGGAAATGGAAAAGCCAGAGATTTCCAAGATAGAAGCTATAACTAATAGTCCTGCCCCTAAAACAAACAAACATATGAAGACCATTGGTTCCCATGTTTGCCCATTTAGTTACACCCCTCACTGAACTCATGAAAAAACAATACCCAAATAATGTGAAATGGTCCCCAGAGTGTGATGAAGCTTTTCAGGCCATCATGGTTGCATTATGTTCTGCCCCTGTTTTACAAAGTCCAGACTTTAAGAAACAATTTTTGTTACAGACAGATGCATCAGAGATAGGCATACTGTAGGTGCAGTCCTGAGTCAGAATGTAGATGGGAAGGAATATTCCATTCTGTAGGTCAGTAGGAAATTGCATGACAAAGAGGAAAAGTACTCCACTATTGAAAAAGAATGTTTTGCTGTAAAAAGAGCAATAGAGTCCCTTAAGATTTATTTGCTAGGACAGAACTCTATACGTATAACAGATCACAATCCTCTCTGTTGGCTTAATCAAATAAAGGACAGAATTCCCAGAATCACAAGGTGGTATCTGGCACCACAGCTGTTTAAATTCAAAGTGATACACAAATCCAGAAAAGAGAATGTAACCGCTGATTTTCTGTCAAGATACAGTATGGTTCAGGAAATGTGAATTCAGAAGGTTGGAAAAAAAGTGTGTGCTTAACTGAAATGTTAGCTGTAATACTGTAGATGTTATGGAAAATAGAGATACCGCATATGCGGAGAACTGTAAATGTTATTATAAGGTAACATTAAAGGAGAAATTTGGAAAACCTTTTTTTTGTTTGTTTTTTTATAGTTGAGAAAAAACTGGTTCCATTTTAAAGAGGTGGGTATGTAATAGAGTTGAATAAATTCATATCCCATTTGTTATGCCGAGAAAGTTAAAGCAAGACTCTTTTCTGTCCTCTCTTTTTGTGCCACTTGTCTTTTGCCCGTCTGATTATGCAATCAAATTTTCTTGTGGCACCTAAGGAACTGGCCACTCCGAAGGTCCCACACTCCCCCTCTATCTCCCTGCCTTCACTTGCTGTTTCTATCTTTTCTTCCCCTCTTACTATGTGGTTAAAAAGTTTATGTGAATCTTTGTGTGAAAATGGGATCCCTTGGTTTGCAAATGTATATAGTTATATTGTTGAAATGACTGTAGAAAGTTATTTAGAACTCAGAGGGTTAATCTTGAGATGCAGTTTGACCTCCACAAGCTCATTTACAGAGCTGTCAACAGGAGATTTATTTATTTATTTTATTTAGTTTTTGTTGACCAGGTAAGTGCACTATACAAATCCTGCCTATTTTCAGGCACGACCCGGGGGAGGGGGATACAGATGAATGCCAACTGACCTTGAACCAGATTAAGCTGCTGTTGGTATTGTTTTAGTGAATGAGGGAGATTTGGCTAGGACACCAGGGAAATTCCCCTACTTCCTGCTTCCTGTGAGCAGGGGGGGACCCATTTTCTGGTGGGACCAAGATGGCGGAGGAGGAGGACAGTGGAGGAGGACATGCTGTGGCTGAGTTAGCAAGGCTCAGTGGGGAACATGGTACGGCTTTCCAGATGGCTGCAGAGAGCAGTGGAAGTAGGACGGATGTTGCTCAACTCCTAAATCATCCGTCTTGAGGGACAGTGAATGCGGCTGGGATGCACCTTGATGGTGGCAAGCATAGTGCCAGTCCCTGCAGCCTGAAGTATTGGTGCGATGGAAGTCATTGGGAGTGTGGAATTGGAGCAAAACCGTGAGTTTCTGATGGAGCCTGGGATCTCGGAGAAATGATGGTAAAACGCTGCAGTTTTGTTGTGGAGCTCCAGCTCTTTCGCAAGGGTCTGAGGAGCTTAATGTATTGTTGGAAAAAAACGGCAGCTGATAAAAGAAGCTTTGGCTGAGTTCAATGAATTAAAACAACAAGCTGAGGAGGATCGAAAAGAAAAGGCCCGCTTTGGACTCTCCTTCGGGCCTACCAGGTACTGTGCCTAAGGTTCTAAAAGGCCCCAGTTTTTAGATCAATCGATGGATGAAACCCCACCTCCAGGATGCTAATCTGTGGTTAATGAATCCTGGTCCCTCAGCAAGCTCTCCAGGAGGCAGGTTGGATACAATCAGATGAGGGAGGCTGGATAGCCGACCCAATAATCCTCTGCCGAGAACAAGCGTAGCAGATGGGGAAAAGGCCAAATCTGCATCAAGGGATGCTGTATCTAGCTATGGGCCAGACTGTTTTGAAACTTCCCTGTAATAACTGTACACTCTTCTTTATGTGTGTCTCCTCAAACCAGTATTTCTAATTTACTATCAAATGGTTCTTTGCTATCAGAGCCCACTGTTAGGACAAACTGTCACTCCTGAAGCTTTAAGTTATGCAAATGTTTTGGGTTCTGAGTTAAATCCAGTACAGGATCAGCCTGTTATCTCACAACCCCGTTACATTTGCTAGTTTATTTAAAAAACCAGTTACTTTGGCAAAACGAAGAAATGCAGTGCGTTTAAGGTTCCTAGGTCCTATGGATGGTATGCCAGATCGTTTTTATGTAGGGAAGGTTTTGATTAAGCCAATGCTGGGTTTTTCTCCAGGGGAGGTGTATGCCCTTATACACACCCCAGGGGATAACAATTATGACATTAGTTTTCGTACACCAGATTTGCTAAATAAATTTTGGATGAGATATGCTCTTTTAAAACTAACCCAGCATGGTTACATTTTCAGGCTATACCTCTCACCAAACAATCCTTTAAAGTAATAAATGTACTTTTTCGGAATGAGGGAGTAAATGTAGAAGATATAACGTACTGGGTGGAAAAAATGTACTGTTCAGGGAATCCTGAACCTATATTGATGATGAAGGTTTCTGGAATGGAGGGTGGAGATATAAGGTTAATCTATTTCAAAGCGATGAAGGTCTACAGCATTTACCTAGTTGTTTCTATTTGGGTCGGGATAAGGGTTTTATTTTTTATCCAGGCCAACCAAGACATTGTTATAAGTGTGGCTCTCCTAGGCACCTGAGTAGGATGTGTGAAGTGGTAAAATGTGCTCAATGTGGAGAACAAGGACATGTCCTTACTGACTGTCATCACCCCAGTAAGTGTTCACTGTGTGAAGATGCACATTCTTTTGTTGATTGCCCTTTCGCTGCAAAAATAAATCTGGAGACTATAGTATTCAAGATTTTTACATCAATACGGCGGTTAAAGCTGCCCTTAGGAATAAAACCCCTACCACACCCTCTGGGAGACCTCAACCACATATTTCTGGTAATCATGGTTGTGCATTGATTCAAAAAGAACCTCAGTCGCAGTTACACCCTGATGTTTCTGAGCCTCTGTCAGCGACACAAAATCCTGTCTCTCAAGTGGAGGTTTCTAGCGGCAGTTTGATTTCAATGCCTCCACCGCCCCGCCCCAAGAGGCCTTTACTCTGGTATCTTCCAGAAGACGTAGTCTTCATCTGGCAATATTAGCATGGTGATTCCTGAACCCCCTATGACGTACACATATTCCTTTTATTGTATTACAAGATGACACAGGGACGGAGTCTGACTCAGTTTCTGTAAATTCCTCACAACATGATGGTACGTCTGATATAGACCAAAATTTGGCAAAAACTGATTTAGGCAAAAAGAAAAAAAATAGATTGGGAATGAGGAAAGGGAACAAGAAAAAATAATATGCTAAAATGCGTTCAAAAATATGGCTGGTCGTTTCCCCTCTCTTGATGGTAGCAGTTTATAATCTTTCGGTAGCTTCTTTAAATGTGAATAGTATGTTATCCGAGAGGAAATGGGTGTTGATTTTATCACTTTTTGAGAAAAAGGATTATGATGTGTTTTTTTTGCAGGATACTAGGTTACATACCAAACTCGATATTGAATTAGCAACTCCTGGCTGGAGATGGGGGGGTTACCTATTGGTCTATGGGTGAAGACCCCTGTAGTGGTGTAGGTATAGCCCTAAATAGTCCCACTGCAAAGGTGATACAACTAGTTGATCTTGTCCCTGGTCGTGTATTGTTGTTGGATGTAGTGATTAACGGTTTACAGTGTCGGTTAATCAATGTTTATGCACCTCAAACAAAATTTGCACGTATTGAAATATTTCGCTTATTTCAACCTTATTTATTTACTTCAAAGTATGTTTTTTTGGGGGGTGACTTCAATTGTAGTAGATACAATACAGATAGGGGATGCCGAACCACCAAAATGTTTTGTGATGCTACTTGTCTTAATAATTTACTTGTTCAAACAGGCCTTAGTGATGTTATGGCCCTTTCAGGGAATCCGGCAAAAACATTTTTTCAAGGCAATAAGGCCACAAGGATAGATTTTTGGTTTCTTTCCGATTCCCTACAGGTGATTGATACTAGAACATTGGCTGTTACTTCCTCTGACCATGTAATTATAGTAGCTACGGTGGCAAGTCATATGCCTATGCATCGGGGTCCAGGGTACTGGAGAATGAACTTGGCTCTATTACTTCTTCCTACAATTGAAGATGGCTTTCTAGCTATTTTAAAGGCCAGGAAATCTGTGTTATGTCTCTATGATACTTATCGGGAATGGTGGATGGATACAAAAACTGAAATTAAACGTTTTTTTCAATCAATAGGGAGATTATATGGTAAATACAAAACTGATACTTACTTAAATTATAGAAAGGAATTTTTGGATTTACACTTTCGTGTGGCCAATGGTGAGGTTTCAGTCCTCCCCCAGTTATACGAAATAAGAGAAAAGATGAATAATTTTCAATATGATCGGGCAAAATCTTTAGAAAATGAACTCATTTTGGTACCCAAGGCACAAAGGCCTTTCTGAATTCATTTCAATTTAGTGCTTCCCAAAGACATCAGAAACATATGACAGGTCTTAATGATCAGGCAGGATTTGGTACACATACCAGAGAGGTTATGTGGATTGTTGATTTACATGTACAGAAACTTTTTGGTATTACTGAAACATTGAGTCACTCACATGAGAACTGGTTGGAAGGATGTAATTTACCCCAAATTTCAGATTCAGGGTCAGTTAACTTAGTAGCACATATTACAACACAAGAAGTTACTGCAGTGTTGGCACAAGTAAAAGCTGGTACAGCCCCAAGGAATGATGGTATTCCGTATGAAATTTATAAAATAATTTTTCAACAATTGTTGGAAGAATTTACAGGTGTTTTGAATGAAATACTATCCTCGGGATATTACCAAAAGTATAAACGAGGGCTTGTAGTTTTATGTATAAAAAAGGAGATAGAGGGATTTGTTAAACTGGAGACCTATAACCCTATTAAATACAGATTTTAAACTATTTACCAAAATATTAAACAACAGATTGTTACTTAATGCACATTCCTTTACATCCGGCACAAACATGTTCCATTCCAAATAGGAACATTACCGATAGTCTAATACTTTTAGGGAACTTTTTCAAAAGGATCTACAGGGGAACTTACAGGTTTGATTTTGAGTTTAGACCAGGCAAAGCCTTTGATAATGTAAGACATGGTTATTTATGGGACTGTTTAGTTGGGTATGGTGTACCCGATACCTTTATAGAATGGATAAAAACCTGTTATGCCAATGCTACTGCTCAAGCTTTTGTAATGGGTGGGTAGGGACTATATATCCCATATTACGGGTGTCGTCCAGGATGTCCTCTTAGTGCCCTTTTGTATTTATTTACTATAGATCCCTTAATTAGGCAGGTGTATGGTCATGACAGTATACGGGGACTCTCCTTTTCAAGTACTGATCCTGAAGTTAAATGTATTGCCTATGCGGATGATTTATGTTTTTCGATTGGGGATCTTCCCTCTGCAAGGGTTTTCAAAAACATTTTGCAGGGTTTTTTGTTATATACCGGTGCACAAATTAACTATGAGAAATGTAATTGTATAACACTGGGGATAGAGTATTTTCATCTTACACAGGTTATAGGCATTCCGGTAATTAAGGATACTTGTAAAATTTTGGGTCTTTTATTCGGAGCAGGAGATTTAGCATATCTAAATTGGAAATTTAAACTAAAGGAAGCGCAAACTAAGGTAGATGTCTGGAATACATGGAGACTGCCTAAACTGAAATGGATTCAACTGGTTAAAACATTCTTATTACCCATTTTTATATTTAAGTGCGGTTTTAGTCTTCCTTAGCTTTGGGGAGACAGTTATATGGATGCTTTTTGCTTGTATATGGGGCAGTAGATTGAACCCCATAAAGAGAGCCTTGTTGTTTAGGGAGAAAAACATGGGGCTAAAATGTTACATCCTGTAGTTTTTTTTTACTATGTTTCTCTATACAAATTTAAAACCTCTGTTTATAGATAGAGACACACAATGGAAACCATGGCTTCAGGATACTCTGGGAGATTTATGTCTTTTCTGGCCTGAATATGAGGTATTCCCGAGACAATGTTCCATAAACCATCTCCTACAATCTCTTAAAATATGTTTTGGGAAAATTAAATTATGGGGTATTTCAAGGCATACCTTTTTGCATTTTACTAGAAAGGAATTATACGCATATATTTTACTAAAGTATTTTCAAGATTCGGCTCCATTTGATTATTTTCCATCTCCTATAAAACTTGCAATTGGCAATATGTTAACCTCCCCCCGGATTCCACCTCATATGTGGGATGTGTTATGGTTATCCCTATATGGTAAATTAAATGTCCGACAAATCTAAAACATAAGCAAATTACAGATCGGTATTGCCCTAGGGTAATGGTTTTGAATTAGTGGAGACAATGGAACACTTATTTTTGGAATGTCCTTTTATAAAAGGATTTTGGAGTCTTGTTTTACTTAAAATGGCATACCTTTCCTTTATACCCTATGACGTTAGATATGTTGTGTATAGGATTCTGCCAGTAACCACTGTGCAATATGATAAAGTGACTTTATGTTTGATTTTGCTTTGTTTAAATACTATATATGGCATGTGAGATGCCGTTCACCATTCAACAACAATATTTTTCACAAGAAGCATTATTTGGTATGGTTGCTAATGCAATATTGAGATTGAAAAGGCAGGATTATGGGAAATTTTCTTCATTTATATGTCACTCTAGATGGGATTCTGTAGATTGGCTATAACTTCATTGGGTTAATTTAGAATAATTATTTTGGATGTATTGAATTAATGTTTTCTATTTGCTTTTTCTTCTCTTCTTTTTTTTCCCTTTCGTTTCATGTATAATCTTTGTTTTCTATTATGAAAACAATATGCTGTATCATTTTCTTTAATGTGACTTAACATTGATTGAATTTATTGTTTGGTTTGCTGTCTATGATAACAAAAGTTCCCCTACTCATTTTGTAAGTGGGGGTGGGGGGGACTGTTTTGCAGTTTTCCTTTTACATTGTTTGGATGATATATCTTTGTAATAGATTGTCTTCTATATGATTTATATATTATTTTGTGTGATTTAACACTGTATGTTTTCAATTTTGGTTTACTGAAATAATAAAAATTCCCCTACTCTTTTAGTAGGGTGGGGGGGTTATTTTTTCAGTATGTCTAGTAAGTTTTGAGTCTATTGCAATGTTAGTTTTGTATTTTATGTATGATGGCATATGTATTTTGTTTCAAGTAATTTGCTTTTGCTTTTGTGTATTATTTGACTGTATTTTACTTTCCAACTTTAATAAAAATCCCCTACTGTTTTCGATAAGTGCCATGGGATCTTTAACATCCACCTGAACTACCACCAATCCAGGCAGATGGTACCTCGGTTTAATGTCTCATCCAAAAGATGGCACCTCAGAAGTGCAGCACTCCTCTCATGCTGCACTACAGCATCAGTACTGGGATATTAACCCAAGTGCCAGATGTGGGAACTGAACCCACAGCCCTCTGATCTCCCGGCCTCACAGGACAGTTTGCTACCTACTGAGCCACTGACACTTCTAGATTGGTTCTGGGATAGAATGTTCTATTTTGTTGCACCTGCAGGAAATAAATTAACATAACTCAGATACATTTTGCGAAGAATAGGAGATTTATCTTAACAAGCTCAGGATGCAGAAGTTAATTGCCAGGAAAAGACATTATTTATAAAAACAGCAATCTTTGGTAGGGGGAAGAGAGAGACAGAGAGATTGAGATTTAGAGATACCCTCAGATGAAGGACTATTTTGTTTGAACTGCCTGTATAAGACCTATCCTGCACAATTTTAATTTCTTATTTTATTGTTAATAATAAAACGTTACTTGTGAATTGTATGACTTCTCCTGGTTTGCCTATGCTTCCTTACCTATGTTGCAAACACAACCCTAAAACTATGACTGGTTTACAGTTGGGGTGATCTATAGACCACCAGGGCAAGGGAAAGAGAGGGACAGGGAGCACAGGGAAGAACCAGAAATGAGAGTGCTCAAAAGAGGAAGTAGTGGTAGTGGGTGATCTGAACCTTCCAGATATCGATTGGGATATTCCCGTGGCCAGGAGCACCAGCAGTCGAGCCTTGCTGAATACACTCTAGGACTCCCTACTGGTGCAGCTAGTTAAGGAATGTAGCAGGCAGGCTGCCATTCTTGATAAGGCACTCAACCAACTCAGAGGTGGTAGGAGCTGTGAGAGTAGAGGAGCCTCTAGGGAACAGCGACCACAACTCCATTTGGTTCGAACTGGCCCTTGGGATTGGAAAACCTAATTGAGAGCCAAGGTCCTTTATTTCAGAAAGGCAGACATCAACAGTTTGAGAGAGCTGGCCTGGGACACGTTAGCTGGGATAGACAGCATAGCAGATGTGGAAGAGAGATGGGGAGCAATAAAAGGGGCCATTTTCGAGGCCTCTAAGTTATGCATGAGAATGGTAACCAAAAGTAGTAAGTACAAGTGACCGTTATGATTCTCAGTACGAGTCAGGGAAGCAGTGAGGGTTAAAAAAAGGCCTTCAGCAGGTACAAAGAAAAGCAGGCAGAGGAAGAATGGGGAGAGCATACACTGAGAAATAAGGAGGCAAAGAGGGCACTGAAAGCAATGGCATGGTTTTACAACAGAGACTATTGGGATATATGTAAATACCAGCATTTGTATTGATACTTAGCTTGTGCATCCGAGTGTGATACACATGTTAAGTATCGATGCAAATGCTGATATTTATATATGCACCAATATTCGCAGTTTTAAAACCATGCCCATTGCTTTCAATGCAAGAAGCGGAGCAAACTCACTACGATGATGTCATCACTTAGCTCGTCGGCACCATTTTGCGAGCTGAGCGGCGTCCCGGCTGCAGGGCTCTTTGGAGCTTTTCTTTACATTTTGGCTTACTTTTTAACTATGACAGAATGAATATAAATCACTGAACAACAAACAGGTAAACACTACCATGCATTAACTCTGCATTCCTTATTCTACCACTACACAGGAGCATTTGTGATTTAATTGACCCCCCCCCAAATTGCTTATTTACTTGTCCTGTAAGAAAAGATGTGGTTTTGACTCTCCTCCTCCCATTAACCACAAAAGCCACAGTGCGTCTAACATGGCTCTTTTCTTGCTGCCAGAGTCTATGAAAATAACACTGTTGATAAAAATCCCATTATATTCCTATTTTCACCGACTACTCACTCCTGCAAAGTCCCAGTCACAGTCGTCACCTGCTTCTGATGTGGGTGCAAGCGTGTTCATTCTCAGTCATGCTGAGCACTGGCAGTCTCTCCTATGTTCAGCAGCACTGTGGTGCCTGTTATTCTCAGCATGCATTTTCCTCTCAGTTTTTCAGCCCTTCCACTTCTGCCTCAGACAATCACCCCATACCATACCTTCCCTACTGTCAACCCACTACACTCCAGCACTCACTCTTCACTGGCTGATTCACCACACTGCTCCAGTGCACTCCCCCTTCACCAGCTTATCACAGTAGCTGAAATGCTGTTGCTCCCCTGCCTGCAACACATAAATGGAAAATGTAACAAAATCATGCCTACTTTGTTTTGTAAATTAGACTTTTATTAAAATATTTCCATTTTCATGAGACAGACGAGACACTGAGTGGATTTAACCAAGAGATACAGTACCATTGCAGTATTAATAATAAAGGTCCTCTTCCAATATATAAGCACTGGTGTAGAGTAGCTAGGAAAATAACATTTGTAAGCCCAAACCCTTTGGTGCCTCTTTGCCACCACATCCCCCATAGTAAACATATGCATGTGTGTTACCCAGACCCCTTGTACACCCCGTATATACAGGTTACTCACCGGTAACAGGAGTTCTAGGAATGGTATATGTTGTTCATCCACAATGTCTGGCAGGTTCCTTGCTGCTTTAAATCTTGCCGGAAGGTCTTCAAGCTGGCTCCTCCCACCCATCCGGCTGGTAAAACTCTCAGCTCCACCCCATGATGCCAGATCTAGCCCGCTGGAAGCCAGGTTGTGCGTCAAAGCCGGGGAGGCTCGGAGATATGGGATGAACAACATATACCATTCCTAAAACTCCTGTTACAGGTGAGTAACCTGTATTTCTAGGGACATGGATATGTTGTTCATCCACACTGTCTGGCAGACTCCTAGCAGTTCTTTGGGAGGAGGGAGGCAAGGCGCACACCCCCTACTTAGGGAACAATGACTGGAGAACCAAGGCTCCAAAACCAGCATCCCGGCGTGACTCAAGGTTGATGTGGTAATGGGTAATGAAGGTGTGTGCCGACTTCCAGGTAGCTGCCTGCCCTGCAGATTTCCTGGATAGGGACGTCCCTGGAAGCAGCCACCGATGCAGCGGTATGGCGGGTAGAATGAGCTCCTATCCCTTTGGCAGGCTCCATGCCCGCCAACCTATAGCAGAAATCTATGCAGGAGGTGACCCACCTGCCTATTGTCTGCTTGGCTGCAGGTCTGCCAGGTGCAGCTTCAGCATAGGTGACAAAAAGCTGGTGAACCTCTCCCCGAACTTCAGCCGTCTGCTCCTTGTAATAAGCGAGCGCTCTTCTAGGGTCCAAAGTATGGAGCCTATATTCGGCCTCCAAGGTGTGATTGAGGTAAAACACCGGCAGAGTCAACACCTGGTTAAGGTGAAACTCAGACACCACCTTTGGAAGGAGTTTCGGGTTGGGGCACAGGACAACCTTGTCCCTGTGGAAGACCAGATAAGGAGATTCTATGGAAAACGCCTGGAGCTCTCCCATCCTTCTGGCTGATGTGATAGCCAACAAGGACAGGTGAGAGATGTCACACCTGTGCATCGGTTCGAATGGCTTGTCCATGAGCTTAGCCAATACCAGCAGTAGATCCCACGGAGGTGGAGGTTCTCGCATCAGAGGGGTTATATGATCAAGGCCTTTGAAAAAGCGCCCGACCCCTTCTCCTGTGCCACCGACTGCTTGCCCGGTAAGCAGAGATGGCTACTAGGTGCACCTTAAGGGTCGTCAACCGAAGCCCAAGCTGAGAAAGGGACCACAGGTAGTCCAGAATGCTTGCCAAGGAGCAGAAGGAAGGGTCCAGGCCCTTACCCTGACACCAAATGGAGAATCTCTTCCATTTAAAGGCATAGCATTTTCTGGTCGACTCCTTCCGGGAAGCCTCAACGACGTTGAGGACCTCGTCGGAAAGACCCAAGGCCTGGAACTCTAGCCGCTCAGGAACCAGGCCGTCGGGTGCAGGGACTGAAGGTCCGGATGTAATACCTTCCCCTGATTGACTGAGATCAGGTCCGGGCAGGCTGGAAGCTGCCTCAGGAGCCTGAAGCTGAAAACTAAGGAGATCTGGATACCAGAACTGGCAGGGCCAGTCTGGGACTACCAGAATCACTTGCACCTTGTCCCTCCTCGCCTCGAGAAGCACCTTGTGGATCAAGGGAAATGGGGGAAAGGCGTAGAAGAGGCCTGGGGTCCACGACCTCGAGAAGGCATCCCCCTGCAGCGAGCCCTGCTGAGGGGGGTTGGCAT
The DNA here is from genome assembly GCA_016271365.2 of Neoceratodus forsteri. Taxonomy (NCBI): domain Eukaryota; kingdom Metazoa; phylum Chordata; order Ceratodontiformes; family Ceratodontidae; genus Neoceratodus; species Neoceratodus forsteri. The sequence continues at coordinate 438,670,960 of JADMNL010000023.1, forward strand.
GAAACAGCCTCAGCTTTGAATTCTCCCTGGAGGCAAACAGGTCCACCTGAGTCATGCCCCAGTGGGAGAACTGATCTTGTGCTACCTCCGGGCAGGAGAGACCACCTGTGGGATGCAGCTCCTATCCGGCTTAGGGCATCGGCCAGAATGTTGGAGGCTCCTGCCACATGGATGGCAAGGAGATCCGCCTCCAAGCTGCGCATGAGGGACCAAATGTGGAGAGCTTCCCTGCACAGAGGCATGGAGCACGTCCCGCCCTGGCGGTTTAGGTAGTACATGGTCGTGGTATTGTCCGTCTGGACCTGAACCACTTGACCCCATACAAACGGAGCGAAGGTGGTGAGGGCTAGACGAACCGCTCGAAGCTCCAGCCGGTTGATGTGGCATCAGGACTCCTGAGGGGACCAGAGGCCGTGTGCTCTGTGCTCCCCCAGATGGACACCCCAACCCATCAGAGAGGCATCAGTCGAGAGAGAGACCATCGGCTCGGGGCAGACAAATGGGATGCCCTCCTGCAGATGAGCTGGAATGGTCCATCACTGGAGAGCGTTCCACATCTCCTGGGCCACTGTCACTGGCTGATCCAAAGGATCGGAGCACTGTGACCACTGACTGGCCAGTCCCCATTGTAGGGGACGCATGTGCCAATGGGCCCAATGGACCACACTGGTGCAGGCCACCATGAGGCCCAGGAAGTCCTGGGCAGGGCGCAATTGCCCAACTTGAAATGATTGGGCAAAGGAGGAAAGAACCTTGGCCCTGTCTGCCAGGAGCCATACTCTGGCTCGCAGAGAGTCGAGCTCTGCCCCCGATGAATTGGATCACCTGCTTTGGCACGAGTTCTGACTTGGCCTCGTTGATAAGGAGGCCAACTTGGGAGTAAACCTGGAGGGCCAGATCCCTGGACCGCTCCACCTCCATTCTGGAGGAGGCTGCAATTAGCCAGTCGTCCAGGTAGGGGTACACCCGGACCCTTCGGTGCCGCAGGAATGCTGTCACCACTGCCATGCATTTGGTGAAGACCCTGGGAGCTAGAGAAAGGCCGAAGGGCATGGACTGGAACTCAGAGGGACCCCTCTGCTCTGAAGTGGAGGAATCGCTAGTGGGACGGACGGATTGGGACGTGAAAGAACGCGTCCTGAGGTCCAGAGAACAGAACCACACACCTCGTTCCAAGGATGGAATGATCTGAGCCTGAGTGACCATCCTGAAGGTTCGAGACCTTAGGAACCTGTTCAGGTCATGCAGGTCTAGAATGGGGCACCAGCCCCCGTCCGTTTCGGGACCGGGAAGTACCTGGACACAAACCCCGGGTCTGGTGGAGGATCCACCACCTTCCTGATCACCTCCTTTTCGAGGAGCAGGGCAATGTCGGTTTGACAAGCCAACAGGGAAGCTGCAGACCCCGTAGCCTCCATGGGGCGACAGCTCGGAAGGGCGGGGCCTGCTCGAACTCCAGAGGCAGACCCTTTCCTACCACCTCCAACACCCAGTGGTCCGTGGTGAAAGCGGACCAGGTGAAAAGGAAGTGGCGGAGCTGCCCCCCCATGGGGGGGAACCCAGGGGAAGCGACAAGGCTGGGAGCAACACCCCAACCCGTCACTGGGCAGGCTTGAAGGAAGGACCGGCTGAGGGACCACCTGGGCTTTTTCCTTCCTGCTTCCTGTTGGAGGAAGCCGCAGGCTTGGTTTTGGGGTGCCAAGTGCGAGCCTGCTGGCCCTGAAGCTGGTGTTGCTGGGCCGGACGTGCCGCAGGGGCAGGAGGTCGAAAGGACTTATGTTGCTGACGATGGCCCTTGTCCTTCTGGGCAGACGTGACCAAGTCCAAGGTGGCATTGGACTTCTCAATCCTCTGGAGGTGGCCATCCATTCTAGGGCCGAACAGGTTGGTCCCCAAGAAGGGGACGTCCGCCAATTTGTGCTAGGTATCCGCCGTAAAGGTGGATATCCTCAGCCAGGCTCTGTGGTGCATGGCCACTGCGGGCGCTACTGATCAGCCACAGGAGTCTCCGATGTCTAGAGCCATTTGGAGCTGCTGTTTCACCACTGCCCTTCCCTGATCCTGCACCTGCTTGACCGTAGTCTGCAGGTCAGCCGGGAAATGAGGAATCACCTCATCCAGACAGCCCATGAGGGCGTGGGAGAAGTGTGCCATCAGTACAGCCGAGCTGGCCTGATGGAGGCAGAGGGAGGATGCAGTGTACACCTTGCACCCAGCATAGTCCAGCTTTTTGGACTCCTTGTCGGGGGGCTTATCCACATCCCTAGCTTTCCCAGAGCGCCGGAAAAAGCCATCGGTGACCAACCCCTCCACAGAGGGGTGTTCCGAAAAACTGGACAAAGAGCCGGTACGGACCACATACTTCCTGGCCATCCTCACCGAAGGCACAGGACAGGAAGCCTGCCGCTGCCAAAGCTCCAAGGCTGGGCCAACAATGGCTTCAGCCACCAGAAAGGTCTCCGTGGGAGAATCCCCTCGGTCCAGTATCTCCATGAGGGGATACTTGGCCCGCTTGGATACGGGCTCAAGCTGCATCCCGGTAGACTCCGAGATGAGCCGAAGCAGACCCATGAACGATGATGGGCTCTTGTCCATCGACTGTCCCCCAGAGGACTCATCGCCAGACTCCGGGAGTCTCGCGAAGAGCTGCCTCGGGGCCTGAGCCACCCCTCCACCTGCCGAGGACGGTCGGGAGTGAGGGTGACCGGACAACTGGTGGGCAGACCCTGACCCACCGAGAGTCCTTGGTCGGAGCCCCGATTTCGGTTGTGGAGGCGGAGGTTCCACCACAATCGGTGGGCAGCTGGTTTCGCCAAACAACCGGCCCAGGCTTGGGCACCTCGACCACCATGAGGGGTTGTTTCAGCCTTTCCGGTGACAGCCACTTAATGGCCAGGGAAGGCGACGGCGTCGGCTTGTTCCCAGACAAAAGGAGCTGCTGCCGCATTAAGTCCTCGTAGCGTCGACGCAATCTGTGCCGAAGCCTCTCCTCTTCTGAAAAGGAAGTCGAGGACGAGCGGCACCGCCGCTTTCCTCGGTGCCGAGACTGCCAATGTCAGCGGGATCGGCTGGATCAAGATGAGGTCCAAGACCGAGACCCTCTGTGTTTCTGAGGGTGGGTCTGGGAGGGAGCGGGGGACACCCGCTCCTCCCTCAGCTCGGGAGCCTTGACCAGGGACTCCAGCACAGGAGGCGCAGGCAAGCCCTCTGTTTCCACCGTGGGAACTGGTGATGAAGGTTTATCGGCTTCACCAGTCGACAGCCCGTCCGACAGGCCGAGAAAAATCTCGACCGCGTTGATGGGTTTCTCGGCCAGCTGACCCAACGGGGACACTATGAAACCAGCAGCCTTAGCTGCAACCTCGACCGAAGTAGAGTGTCAACTGTCCGGGGAAGGGGACCTCTCCCGCTCCCACGAACGTCGACAGTGGGACTTACCCTTCGAGTCCTTCTTTTTTGACCAAGAAGAGTGTCCCGATGGCCCCTCACCCTTTGTGGAGAGGGATTGGCAAAGCTCTTTAAAAGAAGCTGTGTAGGAGGATCCCAGTGAGAGCGGGATAAATGCCGTGACCGAGGAAGATGAGGATGCGGCCTCGGCCGCCTCCTTCTCAAGGGCGATCATCTGCTAGAGTTGCTCAGCTGAGCCAGCTGCCGCGGACACCGCCCAACGGGCCTCCTTGGACTTCACCGGTGGATAACGTTTCTCGGGGCACCCAAGTCGTAGCCAGGCAGCATGGTCTTCAAGGATGTTGGCTGAAAAAGACCTGCACAACTCGCAGGCCTGTGGGTCGTGGTCAAGGCCGAGGCAGTAGACGCACGTGGAGTGCAGATCCATCCTGGACATCTTCTGCTTGCATGGGCACCACCGAAAACCGGGAGTCGATTTGTCCATCGCAACCGCAAAGGAAGAATTTGACCGAAGTCTTGAAAACTTACAATTATTTTCGGGTGCACCGAAGAGTTAGGATCCAGTCTATACGCAGAGCGTTAAGGAGGGAACCTGAGCTTCCAAGTGGTAAGGAAGATCTGGCGTCATGGGGCGGAGCTGAGAGTTTTACCACCCGGGTGGGTGGGAGGAGCCAGCTTGAAGACCTTCCGGCAAGATTTAAAGCGGCAAGGAACCTGCCAGACAGTGTGGATGAACAACATATCCATGTCCCTATAAGTCTTAATTTTATGCAATTATCATTATGTTTAATTCAAACAGAGCACAACAATTATAATACCAGTAGGAGTGGATATCAGACATTTAGTTTTTATTAACCAGGTAGGGTGTAGTAGACAAACATTCACCTACTTTCTGGAACAACCTGGGTGAGTACAAGAAATGACAATACAGTGTATGGCAGTGCTAACTTCAGAGTAACATTACAGCACGTAACAGTACAAGGTATAAGCAGGCGTACAAATAAAGTAAAAAAGAAACAACTGAGAAGTACAAAAGCATTATTGCACATGCGGCTGGCAGAATGTATGCCAGCTAATACAGGGCTAGGAAGAGGTACAAACAGCCATTAGCAGCAGGTGTGTGTGATGCAGATTTCTGAAGGTGCCGGTAGTGGAATTATGCCTGATATTAGCTAGTATTGCTCCCACCTACTACAAATGGCTGTTTTGTACCTGTTCCTAGCCTTGCATCCTGGCAACCATAATGCCAGCTGTAGGTGTAATAATGCTTTTGTACTTCTCAGCTGTTTTTTATGTTATTGTGCTCCTGTTTATACCTTGTGTGTTAAGAGTAACCAAAATCAATGCTCTGAGCCCAGAATACAGGCCCCTATCCAATAAACTCACAAGCTGTGGCATGCTTGAACTATGGGTTCCTACACCCATGATAAGTCCAAGTGTCATATAGGTACTATTGGTAACAGTGATACAAAATTAAAAATCCCTTGAAGAGACATATAATGAATAAAACTAACTCTGACAAGACTATTGAATATTGTTCATTTGAAATACCCATAATGCATTATTTTCAGTGGGCACTGTATCTTCTGGCATGGCAGGTCACCCTCCAGTGTTTCCACTGCCTGTGTCCCAGTGGTCCCCAGTTCCAGCTCTTATAGAGGCCCTCCTGGGAGGTGGCTTTTAACTTGGCAATTCTGGGTCAGTGGGGGTGGCAGGTACGGGGGAAGGTAGCACTAAGGCTCAGGCCCACCCTACATGGTCATCCAAGTCTCCATATACATGGTTTTCCCTTGGCCTTCTTTATTTCCTATGAGATGAACTGTGGGTCTTTCGTCATTATATAGGATAGATTAGATCCAGGATACCCTCCTGAATTTGAACTGCTTACTGCAGTTGCTGAGAAAGAAGGCGATGTGTTCCATTTTGTAGATGGTGTTTACTATAGTCTTCCATTCCTCTGCTGAGGGTATGTCAGGAGTCGGCCCTTTTTTTTTTTTTTTTTTTTTTACAGGCCATCACAGATTCCTAAAACGTACTGAATATGTTTTTGCCAGCAACTCACTATTTATTGCAACAAAAGATAAGAGCAAGATCATGTCCCATAGCCTCACTGAGCTCTAATTCTACTGCCTGAAGAAAGGGTTGCAACTTTGGGCATTCTCACATTATATGGATATGTGCAAAATCATAAACTAAACTGCTCGACACTATATGCTTACAGCTTCCTTGGGGGCTAGAGGTTTTTACGCTACTTCTTACTCTTCCAGAACTGGCTACTGGAGGGAATATTTCACATTTAGAAGAATATTTTCATAAAATTTATAAAAAAACAACTATAAACGTAAAATCTTTTCAAACAAAGTATTTCATTTTTTGAAAGGATCCATTGCTCAGTCCCAATAAGGCACTCCAGAGCATGAGAAATTCTCCTCATGTAACTAAAGTCACTCCATCCTCTGCCTTGTGACATCACATGAGGCACAGGGAATTCCTCCAATGGCCTATGCCCTGTCATGCCTTATTGCTTAGATAAACCATGGTTATGGGTGTTGGAGCCACGAATGCAGAGGTGCGAAGTTGGAAAAAAAAAAACTTCCTATGCCAAAATGTCTCAAAGTTTGCAAACTTCACAACTGGCGAAATACCGACTTCATAAAGCTTTCACCAGATGAAGAAGTGGCCCTTCGCTATGCAAAGGGACCAAACTTCACTTTAGAAGTTATCACTTCACAAAGACTTCATGGAACGATGCAGATTCATACAAGAAACGTCACAAAAACTGTGCAGTGCGCAGTTAGTGATGCAAGTAGGACCTTCATGACGCTTCACAAAAGTGAAGTTTTGCAACTTTGCAGCAACTTCAGTGACAAAGTTTAGATTCCCTGCATCTCTTGCCACAAGGTGATACCAATGACTTTAAAAACACCAATAACAATGGTTTATTTCAGCACAACTTGCAAACCCTGTAAATGTGCACTTGTAAAATGAGAATTGTGAAAATGTCAGAAAACACGGTAAAGTGCTAAAACATAACAAGCATTTGTCAATGCCAAACTTTCGATGCTTGTTAAATTTTAGTGATAAATACTCTGCTCTTTACCCTCCCCAACAAAAATTTTAAAGCACATTTTCAGTTGCTGACACTCCTCCAAGTTTCCGAGTTAATGTTTTCTTATATAAGTAGACAGGGTTGAGTGGCCTGGGCTCTTGTTCTGTTGGAAGAGGGGGGTTCTTTCCCAAGATAAAAATAATAGCGTGGTGCCTCCATCCAGTGTAAATGATTTCATTTATTGATTTGTTGATTGGGTTGGTGCACTGATCCAAGGACCGTTTTCAGGCATGACCCAGGCCACAGAGATGGCACAAGAATATAGGGATACAATACATCAGGGAACAAATACATCAAAGTCATATTTATAGTGGGCCAAATGTCTGTCAGATATAACCCCTGGGATGCGGTACCTTCCCACCTCCCCTTACAGTCACCCCACATATGGATTACCATAAACCCCAAACCATATTTCAATACACTTGCAGTTATTAACTTCGGCTAATAATATGCTCACGCGCACAGGAGGAGCTGTAATTACCTATCGGAGCGGGTGCAGAAGAACCGGAGTGGCGAGCAGCATTGGAGCAGGCAATCCCCGTGGCTCAGACCGAGGCAGGCCAGGGCTTGGGGCAGAGGAGCGCATCGGAAGCGGGAGGAGCCAGAGCTGCATCAGCAGCAAGAGGGGCAGAGGAGCAGGCTTTTCCGGTGGCTGCAGTCGGCGGCAGGCCTGGGTTACAGGGGAGAAGCTGCGGGCCAATCAGGAGCCAGGGAGTGTGAATATTTGACTCACGGCTGGGCTACAAAGGACAGGTCCAGCAGCATTCCTTTTACACATGCACAGGAGCTGTAATTTCTTCCCACACCACCCACCCCAGCCCTGACCTCTATTAAATGGACGGTGGGGGAGAAACCAAGGGGGAGAAGTAGCCAGACTTTAGAGGACTTTAAAATACTATTGCTCTGATCAGGCAAGTGCACATGTTCCTACAGCAGCTCTGACCAGGGTGTGGGCTCTATGGCTGCTGTGGTGCAGATCACTGGTGTGGGCACTGTAACCAAGTGTACAGGCAATCTAGAGTAGCACTGATCAGGGTGAGGGCACTAAAGCACTGGTCATTCAGAAACCTTGATTTTGAGAAAGTGTAAGTTACGTATTGTATGTGTGAAATTGTTAGCTGAGAGGTACTGAAAGCTAAGTGTGGGGCTTGACCAAAGGTGCATGATAGGAAGGGGAAGGGACCTCAAGTCACTACAGCAAGCATCTTTGGGAGGGTGGCTTGGTGCACAGGGTGTGGGGCGGCCATGGTACTAAACTGGGCTTGGAAATTTGGGGGTTGCCCAGTGTGCTACCAGCTGGTGAAGCTCAGGGAGGAGGTGGAAGGAATTCGGAGACAGCCAGGGGAGTGGAAAAGTAGGGGGCATGGGGTTGCCTACAAAACTACACCAGGTGCTGAAATCTCAGGCACAAGGAGAGGAAATGGAGGTACTCTGGGGGAACAGGGGCATCCTGGCAGGGGTAGCCCAGAATGTGGGAGTGCCCATAAAACCAGGCAGGGGTATGGGGTTGTCCAGGGAGACCTGAGAGGGAGTGATAGTACTGGAAGAGGTCCAATTGCAGCAGAGGGGAGTGGAGGCCCCGGATCAGGACTCCACAAGAAGGCACAGATTAGGGCTGCAAGAGTGGAACCTGGGACAACTGTGCAGAAACAGCAAAGATAGGGAAATGAGGAACCAAAGGGAACAAACCAGGCAGGAAGCAGGGATGAAGGGATGGGGCCTGCAGAAGGGATAAGGAAATGGGGCATGGCCCAGGAATGAAGCTCGGAGTACAAGGAACAGGGGGGAAAAGCTTTGGGGAGGGGTGATCAAATGGAGCAAGGCACAATGGTGGGTAGCACCATAGAAGAGCCAGGAAACCAGGTTTTGGGGCAGGGAGATGAGTAGGATGGGGAGAGGAAGTATCGAAAAGATTCAGAGGGGGAAAAAGATCTGCACTAAGGAACCAAAGAACCAGAAAGGGGCCCAGGGAAATGAGCAGGTGGAGGATGGGAGGAGGAGGGCTCAAGAAGACTTGGGGGGGAGATAGCAAGGGTAAGGATGGGGGAAAACTTGGGAAAGAGGAGGAGAACAGCAGCGGTGAGGGGCGCCCAGGAGGAAAAAGGGTAAAGGGTCTTAATAGTTGGGGACTCTATTATAAAAGGAGTTACATGGGGGAGAAGGGGAGAGAGAGGGGATAAAATATGGGTGCAGTGCCTGCCAGGTATGACAGCAGCCAAAGTCATGCATTGGATCCCCTTGAGGGAAAGGGAAATAGATGAGAACACTCATCTCATCTTCCACCTAGGCACAAACGACCTTGCAAAGAGTAGTGTGATGGAGATGCAGGCAAGGTTTATGGCACTGGCTTGGTTCTGCAGCACCCTGGACTTTAAATCCCTGTCTTTCTCTGAGGTGCTGCCAGTACCAAGGGCCAGCACAGAGGTGAGGCAAAGTATAGTGGAGTTCAACAGCTGGCTTGCAGGTTGGTGTGCTCAGAGGGGATATGGTGTGATAGGAGATTGGAGTTCAACATGGAGCGACAATAGCCTCTATGACCCGGATAGGCTGCACCTAAATGGGGAGGGGAAAGCAGTGCTCAAATGCAAACTGGACGATTATGTTGACAGATGCTGCCATTTAAACTAAACCTTGTGGGGAGGGCAGGGGGAAGCCCTGTTGATGAGGCAAGAGGTGGGGGAGGCAAAAGCCCTACCTACACAGCCAGAGGTTAAGAGGCAAAATACATAGGGTGGGAGGAAAGAGGGGGTAGAGGGTCATGTGTGCAAATGCGAGAAGTCTGGGTAGGAAGATCCCAGATCTAACAGCAAAAATGGTTGAGGAAGGCCTTGACATTGTGGGGGTAACAGAAACATGGTGCCACCAGGAACAGGTATGGGAAATGGAGATACCAGGATACAAATTGTTCAGGAGGGACAAGGTGGAAAAGGGCAGGGGGTTGCCCTCTACGTAAAGGAGAGTATCAGGGCATCAGAATTGCAGGGTAAGTGGGGAGAGGCCGAAGGACTCTGGGTCACATTGGCTGTGGGGAAGGGGGGGCAGTGCATATGGGGGTGGTTTACAGGCCTCTGGCACAGCAGGAATCAGTGGATAGAAGCATGGTTGATGAGTTTGTGAAAATTGCAGCAGGGGGGAGAGGTGCTGATGGGGGACCTGAACCTACTAGATGAAGACTGGGTCACCCTTTCGGCTGCTTCAACCAGCAGCAGGGAAATATTGAACTCCCTGCAAATAGCCCTCCTAAATCAACTGGTCAGGGGGCCAACCAGGGCAGGAGCTTCTCTTGATCTAGTCCTGACAAATGGGGATAGGGTAGGAGATGTATAGGTGGGGGAACATCTTGGTACAAGTGACCACAACACGGTCAGGTTTAGAAGAAGGAACACTGAAGAGGTTCACCGGTCTAGGTTGAAGGTGCTGGATTTCAAGAGGGAAAACTTCAGGGAAATGGGGGAAATAGTGGAGAGGGCCTTGGAAGGGATGGAGGAGTTGACAGAGGTGGAGGTAATGTGGGGGAGGATAAAAGAAGCTATTGTAGAGGCCACTGACATCTGTGCCAAGACAGCAAGTAAAAATAAGAGGAGGGGGAAACCTCTGTGGTACACCAGGAAGGTAGCAAAAAAGGTAAAGGCTAAAAGGAAGACCTTCAGGAAGTTCAAGGAAACGCAAGTGGAGGAGGGTCAAAAAGGAGGATAAGACTTTCTTTCGGTATGTAAATGAAAAGAGGAAGACTAGGCAGGGAATACTCCAGTTAAAAACAAACGAGGGGGAGATACTACAAGGGGACAGAGAGAAACCAGACCTGCTAAACAGCTATTTTTGCTCAGTGTTCACTAGGGAGTAAAAAGATTAAGGCAGCAGAGCAGGAAAAGCAATGGCAGGGGAGGGAAAGTGGATATGAGGCCATTCCTCGTGGAGGAAATTTTGGGAGAACTAGGTGGCATGAAGGTGGACAAGGCAATGGGGCAGGATGGGGTGCACCCAAAGGTGTTAAAGGAACTAAAGGAGATATTAGCAGTGCCATTGACTGCACTCTTCAATCAGTCCCTGGAGAGTGGGGTGGTGCCGGAAGACTGGAGGCAGGCAAATGTGGTCTTGCTGCATAAGGAGGGAGGAAGTGGGAAATTACAGGCCTGTGAGTTTGACATCGGTGGTAGGATGGAGAAACTAATAAAAGGCAGGATCACCAGCTACCTGGAAGAAATCGGCCTGATGGATCCAAGGCAACATGGTTTTACTAGGGGCAGATCCTGTCAAACAAATTTGATACGTTTTTTGATGTGGTCACCAAGGAACTGGATCAGGGGAGGGCAGTAGATGTAGTTTATCTGGATTTCAAGAAGGCGTTTGATTTCGTGCCCCACAGCAGACTGCTGTATAAAATGTCAGGCCTGGGCCTGGGGCAGAGGGTGATTAAATGGGTGGGAAACTGGCTAGGGGACAGGAGGCAGAGGGTCATACTAAATGGGGTGGCATCTGGAGAGGGCAAGGTCACAAGCGGGGTCCCTCAGGGATCAGTGTTGGGGCCCCTACTATTCAATATATTTGCAGGGGACATTGTGGCGGGCCTTGAAGGGGGTGCGAGCTGGTTTCCAGATGATACTAAAATCTGCAATATGGTGGACACTCACAAAGGGGTAGAAAGAATGCAGAGAGATCTGGGGACGCTTGAGGCATGGTCAAAGAAGTGGCAGCTTTCATTCAACACAGAAAAGCGTAAAATCATGCATCTTGGCTACAGGAACCGGAGGGCAGGGTACTGTATGGGGGGCAGAGATCTGGAGGAAACGGAACAAGAAAGTGACCTGGGCATCACTATATTGGGGGACCTGAAGGCGGAAAGGCAGTGTGGGAGAGTAGTGGCTAGGGGTAGTGGAATGCTAGGATGCATCGGAAGGGGGATCACCAGTAGAAATAGGGAGGTCATAGTACCCTTGTACACCCATCTGGTTAGACTGCATTTGGAATACGGACTCCAGTTCTGGAGGCCATACCTCAAAAAGGATGTGGGGAGGCTGGAGTGGGTTCAGAGGAGAGCGACAAAGATGGTAAAAGGGTTGAACCACCTATCCGATGAAGAAAGGTTGAGAGATCTGAACATGTACTCCCTGGAACAGAGGAGGGAGAGGGGGAACATGATCGAGACCTTCAAGTACCTTAAAGGTATAAAGAGGGTGCCAGTAGAAAGCATCTTCCAGTTGAAGGGTAATCAGAGGACGAAGGGGCATGGCCTGCAGGTGGAGGGGGGGCAGTTCAGGGGTAACATTAGGAAGTACTGTTTCACAGAGAGAGTTGTGCAAAAGTGGAACAAACTCCCAGAGGCAGTCGGAGAAGAAACAGTGGAGGGATTCAAAAGGGTATGGGACAACCACAGGGGAGTGTTAAGGGTGGGGGGCGCAGGTCCAAGCAGATAGCTGGACAAATGGGCAGATTCGGTGGGCCTTGTCAGTCCTTTTCTGCTGTCACACTTCTATGAATCTATAAATCTATGAATATGCTCATGGGACATTTGTAAAAGGTTAACCAACAATTTATTTACACAGGGAAGGGCTAGGAAAAGGGAAAAGGATTAGAGATTTAGCAACATTTTGCATTTTAAACATCAATAAATCGCTTTGGTTGAATAAACCAGGAACATTTCTCAGTGCCCGCCTCCCACCAGCATAAGCAGCACAAACGGTATTAGCCCACTTTCTCCAACCTTACTCAATTCTCCAACTGGTACCAGTTTAACCTCTAAGAGTCCTATCCAGGCATCCAGTGTCGAGTTGCAGGCCTGTGCGGTGCAGCTGGTTGGCGAATGTTGGTGCACTTTATTAACAAATTAAATTCAAACCCTTTTTGGATTGTGGAAACAGCTGGTTATTAAAATGTGGTAACCACTGGTGGTAACTATGTACAGTTCCCTAGATGCAGGGCAAGCCCTGAAATTACTCACGGTTTGCAGACCAGTCTCTTGTTTGTGAGGCTGATGATGTTCAGACTGTGGATCTGGGTAGTTGGAATTACTTGGACACTTGACAAGCTGAGATGAGCAGCAGGCACACTGCAGCTTGGGCCCTCCTCTCTGCCTTTCTTGCAGCTTGGGCCTTCTCTGCAGGAGGCTCTTGCAGCTTTAGCAGGCTGGAAACTTCTCAGCTTCTCTTCCCCAGCACTGGTCTTCATAAAGCTAGACAGACCAGTGCTGGGGACCAGGGCCACATGTCTCAACTCCCACATCCAGGCATAAACCCCTCGGGAGGAGACGCACAGGTAATGCTTAACGGTGGTACCAACTCGCTCATTCCCCAGACTGACCTCAGATGGCAGTCACTCTCTTTTGGGTATGTGGGAGCATTCGGCTGTAAATGGCTTCAGCCATCCTACCAGCTAGCAGCCATGGCTGTCACTCAAATGGGACACAATCTCAGAGTTTCCCACTGGAGGTTAGCGGGAAACAGTCTCTCAGCTTCAGACATCACAGATGCATGCTCGAGGCAGATGGTGACATATCCTCTCACCTCAAAGCCCAGACTTGGACAGAAGAATGAATCTTCTCATCTCACCTCACAGGTGCAGATTTAAACAGAAGATCAAATCTTCTCACTTCACTTTCATCCACAGGAACATCAGACAGCTCCTCTTGGCTAAACATGGCTCCAGGAGCCCCAAAGCAGAACATCAAGCAGGCTTCCCTTGGCACCCAAGCAGGCCTCCATACTTCTCTCTGATATCATGGGCAAGTTTCCCTTCCCTCTGGAAACTCCCAGATATTTTCCTTGCTGCTGGACAGCCAAACAACATGTTCATTCTGTCAACAACTCCTTCCAGCCATTGAAAGGCAACACAGGGCAATGCAGAGCATCTCCTGGGATGGTGGCCCTATGAGCCCCCAGGCAGGTCCCATTCTTCCTTTGAAGATCACATCTGGCTTCTCCTCTCTTAGGAGCTTCTCAGACAGCTTTCCACCCCATGCGCGGCAAAGTAACACTTTGATTCTGAAGAAAAGCCTTCCAGACATTAGAAGGCAATGCAGGCCCCTGGCCTGGTAGCTGTGCAAGCTCCCAGCCAGGTCTTCTCATCACTCTCTCTGCAGGACATCATGGAGCCCCCCCCCCATATCAGTGTGGAGCACAGGGGTTTGGCTTCATTGGGGACTGGGGTTCCACCTGGAGGGACACCAGCCTATACTTGCAGGATGGTCTGCATCTGTCCAGGAAGGGAACAAGTCATTTGGGCAATTTGTTTAAATGCTTCATTGGCAAGTTTTTAAACTAGTCAAGGGGGGAGGCACTGATAAGCAGCAGGAAAATCCAGCCTCCCTACAAACAGGGTACTAAATGAGAAAGACCAAGAGTAGAAAGGTCAGTGGGGATGCTGCACACAGAAGGTAAAGCCATCAAAAATTGAGAGCAATGAGTACCCAATGCCCATAGTCTGGGTAACAAGCCCTGAATTAGTGGCCTTGATGGAGGAGGAACATCTGGATATTGTGGCAGTCACACAAACATGGTACACACAGAACCATGACTGGGACGTAAACATACCAGGATACACTATCTACAGGAGGGACAGGGAGGATAAAAGAGGAGGAGGAGTAGCTCTCTACATAAGAGAAGGAATCAAAGCAACAGAACAAAAGGGTAAACAGGGAGGAGAAGAAGCACTGTGGGTCAATTTGGAGGCAGGCAATGGCACCACAATCCGCACAGGGGTTGTATACAGACCCCTCTCAGGGGGAGGAAATGGACAAGGAAATGATAGAAAGTATACTTAGAATGGCAGATAAAGGGGAGATATTGCTGATGGGTGATCTGAATATGCCAGATGTTAACTGGAGTGCAGTTGCAGCAGCCATTTCTAAGAGTGGGTTATTCTAGATGCCCTACAGGGGCATGCCTTAGACAACTAGTATTGGAACCCACTCAAGAGGGCAATCTAGACCTGGTCTCTCAAATGGAGATGGACAGAGGATCAATAATGAAGTGGGAGCCATCTGGGAACCAACGACCACCTAACAGCACGGTTCACAATAAACACAGCAATAGAGTCAAGCCATACAAAAGTAAAAGTACAGGACTTCAGGAGGGCTGACTTTGCCAAAATGGGTGAGTGCCTAAGGAATGCACTAGCAAATGGGCAGGAAGGAGGGGTGGAAGAACAATGGGGAATAATAAAAACTGCCATCAGAGGTAACAAGCCTTTGTGTGAAGCAAATAAACAAAACAAAACGATGTAAGAAACCACTATGGTTCTCAAAGGAGGTGGCAGTGAAGGTTCAAGAGAAAAAGAAAGCATTCAGAAAGTACAAGGAATCACAGAAGGAGCAGGACAGAGAATTGTATCAGTTAAAGCAAAAGGAAGCTGGGAAGGCAGTCAGAACAGCAAAGGCCCGAACTGAGGAAAAGATGGCCAACTCAGTCAAGAAGGGGGATAAAACCTTGTTTAGGTACATCAGGGAGCGAAGGAAGACTAAGGAGGGGATAGTGAGGCTTAATAAAGGGAAGGGGGGTGGGCAGAGGGTGACTGTGAAAAGGCAGATATCCTGAACAAATATTTTTGCTCAGTATTTACAAATGAAGAGGGGAAGGTACCTAAAACAAACAATAGAAACACTCTAGATACAGAAGTTGATACCAGCCCATTTACAGAAGAAAGGGTTCTGAAAGAACTCTTAAAACTGAAGGTGGACAAAGCAATGGGGCCTGATGAGATTCATCCCAGAATTCTAAAAGAACTAAGGGTAGAACTAGTGACACCACTGACTACCCTCTTTAACAAATCATGGGAGGATGGGGTGGTACCTGAGGACTGAAGGGGGCAGATGTGATTCCCTTCACAAAAGTGGGAGCAGGGCAGACGGAAACTACAGACCAGTTAGTTTAACCTCAGTGATAGGGAAAATGATGGAATCACTTCTGAAGGAAAGGATTGTCAGAGTACCTAGAGGCCAGAGGGCACAGGACCCAAGGCAGCATGGATTCACAGCAGGAAGGTCATGCCAGACAAATCTAATAGATTTCTTTGACTGGGTGACCAAATAGTAGATCAGGGAGGGCTGTGGACATGGCCTACCTAGACTTTATGCAAGCATTTGACTCAGTCCCACACAAAAGATTAATATACAAGTTAGTCAGCCTGGGAGTGGGTCCCAAGATGATAGCCTGGGTAAGAATTGGCTGGAGAATGGACACAGGGGTAATAGTAATGAGTCCACTCTGAAGAAAGGGGGTTACTAGTGGGTGCCACAGGGTCTGAAGTATTAGACCGTCCTCTCTAATGTCTTTGTAAGCCACATTGCAGAGGGACTGGAAGGAAAGCATGTCTCTTTGCAGATGACACAAAGATCTGCAACAGAGTTGATGCACAAGGTGGGGTGGAAGGATGAGAAGGGACTTGGCAAGGTTACAGGAATGGTCAAATGTATGGCAGCTTAGATTTAATGCTAAGAAGTGCAAGGTAATGCACCTGGGAAACTAAAACCCAGGGGAAGAGTACACAATGGGGGGTGAGATACAAACAACAACAAAATTGGAAAGGGACCTGGGGGTAGTCATATCAGATGACTTAAAGGTGGGCAAGCAATGAGAGAGGCAGTAAGGAGGCTGGGGGATTGGGATGTATAGGGAGAGGCATCACCAGTAGAAAACAGGAAGTTGTTATCCCTCTGTACAGACAGCTGGTGAGACCCCATCTGGAGTACTGTGTGCAGTTCTGAGACCCAATCTCCGAGGACGAGACAAGATGGAAGCTGTCCAGAGGAGGGCAACTAAAATGGTGCAGGGTCTGCACCAGAGACATATGAAGAGAGACTAAAGGAGCTTAATATGCTTATAGCCTCTCGAGGAAAGAAGGGAGGGGGGACATGATAGAAACGCTCACGTACCTCATGGGAACTCAACAAAGTCCAAGAGGGTAGCATCTTTCAAAAAAAGAGTGTGCAAGGAACAAGGGAGCACAATTTGAAGATAGAGGGGGCTGCTCAGAGGTAATGTAAGGAAGTATTTTTCACAGAGAGGGTTGTGGATGCATGGAACAGCCTTCCGGAGGAGGTTGTGGAGTCAAAACAGTGGTTGAATTCAAGCATGCATGAGACAGCCATAAGGCAATTCTAGGGGGTGGGGGTAGAAAGAAATAGGCTGCTGGTTAACTAGGATCTACAGCTTATCCATTAGGTAGGGAAATGGGCAGACTGGGTGGGCCAAGCGGTCCTTATCTGCCGTCAAATTCTGTTTCTCCACAGAACTGAATGCGATTAAAACTGTCCTCTGGGTTTGGTGAGCTCAGTGCAGCTCCTGACTGGCTGATGTAGTTGTCCACTGTTAAAATTAATATTCATTAGCCTCCACTTGACACCCTACTGGTTTCCTGCATGAACACCAAGACACTGTCCTTTCCTCCTTGTCCAGGAATCATAGCTGCAGTCCATGGCACTCCTTTAGCTCTGACTGGCTAATAACAGATCAAAGGTAGCACAGATAGTGGCTGCAAATCAGTCTGTTCAAAGACCCAAACTTTAAGTTCACCATGCAGGCAAATCACAATATTTCAACAATATTGCATTTTGTTAACTGCCCCTCTGTCCTGGTATCCAGTGGCAAAGTAGGCAGAAAACAGAGCTCCCCCACCCGTCACTGGTGTTGTAAAGCTATCCCCCCGGCAGCAGCTAGATCTCATAAATATTCATAGCAGCCATGGTCGCTTCTCAGAGCAACAGCGCTCCCTTTAATTAATGGGATCTAAAAACACTGTTATAACATTTTTCATTTATCCCCCCCCCCCCAAGTGCCTCCAGGCCCCCGTCACTAGTTTTATACCCACAGGGGCCAGGACATACACTTAAAGGACTAGAGGAGCCACTAGAGCACCTTTCACAGTTAACACTGCAGATCTTACACACAGACGAGCTGGCAGCCACCAGCTCGCACATCCAAGCAGGCACCCTGCTCAAACAGCTGCACACTGTGCCATTCACCGAACCCCAAGTGGGCAGCTTTACTGGTATTTGCTCCTCCGGTCCTCCACTGAATTTAAGCACACAGAAGATAGCAGGAGCAAAGAGAGCCACAAACAGGGCCAAAGACTGGTGGGACAAGTGGGTGGGAAGATGAGCAGGCAAAGCAGTGCCCGAAGAGACAATTTAGGTAAGCCCTCACTGGTGTGTGTGTGTGTGTGGGGGGGGGGTTTACACCAAAAACCTTAATTTTTTTCCTTTTATTGCCTGGGGTGCGAGAAGTCAGGGTTGGAAACACTAATACCACATTTCCCTATTTTTGTGGTGTTAAGTTGAATTCTAACTGTTGCAAAAAACTGTGTTAAAGCACACATTAGGGTCGTTGAATGCAAAGAGCACAAAGTAGGGAAGTGAAAAACCATTGGAGTTTTGGGTCTGCAGAGTATTGCCAATTCAGTAGTGGTATTCAATCAGTTAGGCCTAATTGCTGGGATGAAGCGCTGGGGACAGGTCCTCCACTATGGTGTCTGCATAATGCAAAACGAACTGCCTGTTTGCTACAAGTTGGAGTAGGAGACTGTTCTTTCCTATAGCTTGGAGTACTCTTACCTCTGTTTCATACAAATATTACAATTACAGGGACGGTGATTTGACGGTGGAGAGTGCCACTAGACACCAGGAATAAATATTGCAATTATGTGGACAGTGATCAGAGGGTAGGGGGTGCCACTAGACACCAGGGAAAATGTTTACAATAACTGGAACAGCAATCGAAGGGTGGGGGGCCACTAGACACCACAGGGGGAGGATGGGGACAGCAATCAGAGGGTGGGGGGGCATCACTAGACAACAGGGATAAACAATATAACTACAGGCACAGCAATCAGAGGGTGGAGGTACCAACAGACACTAGGGAAAATAAGAAAAATAACGGGAAGGGTGTAAAAAAAATTTTTTTTCTGTTTGAAGGAATCCTTTCCTGTATCAAACGAAAACAGGATTCCTTCAAATGAAAAAAGAACTGAAAAAAAACCTAAGTCCAAAATCCCTTTTTGTGTCAAGGGATCTTTTTTTTTTTTTTTTTTGATATTTCTATTTTTCCCCTCCTACTGCCCCACAGAACCGCTCCATTGGGAGTTGCCCATTAAGCCTGCCCCTACCAGTGCCTACCTTATAACCTCCGGACCCTCCATCCGGCCTCGGCAACCCCCCCGGGCGGGGTTGGGCAGCCCCCGAATCCTTCAAGTCTTGTCAAGGTCCTGGGGTGGCAGACAGGCACTGGCACATCGGGACCCGGCTTGACGCTCCATCTTCCCGGATCTGAGGGGTGTTTTTCCCTGTTCTGTAAGGGCGTTGCCAGTCCCGGCGTCAAAAGCGCCAGCGCGTCTCGGCGATCTCCCTGATGATGCAGCCCTAGGGTGATTGGTCTGCAGGCCTCCACCCACGACCAATCAACCCCCGAGGTGCAGACGCTGTCATGCCCCCAGCCTCCCTCCAGAGGTCACTGCGTTACTCCGGTTGAATTCCCACCCCCCACCCTCCCCGAGAAGGCGAGCTGTCGGACGCTCAGCCATTCTCCCCCCCACTCAACCCCTGGCTCCTCAAATCTGCTCCCGAACCTGGGTCGCCGGCGTGGTGCGAGGTGTGGCATCCAGCGCCTCAACCCTCAGCACCACTGGGCCGAAAGGGATCCTTTTTCATTTGAACGAAAAAGGCGATATGGAAAAAGATGGGAAAATACTAAATCCAAAAGTTTTTCCATGTCAGGATCGAAAAAGGGCATAAGGCAAAAGCTGAAGCAAGTGATGAAAAAGGATTTTAAAACTTTAAATAAATTGTCACGGTCAATTCTCCAACAGTTAATCTGGAAGCCACCTAATGGAGTCCCGATCTACAAGATACATCCTTTGGTCTCTATGCAGGATGTTGTTTTGAGGTGTTGTGAAAGTTTTTTTCTTTTAAAACGGAAAACAAGATGGTGGCAAACAAAAAAGGAATTTTCCTTTACGAAAAAGGATACTTTTATGTTTGACCAAATTCTTTTTTCGTTCCAGTCACCTATCCAAAAGACTGTACTGCCCACTGACAGAAACTAAAATGTTAACTTTGCAACGGATTAATATTTTTTCAGTAAACAAGTGAAAGGTACATCTGTAGCACATGCCCTTTCTACCCTAAAAATTTCAGACTAAAATTCCAAACTCTCTGGGCACAAGACAATGACGCAAAAAACTGCATATTTTTACCTTTTTTTCGCTATATGTATCTCGGAATCCGCGCATCCAACTGGAACGAAACTTGCCACATCAAGAGATTTACTTCATGAGACTGTGCATGCAAACGTTCATGCAAATCCATTGAACGGTTGCGAAGATAAATATAAAAAACATTAGGGTTTTGAGTCTCTGGAGTCTTGGCGAATCAGTGGTCGGGTCTTCCTTGGGGTTGTCAACCCTCATGGCCCCCCCAGCCCATAGCCTGTAGTCCAAAGCACAAGGAACAGCTCCAAGCCAGTGCCTCATGGGGATGGAGTCTTCCAAGGTAGAGAATTATGTCATTATGTCTCGCCAACGTAATTTGTTGTTGCTTTCTTCATGGAGATCATGTGTGATGTTTGCTCACGTTATTGGAGTGAGGCAGTAAAAATGACAACCCCAAGGAAGACCCCACCACTGATTCACCAAGACTCTGGAGACCCAAAACCCTAACCTGTTTTCTTTTTGCTGCTTGGGGGGTGGAGATTTAGGGTTGGAAACCCTAATACCACACACATTTCCCACTTTTGTAGCGTTAAGTTACACTAACTGGTGTATTAACGAAGTTTTGTGCAAAGAATTTCCTTTCCTTTTGAGATAGTGCAATTGTGTCCTCATTCACGAAGGTCCCATCAGGGTCTGCATGAACAGATGCAGATGCCCTGCAGCAAGGAAAGACTCCGTCCACCTACAAAAGTACAGGTTGTGCAATGATAGATGTGAAGAATTTGTGCAGCTGTCTGGTGGACTGCGGAAGTGCAGGGCCCTGTGGTCCCTGCAGTTCTATGTGGTCATCGCTACAGATGCACAGGGCAAAGAGTGCATCTGTCAACTAATTCACAGGGCCCTCTGCCACCCAAGGGGGAGAGGCACAATGCCCTATACCAAGAGGACAGTTGTCTTCAGTGTATGGTGGCTGGGCCTGTGCAGACAACCCTGCACCTTTCATTGCCTGGATGGAGGGGTGTCACATAACAGCGCCATCCCTCCACCCTCACCTCATCTAGCTGGGTCACTGATCTCACCACCGAACTCGGCTTACCAGTACAGAATCACAAAGCATACCTGCTTGGGTCAAGACTGGCATTACACACAAAGTTTATTTATTTATTTATTTTTTGTTAATTTTTACCCCAGATTTTCAAGATACTTGTTTTATGATTCACCTTATAAACATGACATGTACCATTTATGGTATATTGGATGAAATGTCATTTCACACTAGAAGTCTGAAAACAGGATTTAAAACGCGACAGGTCACGTTTATGAAATGGTGTGGAAAAATGGCTACCGTATGTTGAAAGTTTGGAGTCAAATTATTTTAAATTAGTGAAGTTATGTGTAAATGCTGAAATACTGCCATGTTTACTGATGATCTGGGAAATTTACTGTATGTGTACACCAAATTTTCAGCATAGTCTTCTTGTTATCCCACCTCGTGAACCTAGTATTTCAAAATTTTCAAATCCCTGCCAAAACGTCTTTCCACGCCATGGACACGTCATTCTGCGCCACTGGTGTGAAAACACATTCTGGCCAGGATTTGGAAAATGACAGCTGCCATGTTTGTGAGGTGGTGTGAAAAAATGGCTATGTTTAAAATGTTTGATCAAAATATTTAAAATTACCAAAGTTACAAGTGAGCATATAAAAATTTCAAGGTACGTGCATAACTTTGCCATATTTATATATTCTGACCCCAAATTTTCAACATAAAACTTTCTTATGACTCCACCTCCTGAACAGGGTGGTGAAAATTTTCAAATCCCGCCCGAGAGGTGATTTCGCCGTTCAACTGCAAACTCACCTTTTGGGCCTGCTCTGCATAACTCCACCACCACTGGTCATGAGGTGGGACCCCAAAAAAAGGCTATGTTGAAACTTTGGGGCCAAAATATGCAGAAATGGCAAAGTTATATATCAAATTTAAAAACCCCACTGAAATACATTCAACTGCACTTACTTTAGTTTCTCATACTGCAGTCGGCTGTTCCAATAGCAAGACATGTCTTCAATCGGAGAGTGGATGTTCTCTCTCAGACATGTGAGGGTGTGTGGGTGATGTAGGGTGGTGGGTGCTCAGTGAGAGGTTGGGGTGGGGTTGGGGAACAGATCGGCAAGGGACCATTTTATTTTTTACAGGTTTAACAGAAAAAAAAACTTTGAGGTGACTGTTTTCTTTATTAAAGGTATAACATTAATGTGGGAATGGCAATCGGAGGGTGAGGGCCATCACTAGACACCAGGGAAAAAACAAACATAAGGGGATGGGGATCGGAGGGTGGGGGCACCACTGGACACCAGGGAAACATCAGATGAAGAAGGGGATGGTGATCAGAGGGTGGGGGTGCCACTAGACATCAGGGAAACATTATATGACTTAGGTGACAGTGATTGGAGGGTGGGGGATGCCACTAGACACCAGGAAAACATTATATGAATAAGGGGGTGGTGATTGGAGGGTTGAGAGGTGCCATTAGACACCAGGGAAACATTATATGAATGATAGGATAGCGATTGGAGGATGGGGTGCACTAGTCACCAGGGAACATTATATGAATGATGGTATTGCGACTGGAGGATGGGAGATGCCACTAGACACCATGGAAACATTATACAAATGATGGGATGGCAACTGGAGGATGGGGGGCGCCACTAGACACCATGGAAACATTATACGAATGACGGGATGGCGACTGGAGGATGGGGGGCGCCACTAGACACCATGGAAACATTATACGAATGACGGGATGGCGACTGGAGGATGGGGGAGTGCCACTAGACACCAGGGAAACATAATATGCAGGCGGGGATGGCAGTCGGAGGGTAGGGGGGTGCCACTAGACACCAGAGAAATGGAGGCTCATTACTCTCACAGCAACCTGCAGCACGAGTTCCAGCTGCAGCTGCAGAACTCGGGGAAGTCCCACTCTTCTCCTACAGAGAACACAGGTCAATGGCTTCTCTCACTAACTTGGGCACCCTGCATTTTGGGGTGCTCAGAAAATGCATCTGTGACAAGTTTAAAAAAAAAAAACTGCAGAATCTAGCTAAATGGGTCCCATTTGGCTAGGTTCAGGTGTTCGTTTTTAAAAGTTTGCATTTTCAGTGTTTGAGAGATTAAAATAAGAAATAAAATGGCGGCCAACGTGATCCGTATTTTTTCAGCACGAGAGGTAAATTATGGAAATAAGCAGTCACAATTGTTTTTTTTTTTTTTTTTACTGTTCATATCAGGACGCTAACTCTAAATTCGTTATAATTCTGGAACCATATAATGCTTTTTCACTAAACCTTTCAAAGGCACACCCTTGGCATGGGCCCCTTCAACCCTGAAAATATCATGAAAAAAATACCACATCATCTAGACTGCAGGTGAAAGCAAAAAATACCCAATGTTAAGTATAGGGAAACCAAAAGTGTTTTTTTTCTGTTATTTGGTGCTCCATATCTCGAAAACTGAACAAGATGCCAGCATGAAAATTTTCACATCTTGAGTCTCTGGCAGCTTGACTGTGCATGCCAAATGCTGGGCTATTTTGTAGAAGAAAAAAAAACAACAAATATGTTGCAGGTGATACCTCTTATTGGACTAATAAAAAGACTAGCTTTCCAGAGATAATACTCTCTTCTTCAGGTCAGGTCAGTCCAGGACTATTTTGTTAAATGACGCCAAAGTTATTAAGTTGCAAAAATTGGGGTTTAACATTAAACAGCCTACTCGACCCTAACTACAGGGGTGCTATAGTTAGGGCTGCAGCCACAAAAGTAGGGAAATGTGGCGTTAGGGTTTCCAAACCTAACACCCCACATGTGCATACCAATGGGTGTCAGGGATGTGTCCTGGGGTTTGTCAGCCTTAACACTCACCCCGTTCCATAAGTAAATAAGCTGAAATGGGTACAGTACAGGAGAAAAGGTTGAGAGTTAGGGCTGACAACCCCAAGGCACACCCCCAACACCTGTTGGTGTGTGCAGGGTGGAGGTGGAGTGTTGGGTTTGGAAACCCTGAAGGCACATTTCCCGACTTTTGTGGCTGTAACCATTATGAGAACATGAATGCATTTTTTTGCAATTTATTTCCTTTTTTTTTTTTGGAGATAGCATAGTCTTATCCTTAATTGCCCATGGGAGCGCAAGACCCTGTGGGCCCTGTGCTTCCATTTATAGGACAACAGTGACCAAATTGTCAGCATAGCCAATGTATTACCCCACCTCATGTACCCAATACAAAAAATGTTCGAATCCCCATCAAAACGCAATTCTGTGCAACTGCA
Organism: Neoceratodus forsteri; assembly: GCA_016271365.2. Classification (NCBI taxonomy): domain Eukaryota; kingdom Metazoa; phylum Chordata; order Ceratodontiformes; family Ceratodontidae; genus Neoceratodus; species Neoceratodus forsteri. The sequence goes on from JADMNL010000023.1 coordinate 438,694,942, forward strand.
AGCCATTCCACAACACAGGTGCAAAAACACATTTTGGGCAGGATTTGAAAAATGACAGCTGTGGCATACATGAGGTGGGGTAATAAGGTTATGTTGAAAATCTGGGGTGAAAAATATTTACAATTTCCAAAGTTATGAGCGGGCATAGTGAAACTGCAACAAATGGTCATAACTTAGGTATTTTTTCAAATTCTGACCTCAAATTTTCAACATAGTCGTCTTATGACATCACCTCATAAACCACATAGGTGAAAATGTTAAAAATCTGTGCCAAAATGCCATTCCTAGCCACAGGGGCAAAAACAGGTTTCAGACAGGATGTGAACAATGACAGCTGTACTGTTTATGAGGTGGTGTAAAAAAATGGCTATGTTGAAAATATGGAGTCAAAATATTGAAAATTACCAAAGTTAAGCATGTGCATAGAAAAATTTCAATGAACACACATAACTCTGCCATTTTTAGGAATTTTTTCACCAATTTTTAAACACAGCCTTTTTGGGACCCCACCTCATGAACACTGGTGGTGAAATTTCATTATTCTGTCCCAAAAGGTAATTTCGCACATGGACCACAAAATCACCTTCCGGGCCCAAGTAACAAAATTACAGTGCCAGTGTTCATGAGGTGCGGTCCCACAAAGGGCACATTGAAAATCTGATGAAAAAATTCCTAAAAATGGCAACATTATGAACATAAGGTCAAAATGCCACTGAAATACATTATACAGCACTTACCTTGATTCCTTAGTTCACAGTTCAGCTTTGAAGAGTGCAGATGTGTCTCTGTCCACAGAAGAAGACAGCATATGACCTACAGTGGTAAGTATAGGGTAAGGGATGGGGGGTGAGTGGGTGGGTGCTTAGTGGGAGGGTTGGGATGATGGAGGGGGACAACAAAGGACTGTTTTCTTTTTTTTCAGGTAAAAAACCAAAACACATTGGGGTACAGTTTATTTTACAGGTACAAGTAATAAATATTTCAGGACACTGGGGGGGCTCCCCAGTGTCCCACACTGCTGGGGGTAAGGGGGCTTGTAATTCTGACACAGGTATTGGGCACCCCAATGTTGGCACATTCAATAAAACAATGGGCTGTGGGGGTGGGACTAAAATAAAAATTAGGGGACAGTGATTGGAGGATGGGGGGTGCCACTAGACACAATGGACAGTGATCAGGGGATGCCACTATACACCAGGGACAGCGATCAGCTGGTGAGCAATGCCACTAGACATCAGGAAAAAGGGCGGTTCACAGCTAACACTGCAGCTGGCAGCACAACTTCAGCTGCAGCTGCAGAAGTGAAGAAATTCTCACTGTTCTCATTCAGAGAATGCTGGGGAAGCGCTCCTCTTGCAAAGCTGTGCACCCAGGATTTTTAATGCAAAGACAACATATTAGTGGGCACAATATTAAAAAAACAAACATCAGAATCTAGCTAAACAGGTCCAGTTTAACTAGGTTCTGATGCTTGTTTTTAAAAATCTTAGCATTTTTTTGTATTTTCCATGTTTGTCAGTTTGCAGAAAAAAAAATCAACGAGATGGTGGTTGGCAGGACACAAAAAATGTTTGGTGCCCTGCCAATTCAGTGGTGCGAAACCAAAAAAAAAAAAAAAAAATAGCATTTGCCGCATCAAATGTTTACTTTTATAGCTAAAGGTTAACTCTGAAACCCTACAGCATATGTGCAGGTCAGAGAAAATGAAATTTAAAAGCCTTATTAACTCTAGAATCCTTAAAACATTTTGTCACCAAACCTGTCAAAGGCACTACCTTGGAACATGATACATGTCCCCTGCAAGTGTGGGGCAAAAATTCCTTCCAATTTGGCTGCAGGTGACAGCAAAGAAAACGGGCTCTGGCAGAGCCACTACAACTGTGAATGCATTAACTAGATAAGGGTGTTTCATGGGCTTAGACATAAATGTTGTTTATTTATTTAAAAAATATCAGACTTACAAACCTTTGAGCAAGCTAACTGGGATTTCTGTAAGACGACAGCTACTAAATAGCTCTCCATTATTTTTGTTTTCTCTGTGCATCAGGTCTAGCTAGCAGGAGTGTTTTAACATCAAAAACACAAATAATGAATTAGAGCTATTAGCAGCTGTTTCCTTACAGAAAACCCAGTTAGATAGCTTTCAGTTATCTGCTGAACTAACTGTTGACATTTTTTTTCCCCAATTGTTTAACCAGGTGAGACACACTAAACCGAAAACTTGTTTACAGGTGCAACCTGGGAGCACAGGGAAGTTAAGTGACTTGCTCTGGGTCACACAGTATGCAAGTGGGGGCTATGGGATTCAAACCCAGGTCTCCAGATTTGCAGCTCAGAGCCTTAAACCACTGCCCAGGGAGGCAGTATAGCGAGTTTGTGCTCCCTGGATAAGAACAGTTACAAGGCTCTGCTGTTGCTAAACTAATTTTAAAGGAGTACACATGCTAAATCTAAGGGCATGGTTACATCACTGTCACATGAGACAGGGGGCATCGTAGGAGAAAGAAAGCCAATAAAACTATTTGTTGTGGAGATCCCCAGGGGTCGCAAAACTACCATACAGCTAGCAGGCAATTTAGGAAAAACTCCAAATAGTAGACAGAGGAAAGGACACACTAGGACTTAACATACATATCAAAACACTCTACATAACGTATCTTTTTTGCACATTTTGGGTGGACTACTCCTTTAAGTGATTTGAGCAGGGTCAGTATGCAAGTGGGGGCTGTGGGAGTCAAACCCAGGTCTCCAGGTTTGTAGCTCAGAGCCTTAAACCACTCCCTACTTAACCATTTACAACACGGTTACACTTATATATAGTACATACTTCTCAAACTTGAAAGAAAAAATACATTTTATCATCAAAGTCTCTATTTACCAAGTACTGTGCCCATGTTTAAAATAATTTGAACCCCTCCAAAAAATGTGCCCTGACATGAAACTGCATGTTTAACTGTAAAGACAATTAAAATTTGTATTTCTAAATGCATTACTAACACCAATGCTTCATGATTAAAACAATTTCACCCCGTGACAGAAAGCATTCTGGAAAGATTACCTTGGCAAGGTGCTATAAAAAACCTGAAAAACAGGTTTAATGGAGTGAATGCTGACATCCTATTTCTAGTGTCCATGATAAAATAAAAAATATTTACGATTTTTTTTATGTCAGCTCTGATCAGAATAGCTTTTAAAATCACCAATTCTTTTCTTGTTCAAAGTTTTCTAATACATCTCAACTTAAAAGAAAAAAAAAAACACACTTTATCATCAAAGTCTGTTTTCAGCTTCCTACCATACACTTCATTTGTAAAAAAAAAAAAAAAATATCTCGTCACAGACCACAATCAGCACTAACTACTAACAGAATGCTGATAACTACATTTACAATTTAGCAAATACTTGAAATTTAACTGAGTGGGGCTTCTTTAAGAAAACAGCTAGAGTCTGTTAAATATAGCATTTTATAGCACTGATGATCTGGGTAGTTGGATCAGAGTTTGAATCCCACAGCCCCACAAAAAAAAAAAAAAAAAAATGAAAATTTTCTTACAGAGCTCGATGTATGTCTAGGTCTCCTTCTGAGGCCCCAGGCAGCTTTGATAATCTTTTGTTCCAAAGAATTCTTAAGTCAATTTGAAGGCATTAAATATCTTCTGTTCTGTTCTCCACTGCCAAGGCATGTCTGTTGGTTGATAAGGTCCCAAACTAGTGCATCTCATTACAGCATGCTAGAGCTATCTCATGCCCCCCTCACATGAATCAGAAAAAAGTTTGGGGTGGAGGCGGAGGTGGATCTTACTCCAAAAAAAACCTAATGCTACCTCCCACTACTCAGGTTCCAGTTCTTGTACCACCCATTTAAGAAAGAAAATAGTACCCTGCAACCACTGACTAACATGAAAGCGTATTTATTTGAGGGCGTAAAACATTGCTTGGAGGAGGGTAAGGCAGAGGAGACTATTTACACCTTCACCAGTTCCACGGACGGAAAACATGACATCACTCCTTTTGTACATGCAATGCTCCTGTTGGCTCCACCCACAGTCATAAAACAAACAATGCTACGTATAGGGAAAAAATTAGACATTTTCAAAAAATGACATCAGGATCTCAGAAACTGCACAAGCTGCTGTCACAAAAATTCCCACCCTTCAAGAACATGCCTCCTAGACAAGAAATACAAAATGTCAGCTCATGTTATCAAAGGGAGCCAAAAGATATTATTGTGCATTAGAGGAGTTTAACACTGAATACCCTACTCAACCCTAACTATCGGGGCACTACCATGCCCCTATATTATAGATAGAGTGTAAATAAATATCACTGCATATTTATATATATATATATATATATATATATATATATATATATATCTTTGTATAGCCTAATAGCTTAGAGATAAGAGCCCAAATCTGTGAACCTGAAGATCTAGCAGGCCTGTGTTTGAATCCTTAAAGCACCACTTTGTTTACTGTGTGACCCTGAGCAAGTCTCTGAACCTCCCTGTGCTTCTGGGTTCACACCTAGAAACAAGTTTTGGCTTAGAGTGCCTTTACCAGCCAAAAAAATTCTAAATAACTCTCAGTTACATCACTGGAAATATCAGTCTTTCCAATACGGTCTTCAATATCAAAACTTTAACCTCATACAGTGTACACTACACTGAAGAGTCCTAAGAGGGTGACACACATGACTGTAGTTTGCCAGTCTCAGCCTATACTGGTTGAGAGGTAAAAATCTGTTTATAAGGCTATGTCTGCTCCGCCGAAGTCTTGTAGGTCTGTCTTTCACATAGATCTGCATATCCATGTTGTCTTGCACCCAAATTGAGGCTTTAGACTTTGTGTGTGGTTTGGAGAGAGGCACAAAAATGAAACAAATCAGGACACCAAGGAATTCAGAGATGAGTTTTGAATTTAATAAAAAAAAAAAACTACTGCAATTATAAAAGAACAAACAAATGGGGGACTGGTATTTAAAATCCATCTTCCACAGAAAATTCAGGTTTACAGAGAAACTGCAGTCCCCTTTAAAAAAGAAATTACATTTTCAACACCAAGCACTGACGACTAGACATTGATGGAACAATAAACAGAAGAACAAGTTCTGAATACATCTGTCATGGTTGAAGAGGCATCATCCCTTCTCTACATGCTAATAAATGCTTTATATCATTCTAGATAAATGCGTTGTGTCACTATGAAAGGGGGGCTAGATAAACCACAGTTTCTTGCAGTAATAATTCTGCCTCATCACATTTTTGCTTTCTATCCCCCCAGCCCACCCCCATGGTTAACTTGTACATCAATAATGCATTGTTTGAAAGAGAATCCTTGCCCCATCTTAGGATCAGGAAACATGTCAGTATCTCGCTGACATTATAGATTGACTCATTTCTCACTGCACCATAAAACATCTAATTGTCAGAGACTTATGCCAATGTTTATGGTAATTAGTGATGCATTACTGTTTAGCTATGCGATACTGACTGGGGAGTGGGATGCATTGATATAACAAGAGGAAGGGAAAAGCAGCAATCAAACTAAAGTATATAGGGGTCTCCTACTAGCTCTGTTAAGGGGGCTGCTCCTTTGGTGGCAGACTCCTGCCTTGGAAGCCTGAGAGTTTTAAGTTCAAATACTGTGCCTCCTGGTTTAGAAATAGGAGGCTGCAGTATTATGGAATGCTCAGCAGGTGGCAGCAGTGACAGAAACCTCAGAAGGAGGGAGCAGAATTTCTACAAGACTAGAAAGGTAACGAATGGCCTGCCCCAGGTATACTTCCAGGATAATATTAAGGTGGCAATTATTTGCCTATAAGGAAGATACAGTGATGTGACATCACATGAGCTAGAACATCAGATCCCTGGTGTTGTAGTCTTAATAATATGCTTAAACCAGACAGCACTCAAAAAATACATGAAGTAGACTTTAAAAATGTCCTTGTTCCGAGAGCCAATTTGTTCTCCATTGTGGTATTACCTAGATTGTACTTAACAAGTACCCTAACAGCCTACTGTATATCTGGTTATTAGGGCTGTTACTTTCCTCTGAACAAGTTTAGCACAACCTGTTGCACTCCTCAACTGCCATATGTGCTTTCGTGACCTTAAGTAACCTCCCCAAGGGTTTTGCACCTGGATTATACAAGTGTTTGGCTGCTAGTTGTGCAAAAGCAGTTTCACAAAATGCAACACAGCCTCGCTACGGTGGTGCCATGCACTGTGGGGTGGGGTGGGGTTAGTAGTGAGACTGTTTGTGGGGTTTCCCAGCGACGCAGGACAGCCAGGTGCAGATCAGCATTGCGACAGCGGCTCCGCCTCCAGTGCAGTAATATGCCCAGCCCAGTTTGCAGGCTCCTGTTGAGGAAGAGAAAGAGAAAGACAGATCATTAAGAATTCCATAGTTCCTGGTGAACTAGCAGGTGTGCTGTAGCGCCAAGGTGGCAGCCATAGCATCTCCCACTTTGATCGGTGCAGCAGTACATTTTGATGCTTCTGCTATCTGCCATGGCAGAGATACAATGTCAAGTCACAAAATTACTTTGGCATTCTCAATAATATTACAGCACAAATTGAACGAAACAATATAGGCCTTTAGTGTCTGCTAGCGGTCAGTACCAAGGACGTATAACAGCAGGAAAGCACAAACTGGGGCACTTAAAAGTTAAACATTGCTACACTGCTGAAACTAGGCAAAAACATAGCTTCAACAATTGTTTTTCCTTACATAGATTCTGGATGTTAATTTAATGTATTGCAAATAAAACTTGATTTGTCTAAACTTTATAGTCTACTATAAGGTAGCTAGGTTTGCATAATGTACTGTAGGCCCTCCAATACAGTCATCACTGCTCATTACTTAAAACTTAATTGGTCTTTCCTTGCCATAAGAAGAGAGTGAATTTGGCAAAACTTTTTATTTAACAAGTTACTAACACTTCTTAGAAAACTTTGGAAAACATGATATTTAGAAACCGTACAGTTTGTATTTAATATATATTCTGTATATGTCCCCTCTCCTGGAATTATTGCTAAGGAAATTTGCACAAAACCTGTATCTTTATTCCCTAGAGTTCATTGTCCTTACAGCTTATTTCTCACTTGAAATCATAAGCCTCCGTTTTGACATCATAGTCTGTTGCCAAGAGAATAACTGTAGTGCCACAAGCAGAGTACTATGACTTCAGGTGGGGAATAAGCAATGAGAGTTCATAAACTCTCAGGGAACAAAGATCCTCAGTAATAAAGACAGGGAGACAAAAGCTGTCCCAGTGGCGCAGAGGGCTTAGCACTTAGCGCGTTACCTCTCCCACGCGGTGACCTGAGTTTGAAAATGAACTCCGACCGCCCGGGGCTAAGCTGGGGGGCTGAGAGTAGGATCAAGCAGCCGACAGGCAGCTCTCATCTCCCAGATTGGGGAGGTTGGTCTTCCTGGTGCTTGGCTGCCACCAAGTGGAGGCTCAGTGGTAACGCTATGCAGATGGGGGCCAGATACTAGGCCAGGATGTGTGGAGCGGGGCTGCCAGTTCTGTCCTGCATGCATGCTTTCACATGTGTGCAAAACTCAGCTTGCTGAAGCCCCGGGATAATTTAAGGAGAAAAGAGGAGGGGAAAAGGGACAGGCACAGCAAGGGCATGTGATGCCCATTGGTCACATCTCCACCCACCACGTCACCGGGTGGCCTTCAGTGAGGCACCAAATAATATGCTTCAGGGGCAAGGATGGACCTCCCTCTCCTGACTGCCACAGGGGGTAATCTGTGTGGGTACCCTCACTGCTGAGGGTCCTGGAGAGATGATGGATTGGGGAGAGAGTGGCAGCCAGCAGAAGGGAACCTCCCTTGCCCTTCCGCCGGGGCCAAAAACAGAGTATGAAAAAAAACAAAAAAAACCCACAAGACGAAATACAGAATGTATGTGAAACATAGGTTGAATTGTGTCCAAATACATATCAACATACAAAGAGGCCAGCAGAAGAAAGCCATTTGGTCTATTTAGTCTGCTTGTATTACAGGGTCCACAGCTTGAGCTACTGACCTTGCCTCCCCTCCCCTTCCCTTCCCCACTCCTCCCATCCTTTCCATCCTCCCTACCCATGATCCTTGCCTTTCCAGCCTCTCTTGAAGCTACCTACCATCTTCAACTAGACCGCCTCTTCTGGCAGCACATTCCAAGTATCCACCACCCAATTCAGTGCTTCTTGACCTCCCTCCTAAACCTCCCCCTTCCAGCTGAAGACTGTGCCCCCTCCTGTTATGGTTGCCACTTAGCTTAAAGAGACTCTCCTTATCCATCTTATTTATCCCTTTCCAAATACCTGAAGGTTTCAATCATGTCCACTCTTTCTCTTTCCTGTCCTCCAGGTAGTACAGGATCAGTGCCCTCAACTTCTCCATGTATGCCTTACCCTGCTGGCCCATCATTGTTTGTAGTTCTCTTCTGGACTTTCTCCAGCAGCTTAATGTCCTTTTTGAGGTATGGGAACCAGAGCTGAACTCCTTACTCTAGATGTGGCCCCACCAGTGACCTGTACAAGGGCAGTATAACCTCCCTCTCCTACTACTGACCCCCTTAGCTATGCATCCCAGCATCTTGTTTGTCTTTGCTTCTGCTTTCTTGCACTGCCTGGAGTGCTTCAGGCCACAAGTGATCATCACTCCCTGGTCCTTCTCCTCCCTCTGATGCAGATACCTGGACTCCACCCAGGCAGTACTCTGTCCCGGAATTCTTGTCTCCAATGTGCATAACTGCATTTCTTGGCATGGAAGCCAAGCTGCCAGATCCCAATCACCTCCCCAGCTTTTCTAGATCATTCTATAGGTCATGTATCCTTTCAGCTGTGTTTACCCTCCTGCAGAGCTTGGTGCCATCCATGAATAGGGACACTTTACCCAAATGTCATTGATGAAAACACTGAACACCACCAGTCCCATCACCAAGCCCTGAGGGGCCCCACTGGTTACCTCTCTGGTGCCAGATAACTCTCCCCCCAACAACCACCTCTGGGTTCTGTCCTTCAGACAATTTTCCACCCATCCATCTGGTCGTCTACTCCCCAACCCTGCAGATCCACCAACTTCCTTATCAACCTTTTGTAGGTACAAAGTATTTTAGTTCCAAGATATTGATCTGACCAAACTATCTTACTAGAATCTCAACATTACTTGCAAGACATCCCTTGTAAGGGGTTAAAAGTACCAGAAATTAAAAAAAATCCATTTGGCCAAATGACTTTTTTTGCACACAGCAGCCTCCTTTTGGAATTGAGTATCTCCTCAAATGCATCAGTTACCAACTTAAACTCCTCATACCATATCAAACAGCTTGATTTTGGGTATTACTGCCCCCCCCATGGCTTTGGATAGGCAACCAGACTGCTACTTTACTGCTATTATTATCAGAAATTGTATCACCTTGCTGTTTGCAACTCTCTGGGTCGTGCCTGAAAATGGCCAGTGCCTCTGCCCTGAGTGCATCACCTACCCGGGTTCAGCTCACTCAGCCCATGGCGCATGTCTGGCGTCATCAGGAAATTCTCTAGTCCCCATAGTGCATATGTGCATCAGATATTCACTTCATCTCATCCCCAGAGCGCATATGTGCGTCCTGCACTTCTTATGCACTTTCTGAATCAAACAATCAGGAATAAGGTTATTGGTAAGTGCAGATCGGTAGGAAACATTCCTACCTACCAGAATACCGACTTTATATTGGACACATTCGCTACCTTTCAGATTTTTTTAGGTTTTAATTTGGGTTAAAAAGTGAAGAAAATGCTATTTTTCTCCATTGCAGGTACCATTAAAAAAATTGAAAATTCTAGAAACGTGTGATCCCTGATTTGAAAGCTCTTTTCAGTTAGTATGCTGGTGTCTGGGAGCTAGGAGGTGTACTTTTTTTTTGTTTTGGGATTTAAAAAAAAAAGTGTAAAAATGTGATTTTCCTCCATTTCAGGTACTGTAAAATAAAACTGTAAATGCTAGAAATGTGTGTGACCCATCATTTGAAAGGTCTCTTTAATGTGCACAATTATCATGCTGATGTCTGGGGTCTAGGAGGTGTACTTTTTATGTTGTAGGTTTTTATTTGAGAACACAAATGCTCTTTTTTTATCATTTCAGGAACTGTAAAAAAATATCTGCAAATGCCACTAACATGAGTTACCCATCATTTTAAAGCTCTTGTTATTGTGAACATTTTCTGTGCAGGTGTCTATGGTCTAGGAGGCATACTTTTTTAGTTATCGTGGTTTGTGCGTCATGTGGGCAGTTGTGCAGAGCATTTTTCCGAATTCAGTCGGTTTACTGGTGTTATGTACTGGCACATGCCTTAGTTTATGGTCTGTTTTATTACGTAAAACAGCTCAGAAATAATCTAAACTATGGTAGTGTAATGTACAGATGTTGGTGTGATGGAAAACCATCATACAGCAGACATTTGCCACTTCTAAGGTTTTTTTTTTTTTTTTTAAAAGAAAAAATTTTAAATTTTCATTGTTACATGCTCTGTAAAAAAAAAAAGGTTAATGCTACTAACATGTGACCCCTCATTTTAAAGACTTTTTTATTGTGAGCAAATTTCGTGCTCTAAATTTTGTGATAGGAGTTATACTTTTTTAGTTATTTATACTCCAAGTCGGAGTGTTACCATTTTAATTCCGAACATTTTAACTGCTCAGAAAAACAGCAGTTTTTACACAGGAATATAACACTCACTCATGATTCCATTCTAGAGCTGAGTGAGTTAATAAAAACAAAATGAATAAATCATTTTGTCTGCTGCTCATTAGTGTCATTTTCTTGCCATAGCTAATGTGCTGCTAATTACTCTGCCTGCTGCAGTTTCATTCATGTTCATGGTATAGCTGAAGTATTGCTAATTAGTCTGCTGTATTTTAGTGTCATTTTCATGCTTTAGTTATGCGTCAGTTTCCGGTCCATTAATGATATACTACCAATTTATTCTGCCTGCTGGTAGTTAGCATTACTTTTCTGCTGTAGTTAACAGTAATCCAGCCCTTTAAGTTACCACTCATATCATACTGCCTATTGCTGGTTGTGCTACTACACTGTCCTACTGCCTCTCTGCTCTGCCCTTGGTAGCCATACATATACTGTCTTCCCTATCTGGGTGCAGCTCACATCCCCTCACAGTACTAACCCTGCCACCCCTCCTAGGTATAATCCTTACTATTAGCTTGCTCCCTATCTGGGTGTTGCTCCCATACTCCTTCTCCCCTTGAGTCCATCTCTCTGCTGAATTTACTACCCCTCCAACCCTTGCAGCCCTCCTTTCTAGATACAGCCTATTGTTTTTACAGCTTCCATACAATGCTCTATTACTCAGGACAACTGCATAAAACCTATCCACTATGCTGTTAATTAACCTCACTCTCCTCCCCCTTATAGCCTCACCCTGCACCCTCCCCAGTCTTCCTTCCTCTATCCTCTCCCTTCCCCATCCATCCACCCTCCCTTCTGCTAGCCTTCATCCCCCCCCACCCCCAACACTCACCATGGCCTCCTGGGTGCAGCCTCCTCCTTTTTCATCTGGATCCACCTTGATGCACTCAGGAGTCTCTGCCGCTCCTCCCCCTCCCTCCCTCTACTTCACACATGTGTCTCACAGGCTCCTTTAAGCATTTTGTCTTTTTGCTACTCATTCTAGCAGATGACATGGAACTCAACACTGGTCCTGCCCAGACATCTGCCTTACCTCTCCCCGAAGGGTTGAGAGTAGCACATGTTAACATCCACAATGTCCTCCCCAAAACTGACCCTCTACAACCACTATTGGTAAACCTCAACTCTGATGTCCTGGTGATGTTGGAGTCTTGGCTCTCCCCCCCAAGATCCCAGATACTGCCACGGCATCCCTGGCTTCTCAATCATCCACCAGGGTCATACTAAGACAGGCAGAGGCCTAGCCCTCTATCTGTCCTCCAGCATCCAATTTGAACCTGTTCTGTCGGTCTCCTCCCTTTTTGTCTATGGGATGTTCCTACTGAAACTTTCCTTCCTCTTCTCTGTTCCTATATTCATTGCTGGTGTTTATTGCTGCCCTGGCATATCCCTGCCCTCTGTCAATGAGCTCCTCCTCACCTTGCCTTCCCTTCCAATGCCTCTTTTGGTGAGTTGCACATCCTAAGCAATGTCAACTTCAATTGACTGTCATCCTCCCATCATAAATTATGCCAACATGTGAAATCGCTCCATCTTACCCAGCTGATCTCAGATCCTACCAGACTCAATCCCAGAAACCCAAACCACTCCCTTCTGGACTGGATCCTTTCCTCCCACCTCCACTGCACTGGGAATGCCAGTACCTCCCTAATGCCCTCAGTGACCACTGTTTGGCCTGCATGCACAAAATCCACTGCCCCAAAGCCCCCACTAACTTCATCCAGCTTAGATCCTTCTGATTCCTGGATCTATCCTCATTACTTGCTCGCCTGATGGCAACCAGTTGAGTTGCTGGTCTGTCACCATGCACATGACCTTGCCTGGTGGATCCTCAAGTGTACTAGCTCCACATCTGACCTTGCTACATACAATTCTCTTCTTAATGTCTGTACCAGACCTACTAGGCTTGTGAAGGCTGACCACTTTGCATCCACGCTCCAGAACATCCTTAACCACCCCTCAAAGTTCTGGAAGAACATCGATACCCTCTTCTCCCTGCCCTCCCAGCCCCATCCTTAAGGTAAGTGACTCCCTCATCTGCAATCACACAGTAGTCACCTCTTCTTTAAGCTCCTTTTTCACCACCTGTGCATTCCCCCTCCTTCCCTCCACCTCCCCAACACTCCCTCCCCTTCTGCTCCAACCCACTCCTCTCCCCCACCATCCCATCTCCTTCTCTCCTACCACTCCCTTCATGTACCTCAAGGTCCTCCTTTCTCTTACTCCACACAAAGGAGGAAGCCCTGATGGCCTTGACCCCAAACTCCTGTCTCTCTCCCTCTCCGGCCCAGCCATTGCCCTTCCCATCACCCACAGTCATTTGTCTCAGTCCCTCGTATGTGGAAGCAGGCCACTGCCATCCCCCTTCCCAAAGGGGGAGACCACTCCCTCCCTTGCTAAAATGTTAGGAACACCTGATCCTTTCCCAGCTCTTTCTCCTTTCCTCCCTGTCTGGCTTCAGGAAAATACACTCCACCACCACCTCCCTCCTTAGGCTCACTAACTCCATTCTTTCTGGCATGGACCATGGACTGGTCACCTCACCCATCTTTGTTGACCAGGCCAAAGCCTTTGGCTCCACTGCCCACTCCATCTTCCTGGGCAGGCTAAAGTGGCCGAGCACTCCTTCTTCTCTGTTGAGTGGTTTTGCTCATACCTGGAGGGTAGGACCCAAGCTGGCCATACTGGTGATGTCATCTCCCTATCTGCACCGGCATCACCCAGGGATCAGTCCTTGGCCCCATCCTATTCCCCATTTTCCTAAATGACCTTCCTCTTGCTTGCTCTTCTGTGTCCATTCATATGTATGCTGCAGGGTTTTAAATAATTGATTAGCAGCTATTTTCTTGGGACAATACTAACTGTACAGAAAGCATTTATACAGATTTTCTAGAAGTGTTATGTTTGTTAAACACAGTGAGGCAAGTGCTATGTATTTTCACAATGTTTTAAAACTTTTATGAGCAAAACGCTAATAAATTTTTAGAGTTAAATAAAACTCTGTGCAGCAGACAACATGGTTCTCTACACCTCTGGTTCCTCTGCCTCTGACCTCACAACCTGTCTCCAACTGGATTTCAACAACACTTAGCACTGGTTTCAGCCCAACCAGCTGTCCTTCAATGCCAATAAAATGGTCTCCATGACCTTCAATACTAGACAAAGACTTGCCAAGCTATTCCCTCCCCACTCTTTCCAGACTCTTCATGGTGCTGTGACTGAGGAGGTCTCCTCTTTCCAACACCTCAGAGTATGGTTGAATTGTCTTCTGGACGTCTCTACCCATGTGAACGCCATCCACAAGAAACTGCACCCTAATCTTGGAGGTACTTTACAGAAACAAACCAAGTATTCCATTTCCTTCTGGTAGAGAGATCATCATGAAAATAATTCCATCTATCTTCAATTATGGTGACACTTTATATAGCACTGCTCCCAAGTCCACATTTGCCAGGCTGGATTCCCTGTTTCACTCCTGCCACTTTGCCATGGATTACCTCTCCATAATTCAACAATGTTCTCTGTATTCCTCCCTCTTATTGCCCTCTCTTGATGCCAGGTGTCATAGCTTACTGTGCCACCTTTGTCTCCAAATTCTGCCTGGGTTCCCTCCCTCCACCTTTTCTTTGTCCTCTCTTCCCCTACTTCCACCTTCTATATCTTTTGCAGGTCTGACATCCACTCTTTCATTCTATCCCCTGTAAAATCCTCTGCTGGTCAATCTGCTTTCTTCTTCTGCTTCCACAAACTTTGAAGCACCCTCTTCGTTGCTATTCATAATGTTCCCTCTTCCCCATCACTGAAATCCCTCCTCCGTGATTTCACTACTCACTTTTACAGCTGCTACTGATCCTCAGTTAATCCCACTGCTCCTCCCTCTGTTAGGAGTGTTCCTCCCCCACTACCCTGGTTTATTGGTCCACTTCTCCCACTGACTGGTCTTCCGCTATACTTGCAATGTCCCTTCCCTCCCTTATTTTGCTGCCGGTTGCATAGTGCTAAACTGTTGCTAGTGATATGCTATGTTCTACACCAGTTACTTTGTGCTTCCTCTCAACTGTCTACTTCATTATTTCTACTTTTTATAATTATGGTTTTCTAATTGTAACAACACTGATGTAACTTATTACTGCACTCTCCACATCCCCTTCCCCAGGACACAAATTGAAACAAACAAGCTGTTAAATCAGTTTTTTTCTGGTCAAACTCTTGAAATAAATAAATGCATTGATTAATTAATTCTGCTTCATATAAGGCACGTATCAAGAAATGGATCTCTTTTGAATGTGATTTATTCTTGAACTAATGTCATTTTTATTGTGTATTGCATTTTCTGTTAATTTATATTTTGTGTATCACTTTTTCACTGCTATAACCATGATCTATGCAGGACGATCCTAAAAATTGGTCTTGTACCTAGTGATCTAATCCTGCTTAAATATAAATAAAAGTCAGTTCAATTCAGTTCTAATTACATTTGAGAACAGTAAGACTGAAGTACTATATAAATTAAGGGTACTCAAGATTCTGACTCGGTGTGTCTTGCGTCACCAAATACCTTTGGGATTTCATTATAATGATTTTAGTAGTAGCAGTAGTATTACACTAGTGGGGGGGCTAAGAGGGGGGACAAGTGGTGAGGGGGGAGTTAAGGGTGACACTGGGGGCTTTTAGGGTCTGTTCCCCCGAAGAACAAAATGAACAGCAATCCGGCCTCCTCTTGTGTTTACAATCGTGAGAAACGGCAACACAGCAGGTGAGATTTAGTGGACGCTATTTTACCACACAATCTCATCTGATATGTTCATGAGTCAGAAATCATAGCTGCTCCAAATTAAGAAACTACAGTTACGTAAGAACTTACCGTAACAGTAGATCTTCGAGAGAGGCTCTTTCAATAGGTAATCACATATAGGACTGACGCCCGCCCGGCTGGGGCCTGAAAAATTTCTAGCTAGCAGCCTGACGGGACCGCACCCACATCAGGTGACCGCGCCAAACGACATCGGTATAAGGGCGTCCCGGACGCCCACCTTCCAGTTCTTTCCTGCCACAGGCCGGAAGGCCGGACGAGAGAAAGCAGATATTTCCCTCAATGGAAAAGGAGCTGAAAAAGCCTAGGGGATGGGCGGGAAGGTATTACCTACTGCAAGAGCCTCTCTCGAAGATCTACTGTTATGGTAAGTTCTTACGTAACTGTACTATCTTACTTCGAGAGGGCTCTTGCAGTAGGTAATTACATATAGGACAGAATCCCAAGCAGTCTGGAACAAGTGAAAGGCACCGGGAGGAGGAACTACTCCAAAAAGTAGTAAATAATCTAGCAGGTCTCAAGAAAGGAGGCCTTGCAAGACAGCTAACCCGAAGCCTGCTCTACGGTGAGAGACAATGTCCAAACTGTAATGTTTAGTAAAGGTATGGACTGAAGTCCAAGTGGCGGCAGCACAGATGTCTGTCGCAGACACGTTCTTGAAGCAAGCCGCAGAGGCGGCAACTCCACAAGTGGAGTGACCTCTGACTTGACCCGGGAGGGTCTTGTTGTACTTGTCATAACAGAAAGTGATGCAATGCGCCAACTATTTTGATAGGCATTGCTTAGAGACAGCATTGCCTTCTCTTTTGTGAGCAAAAGAGACGAACAACTGATCAGTCTTTCTGAGATCCTTCGTCCTATCGGTGTAGTATTTCAGGATCCTGTGAACATCCATGGTATGGAGCAGGTATTCTCCTTGATTGGAGTACCGTGTGAAGAAGGCAGGTAATTCAATAGACTGATTCAAGGTAGATTCTGCTACCACCTTCGGGAGAAACTTAGGATTTGTGCGAAGAGCTACTTGTTCTTTGTGAAAAATCAGATAAGGAATTTTGAATATCAGGGCCTGGAGCTCGGGAAATTCTGTGAGCAGAAGTGATGGCTACCAAGAAGAGTGTCTTCCACGATAAAAACTTCAAGTCTGCAGAAGCCGCAGGCTCAAAGGGAGGAAGGGTAAGTTTCTCGAGGACAAAGTTTAAGTCCCAAGGGGGAGCTGGAGTCCGTATAGGGGGTCTGAGATGAAGGACCCCTCTGAGGAAAGTTTTGGATACCTCCAGCTGGGCAAATGCCTCATCAGTGAAAGGGACATGGTAGGCTGAAATAGCTGCCATATGGACTTTCAAAGAGGAGTGACTGAGACCCAGGTCAAAAAGATGACACATGTACTCAAGAAGAATGGTCACAGGACAGGAAAAGGGCTCCACGTTCCTGGACGCAGCCCAGACGGAAAATCTTTTCCATTTCATGGCGTAGGTGGACCTAGTGGAGGGTTTTCTAGCCTCCACCAGAATCTCGGGCCACCTTAGAAGAAACGCCAAAATGAGATTGAGCTAGGTCTGCAGGAGCCATGCATGAAGTTGAAGGGACTTGAGTCCCGGATGGACCAGGGTCCCCTGATCCTGGGTCAGCAATCCTGGAGATTAAGGAAGAGGAAGAGGAGGAACCTCTGAGTATTGTTGTAGAAGAGAGAACCAAATTTGCCTGTGCCAGAAAGGAGCTATCAGAATCATTCTCGCTCCTTCCAAAGCAAGCTTCTGCAGCACACGAGGGACCAGAGGAATTGGGGGAAAAGCATAGACGAATATGCCCTTCCAGCTTAGAGATAGAGCGTCGCTCCAGAAAGCGCCTCGCTCTGGAGCGAGCGAGCAAAAGATTGGAAGCTTTGTGTTTTGGGAGAAGGCGAACAGGTCTATCTGAGGAGTCCCCCAAATCTGGAAGATGCTTTCTAGAACTTTTTTGTCCAATTCCCACTCGTGTGGAAGAGCCGACGAGCGACTATAGTCTGTCTGCCAGGACGTTGTCGACGCCCAGAACATGGATCGCCATGAGGTGAAGGTTGTGAGCGTTGACTCATCCCAAACCCTCATCGCTTCCTTAGAGCGGTAGGACGAGTCCCTCCTGCTTGTTGATGTACCACACCACACACGTTGTCCGTTTGGACAGCTAGGTGACCGGGAAGGATGAATTGGTGAAGGGCCTGGAAAGCGTACAGCACTGCTCGAAGCTTGAGCACGTTGATATGGAGAAGTATCTCCAACTTTGACCATAGGCCCTGGGTTCGGTGAGGACCCAGATGGGCTCCCCAACCTTCGCCTGAAGCGTCCATGATCAGAGTCTGATCGGGGGAGGATGAAAAAAGGGGACCCCCCAGAATAGGTTCTCTCGAACCAACCACCATTGCAAGTCTCTTACCATCGGCCAGGAGATCAGAACCAGATGATCTAGGTTGTCTACCCGTTGATCCCACTGAGATCGGAGAGTCCACTGAGAGATTCTCTTGTGGAGGCGCGCGAGCAGAACCGTCAGGATGGCCGCCGCCATAAGCCCCAGTAGACGGAGTACTGACCTCGCCGGGATCCTCCTGTGTTCCGATAGGAGGGAAATCTGTGACTGGAGGGAGGCCCCTCTGTCTGGAGGCAGAAAGGCTTTGCACAGTGATGTGTCGAGAATTGCCCCGATGAACTGGAGCCTCTATGAAGGATCCAGGTGAGACTTGGAATGGTTGATGGTAATACCCAGGCCAGTGAAAACCTGCTGGGTGAGGGAGAGAAAGTGCAGGAGTTCCTCCCTGGACGAGGCCGCCAGGAGCCAGTCATCCAGGTAGGGAAAAACCTGAGCTCCCAAAGAACGCAGGTGGGCCGCTACCACCGCCAGGCATTTGGTAAAGACTCGGGGGCCGAGGAAAGACCAAACGGAGCACCCGGAATTGGTAGTGGACCCCCTGGAACGCAAACCTGAGGTACTTTCGGTGCAAAGGGCGAATGGGGATGTGCAGGTACGCATCCTGCATATCTAGTGCATAAAGCCATTGGCCCGCCAAAGCAGGGGCAAAAGGGTTTGAAGGGAGAGCATCCTGAACCTCTTGTATTCCACATACAGGTTCAGAGAGCTGAGATCGAGAATAGGTCTGAGATCTCTCGTCTTCTTTGGCACAAGGAAGAAGTGGGAATAGTAACCCGTCCCGAAGAGGTGAGGGGGGACGGGTTCTATAGCCTGTTTCACTAGGAGGGCCGAGATTTCTTCCCTGACCAAAGGAAGATGGTCCCTTGAATAAGCGGAGTACAGAGGGGGGTGACGTGGAGGTTTCTGAAGAAACTCTATAGAGTGCCCCTCTGCTATGATCTGAAGCACCCATGAATCCGTAGTTATCCTCTCCCAACCCGGAAGGTGGAGGGAGAACCTCCCTCCTACCGGTTCCTCCAGGGCATCCGGAGGCGGTGGGAGAGGAAGGGAGTCAGGTGGTGTGAGGCAGCGCCGCAGCTGGGGCACCCATTGCTTTTTTGGGCGGCGGGGGCCTGGCAGCCATGGGGGCCCAACGTTTAGTGGCCCGCCTTCCCTGAGGTTTCGCTTGAGGCCGGCTGCATCTGCGAAAGGGACGGCGCTGTGGGGGATGGGGATGGTACACTGAATCAACAGATTTAAGGGCCGTCCCCTTCTCCTGCAAATCAGTGATGATGTCCTTGACATCACCACCGAAAAGCACAGAACCCCTGAAAGGTGCTTCTTGGATCACTGACTGCACCTCCAGGACCAGACCTGACACACGGAGCCATGCATGACACCGAAGACTTATGGCGAATGCAGAGCTCCGTCCTGTGGTGTCCACTGCATCGTAGGTCGTCCTCAAAATATGACGACTGGCCGAATGAGCAGAACGGGACCAGGTCGGCTAACTCCTGCTTGACTTGGGAATCAGGCAAGGAGTCAATCTTAGATTCCGCCTCGGTAAGGACAGCGTTCTGATAATCCCCCATATGTGCTACATAATTCAGGGCCCTAATCCCCAGTGTGGAAGAAGCGTAGATCTTCCTTCCATACTGATCCAGAAAGCGGGATTCCTTATACGGGGGAGACGCGCTCAAGTGTTTCGGGTGTGCCGACCGGCCGTGAGCGGCGCTAATCACAACCGAGTCTGCACGGGGGTGAGAGTCTAAAAAGTCTACACCCTCCGGAGCCTGGTATAGCCTGTTTGACTTCCTGGGAAGTGGGGCTAAAGCCGACAGTTGCTTCCAAATAGTGGAAACAAGGTGGGCGTGAGGCTCGATCCAGGGTGGTACTAGAGTAGGAGCCGTAAGGGGCAAGTCCAGATGTTCGGGCGAGTTTAACCCATTGAGGATCTGGCTCTAAGGAATGCCATTGATGGACCTCCTGGATCTTCCTGAGCAACTCCGTGAAGGAAGGATCCTCCAGAGGAGACTTCGGAGGAGTCCTCGGCCGGGGCTTGGACGGAGAGCGTGGCTCGTCGTCTTTCTCGGAACATCCATCGGAGGCCTCCGAGGAGTCCGAGAGAGAAGAGGAAGAAGAATCTGAAGCAGAGTAAGACTCCCTAGCTCGTCTAGGGGGAGGAATGGGTTCCTTAAGGGGAATACCAGAACGCGTGTCCTGCCCCTCTCTGGATCCTGAGGGCAAAGCCCGGGAATCCAGAGGTGGAGAGGGAGTGTGCCGTCTGGGGTGTACGGGAGCCGGGGGTGGCACCATCGCCGTAAGACGGCTCTCGACTTCCCTGGTGAGCTGAGCCTTGGCCTCAGCCCACCAGGAGGCAAGAGTCTCCTGAAGGTCCACCGGCGGCCTAGGGGGCGGTGGAGGAGGAGGAGGAGGAGGGGGATAGTTGTACGGAGGAAATCCGTAGGGAGAGTATACGTAACCAGGCTGAGGGTATACCGGAGCCAGGTACTGCGGCGTCGAAGGAGTCGGCGCCAGGTACTGCGACGCAGGATAGTGCGGACTTGGGAAAACCGGCGTCGGATAGGACGGCGGATACCCAGGCACTGGAGGAGCTGCCGGAGCAGACGGCCAGCCGGGTACTCCACGGGCGGATCCGCCAGGATAGGCCCATGGGGTAGAGGGCCCGATGGAAGAGGAATATCCCCCGCCGGCGTTGGAGGGGCCGGAATCGGAGCCAGCGTCGGAAGAGCCAGCGCCGGGGCCGGCGTCAGGGGAGCCGACGTCAGATCCGGCTCTGCAGGCAGAGGATCGGACGGTAGCCCAGGATCCCAAGCCTCGTCCGGGGACGGAGATGAAAAATCCCTGGGGTCGGGCAGGGGGGACTGGGGCTACCCTGACGGCAGCAAAGGCTGCGGGGAGCCTGGTATGACAGGCAAGTCGGGTCTGCCGTGAGCTCCGAGGCCCGCGCGCCGCGGGGAGCTGGCGTGGGGCTTAGGGCGAATCCCGGTGGGCGCCAGAGGGCGGCGTCCGACTTCAGGGTCCCTCGTCAGAGACGGGCCGAGGATGAGAGGAGGCCCGGTCCGAGAGGACACTGCCGAGTGCCGCCCGAAGGGTCGGCGTCTTAGTGGCCTTCTCCGGCATACGTCCGGAGGAGCCGACGTCGGCTTAAGGGAGGTGCCGCGCAGTGAGGCCGCAAGCCTGCGCGGCGGTACTGGGGGCTGTAGCCTCCTTTTGCCCAGAGACACCCGGCGGGCTCGAACGTGAACCCGACCCCTCCTCCAAAGCCTTGGAGGCTGCCGTCTGGTGATCCCCTGGAGGGGGTGTTACCTTGCCCGCGACTCCAGGCTGAGTCGCATGAGGAAGAGGCCTTCTCCGGTGCCTTTCCTTGTCCCGCTTCTTGTGCCCTTCAGGGGAGGTCGACGCCTGCCGAAGTTTCTTCAACTCCTTCTCCATCGCGGACATCTTCTTTTTGAGGAGATGGGCTTCGAGGGACTGCTGGCGTTGTCTGCGGGTGGCCGCGTTGAAACGAAGGCAGTGTGGACACTTGTCGACCGCGTGGTCGGGGCCTAAGCAGAAAAGGCAGTGGGAGTGACCATCTTTGTGAGTCAGTTGGGCGCCGCACAAGTCGCACTTATTCTTTGAAGGGACATTTACCAACATTCACCTGACGACAGAAGTATAAAATACAATACTGAAAACTTTTTCGGAAAAACCGACGAAGTAACAGGACTGAGCGATATGAACTTAACCGCGAGGCACTGCACGAGCTGACGGCGGGAAAGAGCTGGAAGGCGGGCGTCCAGGACCACCCCTTTATACAGACGTCGTTTGACGCCGGTCACCTGACGTGGGGGCGGTCCCCGCCAGGGACTGCTAGCTAGAAATTTTTCTGTGGGGTCCTGCCGCTGGCTGGCGTCAGTCCTATATGTAATTACCTACTGCAAGAGCCCTCTCGAAGTAAGATCTAAGATTAGTTAGATATTCAGTTAATGAGAATTCATTTCAGGTGGCAGTGTGTGATCCGGTGGTTAGAACACAAAGTATGGTTATATGGACATCTGCTCAAATATCTTCTATTACTGTTAAGTAAGAAACCTATTTTCTTTTCACATTTCCACAGAGTCATAATACATTGGACAACTGCCAAGCAGCACCGATCCCACCCGGGTGGCTGGTGGAAAAAAAAAAAAAAAAGGACCGACTCCACAACAGAGCAGGCTTTGTACGACAGCAAGGCCAAATCCAGTTCTGCTTAGACAGATAAGATCCAAACTGTAATGTTTAGTAAAAGTATGGATTCTGTACCAGGTAATAATCTTGCAAACACTGGAGGCTGATACAGACCTGAAACAGGGCACAGAGGTAGCTATACAGTACCTCTGGTGGCATGCCATGTAACCATTCCAGGGAGAGTCTGCCCAGCCTGCAACAGAACAGGATGTAGGAGTTGGAAAGATACTGGAAACAGACTTATCCATGGAGCCTTGGGCAAAAGAGACAAAAAACTAAGAAGCTTACACACAGTCTTTGGTATGGATCAGCTAGTACTGAAAGATCTTATGGACATCCAGTTAGTGCAGCAGTCCCTGCCTGGGTTTTATAGGGCAGAGAAGGAAATGAGAAAATCAGTGGACTGATTTAGTGTGAAACCTGACACCACTTTCAGCAGGACTCCGAGTTTATAACATTACCCTAGAGGGTTTAACATTTCAGAGCCATTAACACGAAAACTGGTCCCGTAATCTTGCATTGGTTATAGAGAAAGAAAAAATGATTCACCGTAGTAATGTTGTTTCTTCTTAAGGAATCCATAAGTAACAGTCACAAGCAATAATCAGTCCACTGGATTGAGTTGCTCCAGAGACAGAACTAATGCTAATTATAGAAATTAGAATTAGAATCAAGTACAAACACTGCACTGTGGTCACCCTCCCACTAACTGCCTTTATTCAGATTTGCTTCTAAAGCTCGGGGAGATGTAACCACTAAAACTACCTACATGGTCACCAGCAATTTTTGGAAAGTCAAAAGTTTAAAAATAGTAAACAGTTAAAAGTACACTTTTGATTACACCACATCAGAAAATGTGTCCCAATCTGAGGCCTGCTGTTCCGTGACACACCTAGCCAAGATTCCTGTATTTCACAGGGAAATGGAGCCATCAACAGGGAAACTGGTCCTGTATTTTTGCACTGGTTATACAGGAAGAAAAAAAATTACTCACTGTAGTGTTTCTTCTTAATGGATCCATCAGTAATATTTACAAATCGTAATCAGTCCACTGGATTGAGCTGCCCCAGACATGACTCTTGTACTAATGTGACCCCCTGCATTGCCGTGTCTGGGTTCACACCCCTGCCTGGTAACCGTACAGGGCCCACCTGGTTGAGGGGTTTGGGTTTATTCTTTCTCCTGTGGTAGGGGAGTTCCTCCCAGAACAAAACAGTAAATAGTGCAGTGCCTCCATTCAGAGAGAATCAGTGGATCATATACTGTATGTAGTACTACCCCATGGGATGCAGTACCTACCCACCTCCCTACACTGGACTGGACAACCCTTTGAGGACTACAAAGACAGTTGTTACCATCACCAATAGCGCTTCAATCAGACTGTACAAACTGAGTGCACACACAGAAGTAAAATTCAAACAGTTAACAGTGTTTTAATTAGGCCTGGCCGCTGGAAGGGAAGGAAAGGTTGAGTAGTTGTAAGCCACCTTGAGCACTCACAAATTATAGCAATGCACCCGAAGAGTCACCGCACTGTGAGTCTCTGCC
Organism: Neoceratodus forsteri; assembly: GCA_016271365.2. Lineage (NCBI taxonomy): Eukaryota > Metazoa > Chordata > Ceratodontiformes > Ceratodontidae > Neoceratodus > Neoceratodus forsteri. The sequence continues at coordinate 438,718,604 of JADMNL010000023.1, forward strand.
ACCCCCTCAGATACCCACAGGCTGAGGAAGCACCTGCCTAATCAAAGGGGAACAAAAAGATAAACTGTTTCACACGGGGTGAGGTAAACTCTTTAGCTGGTACCAGTAATAAAACTACAGTTTCACGCATGACACAAATACCAAATGACCCTGGCCTGGGTACCCAAGAATTACACTAAAGTCCTGGTGCAGGCCTTGTAGCTATGTTGCCTGGGTTCTGACAGTGGTGCACATGATGAAAGTTAGCAAGCATGCAATTTAACCCCCCCCCCCAAAAAAAAAAAAGGCCATAGTGTGTAGCACAATTCAGAGAACTTGAAATTTCAAAGAGAAGGCTTGAACCAAAATTGTAATCTGAAGTTGGAAGAATACAAAGACCCAGTAAGCACTGCCAGCACTTACATGACCCACAGATGGTTCTATGTCTTAACAGCGAACGCAAAATGGCAATCGCTATTATGGCGAGTATATATCGCCAAAAAGCAAATCGGCGATATACACTTGCTGGCGACTCGACATCCAGTAAAAAAAACATAAGTGTTTTGATTTTAGATTCTCAGCTCCAGGTGGGTGCATGTCGGGGAGGGGCCACAGTACCCATTTAAAAAAAAAATTACGTCCCACAGCCACAGGCAGCAGCAAAATTCCTACCCTCCTAGTCCCCAGACCCGAACCTAGCACCTGCTACGCCGGAGCTAGCCTCCCTCACCACACCACATGGCTGGCTCAGCTACAGCAGGCACACTACAGGGTAATTACCCTCTTCTCTATCCCTCCCCTTCCCCTTGCCATCCTTCCTTTCCAGTTGCCCTCCCCTACCCTTGCGGTAGCAGTGCATCGCTACCCTTGTGGGTTGCCCATTATAATAGTGCTGAATATGAGTCGCTGTTTTGACACAGGATACCCCCCACAGGTACAGCGGTTCAGTCAAGGTTGGAAACAGTGCACAGCAACAGGTTAGGCAACAGTCAGGAGCTTCAGACTCTCTCTAATGTTCTGCAGCAGCACAGCCCTTCTGGCTCAACTATCAGTCCCAGAAGCACTATGCAGTGGCTGAGTGACCCCCAAGATCTGACTCTCCCATGGATTGAGACTACACCCGTATTCAGGCATGTGCCTTGTGGCTCCCTGTTGCCCAATCCACCCCACTAGAAAAGGGCTACCAGGCCCCTCACCTGGCTCTGCAGCAGTTTATGTAGGATGCAGGTCTCTGTCTCCACTCGGCACAGCTCGGCAACTTTGGAGTGCAGCAATGGTTCACAGGCTCACACTCTTAGCAAATTTTCTCTCTGATGCTCATCTGGCACAGTCTCAGAGATTACTAAATGAACCCTGGTGGGGGCCCAAAGAATGGCTAGCCTGGCTAGGCCTCTCACTTGGTCCCACCAGCAACAGGTCTGAACATCTCAGTTCCACTCTCAGACTGCTCCAAACCCCTTAAGAGTCCAGAAACCTCTTTGCCTCTATTCACTGTCTCATTGGATAAGTAGGGCTGTCCATCAGTCCTCCTGCACTGTGATGCCCTCTGATCGACTCCTAAATCCCGTCACTCCATATGGGAGGATTTGATCGCATCATCCTCCCCAGAATGCATAGCTACTACTAGTAAGGTCTCCTAGCCCTCTGATTTTTTGATCTACAAAGTAAGAGGAAACAAAGATGGCTGTGCCCATGTCTTTTCAGAAGCCCTGAGCACCAAAGCCTTTAAATTTTATTAGTTTGTTCTCCCTATAAGTGTGCTGGCCCCCCAAGCTTCTGTTGCAGCCCTCAGTCACTGCTATCCGGTTCATCTGTGGTGGCTAGTTGAGCATCTGGTCCATGGTTGGGCATGCTGGCAGGGTCTATAGAGCTAGCAGTGCTAAGGAGGAGGAGCCCCTGTAGCACACACTCCTGCTCTAGTGGCAGCCATCCTGTGGCAGGTGCTGGCAGCGCCAAAGAGGAACAGTCATCCTGGTCTCTCTATCCCAGTCACCACTGCCAGATTCGGGGGATCAGGCCAGAAATGCAGAAACATGGCCACAACTACAAGAAGATGGCACATGAGGTGCCAGTTCTGCTGCAGCAGACTCTCTCTCACCACACCACACCACACAGAGTTGAGCGAGACAGAGATGACACCAGCACTGTTGCAGTACCAACAGTTCAGGAGAGAAGCAGAAGTCCAGGTGAGCCCTCTCGAGGGGGTTCACTAATAATGGAATTTACAATTAGAATCCGGTTCCAACTCTGCACTGCGGCCACCCTCCCCCTAACTGCCTTTATTCACAGCTAGGGGTATCTGGGACCACTAAAACAACCTAAATGGCTACCAACAATTTTCAAAAGTTTTTATAAGGCCGGTCCATCGGCACAGCAGTTGGATTTCCTCTTGCAACACCGGCGACCCAGGTTCGAGAATGGACCCGGGGTGCTGGAGGGCCAGCCGAGGGGAGAAGGCTTGAGCATCTGTTGACTACTTGGGTTCTCTCGGGGGAAGGGTGGGGAGGTGATCCGGCACTTGCCAAGTCCTGGCGGAGGCCAGGAGTATGGCAATAAGCTGGGTCCCACAGACCGAAGGGGCATGGTGAACGTCAGTGTATGCCTTGATGTTCATGGCATGCCACACTTCCCGAGAGAAAAAAGAAAATGAGGAAAACAAGACCTGTGGACAACCTGATGATGAACGCTGGCTCCCGCTGACACAGAGGCCTTGGACAGCCTAAAGACCATCTCAGCAGCACCTGGGCCAAGATTGAGTGCTCTGGCCTGCCCCCAACAGTGCCTTCTCCCTTAGAGAAGGGGGACCCATCTGGCGAAGGGCTACGGCTACGATGTGGGGTGGTGGTGGCTGCTTTCAGGGCAGGGAGCCAGCGGGGGCCTAGGCAGCCTGAAGGAGTGGCCAGCCAGGAGGAGGAAAAAAAAAGTTTTTATAAAAGTTTGAAAATGTTGAACAGTTCAAAGCAGACTTCTGATTAGTCCAGTTAGTCAGAATTGTAACACACTGGAATAAGTAAAACTCAAGCCAATAAAGTAGAAACTGATTCTTGTCTGAACCTATTTTCAGGTTCTGGAAGGGGAGGCAGGGTAAGGGGCTATGTAAATTACTGATGGATCCCTTAAGAAACAACATTACTATGGTAGTACATTTTTCTTCTAACCCCAGGAATCCATTAGTATATATTCAGAAACGGCAGCATCCATAGCAGTTCCTTGGGAGGCTATGTTCAGAAGGGGAAAAGGTTCTGCAAGGCAGCAGTGCCAAAGCTGCCATCTATCCTGAACTGTATGTCCAGACAGTAATGTTCTGTGAAGCTGTGTACTGTTTTCTGGGTAGCTGGTTTACAAATCTATTGAAAGAGGATGCCCCTTGCTGCTGCTGCCACAGAGGCAGAGGTACCCCTTGTAGAATGTGCCCTCAGACCTCCTGGGGGCAATTTGCCAGCTTTCTCATAACAGACTTGTATGCAGGAGACTATCCAGCAAGAGACAGTTCTCCTACAGTAGTTGCGATTTTTTGTTTTTCTGTATTTCACCGCAAATGATGAAAGCAGAGTGCTTTTAGACTCAACATTTTTTGTGCAGTCCAGGCAGTGACTACGTGCCCTTTGTACATCCAGGCAGTGGAGTTTTTGTTCACCTGTACTGGACTCCTCAGTGAAGAACACAGGAAGGACAACTGACTGGTTCAGGTAGAATTCTGATGCCCTCTTAGGGAGGAATTTCCTATTGGTCCTGAGAACTACCTTATCCTTATGAAACGGCACGTAGTTTGGATCTCTGCAGAGGGCTTGGAGCTTGCTCACCCTCCTAGCAGACATGACAGCCGCAGGAATATTGTTTTCCAAATGTCATATTTGAGGTCGGCAGTAGTGATTGGCTCAATGGGAGCATCCATCAGCTGGGCAGTGTACACACTTGGGTCCCAGGGAGGGAGACAATCTCTCACAGGAGGGTACAATGGTTGAGTCCTTTAAAGAACCTTTAGAAAATAGGTTGTGAGGGCAGAGATATTTCCTTGCCAGCTGATGTGTAAGCTGCCAATGCCGCCAAATGCACTGCCAGGGCTAGGGAATGCAGGTGTACAGGTAGTCCAAGACTGCAGGCAGATGTGCCTGCACAGGGGTTATCTTTCTGGGATGATTCCAGAATGAAAATCTCTTCCTTTAAAAAAATATATATATTGATTTTGTTTGTTTTTTATTAATAAAAAGAAGAGTGAACAGCACAGTTTAACAAACAAATAACAGTAATAGCATTCTGGTTACATTCAAGAATAAAGCCAGAGTACAGACAGTACAGATTAGTAAGCATGTCTTCCATAAAGAACAGTTTCGTAAATAATGAATACTATCCACTTTGGGAAACACGTCTCAAGTGGCCTTAATTAATTCTTGAAACACTGTTTGAAAAACATTCTCAAAATAAAGGGAATGAGCCTTGATTCAATTGCTTCTAATAAAGGTTCCCACACCTTAGAAAAGGATTCAGCTGAGCCACTGTCTCCCATCTGAATTTGTTCAAGCTTCAGGCAAAGTTGCAGGTTGTGAATCACTGCTGGACAGACAACAACTCGGCAGAGTACCAGTTTGGGGCTATAGCTTGTCTGGCATTTATGAGGGCAAGAGACCACAGAGCAAGGACAGCCCCCACTGCATGCCTATTGGGGTCAGCACCCAATAGGAATTCTAGGAAAGATTTAGGAGGAGATTTTCGTAATACCCCAGTCATAATGGTGTGGAAAGGGATGAACTTGGGGGCAGGTGAGGGACATATAAAGAAAATCCCCATGTCTTGTGCATATCTGGGGCAAGTAGATGGTTTGTCGGGAAAGATCATGTGCCGTCTCTCGGTGGTTATATATGCCCTACACATAAAGTTTAATTGGATCTAATGTAGCTTAGATGCTTAGCCACTTCTGTCCAAACCTTGTTGTTGAAAGGTAGAGAGAGGTTCTGCCCCAATTTAGCCAACACTTCAGTCAGAGATGTGCTGTACCTGCCTTCTAATGTATGGTAAAAGACAGATAAGGGCTTGGCACATGGCTGGGGTTGACAGAACTGTTCTTCTAGAGGGTTTGGGGTGGGGGTTCCAGCCACTGCCTTAGTCAAGGGTGGATGCAGATTAGAGGAGGGTGACCAGAATGATGCAGGGACTAGATCATAAGCCCTACGAAGCCAGGCTGAAGGAGTTGAATATGTACTCTTTAGAGCAGAGAAGGGATAGGGAGATGGGTATATGACAAACATTTAAGTTCCTCACAGGAAGAAATAAGATACAGGAGAAAGCAATTTTTTCAGAGAAAAAGTTGCTCAAGGATGGGGGGCCACAAGATGAAACTGACAGGAGGGAGATTCAGGGGAAAAATGAGAAAGTACTTCTTCACGGAGAGGGTGGTGAACAAGTGGAACAGCCTGCCAGCGGAGGTGGTGGGGACAGAAACAATAAATAGATTTAACAATGCTTTGGATAGGCATAGAGGACCACTGGTAATTTGAGAAGGGGAACAACCTAATACTATTGGAAGAGCATAAAAGAGCACAATTATTGGAGGTATTGGGGCAGACCAGGTGGGCCGAAGACCCTTATCTGCCAATTAATTCCTATGTTCTATGTTTCTAAGGGTATCTATCTCCCAGTCTAGTTGTAACAAGTAGGAGAAGAGGTCCCCTACACCCAGGCCCCATGCATGACTTAAGTGCCTGGAATTCCTGGATATGTCCACCCCCACCCCCACCGAGTACAATTGGTCCACCTTGCACAAACCCTTTTCATTCCAGTGCAGTATCATACAGTGGAGATGGACTGTATAAAACCTTTTCTGGCACGTCACATAAGGGTGGTGAATGGACATGGACCTTGGGGTAGACCCATGTATTTGTGTGAGGCAATCCACACCCTCAACAACGTACAATAGAGGGATTATTCGGGGGGAATTCTGAAAAGGACCTCAAAGAGTTACACAAAACGCTTACTTTTTAATCTACAACCCACTTCTTCTTCCAGTGCCACCCAGGAGGGTGTTATGCTCCTCCCCATTGGGAGAAATGCCAATTGAGATGCCCAGTAATGTTGCAAATGGGGTAGGGCTGCGCCACCTATTTTGATAGGTAAGTGCAATGTGTTCCACTTGATATGAGCATTTTTCTCATTATACACAAATTTGTGCAGAACTGTATTAAGCTCCCTGAAGTGGGTGAGAGGAATATGAACAAGCAGGGATTGGTACAGGTAAAGTCATCTTGGTAAAATTGACATTTCATAGTATTTACCTGTTTAAGGAGGGGCAGGGGAAGGGTTCTCCACCTTTCACAATCCTTAGCCAGCTTATGCATGAGTAGCTTGACATTTTTCATATGAAGTGCATTTAATTTGGCTGGGATGGTAACCCGGAGGTACTTGCATACTGTTAGCAATGAGTTGGCGGTGTACTTTCCCAGTGGAATGATCTTGCTCTTGGTCCATCTAATACTATACCCAGAGATGACTCCATATTCTTGCAGGAGGGAATGAACAGCTGATAAACCCCAGGGGGGTGGGGTGGGGGGTGAAGGTACAATAGTAAGCTGTCCGCAAAAAGTGTGGCTTTGTGTGCACATCCACCTCCTATGTACCCTTCAGTATAAGGGGACTGCCGAGTGGCGGAAGCAAGGGCACGAGGGAAATGACATACAGCAGTGGGAACAAAGGGCAGCCCCATAGAGTGCCACAACCCAGGAAAAAGATCTTAGCAAGTGAGTCATTCACAACAATTTGGGCCGTACAGGAATAGTAGAGTGTCTTTACCCAAGCCCTTAGTAGAGGTCCCACTCCAAAATGTCTTAAGACCCCCAACATACAGCTGCACTCCACATGGCTGAAAGCTTTTTCTGCATCAAGGGCAAGAGCCACCGCACCATGCACAGATGATTTCTTGACCCATTGATGGAATGATATTCAGGGTTCTACATATGTTATGTTTGCTCCATCTCCCTTTAGCAAAACCAGCTGTGAATGCATGTTTGCAGAATCAGTTCTAAGCAGATAGCTATAACCTTGGCAATAATGTTGTAGTTAGAGGTCAGGAGGAAATACATCTGTAGGATGGTAGCTGACCGTGTGTGTGTGTGTGGGGGAGACGACAAACCAGCTGTTAGACTCTTCCCTTAACATATCAATCAGGGGCTAAGAAGTTCATTAGAGAAGGTTTTGAAAAAAATCAACATGAAAACCATCAGTGCCCTGGGTCTTGCACCCTTTAAGGCCTCTCACAGCACACACAACCTCCTTTCTGGTTAAGGGGCATCCAAGCCATTAGCCATGAGAGGATCTATGGGTTGTAGCTGGGCTTTAGCAAAAAGTAAGTCTATTTTTTTGAGCTGTAGGAGCTACTGCTGAGGTATACAGGACCTCATACAAAGAGCAAAATGCCACCCCAATCTCTGTAGGATGAGAAGTGAGAGTACCACTAGGGTCAGCTCTCTGGGCTATAGCTCTGTTTCCCTCTTGTTTGCACAGCTGCCAGGCTACATACTTTCCCAGTCTATCCCCATCAAAATAAGCCCCATCATGGATTAGGATGATATATCATTCTGTATGGGGACTACTGAGAGAACTGCACTTCCACTTTAACTTTTGTAGACCATGTATAATGGAGCTGTGGGCTTCAGCATATGAGATTTTTCACAAGTCTCAATCTCGGAGAGGAGGCTAGTCAGTTCCTGCTTGAGGAGATCACAGGACGTCTGCAGCGCCACAGCAACTCATCTTTGGAGCACCCGCCTCACCGCTCATCCATCCGCTAATATACTGAATTCTTGAGTTTAGTAGCACTCCAAAGCTGCTCTGACCTACTCTCTTCTACCTGCTGAATCCACTTGACTGCTTTTTCTGCATCATAATTGGCGTTTTCTACCACAATGGACATGGATACCAGACAGGCCCCGCTACGACATACCCCTCCGACTACTCCGAAGAAGGCTGCAAAAAAGAACAAGGCTCAGCCTGCGCCACAGACCAAAACATCAGCTTCTCCAACGACTCCGATCCCCTTGACTGAGAAGAGATTTCTCCAGGAGCTGGTGCCTTTCAGGGATACTCTTTCTGAAATCTCTACTGAACTCAGGTCTCTCCGAGCTAATCTGGGAGACCTGGGTAGCAGAGTGGGGGACATCGAAGCTCGAACCACATTCCTGGAAGGATCATAGGGAGCCTGAAATCATTAAACTCAGACAACTAGTACAGAAGCTTCAACTCAAGACAGAGCACTTAGAGGGCCACTCTCGCCGGAATAATATTCTGATATTCGGACTGCCAGAGGGGGAAAGAAGGCACCGCTACAATTTCCTTCCTGCAGAAATTGCTGACCAAAACTGTGGGACTGTCCCTCCACAATCCGACCTACCAGCTTGAGCATGCCCATCACTCACTGCACCCTCGCCCCACAGATTCTGCCCTCCGACTCATCATTGCCCGGTTCCTCGACTACCTTGAGAAGCAGCATATTCTGGCTAAGACCAAAGAGCTCCAATCAATCCTCTGGGAGGGGAAACAGCTTTGCATCACTCAAGACCTTCCATCTGAGATCAGGCAAAAGAGGGCCACCTTTCACCCGATCATTAACAAGCTCATTGTGGCAGGCTTTAAGTTTAAAATGGCCTACCCCACTCAACTTCTGCCCTTCATTGCGGGCTCCCACCTGTCCTTTGACACTCCTGCACAGGCCTCTAAGGAATTAGTCGTTCACCTCCCGGACCTATTCGAAGACCCACGAATGGTCTACTGATGCATTTAAGGTATTGCTCATATGCTTTCTGTGGACATACCTGTTTGCTGGCTGATACATCTTGACTTGACCCCGTGGACCTCTGGCTGTATCCCAAATGGACCTTCCTGGCACTTCCCTTGGCCTGATGTCTCTCTCTGCAGCCTTAAGCCTCCGACTGTCTGCCTGGACTTTGTGCTGGGATCAGTTCTGGAATAATCCTTCCTCATTTGCCGCCTGATATAACCTGCAAGGAACTCTGGACTCTAGTTCTGGTTTCCCTAGGGGGAGAGTTTTTTTGGGACTGAGTCTGGCTGTATTTTGGTTCCTACCTGACCCAGTTGGTCTTTACCATCCAGGACTTTAGCGAGGGGGAGCTTAGTTTAATTTTGGGATTTGGTTTTAGTTTAATCTTTGGATTCAAGTTGCCAGTCTTATTCTCCTTGCTCCATTTGTCTTTTCTCTGACTGCTACTGGTGAGTTTTAGTCCTGTCTGCCTGGTAAAGCATCTCCCCCGTGAGATGGTGGATTGCTCTCCACTCCCGTCTTACCCTCAAGCTATTCCCCCTTCTTGTAGAGTGGCCCTCAAAGGCTCAGTACAATGCCTTCTTTTCTGATGTCTTTATTACTCTCTTCATCCTGTTTCTCTAGCCACCCAGCCTGCTTTTTCTTCTTCATTCCTTTTCATTCTTGATTTCTCTTCCATACACCTATCACTGGAATAGAGTACCGCACCGGGGGAGCACCAGCTTTGGCATGCACAGAGACCTTCCCAAGGCTGTCACAACCAAGTAGATCAAGTGGCCTTAGCACAATTCCATGCTTTAATCTCTCGGTTGTTCACGGCTATTTATGGGGTTATACTGCAGATGGATGGGTGGGTGGGTGGATTGGGGGGCTCCGGGTGAGGATTCTATTGTGGGCTGTTTTTCCTCACGTCCTGGATTACAGGGGGTGGGCCCTGTATACTACCATATATGTCCTCTTTCCGGCAACGCATAGTGGACTCATTATCTACCCTGAGCTGGGGTGTGGGGGGTTCCCTCTCTTGTTTCAGAGGTGGGTTTAATCTTTCTCCTCTCCTACCCCTATTCCCCTTGCAGTGGCGTGCTCATGACTGTTTTTTTGGGGGGGGGTACCAGAGTTACCAGGGCCTCTGGGATACAGCCCTCCCCTTTTCAGAGTTGTATAAAGTTATTAAATACCTGGCTTTTTTGGGGGGCCTCTGTACATAATTCTAACCGGGGCGGAGGGAGGGAGGGGACTCAGAACTAGGGGGAGATGGGGGAGAGAGGGTGAAGGGGATGGGGCAAATGGTTCTATATCCTATTTGTCACGCAGTGCCTGTTTCGCTGAGTGGGTTGGGAAACGTTTTACAGTCTCAGGGTTTCCAGCAACAGGCACTGTTCGTCTAGCTGGTTGCTATGGGGGGAGGACTGGTGGTTTCCTCATAGACCCCCTACAGGTTGTGATTTGGTGGGAAACCTTTTTTTGAGTTATACATGTTTTCCTGCACTGCAAACTACTCATGCTTGCTATACATACCAGTGGATTATTCTACCCAGTCAACAGGGGATGGGGAATCCGGGAGGGTGGAACGGATTGTGCTTTAACTTGTTTAAGTATAATATTAATCCGATTGATTGTGGTGAATATGGCTAACAACCAAATTAAGTCTGAGTCTTGGAATGTCAGAGGATTCAGAGATCAGCTCAAGAGGCATCAGGTATTAAAACATCTCTCTATACTTCATGTTCAGATAGGGTTTCTTCAGGAAACCCACCTCCTCCCTCATGAAGCGGTTAAACTCCACAGACAGGTAACTGGCCAGGTATTCGCCTCTGGGGAGCCGCCCTCCAGTAAAGGCGTAGCCATCTTAATACTGTCTCCTTTCAAGTAGACCATATTATTTCGGACCCTCAGGGTCGATACGCATTTATTACAGGTCTGCTTGATCGCCAAGAACTGGTTTTAGGTAGTGTTTATGGGCCCGTGGGTGGTGACCCAGGTTTCTTTATGGAGCTAGCCGACAAACTGACCTCCTTCCTTACCCTTCCCTTCATCTTGGGCGAGGATTAGAATATCCCTCCCACCCAAGACCTCAACCATTCAACCTGTCCTCTTAGACCTCCCTCAGCCGCACAACAAGCCTTAAGGGAGTTAATGGAGTTATTGGGACTTTGTGACCCCTGGCGAGCTCTCAATCCATTATCTCACAGCTACTCCTTTTATTCAATGGTATATCACACCTCTTCCAGACTTGATTATGTACTTACTAGTTTCTCCTTACTCCCATGTCTTTGTAATGCTGGTCTGGAACCCACTGTGACCTCCGACCACACGGTGGCCTGGTTGCTACTTACCCCAAACTCCAACCAACAGCGTGATACCTCATGCAAGCTTAACACCCAGCTGCTCAAGGATTACCAGGTAGTTTCTACAATTTCTAATCTTATTCAGTCCTTTATCACTACTAACCAGAACACTGTTAAGAGACAAGATCATGAATGGTGTGCCTTGAAATGTTTTTGAGGGGCGAATTCATCAGTATGGCCTCCACCCAGAAGCGTTGCAGAGAAGCTGAGGCATTATCGACTCTTGCCCAAATACGCATGTAACCCCTAGGTGGCACTATCCCAAGGACTACTACCCCACCTGCTTTGCTACTAACAGGTTGAGGGGCCTAGATTCTATCACGGGTGCCTCCGCCCAAAGGTCAGGGTTGGTGTCAGGTAGCCTAACCAGATCACAGCCCTCTGGGACACTGTGACCCCCCTTTTCTCCCACTAGTGGCCCACACAGCACACAACAGTGACTTTTCCAATACCCCAGCTATGCAAACCACATACACTAGTACTTGGCACTTACCCCAAGGACTGGTTCCTTCAGCTCAACTCTGGGGACCCCCTGTAAAATAAGGTGATGCAGTACAACAGCAACAATGCAAGACCTTTAACAAACTGACACCACAGTCAATGTAAATTTGCAGAAACAAAACAGATCTGATTTATTTAGCCAGCCTGGGAGTGGGTCCCAGGGTGGTAGCCTGGGTAAAACACTGGCTGGACAACAGGACACAGCAGGTAATAGTAAATGGAGTCCACAGTGAAGAAAGAAGGGTTACTAGTGGGGTACCACAGGGTTCAGTACTGGGCCGGTCCTTTTTAATGTCTTTATAAGTGACATTACAGAGGGACTAGAAGGAAAAGTATGTCTCTTTGCAGATGACACAAAGATCTGCAACAGGGCTGATACGCAAGGTGGGGTGGAAAGGATGGAAAAGGATGAAAAGGGACTTGGCAAGGTTGGAGGAATGGTCAAATGTATGGCAGCTTAGATTCAATGCAAAGACGTGCAAAGCAATGCACCTGGGAAACAAAAACCCAGGGAAAGAGTACACAATGGGGGGTGAGATACTGACAACAACAAAAATGGAAAGGGACCTGGGAGTAGTCATATCAGATGACCTAAAGGTGGGCCAGCAATGTGAGAAGGCAGTAAGAAGGGCTGGGGGAATACTGGGATGCATAGGGAGAGGCATCACCAGTAGAAAACAGGAAGCTGTTGGCCCTCTTTAAAGACAGTTGGTAAGACCACATCTGAAGTTCTGTATACAGTTCTGGAGACCCCATCTCTGCAAAGACAGACAGGGTGGAGGCTGTCCAGAGGAGGGCAACCAAAATGGTGCAGGGTCTGCACCAGAAGACGTATGAAGAAAGACTAAAGGAGCTTAAGATGTATAGCCTCGAGGAAAGGAGGGAGAGGGGGGAAATGATAGAAACTTTCAAATACCTCAAGGGAATCAACAAAGTCCAAGGGGGTAGCATCTTTTATAAAAAGAGATGTGCAAGAACAAGGGAGCACAATTTGGAGATAGAGGAGGGATGGCTCAGAGGTAATGTGAGGAATTATTTCTTCACAGAGGGGGTTGTAGATGCATGGAACAGCCTTCCTGAGGAGGTTGTACAGTCAAAAACAGTGGGGGAATTCAAGAATGCATGGGACAGACATAAGGCAGTTCTAGTGGGGGGTAGGAAGAAGTAGGCTGTTGGTTAACTAGGATCTGCAGCTTATCTGTTAGGTAGGGAAATGGACAGACTAGGTGGGCCATGCGGTCCTTATCTGCCATCACATTCTATGTTTCTATGTATTTATGGAGCTGTAACAAGGAGGGGAAAAATCAGGTTAATTGGTTTAAACACAATAATAATCACAGTACTGTGCATGCACTTAAGAGTCCCAATCAGTCTCATTCTCTGGGTACCCAGGATGGGAAAATTGGGCTAGCCAGGTCCACTGCAGCTGGTTGGGGCCCTGTGATGGAAAAAAGAACATGCACACACAATTTGTAATCTGGAGCCGGCTGGCTCTGTTTGTGGAAAGAAAAGCGCAAGGCAATCAGATGACACACTTTGATTAAACAAAAGTTGCAGGGAGCTACCCTGATAATTTCTCACGATACCCAGACTAAACACAGGAGGGCTGATGGATGATCTCTCTGGATTGCCAGAGGAAGCTTGGCCCCTCGACAATGGATCTTTCTGTGCAGCAAGGTAGTGAGGCAGGACCCTCGTGGCAGGGCCTATCTGCGCCAGGCAGCACGGATTCAGTCCGATTCTTGCTGAGAAAACTGCTTCCAGCACTAGCACACGGTTCACAACAAATGGGGAAACCAGATCGCGATCCCCTTCCAGCACATAGCACATTTATATGCAAAAGAAAGCTTACTGTACCAGGCAGGCGATTCCTCGGTCCCGATCGCAAAAATCACTGCAATTAACCGGGAGCACTATGGTAGCTAAAGTCCTGACAGGCCAATTGCTTTCAGCAAAATCGGTCTTCTACAGGGTAAGCCTGGTCTCACAACAGCAGCAGCTTGATTTTTCCTCACAACTTCGGATTCAGTCTAAAACACCTTTTTTTCTCCCTTTCTCTTCCTCTTCCTCTCACAATGACAAGCAGGCCAAGGTTCGGGCCTCACACGCACCTCCCGCACGAACTACCACGCCGCTCGAACTGAGCAGAGCTGAGCTCCTTCACTCTCTAACTTGGACCTGCCTTCTCTCAGGGCACATCCACGACTCTCCCGTGTGAACTACGGCGCATCTCGGCCGCTCGCACACTCCGCACTATTTTGGAGACGCAGTCTGACAAAGATTTCCTTCTTCTGTTCCTCTCTGCTCATCATGCCCATAACTTGGGGCACAATGAAGTAATTTGGAGACATGGTCCAATATGAAACTGTCCTTCTCTCCCTGCAGGACAGCCAAGTGCAGGAAGGCCAGACTCAGCCTTCCTGCCAAGTCCCCATGCTGCCCTGTGGTGGCAGCAGCTCCATGAGCTGCTCACTCTTCCAGATCCATTCTCAGTCTGACTTTGTGCTGCAGGCTGCTGGGGAATTTCCCTTAGGTCCAAAAGATTCAGTTGGCCGATTCTGGTGTCAATCACAGCAGAGCTCCCTCTATAGGTTCAAAAAGGCGCCAATAATCCAAAACTACATTACCCAGAGGCACCTTCCATACAGTCCCCTTTTAACAGGCTCCATTTCAGAGTCCCAGTCCTGACTGGCCCAAAGCAGGCTCCATTTTAGAGTCCCAAGTACTTATTGGTCCCACTCTGCAGTCCGGGACCAAAAAAACAGAAACAGTTCTGGCTGTAAGAGAGCAGGTTAGAACAAACTGCATTTTTATTATCACTCTAAACAATTCGCAGCAATTAGTTATATCTTTTAAAAGTGCTCCCTCTGCACATTTAGCGACAGCAGAAATGGAGCAATTAGACAGCAGCTCGAGCAGGACTCGAGCAGGGAAACACACAGACCCCCATCCAAATTAATTATACTGCAGTTAGGCAACTTTTAAAGGGACAGTACACAGAGGCACTTAGGCACTCGCAAACAATTTATTTTTAAAACAGCTGAAACACAGGACACCAACCTGGCCAAGGGCATTTAGGCACACCGAAGGAAGGCTTTTTAGTGACCCCCATTTGTAGGGAGGTTACACGCACCCTGGAACAATCCCTTTCTCCCACATCCTCTCAGGATTCTTTAAGGGCTCTACTATCCCTTCGAGGCAAGTATGCCAATCTCCTTCAAGAGAAAGCTGAATATTCTATTCTCAAGACTAAGTCCAAATATATTGAGCAAGGAGAAAAGGCAGGGCACCTGCTTGCTCTCAGACTTCAGAAGCTGGAGACCTCTCGAACTACCCCTTCAATCTCTGCCCCAGGTGGTTCCTTACAAACATTTCCCAGGGAGGTGGTTTCTGTCTTTGAAAATTTCTATTCCACTCTATATGGCAGACGCCCTTCCCCACCGACCATCACAGAAATGTCGTCCTACCTGGACTCCGCTCCTTTACCCTGCCTCATGGACCACCATCGTGCTCTTCTCTCTGCTCCTATCTCCCTAGCAGAAGTGGAAGCCACAATAAATAGTTTAGCTCTAGATAAAGCTCCTGACCCTGATGGGTTTCCTTTGAATTTTTACAAACTCTTTCTCAAAGACCTGTCCCCTCTATTACTTCAACTCCATCAATACATGTTCTCTGCAGAGAACTGGACCCCTCACTTCTGGAAGCCACTATAGTTCTCCTTCTTAAACCAGACAACCCCCCCCCCCTTTAATCTGGCGAGTTATCGGCCTATTTCCTTACTGAACTGCAACATTAAAATCTTAGCCAAACTCTTAGCAACCTGAATTAGGAAAGTGTGGTCCGGGTATTTTAAGTCCGGAACAGGTGGGTTTTGTTCCTGGGAGATCCTCTGCCTATCACCTCCATAAGATTAGAAATTTGTTTCAAGTAGTCAAAGCCTCCCCTCATTCGATGGCCTTAATTTCTCTTGATGCAGAGAAGGCCTTTGATAGGGTGCACTGGTCTTTCCTGTGGCTTACCCTACAGAAGATGGGCTTTCCTGCCCCATTTCTTCAATGGCTTAAAATGATCTATTCCTCTCCTTTGGCAGAGATTTACTGCAATAGCGTCTTCTCCTCTGCTTTTTCCCTATACACAGGTACACGTCAGGGTTGCCCACTATCTCGTTTCCTCTTTAATCTGTATCTTGAGCCGCTTATTCAACACCTTAAGTTCTCTCCCAACATAAGAGGCATTCCCATAGATAATCTAACACCCTCTATTTCGGTATACGTGGAAGACATCCTACTGCATCTCTCTGATCCTGTTCCCTCTCTTACAGAGGCCTTAACTGTTATTGATCAGTTTAATCATTATTCTAACTACAAACAATCTCAGTAAAACCGAAATTCACCCCTTCAATCATTTTATCAGCAGTCTAGACTTTGCCTCTTTTGGTATGCAATGGTCTCCTCGCTCCCTTAAATACCTGGGCATCTCTCTTACTTCCGATCCTTCTCTACTGGTGAAACTGAACCCTGAAGATCTCCTGGTAGTGATTTGGCAGGACTTAACAAGATGGAAATACCTTCCTATTTCACTTTGGAGTTGGATTAATATAATTAAAATGAATATCCTCCCTAGGCTTTTTTTAACCCTTAAGCATGCTTAATATCATACTTCCTCTCTCCTTCTTTAAATGTATTCATTCCCCGATTACCTCCTTCATTTGGGTAGATAAATCACCCAGATGATCTTACCTTAAGTTGGGCTTCCCTAAAAACTTTGGTGGACTCAGACTTCCTAATTTTTTACTCTGCTATTGGGCCAGTCACCTTTACAAATGTGGAAAACGGTTCTCTAATCTACATCTTGCTCCTGAATCCGACTACATCTCTGTCTGACCACAGATAGAATCTCGTCTCTTTACTGTCCACAACCTTTCACCTGCTACAATTCTTTTCGCCCCATGGAAATCTCTACTGGACCCAGTAATTGCCTCTCTAATTGGTATTTCTATTAAAGTCTTCTCTCAAATTTGCACCTATCTCAAATTCTCCCTTTCTAAAGATGTCACACAACCTATCTTCTCTAACCTAAACATTAAGATTGGGGAATGCCTATTAATTCCTGGTTGGCTTCCCTTACAACAGAATGTTAAGGTTTCTGATTTCTACTCTCAGTCCTCCCTTCTGACATCTCTGGAATTAATGGGAAAATTCCAGTTGGGACCAGCCTGCATCTTCAAACTTTACCAGATCCGGCACCTAATATTATAACAATCTGGTCCTGTTCCGAAACCTTCTGATCTCAGGGACCACCTCATCCAGGTTCAAGACTGGGCCCTGAAGCCCCACAGTACACTGGGATTATACTTGTGGTTGCTTACCACCCACCACTCTCTTTCCCTGGCTGGCTCCAAGGTATGGGAATCCTTGCTCCCAGGTGTCAGTCTTAACTGGCCAAGTCTTTGGAAAGATCTTTACACTTACCTAACTCAAGACCGGTTAAGACTCGCACAGTACCATATTCTAAACAACATGTATTACACTCTGGTCAGGCTAGCCAAGATGGGTCACCTCCCCTCTCCCACTTGCACTAGATGTGGAAAAGCAGATGGCACCCTATTACATATTTTCTGGTCCTGTGAGAAAGTATCTTCCTTGTGGGAACAAATAGAAAAATGGAGTGCCCCCCTCCTGGACTAACTGGCTTTTTCTCTCCCGAAATATGTGTTATCAGTGACTACTCCCAGAGTTAGGTCAAGGAAAGGAGGTACCACATGGCCCTCATCAATTTGATGGTTAAAAAAATGGTTCTTAGGCACTGGCTGGATCAGACACATATTTCACATTCTGAGTGGCTGCAGGAACTCTCCTTTTCCCTTCAGACTGAGCATATGATTGCCAGCCTCAGTCACCGTTTACCCCCATTTAACAAGAAATGGGGCAAACTTTACGCCCTTTACTTATCCTGAATTCCTCTGAGCACTCTCTGATTACCCCACTCAGATGTCTGTAATAAATCTGGTTACTTGTATCAGTTTTAAGGTTAGTTTCTTAATGGATTATCCGGCACACTCCGTGGGGGGTGAGGGGGAGGGTTTTGTTTCCTGTATTTTATTTTTTCCTGATCAATGTACATTCTCATCGTTCTGCAGTTGGTTCTGTGTATGTTTCCTTCTTAAAAATTAATAAAGTTGATTAAAATTTCAAAAAAAAAAAAAATTTATTTTGCCTGGCCTCTAATAAAGACTTTTAAGGATTGCCACCTTGTTCCTTTCGTACTGTCACCCTGCTTGTTAAATTGCAGACATTCCAAGATGGCTTAGGACTTAAATGACAGTTTTTTTTTTTTTTTATTAAAACAGGAACAAGTATCTGGGGGCGAGTAGAAGAAGCAGGGCCATCTGTGGAGAATGGCATGGTGAGGCTAGCATGGCCAAGTACTTAATACTGGACATCTTGGGGAGAATACTACCACTAAGAAGAAGTCAGTCCAGCCTAGCTTAAGACTGGTGTGCATGTGAATAAAAGCTGTTTTCCCTACCTTAAGGGTGGCATTGCCTCCATGCGTCATCAAGCTTATAATTTGTTTCTAAGACTCCTAAAGCTCAGCATTGTGGCAGGTAGGGACTGGGTCGTGGCTGGAACAATCAAGTATTGTGTTTCTTACATAATTACAGTCTCCTCCTGACAGCCATGGGCCAGAAAAGCTGCCATGTCTGGAGCCAGCTTTTGGAAAAAACCTGGGTCTTCTATATTAGCGGCATATAGTGAGCCTACTGAAAAGGTACCTTCCCTCCCTGTTACAGAAATTTGGGCTAAGGCGTATCTACCCCCTTGGTCAATAACTGAGGACAAAATGGAGGTGTGGACTCTTGGTGGCAACCAAATGGCCACCCCCCCCCCTTGCTTTTGCTGAGAAGCCAGGGACAACCCATTAACCCCCTAGGCTTTTACTGGTCTCAAATTCCATTTTACTCATGTGGGTTTCCTGCATGAGTAAGATTTGTGTTTTAGACTTCCTTGACTACACCTACAGGTTTCTAATGCTTGACCACATTTTTAAGACCGCTGACGTTCCAAGTGGTTACTCCTAAGGGATTAGTCATTGGAATCAAAGCTGAATATATGACTGTTAATCAGGACCATGTGTTTGTTCCTTACATAGAAGCCAGCATTTCCATTATACGCATGCACTACAACTGTACAAGAGAAAAGTAAAGCACAGAAAAAATTTCCTCATTCCCACCCCCGTCCATTATCAGAGTATAACCTTGCTACTCCAACACAAACTTGATTTCCAGAATGTAATGAACTCATAATTAACCAAATGTTTACTGTCAAGCTAGCTGCTGCTTGACAAAGCATCCCTCACAATCACAGGCAGTTAGTGACATGGGCATGGTGTGCAGCACTAGTTAACACACCTAGAGGATAATGGCTGGGGATCAGGTGATAACCATGCTGTAATCACCTTGAGTGGTTGCTAGGGCAACAAGGTAAACCTCGAGAGCGTTGCTCAAGAGGTTTACTGTAGCTCTAGCAACCACGAGAGGTGATTTCAGCGTGGTTGTCACCCGATCCCCAGCCATCCTCTATTATAGTGTATGGTCAAAAAAACACTGACTGCATTCTACGTGTGAGAATTATGGAACTCTGGTGCATTCTATTTTGTTATGCAACTGTTTGGAAGTTCCGGAGTGTGGTTAACAACTTTTGACATTCTAAACAGTGCATAACAAAGCTGTGTGACTGCTGATTATGGTAGTTAATAGGCCCTTACCATACATTATAATGATATAACTTTAGGTAACAAATGTAACCTCAGAAGGAATAAAGACAGTAAACAGTAGGGCAACAACAGCTGGTTTGTAAACATTCATATGCAAGCATGTCAAAATGGAAAGAATCACACAGGCCGAGCTCAGTGATTTTTGTGTGTACCCCCTCCCAAGTGTTGGGATATATCTGAGGGTGGGAGGAAAATAGAGGGGCTGTATTAGATTCACTCCATGGCATCATCTGTCAGCAACTGGAGCAGACAGAGCTCCATTTTCCTGCACAATGCGACTCAAAACCCTTACCCATGCAACAGCATTATAATCTGCCATCCTAAACACAGGAAGGACTTGCAGTCTCCAGGTAGAGAGATGGGCCCCTTCTTCCAGTGTCAATGTTGGCCCCACTACCTGTATCACCAAAAGGGTTAAAAAAAAAAAAAAAAAAGAGTACAGAGACACAGAAACCTCACCACTGAGCAGTTGGGTACAGCCTAAGGGACACATTAGTTTTTAAGTCTTGTGGAGACTGCAGCCATGTTGTTAGTGACCGAGACAATGCTGGTAAAAGTATGTTTATTAAAGTTTATCCCCTCACCGGCTGATACCAGCATACCAAGACACATTCGGGGAGAACAGAAGAGTCCAGCATTCACATCTGAAGACATGGAAAACAGCAGGTTAATCCATTTATGAGCCTGAAAGAGTATTACATTACATGTGGAAAGTGCATTATGAGTATTCAGAAAAGTTAGCTGGCTGGAGCAGTATAGTGTTGCCTGTTGCACTTGCCTCCGTAGCATTGTACTGTCATGCAGGAGCGCTTTCAAGCTGAAAAAAGCTAATTTATTGATTTTTCACCAAAGAGAACCCACGGTTACCTGCTTCCCCTGAAGCAGTTGAGACCCAAATGCCATTATGAAGCAACTAGATAACAGCCATGTGGTTGCCCCCGGATAGTAAAAGTGAAGCAGAACTGTATATTAGCTGATTGGAGGTAATTAAAAGTAGATTTGTTGCTCGGCTCACATCCTTGCAAGATTACTCAAGGCAGAGCTTCACCCCAGGAAAACACACTGAGGGACTTAAATCGATGGATCAAGCACACACTGGGAACTGTGTCCCAAATATGGAAGGCAGGTCAGAGTGGGGCTGATGCCCTTGTACTGTATGTAGCAGGATTGGCAAGTATACCCCACTTCCAGAATCAAAAGGCAGACCTCTTCATGATTGGTTCCCCGACTGGTAAGAGTGGGGAGCAGAGAAGCAAAGATTGCAGTTTAGGAGCTGAGGGTGATCACCCAGATTATGTCTCTGTAGGAGCCTCATGGGAGCCAGATGAGGACTGAAAGCATGTAGGGGCACCTCCCACCAAAAACCCATTAGCCTACCTCAATCACCTGGCCAGAGCCATATCTCTGGTGTGGGATTGACCTTCCCTTGCTGCGTCCTTCTGCTCGACGTACCTTTCTGCCGCTGCTGGGTCAATGAAAAATCTTGCTTGTCGTCCTGGCTTGGAAATGCGAAGTCAGGCAGGATACAAAAAGGCAAAGGCCCAGCCATAGTGTTGAAGCTTCATTTTTACCCTGTTGAACTACTGGCGTTTCCATTGACGATCGTGGCTGTAGTCTTGGAAAAAGGTATACTCGACCTTCATCTAGGCTGATGTGGCCATTAACCTTGACAGCCTGGAGGACTGCTTTTTTATTGTTATAGCAGAAATACTTTATTAAACGGTGGTGGGGACACTCACCTGGTTTGGGTTTGGGCCCGGTTCTGTGAGCCCTGTGCACCTTGAATTGCACAGCACTATGATCCATTCTCAAGTGCTCCACCAACCATGCATGCAGTGCCTTCTCAGCAGCTTTGCTCTCCAGCCCTTCCGGCAGTCTGATTACACAGAAATCAGATCTTCAGAGTGGTTTTTGTGGTCATCACTCAGTGTCTGCAGGTCTTCAAGTGTAGCTTTCAGGGTATTTCTCTCCCTACCAATGTCACAGACCACATCCTTGAGTTCACTTACCCACTTCTCGAGTTTATTGATATGGGAGGCATGAGGGGCAGATGTCTCCGACTGGGAGCTGACAAACAATTAGATGGGACTAATTTGTGCAGAGATGTTGGCGAAGCAGCCTGTTATTACCTGCATTTTGGCAAGGGTAGCAGGTATGTTAGCCAGGGATGTCTCTAATTCAAACATGGCAGGCTCAGGTTTGATTGCTGCTTCCAAGGCCTGGGACCTACTGTGGATCTCATTGAGTGGTCGCGGAGTAGCAGATGAGCTTACCGGTTTGAAATTTAGTTTTAGCTTCCTCTTGAGTTTCTTGCTCGAGGCCATGGATTGTCGAGAGTAGACTGGAGAGCAATATCCGCTTCAGGGTGGTCAAACATGTTTACATTTATTACTTTTTATTTCCATGCCATACAGAGCTCAGCTAGAGTATATGCTTGGCCAGCCATGCCTCATCAAATCTCTTCCATTTTGAAGCATATGTTTTTCTTGTTGATGGTTTTCTGCAAACCTTTTAACACTCTCACTACTTCTTGTGATACATTTTGACTAGAGAACTCTAGCTCCTCAAGACCCATAACCTCAGATGTAGGGTTCTGAGGTCTGGGAATGTGATCCTACCCTGAGACAGGGCCATGGAGTACCAGATCTGCCTGGCCCAGTTTGATGCCATAGGAATCACTGCTGCTAGCTCCCTCCTGAGCTTTATAAACACTCTCTGCAGGAGTGGGAATGAAGGGAAGGCACACAAGAACTTCCATGTCCAGTCCAGGACTAGGGCATCCTCCGGGACTGTCACAATTGCTGTGTGCCTGCAACAAAACTATGTGAGCCGACTGTCCTTCCAGGAAGCAAACAGATCTATTTCTGGCGTAACCCATCATCTGAACACTGATGCCAGTACCTGCTGGTTCAGAGTCCACTCATGGTTTCCCTGGCTTATTCTGGTTAGTGAGTCTGCCAGGGCATTGTTCTTCCCTGGCAGGTGGACTGCATATAGCTGTACACCAAGTGAATATGCTAGGTTCCAGATCATCATGGTACCCTATCCTAGATCTCCTTAGCACAGATGAGGCCCTCAAATACAGTACTTTACAAATAATTTCCTTTCTGCAGCTAACTTACCTGCCCCCTACTGGAAGCTCAGGGTGAAGGTTAAATGTCACAAATGGTTCAGCCCTGACCTCAGAAACTAATGGCTCTAAGAGACAAGACCTGGGGACTCTCTCAAAAAACTGACCTGAAAGTCGATTGGGAGAAGTACAGGGAACTATGAAACAAGTTTTAGAAAAGGGGACTAAAGCAGCTAAAAGTCGCTACTTGAGAGGTCTTCAAAAAAAACACCTATCTGAACCTAAAAGGTTCTGGAGCCATATAAACTCTTTGCTAAAGGGAAGTTCCAACATTTCAGGAAGCACAGTTGTGGCCAAATGATCATGTTGTTGATGACCTCTTGCAATAGCCAATATCTTCAACAGCTTCTTCATGGTTCTAGCAAAGTACAAGTCCAAAACACCTTGCTTACCCACTCCTCTGCACTCTGGTGTAAAAGAAAACCACCACCCTCGGTTTCAACTTTGGCTAGTCAGGAAGCATGAGGTACTAGCCATATTGAAGTGACTGAAATCAGATACCTCTCCAGGTTTTGACCAGTGTGAACCCGGACTACTTAAAGTAGCTGCCCCAGCAATTGCCCTCCTGGTTACTATGCTGCTAAACAAGTAATTTCAGGAAAGGATTATCCCTGTCCCCAAGTAGAGGGTGGCTGTGGTGGTCCCTTTTCACAAGGGAGGATCTCGTGAAGCTATGGAGAATTATTGACCTATATCTATTCTCTGCCCATTGGTAAAAGTACAGGAGAGGATGGTTTATAACCAACTCCAGGAATACCTTGAGCAGCACCACTTGCTCTCTGATAAACAACACTGCTTTAGAAAGAGCCATGGCACGGACACAGAACTTGTGAAATTTACTAGTGATACTCTGAGTGCCCTGGACAAAGAGTCAATGACAGGAGCAGTCTTTGACCTTACCAAAGCATTTGATTTGGTCAACCATAGGATGCTCCTTGATAAACTAGCTCTAGTGGGTTTAGACGCAAACTCACTTTCTTGGCTCTCTAAATATCTAATAGGTCACAGCAGGTAAAATGGAAAGGGGCTTACTCTAGCCACCTTGCCATCACTGATGGAGTTCCCTAGGTTTCCATACTAGACCCACTACTCTTCTCAATATTTATTCATGATATTGACAAAAATTGTGGCAGTGGAAATCTGCTACTATATGCGGATAACTGTACTGTGCTGGAGTAATGTAGACACCAGCTCAATTGCTTTCACGATTTCTGCTAGTTTAAATGTACTAGACAAATGGTTTGATCCCAATATGTTGGTGATGAATGATAGGAAAACTAAAGCAGTCTTATTGGACCCAAACATCTAGGCACAAACAGGCAGAACATGCTCCCTCTATTCTCTGTGACTGGGTCTCTGATTGAGGTGACTGACAGAGTAAAATATCTTGGTGTTTACCATGACCACAAGCTTATGCTTAAACCCCATGTGGACCACATTACTAAAACAAAACAATTCACCAGAAACTTAGCCTTCTGTACCTGTTGGGAAACAGACTGCTGAATCCAGGATTGCCACAGCATGTGGTACCTTACTTCCTACTTTGGTCTGTGGTGCCCCTCTAGTACAGTTCCTCGGGAAACTCAGAAACCTGCAAACTGGTTGTTTTCTTTAACAAGAGTAGCCACTTTGCATCTGGGTCTCCCCAAAGGAGGCATCACTCCACTGTAAAGTTCTCTCTGGGCTGAACTGGCCTACCCTGGAAGACAGACTCACTTATCCTCTCCTTCACCTCACCTTCAAACTTACCAGGGTCTATACCCCTCCTAGCCTGCTTGGGCTACTGATCCGTAAGCCTCTAAAGCAAACACTGTGTTCCACAAATAGCAACCTAATTCAAATCCCCAGGGTGCGGACCAACCCTCGGCAAACATTACACACTCCACCCCATATTACTGGAATCCCCTTCCTGAAAAGCTACTTAATTTCACCTCTCTAGTAGGGTTCAAATCAGGGCTTAAAGCCTATTTATTAGAATGCTGCCAATGCAGCTGCTATCGCTGCTCCTTCTTTACCTCCCCTAACCCATCTATTTAATATACTACTGCCTCATTATTCTATCAGATCGGTGTACGGTGTATTGACTGTTGGTGAATCAATGTATATATTTTTTGACTGTTGGTGAATCGATGTATATATTTATCATTGAGTATATTCTTATATACTGTCCTACCTATTAAGCTATTGTCTTTTATAAGATACTGTGTAACATTTCCATTTGTAACTAAACTTCACTGTCCCTGCATGCAGTTTGTACTACTGCCAATGTTGTTAAGTTATGTAATCGCTTGAAAACATTGCTTGTAACTAATTCCAGGTCACCCCCTGAAAAAGGGACCATTGGTCTCAGTGGGCTTAACCGGTTACCAAAATTCCATAACTAACTAAATCAATCAATCATGGCTTCTATGCATAGTCTTGAAAATATTGTTCCTCCCTGCTTGTTCTTGTAATACATAGTGTTTTTTGTAACTAGTACTAGTTTGGAGAGAGTGTCCCATCTCTAGGACCAGTGATCTCTTAAGTGGTATTGAATGTCCCTCATCTGGAACCTGGCCCCTGGTACCACTGCAGTGGAGAAGGCCATGTGTCCCAGAATCTGCAGAAAATCCCTTGGAGGCCTTGGCTGGCCTGCTATAAAGGCTTTTGCAGTGAAAACAAGATCTGATACCCTTGCCTGTGAAAGAAAGTCCTTCCTCCCTTGCAGGATATCGAGCCTGCATCTATGTAGTCCACTACTCAAGCTGCCTCTGTTTGCGACTTCTATAGGTTTAATCAGGAAGCCCAGGTTTTCCAGGGTGCTTTTTACTAGCAGTATAGAGCATCTGGCTCGAGCTGTGTTTTTTTCCTGAGACTAACCAGTCATCCAGGTAGGGGAAAAACCCCATCCCTTGCCTTCTTAGATAGGCAGTCACAGCAGCTAGGCACTTCGTGAAAACTCTTGGTACTGAGGTGAGGCTGAAAGAAAAGGTGCTGGCAGTTCCCTAGCCTGAATCTGAGATACTTTCTATGGATGGTTCGGACTTAGATGTGGAAGCAGTCATCTTTCAGATCCAGTGACCCCAGCTAGTCTTCCATCCGCAGAGCTGGCATCACTTGAGACCAGTGTAACCATTGTAAATCGTTCCCTTTTATGTGTTTGCTCAGATATCTCATGTCCAAAATGGGTTGCCACTGCACATATTTCTTGTGGGTCAGGGAATATCTTCAGAGGAGACTCTTGCCCCATTGTGTGGCAGCGACTTTCTACACCACTCTTGCCTGCTGTAGTTTCTTTACCTCCAGCTCAAACAGGATTTTTTTCTGTTGGGATGTGCATGAATGTGAGGAGGGAACAGTTTTGGTTTCTGTAGTTTGGGGAATTTTTTGAACTGCAGGGGAAAACCTTGATAAATTACTTCTAGGACCCACTTGTCTGTGGTGATTTTTGACCATTCCTAAATAGTGAGCCAACCTTCTCCCCAGTGGCAATTGTTGGGTGACCTGGACAGAACTGTCAGGAGTTTGGCTTCTGCTGTGGCTTAGGGGCTGGTGTTGCAGCTGCACATCGAATGCACCTTCTATCCTTTCCCATATACTAACTCCTTTGGGGTGGATACTCTTAAGGTGCATAGGACTTTGGGTAGTAACACCTACTTCTGCCTCCCCTTCCATAAGACCTGTAGGAAGGGGAGACCTTTTCTTTCTCAGTATTGTTCCTCTAGGTGATTTTGTACTCATCCACCTTCTTATTATATGCGTGTTTCTAGTCTCCAAACAGAGAATTTCCCTCAAAGGAGAAATCCATATGTTTAGTTTGTGTGTCTTGCGATAGGAGGATAACCCTAAGCCAGGCAAACCTTTGTAAGGATACTTCATGGGCCAGCACCCTTGAAGCAGTGTCATTAGTGTCCATGGCCATGTGGAAGTGGTACTTGATAGCATCCATTGTTGTTCCAGCTGTATCCGGCAAGTCCTGTGCCAGCTCACCACTTGCTTTCTCACTCAGTACGAGTATGGAGCTCCAAAGTGTCTTCTGGTACTGAACTGTGTATGCCAGGAAAGCAGCTTGCCTGAAGAGCAAGGAAGCTGATATATACACTTTCTTGGCCATGGTATTCAGCTTTCTGAAATTCTTCTCAGGAAGCTGAGCAGAGAGGAGCAACTCAGCCTTCTCAAATGCAGCAGCCTGAACCACTCCCTCATGATCAGGGTGAAAATACAGGGATTCAACCCTCTGTCGGTCCACCTGATGCTCCCCCCCCCCAGTCCAAGTTTCTTATCAATGCCAGCAGCTGAGGGAGGTACTTATGGGATTTTGGTAGTGGCTTTCTTAAAGGATTTATGGATGGTAAACAGCAACCTCCTTGTGGGAGCCAGATACATCATATCCATAAACTCAGCCTCCTCTTCATCATCCTCAGCCTCATGGGGTGGGGGGTGCTGAAGGTATTTATCATTTGCCTTATAAACAAATACTAGGATGTGTAATCCTTAGAAGGCCTGGGAAGAGAGCCAAATTTCTGCTCAGGGGAAGCGCCCAGTTCCAGAGATTCCCTGCCTTCTCTTCTTCATAATATACCTCCTCTTCCACAGGCATTTGTACGGAACCAGGACTTAGGGAGGTGGGACAAGCATCTTCATAAAAAATCCCATGGCCTGAAAGGCCTGGAAAAATTGCCATGCCCTTGTCATGTCCATGCTGAAGGTATTTATCTAGAGTCAACTGTCTACTCTGTTCCTTTTTCAGGAGGAGTGACACATTTTTCTCTTTGTTTTTTCTTTGTAGGCACTGTTTCCAGTACCTGCTCGGAGGCCCTTTTACTTTTGTTCTTGCCATCACTGGGCTTAGGGTTCCCCTTTTCGGACACCCTGAGTTCTGTACCATCTTCACTGTGTTTTTATGATAGCTAAGAAGTTGCCTCTGTTCCTTCTGACAGTGACTGCTGCTTGTTCTGAGGGTCAGGACCCTCATCTGAGCTTCTGGTAGGAAACATGGAGGCAGACTGAGAAGCCATACAGTCTTCTCTTTTCTTAGCGATTTTCATTTGTGTTTTAAGGCCAAACATTTTAGAGTTCACAATGTAAGCAGTTGTGGTCAGGACCAAGGCAGCTTAGGCAAAGTTTGTAGCAGTCTCCCTGTGCCAGGAGCCGAAAACACTTTGTATATTTTTTAAAGCCTCCAAGTCTTGTTCTTTTCTTTTTAGGTATGTCAGTCATACCAAGAACTGAAAGAAACAGGAAAAAAAAAAAACAGTTTCCCAAATTTACCAAAATAATATGAAATTAAGCCAAAAGTATGTAAAGAGGGATATAGAATATTAAATTCCCATTCAGGTCCTTTGAAAAATGGAACCACTAGTGTTTTTTATTTATCTATTTATATGTTTATCTCAGAGCCCAACAGAACTTAAAGAGGCTGAGGTAAAGTGGCAAATTAAGATTTTAAACAGTAAGATCCATTTGGTTCTCTCTGCAATGGAACTGAGCACTGTTGACCTTCAAAACCACCCAAAAATGAAAAGTAGTAGTAAATTACAGCAATATTTAAGTGTTCATTAGATAGTAAGCAGGTCTTAAAAGGCAGGAGGCGTGCTGACTTGTGGCCTTCTCTGGTTCCTGGGAACCAATCAGAAATAAACCCCAAAGACATAAAATATTAAAACCGTTATGGAGGTCAAACGAGTGGAGCTGTACTTCGGGGCAACTGAACTCTTAAGTAGAGAAACAAATATGAAAAAAGGCAGTTAGTGGAAGGGTGACCACTGTGCAGAGTTTGAACTTGATTTTAAGTCTAAATTCCATAATTAACATACTGCAAGTTCTATCCATTCCATAGTTAGCATAAGTTCTATGTATGGGGCAACTCAATCCAGGGGACTGATTGCTGTTTGTGAATATATACTGAGGGATTCCTGGGGTTAGAAAATACAGCAATTCAGTTCCCATAGAAAAAAATTCAATCTACAAGAAAACACATGAAGTCTCTGGTGTTACAGGGAAAATGCCAAATCAATCTTGGAGCACTATCGAGGTAATGTAATAGCCACAAAGTGTTCCAAGATAGATACTTCAACTCACAAGAAGCCATGTTCTCAAAAGTGGCTCAGGTCAGAAATTCGAGAACTAGGATCAGGACCCACACCTGAATCAGTCTGCAGACCAGAGGGGCCACATGCAGCAGGCTGTTTAGAAATCTGTGAACTACATTCAGCTGGGCCACAGTCTGACGCCAAAGAGAGCATAAAAGGTTGAAATGGCTGATTAGTGAACTTCACCAAAGAATACTGAAGCCCGGACTGAGAAAGGGTCAGGAGGCAGTCCAGTATTCAGCGCACTGGACAAGTAAAGGGGCCCAGGGAACCAGACTATCACACACTGAAACACTTTGACTTCAGGGAAAAGCTATGCCTGGTGGAAGATTTTCTGGCAACCAGCAGGAAAGCCGAGACTTTGGCTGAAACCCCAAACTGGGAGACCTCTATGTCCTAAGGAGCCAGGCATGGAGCCGCAGGGACATGCAGTCAGGAAACCAGTGTGCCGTTGTTGTGGGACAGAAGCCCCAATCAGAAGGGTAGTGGCGATGGAGCCTCTACCACCAGACAGCTCCCACGATAGTTAGCAACTAAATCTGCCTGGGTCACAGTGGGGCCACCAGAGTCATGCTGGCTGGTTGAAGCCTGATCTTGTTCAGGACATGCAGAATT
Source organism: Neoceratodus forsteri (assembly GCA_016271365.2). Taxonomy (NCBI): domain Eukaryota; kingdom Metazoa; phylum Chordata; order Ceratodontiformes; family Ceratodontidae; genus Neoceratodus; species Neoceratodus forsteri. Next base: position 438,747,791 of record JADMNL010000023.1, read on the forward strand.
ACAGGGAAAAGAAGGACAGGCCTGGAGGACTCCATCTTTTCAGAAGAGGGACAACACATTTTGCAAAAAAAATGTGCTCTACAGCAAGCCAAAAAAATGCAGTTTGTATGGATGCAAAAAATGTTCTGATTCAGGCCTACCCCAAATAGTGAACAGCTGTTCAACCACTTCTTGACTCATCTCCTTCATGGAGATGTGCTACAAATCAGATGAGACTGTCTGCTAAGCCACAGAGGGTACCTGTGATGTAAACAGCCATGGGATGAACCTTGTGCATATGCATCCCATGATACTTTGCATTGTGGGGGTACGGGTGATTTTGTATTTCTCTGAAACCTGGCTCTGTTGCTAATGCCCTTTCTGGGTACCCCTTGAACCACTGTCTCAGTGCTTTTGTGTGGAGATTCTTTGTCTTTTCAGCATGTGGGCTACTGCCCACTCCCAAAGCCTCACTGCCTCATGTCATAGAATGTACTGTAGGAGTCAATACACCCTAATATGTTCAAGTAATAGACTACATTGTGATTGTCAGACTGAATCAATGGGGAAACCCCCTGAACGTGAGAAGCCAAGGTCTGGAGACTGTAAAGAACCACATTCAATTACAGCACATTGATGTGAAGGCTTTGTTCCAACAGAGACCAGCAATAATACCCCCCCCCCCAAAAGTCTGCTGAGGGCCCAAATAGGTGCCCCACTCTAGATTGGAGGCATCCATGTGGTAAGATCACCTGTGGTTAAGGGTGCAGAAAAGGAGCATCCACAAGCAGGTGGTCTCTGTTCTGCCACCCCAAAAGGACATCCTATAAGGAGCGGCAGACTGAAATCAGGAGACCCCGAGACTGAAAGGACTGTGATCACCAAGTCTGCAACAATCACCGAGGAATTCTGATATACAGATGAGCCAGAGGGGCCATAAATATGGAAGATGCCAAGAGGCAGAGCATGACCCAGGCCAAAACCTGGTTGCTGCAACTCATAAAGGCTGCTTGAACCATCTAGGCAGATACCCTGCCTTCGGGTAGAAAGGCCTCTGCCCAGACCTTATCCAGGGTTGCTCTTATGTACTGAATCCTTTGGCAAGGAAGCAGATCAGATTTTTCCATATACACCAATACCCTCAAACAGCTGTCTATGAATTTTGGGATGTACTCCACCCACGCTGCTGATGTCCCCTTTGGAAGCCTGTCATCTAGGTACAGTAAAATGTGTCATTTTTCATGACACAGCACTGCAGCTATAACAGCAAAGTATCTGGTATAGTCATGCTGTGCTGAAGATGATCCAAAGGGCAAGATGCGGAACTAGTAGTGTCACCCTTTGAGGCAGAAGCAAGGGTACTGCCTGTGACACTGCCTGATTTTGATATCCAGGCAAGTGTCCTGAATCTCCAGTGTGCACATCCAATCTCATTGTGACAGGAGAAGGAGGGCTCTTAGTGACAGCATGCAGAACTTTTTGTAGGACACATGCTTGTTCAGATTTCTGAGGTCCAGAATTGGGTGGAAGACTCCAGCTTTCTTGAGCATCAGTAAATACATGGAGTAGAATCTATGATTTATCTCAGCCGGGGAGGGGTGGGAGGAGGTTGGACAGCCATTTTCTGCAGCAGGGTCTGCACCTCAGCCCACAGGACCTCTAGATGCCTGATGGAGTAGTGGCAAGGCCTGGGGGGAGGGGGGGCCACCAGAGATTGTGACACTAATTTCAGGGTATATCAGTGCTGTTTAATTTCTGGGATCTATCCAACTGTCATTATTTTCTGCTACTGGGGCATAAACAGAAATCTTGCCCCTCACCAAAGCGCCCAACCAGGGAGCTGGGGAGTGAGTCAGAAGGAAGGGGTTGCTGACTGGTCCTTTACAGGCTTTATAGGGGGTCCCCATGTACTGCTGATTCTGCTGCACATACCCCATCCCAGACCACGGGAGGGTAGTCACAAGAGCCCTTTTGAAAGGAGCTTCTGCTACGGCCTCACTGAGCATGATTTTGAATTAAATACTGAAGAGTCCTCACAGATGTCTTCCGAGGGTTCCATCTCACTATGAATGTCTTCCACCTCATAGTCAAAGAGAGTATGGCTCTAAATGGTGCATTTAGCAAAGACAGCTATGCATCCCAGGCAAAACCAGCAACACACAGATCTAGGAGTGTATAAGACAAATGCCTGAAGGAGCCTCTCTGGCTGCAGCATCTGACATCATTTGCAAACCTCAGGAGATGCCTCCCAGCTGAGGAACTCTGAGAAATACAGGTTACTCACCTGTAACAGGAGTTCTAGGAATGGTATATGTTGTTCATCCACACTTATTGGCAGGTATCCTTGCCGCTTTAAATCTTGCCAGAAGATCTTCAAGCTGGCTCCTCCCACCCAACCGGGTGGTATAACTCTCGGCTCCGCCCCATGACGCCAGATCTGGCCCGCTTGGAAGCTCAGGTTGTGCGTCAAACCGAGGAGGTGGTGGGTGTAGGGATGAACAACATATACCATTCCTAGAACTCCTGTTACAGGTGAGTAACCTGTATTTCTAGGACATGGATATGTTGTTCATCCACACTTATTGGCAGACTCCTAGCAGTTCTCCGGGAGGAGGGAGGCAAACACACACCCCAATACTTACTTGGGAAAGAGAGCTGGAGAACCGAGGCCCCAAAACCAGCATCCCGGCGTGACTCAAGGTCGATGTGGTAATGGGTAATGAAGGTGTGTGCTGACTTCCAGGTAGCAGCCCTGCAGATTTCCTGGATAGGGACGTCCCTGGAAGCAGCCACCGATGCAACAGTATGGCAGGTAGAATGAGCTCTTATCCCTCTGGGAGGCTTCATGCCCGCCAACTTATAGCAGAGATCTATGCAGGAGGTGACCCATCTGCTTATCGTCCGCTTGGCTGCAGGTCTGCCAGATGCGGCTCAGCGTGGGTGACAAACAGCTGGCGAACCTCTCCCAATTTCAGCCGTGCGCTCTCTGTAATAAGCGGCGCCCTTTTAGGGTCAAAGTATGGAGCCTATATTCGACCTCAGGTGTGATTGGGGTAGAACACCGGCAGAGTCAACACCTGGTTAGGTGAAACTGACACCACCTTCGGAAGGAATTTCGGTGGGGGCGCAGGACAACTGTGTCCCTGTGGAAGACCAGGTAAGGAGACTCGATGGGAAGCGCCTGGAGCTCTCCCATCCTTCTGGCTGACGTGATAGCCACCAAGAAGGCGGTCTTCCACGACAGGTGAGAGAGCACACCTGTGCATAGGTTCGAATGCTTGCCCATGAGCTTTGCCAGTACCAGCAGTAGATCCACGGAGGTGGAGGTTCTCGCACCGGAGGAAATGTGATCAAGGTCTTTGAAAAGCGCCAGACCACCTTCTCCTGCGCACCGACTGCTTCCCGCCCGCGCCCGTGTAAGCAGAGATGGCTGCCAGGTGCACCCTTAGGGTCGCCGCGACCTAAGCCCTTGATTAGAAAGGGACCATAAATAGTCCAAGATGCTTGCCAAGGAACAGGAGGAAGGGTCCAAGCCCTTGCCCTGACACCAAATGGAAAACCTTTTCCATTTGAAGGCATAACATTCCTGGTCGACTCCACGGGGCGCCTCAACTACATTGAGGACCTCGTCGAAGACCCAAGGCCTGGAACTCCTAGCGCTCAGGAACCAGGCCATCAGGTGCAGGGATTGAAGGTCCGGATGGAACACCTTCCCTGATTGACAGAAATCAGGTCCAGGCGAGCTGGAAGCTGCCTCGGGAGCCTGGAGCTGAGGCTGAGGAGATCTGGGTACCAGAACTGGCGAGGCCAGTCTGGGGCTATCAGAATCACCTGCGCCTTGTCCCTCCTCGCCTTGAGAAGCACCTTGTGGATCAAGGGAAATGGGGGAAAGGCATAGAAGAGGCCCGGGGTCCACTGCCTCGAGAAGGCATCCCTTGCAGCGGAGCCCCTGCTGAGGGGGCGGTCATGGAACAGCCTCAACCCGGCGTTCTCCCTGGAGGCAAACAGGTCCACCTGAGGTGTGCCCCAGTGGGAGAACAGATCTTGTACTACCTCCGGCAGGAGAGACCACTCGTGAGATGCAGCCCTATCCGGCTCAGGGCATCGGCCAGGGTGTTGGAGGCTCCTGCCACATGAATGGCTAGGAGATCTGCCTCCAGGCTGCGCCACAGTGACCAAATTGGAGAGCTTCCTTGCATAGAAGCATGGGCGTCCACCCTGGCGGTTTAGGTAGTACATGGTGCGTGGTGTTGTCCGTCTGGACTCGCACCACTTGACCCCGGAGGAACGAAAGGCGGTGAGAGCTAGCGGACCGTCCGGAGCTCCAGCAGGTTGATATGGCATCGGGACTCCTGCGGGGACCAAAGGCCGTGAGCCCGGTGTTCCCCCAAATGGGCACCCCAACCCATCAGAGAGGCATCGGTCGATAGAGAGACCGTCGGCCCGGGGCGGACGAACGGGATGCCCTCCTGCAAGTGACCTGGAACGATCCACCACTGGAGAGCGTTCCACATCCCCTGGGTCACCGACACAAGCTGGTCCAAAGGATCGCAGCGTTGTGACCACTGACTGGCCAGTCCCCATTGAAGAGGACGCATGTTCCAGCGGGCCCAGCGGACCACGCTGGTGCAGGCCGCCATGAGACCCAGGAGGTGCAGAAAGTCCCGGGCAGGGCGCAAGTGCCCAACCAGAAATGATTGGGCAAAGGAGGAAAGAACCTCGGCCCTGTCCGCCGGGAGCCGCGCTCTGGCTCGAAGAGAGTCGAAGCTGCGCCCGATGAACAGAATCACCTGCTTGGCTCGAGTTCCGACTTGGCCTCGTTGATGAGGAGGCCCAGTTGAGAGCAGACCTGGAGGGCCAGATCTCTGGACCGCTCCACCTCCTGCCTGGAGGGCTGCTATCAGCCAGTCGTCCAGGTAAGGGTACACCCGGACCCCTGGTGCCGCAGGAATGCTGTCACCACTGCCATGCATTTGGTGAAGACCCTGGGAGCTGGAGACAAGCCGAAGGGCATGGCTCGGAACTCAAAGGATCCCTCCGCTCGGAAGCGAAGGAATCTTTGGTGAGACGGACGGATAGGGACATGAAAAAGCGTCCCGCAGGTCCAGAGAGCAGAACCACACGCTGCGTTCCAAGGATGGTATTATCTGAGCCAGAGTGACCATCTGAAGGTTCGAGACCTTAGGAACTTGTTTAGGTCGTGTAGGTCGAGAATGGGGCGCCAGCCCCCCGTCCGTTTCCGAACCAGGAAGTACCTGGACACAAACCCCGGGTCTGAGGGGGGGTCCGCTACCACCCTGATCACCTTCTTTTGGAGGAGGAGAGCGATGTCGGCTCGACGAGCCGACAGTGAGGCTACGGACCCCGAGGCCCCCCCGAGGTGCGACGGTTCTGAAGGGCGGGGCCTGCTCGAATTCCAGAGGCAGGCCTTTTCCCACCACCTCCAGTACCCACCTGTCTGAGGTAATAGCGGACCAGGCGGAAAGGAAGTGTCGGAGCCGTCCCCCCACTGGGGGAACCAGGGGTGAGGTGACGGGGATGGGGGCGACACCCCTCAGCCCGTCACTGGGCAGGCTTAGAGGAGGGACCGGCCGGGGGACCTCCTGGGCCTTCCTCCCCTGCCCTCCTGTTAGAAGCCCGGCGGCTTGGGTTTGGGATGCAAGGCCGTGGCCTGCTGGCCCTGGCGTTGCTGGGCCGGGCACGCCGGGGCAAAAGGACCGAAAGGGCTTAGGCTGTGGCTTGCGGCCTTTGTCCTTCTGAGCGAAGAGACCAAGTCCAAGGTAGCATTGGACTTCTCGATCCTCTGCAGGTGACCTTCCACCCCAGGGCGAAGAGGTCAGTCCCCAAAAGGAACATCCGTCAACTTGTGCTGGTATCCGAAGTAAAGGTGGATATCCTCAGCCAAGCCCCTTGACCGCATAGCCACTGCGGCGCCACAGACCTGGCACATGAGTCCCCAATATCTAAAGCAGTCTGGAGCTGCTGTTTGGCCACTGCCCTGCCCTGGTCCCGCACCTGCTTGACCGTAGTCTGCAGATCCGGGAAGATGAGAGATGACCTCATCCAGGAAGCCCAACAGGGCATGAGAAAAATGTGCCATGAGGACGGCCGAACTGGCCTGACGAAGGCCGAGAGAGGACGCAGCATAGACTTTTCGCCCGACATAATCCAATTTCTTGGATTCCTTGTCGGGAGGTTTGTCCACATCCCTGGCGTTGCCGGCGCGCTGGAAAACGCTGTCGGTAACCAACCCCTCAGCAGAGGGGTGCTCCGAAAAAACGGACAGGGAACCGGTAGGGACCGCATATTTCCTGGTCATCCTGGTCGAAGGCGCAGGGCAGGAAGCAGGGCGCTGCCAAAGCTCCAAGGCCGGACCCACTATGGCCTCGGCCACCGGAAAGGCCTCCGTGGGGGAATCCCCTCGGTCCAGAATCTCCGTGAGGGGATACCTGGCCCGCTTAGAAACGGGTTCGAGCTTCATCCTGGTGGACTCCGAGATGAGCCGAAGCAGTCCTAGGAAGGACAAAGGGCTATCGTCCATTGACTGTCCTCCTGAGGACTCCAAGTCCAGTCGCTTGGAGAAAAAGGAGGAATCATCCTCAGACTCGGACGAGTCCTCGAAGAGCTGCCTCTGGCCTGAGCCACCCTCCACCTGCCGAGGTCGGTCGGGAGTGAGGGTAACAGACAGCCTATGGGGTAGACCCTTAGCCGACCGAGAATCCTTGGTCGGAGCCCCAAAAAGTGGCTGTGGAGGCAGAGGTTCCACCGGAATCGGTGGAGCAGCTGGTTTTGGCCGAACAACCGGCCTGGGTACAGGCTCCTCGGGTAAGTCGAGGGGTTGTATCGGCCGCTCCGGTGACAGCCCCTTAATGGCCGGGGAAGGCGACGGCGTCTGCTTATTCCCGGTCAGGAGGAGCTGTTGCCACATGAGGTCCTCGTACGTCGGCGTAACTCTCGAAGCCTCCCCTCGTCCGAGGAGGAGGGCCGAGGGCAGCGACGCCGCTTACCGCGGTGCCGAGACCGAGACCGCCTATGACGGCGGGATCGGCTGGACCGCGAAGAGGTCCGAGACCGAGACGAGAGCCTCGGCTTTTCCGAGGTCGGTGCGGGGAAGTGTCGGCAGGAACCGGCACTCCCCTCGGCTCGGAGGGTTCATCCGAGGGCTCCGGAACCGGAGGCACAGGCAAGCCCACGGGATCCTCAACTCCCCCCGGGGGAACCGGGGAGAGGGGAGTCTCGGCTTCTATAGGCGACAACCCGTCAGCGGATCGGAAGAAAATCTCGACTCACGCCGACGGGAGTCTCGGTCAACTGATCTGACGGGGACACCGTGAGACCAGTGGCCGAAGCCGAGCTGTCGACCGAAGTCGACGGTCGACGACTCGAGGAAAGGGACCTTTCCCGCTCCCAAGAGCGTCGACGGAGGGACTTACCCTTGTCCTTCTTTTTGGACCGAGAAAAAGGTCCAGCAGACATTGGCCCTTCTCCCTTAGTGGAGAGGGACAGACAAAGCTCCTTGAAGGAGGCTGAGTAGGAGGAACCCAGAGAGAGTGGAATAAATGCCGTGGCCGAGGAAGATATGGCCCGCGCCGCCTCCTCGTCGAGGGCGATCATCTGCTCGAGCTGATCCGCCGAGCCCGCCGCCGCGGACACCGCCGACCGGGCCTCCTTAGACTTCACCGGAGGAAAATGCTTCTCCGGACGGCCCAGATGCAATCGGGCAGCACGGTCTTCGAGGACGTAGGCGAAAAGAAGAGCACAAGTCGCGAGCCTGCGGGTTGTGCTCAAGGCCTAAACAGTAGACACACGTGGAGTGTGGATCCGTCCGAGACATCTTCTGCCCGCAAGGGCATCTCCGAAAACCGGGAGTCGATTTGTCCATTGCAGCCGCGAGGGATCGAAGACTGAAGTCTTTTTAGCAAAAAAAACTTTCAAATTCGAAAAACGGAGAAATAGGAACCAGTCTCAAACGCAGAGCGTTAAGGAGGGAACCTGAGCTTCCAAGCTGTAAGGAAGATCTGGCGTCATGGGGCGGAGCCGAGAGTTATACCACCCGGGTGGGTGGGAGGAGCCAGCTTGAAGACCTTCCGGCAAGATTTAAAGCGGCAAGGATACCTGCCAATAAGTGTGGATGAACAACATATCCATGTCCCTAGAAACACATTTCAGGGCTTCCACTTTCTGGGGTCTTCCTGACATATTGCAGACAATCTGGCCTGTATGTTTCCAGATGTGATTCTGGATAGCTTATCAAGCTACACCTAACAGTTGGCAAGTCACAGGCCAAGGGAGGCAGAGGCGAAAGCGCATTTGCCCATGATGTTAAATTTCCTGGATTTCTTATTGGAAGTTCTAGCACTCGTCCTAACAATAATGTCCTGGTACTCCTCCTCCTTGGAGGGGGCCCTCAGCCTTTCATGGGTAGCCAAAAAGACTACAGAGTCCGTGTCAGGCTGAGTGAAGCAATACTTCATGTCTCTAGTGGCTAGATACTATCAGACTTCCTACGCACAGCTGGCAAGGTGTTAGGCCTGTGCCATACTGTCAGGGTAGTTTTCTCTGAGGCAGCATAAATATTTGGGAGGGACGATTACTGAGGATATGCTTTCAACCTCCAGTCACAGGTGTTCTTTTTAGAAGAATTCTAGTCTTTCAGTGAAAAGGTTTGGGTCTCTTGGATTTGCTGCATTAAGGTCTAAAAAAGTAGGATCCTTTGAGTTGGACAGTGTGATTTAGAATATGTTTTAGATTTCATTTTTCTGCAAAAAGCACATGTAGTGCTCCTCTGCCCCATTTTGGAAGTGGATCACTAAGTTTTAACATTCCCACATGAGAAAACAGCTGTACGCAAGATAAGAGACCTACGTTTCTGATCACTGGTTGGTTGAAATCATGTTAATGATTTACAATACGGAGTGAAGACATGCACACATGGATTAACATCATGTTTAAAAGTAACTACACAACCTGAGAAATGTGCATGAATAAAATATGCTGTAAGTGTCCTGGGAGACAAGGTTTTAAAGGAGAACTGCACCAAATCTAGAAGTCTCTTCTCCTAGTAGAAGCCATTTTTTAAATCCTGGTTAAAATTGTGTTGTGTCTGCTCTTGCTAGCCCAGCTTTTTATCTTTCCTATTGGTTATTTCTGATTTACATGCTGCTGGTAAGAACCATTTATGAACTGTACTATGTAGTTTATGTCCCTGTTCTACTCTTCTATTGTTGGCACAATGCATCCATGTTCTACTATAGAACTCTGTGGCCGAGAGGGACATAAATTACATCATAAAGTTCTAAAATGGTACTTACCACCAGACTGTGAAGCAGAAAACACTTGCCAAGGTTACTGAAAGGCCTGTACAGATGGCACAATAACAGAATTGTATCCAGTATTTAAAAACTGCTTCTGTTGAGAAAAATGACACTCTTTCAGAACAGCTGTCCTTTAAATAGATGGAACAAGAAACAGTAAAATGCAATTAACCAGCGATGCATTAGGGGAAAGCGACATGTACAGTTGCCATGTTGTGAAATATTTAATATGAAATTATTGCGAAACACTAAACCACTGAGAGCAGGTCGGGAAGTCATTAACACAATCAACATAAATTAGTATGTGCAGGGAAGCATCAGAAAAGCAATAATCCAGACGTGCAGAGCATCCTCTAGCAAATGTGGGCACTAAGAAGATGTGTACAAAGATGCTTTTGTAGAAAAAAAGAAACACATACACACAAAAAATAGGAGCGTGAGCACACAGACATGAACCATAACTTGCAGCCATAGATATCTTTGCTGATACAAGCAGTATATGTGGGTCCTTGTAACAATTCAACCTGCAGCACCCTCTCCCATCCCCTACCTACACACACACACACACACACACACACACACACACACACACACACACACACACACACACAGGCCAAGATCCAAGACTGGATGTCCTCTAGCTGGCTGAGACTAACCCCTGACAAGACAGAAGTGCTAGTGGTTGAGCCTGGTCACCGGCATGCTGTGGGTGCTGCCAGGGTGGGAACAGTGCTATTCCTTGGCTCCCCACGGCTTCTACTAGGGTGAAGAATCTGGGAGTCATCCTTGACGATGAGTTGACACTCGAGTTTCAGGTATCGTCCATTGTCCAGAGTGGTTTTTACCATCTAAGGAATGTCGTCCGGATCAAAGCTTTAATTCTCCCTTGTGACCTGCCCTCACTGGCTCATGCCTTTGTAACATTTAGGCTCGACTACTGTAATACTCTATACCTCAGGGTCAGTGAAAGGATTCTCCGTCACCTACAGCTGGTGCAGAACGCAGCAGCCAGGTTGCGGACGAGCCTTCCAAAGTCTTGCCATGTGACCTCGGTCCTGCGTGATCTGCACTAGCTGCCGGTAAGATGGAGAATTACCTTCAAGGTGGGTATGCTCACCTGTAAAGGCCCTATACAGGCCCTGGCTACCTCAGTGACCTCCTGACTGCTGTGTGCCCTGGACACTCATGCCGCTCCTCCACCAAAGGCCTCCTGGCAGTTCCTAGGACCTGGCTTAAGACCTCTGGAGATCGGTCATTTGAGGTCATAGGCCCAGCCCTATGGAATTCGTTCTCAAGATCCTTGAGAGAAGCCCCGTCGGTGGAGGCTTTTAAGCGGGGTCTGAAGGTTCATCTGTTCAGAGAAACTTTCGAGATTTATTTATGAGTTAAAGAATTAGCAACTGCTGAATAGTTTTATTGGGGATTTTATTTTGTGTGTCAATGCCCTTGTTTGTTGTTAATTTGTAATATTTTATATTATCTATTTCACTTTCCCTGTCTGTACAGTGCCCAGAGCCTCTGGGATTGGGCGCTCAAAAAATAAACTTTATTTTACTTACTTACACAACCACACACACACACACACACACACACACACACACACACTGTACAGACTTGCGTCTATGCAGTAACATATATTATACATTCTTGTGAGTCTACACACAAACTCACACTGCACATGTTTGACAGTCTAGACACTTCTTACTTACAATATTCAATATGGTTCTCCAGGGTTCTCTTACCTAGCTGAAACTGGTGGGAGGTGTTCCCACATGTCTGCTGTATTTCTGGGCTGTTCCAACCCAAAGGGTACAAAGCGCAGCCTGAGCTGATCAAAAGTCCTGTGGAAAGAGAAGAGACATGACAGTCAGGTACAAGAGAAAGCTAAGGAGGTGAGAAAAGGAGTTTGCCTTGAGCAGGGCTATACCAACAACTATAAGGGCCCTCCTGCAAAATATTCTGTGGGGCCCACTTCAACACCAATAAATGTAAAATAACCATTGATGCATATGAAATTTCTATAGCGCAAGTTTTTTTGCATCAGTCCTGCTAAACATACATAGTTTGTCCATGCTGCCTCCGTCCCCCTTGCTGGCAGCATGAATAAATAACTGAACTATGCAATTTGTTTCTGCACCTCCTGGGATATCAGCACCAAGATTAGATGTTTTAGTGAATGGGCCCTATTGCTTCTTTGTTTTGTACCCCAAAATCATGTGGAAACTGAGGTGGAATCTTCTGACACCACTGCTGACAAACCCAATTTCAAATGGATAAGCAATTTCCAAAGATAAACTTTCAAGTTTGTCTGTGAGAAAAGGTTTTCTTAACACCAACCTCTGAGGCAGTGGGCTCCCCAACAGTGCGGGCCCTACGCAACCACAACTCTTGCACCCCCCAGGTCACTGCCCTGGCCTTGAGATGATAAAAACCTACACAGGAACATAGACAATGACAGCAGAAAAAGACCAGAGGTCCATCCAGTCCACCCAAGTTCCCTATAATCCCTGGAAGCTACTGTTCCTCCAGGGTACTAATCCTCCCCGTCATCTCTCTCTGTTCTCCTCCCCCCGGTCCTGTCGCCCCCTGGTAATCACTATTCCCTTCATTATGTCCCAGCCCTGCTTGAATCCCCTGACTTTTTTCACACCCACCACTTCAGCAGACAGACTGTTCCAAGGTTCCACCACCCTTTCCGTAAAGTAGTACTTCCTCACATCCCTCCTGAACCTACCACCTGTTAATTTCCATTTGTGTCCACGTGCCTGCGAATTATAGTACCTTTCATACACACTGTATTCCACTAAATGAACAGTTAGCTGCAGCCGTTGGACACACAAACAGTGGTTAAGTGAGACGGATGAAAGTATGGGAAGCTCAGGAGGCTCAAATACAGAGAATGAACGAGTGGGAGAAGATGCCAACTATAGTGCTTTGCTTACTGTGCATAACTGGTGGTGCTGGAATTCAAACCCTGGACTCTAGGTTCCCATACTGTATGGGGTAATTACAGTTAGGGGGCAATTAGCAGCCTCCACCTCCCAAGTCTATAAGGGTCTTTTATAGCCAAAACAACAATATGGTTCTCCTACTTAAGATTTGTATCGCAGAATACCATGCTTTTCAAAAATATTCATTATAAATAGACTGCCAGTACCGTATACAGAAGGACATTTGCCCTCAATTTAATAAATGACTGTTTCAGGCAGTGTTTCCCAGCCAGACAACTCAATTGTCAGGGAAACTGCTCGCAATATGCTGCAACTGGCAGTGAAGAGCCCTGCAGACCTCTTCATTGCAAAAAAGTGTACAGGTAAATGAATCTCCAGCAGAGAGATACCAGCATATTCTTTTTAGGAAATACACAGATTAAATCAATGAAGATTAATTATAAAAATATTCATGGAAATATATAGGGGATATGTGATGGGCTGCTGAGGGACACAGTATTTATTTGAACGAGCGGTGTGTGACCTCGGTTGACCTCACGAGTGGCAGAGCCACGAGTGAGGTCCCTAGGTCACACACTGCGAGTTCAAATAAATGGTGTATCCCACAGCAGCCCATCACATGTGCGATTTATGCAATGGGCTGTGTTTGCATTTTTTTTTGATATTTTTTTAAATTTGTTTATGTTTTAGATGGGGACTATTTGATTTGGTTCATTGTTGTGGTGGAATTTTACTTTGGCAGTGATTAGGTGATGTGTAAATTTTGATTGGTTGTTTTTGTAAATGGAGGTGGTTGTGGGCTTTCATTGGGTGGTTGGAGCGTGGGAAATGTGTTTGGATTGGTGGAGGACATTGCATAATGTTTGTGGGTGGGGTTTGATTTTTATGCCTCAGTTTTGGTTCAGTTGGCGTGGAGGCGTCGAAAGGGACTGTTGGCCTGCGGATTCAACATTCAGAATAGCGATCAGTTTTACAGCAGGGAAGGTGGGATACAGTAGCTTGAGAAAGAAGTGAGGTGGCAGTGGAGATACTGATGGGTCATCGGTGGTTTGAGAAGGAGTGGATTTGGTCTGTGGAATTGGGGCATGAAGAGCCCAAAGATGTTTTATTTGGGAATTTGTTTTTTTGTGTGAATGAGAGGGACATGGACTAGTAAGGAAGCAAGCGATTGAGCTGGCAGCTAGTCGTGGAAAAGGAGTCTGGAAAAAAAAAAAAAAGGAAAAGTTTAGCAGAAGATGTGGGTGAAAGAAATAGAAAAGGTACTGCTGTTTTTATTGCTTGGAGCTGGAGAACTGTGTGGAGGCACTGAGGAGTGAGGACAAGTGCGGTTGGAATGAATATTGTTTGAACAGCTGTGTTACAGTTTGAATGGATTGTGAGAGGAATGGCATGGGGGGAGGCAGTTGCTGATGGTCTAGTTCTGGCAAGAGAGGAATGATTGATGGCAGGGTGTGGGATAAATATTAGAATCACCGTTTATCCCACGGCAGTAAGAATAAATGAATTTATTCCACTGTTTATCTGCCCACATACATTGCATAAATCAATCTATCTATCTATCTATCTAACCCCCAGGTGGCACTATCCCAAGGGCTACTACCCCTGCCTGCTTTGCCACTAACAGGTTGAGGGGCCTGGATCCAATGGCGGGTGCCTCCACCCACAGGTCGGGTTGGAACAGTCAGAAACGACTTGGTCACAGCCCTCTGGGTCACTGCAACCGCCCTTTCCTTCCACTAGTAGCTCACAAACTCATCCCACACCACCGTCGTGACACACACTTACCCCCAGAATTGATTGGCTAGCTTGGTGCTGAGGACCCCCTGTAAAATAAGATGCAGTAACACAATAACCCATGCACAGTATGGTGGCACAAACACGCAGTTCAGACAGTATACCTTGCAAAACAAAAAAATCTGATTTACTGAAGGGAAAACAAGAAGGGCGGGGGAAATCTGGTTGACTAGCTTAGCACTCTACCATTTCAGGGCACTGTGCACAGGCCAACTCCCTATAAGTCACTGTCACTGGGTACCCAGGCAATAAGAGGCTAGCCTATTCGATGCAGCTGATTGGGGCCCTGACGAGGAAGACAAATGTTTAATACCCAAATTGATTATGCAGAGCCAGCAGGCTCAGTTCATGCGGCCAGTTGAGCAGCCAGACCAAACCTGCCCTCAACAGAACATCTGACAGGGAGTTACCCTGATTTAGTACTCACGACTCCTGTAGAAGGATCCCTCTCACACCACTTGCAGGATATAGGCCTGTGATCCAAACACTTCTCCACACATTTATATGTAGAACAGAGGGGTACCATACAGGCAGCTGCTTTAAACTCCCGATCACTTTCACTGCACGAACCGGGTAACGCAACACAGCTTTACTTGTCCTGACAGACCGAGCACGATTGAAGCAGATTCTCCAGTCCTCTACAGGGTAAGCCTGGTAGGTAGCTGTACACGTACAGCCTCCTCTGTCTGTACACCACAGCGGATCGTGTCCGGCTCCTTCTGGCGATACTGTCACCCGACTTCTTGGCCTTCCACACACGCTTCCCACGTGAAGACTGTGCAGCGCAGGAGCCCAGAGCTCCCTCTCTCCTCACGACAACGACTCTGCCCTCTCAGCCGTTAAGCGGGAGTCACAACTTCGGGCGTGATCCGACTCTATTGGAGGGCTCCTGACGCCAATCCCCTCTACCTCCTTCTATTGGTGCAAATAAGGCACCACCTTCTGGACTTCAGCTCCCAGCATCACAGCCCATACTTCCCATTGGCAGCCGGCTCCCGAAAGAGTCCCAGTCCTAACTGGCTGCTCAATCCTTCATTTTAGGTGCCCCTGGCTCCTTATTGGACCCCATAGGCAGTCCGGGTCCAAAATGGAGGGGTAAAATGCACAAAGTCCCAGCTGTAAGGGAAAACAGGTTAGACAAACGACATTGCTTAATACTTAGTCAACATATAATACATAAATCCCACAGCCCAATAAGGGACCCGATTTGCCTACTTAGCAGTGGCAAAAATAGAGCACCTACCCCGCGGCTCGGGCAGGACTCAAGCAAGAGAACCCACAGTCCCTCCTTCTTAGTAACTGACTGGGTCAGCAAGCTGACAACTCTTAAAGAGACCACCAAGGCATTCTAGTAAACCCCATTTGTAGGGGGTTACACACACACACACACACACACACACACACACACATATGTATGTGTGTGTGTGTGTGTGTGTGTGTGTGTGTAACCTCTGCTACTCTGGGGTTACTAGAATCCCAGTAAGACCTAGTGGTAGGCAGGGAAGGCAGCTTGTGAAACTCCAGTTAAATGGATTTTACACTGTCTCACACTGTTCTCAGTCTCAGCTGAGACTGAGGGATGACATCATGATAGAACTTTCGCAGCTGCATAAGCCACACTGGAATATTGCAGTTGGAGGTTAGTGTAGAACGTTGGGGATTTTGAATTCAGTCTGTGTGCAGTCAGAGAGAGACAGTAGTACAGCTGAGTGTGTGCAGGCTCTCAGAGCTTTACGCTCTGTTTTAGAGCTACTTTAGGAGGGTGTGTGTTTCCACCTGAAGAGAAACATAGGAACTGGTAATTGAAGTGGTGGAGACCGCTTTCAATGGTTCGAGAGCCCCATCCCTGAGGGGATAGGGGGAAGGTTTTTGCCTGTTTTCCAGGGGCAACCCTCCTGTGTCCGGCTAAGGGAAAGAAGCTACCTATTCAAGTTTTGTTGAGGCACCAGAAGCTCTGAGAGCAAAATTCCTTGTGAAGGAAGCGCCTGTGGGGCACCTGCAACCAAAGGGTGAGTTCGCTCTGAAAAAGGGCCAAGTGTTTTTCACCTGAACAGAAAGAAACTAAAGGGACTGTTACTGTGGGGTCAGGAAAAGACAGCCAAGTACAGTTGGAAAGTGGGGATTGGACTGCTTAACTCAGTGGTGGGACTAGAGTAATGGACTATGCCACTTAAAAGTATGTTCAAGTCCAGCACAAATGGGAAGCAAGACAAGCAGATGGAATGTGATATACATTTAGCAAAAATCTACATTGCGAAGCTTTACAGGATGAGGTGTTTACTGTCTAGAGAAATGACCGGGTATGAATTGTGGGAGCGAGAGGTGGGAGACCCCCCATCAGCAGTAACCAAATTCACCTCTATGGATTTGCTCTGAGACACCTTTTACTTTCTCTCAGGTACTTGGCCAGTGCCTGAGGAAAGTACCCAGACGTGGGATTGAAAGGAAGAATTCCCTGATGGAGCCGAGGTGCTCTTAGGTGGTTTAGGGAGCCACCAGAAAATGTTTCCATGACATATGGAAGGTGTCCGAGTGGCCGGCAAGGGAGCTGAGCCAGGGAAAACCCAGAACAGTGTACAAGTTTGGGCTGTGTAACCCAAAGCAGCGTGCAAGTCCGGGCTATGTGACCGGTGGGTTCAGAGCCTGAGGGCTAAAGTGTTGAGGAAGTGTTCTTGTTTCTTTTAATCTGCATTACCAGGAGTGTAGCCCTGTAGGGGTCCATCTATGCTTTGTTTATTCTGTTTGGATGTGAATAAAAAGCCACACTTTAGAATCCCACTTCTGGTATTGGACACTACAGTTATTGCTTCCTGTGTTCGGAATTACTTGAGTGCCCCTGTGCAGAGTAGTCAAACCTAGCCTTTGTGCCGAGTGACCTGTTCCTCCCTGAACTCAGCCCACCTGGTATTGCTGTCAGATACAAACGGCATACCACCTGGGTTACATGTGTGTGTATATATTTTATTAAATTAAAAATGTTATTGAGATACAGACTGGTCAAACAGGACTAAACCTGCATTTATTTGCATAGTTATTTAAGGTCGTAAGGGACTTTAGGTCCACGATGCCCCCCCAATAAGCAGGGATCAGCAAGTGTGCTGTGCAAATGTACTAACCTATAGGGATTCCACACCCACCCTACCACCTACGTAAGTAGCACCTTATAAGTAGTACCCTTTCATGCCCTGTGATTCTCTTGGGAAGCAGACATTTCTCCGGGCTTACCTTAAAGACCAGTATTGTCTTCATGTCCACTGTCTTTTCCTGGTAGGCTGTTCCATAGGTTCACCACCCTATGTAAGATTATGTGCCTCCTAAGAGTACCTCCTAAATGTATCACCGCATGCCCCATGCCCTACTGGAGTACATCATAGAAAACATCTATCTCTGTCTGTCGGACCTTGTCGATGCCCTTCATTTTACAGAAGAATGATATCACCCCCCACACTTCCTTTTCTCCAGGGTGAACATATTAAGGGCTCCCAATCTCCTCACAGCTTTTATATTCCATACAACTGATTATATTGGGGACTCTGTGTTGCACCCTCTCAACAGCCTCAATGTTTCTTTTTCTTCAAATTTTGGAGCCCAGAACTGCATGCAGTACTCAAGTTGAGTCTTGACCAGGGCATTGTAAAAGTGGCAGGATTACTTCCCCACTCTGCTGGTCACCCCCCAAAAAAAAAAAAAAAAACTTTAATAAATCCCAGAATTGTTCCAGCCTTCTTCACTGCAGCCAGGAATTCAGTTAATTCATTTTTAGTGGGAGTCAAATACTTTCATGAGTCAAAATCTGGAAGTCATTACAATTTTTTGGAAGTCAAAATACTTCCCAGATCCCATAATTTTAAAGCCAGTATTCTAGGAAAGATCACGTCATGGATGTTCATACAAATGTTAGTGGTAAAATACAATTTCTTTTAGACAAATCCATCATTTCTAAGCTTCTGTGCCTTCAGTTTTGGAAGCTGTCAAATTCCGTTTTTTTATATTTGGAAGTCACCGACTTCCTCCCCCTTTATTTTGGAGTCAAATACTCCCAAAATGGACTTAACTGAAGCTCTTACTGCAGCCATGCACTGCTTTTTGTGCTTCAGATCCTTGTCTATTGGGACTCCAATGTCCTTTTCCTCTTCCACTGCAAGAGGAGCCCCACACAGTGTGCACTGCAGATCCTGCCTCTGTTTTCTTCCTTACCAGTAGTACCATGGCATGTGGCTACTCTTGTTCATGACATTATGCTGCTGACTATGGCAAGAGAGTGGGATGTCATGGACAGCAACTGTGAGGTCAGCTGGAGACAAGTCAGATGTTTCTTGTAAGATAAAGCGATTCTGCATTATTTGAAATCTTTGCCCATAACAGGAGAAAATAACAAAACCTAGAACACATTAAAACATAATTATGGTAAATATTTGTTTCAGGAGTTCTACCAGGAAAGACATACTGAGCTGGTAACAGCTCATTCCCAGAGGTGTCCAGGGGTGGTGGTGGGGGGGGGATACTAGTGCAACAAGGTACAAAAATAAAATTAAACATTTGTGCAGAATGTAAATACAAAATTCAGAGAATCACAATGCATTACGATGAAATGGTTAAATCAGCAGTTGAGCAAATGACAAATATAAAATTCAGAAGGATCAAAACAGGAAAACTGCAAGCCTCTTATTAGATAGCTGCTCTTTAAGGTGGGGATATGACACAGAGATGAGCAGAGCATCAGTGATCAAAGGTTTTGTAAAGCAGTGTTTGGGGAGGAGTAAATGGTTTAGATAAAAGAAAGGCCATGACTATGTGGGGCCTGGAATGGAAAGGGATACAATCTGGAGCTACAGCCACGTCAACTGTTAAGTGCTGCCTGCTGCCATCAGGGCTTAATTAATGTTGAGTGGAGTTCAACAGGAAGGAGACCTGCAGTGGTACACATGTACACCCTCAGATCAGCTCCTTTCAAGCCTTCTGTCAGGACTGTCACACACACACACACACACACACACACACACACACACACACACACACGGTCTTTCATCAGTACATCCGCATACGTCGATTGCTTTGTTATCTCTCCCTCCAGTGGTCAAAACCAGAAAGATTCCCTTATTCTCGTCCATTAGTAGCAATTCCAGAAATTATGGCCAACTTGATTGTGGATAATCACAGCCAGTGTAATGTCTTTTTAGCCTGAGCACACTGACACTGACTAAGGAGCTCATTTACAACAGTGTCCTGGCATGAATGTTACTCTAGGATAAAACTACAAAGGTACACATTACAAAAGTAATTACATTAGTAAACATACACCACCTAAACTGCAGATACAATGACTATGTAAGGGATAACACATTACAGGATATGTGGTTATAGGGGATTATACAATGGGGTATGAAAATCCTGTAACAACACTGGTCAAAACACATCACATGACCGTGGTATATCCTGCAATAACCCACGGCTGAGAAATGGCATTTATAAAAAACATAAACACATTTTAAATGCATTTTACACATGGGTCCATTGTATAATCGTAATAAGGCACTCCAGGTGTGTGGGTTATTGGTGGATTTACGCACTTGTGTGGTTAAGTCACTCGGCTGCACCTCGTGACACACCACACAAGGCGTGGGTAAATCCCCCAATAACCCACACCCTGTCGTGCCTTACTGCTTAACTAATTCAAGCCTTGGGTGGTTGTTAGGCAAGAGATGTAGCTGAGTGCTACAACCACCCCAGAAGTGCACTATTCCCCTTGAGTTTTTTATCTCACTTATAAAAAGTGCTTCTATTACAAAAAAAAACATCTGTAATGCAGGTGAGGTGTGCGGTTGTCAAAGGATAATGAATGGCCATGTGATGTGTTTCAACCAATGAGGCTGCAAGATTTTTATGGCCTTCATTATAAATAAGCAGTAATACACAATGGGGTATATTGTTTCATGGAACATGTCACACCTTGGGTGTGTTGTGAATCACGAGGCTGCATTACCTAAGAAGTGATGATATCCCATAATATGGCACAACCTCAAGTGTAATTTTGCTATTTTACAATGAAAAAGAAGACTTAACACAGTCATATTTTTCAATTCAGTATTATTTGAGAATAGTCCCAATTTTAACTTTATGTTAGGAAGTCAAAAATACGTTAACAATGAACTAGTTAAATATACTACCTCATGAATTTTATTTAGTTTTTGTTGATTAGGAAAGCAGGGCTAGACAATACTGCCTATTTTCAGCCTCATTTTGGGGGGGGGGGAGATACAGATACAAACCAATCAAAATTGAACCAGATTAAGTATTTGGTGGTATTTGGTCAGGACACTGGGGAAATTCCCCCACTCTCCAGCAGGGGGAATTCTGGCTGTCTACTGTAACCCCTAGATGGCGCTATCCCAGGGGCTACTACCCCTGCCTGATTTGCCACTAACAGGTTGAGGGGCCTGGATCCAATGGCGGGTGCCTCCACCCAGAGGTCAGGGTTTGCAATAGTTAAACTAACTTGGTCACAGCCCTCTGGGACACTGCAACCCCCCCTTTCTTCCCACTAGTGGCCCACACAATATATCAGAATTACCTTCACAGTATACACTTACCCCAGGTCTGGTTCGGCACTGGGACCTCCTGTGAAATGAGATACAGTGCAACAATCACAGTACAGTACTTAACATAGACAAATACCTCAGGCAGTATAACTTTGCTGAAACAAGCAGCTCTGATTTATTTAGGGGATATAACAAGGACAGGGAAATCAGGTTAATTAGCTTATCACTCTAATAATCTACCTATGGCTCTGTGCACAGGCCTATCCCTATCAGTTACTGTCCCTGGGTACCCAAGCCCCAGTGGCTAGTCCAAAACCGGTGGCAGCTGGTAGGGCCCTTCACACAGAGAAAGGGAGAATTAAACAGTCAGCAGTACAGTAATTCCATTTGGATTTAATGGCATTCAACAGGGAGCGACCCTGAATTAGTACTCACGCACTCCAAATAAGATAGGGTCCTTCAATGTCAGCAGGGCTCACTTGAGGTACACAAACCTCTTCACACATCCATATAAAAGAAAGCACTATACCAGGCAGGCTGCATCTGTATCCCGATCGCAATTACTGCACAATACCCGGGAGAACACACAGGAGATTCAGTTCCTGACAGACCGAGTGCAATTTTCAGCAATTCCTCCAGTCTTCTACAGGGTGAGCCTGGTTTCTACTCTTCAGAGATCCTTTGATTCTTTTCACAGGACGGATTCAGTCCTAACAAGCTGTTACACAAGCTGCAGACCGGAACTCTGGGCCTTACACACGCTTTTGACTAAAACTGCACACTGAAAAGCACAGGGCTCCTTCTTTCTTCACTGCCAAAGCTCAACTGAAACTCCAACCCACAAAACGGGCACTTCCTTTGAGTTCCTCCCAGTTCTTGACTGGATTGGCTGTCACTCACAATAGACTGCTGCTGTTGGTCCAAAAGGCACTGAAGTCTAAACTACATCTCCCAGAGTCACTGCCCATACAATCCTCTTGTGGCTGGCTCAGATTATGAGTCCAAGTTCTGATTCGTCCAAGGCACCATTTTTAGAGCTAGCTTACCCCACTGATTGGTCCAGTTCAGCAGTTCAAAACCAGAATGGGAACTAGGCAGACAGTTCTGACTGCAAAGAAAGCAGGTTAGACAAACTGTAATTTCATTATTACTGTAAATGATTTCTGGCAAACAGTTACATCTTTCAGATAGGTTCCCTTTGCACTCTAGTGACTGCAAAATGAAGTGAATTGGCAGCAGCTCAGTGGTACTCAGAGAAGCACACAGTCCCCCATACAAACTAATTATGTCTGCAAGCAGACAGCTCTTAAAGAGACAGTACCAGAGGCTCTAAAAACACTCACTAATAAATGGCTTAAATGCCAAACACCATTCAGGCTTGGAGCATTCAAGCAAGCTCCTGGAAGTCTTTTGGGAACCCCCATTTGCAGGGGGGTTACACTACCAAGATGGCCAACCCTGGAGGTGAGCAGGCGGACGTCTCTGGAACAGGGGAGTCAGCCTCCTTCCCTGCTTCAGTAAACCTAGAAGCTATAACAGAGGATGATATGGACATGCTTTCTGCTACAGAGGAGGTCGAGAAGGCTACCTCTGAGACTACCAGCACTGTAAACTTATAGAATAATGATATCAGTTTGCAACAAAGACTGTTGGAGGAGGGAGAAAGATTAAAGTTGGCTATGAAGGAAAGCAAAAACTGTTATTCCAGCTTATGGCAGAGGAAGAGGTCAAATATGTACAACAGAAAAGTAAAACTGACTGCAGAACCATTACAGGCCATCTGCATATCTGGAGACCCACACAGTGTTCCAACATCTTCTGTCAAGCTGGTCCAGCTGATTCAGACAGTACAAGATGACGTGGCAGCAGCAAATGCCAGCCTGTTTGTCACTCCTGAACAGTATCCTTCCACAACCCAGCGTCTGCAGCTTTTTCCACCCAGAGCAGTCTGGCATCCTCAAACACACTAGCTCCATGAGTTTCAAAGACTTATGCTACACCTAAATCGAGCAACGCTGACCCTTGTATAGTTTCTCCAACTCTGGCTGGTTCTCCAGAACCCAACACATCTGCCCAGTTATTGTGATCAGAAAGCATGAAAACTGCTCCTAATTCCGTTTTAACCCCTAACCCAGCACAGACAAATACAGCTGCACAAACACAGCCAAAGATTACAAGGCAGTAGGGTGGTGTCACCCAAACTCCCCATCCCTCTCCAGCCCAGATAAAATTGACTGTTGCGCAATCTGTGGTCACCAAGCTGCATTCCTCAGCCCAGCAGAATGATGAGCCTGCCAGCACGTGCAGCAATTTTCAGAGCTCTGAAATAAGGCAATCAGTAAGGGGCATAAAGGCACCTGTGTTGGGAAGGACTCCTACAAGCATGCGGCTTGGTCTAAGATGCGGTCCCTCTATCATTGCCCCCCTCCCCACAGCAAAATGGTCCATGGAGACTTCTCTGATGGCAGCTGGGTGGAGAAGAGCTGACAACAGAGCTTCCTGGATCCCTGTGGACCTGGAATATTACTCAACTCCCTCAAGTTCAAACGTGAGCACACGTGCTATCAATATAGCCAAAACTAACATAGTGCCCCCCCTTAGAACAGTGATGTCCCTCCCCTGCTCAGGGGATAGGAATATCTGAAGAACGGGGCAGGGCACCACCCATAACTAAAGCAAGAGCCTCAAATTCCACTGGGAATGGGCAACAAACTGCAGATATCGCTCGCTCCCCTCCCCATTTGGACCCCCAGATGAGTGTTGATCCTGATACAGACGGTGTTTCAGAGGCCTCATCAGATGCAGAGGAGGGGATATCAAAGCAACACATTGCAGCAGCTGACCATGCTCCTACATGGCCCACTGAAGATATACAGAACACAATGAAAGGACATATAAGAATTTTTAGAATGTCTGAGGGAGCCAGCTCAAAGGGGTGATGTTTGATTGAAATTTAAAAGGGGTGGGGTTAGACCCACAGACTGGCAAGGGAGTATCTGATCAGAAAATTTCTGAAAGAATCAATGGTTTCTTTGCAGCCGAGTTACATGTGGGTTATTCATATATCGGGAAGGCACCTTTGATGTCAGTTTTAGAGCCTTGAAATCCCTAGAATGGTTTTGGGTTAAAGAGATCTACCAAGTTAAGGCTATTCAGTACATATACTGAAGCCTTACCCCTGTGAATAGTAATTGCTGCATATGGTGCCAAAAATGGTCCTGTAGTTTTCCAGTAAAAATGCTCGTAAAATCGTCCTGGCCGGGTTTAGCTTCCTTCCCGGTATCTAGTTCAGCCTACGCTCCGCCCCATGCACACCCACGTTAAGATGCAAAGCCAGGGAGTGCACAGGGGCGTGCTCCATAATAGTCTATGGAGGACAACTTTCCAAGTGTTTCTATATATTATAATGGCCAGCTGGTGATCAATCAAGGGCACTGATCGACTAACAAGGGCCTTGTTTACTGGGTAATGACCACCCACCCAGACCAACAGAGGTTACAGTGCTGCTAGATGCCATAAGTGATCATTCCCCTGTGCTATGCCCCTGGTCCACTAAAGCCATCGGGTCCCCCCACCAAGCTTGCCTACAACAGAGTTCTCTCAAGAGGTCAACTTGGTGCTTTCAAGGAATTCCTGGCCACACTGGATTGGAGCTACTTGGATCTCATTACTAATGTTGACTCCGCAGTGGACTATTTTATCACTGAATTCAACTCAGTATGTGACAAGTATGCTCCTTACAACAACAAATGGTAAGAGGAAAGATGGTTGAGTGGGTCACCCCTCACTCCTGACCCAAATGCAGGCCAGAGATAACCTATGGCACCAAGCCAAGGCCTCTGGTTCTCCTGCTAACCACCAAGATTATAAGGCCGCGCATAACAAATGTACCAAGGATATTAAACAGGCTAAGGCTGCATACTACAAGGAGAAACAGTCCTGCACCTGGGGTAATGAGAAAAAAATGTGTCTCACCCTAAAGGAACTCTTAGGGAGTGGAAGCAAACAGCCATTCTATATGCTGAATGTCAACGGTTCTGTCACCCTAGCCCCTGAAGAGATGGCAAATATGTTTAACGATGCCTTCACTGACCTCAGAGTGGTTCTCCATCCTGACCCAGATCATGACCTGCTGTCCAGTTGGACCCCGAGTTTTCCCCAAACCCTACCAGTGACACTAGCCACCCCAATTTCTACTTAAAATCCATATCAGTAGCTGACACAATCAAATATGTCAAAGGGGTACAGGGTAAAACCAGCATAGGTAGCGATGCCCTGGATATGAAGCCATTTGCTCTGACCCTTGATGAGACTGCTCCTTCCCTGCCCAAAACCTTTCTCTGCAATATTCCCAGTTCCCTACCATCTGGAAAATGGCACTATTCACACCTGTCTAAGAGTAGTGACTGCTCTCTTGTTGCCAGCTACAGGCCCATCTCAGTTCTCTCTCCTTTGTCTAAGGCACTGGAAAGAATAGTGATAGATCAGCTTGTCACTTACCACAGTAAATACAATATCCAATGCAATCAGCAGCATGGGTTTCATAAGTTACACAGCACAAACACTGCCTTAATTGAACACACCAACTACCTACACAAAGCCCTCGATAATGGTCAACTTGTTGGTTCAATCTATATTAATCTAACTAAAGTCTTCAACCTTGTCAACCATTCTCTCCCGACTGCCAGACGCCACACTCTTGGCCTCTCACATGATACAGTGTCCTGGTTCAGCAGCTATCTCACTGGAAGAACACAGCAGGTCAAGATCAATGGGGTGGTGTCTGACACCAAAAATGTCACCACAGGGGTGCTGTAGCACTCCATGCTGGACCCACTCCTCTTCAGTCTGTTTATTAACAACATACCTGAAGCATGCCCCACATCAAGGGTCCTGCTCTATGTGGATGACTGGATGACGCCATCATTTTCACCAATAGCCCATACCAGGACACTCTCACCAGGGACCTACAGAGTAGTTTTTGGTCACTTGAGGAATGTTTCGGAATGAATAAATTAGTCTTGAACTACAAAAAGACTAAATCAGTGTTATTCACTGGAGCTCAGATGAGGAAAAAGACTCATCCCCTAACTATCCTTTTTTTTTTTTTTTTTTTTTTTTAAACTCTGTATATCTCTCTCTTGCACGGGGCATCTCTCCGAGGTGCCCACACGACAGTCACCGATACTCCCCACCTGAGGCCTCTCTCTTCCCGGGACCCCCACCCAGAAGCAACCAGCACCCCGGATCACCACCATGGCCTTCCTGATATTAGAGGGTCAGGT
Source organism: Neoceratodus forsteri (assembly GCA_016271365.2). Taxonomy (NCBI): domain Eukaryota; kingdom Metazoa; phylum Chordata; order Ceratodontiformes; family Ceratodontidae; genus Neoceratodus; species Neoceratodus forsteri. Next base: position 438,773,653 of record JADMNL010000023.1, read on the forward strand.
CTGGTGGAGAGCCACTGGGACCGGTAGAGATGGCCCAGGAACTGTAGATGGGTGCTGGCCCTGGAGCCCTCGTCACCTCCCCAGTCCAGAGAGTGTTTTTCCCTTTTGTTTCCAGGAGTGCGGATGTGCAATGACGTTCACCCAACTTCCTGCCAATGCTCCTCCTCCCCCTCAACTTGGCACCGCAAGTCCTTGTGCTGCTCCCAGTCTCCACCAAAGGCTGCACAGGAGCAGCACAAGTCCCGATCCTTTCTCCAGGAAGGGAGAGCAGTCCTTAAGATGCTCAGTCCCTTCCCTCCCTTGCCAACCCCAGACAACCCGAGTCTGTTCCAGAACCTGGGTCACCGGCATGGTGCGAGATGTGGCATCCAGCGCCTCAGCACCACTGGGCCGGCATTCCCTAACTATCCTTAATGAGAAAGGTGACACCCTGGAACGGGTCAGCGCCTTTAAATACCTAGGTGTCATAACAGATGGTGTCCTTTCATTTGTGTCTCATGTTGAAAATAACCTCGGCTCAGTTAACAAAAAACTAGGGGCTTTCTAAAGGCAGAGGCACAATCTCACCCAGGAAGCAAAGCGGGTAGCTGTGACCAGCACCATCCTCCCCATTATTGATTACGGAATCACGGTACATGGTGCGGCATCTCACAATGTCCTCAAAAGGGCAAATTAATTCTGAATAAGACCTGTTGGCTTGCCCTTGGTGCAGGTAGGCTTACCCACATATGCTCCCTCTACTCCCAGACTAACTGCCTCCCAATACATGACAGAATCAAATTCCAGATGTGCCTTCTAGGTAAAAAAGCTCTGCTGGGCCTCACCTCCTGGGCTACAACACCTATTGTGTTCAATCCCTAATCAATACTACTCCAGAAATGTAGCCAGGAATGCTCTTAGTATTCCTTTTCACAAGACAACCCTAGCCACACACTCTTTTGCCATCAGGGCACCACTGTGGTTGAATGAGGTTCCGGAATACATTCTGAGCCTCCCTAAAACTGGACCGTTCAAGAGAGGCCTAAGACAAGTCCTTATCCCCCAGTGCCAATTGCAACTGCTGCCATACTTCTCCCAGCTAATACTGCGCCACCCCCCCCCCTCGCAACTAACAGTATTTGATCTCATCCCCGACAATACCACTAGTGTGCTGACTTTGTATGTGAAATTGCTGTAATCCTCTGATGTTGTGGAACCTTGGTCTTTACCTTACCCTGACAAGCGACCTTACCCTGACAAGCACACAGATGTGCTACCTCGATTGTAATGGTGTGCTTACCTCTGTAATAGAGTATGTGCTGCTTGCAATGGACTAGTTTGACATAAGGCATTCAGTCCGTTACATCACTAAAGCTTAGGTTTAAACTTATCTGTGCTAGGTACAGTACCTTTTAAAAACAGTGTGGTGCAAAGAGACCATTCCCCAAGAGCTCCGGACTTCAACCCGCTTCATTCTCACAGCAAGCACACTCCCTCCACCCGAAACACCACAGGAATTAGGTTTAAACTTATCTGTGCCAGGTACCTTTTAGAAAACAGCGTGGTGCAAGAATGCATTACAGCCAGTAGAGTGCATCGGGAAACTACGAGGCAATCTCCTGCATGGAAGGAAAGAAGAGAGAGATTCCCAAGAGCTCTGGACTTAAGCCCACTCCATTCGGACAGCAAGCATGCTCCTCCAACCCGAGACGCCACAGGGATTAGGTTTAAAATTATCTGTGCCACAGCTGCTGATCAGAAGCCCACAGGTGAGACAGGGAGGTGTTTTAGCTAACGTACTGATGTTGCTTACTTCAGGGCTACTATAATCACTGTGCAATGGGTGGGAGGTAGCATCTTCTCAAACTCTTTCCACCAAGAATTGCTATGGCGCTGCTCCATTCACACCCTTAATCCTTGCTCTCTTCATCTGAATACATTGATTTACTGATAAATGGCATGCTTCACGCTCAATCGAGGTGTCAAAGTAGCTGTTAATTAGCCACTCGGCGGCCACTACATGCGGAATTTCAGGTCCGCTTAATGGGGTGACTTTATTATAGAGCCATATAGTAAATGGCTTTTGGCATGGGGGAATTGTCTGTTAGAAGTGGACGTCCGCTACAAGCGTGTCCATTACATTTGGCACATACTGTAACTTGAAACTAAGTTATGTCATGTAATCCAAGTACTGTTGTGTAAAGTGCTGTAAACTACTGTTTGACCAGGAACCTTTGTAAATGAGCTACTCTGGCTCAAAGGTATTGTCCGAACTTCACAAATAAAATAAAAATGGAATACCAGCGGCAAACATTCGGCATTGACAAATGCCAGTCTCTCTTTTGATGGGGATTATATATATATATATATATTTTTTTTTTTTTTTTCATGTGCAACATTTTCCTTTTGCGTTTATCTATCAGATGGTAATGTATGTATGATTCTTTCATTTAAAAAAAAAAAAATTCCCTACTCTTTCTAGTATTGCACTAAGCCTGACTGTAACAGTCAACTGGAAACAATGGAACATTTGGTTGTTTTTTTTTTTTCTGTTCCTTTATTTCAGAATTCTGGATTATGGTTGCTGACCAAAGGGCTGAACCCCTTTTTGGGAGCTCAATTATGAGACTCAAGTTTATGGTCATTATGACCCTTTGTGGACCACATGGAACACTAACACCCTGAATGTGATTTTTGCCCACTTCAAGTGGCAGATTTGGATAAACAAATGCAAGTATTCCCCGCAGCAGAGGGCGTTTACCAAATATGAATTGTTTTATAAGATTACTGCAGAAATAAGGTCTATTTCAATGCATGATTCGGATACTGTCTCCTCGCAATTGGTAGAGGATAGATGGTGTAACTTTACATGGTTGCCTATGGTCTTACAGGCCGGAGATTTACTGCTGCTAATTTCTTTTTCCTTTTCATAAGTGACCTGCTTGGAAGTTTTTATTTCTCTTATTTTGCCATTAGATTATTGTTTATGTCTCCCTCCCTTTTTATTTGTTTTGAACGACTAATCTATTTCTGCTTGATATTTGATTGTAATGCCTTTTGTTTCAATACAAAAAAAAAATCCCCTACTCTTCCTACAGGGGGCACACCACACTTCCTGCTGGAGGATGAAGGACCCTGGAGTAGAGGAGGTTGACATGGCTACCCGGTGGTGGAGATGGCTTCCCTCCTCACCTGGAGAATCAAGGAAGCCCCTAAAGCTTTTGCTTTACCTTAACCGGAGGAAGAGATGGTGATGAAATGTCCAGGAATGATGGAAGGTCCACGTCAGCCAGCACAAGTATATCACAGAATGGTCCCATGCCAGTTGTGCCTGGGTCTGCATCTGACAATACAGTTTGCTCAGAGGAGGAAAAACTGGCCAAGCAATTCCACGAGAAGCATCAGTATCTGTTTGCAATGACAGCAGAAGAGATTTGAAATTTCCAGATGACAGCTGCAAATGCCAGACAGTCCTGATCAGTTAGAAGTAAAAACATGGCAAGAACCCTTTGATGTCCACCACTCTGAACTGTCAGAATCAGCTGCTTGAACCTGTCTGCAGCTCCAGCGAGAACACCAACTAGTAACACACCCTAGCCTGCACGGAGCTGTGTAGTAGCAGCATTGGCAACCATGAAACCACGAATGCCACAGCGAGTCACATGCTTGGCTCAGATGCCCACGTAGATATCTGAAACAGTGTTGTCATACCAGGTGAGGAGTGGTCTGTAGATTGATTGACTGGGAGAAGACTGGACTGGGGGGGTACATGGGTTTCTGGAGCTTCCCTAATTAGAATCCCAAAGGTAGGGGATCCCCCCTATGATGACAGCTCTGTAAGTGGTCTAACATTCAGGCACTAGTGACAGACATGAGCTAGTGCCATGGGAGAGGAGAGGAGAGGTTCAAAATCCTAATTTACTTTATTTATTTACATTTTGTTAGGGGTAGAGTTTTTTCCAGCACATTTCCATCAAACAAACCGGCAGTGTTTCAGATGACAGGAGTTGCTTTACATGACAACACACCTACATATTGGGTCACCTGTACTAAGAGTACCAAAGCCCCATGTACTGTAGGCATAGCATCTAGTACTTTTACTATGACACAGGTCCTGAAGGTCAAAGTACCTCCCAAGTTCAAAACATGGAAGTCATTATTTGGAGAGAGCAATTTCTAGACATTATAAAATGTTACTTGTAAAATGCCCACTTAGTATAACAATTTACCATTTTGTATTTCCATCATTCCTCTCAACTGCTATGCATTTCACATTGTACTATGTATTTTATGTTCAAATCTGTCCTTGTTCCTCGAAGATTTACTGAGGTTTCTCATAATTTCAGAGTTATTTCTGAACACACAGCCTATTAAATTAATCTATCTTGATAAAAACATTTCTTGGCACTAAACATAAGGGGTCTACCATTCATACACATATGATTCTGTAAAATAAGAAACTGCTACACATTCTGGTTGTTAACAACCCCCCCCCCCCAAAAAAAAATGGTGGGGCTTACCTTAAGTTGTCTCCCTGGGAACTATTGTTGCCCTTTGCCTGGCCATGTTCCAGCCTTTTGAACCAGGCTAATGTCCAGCAGAGAGTGTAAATCCAATCTAAAGTATTGCTGTATCCTTGGTTCCTGTGCGAACAGGTGAATGAATGAATGCAGTTGCGCTGTAGCTTTAAGAGGCTCAACCCTGTATATACTGGGTGGGATATTCAAAAGGGTTGCGCATGCGCAAGTCCAAAAGTGCGCCATTTTGCGATATTCAGCAGGAGGCAGTTGCGCCACCGAAAACATGCTGAGCACCAGCGCAATGCAAATGAAGGCATGCGCAACCGAAAGGGGTGGATCCATGCACAAAGAGCGCAATGCGATATTCAAAGACTGGCACGATGCGCAACAGCGGAACAGCCGGAAATTGAGCACTAGCGGAAATGAGCCAAAATAAAAAGGCTCAAGGAAGCGGTGCAAGAACACTACATGGATGCCAAGTGAGGTAAGAGAGAGAGAGAGACAGACAGACAGACAGACAGTGACAGGCTAGGGCAGGCAAGGCAAGCGTGGGCCATAGGCTGCAGAGGCCAGCGGGGGGTGCCCGGTGCAGTGGAAGTAGCAGTGAGGACAGCGGGGGTAACACAGCAACACCAGCCAGGGGGTCAGAAGCCAGGGAGATGGACAGTGCCAGCTTCCACATGGAAGCTGTAATGAGGGGGGTGAGAATGCAAGCTGCAGGGGGACGAGGCCGTGGAAGGGCCCGTCGGTGGTACGCCCCCAACAGGCAGTACCGTGTCCGCATCAGCTATGAGCTGTACACAGATGTAGAGATCGTGGGCCGGTACCGCCTGAACAGGGCAATACTGAGGCGGCTCTGTGAGCTGTGCAGTGATGTGATGCAGGCACCCTCACAATGGAGTCACGCTCTGTCAGTGGAGACCAAGGTGACTGCCTGCATGTGCCTGCTCGCCACGGGCACCTTCCAGGGGCCGACAGGGGACACCACAGGCATCACACAGTCGGCCACGCCACGCATCCTCACCCAATTCCTCAGCGCACTGCTGCCACATGCTGCGGAGTACATCCACTTCCCCAGCACCGCGGCAGAGCGTACAGCAAACATGCAGGAGTTCCACAGGGTAGCACGTATGCCTGGCATGCTAGGGGCCATAGACTGCACCCATGTGGCCATTCGCACGCCACCTGGCCCCGATGGGGCTGCATATAGGAACAGAAAGGGCTTCTCCGGTGTCAACTGCCAGGTGGTGTGTGATGCCACTGGGTGCATAATCAATGTCTGTGCCACACACCCTGGTGGAGCACATGATGCCTTCATATGGTATCAGTCCGCACTGTGCCATCGATTCGAGAGTGGGGACATCCCCACAGGCCATCTAGTGGGTGAGTACGCATGTATGGAATGCAAACTCGGGGCAAGGGTGGAATGCCACAGGTGCCATGGTAGTGGCACACGGGATATGGGCAATATGGACCTGAACATGATACTGATCTCCACTATCTCCACACAGGTGACAGCGGATACCCACTCCGTCCCTGGCTGCTCACACCTGCATCGCCCCATGACCCCATCGCAGCAACGCTATAATGAGGCACATGCTTCCACGCAACATCATAGAGCGGGTGTTTGGGATGCTCAAGGCACGCCCATGCCTAGACACCTCCGGCGGTGCCTCCTACAGTACAGCCCCCAAAAGGCCTGTGGGATATTCCTGGCCTGTTGCATCCTGCACAACATGGCCAAAGACTGTGGGATAGCCCCACAGGTTGAAGAGGGGGACAGCGATGGGGACGCCAGTGGCGCCGGTGTTGATGGTGATGAGCAGCTCCCCCCAGGACGGCGGGACCCCCGACTGATCCGGCAGGCCCAGCTGCACCGGGACACCACCACAGAGGAGCACTATGCACAACACAGGTAAGTCAAGGGGACATGTGCAACCAACACTGTCCATGCGCAAACCACAGGCACACAGGGTAACACACCAGGGTGCATGACGGCCAGGGAGTGGAAGGGTCCAGGCATACAAACATACCATCAGGGAGGGTGAACACTCATATGGACACACACACACCAGGCACAGAACGATATGGGCAGATGCACAGCACAGCAGAACCGACATTGCTAACACACAGAACCACCGACCACCCCACCACCTGTACTGTCCAAGTACGTGTGTCAGATGCTGGGCACCCTTGCACCTTGGTGTACAGTACAATGCAGGCATCATCATGCACACACACCTGTGGACAGCAGTTGGGAGGGTGTGCAGGTGGTCCGTGTGTTGGCGTGTTGAGCAGAGCACCCAGCAGTGCACTGCCCACCATGACACACATTGCGCACAGGGCAGCACTAGACAGGGCCCGCACTGGGAGACAGGTCAGTCATGTAGCACTGTCCCACGGCCACCGCAGATGCGTGGACGGCCCCGCTGTGACCCAACAGCCCTGGCAGGCTGAGCAGGGCCCACATGGGGTGGCACTGTTGGACCACCAGGGGTCCCACTGCGCGAACGCGACCTTGCCCGCACAGGGGTCTGCAGCATGCCGAACAAACCTGCACCAGAGGTGCTCGGATGCCCACAGCAGAACCCGGCCGACAGGCCTGGTGTCGCACGACGCCGGAACGGGAGTGAGAGTGAACTGTGTGGGTGTGCGGTCAGGGGCACCTGACTGTGTGCCCAATGCATCCACGACAGAGACCACTGCCTGGGTCAGCCTGTCAATGGCGGCAGTCACATCCGTCCGCAATACGTAACCAGCTCTGCACGGTCCAGAGCACACCCCTGCTGTGCCGCTCCACAGCCACAGACAGTGCCTCCACGGACATTGCAACCCGCCCTGCTGTACTGATTCCTGCAGCAGGCGGGTGCTCGTCAATGGGTACTGTGCCCCAACGGCATCCTGTCCCCAGGGTGTGGAAGGTCCTGATGCACAACACCCCTTGAGGGTGGGCGCTGTTCGCCAGGACCAGGAATGGGCGGATCAAAGGGCAGCGGACATGTGCCACCGCTGACACTGTACCCCAGACCTGGTGGGTGACTGCTGCTGCTGCCCCTCCAACCGCTGTGCCCCAGGGTCCACCTGCTCCACCGCTGTGGCGCAACAGTGCCAGACACCTGCACAGCCACCGGTGCTGCCCCACGGTGCAGACAGGCACAGCCTGGGACTGTGCCAACATGCTGGTACACAAGTTGGAACCAGAAAGGCCCAGGGCACGCGGTTGGCCTGCTGTGTGTCCGCTAGGACACACACATATCACTGCCCATTGCAGTCCTTGCATCATCAATGGTGCAGGTACGCATACAGCCACAGTCACAGCGTGCTGGGCATGCTTGCAGCCAGACTGCTGAGACACAGGCGCACCCCACACCCAAATCACCGACACCAGAGTTGGCGGCCCAGCGTGCATGCTGCTGCAGTGCATGCTGGCTGGTGACAGAGGTGGATGGACCTCCTCCATGTCCAGCAGGTCATCATCACTGCCTGGACCCACCACCACCGTCTCCTGAAGACGAACAGGATCTGTAACAGAAAGAGAGTACATGTGAGTGCATGTGAACAACCTCCCCCCCCCCCACCACCACCATGTCATACCGTGCAGTGATGGGCTTCCACCTGTCTGGAATCCACCTCCTGGTACGCCCTCAATAGCACTCCGCTGCATTGATGCAGCCAGTCTCTCCTCAGCCGGGGTCAGCTCCAACACTGCTGGCCGGCCCCAGCCAGTGCCAGCACATGCCGCCCTGAAGGCTGCCACCTTCTCCTTCAACCTCCTGCGGTCTGTCCCCATCTTCTTCTTGCATTCCTGCACGGAGCGCTGGTGGCTTCCGTGCAGGTTCATGGCCCGAGCTACCCTCTCCCATGCAGCCGCACGGGACTGAGGGGTGCCCCGCCGTCCACACAGTAGTGGCTCTTCCTCCAGGTAGGCCTGGAAGAGGGCCACTGTCTCTGCTGGGGTAAAGTTGGGCCTCCTCCTACGCCCACCATCCTCACCCTCACCTTGTCTCTGCTCGGTCATGGCGATCTGTATGGGGGAAATGGACACCTGTCACTGTGCAGTATACAGCATTTTCCCATGACCATTGTCCAGAACATCACACAGCATGCAACTCACCTCTCACCTGCAGTACCCGAATCTGGCCAGCGCAGCCCAATGTCGCACATTTATAGTGCAATGCATGCAAATTAGGAGTGGAGCAACTATAATGAGATGCAAATCGCGCCACTGCGCCTTTGAATGGCTGATCAGATGATTTGCATGTGTTGACTGAATATCGCGCAGTTGCGCTTTGCGCAATACGGTTGAGTCGGCTGAGCCAATGGCGCAGATCTGTGACTGTGTGGTACACTGCATTGCGCATGCCCAGATAGCTTACGGAGGCGTCTGCTGCGCTGCTGACGTGCTGTGCGCGATCGGCAATTCAGGCCATGGCTACCATTGTGCCAGTGGTGCTACAGCACTGGGCACTATATGGCGCTGTGGCACTACTGCGTAATAGTCCACTGTGGCACTGGTACAAGGTGGTCGGTCGCTCAGGATGCGTATACGTCAGATGGCGCTGTGCGTGGCCTTGCGTCATTGCCCATGACCTGGTGTCCGACCTTTGCCCCCTGGTGCTGTTCGGCTGCCATGTGTACGGCCCTATTGCGCTGTCTGGTGACAGCGCTATGTGAACTGACGGCGCTGTTCGAACAGCGCGATTGGAACCTATGGTGGTCTATTGCGCAACATCTCCACGGGGTTACGGCGCAGCGGGGCGCCATATTGCCTGCTGTAAAGTTGGTAGCATGGCACACAGGAGGGCAGTGCAATGGAGCCCCGTGGAAGTGGCCAACTTGGTGGCCCTGGTGGAGCCCCACTATGGGGCACTGTATGGTGAGGTGCCCCTCACCATAGCTAGGACCCAGGTCTGGCAGCATGTGGCCAGTGACCTGGTGGGGTCACTGGGCGGTGCCGGTCAGCTGAGCAGTGCGGCACCGGTACAGTGACCTCCGTGAGGAGGGATTCTGAGTTATGGGCGAGCACGGGCCACGTGCCAGGAGGGGCGTGGTGCCTAGGCCAGGTGGGTGTACCGCCTATGCACCTGTATTCTCTGTAGGTGTGACTGTGTTTTGGTGGATGTGCATAGGTGATGGCTCTGACATGGTTGGCTGTGTCAGTGTGTGCAGGTGTGAGATGCATGGGGCTGGCTGTGTGGGCAGGCACTCTCACTGGGGCAGGGGGCAGTCTGCTTTGGAGTCACACTGATGTTTTTCTCAACATTTGTCTCCCACAGGACGGGCGGAGAGGATGCAGGCATGGGGTGAGGAGGGCCGTGCCAGGGCCCCAGTGCCGGTCGGTGGTGCTGCGGGTGGTGCGCCCCAGCAGCAGCAGCCACAGCTGCTTGAGGAGTGTGAGTATCATTACTTCATGGATGCTATTGCATGCTGGGGGGGGTGCATAACCACCAGCCATGCACAACACAACCATGCACGACACAGACGACATTCATCACTGTCCAGTGTCACAGCACGTCTGTGTATGCATCACTGGTGGTCCATGCAGGCACTGGGCACATGGCTGTGGGACTGGCATCGCACCACGTTGCCACGTCACTTGACAGCCTTGTTTGTGCTGTGATGTACATGGCCTGAGTGTGTGTGCAGTGGTGCACATAGCTGGTGCTGCTTGGGCGGTCATGTGCATGGTCACTGTGGGTGGGTGCATACTATCACAGGTGCGGGCACTAGGCTTTATGACTTGCAGGATGGGTGGTGTTCAGGGTTTTGGACAGTCACAGCCATTGACTGTGTTCCCTTTTCCTAGGTCTCAGCATCCTAAGAAGGATGGAGCGTGCCCTTCAGCGGCTTACACGTGTGTCAATTGCAACACATGGGATCCTGACTGACATTTACCGCCATGGGATCCGGAGACGGCGGAGGGGACAGCAACGGCGGCAGGCAGCGGCAGACCAGCCTGCCAGGCCATGATTGTGCTTCCCCTTCCCACTTCAACAATCCCTCCCACCCTGCCTTCCCTCTCCCAGTTGTTCACCCCTACCCCTTACCCACCCCCACCTTGTACCCCACCCCTTGTGTTGTACATGACTGCATATAGTTGTTCTTGTTGTTGTATTTTATTGTTTCTACTAATATATATATTTTGTTATGAATACTGTGGTGGTCTCTGATTTGCAGCTGGCTATGGTTGCTCAGTTGCAGTGGTGTGCATGCCATCTGGGGTGGTATGGTCCTGGGTGTGTGTGTGTGTGTGTGTGTGTGTGTGTGTGTGTGTGTGTGCTGCATGGGGAGGTGTCTCCAGTGTGGCAGTGTCTTTCTGTTGGTCTTGCCATCTGCTGCCGCCCACTGCTGGGTGCACAGGGTGGGTCTGGCTTGTATGCTTCTCTGCTACACGGGGTTGACGTGTGCCGGGCGGATGCATGGTGTTTCCTGCAGTGCCAGTCACTGCACATGGCTGTGTCTTGGGGTCACGGTGCAGGTGTGCTGTGCGAGGGGCTGATGTGCACTGTGGTTGTCATCCCTGTGTGTGGCAGTCTCAGCCTGCCAGTGGTTGTGCTGGGTCATGGCCCTGCTGTGCTTTGTTGGCTTGTCCCCAGGGGCCAGTGGATCATCCGTCCCACCCCCAGTGATGCTGTGCTTGGGGTGTGCAGGTGTCTTGTTGGTTCTGCAGTGTGTTCCTGTGCCCATGTGTGGCATGGCTGCGGTGGGCCCCAGCCTGCCTCCCTGGATGTGCAGTTCCATTGCTCTGCGGGGGGGGGGGGGCTCTGCTTGCACTATGGCACCTCTGGACTGCTCAGCTGGGCTGCCTGGTTGCGCTATAGCGCAACCTTTCTGCTCAGCTTCCCCTTCCTGGTTGCGCTATGGCACAGTTTGTGCGATATTCTGACGTTGGCTGCTTGCGCAATTTGTTCTGCTCCATGTTTGAATATCGCGTCTGTTGCGCATATGCGTAATTGATTTGTGCTTGCTCCTGCTGTTGCACACATTTTGGGCGTAGTTTGAATATCTGGGCCACTGTGTATAGCCTGTGCTAGGTCTGGGAGGATATCTATTGGTTTGTATTATTTACTGCCTTGTACTTCACCATTGTCTTGTTTTTGCCAACTGCATATTTTACTGTCCCGGGTCGTGCTTGAAAATAGGCAGGGTTTTGCCTAATGCACCTACCTGGTCAACAAAAGCTAATAAATAAAGCTTGTGACCAGCCAGGGAATGCTTCTTCAGACTCCACTCTGCAACTGCTGAACAGTGCATATGGAGCCCTTCCAAATGCTGTAGCTATTTATGTCTAAAATGAAACTACTGTATTTAAAACTAACTTTAAAGTTTGGACTGTTTACTTTCTACACTGTAGCAGCCACGTTTGGTACTTTGACCCTGCTTTCTAGCCAATGGGAACTCAAAGGATCCTAATGGAGTCCTTCTGCTATGGCTGCTGGAAAAAATAGTGAACTGTGTACCCGGTGCCCATTTTAGCCAATTAGAATGCTAGAAATGTGATAGACAGCTCCAGCATCCAATCACATTACAAGAATCAGTTTTCTTCAGTTGAGGGAGGGACAGTTGAACTGGGCAGTTGCTAGAGTGCTTCTAACAGGGAAGGAGGCTTTGTGTTCGGCTCTGAGAGTAAGTGGGGAGGCCTGCTTGCCTCTTCACCACCTAACAGTCTAAAAGGGAGTTGTTTGAACTGCTAAAGCAGCAGATTGAATTCTTCAAGCTCCCAAGCCAAAAGAGAGTGTGGTTCCTGCCCGAAACTGCAGTTTTTGACTGAACTGGATCATAACTGGTGTTGGAGACATTCAAGCTGAGCTGCTGCAAGGTAAGATATTTATTTAGTTTTTGTTGACCGGGTAAGTGCACTAGACAAACCCTGCCTATTTTCAGGCACGACCCGGGAGAGGGGGATACAGATGAATGCCAACTGATCTTGAACAAGATTAAGCTGTTGGTGGTATTTTTAGTGAATGAGGGAAATTTGGCCAGGACACTGGGGAAATTCCCCTACTCTTTTCGATAAGTGCCATGGGATCTTTAACATCCACCTGAACTACCACCAATCCAGGCAGATGGGACCTCAGTTTAACGTCTCATCCGAAAGACGGCACCTCAGAAATGCAGCACCCCTCTCATGCTGCTCTACAGTGTCAGTACTGGGATATTAACCCAAGTGCCAGATGTGAGAACTGAACCCAAAGCCCTCTGATCTCCCGACCTCAGAGGCAAGTGTGCTACCTACTGAGCCACTACCACTGCAGACCCTGATATTGCCTCAGAGACTGCTGTTTAAAAGTGAAGCTTGTGGCTACAGAATTGTCTCCTGCCTAGCTGTGTTTTGGAGGAGACTGTAAAATAATTGTGCCAGCTTACTGCCAGAGACTACCATTTGCCAAGTGAGTAAGCTGTGTGACCTGTTTGAACTGCATCAGAGACTGAACCGTGTATGTCTAGCCTATATGCTAAAACGAGCAAAAGACTGTTGTTGCAGTTTAAAACTGAGATGCTAATGTCTGAAGATCAGACTGGGGAATCAGCTACCACTGCAACATCCAGCGTGGGTTGCGGCCACCTCTGGGAGGAAGCCTTGATGAGGGGGTGAGTCGTGTTAGCCCTGGTCCCTGTATGCTGGTCCTGTTTTCAGACAGACAAAAGATTGTACCCTGTAGCTGAGAGCCAGAGGATCAAATCCTTCTCCAGCACAAATCAGCCTGACAACATTGCCAGCTCGAAAATCCATGGTACCATGAGTAAAAAACAGGGCCCATCTCTGAAACCAAAGTAAGTTGTTTTGCCAAGCTTGTTTTGTTCTCCAGTTGCCAAGTACTATTTAAACTGTTGTGCAGGCCATCAGGCCTGGGAATTACAAACACCAGTTGTTTATAAAAGTTTCTGCTTACGGTTTAAATGAAAAGTTACAGAATTAAGTTAAAATTTATTTGTTCAAGGGCCCCAACGCCAGCCAACCAGCTGCAACACCAGCCAACCAGCTGCAATGCACCAGGCCTGCAACTGCTAAATTTTGGGTACCCAGTAAATTTAACCGGACTGTCCAGGGGACTGAATGTGTTATTTGAACGTTTATGCCAAATGACAAATCAACCAATTGCTTTTAAATCTACTACTGATTTACATCTTCTTCCCATCTGTTTAAATCCCCAAATACATAAGATTTGTTGTTTGAGTTTTAACACTACCCATGAGCATATTATTACCAAGTGCCAGTTTATCGTGGGAAGCTAAAAGGTTTATTATTGTTGCTGAAAGTCATTTCTTACAGGTGTACAGGGTATATTCCAGAAGTCCAGACCCTGTTGGTAAGCATGGTTACCGTGAGCATATTATTAGCGCTCACCAATAATTGTAACTTTGAATGCAACGCAAAGTATGTTATGATAATCCATGTGTGGGACCACTTGTTGGGGCAGTGGGTAGGAACAACATCCCAGAGGACTGTACTAGCTTGTCAGCTGGTCCACTTAAAAGTTGCTCTGGGTAGAGGCACCGTGCAAATAGTTCTACTGTTGGGACTGAGCCTCTTTTAACACCCAAACCAGAACTCAGGCCCCTCAACCTGCATTGCTGGCAGCAGGCAGGGGTAGTAGCCAGTTGGGACACGGTGTCTGGGTTACATGATCATTTGCTATGCATTTTGAAAGTCAGTGCTATTCATATTAATGCTGAGAGGTATACCTTCAATGTCTTCAATATCTGAAGTAACTAAATGTCCCCTCCCCCATCACCACAACATTTAGAAATCTCTCCCCCCCCCATTTTGAAAGCAGCTGCAACATGATTTGTGGCAAGTCAAGTCTCTGAAGATAACAATAGGTATTGTTATGTACTGTATGTGTAAGCGGGACCACAATGCCATCTCCTGCTAGGAAGTGCAGATAGTTCTACCAAGCAGTGGAAAAAGAAGAATCAACAGTTAACACTTTTCAATACATGGTATCCCAAAATGCTTTACAAGCAATAAGAGACTGGTAGTGAAGTGACTGTAAATGTGTACTTGCAGCCATTTCGCAGATCAACACCCAAACATAGCACTGGATAATTGCATGACAATTCAGGAAGGTTTTCAACTTGGTGCTACACAGAAGATTTCTGAAGAATCTGGAGGACCTCTGTGCAGCTAGAGATACATTTAGATAGGTAGGAAACTGTTCGAAGAAGAGACAGCAGAGGGTGGTGGCAAACAAAGTTCAAATCAAAAGAGAGGGAGGTCATGAGTGGGGTGACGCAAGGATCTGTCCAGGGCCATGCCTTCTTCAATATGTTCATCAGTGACATTGGAGAGGGCATCTGGGGCAAACTGTGTCTCTTCACAGATGACACACAGCTCTGTGATAGGACAGAGTGTGATGAAGGGATCAGGGAGATTCAGAGATATTTACAAAGGCTAGAAAGGTGGTGTACAGTCTGGCAGTAAAAATTCAACACCCAAAAATGCAAGGTTATGCACCGGGGGGGGGGACAGGACAATGCACTCATTGGGAGGAATTAAACTGAGCACTACAGCAGACAAAAAAAAAAAAAAAAACACAGACCTGGGACTCCTCCCTAGTGACTCCCTCAAACAATCAAGTAGGTGTAACAAGGCCTGTAGTACGGCTGATAGAATTCTGGGGTATATCGGAAGGGGTACTGACAGCAGGAAAAAGGAGATACTACTACCTCTATATAGTAGTAGGAGGAGTAGTAGATTTTACTTATTTAGGGTGCCCTTCTCCAAAGGCCCAGGGCGCCCTTGCAGAGCAATTATAATACAAAAATAAAATAATAGAAGAGACAATATGACTAAAAAGTAATATTGACAAATAAGAATTAAAAGAGAAGCCTAAAATAATTTAAGGCAATTCTCCATCTAAAACGTTAAAACATCTACCTGAGACCCAGAAAAGGCCAGTCTAAATAAAAAGGTTTTCAGTTTACGTTTAAAAATTTCCAATGATGGTGCCTCCCGGAGATGACCGGGCAGAGAGTTTGAGCAGCAACCTCAAATGCCCGGTCACAAGAGCTCTTCAGCCTCGCTCTAGGAATCTCCAGGAGGGCACCAGAGGCTGATCTCAATGGCCGAGATGGGACGTAAGGATAGAGGAGGTCTTTCAGATTGCTCGGACCCAAACCATGTGAGGTCTGGTGTATAGGACAATGGTGAGCCCACATCTGGGATACTGTGCTCAGTTCCGGAAAACTTACATAAGAAAGGACAGGGACAGGCTGGAGATGGTGCAATGTAGGGTGGCCAAAATGATTCAGAGGCAACAGGGCAGATCAAATGAAGACCGTCTGAAGACACTGAACATGTACTCACTAAGGAACCAGGTGAAGCGGGGGGATATAATACAGACCTTCAAGTTCCTGAAAGGAATAAACAAGGTGAACTGTGGGGAACTATTTAGCAGGATTAAAGAGTCAAGAACCTGAGGTCACGAGTGGAGACTGGTGTGGGGCACGTTTAAGAGGGATATGAGGAAGTTCTATTTTATGGGAAGGGTGGTGGTGCCATGGAACAGTCTGCCAGTGGAGCTGGTGGACACCAGTGTTCCCATTCCCCCCCCAACTGTACGTGATTCACGTACAAATTATGAAATTCAAGTATATTTTTGTGTGAAGGGGGTACACTGTACCCCATAATTCAGTCTGATGTATATTTACCCCACAAAAATGTTGTACAAATGGTAGAATGAACCCTTATAATTTAATCTGGACCCCTGAACATTTTTGGAGAAGGTGCTGTGCACTCCCAGATCTGCAGCCTTAATGGGAACACTGGTGGGCACTAAGATCGTAGAGAGTTTTAAGCATGGCTGGGACACAGTGAAGGGTTTGGTGGTTTCTCAGGTTGGTAGCAGTAGGGAGGAAAGTAGGGTGGTGCACCAGGTGGGATAAGACCCCATAGGGACAATAGGTCAGGGGGCAAACAGGTAACTATCTATGTCTCTATGAACCAGTTTTATGGGAAGGGGAATGATGGCCAGGACACTGTAGAAAATCCTCTACTCTGGCGAAGAGCCTTGTTGTTTTTTTTTTTTACACTTCCAGCTGGACACCCATGTTATCCATGGACCTGCACCCCTGACTGGCCCCTTACCTCACAGACAGTAATACTTAGGGCACAGACACTTATCATATAAACATAAGTGTAAGGATCAGAGTGCTACTGTATTTTCTACCAAAGAATCATATTCAAGGCCACTGATTTACGGTGATTAAAATAATGAAATTCCGTTTTCAAGACTTCAGATTCCGGAATTACACCCGGTGATTGTTACTCTAATTTCCGGATTTTACCGGGATTCTGCTATCATTCTTTTAGTATGTGCATAAGTAATCAGAATTAAAGAAGGCTTAATATACACAGCATTAAATAGAGCAAATTGAAAATAGTACAGGAAGGAATTAAAAGAAAAACACAAGTTTCGTTGATCTACTGATCTGTTATAAAATGCCAGATTCCATGAAATCTTTGCTTTTACTGGTCTTCAGGCAGCCCTAATTCCGGAATTTTACCGGATTTTCCGGTAAAAACCGAAAAACAGTGGCCTTGATCATATTGCATCTGCTATTATAATTGTATCACTTGGGAGACACCTCTGTATACATCACTGTATAATCATTAGTTAGACAACATTGTCATCTTTAGTTCTAGTGAAGAACAGCAATTATTTTTGTAATTATGTGTGCAACCACAAATGGCCTTCACAAATACAGGTTCTTTGTTTAGTTATCTTGTCTTCCTGCTAGCTCGGCATGCTTTTCCAGGCTAGTGAGAAGTTAGGTTATTTGCCATTATCCAATGGTGAGAGTTTTATGTGTATTTTTAGTAGTTACTATGGTGATTATCAGGGGTACAAGACCCTTTTCATTGCACCTTTTTCTCTGAGAAGAAACTTATTGCTGTCTGTAGGTAACAAAGATTGGAGGTATTCTCCCCAGTGTTAATTAAATCAAAGTTTATTTTTAAAGCGCTTTTCAAAATTATCAAAGCGCATATACAATACAAATAAACAACCAACAAATAAATATACATTTAAAAACAATTAATAGACAATGGGTTGGCCTAATCAAAGGCTTTCTCAAATAAATAGCTTTTTAAAGAAGCCTTGAATTGCTCTGTGGACTGGCACTCTCAAATTATTTGCCCACAGGGGACTGGAAAGCCATTGGGTGACAGCGCCAAGGATTTTGATTCCAGTCTTTCGATTGCTTTGCTTGTTTACCCCTTGTTTGTTATGCCTGAACTGTGCACAGAACTGAGACTCGATGTCTCCAATCACTGTGATTTGGTTGTAAGCCTGTTTTATATGCCAGAAATAAATCACTTTATGTGCTGGACACCACTTGTCTGTCGTTTCTTCACTTTTGTGCAGTTCCAACAAGAACCTGAGAAAGGTAATTTTATTACCCAGTTACATTTGGTGACCGTGTACAGGTTGGAATGTACAAAGTGAGGATTCCTTTTGAGTTCTTTGAACTGCATGTCGAGTAGTGTGATGCATATTTGCCCACTTCGACCTACTTGAACATACTGTGGTTGTTCCTTTATGGACTTATTCCATCTCAGTGTTGGGTGTGGTACACCCACACCGAACCGCTGGTACACTCCCTTTGTGAGTAGCAGCGTACTGCCTTGTCACCACCGTTTGCCCACAGGGGACCAGAAACCATTGGGCGATAGTGCCAAGGATTCTGATTCCAGTCTTTTGATTGCTTTGCTTGTTTACCCCTTTGTTTGTTATGCCTGAACTGTGCACAGAACTGAGACTCGATGTCTCCAACTACCTCACCTCCCTTGGAGGATGGATTGATTTCATGCTGGACGCAAGATCAGCTGAAGTCCCCTTGCTTGCGATCACTGAACAGAATCTCAAGTCCAAGCAAAAAGCCAAGAAATACCACATCAAAGGTTCTTGTTATCGGCTTTAAATACAGCCGTACAAAGTTTACTAGCACGATGTGCCTCCCTTGAGCTGCAAAATGCTTCTCTAAAAAAAAGAGATGGGCTTGCAGGTATCGGAGTTACTGAAAAGGGAACAGAAATTCGCGGAGGGGAGACAGTCACTCCGTGATCATAATAATAGACTGTTTCACTGCGCTGCTCAAGACTGAGCGTGAATTGTGTATGTGAAGGGATGACAATGAGAGGTTAAAATGTGATAAGAAACAGCTATCTTATTAGAATGATATTCTAAGTGATAAAAATGAATGTTTGTTAGATTATAATGTGGAATTAAAAGAGGAGAATGAATGCTTGTTGAATGAGCTAGACAAAGAGCATAGAGGTGTCGAATTGGGTGCCACTTACAGAGTATTGCAGTGTGAGGTTGAAAAAGGTATTGAGCAGGGCACTGCAAGAGTTTGTCATAGCAGATGTAAAGCAAAGATGGCAAAATTGCACCATCAGCGAGAGCTTCTCGCTGGCCATGTTAAAGCCATGAATGGTTTCCAGTACACACCCACTGACATTACGTCATCGGGTGAAGATGATTCAGATTATGAGGACATTGGATGCCTCGTCACATCCAAATCCCCACCCCACAGGGCGGTGGTCTTTACCAGTAGCCACTACCAAGATGGCGGCTACCATTCCCACCTCACTACGTGCATCACCTACTATCATTGGCATGCCCCCTACGCTGCCACGTAGCAACAAACATGGCAGCCCCCATGATACGGGAGGCTGACCACCACCCTGCAATGTACCCCCCACTGGCTCCCATTACAAAGGAAGATGGTGCTGCGGTACGCAGCATCGTGCAGCAGGTTATTACCAACCTAGCTACCTCTACCACACCAGATGAACCATCGTCCCTGCATAACCAGACTGAACGCATGGTTGAGAATGCAGTCAGCCAGGACAGTGCGTTCCAAGAAGTTGCTGATGCGGTGGCAGATGCTGCCCTTCGCGGTGCTCTAGCCCTCACATCACGGACACACACGTCCAATCCCTTGCAGGTCGCTCACTCTGCTCAGCAGATTGCCCAAGGCATCGGACAGATGGGCCCACCGATAACCTTAGTTGTCACTTGGAGAAAGTGCGCTCCCTCTGCGAGAAGCTTTCTCTCCAACCAGAGTATCAAGTCTAAGTCTTGAGACAAACCATTGAGCCTACGCTCTGGGCCAAGCTCCCAGACACTGTCCGCAACTGCGACATGCTCGATTTCAATGACATCGCTCAAGCCCTTCTTTCGGCTAACACCCCAGTTATTGTTGGAGCCCGCTTGGCCTACAAGGTTAAGCAAAATGTGAAGGAAAGCCCAGTGGCTTATCATCAACAGTTGTGGCTCGCCTACGAGGCCAGCAAAGCCTTGGCAAATGAGACCACAACTACGGACCAAACAAAATACAAGGATTTGTACATCCGGAACATGACTCCGGGCCTCCAAGAAAAAGTTGAACTCAACATTTACCCACAGTCCGACACCTCTGAACAGATTCTTACCAAGACAGAGCGGGCCTTTCAGGTCTACCTCCGCAACCTCGCTTCTGGCAAGAACAACAATAACAAGGCCGCCGCTATCACCCAGACAGCCCAGGAAGACCTGGCCCAAGTTGCCGTGGTCAACCCTACCCCCACACACTACACCGTGGAGGGTGGCAACGACCAGCAGGAAGCCCCTTCTGCTGACCAACAGTCGTGGGGGAGAGGGGGGAACCGAAACTATAGGAATAATCGAAACAACAACAGAAGTTGGCAAAACCAAAATTCCAGCAGCAAGTACCGTAACGGGCCCAGCTATCGGGACCTGAAGGACAAGAACGAGGCCCTCCGCAAACAGCTGAAGGAAGCCCGCACTGGAACGGATGCCATGGGGAACCGCACCATAGCAGCCCTGGCACCGCTCAGTGATACAAACCCTTTTCAGACCTCGACTACTGCACAATCGAGCGGTTGAGGGACAAACCCCTTCATGACACTGGGCACTGGCCAGGCCAATGTGGTGATCTGGGACCCGCCTATCGAACAATTTGAAATCTCAGCCCTGACATCAGCGGTACAGTATTCGTGTCCTATGAAGTGCCGGGAGGAGGCCCAGTGGCCCTCTAGAACTTCCAGGCCAAAGAGACAGGAGAATGAGGAGGAGTCAGGGAACTGTTTAGATTGACAATTACAGGCCCCAGTCTGGACTGTGAGTGAGTTGCTTGTTGACACAAATGGACGGCCCTGTGTAAGGGCCACGGTCGGGGTCCGTCAACTGGATATGCTTCTGAATACAGAAGCAGCTATGTCTCTTCTCCATGATGAGAACCCAGATATGTCTGCCTGTTCTACCGGCAGGAAGACCAGCGCACAGGGTGAGGATGGCACCCAACTGCAAACCTATCGATCTGTGTCACTGCCTGTGCAGGTAGGTCACCTCAAAACAAATTTTGTTTTTGACCTCATAGTATTATGTCATCATCCCAGCATACTGGGAATTGATTTCCTTGCACAGCATGGCTGTGTGGTGGACCCAGCTAACAGGTTATTATTACAGATCAAAGGACAATGTCATGCTGTCACTATATCAAATTCACAAATGGTGGGAGCCATTTCCCATAACAAGGAGTATGACGTCATGGCTTTATTTAAAAGTCATGACTTGTTTTCTGACCTGGCACCTTTGTTACAGAAACACATTGATATGTTTGCCACCAACAACCATAATTGTGGTAGGATGCACACTACCATTGAAATCACAGGACCCAATCCTGTGAGACAGAAGCAGTACCCATATCCTGCTGAAGCCCTCCCTTCATTAAGGGAAACCATCCCATCACTGCTGCAACAGGGCGTGATCATGACTTGTGTCTCTACTATCAACTCACCCATTTGGCCTGTGAAAAAGCCAAATGGAGCCTGGAGACTTACAAAAGACTACAGAAAGTTTAACCCAGTTACCCCCAACTGTGGCATCAACTCCTGATGTGCTCAAGTTGCTGCCACCTGAAAAAATGTGATTCTCAGCTCTTGACATCTCTAAAGGATTTTGGTCACTCCCATTAGCACAATAAAGCCAATATAAATTTGCTTTTACCTTCGATGGGCGCCAGTATACCTGGACCAACTGCCCCAGGGCTTCCACAACAGCCCTTCCCTCTTTCATCTCCACATGATGGATGCACTGCAGGGGTTTTCCATGCCCCAGTGTCTCCTACAGTATGTGGATGATTTGCTCTTAGCAACGTCCATCAAAAAATAACACCTTACCCTTTTGGATGAACTACAGACTCTCCTCAGGAGAGCAGGCCTCAAGTGCAACCCTCAAGGCACAGCTGTGTCAGAAGAAGGTTATGTTCCTTGGCCTGTGTATCACAGAACAAGGCAGAAGCCCAGCTGTCAAGAAGATCCAGAGCTTACAAGATCTACCATGACCTACAAGCGTGGCAACACTGAGACGCTTTTTGGGAATGGTTAATTACTCTAGGGATTTCATCCCTGATTTTGCCTTGGAGGCTGCTCCCCTATATGAACTGCTGAAAAAGGATGTCCCATGGACATGGGGGCCCCACGCTCGCTGAAGCTGTGGCCCAGCTCAAACAGGCCTTGGCCTCAGCCCCAGCACTGATCAACCCAAATCCAAAACTACCCTTCCATTTGGAAACTACTACCTCTGATGTGGCCATATCTGCAGTGCTGGCACATAAATACAATGGGTATTATAGGCCCATTGCCTATGCATCTCAAATGCTATCCCCAGTTGAAAGGAAATACAGTTTCTGTGAAAGGACACTCTTGGCAACTTTCTGGGCTGTCAAACATTTTCTCTATTTTCTCTACATCACTGGGTATGCTCCCATCATTTTGCATACCTGTCACACTCCCACTAACTTTTTGCTTTCAGGCAAAGTGAAAGATGGATCGGTCTCTAATACCAGACTTACCCATTGGTCTTTGCTTTTGCAAGAGAGAGACAGCAAGGAACTGCCTGCCAAAATGCCATCAATCCTGGCCCACCGCCTGCTGTACACAGGTAAGTCCCATGACTGTGCCCTCTAACCACCTAATCTACCTGATCCAGGACCCTTCCTGCCAGCTACACCTGAGGTCCTGGAAGACAAAACAATGTTCCGCATCTTTACAGATGGTTCTGCATCCTATATGGCTGGAGAACAGGTAGCGGGACTTGGAGTGCTCATTAGGGATCATGCAGCTGATTTCAGGTGCACTGACAGAAAGTGCAGTCATCTCTTCACAGTATGCCGAACTGGCTGCAGTGGCCTGTGCACTGGAGATCATGCCACATGGTGACAAGGACGCCATCATCTTTGCGGACTCCAACTGGGTATGTTCAACTCTAACAGAGTTCTTTCCATTCTGGCAAAGGAACAACTTTACCTCATCTGATGGTACTCCCGTCAAGTACAGGGGACTGTTTGTGTACATACACACCCTGACAAATGTTCACTCACAAGCTGTACATTCACAAGGTAAAGGCTCACTGCAAGTCTGACCCTTACCATGAATTCCATGAATGAGTGGACTCACTTGCAAAAAACAGATGCTCGAAGGGGGCAGACATGGGAAATGACTCACCCACAGTCAATAGCAGCAATTGTGCAATCTATAATTGCTGCCACCAAGAAACCAGTGCGAGAACCCCCCACTGGATCTCTCTGCTGCACAGAAGGCAGATCCAGAGAGCAGAGAGGTGTTCAAGTTCCTAGACAAGGGAACTGAACAGCCACTGCCTGTTGGCAGTCCCTACATAAGGCACTCTGACAATTTACATCTGTCTGGTGATCAGAAACTCATCTGGTATCACAAACAAGATACAGGGGACAAATTGTGGGTAGCACTACAACCACTGCAAACTGAGTTTATACACATGATTCATGATACCCCCACTGGTGGACACCAGGGGACCGAAAACATTCTCCAGAGGATCAAGACAGTCATCTGGTGGCCTGCCATGGCAAAAGACGTAGAACACTATGTGGACAACTGCATAGTGTGCACTCAGAACAATCCCATTTCAGTAAAGAAAAATGGCAAATTGTTGTCCCAAAGGCAGTCTGGACCATGGAATGCGATACAGATCGATTTCACTGGCCCTCTCACTAACTCCAGTAAGAACAAGTATGCACTCATCACAGATTTGTTCTCCAAGTGGGTAGAAGTATTTCCCACCAAGAACGACATGGCAAAGACAACTGCCAAGATCCTGGTGGATCAATTGTTCTCCAGGTGGGGTTTACCGTTAAAGGTGGACTCAGACCAGGGAACCAGCTTTACAGCTGAACTGATGCAACTGACACTCCCCACTCCTTGGAGTTGATCAGAAATTCCACATTCCTTACCACTCTCAATCATCAGGTCTGGTAGAAAGGACCAACAGACGCATAAAACAAATGTTAGGCAAATTCATTGATGATAATCCCAAGGACTGGGATTCCCTCTTGCCACTACTACTGATGGCAATTAGGGGTATACCTGTGGCTACCACCTAGCATACACCCTATGAGGTCATGACTGGTAGAACCATGAGACTACCTGAGCACCTGTTAATTGATCTATACAACCCTACTGCAGATAAGAGTATCTGTAGACAAGTATGTGGAAAAGCTCCATGATGACATCATGAAGACACACCTGTTCACTGCCAAGCAAATGGGCAAGCTCAACAACAAGCTAAAGCTCATTTTGACAAGCAAGTCAAAGAAGTCGACTGGCAAGTTAGAGACCATGATGCTTCTCAGTACCAATAACCCACACATTCATTTGCCAGTAAATGGAAGGCCTTATCACACTGTTAACAAGCTCAGTCCTGCTGTGTATCAGGTCAGAGGCAGCAGAAAAAGACTGCTGACAAGTGGTTCCATGCTAACCAACTCAAATTATATAAAGGTGACTAAAAACATACTTTTCCTAACCCCATAGGGTGGAATGGTACTCACAAGCTAACTAATCCTTTTCTGTTTCTTTCAGATATTGGCAAGATGGCTATCTTACATCCTCTTCTCCTACTGGTGGGACTACTACCTCTAACCATTATTGCACCGCCACTTAAACCCCCATTGACTCAAAAGAATCGAAATGACTCGCACACTTGGTAAATTGGACCGATCATCACCTCCCACGGGCATTCGCATAAACATTCCAAATGCAAATATTAAGATTACATAAGGCAAAGACGCCTTTCTGGATGCTGTAGTTGTTGCCCCAGATAGATCCTCCTTGTCTATTCAATGGCAAACTGATGCTATGGGCTACACAATCCCTGTAGCTCGCCTGTCCAAGGGTATATTTCAGGGCTGGCCTAACACTGACATATCCCAGAATGGTTCTCTTTCTATTAGACAAACTTCTCCACGACACACTGGTCAGTAAGATCTTACTGCACTTATAGATCCTGCATTTTGTGACAGACTCCCTTCAGAGGAGGCCATTGATTTCTGTCTACAAAATTATGCTGTTTCCTCTTCTGTCTACCTTTCTGTAGTCCCACCCAGTCAGGAGGAACTACTTGCCTCCCCTCGCCAATTTGAGGGTCCTCCTAGTGGTCTGACTGACACATCACTCCCAGGTGCCCTTATCAACAATACTGATCTTGTAGCTGCTTACCAAACATGCACAAATGATCTTATCGGTGGACTTTGCACCACTGAACATATTGATGTTTTTAGACCAGCTCGTAAATATGCAAAACCCAGACCAAATGTACCAAGCGGGACACAGCCTCAGACGTCACTGGTGCAGCCGGTTCTGTCTCTGGTATAAACGAAGTAGCTGGCACCGTTACTGGCCTTTTTGGCTCAGGAATGTCTATTTAGAATAGAGACAGACATTGCCTCCATTAAGGCACAGACACTGAAGTCTCAGCAAACACTTGGCAATGATGTTATGCCCCCTATCTTGCAAATTGTAAATTCTCTTAGCGAGGAAGAACATTATACAGTGTACAGTATGAAGGAGATTACTCAAGGGTTCAATGAAACCAGACAATAACTTAATGATCTTATTTTTTCAGAACTGTGAGGTAGACAAGCAATATATTGGGTGAGAAATGTTATGTTCTGCTTATGGTTTCTATGTTATTTCTACTGCCAACGCTCTCTTCAGGGATTTGGAATCAAGCACAATTCCAAATATTATTCATGATCTCAGATTGAGTAAATGGTATTGCCCACTCTGTACAGCCATTGGTTGCATTTCCATGTGTTTAAAGAGTACTCTTAACATTTCTATGTCCACAGTCAGAAATATTGGTTATGTCTCCAGGTTCCCTAACAGGGCCTTGCGTTATTTCACAAAGTCTTGCTCTAGTAGGGACATGTTTACAGTCTTTATGGTCTCCTTACCACGCTTTGATCCAGCTACATCTGTCTTTGAAAAACTGGCAAACATCCATTCCATTGGACATTTAGAGAATGACATTTTCTATCAACGAACTAACCTTCCCTCTATGCTTGTTTTCCACCCTGTACTTGAAGCATGGGTGGCTCCTCACACAAACTGTTGTGCAAAGAAAAGATATTGCTTCTTGTGCAGCTGTGCTGTATTTGACATTGTGAAACCAGTCTGCGGCTACTCGCCAAAACATCTTGATTGGGCCTTGACTTTGGGTGAAGATTTGCTGAGCAACCTTACTGATGTGGACCCAGATGACATCCCTCCTGCTGCATCTTCAGCATTCAACACCAAAACAGCACCATCTCGAAGCTATATTGAAGAGATAAATCGCTTCACTACTCGGATCACCAGCCACACTTTTGCTTGCCCTGTACATTTACACCGTTGGCGAGTCCCAACTGTCAGAGTCACTTATACTGCAGAAGACCACTTTTGTGTGGTAACAAAGCACCCTTCCTTTGTTTATGGTTCTCGTACTTGCAATATTACTTACCCTAATTTCTGTTTTACTCCACAACAAGACTGTAATAGGTCACACTGTGATCACGTCTATTCCTCTCCCTGAACCAGACGTTACTGATACTGATCCCCAATACTTGTTTGCTCTCTCTCAATATTTGCCTATTTTTAATGTGCACATTGATCCCTTGACTCTCTCCTTACGATCTCTCTTAGCTAGAAAAGATGCTCATTTTATCTATATTAGCAATAATATATCTAAAGCAAATAATATACTTAATGATTTAATTCATGATGGTGATTTAAGTCTTGCAGTTGGCAATTACTGGGTAGAACTAAGCTTTAAGGTTTTTGTTATTACTCAAGCATTTTTGATTGGTTCCCTGATTTTTACTCTTTGCTGCCTGCGACGTACCCTCAAACAACATCGAGAACTACTCAAATTCATTTACTAGGCTCGTGCGTCAGGTCTGTAAATGACTTTTTAGCTCCATACCTACCAGCTTACTTGGGATTGTTGCCCCTTTCTGAGGCAACGAGAGGGGGGATGTTATCCACAGACTAGCACCCCGGATTGGCCCCTAGCTCGCAGACAGTAATACTTAGGGCACAGGCACTTATTGTATAAGCAGAAGTGTCAGGATCTGAGTTCTACTGTATTTTCTACCAAAGAATCATAGTGCATCTGCTATTATAATTGTATCACTTGGGAGACACCTCTGTATATAGCACTGTATAATCATTAGTTAGACAATATTGCCATCTTTAGTTCTAGTGCAGAATAGCAATTATTTACATAATTCTGTGTGTAACCACAAATGGCCTTCACAAATACAGGTTCTTTGTTTAGTTATCTTGTCTTTCTACTAGCTCAGCATGCTTTCCCAGGCTAGTGAGAAGTTAGGTTATTTGCCATTATCCAAGGATGAGAGTTTTGTATATCTTTTAAGTAGTTACTATGGTGATTATCAGGGGTGTAAGACCCTTTGCATTGCACCTTTTTCTCTGAGAAGAAACTTATTCCTGCCTATAGGTAAGAAGGATTGGAGGTGTTCTCCCCGGTGTTTATCACTGTGATTTGTTTGTAGCCTGTTTTATATACCAGAAATAAATCACTTTTTTTGCTGGACACCACTTGTCTGTAGTTTTTATTACCCAGTTACACCCACCAGGACAGTACCAGAGATAGGCAGAGGGGCCTTGGTTTAAAGTCTCATGCTATGGATGCCATACCTTACCAGTACAGCATCCCCCTAGTACTGGACCCAGCTGCTAAAGGTATGAGCCCAGTCCCAGTGTGGGATTCGTGACCTCTGCCTACCTATGTGCACGTCTCCTGGTGCAGCACTGCACATGGATAGTGATTCAAAGAGGAGATTTGAGTTGAAAAATGGGGCACAGATAGAGACTCTCCAGCTGATTCAGGAAATAGCAAATCATTACGTAAATGAAGTAGTCTGGGGTAAGCCGATTTATTTTATTATTTGGTTTTTGGTGCCCAAGTAGGTACACTAGACAGCTGAATGCCTATTTGCAGGTACGACCCGGCAGAGTACAAAGCACAAAATACAACTGGGTCAAAAACACAAATACATCAAGTTGACAAGATACAAATGCAGAGAGCTAACATTTCCAGGGTATGGATATGTACAGTATGAAAATATTGCAAGTTGACAAGTAATTAGAATAATTAATTTAGGATAAGGCAAGTGCAGAAATTATCGACAGGAAAGTACAATATGAAAATATTACAAGTTGACAAGTAACAAGTTACAAAGAAAGTCAAGACAAGTACATTGTGATGTGCGAGAAACAAATTAAGCAGTGTACACATGGTTGTAGTCAGGGGGGTTGGAAGCAGTTGCAGGTCGTGGATTGGGTTAGGTATTTATTTCGCTTTTGTTTACCAGGTAAGCACACTAGACAGTCAGGTGCCTATTTTCAGGTGTGACCCAGGAGAATTACAAGGTACAGGTAAGAACAGTAGAGTCAAAAACATGGCAGTCAAGTACAGGGTTAAGGCACGGCAATCAATAATGGACAGTCGGGTACAGGTTAAACAGTACAGAGTGCAACCAGGGAGAATTACAAGGTGTAGGCAATAACAGAGTCAAAAATATGGCCGTCAACAGGGAACAGACAGAAAATAACATCAAGAAGCAGCTGGGCAGGTAGGTGAGGGTGCCCAGTATGTGTACACAAGGAGCAAGGAGTAGTGGTACAAGCCCAGCAGGGGAGGAAGGAAAATATTAGCAAAGATTTGCACCAAGAACAAGGGGGCATGTGAGGATAGCACATGACTGCTAGCCTGGCAGAGGACGCATACCCCTAACAGGGTGAGCAGAGTATAACAAGTGCATAAGCAGTAGTTGGTGACTTAGGCTATGAGCAAGACAGGCCAGAGAGCTCGGGGATACACAGTGTATTACTCCTGGCGCTTGAGGTAGCCACCCGGAGTCCAAGTGGCACTGGCCACCCACACAGGAAGGGGGTACTAAGCGCAGGAGCAGGAAGATGCCTGCTTCGGGTGGAACCAGAGGGAGGACCTGAAGATGGAGTGAGAAGGAGCAGCTCTTACCTGAGCAGGGAGAAGGTTCCGTGTTCTGGGGCAAGGGCAGCAAAGGCCCAATCCCCAGCAAGGTAGCAAGTTTTGGGGACCTTGAGGGCCTGGAAGTCACTGGACCTCAGCTGGTAGGCAGGAGGGACAGGCTTGAGCAGTTCTGCAAGTACCGGAGGAGTGGACGTTCTGACAATATTGTCAATGAGGTTTCCCATGACAAAGGTTTCGTGGTTGTCAGCGGAGAGCCACCCAAGCCTATAGTAGAGCTGGCAGTGATGCATGAAGCAGGGGTAGACAGGGCGAAGCGACAGATGTTATTGTACGTTGTGTCCCATTTAGTGATCCAGGTTTTTGGAGCATTCAGAAAGGAGGTGAGCCCATGGCATAGTGTGGGGAAAAGACCCCCTTTTGCAAGGGCAAGTCGAGCAGTGGAGGTGAGGCAACTTTTGGCTTTGTAAGCCAGGCCCAGCTTGCAGTTTGTGGCCTTGCAAGAGCTGCGTATATGTTGGGAGAGGTCAAGTTGAGGAACAAGGGTCACCCCCAGGTACTTGAATGAGTCAACCACTCATAAGGGAGAACCATCTGCCCCAACGATTTTGAGTGGGGCAGGGCATGCTCTTGTCTTGGCCAGGGAACTGAAGAGCATGGCCTGGATTTTACGGAGGTTAAGGACAAGCTTATGGGCCTTCAGCCAAGACTGGAGAGGTCGAGGTCAGAGTTTAGTTTGGAGTTAATGACGCTGATGTCCTGGGAACTGGTTAGTATCACAAAGTTATCGGCATACAGGGTGGACTGCCCAAGGGCAGGGGCTGAAGGCAGCTGGTTGATGAAGAGGGAGAACAGTATAGGGCCAAGAATAAACCCTTGCAGCATCCCGTATGTCACCGGTGTAAGCCCAGAGAGGGCTTTTTGGAACTTTGTGTATTGCTGCCGGCTCGACAGGTAGCTGACAAACCAGGCTAGGACTGGAGGGGAGAGGCCAAGGGACCAAAGGGTGGAACCCAAGAGTGTGTGGTCGGCCAGGTCAAAGGCCCTAGACAGGTCAATGAATATAGCTCCAGTAAGTTTGCCTTGGTCAGTTGCAGTTCTGATCATAGAAGTGACCTGGGCAAGGGCAGTGGCAGCGCTGTGACCTTTGCGGAACCCATGCTGCGCTGGGGAGAGAAGGCCGTGGGTGTGGATGAAGAGGGTGAGCTGGAAGGCCACCACCTTCTCAAGTAGCTTGCTAACAGCTGACAATATCGCTATGGGGTGATAGTTTCTAGTGTGTTAGGGTCGTCATGCTTGAGGACTGTGACCACTCGAGTCACTTTCCATACGTCTGGGATGGTACCAGTCATGAGAGAGGAATTAAGGATATGGGAGACAGGCCGGACCAGGAAAGGGGCCCCCAGGCAGAGCAGTTTAGGCTCAAGATTGTCATGTCGACCTCCAGAGTGAGGGGAAAGACCAGTTAGAAGCTTCTGTGTCTCACTCCAGGATACTGTCTTGAAATAGAGTGGGTGTAGAGGGGTCACGGCATCCCCTGAGGGGGCCCTCTCAATGGAGACAGGAGAAGAGGGAATGAAGGTGGACAGGTCAGAAAACTGGGCGTTGAATGTGTTGGCGATAGTCTGGGCATTATTACAGCTGACTCCTCTGATTAGCATATCAGAGACCTGAGCGCTGGCAGGGCCACTCACTGTGCGCTTGATGGTACACCAGAAACTCAGAGGGTTATTGGCTGTATTTCAAGGGAGGATTTGCAGAATTTGCTCTTTGCCAAGTGGATAGCCCTCTTACAGGAGTTCCTGAGCTGCCTGTATTGTGTGAAGTCAGAGCTGTCACCGGAGGTCTTGAATTTATGCCAGAGTTTATCCCCGAGTTTCATTAGGGCAAACAGGCCGCCATGTAGCCATTTGGTGACAGTGCCCCTCACCCTTTTTGTGAGGAGGGGGCATGCCTATCCTGAAGGGGGGAAAACATAGACAGAAAGCAGTCAAGGGCAGTTGTGGGGTCACTGACAGCTGTAACCTGGGACCAGTTGGTCCAGCACAGGTCAGTGAGGAAGTCATTGATATTGAATTCCGAGTAGTCCCTCGTCTGGATAACTTTGTGGGGTATCCTAGGGGTGGAGACTTTCCAGATACAGTAGGTGGGGGAGTGGTCCGAGATGAAGTCTGGGAAGAGGCCTAATGTAGTGATGCAGTCCGGCCGGTTGTTCAGCATCCAGTCAATGAGGGTGCCTTTTACACCTGAGGAAGAAGGTCTGGTTGGTTTGGAGATGAGCTTGCGAAGGGCAAGGCCTGATAGCAGGGGCTCATATACCTTGGAGTTGTCACCCAGCCAGTTTAGGTTGAACTCACCAAACACAAGGAGTTCACTGGTACCCACCTTGGGACTGAGGCAGTTGAGAGGGTAGGAGAGGCCACGAGCACCTTTAGGAGGATTGTATACACAGGACAAGTGAAGCTTTTTGGAGTTGCCCAGCAGAAGGAGGGTATGCAGGAGCTCGCATGAGGGGGAAGGGGGATGGGGTACCGTATGATAGACACATTAAGGTGGGCCTTATAGTAGACCTCATTTGTTCCCCGCCCTATTCTGTCTGACAGTGTTGTACCTTGGGAGGGCGCGGACAGAGTCAGGAGAGGCTGGCTTGAGCCATGTTTCAGAGACCCCCAGGATGTCCACATTATAGTGAACAACCCAGGCAGTCAGCTCAGGAAGGTTAGCTAGGAGGCTGTGGATATTGATGAGGGCATCTTTTAGACCCCTTTTAATGTGCCACTGGAGAGGTGGCTGAGGGGAAGACATGTCGGTAGGGGGACACAGGAGAAGAGTAAATAATCAAGTCCAGGCAAGGAGGAGGAAATAATCAGATGCACTAGAAAACATCGAGGAAGCTCTTAGAGGAGGTATCAGCAGTTTAGTAATGCTCCCCCACCAGTTAGGAGCCAACAATCATGCAGTTACAGTGAAGGCAGGGGAGGGGAAAAAAACAACCCTTTTGTACGGCCCAGAAAAGCAGGCACGCCCCCCCATATACAGATTAGTCTTGGCTAGAATATGCAGGTAGCTGAGGCTTAATAAAGTTATATAACAGTTCTACAGTCGTTGAGATACTAAATGTAAATTAGCTAGCTATACAAATGGTGATTAAAGCCATCAGGTAGCAGAGGCTTATAAATTTAGATAAAACAGATTCTCCTGGCATTGAGAATACTATATGAAAAAGTCAGTAGCAATACAACAGATGGTGAAGAATACTGCGGAGGAAAAAGGTTAGGAAGGAAAGTCAGATGTGTGGCCCTAGGTAGCAGTGATCAGTTGGCATAAGAATTTAGCTGAATCCAAATTGAAGGTGCTGGAGATTGGCCCACCCAAGGAGTGGGCGGGGCTAGAGTGCATTTAACAGGAGGAGGGAATGGGGTGGGTGGCTGAGAAAAAATCCGAAGTCACAGATTCCTTTCAGCTCAACAGTTTCAGGGGCAACTTAAGAAATAACTCCAAAGTCACAGATTCCTTCCAACTCAGGGTTTCAGGAGCAAGAAGTAACACCGGAATTTTAGCACAGCATCCAGCCCCCGAGGTTCAGGCAGGAGAGATTAGCCATGCTCAAATGCAGCTGACCCAGCAGCTCCGGTCCCGGTAGGGAGAAATTCAGGCCGAAAAATATCGGCGGTTCAGCGCGGTCTAAATGGTCCGTTGCAGGGGGAAGGACCCGAATGCAAGAGGTCTCCCACTCCAGCCCTGTTCAGTCAGTAGAATGATGCCTGGCCAGCGATGCTCAGAGTCAACCCTTAAGAGCTGGCTGAGCTAGACATCACAGAAGCACAGAGCGAAATCATGCAGGCGTGTTTTTGTTCAAAACACGCGCCCAAAAATCAGCCGACATAGAAATCCAAAGTGACCAATTGCTTTCAGCTCAACAGTTTCAGAGGTAATAAATAACACCAAAGTCACAGATTCCTTCCAACTCAGTGTTTCAGGAGCAAGAAGTAACACTGGAATTTTAGCACAGTATTCAGCCCCAGAGGTTCAGGCAGGAGAGATTAGCCATGCTCAAATGCAGCCGACCCAGCAGCTCCGGCCACGGTAGGGAGAAATTCAGGCCGAAAAATATCGGAGGTTCAGTGCGGTCTTAATGGTCCATTGCAGGGGGAGGAGGACCCGAATGCAAGAGGTCTCCAGCTCCACCCCCGTGCCATCGGTAGAAGGATGCAGTAGAACTTGAGGGTTGATTTGAAAGAAGATGTGGTGGTAGAGCTGCGGACATTTGGGGGGAGGGAGTTCCAGTACTTGGGAGCAAAGGAAGAAGCGGTTTCACCATATCACAGATTTTGTTAAAAATTAAAAGGGAAGAAAGATCAAAAGAATGTTTGAATACAGCAGGGTTGTAGATAAGAAAACAAAATATGTCCGTCAGAAATTTCTTTGCTTCCCCCCATTATACACAATGTCCCATTTATTGCTCTGCCCCTCTAGTTCTATCCCCCATTGATGTACTTCTGAAAGTGCACAGTAAGAGCAAAAACAACTACAGCAGTACTTAAGTTTGATATACTTAGTAATACAGTAGGTTTAATTCAAACAGAACGCAGCAATGATAACATCAGTATGGGATGAAGTAGAGGAAGCATCAGACAGTGGGAGCAAGCAAAATGGCCAGGATCCAGAATGATCCCCCACCATAAAAACAAAACAAAACAAAAAACCATAAAAAAAAAAAACAACTTGTGTAAGCCACAGTGTACATGATATGTGCATTTCGACACTCGTGAACAAGTACAGCAGAGCCATCTACTGGCAGAGCTTGTGGAGCTGTTCCTTCAGCTCAGCTGCTAAAACACTGATTTATGGATCTGTAAGGCTCCTTACTCAATCTCAGCAGCTGGTCGTCCTTTCTACAGATTCATGAATTCTGCAGGACTGATGACAGGATAACCCCCCCACCACTAAATTAGATTTAAGGGTCTGTTTGTCACAAAAGATTAAGGATGCAGTTCATAAGGGAAACCTGATGCCAATATAGAACCTAACCCCACGGCAATTTCGGGGCCAGGTCCTGTAGAAACTGCTGTAGACAATTCAGTACTAATCCTTATCAGGGGTCTGACTGCCATATCCCCAACGTGCAGTTCTCCATGGGGTTGCAGAAGTCAGCGGAATCAAGGTGTTTTCAACTAAACTTAAAAAAGTTCTTGTCTGTGGTTTCAGAAAAAGAAAACAGTACATGTTATATACAAAGGGCAAGTCTCCCAAGATTATTACTTTTTGGTACCGCTAGAACCTATGTCATACCTCAGTCCGTGCCAGATAATTCAGAAACACTGGCCATAAGTTTGTTTACATATTACCACCGTTCACCTTTTTAGTATGGCAGCAACGTATTAATTTACTGGAATGTTTGGTCAGGAAAGGCACACTGAGCTGAGGCTCATTTCCAGGTGTGGGGGCGGGGGGGGATATATAGCTGAAAATGGTGCAAGAGTAAAGGTACAAGTTAATTGAGAGGAATTACAGGGTCAGGTAATGTTTTTTAAATACAAAGCTTCAAAATATAGCAAGATATGAAATGGTAGCAAGCGGAGGACAGTTTTAGATATGGTAGCCGTCTCAGAGGTGCTTCTGGAGCCATATACAGGACAGAGAAAAAAGGATAAAGTAACAGTTTAACACATGGCTTAAGAGCTGGTGCGATGAGGAGAGATTTCACTACTTGGGGGACTGGGGATCCTTCCGGGAGATAGCTGGCTACTTGTAAAAGATGGACTGCATCTGAGCAGAGGGAGAGCCAGTGTACTGGGGCAGAGGCCAGATGCTGCAACTGGCAAATTATTAAATTAGGAAAGGGAGACAGAAGTGGTGAAGTAAGGAAAAGCCCTCTGCCCAAATACACTGAAAGGAAACCAGGGTGGCTCCCCACCCGCACACAAGGGACAGGAGAAAAAGGGGAAGCGGGCAGAGAGAAATGTAGGAGAAATAGACACCCAACAGTAATAGGAAGACTAGGGGAACAAAAAAAAGAAAGTTGAGAGGGACGCATATGAATGCAGAGAGATTAGGGAATAAGATGGACTAGTTGCATGTGTTAGTGACTGCAGAGTGGAGACTGGTAACAATAACGGAAACATTGGCTAACCTGAATAACAGCTGGGGACCTGAATGTCCCAGGCTGTGTCCTATTTGGAAAGGACAGAAAACATGCCATGGGAGTGGGAGTGACAGGGTATGTTAGGGAGTCCACAAGGGTATTGGAGGATAAATCTATTTCAGGAGGACAGGAAGCAGAACCACCATGACTTCAGATGGCTGAGGAAGATGTGAAAAGGCACAAGACAGGAGGAGTGTATATGGCACTTAACCAGACAGCTGACACAGACAATGTGCTAGAAAATGAAATTAGGACGGCAGTGAACCAGGGAAGAACTTTAATCAAGAAAGACTAACTGCCTAGGATACATGAGCGGCAAGGAGCCTAAAAGGCCAGAAGTTTGTAGAGATTTTGCAAGACTGCCTTCTCACCCAATGGGTGCAAGTAAAAACTCGGGGGAAGCAATCTAAGACCTTAAAACATCCAATAAGGACATTACCAGGGAAATCACAGCAGAAGACCCAAAAGGAAAGAGCGACCACAACACTGTGAAGTCCAGCCTTATGCTGGATTGCCAGCTATTGAATTCCAGCACTGTGACCCCTGATTTTAAGAACATGGACTGAACAAATGACAGAACTAACCAAAGATCAGCTAGAGAACATTCATGAACTAGAGGGGGCAGAAAAACAGTGGGCAGCAACACAAAGGGCTTTACTGTAGCACAAGAGTGCATTTACTTTGTCACTAAAGGAAAAAAAATCCATACGAGACAAGTATGGCTGGACAAACAAGTGAGCAATTCATTCAATTAGGGACAAAACGAATAGGTTACTCACCTGTAACCATAGTTCTATGAGTGGCACTTCCACTGGAACAATGTTATTAGCCAGACATCTTTAAACTAAAACTCCGCCCACCACCTGGGTGTGATATCCCCAACTCTGCCCTGTGATATAAGATCTTAAATGCTAGGAGCAGGATCAGTGTGCTGTTTGCCAGAGGAGGCTGGGTGGCTTGTGTGGGTGTGGACCATATACCTCTCCTAGAAAGTGCAGTTACGTAAAATCTTACCGTAACAGCAGATCTTCGAGGAATGTCTCTTGCAGCAAGTCATTACTTCTGGGAGTATCCAGCAGAGGGCGCAGTCGCACGGCAGCTTCTTCTAGCAGTTTTCACCAGGGACCACTCACATGACATCACATCCTGTTTCCTATATGTGTAGGTGGTCCCTGGTATCCTCAGTTCCACCCGCCGGATTCAGCTTGCAAAGGTGAGGACTGGGGGGGAACCGAGGGGACCAAGGAGCCCACTCCTATTTCTGTGGAGCAGGAAACTGTTTCTGAAAGAGAAGGAGGGGGCCGGAGGGTGGGAGTATACTTACTGCAAGAGACATTCCTCGAAGATCTACTGTTATGGTAAGGTTTTACGTAACTGCACTATCTTCCACGGAATGATCTCTTGCAGTAAGTCATTACTTACTTCTGGGAGATTACCAAGCAGTTATGTCCAGAAGGGTGGACAATTATGATAAGAGACGTTGTAGGACTACACGTCTGAAAGCCGTCCTACGTCTCAAGGCCACATCCAAATTGTAATGTCGAGTGAAAGTGTGGATCATGGGCCAAGTGGCCACATTACAGATTTCTGAAATGGAGACACCCTTGAAGCAGGCCGCAGTAGTGGCCATGGCTCTTGTGGAATGGGCTTGGACTGGACCAGGAAGAGCCTTGTTGTGCTTTTTGTAGCAAAATGTAATACAGTTTACCAACCATGAGGACAGAGTTCTCTTAGCAATGGGAAGTCCCCCTCTGCTGGAGGCAAAGGTGACTAACAATTGAGACATCTTTCTGATGTCTTTGGTACGATTAGTGTAGTACCTTAAGATACGGTGAACAGCCATTAGATGTAATAGATGCTCACCCTGGTTGGAATGCTCTGGAAAAAATACCGGGAGCTCCATGGATTGATTTAAAGTCTGTTCAGACACTACTTTTGGTAGGAAGGAAGGGTTAGTACGTAGTACCACCTGGTCTTTATGGAAAATCAAGTAAGGTTCCCTACACATAAGGGCATGAAACTCGGAAATACTCAGAGCGGAAGTAATAGCCACCAGAAATAATGTTTTCCATGAAAGGAAACAAAGATCGCAAGTGGCTGCAGGCTCGAAAGGTTCGAGAGTCAGTTTTTCTATGATGACGTTGAGATCCCATGGAGGAGTGGGTCATCAAATTGGAGGCATGAGATGAAGCATGCCTCTCAAAAACATTTCGGAAAAATGTTGCTGATAGAGTCATCTACCATCCAGAGGTTCATGAAAGGCCGAGATGGCTGCTAAATTAACTTTGACGGAAGAATAACGGAGGCCTGACTCACATAATGAGGCAAGGTAGTCTAGAATGGTCGTAAGTGGGCATGAATATGGGTCCATGGTATGAGAGGCAGACCATATGAAAAACCTCTTCCATTTGGAGTTATATGTTTCTCTGGTTTCCAGCTTCCTAGAGGCTAGGAGAATACTGGCAACAGAAGAGGATACCCTGTAGTCTATTTATGAATGTGTCCTCAGGATCCAGGCATGAAGACGTAGCGTCTTGAGGCTGGGATGCAGGACGGACCCCTGATTCTAGGTCGGGGGGTCAGGTCTGGGCAGCAATGGAATGGGATCCCGCATAGACAGTTGGCGGAGGAGGGATACCACGGCTGCCGAGGCCATAGAGGTGCTATTAGTATCATAGTGGCCGGATCCAGTTGAAGTTTCAACAGAGCAGCAGGATGGGGGGGGGGAGCACATAAGTAAAGTCCTGTCCAAGGTTAGGACAGGGTATCGATAGATTTTGCCCTGTTGTTCGGGATAATGGAGAAGTAACTGAGTAGTCTGTGATTGACTGGGGAGGCGAACAGATCCAGCTGTGGAGTCCCCCAGAGCACGAAGACATCACGTAGGACATCTTCATGAAGTGTCCAATCGTGGGCAGACGACTGATGACTCGGTCAGTCCATCAACTGATTGCACCATCCTGTGAGATGGACGGCTGTCAGTGTTAGTCTTTGTTTGATTGCTGTCTGCCAGACCACAATGGTCTCCCTGCAGAGGGTGCGCGAATACGTGCCCCCTTGCCTGTTCAGGTATGAGACTACTGCAGTGTTGTCTGATTGAATCAGCAACGGCCCTGGCTTGAGGTAGGGTTGGAATGCCTGAAGGGCAAGACGGACTGCCCTCATCTCCTAGAGACTGATATGAGATAAGGTGGATCATCGACCCTGGGTCTAATACGGATCCAAGTGGGCACCCCACCCTTCCAGGGATGCATCCGTGGTTAACGTCTGTTGGGGGGGGGGAGAGCAAAAGGGCATTCCCTAACACAAACTGGTTTTGATCGTCCACCAGGAGAGTGCCGACACTAGGAAGTGAGTGACCCGAACTCGGTCACTGAACTGTCCAGTTTTCTGAGACCACTGATTCTGTAGAGTCCACTGGACAGGTCTTATGTGGAGACAGGAGAATGCCACCATTGGAACAGCGGCGGACATGTAGCCCAGTAATTTTAGCATTTGTCTAGCCGTGACTACTGGTTGAGACTGTATGTGTAAGGCCAGAGATATCAGAGTGGCCTGACAGGAGGGTGGAAGGAAAGCCTTCACCTGAATGATGTCCAGAACAGCTCTGATATATTGTAGAATCTGAGTTGGCTCTGGATTGGACTTTGGCCAATTGACAGTTACCCCTGGGTCGTGAAACAGAGTGAGGGTGGCGGTCAGAGAGGATAGCAGAGCTTCTTTGGAGTCTGCTTTTATCAGCCAATCGTCTAGATATGGGAAGACGTAGTGCCCTTTTTCCCTTAGGGCTGCAGCTACCAATGCTAGGTATTTGGTAAAGACTCTAGGAGATGATGAAAGGATGAATGGGAGAGCCCGAAACTGGTAGTTTTGGCCTAGGAGGTGGAAGCACAGAAATCTGTGATGAGCAAGGTAAATAGGAATATGTAGGTAAGAGTCCTTCATATCTAGGGCACACATCCAATCTCCTTGTTTTGGGAGAGACATAATATCTGGTAGGGTGACCATGTGGAAATGCCTGTACTGAATGTATCGATTCAGATGTCTCAGATCCAAAATGGGTCTGAGATCTCTGGTTCTTTTGGGTACTAGAAAGAAATGGGAATAATACCCTTTCTGTTGTTCCACAGGTGGTACTGGTACAATGGCTTGCTTGACCAGAAGTGCTAACAGTTCCTCTTAGAGAATAGGAACGTGCTGTGGAGGATATTGAATTGTCCAGAGAGGGGAAGGAGGAGGGACAGAGATAAACTCCAGAGTATGTCCCATTTGGATTATCTGGAGTACCCATTTGTCTGGAGTGATCGTCTACCAAGCCTCTAGATGGACAGCAAAACGATACCCGACCACCTCCGAGGCCTGGTCGAAGAGGTGGGGGGGGGGAGGCCGGTGAGGTCACTGAGCAACGAGCTGACCGGCCCCTCCAGAGGGATGGGCGCAGGAGCCACGGGTGGCTGAGGGAGCACCTCTGGGAAGTTGGTTACGACCTCTGAAACCACCTCTGTTAGAGGCTTTGTATTTTCTGCCTCTTTTAGAGTAGGAAGGAAACAGGGAAACGGTAGGTGTATTGTGAGGTATGGTACAACCCTTGAGCCATATGAAGGGTCCTACCAGATGCTTGTAAGTCATCTAAGAGGGTCTGTGTACTTGGCCTGAATAACTTGGACCCATTAAAGGGTGCATTGGTTACCTTATGTTGTACGTAGGGGTAAACCCTGACACACGAAGCCAAGCATGGCAATGTAGAGCTACACCAGCAGATGAAAGTCAGGCAGAGGTATCCACAGCATCATAGCCTGACCTGAGAAGATGGCAGGAGATGGATTTAGTAGTGGTGATCATAGCCAATAACTGGTCTTTCTCCCGAGAGGGAGGGAGTTCATTGACAATTTCTAGAATAGAAGTCCCCAGGGTACGTTGATACTTTATCATGTGACCCATGTAGTTTAAAATATGAATGTTCATAGTAGCCGAGGCAAAAACCTTTTTCCCCAGGTAATCAATTTTTTGGGACTCTTTATTAGGAGATAAGGAGCTCATGTGTTTAGGCTTTTTAGTATGATCATGAGCGGCAATAATGACCACGGAATCTGCCTCTGGAACAGTAGAGAGGAATGGGTGGTCTAAAGGAGACTGATATAGTTGGTTAGCCTTACGAGGAACCGCTGTAATGTTAGAAGGCTGATGCCAAGCAGCCAATAAGAGATTTTGCTATGTAGGTATTAGAGGTGGAACCAGTAACACTGGTTCCTCTGGTAATTCTAAATAGTCTGCCATATCCTTACGGTGTTTGTCATATTCCATAGTGGAAAATCCCATCACCTTTTGTACATGAAGCATCATGTCGCTAAAGGCGGGATCATCTGGAGGAGAGGTGGCCATTGGAGGAGGCAAATCTTCATCCAGAGAGGAGATGGCTGAAAAAGGGAACTCAGGCTCTGAAAATCTGAACCAGGGAACTCCATATTCAGGTCATCAGGGAGCTCTTGATGTTGCTCCCATTCATCCGAGTAATTCTCTGTATGAGGTGGAGGAGAATAGGCAGGTTCAATATCTGAGTTGCCATTATAATGTTTGTGAGACGAAAAGGGACTATCCACCCTTCCTGGATCGGGGGGGGGGGGCATAACACATGTTATGCAAGACCTGCTGCACAATGTTAGTGATGTCCTGGTGTTCTTGGGAAGGGGGCAGGGTAAGGGGTGGGGGTTGGGAAACAATGAGGATAATGGAGGGAAAAGGATGTGCAGTATATGCAGGTCTTGAGCCTGGGAGGTAGTAACCAGGGTCCCTGTCTCAATCTGATGGACCTCTGTATGAGCCCACTTGTGTAGGTAGAGGGGCATGTTGAAGGGCCAAAGCCTGCGGCTTACCCTGAGGTCGTTGGGACCTTGTAGACGATCCCGTTGAGACATTATCATGCAAAAATCCTGCCAATGTCAATGGGGGAGAGGCCCCCATCGACGGAGCAACAGTGGGCTTTGCTGCTGAAAAGACGCTTGAAAGCGTCGTTGATGACGGGTTAAGTAATGCCGTAGACGGAGCAGGTATTTCCTGCACCACATTTAAAACAGAGGCAAGTAACATCGATGAGACAATGGTTCCTGTCGACGAGGAAGCTTGTCCAAAGTGTGCCGTCAACAAGAGAGGAGCCCTTGTCGAAGAGGAAGCATGCTTTGAGCCCACCGTCGACGAGAGAGGAGCCCTCGACAATGAGGAGGCATGTTACTGACATTCCGTTGATGATGTGACCACAGAAATGGTGGCAGTCAATTAAAGTTAAAAGCAGGAGTAAGAGGGGGGTTTGACCCTCTCCTTAAACCACCCAACATGAGAATCTGAGGCTGGGGAGCCCTTGGTACAGACTCTCTGGTTCTATGACAGAGACATTTTCTGCTCTGCAATATGATGTTGAATTTCAAGCACTCGTCAAAGATGAGTAGCCTGATTAAATTCCTGACAATGTTTACAGAATTAATGTTGTGCGAGGGTCCCAGGCATCCCACACAAAGCAGATGGTTGTCAAAGCAAAAAATCTTCCTGCCAAGACAACAGGAATGAAATACGTTTGTATGGATGAAGAATCTTTAGACATTCGTCTGGAATCCAATTTCTCGTTGATGACTGCTGCACAGAAGTTGAACTAGCTGCTGCACGAGCTGAAGACGGTGGAAAAATGAACTGAGGATACCAGGGACCACCCACACACATATAGAAAACAGGATGTGATGTCATATGTGGGTGGGTCCCTTGTGAAAACTGCTAGAAGAAGCTGTGTGACAACACCCTCTGCTGGATACTCCCAGAAGTAATGACTTACTGCAAGAGACCATTCCTTGGACGATCTACGGTTACAGATGACTAACCTATTCTTCTAGAGCTGTGGATATGGTTCACTTATCCACATTTTGGCAGACTTCTAACAGTTTTCCGGGGGAGGGCACAAGGCACAAACCCCTACTTGGTGAACAAAGACTTGAGAACCAAGGTCCCAAATCCGCATCCTGGCATGACTTCAGGTCAGTGTGGTAGTGGGAAATGAAGGGGTGTGCCGACTTCTGGGAAGCAGCCCTACAGAGCTTCTGTGTGAGGATATCCCTGGAAGTAGCCACCAAGGCACCAGTATGTCTGCTGGAATGAGCCCTAAGCTCTACATGAGGCTCCCTACCAGCAAACCTATAGCTGAGGTCGATGCAAGAAGTAATCCACCTTGCAACTGCTCATGGTCTGTCAAGTGCAGCTTCAGCGTAGGTGACAAACAGCTGATAAGCCTGTCAACAAACTCCAGCCATGCACTCCACATAACACAAGACCAACATCTGCACGTCTCAGGTATGCAGCCTGCAGTCAGCCTCTGAAACCATAAGTTAATCACCTGGTTAAGGTGAAACTCCAATATCACCTTCAGGAGGAACTTCGGGTTGGGGCCAAGGACAACCTTGTCCCTGTGGAAGACCAGGTAAGGAGACTCCATTGAGGGTACCTGCAGCACCCCAATCCTTCTGGCCAACATACTGGCCACCAGAAAGGCCATCTTCCATGACAGGTGTGACATCTTACACCTGTGCATGGACTTGAAAGGCTTGCCCATGGGCAATGTCCAAACCAGCAGTTATTTCCATGGTGGAGGTGGTACATGCATCAGAGGGAACAAGTGGTTCAGGCCCTTGAAAAAGTGTCCGACCACCTTCTTCTGGACTACCGTTGGCTTACTAGCCTAGACCCGGTAAGCAGAGTTACTGTCAGGTGACCTTAAGGGTCATTGCCTGTAGTCTCAGCTGAGAAAGGGACCAGAGGTAGTCCAGGATGCTAGCCATGGGACAAGGAAGGCGATCCAGCCCCTTGCCCTGACACCAAATGGAGAGTCTCTTCCATTTGAAGGCACAGCATCTGTGAGTTGACGCTTTCCTTTAGGACTCCACAGTGTGGAGCATATCATCTGAGAGGCCCAAGTCCTGGAACTCTAGCTGCTCAGGAACCAGGCCGTGAGGTGCAGGGGCTGAAGGTCTGGGTGCAGGTCCATCCCCTGTAGTCTGATCAGCAGGTCTGGATGGAGAGGCCATTGCTGCAGAGGCCTGCTGCTGAGGTTGAGGAGATCAGGGTACAAGAACTGCCATGGCCAGTCTAGAGCTATCAGTATTATCTGTCCCCTGTCCTTCTGGGCCTTGATCACCACCTTGTGGATCAGGGAAAAGGGAAGAAAGGTGTGCACGAGACCTAGGGTTCTTTGCCTTGCGAAGGCATCCCTAAGCAGTGACCCAGACTGTGGGGGGTGGGCACAAAAGAGCCTCAGATCAGCGTTCTCAGAGGAGGTAAACAGGTCCACCAAGGATGTGCCCCACAGGAAGAACAAGTGGTTGACCAGCTCCTGATTCAGGGACCACTTGTGCAACATCTCTCCTACCCAGTTAACAGCGTCTGCCAGCTGATCGTTCTCTCCAGCGATATGGATCACCAGGAATGCTACACCCAAGCTATGCATGAGGAACCAGGTGCGGAGTGTCTCCCAACATAGGAGAAGGGAGTGAGTTATGCCCTGCTTGTTCAGGCAGAACATGGTCATGGTGTTGTCCGTCTAGACCTGCATGACCCAACCCCTGACTAGTGGAGCAAATTCTGTCTGAGCCAAGTGTACTGCATGGAGCTCCAGCAGGTTTATGTGGTGATGGGACTCCCTCGATGACCAGAACCCATGGACCTCTGGTCTCCCAGGTGCACTCCCCATCCCACCAGAGGTGCTTCTGTCAAGAGCGGGATGGCTGGTTCTGGATGGACAAACAGGATTCCTTTCTCCAGGTGTTCTGGAAATAAACACCACTGGATGGTATCCCAGATCAGCTGGGTTAATATATCTGGCTGGTCCAAGTGGCCTAGGCACTGGGACCACTAACTGTCCAGCTCCCATTGAAGGTGGCACACCTTCCAGCAGGCCCAATGGACTGCTCTGGTACAGTATGCCAGGTACCCCAGCAGCCTCAGGAAATCCCGGGCAGGGTGCAAGAGTTCACCCTGAGATGATCGGGCAGGGAGGTAAGATCCAGTGCCCAGTCCACATGGACGAAGACCTTAGCCCACATGGAGTCTAGTTCTGCTTCAATGAACTTGATCACCTGCTTCAGTACCAGTCTGGACTTGTCTGGGCTGACAAGTAGGACCAAGTCAGCCCAGTCAGATCTGTGGAACTCTCCACGGCCTCTGTGAAGGGACTGGTCAACAGCCAGTCATCCACGAAGGGGTACACTCTGACCCCAAGGTGCCGCAAGTGGGCCCCCACCACTATTATGCATTTGGTGAACACCCTAGGCACTGAAGAAAAGCCTAAGGGCATGACTTGGAACTGGTACAGTACCCCTACCACACTGAATCAGAGGTACCGGCAGTGGGATTGATGGACGTAAATGTGGAAAAATGTATCTTGGAGTTCCAGGGAACAGAAAAACATGTGCTTTTCCAGGGTTAATATAAATCGGGCTCAGAGTGTCCATCCTGAACTTGCATTTCCGCATAAACTGGTTGAGGTTGTGCAAATCCAGTATAGGGCACCAGCTGCCCCCCCTTTTGGGACCAGAAAGTACCTGGACAGGCAACTCTGACTGGCTAGGACATCAAAGACATGGGCTATCGCCCCTTTCGCAGGGAATGGAGTGATGCCCA
Organism: Neoceratodus forsteri; assembly: GCA_016271365.2. Lineage (NCBI taxonomy): Eukaryota > Metazoa > Chordata > Ceratodontiformes > Ceratodontidae > Neoceratodus > Neoceratodus forsteri. The sequence goes on from JADMNL010000023.1 coordinate 438,818,292, forward strand.
CCATTAGGGCAGACAACGTGCCCTGAAACACCCTGAACTACTGAGGTGTGAGGAGATGGTAGGGCAGAAGAGTCTCAAAGTCTAGTGACAGTCCTCTGCTCACTATGTCCAACACCCACTTCTCCATTGTGAAAGTGGACCAGCATGGTAAGAAGTGACGTAGCTGGCCTCAGACAGGGACAGCAGTCAGGGACAGGACAGGTGGAGGGATAACACCCCCAACCTGTCACTGGGAAGCTTTTGCTGGGGCACCAGTGGCTGCTGCCAGAAGGGCATCACAACCCCTACCCCACCCACCCCTTTTTGGACCTTGGCCTGGACTTCTGCTTGGGTCCTGGGCCTGGAACTGCCCTGCTGGTGCTGCTGCCAGGAAGGCTGCGGCTGAAAGGGTCAGTATTGGAAAGCCTGTTTCTTAGGCTTCTTTTTCTGGTCCTTGTGGGATGAAGTCACATATTCCAGGGTGGCACTGGACTTCTTAGTTTGGGTGAGATGTCCTTCCATCCCAGGACCCAAAAGGTTGGTGCCCAGGAAAGTGATATCAGCCAGCTAGTGCTGGGCATCTGCTATGAAGATGGACAAATGCAGCCAGGCCCTGTGACGCATTGAGACAGCCGCTGCCATAGCAAGGGAGCAAGAATTGCTCATGTCCAGGGCTGTCTCGAGCTTGTATTTAGCCAGCAACTGACCCTGATCTCTTATGAGCTTTACCACTAACTGTTGCTTGACAGAAAGGTGAGGGAGGACTACATCAAAGACTCCCATTAGGGAGTGACCAAAGTTCAATCAATCAATCAATCAATACTTTATTTGTAAAAGGCGCCTTTCTAGAACCAAGGTACCTGTACATCACATAATAAAACAATATTACTAAAAGCAATAAAATTATCCAAACTTAACATTTAAAAATCATTATACGCATGTTTAAAAAGATATGTTTTAAGTGCTCCCTTAAAAGTTTGGACGGTCGGGCAGTCTCGTACGTCTCGAGGTAGAGAATTCCACAGGGTCGGGGCCATAAAACTAAAAGATCTGGCCCCGGAGGTCTTCAAACGAACCCTGGGAATCTCTAGCATTCCCTCGTCAGTAGATCAGAGAGAGCGGGGGGGGGGCAGTAGAGACGAAAGAGATCTTTTAGGTAGCCAGGTCCCTGATCATGTAGGGCCTTATCTGTCAGCAAACCGACCTTGAAGGTGATACGCCAGCATATTGGCAGCCAGTGCAGTCCGCGGAGCACAGGCGTTATATGACTGGACCTAGAGGAACCAGTCAATAGTCTGGCTGCCGCATTCTGCATTAGCTGCAAATGGCGCATATCAACCCCCGGTAGCCCAAGATAAAGGGAATTGCAGTAGTCAAGACGGGAGGTAACGAAGGCGTGGACCAGAGTAGGAAGATCATCTGGAGAAACCAGGTGCTTCACCTGGGCAATGTTCCTCAGATGGTAAAAAGAGGCTTTGACAACTGCCAACACCTGTGATTTAAGTGTTAAACAGCTATCAAAAATAACGCCCAGATTCTGCACCCGGTCTGAGGTAGTTAGCTGGACATCCCCGAGCCATAAGCCCGAGGGAGATCCCGCCAACAAACCTGCCTCCCGGCAACCGGGGTCCACGACCAACACCTCAGTTTTTTCCTGGGTTCAACCACAGCCAACTCACATTCATCCAGTCCTGGATTTCGGCAAGACAGTTGTTAAAAACCGAAAAGGCGGCATCTTGGCCAGGTACAAAGGACATGTACAGTTGAGTCATCTGCATAGCAGTGAAAACTCAAACCGTACCGCATAATGATCAATCCTAATGGCAGCATGTACACCGCAAACAACATGGGTGCCAAGATGGAGCCCTGCGGCACCCCACAGGATACGGGGAATGATGTCGAGGAAAAAATCCCAGACACCACCCTCTGAGTCCTACCCTCGAGGAGGGATCGAAACCAACTGAGGACTGTACCAGACAGCCCACGGATAAACCGCAGGTGCTCCAACAGCACATCATGGTCCACGGTGTCAAATGCCGCAGAGAGATCAAGAAGGACCAAGATAGAACAGGTCCTTCGATCTCTCGCTATCCGGAGATCATTTAGTACCTGAACCAGAGCCGTCTCCGAACTATGTCTCTTCCTAAATCCGGACTGGAGAGAATCATAGATATCGTGGCTGGTTAAATGATCATCCAATTGCGACGTGACCACCTTCTCAAGAACCTTTCCCACAAAGGGTAGGTTAGAGACAGGTCTGTAGTTAGCCAGAGAGTCCAGGTCCAAGGAGGGCTTCTTAAGAAGGGGCTGAACCATAGCCTCCTTCAGAGGATTTGGAAAAATTCCCCTCTCCAAAGACCTCCAGACTATCTCAGCTAGGACCGGGCTGATCTTATCTACACAGCCCACTAAGAGACATGTAGGGCCCGGATCCAAACCACAGTTGGTCGGATGCAATAATCAAATGACCATCACAATGTCACTGATTGTGGGAAGGCTGAAGTCGGACCACACAAAACCGGTGTCCGACATCTCCTGTCAACCATCACAACTCCCACTAGAGAGAGTCAAGCGGACCCCGGACCCGATTCTGGCAACCTTATCTGAAAATAATTGAGCAAGCTCCTCGCACCATTCTTGAGAAAAGGCTCTTCTGGGCTGAAGACAGATTGGATTGCACAATCTGTCCACGGTTCGTAAAAGCTGAGCTGGTCTATTCTGTGCAGCAGCAATCTCTCTGGACAGGAATTCTGCCTTCTTACGAGAGATTGCTGATTGATAGATCAGATAATGGTCCATCAAACTAAGTTTGTCACAATCCAAGCCCGACCTCCGCCAACATCTCTCCAATCTTCGTCCAACTCTCCTCAACTCCCTTAGAGTCTCATCGAACCAAGGAGACCTAGCGTGAAGAGTGAGGGGACGAACACGAGCAATGGAATCCAGGTCCCCTGTTACCACCTTATTATAGGCAAGTACCAAGTCCCCTGGGTCCATGCAATCACTCGGAAAACCAGATGGGTCCAGCACCGCCATCAGGCCATCTGGGGAGACACCCCTCAAAGGGCGATACCGGACCATCTCCATAGGGGCTGGCCTACTAGGGGTGGCCCCAAAACTGAACCCAATGGAATGATGGTCAGACCATCCGACTGGTTCCACCACCAGATCGGATATCTCCATCCCCAGTAGGAACACCAAGTCCAATGAATGACCTCTAATATGGGTCGGGGAGAAAATAACCTGTGTGAAGCCCAGTGAAATCATTAACTGGCGGAAGTCTTGACCAAACTGCGAGAGTTCATCATCGACCCAGGCATTGAAATCCCCCAGAACCAACCATCTGGGGGATCCCAAAGTCAGGTCGACAATGAAGTCTGCAACTTCCTGCAGGAAAATATTCCCATCACCTGGTGGATGGTAGACGAGAAGAATCCTGCACCCCACACCCTCGCCCATAATACATTCAAAGGAATTGGTAGTTCCCACTGGTACTTCCACTAGGCCCAGTTCTGATCTAAAACAAATGGCAACACCCCTGCCCCTACGATCCATCCTAGGGTGGTGTATCACTGAGTACCCGGCTGGAATTGCTGAGGCCAAAACCGTACCAGCATTTTCATCCAGCCAAGTCTCAGTGATGCACGTCAGGTCTGATGTTCCAACAAGATCTGCTATAATAGCGGTCTTGTTTTTAATAGACCTGGCATTGCATAACACCACCTGAGTAGGATGAGCATCCAAGGATGACCGTGCTACCTGCTGACTACCAGCAGAACCCTTGGGTATGGGAACCAGCCAGGGAGAACTCCTTTCCTGGACCCATTTCGCCCCAAGGCGTCTCCTTGTCCCCACTATCCCTATCCGCCCACTCCTTTCCAATCCCTCTCCAGGCCCAGCCCTCATCCTCCCATTTTTCCTAGTAATCCCCAGAGCCCTACACTGACTATACACCTCTGGTGACAGGGGAGGACAAAAGAATGGACAGAGGTCTCGGAGTCTGGAGGGGGAGTAATACCAGACCGTCCTAATGCCCTCCTAACACATATTTACTGCGCTAGTTAACTCCCAATGAATAAACAATCCCAAACTTCAAAATTTAACCTAAATCTAAACCCAAATAAATAATAATCAGTTATTACAAAAAAGACTATACAATTATAAATATAAATAATCAGATACAAACAAAATTTTAACTGTAACTTAAGTCCAAGAATATAAAATGTATGATGAAAAATATAAAAACAAAACAATTCTTCAGCCGCCGTAGGCCCTCTCACAACCTAGGAGGCCAATACAGCACAGGTACTCTCACTTCCTGAGCTCAAGGAACTTTTTGCTTTTAATTTATCATTCAACCCCCAAGCACTCTTACTACCAGGTGGACCAGAGAGGCACTCTCACTGCCATTCAGATGTAAAAAACCAAATTAGAGTTATTTCCTTCGTCTTGAAGTTTAAGTGGGACTGTTTAAAAGGACTGGTATCAGTACAAGTTAATCGGAGGAAGCAGAGAATTCCTAAAGATGGACCAGGAATATACACTGGCAGACCAGCAGCAAATGAAGACCCCCCCCCCACTGCACCCCAAAAACCGCCTAATTAGACTACACCACACAGGCCCCACAGCCAGAGATACCCAGAGGCCAGACTAAAAAGGCCAACCTCTGAATACCCTAAGAGTACCCCAAAAACCTCTAGCTCCCCAGAGGCAAAAATGAGGCAACTCCTGCTCGGTCCCGGGCAGTGCAGTCCACGATCACCCAGGCACAAATGGGGGTAGGAACCTCAGTCAGCCAATACACAACACAAGGCCTGCTTCCCCTAATTTAATGCTGAACACTCAAAGAAAGTATATAGTCAGAAATAAATCCCAAAACGGAGGGCAGCCGATCAATAAATCAGGTCCAGCACTTACAGTACTTTGGAGCAGTATCAATGGTTCAAACCATCAGCCTCCTGGCCCTTCGGTCCCAAACAACCCTGTCAGGCCCTCCGGTCGATTCCTTCCATTGAAAGACCAGCAGATATTTATCCAGGTAACAAAAATCGCAACCGAATCGTGATATCAGTCCAAAAAATGAAGCACTAAACTCCACAGTCAATAAACGACAGAGGTCCGCGGTAGATATCAACTCCAGTCGACTGAGCCCACGGACGGCAGCAAGAAAGAATCAGCAGCTCCAAAACACACCAAACAAAAACCAGGAAATCCCAATTGCAGTGCCATCATCATGGCATAGCTAGCCTGCCGGAGACCTAGAGATGCAGCCACATACACCTTTTTTGCGGCGTGGGCAATATTAAAAAACTCCTTGTCCAGAGACTTGTCCACATCCCCCTGGTGTCCAGACTTACAGAACACTAAATCAGTGACCAGTTCCTTCACAGAGGGGTGGTCCAAAAAACCCAAAAGGGAACCTGTGGGGACTGCATACTTATGAACCATATGGGCAGAGGGTGCCAGGCAGGATGCTGGATGCTGCCAAAGCTCCAGGGCTGGTCCCAAAACGGCCTCATACACAGGGATGGGAACCCCCAGGGATTCATTCCAGCCCAGAATGTCCATGAGAGGGTACTTAACCCTTTTCTGGACTAGCTCATGGGGGATGGACATGGGTTCTGAAATAAGTCAGAGAAGCTCCCTGAAAGATATTAGGCCATGCTCAGTGGAAAGTTCCTTGACCAAGCTATGGTCAAAGAGTGTAGTCTCTGAGAAGACCATGGACTCATGATCCAAGTCATCCAATGACACCTCAAAAACAGCCTCAGCTGTACACTAGCCCAGTGGCATGGAGGACTGAGGCACTGGGCACCTCACCTCCTGCCATGCCAGTGTCCCGAGGTCAAGAATGGACTCCGGGTTGCTTGGGGGCCGATGGGGAGAGGAAGGATTGAACATCCCATGATGGCTCTCCTTCCTCGAGGAGAGGGGTTAGTGTGGCATGCTGCTTGACTGCCACCCAGCGACGGCTGGATGCAGTACATGCCTGTCACTAGACAAGGGAAGGGGAACCCACATTCAGGATGCCATCTCTGCGAAGATGGAGCTCAGACATTGCCTCCACTGCATGTCTGTGAGCCCCAAGGGAGAAAATCAGTAGAAAATATAGAGGCTGGGCTTAATGAAGCCCTCCCCGAGAGCACTAACAGCTCACCCGGTCCCGGTCCAGATGATGAAAAGGGGATTGGGATGGCCAGTGATCATGGGATGGACTGATATAGCCACCTAGATTGCCAGGGAGTAGAAAACGCCCTCCATAGAAAAAAAAATTAAAATGGCCTCAGCTGCTACTCCCCAAGGACCTCCCGGGAAGCTTCTCCCAGAGTGATCCTCACGGACACCTGGCCTGGCAAGCAGAAGGCCGAGTGGCCAGGCTCCTTGGTTGGAGCATCCACCTTTGGCTGCTGGGGTGGTGGGTACACCCAAAAAGGAGGAGAAGCAGCTGAGGGTTGCAGTTGCGTGGTGTGGATCGGCAGGGGCATCACTGGCAGCTGCCAGGAAACCAAAGGTCTGGAGGGTAGAGCCCTACCCTGCCTGCAGTGGCCCACTATTGCCAGAGAAGCTCCTTGTAGCACTGGCACATCTTGTGGCAGTGCCTCTCCTCACCTGGGGATGACGAGGTCAAGGAACACTGACAGCGACACCTCCCAGTTGAGTGGAATCAAGAGCAAGCATGCCTCAACAAGGACCTTGACCGAAGGTGAGAGAAATCTTCTGTCAGGTTGCTGTAGACCATGTGCCTGCCCTTGTTAAGCAACAAAGGTGCCAAAGACACAACCCCGGGTGGAGGCTGATCCTGCGATGAACAAAGGTGCCAAAGACACAACCCTGGGTGGAGGCTGATCCTGCGATGAACCCGATGGGGACACCGAGTAGACCACATCCTCCTGGGTGAGGACCGGTAGCACCAGGGTCTGTGGGATCAAATCCCTGACTTCATCTGACAACTGGTCGACAGGCTCCAGAAAAATCTCAGCAGCCTGCTCAACTGGAGTCTAAGTTGACTGGCTCAACAGGGGAGCTGAAGAGCCCTCAACCTGCCTGACCTGCCCCTCTGGCCAAGGGACACACAGCAGCTGTCCAGCAATCAGGCGAGTCGAGGTACTGGGAAGACTTCGATCACTCCTGGTCCCACGGCCGGTACTGGCAGCTCTTGCTTTTAGCACCATGGGAGGGGCAGGGCTCTCCCCCAAGGGCTGCAGGCCCAAACACATTTCATGGAATTCTCCGGTGAAAGACCCTCTGCTGCTGGCCTCACAAAACACCACCAAGATTGAGTCGGTGCCAGCCACAGCAGCTGCGGCTTCCATCTCAAGGGCCACAAGCTGTTCAGCTGACCTGGCCGAGTATAAGACCTTCTTGCAGCCCTTAGGGTGGTCTTTAGGATCCTGCTTTGAAGGCTGACCCAGCAAGAGCTGGAGCTTCGTTTCCTCGAGGGACTCAGGAAGCGTACCTTTGCACAGGCTGCACCCATCCATGTCGTACTGCCCGCTCAGTAAGTAACACGCACGTGTCATGCAGATCAGTGACAGACATCTTCTGCTGGCACGTAATGCAGAATTCGAAGGCTGGTTTCTGTTGGTTCACTGTTGGTTCGGTGACGGAGTCAAGGGAACCATGAAACAAGTACTTAGAAATATCAAAAACTTTGTCTTTAGTAACATTTACCTGCGGTGTAGGATCCTAAGCAGAAGTCATGAAGGAAGTGACCTGTTCTTCCAGCAGAAAGATCCGACTTCACAGAGCGGAGTCAGGGGATATACAGCACAGGTGGTGGGAGGAGCTTAGCTTAAAGACGCCCGTCCAATAACATCATTCCAGTGGAACTGCCAGAGTGTGAATAAGTGAACTATATCCTATCCACACCTCTAGAAGAGAGATTTCAGGGTTTACACAGGGGAGCAAACTGAAGTCAAAAGGGAGATGTACAGTATAAGGAAACGCTCAAAGTAAGCAGCTTATTAGGCAACAAAGGCAAACACAGAGCTAAGGACAGCAGAAGGGTTTAAGGAAAATGATAAGATCTTCTTTAGACGAAGACTTCACATTTATACAGTGCCTTTTATACACATGAATTCCTAAAGCACTTTACAAGCAATGAGAGCGCGATAGTGCAGCGACTGTAAACATCTAGTGGCAGCCATTTCAAACATCAATACCCACACAATACCTTGGACAACTGTGTGAACCAGTTATAATGGAAAGGGAATGCTGGAAAGTACACAGCGGAAACTCCCCTGCACTTTGGCAGGGATGCTGTCCCTTTCCTATCGGAGAGGATGGAGGCTGGAGAGGAGACAGGAATGGCTGCTTGAGTGGAGGAGACCACTTCCCTCACCACCTGGAGTATTGAGGATGCTGAGGGAGCACAGAGTGGGAAAGTTTCAGTAGTCTGCATTCCCTTATGTTTCTATGGGAAACACTGATGAAAATGATCAGTGTGGAATGGAACCTGGAAAGTCTACTCCTGGATTATTGCTTGCTGATAATTCAGAACACCTAGCTGCCAAAGAAGTGACAGCCACAGTGGCAACTGAGGATGCTGCCCAAGAAGCAGCATACAGGAGAAAAACCAAAAGAACACCCCCTAGCCTTGCCCACTGAAGAGGAAGTGAAGTTGTCAGAAATATGAAAAAAAAGTACATTTGTGAAGTTCGTTGAACAACGAGCCCCTTCTGGACAGTCGATTACTGAAGCTCCCAGTTTTCAGGTGGCACTAAAGTCTATGCAGGATGCTACAGCTAAGAACATTGCTCCGAAAAGCCCAGAAAGCTGTGTGCCTGAAGACGCAGACATGACGGGCATCATCTCTCCTGACAGCAGACAGAACAGCTGAGCAGCCTGCTTCCTGGAGGTGCAGCTGCAGCAGTCAGAATCAAAGGGCTGAAGTTTATGGCACAACAAACTCCAACAAGGTGCTCTGTGGATGATACTGGTTCTGGCCATTCAAACCAAACTGCTAGCAGCTGCTTACAGCAATGAAACAGTAAGCCATAAAGCTCAACATGAGCGTGGAGGAGGCACTTAGAAAAGCTGGCTGGGACAAACCTTGTGGCAGTTCTGTCTGGCAATCACCAGGATTGGTATCAGCAGCTGATATGGGAAATGTAGGCCTGATATACAAGTTGGTCTTACTTAATTACTTCTTATATACAACGGGGACTGAACACAGTAGTATTAGAAAACAGTGGAAGAAGCACTAGTTCTGTAATAACAGACCAAGCTACAATAAAACATGGGCTAAAGACTTTTGAAATGAAAATTTTTGCTGCATTTGATTTCCGAACCTCCGGTACTCAAGGGGGGAGATCCCCAGCCAAGGAAGAGGCAGATGCTGGTGTGAGACTCAATAGTCAGTGGGCTACAGCTGGAAGTAGTGACAGTGGGGACAGGGTAGTATAGTACCTACCAGCTGCTTCAGCAAGGAGGACTGTAGGGCAAATCATAGAGATCACCAGGAAAGAGTGGGAAGGGAGGAAGCGGGATGTCATTCTCCATCTGAAGGCTTAAGACCAGGCCAGGGACACAACAGTGGTGCTGCAGGACAGGTTTAGGGAGTCGGGGAGCAGCCTGAAGCAGGTAGCTCGCACTGTGGCCTTCACTGAGGTGCTACCTGTATACAGCCAAGGGAAGGCTAGGGAAAACCATACCAGAGCCTTCAATGAGTAGTTGAAGGCATGGTGTACAAAAGAGGGTTGTAGCTACATCACGGACTGGGGTTCTACCTGGGGAGACAGAGGCCCGTACAAAGGAGATGGCCTCCATACCCAGGAGGGGAATGGCAGTCCTGGATGGAAGGTAAAGATGCTGCTTTGATAGGCATTTAAACTAGCCAAGGGGGCAGGCAAAGAAAACAGGGGGAGGCGAGATTGCGCCCCCCCCCCCCGAGAACACAGCAACAGAGAAGCCCAGGAGAAATTAATTCCCCTGGGGCAGAGGCACATAAGGACAAGGGAGAGGGCAGGATGGGGGGGGGGGAGAGGCAGAAAGAGGAACTAAAGTTGAGAGAGAGAGATTAAGGAGGGTAGGCAGAGGGAGAGTGAAAATGGGGAGGACAGGACCAGGAAAAAAGGAGGGACAAAAGATGGAAACAGGTTGGGTAGGTAGAATGAGTGGAGGGAGGGAGTGAGTGAGGGATGAAAGCAGTGGAGAGCCATTATGTGCCAATGCAAAGAGCCCAGGAAATAACATTTCTGACTTTGAAGCAATCATTGAGGAGGCAGACATAGATATAGCGGACATAACAGAGTCACAGTGCATCGACACCCACAGATGGGAAGTGGCCATGCCAGAATATACCATGTACCAGAAAGACAGAACAAGGAGGAAAGGTGGGGGGGGACGGTATGCAAGAAGGTTCATGGGATTATCTGGGAGCAAACCATCCATTTTCAGTCATAGCTGGACACTCATATCAGGCAGGCGAGGGGTGTTATCTGGCACAGACAGGCGGATGCCTCGATAGGGCTGAGGGATGGTGTGCTCTACATCTTGATCCCCCCCCCACCCCAAACCTGCCCATCCAAGCTGCTGGAACCTGCATTTTCTACTATCACATCAGAGGGCTTCCTTTAGGATCCTGCAGCACTATGGCCTGAAGCCACAGAGGTCCTAGCAGGTGTGGGGGTGGACTCTGACTCCTTAGGCCCAGGGGAGCCAGTGGATTTCACAACCCCGCCACACCCTCTCCCTCTACCACGGGAAGTCCCAGAGGCATTAGGCAGAGAAGGGCTGGACAGAGGTCTGTACCCACTCTCCGCTGGGGGTGCTTCAAGGGTAAACTTCAGCAATAGACTGCTACGAGGTGGCAACTGCTGATCTCATCTCCTTCCAGTCCTCCAAACTGTACGGTGTGGTAGATTGTTTCACCAGTGACAAAGGCGCTGGCCAGGTCCAAGAGAGCAAGTATTGGGGAATAGAATACACATTCGCCACTGGTGGAACTCCACGGGCACAAGAAGAACACTAAGGCAGTCTGGTCACACCTACCCCCTGGTAACTGCATACAGTGCACTTGTGAAGTGTAGCAGCTTTCTGCACTGTGCTCCAGAGCCAGGAGAGCAGCAACACTGGTACAGTCGCAAGTTTGTCCACATCCTTAGGTGCGTCAGCCATCCTGCTACACAACTGTTGCCACGATCTCAACTAGTCTCTCACACCGCACTTCCTCCTTCCTCCCATGAGCCCCATGCTCCTGCCGTCCACTGCCAGCCAATCGGCATCCAGAAACCAGTTCATGTGACTGAGATTGATTATGCATGAAATCTCCCAATCATGGCACTGGCCAAAACAGTGCAAAGCAATAATTCAAGATGGCAGAACCCAGGAGCACTACGACCAAAAAAACAGGCCTCCGTCCACCTCCATGACTCAACAAGCCCTCCAGCAGTCCAGGTAAATTACAGCACCCCCAACATTTCAGATTCTGGATGAGCCCTAATGTTGTAAGCCCTCCTCCCCCCTGTCTGGGGGCCTGATGACAGAAGTCCAAGGAGGGGACTCAACTTCACAGATAATTTTTCTCCTGGGACTAGTTTAGGTGGACTTTACCTGGCATGACGTCTTGTTAACTGAAAACCTGACAAGAAAGTACAGTTACGTAAGAACTTACCATAACAGTAGATCTTCGAGAGAGGCTCTTGCAGTAGGTACTACCCATTAGGACTAGAGCCGTCAGACGCTAGGACCACACAAAACACTTTAGCTAGCAGTGTCTGGCGGGGGACCACCCACCCAATGTCACGTGACGGATGTCAGCGTGACACTATATAGTGGGCAGTCCCCACACCTGCCCTCCAGTTCTCCTGCCGGAGACCTAAGAAGGCGTGACAGGAGAAAGGAGTGGGCTCCTGGAGCCAAAGGAAAGGCTAGAAAAAAGTAGCTGCAGAACCAGGGGGAAGGTGGGAGGGAAAGAGGCACCTACTGCAAGGGCCTCTCTCAAAGATCTACTGTTTTGGTAAGTTCTTATGTAACTGCACTATCTTACTTTGAGAGAGCTCTTGCAGTAGGTACTAACCATTAGGACCGAGTCCCAAGAAGTGTAGTTCAGACAAGGGTTGAAGCAGGAAAGGTCCGCAGTAGGTACAGAATTAGGACAGGAGGCCCTGTAGGACAGCTAGTCCAAAGCCCGCTCTGCGCCCAGAGGCAATGACTAGACTGTAATGTTTGGTAAAGGTGTGGACAGAGCTCCAAGTGGTTGCCACACAAATGTCCACAGCAGAAACATTCCTGAAACAAGCAGTAGATGCAACCATGCCCCTGGTTGAGTGCCCTTTAATGTCCCCCAGAAGGGGCTTGTTATACTTCTGATAATAAAACACAATGCAGTTTGCCAACCATTTGGATAAACATTGTTTGGAAACTGCCGCGCCCTCCCTTTTGGGCACAAAGGAAACAAAAAACTGATCCATTTTGCGGACTGGATCTGTCCAGTTCGTGTAATAACGCTAAAGTTCTGTGCATTAACAAGTGTGTGCAGAATGTCCTCCCCTTGATTAGAATGCTCAGGGTAATACACTGGCAACTGTGTGGTCTGACTCAAAGTAAACTCAGAAACCACCTTCAGGATTTGTACGCAGAGCCACCCGGTCTCTGTGGAAAATCAAATATGGCTTCTCGCACATCAGGGCCTGAAGCTTGGAAATCCTTCGAGCAGAAGTAATGGCAACTAAAAAGAGCATGTTCCAGGACAGGTAGCACAGGTCACAGCTCACAGTTGGTTCAAAGGGAGGCAAAGTGAGCTTCTCAAGAATAACATTTAAATCCCACGGAGGAACAGGGTTCCTTACCGGGGGTTTCAGATGGAGAATTTATTTCAGAAAGGTTTTGGAAACCTCCAACTGAGCCAAAGTTTTGCCATCCACTAGCGTGTGGTAGGCAGAAATGGCAGACAAGTGTACCTTCAAAGAAGAGTTACTAAGGCCAAGGTCAGAAAGATCCGGCAGGTATTCAATGACCTGCGGGACAGAGCAAGAGAAAGGGTCCCAACCCTTGGCAGATGCCCAAATGGAGAACCTCTTCCATTTCATGGCATATGTAGTTCTGGTGGATGGCTTTCTGGCTTCCACAAGAACTTGTGCCACTCTGGAAAAGACCCAAAAGCGTCCAACAGCTATGTCAGCAGGTGCCATGCATGAAGGTAAAGGGACTTGAGGCCCAGATGGACCAGCTTGCACCGGTCGTAAGTCAGCAGGTTCTGGCAGAGGGGTAGGGGAACCAGAGGTTCCACTCTCAACTGCTGGAACAGAGGAAACTACACGTGGTGAGGCCAATAAGGGGATATAAGCATCATGCAGGCCCCTTCTTGTTGCAGTTTCAGAAGTACCCTCTGCAACAGAGGAAAGAGAAGGAAGGCATACAAAAACCTCCCTGTCCAGCAGAGAGACAGTGCGTCTCGCCAAAAAACACCACGCCCAAGAAAGAGAGAGCAGAAACTGGGTAGTTTTGTGTTGGATGAGGAGGCGAACAGATCGAGAACTGGGTGACCCCACCAATCGAAGATGTCGTCGACAACTGACAGCCTCAGTTCCCACTCGTGTGCCATTGCCTGAGTGCGGCTGAGAGTGTCCACCAGGACATTTTGAATGCCTGGGACATGTGCTGCCGTGAGCTGCAGGCTGTGCTGTACCATCTGTCGTCGAGGCACAGGTCAGGAAGCATAGGAAAACCAGGAGCAGCTGTAAAATTCGCAACAAGAGTTTTATTATTAATAACAGTAAAATAAAATTGTTCAGAATAACTATTTACAATGGCAGAAGTAACAGAAAAGAGTCAGAGTTTTTCATCTCAATTTCCAATCTCAGTCTCTATCTCTTTCTTTTGCAAAACATTGCAGCTCCTTTTTATGAGTCTGTTCAGAAGCCCGTTAAAAAAATAGCATGCTTCTCAGACAGTGTTCTTGTAAGTTTCTAATGTTCTTGTCAGTTTCAGCAGGTGCAGCAAAAAGAACAGTGTGACCCAGAACTGACCTCTTCTTTACATCTTCTACAAAAGGCTTAAAAAGTGCATCTCAGGTTAACCCCTCGAGTTCCAAATAGCTTTGCAATCACTTCAACAGTATAATGATATACAGTTTTAGCTTTGCAATCAAATCAACAGTATAACTATATACAGTTTTTAAACAAAGGGATCCCAGTATCAATTACATTTCCACAAAACGATTCACATATATATTTATACCTGCAGATATGCAAGGGGGAGAAAAGACAGAACAGCAAGTGAGTGTAGAGAGATAGCAAGAGACAGAGAACTGCAAGACCGTCAGGGTGATCAAGTTCTAGGTCTTGCGAGAAAATCTGGTTTTGCAACCAGACAGAGAATAGACAGAAAAGTAGAGAATAGAACAGATTCTTGCATTTAAACTCTTTCTCCATAACAACTGGGAGAGGGCCGTATTCAATCCTGTCACACCGCACACTGTCACATGTGCATCGCTTCCCTGCACAGTGGATAGGATCGCATGCCTCCCTGTTTGTTCAGGTACCAGACCACGCACATGTTGTCATTCTGTACCAGGAGAGGTCCCGGAGGAGAAGGGTCTGGACAGCTTGAAGAGCATTAAGTAGAGCCCACATGTCTTGCATATTGATGTGCAGAAATAGCTACTGCTGGGACCAGGATCCCTGTGTCCTGTGACTGCCCAGATGAGTGCACCAGCCCTGACCAGAAGTATCAGTGGTCAGGGTTTATGTTGGCAAGGGCATCTGAAAAAGAACCTTCTGGTGAAGCTGGATAAATCCTGCCACCAGAGGAGGTCCTGACGCGTAGGGCCGGACACCAGAATCCTGTCAGTTTTTTGGTCCCACTGGACCCTGAGGGTCCACTACGTAATTCGCATGTGGAGCCTGACCAAGGGGACAGCTGCTGCCATCAGTCCTAGAAGGCACAGAACTGAGCGGGCTGAGGTCCATTGGCTGGTTGCCACTTGACTGACCTGCTGATGCAAGGTTTCTGCCCAGTCTGAAGGGAGGAAGCCTGACCCTGAGCAGTATCCAGCACTGCCCCAATGAATTGAAGGCATTGGGAAGGAATAAGGTGGGATGCAGGGTAATTCACAGTGATCCCCACTTGCCTGAACAGATTCAGGGTAGTATGCAGCGAGGCCACCAGGCCATCCATCAAAGGAATCCCAGGCAAGTTATGCACTCAGGTGTAGGAGGGAGTGTGGTGTCTACAAGGGTTGCCAACCCCAGACACAAAGTCTCCAAATAGTATGCACTCCAACAAGAACAAACTAAGATGAAACAGTTTAAACTTGCATAGCGTGTTGTTTAATTATAACAACACAGATTTACACATTTTACTTCTCACCAACAAACAGCTCCCAATCTTGCCCTAGCGCTTCACCTCTAATGCAAGACTTCATCAGCTGTAAACAGGAAGTGTTCCCCCAGGAAAGCAAAAACGCAGGAAGTGGTGATGGGAGGGAAAATGGGGATATGCAGGTAAGCATCCTGCATATCCAGAGCAAAAGTTAATGGCCCTGCTGCAGAAGGGGCAGGAGACCCAGTAGGGTCAGCATGTGAAACCTCTTGTACTCTACATACAGGTTTCTGTGTGCTGAGGTCCAGGATCAGACTAAGGTCCCGTGTCTTTCTGAGAACCAGGAAAAAGTGGGAGTAATATCCTTTTCCCTCCCGGGCCCGAGGAAGAGGCTATATGACTGATTTTGCAGAAGAGCCTGAATCACTTCCCCAATGAGCGAAATGTGGCCTTTGGGTAATGAGAGACACCTGGTGGGTTTCTTGGAGGGCTCTCTGTGAATTTGATGGTGTGACCTTGAGCGACAAGCTGAAGGACCCACGAGTCTGTTGTAATCACCTCCCACCTGGCCAAGTGGTTCACGAATCTGACCCCTACCAGTTCCTCTTGAGCCAGTGGCAGAGGCTGGGGGCTCTGCCATGAGTCAGGAGGTGGAGGGGGGTGGGGAAGCACCACCCCAGAAGCTCTTTGGGACTTGGCTGGGGTGGTGGGTCCAGTCAACTGGGCCAGACGTTGTTCTGATGTCGGGCTAGCTTTGCCTATTGTAATGCTGTTGCTGGTGATGAAAAGGCTATTTTGGCTTAGTGTTACATAGAAGTTGACGGCAGATAAGGACCGCAAGGCCCATCCAGTCTGCCCATTTCTTTTTCTACCTTATAAATGTGCCATCGGGCCTTTGCTCTGTCAGTGGCC
The DNA here is from genome assembly GCA_016271365.2 of Neoceratodus forsteri. Lineage (NCBI taxonomy): Eukaryota > Metazoa > Chordata > Ceratodontiformes > Ceratodontidae > Neoceratodus > Neoceratodus forsteri. The sequence continues at coordinate 438,834,447 of JADMNL010000023.1, forward strand.
TATCTATTCATAGTCATTTGTATTGCTCCCTTATGCCTATCCCATGCCTGTTTGAAGCCCTGCACTGTATTCATAGCCACCACTTCTTGTGGTAAGCCATTCCATGCATCCACCACCCTTTCTGTGAAAAATAATTTCCTCACATTCCCCCTTAATCGGCCCCCCTCTAATCTCATGCTGTGTCCTCTTGTCCTGCTATTTTTCTTATATTTAAACATGTTAGACTCTTTCACCTTGTTTATGCCCTTAAGGTGTTTGAATGCCTCGATCATATCACCTCTCTCCCTCCTTTGCTCAAGGGTATACATATTGAGCTCCGTTAATCTGTCCTCATATGTCTTCTGATGCAGTCCCTGCACTATTTTGGTTGCCCTTCTCTGGACTGCCTCAATTTGGTTAATGTCCTTGTGAAGGTGTGGCCTCCAATACTGCATGCAGTACTCCAGATGGGGCCTAACCAGTGTCTTGTACAGAGGATTAATACCTCCCTACTACGACTTGTGATACCCTACTAATACAACCTAACACCCCTAGCCTTACCTACTGCTTTAGAGGTCTGCTTGGATGATTTTAGGTCATCAGTGATGATGATGCCCAAGTCTCTTTCTTCCTTTGTGACTGCTAGCAACTCCCTCCCAGCCTATAGGTGGCTTCAGGGTTTCTCTTCCCTATGTGCATGATTTTGCACTTTGCATTAAATCCCAGTTGCCACTCTTCTGACCATTCTGCTAGTTTATCCAGATCTCTTCTCATTCTGCCCACCCCATCTGGATCATCTACTCTGTTGCAGATCTTGGTGCCATCTGCAAACAGACAAGCCTTACCCTCTAGTCCATCTGCAAGGTCACTAATGAAGATGTTGAAGAGGACTGGCCCCAGGACTGATCCCTGAGGTAGCCCACTTTCCACTGTTCGAGCAGTACAAGGACTGTACCGAGCGCACTGCCTTGCCACTATACTGCAGTTCCGTAATTATATCCTTGACATCGCAACCGAAAAGAACAGGTCCCCTGAAAGGGGCATTCCCGGATGGCCGATTGTACATCTGGGGCCAAACCAGATACCCACAGCAAGGAGTACTGGCGCATGCTAATGGCCATGGCGGCACTCCAAGTAGAGGCATCTACCGCATCATACGTCACTCGTAGAGAGTGACGGCAGGAGATTTCTGCTATCCTGACCATCAGAGATTTTGGTTTTAGCCTCGGAATCGGACAATGCCTGGAATTCAGATTTCAACTGTCCCAAAATGGATTTCTGGAACACGACCATGTATGCCAGATAATTCAATGCTCTAGGAGCCAGAGTGGAGGAGGAATACACCTTGCATCCAAACTGGTCTATCTGTCGTGACTCCATATCCAGAGTTGAAGTGCTCATATGTTTAGGCTTGGCCATCTGGTCGTGGGCTGCATTAATGACCACCGAGTCCACTCTGGGGTGAGAACAAAGGTGGTCTTTACCCTCTATGGCCTGATACACAGCCATTTTTTTTTGGCGACTGTGGCCACCGGTGAGGGTTGCTACCAGACAGTGAAAGCCAGATCCTCATGTGGTCCAATCCGCGGAAGGATGAACAGAGGTGACGGCTCCAGCATGTCCAGGTGTTCCGCCAACCTCTTGCCTTGGAGGTCCTGGTCCTCCATCTTCCAACCATTTGCCTCCTGGATCTACCAGAGGATCTCTGTAAAGAAGGGGTCCTCCTGAGGAGACTTGGGAGAGTATTTGGGTTTGGGATCCTCTGGAGTGGGGGTCTCAAATCCTGAAGCAGAGGAGTCAGCGGAGTCGGAGTCCAAGGCTGACAACGGACTTCTGTCCGGAGATGAAATCCGTGGGAGCAGGATCTCCCAAAGGGAGACCGCCTGGTCCTTGCCAGCACCTGCTACTGTGGTAGGATGCAAGGTCAGTACCGAGGTAGAGGGGTGAGACTCTACTGGTGAGAGGTACCTCAGTGTAGGATCTGAGTGGGCCAGCGTAAAGGCTGCGCCGGTTGCCACCTGTCCAGTCCTGAGACTAGCTGAGTCTTGGTAGCAGACCACCAAAACTGTAAGGCCTTCTTAAAGTCCACCTGAGGCCGAGGAGGAGGCGGGCTGGTAAACTGGTGGGTAGCCTTGGAAAGGAATCCCCAGCATCATATAGCCAGTCATTGTGTAGTGGTAACTTAATGTCCGATAAGGTGAATAGCCAGGCATCGGGTACCGCGGCGTGGGGTACCCAGGCGTGTGATACCCTGAGGGAAGGTACCCTGGTGAAGGGTAGTGAGGTGCAGGGAAGCCAGACACCAGAAAGCCCTGCGAGGGGCCTGACAGTGGAGTTGATGGACCTGCCAGAGGCTCTGATGGTGGATAACCCGGTATGGGACCTAATGGAGGAGCTGAAGGACCCGACGGGGACCTGTATAGAGGATTCTAAGTGCCTGGCAACATCATATCCGGTGCCGGAACAACCGACGGAGGTTCCGGCATCAGCCCGAAGGGGCCAAGGGTCCCACTGGAGTCTGGGGCAGCAGAGGTAGCCCAGACGGGGAAGCTCGCAGTGCAGGAGACGTTGGTTCCCAAGGGAGGTCCGGCATCAGGCACTCCAGTTCCGGCTACTGGGTTATGTCGGGCAGACAAACCTTCTCCTCTGGCTCAGAATGTGCAGAAGAGCTAGGAGGTACCACCAGTGGAGGCAGTGAAAGAGGCTTCCAAGATGGTGAACCCTGTAAGGATGGCTGCAGCTGAAGTGGCAGTGTGCGCTGATCCAGAGGATCGATGTCAGGCCTGCTATTGGGGCCCAAGGGAAGCACAGTGGCTGTGCGGACATCAGAGGAGCTGGCATATGATTTATAAGCCAGGGCCAGGCATTCGTCAGAGGGGCTGACGACCGAGTTACTGGCCGCACCACCAGGCTCAGACCCAGAGGTTTTGAGGGGCCTAAGGGTGGCAAAGCTCTCCGGGGGATTGGAGGTGCCCATCTGAACTGTGTCCAGCTCAGGTGGGGGGGGGGGCGAAAGCTGCTCTTCTCAAGGAGGGGCAGGTTTGGCTGAAGGAGTGGTACCCGCACCCGCGGAAGGCTGCTCATTGCCCACAGCCCCTGAAGGAGGATGCAGGCAGGAAGGAGACTGATCACTGTCCCAGTGCTTCTCCCTGTCCTTCTTTTTCTGTGAGGGGGACGATTCCCACAGCTTCCGCAGCTCCTTCTCCATGGAAGCCATCTTTAGTTTCAGAACGTGGACTTCCAGGGCCTGTTGGCAGTGTTTCCGTGTGGCCTGGTTAAAGTTCTGACAGGCCTCACAGTCCTTGGTTTTTGTGCTCTGGTCCCAGGCAGAAGAGGCAGAGGGAATGGCCGCCCTTGTGAGGGAGCCAAGTTCCACAGGAATCGCACTTGTTCTTATGCTACTCGGAAGGCGTTGGAGAAGACATGCACGAAAAAAGGTAATATTTTCTAACAAATTAAAGGAAAGAAAATTGGAAAAATACTCATCCAAAAATGGTGGTTGACAGAAGCAGCATTCCCATGAGGTCCGGCATGCGCAGGTCGATGGTGGGAAAATACTGGAGGGCGGGTGTGGGGACCACCCACTATACAGTGTCACACTGACATCTGTCATGTCCCCCACAAGACACTGCTAGCTAAAGTTTTCCGTGTGGTTCTAGTGCCTGGTGGCTCTAGTCCTAATGATTAGTACATACTGCAAGAGCCCTGTCGAAGTAAGATCGAGGGGTGCCATTTTCCAACCAGAGGGCTACAGGAGGCAATCAAGGTTAGGTGGCAAACAGTTCATTTAATGAGGCTACTGTCCACATGATCACATATATTTAATGTCCAATTTTAAAACTGACAAAAGCAAAAACCCTGCTCCCAGGAGCAGGGGTCACAGCAATAAGGTGAGCAAGTTAACAATTTCATGTGGCACAGAATCACGGCACATCCTTGTGGCCGAAAGGCCGAAATTACAGGGTCCCTTGGGGCCAACAGAACTCCCAGATGATGGCAGCAACACTTTTCCATAGCTCACAGAAGCCCTTTCCTCTCCAAGCCTCACATCTCAAGCACAGGGTTCCAACCATTCTCCCTAGACCCTCTGGTGCTCTCCCGGACTGTGGTTCCAACCTTTATGATGCCACTCATTCCTGCAATGTACAGGGTCCATCGCAGCCAAGCTCCTGGCATCTCTGGTCATTCCTGGCCCAAGCAATCCAGGAGGTGCATTGACCACACTATTGCACTCCCCGCAGGCCACCAAACAAACGAGCAGAGTGACACACTGAAAGAGGGTGTGTGCTGCCACCACCACACACCACTACGGCACATGCTGCCACCACTGCATTGCCCCATCACCTGTTACTCACACACTGGACTCCACAGCACTCCACCCCGGTGCCACAGTGCACGAAGGTGGGGCCCACCTAATCTCCCTAGGCTGCGGTTCCCAAATTTGCTGAGGGATCCATTTACCAGCCGCACAGATCCTCCATGATGGGACAGACTCCCAAATGTTTTCCCAGGTGACCACCCACGATGCCTGCCGAGACTCTGAGGGGCCAGGGCAGAACCGCCACCCCGACCCTACACTTGCTCCCAATCTTCCTTCCTGCCGGCCTCCTCCAATGATGCCAAACTCCCACTTAAATCCCCTCCAAGGCTCAGATTTCACCTGGCCAGCAGGTAAGCCATGCCCCTTGTCCAAAAATGGGCAAAGCGGTGGCGAGGGCTTATTTAGTAAGCACCCCAAATGGGGGGGGCTTACAAGGAGAACAAGGTGATGAGACCAGACTGGATTCACACAAGGGTTCTAAAGTAACTGACCATGGTGCTAGTCGACCCTCTGGAAACACTATTCAGCACCTCACTGGAGATGAGGGTAGTTCCAGAGGACTGGAGGAGGGCTGATGTGGTCCCTCTGCACAACAGCGGCAGCAAGGAGAAGGCTAGCAACTACAGGCCTGTAAGTCTCACATCAGTGGTGGGGAAATTAATGGAGATCCTGCTGATGGAGAGGCTGATGGAGTACCTGAAGGCATATGGGCTGCAGGACCACCAGCAGTACGGTTTCACAGTGGGGAGGTCATGCCAAACAAACCTCACTAATTTCTTTGACTGGGTGACTAGGAAGGTGTATATAGGAAGGGCAGGGATGTGGGCTAACTGGACTTCAGGAAGGTTTTTGACATTGTGTTGTACAGGATGCTAGTAAAGAAAATAAGCAGCCTGGGAGTTGGGGAGAAGGAGGTAAACTGGGTATAATACTGGTTGAAGGATAGGAGGCAGTGGGTGGTGGTCGTGGTAAATGGCAGACAGTCAGGGGACGGAAGAGTGAGCAGCAGGGTGCCACAGGGATCAGTACAGGGACCAGTCCTCTTCAATGTCTTCATAAGTGACATTGCTGAAGAATTGGAGGAGAAGGTGCAGTGACATGCTGGAGCTGGCTCACACCAGCCCGCTCGACCCAGTAGTTAGCTTGCTTAGGATGTTTTATCAGCTTGTGTGAACCGGTAGTTGGCAGTTTCAAGCAGCTAGCTGTGAGCCAGCACTTTAAAATAAAAACATATTAAAAAAAAAAAAAAAGAAAACACACCTCTGGCTTTCTTCACATCCTTTCCTTGAGTACACTGCAAACTTGACCCGGGCTGTGAGCCGTCTGGGCTGGCTGGCCAATCTCCATCTACTGCTGCAAAGCCACCTCCACTGTTACATCCCCCAACTGTCACTGACAGTTCATGATGAGCGTGGGAGTCTACATTACCCAGACTTGCTGTCTTGCCAACAAGCCTACTAGCAGCAAGTCAGCAATGTATGCTGTGTGGAAGATGTACTGTGCATGAGAGAAGCCAAGGAGTCAGTTGGGACAGAAGGAACTCAAGACTGAATCAATACACCTGCTGCCAGAGTGTCTGTCTGTGGCACTAAGCCGGGCAGGCCCAGGCCCTTCATGAAAGCATGTTGTCAGCACCGTGGGTAAAATGCAGCACGTGGTGGTGGTGGGGGGGCTTTCTGGGTTGGTCAGGTCACAGCGGTGATTGCCATTGGTTGCTGGTGATTTTCACCTGGGTGTCGATCCATCATCATACAGATCAGTCGAGAAAACAACTGGACTCAGACAGCACAAGGAAAGAAGACTTCAGACTTCATCAAGGTACTTTAAGTAAGTAAACTGCAGTGTTGGGGACAGAGAGTCCACTGCTGTTGGGGTTGGGGTCCACTGCTGTTGAGATTACTGTGAAATGGTGAAGGCATGGGTCCCCTGCTGTTGCTTGAGGGTAACTTATTTCCTGATTGTTATCAGTATGAAACAGGCTTTTCCCGCTCTCTTTTCCTGTAGGCTGCTGATGTCGAATGTTAGTTCATTAAATAACGACAACTGCACCAGGCTACACCCTACCTCCGACTCAAGTCTTCAAATGCCCAATATCACTGGTGGATAATGGAGTTCATAAATCCAGTGGTGTTTGCCTAGTCAGGCAACACCTTCCCAGTACTCAATCTACTATTAATAGCTTTGATTTAGATATTTAAAATGTGCTAGTATGATGGGGCCAGGGAGGGAGGCAAATTTGGAAAATGGAAATGTATACAAAATTACGGAATTTATTAAGGCAAAACAAACACTTTTTGTTATGTGCGATTCTATTATTGATTGCTGGGAAGATCTGAAAGGAGAATTAGAAGAATTATTAATTGCAGGGTCAAGAGAGAAAAAAAAAAATTTAAAGGGACACTGTCGCATTTTCTTTTAATTTCCATATCTGTGTTTGCAGTTATCATGCTGGCGTTATTATGGCTACAAAATACATGAATGCACTGGAACTCAATAGTTAAAGGGACAGTAAACATTGAAGGGGTCACTCAAATTGTGAAAGCCCATGAAAAGATATTTCAAATGAGGCACTGGACTTCCTTGTAGGTGTCAGGAGTCCTGAGATATAACTTTCTAATTAATCTGTAAATCAGAACATGGCAGCAGCCATTTTACAACAGGAAGTGATCTCACTGAGGAGTAAGCTACATGTTGTTAATTACAACTTGTCCCTCAGTGACATCACTGTTGGTCTCATGATTCAATGAAATGGCTGCTGCCTTGTTTTGATTTACAGATCACTTAGGTATTCATAACTCAGGACTCCCGACACCTACAGGTAGGCCCCATATATCATTTGAAAGATCTTTTTATAGGCTTTCATAATTTGAGTGACCCCTGCAGTCAGGGATCAAAATAACCATCTGTCTGCCTGTCCCAGACACCCAGTTTTCCACAGGGACAGCTGTTTTAATTTCTCTGCCTATCCCTGGGACAGGCACTGAGTGAAAAAGCAATAGTGTGCACTAGGACCCAGCAGAACCGTTAAGTCCTTTTCAGGGTCACCTATTGACCAGAGGGTAATATTCTGTACCTCTTTTTTAGGGCACCTTACAGTGGGCACCATCAGTTATTAAGCCTTTTTCAGGGCACTGTACCAGCCAGAAGCACACTAATTATTAGCTCGCATTCAGAAACAGAATATCAAATTCATAAACCAAAATCAGCAGGTCAGGTACAAATTCTGTGGGCCAGTCGGAATGAATATTGCACCTGTCCCTTGGACAGCCATCCACAAAAAAATATTTCTAGCCCGGACTGCAGTGTTTACTGGCCCTTTACAGTTTTTTAATTTTTTTTAGCTCAAAATAAATTGTAAGTTGGAGGTGGCACCTGGAAAGTGACCTTGTGCGTCCATGGTGCTCAGCCAAGGGTACACTTGCACATGAGTAAGTTTTGAATTTTGCAAGGAATTTGAACCAAATACATCACGTGGTAGTACTTAATTTACTGATGCCGGCAATGTAATTCTGTTTGTGAAATGAGGGCTGTAACCAGGTTAACTTACTACCGGTATTTCAAAATTGACCATGACTCCAGGCATGTGCATTAGCAGGGAGGGGAGCTTCTACAGTGTTATGGCCGATATTCCCCCGTCAGTAAAACCGGTACATGTAACCCACCCCCTAGGACACACCTGGAAACAAGCTGTCAAAACTTAGTGTGCTTTTCCTAATCAAAAATCACAAATAATATAAAATCAGTCTGTTACTTTTTTTTTTTTTTTTAATTGATCTCCTAATCGAAGAATACAGCTGTCCGCCTGGCTGAGCATCGCTTATTTGTAGGAACTAATAATGTCATTTGGATTTTTTCAAGCAGTCTGCGTGTTATTCTGATTTATAAATTCGCAAAGACAAATGGAAGAGAGTGATTGGTTAATGAACATTCTAACTCATGTGATACATTATCTCACCATAATGACAGAAATTGGGATTTTCCTGAATCTTACTTTAAAACAAAAAAAGGTCTGCGCAATCAGCCCCCAGGCACTTCACTCCTTCAGGCTTCATAATACACCATGCTGCCCTTAGAGAATATCCAAATACCCCAGAAGCCACTGTCTCCAGGAGTCTAAGCTATCATTTCAGGGGAGGATGAGCTGCACTCGTCAGGGGAAAAAGTGATATCCAAGTCTCTGGTGGCTTGGGGCAAGAACCTAAAGCAGCAGAGAATTATTAGTGTTTGGGGGGAGGACCGTTATCCAATGCACCAGGCCTGCATTTTCCCTGTTCTCTCCTATGCCCCTGCCTCCCACTAGTACTGCGTCCTGATGGGGGGGGGGGGTCCTGACTGACATCTTGTAGTTACCCACAATATAACTACAGGACCAGTCTTCATAGGAGGTGCTGTTTATATGGGAGGCAGCACTTCCTCAAAGCAGGAGCTGCACTGTCTCAGCAGTGCACCCAAGACTCCTCCAGTCAAGTGAGAAGTCCAGCTTGAGCCGTGAACCAGGGTCACCAATACTGCCGACACCACCTGTCCAGACAGCAGGGGCCTGATCAAAAAAAAGGGGACTCAAATACACTCAATTTGAGAGTATCCCATCAGCGGCTTTGCACCCCCGATGCCCATCCACACTGGATGACATCTACAACCCCCTGTACACCATGCTCCACTGGAACAGAGATGGGGGCAGGCAGACAGTGCTGGTCAGGACTACAGGAATCCATGAGAATGCCCATGCCAGGCTCCCCATGGATCCCAGTCTGCACAAGGTGCATGTGATGGGAAAAGGGCCCAAGGACTGCTGTATCTCCATCAATGTGCCAAAGAAGTGTTGCTGTTGTTAAAATGTTATTGTACAATGTCTGTACTGTCCCCAGCTCATTGTGGGAGCTCCCAGAGCTGGGGCTGTTGGGGGGGGGGGTGTCAATTTGGCCCTGTGAACAAAGCCCTGGTGGGGCAGAGGAGACGTGTACCTTCTGCCACCCTCTGCTGGCCCTCTGCATCAAAGAGACTGCTTATGGGATCACACGTATACCCATCCACAGCCACTGGCCTGCCTGTCCTGTCCGCCCAGGTGCCCACATGCACGGACAGGGGCTGAGTGTGGAGGGAGCCAGCAGCCATAATGACCCCCTCTGCAGGTGCAGAGGAGGTGCTGGGCTTTTGTGGATTGGGCTCAAACACAGTTATTCAATGTATTTCACTACTTTTATCTTTCAAAGCCATTTTATAAGTGGAAAATGACATTTTATGTCTGTGTAATTATGGCCAATAACCAAATTTTGGGGTGCTTTTAGAGGCACAAACAACACACACATGAAGCATGTGATTACTGGTCCATAATTACATATCGTTGTGTCTTATTCCTTCCCTTAGGCCTGTAAATTGTAGGGACTCCTACTCTCATACCTGCATTCTATAGCTATCAGCATTTATTCGGTGTTAACCACATCCTTCATGTTTGAAATGTGAGCACCCTTGCCACACGCTGCGGCCTTGTGAATGCCTTATTTGCAGATATATATTGTACGTACTATGTACTGTATATAATGTATGCTTTGTATTATATCCTTGTATCTGTACTTTGTTTTGTAATACTATGGTTGTACTATGTACATGCTCTGTATCTTGTTGATTTGTATTCCTTCATGTTGATTTAAGGGACATCCTTGCAAATGTTGCTTGCTCAACAGATATTATCCCTTCACAATAAACTTGAACTTGACCTTACTGCTTACATATTTAGTCTTTATATCAGAGTTGTGCTGCTTTGTTCAGTAGATGGCACAGATAACCAACAGGGAGGTGTTTATTCACTGTTAGATCCCCAAATGTAAGGCACAATATTAGTAAATGAAGGTTTAGTAGGGTAGATCCCCCCACATTTTCTTCCTGTTCCTACCTGATCTGCAGTTGCAACCTTCTTCTTGCCAGAAAAGCAGCACCACTGCTGCTCTTGGGTTGGCCAGAACAGGGTGTGTAAATGGCTGGCCCCTACCTTCCCAGAAACCAAGTGTTTCAGTTCCATGGCTCACTCAATGTACAGCTGTCCCCAGTGTGAGATTCCAGGGTTTGTTGACAAACCCTGGTGTTCCAGAAGACAGTGCCACAGGGACGGCCTCTGTGACGTAACTTCTACCACCCTCTGCTGGCAGAAGTTCTGACGTTGTCAAAAGTGTTTTTTTACCACTTGAGGAACATTGCCAGGATCAAGCCCCTCGTTCCGCCCAAAGACCTGCCGACACTAGTACATGACTGTCACCTCTAGGCTCAACTACTGCAACTCTCTATACTTCGGGGACATGGGAGGGACCCTCCACAGGCTGCAGCTGGTGCACAACACTGCAGCTTGGTTACTGACAGCCTGTCAAGGTCCAATCATGTGATCCTAGTCCCTGCACTGGCTGCCTATCAGGTGGAGGGTCCTTTTCAAGGTGGGCTTGCTCACCTTTAAGGCCCTACACAGACTGGGTCCAGGCCACCTGACTGAGCTCCTGACACCAGCAACCTCTGTCTGCTCCCTCTGCTCCTCGTCTAGTGGCCTTCTAGATGTTCCCAGGCTTTGGCTCAAGACATTGGGGGACCGTGCCGTCAGTGTCACCGGGCCGACCCTGTGGAACTCGTTACCACCTGCAGTCCGGGAGGCCCTTTCTATTGAGGTGTTCAAGCACAGGCTTAAAGCCCACGTCTCCCATCTGGCCTATCTGGAGTGAACCTCATCTGCCAAACTGTGTGAGAATGTCAGTGACCTATGATTGACTGTGATTGTGAATTTTAGAATGTTATATTTATTAATGTTCTTTGTTTTATACTACCTGTACTGTTTTTATTGTTAGGTGCCTAGAACAACCGGATTGGGTGCCATAAAAATACAATTTGCCGTGCCTTGTTCACCTGGAGCCTGGGTGGCAAATTCAATGACACTTCCGCTTTTCACTACAGAGGGCTTTAAATTCAAGCCGCTGCTTAGCTTCCTGCTCAGTGCATTTCACAGGCTCTGTCTAATTCTCAAGAGAGAACAATATTCTACTTCTGATCAGCAATCAATATACCTTTTACTGGTGGTGTTAGTATTTTATAACAGATCAACTGGGCCTCAGCAATTCTGGAAATTAACAATGTTCATTTTTGCAATTATATCAGTTTTACTGGCAAAGACCCCAGACCAGTATCCCTGACTAAATGCCATGCATATGCTTTTTGTTTTTGTGTTGTTTTTGTAAAGGGACACAATCAACCCTTGCGTTTTTTCATAATTTACATTTTATGTCCCTTTTTATGTCTCGGCCCACTGTCCTCTAGTGGAGACCCACCCCCCCCGCCACACTCCTGCTGCTTACCTCTTCTCCCATTACAAACATACTTGCTTAAATCACCACACACACACACACACACACACACACACACACATATATATATATATATATATATATATACACAATACATATACACTCACACTCCACAACCCCCATGGCGGGATCTATTGGAGCTATCCCCCTCCACCCCCACCCCCATGGTGGGATCCAGCTGAGCCAGATCCAACCTCCTGAGTAAGGAAGCAAGAGTTCTGGGTGAGGAGAGGAGAAGACAGTATCCTGCTTGAGACTGGGTGTTTACATTTTCTGGTCCCTGACCATGGAATGGAGGTATGCAAGGAGCTCAGTGCTTGAGCACACACAGCATGCAGGGCCTGGCTGATGTACTCCTTCCCTGCTGTTACTGCTGTTGTATTTCCGCTCGTGGTCCCCCAAGTGACACTGTAGTTAGTCGTGGCAGCTATCCGGCCTTCCAGGAGGAAGAGAGCACTCCTCTGGGATGCTCGATCTTCATCCCCCCAGTAAGCCCCCAGAGACTCTGCTCATTCCCGAACTTTGGGTTGCAAGGGTCAACTCAAATCAACCCTTTCTGATTAAAGAGGCAAGAGGAAGTCATGAAGCATGTGTTCTGTTTGCTTAAAAAGGGAAGACATTTTCTAAAAAAAAAAAAAAAAAAAAAAAGGCAGCAATTTCTATATTTAAGAACTGAAATGTAGGGTGATCACTGTAAATGCTGGCTTGGTTATTTTTATTCTTGGTAAATCTTTCTATGAAAATTATCCTAGGTACATTCAGAAGGTAGGTGAGACAGATCAAGACCAGTGGGTACCAGGGCCCTTTCCCCAAATATTCAGCAGTAACCTGAAATACAGACTAGAATAGCAACATCATGAAAATAATGTGTAGACCACCACATTCATACTGTGCTTAGAAATTACTCAAGTTGAGGGGAGGGCTAGGGTAAGTTGACAGTCAAGAGTCCCTTTTGACTTACAGGGACATAGCCGTGATCTGGAAATTGGGGGGTCCAAAGAAATGTAATTTTTAGCCTGAGTATATAAAACATGTTATGAAAACATAATCGAAGCAAGATGGAAGGAAGTTTCTGGCACCCAGCCCCCCAACTACACGTATGACTTGAATATTAATTGATCACAGTAAATAATTAGCAATGTCTGTCTGACCCAGAATCGGTTTTTAGTTTAAAAATAAAGACTGCTTCTCTGCGGTCACTAGGCTGAACATAGCTAACTCCATGATTGTTCCCTTCATCAACTATGGGCACACCCTCTGTCCCTCTGTAGGAAGTCCACCAATGTCCTATTGAACAAACCTGACATCCTGTGTAACACCCTGGGTGGATTTCTGTTGGCTGCTGAGGGACTCATCACTGGGACATGTACAGAGAGCTACAGTGGACCTTGTTGACCGACCAGAGGCATGTACACCTACTGCAGCTTACATACAGATGTGTGAAGTGTGCTGCCTCTCCTTATCTGTGCAACCACCTGTAACAAAGTCCCTTTACTCTGGGCCAAATCTGCTGCTGGCCATGAGCTTGCAATCCCAGCTGTAAAAAGCAGTTCTGGCTGGCAATCACTCTCACTTGCCATACCCATCACCTGGAACTCTGTGCCAGTCAGCTGGCATCCTAGCAGTGACCTTCGCTCCTCAGTCTCACTACTATCCCACTGATTCAGGAATCGGGCAAGAACTCTGTGATGTTACCACTGATTTTGGTATCTGTATGCTTTGAACTGTTACTGTATCTGCTGCCTGTTGTCAACGGTTACTGAAACATTCTGGCCTTTTCTATTGTATACCTATAACACAGTACCGTACCTGCACTTTCTTTGTGTACCCTTGCAAATGAGCCTTCCTCAAGGGGTTTCCAGTTCTCCCAGAATGGATGGATGAATGAATGAATGAATGAATGGAGTGCATTTTATTACATTTGAAAAAAGCTGTAGATGTAGCACCATGCATAATCATTCCTGAATATTCAACTGGAAAAAACAAACTTTTCAATTCCATAGAAGTCCAATACCAGCAAATGTCAGCAGAAAACACCCATTAATAATCAACACTGAAGCAAGTGCCACCATTTAGAGCTGTGCAGAGCCATTACTAACACATCCATTAACAAATTCACCAGCAGTCAATTCAAAGAAGTAAAATGCAGTTACGGGAATTCTCTGAAGCACTAACAAAACCACAGAGTGTTTCATTCGCTTTATGAGTGGCTCGGGTGTATTTGTCCATGGGAGAGTACTGACTGCTACTGAAAATTTAATGTGGTCTCTGCTATTTCCAGCTACTTATTTCAGTAATTGGTCTTATAATGGGGACATGTCCCATTATGCCTAGGCCACTACTGCTTCCCATAAATCAGCTTTGACAATTTCAAATTATTTTCCTGTGCATGTGTTCAAATACTTTGTGAAAGTGCAGAGCCCATGGCGTGGAGTAAAGCCCATTATTGACCTGCAGACTAGGAAGTGAAGACAGGCCTGTAAGTCTGTCTACACTGCTGGTAGTGCATTTCCATGATCTGAAGCTGTACGGATCACCCTTTCAATTAGTGCTAAAAGTATAATCTGTTTTCCATGCTCATTCAGTCTTGGAACTGATAAAGACTGACGGTTAATGCCAGATCTGATGCTGTGGTTTTATGACATACATTTACATCCAGTGTGGAGGACATTCAGGTACGGAGCTGAGAAGATGGATACTACATAGCACCCAACCGAAATGTGCAGTTGGAGCTCAGGACTCTGTGCATTGCGAAAAGTGGGGAGGGGCTGAAGTTTGAATGGGCACCTAATGCTTATATTGCTAGGCTGACTTTTGAAAGGGAAATTAATGCTTGAAAGACTTGAAGGGTACTAGTGTAAAACAGTGAGCGACGGGGGCTCACATCCCCGCCCTAGGTCTATGGTTCCAGCACCTCATCTGTTTACTGCAGCATGCATCCTACTTTAGTCTGACTCACCTAATGTTCCCAGCCTAAGTCAACTACACTATCAAGTGATGCTCTAGATGACAGTTTCAGAGTGCATGGTGGGTCTGATCAGTCCCCAACAGCAGCACATCGGCCCCCCTTGACAACAGAGGACAGCCCCAGATTACAGCTGCACACTGGAGGCAGTGATGAGTGCCTTGGTATGGGGAGGGAGGGGGCACTGTCCATGTCCACACCCTGTCCTCAGATGTATGCAAAGGGACTTGTACCAGTGGGTCCATGCCCACCACTGTGCCCACCACTGAAAATCCCACCTAGGCTCATTAGGCCTGGCACAGCCCCTTGGAAAATACACCCAGGATGCAGGCCTTTGAAAATCTGGACCCAATGTCTCTGGGAGAACTTTGGAAAACAGCTAGACACCTCTTAGGAGTAGGGATGTGAGAACTGGTTTGAACAGGTTTAAAGCCACTCAGAACCAATGCCATTTTCTGTAAAAAAAAAAAAAAAAAAAACAAACACTTATCTGAACCATTTTTAGGTTCTGTAAAGGTTCTGATTACTTTAAAACAGTGATTTTGGAGCTCAATATACTCCCAGCAGGTCTTCATGCAAGGACATAAGAATCTGATGGCAGATGGGGACAGAGTGTCCCATCTAGTCTGCCCATGAACCTACCCCCTTCCCTACATTTTGTTCTTTTTGTTTACACAGTCATGCCAGTCCCATGCGTGTTTAAATGCATTCACCGTTTTTGCTGCAACCACCTCTGGGTGTAGGCTGTTCCATGTGTCTATTACCCTCTCCATAAAAAAGTACTTCCTGATATTGCCTCTGAACCCCCCCGTCAGGCATAGGTTGTTCCCACTTGTACTCGCCTCTCCATTTGCATGGAAGAGGTTGTCTACCTGAACTTTGTTTATCCCCTTGATGAATTTAAATGTTTCTATCATATCCCCTCTGTCCCTTCTCTGTTCCAGGAAATACAAGTTTAAGTCTTGGAGTCTAGACTCATATGGCTTGTAATGGAGGCCCTGCACCATCTTTGTGCCCTTCTCTGAATTGATTCCAAGCACTCTATGTCCTTCTTCAGGTGGGGTCTCCAGAACTGGATGTAGTACTCCACGTGTCGCCTCACCAGGGATCTATAGAGTGGAATGATCACTTCTCGTTTCCTGCTAGTTATTCCTCTGCCTATGCATCCAAGGATACTGCTTGCTTTTCTTGCACTTTTTTGCATCGATTCCCTTCTTTAAGGTAGTCCGATATGATTACGCCCAAGTCCCATTCAGTCCTGGTCTCTTGAAGTCTATGCCCATCTAGGAAGTATTGAGTTTCATTGGTTCTGTTTTCCCAGGTGCGTCATTTTGCATGTTTTAGCATTAAATCTAAGTTGCCAGTCGGAGCACTGTTCAAGTTTCTTGAGAGCCTCCTTCATACTGGAAGCTCCCTTCTAATTGTCCACCCTATTACATGGTTTTGTATCATCTGTGAACAGGCAGGCTTTACCCTCAAGACCGTCAGCAATGTCACTGATGAATATGTTGAAGAGGACTTGACCCAGCACCAATCTCTGAGGGACTCCGCTGGTCACAAAACCCTCTTTGGACATGGTGCTGTTTACTGTGACTTTCTGAGTTCTATCCTGCAGCAGCCAGTGTGCTGCCCAGCTTACTATCTTATGACCGACACCTGTGTGTTTTGAGTTTTTGATCCGCCTCCTATGTGGGATGGTGTCAAAGGCCTTGCTGAAGTCCAGGTACACCACATCCACTGCCGATCACCCAATCAAAGAATTTGATCAAGTTAGTCTGACATGATCTACCTGCGGTAAATCCATGTTTTTTGGGGTCGAGTTTTCCTGCCTCTTTTAGGAAGTCTACTATCCTTTCTTTAAGTAGTGTCTCCATGATTTTACCCACCACCAAGGTCAAGCTGACCAGGCAGCAATTTCACGCCTCCTCCCTGCTGCCACTTTTATGCAAGGGTACCACAGTAGCCCTTTTCCAGTCAAGTGGCACCTTGCTGCTTTCCAGAGAAACACTGTATAGCTCAGCTAATGGTACAGATACTTCTTCTCGAAGCTCTCTCAGTATTCTTGGGTGAACACCATCCGGTCCCATGGTTTTGTCTGTCCTCAATTTTTCTAGTTCTTTTAGCACCCTTTCCCTTGTGAAGAGGCTTGTATCTGCCTCCCATGCAGGGTGCTCTGTTCTGTTTAGTGCCAGACCACTACCATTCTACTCATTTGTGAAGACTGAGCAAAAGAATGCATTGAGTGCTTCCACTTTGTCTTCGTCTTTTTCCACTATTTGACCATTGCTTGTTGACATTCTGACTATCCCCCCTTTGTTCTTCCTTTTTTGCTGATATATCTAAAAAAAGGTTTTTCTCCCCCTTCTTGCTTCCCAGTGCTGTTTTGGGGGGATTAGGAGTGTAACTGTGGGGTGGGGGTGATAGAAAGAGCCACATTGAGGCTGGAGGTAGCATTGCACCACTCCAAGTTGTTTTTACATTTCTTTCCCTTCACGGAGAACAGCTTAAGGACAGACAGCGATGGATTAAACAGTTTTTGTACTTTAAAAGGTTCTCAAAGTTCTGATAAGGCTTGACTAACTCTTAGAACTTCTTATGAAGTATCAAAACCATTTAGAACCTTAGAACATTTTGTGGTTCTCCCAGCCCTGCTTAGAAGGAAAGTAGCATAGAGGTTTTTAAAGCAAATCTAAATACTGGATAACAGTGGGATCTAAAACCCTGTAGAATGTGCAATAAGGTGATGGTGGTTGTTCAAGTAATACTGCTTAAAAAAAAAAAAAAAGCAGCATGTCTGGGAGGAACAGGCTTGTCTGGAGGTCCACAAATATCCAGAGGTGATCCTCTCCTCAAAGCTAGGATCCATATGTAACCCCTAGGTGGTGCTATCCCAAAGGGCTACTACCCCTTCCTGCTGGCTAGTAGCAGGTTAAGGGGCCTGAGTTCTGAAATGGGTGCTTCCACCCGGAGGTCAGGGTTGGTAGTGATCAAGCTAACCTGGGCACAGCCCTCCGGGACTCTGTAACCCCCCCCTCTTTCCCCTAGTGGCCTGAACACTGTACAATAATCACTTTCACAATACCCCTGGTACACCACACAAGTACCCACACTGTCTGCACTTACCACCAGGGCTGGTTCCTCTGGCTCGACCCTGGGGACCCCCTGTAAAACAAGGTTAAGCACTGCAAATAGCAACAGTACAGTACTTTGAGCACAAACTGGAACCACAGTCCGATTACATGCAGAAAAAGTTAGACCGGATTTATTCAGGGGGACTTGAACAAGGGAGGATCAAAATCAGGTTAATTAGCTTAAAGGTTATACCAATCAAGCAGTTATGCATGTGCTTTGAGTCCCCCCACACACAGTCCACCTCAAGGTACCCAGGTAGAGAAGAGATGGGCTAGCCAGGACAGTTGCCCGGGGTTGCAGCTGGTTGGGGCCCTGTGATGGAAAACACAACATGCACAGTACACAATATTTGTAATCCGGAGCCAGAGGGCTCAGTTCAGAAAGGAAACAAAACAAGACAATCAGATGACACACTCAGATTAAGCTATTGTTGTAGGGAGCTACCCTGGTATTTACTCACAATACCCAAGACTGGACACAGGCTGGGCGAAAATTGAGACTGCAGGTGGTTGATCTGGAATGGCAGGAGAAGCAGGGCCCACACAAGTCACAGAGGCATCGTTCCTGTTCAAGCATGGAGCAGCGGGCTGATCCCCAGGCAGGTCTCTCGTCGATGGCTTCTCTGTGCAATGGGTAGTCTGGCTGGGCCAGACTGGCAAAACCCAGACCGCATGAAGACAAGTTTGGAAGCAGTTCGTTTTGGCATGGATACAGCTTCCAGCAAGCAGAACACAGTTCACACAGTGGGGAACTAACTCACAACCCACTAGCAGCTCATAGCACATTTACATGTACGGGATTTCTACTGTATCAGGCAAAGCGCTTCCCGGGCACAATCACAAAGTCGCTGCATACACCGGGAGCTTAGGGGTAACTGGAACTCCTGACAGGCCGATCGCATTCAGCAAAAATATTCGGTCTTCTTCAGGTTGAGCCTGGCCCACTTCACTAGCTTACTTTAGTCACACAAACTTGGATTTAGTCCAAAATAATTCTCTTCTCTCCCTCGTAGGAGCAGCACACCGGCATGCAGGCCAAAAACTTTTCAGAGTTCTCCCATGCGAATCCACTCAGGATTGCTGCTCAAAAACACTTCAGCTCCTTCTTGCTCAGCTTCCAGCTTAGTTCTAACTGAAAACTGCAAGCAGCCTGGGACTTCCTCAAGATCCAAAAGATTTGGTTGGCTGATCTGGCTGTCTGTCAAAGCAAGAGCTCCCCCTTCAGTTGCAAAAATGGCGCAAAAAAAGCTCCAAATTAAAGTTCCTACAGATTTTGAATTCAGACAGCTCCTGTAGTCCGGCTACATTTTAGGTCCCACCAGTACTTTTTGGTCCAATTTGCAGTCCAGGACCAAGACAGTGGAGACAAACAAAACAGTCCTTGCTACAAAGAAAGCAGGTTAGACAAACTACATTATCATTATCACTCTAAATGATTTTCAGTAAATAGTTTCATCTTTCAACAGAGCTCCCTCTCAGATTACTTGAGCTGCAATTAGGCAGCTCTTAAAGAGACAGTACACAGAGGCTATACAAGCTCTGGTAATCATATTTAAACTGCTAAAACGCAGGACACCAGCCCAGCAGTGAGCACTTAGGCAAGCTCAAGGAAGACTTTTTGGGAACACCCATTTGTAGGGGGATTACACATAGACGAGAGTAACAACAGACCACTTACAGTACCACAGCTTTCGGACCACCACCCTCATGACCACATGAGTAATGGCAAGTTGCTCCCACCCAAAATGGATATTCAGCACTTACCTACTGAGCAGCCATTGTGGGTAGAAGTTTCTTGGCACCTAACTAATGTGGTCATAGAGGGGGACCAAAACTGTCACCCAAATATAATGATATAACCCCCCAATTTAAAAAAAAAAAAAAAAAAATCAGGGGGCTCACCTTAAGTGTCTCCCTGGGCTCCACTGGTGCCCACTGCCTGGCAGACGTCCAGTACAGAAGTTGAATCCCTGTGCACGAGGGTGCTGTTGTTGCTTTGCATGTGTGCGCACATCCATGTGGCCGCACTGTTTCTTTAAGAGCTCCAGCATTGTGTATAGTGCAAATAGCCTAAGCTGGGTCAGAGTACAACAGAGCATGTGACTAGCCAGGCCCTTCCTTGACTGACTCCACACTGTGTTGCTAGTAAAGCAGAGGGAGCCCTTTCATGTACTGTAAATATTTACTTAGAAATCCTTGCTGTTCTTTATTGCTGTTCTTTAAATAAAGGAAGTTATCTGTATTGCCAGTATCAGTTCGTTCCAATGGGAGCTGCCATCTTTGGTCCTGGACTTCCTGGTTTGGACCAATAGGAATCAAGGAGTCCTCTATGGGTCCTAATTACAGTGCCTTGTGGGAAAAGCTGTGAACTTTACTTGTTGATAGCGAAATTGACCACTGGGAACAACAGAACTGTGATTGACAGCTCCTTCAGCCAACTGGAATACAAATATCCCAATCCTTAAGAAAAAACTGTGTTCAAGGCAGTCAGTCCTTCTCAAGCTCTCAAGCTGAAGACAGCAGTGTGCTGTAGCTGTATTTCACAGGGAAAAGGGCCTGTTTTGCCCCCTGCACCACTTGGAAAGACTCAGACTGCATTAAAGCAGAGAAAGAGACTTTTGTAGCAGTTTGGCAGTTGGAGTTCAGCTCCAGCCACCGAGAAGGACACAGTGTGCAGTTGGGCTGAGAGAAACTGCAGGGAGGGAAGCCTGTAACTGCCTCCTGTGACTTCTTACTCAGTTCAAACAGGGATCGAGTGATCTGGGACTGCATCTGTGCAGACAAAAAAGGGTTCTTCAGCAGAAGGCTGAAGAAGAACTGGCCGCTTACTGAAGAAAAGGAGGAGTTTGTTGTTTCTTCAGCCACAAGCATGTGGCCTACCGCGTGTGTGGAGTCACTGATCCTGGGACTCCTAAAGCAAAACAAGAGCCACTCCAGTACAGTAAGGACTTTCTTTTGCAAAAGCCAAGCTGGGGGGTTCACCTGCATGCAGATCAAACTCAAACTTGCCAAAAAAAAAATGGCCCAGCCAGACTGTTCCTGTGCCTTCTTCAGTATCCTGGCTAGAGACCAGCATAGGGGATTCAGCCCCTGTGCAGTAATCAAATGCAGGTTGCGGCAACCTACAGGGAAAGGCCGTGAAGTGGAGACGAGTCGTGTCAGCCCCGGTCCCCGGCAACAGCTCAAGCAAGCAGCAGGTCTTGATGTCGCCAGTGCCTTCTTCTATTCTTCTGGGTATAGTAAGTAAAATCAGGGTAGCTCCCTGCAACACATTATCAATTATTCTAATGGTACCATCTGATTCTGTTTGCCACTTTGACGTGCTTAAAAGTGACTGGGCCATCTGGCCACGGATACAAATTTTTGATGGTTTCCAAATGTGTTGCTTCCATTTAATCATCCTTCTTTCCATCAAGGGCTCCAACATCAGCTGCAATGCCAGCCAACCCCATGGTACCGCCTCAGGCATTGCCTGTTTTCCACTCTGGGTACCCAGTAGTTGCCAGACTGATAAATTCAGGGACTAAAGTGACTAAAAACAAGATCTTAAGTACAGTAAAGCAATCATCTATCTAAATTCTCACCCCTCCTTTATTAATGTCCCTTTAAGAAATCTGATTTACTGTTTATTGTTAATCTAGCTTGTGAGCATATTATTACCTGGTCTAAAGTTACTGAAGTGCTGCAAAGTCCATTGAAAGTACATGCTTATATTATTGCAACTGTCTTTTGCAGGGGTTTCGCTCTCAGCATTTATATAGCATCCAACACCTTGGGTGTGTGTAAAATTCTCATTAGTCTCATGGAGGAATTGTGCAGACAGGTTGATCGGAATGCCTCTTTCATCAGGGACCCGCACTACACCTCCATGCCAAAGTCAAAACATAGAAACAGACTGACAGCAGATAAGGACCGCTTGGCCCACCTAGTCTGCTCATTTCCCTACCTATTGGATAAGCTGCAGATCCTAGTTAACCAACAGCCTACTTCCTCCTACCCCCCCCCCCGCCGGAGAATTCATAATGACAGGCTAACGTCAGTATAGTGAGCTTTCATCCACATTTTGCAAGTCCTACTGAACTACTCCCAACATTAGAGAAAATGATGTTTACCAACCAGCACCTACTGCCCACTGAATCAGGGGATCTGACTTGAAAGAGCTTTTACCATCCTGAAGCAAGCTCATACACACGGTGCAGAGTTGCCCAGGCCACTTATCACTGCTACCCTATCCACAGCAGAAGCACATATCCTGCTACTTCAGCTGGCCAGAAGCAAAAGAGACATCCTTTGGGAGGACAGTAAGACTGCTTTTTTTCCCTCTGATATATCTTCACAGACATAAGCATGTAAAAAACTTACAAATACTGTATTTAAAAAATCTTTACTGCAACATGGGATGGCAGCACAGCTTTTATTTCCAGCACGACTGCAGATCAGACACATCTCTAAAACGTATATATTTTCCAATTTTCACTCAACTTCTGCCTCTGCAGAAAAACTGATTGCACAGCTAACTGCAGTGGACACTGAAAGGGTCGAGGAAGAATGATTCTTGTTTGCTTTCCCACACTTTAGTATATGGTCTGGTGTTTCTAGCTCTGAGCCCAATGCGGTGCATTTTGTCTCGATTGCTGTATAGTTGTGCATAACTAAACTGTTACTGTTCTTGTTGATAAGTAATTGCCATGTTGACTGTTTCTCGTTATTGTTAAAAAAAGACAAATACTTTACAACCTTTGGGGAGGGTGAGAAGACAACATAGCTTGGTGTGAGAGTACACAGCATTCAATTTGTGGACTGTCAGGAAGGTTCTTTATACAGTACTTGTGCAGGGACTGCATCAGAAGACATATGAGGACAGATTAACAGAGCTCAATATGTATACCCTTGAGCAAAGGAGGGAGAGAGGTGATATGATCGAGGCATTCTAACACCTTAAGGGCATTAACAAGGTGAAAGCGTCTAACATGTTTAAACATAAGAAAAATAGCAGGACAAGAGGACACAGCATGAGATTAGAGGGGGGCTGATTAAGGGGGAATGTGAGGAAATTATTTTTCACAGAAAGGGTGGTGGATGCATGGAATGGCTTACCACAAGAAGTGGTGGCTATGAATACAGTGCAGGGCTTCAAACAAGCATGGGATAGGCATAAGGGAGCAATACAAATGACTATGAATAGATAGGCCACTGACAGAGCAAAGGCCGATGGCACATTTATAAGGTAGAAAAAGAAATGGGCAGACTGGATGGGCCTTGCAGTCCTTATCTGCCGTCAACTTCTATGTTTCTATGTAGTACTTACATGTTACAGTCTCTTATTAGGTAGCTGTTATCTCTGTCACGGAATATAGTGCAGAAAAACAACTTAATTGAGCCTTGGACTTCTACAAAAGGGGATCTATCCCCGAGCAGTTCAGCCCTCCATATGAACTTTACAACCTGCAGGGGTCTGGAATACTGGTGCACTCCCTGTTTTTGCCTACAAAAAGGTGAGTGCGCACTCTCTTGCAATATTATGAAGCTGGACTTTTCGCCTATGTTTTCTTTCACTCCCAGCTACTCCCAATACGGGTACGGACACTGGATCTAGGAACTGCAATTCTGTTTGATGTTCAACCTGTACATTCAGTATTAAGGGTTGCATACCTGGTATAGTATGTGATATGATGCATGCTGTATGACATTTCAATCATAAATTAAGTTTTTAAAACAAAACAAAAAAGAAACGACTTGGCAGAAAGCCTATTGGGGCCATCAGAAGAGGGGTGAGCCTTGCTCTATCTTCAGAACTGTCCTGCTGGACCCACTCTGAACATGTTATACTTCCATGTCCCTTGCCAGATGAGCCTGTGGGTGCCAACCTGAGGCCATTCTACAGGCACCACTTACTGTATTCCACCCCACATGACACACCCTCCTCAGGGCAGGAGATGTTCAAGAAGGATGCCACAATCCCACCTCACTGGTGTGTACCAGATGTCCCAATCTCGGAGGCAGGAACTGGCTTGCCTGGATGGCAAGCAGTAGGGCGACTGTTGCAATAGCTGGCCAGTAAAAACATATTTAATCTTATTCTTCAGTTTCTGTATATAACCTTTTTTTTTTTTTTAGCACAGTTCCATCTAACTGCAGCAGGAGGAACCAGGCCAGCAGAAGTGCCCGCTTCTTTACCTCAAAACCAGCAGCAGTCTTTGGAAAATTATTTTCAAAATAAAAAGATGCACTTCACTTTCTCTAAAACACAGGTGCAAGTGCTACACCACCCAAGTCCAAATATAATTAGCAGTTAAGCAACTTATAGTCAACATAACGAACATCTACCCCTCCCCTACACCATCTATAGAAGCACTTGTGCAATGCAGAAAAACAGCAACAATCAGCACAAAAATAGCAACATAGGTATCAAAATAAGTAACAAAAACATAGCTATACTATGCTGTACTTTTCCAACAGCTGCCTTACTGAGCTTTCATTTCTGCCTCAGTGTTTTTCTGCTTAGGATCAACTTTTTTCTGGAGGTGCTCACACTCTGCCCTGAATGGTGATTTTGGCACAGGCAACGAGCCACTGTGAATTACACCTGGACACATCAGGAAAAGTCAAAATACAGCCACCATTATAATGTGCAAATAACCCAGAGCCCAGTTACCCTAGAACTCTGCTTCAGGAATACAAATCTGGCTTACCCTGATGCGATATCTGTATTTCCCGCTCTGGCCCTAAATGATCATATCGGGCGAAGGGAAGGTGGTATCTGGAAGTGTTGAGTGAATATCTGAGTAACTCTAATGCAGTGCTTCTTTATGAAATGGAATCCCGTGGTTTAGCTCCAAATGAAAGGCCATGCTGTTAATGGAACTGATCTCCTAATGACTGTGCAAGACTGAAGTTGCTAGTGTACCGGATTATTAAACATAGGAATATAGAAGATGATGGCAGAAAAAGACCAATGGTCCATCCAATCTGCCCATGGGTCTTGATATAACCCCATGACCTGGCATCAATCGAGGTCTTATCCCTCCCCAACAGTTATGCTATTTCTTCCCCATCCTTGTCCCTACCAGTGATGATTATCCCCTTCATTCTATCCCAAGCATGTTTGAAACCACCCACACTTTCAGGTGCCATCACCTCGGCTGGCCAGCAAATCCATGGTTCCATCACCCTTTCCGTAAAGTAATACCTTCTCACATCCCTCCTTAGTCTTCCCCATCAGTTTCCAGTCATGCCCCTTTACTGTCGAGCTGGTATTCCTGATGAACAGTTCCCCGGAGTCCACCCTGTGTTGTACTGCCTCCAGCCTATCCTTGTCCTTTCTTAGGTGAGGGCTCCAAAGCTGGACAAAGTAATCCAGATGTGGTCTCACCAGGGATATGTAGGGGGGAATATCACCTCCTTCCTTCTACTGTCAATACCCCTTCCTATACATCCCAGCATCCTCTTAGCCTTACTACAAGCCTCATCACATTGACTAGCCTACCCAAGTGTGTTGCGAATGATGACTTCAAGGCCACGTTCCTCTGCTGTAGTACTGAGTTGTACCCTATGCTTCCATTATTTTGTCCTGATGTTCTTTTTCACTAGGTGCATTACTTTGCACTTTTTGGCATTGAAATTCAACTGCCAGACCTTCAACTATCTCTCTAGCCTCTGCAGGTCCTCTGGAAGTTCTTCAATTGCTTCAGCACTATCCACTGTTCTGCAGAGCTCTATGTCATCTGTGAAGAGATGTAGCCTACCCAGGATCCCTTCTCCAATGTCACTGATGAACATGTTGAAAAGGACCGGACCAGGACAGACACCTACGGTACCTCACTTGTGACCTCCCTCTCTTCTGATTTGATACAGTTTACCACTACCAGCTGCTCTCTCTCTTTCCCTTTTAATCCATTCTCCACCCATCTGACTGTATTCCCAGCCACCCCAAGGCCCCTCAGCTTTTTCAGCAGGCTTCTGAGGAGCACAGTCTCGAAAGCCTTGCTGAAGTCAAAATACATCAAATCCACAGCATGGCCTATATCTGGTTCCTTTGTTACCCAATCAAAAATGAATAAGTTCATCTGACATGCTCTCCCTGACATAAAACCATGCTGTTTACTATCCTGAAGACCATTACCCTCCTGATAGTCCACAAGGTCTACTTTGATAAGCGACTCCATCAGTTTTCCAACAACAGAGGAGAGACTGACGAGTCTGTAGTTGCCTGCTTGTTCCCTGTCCTTTTGTGAAGTGGAACCTCGTCCTTCACCCTCCAGTCCACAGGGACAACCCCCTATCTGAAGTGAGCTATTGAAAAGGCATCCCAGAGGTTCATCCAATTCATTTGACAGCTTCTTGAGTACCCTCGGATTTATCCCATCTGGGGCCGGGACCTAGTCTGTCTTGAGGGCTACAAGCCCCTTTCATAATCTATTTGTACCTTTTTTTTTTTTTTACAATTTTTATTCTTTTCTTTTCTTGTACATATTTCTATTTATGACACTGTATTATGATGATATATTATCCTTTACATTTTTATTCACTTAAATACATTTTATACATAATAGCATATTTATACATTATGTCTCAAATTCCCATTCCCCCCACCCCACACACACCCCTTCCTCAGTGTCTGATTTATAAACACGTATCTTTATTAATTCATGTTACACATTTCTTAGTTGCAACTAGCCTCCTGATTAAATTCTTTCCATCCATAATTATATTTTTAACAGTGGTGGTTAATTGGCTTCCAGTTCATTCCATGTTATTTTATGAATACCTTCCGTTTCATCTACATTCATCCATATTTTCTCACATAACAGGGTTTCTTTCATTAAATACCACCACTTCTATTGATTTATCTTTGGAAACGGCTGTATGTTCCAATTTTCAAGAATGATGTGTTTAGTTGTCATTGTACCAAGTTCAAAAATGTTTTGCTCCACTCTATTCCATTTTACTCTCTCTGTATCATCGAATAGGCAAAGATTCATGTCCGGGGTACTGTCTTATTCATTATTTTTTCCAAATTAGTTTTTGTGGTTTGCCACCACTCAAACACCAAAGGACATTTCCATAAACAATGAGTCAGATCCGCTATTAACCCACAACCATGCCAGCACTTATCATCGTAACTGTTAATTTTTGCCAGCAGTTTGGGGGTAAGATATGCTCTATCATTTTTCTCTGAACTGATTTGTTTTTGGCAGATACATAATTTCTATTTGTTCTAATTCTTATATTCATCCATCGTTGTTCTTCAAAAGCCAAACTGGCTTCTTTGTTCCATTGCTTGTTTTTATCCCTATATGGGTCTCTTGACTTAATTAGTTTGTTATAAAATGTTCTTAGTATTTTATTTCCATTTTTTATTTCTTTCTCCCGCTTCTGTAACATGACAGAGCAATCACTATCCCTACACCTGTATTTCTTTAAATCCTCAAATCTTTTCTTTAATGAAAGAAAAGCTATAAAATGCGTTCTACTGTTATTTCCCAACATATTTTTAATTTCCAAATATGTTGGGAAGTTATTCTGGATTAGATAATGGGTAAATTCAAACTCGCTTCCTGATTGGTTCAAACAGCTGCACCGGGCCGTTATTTGTGTGAGCCTCAGAAAAAAAGTGCCAATTCAGGGATGCCCTATTACCAAGACTATCCTTGGGCACCCCGAATTTTAAATCTCACCAGCGCCATTTCTCTCTGACTCGCCAAGGGAGCGGCTCCCCGACATAACCCACGTTGCATTCTGCCCACGCTCGCCTTCAACAGAAACTGTGGCAAAAACAAAATACTGCTTCAATTTTTTTTTTTTTTTTATCTCCCTCACATATTTCCTCAACTTAACGCTGTACTTCACTTCTCACCCACCACCAACAACATTTCGGCCAGTCCACCGACTGCGCTCACTCATTTACTTTATGTTACTGGCCACTCCATTTGCAAGTCGCGTTCATTGTGCCCACACTTCCCCCACAAAAGAAACAGCAACAAAACAGCAAACTGGGTCTTTTTTTTTTTCTTAAATAAAACACTTTCCTGCCTCGCATCTGTCCTCTTCTGAATCACGTAATTTCAGTCTCCCGACCACGCTAACATTCATTTCCGTATCGTTTTCGATCCTCTCTCTCTCTCTCTCTCTCAAATCCGAAACCATATCTATCCACATACCACGAACACATAAACAAGGGACCGCAAAAAATTTAAACCAACATTTCCCTTCCTACCAATAAAAAAGTGACACTCCAGTATAAAAAAAAACTCCTGTCAAAAACAGCAGCACCCTCTAGTGGCAAGGGACAATTTTACAAAACCCACATTTCTATTCATTTTTAATAACATTTAACACTCTTTTTTTTTTTTTTAAATCAAAACAGTATCTAAAAAAAAATATAATGGAAACCCATTTTCTAAGTGTAATAATACCCTCCAGGGTGGTAGTTATGGGATATAACGGAACTTCCAGGGGCTATAAGGCCCTCCGCCTTCTGCGTCGGGCCTCATTACGCCCCTGGGCGGTCCATTATATCCCAATAATGCCCACCCTGTTGGGTATTATTACTTACCTAAAATATCTTTCCACAATTTCTATCCTTCTAAAAATAGTTTGTTTTCAAAATCACTCTTCTTTAAAATAGATCCTTGCCCATCTTTCATTTTAAAATATAACCATGGAATATCTTCATTTTTAAGTTTCTTCCAAATATTCCTTCAAAATATCAAAAAAAAAAAAACCACCTTACTTTTCAATATTTTCACTCCCCCCATGAATAGATCGTTACCTATATCTTTATTTTGGTTCTCTAACTACCAAGTGGCCTTATTCCAATTATTTTCTTCTGATGGAAAAATCAGCCATTCCCATATTATTCCAAGATAGTGCACCTGGACTGGATCCGGACATCCCATCCATCCTTTATCTCTTGGGTTTGTAATCTGTGCCCATGCTATCCTAGGTTTCCCTCCCCACCATAAGAATGTTGAGAATATTCTTCTTATTTTTGGAACCATTTAATCTGTGGACAGCCCCAGATTGTTTGAATTACATAAATAAAGTGTGGCACTGTCATCATTTTGATGATGTCTATCCCTTCCCAAATGATAGTGATAATTTCTCCCAATTGTTCAGTAAGTTATTAGCTTTTTCAAAGTTGTCCGCTATATTTGTTTTTTGTTCACTTGATAACGTTATACTCAAGTATTTAATTTTTCTTTCTATTATACAGTCTTCTTGGCACTTAACTAGAATTTGTTCTGATCCCTTGGAAATTGGCATGAACAGGTTTTTGTTTATTGAATCTGTATCCTGACACTTCTGAAAATAACCAAACTTCATCCAAAATGTTTGGTAATGATGTTTGAATATTTCTGATCATCATAAAATGTCATCTGCAAATACGCTCATCTTTATTATTTCATTATCAATTTGTACTCCCTCTATTTGTTATTTTTCCTAATCTTATTTAAGAAAGGTTCCAAACAAAGAATAAATAAATAAAATAGGGGACGAGGGGCACCCATATCTTACCACACTTAACATTTTATAAGATGATGTTAAGTGCACATTAATTTGGAATTTAACTGTTGTTATTTTATATAAGTGTTGAATAATTTTGATTAAATTATCTGGAAGCTGCCAGTAGGTCAAACATGCCCTTAAATAGTCTCTATCTAGAACATCAAATGCCTTGCTGGCATCTATTGCTATTCCATAGTATTTATGCCTATTTGCTTGTTCATTTGTATTAATATAATGAAATAGCCCTGTACTTCTCTTGTCGCCTAGGGTATACTACTGCCCTTGATGAACCCATATTGGTCTAGGTGGATGGCCTCGGGCAACCACTTCTCTATCTTTTTGACCACTAATTTTGCTATGATGTTATAGCCAGTATTTAATATAGCAATTGGTCTGTAGTTTTCTGGCTTATTTAAAATGTTTCCTTCTTTAGGCAAAAGTACTATTCAGGCTTCTTCCATGGATTTGGGAAGCTGCCCAGGGCCATCCACCAACTCGTCTACATGAATTTTCAGCCAAGGGGTTAATTCCTCACTAAAAAATGTATGATGGGAGGGCTTTAAGCCCAAGGTTCAATGGGCGGGGCAACAACGTCACTCCCCCATTGAGCTCATATACGTCACTTTTCCTGGACACCCTCAGGATTTGTTTTCGTTGCAGCCGGAGGCTACGCCGGCTGCCCGGTTAGCAGCACCCTATTCTGCTTAGTTATCCATAGCATGGCCTCCAGCTGCTATTGCTCAATCCCTTATTCACTCTTGAGTGCTCCACGCTCCTCCACCTTGCCCTGTCTGCTGTGCGACGAGTGCTGGACTGCTTGCTCCCTCCTGGTATTGCCGCTTGCTCGGTGGCTGTCCTTGTCCCCCCCCCACCTTTCCTGCTTGTTACCGCCGTCCCGCGGCTCTCCTTCCATTGAGTCCCCCCCGGTGCATTCTGCCTCTATGGCGTGGTGTTCTTCCCACCCCTTGGAGCCTTCCACTGGTTTGCATCCTTCGGGTCTCCCAGCTTCGGTGGTTTCCTACCTGACTCGCCCCGTATCTGTTCCGCAAGACTCCGTTTCTCGGTGGGATTCTCCGTTCCTTTGTCTCCTTTAACATGTCGAACTAGTTATTCATGCCGGCATTTATTTACTTTAGGGGACTGTCTAAATAATCGTCTTCATGCCTTTCTCACTAGTTTTTCATACCATGTCTTCAGCGTCTACTTTCCTGACCGCAAACTGGTTGCACACCTATCGTTACAGGGTGCCGATACGAACATCGACCTTCTTTTCCTGCGCTTCATACAGACATCTTTACAGCTTTCACAAGCTCCGTTTCAGGCTCGCCAATGACGTATTCCCTACCGCTGCCTCTCCAGGTTTTCCCACATTCTGTCTCATGATCCTGGAGCACCCATATTGTGGCTTATACTATTTCCCAACTGCAGCCCAAGTTCTGGTTACATGGTGTGCCTCCCCGTCGCTTTCCTCCCTTGGGTCTCACCCCTTCTGGACTGCGCTTTTTATTTCATGCTCGCTTGGGCTGCTCTGGTTTTCTGCTGCTTTCTACATGTGTGTTTCTTTACTTTTACCATGGTTGGGGTCTCACCCTTCTGATTATCCTCTCATTTCCTGGTTCTCTCACTTCACATCTGCTTCCAATCTGTTGCTCTTGCTTCCTGTCTGGATAGTATTTATCCCCATCCACCACTTTATAATACCTAACAAAAAAAAAATATATAATATTTTGGTCCTATGGCCGTCATTCGTTTCTCTGCTTCACCTCCGACTCTCATTTTGCCCTTCCTACTATCCTCCGTCTTTTAATATATGTCACTTTCCCATACCCCGTAGCTCTCATCCCGTCTCAGACATCGAGGAGTCACTCCAATCAGAGCCATTCAGTTGTATCTGCTGGCTCAACCTGGCCTGCTCTCGACATTTCATTTGGCAGGCCGCCTCCGTCGAGCCTCTTCAGTCCCCATATCACCCTTGGGACTGTTTCTTCCTTCTGGTTTCATGCCTCATCCATGTCCTCTGTTGCCTTGCTCTCCCTCGCTCCTCCGACCTTTCCATCCTGCTCATCTTGGTCATTCAGCTATCGCTCATTCGGTATCCCCTCCTCGTAGCCTCTGCCTGTCATCGTCCAAATTCTTCTGCTCTGCCTCCGCACCCCTCCTTGCTCTTGCTTTTGGTCTTGCATATCATGAATCTCATGCCATCTACTCTGTCTCACCCTACTGC
The DNA here is from genome assembly GCA_016271365.2 of Neoceratodus forsteri. Lineage (NCBI taxonomy): Eukaryota > Metazoa > Chordata > Ceratodontiformes > Ceratodontidae > Neoceratodus > Neoceratodus forsteri. The sequence goes on from JADMNL010000023.1 coordinate 438,865,915, forward strand.
AGTTCTCCTTTTCAGCTCACCTTATTCCGTTATCGTCCATCTGCTGGGTCCCATGCTATCCCATTGACCTCCCTATGTCTTTTGTCCATTTATGCCTCGCTCTCCTGTACCAGCCTCCTTGGCTTCAATCCATCTTCGCACCGTCCTATTTCCCTTCCTCATCCTAGCTCCTTTTCTCGCCCTCACCTGCTCAGTCCACCCTGCAGTGGATGTTTATTTGGGCATACCAATAACACCTCATGTGCCACGTTATCGATCCGTGACCCCCCTGCCGCATGTATCTGGTTCCTAAACTCTGGTCCTCATTCCCGACTCTGGTCTTCATTGCCCTTTCTCATCTCATCATGCCCCCATTCTTAGCCTGCATTCCATCTTCAGCTGTCAAGCATTTTCTCCCACCATGGTTTCGCTCTTCATCGTCTGATTTGTTAGCATCCCACGATACCTCGTCTCGCCCTGCTCATCTCTTTCAATCACTCCGTAGGTATGCCTTGGCCGCCTCCCTCTAGCCTGCAGCGTCAGTCACCTTAATTCGAATCTGTCTCCATTCCTGGCCATGCCTTCCCATCCGTCGCCCTCGCTACGGGCTGGCTGGAGGCTATCCACCGTCATTCCAGTTTCCTTCCCATTTACTTCCGAATCTACCTCATTTTGAGGAACCTACTTCATCGCATCACTCTATTAATTTCCGGCTCTGCCTCATTTCAAGAAATCTATGTGGTCACATCGTTCTACCAAGCATCTCTCCCCTCTAGTTCGCATACCCTCTGGTCCCAGACATGCCTTCTTGGCCTCAAAGTATATCTCTTCTCGAGAAGCCTCATTACTTGCATCACTATATTGAATCCTCTGTTCTCTCCTCACCCCCACATCTGGATCTCCTCGTTCATATCACTCGTTCATGCTTTATCGGCCTCAGTGTCTACTTCCTCATCTTGCTCAACCTTTTGATCGATCTTCTGCTCCCTGCTTCAGGTTTCACGCCGCCCCGAATGGCGTCGGCTGCGGTCCTGGCTCCTCTGACCTCTGTGCAGCTTTGTAACCTCCCAGTACACCAGCACGCCTACTCCCGGACCGAACAGTTCCACACCCTCAGGGTCTTCCACCATGACCACCTCTCTGACCTTTCCAGCCATGCTGCTTGCCGGCTTTTGGATGCTGCCCCTATTTCCTCCACCTTTGGCTACCTCATCTTCCTGCAATGCTAGAACCTGAAGCTACCAGCTACACCCTTCTGTGTTTTCCTCGGTACTAGTCTCCCTTGGGAGTCTGTCTAATTCTGCACCGCAGATCTAACCCTTCTTAGTTTCCGGTATCTCCCCTTGTAGATCGCTTCACGTGCTGATTATTGCCTTCTGCGCATCTTGGTGCTTTCTGATGTTCCCCCCCCATCTTCCCCCCAGTTCTGAGGATATGCCCTGTAGTTCCGTTGCATTCACCAGCTTCAGCAGGTATGTATGCTTCCCCGTCTCTTCCTCGTAGTATTCCGACCTTTTGACCATGTTTCTCCTCACCTGTCTCTTTCCTTGGTTTGATTCCTTGTATATTTCTGGCGTTTTGTATGGCTCTCATTCCCTCTGCCGCCAATCATCTTGGTCGTCCCGTGCTCATCTATTTCCATTGACTCTGAGCTTAGTTCTTCCTACCTTACTTTCTCCATCCCCTACTCCTGCTTCGGCGACCCTTGTTCTGCTCCCTCTCCTGGGCTCTTTCTGCAACCTCATCCGTCCTGGTTTCAATCCAGTCATGGCTTCTATCGCCTTGTGCCACAACATATCTATTCATTTCCTTTGCCATTCATATCCTCTGGCCGACTTCATCCAACCTTCGGTCGACCCAGGCATACGCGCCACCTCCTCCAGCTCGCCCTCCTGCCTGACTGTTTGCTGCCATGTTCGCACTGTTCCCTTACCCCATATGGCTCGCCTATCCTGAATCGATATGGCCTACTCCGACTCGCCCCATGCAGTTCTCCTCCCATTCTGGCTGGGTCCTGTGCTACCCTATTGCCCTCCCTATCGTCCTTTCCTACCTCGCTCTCCACTATCTGCCTTCATAGTGTCCTTCACTCATCATACCTCATCCATTCCTGTTCCCTTTCTCAGCCTAGTGCTTCTTCTCGTCCTGACCGTCGTGGGTTCTTTCCACTCTTGGCTCCCTTCTCCTCATATTTCATCCTATTTGCCTCCCCTTGATCGCCATTCTGCACTTGCCTTCTGGTTAGCAGATCATCTGGTTCCTGAAGCACCTTCTTGGCCTCGGCGTGAGTCTCCTTTCAAGAAGCATCATCGTTCATCTCATTCCCTGGTGCCCAATACCTTCGTTCAAGTTCTGTTCCCGCTCATTCCAGTCTCCTCTTCTTTCAGTTCCATACCTACTCTCCAGAATTCTGCCCCCATAAGCTTCCCTTCCCTCCGCTCTTCACTAGTCATCATACTTCGTTCGATTTGCTCACTCTTCTTCCTACCTCGTCCAGTTTTGTTTCTCGATAGCTTCCTCCGAGTTGCCTCCGCTTCTCGATCTCCCTTCTTGGCCTCAGAATCTGCCTCTTTTTGAGGTGCCTCATTGGCATACTTCTTTCGTGACAGTTTCATTTTCGGTCTTTCCCATCTCCCCCTCTTCCAGTTCACTTCCAGCTGTCCAGGCTTCCCTCCACTCTTGGCCTGCTCTCTACATTCTTTTTGGGCATACCTATCATAATTCCTATGCCACCTATCAGCTACGGCCATCCTGCCGAATGCATTGAGTTCATAGCTCCAGTCATATTCGAGTTCATGAATCCAGTCATCTTCCACTCAGCTCATCCATTTACATCGCCTACTCTAACATTCCTATCACTCAATACCGTTCCACCTCATCAACTACAACCTCAGGATCTAATCATTCAGGGTCTAATAGTCTACACTGCATAATCAAGAATGCCTCTTCAACCTCAGTACCTGCTCACTTGCATAACTCTATCAAACGCATTGCTCCATCAAGCTAGTCTACAATTTTATTGGTCTCCTCATTGACTCATCTGGAATATCCTCACGAGCACATCCAGATACCCCTTGCTGCTTACTCATAAATGAACTACTCCTTCCTATTCTTGCTTCTAGATCCAGTATCTTACATTGACTACTCAAGCATGCCCTCCTTAGTTCCAACAAGGTTTATCTAGTTTATCGTTCCTTCGAGCATTCCATCATTGACTCTGGTGCTACTCATTGACCACAACAACGGGATCTAATCATTCACACCTCATCATCCTCAAATTCTACTTCCTCGCCTCACTCAATCAATCATACCTATTTTAGATCTTACGCTACCTCATCGACCCACCGACCTCTTGCAGTGATCATCACTACCAATATTAATCATGCCTCATGTTCGCATTCGCTCTGCGCACAGCCTCATGTTCCATCCTTGATCTGTGCTTTCTTTTAGGGATCTTCCATATTCCATTATCATCCTCACTACTCATATCCCTCTAGTCACTGAACCCTTTCTCTTAAAAATATACATCTTCAATTCAAACACCGTCAGCCTGTAGGGAAGGCAACCTAGGCCTTAGATCCCCAGAGGTTTCCTCCTCAAAGTGGGTTTTTCCTCTCCTCCATGCCAATGGTCATAATATCAGTTAGAACTAGTGATTTTCTTCTTAGCTAGTTAGGTTCCGCTGTTGGGGGAGGCAGATGGTGGCCCAGCTTTCCCCTCTCTCCTCAGGAAGTTAGCCCTTCTCACAGAATTCATTAATCACTTCTCTCTTTGACGCTTGACAATTCAGGTATTCTTTTGGGCTTCTTCCTAACCTACCTTTAGCAGACTCATTCATTTCCGGCACCTGTAGGGGGGGAACCCTCACTAGGGTTCCTTGCGTCGTACCCCTACAGGAGGTATATCCCACGGATAGAGAGGCGGAAAGCCACATAAAATTCAAGTTACTCAAGTTACACAAGCATTATCATATCATATATCCAGTTGCATAAGCACATTGAATGGGAGGGCTTTAAGCCCGAGGTTCAATGGGTGGAGCAACATCACCACTCCCCCATTGAGCTCATATACATCACTTTTCTTGGATGCCCTCAGAATTCATTTTCGTTGCCCACCATCCACCCCTCCTCCTCCAGCGGCTAGCCTCTCTTACCCATGGGCTTCTTCCTAACCTACCTTTAGCTGACTCATTCATTTCCAGCACCTGTGGGGGGGAAACTCACTAGAGTTCCTTGCGTCTTACCCCAACAGGAGGTATATCCCACGAATAGAGAGGCGGAAAGCCACATAAAATTCAGTTACTCTAGTTACACAAGCATTATCATATCATATCCAGTTGAGTAAGCACATTGAACATTTGGCTGTTAACCCGTCCAAACCTAGTGTTTTTTAAATTGTTTATTACTTCTTTTATTTCTGTATGATTAAAATAATCATTACTAGCCTTGAAAGGGGTAAGTTCTGCTTCTATTAAATACTTCTGTGTGATTTCCTTTTCATTCAGGATTTTCCTTTGATATATCCCTTCAGAGGATTTACATATAACCTCATTTCTTTATCTCCTGTTTTTTCTTCCCATTCTCATCTTCTAATTGTCTCAAGTTTCTTTCCTTTTGTGTTTTAAGTTGATTAGACAATAGTTTTCCTAATATGTCCCCTTGAAGATATCGTTTACATTTTTTAATTTGATTAGTTTCCCTACTCACTACATCTCTTTTCTTAAGTTGTAAATTATTCCAATTATGAATGTATTCCTCATAGTTTGATATTAATAATTTATCTAAAGTTTGAATCTTCTTCTCCAGTTCTTGATCTTCCTTTTTCTGTTCTTTATTTTTCCAGGTTTGTAACAAAATTATAGCACTTCTAACTGTACATTTCATTGCATCCCATATATTACTTACTTGAGTATTTCCATAATAATTATACCAGCATTCACTTATTGCAATCTTAATGCCATCTATAAATTTTTGATCTTGTAAATGTTCATTATTAAACCTCCATTGTTTGTTTATTATTCTGTCCCGATTTTGTATGTTAAGGTCTATTTGAAAAAAGTGAATGACCTGAAATGGCTCTAGTGTGTACTTTAGCTCCTATTACATTCTTAAACAAGCGTCTAGATGAAAAATATAGTCTATCCTGGAGAAAGTTACATTTTTAGGATCTAAATGGGTAAATTCTTTTTTCTTATTGGATTGTTTATTCTCCAATAATCATCCAAATGGTGTAGGCTCTGGAAAATATTTTAACTGATTGGATATATTGAAGTTTTCTTGTGATGGTTTTGAAGAAGATTTATCTAAAATTGGATTCACTAGTCCATTCCAATCTCCTGTTATTACTATGTTATTTGACTGTACTTTTATTAATCCCTCAGTACTATTTGCTAAAAATTCCGAATATTGGTTAAATGGTCCATACACCAATCCAATAGTTATATCTTGTCCCTCCAACATTCCCTTAATTATCATTATTCTGTTATTTTTCAGTAATTTGAACTCTATCCTTTTTCTAATTAAGATTGCCACCCCACACTTTTTTGTACATTCAGAAAAGTAAACCTGAGAAATCCATTTTCTTTTCAATTTCACCACTTCTTTGACTTCTAAATGTGTCTCCTGTAGACATATGTCCAATTTATTTTTATTTAAATATGTGACCATTCTGGCCCTTTTTATGGGGGAGTTGATTCCATTAATATTTAGGGAACCCCATTTAATTTTCCTATCCATGACCATTGTTGGCATTCAAGCACACCATCATTTGACCACTAGGAGGCAACAACCCACTTTTTCCTTTTTATACCTGTATTGCGTCACCATATTGCTTCTCAGACACCTTCCTCTTATGCTTATAAAAACAGACATTTGTTTTTGGTCCCCCCAACCCACCCTATTTCCCATCTTTGATTAAACTTCAGAAAAAAAGATGAAACCTTTTATAAGCACATTAGGGAGCGAAGAAAGATGAAGGAAGGGATAGTGAGGCTTACTAAAGGGACGGAGGGTGGGAAGAGGGCGACAGTGAGAAAGCAGGGATACTGAATGAATATTTCTGCTCAGCATTCACAAAAGAAGAGGAGGGGGCGGTACCTAAATCAAAGAATAGCAGCACTGGATAGGGGGGTCGATATCAGTCCATTCACAGAAGAAAGAGTCCTGAAAGAACTCTTAAAACTGAAGGTGGACAAAGCAATGGGGCCTGACAGGATTCACCCAAGAATTCTAAAAGAACTAAGGGTAGAATTAGTGACACCACTGACCTCCCTTTTTAACAAATCATGGGAGGATGGTGTAATACCGGAGGACTGGAGGAGGGCAGACGTGATTCCCTTCACAAAAGTGGGAGCAAGACAGAGGCAGGAAACTACAGACCTGTTAGTTTGACCTCAGTGGTAGGAAAAATGATGGAATCGCTTCTAAAGGAAAGAACTGTTGAGTTCCTAGAGGCCAGTGGGGCACAGGACCCAAGGCAGCATGGATTCACAGCAGGAATGTCATGTCAGATGAACCTAATAGATTTATTTGACTGGGTGACCAATGTGGTAGACCAGGGAGGGACAGTGGACATGGCCTACCTAGACTTTAGCAAGGCATTTGACACAGTCCCACACAAAAGATTAATATACAAGTTAGCCAGCCTTGGAGTGGGTCCCAAGGTGGTAGCCTGGGTTAAAAATTGGCTGGACAACAGGATACAGAGGGTAATAGTAAACGGAGTTTACTCTGAAGAAAGAGGGGTTACTAGTGGGGTACCACAGGGTTCAGTACTGGGACCAGTCCTCTTTAATGTTTTTATAAGTGACATTGCAGAGGGACTGGAAGGAAAAGTATGTCTCTTTGCAGATGACACAAAGATCTGCAACAGGGTTGACACAGAAGGTGTGGTGGAGAGGATGCAAAGGGACTTGGCAAAGTTGGAGGAATGGTCAAATATAGCAGCTTAGATTCAATGCAAAGAAGTGCAAAGCAATGCACCTGGGAAACAAAAATCCAGGGGAACAGTACATAATGGGGGGTGAGATAATAACAACTACAGAAATGGAAAGGGACCTGGGGGTAGTGATATCAGATGACCTTAAGGTGGGCAAGCAATGTGAGAAGGCAGTAAGAAGAGCTGGTGGGATACTGGGATGCATAGGGAGAGGCATCACCAGTAGAAAACAGGAAGTTGTTCTCCCTTTGTACAGACAGTTGGTGAGACCCTATCTGAAGTTCTGCATCCAGTTCTGGAGACCCCATCTCCACAAAGGCAGACAGGATGGAGGCTGTCCAGAGGAGGGCAACTAAAATGGTGCAGGGTCTGCACCAAAAGACATTTGAAGAGAGATTAAAGAAGCTTAATATGTATACACTCAAGGAGAGGAGGGAGAGGGGGGACACGATAGAAACTTTCAAGTATATCAAGGGAATCAACAGAGTCCAAGATGGTAGCATCTTTCAGAAAAAGATGTGCAAGAACAAGGGGGCACAATTTGAAGATGGGGGGACGGTTCAAAGGTAATGTGAGGAAGTATTTTTTCCACTGAGAGGGTTGTGGATACATGGAACAGCCTTCCTGAGGAGGTAGTGGACTCAAAAACAGTGGAGGAATTCAAGAATGCATGGGACAGACATAAGGCAATTCTAGTGGGGGCAGGGGTAGGAGAAAGTAGGCTGTTGGTTAACTAGGATCTGCAGCCTATGCATTAGGTAGGGAAATGGGCAGACTAGGTGGGCCAAGCGGTCCTTATCTGCTGTCAAATTTTATGTTTCTATGTTCTTTGTTTCTATGTTTCTAGCCCAATAGGGCTACATTTCTTCCCAATTTTATTAGCTCTTGGAGCCCTCCTGCCCTAACCCACCATTTACATTTCACCTTTTTATTTACCAACACCTGCAAATTAGAAACCCCAACACTCAACCAGAGTGACTCAAAAACCTAACAAAGGAGAGGAAGAAAAAAAAGGATAGGAAAATAGTTCAGCTCTCTGGAGATAGAGCCAAGGTTCATCTGTAGGTTATCTTAAGTCATTTAGTTTACATTTCCCCCTATTTTTTATTGAAATCTGTAAATTAGAAACCTTTACATTCAAAGAGAAACAAACAACCACCTAACCTAGGAGAGAGAGGAAAATAAAAACATTCTGTTTTCTGGAGGCAGACCCAAAGTATATCTGCAGGTTTTCTTAAGCCACTTAGCCACAGTCTTCTTTACTCTCCTGGGTTTTTCCACCTCTCGTTTTAACCTCTTTTGAGTCTCCAAGTATATTTTTTAGATCCCTCTGGGCTTCTGAAAGTGTTTCATACACTAAACTAGTTCCCCTCCAAATCACTTTTAATTTGGCTGGATAGATCATAGTAGCCTTTAACCCACCAGCCCAAAGTTTGTTCCTTAATAAATCAAATTTCTTTCTTTCCACTAGCAAATCAGGCAGTAGATCATTATACAGGTACAGTATAGGTTTTATAGGTTTATACAAGCGAGTAGACTAAAGTCCATAATGCTTGCCATTTAAAATTACTAGAGATTTTGGCAGAATTTAGTTGAATCAGTTATCACTGAATCTAGATTAAATTTAAAGCGGTCCATGCTTAGACTATCCACCAATAGAGCCGGAAGACTATTCCAAATTGGAATGGATCTTATACTGAACCAATTTTTCCTTCTTCGAGTATGCCACTTACTCATCTATAGTTATTTATAATGTTTCCGATTACTGACTCTATATTCAGACTTGGTTAAACCTAATCCTGTTCCAAGGACAGAATCCCTTAGTGCACTGTAAATGAGACACAAGTCTCCCCTCAGTCTCCTATACTGTAAAGTATACATATTCAGAAGCTTTAGCCTTTCATCGTAAGTCTTTCTCTCCATGCCCGTAATAGCCTGGGTGAATCTTCACTGGACCCTCTGAATTTTTAAGATGTCCTCTTTAATTTAAGAGGACCACACTTGGACACAGTATTCAAGGTGTGGCCTAAGTAAGGCAGTATACAATGGTAATAGTACATCCTTCGAGTGGCTGGCTGTATGTCTAAAAATACAATTTAGGTTCTGGTTTGCTCCGTTTACTTGGGTGGTAAAATGGGATCTAAATGTTAAATCAGGAGTAACCAATATTCCTAGATCTTTCTCTTCTGTGGTTTCTTGTAATATTTCAGACCCCAATTTATATTGAAAATGTTGGTTGTGAATACCCAAATGCATAATTTTACATTTAGTATTATTCAGGGCAAGTTTACTAGCACAGGACCAACTTGAGATTTTGTCCAAAAAAAACCTGGAGAGCAGATCTTGCATTAATGTTATTAACTATGGTGCCTACACAACAATCGTCGGCAAACTTCAACATCCATATACTATCGTTATCAGTTTTAAGGGTGGAAACATATACATTAAATGGACAGGGATCCAATACAGATCCTTGGGGAACACTGCTACAGACTGGGGCCCAATTAGAAAATTCTCCATTTATAATGACTCTGTTTCCTACCCTCTAGCCAATTAGCAATCCAATTTATAATATTATTATTAAGTTTGGATGCCCTTAATGTGTCAAGAAGCTCGAAATGTGGTAACTTATCAAAAGCTTTGGCAAAATCTAAAAATACCAATGGCAATATTTGCTCCCATTATGGAAAGTCTTTTTTTTTTTTTTTTTTGCATACTTCATTCATCAGTTTGTCTTTGTCATCTGAGAAAATATTTTTTGCCACTACTGGTCTTCGCAAGCCATTCATGCTAATGTCCTGTCTGTATATTCCATGTATTTTGTCAAAGTTTACCTGAACATTTGCTGTCTGATTCCAAATAAGCCGCTATTATTTGCTTTTACTGAATCTTGTATACTGTAGGTCTTTCTTTATCCCAGGACTCTGGGATCCCCAGGATTCTAAGTTTTTTTCTTCTTCCCCTGGATTCGAAGTCTAGTAATTTACTTTTATATTCCTTGATGGACCCTTCTAAATCTTTCAGTTGTCTTTGCACTGGAATTGCTTCATCCTCCAAAACAAATACTCTTTGTTGTGTAGCTGCCAGTTCTTAGTTTAGTTGTCCATTTTCAACCATAAGCAGATTAACTGTTTAAATGTCTATTTTTTGTCTCAACCTCATCTAATTTGCCCAGTTTAGCATTTAAAGTAGATAACTGGGTAATTATTTTTTTTGCCCACAAAAGTGCTTCCCTTTCAAATTCATCCCCAGATATGTCTGACTTTTCTGATTCCTCTGAATCTTGACTGATATCAGGTGACTCCCTGAATTCTTCCTCTGCTGTTTTTTTCCTTTTCTCCACATTTTGTTTTGAACCTTGTAATTGTTTAGTCTTCCATTTAGGTACAAAGTCTGTTTTTACCAGACCCGAGTTGGGCCCCCTCTGCCCCATCACTAACGCTGGGCTTAATTCTCTCATTTTCACTCTGCTTCCCCCTTTCTCTCATTTCACTCTGACTGCTTCCCCCTCTCCCTTGCATTTCATTTGAGCAGCTTTGTATTGCTTGAGATTGGTTGGCCATCTTCTGACTTGGGATATCCACAGTTTACATGGTTCCTTTCATCATTTCGCCACAAAAAAAAGTTGTTTACATGCCTCCGTATTTCGTGTATTATCTCGGGGGGGCAGTTTCTGCTTCTGGACTCTTCCCTTCTTGTCTCTTATTTTTTCCATTTCTGTTTTCTCCTTTTCCTCGTTTGACTCCTTTTTATTTTGGCTTTTTATTTCATTACAGTTTTTTGGTTTATTCTTTTGATTTTCTGGCTCTGGTAGCTGGCCGTCTTTCGAAGTTCCTGACACAGCCTCCTCAGAAATCTTGCTGTTCTGCTCATTCTTCTGTACTCCGACTTTACCTCCTTCACTTGTTCGTTTTTCACAGGTGGCCTCCTGCAGTGAGTTTTTCTGAGCCTTATGTTCACACATCACTCCTTGAGGAGTTCCGATAGTTACATTATCTGTAATTGCCACAATCTTCTCCGGTCTCGAGAAGTCCTCAGTGGGGGTTACCGTCTGATCCTCCATATGTATATTTGATTTAATCAGTCATTCTCATTTGATGTACACTTGGCTTTTTCAAAAATATCAGGGCAGTCTGCCAGTCTTTGTTTTGCACTTTTTTTTTTTAAAGTTAAATGGCTCTATTAGAACTACAGTACCTTCTTCATTTGTGTCCGTATTTTCTTGTACTTCTTTTGGTGAAGTTTTCTGTTTTGATAAGTTTGTTGACCGCAGTCTGGTCTGGATTTCAAGCTGTTTTATGGATTTTTCAATTAACTTATTCGGGTTGGTGCTTTTACGTGATTTTGCGGACTGTTTTGGCAGTATGGTCACTCCAAACTTACTGAATGTTTTTTCTTGATTTTCTGTCCACCCATTCTTCTTCTACTGGATCCAGGGTTGACAAAAATATAGGTTCTTTCTTTCTAAAATTTCATCTTACTAGAGGGGATATTGCCTTGCATACCATGAGGGAGTTACTGGGCTTGTTTTCAACTGCTCTGCCACCATCTTGTGCATCCTCCATCAGTCCCTCTGTTTGTACTTTTTCATATCTATTACTAATTATGTCATCACCAATTTTATTATTGACATCAGTATTCACTTATTTTAGTTTTGTTAACAAGGTAGTTCCAATAGAATACAAATTTTCCATTTTCAGGGACGACCCAGCCTTCATAATGAAATAGTTTATAGAACAAAAACATGCAAAACGTAATTTAAAATACATAATGTTACAATGCAATACAGAAAATGGCCCTATTAAATACAATGTATGTAAATCAAGTGAACTAAGAGCAGTCCTAATTTAAGATATATGAAAAACATCCCATAAACTTGATATAGTAAGAAAAACCTTATTTCAACCATATTTTGCTCCTGAGCACCTACAGACACACAGTACCTCACATTTTAAAAAAATCTGATCAGATGGGACTTAAACAGTTCTAGACCACAATCTTCCTTAAAACAATTTGGTAAGCCATTCTTTTTGTTCCTTCAGTTAAGTGGGATCCCTGGGATCTCACTGTAAATAAGCCCTGACAATTGGTGATGCTCTCTTTGATTATAATAAACATAATTTACTACTACATTTCTTATATTATTACTAGAACTTTATGGAATTCACAATTAAAGAGCTAGTGTACTACCTAAAACTAATATTAGCTAGGAGAGGGTGAAAGTTTCCATTTCCGCCCGAGTGGAACTTTTGCGAAATGCAGCAACTTTGAGGACGTTTCTGAGCTTCCACCCGTGACAGATCGGAAAACATCCAAATGTTTGGGCCAAATTTTGCCCTGTTCCGCCCAGCCAAAACATCCCCTTCACGTAGCTGACGGGCTCTCCCCAACCCAATGTACCCCCAGCGGTGCCCACCCAGCATTATTAGTCTGTCCCCTCCCACCAAGCAGTTAAAGGAATATCTGTGTGGACTGGCCTTACTGTTGCTGCTGCTCTCTGGCGGTATTCCCCCAACCCTGGCCCTCCACAACTTACGGCATTCCCACAGTCATCTACTGGGTTACTTACAATTGCCTCATTTAATAAATGCAGCCTCCTCCCCAAAATGGACGTACTAAATGCATGGATTTTACAACATAACCCAGACATCCTCTCAGTTGTAGAAACATGGCTTTCTCCAAAAGTAGCAGATCCTTCAGTTTTCATCCCAGGCTACACAGTCTTTAGACAGGATCGTCTCTCTAAGCGTGGGGGTGGTTGTGCGATCTACCATCAAAACAACCTTCAAGGTCTCGACCTAACTCTGCTCAAAACTGATGACCATATGCAAGCCCTTGCCATAAAAGTGATTCTAGGTGCACACAATAAAACCCTTACTGTGTTTTCAATCTATATTCCTCCCAGGCAGACAGCCTCCTGCTTTGATTCACTCCTGGAGTGTTTTGGCTCAGAGTCTTAATTCGGAAATTATGTTAGGAGATTTCAATATCGATTGGTTCTCTCCCGACACAAGCCCTTTCAAAGATGCAGTTTCAACAGTTCACCTCACCCAGCTAGTCAAGTCCCCCACTAGAATCAACTATAAAACTGGGACAGGTACCTTACTGGACTGGGTGCTCTCTAACCACCCTGATCATATATCAGACACAACTGTACTCCCAGATGCCTTCAGTGACCACTCCCCAGTCTTGTTTCATTGGTCAAAAATTCTCTAAACCACCCACTAGAACAATTACCACCAGGGTACTCATCCATGGGCATCTTGAATCACTAAAAACTGAGCTGCGTAATCAGGACAGGTCAATGGTTTATACTACTAACTACGCTGACATTACCCTCGACCAAGTCATTCTTCAGTTCAACGCTATATGTGATAGGCACACCCCCCTCCCATAAAAATGTAAAATCAAAGGCTGCTGTAATCCATAGTTTTCTCCAGACCTTCTTGAGCTTCTGAATGCCAGGGACCATCTATGGCACAGGTCTAGATCTTTGTGTAATCAGGCCGACATCCAGAGGTACAAAGCAGCTAGAGACAACTGCACAAGGGCTATTCATGCAGCTAAAAATCAATATTATAAGGAAGTGCCCTCTCGGACCTGGAATGATGGCAGAAAATTTTGGACTAACCTTAAAGAGGTCACTGGGAGAGACCTCAGATCTGCCCCTACCATGCTTAACATGGATGGTGTACCCTCACTCAACCCCAAACTTATTGCTAACACTTTTAATAATGCCTTCAGGGTCCTGAGTGGTGTCCTGCCACCTGACTACTTCTCTCACCCCCTCACTAGTGACTACTCTGGGAAAGAGACTCAGCATCTTTCTCATCCCCCTTTCTACTTCAAAACCCTCTTAGCCCATGAAGCCAGGGATTACCTACTCAAGGTATTAGGGAAATCAAGATTTACTGGCGACACCCTGGATCTTAAGTCTGTAGCCCTTACACCGGATGAAATTATGTTTCCTCTAGCACATATTATTAACTTGTCACAGTTACTCTCAAGTCCCTCAGAAATGGAAATCTGCCACTATGACACCAGTTCATAAGTCTGGGGATCGCACAATTACTGGGAACTACAGGCCTATCTCTATCCTTCCCCACTCTCGAAAGCTCTTGAGCGTATAGTGGCATACCAACTAGTTTAATACTTAGAAAAATATCAGCTACAATGCCCGCAACAACACAGGTTCAGAAATGGCCATATTACCACTACTGCCCTTCTGGAGTTCACAGGCTTTATTTACCACTCCTTAGATCAAGGACACCTGGTCAGTGCTGCTTTCATTGATTTAACCAAAGCTTTCGACACAGTGAATCATACCCTCCTGGTCGAACAGCTTGCCAACATTGGCCTAGCTCGTGACAGCGTAGCCTGGTTTAAAAGCTACCTGCACAACCGTACACAGCAGGTGAAGATTGGTAACACCCTCTCAGACAGCAGACCTGTCCTATCTGGAGTTCCACAAGGGTCCATCTTGGGCCCTCTTTTATTTAGCATTTTCCTCAACAACCTTCCTTACTCCTGTCAGAGTCACATCCTTTTATATGCTGACGATGCTGTCCAGTTTACCAGTGATCCAGACCCGAAGGTTCTTGAATCCAGGCTACAGAGTCATTTCGTAGTTACAGAAAGATGGTTCCATAAGCACAAGTTAGTTATGAATTACAACAAGACTAAAACTATGCTGTTCTCCAGCTCCCAAAATAGGCACAGAACATACCCTCTTTCTATCGCCAATGAAGAGGGCTCTCCCCTGGAGTTAGTTCAACTCTTTAAATATCTGGGGATTACAACTGATGGGGAAAGGTCATCGTACTATCACATTGACAACATTGCTAAGGCTGTTAACACCCACACTGGGCTACTTTATAGGCAAAAGCAATGTCTGACCCCAGAGTCTCTTAACCTGGCCATTCATAGCTCTCTTGTCTCGCTTATTGATTATGGCTTACATATCTATGGATCAGCTACTGAAACAACTCTTTGCCGCATCATAGTTGCACTCAACAAAGCATGCCGGCTCCTTACCGGCTCAGCCCATCTGTCACATACCTACGACATGTACGCATAGGCTAAATGGCTCCAATTGAAAGGTAGACTCATGTACCAAACATGTTTACTGTCCAGAAAAGTAAGCTTAGGCAAAATGCCCCCTGGTGTGCAAAAGTTTATTACCCCCACTGTCAACCGTCGTTGCACCAGAAGCTCTACTAGCCAGATTTTTAATATACCCCGCTGTCTCACTTCTCTGGGGCAAAGGTCCTTTGCCTACAGTGCCCCACTATGGATGAACTCTCTGCACCACGACATCACTTCAGCATCCACCTTGGGCTCTTTCAAGGTTAAACTTAAGCAACAGCTAGTTGCTGATGCCAGTTGTGACCGCTTCCAATAACCTTCCTTCTTGTAACCAGCACTTATTCTAACCTTATGCTATCCTGACCTTATGCATAACTTTTCTCAGCATGCAGTTAACTGTTGTAAGTTGCTAATCATTCTCCTTTCACATTTCCTCTTGATCCCTTCCACTCTTTCCCCTCACCCTCTATGGCTTTCCCCTACCCCCCTCCTCCCCTGTTATATCTCCTGAGCTCCCCTGCTCACTTCAAAATGCTTTGTCCCATACCTTCTCACCTCTGACGAGGCCCCTGGGCTGATGCCATCCATTACCTTGTTGATTATTAGATACTAGGGGGAGTCTGTTCTCATTTTCCTGTAAAGGGTCATTTCATAAGACCCCACCCCCTCTAATACGACCCTTTGAATACCAGGTTTTAATCAAATACGCACCTTGGCATACATTGTACAATGCCACATGTACTGGAACTTCTCTAGTGATACACTCTTGTAATGTTTTGTTTGTTCACCGTCTCATACTTTTCCAATACATATTGTCGTCTGACGTGGAACCTTTGAAATGAGCTTGTTCTCAAAACTGTTATCTGAAATTTCAATAAATAAATAATAAATCCCCATCTCCTGTATAATAAAAATATTTCGTTTCCCTGGTGGTCTAGTGGTAGTAAATTCCCCTTCCAATCCCCTAATACCGATCTCAGCATTTATTTTTATAAGGTATTTATTTCCTGGTGGTCTACTGACCCCCAGCACCTTCCACCCAACAGGTGAGTGTCCCCGCTCCCCATCCCGAAATGGGTGGGCCACGGCACTAGCCTTCCGCTCTCCTCCTTGGCCCAGTGGCTCACTGACACTGAAATGTGAATGAATGAATGAAAGAAAGAATGAGCAGGATGTGCATGCGCTCATTGATTGATTCATTCATTCACATTTCAGTGGGCTGCCAGCCGAGGAGGAGAGCGGAGGGCTATGCCGGTGGCCCGCTCTGTTTCAGGATGGGAGGAGCAGGGTGGGACACTACCTGTTGGGGTGGGGGGGTGCAGGGGGCAACTAGACCACCAAGAAATAAATACCTTATAAAACTAAAATACTGGGGATTGGTATTCAGGGACTGGGAGAGAGGAGGGAATTTCTATCACTAAACCACCAGGGAAAAGTATTTTAGTATATGGGGGATGGGGATGATGCCGGTGGGGGTAACAGACTAATACTACTGGGTGGGACACTGACGGATGGTCAGGTGGGAGTAGGGGCCACTAGCCACCAGGGTTTGGTTGGTTATTAAATACGTCAGGTGCCGGGTGATCGGGCGAGGGTTGGAGGCACCACTAGCCATCAGGGATTTCTTTATTTTGGTCAATGGGGCAACGGAGGATAGCAGGCGAAATTTCTGCGAAAGACCAGTAATTGATTTCCGAATATTCAAGGCGAATGTCAGACTTTACACATTCTGCCTCACGGAAGATTTTTTTAGCAAATCCCTAACATTAGTTTTTAAAAGCAGTTAACTATTACCTTTTATATCTGAGGTACTTTTTCTTTTCCCTTTGGTTAAAGGGACACTGTCAACCACCTTGGGTCTCAAAGTGTCCAAAGTTTAAAAAACATATTTTATGATTGTCAAAATTCTGTAAAGATTGTTGATGTAGCTGGCAGTTTGATTCTGACTCTTATTTTCTTTAAAAAAGTAAAAACAGACTGACCAACATACTGGTGTTAGCACACCAAAACAGGTTTGTTTACATTCCTTGATCAACTCCAAATGCCGCTTTCCTGGACTTGGGAACACCCACAAAACAGTCTAGCCCCTCATAATGCATTGGGAGATTAGGAGGCTACTGTCTTATGAGTGACTGCACTGTCTGTGTGGGTTTTTAATGCTCAGGACATATGCAGTAAGGACAGGACCACGACTGTAAACAAAACAAGATTGTTTATAAATATACATTGCCACGCATTTCAGTTCTACTAAGCTAGGCTACAGACAAAACAAACAGCAACATCAATGAATTTTAGAGAGGTTAAGCAATCATAAAATGTAGGGTTTCAACTAGAAATAATATGATGAAAAACAGGTTGACAGTGTCCCTTTAATCAGAAGATTGTGTACCTGATGTTAGTAGCTGTGCTGGGTGGAACAGCTCTGCCTGGCAGCTGACATATCTATCTCTGTTCCACCCATTACATCATCACAATTGTGACCTCACTGACTGGTGACATCACCGCTGCTTAGGAACAGCCACTCAGTAGCTGCCAGGTCAGTCTTCTGTGATGTCACCATCAGTGACATCACAATGCTGATGATGTAGTGGGGGCGATGGTGATAGATACGTCAGCTGCCAGGCTGAGAGCTGTTCCATACATCCAACACAATACTATCACACAGAAAATTTTCTATTGAGCAAAAGGGAAGATAAAAAAAACTTCAGAAATAAACAGTTACAACTGACTACTACTTAGAATTTGTATTTTCCTGTCTAGCTGTTTTGGCTCCACTAGCTCTTTAAGACACAAGTCTTCTTTCCAGTGTGTCCCTGTTAAGAGTATTGAAACTAGGACTGCCTGATGACTCAGTGGAAGTACACTGCATGTCCATGCCAGCAACCCTGGTTCGGGAGTGGACTCAGGGACCAAGAATCTGAATGGCTAGCGCTAGGCAGTGCTGCTGAGTGCAGTGCCACCCAGCCCAGAAAGGGAGATGCCAGGGATCCAGCATCACAGTGTCCCCTCGCAGTGAGTCTGTTCCCTCATGAGTGACGGTGTCATCCTGTAGTGTCCTGCTACGTTTTGTTTTTTAATTCAAGTTTATTGAAACTTTTGGTTACATTACACAAAGTCAATAGATATGTTTTGACAAAATCATGGCAATCAAAGTTGATACAATC
This sequence comes from Neoceratodus forsteri, assembly GCA_016271365.2. NCBI lineage: Eukaryota > Metazoa > Chordata > Ceratodontiformes > Ceratodontidae > Neoceratodus > Neoceratodus forsteri. The sequence continues at coordinate 438,884,079 of JADMNL010000023.1, forward strand.
ATCTAATAAAATGGACAGTACATACAACCTATAAATATTGCGATATATTTGATTTATAGCTTAGCATTGTCCTCCATTCAGCAACCCCTTATAGACCCGTAGTGTGTGTCTACATAAATGTGCACATCTACCCTTTTCGTGTTGGAGGACCAAGACCCGAATATGAATTGTGTGCTCATGTGGTTTCCTTGGGGACAGCATCTCTCCAAACAATCCACGCAGTCCACCGGCGGACAAAGATGTGGGTTCTCATGTTGACTCTGTAGGTCAGTTCCTCCATATGTTGAATGTCTCGCACTATGGACAACCAATCTTGGAAAGTAGGGGACTCCACCACCAACCACTTGTGTGTGATAGCTTTGTGAGCTGCTGCCAGCAGGACATTCCACAGGTAGAGTCGGTCAGCCCTTTTTATTTCAGGTGGCGGTAGACCCAGCACCAGTTATGGCAGGTCCAGAGGAAAGGTGATGGAGAACAACACCAATGTTATTTGTTGCCAATAGGGCTGCAGTACCGGGCACTGCAAAAAATATGGGCATGGTGAGCTCTGGGTTTGGAGCATCCTCGGGAACACTCTGTATTCCATTTGCTTTGTACTACAGGGGTATAAAAGAATCAGGTCCTGATCTTCCATTTGAATTCCTGCCAGAGGGGCAAGTGTGTGGTTTTACTAGCCATCCCATATACTCTCTCCCACTCTGCATCTGTCAGTTGGACATTTGCCTCCTGCTCCTATCTTCATTTCAAAGGTAGGGTGCAGTCAGCATACAAAAGCCTAAAGGCCTAGTACAGGACCGATACAGGACCCTTCAGGATTTTCTGATGTAGGACAGCCTGTATTGTCTCCATCAGGAATTGAGAATTAGAGGGGACCAGAATGTTCCTTTGCAGGTCATTAACATATGTTCTTAGCAGTAAATAGTGACAGTGGTCAGAGTTCCACAGTTGGCAGCTATCCCTAATTTTGTGGAATTCCTGAATTACCACACTGACCATCAATTGCCCAAGTAACATAGCCCCGACCTTGACCATCACCTGAATGTGGAGTCCATACGTGAGGGGAGGAAGGATTCACTTCAGGCAAACCACTGAAGGAGCGACAACGAAGTCATGAGTTTGTACTTTGTCCATATTCTATAGAGTGCTCTTAGGGTGTTATGGATTGTCATCAGGAAGATATCTCCATTTCTGGATTGGTACGAGGGATCCATGACCCTCGCTCCTAATGGAGTTACCCCCCCCCCCAACACATCCAACCCCTCTATTGTTTTCCAGTGAGCTCAGTACCCATCTACGGACCACAGTAGTGCAAACCACAGTTGTGTGGCCAGGTAGTCTTCCGGATTGGGTAGAGACCGTCCACTATTTTGTTTGTCAAACTGCATAATTAAGTATTTAATTTGAGGTCTGTCTGGTGACCATATGTATCAGGAGACCATCTTCTTCCAGATCTGGAACTGGGTTTTAGGTATTCTAAGGGACAGACACTGAAAAAGATACAGGAACATGGGTAAGATGTTCATGGTCACGATTGTATTCAGGGAATACATCTGGAAATTTAGGAGGGACCACCTGGCTATGTCTTGCCGGATTTGAATTGTTAGGGGATCAACAATAACAGAAAATTGTTTACGTTTTTGGGGATATGAACGCCTAGATATTTAATCCTGGAGGCATTCCAGTTAAGGGGTAGTATTTGGAGGGTCTCCGGGGATGGATTATACTGAAATTTAAGTACCTCCATTTTGGTCTTGTTCAGGGAGTAGCCAGCATGGAGACTAAATTCCTCCAGCAGTGTCCAGACTCTTGGGATTTAAGTGTCTGGCTGTGAGAGGTGTATCAGCACACCATCAGCATAGAGTGATATTTTATGCTCAATATCTCCCAGCCTTATTCCCTTTATGTATGGATCGTCTCTGATGATCTTGGCCAATGGCTCAATATAGAGGGCAAAAAGAATAGGCGATTGTTGGCAGCCCTGAGGTGTGCCCCTACCCAGGGGAAACCTGTTAGAAATTCCACAACTGGACATGGACATAGGCCTGTGGGGCTACCTACAAAACTTTTAAACCCTCTATAAAGGACTGCGGGAAGCCTAGATGTTCCAAAACAAGGAAAAGAAAGCTCAGTGAGACCTTGTCAAAGGCTTTCTCCGTGTCCAAACTCATCACACAGGCAGGGGTCTGGTCACGGTTAATAGTATCTATAATATTGATTGTACGAGGAACACGCTCCAGGGCTTGTCTGCCCGCCACAAAACCCATCTGATCTAACTGGACAATCTGGGGGATGAGGGGATTAAGGTGTGCTGCAGTTAGAGCGGCAAAAATTTTGTAGTCCACATTTAAAAGAAATAAGGCGGTATGATCCACACTCTGTGGGGTCCTTACCTGCTTTATGGAAGACATGTTCTGCCATGACGGAGGTTGCCAGAGGCATGGCTGACATTAGGGGAGGTGGGAGAAACTTGAAGGGAGGGAGAAATCTCTAAAACTATGCGTCTCAAGCTGTCTAAATGACGGTCACTGGCTCTTTCGGGCCCTGCTCTATGTGGATCCCAGCAGCTTGATGGTGGGGGGGGGGGGAAACAGATGATGAGGCAGATGGTGACAGGCAGGGGCCTGAACAAAGGCTGAACAGCTATGTTAATTCAAAAAGATAAAAAGATAAAAAAAAAAAAAAAAGATTACTGCTTTTTTTCCAAATTATTTTTAATTCAGGGATTCTGGGGGATAAAGTTTAAAAAAAAATAAAATAATAAGGCGGGGGCTCCATTACAGTCTATTAACCGCATCACCCACGCTCCATGTTCTTACATCACAAAAGTTGCTAGCAAGCCAGCCTGGTGGCACTAGAGGTTGAGGCGCTGGTCACTACACCTCGCGCCACACCGGCAACCCAGGTTCAGGAATAAACCAAAGCCACCAGGGGTCGGCAGGGGCGAGAGAGGATCAAGCATTCGGAGGACTGCTCTCCACTCTCCGGGGACAGAGATTTGTCACCCTGCTCGCTTACTGCCCTCTGGTAGTGGCCGGAGGGCAGTTCGGGTCGGGAGGGCACGCGCCGGTGTCCTTACTTTGGCGGAGAGAGGAGACAGGAGAAAAAAGGGAAAAGGAACCGGAGGCCTGACTTTTTCACTTTGGGAGTATGCCCCAGTGCCAGTCATCCCAATCTACAAATCGCCGGGGCCAAACCAATTTTGTAGAAGAGGAAAAGCCAGGGGCAGAGGCTGACAATGGAGTCTACTCTATGTATATGGTTGCTGATTGTTTGCCTCCTATCCAGGTGCAAGTGACAATGATTTGTAGATAAGGAGGTTGACACAGGGGGAGAAGCTTTCTTCTACCTTGTGGGGCCCTGCAGAAGCCCCGGTACTACAACCAGCAGGTGTGCAACTTCGGACATATACAGGTGAACCGATTCCACTGATGGGAAAGATGCTGGTCCAAGTGACTTATGGGTCGCAGTAGAAGCTATTGCTCTTACTGGTGGTGCGGGGAGAGGCTCCATGCCTCATGGTGTGTAACTGACTAAGAGACTTGAAATTGGACTGGCAGGGGAAATGCTTGCTCCGGCTTGTAACACTGGAAGAGGTGTTGTAGCAGGCAGCTTCTGTATTTTCACCAGAACTGGGGACTTTTTAGGGAATGACTGCCCGGACTGTGGTGACCCCTGAGGCTCAATCCTGATTGTTTCAACCCCATGTTGTGCTGTATGCTCTCCATGGTAAACCGGAAGAACTTCTTTGTCTGGGGCAGGAAGGGATCCGGGAACCTGACCAGTTTTCAAAGTGGGCAACCCACATTGTGCCCATGATCAAGAGTGAGGGGGTCATTGAGGATTTAGGAGGACTACAAGATCACAGTGAACAGATGAGCTAAACTGGACTCCTACCCAATTCCCAAAATCGAAGATTCGTTCGCTTCACTAGTTGGTGGGGGGGGGGGGGGCATGGTTTTCCAAGCTGAATCAGAGTCATGTTTATCAATAGTTACTACTGGATAAGGAATCTAAAGAGCCATCGACAATCAATACACATCAGGGGTTGTTCAGATGTACTCGTCTACATTTTAGGGTGGTGTCGGCTCTCAGAATTTTTCAAAAAGCAATTGATGGAGTGTTACAAGGCATGCCTCCTTAATTAGCCTAATGAAACAAAGAGATAATCTGTGGCACCGGGCTATAGCCACTGGTAAACCTAGTAATATGCAGCTCTACAGGGCTGCTAGAAACTGCTGCACCTGGGAAATCCATGAGGCAAAACAAAGAATACTTCAAAGGCGAGCTCGCTAACTCATAGGGCAGCAGCCGTAACTTCTAGGTGAAGCTTAAGGACCTTACAGACAAGCCCAATAGTTTCCTCTTCCCTGCTCCAAGTAAATGGTATTAACACACAGGACCACAATCTGATAACTAATGCTTTTAACCACACTTTCACTGACCCAAGTGGCATACTCCCACCCGACTTCTACGACCCTCCCAGCTCTGCCCAAGTTGCTGCCTCTTCTACCGCCGCCCCAAATATACCTCCCTTCTACTTCAGACGTGTAACGCAGTATGAGGCCAGAAAGTACATACAGCGAGTCATAGAAAATTCCAGGTTCAGTGGTGACACCTGGGACCTTAAACTTCTCTGCCTCTCCCTTGAATCTGCCATTGCCCCTTTCACCAGGATCCTTAACTTATCTCTCTCCCTTAGACAATTCCCCAGCCTTTGTTTGGAAAGCTATTCTTGTCATGCTGGTCCACAAAAATGGAGACAAGACACAAACTAATAATTATTGTCCTATATCCATCCCCCCAAGCCCTCAAGCACACTGTCACCGATCAGCTTACGAAGTATCTTACCAAATATAACCTACAATGCCCTCAGCAACATGGCTTTAGAAAGTCACATAGTACCACCACCACCCTACTGGCTTACTCCAGTTACATCCATAAGGCCTTCGACGATGGCCACTTAGTTAGATCAATCTACATTGAGGTAACTAAGTCTTTTGATACAGTGAACCACTCCCTCCTGCTCCTCCCCCTCCCCTCGCTTGGTCTCTCCTTGGAGGTTACATTTTGGTTCGGAAGCTACCTTGACGGACGCTCCCAACAAGTCAAGATCTGCGACACCCTCTCAAACAGTCTTCCCACGTGGTCTGGAATCCCACAAGGCTCCATCCTAGGCCCACTACTCTCTAGCTTGTTCATCAACAATCTGCCCACTGCCTGGAACAGCAACATGGTACTGTATGCAGATGATGCTATCCTCTTCTCTCGCAGCCCCGAACCTCGCACGCATATGGCTGACCTTCACTCTAACTTCAAAATGGTAGAGACCTAGTTTCAGCATCTCCATATTAACCAAACTGCCAAGGTCAAGAACTCCAGGATTGGGATCCTTTATCGACATCGACACTTTATGACCCCTGAGGCCCTGAGACTGGCAGTTACCAGCTCAGTCCTCTCGCTTGTTGACTACGGTTTAGTTATCTATGGTGCTGCCTCCGACACCTCCCTAAAGAGAATCTCACTTGTGCTGAACAAGTCCTGCAGACTGGTCTCTGGATCTGACAAACGAACCCATACCTGTGAGCTTTATGAGAGAACCAACTGGCTTCCTCTTCAGGCAAAAGTCACCTATCATATGTGCCTGCTCACAAAAAAGGTCAGTCTTGGCCTTACTCCCCCTTTTACTGAGCACCTAGTGTTGCCGGTGCCTAAAACAAGGTGCACAAGGAACACATCTAAACATTCCTACCTCGTCCCCTTCTACAGGACCTCTCTTGCCCAGTGGACTTTTGCATACAGGGCACCCTCTCTTCTTAATTGTCACCCCCCGATGTCCTTGCTGAACCTAAACTAGGTGTTTTCAAACTTAAGCTTTGTCAGCATCGACTAGCTCTAAATTGCTGTGACTGCTTTACCAAGGCTGGCCTCTGGCCCGCCCCTCTCTATTCTCTACCTCCTCCCTTATCGTCCTCCCTTCCTCTGTGTCCCCTACCTCACATTTCCGCCACTTCACCTCTTCCCTCCACTCTCTCCCATTCACCACTCCCTGACCTCCTGCCTACAGTACACTTCTGCCCCTCTCACTCTCTGCCCTTCCCTCACTCTGTCATCAACCTCTCCCCCTTACCTCTGCCCCCTCATCTCTTTGAGCCTCTCCTCCCTCGCCGGACGCCTCAAGCCCTCTGTACACACACACACACACACACACACACACTATTCTCTATTGTTTCCACCCCTTCCTCCCCTCCCCTCCTCTCCTCTCCTCTCCCCACCTGCACTTTCAGTCCAACCCTTTGCACTTATGGGACTAGGTCAATTTACACACTGCTTGATGTTTCATGTAATCTGTTATACCCTGTAATGTTGTGACCTTGTAACTGCAACTGCCTTGTCTGTAACCCATATTTGTTGTACCACTCCTTGTTTAATGCAGAACTTTTGTAAAAGTACCTTTGGTTCAAAAGTCATTGTAATCCTAGCTCTCAATAAATAAATAAATACTAAATGTTTTGGTGTATCTGGATGACATACTCCTGATGGGACCAGACCAGTAGTCACATTTGGACACTTTATGGACTGTGCTTCAGAGAGTGCAGCAAGCAGGATTGAAACTCTGCAAGGACAAATGTTCATTCTTGACTAAGTCTGTACAGTTTTTGGATCATGTAATTGATGCGCAGGGCTTGTACCCTGTAGGTGATAAGGTGAAAAAAGTATTGGCAATTGCAGAAGCCCCTGCACCAAAGTCAGCGTCTGATCTGAAGGCATATTAGGGGCTTTAAAGTACCACCGATTCTTGCCCAAGTTGTCAACAAGTGTTGGCACCATTGCATTTTCTTTTGTGCAAGCGGATTCCATGGATATGGGAGAAGGCTCAGGAAGTGGCATTCTTGGCGTTTAAAAGTTGCTGCAGTCTTCTCAACTACTGACAAATTAATATACTGAGTTACTGATAGTCCTGGCCTGTGATGCGTCCCAACATGATGTGGGGGACTGTCCTCTCATGTATTAGAGGATGGATCTGAAAAGCCCGTTGGGTTTGCATCACGCATTATGGCACCCATGGAAAAAAACTATTCTCAGTAAGACAAAGAGGCACAGGCCTCCAACCAGGCATTAATTCCCTAGTAGGATCCGATGCTGGAGTGGATTAATGCGCTTGTAACATGGCAAGCAGTTAAAATAATTTTGTTTAGATACTAAGTTGAGAGAATAACTTACGGAGACTGTTTAAAGTTGTTTAATTATGTTTTCTTTATTTCCACATTTAGTAATATTGTGGTTGTTTTCTGTAGCGTTGTATAGAACATGACTATTGAAATCATTGTTTATTTTTATTAGTTGTATTGCTTTCAGTTATTTTTCAAGTCACACAAATCTATGTAAAAAATCACTCATTATAACATGAAACCGCTATGTAGAGTAAGCATTGTAGGACTTCTGTTGCAAATTTGCATATTCATTAGCTGATCGGTAACACTGAACGAAACGGCTACACAACAAATTTTTCACCTCTAAAAGGCCGGTTTTATTCCCGTACTGCCTATCCGTCCAAGCAGCTATCCCCATTACGCCACATAAAGCAAATGTCACATCATAAGTACACATTTCTTTGCTTATTGTATAAAACTGTTGAAAACAATATGGTGCAATACAGCGAATACTGCGACAGTGGGAATGAACTTTTACAGCTTTTACTCGGTGGCGATTTTGCAGTGGAACACTATGGTACTGTGCGGGCACTACTAAAAAATGAATGCCCGCTTGTTTTCTCATCATGTGTTACAGTTAGACCAACAGAAATTCTTTATTTTGCTAGTAGTTATTTTGCCATGTTACAATTGCAGTTAATTTCCTTTCTGCCATTCTGTATATATTCTTAGCTGGACATGATATAGTAGGATAAATCATTATTCCAATAATGCTTCCATATATTAAAGAATGTACTTGTGCCAGTAAACAGCCTTGAAAATTTCAGGGAGCATCAAAAAAATAGGAACTTAAAATGCCAGTAAAGTGTCTTTAAGAGTATGTGCCTAGTAAGGATAGTTTAAAGAAAAAAAGTTTGGGGCCTTAAGAAGCCTTGGTAATCTTTTTTTTTTTTTTTTCATTTGTTTCTTTACTTACCTTATCACTATTTTCTGAAAATAATTTTTTTTATTAAATTCTATTGATTTTCAAATTACTTTAAGAGTCACACAAAATAAAATACACCTCATTGCAGAACTATATCTTCATTACTGGCCATTCACATAAAGGGGAAATGTCAGCAATAAGAGCCTCACAATCAAGTGTGAGGCTAATTTCAATTTGCACTTTGTGTAAAAATTTTTTTTTTTTTTTTTTTAAACTTGGTGTAGTGTAGTAGAATGTATTGGGCTAACTTTGCTGACTTCTAAGATTCCATTTTCTATAACCACAAATCCCAGAATCCCCAGTAAATGACATCAGAGTAGGACTGCAGAGCTGGGAGATTCACTAGCTCACAGTAAACATGTTAAAGATTTTATAAGCTAAAATCAGATGTTTGCTAGTCTTGCTGACCCTTTTGTGCTCATGGTGCTTAGCACAGTCCTCTGTGGCTATATCTAGCCCCAGGAGAACAGCAGACCTGCAAACAGAAGATTACAGTTTTAAAAAAAAAAAATGCTGGCATTCACTGTAGGCTGTTGAATCTCCCACTTCTGCAGTCCTCCTCTGATGTCAGCTTTAAGGGAGTCTGGCATTTCTGGTTACAGGAAATATCAGCTTAAAAGTCAATGAAATTAGCTTGACACAATGTACTACACTGCATTAATTAGGTAAAAAAGGTGTTTTTACACATGAAGGGTGACTTGGGCTCAGCCTCACACTTGGGTGTGAGGCTCTTGTTGCTGACAGTTCCCCTTTAATAAACTTACAATATATGATTAGAGCTTATTGTGTATGGAAATCAGCGGCTACTCAAGAGCAGTTGTGCATGTTCTAAAAGTTGTTCTGCATGTTCTGAAAGTTGTTGTGCACGTTCTATCATCACTGCACCTGTGCACCTGCTCGTGCTGACTGCAGCCTGGCACCCGCTTTCATTTTCACGTGTGTGAGGGGATTCCCCTCAGAGCGTGGTAGTGCTTACTAGGCAGAGTCGCTCCTCAAATCACTCAGTTTCTCTGTACCGGTGCTCACCCTCTGTCTCTCTGTATGAATTTTAAGCATTTCTTTTATATATAGGAAGTGCATACTCAGTAGAGCCGCTCCTCAGCTCATCTTCTCTCTCTCTCTCCCCCCCCCTCTGTACTGGCACTCGATGTCACTTGCTAGTTCCCTCTGCAGAAGTATAAACTATAAAAAATAAGGGTGACCATAAACAAGTCATCTTTTGTTTCCATCTCGGGATCGAGACAACAGCATGGACATATGCTGTTATCTCGACCCCTCGATGGAAACACAGGCTTGCTGTATATGGTCACCCATACATTATTTCTTATGTAATAGTTTACTAATAAGTTAGATTATGAAGTTGAGCAGATAACCCATCATCTGTACAAAGACTGCATGTTGAGATCATAAAATTCAGAGAAACCAACCACCAGAAGCTGTAGTAACTGAAGGAAGTTGGACACTGCTTGCGCTCAAGGGCAAATGACCGACAATAATAGGTTTAACAATTCGATCCCTCAGACAGTATATAGTTTGATTTTGTTGATACTACTATAAATCATCTCGTCTAAGGTCAGCACATTAGGAATTCGTGCATGCCATTCCATGACAGTGGTAGTATTTTTTAGCTATTACTGAGATATGTATTTTTATTTATTTTGTTTTTGGTTTGTTTTTTGGGTATGGACTTGGCCCCAACAATACATGACTGTGGTGTAAACTCATTTACAAGACCAAGTGGGAGACTGATTTTTGCTCTTTATTTTCAGTTTATTTTGCCAATTACTAGTGAAAGGAATCCAATGGTATTGATGTATTCAAGTCAGAAAATCATTACTGGTAAGACTGGTAGTGTATTTCAATGAGAAAAAGTACAGTTACGCAAGAACTTACCGTAACAATAGATCTTCAAGAGGAACTCTTGCAGCAGGCTATTACTATTAAGACTACTGCCGCAGGTCTTAGGACCCACCAGAAAAAAACTTAGCTAGCAGTACCCAGCGGGGACCGCCCCCCTGACGTCGTCTCTGCCCCTTCGTCGGTCATGCTACAAAAGGGAGTGGACCCCGGCTCCACCTCAGTTCCCCCGCCAAAGACCCGAGAACAGAACTCAGCGAGAGAACCGGGCAAAGCCCACCCTAGACATGCTGAAAAATTCTCCTGTGGGATGGAGGGCGGGACAGCAGCACCTGCTGCAAGAGCTCCTCTCAAAGATCTACTGTTACGGTAAGTTCTTATGTAACTGTACTATCTTACTTCGAGGGAGAACTCTTGCAGCAGGCTATTACTATTAGGACAGAATCCCAAGTAGTCCCACGCCAAGGAGGTGACTAGCCCTGTGAGGTAGGATGACAGATGAAGTGATGGTAAAGCCTATGGCTGGAGTCAGCAAACTAGGACAAGAGTCCCTGAAGAACTGCCAGGCCAGAAACAGCTCGGCACCTGAAAGCAATGTCCAGACTGTAATGCCTCACGAAGGTGTGCACTGAATTCCAAGTAGCAGCTGCACAGATGTCTCAAAGGGAGACTTTAAGGAGGCGAAGAAGGTAGAGACTCCTCTAGTGGAATGACCTCTGACCGTGCCCAGTTTGTTGCACTTGTTATAGCAGTACACTATGCAGTGTACAAGCCACCAGGAAATGGTCTGGCTTGACACCAGTTTGCCTAGGTGTTGAGGCGCAAAGACCACAAACAATTGCTCCGATTTGTGGTGTGCCACTGTCCACTTAAGGCAGTACCTCAGTGCCCTGTGGACATCAATGTGTGCAGGAGAGACTCTCTCCGATTAGTAGCGGTAGGATAATAAGCTGGAAGGTCAACTGACTGGTTGAGGGTCAACTCAGAGTCCACTTTAGGTAAGAACTTAGGATTTGTTCTGAGGGAAATTCTTTCCCAATGAAAAACAATATAAGGCTCCTTACACACCAGGGCCTACAGCTCGGAAACTCTTCGAGCTGAAATAACAGCAACTAAAAAGGAAACCTTCCAGGAAAGGAAACACAGCTCACATTCCGCTGCAGGCTCAAAGGGGGGGTCAGTTTCTCCAGCACAAAAAGGAGATCCCAGGGAGGGATAGGATCCCTGATGGGAAGTCGCAGGTGTAGAATGCCCCGTAAAAAGGTGCAGGTCACATCCAACTGAGCCAGGGTCCTGTCTCCGAACAGGACATGATAAGCAGAGATGGCTCACATGTGCACCTTTATGGATGAATAACTTAAGCCTTGCTGATATAAGGAGAAGAGATATTGTAATGCTGAGTTCACCGGGCAGAAAAGAGGATCTAGACAGTGGGACAAAGCCCAAAGGCAGAATTGCTTCCACTTCATGGCATAAGTGGAGCGGGTTGAGGGTTTCCTCGCAGAAACAAGGATGTCCAACACCTTTTGAGTGGCCTCATACCTGGATTTGAAGTCGTATGCAGGAGCCAAGCATGAAGGTGTAGGGACCTGAGATCTGGATGCACCAGCCTGTCCCGATCCCGGGACAGCAGCTGTGAGCATATTGACAGCGGAATTGGAGGTTCAGAGGACAACCGCTGAAGCAGTGGGAACCAAATCTGCCGGGGCCACAGTGGGGTGATCAGAATCATCTTAGCCCCCTCGGCCTGTACCTTCAGCATTACTCGCTGAAGGAGAGGGAAGGGAAGGAAGGTGTAAAGAAACTTCCCTGCCCAGCAAAGGGACAACGCATCTGGCCAAAAAACACCAGGCGAGTGCTCTCGCGAGCAAAAAACTGGCAGTTTGGCGTTGTGTGGAGACACAAAGAGGTACAGCTCTGGACGACCCCATGTGTCGAACAGCTGGTCCACTACAGACTGTAGCAGCTCCCACTCATGCACCCTTGACTGAGACCTGCTGAGGCTGTCTGCCAAGTCGTTTTGGGTGCCTGAACATGGACAACGGGCAGCAAGATGAGATGCTCCCGTACCCAATACCAGACTCTCATCGCCTCCCTGCACAGGAGGTGGGAGTGAGTTCACCCTTGCTTGTTGATGTAAAAGACAAGCACTATGTTGTTGGTCTGCATGAGAAGAGAGCCTAGCATGAGGTCCTCTTGAAAAGCCTTTAGGGCGTTGAGGACCACCCGCATTTCCAGAACATTGATGTGGAGGATGCGCTCCTCCGGAGTCCAGACACCCAGAGTCTGGTGATCCCCGAGGTGCTCCCCCCAGCCCAAACTGGAGGCATCTGTTGTCAGAGTCCAGATTGGGCAATCCTGATGAAATGAAATCCCTCTGTCTAGATTCAAAGGGTCCAGCCACTAACGTAGGGTCCTCCTGACCAGCTCTGAGATCCTGACCAGATGGTCCAGACTGTCAACAGCCCTGGTCCCACTGCACCCTGAGCATCCACTGTGGGACCCTCATGTAGAGGCGGGCCAAGGGAACTACTGTGATGGCCACCGCCATGTGCCCCAGAAGTCTGAGGAAGGTCCTGGCTGGGACCTGCGGGGTTACTACGACCTAACTGGCCACCTCTCTCAGGTGAACTCTTTCTTGAGGAAAAAGAGCCATGCCCTGGACTGAATCCAGGACCTCACCTATAAAGACGAGTCTTTGGCTGGTCTCTGGGGAAGACTTTGGTGGGTTCAGTGTGATCCCCATGTCTCTGAACAATGTATAAGTGTCTCAGAGAGCTCAAAGCAAGTGCTCTCTCGATGGGGCCGCCAGGAGCCAGTCATCGAGGTAAGGAAAGACGTAATGTCCCTTGCACCTTAGAGCCGCAGTTACCACTGCAAGGCATTTGATGAAGACTTGAGGAGCGGAGAAGAGGTCAAATGGAAGAACCCGGAACTGATAATGTTCCCCCTGTAAGTACAACCTCAGGAGCTTCCTGTGAGGGGGAAGATCTCGATGTGCATGTAAGCATCTTGCATTTCCAAGGAACAGAGCCAGTTTCCCTGGTGCAGCAGAGGAATGAGACCTGGAAGGGTCACCATCCTGAACCTTCAGCATTCTATATAAATTGTTTAGAGAGCGGAGGTCCAGGATGAGCCGAAGAGCTTGTGTCTTCTTTGGAACCAGGAAAAAATGGGAGTAATACCCTTTCTCCACTGCCACAGGGGAACTGGCACTATTGCATTTTTCTGCAAGAGGGCCTGGGATTTCTCCTTCTATAAGAGGGATGTGAGAAAGAGGGTATCTTGAAGACCTTGGTGGAGTTTCTGGAGGAATCTGGGTGAACGCCAGAGTGTGTGTCCTCTCCTTATGATGTCCAAGACCCACTGGTCTGATGTGATAGAGCCCCATCCCTCCAGATGGAGGGAGAAGCGACCCCCTACTGCCTCCTGAAACATCCGTCGAAAGGGGGTGGCAGTGGCAGAGCAGGGGGTTGGGAGAGAGGTGTGGGAGGGCTTGGAGCCTCGAAAAGGTGCACCACCAGGTTGCTGGTTGCTGGCTTTCCTTTTGAAGCTGCCTCTCTGTCCCTGGTTCTTACCACAGGCTTATTGGCCTGAGGGTTTATGAAAAGGCCCGCTTCTGGAAGCATCTCTGGTCCCCCTTATACATTTTGCAGATGGACCAAACAGACTTGCCCGACTCCTGTAGATGAGAGATCAAACCCTTGGTCTCCTGCCCAAAAAGGACAGAACCGTGAAATGGGAGGTCCCTGATTCCAGACTGCAGATCGTTCCGAAAGCTGGAGCATCTCAGCCATGAGTGGCACTGAAGGCAGACACCCGACGCTGACACCCTGGCCATCGTATCTGCAGTGGCGTACGAGGCATGCAGAACATGCGTGCCTACTTTTGAGCCTGATTTAATCACATCCAGAAGTTCCGTCTTTTCTGCAGAATCTGGCAAGGCACTGGCAAGCTCCTGTCCCTTCTCCCACAGTGCATTCTGGTACTGGACCATATGCATAAGAAAATTAAGGGAACAGATGAAGCAGGTGGAGGCAGAATAAACTTTCTTGCCCACCTGGTCCAAGAAACGGGACTCCTGGTCGGGAGGCTGGGAGCTTAGATGCTTTGGCTGCTTCGGCTTGTCATGAGCAGCCGCAATCACCATGAAATCCATCTGAGGGTTTTCCGCCAGAAAAGGCTCATCCCTCAGGGCCCTGTATAGCCTGTCCGACTTTTTGGGAACAACCGGAACTGAGGCTGGATGCTTCTAAGTTGTCCTGGTAAGTCATGGAATGTGTTGACCAGAGAAGGCACCACCAGGGGCTTGGGCTCCTTCTGCCTCAGGTAGCGAGCCAGTCTCCGGTGTTCTGGATCCAGGTCCTCTGTCTCCCATTCATTAGTGGCCCGGATATGTTTCATGACATCAATGAAAGTGGGATTGTCTGAAGGCAAACAGGGTAGATCCCTATCATTAGGAGATCCTCCAACTCTTGAGAGTGATGAGGAAGAGGAGAAAGACCTGCTCCTGGACCTCGAAGTGTCCGAGCCAATTCTACGGGGACTACCCTCTGTAGAACATCGGTGACTCCTAGACCGACACCGGTCCTGAGACAGACGATGGCTCCTGGACGGACGATGGAGCGGGGACAGACACCTGTCCTAAGACCGGCGTCTGCTACAGAAGCAATCCCACCTAGAGGAAGACCTGCAGTGGCAGCTGCAGGATCTGCTCCTAGGCTTAGACCGACTATGACTGACCAACCTCAAATGGCATCATCTACGGTCTCCGGACCATGACTGGGAACGTACAGCCGTGGGGGAGCAAGCTTCTGAGGTCACATGCTGGTCCTCAGGGGTTTTAGCCAGCAAGCAGACGGGCAAACCCCCAGGCTCCTGGTTGTCCAGTCGGTCTGGAACCAGTGTCTGTCCCAGTTGGGGTGGAGGGGTGTCTTTATGGACCTGGCTCCACCAAAAAGGAGAAAAGTTCTCCCAGCTCCACCTTACTAAAATGAGATACTGCCACCCCCTGTGGGGGAATCTGAGAAGTTGGGGGTCCGGAAGGGCCCACGGGGAGGAACCCGAGGATAAGCCCTCCGGAGTAGAGGCCCTAGGGGCTGGCATCGGTACCTTGACCGGCGTCAGCTCACAGGTAGCCTCATCGGCTACAGGCACTTTGACCGGTGCCGGTGTCTTAGCCGGGGCCGGATCCGACGTGGCCGACTTAGGAGGGCAGGACCCAGAGGGGACCTTAGCCTAGGAGTCCCGGTCTTTTCCAGTCAGCTTACCGGAGTCCAGTAAGGGTGCAGTCAGGGCCTTCTTTGGCAGGGCCGGGGCTTGTGCTGAAGTGGAGACCTTAGTCGACTCCGCCGGGGCAGAGGACACATGCAGTGGCGCAACCTTCATTTTGGAAGGCTTAGAAGCAGAGGAAGTAGCTCCCGACGGGACCGCTGTCGATATTTTGGAGGGAGCTGCACGCCTCGATTTTTCTCCATGCCTGGAATGCTTGAAGCGGTCGGACCCGCCCGAGCCGGAGGAAGAGGCCTTCCTGTGGGGAGAGCTGGATCTTGAGTGGTGGTAGGACCGGCTACGGTCCTTGTCGTGGGACTTTTGGGACTTCTTCCGGCTTTTGCCCTTGTCCCCAGGGGAAGATTGCAGGACATCCATCTCTTGCTCAAGCAGGTGAGCTTTCAAGGCCTTCAGGCGTCTAATCCTAGTCATGCTAGTCAAACCCTTGCAAATCTTGCAGGTGCTGAGGTTGTGGTCTGTTGCCAGGCAGAAGACACTGGTCATGGCCATCCTTGGATGGAATTTGGCAGCCACAGGCGCACTTCGACTTCTTGGGACCGGAGGAAAAGACTGACGACGGTGACAACATGCGACAGTACCAAGGTCGAGAGGGAGAGAATGAACTGCAAAAGGGAACGAAACACAGAGAGAGAAAAAAAAACACACGATATAAATTGTTGAAAAAAAAAAAAAACAGTAGATTTGCTGGAATTGCTGTGAAAATTCACTAAGAACCTGCCAATGGGAGCAGGTCTGAGGCGGGAAAGAACTGAGGTGGAGCCGGGGTCTGCCCCCTTTTGTAGCATGACCGAGCTTGCGGCGGAGCCGAATCAGGGGGCAGTCCCGCTGGGTACTGCTGCAAGTTTTTTCCAGTGAGTCCTGGGCTCAGTGCAACAGTCCTAATAGTAATAGCCTGCTGCAAGCGCTCCCCCTCAAAATAAGATCATTAAATCTGTTTGCAGTTGTGTTTTTTTAAGAGAAAAAAGCCTCCAGCCCCGTCTACCTGAAGGCTACGGGAGACGCTGCCACTGACGGAGGCAGGAACATACCCCAGTCCAGCCTCCTATCCTACCCACCCAAAGGCTACAGGAGACGCCTCTGATGCAGGCAAGAACATACCCCAGTCCAGCCTCCTGCCCTGCCCACATGATGGCTACGGGAGACACCGATGACGACGCAGGCAGAAACATACCCCAGTCCAAGCCTCCTGCCCTGCGCACCTGAAGGCTATGGGAGATACCGCCAAGGCAGGCAGGAACATATCCCAGTCCAGGTATACAGAGTGCAGCTCTCTTGTGAAACCTGGAAGCAAGGATTTGAGCTGGACGCCATTTTCTCTGCGCAGTCAGTTCAGCTACAGGATTGGCACTATCAACTCAGCAAGGACTTGCCTTCTTGGTCGTGATGCAGCAGACTTGATTCTAAACTTCTCTGGTAATCTCAGGCAATTTAAACCAGTCTGCCAGCAGCCAGTTTCAGCAAGAAATACTGTAAAACAGTATCTTCCTTGTTTAGAAACTGCCTTTCCTGAACAATTTAGAGATTACTGTAAAAAATTTAAGTCTCAGCTCACACTGAAATGGCAAAGTCTAATTTCAGGAGCTGCATTAATTTAAGTATCAGCTCACTCTGCAAGTGCTGTTCCTGACTTTTTTTTATGCCACCCATCCACCCCCGCCCCGGCTCTCTATTAAATAGGCTAGCAGCCCTGAAAATCCCACCCTCCTGATCCAACAAGCCAACTGGAGAAGGAACAAAACAGAAAGCCTAACTTAACTCGTTGGGTCCAGGTGGCCATTTTGGCTCGGGTTCAGCAATGGATGGTTCTGACGCTGTATGGTAGCTACTGAACCCAATGGGGTTTAAAAGAACATAACAGCTGTAAAAAGGAGTAGTCTACAGTGTGCAAAACTCAGAGGATAAAAAGGATACAAAATTGAATAAATGCTGGGCATGTCTACCCAGAGTTCCTCATATGTCCCCACATTAAAGTGCAACCAGGTGGGCCTGAGAACAGAAACACCAGCTTAATATGAAGCTGTAGACTGTCCTGCTAAACCAGAAGAGCAACATTTGCTCTTCCAATCCCTGTTAAAAATAGACAAACACCAGCTCAAAAATGCTCCAGGGCGTAAAGGTCTCAACCTTGTACGTCCTGGTCATCCTCAGCTCTGATGTCATCCTGACCCATATATGCCAAGCACACAAACAGCCAGACAGCCCTCCCCAATACAACTGCCCTAACATTAGCACCCTGAGCGAGCCCTCTATCTTGGTAATCAACCATAAAGGTCTCCAGCAAAGAGGGAACATATGCAAAATAATGTGCTACACAAAAGATCGGAGGCAAAGGATCCCCCTCCCCATGTCATGGCTCATAATCAAAAGCCTGACAAAAATGACGTTACTACTTGGGGGCCATATCGAAACAAACCCTGCCCCAGCCCCGCACCAATGCCAGCAATACCTCCCCTACAGTATCAGAATGGGCCAACTCTAGGGGGCTAAGAATAACCCATGTGAATATAAACAGTCTAAGGCAAAAAATACATGAAGTAGAAGCCTGAGAGAGTTTATATGCCCCACATATATTGACCATATCAGAAATCTGGTTAAAACCCCATATACATAGAAGCAAGCACAGTGCAGAGCAGTTATGGGGGTCTCCCACTGGAGCCGCATCAGAGTTTGGGGCCACATACACAGCTCTGTAAAGGCAAACCAAGCCACAACCCCTAAAGGGGATCTCAGCAGCCATAGCCGCACTGTTGGGGGCTCCCGGAGGAGCCATACCAATGGGCCACATCCGCGGCTAGAGGAGGAGGAGGCGGCGGCAGCAGCAACCAACTGGGTCACCGGAGCATTCAATGGCACCAAATTTCAATGCTGTTGGGCTATGTAAGGCCAAAGCCCAGCCGACACACACAGAAGCAAGCAGCAGTGCAGAGTAGTTGGTGGGGGGCTCCCATTGGAGCTGCATCAGGAGTTCGGGGCTGCATCCATGGCTTATGAGGGTGGCTGTAGATGCACCTGAAGGGAGATATTGGTGGCCGTAGTCCTATTGGAGGGGGGCTCCTGCTCCCGCAGGAGTCACACCAGTGGAACGCATCCATGGCTAGAGGAGGAGGAGGAGGCAGCAGCGTTGGCTAATCAGGTCACCAGAGTGCACAAGGGTGTCAAATTCGAACACAGCTGGGCTATATAAGACCAAAGCAAAGCCACACACAGAAGCAAGCAGCAGTGCAGAGTTTTTTAAGCAAGCAGCAGTGCAGAGTTTTTTCTCTCACCCTCCTGTCGCACACCACCTCCATTATTAAATGGGCTGGCAAAGCCACTCCCAGTAGTGGTTTCGCCAATCAGGAGCGGGCAGGAGGAGGAATACCACAAAAGGAGTGGACACAAGGCGAACTTTGGGGCAGGGATTGCTTCAGCTGGAGAAACTTGCATCTTTAACCAAGGTACTGTGATTACATCCAGAATGTTGTACTGTTCCATTTTTGCAGCATAACCAAAGGTACTGGGACATTTATGGGTCATCTGTGGATGTTATGGGTTCTGTGACTCTAGTGGGTGATTAGCATTCCTTGCTGTAATTGGTTGGGAAATCACTTAAGGTTCTACTTCGGAAATCAAGGAAGAAGGGATTGTTACAATTCAATTTGTCTCTTTCTGCAATCATTAAATTAACTGCATAGTCAAGAGGAGGCCTTATCCTGACCTCACAGTAGAGACAGAGATATTAAAATTGCTTAGGGTTGGAGGAACATCAGTGCATAGTTACTTAGCAAAGGGTCCGAATCAGTGTTGGCAATAGGGTACAGTCAGGATTGGATATTGCATTGTTATACTGCAGCATTAGGGCCTGTACAGTTCTTGCAATAAGATAGTCATTATTGGCTATTGAATTTTGTACTGCAGCATTAGGGCCTGTGCAGTTATTGCATTGAACGTTAGCATTTTTAGTACACTTAAGGAACAGCGTTATACACTTTTAAGGACAAACTGCTATACTAGTTAGAAATTGTTTTAGCTTTTCATTAGAAATCTCTTTAATTTTTCAATAGTTTAAAACTGTGAAAAAGTGGGGTAGGATGTGGAGCAGCTGGGACATTAGGAGGATGGGGAGGTGGAGAGAACAGGAAAGAGGATCGGCAGGGGAATGGAGGGGGCACGAAGGTAAAGTGAGGGTGGGGGGTGGCTGGGATTTAAAACACGAGGTGAGGGACCTAGCAGGATAGTGAGATGTTGTGGTGCACATGGCCGCACTCTGGAGTTTAGGAGCATGCACCATTTGTGTAAGAGTGTTTCACCTGAAAAGTGAGATTAGGAGTTAAGGAGGTTGATGGATCACTTGATCATGGAAGCGGGGAATGGAGGGAGAAGTGGCGGAGGTTCGGAAGCTCAGGATGAAAAACCTGCCTGCTCAGATGGGAGGAGGGACAGTGGGGATGTTGGAGAAGGTAACAGACCAGTAACCAGACTAAGCAGGGATAAACTGGTGGGGGGTAGTAAGGGGAGGGTGGAGGTCTTGCTACTTAAGGTCACCTTGGAGTTCAAGAGTCAAACATAGTTTGGCAGGAAGTGGTCAGCAGTAGAGGGAGAGGAGGCAAGGCCAGAGCTAAAGGGGATGGTAATGTCAACTTTGGAAGAGGGTAAGAGGCAGTGGCACTGCAGGAGGTATTGAGGGGAAAACAAGTATACGCCTTTACAGAAGTTATGGGGGGGGGGGACAATGGGTGTACGCCGATACAGGAAGGTTGCAGCACGGGTGAGCAGGGGAAGATGGAGAAGGATGATGGTGAAAGGGCTGTGCAAGAGGGGGAGGAAGTCAGAGGGTAGGCAGGATACCTGAAGGAACAGCCAAGGGCAGGGCTGGGATCAGGAGTAAGGGGGTGTTGGGAGCAGAGCTCAACTCAGGCACGCGTGAACTAGTAGGGGGAGGAAAGGATAGGGCTAGAGCAGAGGCTGCAGATCAATCTCCAAGAAGGGGAGGGGCCCTGGGAGTAGAAAGTGGGGGGGGGCCCTGATAGCAGGGGAGGGTAAGCAGCGAGAGGGTGCTTGGGGGAGGAGAGGAGAGGAGAGGAGAGGCAATGCAGGCAGGCAGAGAGAGGGCAATGGGTATTAGTAGGCAAGGCACAGTGGCCGGGGAAAAGAGGGCCCTGGTTATGGGGGATTCCATTATTGGGGAATCAGGTGGGGTGAACCAAAGGGGAGCATCGGGAGCTCTATAGTTGTGGAATGTATGACGGTAATGATGCTGTTTAAGGTAGGATACCTTGTGTACTCCATGGTAAAAAAGCATGGGAGGAAGCCCCACATTATGGTACACATCAGTACAAACAATGTGGAGGAAAACTGTGTAACAATTGCAGGCCAGACACCGGGAAGTGGCAAGATTATGTGTAGCTGAGAATTGCACTATCTCCTTTTCAGAAATCTTGCCAGTACCGAAGCGTACTAAGGAAAGAAAACAGAAAATCAGGGAACTCAACAGCTGGCTAAGGGAGTGGTGTCAGGCTACGGGGTAAGGTTTGGTGAAAGACTGGGGACTACATGTGAAAATAAAGAACTTTTGGCTATGAACCAGCTTCATTTAAGCAAGGAGGGGAAGGAGGACCTTAAGAACAAGCTGGGGGAGTATATATCTAGGCAGTGGGATTTAAACTAGAAGAGGGGGAAGGGCTAAAGAGCACTGGGCTCTTGAACAAGTCTGGAGGGCATAGCCTCTCCCCCCACACTAGTGGGATAAAAGGAGTAGGGACCGACCTTGGAGGAGGGGGGCAGGTTCAGGGAAAATGTGGGTAGGGGCTGGAAAATTGTTCTGATTAATGTATGGAATCTGGAAAACAAGATCCTGAAATGACAGACATTGCTGGTGGGGGGGAGGGGTGGATGTGGCTGCAGTCACAGAGACTTGGGCCACCCAGTATCATGACTATGACATGAAAATTCATGAGTATACAGCAATTAGAAAGAACAGGACAGTGAGTAGAGGGGGAGGGGTCACATTGGTTGTCAGGGATGGGATAGTATGCAGCAGAGAGGAGATGGGGGGATAACATGGAGGCTGTATGAGCTGTGACGCTCTGCCACCTGCTTATTGTTATATTGTATAATACTTGTGTTATAAATAAAATGTGTATGGTATGTGACTGCCTGCTTTAGGATGGTAGTCAGTGTAAGGAGACTTGACCTTTGACCTCAAAAGTGCCAGTGTGAGGAAACTACTGATTAAAGCCTTCCTTCCAGCGGGGCAGTTTATTACCCCTTATAACCTGCTCCTGCTTTTGAAGCTGAGAACTAAATATGAATTTTATGACCCTAGCAGGAAGGGAAGTCATTTGGCTGATCCTTTGTGGTTTTCTCACTTAGCAGAGAACTAGTGACAGATTGTGGGGCTATGAAACATCAAAGGGAATGTTTTGCTCAAAGAGAGTCATATTTTGGAAAATTGCTAGTTGCTGATTTTCACAGTAATAAAACATACATCCTTGTGGATATCCATACTCAAATTACAGATTTATCACAGATCTAACAGTGACCTCATGGGTGACATCACCAGGAGGTGGGGAAAACTAACTTTTGAATATTGCCTGCATCTGACAAGTTGTGGCAGAATTCCCTGAAAATCAAAGACACACACAGTCTGTGGACCGATAACTAAGCACTTTAGAAGGATGATTCAGCTGGAACTTTGAAGTATTTGTGGTAGACGTCTTTGTGTTCTGTAACTTCCCATTTATTTTATGTGACTGTAAGTTATTGATATATTTGTTCTGTGTTTGATATTTTACTAATTTTACAATTTTTGGTAAACAATAGTTTCCTTGAAATACTGCCTGTGTCTTCTCAGTTTTCTTTTGCATGTGAATGCTGAGCCAGTGTTTTTTTTTTTTTGTTTTTTTTTTTTTAAACTTTATATTTTTTTGTTATGAACAGCAAGCTGCACATTTCCAGCAGAGACAGGACAAATGTTAGAGATAAAGACACACTGAGGGCGCCACTCCTCTCATTACACAGCATAAAATTTTGTCTACTGCGAAAGATACATCTGGGGGGTGTACTAAAAGGAGGAATCCTTATGAGTCCATTAGTCCATCTTAAGCTGTTTTGTGAAACCCAAGAGCAGCATGGAAAAAGCAAAAACAGTAATTCTATATATGTAAACTTATGTCTTTTTCTCCTCAGATGAGGGGAAAGTAACATCCATGCATTAGCTTATATATATGCACACTTATGGTGCTAAATACAAGATGAGTAATACTACGCCTCCATAGCCTTCATTCTAAGTCAATTAGTACATTTAATAAACCTTTATGAAGAAATAGGAGCTAAAATATGGTCAAATTATTTAAACAGATACCCGCGCAAATAATTGTAGCTATTAGGAACAGGACCAAATAATTAGCGCAAAACTTATAAAGTATAATTACAATTTTGCAGTCCCACTATGTATTTTATGCGTTTACTCACGCACTATCTCAAGGGGGGAAACTAATCAGTCTCTCTACATATTTCAATAATTTCTCCTCTCAGGTCATGAAATCCAAACGTCCGTTCACGATTCATCCTCCTCAGAAGAATGTTTGATCTGATCTCTTGAGCGTCTTCTTGGGGCCTGCTTCTGGATCCAACGGTCTGCTTCCTCCGGTTCTGAAAAGATGAAAATTTTTCCGCAGTGGATAATCCTTAGGCGAGCCGGGAATAACACATTATGCTGAATCCCTGCTTCTCGAAGGAGTGCCCTGGTGCCTTCAAACAACTTGCGCCTTTGCCTCGTGGCGTAGCTAATGTCTGGGAAAATACTAATTGATTCACCTTCGCATAACAAGGTTTTATGTTGCCTTGCCATGGCTAGAAGGTAGTCCCTTGTTGCCACACCATCCGTCACTGCCAAAACTGCTCGAGGAGCCTCCGCATTGTCTGGCTTTCCCCGTCTGGTTATCCGGTAGGCTTTTTGAATTCTCCTCACACATTCCTTGGCTTCTTCTCCAAATTGCTGTATTAACCAGTCTTGTAGAAATAAAACTAGGTGGTCTCCTTCACATCCCTCCAGAAAACCTAGTAGCCGAATATTGGGAGCTCTGATTTGGTTCTCCAAAGTCTCCAGTCTCATACGTAGGTGCCCATTCTCTTTCACCAGAGTAGTACTGACCCCCATAGCAGCATCGGAACGCTTTTTAGCTTCGGAAGATTCAGTTGTTACCAGTTCCATGGAGGTTTCCAAGTTGGTCACTCGATTGGCAATGCCATCCATTTTCTCTGCCAACATCGAAACAGAGGCTATAAGTCAATTTATTTTTTGGCCCAGTGATTGTAAAGTTTCTTCACCAGCGCTCTCAGAGTCTGGGGCCTGCGAAGTAGAACTAGACCGCGTGGAGGAGGAAGCCAGAGCATTTTTAGTTTTAGCTCTGTCTAGGTAGGTACGATCTTTCCAAGGATTTCCCATCCTGAGACAGAGAACTTCCGATTCAGTTATCTTTCAAGAGTTCATAATTTGTGACCAAAATAACTCAGTTTTAAAAGTTATAAACCAAGCAGCTTAGAGGAGCAGCATTAAGAAGCAGCCATCTTGCTCGGGCTCAACAGCGCCCCACTAAGCCAGTGTTTTAAGTTTGACAGATGTTAAGGGCTTGAATGTGTTACTAATCTTGCTAAAGATAAGAATATACCTAGGTTTCATACCAAGTCGTAACGGTACATTTTGGAAACCTGGCTGGGTGCCACTGGGTGAAGGACTGTACTGCATTCCTGAAGAGGGTACATATCTGAGCCGGTTAACTGGGTGTGCTAGCATAAGGTTCACATTTGACCCCCAGAACTTGAGGCAAGTAGGTGATTTGGACCCAAAACAGACAGGAGGTTTACCCTGTCTGTCCCCTGTTCATACCATCGCACTTCGAGGTTGGAACTGTGGGGGCAGAGGGCCTGACCCACAGAGCGCGTTTGTGACATGGGCCTCACTGCAAGATGGTGGAGGGAGGAGCGTTAATCTGGGTGTGGTCTATAGTCCACCCACGCAGTCAGAGAGCATGGACAGGGAGCTAATAGATAACCTGTGGAGGAATTGCAGAAGGGGGGAGATGTGATCCTGGGGGATTTTAACATGCCAGTGTTTGGACTGGAGCGCCATGGCGTTGGCATCAGCAAAGGAGCAAAGGGTGCTTGACGCACTCCAGTACAAATTCCTGACTCAGCTTGTTGAGGAGCTGACTAGGGAGGGAAACATACTGGGCTTGGTCCTAGCTGATGGGGAACAGGTCAGAGATCTGGCAGTGGAAGCCCTGCTGGCTGTAGTGACCATCCAACGGTATGATTTACCTTAGACTTGGGGAAGGAGAGGAACCTAACAAAGACCACAGTAGTGGACTTTAGCAGGGCAAACTTCAGGGAGATGGCAGATACACTCAGGGGTCATATTAGCAAAATCAGGATAGGGAAGGACACGGAGCGGCAATGAGAAATCATGAAGCAGGGTATCCTGGAAGCCATGAAAACCTGTGCCAGGTCACTAAATCAGATGGCCAGTGCCAGGAAACCCTGCTGGTGGACAATGGAGGTACAAGAGGAAGTAAGGAATAAGAGGCTGTCCTTTAGAAGGAACAAATACTCCCACAGTGAGGCTGACCTAGAGCAATATCAGAGGATTTCCAGGGAGGCTAGCAGAAAGGTTAAAGAGGCCAAGGCAGATAAAGAGCTTAGATTAGCAAGAGGAATAAGGGAGGGGAGAAGGAATTCTTTAACTATATTAAGGAGAGGAGGAAAGGCGAGGGGCAGATGAGAAAGCTGAGGAAGAAGGTGGTTGGGTGGGGGGGTGGAGCAGGCTGAAGTGTTAAATGACTTCTTCAGCTCCATCTTCACTAGGGAACGGGATGGGCCATTGCCTCAGGGAGGGGACAGGAAAGGGGCAATGGGGGAGGCTCTCACGGACAGAGACAGTGAGATCCAGGTAGGGAGAGTAAGGGAGGCTCTCAAGTCCTTGAGGATGGATAAAGCTCCAGGGCCAGATGGCATCCATCTGAGGGTTCTGAAGGAACTGGCAGATGTCCTGGCAACTCCGCTGATGGAACTATTCAATTCCTCGCTCCAATCAGGATGGCTCACTCCTGACTGGAGGTTGGCACATGTAGTGCCCCTCGGGATAATCTGGGGAACTACAGACTAGTCAGCTTGACATCCATAGTGGGGAAAATGTTGGAGGCCATCTTAAAAGAACGTATGGTGGAGTTTCTGGAGGTAAATGGTTTTCAGGATGAAAATCAACATGGGTTTGTCCAGGGGAAATCGTGTCAAACAAACCTGGTCGAATTCTTTGACTAGGTCCCTGGATAGAGGAAAGTCGGTTGATGTTCTATACCTGGACTTCAGCAAGGCTTTTGATTCAGTCCCACATGGGAGACTAATTTGGAAATTAAGGACTGGGGGTGGGAGAGAAGTTGGTGGGGTGGGTAGCTTATTCGCTTGAGAATAGGCAACAGAGGGCGGTGGTAAGGGGTGAAGTCTCGACACCAAGGAAGGTCATCAGTGGGGTCCCACAAGGCTCAGTCTTGGGCCCTATCCTATCCTTTTTAATGTGTATGTTTCAGACACCAGGAAGGGGATAGGTAGTAAAATGAGCTTATTTGCTGATACCAAATTGGGGGCGGTGGTGGATAGTGAGGAGGGAAGGAAGGCACTACAGGGCAACCTGCAGAAACTAGAACACTAGGCCAACACATGGCAGCTGGGGTTCAATCCACATAAATGCAGTGTTCTGCATCTCAATAGTAGAAACCCTGAGTATATCTACCACTTGGGGGGCATACAGCTGACTGGAACAACAATGGCAAAGGACTTGGGGGTTATGACTGATGCTAAAAGGAACATCTCGCAGCAATGCAGGAGGGCAGCGGCTAAGGCAAACAAAATGCTTGGGTGTATAGCCAGGGGGATAACGCCCAGGAGGAAGGAGGTTACACTTCCCCTGTACACCTCACTGGTGAGGCCTCATCTGGAGTACCGTGGGCAGTCTGGCGTTCACGCCTCAAAAAGGACATCACACTACTGGAGACATTCTAGCGAAGGGCAACGAGGATGATCAGTGGTCTGGAGGAGTTGTTATATAAGGACAGACTCAGACAGAAGAACATGTACTTCCTGGAGGACAGGATGGATAGAGGGGATACAATAGAGACCTTCAAATACCTGAAGGGGTTCAACAGGGGGAACAGGGAGTGTTTGCTCATGCTGAGGGAAGAGGGGACTACAAGAGGCCATAGGCTAGAGTTAGCAGGGGGGAGGTGAAGTGTCACTATTTCACAGAGAGAGTGGTGGCATCCTGGAATGCACTGCCAGATGATCTGGTAAAAATGGGAACAGTGGGAATTTTCAAGAAGGGATGGGACAGGCACAGGGGTACGGGATGGGGAGGCAAGGAGATCACAGGGGTAGTACAGGGAGAAGAAGAGGGAAGGAGGACAAATGGAGGGTGGTAGAGCAGTTGAGGTGCATTACCAGTGAGCTGCATCAGGCAGACAAGCTAGACTGTTAGGCCTAATCTGCTGGCAACTATGTATGTATGTATGTATGTAATTGGTCATGAGGTAGAGATAAACGGCTTCAAAACTTTCAGACAGGACAGGTCTGAAAAAAGGAGGGGTTGAGTCATGATTTATGTTAGATCCACTCTAAATGCCTCCAAGCGGACAACTCCTGCCCTAGTTAACACCAGCTGTGAAGCCATATTCTTAACCCTAACACTGGGTGGAACCAAACCTGCTAATAGGATGTGTATACAACCCTCCCAAGGCAGCGACAGTAGCCCTAAATTCCCTCACAGCCTTCCTACCAGACCTCCCCAGGGGGGAGAAAATAATACTGGGAGACTTTAACCTACACTGGGGGCCTAAACTGAATAAGGAACTAGAAAAAACCCTACTAGAGGCTAACATAACACAATTGATCCAGGAACATATGGAGGTTAAACATGAAAACAGGGAATCATTCTAATTTGGACTGGATCCTGGCCTCCAATCCTGACAATTTCAAATTGGTAGGTACTCTCGCCAATTCCCTCAGCGACCATTCCCCCATATTCGGAATATGGAAGAACAGCGACCACACACTGCCACCTAGAATTATTTGGACATGGATCTACTCAAACTTTAATGAAAATTCCTTTCTCAAAACACTAGGAGAGGTGAACTGGTCACAAATTAAACATGACCCAACCCTGGACACAGCCCTAGATTTCTTCATTACAAGTTTTCTATCGCCTGCTCCGTGGCGCTGAGCGAAGGGGTTCACTCGGCATGCTGGTGACCAGAGTTTGCGCCCTGAGCTCGGGTACCAGGAGCCTAGGAGCAGAGACCGGCAAGGGAGGGGTTTCATACGCATCCATTGAACACTTCCCTCCCGGGAGGGGTGGGTTCTGCCTGGGGACCTGTGAGCAGATTGGCGTCATGCTTGGGGGACGTGCTGCCTCCACACTCCCCCTGCATGCCCCCGGCCCAGGAATACCTCGCACTTACAGAAGGCTGAGAACTGTAGTAGGCGGGGCACAGAAAACAGGAAATAATGCCCCTGATTGACCGGATGATGAGCGCCTTGGCCCCTGCTGCCCGAAGCCTCGGATCCAGCCCTGCAGCACCTGGGATGCGATGTCAGAAGCTGAGGCCATTCCTTACCAGAAGAGAGGGAACCTCCCTTCACAGGGATATGTCAGGCTACCCAAGGGGGCTGGGGGAAGGTGGCAGGAGGTCAGAGGGTGGCAGATAGGGCGCTGGCACTCCAAAAGAGTGGCTGGTCGGGGGGTGTGGGTGGCTCAAAACAAAAAAAAAAAAGGTTTTCATCAGCTACAAACAAACATGCCCCTATGAGAAAGCTTAGGGTAAAGGGTCAGAAAGCAAGATGGCTATCCCGTGCCCTTAGAAAATGCATGAGGGAAACAGGGCGTGGGGGACCTTCAAATCAACAAACCTGCCCAAGGACTGGCAGACTTTCAGGGAACTGCAAAACAAATATAAAAACGAGCTAAGAGCAGCCAAAAAAAAAAAAAAACCTTAGAAACCTCAAGAAAAATTTCTCCCACCCCAAAAGATTCTTGTCGCAAATCAACACCTAATCGGGTCATCCGCCCAGAGTTAACAATGCAAATAATAAACTACGAGTGCCTAAGGGACCCAACTGATGCTGCCAATACCTTCAACCGCTACTTTACTGACCTGGATAAATTCAAGCCCAACCACCTCTGGTCTCCCCTACACACGCAAACTGAGTCAACCACAACCGCTTACTCCCCTAACTTCCACTTCAAGCTCACAACAAAACAAGAGGTCCTTAAATTACTCAGGAAAATCAAAATCCCTGAGCCTGCTGGGCATGACGAGTTAGAGCCTAGACTGCTCAGACTCGTGGCCCCAGTTGCATGATTATTTAAACAGGCCTATCCTGGGGGAGGAGTTCCAACACTATGGAAAGTGGCTCTGGTTACACTAATACTCAAAGGTGGTTTCATAAAAGTTGAGAACTATCATTTCATCTCAATTCTCTCCACCCTAAGCAAGGTGCTAGAGAGAATTGTCTACAAGCAATTAATAGCATATATCGAGAGTCATAACATATTCATTGCTAGACAACACAGTTTTAGAAAAAAACATGGAACAGATACAGTCATAGTCAGCCTCATCTCCGATATATTCACAGCTATTGACAAAGGCAAGTTAACCAGTGTGGTCTTCATCGACCTCACCAAGGCCTTCGACCTGGTCGATCACAAACTACTCATCAAGAACCTCACATTAACAGGCCTAGACTGTCTGACAGTATGGTGGTTCACTGACTACCTCCAGGGAAGGATCCAAATTGTAAGTGGCAGGGAACCCACTCTTGCACAAGACCAATACTTGATGGGGTCCCCCAAGGGTCCATCTACAGAATGCCACTAAACTGCGGTGAGGCAAACATTACCCTGTACGCAGATGATGCAGTACTATATTGGTCCTCCAAAGGCATAGTGGCATTGAACACTGATCTGACAAATGACCTACAACTCTTTGAGGGATGGTTAGAAACAACCTTGTGCTAAATGACAAAAATACAAAAGCTCTGCTGTTCGGTCCAACAGTCTTAGGATTTGACAGATCATCTCCCCTAACACCACTCTCATAAACGGATCAAAGGTTAAAGTGGTCGAATCCCTCAAGTACTTAGGGGTAACCTTAGATCAAAACTGCACTTTCAAACATTGATCAGCTGACCAAGACCATGAACCAGAAACTTGGTCTGCTCTATTGCATATGCCCCCTTCCCAACACAGGAATACCAGCTCAAGGTGGTAACAGGCACCTTGATACCCTCTGTTCTACGGTGCACCGGTCCTACTAACACTCAATGGGGCAGAAATGCAAAAGATTAGGACCTTGTACCACAGGGTAAGCCGACATGCTGCAGGAGCTCCGCCCCATGAGCACCACGGCCAGGTGCGTCAAGCCCTCTCATGGCAGTCACTTGAAGAGTGACTACAGTACCCATCGCTATGCCTGGCCTACAAACTGAGGCAGGAAAATGCTCCCCCAAGTCAGGCCGAACTACTATCGGACAAATCAAATAGAAGGTCCCTCAGATTCTCGAGCCACAAACTCCTAAATGTACCAAACCCAGAGAATCCCCAGGACAAAGGGCATTTCCAGCTAGCATCCCATCCCTTTGAAAAGCACTCCCAGTAAATCTACAGGAAAATAACTCCATAGGGGCTTTTAAAAAGGGGCTCAAGGTACACCTCTCAGAGCTCAACCAATGTAACTGCTATCGCTGACTCCCTTAGCTCAGCCCTCCAAGCACTTGATGTAATTTATGTGATTACCTGTAACCTTAGCTGTCTTATATGGATTAACAAATGTCAAGAATGTGAACTGTTAGTGGCTTATGTAAAATTACTGTAGATGAATGTTGTAAAGTGAGAAAGCTCGCTGAATATGTCTCTATAGCATGCTTCTGCCTAAAATCGCACCTCTACTGTATGTAAAATAACCCCGGGTCGCCCCTTAAAATGGGACTGTCATGGTCTCAGTGGGCTTACCCAGTCACCAAAATTAATTCATAATTAAATAAATAACTTTGTCCTCTACCATGTTGTTCATTTAATTGAAATGTGATTTACCATAATCTGTGAGTTTTTGTTATGATTTAGCAGGTGATATTTTCTTCCTAAGCAGATTTTACTTGGGAAGGAAACAACAGAAGCCAATTGCTGTTTTGAACATTTTCCACCAAATGGACCACAATATTACAAACCTGAAAGGCACAACTTTTTGCTAAAAGGAGGATTTATTTCTTTTGAAAAATACAGAAATATATCTATAGTTTCTCAAAAGAATGCATTGCACTTCTAAATAGTTGAGATTTGCTGACATCACAATACCAAAATACTTTTTAAATTATTTTCACTAAGTTTGCAGAAACAGAGGTGAAACCCCATATGTACACTGCACAACAAAAGTAGAAAGTAATTACTAACTTATCAAAATGCAATAAATAAAATAGCCATTTGTCTCTTTGTTGTAAATGCCTGAACATTTTTTTTAATGCTTAATCATGTTTTTTTTAATTAGTTGGAGTTTGTATAGTATAATTATTCACCTCTATTTCTGAAGCAGGGGCCATTATACCTCTCTTTTTTGTTTCTTAAGATAGCACATCTCCCAGAGGTTTGCACAAAATATTTTTTGCCACAGTAATGACCAGT
This sequence comes from Neoceratodus forsteri, assembly GCA_016271365.2. Classification (NCBI taxonomy): domain Eukaryota; kingdom Metazoa; phylum Chordata; order Ceratodontiformes; family Ceratodontidae; genus Neoceratodus; species Neoceratodus forsteri. The sequence goes on from JADMNL010000023.1 coordinate 438,915,067, forward strand.
GTTGGAATTACAGGGGAACTTGCCAGGGCTTGGTCCCACAGCTCTGAAGTGAGCCCTGGTAGCTCACACACCACTGCCATTGACTTATAACAGGAAAGGGGGCTCAGTTTAAAGATAGCACCCCAATGGGCCCCCCCTCCCCAGCTCCCAAAGCTCATAAAGTGTAATTCCTACACTGGTAATGACGAGTGTGTATCATTTATTTGTGTGGAAAGAGTGCCCTCCAAGTTCCTCAACCTTCAGTCATGTTTTACAGGGACACTGTCAGCCATTTTTTGCATCTTAATTCTTCTAGATGCTAGATAAAAACACACAGTTTATGATGACTTACCTTCTCTAAAATGAATTGATGTTACTGGTTATTTTATCCGATTCCTTTCTAAGGCATGAAATGCATGCTAATGCTGTAGTTATAGCCAAACGTTTTTTTTTTTCAGCTAATTGATCTACTCTTTTTGCATACTTTCTGAATATTAGGAACGCCCCCAAACAGTGAAACCATTCATTTTGCAATAGTATCTTCTCCTTACAGTGCATCATAAGTGCCTAGACTCCATGCTTCCATGTCCAGGAAAGACACAGTGGGTGTTAATCAAGTAATGTAAACAAACAAGCTTTTGTGTGGTAACACCAATACAGTGGGCAGTCTGATTTTTGCTTCAAAAAAATCAGAATCAAGCTACCAGCTAGATCAGCAATCTCTACAGAATGTGACCAGTCATAACGTGATTTTTTAAACTAAGGACACTTTGAGGCCTAAGGGGGTTGACAGTGTCCCTTTAATATACACCATCAGTCTGTCTTTTTTTGAGTTTTATAGAATTAGGCAGCTTGTTGTAAAAAGTGATGACAGAGGTTTCCGAAAGGACAGTAAGAGATGAGTGCAATAAATGTGATTTAGCGTGGACACGGGCGCTCGGCCCAGTGTTTGCCAAAACACTGTCTTACCAGACTGTGATCTTGTAAAGAATGGAAACAGTTTGTCTCCTCAACAGCAAAGGACAAAATGACATAACAATAAATATTACACATGCAGTAACTGCAGTGTAAACTCAAGGGCAAAAACACTCTAAAGCCTTCTTACAGCCATGTGCCAGTTGGGCAATATAAATTTCTATAAGTTCAAGTTAAGGGAATCATCCGTACATTTATTCATGTACCAACAGGACATAATTAACCACTGAAGCACTAGAGGAGATGTGAAATTTCTTCATTAGCAAAAAATACAAAAAAAAACCAAAAACAGAACATTCATCAGGGCATGTGTGGCTTCCCAATAATTGGGTTTGTTTGAGACTAGGGCAGAAAAATCATGACCGGGGTGGGGTGGGGAGACAAGCGATCCCAGATTCTGTGAGTGTTTCAAAAGTCCAAAGATGGCGGACCCTTAACATCATGTCCACGAGAGTGAGGGGGGCAGGTATGAGCTTAGCCCCACCCCTTTGTAAAGTAAAGACCAGAGCTCTGCTGTATATGGAAAAGATGACTTCTATAATACAATGGTAAGCAATATAAAGGTGTGTTGATCTTGAACCTAGCCCAAAAATCCTTCCATCTAACACGTTAAGAGTTTAATATCTTGTACAAAACTCCTTTTGAGTTTTTCACTTCAGTTGTGTGAAACATTTCCCACCACTTAAAATTAATGCATCAGTGTGGAAAGCTTCAGCTGTTACAGGAGCTGGAAACTGAATCCTCAGTAGCACTATTCAGGTAGTAATTAACATTCAAAGTAATTCAAAATAGTTTTGTCTGTCATATTTGTTGGGCAGACTAGCCAAAAGCCCTTGGTGGGAACTGAATCATGAACCCACTACCCAGAGTGTCAAAGGTAGCTTCACTGGGAGGTTGTTAACAAGTGCATGTGAAGAGCTGCTGACAACAGCTGTGCAGAATGGGGAAATCTGCTGGCATAATTTATGGGGAATGGCAAATAGGAGTAAGAAATGCTTTTCAGAATTTATTTGAGTTCTGTGGAATTCCCAAAAATCACTGTTATATAAACCGTGGAATATTCTGCAGATTACGTGAGCTACAGAATTTGAAAAAAAAAAAAAAAATCTGCAGTTTACACAAACCGCTGAATACGGTTTATGTTTTTTAAAAAAACATTCCAGTTTTGGAATTCTGGTTTCCACGAAACTCCATAGAATTCCAACGGAAATGGCATTTGAAAACTGCACACTGATCAACTGCCGATGCCTTTTTAAGGCAGCTTAGCAAAACTTAAAGCAGACTTCCTGTTAGCAGGTCTGTGGGCGTGGCCAAAACAGGGAAAGATAAACTTCCCTATTTTGCTCCCTCCACAGGATAGCAACTCAGCAGGAGGTGACCTGTGTGCAGCTGTACTGCAAAGTTATAGAAGATGTAGGGATGTGTGGCACTGCACAGTGGAAAGTTTAGGAACTATCTGGTGAAACAAAACTTTACTGGGATTAGTGGGAACTGTAGTTGTCTTTGCTTCACAAGGAATGGCATGGTATTGGTCAGATAGCTACAGTACATGCCCCAGAATGTTGCTTGCTTTTTACGGCTGCAGTGGGCAGAGCCTGCAGATGTTTTGCATGTATAAAACGGCTGATGTCATGTTTTCTGTCCATGGAACTGGCTAAAGGTACAAACAGTCTCCTCCACCTTACCCTCCTCCAAGAAATGCTTTCTACCGTTATATAAATACGCTTTCATGTTAGTCAATGGTTGCAGGGCGCTATTTTCTTTCTCAAATGGCAGGCACAAGAACTGGAACCGGAGTAGTGGGAGGCAGCATTAGTTTTCTTTTTTGGGGTGGGGTAAGAGCCACCCCCACCTGAAAAGTTCCTAAAGATCTCTCCCACATTTTTTTGGTTCATGTGGGAGGAGCATGAGATGGATCTATCATGTTGGAACAACTGACTATCAGAGCTGCCTGTGGCATCAGAGCTTAAGGTTCAGAAGGAAAGAAAAAGTAATTAAGGAGTGCCTGAAACTGCATCCTTATACAGCACTTGTGAAACTGCATCCTAAAATTACAGCACTTGAGGAAAGCAAGCACTTGCAACACAGGAATGACAATTAAGGTATAAGCCCACAAAGGAGTAAAATATGTCACCTAAAGAAGACTATCCCATATTGGATACTAGAGTGACTGTTTCTTAAAAGCTTTATATATATATATATATATATATATATATATATATATATATATATATATACACACACACATACATATACATATACATATATATATATATACATATACACACACACATACACATACACACACACCTGAAGCACCCAACCAAATAGCTAGGGGAAGCTCTACATTTTTATCTCTCTGGGACCTGAAGTTTAGCAGTAGTGGGTGAAGAGAGTAAAGTTTTGTGCATTTGAATAGGTTTAGTGCTTTGAAGTTAAAAGATATAAATATATATACACATAGTGTCATGGGCACCTGAAAAGGAAGGAGATACTACTGAATTAAATGTTATTCTGATGATTTATTTATGTGTAAGATTTTAAGTGTAGTTCTGCCTAGGTCACAGAAACTATAACAAGCATTTGTCAATGCCGAATGTTGCTTGCTTGTATGTGCTGTTTAGGTATTTGGAAGTGATAGTTCCATGCCTTCCTCCCAAGAGATCCACTGTGTCTTTCCATTCAGTATTCACGGAAGAGTGGGAGGGGCAAGGGCCACAGCAGTTGCCAAGGGGGTGAAAAGGTGGACAAAAGTCCATTCAAAGGCAAAAGAGCCCTGCAGGCGCTCACTAAATTGAAGATGGACAAAGCGATGGAACCAGGTGGCATACGCCCAAGGATATTAAGAGAACTGTGAAGGGAGATAGCAGTACCTCTGGCAGCCATGTTCACTGAGTCATTCAACACAAGTGAATTGGAGGACGGCACATGTGATCCCTCCACACAAGTCCAGCAGCAGGGAGGAGGCAGGGAACAATAGGCCGTTCAGCCTCACCTCAGCAGTGGGGAAGATCACGGAGACATTGTGTAAAGAAAGGATAGTGGGGCATCTGGAAGCCATCGGAGCCCAGGACCATAGACAACATGGATTCACAGTGGGGACATCATGTCAGACAAATCTGGTTGATTTCTTTGACTGGGTGACAAAGGAAGTGAATCAGGGTGGGGCAGTGGACAGCGCTCACCTTTAATTTCAGCAAAGCCTTTGACACCATCCCATATAGGAGACTGATAAACTAGCTGGGTAGGCTGGGCATGGGGGAAAAGGGTGATAAACTGAGCTAGAAACTGGCTAACAGACAGGAGGCAGAGAGTGGTGGTAAATGGTGTGCAGTCTAGGGAGAGGGGGTGACCAGTGGTTTGCTGCAGGGATCGGTCCTGGGGCCAGTCCTGTTCAATGTCTTTATTAGTAACATTGCAGAACGTCTGAAGGGAATTTTTTTTACCAAATTTTCAACATAGCCATTTTAAGACCTCTGCTCATGAACAGTGTCACTGATTTTCTTAATGTGTCCCATACATTGATTTTGCACACTGACTGCGCCAGTGTGAGCTACACGCGCAGAAACACATTTTGGGCGAGATGTGAAAAATGACAGCTGTGCTGCTCATAAGGAGGTGTGGTAAAATGGCAATGTTGAAAATCAGAGTGCAAATATTAAAAAATTCGCCGAACTTTACGGTGATTAGGAACTTCTGTAGCGGCGCTCATAAAACAGTCATTTTTAGAAATTGTTTCACCAAATTTGCAACATAGGCTTTCTGAGAGAGCCCACCTTATGAACACTAGCACTGTCGTTGCTAATCGGGTCTCGAAGGTGATTTCAAGACAGTGACTCGCGAAATCACCCTTCAGGCCCGATTAACGCCATGACAGTGACAGAATTCAAGAGGAGGGGTCCCAAAACCCCATGTTGAAAATTTGGTGCCAAACTCCAAAAATGCCAGAGATATGCAGCAAAGTTGAAAAACCTCTATCTATCCCATTATACAGCTTACCAGCATTTCCTCAGTCCGCTGTCGGCTTTGAAGAGTGCAGACGTGTTCCCGTCCACCGCAGATCATCGCTTGAGCTCCAGAGATAAGTATGGGGTGGGGGTGGGGGAGGCAGAGTGCGAGTGGGTGGGTGCGGGGTGTGGAGGGGCAGGAGAAGAGAGGGACAGTTTTGTATTTACAGGTTTATTTTTATTTTTTCAATAAGTGACGAGGACGTTTGCCACGCTGGGTGGGCTCCCAGCGTGGCAGCTGAAAATGTTTTGGGGGGCTGGAGCCAACAGGGGACTGGGCACCCCGTCGATATAACACATTTTGCCACGGCTGGGGTGGGCTCCCAGCATGGCACCTGGATGCTTTGGGGGGGGCATGGAGCCGAGGGGATTGGGCACCCCCGTCGGCCATAACAAATTTTGCCACGCTGGAGTCTGCTCCCAGCCTGGCACCTGGAAGCTTTGGAGGTGTGTGGAGTCGACGGGGATTGGGCACCCCTGTAGGCTGTACAGTGTGTGTGTGGGGGAGGGAAGGCATGAGCACGCAGTATGCGCAGACAGCAGGTGGAGGGGGAGCTCTGCTCACTGGAGCAGAGCCTCTCTTTCAACCGTATGACCACCGTATTTTCAACTGCTGTCATAGACAGCTGCAGCAGTGATTGGGGAACTGGGGCCACGCCTGCAAACACACTGACTGAATTGGAAGACTGGTGCCACACCTCCGAAAACTCGGATGATGGCACTATGTTTCTTGCACATGCATGCAAGCAACATAAAAAGTACATTTAAGGATGGCTGTATTAGTCAAAGCTTGTAGTAGCAAAATAAAGCAAGAAAAACAATACAAACATACTAAAATCCCATCAGAATAGGCCTAACGGTCTTTCGTGTCTGCCCTGGGAGCTGACCTTGCTGCCCCCCTCGCAATCTCTGGTTTCTCCCTTCCCAGTCCCGGATATTCTCGTTGCATAGGACTTTGCTTCCAGAATCCTTCCCCTGTACCTGTCCCCACCCCCTCCTGAACCCCTCCACCATCTCTGCCTCCACCAGCCCCCTGGGCAGCGCATTCCATGGCTCCACTACCCTCTCAGTGAAATAGCACCACCTCCTTTCTCCCCTGAATCTCCCCCCCAGCTTCCACCCATGCCCTCTAGTTGCCCCCCCTTCCTTTAGAGCACCCTGACTGCTCCACCCGTTACCCCCTTCATGTACCTGAAGACCTCTATCATGTCCCCCCAGTCCCTTCTCTTTTCCAATGTGTACATATTTAGCTCTTCGAGTCTCTCCCCATAGGTCCTGTCCCCCCAAGCCTCAGATCATTTTGGTTACCCTCCTCTGGACCCTCTCCAGGGGTTCGATGTCCCTCTTTAAGTGTGGCCTCCAAAACTGCACGCAGTACTCGAGGTGCAGCCTCACCAAGCAGTTATACAGAGGGAGTATCACTTCCCTCCTTCTGGAGGTGATCCCCCTAGCGATGCATCCCAGCATCCTGTTGGCCTTGGCCACTGTCCTCCTACAAGTCTCCGAGTTGTTCATCTTGACATCCACCACCACCACCCCCAGGTCCCTCTCAGCCATTGAGACTTGCAGTATTCCCCCACAGGGTGTACACTTGGCCCAGGTTTCTGGCTCCCAGGTGCAGTACCTTGCATTTCCCTGCATTGAACCTCAGCTTCCACTTTCTAGACCACCTTTCCAGAGCCTCCAGGTCCCCCTGTAGGGCCACCCTCCCCTCCTCCCCATACACCACCGCCCCTAGTTTTGAGTCATCCGCAAAGAGACTCATCTCACTCCTGATACCCTTCCTTATGTCAGAGACGTAGGCACTGAACAGGGCCCAAGAACTGATCCCTGCGGGACCCCACTAATGACCCTCCTTGGGGATGAGACTATCCTGCCAACCACGACCCTCTGGGTCCAGTCCTGGAGCCAATTTCCTATCCATCTGATCATCTGGTTCCCCAACCCCATTTCTCCCAACTTATCCAACAGGCCCCCATGAGGAACAGAGTCAAATGCCTTGCTGAAGTCAAGAAAAAGGACGTCCACTGGTCTACCCAGGTCCAAGGCACTTGTCACCCAGTCATAGAAGTCCACAAGGTTTATCTGACAATTTCCCCGGGATGAATCCATGCTGCCTATCGTCCAGGCACCCAGACTTTTCCACGTCCCCCCCAGCCTCTCCTTGACAATGCCCTCCATCACCTTTCCCACCACCGATGTCAGGCTGACGGGCCTGTAGTTCTTTACCACCTCCCTTGATCCCCCCTTGTGGATAGGCACTATATGCGCCATCTTCCAGTCCTGGGGCACTCACCCTGTCCTCAGAGAGATGCTGAAAAGCTCCGCCAGGGGTTTTGCCAGGACATCCGCCAGTTCCTTCAGCACTCTGGGATGTAATGTATCCAGCTCCAGTGCTTCCTCTGTCTTAAGGGACCTGAGGGTTTCCCTCACTCTCTCTGCTGTGATTTCCACCTCCGCTACCTCGTCCCCCTGCTTTGCCTTCTCCCTCCTGCCAGTGATGGCCCCCCCTCTCCCCAGACCCGCCGATCGGTAAGGGTCCCCCCCCCTCCTCAGTTTCATCTCCTCCCATGTATGATGCAGCCCCCCCATCTTCCTTCGTGAAAACTGAGGAGAAGTACTTATTTAGTACCTCAGCCTGCTCCCCCGGGTCTTGTGCCCATCCCTCCCATTTTAATCCTGCTAATCTGCCCCTTCGCCCTCTGCTTTTCCCCAATGTATCTAAAAGAACCCCTTGTTCCCTCTCCTAATTTCCCTGGCCAGGTTCTGCTCCTTCCTTGCCTTAGCCGCCCTCACCACCCTAGTGGCCCTTCTGGCCATCAGCTCGTACTCCCCTCGATCCCTTTCACTCCTTGAGCACTTGAAATGCCTATAAGCCGCCTTCTTTCCCCTAACCACCTCCTGAACCTCCCTGGTCCACCAGCAGGGTTTACAGGCCCTACCGCATTTTCATCTTACTCATGTACAGGTGCTGGTAGCATCCCGCACCCCGCTCCTGATGATTTCCCACCTACTGTCAGCGTCCATGTCTGGCCCAATCCCATCAAAATACTTAAGGCTCCTTCCCATTTCCTTGAAATCCACCCCCCTGAAGTCAGTTACCTCCGTCTTTGTGCAGCCTTCTACCCCTCCTAGGTCTAGGCAGAACCAGACCGTGGCACGGTCACTCCCTGCCAATGGATCCCTAACCTCCAGGCCCCCAATCTAGTCACTGTCTGCCAGGACCACATCCGGTATCCGCGCCTCCCTGGTCGGTTTCCCCACCTGCTGAGTTAGGAACGCATCCTGAAAGACTTCCAACAACTTCTGTTCCCTGGCCACCACTTCTGTTCCCCGGCCACCGAGGAGGTCATAGTCTCCCAGTCCATTCCTGGCATGTTTAAGTCCCCCAACACCACCACCCTTCCCCTGCCCAAACTGCAGTGTCTCCCCACATCTGCCACAAGACTCTCCTCCAGCTCCTCCTATACACTGCTCCTATTTTTACTCTTTTGCCGCCCCCTTGTTATCAAGGTGACCCAAATCGCCTCCACAACTCCCTCCACCTCCTCCACTCCTCCTATGCCAATGCAGTTTTTGACTATCATTGCTACCCCTCCTCCCCTTCCCTCCCACCTGTCCTTCCTGAACATGGTGTAACCCTCCAGGTTCAGGTCCCAGTCGTGCCCTGCGGTGGCCCAGGTCTCAGTGACCGCTGCCACATCCACCTCTCCCTCAGTTGGCATCACCTGGAGCTCAGGCATTTTATTGCCCAAGCTCCTGGTATTTAGCAGGACTACCTTCCACCCTTTCCGTATACTCCCATTTCTCCTGCTCGCGTTCCCATGGGGATTCCGTCTTCCCCCATTCGGCACCTTACCAGTCGGCCTTTTCCCCACATTCCTCCAGCTCCCCAGGTGGATGGAGACAGATTCCCTCCTTTATCGGACCCCTCGACAGCCTTTTCTCCCATCCCTCCCCCTTCACAAGTTTAAACCCCACCTTTCACCAACGAACTCCTCTATTTTCAACTTAAGGATTTCCCTTCCTTCCAAACTGAGATGGAGCCTATCTCTAGCATATAGCCCCTTATTCTCCCAGGTCTCCCCAATCTCCCATCAACACTCTGGCCCCACACTACTCCCTGAGCCACTGGTTTACCTCAGTAATCTTCCTCTTGTGTTCTCCACTAGCCCTTGGCACCAGCAGGATTTCCAGGAAGGAAATCGCGCATCTGTCATGGCAGACCCTGGCAAGCTCCCTGAACCTTGCCTGTATCTCTAGCTCACCATTTCCCTCAATGTCATTGGTACCCAGGAGGACCAGTATGTCCGGGGAACCTCCACAATCCTTTGCCAGCTGATCCACCTCATGCTTGGCCCTGTGCACCATTAGTCCAGGGAAGCATTTTGTTCTAACTGGGCAGGCTTCTCCCTCCCTATCCCATTTGATACCCCTGATCATGGAATTACCCAACAGGAGCACTCTGACTGCCCCTTTTCTGCCATACCCCCCCTTCCATGTCCCTCATCCTTTCTACCGACCCCTCCCCTCAGCAAGCTCCTTGCTCCTCCCCCCTTTTGGGTGCCACCTGCTGCCCCCTCCTTATTTACCCTGGCCACCCCTCCTCCCTCTGATCCTATGCCTCTCCTCCTCCCGAGTATCCTTCAGCCTGCTAACCCCATCACTGCTCGCAACGGGTCCCCCATCTGCTATACTTGCCTGGCCTGGCCCTCCCTTCCTTCCTGTCTCCGCTCAGCCCTCCTTGCCTGTCATGCTCCCTGGCCTAAACCCTCAGCTCCCTTGCTGTATCCTCCTTGTACTTCTGGTCCCTCTCCTTGTCCTTTCCTCCCAACTGGTCCTTCTCCTTGCGCTTTCCTCCTCTATCCCTCCTCCTCCTGCTCTGATCCCCCGCCTCCCATTTTCCGCATTCCAAGTTCCCCCCTGTTCTTCCTGCTATCTGGCCCCTGCCTCCTGCCCCCCACTCCCTTTCCATCTCTAACCGCCCCTGTCATGGCTACATCACCCACCTCATCCTCAAACAGAAGAAGAGAATTGAAGCAGTTACTGAGCTTAAGGTCCGATCCATCTCCCATTACTTCCTTCTGTCCAGCTCCAGCCATCTGCCTACTTCCCTGAGAATGTCCTCGCTTTGGTCCCCTCTGTGAGGGTCCCCAGATACCTACCTGCTTCCTTGGTAGTGTCCTCCTTTTGGACCCCCCCCTGTCAGGGTCCCTATGTGATCCCAGAGTACTCTCCTGCACTCCTTTCCCTATGCCTCTGCCCCTAGTGCTTTGTGCAACCCCATGGGAGAGCCCCTGCCCTCTTCCCCAACCTTACCTCCCCTCTCCCTCCAGCTGTCTCCTAATCCCCTCAACCTCCTCCCTAAGCTGTGCCAGCTGGTAGCACACTGGGCAACCACCGAACATCCAAGCCCAGTCCAGCATCATGGCCGCCCCACACCCTGTACACCTCACCACCCTCCCAAAGATGCCGGCCCTAATGACGTGTGGTTCCATCCCCCTCCAAGTAGGTTTCCTTGGGTGAACCACCAGGTTCCCCACTAGTCCAAGATACACCCCCACTAATCAGGTCACACACTAATCCTAGATACAGTCCCACAGTAAACAAGTACCGTTACTAGGTGCAGTGCCACACAGTAAACTTATAGTGGAAGTGTACAACTCCCTAAGCTCCTTTGTCCCAGCCTTTAAACCCAACCGCCAGTGGCTAGAACTACATGAGCTACACCTGAAGCCTTTTCCTCCAATTGCAGGGCAGGTGTTCCCCTAGAAATGAGCCACGCTCTGGGGAGGGAGGGGTTAGGGCCTACACCAGACTCTCACAAGAGTGTGTTAGCCCTCTGTCTGCCCCTCACTGCACCTTCAAGCACTACCAGCTAAGAAAATCATTCAAGTCTACTTACTCTCCCCAGCCTCCAGCTAGAAGCTTATTCCCCCTTCACTAACTGAAGACTGACTGAGCTGGCAGTCACACCTTGCATTCAAACAGTACTAATCCCCTGTAATATGATGCCTGCACTTACAGGCACTTAAACTTACTTTCTTTCAATTGTTTAACCAGGAGTAGCACACTAAGCTGAAAGCTTGTTTACAAGGGCAACCTGGGAGCACATGGAAGTTAAGTGACCTGCTCAGGATCATCCAGTATACAAGTGGGGGCTATGAGATTCAAATCCAGATCTCCAGATTTGCAGCTCAGAGCCTTAAACCACTATGCTATACTGCTTCCCTAGTTATGGCAGTCATCTGTTTTATGGTTCATGATGTTGGTGTAGCAAGCAGCAGTACACTGCATAGCAGGTGTAAAATGTCAATAAGTAGGTCATGCAATAGATATGCTGAGCAGTTACTGAAGTAAGAAATATATTTAGGATAGTAAAATATTCCTGTTAGAAAACTGATAAATGTGTGACATTTGCTTCTCAGTTTCAAGGAGGTCCTTATGGGGTGTCCATGTACAATATAAAGTATAGTTTTTAAGTTGTCTGGGTAATTGCTTTGAACTACCACTGTTACTAAATTTAAATTATTCTATAAAGAAAATTAAGTTTATGTAACTGTCTGTAAATATATTAAAAACATTTACTTGTCTTTATAATGTAATGCATTAAATGGTATTGCTAGGTTAAGAAGTCACATAACGCCCAGGGCATTAGGGTTTCCGACCATAACACCCTGACCTGTAGGGAATGACAGGCATCAGGGGTGTGACTTGGGACGGTCAACAGTAATGCTCATGCCATTCCTTCCCCATCCCCACCCTGCAGCTAGTGACAGGTATCGAGGTGTGCCTTTGACTCTTCAGCCCCAAAATTCACTATTTTCTTATACAGTACTGTACTCATTTCAGCATATTTCCTTATGGAATGGGGTGAGTGTAAAGCTTGAACACCCCAAGGCACACCTCGACACTTGTCTGTGTCTGCAGGGTAGGGTGAGGTGCAATGGCATGAATGTTATGGGCAACGAACCAAAGGCACACCCCAATGCCTGTCCATCTCTGAATGGTGGGGGTAGGGTTGGCATCACTTCAATACTTCACTGCCATTCTTATTCCGTGTGTGTGTGTGTGTGTGTGTGTGTGTGTGTGTGTGTGTGTGTGTCTCTCTCTCTCTCTATATCTATATCTATATGTATGTAATTATCTACTTTTCTATTAATTGCATGTATCGCTATTTTTATCTATTTCTAAAACAAACATGCATATCACATTTGCCTGCACTCTGAGCATACTTATGAAGCTGTGCATATTTGTACTCCGCTTCTCCATAGACCTCATACTTTCCTAATATTCCCATTATCACAAGCATCATTACCTTACCCTTATCAAAAGCGACCCCCTCCGAAAGTTACTATCGCATTTTTTCTGCTAACAGTCCATCATTATACCTGACTTTCTGACATCAACACATTGCTTAAATAACTTACATCACCTCATGGACAAAAACCCTGTTTCTCTGAAAAAAAAAAAAAAAAAAGTGTAAATAATGCCGAGGCTGAACATATGCCAGCCATTACTTTTACGTGTACTGCCACCTTCTGTACCATCATGGGGATTTGATATGTTCCCATGATGCTTTGCATTACTGGGGTATGTGCAATTGTGTTCTCTAAAATTTGGCTGTCAGGCCAATATACTAACATACATACTAACATACTATTTGCCAGCAGATTAGGCCTTATGGTCTATCAAGTCTGCTCAAACCTAGATCCTTAGTTGGGTGCAGAGACCCTCCCATCCCTTGTGCTCCAGAAACCCCTATCACCCATCCCCACCCCCCCGGGACAGGCCATCATCGGATACATCCACTTTCTGTCCTTCCCACCTCTCTTAAGCCCTCCACTGTGGATCTCTGAACCAGCTCACCAGGCAGAGCATTCCAAGGGTCCACCACCCTCTCAGTGAAAAACCTCCTCTCTTTTCCCCTCACCCTTCCACCTTCAAACCATGCCCTGGGTGATGCCTCCCTGCTTTTAGTCTAAAGATCCTCCATGTTTACCCTATTTATTCCTTGAGGTACTTGAAGACCTCAATCATGTCCCCCTGTCTCCTCTCCTCCAATGAAAAACAGGCAGAGCTCCTCAAGTCTGTCCTCGTAAGTCAAATCCCCAGCCCTCGTGATCATTTTGTTGCCTCCTCTGTACCATCTCCAGGAGCTGTATGTCCCTCTTCAAGTGTGGTCTCCAGTACTGTACACAGTACTCAAGTGTGGTCTAACCAGTCCATTGTACAGCGGCAGAATCACTTCCTTGCTCCTTGAGGTGATCCCCTGCGATGCATCCCAACATCCTGTTTGCCTTGCTAGCTGCTCTCCTGCACTGCTCAGAGTTATTCATACATGTATCCACCATGACCCCTAGGTCTTTTTCCCTGTTGAGGCTTCCAGCACCTCCTCCCAGGGTGTACCTGTGTTTAGGAGCTTCCCGACCAAGATGCAACACCTTGCACTTGGTGATATTGAAATTTAATTTCCATGTGTGAGCCCAGCTTTCCAGGGTGTCCAGGTCCTTGCAGGCCAACCTCCTCTTCTCCCTCAACTACTGCTCCCATCTTGGAGTCATCCGCGAAGAGACTCATTTCACACTCTATACCATCCCTGATGTCTGATATGTATGCATTAAACAGGATTGACCCAGGACCGAGCCCTGTGGTACCCCTCTATCAACCTCTGTAGGGTTCGAGAGCTCCCCACAGACCACTATCACTCTGAGTGCGCCCAGCTATCCAGTTTTCAATCCATCTGACCATCAAAGGGCCTACTCCTAACCCCATCAGTTTCTCCACCAGACCATTGTGGGGACAGGAGTCAACGCCTTGCTGAAGTCCAAGAATAATACATCCACAGGCTTACCCCTGTCCAGTTCTGATGTTACCCATTCATAGAACTCCACAAGGTTGGTTTGACATGATCTACCTGGCACAAACCCATGCTGCCGACTATCCAGACCTCCCACCTCCCCAAGTAAACCCCCAATCGTTCCTTTAGTATACTCTCCATTAATTTTCCCACCACCGAGGTTAAACTGATGGGTCTATAGTTTCCTGGTACTTCCTTCGACCCCCTTTATGAATTGGTACCACATGTGCCTCTCGCCAATCTAGGTACCCTCCCTGTCTCAAGTGACCTGTTGAAAGCTCCGCCAGGTGCAGCCAGTATGTCCGCCAATTCCATAGTACTCTCGGATGAATGCCATCCGGCCCAGGAGATTTGTCTTTCTTTAGGGCCTTGAGGGCAAACCACACCCTTTTGGTGGGGATGGCATCATCTGTCCCCTCCACCTTACTGGTCTTTTTATCCTTATCCAGATGTGACACCCCTGGGGTACCTTTCCCTCCCTTTTGCTCCATTTCTGTTGCTCCCCTGATCCCACTCCCTGCCGCTTCTATCCCCTTTGTGCCTTGCTTTGTAGATATCCCATCCCCCTCCCTAGTGAACACAGAGGCAAAGTACTCGTTAAATACCTCTGCCTGGTCCCTCGCCTCTTCCACCCACCCTTCTTCTGATCTCAATCTGCTGAGATGGCCCTTAGTTTTTCTCCGCTCCCCAATGTACCGGAAGAACTCCTTTTCCCCTCCATGTATCCCCTGTGCCAGCCGTTGCTCTTTACTGGACTTTGCTCCCCTCACCATACGGGTGACTTTTCTAGATGCAAGCTGGTACATTTCCTTATCCCTATCCCCTCTTGTTGTTTTATATTTTTTGTAAGCCGCCTTCTTTTCTCTGACTGCTACCTGGACCTCACTGGACCACCAGCATGGTTTATGTGACCTTGCTCCCTTATGTTTCAACTTAGCGCAGATCCTGACTGCCTCATGAAGTCCCTGTTTTATGACCTCCCATCTCCTTTCCACACTTGTCGTTGAGGTAATCCCCTTCAAGTGATCCTTGAGAATATTTCCCATGCCCATAAAGTCTGCCCCCCTGAAGTCCACTGCCAGTGTCCTAGATCACACCCCACTCCCCCAATGCTTATTTGAAACCAGACAGTATTGTGGTCACTCCCAGTCAGGGGGTCCTGTACAACCATGTCCCTTACCAGATCCCCATCTGCCAGAACCACATCCAGGACATGCCCCTCCCTTGTGGGCTCCATCACATGCTGTGTTAAGAACACATCCTGGAAGCCATCCAGCAGCCTCTGCTCCTTGGCCACCTTAGAGGACATGGTTCCCCAGTTTGTACCTGGCATATTAAGGTCCCCCATCAACACCACTCCTTCCCCTTTTGGACCACACTGGGCAATGATGTTGTCCAGCAAACCATCCTCTAGAACATCACTCATCCGGGGCCTATATGCTACTCCCAGCTTGACCTTATCTCCTGCTGGGGATCGTAAGGTGACCCATAAGGCCTCCACGTTTCCCTCTGCCTCTTCTACCATAGCAATTTCTATGTCATCTCTAATGAACATAGCCACTCCACCCCCTCTGCCCTCCTTTCTATCCTTCCTAAGCATAGTGTACCCCCGTACATTTAGGTCCTAGTCATGGTTTTTGTTGGCCCACTTTCCGTGACTGCCGCCACATCCACCCCCCCTCGAACAGCATGGCCTGGAACTCTGGCAACTTGTTTCCCAAGCTCCTGGCATTTACTAACACTAACCCCCACCCCTTATCCCTGATCCTTTTGTCGAACCCCACCCAGATTCCTTATACTTCCATCCTCCCCCTGCTCCTCCTGAAACCTCCACCTCCAGTCTGTTTCCCCCCTCCCCCCCTTGGGCTTGAAGGCTACTCCCCTCATCTGGAGGAGGGCTTGGTCAGCCCTCCCTTATCCCTTTCCCCTTACAAGTTTAAACCCCACCTTTCTTGTATGTAGTCAGCCATCCCTGTTTAAGGACTTCCTTCCCTAATGGGGCAAGAGGAAACCTGTCCTGGTATATAGTCCCTTATCCTCCCAAACTCCATTCCAGTTCCCTAACACCCCAACCCATTCTCTTCACCCCACTTCCTGAGCCATTTATTAACCTCTGTGAGCTTCATTTTTTTCTCCACTGAGGCCTTTGGTACTGGCAATATCTCCGAAAAGGAAATGTTGCATCCATTATCCCGACAGACTCTGGCAAGTTCTTGAACCTTGCTTGATTTCCATAATGCTATTTCCTCTAGATCATTAGTTCCCAAATGCACCAGGAAATCCGGTTTCCCTCCACAATCCCTAACCATTTCATACACCATGAACTTTGCTCTGTGCACTGTCAGCCCAGAGATACTCACTACCTTCACCTGGCTATGGCATCCATCCCCCTGTCCCTCTCAATGGATACCCTTAATCATCGAGTCTCCCAGTAACAGAACCTTAACACCGCCATCATCCTTATGGTTACCTCCACTATGCCCTCTCAGCCCCCCTCCCTCACTTTATTCATGATCGCAATTTCATGGGAGTCTTCCTGCCTTATTAGAGACCCCCTTGTCACCCTCCCCTTTCTGCCTCCCTTGCTATTTTGCCCACTTAACTCAAACCCTTCTGAATAGGTGTCCCTTTAACCTCTCTTATCTGAACCATTTATCCTGGCTCTGATGGTTTCCTTCCCCGCACCCCCCACCCCTTGTAATAGTACCCCTGTCTCCAGAGGCTCTCTGTGGGTCCCCTTTAGCTAGGGCCCCATCCTTGGTACTGACCTTCCTGCTGAATATCATCTGGGATAACACATACCTCAGTAGCATTTGCTCTGGGGTTCTTTTGTAAACCTATATTGCTTCCTATTCCTTCCATTAAAATGTACATTTTTCTAATAATATGTATGCCTTCATTAGAACAGAAACAAACAAATCATACTACTTAACAAATCATTGTGTTGTTTTTCCATACCTTAACAATTCCACACAGCTTCACTAACTTCATTATGCAGCCAGGGTAGATCTGACCAGATGTTGTTTCCTACACTGTGACTAATGTGATCCTGTATTAGTCTGGAATGTTCTGATTGTCCCAACAAACCGTAATTACCTAAATAGTACTCGTCTGTCACCTCTCAAGTGCTCCCCCCCCCCCCCCACAAAACAAATGGTATTACTGTGGCCGCCATAACATTTTGAGGTTAACAATGGTGGCTTGATTCACGACATTCTACTAACAGGAAAACAAATGTATTCATCTGTGACAAAATCAAACAGTGATTGGCTTTATATTACATTAAAAGTCCTGCTGTGCTAGCCAGCCTGGTGGCGCCGAGGGCTGTGGCACTGGACACCATACCTCACACCATGCCGGCGCCCCGGGTTCAGGAACGAGCCGGGGTCGGCAGGAGCGGGAAAGGATTGAGCATCTGGAGGACTGCTCTCCATTCCTGGAGGTGGGGGTTGGCTAGCTGCTGTTCTGGGGGGCCCCCTAGTGGTTACTTAAGGTCACAGCAACCAGTAGCTCGCAAAGAAGGGGAGAGCTGTGGTGGACGTCTTATGAGTGTGCACGGAAGCATGCACACTACATGCAGGACGTCATTGCATGTCCACGCTCAGGAGTAATAAACAGAGTTTACAAAACAAAAAAGTTCTGCTGTGCTTCGCTCTTATGGTTTATTAGGTCACTAGAAATCATCAATGAAATCGGAGTGTTAACATTTATTTTTGAAAGCCACAAGTAGTAGTAGTAGATTTTATTTGTTTGTGCTGCCCCTCTCTGGAGGCTCAGGATGCCATGACACACATACAAAAAAAAGTAGTAACACCACATAAAATATTATTTAAACCCATAATGATAAATTGAAATATAACATTCTCTCTATACTACTTAAATAAATAAAGAAACAAATGCAGATTGATAGGTTCTGTTTTGGGATCCAAACCTGTCTCTCCCCTCCCCAACCCCCGACACCATCTTTAAGAATACTCTCCTCCCACTAGCGGTTACCAAGCTTTTACCTTTATGGGACAAAAGCCCCATATCAAAAGTATCCCCATCCCTCCCACAGCCTATCTGGCTTCCTGCATCCCCTCCCTTCTCATCCCAACACATTTAATAATAGTGCCCCTCCCTAACCCCACCACTAAAGGAGAAGGAAACTATTGATTATACAGCACCTTTCATACACACTCAAAGTGCTTTGTGACACAATGAGTAGGATACCAGTAGTGTAGAGACTTTTGACAGTGCAGTTCTTACAGTCTCTATCCCAAAATACTTCATAATCCTGGAGGACAGGAGAGGGTGTTGCCACCTTCAGCTGTAAAAGGTTCAAACAGCATTCTGATTACAGAGCGTGTTAGCGGTGGGTAGTGTCCCACTGTAAAGGGTAATGGTGGGATTCAAATCGGAGTCTCTGGGTTCACGGCTCTGTTCTAACCACTAGACCAAACTGCTTTACTGGGCAACCTCACTCCCCAATCTGCTTTTACTGGGATACCTCCAAATAAGATTTACAGCTAGCCTCCTGCCAGTCATCCCTCCCTTCAGACACACTGATAGACCCACTCTCCCTCCCGCCATCCTGCCCGCCTTTTCCTTTTGAGGCAAAAGTCTTTGAAGCATCTCCTACCCCTCACCTGCTCGATCACTAGCATTTGATTGGTGGAGGGTATGATGGGCATTGGGCAACAAGCTCAGTAATCCTTTACTTTTTTCTCTAGGCTAATGTAGCTCAGTCACCCACTTTGACTTGCAGCACACACCCATGTCAGTAACTGAGAGGCACTGAGGCATTCCATACTGTTCACATCCATTCTTGTGGGGTGTCAGCGTGGCTCAGTTGGTAGCACATCCGCCTCTGGATCAGAAGGTCGTGGGTTCTCGTCCCACACCAGGATGGACTTGCACCTAAAAATCGCTGGCATCCGAGTGCAGTATTGGGGGTTGCTGTACTGCTGGGGTGTGCAGTCCTTCGGATGAGACGTTAAACCGAGATCCCTTCTGCCCATCCTGGTGTTGTCCTGGTGGGTGTCCAGGTGGAAGTAAAAGAACCCAGGGTACTCTTCATAAAGAGCAGGGAACATTCCCGGTGTCCTGGCCAACATTCCCCTTCCCATAAACCGGTTCATGCAATTATCCATGCTGTGTGTGGGTGATGATGTGCGATTTGGCTGCCACCACACATTCAGTCACTTCACTACCAGTCTAGCATTGCTTGTAAAGCACTTTGGGATACTGTGCATGAAAAGCGCTATATAAATGCTGATTATTATTCTTCTCCTTCTTCTTCACAGTAATAGGCAATGGCAGTTCATTGATGAAAAGCTCAGTGAGCTCCTATTGCTTATTACTGTCTTCAAGAATGTATGTGTACAGTGCAGAACTCCTCAGAGTACTACTCAGCTACGGATATTGTGGTGCATTATAGGGAAAGGGGGGTGACTGAGCTAGTCTGGCAAAAATTAGTGGACTGCTGAGCTTGTTCCCATCTGTCCCCCAATCAACTACTGTCAATAAACGAGAGGGTGGACAACCATGCTTCAGGTGCTTTTGCCCAAACAGGTTTCAGCAGGTAGAGGTGATGAAAGACTAAAAAGAAAGTTGTTTTTGTTGAAAACAAACGCTCCAAGTCATTTACAAGCCAAACTGGGAAAGCTGGTTGGGATTCAGTTCCTGACAAGCCACCCAAGTTCAGGGTGGCTCATTTTAATCTGGACTGGTTCTGCACATCTCTAGTCTGGACAGCCTAAATAAAGAACTAAAACAGTTGGTCCTCTCCAACATCGCAAGCAGTGTCAATGATCATAATTCACTCCAGCCAAACTTTCTTTAAGTCGGGCATATGTGAACTTGTTGCCATGAAAACTGTTGGACCGAACCTTATCTAACACTTCCCGTCAGCACCTCTACTTGCTCGCCATTTACTTCCCAGTCAGAGAGAACCTATTAGGCAGGATCACTATGCGAACAAGATCTCTCTGTGCTCGTGCTCACACTGCAACTTTTCTTTTAAAGAAAAAGTGAAACTACTGCCTCTTTTTTTCTCTTTTGGTGCTCACCTCTTCTATCAGTCTTTAATAAAAAAGATGGATCTGAGAAACACTGTTGAAGTGAGTGGAAACAGGAGAAGGAATGCCCGCTAGTGGCAGAAAAGCTACAGGACTGATCATTTGATGGAATGGGCACCTGCTTATAACAGACAAAAACACTGTACATGCAACACTCTGTTATAAACAAGCTGTTCAACTACAATCCTCACAAGCTTTTTTATCTGCATGCTCTCTGTGGAGATGGAAACAGGTGCTCATGAACAGGCTTGTCATGCAACACAAAACTGTGAGCTGAACATCAATTTGGTGCTGCTGTAAATAGGCAAAGTAGGATACGAAAAGCAAAACTTACAGCGCACATCATTGAGCTAGAAAGTTAAGAGTCATGATGAAGAGTCAGTGAGAGTTGAAGTGCCAGGAAACAGAGCACCTCTTCAAAAATAAAGCTACAGGCTTTCTAGCTCATTGGTGTGTGTTGTAAGTTTTTTTTGTAACCTACATTGTAAGAACACACATCACAGTAAAGTTCTGAAAAGCATTTCAAAGACAATGAAGGGACTATTTAATGAAACATCTCACTCGATGTAAATAAATATGAACAGGTGCAATGTTTGCACATTTTCTAGTCTTATTTTTTTATAATAGCACTAAGACACTCCCAAGTGGTTATGTTAATGTTCAGTTAAACACCCCCTGGGGGCATATGGCACTCAGCTGTTCCTCATGCCACATTACACCCCCAGGTGGTGATTAATTAGAACAGTAATATAACCCCTGGTCATATCTTATTGCGTAAAGGGCACTGACAGTTTATTTTTACACAACCTTGTTGTGTACTACTGTCCATACATGATTCCATTCACACTCGAGATCTGTGATGTCATTGTATACCTTGATGGAAACACAGCATTGTTGTGTATGGTTGTCCATACATTATTCGGCCAAGGCCCCTACTTTTCTGCAGCACACTGGGACCAAGTTCTGTGGCAAGATTACCATTTGCCACAGAACTTCTGCAGTGGTGGTTTGCAATTTCTGCAAAAGTTCTGTGGTACTAACGAACTACCACATCACAGTGTCAGTCTGTCATCCTGAAGTCACGTCCATGGCAATGGTTATAGTAATCAGGATGGGGGAAAGCACAGTAACATTAGTTCAAAAAATAACAGACTTACAGAAATAATTTTATGTCTAAAAAGGCAAATGTATATAAGGTCCTAGCCTATTGCAAAAATGAAATTTGCAGAAGGGACCCTTATGTAATAAATAAGGTATTTGTATACTCATGCTGTCTATAGCACTCACGAGGTCCCCACTGTGCAACACTTATATATTTAAGCAATGAACCACGATGGGGTGTTGGTGATGCTGGTTTTACCCACGCCTTGCGTGGTTCGGTCACCAGGCCGCGTGACTAAACCTCGTCAGGCGTGGGTAAAACCAGCATCACCAACACCCTGGAGTGGTTTATTGCAATTATACAATGTTCCCCTTGATTATTTTGCAACAAAAATGAAAAGAAAAATAGAGATTTTTCCAGTTATAGTCGTTTTTATAACATTTGTCATTCCACTACAAAAAATAGTTCCCTATTTATGACAATGCAACCATATATAGAGAAGTTTGGTTTTTTTTTTCTATTAAAAAGAGGACTGCTGCTGTGGGTAATTTTGTCCCCTAGCTGTTCTCCGCTGTTCCAATGCAGTAACGAAAATTTGTGAAATGCAACTGTAACCCCCCTGCAAATGGGGGTTCCCAAAAGACTTCCAGGAGCTTGCTTGAATGCTCCAAGCCTGAATGGTGTTTGGCATTTAAGCCATTTATCAGTGAGTGTTTTTAGAGCCTCTGGTACTGTCTCTTTAAGAGCTGTCTGCTTGCAGACATAATTAGTTTGTATGGGGGGACTGTGTGCTTCTCTGAGTACCACTCGAGCTGCTGCCAATTCACTTCATTTTTGCAGTCACTAGGAGTGCAAAGGGAACCTATCTGAAAGATGTAACTGTTTGCCAGAAATTATTTAGAGTAATAATGAAATTACAGTTTGTCTAACCTGCTTTCTTTGCAGTCAGAACTGTGTCTGCTAGTTCCCCATTCTAGTTTTGAACTGCTGAACTGGACCAATCAGTGTGGGTAAGCTAGCTCTAAAATGATGCCTTGACGAATCAGAACTTGACTCATAATCTGAGCCAGCCACAAGAGGATTGTATGGGCAGTGACTCTGGGAGATGTAGTTTAGACTTCAGTGCCTTTTGGACCAACAGCAGCAGTCTATTGTGAGTGACAGCCAATCCAGTCAAGAACTGGGAGGAACTCAAAGGAAGTGCCGGTTTTGTCAGTTGGAGTTCAGTTGAGCTTTGGCAGTGAAGAAGGAAGGAGCCTTGTGCTTTTTCAGTGTGCAGTTTTAGTCAAAAACGGTGTAAGGCCCAGAGTTCCGTCTGCAGCTTGTGTAACAGCTTGTTAGGACTGAATCCGTCCTGTGAAAAGAATCAAAGGATCTCTGAAGAGTAGAAACCAGGCTCACCCTGTAGAAGACTGGAAGAATTGCTGAAAATTGCACTCGGTCTGTCAGGAACTGAATCTGCTGTGTGTTCTCCCGGTATTGTGCAGTAATTGGATCGGGATACAGATGCAGCCTGCCTGGTATAGTACTTTCTTTTATATGGATGTGTGAAGAGGTTTGTGTACCTCAAGTGAGCCCTGCTGACATTGAAGGACCCTATCTTATTTGGAGGTCGTGAGTACTAATTCAGGGTTGCTCCTGTTGAATTGCCACATTAAATCCAAATGGAATTACTGTACTGCTGACTGTTTAATTCTCCTTTTCTCTGTGTGAAAGGGCCCTACCAGCTGCCACGGTTTGGACTAGCCACTAGGGCTTGGGTACCCAGGGACAGTAACTGATAGGGATAGGCCTGTGCACAGAGCCATAGGTAGATTATTAGAATGATAAGCTAATTAACCTGATTTCCTGTCCTTGTTATATCCCCTAAATAAATCAGAGCTGCTTGTTTCAGCAAAGTTATACTGCCTGAGGTATTTGTCTATGTTAAAGTACTGTACTGTGATTGTTGCACTGTATCTCATTTCACAGGAGGTCCCAGTGCCGGAACCAGACCTGGGGGTAAGTGTATACTGTGAAGGTAATTTGATATATTGTGGGCCACTAGTGGGAAGAAAGGGGTTGCAGTGTCCCAGAGGGCTGTGACCAAGTTAGTTTAACTATTGCAAACCCCTGACCTCTGGGTGGAGGCACCGCCATTGGATCCAGGCCCCTCAACCTGTTAGTGGCAAATCAGGCAGGGTAGTAGCCCCTGGGATAGCGCCATCTAGGGTTACATCTTGGAGGCTCACCGCTGGGATTGTGTGTCCTCTAGTGGCCATATTTACGAACCACTGTTAAGAAAAATGGGTACCCGACAGAAGTGGCTGTGCACCGGCTGGTGGAGTGGTGTACTGGGGAGGATCGACCCTCAAAATGCTATGCTTATCCTGGACATCCCCTGGGTATCAATACGGACACTGTGCAGGGAGTACTTTCCAAGGTGGAAGGTTTACAAACCCCTGTAGTGGTGGGTCGGCATGCTAATCTGCTCACCCACACTTTCCTGGCCCTAGTAGAGTTTAAGGATCCCATAGATAGCTCCAAAGTGCCACAGACCATTACCCCAGAGGGAGCCCTCACTGCTTGAGAGTGATAACTAAGGACAGTAAAGACCTGGGGAATCAGCCCCACCACTATCTGAAACTTTTGAGGAGAAATTTGCTGAATGGTTGCTGGGAGAGGGAAAACTGTGGAGGACTTGAAGAAACTATTCTTGCCACCTGGGGTGTTCCTCCCCAACACCCTCTCCTGCTCCAGTGCCCGTAATGGTGGCTGAACCAATGCAGACTCCTATTTCTGCACCTGCCATTAGTCACGACTCTTACCAAGGTTGAGGATCTTCTCTGGCACCCTCCCCACCCCAAGGGAGGATGACTGGAGACCTGGATAGACTATGTTGCCCCCAGTGCTAGAATGGCAATGCTCGGAAGGTGAAAAGCGAAGAGGGTTAGTGGAGAGCCTCCGAGGTCCTGCCCTGGCTACCATCCGTGCTAAACGGGCCAGTAACCCTGAAGCGACTGCACAGGCCTATCTTGGAGGCCTTGGAGAATGTGATGGGAGCCCAGATTCTGATGAGGACCTATGGTGGAGAGTAAGAGATGCACAACAGTACCAAGGGAGTTGTTGTCTGTGTATGTATCTCGGCTGGAAAAATTGTTGCAAGAATGCCTCAGAAAAGGTAGTTTGCCAGCGATTGAACTGGACCGAACCAGGCTGGACAGGATCCTAAGTCTGCCCCTTCTCAGAACTGCTGTTGCTTCAGTTACACCTGGCAGATCGACTGGAATCCCCACCCTCCTATGATGAGTTAATGAGAGAAATTCGAGGAGTTGAGAAAAGACGACCTCGGAGGGACCTGCACCAATAGCTGCGGCTACGACCCGAGTGACTGAGGGTGACCCATCATGAAGTTCAGGGGCAGAGGTTGGCAGTCAATGAGTGCTCTGACAAGGAAAAGATATGTCACAATGGGGCTAACTGTTGAGAGAGATCCGGAATTCAAAACAGTCCTTTATGAAGGCCACGCCTGCAAGTCACAGGCCTGACCTATATCCGACTGCATCTGCTATGGGGGTGGGGGTACCCACCATGTATCTCCTGCTGATAACAGCTCCGAACTCGATTCCTTGACCATGGAAGTGGAGAAACTGACTAGATGTCTCCAAATGCTTATCACGCCGAGACAGAGATGGCACCAAGTTTCCAGTTAGTAATACCCCCGCCTCTGGCTCCCAGTGTGGCGCCGCCAGCTCAAACTCCAGAAAGTATGTTTTGCTATAATTGTGGGAAAGATGGGCACATGAAAGGGAATGCCAGTCCCCAAAAGACACTGACAAAGTTGCATATAGGCTACAAGGAGAGCTTGGAGAAGAAATCAGTGGTTAAGAGGTGCCGACATGATCCCAGTGAGGGCACCAAAATGCTAATTCACGTCCTTTTGTGGCAAGGTCAGTTGCCCAGGCCCCCCTACCGCCTCCAGACTGGTCCAGAATAGTGGGTCCCTCCATGGAGACCACTGTAAAGGTGAACGGAGGGTCTACAAGAGCTATATTAGACAGTGGCTCCCAAGTGACAATTATGTTCCAAGATTGGTATCAGAAGCATTTGTCAGGTCCCTTACAACCATTAGAAGGACTGCATGTATGGGGGTTAAGTGAGAAGGCCTACCCCTATTCCGGGTATATCCGAATTTGGCTGTCTTTCCCCACCTCTGTGGCTGGAGTGGCCGAACAAGTAGAGACCCTAGCCTTGTGTGTCCCCCCACTGGACTGTATGATGGTGTCCTTTGTTGATTGGAACAAATGCTCATATGTTCGAAGGCTGGCACAGTTGTGTTATGAAAAACAGGGGTCAAAGACTAGTAGAGCTTTAAGAGTTCGGCTTTAATTAAGAAGGCCTATGAGGCACAGAGAGATGCTGAAAAAACAGAACCAGAGGAACCGGTCGGAATTGTATGGAAGAAGGATCCTGAGTCTCTGATCCTGGCGCCAAATGCCCAGTGTACCTTACAGGAGAGGTCCGTATCAGAAAGGATGTTAAGAATAAAATATTAATGTTGGATGCACCAGGCGATGGAAAATTGCCAGAGGGACTGCTGGTCAAGCCTAGTATTTTGCCCGCTAGAGCCCATGCTTATGCCAGAAGGGTAATGGTCCAAGTTCATAATGTGTCTGAAAGAGACATTCGAGTAAACAGAGGTTGCATCCTGGCTAATGTGCATTGTGCAGACACTGCAGTGCTACCCAGCAGCAAGAGTTCAAGGAAGAATGACAGAGTAACGCCTGACTTGTTTGATTTCGTGCCTCCCGCTGCCAGCTGAATGGAAAGTGAAGATCAGTGAAAGCTTGCCCAGAGAGACCAGGTGTTTTCTTTAAAGGAATGGGATGTAGGATGCGTGCAAGGAGCTGAGCACAATATCCGGCTGCATGACGAAAGACCATTTCGTGAGAGGTCTCGACGCCTGGCACCTGCTGACATAGATGATGTGAGACGGCATCTGCAAGAGATGTTAGCTGCTGGTGTAATACAAGAATCCAGAAGCCCTTATGCTTCCCCATTGTGGTAGTGAGGAAAAGAATGGAACAGTAATGTGTGTGGATTATCGCACCTTAAACCGCGGACTATCCCTGATCAGTACACAATGCCCCGATTCAGGATGCTTTGACTGCCTAAACGGGAGCAAGTGTTCTCTGTGCTGGATCTCCGTGAGTGGGTACTATCAGATCCCGATGGCCCCAGAGGACCGTGAAAAGACAGCCTTTATCTGTCCGCTTGGCTTTATGAATTCATGAGGATGCCTCAAGGATTTCAGGTGCCCCAGCCACTTTTCAACGATTGATGGAGCGTGCAGTGGGGACATGAACTTACTAGAGTGCCTGGTATACCTAGATGATGTTATTGTGTTTGGCAGCTCACTGGAGGAACATGAGAGCAGATTATTTAAGGTATTGGACCGACTGGAGGACTTTGGCCTTAAACTGTCCATTGATAAGTGTCAATTTTTCAAACATCAGTAAAGTATGTGGGACACATAGTATCCACCGAGGAATAGAGACCCCACCCAAGTAAAGTTGAGGCCTTGACCACCTGGCCACAGCCCAAAAATCTAAAAGAACTGCAAAGATTCCTGGGATTCTGTGGTTATTATCGGCGCTCATCAAGGACTATTCAAGAGTGATCCGCCTTTATTAACCTTACTCAAGGGTATCCCCAACCCACAAAAATACCAAAAGTCAGCATCCTCAAGACTGAAAGAGTGTATTTCATCCGAGTGAAGTATTTGGGGCCCGCTGGACTCTGATTGTGAGACTGCTTTTCATGAGATCATATATCAACTTACCCATGCTCCAGTGCTGGCCTATGCCGATCCAAGAAAACCTACGTCCTGCACACTGATGCTAGCTTGCAAGGGTTGGGGCTGTGTTGTACCAAGAGCACGAGAATGGCCTGAGACCAGTGGCCTTTGCCAGTAGAAGCCTGACCCCATCCGAAAAGAACTATCCTGTACATAAGTTAGAGTTCCTAGCTTTGAAGTGGGCTATTGTTGACCAATTCCATGAGTACTTGTATGGGGCTAAAATACTAGTAAAACTGACAATAATCCTTTGACCTATGTGCAGACCTCAGCTAAGTTGGATGCCACTGGCCATAGGTGGCTTTCTGCATTATCTACATATGACTATGCTCTCGATAACGAGCAGGTCTGAACCACATAGATGCTGATGCTCTCTCCCGGAGGCCTGTTCCCCAGAATGATTGGGTCCGACTGGCAGAACCTGACATTCGGGCACTCTGCCGGAAGTTTGACAGGGAGGAACAAATGTCCACGGACGCAGTGGACTGCATGGTGGATTGCTTGGGAGCCTCTGAGAATTGCATACCTGCTGCTTATTGCCACTTTTCTGCAATAGACATTGGTGCACTGCCTCAGCTGGACAATGACAGTATTCGGCGGCTCAATCCCCGATCCCATGATCAAAGCAGCTTTAGAAGCCCTCTATGCAGGAAAAGATGTGTCCAAATTACGCCCACTGATTTGAGAACTGCACTGTTATACAAAGAAGGTCCTAAGTTGAAACTGATCAATAAACTGTTATACAGAGAAACAGTAGACAGAGGGGACAAGTAGACAAACAACAACTAGTGCTGCCCACTGCCTTTCGAGACTCAGTATTGAGGTCCTTGCACAACCACATGGGGCACCTTGGTATAGACAGAACACTTGACTTGGTGAGATCCAGATTCTATTGGCCTAAGATGGGGGCTGATGTGGAGCAACACATTCGAACTTGTAGTCGCTGCTACAGAGGAAAGCTTTGCCCAGAGGGCTGCCCCTTGTTAACATAACCACCAGTGCACCCATGGAGCTGGTCTGTATTGATTTTCTAAGTTTGGAGTCAGATCAAAGAAATATCAGTAATGTGCTGGTGGTCACTGACCATTTCACGAGATATGCCCAAGCTTTCCCCACCAAAGACCAGAAAGCATCCACTGTAGCCAAAGTACTTGTAGAAAACTTTTTGTTCACTATGGGGCTCCACAGAATCCATTCTGATCAAGGAGAGACTTTGAGAGTCGCCTGATCAAAGAGATGCTTTCTCTGTGGGAGTGCGAAAGTCCAGAACCACTCCTTACCACCCCAGGGGACCCACAGCCTGAACGTTTCAACCAAACTTTGCTAGATATGCTAGGCACCCTGCACCCAAAGGACAAGCCTAGATGGAGCCAACAAATTAGCACCCTGGTACATGCTTATAACTGCACCAAAGTGATGCCACTGGATTCTCCCCTACCGCTTGATGTTTGGAAGAGAAGCTCGACTACCAGTAGATGTGTGTTTTGGGGTCTCTCTGATGGGGTTCAAGCTGACAACTATTTACAGTATGTGCAAAGTTAAAGGCCCAGCTAACTCATGCGTACCAACTGGCTCAAACCATGGCTGCCAAAAGAAATCTGGCCAACAAAGAAAGGTATGATAAAAGGTGAAAGCACAGGAACTCCAGGAGGGAGATCGGGTATTGCTAAGAAATCTGGGACTGCATGGCAAGCACAAGATTGCTGACAGATGGCACCATCTCCCCTACATTGTAGTGGGCAAACTAGATGATCTGCCAGTGTACAAAGTAAGGCCTGAGAATAATTCAAAAGATGTAAAACAATGCATAGAAATCATTTACTGCCCATTGGACAAATCTTAATTGAGTCTGAGCCCCAGAAGATGCCCCTCTGGACCAGTGACTAGAGCTGCTGCTAAGAAAAGATCAAGAAAGTCTGCACCTACAGAAGTAAAGTTAAAGTGTTCCCTCCACAAGTCCCAGTTGAGCATGACTGTCAGTCCATATCGGAAGAAAGTGAGAGTGACTTTGAATACTATCCTTCTTACGAACTGAGTCAATTGTTTCGGGCAATCCCTAGTCAATACTGGAGACAAAGCTGGGCCTTCTGGACTGTCTAAGCCCCCAGCTTCATCCCTGGAGCCAATGCTCCCAGAAAGTGAAGTGCAAAGCATCAGATCAGATGAAATGGAATCATTGTGCATGGTTGAACTGTTTGAGCTTTCAGGGAGGAAATGATAGATTGGGCAGACTGGTGATACACCGAACAAGAAGAGTATTTTGAGTGCCCTGACAGTCCACTGCCAGTGTCCGAAAGCTCTCCATGCGAGCCAAATGTTGTGGACTCAGAAACTGTAACTCCTGGAGCTGAAAGTGCCCCAAGTTCTAGCCTCTCTACCCCATGGAGACTCCTGACAAGTGAGGACAATGCTGAAAATGAGGCTCAGAGTGCAGAGACTATAACAGTTCCCCTAGAAAGACTGGTCGAGCTGTAAAGCCTGTGGTGCACCTCAGTTATGATTCACTTGGGAGGCCTGTGGACTTGCCTCTCAATGTTGTCCATAAAGGAGTGTATGTGTCCCCAAGCTCATTGCCCAAACTGAGCATCAGTGCTAACTCCAAGTTACTTGTGTTGCCCTCTATATGGTGCCCTGCCCCATCCAGCCCCAAGGTAACTGATAGGAAGGCCCCTCTCTTCAGGTTTCTACAAGAGGTAATAACTTGAGTTATGGTACAATGTGTATGTAATACTGTGTAAAGAGTGACGTACTGCAATGTTTCAGAAATGTGTTCTTGGTAAAATGATATATTGACTGATGATTACATGTGCGAGCCTAATGCAAATGTATATGGTTGCAGTTGAAACTTATGGGGTACTTGCTTGACGCGACGCCAAGCTTTCCCAGGCCAGGAAGGTGTAACCCCCTGCAAATGGGGGTTCCCAAAAGACTTCCAGGAGCTTGCTTGAATGCTCCAAGCCTGAATGGTGTTTGGCATTTAAGCCATTTATCAGTGAGTGTTTTAGAGCCTCTGGTACTGTCTCTTTAAGAGCTGTCTGCTTGCAGACATAATTAGTTTGTATGGGGGACTGTGTGCTTCTCTGAGTACCACTCGAGCTGCTGCCAATTCACTTCATTTTTGCAGTCACTAGGAGTGCAAAGGAACCTATCTGAAAGATGTAACTGTTTGCCAGAAATTATTTAGAGTAATAATGAAATTACAGTTTGTCTAACCTGCTTTCTTTGCAGTCAGAACTGTGTCTGCTAGTTCCCCATTCTAGTTTTGAACTGCTGAACTGGACCAATCAGTGTGGGTAAGCTAGCTCTAAAATGATGCCTTGGACGAATCAGAACTTGGACTCATAATCTGAGCCAGCCACAAGAGGATTGTATGGGCAGTGACTCTGGGAGATGTAGTTTAGACTTCAGTGCCTTTTGGACCAACAGCAGCAGTCTATTGTGAGTGACAGCCAATCCAGTCAAGAACTGGGAGGAACTCAAAGGAAGTGCCCGGTTTCGTCAGTTGGAGTTCAGTTGAGCTTTGGCAGTGAAGAAGGAAGGAGCCCTGTGCTTTTCAGTGTGCAGTTTTAGTCAAAAACGTGTAAGGCCCAGAGTTCGGTCTGCAGCTTGTGTAACAGCTTGTTAGGACTGAATCCGTCCTGTGAAAAGAATCAAAGGATCTCTGAAGAGTAGAAACCAGGCTCACCCTGTAGAAGACTGGAAGAATTGCTGAAAATTGCACTCGGTCTGTCAGGAACTGAATCTGCTGTGTGTTCTCCGGGTATTGTGCAGTAATTGCGATCGGGATACAGATGCAGCCTGCCTGGTATAGTACTTTCTTTTATATGGATGTGTGAAGAGGTTTGTGTACCTCAAGTGAGCCCTGCTGACATTGAAGGACCCTATCTTATTTGGAGGTCGTGAGTACTAATTCAGGGTTGCTCCTGTTGAATTGCCACATTAAATCCAAATGGAATTACTGTACTGCTGACTGTTTAATTCTCCTTTCTCTGTGTGAAAGGGCCCCTACCAGCTGCCACGGTTTGGACTAGCCACTAGGGCTTGGGTACCCAGGGACAGTAACTGATAGGGATAGGCCTGTGCACAGAGCCATAGGTAGATTATTAGAGTGATAAGCTAATTAACCTGATTTCCCCCTGTCCTTGTTATATCCCCTAAATAAATCAGAGCTGCTTGTTTCAGCAAAGTTATACTGCCTGAGGTATTTGTCTATGTTAAAGTACTGTACTGTGATTGTTGCACTGTATCTCATTTCACAGGAGGTCCCAGTGCCGGAACCAGACCTGGGGGTAAGTGTATACTGTGAAGGTAATTCTGATATATTGTGTGGGCCACTAGTGGGAAGAAAGGGGGGTTGCAGTGTCCCAGAGGGCTGTGACCAAGTTAGTTTAACTATTGCAAACCCTGACCTCTGGGTGGAGGCACCCGCCATTGGATCCAGGCCCCTCAACCTGTTAGTGGCAAATCAGGCAGGGGTAGTAGCCCCTGGGATAGCGCCATCTAGGGGTTACACAACCATATACCCATTTATGACAATGCAACCATATATAGAGAAGTTTGGTTTTTTTTGTATTAAAAAGAGGACTGCTGCTGTGGGTAATTTTGTCTCCTAGCTGTTCCAATGCAGTAACAAAAATTTGTGAGGGTTTGGAATAAGAACGGCCGCTGAAATGAGCTCCGGCGTCCCAATGGGCACTAACAAGGAGGCTGAGTTGCGCAGCAGACTGTAAGAGAGATTTTGTGTATTTAAACCGAAGATGGTGATAGCGTGAGGTGGCGCTGCTGCCACAGCGTTGAAGCCGCGGATGTTCCTGATCGAGTACTTGCATTGGCATTTCATTGATTATATTTTAAGCCTCTGAGGATTTGGAAGTGGAGAAACTGTTTGTGAAAAAGGAGGATATGTTTTACTTGTTCCATAGGGCACCGAAGCAGTTGCTTATGGAGGTCGACTGAGCGGTTGTCCGAGATGATGGAAGGGAGCCGATTTACGGTCAGAGGTGAACTGGGAGGAAGTAGTTACGAGGAATGATTTTACAGTACTACATTGTTTTAGCTCTTAAATGGTTTTGAGAGTGTTGCTATGTTGGAATTTTAGTTTGAAATTTAGTGTGGTAAAGCGTCGGTTGTATGACACTGCCGCTTACTGGCATTTAAAGATGGCGGATTTTTTGTTTCGTGGTCGGGGGTCACAGTGATTTCAGAGATGCGGCTGGCTGGCACTTGTTCCTGTTGGTGATGCTAGATTTTACAACAGGGTGATAGTGTCAGCTGGCCAGTGAGAACTGGGTATTTTTTTTGCCATTGTATAATTATATGCAATCTATAACAAACATATAAATGTGTGTGTGTATGATATATGTATATATACATACATAGTGTGAGAGAGATACTGTGTGTATTTTTTTTTTTTTTTTTTTAATTTCCATGAAATTGTATCCTTATTCATATAGGTCCCTTTGGAAATGGAATAAACAGAATAGAGAAGATATTGCAAAACTCATTTTTCATGCTAACCCGCTTCCCCTGACCCACTACGTAACACCATCAGGCCAGGATATGCATGTGAACCCATTGTGAGATAAAGCTCTCCAGCCCATCACAATGTGCCCCCTCATGTGGCAGAACACTGCGCCATACCTTTCCAGACTCAGAGCAGTGGTGTGCTCCCCAATCCTTGTGCTTCCCAGCCAGCTCCCAGAGCTTGTCTCCGAACCCGAGCTGTTGGCACAGGAACACAACATGCCACCCCCTGGC
Source organism: Neoceratodus forsteri (assembly GCA_016271365.2). Classification (NCBI taxonomy): domain Eukaryota; kingdom Metazoa; phylum Chordata; order Ceratodontiformes; family Ceratodontidae; genus Neoceratodus; species Neoceratodus forsteri. The sequence continues at coordinate 438,947,642 of JADMNL010000023.1, forward strand.
CCTGCACACAACAATTCTCCATAACGTTTGGGTGATTCTATCAACCAATGGCAATATGTAATCAGTAACCCTGGCAAAAATGTGTGCAACGCAATTATTTATTTAACAGGTCTTTTCTTTCAACAGGTCTACACATAATTATATTCCACTTTTCTAGACATGATTACTTAATTTTTCTTAAAAATGACAGGTTAATTCATTTTACCAGTTATTCATTTCAGATGGCATCTCTATACTTTAAAGGCACAAATCTGTTTGTACAAAATAAGGTATGGACTTTAAAGGTCTATGCTATTGTCAAGGTTTTGTTTAAATTGGCCCTAGTGTAATAACGTAAGACTACAAATTGTATTAGGCTGTAGTGCAGGTTGAGCAAATATCACCGTACTTGATGTGCTGTGCCACCACCTCTAGCAGTGGGAGCTGTGGTAGATAAGTGACTATTCATTTTGGTGTCAGAATGCAGCCATTTCATTAGCTAATGTATGATGTTATAGCACTGATAACATCACATTCTGAGCATAGAGGGGTTTTGGATTTAAAAAGAGGGGAAGGGAACCAAGTTGTATAGATAAAGAGAAATATTAATACAGAATCACCAAGAAAAGTGAATTCTGTGGCACTGCAGAGGTTCTGCAGTAGGCTGCAAGTTCTGCACAAAATTATGCGGCCGCAGAATTCTAGGGGCCTCGCTTATTCCCCAAATTCTCGAGATCTATGATGTCATCTCACCCCATGATGGAAACAGCCTTGTTGTTTATGGTTACCATATACAGTACAACTTTGATTATCCGAATCCCAATTATCCAGACCTCCCCATTATCTGAACTCTGACATTGGCCCCCAACTCTCATTTGCCTAATGTTATGGACCCCCGATTATCTGAACTCTCAATTATCCGAACAAATCTTATGTCTCCCAGAGCATTCGGATAATTGAGGTTGGACACTGTCAACTTTTTTAGTGTTTTATTTTTTTTATTTTTTTTTTTAATAAAAAGTACCCTATCTGTGGTGCCTGTTGACAGTATTTCTATTAAATATGCCACATTGTGCCCATGACTATCATAATATGATGTTTTGAATAACATTTCATACAGAATACTATTACAAGAGGTCTGACTTTCTGACTGCCTCCTGATACTGACATGCGTTCATGTGCGGAATATGGTGCTGAGGCAGCAGTAAACTCGTGCATGCATGAATATTTCATTTTATATGCAGACTGAGCTAAATGAAGTTGATAGACTCCAGTCCACTGAATGTTGTAACATTAATGAGACTTCAAAATGAGTGTTCTAACATACTAAGAACTGTTTTTTTTTTAAACAAAAGGCATGACTCCGGGAATGTGAATCAGCAATGGCATTTTTTTTTATTTTTTTTATTAACAGTTTTTCTGCCACTCCCAGCCAAATGTGGACCTCCTTCCACCCAGACAGCTTGCCTGTATACCATCTGGCCAAGAACCTGCCACCTGTCCGTTTAGGACCACCAGCCCACCCGAAACACACCACTGTACTGCCCCCGGCTTACCCTCCAGGGTGAGGTATGCCTTCAGCTCCAAGGCATTTTTTTCCTCGCTATCCACCTGGCCACACATAGCAGAGGTAAAGACTGGCGGCATCCCCGGAGGAAGGTGGCTCGGTTCCGGCGTTGGACATGGTGGGCAGGCTGAGGCTTCATCCTCCCTGTCCTTCACCTCATTTTCCCTGTTTCTTTAGCCCACCCACCCCTCAAGAAGCATGCAATGGGATTGGTGTGCTGGCAGAGCCGGTGTGACAAATCCATGTGCGCTCAATCTGGGAGTCCCTTCCCATCAGTTGTTGAGCCCTGCACTATCACCCATGGTCACCCAGGTGGTGGTAATGCAGTGGGTCACAACACCCTCCTTCCCCAGAGGAGGAATGAGTCCTGTGGGATGCTCAATCCCATCTCCCCCGGCTGACCCTCTGACGGCCGGGACTCATTCCTGAACCCAGGTCATCGGCGCCATGTATGGTAGCTCTACCACTGTGCCAGAGGGCTGGCAGCAATGCCATTTCTTAGCATGCACAAGTTTACTGGAGCCTCAGCACCATATTCAACACATGGACGAGCGTCTGCATCAGGAGGTGGTCAGAAAGTCGGATGTGGTCAGAAAGTCAGACCACTCATAATAGTATTCTGTATAAAAATGTCATTCAAAACAGCATATTATGATAATCACGGCCACAGTGTGGCATATCTGATAGAAATGCTGTCAACAGGTACCACAGACAGCTTCTTATTAAAAAAAACAAAAAAAAAAAAAACCCTGATAGTGCCACTTTAAATATATTGCAACCATAAACAACAAGGCTGGTTCCATTAAGGGGTGAGATGACATCACAGATCTCAAGAGCTTAGGGAAAAATGTATGGACAACCACACACAATAAGGCTGTATTTCCACCAAGGCATACAATGATGACATCACAGACCTCGAGTGTGAAGAAATCATGCATGGACAGCTATACGAAACAAGGCTGTGTTTCCAAGGAGGGGTGGGATGACATCATACGTCTCAAGTGGGAAGGGACTAGTATACAGACAACCATACACAACATGGATGAGTTTCCATCGATTAATGGGATGACATCATAGACCTTGTATGCAAAGGAATTACTGCATAGGCAACTATTCACAACAAGGCTATGTTTCCAGCAAGGGATGAGATGACATTATAGACCTTGATCGCAAAGGAATTACTGTATACTCAACCACACACAGCAAGAGTGTGTTTCCATCAATGGGTGAGAGGACATCACAGACCTCAAGTGTGAAGGGAATAATGTATGGTCAACCATACACAAGAAGGCTGTGTTTCCAAGGAGAGGCGAGATGGCATCATACATCTCGAGTGGGAAGGGACTAGTATACAGACAACCATACACAACATGGATGAGTTTCCATCAAGGGGTGAGATGACGTCATAGACCTCAAGTGTGAAGGGACTGTATAGAAAAGCCTGAAGGTTCTGGAGGGGTGATCGGAAACGAGACAACTGAAATTCAATCTCAAAAAGTGTGCTGTGGGCCGACCCGGTGGCGCTGAGGGTTGAGGAGCTGGATGCCACACCTCGCGCTGCGCCGGCGCCCGGGTTCGGAAACAAGCTTGGTTCGTTGGGGGTCAGCAGTGGAGGACTGAGATTGAGCATCGTGAGACAGCTCTCTCAGTCCTGGGGTTGGCTGGGGACTTTACACCATGCTGCGGTGACCCCTGGGGACGCCCGGAGGTACCGCAAGCAACAGTGTAACTGGGGGGGGGGGGGACCACGGCAGACATCTGCACATATGTGTGACGTCATTGCATGTCCGGGTTCCCTACGGGAGAAAGAACAGGGAAAAATATGGCAGCATGGTTCTGTGGCAGCTTGATGGCCACAGCTCCGCCGGCCGACGATGCCTGGAGGCATGTGCCGGTACTGGTTTCCTCGCCAGGTGCAGGGGCCATGGGGGGCCCCTTTCGTAGGTGTAGCTGCATCTGCCAGCTGGGTATGCAAGCTTTGGGGTCGGCGGCAGAGTGGAGCGGTGGCTGGACTGGAAGCAGGGACTGTGGCTGCAAGGAGGTAAAAACTGTTAAATGAAAAAAAAAAAAAAAAAAGTGCGCTGTGAAGTCCTTGGGGCATACAAACCAGCAAGCAGCTTACACTCTGGTGGGGAGGAAATCATAAAAACAGGGCAGAAGCAGGATCTGGGAATTATAATATCAAGTAACCTTAAGGTAGGTAGCCAATGCAGCAAAGCTGTGGGGAAGGCAAATGGAATGTTGGCATGCATTGGGAGGGGCATAACTAGCAGAAGGAAGGAAGGAAGGAAGTATTGATGCCTCTTTACAAAGCCATGGTGAGGCCGCACCTGGAGTACGTGGTCCAGTTCTGGACACCGCAACTACAGGAGGACATAGATGGGATAGAGGGGGTTCAGAGAAGGGCAACTAAGATGGTGCATGGTATGCAGGGGAAGCCATATGAGTGGAGATGTAGGAAATTGGATCTGTACCCACTGGAGACCAGAAGGGGGGGGGGGACACGACAAACTTTTAAGTACATGAAGGGATCAATAAGGTGTAGAAAGGAGCTTATTTAAAAGAAAAGAGGGGGCTAAAACTAGAAGGCATAGCCTAAGATTGGAGGGAGGAAGATACAGAGGCAGTGTGGGGGGTGATTCTTCACAGAGAGGGTGATGGAGGCCTGGAACAAATTACCAGAGGAGATGGTGGGGGCTGAAACAGTGGAGGGATTCAAGAGGGCATGGGACAGACATATGGGGTTGGTAAGGGAGGGGGGAAGGGGAAGGCCCGTGGAAAAGGAGATGAGTAGGGGAGAGGAAGGGGCAGACTCGATGGGCCTTTGGGATCCTTTTCTGCTGTCAGACTTCTTGGATTCTATGATTCTATAGACAACCACACACAAGGCTGTGCTTTCACTGAGGTGTGAGATAACATCACAGATCGAGTGCTAAGGGAATAATGTATGGTTAACCATACACAACAAGGCTGTGCTTCCATAAAGGGGAAATATGACATCACAGATCTCGAATGCAAGGGAATAATGTATGAACAATCATTCACAGCAAGACAGAGTTTCTATCACAGGGTGAGAAGACAGCACAGGCCGCGAGTGTGAAGGAAATAATATATGGGTAATCGTACACATCAAGGCTGCGTTTCCATCAAATGGAACAGTTCCAGTGGAAGTAGTGCCACAGTTCTGGTGGTGCAGGGCCAGTGCAAACAGTAGAGGGTAGACAGACCCAAACAAATCTCAGAAGCATAGTCAGTTGCACCTGTGAAAAAAGCACAAAAGTCAACTAACAGTATGCTGGTAAGCAGATCTTTGTATTGGTGTAATCATAAATCAAAAGTCAGTAGTTATAGCATACAATGAATAAATTGGAAGTATAGAAGCTGACTAGCTACCTGAGCTGGTGCAAAGTAGCTAGTTAACTTCTATACCTCCAATTTGGATTTATTGTCTTGTTCTTTGTATGCTGCATGTGCTGACTTTTTGATTTACATGATTGCACCAAGCCATTAAAAAGGATCTGCTTACTTGCATACTGTTAGCAGACTTTCATGCTTTTTTCACGAGTGCAACAAATTATTCTTGTGTGTTTCCACTGACAAGTGAGATGGCATCACAGACCTCGACAGCGAAGGAAAAAATGTATGGTCAATCATAGACAACAAGGCTGTGTTTCTATCGACGGGGAGATGACTTCACAGACCTCGAGTGCAAAGCAAAAATGTACGGACAACCATACACGACAAGGGTATGTTTCCAAGGAGGGGTAAGAAGACACCATAGACCTTGACTGCAAAGGGAATAATGTTATGTGCAACCATACAGAACAAGGTTGTGTTTCAGTCGAGGAGTGGAATGAGATCATAGACCTCAAGTGTGAAGGGAATAGTGTATGTACACCATAAAACAAGGCAGTGTTTATGGTGTACATAAACCATAAACACTGCCTTGTTTATGGTGTACATACATAAACAAGGCAGTGTTTCCATCAAGGGGGGGAGATGACATTGTAGACCTCGCGTTTGAAGGGAATAATGTATGCACACCATAAACAACAAGGCAGTATTTCCATCAAGGGGTACTAGGATATCGTAGATCTCGAGTGCAAAGTGAATAATGTATGGACAACCATAAACAACAAGGTTGTGTTTCCATCAAATGGGGGAGATGACATCATAAACCTCAAGAGCAAAGGGAATGACATATGGTCAACCATACAGAACAAGCCTGTGTTTTCATCAAGGGGGAGATGACATTATAGACCTTATTGTGAAGGGAATAACGTATAGGCAAGCATACATAACAATGCTGCGTTTCCATCAAGGGATAAGATGACATCATAGACGTCAAGTGCAAGGGAAATAATATACAGTATGAGCAACCATAGACAAAAAGGCTGTGTTTCCATCAATGGGTAGGATGACATTATAGACCTTGAGAGCCAAGGGAATAATGTGTGGGCAATGTGACAGATCTGAATAAAACCCTGTCCCATTCGTTTTGCAGACAGAGTTAAAAGCAAGGATCTATTTTGTCCTCTCCTAGTTCTGCCACTTGTCTGTCTCTTGCCTGACTGACTGCGCAACCAACATTTTCTTGTGGCACCTAGGAATTGGCCACTCTTATGGACCCACAATTTCCCCCGTTATCTCCCTTTCTTCACTTGCTGTTTCTAGCTGCTTCTATTCTTTCTTTCCCCCCTTGCTTCTCTGTGGTTAAAAAAGTACATTTTATTCTTTGTGAAACTGGGATCCCACGGTTTGCAATAGTATGTAATTATATGTTGAAATGAAGGCAGAATGCTGTTTGGGTTTATTAGAAAAGATGTATGTCTGGAACACAAGCTTGTTTACAAAGTTGTCAGAGACCAGCCATGGGATAGAAATGTTATATTTTTTTTAACCTGTAGGTTGGTCTCAAAAAAGAAATTTACAAAGTTCTGAGATATTCTGTGAGAAACAGGAGACTGATTTACACCAAGAGGATCTAGAATTTAAACGGTCAAGAAAAGACAAAAAAGACAGCAATGTTTTTTATTTAGTGCTAGAGAGAGAGATGAAGATTTTAAAGAGAGACTGTCAGATGTGGGACTTTGTTTGAACTGCATTCATGAAGCACTGTCCTGTACAATTTTTTTATTTTATTGTTAATAATATGCAAATTATTTATTTATTGAATGATTTACCATGAAATACATACTGAGCCATAAAGCTCGGTTTCAGATGTGTCCTGGGGGACCGGGGGGGGGTGGGAATAAACACATAGTATAAGCAAAGTGCAGTAACATGATAAGCAAAAAGCACAGCTATGTACAGTATATACAATAACATAAATGGCAAATTGCTAAACAAGATAGATAGATAAGAAAAGGAGCAGAAAAAAGGAGGGGCAGGTAACCATACGAAACAAGGCTGTGTTTCCAAGGTAAGGGTGAGAGGACATCATAGACCTCAGGTGCATAGGGAATAATGTATGGACAATAATACACAACAAGGCTGTGTTTCTACTGAGGGGTGAGAGGACACCATAGAACTAGAGTGCAAACAGAATAATGGATAGGCAACCATTCACAGTAGGGCTATTTCTCCATCGAGGCGTGGGGTAACATCTTAGATCAAGTATAAAGGGAATAATGTATAGGCAACCATATACAACAAGGCTATAGTATATGGTTAGGGCTTATTCTAGATGGAAATCAGTGGCTTTTCAAATGTTGTTGTAGGACAGTTCAAAGGTCAGAAAAGTTGTTGTACTATCGATGTGACGTCAGATCGATAGTACAACAACTTTTTAGCTTTGATCTGCCTTCTGATTGGCTCACTCCACCAAGCTCAACGGAAAAAAATTATCCGAACATGGCGGCTGCAGTTTAGCGAGCACAGAGTAGTGGACACTGCATATTTTGACACGAGGAGCTATCGTTGCTTCGTGTCACAAAAGCAAACTTTTTTTTTACATTTTATTTTAAAAAAATTATAATTTCCGATGCTGGAGTGAGCAGGAGCGGGAGAAGCTGAACAAGTGGCAGCGGGCCGACAGGGAGAAGCCAGAGCGAGTGGGAGCAGGGCAAATCTGGAGCAAGTGGCAACAGGAGCGGGAGAAGCTGTGAGTGGCATGAGGTAAAACAATTGAAATAAGCCCTAACCATATACTATACAAAACAGTGGATGGGTGACCATCCACAACTAAGGCTGTTTCCCTCTCGGGAGTTGATGACATCAGGGAGACTCTCGAGTCGGACTTCGAGTTTATGATGTCATCAACCCCCTCGAGGGAAACATAGCCTTGTTGAGGATGGTCACCCATCCACTATTCTATATGTGTTTCCAGGGAGGGGTGAGATGACATCATAGATTATGAGAGCAAAGAGAATATGTATGGACAACCACACACAACACAGCTGGTTTCCATCGAGGGGTGAGATAACATCACAGAACTCGAGTGCAAAGGGAAAAATGTATGGGCAACCATACACAACAAGGCTGTGTTTCCATCAAGGGGTACGATGACATCACAGACCTTGACAGCAAAGAAAAAATATATGGGTACCCATAAACAACAAGGCTCTGTTTCCAGCAAAGCTCAAAAGGTCTCTATGATGTAATTTCATCCCGAGATTAATGGTTGTCCATAAATTACTTTACATAGTATATATTTTTGTTTTAATTCATTTACCTCCTTTCTAACTCTGTCTTGAATAATGGTAAAAGTAACAGAAAATGACCGTCTCCTGTGTACCCTGTACCTTTCTGTACAACTGGTTGCATGTGAAAAATGGTTACGCAACTCATCTTGCTTTCCCATATAAACAAGCATTTGTCAATGCCGAATGTTTGCTTGCTGGTATTAGCAGTGGAAGTGTAGGAGTTAGACAGATGCAATATAGGAATGGCACTGAAGTATTGAACTAACGCCAACTCCACCCTCAACCCACAGAGATGGACAGGCATTGGGGTGTCTTTGGGTTGTCGCCCATGACGGTCACGACATTTCACCTCACCCTACCCTTCAGACCCCGACAAGTGTCAAGGTGTGCCTTAGGGTGTTTGGGCTTTACATTCACCTCATTCCATTAGGAAATACACTGAAATGGGCACAGTATAGGAGAATGGGGTGAACTCTGGGGGCAAAGGGTCCAAGGCACACTGTGATGCCTGTCACTGGCTGGAGGGTGGGGGTGGAATGGCATGAGCATTACTGTCAACAATTCCAAGTCACACCCCCGACACCTGTCAGTCCCTACAGGGTAGGGAGTTATGGTCAAAAACCCTAATGCCCTGGGCGTTTCTTGGTATTTTCACTCCAAGTTTTCCACCTGGGCTTTTTGTGACCCCACCACATGAACAGTGACAATATCAGTCCGTAAGGCAATTTTCCACAGCGACTGCACCGTTTGATGCCACAGGTGCGAAAATAAATTTCGAACAGGATGTGAAAAGTGACAGGTGTACTGTTCATGAGGAGGTGTAAAAAATGGCCTTGTTGAAAATCTGGAGTGAAAATATGAAAAAACTGTTGAAGTCACGAGGGTGCGTAGAAACTGCGCAATGTACACCCATAATGTAATTAGTTTTAGGATTTTTTTTACAGCAGATTTTCAACATAGGCATTTTGGAACCTCTGCTCATGAACAGTGTCACTGTGATTTTCTTAATCTGTTCTGAACACTAATTTCCCACAGCGACCGCGCTATTCTGCACTGGAAGTGCAAAAACACATTTCGGCCAGGGTGTGAAAAATGACAGCTGTACTTTTTATAAGGAGGTGCAGAAAAATGTCAATGTTGAAAATCTGGACTGAAAATATTACAAATTTGTGAACTTACGAGGGTGAGTGGAAACTGCACAATGCACCCACGTAACAGTCATTTTATGGACTTTTGTCACCAAATTTTCAACATAGCCAATTTAATACCTCTGCTCATGAACAGTGTCACTGTGATTTTCTTAATGTGTCTCGAACATTGAGTTCACAAACCGACTGTGCCAATGTGTATTACATGTGCGAAAATATATTTTGAGCAAGATGTGAAAAATGGCAGCTGTACTGTTCATAAGGAGGTGTGGTAAAATGGCAATGTTGAAAATTCTGCAGTGAAAATATTAAAATTTACAAAGTTACGAAGCGCGTATAGGAATTGCACAGTACACGCCATAAAACAGTCATTTTTGGAATTTTTTCACCAAATTTCAACATAGGATTTTTGGGGGCTCACCCTATAAACCGTGACACTGTTTTGTAAATCTGTCCCGAAAGGTGGTTCTGCGCAGTGACCGCAAAAATCACACTGGACTTTTGCCATGCTGGGGTGGGCTCCCAGCGTGGCAGCTGGAAGGTTGTTTGTTGGGGGGGCCAGTGGAGCGGACGTGGGATTGGGCACCCCTGTTGGCCATACGGACTGTTGCCACGCTGGGGTGGGCTCCTAGCATGGCAGTTGGAAGGTTGTTTGGGGGCAGTGGGCCGACAGGGGACTGGGCACCCCGTCAGCCATACAGTGTATGGGGGTAGTGCATGAGCATGCTGGGTGGGCTACTGTGTGCTACTTGGGTGTTTGTTTGGGGACGGAGCTGTCTATGACAGCTTTCAGATGAAATGATGTAATCTTTGCATACTGCCGACAGCAGTATGCAAATTGCTCCACATTACCACCGCTGACTGTAGCGATGTTTTGCTGTGAACTGTACACCACTGCATCTGAACTGCTGTCATAGACAGCTCGGACATGTATTGGCGTGATGAGGAAGCACCTGCAAGAAGGAGCAGGGCATTGGAAGCGAGGTGGCACACCTACGAAAACTCATATGGTGGCACTATGTTTCTTGCACATGCATGCAAGCAAACAAAAACGAAACAGCAAACAACTGGACACAATTAAAAACATTTGATTTAAGTAATAGCTAGCAGCATTTCTAGTACAGTAGATCTTTTAATAGTTCACTGGGGGGTTTCAGTCTTGCTGTTATCTCTGTTATGGGGAATTTGCAGTGTACTAGGTAAGCATGAGGAATCTTAAAAAGACACTCAATTCTATGCTGTTATGCCACAGTAGTCACATAGCTACTGTGGTACAATAGGATCCTGACATCGCTACTGAGGTACAACCACCTCTGGGTATCCATGGGTTTCCATACACAACACTGAACCATACACAGTACTTTAAAACTAGTTTCTTGATTCCGTTGCTGTTGGCAGTGGAAGACATAGCAGGAGTAGACCTGGGGGTTAGAACCCTCGGACCTGCCATTCATATCACTGGATACCTGCCAGCATTGCTCAAGACTGATTGAAAGCTTCCAAGGATGCCTCTGCTCAGCAAAACCGTCACTGTGCACAGGTGCCATGGGGCAGAATGTACCGAGAGGGGAAACAGTAATGAGACAACGTGGGGCAATCAAAGGCAATTATACCAAAGGACTTCAAAACTACCTTTCCTTTATGAAGAAATTATGAAGCCTCATTTCATCTTCGTGGTCCATTTGATCTATAGAAAGAATGTTCAACTACAGTAAAAAAAAAAAAAAAAAAAACTAATTCACACATCAAAGATGACTTAAAAATGTCTGAAATGTGAGAAAGATTAGGAAGATCATGTTTCCAAACTGGAAAATGCTGTGGTTATCCTATAAATATTGCAGAGCTTCAGTTTTTTTTTTGTGTTTTTTTTTCATACAGAAGGGGCTAAGGTTCTGCTACAGCAACAGTGCATAAAAATGTAAACAAAAAAAAATCACATTTCTCTTCCAACCAGGAACATACTACTGAATAGTTTTGTACGTTTTTTGTTAGTTTGTTTTGTTTGTTTGTGTCACATACTGGACACATTTTTCCAATTGTAAATCTTCAATTTGTCATCTAGCAAAATGTAAATCTTGTTATAAAGTTGTTACCTAGCAAAATCTATCCCCAGCAGTTCCATCATTTACTTTTAGGAAAAATGTGTGGGGGGGGGGGTGAATATGATGTCAGATATTAACTGTAATACAAGTGAAAAGCAAGGCGGTAGCTCAAAAAGTCACTGTAGTGCTTACTATAAACTAAATTCAGTAAAGTACAAACTAGTGGGGCACCTGCAGGTTCCAAACACCATGCACAGGAGTTCATCTCCTTGTATAAACTGGTACTTTAGTAAGTAGTAAAATAGCAACAGACCTCCAAAGAAGGCTGATGTCTCGCATTTGAGATGTGCTTTTCAAGGCTGACCGAAAAGTGCATCTCAAATGCGAAACATCAGCCGTTCATTGAAGGCCTGTTGTTCCTGCTAAGCGGTTTTTGTCCACTTATTAAAATACCTGTTTATACAAGCAGATCAACTCCTGTGCAGGTTGTTCAGACCTTGTAGGTGCCCCACTAGTCTTTACATTACTTGTAATAAGCCCACTGCCACCCCACCAACAATGACCATTCCTGATTTGCTCTGGGTACCTACCTACTGCAGCACATCAGCAGGTGTCAGAACATCAGTGATGTGGAAAGACAGGCAGAGCTTGTGCTGCTGCTGCATTTAGGGAAGACAGTGTGGTCAAGTGGTAGGACCTGGAACTGTAAAACTATAGCTCCCAGGTTCAAATGCCACCACAGAGACTGACTCGCTGTGGGATCTTGAGTCACCTGACCTCCTTGTGCTGCAGTACTCCCCAGCTGTAACATGGAGCAGAAGCAAGACTCCACTGAAAACAAGATGTTGCATATCATTTGGGTTCTACTTGGTAAATACATGGTAAAATAAATTCTGTAGCTACTCACCGGGAATTATTTTCTACAGCTGAGTCAAAAATCAGTATTGATCCTGGAGATCTTCCACTTCTTATTGCTTCTTTCACTTTCAGTATGTTGTGCACAATCACTCTGTTTGAGGGCCACCATAGTGGAGGCACCATCCCCACTCCTAACACCTCCAGGCACAAGAAATAATTTAGATTTTGTTGCGATAAATAACATATTTAGGCATGAGAATGGCGAGGAAACAATTGAATTTTTTTTCTCTCCGCTTCAAAAGATGAAACTTCTGAGAATTCCATATAGTTATCCTGGCCTACTCTGAAATATTAAATAATCCAGACTAACAAGCTCAAACTAGAACCCTTCAAATACTAGTATTTTAGGTTTCTTTGTCATTTTTTTACTAGGGTGCTTACAAAATGGCTAGTTAATAAAATCAGAATTCAGCATTCTTTGTTAAGCCACTGCTGTCCAAAACAGGCTTTGCAATATGTACTTATTACCCCAATTTAAATGAGAGACTTTAGTTTCTAGATTTTAGAATGAAGAGTGGGCAAGTGTGGCTACCAACATCAAGCTCCCAATAAGCCACATCCTATACTGCTTTTTAGTTTAAATAACTAGTGCTGCCAAAATAAGCAGACAGGATAATAATACAAATGTTAAGTAGTAGCCAGAACATTTTATTTCTGAAGTATTTTTCCTTCACCTTTTGCTCATTAGAAAGTCTTCTTTGTGATAATATTGTGTTAAATGTGTGGAACTGCTTTAGCCTGGCAGCTGATATATTCATCTCTATTCCCCCCACACACACACACACACATCATCGTCAGCATTGTGATCTCACTGACAGTGACATCACAGATGACAGACCTGGTAACCACATCGTGGCTGCTTCTAAGCAGCAGTGATGTCACAATGCTGATGATGTAGTGGAGGGAACAGAGATAGATATGTCAGCTGCCAGCAGAGTGCTGTCCCACACATCACACTTACTAACATCAGGTACACGATCTTCTAATTGAACAAAGGGAAAAGAAAAAGGACCTCAGATATAAAAGGTAATGGTTGACTGCTTTTAAAAACTGTATTAGTTTTAGGCATAACACTAGCACTTTAACCTGCTGTAATAAGCCAAAGTAAGGCTTCAGTATCAATGTTTCTTTTTTTACACTTGTATTTTATCGATTTTGCATGCTGTAAAATACAATTATCCCTTCAAAGAAACATAAGAGTGTGCAGGCAATGGAGTCATGCAGGTCCCAGCATATCTAGGATTACAAAATTGCTCATAATTTGATACAACATGAAGGGAAAGCAGAAAAAAAAGACATACGTCTATCAAATTTAATGAAGTAAGTCCAAGATTATGCTGAGTTTTTGAACCCATAAGACTTTCTGATGTCAAAAACCTCTCAAAGCTCAATTTGCTCTTAAATTGATCACATCATGAAGCACCTTTAGTAGTCAGTAAGGGAGCACATTAGATGGAGAAGGTCACACCTACAGCTAACTAGCAAACAGTCCAGTTTGTTGCATGTTCAACATGCTGCTATCTAGAGCCCAATTTTCGGAAGGCCCGACATGGCCCAGAGAATAAATCCTGGCAACGAAACTCACCGGTGTGGAGAAAAAAAAATCTCCACACTGACAGAGATGCTATTGGCAGCATTTCATGCACACTGGTGACAAACGCACAGCTGGCGGCACCGGGTCAATATGTCGCAGACAAAACCATGCAAGGATAACCGCATGATCTAAAGTGCATAATGCAATACAGTGACTGGGGTAGAATTGCAGTAGGACACTACCGCTACCCCTGTCACTCACTATGAACTGGAGGAAGACCTGAAGATGCCACAGGTGCTGTGCCTGGTTGAGCTGCTCTCGTGCTGGAGTGGCTAAGGCACAAGCACCTGGTGTAGTGGAGGCCCAGGGATCGGGGTTTGAACTCTCTCCCAACATCTTTTTTTTTATTTATTTGCAAAACACTAAGTCTCTCGCCCAAGTTTCCCTGCTTTCCCTGGGTCCACACCCCCTCCGGAAGTAGTTATTTTAGTTGGGGGGGTGAGGGCAAGGCCCCTCACTTCAGGGTGTGCAGGGGTGGAGCCCCCCCACAAAAAACAAAGATTTTGCTATGTTTTACACTGGTGAGGGCTTTTGTATTACGGTCAGCATTTTCTGCTGACCTCATTTTGCCGCACACCGTAATGTCGGTGTCATTGTTGTTTTGCGCAGTTTTGTCCACGATATAATGACCCCATGCCACAGCAGGCCCAGCTGTGGAGAAATGTTACGTCTGTTAATACGGTGCAGCTGAGCATGGAATATACATGCAAACTGCCATATAATGAAATGGTGGCAAAATGGTTCTGCCACTAAAATTGCATGCATGCACGTATGGAAAACTTGCAGATCCGCAAGGGAAGCCCCCCTTGCACACCATTTCTGCTACCTCTGATCATGTTTCCACTTCTCTGAAAATCCAGACCCTAGGAACAAAGTCTCCTATTCAAACTGAGGTAAGAAGTAAATGTTGTAGCAGGCCCATTTTGGACAGCAGTGGCTTAATGAAGAATGCTGAATTCCGATTTTATTAACTAGTCATTTTGTAAGCATCCTTGTAGAAATTAAACTAAAATACTTATTGGAAGGCCCTTAGTTTGAGTATGTTGCAGTCTCAATTGTTTGCTAAGGTGGGAGAGGTGTGGCTGTCTCCATCCACTAAACATGCTCACTTACTGGCTACCAGAGGTGTCTCATGAGCTAACTATAGGAATTTTAGGGGATTTTAACATCAACTGGCTTGCTCCTGAGGTGGGTCCCTATAAGGATGCTGCTGCTGCAGTTGACCTTTCTCAAATGGTTCCAACCCCAACTAGGTTCAACTACAGAACCGGGTCCCACACCTTACTTGACAATATTCTCAAAAATTGCCCTGACAGGATCCTGGACACAATGGTGTCATCTGAATCTTTTAGCGACCACTCCCCAATTTCTTGCCGCTGGTCGAATCAGCACCCAAAACCCCCCAATAAGACTACCTACCATCGCACCCTAAGACGTGGGCAGCTCATACCTCTTCAAGATCACCTCTGCCATTGTGACCAGTCACCCACTGACACCGCCTCCATTGTGGGGCATTTCATCTCCCTGTTTAATAAAGCCTGCAATCTCTTTGCCCCTTTAAAAAATGTTAAAGCAAAGGGGCTAGCAATCCCTGGATCACCCCATCACTCCTTAAACAAATGGCCACACGTGACCACTTCTGGCATGTGGCTCACACCACCAAAAGTACTAGAGACATGCAATGCTACAAGGAAGCCAGGAATGCATGCATGCATGTAGTACGTTCTGCTAAAATCAACCATTTGAAAGACCAGTTCTCCAACTCCTGGGACAATGGCAAACAGTTCTGGGAGAACATAAAAAAAAATCTCACTGGCAAACCCAGCAAACCACACCCACCCCCTTCCCAATACTCCATTTTAATGGTGCTACCACTCAGGACCCTAAAGAAATTGCAGACATCTTCAACACTGAGTTCATGGATCTGAATGGCATACTTCCCCCCAGCTTCTTTACTGACCCTCCCCATCATGACAGTGCTGTAAACCTGGACCCCACCCCCCCTTTCTATTTCAAGGCTGTAACCACCGGGACCACTAAAAAATATCTGCTACGGGTACTCGCCAACTCAATATTCAGTAGTGACACACTCAATCTTAAATTGCTCTGCCTCATCTCTTATCACAATCCTCAACCTATCCCTTCGACTTGTCCAATTCCCCTCGGTTTGGAAAGCAGAAGTGGTAATGCCTGTTTACAAGAGTGGCGAATGGGCCTTACACTCAAATTAGCATCCCATCTCCATCCGGCCCCCACTTTCCAAAGCTCTGGAGCACACAGCTGCCGATCAGTTGACTGAATATCTGGAAACCTATAATATCCAATGTGCCAAACAGCATGACTTCAGAAAGGGGCACAGCACCACCACTGCCCTTCTAGAATACACTGACTTTATTCACAAGGCCTTAGATCATGGTCACCTGGTGGGGTCCATCTGCACAGACCTCACAAAAGCGTTCGATACGGAGAACCATGCTCTATTACTCAAATCCCTTCCCACCCTTGGTCTCTCCCACAAAGTCACAGGTCGGTTAAAAAGTTACCTTGGCGGCAGAACCCAATGGGTAAAAATACATGATATACTCTCGCTTAGTCACCCTGTGACCTCCGACGTTCCCCAAGGCTCAATCTTTGGCCCGCTCCTTTTCAGCCTTGTTCTCAACTCCTTCCCAAAAGCTTGTCCCACCAACCTACTCCTGTATGCAGATGATGCTGTGCTCTTTACCTCCCAGCCTAATCCTCTTCCCCTCACCAACAGCCTACCACAGAGTTTTTCTGTGGCTGAAGCCTTTTTTTCCCCAAACATGAACTTGTCCTGAACTATAAGAAAATCAAAGTGGTGCTTTCTGCCAGCCCACACGACAAGTACAAAAAGGCCCAATAACTCATCTTGAACAATCTCAGCTCTCACCTAGAACAAGTCTACAGCTTTAAATAGCTCGGCATTACCCTCGACAACCATCTTTCCTATCAAGAACATAACCATACACTATCCAAGAATGTCTGCATTAGACTTGGACTTCTTTATAGACACAGGCATTGCATGACCCTAGAGGCACTCCGGTTAGCTGTCACGAGCTCTATCCTTTCTATCATTGACTTTGGGCTTATTGTCGATGGAGCTGCCTCCAACTCCCCTCTTAGGAGACTAAATGTTGCCCTTCATAAGATGTGTCACCTTGTCATTGGTGCCCACCACTACACACATACCTGTGACCTCCATACTGCAGCAAATTGGATAAATCTTCATGGCAGAGTCTTTTACCAAACTTGCCTGCTTGTTAAAAAGATAAGTCTGGGGCTAGCCCATCCTCCCCATTGCTTCTACCACTTCTCCATACGACCACGAACCTACGCCATACCAGAAGCACCTCCAGTGTGGAGGCAGTATAGCGCAGTGGTTTAAGGCTCTGAGCTGCAAATCTGGAGACCTGGGTTTGAATCCCACAGCCCCCACTTGCATACTGTGTGACCTTCAGCAAGTCACTCAACGTCCTTGTGCTCCCAGGTTGCACCTGTAAACAAGCTTTCAGCTTAGTGTGTCTCACCTGGTTAAACAATTGAGAGAGAAAAAAAAAAAAAAAAGTCCCACGTTCCTAGTCCCCTTCTGTTGTACTACCCAAGGCCAGCAAACATTTACATACCAGGCTCCCAGCTGGTTGATCGACCTCCCACCTGACCTTCTGGCTGTGTCCAGGTTGGGACCCTAGAAAACCAAACTTGGACAGCATTCCCTGAAACAGAACATTTGTGATTGCCCCCCCAAGTTACCCGACTCCCTCCTACCCATTCCAACACCCATCTCCTCCTCTACTCCTACCCTCTTCCTGTCTCCCCATACCCTTTTCCCAGTTTTTGCACCCCCAATACTCCCCCTAGGGTTCGGACTACCACAGCCTGTCTCTCCCTTTCTGTAATGTTCCCCCCTCCCCTTGACCCCTGTTTCCTCTCCTGCCCTACCCTTCCCCCAGTCTTCTTTCTTCACAAGCCTACCCCCTTGTCTCCGCCACTGAATTATCCTCCTTTTCTTTCTTTGCCTCCTGCTTCTTGGTAAACTTTCCTCCCTTTCTAAGCTGCTTCCACTACTCAAACCCTCTGCCTGTTCTCTCTGCACCTTGGTCTCTTGAACATAGGACCTCTCCAGGACAATGCCTCTCCCGGGCTGCTCTAATTTTCTTCACCCCCTTACTGGTCCCCTCTTCCTCCCATACCCTACTCCTGGTCTCTACCTATTTATCCAGACAAGGTCATCCCTTGGCCACTCATTCACTGTATGTAAAGTCTGGTATCAATGTAACTTCTGAATCCTTTGGAACCTGTATATTTTTAATCTGTGCCATATACAGTAATTTGTTGGAACCTTGCAGCACTTAACTCTGTATTTTTTATGTTCCCATTATTGTACACTTTAACCCATTCACGTTGTTTTACAGAACCCTGTTATTGTCCTTGTCTTCCTCTTGTTATGACATGGAGCTTTTGTAAACGAGCCACTGGCTCAAAGGTTGTAATTCCGAGATTTCTGAGATCTCAATAAATTTAAGACCAAATCTAGCTTTGAAAGCTGCTTGGCATTAGAAAGCCAGATATAGAAGCTTTTCTTCAGCTCATTATAGCAGTTTAAAATGAAAAGCATTTTTAAACATAAAAACCAGGTATGCGAATACTTCTTTTTCTCAATTCTAAAGTGAAAAGCAGAAGAACACGGCTCATTGGGACGTGCCCCTAGACACCAAGGGCCATGCTTGCCCACATTTGGTTAAAATCTGAAAACTAAAGTCTCTCATTCAAACTGGGTAAGAACTAAAAGTTTTAAATGAAAAGCAGGCCTTTGTTTTATGTGAACAATGTCCTCCTAATGGTAATATTCCCAGATTTCTTGATCCCAGCAGCCTAGGAAAAAATAACATGCTACAGGAACTCTCTGGTTTCAAACTTAATCTGCAGAAAATAGAGATATTCCAGTATCACTATACCCACACAGTAGGCAAGGCACATTTTATTTATATGGCATCCTTTCCAATGACTCCGAGCACCTCACAAACAGTAAAAAAAGACAGGTTTCACTTCAAAGATACAAAAACAGCCCCATAAATACATTAAAGTGAGACGGTCAGGTCCCAAGTCGCTTTGTGGGGGTGCCCCAGAATGTACCTTTAGTTTCTGCACCAGTGTTCAAATTAATGTAGATGGTATTTCGGCACCTATTTCATTGAAAATTACTTAAATTTAATCAAATTCCGTATCATAGCGAAACCCCCATAGTTTGCACGGGTCTGCATGGCCATATCTCCAGAATGGCGCTGAAGCGATAAAAAGCTCTTTCATGACTCTGCGCACCCAAGTTCAGCTAAGCATATTTTTGAAAGTATGAAAAAAGCTGAACTCGGGGAAAGTGCAAGCCGACATGAAACGAGGACTAAAACTGATTGAAATTGGGGTAATAAACTCAAGCCACGATACCAGGCATGCACAAATACATATGCATATTCCAGTGCCATTCTGGAGATGCGACCACGCATTGGGAGCGGTTCAGTAGACCCATATGGACCGCGGGGGTTTTGCTGTTATAAAAAACGTGTTGAAGTCTAAGTGCTTTTCGTTGAAATACTGCAGGTGCAGCATTACAATCTACGTGAATTTGGACACTGGTGAAGAAACTAAAGGTATGTTTTAGGACACCCCCACAAAAGCAACTTAAACCCTGACAGTCTTCCCTTTAAAATATAAACAACAGTGTGACGAATAAAAGAATGTAAAATTAATTAATAATCTAGATAGACCTGTGTAAATAAATGTGTTTTAATCTGTGTTTAAAGGCATCCACATTGGGGGCAGAATGTACTGATTCTGGAAGAGAGTTCCACATTAAAGGGGCCGCAACTCCTAAGGCCAAGATTGATAGATAGAGAAGATAGGGGTCAAGTGCAGATTTCTATTTCAATGGAATACTCATGTAACCAGGGGTTGGGTTGATGTTATTTTTTGTTTTATTAACGCTGTGTGGTGCCTCCAATTTGTAACCCACTACCTGGCTTCCTGGGTTCGGGAAGAAAACTTTTGCTCAGCATTTTGGCTAGGTTTGACTTCTAGTCAGGGGCACCCAAGTAACTCCGGACACAGGAAGCAACAACTGTAATGTCCAAACCAGGAGTGGGATTCTAGAGTGTGGCTTTTATTCACAACAACAGCATAATAATAAAGCATAGATGGACCCCCATGGGGCTACACTCCCTGGTAATGCAGATAAACGGAGACCAGAACATATCTTCTTACACACTGTAACCCTCAGGTTCTGAAACACACTGGCTCTCAGGCCGAACTTGTACTCTTCTCTGGATTTCCCTGGGGTAGCACATCTGGCCAGCATTTGGACTACTTTCCATAAGGCATGGATATTTATTGGTGTCTCCCTCTACCACCCGTGAGCACATACTGGCTCCATAAAGGGAAAATCTTCCATCTCTAATCCCACGTCTGGGTACTTTCCACGAACACTGGCCAAGTGCCCAAAAGAAAGCTATAGGTGCCCAAAGTGAACCCGTGGAGGTAAATCTGGTTACTCCAGATGGGGGGGGGTCTCCCACCTCTTGCTCCCAAATCTATACCCGGCTATCATTTGGAATCAACACCTTTCTTGAAACACACTGCTGTAGAATGCTGTCTCAAAATGTATATCACACTTAACACTCTACAGTCTCTTGAAAAATAGTGTCCTGACTTGTAATGTTCTTTAAGTGGCTATGTCCATCCCTGTAGACCCCCACTGTACAGAATACATTTTAAGTCACACACAACTGTAGTACTGTACTTGGCTATCCTTCCTTGACCCCATAGCAGATACTTTACACACTGTCTGGTGAAAACATGGGCTCTATTTCAGAGCTGACTCACCAACTGGATTGCAGGTGCCCACAGGCTTCTAGAAAAGCAAACTACTTCTTGTGCCTCAGCACTTGAAACAACACACTACAGGCAGCTTTCCCTCTTCAGCAGGGCCAGGGGATTGCCCCTGAAGTTGCTGGCTTCATTTCCCCCCATCCCTCCTAGCATGGGGCACTGGAACAAACTGGGGAACGGTCTCTACCACTAGACCAATTTCTTCTGTATCTCTATCTAGGGCAAGAACAAACACCGTCTATCTCTGGGTAGATCTATAGCAGAGCTTAGCCCCGAGGGGCTGCCAACTGCAGCACACCTCCTGCTTCCTCCACAGACTGCACAAGACTGATTCAAAACCTCCCAATGTTTTAACTCCCTGCTGCAACTTTCCAAAGTGGCTTATGCTGCTGCGAGAATTCTATATGATGTCATCTCTCCAGCTCAGCTGAGACTGAGGACAGAGTGAGAGTTTAACTGGAGTTTCACAAGCTGCCTTCCCTGCCTGCCACTAGATCTAAGTGGGATTCTTGTAACCCCGGGTAACAGGGGGGTTACACTCAAATATTGGGAGTGCACATTTCGCAAAAGCTGCCAAATGCAGAATTACTTAACTATATGCCGCTGATACAGCAGTTATAACAGGATTTTAAAAGGACACTGTCAACCCCCTTAGGCCTCAAAATGTGTCTAGTTTAAAAAAAAAAAAACACGTGACTATGATTGCGCACATTCTGTAGAGAGTGCTGATGTAGCTGGTAGTTTGAGTCTGATTATTTTTTTCTTTTTAAAAGTTAAAAACAGACTGCCCACCATACTGGTGTTATCACACAAGAATGTGTTTGTTTACATTCCTTGATCTACTGCCACTGCATCTTTCCTGGACTTAGGAATGCCTCAGACACAATCTAGCCACTCATGATTCTGTGAGAGGAAACTATTATATCATGAGTGGCCCCAAAGTCTTGGGGTATTCCTAATGTTCAGGGATTATGCAGTAAGAGTAGATCAAGGATTTGAAGCAAAATAAAGTGTGGTATAATTGTACCATTCCCATGCGTTTCAGTACTACTAAAAAAGGAAGTATATAAAACAACCAGCAACATCAGTGAATTTCAGGGAGAAGGTAAGCAATCATAAATGTAAGTTTTTTCAACTAGAAATAATATGATGCATGAAGGGTTGACAGTGTCCCTTTAATACTTGGCACTTAATCCCCTAGGTTTCTTTTCCACGATAGAGACAGTATGCGTGGTGGACTTGTCCTGGATTCTGTATTATGTGCAGACTCTCTCAATCACATCTTCACCCTGTACTTCAAGGGCTGAGAGAAGATGATTTCAAGATTTATCGGGGGGGGCAATGGCCCCAAATCAAGTATGATACGTTACAGCGGGGGCTGGACGGGCATCAGGCACATGGCTTGATGGTGTTCAGCTCACCATCTCAGACCGGGTGCGTAACCTGGGCATTATTTCTGATGATGGCCTGACCCTAAAATCTTAGGTGTCGGCTGTGGTTAAATCCTTATTATGAACCGAGGATTGTAAATAGAGGAATCTGATTGGCCAAGAGCTCTTTGAAGCCATGATGACATTGGGCTACATCATCGCGGCTTCAAAAAAGTTCTGATGCCACCAGCCTCCTTGCTCTTTACTGTCTGAGAACTATTTTTTTCAAAATGTACTCCTACACCACCCAAAAACTCATTCATAAAACATTTTAAAACCTGTTTCTTTTATTTTTTTTAATTTTTTTTTTTTATAAAACTTGAAACTCAGTTCATAATAGCAATAAGTCACTCATGGGTGTGGTGTATCATGGGATATTGTCACTTCTCAGGTGGTTGGACGCACTCTGCCTGCGGTCTCATCCCCAACCACCCATGGCGTGACGATATCCCATGATATACCACACCCTGTCGTGCCATACTGCTTAATTATACCATGGTCATAAGTGAACAGCCAATGAAATGGTCAGACTGGCAGTTTACCACCGGAGTAAATCCTCTGATAATCACTGGCTGTGGATAAGACTGGAATCCAATGTATCCAATGCATCATCTGCAGCACAGGAATAAATAGAATAAAAAAAAAAAAAAAAATCAACCTCTAATATTTGTATTTTATTATAGCAAAAAATAAACCTTGGTATAATGCTTAAACCCTCGGGAGGATGTGGGTTATCAGGGATTTCCCATGGCTGGAGGTTACCCACTCGCGCTGCACTGCGTAAACCACTCCAGCTGTGGTAAATCCCTTGATAACCCACACCCCCTCGTGGCTTACTGCTTAATTTTACAATCTGAGGAATATCGCCCGAGTGAAACACCTGGTTCCCCCGGATGACCTTCCAACACTGGTCCACACCTTCATCACCACCCACCTTGACTACTGCAATGCCCTCTACCTAGGGCTTCTTGGGGTTGATATCCACCACCTGCAGCTAGTGCAGAACGCTGCAGCCAGGCTTTTGACTGGTATATTGAGGGCCAGTCATAGTACGCCTGTGCTGCGCCGACTGCACTGGCTTCCTTTTCAGTGGCAGATCACCTTCAAGGTTGGCTTGCTAACCTTTAAAGCCCTACACGAACAGGGACCTGGCTACCTGTAAAATCTCCCGACTCCGTACTGCCCCTCCGTCTTCTCCGATCCGCTGACGAGGGATTGCTAGAGATTCTCAGGGTTCATTTAAAAACATCTGGTGCCCTTGCTTTTTCCTTTGCGGCACCTACCCTGTGGAATTCTCTACCTCGTCAGTTAAGAGAATGCCTAACCATCAATAGATTTAAAACTGAGTTGGAAGCATATCTTTTTAACTTGGCCTTCCTAAACAAATTTTAATTTATTGCTATACTTATTGTTTTAGTGTAATTTTATGTCTGTATATTGTATTTTAAATGTGAAGCACCTTGGTTGTGGAAAGGCACTATACAAATAAATATTTACTTTACTTACAGCTCCCAAGAGACAAAAGGGGAGTCAATCTCACTAATCTGTGAAAATATGCAATGGCAGCCCACCTCAGAATAATGTTATTGGCTCTCCCTGGCCTGCAGCTCCCCCTAGAAATGTATTGAATTTCACATTAACAATCTCTTTGATACACCTAAATATCTTTTCTCTCATCCCCTGGAGGAGCTTAATTTGTGGGACTTTTCCATCTACTTGGCTCATACCTCTCAAATCTCCCTCATTAAGAGGGACATCCCTCATTCTACCCCTCAAAATTGCCCATCCCACATGGAAAAGGTGCTGCACACACAGAGACTGTGCTGTAAATTCAGACTTTAAAGCTGAAATTAATAATATTCTAAGATGCTAAATAAAAAATAAACTTTGTACAAATAAAGTCAATGGTTTCTATAGTGTTCTGAGCTTGTATCTCCATGTTTGAGGATGTGTCCCTCATTATGAGAGTCAGTGCTCCTCATTGTACCTCATTTTCAGTGTCCATGTCCCCCATTTCAGTGACAAAAGGTTAAGAGGTATGACTTGGCTACCCATTGCCTTGTCGCACTGCTTCACCACCTTGAAGTCATCAGATATGATTACTCCCTTTCCTGTCTGGGGACCATCATTACCTCTTCACTCGTTCTGTATTCCGCCCCTAGAGGGCATGGGTGGAAGCTGGGGGGGGGGGAGAGGGGAGAAGATTCAGGGGAGAAAGGAGGAGGTGCTACTTCACTGAGAGGATGGTGAAGCCATGGAATGCGCTGCCCAGGGGTCTGGTGGAGGCAGAAACGGTGGAGGGGTTCAAGAGGGGGTGGGACAGGTACAGGGGAAGGGTTCTGGAAGCAAAAACCAGTGCAGTGAGAATATCCGGGACTCGGAAGGGAGAAGCCAGAGAGGGAGAGGGGGGCAGCAAGGTCAGCTCACAGGGTGGGGGCTGACCAAACGAGCAGACACAAAAGACCGTTAGGCCTATTCTGCTGGCATTTTAGTATGTTAGTATGTTAATATGCTTGTAAGGCACTGATTTCTGATTAACTAGACAGGGGGATCCTCCTAAGAACCAGGCTCAGTAACCCCTCACAGTATGTTGTTGTTGCTTTTATTTATTTAGTTTTTGTTGACCAGGTAGGTGCACTAGACAAAAATATTGCCTGTTTTCAGGCATGACCCGAGAGAGGTACAGAGAACAAATAGTAAGTTACATAGAGGATTGTGTATGAGCACTCATACACAACAAGGTTATTTTTCGATAGAGTGGTTTCTGTGGTGACAAGAGACCTTGAGAGCACAGCACGAGAGGTCTCGTTACCACGGAAACCACGAGATCCAAAAATAGCCTTCTTTGTGTATCAATCTTTTATAGTGTATGGCACTCATTATTGAGCCACAATGTGAAATACACCCCAAAACCACTCTATTTTGACTTACTGTGGTGCATTGTCTTCAGTGCTGGTAAAGTACAGTTAAGTAAGAATTTACCATAACAGTAGATCTTCGAGAGAAGCTCTTGCAGCAGGCTATAATCATTAGGACTAACACATGAGCATTAGGACCCACAGGAAAAATTCTCAGCTAGCAATACCCAGCAGGAACGGCCCCCGGTATAAAGAGGCGGACCCATCTCCACCCCAGTTCCCCCGCCAAGACCCGTGAACAGGCCCAGACGAGAGAAAGAAGCAAAGCCTGTAGATGATGTTCTGTACACCTCATTCGGGGGATGAAGGGCGGAAATGAAGCGCCAGCTGCAAGAGCTCCTCTCGAAGAGCTACTGTTGCGGTAAGTTCTTACATAACTGTGCTATCTTACTTCGAGTGGGAGCTCTTGCAGCAGGCTATAACCATTAGGACTGAATCCCAAGCAGTCCTGCGCCAAGGAGGTGCCTAACCCCAGGACGTGGAAAGATGGGATGATGCTGGAAAGCTCATGAAAGAAGTCCCTGAAGGGCTGCCAAGCCAAAGCCGGCACGGTGTCTGGATGCAATGTCCAGGCTATAGTGCTTCACGAAGGTGTGCACAGAATTCCAGGTGGCAGCCATGCAAATGTCTCTTATAGAGACATTCTTCAAGGCAGCAAAGGAAGCAGAGACTCCCCTGGTGGAGTGACCCCTAACCGGGCCCGGAAAGGGTTTGTTGTGATTTTCATAGCAAAAACACAAAATAGTGGACAAGCCACTCAGAAATAGTCTGCTTAGATACCAGGTTGCCCAACTGTTGTGGCGCGAAAGCCACAAACAGTTGCTCTGATTTACGGTGTGCAGCTGTGTGCTTAAGGTAGTATCTCAGCGCCCTGTGAACGTCCAGAGTGTGAAGAAGAGCTTCTCCCCTATTGGTAGAAGAAAAATAAACTGGAAGGTCAACCGACTGGTTGAGGGTCAATTCCGAGACCACTTTAGGAAGGAACTTAGGATTCGTTCTCAGGGAAACCCTTTCCCTGTGGAAAATCAAATATGGCTCTTTACACATCAGAGCCTGGAGCTCGGAGACTCTACGAGCTGAGGTTACAGCAGCTAAAAAACGAACCTTCCAGAAAAAGTAACGCAGCTCACAATCAGCTGCTAGTTCAAAGGGGGGGAGTGAGCTTCTCCAACACAAACAGGAGGTCCCAGGGTGGGTTAGGATCTCTAATGGGAGGTCTCATATGCAGAATACCTCGTAAAAAGGTGCAGGCCATGTCCAGTTGGGCTAAGGTTTTGTCCTACAAAAGGGCATGATATGCAGAAATGGCCCACATGTGCACCTTTATCGAAGGGTAGCTCAAGCCTTGCTGGTATAATGATAGAAGATACTGCAATGCTGAGTTCACCAGACAGGTAAGGGGGTCCAGACAGTGAGACAATAAGCATAAGCGTTTCCACTTCATAGCATAAGCAGAGTGAGTAGAGGGCTTCCTCGCCGAGACGAGGATGTCCGCCACCTCCTGGGAGACCTAATACCTGGACTTTGCTACATCTGTAGGAGCCAAGCATGAAGGTGCAAAGAAGTGAGATCGGGATGGACCAGCGAGCCCTGATCCTGGGACAGCAACTGTGAGCATTTTGGCAGCGGAATTGGAGGTTCCGAGGACAACCGCTGAAGTAGTGGGAACCAAATCTGCCAAGGCCACAATGGGGCGATTAGAATCATTTGAGCCCCTTCGGCCTGTATCTTCAATACAACTCTGAATGAGAGGGAAGGGAGGGAAGGTGTAAAGAAACCTCCCTGCCCAACAAAGGGACAATGCATCTGGTCAGAAAACACCAGGCGCGGGCTCTCGCGAGCAGAAAATTGGCAGTTTGGCGTTGCCTGGGGACGCAAAGAGGTCCAGATCTGGTCTACCCCATGTGTCAAAGAGCTGGTCCGCTACTGATTGCAGTGGCTCCCACTTGTGCGCCTTGGACTGAGACCTACTTAGGCTGTCTGGCAAGACATTTATGATGCTTCGAACGTGCACTGCGGACAGAGAAATGCGCCGCTCCAGCGCCCAGTACTAGACTCTCATCGCCTCCCTGCACAGGGGGTATGAGTGGCTGCCCCCTTGCTTGTTGATGTAGAAGACGACCGCCATGTTGTCTGTCTGAACAAGGAGAGAGCCTGGGATAAGGTCCTCTTGAAAAAAGCATGCAGTGCACTGAGGACCGCTCGCATGTCCAAAACACTGATGTGGAGATCGCGCTCCATAGGGGTCCAGACTCCTTGTGTTTGGCAGGCCCCTAGGTGCGCCCCCCCCCCCAATCCAAGTCTGATACATCCATCGTTAGAGTCTGATTTGGGGGCTCCTGATGGAATGGGTCCCCTTTCTCTAAATTGAGAGGGTCCAGCCACCAAAACAGTGTCCTCTTGACCAGCTCATTGACCTTGACCATGTGGTCTAGGTCGTCTGAGCCTTGATCCCACTGCACCGTGAGCATCCACTGTGGGACTCATGTGGAGGTGAGCCATACGAGTGACAGGAATGGCCGCCGCCATGTACCCCAGAAGTCTGAGGAAGGTCCTGGCCTGGACCTGAGGGGCTACAAGGACCGATTTGGCAATCTCCCGCAGGCGATCGCCCCTCTCTGGGGGTAGAAAAGCCATGCCCTGGACTGGATCCAGGACCGCCCCTATGAAGACGAGTCTTTGGCTGGGCTCTGGGGAAAACTTAGGAAGGTTCAGGATGATCCCCACCTCTCGGAACAAAGTATAGGTGTCTCCGTGAGCCTGAAGGAGGCGCATCCTTGACAGTTCCGCGAGCAGCCAATCATCGAGGTAAGGGAAGGCATAATGTCCCTGGCGCCTTAGAGCTGCAGCTACCACTGCCAAGCATTTGGTGAAGACGCGAGGAGCGGAGGAGAGGTCGAACAGGAGAACCCTAAATTGATAATGCGCCCCCTGGAAGTGGAACCTCAGGTACTTCCTGTGGGGGGGGGGGAGAGAGACCCCTATGCTCATGTACGCATCTTGCATGTCGAGGGAACAGAGCCAGTCTCCCTGGTGCAGCAGAGGAATAAGACCTGGAAGGGTCACCATCCGGAATCTTCGGTAAACTATATAGTTGTTTAGAGAGCTGAGGTCCAGAATGGGTCGAAGATCCTGAGTCTTCTTTGGAACAAGGAAAAAATGGGAGTAGTATCCCTTTCCCTGCTGCTGCAGAGGGACTGGTTCTATCGCCCCTTTTCACAAGAGGGCCTGAATCTCTCCTTCTATGAGAGGAATGTGAGAAGGAGGATATCTCGAGGACCTTGGTGGAGTATCTGGGGGAATCTCTGAACTCCAGCGTATGTCCCCTCCTTATAATGTCTAGGACCCACTGGTCCGCTGTTAGAGAGCTCCAACCCTTTAGGTGAAGGGAGAAGTGACCCCCTACTGCCTCCCCTGATACCTCATCCGGAGGAGGAGGGGGTCGGGAGGGAGTCATTGGGCAGAGCCGGGAGTTGGCAGAGAGGCTTGGGAGGACTTGGGGCCACGAAAAGGAGCGCCTCCAGAATGCTGGTTGCCAGATCTCCTTTTGAAGCCACCCCTCAGGCCCTGTTGGCTACCACAGGCTTGAGCACCTGATGGCTTCCGAAATGGCCATCATCTCGCTCTCTTCTGGTCCCCTCTGTACGTTTGCCGGACCGACCAGATAGATTTGCCAGACTCCTGGAGATGAGAGATAAGTGACCGTCTCCTGCCTGAAAAGAACGGAACCCTGGAGCAGGAGGTCCCGGATTCCGGACTGCAGGTTCTGGTGATAGCCTGCTGCAAGAGCTCCCACTCGAAGTAAGATCTGCCATTCTAACCCTCACTGCCGCAACCACTTCAATGCACATGTGCGACGACATTTGATCTCGTGCAGCACAACAAGATTGTGACGTAGTCAGGGCAGCACAACAATGCTGTTCCAGGCATGAATTTCCATGTGGAGCAGCATTCTACCATACACTATAAAGACAATAATAAATACTGCGGGAAAAATACATATCGCCACCATTGTTCAAACAAGTACAGTAGTGACAAGGTGATGTTCAGCACAATGTAATAACAGTAAGTCGGCCCATCGGCGCAGCGGTTGTATTTCCGAATCCGACGCCAGTGACCCGGGTTCGGGAACGGACCAGGGTCACTGGAGGGCTGGCCAAGGGGAGAAGGATGGAGCGTCCTAGGGACCGCTCTCCTTCTCCGGGGGGAGGGTGGGGAAAGTGCCCGGAGCATGGATGACCCCTGGCGGAGGCCAGGAGTCACACAGCTACCGGCACTGGCTTGCACAGGGAGGCGGGGCAGACGCAGGCGTCATTGCATGACCCCGCCTCCTGGAAAAAACGGAAAAATCTACTGCCAAGCCGCCGCTAATGAAGCTTGCCACGGCTTCAAATGTGCTCTCCAGGCCAGTCCTCCGACCTAGTTACAAGTCTGCGGCGTGCAAGGGGAGTGCTGCAGCCCCGCCGTGGGGGGTAAGCCACGGGTATCGGAGGACCCGAGGCCGATTTGGGGCAGCAGAAGTTCGCGGCCCGTGACCGGGCTGAATACACCAGGCGGCAGGCAGGGCTAAAAGAATAAATAGAAAAGAAAAAAAAACAATGTAATAACAGTAGAAGTTCAACTTCAGGAGTGCAAAATTGTCAGGCAGTTAATGGATTACGTGTGAGACAATTACAATAAAAGGGATCAATTACACAAGCATTTATCAGTAGATAGGAGAAACTTGCAAAGTTAATTTTTAAAAGCTAGGTGAGTCTGAGAGCATCTTAGACACATAGGGAAAGAGAGCTTGGGGGCAAATGCTGAGAAGGCCCATTTACCCATGTTGGAAGTACACTTTGGGACAACCAGAAGTGACCTGTCTTTAGACCGCAACGGGTACACCTGTGTAGCTCCCTTTAGCATGTTGGCTAGGGTAGAAGCTGTACCCGTTCTGACAATATTATCAATGGTACAACCAGCAGTGAAAGGATGGTAAGATGATGGGGAGAACCAACCCAGACTTGAGTGCAGGGCGCAGTGATGGGGCAGTCTGGGCACAGAAAGTGTGAAGCAACAGATGTTGCTTTAGCAGATGCTCCATTTATTTAAGGACCCCTTTGTTTGCCTCCACGTAGGGCACCAGCTCATGGGAGCTACTAGGTCATTGGTAGGGCACCAGCCCATGGGCGAGACTAGGTTATAAGACACCCTGGGCTATGACCAACCTTGCAGCTGAGGTTAGAGCATGCCTGATTTTATAAGCGAGACTTAGCTTCATATTAACCGTCTTGCAGGTTGTGGATAGGTGCAAGTTAAAGTTAAGGGCAGGGTCTAAAGCGACTAAGGTATTGAAGGAGCTGACTACAACTAGGGGGTAGCCATCAGAACAGTAGATGGTAAGGGCAGAGGGACAGGCCCTGGTTCTGGGCACAGAACCAAAAAGCATAGCTTTGGTTTTTTTTTTTGTTGTTCTTATTCTACCGGTATTGGTAATGACGGTCCTCGAAACTCTAGTATACTGGCATACCTCATGTATTAGTTTTGCTTGCTTAACTTGTACTATGTAAACAAAAGAATTTAATAAAAACTAGCTATAAACAAATAAATGAAAAGCAGGCACCTTTTGGGCAGCAGTGACTAGCTAAGGAGTGCTGAATTCTGATCTTATCTACTTCAATATAGTACGGTTTACAAAACCTAATGGAGGCTGCACTGCTGCTTCCACAAAGGTCCCTGATCACTTACAGTATATATTTTTTTCAGTGAATGCAGTGGGCAGCTTCAGATTTGGACACACAGACACACACACACACACACACACACACACACACACACACACACACAGTTGCACTGGATCTGCTTGGCCCATCAGTGTCAAATTACAGAGATTCAGGTCACAGCTGCCTTGCACATCCCTAGCACATCCCTATCACTTACCCAATTTAAAAATTGAAAATTTACCCTAAGTGCCTTTTTTGTACACATCTGTACAGGTAAAACCATTCCAAAGTGCTGCCTGCCCCAGGGTCTTGCATAAATAGAGAAATAATTTTGGGGACCTGTGTGTAATTATTTACATATAATTACTTGCCAGCATTTTTCCCATAGGGAAACCTGGCTATAATTTGCTGTCTTAACCAGCTGGTTATAATGGCAAACATGTGCTGGGTTTCCTTCCTCTGCGTATGCAATAGCCGGCAGTCTGCCTGATGTCGTGCTGAGCACCACACTGCCACTCGCTCTGGGTGGTAAGTAAAATCTTTTTAAATAAACAAAAATGGACTGCAACCTTTGCTCCCTACAACTATTAAAAGATTGGCTGGGCAAAGGAGCCTGAAAAACTTAAAAAAAAGAAAGAAAAAAAAAAAGTCTCACCAACCACAGACCGCACTTTAGCCAGACAGGACCGCAGCTGAAAAGAAATGTAGTTTTATTTTATATAATTACTGTAGCAAAAAAACTCTGGCAAGCAATTATATAAAATAAAGGCTGGGTAGGTGTATAAAACTCAAAATGTTTGTTTTTCCTGGAGATGGTCTTCTATTGATCTGCTGCTACAAGTACCTGTAAGTGCTTTTTAAATTATATAAATACAAATATTTATAAAATGAGCATACTGGATGGCCTGAATTCTCCTGGCTAAAACTATTCTCCTTGGGAGGGCTGCAAGGTTTATTTTTTACTTACAAAACTCGAATTTTTATACACACCCTCGGTGTGGGATGCCTTAATAAACCCATAGAGCGAAGTGGTATTCCACACCTCGGTGGTGGAGGGGGGTAAAATTCTCATTATAACCCCCCTACCCAGTCATTATTCTCTGTTTTATGGGCATACTGTAATCAGGAAGTACTGTGCTGCACAGTACTCCTCTTCTGTAACCCCCAACCACACACAGACACACAACTGCATCTTGATTACATATAGTGGGTAACAAGACTGAAGCAACAGGTAGTATGTGGAAGGAAGAGTCAGGAGGCACCTGTTTACAGTACATGTTTATAATTTACTGGTCCAACATTCACTTTTGGAGACATTATTAACCTGTATTAACCTATCTATTTAATGAATCATTACATAAGGGTATTGTGGTTAAAGATTGGTGTGATGCAATAGTCATTCCTATTCATAAATCTGGATCCAAAAAAGGAAATAAATAATTATAGACCTATTAGCCTTCCCTCTACCATATGTAAAATTATGGAGAGGTTAATTTTAGGCAAAATCAACACTCATATTATGGATAAAGGTTTGACTGACATATTCCAACATGGTTTTCAACCCGGTAGATCTTGTCAGACCAATTTGATAGATTTTTTTGATCCCGTGAGTGAAGCATTGGACCATGGTCTGCCAGTGGATGTCATCTATCTGGACTTTGAAAAGGCCTTCGATTCTGTGTCTTATGACATACTTTTCAACTGCTTGGTCAAATTAGATCTTAATAAATATTTGATTCAATGGATAATGAATTGGTTATCAAATAGACAACAGCATGTTGTTCTAAGAGGTTTTTTATTCTCCATGGACCACTGTTACTAGTGGAGTCCCGCAGGGTTCTGTTTTGGGGCCTGTGCTATTTAATATTCTGATTGCTGGTATGGATACTAAGTGTGGCAATTGGATTAGCAGATATGCTGATGATGCCAAACTGGGTGGGATTGTTAACAATCCCAAGTCTATATCTATTTTACAAGAAAACTTAAATTATATATCTGATTGGGTTAACCTTCACAAATTGAAATTTAATATCAGCAAACGTAAGGTTATGCATTTTGGAAGTAATAATATATGTGCAAATTATTACATTGAAAACCATACCCTGAAGGATATTATAACAGAGAGATCTGGGTGTCATTATTAATAATAACTTAAAGTTTACTGAACACCTGAATTTTACCATTAAAAAAAGTTCAAGATTGAGTAACTGTATATTTAGAAATATTAAAAGTAGAGAACCATCAATAATGATTCCCTTATACTAAACATAGAAACATAGAATTTGACGGCAGATAAGGACCGCTTGGCCCACCCAGTCTGCCCATTTCCCTACCTACTGGATAAGCTGCAGATCCTAGTTAACCAGCAGCCTACTTCTTCCTACCCCACCCCCAGAACTGCCTTGTAGACTATCCCATGCATGCTTGAATTCCACCACTGATTTTGACTCCACCTCCTTCGGAAGGCCGCTCCATGCATCCACAACCCTCTCTGTAAAAAATACTTCCTAATTACCTCTGAGCCGCCCCCTCTATTTTCAAATTGTGCCCTCTTGTTCTTGCACACCTCCTTTTGAAAGATGCTACCCTCTTGGACTTTGTTGATTCCTTGAGGTACTTGAGACGTTTCTATCATGTCCCCCTCTCCTTCTTTCCTCGAGGCTATACATATTAAGCTCCTTAAGTCTCTCTTCATATGTCTTCCGGTGCAGACCCTGCACCATTTTAGTTGCCCTCCTGGACAGCTTCCATCCTGTCTATGTCTTTATGGAGATTGGGTCTCCAGAACTGCACACAATACTCAGATGGGGTCTCACCAGCTGTCTGTACAGAGGGATAATAACTTCCTGTTTTCTACTGGTGATGCTCTCCTATGCATCCCAGTATCCCCCAGCCTCCTTGCTGCCCTCTCACATTGCTTGCCCGTCTTTAGGTCATCTGATATGACTACCCCCAGGTCCCTTTCCATTTTGTTGTTGTTAGTATCTCACCCCCATTGTGTACTCTTCCCTGGTTTTTGTTTCCCAGGTGCATTACCTTGCACTTCTTAGCATTGAATCTAAGCTGCCATACATTTGACCATTCCTCTAACCTTGCCAAGTCCCTTCTCATCGTTTCCACCCCACCCTGTGCATCAACTCTGTTGCAGATCTTAGTGTCATCTGCAAAGAGACATATTTTCCAGTCCTTCTGCAATGTCGCTATAAAGACATTGAAGAGGACCCGGGTCCTAATACTGAACCTTGCGGTACCCGCTAGTAACCCTCCTTTCTTCTGAGTGGGACCCATTTACTATTACTCTCTGTGTCCTATTCCCCAGCCAATTCTTTTACCAGGCTGTCATCTTGGGACCCACTCCCAGGCTGGCTAACTTGCATATTAATCTTTTGTGTGGGACTGTGTCAAATGCCTTTGCTAAAGTCTAGGTAGGCCATGTCACAGCCCCTCCCTGATCTACTACTTGGTCACCCAGTCAAAGAAATCTATCAGATTCGTCTGGCATGACCTTCCCGCCGAATCCATGCTGCCTAGGTCCTGTGCCCCTCTGGCCTCTAGATACTCGACAATTCTTTCCTTTAGAAGTGATTCCATCATTTTCCTATCACTGAGGTTAAACTAACAGGTCTATAGTTTCCTGCTTCTGCCTTGCTCCCACTTTTGTGAAGGGGAATCACATCTGCCCTCCTCCAGTCCTCGGGTACCACCCCATCCTCCCATGATTTGTTAAAAGGGTAGTCAGTGGTGTCACTAGTTCTACCCTTAGTTCTTTTAGAATTCTGGGATGAATCCCATCAGGCCCCATTGCTTTGTCCACCTTCAGTTTTAAGAGTTCTTTCAGAACCCTTTCTTCTG
This sequence comes from Neoceratodus forsteri, assembly GCA_016271365.2. Classification (NCBI taxonomy): domain Eukaryota; kingdom Metazoa; phylum Chordata; order Ceratodontiformes; family Ceratodontidae; genus Neoceratodus; species Neoceratodus forsteri. The sequence goes on from JADMNL010000023.1 coordinate 438,982,336, forward strand.
TAAATGGGCCGGTATCAGCTTCTGTATCCAGAGTGTTACTACTGTTTGTTTTATGTACCTCACCCTCTTCCTTTGTAAATACTGAGCAAAATATTTGTTTAGTATCTCTGCCTTTCACAGTCTCCCTCTGCCCACCCTCCCTCCCCTTTATTAAGCCTCACTATCCCTCCCTTGGTCTTCCTTCGCTCCCTGATGTACCTATAAAAGGTTTTATCCTTCTTAACTGAGTTGGCTATCTTTTCCTGGTTTGGGCCTTTGCTGTTCTGACTGCCTTCCAGCCTCCTTTGCTTTAACTGATACAGTTCTCTGTCCTGCTCCTTCTGCGATTCCTTGTACTTCCTGAATGCTTTCTTTTTCTCTTGAACCTTCACTGCCACTTCCTTTGAGAACCATAGTGGTTTCTTACATCATCTTGTTTTGTTTATTTGCTTCACACAAAGGCTTGTTACCTCTGTGATGGCAGTTTTTATTATTCCCCATTGTTCTCCCACCCCTCCTTCCTGCCCATTTGCTAGTGCATTCCTTAGGCACTCACCCATTTTGGCAAAGTCAGCCCTCCTAAAGTCCAGTACTTTTGTCTTTGTATAGCTTGACTCTATTGCTGTGTTTACTGTGAACCATACTGTTCGATGGTCGCTAGTTCCCAGATGGCTACCCACTTCTACATCTGTAATCCTCTCACCATCTCCATTTGAGAGAATCAAGTCTAATATTGCTCCCTCTCGAGTGGGCTCCAGTACTAGTTGTCTCAAGGCATGCCCCTGTAGGGCATCTAGAATAACTGCACCTTCGGTGGCAGCTGCAGCTGCGCCTCAGTTAACATCTGGCATATTCAGATCACCCATCAGCATATCTCCCCTTTTCTGCCATTCTAAGTATACTTTCTATCATTTCCTGTCCATTTCCTCCCCTGAGAAGGGTCTGTCTCTAACCCCGCGCGTATTGTGGTGCCATTGCCTGTCCCCAAATTTACCCACAGTGCTTCTTTCCTCCCTTGTACCTTTTGTTCTGTTGCTTTTATTCCTTCCTTATGTAAAGAACTACTAATCCTCCTTTTACCCTCCCTGTCCCTCCTGTGCACAGTGTATCCTGGTATGTTTATGTCCCAGTCATGGTTTTGTGTGTACCATGTTTCTGTGACTGCCACGATATCCAGATGTTCTTCCTCCATCAAGGCCACTAATTCAGGAAGCTTGTTACCCAGACTACGGGCATTAGTACTCATTGCTCTCCATTTTTTGATGGCTTTACCTTCCAGTGCAGCATCCCCCACTGACCGTTCTACCTCTGTCTTTTTCTCATTTAGTACCCTGTTTTGTAGGGAGAGGCTGGGATTTTCCTGCTGCTTGTCAGTGCCTCCCCCTTTGACTAGTTTAAAAACTTGTCAATGAAGCATTTAAACCGATTGCTCAAAAGACTTGTTCCCTTCCTGGACAGATGCAGACCATCCTGCCAGTATAGGCTGGTGTCCCTCCAGTTGGAACCCCAGTCCCCAATGAAGCCAAACCCCTGTGCTCCGCACCATTTTTTCAACCATTCATTAAACTGCATGGTGCCAATTACCCTCGCCTCCCCCATGCTTTTGACAGGCAGCACCTCTGAGAAGGAAACTGTGTGTGCTACTCGTCTTAGGTCCCTCCCAAACTCTGCAATGTCCTCCTGCACTGCTCTAGTCTCATGATGAGCCAAGTCATTTGTCCCTAGGTGGACAATTACGTCCAGCCGGGAATCCTTGCAGCTGTTCTCGTGATCCTGAGGATGCTTCCTGTCCCTCCAAGCCATGGCACCAGGCAGGCACCTTACTTCATTTTTCTCATCTCCCAGTTCTATACCTCATAATTGAGTCCCCACCAGGAGCTGCTTCCTTTCCCTTTGGTGTCCTCTGCCTCCTTTCTGTGGGCCTCCCTTGTGACAGTTATCATCAGTCTCTCATGGTACACCCATAGGGGAGCTATGCTCCCCAGAATGGTGTATGGATTGTGGAGGAACAATTGACTGGTGTGCCTGTTCCACCCTCCTCACCTCCTGAGCCCACTGTGGTCCAACTGCTGTGCTTTCTTCCGCAACCTCTGAGGTAGTGGTGGTGGCGCTTAGTGCTCCCTGGATGGGGGAGGTTCTCTCTTCTACTGTCCAGTGTGGCCTGGGAAGGCTCTTTACTACTGTCCAGTGTGGCCTGAAGACAGGCAACTTCCTCCTCAGGGCAGATAGTTGTCTGCAAATAGGGCAGCATCTCAGCCTCCAGAAAGACTCCCGGAAGACTGCTGCCCCACAGCCATTACATTGCACTATTCCCCACATGTTTATCTAGTTTTTTTTTTTTTATTGTATTTGTATTTGTATGTGTGCGTGCGTGTGATTTGATTATATAGAAATATATATATATATTATACGTGTATGCTTATATTATCAGTGCAGTGTGCTAGAGAGGATATGACAGTGAAATGCACCTTGCACTCGAGGAAATGATGTCAGAACCTCAGGTATAAAGGAACTATTTCCAGGGTGGGTGGGTGAGGGGTGGGAAGGGTTGGGCCTAAACTGTGTCCTCAAAACAATCAACTAAAGCTCTCACCCACTCGCGATGAGTGCCTTCCTGTCAACAAGATACCCTACACAACAATTTGACAGAGAAAGTACCCTGCTAATCAAACAGAGAAAATCCAGACATCCAAGAGAGAGAGATTTAGTTACAGATAATTCGTCCAAAACAGTATATTCACGCAGCTTCTCAGTTGTTCCCAGCACTCTGTACACAACCTGGAAGAAGATGGACTTCTGGCTCATACAGGAGCACACCACTAGTTTATAGTAATTGAATAATGCTGACAAATGGTCTAGCTAGACAAATGCTATGATGCTGAGCTCTGACTTGTGAAGACAATTACCCCACCTCAGGCTATGTTTGGCATCCAGTTTCAACCTGCAGCTTTTGCTATTTTGAATCACAGAGCCCACCAAAAGTTGCAAAATATATTGATGCAGATTCACACAGAATTCAAGTAATCAGTCCAGTTAGCCACAAGGAAAATCAAATATGCAGAAGATAAGCAGTTTTAAAAAACCCCTTTCTGAATTAAAAACTAACACAAATACCAAGCTCTGCCACTTTAAAATTGAGGAAAACTTCTCTCAGATGTAAGCAAGAGAGAGAGAGAGTTTAGTTACAGATAATTCGTCCAAAATAGTATATTCCACGCAGCTTCTCAGTTGTTCCCAGCACTCCTGTACACAACCTGGAAGAAGATGGACTTATACTCTAGCATTATAAGAGCTATTTTTGATTATTGTTCCTCATTTTGTGCTCCTACACAGATGGGTGACAAAATATCCAGGGAGAAGGTTCAAAAAAGGTTTGTTAAGAATATAAAGGGTATGGGAGGTCTGTCTTATGAAGAAAGACTCAAACAGCTTAATTTGTATAGTATGGAATATAGATCTATACGTGGAGATCTCTGTTTGCTTTATAAAGCAACCAGAGATGAATATTTGTTTGAAACATTACACTTAAAATGGAACAATACAACTGTCCAAACCCGTCAGATAAACCTAAAGCTATTCTTATCTATTAATCGAACCACGAAAAGAACTAACTTCTTTACTCAACGAATAGTTCCAATTTGGAATTTTCTGCCTTATGATATAGTGAATTGTGTAAATTTAATCCAATTCAGAGTTCAACTCGATATATATATGAAGGACTCCAAGTTTGTAACCCACTTAGTCTAAGTGGCATGATCATAATGGGCTTGTCCCTCGATCATGTAAACCACCTATGAACCTATTAAACTGTATCCAGAATCCAGCCCTGTAACTGGCTGGGATCCCAGTGAATACCACATGCTATTTACATGGGCTGCACGTGTACTGCTCTTGCTAACTGCAGGTGAGTGCGCATGGGTGCCAAAAAAGCTTTTGGAACAGGAGAAAAAAAGTATACATAGTTCCCTTACCATGTTTCAGAATAGCGATATGGCAACTCCAAGGGATGGGTTACTGAACTGTAAACATTTAATATTAAGAGACAGTTCAGATTCTGTGTCTTTACTCTCTTCCTACTCTATCAGATTCCTGCCTTGACCCCTGTCCCTATTCTTCTGTACTTGACCTCGAATTCTGTTCTGTGGCTTACCTCTCCCACACCTTTGTTCACACAGGCATTTGCTGGCCGCAAGGACCGAATTCAGAGGCTCTCTGGCCCCTCATCACAGGACCAGACTACACACCTGCAACGGACAGCAGGTATGGGCACTTCACCAACACAGCGTACTACACAGCAAGAACTACTAGTGTCAGCATAGCTGTTAGCCCACTGCCACACCCCACCCACCCTCCCTCCATGATCATGTGATTTACAACCGGCCCCTATCACGTGTCCCTGTCACCAGTTACAATCTCCCCAAGTTCCCATTAGCTGAATATATGTCTTTGCCACTAGAGGTTACTATTTGACCCCTCTTTGGGATGTAACATTTTACTCTCCCTTCCCTAGTTATACACAATTTAAATAGAGTTACTTTGCCCCTTTCGCCTTAGTCTCCCTCCTCATGTCCGGCGGCGGCCTCGAACGTATATCTCTCGTGTTGTTCCAATCTAGTCATCCAATCTAACCACTGGGCCATACAGCCTGCTAGCAAGCACCCACCCACTACAACTTTTATCCCTCATCGCCCAGTGAACGCAAGTGGTACTACACCTCACCGTGCCAAACAGTTCCACCCAAAATACTCTCTAACACACTCTACACTCCTCGCCTACCCTACTCCAATCAATCAATCAGTTACCCTTGGCCTCCCCATGCTTCCATACTTTCCACCACATCTCTTAGTCATCCTAAATTATTCCAGACTCCCCTCCTCTCCTATACTCCTCCACCCCCTCGCTCTCTACAATCAAAAGCAACTAAATAGACCCACTCATTTTCCAAATTGCTCATCAATCTCCGACTCATTTCAGCAAGACATTGAATCAAATCTTGGACCTACTCCTCCTTCTCTTACACACCTTCCTAAGAGCTTAAAAATGTTTCATCTAAATATAAGAAGCCTACTTCCCAAACTCTCCCTACTCCAGCAGATCATGCTGGATTTACATCCGGACATCCTGGTACTCTCAGAAACCTGACTGCCCCATAAGATACCGGATACTATTCTCACTACTCCAAGCTACACTTTTATTAGACAAGATAGACCCAGTAAGGGTGGCGGTATCGCAATATATTTATCCACCAATCTCCAATACTCTTGTGTCTATCTTATCACCATCCCAATACGAATTCCTCCTAATCAAGCTATCCCTCCCTTTCACACTGCCTATATTCATAGCCGACACTTACTGTCGCCCTGGTCTCCCTATAGTACATCATCCATATCTGAACTCCTCAAGACTATCACCTCACATCTCACATTCCACCTCTGGCTAGCTATATTCACTAGGTGACTTAAATGTAGATTTGTTCTCTTCTACCAACTCTACAATATGCACCAAAGTAAACTCCCTAAACCTGACACAATTATCTCTCCAACTTGACTAAACAACAAATATCTCAAACGCACCCTGATTGACGGGGCCCCCACCTCCCATCCCCATCTCATAAATGACTCTGGTATCCTCCCATTTTCCCTTAGTGACCACCACATGATCTACTGCATCCATAAAAGTCCACCAGTCTAAAGTCCCCCCAAAATTGATCCATCTACATTCATTTCACTCACTGAACTTAGCTCCACTACTAAACAACTTATCCCACACTGACACACAACATAACCCAGATAGACCATCTTAGGGTAGCTGGTTCATTCCAGTGGGGTGTTAAACAGACAAGGCATACTGATGAGTCCTGGTAATACAAAACACGTGTCTATGTCATCTATTGGCACCCTTTGCAAACTGTGTGAGAGGCCTTTCGGCACCATGCATTTCTGCTTAAGTTGAACCAGCATAATATTCTGTGGTGATTTGCATATGCAGCCCATGATGCTTTGCATTGTGGGGGCATGTGTGATTTTGTATTCTCTTTTGATACTTCCTACAGCTACTTTCAGACAAAATTCCTGGAAATTTGGGGTCTGCACACTCCCCCAAAGTTAACCAGAGTCAAAGGCTCACACCTCCCCTGGATAAATGCGGAACTGTTGGCCTGCATGTGTGCCACAGACCAGGCCTGGAAAGCATACATGAAAACCAAATCCCAGTCTCTCCTTCTCCACTACAGGTAACTTAGAAATGATTGCACTAAGGCCTCCAAATATGCCAAGTCTGAATACTTCTCCACATCTGTCTACACCAACTGAAGTCATCCAACTAAGTTCTGGAGAGTTGTCAAATCCCTCTTCTCTCCTCCCTTCCACCCTCCCATCCCAACACTCATCCGAGAAAATGAAACTTTCTGACCCTCAATCAGTTGCATCTACTTTCAACACTTTATGTCCTGTGCTTCCTCGCTTCTCTCCACCCATCCCACATATATGCCTACTGCTTCCCGACCCCTCCACTCCAAACATTTCCACTCCCCCTTTCCAATTCTCCCACCTCTCACCAAATGATGCTCTAAACGCTTACCATGCCTTGAGCCCCACCATGGGTAACAGCCCAGATGGCCTAGACCCCAACCTGCTACATCTCTCAGTCACTGCTATAGCTGCCCCAGCCCCACTAGCCTTCCTCCTCAACTTATCTTTTACTCAATGCTCAGTTCCCTCAACCTGGAAACAATCTTCTGCTACTCCTCTCCCCAAAGGTGGTGATCCCACTACCCCCCAGAACGATCGCCCTATCTCCTTACTTCCTATTATAGCTAAGCTCTAAGAACACATTGTCCTTGCTCAACTCACCCCTTACCTCGACTCCACACCATTTTTCATCTCTTTCCAGTCTGATTTCTGCAAGTCCCACTCCACCACCACCTCCCTCTTACGGCTCACGGACTCCATCCTCATCAATACGGATCAGGGACACATTACCTCTGCCATATTTGTCAATCTGGCAAAAGCCTTCCACACAGTATCTTATTCCCTTCTCCTCCAAAAACTCGCTGATACTAGGCTAAACTTCTCAGCCACAGCTAATGGTTTCAGTCCTACCTGACAAGCAGATCCCAATCGGTCAAGACTGCCTCCTTCCTCTCCCATCACCACTGGTGTCCTGCAGGAATCAGTACTTGGCCCTATATTATTTTCTATTTTCCTCGATGCTCTTCTGCCTGCTTCACTTCCCAAATTCACACGTATGCAGACACCGTCCTTTACACATCTAGTTCCTCCCACACGGATGCGGAGGCTAGATTGCAATAAGATTTCGACAAGGTCCAACAATGGTTCTAGCCCAACCAGCTGTTCCCAAACGCCAAAAAGACAAGGCTCCATGTCCTTCGGCACTAGACAGAGGCTATATAAAGTTAAATACCCCCCCTTCCACACCCTGAACGGCACCCCAATCAAAAATGTCACTACTTTCAGATACCTTTGGGGTCTGGTTAGACCACCATTTGGACTTTTTAGCACACATGGCTGCAAGCCAAAAAAAACTTACACTCCAAGCTAGGTGCTTTATATAGAAACAGGGATTGCATTCCTCAAACTGCCCATCAAGCAATCGTGCAGAAAATGATCCTCCCCACCTTTGACTATGCAGACAGTCTACAGTGAAGCCCCCAAAACTATCCTGGCCAGACTGGACACCCTCAACTCTTTCTACTGCTTCGTGCTTTCCTGCCCCCCTTGTACACACCACTGTAACATTTACAAAGCCCTGTCCCTACCATCCTTGGAGTCTAGAAGACTATCCCATACTGCTACCTTCACGACCAAACACTGGTCTGGCAATCTCCCCTCCTACCTTTCTTTTTCCATTCATGCTTCCTCATAGAGCACTTACTCCCTCTAACACTGGACTTTCGCTCCTTCACAGTCCCCCACCGTTCTACCTCCACTAGCCAATCAGCCTTTTCGTTCCACTGCCTTAAACAATGGAAAGTCCTCCCCTTCCCTATCCGCCATACCACGCGATTACACAACCCCCTTCTGCTCACGTCAATACTTATCCCCCTGCCTTACTCTGAACCCCCCTTTCCCTCCCTTAATCTTTAGCCCATGTTTGGTCTCACCTTACCTTGGCTCAGTCGACTGCCCAATATAGCACTATTTGCACCTTGCCTTCCCTATTTGCTATTCGCCTTTTCTGCTAGCTCTGTTCACTTGACTAACTCCCTGTTGTATTAAAGGTGTATATACTCAATTTGTACTATCTAACATACTTTCTGTATGTAATCGACACATTGTACTTCCTGTTCTGCTTACTGTTACCTGTCTGCAATTTTACTGCCATTGTATCTGCTGTGTTTGAAATGTATTCATGTACTTCTTACCTGCCAACTACAATTCCCACCTCCCCCAGGATGCATCTGGAAACTAGCTATATTGCTCAGTATGCCTTCCTGGTGAAACTCTTGAATAAAAAAAAATAAATAAATGTTGCTTCCTTTCTTTCTTTTTGCCTGAAATTAGAGTATATGTCTACTGGTTTTATTCTGGATTCACTGCCTTAGGCATAATCCTTTCTTTATGGCCCTATGATATGATGTCAAACAGCCTTAAAACATCAGGACAATGTAATAATCCAATAGGGAAGGTGAACGGGATTCTGGGATGCATTGGCAGGGGGATAAGAAACAGAAAAAGGGAGGTCATTTTGCCCACATACAGGAGTGGAGAGGCCAGACCTGGAGTACTGTGCACAATTTTGGAACCATTATCTAAAACAAAGGATATTAACAGACTGGAGTCAGTGCAGAGAACGGCAACCAAGATGATTCAAGGGCAAAAGGAGAGAACATAAAAGCAAAGCTTGAAGTGCCTCAACATGTACTCATTTAAGGCCAGAGAAGAGGTGGGGGGGGGGGGATATGACTGAAATGTTTAAATACATGCAGGGCATCAATAAACTGGATCCCAGGTAATACCTGGGGAAACTGGTATGTGGAGGTTTAGGACTGGTGTAAGGAAATACTACTTCATGGAGAGGGTGGTGGAGGGGTAGAATAAGCTGCCAGAAGCACTAGCCAGTGCAAAAAAAAAAAAAAAAAAGGTAGAGAGCCTTAAAGATCCCGACACCATTAGAAAAACTTGGAAAAAAAAAAAAAAGTGAGATTTAGGTACACTTCAGTTTATATTCCATATATTTTTATAATTATTTCCCCTTTTTCTTTATTACTGAGGACAGTTAAAAAAAGATTACAGTCCCTTAAATGTTATCTGCTCTTTCTGCTTGCCTACACCCGACCTCATAATCCCGTTTATGACATCATAATTATCTCCACAGCAACAGATTGTGATGTCAAAACAGAACTGTGATGTCAGTTGTTTGCAAACAGCCAGAACAGATAGGGCAGTGAGCCTGTTTACATGTAAATGTTCTTAGTAATGAAGAAGAAAGAGTCAGAAGTACTGAAAAAAATTATTAAATATAAGCTAAGGTGCATCTAAATATAAATTTATTTTTTTTTTTTAAAGTTGTTACAATGATACAAGGGGCTCTTTAAGAGGGGCTGGTATTGACATACCGGGCTGGTCAAAGGGGTCAGATGAGGTGAGGGGGTCAGTAATTTATTTATTTCAATCTTGGATTATAATACCTTTGAGCCGAGGCTCTTTTACAAAGGTTCCACGTCAGCGTGTGCAACAGTCATCATTTTTAGTTACAAACATATAGGCATTGACTTACAGACATGTAATAACCAGTACAAGACTTGAGATATGGGAAAGACAAGGGAAGGGGGGTGAGGTAGGAGATCGAGGGGGGGAGGTGCAGGGGGTGAGGGGAGTCTGGAGGTGGTTGGGCAGGGCAGGGTGGAATCACGGGGGAGGTGGGCGAGGGTGGGAGACAGTGTAGCCAGGGGGCCTTGTCGGGGGAATATGACAGGTAAGGTGCTAGGGGTGCAAAGACTGATTGTAAGTGCTGGGTGCTGGGGCATGTGCAGCTAGAATGGTGGCAATGTTAAGATGGGCAATCGCAGGATACAAGCAGTGAGAGGCGCAGCTTGGACTTGAAGAGGCCGAGTGTTGGAGCGGTCGCTATGTCGCTGCCAACAGAGTTGAGCCAGTTGGATGCCCGATAGGCGAATGATCTTTGTCCTTGGGTCATGCGACATCGTGGGATATGTAGTAGAAGGGAATTGGATCTCCTTGTAGTGACATTCCTATGTCTAAGCTTAATGAAGGCACAGACACCAGGTGGGGCAAGCCCCATTATAATTTTCTTGGCTGTGATGCAGGTTTGGCATTTTATGCATTTGTCCAGTTGATGCCATCCAGATTGGGAATAAAGGTCACATGTGTGGGTACAGCAATGTGAGCCAGTGACGAGATGACAGGCCTTATTCAGGGAGGTCGTGATACATTTGAGAGCAGTGGTAGTTGCAGACCCATATATGATAAGACCATAGTCTATGATGCTGATGATGGAGCTTTGGACGGCCACTGACAGCGCTTCTGGGGTTAGGTGATTCTTGTGCCGGAATAATATGCCTAACCTCGCATTGGCAGACTTTACAACATTGCTGATATGGACAGCGTATGAGAGGTGGAGATCAAGGGTGATGCCGAGGTACTTGAACTATTGTGTTTGCTCTAGGATGGCTCCTTGTTCGGTTGCAATGGAGAGGTAGAGTTGTTTGTTTTTGTTGTGGGGGCTGCAGAAGACCATAGACTTGTTTTTTTTCTGATTGAGAAGCAGTTTATGATTTAGGAACCAGGATTCGATGAAGGAGAAGGCCCGCTGAAGTTTATTTTGTAATTGAATTGGATCAGGGTCTGAGGTGAGGATCACAGCATCGTCGGCATAGAGAATTATTTGTTCTGGGCAGCTGTCCGGTAGTGAGTTTAAGAATAGGCTGAAGAGGAGGGGTCCCAAAATGGAGCCCTGGGGGACTCCCGGGTGAATCGGTCTAGGGTCCGAGAGTGTATCAGCGATTCTTACTGTTTGGGATTGTTCTTCAAGGTAGTTCTTAAACCAGCCAATGGAGTCGGTTGACAGCCCAGTGTTCTGAAGCTGGACAAGCAGGAGGCGGTGACTGACGGTGTCGAAGGCTTTAGTTAAGTCAATGTAGATTGAGCCTAGTAGTTCACCGGAGTCAAGTGCATTGTGGATTGAGCTGGTGAATTCAAGTAAGGCTGTGGAGGTGCTGTGACCTTTGCAGAACCCGTGCTGTTGATTGCACAGGATGTTGTACGTATCCAGGTATTCTGTGAGCTGGTCCGAGACTATGCGTTCTAGTGCCTTGGAGAGTGGGGGTAGTAAGGAGATAGGTCTGTAGTTATCGTGGGAAGTTTTGTCACCACTTTTATGGATTGGGGTGACAGTGGCAGATTTCCATCTGTCCCAGAACTGGCTAAGGCTGAGGGAGAGGTTGAAAATTCTGGTCAGAGGACTAAGCACTTCATCAAGTGTGAGAGACAGGATTTTGAGATCGAAGGAGTCATTACTGAATCTTGATTTACCAAGGGCTTTGGTAACATATTTGCGTACTTGGTCAGCCTTGACTGCTTTGAAATAGAAGCGGGGGGAGCTGGTGGGAATAGTGTTCATTGCGGACAGTGGGGCTTCACCATCTTTGAAGTAGTCCTGGGGTAGAACAGCGCTGAGGTCGGTAAAGGCTTTGTTAAAGGTATCTGCAATGGTTTTTGGGTTGAGGGTTGTGGTTCCGTTGATGTTGAGCATTGATGGGGGGGGTTTTGGGTGGATTCCCAGTGAATTCCTTTATGTTCTTCCAGAATTCCCGACCATTGCCCCAAGAGTTTGTGAGGGCATGCTTATAGTAGGTGGACTTCATTTGCCGGATGGTTTTGGTGCAGTCATTGCAGGCACATTTGTAGTTTTGGATGTCGTTTTGCCTTCTAGAGTTTCTGGCCAGCTCCCATAGGTGATCTCTTGTTTTTAGCCTCCTGAGGAGCTCACCTGTGAGCCAAGGATTACTGAGTGATTTGACTTTGCATTTCTTAATAGGAGCATACGTGTCACAGGCCACAGTGAAGATGTTTATGAAGTGGTCAAGGGCAGTGTTTACGTTGGTTGCATTGAAGACAGGGGACCAGTCTTGATGGAGGAGGAGGGATTTGAGTCGAGGAAGGTGACCACTGGGTAGAACCCTGCTGGTGATAGTTTTTGGCAGTTGTTTGATGAATTTATTTGACCAGGTGCAGCTAACAGGGGAGTGGTCACTGAGAGAGTCAGGGAGGACATTAGTGTTCGATATCTGCGATGGGTGACTGGTAAGGATCCAGTCCACGAGTGTGCTGGTGCCGGTCCTGTAATTTTTCCTGGCTGGTGGTTCAACCATTTGTGTGAGGTTTGCCGCAGCAACGGTATCCCTGTGTGCACCAGCATCGGCCGCAGGCCAGTTGATGTTGAAGTCGCCTAGGAGGATGGATTCGGTGTCCGGTGGGAGTGACTTTACAAAGTCTAGAACAGCTGTTAGACCAGTTCCCTGTTCTTTGGGAGGGATGTAGATGGTGGCAACAGTGAGGGTTTTGTTTTGGGCTCTGAGGAGGATTCTCACTGGCAGTATCTGAGCAGTTGTGGGTTGGTGTGAGGTAATGATGTGGTGCTCCCGTATGGAGTCTTTTAGGTAGACAGCGCAGCCCCCGCCTCTTTTGGAGAGGTGATCCAGCCTAAAGATGTTGTAGCCAGGAAGGCTGATTGCTTGGTCTGGTACTGATGGCGTGAGCCAGGTTTTGACAACTGCCAGGATGTCAGAGCAGTGTTGGCTGGTGAAGGCCTGTAGGGCATCCATTTAGGAAGGAGGCTGCAGATGTTGATTGATATGAATGACAGGGGACCCGAAGGCTTGCTCAAATTAGTGGCTTTAGAGCAGAATGGGCCAGGGTTTGGGTGCACGTTGCCTGACAGCATTAGGAGGAGGAGGACTAGCCTCAAGGAGCTGCGGCGTATTTCTTTAAGCGAATGCTTTCGCCTGCTAGCATCTCGGGAAATTGCGAAGCATCGACGATAGTGGGTGAGAGTAAGCGTAGACAGGGAGGACCAGAGTGGAGGGCTAGGACCAGTGCGGGTGTAGGACAGTTTCATGGCGGTAGGATGGACCCTGGGCAAGGGGGAAGGAGGGAAAGCAGGCTTTTGGGGCGTGCAGTAGGGGAGGAAGACAGGCAAAAAGAACTAGAATGGGGGTAGAGAACGGTGGAGGCGCATGAATAAGGTAGGATTCGGGGTACGCAGAGGGAGGGGGTTAAGACAGGCTGGCTGGGCTAGGAGAAAGGGGCCGAAGAGCAGTAGCTGGATTAGTGGGAAGTGAGGATACAGCCAGGAAGGCCAGGGGTGGGAGGTGGTGACTAAAAGATGGGGGTCCAAAACTGGTGCCCAATGGAGCATGAGTGGGGGGGCGGAGTTACCAGGGGGCGTGGAGGAAGGTCTATAAAGTTAAGTAATGATACCTTATGGGGCATATATCACCTCATGAGGCAGACTAGACACACTGTAAAGCTCTCCTCCGCCGACACTTTTCTACGTTTCTCTGTTTCTAGGATATGCTGCTGTGTAAATGGAGATGTGTCACACAGAAGTTTATAATGTCACTGTGTGTCGACAAGCCACAGCAGCAGCAGCAGAATAAGACCATGGCATGCATATCCTCTTTTCAAGTAAATGTGGTAATAAGTAACAGGGAAAATAGATACAGAAAAATATGGCACACATGCTGAACTGTGTCTATATCACAAGGTTTTCCCCGAGGCACTTGTAGCTCTTTAATTATTTAAGAGGTGTTTTTTTTCTGCTGCCCCTTTTCATCTTCTGTCATGTTCCACAGTAGTCTTTTTTTCTGCTCTCCTTTTTTCTCTTTAGTCTTTTGTGCCGCCTTTCTCTCAAGCCATTTTCCATGGTCTTGTTCTGCTATCTTTGATCCATGTCTGCCACCTTTTTCGTATCTCTAATGTTCTTTACTGACATGTTTCAAAAGACAAATATTTTTAAAGGAATGTTCTAAAGTAAAGTAATAATAGTGGGCTGTTTTCTAAACCCATACTGGACTGCCTTGCTCTTTTGTAAGTCACTGGAGACAGAAAGCAGAATTTTTAATATAGAGACCCCTTCGGGAGGGAAGGGATTTAACTAGGCCCAAGGAGATTGCCAACCAATCTCTTCCACTTCCAGGTGTGGCAGCCCTTCCCCCACTCCGACATTTTTTGGGGTCTAACCAGGGACAGCACAGAGACGTGCTCCACTGAAGTTTTGAGGAGTGTTTTGCAGTGTTACTTTTTATATAAAAAAGCTGCAATATAAAGTAAAGCCACCACTCAACTAACAATACCCTTGTTAGTCAAGTGGTGGCTTTAATTTATATGAAGGCAGTGTTAAGGTTGCCAGTAGTACCCTGCTGCCAGACTGCTTTTCTGCCAGCTACCAAACCCCATTTTTCTACACAGGACCAGCTTCCAATTAAATAAAGTCCTATTGTTACATTTTGCGATTTTGGTGTGTGACAATATTATTAAAGATTGCTATTTAATGGTACAAAAGTGTGTTTTGCAAAAGTTAAGTGTGGTCCCCCATAACCTGTGATTGGTACTGCATGATCCCGGGGGGGGATCTGATCTAGCCCACTTTCCCTGGAGGGAGGTTCTGCACTATTTTTTCTACCCCTTTCTGAACCAAACTCCCCACAAGGGGACTATAATGAGCCCAGGCCCATCAACCTTGTGTGTGGCCCCCATGGGTGCAAGATAGGGGTAGTAACTGTGAATAACATTCAACATCTGCACAGTGACCCCTCAACAAATTTTTTTCTCCTTGGTCCATCTCTGCTGCTGCTGCCGCCATCAGATCCCCTAGATGCACTGCACTGCACTGCTAATCAAAAGTAACACAAGTCTGCAACCTGCAATGTAGATGGCAGCAGGGTCCTAGTGGCCATTTCAGGCACCTGGCACAGGAGGAAGCCCAATGCTGAGGACAAATGGGGTAAGTAGAAGGGAAGGAGCTGCAGAGGTGGTGGAAATACAGTGCTATCAAAAAAAATGTGGATAGGCTGATAGTCGGTGAAGCAATAGTGGGACCACTTACAATGTCAGTGACCCAGGTTCTGAAATGGGCCCAGGTCAGAAGGCTGACTGGGGAGGATTCTGCATCCCACAGGATGCTCTCCTCCCCTGGGCAGGAGGGGAGACTCACTACCGCCACACGGCTTCCACCTGGGTGACAACTGGTGACAGTGCAGGCCAGAGTGCAAGCAGAGGCATTGAGGGACACCACTGGTTGTGCCAGCGCTGATGCCATGCATCCCATCGGCTCTAGCATGCTTGTCCAAAGGAAGGGAGGGGGCAGGGTTAGAAAAGTGGAAAAATTTCTTCAGCCGTTGCAGAATGATGGAGCTCGCAAAGCCTGCCAGCCCATGGCTGGCTCCCTGCACACCAAACGTAGCCTTTCGGAAGGACCTGGACCAGTCCAAAGATGTCCATCACAAGGCGGGAATACTGTGGATGCACAGCAGGAGAGCAGGTAAGCCCTGGGAGAAGGCAGGGTGTTAGGGCTAGAGCTCCATGGGGCCCAATACAGGCGGAGAGAGTGGAGGTGCACAAATGTATGCTAGACAAAAAAAAAAAGCCTGGATAATGCCGGCATGAATTTATTGTTTACATGAAGGAATACTGCATGACTGTATATTTACCTACTCATTTATTTGCAATTTCTGACCAGGAAAGATATACTGAGCTGTGACAACGTGTTTCCAGATACACTGGTGGGGATTACGTTGATCCATTTTATTGACAAGGATAATGTTGGCCAGGACACTGGGGAAAATCAAGTTCTCCTACGATAAGTGCCATGGAATCTTTAACTTCCACCTGGACAGTGGTTGAAAATGGGCAGAAGGGATTTGGGTTGAACATCTTATCTGAAGGATGGCACCTCATCAGTACTGCACAGAAGTCTCAATACTGGGTGTACATCAAAGCTCCCAGTGTGTGACTGGAACCCATGACATTTCAATCTTCTAGTCCCAGTCACTGTATGACAATAGTTGAATCTGAAGTATAAGACAAGAACATGTCAGCCAGCAGCCTGGTTTGTGTGTCACAGGAATGACAACAGTGAGGTGGTTTTATCAAATGGTTAGAGGACAGGCTTGGGAACAAAGAGGTTTGATTAAAGCCAAATACTCACTGTGTGACTTAAGTCAAGTCTCTTAACATACGAACATACATACGAACACACAAATTTGCCAGCAGATAAAGGCCTTATGGTCTATCGACTCTGCTCGAGCGTGCAGCTAGCAACCTTACACTGCAGCTGCCACTCCCTCCCCACCCTCTTACCCTATTCCATCCCCTTTTGAAGCAGTCCACTGTTCTACAGGATACCACTTCCACAGGCAACACGTTCCACCCAGACACCACTCTCGCCGTAAAAAAAGTGTCTTCTCATTTCCCTCCTGAACCTTCCCCCCCTCCAATCTGAGTTTGTGACCTCGAGTGTCCCTACCCCCCCTTAACCTGAACAGACCCATCATGCCCGTCTTGTTTACTCCCCTCTATTCTGACTTCCTGCTGCCTAAGCTATTTTTTTTTTTTTTTGGTCTTCTCTATTATTTTGCCCAGGTTGAATATATGTACATGCTCCTTTATTTTGTACTACTGCCTCGAACTGTTACAGGCTTGTATGTTCTACTGTTTCTTCTTGACCCGTTTTCAATATTTGACCTTCTTGTTCTGACTGTATTCAAATGCACTACTTTGTATTGTTATGTTTACTATGTTCCACCCAGGTCCATCTTGCAAATGAGCATTGCTCAACGATGTTCGCCTGGATAAATAAAGATTTTGATCAATTCCCTTCATGTACTTAAAGGTTTCAATAACCTATAATGCGCCAGTTCTCCCAGCAAAAGCCAGACCCCACTAGAAATGAGGTATTACACCTCAGCTCAGGTATGCTGGGGAAATAAACTAACACAAGAAATGGCATACTGGAGTTCCCAAAACAAGATCTGGCAACTTCTACTTCCAGGATGACCACAGTGCAAAATGTATCACTGCCTCCTGTCATGACAGCCAAAGGAACTGCCTACAGCAAATCATAAATCTTCAAGTTAGAAAGGGAGTGCAACAGTGGGGCAAATGAAAATGGCAATGACTTACCTATTAAACCTGTAACAAAGTCATGTCTAAGTTTACTTTATTGCTATGTCCCTCAGCAATCGCTACAAGATGTTCAATCAGAATAATCACAATCAGAAGTTTCCAAATGCCAAGTCTCCAGAAGGAAGTCCGGAAGAGTCATTTTGTTGCGCAACCTCCCTAGGTGAACACAGGTACATCTATAGAAACACTGCAGCTTTCTGACTGTTGGTCCTCAAAAGGGAAGCTGTTAGACTTTCCCTTGCAACTACAATAATTACCTGGTCATGTTGCTATGACACTATACTTTCAATCCAGATTGTCGAAAGATGATAACGATGATGACAGGCCTGATCCACAAAGCCATAAGGACCCTTACACTGGAGCATAGTGAGGGACAGGACACAGGAGTGCCCCTCACTGCAAGCGTGGTGACCTCCGTACATTCACAAACAGCAGTTTACCACCTGCAGGAGGCAGCCCCGACCCAATTCACAGATCAGGTGGTTGGGGGAGGTCCAGCAGGGAGGTGCGCCTGCACTCTGTGGCTATCCACAACATGATCTTTGTACTATGGGGGCTTCTGTAAGGGTGTGGAGGCCACACCAGAAGGACACTGTGCAAGCCACATTCAAGGCTCCAATATTGTTCCCCCAATAATGCCTCCCAGTCCTCCGTAGTTTATTGCAGGGCTGGACAGGCTGCAGTGAAAGGTTTTCATTAAACATTTAATGCCCTTGTAAAGTGAATACTGTAGTCCAGGAAAGTTGTCATATTTCTACAATCACCTGCTCTAATAGAGCAGGGGATCCCCTCTCTGGTCAACTTGGGCTTTATTTTGGATGCAGTGTCCAGCAAAGCTCCAACCCCTGGACTGCCATCTGTCCCAGAGGACAAATGAAACCAAGCATAGAGGATGCAGACCACTATGGAGCAGCATCAGGGAGAAGAATTATGTGGTACAGATACATGCAAATAGCATATACAGGCCCAATGTCATCCATGGGATAATCAAAGTGGAGGTCTGGGCTGGAAGCATTGCAGGCCTAATTCACAGCAGGGATGTCATATGTCCAATGTGTGTGGAGATGGCCTGTGCAGCTCTGCACGCTGCTGCCACTTTGCTGGCATCCACTACCTCGGGTCGGTCTTATCCTTCATTGCGGAGCGCCGTGTGGATACAGGGGGCACAGCTGGGCCATACACTAGGATTCCAATTGGGCTGGCTGCAGGGCAGGATCTCTGCTCTACATGGGTGTGGATTCTGGGATAACGGGAAGGGACTCTGGCCCTGCAGTGGAACAAACAGGGCTGGCAATGAAAACAGTGCTGTGTACCAATTTAAGTGCCAGACATTTAAATAACATTCTACAACATATTTTTATTAATATTACTCCCTTGGCAGATTTCTTAGTGCAAATAGCATGTTTAGACTTTGAAACAAGTCCTCCTCACGCTTTCCTTGCTTAGCTTTTTAAATTAAGAAAAAAAACGTGAACAAGCAAAGGTCCTGTAGAACCCATAATGTTAAACAAAAAACACAGACTTCCTACCCTTCCCACCACCACACCCGGAATATAAACCTATTTGCAAACTTTATTTTTGTTGTGTTGTTTCTTTATGCTCCCCCAAGCCCTCAGGTGGTGGCCCAGGGCCCCACTGCCAGTCCCATTCACCATCCCGCTGCTCTCAGTACTGCCGCAGCCCAGTTGACCAGCGAATCCCTTCACGGGCGCCTCGGGATAGGGGAACTGGGAGAGGAGACTGCCTGAAGGCTTCCTTCATGGAACACACAGCGAGGGTCAGCGCAGACACTGCAAGCAGGCTCTGCGTGGCAAGCGGGACTGGCCGCTGTCATCCAGTCAGCTGAGCAGCTGTATTTTCCCCACTTTTCGCCCCAACCCACCTCCCTCTACAATGCAGATGCCCAACTGTGGTGGCATCCACAGGAGGGGGTGATCGGCGATGTATCGAGGCTTCACGTCACCATGAATGCCAGCCACAAGTCACCACCAGGAGCCACCCTGACAAGTGGTCCAGGGCCATCCCCCCTGGAGGGAAGCATCCACAGGACCCTCCCTGCCGGGCTCCACTCCAGACGTCCGGGTTCAGGGCGTAAACCTGGGTCGCCAGCGTGCTGAGCGAACACCCATCACTCAGCATCATGGAGCCGGCTGCAAACTTTTAATGCAAAACAATGGAATGTTAAGAAGTTGTAAATCAGTGGCCCAGTGGCTCAGCAGCTGAGCTACTGCCTGCCATGTTGGCGACCCAGGAGCAGGAGAGTTGCTGGGAGCCAGCCAGGGAGCAAGTGGATGAGGCTTCCAAGGAACTGCTCTCCTCTCCCAGAGAGGCTTGTCACTCTGCTTTACAACCGCCACCAAGTAGAGACCTGGTGACAGTGCAACTGGGTAGGGGCACATCGGGAGGGGCGGCCATTCGACACAGGGGGTGTGTGTTCATCCACATAGCATGTGCTGACATCTATGCAGTTGCAGGGGACAAAATGGAAAATGGGAGAGCAGGCTTAGTGAAGCCCCGCCTGTCCACTCCCGGCCAATGCCATGACCTGGGACTCTGGCACCAACTTCTGGACATGTGTATCCTGGAGGGGGGGGCAATCCTTGGGGGAATGCCTCAGGTCAGGTAAGTCCCAGGGAAGGTGGTGGCCGGTTGGGGGGCGTCAGGGTCAGGGCTGACAGCCACCCACTCATCCATGGGAGAAAAAGCTTTAAAGAAAAAAAAGTTGTAAATCAAGACAAATGTATGAGTGTTTATCAAATAGTGATCTGTGGTCTTCGGTGGAAAGGATGATTTGGGTCCTTCTTGGGTAGAGAGTACTCCCTTAATAAAACTGTGTCTCGGATCTATTTAACTTTCACCTTTCCTTGCCTGCCCACTAGCCAAAGGCATCGCTTACCTTCATCACAGAGGGATCAGTGCAGAATCAAACTTTATTTAACTAAGCAACACCACCATTGAGCAAGCTCATTTTCAAAGTGGTCCTGGATAAAAAAAAAAACAATACAATACATAGTCTCAATTGCAGAAGCTCGGAAGCAATTGCGTAATGCAGGTAAAGGTCGATATGGACCAATGTAAGTTTAACATAGGGTCACACAGTTACAATTCGTAATGAGGAATCAGAGAAGAGACGATAATCCAAGGCTTGCTCTACTAAATGGAGGCTAGTACCTTCAAGAAAATAAGGGGAAGAAGGATCATTAGCGTGCTAGGAAGGAGGGGAAAGGATGCAGAAGAACAAGAATGGAGGAGAAACGTTAGTAAGTGCTGGGTTTCCCATGAGAGGGATGTGAGTTGAGTGACATTCTGTTACGTTAGAATCATGGAGGAGCCAGAAGCTAAGGACTCAAGGACGCCTAAAGCAACTGCAAGTTTTCCTCAGATATTCAAATCAAATCAAATCTTTAATTAGCCAGGCGAACATCGTTGAGCACAGCTCATCTGCAAATTCAGATATCAGAGCTTTAAATGTGAATAGGCTTGGGAGTGAGGAGAGCTTTAGTGAGCTTTGCATAGTGTTCCATAAAGATGGGAGTGAAAAATTGATTGCGGACAAGCCATAGGTAGTAGGTATCTGGAAACAAAGTGTGGTGTAGCATCTCAAGCCATAGAATCCATTGGCATGCTTGAAAAAGCTCGAGTATGCGGGAAGTTTGTCAGATAGGGCTCTAAAAAGCCAAAGGAGAGCATTTCTTTTTCTCCTTGTTGAGAGTGGGGGCCATCCTGACTCCTGGTACAGAATCTTTAAAATGTCATCAAATATAGTGATGCTGATGCTATAAAAGTGTTGGAGATGAGGATAATGGACACCGGGAAATGTCCCTTGCTTGATTTACAGAAGGCCAGACTTCACAGTTGTTTCACAGAATTGTCCTGGGGAGCTGTATCACCACCAAAATAATTATTTTTCTTTGCATCTGTTTTTGCAGAAAACAAAAATTTTGCCTAGATTTTCTGGTGCTCTCGTTTACCTACACACTGAGCAGTAACTCGGATGCTCCACCCCCCCCCCCGAACCATAAAGAAGCCTTGCCTGGCCACAAGTCATATGCTGCTAATATATGCTTTTTTAAATTGCCCGTATGTAGGAAGGGATTGTATCTTGGCTCCGTGGAGCAGTGCCACACCAATCCCTTCCACTTTCTGGAACCTTCTGCTGCAACAAATTGCCCCCACACTAGTACGTTTTCTGATATCACTATTTGCAGAGCATGGGGCTATGCTCCATAGACATGAATGGGACCATTTCTGAAAGTTAATTTTTCATAGTTTAGATGGCCATTGGAACAAATCATGGCCACACCACTTAACTAAAAGGATCTTGTTAGTTAAGCAGTGGCCTTGATTTGTCGAATAACCACTACCTGAAATAAGTTTCAAAACTGCCCTTGCATGTCTGTGGAGCCTCTACATAGTGACTTCACAAATGTGGAAGTATGGAAGGATCGCTGTAGCAGAAGGTACCAACCAGGAAGTGGAAGGAATCGGCGTGGCTCAGCTCCACAGAGCCAAAATACTATCCCATCCCTTCCTAAATAGGGGCAATTAAAAATGGAACATAAGAAAAGCGTTGGCAGATGGGGACCATGTGATCCATCTAGTCTGCCCTAGAAATATTAGCAGCATATGACTTGTGACCAGGTGAGGCTTTTTTATACGAACATATGAAGAATGCCAGCAGATACAGGCCTGATAGTCTATCTAATCTGCTTGAGTGTGCAGCTAGCAGACTGTCACACTGCAGCTGCTCCCCCCCTCCTACACGCATATCCAATTTCATGGTCTAGCTGTTACCCCTCCCCCAAGTGCCTCACTGGCAACATTCCCCCTGACTTTGGACCATCCCCTCTTAAAACTGCCCACTATCTTTAAGGATACCACCTCCTCAGGCAGTGCGTTTCACCCCGTCTCCATGAAATAGTGCTTTCTCATTTCCCTTCTGAATCTACCACCCTCCAACTTTAGATTGTGCCCCCCTAGAGTCCCTACACCTCTCCTTAATCTTAAAATTCCCTCTGTACCATCTTTATTTATGCCTTTCATATATTTGAAAGTTTCTATCATGTCCCCTTGATCCCTCTGTTCCTCCAAGGAGTACATGTCGAGTTCCTTCAGTCTCTCCTCATAGAGGTTCTCTTCTATATCAAGGATCATCCTGGTTGCTCTGTGTTGGACCCCCTCCAGCAATTTAACATCTTTCTTTAAGTAGGGGCACCAGAAGTGCATGTAGTACTCCAGGTGCGGCCTCACCAATGATCTGTATAGTGGCTAGGATGAGCTCCCCTCTCCTGGACGCGATTCCTTTGGCAATACACCTCAGCATCTTATTAGCCTTAGCTGCCACTTTTCTGCAGTGCACTAAATGATTCATTTGCCATGTTATTATCACCCCAATATCTTTTTCCTCCTCTGTAGGGGATAACTGTGCCTCCCCCAGTCGATAATGATTCCTTGGGTTTCTTGCTCCCAAGTGCATGACTGCAATTCTTTGCGTTGAACGCCAGTTGCCATGTTTCTGACCAGTGCTCGAGTCTAGCCAGATCATCATGTAGCCCCTACCACCCCTCTGTGTCATCCACCACTGCACCTAATTTTGTGTCATCCATAAAAAGGCTGATCTTATTCTTAACTCCATACGAGATGCCAGTAATGAAAATGCCAAACAACACTGGACCCAGTACCAAGGCCTGTGGTACCCCATGGCTCTTGGAGTTGAGAGTTCCCCCCTTAAGACTACCCTCTGCTTCCTGTCATTCAGGCAGTTTCTGATCCACTCTACCATTTTCTCCCTTGCTTCCTGGTATCTCAATTTGCTAATCAATCAGTCTCCCATGTGGCACTGAATCAAAGGCCTTGCTGAAGTCTAGATACAACACATCCACCGCTTGGTCCCTGGCGAACACCCTACTTAACCAGTCATAAACGTCCACCAGGTTGGTCTGACAAGATCTTCTAGAGACAAACCCATGCTATCTGTTGTCCTGAAGACCATTCACCTGCAGGAAGGTTACTAGCCTTTCCTTAAGGATAGTCTCCATTAGCTTCCCCACATTGGATGTAAGGTTGACTAGTCTATAGTTGCCTGGTTCATCCTTGGGACCACTCTTGAGGAGGGGCACCACGTGAGTCATCCTCCAGTTCTGGGGGATGCACTCAGTTCCCAGTGAGATACTGAATAAATCTGCTAGTGGTTGTGCCAGGACCTCTGCCAAATCCTCAGAACCTTGAGGTGAATGCCATCTAGGCCAGACACTTTATCAACCCACAGGGCTTTTAGGCCTTCCATCACCCTGTTCATTGGGATTTTCCCCATCTGTTAACCCCGCCACTCCTATGCCCACCCCCTCTCCCCATTCCCTGAGGCACTGGCCCAATCTTCTCCCTGGTAAACACAGAACAGAAGTAGTCATTGAGCGCTTCCGCCTGGTCCACCACCTTTTCCACCCACCCGTCATTTGGTTTATGGCTCATGGGAGGAAATTTCACAACTAGGTTAGTTGCCCTTTAATGAATTGGCCTACCTTTGGTCACTAAGAATTTTAGACTGATGGCCACCAATTCACCAGTCAGGAAGTGTATTTTTTTTTTTACATATTGGTCATAACTAATGTTCTGACATTAAGTTCACCTTTAGCACAGCAGGGTCAGTGTGGTTCAGGTGATAGCACTTTCACCTCTGGGTTACAAGATGATGGGCTTAATATCCACACTAGGCACTTAGCCTCCTATCCAGAACTGAAACTATAGTACATTATGGAGGGGGAGGGGGTGCAAATGTTGCCCTTTAGATAAGCTGTTTCACCGAAGTCCATTCTGGGCATCTCTGGTGGTATCCATACTAAGGTAAAGTACCCAGTGGCACTTTGGTATATGATTAGGGGATTAACCTACTCTCACCACCAATGTCCTGGCTAGCACCCACCCATCCATAACACAGGTTGTAATGGGATTTACACAACACATAGAAATTGACAACAGATAAGGGCAGCTAGGCCCATCCAGTTTGCCCATTTTCCCCTACCTACTGCAAAAGTTGCAGACACTAATTGATCTCTGGCTTTACCTTCTCGTTCCTATCGCTAGGGTTCCCATATGCCTGTCCCATGCATTTTTGACCCCCCCCCCACTGTGTTTGCCCCACCACCTCAGCTGGGAGTCTATTCCATGCATCCACCACCCTTTCTGTGAAGAAATACTTACTCATGTTACCCCTTAGTCTGTCCCCTTCCAACCTCATGACATGCCCCCTCATTCCTAAACATCTCCTTTTCTGAACGATGCTACCCTTTGGTACCCTATATATGTCCTTTAGATATTTGTAGGTTTCTATTATATCTCCCCTGTCTCTCCTCTCTTCCACGTACACATATTGAGATCATCCAGTCTCTCCTCATATGACTTTTGATGTAGGCCCCGTACCATCCTTGTTGCCCTTCCTTGAACTGCCACCACCCCGTTGTCCTTATGAAGATGTGACCTCCAGAACTGGACACGGTACCCCAAATGAGACCTCACCAATGATCTACACAGTGGCATCACCACTTCTTTTCTTCTACTGATGATACCTCCCCATATGCACCCCAGCATTCCACTGGCTCTCCCCACAGCCTTGGCACATTGTTTGGCCACCTTTAGGTAATCAGATATGATTACCCCCAAATCCCTTTCTTGTTTGGTGACTGTCAGTATCCCCCCCAAATTGTGTAATCCTCCCCTGGGTTCTTGTGCCCCAAATGTATGATTCTGCACTTTTTCACACTGAATCTCAGCTGCCATACTCTACACCATTCCTCCAGTTTACCAAGGTCCCTCCTCATTTTTTCCACCCCTTCAGGAGTGTCCACCCTGTTGCAGCTCTTAGTGTCATCTGCAAAGAGGCACACCTTCCCTTCCAGCCCCTTCGCAATGTCACTTATGTAGACATGAAACAGGACTGGCCCCAAAACTAATCCCTGTTGCACCCCGCTGGTCACCCTCCTTTCCTCAAATTGAGCTCCATTTACCACCACCCTTTGTCTTCTGTCACTCAACCAGTTCCTAGCCCAATTTACTACCTTGTGACCCACTCCCAGACTGCCCAGCTCGTTCACAAGTCTTCTATGTGGATATTGAAGGCCTTACTGAAATCCAGGTAGGTCACATCCACCACTCCCCCCGATCCACTTCCCTAGTCACCCAGTCAAACAAATCAGTTAGATTTGTTTGACATGACCTTCCCGCTGTGAATCCATGCTGTCTCAGATCCTGTGCTGCTGGATTCAAGGTGTTCCACAATGATTTCTCCCAAGTAGTGATTCCATAATTTCCCCCACTATTGAGGTGAGGCTGACTGGTGACTGGTCTTATAGTTTCCAGCCTCCTCCTCCCTACTCCCACTTCTGTGAAGAGGGACTACATCGGCCCTCCTCCAGTCCTCTAGAACCACTCCTGTATAGAGTGATTTGTCGAACAGGGCTGCCAGTGGTGCTGCCAGCACCTCCCATAGTTCCCTCAATATTCTAGGATGTATCCCATCTGGTCCCATTGCCTTGTCCACTTTCAGTTTTGTGAGTTCTTTTAGGACTGTCTCTTCTGTAAATGGACTGATATCCACCTCCCTGCAATAAGTAAGGTTTCCAGTAGCTTTCACCTCCTCTGGGATCCTACACTACCCAACCCCCCAAAAAATGGGGTCCCAGACCTAACTGTAGAAGTGAAGCACTGTTACTATGGATTCTCTTTGGTGTGCTTTACTGAAGGGCATCTGGGCATTAGGCAGCAGCTTGTACATTCTGAGGAGTCAGCAGTGCATCCCAGGGACCCTCAATACCAATGGGCACAAGTCCGGATGGGCTGCCGATCTGTCATGGATGCAGGGCCCTGCGACCCCAAGAGCCCAGAGTATTGTGTGTGGATGTCACGCGCTCACACTGTCCCTGCACTTCTAACTCACTGTTCTGTAAATGGCTTTGTGAGGTAAGAAACTTGATATACTGCATACTGTATAAGTCATAGACGAGTCTAGTATTTGGTGTGAAAAATAGGCTCCAAAGAAGGGAGACTTGACTCATCTGCAAAGTCAACCTATTTGCAGGATTTACAATGGTAAACCCCTTTTTTTTTTTTTTTTTGCACCTGTGTAACACAATTTTGTGCCCAGTTCTGGTCACAAAAGTAGATTCTATGCCTGATGCTGGTCACAAAAAAACAAATTGTTCCATCCAATCTGGGCAGCAAAATAATATCCATAAGTTTGCTAAAATTCACAACAGAAAGGGGAGCTTGACATTGTATATGTGAGGTCAACTCATAGGAGAGTATATACAGAATATAAAAAACTGAGTTCAGCAGTGTCCCAGCTCCATGGCTCTTGAAGCTACATAGTGTGCTTTTTCATTTTCACCTCACCTGCTAGATTTATTGAAAGTCATGATACGTTTTAGCGGACCAACACTGAGAAGCGAGTGCAGTTCTTGCTGAATAAACATGAGATTTTCTGTGCGATTTCGGACAGATATCCGAACAACAATTATGTTTAATCAGGTCCCCTGACCAACACACACACACATTTTAATATTAAGCAAAAAATAATTACCATACAATTCAATAAAAAGGACGTGTTTGTCACTTGTCAAAGTGTGACATCAAAATCACGCACAAAATCTCAGACACCATTTTGTACAGCAGGAACTGCATGTGGGCCCAACATAGATATTATGCATAGATGTTGCATGACATGAACTTGCAAGGTAACGCAGGTCCCTTCACCAGGTGATTTACCCGTTTGAACAGAGGAAGCAGAGTTTTTTTGTTTTTGTTTTTTTTAAAGAATGTCTTATGTTATATGTCATCATAGAAAATAATATAGTTTTGTACTAAAAACATTTGCAGCTGGTTGCCCGGTAGTCCAGCGATTAGGCTGCAACCCACATTCAGGAGTGAACTTAAGGAGGATCCAAGTTGAACTTACATTGCCACTGGTGGTGCATCTCACCTGTGTCGAGTTGGCCCCAAGCTACCTTACACCAGCGACCCCATGCTGGCCTGGGAAACTTGCCATCTTAATATGGGGTTGGATGCATTTACATAAAGGGTGTGTAGAGGCTGGGCTCGACGACGCCAGGAAGGAGGGAGGCATGTTAGAAAAACAGGAGCAGAACAACATGGAGGCCCCCATGTATGAAGGTACCCACACTCTCAGGCTCCGCTTAGAGGTGGAATTCCACCTAGGAGGCCCCCGTGGGGGATTAGCCATGGGGGAACTGCAAGAGTCAGTACAACTTTGTAGGAGCTAGGAGGTTGCAGACAACTGCACAATTATTTAAGAGTTTTGCCAGGAAGGCATGCTGAGCAGAGTACCACTCAATTCCAGATGTGTCCTGGGGACAGTACACAAGAATAAGGAGGACATCAAAGATACAATGGTACAAAAATGGCAAAAACAAGGTGACAGTAAGGCAGTGTAAATTAGGCACTATTATGCAAGCAAATAGCGCAGCTTTTACAACGATGTGCTAACATAGGGGGGTGAGACATGAGACAAGTGCCTGACATCCTACGATTGGTAGAAGGCTGCTATAAAGAGTGGCATAGAGTTAGTCTGGCGGGGGGTTGGGGGTAACTGGCCTAGCTGAGGATGTAATTAGGCGCATGAGCAGGTGGATGAGAAATGCGCTGAGAGAAGACCATTGAGGTGCTGGGATGAAGAGGTTAGCCATATGTACAGTCTGGAGGGAGTGAGTTCCATAGTTTGGGTATACGGTAGCTGAAAGCTGCTTGACCTGTCGAGATGGACCTGAAAGGAATATGTAGTAGGCACGAGTCAGTTTGTCTAAGCCCATAGGCTGAGGGGGGGGTGGGGACAGGACCGAAGATAGGTAGGAGGGCAAGGACTGAAGCCAGAACTTTGCAGCAAGACGTGCACAGTAAGATGATCTACAATCCTGAAGGGAGGGTAGTCCCATGGAGTGGTAGAGGGTATAGTGATGAGTGGAGTAAGGACAGTCAATGGCGAATTGACAGAAGGAATGGAAGAGGCAGTCCAGTCTGGTTAGGGTGTACTTGGGGGCGGCACTGTAGAACACATCTCCATAGTCAAAAATTGGTAGAATCATTTTCTTTACAACTGCTCGGCATGCCGGCAGCAGGATGCGACCATGATTACGGTAAAGTGAACCTAGTCTGGGATGCAGGTTTTTTTTTTTTTGTAATATTTCTGTTTATACCCCCCTTCCTCTAGTGCCAGTCCCCATTCCTTGGGAGACACAGATAGCAGGCTCCTCCCCAATCGGCAACCACCCCGAGCCTCTGCCCCACGAGTCCCCATCGAGTTTTGGCTGTACCTCTCAGGTGGGTATGGGGTGGGCGCGCATCGTCTCGAGAAACTTGCAAGTGTCGGATCTGCCAGGGACGTCAGGGAGGTGCAGGCAATCAGGGTCTCTGCTGGGGCTCTGTCACAAAGAAAACAGACACTGGTGTTTCCTCCTTTTTCTCCCTCGTGTGATGCGCATCCTTGACGTCAAGGCGCTATGCACAGATGTCCACATCTCAGCCGGCCCCTCCTCGTAACAGGACTTGCCGTACCCCAAGCCTCCACTTGGGGTCAGGCAAACTGCGGGCCTTGGCCTTCTCCCCGGAGAAGGCGAGCAGTCATGGGATGCTCAAGCCTTCTCCCCCGGCCGGCCCTCCAGCGACCAGAGTCTGCTCCCGAACCCAGGTCGCCGGCGTCGCAAGCGGAAATCCAACCGCTGTGCCGACGGGCCGGCCTGGGGAGTAGTTTTTTGTGGATGTCATCAATGTGTACAGAGAAGTCAAGGTGCTGGTCAAGCCAGACCCCCAAGATATATGAAGGAGAAGCAGGCCTCCAATGAGCTCCCATCTAGGGTGTGGTAGGTCTGGGAGGGGGGAAGCTATGAAAACCTCTGCCTTGTGCTAAAGGTCATGGAGACTGTCTTCTTGGCGTTAATGTAGAAAAAGAATTAGGATTTATATAGCGCTTTTTATACACATAGCATCTCAAAGTGATTTACAAGCAGTAAAAGACTGGTAGTAAAATGATTGTAAACATGTAGTGGCAGCCATTTCACACATAAGCACTCACACACAGCTTTGTTCAATTGCATGAGTCATTTTACAGGCATGGAGCATGTTGGCCAGGACAGATGGGCACAAGGGAACTCAGCTGAACTTCTCATCTGAAGAAAAGCAGACTCCGACAGTATTGTAACCCCCTAGTACTGCACTCAGGTGCCGTCTTTTATGGCAAGCCAAATCCAGGTGTGGGACAAAAACCCAGGACATACTGGTCTACAAGCCAATGTGCCACCAACTGAGACACTTGGTCACCTACAGTATGTACACAGATGTTACACATGTAATATCCGAGTTCTCTCTCCCCCCACTCCTTACACAAGACCCCTTGAATTCTGCAATTAAACAGATGCAAATTTGGTCACAGAACTTGCATTCTCCTGCTGCAGGGGCCCTAATCCAATCTTGGTCCAAAACAGTATCACAATCTTACATAAATCCAGTTTTCTAAGGATCAACTTGGTTCTCCTTCAGTCTTACCTCCTACAAACTGAACTGCTCCCATGAGACGCCCCACCGTCCTTGAGATTAAGTCCTTCATACAGCATCCCAGAGCTGCGGCCATGGCCACCAGCAGAAGCAGTGCACACCCGATCCCAGTCACCACGCTGCAGATCTGCCAAGATAGACTGGGGATGGCAGTGAAACTGGCATATCTCCCACACTCTTCCACCATCACCAAGTTCTTCTGCTCCGTCCGTATGGGGTATGTGCATCTTCGAAAGGTACCAAATGAAACTGGCTTCCCCAGCTGGAAACCAAAAAGCCAGTAGGGCATGAAATAGCTGGTGCAGCAAGCAGCCGCAGTGATGAAGGACAGGAATGCCCAGAGGATTCCAACAGAAGTCAAACTGCTCCCCATTGTACAGGTCCTTCGGGTGTTTTGTCCCCTCTGAACTCGTATTAGGAATATAAAGTTAAATGATGTAGCATTTACAACCGTGACAGATTAAGTAGCATTCACAAAATAGCATTCTAAGTCAGTGTTGATGAGGAGTATTGCCAGTTCTTGGTTTTCCGCACAACAAAATCGCGACTGCTTAATGCCAGATCTACTTCCCATCAGTTCCTTCCTTCACACGGTGTTTCCAACTTTCTCCTCGGTAAACAATTCAGTCACTTCAAATTAAAATGCTCTCATTTTTCAAACTGAAACTAGGGCTGAATTCTTTGACAAAAGATGCAAAGTTAAATTCTCATATGCGTCAACCTGAAACCTGTACAGTCCGTGACCTCACATTTCAATACCTGTCTGGAAAAAGAAAAAGAAAAGATGAATCAGGAATTTCAGATACCATAAAGCTAATATCATGGAACAAAACCTTTCTCTAAGTGTTACAGTATTTCACCAAGTTTCCAATTCTTTTCATTGGGTTGTTGTGATGGCTTCCTTTGCAAGGCCTTGGCCCACACAACACCATTATTGTTTATTCTTCCAGAAGTGGCAGTGGAAAAAGAAAATCACTGGGGGAACCCACTGCTTTTGTTTAGGAAACAAATCTGGTTTTATATGGCATCTCTCATGTTAACTGAATCCCAACATGCTTCACAATGCAAGTCGTTGAGAAAATATGTTGCTATCATTTCAGGCGCACAGGAGGATTCAAACAGCACCATGAAGCGACTTGCTCACGGACACACCACAGTTATTTTATCGTATCCTGATCTGATCATCACTAGGATTACACTTATTTTGTGAAAATTAAAAAATGATAGATATAAATGTCGTTCAAGAAAGCCTTATAGTACTAACAACTGATATAACTGCTGCTAGAAACTAACTTGGGTGTTTGTTCCAATCAGGAAGAGATCTTTAAGTTGACAACACAAAGCCACTTCCTAAACCATTTTGTGTATATTTGACATATATACATATGTATTTTGATGTATATATTTGTCCTTTTCCATGCTGATTAATGTACTGTGTAAAAGCAAATTTTTTGCTGATCATAAAGAACTACTACTACTACCATAGTTAGTGTCACACTTATTCAGCCATTTGACTTTTACAAAAACATATTTACATTTCATAGAGAAGGACAATCTACGTGCGCATTAAAATATTTAGAAAAGAGGATCCTGTATCACGATGTAATAGTATCCTGCATCCATTTCTTACAATTCTACAAAGATATATACATATATATCAAAACATAAGATTAAAACAAGATATTTGCAAGTTTATACATACTGAATACTTTATAACACAGCAAGAACTGCTATAAGGGGGGTTGGTTAGAGCACATTAGCAAATGCTACCAGAAGTAGTACGTAAACCCAAACTGAATGTATAGACTTGGGTAGGACAGAAAGGACGAAATTTGGCATGTGTGTTCTTGGACCCAGGATCCCTAGATACTGAAAAATTGGTAATGATCAGTTTGGTTGTTTACAAATTCCAGAAGGTTCAAAACATGGAATAATTCATTTTTGAAGACCTTGATTTAATCACGGATGGCATAAAAATGACTGTCAGTTGAAACCTGAAACATGCAGGTTAGAGTTTCGCTCAATGATGATTTTTTGCTAGGTAGTTTAAAAGAGATTCAACAAGAAAAGGCACTGCACCTGACATTTATGTGCCTTAATGCCACTGGAGTCAAGTAGTAGGCAGATATCCAAATGTAATGCAGTAGTTAAATTATTTTCTCCATAAAATTCATAAAACTGGGTCCCAAGGACTTCCCGGTTATGGGTACCACCCCCACACTCACTTACATGATGACAAGATGCCGGTAGAGGCAGGGTGCGCTCCCATTATAGCATTACGGCGACTTTTCCTTTGAGTTTTGTATCTCATCATGGCTACTGGTAATAAAATAATAAAAGATAAAAACTCAAAGGAAAAGCCACCGCCCACTGCTTATAATGGAGCGCACCCCTGCACTCTCACTGGCATCTTGTCATCACGTAAGTGAGCACGGGGGCAGCACTCACAACCGGGAAGTCTGCGGGACCTGGTTTTATGAATTTGAGAAAATCTGAGAATTGGAGAAAATTATTTCTTAACAACTGCATTACATTTGGATATCAGTACACTACTGGACACCTGTGGTGTTAAGACACATAAATGGCAGGTGTAGGGGCTGATCCATTTATCTTGGTGGATCTCTAAAAGAGAAATGTGTAGATTCATGCACAGTTCTTTTTGGGGAAAAAGTAATAGTTTTAAACATAAAACTAGTTTGCAGAGTCTCCCAAAAACAGGCTTGCTTTCATCACTTGCAAACCCATTTTTGTGGCTCAAACATGTTTTCGTGAGTCTTAGGGATCACGAAAGTGAGCAGAAGAGAAAACTGCACATCAAACACAAATAAAATGCATGACACTGAAGTCTGAAACTTGTGTGGTACAGTAGGGTGTAATGCTGTTTCTTCAAGTATTGTTTTGTTAAAAAGACAAGACTTTTTAGAGAGACCTACCAAGTAAACTACATTTACAATTGCACCTGCCTGACAGGTGCCTTACCCCTTCCAGATGTTCCTGGTGTTGCAATTTCCAAAAATTGTTTAACAACTTATAAATAATTTCACTCATAAAATTACCCCCACGGGTCTCTCTATTCTCGGTTTGTTTAGCTGCGGTGCTGATGCCCTGTCGCACAACAAATATGAGCGTGACACCAGGGAGGCGTGGGGACGAGCTCCATTTAGAGTGTATTGGGGGCGTTTGGGTAGCTCTTCTATATTGTAATGGGCAGTTGGCAATGAAGCGTGGGCACGGTGACTAACAAGGGTCTTGTTAGGGCCCGTTTCATCGTCAACTGCCCATACAATCTGAAAAACTACCAAAAGGTACTCCCATATACTAAATGGAGCTTATCCTCGCTCTCTCTGGCATCATGTCATAACTTTGCTGTCTGGGACGGAGTGTCAGCAGCTACAAAAAAAAACAAAAAAACGGGAAGTAGGAGAGACCCAGTGGGGGTAATTTTATGAGTGAAATTATTTACAAGCTATTAAACGATTTTTGGAAATGGCAACACCAGGAACATCTGGAAGGGGTAAGGCACCGATCAGGCAGGTGCAACTGCTGAGACTGGTAAGTCTCTCTAAAATATTAACTTTGTGGAGTGTCACAAAAACATGCCATTTCTGTCCCTCACGTACGAGTTTTCTTGACTTGTAAACCCGTTTTCGTGAGATACAACTTCTGCTTTTGTAATAAGTCTCAGAATAGGAAAAATATAGATGACTCTGCAAGACTGACATACATACACAGTAAAGGATTTTGATGAGAAACGCTTTGCAACTGTTAATTCAGCTGCATATATGTAAGGTCCTTATGCAAAGTATTCTCTCTGTGGAGAGCCCTCACTCCATTGATGTCACCGTATAATCTAATCTAAAGCAGTGAAGCACTTGAACTTGATAGTCGGGGGTTGTTTACATTTGTGACAATATTTTAAAGCTGATGAAAACAGATTAAGTCTCATTTCCAAGACAAACAGGGCACATCATTCTGTAGGCAAACCTTTAACCTACAGTATTATGTTTTTGGTTTTGCAGTGTAAAATTTTTGAAAAAGTCCTATTTACTTGTCCTTTAATCCCCTGAAATGCAAAGGAGTTCCTCTGTGTCAGGAACAGAGAGTAAACCCAGAACCTGCCCTGCAACAAAGCCTGTAAAATAGCAGGGAAAGCATTTACTGAATTTGGCCACCTTGCCAATAGTTGCAGATACCCCAGTTGGAGGTTTTATATTTTCTTTGAGTGCGCCAACACTGGCCAGCCGCAAGCAGCATCCTTGGACCTACACCGTTTCCATGGCAGGATACTTATTAAAGGATTGGGAGCTCCTTAGTAATAACTAGAGGATCATACACTGGTAAAAAGACAGGAGAGGGTAGTTTCCCCTAGTACAGGAGGACCGAAGCAAGTGTCTGCACTATGCATTTGCAGTGTGGAGGCAGGCACTGTTGAGGACTGTGCCCAGAAGAGCACATGATTACAGCCCTGAAAGAAGTCCTAATTTGGCTGTACCTTGGAAGGCACCGAAGAGTGGCCAGACCGAAGCAAACTGGGACTTGAAGGGTACACAAGGCCAGACATGAGCTACTATACTGTACTACCTCATTGCTGCTGCCCCCTTTTCTCCCATTTAGGGCCCAGGTCCCTAAATAAAGTTATTGTTTCTTTGATTTGAAATCCTTTGTCCGAATTGTGTTAGTGTTAAAATATTAAAGAGAACCATTCATGCTATTTCCTAAACTCCAGAAGCAACAAGAGGAAGCTCCCTTACCACCAGTGGAGCTCCTCTGTGGTAAAAGCAGCTTTTGTAGTTATACCCTGGAAGGAAGGAAAGGGATCATAAATTACCTTCAAGGGGCAAGCGGCACGATACCTTTCCACTCCCCTGTCAGCCATGCCCCATTTTATGATGTGGCTATAAGGAGAACACAGGGGCACACTCCATTCAATCGAAAGGAGCGTGATTTTAAAAACAGTTTTCAGCCATTTAAGTGGCCATTTGGTAAAACCGGAGCCAGGGTTCAACTAACAAGACTCAACCTTGACTCTGGTTTTACCAGCTGGCCGCTTAAATGGCTGAAAACTGTGTTTTACAACCATGCTCCATGCATTTGAATGGAGTGTGCCCCCGCGCACTCCTTATAGCCACTCATAAAGCATGAGAGTGCAGGGACATGGCCAGCAACAGGGAAGTGGAAAGGGATCGAGCAGCTAGCACCTTGGGGGCAATCTACAATCCCTTCCCTTCCCTTCCCTTCCTCCGGGGGTATAACTGCAAAGGCTGCTTTTACCACACATGAGCTCCCATAGATGTAAGGGATCTTCCTGTTTGTGTGCAGCACCTAGAACGGTGCTCTTCAAGTACATGCGTTGTTGAGATTGTCAAGTAGTATGTTGGTTCACAGGTGAGGTGAACTAGTAGAGAGGTGGGTGGGTACTGCATCCTACAGTACCATATTTTACACCGGATCCACTTAAACCTTTTCTCTGGGTGTAGGCACCTTGCTATTTTCCAAACTTAATTTTGGATATGACCCTACACCCCAACAATCAAGGAGAATAAAGGATCTAGGCCACTCAGCCTTGTGCATCACCATAAGGCAGGGCTAGTAACTGTAACTTCGATGACAACCCTGTTATACATTATGGTGGAACACCACAAAAACTTAAAATCGAGGGGGGGGGGAGATTCTGCAAAACTGGCATTTACACACAAAACAGTGATTTCCGTAGGATTTATTTCCACTGAAATGGGGGATATGTGTCACAAAAAGTTTACCAAAATATGCAGGGCCACTTCACGCAGCTCTATGGTACAGGTACTTACAAATCTTAAAAGTATCTTCTTTGCAACATCAAATCATGTGCGATGGACCAACAGGGCATATTTATCCTGGGTGCAGATCATGCTCAGACTGCCCTTCCTAGCCCAACCAAGTATGGTGAGAACTGGAGAGACCCAGGTTTAATTAAAACACACACACACCGCCACCACATTTACTTGCTTCGTGAACCTACTTAAGAAACTTTGGGTGTATGCTGAACCGTGAAAATAGTGTTCAGTGACACCCCCAGTCCTCAGCCTGTCCCATGCCACATCTCGCTGGTTTCCAGTGGCACCACTGCCCTCACCCTGTCCTGTGTCCAGCTTCTCATGGTGTCCAATGGCAACCTTCTTCCTCACCTAAAACCATCCCATGTCAAGCACTACCTGGTGTCCAGTGGCACCCTGTCCCATGCCCTATCTCCCTTGGGTCGAGGGGTACCACAGCCCACACCCTGTCCCATGCCCCATCTCCCTTGGGTCAAGGGATACCACAGCCCACACCCTGTCCCATGCTCTATCTCCCTTGGGTCAAGGGGTACCACATTGCCCACACCCTGTCCTGTGTTTAGCAGTCCATGATGTTCATTAGTACCCTCCTTCCTCACTGCATCCCATACCAAGCACTGGCCCTGGCACAGTCCTCCTCTCACCTCCTCAGCTGCAAGCTGGATGATTAAAAATAGCACTAAGCCCATCATTTTAAAAGTGTTTTGGTGCTATGTTTAATCAAATGGCAGACAACCAAGAAGGTGAGAAGAGGACTATGCTGATCGCTGTCGGGGGTAGAGGTAGGGGGAGTGTCCCAGCACAGGTCTGGACTTCTGGTGCCAGACTGCTGATTGGGCGGGGACAGTACCGGCACCAGAGACGTGCTTAGGGTGCTAAACTTTAATCTGGGGATTGCAGTGGAGGTTGTGTGCCTGCTCTCCCCTCACTGGCAGGAGCTGGGACTGGTGAGGGGCAGGGCAGATTTCTCTTTTTGTAAAGGGCCCAGCACCACAAGCCAGCTCTCCAATTACTGGCAGGAGCGAGGCCCAGCGAGGGGAACACATTGGGGTTGTTCTTCTGGTTTTGTTTTAGATTTTTTAGATTTTATTTTTAGTCTTATTTTCTACCACTACAACACAGTTGCACATGCTTCCTTGAGACACTCCTGCCCAGTCTGTGTCTGTCAGTCACTGGTCCAGCCCACATCTTGCCTCCCCAGACCCTGGGCACCTGCGGGTACCTGCTGAGCTTGCCCCCTCATGATGGCAGGATAGACACCCGGCATACTAGACATGGAAATCCATCTGCCTGGCTGCACTAAGGGGGAATGTGTGGGAGGACTCCAGGACAGTGACATGGGGCAGGATCAGTCTGGTAGGGTGGAGGTATATCATTTCCTCATTTACTCCAACCCATCACAAGACACAGCTGTGTGTAGCCCAGACACAGGTCAGCCTGTAGATTAAGAGCCAAAACTGTGTGACTACACAAAACGTTAAAGGAATGTGCTAAGATTATTACCCTCTCACAAAAAAAAAAATGGTCTTTTTCAAGCCCGTATGTGCATACCTTAGTACAGCCAGAGTCCATTTATATGTAAACCCGAATTCATAGTGCAGTGTCCTTTGGGAAGAAAATAATCATAAACTGGTCTGAGATGATGGCCAGCAGATCCCTTCCAATTCCTGGTGTGCCAGCCCCACCCCAAGACATTTTGTAACGTCCAAATCAGGGAACACACAGGGCGCACTCCACTGAACTAAATGGGGCCATTTCAAACTATGAATTCTATATTTTACTGCGGCTTTATGTATACAAGAACACCACCACTCAACTAAGAAGGCCATTGTTAGTCAAGTGGCAGTGCTCATGTATATGTCATGGTGCAACAACATATAGAATTCATAGTGTAAGCCCCCATAAATGTGGGGCTTATATACCCACCATTAGGCATCCCTTTCCCCCTCCTAATCTCCACACCCACGAAATGGGTTTAGTGCTCTGGGGATATTGCTCTGGATGCCTCAAGGTGGCAGCAGAAAGTAGCTTCAGAGGGTACATAAGGTGACTGACAGGAAGTACTGGGGCCTTTCCAGCCCGACCATTAGGCCTGGGGCTGGAGGGGGAGGCTGGAAGAGTAGCGTCAGGAACAGATAAGGTGGGCAATTGAGAGAGATCGGCAGTCCGGGAGTGTCAGTGGGGAAAGCCCCCCCCCCCAAAAGACTGCAGTCAGGACTTTTTTTTCCATGTGCCATGGTTGACAAGAAGTGGGGGTATGGAGCTCCATGGGGGTACAGGTAGCCAGGTCCTGTGTTATTTGGGGCTAGGGTGGTAGATGGCTTTAGCAGGCCCAGAGAGAGTAGACGCCCTTAGGAAGCCCGCTGTGTATTATCCCAGGTCGCCAGGGCTGGGAGGGTAGTGGCAGGGCCCTCCCAGGAGGGGAACCAGTGGCAGAGGTTCCCCTCGTACCCAGTGTGGCAGGGTGACCTGGGGGGGGGGGGTCGAGGGAGTCGGGGAGCCTTTCACCCAAAACAGGGGGCCTGTTTGGAGAGACCGATCCTGGGGTGCTGGTACTTTTTAGAAAGTAAGTACCAGCAGAATTGCCAGAGTGAGTAGGGGGCCATGGGGTGCTGAGGTAGAGCCGTAGTGACCGTGTGCAGGTGTGGACTCAGCACTGGGAATGGTGCTGGCTGTTGAAGATGGGTCAGGGCCTGGGTCATCAGGAAAATTCCTGGATGCCCTTGTGGCTTGAGCCAGTGCCCATGGGTCCAGGTGGGGAAAGCCGTACACTTTCCTGCACCAGTGAAGGGGGGGGGAGGAACGTCCAGTGCCAGTGGAAGGGACCCACAAGGAAAGAAAGTGAAATTTGGCTCACCAGATCCATTTGAAGCCAAGAGATTGCAGGGATCTGTGTTCCAATGAGTCTTGGGTAGAGCACCCGAGAGAGAGACTGAAGTGGTAGGAAAAGAAGAACCCTTGCTGCGTCTGCTAAATCTTTGGGTTTCTGTTTATCCTGTCCAGCCTGAATTGTAAAAAGTTAAAGCCCCATGGAGCTGCTTATTTATCTTTAGAGAAGAATGGTGACCCCAGTAATCGCTGGAATAATGTGCCACGCAGGTGAGAAAAAAAATAAAACAGTTGAGAAGAAACAGTGGTTTGTGCTTTATTTGACTGTAGGGGGGAGGCTAAAGAAATGAAATCTTTTGGTCTTTCCCCTGTATTTACAGTCTAATAAAATTTTCCTCAAGTTCCATTCCAGGGGCAGAATCCAGCCTGCTATGGGCTTTGGGGGCTTCGGAGACCTCATTAGGTGAAGATGGAGGTCTCGGTCCGGTGTTCAGCTTAGGGAGGAGATCAGATGCTGAGCTAGAGGAGGTAACGTGCACAACTATAAAGACGTCAAGCAGGTAGGAGATAACTGTTTTCCCTGCTGTTCAGTGTGCAAAAGGGTTTTGAATGTTATTGCTTGTAGTGCTCCCTTTTTCCTGCCTGGAATATCTGTGAGTAAAAAAAGTTATGCCCCTAGACGGGGCAGGAAGAGGGGTGTGGGGGGGTTACATAGTTTAAAAATAGCCCCATTCAGTTCAATGGAGTGCACCCCCATGTTCTCCTTGGCCAGACGTCACAAAACGTCTTACCATGGGGGTGAGGCTGCCACACCAGGAAGTGGAAGGGATCTGCTGGTCATCATCTCGGCCAATTTATGACCCCTTTCCCTCCCAAATGGCACTGAACTATAAGTCTGGATTAACAGGACTCAGGCTGTACTAAGGTACGCACATATGGGTTTTAAAAAAAGCCCATTGTGGAGGAAATAATCTTAGAACATTCCTCCCCTCTGACAGTAGGAGGTACTCATGCAATAGGCCACATCAACCTCACTTCCAGGAGCTGGAAAGTGTTGCCTCTGCAGTGCTTCCATAGTTCCACCAACCCAGAGGGTGCAGAAAGCCCAGGTTGCCAATACAATGGAGTGCAATGCTCTCCACTAGCACCACTGGGCTGAGCACTAGAGGGTTTTATTCCCCCCCCCGGACCTGGTTGGCAAGAGTCTGCTCTCCCATTCCCCATAGGAGTCGAACCAGCAAAGGGACTAAATCAGTGTTGCGTTTTTTTTGTTTTTTTTTTGTTTTTTTTTAAATGTTCTTAATAAAAGGTCCCAGCGATCTGAACCTGCTCTTCCCTCCCCCCCTGTAGGAGTTGGGAGCGGCGAGGGGAACACACTAAAGGGCAGTTTGCTTTTTAAAGAAAGGCAGACCCGCCTGAGTCTGCTCTTTCCTTGACAGCAGGACCTGGGAGCTGCAAGGGTAACACATAGGTCAGTCTGCTGTAAGGCATCCAGATCAAAGATCAGATCAGATCGAGCCCAGGTGCAGTTTCCATTTTTTTTCCGTACTTTATAGCAGAGTGCTATGTGGAACTAAGGGAATGGTGAGTGTAACCCCCCTGCAAATGGGGGTTCCCAAAAGTCTTCCAGGAGCTTGCCTGAATGCTCCAAGCCTGGATGGTGTTCGGCGTCTGAGCTGCTTAACTGTGGTTGCAAGTGAGTGCTATTTGAGCCCCCACGTACTGTCTTTTTAAGAGCTGTCTGCTGCAGACTTAATTAGTTTGTATGGGGGGGACTGTGTATTTAATGCTCGAATCCCGCACGAGCTGCGGAGTAATCGCTCCAATTTGCGGTCGCTGAAGGTGCAAAGGGAGCCCATCTGAAAGCTGTAACTGTTTGCCTGTAATCATTTAAAGCATTAGCAAAATTGTAGTTTGTCTAACCTGCCTTTATTGCAGCTGGGACTCTGTGTGTGTTACCTCTCCATTTTGGACCTAAACTGCTGTGCTGGGCCAATTGGGTAAAGGAAGCCCTAAAATGGAGCCTGTGGACGAATCAGAACTTGGACTCTTAATCTGAGGCAGCCAAAAGGGGATTGTATGGGCAGTGACTCTGGGAAATGTAGTTTTGACCTTGGCGCCTTTTTCTACCAACAGAGGGAGTCTTATTGTGAGTGACAGCTGAATCAGCCAACAGAATAGTGTGCAGCTAAAGGAAATGCCCTGCTCTGTGACTGGAAAGATCAGATCAGTTGTGGCAGTGAAGAGAGAAGGAGCTGTGTGCTTCTGCAGTATATAGTTTCACGCGAGAAGCGCGTGTGACGCCCTGAGTTTCGGTCTGCAGCCTTTGTGAGTGCCAGTTTGGACTGAATCCAAGTTGTGAGGAGAAAGAAGCACTAGAAGTGTGGAAACCAGGCTCACCCCTGTAGAAGACTAGAGAAATTGCTGAATCGCGCTCGGACTGTCAGGAATTGAAGCTGCTGTGTGTGCTCACGGGTATTTTGCAGTAATTATGCATTGGGATCGAGGAGCAGCCTGCCTGGTATAGTACTTTCTTTTACATATAAATGTGCGTAGTGCTTGTGAGGAATCGCTATTTCAAATCCCTGTACAGTGGATTATGCGCTGAAGCTGGAAGTAAACCCCAGCTTATTCGGACTACATCCGTTTGCTATCAACTGCAGTGGGGTCCAGTCACAAGGACCTTGTCCTTATGCCCTGTTCTTCTGGCAATCCAGAGGGACATTCTCCATCCAATCCTCAGCTTGGGTGTTGTGAGTACAAATCAGGGTATTCCCCTGCAGCTTGTTTTTCAAATCACAAGTGTGTTATCTAATTCTTGTTGTTTCACTGTTTCATGAACTGAGCCCTCCGGCTCCGGATTACAATTGGGTGTTGTGCATGTATTTTCTTCCACAGGGCCCTATCCATCTGCACCTGCCAGCCAACCCCAGGCAACGGACCTGGCTAGCCCCAACCTGGGTACCCAGAGTGTGACTTTTCAGACCCTGAATGTGTACACAGTACTGCAATTTAATGCCACTAATTAACCTGATTTCCCCCTTCCATGTTACTGTCCCCTAAATAAAATCAGATTTGTTGTTGTTATACTATATACTGTCTGTGGTGGTGGTACTTATGGAAACAGTATTGTGTTTTGCTGTGTATGTTGATTAACCTTACTTTACAGGGGGTCCTCAGAGACGTGCTGCTGAATCAGTCTCGAGGGTAAGTGGTATCTCTATGAGAGAACAGTGTGTAAACGTGGGGTATTGGGGCTGTAACTCCGATGTACTGTGTGAGCCACTAGAGGGAACCAAAGGGGGTCACAGTGTCCCTGAGGGCTGTGATCAAGCTAGTCTAACCACTACAAACTCTGACCTCTGCTCTGGGTGGAGGCACCCACCATAGAACCTAGGCCCCTCAACCTGTCAGTAGTCAAGCAGACAGGGATAGTAGCCCTTGGGATAGCGCCACCTGGGGGTTACATGAGAATAACAAAATATGCACAGAACTGTGCTTGTGTGTCCACACAACATGCAGCACATTTTTTGTTAAACTGTTACAGGTAAAACCATTGTTGAGACTAGCTCCTGGAGAGGTCACAACAACAGATTTCAAACAGAAAAGTGGATGGCAAAACATATACAACAAAGCTGTAGTGATTTCATCAAGGGATTCTGATTACATCACAGATTACAAGAGCAAAGCTCGAGTGGTCTGATGTCATCAGACTCCCGAGATGGAATCGCATAACTCTTGTGTTTTCTCCCCAGTCACTTTTTTTATATTGTATTACAAGTCTAATTCAATAATTCATGAGCCTAGCAAAGCTCCCGATTGGCTACTGAATTGGTCAATAACATCTCAGAAATAACTGATCAGCTGCCAACCGATGCTGTGTGGCACATACGACTTGGACTCGCGCCACTCCATCAAAACCTTAAAGTAAGTAAAACAGAAATGTAAAAACAAAAGTTGTCTGCCGGCCCAGTGGCGCAGAGGGATGAGGTGCTGGATGCCACACCTCGAGCCATGCCGGCGACCCGGGTTCAGGAACGAGCTCAGGTCTTCGAGGGCCAGCAGGGGGAGGGAAAGGAATGAGAGTAGCTGCTGGCTGGCAGCTCTCCACCTCGGGAGGGATCTGGTGGGTCTCTCAGTGATTGATTGCCCCCCAGAGGAGGCTGGGTGACAGTGCCACTTCCAAGAGCCTGGGCGTAAGGCCAGGAGAGGGCAGAAAGGGCTGCTGACTGGAGCAGCGGCACTTGTCCGTGCCTTCACTCGTACGAGTCACTGCTTCTGGGGCCTCGGGTAGTTAGGAGGGAAAAAATGGAGGATATGCAGGGGGTCCCCACTCGATAAAGCCTCCAGGCCGGCTCGGGAGTTCCGACGGTACGCACACAGCGTAGTTAAGTTCCCGAATGACCCTGGGTGCAGTAGAGTGGCAGAGAATTGCAGAGACCTGCCGGGGAGGAAACAAAGAGTTAGGAAAAAAAAAAAGTTGTTATTGCGATTAGACATAATCAGATTAACAACTTGAAGCCGATCATTTTTTTGGTCGTTATTGTTTAATGATGGCACCGGACATTTGTTTAAGCACAACTTACGTTGAACATTATTCATTTAAAATTTTGTAAACCAAACAGCAAGGAAGAAAAAAAGATTTCAAATTATTAAGCCATAACACATTCAACCTACATACATTAAAACACATTGGGGACAAAAATTGTGTTTAAATGTAAACTGTTAAATGTATGGAATACTGCAAAATGCTAATGTTCTGTCAATTTGTGTAATGCTGTGGATGCTGATGTTCTGACAATTGTCTGCTGTAGGGTTCTGCTAGGCTAGGATGGTCATGCACAATAGCAGATCATACACACACACACACACACACACACACACACACACACACACACACACAAAGATGATGGACAGCTTTGAACCATGCACAACAGCCCTCTGCTGCCACTGAATTCTACTATTCAAAATGTTCCATTATACACTATAAACCACTCTAAGCAGCAGTGTGGATTTTAACCACTGTAAGAACTCAAACTTATTTAATAAAGTACAGTATGGCCAGGGTCATAGTGCCAGTTTGTTCACAACTTGCTGCAGGACTTGTATCTTTTAAACAAAATGTAAAAGTATTTTGCCTACTTTGCCTATTGAACTAGGATCTTTGGTTTATGTATATCAAACATCACATTTTTTTTCCATTAAAGCTGATTGTATTTTGGTAGCAGATATAAAGCAAATAATCTTTGCAGGCAGTACTGCCAGAGGATACTTTTTTTCATGCGACAGCTGTGGGCAATTTTAAAATCACACAATAGCTATCTTAAATGGAGAAAAAAAAAAATGCACTGCTTTTGATTTCCCCCTAGATCATCCAAGAAGAATATTCCATTTCTGAATGTGTCTGTTGTAGCTTGGTAAAAATCCTTACGAGCTGATGCTTCAGGCGAAGTATTTTATGAACTAATTTAAACAGGGATGAAGTCTTGGCAAATGTCAGACTGATTTCAAAATGACCAGAGGCTGTAAAAAGGGACACTGTACTGAGCAGCTGATGTCTGGAGTAACAGACAGACATGCAGAGAGATTGCACGATGGCTGAGGAAACAAATCCCCAGTTAAGCAACAGCACCCATTGAGGCAGCCTTTACTACAGAACCACAATAAGCATCCCGAAGTGAAGGGGAAAGTGCCTAAAGGCAGTCAATGTCCATTATCTGGTAGCCCTCCATACCCCCCTTCCCTGGAAGAAACTCACCGACACATATCTTGGAGGAAATGGCTGCAGCCATGAGTTTACTGAATAAACTTCCAGATTAACAACAGCGAGCGTATCCGGGAGGACCAACTACCCCATGGTCGTACTGGGCTAAGGCTGTAAGGCCGCCCCCCCGTCAGGCGCCGCTTTCCTTGCGGTATAGATATACCTACTGCAGGCGAACCGTGACCCCTCCCCCGGGTCCGGGTGCTCAGGTCTGCCTTCAGCCAACCAGAGGGGTCACGAGCCCTTCAGAAGAACTCAGCTCGTCACCACCCCCTTACCACTATGCCATCTCTTAGTGATCCTCCCGAGACGCCGCCATGACTGCATACATGATACCCTATTTATTTTCGCCTATTTGGTTTCTCCCTCTTCTACCTCGATTTAACACCCTTTTGGAGGAAGTCAAAAACCTTAAACAGGGAAAACCAGGAAAAGCCACTCCCCGACCCCTAGTGCGGTCACCTATACTGGGTCAGAAGAGGAGCCCTAACCCCCGACCCCCACAACCCTGCTTTTACGTGGGCGGGCAGGTGGGTAATCCTTGAAGGGAAGAGGAGAAAGAGGATGGACAGCTGGCTCTGTCTCACTAAATTCCTCTTCTCCTCCCCCACAGGATGTGACCCCCACGTGAGGCCCCGTAGTCCCACATCCAATCCACGGACCTAGCCTAAGTCCCCCAGGACCACT
This sequence comes from Neoceratodus forsteri, assembly GCA_016271365.2. Classification (NCBI taxonomy): domain Eukaryota; kingdom Metazoa; phylum Chordata; order Ceratodontiformes; family Ceratodontidae; genus Neoceratodus; species Neoceratodus forsteri. The sequence goes on from JADMNL010000023.1 coordinate 439,027,131, forward strand.
TCCATCTCCTCCCCTCGCCCCCCCTCCTTCCCAGGTCCAGGGGAGGATGGCCCCAGACAAAGTACGGCTACTGCCATCTGCTGCAGCCTCTACATTGTCTGGTAGCCCTCCGTATAGATATACCTGCTGTGGGCAAACCATGACCCCTCCCCCCGGGTCTGGGTGCTCAGGTCCACCTCCATGCCAACCAGAAGGGTCATGAGCCCTTCAGAAGAAGAACTCAGCTCATCACCACCCCCTTACCACTATGCTATTTCTTAGTGATCCTCCTGAGATGCCACAGGATGGACATCTGACCCCCCCAAGCCGCCTGCTCATCCATTCTTCTAAGACTTCCTCCAGTGCCCCTGGCCACCACTGTAACCCTGCCCGGTCAACAAACCCATCTCGGCCACCATGAGTTGACCAGCAGCCCGAATCTGACTATGCCTCACCATGGTCCCCCCAGTACCTGCATTACTGCCCTCATCTCCAGATTGACCCTGATGCAAGCCTTGTTGAGAGAGGCCATCCCCTTCCCATTCGGCCACTTTGACCTCTGGATCAATTGGGACCAGTTGAGGACAGTCTGAGGCCACCAATCCCCAATGGTTCGAAAGTTCCTCTTCACGGCCAGCAGCAAATTCACCGTCTTCTACCTTCCCAGGTCTTCCCCACCAAGGTGAACCACCAATATCTCCGGGATACTCTGGGTCTGCTCCTCCCCACAGAGCAGGGGGATCAACTCATCTCAGTACATGTGTTCAGACCCCAGCCATCCGATCTGAACCCTTGGCCGACCAATGTCCTGAAGCAGCCACCCTGCCCCAGCCACCACTGCCGTTGCTGCTTGTTGTATAAAGGACTGGCCGCAAATCCAAATTGAACTACTGATACCGGGAGACCCTGAAAGAAACAGAAAGCTGTTGTTGTAAATGCGGACGCACATACCTGAAGAATGCCTGGGACCTTCAGAGCCCCAGCACCTGTATCTGCCCATCTACCCACCCCAGGCTCCTAGCATTCGTGGCTGTCCCGATCCTGAAAGAGTGTGTACCAAACTCCTTGGGGTTCAGCCCCACCTCTTGAATCACCCTGGTCAGGACTGCTCTGAACTGGTAGGCCGTGATGGGCCTACCATCTTTGTGTTGGAAGAAGGCTCCCCCCCTTCCTGGGGTTCGTAGTTGCGCAAGCTTTCAGTCTTTCTTGTAAATTCCATGACACCCCAGCAGCGCCTACACCAGGCACCAGCAGCCCCTCCACCCTTGATCGGTTTTACTTCTGCTAAGCCACAGCATACCCCGGGTTGTTGTGATGTCCCTGATCTCCAGCCCAATAACCTTTGAAAACTGGTTGGGCTGCGTAGCTCTGACACCCTGAAGACCCTGAAAAAGGCCAACAGGAACACGGTGTCAAACAACAGCGCCTCAAATGGTGTCCAGCAGACTTTGGGGAGAGCCTTCTATATACTCCCCAGAATGGCCGAGGTGATGGGGCACCTTGTGTCGTGATGGGAAGCCACGGACTTCCCCCATCCTTCCAGCACCTTACCCACCTTGAACCCTTTTGTGCTGTCAGGAACCCCCAGAGCCTAGGAGAACCAAGACAGGCCAGCAAGTTGCCTGGCCACAACCCCTGGTATGTCCCTGTTTTGCCTTGACAACATGATGTATGTGCACAGTTGCTCCCTGGAATGGGCCACTCCGGCCAACCCTTCTGAACTCGCACCCCCAAGTAGTGTTCCACCCCCTTTCTGTACACTTCCCTTGTCTTCAGGGCAATGGAATTACCCATGCATTTCTGCTGTTCCACTGCTGGAGCCAGCTCCCGAAAATGTTACCATTGTAAACGAGACAACGCAACAGCAACTCCATCGTCAACCCTAGGTATGTGTAGGCCTGAACGAAATGTTAGGCAGCAAGCATGTTATCTATTTTTTTTTTTTTTGAAGATGTACATCAAGCCCCTTACCCAGTTACTCCCGGACTGCCTGTGGTTGGTCCCGCGTGGATTTCAGGCTCCTGGTATCCTGCCCCCTTCCCAATGGGATGCTGTGTTGGATCCTGGAACCCACACTGACCCTGTCCACCTGCAGGGAGGCGGCCTACCTGTCCGGGTCTGGCATTAGCCACGGGCTACCCCTGCCCACCCTTCCCAGGATGAGGTTTGTTGCCCTGTGGCTTTCCCCTGCTGCTTGCTCGAACCCCTGAACCCTCCTCTTGGGAAGCACAGTGAGATGCACTGAATAAATGGGTGCTGCCGGCCACAGACCAAGCAAATGTGCCGGAAACGGCATGACTCCAGATTACACTTCGCCTGATTGTAGGCATAACATGCCTGCATTTGAGCCCCCTCCCTCTTCTGCCTTCTGCGGCTGGGCTGGCCTCAGCAGCAAGCCACTGTCGGTGTGCACCCCCCCCATGCATGATGTCCACCAGGAGGGTCATGTCCACCGTACCCCAACCCAGGAACTGTCCTCCTGGTGCGTCCTCCTGAACTCTTCGTCATACTCCATCCACGCCACACCACCCTTCCCGCGGTGCAGGAGCATGATCCTGTTCTGATAAGTAAATAGCCGCAGCCCTTGGTCTTTTTCTGTCTGCAGTATAGCACCTGCAAAGATGGGGAAGGCCACAATCCAGTTTTCAAAGGAGCTGGGTACTTTTGGGGGGTTCTTTTCAGAATCCTCACCCTTCTTTTTCTTCTCCTCCCGCTCAACTGGCCTGTTCAACAAGGAGAACATGTCCACATACTCCCTGTTCCTAATCTGCTGCCCAACCTTCTCTGTGAGATGGGATCCCACCAGCTTGTCCAAGCCCGCATAGGAGCTAGGCTGTGGAGGGCAGATCTCAGCAGAACGACAAGCAGGGCCATCTACCGTCACCATGCCCACGTCCTGCCCTCCCGCCTTCTCCACCACTGCCACCATCCGGTTCAGTAGCCTATCCAGCTTTTCTCCCAGCTCACCCTGCCTCAGACCCCTCTCTGAGGTGCCCTCCCTGATACGGACAGTCCCCTGGGATGCTTGCTGCTCACTGGGCGTGGCCTCAGCAGAAACAGCAACCACTTTCTCGACTCTCTTTCCAGGCTCCTCTAGGTCGCGGTCCCCAACTCCCAGGGCCACATGTAGGATCCGACGCGCCTCAAGATCACCAAGCTGACTTACCTTCTCTCTTTGCTTACCTCCCCCCAGTGTTCTGGACACTTTGGCTGGAGGCGCCACTCGACCCCATGCCGGATGCTTCTTTGTTGGCGCCCCGGAAGCTGCTGACATAGATGGGCTTTCAAACCCCTCCAGGCATGCTTCCAACCATGTTGATCCCTTCTTCCGGTACATGTCTCACAGCTGTGAATCTAGACCCTCTGCGGCCTTAGCTGACTGCTTCCTCGGATGGATGGAAATATCTGCAAAACACTAAAGGCCCCCCCATTCACAGATACCAAATAGCAAAGCCACAGACTATGCCACCGGGACCGGTGGATGTTGGGAGCAGCAGCCAGTCCCATGCCCGTGGCCCCTTGCGTTGCGAATAGGCTGACTTGCTACACCCAGAGGTCTCCTCCTGTTTCCCCCTTTTTTTTTTTTTTACCTCTGCAAACCCAGGCGGGTTTGATTCGAACCCCCCAGCTCCATAAAGCTATATGCTAGAAGGACCCCAGTCGCCTAGCCCTCCCAGGGTCCAATCCCAGGCCTATGCCTGATCGAGAACACCTTGCCCCCCCCCCCACATACTCCCTGGCTGGCCAAACCAGTGATGCCCTGTTGGCTTCTCTCCCCAAGTCATGTTCCCCTGTAAAGGGCTGTGGTTGACTGCCTCAAGTGATGGGGTACCCACCCAGCTCAACGTTCCCCCTTCAATTATTATTGCCATATTGGGTTATAATTAAACTTATCCAATTTATGAATTATTTTCCTTTTCTGTAGAGATGGACATGGCTGTCGCGCATGCGATATCCGATGTAGTCGAGATGCAACTGAGTGCCATTCCCAAGACTGTCGAAGAGACTCTCGCGAGATCTCGGCAGTCAACCAGCTAGCAGCCATTCCTCGCGAAACTGCTCTGGAGCCCGCAAAGTCAGAAACAGGGGTTGCTGCCATGGGACCACACCCACCCAGCCCAGTGAAACCCCAGCACCTCCGGGGGTGGCTCACCGCTTGGAGTCAGCGCTGCTCCAACTGTGCCACAGAGCGCCACCATCAGACGCCTGCCAGACGTCAATACTAACCTTGCCGGGTGCACGGCAACAGCCCAAAGGCCACCCTGACTGAGCAAGTGGCTGAGGGACAAGACATACTGCAGTGAGGCCGCCACGAGAGGAACCCTTATTCACCCCGACCCACTGCATGGAACCCCAATCAAGGCCCTCTCTTGAGACCCGGACCAGCCCAGGATCGCCGGGCCGTGATGAACACACTAAGTGGGAGGCGAAACTGCCCCTGTCACCAGAATCGGGACACGATCGCCGGTCCGAAGGCCCCTCGGAGAGCCAGTCGCCGGCCTTGGCCCTTCCCAGTTGACCGTGGAGCAACCGGAGTGACTGGACGTGCTGATCGCTCACCTGTTTGGGGGAACGGATCGCTCTCCCGACAAAACAGGTAAGGCTACAGTAGCCAGGGAACCATGCAACTCAAGGCCAGGACTGTCAGCTCTCTCTCTCTCTCTCCCTGTTGATGCTAGAGTTCTGGGTCCCTTGAAAATCGGCAACTGCGAGCTGCTCTGGGGGTACCGGTGCACTGCTCCAGGCATGGTACCAGTCTGTCATGCAGCCTAGGGGGGATATGGGCTTCCTGCCTAAGAGTCTATTTAAATAAACTGGATATGAAAGAAAACTGCCTAATATAAAACAAAAATAAATATATATATATATATTTTTTTTTTTTTTTTTTTAAACTATGTGCCCGACCAGTTCCTGGACTGAGGAGACCCAGCCACAGGCATAGCTCCTGTCTCTCCCTCCCCACCCAGAGTCCCCCCAGCCACAGGCTTAGCAAGCCTCTAGGCCTACAAGGCCCCTACCTTGCCACTGGCTGGCTGGACATCCTAATCCTTGAAGGGGAAGAGGAGAAAGAGAACAGACAGCTGGCTCTGTCTCACTAAATTCCTCCTTCTCCTCCTCCCACAGGATGTGACCCCCACCCCCCCAAGTGAGAGGCCCCAGTGGTCGCACGTTCAGTCCATGGACCTAGTCTAAGTCCCCCGGGACCACCTCTATCTCCCCCCATTCTCCCTCCTTCCCAGGTCCAGGGGAGGATGGCTCCAGACAAAGTACGGCTGCTGCCATGTGTTGCAGCCTCTGCATTACATGGCCAGCGGAACTGCCACATAAGCAGATTATTACTATTACAAAAACATTCAAGTTCACTGGTAGTGCGAGTATAAGTATGGCATCCGGCACTGGCCCTTGGGGTCCTCCTCTCCCAACTCTCCAAAGGGGGCCGACTTGGGTTACTGAGGTTGTACAACGCTGGGTACTAGAGTCTATAAATGATAGGGTACCTTCAGCTGGGGTAGCAGTACAAGGATACTTGGCTTCTGACACTTGGGGTTATCCACCCACCAGGAACAACTGTTACCCTGGCCCAAACAGTCCTTCCCCACTGCAAATGACACCAACACGATAATACCCCAAACAAGGAAATATAATGCAAAACTGATCTATTTATTTAAAAGGGATGGGAAAGGCCAGCCTGGTGGCACTGAAGATGGAGGCAATGAATGCTAAACCTCGCATCACACTGGTGACCTGGGTTCAGATGCGAACTCGGGTCATCGGAGACTGGCCAGGAATGGAGAGGATAGAACGTCTGAAGGACTGCTCTCCTCTCCTGGGGAGAGAGGGTGGGTTACAGTGCCTGGTGTTTGTCTGCTCCCTAGCACTGGCTGGGGGTAAGGCAGACGGGGTGGGGGGATGGCGGCGGCCGCAGACATCCCACATACAGAAGTGTGCATGGGAACATCTGGGTGGCATTGCATGCACTCCTCAGGGGCACAGAAATACGGGAAAATAGTGGACTCCCGAGCAGCTTCTGACATGCAGCTACCTGGTAGCCCTGCACCTGACCAATATCCAGGCCATGCTACGTTCGCGAAGGTAAGCACTGGAGAAAAATCATTGTTTCAGGACTAGGGTGGCTTGTGTCCGATGAGCTTCTTGGGACCAGAGGGAGAAACAGTACTTAATAGAAAAAAATGGGAATGGGGAAGGAAAATACACTTTGACAAAAAGTGGAAAATGGGAGCAATTGGGTAGTAGTCAAAATCTTATACTCTACTATATATGCCCCCAACAACTACTCACCCCTGCCAGTCTCACAATCACCAATGCAGGTGCACCCGGCTTTATCACCCAAAGGTCTTGATGAGAGCTCTCTACACAGCTGCAGTAGGTACCTCACTGGGGCTGCAGCTCATGCAAACAGGGCAGGTTGCTTGTTGGTGCACTTACCAAATCGTTGCAGAAACTAGGGGTAATCCAATTCAGTGGAATCAGTTCTGTGTGCACCTTTCAGATTATCGGAAATTTCAGTTCCCACTCCAATGCCAATTAGGCTTTGGAATCACAATAGGAGTCAGAAAATTAAGAATCATATCCAACTTTGAGAACCCCCACCCATCAATACAAAGAAAAGGCAAAGCCCATCCTCGTTTCTCCCCCTCCCTCACCAGTTTAGTTGGACTCAGTGAATCTGATTCTAAGGTACAGTCTTTCATCCCTAGAAGTTCTCCTAGTAGTGGGTAGATGGACCAATTCAGCTTTGGGTTATATTCTGGACGGCTTACTCCATTGGGCCAGGGCATAATCTTCAAACCATCTTCTGTGTTGTTCAACCATGCCAAATGTAGTGAGTGAGAGTCCCCCCCCCCCCCCAGAAACCGAACCTCCCACTAACGCAACTATCTGTCCTGCCACACCACTGACCCACCCTGACTCTGTCCGGTAACTGCATCGGCTCAGGCTGGGTGTTCAGTAAAGTAGTTGCCACTCACAAATCCAATGCCAAACTCTGGAAAGTACCTCAGGACTCTCCCATCTCTCTCTCTGTCACACCCCGTCTAGTCCCAAACTTGAGTCCTACTGCCCCTGCCTGTCCGGCTCACCCCTACCCTTCACTCTGATTTCAGTCTTTCCTGTCCCAATTCTCCAGAGCTGCCCTGGCCTGAAGGAAAGGGTTTTCAAGTCTGCATGCAACCATGACCATCCCCCGACTCAGATCAGGACTCCTGCTCCTCCGATCTCACTGCTGGTTGTACTGGCCAATGGAAGCAAAACCCTGGTAAACAAACACTATATGTCTTACTCAAATAGCATCTGTGGCACTTGGTTACCACAGGGTTTTGTTCCGGTTGGCCCCCTCACCCCTACTGTGGTGATGAATGACTTGAGTGATGTCTGGGGTTACCATTAGCTTTGGTGCTTAGCAGGGTCATCAGGCAGCAGTGCTAGCCACCAGAAAGAGGCTCAGGTCACACGGGAGGGCAGAGTGCTGGAGTGACACTGAATGGACAACAGTGGCAGGGGGTCTCTACTTTAGACAAAGGTAACTTAGGCTTGGTGGTGGTGGGCAATCTGAGGAGACTCCGGTCACAGTACATGTGGCTATCATACCAGACCAGTGGCTAAGTTTTTTTTTTTTGTTTTTTTTTTCTTTTAATACTTCATTAGTGGGCACTGGGCAGGAGCAGGGCAACTTGACAGTGACCGTGGACCTAGGAGTGGGCAATGTTGCAGAGGGCACATTGCTGTTGCAGGAAGAGACAAGTCAGCTGGCTGAATATTAACAATGGCGGGGGGGGGCCTGACTCACTGGATCATCCGGGTCTGTCTGTGTGGATTACTTCTGACCCCTGGAACTGTCTGGAATGGACACTCACCCTAGGTGGCAGCAATCACACAGGTAAAGAAAGGGAAACAAGGAAGGGGACGGGAGGGAGAGACTGGGAGTCCTGTCAGGTGGGGGCAGCTTCTGTGCTCGTATGCAGAATCAGAATCTGAGACTGATTCCGTAGCATTTTGGATTTAGGATTTTTGTCCTTAAACTCTGAAACTTCTAAATCTGAAAAAACACCCGAATCGGAGTATAACGGATTCTGAGAGTCAGAGTCTGATTAACCCTAGTAGAAGCAAAATCCAAATAAAATTAAAAAACGGGCCCCTTTTTGTAATCCCAAGGGTGGGACCAGATGGCCTTCTGTAGTCTTCTGCCTGGGCCTAACAATCAAGAACAGTCCTACCATGGACTCTACTGTCTGTCCTATGCCACTAGGAAAAAAAAAAAAAAAAATAATCCAGGCACAAACCCTTGCAGTTACTCATGGTTCTGAAATATCTGGTGGTACAGAACCTCAGTTCTCTCCTTTTACAAAGCAGGTGTGAGGTGGGATGTGGCTCCTGGCTGAAACAAGCATCTTCCCAGAGGACATCTGGACTTGCTCACCAGTTCTTCCGATTCTCTGATCATCTCACCATTGCTTCAGCAAGGGGCTCCTCAGAATCCTATCTGGTAGACAGTAGATTCAAGCAATTCAGACACACTAGTTTATGTTCCTCAGTGGTGAAAATCCCTTGGAGCAGATGAACTCTGCTCCACTCCAATGCCTTTCTCCTTCCAAGTTTTAGATAGGACTGCTTTCTTCAGCAAAATATTAAGGTGTGCACATGCTTCTGTGCCTGCCAGGACTGCAGCACATGACAGTCTGCAGATCTACACCACAGATTCCCTGGTCATGTAAACACACAAAACTGAGCACAGAGCCTTGGTTTCAGTACCTTTCATAGGTTTCTGAACTTGACATCTCATGGTCAGACAGTTCCAGGGTGAAGCATGTTTTGGAATGTTGTCCCAGCTGAGCTAGGCTTGCATGCATCCCTGCTAGCAAACCTGTGCTTGACAATGGCTCAAATTTGTAGGCACAACTCTCAGAGTGCCTCTGACCCCTTCCCAGCATTCCTTCTAAAAATGAAATCTGATGGGTCAGTTGACCCAGTGACCCTTGAAAAGATGGGTCATAAGAAAACTGTGGGTCATTCGCATGATCAAATAACATTTCTTTCCAAACACTAAAAAGTTTAACACTGCATTGTGAGAATATCTGAAAACAATTTTTTTTTTACCTAATTTGTGCTGTAAATGCATCACACAGGAGAACTTAAAATGTAAGCTCAAAAGAAGTGCTTTCGGCAGATTGCAAGGATAAAACCACAGTGAGAAACATTACCAGCCAGACACACATTTGGCCTGGGTAGGCAGAAACGAAGTCCTCCACCAGAAGATGAAAAATTTGCCATCTCTGGCCTGGCGGGGGTAGAGTGAGACAAAATAAATACAATTCCTCCTGAAGAGGAAATAATTAGGCATCTTGCCTCAGCAGCACAAAAGGCAGAAGAAACAAGTCCTCCACCATGAAGACTGAGGGAAAAATTAGGCATCTGGACTAGCAACAGTGAATGCAGAAGAAACAAGTCCTCCCCTCATGAAGAGGAAACAAGCTGGCATCTGGCCTCGCATGTGCAATCAAGAGGCCGAAGAAACACAAGTCCTCCACTATCAAGAAGTAAAAATTTGGCATGATGATGCATGTGACCTGGCAGCAATGGAGACAGAAGAAGCATTACACAAGTCCTCCACCACGCAGTGGAAAAAATTATGTCCTGGCAGCAGAAACTAGTCCTCCACTGTGAATAGGAAAAAAAAAAATAGGCATCTGGGCTAGCAGTAGGGAGGACAGAAGAAACTAGTCCTTCACCATGTAGGAAAAATTAGAAATCTGGCCTGGCAGCAGGGAAGGCAAAGGAAACAAGTCCTCCACCATGAAGTGGAAAAAATTACGTCCTGGCAGCAGCAGGGCAGAAAAAACTAGTCCTCCACTGTGAACAGGAATAAATTAGGCATCTGGGCTGGCAGCAGGGAAGGCAGAAGAAGCTAGTCCTTCACCATGTGAAAAAGAATTACATATCTCTGTGCTAGCAGCAGGCAGTGAGGCAGGAGAAACAAATCCTTTCCACCATCAAGAGGAAATAATTGGTCTGGCAAAAGTTGGGGCGCGGAAGGCACGATGTTCTCCACCATGAAGAAGAGAAAATTAGGCATTTCTGGGCTGGCAGGGGGGAAATGGCAGAACAAACATTTACAACTCCTCCACTATGAAGAGATTGGAAAATTATCTCTTGCCTGGCAGTGGGATGGCAGAGGCAGAAGAAACACAAATCCTCTGATATGAAGAGGAAAAATGTGTCTGGTAACGTGGTGTTTTTTTTTTGGGGGCCGAACACACAAGTCCTCCACCAAACAGCAGAAAATCAGGCAATCTGAGGCCTGGCAGAACAAGTATAAGACCTAATGCACTCAATTTACACAAAAGATTAATAATCAAGTTAGCCAGCCTAGGAGTGGGTCCCAGGGATGTAGCCTGGGTTGCAAACTGGCTGCACAACAGGACACAGAAGGTAATAGTGAGTGGAACACATTCAGAAGAAAGAGGGGTCACTAGTGGATTACCTCAGGGCTCAGTACTGGGTCCAGTCCTCTTTAACAACTTTATAGGTGGCATTACAAAAGGTCTGGAGGGAAAGGTATGCCTCTTTGCAGATGATACAAAGATCTGTAACAGAGATGATACACAAGGGGGATAGAAAGGATGAGAAGGGACTTGGCAAGGTTGGAGGAATGGTCAGACATATGGCAACTTAGATTCAATGCAAAGAAGTGCAAAGTAATTCACCTGGGAAACAAAAACCCAGGAGAAAAGTACACAATAGCAGGGGAGGTACTAACAACAACACAAATGGAATGGGACTTGGGGGTAGTCATATCAGATGATCTAAAGGTGGATAAGCAATGTGAGAAGTCAGTAAGGAGAGCCAGGGGGATACTGGAATGCATATGAAGGGGCATCACAAATAGAAAAAGGGAAGTGGTTATCCCTCTGTACAGACAGTTGGTGAGACCCCATCTGGAGTACTGTGTGCTGTTTTGGAGACCTCATCTACGCAAGGACATAGACAGGATGGAAGCAGTCCAGAGGAGGGCAACTAAAATGGTGCAGGGTCTGCATCAGAAATCATATGAAGAGAGACTGAGAGACCTATTAATATGTATACCCTTGATGAAAGGAGGGACGGGGAGACATGATAGAAATGGTCAAGTACCTCAAGGGAATCAACAAAGTCCAGGAGGGTAGCATCTTTCAGAAAAAGAGATGTGTAAGAACAAGGGGACACAATTTAAAGATAGAGGGGGGACAGCTCAGGATAATGTGAGGAAATCTTTTTTCACGGAGAGAGTGGTGGATGCGTGGAATTGCCTTCCTGAGGAGGCTGTTGGGGCTAAAACAGTGGGGGAATTCAAACATGCATGGAACAGACACAAGGTAATTGTAGTGGGGGGGTGGCAGGAAGTAGGCTGTTGGTTAACTAGAATCTGCAGCATATCCAGTAGGTAGGGAAATGGGCAGACTGGGTGGGCCAAGTGGTCCTTATCTGCCGTCAAAGTCTATGTTTCTATGTTTAATTTCAACAGATCAGGGAAGTCTGATTTGTCATATCTGATGAATCTCCATAGTGTTTGCATGTTGTCCCTGGGGTACCCTTCTCTCAACACAAGGGACTTTAGCATTTCCCATTCAGCTTTGGTGCATTCAGGATCGACAAGCAGTGGTGCTATGACAATGAAATCTTTGCGTCTCTGCTGTTGACTGTAATGATCAATCAGCATATCAGTCTGGGAATTTCCCCCCCGTTCAAGTTCCTGTTTGAACAGGTGGCCGACTGGCCGTAGACCAAGGAGTCCAAAGGCTGCCAATTTATTTCGGTCATGCCCTGGGAATCTAAGTGACAGACCATCAAGTAACTTTGATAACATATTCTGAACAGTCCAAAACGCATCAGGCAGGTGTGGCCTATGTTTTTTTATTTTAAATAAATGGATTGAGCCTTTTAACAGAGACCTTTGCCCTTTGCTTTTGAGGTAGTGTGCGCCCAACCTTTGAAAAATTACATTTGTCAAGTAACTTGTCTATGAAAAGATCTTTGATTGAAAGGCTCTTGCCTCCCTTCAGAATATGATGGCCCTTGAACACCATTCACCCTTCCTCATCTTCCAGGATATCCTTGTCCAGCTCAAGCAGGCACATTTTCACTTTTGTACCACATTTAATTTTTCTAAGTCTGAGAAACATTTCTCCAAGCTTAGTTGGACCACTGAGGTGTCCAGATCTCTCTTCTGAAACACTTGACCGAGATGTGTAACTGTACTTAGAACATCCATCATCATACAGATTGTCATAATTGTCATATTTTGACATGTTAGATGCAAAAAACCTTTCGATCGAGGATCTGTAGCATTGCAAAAAAAAAAAAAGTTATGAGAGAGTCCATGGCATGATATACAGTCTCCACCGCTTTGTAAACCACTATCCACCTCCCATGATGGGCCTCCTTCACTTTTAAAGTTAGTTCTTCAAGCATTTCTTGAGTGGATATCAGCTTGTCAACTCTATTAGCTGATCTTATAAAATGACAGAAAATACCAGTTAGAACCTCCTGGAATTCTTTCAGGTAAGGAACTTAGTCTGCTGCTTGTGAACCACATAGTGCCACTTTATGAGCCATACAGTGAATGCTAACGAACACTGGGTTTCCTCTTACCATGTAACCAATTAGAGCCTCTCCAGTCCCTCTCATGATCTTTACTCCATCACTTCCCAAAGTCAAACCTTTGAGATGTTATTTTTTTTTCTGGAGTCTAAGGAAATTGTTTCAATTCTTTATAGATCCCTACTCGTGGCATCTGATATTTGTAAATTCTGTAGGAAATGAGTGGATGACATGAAAGTCTAAGGATCAAGCATTCTGTCATAAAGCATTAGTTTTTTGGCAACAGTAATGTCAGTGCTTTCATCACAAAATAATCTGATACATGGTCTTTTTTTTTCTTCAATTTTTACAACACATCCTGCCAGATTACTGAAGCTATGCAATCCAACATGTCACAGTCATGGATTCTGACGAGTACAAAGCATTTTCTTTATAACATCTAGTTTCTCCATAAAAGGACAATCTAAACTGGACAAAAATCCCATTAGGCTAGTGTATTTAAGCATTAGCAAGTTTATTGTAGCCATCCAGTAGACACTTTTCATGGCCACTAAAACTGCCTGTTCTTTCTCAGAATTAGCTTTTCTACATGCACGTTGCAAATTTCCCTGCATATTTTCTGTCACTGTAGCATCTTTATGATCAGATGAATCAGCATGCCTTGTCAGAGTGCTTGTCCTGAAGTTTCAGTGCCTGCAGTAAATGTATTTTTTTTTTTCTAGTGATGCACACAGTGCAGGACATAAAATTTTTCTCAGAATTTTATTGTAACCAGTTGTACATGGTAAGCCAGCGGTCCTAGCTGGTGTAAAGGACTGGGAAGAACTCCGTTCACAAGCAGCAGACTCAGAATCCTGGTGGATGGCAATGTCTACACCTGTATTTTTTTCTGATAGTTCATTTGCATAAGAAACTAGCCCATCTGGGGACTGAATCTGATGTTCCCTATTTTTGCCAGAACCAGATGAAGCACAGAGTCTCTTAAGTGCAGGTGCAAAGAAATTCTTAAGCTATTTGCTTCTTTGCCTTTGATCTCTTGAGCCTTCAGTAAGAATTTATACAAATCTGTACCACTATCATGTAAATAATGCAGAATTTTGCAAAATCCCCAGTACTACGTTACTGTGCTTGTGTCCCTACTTGAACTCAAAGAATATAGTAGAACATAAAATGGTAACCTGTGTCTCAGCCTTTTTGGTTTTATAAAGGCGTACACACACACACACACACACACACACACACACACACACACACACTACAGAAACAACTCTAGTGCTCAAGACAGTGTGATGAAGTGCCTAGTAACTTTTTATGTTCATGTGGCTGCTGTGTCAGAGAAGCAGCTAAAGATTTATTTAACCTTTTTTCCTGCACTATGAATTTACTGCTTGCTGCCAATAACAGCTAAAGCTCAGTAGGTGCTCGAGTCGGAGTGTTAGGTGAGGTGCCCCCCCAACAGCTCTGCCTCTCACTCCAATGCCCTCGCACTATTTTATTTTTTTCTGCTTGCTGCCAATAACAGCTGAAGCCAAGTACGTGACAGAGTTAGTGTTGGGTGAGGTGCCCCCCCCCAATAGTTCTGCCTCTTCCTCCGATGCCATCACAAATTAATATATTTCTGCCTCAGTAGGCTAGGTGACCAGCGGTCAGAGTGCGGTGAGGTGGCCCCTAAGAGCTCTGCCTCTGACTCCACTGATGCTCTCACAAGATTTAGTGACTTATTTAAATTGCTTTTGTTAACCAGGTAAGCACACTCGACAGCCAAGTGCCTATTTTCAGGTGCAACCCAGGAGATTACAAGGTAGAGACAAGAAAAATCAAGGTACAGGCATGGAGAAACAGTTATATGCATTCAGCATAAGGTGGAACAGCAGTCAAATGCAGGACGTACAGAGTAGGATCTGCCATGCCCTCAGGCGGGTATGGGTAAACAGGCATCACAAGTATAGTATTTCATGGGCCAGAGCCCAATAAACATAGAATAACATAGAATTATGCTTGACATGAACCTGTGAGGCAAGAATGGAAAACCATATTACAGTGCGATACAGTTAAACAGCAATGAGCTATACAGCGGTTAAAGTGCATTCAGTATCAGAAGACTCATCTCCTCGTCAGTCACTGCTGGGCTAGTACACCTTAGCGAAGTGAGGACAGGGGCGAGTGTTTGCTGGGAAGGAGTTCCACAATCTGGTGCATAAACAGCGAAAGCCCGATTACCCATTTGGGTACATGTTTTGGGAACCTGGAGGACCTGGAAGTCACGGGATCTTAAGTGGTAGATTTGAGGGATAACACAAGTGTGGGGTGGGGGTGGCAGTTCTGACGATACTGTCAATGAAACCGTCAAAAGACTTGATGCCAATAAGACCAGAAGCTCAGGATGGACCAAGTTGGAGTCTGGAGGTGGCTCTGGTGTGCCCAACCACAGCTCTGCCCCTCACTCCACTCCAATCCTGCCCTGTGTTGGTTTAAGTTTCTTTCTGCTTTTCCCTTCAGTTCTCACATTTACCCTTAGGTTTGCCCTCTGCTGCCCCCCCCCACTTTACTTTTTCTACCTGCTGCCAAAGTGGCTGTTCTAGGAGACTGTGATCTATCTTTTGGTTTTAACTTTCCTTCTGTTTCAACCTTTACATAGATCTGTTTTTTATTTTATTATACTTTCCTGCTTCGCTGTATTTTTTTTTTTTTTTTAAATCCTCCCTCGGCAGTAGAGCAGAACGAAGTCACAAAGAAGCTCAGTCTCTTACACAGAAAAGCTTTTGTTTATTTTTCCTTTTTTTTTTTTGTTTACATTTTTTTTAAATCCTTCTTTTCTTGATGGTTCCTCCTTGGCTACCAAGAGAAACTTGCCTGATGCAGGCTGCCAAGAGGTGACCCCTTCCCCCACCTACTCTGCCCATCTTAGTGACGGAGACTATGATGTATCTTTTAGTTTTAGGTTTTCTTCTGTTTAACTTTCAATCCATTTTTATTTTCTGCAGATTCCCTGTACTTTTGTAATCCAGGCTCCCCCTGCAGTGTTTTCAGGGCAGGGACTTGCAATACTGCTTTGCAGATTGGGAGGTTAAACCCACAGGGATTGAAATACTGTTTACTGTGTCTGTCCTTGTACACAGCTGACTTGTTTGGGGGCTGATTGATTTCAGAGCACAAATCACCAGGCTGTATTGCGGCTGGGGAGGTTTACCTGTGTTTGACTCAGATGTTTGGATTTTTCTCTGTTTGATTTGCAGGGTATTTTCTCTGTCAAATTGTCGTGTAGGGCACGTTGCTGACAGAAAGGTCAACACTCATCAAGCGGTGGGTCGAGCTTTTAGCTGATTGTTTCATGAGGGGCACAATTTGAGTCCCATACCCTGCCACCCCTCCCACCCACCCCTGATAACATTTCCTTTATACCTGGTGTTCTGACATCATTTCCTCAAGAAAGCGAAGCGCATGTCACTGTCATATCCTTTCTAGCACACTGCACTAACAATATAAACTTACACATTATATAATATATATATTTATATATAACAAAACAAACACACACACACACACACACACACACACAAAATTAAACAGGATAAACAAGAAGGTACAAGAAGGTAGACAGACATGTGGGGAGTAGTGCGATATAATGGCTGTGGGGCAGCAGTCTTCCGGGAGTCTTTCTGGAGGCTGAGATGCTGCCCTATTTGCAGACAACTCTCTGCCCTGAGGGAGGAGGTTGCCCATCTTCAGGCCACACTGGACAGTAGTAAGGGAACTTCCCCCATCCAGGGAGCACCAGAGCCACCACCACTACCTCAGAGGTTGCGAAGAAAGCACAGCAGTTGGACCACAGTGGGCTCAGGGAGAGTGAGGGTGGTGGAACAGAGGCACACCCAGTCAATTGTACCACACCACAATCCATACACCATTTTGATGGAGCATAGTTCCCCTATGGATGCATCCACAGAGGAGACTAAGAAGGTTGTGGACAACTGTCACAAGGGAGCCCCACAGGAAGGAGGCAGAGTACACCACAGGGAAAGGAAGCAGCTCCTGGTGAGGGACTCATTAGGGGGATAGAACTGAGGGGAGCAGGGAAAACTGAAGTAAGGTGCCTGCCTGGTGCCATGGCTTGCAGGGACAGGAAGCGCATCCTCAGGATCGTGAGAACAGCTGCACAGGAGACTGATCTGGACATCGTTGTCCACCAAGGGACAAATGACTTGACTCAACATGAGATCAGAGTAGTGCAGGAGGAGTTTGTGGAGTTGGGGAGGGGCCTAAGGCAAGTAGCACACACAGTATCCTTCTCAGAGGTGCTGCCTGTCTATGGCAAGGGTGAGGCGAGGGTACTTAGCACCATTCAGTTCAATGGATGGTTAGAAAAACTGTGCAGAGCACAGGGGTTTGGCTTCACTGGGGATTGGGGTTCCACCTGGAGGGAGACCAGCCTATACTGGCAGGATGGTCTGCATCTGTCCAGGAAGGGAATAAGTCTCCTGGGCAATCGGTTTAAATGCTTCACTGGCAAGCTTTTAAACTAGTCAAGGGGGAAGGCACTGATAAGCAGCAGGGAATTCCCAGCCTCCCCCTACAAAACAGGGTACTAAATGAGGGAAAGGCCAAGCTACAAAGGTCAGTAGGGAGCAAGACAGGGGTGAATGGAGAAAGCAAAGTCAAGTGAGG
Source organism: Neoceratodus forsteri (assembly GCA_016271365.2). Classification (NCBI taxonomy): domain Eukaryota; kingdom Metazoa; phylum Chordata; order Ceratodontiformes; family Ceratodontidae; genus Neoceratodus; species Neoceratodus forsteri. The sequence goes on from JADMNL010000023.1 coordinate 439,044,369, forward strand.
GCAGGGATAGTGCTACAAGAGGTAAAGCCATCAAAAAAATAGAGAGCAACAAGTACTAATGCTTGTAGTCTGAGCAACAAGCTTCCTGAATTAGTGGCCTTGATGGAGGAGGAACATCTGGATATCGTGGCAGTCACAGAAACATGGTACACACAGAACCATGACTGGGACATAAACATACCAGGATACACTATTATACAGGAGGGTAAAAGAGGAGGAGGAGTATCTCTCTCTACATAAGGGAAGGAATCAAAGCTATAGAACAAAAGGGTAAACAGGGAGGAGAGGAAGCACTGTGGGTCAATTTGGAGACAGGCAATGGCACCACAATCCGTACAGGGGTTGTATACAGACCCCATCTCAGGGGGAGGACATGGACAAGGAAATGATAGGAAGTATCCTTAGAATGGCAGAAAAAGAGGAGATATTGCTGATGGGGGATCTGAATATGCCAAATGTTAATTGGAGTACATTTGCAGCAGGCACTTCTAAGAGTGGGGTCATTCTAGATGCCCTATAGGGGGCATGGCTTAGACAACTAGTATTGGAACCCACTCAAGAGGGAACAATCTTAGACCTAGTACTCTCAAATGGGGATGGCGAGAGGTATGGTACAGTATGGTTCACAATAAACACAGCTGTAGAGTCAAGCCATACAAAGGCAAAGGTACTGGACTTCAGGAGGGCCGACTTTGCCAAAATGGGTGAGTGCCTAAGGAATGCACTAGCAAATGGACAGAAAGGAGGGGTGGAAGAACAATGGCGAATAATCAAAACTGCCATCATAGAGGCAACAAGCCTTTTTGTGAAGCAAATAAACAAAACAAAACAAAAACAGTGTAAGAAACCACTATGGTTCTCAAAAAAGGTGGCAGGAAAGGTTAGGAAGAAAAAGAAAGCATTCGGGAAGTACAAGGAATCACAGAAGGAGCAGGACAGAGAATTGTATCAGTTAAAGCAAAAGGATGCTGGGAAGGCAGTCAGAACAGCAAAGGCCCAAACCAAGGAAAAGATAGCCAACACAGTTAAGAAGGGAGATAAAAGCTTTTATAGGTACATCAGGGAGCAAAAGAAGACCAAGGGAGGGATAGTGAGGCTTAATAAAGGAGAGGGGGGTGGGCAGAGGGTGACTGTGAAAAGGCAGAAATACTAAACAAATATCTTTGCTTAGTATTCACAAATGAAGAGGAGGAGGTACCTAAACCAAACAATAGAAACACTCTGGATACAGAAGTTGATACCAGCCCATTTACAGAACCATTTACAGAAGAAAGGGTTCTGAAAGAACTCTTAAAACTGAAGGTGGACAAAGCAATGGGGCCTGATAGTTCTTTTAGAATTCTGGGATGAATCCTAAGGGTAGAACTAGTGACACCACTGACTAACATCTTTAACAAATCATGGGAGGATGGGGTGGTACCTGAGGACTGGAGGAGGGCAGATGTGATTCCACTTCACAAAAGTGGGAGCAGGGCAGAAGCAGGAAACTACAGACCTGTTAGTTTAACCTCAATGATAGGGAAAATGATGGAATCACTTCTGAAGGAAAGGATTGTCGAGTACCTAGAGGCCAGAGGGGCCCAGGACCCAAGGCAACATGGATTCACAGCGGGAAGGTCATGTCAGACGAATCTAATCAATTACTTTGACTGGGTGACCAAAGTAGTAGATCAGGGAGGGGCTGTGGACATGGCCTATGTAGACTTTAGCAAGGCATTTGACACAGTCCCACACAAAAGATTAATATACAAGTTAGCCAGCCTGGGAGTGGGTCCCAAGATGGTAGCCTGGGTAAAGAATTGGCCGGAGAACAGGACACAGAGGGCAACAGTAAATGGAGTCCACTCTGAAGAAAGGGGGTTACTAGTGGGATACCGCAGGGTTCAGTACTAGGACCAGTCCTCTTCAATGTCTTTATAAGCGACATTGCAGAGGGACTGGAAGGAAAAGTATGTCCCTTTGCAGACGACACAAAGATCTGCAACAGGGTTGATACACAAGGAGGCGTGGAAAAGATGAGAAGGAGAAGGGACTTGGCAAGGTTGGAGGAATGGTCAGAAGTATGGCAGCTTGGATTCATTGTAAAGAAGTGCAAAGTAACACACCTGGGAAACAAAAACCCAGGGGAAGATTACACAATGGGGGGGGAAGGTAGTAACAACAACAAAAATGGAAAGGGACCTGGGGGTAATCATATCAGATGACCTTAAGGTTGGCAAGCAATGTGAGAAGGCAGTAGGGAGGGCTGGGGGATACTGGGATGTATAGAGAGGCATCACCAGTAGAAAACAGGAAGTTATCCTTCTGTACAGACAATGGTGAGACCCCATCTAGTATGGCGTCCAGTTCTGGAGACCCCATCTCCACAAGAACATGAGACAGGATGGAGGCAGTTCAGAGGAGGGCAACTAAAATGGTGCACGGTCTGCAAGAGAAGCCATATGAGGAGAGACTAAAGGAGCTTAATATGTATACCTTGAGGAAAGGGGGAGACACAGGATAGAAGCGTTTAAGTACCTCAGTAGAATCAGCAAAGTCCAACAGGGTAGCATCTTTCGGAAAAAGATGTGCAAGAACAAGGGGACACAATTTCAAGATAGAGGGGGGACGGCTCAGGGGCAATGTGAGGAAGTATTTTTTCACAGAGAGGGTGGTGGATACATGGAACAGCCTTCCTGAGGAGGTTGTAGGGTCTAAAACTGTGGGAGAATTCAAGAATGCACAGAACAGACATAAGGCAATTTTTGTGGGGGGGTAGGAAGAAATAGGATGTTGGTTAAATAGGATCTGCAACTTATCCTCTAGGTAGGGAAATGGGCAGACTAGGTGGGCCAAGCGGTCCTTATCTGCCATCAAAGTCTATGCTTCTATGTGTCTATGTTTCTATAGCCTCGAGGAGAGGAGGGGGAGAAGGGGGACATGAAAGAAACTCAAGTACATCAAGGGACTCAACAAAGTCCAAGAGAGTAGCATCTTCCAGAAAAAGAGGTGTGCAAGAACAAGGGGCACAATTTGAAGATGAGGGCGGCTCAGAGGTAATGTAAGAAAGTATTTTTCACAGAGAGGTTGTGGATGCATGGAATGCCTTCCAGAGGAGGTTGTGAGTCAAAAACAGTGGTGGAATTCAAGTATGCATAGGACAGTCATAAGGCAATTCTAGGGGGTGGGGGTGGGGGTAGGAAGTAGGCTGTTGGTTAACTAGGATCTGCAGCTTATCCATTAGGTAGGGAAATGGGCAGACTAGGTGGGCCAAGCAGTCCTTATCTGCCATCAAATTCTATGTTTCTATGTTAAGGTCACAAAGCTCCACAAAATCTTAAAGCTGTTTATTTTTTCCTTGTTTGTTTAAAGGCCTTATCTTCCTGATAGTTCCTCCTTGGCTTCCAAGTGAACCTTGCCTGCTACAGGCTGCCACGAGGTGACCCCCTTCCCCACCTGCTCTGCCACAGCAGCTACTCCTCCTTTAGCCCTTCATTTCTTCCCCGGTCCTTTGCTGTTTCAATACTTTGTTTCCTGCCCACCCTCAAAGACTTATTTACTTAATTTTTTGAGACAATACTGGATCACTGCTGAAAAATTATCGAAACCACGATGTGTACTATTGCACAGTTCTGAGCAGCACACTCTAAGCAACTCCACATTGAACTGTGCAGGGTCCCTAGAAAATGTGCAGTCTTACTCAGTGTGCTGTACTACTTGCTGACTGTAACTCTCTCAACACCGACATCACATGGTAAAAAACTATGCTGCCTATCAGTGCGACTGCCTGCGCCATCCATCCTTCACAGAGCCTTGACGATGCCAGCCACACCTCCAACAAGTATTCATCGGAACCATTCCCATCCACAGAGATTGGACTGCCATGCCCCCAAGAGGTATTCTTTATACATCATGGGAGAATCTGCCTACGCACGGACATGGCAGGATCAGCAGTGTGCCAATTAAAGCAACAGTACAGATGTGCCTTTCTGACCCACTTACATGATTTCAGTGGGGTCTGGCTGAGCCGCAGCCACACCAATTGCATGATCCCTTAGCCTGAAATGAACACTGAGCATTCCCAACAGTCCTTGCCAAGTCAATGGGTTGTAGTGCTGCATACACATGGGCATGTTTGTTTACACTGGCCCCAGTTTATACTTTCCCCAGTTCTTTGGCAACTTTCAGCCGCTTTATTTTTATCCTTGCAGGGCTGTTATGTCCAGGCCCACTGCTTGTAATAGGGCCAGAAAGGTGCTCAACACTGCAGACACTCAGCCTGTTGGGGAATCTTGTGCAATGGAGAGTCTGCAGTGGAGCTGCCTTCTCCCTTCTCCTTTGTGTGCATGCATGCATTCACTAACTGGCGCTCTGGCACTGGAAACTGCTTTCCCATATCCTGCAGACTTTTTGGGGGTCAAGTCTGCATTGGGCACTAGAAGGCACTGTCTTATGAACTGGTTTAGGCCCCACAGTTCAGTCTGGGGCTGAGACTGCAAATCACACAGCACAGCTGCAGAGGTGAAGTCCAGAAGACCTGTGAACCAACTCTAACCATGCACTCCAGGCAGCTGCCTCTGGTGCTGCCCTACTGGCCTCCCAACCACAGCAGTCCCTTTCTTGTGGAATTGGGGGGTGATGTCAAGGATCCTGGATCCCCAAAAGGGATTGCAGCAGAGGCCCAAGAGCTCATACATGTGCAACCTGTGTTACTGCCCTGGATGGGGGTAGAATGGCCTAGGCTACCCCCTTGTTTAGTTGTAGATGTTCTGCTCAACAGCAGTCCCTTACACCTAACACACAGGTTGCTTGACTGCCTGTAGAACATGATAAATAAGGGTGCCACCGAGCATGTTCAACAAACTACACAACACACCTGGATTTCTAGTGCTGGATTCTTTACTAGAGTGCACATTTTTATGTAGTTCATTTATAAAGAACACAAGTCACAATCTGTAAGCTCCTACGCTGTTAATTATGGCAGTTTGCCAGTCATTTTCATGCAAGATTTCATTCACAACTTTAACGTTGCAGCCTGCCAGCCGCGGTAGCCGATAGCAATCACCATAGAAGGAGTTTGGATGATTCTGTACTGACAAGGTGTCTGCCATTAGACTGGATATCTCCTCAGGTGGCCTGGCCTTGGCCAGTAGCAGTCGTACCTTTGGTGATGTAGATCTGCCTGTCTGGAATGAATTTTGACCTGTGAATGAGGCTGAGGTGCTCCGGGTACTCTGCAGTTTGCACCCTACCAACTGCTTGCTGGACCTGGGACCAACATGGCCGATTCTTGGCTGTGGAGAGTTCCTGGGTCCAGTGTTCATGGAGATCATGAGTGGGTCCTTTAGGGAGGGTGTCTTCCCGTTGGCCCTTAAAAAGGCCATGGTTAGACCCCTTCTAAAAAAGTCATCCTTAGACCCTGATGTTCTAGTGAACTACACAGGCCTGTCTCTAACTTTCCCTTTTTGGGGAAGATTATTGAGGAAGTGGTGGCAGAGCAGCTAACAGACTGCCTAAAAATCTTTCTCCACTTGCAAACCTCTCCAGTTGGAGTTTCCATCCCAGCACAGCACCAAGACTGCTCTCGATTGGGTAACTCATGACCTCCTCATTGTGAGGAATCAAGGGCAATGTTCCATCTTCATGCTTTTGGACCCCTTGTCTTCATATAACACACTGACCATGGGGGTGCTTCTGGATCACCAGAGGGACTATGTGGGCCTCACTGGTGTGGTGCAGGTTTGTGCTGACTTGAGTCTTACATAACAGGAAGAACACAACAGGTCACCCTGGGGAATTTTACCTCAGAGGCTTCGGTGTTGTTCTGTGGAGTTCCGCAAGGCTCACTCCTTGTCCCCATTTTGTTTTCTGTGTACATGTTGCCATTGAGGGTGATCATTAGGTGGTACAGAGTTGGGTTTCACTGCTATGCAGATGACATTCAGCTGTACCGGTCTTGTTCTCCTGATGATGATCTTGCAGCCTCAGTGCGAGTCAGCTTTTGGCCAAGAAAAATGACTGGACAGCCTTGAACTGGTTATGTCTCAACCCAGGTAAGACAGAGGTTATAGTGATCAATCCAGGTCACTGGGGCTTGGCTGCTGTAGGTGGTGTGGCTCTCCCATCAGTGGGCCAGTGACTTCTCATGGCAACCAATGCGGTAAAGAACCTGGGCGTCATTCTGGACTGAAGACTGATGCTAGAACAGCAGGTGTCATCTGTAATCAGATCTGGATTTTACCACCTCCATAACAACTCCAGGATCAAGTCGTATCTTGCTGAGGATGACCTAGTGACAATCATCTGTGCTTTCGTCACCTCTAGGTTAGACTACTGCAATGCTCTTTACCTAGGGTTATCCGGAGGTTTGATGCGACACCTGCAGATATTCCAAAATACTGCTGCCCAGATGATTGTGGGCTCCTCACAGAACAAGCCAATCATGCCAGTTCTGCGTGCGCTTCACTGGCTGCATTTGTGGTAGCGCATCACCTTCAAGATCTGTTTGCTAACTTACAAGGACCTGCGTGGTCTGGTTCCAGACTACTTAAAAAAGAGCTCTTGGTTCCCTACCACCCAATCCACCCACACTGCTCCACCAATGCAAGCTTGCTCGCTGTCCCTCCATCTAGGCTGAAATTATCCAGGGACAGAGATTTTGGAGTGGCTGCTCCACTGTTATTGAACTTGCTCCCTTTAAATATTCATATGGTCAACACAGTGCAGTCCATTAAAGCCTCTCTGAAGACCTTTTTATTTCAGCAGGCATTTCCTGATTAATGACTGTCTTTATACCTCTGCTTTAGTTTACTTAAACTGTAATTTAATACTTTTGTCCAGATTTTATGTTTGAACTCTGAACAGCACTCAGAGCCTCTTTTAGATGGTGTGCCATAATGTTAATGAGCACAAAACAGCGAGAACAAAACTGTGACTGTGGTTCTAGCAACTTTGCCATTCCCCCTTCCTTGACTTGCACCCCCCAGAATTGGTTATTTAGAGTAAGAGGGGTGTGGAGGGCAGTCACGGTTTCTGCCGTCGCCATTTAGTGTTCGCTATTTGTGAGTCGACGTTTAGTGCTCACTATTATCACATGGAACCCTTTTGAACTGGGCATTTTATAAATAAACTTTGCCTTGCCCCATTCCAGCAGTTCACAGTTAAACAGTCCTGGAAACTCTCCTTCCCTTCATGGCAACGCTGTGCCTGGGGCTTCCCTGTTCCCTCCTACGCAAAATTCCTGCCTATGGGTTGTGCTGCTTCCCAACATGGTACAGCTGCCTGCTTGCAAATACAGAACGACAGGGTTACGTCCACCTTTCAGGGTGAACCTTAAACTGAGGAGACAGTCAGGCTGGCATTTCCCTACTAGGCCTACAGCAGGGAGCAGGCACCTGCTTAATAAAAGCATCAAAGTGAAAATTAGTAAAAAGCAGAAATGCAACATCAAGGCCCTCCCCGGAGTTCTGATTTGTTAACCCCATGCTGCTATTCTATCCTGTTGTTCTGTTCATTTTTATTTGTATGATGCATCATAGTCTGTTTTCCCCACCATGACGGCTGATGTCTTTTGGGTGCCCTCCCCTGCATGTCTTTCTTTTCCACTTTTCCATCTTCTTTTCAATCTTCTGTGTTACACAATGCCAGGTTTTGGGTGCCTCCCCATACTGCTTCGGTTGCAGGTCCCCGAAGGACTCGTTTATTTCTTCAATGCTCCCTGCTGAAGTGCAGAAAATAAATGTAAGGCACTGATTTGCCTTTTAAACTCCAAGGAGGCCCCCCCCTCAATTTCCAATGGAGTATTGACTCCACTCTTGTAGATAGGAGCAAAAACACTCATAAAAAAACTTGAAAAGGATTCTGAAAAACCGTAATCAGTTGTATGCTGTGTTCTTCCTTAAGCTGCTGACCTGGAGAGAAAAAAAAGAGAGAGAGAGAAAGGAGCCCCATATTCAAAGGTCAGGGCCAGCACTAATGGAGTTAGTGCCCATGGTAACCTGGGTTTGCACAGATGCTCCAGCAGGGACCATATTTAGAGGCCCCCAGAATGCTGCTCAAACTTGGCAGCATGATGGCACTACCCATATCATTTCACCTATGAAAACTGGGGGGGAGGGGGGGTCACTTATGCATAATAGTGCAGTGGTATATTCTTTACCATGGAAGTGTCTGTCCATCTAAGCCTGATCCAGGGCAGCTGTTTAGTTCCGTACCTTGGAGCACCCCTAACTGTCCCATTCCTCTCTCCATGCTGGGGGGGCTAGTTCCCCCATGGATTCCTCCCTATGGTGGGGCCAAAGGGGAGGGCTGCCCCACCCGACCAATTATATCCAGAAGGCCCACTAGCCAGGGTGGAAGGGTAGGTCAGGGTGTCCCAGTGGGCTTCAAGAAGTCCCTGGGCTGCTCCTATTTTTCCACATAGTGTTTTCTCTTAGCGACACAGATAACACAAGTACACGTAACATAGCTGCAAGGGACATAGGAGTGCCGCTTCAGAGTATATTATAGACTGTGCATCCAGCCATGTAGAGCTAACAGGACGACGGGGAGAGCCAGTTAAGACTAGAGTACAGATGACAATGATGAGTAAGTTGGGGGTGGAGAAAGCAAAAACGACAAATGCCATGATAGCAAGTATTCCATTTCTGGAGAACTCCCTTGTTGGCATCAAAGAAGGCCATAAGGCCATAGGTAAGGCAGGGTCATAGAATTCCCTGAGCCATGGCCATCCTGGCAACAGCATTAAGAGAGGACCAGACCTTATATGCCAACCCCAGTTTAATGTTTACCACCTTGCAAATGGCTGCAACATGCAGACTGAAGTCCAGCAATGGGTCAAGGGTCACCCCAAGGTACTGAAAAGAGTGAACAGTGTACAGGTTGGAGCCATCCAGGCCATCAATGGAAAAGGCAGGTGGACAGGCTTTGAATTTGGGTGGGGTGCCAAAGAGCCTGGCAACAGTTTTATTAGTGTTTAGTAGGAGTTTGTTATGTAATAGCCAAGCATTCAGTCAGGCATTTCCAGTATATTGAAATATTATTTATTTTTCATAATAAAATATATTCTTTCAATACATTTAACATACATCACATCATTTACAGTTTTAATTTGAAATATTTAAGTATATGCTGAAATATACTGTACTTTATATTTCATTGGGACAATGTAGTTCTCAATAGTGACATATTTTGCATAGTAAGAGTTAGAAATATATTATGTCAGTATATTGAAAAATATTTCATAATATACAATATATTACATTAAGAATGTATTTCTTAATGTACTGACATACATTAAAATATATATTTTTTCAATATATTGCAATATATTCTATTTTCGTAATGGTGGTAGCTCACACATCACTATCTTCGTTTAAAGATAGGGTCCTTATGGGTCACCCAGCTCCCAAAGCTCATCAAGTGTAATTCCAACACTGGCTGGTAGTAACAATGTCCCCAATATTTGAGTCCCGTCCATAGACTAATCTGAAACATGGCTGTACCACTGCTGTCCGATTCCAAGACATGCCAATATTTTTATGTAGTATTTTTGAACCAGTAAGTCAAGATGAAATTCAGTCTGCCATTTCTCTCATCCTGTTTCCTGGGGCCATCTCTCAACAATTAATTTCTCTTCTTTGTAGATGCAATATTTAAAGCATCATTAAAAATTTGGTCTGGGTAGCCCCTAGACTTGAATCTCGTATGGAGGTTGGCAGCATTTTTCTGATAATCGTTATTACAGTCTTTCTTTGCCCTGTAATATTGACTTTTGGGCAAATTTTTTGTGGTCCGAAATGGTAGGCAACCTTGAAACGTGTAATACTGAATTACTGTCTGTTTTTGGTATAATTCTGTCTCTAATTCTTTATTCACTTTTTGGATTTTGATATCCAGATAATTTACAGCAGCCAAATCAGAAGTGACCATACATTTAAGATTCTCATTGCTTGTCTCCACATCCTGTGGTATCTGCAGGAGTCGAGCGCTCAGTCCTTGTGTGTGGTTCTGTGGTCATAACTGGAACCTGTGAGCACTGTGCACTTTTGGGAGCCGGCTATGCGGAACCGAGTTTGCACTCCAAAGGCTCCCCGATGCTCACCCCACCAGCTATTTCAGAGCTGTTGAGCACTATGTCGAGAATGTCAGTTTGCTTTGTGGGATCTACCAGCGGCACCAGAAGGCAGTGCTGCAACATATTTTAGCAGGGCCAGACTCTTGCTGTTCTTAGTTGCTGGAAGGTCCTAATTTATGTCTGGTTGGCCGAGATCCCCCACCACCACTACCTCCTTCTTTGCTACCCCCTTCTGAATCTCTCTCTCTAGTTCCCCATTTCCCTCGTTCCCTTGTCCCATGGTCTGTATACTACCCCTATGTGCAGTTTCTTACTCACTGTAGTCGTGATCTGCAGCCACAGCGATTCTGTCCCCCACTTCCTGCTCCAGATGGACCCCTTCTCAGTCGCCTATATATGTCTGCCTTGATATAAAGGGCTACCCCACCCCCTTTTCCATACCCCTATCTTGTTTACACAAACTGTATTTCTAGTATTGCTAAGTCCCAGTCATTATTGCTAGTGGTTCATGTTTCTGTGATGGCTACGAGGTCTAATCCCACATCTGTCAATCGCCAGGAGCTCACTAATATTCTCCAGGCTCCTGGCATTTAGGCAGATTGCCTCCCAGCCCGTGCTTATACCCCACCCTTCTTGTTAGCACTTCTCCCCTTGACCTCCCTTCCCCCCTTAATTTACTGCCCACTGTTCGCTCTTTGTGCCCCTGCCCTCAAATTCCTTTTCTTACTTCATCATGGACCCCTGTCTGGTTACCTAAATGCCCTCTATTTAGCTTCCATTTCTGAGGGAGTCCAAGCTAGGTTCCCCTTCTGTTCTCCTTCCTCTGTTGGGAGGGGGAGAATAGAAGGCATTTATTAGGTATCAGGTATAACAGTAAACAAACAGAGGAAGACAGGGGGTCACACCAGGTAAAAATGAGGACGGCAAACAGGGCAGCAAGACATTCAAAAGGGGGAGGCAGAACTACAGCTAGCGGGTGGGGTTAAGGTGGATGACTGGGCATTTTTCACTATATAAACAGAGGAATGCAAAACCAAGAGAGGAGTAATAAGGCTAAAAGAGGGAAAGGAATGGGTAGAGGATGAGAAGGGTAATGACAATCTACTGAACAATTATTTCTGTTCAGTATTCCTGATGGATGACAGGGGCCCTCTGTCAGTCTGCAAGATATCAACCAGTAGGGGGTTGCTAGCAGGTGCCAATGAGGAGCCCATAACATACGAGAGTGTGCTGAAGGGACTTCACACACTTAATGTAAATAAATAAATCAATGGACCCAGATGGGTTGTACCTGAAGGTGCTTGGGAGGTGGGGCAGGTACTAGCAGGTCCACTAATGTATCTCTTTACCTGCTCTTTGGGGCAGAAGATGTGCTGGAGATTGGAGGACAGCAAACTTGTTCCCCCTACATAAAAGTGGGGCTTGGGAGGGGGGCCAGGCAACTACAAACCACTCAGTCTGACATCTGCAGTGGGGAAACAACTAAAGCCTATAATTAAAGAAAGGATAGTGGAGTTCCTAGAACCCTATGGCCTGCAGGATTCCAGACAGCACAGCTTTACCAGAGGGAGGTCATGACAAATAAACCTGACAGACAGTTGATGCCTTGTACATTTCAGCAAAGCCTTCGACTGAGTCCCACACAGGAGCATGATAAAGAAGTTGGGCAAATTGGGGAGGGGAGAAAAGATTATAGGATGGGTAGAAACCTGGTTGAGTAGGAGGATCCAGAGAGTGGTCTGAAATGGAGAACCCTCAGGGGAAAGAGAAATCATGAGCGGTTGACCCTGGGATCGTTTCTGGATCCAGTTCTCTTTAACGGTATACCGTTAAGAGAGTGCGAAAAATAGAGCTGCATGAAATGGGCATCATAATCAACTCATGAGGGATAGTAGCATTATGGAGTTGAAAGTATGTTGTAGTGTTATCGTGTTACTGTGTTATCATCTTGCACTTTAATGCTAGGCCTTGTGTCAGGTTATGTGTTTCTGTGTTGTGGTCCCCAGTCAGATTATTATTACTCTGCACCCTCCTTAGGTTCTCCCTTCCCGTGAGTTGCACCCACCCCCGGAGTTGTATTATTTACTCTGCCCCCCCTCCCAAAGTTCTCCCTCCCCTTGAGTTGTACCACTCCGGAGTTGTATCATTTAATCTGATCCTCTCCCAAGGTTCTCCCACCCCCAGAGTTGTGCCCACTCCCACAGTTGTACTATTCAATCTGCCCCCTATGATGTTCTCCCAGCCCCCCCAGTTGCGCCCACCACCCCGGACTTGTAACATGCAATCTGCCCTCTATGGGTATTATATCGTCTTGATGCTGTAACCTCCATTGCTGTTAGACAAGGCAGGGCGGGGGGATCTGCACTGTATGCATCTTGCGACATGGTTACACGTAGCCTTGATCTGCATCAGCATTTTTCATGTGTGTTTTTTTACCATACAGTGATTCAATTAGCTTTAATGTGGGTTAACCCTCTAACATATTTATCTGTGATGTAAAGAAAAGGGTTCAGGGAAAGATATGCCTCTTTGAAGATGACATTATGATCTCTGGAAGAGTGGACACTGAGGAGGAGATAAAGACCATAAAGAAAGATCTGGAAAATCTGAAGAGGTGGTCGAGAGTGTGTGTGATAGTTGAAATTTAATGCAAACAAGTGCAAGGTAATGCACACAGAGGCCAAGAACGGAGTATAAAATGAATGGGGAGATAGCAGAGAGCATATCACAGGAAAGGGACCTGGACATGTTAATCATAGAAAACATGAAGGTATCAGTACAATGTGGTGGGCTGTAGGCAAGGCAAATCAGATGCTGGAGGGCATAGGAAGAGGGACAACTATCAGAAGGATAGATGCAATGCAGCCCTTTTACAGATCCCTAGTTCACCCTCACTTGGAGTAGTGTGTGCAATTTTGGAGCCCACACTTGAGGTAGGATGGATTGGAGATGGTGCAGAGAAGAGCTACCAAAATGACATAGGCACAATGGGGTAATAGGTCCTGTGAGAAACACTAGGAGGATCTCAACACGCACTCACTGCTGGACAGGAGAAAAAATGGGAGACATGCTTGAGACATTCATGTACCTATGAATAATAAACAAGGTAGACAGCAGTAAGCTGTTATAATGAGTGGTAACATGGGTGCCGGGGGGGGGGCTCAAGAAAGGTGTCAGGAAATATTTTGTCCCCTAGAAAGTGGCAGTGGACTGAAACAAGCTTTCAGAGGAGGTCACTGAGGCTGAAACATTGGGAAGTTTTAAAAAAGGGGATGGGACAGGCACATGGGAATAGTGAATGAGGGGACAGATGGGTGTGGGAAGAGGCTGGAAGACCGTCTAGGGTACAGTCCCAAACTTACACAGGTGTGGGCAGACTGGATGGGTCCCCAGATCTTTATCTGCCATCATTTTCTCTGTTTCTACATAAAAAAAAGAGGGAGAATGATCCACTCTATAACAAGACCCTTTTAAATCCAGCTTTGTGACCAAGACTCACATTCGGCACAATACTAACACGGAGAGTGCTCCATACAACAGTATAACAAGCCCCTTCTAAAATCCAGCTCTGGGACTGGGACCTATGCTCAGTAACACAGTAACAGAGAGAGTGTCCCACACTGTAACAAGCCCCTTCTAAAATCCAGCTCTGGGACTGGGACCTATGCTCAGTAACACAGTAACAGAGAGAGTGTCCCACACTGTAACAAGCCCCTTCTAAAATCCAGCACTGGGACTGGGACCTATGCTCAGTAACACAGTAACAGAGAGAGTGTCCCACACTGTAACAAGCCCCTTCTAAAATCCAGCACTGGGACTGGGACCTATGCTCAGTAACACAGTAACAGAGAGAGTGTCCCACACTGTAACAAGCACATTCTAAAATCCAGCACTGGGACTGGGACCTATGCTCAGTAACACAGTAACAGAGAGAGTGTCCCACACTGTAACAAGCACATTCTAAAATCCAGCACTGGGACTGGGACCTATGCTCAGTAACACAGTAACAGAGAGAGTGTCCCACACTGTAACAAGCCCCTTCTAAAATCCAGCTCTGGGACTGGAACTCACGCTCAGTAACACAGTAACAGAGAGAGTGTCCCACACTGTAACAAGCCCCTTCTAAAATCCAGCTCTGGGACTGGAACTCACGCTCAGTAAAACGGTAGCAGAGCGTGCGCCTCACACTATAAAAAGACCCTTCTAAAATCCAGCTCTGAGGCGGAGACTCACACTCAGTACAATACTTACAGGGAGCGTACCCCTTGCTATAACTGTCCCCTTGTAAAATCCAGCTCTGAGGCTGGTGCCCACGCTTAGTACAATACTAACAGGGAGACTGCCCCATACTATAACGAGCTTCTTCTAAAATCTTGCTCTAGGACTGTTGCTCACACTCAGTATAATAGTAACAGGAGTGTGCCTCATGCTATAACAAACCCCCTTCTAAAATCCACCTCTAGGACTGTTGCTCACCCTAGTACAATAATAACAGGGTAATTACCCCATGCTATAACTGCAATACCAACAGGAAGAGTGCTCCACGCTGTAAAAAGCACCATCTAAAATTGAGCTCTGGGACCGAGGCTCGCATTCAGTAGAGTTTTAATGAAGCAATCGCCACTCTATAACAAGCCTCTTCTCATATCCTGTTCTGGATTTGGGGCAAACACTTACTAAAATACTAACGAGAGTGTGTCCCACTCAAGCCCCTTCTAAAATCCAGTTCAAGGATGAAGACTCACACTCAGTACCTTACTAAAAAGGCAGCGTGCTCTTGGTTTGCTGGCCAACGCACCTAGCTTCACCTGAGCTCTTTCCTTCTAAGACTGCTTGAAAGGCAGAATAGAGAAACTTCCCAGAGCAAGGGAAAAGGATTAAGACTTATTTTGGCTAAACAGATTTACTGTGTGGTGTTGTTTTTATTTTTTACTCACAGGGATTGCTACTGTTTGTTGCTAACATTTCATTGCTTTATTTGTCTCTGATTCAAATTGTTGTTGCTGGTATACCTTCTTCTGCATTATTATAAGGTGTGCCTACAGGTGTGTGCTAACAGATTACTGCTGTAATCTTCTGATTCAAATTGTCTTTTGCAAGGTATATCTTCTGTTACTGCTTTATTTTTTTCTGTAGCAAAGTGTTTCTTACAGGGTATATCTGCTCTGAAATTACTGTATTACAGGTGGAGCTTACATTTTTGTGACTTTTTAATCATTGGGCTAAGCAAAATTACTGTTTGACACTGTGTTTTATTTTATTCTTGTTTTTTTTGTTTGTTGAAAAGGTTTGTTGTCTCAGAGGTGTTTCAGTCTCCTTCTCACATTGAAGGAGCTAATTGCTTTCCTCCCACAGCTCTTCCAAAGGATTAGGTGTGTGTATGGGGGGTGGAGCTGGCAAACTGTCAGTAATTTCCAACAGAAAAAAGGGTTAAAAAGTCAGGTTAGTTGATATCTTGGAGGTAGAAGACTTGGTTTGCTGGCCAAGGCACCTAGCTTCACCTGAGCTCTTTCCTTCTAAGACTGCTTGAAAGGCAGAGTAGAGAAACTTCCCAGAGCAAGGAAAAAGGATTAAGACTTATTTGGGCTAAACAGATTTACTGTGTGGTGTTGTTTTTATTTTTTACTCACAGGGATTGCTACTGTTTGTTGCTAACATTTCATTGCTTTATTTGTCTCTGTAGCAAAGTGTTTCTTACAGGGTATATCTTCTCTGAAATTATTACAGGTGATGCTTTACAGGTTTTACAGTTTTATCTAACATTAGGATAATCTTTCAGGGTTACTGCATTTGTTGTTGACTGATTGTTTCTGCTCTTACCTCCTTGTTCTTTCGTCTGTGGTTCTTCTTTTTCGGCAGGGGAAGGGCCCAGCCACCCACCCCACACTACACTCCTTTTATAGGGTAGCACAGTCGTGACATTTCCTGTGGCAGAGCAGGAAGGGGTGGATCAGTGGGGCCTCCACAAGGTGAGCTCATTTACAGGGGCACTAGTAATTTAACTTGTTATAACAAGTTAAACAAAACACAATCAAACCATTACTTGCATTTTTTTCTTTTTTTTTCCTTCTAATTACTCTGACTAGGTTATAAACCCAGCAACTTATCTGGAATGGATATCATTAACTGCAGGTACTGTGGAACAATTTTCAGAAGGACAGTCTTACAGGATTTAGGACACTGTCCTACATGCTGGGCCTTTGGAGATCTTAGGGCTCAGCTCCGGGCAGCATAGGCAGAGATTGCACGCCTCAAATTTCATATTCAAGAGGAAATACATTATAAGAACCACCCATTTCCCCAGCATCCAACAGAAAAACCTCGACCGCAGAGGGTAGTTGGTCCAGGAGGTTGGCAGGTGGTTAGGAGGGGCAAATCGGGTGCCCCATCACTCTCTGTTCTCCAACATATTACCTCCAAAAACCATATAAAACACTACAAACAGGTATCTGCCTCTATCTCTGAAATCAAACAAAGAGGCAGAAGACACTGCAGAAAGCAGGACACTGCAACACAGGAGCTAGCACAACAAAACTCACCCAAATCAGGAACCAAAACAAAAAGGCAAAGAAATCAAAAACTTCTGATCATAGGAGACTCCATGATTCGGGAGTTGATACCCATCTCAGCCAGGGTAATGGTCAGATGTCTCCCAGTTACATCAGCATGGAGAGACACTGACCACATTGCTAAAATTGTTCACAAAGCAGGAGAAAACATTGATGTCCTAGTACACATAGGGACTAATGATCCGCCAGCCCGGTCAGTTGTGGAGACCAAGGAACACCCTGACCAGGCTGGGTGACAAACTATCATCTGTTTCATCCGGCATCTCCTTCTCGGAGATCCTGCCAGTCTGGGAGAGGGGAGCAGATGGACGGAAGGTCAGAGAAGGGGAGATAGGGGAGCTAAACACGTGGCTCAAGGGCTGGTGCCAGGAAAAAGGACACAGATTTGTAGGGAACTGGCAACAGTTCTGGGAGTGAAAGTTCTTTAAATTTGATGGACTGCATCTGACTATGGAGGGAGTCAATGCATTGGGGCAGAAGTCTGACATCTTTGCAGAATATTTAAACTAGCAAATGGGGAGAGGGGTGCAGTACCCCATACGTCGAATGGAAAGAACACCCCTCCCCCCTCAGCTAGCGGTCAAACAGGGATTCAGCATGTTTGCAGTTCATTTGCATCACCAGGTAAGAAAAAGGTTTGTCTCCCTATCGGCCTTTGGGGTAATTCCAAACCTCATCCAACAACTAACACACCAAAATCTGGCCAATGGAAAATCATGTACACAAATGCTCACAGCCTGGGAAATAAGATCCCAGACCTGCAGGCAATAATGTCAGAGGCTAAACTGGATATAGCAGCAATTAGTGAGACGTGGTTTACCAGTAACCACACTTGGGAGACTTCAGTACCTAGCTATGTATTGTTCAGAAGAGACAGAGATGCAAAAAGGGGGGGGGGTGGCCCTGTATGTCAATGAAAATATCAAAGCTACAGAAATTCAGAATACACATAAGGAGCCAGAAGAACTGTGGGTCACCCTGGAAACAGGAAATGGGACAGCCATAAGAACTGGGGTTGTCTACAGGCCCCCAGACCAGGGGGAGGACATAGACACATTACTGTTAGAAGATATACAAAACATGACAGCTAAAGGGGAGGTTCTGATAATGGAAGACTTCAACATGCCGGATACAGATTGGTCAATACCAGCAGGAACATCTGCCAGAACTAGACTCATAGTGGATTCCCTGCAGGGGGAGGGCCTCAAACAACTGGTACAGCAACCCACAAGAGACAGGGCTATCCTAGATCTAGTATTGACTAACAAGGAAGGGATCACAGATCTCCAGGTAGAAGGTCACCTGGGGGCCAGTGACCATCACATGGTATGGTTCAATTTGGCTACTACATCTAAATCATCCCATTCCAAGGCAAAAATATGGGACTTCAGAGGAGCTGACTTTGATAAGATGGCCAACAGAGTTAAGCTAGCCCTGGCAAAAAGAAACACAGGTGAGGGGGTACAGGCAAAGTAGGCAAGCATTAAGAATGCAATACTTGAAGCAACATCCCATTGTGTTAGACAGAAAAGGAAGTGCAAAAGAGGAAGGAAACCACTTTGGTTCTCAAATACAGTAGCAGAAAAGGTCAGAGCCAAAAGGCTGGCCTTCAGGAAATATAAGGAACACAGCGGGATGAAGATAGGAGGCATACCAAACTGCCCTAAGGGAAGCAGGGAAGGCAGTAAGGCAGGCAAAGTCCCAAACTGAGGAAACACTAGCACGAACAGTAAAAGAAGGTGACAAAACTTTCTATAGATAAATTAGTGAAAGGAGAAAGTTAAGAGGGGGTATTGCTAAGCTTAATGGAGAAGAGGGAGCATGTGAGGAGGAGGACCCTGTAAAGGCATCTATCCTAAATAAATACTTTTGCTCAGTATTTACTGAAGAGAAGGTAGGGCAGGGCCCACAGCTCAGCATCATGGACACAGGGGGGAGGGAGGTGAGCACTACTCCCTTCACAAAAGAAAGGGTCCTACAAGAGCTTGCTAAGCTCAGGGTGGATAAGGCAATGGGACCTGATGGAATACATCCCAGGGTACTTAAGAAACTAAAGGTGGAACTAGCAGAGCCATTAGCTGAACTGTTTAGTGAGTCTCTGAGCACAGGAGAGGTCCCAGAAGACTGAAGAAGGGCTCATGTGATTCCGCTCCACAAGAGTGATAGCAGCGAGGAGGCGGGGAACTACAGACCAGTCAGTCTTACCTCAGTAGTGGGCAAGATTATGGAGGCACTCCTTAAGGAAAGGATAGTGCAACACCTGGAATCCATAGGGGCTGAGGATCCAAGACAGCATGGGTTTACAAAGGAAGGTCCTGTCAAACTAATCTCATAGATTTCTTTGACTGGGTAACCAGAGTGGTGGACCAAGGGGAGCAGTTGATGTCGCCTACCTTGACTTCAGCAAAGCTTTGACACTGTTCCATAGAAGATCGATAAATAAGCTGGGTAGGCTGAAGTGGGTCAGAAGTTGGTCAACTGGGTGGCAAACTGGTTTGATGGGTAGAAAACAGAGAGTGGTGGTAAATGGTATACAATCAGAAGAGATGCAAGTCACAAGTGGGCTACCTCAGGGATCAGTCCTGGGGCCAGTCCTTCAACATCTTCATTAGTGACCTTGCAGATGGACAGAGGGTAAGGCTTGTCTGTTTGCAGATGACACCAAGATCTGCAACAGAGTAGATGATCCAGATGGGTGGGCAGAATGAGAAGAGATCTGGATAAACTAGCAAAATGGTCAGAAGAGTGGCAACTGGGATTTAATGCAAAGAAGTGCAAATCATGCACATAGGAAGAGAAACCCTGAAGCCACCTATAGGCTGGGAGGGGAGTTGCTAGCAGTCACAAAGGAAGAAAGAGACTTGGGCATCATCATCACTAATGACCTGAAATCATCCAAGCAGACCTCTAAAGCAGTAGGTAAGGCTAGGGGGTTGTTAGGGTGTATTAGTAGGGGTATCACAAGTCGTAAGAGGGAGGTAATAATCCCTCTTCACAAGACACTGGTTAGGCCCCATCTGGAGTACTGCATGCAGTATTGGAGGCCACACCTTCATAAGGACATTAACCAAATTGAGGCAGTCCAGAGAAGGGCAACCAAAATGGTGCAGGGACTGCATCAGAAGACATATGAGGACAGATTAACAGAGCTCAATATGTATACCCTTGAGCAAAGGAGGGAGAGAGGTGATATGATCGAGGCATTCAAACACCTTAAGGGCATTAACAAGATGAAATAGTCTAACATGTTTAAATATAAGAAAAATAGCAGAACAAGAGGACACAGCATGAGATTAGAGGGGGCCGATTGAGGGGAATGTGAGAAATTCTTTTTCACAGAAAGGGTGATGGATGCATGGAATGGCTTACCACAAGAAGTGGTGGCTATGAATACAGTGCAGGGCTTCAAACAGGCATGGGATAGGCATAAGGGAGCAATACAAATGACTATGAATAGATAGCCCACTGACAGAGCAAAGGCCGATGGCACATTTATAAGGTAGAAAAAGAAATGGGCAGACTGGATGGGCCTTGCGCTCCTTGTCTGCCATCAACTTCTATGTTTCTATGATATAACTGGCACCTTCCAAAATAGGTTTCTGGGACTGAGGCTCACATTTTGTTTAATACTAACAGGGGAGTGCCTCACACTACAACTTGCCCCTTATAAAATCCAGTTCTGGGACTGTGGCTCATGTTAAACCTCAGTACAATACTAACATGCCTTACGTTATATTCTAAAAAGATGGCTCTGGAACCGAGGCTCACGCTCATTATACAGTAATACTAACAAGAAGAGTGCCGCACACTATAGCAAGCCTCTTCTAAAATACAACTCTGGACTCATGTTTAGTAGTACAACATAAACTAACAAAGTGAGTGCCTCATGCTAGAACAAGCCACTGAGAGTAGTTCTCCATGAACAGCTATCTCAATGAAGTAGCCTGCAAGGTATCACAGCAGGTGGGACTTTGTCTGGGGGCATGGCCAGGGCCACCTGGACAGACAGCAGGAACCCAGATAGAACCATCCAGAAGGGGCTGGGAGGGAGATTGCGGCCAGAGACAGGGAAGAGCCAAGCCCTTAAGAGGTGCTGCACTGGAGGAATTCCTCCTCATTCCTCTTTGTCCCAGGAGATAGGCCTGCTGACTCCCCCTTGCTTGCTTAGCCCAGTGGGGCAGTTATAACAATTTAGACAGATGTTTGGGTCAATTCATTCCTTAAAGTCCAGATAATTTTTGAAGATTTTGGTGTTGGAGCACACCCCCCCCCCCCAACCAGCGTGCCCTGGAGGCTGCTTGGCCAAAGGGGGTGGGAAAGTGGTGGATTCGTTGCGGCAGACCTGGTTCCCTGGGTTTGAAATGCCACGGTGTGCTCCTCGATCACACTGTAGTAAGGAATGAGGCTTGGGGCAGTAAAGAAATACACTGGTCCCTCCTAAACTATCCCAATGAGATGTTCTGTAAAGAAGAACTTTTGTAATCAGTAAAAGGACAGTAGAGCCCCTCCTCTGCTCCTGGCTACTGGTGCTTACCTGGTGAAGCATGGAGGCTGGGTAGCCTGGCCGGCATCCTGCGGCCCGATTCCTGTTGGTTTGTCCATTCCCGCAGCTTGCCCATTCTGGGGGCTGGGCGACCTAGGCAAGAAAACAGCGCAAAACGCGCACACACAACAGTGCGACAGTGCAGGAGTTGTGCCGGGTCAGTGGGCAGCCTTTGCGGAGGCATAGGCGGGTGGCTGCTTCATGTGGTTTCTCCCCCAGGGTCTCGTGCTATCAGTGGCCCCTGTTGTGCCTTGTCCTCTCGTGGTGAGGAAGCGGGCCAGAACCCGGAAGGCCGCGTGTCCTGGAGGTGGTGTTGTGGCTTGCCCACCACCGTGCCCTGGGCTTCATAGGTGGACGGCAGCCGGCGCAGCGACGTCAGTCGACCGTGCTGGCTAAGAATGTGACGCAGTAGCGCCCAGTGTGCATGCGCGAGGCTGATTCAGACTCACGCATGTGTGTAGACTCCATCTTGGGTATGGCATCGAGCGGCCACTGTGAAATTGAGCAAGGCCGGGGTTTGATTCCCCGACACGATTGGGAACGGAGAGGATTCAGTCCTGGGTGCTCCACAACATTCAGTACACACAGGTTGTCTCTGAGCAAGGCAGTATATCCCAGAAGTTAGCATACTGAGATGTGAATGAGCTGGGTACACCCAGCAGATCTGGATTTAATTCCCACAACCTCTACTTGCATACTGCATGATTCAGAGTGAGCAAGCTACGCAACATCCCCAGTGCCCCCAGGTTGCCCCTGTAAACAGGCACTTGGGGCCAGCCCGGTGGCACTGAGGGTTGAGGAACTGGATGCCACACCTCGCGCTATGCCGGCGACCTGGTTTCGGGAACAAGCCCATATCGCCAGGGGGTCAGCAGGGGAGAGAGAGAGAGGATAGAGCATCCGAAGGACTACTCACCTCTCTTGGGGTGGAATCCAGGGGAAGCCCGGTGTGGCAGCGGCCCCCGGTGGAGACCGGCGGCACTGCTGTGCACAGGGGCTCGCTAGCAAGCTAGGGGTAGACGTCGGGAGGCTGCCTTCCGGACGTGGGTGGGAGCACCCACATCGCGGGCTGGGCGGCATTGCACGTCCCATGTCGGGGGCGTAAAACACCACGAAATACCCCTCAAGCCCTGGATAGGCAATGGCCCCTGCCAGTGCCGCTGCCACACTCCCAATGCTGGTTCCCTGCCACTGCCCTCCGCGGTCTCTCCAGGTTGACCTGCCTAACCCCGGGAACCGCAATGAACTTGAAGATGGTCAGGGAACACAGCGGGAGGTAGAGCAAGCTGGTGAGTGCAGGGGGCCTAAGAGAGTTCTAGGACTGAGGGCTATAAATATAATTGGGGAAAAAAAAAAAAAAACACAGGCCCAAGTGGGCCTCCGATTCCATACCAGGTGGCTGCAAGTCCCTTAAAGAGCCAGTAGCAAAAAGAAAAAAAAAAAAAAAAATTTTTATATATATACACACACACACACACACACACCACCATATATAAATAGATATTATATATATATATATATATAACATAGATATATATATATATATATATATATATATACACACACACACACACACACACACACATATATACATACATACATACGTACATACATACATACATACATACATGGGCAGACTGGATGGGCCTTGTGGTCCTTATCTGTCAATACTTTTATGTTTCTATGTTTCTACATACATATATATACACACACACACACACACACACACACACACACACACATATACATATACATATATAGAGCATGTAAGAAAAGAGCACGGTTTCATATATTATATATTTAAAAAAAAAAAAAGAAAATGGTTGGACCCCCCCCCCCACTAACTTTTGTAGTGGGCAGACAAGTACGGCTTAGTGGTTACAGGCATTTAATGGCAAGACAATTGGGGGTACGAAAATCTGGGTGGAATCCCATCAACTCATCTCATGTTAAGCACAGTTTAACAGCTGGTTTGAAGCATACTAGGGGCAAGCATGGGGCGTTTAGGGTTAAAGCAATGAGAATAAAGGGTATTAAAATCTTCCACAGTCAATGACCCTTGTGTCGTGTGGCAACCTAAGCTTAAGCACCAGCAAGGGGGAGAGTATCTGTGACTCTGTTCTGATTGCAAATTAACTTTCATCAGTTGGTGAAGATGACTGGAGACCTAGAGCATCAGCTGGTGGCCCTCATTCGAGGCAAGGGCAAGGCATGGTGGGATGCACTTTTCAGGGAACAGGGCGAAGAAGGGGGGTCAGGGCCTTCAGGGCTGCCAACCCCAACGGAACCCCGGAATCCAGAGGAGGCCATTCCGGAGAAGCAGCCAGGAAACCCAGCATTGCTGACCCTGCCGCCTGAACCTGCAACCCCAACAGTGGTGCCTGGCATGCCAGGGCAAGGGCCAGAGATGTCAATCCCCACCCTGGATGAGACATCAGTGCTTCCTCCACCTTCAAAAAAAGCCACACCGGAAGAGAAGCGATCAGGGAGTAGCAGTAACGGATCAAGGAACAGGTATGCCTGATTTAGACCAGCTGTCAGCTGATGAACTTAGGGCACTGCTTCGGAGTAGGGGTGCCCCCAAAAAGAACACGGGGCAACAGCAGAAATGGAGCAGGGAGGGGGATCCTGTGGAACAGCTAGTAGGCCACAGGGTGGAAAGAGTTGCGCCAGCACCTCAAAGCCTGGGCC
The DNA here is from genome assembly GCA_016271365.2 of Neoceratodus forsteri. Taxonomy (NCBI): domain Eukaryota; kingdom Metazoa; phylum Chordata; order Ceratodontiformes; family Ceratodontidae; genus Neoceratodus; species Neoceratodus forsteri. Next base: position 439,068,226 of record JADMNL010000023.1, read on the forward strand.
TGCCAGGGGGCTCACCACAGGGTCAGCCGGTACCACTGCAGGGAGGCGCAAGGACCCCTGAGCCAGTGGGGCACCGGCAGCCCATCTCACCGCACGTCTACTCCCCATCATGGGGTATCGGGCCATGGCTCCCACAGCAACTGGGTCAGGGAAGTCAGGTTAACCAGCCGATGGCAGTGCTCAGAGGTCTAGCCGGGGCAATACCACTAGGCATGGGGGATACGAGTATGCAGGCACCAGTTGGCAACCCGAGCCAATCAGAGGTAAAGCAAAAGCTAGACCAGTTGCAGGAACTACTGGCGGACCAGAGTAGGGCTCGGCCAGGAGAGGCCCAGGTGGCCTCTGCTGCAGCAGAGACCGGGGACGCCGGAATAGGAGCGGCATTGCCATCACCACCAATACCGGGGCAGCAAGGGGCAGTGAGCTTTCTGTCCCTGGCAGAACCCATTGGGTCACACTTGCCTGACAAGGTGAGGCAACAAATCCTCAATGGGGATACGCTGACGTCTTTGGCCTGCTGAACCGGCCAAAAGAGCCGGAAAAGGAAAAGGACAAGGATGGAGATGATGGGGTAGAGCAGAAGCACAAAGCAACAGTGCGCTGGACTTGGGAGAATTGGGCAGCAGGTTTCACAATCTATGCAGGGATCCTCACCCAGGGCAGCCCGGGGAAAGCAGATAGGCTGTGGGTCTACTTTAACAGGATAATAACCATGCACGCTAGTAAGCCGGGGTGTTTAGAATAGGACAAGGAGTATCAGAGGAGAAAGCAGATGGACACAGCAGTCTTGGACCTCCCGCTGCTGTGGACGATAGACTTGGTTGGAGGGGTCCGACATACAGATAGTGGCTTTCCGGTGAATCGCCCCCCCCCCCGCCTAAAAAAGGCTATCAAGAGGGTAATGGGGGAAAAGGGGTGTGGGAAAAGGTGTTTCAGCTACAACCAGGGATCCCGTAAGGCTGAGCATTGCAGATACAAGCATGAGTCCATGGCATGCAGGAAGCAACACTCATTTCAACAGTGCGGAAAAGCTGCAGAGGCTGGGGTGGGGAAGGCCAATAATTTTCGCCCCTTTCAGAAAGGAGAGACAAAGGCTGCCAACACTGGTCAAGGCAGAAAATACTGAGGGGGTGGTTGATCAGCTACCCAGACAGGGTGGCCGCTCGCTCTTTGGCAGCAGGATTCATAGAGGGGTTTCGTATACCTTACCAAGGCCCAAGGAGGGCATACAATGCTGACAACCTGCAATTCGCCAAGGAGTGACTGGAGGTCATGCAGGGCAAACTCCAGAAGAAGCTGGCCGCAGGTCAGATCAGTGGCCCCGTCACCTCCTCCCCTTGCCCGCACCTCAGGGTGTCTCCCATTAGGTTAGTCCCCAAAGAGGTACCGGGTGAGTTCCGGATGATAAACCACCTGTCATATTCGGAGGGGGATTCAGTTAACTCCTCCACTGACTCGGTCGACACCGCAGTGTCTTACGTGTTGTTCGACAGGGCAGTGGAGGTGATGGAAGGCAGACATAGATTTAGCATTCTGCCTGTTGCCAGTGCACCCGGCAGTCAGAGAGCTACTAGGCATGAAATCTGATGGGTCACTGACAACTGCATGCCCATGGGGTGTGCCGTGGTATGTGCGGTTTTTGAGCAATTCAGCACATTCCTGCACTGGGTCACAGCTCAAAAAAAAAAAAAACTCTGCCACATGGTACACTATTTGGATGACTTCCTGTTTGTGGGGAAGGCCAGCTCGGGGCAATGTGCACATATCATGGTGGCATTCCACGAGGTGTGCGCTGAACTGGGTGTACCACTAGCCCAGGATAAGACAGAGGGGCGATGCACAAGCTTTCCTTCCTGGGGATCGAAATCGACACGCGCAAGCAAGTGTTCTGGTCCCTCCAGGAAAAGCTGGCGGCTTTGCACACCTAGCTGGACTCCATGATAAGGGCATGAAAAGTCACGTTACGAGAGCTCCAGCAATTGGTGGGACACCTCAACTTCGCCTGCCAGGTAATGCCCATGGGCAGGACATTCATGAGGTGCCTGGCAGGCGTTGGGGCGGGCTGTACAAAACCGCACCATAGAATCTGCAACACAGCACAATGCGGGAGGACCTAGGCATTTGGCAGACATTTCTGCAATGCTTTAAATGGGGTATCGATGTAGCTGGTTCCAGTGTCCAGCCAGGAACTGGAACTCTTCGCAGATGCCTCGGGGGGGCCTGGGCTTCAGGGCTTACCTGCAAGGTAAGTGGCCTGCAGGGCGGTGGCCTCCAGAATGGATAAAACAAGGCATTACGAGGCAGATAATGGTGATGGAATTCTTCCCCACTGTAGTGGTAGTGGTGATCTGGGGGGGGGGTGTGCGCTGAGGGACAAGCACATCACATTCAGGTCGGACAACAATTAACAATTAGGGGGGAAAAGTGCCTGATGGGCAACCTCATGCAGGTGTTTGTCCTAAAATGTTTGTTGTTGAATATCAACTTTAAGGCTGTGTACGTACCAGGTATCAAAAATGGCATCGCTGACACACTCTCGTTTACAGTGGCAGAGGTTCCAAGAATTGGCTCCAGCAGCAGACATCCAGCCCAGGGAAGTCCCACCATTCCTTTGGGAGTTGGTAACCCAGAAGTCTGGGAGTTGACTGGCACCTAGGACATGAACAGCATACCAAAGAGGGGTCAACTGTTTTCTGGAAGTGCAGCATGCATGAGGGTGGGCAGGGACATGGCCTATCCCAGTGGCACAACTGTGTGAATACATACTGATCAAAAAAATGTGCGGGGGCCACCCGGGCAACAGTCAAGCAGCACATAGTTGGCAATGCCTAGTTTCAGAAAGCTAGGGGCTTTCCCCGACTCCATGAGTGCATTTGCGTTCTGGAAGATGCTGAAAGGCTGGGCGTGGGCGGCCCAGAGAGGCCCGGACAGCAGACACCTTCTCAGCCTGCCATATTCAAGCAGATCTAGGATGAGTTGCCGAAGGTATGCTCATCCCTAGAGGAGACTAGGCTCTTCCAGACAGTGTACTTGGTGGCATTTTGCAGGGCATTCCAGATGTTGGAGCTCGTGCAGCCCAGCAAGGCCCCTGGGAGACCACTGGCGTTGGCAGACGCCGATGTGGAGGTCACGCTGGGGGTCTTTGTCCACATACAGAAGCGCAAGACTGACCAGCTTGCTCACGGGTGGTGGTGCTGATTATCGGCATCCTATGGGACATGGGAGCATGGGTGCAGGATGATACAATAATGCGCCCGGCAGTGGGGGAGGGGCCCCTTCCTTCGTCATGGGAAGAGTGGGCCCCTAACAGTGTACCAATTTAGGCACATGTTGCAGAAGACCTTGCGACTGCTGGGCAGCTCAGCAGAACATTACAATATGCACTCCTTTAGGACTGGCGGGGCATCACACACCAGGGCATAGGGTTTATCAGATAGGACAATAAAGACATTGGGTAGATGGAAGTCGCAGGCTTTTGAAAGATACATAAGACCACACATGTTATAACTCTCTGTTGCTTTGTCTTGGATAGGTGTTGCGGCCGAAGCAGTGCAGATCTAGATTTGTGGCCACTCGTACATCCACTTGGCGGCCCTCAGGGCAAGGCAGCATCCCGGAGCAGAAAACCAGTTCCTGGCACCGGAGAGGGCGGAGGTGCGTTGGTGGGGATGGTGCAAGATGCGCTGAAATGAGTTACTGGCAACACTACAAGCAAAGGCTCGAGAGAGGTCGCAGCCTAATGTCCAAGTCATTCATTTGGGGGAAACGATATAGGAGTCATACCTGTGAGAGAGTTAAAGGAGAGAGTGTGGCAGGACCTGGCAAGTTTGAAGCAATGGTGGCCCCAGGTGCACATAATTTGGTCCAATACGGTGCAGTGGCGGCACGCTCAGAACATCAGGGCAAGAGAGAAGGTGCACGGGCTGCAGAACGCATCCATGCAACAGATTATGGACTCAGTGCAGGGGTCCATAGCAAAGCACCTGGGCATGTCAGTAAAAAAGCTAGGTCTGTATAGAGGGGATGGAGCGCATTTATCAGAGGAAGGATTAGATCCATTTCTGGATGACATACAATAGGCAGTGGTGAGAGTATTAGCATGATGTGCTTGTGGGGGGTGAGCTGGCTATAGCTCACCTTGTGGCAGCTTGGAAGTCTTGGAACGCTATGGGAGGGGATAACAGGGGATCACGTGTCTTGACCAACTGGATCTTCCTGAGGCTGACTGGAGGGCGGGTCCGACGGCTGCAGTCTGGATGGCACCCTCTTCGGGCAGTGTCCCACGGCATGGCGGATCCTGATGAGGGAGGAGCTAGCTGCAGCCGGTCATACAGCCATCCCTCATGCCCCCGGAGTTGTTGCCCTCGCAGGTCCTGGTTGATGGTAAGGCAGCCCTTCCCTGGGAGGGAGGGAGGGTTGACCATCAATGATCTAGTTACTCCACGGTGAGCTAGATTCCTTCCAAGGCTACCTAGCTGTGCACATCACGCTGAAACAAATGTATATATTGATAACTGGTTTATTAATACACACATTTCACCAAAGCTCGTTGTCATGTCAGTCTGTTCAGGTGAATGAGGTATATGCCCTCAAAAGACAATGAAGTAGCATGCAAGGTATTGTAGCGGGCGGGACTTTGCCTGGGGGCATGGCCTGGGCCACCTGGCCAGACAACAGAGACCCAGGTAGGACCGCCCAGAAGGGGCCGGGGCTTATGACCAGGGACAGGAGGAGCCAAGCCCTAAAGAGGTGATGCACTGGAGGAATTCTCCTCATTCCTCCTTGTCCCAGGTCACATCCCACAAACCTCACCCTCGTAAAAGCAGGGGAATGTGGGGGGTATAGGGATCTTGCTGTCCCACTAAGGGGAGTCGTCTTAGGGAACGAGAAGGAATTTCCCATTTGTTTTTTCCGCCACTGGGTTTTCTGGGTTTTTGCCTTCTCCAGCAAGGTGGGAGTATGTTCTAGTAATGGTAGGCTAGGGATCAGAAAGGTAGGTGTCACAGTCATGCAACCTATGTAAGTGGCGGCTTGATAAGTCTTGGAACGCTGTGGGAGGGGGGTAACGGGATCACATGTCTTGACCAGCCAGATCTCCCGGCAGCTGACAGGAGGGTAGGCCTGACAGCTGGAGTCCGGATGGCACCCTCTTTGGGCAGCATCCCACGGCATGTCCAATCCTCTGATGGGGAGCAGCTAGCCACAGCCAGTCATATAGCCATCCCTCATGCCCCAGAGGTTGTTGCCCTCATGGGGCCCTGGCTGACAGTAAGGCGGCTCTCCCTGGGAGAGAGAGGGTCAACCATCAACAATCTAGTTGCTCCATGGTGAGCCAGATTCTTTCCAAGGCTACCTAGCTGTGCACATCATGCTGAAGTGAAAGTATATATTGATAATTGGTTTATAAATAAAACACATGGCTGTGGACATTTCTCCAAAGCTTGTTGTCAGTCTGTTCAGGTGAATGAGGTATATGCTCTCAAAAGACAAAGTTCCAAATGTCAGTGGTCTTCAAGAGCTGAAAAAACAACTCCAGGTAGTGCCCCCTTTCTATAACTAGTACATTTGAGAACACTGGTACAGGTGTTAATTTCACTGTGCCTTAATTACTGTATTATGCTCCACAAGGACCTGCCCAGTGGTCAGATTCAGCGCCTGCAGCTAGTACAGAACACAGCAGATCATTTTCCAAATTCCTTTAGGAAATCAGAAATACTGTATTACTCTGGTGTTAAGGGAACTGGACTGGCTGCCTATAAGAAGATCAACTACCAAACCCTTAATGGACTGGGTCAATTCTACCTCTGTAACCTTCTGACCTCTCTCTTCCAGAGAGAGCTCTCCATTCAGGGGACAAGGAGCTTCCAAGTGTTCCTAGCTCACAGCTGAAATCCATGGGGGAACTGAGAATTTGGTAATGTGGCTTCTGTCCTCTGGAATCCCCTCATGCCTCCATTAGGACCTTTGTTAGTAAGATCAGCTTCAATGAAGAAGTCAACAAGTGGCTTCTTAGTGCAGCCTTTTTTCACAGTATTGTTCAAACCAGGAGGGAGCTCTCAATAAAGTCAGGTGCTGGAAAGTGTAATAACAGAAAAGAATGAAGACCACACTCCAGGCTTAGTGAGAAAATATACCACTTTACTTAATATAAAATAATTTTTACAACAGCAATTGCAGGGTCACATACCAACAAAACATAGCAGCCCAGTGCTTCAACCCTGCAATTGCTGTTGTAAAAATTATTTTATATTAAGTAAAGTGGCATATTTTCTCACTAAGCCTGGAGTGCGGTCTTCATTTTTTTCTTTTTTCACAGTATTACCTGAACTGATGTAGTGGGAGTTCTGTTTATTTAGATCAGCGTTATGTAATGTTTTGTGCTTTTTAAATGTATATTGTCTGTCTGACCTGGCAGTCATGTGGTTTGGTTCCTACCTTTCTAAATAGCACAAGCCAGCCTAGGCCAGTGACACTTATTCTCATCCCATCTCATCAGAGCTGGTGCCCCCAATGCTACACTCTTGGACCCATCCTCTTTTCCATTTTACTCCCCCAAAATCAGTGTCTACTCGCACATCTACATGTATGTGGATGACAGTACTCTTTGCTTTCCGGGCCTTGGTCCCAGACCTGGAATTGTTGCATTGGAAGGACTTTGACAGAGTTCAACACTGGTTCCACTCAAACAAACTCATGCCTAATGCCAGAAAGACTGTCTCTATGACCTCTGGCACAATGCAGCAATGCAGCGGGTAAGATGGCTCCATCACACACACTAATCTTCAGGACACTAAATGGGGTCCCACTTGAAGCTGCACCTCACTTTAAGTATTTCAGTGTGTGGCTAGATCAGCACCTCAGCTTCTCAACCCACAATGACACCATTCATAAAAAAACAAACAAAAAAAAAAAGAAAACCTCTGCCTCAAACTAGGCAAGCTGTACTGCAACAAATCTTGCTTTCCACTCCTGGTCTGCCACAGTTATCCTCAATAATATCTTGCCAGTGTCTAACTATGCAGATGTGGTTTCCAGTGCCGTCCACAAATCTACTCTGGCCAGTCTAGATACCAACCCATTTCCATTCCTTCTGTCATTTTACCCTATATGCCCCGCCCCTTACCCATCAGTGCTCGCTTTATCTTAACCTCTCTCATTCCTCCCTTCAAGCCTGATGTCTCTCCAACTGTTTCTCTTTCATGGCTCAGTATTGCTTTGCTACCATCCCCTTCCTACCTCTCCTCTCCTCTCACTCCCTCCATCCCGCCATCTTGTATTTTTGTACTTATGTTTATTTATTTCACCAATAAAAAGCTCTGTTGAGCACAAAGATGCACGGCACTGAGATATAGAAAACATAGAACACAAAACACAGTATTCACAAGAGTAAGTTCACTAGGTTCACAACTCTAGGATTATATATAGAAATATACAGTATACAGGACATGGCTAGATATCTAAACTAGCAGTAAGTGCAACTAGTCATTACCTTATCCTTCGTTCCTCTGACACTTGCTCTTTCTATATCCCTCACTGCAAAAAATTCCCCGGTCAGTCCTCCTTTTCCGTCTGCTTTACTACTCTGTGGCATGATCTTCTGCTTGTCCATCTCTCGACCTCCCTTTCCTCTCTTAAACCACTCCTACAAGCTCATCTCTTCCTACCCTGCTCCTGCAGCTGGCCACTCACACTGATATATCACCTTCCACTGGCCACCACTGCACCCCCCCCCACACTGATCCACTTCTTTAATGTTTTATTACCATTCACACATGTCAATTTTTGCAGATCTGCACCACTACTTTAACGCTTCCACTACTTGAATTATTTTAATGATTACCATTAACAATGCAAATGTTTGCACTTTTGCAAATTTGTGTACCTTGCACCATCTGATATTCTATACTATATAACACTGCACTTCTCACTTTATTCCATACTGTACTTTGCATTTGTCACTTTCTTTATTGCATTTCTTACCACCTTGTAAGCCCCAGTTTCCTTGGAAATAAATGCTGCTCGTCTCTTTCAAGCAACAAATTTTAAGTAAATAAAGGCTTGTAAAGCACTCTGAAATTCTTAGAAGGGCACTAAACAAAATAAATAAATAAATAAATAAATAAATAAAGCATTGACTACAGTCCCAGCAGATTCTGTTAGCTTTTAGCACTACCACCAATACTACTGTCCCAGCAAATGCTGGTACACATCCCTTCACTGCAGCCATTAGTGTCCTAGCAGATGCTGGCAGAGTTGTGTTACTGCAATCATTACTGTCCCAGGATCTTAGCAAGAGCTGGGACACTTTCCTTACCTCATACAGCAGTATCCCAGTTCATGTTGGGAGACCTCCTTCACCACAGCCACTACTTCCTGGGACTTGGTACAGACAGACTGTGGAACCATACCAGACCAGGGGCTGGATTTTCATACATCCCGAAATTGGCACAGGTACGGGGGAAAACTGCTGCAAGCGAGGCTTCACTTGCAGAGCCACAGTCCCTCCCCCCCACATGTGCCACATTTTCAAAGTGGGAGCCAGTTTACAACCGGCTTCCCAATTTACAGCAACTTGTGGACATTTTTTCAGCACAGCTGCGCCAAAATGTTATGCCTGCTGGGACCAGGCATAACATCTCCTGCAGCTGCACGGGCTGCAAATACCAAAATCTGTAGGTGTGGAGAATTTGGTCTGCATTAGCCAGCTGCAGAATGAGACTTAGTCCCCTGCCGGGCTGAAAATCCAGCCCTGTCAGACTGAGCACATGTTGCACAACTTTTGACAGTCTGGTCAGACTAGCCACTCAAGCCATTCTGGCTTTTACCAATCTGGTCCTGTCCGGTTCTCACCTGGTACCAGACTGCCAGAACCATACCAGACAGATCAGTGACAGTCTGACCAACAAAATTCGCACAACTTGCACCTGGTTCGCTTTTTACTGATTTGGTCCACTTCTGGCAATCTGGTTTTCATCCATGCCTCTACTGTCCCAGCAGATGCTTGCAGAGTTACTACAGGCACTACTGTCCCAGCAGATCCACAAGAGCTGGGAAACATTCCTTTCCAGTCACTAGTGTACTAGCACATGCTGGCAACGTTCCTTAACCACAGGCAGTACCATCACCACAGCTCCAAATCTGAAGGGACACTTTACTTTACATCATACACTACTGTCCCAGCACATGCTGGGGCACTTCCCTTCACCACAGGTACGAATGACTCAACAAATTCTGGCAGAGTTATATTACCGCAAGCACTACTGTGGTAGTAGATCTGCATCAGCTAATGCACTTACCTGGTGTACTACAGTGACAGCTCATGCAGTAAAATTTATATCACTGCAGGCAGGACTATCCCAGCAGATCACATCTGATGACAGTTCTGTTACCTTAGACACCACATTCCAACAGCACTATTGGATAACTCCAATGTGCAGCTATTAGATCAGAGCACCAGCTATAAAATCAGTGGTGGAGTGTCTCCTTCATGTGTTTTTTTGTTTTTTTGGGGGCATACTGAGACGGTTTGATTTACCATCCTTGTATAAGCAGATCTGCTGTAAGTTCTCTTTCCTCAGACACTCGAACAAGCTGATGCTTGAACATTCCCATTTATACAGACTAGTCCCAGCAGATCTGTCTCAACTGGGACTTTTTATTTTATTTTTTTTTTTGGACAGTAATACCTTAATTATTCTGCATATTTATCACCTAAGGTATGTCAGACAGACACATGATAGACCACGAAAACACTGTGTGCAACACTGACTATCTGGGGAAACCCACCACTGTACTTTTCCTTAAAGTTTTTTGCAGTCTATCCGCTCCACCCTACCTGGGTTCACCCACTACTGTGCCCTTCCTAAGGGATTTTGCGGCTTACAGTCAGACCCGATCTACACCCTGTCTGGGCTGCCAATTCTTCACTCCTAATACTCAGGTTACCCCTCCCTGGCAAAATGAACCTTATAGCAGCAACTCTTGTTATAGGCTTCCTCTTAACAGGGCTCTCCTTACTATTGGAGTCCTGTGCATTTATACTTGCTCTAGTCCAGGCTGCCCTATCCTAATTTGGAAGCAGCCCTATCTTGCCCTTGCCACCTCAGCAAGTTGTGAACCCTGCACCAATCCCTCACTTTACCTGGCCCTCCTGGAAAAAGGGAGGGCTGCTTCCCGGGTGCTTTTATATCTGCATTGGCCTTCCATGGTTATTCTCCACCCAACACTAGCATGATCATCCTAAGTTCCCTGAACCCTTTACTGCTGCTACCCCTAACAGGAGATGCTTATCTCAAACCTGGCCCAGTTATTCTCACACACACACACACACACACACACACACACACACACACACACACACAAAATGGTCAACAGGCATGGCCTAAAAACAGTGCACATTAATGTCTGCAGCCTCCTGTCCAGACTCCCTGAGCTGGAAGCTTCGGTATCCCTCTGCAACCCAGATGTTAATGGCATAACCAAAGCATGGTTGAAACCCTCCACATCCAACTCCAGCTGCCACATTAGTGGCTTTACTGTGATCAGGCAGGAGAAACAGCTCCAAAAAAAAAAGTGGTGGGGGGAGGGAATACTTTTATTCATCAGGGAGAGTGTCACCCTAATTTCTAGTGGCACCAATGATTACTCTGTATGTCAGTGGATCATCACTGAACTCCCACTAGAGTCTAAAAATACAAACAAAAAAAAAAAAAAAAAAACGTATATTGGTTGCTGCTACAATCTCCCTACAGGTGGTTTACCTGGCTTGGCCCAACTGATGGAGAGTAAGAGTACAGGTCACTGCATCCCTATGAGGGAGATCATTATTCTGGGGGATTTATTAAACTGGCTGCACAGAACCCAAATAGAGTGTTGTGAAATACTGAAGCAACTTAATCTCTCCCAACTTATTAAAACCCCCACCCACGTCAACCATAGGTATTCAAACCACTCCATCCTGGACTGGATACTCGCAAATCGTGATGATAGGACTCCTGCCCAGAGGATCCTATCTGGCTCCATCAACAACCACTCCACAATGTTTTGCATCTGGTCTAGCAAGCACCCCTACCCTACCCAAAAAGTTTCTGGCCAGTAGAGATTTTCTCTAATTATGATGATGTTCTCTGCTCGTTCCTGGACCTTAGTGCAGTCAACTGGTCAGTCCTACACACTTTGTCCGATGTTAACCCTGTTCTGGGCTGCTTCACTGCTGCCCTAACCACAATCCAGGACAAGCACTAACGACCCACACAGTGCAGGGTGGGAACACAAGATGGCTCTCTAAAGTCGTCCTCAGGAAAATGAAGGAGAGGGATGCCATACGAGTGACTCAAAGCCACTCCCTCCCTCCCCCTATTCTTGGAACAAATACAGACGACAGCACAACCTTTGCGAGTAAGAAGTGAAATCCTGCAAGGCCAAATATCTTAAAAATCTACAGTCTCATAACTTTGGCAACTCCAAAAATTTCTGGACAGCAGTGAAGTCGCACATTAAAACCCGGGATCAAACAAAACATTATCAAAGCTGGAAACTGGGGCTAGGTCCCTAATTGACCCCTTCAAAGTCACTGAAAACCCCAAACACAAAATTCACAGACTTGTCAGACTACTTGGGTAAGCTTCATCCCAAGGACCCTTCCTGCACTCTTAACTGTCGGTTCACTGGTAGCCCCAGCATTCCACCCTTTCACTGAGATTCATGAGCTCCTTAAGGCCCTCACCAACCATGGTAGTACTGGCAGCGACGGAGTCTGCCCGAGGTTTCTTAAATTAATGACCAATAGGATTGTTAAACCTCTGGCCAATGTATTTAATCTATTCCTGACCTCATCTTTACCCTCAATATGGAAGCAAACCAAAGTGGTCTCCATACTGAAGTCCAGTGACCCCACCCTCTTTGACAAAGTACAGTTACGTAAGAATTTACCACAACAGTTTATCTTAGAGAGGCGCTCTTGCAGCAGGTTACACCATAAGGACTGAAGTCGGCAGGCACCAAGACCCCACGGAAAACTTCTAAATAGCAGTCTATAGCGGGGGACCATCCCCTGACATCAGCCCGCACCTCGACGTCTCCTATAGTATAAAAGGGGCAGTCCGCCAGCACCACCTCAGTTCTGCTGCCGGAGACCTCGGCAAGCACAGAAAATGGAGAACCAAGGCATTCCTCCGAAAATGAGGAAAACTAAAAAAGATGGAGAAGCAGTCACCAGGGGATGAAGGAAGAGAAAGCAGCAACTGCTGCAAGAGCTCCTGTTGAAGATCTATTATTATGGTAAGTTCTTACGTAACTGTACTATCTCACTTTGAGGGGGCTCTTGCAGCAGGTTACACCATAAGGAAACCCAGAAACCCTAAGCCACAAGTGGTGGCACAGGCAAATTCCCATAACCGCAGCTCTGTCTGCAGAGTCCACAGAATCATAGAAGGCTCTCACAGGACATGGGTTCCCATGTCGGAGCCTGACTTGAGAAGGTGCAGAAGCTCAGTCTTCCCAGGGAGATCCGGATGAGCCTGAACCACCTCAAAAGCCTTTTCCCACAGGGCGTTCTGATACTTAATCATGTGGGCCAGGAAGTTGAGGGAATGAATGGCACAAGTGGCCAAGGAGTAGACCTTGTTGCCGAAACAGTCTATCTGCCTAGAGTCCTTATCAGGAGGCTGAGTACTGGAGGTGTTGGACTTGTTTTAAACAGTTATCGGCCGCACTGATAATGACTGAGTTAGCCTCTGGGTGTTCCCCATAGGAGGTTTCATCCCTTGGGGCATTATGGAATTGATCTGCCTTTTTGGACGTTGCCAGCATAGAGGACAGGTGATTCCAGACCACCCTGTTGACATCATTGAAGTAGTCTATGAAAGAGAGAACAACTAGAGACAAGGACTCCTTATGAAGGAAAGTGGCTAACCAACGTCGCTCTGGGTCCACTTCCTCAGTGTCCCTGCCCATGAGGGCCTGGATGTGCCTCATCACATCCATAAACGTTGGGTCATCTGGAGGAGACCACAGAGTGTCCTTGGGCTCCTCCAGTTCTGAAGGAACATCTGAATCTCCCAGAATCATCATACGAGGAAAAGAATAATATTCCCCTGATTCACCCAAATCCATTGAGGAAGAGGATGAGCGCAGAGGCTTAGGCTTATGAGGCCTAGAACGACCAGTGTCTGGCTGAGGCATAGGCTCCGTGGAAGTAGACCTCGGAGCCTTCTTAGGAGGAGCCTGAGAAGTTGGAGTCTCCTTCAGGGCCTCCTTGTCTTTAAAATATGCCTACCAAGCTGCAAACAGTGGGTTAATCTCTGCCGGTGGGAACTGGGGTAAGGCTTGGGTAACCGGCTTCTGTGGGGTAGGGTTGGAAGGCACTGGCGTTGGGTTCATCAGGTTGCTATAACCCTAGTGTCAGCTCCACTGGTGCTGGGTTAACCCGGCATTTGGTCCCGAGGCAAAGAACCCCCTGGAGTCAGTGTAACTGGGTCGATCAAAAGGTCAGGCGTCGGTCCCACTGGCGTCAGTTGTGTGAGGTCAGGAGACGATGGTTGCATCATGTGGGTCAGTATGAGGAGCCAGCAGCAACAGAACACGTGTCAGCGGATGCCGGTCTGGGTAAGCAGCCAGCGCCGGCCTGGAGGAAGAAGCCCAAATAGGGGAGCCAACTCCCCACACGGGCAGAGGCCTCGCCTTCTGGGGAGGAGACTGCATGCCCCATGACGTAAGAGACGCCAGTCCCAGACTTTGAATCTGACTTCACAGATGCCTTGACCGGGAGGGCGACGGGCAAGGACCTGCCACCCAAAGCAGAAGATCCGGTCAAGCCACCTAGCTGAGTACCCATGTTCAGAATGGACCCGAGCTTCAGGGGCTGAGAGACTGAGGTCAGAGACCTGAGTCCCAAAGAACCACCGCCCAACACAGAAACCAGAGTGAGAGGGTTTAACCACTGGCAGCCCAGAAGGAGCGAGGGCTGACGCAGTCGAAGCGGCAGACCTCCCGCAGGGTGACATCCCCTAATCTGTGCCCAATTTGCACAGGGACCTGGAGCGGAAGCAGACTGAGTTTCTCCCTAAGCTTCCCGTTGTTTAGTGCTTTCAAGACTTCTTCAATCCTCACTGAAGAAGTGTAGGCCCTGAGGCTAGGGAAAAGGAGGTACTCCTGGTGAAGCTCCTTTTCCATTGAAAGACATTTCTGCTGCAGCAGGAAGGATCCCAGGGTCTACTGGCAGTGAAGCAGGGTGTGTTGACTGCAGACTTGGCAGTGCTGGCAGGCCACAATGTCATGATTCGAGGCCTGGAAAAGGCAAGTAAGAATGCAGCAGTAAACGTCGCCCGTGGGGCAGCTGCTTGCCACAAGCGCACTTCGTTCACTGCCATTCGATAGACAAGGAAGGAGAAGAAGACATGCACAAAAAAAATACTGAAAAAGAAAAATAAGAAAGCACGGGTAACACAGGAAAATGTCAGTCACCTTGAGCAGAAGGCATCCGTGGAGGTCCGACTTGTGTGGGTCGATAGCAGGAAAAGAACTGAGGTGGTGCTGGGGGACTCCTCCTTTAATACTATAGAAGACGTCAGGGGCGGCAGACGTCAGGGGGCAGTCCCCCGCTATAGACTGTTAGCTAGAGGTTTCCTGTGGGGTCCTGGCCCTTCCGCCATTAGGGCTCATCGTAAGTGCCAGTCATTAGGATGCCACAAGGGAAATTCACCATACCCTCCCCAAGGCCCCCCGAGTTAGAATAAATAGAAGGTGTGGTGAGCACAGCCCCCACAAAAGATGGGACAACAAAATCTGGACTTGCCACCCTAATGACAGGGCACGTCCCAACGGGTGGTGGAACCGGGTCCTAGTGCCTGCCGGCTTCAGTCCTTATGGCATAACCTGCTGCAAGAGTCCTCTCGAGGTGAGACCTACCATTCCATTCCCATCCTCTCACATGAGGAACATCCTCAAAAATGTTGTCTTTCAGCAAGTCTCAGACCATGTTCTCATGCACAGCATTCTATCTCTCCCCAACAAAATGACTTTAGGAAGGCCCAGAGCACCACCACCACATTAGCATGTTTCACTGATCAAGTTTTCTGAAGCATGGATGAAGGCAAACTAAACAGGTGCCATCTCTGAGGATCTTACCAAGGGTTTGGATTTAGACCACAGCATCCTAATAAACAAACTGCACCGTACTGGGCTCTCCGCCACGACCACATCCTGGTTTCACAATTACCTTTCTGGAGAACCCAGGTGGTCTGCATGGAGTGGGCACCTCCAACACACTGGGGTTCCAAATGGGGGGCCCCTCCCCGAGGGATCCATACTTGGGCCGATTCTGTTCTCCTTAGTTACAGACTCACTCCCCAAGGACTGCACAGAATGCAACACACTGCTATATGCCGATGACATGATCCTCTTCCACAGTGATAAGACCCTAACTGAAATATCCTCCACCCTCACAGAGGAGTTTGGTGCCACCCAGCATTAGTTCCTAGAAAACAGACTCTTAGACAATGCCAAGAAGACAAAAGCCATGCTGTTTGGATCGAAACCCAGACTAAATGGTGGGCAACTGACACCAAACCCCTACTCGTCCTGTCCCCCGATGGCACCTTCCTTGAACAAGTATCTGCCTTCAAATATCTGGGGGTCACTTTAGGCCCTTCCTTGACCTTGAGACCATATCAGACTCACAGATGCATGAACCAGAAACTGGAGGCTAGCGTCCAGCTCACGGACATTATGACACCAGGAGTAAGGCTTGTCATTGCCCAAGGTACATTACTCCTCCTTCTGAACTACTGCTCCCTTATTTATATACAAATCTTCCCTCCTACTGTACCTGCCCAGATTAAATGAAACTTACAACATCTGCAGGTTTGCTTTGAGGACCCCTTACTCTACACATCACTGCTCCCTCTATCAGGCCTTCAGCAGGCTCTCCCCGCAGGCCCACTCTGAATACCTACTAGGCTGCATCAGAGATAAATCCATTTGGGGAAAAAGTGTCATGCCCACATCTTCCATAATAAAACCTAAGTCATATCCCCATGGCCTCAGGTCATCCTACATCCTTCCTCAGGTCATCCTACAGCCTTCTCATAGACTGCCCCCAAGTTGCCACATGTATGGGTTAAAAGGCCTTCGCTGCCACCCCGAGTCACTCAAACAGCTTACCGACTCCCCTCCACTCTTTAGGATCATACTCCTCATTCAAATCATAATATAGGGACACTCTCTTAGCTGTACATGCCTACAGTTGTCTCTCCTGACACAGAGTCCTAATAGCCCTGCCCCTTACACAGTGTCCTAATACCCCTGATTAAGTTCTAGCCAAACATGATGGTTTTTATCTGTGACACAGTGCTGCTATGCTGCTACTGTATGTATACTCTGTAAATTATAGTCTCATTATTATTTATTGCCTGAATTCTCCGTTATGACCCAACGTTCATTTCCCCTCTACTAAATCCGATGTCTGTATAATCAACTGTATTGTAACTAGGCCGGCCCGGTGGCGCTGAGGGTTGAGGCACTGAACGCCACACCCCGTGCCATGCCTGTGACCCAATTCGGGAATGAGCTTGGGCCATCAGGAGTTGGCAGGGGAGGAGAGGATTGAGCATCCGGAGGACAGCTCTCCTCTCCTGGGGAGGGTAAGGGTATGAATCCCTGGCACTAGTGACACCCAGTGGAGACTGGGAGTGCGACAGCCTGGGGATCATGCTGATGTTGGGTAGGAGCAATGGTGGACGTCCATGGGAGGGGCGTGGGAGCACGCTCAGCCTGTGCTGGATGTGACTGCATGGCCATGCTCCTGGGGGGGGGGAAATCATGCTCACGAACATGGAAAACACCCGTTGGCTGGGAGGAAGACATCGCCTGCCCCCACCTCCAGCTCTGGACCCTGCCCACTGTATCTCATCTATCCCTCAGCCTCCGCCCGAGGAGTATCAGAAGCGGTAGCGCCGAGGAGCTGAAGGCAGCCCAGCTCAATGAGGCGTGGACCGGGGGACTCTCCAGAAGTGTGTCGCAGGTAGAGGGAGAAATCGAGAATACTGCTTAGGAGGGTCTCAGAAGGAGGGCATAGGCAGGACAACTAATGAGGCTCCAGCCAGCGGTGACAGGAGGGAAAAACAATTGGTAAAAAAATAAATAAATAAATACACACACAACTACCTGTATTGTAACTATCTAATGTATCTTGACACGCATGTGCTTTTTCCATTACCTTTGCTGTGCCACCGTCATGGCCCAGGTCATGCCTGAAAACAGTCCCTGGGATCAGTGCACCCACCAAATTAACAAATAAATAAAATAAAATAAAAATATTATTAACAACACAGGAGTGCATGCATCCATAAAAAAAGAGGTGCGCAAGTTCACCCTGGCCTCAGGTCCCTCCCAACAGCAGAGTACACAATAAGAAGGCAACATCAGAAGTGCTTATGCATCTCATCTGTTAACATTACTGCTTCATATTTTTCATTTACTAGACACTCTGCAGATTGTTGCCTCATACTTTTTCAAGCTGTCTAATACATTACACTGAGCTGTGCCATCTCCAGTACATGTTGCTGCCACTTTACTGTACATGCACAGCAGATACTGTCTGGGAGTAAACAGGACCAGTCATGGTTGACATGGTGGTGTGAGAGGAGTGCATTATGCTCCCTTATAAAATGGGCAAAACAATTCTTGAATCCTGATTGGCTGAAGTCCTTTCCAGCCATGTCCTTATCAGGACATAACCTTACAACGGGCACCACTATTTGTGCCAACCAAGACGCAGCACATAGAGAATCAATCCCTGCCACCGCTCTCCTGCTGCACCTCCTCAGCTAGCATCCAACGGCACAGCTGCAGCGAGACAGCGGTGGCAGCAAGAGAGAAACAAACAATAAAGTCAGTGTGTCCAAGGTTCCCCATTACTGCACAAACCCAGAACTTTTAATCATGTGAACATCTTACTTTCTTTTAGTGACTGACAGTTCATTCCGTCACAGCTCCAGCTGCAGCTCCCGTTGCCGAATACTTTAACCAGTACATACGGACCATTTGATAAATCTCCGGACTCCACCCTCCTACCCCAATTCTTCCCAGCCTTTAAACAGGAGCCGCAGCAACAGACAAGTCCCCACAACAAAATTCAGCATAGTTCTCAACTGAACCCATTACTAACACCACAGAAGTGAAATGAGTCTTTTCTACCCTAGTGTTTCTGTTTGACAACCACAAAGCCATGTACGGCAGCCACAGAAGGACATGCTCGCTCCCAGTGAAGCCATCCTTTTAAACATAAATTAAATCTTATAAAGTGACTGAATGGGACGAAAGTGACCCAATAAAAAAAATAAATAAATAAAAAGACAAAACAAATGGCTTGTGTATCTTGGGGTGGGTAGGGGTGAGGGTAACATCACAGTAAATACCTTACCTGATATGGGACTGCTCACTCCCACTCGCTGTAAGTGTAACCGAGTGGGCAAACTAAGAAATATTAAACAAACAAATAAATCTTTTTTTTTTTTTTTTAATTCTCCCCTTGGCTTCCCCATCCTCCAACTCCTTCAGAGCACCTAGGCTTTTACCTACTGCCTCCTGACCCCCTACCACCAGCCACCAAGCCCCCCAAGCATGCCCACAGAGTTTGTTTTGTCACTACACAGACCACCAATGAAGAGCCAGGTTTGAACGCATGCTGTCTGCAAAACATGAGCTCAGGACTGATGGATGTTTCATGGTCTTGGTACTGTAGAACTTCTGACCCATTCCCAGTAGAAAATACACAATTATCTGGGTAATGGTGAACCAATAATGAATTGTTCATAGACTCCTAAAGGGTGCTTCGATGTCCAATTTCAAACAAAAAACAACTGGAGTCTGCGGTTCCATAAAATCCTTTCTTTTATTCCAGTTCAAATACCCCTACGTTTTGCTCCAATGAGCTTGTTCACGGGGTTCATAGAAATCTATTGAGAGACAAATTAACAATTAATTTATATCCTAATTATTTCTCTGAATAATTTTTTATAATATTAATTTCAATTCCATAGATCTACCCGGTAAATATATTCCTGTGTGTTTCAATTCATTCACTCTTCAAACAACTATTCTTTTTTAACTTCTTCCTAAAACGGAATGTGAAATGACAACACGTAGTTTTAATGACGCTTAAAGCAGCAGACGTGTCACAAATAGTAACAAAAGTTGTAACACTTTAAAGCCCCCATAACCCGCTTACCTGGGGAAAAAAGAACTTTTTCACAGTGCTTCCTCTATATTATTAGCAGCTTCTGAGAACATTGAAAAATATATTCATAAAACCTTCACGGTTTAAATGCCAAATTTACGCGTTTTCAACACAAAAACTCTTCATTAGAACAATATGAAATCCAGCTTACCTTCTTTTAGCGTACTCACAAAAAATATCAGAAGCACTTTAACTTTGCACTGACGTTACGAATTTAGACCGAAATATTTAAAAGACTTGTAAGAAACGTAATGGCGTTTGCTGGCTGAAACGCTGTGGTGTTCACCCTTGGCTGCAATCCCTCTTGAACAGCCTGAATTTCCCGCGGGTGTGACGATCACATCCCGGTGACTCTCGCCGGTTACAGCTGCTAAGCAACACAACACTCTTTCCCTTACCATAGGGAATGAGCGCTGTTAGTTCAGGCTGCTCTAAACATTTCCCAGTAGTCCATGTGAAGTCAGAGGGCTCTGTGTTACCCATGTTAATTTACATTTTGTTTCTGGCTGTTGGTTGAATTTTGGCAGCACTTGCTGCTGTTAAAACATGCCCCAGTAGGCTTAATGTCCTTCTGTCTTTACCCTGCTGCCTTCCCTGGGGCCTGGATTACTGCAGTAGTTATAAGCACACTGCCCACTTTGTTGTCGGGATGCCACAGAGAAGAGATGATAGTATGCTAGTTGAGCGATTCTGTCTCTCTGTCTCTCCCCCCAGGCCCCAGTGTGCACTCACAACAGGGTGCTCCTGCACCGAGTCCTTGTTCGTGGCTCCGCTTGCTAAACCCAAGCAATAGGGAGAGCTGCAGCTGGTTTGCACTCAATGGTGCACATCTGTCCTGGTTCCGGCCCCACAGCACAGTCCCGGGACTGGGAATGCAGGTGCCACATGGGGCCAGAAAGATCTAAGGGCAACTGTTGGGACAGCAGTGACCAAGGTAAGGAAAATGTTCCAGCAGATACAAATCTGCATGATCAGTAGTGCGTGCAGAAGCACGACTCTGCCAGCTTCTGCTGGGATGCTAGTGCATGCGGAGAAGGGAAGTGCGGTATATACACAGCAGGCCAAGTGTCCCAGCATCTGATGAAACAGTGGACACTCCCAGATAAAAAACAAAACCCAACCTTTAAAACTCCATCTCCGGGACGGGGGGCTTACACTCACTACAATACTAACACTCAGTGCACCGTCTCACAGCATATGGGTATAAACATCAGACAAGGCAAATTTACAGGTTTAAAAACACCTTGGTGTGATATTTATTTTTCAAAAGTTAGAAAAACAATAAATGAAAACAAAAAAGAACTGCAAAAAAAAAAAAAAAAAAATCACTACTTAACATCAGTAGTTTCTCACATAATACAGTCCTGGATCTTACAGCTCCCAAGACCCTTCTCATCTGCATTCAATAGCTTGTCTACAAAATCGGTAAAACCTCTCTCTCTCTCTCTCTCTCTCTCTCTCTATCTCACTCAGGGCTGAGCCCCACTGGGCTGAACTGAAGTGAACTCAGTGAAGGTTTTTACATCTTTTGGTGGGGTCACCTGACTGAGCCCTTTTCTATTTACATGTCTGGACATGCTGTTTCAAAACCAAGCGGGGGTTGTTTCAGGGGATTTCCTGGTTCAGTTAAAGGTACAGTGCATATCGCCACAGATACTGACTCTATATCTCTGATCCACAGTGACTAAGCATTTTTATAAAGTATACCATATTCTCATACATAGAACCTTATACAGTAACAGGTTTATAGAATGAATTTACGAAAATACCTTAAGGATTTCTTATAAATGTCCTAATCATGAAATTGTTTTATATGACTTCTGAATCCTGTTTCTTTAAAAAGGCTTTAATAACTGTATTCATTCCTATTTAAAATAGCCTTCATGCTTTTTGTACACAAAATGCACGTATGCACTTTTACACAACACCGCTCCCGGTGTTTGGCAACATTCCAGGGACTGGATGGATGGAAATGGAAAAAGAATGAAGAGAGAACTAGTAGGAAGTTTAGTAGGGACAGTAAAGAGCAATGCTAGGTGGCCAACCAAGGGTAGGGTAGAGGAAAAAGAAGAAATGCAAAGAGAAAAGTGTTACCTGTTGCTAGGAAACAAGGAGGTGGAAAAGTGGGCCATCATTCACAGCCGAGGGTGTAGCCTAACTGTGCCACACACACCTGCTGAGCAAATATCCTACTATAAAAAGAGCATTTGAGGCCTGGAGGACAACAATTGTATCCCGCTACAAAAGACTCCTTTCTAAATGTAGCAAGGCTCAAGGGGTGGGATCGGATGCAGAGGAAATATGCACCCCTGGTTCTGGATATCATAGGGTGCCCTGATGGTGTGCACTGTGCACACAGGGGGCACTCCGCAGCTTTTCCTGGCCCTCAGCATGTGCAACTATCATGCAACTGTCTTTGGGTACCGAAATTCAAAATTTGGGAAATATTATGAGATTACGCCCTACTAATGCCATCAGTAATTTCTGTGCAAGAAACTGGCAAATTAATAGGGGCTTTCATGCTTGTGTAGTGTGATACAAAACTGGTTGGTGGAAAAGAAAGGCAAACTGCTACTACACTGTTGATCAAATGATCATTTGGGCAGTTTTTGCCAACCTGTGGGCATCGCCTACCACCCTGCATGCCACAATGACTCGCCCATGAAAGTCCCTATAAATCGAAAGGAACAAACCATTAAAACATCGGCATGGAGGGAGGGGGAGATTAAATTCTTTAGGCGTACCAACACAAATGCACACACAGTATATTACAGAATGGCAAGAATAAATGCTGGCCTCCAATTGGTCAGTGTGGTACTGGATCCGTGATGTTATCCCAGCATAACATCACGGATCTAGTCCCAGCACACAAACGACAGCATTAAATGTGAAAGAAATCACTCAGCAAAACTGAAGTCATCAGAGTGATCGGCTTCATGGTCAGTTCCGTAGCCCCCTTTACTGTGTCCTGCTGCTCAAACAGCCAGATAAGAATATCACTGTGATTGTGTCAGATGAAGCAGAAAGTTTAATTTACCTCCAAGTCCCCCAAGCATTAAAACAAAACATGGAATTCTTTGGTTTCTTCCCCGAACCTAGCATCTTCAGTCAACTTTGAAGGCCGTAACTGCTGGTCACGCAGTACACCGATGCGCTACAGATTGCAGGGAAGAAACCTGAGCTCAACATTTAACTTCAGTTTCTCTAAATAAACTACCACGCATCTTTCATCCCTCCTTAAAAAAATAAATAAATAAATAAAGCCAATCCATACCTTCAAACAGCATTTCGATTCCACCACCACCAGCTGTACAGCGACCACTTTGAAACAGCCCACTCCCACTTGTTCCACATACATCGCAGCTTATCAAAGAAACTGCCGCACTGCTTACAGGAAAGTGAAGGAGTAAAAATAAATAAAAGAAATGCTCCTGCACTGTCCTCAAAATTGAACTAACAGCACAAAGCAAGGAACTTACCAACAGCAACTGAGAACCAGAAGTCTCTCCCATGCTACTGCGCTCCCTGCAGATCGCGATCCTCATTACTGTATATTTTTAAAATTAAATGCAACCCCTCATTTCCCTGGGGTTTTGGTCCACCCCCCATTCTTTTTTTGTATTGGGTCCAGTTTACTGGTTTGGCCATGTTTTAATCCTCTCCTGCCAGCCCCTGCGTTAGTTACAGAGAGAAAGCGGAACCGGAGGAGCTGGTTAATGGAGCCGTCGGCTTTGGAAAGGGCACTGCGGTGCCGGTGAGCTCCGAGCATGCGCAGTAGTGCAAATTCTTGTACAGTCATTTCAGCGGCCTTTGGGGTTGCCTATCCAGTGGTCCTGGTCCCTGGGAAAGGCAAGAGAGGGACAAGGGACATTGGTTAAAGGAGAGAGGCAACTGGGAGAAAGGAAAAATTGTTTTTGCATGTGCCAATCGCACACGAGTATTCAGATGTTGCCTCATGAATATTAATGAGGTGGCGTCTTCTGAAGTAGCGGGAGCCTGTCTACCACTGGGGCACAATGGTAGTGCTAGCGACAGGCAGGGAAAAGGGAATAAACATTAAAACGTGTGCAAGGGAAAAGGAAAGACTGCTAGTCTGTGAGGGTGAATAAATTAAAAAGGTTACACGGACTGCAGCCAGAGATTGGGGGCTATGTGTGTGCTGCCCTGGAGCATTGAGAAATGGCAGCAGCAACTAGCAGAGGGTTAACGTACCAGGGTTAAGTGTGCTGTCACTGTACAGGGTGGCTACAGCTGTGTGGGGAAATGTTTAAATAAAAGTAAAGAGTTTGGCTGCAGTAGGACATTGAACCTGGGACACTGTGTAAATGTGTGGACACTACTTACTCTAGCCACCATGCTGGGCAGCCACGTGACACCAGCCAGCCAACCACTGGGCCAGGATTCTTGCCAGGGACTCTGGGACTGATTGAAAGGACTCTGGGGGGGGGGGGAAAGAGAGACTGAGGAAAGTTTAGGTGCTGTTTTCTGCACCAATGAGGCATCAAGGGAGCCTCATACATATTTATTTTTCTTAAAGATAGTGGCTCCAGCCAATGGGGAGCAATGAAAGGGCTCCCAAAAAGTTGAGGACTGCTGGGAGTTTGAGTCGGTTCAGTGGGAGCTCCTCCAGAAGGAGCGTGGCTCTTGCCCCCTGGAGAGAATGGGGCTGCAAGTTGGGCCTACCTGGGGACTGCCAGCAATTTGTCCCCCAGGGCAGGGAGTGCCTGCCCCATCGAAAAAAGTAAGCAGCAGCTTGGCGGAGAAAAAAAAAAAAAAAAGGGAAAAGCTGCAGGATGCTGAAAGTTCTGTGTTGTTCTGAAGTTGCACCACAGTGGCGAGAGAAGCGCAACCTGAATGGAAACAGGAAAGCTGCAGACTGCAAGAGAAGAGGTTGTGTCCTGAGCCTGGAAAAAGACCAAGGTTGCGTTCTGAGCCTGGAAAAAGAACAAAGGTTGCGTTCTGAGCCTGGGAAAAGACGGGAATGCTGAGGAACAAGAGAATATAAATGTGATGAGAAAGAAAAAGGCAGAGTAAGCCCCTTTGATCCAGTACCTGCACAGTGAGAAAAGGCACTTTGAGTGTGTAGGTGATATGTGAGAGCCAGAGCGAAAATGTGACTGTGTTCCAGCTGAAAGACTGTGAAAGCAGAAGGATGGACAGGTGGTTTCCAGAGATTCGAGTACCTGTTGTCTGCTCCTGAGATACAGCAAGGAAAAGAGGAAAACAGATTGCTGTAGCTACACACTGTGGCAGAGAGATAAGAGAAAAAAAGAGAAGCAGAGGGGAATGTTCTGAATGTCTCTGCTGGCAACCAGGGCCAGGTGGGGAACTCGCTAACCTCCATCAAGTGGGGTCTGCCAGTGCAGGGGGTCATGGGTCTTGCACCCAAGTACTAGGGCACTCTGATCAGAGGGAGCCGGGCCGTGAGACCACTGTCTGGTCTGGGTCCTCTGTAGTTGGCAGGCTTTGAGCACGTACCTTGCAACAGGACCTGTAATGGGCTGAAGAGAACAAGCTGCAAGATCTGCAAGCAAGAAAGAGAAGAAAGAACAAGCTGCGGCCTCTGTGCCCGGGGCTGCCTGCGATGCCATCAGTCCCCAAGGCGTCAGTGAACTGTGCCATCCAAGGACTGAATCTGCAGAACTGTGAGTAAAAAGTGGGAATTGCCCTGCACCTGGGGATTGTAAATATGTTGGCCCACTAGGGCAGGAGGTAGAGCCAAGGACTAGAATGAAAAGGTTTAGCTCTAACCAGGGAGGGAGGGATGGGAAGAGAGGGAGGAGAGAGAGAGAGAGAGAGAGAGACACACACACACACACACACACACACACACACACACACACACACACACACAGAGAGAGTGCGAGCTGTAAAAAGGTTAAAGTTTAATTCATGTAAATGCACCAATGCCGGCTACCAGCTGCAACTCAGGCCTACACTTAGAATCTGGGTACCCAGTGAAGAACTGAGGGGTGTTAATGGAGTGAACTTGCAAGTGTCTAGGTTTGGGCACCTGCAGCAGTTAGACAGAGATAATGGCTGTACTGATTGAAACATGGGATTGAATTGGAATAGAAGGAAACTGTGATTTGAGAAATGGCAATCTTTAAAATGCTTACTTGAACTCTATTCCACTTACCCTCATCCTAAACCCTCCCGGTAAATAAACAACAGAATTATTGTTTTGCAGCAGAGATGAATCCGGAGCCTAATTTTAGTGACCAGGTTAGTGACTGAAATGAAGATGTAAATGGTGTAATGGAATTTAGGGAGGTTCGAACCTGGTAAGTCCATGTCTGGGGTAACTGTTTTGGGGAGGTGGGCTGGTACAACATTCCAGGGGGCAGTACTGCTCATAAATCAGACCCACTTATGTACTCTGGGTGGAGGCACCACCATTTTTATTTTAACTTTTGGAAAAGGACCCCCATAGGTCAGCTATGGGAACCCAGGCCCCTATCCTTGGTCTGGCTAGCAAGGCAGTGGCAGTGGCCCTCTCCAGGACGGCACCAAAGAGGGGCTACAGAAATAATAAAAATAAATAAAAAATTAAAAAACAAACACTAACTTTTCTGACTTTGAGCCGTGCAAGGCTCTTCATGTCAAAACTAGGAAGGTCCACTGATCTGCGCTTGCTACTGCACCCTGTCCCACCTCTCGTGCCCTTGCATCCCTTCCATGAATATGCTTAGAAAATGGGCTAAGAAATCTCTGGGCTCTGATTGGCTGATAGCTCTTCCAAAGTGTGCATCTATCAGACAACAGAGCTCGGGTATTAAAAGTGCCAGTCCCTACTGACTTCATTACCAGTATCATTGGGCACTGGCAATTTTGAAATGGCAGACCTGCCATTTTTTCTCACTAACCGAGATATGGGCCAGACACCCCCCTCCCAATATCTTGCATAACCCTTCCCTCTTGCCCTACGTCTTTCATAACCATCAGCAATCAAGAAAAACATTAATCTTTTGAATAAAATTACCCATTTCAGCAAAGTAGCATTCTTCAACATGAGAGGGCTACTCACGTCCCCAGCTGCTCCAAAGACTGGCTGATGTAGTAGCTTCTGAAAGCGGGCAGCACGTCTAGATCTTCAGGGACTCCAACCAAGGAAAGCCTGCCACCTCTTCTTGGACTAATTCACTTATCTATCTCATCAGTTTTAAGTTTGGAGCCCACCGTGGTAGGTAAATGCGCTCAATGCATGTATGTTACCTCGCTAACAAAGCCTGAAACTCTCAGCTGATCTCCCCGTCCACCTTACAGGACCATCAGTGGCACATTTTTTTAAATTTTTGCCCAAACAAATCAGGGCTGCAAAATCCACCATCGAGTTGAGCGGCAGCGCGAGCGCTACCCCGTGTAGCCTAACCGCTTATGAGAGCAGCAGTACTTTGTTTTCCATACTGCAGATAGACAACCATCTGCGGTACGTAGAATGAAGCAAGTACTGCTCCTGTCACACACACACACAATAGCGGTAATAGCGCTCTCTTGGCGATTTCAAGTAAAGACATTTTGTTTCCCCCAATCAAGAGAGAAACTCAATCTCCTATAATGCTGTGCTTATTTCTTTTGCGGAGGGGGGGAATGAAAGTGTGACCACTTTAAAGTGATTCGGTAACTGTAAAACATTCAAACTGCCACATTTTTCCCCCTCATCTGTGATATTCACAGTAAGCAGCGATCAGATCGCCAAACTGAGCAACAACCAGTTAAAACTAATTAACCTTGACCCTGTAGGCATGTAACACTATCAGAAGCTCGTCTCAAACAGACAGAAAAGAGCTAAAAATATTGTGAAGGAGAGATCGTTTTTCATTATAGAACAGCTGAAGAGGGAATTTCCAATAGGACAAATGTCCCTAGCTCAAAACAAACACGCAACTAGAGGAACTATTTTATTACAAAACTCAAATTTTTTTTTATTATTAAAAATTTTATTTATTTTTTTTTTTTTACAGTGCAGGTTTTCTAAGCACAATAATGCCCTCCAGGGTGGGCAGTATTATGCTACATCGGACCATCCGGGGCTATAAGGCCCTCCACCTGCCGCGTTGGGCCTCATTACTCCCCTGGGCGGTCTGGTATAGCACAATACCGCCCACCATTGGGTATTATTGCTTACATATTACCCTTTACTGTAGAATTGTTCCTACCACTGTGCACTTGTTTTGCATGAAATGTGTATTACGTTTTACTGTTTGACTGTCCCTACCACTGTGCATATGTTCTTGGTTACGCTGTTCACTGCCTGTACACTGCTTACTTGTTATTGTTATACTGTTTGTACATTTTTCCTTGTAATCTCCCGGGTCGCACCTGAAAAATAGGCATTCATTGTCTAGTGTGCCTACCCAGTAAACAAAAGCTAAAGAAAGTAAATAAATCATGCTGCCATGTTTTCCCCCATTGGAGCCAGTTGACTTAGCCAATCAGGTGGCAGTCCAAGGGTGAAAAGTTGTTGTACTATTAATGTGACATCAGAACGATAGTACAACTTTTTTTTTTTTACCTCTGAACTGTCCAAGATTTTAGAAGCCACTGATTTCCATCCACAATAAGCACTAACCATATACTATAACTATATTCTTCCCTTTTTAAAGAAATAGATACTTCTTTCAATAAAAAACTTTGCCATTTATATGTGTCCACAACTGTGGTACATCTGTATAATTTTACAATTTTCAGAAACAGTAACTGGCTTCCCTTTTCTTCTTTCAAAGTAAAATCTCGTTCTGAACAAAATGTCACCTGCCAAATTATAACAAAAGATCACAGGTTCTCAAAATAACATATTGCTATTAGGTATATAATATTTTGGTGGTAGAACGTGTTATTTTTCTCTAAAAATCTGAAAACAGTTTTGCAGTTTCCCATTAAAATACACTGCCAAACTTGCTAGTAAAACTTTTCTGACATCATAATACAAGAATTCCATTGGATTCTTTCTTTGGTAGGGCTAAAGCCAGAGGTTGAATGTGGGAGAATAGCTCCTCCCACATGCCAAATAAAAGCCAGCCTCCCTCCGCAGTTCCCCACCTAGCACGTTGTGAGACACCCACCATCCTCCCCTTCCGCCTCCTCCAGCACTCTGTTCATTCTTGGTGCTAAGCCTATTCCTTATTCGCTACCCAGCTTACCTAGCAAGGGTGGGAATAGAGAAAGGCCAAAGTTCAAACCTATACTGTATGTATACACAAGCACTACTCTATTCACCAAAACACTGAAACTTGTAGTTAACCAAATACAAATAAAAAAATTACAATGTAATAAAAAAATAAAATGATTATAGAGACATCTAAGGATCCCAAATGTCTATTCTTTAAGATATACACCTTTACTAAGCACTTGCTCCTTAATAAAGAATAAGCTGTGTCTGTTTAATGTCACTGCTCTGTTTTTAATGCCGCAGTGGTCACTGTGATGTCATCAGGCACTGTTAAAGCTCCTCTCCCATTGGTTAAGAGCTCATTTGTGATGAACCTCAAGTGATAAATGGTGATGACCCACCTCTAGTGATTATAACAGGATTTATCACCACTCCAGGTACTACCACTATGCAAAATGTTTCATTTATCTATATATTTTTGTCTCATCTCATTGTATAAATGTGGTTGCTCATGACAGCCCAGCTTCAACACATCGAATCCCCAGTGATTTTACTTAGTTACAAGGTCACTGAGTTATTTGGCTCTAGATGATTTGATCTTGCGC
Organism: Neoceratodus forsteri; assembly: GCA_016271365.2. Classification (NCBI taxonomy): domain Eukaryota; kingdom Metazoa; phylum Chordata; order Ceratodontiformes; family Ceratodontidae; genus Neoceratodus; species Neoceratodus forsteri. The sequence continues at coordinate 439,097,180 of JADMNL010000023.1, forward strand.
TCTCAACCGGGTACTCTAACCACTAGACTATACTGCCTGCAGCAGCACACACACACACACCATATTCTGAAAGATGTAATAACAGTACAAAGCTTGCTCATCTCAGCTCGGCAGACGCGGCTCAAAGTACAGGGCGGGAAGAAGGCAATACTGCCCTGTGACAGATATCAATTAATGATCAGCCCCCGGAGTACAGATCAATCTGAACCTGACGGAGGTCGGGGGAAGGGAGCCGGTTGTATGCGCATATATACCCTTCAAGCTCTCAGCATTAAAAAAATCATAGCACTGGTCTTCAAAAATCATAGCAGATGGTCAGAATGTGGAGCACTTTCTTATTTTAAAGAACAATATGTCTACAAATAATGGACCACAGATAGTGATAAAACATGTTTCTATTAACTTAGTTTAATGGTTTAATAAGTTTGTGTGCCCAGAAATAGCTCTCACGTTATTAAGAACATCAGTAAATGTATGCCGCGCAAGGGTAAATTTGAGTGTGGAAATCATAGCGGTATGGGAAATTCATAGCAGTTGAGAAATATGTGCGCATAGCCTCAATTGTTTCCATTCAGTGACACTATAAAAATCTGCCACGACTTGCACGAATCCTATCCTTCACATCAAAAAATAAAGTGAGACGGGGGCGCTGGAGGCTAGGTCCGCCTCCATAATAAGGGATCTCCGGCTGTGCTGCCCATCAAAACACAAAATACTTTATTTGCGCTAATCAAACGCGCAGCAGTAGGGACTGGTCGCTATGGTTTTTTTTAAACAGATGCAGCAGGTACAACACTCTTTACTGGTTTAAAGTACTCTTCATTTACCCAACGCATGTCAAATTACAGTAATTTCACTCCATGTGCTTTTTTAATGACTCCAATTTCCTTAATATCTTTAAGAACTCCTATTTCCTAATAAAACAGAACAGTAACCGTGCTTGTGTGGAGACGAAATTACATCTGGACGAGTTTGTTGCAGCTCAAACTGTAATGTTACTTTGTGTAAACCAGCGTTCCTAAACTGTGATGCAAACCAGGAAACCCACCACACACACACACACACACACACACACACACACACACACACACACACACACACACACAGAGCAGGTGTCGGGGAGATATGCAAAAAAAACTCTTAAAACACACGACCTACCTGAATAAATGCTGGATGAAATCTGTGTTTTTCCAGCGTGCAATTTGGTGACCAGCCCAGTACGTATATATCCTCTGCTGTCAAACCACATAGACTGCCTTCTTTATATCCGTATATCAGGTCAGGTCAGATCCTGCTGAAATGCATCCTGCAGATGAGCAGATTCGCAAAGACCCCCAGATGATTTCACTCCCTGCCTGTAGTACTGAGCACACCACGTTGCTAATGCTTATGTTCGAGCCCCACATTTCCCCGCTCCTCCTCAGTGGGCGGGGCCTGGAGCCTCATTCAATACCGAGGGCCGATTAACCGCTCGGTGGCTGAAAACCTTTACGCAATGCCCTAGGATTTCTGATAAGAATCCCCTATATTCAGCACTGCAGAAAAGGCTCATCTTTTCTAGCAGTCGATCACTACCCCATCGTACCTGTCAACCTTTTGTCACTGAAGTGTGGGGCACTGGCACACAAATAGGCTTACCGCCTGTCCTGATTTTCGCAGGACATTCCTGATTTGGGCAGTTCTGTCCTGCAAAAAATAAACATGAAAAATACTACGTCTGATTTTCTAACAGAAAAAATATTTTCTAACTTTCCACTAAATGTTGCAGAAAACTACAATACCTTAACTAAAATACGTTAAAATGATAAGAAACAATAAAAAGCAACTAAGAAACTACAATACTTAGCCTTAATTCTGATTGTATAGAGAAAACAAGTTTCTTGCATTGGTCTGGTTACCTGCTGTCCTGCGAAAAATCATGTTTCAATAAGAAATGTCCCACTATGGGCTTCTTAAAAGGTGGCAACCTTACACACAAAGCAAGGATACTCAAACAAGGGTGGGACACACAGATCCCTTAAAGAAGGACACTTTGCAGACACAGCTCAGAACTCTGTGGAGAAACCAGTCGCTATTGGTGGATCAAGAGTATTGTGAGTGAATTTCTGCTTAAAGTCTGAGGTGTATGCATTCTCAGTGTGGGCAGCACCTTTTCCATGTGGGATGGATGTCAGACAGCGCTCCCAGATTGATACAGTATTTTCCTAAACTCCAAGGCAATTTTCATGTGTTTTCCTATAGAGTGCATTACTTTCTATGGGAACTAAATTACTGTATTTTCTCATATACCCAATGCAAGTCCATGGAACCAATTTCCCATATAGATTGCTCCGGTTACCTGTAAAATACAGGCATCTCTGTTGATCCAGGAGCCATGGGATGTGAAACAGAGCAGTTCTGACAGGGCCATCATTTAGGGATAGCCACTAACTAGGGGTTATAGCTGAGACCATTATGATTTCTTTGCAACCCCAGTGATGTCCATTACAACCCCTAAAACAAGATTTCCATAGCATTTTTTTCATAACATTTAGTGGGTGGAGAAGCTTCACAAACTGTAAAATTCTACTGAGATGATCTACACATTTTCTGAAGGGTAAAATGAGGGACCTAAATTATAATATGGGACAGTTCAGAGGTATGCACCCCATGGCAGCAAATGACTGCATTTCTGTTTACTAACATATTGTCAGGCACATAGAGAGGGTTTTGAAACCAAGAAATGAAAGTGAAGTTTGAAGCTTGCCTGACAACAAGCAGTGTATAGTATATGGGTACTGCCTATTGTGCATGGATTTCAGCAACTGCTGAAATCTTGTTGTAGTACAGTTCAAGGTCAAAAAAGTTGTTGTACTATCGTTCTGACGTCACATCGATAGTACAACAACTTTTTAACCTTGACCTGCCACCTGGCTGGCTCAGACGTGGCTCTCTAGAAAAAACAAACAAACATGGCAGCACGATTTAGCGAGCGCTGGGCAGTGGAGCCACCGACTTTGAAGTCGGGAGTCGGGACACGGAGAGCCATACGTGGCTCCCTTTCTGAACACACTGGCCTGGATATTCAAACTGCGCTGAAAACTGGGCGCAACAGTAGGAGAAAGCGCAAACCAGTTGCGCGCAACAGCAACAGGTGCGATATTCAAACATGGAGCAGAGCAAATTGCGCAGCAACCAACGCCTCAATATCGCATTATACCGCGCCATCGCCAAGAACCAGGAAGGGAGAAGCTGAGCCCCAAATGGCGCTTATGGCGAATCATGAAGCTCAGCTGAGCATTCCAGAGCTGCCATAACGCAAGCACAGCCCCCCAGAGCAATGGAACTGCACATCCAGGGAGGCAGGCTGGGGCCCACCGCCAGCCATGCCACACATGGGCACAGGAACACACTGCAGAACCCACACCACACCGCACACCCCAAGCACAGCATCACTGGGGTGGGACGGATGATCAACGTGCCCATGGGGACAAGCCAACAATGCATAGCAGAGCCATGACACCCCAGCACAACCACTGGCAGGCAGAGAGTGCCACACACAGGGGGTTGACAACCACAGTGCACATCAGCCCCCCCGTACGCACAGCACACCGTGCACCGTGACCCCAAGACACCGCTCATGTGCAGTGACTGGCACTGCAGGAAACACCATGCATCCCCCCTGCCACACATCAACCCCATGCTGCAGAGAAGCATACCAGCCAGACCCACCCTGTGCACCCAGCAGTGGGTGGCAGCAGACGGCAAGACCAACAGAAAGTCAATGCCATGCTGGTGATACCTCCCCATGGACACACACACACATATACCCAGGACCATACCAGCCCAGATGGCATGTACACCCCTGCAACGGAGTACCCATAGCCAGTTGCAAATCAGAGACCAACACAGCAGTCGTATCAAAATAGAAATGTATATTTAAAAGATCAACATATAAACATAAACAGGTGAAACTATGTACAAGTGGGGGGGGGACGGGTAAAAGGCAGGGGTGTTCAAGGGAGAGGGAATAAAAACCTGGAGAGGGAAGGCAGGATGATAGGGATGGGAGAAGTGGGAAGGGAATGTGGCCTATGGCTCAGCTGGCTGCCCGTCTTCCCCCTGCTGGTGTCCCGTCCTGTGCCTCCGCCTCCTGGAACCATGGCGCTGTGTGGCCTGCAGTATCGCCTGGTTCTCCTGTGACACCTGGTTGAGGTGCCGACTACCCCTCTCAATCCTCCTGAGTACCGAGGCCTAGGAAAATGGGAACACAGTCAATGGCTGAGACTGACACAACCCTGAACACCACCCAACCTGCAAGCCATATAACCCAATGTCCGCACCTGTGATGGCATGCACCCCCCCACAGTGAACATGCACATGGCCATCACAAACAGGCGGCACCAGCTATGCGCACCACCGCCCACACACACTACCCACGTCAATCACAGTACAAACTAGGCTGGCAAGTGATGTGGCAACGTGGTGCAATGCCAGTTACACAGCTATGTGCCCAGTGCATGCCTGGACCACCTGTGATGCATACACAGACGTGCCGTGATGCTGCACTGTGATGCAGGTCACCTGTGTCATGCCTACATACATGGATACATAGACAGTGTCGGCAGATATGGGCCTATGGGACACCCAGTCTGTCCATTTGACCTTGTATGTTCACTCTGTTGTCCTATAAGTCCGTTCCCCCTCACCCCTGACCTCCAGAATTCCTTTATGGCTAACCCATGCATTCATAAATCCCGGACCAAGTCAGCCCTCACCACTTCCTCTGGCAGGGGTTCCCACTTTGTCCACCACCCATCCTGTGAAGAAATACTTTCTCATGTTTCCTCTTAAACGACCCCTCCAACTGCATCCCATGCCCTCTAGTCCTGGAACATCCTTTACGCTTACAAATATTGTTTTCCTGCACTTGTTCCCCCTGTGGATACTTGTATGTCCCCATCATATCCTCACACCTCCCTCCTCCAGGAGTACATGTTCAGTTCCGTCAACCTGTCTGCATAGGACTTGTGATGCAATCCATGCACCATCCATGTCGCCTCCTCTGAACCCTCTCCACCCAGTCCATGTCCATATGCAGGTATGGTCTCCGGAACTGTACACTGTACTCCAGTGTGGGACTCACTAGTGTTTTGTATAGTGGAACCATGACCTCCCTTTGTTGTGTCCCGCATGGCTGGTGGTCTTGCCCCCAGCATGCACATAGCATCCATGAAGTAATGATACTCACACCCTCCAGCAGCTGGGTCTGACGCTGCTGCTGCTGCTGCTGCTGCTGCTGGCACAACACCCCTGGCACCGGGCCCTGGCATGGCCTCCACATCACCCTGGTCCTGTGTCCTCACAATCCGCCTGTGGAGACATATGTTGAGACAAACATCAGTGTGACTCAAAGCAGAGTGCCCCTGCCCCAGTGAGAGTGCCTGCCCACACAGCCATAACCATCCATCGCACAGCTGCACACACGACACCTCTGCACAGCCACCAAGCACACACACACCCCTACAGAGAATATATGGGTACAGATGGTACACTCACCTGGCCCAGGGTACCACGCCTCGCCTGGCACGTGAACCAGCTGCGCCAACAGTTCGCTCCTCCGCGGAGGTCACTGCACCGGTGCCGGCACTGCTCAGCAGACTAGCCCCGCCAGTGACCTCCACCAGGTCAGTGGCCACTTGCTGCCACACATGGTTCCCAGGCATGGTGAGGGGGCCTCACCATACAGTGCCTCACAGTGGGCTCCACCAGGGCCACCAGGTTGGCCACTTGCAGGCGTTCCAGGACACCGCCTTCCCAGCCATGGCACCAACTTTACAGCAGGCAATATGGCGCCTCGCTGCGCCGTGAACCCACATGGAGTTGTAGCGCAATAGACCAGCATAGGCTCCAATCGCGCTGTTCGAACAGCGCCGTCATTTTACGGTTACGCTGTCACCAGAGTGCAATAGGGACGCATACATGGCATGCCAACAGCGCCAGGGTCAGAGGGCATACACAAGGTCACGGCACGACGCAAGGTTACGCATTAACGCCAAGGACGATCAGGTATCCTGCGGCGCCGACTGCTAAGCAGAGCACCAGTGCCACAGTGGACTATCGCTGCAGAAGTGCCATTAGCCGCTCTATAGTGCCCAGTGCTGTAGCGCCACTGGCACAATGGTGGCTATGGCCTGAATCGCTTATCGCTGGCCAGCAGGTCTGCAGCGCGACGACGATGCGTAATCCGTCTGGGCATGCGCACGGTGTAGCACGCAGCCACAAACATGCGCCATCGGCTCAGCCGACCTTCCAGTATTGCGCAAGCGCAAATACGGATATTTCAGCCGACATAGGCAAATCATTCGATCAGTTATTCAAAGCGAGTGGCGCCGATTAGCATGTCATTAAAGGCGCGCCACACCCATTTGTACAAAAGGCGCTATAAAATGTGACAGGGTTGTGCCAGCCAGATTTGGTTGCTGCAGGTGAGAGGTGAGTTACATGCTGTGTGATGCTCAGGACAATGCTCATGGGCAGGGTGCTGGAGGATGATAAAAGTTGAGGGCTGAGAATCAAAAGGCACTTAGAAAGGGACAAAGGGCACCCTTTTCTATCAGTATCTGCCAGCGGAGGGAACGGGGGCTTTGCCCCGGCCGGCAGCTATGCTCATGGGGAAATGCTGTGGACTGCACAGTGACAGGTGTCCACTTCCACCCATACAGATCACCATGACTGACCAGAGCCAGGCTGGAGGTGTGACGGCGGGCGAGGGAGGAGGAGGTCCAACTTCACCACGGCAGAGACCGAGGCCTCTTCCAGGCCTACTGGAGGATGAGCCAGTATTGAGGGGAGGAGGGGCACCCTCAGGAGCCGCAGCTGCATGGGAGGGGTAGCTCGGGTCACAACCTGCACGGAAGCCACTCAGCGCCCCGTGCAGGAATGCCGGAAGAAGATGGGGACTGACCGCAGGAGGCTGAAGGAGAAGGTGGCAGCCTTCAGGGTGGCACGTGCTGGCACTGGTGGGGCCCACCAGGGTGCTGCAGCTGACCCCTACAGAGGAGACACTGGTCGCGCCATGCAGCCGAAGTGCCATTCGGGCGCTCCAGGCGGAGGATTCCAGACAGGTGGAAGCCCATCACTGCACGGTATGACATGGTGATGTTGTTGGGGGCTGTTGTTCACATGCACTCACATACTCTCCTTCTGTTACAGATCCTGTTCGTCTGCAGGAGACGGTGGTGGTGGTGGGTCCAGACAGTGAGGCAGACCTGCTGGACGTGGAGGAGGGACCATCCACCTCCGCCCACCAGCCTGCAGGCACTGCAGCAGCATGCAGGCTGGGCCAACAACTCCGGCGCCAGTGATACGGGTGCAGGGGTGCACAGCCTGTAATACAGCAGCTGCGCATGCAGGTATGCCAGCATGTTGTGCCTATGGCAGTGGCACGCACTTCCACTCATTGATGATAGCAGGCCTGCAATGGCCAGTGATAGGTGTGTGTCCCACGACGGGACACATGGCAGGCCAGCACGCGCCCCTGGGCCTTCCTGGTTCACACCTGTGTACCAACATGCTGGCACAGTCCCAGGCTGTGCCTGTCAGCACCAGTGGGGCAGCATCGGTGGCTGTGCAGGTGTCTGGCACTGTTGACAGCACGGAGGTGGAACAGGTGGACCTGGGGGCTCAGCAGTTGGAGCGGCGGCAGCAGCAGTTGCACACCAGGTCTAGGGGGACAGTGTCAAGCAGTGGCACATGTCCACCGCCCTTTGATCCGCCCATACCTGGTCCTGGCGAACAGCGCCCACCCTCAAGGGGTGCTGTACACCAGGACCGTCCACACCCTGGGGGTGACGATGCCATTGGGGCACAGTACCCATTGGGCCGCTACCCGCCTGCTGCAGGAGTCGGTACAGCTGCAGGGGCAGGTTGCAAGGTCCGTGGAGGCACTGTCTGTGTCCGTGGAGCGCATAGCAGGGGTGTGCTCGGACCGAGCCGAGCTGGTCCTTATGCGGACGGATGTGACGCTGCCATTGACAGGCTGACCCAGGCAGTGGTCTCTGTGGCGAACGATGACCACACTGTCAGGTGCCCTGTACCACACACCCCACACAGTGCGCACTCCACTCCCCGCTCTCGGGCGTGAGAAGCGACACCAGGCCTGTCGACGCGGGTTCTGCTGTGGGCATCCCGAGCACCCCTGGTGCAAGTTTGTTTGGCAGGATGCAGACCCTCTGCGGGCAAGGTGGTGACGGCGACTGGGACCCCTGGTGGTGCACCAGCGCCACCCGATGTAGCCCTGCTCAGCCTGCCAGTGCTGCTAGGCCACGGCGGGGCTCGCCACGCATCCGTGGTGGCCGTGGGACAGTGCTACCTGACTGAGCTGTCTCCCAATGCAGGCCCTGTCTGGTGCTGCCCTGTGTGCAATTGTGTGTCATGGTGGGCAGTGCACTGCTGGGTGCTCTGCTCACCAAGCTGACACACGGACCACCTGCACACTCTCCCAACTGCTGTCCACAGGTGCGTGTGCATGATGATGCCTGCATTGCACTGTACACCAAGGTGCAAGGTTGCCCAGGTCCTGACACACGTACGTGGACAGTCCAGGTGGTGGGGGTGGTTGGTGGTGCTGTGTGTTGGCAATGTCATTTCCGCAGTGCTGTGCTGCTGCCCCTGTATGCTGCCTGGTGTGTGTGTGTGTCCATATGAGTGCTCACCCCTCTCTGATGGTGTGTTGGTATGCCTGGACCCTTCAACTCCCTGACCTTCATGCACGGTGTGTTCCCCTGTGTGCCTGTGGTTTCGCGCATGGACAGTGCCTGCACATGTCCCCTTGACTTACCTGTGTTGGGCGAGTGCCTTTCTCTGCAATGGTGTCCCGTGCAGCTGGGCCTGCCGGGTCGGTCGGGGCCCTCCGTCCTGGGGGCTGCTCATCACCCACATCACTGGCGCCACTGGCGTCCCCATCGCTGTCCCCTCTTGGACCTGTACGGCTATCCCATGGTCTTTGGCCTATGTTGTGCAGGATGCAACAGGCCAGGAATATCCCACAGGCCTTTTGGGGGTTGTACTGTAGGCTCCGCGGAGGTGTCCAGGCATCGAAGCGTGCCTTGAGCATCCCAAACACCCGCTCTATGATGTTACGTGTTGCGGCATGTGCCTCATTGAAACCGAGCTGCGCTGGGGTCGTGGGGCGCCGTATGGTGTGAGCAGCCAGGGACGGAGTGGGTATCCGCAGTCACCTGTGTGGAGATAGTGGAGATCAGTGTCATGTCAGGTCCATATTGCCCATATCCTTGTGTGCCACTACCATGGCACCTGTGTCATTCCCACCCTTGCACAGAGTTTGCATTCCATACATGTGTACTCACCACTAGATGACCCGTGGGATGTTCCCACTCTCGAATCGATGGCACAGTGCAGACTGGTGCCATATGAAGGCATCATGTAGTTCTGCCAGGGTGTGTGTGGCACAGACATTGATGATGCGCCCCAGTGGCATCACACACCACCTGGCAGTTGACACTGGAAAGCCCTTTCGGTTCCGATGCATGGCCTGCCGGGCCAGGTGGCGTGTGAATGGCCACATGGGTGCAGTCTATGGCCCCTAGCACGCCAGGCATATGTGCTACCCTGTGGAACTCCTGCATGTTTGTTGTACGCTCTGCCGCGGTGCTGGGGAAATGGATGTACTCCGCAGCATGAGGCAGCAGTGCGCTGAGGAATTGGGTGAGGATGCGTGACATGGCCGACTGTGTAATGCCTGTGGTGTCCCCTGTCGGCCTCTGGAAGGTGCCCGTGGTGAGCAGGCACATGCAGGCTGTCACCTTGGTCTCCACGGACAGAGCATGACTCCGTCGTGAGGGTGCCTGCATCACATCACTGCACAGATCGCTGGGCCGTCTCAATATTGCCCTGTTCAGGTGATGCGGGCCCTGTCTCGGCGTCTGTGTACAGCTCGGAAGCTGATGCGGCGCGATACCGCCTGTCGGGGGGCATATCACCGACGGGCCCTCCACGTCCACGCCCCTGCAGCATGGTGTTCACCCCTCATTACAGCTTCCATGCGGAAGCTGACACTGTCCATCTCCTGGCTTCTGCCCCCGGCTGCTGTTCCTGTGTTACCCTGCTGCCCCCACTGCTGCTTCCACTGCACCGGGCACCCCCCACTGGCCTCTCTGTCCTCCTGGACCCACTGTCCCTCTCTGCCCTTCTGCTCTCTCTCTCTCTCTCTCTCTCTCTCTCTCTCTCTCTGTCTCTCTCCCCCAGTTTGCGGCCTGCTAGGGTTCTTGCGCCGCTTCCTTGAGCCTTTTTATTTTGGCTCAAATCCGGTACTGCGCAACTTCCGGCTGAGCCACTCTTGCGCATTTTGCAAGTGTTTGGATATCGCATTGCGCACTTTATGCATGGACCCGCCCCCTTCGGTTGCGCATGCCTTCATTTCCATTGCGCTGTTGCTCAGCATGTTTTTGGTGGCGCAACTGGCCCCTTCTGAATATTGCAGAATGGCGCATTTTTGGAGTTGCGCACGCGCAACCCTGTTGCGCATGGCGCAAACCTTTTGAATATCTGGGCCACTGTTTCTTTTTTTCCTCCCCGATTTTAAAACTAAGTGATGTGCAGAGGAAAACTGACAAGCCGGACGGAGCACAAGCAGGAACGGGAGCGAGCAGGAGCACCAGACAGAACGGGAGCAGCACGCGCCTACAGCAAGTAACGAAAAAAAATAATGTAAAAAAAAAAATATATACTATATAAAACAGTGGATGGGTGAACAGCCACAACTAAGTCTGCGTTCCCATCTCGGACAGTTGACATCAGCAAGACCTCTCGAGCTTTGCTCTCGAGGTCTCTGTGATGTCATCAACTCCCTCGATGGAAACACAGCCTTGTTGGGGTTGTTCACCCATCCACTATTCTATATATGTGTGGGGGGGGGGGTGTGCAGGAAAATGAGATGGCTCAGTCTACTGGAAATGTCAATAATGTTTGTATGTGGTAATAGAGCAATTCAGGTGCAACCCCCGGTCCCCTGGGGTTACTAGAATCCCATCAATGTCAGTGCTAGGTAGGGAAGGCAGCTGGTGAATAACTAGTTAAATGGATTTTCACCTGCTCCCTCTCTGTTTACTTGGTCTCAGCTGAGAGCAGAGAGGTGATGTCATTTAGAACTCTCGCAGCAGCATAAGCTACAGTAGCTAGCTGTGAGTGGGGAACTTTAGAATTTTCAGTTAATTCTGTGTGGAGTTCAGTGTGAGCAGTTGGAGGAGTGAAGAGCTGCAGTGTGGGCTCTGAGGAGAGCCTATTTTTCTCACCCTAGTGCTGAGAACCATCTGCCTGCGTTGTAGAAGTGGTGGAAACCGTCTAGCAGGAGTTCCTTGTGTTTCTCTTCATCCCCGGTGTGATGAGGGATTGCAGAATGGATCTGAGGGACAATCCCCTGATTTGATCCAGAACATTGAAGCTGCCTTTTCTTTGACAACTGTGAGTAATCTGACTTTGGGTTCCCAGGAGGAATGTACCTGTTTTTGCTTGTTTTCTTTGGGGTGTTACTCTGACAAAGGGACCCATGCATCTGTTTGAGACTGTTCTCATGCCTTTTCCTAAAGTTAGCTGACAATCGTGGAGTCCCCGGTGAGACTTAGCACTTTGTACAGAACTTTAATTTACACTCAGAAGTAGTGTGTTTCCAATGCTGAATGTGAAAGTCATTCCAAGATACATAGTTCTACAGTTAGCAAATGTTGAGGTGTAACTCTGAAAGAATGGCTGAGTATGGACTGAGGAAGCAAAAAGGTGGGCAATCCCCCATCTGGAGTGACCAGTTCAGCACTTCGGGTTCTGTAAGGGCACCTATTTTTCAGGTCATATGGCCAATGCCTGAAGAGAAAGTTTACCCCCTGGTGTGGGTTGTTCTAATTTTGAGCACCAGTGTGCTACATCGTGGCCAGTTGCCACATTGCCAAACCTTTAAATCCTATGCCATATGGGAAATGTTCTAAGTCGTGACCTTTGCCACTAGAAGAATTTGTGTGCTCCATTGTGGCCAGTACCACTAGAAAATATGTGTGTTTCAGCTGAGGCTATGCCACTGAAAGGGTTCAAAGTTAGAAACATAGAAACATAGACTTTGGCGGCAGATAAGGACCACTTGGTCCACCCAGTCTGCCCATTTCCCCTACCTATTGGATAAGCTGCAGATTCTAGTTAACCAACAGCCTACTTCCTGCAACCCCCCACTATAATTGCCTTATGTCTGTCCCATGCATGTTTGAATTCCCCCACTGTTTTAGACCGCACAACCTCTCCAGGAAGGCAGTTCCATGCGTCCACCACTCTCTCTGTGAAAAAGAATTTCCTCACATTACCCCTGAGCCATCCCCCCTCTAACTTTAAATTGTGCCCCCTTGTTCTTACACATCTCTTTTTCTCAAAGATGCTACCCTCCTGGGCTTTGTTGAGTCCCTTGAGGTACTTAAAAGTTTCTATCATGTCCCCCCGTCCCTCCTTTCATCAAGGGTATACATATTAAGCTCTCTCAGTCTCTCTTCATATGGATTCTGATGTAGACCCTGCACCTTTTTAGTTGCCGTCCTCTGGACTGCTTCCATCATGTCTATGTCCTTGCGTAGATGAGGTCTCCAAAACTGCATGCAGTACTCCAGATGGGGTCTCACCAACTGTCTGTACAGAGGGATAACCACTTCCCTTTTTCTACTTGTGATGCCCCTCCCTATGCATCCCAGTATCCCACTGGCTGACTTCTCACATTGCTTACCCACCTTTAGGTCATCTGATATGACTAGACCCAGATCCCTTTCCATTACTGTTGTTATTAGTACCTCCCCTCCTATTGTGTACTCTTCTCCTGGATTTTTATTTCCCAGGTTCATTACTTTGCACTTCTTTGCATTGAATCTAAGTTGTCATATGTCTGACCATTCCTCCAACCTTGCCAAGTCCCTTCTCATCCTTTCTACCCCCCGCCTTGTGTATCAACTCTGTTACAGATCTTTGTGTCATCTGCAAAGAGGCATACCTTTCCTTCCAGACCCTCTGCAATGTCACCTATAAAGACGTTAAAGAGGACTGGACCCAGTACTGAGCCCTGAGGTACTCCACTAGTAACCCCCCTTTTTTCAGAATGTGTTCCATTCACTATTTTCTTCTTTGTCCTGTTGTGCAGCCAGTTTGCTACCCAGTTCTATGCAATACGGGAAGTTAGAGTTTGTGTCTGCTACAGATGTTGTGTTCTGCGTTGCCTTGTGCCATGATGTGTAAATCCTTAGGGGTCCACCTTTGCTTTTGTGTACCAACTTTGGAATAAAGCCACACTCTAGAACCCCAGCTTGGTTTGGACAATCTTGTTACTACCTCCTGTGTGGAATTACTGGGTACCCCTCTAGAAGTTCAGACCTAGCATAGCTCCTGGCAAAAGTTCTCTTCTCAGGACTTGGATTTAGTAATGGTTATTTTGTGTCTCAGTAATACTTAGTGCTTTCTACCCTCACCCATCTCTTTTTCCTAGACAGAAAAATATGGGAGGTGTGCTTACTAGTGTAAGCCCCCCCAGCCCGGCTTACGTAAGGTGGGAGGGGGGGGCTCCTCCATCCCTCCTCCGTGGCTGTCCTGGGTGGTACTCATGCCTGGAGACCCCTTGCAGAGGCCTGAAGCCGGCTCACCTGGCTCCAACCTGAAGCGGCATACTACTGGTGCCACAAGGTGTGGCGCAGCGGGGTCTCGGGGCCCGGGGGTGCGATGGCACCTTTCTTTTTTTTCGCTCCTCGGGTGTGGGCATCATGGTGGCCCTCATGTGCGTGTGCATGCACAAGGACCGCTGTCCCAGTTAAAGGGGCAGGCATCCTTTATCAGCCGCCCATAATTTTCTAAGTGTTTCCCCGGTCCCCAAGCACGCAGAGGGATTGGGGAAGGGGCACAAAGTGACAGGAGGAGTTCCGGTCACGGAAGCAGGGTAGGGCAGCCCGATCCAAGGGCTAGAGTGTGACGGAGGGGCCCCAAAATTTCCAACCGGGGGAGTACAAGATGGTGGCCCGCATGCTGCCAGGACACCAAGGGCAGCTGGGAAGTCACCTGAGACACAGTGGCCAATAAGGGAAGAGTGGGGGTGAGGGTTTAAAAGGCTGGCACTGGTGCAAAAATGGGAGAGGAACAAAGGGGAGAGACTGAGAGAGGAGGGAGAGCAAGGAGAAGGAGCAGGACGAAGGGGAATCCCAGGTCCCCCAAAGGAAACTGGAGGGCTGTTTTGGTTGTTTGCCTGGCAAAGGTTCTTGGGCTGCATTCCTCTCCACCCCCTCTCTCCCCCTTGCAGGCAGCGGGAACAGGAAGAAGCCAGACAGCCACTGGGGCTGTGCAGGAGGACCCCTCAGGTTGGTTGCTAGAAGGTACTGGGGCAGACTGGCCTGAAGGTACCGCGACCTCCAGCCTGGGGCATCTGGGAGGCTGCTGCATCAGGGGCAGAGTTTCCTGCCAGGGGAGAAGCCAGGGAAGTGGGGTTAGTGTTAAAAAGGCACCAGGGGAGTTGAACTGCTGTGCCCCCCCATTGCAAAGATCAGCGGAACCATGGAAAGAAGGATGAACAGGCCTGCCTGGTAAAAGCCATATACAAAGGCCTGCAGGCAAAGCTGGAAAGGCCAGAGAGGTGAAGAACTATGCCACCCATTCATGTGAAACGACGTGTTATGGACTGAGAGGGTCTTCGCCCTCTCCGAGCACTGTGAGTACCCCGAGCTGCAGCTCAGGGGAGACCTTTGTTTTCTCTACCAGAAGGGTCAGGAGGGAACCGCTCTCTACACCAGTTTTATCTTCTTTCTTGGAACTTGTACGATTGTGTAAGGGCCCCATTGGTATACAGCAGGCCTGTGTAAGGGACTGTGAGGTACCCACCAACAGTGACTGGTCTGGGTGCCCCCTAGGTAAGGGGGAGTGGGGATAGGGAATGTTTTGTAACCAGGAGGTTTGAGAGGAATAGCCCCCACCTCTTTGTATTAGCGTGTGGTAATAAACTGGTTATTTATTGTTCATCTGTTTCCATCTGCTGTGTGTGTGTAAAACCATTGTGGGGTGGGTCTGGGAGGTGCTCTCAGGCATTTATTAAAGGGAAACCCTTACTTATCCTGGGGAAATATGCTAACCTGTTCTACCCACAGGAGGCGACACAGGGGACCCAAGTGGAGGCACCACAGAAACTACCAGTAAGGACTCAGGCCCGGCCCCTTTGGGGAGGTACTGCTGAGCCCCCGAGATCGCCGGGGCAGCCCAGGTGAGTGGGAGTATCAGGGGGGCTCTTATACTAGTTAAACAAGTGGCTGGTGGGGGGTTACACAAGTGCAATAGAAAATTATGTAAATTTCAGGAAAAATAATTAAATTGTTTTAGTAACCCTGTAAAAAGAATACATTGTGACTGTATTCAGACCCTTGTTTCATAATACCCCTATTATATTTATATAATAACTGGTGATCCCTGTTATCAACCCGTTTTTGAGTACTGTAAAAAGTCGTATCAACCCGCAGGTTGATATGAAAAAAGGCATATCAACCCGCGGGTTGATACGACTTTTACAGTCTCGGGCAGAGAAGCCTGCAACACTCGCATTCCAGACTAAACAGATTCAAAGTCACAGCATAACCTCCATAACGTACAGATCCAGAGTGTAATCATTTTAAATAAAGTATTTACCAACTGAAAATCTCTCCACTTAGAACGTACTTTCCCTGACTAACCCTTCTCGTTTCCATGCCGGCATGGACTTTCACCTCGTTTCCAGAGTGACCGGAATGACCCTGACCTATCAAGATGACAAAACACACACACACACACACACACACACACACACACACACACACACACACACACGCACACAGAAGCTGAAGGACTTGGGCAAATTATTTAAATTGAAAAAAAGGTTTTTTCTAGTTGTTTTATATATTTTTTTTACTTCATTGCTACGATTGTGATTTACTTGACCCATCAACATTACCCAATTCGAACCCACGACCATAAGGTAATATAGTCTTTTTACACCAGTTATTATAAAAAATAAAACATATGTAGTGGGTTGACATGCATTTTTTTTCACATCCTTGTTGTGTGATCATAGTGAAACCTCTCAAGCTTCGCTCTTAAGGTTTCTCTATTATCACACACCTTGGGTGTGAAAAAAATGCATATCAACCTACTACACATGCATTATTCTCTATATACAAATTATCTTTCCTATTTTAGAAACACTTTTCCATATAATATACATTCATTCACTTTATTTCTACCTTGTTTCAAACAAAGGTACAATGTCTCCAATACAGTATGCATCCCCTAGACATGAAGTGACTACAATACACTTCCTACTAGAGATACTAGAACTATTATCTATTTTATGCATTGCATTTGGAAGACCTTTGAGCTCAAGATCCCTTTTCATCGGTGTCCAAAATTAACTGAATTCAAAATTACATGTAACACCCCCCACCCCAGTAATCCCACTCACCTGAGCTGTCCTGGCAGGGACCAGGGCCTCAGCAGTACTCTCCCCGAGGGCCGGGCCTGAGTCCTTACCAGTAGTTTCTGTGGTGCCTTAGTGCCTCCACTTGGGGCCCTGCATTGCCTCCTTTGGGTAGAACAGGTAGGAACATTTCCCCAGAATAAATAATGGTCTTCCCTCTAATGACTGCCCGTGATGACCCCCCAGACCCACAATCACTCCCCACAATGGCTTTACACACGCAGCAGGTGAAACAGATGAACGGTAAATATTCAGTTTATTACTACAAGCTAATACAAAGGAGTTGGGGGCTACTCCTCCAAAACATCCTGGTTACCAAACATTCATTTATCCCCACTTCCCCCCTTTCCCCTGGGTGCACGCAGACCAGTCACAGTTAGTGGGTACCTTATGGTCCCTTAGTCTGCAGGCCTGCTGTTTACCGTTGGGGCCCTTACACACTCGCACAAGTTCCAAGAAAACAAAGATAAACTGGTGCAGAGGACAGTTCCCTCCTGACCCTCCTGGCAAAGAAAACAATGGTCTCCCCTGAGCTGCAGCTCGGGAAACTCACAGTGCCCGGATGGTGTGACAACCCCTGCAGTCCACAGCACGTCGTCTCCCACAAAATGGGTGGCGTAGTACTTCGCCTGCCTGGCCTTTCCAGTTTTGCCCACAGGCCTTTGTATATGGCTTTCACCAAGCAGGCCTGTTCGTCCTTCTCTCCTCGGTTCTTCTGATCTTTGCAATGGGGGGGCACAGCAGTTCAACTCCCACTGGTGCCTTTTTAGTCTCCCCAGCTTCTCCCCTGGCAGGAAGCTCTGTCCCTGATGCAGCAGCCTCCCAGATGCCCCAGGCTGGAGGTCGCAGTACCTTCAGGCCAAACAGTCTGCCTCAGTACTTTTGAGCAACCAAACTCAGGGGCCCTCCTGCACAGCCACAGTGACTGTCTGGCTCCTTCCTGTTCCTTATGCTTGAAAGGGAAGAGAGAGTGGGTGGAGAAGGATGCAGCTCCGAGCCTTTTCCAGGCAAAACCACCAAAACAGCCCTCTGGTTTCCTTTTTTGGGGGCCCTGGGATTCTCTTTCCTCCTGTTCCTCCACCCTGCTCGCCTTCTGTCCCTTCCCAACTGTCTCTCCTCTCTCCCACCAGCCCTGCCTTTCTCCTCCCTTCCTACTTCCTGCCATGGGGGAGGGGTAGCCAGAGCCTCCCATGCCTGCAGGCAGTCTTTCTCCTGTCTTGCTTTTTGGAGGGAGGGAGGAGTAGAGCTGCCTTTTCTCTTTGTAGGAACCGAAAACAAGTAGCATGCACTTTTCTAGCTAGACAACTGGTTCCTAACTAGCACCAACAATAATCACAGTCACAGCTAGGCTTGCATCAGGTCCAGCCACATCAATGGACCAGGCACGAGTACCCCCAGGACAGCAGAAGCCTCCTGTCCACCTTACGTAAGCGCCGGGCTGGGGGGGGGCTTACACACATTATAAGATAGCATATTAAAATGAAGCAGTCTGATTGGCTGAACAATGTCACATGAGCGTGCAGTAGGATTTATATTACTGCATGGTTTGGATCTTGTTTTCTTTAAAGAACAGCATTCTGCTAAAATAAAAGCTAAAAATTATTAGATTTACAACCATTATTTATTCATTAATGTCAAAGTTTCACCAGGAGAGACATTCTGAGCTAGGAACAGCTCATTTCCAGATACATTCACTGGGAAGGGGGAAGGGAGTACAGCGCAACTTGATAAATAAGGTGCTATAAAATAAATAAGTTACAGTTGTGCAAAAAGGCAGATATGAATACAGTAAACATACAGTAACCATCACCAATGGAACACATACATAAGGTAACAGATACAGCACTAGAACAATGTGCAAAAAAAAAACCAGGGTTAAACAGTGGCCACGAGTGGGTGATTCTGGGTAGACCTGGAAGCTAGAGGGACATAATGCTGTCAAGAGCAATTATTGGAGTGAGTAGAGAAGTCACAAAGAGGAATTTGATAAAAAAAAAAAGAGAAAGATAATTATGTTTAATTTTAATGTTTTCATTTTTTTTCCCTCACTTGCGCCTGTTTTTGGTCTACTAAATATTTCACATAATGCAGTATGTATACCACTGAGTCTTTCAAAAAGCATCTTACTGTACACAACTGCTGTTTGTAACATCACAGTTTCTACAGCTGTGGGCAGAGCCTACAGTCATTCTGCTTTCTCTGGCCTTAAAATGGCCAATCGTGGCATCTTCCATTGGACTTTTGGAAGTATCCTTCCGAAAGTCCAACAGAGCTTGTACCACTGCACCACAATCGGCCGCTACGAAGTAACAGCCGCACTATTTCAGCTGTTTCTTCAGCATTTCTAGGCAAGAACTGCACATGCGCGCCTCACATGCATGCGCAGTTCCGCTGGTGCCACCATCTTGTGAATGGCATATTGCCATTTGCAGCAACTGCACATGCGTGAATGCCACACTTGCACAGTTGCATCACTGCCATCATCTTGGAGATGGCAATCGTTCTCCAGAGCTTGCAAGCGTGCCACAGCCATGTTGGCTTTGGCTAGACTTTGTTGTCATGGTGAGCACTATTATGTTATAAACAAAATGTACTGAGGACAGGCAAATGTTTGTTGTACAAATATTTTGGATGGACTACCAAGATGTATTATAAACCCAGTAAAGAACAACTGAAAATTAAAACAAATATATTCTCTAGTAATTTCTAATATTTCAAACATCATGTATAAGTTTATGGGTCCTTTTGGAAGGCCTCTTACGGATATGAGAGTGTCACCTTGCATGCTCTTGGGACCAGAGGACTGCAAGCCGAAGATGAGCAGGTCTGTGGTCCTAAGGACGCAAGAGGTGACACACTTAGATCCATAAGAAGACCTCCAAATGGACCCATAAAATTATTATAGATCATTAACTTTTTAAAATAAGAAAATCCTTTTTTTATTTAAAACATTGATGGCACAAGCAGCCAGCAAGAAGCTGATTACAGTGGCTTAGCACATGAGATACTCTTATGATAATAAGAGTTCCTCATACGCAACTGAAGGAAGTGCTGTGATTGGTCGGGGACAGTCCCTCAATCTATAATTTGTGAAAGACCAGCCAGCTGTGGGAAAGGGCAGAAACAGAACTGACAGGAAGTGAGATGTTGCATCTCATTTGGGCTATCCTGGGTAAATACACTGCTTATGAAACTCTGGAAGTGCATGCTATAGTACAGACCAGTTTTTTAAGTGTTATTCTTTTCCCAAACATGAGTAAGGCAAAGACATACTGTGTTAATGTTTCTAGCTGCGTAAGGCAGGGACATAGAAAAACTGCGTAAATGTGGTCAAATCTTATATTTTGTATGGGGATGGTGGCTGCAAGAAGGGTGTATGTTTCTGCATGTCCTCCTACTGAAACTTTAATATGGGAACATTCCCATTTCAGAATGTCCCAGGATCACTCCTCTACAAATGCCGTACTCCATTTAATAGTACTGTGCAGGTGGATTTGTGCTATTACTACCCAAACTGACCGATCACTCTCTCCTGTATTTACACATTGGTGGATTGTCCGCCACTGCTGGGGAGCTCTGCTGTATAGTATAATTGATAATGGTGCACTGTTGCCAATAGGAAGCAACCTGGCATGTAGCTGGAACACCCTTTCCCTCAGGTCCGTGACCCCTTTTCCTTCTAGCCAAAATCCATGCAGCTCAAAGAGCCTTCGCTCACCTGAACTACAAGTTCTGAAACAATCTCCCTTCCCTCTTATTCAAGAGCAACAATTTAAAATACCCCTTAACCTGTGAGACAAAGGTCTTTCCTGCAGATTAGACAAATATAAATAAAACAAATACAAAATTCGTTTTGCGGCTGGTAGTATAGCCTAGAGGTTAGAGGAATGAGGTGTGAACAAGCTTGGTACGTCCAGGAGACCAGACCCGAGTTTGACTCTCACAACCTCCACTTGCATACTATGTGATTCTGAGCAAGTCACTTAACCACCCAGTGCTCCCAGGTCACCCCTGAAAACAGGCACCTGTGCCTAGCGGGCCTTACCCAGTTACCAAAGACTAAAATAAAAAAAATAAAAAATAAGGGGGCGGGAGTGTAACAGGGAGATCCTGCCACTCTTGAGGACTGACCTTTTCTTAAGTCTGTTGCAACAGTTCTTCTATTTCTTAGCCTAATCTACGTATCCTTTACAATTTCTAGTCCATAAGGTTGGCCACCTATGGGCGCCCACTCCCCTTTCTTGACTATGCTATAGTGTCCTCTTTAATTATCCTTTTTCCTCTCAGGTCCCCGTACAGGGAGATTATTGTGGTGACCTCTGAGCTGATATAAAACAACAGACTGTGTTCCTCATTGTTGGATTTAGTATGCAATAGCACTATGTCATAAAATACCTTGACATATGTGTATATGTGTATATATATATATATATATATATATATATATATATATTTTTCCTGTTCTATTTTTGCTCCCCAGCTTCCAGCTACATAGACACCCTCAGCTTCCAGCTACATTGATGGCTGTACCATAGCTCAGGACCATCACAGAATTCTGGTCAGATATTCCTATTCTAGGTGGTCAAAGACCTTGTTAGCATCTAGTGAGAGAAGAATAGCATGGGATTTCAAGTGTTTGGAGGAATGTATTATGTGTAAAATCTTCTGTAGGTGGTTAGAGCTGTGGTGTCCTGTAACAAAACCTACCTGACCTGTGTGGATCAGGTGCTGGATAATCCTATTTAACCAGTTCTCCAGTACCTTAGCTAGGATTTTGCAGTCTATATTAATTAGTGACATTTGGATGGTAATTTTTTTACACAGTGAATGGCCCTTATCTTTCTTCTGGATGACCGAGATAGTAAATTCTCTTAGTGATGGGGAAGTGTTCCAAGACGATGGGCATTTAAAAAGATTTGTAAGAAGGGGCAATGTTTTGAATTGAGGCCTGGCAGAGTCCCCCAGTTAAAACCATCTGGACCTGGTGCTTTACCCGGAGGTAAAGACATAGTGGCTTTAGGGATTTCTTCCTAAGAAATAGGTTTGTTGAGGGAGACCTTGTCAGTTTTTGAAATTGTGGGGAGATTTAGGTCCTGAGGAAATAGGTCCACATTTTCTTGATGGAATTTAACTTTGGATTGATATAGGCTTCAATAATTTTTACCAAAACTGTTGTCAATGTGCTTAGCAGAAAAAAGTGTCTTTCCTTCATTATTGCATTCTTAACTTAAGCTATCTTACATGCTTTAGATATCTTTTTTTAGCTTATACAGTAAGTGTATGACTTCCCCTGTGCTTCTCCTGATTCCCAATAGCTCTGTTTAAGTCTGAATAAAGCATACTTGGCTTTCTGATTATGGACTGTTTACAGCAAATTTGAGTCCCATTATTTATTGGTGTAGATCCATATTATTACCCTTGGTGTCAATAAAAAGTTCTTCTTTAATTTTCAGACTTTTTTCTAGGTTAACCAGTTCAGCATTTTTAAGTTTTTTCTTATGAGAGGAGTAAGAACTTATTCTGCCCCTAATGAAAGCTTTAAAGGAGTCCCACATCATGGCTTCAGATACTTCACCAACATCCTTGAACTCCATAAAGCTTTTGGTTTCCTCTCCAATCCATTTGATGAATTCTCCATCCCTGAGCAGGCTACAATTAAACTTCAAGTGTTTTTTATGGTGGGGGAATGTGTTACAATAAAATGTCTGTGGAGACAGGGGCATGATCAGAAATTATTATATTACTGATATTACTTGCGAATAGGCCAGATACAAATGATTTAGTAACAAGGATGTACTCAAGTCTGCTGTATGTGCCACGTCTGGCAGATTTAAAAGTATAATCTTAATCTTTAGGGTGGATGATCATCCAGGAGTCGACCAAGCCAAATTCCTGACAAAACTTACTGAAGGCACCAGATAAGAAAGTATGGTCTACAGAACCTAAGGGGCTCCTGTCAGTAAATATATCAACCACAGTATTCATGTCTCCTGCAATGAGAATTTCCTCAGGATCATTGCTGGCAATAGTTTTAGCAAGAGAGGCAAAAAACAGATTGATCACTGCTTGGGGCATAAACATTGACCAGTGTTAACGTCTGTCCTCAATTTTAATTTTAATTAGAAAAAGTCTACCTTTGAAGTCTGAAACAAAATAATCAACTTTAACATTTAGATTTTTATGAAATAAAATGTGTATACCTCTATACTTATAATTAAAAGAACTCCCATGGACTAGCTCCACCCCCGATTTTTTTGACTTTAGCAGTTTCTTCAGGTGGGAGGTGCGCCTCCTGAAGGAATGCCATATCTGTTTTGAGTATTTAAGAAAGGCCAATACCTTAGATCTTTCAGTAGGGTTATTGCATCCTTTAATATTCCACGAGGTGACCTTTAAAATCCTGTTCACACTAGACATTGTTTTATAATAGTTATGAGTTATTAGGGAACCCTCAATGACTTTGCTAAATAAAGGAAGTAGCTATAGTTAATTATATAGCTAAACCAACCCCCCCAAAAGAAATGTTTTGCACATTTGGTTGCAAGAAACAGATTAAATAGACAGTACAACAGATTTGTATTTAAGCACAAATTCTATGTTGTTCTACTGATATTAAATAAACAATATGTAGATTCTGATTGTAAGTCTAATAACATTTAAGATAAAAGAAGCAAAACAAAAGGACACAAAACAAGTCTGTAATGATGTTAGACAGACAGTGGGGGGTATATTTTTCCTTCTTTTTAAACCTTACTTGGATAGCCACAGAACAGAAGCTGCTGCACCCTGTCACATAGGATAGAATCACGGGACAAAAATAGAATCAGACAACTTTCTCCATATAATTATGTTCAACATTGGTTTTAAGTAGGTATAAATAAAGAAGTAACAAATTCAACTTTTACACTGGTTTTATTTATGTCTGTCTGTCTGTCTGTTTGTCTATCTATCTATCTATCCTTACATAGGCCGTACTCCAAATACCTATGGAACTCTGGTTTTATTAAATTTGAATTCCAAGAATGGACCATGTCTGAAAGGGTTCTGTATAATGTGCCTTATAAACCAAGACATGTTGTAGTACAGTTATATCTGAATTCATATATCAATGCAGACCTCGTGAGACAAAATCAAAGCTAACAGATATGGGCTTGTTGTTAGTGGATTACTAAGCCGCCCCGGCTCCTTGTGGGTCTCAGGTGATACACTGTCCCTATCCTTCTACCTTAACGGATATACCCTGCAACTTGCAGACATCAGAACAGAGAGTACAGAAAGCATATATAATTACCGATGCGCGCTTTTTCCCATTGGGAAACCCGGTTATAATTTGCCGTTATAACCAGCTCGGCTGGTTATAACAGCAAACACGCGCCAGGTTTCCTTCAGAACAGCCATCCCTCAGTCACTGTTCTCCGAAGTTCACATTCCGTGACGGAATCCAATAGCTCAGCACACTTCCTGGTCCCTCGTGGAAACAAACTTTTCATAAAAAAAATAAATAAATAACTATTTTCCTACAGTAAACCACTTTAAAACAAAACAAGCATTTTCCCGTCAGCCTGACACCACAGCCTAGTCCATGTCAGACTGCCCTTGCCTCTTGAAGCCCGGAAGGACGCTGCAGCCGCCACTCGGCGGTAAGTTTATATTAAAACTAAAATCTAACTGTCTACACATTTTTTTTTAAATTAAATATCCTCCTCCTTTTTTCTCCAACAAGTGCAGCCATATAATTATGAAGACTGCGGACCAGGCAAAATCAAGACTGGTCCACAGCTTCCTGAACACTAATCTATTAGCTAATTTAATTTTTTATAATTGCTGAGGCGAAAAAGCGCACTCCTGCAATTATAAAAAATAAAATATGAGGTGGTGTGTAAAACTCGATTTTACACCCTCGTGATGGATACTTTTTATAAACCCTTCAGGCTTCGCCCGGGTTTATGTAGCATCCACAACTCGGTGTGTGTAAAACTGCTAAACACACCATCCCATATATTATTCTCTATGTAATTAACATCTGCACCTCACCGGCGCTCCTGTTAGAGTAGCATCAGACAGACAAAGAATATTTATTTATGGGTCTGCATTAAAAATAAGCCAATGGTGAGGCAAATGGAGTAATGAAGTATGTAGTCAAAAGCACATATATTAGCCAGCTATTCTGTGTTTAAAAGTACTATTAAAACATAAGGCCAATATTAAACAAAATTATACTGTCTTTCTGTTCTGTACTATGACAGAATATTGCAGCTGAAGCAGAATTTGCTTACTTTGTAATATAAAAATGAGAGAGAACAATTTGTACAGTTTGGATGCAGAAATTGTCAACCTAATAATAGAATGAACAAATACCAACCATGAAGTATTGGTCCGGCACGCAGACTCAGTATGGCAGCCAGAATGCTGCTGTCAAAATGCTGTTCAGATACTTGGTAGATGACTTACAGGTATTTGTTGTCCACATAATGCCACGAATGCTGACTGTGGCATTCTGTCCCACACTCCCCCCCCCACCAAACTGGATGCACTTACCTGTTAATTGGGAGCACCTCCTGTAACTAGACCTTAGTGAGGCTACACACAATTAATGAAACCATGACAAAGCCTCCGACAGACCACAACCATGTGCCTGTGCACGGGAAGGTGGAGGTGGGTACAGCAAGGGCTGCAATTAAACGCAGGGCCTGCGAGACAGAGGAACCCACCAGAAGTGTTGTCCATAGCGGGCTTCAGCAGGTGGCTGTACGCCATGCTTACCTGCACTTCAAAGACAGCAGGTGGAACTAGGGCAAGAACCACTGAGGAAAAACAATAAATATGTCCAAGTTACCAAAGTTTACAAAATAATCTGCCCGTACTTCTGTAACAGGCAGCCGAAACAGTATCTAGAGGACATAGCAAGTGTCCCTGAAATAAACGTCACATAAGTTTTAACAGTATACTTTTAAAATAGTGTGCTTGGGGAGATCACGTGATGCAGCTGTAAGACGTGCAGCTCTCGGACCGAGCTCCCGCTCCAACTACCACAAACAAAGCCAAAACCAGCTACTTATCGCTGATTCCTGTGTGCTTACTCGTGGATTGCACTTCTGAAAGTGCCAGAGGTGACCGGGTAACATTTCTGAACAGCAGCATAAAGCAGAAAGACTTTAAGTGCCTACCTTTGATAACGGGGCCTACTGCAAGTATGGAGGCGGAGATGCGCCAGGCCTTACCTAAACATACACCCCCACAGACGCCTGAGAAGGGCTCGAAACGTTTGAAAGGTTCATCGGGGAACCCACCTAAAGCTACTGCCTCCACTGCTACCTCACCGATGCAGACACCTCTCTCGGAGCAAAAGTTTATCGAGGAGATTCAGTCATTCAAGGAGGCCTTGCAGGAGATTACTGGTGAAATAAGAATCACTAGGAGTGAGCTCTCAGAAACAAATCAGGCTATCTCGGACGTTGCAGTCCGCACCACATCTCTCGAAAGTTGGAAAGAAAGGATGGAGCCTGAGATAACGGCTATGAGGCAGCGGCTACACAAAATTGAAACTAAACTGGAGGATTTAGAAGGCTGAAGCCGTAGGAATAACATAATCTTTGGCCTTCCAGAGGATGCGGAGGGTTCTACGCCCATCATGTTTCTCCAAAAGATGCTTACAAAAATTGCTGACCCCTCTCCCAACAACACAACCTAAATAATAGAGAGGGCTCACCACTCACTACGCCCCAAACCAGTTGCTGGGAAACCCCCAAGGCCAATGATCATCAAATTTCTTAACTTTTTGGATAAAACATATATTCTTGGCCATGTTAAAAGTCTACAGAAGGTATTATGGGAAGAACACCCCCTGAGATTTGCGCAAGACCTGCCAGCCACGGTGAGACAACGGAGGTCGGAATATCACCCTCTTGTTTCAAAGCTAATTGCTGCAGGGATTAAATACAGAGTACAGTACCTGTCTCGTCTGTCAGTACATCATGAAGGGAAGTGGTTTTCCTATGATACTGCACAGCAAGCCAACACAGCCTTACAGTCTCTGCTCCCCGATCTATTTTCTCTCCGTTGAGGTTGTTGGATGCAAATCCTGAGGGTAATTGCCTTTCCTTTTTTTCTCATTCCGTTTAGTCTACTGAGAAGATGATTTGGTTACTTAAAGGAGATCACCTTTGATATTTGGCTACAAGAAGGCAACAAAGACTACGACTTCGAGACAAAGAAGCTATGGCCACCCCAAATATTATTGATAAGCGATTTAATCGCTAGTTTGGTGACAGTCACCTGGTAATTCTCGATTAGTTAATGGGATAGTCTTGAGACTGGCTGGCAATCGATCCGACAGGACCCCCTTCTCCCCCTTTTTTTTTTTTTCTTGTGGATGAATGTCTCTTCACGCAGTTTTGCTTACCTCTTATCCTATGATGATGTTGTGCGATAGCACCATCCCCTGCAACCTAACTTAAGAGGAGAGACGCTTCTTATTAGGCACATGATCCTGCCTTATCATGCTGAGTGAACTAACTTTTATATTCATGATATCATATACCAGCGAACTTGATTAAAGGACAATTTTCCCTTCCCCCTATCTTTTTCTTTATCCCCTCCCCCCCCTTTTTTTTTTCATCCTTATGCACCAAGCCGGCGAATCTGATGGCTCACTGCATTGTTAACTATATTTAGCAATCAAAGCTATGTATATACATGTTAGTTACGTAAATTTGGTGAGGGGCTGGGGCGGGCGGCAAGGTCTGGGGTTTATCGCAGTCTAATCAGTGCACCATGTTCCGGCATAGGGTGGGGGGGGGATACCATAGGGGGTGGAATAACCTGGTGCCTATAGGGTGCAGTAACTATGCTTTGGGTATTGCAAAATACCAGGGACCGGGTGATTAGGCAGTGTAATAAGGATGCTAAATACCCTACTATGAGGGAAGGGATATGGTTAAGGGGAGTGGGGAAGGGGGTTAATGGTTTTTCCCACTTATTCATGGTATGTTGTATTTCTCTTATGCTTATAAATACTTTTGCATTTTCAATAATAGCTGGTAGGATAATTGGAGGGGAAGGGGATATAGTGATTGGGAAGTGGGAGTTTGTATTAGGAGAAGGGAATGGGAAAAGGGACAAATATCATTCACCACCAGGCATAGAAATTGTAATCCACAGGGTTACTGAAAACTACAGATATGGAGATGTTTCTTCTAAGAGGTATTTTACGATTTCTAGTATCTGCTCATGGTCATATCTTTAAGGTTCTGTTCATGGAATGTCAAAGGTGCTCAGTCCCCCGCCAAAAGAGCCAAGATTCTATTACATCTCCATAAGCTTAATGTCGATGTGGCCTTCCTTCAAGAGACACATCTTCCCACAGCACAGATTGTTAATCTTCGATGAACATGGATGGGTACAGTGCTGGGGGCGGGGATCGACAGGCGCAAATGTGGTGTAGCGGTGTTGATAGCACAACGGATACCTTTTAAACTGTTAGACTCGGTTATCGACCCCTACGGTAGATACATCCTGCTTAGGGCGATTTTGGTCCACACGGAATTGATACTGGGCTCTGTTTATGGCCCAGTGGGAGATGATCCGCAATTTTTCATTAACCTAATGACTAATCTGGCCCCCTGGTCTACATTTCCCATGCTAATTGGGGGGGACTGGAACCTGGTTTTTAATAATTTAATGGATAGATCCAATGCTAAGTGTTCCTCCTTTACCCCCGCACAATGGGCATTGAGGGAAATGATGGATTCCTTGGGCCTTATAGATCCTTGGAGGACCCTCCATCCTTCAGCAAAGGATTACTCGTTTCACTCTCTGCCGCATAACACGTTATCGAGAATTGAGTACTTTTTGTTGGGGATTGAGCACCTACCAGGGGTTCAAGTCTGTGATTACTTAGCAAAAGTGATTTCGGATCACCATCCAACTCTACTGCAATGGGTACTACCTAATTCAATGACTCATGACAAGACTTGGAGGTTTAATTCTCAGTTGCTAAAATCGGAACATATAATGGGTCAGCTTGGTAGTTTTATAGAAAATTTTTATGAGCTCAATACCCCTTCCATGCCAAAACTGGATATGCTATGGGGGGCTATGAAATGCTCATTAAGAGGAGAGGTCATCCGAATAGCCTCAATAAGAAAAAAGAAAATCTCCCACGAATCCTCCCTAATATTACAACAAATCAAGGTGTTAGAACAAGCCCTTACGCCCTACTCCAAACCTGGTGACCTAGAAAAACTAGAAAGTCTCCGTTTTCAATATAACACCCTTCTCAGTGATAGAGTTGAGCACCTCCTTCTGCGCTCTAAAATTACCTACTTTGACCAAGGAGACAAAGTTGGGAAATTGCTTGTCATGAGGCTCAGAGCACAGGTGGCAGAAAGGTTTATTTTAGCCGTGCGAGATGCCTCAGGTATCCTCCACACTTCCCCCAGGGATATTGTCTCCTCTTTCCAAGATTACTATCAGTCACTTTACTCATGTTCTTCTATGCTTTTTAATCATACCGCACTGGACCAATTCCTTCAAGATATAGAGCTTCCAAAACTGTCTCAGTACCAAATTTCTATTTTGCAAGCTCCCCTGACATTAAATGAAGTCTACCAAGCCATCGACACCTTACCGGCAGATAAGGCACCAGGCCCTGATGGCCACACATCTAACTTTTACAAATCATTCAAAGCCCAAATAGGCCCTAAACTCCTTGAGTCCTATAATTATGTTTATAAAAATGGTCTTTCAGACCACAGCTTTACCTCTGCTACTATTGTGGTTCTCTTAAAACCAGATAAGAATCCTACAATGCTGTCAAGCTACCGCCCAATCTCCCTTATAAATGTTGACTTGAAGATTTTAGCGAAAATCCTAGCTAGCCGGCTAGCTCAAGTATGGCAGACTCTGTTAAGTCCTGAACAAGTGGGATTTGTGGCCGAACGCCTATCGGCAGATCACCTACGAAAAATCTCTCATCTCATTTCTGCATCCAGGGACTCCGACACACCATCAGCCTTGGTGTCCCTGGACGCAGAAAAAGCCTTTGACCGAGTGTCATGGGACTACCTATTTAATCTACTCCCAAAATATCTTATCCCAGCACAATTTATACGATGGATTAAAGTCCTTTATTCCCACCCGTCAGCCCGCAATTTTTGTAATGGAGTCTTCTCTTCTCCATTCACATTGCATCAGGGCACCCTTCAAGGATGCCCACTTTCTCTCTACTTGTTTAATCTATTTTTAGAACCCCTAATCAGAAAGTTAAACACATCCACATTAGTTACGGGCATTCATACCAACCATCTCCAATACAAAATATCGGTGTACGCAGATGACATCTTACTTCATATAACCTATCCATCCAAATCTATTCCAGCTTCATTGGATATTATCCAGGAATTTGGACGTCAATCCAATTATAAATTAAATTTGTCCAAGACAGAGGTCATGCCTTTAAATAACTGGACCTTAAAGGCTGGCATCCAACATCTTGGGCTCACATGGATAAAAGATAAAATGAGATATCTGGGCATATATTTATCACCATCTAACTCTAGAATGAGGCAATATAATTTAGACCAGCTAATAACACGAATCAAGACTGACCTGAATTGCTGGGCCTTGCTTCCTATCTCCTTATGGGGGCAAATTAACATTATTAAAATGAATATTTTACCTCGGCTGTTATATCCCCTTCAATTGTGTCACCAATATTTACCTAAGGCCTGGTTTAATCAGGTTCACGGTATTATATCCAAATTTATCTGGAAACATAAAACCCCTTGTAGGGCGTTGTTTAAGTTACAGAGACCAAAGGAATTAGGTGGCTTACAAGTTCCTAATATATATATCTTTATTATCTCGCCATTAATTGCCTAGTTGTCTCGCAATGGCTGATTTCCGTACCGAATCCCAGTTCGGAAACCTATGTCCCATTGTGGTTACAGATAGAGAGGTCGCTCTGTACCTCAGCCGGTATAGATATTAGGATACTACCATACCTCCCTTCCAATACGGTCCCAGGACAGTTTAAAAGTACTCCCATTATAAGAACCCTTTGTACCCATAAACAACTAAATAATATTATAAGAGATTTCATGGAGAAAGATACTTCACAGTACATCCTGGGTAACCCCAACTTTAAAATTGGAGGGAAGATTATAAATCATACGTTTTGGACAGGTGGAATGGGGAAAAAAGTTATAGACCTAACAGAGAACCATAGATTATTAACATTCCCAGAGATAATGGCTAAATATAATCTTCCTGTTACTTTCTGTTTTAAATATCTCCAGATCTCCCAGGTCTTAATAAGGCACTTTGGTAATGGTTTATGGGATCATTATCTGGCTGGACCTACTCTCAGGACGTTACAAACAAGGCCTGCTTCTCATTTAATCTCCTTTTACTATAAAGAACTACGT
This sequence comes from Neoceratodus forsteri, assembly GCA_016271365.2. NCBI lineage: Eukaryota > Metazoa > Chordata > Ceratodontiformes > Ceratodontidae > Neoceratodus > Neoceratodus forsteri. The sequence goes on from JADMNL010000023.1 coordinate 439,128,107, forward strand.
AAAAGAGTTACAGAACTAGAAGGTACTCCCCACTACACATGGGACAGGATACTGCCCCCAATCTTCGAGGGTTCCTGTCAATGGTCGCAAATTTTGAAAAGGTTATGTAAGGACGTTAGGTGGGACCATTACAGATTGCTCCAATTTCAGATATTACAGGATCTATATTATACCCCTGTAAAACTTTGTAAAATGGGTAAGCTTCAGGTGGACCTGTGTACTAGATGTGGGAATCAGCAGGGTACACTGTTTCATATTCTGTGGGAATGTGACAAAGCATCCCCCCCTCTGGGAAAGTATTTGCTCTAAACTTGACCCACTATTGGGTTTACAAAATGCCTTCCAACCAGAGATTTGTATTCTAGGGGATTCGGGAAGTATCCTCATTGGAAATCAAAGGAAACGTATGATGTTAATCTCTTTATGTGCTAAGAAAGTGATACTACGTCATTGGCTAGACCAGCAGATTCCCACATATATAGAATGGCATTGTGAAATTCTCTTTGCTTTGCAAGCAGAATACACCATAGCAAGTATCTCCAAAAATAGTAAAAAATATCAGAAGATTTCGGCCCCTCTACATACCCTACTCTGTACCTAACATCCCCCATATCTGTATTGCTGAACATACCCCAAAATATGTGGAGTAAAGTTGGATGTAGGTGGTAGTTCCTACTTGCTCTTTTTACCTCCTCTTGGTTTCCTTTTTCTTTTTCTTCTCTCTTCTTTTCCTGGTGGTGAAGGGAAGTGGGGTTGGGGGGTCTTTTCCTTTTGTTTGTTTCCTTTTACACCATTAATTTCCTAACAGCAACATAATTTACCTCTCTTCATAAGGCGTCAAATTTTGGGAACAGATTATAATAAAAGGGATAATGGATCTATGTTTTTGCTGTGCAGCACCATGTCATGCTATGTAATGGTGTTCTGGATTTGTCTGTCGTATGGTAAATTCAATAAAGCTTACTAAATATGAAAAAAAAATAGTGTGCTTGACTGTTAATGTTATTGTTATTGTTGTTAATTTCTTATATACTCACAACAAAAACCTGTACTCGTTTTGCACATTGCTTGTCATTGCACATAATCCCTAACTTTGCACTACAGCACAAATTGATTTTAATTATGCATTAGTTGTTTTTAATTATGAAGTAGTTGATTTTAATTTCGCATCTAAAAGCTGAACTTATGAAGTAATTTCATGTTTAAGCTAAGAATAAAATAAAAGTTGAATTTATGAAGTCCTTGTCAATTTCCAATCATTTCCAGTCATTTCAAGCTATAGTTGTATCACAGCGATGATGACGTTCTGTCAGGTCATAAAAATACCTAACGGAACTATTGCATGTACGTTTTGAACCGTACAACGTTTTGTCCATGGCATAATCACTGTGACATTTTGTCCGGGAACAATTCGACCGCATTCGATTGGTCCAGTCCAGAAGTAGTTTTATGAAAATAAAATTTTTTAAAAATTGCAATGCAACCTTTTCATCTACTGTCCTCTTTTATTATTAAATGACTGTTTGAGTACCTTTCTTATTGTCCCTGTGAGAAAGTAGTGTTCCTTTATACATGTGATGAGGGAAGAGCCTGTGGAGAGCAGCTTGAAAGGAGTGGAAGGGAGTTTGGTAATTTTTAGGTTATACTGCACTTTCATCACAACATTACAACAAATAAAATAAAGCCATACATATTAAGCTAAGGCAGAAGCAGCTGTTGTTGGAACTTGATGAATTCAAACACATGCGGACATGCACAGTGACACACGTACGTGAACACTGAGAACAGGGCAGAAAAGAGGGGCAGTCCAAGCTTCTCCAGTAACTGTACAGTCCCAGAACATGCCACCCTTTGGTGGATTCAGGTTAGAAACCTCCATTTCAAAACAATGCCCATAAGTGGATACACTGGACATGAGCCCATTCCCAAGACATGCAGTTCATCGGCATCATATAAACAACTATTTCTGATACCTGGCAACTTCTCCAACCCATCACTAGCACTCAGATTTAGTGGATGACCCAGCCCCTTCACAGATATATCTCATATCTAACAGCTCCCCTCTCTTCGGAGGCATCTTACATGGAAGAGAACTGCTGTGTTTGGCCAAGGATATAATGTACTTGTTAGTCTGGGCATTCAAGAGCAGATTTGCAGGCCATGTATTGGTAGCAGAAGGGACAAAGACTTGAACAGAAGCAACTGGGTGGAAGAGAACGGCAGTCCATGTTTTGCCAGTAGTTCTTTTCCAAGACATGCCACAAATAGCATTGCAGTTGAGACTGTAGGTGGAAGGGAGTGCAGGCCAAGACGGGACTGACCAAGGCTAGAAAACCTGAGGTGCCAGAAAACTCATAAACGTGTGCTGATAGCATGAGCCAGAATCAGGGAGAGCTGGTTTGACGAAGCTGGTACTTTCTATGATACACCAAGAAAGAGACCTGTTGCAGCCATAAATACAAACAGCATGACCTATGGCCCAGTCCATGAAACACCAAGTGAGGTTCACAGAAATATTGCCACTGGCCCAGCTGCCAATTCAGCTTAGCCCATGCATTTTGCCCTGCTCCTTAGGAATGTCAGCACTGCTGCTCTGCTGTTGTGGGTCCTAAGGCTGAGTAGGCATTTTCCTCACTAGTCCAGTCAACCAGCATCTCAACCAATACATTCTAGGGGGTGCTTGCCACCAGTATGCAGAACATAACACACATATCTACCAGGGACTGGAGGAGCTGCCACCATTGCAGCTTCTTTGATGAGTTGGGGAAGGTACCTTAAATATTTTCTCGTACTGGTATCAAAATCAGAAAGGGGGATGAGGACATGCAGATGGTGACAGGTTAGTGAGAAGGGGTTCCTGGGGGTGGGCTGCCAATCACAGATGGAAGTACTGAGTACCGTAACTTTAGCTGGCAGCGTTGCTGTGCTGTGGAATGATTCCAATGTCCAATGTGTTCTGTGTTCAAAATGTACAGAGAATGGAAAACAGTGAAGATGGAATGCTCATGTATGTTAGTTCTGCATTTACCATGATGAGGTCCTCACACATTAACTGTGGTAGTAACAGGGGTCATATGCCTCTTCTGGATTTCAAAGACTCGTTTATAGTAACTCCAAGATGGCTATCCTGACTATGTCAAGCTGCCTTGAAAATGACAAAGAATGTTTTTCCACTACTACTGTATTTCTTATTGGCATGTCTCAGATACAAAATATACATGGTGACATAGCACTGTGGAGACAGAGGGGACTTAGGAACCATTTTGTCTATGGCTCTTGCCACGTGGCTGTGACTAGATCCAATCTGAGTGTGGCTGCACATCCAAGCTTATTTGCCGTAATGCTATGTGCTGTTCCTACTGGTCAGGAATAGTATAAACGTTGTGTAACCCTCAGTGCTGTTCTCCCTTAGAAAATCTACCTATCCTGCTTTGAAAGCCTGAACAGTGCTAACTTCCACAGTCTCACTAGGTAAGCTCGTCTACATCTAAACTGCTCCATGTATGAAGAAACGCTTCCCAGTGTTTCCCATTCTCCTCCCTGTGGAGGGGTTGTGGGATAACAGATGGACCAGACACAGAACTTCAGGTTCAACCCACAATTTCTGTGTGATGTTTATTTAAAACAAAGGTGATAACCTTAAGCAATGGCAGATCCCTTCCTCAATACATCAGTCTGCAGTAACAGACCATGCATGTCCTTCCTCTACATGTAGTCAGCACCTACGGACCCACTAATCTACTGATCTATCTCTTTAGTGAAAATCATTTCATTCCCTATGTTGGTCTTGTGTATTTGGGTGATAGGGATCTCAAAAAGGAAAAACTCCAAAACAAGCTAAAGACAAATAGCCTCAATGCAAAAGCACTGAAGCAAGGTTTACCCCAAAGGGCATTGGCAATAAAGTCAAGTTTCAAAGAAACACAACTTCACACATATCCCCATAATGCAAAGCATCATGGGATGTGTATGCAAATCACCATGACATTTTAGGCTGGTTCAGCTTAAAGCAGGAATGCATGATGCTAAAGGGCCTCTCAAACAATCTGTAATTTACATGCATTTAAATAACACAATGGGGGGGGGGGGGTTCTGATATGTCTACCCCAGTAACTTAATTTTTATAATACAGTCCCCTAGTAACTTTTTACCTTTATCAAAAACACCTAGTGCCGTGGTATTTTCAATATTTACAGGTTTCATACACATAAGGCTAAAATGTGGGAGGTTATTTTTTCAGATGGGTAAATGTTATGTTCTCTGAAGCATGTGCCATGGTTAGAGTCTGATAAATGTCTCCCTCCCAGAATCTGAGAATGCAGTCTTTGCAGCATCTCCAGAGCCCCCTTCCCCTTGCATCAGAGACTGGTGCCTCCGCAGCTACCCTAGACTCCACCACCCTAAAGCAGCTTGGTTGAGTTGCTCACCAAACCCAGGTTGCCCATATATGGATGTGATGTGGTCTGTCAGTGTCACTTACCAGGACTTCATTTTTTATAAAGGTTAACTTACACAGCAAACTATTGCAAAGGCATTCTGCATTAGCTTGGTGTGTAAAGCTTTATTTAATTTGTTGTATTATTGTGATAGAAGTGTGGGCTTATAATGAAAATTGAGTGGAATGATGACTGTGGGATATAACATTCATACTACCTCTTTATTTTCTACAACTTAAAACAAATCTCTATACAGCAGTACTGCCCATCAAATAAAGTATAACCTCACACATCATAAAAATGCCCAGGCAACCATTGTTGGCTCTAACCAAGTCTTGTTTTCTGTGCTTTGAGTTATTATAAAAGCAAATAGCTCAGTCCAATGTAGTGTATATGATACAAGATGTTATCACACTTCTAGGCCAGGTGAAGGCATTCAGCTTCACCTTGTGCCCCACAACTCAGCAAGACCACATCCAGTAAGTTCTGATTTACTGCATACCTTGTTATGGGTATTTTCTTACTTTAGCATCAGAGACAAAAATGACAGCGTGACAGAACTGTTGGTAGCATCACATCACATACAGTATACTGTATCAAGTAACCCTTTACCACAAACATCCAGTACCTCATGTACAGTGCAGTTCCAACCAGTCTATGCTATTAAGGTAGTGCTCCACCAGATAAAAGCTGTGCCCCGCAAATGTGTTGAAAAGGGAATATAATCCTAAAAATAACAATCACAAGTCCATTTTATAGAATATAACATTCTTCTTCCATGCAAACACAGCTGTGTGGTGTGCTATGAACAAAAAGTCCTAGACTTCAAAAGGTGTGCACTGTGGGTGGGGTGAAACAGTCCTGTAAGGAATGCATCCAAGCTATATGAAAAAAGGAAATCTTGTTGAGTTTGAAAAGAAAACGTCAATAGAAATTCTTTAGAATTCTGATGTTGGCATTAATGTATCATTGCTTATTTTTACTCATAATAGAGGTTTTCTTTACATATTCTTAAATACAATGAGGAGGAAGGGGATGGACTGTAAGACCCAATCAAATTGCAAGTGCTTATGTACACAGATAATATGAGGCTGTAATCCCTTAGTTTCATTCGGATCTCAAACTTGTCCATCGTTTTCAATGTTTAGGCATGTAAAAAGGGAGCATGTCAATTCACCTGGGACTGAAAAGACATTTTAACTAAAGCAAGAACTGGAAACCCAATTAAAATACATGATTTTTTTTGTTTTTGTATGCTCCTCCAAACCACACACATACTCTAAAGACCAGTCCCAAGGCACAGTGGGTATGCAATTGCTTGTGCAAGTCAGAATTATTCCAGAAGAGGTTATCCTATTGAAGACAGTGGGCAGCTTTAAAAGAGGCTGGGACAGGCATAGGGGGAGGGTAAGGGTCATGGTAGGGAGGATGGGAGGAGTAGTGAGGAGGGAAGGCGGGGACATTAGCTCAAGTTATGGACCCAGCAGTACGAGCAGACTTGATAGACCAAATGACCTTCTTCTTCTGCTGGCTTCTTCATATGTTCGTATGTTCATATGTCTGACAAGGCTTTGCCAGTGACTACTCTACACTGAGGAGCTCAAACAGGAAGAAACACACGTCTATATACTGTATAGTCTGTCATTCTCAGCCTATACCTAATCAGAAGCATATGCCAGTTTGAAACATGATGAATGTTCTGGCAAGCCTTGTCCGCCTGAATTGCATGAGGATTTGCATACCCATGATGCCTTTTACTGGGAAAGAGGCTTTAGAGGGCGTGTGTGTGTGTGTGTGGTTTGGAGTAATGTACAAAAAACAAATAATTTTATATTTCTTCTCTTATAGTATCCTTTCACAGATCCCATGTAATACTGTTACAGCAAACTGCTTCTTCTGCACTCTCACTCCGAGTGTTCTCATGTTTTCCTTTGGTTGATGTTCAGAATATATATATATATATATATATATATATATATATATATATATTCATGCAGACATTTTTCAGAAACAACAAGCCCATATTTTGGAAGGGTATTTTTAACATCAAGTCCAGCATGTAACCAATACTAGGTCATAAAAGAATAAATATCTTTTTTTGAGATCAACTTTTCCAAACACAACAAAACAAAAAGTAATATTTAATGGTTGTTCAAATCTCTTTTTTAATTAGCAAAGTGAACTTTGACCTAAGAGGGTTTGAGATTGACATTTAAAACAGCAGCGCAGCAAATGTGGGCAACAATCTGACCCTACCGTTTTTTCACTATTCAAGATTCCAGGTATCGTCCATAGTTTTTTTGGTGGTAAATTTTTTTCTAGTTCCATTAAAATCTGAATATTTTATAAATGTTTTAACTTATTTTTTTCTCAAAAAAAAAAAAAGATGGCCAGCACATTTGGATTAGAAATAGCACTGCAGACCTGACAAGGCTTAGGATCGAGAAAATAAATAAACCATGGTGTCCTGCATAGGAGGTGCCTAGAAAAGTAGATTCGACAGGTATTCTAATATTTATATCATTGGTAGCTAAAACTAGTTTTTTTTTTGTTTTTCCGAAAAATATTTTTCATTGCACTGCAGCTTTAAATGCTACATCCCGTGAGGGTTGAGGCGCTGGACGCCACACCTCGGACTACACCGGCGACCCGGGTTCGGAAACAGAGTCTGGTCGCTGGTAGGTCAGCCAGGGGGAGAGGCCAATGCCTGTGCACTTGCCTGACTCCGAGCAGAGGCTCGGAGTACAACAAGCCCCAATTGTAGGGGATGGGCGACCACTGTACAGCGTGGACGTCGGCACCTCGCACCATTACATTGGGGTTGCACGCTGTACGGGGAGGGAGAAAATGAGAAAAGAGCCTGCCACCACCAAGGAGATGGGGAGCCAGGAGACGTGCCCACAATATACCTGCACCCACTCGATGGACCCAGACCGACGCAATGTAAGTTATGGTGTGTCAGCACTCCTCGTCCCTGCCTGGGGGGGGGTAAACCATGGCTCCATAGGGCCTTGGGGTCCGTCCTGGGCAGGGTGGCTGGCAGTGGGATGTCTGACATGTCTCCCCTGATGGGTCGGGGGTGGCAGGCTGGGCTAGGCGAATAAAGAGTAATTTCAAAAAAAATTCTACATCCCAACAGACGAAGACATTTCCCATGATGTTTACAATGATGATGATGTTCTTGGACAGTGGAAATATCCTTTCCAATGGCATTTCTCATGCAGACCCCTCAGAACTGAATGGTGTCTACAGTACAATGAAATCTGTCACTTTACATTTGATTTACTAAGTCTTTCTCATAACTGCCAACTAGGGTTGCCACTCAGTATTCACCCATTCCAATCTGACTGAAGAATTTAGGAATTTCCGATTCTTAATTTCAGTCCTGATTTCAATTCAAATCCTAAAAGGACTTTAAAATCAGATTTGGATCTGGAATCCTGCATTAGTGTCAGCGTGGCTCAGTTGGTAGCACATCTGCCTCTGGACCAGAAGGTTGTGGGCTCTCGTCCCACACCAGGATGGACTTGCACCTAAAAATTGCTGGCATCTGAGTGCAGTATTCGGGGGTGCCGTACTGCTGGGGTGTGCTGTCCTTCAGATGAGATGTTAAACCAAGGTCCCTTCTGCCCATCCTGGTGTTGTCCAGGTGGAAGTAAAAGAACCCAGGGTACTCTTCATAAAGAGCAGGGAACATTCTTGGTGTCTTGGCCAACATTCCCCTTCCCATAAACCGGTTCATGCAATTATCCAGGCTGTGTGTGGGTGATGATGTGCCATATGGCTGCCACCACACATTCAGTCACTTCACTACCAGTCTAGCATTGCTTGTAAAGTGCTTTGGGATACTGTGTATGAAAAGTGCTATATAAATGCTGATTCTTCTTCTTTATCCTAAGCTCATTTGAAAAAATAGGTTTTATAATTCAATTTTGAAATCTGGATTTTCAGACAGCAATTCCTTAAATCCTAAGTCTGAAAATCAGATCAGAATCCGATGAATCCATTTCTGTTCCCTGGATTCCAAGCAAACGGACTATCAAATGTACTCAACTCTTGGCATTATGCTTCTGTTCTTTAAAGCCTTTCCATCCTGCCATACAGAAGGACTTGCATAATGCTAACAATGATGCTTTACACTGAGTTTAAGGTACTGGGATACATCATACCTCAACCTTTTGTCACTGGCATGTGGGACAAAGCCACTTTAAATGTGGGGAATTGTGAGATGCTGGTCCTCATTATGAGGGATACATCATGAAACATGGACATACACACTCAAAACACCGTGTAAACCATAGTTTTTAATGTGTGCAACATTTCATGTTGCTTTAGCATTACCCAGTATTTTGAATTTCTGCTTTAACACCCAACAGCCCCTTTTCTCCTTGGGCAGCACTCAGCAGCCCATTATTCGAACATGCTAATTGTCTAAATATTGCCCCTATGCTGGCCATGCAGTGCTTTAGCCAGGGTAACGTACACAGCAAGCTCTGAATATAGGGCCTGTACCCCTTAGTTTGATGAAACCCAAAGTCCACAAGACAATGGCCACTGAGGGGAGGTTAAGAAAGATCTTCCCATGGCCTCAAGATACTGTTGTTCTAACTTTTAATGTCATGCAAGCAAACATGCAAATTTACAAATGTTTGTTGCCTCAAGTGAACACATATTCCAGTTGTCTTGCCACTTGTTATGTGTCTTTCTCTGCATACTCTCATACCATTTTTGTAGTCCTTCTCTACACCATTTTCAAGTGGTTGTGGTTCTTCCTGAGGTGTGGGCTCCAAAACTGTGCACAATATTCTATGTGTGGCCTTATCAAGGACTTGTACAAGGGCAGAATCACCTTCAGCTTCCTGCTAATGATCCCCTTACTGATACAGAACAGCATCCGATTTGCTTTCACATATGCTTTTGTAAGTCTCACCCAATGTGGGGCTTACCTGAACTGTCTCCTGTGGCACCTTTGAGCCTGTCTTCATCCTCCAAACCCCCAGAACTCTTGATGGTGGGGACCACAAAGGCACTTGAGTTCCAGTCATGAGCCCTGGTGGGATGCTAGCCACACATCCTTCCTGCTCTCTGGCCATCAGGACTGGTGTTGTGACAAGGCAGAGGGCAGAAAAGAGCACCACCACAGCTTAAGTTCCATGAGCCCAGAGAGACACAGTGGGGCCGTGGAATGGAGTTGGGGAACTGTGGCACCATGTTGCACTGTATGCAAATGCACAGTGTGTAAAATGTGGAGTCAGAGCTCTGTGAAAACAGACCACATGCTCACATCCTCTAACAATCCCAGCTCCAGGGTAGGTAGTGGACCTGGGACCAACTGTCCAAAGTGCCATTGGGCATATCATAAAGGAGTTTCCTTTCCCACAGTAGGCAGCAGGGCTGGGAAGGAGAAACATGAAGTGTGCATGACCACCATCATGAGAGAGTGACTCCAATGGCAGCCCTTCACAAACCAGCACCCGACAGTAATATGGGCTTAGTGCATCAACCAAAAAGCATATCCCTGGCCCCAGGAAAAGAAATGGGCCAAGACAGCTAGAAAGCAGAACTGGGGGCTTCTAGATAAAGTTGCAAGAAGCTGCCAAAGTTGGGACAGTGGCACAAACAAAGATGGTGGCCCCCATGAGTGAACAGTCTGCAAAGCACTATGAAAAGGGGTTGTAGGTCAGGACCTACTTTGCCCACGAATTTTGGTCAATTAGGAGCCAGCTCGTGCCAAAGATTGTAGACAGAGGTTTGGCAATAATGTGGTCTACAAATTTTAGAAATCTTGGGCAAAGCCTATTGTTGTCATCACTACCTTGGTTGGGTGGGTCATGAGGAGCTTATGGGTTTTCTGTGACGAGATGGCCTTAAAGTGAAAGGGTAGAACACTAGGGTTGTCAATGACCTGGCCAATAGGACAACTGGTTGGGTCTTTGCAGGGAAGTGTATCCAGGTAGATGGACGAGGTCCGTGAATTTGGCATTAAGGGCTTCAGCTACTTTGGATAGGTCAGTTAAAGATCCCACCCCAGTTTCTTATTTTGTGGCATTCTGTTTGGTCCTGGGTGAGATGAGGTAGTTCACTGTTGACCAGGCATTTTTAGGGTTGCCAAGGTTCTGGGACTAAAGATTTCTGAGGTACTCAGCCTTGTGTGGTTTGATCCTTTGTTTGCAGAGGTTACGTAGGTGTCTGTATTAAGTCCCTCCATTCAAACATATTGTCCCTCTCTCCAAGAATTAGGAAGGGAAAGGGAAATTGTTTAACCAGGAAAGCTGAACTTGTTTCCAAGTGTGACCTGGGAGCACAAGAAAGTTAAGTGACTTGCTCAAGGCCACACAGTATGAACATGTGGGCTGTAGGATTCAAACCCAGGTCTCCAGGTTTCCAGCTCAGAGCCCTTAACATCTGTGCTATACTGCCTCAATTAGACCTGGGGTTGTACAGTCAGACAGACAGCTGTAAGCAGCAAGTGGAAGATAATAGTCACCCAGCCAGGCGTGGCAGCTAATTTAACAAGCATTTGTCAATGCCGAATGTTTGCTTGCTGGCATTGGCAGTGGTAGTGTAGAAGTTACAGTGCTGCGTAATAGGAATGGCAGTGAAGTATTGAACTGAAGCCAACCCCACCACTACCCTGCAGAGAGTGACAGGCATTGGGGTGTGCGTTTGGGTCATCAGGCATAACGGCCACACCATTTCACCACACCCCACCCTGCAGACACTGACAAGTGTCACGGTGTTCCTTGGGGTCTTTGGCCCTTATGCGCACCCCATTTCATTAGGAAATACGGTGAGATGGGTGTGATATAGGAGAATGGAGTGAACGTTGGGGCCGAAGAGTCCAAGGCATACCTCGATGCCTCTCACTGGCTGCAGGGTGTGGAATGGTATGAGCATTACAGGCAAGAATCCCAAGTCACACATCTGATGCCTGTCATTCTCTCACAGGGTTGGGCGTTATGGTTGGAAACCCTAATACCTCAGGCATTCGTTGGTATTTTCACTCCAAATTTTCAACATTTTTTTTGTGACCCCACCTCATGAACAGGGGGAATATCAGTTTGTTAGCCGAAAAAGCTGCTTATTCACAGTGACTATGGCATTTAGCACCACAGGTGCAAAAACATTCCGAACAGGATGTAAAAAATGACAGCTGTACTGTTCATGGGGAGGTGTAAAAAATGGCAATGTTGGAAATCTGCAGTAAAAATATTTAAAAAAATGGTGAAGTCACGAAGTACATAGAAACTGTACAGCACACCGTAATATAATTAGGGTTGGGGATTTTTACAGCAGATTGTCAACTCAGGCATTTTGGTGCCTCCGATCATGAACAGTGTCACTGTGATTTTCTTTATCTGTGCCGAACAATGATTTCCCACAGCGACCACGCATCTCTGCACTGAAAGTGTGAAAACACACTTCAGCCATGTTATGAAAATGACAGCTGTACTGTTCATAAGGAAGTGTGGAAAAATGCCACTGATGAAAATCTGGACTGAAAATATTACAAAGTCATGAACTTACGAGGGTGCATGGAAACTGCGCAATGCTCACTCGTAACACAGTCATTTTATGGACTTTTGTCACCAAATTTTTAACATAGTCATTTTAATACCTCTGCTCATGAACAGTATAACTGTGATTTTCTTAATCTGTCCTAAACATTGCTTTCGTACACCAACAGCACCATTGTGCGCTACATGTGCGAAAACACATTTTGGGCGACATATGAAAAATGGCAGCTGTACTGTTCATAAGGAAGTGTAATAAAATGCAATGTTGAAAATCTGGAGTGAAAATATTAAATTCGCAAACTTACGAGCATGCATAGGAACTGCGCACTCACGCTCGTAAAACAGTCATTTTTAGGAATTTTTCACCAAATTTTCAACATAGCCATTTTAAGACCTCTGCTCATGAACAGTGTCACTGTAATTTTCTTAATGTGTTCCATACATTGATTTTGCACATCGACTGCGCCACTGTGCGCTACATGGGCAGAAACACATTTTGGGCACGATGTGAAAAATGACAGCTGTACTGCTCATAAGGAGGTGTGGTAAAATGGCAATGTTGAAAATCTGGAGTGAAAATATTGAAAATTCGCGAACTTACGAGCGTCATTAGGAACTGCGCAATGCACCCTCGTAAAACAGTCATTTTAGGAATTTTTTCACCAAATTTTCAACATAGCCATTTTAAGACCTCTGATCATGAACAGCGCCACTATGATTTTCTTTAATTTGTCCCCGTGACATTGGATTTCTCAAGATAATCGACCAAGCCATTGTAATGCTACATGGGCGAAACACGCTTGGGGTGAGATGTGAAAATGACAGCTGTACTACTCATAAGAAGGTGTGGTAAAATGGCAATGTTGAAAATCTGGAGTGAAAATATTGAAAGTTTGCGAACTTACGAGCGTGCATAGGAACTGCGCAACGCACACTCGTAAAACAGTCATTTTTAGGAATTTTTTCACCAAATTTTCAACATAGCCACTTTAAGACCTCTGCTCATGAACAGTGTCACTATGATTTTCTTAATTTGTCCCATACATTAATTTCTCACACCGGCTGCGCCATTGTGCGCTACATGGGCGGAAACACGTTTTGGGTGAAATGTGAAAAATGACAGCTGTACTGCTCATAAGAAGGTGTAGTAAAATGGCAATGTTGAAAATCTGGAGTGAAAATATTGAAAATTCACAAAACTTACAAGCCTGTGTAGGAACTGCACAATGCACGCTCGTAAAACAGTCATTTTTTGGAATTTTTGCACCAAATTTTCAACATGGGGTTTTTGGGACCCCTTCTCATGAATGATGTCACTGTCATGGCATTATTCGGGCCTGAAGGGTGATTTCACAGTTTCGCGTGCATTGCTGCCTTTTCCTGCCCACAAAGAAATCTGCAGCAGTCCCAACAGAGCTCCGTTGAGCTCTCTCACTCCTCCTCCCTCACTCGCTCATTCTGTGTCTCCCGATGCTGCAGACTGCCCTTTTGTATTGGGCTCCTGCCTGAGTTGGCACTTTTTTCTACCCACAAAGAAATCCACAGCAGTCCCAACAGAGCTCAGTTGAGCTCGGTCACTCCTCCTCTCTCTCAGTCGCTCGATCCTAATCTGTCCCAAACACTGATTTCCAACAGCAACTGCGGTATTCTGCGCCGGAAGCATGGAAACACATTTTGGCCAGGATGTGAAAAATGACAGCTGCGCTATTCATAAGGAGGTGTGGAAAAATGGTAATGTTGAAAATCTGGAGTGAAAATATTGCAAAGTTGCGAACGTACAAGCGTGCATGGAAACTGCGCAATGCACATTCGTAACACACTCATTTTATGGACTTTCATCACCAAATTTTCGACATAGGCATTTTAGGACCTCTGTTAATGAACAGTGTTACTGTTATTTTCATAATGTGTCCCGAACACAGATTTCCCTCAGCGACCGTGCTATTCTGCGCCGGAACAGCGAAAACACATTTTGGCCAGGATGTGAAAAATGACAGCTGTACTGTTCATAAGGAGGTGCAGAAGAATGGCAATGTTGAAAATCTTGAGTGAAAATATTATTAATTTGTGAAGTTATGAGCGTGCGTGCAAACTGTGCAACGCACGCTCGTAACAGTCAATTTATGGAGTATCATCACCAAATTTTCAACATAGGTATTTTAGGACCTCTGCTCATGAACAGTGTCACTGTCATTTTCTTACCCTGTCCCAAACACTGATTTCCCACAGCGACTGCACTATTCTGTGCTGGAGGTGCGAAAACACATTTCGGCCAGGATGTGAAAAATGAGAGCTGTACTGTTCACAAGGAGGTCTGAAAAAATGCCAATGTTGAAAATATTGCAAATCCACAAAGTTAAAGCATGCATAGCAACTGCGAAACGCACGCTCGTAAAACAGTCATTTTTTTGATTTTCCCCACCAAATTTGCAACATAGGCTTTTTGAGAGCCCACCTCATGAACACTGGCACTGTTGATTTGTTAATCGATCCCTAAAGGGGATTCCATGTAGTGACCGCGAAATCACCTTTCGGGGCGAAATAATGCCATGACAGTGCCAGAATTCATGAGGAGGGGTCCCAAAAACCCCATGTTGAAAATTTGGTGCCAAAATTCCAAAAAATGCCTGAGATATGCATCAAAGTTGAAAAAAACCTATTTATTCCATTATACAGCTTACCGGCATTTCCTCAGTTTGTGGTTGGCTTTGAAGAGTGCAGATGTGTTCCCAGTCCACCGTAGGGGGCTTGGGGAGGCAGGGCGCAGTGGGTGGAGTGTGGGTTGTGGGACGGGGTCAGGGAGACCGCCGAGGGACCGTTTCCTTTTTCCACAGTGAGAAAAAAAAAATGGCGGTACCGTTTTTGTTTTTACAGGGGCATGTGGCACACTGGGGTAGGCTCCCAGCATGCCAATGGAGACTTTAGAGGGAGCTGTAGCCGGACGAGGATTAGGCACCCCCGTCGGCACACAACAAAAGCAGGAGGGTGACATTATGCCGAATGAGATTGGGCACGTCGTTGGCACAAAATAGAAGCAAGGGGGATACATAATGCCGACGGGGAGTGGGCTCCCCCGTTGGCAACATCAACCTTGGGGCACTGAAGCCAACGAGGATTGGGGCCCCCGTCAGCAAACAAATATGGTGGAGGGGGAACATGCTGCCGAGGGGGATTGGGCACCCCCTCAGTGGGGGGGGGCTTAATATTGTTTGTGAACATGGTGGCAAGCCGCCACCATGTTCATAAACAGTATCACTGTAATAAGGTTCCACCCAATAATGACGGGTTGCTTCCTCATTGCAGCGAATGGCTCACGCTGCAATGACGAGGCGGCCCCTGATTGCAGTGGCTAAAACCTTACAAGGTTGTGGCACGCTGACTGAACTAGTGTCAGCAGCAGCATGCCAAGGCATTGGGGAAAGCGGGCCAAGCCTTTAAAGGCTGTGGGGGCATTGGCCACAACAGTGCCATGCATCCACAACCTGCTTCTGGAAAGCTGCCGCAATATGTTTCTTGTGCATGTGTGCAATCAACATAAAAAGTGAGCATCTCTACATTTCTGTGGGAAACAATGTTCTCTTGTTGCTGACTGTATTTCCTACAGCACTGAATATTTTCACTGAGTGTATACTTGTAAGTGAATACATGAGGTACTCAATGGCTACCATACCGTGCTTAAAGAAGGCCAGATGGTCTCTTCATGGTGCCATTGTCAAGTCTTATCTCCTTTTACCAGTGCAATATTCTCATTCAGATAGTTCTGCATCATTTTTGTTTGCTGGCATCTCTGGCACCACTGTGGAAGACCATGACTTGCTGGTCTTTTTAATCAATCCACACAGTCAGACAGTGGTTTCCAAAAAAGGATTATCATTGACTTATGTCATTTGTGATTTCTAAGCAGCAGCAGCAGCAGCAGCAGTAGAAATTCTGGGTTGACTTGAGAATAAGGATGAATGGTCTAACAATACTTGTTGATAAACAGCAGCAATACCTTTAGATCCATGGGCTCCTTTCTTCCCTCCTATACTTGGCCTGTCACTGGGCATACAAGTGGCAACTGTTACGCTTCTGCTGGGCTTGTAGTGCTAGACTTTTTTTGAGCCATACATGTAGAGGCCATATGGATAAACCAGTCATTATAGGATTTCTCATTTTCACTGCCTTCTTGCACATGAATGAATGTCCAAAATGTGTAGCTAAAGTGAAGATCTAATAGGGTTGCTCAGATTTAGTGTTCAGCTGTGCATACTTCCTTAATGTGTGTTTGTTACCCAAAAATATGTTCTTAGTTTTTCTACCACATTAACAGAAGCACCATCCTTCTACTCCTATTGGGACTTTATCTGAACAAGCTGAAAGTTAATCAAGGAAATGAGGGGCACTACCTGACCTAGATCAGGTGCATCAGCACTTACGACCTACTGTGTATGACCTTCTCAAAGGGCTTCAGCAGTCAGCAGAGGGTCTCCATCAGTCACCACTGATTAGGGCTGATATTGACCTTTCCTTTGCCAGTACAATGCTTGACAGTATACTGGTGGATGGCCTTCTGTCGTTCTAGCAGCCAGTGTATCATGCAATAGGCGAGATTCCACCATGCTGGCATGTCTTGTTTCAGGCGGTTGTGGCGGGGGGAAGGGGTCTGCTGTTGAGTCTTGTTTAACAATTTCTTTGCCTTAACAGACTGGCTACAGACTTCTTTTTTACTACCTCCTACAAAAGTCTGCGCACTGCTACCTTCCTTGTCTGGATATCTGTGAACTGTGAGATTAGTATAATGAGCAAAGCATGGCTACAGTCATCCATACTGACTGTCTTTACAATGTCCTTTGCATTATATTGTATGTTACTATAAAACTTGCTGTGAGCAAGAGTGGAGTCAGCCACTTATGAAATGTCTGCTCAAGGCATTCTTAGAAGTTTTTTTTGGTTGTTGTTGAATCCACAGATCCATAAAGCAGCCTGTTTTTGGAGCTTGGAGGATCCTGGTGACTTGCTGCTATAGCTGCTGCTGACACTTAAACCAGGGGAGGAGGAAGAGAAGGAAGAGGAGAAGTTGACCCAATGGGCAGTCACTGCCGTGTAATCTGTTGTCTGACCTATCATCCACATGTCAATAGTGATGTGAACCGCCAGCACAACAAATTTTCTCATGGCATGTGACAGACTTCCGGACACTCTGAGAAAATCTGGATGTGACACAGTGGAGAAGTATGTGTGGATGGGTAGTTGGTACCCCTGCACTGCAGATTGCAGTAGTGATAGAAAACCTTCATTGCTAACTGCTAGACTTCAAGGGCTGGGTTTTTTTTTTTAAACATTATTTTTTCTTATTTATCTTGTGCATGACAAATAAAAGCATGTAGTAGACAGTCCGACATATAAGACACATTTCCTTTTAGAAAAAGAACACTTTATGTGGTTATACCTAATTTAGTATAATATGACTGAAGGATACCCCCTTATGCTGTATCACAATGTAGTAGATGCATAGAATTCCTCTGATTAAGGGGCTGGATTTTTAATGGTTTGGGATTGCCGTAAGCCCTGGATCGCCAAAGTAATGGTGCACCAGGCTTGCGACAATCTAATGGGATTTTCCATCCCGTGTGGCTGTCACCTCAAGTTAGCCATCTTTTGTGGTCCAGCTTGTATCAATCTTGGGGACTGTTGTTAACGGAACTTGCACCCAAAATCTGGTGCAAGCTGCTGTAAGCTGGAAAAAATAGCTGTGTCCTACCTTTGAAAATCAGGTGCAGTTGAGGCAAAAGGATTGGCGTACCAGTGATTTCGAAGTGTCGTGGCACAGGGCTTGATGCACGCCCTGCACCACCCTTCGAAAATGTAGCCCCAGGTCTGTTGTTTTTCTATTTCTAGCTCATTTCCATTGACTTGTTTTGTTTGAAGGTCCACGAGCTAGTTGGCACCTATTTTTGCCCCTCCTAGGGGTGGAGGTGGACAGGAATATATATGGTCCCTTAGAGATTCAGGAGTCAATAAGAACCTGTGAAAAGAGGATAATGGGGTTTTGCTATCACTTGAACAATGGTGACTTCCTTCCTTCCTCCCTCCTCCTTTCTTTTTACTTTCTATTTTTGCCCTCCCCCCATTTCTTCTCGCCAGCTGCCAGGTCCTCCTTCCACCTGCCCAAGCCCTTCTGCCTACTATAGGAATCCTCCAATATTCCAACCCGCAACCAGCCTCTGCTCGACATCCTCTCTGGAGACCCTGACCATAAACTACAACCTGTCCCCTGTGGGTGGGCCCCCCCCCCGGTTCCCCAAGCTGGGACCTCCAGTTCCTCAAGCTGGGATGAGGATACTTCATTCAAGAGTCAAGGCCCAGGAGGATCAACGATATACAAGGGAGGAGTTGGAAGGACCCTACTGTGGCATGCGTGGGTGGTGCAGCTTAATCTGCTTGGTGTTGCTGAGGTACTTTTCCCCTGCTTAGTCCTCCCTTATCCCTCCAAAGGGCATGGCCCTGAGAAGTGACCTGGCAGAGTGCCTATCAGGACCATCTGGCCCCATTCTGGGCATGTGACACCTCCACATCCCTTGCCAGGTGAGAAGGTGCATGCTGACATGAGGCCACTGCAGTGGGACCACTTGATTCTTCTTTTGTGACATGCCCTCCCTTGAACCTCCAGGGGAATCTGTACAGTGGAAGGAGATGCCCTCCCTCCTCAAGGCATAAGATGTTCAGATAGATGCCAAAACCATATCTCCCCAGTTGGCACCAGATGTCCCAGACTTGGGGCATGGACCTGGGTCGTCTGGATGGCAAGCGGTAGCTCTATCACTGCGCTAGCTGGATGGCCTTCCTTCTCCTTTCTACCCTCAACATTCACTTCTTCCTGCCCATCATAATCACTGCCTAGTGCTGATGCCATGCATTGGTTTCCCTTCTCATACTGAGACCTGCCTTTCACGGTAGATATTTCCAGTTGTGTACCCTTCTTACTCTGACCAAGGCTCTCCTTGCATATCAAGCAAACTACATGTGTCCATGAGTTATTATAAACTCTAAAGAAACCCCATTGGTCTTGTCAAGTGACTCTCTTTGGTGCAGTGGCCAGGGGCAACTACCATGATCTTCTTCTTTCACACCCACCTCCTCCATCACTAGTTCTGGCACCTCAAAAGGTGCATTGGTCAATTCTTCTACTTAATGGTGTCTACTGGGGTACTTCTTTCATTCACCTTCTCTGCTGTTTTTTAGGGGGTTGCTTTTTGGGGGCCTGTTATTTTTTTCATTTGAGATCCAGTGTCTGTCTTTTTCAAGTGTTATGTGTCCCATCCTCACCAGTTCCCCTCTTACTCATCACCAGAACTGTTGCTGCTACTTCTGTCAGGAAATGAACAAACTCACTGTCCCCAGTGGATTCCCTGGTATCTCCCCTTTCCTTCTTCACATCCACTGCATGTGCCTGCTAACCTTTGTTTGTTTGTTTTTCTACTTTCCAAATTCCAAACCTTTGAGATGTCACTCAAAGTGGTAGGTACCTACAATTTGTGATACTTTGTGGACTGTTTATTCTGTTTCCACAATTTACATTGAGGGGCTCTGGCTAACCCATTTCTGCTTTGTTTTTTCCTTGCTTCTTCTGGATGATTCCACACCTCCTTCTCCTTTCTGGTGCTCCATTACTGCTTCAATACTGCAGGATGCCAAACCCACAACCACTTGTTGCTCACCGCCCAGGCTCCCAGGGCAAGCACAATTAACCATGACACACCCAAATGCTGCACTTCTCGTGAAAGTGAGAAAAATATAATTTTATATATTTATATGTCCCACAGAGCCACTTGTTGCCTAATAAGAGTGGTTTCACGCACATCCTGCTTGTGTCAGAACAGCTCAGCTTCACTTCGTTGTTCTGTCATGAGCAGAGTGCCTGTGAAACCATTCTTATCCAGCAATGAATGGCTCCATGGGACATATAAATATATATATTTATAGAAAACTCTTCGTGCCCCGTCCAAATCTCTCTTTCGCTTCCGAAACGTGATACAGATTTGTTGTTCTATAAACTGTGCAAACCTTGTAGCCCATTTTCTTACCTAGCTGGCATAGCCTACATCTAATCTGGGTGGCAGGAACTCCTGCTTGTACCTAATCAGTGACATTAGATCCACTTCTTAGTTTGCATTGGTACATTTCCTCACCTTCCTCACCTTTTGTGAGAGTTGAAGGCTGCGTCTTAACCACCTACTTCTTCTTTCCTGTAGTCTGCTGATACCAGGCCTATGCCAGTGTGAACAGTGGGTGCCCTCCTGCCTCTGTATTTTCTGTCATAACAGACAGATTCCCTTCTCTGTTTTGCTCCTGTGCAGACTGCTGTCATTTGGGCTGCCATGTTATACATTTTCAGGTCTGGCAGAGCTAAACTTCCAAAGATTGTTATACATAATTTCAATGCAGAGGGGTTAGGGGGCTTTTCAACTGGCTATCTCCATGGATGCATAAAAAGGACTGGATAGGGTTAAGTGGAACTTAAAAAAATGGAGATTATGAATGTGGCCCCAAATTAATAGATATCATAGCACTGTATACAAAACCACAAGCATTGCTGAAGGTGAATGGAATTAACTCATAATACTTTCCACTCACCAAAGGCATGCACCAGCAATACCCCCTGTCCCCTCTGCTGTTTGAAATTTGCCTGGAGCCACTGGCAGCCAGAGTTCACCAAGATCCTAGCATAACAGGCATAATGGCAGGGGGACTGGAGTAACAAATGTCGCTATATGCAGACAACTCTATTTTTTTCCTCAGCAGATCTGAAGAGTCAGTCCCCACCTGGTAGACCTACTTCATATGTAGAGCACTGGTTCTATTCTCGCCGATGGTGTAGCGGTTCTTGAGTAAGGAGAGGCAGGAGACAAACTCAGAGAAAGGAAACAGGTTTACTGGGTGCAAAGCACCAAACAGGATAAGCAATTACACAGCTGGATATTCTGTAACTCCGTACTCTATGATAACCTTATACTCAATTTCAATTTCAGTTTAATTTTTTTGTACCGGAAAGTATGTGAGCCAAAATGCCTTTTTTCACAAACGTCCAGTGGTATAGAAATTCAATGATACAGTGAAAAAGGTAAAAACAATATTTGCAAATTTTATGGTATTTACAGTAGGAACAGTGTTCATGACAGGATCATCTAGATTAGAAAAAAAAAAACACAGCACATAACAATAGAGCCAAAGTACAGATACATGTAAACTCTAAGCTAACTCAAGGGTTGGCGGACATTCAGGGGAGTTGCCTACGGGGGCAGGCACAGGTGGTGGATTGGAAGAGGTGGTCCTTTAGGGAGGAGGCGAATGAACCAATTGAACTACAGGCTTGAAATTCAGGGTGCAGTGTATTGTAAAACTTAGGGCCCTTGTACATGATGGAGTTCTGTGCATGCCTAGTGCGGTAAACAGGGGTGTCAAAGATATGACAGGCTGACCTTCTTGTACTGCGCCTGGGAACTGATAAGGGGAAAAGGGAGTTAATGCTGATCCGCAGCAGGTTACGGTGAACTTTGTGTAGGAAAGAGAGCATTTTAAGTTGGAACTCGCTGTCAAAGGTGAGCCAGTGGAGGGAGGCATAGAAGGTACAGTGATGGGTCATCCAGGGGAGGCCAGCCACGAAGCTTGCAATATTATTCTATGTAGTCCTGAGTTTGATGAAAATGGGGGATGTGTTGGGGGGGAGTAGACAATAGAGCCATAATCATGAAGGGGCAGGAGAAGGGAGCTGGTGAGGTGTAGTCTGGAGATGCTACAACTATCTTACTACTCCATACTCCATGATAACCTTATACTCTACAACTATCTTACCACTTTATATTCTATGATAACCTTATACTCTACAACTATCTTACCACTCTATGATAACCTTATACTCTACAACTATGTTACCACTCTATACTCTATGATAACCTTATACTCTACAGCTGTCTTGCCACTCTGTTCTCTATGATAACCTTATACTATACAACTATCTTACCACTCTATACTCTATAATTCAATAATGCTATCACTCTGTCATTCTATTATTCTATTTCACTGTAACAGTACTGTATGAGCAACAGAGACCAAAAGCCAAAGTGCATTGTTCATCAAGGATCGAGAGTGGTGGCCACCAGTGCACTTCATTGGCCGGCTTTAACTGAACTGGAAGAAATGAAGGGGGGGAAGAACTATGATACACAAGAGCCCCAAACAATGGTAAAGCCTCCTGGCTGAAGTGGGACTCCAGGAAAAAATGAGATGCAGAAAAGCTGAAGAACAAAATGCAAAGCAACCGTAGATCCTCCTGGCCAATGAAGGACCTCAGTGAAATGAAATGCAGATGAAACTGGGTGAAGACCTCTGGGTTGAAGCAGGATCCCAGGGAAAATGAGATGCAGATGAAACTGCCTGAAGACCTCTGGGTTGAAGCAGGACAATAGGAAAAATGAGATGCAGATGAAACTGGCTGAAGACCTCTGGGTTGAAACAGGATCCCAGGAAACACACAATGAGATGAGATTGGCTGAAGACCTCTGGACTGATTGAGGACTTGTAGAATAAGAATAACTCCGGGCCATCACTGCTGACCTAGGAAACTGGAATGTCTGATGGACTGAGACACCTTCGCTGGAGGATCTCTGGAAAGGCTGGATACTTGCAACAAGAACCCCACACCATGGGGCTATGGATACCTACCAGTGAACCAGGGTGGTTCCCTGTACTACCTAATACTGTTAGGAAGGGAATGGCCTGAATATCTGGAAAAGAAGCAAGTTACAGGGCACTATCTACACTATACCTATGTTGGCAACCGGCCCCAACTTGTCCTAAGAAGGAATGGCAGTCACAGTCTCTGGTTGCTCACTGCTAGTGACAGTTATAAGTTAAGCAACAATCAGGTGAAAATATTGCCATTAGGCAAAGAGATTCTGGAACAAGTAGGTAGTCCAGTGGAAGGTCTGGTAGTTTTTGATAAGAAGGGCAAGTACAGGGTTAATCCAACCGTCTTTGTGGCAGACAAGGCAAATTCAAACAGAAAAGGCACTTTAGTACATGCAGGGTAAATTCAAGGTTAATCCAACAGCCTTTGAAACAACCAAAGCAAACTTTGAGCAGAAAGGCAGTTACACTGTTACGTACAGGCACTGTCCCTTTAAATGCAATCTGATTGTTAATAAAAGGTTTTGCCTTTTTCACAGTTCTACACACATTCAGCATTTCACTTGCAAAATGTTTCACAGAAACGCTTCTCATAACAGGAACTCTAGGAAGGTGATGCGAGGGGAAAACCTGTCAAATGCTGGGTAGCTAGCTACTCGGGGACCCTGGGGTATGATCCACCCTCCCACAGGCAAATGGGTTCAAAGAAGCTTAACAGGAGGATTACCCTATTGGGTGAGGGCAGTCTAGATAGTTGTCACCCTAAGGATCCCTCGCTAACTGTCCCTCCCTGTCTAGGGGGTAGAGATGCAGCAAAGTTAAATTTCACCAAAGAAGTGCCCACAAAGTGGGCACTTCGCGTTGTCACTCTGCTATGTAGAGTGGCCAGTGTGAAAGACTCACTTCACCTTGTAATTATGACTTCACGTTGTCATTCTGCCTTAACGAAAAGTAAGGCAAAGTGACAACAATATAAGCAGCACCCCCCCACACATCACATGGTTTACAGTACTGTAAGTCACATGCTTTAGCCAGACAGGAAGGAAGTAACTCATGCAAGGAGATACTTTCACTTTGTCCTGTGCAGAGGGAGAGAGAGGAGGCATTTTGTCTTTGTGTGTGTCTCATAGCGACTACAGTTAGGAGGAGCGGAGATCATTCATATAAATCCAACAGCTTTTTTCAAAGCTATGTTGTTTTGTGTTTTTTTACTCTTTCTGTACTTAATTTGTTCTTTCTGTGATTGTAATTTCTTTGTTTTTTAATTTTATAAGTTGTTGTTTGTCTGTGTGTGTGTCTGACTGTGTGTGTGTGCCTTTATCGTGTGTGAGTGTTTCATGTTGTTGACTTGTTGCTCGGATGGAGGGAAGGAGGAAGGGCAGTTGAGTCAAGTCAGTTGAGTCGCTGACAGCAGAAATGGACTATGGACAGGGTCAGAGAATGTCTGGGATGGTGCCGAGGGCAGTTGTGGGACTGCGTAGCAGCACGCTTGGCAGGGGAGGAGTGCACATGCATGGAGGGTGTGGCTGGGTGATATTGGACCGGTCCAAAATCATGGGTCCCACCCGAAAGCAGGACCAGCACCTCATGCAGTTTCAGCATCACCACCACCTTCAGCAGCAGCTCCAACAGCACCAGCTGTAACTGCAGGTCCTCCACAGCAGGATGTGCTTGTGCCCCCAGGCTGAAGTGTGGACTTGGAGGTTGAGCACTGTGACCAGGCTGCTGCCAGTGCATCTGGCCCTCCTGTGCCTGGTCCCCCTGCAGCTCCCCAGTTTGGGAGTTCTTTGACTGTGTTGGAGGGGACAGCAGCCTGGTCCGGTGTCGTATTTGGGGTGTGGAAGTGTGCCATGGCCCCCAGGGGACTCACCTGGGGACTGGGGGCCAGCACACTCACATGCTGAATCACTACAAGGTGGAGTGGCAGGCTGCCACAGAACGGGCCAGGCCTACATCTGCTGGCCCTTCGGTGGCACTGGCAGAGGGTGCGGCTGTGCATCACCATAGTAAGAGAAGGGCCACAGCAGCACCTGCTGCTCCACCAGCACCACTCCCACCACCACCACCACCAGCTGTACCACCAGCGGACCCCACAGAACTGCCTGTAACTCAGGCTGACACTGCAGTTCTGTGGGATGCCATCGAGGAGAACAATGAGAAATTGAGTGCTGTCCAGCAGCAGTTGGAGCAGATAGAGAGACATCAATTGCAGATTGTGTCCCTGCTCCAAGTGCTGCTGGACCAGCAGGGATCCCACATTAACTTTTTTTTCATCACACCTTCCCCCCCCCGCTGTGTCATAAAATGTATTCCTCCACCATCCCCTGTATGTAAATGTAATTATGCTCTTGCTCATAAAAGTACCATAAAGGTAGCATGCTAATTTAGTAAACATTCCTAATAGCAGACAGAGGGAAGGACACAGTAGGACTTTACATACATACACACATACATGCTCCTTATTGCCCTGTTATTATAATCCAAGTTAAGAATGTGTACTCTGCTGTGTTTCCGGTGCCTCAGTAATGTTTACTTTCTGTCGTGGAGTGGTTGTGGAAAAGCAGGACTGAGCAGTGCAAGTATAATGTGCTAAATTGCATGTGTGCAGTCAGTGTTCTTTCCTGTGTGTGGACTGCAGACATTGTCCAGTCTCTTGCAAACATATATATGCTGACTTGTTGCAGTGTATATGGTATAAAGAATAAAGATAAGAATATATAACATATATTTTATTGGTACCATCATCATCAGCTGACTAAGTGATATGATGTTTTTTCAGAGGTCTCTGGCCAGAGTGCACCTTAGTCACACGGTGCACATACGACTTTTAGGAGATCTTATAGAAACAAAAAATCCTGCTTTTCAACAAGCCGTACCCAAGAGACATGAAGTATTGTGATGGTGAGGTACCCAAAATATTTGACGGACGGTGTACTGACACTATGAAGTCAGAAAATACATAAGGTCCAGTTAACTGCCAAATGCTAACACACTGTGCTACCACAGTTCTTCTTTTCATTTTTTGTTCTGGAATAGGCGATGTCTTTCTAGTTTAGACTGGCAGTGTCAGTTTTTTAGCAAGTTGATGTACAGTACACCATAAAACGACACGGCACCAGTGGTTATACAGTGTGGTGGCAGTGGACTGCAGGGCCTGTTATATATTACTACTTTAAAATGCCTGTACACCATAACATATTTTGGTGCCTCAGCAATATTTAATGTCTGTTGGGTATGGCTTGCTGAAAAGCATGAGTTTTTTGTGCTACTATCTCCGCAAAGTCATGTGTGCACTGTGAGTGACTGAGGTGCACACTGGCCCGAGACCTCTGAAAAAATATCATATCACTTACTCTGCTGCTGATGATGGTACAAATAAAATATATGTTATATATTCTTATCTTTATTCTTTACATACTGCAACAAGTCACACCATATATATGTTTGCACAAAGCCGGACAGTGTCTGCACACACAGGAAAGAACACTGACTGCACGCATGCAGTTTAGCACAGTATACTTACACTGCTAGGTCCTGCATTTTAACAAACACTTCATGACAGAAAGTAAACATTACTGAGGCTCCAAAAATATTTATTTTTGGAAATAGACATTATGACATATATGCTCACACACAGTCACCAGCAACAATGTGCATCTCCAAAAGGCTACTGTCTTGTGTCCAGAAAATGCCCCAGTGCTGACAAAGTGAAATGAGAGTGTAACATGAAATGCAAAGTGTCCCAGAATTAATAGTACACTCAGTCATGCACACAGTGCTCACATACAATCACCAGAATTTTTGTGCACCCCCAAAATGCAGCTGTCTTGTGTCCAGAAAGTTCCCCAGTGCTGACAAAGTGAAATGGGAGGGTTATGGGGGGGGGGTTACCTCTTTTTCTTTGCGTTTCCTCTTATGTTATACCATGTGTATTATGGTTTGTTATTTCTGTCACATGTTGTTGGTTCTTTTATATTGAAATTCAATAAACTTAAATTTCAAAAAAAAAAAAAGAAATGGGAGGGTTACACCAAATGCAAAGTGTCCCAGAATTAATGGCGCACTCAGTCATGTGTGCAGTGCTCACACACAGTCACCAGACTTTTTGTGCATCCCCAAAATGCAGCTGTCTTGTGTCCAGAAAATTCCCCAGTGCTGACAAAGTCAAATGGGACCATTACACCAAATGCAGTGTCCCAGAATTAATGACGCACTCAGTTATGCGCGAAGTGCTCACACATAGTCACCAGAATTTTTGTGCATCCCCAAAATGCAACTGTCTTGTGTCCAGAAAATTCCCCAGTGCTGACAAAGTCAAATGGGACCATTACAAGAAATGCTGCTGCTGTTGCAATTACATGTAATGCTGCTGTGTATTGACCTTACTGTGATGATGATGTGATGATGCACAATGTCTTGCCAAACCGTATGAAGGAGGGATAACATGAATGACCATTCAGTGTACCGTCACAAATGATGACACTAAGAGAACTGTTGGTTGCCCAAAGTGTGCTGCAATCACCTCAACAAAAAGAGTGCCCTCTGTGTGTACACCAATAGTAGCCTTGGTGAGTTGATATATACATATATACAGTAGATATGTATATGTGTATATACATATATGTATTTTCTGGGAGGGTTGACATATTTATATATGTACTCATTGTATTGTTTCTCTCACAGGTCACATACTGTTGGTGTGTGCATTCCTGTGCTTGAGAAATTGTGGCACTGGAATTGGAAATGGAATACTCCCAAGCCAAAGAAGGTAAATATTTTTTTTGGTGGGGGAGGGGGATTATTATATTGGAAAGTAGGTCTCATTAATGGTTTATTGTTTGATTACTTCTTCACAGATTGTATCTGCACCCTTCTCCAGTCCATCAGTGATGGTCATGGTCATCATCGATTCATACGACTTCTACTTGTTGCATGTCTGCCAGCCCGGGGGGGGGGTATAATGTTGAAGTTCTTTGGATAAGGCAACTGTGACACAACAAAGCATCTGGAAGTATCCTAAAAAAAGAAATGAAGGACTCGATACAACTTGATTGCAGCAATAACACATTATGTTTAAGCCGTGGCTGTTCCACCATGAGTATATGGATTAACACAGACAGCAAGCTGTGAAGCCACAAGAACACCAAATCATCAGATCACAAATTAAATGTAGTACCAGTCAGTAAGAAATACACTGTGTCAGTGTCCCTGTGTCTTAACTCAAGTTACATTTTAAAACCACATCTTGTCAAGTCATATGACCTGGGTCAAACTTTTTCAACACTGGCATGGCTGCAGCTGCAAATTTGGAATACAGTGCATGATGTGTTAGGCAAATATTTTGTGACGTACATGTCCCTACTTTACGAATCATCAGTCGGATTTTTTGCACTCTTATGAAAAAAAAAGGAATAGATTAAATAAAATTGATATACTTACCAGTACAGCAATGGATATCCCATAGGTTGCTGTACACAGTAATGCTGTACCATTGATACAGATCTTCAGTGAAGGAGAATACTTTGTTAACCTGTAAAAAAAACAAAATAAGTTGACCATATTTTTTTGACCATTGCAGCTCGGAAAAGCAACAGGAAACAAAACACACAGCTAAAGGAAGTTGAATAGCATGAAAGAAATTAGTACGCATACTTACTTTATAGTATTCATAGTAAGAAGCTGTGTGCCTGTGGTTGATGGATGTGGTCTCCTGTTTGACTCCTTCTGCCTTGGCATGGTCAAGACATGTAATGGAAAACATCGTTAGAATGGTGGTGGTGAGTGGTGGTGGTCATAACTTAGGCACATGATGACATTCCCTCTCACATCTTCCTGTGTCTGGTGGTAGTTGCAGTGGCTAACAGCAGTCTTATAGTGGTGGTCCAGAGAGGCACACAAAGTCATTCCCCCTGGTGGCAGTGGCTAACAGCAATCTTATGGTGGTGATCCAGGGGGGCACACGAAGTCATTCCCCCTGGTGGCAGTGGTTAACAGTGGTTTCATGGTGGTGGTCCGGGGGGGCACACAAAGTCGTTCCCCCTGGTGGCAGTGGCTAACAGCAGTCATGTGGTGGTCCAGGAGGGCACACGGTGACATTCCCTATGGTGGCAGTGGCTAACAGCAGTCTTCCTCATGGGGGGATGGGGTGGTACCTGAGGACTGGAGGAGGGCAGATGTGATTCCCTCTTCACAAAAGTGGGAGCAGGGCAGAGGCAGGAAACTACAGACCAGTTAGTTTGACCTCAGTGGTAAGGAAAATGATGGAATCACTTCTGAAGGAAAGAGTTGTTGAGTACCTAGAGGCCAGTGGGACACAGGACCCAAGGCAGCATGGATTCACAGTGGGAAGGTCATGTCAGACAAATCTAATGGATTTCTTTGACTGGGTGACCAAATTAGTAGACCAGGGAGGGGCTGTCGACATGGCCTACCTAGATTTTAGCAAGGCATTTGATACAGTCCTGTACAAAAGATTAATATACAAGTTAGCCAGCCTTGGAGTGGGTCCCAAGATGGTAGCCAGGATAAAAATTTGGCTGGACAACAGGACACAAAGGGTAGTAGTAAACGGAGTCCACAGTAAAGAAAGGAGGGTTACTAGTGGGGTACCGCAGGGTTCAGTACTGGGACCAGTCCTTTTTAATGTCTTTATAAGTGACATTGCAGAGGAACTGGAAGGAAAAGTATGCCTCTTTGCAGACGACACAAAGATCTGCAACAGGGTTGATACACAAGATGGAGTCGAAAGGATGAGAAGGGATTTGGCAAGGTTGGAGGAATGGTTAAATGTACGGCAGCTTAGATTCAGTGCAAAGAAGAGCAAGGTAATGCAGCTGGGAAACAAAAACCTGGGGAAGAGTACACAATGGGGGGAGAGATACTGACAACAACAAAAATGGAAAGGGACCTGGGGTAATTATATCAGATGACCTAAAGGTGGGCCAGAAATGTGAGAAGGCAGTAAGGAAGGCTAAGGGGATACTGGGATGCATAGGGAGAGGCATCAACAGTAGAAAACAAGAAGTTGTTATCCCTCTGTACTGACAGTTGGTGAGACCCCATCTGGAGTACTGTGTGCAGTTCTGGAGACCCCATCTCTGCAAAGTCATAGATAGAGTGGAGGCTGTCCAGAGGAGGGCAACCAAAATGGTGCAGGATCTGCACCAGAAGACATATGAAGAGAGACTAAAGGTGCTTAATATGTACACCCTTGAGGAAAGAAGGGAGCGGGAGGACATAATAGAAACTTTCAAGTACCTCAAGGGAATCAACAAAGTCCAAGAGGGTAGTACCTTTCAGAAAAAGAGATGTGCAAGAACAAGGGGCACAATTTGAAAGTGGGGGGATGGCTCAGAGGTAATGTGAGGAAGTATTTTTTCATGGAGAGGGTTGTGGATGCATGGAACAGCCTTCCTGAGGAGGTCGTGGAGTCAAGAACACTGGGGGAATTCAAGAATGCATGGGACAGACATAAGGCAGTCCTAGTGGGGGGGTAGGAGGAAGTAGGCTGTTGGTTACCTAGGATCTGCAGCTTATCTATCAGGTAGGAACATGGGCAGACTAGGTGGGCCAAGCGGTTCTTATCTGCCATCAAATTCTATGTTTCTGTGTCTTATGGTGGTGGTCCGGGGCCAGTATATTTTGTGCTCTGTGTTACAAATGTGACATGACATATGGAATTTGAGTCACTCTGAGTGGGACACTGATTTAACTTTATGAAAAAGAAAACATGTATCATACAACAAATGTGACAGCCTTTTAACCACTTAAGTTAAAACCTGCCAACATTAACCTCATCATCATCCTCATAAAAAAAGCTGCCTCACAGTCATCTATGTCTGAATTCTGACCACTTGGAAATTCTTTCTCAATTGTGTCATCATCTACGTCAGTGGTAGGCCATTTCATTCCTGCCACTGCCAGTGCCACCAGGATGGTCCATTTCTACATCAGCAAAACCATGACTAGGCAGGGGACTGGGTATGAATACTGAGGTTGCAGTTTGAGCTGGTATGTGCCTCTCATTCATTTTTATGTTTGCTTGCACGTATGTGCAAGAAACATAGTGTCACCATACAAATTTTTGTAGGTGTGCCACCCCTCTTCCAATGCCCTGCTCCTTCTTAAAGGCATGGCCTCACCCCACCAATAAATGTCCGAGCTGTCTATGACAGCAGTTCAGATGCAGTGGCATACAGTTCAAAGCAAAAGACCACTACAATGAGCGGTGGTAATGTAGGCACTTGCATATCAGCTGGCCGCTAGGGTAATTTGCATACTGCCGCCGCAGTATGCAAAGTGCCTACATGTCAGCACTGTATCTGAACAGCTGTCGAGACAGCTACATTTTTCTGGATCCCCCAACAGACACCCAAGTAGTATGCTGGAATGCCCCCCCAGCGTGCTCAAGTGCTCCCCACCCCTGCACACTGTATGGCTGATGGGGTGCCCACTCCCTGCTGGCTCCACTGCCCCCAAACAGACTTCAGGTGCCATGCTGGGAGCACACCCCAGCATGGAAAAAGTCTGTATAGTTGATGGGGTGCCCAATCCCCTGTCGGCTCCACTGTAACCCCCCAAAACAGACTTCCAGGTGCCACGCTAGGAGCCCACCCCAGCATGGCAAAGGTCTGTATGACTGATGGGGTGCCAATCCCCCATCAGCTCCACCCCAAACAAACTTCCTGCTGCCATGTGGGCCACCCAGCGTGGCAAAAGTCCTCATCCTCTCCCCCAAAAACACCTATAAGAAAAAAAGGTCCTCGAGACTCTTGCCCCTCCCCCAATCTGCGCCCACCCTCTGCGCGTGACCCCACCTCCCCACATCCCACCTCACCCCATACTTACTCTCCGACGCCGCGTAATGATCTTCGTGGACCGAACATGTCTTCACTCTTCAAAGCCTACCGTGAACTGAAGAAATGCCAGTAAGCTGTATAATGGCATAAATGTTTTTTTTTCAACTTTGGTGCATATCTCAGCCATTTGGGGAATTTATTCACCAAATTTTTAACATGGGGTTCTTGGGACCCCACCTCATGATCTCAGTCACTGTCATGTTGTTATTCGGTCCCGAAAGGGGTGTCTCACCTGGTTAAACAATTTGAAAAAAAAAAGGGGGGGTTTCCCGGTCACTGTGCGGAACCATCTTTCAGGACAGAGTAATGAAATGACAGTGTCACAGTTCATGAGGTAGGCCCCCAAAAACCCTATGTTGAAAATTTGGTGAAAAATTCCCAAAAATGACTGTTTTATAAGCGTGAGTTGCACAGTTCCTATGCATGCTTGTAACTTTGAGAATATTTAATATTTTCACTCCAAATTTTCAACATTGTCATTTTACCACACCTCCTTATGAACAGTACAGCTGTCATTTTTCACATGTCGCCCAAAATGTGTTTTCACACATGTAGCGCACATTTATTTTTATTTTAGTCTTTGGTAACCGGGTTAGGCCCACTAGGCACAAGTGCCTGTTTTCAGGGGCGACCTGGGAGCACTGAGTGGTTAAGTGACTTGCTCAGAGTCACACAGTATGCAAGTGGAGGTTGTGAGAATCAAACACAGGTCTGGTCTGCTGGATGTACCAAGCTCTTTCACAGTTCGTTACTCTAACCTCTATGCTGTACTGCCAGCCCACATTGGTGCAGTCGGTGTGCAAAATCAATGTTCGGGACACAGTAAGAAAATCACAGTCACACTGTTCATAAGCAGAGGTGTTACAATGGCTATGTTGAAAATTTGGTGACAAAAGTCCATAAAATGCCTGTTACGAGCGTGCATTGCGCAATTTCCATGCACCCTCGTAAGTTCAAGAATTTGTAATATTTTCAGTCCAGATTTTCAACATTGAAATTTTTCTCCACTTCCTTATGAACAGTATAGCTATCATTTTTCACACCCTGGCTGAAGTGTGTTTTTGCTTCCAGCGCAGAATAGCGCAGTCGCTGCGGGAAATTAGTGTTCCAGACAGATTAAGAAAATCACAGTGACACTGTTCATGAGTGGAGGTCCCAAAATGCCTATGTTGAAAATCTGCTGTAAAAAATCCCCAAACTAATTACATTATGGGTGTACATTGCACAGTTTCTACGCACGCCGTGACTTCACCAGTTTTTTTTATATTTTCACCCAGATTTTCAGTAATGCCATTTTTATGTTTGCTTGCACGCATGTGCAAGAAACATAGTGCCATCATCGGAGATTTCGGAGGTGTGTCACCTCCTCCTCCAATTCAGTCAGTGTGCTGGCAGGCGCGTTTCTGAGTTTAATGCATTTTGGAGCTGTCTATGACACTCCAAAATGCAGTGGCATACAGTTGGAAAGGGGAGCTACGCTGAGTGAGCAGCGATAAGATATCGCCTGCTCACGCGCAGCTCCCCCACACACACACGCCAGCGCCCCCACGCAGGCGCATGCGCCCTTTCTCTCATTGCATCGCAAGACTGTATAGCCGACGGGGTGCTTCAATCCCCGCCGGCTGTGCTGTGTTCCCCCGCCTCCCCCAAAGGCTTAGAATGCCATGCTGGGTGCCCACCCCAGCATGGCAATCTAATCATAGCCGACGGGGTGCCCCTAACCGCCGGCTGTACTGTCCTCCCCAGTAGTGAGTGCTATGCTGGGAGCCCACCCCAGCGGGCAATGTATTCCTGAGGCCGACGGGGTGCCTAACTCGCCGGCTGAACGGCCCCCTACCCCTGTGCCACGCTGGGAGCCCACCCCAGTGTGGCAACGCCCCACGTCCGCTTTTCTTTTGTACCTGTAAAGAAAAAACGGTCCCACGGCGAGTCTCCCCGCCTCCCACAACCCGCACCACCCACTGCACACCCAGCTTTCCCACACCCCTCACCCCATACTTACCTCCGACCCGCGCGACGATCTTTGGTGGACCGGAACACGCCTGCACTCTTCAAAGGCGCATCCGAACTGAGGAAATGCCGTAAGCTGTATAATGGGCTAGATGGGGATTCAACTTTGTTGCATATCTCAGGCATTTTTGATTTTTGCACCAAATTCAACACGGAGTTTTGATCTTCTCATGATTGATGTCACTGTCATGCATCAGTTTGGCTCGGCGATTGCCGCAGTGACTGCGAAATCACCCTTCGGGCCCGAATAATAACACCATGACAGTGACATCAATCATGATAAGGGGTCCTCAAAACCCCATGTTGAAAATTTGGTGAAAATTCTAAAATGACTGTTTTACGAGCGCAGGCTATGCAGTTCTACGAGGCTCGTAAGTTCGCGAATTTTCAATATTTTCACCCAGATTTTCAACATTGCCATTTTACCACACCTTCTATGAGTAGTGCAGCTGTCATTTTCACATCTCACCCAAAATGTGTTTCTGTCCATGTAGCGCATAATGGCGAGTCGTGAAGCAAATCAATGTACGGGACAAATTAAGAAAATCACAGTGACACTGTTCAAGAGCAGATGTCTTAAAATGGCTATGTTGAAAATTTGGTGAAAAAGTCCTAAAATTACTGTTTTACTTAGGCAGCATTATGAAGTTCTACGCACGCAGAAGGTTGGAATTTTCAATATTTTCACCCAGATTTTCAACATTGCCATTTTACCACACCTTCTTATGAGTAGTAAGCTGCCATTTTCACATCTCACCCAAAACGTGTTTCGCTTCATATGTATTAATGCGCAGTTGGTGCTAGATCAATGTACGGACAATTAAGAAAATCACAGTGACACTGTTCATGAGGTGAGGTGTTAAAATGGCTATGTTGAAAATTTGGTGAAAAAATTCCAAAATGACTGTTTTACGAGCGTGCGTTGTACAGTTCCTATGCATGCTCGTTAGTTCACAAATTTTCAATATTTTCACTCCAGATTTTCAACATTGCCATTGTACCACACCTTCTTATGAGTAGTACAGCTGTCATTTTTCGCATCTCACCCAAAACGTATTTCCGTCCATGTAGCGCACAATGGCGCAGTCGGTGTGCGAAATCAATGTACAGGACAAATTAAGAAAATCACAGTGACACTGTTCATGAGCAGAGGTGTTAAAATGACTATGTTGAAAATTTGGTGAAAAAATTCCTAAAAATGACTTTTATGAGCGTGCGTTGCACAGTTCCTATGCATGCTCGTAAGTTTACAAATGTAATATTTTCACTCCAGATTTTCAACATGTCCATTTTATTAAACTTCCTTATGAACAGTACAGCTGCAATTTTTCATATGTCGCCCAAAATGTGTTTTTTCACATGTCGCGATAATGGTGCTGTTGAAAAAGCGAAAGCAATGTTTAGGACAGATTAAGAAAATCACAGTTACGCTTGTTCATGAGCAGAGGTCTTAAAATTGCTATGTTGAAAATTTGGTGACAAAAGTCCATAAAATGACTGTGTTACGAGTGAGCATTGCGCAGTTTCCACGCACTCCCTCGTTAGTTCATGACTTTGTAATATTTTCAGTTCAGATTTTCACCAGTGGATTTTTCCACACTTCCTTATGAACAGTACAGCTGCCATTTTCACAACACGTCGGGCGGTGTTTTCACACTTTCAGCAGAGATGCGTGGTCGCTGTGGGAAATCATTGTTCGGCACAGATAAAGAAAATCAGAGTGACACTGTTCATGATCGAGGCACCAAAATGCCTGAGTTGACAATCTGCTGTAAGAAATCCTCAACCTAATTATATATTATGGTGTGCTGTTGCACAGTTTCTATGTACCGCGACTTCACCATTTTTAATATTTTACTACACATTTGCAACATAGCTATTTTTACACCTCCCATGAAGGAGACAGCTGTCATTTTACATCCTGTTCGAATATTTTTGCACCTGTGGTGCTAAATGCCGAGTCACTGTGCATAAGCAGCTTCAGTAACAAACTAATATTCCCCTGTTCATGAGGTGGGGTCACAAACAAATATGTTGAACATTTGGAGTGAAAAGACCAATGAATGCCTGAGGTATTAGGCTTTTCAACTATAACGCCCAACCCTATAGAGAATGACAGGAATCAGGGGTGTGACTTGGGATTCTTGCCTGTGATGCTCATACCATTCCACACCCTGCAGTCACTGAGAGGCATCGAGGTATGCCTTGGACTCTTCGGCCCCAAAGTTCACCCCATTCTCCTATATCGCACCCATCTCACCATATTTCCTAATTAAATGGGGTGCGCATAAGGGCCAAAGTCCAGAAGGAATACCGTGGTACTTGTCAGTGTCTGCAGGGTGGGGTGTGGTGAAATGGCAGGGCCGTTATGCCTGACGACCCAAACGCACACCCCAATGCCTGTCACTCTCTGCAGGGTGGTGGTGGGGTTGGCTTCAGTTCAATACTTCACTGCCATTCCTATTACGCAGCTCTGTAACTTCTACACTACCACTGCCAATGCCAGCAAGCAAACATTCGGCATTGACAAATGCTTGTTTACACCTGCTCATGAACAGTACGCTTGTCACTTTTCACATCCTGTTTGAAATGTGTTTTCGCACATGTGGCACCAAATGGCGCAGTCACTGTGCAAAATCACCTTTCGCCTAATGAACTGATAGTATCACTGCTCATGTGGTGGGGTCACAAAAAGCCCATGTGGAAAACTTGAAGTAAAAATACCAAGAAATGCCCAGGGCATTAGGGTTTTTGACCATAACGTTCTACCCTGTAGGGACTGACAGGCATCAGGGGTGTGACTTGGGATTGTTGACAGCAATGCTCATGCAATTCCATCCCCATCCCCACCCCCATCCTGCAGCCAGTGACAGGCATCAAGGTGCGCCTTGGACCTTTTGCCCCTAGAGTTCACCCCATTCTCCTATACTGCACCCATTTCAGCATATTTCCTTATGGGATGAGGTGAATGTAAAGCCCAAACAACCCAAGGCACACCTCGACACTTGTTAGTGTCTGAAGGGTATGGTGAGGTGAAATGTCATGACCGTCATGGGTGATGATCCAAAGGCACACCCCAATGCCTGTCCATCTCTGCAGGTTGAGGATGGA
Organism: Neoceratodus forsteri; assembly: GCA_016271365.2. NCBI lineage: Eukaryota > Metazoa > Chordata > Ceratodontiformes > Ceratodontidae > Neoceratodus > Neoceratodus forsteri. The sequence goes on from JADMNL010000023.1 coordinate 439,164,707, forward strand.
ATTGGTGTCAGTTTAATACTTCAGTGCCATTCCTATACTGCATCTGTCTAACTCCTGCTATTCCACTACTAATGTCAGCAAGCAAACATTCAGCATTGACAAATGCTTGTTATGAATGTTAGCAAACTGACATTTGCAGGAGAGAGATTTGTACGATGATCCCGAACTGTTGCACCTGCTGAGCTGAATACGCTCTCGACACTTACACTGGAGGGTGAGCATATCAGGTACTTCAGTGCCACTGCAATCAGCTCTGGCCATTCACTGACCTTTCCACTCCAGTACAAAAGAGGATCATCAGTTATTGTCAGATGCCTGTTTTCAGACAAATATGACTCAACCATTTGCTGTGCTGCACTAAGTCCAGTGGTTGATGCATCATTCTGTTCTCTGGAATCATTTATGTCACAAATCCCCACTTGGGACAAAGCCTCCCAAAGTGGGTTAATGCCAACCAGTTTTGATGACAGGCCACCTAGAACTGCAGTCCCCTTCCCCCTTACATGATATGCTTGGTACTCCTCCAGGTTCACCTTCAGCCTGATTATGCTGCTGAGGTTTGCTGACCTTGGCACATTACTTCTGTGCCCCATGAACCAAGCGCACCAGTTGCCCACTGACATTTTTTACCTGTTCAGGCCTGTCCTCCAGTACTGAGGCAATTCCACGTTTGTGTCGTGGGTCCAGCATTGTTGCTATTGCAAAGTTGTCACTACACTGACTGCTCAAGATGTGACGATTCTGGTTGAATACTGTCAGCATGTGTTTCAACAACACACCACTAGCACTGACTCCAGCAACATCAAGGCTATGCTGTACATTTACCAATGTCTGCCTCAGCACCTGCGGACAGTGGATTTGATTGGCTAATGGAGGCAGACTCTCCACTCACTGCCTGTGTGGAATGTTCAAAAGGCCTCAAAATTGTTATTACAGAGTCCATGAGGCACCCCTGTTCAGTTGTCATAGACATGGAGGCCCTGGAACTGTCACAGCTAGTGTACGTGACAAGATATTCTGAGATGGCTTTGTATCGTCGTACAACCTCTCTGCCATGTATAAAGTGTAGTAAAACTGGTGACAACTTCCAGCTTCAAGAGGTGCTGCGGGAGGCAGTTTCGGATCTGCAACTGTTGAAGTTGGTCACAGGCCTTTGCAGAACGTGAAAAGTGAGAACAGATATGGTGTGCAACTGTCATCATTTCCTTTATATTCGGGTGCTGCAGAAACTTCTGCACCACAAGATTTAAACAGTGGGCCATGCATGGAACCCGAACAAAGCCACCGTTCATGATGCATTTAACCAATTTAATTATTTTAAAAACAGCCATTACTGGCCACACAGAGCCCTCCCTGGTGTTCTTGACACTGAGTCCCTAGCGACCAGGGAGGCAAGCAGCTGCCCAGTGCCAGGAGGGCTCAAGGATGGCACACACTTGTGCCATAGCTGGGCAGGCTGCAGGAAACAATGAAAAAAAACTTTTATTTTAAAACTGCAGGCTGCAGTTTGTTTTTAGGGGCTCCTGCTACATTTGGCCCCCACCCTGCCACCTGACCTAGAAGAGGCACCTGGCCAAGTGGGGACTACTGGAGGACACCGGAGAGCATGGGGACCCTGAACATTGGAGTATTACGTATTGAGCTGGCTGCAAATCAGACTATACAAATAATTATTCTATGTGTGAGGCCCTTAAAATGTATGTGAATAGCCCACAGGAATTCAAAGAGACATTCTCCTTTACATGCCCCCCCCCCAAATAAAATAAGATATCTGGGGATACAAGTATTGATAGAGCTTAAGAAACTGTTCACTCTTTACTATGAAAAACTTTGGAATGCAGCACAGGCAGACCTGGCTAGATTAATTTATCTGCCACTGTCTTTGGTGAGGAGAATGGACACTAAAAAAATTTATCTTTTTCCAAAGTTCCTTTTCCAGTTTCAGACTTAACCAATTAGTACTCTAGTCACCTTCTGAAATTCGTCTGGAGAAACAAACATCCAACAGTGGCCAGATATACCTGTCCGAATAGTGTGTAAAATCCTGAATTGAGCCATTAATAAACCTCCATATTTCTGTAAGCCCATAGTTCTCCTGTCAAGCTGGAGACCAGCTTCCCTGGTTTACTCTCTGTATTTAGCCTTCCTCCCCTTTTATCCAGTATAGTAGATATTATGGTGTTAAAGTCACCCCCAGTTATATGCATCTTTCCTGGTTCCTGCACTGTATCTTGTATAACTTTTTTTTTTTAAAAATCATATTTTCTTGTTCATCATTTGGGTTCATAAATATTAAAAAGAGTGCACCTAGCATCCCCATACTTTCCATGCAAATACACATATCTGCTCTCTGGGTCTATATCTGCCCCCTCAATTTGCAAAGGGCTTTCTTTTCAAATTAGCATTGCCATTCCCTTATGGTGCAGATGGTCTTTTCAAGATACTGTAGATACCTTTCCCACCTTTGTGGCACAATTTCCTAAATTCCAAGGGAGGTTAAATGAGCTTCTGCAAAAAGGCCACTACGGCCCCTATCTTATTGATTTCCTGTAGAATTCTGGCCCTCTGTATTGGACTACTTAGTCCTGTGATGTTATATGTCACTATAGTTAAAGAGTTGCTGATACCGCAAAGAAAACTTCAAAAAACATAATGATTAGGCACAATTCTGCTCACATTCCATTTATATTTAATATATTTCTCCTTCCCATAATTTATTACTGAAGAAATGTATATGAATATATGATTGTAATGTATGTGGAGCCCTTATTACAGTCTGAATTGAGACAGTTTACCATGTTGTATTGGTATCGATGTAACGTAAAGAGGTTGTTAACCCCTTTTGACTATGTCACATTGATACCATAACAACAGGAGAGCATTTGCGCATGCACGGCTTTGGCTCCTGATGACCGGTTGTAGTGGCGAGAGATCTCACTAAGGGATTTCCCTGATCCTGAAATTATTTTTTTTTTCATTTTATAGTCTCCAATTACCTTTGTTCCATCTACATCTCCTCAAAGCTACTCTTCGATCTGCATAAAATGGATGCCCAAACAACCATGAAGCTGTAGATGTTACATCACAATGAAATGATGACACATGATTCCAGGCAGCTATCCAGATTGTTGTAACCCGACTTTTAAAAAAATAATGATTTTTTTCGTAGTTTTTGTTTTTGTTTGCTGAAGCCCTTACAGTTTCATACACTAAGTTCTGTTGTTGTTTCTTGGGTGGAGCATGTTCAACCTTGTTTAAAAAATTGTTTTTGTCTTTGAAAATCAGGTTGTGTGTCATTTATGCCACGTGTAAGGTAAAAGCGAATTCAAGCATTAAAATGAGGAGTCCAGCACTGCAATTAGCTCGCTTTGTGGGTACTATTAGCCTTAATAGTTCAAAGTTTTCCCCTTACACTATAAAGGCTAATGGTGGGGGGACAGACAATAACCATGCTGAAATTGCATCTTGCAGTTTCCTTAACAATAATAAACCTCTTGAGCTGCATACTCAAGGTTTACATTGTTGTCAAGGAAACCACTTGATACGATTACATTATGATTATTGTCCGTCCCCCACCCATTATCCTCAATGTTGTCCCTTAGAGTTAATTTTGAGTTCATCTGCCTCTATAGCTTATTCCCTACTCTTAGTCATAATCCTCTGTTGTGACATCGCAGTCTGTTGCCATGGGAGTAACTGTGAGGTCAAAAGCAGAGCTCTATGACTTCAGATAGGAAGAAAGCAGCAGGAATACATGAAACTCTTCAGGAGCAACACTCCTTTTTTTTCATACAAATGACCTCACTGCAAAATAATGGGGAGAAGGAATACAGAACTAATGGGAAATACAAGCTGGACAGTGGCTAAATATTATGTTTTGTTAAAGTTCTCCTGAATGTGTCACATGTCGCCAGTTCTTTAAGTCTGCCATAGATCTATTCATAGATCTATTTCCCTGGTGTCTTTTCTTTCTGGTATGTGCACTCTTTCAGACCATGTTTGGTGAGTGTATTTGTCCCAACATTAAACCTCCTGCCAAGCCCTAACTTTCTTATCATCTCTGTAACCAATATTACCAATGAATGGCAAAGAAATCATTGATAACTGTGAACACAACCTTTAACCGTGCAGGTCTACCTTTGCCCTGCTGTCCTTCTCCCCTCCTTTCCTTCCATCCCTGGAACCCTTCTCCTGCTACCTGACTGATTGGTAACAGTTAGTACAGCTTCAAAGTTCTGCACCAACAAAGCATTCTTCAATTTGAAAGAGAAATGCTGGAACTAGAACTGAATGTAAAACTATAACAAAAAAAAAAAAAAAAAACTCTAAAAGTAAAACTTTGCAGTTTTTAAAAATGTTTACTTGAACTGCCATCAGTTCCCTCAAGGTGGGAACCACGTTTTGAATACCGCCCTTTCCAGTTTCTGGAACTGTTCAGAACTGGAGAAGCCTCAAATTATATTGAAAAGACACAAAGAAACACCCTAAGTAATGCAGCACATTAGAAAAACTAACTTGAGATTATAAAATAATAAATAAGTAAATATAGAAAAAATTGTTGACCAAAAGGCTAGCGCAGTACTTTGGGGTGACTGCTCTCTTCAGGTGGAGAAAAAATACAAGACCTCTATCTTTGTACTGCTGTTAATACAATTTATTTTTTTCTCTTCTTGAACTATCTTCCATACCCCTCACCCCTAGGACATATTTGGGAATGAACTGTTATGAGCTCGGTATATCTTTCCTGGTAAAATTTTTGAAATAAATACATACATACATACATTCATACCTACCTACATACATACGTACATACATACATACCTACATGCATACGTACATACATATGTACATACATACCTACCTACATACATACAAACATACATACCTACATACATACATACCTACCTACCTACATACAAACATACGTACATACATACCTACATACCTACCTACATACATACAAACATACATACCTACATACATACATACCTACCTACCTACATACAAACATACGTACATACATACCTACATACCTACCTACATACATACATACATACATACACACCATAAATGAATAAATGTTCACACTTTACATGATCAGCCAGCACGCTAGTTTCAATATTCATGTAGACTGGAACCCAGCTGAGCTTTCCATGACACAGATTGCAACAGGATTTTTTGTGGATTTGTGGAGTCATCAGTAAAACACTTCTACACTGCAAAAGACCTCTGTTTTTTAGCTATGTGATTGGAATGCCCAGGGGATAATTGTATTTTTCCTGACGTGGTGGAATTATGTCACTGAGGATGCCTGTGTAGGGCAGAAGCAGCAGCTGGTACATTACTAAGGGGCTGATGATCATGCTCTGGGGCTGGGGTAGGACTGGACGCTTTATTTCCCTGCCTGACAAACTTGCTTCTTGCAGGGTTGTTTACCTTGCCCTGCCCATGCTTCTCCCATGCACAACTTTACATTTTCCTTAGGTGACAAGATAACAGTAATGTCCATGCCAGTCCTAGAAGACTCAGTGTCCTCTTACTCACATAGTGACTGAGCAGAGCACTGGACTTCATTCTGCTACTGCTGCCGTGGGGGGGGGCATTGTGCTGTCAGGTTAACAATGTGCACCGGTGGCCCTTGAATATGGCCCTCACCCTGTCTGATTACCATCTTGTTGGTTAATGCAGTGCTAACATGGTTAATGCCACACTAACCTTTTGAATATCGGGGCCTCTATCTACAGTAGCATCAGCTGAAACAAGATGCATCTTCAATGGGACACTGTCAACCCTTTTTTATCACATTATTTCTTGTTGTAAAAACACATTTTATGTTTGCTTACCATCTCTAAAATTCATTAAGGTAGTGGGTTGCTTTATCTGCCTCCTTCCTTAGTAGTACTGAAATACGTGATAATGGTGTCATCAGACCCAACCTTGTTTCATTTCAAAACTTGCTCTACTCTTACTGCATACATCTGGTTCCTCAGAATGACCGTCCTACATTGGTCCACACCTTCGGAACTACCCACCTTGATTACTGCAATGCCCTTTACCTAGGGCTTCCGGGGGTTGATATCTGCTGCTTGCAGCTAGTGCAGAACGTAGCAGCTAGGCTTTTGACTGGTACATCCGGGACTAGTCATATTATGCCTGTGCTGCGCAAACTGCACTGGCTGCCGGTTCAGTGGTGGATCACCTTTAAGGTCAAGTTACTGACCTACAAAGCCCTATATGGACAGGAACCCCAGTAGCTGCAAGATCTTCTTACTCCCTACTGCCTCTCCCGCCCACTCCGATCTACCGACGAAGGATTGCTAGAGATTCCCAGGGTTCGGTTAAAGACATCTGGGGCACTTGCATTTTCTTATGCTGCCCCTTCCCTGTGGAATTTCTTTATTTTTTATTTTATTTAGTTTTTGTTGACCGGGTAAGTGCACTAGACAAATCCTGCCTATTTTCAGGCATGACCCGGGGAAGGGGGATACAGAATGAATGCCAACTGACCTTGAACCAGATTAAGCTGTTGATGGTATTTTTAGTGAATGTGAGAAATTTGACCAAGACAGGAATTCTCTACCTTGTCGGATAAGAGAATGCCTGACTGTCTTGAATTTTAAGTCTGAGCTCAAAACCTATTTGTTTTTAAAGCTTTTTCTGAAGGTTTTTGAAGTATGTATATATTAGGGCTGTGTGAATACCTTAATTTGAATATTCGGCTGAATATTCGGTATTCTGTTGCCAAATATTCGTTATTCGGCTGAATATTCGTATTCGACACAGCCCTAAACAAAAGACCAAAACACTACCCCTAACAAAGAATCCCAGTAAATCATGTATCCCCCATCTCCACTACTCTCTTTCTTACTCTACCCCCACTCTAATTTGCTATTGATTTTATTCACTTGGACACTGGCACAACCCGCTCCCCTCCATGGCCAGCCCCCATCTAGGTACCCTGAAGAATAATCCCTCCCCACCTCCCCACACTGACAACACCCTTCTCCCACCCAGCAGCAGCAGTAATGTTTAATTATTTCCTTCACCTTATTAAAAAAAATAAATAATGGGGATCAGCACAGCCAGCCACCTCCCACGGCCGGCCCCGTCTTGGAATTTCTAAGGCGGAGGGAGGTGGGCGTCGATTGTCATTCCCATTATTTTTAAATAATATTCAAAATGGAATAAATTGCAGGTGCTGGGTTTCATAGAGAGTGGAGGGATGGGAATACAGATTGTACTTGTTTTGTTTTTTTTAACTAAGGAGGAGAGTTGGGGTTTGTTTTGTAAGGGCTGTGCTGGGAACTGTGCTGAATACGAATACCTCCCGAATAGTCCTCTATTCGGGAAGGGCTTCCGAATATTCAGAAGCCCTAATATTCATGGTATTCGGAAATTAATATTCGGCCCCTGCACAGCCCTAGTATATTTGTTTATTTAATTGTTGGTTTTAATATGTTGTACATTGCCTTGGTTTTGAAAGGTGCTTAAAAAATAAAGCTTTACTTACTTACTTACTTTCTGAACATTAGGAACACCCGAACAGTGCAACCACTCAGGGTGCATCAGTCTCAACTCCCATTGCATCTTGAGTGGGTAGATTGTGCTGGGAGTGTTCCCAAGTCCAGGAAAGGTGCAATGGGAGCTGATCAAGGACTGTAAACAAACACATTTTTGTGTGGTAACACCAATATGGTAGGCAGTCTGTTGTTCACTTCTGAAAAGAAAACAAAGGAATTAGAATTATATTTCCAGCTATATCAGCAATTGCTACAGAATGGGACCAATCATAACATGTGTTTTTTAAACCAGAAACAGTCTGAGCCTTAAGGGGGTTAATAGTGCCCCTTTAAATTAAGGCTAGATAAGTAGTTTGTTAACTAGGTGAATCCACTAAGCATAAGTGCCCTAATTCAGGGATAACCTGGACGCAACAGCAGCACATACATATATAAAAAAATAATATACAGTATATACAGATAAAAAATTAGACATTAAAACAATCACAAGCACTTTGAGATAACAAATGCCATATCAAATTATGTTTAAAACTGAAGTGTTCTTGCAAAAACTTGAGATAAAACAAGTTCAGATATTTAATGCCCTGAAACAAAAAATTATTTGTGCATGTGTTGCATGTCAAAAAGGAATCTGAAGTTTAGCCTAAGAAATTGTCCTCGTCCTGCATCTGTCAGTTTGATATTCGAACATATCACTAATAACCATGATTACCTGATTTCCATTCCATAGCTCTTTGATTATATTGAGTATGCTGTATTAATGACCAAAGGGCTTTTCTTTCCTAATTTTGTATGTTCATATAACACCAACAGATCAAATCTTCATACTTCTACCAGTAGGATATCTTCTTCAGCTAAGCAACTGGTGTGTGTGTGTGTGTGTGTGTGTGTGTGTGTGTGTGTGTGTGTGTGTGCACCATAACACATTCCATGGTGCGCGTCCATTAGCTGATATAGACACTAATGTTTGTGCTGAGACATGAGAATGCAACCAATAATTGTAACACCTTGGAGTGTTTCATTATACTTATAAAACTACTTGGTATTAAACATTTTGACTTCAAAAATGGTGTACTGTGGGTTTGCAAGTACACATAGGTATGATAGGTGACCTGGTCTGTCCGATGACAGAGCAATATTTAGTGGGGGCCATCTTGACCATAGATACTGTATATACAGACATGAAAACAGACAGACACAGACAGACAGATGGAAGCAAGCACAAGTGTACAACGGGTTGTGCAGTTATTCTGTAATAACTGCTAACACTATCTGGATTATAAGGTACAAGGCAAAGCCAAATGCTGTCCCACCCTGGGAAGCATGGTTATTATTACAGCATAACTGCACATTTTGGATCCTGTTATTGTGTTTATAAATAGGTTAGAAAAGTCCCAGAAACACAAAGGTACACAACTAACCAGTGGAGCTGTACTGTAATAATTGCAATTATGTGGTTGGAAGCCACCAACCATAGAAACATACAAACACAGAAGATGACGGCAGATAAAGGACCATGTGAGTCACCTAGTCTGCCCCTTTTCCCTACCTAATGCAATACCGCAGACCGTAGTTGAACCATAATACATGAAACAAGCAGACAGGACTGACAGAGATATATATAGATAGATTAGATAGATAGATAGATAGATGGACAGACAGACAGACAGATAATCTTAAGTAACAAGGCTGTAATTTAATCAAGGGATTCTGGTGACATCAAAAACAAGAAAGAAGATCAAGTGGTTTATGTCATCGGAATTCTAAAATGCAAGGGCAAGCCTAGGTACTGATGGATACCTATCTGTATTGGTATAAGTAATGATGTGTGGGACTCAAAGAACATAGAATGCCAAGTACTACAGCGTATTAAGGTTTTGTAAGACATTAAAAACTTATTTGCTCAATTTTTATTACTTTTTTAAAATTTTCTGTTTGTAATTGTTTTTCATTTTCTATTTTTCTAGTCTTAATTGTATTTTATGATGATACAGCACTTTTATACTCTGAAATTTGCTTTAATGAATGCATAATAATAATAATCATAATCATAATAATAATCTTAAAACTAATGATTGCTATTAGTATTATTATTTTTAATAATAATACTAATCCTATTACCAGGTCAAGTCTTCAGTTGTTGTCGTTGGTCAAGTGGAACCTGCATCAAAGGACTGAAAGCCACATCAGACAGGATGGAAGAATGACCTCAGCTGTGAGGAGTTGTGAACGCTCTTGCACAGCGCCAAGCTACTCCAGTTTGCATAATCAGAGGTACTGTAAGATGAGACTGCATGATATGCAGCAAAGTTATTGTACCAGGCCTTATTTGTACACTTCTTCAGGCTGGTGTCAATTAAAGTGACATGGCAAATTCCTTTTTTAGGCCCAAAAGGGCCTTGCATTAAAAAAAAAAAAAGTGGTCAAAATACAATTTTCTTGGTTGCTCAGTGGCCCAGTGGTATCTTGGCTCAAGTAAACAACAAAATTCTGGTTAGTGTACGGCCGAGATTGTTGAGGGCTGTTGGTACTAGTGCATCCTTGACTGGGTGAGAGGCACCTCAGTAACCAATAGCATCAGCAACCTCTGTAGTAAGGCCCTGAAAGGTTCACTTTCAAGCCTCAAGGGAAGCTGTTTGTCAGCAAGGCCTTCACTGGCCACATGTGGCACTGTAGAAGAAGGTGTCTGGGGAGAAAATGGGGTAAAATCCACCCTGCTGTCTTGACGATGGCTGCCAGCCTTCTGTGCCTTGCCACTGCATTGACCCTGGAGGGACAAATCCTACAGGATAGTGGTGAACGGGGTTGGTAGTTTGCCAGCCAAAAGAAGGGCCTGATGACTTGGTACGTCAGGAGTAGAGAAGAAGCTCAGGGAAGAAAATGTTTTCTATCAGTTCTACTGAGAGAAAAATAAATTTATTGAAAATTGGCAGTCTGGCATGCATGCAGTCATCCGAGAACTGAATGTTAGAGTAAGCACTGCTATAAAACATTGAAATAAAAAATGTTCTGAACAACAGAAAATAGGAATGCTAATTCATGTTTTTAGTTATGAAACCTCTTGGGGCCCAGGAGAGTTAAATGAGTCAGTTTAAGAGTCATTCTTCATCAATTATAGTCTTCATCAGTAATGCAAAATCAAAACTGAAGACAGACATCTGGTCAGAATATTTCCTAAGTGGTAAACGTTAACAGTTTTTCAATGTCTGTATTTTCAGTAATGCAGGATGAAAGCAAACAGCAGAGTACCTTCTAAGAGTATTAGAACCTTAAATTATCGAGATAAACAGGATTACATTGAAAGCAGATAAACATTCTTTGGATTTATTACAGCTAGGAGGATTTGGTTCTGGGTTGAAAGCATTGTCAGTTGCTTGAGTGTATCTCATTATGATGCAGCTCAGTGTATAATCAAACAAGGAAAAGAGAAAAAAAAACTACACTTTTAGAATACATTATATGTGAAGTGCCTTCAGAAGAGTCAGTCTACAGTAGTTCAATAAAAAAAGGTAAAAGCTGTCAATATTTTGCCCGAGAAGAGGCAATGCCGGTAGTGAGCATGGGCTGCAGCCAGACCCAGGCTGACCCCATGTACTGACATTTGCAGATTTACCTGATAGGATTATTCAGATTCCATGTCTGCTGCTGCTCTGCTGTGTATTTTCGGAAGCACTGAGGCAGGGTAGGAAATCATTAAATGATAACGCCTGTGGATTATCCTTAGGACAAGGCTTTTCACCTGTCTGCTGTATCTCATGCACTTCTAGTAAGTTGAGTCCATGGCTCAAATCTCTGCATTTATGTGCCTTCCCTGAACATCAGATATAAGCACTTTTGCAAAATTTAGCTATACAAAAGAGTAAAAAAATAAAGAATAATAACAACACAAAAATAGTGGTGTGTGTGAAAACCATAACATGTTGAGAACAGGAATGCCCTTAAATCCTCTGTGGAAATGCCTTTGGGACAATTACAGTGTAAAACATTCCAGTGGGGCAGTAACTACATGGGCATTCCTACAGAGGAATTAGGTGGGGGAGAGCATGCAGTTTGGAAGACACCATTTAAGATTTGGGTGCTTCCCAGTTCTGTGGGCATTCTGGTTTACAGTGAAATGTACCCTAAATCCAGAACAGCATGTAAGCCCCCTCTCTAAAGAGTGGCTTACGTTCCCATTTATGCATCCTTCTCCCCTTTCTACCCCCACCAAGAGCTAGAGAATGCATTAGTGCTTCGAGGGATATTGCTGCTGGTTGCCCCAAGATGGCACCAGAGAACAGGTTTAGGGAGTATATAAGGGAGCAGACAGGAAGCATCGGGGCATTTCCAGCTCGAGCATTAGGTCTGGGGCTGGAGGGAGGAGTCTGGAAGCGTAGAGTTAGGAGCAGATGAGGTGGGCAAATAAGGGAGCTTGATGGTCGAGGAGGGCCAGTGGGGAAATCTCCCAGGAAAAGCAGAGTCAAGAAGGCGTTTTCATGCATCATGGTTGACAAGGAGTTGGGGGAATGGAGCTTCATGGAGGACGTATGTAGCGTCGTTGGGGCAGTAGTGTGGCATTGTAGGCCAGGAAAGTGTAGGAGCCCTTAGGGACCCCATTAAAGGTGTACCTCCAGGTTGCCAGGACTGGGTGGGCAGTGGCAGGGCCCGCCCATGAGGGGAGTAAGTGGCAGTGGCTCCTCTTGTACCTGGAGTGGCAGGGCAGCTTGGAGTTGTAGAGGGAGCTGGGGGGGCCTTTCACCCATCTTATGGGGCCTGCTTTGGAGGGGCAGGCCTTGGGGCACTGGCACATTGAAGGCCGGCTGGGTCACAGGCCATTTGGCAGACCTTGGAGGGCAGCCTCCGTACTGGAGCTTAACACAAGCCCAGGTGGTGTAAAGGGGGGATGAGGGCCTGGCTGGGACCCCTGAGGAAGATAACCGGCAGAACCCAGAGTCATTTGAGCCACCTGTGATAGGGCAGGTTCTGAAGCAGAGCCAAATGAAGGTGGCAGGTGCTGCATTAGCACCGGGTACAGTGTCAGCATTGGAAGTGGGTAGGGGCCTGAGTCACCAGTAAAATTCCTGGAAGCCCTGTGGCTTGGGCTAGCACCCAGGGGTCCAGGTGGGGGAGGCAGCTCACTTCTCGGCACCGGAGTTGTTGAGGGGATGACCAGTGCCAGGGAAAAAGTTAGTGACCCGAGTGAGGAAGAACAAACTAAAGTTTGGGCTTTCCAGATCCAGTGAAGCCAGGAGATTGTAGGGATCTGAGTTCAGGAGGTCTTGGGTAAATCATCCAAGGAGAAAGAGAGCAAGAGAAAATCCTTGTTTGCGACTACCTTGTATCCATTTTTCTGCTGCCTCAGAATGTCCAGCCAGTGGTTATAAAAAGTTAATTAGCCCCATGGAGCTGCATTATCTATTTTGAAGTAAGTAAATGACCCCTCTATTGGTAGGAATCATTTGCAGTGAGACACTGAATAAAAGCCAGTTTTGCTGTAAAAAATAGAGGTTATGTGCCTTATTTAAACTGAGAGTGGGGAGCAAATTAAATGAAATTCTTTTTCCCCTTTATGTGTCAGTTTAATTAATTTTTCCATGAGTTGTATTCCAGTAGCAGTATTTATCTCACCTGGGGCAGGACTGTGGGGGCTCCTGAGACAGCACAGGTACAGCATGGAGTTCCTGGTCCGGTGAACAGCCTTCAGGGAATACTGAGGGAGAAGGTAGAATGCACAAGAGTTGAAGATGCCTGAGAGGTAGGATATTGTTTTCCCTGCCTTAATTTGGAAGTGCATTTGTCCCAATGTTAGCGCTTGAGGGTACCCCTTCTTCTTTGCCCTGGAACATCTGCAAGTGAAAGTTTATGCCCCTAGATGGGGGCATGGGGGGGGTTACCGGTACCCCCAGACTTACTGCCACCCCCACTTAATGCTTCTGCTAAAATTCCCCCCATAACTACTGCCCCTGTTGGAATGCCCCCATAGTGATTTCCCCAGTGGCACTCCAGGTTTCCATGACAGCCGGTCAACAAAAAATTTGCCGATCGATGTTACATCAACGGCTTTATGCCAACTGCAGTCGCGGTTGGCATAAAGCCGTCACTCAAAAAGGTTGTTTTTGAGGGGAGGTTCTGCCCCACGCACCTCTCTGTATTTAATTAGAATCAACTCTCAAGTTGGAGCTGATTCAGGGAGGGGGTGCAAGACCTGGGGAAGTTGTGCCAGGGTCCCGAGCGGACTTTACAGCAATCTGTTGTTGTCACTGTCGACGACATCACTATAAAGTTTTCACTGTGGCGGCGGCGTACCAGACTTCAGTAGGGGACTTGGGTAAATTCGGGTTCTGGTTGCATGCTGGTTATTATCAGCTCCTCAAAAATAGTCACTACAAGCACAATCACAGCTGAAGGTGCGAAGTCTACTACAGCAGAGGAGGTCTAAGTCAAGGCCTTCACATGCACCAGTACATTTCAACATGATCCTTTTTAGTTTGTCTCACAACCCTGACATAAAGTAGCACATTAGTATAGAGTACATGATCCCTACCTGTGGTGATGTGGTAAGTCTAGTGGTTAGGGCACAGATCTGTGAGCCTAGAGTCTTGGGTTTGAATCCCACAACTGCAATTTGCACACTGTGACCATGAGCTAGTTATTTAGCCTCCTGGTACTTAACTTCTTCCCAATTTCTCTCTAATCTAGTCAGACTGAGACATTGAGTGGAATGAGTGGAAGAGGACACCAAACAAGCAGATATCATTTGTTTAGCCTTTACAGTGGAGGAAAACAAGCTACTCCCGGAGTGTGGGGTTCAGGCCCTAGGAGTGAAGGTATAAAGGCTGAAGGTGGGGCTGGTATCAAAGAAAAGGGTTCTCGAGGAACTCACAGGCACCGAAAGGAAATAAATCACCTGGCCCCTATGGCATGCATCCTGGAGTGCTGAGGCAGGTGAGTCAGACTCTGGCAGCACCATGGGCTGATCTGTTTAATTACTCCCTAGCAACAGGTGTGGTGCCAGTGGACAGGAGGGTGGCTATTGTAGTGCCACTCTGATCCTGGTAACTACAGTCCCATCAGTCTGACTTTGATTGTAGGGATGCTGCTGTACGCCATCAAAAAGAAGCACCTAGTAGAATTCCTGGAAGCAAATATGCTACAGGACAAGAGGCAGCGTGGTTTTGTGGCAGGTAGATCATGCCAGACTAACTCGATCAACTTTTTAATTGCGCTACAAAGGAGGTGGACAAGGCCAGGCAGTAGATGTGTTATATTTGGACTTCAGCAAGGCCTTTGGTTCTGTACCACACAGAGAGTAATTTGTTAAAAAATTGAAGGACCTGGGAGAGGGGATGAACTCACCAGATGGACAGGGAATTTGTTGGGAGGCAGGTTCCAAGGGGGGCAGTCAATGATGAATTCTCTGGGGTCAGGGAAGTCTTGAGTGGGATGTTACAGGGATCAGTCCTGGGACTTGTCTTATTCAATATTTTCATCTGTGAAATATGGAAGGTTATCCAGATCAAGACCTGTGTCTTTTACAGACGACACCAAGATCTGCAGGAGTGTGGACACAGATAATGGCATTAGGGTCAATGAAAAGGATTCTGAAAGAGCTGAAGAGCTGGTCCAAGGTATGGCAGCTTACATTTAATGTAGAGTAGTGTAAGGTTATGCATACTGGCACAAAGAAATTAGAACAGACTACTGGTTGGGGGTGGTGGTGGTGGTGGTTCGAACCTCTGAGGTAAAGGGACCTGGCAACTACATTCATTTTTGCATGGGCCTATAAAAATACATTTTGCTATGTGGGAGTTCAAATGTCAGTGGATACTTTGCTTTTGTGTAAAAATAATTACATGAAATTGTATAACACCCTACAGGACAACTTTTCTCGCTGAACCCTGCTCCCGCTCACATTATACAGTCTGATCCAAACCATTAAAATGAACATTCTACCTCAACTATTGTTCCTATTCCAGACCCTCCCCATTTCTATACATTGGCCTTATTGGAACAATTTACATAAAGCTATTATGCAATTTATTTGGGCAGGGAGTCGCCCTCGGATAGCAGAATGCACCCTACAAGCCACACAAGACATGGGGGGGGCTGGCTTTACCAAATTTTCATAAAACTATTTAGCAGCCCAGGTGGCCTACTTGTGTACATGGGCAAAACAGTGGGAAGAATCTGGGTCATAACGGATTGAGGTAGACCTGCTTCCTAGCTGGGCCTTATGGACGCTTCCAACAAGTACGATGCCCCCTCACATTTGGTCATAGGTGCATAACGCCTAGTCAAAACACTTGCTCCACATTTTAATATGACTCTGGAAACTTACAAACGCACCTAACACTATTGGGCCCCTATCTCTTATATGGCATGAACATTCCTTTATGCCCCCCTCTCAACTGGACTCCGGATATGCCTATTGGGTACACCATTGGCTTACTATCTTTGCACAATGTATAGCTAGGAATGGTTCTCTCCCCTTTATTAGGTTAATGAGATCCTACTCCCTCCATAGAGAAGACCATTTTCGTTATTTACAGCTTCAGCATTTTATAATGTCTCCTCAAGTACTATCTCAGTTACATAGAGAACGCACTAAATTAGAAACATTTTTTTATGATGGTATCACTCTCAAGGCAAAGTTTTGATATGTATTGGAACTTTACAAACTTCTCTCCCAGTCTGATGAACATCCCTTGGATAACATATGGTCTAGCTGGGAACAGGAAATTGAAACTCCGATAAATCTGGCCAAGTGTACTCAAAAGGGGGTAGAAATTTATGTCCTCTCTTTCTTGGTGAGAATTTAAATGGAAAATCTTAGTCTCTTCAGGACACCTACAGTTACTAAACATTTCAACTCCAGCTACATGGATCAGTGCTGGAGACAATGTGGGGAGCTCAGGGAACACAGTACGACATATTTTGGACTTGTCCCAAACTTACTACCTTCTGGAAGTCAGTACACCATGAGATGCAAAGGGTCATTGGGAGGAATTTCCCCATTACCTTTAATGAGCCGGTGCTGGGATTTCCAGCTGTGTTCTCTTGGAATGAAACTATCAGGATGTTGGGGCAAATCTGTGGGTGGCTGCAGTGAAATGTATCACTTTTAATTGGTTATCCTCCCCCAACTTCCCACATTAGCACAATGATGTACCAGAGTGGCAGACATTGAAAGAATGGGATGGATTGCCAGTACCCTATGGCTAGAATCAGATGAATTTCTGGAACTATGGTGCCCTTGCCACCAAATGGAAGTAGTAGAACAGGAAATGCCACTTCACAATAAAGGGCAGGATGAGGAGTAGGCTGACATATTCCTCCAGGATTGATACTTCATGAAGCAGGGATCCACAGACCTTACTCCCTTTGTAAGGTGAGGTCAGGAACAGAAAGGGATTTTAGTTCAGGTAGTCAGAGAGCCATGGTACAGTTGGATGGGGGTGAGGGGGCATGCCAGAAATTAGATTTTATGTGGGATATATTTATAGTATATGGTTAGGGCTTATTGTAAACTGAAATCAGTGGCTTTCCAAATCTTGTTGTAGGCCAGTTCAAAGGTCAGAAAAGTTGTTGTACTATCGATCTGACGTCACATTGATAGTACATCAACATTCCTGTCAATCAAACACAAACGCATTCCCACGTCGACGCTCCGTCAAGAAAATCGGCAAAACCATAGCGGCAACGCTTAGTGTGAACCTTCGACCCCGAGACAGTTGACAGGAAGAGCCTCATACCACTCGATGCCCCAAAAGTTAATTTTTTTATTTAGTTTTTAAAACCTCACTAACAAAACCCAAAAAAGAAATGAAGGACAGAGTGACTCAGTGAGTGAGAGCACCGAGAAGTGGGATCAGGGAGAAGCAGATGTTAGCGCGAGCAGCAACGGCTAAAGCAAAGCGACAATGGAGCTGATGAGTGCACGAGTGAGCTGGTAAGGAGAAAAAACAGAAAGCCTCTTGTGTCCTGCACTTTGGAACCATATACTGTATAAAACAGTATATGGACAATTATACACAGACATGGCTGTGTTTCCATCTTGGGGTTGAGATGACATTGGGACCTCTCGAGCTTCGCTCTTGAGGTCTCTGTGATGTCATCTCAACCCCTTGATGGAAACACAGCCTTGTTGTGTATGATTGTCCATACACTATTCTATATGTTGTGTACACCATTTTCTTTATATATTCTCCTTAAAGTGTTACGTATAACCACCTGGAAAGGTTGCTAGTTATTGCATCTTTTGATTTCAGAAATATTAACCTGGTATGATTCATTGTATAGGGCCTACTGCAGCCAGCTAATTTACAAACATGGTTCCATGGTGCTTTACTGCTTTTAGAATCTTTACAGCAGGCAGTTTGCCTTTTTATTACTGTTACTATGATACATATTCTCTGCTGGACGCTCATCAAATGATTAATGGAACATTACCAACGAGGCCTGCTGGGACTTTGGGACTTGACATTTCGTTATGGTTATCACCATTTACAGGGCAGGTTTTATCTGTAAAAGCTATGTATACACATTTTCTGGCTGCTAATATCCTGTAGACAGCTGCAACTGATGTATCATTTCCTGCTATCAATAAAGTTTACATAGTTATTAAAAAAAATAACAACCTCAAGTCTGCAGCCCAGTGCAATAAAGCATATGAGAAGGCAAGTAGAATGCCAAGGTGTATAGATAGGCATTCCATTCGCTAGCAGAATGAAAAAGGGGATCCTGCCCCTACAGATCACTGGCAAGGTCACACTTGAAGTAATGTTTGCAGTTCAGGAGTCCCCACCTTATGAAAGACAGGGACCACTTGGAGAGGGTACATAGGTGGGCTACCAAAATTATCCAGGGCCAACAAGGCAAGATGTCCAAGGAGAGGCCATGTATGCTCACGAGGCTGGGAGACAGAGGGAGTCGTGATAGAGACCTGAAAGTTATTGAGTTGACTAAACGGTAGGCTGCAGTGATCTATCCATGGGATATGACAGCACTGTAACTAAGGGGCATGGATGAAAGTTGGGGGGCGGGGATTTAAAAAGGACGCAAGAAATTATTTTTCATGGAGCAGGAGGTGGACGAATGGAATAGTTTACCCAAGCAGGAGACTGACGCCAAGTCAATGAAAAGATTCAAGCATGAATGGGACAGACACAAGGGGACAGTGAGGTCTATGGGAAGAGAACAGTATAGACAGCGGGGGGGGGTACTAAGACACCATTAGGGAAATAGGCTCGGTAAATCTGGTCTGACAATACTGCGTGGCAATTTTGTTGTGCAAATCTGGTCTGACACGGAGCCAGGCAGGTAATGGACCACTAGGTCTTTATCTAATGACAAATTCTGTGTGCCACAGTGGTGATGTAAGCACCATTGCACAGGCACACCTGGCGTTAATGTCTCACTTAGTACACTTCTCAGCATAAACTCTCCAAAGGCAGTCATTCAGTAGAAATATTGTTTATTGCTGTGCCATATGAAAAAGTGATAAAAAGAGTTTGTGTCTAACTAACCCATATCTTTCATCCAACGAAAGATGTATTGCACACTACCCAAGTGGAGTCTCCTTGTTGAGGTTTTCCAAAAAAGACTAATTCCTTTCTGCTCCATCTAATGGATAGACTGTTTCTAAACTGTGGTCACTGATTCTGTATTTCATTAGAATTTGTCTGTGTTTAGAATTGTTGACTAAATGAAGATAAGCAGCTAGGGTGAAGTTTCTGTGAAGGGATCTACAGCACTCTAGCTTTGTTTGTGTTTTGATTTGCTGTTACCTGTAGAGAATATATTTATTTTTCAGGGCTGTGTCTAGTGCTCTGAATACAATGCAATCATATTTAGGTTCACTCATATCATAGCCTTTGATGTCAGTATTACCGTGGAGTTAAGAGTATGGACACATACAAGTGTACTGTGTTTTTGTGTGCTCTCTGTTTTAAAGGGGAACATTTAAGAACCATGCCCATCATAGTCTGAAGGCCCATAAAATATTATGGCAAGCAGGTTATGAGCATTTTCTAAAGACTGAGACTACATTTGCAGGCTTCCTATCTATAGCCAGATCCCCTCTGAGCATTGCTGCAAAGGAAGCTGTTGCGCTGGTAAACACTTTGGATTTGGCCGAGGCAGGCAACGATGTTCCAGATACTTGTCGGTACTTCATCACAGATCTCTGCAAAAGGAATTAGTTTAATAACTCAGGAAATGTCAGAGCAATCTCCAGTAGCAGAGGGGTACAGTACAGGGAATCTGATGATAAGAAGCGGGCCAGTACACACACACACACACCTGCTAAGCTGGAACTTGAAAAGCTTTGAGCAGGAGCCAAAAATAGGATGCAGTGATGGATCAATAAAAATCTAGTTGTGTCTATATGGTACTGTCTGTTAAAATGCGTCTCTAATGTCAATTAGATGTTGTTCTGGCAGTTTCTTTTATGCAAAGAGGGCAGGGAAGTGGAAGTCGTAAGTCTCTGCA
The DNA here is from genome assembly GCA_016271365.2 of Neoceratodus forsteri. NCBI lineage: Eukaryota > Metazoa > Chordata > Ceratodontiformes > Ceratodontidae > Neoceratodus > Neoceratodus forsteri. Next base: position 439,184,695 of record JADMNL010000023.1, read on the forward strand.
AGAGGCCATTTTTTTAAACATTTCTTATATTGCCAGGGCAATCAATCATATTGTGACACTTAAACCACTCACCAGGTAAAACTGACAAGAAGCATGCCTCAAGTAAAATGTTTTCTTTCTTTCTTTATTGGGACATTGTGATGGTCTATTTATGATCTTTCTGGGTGCAACTAATTCCATCTGTAAGTAACATGGAAACTAGAAGTTCGGCAAAAAATGCTAATGTGGTCAAATCTTTTCAATTAATATCCAGAAGTATGTTTTGCTTCAAATAATTCTATTCAGTTTTAACTTGAAGTATCTAACCTCCTTGTTTCTGCTACCTCTGATGGTCAAAGTAGAGGAGGGGGACAGTTTCATCTGCTCTCTTCCCCCTTTCTAACATATTTTTCCCTTTAATGCCTCCTCTGCTTTCTTGTATTTTGCTTTTACCCCTGATGTTTTAGGCTTAACTTCTGTGCTAGGATTAGCCCTGCATTTCTGCAGCTCATTTTACCCTGTCACCAGTTCCCCTCAGGGTCTTTTACTGTAATAGACATATAACCTTCTCCTTTTTACCTGGCTCACTTTGTACTATGCATGTGCTTTATTCCTACTGCTATATTTATTTCCATTTCACATTATGTACTTGTAGCCCCCATGCTGAAATTGGGGGGGTTACTAAAGTGATGCCCTGCTGGCATCGGGAGGAGCGTGCACTGCAAGGCCTGAGGGGCATGGCCAAGGCAGTGTGTGAGGTTTTTCCAGTGCCAACTGGTGCAAGGAACAGCCGATAGAGAGTTTGGGGAAGAGTCATTGAGAGGAGAGGAGCGGGTTGAGCCTGCTCCAAGGCCTGAGGGGAGGGCCTCTAGTTGGGGCCAGAGAGGCCTGGGGTTGGGGTGGGGAGATTACCTCCGGACCCAAAGGAGAAGCAGGGGCCCCTACAAGCTATCAGTGGGGCGGCAGGTCTGGAGGGAGTAATAGCCAGGAGAAAGTTACAAAGAGCCTGTCCTGCTCCATATTCTGTCCTGAGAAGAGTGGCTGCCATGGAGGGCCCGAGAGGCGGAGGCAGCAGTGACGTCTCCGGTGAGGTGTTCAGGTGGCAGATGGGACCCCTTTGCTTGATCCGTGTCCACTTGAGGTAGGAGCTTCTAGCCCGGGATGTGGACTGCAGGTACCAAAAGAAGTGTTGGCCCCACACTGTGCGAACCCTGTCAGAGGATCGGCAGGTGCAGGTGGCCATAGAAGAAAGGACTGTGCTTAAGAGTAACAACCCCCCTGTTTTTTGAGGAAGGAGTAGCAAGGTTCAGAGGAGAGTGCACGCCGCTCCCACTTGCGGGAATTCCTAGAGACTGTGACCAGAATAGGGACATGGTGTGTGTCCTAAAGAAAGTCAGAGCCCCCTTTAGCTTGTCAATGAAGGATGGTAGCATAGGGTCCAGATTCGAACCCAGGTCCCCCAAGTGACTGTGCCAAGGTGCCTTGCTGTAGAAATGGTGGAACTGTAACAATTAATTGTGAGCACCCTCCATGTAGTTTTGCTGGTCAGCTTGAGCTTTCTGTGAATAAATAAAATGTTTGATTGCATCTGATTCCTGTTTGGACCTAATCTTTGGGAGTTCTGAACTGCTACACTGTGTTTTTGCCTAACCCAACTGTTTTCCAGACTACAAAGTGATCCAGAGCCGCCAGTCTTGACGGAAGGAACATTGCCATCCAGCCTGCGCCTCGATGGAAACCCAGCCATCACCAGTAGAATTCCATTCTACAAAAAGTAAGGTGCTGTGTTGAAACCCTGATATTTTGCTGCCAGTCAGGATGGTGCCCTCCCCCTTTCCCAGAGACTATAGTTTCATCAAACCCCTAGACGGGTAGCTGTCTGATGTAGTCGATCACTTCATGGGACTGAAAGATGATGCCTGCCTGAAAAGTAGCTACCAGTCCCCTCTAGCAGGAGTGAGTGACAATCCAAATGACTGTGCATTTTGAAAGAAACACTATACCATTGAAAGTAATAATCAGGGGCAGTAGGAGGTTACATACCATAGGTGCCATGGCATCTTATAAGTGTAACCACCCACTCCCTGGGGTTACTAGAATCCTATCAGTATTATTGTTAGGAAGGTAGCAGGCAGCTGGTAGGGAGTTCATTAGGGGCTCTTTACATAATGACATCATTGTTTACTCAGCTAGCCTGAGGGAGAAATGATTAGGTAATTTAGAACTCTCACAGCAGCATAAGCCACACTGTGTGGATAGCTGCTCTGGGGAGCTTAGAATGCTCAGTTCAGTTCAGTGCAGTTAATATGGAGTTTGATTCAGTCTGCAGAGTGTGAGCTTGAGTGAGGAGGTGAGAGTGGCAGAAGGACTGCCAGTGGGCTCTGACAGAGGGCCCAGGATTTCTCACCCTAGTCGATTGTCATTTTCAGCTTCCAGTTGAAGTGGTGGAGACAAAGGCTACAGCAGGATTTCCTGATTTCTACTCCCTGTGAAATGGAAGGATCTGCTTGTTCTCTGTGGACTCAAGCTGCAATCCCCTGAATGTTCTGAGGTGTTTTCAGTTGCCTTGGTATAGGATCTGAAAGAGACTATGTGGACCGGCTACCCAGAAGAGTGCCTTTCCTGTTTCTTTTTGGTTGTTCCATGCCCAATGGATGGAACAAGTTCTGTGAGTACTGAAAGGGAGACTAGCTCTCCACAAATATTCTTACAGGAGTGGATAGTCTGGGGTGCGTGTGCCCATAGACAAGGCTGGATCGCACCTGTCAGTGCCCCTAGTTTCACCAGTGTGAGTGAAAAAAGTTAAACTGTAGATCCCAGTGAGTGAAGTTTATTTTCTCTGTGTCACCTCAGCGTTGTGACAAGTAACGTATGAGACCTCTAGCATTTCAGTGGGCAATGGGGGGTTTCAGTGGTGTAACCCTGAAGAATGGCAGAGTCTGTCGGTTGGGGCCAAGGGTGGGAGGAATGCCATCTAAGTGCTTGCAAGGCAGGGTTTCTTGGCTTGTAAAGGGCATTAATCTTTTTACATGAGCGAGTGGCCATGCTGCAGGTTAAGGGGTGTGGCTGAGTTTTCACATATTGCACCTATGTTCAAAATGAGTTCTGAGTGTGTGGCTTAGATTTCACTAAATAGTACTAATGGGAAAAGAGAGATGTTCATGTGAGTGGCCCAGTGTCCACAGATGCACTGTTGGGAATTTGGGAAGGAGATGTTTCTGTTTTGTTCATGAACTGTACTGCAATGCAAGGAGAGTTCTTGGATTTTGTACCTGTCCTGCCTGGATCAACCCTTGGGTGTCCACCTCAGCTTTTACTTGCCATCTTTGAATAAAGCCATACTGCACAATCCCAGTCACTGTTATGGACATTCTGATTTATTGCTTCTGGTTGTGTGGATTTACTGGGGCCCCCTCAGTGGGTTAGAACAAGCATATGCCTAGCAGCCTCCACCCAGGACCTGGGTTGTGTTATTTACACAGGGTTCAAGTTGTTTGTTTCTGTATCCCCACTCCTCTCTTCCTCTAGAAAATGAACCAGGTATACATCCTAATGCCAAGGGTGGTACCAAACCTTTTAGTAAAGTAAATGATATGCCAGCATAAGGGCACCAGTGTTTCCAGATATTTAATGGGAGGTATGTGCACACTAGATAAATAAGTGGCCTGGGGGTTATATAAGTTTTGTCTTATGTTCTTTGTTTATTGACTTTGCTATTTGATGCTTAAAGGGACATTGTCAATCTTTTTGCCTCATGCTATTTCTAGTTGAAAACTCACATTTTATGATTATTTACCTTCTATAAAATTCATTGGTGTTGCTAGTTGTTTGATCAGCCTCCTTTCTTAACAGAACTGAAATGCATGCTAATGGGGCAATTACAGTGTACCCAACTTTGTTTTGTTTGAAATCCTTGATCTACTTATTATATACTTCCTGAACATTAGAAATACCTCCTGAACAGAACAGCCACTAATGATGAAATAGTCTCCACTCCTCCCACTGCACCTTGAGTGGCTCAACTGTGTTTGAGATGTTCCCAAGTCCAGTACAGATGCAGTGGGATTTGCTTAAGGAATGTAAACAAACACATTTTGGTGCGATAGCTCCAGTATGGTGAGCAGCTTGCTTTTCACTTTTAATAAGAAAAAAGGAATCAGAATCAAACTACAAGCTACATCAACACATTCTACTTAATGTGAGCAATCATAAAATGTGTTAGCTGGCCCAGTAGTGCTGAGGGTTGAGGTGATGGACGCCACACCAGCAACCCAGGTTCGGGAACAATCTCGGGTCGTCGGGGTTGGCGGGGGCAGGAGAGGATTGAGCATCCATAGGACTGCTCTCCTCTCCTGGGGTGGGTGGTTCAGTCTTCTGCAGCTTGGGTGACCTCTGGCAGTGGATGGGGGTCATGCATTGTGGAGACCACAACAATGGGGTATGGCGGCTGCAGCGGATGTCCTGCGGGTGGGGGGCAGGCATGTGCCCATCTTGCACTGGATATCATTGCACATCTGAGTCCCTGGAAACCAAGGAAATGAGAAAATCGATGGCACCCGAGTAAGCGACAGCCTGCCCCATCCATGCTCAACGTTGGGCCTGCCCCATCCGAACTCCAGCTCCTTCATTCCCTCTGGCAGCCACTTGGCACTTAAATAGAGTGCCAGAGGAGTTGGTGGCCCTTACCCAGGGGGAGGGCTCAGAGCTGGGTAGTCAGTCAGCTGGAAGAGGAACTGGAGGATTGGCCAGGTCAGAGGTAAGGTTGGCAAGGGGGTCTCAGGGTGGGACAATAGGTCAGGATTGAGGGCAGAGCTGGAGAGTGACCTATGGGACAACTGAAGGAGTAAAGAAAGTCTACAAAAAAAATCATAAAATGTGTTGTTTTTTTCTAACTAGGGACAATTTGAGGCCTAAGGAGAAATAATACATGACAGAGTGTGGTATGTAATGGGATATTGTCACACCATGTGTGTGTTGTAAGGCATGAGGCTGAGAGGGGGGGGATGGATGCCAGGGAATATTTTCATAATCACCATTGGGGATCAGTTGGGGAAGGGGCAACTGGAATAGACACCAGGGTATATTTACATAATTGCTAGCAGGGATTGGGTGAGGGACCAATGGACATGAGGGTATGTTTTTATAACTGCCAATGGGGATCAGGTGAGGAGACCACTGGAGCACCACAGCATTTTCATAACCGCTAATAGGGAAGAGGTGAGGGAAGGGGGAACACTGTACACCAGGGTATGTTTTCATGAAGTGAGCTGGGGAAGAGCTAGAGAGAAAAGTATACAAATATAATGATGGGATAAATAAGAGGATGAGTGTTTTGATTGTCTGAATACTAGAAATCAGACTTTCAAAGTACACCCACTAGGTGGTAAGGCAGTTCTTTTCCTATTTGGTAATCTGTTGTTACTTTCACCAAAATGGAGAAGCAGGAGGCACAATTCACTTGGTGCCTAGTGCTACTGTTTAAAAATAAATAAATTGACTTTCTGTCTGTTTCTGGTGGTCAGCACTTTGCTGGTGTGCTGCCGTCAGCTCACTGCCCAGACTGAGGTGAAGGGAAGCAGGATCGTGAGTTGGGAGGATTCGCTGGCAGTGGGAGGGCATCTTGGGAACAGGCAACATGGTGAATGGCAGGGGGCCTTTCCGGTCATCCCAATGCCGACTCCCTCTCTCTCTCTCTCTGCTCACTGATGATGCGGCTCTTCACATGCCGCTGACAGGGGACTGAAGAAACTATTTAAAAAAAAAATAATAATAATAATAAAATGGGGCACCAAGCCCTTTCTCCAATGGGGACCAGATGGCTTTTTGTTCTGGTGCTCTGATGGCACCACCGACCATGCCACACAGCAGGAAGGCAGTCTTCAGCAGCTGGAGGCATAAGAGGTGCACAGACAAGCCCTCAGGGATGGCTTCAACCCTCCAGGTAAGCCTTTTCTTGTCCCTCCATGCTTTCTGTGTCCTCTCTCCTTAACAGCCCACGAGATCTCTCTAACAACTTTTTACTTTTTGAAAACCAACACTCTAGGTATTGGATTCTTTGGATTAGAATGCAGCAGAATGTAGAGCTCAGCACAGCATTCTATCCTTGGCACATTGTTTACTTTTGCTGGCACAGCAACCTGGCTTGCATTATTTATTCTGTGCTAGGGGCACCTTTAATGGGGTACACTGGGGAGACTGCTGCCTACTGGGGAACTGCAGGGGGAACCCCAACTTTGGGGTATTACATATTCATCCCCGCTAAAAGATACATGTCCCTATGTATCCTCCTAAACTTCTTGAGAAGACACAATACTTTAAAACTTCAGTTCTACCATTTACCATTTCTACTGTTTAACACTTCTACTGTTTAACATTTCTAACTGTAAGATAATCTATATTTTAACTTTGTACTGTATTTTTTGCTTTATTTACAGGTGACCCTTATGAGATTATTGGATTTCTTCTATCCGACGTTTTGGAGGAATACCTTTTGTTGTACGTGCAGAGCTATGTACAGAACCTTCAGCAGATCTGATAGAAATGAGATTGAACATGATAATACCTGGTAACCAAGGCAATTCTATTGGGTCTCCAGGGGTAGCCGTATCTATCCTTGTGTGCTTCTGCCTGTCCCACCTGTTTTCTTTGTCCTTCTGACCACTGTCTAGACCAGAGGGTGGAAACGTACAAGGCTTCAGAATATTTCAATGCACTGTCAATCTTACTGGAGTGTCCTACCATTTCTGATTTGATTCTATATACTGGAAGTCCTGGAAATGGAATTTCAGTTATCACAAACGGTGTAGGTTCCCTCCTGGATGCAAGCTTTTGTCCACTGGTATGAGTGTTTTCAGTAAAACTCTATCCCTTATGGACAAAGGTACAGCATGTGCTTTATGGTCATATTGTTCTTTTTGCCACTGTTGTGCATAACCCATCTGAGCTGACACGATATCAGCTGCTTCTTTGTGTCGACGCTGGTGTTCTTCCACCCATACTGTAGTTGGCTCCTCTGTCTTTCTGTATGCCAGCTGTAAATCCAGAACCATGTCCATTGACAGTCTTCCATATCGGCCAAACATTAAGTAATAGGGCATGTATCCTGTGGAACAGTGAACAGTATTATTGTAGAGGTAACAAAATTCAGGAAGCAGTTCAGGCCACTTTGCTTTCTGATGCTCTGGCATTGTTCTCAACATCTCCAGTAGGGTGTGATTTGCTCGTTCACATAATCTATTCATCTGCGGGTGATAGGGGGCTGTTCTCTGTTTCTTACTGCTATACATGGAACACAGTTTTTTGAATAATATTGATTCAAATGCACCACCTTGGTCGGTCAGTATTTGAGATGGATACCTATACGGACGGACAAAATACTTCCAAAGTGCTTTGGCTGTAATCTGAGCTGACAAGCCCTTCACTGGTACCGCCATCATGAACTTCGTGTAGTGGTCAATGATCATTGACATTTCCTTTTCTTCCTTGCCTATGGTTACGACATCTTCCCATTCAACCTTCATAAGTCAACCAATGGCCTGCTGTTTATACACTGTCACTGGCTACATGCCATAATTGAGCAGGTAGACAGGGACCTTGCCACCCTTTATTGTGACCAGGCTCCGAGCCACCACAGCTAGATCCTCTCCTTTGACCCACTCTGGCTCCACTAAGGCCGTGTAATCTTTACTTTGCAATCCTACTTTGGTTCTGCACATCAGTATCATCTCGGCCCCAGGTTTCAGCTGTACTGGCTTTTCATCCATCACTCAGACTTTTCTGATTTCTCCTTTCTCATTAGCAAACTGCTGCTGACACTGAAGTAGCTTAATTGTTTCTTGTAGGGCCTGTTTCTCTCTCCATGGAAGTCCTCTTGGCAAAGCTGGAGCAGATTCATGCCCAAGATCACAGGTGGTAAGTTATCTTCGTAGAGGTTGCTGATCAGGATCTCCTGGTTTGGGTGTTCAGTCCTTCCCAACTTAATATTCGCCTCCATATAGCCAATAATAGGAATATCCAGACAGTTGCCAGCTACCAGATTCATCCACTTCTTAGGGGGTTGGGTTAGTTACTCTGTCATCCAGTACTGAAAGAAAGTCTTGCCCTGCAGTGTCGTCACTTGTGAGCCAGTGTCCAATATGGCTTCCACCTCAAGTCTGTTAAGTTTTATAGCGGTGGTTGGACAATTTCCAATGAACCTGGCTTGAATTAAATTTCTTAATGGACCTACAGTGAATTGTCCTGAGGATTGGTCTGCCACCCTGGGGATTCCTTGTTTAAAGCCATGGCAGGTGTGCATGCCTCCTGAGTGCATCTCATCTCAATGTGGCCACTGACTCCAGACCTTCTACATATGGGCCTCCCGTTTGTGTCAAACTGGTCAGATGGCCTTCTTCCATGATTTCTGGCTGCTGGGGGTCTACACGGGCACCACTCTGGTTCTCTTGCCATCTGGTCTCTCATTTCACATCTCAAATCTTCCTTGATGTTCTGGAGTTCCCTCTTTATATACTGCCACATCCGTATGGACAGTTCCATCTCCAAAGACTTCTGCTCTTCTCTGTTCATCTCCTAGCTAGAGGTTCTTGGTCCATATTCTGATCTCTGTCGTATCAGTAACTGTGAAATCCCTGTAGTCCTCCTGAGTACTCTCAGGTCTGAGGCTCCTTTGACACCCATTCAGGTTGGCTAATGGTGACTGCAGTCTGACAGCATACCGGATGTCTCACCCAACAATTCTCCAGTGTTACCCCCACAACACTGCTGAATAACTGATCTGTCACTGGGACATTCATGTCCCAACAGCTCAATGGCTTCCTGTTTGAAATTTAGAAATTGCACGTCCTAGTTCTGTTTTGACAGCAGCCAAAATTCTCAATGGAGAGTCTTGCTTCTCACCCTTTCTATAAATCTTTCCTTTAAAAGTTCATCAGAGTAATAGAGATCATGGGGATCCAACCTTTCAATCACCTTGAGGGTCTCTTGCAAGTTGAAAGCATACTCCTGTAAAGTTTCACCAACTCCTTGCACCCTTGAGAAAAATTTTGTTTTTAGATCGGACAGCGTACGGGTATCAAACATTCTATGTAGTCTGTTGAAGATTTGCTCCACCTGTGCCTTTTCACGCTCTGGTCAAGCACTAACTTCTCAGTGGGCCACACCGGTGAGTTTTTTAATTAACATTTCTACTTGCTGTCGCTCAGGAATCTCATACAATTGGAACATAGACAGCATTTTACTTCGGAACTCCCCCAAATTGCTGGTAGATGAATCTGTAGGGTCCCCAGAGAATCGTGGCAACCAGGGTGCGTCAAAATAGTATGGCATCGTAATTGGGTTCAACCATGCCCCTTCTCCAGCTCCACCGGAGGTTTCTGGGCATTCTGGATTCCATTTCCGATAACAGTTTCCTGCTTTGGACTCGAAATCCAATGGGGTCTCCCCACACAGGTTCAAATCCTGTTCGTGATGCCAAGTGAAGTGAGTCGGAGGAAGAGATAGAGAGGAAAAGTATATAAATATAATGATGATGGGATAAATAAGAGGATGAGTGCTTCAATTGTCTGAATACTAGAAATCAGACTTTCAAAGTACATCCACTAGGTGGTAAGGTGGTTACTTTCCTATTTGGCTACCTGTTGTTACTTTCACCAAAATGGAGAGGCAGGAAGCATGATTCACTTTGCGCCTAGCGCTACTCTTTAAAAATAAATAAATTGACTTTCTGTTTCTTTCTGGTGGTCAGCACTTTGCTGGTGTGCTGCCACCAACTCACTGCCCAGACTGAGGTGCAGGGAAGCAGGATCGTGAGTTGGGAGGATTCGCCGGCAATGGGAGGGTGTCTCGGGAACAGGCAACATGGCAGATGGCAGGGGGCCTTTCAGGTCTTCCGGACGCTGACTCTCTCTCTTTCTCCTCACTTTTCACATGCTGCCAATGGGGGACTGGAGAAACTATTTTTTTTTTTTTAAATTTAATATACTTTATTAAAGTTTCAATAAACATATAAACACGTCATGGCAGATGCAGTAGACAATACAATAGCAAATACAGAGCATAAACAGTGGATACACCCCCCTTCTATCCCCCACCTTCCCACCCTTCCCCAAATTAACCCCTGTTACACCACTCCCTCCCACCCACTCCCAGAGAGCCAGCGGTCCAGCTTAAAAGGGTCTATAGGCTGATAATGTGAACAATGATGCCAGGGGAGGAGTATCTAATAGTTACATTGGGTAGATAGAGACACCATTTGTTGAAAATAAAGGGGAGGGTGGAAGCGAGAGACCAGCCCCCCGGGCAGTAACATCAGTATATCCTTATTCATGAGGGAGCACTATTAAAGTGTGCAGTTTCTCCCATCTAGACCTAAATTAACCAAGGGATCCCCAAAGCCTAGCAATGGATTTCTCCAATCTGAGATTACATAGCAACTCATTAACCCACTTCATATAGTACACCACCGATTGGTCCTTCCAATGCTGCAATATCATGTTTTTAACAGATAGGGATATAAGAGCCATGTGATGCCACCTTTCTCTGACAGCTATCGTGAAGTAATCCCCAACAATGCAGATTTGTGGTGTTAATAGGGTTTGGAGCCCCAATAGGGGATCCATCCTAGCTTGTATGAGACCCCAGAGAGGGGCAATTGTGGGGCAATCCCAAAAGATGTGAAGGGGTGACCCTTGTTCCAAACCACACCTAAAACAATCAGGCAAAGATGATCTCCACATACCATACATTTTGACCGGTGTAAAGTAGATATTATGCAGTATAAAAAATGGAGTCAACTGGAGTCTATCAATAGCCATGTATCTGTAAACATCACTCCACACTTTCTCCCAGACAAAGAGCGTACTAGAGAAGTTTTCAGTCCAATAGGGAATCTGACCCATATTAGATGGGCATATTTTGGAGAGAAGAGCTAGTGCTAATTGAGATATGGCATGGGGTTGCCAGGCCAGATAATGGAAATCCGAGAAGGTGTCTGCTTGTTTCACATTCCATGAAGATGGACCAAACCATTTAACCAGCATGTGACAAATTTGGTACACTGAAAAGGTGCATTTTGCAGGAATATGGTATTGCATTAACAATTCCGATGCAGTTTTAATTCTACCCTGGGACACCAAATCACTAACTGATGTCTGTTAACCAGTGAACAGCTCCCCTGAGACCAACATATGCCCCCCCAACCAAAAATTGGGATTCCCGTATAGTGGCTGGGAGACATCTTTCTGGTAATCATACTTAAGTGATTTACAGAGCTGGCTATGGACCCTAAGGGGGGGTATATATAGTGGTGTTACTCAAAGATACTGGGAGAGTCTTGGGCACAGTATAAGGTAGGGAAACTGGGACAATTTTGAGCTGGTTCAACATATGGTGTTCAATTGAAAGCCACGCCAGGGAGTACTGTAGGACGTCCATGGAAGAGGGAGGTGTTAACCAATGAAAATACTTGGCCATATGGCTGGCTAGATACTACATAAAAAAAATTAGAGAGTTTAAGACCACCATGCTGTTTTGGGGCACTTAACCAGATGTAAGACATCCGTGGGGGTTTATTGCACTAAATAAATTTAGAAATAATCCCATGGACTTTTTTAAACCAGTTCAGAGGAATATACATGTTGAGCATATTTAAGGGGATAAAAAAGGTGGGGAAGCACATTAATTTTAATAACGCTAATCCGACCCTGAAGAGAAAGATAAAGAGGGGACCATCTATCAAGGTCCTGTTTGATAGTCAGCAGGAGGTTGTCAAGGTTAGGTTTTTTTCATAAAGGAATGTGTAGATGCCAAAGTAATACCTAAGTATTTCATCCGGAGAGACCAAGTCATGTCTAAAGACGTGATTTCTGCTTGGAGTACTACGGATTGAGAAGCATCACCTCCGTCTTACTCAAATTTAGCTTGTAATTAGAGAGACGACTAAATTAGCCAATAATATCTAGTGCAGCTGGGATAGAGGTGACTGGGTCAGTAACATGGAGAAGAATGTCATCTGTGTATGCAGATAATTTAAGATTAAAGGGGCCTACTGTGACGCCCTTTAGGGAAGGGGAAGAATTCAGTTGCCGGAGAAGGGGTTCCAAATAAAGGTTAAACAACAGGGTAGATAATGGGCATCCCTGCCTGGTACCAGACTGCAGGGGATATGTGGGGGAACAGTACACTGCTACAGTATACTTTTTGCATTAGGTTGAAAGTATAATGCCTGTATCCACCCTATGAATACTGAAGGAAGGCCAAATTTAGTTAGAGTTTCAAAAAGGAAGGGCCAGCTAACTCTATCAAAAGCCTCTTCTGGATCCGGAGAGACCAATGCCATGGGTTTATTGGACACTTCAGATGCAGAGAAAATATGGGATAATTTACGGATATGGTCCGCTGAGGAACACCCTCTAACAAAACCTATCTGTTCCTGACTAATTAGGACTTTTCCAAACTTTCACCAGCCAGGTAGCCAGTATTTTGGTAAAGATCTTTGAGTTGTAATTCATTAGCAAGATAGAGTTGTAACTAGTTACTCTATTTTTAGGTTTACCAGATTTTGGCAGGACTATAATAGTGGCCTCCATTAATGTAGAGTCCAAGACGCCATGCTGGCAAATATAGTTGGACAGTCGGAGGAGGATGGGGCCCAGATCTTTCTCAAATATTTTGTAGAAAGTGGATGGGAAACCATCCAGGCCCGGGGCCTTATCCCTAGGCAAAGAATGGATAGCCTCCATGATTTCCGACACAGTGATAGACCGGGACAGGAAACTTTGCTAGTTAGGATGGAGGGTAGGGAGAGATATATGGGCAAAATATGTTTATATGTCCACCACCAAGGGTGCACGTGCAGGTGGACTGTAAAGCTGTCAGTAATACGCCTCAAACTCCCGGCAATCTCTCTAGGGGTGGTAAGCAATAAATTAGAGTCTAAAGAGGACAGGGAGATAATTAGGCGTGATTCTTCCTGCTTCTTAAGTCTTAGTGTTAGTAGATGACCTGTTTTATCACCCTGCTCAACATATTTAGTTTGAGCCTTAAATATTGTGTATTCTACCTTTTCACGCAGGAGGTCTTCGTACTGATGCCAGAGATGTACTAGGTGTTCCCTGTCCTCATTCGAGGAGGACTGGGAAAGGGAGGATTCAAGTGACCTAATTCTATCCAGTAATAACCAGGAGAGTGCCTCTGTTTTCCACTTTCTAGTAGCAGAAAGCCTAATAAATTCCCCTCGGAGTACACATTTGAGAGAGCTCCATATCTGGTCAACAGCAGGGATAGAGCCGGCATTATGTACCATAAACTGGGAAATAAGGCCACTTACATGGGTAACCACTTCCTTCAATTAGAGTAATTGAGTGTTTAATTTCCACATGGTGTCCTTTGTAAACGTCGGATGAATGGTGCCCTTAAACCATATAGGAAAGTGGTCTGAGAACACCCTGGGTACAATACCATAGCCGGCAGACCAGACAAAACAGGGCTGTTTACCAAAAAGAAGTCAATTCGAGATGAGGATTTGTGGAATGGGGAATAGTAAGTATATTCTCTGGTGTCAGGGCTTAAGACACACCAAGAGTCATAAAGACCAAGAGTCTCCATGAGATCATGCAGGAAACGTTGCCCAGGGGAAAGGTTAGTTCCCCTATTGGAAGATTTGTCTACCTGAGGAGCATACATGAGTTTCCAATCTCCAACTAATATAATGGGCAAATGGCAAAAGGGAACTAGTAAGAGAGAGAGAGTGGTAAAGAATTCAGGAGAATCTCTGTTGGGTCCATACACAGCCCCAGCATCATTTCAGTATGGTCTAACACCCTTCTTAATAAAATATACCTGCCCTGGGGGGTCAATTATCTTATGCAATTCTTGGAACTAAGTCCCTTTGGTAAATAATATCACTATCCCCTTTGCGAGGTTGAGTTACCCACTGCATATACAGAACCAACAAAGTACCGTCGGAATAGGGTACTCTTTGCCTCCAATAGGTGCATTTCTTGGAGACACGCTACCTGGCATTGCATGAGGGCCAAATGCTACAGAATCTGATATCGTTTAACCCGAGATTGGGCCCCTTTAATATTCCATGAAATTGTACGCATCCAGACATTCTACTGTAATTTCCTATATTGACCCTGGATAAAATAAGGAGGCCCCACTCAATATGTTGGCATAAAGTGGCTCTCAGATACCCACCCCCACCCAAACACCCCCAAGCAATAACCCAAGTATGAAAAACCCCACCACCACCCCCTCCCAGTGACCCCCCTTCACAAACATGTAAAATGAACCCAACATAATGAACACAGAAATAAACATCCTCCAGTCTGTATGACTGATCTCCACAGTTCACGCCTGGTGTGATGCTGATCATGCTCCCTGCCAAGCACGCCCCCCCGCCCAAGTCCCAGTTCCACTACAATATCCTATGTATTTCAACACCCTTTAACCAATAAACAACACTTAACCAGTACCATCCAAAAATATAGGCCCTATCACATTAGGGCATACCAGTCAGAGAAATGAAAGTATAATAATAGGCGTGCTGGTTAAATGACTCGGAAACAGAATATAGCCAGGTGGACCCAGATCAGACTTAGGCACAGCCACATAGTGGGCTAGCAATTCAAACAACAAAAGTCTGACAGTCTGCCATAAGGTAAACAAAACAAAAGGGGGCAGCACTTAGAGTCACTGACACTTTCCCCGGGTCCAACCCGTGTTGTCACAGAAAAGAAAACTAAATCAGTCCCAAGCAGAAGTGGGCACAGGGTTAATAAGGCTAAGGGTTGGGTTAACATTGCCCATAATAAAAGTCATACCTGGGCACCACCTTCTCACCCAGTTAAATAGATCGGGTATCCAATATGAAGAAGCTGCAATTACCCAGTAATACCACACAGTTTCCCCATTGCTGCCAAAACAGAGCAGAGTTATTAAGTCAGGGAATAGGGTTTTACATTCTGCAGTGGCTACCTCCAGAGTCTCAAAAGATTCCCAGTGGCCATCCTTGCAGACCTGCAGAGTTGCAGGGTACCGTACTCTGAATTTAATACCTGCTAAAATTAGCTTGCTGACTAGAGGTTGGAGGGCAGAGCATTTCTGATGCACCGAGAACGGCAAACCTTAAACTATTCAAAGCATTTTACCAGCCCACTGAATCTCAGAAATGTCTTTCTGCTTAGTCAAGTGTTGCTCGTCTAAGAAGTTCAGCATTCTGAAAAACAATGGCCTCGGAGGTGATCCAGCAGGAGGCATGGGCCTCAAAGAAAGGTGCGCCCATTCTATAATGTATGTAGGACCATTGGGGGAAGGCTCCACTAGCTTAGTGCAGAGCTTCTGGGCAAAACCAATAGCAGCAGTGCACTCCTCCCCTTCAGGTAGCCCCAGGACTACTAAATTATTTTGCCGCTAGCGGCCCTCCAAATCCTCCAGCCACTTTTCTGTCTTCTTGAGCCTCTGGCATAGCATAGTTACTTCGGGCTCCAGTTGACTTCTCCAGTCATCCAGAGATGATATGCGGGCCTTGATGTTCAGGATGCGAGTAGTGAGCTGGTAGAGAGAGGCCCACATCCCTCTAAACTCTGAAGCCAGAAGCTGTAATGTCTCCTTCATGGGTGCTAGCTCCTCAATGAATTTGGCCTCTGTAAGCATGGGTGTTGGGCTAGGCTGCAGGGGTGGAGCAGTAGCTTGTGCTTTGGCCCTCTTTGCAGCCTTGTCCTTCATAAGCATCGGTGGTGGCATATGTTTGATCATCTGCGATTTCATCTCCGCGTCCATGGTTAGGGACAATCTGCACCACAAATCTATTCTGAGGAATACTGCACACCAAAGGACACTTAAACACCCAGTGCAAATAGCAGCAAACCAGTGGCAAAAGCAGTAGTAAAACTGTTAGAGCAGTGGAGCGATTGAGCACACATCTACCAGGCAGCAATCACACCAGAAGTCACTATTTTTTTTTAAATAAAATAGTAAAACAGGGCACCAAACCTTTTTTCCAATGGGGACCTGATGGCTTTTTCTTCTGGTGCTCTGATGGCACCACTGACCACATCACACAGCAGGAAGGCAGCCTTCAGCAGCTGGAGGCAGTAGAGGTACACAGACAAGCCCTCAGGGATGGCTTCAACCCTCCAGGTAAGCCTTTTCTTGTCCCTCCATGTTTTCTGTGTCCTCTCTCCTCAACAGCCACCAAGATCTCTCCAATAACTTTTTACATTTTGAAATCCAACCCTCTAGGTTCTGGATTCTTTGGATTAAAATGCTGTGCATGTGCAGCCCAGCACAGCATTCTATCCTGGGCACAATGGGGCCTACTCACAATGGGGTGCGGAGCAGGCGTGCAAAGGTGTGTGCAGCTACGCACCCACGGGAGATCCACGTGGGGACTGCATTCACATTGCAGCAGTCCCTACCCGGCTCCCTTCCGTGTCCCCAACCCCCAGGCGTGGAGGTGCACGGGGGTGGGGATGCAGGCGAAGCGGCAGCCAGTCGGTTGCCCTACCTGAGTCCGCAGTGTATCCCTTGTGCCGGTATGGCACCATCATGGTTGGGGCGCATACAGCGCCAGCAATGCTGATGGGAGGGGCATATGCTGGACCCCCTGCCCCCGGCCCGAGCTCTGTCCTCCAACAACAGGGCACAATCCTGCAAGGGTCCAATGACCCCCCGTCAGCTCCAGAGGGTCCAGTGGCGGCATCTGGAGGGGGCACGTAGTGATTACGGCTTCCCTTCAGATGCATACCTGCTAGCCCCCCACGTATGGCACTCCACACATCTGTGAATGGTGCGGAGTGCCAGAATGACCCCCGCAGAGACCCCAGCCTGCC
Organism: Neoceratodus forsteri; assembly: GCA_016271365.2. NCBI lineage: Eukaryota > Metazoa > Chordata > Ceratodontiformes > Ceratodontidae > Neoceratodus > Neoceratodus forsteri. The sequence continues at coordinate 439,201,506 of JADMNL010000023.1, forward strand.
TACGTGTGGAGCTCCATGCTGGGCTGGGGATCTGGTGTGGGAGGGGTGTTGCCATTTCAGGAATGCCGTGGTAGGTGCACACGGGTGCAGGTGAGCTATGCAACTAGGTTACGTGGTGCGTAGCCCAGCCTCACCTTTGTGAATAGGCCCCATTGTTTTCTTTTGCTGGCATAGCAACCTGGCTTGTATTATTTATTCTATGCTCGGGGCACCTTTTCTGGGGCACACTGGGGAGACTGGGGACTATTGGGGAACTGCAGGGGGAACCCTAGCTTTGGGATATTACATTCACAACTACCCACAGAGACCAGGTGGGGGGGCACTGGACACCAAAGAATGTTTCCCTAACTACCAACAGGGATTTGGTAAGAGAGGGGAGATTATTTGACACCAGGGAATGTTTTCATAACTGCCAATGAAGATCGGGTAAGGGGGGAACAGTTTACTCACCTGTAACAGCAGTCCTAGGAGTGGTTTATGATGTGCATCCACACTTTCTGGCAGTTGCCTTTCCCTTTAAGATTGTCCGGAAATGCCTTCAACCTGGCTCCTCTCACCCACCCAGGTGAAAACTCCCTTGACTCTGCCCCATGATGCCAGATCTTGCCTGGTGGAAGCAATGTTGTGCACCAAAGCTGGGGGAGGTTGGGTGGGTCCGTGTGGATGAACATCATATACTGTACCAGTCCTAGAGCTACTGTTACAGGTGAGCAACCTATTTTTCTAGGGATGTGGATATGATGTTCTAGCCACACTTTCTGACAGACTCCTAGCAGTTCTCTGTGAGGAGGGAGGCAAGGTGCATACCCCCTACTTTGGGAACAGAGACTGGAGAACTGAGGCACCAAAACCAGCATCCTGATGTGACTCAAGGTCAATCTGGTAATGGGAAATGAAGGTGTGTACTGACCTCCAGGTAGCAGCCCTGAAGATTTCCTGGATAGGGATGGCCCTGGAAGCAGCCACTGAGGCAGTGGTATGGTGGGTAGAATGAGCCCTTAGCCCTCCAGGAGGCTCCCTACCCACCAACCTATAGCAGAGGTTGATGCAGGATACAATCCACCTGCCAACCATCTGCTTAGCTGCCGGTCAGCCAGGTGCGGCTTCAGTGCAGGTAACAAATAGCTTGTGAACCTCTCCCCAAACCTCCAGCTGTGTGCTCCTTATAATAGGCAAGTGCTCGCCACAAGTCCAAAGTATGGAGCCTATGTTCGACCTCTGAGGTGTAATTGATGAAGTACACCAGGAGATTAATCACCTGATTAAGGTGAAACTCTGACACAGTCTTCAGGAGGAACTTCGGGTTGGGGCGCAGGACAACCTTGTCCTTGTGGAAGACCAGGTAAGGAGACTCCACCGAAAGGGCCTGGAGCTCATTGATCCTTCTGGCTAATGTGATAGCCACCAGGAAGGTGGAAAAGTGAGACATGTCACACCTGTGCATCAGTTTGAATGGCTTACCCATGAGCTTTGCCCAAACCAGCAGCAAGTCCCACGGTGATTCATGCACCGGAGGGGAAATGTGGTCAAGGCCTTTGAAAAAAATGCCAGCACACCTTCTCCTGTGCCACTGACTGCTGACCAGCCCACACCTGGTAAGCAGAGATGGCTGCCAGATGCACCTTGAGGGTTGTCGACTGAAGGCCCGACTGAGAGAGCTACCACAGGTAGTCAAGAATGCTAGCCACTGGACAGGACAAAGGGTCCAACCACTTGCCCTGACACCAAATGGAAAACTTCTTCCATTTGAAAGCATAGCATTTCCTGGTCTACTCCTTCTGAGATGCTTCCACAACAGCGAGGACATCTTCGGAGAGACCCAAAGCCTGGAACTCTAGCCACTCAGGAACCAGGCTGTCAGGTGCAGGGATTGAAGGTCCGGATGAAGTACCTTCCCCTAATTGATGGAGAGCAGGTCTGGGTGGAGAGGACGCTGCCTTGGGAGCCTGCTGCTGAGGCTGGGGAGATCGGGGTACTCCAAACTAGTGGGGCCAGTCTGGAGCCACCAGGGTCACCTGTTCCTTGTCCCTCCTGGCCTTGAGTAACTCCTTGTGGATCAAGGGAAGTGGAAGAAAGGCTGGCAACGGAGTGACTGTGTCTATATGGGTCTCCCATAGCTTAGTGAAAATGTTCTGTATTTTTTCTTGTTTTTAAATATTTTTTGTGCCCAGTTTGTGGACTGAGAAAGAGGGTATTGTTGCCTACACGAAGGTGTGGGATGTGTGTGATTCATGTTAGTTGGAAACAGTATAGTCAGCATGTTTGTTCTGTGGTGAATCATATCTTATGTAGGTTTCATTTTCTTTATATACAGTAGATGGGCAGTTTGTTTGAGATTTTTGTGGGGTTGTCCTTGTCACCAGGGTTAGCAGGCTTGTTGCTGGGTGGTGACATGTTGTTTAGGTGGTACTGTGACTTTGTTACCATTTCACGGGATTTCTGGGCTGATGATTTAAAAAAGCATTTATTTAAAACAATTTTTGAACTAGAATCAGGTGGTTGCTAAGAAACAGTTTCCTTGGCTTAGTGTTCTAGTTTTGATAGAACACTGAAAGTAGCAGCCTACTGAGTTCCAGATTAGAGATTGTTGTTACATTTTGATGGTAAAGTGAGATAGAAATTTATATATTTTTGAATTTTATTTTATAGTATATAAGTCGGCATCGGGAGGCACACACGCCGCTGGGCATGGGCAATGGTCCAGGCGGCACGTGCGCAGGTTTTCAAAGCACCAATGAGGTTCAGGAGGCAGTTGGGAAGAGGAGTCAAAGGGAGTCAGTGAGAGGAGCGAGTGTGCCTGCTCGCAGGCCTGGGGGGAGGCCGACAATTGGGGCCAGTGAGGCCCGGGGCCAGGGTGGGGAGTAGAGATGTAGCAAATTTAAATTTCGTGGCAAAGTGCCTGGGAAGTGGGCACTACACGTTGTCACTCTGCTATGCAAAATGGCCAATACAAAAGGCTCACTTTGCCTTGTAATTATTACTTTGCTTTGTCATTCCGCCTTAATGCGAAATAAGGCGAAGTGACAACAATATTGGCAGCCCCTCAGGCACAGTCACCAGAATTAATGTGCATCCCCAAAATGCTACTGTCTTGTGTCCAGAAATCTCCCCTGTGCTGACAAAGTGAAATGAGAGCACAACAAGAAATGCAAAGTCTCCCAGAATGAATGGCGCCACTCAGTCATGCACGCAGTGGTCACACACAGTCATCAGAATTCATTTGCATCCTCAAAATGCTACTGTCTTGTGTCCAGAAAATTCCCCAGTGCTGACGAAGTGAAATGAGAGGGTAACAAAAAATGCAAAGTCTCCCAGAATTAATGGTGCACTCCGTCATGTGTGCAGTGGTCATACACAGTCACCAGAATTAATGTGCATCCACAAAATGCTACTGTCTTGTATCCAGAAAATTCCCCAGTGCTGACAAAGTGAAATGAGAGCGTAACAAGGAATACAAAGTCTCCCAGAATTAATGGTGCACTGCAAACACACAGACAGATTAAGATTGCGCTGCACACTCACGAGATGCAGATGCAAAGGCATAACAACACCTAACCAGTGCTCACAAGTCACAAATCCAAATCTGGAAAAGAATACCTTTTGCCAGTTGGGGGGGTAGTGCACAGCAGTAACAGTCCACTACCCGTAAAGATACCACAAAGCAGTATAAAAAATTCATGCAGGTGCGGTGGATAGCAGGTTCACATTGCTGCAATTACTCTGTGACACGATAAAAGGTGTCTGATTTAATGGCACACATCACACACACACACACACACTACAAGTAATGTGTAGCAAATTGAAAACCTTTAGTAATATAACCAAATGTTTTAAACAAACTGAAATTATACACTGCTCCACCACAACGATCACCAGAAAAATGTCAAGAATTACTGAAAATATTATTGTGTATACATTAACACAGTTATACAGTAAAAATATAACCAAAACAGAAAGACTGCCTTTTTCTCCCAGTTAGTCTACCTACACCACAGATACACCTCTCTCCCAAAGCACACTTCACAGTACACAGAATGACTATTCTAAATTAATATTCAAAATCCACACACAAACAATAAACACTCGATTATATGAGCACAGGAAGGTTTCCTACAATTGATGCACTAAATTTTGAGCAAATAAAAATGGCTTAAAAAGGCTTTTTAAACAGCTTTCAGAAGATTTGAATTGCAGAGTTCTGAGAGGAAACTGTCTCCATCATCCACTACACACACACTACACAGAACTGAGACTGTGCAGAACAATCTAGAGCCCATGTGACCTGCAATCCCATGAAGCTTTGCAAAATTCACTTTGGAGCTCAATAACAAGGCGTAGTGATACGAAGTACATTGATTTCAATGTACTTCTCCTTAAAATTGGTGGAGAGGTGGTTTGGGGAAGGCAGAATAACATGAAGTCATTGGTTTCAATGGACTTCGCATTCCTCATCATGATGCAAAGTACTCCGCTTCATGTTGCGGGGTACTTCACAGATTCCGAGTTACTCCGTGAATCACTTCGTGGAGTGAATTTTGGCCACTTCACCCACCACTAGTGGGGAGATTGCCCCCTGGTCCCATAAGTGAGGATGGGGCACCCACAATGCCAACAGTAGGGCAGCAGGACCAGAGTGAGCAGCAGTTGAGGAGAAGGTCGCAGAGAACCTGCTAGGCTCTCATTCCTGACAAGTTGGGTGGCTGCCATGGAGATCCCATTGATGACAGACTTGGCAGTGATGTCTCTGTTGGGGTAGGTGGCAGAGCTACCCCTTGGCTTGTCCATTTTATTTTATTTTATTTATTTTTTTATTTTAACTTTTGTTTACCTGGTAAACAATATGAGCCAGAAGCCCGTTTTCAAATATGACCCGGGACCGTTATAACAATGCAGTCAAGTTGTTAAATACAATACAGTTGTAATACAAACATATACAAATAATACAGATAATGTATTAATTACAATCACATTTCAACATATTTAGAAAATACTGTTTAACAGACAATTTAAAAACTTCCTGACTGACAGTTTGCTGCAAGGAAGGGGTTAGTTTATTCCAATATACTGGTTCAAAGTTAGAAAGTCCATGCATTGCATGCCACAAAACTTTATTTGTGCTGTTTTCCTTGATCTAAGCAAGGCTTTTGACACCGTCGACCATAGTCTGCTCCTCTCCTCCCTTCAAACCATAGGTGTGGACCCCTCCTCTCTGCGTTGGTTTACTGACTATCTTACAGGGCGCCTTCAACAATTAAAGCCAAAGGAGGCCTGTCCCCCTTAAAAACTCTGCAAAGAGGGTATCTCAAGGTTCTATATTAGGGCCCTTACTTTTTGCAATCTACATTAATAACATCGACTACTGTATAAAAGAAGCCAACATCCATCTGTTTGCAGATGATACAGTTCTCTACATGAGTCGCCCAACACCTGAAGCTGCCTGCAATAACCTACAGTCAGAATTCAACCTTTTGCAAAGCCAACTCTTCCAAAAACAGCGACTCCTTAATGCCAAAAAAAACTAAAGCGATGTTCCTCTCCCCTTTTATGCGTTCAGCTAACCCTGTGTCCAGTGGGACAGTTCCCCAAATTACCACAGTTTAGGTGAAAAACTAGAATTTGTTACAAAATTCAAGTATCTGGGAGTTTGGATAGACCAAAGACTCTCCTTCATTGAACATATCAAGGACTTGCTAAAACGACTTCGGCAAAGGCTTGGATTGTTTTTTAGAATCAACCAATTTCTCACCAGAGATGCCAAGAAACAACTGGTCCAATCCATTTTCCTGTCATTGGTTGATTACGCTGACTTCCTCTACAGCCAATGCCCCAACTCTTACATGGCTAAACTGGACACACTCTACCATCGAGCACTGAGGTTTATAACAGGACTACCCTTCGACATGCATCACTGCACCCTATATGCGGCAGTGGGGTGGACATCACTAAAGTTCAGGCACCACATAAACGTCGCTCTCTAGACCTATAGTGCCATCTCTAATAATCTGCCTTACTATATCTCCTACTGTCTTCCCCTGAGTATAATTGGGAAATACGTGTTAAGAAGTTACTCAGCTATTACACTTAAAGTACCAAAAAAAAAATCCCGCTTCAGCAGAGCAGCCATAAGCTTCGTGCTATTACCTTATGGAACGATCTACAAAAAAAACTAAAATTAAGCACTCTAATCAGTATAAATGCCTTCAAGACGCTTTATTTCCGTACAATCAGAGAAGTATGTAACTGCTTCACCCACTCAGACCCAGTACCGGTGTCTGCACTGGTATATAGCCACGCCTAGACCCAATTTTTAGTACTGACCCCCCAGCTTGCTCCTCACCAGCCTAATTGTTCTCTCTCTCTCTTATCCTCCTGTCTTATCAACACTAGGCCCGTCCATCCCCATATTCTTCCTTTCCCAACCTCAGATAGGAGCTCATTACCCTGGGTTGTGACATCCTACCATGCCCCGTAGTTTATAGCATTCAATCCCAGGGCTCACACATACTCCTTTTCTCCATCCACCTTCTCTATATCCTGTTTTACCCACTCCTTTCTGTGCACCGTGCCCTCCTAGCCTTTCTCCCCCTACCTCCCTCCCTCCCTTCCCCCTACCTTCACCTCTACCTGGTGTATATTTTTATTTTTTTTCTTCCGTTACTTCCTCCTGCAACCTTAGAAAGCCTGCTTTATCTTCCTATAGACTCTTCTATGTATGTAAATACCATGTAATCTGTACAATATCTGTATAATTCTATGTACATATGAACTTCTTTTTCTTCCTCTATGCAAAGAGTATTATCTGTATTGCCTTGAAAATACCTGTGTTGACCTGTAGATACAATTGTTCATGCTCCACCCAGGTCTATCTTGCAAATGAGCTTCTGCTCAACGATGAACGCCTGGTTAAATAAAGACTTGATTGATTGATTGATTGATTCCCAATTTTAATTTGGTTTTAGGAATAACCAACCTTAAAGATTTTGGGGAATGCAGATCCTTATCTGAAGTCTTTTTATCCATTAAGGCAAATAAAGGAGAAACCGAGCCCAAGGCCAAAGTATTATGAATTAAACAAATTGAGCTACTGTATATTGTGAATGTAAACCAGGAGGAAGCCAGGCTGTCAAAGAATAGAGGTTACAATGATGAGTCCGAAATGGGACTTTTAAAGCAAATCTACAGATTGCGTGAAAATTAGTTGTAAGGAGAGTAGTCTCAGACTTTGCCAGATTTGAAAACAGAAATGAACTGTAGTTCAATATAGGCAACAACACACTTTTGGCTATAGCAAATCTGGTGTCCCCGGACAGCAAATTCTGTAGTTTTAATAGTGCACCCAATCTTCTGTTAACACTTCTACAGATCGTTCTTACATGCAATGTATATGATAAACAGGGATCCAGTACAATCCCAAAGTATCTAAATTGGAATACTTGCTCCAATAACAGTCCCCCCAGCTCTCAGTTTCAAGAGGTTTACATCTGTTTAGTCTATTTTTATAGCCAAAACACATACTCTTGGTTTTTTTTTACATCCAAGACTAAACAATGTTTTTTTTAACCAATAATCTAAAGCCTAAAAGTCAGTAGTTAAGTTTAACTCTATCTCATCCACTGAGGGTGAGCTACCAAAGAGTATAATATCATCAGCATACATCAAAACATCTGTATGGGTCAGATGAGATGGTAATTTATCTATAAACAAGGAAAATAAAAGGGGCCCCGAAATGGACCCCTGTGGTACTCCAATTTCCAACATCTTACTGTCAGACAAAACTCCTTGGTGGAAAACTCACAGAGGTCTATTAGACAGATAACTATGAAACCACCTCAGTGGAGGGCTTCCAACTCCAATTGTCTCCAACCCCCTAAGCAGCAACTGATGATCAACAAGATCAAAGGCCCTGCACAGGTCCACGTATACAGCACCTGTGAGCCTTCCACCATCCATTGCTCTACCAATGTGATCCATGAGCCTGCCCAAGGCCGTTCCCATTCTGTGATGTTTATAGAAACCATGTTGCTTAGGGGATTGGAGGCCACAGGAGTCAAGGAACTCAACTATCTGTTGGTTAATAGCTTTTTTAAGCAGTTTACCGAGAACGGGCAACAAAGAGATAGGATGATAATTGTCCAGCTCTGTTGCAATGCCACCTTTAAAGATGGGTTTAATGACTGTGTTTTTCCACTGAGTGAAAAATTCTCCTGTAATCAATGATACATTAAAAAATGTCATTAATGGGATATAGATGAAGTCAGCCACAAGTTTCAGAAACCTTACTTCAAGTTCCCCTTGACCAGTGCTTTTATTAGGGGAACATTATTTTAAGTATTTCAAAACATCCCTAGGTTTTATTAAATGCAAAATAAAAAGCTAAGGATTTTTTCAGCTCTATTGTAACATGGAGGAACCTGACTACTTGTAGAAAAAAATCCTTAGTATAGGAAGTTAAATTTGTAAATTTTTCCGGGAAAGCCTCAGTAATCTTGGCCGAATCAGTTGTAGAATTACCATCTACAGTCATGAAGTTAGAAAGATTTCTGTCACTAGGGGCAGTTACATCCTTGATTGCAGACAAGAATTTTCTAGGGTTATTTAAATGAGCTTGCTGTTTGGACATACAATATTCAGATTTACTCAGCCTCAATTTAGCCTTACATAAATTGCGCAACCAGCGATAATTATTAAAATCAGACTCCAGATTAGACTCTTTATAGGAATTCCAAGCAGTATCCCTCTCTTTTATAATCTGATATAAAGCTGGAGTATTCCAATGATTCACTGTACCTCTGACCCTACAAGTTTTTAATGGAAAAAACTTATTTCATGTCCACTCAAGGTATGTGCTGCTGGATAGTTGGGGACTGCTGGTGCCTGAGAGAGAGTTTGACCCTGCCCTGTGCGAACCCTGCCTGTGGATTGACAGGAGCAGTGGCCATTGTGGGAAGGACTGGTCTGAACTTGAAATTTAACAACTGACATCTCCTCTCTCTATTCTGAGTAGAGTTAGCCTGAGTCTGGAAATAGAGCACCCGCTCCCACAGGTGGGGGGAAAGTAAGGAAGCAGCAACCTGTTGGGAAAAGAGAAAAGGTCCAGATGTAATTCAGAGCCCATTTTGGCTCATACTGGGAAAGAAATTAGCTTGCAGGGCTCAGGTTCAAACCTTGATTCCCCCCAAGAGACTGTGCCATGGCTATAAGCCATAGAAATGTGGAAACTGTAACTAATTTAAATGAGGATCCTCAGTAATGTTTGTGTGTGCAGCTTGAACTTTTGACAGAAAACAAAAACTGCCTGATTGTATTTTACTTCTGTTTCTGGACAAATCATTTGGAATCCTAAAGCTGTTATGCTGTGCTGCTTGCGTAACTAATTGTTTTCTAGAAGAACCATGTGATCCTGTGGCCACCAGTCATAAAGGGAAGAGTGTTCCAGCTAGCCTGCACATCGATGGAAATCCAGCCGTCAGCTGTGGAATCCCAGTTCTTCAACAAATAAGATACTGTTTTAACCTAAAGTCCTGCCAGTCAAGACAGTGCCCTTCCCCTTTCCCAGAGACTGCATATCATCAAAACCCCTAGACTGGGAGGGGAAGGGGGTAGCTTTCTGGAGTTTTGATCTTTAAAGGAGTGTAAGCTGCTGCATGCTCAAGTGTAAGCCCCAGATTGCTCAAGCAGGAGCGAGTGACTAAAAACAGATGGCTATTTTTGAAACCCTCTGCCCCTCCCTCTGCCACTGGGAAGTTCTGGGGCACTCGGCAATGGTACAGGGCTGGGCAGACGGCTAGACCCTGGTACCACCTCTGGCTTTGATTCTTTTTCGGCAACTGCAACCTCCTTCCACTGCTCAGATGACTCCACAGTTGTGGCCATACTAGTTGCAGGGCATACTCTTCTGGCTGATTGTGGCCATTGCCAAGGTGCAGGAGTCAGTGGCTCAGGAGCCACATATCTTCCTTCTTGCTGCTTCATATTAGAAGGTCTCACCACCCTAGGAACGTTCCCACAAGCACACGATAAACAGACAGGCTGCCTTATTACCCCACTCCCACATTGTCTGTAAAATATGCAGGACTCACCAGAACTGCTCCTTTCAACCACGCTCCACAGCTAATTTACTAGTCTCTCTGGAACGTTGATGTTCTCACCTCCAAATCCAGGGGCATAAACCATGCTTGCTTCTCAAAAGTTCAATATAGCAGATTAATCCACATCGCTTAGCGATTAGCCTCCAGAAGGTTTTTCTCCAACTGTAAAAAGCGAGTAAACTTTCCCCCTTCTTTATCAGTTAGCAGAAATTAACAGCAAACTTCACCATAGGGTGGTGGATACAAGGTTCTTTCAGCACAAACAACAACACTCCTTGCTTCTCGAAGGTTTCCAGCAATCTAAAGCCCAGACCACCTAACCTCCCTTTTCTAGTGCTGCATCTCATTAGACTCATCCACCAATCAAATCGCTTCCTTTCCTCATTCTCAGTCATCACGTTTTTTCTTCATATGAGGAAGGCACCATTTTGACTCCTCATGATTAAGGATGTAAGTTTTTCATGGATGAGGTTTTAATAACTCATTGGTTGTTCATGAAATCATTAGTAAACTTTGTGGCACTGTCATCATTGCTACGTTTTGGTGACAATAGTGAAAGTCATGGAAGTCCTGAATAAAGACCAAATGTCAGGGACTCCATGATGTGTATGACTGCCATGACAAATTTACATCCCTACTCATGATGCAATTAAACTGTAGGTTAAACTTCCAAAACAGGCTGTGGCCCACCGACATTCCATTACTGTGAACGCCATCCATTGTGCCAGGTAGGTGACTGCACCTCTTTATAGGATACCAGATGAGATCCCATTTTTGTAACCCTCCTTTCTGCTATTTAAACACTGGTGGAACTTTTGGACGTGACTGAGCAGTCAGGTACACCTGAGGCTGTGGTGCGAGGTGAGCAGGAAACCAGGAAAATGTCACCAAAAGTAAAACCCACCCAGGAACCCATGGTGAGGGCAAAGACCTTACCTAAAAAAATTAGAAGAAGCTAAGCCTTTCAAATTACGTTCCCCGCTCCCCAAGGTGCAGGAAAAAGCTACTGGCGCCGATGACCCTGAGGTCATCATAGAACTGGAAGAAGTAGATAATGGATCTGAGGAAGACAGTGCTGTTAGGTCTGCAGAATCCATTTCCATCTATGACCAGCCCATGGAGAATATCACCAGGATGTTTGAGGACATGGTTATAGAAAGAGACATTCCTAAGCCCTATATACTATGCCAATCCTGGGAATTTTGGAACTCACCTCTCTGCTCCCAGAAACATGTAAGGGACATTTGATATATATGGAAGCTAGGCATCAGTTGGACCTCATGGTGATCAATTACAGAGAAGGGATTTGGTTGCCTTGAGGAGTGGCCCCCTAGCCCAGCATCAGGTCCTTGCCCAATTGGAGCCAGGCAGAATGATGGGTCAGGCATTACCCTAAGATGGAGAATCCTGGCACAAACTACCCATACGTCAGCGAGAGACTGTGGGACTTGATTGAGTGCAGGAGATCTAACTGGGTGTTCCAGGGGGCTGTGGAAAAGGTACACCTCAGACATAAAGTGGGCATTCGAGATGTGGCCTATGATAGGAACGAGGTAACTTCTCTAGCAAGATCAATGTGCAATTCCTCAGCCTGGGAAGGACTAACCTTGTTCAAGACCTTTGCTTTGGTACAGGACAGGACAGAGTTTGACATCATTTAAAGTACTTTGTAGTGAGTCATGACTGTAGAGGGGGAGAGTGCACCAAACAAGACCCTTGTTTCTATTTTGCACCAGAGGACCCTGCCGCCAACTACCGCACCCCCCAGAAACAGAAAAATCCTTAGTACCCAAATGCCTCAAGGCATTGCAGAGACTTTGTGTAAGGGACTGCTACTACTCATAGATTGCTTTTATATTAAAATTGCAAAAATGAACAATTGCCACTAGTATGGACAGTAGCCTGATTAGCCTGTGTTGGGTAAGAAAAAAAATAGTGTTTTGAATTTTTTTCCAGTTTTACCAAATTGCAACTTTTTTTACTCTTATGTACCATTTTATTGAAAATTATTTGCAATGTGTTATTTAGTTAGCTAGCTTAGGAATATTATAGGAATGTTAAGTAGGAACCCCCTAGTAACTGAGCACACTTGCCCACTTGTGCTACACCTGGGATTCATGGACTTTAAATTCCTGAAGACAATTATCCAGAGACTTTTATGTGCACCAGTGCATTCTGAAAAGGACAGTAAAAGGGTAAAAGTGTGCTCCCCTTCCCACTATTAAGTAGGTTAGAATATAGGCATGTTGTGGTAAGGTAGATTTAGTGAGAGTAGTAGCTAAGCATTTCTGTGGGGGAAACAAGCGAAGTATTTAGAATGCGTAGTTAGATTAATGTCTAGCCTCCTGTATGTTGCATTTAGAGTAACAGTGTTGAAGTTAGCCTGCCACCCCCTGGTGGAGTTGTATAACCTTAGAATTTCTAATAGATAGCTAGGAATGTTGGTGTTTTTCAGAAATGTCTGGGGTGCCCTTTAGGCCAGGTGGGTACTGCTGAAGGGTCCAATGGGGAAAGGAGTGGAGCTGGAATAGATCAGAGAGGGGTATCCCTGGGTGGTGGGACGTCGGTCTGGTGGACCAGCCATTGCTGAGGGAGCCAGGTAGAGTGGCCATGCCCTTAGTGGAGCTTGAGAACCGCAGGCAGGTGGGTTACCCTCCTAGTTCTAAATAGACTGCTGCCAAGCAGTCAGCTTGGTGAAGCCTGGATGTGATGGCCTGTGGGAGAGTGCGCATCATCCCACAGTGCACATCAGCCATGGTTAGACAGGGTGAAACCGCTTCTCCGGGAGGTGAAGCATTTCTATGGGAGGAAAGTGTAATCCCTGTGCCATTTTGGGAGTTACCAGTAAAGATGCCATTTCGGCATGGGGAGGTGCGCACGCCGCTGGGCATGGGCAATGGTCCAGGTGGCATGTGCGTAGGTTTTCAAGGCACCAACTGGCGTGAGGTTCAGGAGGCAGTTGGAGAGAGGAGTCGAAGGTAGTCTCCAAGAGGAGCGGGTGTGCCTGCTTGCAGGCCTGAGGGGAGGCCTACATTCAGGGCCAGCAAGACCTGAGACCAGGGTGAGGAGATTGCCCCCCCAGTCCCAAAATTGAGGATGGGGCACCCACAATGCCAGCAGTAGGGCAGTAGGACCAGGGGGAGCAGCAATTGAGGACAAGGTCACAGAGAGCCTGCTAGGCTGTCATTTCTGACAGGAGTGAGTGGCTGCAATGGAGAGCCCGTTCATGACAGAAGTGGCAGTGATGTCTCCGGTGGGGTAGGTGGCAGAGCTACCCCTTGGCTTGTCCATGTCCACTTGAGGTATGTGCTGCTGGATAGTTGGGGACTGCTGGTGCCTGAGAGTTTGGCCCTGCCCTGTGCAAACCCTGCCCATAGATGGACAGGAGTAGTGGCTGTTGTGGGAAG